>OX456986.1:133528928-138591428 GCA_949752695.1 Melanostoma scalare | reverse complement strand
GCTGTAGCTCACAAACTAAGGAAATAAATTAAATTATAAAATGACTGTAGTTCCAAAGATGTCGTCCTTACCTAGTTTTACGTTAAAATCGCCGAGAATTTTGGCTGATAACCTTATCCCTGAGTCTGCCTCTAACGACAAATCCGCTCCCGAATAAGCGCTGTTTCTGTTGTGTGTTGCAGTCGCCGTAGTAGATGTCGCACTTTTTCTTCTTCTTTATGGATTGTCCATTCCATCGCACTTCTTGGATGGCGAGGTTATATTTGCATTGTAGCAGTCTAAGACGTCCGCTAGTTCTCCAACTGTACGTATTCCGTTAAGTAATCTTATATTTCACGTGCAGATCTGGAGGTCTTCGTCCTTTTTCGTTTGCTTGTGTCGTCAACTATGAAATCATTATTGTTTTCCGAGGCTATTGGTTGTCTCGGAACCATTTAGTTTTGACGTGGTTGGGTAGTCAACCCTACGCACAACCCCCAACCTGGAGGGCCAGGTCCTTTAGGGATCCCTTTGGACATAAAGGGCTGGAATATCCAGTGTCAGTACAGTGCTGCAGGGGTCTGAGTGCTTCCGTTGGCTCACCAGGAGCTCATCCACCACCATCTCTACTTCAATACTCTGTTCTAGTATTGAAAGACCCTGAAAAACCTTTAAGCCGAATATGTTGGAGTAGCTCCTTCAGGGGCTTCTGCTTTTTTGACTGCTGAAGTCCATCGTTGATTCTGTCATTCGAATTCATCATCATTTTTAGAAGTTTTTGGGAGCAAAAAGGTTTCAGTAAATACATTTTTCGTGTGACCGATAACATATAGGTTTTGATCATTTGAATGTGATCTTTCCAGTTCAGGTTGTGGTCAATTACTACTCCCAAGTACTTAAACTGTTGAACTGTTTCAATTTTAAAGCAGTTATCTGAACATTGAAAATTTGGTTCAAAATTACTTATGCCACACTTGTGAATAGGTAAAGGAAACTGTTTACAGTCATGGGCATGGAAACGCAGATTAAAGTCATAGACACTATTTCCTGATAATTCAAAACACATCAGTTTTGTTTTTTCACTTATAATTAATTTGTGATAAATAAACCAACTCCTTAAAATTTCAATATCTTTTTCAATACTAAAAATACTTTCAAAAACAGTACCTGATGAGTATGTCAACACTATGTCGTCAGCAAAAGCAGTCGAAATACCATTTAGCTTAATTTTGAAAATGGAGTTTATGTAAATCAAGAAAAGCAAATTGCCAAGCACAGATCCCTGAGGAACACCGTTTTTAAGCAGCCTTGATTCACTAAATATTCCACTGTTGTTGACTCTTTGTTTTCTATTTTTCAAATAGGAAGTGAACAAAACGAAAAAACTACCGCGGAAACCTGCATTATAAAGTTTTGTAAGCAGAAGATCGTGGTTGACTAGATCGAAGGCTTTGGTCATATCTAAAAATAAACCTATAGTTGCTTTGTTGCCATTTAAACTTCCATAAAGTTGACTGCACACCTAATAGCATCTTCTGTAGACAAACCAGCTCTAAAACCAAATTGATTGTTACAGAAAAAATTATACTTGTCCAAGAAGGACAAAATACGAACCTTGAGTAGTTTCTCAAAAATTTTGGAAAAAGTTGAAAGCAGTGGCCCATATGGCCTAAAATTAGACATAAGTTTTCTATTTCCTTTTTTAAAAAGCGGTATTACTTCAGCACATTTGAAATGATCTGGAAAGCAACCTGATTCAACACATTTGTTGAAAATGAACGATAGTACATCGACAACATACCAAGCAACATTTTTTAATAAGTGGCCAGACACACCATCACTAGTACATGAGTGCTTATTTTTTAAGGACATAATAACCTTGAAGACATCTCTTGGTGTTATTACATCAAAAACAAAACTATTTGATAGTATATCATCCAATACAATTTCTGCAGAAACAGAACAATCGCAACTTAAACATGGTATAGAAGTAGGTTTCAAACTGTCTGAAATTTCAGTAAAATATTCATTAAAATGAGTGGAAATTCTTTAGGGATCAGATTCAGATACTCCCTCAATTTCAATAGAATCAATTTTGACTGAATCTTTATTTTTACCTAGTATGCTATCAACCACTTTCCACTCTTCACGAATATTCCCTTTAACTTTAGAGAACCTGTCGGCATAATAATTATTACGTGTGTCATTAACTTCTTTATTGATCGTTTTGCATAGACATTTAATAGTACTTTTTGAGGTTATTATTATTTTGATGAATTTTACATTTTAAACTAATTTTCTTCTTTTTTCTTATTTTGTTAAGGAGATAATTGTTCATCCAAGGTTTAAGATGTTTCATTTTACCCGATTGTTTTTTTAGGAAAGTACTTGAAGCGATGTGCTTTTTAAAAGTGCTCAAAAATAAATCAAATGCAAGAGAAGGATTGTATTCAGAATAAATTTGGTCCCAGCATTCGAAAGTCAAGAACTCTTTTAATAATTTATAGTTGATACAATATTTATTAGCTGGATCAATGATTTTATTATTTGAAAAACTGTTATCAGAAAGGAAATTTAATGCAGTCATTTTATGATCAGTAATTTTCAAATCGTAAACTCTTCCATTAAAAACTTTGTTATTGTTTCTATGAGATCTTAAAAAAATGTGATCTATACAACTCATAGAAGATCACGTCACGCGGGTAGGTTCGTTTACTAAGCTTTTAAGATCATATGAAGCCATAGTGAATAAATAGCTTTCGGAATCTTTGTCAATTTTGTTGAGAATATCAATATTGATGTCTCCTAAAACAATTAAATTTTATGCCAGATTCGTATTTAGGATATTGCTTAATTCACCAATGAAAACATTCTTAATTCATTCATTCTAATCTATTTCTTCTTCGGCCATTTGTGTTCACACTTCCACTTACTAGTTTAGCAGGTCCTCTTCGGATGGAGCATCCCAGTTCCCAGTGGTTACCGCGTGTAGGTATAGTAAGCACAATTATTGACTTGTACTACATGTTGCAACATCTGGGCGCCGCAAAGTTGACACCAGTCAGAGCCTTTCCGAATGGTACCTGCTGGCCTTACCACCTACTACTGTAATGCCTTTTTTTTTTTTTGAATTTTCTAACAGATTAGGTCTTCAAAACGCATTCGAACAAAAACCATTTAGTTTGAACAGAAATTGTATCAAAATCAGTAATGGTTTCAAATTTTCCTCAGGTTTCCATTTAAAAAAAATACTAACAGATAAATGTGAGCCAAAAAAATCAATTAGAAATATTTCAGAGTTCATTTCTTAAAATTAACAATTTCCTACCATGTTACCCTACTCAGCAGCTAATAAATATCCTTTGATTCAATGACGCCGTTAAAACATTTTAATCACCATTCAAAAAAATGAAATCCATCGCCCACAAGCAAGCAATTGCCTGCACAACCACATGGCCCCATCATGATCAGCAGCATTTTCGCACCCAAAGGTGCAACATTTCATCTTCATTCCTCTTTGCTAATTTTTCAAATACCAAAGATACCTCATGCCATGGCATAACTCTTGTCCGTCTTTAGCGTCTTCTTTACAAAGAATCTCTCCCCCATTCCACCATCGCATACCCACCCCTTAACGAGCTAATAACAATCTCGTGCGGCCATATGGCGCACAAGGCAGTGGCACAATTCATCACATGAATCAAAGGGAAGCCCCAATGAGTAAAAGCTTCCACCATCTCCTCCCCCAAAAGTGAGCTTTTCTCTCTTAAAAATCAAAGAGCGAGCAGTGATACTCTCTTAAGTGCTAGCCACCCGCAAATGTAAACAACAGGTGATGATGCCCTTTGCAGGATAAATCAGAGCCATTCCATTGGGGCTGATAGCAATCAAAAGAAAATACATTCACACACACACACACTTTCGAGTCACCATGTGAATACAATCGACTCTTTGATAGAAGAGAGTTGGATGCCGCCACCGCCACCGCCACTATACTGTGAGCTGTGACTGAGAGGGAGCATTCTGTGTTCTGAGAGGAAGCTGTGTATCTTTTCGATGTGAAATTGTGAAGAACAATCGTTTATAAAAGTACTGTTAGATGATTTCAAATGTTCAGTTACTCTTTGGATTCCGTCGTGTGTTGAAATAATGTCTTGGGCTCGCAATCGCAATCCATAAAATAGAGATACAATTGTATCTTTCTTTATTTTTTGTTGTAAACTGAAGCAAGCATCAGTATCTTTTTGAATGATTTTGTACCTAAATGAATTCGTTTCGGCTTTGTTGTTTGTATAAGTTACTCGCGGATGATTGAAGTTGTATAGTGCAGCAATCTTCGAAAGCAAAAGAAAACGCAAAGTTAAGGATGTTTTGTGTGTCATAAGGATTGTGAACTTTTCATCTGTTAAACGATAGAAAGCGGATGTTTGCTTCAAAGCAGCTAAGCAAACGAAAGCAGGTATTCCGTACCGAGACTCCTTGAAGTGACACAGTGATATCCTTCTTCGCCAACAAGAACAACGACGATGTCGTGGGGCTGGTGCTACGTTTAATTGCAATCGACGTCGACGACGACGTTTACACGATACATCGTACTCATAAAACGAACGACCCCCACCGACTTCATTCTTCATCCTGTTGTTCGGGACGGGTGGGCTAAAAGGTGTGTGTGTGTAGGAAGTGTTGCACTTTTTTTTTGTTATCCATCGGGCTTTGTAGCTTAGAAAGCGGCGGCGTATCGTATGCTGCTACTGGGTGCCTCTATAATACAGAACAGCAACAGCAGAACCAGTAAATTGGCCAGAGTTGTCCTTTGAAAGCTACAACATCTATAATCAACCCCTGCTGGGTATTTGTTCGCATTCGCAGTGCGCTATTAGACTACACTATTGCAAATCCTTTCCCCCAAAGTACGGCATGTCTGGACTTTATTGTTAGATAAATAATAAACAGAGGAGTAGTTATTTTTATATAAAGTGCAGCAGCAGCAGGATGTTTGTTGCTCCTCTTGTGTTCCGTGCATGCAAACGTGTGTGTGCTGTGCGTTTTTGTAAAAGTGCTGTGATATAGTTCTCTTCTCTAACAAAGTAATTCCAATAATGAGTCCCTGCAAATAGATGGAAAAATATTCATAAAAATAAAAAATCCAAAAAATAATTATTCAAAGTGGTCCATTGATAGTTGATTTTTGCAACACTGTTATAGACCCATACAAAAAAAAAAACAACGAGAAATCCTATCCTGAGTGTTTATTCAACAGATATCCTGAAACAACAAGCAAACTTGTTCGTAACAGATTGGAAAAAGATTCACTTGGGGTGAGTTATTTGTTTTTTTGTTTTGGTATTTTGTGTTTTGTTTTTAGAATAAATACCTGCCTGAGAGAACCACCCACTCGCATCATAGCCCATAGCATAGACAACATATAGATGAACATAGGTTTGTGTAACCTTTTTCGCAGGACAGCAGCCGGTCGGTATCGGTATGTGCTGTGTGCATGATTTCAAAATAATGTTTGCTATTGGAAAGGTGGGTATAGCCACCGCCCACCACATTGCCGACCATCCGCCTACCTACCGCAGCCCGGGAGGAAGAAAGGATCTTTTTTTTTTTATATATCAATGCGAGTGTCCTCTTTTTCAAAGGACTGTGAGACTGAAATATTATTCACTTGGATACCTTAAGAAAATGCCACAAAATATTTATATTGTATGGAGGGTTTTTTGTCCTTTTATGGTCGCATTATTGGGAATTATACGAGAGGAGTTGTATAGGAATGTTTTTCTCTGTATGTTTTTTCTTCCTTTTTGTTCGAATTGGAGGAGCTCGGGCTGATTGGAAACATATTGTATGGAATTTTTTAAGTGAATTGTTGGATCCCATGATTGGTTTTTAGATTGAATGTGGAAAGTATTACTGTCTTGGGTTCTGTCGTGGAAAAGGTTTGAGGTGTTTTTTTGCTTATTTGAGCGAAAGTAAGCACATGGATTGGTTTTAATTAATTTGAAGAAAAATATAAAACTAATTGGCTAGATTTGGAAGGAAAGTAAGGGAAAAGTATTTTTTGTCAACGATTTTTGTCGATGTTATACTTTTTTGGAACTGGGGGCTGGGCGCTGGGGCGACAAATATGTTATTGGAGAGATTCTTCTGCTTCGTATAAATTGGTCGAGTTTATTTCTTGAAATTTCTTGTTTTTGAACTCATGTCATTTCGCCACTTAGTTTGAACTGAATTTGGATAAAGTACCTACATCGAGCTTGCTTGTGGAAATAGTTAACTAAATAGTCATTCGTGTCAAAAATCACGCCCTCGAATTTCAAGCCATTATTTATACCACAGCAAGTTCTGTGATTAGAAAACAGAATTATTTTGATTTTGCATTAAAATGACAAAACTAGTAAAATCTTTAAAATATTTAAATTCTTGAGATTTTCAAAAAACTGCAATTATTCATCAGAAACGACTGAGTGATTTCGTGTTAAACGAATTGACACGAACTTCACCGTATTGCTAAAATCTCGAATGACAACAGTAATGAAAAGGAAAAATTGCAAAGGGTGCGTTGAATTGAAAATCTTATAGCTTGTGCAGTAACGAGTTTCAATGTACCGCTTTACTCACTAATGCAACTATAAATCATAAACACCATTTACCTGCCATCCCTGTCGTCCACTCCTGAACACTGACTTATTTCTGTTCACTATTCGTTGTTCTCTAATCGTCCAATACAATGAAACACAACTAAAAAAAGTCAAAAGGACATGAAGGATCAAGATTCGAGAGATCCAGTGACTTCAACTCAAAACTCACTATCGTACTTGGGACAAGCACTAGTTTTGGAGTTGAAGTCACTGAATTTCTTAATACTCTACGTCTTTTTGACACCACCTAGCTCGTTTTATGTTTATAGACTTAAAGGAAACGCAATTTAGTCCGGTCAAAATAGACATTCAAGGTTACATTAATTCGCACCTTGCTGAAAATTGGCATGAATATTGGAAACCTTATTACTTACAATTTGTCAAAAATCCCCCTCAATCCGCCGCTTGGAAAAAAATTTATTCAAGGTCAAATGTTGCAAACATCGGTTTGATGAGTTTTCCAGCTAAACGGTAAGTTTTACCATAAAAATAGAAAGGCAAAAATTATTCATCAAGCAATTATCTATAAAAATTGTAAATACACTTTTTTCCTAAGTTTCACCATTTCGGAGACATAGCTTTGCAAAAAGTTGAAAATGTTGTGTTACTCCTAATATGTATGTCAATTACCGTTATATGCGTTACAGAACGATAACATAAGTACAAATAATAGTTTTCGTGGAGTATACGTACATATAACTGTAAGAATATAAGCTCGAAAACAACCCAGTCCCTCATTTTATATGACCGCACGGTCTTGTATTAGCGTTGCCACTGTTTGAAAAAATTTCCAATGTAGATTTTTAAAAAAAGTGCAGTAGATTACATTTTTATGCAGTAGATATCAAAGAAACTTATTTAAAAATACACAAATGAGTACACCGATCTATTTTCAAAACATTAAGAAAGTTATTCATTAATAAATTTAAAAAAAAATCAAATTCTCTCCATTAAAATGTCTATCTATAGCCATAATAGCTGAGTGTACCTATAATACGGGTGCGTTTGGAAAATGGTTGCATTCAGTATATGGACTAAAAAGTCATTTATGAGCATTGCAATTACTCAAGCATAGTTTTAATTCGTAAAACCAAAAGTGCAGCAGATATTTTTTAAAGCAGTACAATCAATTTAGGAAAAAAATGAAGCAGATCTATTGCAATTGCAGTAAAATGACAACATTGCGGCTTGTATTGAGCAACAACTGTCTGCTATTCAATTGTCCGCGTGGCAACGCTAGTATAACTGCTTCTTTGTCAACCAAGGCCTAACTAGATAGAAAAGTATTAGTCTCAAGCATTACTTCGTAGCGAGAACACAACATAGTTATTGCTTTTATTTCCAAACAAAATTTGTGCAGTTTAGTGTTTGATATAGAAATGTCTCAATTTTGTTTTATTTGTAATAAACATTTGGCCGAAAGCAAAACAGTTACTGTTGATCGTGGCCTAAAGACGTTAATTGACGCAAGTATTGAAAGAGGTGATGAATTTTCGGAATACCTGAAAGCCCAGACTTCTGTGACAGTGCATATTCAGTTTCGAAAAAACTACACTCGGAAAAGAACAATCGCTGCATTTAAAAGAAAACAGAAAGAAGAACAAGCTGGTACATCAAAAATAAGTCCACCTCGTACTAGAGCACGCGTAAGTGAATCATTTTTTTGTTTTGAAAAGTGTTGCTTATTTTGTGGGAATGAATTGGATGAAGAGTTTGAAAACAGACAACCACTGAAGTATAGGCGAAAAATTTTTCATGTATCAACACTTTCATTCAAAGAAACAATCCTGAATATAGCCCAGACTCGTTCTGATAATGTAGCAAAAGGTGTTACTACTCGAATTGAGTTTGAACATGATTTAGTTGCTGCAAAAGCTAAATATCATAAAGACTGTCATAATACCTTCTTGAGACCGACTACGGGGGGTCAAGCCGTTCGTCCTCAATCTGAAACTACGAATCTTGCAATGGAAGAAATATTTGCGCACATCGAAAACAGTGATGATTGTCAATTTACTTTAGACGAATTACAAAACATTTGCAAAAATTCGTTAGATAATAGAACCATTAACGATTAAAGTTGAAGTATGGCGGTAATATATATAGATATAGAGATAAGATATATACTTGTCTTTTGCTAAGAACACGCATAAGAAGAAGCAAGTACAATTAGCTTGTCTTCCTCCAACCTCTGCTTCTGCTGAGCAACATCTATTTCGGGTATATTACCAAGTTCAAATATGGCTCGGTAATAAACTAAACCCAGAAGACTGGGGTTGGAAGTTAATTGACAATATATTGGAACCAGTCAAAACTTTACTTCCTCCTGCACCGGAAAAACTCCTCAACTCAATTTTTGGCAATTGCAAAAAGGGGTGTAATGCTAAATGCGGCTGCAAGAAAGTGGGGTTGTTTTGTTCATTAGCATGTATCAGTTGTCGAGGTCAATCGTGCTCCAAAGTTCAATCGCCAGTAGAAGAGGATTCCTACGGTATATGCGAGGAGACTTCTGATGTATCGCTCTTTGAACAATTTATTTGCACCCAGCAGGAAGAAGAAGAAGAAAAAGAAGAAGAAGAAGAAGAAGAACAAGACAGTATGGATTATGTTCCAGAAGAAGAAGAAGAGTTCAAATCAGACGAATAGTTTTTTTCAAATTACTCATTACTTACACCGCTCTCATTCATTACAATAGTCATTACAATAATACAAATTTCAATTTAATACAATAGCTTTTACCTCAACAGAACCACAATAGATAGTGGAATAGGCCTACCGGGGAAACAACGTAAAAAAAACGCGCCGTGCACATTACCTCACGGGTGGCGCGGAAACGTGTGCATATTAGGAGTAACACAACTTTTTCAACTTTTTGCAAAGCTATATCTCCGAAATGGTGATACTTAGGAAAAAAAAGTGTATTAACAATTTTTATAGATAATTGCTTGGTGAATAATTTTTGCCTTTCTATTTTTATGGTAAAACTTACCGTTTAGCTGGAAAACTCATAAAACCGATGTTTGCAACATTTGACCTTGAATAATTTTTTTCCAAGCGGCGGATTGAGGGGGATTTTTGACAAATTGTAAGTAATAGGTTCCCAACATTAATGCCAATTTTCAGCAAGGTGCGAATTAATGTAACCTTACCCCTATTATTGAAGTTAATTTGACCGGACTAATTACGTTGAAAATTTAAATTCTTTTAAACAACAACCAGAAGTTTCAATTCCAGTAACCACTCTGTATGTTGACCCAAAAACCTTAAGGTTAAAGGAAGGGAACAATCCACCTGCTCATTAAAATGTATAAACCTTAGGCTCTGATTAGGCAGCCATGACTTAAATGACATTTGATGATATTTTTTATGATATATGTATATATATGTATTTTAAAACGTGATGGGGATTGTGGTTGAGGTCCTTAAATGCCATTTTCAACTTCATTTAAAAGCCACTATTTGATTCATCCGATTCTTGTTTCCCTTTGACGTTGCTGTTCCCGTGGGAATACGGAAATGAAATACAGTTTATGTTAATGATAAAACGGCTTAACCAAAGAGCCGGGGAGTCAGTTGCGGCAGTGAATGCTGTGAGTTTCGCCGGATTCAACGGATAGGGGTGATCCATAGAATCCGTTGCTTTTTTTAACAGATATAAATTAGTCAAACTTGAGTAAGAGAAATAAGAGATTAGTCGATGAGTCAACTCGAACTACAGAATAGCGAGTATTTCATCTTAAATTTTTTTACATTTGGATTTTTTGTAGTATTTTTTTTACATTTGTGTAAAAGTAACTTCATAAAACTTTCAAGTAAGTGAAAAGAAAATCAAGGTTTAAGGAACAAACAAACTATTTTTTTTGACATCAGAAAGTTATCCGCTTTCCTTCAAAATTTTTTAGGTATAAGAACGTGTGTATTTAATCGAGCTGTCGTCAGTTGGAAGCGATGCCGCACGCGCACAACCCGTTCTATGGGCTGGGGCCTTAAGCCACAACGTGTTACAAATAACATAATGATCAGATGTAGAAAACATGTAACATTGTAAAGTTGTAGTACTCCATTTAAATTGTGAATTTTTCGAGTTGTCGCTACACTCTTGTTAAAATTTGTGTTTTGTATTGAAGATTACAACTGCCAAACTGTCAACGGCGCTAAACAAATCGTACACCATTTTGATTTTGTCTTACAATAAGGTTATGTAGGTATGTATGTACTAAATTTTGCTGCCAAAACTTGTATCCGTGTTGTTTACTTATCTATCCCTATATTGATAAAAATTCCTGTCTACATCACTGATTGACAAAAAAGCCTTTAAACAAATGGCATCAGTTCTTTTTCAATTTAAAAGCACTATAATATTTCTAAAAACATAAAAATGAAAATATTCAAATGCAATGTAGCCTGAATAGTTTAGTTTTTGTAGGGTAAACGCACTAGTAGCCGGACAGTGTTAGTAGCCGGACACATTGACCTTTTTTTGCGATTAATAGATACATCACTCAAAAAAATCGACAAACAACAACATACATGGGTCCTTCAACGTGTCCTATACATGCATGCAAGGTTTCTGGTACTCAAAATGCGTACTTTAGGAACTACGCATCATTTTATTGTTTAAGGTTTGAAGGTGCGGTCTCGTTGTCGATTTGTGTAAGAAAAAAATAGTGCGAACACTTTTTAGTAGAAAGCAATTGAACAAGTAATAATTAATTTATTGTCATGGAAAGACATTGGTTTCGTTGGAAATATGATTAACTAAAACAATTTGCAAAAAAAAACCTAATTTAATAAAATCTTTGCCATTATTTGTGGTGTCCGGGAACTAACACCAAAATTGAATATGTTTTTCAGTACCCAGACATGCTGTCCGGGTACTAACACAGTGCGTTTATCATGCATATTCAGTACCCGGACAGGGGTTGTTTCTTAAAATAATTGTGTATGGATACTGAAACAAAAGCGTTCGGATACTAGATCAGTCATTTTAAGAGACTTAATCATTGAGAGATTTGATCATTTTAAGAGACAAGCCCTGTATGGATACAAAAAATGTGCGCTTGTCTTATATTTTCAGTACGCAGACATGGCTTGTCTCTTAAAATGATTGTGTACGGGTACTGAAACAAAGGCATCCGGGTACTAGATTTTGCTGTACGGGTACTAACGCAAATGGAACTTTTCTGAATTGTTATTTTATTAATTTTAACAATGATCTCTTTGCAATTTACTTGAACGCCATATTATTGAGAAATGTCTATATTCTTACAATCAATAAAAGTTTCCGTGGTAGCATTTATGGTTACAAAATGGTTTGAAGTCAAAGTTGAGAAAAAAGTTAAGTGTCCGGGTACTAGTGCGTTTACCCTATGATGCGTGAACATATTAGTGCATATTTCACAGAATTAATTCATCTGAAAACAGGGGCTAGATTCCGCAAGAGTGAGTATAAAAAACTCATACTTTACGGCCCTCTGAAAACTCACGCTCTGAAAGACCGTGAGTAAATTTGAAAGATAGTGTACACGTCTTCTGTCAAAAAAACTCACCTTCACCCTTGCGGAATCCAAATTATGGTGTGTACACAATTTTTCGTGTACACATTTAAAATTCACTCTTGCGGAATCTAGCCCCAGCACAACAAATATACATATTTCAAACTTTGATCACAGCAAAATAAAATCAAAAATTACGTTTTTAGTGCCTGTCCAGACAAGTTATGCTCATAACGTTATATCTGTCATTTCATTGGCCAACGCAACGGGGTGAGGAAGAAAGTGACTGGATGCTCACGACGAAAATTGAATTTTCGGCCTGAGCAGTACACTTTGCGTGTCCAGGCGGGTTATACTCATAAAGTTATGCTTTTTTCAATTCAATTTCCAATACAAAGTGGAGAATTTGCTTGAGGAATAATAACAACGTCTGGACACTAGCAGTCGTATTTATAAAATTTGGTTAGAACATCCTCAGACAACTGTCCAGCTAGACGGTGTCTAATGAGTTGGACAAGCCTTAGCTAATTTCGTATTTATAAATGCATTCCAACAGTTGTCTAAATAGCCCATCAAACTGTCAACTTTGAACGAAAAACTAAATGGTGGCGTTCATGATGTATCCGTGCTGTACCTATTTTTGTGTCTTTCTTAGACGATTGTGACTTTCGTATACGAGTACAACAACTAAAAGGCTCTGAAAGAGTGTGGCGTATGACTTGAACTAGACCAAAAAACAGCTGATTTGACTTTGTGTTACAGCTTTTCCAAGTCTTAAAAAATTATGAAATTTGTGCAGTTTATAAATTAAATTGTTGAAAGTAGTATTTTTGCACCTCAAACTTTTTAATTTTTTCAGTCAACACTCTCAAAACAAAATTGTTTTTTGTTGGATCAAATATCACTTTAGCCACAGTTTAGACAACCAATTTCGGTGACATTCCCTATACAGCGATGAAAGTGTTTATAAATATGATTTGGATTGATTTTTTTTTATAAATACGACTGTAGGTGTTTATAGCATTACGTTAACAGCATAACCTGTCTGGACAGGCACTTATGAAAAGCCATAAGCAACTTGCACTCAAAAAATGTATGATATTAAATTTCGGCGGAATTAATTGTTAATTCGGGAGCAGCTCAAACTAAAGTTAAGTCATCTCAAAGGTATCGCAATTTGTCCCATTCTACCACTAGCAGCCAGAGAAAACTTCAAACTGGTTTTACCAATGTCATCGGTTCTGCGGGACGCAAAAATTAAAAATTGGTCTACTCGTTGCGTTGCGTCCGTAGCATTCGGTGCTAAATGCTAATGGGTCACTTCTCATAAGAACGTGTGTACTAAATCGAGCTGTCAGTTGAGTCCGGCAACGAACGGACGCAATCGATCCCATGAGTTGGCGCTAATGTAGAATTCTGGACTGGAGGTAAAAGAATTTTTTAAATCCGTACATAAGGCTTTAAGTTCCAGATTCCGTTCCCGTTTCTGCGGAAACTATAGAATTATAGCCTACGTGTTATTCTGATGTAAATATATCTACAAGCTATATTATTGCAAAGTTATTGCATCGCTACGACACAAGTTCCAAAGTTTAAGTACCCGAAAATACAGTTATCTTTATTGTGGAGTTTGCTTAGTTCAAATAACCACTGTGAACGAAAAAGTCATTCTATGTACGAATCTTCGATGCGAAATAAATGGCGCTTTTTTTGGTTTCACGCGGGAAAGCACTCATTTTTAAAACGAATGGAACCCTCAAACTAGTTTCTATACTCAGTTTAGTGTGTTGTCTTTGTGTGAGTGATACACCTATGAGTGCTGAAAAATATTTCTATAGCAAAATGCTTTTGAAACTCGAGATACCAGTATTAGTGCTTCTTGGGTGGATTCTCGCTTCAAATTGAGAAGTCGCTGTCATTCTATGAACTAAAAGTGATCTGAATCTTAGCACGCTCCTGGACGGTTCCTTGTTCTTTGGAAAGCCACAATAGCGAAACACGAAAATCAACCAACAGGAGGCGTTGTCAATTCGAATAGAATAAAGATTCTCCCAAACCAAAACGTTTTTTTTTTGCTGTTGCGGTAGAGCTATTGATGTATAACTTAATTTTGATTGAGATCAATTTATGCAGTTCCTTTTAGGCAGACTTGGCATTTAAAAAAAAATCCCTTGGTGGGAACACAAAAAAAAAGTTTAAGAAAAGTGGCCAAATTGACCTGGTACCTACCTGGCATCAAATTCATAGGCTTTAAGGAGGAGACGTCCAGTCACCATTAATTATTTAGAACAAAAAGAATTACATTGCCTTTAAAATCACCTCATCACTTTATTGCCAAAAATTAGAACTTATTCTCCATTCCTCATAAGTTCAGAGGAACAATTTATTTATTTATCTATTTTTAGTTTTTTAAAGTTTCATTTAATTTTTTTCTTAGAAAAGGTCCAATAGTCATCCGCCTTCCGCCATCGATTTTCATGCATTTACTTAAGCCTGTTATTATAATGGGTGATTTTTTTTACTATTGTTTTTAGCAACACTTGTTTTGACAGCTCGCTCTCACATACGTTTCGTGTTTTGTGTCACTGTCAAACATCTTCAGTTTGGTCTATAACTGATCGTCTTACAAACGAACAACGCTTGCAAATTATTAAGTTTTCCTCTCAAAATACTATCAAAGTGTTGAGAAAGTTCATTGCACGTTTCTTACACTTTATGGTCACTTTAATTGGCCTATTCAGACTCCTATTCGGACAAAATAGATAAAAATAAAATAAATTGGGTGGTGCAACAGAGCGAGGAGCCCTGGGCCTAGCACATTTCTCACAAGCATGCCTTGCGAGGGAATGGAAGGGACCTACAATTTTCTGCCGGTTTCAAACGGCTAATGGAGGAAGGGCTTTTCTTGACATTTGAGTTACTAACGGAGGACTTGCCTATTCCTCGCGAAAGGCGATACCCGTTGAAAAACCTTTTTGCCTCTGCTGGGATTCGAACCACGAACTTCTGGGCTAACAGAAAGACGTGCTAACCATTACGCCACGGGTACCTAGGCCTATTCGGACTTTCGTGACTTAATTTCTCACTATTTACGTTGTTGGGCATTAAACCAACAACACGATTACGTAGAGTGCAAACTAAGGAAGCTGTATCGGCCAGTGTTTTTGATGACCGTAAATTATATCGATTCAGCGTCATTACTGTGAATGGTGAGCGCTATCGTGCGATGATAACAAACTTTTTTTGCACAAATTGGAAAAACCTGGCTTGCATGACAGGTGGTTTCCATCACAACACGCTTAACAATGGACCAATCGAGAAGCGATCGCGTTTTTGATCGGTCAATTGGTCGCCTAGATCGTGTGATTTGACGTCTCTAGACTATTTTTTGTGTGGCTATGTTAAGACTCATGTCTAAAGCGACAACCCCGGTTCGATTGACACACAACATTGAAGCATTTAAACACAATAACACCGATACCAAACTCAAATCTTAATCTCGTTGAAATAAAACACAAATTAACATTATTTACTGAACGCATTGAAGTAACAGAAAAAATGTCTAACAAAAGTTAGGTATTACCTTACTTTCAAAATGCAAATTCAAATGGGTTCACTTATATTTTTAACTGATCACCTAATTGATTTATAAACAGGTTGTCATATCAAAGAAATATTCCCAGCTCAGCGAAGACAAGTAAAATGTATTTGACAATCTTGCGGTCTAAATGAGTTACAGAATACGCAAATCAAAACCAAAACAATGATAAGTTTTTTTGAGAGCGATTGACGTGCATACATGCTATTCATTCATACGCAAGTGGAATTTGTTATTATAATTCTCCAAAAAAGTACGCATTTGCGGTGGATTGTTATTCTCTTAAAAAAATAAAGCCAGACTGTGTAGGTACGTTGTATATCTTTTATATACTGCCCTTTAACCCGAAAGAATTTTAATCCCCTACAGTTGAAGCACTGATCTCGATCCCATCCAATCGATTTGTTTCCTGTCAAACGAATTACAAGCCATGCACCCGACAAGTAAATCCGCAAAAATTAACGTCAAATTCCTTCTCGATTACAAAAAAGGCTTTAAATAGACAACCACCCAAAGTCCATTAGCGAGTATAACGAAAAACATTTTTTTGTGTTAAAAAGAAATTAATTTTATTTTTTGACATTTGACACAATTAAATTGAAAAGAATTATGAAAAACGATTGTTGTCGTTAATTGAGCAGCAAAGTGCTGCTTCTCTTGTCATTATATTCAATATTCTTTTTACTATACAACAGCGATAGTGGTGGTGTGGGGGCCTATACGATATACTGCTGCCACCCACAATTTGTGTCTGATTAATAAAAGAACATCAGAGCCAGCTCGAAGCGCGTTTTAACGTTAAACAAAAAACATTATTGCTAAAAAAAGAAGATAACAAAAAAACAAATGTATGAAAACAATAGCAACTGTAGACAGATCCACACGATATCACCATAAGCTTCCTATTTGAGTGTACGTTCCATACTCATTTGAGTAGCACAAAAAAAAAGAACTGTGACTTTGTATAGTTAGACATAAAAAAAGATAAATGTGTGACAGCAACGGCGGAAAAAAATAATAATAAAAAAAAAATGAGAAAAATTAAAAATTAATTTCAAAGAAAGTGAATAACAATACCGGGACGGCATGCCGTTGGTATGAGGTCTTTAAACTGTTTGTTTCGTTTTCACTTTAAATTTAATGTTCATCACATCATCAGCCTTAACAATCATTGTGTTTTGATAATTTTGGTGACGTCTATTTGTTTACTTATGTAGCTAGGCGTTGGCGGTCGTGCTTTGATTGCACGAACGATGTTTTTCCTGAGAAATCATAATTTTATTGCCATTGGGAGTATGCAAAAACTTGTGGAGTCCTCGTTCAATTTTGCTTTAACCCTGAAGCGCTATTGCCACCCTGTTGAACTCGAGCAAATCACTTTTGTGGTTAATCGCCAGTTTGGCAGCTTGGGGAGCTCGCAGGCATTGCACAATAACGACTAAGGAAAAATTTTCACAGTAAATTTATTATATTTATCGACGGCAACACCATAAATTGATTCGTGTGTACCAATTACAAATTGGTAGATTATTTCAAAATTTCGAATAGTCGTACGAGTTTTGCAGGGATGCCGAAACTAGACATGGCTCTGTACAGCTCGTCTCTGTAAATGCTGTCATACGCGCCTTGAAATCGATAAAAAGATGGTGAATATCGATATTACGTTCTCGGGTTTTTTCCAAGATCTGCCGTAATGTGAAAATTTGGTCTATTGTGGACTTCTCTGGTCTAAAACCACATTGATAAGGACCTATCAAGTTGTTGACGTGGGGTTTCAGACGTTTCACATATTACATCAGACAAGATCTTATAAGCGACATTAAGGAGGCTTATCCCTCTATAATTGGCGCAATTCTGAGGGTCTCCCTTCTTTAGGATCAGGCATACGATACTGAGGTTCCATTCATCGGGCATGCTTTCTTCCGACCATATCATGCAGATCAGCTGGTGCATGCTCCTTTCCAACTGGGGTCCAGCTACCTTGAAAAGTTCGGCATCAAGGCCATCTGCACTTGCAGTCTTATTTGATTTAAGTTTTCATATGGCAAGCTTAACTTCCTCTAGGTCGGGGGGACGGCATTCTTGATCATCGTCCAAACTGAATGGGGCAATCTGCCTGACAGCGGAATTTGTGTCCTCATCGCGCCGTAAAGCAGTCTGCAGAAGTGATCTTTCCAGATCCTCAGTGTCAGTAGCGACTGTGACTCTATAACTATGTTTCCCTGCTGGTCTTTACAGGCTTGAGTTCGGGGTTTGCCACCCTGGCAAGATCTTTTTACCTTTTGGTAAAACTTCCGAATCTAGTTCCTGTCATGGCACCTCTCTATTTCCTCAAACGAGCGCTTCTTATGCTGCTTCTTTTTCTTTTTGAGAATTCGGTGTTCTTCCCTTCTTTTCTCCTTGTAGATCTCGTTATAATGATCGTAGCAGCGCTTGTTCGTTGTTGCATCAGCATTTGTCGTGCTTTTTGTTTGGCTGCATTTGCCTGCCTGCATTCTTCATCGAACCATGGGTTTCGTTTTGTTGACCGAGTGAAACCCAGAACCTCAGAGGCAGCGGTTCTGATGGCTTCCTGGCATTGCTGCCACTGGTCTTCAATGCTTAAAGCTGGCGGCATAGGATTCAAGGATAATTGAAGGGACAATCGATTGGAGAACGCATTGGCAATCTCTTGCGATTGTAGCTTTCCGACATCATATCTCTTCACAGCGTTAGTTTGCGCGAGCCGTGAACAAGATATCCTCATTCGTACCATGGCTACAACAAGGTAGTGGTCCGAGTCAAAGTTTGCCCCTCGGAAAGTTCGGACATCTAACACACTGAAAGAGTGCCTTGCGTCAATCGCAGCGTGATCAATTTGGTTGACTGTTGATTTTCGATCAATCGATTCGAATCGATCAGGGGATCGCCATGTACCTTTATGAATTTTAAGATGCGGGAAGCGTGTACTACTTATTTATATATGTTATATTTTATATTATATTATATATGTTATAATTATAACAAGATCTAGCCCCGCAGCAAAATCGATTAGCCTCAGTCCGTTTTCTGAGGTTTCGTCATGGAGGCTATGCTTACCGATTGTATTTCCAAAGATGCCCTCCTTCCCTAGTTTTGCGTTAAAATCGCCAAGAACGATTTTCACACCGTGTCTAGGGCACTGCTCATATGTTTCTCCGAGGAGCTTGTAGAAACAGTCTTTGGAATTGTCGTCTTTCTCTTCTGTGGGGGCATGGGCGCATGTTAGGCTAATGTTGGCGAATTTAGCCCTGATGCGGATGGTCATTATACGCTCATTGACTGGATTTTGGCTAATCACCTTATCCCTGAGTCTTCCTCTAACGACAAATCCGCACCCAAATAAGCGTTGTTTCTTTTGTCTGTAGCAGTCGCCATAGTAGATGTCACAGTTTTTCATCTTCTTTATGCCCGGTCCATTCCATCGCACTTCTTGTATGGCGGTTATGTCTGCTTCGCAGCAGTCCAGGGCGTCCGCTAATTTTCTAGCTGCACGTAATCCATTAAGGAAAGTGACCCAAGGTACTTAAAAACGCTTTTGATTAGCTTAAAGGTTATAAGTATGGTTTACCAACTCTCGTTGCCGTTAAGTCGTGAGTTTCAAAGAGTGAATTTAGACTTGGTCCGAGCTATACAGGGTGTTCCGTAATTCGTGTATTATCCTTTGGGGTGTGATTCTTGGTCATATTTTGTGTGTCACTTCGTCTCGGAACAGGTATTTCCGTTTATATCATCACAAGCTACATACCACCTAGAAACCCCATGGATATCTATGAAAAGCACCTTGCCAACATTGATTTTGTGAGTAATTTAAATGACTGTCCGCAAAAGGTTTTTGTACTTGGTGATTTTAATTTAACTGATGTGAAATGGTCTTATTCTTTGAATGAAAATATGCTAATTCCCTGTAACTTAAAAAGTGCTGTCGAAATTAGTTTTATTGACCATTTATTTGCTCTTAACTTATGTCAAGTCAATAACGTTGTCAATAGTTTGAATAATATTCTTGATCTTGTGTTCATACCACATGATGAATTCAAGGGTTCTGTATTTGAAACGCTTCCTTTTTCATTATTAAATGACTCTATCAATCACAAGGAACTATATATTGAAATTCAACTGTACATTTATTTAAAAATTAATAGTAATGATTCATTATCATTTAACTTTTTAAAAGCCAATTTTATTGAGCTTGATAATTATCTTGGAACTGTTGACTGGAATACTGAATTTCAAAACCTAGAATTACAAAATATGTTCGATCGCTTTTCGAAGATTTTAAATAATGCTTTCAATCTATTACTGCCACATAAAAAGAAAAAGAATATTTCCAAACCTCCATGGTATAACTACAGGCTAACACACCTTAAAAATTTAAAAAATAAATCATTTGCTAAGTTTAAGAAATCAAACGATTTGGCTGACCAAATACAGTTTTGCAATCTTCGCAGGGAATTCATGGTATTAAGTAGATTCTCGCACAGAAATTATGTCATGAAGGTTGAACTCAATTTAAAAAATGACCCAAAAAGTTTTTGGTCTTTTATAAATTCTAAACGAAAATCACTCGGGATTCCAAATTCTATGTTTTTTAAAAATCAGGAATCTGACGAAATTAAAAACACGCTTGAGTTATTTGCTCAGTTTTTTGAATCGGTCTATTCCAACCCAAATGAAAATCTGTTTCACCTTTCTGGTTGTAATCCTAAAGTAAATATAGGGTCCTTACAATTAGATCTCAACGATGTCTTAGAAGGATTACAAGATCTCAAGCCGAACGCTAAGCCTGGCGTTGATGGTATTCCAGCAATTGTTTTAAAAAGGTGTTCCAATTCCCTTTCACTTCCATTACTAATCATTTTCAATTCATCACTGTCATCGGGACTGTTTTTAGATGATTGGAAATCCTCTTTCTTGATTCCAATTTTTAAGTCGGGATCCAAAAACAATGTAGAAAACTACAGAGGAATTTGTAAACTATCTGCAATTCCGAAGTTTTTTGAAAGTCTTGTAAAAAAAAAGCTTGACTTCCTAGTAAAGGAACATATAAGTGATACCCAACATGGGTTCATCTCAGGAAGATCGACAATCACTAATCTAACATGTTTCTCTTCTTTCGTTGTTGACCCTATTGAAAGCAAAGATCAAGTGGATGTTATTTATACCGATTTTAGCAAAGCATTTGATTCGGTTTGCCACAAAATATTGCTTCAAAAATTGGAATCGTTTGGTTTCCACTCAAGCCTTCTTCAATGGATCTGTTCCTTCCTCATAAAAAGGGTTCAAAAAGTCAAAATTGACGAGTTTACCTCAAGGCAGATAGAACGTACCTCTGGTGTTCCACAGGGTAGTCATCTAGGTCCTCTACTGTTTATCATATTTATTGATGATATTGTTAACTGTGTTAACTTCAGCAAATGCCTCATATACGCAGACGATCTGAAACTTTTTCTGAAAGTAACCTCTATAAGTGATTGTCAAAAACTCCAATTGGATCTTAATAGTCTATGTCGATGGTGTATGTTAAATCGTTTGAATCTTAACACCAAGAAATGTTTTGTGATTTCTCTCTCAAGAAAGCATGATACGCAAGATTTTTCATATTATCTTGATTGCAACCCTCTCCAGAGAACTGAAAAATTCAAAGATTTAGGCGTAATTTTTGACTCCAAATTCTCTTTTACATTACATTTAGAAGCTATTATATCAAAAGCTAACTCAATGTTAGGATTTCTCAAAAGGAACTCAACAGACTTTACTAACCCCTACACCCTTGTGTCTCTTTACACCTCACTAGTAAGACCCAACCTAGAGTATGCAGACATCATCTGGAACCCTCACCAACAATATTTTTCAGATAGAATTCAGAAAGTTCAGAATAGATTTACGAAGTATGCATTTTACAAAATGCGATGGTCGGTTATTCCAAATTCCATAGCTAGGCAAAATCTTCTAGGTTTGCAGTCCCTCAAATCACGTAGAACTAGTCATGACATAGTTTTTGTGCGAGACATTTTATGTTATCATATTAAGAGTCCTCCTTTGTTGTCCTTAATTTGTATTTATGCTCCGGAGACGCCGTTGAGGGATAGAAATCTTCTTTTTCAATCAAGGCACAGAACTAACTATGGCATGAGTGAACCAATTTCAAGATCAATTAGAGAGTTCAATCAGATTTGTGGTCATATTGATGAGAGATAAATTCAGAAATGAATTGTACTACTTATTTTTAAGAAATTGAAACATTGCTATTATTCCATTTAAAATTAATTTTAAGGCTTTTCTTTTATGTCGTTGTAATATGTAATCTGTTGAGCTGTTTGCTCGTAGGTGAAATAAATAAATAAATAAATAAATATTCTAAGAAAAAAAATTTTCTACAGTAAATGTCGTTTCTCAACTTTGAAAATTTTAAAAAAGGCTAACTTTGGTGTACCCTGACCTGTGTTAAATTCGATATCTCTGTCAATACTGATGATAGAGACCTAATCTTAGACTTAATTTTTGTTGAAATAACAACCTTTAAGTAAGTAAGTAAGTAAGTAAGTAAGTAAGTAAGTATTCATTTTATTTTTTCTAATTAAGGATACATCGAATTATTTTTATGTATTTGAAAAGCTATATGGCATTGCCGTCAGCTCGGTTGGCAAAATTACTTCCTACATTTTGTTTTTTATAAATAATTTTACAATAATTCAAATATAAAATTGTACTATTCAAACTCCGTTAATAATAACATTCTATATTTATATATATTTTTCAGATATTGGTATAATATTTTCCATTCTGTCTCATTAAGCACTTTTACTGTCTCGTTGATCGTCATAGTCCTCTTCTTGAAGTACATACATAAGACGTTGTTGTACATAGATGGGGCATGTGCTTATGATGTGAAAACAATTCTCTTTGGCCTTTAAATTGCAAAGTGTACAAAACTGATTAAAACTTCCGTTATACGGGCACCCATTAAGACTTAGGAGTTCACACCTGGTTTTAAATATAAGTGATATTTCTTTGTAATTCATTGAATCGTCGAAGTAGTTCCTTTCCATCAAATTATAATTGATTTGCGAGTATAGGATTCTACTTTCAGAATCGCAAGCTTCTTCTATAAATGCGTCTCGTATTCTATCTTCGTGTGCCTGAATTATGCGATAAAACTGCCCTTTTGAATCCCTTAAGTTGTTAGAATCGAGCACCAACACTTCTCCACATAACCTTTAAGTATATCTCGCCAAAGATTTAAAGGATCAACTAAAAATTAAACGAGCAGCAGATGACTCGTTTTCGAAAGTGTTTGAAATTGCAAAAAAAAAAAAAAAAATAGCTGAAGTCCATGACATTGACGTTAAGCATAAGAGAGTAGTGAACCATCAAAATGATCGTTCGAACCCTTCGGTTCAAAGTACAGAAGAATATTTTCGTGTTACTGTTTTCAATCCTTTTCTCGATTTCTATGTAAGGGACCTTGGAGAAAAATTTACAAACCATGGAAACATACTAGAAGAGGTTTCGGTTCTTTTCAAGGATTCTTTGTCAGAAATAGACAAATCAGCAAAAAAAATTAAAATTACCGACTATATTTGGCTGCCTGACCATCTTCTGTTTTTGAAGAATTAAAAACTTGGAAGAGACATTTGATCCGTAGGAATAATACTTCCCCTAAGAACTCATTGAAAGCGCTCGATAGCTGTCCCGAAGAAAGCTTTCCTAATATATATTTTATTAAAGATATTAGCCGGTTTAAACGTGAACTCTTGAAAGAACTTTCTCCAGTTTAAAGAGAATAAAAACAATACAAAAGCATGACCAACGAAGTGAGATTTTTAAAAATGTATCTATTTTAATGATAGTGAAAAAAGCTTTGGAAGTTTACTTATTTGCAGGATTGTTTGAAAGGTTTGACTTGTCTAGCTATATTCATCGCGAAATACCTATAACAGCAGACGAGGTTAAAAGTGTTTTATCTAAAAGAATCAACTCTACTGTAACTTCTCTGCAAAGAGATCTGTCAGTGGAGGAACACCGCAAGGCGGAGTCCTATCCCCTCTTCTATGGAATCTAGTCGTCAATGAACTTCTAGTTGACTTAGAAGCTGAGGGATTCAAAGCTATTGCATATGCAGATGACGTCTCCATTGCGGTGTCTGGCAAACATACTCACGTCCTGACGGACCTGATGCAGACCGCTCTAAATAAACTTGTAAAATGGGTGGGAAAATGTGATCTAGGGGTCAACCCTCAGAAAACTGAACTCGTTCTCTTCACCAGGAAATATAAAATTCCCCAACTAATAACTCTATCAATAAATGGAATCTCACGTGTACTTTCAAACGAAGCCAAATATCTAGGTATAATCCTAGACAAAAAGCTTAATTGGAAAGCCAATATACAGGAAAGAATCTGGAAATCCACCGTAGCGTTATTTTCCTGTAAAAAAGCCATTGGTAATAAATGGGGTTTCTCCCCCCAAATCACCCACTCAACACCCTCAGCTACACTCCTTAACCTCACACCACTAGATATCTTCAGCAAACAAATGGCTGCCAGTGCCGCCATTAGTATGAGAGCTATCTCCCAATGGACCGTAAATAACATCGGTCACGCTACAATCCTGAATTTATTCGGATCAATCCCTTGCCACTCCGACTACACCATCCCCCAATTGGTTTTTGATGATAAATTCCAAGTCTCAATCCCACCGAGAACGACCTGGGAAGACGAAGAATTATTGAGAGATGATTCAATTCATTTCTATACAGATGGTTCAAAAACCGAAGAAGGGGTAGGCTGTGGGGTGTACTCAAACCGACTTAACGTAAGTCCCTTGTTCCGCCTTCCAAACCATTGTAGCGTGTTCCAAGCGGAAATTCTGGCGATCAAAGAGGTCCTATCATGGCTAAGAGAAAACGTGATATCCTCAACGAATATCCGGATTTTCTCAGATAGTCAAGCAGCCCTCAAATCACTCGGCGCTGTTTCTACGAACTCAGTAACCGCCCTTAACTGTCGCCTATCTCTTAGGGAGACGGCTGAACAGTTCAATATTCACCTTATTTGGGTGCCGGGGCACAGAGATATCGTGGGTAACTGCAAAGCCGATGAACTCGCCAGAGAAGGAACCGTTCTACCGATCTCAACCAGCAGGTTGAATATTGGTATAAATATCGCTACATGTAAACTTATGCTAAAGCAAGAGGCAATGGGTAGAACAAATCATAGGTGGAACAATATCACCACGTGCGTGGCAACAAAACGGATATGGCCAGGACTAGATCCAAAACGCACAAGACATTTGTTATCAATTGCCAGATTGCAAGTTAGCTCCGTAATCAATGTCATCACCGGACATTGTCTGATAGGAAGACACGCCATAAGACTTGGCGTTCCCTCTAATGACTTCTGCAGAAGTTGCTTAGATGAGGAGGAGGAGAAGACAATTCCACACCTCCTCTGCTCATGTCCTGCACTCTCTTTTAAAAGAAAACGGCATCTAGGAAAATATTTTCTTGATGATCCAAGCGATCTGGCGAACACAGATCCCCTGCATCTCCTTCGCTTTATTAAAAGCTCCAAATGGTTTTGTTAAGTGAGGTACTCCCCCGCATAATTTCTATATCACAATGAACCTAGTATTGGTCTAATTGTGTCAGGTGTATTCCTGACACCCATTGTAACCTAACCTAACCTAAAAGAACAGAAAAATGGATTTTATTTTGTGACTTCCTTTTTAAATTAATATTATTTACATCAATATCTATTTTAGTTCATATTCAAACTAATGCGTATAATATATTTTATATTATCTTTAAGAAATATAATTTTTTACGTCATACATTCAATGAAGTCTTGTTATTGGTTTTTAATTATTAAGACTTTGAAAAAAATTAGCGAACTAGAACTATCAACCCAAAGTTCAGAAGAGACAACTCTTGTCGCCTTCTGCTGCGATAAAGCATTGATAATTTTCAGTTCAACATTCAAAAGTTAATTTTTCAATTTTCCTATAAAATTTTCACATGTGTGCATGTAAAACTCACACCATGCAATTTTCAAAATCTCCACATAGGAAGTGTCAAGTCAATCTATACCAATTATACCCCAACCGCATTGAGTGCGCGTAACAAACATGCAGTCGTTTCTCACCTGTCACAAGTTCAATGAATTTTACACTTAAAAAAAATTAAGAGGCAAAAATAAATTACTCGTACACACTCTCAACTTGCTCACACATAATTTATTTCTGTCATTGCATTTTTAATTCATGAAAATAAAATTCTATTTTCGATACTCCCCGTCCTCACCAGCATAAGTCAATGAAAAGGCGAGGAATATTTCTGTTCAATCTTTTTCTACTTTTTTAATGATTTTTCTAATCAGATTTTTTCTTTCATTAAAAATGCAGTTTTCAGTTCAATTTGGTATGAAATTTAAATGTGCGACGAGTGTGCCTGTGCAGTTGGTGTAGAGATAATTTGTTGAGATCTTTGCTCATAGAAATTTGATTGATGTGTTTTGTCTGATTTATCATAGAACAGCCAATTTGGAATCCGAGTATAGTGACGGAGGCTAAAGTGTGCGCAATTGATGACTTGACTTGCTGCCAAATGGGTATTCACCTTATTGCGAGAAAGATTGTACAATTTCATACATTTAATGTTGCAGTTGATAGTATTTATTGTTCAATCGTAGAGAAATGAGATTGTGAAATTATTATATTTTATTCACTTGTCGATAGATTCATATTCTGCACCTGGTAATGCATTCAATTGTGGGTGCCAGTGGATTTATGCCGATTTAAATTGATTTCGACGCAGACAAGAAGCTTTTTTGTAAACAACATGAAATTTTAAGTTCCATTTAAATTATTTGGCGCAGCTAATGGTGTTGTTTATAAGAATTTGCAAATGCATATGAGGTTTTTAATGGAAAATCGCACTTCTGTTCAAAGAGCAATTTATATTGGTTTTTTTTTTTTTGTAAATTGGCAAACATTTAATAGAGCATTTGAATTTTCTTTGAAGTGAAGCCATTAAAATACCAGGATCATAAACACTTCTCCCTCTACTCCAGATGTTTTACATTTAGAAAGAGTTTAACTGCGATATAATCATCATTTCGTCTTTGAGATAAGTCGACGGAATAATGCGTATTGCAAATTTATTCACCATTAAATGGTTAAGAAAAAAAGTTCTTTTTGACAGCTAAAATAAAATATAAAAAAATGATTGCATTGAATTTATTGATTTCATAAACATTGAAATGCTATGCTTCCAGTGAGCCTATCACTTAACGCGATAAAGTCCGCCCAACTCCAAGCAAAGCGCATGGAAGGCATGCATCGAGGCCTGGAAGAGGGTTTGCCTCGACTGCTGTTGCACACTAAGCTACTCAAGAGACAAAACAAGTTGAATAAGGCAGCGACCATCTTCAAAATAAACGTCCTGAGAAGGAGAAATGCTGAGAAAAGTCGTTCGCCGATATTCATTAACTAACTATGCTCAAGGATAGTTTCTTGCATATGACGACAAAATTCGGCACAGTGGCGACAGTGTTGTGATGGTTTTTGAAATAAAAGTTTACTCGAGAGCATTATCCATAATTTGAACCTCACTCAACGGAAATACCCGACATCACAGTCGAAGAAATTAGTGAGGCAGTTTAGAATTCCGAAAAAGGAAAAGGTGCTGGGCCGCATGAGATACCATATACGCGTTTTGGAAAAAGATGGGAGGCATCGGGCTAAGATAATGGCTCATGATTCTAGGATAATAGGAGGTGATAGGTTGTCTGAATGAGGGGAGAGTGTATAAATAGATTGGAAATAGACGACCGACGCACGTTGCGATAGCTACCATTCCATCAAGCTGATGTCCCACACTTTGAAGATCGTTGAACATTCATTGGATACTTGACTGCAAATAGTAATAAATCAATCCAAAGGATAGATAAGGATTCTACTAGAAATATATCGTGATTCCCTAGGGAACTCACATGTTGTGTTGGTTGACGTCGATAAAGCATTCAATTGAAAACCACGATATCTAATTTGCACTTTATTACTGTCCTTGGTTACCTGCTGATATATAAAGTACAGAGCACCAAAGCATCAACTCTTTTTTCTCAAAGTATGATGAGTCCATCATAAGTTTGGATCCTACGTTTGATAAGCAATTTTTAAAGAAAAAAGGACAAATTTGCGATTGTATGCTTTGAACAGTATCAACATCTTGAAGCTGACTACAAAGTTTTAGTATTCGTTCTTTATATCAATGGTTGCCAACTACACATTAGTTATGAAAATTTAATAAAATCACATAAAATATTGAAAGAAATACTGAATTAAATATTCGAAAGGCTTTAAATGAAAATATAAAACCGTCATTCTTTTTGCAGTTGCTAGTTCATATCAACGTTTAAAGTTTAATCAAAATGTTTAGACTTTATTTTTCACTTTTTTAAAAGACTAGTTTTCAAAAATCAAGTTTGGGGTCATTCCATCGCTTCGGGTGTTACATTTGTTCACATAAAGTCAAAATTTTGATATGTTTTTAAATGTAAGCGATTAAAATGTCTTATTATCTACGTTTTTAGTTGTTTTATCTTAATTGTAAGATTTGTAGAGTTTAGCATAAGGATTAACAATTCTATAAGTCGAAAAGCGTGCGTTTCAGGTGTTACACGATTTTGCCTCTATGACCTGACCACTGTAACATTTATATGAAATTCAGCGAATTTTATTAGGGACACTTTTCTAAAAATTATAGGCCTCCAAAAGTATAATATTTACCCCAGCCACTATATAATTACTGTCACAAATAAGGTTTTATAAGAGTTTTTTTTTATAAATTTTTACTTTGTTTTTTGTGCTACCATGATTTTGTTTTGGGTGTTACGAGTACAAAAAATAAACTCGTTATATGCACAAAATCGGTGTTTTATTAGTTTAGGTACTATAAAATTAATAGGGAACAAATAAACATAAATTTAATGAACTCTCCCTTAACATAAATTAGCAGCTTCTTTTAAAAAAATCTACTGACAAACAAACATAACTAAAGTAAATTCTTCTTTAATGCAGCTTCATTAAGAGATTCTTTGAAACAAATAAATCTAAGTAAACAAAAATAAATCAAATCTTCTTTTATTTAACAAATACTGTTTATTTCAAATTAATTTAAAATATTATTCACTAGCTGAGCCGCCCCGCGTTGCTCGGGTCTGTAGTTTTAAGGTTCCCGTTCTCGTTCTTCCGCTTCCGTGCGAATATGGGGATGAAATATAATCTTTTTTAATGTGGGATTATGGTACATTCTAATGCTGAAAGAGTTTTTGGAATCTGTCCAGAATCTCCCGTTCCTATGAAAATATGTGAATGAAATAGGTATACATAGGTCTATGTCACTGAGGGATAATGTTGTTGAAAGAATTTTTTCTATTTCTGTTCCCGTGGGATTGTAGGGATGGAATAAAGTCTAAGTTACTGATGGAAGGGGATAATGTAGCACCCCTAATGCTGAAATAACTCTTGAAATCTGTCCAGTAGTTTCTAAGTTTCCGTTCCCAACCCCGTTCCTGTGAAAACATGGGGATCAAACCATGACAGGAACCGTCTCTGGACTAAACTATGTCTACCGTGAAAATTTCATAAAAATCCGTTATAATACCGTGTTGGACAGAGAATTAGCACATAATGCTTTGTTTTAGTAGAAAATATCCTTTTACCAGTTGACAAAAGAATTTCTTAAAAACTTTGTCAACTATCACAAACTATGCTGTATCACCCTATGATCTTTGGAAATTTACAGTTATTTACACATGCGTATGTTTTATTCCTGAAAATTAGGTCGCAATTACTAAAATTTATGTGGCCAAAGAATCAGAACAAATTGTAAAAATTAAGCGTAAATTGTAAATATTGTTCAGATTTTAATAAAAAAGGAATCTAAAATTCAAAGTAAGTTTTTCTAGAGATTTGTAGAGTAAAATTCTGAATTATTATTTGATTAGATGGGCCTACAACAGTCTTGTACACCTGAACTCAGAAAAATTATCATAACGATGAAAAATAACGGGAAAACAATTCAAGAAATCGCAAAGCTAGTGGGACGGTCAAGAAAATTAGTCTACAATGCCATTAAATTTTTTGAAACTCATCACACAACCAATGCCATCCGAAGAAACCCGACACCAAAAAAGACAAGTTCTGCTGATGATCGAATAATTGGTGCTTATGAAAAAAAAATCCGTTTATGACGTCAACTGAAATTCGGGATGAAGTGCATAAAGACCATGGAATATCATTAAGCAGCAGAACAATCCGTAGAAGACTAAAAGAGAAGAATTTGATAGACATACATACATCTTACGTAGCGCAGCACAAGCCCCTGGTATCAAAAAAATATTGCAGCTAGGCTAAGGTTCGTTAGAGAGTACGGACAAAAATCGCTGCAATTTTCGAAAAGGTTTTTTGGAGCGATGAGTCCAAGTCTAACCGTTTGGGCTCCGACGGAAAACGTCATGTTTGGCGTCCACCAAAGCAGGAGCTACACAGTAAAAACTGTGAAGCACGGTGGTGGGTGTATCATGGTGTAGGGTGCGTTTTCATGGCACGGTGTAGGGCTTATTGTCAAAATAGAGCAACGAATGGATCAGCATAAGAGCATCTTAGAAAACCATATGGGGCCCTATGCTGACGATAATTTGCCATTATCGTGGACATTTATGCATGACAACGATCCTAAGCACACTTCGCGGCTAGTGAAGCAGTGGATTAGTGATCAACAAATCAATCTATTGCCTTGGCCTGCACAGAGCCCTGACCTGAATCCCATTGAAAATCTTGGGAACGATGTGGAATATCAGGTTGGATTGAGGAAACCAAAAAACATTACCAGAACTTTGGGAATCTATTAAAGAAGGCTGGAACAGCATTCCTATTCATCGGTGTCAACGCCTAGTAGAGAGGATTCCTCGGAGGTTGCAAGCTGTGCTTAGACAGAAAGGTTTCCCAACAAAATATTAACGAAAATGAGAAGATTTTAGTAAAAAAGGATTTGATTTGTCAATTGTGGTAATTTTGTGACCACTTTTGTTGCATTAACCAACGTTATTTATAAAAATTTGTTTGTTGCTACAATCTCGAATTGTTATTTATGTTTTTATTAAACCGGCACTTAATGTTCTTAACAAATAAACCAAAAGTTTTTACTTTCTTTTAGATACAACAGTATTTTTTGCTTTACCTACTTTTCGGTCATGCAAAAACTTGGCCTTTTGAATTAGCATTATACAGATATTTCCCGTTTGAACAAATTTTGGGTTTTCTACTGTAAAGGTTTTCTTCAAGTATTCGAAAACTCCTATCCCCATCCCCAATCGTCTCCTTACAGCTCGAATCCAACAAAGAGTTTTCATTAGGGAAGATATTTTTTGTTCTGTGAGGAACAAAATTCCTCATGTCGCGTCGTTGAGAATGGACGTGTCTCAATGCACCCACGGTGTACCTAGTTGGTTTAGATGGTGTTACACCGCATTTTTGAAAAACCACTACACCGCATTTTAAGTAATATGAGTGGAAAAAAATGTGGTAGATTGGTGTTACACCGCATTTTTTAGAAATCTCTCAAGTCATTTAACAGAAAAAAATGCACTTTAATCTTTCTGTTTGGTTATAGTGAAAAGCAATTTTTTTATTTCTTTAATGTTTCTATACTACTCTAGATGGCCATAGCAAAGCAAAAAAAATTTGGTTCTGTAAAATGGATGATAGCGAAAAGCTACTTCATTTTTTTTCTATACAGCGCTACACCGAAAAAAATAATTGTAAAAAACCACCGTAAAATTGATATTTTTCGCTTACATATTCGAGCTGATGTTGTGCAACATCAATTTTGATATGATTGTCATATCAATTTTAATTTCGAATTTTAAATTCGAACTTCGAAACATTTTTACATTAAATCAACGTAGAATCGATATGAACAACATCAATATTTTGATTTTGTAATATCATTTTAACGTTGTTTCATATCAATATTACGTTGAAATTCTACAAAAAAAATGTAGAAATGATATGAAATCAACGTAATATTGATATGAATAATGTCATTTTAACATTGTTTCATATCAATATTACGTTGAAATTCTACAAAAAAAATGTAGAAATGATATGAAATCAACGTAATATTGATATGAATAATGTCATTTTAACATTGTTTCATATCAATATTACGTTGAAATTCTACAAAAAAAATGTAGAAATGATATGAAATAAACGTAATATTGATATGAATAATGTCATTTTAACATTGTTTCATATCAATATTACGTTGAAATTCTACAAAAAAAATGTAGAAATGATATGAAATCAACGTAATATTGATATGAATAATGTCATTTTAACATTGTTTCATATCAATATTACGTTGAAATTCTACAAAAAAATGTAGAAATGATATGAAATCAACGTAATATTGATATGAATAATGTCATTTTAACATTGTTTCATATCAATAGTACGTTGAAATTCTACAAAAAAAATGTAGAAATGATATGAAGTCAACGTAGAATTGATAATACTTACATGGTTTAATTATAGTACATTCACGGTTTCATTCCATCCCTTAATAAAAAGAATTCGTTTACTTTATTCTGAAAACACTTTATTACGATTCAAAAATAGGATAATAAAACTGTCGTATTTTTTTCAAGATTTATACTGCTTAAAAAGAATTAAAAATATAATAACAAAAATGCAATAAAAACAAAAAAAAATGCAATAAGAACATTCATACAAAGGAACTGAATTTAAGGAGACTGTTTCCAAAACTCACATAAAAATAAAAATTTAGTTTTGCAAATTTAGAATAAATTCGGCTAAAGTTGGACTCATAGAATCAAAATTGGATGTTATATTAAAAATATATTTTTGAATAAAAATCCAGGATAAATATGACTCTTTAGGATAATGTAAGTTAAATATTTGAAATATTTTAAAACAAATATCAAGGGCACATACAAAGGAACTGAATTTAAGGAGACTGTTTCCAAAACTCACATAAAATTCACGTAAATCCGTGATGTCCGTCCCAATAACAATGAGGAATGGCTGGATAGTGTTTTTGTACATAGTAGATGTCTTCATTTTAAGCTCTCTAGCTTGCTCCAAGTCGTTCACCGTTTTAAGGTGCAGGATGGAGCTATTTATAGCATCCTTTATTGTTGTCTTATGAACAACCGATTTTCCTTCCTTTTTGGAAATAAAGCGTGATGTCGGTTTTAAAACGGTGTTTAAGAGCATTGTAACAATACAATCTCTTGAATCTAAAATAAATTAATTTATATTAAATTGAATAGGTTTTTTTGTTCATTATTAACAACATACTTTTATTAAGATTTTCATCTTTCAGGGAATCAAACAAAAGCCTGAACTGACCATCTTTTATACGAGAAAAGGCTAACGTACAAATCATCCCACTTGCTGATAAGTTCATATTTCTTATCAGGGTACATGGCAGCAAAGTCCAAATCAATCTGTTGTAGATAAGATCGATAAATGGAAATAAAGTAAAAAGAGAAAGTAAAGGAAAGTAAAGTAATATAGTAAAAGAAAACGTTATTGTATAACTTACTTATACAATAACGCCAGATTGTTTGTAGAAAGGCCATTCGTCTAGAATGGCCTTCAGGTTTTCCTCATTTTGAATTTCTTCCTGCCGAATGGTAAATGTGTTTTTCCATAGCTCGACTGCCTCGCTATCGCCGTTTTGCATCAGTTTAATTTTTTTTTTTCATTGAAATTACTGAAGTATCAGTACAGGATGGAGCTGGTCTCTCTTCTGCTTCTTCATCTGACGACTTTTGAGGACCATCATTTGAATTTTTCCGCTTGTGGTTGAGGTTGTTGAACCTGTTAAAAAGGAAGCCTGACGGACTCGCTCGAAACCCTATTTTCCTGCAGATGAAATAAATTTCCTTACTTTCTGTAGGAGATACTTCTACTATTTCCCCCGCTATTTTATCTTGTTGGCGTGGATTAGGTATCTTATACCTATTAAGGTTTGGTTCAAAAAAGTGTTCCATAAGGCAGTTAAGGAGTTTTTTTCTGTCCTTTTTTTCAAGCTTTTTATTGTTCTTGTATGTTGTTATCAAGTCAAGTCCAGCTTTGGTTGATTTTAAAATGTCGCCAACATGCTGAAAGAACAGAAGATTTTTATATGGCAGTTAAATTGAATTTAATATAAAATTTAAAATACACTTACGGCATTAAGTGAATAGGTTGTTTTATCGGATAACGGAGTACTAGCTCTACTAAGGTACTAAGGTCTTGATTTTGAACCCATTGAAGTACCTTTGAATGGCAACTGCAACTTGGCGTTTTGGTAGGAAACTATGGAAATAAAATTTATAATAGTATTAATGGGTAGTATAAATTAAATGATGATGGGAACATTTGTATGAAAAAAAATTTGTATGGTATAGATCCAACAGAATTGAAGTGAAGTTATTAACTTACATTTTTTGCTTTCCATGTAAAAAGTTTTTCCCTGAGCTCAGCTTTCAGGGCAGTATTTTCCTTTCCCGGAAAAATAACTTCCAAGTCATCGTTATTTAAAAACTTTAATTTTTCATAGCTGAATCCGCAAGCTACAAACACAAAAAAAAAAAAACAAGTAAAAAAAATTAGTAGATTGTTCATCCACTCAAAAAGAAATCTTTGATCTGCAAAATAAGACTCCGAGTCAAAATCCTGTGGAAAAATATGGTCAAACCTAGAATGCATGTTTACATTTTTTTCGTTTTTGCAGGCCGGTGATTAAAATAATAAGAATAGTAGTTAGAAACTTACCAAAAAAAGCGTCATAAGCTGAAGGTAGCTCAAATTCCTCCAATAATTTACGTAGTTGTTGTGGCACAATGGCGAGGATATAAATGTTATTTTTTGCACAATGGCGAGGATAAAAATGTTATTTTTTGCACAATGGCGAGGATAGAAATGAATTATTATTTAGTTATTTTAAAATCACGAGTCACAAGCCACTACTAAAAATCAACCGAACCGATCACTCGAGAAGCCAAACTGAGAATGAGAATGAAAATGAGGGATGTAAAGGCCATCCCATCATAGCCAATAGTATCCATGCATGTGTAAAATAATTCTCGGTATTCATATCGTTTTCACATTAAACATATCAAAGCTACATTGATTAATGTGAAAACTACATTTCTTAAATGTAAAAACTACATTCTAAATGTGAAAACTGCATTATTAATGTGAAAATGACATTTTAGAGTTGATGCAAAATGTCAATTTCACATTATTACTAATGTACAAACAACATTTTTTTTTCCGATAAATTTTTTTGTTCTTGTACACAGGGATGCCGTTGGTAAAGCAATAGATGCACTATTTTAAAATATTGAGAACTTAACAGAGATATGAATCTTCATTTTATATAAATTATTTAATAAAAGGAAGGTATTAACGAAGTTATACCCAGTGTTGAAAGTAAAAGAACATAACTCCAAAGTTTCTAGACTAAAAGGCTTAATTAAATCATTCAAAATTTAGCAAAAAGAAATAACGAGTGACCCAGCAACTCTTGCATGGAAAGTATTGACATATTGAAATGATTGTGAAATGTTAAGTTGTAATTTGCAAAACGCGATCATTTGTAGACCAGGGCGTTTTATTTAAAACTGACTACAAACTAGAAAATTCGACTTTAAAATCATCTCAAAATACAAAATTTGTAGGTTTTTGAGTTACGATCAATATTCCATTTGTTTCGCTACTGTGTCACAAAGTAATACAGAAAAAAAGTAGTTTTTGGTAGTTTTCAGGCTGTTGCAGCGCGGCGGTAAAATATAAAAAAAAAGTCTTTGATGTGGAAAGCCGAAAATTGTGGACCAAACGTTCATGATCTATGTATAAGTGAAAACCCTATCCTACAGCGGGGTTCAGACTATCAAATTTGTTTGTCAAATTTGTTAAATGAAAAGTTGGACGGAAAAAACCCTTTGAGTTCTGAATTTCAACCATGAAGGACATAGCAGTAGCAGCGCAATTTAGGGATGAAATTTTAGAAAAGCAAGAAAAACAAAAGACAGTGCGTATGAACTAAAGAGGGAAACTACCTGAAAACATCATAAATGTGCACAATACTACAATAATCTGCCCAACAAAAAAAAACATTTTTTCGTTGCGAGGTGCACTACCGATAACCCTCATAAGATCCATTTTTAATCTGCCCATAATTTTTTCCTTGCGAGGTGCACTTCCTAAAACCCTCATAAAATTCATTTGGATCATTTGGCGAAACATGGCGCTGGAACAGCAAAATATTCGCGTACACAAAGCAGGTACTTAAAATACTTGTTTTTTTAGATGGTGTAAATGTGCTAAAAAGAATTGTGATGTATTTGTTGTTGTTTTTAATTGTATATTTCTATACTTTGACAAGACCGCAGGCAGGCATCAGAATGCACTATCAACCAAACAACAACAAAAACATAATAAATCTGTGTAGCGCATTTACACCCTAAAAAAAAACGAGTATTTGAAGTACAATGCTGTGTTTTACGAATATTTTGCTCTTCTGGCGGCGCGGCGGGTGGCTTACGCCGCTGCGGCCCTATGTCGCGCCAAATCGTGTAAAACTATCGAGAACTATTTTTTTTTTCCTTAGTACTTTGTGACGCACAATTGCGAAATACATAAATTCAATTCTGAAAGCGAAAGGGTTATGAAAACTACACGGAAACAACATAGAAAAAGTCCTACCTACTCTTATACCAAAAATAATAAGTAGTTGGTAGTAGAAAAAGTAGTTGAATGAAAACCAACATATTTAAAGAGAAAAAACAATACATATGTGCCTTATTGAAATCATTCAAATGAAAAAGCAAAAGCAAAAATCATTCGTCACATTTTGTCACATTTGACAATTTTGTAAACCAAAATCAAATCATTCTTTTTGACGCTATAGCCGTGTAAACATTCCATAGTTTCACATTGTTACAAAACATTTATTCCAACTCACTGTTATTTGAAGTAAAAATGTAAAGTAATTCACAGTAAGATTGTATTAGGATGTACATACATATGTTAGATTTTTATTTGAATGTACCTACTACGAAGTCTCATAAAAACATGAATTATGCTTAGCCAAAATATCATTTTCGACAACCACAGAAAAAAGTTATTCGTATCAAAGAAATAAATAAATACATTTTTAACAAAAAATAATTGTTCGATTGTAAAATTTCTTTTCAAAAACGTTTCTTTGAATCATTTGACATCGATTTATATCGTATTTGCATTTAAAAACGAGTAAAAACAACATAGTTAAACCATTATTAAATTTATCCTGATTGATATAACCGGCCCCTTATAAAGGCTTCTAATTACAATTTAAAATTTTGGAGTAGAGGTCGATTGAATTTTCAATTTGAAATTATTCAAACGCTTCACTTAAAAATAAAAATAATTTTCATTGTTCTATTTTTCCTTCATTAAGGCTATTATATTATTCATACATTGTTTCAATGTGAAAAATAAATTTTTTTGCAGCGGATCGCGAACATGTTTATGTTTAAGTCTTGGCTCCCAGTCACTAAAATTTGGCGGCTAAAAATCCTTTTTATATTATTCATTTCATTTTGACATTAAAAACTATCAAAACTACATTGATGTATAAAAATATATAAAAATATTGTAATGTATTCAATGAAAGTATCATTTACAAATTCATCAATATTAACATTTTGATCATCAAAACCTTTCGATTGATTGAGAATTAACATTCCGTATATTTTCAAATCAATTGTATATTTCAACATTATCGATGTAGAATTAACATTATTTGCATTTTCATATCAATTTTACATTTTCAACATCAAAGTCTTTCAAACGATGTAGAATTTACGTTTTCATTTTCATATCGATTTTACATTTTCGAAGATTATTTTCATTTTCATATCAATTTCACATTTTCAACATCAAAAACCTTTCAAACAGTGTAGAATTTACATTTTTATCTTTTACATTTTCATATCAATTTTACATTTTCGAAATCGAAATCTTAAAATAATGTAGAATTAGCATTTAATTTGTATATTTACATTAAAAACTGTACAATTGATATGATCTATTTTCGAAGAAGATTTGATATGATTTTTTGATAATGCAATGTGAATTTGCCATTGAAAAAAACTGTAAAACTAACAAGAAAAATGTAAGCTGAACATTTTTCAACCTCAAAAACACATTTTTTTCCGTTAATTTCAAATTTTTGAATGAAATCTGGGTTGATATGACAAAACTATCAATTTTACATTTCATTTTTTTTTCGGTGTAGATGACCTACAACTAAAGCTACAAAAAAGCCTTCGTTTCTGTCAAATGACTTAAGAGATGTCTAAAAAATGCGGTGTAACACCCCTACCGCATTTTTTTCCACTCATATAACTTAAAATGGGGTGTAGTGGTTTTTCAAAAATGCGGTGTAACACCACCTAAACCAACTACACCGTGTGTGCATTTAGACACGTCCGTTGAGAATTTCGTTCGATATCATAGCAGATGATGGGTCAATGATCAGCTGGAGTCAGAGAAGAAGTTGTTTACCAAACAAACGTCTAGATTCCTCTGCTTTCTTGTACAGTCCATGAAATTAAATCATCTTGTTGACGATGGAACCATCCCAAGTGATATTCCTAAAAAAAAACATCTTAGGCATGGGCAACTGTTTTAGAAGGTAGTGGGTAGTGTAGTGTCTCCCAAAAAAAAACCGAGTACTTTTGTTTCTCGTTTTCTGTTTGTGTCTATGGCTACGCCAATTTCAGGCAATGATTTGAATGGAGATGTACTTCCAATGTATGAAAAGCTTAAATATCTGGGATCATTCATAGTGAAGCAACTTGTGTTGTCGACACCTTTCATCGAGTAAGCAGATAGTATATAAAGAGGAGAGACAACTTCGCCATTTTGTGAGGCAGAAAAATACTTCCTATTAAAGACTGTGCACCGCGGTTGTACCTCGAGCACTCACATTCGGTTCAAAATATTGAGAAATGTTAGCAAGAGAGTGAGTAAATAGACTCAAATCTGTCGAAACACTCAAAAGTCAAAGATGTCATCATGTCAAATTAGAGCACGACCGGTTCAGTCGGTTCATGTCCAAAGAAGAAATCCAGAGGATACCTTCAAGATGGTAAATTTCATACGAAGTTCTAGTACGATCATGAAGAAAGAAAGAAACGCCGAAAATCCTGATACAAAACAAATACAGGTACAGCATTTGGTTGTCCTCAGACTGGGAATAATCTGGGAGGCTTGTCGACGTTTTCTAAGGTCAACGCTACTTCAGGGGCGAATCAATCGGATTCTGCACACTCATGAACGCAAAAAAGAAGACTTCTAGAAGTCGTCGTTCTTGAAACAATCAACTAAACTCGTTCTTTTATAAGCTTTCGCCACCTCAGCTTTTTTATGTACGCACGAAGGACCCATTTTCCGACTTTAAAATAAAGTGATACTCTGTTGGCAAGAACTTTTCTTACGCCAACTAGCACTGCGACAAATAGCTCACCGAATAGATTTATCTTGAACAGGATCCGCATGGGATTTTTTATTTTTTTTTGAAAATCCAAAGCAATTACTAGCGACCAATTCTGGCATTTCATTTGAGATTCGTTTTGACAAAGCAGTTGATATAATTTTAATTAAAGTCCTTTCATTCCACCCTCCCCTTTCACCAGAAATTTCCATCATACGTAGCAGGGCATCTTCGCGATAAACTTTGGTCTCCAAACCCCAACTGCATCATTTCAGCATTTCATTCACATTTTATAGCCTTCCTATGTAAACAAACAAAAAGTTCGTTGACATGACAGTAAGCTCATACCGCATCCGGATTATTTCACTTTCGCATCACTTCCTCCATACACCATACATCAAGACTGATGTCGTATCAGCCACCTTCCCTCGAACGTTAAATTTATCCTGGCGCGTTTTATTTGCTTCATTTAAAAGAACATCATTACGATTATCTTTTTGTATCGGGCAAATAAATTCATCAAAATGAATCACATTCGCTGCATTGGATGCTTTAAATTGACAAACCAGCCCACACTTTCACAACGTAGTCGTGGGTCGTCTTATTCGTTTCATCGCATCGTCGCGTCCGCATTTTCAGTCGGCATCATTTTTGTGAGGGCGAACACCGTCCCATTTTCCCCGTCTATCTTTAATGAATTTAAATACATTGGCATTAAAAAAAATATTTTTTCAAACAAAAAATTAATTTTATCCCACCATAAATTTAGGGGCCAAACAAAGCTTCTAATTATCACAAATATAAGCAAACGAAAATCCCTTCATAAGCCTTGGAGCATTAATAAAATTGTATTTCATAAATCGACACAAAAAGGGATGGGCGATGTTTGTTTTGCTTTTGTTAAATACATGACCAATGGAATGGTCAATTTATGCAGCTGACTTTTATGCAAAAAAAAAGGATTCCAATGCCAATTGAACCAAAGAGTCCTCCGCATTGAAGCGAAATTTTGGAATTTCCAGCAACAATCAAGGGACAGCATTTGAATACTTTTATTGCGCGTCATTCGTTTTTGTCCTCTGATGCTCTGATGAGGACGACGGCAACGGGGATGGGAAAATCACATGAATTCTTTTTTTTTGCGGAAGGCGGGAGGGGAGGGTGTTGAGTTCTGATGTATTGCTTTTGAGGGACGGCATGGTATGGCATCCAACAGATGCGTGTAGCAAAAGCCACATTGGTGACCTCGGAATAATTAATTGATGGCGGGAATTTTATCAGCCGTAAACCACGGCCCGGGTGTGCGGTTCAATTTGGTGTTGGAGCAATTACACATGATTAACTTTGTACTCGATGCAAAACTTGATTGTCATCATCACCACGCATATACTTTAGTGTGTTGTATACCCACACCTGCACTTGTGTGTTTTACCTTGGAGTGTAGGTACAAGGGCGTTGGGGATAAATGCGAATTCATGTTTCATTTTCGGAAGGATAATAATTTATTCGAATATCACTTATGGGCCAACGATTAGGTATGATTTAAGGACGGATCGCTTCCAAAAACAAAACGGCAATGAAGATTCATGTTCAATTTAAGCTGAGGTTTAATTTAATGGATACACAAAAATCAAAGAAATATTTGAGGTCTAGGTAGGACTTTGATTTTGTTACTCTAACTACACAAGCGATTGGATTCGTAATAGAAGTTTCTTTGTTTGTAGTTCGCCTTCAAGCTGTTAGCTTCGATATTCTGGCAAGACATTGTCTGAAGAGAAAGGTATGCTGAGATCTTCACCTCTTACTAATGAGCCCACTCTGGCTACTGAAGGGCAAGAGGCCAACATTGTTGAGTCATTTGTCACTTCATCAGTATCGCATGCTATTGGTTTTTTGCACTACTGTATAGTATCGGCTGGTTTAACATATTCCTTCACAGTAAAAAAAAAGTCCTTATACGAACTGCGCAGCAATATGCGGAAATCAAATGAGACGTTCTTAATTATTTATTAAAATATTTCAATTTGTCATTGGCCTTGCATTGAACTCCAAAGAGAATTCAGAACTCGATTCGAGCAGGGCGTAGTAATCCCACAAAATAAAAGCAAATATTTCTGCTTTTGACAAACCATATACCATTTAGATGTTTTTAGTATCGCCTTTTTTATTAAATACTAACTGATCCGCCCAGCTTAGCTGGCCCTACGTTGATCGCATTGAGTAAAATAGTTAAAGTAGTTTCTAAATTTTTATTCCAGTGGAAAAATGGGGATGAAGTATAGTCTATGTTACACAGGGGCAACGAAACACTTTAACGGTGACAGAAGCTTTGGACTCGGTCAAATATTTTTCAAGTTCCCGGTTATGTTCCAGTTCCCGTAGAAAAATTGATGAAAGTACTAAAATTGACGTGGTGTGTGTATCTGAAACTTCAATTCAATGTTTCAATGTTTCTCAAAACAACCGGATGTGTTGTCTTTCTAGCTTTAAAGTACACTGCTGTTCACTTAATTAGACGCACAAATTTTCTTTCACATAAACCTAATTTTTTTGTAAGTGTGGGTAGCAATTGTCAAACAATTGCATTTATTTGAAAGCTTATTAAATTCTCAACAAAATAACTTTAAAAAGTCCAAGATGAGTGGAAGTAAACGGACATTTGTTTTCACTTTTGTCTATGCTCCAAGAAAAAGTAAATTTTTTTCTTGTTCACATGATTAGACGCACCTGTAAAATTAGTTAGTTGGTCGCGATCTGTTACGTGGATTACAGATAGCTGCAAAGTTTAAGCAATAAAAAAGTGTTTGCCACAGATTTCAGTCGAAAAAGTTGGAAAAAAAAGTTTTAGCTGCAGAAGAAAAAGGGAAAATTGACGTGTTGCAATCCGAAGAGTTTTCAATGAGAAGAATTGCAAAAAAAATAGGCCAAAGTGACGCATGTTGTGAGGAATTTTACTAAAACCAGTGATTCATACGATAAAAACTGCAAAGGAAGGACAAAAACGGCTTTAACGTTTAACTCCTCAGGATAAGAGAAAAATTTTAAAAACTGCATCAAATTCAGCTCTCTCTACCAGCAAAATAAAGGAAAAAGCGGGGGTAACAGCCAGCACATTAACTGTTCGTCGAGCTATTTTAGGTGCTGACCATCTTCAATTAAAAATTACAAAAAAAAAATGCCTCCACTAAACGCCATAAGAGCAAACAGCGGTTGGAGTTCGCACGCGTTCACATGACCTGGGATAGCAACTTTGGGAACCAGCTAAATTGGCAAAATGCGGTTTTTCTGACCAAAAAAATTTAACCTAGATTATCCTGATGGATACAACCACTGTTCCCCTGATTATTTTTTTGGTCAGAAAAACCGCATTTTGCCAATTTAGCTCATTTCCAAAGTTGCTATCCCAGGTCATGTGAACGCGTGCGAACTCCAACCGCTGTTTGCTCTTATGGCGTTTAGTGGAGGCACTTTTTTTTGTAATTTTTAATTGAAGATGGTCTGCACCTAAAATAGCTCGACGAACAGTTAATGTGCTGGCTGTTACCCCCGCTTTTTCCTTTATTTTGCTGGTAGAGAGAGCTGAATTTGATGCAGTTTTTATAAAATTTTTCTCTTATCCTGAGGAGTTAAAGCCGTTTTTGTCCTTCCTTTGCAGTTTTATCATATGAATCACTGGTTTTAGTAAAATTCCTCACAACATGGTCACTTTGGCCTATTTTTTTTACAATATTCTTCTCATTAAAAACTCTTCGGATTGCAACACGTCAATTTTCCCTTTTTCTTCTGCAGCTAAAACTTTTTTTTCCAACATTTTGGACTGAAATCTGTGGCAAACACTTTTTTATTGCTTAAACTTTGCAGCTATCTGTAATTCACGTAACAGATCGCGACCAACTAACTAATTTTACAGGTGCGTCTAATCATGTGAACAAAAAAAAACTGTATTTTTTCTTGGAGCATAGACAAAAGTGAAAAAAAATGTCCGTTTACTTCCACTCACCTTGGACTTTTTAAAGATATTTTGTTGAGAATTTAATAAGCTTTCAAATAAATGCAATTGTTTGACAATTGCTACCCACACTTACAAAAAAATTAGGTTTATGTGAAAGAAAATTTGTGCGTCTAATTAAGTGAACAGCAGTGTATATCGATCCGATAGGGTAAATCGTAAGGTTGGGGGGTTTGCCATGTATGTTAATGAAGGCATTAAATCCAGACAAATTGGCTCTTCTCCTGATGATAGCGAAATAGAATTTGTGTTTGTTGAGTAATCCAATGGTAATGAAAAGGTTTTAATTGGAACAATCTATAGAGCTATAATAAAACATTTGTATATCTGCACTCATTTCAACTTTAGAACGGGTTTGCATTTTTTATCCCAACCTTGGCTTACCAGAGACATTCTCTCCCTGATGAAACAACGTGAATTAGCCAATAGACGATGGAAAGTTTTTCGTGTTGATAATCTTCACCAAATCCATATCACTCTGCGCAACAAAACTGTTCTAGAGGCCCGTAAGGCAAAGGTTCGTTTATTTTCTATTCGCATTAACTTGTCAGGAGGAAGTAAACAGATGTGGAAAAACTTGAAAAGTATTGGTGTTGGTAAATCTTGTATTGATATTCCAGAAAACCTAGATATTAATGATCTGAGCAAAAGATTTGCCACAAACACAACTTTCATCAGTCGATCAGTTCCCCAATAGTTTTCATATCCTAGTTCTACTTCTTATAGTTTCTCTTTCTCCTCCATTGCAGCTGAGGATGTAGTCGAGGCTCTTCTCTCTGTTAAATCTAACGCTATAGGATTGTATAAAATATATACACCCTTCCTTTCTGAAAATTTTGTTTCCCACACTGCTACCTTACATTACTTATATCTTTAACTCTGTCATAAGTACAAATGAGTTTCCTACACAATGGAAGAGCGTGAAGATAGTACCGATACCAAAGACGTCTAGAGGTGACGAATTCAGACCAATTTCAATATTGCCATTTTTGTCTAAGGTTTTCGAGAAAATAATTCAAAAGCAAATCAATATTTTTCTTACGCGCTACAATCTACTGTCATCAAAACAATCGGGTTTTAAAAAGAATAACAGTTGTTTAACTGCCTTATTGAGTGTATCTGAGCATATTAGGAAAGCGATCGATAGGGCTTTTCGCGAAGCTATCTCTTTCTAATTATACCTCGTATTTCTTAAACGTCAAATGACTACTTGTATGAAAATATTGCTGGTGGCAGTACGTAGAAATATGAAATATGTAGTTTAAATTAGTTTTTCAAAGACGTAGGTTCATGAAAAAAGGAAAAAAATTGTGTTTATCAAAACTGTGACGTTTTAAAAACAAAACAATATAAAAATGTTGTGAAGATGCCCGCGAATCGCTGTCTAAAACAATGTTCAAACCATACAATGAAGACAGAAATCTGTAGATCCTATAGTTTTCGTCGAGTATAAAACAGAATTTCTAAGTTCTCTCAGAGGAAAGGCACAGAATGTGGTAAGAGGAAACATCTGAAACATCTGAACACTAAATTGGCTCGTGTCTGTTCCCGACATTTCATTTCAGGAAGGTAAATATCTGGTTGTAGGTTGTATACAAGTAGATCATTAATAAGAACTCCAGGGAAGAATGCAAAACTTTTGGATAATCTAATTCCAGATTGGGGTACCAAGCTTATACACGCAAAAATTCAGAAATCTAGATAAACAATACCCAATCTGTATTTAGATTGTTCTTACTAGGAGTTCTTACTATAATCAAGCATCTAATATACCTTATAACCATGTTTACATAGGTACCTGAAATGAAATGTGTTGAACAGAAACAAGCCAATTTAATGTTCAGATGTTTGATAGGAGCCAACAACGGCATGCGCCTTTCCTCTTAGCGATTTTTCAATCTAGGAGTTCTATTCCACAGTCGTGGAAAACTGAAGTCTACAGTTTTCTGTGTTCACTGTATGGTTTGAACCAGTTTGAACACTGTTTTACACAACAACTCAAGGGTATTTTCACAACACTTTTATATTATTTTGTTCTTAAGAGTTCGAAATTTCAATATACACACTGTTTCAATCTTTTTACTACAAATTCACTTCACTAAATAACAATTCTGAAACAATTTTATGTTTTTGCCTAGTACCGCCAAGAATGTTTTCATACAAGTAAATTCAGCTGTCAATTTTTTTTTTTTCTCTCTCTTTTGACAGTGACACTATCGCGAAAAGCCCTATTAAGATAGTGTCACGTTTTTTATACTCCTAGATTTCTTTAAAGCTTTCGACATGGTGAATCATGTATTGCTTTGTGAAAAACTGTCCCAGCTATTCAAATTTTCCTCTTCCGCAATAAAACTTTTGTTTTCTTATTTAACTAATCGAATGCAAGTTGTTTATTTCAACAATACTTTATCAGACTTTCTTCCTGTTATGAGTGGCGTTCCACGAAGTTCTATACTTGGTCCGCTGCTTTTCTCAATGTATGTTAATGAACATCCTGCTGTTGTACGACAATGTTCTTTTCGTATGTACGCAGACGATATTCAGCTATACTTTAGTAGCCCCCTTGGCCCTTGGGATAATCGAGCATTCGACAACTTGTTTAAATGACGATTTAAAACTTATTGACTGTTGGACTAATGATAATAAACTACTATTGAATCCAATGAAATCTAAATGTCTAGTTAATTCCAGGAGCAAAATTGACGTTTCCTACTTCCCTCAACTACTTCGTAAAGAGGTCGATTACGACATTACGTCGATTCTGCTAAGAACTCAGGTGTATAGTGTTTAATCGGAATCTTATCTGGGATCTACATCTTAAAAACACTGTTGCAAAAGGTTTTCGTGTTCTTCGAACGCTCTGCCCTTCACAGCACATAATTCCATTTAAAATAAGAGTGCTTCTTGTAAAAACACTGTTTTTACCTGTGCTAACTTATTGTTGTGAACTTTTCTCCAATGTATAGACTTTGAAATCAAAAGGAGACTAAATGTCGTATTTAATAGTAGCATACGCAACGGTTACGGGCTAAGGCGTTATGATAGAGTTTCACAATATGTATATGAATTCCTTGGTATGACGTTCGACAACTTCATCAAATTTCGCTCAATAACCTTTTTCCGGTATACTCTTTTCCCGCCAGCCTGAGGATCTTTATAATGAAATAAACTTTTTAAATTCAAACCGATCACATCATCTTTTGACTCCGCGTTTTTGCTGTTTGACTTCCGAACGCCAGTTTTTCGTCAATGTTATAAGAATTTGGAATTCATTGCCAAGAGAAATCAGGGGCTTAAATTGCATTACAGAGATAAGAATAAAGCTCGAAAAATATTTTAGGAACTAACTAGTTTGGTCACAAGTAAATATTTGAATTGTTTTGTATATTTCTTCAATTTCTTTCAAAAACATGTTTTATTAATTAAATTTCCTAATTTATTTTTTCTCTTTAGTACAATTTACAATATTTTTTGAATTTTTATAACTTAATGTTAGTAGCTACTGTACATTTTAAGAGCGGCACTCTAAATAAGATATTTTTTTTGTCTTACAGTGTAGGCTTACCATAAATAATAATATCCGGAGACACGCGCCGGCGCGGCGTCGTTGCATCCTTAAAAAGTCACTGTTTGGTTTTATGGGCAGGGAAAATCATTGGAATCATTCAGTGGGGAACAATATAGAGCCATGAATTGTCGCTAAATGCGATTGGGACAATGAAACAAACAAATTATTGAAGGAAACTTTTGGTCAGCGCATTATTTCGAGTTGTAAGTGGACCTGATTTGGCGTGGCCATCACTGAACTTTTTTTTGTAGGGTTATGTGAAGAAGTGAAGTCACTTCTCTGCGTAGATAAACCCGAGACGATTGAGGTCTTATAAGAGAGCTGATATACCGCTCCAAATGCTCCAAAAAGTGCTCGACAATTGGGCATCTCGACGGTGGCCATTTGACGAACTCGCATTTTTAAAACATAACGTCAAACTTTTAATTTTATAATTAAGCTAAATTACCGGCCATAACATTGAATTGTATATGTGTTTTATTTCTTCTTGAAAACCACAAGCCTAAAAAACACCTTTTACCAGTTTTTTAAACAACAACTTATTTTCATTGTATTTTTTGGGTCGTTACGATTTGTCTATAAGAAGCTTTTCCCCCATAATAAAATCTTCGTAAACAATTGAAAGCGAAAGTTCTTCATACCGACTTGCGTTTTATTATTGAAAAAGTTTTCTTTCCACACCAAAACCATCATGAAAGTATTTCTATAAAATTAATAAAATAAAACACAGCTGTGTCTGGTCCTAAGCAAATAATGCAATCAAAAATCTTAATAAAAATTAGGAAAGAATTCCAAAAACACCTCAACAAATTTCGTCTGTCATCTTAAATTGTTTAAATTTATTATCTAGAACCTTTATATGAAGCTTCTGACAGTGTTGCTACATACGAGTATATCACTTTAAAATGCATTCACATATAGACAAAGCAAACAACTCATCATTTAATTTATTTCTTCATACGAAAACATTTTTTCCACTTTTGAAAAATTGTATGTATAATAATATTTTTTTGTTTGAAAAAGTCAACGGACGGCTATAACTCAATCCAAGGTCGGCTTTTAAGAGTGTGAAAAAATGTTTTCTAGAACAACCGGGTAGCTAAGTTACATAAACGAAAGCCTAGGTATTAAAATATTAAATATATTTTATATTATTTTTTAAGTCCACGCGTATATGGCTCTCGATCAATTTATTCGCTCCTCGCATAATTTTCTTTTCATTTTCCATATTTCATCTTTTTTTTTAATCATTTATATTTCCGTCTGAAAACACAATGCCAGCAGACGTTCTTTCGAATAAAATAAGAAAAACAATGTGACTAGATGTGCCTGCCTGGCCGCATATATCTTTCCTTTTGGTTTCGCAAAATTAATTCAGTGATATCTGATTGTGAGTTCTAAAAATGTTTTCGTTGAACTTTGGGATTGTTGTTTATTGTCAGACTTGGGTTGCCAATTAATTTTTAAAGTGAGCGAGCGTGTCTGGTCTGGAGAAGGGGCTTGCATCTAAACTTTTCATCATTTCCATCGCATATAAGATGAAGAAGGGATATTTTTAGCCGGGGGACTATGCTATGTGGCGAGCTGTGAATCAATGCATTGCGAAGTTAAACCCCACATCAGCTAAAGTCTATAACGTAAAACGTTAATGTTTATGGAGAAAATGTGTGTTTTGAAAGCGAATAGTTTCCGAAAATAATTTTGCCATGGCTATGCCGAAAATTAATTGTCTTAGGCGTCGTCGATTTTGTTTTGAGAATATCTATGAAGCTACAAGGCAAGTAAGCAATTTGTTTGTCTTATCAAAACAAACAGTGTGAGTTCGAATAATAAAATAAGTTTTTTGTTGTTAAGGACGAACAGAAGAGCAAACACACACTGTAGTGACAGTCAAAATATTTCCTATTGTGCAGACAAGCTGTCGCCCTACAGATACTCAAAATAAAAAAACTAGTCACCATTGAGCTAAAGTAAAGAAGGAAAAACATACCTTCTGTCGGCGTCATCAAACACAGAAATAACAAACGCCACACGTCACATCTCCCAATTAGTGTGCATCCAACAAATTCGTTTTATTTCAATTAGAATTTATTTGCGGTGTAAGTGCATTATAAATCTGTACGCTGCTCGCTGTGCGGATAATACGTCCGTTTGTCGTCGGTATCGGTAGTTGTTAGTCATAGAGGCATGCAAAATGAAATAATTAAGATGCCCACACGATGTGTGCCGATGATATCGCCTAGGCCGAAATTGTTGGCGCGACGCGACGTTGCCGCCATCACCGACCGACGCGAAGTGTCGCGGCCATAAGCTATATCGGCGCGGCGCATCAAAAGTTTCGCCGAGACATTTTAAACTGTCACACGGTTAAATTGACATGTTGAGCATGATATTCCTAATTATCTATTCTCTCTGGTCTATTGATGATCACTAAAACGTGCTACATTATACGAGTATACAAAATACAAGGCTTAACAATTGACACTCGTGTGAGAGATGTTTTTTTCTTTTTTGGAGAAAAATATTTATCTTCGCGTTCGAAATTGTTATGACAACTGGTTTCATCGAGATGTCAAAAATCGTTAACCTAAGGAAACAGAAGTGTTGAAGTTTAATGATTACAAATGATGTGAGATTCAATTCAGCAAAAATTACAAGTTAGCAACATCTTCGTGCGGTTGATTTAATTTTAATGTTCTAAGTTTAGAAATCGCTTCCAACGAAGAAAAGAATATCTTTGATAAATGTCGAGTAATTAGGCTCAAGATTTCATCGTTTTCTTAAGAGGAGTTTTCTTATATCAGTCTTTTGAAAACCGACAGTTTTCAGGGGAACGTGTGAAACAAATAATTTCATGTTTTATTCTTCTTGTTAGGGTGGCACTAGAGTACAGGTGGCACCAGTGCTCCTCAGGGCTCACACATCATTTTGCCTACTTGATAGGGTTCAAAATAGAACACTCAGATTGAGTTCAACTGTAGGTTCAAATGATTCTCTGGAACAACGTCGTAATGCATACTCTCTCTCAACCTTCATGAGAGTCGGACGAGTTTGTCTAGTGCTTTCGTTATCGAAATAAAAGTATTTTTTTTTCCTTTCTTTTGTTTTGTCTTTTTCTTAAATTGCATAAGATGGACAAGTGTGCAATTTGTGGCCTTAGATTACTTCGCGATAATTTCATTAATTGTGAAGGTTTTTGTGGTGCTCAGTTCCATTAAAAATGCGCAAAGCTTACTGAAGAATTAGCTCTGACCCTGCAGTTAAATCGCAATTTATTTTGGCGCTGCTTGGCGCTGCTTTCATTGCATTTCTATAAACGGTTCCCTCTTTTCCATAATATTGCAATTAAAATCTGATGCTGCTGAAATTAAATCAAAAGTATGTAAGGACAATGCGAGTTTAGATAGGCGTCTTATCCAAAGCAAGTGCAAATGACTCATCAAACACATTGCTAAGTCCAGCTATTGCTTCTACATCATGACAGCAACATACTTTAATCCAGGCAGATCATCTTAACACCCACTATGATAGGCAAGTCAGCACAATCGAAATTGATGTGCAAAAGGAGAAGAAGAAGAAAAGAAAAAATCAACGCATTCCGAAGATGTTTGCTAGTTGCTACTGAAACTGAATCAACTTTATTATCGGTTCTCAGACTTCGTTTCTTACATCTCTCGCGTTTGAACAAAAGTGTGACTGAAAGAAATATAATTTCGTATGCAGCGAGTAAGCTAAATCTCCCGGAAAATATGTTCCAGTGTAATAAACTGATCAAGAGTGGTGTTGACATTTTTTCCTTACATTTCATAAACTTTAAACTTGGAATTCCAGCTCATGCGTTTGATGATGCTTTAAAAAAAGAAAATTGGCCTGTCGGTGTTCAAATTAAAAAATTCTTAAACGTTATTCCAAAAAACGATATCCCACTCGTTGCGAAGGAGGCGGCGCCGGTGGCGTCGATGTGCTTCCTCATCTCAAGTCCGTCCACCAAAGTTAAATGTTTATTTTCAAAATGCGAGTGGATTACGTACAAAAACAAACGAGCTCTTTATAAACTCCTCATTGCATGAATATAATATGATAATTCTAACCGATACTTGGTTGAAAGCAGATTTTCTATCATCTGAATTGTTTGACTCTTCTTACGTCGTTTACCGTGTTGATCGTCCGATCAAATCTGGAATGGAACGTGGTGCTGGAGTACTAGTTGCAGCACGTTCTACTTTTATTAGCCAGCAGTATGGGTTACCGACCTTTTCCCCATTTTTTGAACAACTTTGTGTACATGTTTACAATAATGAAACTTGTTTTATACTAAGTTATATCAGGCCACATAGTAGTTTTCTTTTATATAATCAACTTATAGCTAACGTCAATGATGTAGTGAAAGAGTTAACAACTGATCAGTTTCCCTGTGTGTTAGGTGACTTTAATATTGGTGATGCAAAATGGATTTTCTTGGAGGAAGAAAAGTCTTTGATCTCATTTAATGTCGCGACAGACATAGAAATTAAAGTTGTTGATTCTTTAGCCTCGCTAGGACTATTTCAAATAAACCACACAAAAAATGATTTAGGTAGACAATTAGATCTGGTTTTTGTTAATAATGATATGGAATATTTTGTATATTTATCTGAATTCCCATTAGTCAACAACGTGATTCATCATAAGGCTGTTAATGTAACTTTCGAGTTTTATGAATTCAGTTTAGATTGTTCAAAAGAAAATGAATGCATCTTAAATTTCAGTAAGGCCGATTTCATCGCATTAAATAATTTTTATACTTCAATTGATTGGGAACATAGACTTAACAATAAATCGCTTAACGATATGTATGTATACTTCAAAGTTTTAATATTTGACGGTGTAAATCAGTTTGTCCCCGTTTTTAACAAGAAATCTTCTTTTAAGCACCCGTGGTTTAACAAGAGGCTAAAAAACTTAGAAAATGTTAAAAATAAGGCATTGAAAAGATCAAAAATATCAGGCAAACCTGAGAATAGATCTCGTTTTCTTCAACTTCGGAGAGAATTTGATTTTCTGAATAAATTCCTATAGCACCAGCATATAAGTGCTGCTGAAAGTAAAATTAAGCAGAACAGCAAATCCTTTTGGGTTTTCTTAAATTCCAAAAGAAAAACGTCTTTTCTACCGACAGTAATGCAGCTTGATGATGAAAAGTCGATTGATTCACAATCGTCCTGCGATCTCTTTGCAAAGTTTTTTGAATCAAACTATAACGCGGATATTATTGCAAACGTAAACGAAATGTATTCTTGCATAACCCCTATTACTAATTTCAGTCTAAATAACTTTTCTGAACAAGACGTTTTGAATGGTTTAAATGAACTTGATTCAACAAAAAAGGCTGGAGCGGATCTGATTCCTCCACTTTTATTATCTAGATGTGCCTCATCTCTCTGCACTGCACTGCAATTACAATAATTTTCAATAAATCCTTGGAATTGATTTATTTGATGATTGGAAAATATCTTTCGTAAATCCAATTTACAAAAGCGGCCTAAAGCACCAGATAAAAAATTACAGGCCGATTTCAAAACTGTCAGCAGTGCCAAAACTGTTCGAAAAACTAGTAACTCAGAGGCTTTATTTTGCCGTCAAAGAATCTATAACGCCAAAACAACATGGGTTTGTGAGCGACTGTTCGACTGCGACTAATTTGTGCATTTTTTCCGATTTCTGTTTAAATGCTTTGGAGAATGGAAAGCAAGTTGATGCTTTATATACATACTGATTTTGTAAAGGCGTTCGACAGAGTCCTTCATTAGCTTTTATTACAAAAACTTCAAAAACTGGGACTCAGCTTAAAATTCTTGAAATGGTTGAGGTCTTACTTAACAAACCGTAAGCAGGTTGTTCAGATCGATGGTTTTCGATCGTTTTTTTATCAGAGTTGACTGAGGTCTTTCATAAGGAAGTCATTTGGGACTACATTTGCTCGATTTATTTGTGAACGATATTCCTGACGTTTTTCAATGTTCGGAATGTTTGATGTTTGCGGACGACGTTAAATTATTTCAAGAAGTTGCTTCCATTTATGACTGTCTTAAGTTCCAGGTAGATATTAGTTCCTTTTTAAATTGGTGTATTTATAACCATCTTAAACTGAACATCACAAAATGTAAAACCTTTAGTGCCTTCAGAACTTTTTCACCCATAAATTTTAGCTACAAGTTTGGAGTTGAAGCTCTCACAAAAGTCAGCGAGGTCAAAGACCTTGATGTTATTTTTAATGCCAAACTAACTTTTTCTGCACATATTGATTACATTACATCAAAATGAAATTCGCTGTTGGGTTTTCTGCGACGGAATTCTGGTGTTTTCAAAGACGTGTTCACACGAAAAGCTATTTTTATATCCTTGGTGCTGCCCATATTAGAGTACTGCTGTGTTGTGTGGTCACCGTTTTATGAAATTAATATTAGTAGAATAGAAAGAATTCAACGAAGATTTACGCGTTTTGCATTAAGAAATCTGAGATGGTCTGATCAATTGCCTGATTATTTTTCTAGATGCGCCCTTATAGACTTAAAAATTCTTGAAAGCCGCAGAAAAACCCAATGCGTTGTTTTTATTAAAGATATTCTGAGTAGGAATATTAGATCTGAGGAGTTGCTCAGGTTAATTTCTTTGTACGTTCCGGAAAGAATTCTTAGAACTAGAAATTATTTGTTCTATGTTCCCACTCATAGAACAAACTATGGCCTAAATAATCCAATAACTTGTTCCTTAATGTTGTACAACTCCATATGCAGTGAAGTCGACCTATCGATGAAAAGGGATATTTAAAAAAAAATTGTTCTTGATTCGTTTAACTCGTAAGCATAAATTATTTTTATTATAAGTTATTAAATTTGCTATCAAAAGATTTTATATATCCATTGATGAATGAATAAAAAAATAAATAATGTTTCAAGTCCCTCACTCACAGGTCTCACGCCTTTTTTACAAATGGTGCTCTAGTGAATTAGCAAAGCAAGTTCCATTCAAACAATTTAACCACAGCACCCCATTTCAGCCCTTTTCCGTTGGTACAGTTAGGTACAGAGATTCATATCTTAGCCGCTCAACGTGAATGTGAAGTACTTATTTTTTTTCAGACGGATTACAATCAGTGCTGTCGTTTCTGAAAAGTCCAAAGCAGTAGATTCCAAAAAGTTTTGCATAATTTTTGGACAAAAGCAATACGCATATAATTTTTTTTAATTCATATTTCTTTTATTTCTTCATAACAAAAAATTAACTTAGATACATATCAGTGGCGTGGCGTCCATATAACACGATTCCTATCGTCTTACCTTTTAAAATGTGTCCCTTGTTCGTAGAAAAAACCAGCAACATAAGTCTACAACAAGTCTACAAAGCAGTCAACAACCTATCTTTGCCCATACATACAATGTTCTTCATGCACTTTTAAATTTGCGAGATACACACACAATACACAAAGCATTGAAAATCGCCGCGCAGAACATATTCTGTGTTTGTCCCTGTCTTTCCTACGATATACTTCCACCCCGGTGCCTCCCTTTTCAATACACGTTCTCTTATTGAAAAAAGTAAGACGATAATTTTCGTCTTACTGCAATTTCTGCTTGGAGAAAATAATACATTTTTCGCCTTAGAGTAATAATGTACGGCAAATTCGGTTTTGTTGTGCTGTTTTTTTTTTGTTCTACTGATCATTGTTTTGAATTATTTGCAAGTTTAAAGTGAATTTCAACCTAAATGACTTAAAGTATAGAAAAATTGGCTTCGATTAACCCACGTTTGGAATTTAAGGTACCTTCTGTTTATTCCTTATTAATTTGTGTAGGAGCCATTCCATATGAAAACGGTCAATCCGAAATGTTGCTATACCTCCGATTTTGCTCAAACTTTGTAGAAATGTTCCTTTGCTATCGAAATACGAATCGAAAAGAACCGAACATAGCGATTTTATGGGCTTCAGACTTTGCACTCTTAAATTGTCTGTATTCAAGCGATTAGGACGATTAAGGTGTCATTTTAAAGCTGATAAAGCATTCTTTTCAAATCAATCAAAAGGTTTAAGATATTTGAGTTGCTTTAGAAACCTGACCCCTTTGAAATCAACACATTTTATATACATTTTTGCCATTTTTGAAGTAGTCCTGTGCCTAAAATATCAATAGTAAGTCCCTAAAAATTTCCCTAATTAAACCTTACAATAATTACAAAATAAAAAATCCAAAGTTGATCAAAAAACAAATTTTTTTATGTGCTTTACAAACATCCCTTTCAAACTTTGAGCTTTTGAAAAAAAAGCCAATCTTTGGGAGCATTTTTGTGAATGTTGACTACCAGATATCAAAATGAAAGTAGGTAGAATTTAAAGGCCTATTCTTCAACTATAAGTCCTGAAAATTTCATTTTGTTATTCGCATGCACACTGAAGTTACAGATGATTAAAAACAAGCTTATTTCTAAGCTATGGAAAAAGCCAATCTTTGGGCACATTTTTGGGAATGTTGACTGCCAGATATCAATACGGGAGTGGGCAGGATTTAAAGGTCTATTCTTCAACTTTAAGTCTTAAGTCTTCAAAATTTCATTTTGTTATTCGCATGTACACTGAAGCTACAGCTGATTAAAAACAAGCTTACAAAAAAATTTTTAAATTTTTTTGGATAGAACGATATTAAAAAAAGTCTTTGAAACAAAGAATTGTGTTTTATTAAAAGAATAAGCTTTTTTTTTAATCAGGGAAGTTTTTAGGGACTTACTATTGATATTTTAGGCACAGGACTACTTCAAAAATGGCAAAAATGTGTTGATTTCAAAAGGATCAGGTTTCTAAAGCAACTCAAATATCTTAAACCTTTTGATTGATTTGAAAAGAATGCTTTATCAGCTTTAAAATGACACCTTAATCGTCCTAATCGCTTGAATACAGACAATTTAAGAGTGCAAAGTCTGAAGCCCATAAAATCGCTATGTTCGGTTCTTTGAGTATGGCTGGAGGGGAGAGGAAAATTGCAAAAAAAAATCCTTTGACGATTTCGAATTTCGATAGCAAAGGAACATTTCTACAATTTTTTTGCAAAATCGGAGGTATAGCAACATTTCGGATTGACCGTTTTCATATGGAATGGCTCGTAGGTGATTCATTTTTCTCGACTTACCATTTGAAAATATCCACGCCACGCCACTGATACATATGTATATCTACTTTATCTATTTTTTACTTCGGTTTACTAATTTTGATGTGGATGGTTTTGTTGGTCCGGAATCCGAATGGAGAAGGAGAACGTACGTTTTTTGATCGCCTCGGAAAAGATCTAAGGACAATAGGAAACAATTAGAACCGAATTGCGCAAATTAATTTTTTTAAGGGGCCAATTATAGCAATAAGGAAAAACCATCAGGAAAAGTTTAGATAAATGAAAACATGAATTTTTTCCTGAGGAGCGCGTTTAAAGCGAACAGGAAAATATGTCAGTTGCCAGGTTCTCAATCCTCCGCAGCCACACTGGTTTTCCCTATGCAATGCACACGAAAAAAATAATCCGCTGCGAGTCTGTCATTAGAATACATGGAAAATGGAATCCAAATAATTGGAACGATCTGTTCCATTTTGGCTGATATTTCAATCAGCTGTCACGAAAATTGTAATTGTAAGAGGAAAAAAGAAAAATACAATTTTAACAGAAAATATCAATTCAATTGAACATTTTTTTATGCAAAAAAAAAAAATCCCCTGAGTATTCAATTCTAACGACAACAAAAGTTAATATTTTATTTAAAAATTTTTCCTGATTCGTTTTCCGGATCGCTATTATTGACCCCTAACCTACGCAGAATTCGATTCATCTGTCGAAGGACATTCTTCAGAATCAGAAGCATTTTTATCCTCAACAACCTGCCTAGTATGTAAAAAAAAAAAACTTTTCCAGAAACCGATGACTGATCAGCTTTTGGAGTTTTCACAAGAACATAAAACACAAAACACTGACACGAAAACCGAAACTGAAATCTAAAACCTTTCCGCTTCCGCCACATTGATTGGCGTACATACATAAAAGTTTAGTTTAGTTTATTCATGAAACAAAGTTTCAATACTTTAGTGTTTACTAGATACATAATACATTTTAAACATTACCACCAACAAAGTTATTTAAAATTAACAATAATTTTGATTTAAATAGATATCTACTCAGATTAAAATCAATCATATTGCAAACAGAATTCGCTTCTCTTAGACATCTTGATAATGGTTCGTTGGCTGCATATACAGTTCTATGGAAAGGTATTTTAAAAAATACAGGGTTTCTAAGCATTCGCACAGGAACATTGAAGTTAATTAAAGCTAAAATTTGAGAACAATCAATATGGTCTGTTAATATGTCGCTAATAAACATAATTGCAGTGAACTTCCTTCGATAGTTTAGAGGCAGAATACCGAGTAATTGACATCTTGTTCCATAAGAAGGCATATCTATGTACCAATTAAGTCTTTTCACAACAATTCTCGTAAATCGTTTTTGGATTTTTTCAATTCGGAATGAAAAATATGAGGGATCCCAAATTGTGTCACAGTACTCCAAATTAGACCTCACTAAGGCAAAATATAGACATTTTAGAGTCTGTGGATCGGAAAACTCTTTAGAGTTACGCAAAATAAAACCTAAAATTGAATTTCCTTAAGCAACTAAGAAATCTATGTGTCGTATAAAGTTCAGCTTCTCGTCAAAAATTACACCAAGATCTTTCTTAAAATGTATCAGAGGCAGTTCTTTCTGATCAATTTTATAAGTAAAATTAACTGGCGATCGGTTTCGACAAAATGTTAAACTTAGACATTTAGAAATGTTAAGATTAAGAGAGTTTGTTGTACACCACCTTGACAACTTATCAAGATCTTCTTGTGCAAGGAATCAATTTCAGATTTTATGCAACGAAAAACTTTCACATCGTCCGCATACATTAAGCACTCTGAATTTAAAAATATTTCAGGAATGTCGTTGACAAAAAGTAAAAAAAGAAGGAGACCGAAATGGCTTCCTTGTGGAACACCCGAAGTAACATATACCGGTGTAGAAAGAATATTGCTTATACGTACGTACTTAAGTACGAATTGATTCAGTTTAAGAAGTTCGAATGAAAACCAACTTTGTTTATCGTCTTCAGTAATACGTCGCACAGTGGCCCGTTTTGACAAAAGTGCTTGCAAAATTCATTTTTTGGGTGGGTCTCTAACGCAAAACTTTTAATTTTTATGAACTAACAAATATTTGGAGCTTTAGTAATCGAAAAAATTATTTCATTTGAACGATCAGTTCGCCTTGTAGAGCTTGTCAAAGTTGACAAATATTTGAGGTGGGAAAAAACATTAAAAAAAAATATTTTTTTTTTAACTTTGAGAGTAAAAACTAGGAAAAGAGGGTTAGTTAAACCTTGTTTTGTTTTTTTTTCCTTGATATATGTGTTTATTGCTATGATCAGAAAAAAAAAAGTTATAAATGTTTTGAAATACTAAATTTAATTATTTTCGAAACACCACTTTTTGCGCACTTTTTCAACTTTACATTGAGTAAAAAAAAAAAGGTTTAAAAGATTTCAAGCCGAAATGGACGGTAAATGAATCTTTATATATCTCTTCACTTACAACCAAAAACTCAGCTGCATAAAATTGCATAACACTAAGCTAGAGAGATTTGATTTGAAAAAGTCAGTCATTTTTCCTGAGTTTTTTTTTCAAGCGCAAGAAAAAGTCATGGAAAATGTTATTTCTTTGTTTTGCTGGAATGGATCCTTAATAATATTTCAATAAAATACTTTACAAATACTTATAAGAAGGATTAAATAAAAAAAAAAAAACAATACAACAACCAATTATGACAAAAAATTTTTTTCACTTTAAAATTAATTTCTTCTGTTTTCGTTTTTTCCCAATGTTTTACTTAAATCATACTCAAATTACTTCATAAACTGACTTTTAACATAATATACCAATAATGTTAACCACCTTAACTAAAACTTTTTATTTCAACAGCAGATTCTGAAACACCCTGTAAATATTTTTTTTTCAAATTTACAAACTTTATAGCCTTGGAAATTTTCTATAAGGTAATAAAAAAATTGAGTCAATATCTTTATTCGTTTGAGAGATATGATTTTTGCAACCAAAAAACTAAATTCGGGCCACTGTGCGTCGTGATTTACTCGATCGAAAGCTTTGGAAAAGTCGGTGTAGATAACGTCGTACTGAGAGCCATTCTCAAGTCCATTTAGAACTAAATTACAAAAAATTGTAAGGTTAGTGGTAGTAGATCTACCAGCCACGAAGCCATGTTGATAGGGAGAAATTATTCTTTTAAGAGAAGGAATGATTCTATCATAGACCAGATTTTCAAAAATTTTAGGAACTGTAGATAGTTTGCAAATTGGACGGTAATTTGAAGCCTCTTGCCTGCTTCCCGATTTAAAGATGGGTGTGATTGTTGATCGTTTCCATTTTTGAAGAAACTCACCACTCACTATCGAGCGATTAAAAATTATTTTTAAAGGAATTGCCAATGCTTTAGCACATAATTGTAAAATTATTGGAGGAGTTCCATCTATATCTGAGCGTTTGTCAGTCTTAAGCTGTGACAATGCTAATTCAATTTCGGAGGTAGAAAGACTTAAATTACCAATATTCAAAGTGCTTTCAGGAGTATTAGTGTTGGTAACATAACATGTGGCTAAAGAATCATTTAGATAAACGGACTGGAAATGCTTAGCGAACAGATTACAAATAATTGAGAGATCAGAAGATGTAATGCCATCATGACGCATACGATTGGGAATACCATTTGAATTTTTTTTTTGTCATTTATAAATTTCCAAAAGCTTTTACTATTTGACTTTAACTTACTCTCGACAGAAAACAGATATTGATTATATAGAAATTTATTCAAAGTATCGAATTCCTTTTGCAGCACTCGATATTGATTATACAGTTTACGATCATTATTTGACCTATGAAATTGCTTATAAACCTTGTTTTTTTTATTATTTAGATTGATTATTCTTTTATTAAACCAAACGGGTTTCTTGGCATAAATCGTTTTAATTTTTGGAGTATTTAAGTCAATCGCACTTTTAACAACATTTAAAAAAATACTTTTTCTAAAGAATAGCGCTTGCCAATTAGTAAAACTGAAGAAATCTAAAATTGCACTTAAATTAATTTCCGCAATCAGAAGTTACATGTTCAAAATAATTGAGAAATTCTAGATGTCAGCTAAATGCAACATGATACATGATGTATTGTATTAGAAAAAAGAGGAATTATTGAGTTACTAATACAAACACACAATTCAGCATCAACAAAAACTATATCCAACACATTATTAAAAGAATTTTGAAAATGATTAATCTGTCTAAGGTCATATTGTGCGAAGGTATCTAACGTTTTTTTTTTTCAACTAGTGCTTATTTCGTGAATGGTAACACTTAGCTCATCTCTGATTTGACAGATAATTAGTTTTATTCTCCCGCTGAACGAATATGGTTGTATATACGCTTGAACAACGCCTGGAAATATTGCGACATTACTTTGAAAATCATGGTTATGTTGCAGAATGTGTTCGAAAATTGCGTACGGACTTTGGAAGAAGAGAAGCACCGTCAGCTCCGTATGTTCGTTGTCTTGTGAAAAAAAGTGAAAGAAACTGGCATCCTCAACGAAAAACCAAAGAGTGAAAAGCCAAAAACAGTGCGTACACCCGAGAATATTGCTGCTGTGGGAGAAAGTATGCGTGAAGCGCCATCAACATCAATTCACCGTCGCGTCGGCGTCGTTCTCAACAATTGAACATTTCGGAAACATCATTGAAACGAATTTTGCATAAAGACCTTTGTATGACGCCATACAAAGTCCAATTGGTTCAGGAGTTGAAGCCAACTGACCATCCAATGCGTTTTCGCTTCGCTAAGTGGGCCTGCGATCGACTTAGAGAAGATGCCGATTTTGCCAAAAATATCATCTTTTCAGATGAAGCTCATTTTGATCTTGGCGGGTATGTAACCAAGCAAAATTGTCGCATTTGGGGCACAGAAAACCCGCACGCATACATTGAAAAGCCGATACACCCAAAACAAGTCACTGTTTGGTGCGGATTTTGGTCCAGAGGCATAATTGAGCCATTTTTCTTCGAAAATGAGCAAGGAGTGGCCGTTACAGTCAATGGCGATCGTTATCGGGCCATGTTGAACGAACTTTTGCTCACTAAAATTGAAGAGGAAGATATTAGCAGCATTTGGTTTCAACAGGACGGCGCTACGTGCCACACAGCCGAAGCTACACTCGATGTTTTGCGCCCTGTTTTTGGAATAAAAAATTTTATTTGGCGGACCCTTTATTAAACCAATCTTTTTCCTTCCCATTTAATGGCCACTGACATCGCGTAGTGTTTTCCCAATTATTTCGATACCGTCGGGTTAGCCGAGTAATTGGCCGGACATTTAAGAAGTCGAATTGACATGTGAGTTTTGCACAATTTTTTTTTTAAGAATAGTAACTGTTTGTTGCATTGTTTAAATAATTTTTTACTGTCAACTAAGATGGAGCAGCGTATAAGATTCGTTTTATCATCTGGTTCTCTCAATGATTGATGCCGGCGGTAAAAGACCTTTAAGGAGATTATTTGAGACATGATCGAAAAAGTGCCAAGAATTTTCTCCTAGCATTTTCTTGTTTTGGCCTCCATCGGAATATCCGCAGACGTGGCCTGGCTACAACGAGGTAAAGCGGTCGGATTCAATGTTGACACCTCAGAATGTGCGACATACTGTATGCTTGAGAAGTGTCGTACGATCGTAATGTGATCAATCTGGTTGATTGATCTTAAGATCTTCGTGTCTTTTTGTAGATTATGTAGGAATGGCGTTCTTGCTTCTATTACGTCTTACACCGTGACGAAATAGATCAGCCTGAGTCTGTTATTGAGGGGCATCAAAATCTCCAAGGACAATTTTAATGTCAGAGCTAGGGCACTGCCCATATAGGTTTTGTCAAGAGCTCTTAGAACCTGTTTTTTGAAGCGTGATTGTAGATGAAACTGGTGTTGTCGCCAACATCAGGTTCATTTGCGCTCTGATGCGGGTTGTCGTGAGGGGCATCCAAATAGAGGTTTCTGATGTTCCCAGTAGCAGTAACCGTAACAGATATCACTTTCAATTTGAGCACCCGCATCTCATTTTTTGGATCGTGATAATAAAGGGTTCGCCATGTAACGTTTTTCTTTTCAACTAGTGCTTATTTCGTCAATGGTAACACTTAGCTCATCTTTGATTTGACAGATAATTAGTTTTATCCTTCCGCTGAACGAATATGGTTGTGTATACGCTTGAACAACGCTGGGAAATATTGCAACATTACAATGCCGATTTTGCCATAAAAATCATCTTTTCAGATGAAGCTCATTTTGATCTTGGCGAGTATGTAAACAAGCAAAATTGTCGCATTTGGGGCACAGAAAACCCGCACGCATACATTGAAAAGCCGATACACGACTAGCCAAAACGATCGTTCAATGTTGAACGAATTTTTGTTCACAAAAATTGTAGAGGAGGATATTAGCAACATTTGGTTTCAACAGGACGCCTCTAGCCGAAGCTACACTCGGTGTTTTGGGCCATTTTCAAAAAAAAAAGTTATTTGGCGGACCCTTTATTTGCCTTACAGCAGTTTAGTGCTTCCACTAATTCTATTGAGTTTGTTGAAAAACCTATTCCATTATTCTTATTTAGTTTGCGTAGGTTGGTATCAATGAATCTATCCGGATCCGAGACTAGTTGTAGTTTCGAAACTAGTTTCCTTACGGGGTAGGGTATTCACCCCGACGCACGACCCCCAACTTGGGAACCCAGATCCTTAGTTAAATTCCAAAGATAGGAAGCCGGCGGAAACGCTGCTTGTGCTCTTGATTTAAAATAATGTCGCAGTAGCCTATGAACAGTGGAAAATTTTGCTATAAACTTAAAAGAAGAGAGAGTTGCAGCAGTGACTTTTTTGATTCCATTGATTTTTTGTATGTGATTTCTGCGATTTGCCAAAATGAATTTATTCTATGAAGCTGATGTATACTTCATTATGAAGTAAATTGGCAGCCCTTAACATTCCAACTGAACAGAGTATAAGTATGATGTAGGTATCTACTTTTAGTACCGAGTCTTGAGATAGCAACAGCTACCCAGCACACGTCGAAATAGCATTGTTATCTAGATTCACATGCCAAATACGGCATTCTTTTCATCAACTTCAACATCATTTGATAGAGTGAACAACAATGCTCCTTCCGAACAAATTTTACAGTCCAAAGAAAATGTGTACATGTCTCACACAGGAAACAACCGGGAATGCAAGCAGCAGGTAATTTCACTTTACGGTCCTATTAAATATATTTTCAAAGAAGCAAGCTTTTTCGTCCTTATCGGCTTTTAATTAATTAAAGTTAAATGAGTTTCAATGGCAAAATAAAGAATGCTCATGTGTCAGTAAGTTTAATTTGATAGCTTTGCCAAACATAAAAAGAAAAGATCTCAAAGAGAGCTTAACATTTTCAAAAAGTTGTATTGTTTAATTTGATTTAAGTCCAACGAGCTATTGTTTCAAAACTTTTAAGTCGGTAGCTTAAAAGTATCTTATTTAGTAGCAAACAAAAGCGTTAAGAGGATACCTTCCCTGCAGTCCCTTCAAATCAAACAAAAGAAAGGAAGGAAAGAATAAACTAAATGAAAACGAACGGAAGGATTAATAATACTCTCGGTTGCATGCACGTTGAGTGAAGAAATCATCATTTACCGACGAACAATAAATAACAGCCTTCATGTCCTTGTGCTGCTCGGGCTAAACGATATCCAGTCAATCACATTTACGGATTAAACAATTTACCAAGAAAGCAAGGATTGCAAATACGAGTAAGAAAAAAAAAAACAAAAAGGGAAATGCCAATTAAATGACAGGAAATAGGAAAAACAGTAAAAGCCACACAAAACAATAGAAAGGACGACCGACCGACCGAGGACCGGCGACGACCGACGGACGATGGCGATGAACCAAGAATGGGCTTTTTTGTTACCTTCTCTTGATTAAACTGCACTAGTCGCCTGTTTCTGGATCTTATTGATCTCTATAGATTTGTATATAAATATCCTTTTGGTCGCATTCGCAAAAAAGAAGAGGATGAAATCCACCGAACCGTCATCACATTCCTACCCGAAGTTTCCTCCTCCTCCTCTTCCTTTTCTGCTTTACCTGTGTTTGTTACAATTGCAATCAATTTAGGCAAAAGAAATCTATTGTAATTTCTTGGGAAAGAAAGTAAGTTTCCAATTGAGTGAACAATTACAATTGCTTTACTGTGCGCTGCGGTAGCAGTTTTTGGCTTTGCCATTTCCACTTTCCACTGTTTGCCTAAGGATATGAATGATATCCTTAGATTTGGAATATAAAATAAAGGGACAAAACAAAGAGAAAGACTTTTATTCTGGATTATGTGATTAGAAAGTTGTCTGCGTTGCGTGTTGCATGGGCTTGGAAGGAGTTACACAATTTATATGTTTTATACGAGTCCTGAATGGAAATGAACAAAGGCTTTGCAGCAGAGTAATTGTTACAGCTGCACGGTGGGTGAGGTGCAGACTGGTATGCTATGTCTGCATGAATGGAACTTTCGAGTAGTTTTGGTAAATGAGTGACAGTTGGATAAGCTCGTTTCACATTGACAATAAGACTGATGCCTTGAATGAGAAGCTAAACTATTTGCTTTTGGTGGCTTGAATAAAAGTTTTTGAAGGGATTTAGTTATAAGCTGGCTTTCAGCCAATGACAATGAACAGAGATAAGAGGCTCATTGGAAACTGTCCAAATTCAATAATTGTTAATCCAATTGAACGAAGTATCTACTTGTTGTTCATTGATTACAAAGTTTTTGTTGATTTTGTAGAGAGGTTCATTTTTGAGGTATTGTTATAAGCACTTCTGTAAGATCCGTTATTCAAATACTTTCAAGTGCTCGCGATGGTTTCAAGATATGCTCGTAGCCTTAACTTGGATAAGCTTAATTTTATGAAATATGTGTTTTATTCTTCGGGGTTGGATGTTACATGTGTAATGTGTTACTGAGCCATGGTTTAAACCTGATGTTCCCAGTGGCATATATGATATCAATAACTTCAACTTAACACGTAGCGATAGAATCACTGACACTGTTGGGGGTGGAGTTGCCGTTTACTGCAATGCATCACTTAAAAGTAGAGTATTGAGGAGGTCTGATAATGAAATAATTGAGTTTCTTATTTTAGAAGTAACTGATGGGACCACCAAGGCTGTTTTGGGTGTTGGTTATAATCCAAACAGAAGTTACTCCCCTGAACCCTTTTTTTCTGCACCTCAACTGTTGCCTGCTTCATATGAGCACATTGTTGTTTGAGGTGACTTCAATGCAGATCTTCTGTTACTATAGACAGTCGGGCAAAACAATTAATGGATGAAATTGCGGTTAATGGACTTCATGTCTCAAACTCCTTTGCTACGCGTTTTAGCCCTAACTCTAATCCGAGTCTCCTTTTCCACATGATTGTTTCTTATATTTCGAACGTTCTCTTACAAGACCAATTATCACTGGATGGTATACCTGACCATGAACTGATTTTTTGTACAAACCACATAAATTTTCCCGTGTGTTAACCCCTTTGTCATTTCAGTACAGAGACTATAAGGCTATAAATAATGTTGCACTACAATCTACAAGCCGATGCAATGATTTTCCCCTGGCATTTATGCCATAAAAGTGGATTTTATCCAATCATTGGTATTTGAATTGTTCAAAACAAACATGTTCCCCTTAAAACTGTTTCTGTACGGAGCAAAGGCTGTCCTTGGTTTACATCTTGGAAATCGTACGCCAGATGGAAGCTTAATCCCTCAAATACTAACTGGGAACTATTCTGCCGTTTTCGAAACGAAGCTACGTTTATTACTCGCAGAGCTAAGAAGTGCTATTTTATGACGAAATTGAATGCAAACCAGTCCACTCGTAAGCTGTGGAGTAATTTACGCTCTGTCTATTGGAATCGGTAAGAAGGAGACTCCTCTCAACTTCCTTGATCTCAATGAACTAAACAACACCTTTGTTATGAGTGACGTCCAAGAACTTAACTTTGAGCCCTAGAATGAAATGTTGTTTGAACCTTCAACTGTATTTGAATATCAGAATATGATATTCTCGAAAGCATTCATTCTATCAAATCTGACTCTTGCGGAGAAGATGGTATTCCAATTAATTTTTTAAAAAGGATTCTGCCACATGTCTGTCATGTCATGTCATGCTTTGACACATTTGGTTAATTTTTGTAACGCTTCTTCGTCGTTTCTTGAGAGCTGAGAGCTGGAAGCGAATGCTTGCTCTAGCTTAGAATTTCGATCCATTAGTATTCTTCCGTGTTTGTCAAAGGTTTTCGAGAATATTTTAGCGTCACAGATTTCTAGTCTAGGTTTAATTTACTGTCTCCAGTGCAATCTGGTTTCCGTGAACACCATAGCTGTGATAAAGGTCCTTGACGATATTAGGGTTCAATATGATCTAGACAATGTGACTATTCTCTGTTTACTGGATTTCTCGAAGGCTTTTAACAGAGTTAACCATGATATACTTTACAAAAAGTTTAAATACTACTTTGGCTTTCACGAGAGAGCAGTGAAGCTTTTGAGGAGTTATCTTTGCCAGCGTAGCCAAAGAGTTAACATTGGTCAGATGCAATTACAGTCTCTGAATTTTAAAATGGGTGTTCCTCAAGGTTCTATTCTAGGACCGATATTTTTTTGCATTTATATCAATGATCTTCCTAGCGTCTGTTTGAATGTGCTCCTACATCTTTATGCAGTTGATGTACAGCTGTATATATCTCGTCCGATTGGCTTGCAAGAAGATTTGGCGTGTAGACTGAATGAGGATCTCACTGCAATTTCCAGTTGGTCAAAATGGTCTCACACTTAATCCGTCAAAGTCTCAACTCATTGCAATTTCCAAAAAGAACATTGATACTTTTTCTTTGCCTCCAATTTTTCTCTTCCAATCCCAGCGATGACCTGGTTAGGAGTATGCACCAGCTCATTTGCAAAATATGGTCGGAAGAAAGCATGCCCGATGAATGGAACCTCAGCATTGTTTCCCCGTTCCTCAAGAAAGGAGACCCTCTTAACTGCGCCAACTACAGAGCGTTAGCGTCTGAAGCCTTTTGTCGACAACCTGATAGGTCCTTATCAGTGCGGCTTTAGACCAGGAAAGTCCACCATAGACCCCAAATCTTCATACTACGCAGATCTTGAAAAAAACCCAGGAGCTTCAAATCGATACTTACTACCTTTTTATCGACTTTAAGGCTGCGTATGACAGCATCTATAGGGAGAAGTTATATAGAGCCATGTCTAGTTTTGGCATCCCTACCAAACTTGTCCGATTGTGTAGGATGACGATGGAGAACGCACGCTGCTCCATCAGGGTCGGAAAGATCTCACCGATACATTCGATGTCAAAAAAGGTTTTAGGCAAGGCGATGCACTGTCATGCGACTTCTTCAACATCGTTCTTGAAAGAATAGTGCAAAACTCCCACGTCAACACAAGAGGCACAATCTTTCAAAGATCCGTTCAATTGCTCGGATATGCCGACGATATTGACATAATTGGAAGAACGCAGCGTGATGTCAATGGCACGTTTATGAGCATTGAGACGGAAGCGAAGAAGATGGGTTCAGTGGTAAATGAGGGCAAGACCAAGTACATATATGCTGTCATCAAGAAAGGACACCCAACACCGACGTCTCGGACAGAACGTCACAATAGACAACTATAACTTTGAGGTAGTTAAGGACTTTTTCTACCTAGGCGCCGCTATTAATTCAGACAACGACACCAGCGCCGAAATCAAACGAAGAACAACAGACACTTATCATCCCGGTTCTTATATATGGCGCAGAGGAATGGACCTTGTCAAAGGTAGACGAAAACGCTTTAGGATGCTTCGAGAGAAAAATTCTTCGGGTGATTTTTGGTCCCGTCTGCATAGATGGAGAGTGGACAAGAAGATTCAACGACGAACTGTACGGGCTGTAGAGCGACACTGATCTGGTCAAACGAGTCAAGGTCTAGCGGCTTAGATGGTTGGGTCATGTAGAGCGAATGGACAACAACGCTCCGGCCCGGAAAATCTTCGAATCCAATCCCGAGGGATGGCGCAGTAGAGAAAGACCGCGACTCAGGTGGCGCACGCAAGTAGGAGAGGACCTCAACCAACTTGGCGTGCAAAACTGGAGGCAGCTAGCTAGGGACCGAGCTGGCTGGAGAAGCATGTTGGTTGAGGCCCTGGTCCGACCCGGACTGTAGCGCCACCTTAAGTAAGTAAGTAAGTAATCCCAGCTTTGTTTTGTGGACACTGTAACCAGTCTTGGTATCAAAATAAGTAAATCACTTTCTGCCGTAAATCAAGCCAACTATGTCGGAAGAATTTATGATGGCCTGCGTAAGCTTTGGCTATTTTCTGATTTTCTAAACTGCGGCTAATAAAAACATTACTTTTGCCTTCCATTACATTATGGTCATACTGTGTATTGTAAACCCGATTCCCATTCGCAACACAAAATCCTTGTCGCTTTTAATGACATGGTTAGATACGTGTATGGTATTCGAAGACACGAACACATATCACATTATCATCAGCTTGTCCTAGGATGTTGCCTTCAAAGTTATCTTAATGCTAGGTGCTTAATTTTTCTACACAAAGTAATGCAGAGTTTTTTTTTTTTTGTTGGAGGCTTTTAAAATACCAGCTGGAGCACTCAGACCTAAATACCGGTCCATTGTACTACCAGATAGCAACCTTCTATTTGTTATAGCTTTCCAGATGTTCGGAGAAAAGCCAAAAGACGCTGCCATGATAAGGAGCCTAAGTTACCAGCTCTCACCATGTCTGCGCCGAGTATCTGTAACCTCGTGCGAGAAAAAGCAGGACATTCACAGAGGAAGTGCTCTGCGGTGTCCTCATTTTCTCCACAAGATTCACAGAGTGTGGTATCACTTAAGCCTAACACGTTTAAATGCTTTGCAAAAGAGAAGTGCCCGCTGGCAACGCCAATAAGCTTTCTACAGTCTTTTCTGCTACGAGCAAGCAAAAATGTTGCAGTCTTCTTACTAACGTTGGGGAGCATACGCTTGGTCTGTCTGCATCCAATGGAGGCATGCCATCTACGGTTGTGCTCTTCACAGATCCAATCGTTGATTGAAGCCCTCACTGAGGACGCTGGCAGACCTAGCGACGGTTCAGGCCCTGAGAAAGCTGTCTGAGATCCCTGCCTAGCGATTTCATCGGCGATCTCATTTCCAGTTATGCCGTGATGGCCTGGAACCCAAATGAGACTCAAGGAGTTTAATCTTCCGATCGCATTCAGAGAGCTCTTGCATTCCTGGATTACTTTCGAAGTGGTTAGAGGGTTGAGAAGGGCCTTAAGCACAGCTTGGCTGTCGCTGCAAACAAAGATACTTCTCCCCGTCCATCCATTGTTCGTTACGTGGCTCAAGGCCAATAGGATAGCATAAGCCTCCGCTTGGAAAACGGATGCGTATGATCCCAAAGATGAGTGCAGTCGTATGTCGTCGTTCTCAACAAAGGCACCAGCACCAGAACCCTCGTCGGTTTTGGAGCCATCTGTGAAGAAACGATAACAGTTCTTTCCAGGCTCAGATTCTGGAGCGAACCAGTCCTGAACCGAAGGAAAGTTGACTGCGTAATTTTGACGCAGTTTGAGCCTTGGGATCATCGTGTCAGACGGCATATCCATTAGACGTGGGCTGCTTGCGAGTTCCTCAAAGCTCCAGTGCGAATTGTGCCAGAGACCACATCGCTTTAAACGAGAAATGGTCTTGAGAGTACACCCCATGATGTAGGTATCAAGGGGAGGAAGATTCAACAGTGCGTCGAGAGCAGCTCCCGGTGTGCTGGGGAAGGCCCCCGTAACACCATTACAAATTGTTCTTTGAAGTTTGGCAAACGAGGCAATAACGTATTTACGCGAGAGCTTATTCCACCAAACAACTGACGCATAGGAGATGATTGGTCTTATCATAGCCGTATAGATCCAAAGGACCCTTTTCGGTGAAAGACCCCATGTCTTGCCAAAGGCTCCTTTACATTGCCAGAAAACTGACAGTGCTTTAGTAGTTTTAGACTCGACATGTTTCGACCAAAGAAGTTTGTTATCCAGGATTACTCCAAGATGCTTGACTTCATTTGAAAAGGGGATGTTGACGCCTTTAAGCGTAAGTTGGGTCAGACCAGTCAATTTTCTACGTCTCGTGAAGAGGACAATCTCGGTTTTAAGAGGATTGACGGAGAGACCGTTTCTAACACACCAGGTGTCAATCACACAAAGCGCAGCCTGTGCTCGGGAACAGACAGCTTGGAGGCTGGAGCCAACCGAGAGCACGGCGACGTCGTCTGCATATGCTTGGGCATGAACGTTAGAACCATTGAGCATTACAAGTAGAGAGTCGATCAACATGCACCACAGAAGAGGAGATAAAACGCCACCTTGTGGACAGCCCTTATTTACTCACGTTGCAACATATTGTCCACAGTCCGCCTCAGCGATTACGGTTCTCTTCATTAGCATTGCTTTAATCCACAACACTAATGACTCGTCCACACCGTGTTCTCTGGCAGCATTGCACATACCATCGAAGCTAGCATTGTCAAAAGCACCTTGAATGTCGATGAAAATGCCTACCGCAAATTCTTTCCTGTCAAGCGCGCATTCAATCCTGCTAACAAGATTTTGAAGTGCGGTCTCGCAAGATTTTGCTCTTTGGTAAGCATGTTGCATCTGAGACAGAGGGTGTAATTGGAGTGAGGTTTTACGAATGTAAATCTCAACCATTCTTTCCAGCGTCTTAAGCAGGAAGGAGGTAAGACTAATGGGTCTGAAGCTCTTGGCGAGTGAGTAGTCTTGTTTACCAATTTTTGGTATGAAGGCAACTCTAACACTCTGCCATGGAGTTGGTATATACGCTAGGGCTAAACTACCAGTGAAAATATTTTTCAAAGCAGGAAGCAAAAGGTTTATACTTTCCTGCAACATAGCTGGGTAAACACCGTCAGTGCCAGGTGACTTGAAACTGTCAAAAGATGCCACGGCATATTTGATGGCTTCGTCGGTAACAACTAACGATGACGTGTACCAGCTAAGTCGAGTGGATTTATCGGATTCACCTGATCTAAGGGAAATAGATTTTTTTTTTTTTTTACAATAAAAAGAGGAGCCTTATGCTAATCTGGAGAACTCAGACCTAATATCCAGTCCATTGTACTACCAGATTAGCAGCCTTCCCTTTTTTTTTGTGTTGCAGTAGTTGGAAATAAGTTGTTAGTCATTTCACATATATAACCTCAAGGGCGGCGTCCATATGAAACTGGGAGGCTGAAAGAAAAGTAGATGCCCAGAGCGGGATTCGAACCCACGCATCCGGCCTCCTACCACTGCACCACGGCCGCCCTCAAGGGAAATAGATTGCTGTGGTCCGATTGATATCTGGTTTCCTGGAAAATGAGTTTCCAGCATAAGACTGAGTGTCTCTGCTTTGGACTCGGTATAGGAACCGTCTGATTTCCTGAGCGTTTCTAGTTTGTTTACCTTGCTCCTTTTAAGGGCTTTAGTAAGTCGACTAGTTTCACTGAGTGTTTCTATACATTCTTTGATCTTCGAATTAACCTTTTAAAGTCCTTCTGTTTAGATCGATACAGGTTCCAGTCGACATCTGATTTGGTCTTGAGGGACCTGTTCAGAATACTTCTGGTTTCCCTGCGAAGTTTCTGTAGTTCATTGTTCCACCACGGAACCATAGATCTACTAGGTAATTGTCTAGCTGGACATGCCAGCTCGAAGCTACTTGTAAGGGCACAATTCACTTCTAGAACTGCATCTTCCACTTTTTGTGATGTTGAGAGCTTAGGTAGAGTTTTGACGAAATTACCGAGCTCATCGTTGAAAAGTGTCCAGTTAGTTTTTCTGGGATTTCTTGTAACTAAAGGAGTGATAGATAGATAGATAGATAAATTCTTTATTACATCAAAGAGTTTACAAATAGAAAACTTAAGATTAAGGACATGGCAATTTAGCCGTCTGCCTGATATGACATATCATGATGACTTAGATACATTTTTGTGTAAAGTGTTAGGGTTGTAAAGTCACAATTTTAATGATGTGAAACATAAACAAGAAAATATAAAAATAAGAGCATACAATTCAAAATTTAAGCTTATTAATAATATTATTATTATAAATTATAATTTGACTTTTTTATCTTCGTGAAAAAAAAAACAATTTTAAGTGATTTGACACAAGAAAAATAATTAAATTTAAATTAAATTGAAATAACTGACTCGTTTAAGGAAAACTATTGCGATAAGAGAGCGCGTGCTGGCAATACTGATAGAGACTAAGCCAACCTGCTGCTCCATTGAGTATCTCATATAAATGTTGCAACGTGAGAATATTTTGTTGGAAATAAAGTCGCCGAATCTCTTGTAAAATAGGGCATATCGCAATGAAGTGATAGACATTTTCCGGATCCCTTCTATTACATAAGTCGCAAATTTGTGGCAGGTCTTCTCTGTGTGGCATGTAGTTCAAATTTAAAACTTCGACTCTAGCTCGGAAAATAACACTGATGACTTCGACGGAGGAGTGGGAATCACATTTGCTACATGGAATTGAATGTATCTGTGGTCTGAGAATGACACGTCCAGCAACACTTTCCAGTTGGTAATCTCCTTGGCATATCTGTTAGATAGTGTCAAGTCAATTACGTCCTGTCGTATAGCCGTAACAAAAGTTGTCGTATTACCAACATTGTTAATGTCTAAGTCAGAAGACAGAATGTAACTAAGAAGATGGTTGCCTCTCATGTTGCACTTGACGCTGCCCCAAACTATGTTTTGAGCGTTAGCATCACAGCACATGATAAGCCCCAACTTCCGGTTTTCACAAAACTCCACCATATCCACAACCTGTCTTGAGGGAGGGGGTAGAATGGAGTTCCAGGGAAAGTAAACTGACGCAACGACGAAAGTTTTCCACTCACCGTTCGTTGCGTAGTTTATCATAGCCGCAACCAGGTCTTGACCACAGAAGTGATCAAGTTTAGTTGCTGCAAAAGAGCTCGGTATGATGAGACAGGTCCGAGCAGAGTAAGCAACCTCTATATTTGTTTGACAAACTTAGATTTGCTCAATCATCTAGAACATTAATGTTTTTGGTATACCAACATATTACTACTAGAACTCTTTGCGGCTCTTCTTAGTCCATGCCACAAACCTATGGAACTCTCTTCCATTGACTATTAAAAAACTATCAATGATTCAAATTTTGAAAATATCCTTGCTTCCCATTTCTCACAGCTTCCATGAAATTTTAAACAGGCTCTTTTTGTTTTCGTTCTTTTTCTATATTTCTACTCTATATTCTGTTCTCTGTTCTATTCTATTCTATTCTAAAAAAAAAACCATTATGTATTATTTTGTATAACTAGGTAATTTTGTTGACTGAGTGAAATTTTTATTTACTACCCAATAACCCAATGTTAGGTACTATGTTAAAAGACTAAGTCTTATTTGTACATTTGAATTGTTATTAAATTTAAGTGAATTGAAATTCAGGGACTCTGTTGGGACTCATGAATCAATCGATCATCTTCGACTTCGTTCCCTAAACTTAAGTTAAGCACAAACTATTCTTAGCTAAAAATTGTCTCTGCTTTATGGCGGGTAACTCAAATGAATCCTCATATTATGACAACAATCATATCAACCGCAAGGTTTGAGGTTTTCAAGTTCATGAGTGGTTAAGTTTCAAGACCTCAAATTCTAGGTGAGAACAGTTACAACTCGTAACGACACCCAGGAGTATTATTTGAACATCAACATCCAGCATAATCCAATGCCAGTAAAGCACGTTCGCATCAACAAAATCATCGACATCGATAATTCCACGTAATCCCTTGATTCATAGCACGTGCTTACATCGACCGTCAATAAAATCAAATCTCTCTTTGACATTGGGCCATGAACGGCAAGCAATGTGTTTGTTTGCATGTAGGTATGTTAGGTTACAGTAAAATCCAAGCTAAATGATGAACCCAACACCCTCATTGGCTATAAAACTCACACAATATTCTATGTTACCAAATAAAAATCCCTGATCCAAGTCAATACCAAGGATACCCAATATACCTCGTGATCCGAAGCTGTGCTTGTGTCTTTTGCTTGCAGTATGGATCAACCTTACTCATGAGAGACGACCTTTCTAAACAGAACTTGCTGGAAATGAAGGTTTCTCTTTTTTTTTTAATTAATTAACCTTCTTAACCGCACAATGTCGTCATATGGTGTCATGACTTGCATTGCACTTTGTACAGATACAACAAATGTATAGGGAGAAATACATTCTCGAAACACCCATGCAACTAGTTGAATCCTTGAACTTCGACAGTGTACTTTTCTAATGTCATCCACACAGCACAAGGATGTGCCGCCTGCCGCCTCAATTTATTTATTGTTCATGTGTTCATGTCTGTAGGTGCTTCTGGTATTTGTTTGATATTTTAGTCCTTTTAGCCATCTGACAAGTAACATTGTGGTTTTTATCTAATTGGCCCTTGACCTGAGTTAAAGGTGGTATTTGTGGTTCCACACCACATCAAGGACAGAGTGTGTGCTGTGCTGTTGCTGTGTACCAAGAAGTCAGTATTATCCTCCGGCTTGGGGAGAGTCGTTAAAGTTTATTGGCAATTAATTTTGTGGTTAAAACTTGAAGATGTTTGCATGAATTTCAAGTGTCTGCGAGTGGGGGTTTTATGTACTCGTATTAACTGCACAAAATGTTTCATAGTAGTGAGTTAATGAATAATTGGTACTTAAAGACACTCAAGGTAGATACTTGGTTAGCTATGACTTAGACTACGTGACACCGTTGATGTTGATGAAGAGTTTATCTTAAGATCACATTCTGGGAAGAGAAGCCTTAAAAGGGTTTTCAAAATTCAATATACGGGTAGACAGGCTAATCCGTTATCGATTTGTGCTTTGCTTTCTTTTGTATTTTTATTTGAAAGTTCTTGAAAATAATAGAAGCAAGAAATGGACTATATTTGCATACATTATAAACCAAATTGAGTCCAGGCGTCCAACAAAATTCGTATTGTATAGAGTTCCTGGTTTGAGGTCAGTTTTTACGTGTTCCTATAGAAAAAGTATTTTCGTCTTTGGTATTTTTGTGAAAAGTTTTCTACTAGCGTTATAAAGACGCATTGGCTATAGCAAGGGTCACAACACCTTCAACTTATTCAAGTTTATTGATTTCAGTGCAAACATTTATTTAGTTGTCGGCAGCGCGTGGTTTTTGTGTTTCAGCAATCATAACGGTATGCGACATTCTTCGCATATTCTATAGTCTTAGCCAAACATATTTGTCAGCAATAAAGCCAGCAAATATTCAACACTATTTCGAAGTCTAGTGACCGTTTAATGTCTCCTAAATGGGTTATGCAAGAAAAGGTGTAGAATACAGTCACTTCAGGACTTCCCTAATTGAATGAGAGTAGGTGGAAAAACTGCTTTTTTAATAGAGTGTACTATGTTCGTGTGGATGAGATTTTAACTAATTATGTCGGTAAAACAAACCCGTGCTATGAGGACTGCAAGGAGATTTGAAATACCATACCGGGAACCAGGGGCGTAGCGATGGTCCAAGACATGGGGGTGGGGGGTGAATTTTTAGTGAAATGCCAACTTGTCTTAAGAATTTGCCAACTGCATCAAAAAAAATAGTAAATAAAACTAAAAGTAATTGAAAACGTAAAAGTGTTCATTTCACAGAAACTCATTTAATGACAAACAATCAATTTATAATAGCAATATAGCGAATAACAACAAAACAAAAAACAAATTAAAAGTATTTATAAAAACTAAAACATATAATATAATATTTTGTGTGGAAAAATAGAGCACACATTCTTTGATTTCAGTCTTTAAAATTTATATTATTAATTGAAAAATAGTTCATAAATTTGAATTTAAAGTACAACCCTGTGGTGTTTTAATAATTGCTCGACAACCTCACTAAGTTGAATATTGTCAACAATATCCTTTGAGGAATAAAGTAGCATTATTGAATACAACCTACCAATACCCATTGCCGTACCCCGTACGTAAGAAAAGGAGAACTATTTTAAGTTTACTAAACAACCGCTCACAAGAAGCCGACGACACAGGAGCAGTTAACATGTTGTAGCAAACTAGTTTGAAGGATAACGGAATCACATCTCTTAATTTAAATACCTCTTTGACAATATCGTCGGAAATTGAGCATTTCTCACAAGTGAAAACAAGGATTAGCAGTTCCGATAAGTAGCATTTAGCAAAAAAAAAAAAATTAAAATTTTAGTGGCATCCGCTCTAGAAGCGGGTATTTTAAAATTTTTCAAGAAAGGTTCAAAAAAGGTAAAATTATCTGTTAACCCCTTATTGCATGAATTATGAAGGCGATGAAAAAAAAAATTTTTTTTCTTGAAAATATCTTTTATTAGGCTTAAGTAATTATTCTGTATCATTAGAAAAAAAAAATTTAGTTTTTTAACAAAAGTTAACAACAAAGCCATATATGGACTTGTATGCATTGAAGTAACAAAGTTCGAAAAATAATCAAGGCATATTTGGCTTCGTATGCGTTAAGGAAAACAAAAGAAATGTCTTGTGGATATCTTTGAAGCAGTTTTGTTCCTCATTATAGCACAAATATACTTCACATTTTTTGCATTGCGTAAAATATCGAAACTTGTAGCAGTTTTGGCATAATTGTATTTGTTTCTTATTCCATTCCGGAAAATGATCCACATCATCTTGATGTCTTGAGGGAGTTTTCCAGGTCGTTTTAATCGGCATTGGTGAGTTGGGTAAGCTACATGAAGTGGGTGCTCGGCTTGTTGGAGTGCTTGAAATAAGTGTTCCGGCTGGACGGCCACGTTTTTTGGCGACACTTAAAACCTTTCCTGCCCTACGCATATGTTCGGAAACGGCGAGTTTGAAAGCAAACAACGGCATGTAGTCATTGACGTGGATTCGGCGCCATAAAAACCAAGCATTTACAAGGATCATATCCACCATGTAGAAAAAATTCGTTTGTACCATTGAATTTATTATTGAAATGAATTCTATAATAGCCAAGCATAGAGTCAAGTAAACCTACACCTCCCATGTGGTGATTATATACATCTACAGCTTGAGGAGATGTCACCTTCTTATATTGTTTTTCTTTACGAAAATATCTCCGTTTTGTTGCTTTTGGCTCACTTCCAACATAAGGTGAGAGCATATTCACAACTTTGTTGTCTTACCACGCTAAACTTAGCTTGACACCCTCTACGATCGCTGTTTTTTCGACCATGCTATGCGTCCTTTTCGTTTCAATTCTTTCTCACTAGGCATTTTTAAGTTGAATTGAACATTGAATATAAAGCCATATATGAACGACGGGGGTTTGTCTGGAATGCATACGAAGCCAAATATGGCAAGTTCAAAAAGTCGCCAAAATAGCAATTAAAACAATAAAAATCACAAATATTGTTACAATAATATGTTCTTGAATACGAAAATAATATATATAACAAATTTATTGTAATACTTACATACCGTTCTGTATAGTTTTTTGATTTTCAAAAGCAGCACTTATTCAATCTCACTTTCAATTTGGACCACGCCTTACAATATCTCGATTATTGACAGTTGCACTTTGCAACCAAAAAAAATAGAATCCGCTATTGAAACATATGTATATTTTATCATGAAAAATATAACGGCCTAAAGAAGAGCTTAGATTTACAATGCCATAAATGGCTTTGTATGCGATAAGGGGTTAATATCTTTTACGTGCGAAGTAAAATTTTGAAGAACCATTTTGAGCTGTTTTCTATAAAATATTTCCAGATCAAATACAAAGACGGTTTTAGAAATTGCATCAATTCTTTTTGGTAACCGAAATCGTTTTCGGGTCTAATCTTTATAGTGGAGGGCCGTAGACTTCTTACCTAGGAATCCAGGGCCAGTCCATGGATTTTCATGAAATTTTTGGAGATATGTTTTGAATGGCGTATAGAAAATTACGCCACTTTCACCGCTCTCAATTTTTTGAATATGTATTTTTAAAATTTGTTATTAACTTTTAGAATTTTCTTTTATTTATGTAGGGTGTTCTAGATACGGTTTTCCAAAGGCTCAGGATGGATAGGTTTGGTCAAGACAAAAAAAAATTGTGTGGGATGGGGAATCTATATCCCTCCGTGTAGGCGCGAGGGGCAATCCTACTAATATTATAAACGTGAAAGTTTTTATGTGTGGATGGTTGTTTGTTACTCTTTCACGCAAAAACTACTGAATGGATTTCAATTAAACTTTCCAATAATATAGCTTATACATCAGAATAACACATAGGCTACACTTTATAAAGATATTGTGTGAGCTGTCCTAAATATGACATTAAGTGTCAAGTAACCTACTATATCTTTATATTTATATAATCTGCTGTACGTGTGTATGTCATTGAACTCCTCCTAAACGGCTTGACCGATTTAAATGAATTTTTCTGTATGCGTTTGAATGGCGCCCAGGATGGTTTAGATTCACAAATCACCCGGCAGATGGCGCTGCAGTTGCAGTTGCTGTTCGTTAGTCTGGCTTAAAGTCGAGAACGGCTGAACGGATTTATCTTATCTTGATCTTGAAATGTTCTTGTAGGTCTAGGGAAGGTTTAAAAGCTTTTATTTTATCCCTATAATCCCACGGGAACAGAAACAGGAACGAGAACGGGAACCTTTACATAAGTCACTCTCTCGGATGTTACATTATCTCTCAGCGATATAGACTTATATTTCGTTCACATATTTCCACGGGAACGGAAGATTGCCTCAGAAACGGGGTTGGAAATGGAAACTTAGAAACAACTGAACACATTTCAAAAATTCTTTCGGCACTGGGATGCCACATAATCCCTTAGTAACTTATCGTAGATTTCATCCCTATAATCCCACGGGAATAGAAACAGGAATGAGAACGGAAGCCTTAAAACTACAGACCCGAGCAACGCCGGGTGGCTCAGCTAATTAAATAACAAATATTAAGATTATTGAATTATTTGTTTTTAAGAACTCTTTTGATTTTCGACTGGCAAGAATAGAGATTTAAATTTTTTTAGTTTAAAGTGTTACTTTTACAATAATCCAAGCTATTTTTTCATATAAAATGACGCACATTGAACTTGATCTATATTCGCAAAACTAAAGGAATTGATTTAAAGTGATACCATAAGCTTTGACCTAAGCTATGACAGAATCTTCTAGGCGTTTGGTAGAGATAAGGATCTCGAAGGGATATTAGGTTCGACTGTAAATGAAGTGGAAGGTCTTTGGTTATTATGTAGACAAGAAGAAATGAGTAAAGTAATAAAGACTCGATGAACATTTTAATTTTGGCTCAGACGCAATAAGGGTATTGTAAAACCACGTGGTGGTCTCTGTGACCATGTTAAACGATGCAGATGCTGACACTTTGATGTACTCAACAAGTGTCAAGAGCTTCAGCAACGATACGGGAACAACAACATTAGCGGGAACTTGGAAAATATTGGACCAATTCCCAAAAATTTTTCAATGTTAAAGTGCTTCATTGCTCCTGAGTATTAATGACTAAATTTCCTTCCCATATTCTTTCGGGAACGGAAAAGGGAATGGCGAAATAACCAGGAAACTGGAAAGTACTGAGCCGATTACAAAAATTCTTTCATTGTTAGAATGCTTCATTGTCCTTGAGCAATGTAAACAATATTTCATCACCATTTTCCCACAGGAACGGGAACGGGAATTCAAAAAAAACCAACTGTACATTGGTACAATTGGTATTTCACTTTTACAGTACTGGGCCGATTCCAAAAACTATGTCATCGTTAGAGTGCTTAACTGTTCCTGAGTAACATAAACTATATTTCATTTCTATTTTCCCACTAGAATGGAAACTAGGAAACAACTTAACTAAACTTACTCAATTCGATTATTGTAGGGCCTGAGCTACGCCGGGTGGGTCAGCTAGTTTTATATGAAATTTACTTAATTTTTTAAAAAATTATTAAAAATCAACTAAGCCACTTACTTTCTCATACTTTAGCGTTTCTGAAAGCTAATGCTTTGTTCTTTAATAAAAATTTTAATTTGAGTTAAAAGCCTCAAAGTCCAAATTTTGAAAAAAGAAAATATTTTTTTCTTAATTAATTTTTTTTTACATAGTTTTGCCCCATTAAGGGAAATTTTTTCTTTCCATTTTCAATGCTTTTATTAATTTTTACTCAAAAGAAAAAAACCGAACAAAAAAATTTGTCTTGGTTTAAGAGAAATTAAACAAAAACGAAAGCTTCTTTTTCTAGATAACAAAATGTTGTTAATTTCCCGCAAATTTAACTTTATTCCCGGAAGTGAAATATGAAATGTATTTTAAATAGCATATAAAAAAAAAGTTTAAAAGAAAAATTTCATGCGATCTTAATTTTAATATAAATTAAAACCCATCCTATCTATCCTGAGACTTTGGAAAACCGTATCTAAAACACCCTACTTAAATAAAAGAAAATTCTAAAAGTTAATAATAAATTTTAAAAATATTTAAAAAATTAAAAGCGGTGTCATTTTTTTTTAACTCTTTTCTATACGCCCTTCAAAACATATTTCCGAAAATTTCATGAAAATCCGTGGACTGGCCCTGGATTCCTAGGTTTTGTCTTTCTTATGTCTAACGGCCCTCTACTATTAGATTTTCAGCAAATGAAAGTGAACTTTTTATTAAAGCATTTAATTGAATGTCATCATTGTTTATTTCTTGAAATAATTACAATGTGCTTCGAATCAGCAATGAAGCGTCAAAAATGTTTAAATTTTCCGCCTTTAGATTTTCGGTCGAATATTTAACTTTGAACATGACATTTTTGCAAAAATATAACCAACTAAAATCAAAATCTAAAATTTTTTTCAAAAGCCTAGAAGCGCAGGTCCGACTATTGTTATCAAAAGAACTGGCATCGCTTTTCATTCCTTCTAAAGCATTTACAATACCTTCTAAAGATATCCACACAGCCTATACTGTTTCAGCTCTAGCAGGACATTGAGTTTTTGCCAAGTTTGTCAATTGCAAGGAGTTTTCAATGTTTTTGAATTTTTTTTGCATACATTGAAAAGGTATTGTACTACCATAGAAAAAACAAACAATGCTTCCAAAGTTTTAATAAACTCTTTGATCAGCATCCTTCAATTGCATGCTGTTTCAACGAAAATATTTATGCAATGCGCTAGATTTTTAGCAAAAACAAATTTCCTTACCAGATTTTTCTGACAATTTGCTTTGGGTACTATTATACTTCCCCGACATATTTTTGGCAAAGTCATCGGATTGGAATACAATATTCTTTACAGAAATACCTATTGATTGAAGTGTAGATATTATTTTTTGGGCTAACTCTTGTCCAGTCTTTTTTGTTCGAACGCCATCCATTTCCAAAAGGCGTTGAATAGGGACAGGTTTATCGTCGGTTTGGACTAAGTATCGAATGTTGAATTGTTGATAGCAAGTCGATCTTGATCCTAGATGCGATGAGTCAGGAGTTGTGTCAACCATTACAGAAAAAATACCTGCTTTATTGATCTCATTCACGTTGATTTTTTGAGATTTAGTACCCATGAGATCATTAAGTTCATTTTGGGTAGTCGGACTAAGATACGTCACACCTCGCGGCCTTTTTGAAGACCCTTCCAACCATTTTTTCATTAATGGGCAATGTCAGGAAGTCGGTAGAATAATTTGTCGCAAATTTCCATCGCCCTCATCGGACTCCTTATGACCACGAAAAGGTAATCCTTGCCTTCCCAAAGTTTTCGCAACATCTATTAAAATTTACAGCACTTTTAAATGATACGCATTTTCTTGTTTTTCTTGAATGCTTTGCTTTGTTGTCTTTGCCCAGCTTTGTCCAGCAAAACGTTGACGTGAGCTCTTATATTTACAAAACTGCAATAATCAAGTATAGCCGCCTTATGTGGTTCAGAAGTCAAATGTTGAACAGATTCTCTTCTTTTTGTGTACTTCGATTCTTCACTTTATGCCGCTAATGAACACCCAACGATAGCCATTCCGGACTAGCGAATTATCTTTGAATTCCTTCTGAGAATAAAATGCAAGCAAGGAAAATAAATTCATAAAATAAATAACGAAACAAAACAGGTATTTCTTTCTTCTTGAATTTCACAAAGAGTTTAGAAAAGTGACAACAAGTTTTGATGTTGAGCACTACCTGGTGAGGGTGGCTGGAAGCATAATTGAAAATACTGTGGATAGAGCTTTTTTTTTAACTCGAATGTTGTACTAGCTACTGGCTTAAAAAAAAAAAACAAATCGACCAGCTCAAACATTTCCATTTGCTATACCCACCCCCACACCCCCTCTCGCTACGCCCCTGCATTAAGGCAAACTGAAATAACATTGAAGATAATATGGCAATGGAAATTTTATTGTCAGCCTAGTGTTTTTATGCAACGCCTGAATGACAGTATTCAAATCTTTCGATTAAGGTCATGTATTACACCAAAACACGACGCACATATTTTGTACATATAAACACATTCATTGATGGACCGACCTAAAACAATCTCTCAGCCACAAAAAAGCGCTTTGCCGTTCGACAACAACTACGTGAAAAAAAATTTATTTATTATTTTTTATTTTATTTTTATTTTATTTTAAAAATTTTATTTAAAAATTTTTAAATCAAAAGGAATAAGTGAACTTTTCTTCAAAAATATCCAAGCTCGCAACAAATTCCAAATTTATTTAAGTTGATTCAATGTCAGGGACTATTAGATTTTCGAAAGGTGATACCCTTAAAAAAACATTTGTGTTTTCTGTTGGGATTCGAACCTTGGTCTTCCCGGGTAACATCAGGCAAACATGCTTACCATTACGCCACAGGCGCCACTTATCACTCACCGTAGAAACAAAACCTTAACGTTATTCTTCGATGAACAATGAAGGCCCTTTATGTTTGTATATTTATATTAATAGTGCACATATATCGTCAAAACGACATAAATTCAAAAGGCGAACAAAAAACCCTTCCAACACAAATAGCATAATTTCGAAATGTTTAACATGTAAGTAATGAAATTATGTTGGTTTAATCGCAACACTAAGAGCACACTTTGTTTGTGTATTCATCCGCATCAAGCTTTTATCACTACCTTTGTAGATACAGTAGTTTCCGCAAAATACCCTACCAAAATGCCATCATGTGTGCAAACATGTATTTAGTAGTCGATTGTACGGATATTATGAATTAAGTCCTATTAACACATTTCTAATCTTTCGATTAACAAACCATTAAAATCGATACACTGTCAATAATAATTAAGGCAAACAATTTATACTGCTGACGGGTATTATCTATCTAGTTCACCCCAAAGTCATTCATAAAACCAACCAACCCTTCTGTGCCTTCGTCGTCGTCGTAGTGGCTAAATGCAATTCACCCCATATCTGGTATATTCTCCATTCATTGATGTGCAGTGTGGGTCGCAATATAGCAATTAATCAATCAGTCCAACACTGTGAGGAGGCAATCAATAAACATCGCAGTGCCGTAATCAATAGGTAACACTTTAATTAAACTGCTGGTGAGAATGCGAACGCGAATGCAAGCGCTCAAAAGATTAGAGCCCCTTTGAAAGCCATACGAGTATATCACAATCACCACGATGATCTACTGTTGAAACATACTATATCATTATTAGAACATGGATTGTAATTAATTGACAGTTGATTCACACAACATTCAACTGCAAAATGTAATTAAAATCACATTAAACACTGCTGCAACCTGTCATCTATTTGTCAAGTCGTGCGAATGCGGGGGTGGTTCTGTAAATTATACTCGTACTGTCATGTCAGGTTAATACCATGTTGATGCCGTGCGCTAATTAATTATAATTTTATGCGAGCAAGTAAAGTATTATCTGTTTTCAATGACAGGCTATTAATATTAATTTCTTAGCTATTGAATTTCTAGCTATTACCATGACTATCTGTCAGCTGATCGTCAATGTTTGTTGTCGTACAGTGTGTTTTACTTGTGATTTGAACTTTTTTTTATTTTCTTATTGCAGTCAAATTCATCAAAATGCCAACCAGCAAACCGTCCCCAGAAAACGACAGTACTAGATTGCCAACCACAGTACAGATGACTGCCAAAATAAAATCATCATCTCCATCGATGACGATCAATTCAACTGGTGGGAGCGGCGTCGGTGTTGATGGAACATCACCAACCAACACATCATCACACACTTTAAACACAAACACAACTAATAATATCAATTTGACATCTTCCAATATTGGACTGAATAAGGCGGGCGAAAACAATCATAGCAGAAGTTATGAAACGCACAATGAAAGTGACGTCGAGACGGATGTCATCGGGGATTTAGTTGGGCAATTTGGCAAATGGCAGTTCCTAATGACAATACTATTGTCACTTTTTCAAGTACCCAATACGTTTCATATATCATCGCCAGTGTATCAGGTGAGTTAGCTGAATAAATATTTCGATTTTGACTTTTTGTTTGGCCAATCATGTATTATGGTAAATTGGTCACATTCGTTATTTTTTCTTATGCGCCTTTATTACCGTTGCGCATACTTTTAACATAATTCTTATTAGCTTAACAGGTATTTCCAATCATTATCTAGTTTTTCAATTAAAGCGCTACAAAAGTTTTTTTTTTTTAAATAAAACAAAAACAGTTTTAGATATCAATGAAATTCTTTATTTCTGTAAAAGAACGTTTGATGCCATTGTATATGAAACTCAATTTCTTTTGCATAGCCACCACGGGCACGCTTGCAGAAGTCCAGACGCTGAACCCAGATTTCGACGGTTTTCAAGCACAAATCGGCCGATACTGCTGAAATTTCACGTTCGATATTCGTACGAAGTTTATCAATCGTCGCTGGCTTGTTGGCATAGACCATAGACTTGACATAGCTCCACAGAAAATAGTCTGACGGCGTCAAATCGCACGACCGAGGCGGCTAAGCGACTGGACCATTTCGTGAGGTAACACGTTCTTCAAATTTGGTTTCCAAAAATATTCGGTTATCATTGAACGGTAGCGATCCTCATTCACAGTAACGTGCCGGTCTTGATCATCACGTAAAGAAGTACGGCCCAATGACGCTGCCGGCCGGCACATAGACCAGACCAAACCGTAATTTTTTCGGGATGCAATGATGACTCATGGAGTACGTGTGGATTGCTGCCTGACCAATGATTTTCAAGTTGTTGCTCAGCCCAATTCACGAACGTACGACGCTTCTGGTGGTCAAGTGGCTTTAGTTCTTGCGTCAATTTAATCTTGTAAGGATGTAGGCCAAGATCTTTTTGCAAAATTCGCCACAACGACGTCACAGAGAGCTTGAGAACGACGTGTGAGAGACTTGCGCTTTCTGCAACTGAAGCCTATACAGCAATATACTCGACACTACGGGCAATTCTTTGTCTCACTGGCACGGGAACAATTTGTACTGTGCCTGTGGATTCAAATTTTTCCACTAGACGCTCAATTGTTGATCTGCTAGGATGATTATGACGACCATAAATTGGAAGTAGCGCTCTTAACGTTGAGGCCATTGACTCCGAATTTTGGTAGTTGATTTTAATAATTTCGACTCGTTGTTGGCACGTATACGAGTATCTTTCCATCATGAAATGGTAAGTAAACCTTACTTCCTAACTGAAGAAAAATGTCAAAAGAGTGGCAAGAAATATGGCGTCGTTTGCCGTCCCTGTTGCTCTGTTTTTGTAGCGTTCCTGTTGAAAAACCCTATATATATTTACAATGGCTCCAACATTTGTGAACAGTTGCTAGAAGAAACAGTTTATGTTTCAATTTCCAGATTGTAGTGCTGAGCTTTTTAAATATTCATCTCTGTTTAATGAATGTGCCAAGTGCCATCAGGCAGGGGTAGTTTCGTCATTCGATCGGGATCACTAAATTTCGAAATTAAGCAGCATGAAAATCTTTTGGAGCATCCAAATCTGTTGGAATTCCCGATTCATTGAGATTGTAGACATGTTTAGGGAGAAAATGATGTCTTTTATAAAGACTTCTAAGATTTATGAAGTAAGTCTTGACGTCTGTTTGATGGTTGAGGCCATCATTACGAAAACACTTAATGTTTCTGGTTTTCGCAATACAAAATCCGGACTTCTTTGAAAATCGAAAATCAAAAAAAAAACAATATTCTAAGGCTCTAGCTGCCTTGGGTATGGCAAAATATTCATCTTAAGACCGTTTCTTAAAATTATTCTTCGTGCTTTCAAGTCGCAGACAAAATACAAACTTTTCCTTCTTTCTAGGACTTCCTCAATTGATATTTTCATCAATTCTTCGCTTATATAATTCCGAACTATATCTGTTAAATTACAGAAACTAATTTTTAACAATCTGGGGTACATTCGTCACATGCTGAAAGTGCCCCAGTGAAACCGAAAGTGCCCCAGTGAAACCGAATCTACCCGGAATTCTCAAAACTGTTTTTTTATCTAATTTTTATCACGATTAAAAACTGGCTTTTTCCTAGTAAAATAAAACGTCCTTATCTTGTTGCACTTTTTTTTCTTCCTTGTATCTCCCTTCCAAGGGGGTTATTTTATTTCAATTTTCAATAATATTATTTATAAAAGAAAGTTAATTTTAGGACGATATCGAACTATGAAAACCGCGGACAAATTAAAGAAAATTTGCAAAAGAAAATTTGCACGTAGTGCACCGAAGATAGATAGCGAATGAATAATTGAGAAAGACAATTGACAATGGCTTATGCTTATGGCTGAATGAAGGGTTAATAGAAAAAAAATAATGTGCAACACACAGCATATAAAGATGCTGTCAGCCACGGCTACTCAGCTGGGTGTTGGGTATGTTCGTTGATGATAATGTGAAGTTTTATAGGTAGGTTGGATTAATTAAAAGGGTTTGGATATCAAATAATAGGCAAGTATGTTATTAATAAAAAGCAGTGTTGTTCAATAATAAGGGTGGGCGCCAGAAAATCTTTTTTGAAAAAGGAATTTTCAAACCTTTTGCTGGAAAGGAAAAATGAGTGGAAATACAACCAAGAAAAAGAACGACGAGTGAAAATGTAAACAACACGATTGTTTAAAATGGAATATGTGATGATTTATTGTATGTTGGGAAAACCGTAGATAACTTGGGATTAAAAACCCAAATCTTTTCGACAAAATAGGTATTACAAAATGGATGATAAAAAGAAATAAATAGATGACGTTATACAATGTAAATGTAAGTTATGCACAATGGTCTGGAGGACCGCTATTTGACTTTGCAAAGGCAAATGTCGAAGATTGGACCGTTAATAAGAATTTTTCCCGAAAATTCTCAAGACGAGAAGAATTTATAGGGGATCGTAAACCAGATATTTTTCTGGGCAAATTAAAGAAGGAAAGGGGCCACACGGTTATAAATTTTCACAAAAATCACAAGTTCAAAAAAAAATTACGCACTCAAAAAAAATACACTACTTATCTTTTTTTTCCTTTTTGGACAAGATGTCCGCCGGCTATTCTCCTCTGTAATTCTCCTCACAAATTACGTCCTGCTGACGTCTTCTTTTGCTCCTTTTATTTTCCTCAAATCCTGTCTTCCTGCCTCGACTCACTATTTCCTTCACTTTTTTTTTCAATTTTCTATTTCTTCTCCGCTAAAAAAAAATCAAAGCTTAATCTTTGTTCAAAAAACTCTCGAAAAATTCTCTGTCTCAGAAAACCACTTTGCAGCTTGATAGCTAACCAAGAAGTGTCTCCCACTTCAAGTCTAGCTCCCTGTCTGGACCCAACACCTCACTCATACACACACAAATCCGATCTCTCAACCAATCACGTTTCGTGGGATTCAGTTCCACGACATCAACCACCAATGGGGTTCTGCCATCGCTGTCGAATACCCAACGAAAGTGCTCGTACTCACTCTCTCAATTCAGCGAGTTCGACAAGTTGTTGGTGTCGTCCAAAACTTGACGATCTCATGGGTGAGTCCAGACCCCAATTACCCAATGTCAAAACCTTTCGAGAAAATTGAAAGTTATTGAACAAGAATCAAGTTTCATCTGGGCATTCTCCCAGTTACTCTAAATCGCGCAAATAGTGAATCGAGGAAAGCTCATTTTCCAAAATACTCTATTTTCAATTAACAATTTTACGAGAAGAACCATAGCCGGAAGAAATCTTTTATATTCGCGAACCCTAACTTACGCCGGTGGACCCTTTTGCAGATTTGGGGGAGAGAAGGGAAAACTATTAACGTTCCAACCTTTGACACTATTAAATATTTAGGATGGGCTTAAGCCTTGATTACATCATGTAAAAATGTGTATTTCTGATGATGATGTGTAATGTGAAATGTGTGATAGTGTATATTGTGTGATGTTGTATATTGGATGATGATGTATATTGTATGATGTTGTATATAGTGTACAATGTGTCTTCTATTTTATGTGATGTTTGTGTATATGTGTGTATCTCATTTTGTGTTTGGAAATGGCAATTCTCCCTAGCCATCTACCAGGTTTGTATCTTGGCTCAACAAACCAACATTCAGCTCATCCGCTGATAAGGTGTACCTGCTTTTGTTATTTGTTCAAAGCAATGTTCCTTTCACATTGCTAAGAACAAACAACGGAAAAATGGTGGGTCGAAGAAATGATGAGGAGGGTTTGGGGACTAAAAGAAAGGGAATAGAAACACAAATCAGATCTTAAGGGAAGATCTTTGTTGCGGTGAAATATTACCGTAACAATCTACTGAACTTAGAAAAGAGTGAAACATGCACTTTCTTCCACTAATTTTTAACTTTGAAAATTATTATACTTATCTACTAGCCAACATTGCATCGGGAATCACAAAACACACAACTTTCTTGAGAGTGTAATTACAAAATATCAAACTAAGGACTTGTTCATGACTTCAGTAAAGGGTGTGTTGTCTACACATTATTTTTATTTTTTAATTCAGAGTGCATTTCACCGAAAATAGCTTTGACGAATGTACCCCAAAGACGAATGTGTGGATTTTAAATGGGGCTATCAATAGCAGAATCTAATAAGCCTATGCGAAGTACTTTTATTTCTTCATAGTTTTTGCTGACAAATCTGAACACGCCTCGACCGGGAACCCACGTCACCATTTTGTTCTCGGTTGGTTTGAAATCAGTTTGAATTATAACGTATTTTCGAAATTTTTGGGTTTTGTAGCAGTTGGGAATGTTGAAAGCTTCATTCAAAACTGCCGCAGTAAACATTATTTGCCATAAAAGTGAAAGCTCAAATAGGTTAGGTTAGGTGGAAGTGGCTTTCAGCCAATGAGTAATACCTACGTACATTGCCTGACACACTTTGGCCGCAAGGGCCCATTGTGATACCACAGAGATATGCAAGTTAATCACCTACTGGTCTCAGAAGCCCGATGTAAGATTAATTAACGAGTTGATCACCCATTTATCTTCCATTACGGGACTAGCCGGTTAATCACCCGCTAGTCGAACCACCCGGAACTTTTAATTATTTTGATAGGCTTTTAGGGTCTATGTAAGCTATGTCGCTAGTATTATCGTAGAAGAATTCACCGAGATGAGTTTTCCTCCTATGAAGTAGTGCAGGGCATGAGCAACGAAGGTGTTGAACGGTTTCTTCCTCTTCTTCGTCCATACAGCTCCTGCAGAAATCATTGGAAAACACACCAAGTCTTTTGGCGTGTCTTCCTATTAGACATTGTCTCGTAAGAACACCTATGGTAGAACCTAGATACAAACGGTTCAGGGTTAACAAACTCTTCGAGCGTTTTGAGTCTACACACGGCCAAACTTTTTCGGTTGCAAGGCAGTTGTCACTCTCAGTCCATTTAGTGTTTGTTATTTTTGAAGCGTTTTGTCTAAGTAGGAGTTTACATGTAGCGATAGGTACACCTATGTTGTTCCATTCTGAGCGTAGGGAAGTGGTCGTGCCCTTTTTGGCTAGTTCGTCTGCCATACAGTTGCCTGGTATGTCCCTGTGCCTCGGCAGCCGGCACCCATGAAAGGTGAATGTTGAACTGATTTGACATCTCCCTCAGAGACATTTTACAATTTTGGAGCTTGGCTGTCCGAGAAGATTCGAATATCCGTGGAGGATATGACGTTTTCTTTGAGCCTAGGCAGCACCTCCTAAATCGCCAGAATTTCCGCTTGGAACACACTACAATGATCGGGTAGGCGGAAGAAAATACTGAGATTCAGTTTTTCTGAGTAAATTCAATCTCCTACACCTTCGCTGGTTTTTGAACCATCGCATCGGTGTAAAAGTGTATTGCTTCATTTTCCAAAAGAGTGCCATTTTCCCAAGCTACTCTTGAAGGTATGGTTATTTGGAAATTATTATCAAACACCGACTTGAGGGTGGTGTAGTCGGATCGATTTGGTAGGAATCTATAGTTATCTAGAATGGTAGTGTGACTGATTTGATTATTGGTCCACTGTGATACAGCTCTGAGTCGAGTAGCTCAAATAAGAAAAGTAAAAATATTGACGCTCAATTGCAGACGGAAACGCTATCTTTGATTTCTCCACGAAAATAATTTGAGGGTGTTTCAGGCAAAGGCGGTACGAGTTGGCTCTCTGTATTATCTACTTTGTGGTACTTACTTACGGCCATATTATTCACTCTTATAATTTTAGTCCAATCGAAATGAACCCAGTTGTCAAAGTGAGAAACGTCAAATTATTAAAACTGAAAGCGTCAAATTGTTGAAAGTAGGTACATGAAGAGGTTAATTCTCTAATTCATCTTCTGATGATCATTTTATCAATTCTCCTCACAAAGTCTATAAAAGCAAGGGAAATAAAACAAATATAAAATAGATTTTGAAGTACATAGGTATACTTTTGCTTCAATTTGTTTCGTAATTTCAAAAAAAAAAAAAAATGATGACATATGTGCGGAAAACCGTGAGAGCGCCGAAACAAAATGTTTTTTTTTTAAGTTTTCAGTTTGTTATATCACACAAAGTGGCTTAAATTCGCTTATTTAATTAAAATTTTTTTTATTTATTTCGTAATACCACAAGGAGTGGATTTGGTTTGTTAACTTAATTTTGTATTTTTTAAATCAGTTTTTTTAATCTAGTTCTTACGAAGTATATTTATTTAAAAATAATTATTTATAAAAATTATATTTGCTTATAGTTTTAGTATCAAAAAGCTGGAAATTTGAATAAAGCCAACTTACCCCATAGCCTTGGCCAGATCACCCCGGTTTCGGGGGTAGTTGACCAACTTGAAGTCGTTTTGTAGAATTGGGAAAAAAAAGTATTTGAATTAACAATGTTTACTAGACGTATTCAGCCGTATTTATAATCGCATTTTAAACTCAGCGAAACTTTAAAACACGCTTATTCGTTGATTAAAACAAAAATCGTATTTATAATCATTTTTCGTCAGTGAATAAGGGCTGATTAGCTTAAACGCAGAAATGAGTGTTTTAAGCGTGTTTTAGCGCATAAATGTCATTTGATTTTGAGTATTGAGTTGTCATTCAGGAGTTTATTTACAACTTTGAGAATCTTAAAATTTAAAATGGAAATGTACTCAAATTACATTAACTTTATAAATAATTTCGATGTAGTAAATGTGTGTTTTCAATTGACAGAAATATGCATTGTTTTCCTTTTTTGTAAATTGGTTTCTTACAAGTTTTCCAGTTCGGAAACGTTTTTGATTTTCAATTTTTGGACAAAACAACAAAATTAAAGCCAAAGAATAATAGAATGTATACATATAAAGTACAACGTATATTGCGTGACCTACATTTTATCTTCTATAGGTAAGAAAATATAAACAAAAACAAATTTCTGTTGTCAGTTTTAACCATTGAGAAACCAAATAAGAGAGTTTCTTTATGATTTTGACATAAGGGATGATTAACTAGTATGGGTAAAAAAAGGATTATAAATAATAATTTTTTATTCACTGATTAAAGTCTTAATAGGTTCTTATTCACTGCATAACTAATATGCGTTTTAAGCGTGTTTTAGCGAAATCTAATAAATACGGCTGATTGTTTTTAAATAGCAAAAATGATGTTCTATAAAATGGCCTTTTTTTCGTTTCGATATCTCTCTTAGTTGTTTTTTTTTTTTTTTAAAGATTAGGAAATTTCTAGTCTACTAGCCCCGGTCTCCCTTACTTACTTACTTACTTACTTTGCAGTCTTCATGATATGCCTGGCTAGAAAAAAAATTTGTGTAAAGAATTTATGTTTCTTAATCTAAATCTAGTAATTATAGTTACAAATAATTTCATCGCATAATGTGCATGTTTGCTCCCTGCATGCTTCAACAAACCATCAACAACAAAAACTCATCTTCGGCAATGTCCTTAAGTGGGTTGGAAAAGTCTAGTGCAAGTTCAAAGTTTTACACCAGCTCGTATATATTATGTTCCTCGCGTCACGAATTTACGAGACAACAAACGGCCATTAGACTTCGAAATGATCTGGGGATGGAAAACTCGGTACAATTGTACCGAATTCGATACAATTGAGTTTGTACAAGTACAAAAGTACAATTCGACAGAATTCAGTACAATTTACATATGTTTGCGTTTTCATATTATATATATTTATATTTATATAAAAGGAAACTAAACTGATTGAAAACGAAGTTCATTATTTGCTAAGAGATAAAATCCTTAATTCATCATCCTGAAAGCATAAGTTTAAATACCAGAAATCTCTTCATCGCAGCTGTAAGGCCATTAACTCTTCGTTTACAGTTGACAAAGTCAGTATCATACGTAATACTCATGGCTTCCATATTCGTTCCGTGCGTAAAGACTTTATACACATCCTACCTTTTCTTATTGAAATACTAATCTATCGAACCGCATTAACAATCATTTTTTGTACGTCAATTGGGCGCCTTGCCCTTGCGATTTGACTCTTTTGGAAATTTTTTTTAATGTGGGAATCGATGTTATCTCAACAATTCGGATACAATTCAAGCACTAGAGGAAAAAATCATAATCGTGGAAACAAAAGAGCTAAATTATCAACAAAGTTATCTAACCCACTTACCTGCCGTATCTAAACTGGACTTTGTCAGATGACCTATCGATTTACATTGCTCCTAGCCCCATCTCTGCTTAAGAATGTCTGTTCGTTGATCGCCTTGCAGACTCTTGCCTCTGCCAAGTAAGTGGAATTTCAAACTACATGGGTAGGCAACTTGACCTTGTATTTACAACAGATCCCATTAATTCTTCAATCTCACTTTCACCCCTTCTTCTCTCAACGATCGATAACCTACACCCCCCTCTCCTTCTCTCATTTTTTCTCCAGTCTTCAAAGCCATCTAACCCGCCTGTTCCTCCAGCTTCATTCGATTTCCACAAAGCAAACTTTCGCAAAATTAATGATTATCTAAGTAGAACTCACTTTAATTTTGATAATCTAACCGTAGAAGATGCCACATCATCAGCGTTCTACAGAGAAATACATAAAGCTATGTATATCCCTCTTCGTTCCCCTTTCTAGACTTAAAACTTCTCCTACTTCCCCTTCGTGGTATAACCATAGGCTCCGTACTCTAAGAAATAAAAGGAACAAATTGTGGACAATCTTCCTTCGTACTCGATCTCCCACTGACTATTCAGCTTACCTTGGCTTATCTACACTTCCTGTGAGCTTTTCAACACCCTTTACCAACGCTATTTAATCGAAATGAAATCTAACATTATTAATGACCCTAAGTCTTTTTATAAATTTGTCAACCACAAAAGAAAATCTGACGGGTACCCTTCCTCCCTTTCCTTCAATAATGAATCCTCATCCGATGCACTCACCGTAGCAAACTATTTCGCAAATTACTTCAAACAATCTTTCACGGACGATTCTTCTGTTCCTGATTCAGATTATTTCTCGTTTCTACCGAATTTTTCTTTTGATCCATTCCTTCCACGTTTCTTTGACTCCGACCTAATTGAACAAAAGTTAAAATATCTAAATGATGAGTTTATTCCTGGCCCCGATGGTATACCTGCCATATTTCTTAAGAAGTGCTCCTCAACTCTTTCCCTTCCGCTCTCTAAAATCTTTAACTTGTCCATATCCCTTGGTGTTTTCCCCCAAGCTTGGAAAACGGCTTTTATAACCCCTATACACAAAAAATGTCCTAAGTGCGACGTGAAAAATTATCGTCCCATCGCTAAACTATCGCATATACCCAAAATTTTCGAAAGCATATTGTATGAAAACTTAAGTTTTCGTTGCAAATCTCTCATCTCCCCTAGACAACACTGGTTCCTCAAAGGCAGGTCAACAACAACAAACCTCGTTGACTTTGTCTCATTTTCCCTCTCAGCCTTGGAGAATGGAAATGAGGTCGATGTAATTTCAACTGACTTTGGTAAAGCTTTCGATAAAATCTCCCACAAACTTATTCTTTTTAAACTTTCCATCCTCGGTTTTGAACCCATTCTGTTGAGATGGATTTCTTCTTATTTAGAAAATCGTTTTTACAGCGTTCGGTTCAGATCCGCCTTATCCAGCCACTTTCTAGCTACATCCGGTGTTCCCCAAGGCAGCCATTTAGGCCCTCTCCTCTTCATTCTCAGCATTAACGACATTGAAATGATCATCAAACACTCCTCTATCTCTCTCTATGCGGACGATACTAAGTTTTGCCGGATCATTTCTTCTTCTGAAGACTCTTCCCACCTCCAACTTGACCTCGATAATTTTTCAATATTGTGCTCCAAAAACTGCCTGGAGCTAAATGTTTCCAAGTGCCAATCAATAACCTTCTCACGTAAACGCATCAAATCTACTCCCCGTCTCTATCTTCTAAACGGTCAAATCATTTCCACCGTTGAGGTGATCCGGGACCTTGGGATTATTTGCGACCGTGAGCTGAATTTCCTCAAACATATCGACGATATAATCCTTAAGGCAAATTCAGCACTTGGCTTCGTGAAGCGATGGTCCAAAGAATTTGCAGACCCTTACGTAACCCGATCCCTTTACATTTCATTTGTTCGTCCACTTCTTGAATACGCTTGTCAAGTCTGGTCGCCTTTCCAACAAGTGCACATTGCCAGAATTGAGAGCATACAACGCCGTTTCCTCCGTTTTGCTCTCCGAGGTCTTAATTGGAGTAATCCCCTGATATTACCTCCTTATCAAGACCGAATCAAACTCCTCAACCTCAATACGCTGAAAAATCGAAGAGAAATACTTGACGTTTTCTTCATTCACCGAATCCTCACAGGTACCATTGACTGTCCAGCCCTTAATGAATCCATTTTTCTTAATACTAACCCTCGTAATACCCGGAATCCCCGTCTCTTCTATCTTCCCACTCATCGAACCTCTTACGTCTCGAATGAACCCATCTCCCGAATGCTGAGAAATGTCAACTCCCACTCCTCTTGTTTTGACTTCTATTTTCTATATGAGTACTCCCTGCCTAAAACTTCGTCTCCTTAGCCCTCCAACTACTTAGTAAGTCTTAGCTATTAAGTTTCTTAGTTTGTAAGTTAATAGCTTGTACTAAGCCTAATAAATGGGGGTTTTGCCCCCACCAAAATTAAAATTAAAATTAAATCAAATTAAATTAAATTAAAGGACTTTGTGTTACATAATAATCAATAGAAATGTTTTTATTACTTATAAAGATATAAGATTTTGGTATAATCTCCCTTTGTTCATTTTTTGCATTTTCAAAAAAAGGTTAATGTTGTTGTTTTGTATTTTTTTTTTCACTATCAGAACAGCTTATTTCAAGCTTGTGAAACATTGTATCTTTTCTTTAAGAGTTTTTTCACCCTTAAGTACTCAGAAATATGTATCACTGTCATCATTTAGCGAGGTGTTAGTTGTTAGTAAGCAAAAATTAAGTCTAACACACTAAAGACAACAGAACTAAGAAATATTACAAAATTATTGATAAACATATACAAAAACAAATTAGATAGCTACATATAAACGTAAAATTAATTATTAAATATGACAATTATAAAAATATAAGAAACATAAAAAAAAAACATAGTCAAGAGAGTGGAGCTCTGGTTCGAATTAAGGACTTTAACGTAGTTTTACTAATATGAAAATCTATTAAATTTGAGTTTAGGTTCAAAACTTTTATCATACGAGTAATAGGCTCATTCAATCCATAATTAGTTCTATAATAACAGTGAGGACAGTGAAGTAACTCCAAGTTGCGCAGTTGGTATGAGCCTCTTTGTTGATTAATGCTCGAATTTCTTTTTATACAAAACTGGTTTTCAATACAATTGGCACCATTTCAGAACAATTTTAAAACGATTTTAAGTACAATTGAAAAATTTCATTTTCCAATGATGAACACTCTGCCAAATGGTTGTTGCGTAAAAATTATACCGATTCCGTTTTACTCTGATTCGTTCCATAGCAGAACATCTTGTTAGCTTTTGCCTCTTAGTCCGAAATACGGGCACTGTTTCCATTTCATTTCTTGGTCACACAAGATGTCTACAACTAGCCTCCTTCTATTCTTCTCTTCCTGTTCAAAACTCCGATCAATCATACAGATAAAAAAAGCCTTGCTAACCCATCGGAGATTTTTGGTAACTCTATTTATTTCGGAATCTTACCTTATATGACAAAAAGCTAGATGCTAGGAGATTTTCTAAATTTGATTAAAAATGTCATGGGACAGAAAGTGGAATCAAGATTTTTTCTATATTTTCTCCCTTACCGTTGGAAAGGAACAAATAGTTAAATTTCAATAGAATATTAACCTTTCATCCATGGAAGAAGAAATTCTCAATTTGAAAGAAGCTTTGTCAGATGAACAACTTTGATAGACCATCTACTCCTTCGATCATATTGTACTTTCTTTGAGTGTTTTGATAGAGTTCGCTTTTATAAATTCGTCAAAATATAGAATGTAGGTTAGGTTAGGTTAGGTTCATGTTATCATGTGTACCTACATTGTACACAGTGCTGTACATCTGCTTTCAACTTTTTGAATGATACTTTCAAATCAAAAGAAGACTGACTTCCTTCGAAAACCTCCCATTGCTTCGATTTAGTGTTCCCCATCCATTCCAGCTACTCAATCACTTGCAGCTATAAACGTATACAGTTTCAATAAAAAGCTCAACAAACCAACAAACATCATACTAATCGGAAAAACTCTTCCCGGCTCAATTACTGAAACATCAAGAGAGGTACTTTTCCTTTCTAGATGCTCCTTGAAGGAAAAAAGAAAATCCATTGATTCGATATTCCTTTTGTCAGAATTTGTGTCTTTTTATCGCCTGCTGTTGCCTGTCATTGTCAACTGGTTACGCATATGAGAGCAATCATCCATGAGCACGGTATTTTGCATAACTTCACATAATTGAATCCTTTGAGGCTTTCAACTTATGTATGTAAATTTATCTGGTTTAATAGAAGCTCACAAACGGGTGTTTGTGTGTGTGTGTGTGAGCCTGTTTTCAGAAAACAATTTTGTCTGCATTAAATCTATTGATGTGATTTTTATGTTTTTTTTTTTTTGTTGGGTATTGTGGCAGGCAGAAACCCCTCTCAATTGTTTGAAAGATGAGACATTTATGTCGTTTTCCATTGGTAATCCGGAAAAGCTCTCCGATCCGGGATGCCAAAGTAACACTTTTATTTGTTTAGATGTTCCGTTGCTTGTATTGTGTATCGGTGTGAAACGTCGAGCGCTATTTTTTTTTCATTCACTTTTTTCATTTTTTTCATAATTCACTTAAAACCACAGGAATATGTCTTAAAATGTTTTTAGAACTCATCTCACAAAATTAATTAATTAATAATTGTTTTCAGGTCACTTTTTTCAATTTTTAGAGGTGTTAAATGATATTTGTCAATTTTGACGTCAACAGTGTTTCAGTGTGTGAGTGCTTCTGGCTTCGCTTCCTTCTTCAAATCAAGAATCAAATTTCTCTATTTTCGAGGAGAGGAACTGTCATTTGATGCCAATGAAACGGTTTGAGAAGCGTTCAGAAGGCTTCCGAACGACCAATGGAAAACGACATTAGTCTCTTTTTAAAAAGTCGGAGGAAACACGCACACACACACACTCACAGCCATACCAGCAAAAGCCACGAAAGCATATTCTGAGGATAGGGGTGGGTGATAAAAATCAATTCAAGGACGCTGCTGGTGGAAAATGATAGCTTCTCAGACTTTGATGTTTCATCCTTGGCTGTCGCCGCCTTTGGCACGCTAACCCCAAAAAAAGATACCATTTTGAGAGAAGTCATTACTTTCAAATGGCTGAGCTAGAAAATTGCTGACTTCTAATGGGGAAGGTGCCACCGTCACCGCTACCGCCACCGTCACGTCGATGCTGACGGTACCATAACTTCCGGGTGCAGGTGTAGTAAAATAGGTGTGAGTTGGCAATTAGCAAGCACATACATATATGATTTGCGTTAAACCGCACCGCAAAAGGAGACTTAAATTGAGAGGCAAATTAGATGCTTGAAGGCAATTGCTGTTGTTATATATTTTTTTTTACCTTTTCGCTTTTGTATCGAGAAATGATGTAAAGAACAAAAGGAAATCAAAATCATGCCGAAAAAGTATGAGACAAATCCTTTCAATGAAAGGAACGTGTTTAAATTGCTATCAAAGACTGTTTGTCCTCAACAATTAATTAATTAATCATCAGTATGAGTTAAAGTATATGTTTTTGCATCTCTCTTTCAGGCAGCAAACAAACAATTTTGGTGCAGTCGACCGGACAACCTTCGATCCATTCCCGTTGATGTTTGGCGGAATTTAAGTGACTCTAGGGATAACTGCTTTCAAATTGGCTACGATTATAATCAGATATCATTTCCCACATCTTCAAAATTTGAGGTGAGTTAATACGATTTCCAAACGAACGTTCTTTATTCTCAATTTAGAAATACTATACATCAGGTACCCTAATTCGCTTTTTGCTTTTTTCATTCTCTTTTTCCCTCTATAACAAAAGGACAATCTACCAGACATTCCACACAATTCCTCAAGGATACCGTGCTCGTCCTGGGAATATGATATGGATGATAAGTTAGGCAATACATGGACATCTGAATGGAATTTAGTCTGTGACAAAGAATACCTAAAGAACGTTGCCGAGATGTTCTTTTTGCTGGGGGTTGCTACAGGTGGCATAATATCTGGGTATTTGTCAGACAAGTTTGGAAGAAAGACCATGTTATTCATATCAGCAGTGCTGCAGACAATTTTTGGTAAGTCAACTGATTTGTTTCTGCTTTTGGGGTTTTTGATTTGAATAAATATGATTTTTTACACTCATTGAGTGGAATGTGCTGGAGAATTTATTTTTGTATTAAAATATGAATATACAGCTGGGGCTGGTTATCCGGGCTTAAGGGATCAATCAGTTGTGCATGGAATTTTTAAGGAACACAGGGACTCTTTACACATGAATGGTTAATGTGGTGCGGGTGCTTGGGTAACTGAGGTTGCCTTAGAAGACGGTTGGTTCTGAGTTTGTGACTGTGTCCGCTTTTTGACCAAGGATATTGAGGATTATTTGAGAGAATTGGCAGATGCGATACACTTTTTTAAACGTGATATGTCAAAGTCATTCCACTTATACAAAATGTTGAGTGTTATCATTGAAAAGCAAATGATCTGAATATGAAAGCCATATTGAACCGGGTGACGATGTAATGTAGTAATGTCGGTTTATTGAGCTCCACGCTCATTCTGCATAATTACCTATTGGGGTTTGAGGGCTTAGATGTGATTCTCAATAGCTACAGTGTATATACGAGGGTGGATTGATAAGTTTCCGGCCTGACCAAGAAAAACAACGTTTTTCAGAATTTTTTTTTTTTTATTTCTCAACATAATCTCCTCCGAAGCTGATACATTTCTCATAGCGGTGTTCTAGTCCTATAATACCATCTCTATAGACTGATTCTTGAAGCTCCTCAAAATACCCATTTACAGCTTCGATTACTTCCTTATTGTCCGCAAATCTCTCTCAAACAGATAATAGTCACTCGGGGCTAGATCTAGAGAGTAGGGAGGGTGCGGCATCAATTACCCTTTCCAAGGTAATCGATGTATATAATACCTCTTGCATCCCAAAAAACAGTAGCCATAACCTTGTTCGCCGAAAAAACTGTTTTTGCCTTCCTGTTTTTGGTTCCCCTGGTCTAATCCACTGTTTAGACTGTTCTTTGGTTTCAGGAATGTAGTGGTGGACCCAAGTTTCGTCAACGGTTACGAATCGACGCAAAAATTCGCTTGGATTACGCTTATACAACGACAAATTGGCGGTTGAAATGTTTTTTCGAATCAATTCTTGTTCGACTGTTAGCAAACGCGGCACCCATCTTGCACAGAGCTTTTCCATATGCAAATGTTGGTGTAAAATATTTTGCACACCTTCATATGACATCTTACAGGTCTCAGCTATCTCACGCACTTTTAATGTGCGGTCTTCCAGCACTTTTTGATAGATTTTTTCGATCATATCTGCAGTTGTGACCTCAAGAGGGCGTCCTGAGCGAGGCTCATCAGAAGTGCTCACACGACCCTTTTTAAACTCGGAAACCCACTGCTTAATGGTTGAATATGATGGGGAGGATGTCCCCAGTGTTGAGTCCATCTCTCCTTTGATTTCCTTCGGCTTTAACCCCTTCAAATAGAAGTATTTGATGACAGCACGATTTTCCAACTTTTCCATTTAAAAAAAAGAACCCAGAGGCGTCTTGTTCAGTGTGCTCTCAAACCTAAACTAACATGGCAATCGGGCTGAAACTATAGCTACAAGCTATCTAAGGATGGTACTATAGAACGCCACCTCAAGGTAGGCCTAGTGGCGCCATCTCTTGGTCAGGCCGGAAACTTATCAATCCACCCTCGTATGAAGAATTTTTTTAGACGTGTAGTTTTTAAACTGGCAATACTTTATCGGAGTTGTTGTTTTTTTTTACAGCTGTGATTTAAGGTGCCCGTTGCGCGATGGTTAGCATATCTGCTGTTAACCCAGAGGTTTGTGGTTTGAATCCCAACAGAGGCTAAAATGTTTTTCCACCGGTATCGCCTTTCGCGAGCAATTGGCAAATCCTCCGTTAGTAAATTGATTGCCATGAAAAGCGCTTTCTCGACTAGCCGTTCGGAACCGGCAATAAATTGTGATTCCATCCATTCCCTCACAAGGCATGGTTGTGAGAAATGCGCTAGGTCCTAGGGTTCTTCACTCTGTTGCGCCACCCTATTAATTTATTTGTCACTTGATTCATGCTCAGTTTGGTTTGCCATTTCATCCTGGAAGAATTAAACACTTTGCACTGCGTACGTTTGGTAAATTGTCTCTTAACGAAATCGCTGTTGACGCCGATTTTTACATAATTTTGAGTTTTAAACCTGTGAGTGTGTGAGTTACTTTCATCGGACGATTTGACACCACTGGAGTGTTTTTTTTTTGGCGTTATACGGAATCGCTTGCCGACGCAGATAAGGCAGAGGCGATTGACGCCTTGGAAGAGAATGTTCCACGCGTTAAAAAAAATACAGCAGAAAGCGTTCGAAAACTGGGGCTTTCGGTTGAAATTTATTGGAGCCAGCCGTGGCAGCCGCTTGCCCGAAATCATATCTCGCTTCCCATTGGTTTCGCTCGTGGAAGAGCTCATTTTAAAAACCAATGGAACACCCAAAATAGTTTCTATTTCGTTTAAATAAAGTAATTGCTTTTGTGTGAGTTAAACACCTACGGCTCATAAAAATATTTCTTTAGAAAAATATTCGTTTTGACATTTGAGTAACTTCCAACGTAACATCGAAGTCAAAGCGACCGTCGCACAGTGGAACGGCTCATGTGAAGAAGTCGGAATAAATTAAAAAAAAAAATTGTAAGCTATGAAAATAAAAACTGGTTTCTCCGTTAGCACACATTCTAGTGCATCATTTGCAAAAACAGTTATATTTTAAAGTTTACTCCATACGATCGAATTGAAAGTCACATTTTAAAATTTAATTCGCAAAAAAACCTACATATTGATGATTTTTTTTCTAACGACACTGCTAGTGTCTTTTCATAAAAAATCAATGTTTCTTTCAAAAATGATACTTTAAAAATATTGTGTAAAAATTTCATAAGGAACTATCATAAACTACGGCAATGGCAGCAGTTATTGTGAAGCGTCTCGAAAAAGAGGAGAGTTGCTGTGCCCTTCATAACTCAGTACTGAATCGTCCGAAATCAAAACCCCGACATTATTTCGTTAGACAATTGCTTTTCTTAGGTAACACTGGAAAGTTTTTATTTGAAATTTTAATTTTTCACTTTTTGGGAACACGTTAAAGTGAAAAATGTTTTTGGAAGAAATCGGAGCATTTGTAATTGTTAAAAAAAAAACAAAAATATATCAACAAATCTAAAAAAAATCTCTCCAGCGTTCCCTTGCAAATCATATACAGAAATAGTGTTCAAAATTTCAAAAGGATCGATGCAGGAGTTTTGAAGTTAAGAGGGGCACCGACTTTGAAACGTGACTTGTGGAAAAAACACTTTAAGGCTGCCAGGTAACACTTTCAGTTGTGGTAGAGGCCAACCTAACGAGATACCAATACAATATTATTAGAGCCAAGGACCCTGAACGGTTTCCTTCCAACAAAGTAGTTCAAAATTCGAAAAAATGTGTTATCCGAATAATTAAAAGATGCATGTGACGAATAATTCAGCTGAGGTTAAAGTCCAGTCTTTAATGGATTATAGTGTAGTTTGCTTAGTCCGAGATCTTCACCAACCAAATACTGCCGCCCACTTAAGTCCGAATACAAGAAAGAATCTGCACAAATTTTGGAAGCTGAGAAGCATCGAGTCGATGCTCAAATTCAGTTTTTATGCCATTCATAAGTTTCGCATAAACTTGTTTTTGTACATTAGTTGACCTTTAGAGGAATAAAGAACAAGAGGGTAAACCATTCCATCTCTTGCAACTTCCAATTGTTTACATTGTTGCTTCTGTAACACGAGATCTATCTGTGATTCACGTATTCAGCTGAATATAAAGTTGTGTCAGTGAAATTACTAACACCACTTTATTTTCGGATTTTAAACTGGTTTTGAAATCTGAAAATAAAGTGATGTTTGAAAAATCAGTTTGACGACAAATGCCGTTATTAAGGGGCTATACCAGTATGACTTTTTCAAAATTTTTCGGTTTCAATAGCTTATACCTTCAAAAAAAAACTCTGTGCCGCGGTAGTTTCAACTTTCGTTTTTCTCGAAACTCAAGGAAAAATTGGTCGACCGACTTAAAATTCACTTAGTATTTTTGATATATTTATATTTATTATGCAAAATGCAATGCCTTACAATCATTTTGATTAGCTCAAAATTTCAAAATTGTTTACCCGATAATAGACTTTTTTTAAAAAACTACGCCACTTTGTTAATTTTTGATATTTTGCAAAAATTGTAGGTCATTGTATAGGAAATATACCTTCAACATTAATATGCTTTTTAAATTTTTTAGTTTTAGCTACTCGTTTGGCAGGAATCACGTCAGCACTTGAGGTACTTTTAATTTGGCATCTTCGAAAACAGCAGATTACTCCGTTACTTTTCATTATTCTCATAAGAAAAAAATCATAAAATATAGCTGAAAATATGCCTTATTACGTCCCAAAAATTTTAAAACGTTCTATCCAGCACTTTCCTTTGATAAAATTCCCAAAAATCGCCTAATTTTTCATGGGTTATACTGGCATAGCCGCTTAAAGAAGCATTAAAACATGTTTTAAGAGCACAACTATGGTTTTCCTATTCACGTTTATGGTACCTCAACTTAAAAAAAACTGACAGAAATAAAGAAGGTGCATCCCCCGAATTGATTCCGATTATTGGGGTATCTTGCCCCACTGCGCGTCGTCGTTAAGCAGTACTGGAATTATTAAGGTCTTATGAAGTGTTACCTTGGTTTTTCTAGAGAGAATTTTGTTTCTCTATTGCCTTCTTAACCCAAAGAAGCAACGGTTGGCAAAAATTATTCTTCGTTTGATCTGTACAAATTCGAAGTTATGTCTGTCTATTGTGACGTTTTGTCCAACGACATATGCTTCGTTTTGCCCAGTGGCGGATCCAGGATTTGGGCAATGTGGGGGGGGGGGGGGGGGGTCCATTACTCAAAATTTTATTTATATATACGAGGTTTAGCAGATTCAATCAGAAATTATTTACATGATGTTGGCGTCGATTGATCATATATGTATGGCCAAGGATTCGACGGAGCTCCGGCAATGAGTGTCCAATTAATTGGTGCACAGGCTCATCTGAGATCGTATTTCCCCCTGGCAATTTATGTACATTGCGCTGCACATAGCTCTAGTTTGGCAGTCAATGCAGCATGCGAAGTGTCAGGAATCAAAAATGCGTTAGGAACTATCGGAGCGATTGAAGCATTTTTTTCACTGGCCTAAAAGACAAGACGTTCTACACCAAGAAATTTCAAAAATGACAAACAAAAGTGAGAAAAAAAAAAAACAAAAGTTGAAGTCTGTTTGTCCTACCAAGTGGGCTCAGTCTCATGAAGTAGTTGGAACGTACGTTGAATTGCAACCGGCTGTTATTGAATCTTTGGAAGAAATCAAAACGTGGAAATATCGAGATACCTACTTCGCAAAATGCATTGAATCTTTTGACAGCGAGTTCGACTGTTGAATTCCAAATCGCCTGTCACATTATGGAAGCAGTTAATGAAATTGCCACGCCGACGCGCGCCGTTGCAATCAACAAAAAAATCGTTGCAACGTTCAAGCACAAAGTATTGAAGACTACTACAGACTCAACTCAAAAGTCGGTTTTCGGAACACAAATCCATTTTCCAAAGTTTCGAGCAACTGTTTTTTAAACAAGAATTTAACGAAAAGAAATGCGCTGACTTCTACACATTTTACGAAAATATATCGGATTGATCGAAAGAAAATTTTCTGTCAGAAAAGATGTGGAGGCAACGAATCCAGATCCAACGGCCAGAACATCCAAAATGCGCTTAATGCTTTACTGGTTAGTATCTTTCGATCAAAAATTTACATGTAAAAAAGTTTATATGTGACGCGATCCGAGAAAAGGCACCTTTTAGGCAAAAGTGAAAGCTTACACGGCACGCTCTGAAAGGCGTTGATGTACCATTCAAACCAATGTTAAAAATCGTTTCTCTGAATTTATATTTTGTGAAATAGTAGCGATGTTACAATTTCTGATTGCGCTTCATGAATATTCAGTAAAAGAACTTATGTAATCAATCAAGATCCAACAACCGATTATTTGCCTAGTAAGTCCCTTTTATCGGATCGAGTCACACATGCAAACATCAATCTGACGATATTTTTCAGGTTATCAGTAGCAAGTCGTTCAAGAATGTCGATATATTTTGCGAGTCTTGGCAGTTGGCAGTACTACCTGTAACTACAGCAACTCCTGACCATTTTCGACGTTGAGGAGAATCAAAACTTACCTGAGAAATACGATGGGACAGGAACGACTAAATGGTCTTGCTTCTTTAAATATCCATACCCATATTGAATTTGCCGTGGACGAAATTCTAGCGAAATTTTTCAAAAAACCTCGAAAATTTACTAGTGTTTGAGGTAGCATGTTCTTCAGTTTTTTATGAAATGTAATAATGATCAATAAAGTTCTTGAATTCTTTAAATAATAATATTACTTCTCCTTTACTTTTTTGTCTTGCTCATGCTATATTTTTCCGTCCCGTAACTAAATTTGAACATTAGGAGCCGATAAATATTACAAATAACATCTTTTATTTTCCCGATTGGGGGGGTCCGGACCCCCGTGCACGTGTTCGAAACTTCAGTTAAAAAGCAAATAATGACGTACGTACTTCAAACTGTGGTTTTTATTATATTAGAGGAATTGCTTGCGATATTGAGAGAAATTTGGAAAATAAAAAGTTTAGTTAGCATGTGTTTTTGCCCTGTTCGAGAAAAGGAAACTCATTCTTACCTAGTTGCTTATTTTCGAACAGTTGTGTTCGGAATAGGCAACTAGGTAAAAATAAGTTTCCTATTCTCGAACAGGGCAAAAACAGATGCTTACTTACCTTTTTATTCTCAATTCAAATTGGTTTTCATCGGTTTAGTACCGGGATTTATCAGAAAATGTCATTTGCTTATATAAAAAAACACAATTGTATTTAGTGTTCCATTTTTCGAACATGTATTTTCTTGTTGTTCGATTATAGCAAACTAGTGAATATGTTTATGGTTTCCTGATCTCTTATTTTTCCTATTAATTTGGAAAAATTGGTTAAAACCGATGAAAATAGTTCAGCAGTAACTATATCGCCAAAGTTTTGTTGTCCAAACGTACTTACCACTAAGGTGTTTGATTTTGAACGTTTATTCAAAATCAGTCTTGAGTCTCTTGAAGTTTCTGACGCATTGGAATGTGAAAGGAGCAAATATTAGAAGATGCGGAAGTGGCAATTGCGGAAGCGGACAGATAAATGCTTAACCCTTTGCGACTGACGTGACTTTTTTGTTACAATTCCACTGACGTGGTAGTCCACCAGACACCATTTGGAAAGCTTGTATTTCAAAAACTAGACTTCTGATTATATTTTTAATCATTCCATTTTGAAGCTTAGAGTATTCTTTACTAAATTAAATAGCTCATATTATGTTAAGTAAAAAAGCACATGTAAGGTAATAATTTTTATTTATAACATAAATATCTCTTCAGAACGTACCGCTTTTATAAAAAAAAGTTTAAAATATCAAAATAAATATTTTTTTCATTCAAATTATTAAATTCTCAAAGTTAACACTCATAAAAATAATAATAATAGAATAAAATTTGAATCCATCGGTTGAAAAAAATAAAAATTAAAAATAAAAATCACAAATTTTTTTGGCAGTTTTCACAAATTGGCTTCGAGCATTGAACATAGATAAGCTTCAAACAATCACAGCAATCATTTTTAAACATTGCGACTCATTTATTGATATTTAAGTGAGCCATTTAAAAAGAAAACACATAAATTATACTCTACCAATCAGTTTTACTGACGTGTGGTCTGGGAGACACTATGAAAATAAAACAATAACACTGAGGTGGTGGTCTCACAGACACCTACCTTAATGCTGACGACGTGGTGGTCTCGTAGACACCCTACCTTATAAAATACACCATGAGCACGCAAAGACAGCTGACTTTACACTTACGCATGCTCGAACATACAATTGTAAGGTACTGAGAATGCACCGGTCAAATTTCAAAAATTAAGGGCGATATAACAGATTTTACATTTTGTGGTGTCTGTCAGACCACCACGTCAGTCGCAGAGGGTTAATGACGTCGACCCTATCTTGCCCGTTGAAAACAATACAGACTCGATTAAGGGCAATGGCATATTGGGAGATGCCATGAATGAACCCAATTTTATTTTATGATGATATGCGATTGGATAAAATTCTTTTTATTCATAAACGCGTGTAAGATAAAAAAAATCCATTTTCGAGCTTTAAAAAGTTTTTAAAATGTCCGGATGCAATAAAACACAAGAAAGGTATCTCAATAGAAGCAAAAGATAGAGGACATATGTCCATATCTTCTATTAAATGGAATAAAATTTTTATGGCAAAGAAGCAACGAATAAAGGAGTAAGCTTTTTTACTATCGACTGAAATAAATAAAGTATTTTATTTTATATCAACTGAAATCAAAACAACGGAAATCATTCCATTTCAAATCTAAATTTCTTAAATTTTCGATTTTATGTCTTTAACATGTGAAAAATCCCATACAATCTCAGTGTTCGAAAATAGGAAACTTTTTGTTCGGCTTTAGGCAACTCGTGTTCGAAAATAGGAGATAGTAAGAAAAAAGGATTTTACAGGTTTTCCCATTTTTTTTCATGCTAATAGTGATAAAAATTGCTACCGGACACAAAAGTATTTGAGTTTTGATAACAAAATAAATTAACAGTATTATTTTGATAATCCAATCTTTGAAATCGCAAAAGTGTTCGGAAATTGGTGCCATGACCCTACACATCGATATTATATTCTCGAGTTTTTTATTTCCTAGATCTGCCGCGGTGTGAAAATTTGGCCTATTGTGGAATTTTCTGGTCTAAAGCCACATTGATAAGGATCTATCAAGTTGTTGACGTGGGGTTTCAGAGTTCAGACGTTCACATATTACAGCAGACAAGGTCTTAAATGCGACACTTAAGGAGGCTTATTCCTCTATAATTGGCGCAATTGTGAGGGCCTTCTTTTTTAGATTCGGACACGCGATACTAATACTCTATTCATCGGGCAAGTTTTCTTCCAACCATATCATGCAGATCAGCTGGTGGCTGGTGCATGTTCCTTTCCAACTGATATCCGTCTTCCTTGAAAAGTTCGGTATCAAAGCCATTTTCACCTTCAGTCTTATTTGGTTTAAGTTTGCAAATGCAGGATTAAGCTTAGCTTCGTCTAGGTCGAGAGGAGGGCATTCTTGACCATCGTCGAAGTTAAACGGCACATTCTGCCTAACAGAGGAATTATGATCTTCATCGCCGTTAAGCAGTCTGCAGAAGTGATCCAGATCCTCAATAGCTACTGCGTCTCTATCACTGTGTTTCCATGCTGGTCTTTACAGGCTTGAGTTCGGGCTTTACCACCCTGTCAAGATCTTTTTACCTATTGGTAAAATTTCTGAACCTCATTCCTGTTATGGCATTTCTCCATTTCCTCAAACGAGCGCTTCTCATGCTGCTTCTTTTTCTTTTTGAGAATTCGGTGTTCTTCCCTTCTTTTCTCCTTGTAGATCTCGTTATATTGGTCAAAAGTAGCCCTTGTTTCCGAATTGTGAACAGGATATCCTTATTCGTACCTTGGCTGCAATAAGGCAGTGGTCCGAGTCAAAGTCGGCCCCTCGGAAAGTTCGGACATCTATCACACTGGATGAGTGCATTGCTTCGGCGTCTATCGCAACATGGTCAATTTGATTGACGGTTGGTTGATCCAAGTTCCATGTACCTACCTTTAGGAATTTTGAGATGCGGTAATCGTGTGCCACTAACAACTAGATTTAGCCTCGAAGAAATAACGACTTACCTGAGATCATTTTCGGAGGTTTCGTCATGCTCACCGATAGTTTTTCCAAAGGTGACCTCCTTTCCTAGTCTTAAAAGTTGCCGACGATGATTTCCACGTTATGTTCTCAAAATTGCTTACATGCTTTTTTGTGGAGCTCATAGAAACAATTTTCTGAAATTTCTTCCTTCTCTTTTGTAGGGGGGTAGGCGCATATCGGACTACTGTTGTCAAATTCAGCCCTGATGCCGATTGCCATAAAACGCTCCTGATTCAAGCTGATAATTGTGTCCCTGAGTCTACCTCTTTCGACAAATCAGTATCCAAATACATAAATGTTTTTTCTGCAGAAAGTCAACGTAGTAAATGTCTTAGTTTTTCATTTTCTTTATACTCGCAACATTCCATCACACTTCTTCGATGACGTTTCATCTTCTTTGTAGGAGTCTAGGGCTTCAGCTAATTCTCTGCTGGCTGCACGTAGTCGATTAAGGGATCTTACGTTCTAAGTGCAGATTTGGAAGTCTGTTTATCGTTTCGGAAGTACTTGTTTTTTACGTGGTGCGGTAATCAACCTTTTGTAAAATCCTAAGAACTACTAGGCCTATACGAAATCTTTCGCAATATGAAGGATAAAATGAGTTGTAGACTTTCTTGGGCTAAAACCACGTTCATAAGAGTCCATTTAGTGTTCCTACGACTAATTGCTCTTTTTCTCTCTGTATTAACTAATTAAAATCCATGATGAGGAATCTATCCTTAGATCTTCAGTTCCAGCAAAAATACCTGGTTTAGTATAATTCTCTGCCAGTATAATAATAATCCAAACAATACGATGAGGAGGAATAGTTCACATCATCCATCTATCTTTAGAAAATACTCATTGCAGTCACTTCAGTTAATTGAGTGTCCAGTGTTCAATGTTTTGTCCATATCCTTCACATTTCCGATAATCCATCACCTTAGCATTCACCATAAGGCCACAACCTTTGCCCAAGTGCAATGTGCAGCCCCCAACTTGCAATTGACATTGACATTTGATTTACCACTCAATCTCACCCCTATACTTTTTAAAAGCTATAAATCCATCATATCTTTCTCATTCATCTTCCCCATTTTTTATTTTTTTATAATTTTTTACTCTTTTCCAGGTCTCGCATTGTACTTTGCCAATTCATTTGAATTGTACTTAACACTGAGGACACTCCTCGGACTGGTATCTGTTTCGGTGACCTATGCTGGATTAATTTTAGCCATCGAATACGTTGATGGCAAATGGCGGACCATTGCCGGGATGTACAATTTGTTTCCACTGCCAATATCCTATATGTTGATATCAGGAATTGCTTATTTGACACAGGATTACCAAAAGCTGCAGCTTTGTATTGCTTTTCCTGGATTTTTTTTGTGCTTTTTATGGTGAGAAGAATTTTGGACGATGAATACTTGAATTGAAATTTAAAAAACAAATATGCTTTTTCTATAAAATAGGTTTGTAGTTCCGGAATCGCCACGTTGGCTTCTGTGCAAAGGACGTGTGGCCGAAGTTAAAAAAATTATTGAAAACGCAGCCGCATTTAATGGACGTCAGCTGCCTGAAAATTATGACAAAATGTTAAAGCCTCCCGTACAAGAGGAGAGTACACATGACTTTTGGTGTTTGTTCCGGTCGAGGTACCTGAGGAGGATAACGATATGTTTCCTGTTGATTTGGTTCACAATGAATTTGGTTTACTATGGGCTGATATTGAACATGAACACATTTGGTGGAAATGTTTACTTGAATTCGGTGAGTTTTTTAGATTTATTCTTAAAAAAGTAAATACCACAGGTCTTACATGGCTCTCCTAATGACAACCAAAAATAGAACAAAAGTGTTTGGACATATTTCATGAAAAAAAACCTGTCCAAAAATAGTGCTCCTTAAATGACAGACGTCAGCAAGTGTCGCTTGTGACAGTTGGGCATCATTTCTCCACCCACTCTGTGAGACTTTTGACACAAGTTTTTACTTTAAACGATCGATTTTTATTAAATACTTTTAATGGCCACTTAAAGGCAGACTCGTGCTATGTGCCAAAAGTGAAACTGATCGTAATGCCGGCCGTCGCGTCGTCGAGTTATGTGCGCTTCAATGTCTTATCTTGGAGGGAGAATTTATGAGTACTGCGTCATGTTGGACGTCACCGGTATTTATGTTGGAATTTCTGGCGACGTGCCCGAACTGTGTCAAAAGCTGTTTTCTTTTCATTTCGTTTGTCTAGATTCAATAAATTGTTGCGATTATTATTTAGTCATATTTATTTGCTAGTCTTAAGTTCTTTTTGTTGTTAAATGACCGATTTGAATTGCAGGCTCTAGCTGGTCTAGTCGAAATTCCTGCGATCGCCATTGCTATGTATATCATTATGAAAGTTGGCAAGAAATGGCTTTTCTGTGGGACTTTGGTTTGTGCTGGTATTGCGTGCCTGTGTGCGGCAATCACTGAGGGTCAGGATGACATACTTTGGTTAAAGATTACATTCCTGATGATTGGTAAAAGTGAAACTCGATAAATTTCAACGGGCAATGTTATGTTAATTGATGATTCTTATTTGTTCTTTTCCTTTTAAAGGAAAATTCACAATTAGTGCTGGCAACACTATAATGCCAGTGTACACAGCTGAATTGTATCCAACAGCGATACGTAATGTTGGAGTGGGAGCGTGCAATGTGGCCGCAGGGTTGGCGTTAATATTGACTCCTTATTTGTCATTGCTGGTGAGTTTCCAAAAATCGATTACAATATGCGAAACTATGGGCTTTTTAACATTTCAATTTATTTGTTGTTCTTTTTTTTCTTGTAGACGAAAATCGAAAGCCATCTGTTGATGACGCTATTGACCGCTTGGAGCTTATTCGGTGGTCTGGTTGTATTGTTCCTGCCTGAGACTATGAATCAGCACAATAAGCAGCATCCTCCTGAAGAAAAGTAAGTTTAAACTTTGAATATTTCGACACGACTGTAGTAGTCTAAGAGCAGCTCTAAGAGCTCTAAGAAGCAAATTTTTGGAGTGAAGTGATGACTAAAAACCATGCACATGTACATATGTGTAGATATACGCACCTTTATATCAAATTCAACCGTCTGGCAGGGTTTTTTTTTAGACGGGGTCGATGTGGGCGTTCAAAAATGGTAATTCTTCAGATTTTGAGGTTTAAGTGATAACCCCATAAATGGTACGTCAAAAAATTAGAATAATTTCCCCTGGTTACGAAAAAGTGTGTCCCAGACGATTTGGTTTCAGCCTTCTGCTTGCGAGACGCGTTTCAACATTTTTCAATAAACTGATAACTTTTTTCTTATCACATGTAACCAAGAAAATGGTATGCCTAAACATCAGAAACATCAAATTCATCAGCCTATTGCTTGCCAGACGCATTTCAACTGTAGCATATTGAGCACTAACCGTCAATTTATCGTAAGCTACATTTTTTACGAAATTGATGCTTTTTTATCGAAAATGCGTGCTTTTGCTATCGATGAGTCTCTTCTTCGTTGGATTAGAAATTACCTTTCCAACCGTTCAATACAAGTTGTGTTGGATGGCTTCAAGTCTGATACCCACTTCATAAATGCTGGTGTGCCCCAGGGCTCCGTTTTGTCTCCAACTCTCTTGTTCATTTTCATTAATGATCTCTTGTCTGAAACTTCTAATCCGCTTAACTGTTTTGCTGACGACTCAACCCTCAGCTTTTCATATTCGTTCCCAAATTCACGTCCCTGCTCTTCGGATGTGGAACTTGAACGGTTGCGTATGATAAGCTCATTGAATTCTGACCTTGACAGCATTGTTTCATGGGGTCTTATGAACCGAGTAGAATTCAATGCTTCGAAAACTCAATGCTGTCTCTTGTCGTTGAAGCTTAACATTCCCCCATTGCCATTATCCATGAATGGTACCTGCATCGAAGAAACCGAAAAGCTGTCAGTACTTAGTATGTCTGTAAACGATGATCTTCGTTGGAATGACCACACATTTGAAGTCGCCAAAAACGCTGCTAAATGCTTAGGTTTCTTGAGACGATGCAGGAAGTTCTTCACCCCTTCTGATCTGGCTACAATTGATATGGCCTTCATTCGCCCAAAACTGTAGTATAACTCCCATATCTGATGAGGCGCTTCTCAAACAAATTTGCGCCTACTTGATAGGGTACAAAATATAGCGTTAAAACTGATAGGTGATAGTTCTATCGTAGAATCGATTGATTCTCTTGAACATCGTCGAAACGTCACCTGTCTCTCTCTTTTTTATCGCTTTTTTCACAAACAGTGCTCTAGTGAAGTAGCCAGTTGCATTCCTCCTCGAAACAATTTAGCCGCAACACCCACCTCGCTAGGAATGCTCATCAGTTTTACCTTGAGCCCAACTTCGGGCGTACAGTCAAGTATAGAGGTTCATATTTTAGTCGCACCACCCGCATGTGGAATGCTATGCCCGACCTTGTTTTTCCCCTACATTAGGATTTACAGAGATTCAAAAGCAACGTACATCGGTGTCTCCTTTCAAATCCTCTCATATATTCCTAAATGCTCGCACTGTTTTTACAACATTATAAGGGTAGTCATAACCGCTTGAAGTGCGCGTTAGTTATAAAAAAAAATGCCAACTCCTAAAAAACAACAACTCCTAAGTGAATAGCGTAACTGAACAAAAATAACTCACTTAGCTAAGTGAACAACGGGGATTGTTGGTAAATTTCTTTTTTGGAACCCAGAGGTTGGCAGTCTTTGGGATGTGTTCGTTAATATTTCTGAATTTGGGCAGCAGATTGAATAAGACTTTTGTGCACAGAAATTCACATCAACCTGCCATATTTTAAGGAGTGGTATTAAAACTCTCTCAGAAAATTTCTGAAAGAGCGTAATTGTCTTAAAAGTAAAAAAACGCCTTGAACAAAACATTCGCAGCAATGCAACGCTTGGAAAAACGTCTGTTTGACAGTTGTTGTATTTGTTTTGGCTGTGCACGACTTCTGTCCACAGAAATTTTAGTGGCAGAAATTCGCAGGGTGGTGAAATTTTTTACTCTCCCGAGAGCACTCTCTTTTGTGCACTGCTACGAAAAATCGATGTGCTGAAACGGGATCATGAGTCACTTGCTAGCTTATGACTTCTGACCACAGAGGAGATACAAGAAGAGGCAAAATCACACACACACCACGGCATCTGTCCTCAAACTGACTTCACAAACACCACTTTATTTTCAGCTTTCAAAACCCGTTTGAAATCCGACAGTAAAGTGGTGTTAAGGTGGTTTTGGCAGGAGAAGCAATGGTTTTCCCCCTTGTCCTTTATTCCTCTAAGCTTTTGACTTATTTAATTCATAAGTCACTTACTAACTTATGACTTAATGAGTTTTTAATTCACAAACTCGCAAACCTGAAATATATACCTGCATCGAAATCTGAGTCCTAATCCGATTCGATTACCCGATCCTAAAAATAAAAATGATAGGTACTTTTTGAACACAGCCATTGCGAAAAAAAAATTAAAGTGACAATTGTTTGTTTACCTCGAAAGTAAAAAGTTGAAACGCGGCAAATAAATTGAGAATCGAGAATTAAATTGAGAAAAATAGAAATGCAAAATAAAAGGTATGCATTTATATTCTTCTGAATGCAAATTTTTAATGTTTCTTATCCTTAGAACAAATGCCAAGGGTACCAACATTGAAAGTAAAATTGAAAGTGAACTTGCTAAGTGAATATAGCCAAAAAATTGTTTTATTGTGAAATGAATATAAGTGAATATAGAAAATTCACAATAAAACGCGGCTTATATTTGCCGGCAGCTTGATCTTATCTTCACTTCTGACTCCATTAACTCATCTGTCTCAGAAAGCTCGTCCCCATTATCTGCTATAGACAACTTTCACCCGCCTCATTCATTTGACTTTAAAAATCTTTCAATGAATGATGCAACTTGTCTGTTTTACGAGAAATTGTTGCACTGCATAAATCCTTACGTTCTCCTTTCGCGTGATAAGTCCTACTCAACATCCCCTCCTTGGTACAATCATAAACTACCCGAGCTGCGAGAAACAAGAGAAATAAGCTCTGGAATAAATTTCTACGCTCCCGTTCAGTTTTCGATTACTCTGATGTCTGATTACTTTAGAGTATTTTATTAGTTGTCCAACCTCAATGAAGCTCTTTACATTGACTTTACATCCACCACCCAAGCAAATCTAATTTCGGAGCCAAAATCGTTTTAAAAGTTTATCAACTATAAAAAGAAAAATGATGGTTTCCCTCCTTCTCTTCACTACGAAAGCCAATCTTCCAAAGGAACAAAAAACAATCGCCAATTTTTTTGCAAGTTACTTTAAACTGTCTTTTGCTCAAAAAGCCCCAGATCTAGACCAGACTTACTTTTCCTATCTTCACCATTTCTCTACAGGGCTTTCTAATCTAAGCTTAAATCAGTCAACTGTTCTTAATGGACTCCTTAAACTCAAAGACGAGTATAATACAGGTCCAGATGGCATTCCTGCCATTTTGGCTAAGAAATGTTGCTCCAGTTTAGCCTTTCCCATCACTAACCTTTTCAAACTATCCCTTTCAAGTGGAGTTTTTCCGGAATTATGGAAAATATCCGTTATTTCATCTATCCATAGAAAAGGCCCTAGAAACCTAATTTCTAACTATAGAACCATAGCTAAACTCTCTCACATCCCTAAGCTTTTCGAAAGCATTCTGTATCAAATACTTTCTTTCCAGTGCAAATCAATAATATCCTCCAAGCAGCATGGTGATATCCTCCGGTGTACCTCAAGGCAGCCATCTGGGACCCCTCTTTTTCATCCTTGCCATTAATGATGTCGAAAAGATCATCCAATATTCTTCTATCTCACTTTACGCGTATGACTAAAATTTTCAAAGTCATTACCTCCGATCGAGATACTTTCTCTTCAGCTTCAAAATGACTTCGATTCATTCTTCTTTTGGTGTTCTAAAAATTTCCTTGAATTAAAGGCAATAACTTTTTCTCGTAAAAGTAATAAACCTCCCCCCAGATCCTATCATCTTCAGAACCTTCCTATAAACCGTGTGCAGCTTATCCGATATTTAGGAGTTCTCTGCGACGGCGACAGCGAACTAAATTTTCGTTCTCATATGACGAAGTAATATCAAGAGCTAATTCCGCCCTTGGTTTTATCAAGAGATGGTCCAAAGAGTTCCGCAACCCTCTTGTAACGAAATCCCTCCATATTATCTATGTTCGCATTCTTCTCGAGTATGCATCGCAAGCGTGGGCTCCATATCAAGCGGTTCATATCTCAAGGATCGAAAGTGTTCAACGTCCCGTCGTTTTCTGCTCTTTGCCCTTCGGGATCTCTACGACGTTAGAAACTTTCTCACCCTGCCTCCTTACCGCGAACGTCTCGCAATCATTAATCTCCACTCCCTAGAAAACAGAAGGAATGTCTTTGACATCATATTCATTCACCGACTTCTTACTGGTAACACTCACTGCTCGCCTCTTTTAGACCTTATCTCCTACAACACTAATCCCAGAAATATAGGATGATCCCGATTTTTTTCCTTCCTGCTCATCGTGGTACCCGTGGTGTGATGGATAGCATGTCCGCCTGTTAATCCAGAGGTTCGTGGTTCGAATCCCAACACAGGCAAAAATGTTTTTTCCACGGGTATCGCATTTCGCGAGGAATTGGCAAGTCCTCCGTTAGTATTCATTGCCATGAAAAGCGCTTTCTCGATAAGCCGTTCGGATCCGGCAGAAAATTGTAGGTCTCCTCCATTCCCTCAGAAGGCTTGGTTGTGGGGCTCCTCGCTCTGTTGCGCCACCCTATTTATTTTTATTTATTTTTTGCTCATCGTACATCCTATGGTTTCAACGAACCCTTAACCCGCATGATGAGTAAGATTAATTCTGTTCCTTTTCTTTTCGACCTCTATCTTCCAAGTACCTGTCTGAAAGTCCTCCTTTTAAACCGTTTCTCATCCTTGTAGTTTAATCTAGTTCTAATTAGTTTTAATTAGTTTAAGTTTAGTGCTAATAAATTAGGCGGTAGCCCCACCAAAATTAAATCCTGAAAAATAGGACAAATAGTAGAACTTTTAAGTTATCGATTCACAACTTTGGGCTATTGTCCTTTATCATTCCATTACAGCAACAACTCAAAAGCAAAAACTCACTCTTTTTTACTAATTTTCAGATGTTAGGCGGGTCTCCCATTTGATTCCAAAACCAAACAACCAATGCAAAATGCAAACGCCATCGCCATATCCAAATTGATGATAAGCTAAGGAAAATATTTTGAATAGTAAAATATAGCATGAGAATTATTTTAAAACTAAAACGTGAAATCAAAAAATTTAGAATTGATTAGAGAAAAACAATGAAAAACTAATGATACCAAAATTACTAATTAGATAAATGTTGTTAAATATAAAACATAGATTCATAATGTTAAATAATTTTTATCCGCATCATTCGTGGTATATTCTGTAAGTTATAAGTGTTGAATAAAGAATCAAGAATCTTATAAAGCATAGTTCTTATCATAAAAAAAAACAAAAACATTGTAAAATTGAATTAAGAAACAATAACTAGAATCAATTTTTTCTATATCTGTATGTATGTTTGTAAATATTTTTGGCTGGTCCAGAACTATTTCCTCATTTTTGTTAATCTTGAATCCTCCTAAAACTTGACGTCAATAATAAATTAGTTATGTTCGTTTGGTTAATGAAAAAATCAGAATATATATTTATTTAATGTCCTTAGGTGCTCCTTTTATAGAAATAGACAATCTATGTATTTCATTTATCATGTATTTTGTTTTCAATCGAGGAACCAAATATCCTTTTCAATTGTTTACAACACAAAAACATTAGATTAAGACTATATTGCAAAACAGGCAGGTCCTTTTTTGTTTAAGAGATTTTTTTATGCAAAAACAAACAGAAAAAAGCAAAAGAAATACTAAAATTTTTAAAGTCAAAGTTCAATAGACAATTATGTGTACAATAAACTAGCAGAGAAAATTGTTGAAAAATTAAACAAAAACCATAAATAAAATAACTTCATCATTATTATTATTACTATCAATGTGTAAATGTAAAAGTGTAGTCAATTAAAATAAAGCAAAATGATTGAAAGTTAGATTTGTATTGTCAATTAAAAAGAACTTTATAAAATAGAAATGCATTTATCAATGTTGAACGATATAATATAAAAATTGTTTTGTTTGAATTTTTATTTTTATTTTTATTTTTATTTTTTCCACAAATATTTAAGTAGAATATAATGCGTACTTATTTGTAATGATATTTGTCATACTTGGTTTTTAATTTATGTACAATTTCTTTTATATAAATGCTTTTGTTGTACTTAAAATAGGTTGTTTAAGTTTTTTGTTATGTTTTATGGAAAATTTGAGTAAAATGTTAAATAAATGTCAATAAATCTCTATATAAAACAAAAACGTGTTAATAAAAGTATGATCATGTTAGATGTAAAAGAAACTCTATTGACAAATAAAATCAAAAATACGTGAGTTTGGGCTCTTCTTTTCTTGTCCTTAAAGATGCAAATAATTAAGGAATAATGCAGCTTGAGGTGAGTATAATTCAATTTAATTTGTTATTAGCGAGCGAAACGGGTATGTTTCCCTGTTCCAGTGCTCTCAGATGAAAAAAAAAACTCCTCCTGCTCAAAATACAGAAACTTCTCAGAAACAGCTTTACTTTGACAAAGAAATCCAATTTTTTTTTTTTCAAAACTCAGTATATGTGTATGTCAACCAAATTTAAAAATTAAATTTTATTAATGAGTTAAAAATATACAAAATTAGAATAATAAAAAAGGTGTGTGTACAATTCAAGTATTCAAACGCGGCTCAGGTGAAACTTTAGAGAAGACAAAGCAACTACGAAAGCCTAAACAAAGAGGAAACGAAGACCAAACAAAATACAGCGACACTTCCTTTAGCCGGACACCTCCCTTAGGCGGACACATTTTTTTGCATGGAAAGTGCTCCATACAAGTAATTTCATTGTTCTTAGTTTCCTTTGAACGGACGCGGACAGAAATTTCACGTTAAAAGACGAAATATTTTCTCTTAGACACCAGAGCAGGATTGAACCTGTCATCACGCTGATAACTTTGGCAGCCGTATTTTTTATGTTTCAGTTTACAGCGAGCATCAATTTTTTTGGAAAAATATGTACATATACGTGCCAGCTGCCAGTCCAGAAACTCTATTATGTGTGTGTGAATTTTGTGTAACTGTTGAATGTGTATTTGTTTTGAAGGATATTGTAAGCGTATATCTGTAGAATCTTTTCATATTTTTATTCTCCGATTCACCAAAAAGGAGAACTTTGACTTTAAAGGAAAACGTAGACGTACATAATAAACTTTAGCCAAAAACACTAAAAAGCATACGTGAACTAGCAACAGAATTTAAAATATGGAAAAATTTAAGTTGCCGATCTACTAGTTTGATTTCCCTTAAACGGACAACTTCCTGTCCGCCCAAGGGATATTTTACTTCTACCTCCTTCCTTGCAGACTAAGTGCTATTTATGAATATTTTTTTAATTTTTTGTGTCGCTTTTTTGTTTCATCTAATTTTCAATTCATCTGCTGATGAAAATCTTCCCTTCAATAATAAAATACATTTTCCTTATACTAAATTTTTGAAATATACAGGGGCAGTTTCAGAGAGTAACTAATAGTGTTACTACTAGCAGCGTTGCCAGACGAACAACATTTTTTCCCCCAGACCAATTCCAAAAACTCCCAGATTCCATCCCTTCTTGAAAAAAGCCCCCATTTTTTTTAAGGAAGCCATTTGGTACAAAAAAAATTATAATTCGGAAAATAGGTCTAAACCATTATCTTCTTCTTTATCTTTGTTTTTAAACATTTGATCTGAATTGAACACTTTTATCATTTGCTCTGATGGATTGTAGTTGATACATCCCGAAATATTTTGGAGAGTGTACCTTGTTCTCATAATACAGTCGGCTATTTCGATGCCAATTCTTTTTCTTAACTTAAATTAGTTTTGACTTCGGCCAGCGACAACTTTATTAAAAGGAGGGAATCATTTCGAAAATAAATAAATAAAGTCCAGTTGCATATCGAATGTTTCGAATTTTTCGTCTTACGAACAAAATGGAAAATAAGATTTTTGTGTGGACGACTAGATGTGTGAGATTGGTTGAATGCGGCATCCCTCCCGCAACTACCTTATGTGATAATAAATGTTTTAGTTGAATTTTAATAATTTTTAAAAAGAATTAAGTTCCGCACAATTTTTTTCTTGTCCTGCCCCAACCTGTCCGTCCTGGGTTTTTGTCGCATTTTATGTAAAACACCCTGTATATTTTTTGAATCCTCACCCCATTGACTTTTTTAATCTGGTTACCGTTACGTTCACAACTTTTTGCAATTTCGGTTGGATCACAACTCCCACAGGTGTACTTATCTGCTTCACACAAGTGATCTTTAAATCTTTCAACTGGTAACGGCACTTTATAAAAATCATATTGTTTTGCATAGGCGTCTATAAAAACATTAGCGCATATTTATAGTCAGCGCGTTTTTAAGAAAAACTGCAGGCTCTAGTGAACATCACTTTAACTTTAAAATGGGTTCATTAAATAAAATCGATTTCGAAACCTCACTAAAAAGTGACAATTTTAAAATGGGCTTGGTTAAAATTTATATGAAAAGTACCAACATTTTGACAGTTAAGGCAAATGAAGTGACCTAAAAAGCAGAAAAAAAAAACTCTGGTGAAAAATGGCATTTGTATTGCAAACGAAAATGTGGTAAGATATTTTTGTTTTTGTTTTGAGCAAATATTTGTCAGAAAAAAATTTCACATAAAATGTCAAGCAAATGAGAAACTTTAGATGAGTTAGAGCAGTGATTCCCAAAGTGGTCGATATCGGCTTCTCGGGAGTCGACAAAAACGAAATCTGAATTTGGGGGTCGACAAGTTTTGCAATCGACCCCCTAACACATTTTCTTATTTTAAACTTTAAAGATTGTGTTACGTTACTTTTGCCATTCTATAAATAAAAAGAAGTAATACTGCACCTTTAAAAAACTCAACAAATTCCTTTTCGTACCTGAGCACTGTTTCGACTAATCGGTAGTTATGTAATTACACTTTTATTGAGGTACATCCGGTTATCCAGTCCTAACTGTTTTTTCCCGGAAACAACAGTTGGTAGGTAGTTTAATAAAGATTATTATTAGTGTCCGACCGAAGCTTCGGCTTCGGCTTCGGCTTCGGCCACATTCGGCTAAAAAATCTACAATCGGCTAAACCTTCGGCTTCGGCCAAAATATGCCGAAGTTTTGGCCGAAGCCGAAGGTTTAGTTTTTGGTTGTTGTGCGTTGTGGTAGGGGCTGAAAAAAAATTCAGTTTTTCGTAGAACGTAGAACAGTGTTGAGTTTTTTGTTGTTCTTTTCCTTAATTTCAATAAAATATTAATACTAGTTCAAATTGTTATTATTTTTGAAACGTTAATTTAATTTATCCCGTTAATTTGGTTACTGCATGCACACATTAGATTTGTTTTGAGCTTTACCCAGAGTTGACCCAGGTTTCCTTGAGAACTCTATGAGTCCTCAAAAAACACTAAACCACAAAATCACCACAAATCACTGTCATTTGAATAAAATTATATGCCATTTAACAGCCCTCAACTCGCCCCAGAAGAAACCAAGGGCGAATCTTTTTGTACCAAACCCAGGTCAACCCCAAGCCTCAAAAAACACTCAGTTTGACATTCAGGGCAAACTTAGGTTCTTCAAAAAAACGCTTTGTGGCGACCACAGAGTTACCTCAGGGCTTCAACTAACGAACCTATTCTAGAAAAAAATCATAATTTTTTTCATTTTTAGTCAATCTGGAACGAAAATTATTCAAGTTATTGAAGCTTCGGCTTCGGCTTCGGCTTCGGCCGAAGGTTAATGTCAAGCCGAACAATCGGCTTCGGCTTCGGCTTCGGCTACAAATCGACCTTCGGTCGGACACTAATTATTATTAAAGATTTTAGGCTAGTGTATCTTACGATCGAAGTGCTGGGAAAACCTATTGTGTGTACTTCAAATTTTCGCAATTCCGAAAGGGTTGCTATTAGTAATTTTGACCTGCTTTCACTGATTGTGGTTTTATTTTTTTATTTTTTGCTGTCCATTATTAAATAAAATAGTAGGCGTTGCATTTGTATAGGCAGCAGGGGCGTAGCGAGGGTCCAAGCCATGGGGGGGGGGGGGGGGGGGGGTGAGTTTTTATGAAATGCCGACTCGTCTTAAGAATTTGCCGACTGCATATGTTTGTATGTCCGGTATAGACTCCTAAACCACCCAACGGATTTTTATGAAATTTTAAGGGTAGACATAGTTTAGTCCAGAGATGGTTCCTGTCAAGGTTTGATCTCCATATTCCCACAGGAATCAGGTTGGAACGGAGACCTAGAAACTACTGGAAAGATTTCAAAAATTCTTTTGCCATTGAGATGTCACATAATCCCACAGTAAAAAAAATTATATTTCATCCCCATATCCACGGAAGCGGAAGAACGAGAAAGGGAACCTTTAAACTATAGACCCGAGCAACGCCGGGCGGCTCAGCTAGTAAATAAATAAAACTAAAAGTAATCAAAAACGTAAAAGTGTTCATTTCACTGAAACTCATTTATTGAAAAAAAATCAATTTATAAAAGCAATATAACGATATAACAACAAAACAAACAAATTAAAAGTATTTATAAGAAATAATATTATAATATAGTATTTGGTATGAGAAAGAGCACACATTCTTTGATTTTAGTCTTTCAAAATTTTATTATTAGTTAAAAAAAAGTTCATCAATTGGAATTTAAACTCCATTTGTGTTTCAATAATTGGTGTTTTAATAATGCCCATTTATCGACGACCTCACTTGGTTGAATATTATCAACAATATCCTTTGAGGAATAAAGAAGCATGAATGAATTTAGCCTATCACTACCCATCGTCGTACGCAAATAATTAAGAACTATCTTAAATTTACTAAATGACTGCTCACAAGAAGCCGACGACATAGGAGCAGTTAACATGCAGCAAACTAGTTTCAAGGCTAAGGGAATTACATCTCTTTATTTGAATACCTTTGTTATCAAAAGAACTGGCATCGCTTTTTATTCCTTCTAAAGCATTTGCAATGCCTTCAAAAGATATCCACGCAGCCTTTACTGTTTCAGCTCTAGCAGTCCATTGAGTTTTTGACAAATTTTTCAATTGCAAGGGGTTTCCAATGTTTTTTATTTTTTCTTGCATACATTGAAATCGTTTTGTACTACTCGTAACATGGAAAAGAACAAACAATGCTTCCAAAGTATTAAAAAACTCTTTGATCAGCACGCTTGAATTGCATGCTGTTTCGACGAAAATATTTATACAATGCGCTTGACATGGACTGAAAGTGGTTTTCTTAACTCATTTTTCTGACCATTTTCTCTGGGTACCACTATACTTCCCGGACATATTTTTGTCAAAGTCATAGGATTGGAATACAATATTCTTCTCAGCAATACCTATTGATTGAAGTGTAGATATGATTTTTTTGGCCAACTCTTCTCTAGTCTTGTTTGTTAGAACGACATCCATTTCAAAAAGGCGTTCAATAGGGACAGGTTTCTCTAAGTTGGGCTAAGTATCGAATGTGGAATTGTTGACAGCAAGTCGATCTTGATGCGAGGAGTCAGGAGTTGTGTCAACCATTATAGAAAAAATACCTGCTTTATTGATCTCATTCACTATGATTTTTTGAGTTTTAGTGCCCAAGAGATTAATAAATTCATTTTCTGTAGTCGGACTAAGGTACGTTTCACCTCGCGGCCTTTTTGAAGACCCGTACAACATTTTTTTCATTAATGGGCAATATCGTGAAATCAGTAAAGTGATTTGTCAAAAATTTCTATCGTCCTCATCGGACTTATTATGACCACGAAAAGGTGATCCCTGCCTTCCCAAAGTTCTTGCAACATCGACCAAAATTAGCAGCACTTTTAAATGATACGCATTTTCTTGGTCTTCTTGAATGCTTTGTTGTCTCTCAGCTTTGTCCAGCAAAATGCTGACGTGTGCTCTTTTATTGACAAAATTGCAATAATCAAGTAAAGCCGCCTTATGTGATTCAGAAGTGAAATGTTGAACCAATTTTCCATCTTTCTGTGTACCCTGACTCTTCATTTTATGCCACTGAAGAACACCCACTGATACCCATTCCGGATTAGCAAATTGTCTTTGAATTTCTTCTAAAAATAAAATGCACGCAAAGCAAAATGCAGCATCTTTGTAAGGACTGTATTCCAAAAAAAGAATAATCAGAATACCATGTGAAAAATTGTATGTGATGTATGAAATGTAGTGTTGTATTAACTGTGAAACAGGCCCCTGATTTGAGACAAAAACGCTTCCATTCGTGTCTTTTTGGTTGAGATGACTTGACTCGGCAGTTTGCAAATCTACTTTGTTTTTCTACCTTAATTTGCCGACTTGTTAATTTTTTTTTGCAGTAAATCGACTATCGCAAACACTTCCATTCGTGACTATTTGGTTGAGTTGACTTAACTCAACAAATCTACTTTGTTTTTCTTCCTCGATTTGCCGACTCGGTAAAATCGTGGGGGGGGGGGGGGGGTGCTACACCCCCCCCACACCCCCCTCTCGCTACGCCCCTGATAGGCAGTGTTCCTATTCAGTATTAGATAAACTTCGGTTCAAACATGCTCCTGATATTTCACTATATAAGAAGCTGGTACCTAGGGTGAGAGTTCATTTGGATTTTGAAATTGGAAGATTTTAAAGTGATAATATACAGTTAAATAAATTGAATAAATCAAAGTAATTAAAATAGAATTTACAAAGCGTATAGTTACCTAAGTAGTTACCTAAATTGCGTAACCATACATTTCCGCATTTTATTGAAAAAATATCAGGGTAAGTACCAAACAACTTTTAAACATTTTAAACATGTGTATAAAAAAATGCAAATACCTACTGTTATATAATTGTGATATTATAAGTTATAGTTTTAAAAATTTTTTGCTAAAGATTGGTGGTGTGATGGCAGACATGAAAAAAAAATGTAGACAATACAGTTTGGACTACTTAATGTTTGGATTTATTTCATCTCCATCAAATCAACACTTGCCGATGTGTCTCATATGTGAAAAAATATTTAGTAACGATGCCATGAAGCCTTCAAAAATGGAGGACCACTTATCAAGAGTTCATGTTGACAAAAAAAGTAAACCATTATCATTTTTCCAAGCACTTAAGGAAAAACTGGAGAAAAGGCCGTCCATAACATCGATGTTTGCATCATCTTCTATGCAAGACGTTGATGGCTTGAGAGCGTCCTACAATATATCTCTGCTAATAGCAAAGTCGGGGAAGCCTCACACAATTGGAGAGCATCTTATTTTACCAGCCATTGCAGAGGTCCTCAACAATGTTTTGCATAACCCCGCTCAGGATATTATAAAAAGAATACCCTTGAGCAATAACACCGTTCAGAGACGAATAGACGAGATGGGTCGCGACGTTTAAAACATTTTATGCAATTTATTGCAGACCAAGAGATTCTCTCTCCAGTTAGACGAGTCTACATTACCCGGCAATGAAGCTCTGTTGTTAGGATACGTGCGATATATCAAAGATGAAAATATGTGCCAAGAGCTGCTTTTTACCATTTATCTGGAAACTGATACCAGAGGAGAATCCATTTTTCGGGCAGTGGAACGTTTTTTTACCGACAAAGCTATTCCATGGAGAAACATTATTTCTGTTGCGACCGATGGAGCACCATCTATGGTTGCTCGTCATCGTGGTTTTATAGCTCACTTAAAGCGGCAATTGCCTGATGTACTGGTGGTTCATTGCGTGATTCACCGACAACATTTAGTAGCAAAAAATTTGAGTCCTAGACTGCACCAGTCTTTGCAATACGTCATAAATGCTGTCAACAAGATTCGAAGCAATTCATTGAACTCTCGGTTATTTGCTAAGCTTTGTGAGGATAACGACGAAGTCTTTACTAAGTTGCTTTTGCACACTGAAGTTCGCTGGCTTTCAAGAGGTGCTTGCTTAGCAAGATTTTCAGCTATTTTCGGGTCTGTATTGGAGTTCCTAAATGAAAAAGACCCGAATTTGGAAGAAAATCTGAAAAATTCTATGACGGATATTTATTACATGACTGATATCTTCGACATGTTCAACAAAGTCAACTTGCAGCTGCAGGGTGACGATCTCAACTTGATCAAAACAAAATCAATTATAGCGGCGTTTGTGGGAAAACTTATTCTTTATAAACAAAATTTAAGCAGAAAAGAATACTTACAGTTTCCGCATTTGTCGAAGTCAACAGAAATTCTTCAAGACAATGTTATATTATCATATGTCACTCACTTGGACGCGCTTCATAAAGATTTTACCAAAAGGTTTGAGGATCTTTTGAACTTCCAAATTCCTGAGTGGATAATAAATCCGTACAGTTTAATAGCCATGGAAGAAGCCAATGTGATAATGCAAGAAGAGTTGATCACCATCCAAACTGACGAAGAGCTTAAGCTTAAGTTCAACGAAGGCTACCAGAAGTTCTAGTTGCAGCGCAGCATTGAAACTCAATATACTGCATTGTGGAACATTGCATTGTGGAAAATATCTCATCGCTTTTCCATCATCATATTTAGTTGAAAAAGGCTACAGTGTGGTTGCAAATATTTTGACGAAAAAAAGAAACCGTTTGAAAGTCAACGAACGCGGAGACTTAATGCTGCAACTTACCAATATTAAACCAGATCTAGCTAGATTGTTAGAAAGTCACCAAATTCATCCATCGCATTAATTTTTAAAATCAAGAAATAATAATAATTTGTTCTCAATTAAGAGCACGATTTTTGAAAACTTGCATTAATAAATTATGAACAACACTTCATATTTATTGAATTTCATACCTGCTATCATCGTAATGTCATGTTTTATTGTTATCTCAAAAACTTTTCTTTCTGCACTACTGCAAAACTTGCTTAGGTACTAGGTACCTATAAAAGTAACTAAAAAACTTGAGACAGGATTTTTAAAGTAATTTTGCTTTGGGGGTCTACGGTGTCAGTTCACTTTGGAAAAGGGGTCTGTGGCTCAAAATAGTTGGAAAACCCTGAGTTAGAGCAAGGTCTAAAGTTTTTAAAATGGAAGTGGTCTGATTTTAAATTTAGAGTGACTCTAAAAAGTGTGAAGATGTAATTGATTCAAGTAAGTGTCATTTTAAGCTAGTGTGGCACTAAGGGCTAAGGCTCATTTTATGGGGGGAAGCTGGTCTAGAGCGTAAAAAAATGGGCATAATTTATGAATTTTTTGTGACTTAATAAAAAGATCAATCGAAAATCTGTGAAAGAGGTTTTATAATCTAGAGGTTTATTTAGCGTTTTCGTGTCAATTAAATTCAAAACGGCTGATGTCCAGCATTTCTTCGGGGGCGCCTCATATTTAAGATGGGTCCATGGCCGAAAATGTAACCTCTTTAATTTTGGTGCTGGAACTAAATTCCCAGTAATTTCCACATGGTCTCCACACTCCAGTATTTTTGCTGTCAAACATTTCCCCTCCAGGTATATTTCTACACTTACACTAGTGTTGCCGCTTGTGTTTTCGGTTGAACGTTTTCGATTAGGAAATTGGTATTAAATGTTGGGTTTGCATTACAATACCTTTAATTGCGTTGCCCGCGTTTGGGCATTTAGACATTTTTTGCGGTCATTCATCCTTCGATATGTTATTTTTAAGACCCTAAAGTACATTTTAAGACGAAAGAAAACTCGGTTTCTTCAAAATTCTAGACCAGCTTCCTCCCTTAAGGCGATTTAAAATGAGTATTAACCTGTGCTATTGTTTTAATTTTCTCGTAAATCAAATGGCACATGGCATAATTTCCGTCGACTCACGAATCACCCTTTACTAAGTTCTTTGATTTTTGTCTTTGCCTAGAAATATGCAATAAGAATTAGAAATCCAAATTTATAAATTTCTCGATACCAACGCTCGATTGCTTGGGTAACTAGCTACGTTTTGGAAACTAGGTATCATTCAATTGACAAAAAAACTAAATGCAAAAAATAAAACCGACAAGAACATACCAATTAGTTATTAAAGAAACAAGTAAATGTTGGCCATTATCTGGCAGATTTAAAAACAAAAAAAAATCGTGTCAGATTTAAGATTGGGTAGGTAGGTATAGGTATATCAAATAGCTATTGTAAAACTTTTCCAGCGAATTTTGTATTAAAAACTACATTTTATCATACCTTAGTTCCATAGGAGGTGCACGCCAATACATGTTTCTCTTGTTTTTGCTATTGCGAAACTAATACAAAATAGAACATCCCATTTTCATCAGGGGATGTAGCTCAGTGGTAGAGCGTTCGCTTTGCATGTGAAAGGCCCCGGGTTCGATCCCCGGCATCTCCAAATTTTTTTTTTCTTAAATATTTTAGTGGCGTATTCAATTGCAAATCGTTGTAAGACGTTTTATTTTGCGTCAGGAAAACAGAGCAAATTTGTTTTGAAAGGGGTGGGAGAGGTGGAGGAAGGGGCATGTAATATCACCAAATGTTTATTACATCACTAATTTTTTGCTGCAGGCACTTTCAATTTGTGCTGCAACCTGCAACTCATTTATCTTCAGAGGCTAATCATATTTAAATTTCTTACCTTGAAAACTAAATTGTGATAGGGAACTTTATTTATTTTATTTTATTGAAATAATTCGCAAATTTACAAATTATTTTGTAAAAGGCATCGGGGTAGCCAGACCATATGATGTCGTCTTTAATTTTTTTTATTGTTGTACAAATTATGTTTAGTTAGAGAAATTAGTTTTTTTAAGAAAAATAAAAAAGAAGAGAAAAATGCAAAAAAGGACAAAAAAATAGAAAAAAAATCATATTTCATCCAATTTCTGGTGGGCACAAGGCCGTCTTTACCCTTTTGGGGGCCCTGTGGCCTATTTCACCAAAATGAAAGTTGCAACCACAAATTTGTACTTGTAGTTCACAATTACAAATTTGCAAACCCGTTTTTTGTTTCACCAATTGCAAGATTTTAGTTCACAAACTTGTGATCGATCCTAATAATATTGTAGGAAAAAGATTTGTAGGCCACAAGCGTTCAAAATTCCTGTTGCACCGGCATCAAAAATAACTTGTTAATTATAACAGTTTTTTCACAATATTGTTGAACAATGTGCTGCATAGACATCAAAGTGAACAAGGAAAATATAATATTTGTAGCCTCTTTGATAAGAGACAAAAAAGATATATTGTTCGGAAAGTTTTCCGATTACTTGATACATTCAGACAAAGTAAGAGAATGGGAAAACATTCTTAATTTTTTGCAGTCTCAAGCGCTTCTCATCAATAAAGACTAGAAATTTTGATGTTCGTTAGTCCAGCATATTACGTTTTCGAACATTAAATTGACGACTGCGGTGCAAACTCTATGTATGCATCCGAAAACGGTTGACTTAGAAATCCCGTGCATATCGGCAATTCCATGGTATTGTCCTCCATTCCCTAGCCAACGCAAAGCTTAGAAACTGCTGACTTAGTGAAAAAGCACAGTTTTTTCACTGGAGTGAGCTATTTGGGGTCCAATAATTAAAATTATTTCCTCTGCCTTGCATCGACAGAGACGAAATTTTTCATTAAAATGAAATAACTCAAATATATCATAATTTACACGCGGGCGATAAATCTTTTTTTACTATCAATACTTTGCCTACTATCGCTGCTGCTATGGCTTTGTCGTAAAGACATTATAGAATTACAAGAATTACAAATTTGTCACAAAAATTACACGTCTAACTTCACCTGTAGAATATTCCTACAAACTTTACAAATTTTGTAAGTCTATTTTCTTTGGTGAAATGAAAACTCACAAATTAGTGTTATATTAACAAGTTTGTTACTTGTAAAGTACAACTTTAATTTTGTATTGGTGAAACCGAAAAGGAAATTTTTCCACAAATTTCCTTTTGTAAAATACAACTGCAATATTGTAATTAACAAAGTTTGGTGAAGCAACATTTTTACAAAAACTCACAAACTTTGTTAAAAAGCACTTGTAATTACAAATTTGTGAGTTGGTGAAATAGGGCACTGGTCACTTTTCGAAAATGGGGCCCTTAATAATGGGCCCCTGTAATAAAGGTATACAGAAAAAATCACATAACTTGAATTAATATTTATTCTTTTGATTTTAAAATAAATATTTTTTTTTAAAATCATTAAAAAGATAAACAGTTATTGCAGCATTTAAAACATAAACATAAGCAATGTAAAAATGTAAAAAAAAAAAATGGAATTTAAAGAACCATATATTGATGTGCAAAAAAAGACAGAGACTATATTTTCTTGAATCATTGTATTTCTGAATTCGTTTTTTATTCTCTTTAACTTAGAGAAGGAACGTTCCTCGGTGCAATGCAATAAGCCCCACGGCAATAAGACCCGTGGGTCTTACTGCCCAAAAAAATGGAAATAACACCCACGGGCTTTGTTTCCACTTTGAAATGGCAATAAGACCCACCAAAAAAAAGAATTAAGGCCCATGTCTTTTATTGTCAATTTGAAGCAGCATTTATATGAGTCTGATGCATATGGGATCTTAAAATTAGTTTTCCTTCTTAGAAAGGATTAAGAACATAGCGGATGCGCTAAATGCATACATAAAAGTTTCTTTTTATTTGAGGAAAACAACATTTTGAGGTACCGAAAAACAAAGCTCCAAAATTTGGAAAATTATTTCAGCTTTCCATGGATATGAATTCATAGCTCAAGTTGTCTCCCACTTCTTGACATAGGAGGATAGATGCTCAGTCCACTTTCTTATGCGCACAAAATAACTTAATCTACTTTCTTAATGTTTATTTAGCTACATTCTTCTGTTCTCTTCGTGTGAATTTTTTATGTTCAACCCCAAACCCGTACTACCCGAAGAGAAATTTCGTTACCTTCGATTCGCTTTTTACTCACGGATAGAATAATGAAGCTGAAAGCGAAGCGGAAAAAATTTTCTCAAGGGTGAAAAGCAAAGCGAACAAAATTTGCCTCCATGTTATACGTGCTTGCGGTTGAACTTAAGAAATTCACGCGAATTGACCGCACTAAACACATAGTATGATTTATAGTTCCAAAAATATTTCTTACTAGACTTATGTCTAGTGGAGTTACGTCCCTGTGCCAGTTTATTCACATTGAAAATAAGTTTAAGTGCAAACGGTGAGACTTCTATCCATTACGAAATGGTATTTGAGTTCGCCGAAAAGGGAACTAAGGCCCGAGCCTCTTACTGCCATTTCATCATGGAAATAACACCCGTGGGCCTTACTTCCAAAATAAAGAGGAAATAAGACCAGCGGGTCTTAATGCCGCGGGCCTTATTGCACTGCACCACGTTCCTCACTGCGATTGGTCATCATCATACCAAAGAAAATTCAAAGTGCAATTTTAGCATTTGGAAATTCTTTTTCAATTTTATTTGATTTAAAAAAGTGTAAAGTTCTAGAATATGGCCAGTTATTTCATTTAAGTATCGACTATTTTTATAGTATTCTTTTGAATTCAGACATTCAGCATGTATTTAATCTCCGTTCACATCTTAAGTGCAAAATTTAGCAAAAGATTTGCAGTTTTATTAAGCCTTCTGAATTCTGATTTTTTAATCGAAAAAAGTCAAAACGTAGTCTTCTTTATATGAACTTAGTCGCTGTTTCAAATGAACGCTTAGAGTGTCGGCAATGGGAAGGATGGTCTCAATTTTGAATCTTTCTTTCCCAGTCAGAATTACTCAGGGTCCCCGTCAAAAATAGTCTGGCATGAGCTTGTACACACCTCACACTTTCAGAAAGGTCCTTATATTCGGAGTCCGGGTTATAAATCCATCGATTGCACTCAGCAGATTTAATGCAACATTATGACAAAGCGTCACAATTTTTTTACTCCTACCTCCTCCCAAAATGCTGCACCAAAACAGTGCCACCCACACTTAATTATATTACAAAGTAAATGCCTACTCCAAGGTCAAACATTGTTTACTTTTCCGTACCTTATCACTTTTTGTGCATTTCCTTATGGGGAAATACATTGGCAATCCCCATCCAATTTTTTATATGCAGAATTGTCACTGACCTGATACAGTTCACATCTAGTTTCAGTAGAAAAGTCAATAAATAGAGGTGGTTTATTCACCATAATTCAGGGAAAAGATTTATATAGGTTTCTACTTGTTGTGGCTTGTGGCTTGTTGAGCCGGGCAAATAAGAGTTTACTTGGTACTTTTTCTCCTCCCCCGCTACAGAGATTTGATCGTTGTGGCTTGTTGAGCCGGGCGTTTGTATCTTCTTTACCTTTTTTGACTTTGATAGTCTCCTCATAGGAAATTCCATTGTTGTGGCTTGTTAAGCCGGGCGTGTGAATTCTCCTTGAAGAGGTTTTCCTTTGACACCGCGTCAATCTAAAGTGCTTGTAGGGAGTTTATTCGTTGTGGCTTGTTGAGCTGGGCGATTAAATTTTCCCTAGCTAGGCATTGCGTCTCCACTCAGGAAGTTTTCATCACCGTACGCAACCGCAGACCTTTTTCTACGAAATCCGCTGCCGCCGACAGAGTGTTTTGCCTCTAAGTAACCGCAAGCACTTTCTACGAAGTCCGCTAACGCCGATAGATTGCTCTGCCGTTCGATACAACGCAGGCACTTCCAACGCAGTCCGCCGCCGCCGATAAATTGTTCTGCCTTTCACGCAACGCAGACCCTTGCTACGAAATCCACTGCCGCGATAGAGTGCACTGCCTAACGCAGAGCCAGATAGGAGTTCACCGCCCCCAAGCAAAGGAAACAGCAGCCGTGGTATACAACCGTATCCCCAAAGAAACCATCGCCACTACTACCAGTGAGGATCGATATCAGCCGTTCCGTGGACCAGCACTAGAAACAAACCTTGTTCAAGAAATCGTTAAAACTTGCTTTTTGTAAAAAGCTAAAAATAAAATTTGTTAAAAGTTGTAAACCTGATCCTGAGAGTAGATATTATAATAAAGTTAGAGTTAATTAAAATTAAACCGACCGTTTCCTCGTATTCATTATTGAGAAGAAACCCAAGTCTTACGAAGCTTCCTTGGGTAGATCCTGGACACCCTGAGTCATACCCCAGCCTCACAAAAGAAGCATCACAACATCCAGGGTAGTATTTTGCTTTTGAAGTAATGTACCTACTTGTTTTATTAATTCTTTGCAATACAGTGTTCCAAAGTAGTGTATGGGTCCTATTACTCACAGCGGAGCATTGCTCATAGGTGCTTCATATGAGTGATTGTGCATGCGGATTGAGAGCAATCATGCATATGTGGTATGTTGGTAAAATTGCTCAGCCAAGTGATAAAATTCGAATGAAGAGAAGAGTGACAGCGGAGTTTTAGCTTGACATCTTTACAACTTCCCTTTTAAGATTGCGCAGTTTGCATGAGTAGTGTAAGCGATATTTCGCAATCTTCCGATTGCGCATGCAGGCATAAGTAGTGTATGGGCCCTATTACTCACAGCGGAGCATTCCTCATATGTGCTTCATATTTCTGTTTTAATAAGAATATAATTTCACAGGGAATGTGATTCAAAATGTTCAGCAAAGGCTGTTGTTTAACAAAGAAAGTACGAATTTTGATCATTCTTTATGCATCTAAAATTGTATAAATTTTTTTTTTTTAAACAGACCAATAGAGGCTTAGTGATGTTTGAGGAATTTTGGGGCCCCTAGCTATTGCGGGTGGGCCCAGTGGTAAAGAGGGGACTGATGGTAGGTCTACTGTAACTAATTTAGAGCATTTTGTATCTTATGTCACTAATTCCATGTAAGAAAAATTTCAAGTAGATGCTGTGTACACCGACTTCAGTAAGGCTTTTGACTCTGTCAACCACCAAACACTTCTGAAAAAGGTTGAAGTAAATATTTGGATTTCACTCTTATTTGCTAAGTTGGTTGGCATCTTACCTCACTCATAGAAGTCAACAAGTGCAAATAAATAATACCTGCTCTAGGAAAACTATTTGTTCATCAGATGTTCCTCAGGGAAGCCTCCTTGGCCCCCTCCTCTTCATTATCTTTATTAATGACATTGTTTCAGCCATAAGACATTGTGATTGTCTGATTTACGCAGACAATTTAAAACTTTTCTTAATAATTAAAACTTTTGAAGATTGCCAGTTGATTCAGTCTGACCTTAATGGCTTGTGAAATTGGTGCCATATAAATGGTGTAAGACCCAATATCAAAAAGTGAAATGCAATCTCTTTCTCACGAAAAACACTCAATCTATTATTTGACTATGCTATCGATTCTAAGCCCGTAAATCGTCTTTCACAAATTGATGATTTAGGCATTATACTTAATTCCGCCTTTTCTTTAAAATTACATTTTGAATACCTAATCTCTATGGCCAACTCGTTGGTGGGATTCATTTAGCGAAATGCAAAGGATTTCAGAGATCCTTATGTACTTCTTTGTTTATATAACTCTCTTGTTAGATCGGTTCCTTCTTTGGATCTGTTCCTTTATTTGGAGTCCAGCATATAACGCTCATTCTATCCGACTAGAAAAAATTCAAAGGAAATTTACCAAATTCATATTTATACAAATGCGCTGGAGTTTTTCTCCTGATTATAAAGCCAGATGCCAATTACTTGGCATAAAATCTCTAGAATCTCGAAGAAAAATTCATGGTGTTATGTTCATTAGAGATTTAGGGTGGTATTCACCAAACAATCTTAAGAGCGCTCTTAAAGCTAAGAGGCTCTTAGTTTTAAATTTGGATGTGCAAGCAATAATAGGGTCTAGTCTAATCTAATTCGAGTTTTCGAAAAAATAAGGGTGTTGAGCCTGTGAACGCACACTTTTCGAACTACTTCGACAATTTCATTGTCAATTGTCAAAATCAGCTGTTAAGCAAACCAAAAACAGAAAAAAATTTCGGAAATTTAAAAAAAGGTGTTAAGGTTAAGGGTGCTGAGCCTGTGAACGCACACTTTTCGAACTACTTCGACAATTTCAGTGTCAATTGTCAAAATCAGCTGTTAAGCAAACCAAAAACAGAAAAAAATTTCGGAAATTTAAGAAAAGGTAGAACGTAAAATTAATTCATTCTCTGTATTGCAAACCATAATTCGAATTTCTTATTTTTTTCAACGCTCCTTCTCCTTCCATTTTGATTTTTGAATAACAACCACAAATGACGCTGTCAGTAAATTTCGAATTTTCAAAGTTATTTAAAACAACAACCGCTCAAAACTTAAGAGTGGTAGCGACCACTCTTAAGTGTTATGAGCGCTTATGAATCTGCACTAATAGTGGTCGGTGAATAGGTTTATGAGGCACTTAGTTTAAGATTTCTTGGTGAATACCACCCTTACTGTACTACCACATAAAGTGTCCATCTCTAAGATCTTGTCTGTGGCAATGCGGTCTTAAGGTGGGGGGGGGGGGGGGGGGGAGGGATGGGGTTAAATATGGATTGAGGAATTTTTATTCGGACCTTTCGTACATTATTTAGCATACTTTCGACAATATAGGGTAATTTTTTCATGCAGAAATATTGAAGCATAAGCCGATAACTGAGCTTCCCTCAAAACGTCTTGAGAAAAAAAAACAATTTGCGGTGTTCACCATATTTGAAAATAAAAAACCAAGAAAAATTTGTTAAATTATGATCAAATCTACCCTAAACGTTCCCCCCCCCCCCCCCCCCCCCCCCCCCCCCCCAACATTCTCTAGTAATTTTATTTTTCATTCCAAAATTTTTGGCGGCCATTTAAAGTGTAAACTGTTATTTTCCACTAAGAATTCCGCCGTTTTGGGGGTAGAAAACACCCTTAATGTTAAAAAAAAATTTTAACTAAAGTTGAGGGGCGGTATTTTGTATGTTAAAAATGTTTATAAAGTTTGAAATGAATCGGTCAAAGTTTTGAAATGACAGTGAAAACGGACTTTGAAAAAGTAGTTTTGAGAAAAACGCGTCTAAAGTTTATGAACTAGATTCAGAGCGTTAGAGGCCAGGAGATTAATAAGAGGATAACTTTAAGAATATTGCTTCTATTGACCTAAAATTTAAGCATAATATGTTCTTGAAATGTTAATTTTTCGAAAGTAAAAACCCAAAAGTTTTTATAATTATTCGCTTTACTTAAATCATATTTACGTAGTTATCAGCAAAACAATTAGATACCTATTTACAATCGCATCGCTCCATTCTCATCACAAGGTGCATATAGTGAAACGAAAGAGAGAAGAAAGGAGCAAAGAATTTCAATGAATTAGATCAAGTTTAAATGTTGATTTAAATTAAGTTAAAATCATGTGTAATCAAAGGTACATCTACAAACTACAAAACACAATCCTGAACAATGCCTACTCCTTTAAGCCCTGAAACGGGGCTGCTACTTAAAGTTGAATTTCTAATAGCAACTTACCAAAGATGTCATTTAAAAGCACCTCTCGGTAAGCTGACGTTTTATAAATAAAATCACAAAAAGCAAACAAGTCCTTCAAAAGAAGAAGTCCAAAGCCGTAATCTAAAATTAGATTTTTGTTAAATTTATACTCAAATGTTGGATCATAAATCTCAGCAGCCAAGATTAAATGAAAACTCGAGCTCCAAAGCGTACACCTACACTTGACTTCCCAAATTTGATTTTCAAAGTTAAAATACACATCACCAGGTTAACAACAGGTCTCATATGGCGTGCCATTGGCACTTTATAGTGTCTAAATAAAATTGAAGATCAAACAAAAGATAATCCCAAACCAAGTACGAAGGCTGCATTTTAAACAACCTAAATTAACTCATCATCAAAGAAATTAAGGCACTTCAATGACAGGAAATCGTAGAGAGCAAATAAACAATCAGATTGAACATCACGTTTATTCTATATTTACTCTTTTCAGTTTTGTAACGTCACTTTGACAAAAAACAGCAAAATAAATCGAAAATAACAAAAATTAGCAAGTGTCAACGACCTACCACAACACAAACTCGTTCTACAATCGAGGAATCAAAGATTCATCATTAACTGAAAACAAATTGTGTGGCTCAGGTAGGGGTAAATATCTTGACGCGGCTTTAGTACATATATATATGTTTCCCATCGTCATCATGCTGATTATGACGTACCTACTTCGAGCTTTTCACCAATTAGTGAGTACACAGTAGCATACTGCCATTTCATCGAAAATGGAAAACTCGAATGCGTTTTACCTCATCACCTTGCGTATCATGATTGAGATGACATAAGTGCAACTTAAAAATAAATCAAGTATAAGGAAGCTGTTAAGACACCGCGCCTCCCTGCGTCGCGTCGCGTCGTTCCGCCAGATGTCTAACTGAATATTGAAATAAAAAAAAAAATCATTGAGAAAGTGGCAAAGGGGCTTTTTTGCACTCTCCAAAAACAGAACAACATTCAAAGCCTCCGGTAAAGCTTTTGATTTGAAGTTGAGTATCTTTTGCTAAACAGATATACCGACTAACAAGTTGGAAAAGCTCCTGTTTACACTATAAGCTTTGAAGAAACACAGAACACTTAGACGTTACCTACTTGTGGTAAAATGAGATCTATTTCAAAAATTAAGCATTATCAAGTGCAGCCCATAAGCTGATCGTTGATAACATTTGATAACGGATACTAAAAAGTAGCAGAATGACTTGTGTATTAGATTGCGTGCATTCTTCAGTGAAACTAGTCTTATCGAAACATTGGATTGTTGCAATTGTTTTTTTATAAATAAGTTTGTAACTACGCCTTTCTCTTTGAGCTCGAGTTGATCCCCAAAGGACTACAGCATAAAAAGAGAGTGGAATTTCCTGATTGGATTGTTTGGCAATTGAAGTTGTGGCTGACATTCCTACTCGCCACCAGCTAAATAAACTATGTCCGTAACTTCGTTTTGTGAGGAACGGAAGACACCAGAAATACCACAAATTAGTGTTGTTTCGATTGAATCTCGAAGGGATTCTGAGGACTCGGAAAAAAGTGAAGATGTAATATGTGAAACAGTTGAGAAATTAAGCGAAGATGAGGATATTGATATTATATCCAATTACATTGGACACTATGGACTATGGCAATTTGTGTGGACATTTCTTTTATGTCTGTTTCAAGTGCCGACGACTTTTCACATGTTTGCGATTGTTTTTTTGGTGAGTTCCTTTTATTTTTGATATTTGGCTGCATTTTAGTTTAACATAAAGACGGCGCCCGCCGGCGGGCGGCGCTTATAGTAGGGGAGCCCGGGATGCTAAATTTGCAGTTACTAAAGCGTCATGGGGACTTATTGGACTGTGAAGTTTACGTTCTAAAACGAAAAAAAGTGTATGGCAGTTTTCCATTTTAGTGGAGCGATGGGCGTGTATGAGCTTTTAAAAATGTAAAAAAAAACAGTCGAATTGAAATACTCTCGCTTTGTCTTTCTGATAACCGACAAATATTAATCTGACTGGGGGCAAATGGGCGTAAAGAGAGGTTGAAAAAAAAAAAGTTATTCGAGCGTGTCAGATTTTTAAAGAGTATGTTAAGTGTACTCTAAAAAATGTATATTTCAATAATCTGACAATTTGAGTGGGGCCATAAGTCATGGCTGATTTTTAAAAATGTAAAAAAACATGACCTTGAAATACTAGAGCGCGTCAGATTTTTATACAGAGTGATCAACTTGATGTCTTCGTCCTCCAGGATGATAATCTGACAATTATATGGGGGCGTACTCTTAGTCTGACAATTTTAACTGATTTTTTATTTTTAAATTTCTATAGCTCAGCGGCATTTCATGGGATCGCTTCAACTGAAGATGTTTTTTTCTCGAAATTGAACGCTTTACAAAAATGTTTTTTGTGGCAAAGTCGTTAGTCATACCGGCCACCGGCCAGGTGTTACGGGCCACTAAACCAGGTTTTTCCATAAAATTCACGTTTTGTCGCAGCTATCTCGTAAATAACAAAAGTTCCAGAAAAATTGTAAATCACAAACTTGTAGAGAATTTAGTTTTCTACAAAAAACGTCGTCTGGACCAATTGCTTATATTAATACTAACCGAGATATTAACCATCATATATTATACATTTTACTGACGATTTGACCTAAATCGCCCCAAGCAAAATGTCAGATTATATGTTTTCCGTAATCCTGATAAAATTACCTTCAAAATAAAAAAAAAATTTATCGCGCTAGAGTATTTCAAAACATCGATTTTTTCTTACATCTTTGTGACTCGACTACTTACTAAGGCCCCGCTCAAATTGTCAGATTATTGATACACTCTTCTGGATGTAATCAACCTACCATCTCTTAGTCTGACGCGCTCGAGTATTTCCGAGGATCGACTTTTTTTTACTAATCTGACGGGCTGCCCTCAACGAACGTCCCAACATTAAGGTTTCATATATGGTAGGAGTACATTACAAGGTGCAAGGGTTCTCCCCATATGATTTTCTGATGCGCTCGAGTAACGCGCAAAATCCCTTCCTGGGCTCCCCTACTATTAGTTATTATTGTAAAATAATAAACTCGTAACAAGAAAAGGGAAAATTTAGCAATCTTTTGATCATAAAATTTAAGAAAATCGTTGTGTGCTATGGTTTCTTAATTTTAGAACGAATCAAACGAAAGAATTGTGCACGGTCTCATTGAAACTCAAAAACAGTCGGCCTATTTTTTATCTTTATTTCCAGTTGATGATAAGTTTATAGACCTAATGGCAAATATTTGCGTTTTTTTTTTATAATTTTCAAAACGGCATTTTTACCACGTTTTTATTGACTCGCTTTAACGTCTGTATTAATTATGTCAGTTTTGAAATCGGGTAAATACGTAGGTCTATGGTACACAAAAAAATGTACTCGTAAGATTGTCTATGGTATACCTATAAATCTGCGATTTTCTGGTTTTGAAGTTTTTTTTTTCTAGAGAAGAGCAATAATTCTTTCGAAATATGACAGCAACTATCACTGTTTACTCATATTTATTTCACACACTTTTTCATTTCATTTAACTATTAATTACAAGAATCTTTTACAATGGGCTTCAAAGCCTTTAAATTGGCAAAAGTTAAGTTAATTGTTACTATGAATTGTTAATTTACATTACCTAATTATATCAATATTATCAATATTACTTAATGTGTCATATTGTGCACACATTAAGTAATATTGATAAAAATTAACCAGCAAATAAAAACACGTCTGTTTGTTAACGTTGAAAAAGGAACATAAAAGAAAATTCTATTTATTATTCAATAATGAGTTTGACATTAAAACACAATATATTATATTAAGCAAGAAAAGAATTTTAATAAGAAATATTCTTCTTCTTTCCATTTCCGGCATTACGAGTAGTGATCTAGAAGCGATCACAACTCTCCCAATTTTCTGCTTCATACTAGTGATCCGCCTGTGGGGTACGCCGCTTTAATAAGAAATATTAAGCTTTGTAAGTGCTAATTTCAATTTTAATAAAAAAAAAAAAAAAAAGCTTTTATGGAATCATTTAATTTAATGCCAAATAATTAAACAAGCTTGCCTCAAACTGAGTGGAAATGGGTAAATTGTTCCAGTCCTTTATGACATGGACGAAAAAACTGACTTTCTGATTTCTGCAGCTAAAGATGGTTGTAATATGGTAAAAGAAAGAGACGAATTAGAAAATTTTATTTTTTCAAAGTGTAATGTGTATAGAGTGCAACCTAAAATGCTGCTTGAATAATTAGAGATATGATCGAATCTTTTGAGATTTTAAACATAACGGAACGCGCTACATTGTGAAAGGCAACTGGCAGATTTCTTTTCGTTACAGAGCTGTGGATTGTTAATATTATGTCGATTTCCATTGGTAATCCGGAAAAACTCTCCGATCCGGGATGCCAAAGTAACACTTTTATTTGTTTTGAAGTTTCGATGCTTGTATTGTGCGTCCAACACTCTTGACCTATTTCTCACTTCTCAACCCGAAAAATATAGGGTTATAGTATCATCTCCTTTAGGCAAATCCATTCCCTCACAAGGCATGGTTGTGAGAAATGCGCTAGGCCCAGGGGCTCCTCGCTCTGTTGCGCCACCTTATTTATTTATTTTATTTTTTTTAGGCAAATCAGATCATTGTGTCATAATCATATTGGTAGATTTTTCGTTTTTCGTCACGGTAAAAAAAGATAAAGTCCCCAAAAGAATTGTGTGGCAATATGAGAAAGCCAATTGGGACGGCCTGAATAATTTTTTTCGAAATTTTAATTGGTCATTGAGCTTTCTCGACGGAAACGTTGATGCATCAACTGATATGATATCTAACGTAATTCTCAACGGCATGAGAAATTTTGTTCCTCACAGAACAAAAAGTATCATCTTCGAAGAGAATTCGTGGTTCGATTCAAGATGTGAAGAGGCGATTAGGGATAGAGAAAGTAGTTTTCGAAAATTTAAATACAACCCGACTATAGAAAACCGAAATTTGTTCAAACGGGCTAGAAATATCTGTAATGCTCATAAACAAAGGGCTAAGTTTTTGCCTGACCAAAAAGTAAGGCAAAAAATACAATTGTGTCCAAAAGGAAGTAAAAACTTTTGGTCTTTTGTGAAGAACATTAAGAACTCGACCACGTCATCGGTCCCAACGCTCGTTTTCAATGGCTCTCCGTATGTCAGCTCCATTGATAAAGCCAATTTGCTAGCAGCTCAATTTGCTGCCAACTCGACACTTCCTCATAGCATATTGGCTCCACCTGAGCTCTAGTCTGCAAATTCTTTGATGAAGCAGATATTTTTTCGAACTCGCTCGGTTGCGAGAGTCCTCAAAGATCTCAACATACATAAATCAGCTGGTCCAGATGGTATCCCCGCCGTTATTCTGAAGAGGTGTTCTTCTACGCTGGCAAAACCTCTGCGTAAACTTTTCCATCTTTCCTATTCTGCTGGGATTTTTCCGAGCAGATGGAAAACTGCATTTGTCCAGCCCGTCCCTAAAAAAGGCGAATCTTCCTCCCCTTCCAATTACCGTCCAATTGCACTAACGTCCCTTCTTTCCAAGGTCATGGAAACGTTGATAAACCATCAACTTATGAAATATCTTGAAGAACGAAAGCTTCTTAATGACCGTCAGTACGGGTTTCGTAGCAAACGGTCCACTGGTGATTTGATGGCTTATCTCACCGAAAAGTGGAACCAATCTTTACATTGCTTCGGAGAAAGTAAGATTATTGCGCTTGATATTTCTAAAGCATTTGATAGATTTTGGCATCAGGCTCTTTTATCGAAAATGAGTGCTTTTGATATCGATGAGTCTCTTTTTCGTTGGATTAGAAATTACCTTTCCGATCGTTCAATACAAGTTGTATTGGATGGCTTCAAGTCTGATACCCACTTCATAAATGCTGGCGTGCCCCAGGGCTCCGTTTTGTCTCCGACTCTCTTCCTCACTTTCATTAATGATCTCTTGTCTGAAACTTCTAATCCGCTTAATTGTTTTGCTGACGACTCGACCCTCAGCTTTTCATATTCGTTTCCAAATTCACGTCCCTGCTCTTCGGATGTGGAAATGGAACGGTTGCGTATGATAAGCTCATTGAATTCTGACCTTGACAGCATTGTTACATGGGGTCATAAGAACCGAGTAGAATTCAATGCTTCGAAAACTCAATGCTGTCTCTTGTCGTTAAAGCTTAATATTCCCCCATTGCCATTATCCATGAATGGTACCTGCATCCAAGAGACCAAGCTGTCAGTACTTGGTATGTCTGTATTGTGTAAACGATGATCTTCGTTGGAATGACCACATATTTGAAGTCGCCCAAAATGCTGCAAAATGCTTAGGTTTCCTAAGACGATGATGCAGGAAGTTCTTCACCCCTTCTGATCTAGCTACAATTTATAAGGCCTTCATCCGCCCAAAACTGGAGTATAACTACCATATCTGGTCTGGTGCTTCTCAAACATCTTTGCGCCTACTTGATAGGGTACAAAATAGAGCGTTAAAATTGATAGGTGATAGTTTAATCGTACAATCGACTGATTCTCTTGAACATCGTCGAAACGTCACCTGTCTCTCTCTCTCTTTTATCGCTTTTTTTTCACAAAGAGTGCTCTAGTGAAGTAGCCAGTTGCATTCCTCCCCTGAAACAATTCAACCGCAACACCCGCCTCGCTAGGAATGCTCATCAGTTTTACCTTGAGCCCAACTTCGGACGTACAGTCAAGTATAGAGATTCATATTTTAGTCACACACCGAATGTGGAATGCTCTGCCTGACCCTGTGCTTCCCCTGCATTACGATTCGCAAAATCTCTAAAGCAACGTGTATCGGTGTCTCCTTTCAAATCCTCTCCTATTTTCCTAAATACTCGCACTGTGTTCTATAACATTATAAGGGTATTAAAACCACAGGAATATGTCTTAAAATGTTTTTAGAACTCATCTCACAAAATTAATATTGTTTTTAGGTCACTTTTTTTTTCTATTTTTAGAGGTGTCAAATGATATTTGTCAATTTTGACGTCAACAGTGTTTCAGTGTGTGAGTGCTCCTGGCTTCGCTTCCTTCTTCAAAGCAAGAATCAAATTTCTCTTTTTTCGAAGAGACGAGCTGTCATTTGATGCCAATGGAATGGTTTGAGAAGCGTTCAGAAGGCTTCCGAACGACCAATGGAAATCGACATTAGACATCCATACGTTATTAGGGGGACAATCAAAGTTTTTGCGCTTTAATCTAATATGCTGCGAAGTAAAGTGTTTCGATAGAGAAAAACTGCGCAGTGATCCGTAAATTTTCCCGATAACCAATCTTACATGATCATCCCAAGTAAGAGTCGAATTAAAAAGTATACCTTAGTTTTTGGCTTTACCTACGTAATCTAGTTTATCATTTCCAAGATACAGTGGTGGGAAGTAATCGTAATTAAACGATGTTCTATAAATTATAACACATTTCGATTTTATTGGATTGAGATTTAACGAGTTAGTCTTTGACCACTGTAGTATTCTACTTAGGGCGGAATTTAATTTGTAAGCCCCATCCTCAATAATTCCAAGTTTGCAACTGAACTGAACTCGAGCATCATCCGCATACAAGTCTACAGTGGAGTGGTTTGTTTGCGTTGGAAGATCATTAGTGAACATCGATTATAACAACGGACCAAGAATCGATCCCTGTGGAACACCAGAGAAAAGGTTGAAAGGGCGGGATATTTTATCATTAATAACAACAGCTTGGCTCCGACCACTTAGATATGACAGAATTAGATCAGCAGCACTATTTTAAAAACGAAACTGAGCTTTTGATGATTGACAGTATCAAATTCTTGGAGAAATCAAGTAAAAAAGTTAACATGTCATTGTCGATTGCATTTCGAACATCATCTGAAACTTCTAAGATAGATCCAGATTCTTTGTCCGTTAGAAGCTTATTTATATTCAAAAAAATTTACTTATTTGTTTATGTAGCAGTTTTTCCCATAACTTCGATAAAAACGGTAATATTGAGATTGGTCGGAATTCTTTTGGTGATGAACGCGTTTCACTTTTTTTAAAGACAGGTTTAATTTTTGCGATTTTCCAAGTTCTGGGGAAACATGATGTCATAATGATTGTGTTGAAAATTTTGGTAAGCGCTGGAAGTATTTCTGGTAAGATTAACATGATAAAGCGCGGGTGAATTCCGTCTAAGCCTATGGCATGTGATTTGATTTTAAGAATAGTGCTAACAACCTCCGTATCATCGACTCTTACAAATCCAAAGTAATGACTATTATCGGGGTCAACAACCCGATAACCCTCATCCTCATTTGCCGGGTCAACAACCAGAAACTCAAATGAGCCATCAAGTACACCATTGTTATTAGGTATAATTTTGATTGCTTTGAACTTTTGCAAACTCTTCATTGAGATAATTAGGACAAACATCCGCGCTACAAATTTCTTTTTTTGTTTACCAACGCCAAGTTCTTGAATGTTTTTCCATAGTGTTTTTAAAGAAAGGTTTTTGTTTAGTCGTTCAGAATACACTCTTTGTTTGGCATCTCGTATTTTTTTGCACACTATATTTCTCAAAGATCGAAAAGTTGTTAACATTTCAGGAACTCGAAACCGCTTCCAACGTTTATAAGTCTGATCACGTTGTTTTATTAGCTTTAGAATTTCAGACGTAAACCATGAGTTCATTGTGGTATTTAGTAATTTGACTTTTAGAGGTACATACATATATGTGTGTCAAAAAGTTGAGGTATAGAGTCTTGAAGAAATTTTATTTGATCATCAGGTGAAACTAGAGCATTATACTGTCAGCCAGTCAAAGTGTCGAATGTCTGTGGCCCTTTCCACTTGAAAGCGGATATGTTTTTTTTAGAAGTGTGGTTTTCAAGAAGAAATAAAGTGCATATAATTTAATGTTAGGGATGGCTAAGAACTCTTCTTTATTATAAATATATAGGTTTGGCACTAGGTTTTAAAAATGAGCCAAGAGGCCGCCACGGCTAGCTCGAAAAAATTCCAGTCGAGAGACTCAATTTCCGACCACATTTTGCAGCATTTGGGGCCGCTTATGTATTAAAAATTGCGCCCAATATTCTCTTCCAAAGTGTCAATCTTCTCGAGGTTATCTACGAAGACAAGCGACTTCAAATAATTCCATCAAAACGTAGTCCAGCGGTGTTAAATTGCGTTATTTAGGAGGCCACGCTATAGCTCGACGATGCGATGATTGTTTTGTTGGGTGTAGCACCGTCGCGTCCTGTTGAAACCAAAGGTCGACCAAATAAATATTCTTCAATTAAGGCCCGAAAAGGTCATTAATCATGGCTCTATAGCTTTGCTTATTGACTGTAAAATTTTTGGAGGATTCATTTCTGAAGAAGTAAGAATCAATGATTCTCTCTGCCCATAGAGCACACCAAACAGTGACCTTTTTTAGGATGTAACGGTGTCTCAACAATGGCTGTTGACTCTATTCCCTCACAGGACATATTGTAGTGAGAAATTCGCAAGAGCCCGGGGCTACCAGCTTTGTTGCACCATCCTATGTATGTAAATGCGATGATTTTGTTAAGCCATTCAACCAAAAGTTACCTTTATCGCTACACGTGCGACTTGCTTGATGACCGTTCGGCTTCAATTCTTGCACGAGTTAAATTTTGTAAGGCAGCAAACCAAGATCCTTCCGCAAAAAATTCCATGAAGTGGAAGCGCGCGATGGCATGCAGTTGGGCTCGGGTGTTCTTCGATACTCTGCTCCGCAGCAGCAATAGCATATAGCAATAGGATGAGCACTGTTCACTGGAATAAGAGTGGTGCGACACCGATGCATGGTTTTGCTCGAATTACCGTCTATGCTGGGCGATTATGTCGACTGAGTATTGGACACTTATTTTGGTATTATACAGAGTGATTTGCATAAGGTGTGACAAAAAGATAGGGTGTGTAGGTTGGGCCTAGACAAGCAAAAAATCGTATGGGAGGGGGAGGGGGGTCCATTTTCCCCCGTTTAGGCTGGAGGGGCAATTTAAGAAAAAAAATCACTAAAAATGGAAAAAAAATTATTTAAAAATAATGGTAATACCTACAGAGTCGTGCTATAGCATTTTGAAAAGCCAAAAACCTATACATTAATTATAATTTAAAAATAAGTTGTTCAAATGAATAATTTTTGAAATATTAATTTTCAAAATTAAAATTTTGAAAAAAAAAACATAATTTTTTTCTTTCAAACCATTTTTTTTTTCAAAAGTTTACGTAATTGAGTAGTATTTTTCTGGCTTATTTTCAATGCTCTTATTTATTTTTGATTAAACACAAAAAACCGGATGCCAAAATAACCTGTAGTTTTTGAGAAAACCAAAAATTACAAAAATGACTTTATATATTTTTTTTTCTTAAAGTTTTTTTTTTTTCGTTATTATCACCCTGTGTATACAGCTGCGGTCAAACTAATAGTAGTATAGAGCTTAAGAAACAACAAAATTGAAAAAAACTTATCCGTCAATTCTAATTTAAAAAACCAATAACGTGGTTTTCAAAGTTGGGTTTTAAGCTTTTATTTTCCAAAAAAAAAAAACGTTAGTTTAATATTATTATCCGATAGTTGCAAGTTTATTGAACAGATGTTGAAATTCAGCGGTCAAAAAATAGTAGTGATAGGAAAATCTACCTTGAAATGTTACGAAATCGAAAAATTAGGTCAAAATTTTTATTACAATATGTGGCTGAGTGTTCGTACCTTTAATTAGTATTTAGTTGCATGTCCCTTGTTAGCTATAACAGCAGTACAAAGACGTTAAATAGAGTTTATCAGGTTTCCACACCTTCCTGTGCTTATTGAACTCCATGATTGCTGTAACGCTTCGCAAAGGACTGTGTTGTTGCTTGGTTTACATCTAGAAGCATATTTTTTTACAGCGCTCCATAGGTTTTCAATGGGATTAAAGTCCGAAGACTGTGCGGGCCACTCCATCACATCTACTTTACTTTCCTGGAACCATTACTTCTTGCTGAAAGACCCATTTCAGCATGAAGCAACTTCATTTACGGTACCATTCAACTTCAGTATACGGTAGCATTACTTCCTGCATTATCCTAACATAGAGATGCTGATCCATAATGCCGCAAGCCGCATTATGGGTCCAACTCCGTAGAAGAAAAAACATGCCCATACCATTATGATTGTAAAGTGTGGATTATATTCGGTGTTTGGAGGTCTTCTTACATATTGACGAGATCCTTTTCCACCCCTTAAAACAATTAAAGTGTAACGGGTTTTCACTATCAACGCAATGCAAAGTGGAAAAATACCAATCTGTGCAATGCTTTTACTCACACTACTATTATTTTGACCGCAACTGTACATATAGGTATATTGAATTTGCACGATTTGCAAACGTTGCTCACGAGAAAATATTTTTATTATAAAATGCCAAGCCAAACCTACTCCAATAAAAGTGTTGACAGATTGAAAACCACACGTTTAAAAAAATAACGCTATTTACTATCCGTAACGATAGGATTGTATCAAATTAGTTTTTTGTTTCATGCGGATTTTTCCCGGTATACCTATGGTTCATGAGAAATAAATTTACCTGCATTGCAAGCTGCCAGTAATTTTCTTTTTTTTCCTTACGAGCTAGCGACCTCAAAGGGAACACTACTCTCCAACTTATATGCTTCACACCAGTGATCCGATCGTTCATTCACTGTACGTACCAATAAAGTTTATTTCTATTACAATATTTCAAATGATTCCTTCACTAATATCTATTCTATGTATATTCTTTTTATATATAAAAATGAATCGCAAAATGTGTTGGTAACCGCATAACTCAACAACGCCTGGACCAATTTGGCCAATTCTTTTTTTACTGTGTTTGTTATTGTCAGGAGAAGGTTCTCATGACATAAAAAATTTAAAAAAATTGCGCGGACATACCCACAGGAACGAACATACCCTCTATCAGTTATAAATAAATAGGGTGGCGCAACAGAGCGAGGAGCCCCTGGGCCTAGCGCATTTCTCACAACCATCCTTGTGAGGGAATGGAGGGGACCTACAATTTTCTGCCGGTTCCGAACGGCTAATTGAGAAAGCGCTTTTCATGGCAATGAATTTACTAACGGAGGGCTTGCCAATTCCTCGCGAAAGGCGATAGATACCCGTGGAAAAACATTTTTGCCTCTGCTGGGATTCGAACTTCGAATCTCTGGATTAGCAGGTGGACATGCTAACCATAACGCCACTGGTACCACCCCCTCTATCAGTTACTTAGACTTTATTTCATCCCTTTAATACCACGGGAACAGAAACGGGAACGGGAACCTTAAAGTTATTTGACCGATTTAATAAATTCTTTCAACTCTAGGATGTTACATTATCCCTCAGTGACATAGGCTTACATTTCACATACTTCCACGGGAACGGAAGATTCCTACAGGAACGGGGCTGGGAACGGAAGCTTAGAAATTACTGGACAGATTTCTAAAATTCTTTTAGCATTAGGGGTGATACACTATCCCACTCCATCAGTAACTTATGCTCATGCTTATTTTAACATTCTATTCGATAGAAAGTTTGTCGAATTTGAAAGAAGTGCATTTTGAAACTCGAACGATTCGAAATTTTACACGTTTAACATTCGAATCATTCGAGTCTAAAAATGCACTTCTTTTGAATTCGACTAACTTTCTTTCGAATAGAATGTTAAAATAAGCATGACTATAATTCATTCGTATAATCCCATGGGAGCAGAAACGGGAATCTTAAAGTTACTTAACTGATTTCAAAAATGCTTTCAACTCTAGGATGTTACATTCCTCAGGGACATAGACTTATATTGCATTCACATATTTCCACGGGAACGGAAGATTACCATAGGAACGGGGTTGTGAACGGAAACTTAGAAACTACTGGACAGATTTCAAAAATTCTTTATTATTCATTAGAATGGCACATAATCAAAAAGTAAAAATGATTATTTTCCATCCCCAAATTCCCACTTAAGCGGAAAAACGAGAACGGGAACCTTAAAACTACAGACCCGAGCAACGCCGGGCGGCTCAGCTAGTAAATAATAAATACACCATATAAAAGAACCATTGCGATTGAAACAGTACTGTATTATCTTGACGCAATGAAATGCCCAAGTACTGATGGTATTTTTAAAAACATTTTGAAGTCATTGTATTCGGCAACCCTATGCAGCTGATTGCTAGGGGCCAGTTATAGCGACAAAAGAACAGATTGGGAACAATTTTCAAATAAAATAATTATGTATATGTATGTATGTATGTTTTCACTAGAACTGGGGAACAACCGACGACAAATAATATCTCAGACAACTTTTCAAGTTTTTTTTTTTAACCGAAATGGAACAAATTGTTCGAATTATTTCTGTTCCATTATTTAGTTTTCCACTGACAGACTCCAACACAGGTTTTTTCGGGGGCATCGCTCAAGGGAAACCAGTTGGTAAGCTGTGGCTGTAAGCCTGATATATATATGGCATGATATTTAACTGTTCGCTATAAAAGCTCATCAGAAAAATTAATCCTACTACTATTTATCTGAACTTTTCCTGAAGACTTTTCCTAAATGGCGCTCCATTCAAATAAATGAACCTACGTATGTTTATGTAATGGAAGCACTTAGTAGAAACTCTATAACCACTCGTTGGTCATATTGTTTAACTTTTGAGTGGCTTTAGATTTGTCCCCGTAAATTCTTACGATTATTAACGATTTGTGTGCAACTTGGTATACTGCTATACCCTGTACATTAGACAGCCCCGGATCTAGGGGGGGGGGGGGAGGGGGCAGACTGGAGCACATGCCCCGGGCGGCAAGCGAACGGCAAAAATAAGTTCGAAATTTTATCCCGCTCGCCCACAGGAATCACAGAACGCTGCAGCACTTGTGTCTGCTACAATAAATCATTGCTCCCTTAAACAAAAATCACACAAGAAGAGCATCAAAACCATTTCACGCTACATATTCATTACCAGACCCAGCATATCTTGTGCAGGTAACGAGCGCAAAAAAAAATTAGCTACTTTTCGATCGTTCAACCAAAGATGTTTTTTTCTCAAAATTGAACGCTCTACAAAAATGTTCTTTTGGCAAAGTCGTTACTCATACCGGCCAGGTGGTACGGGCCATTAAACCGGATTTTTCCATAAAATTCACGTTTTCTCGCCGTTATCCTTGCCGTTCCGTTGCACTAATGGATTGTCTGCTCAAAACTTTACAAAAAATGAGACAAAATACAATGGAGTATTGGATAAATGAGGCTAGAGAAGTGGCTGAAAAAAGTGGTGTTGACCCTATCTTGCAAAACAAAGGAATTCCGAAACATAAAAAACATTTCGATGAGATATGTGAAGAACACTCAAACCTGTTCAACTCTTTTATAAGGAAATAATGATGGTATTTGATCGAATCGTATCAGAAATTAAAAAGAGATTTGATTGTGCCACCATGCTGAATATGAACTTTGCTTTTCTTAATGGCTCTAATATTTTGAAAATGTCAATTGAAGAACTGCAAAAGTATGGAGAGGATCTGGCTAAAAAAAACTAGCGAGATGTGAGCATCGTTGAATTCTGTCAGGAACTCTACGTTTTTAAAGAGCAAGCTCTGCTTTTATTTGGGGACATTGAAAAAGCTAACGGTTTCTATCTCTTGCAACAGATCTATGCGCATGATTTGCAGGATGCTTTTCCAAATATATGTGTTGCCTTGCGAATTTACTCTACGCTTCCCACTACATCCGCAAGATGAGAGCGAAGTTTTAGCAAACTAAAACTAATTAAGAATTATTTGTCATCATCTATGAGCCAGGAACGCTTATCCAGTCTAGCAATCTTAGCGATAGAAAATCGAATCGCACATGAATTAAATTATGATAAGGTCATAGATTTATTTGCTGAACAAAAAGCTCGAAGAGTACAATTGTAATTGCAAATGATAAATACATTACTAAATTTGATTTTGTCTTTATTATAAACATTTTTATTTTAAGTCCTATCATATCTGTAAATAAATAGGATTAAAACAGAAAAAAACAGCGGTTTAAGTATTTTTTCTGAAAGGCTTGTGCCCAGTTGTCAGTCAATTAGTGAAGATATGATAGCTGAAATAATAAAGATTATAAAGGTAAAAGCAAATATAAATTGGTGGGGGCGGCATTTTTCAGTATTTGCCCGCCTTTAAAAAATTAAAGATCCGGGGCTGACATTAGAGCGCTTCTGTTTTTGCAAACTATTTTATAGCGAAAATTCGTAAAATTTCAAGCATTGTGGAAATATTTGAAAATAATTGATTTCAGTTGCTTGCCAGATTCCGGGGGCTGGTAATATAATGGAACGAATTGGATAAAGATCAAGAATCGTATTGTAGAACTAGGTGTGCCAGCGACTTCGTCCGCAAGAATTAGCATAACTTTTTTATTTATCAACCGATTGACATGAAATAAAAACTAAATGTTAAGTGAAAAGCTGAAACTGGAAACCCCATCTAGATAGGATAAGCCGTTTCTGAGATAAGCTTGCACAAACAAACAAACTGTTACGTTTTTATTATATGTATAGAAGATATAGATTTCAGAAAAAAGCTGCTGAAAGTTGATGATGAGAAGGAGCGGAATAGACATCTTGTGTGTCGACTTTTCGTTCTGGCAGAGTAGATCCTTCATTTTGCAACTTCTTTGGCTATGATGTCCAAAATTCTATTGTCGATAGTGTGGACTTTTCAGGGACACCTATGGATTGGACTATCATCTCATAAATTTTGGTAGCTTTTTTAAATTCTTATGAACACGTTTTCTAGTACCTACTATTTAGACGATAGTCGTCTTAAGAGTCGTAGAAACGGAACGGATCTGGACAAGAACATCAGAATCGGTATCATCCTTGTAGAATAGCTACTTGGCAGCGCGCTCCCCAGTCCCCATATCAAAGTCTAGTGATCGCTTGGTATGTCTTAAATAGGTAATGACGGAAAGGCTGTTGAATATTGTCTGCGCATATATTCGCTGAATTGGATGTGAACAGATGGAAAAAATGCATTTGCACAAGACTTGCCCAAAGCACTTAAGAAAAAAGAGGTTTTTATTTATTGGAGGATATTTGAACAACTGCCATTAAGGTGTGAGATACGGCACCGACAGGTACACGCAAGTTGAACTTCTCTTTATCATAAGTGAAACTGTCTGATGGTATTGAATACCATGCTCATCAGACAAGGCCAAAATCACAGAGAAAAATCAGAGAGTCAACTGCGGCAAAATATTGTCGATTTGTCCACAAGAAAATCTAGACTGGGAACTCACGTCACCATGTTTTTTTTTCCGTTGGGTTATGGCTGGCGAAGAAGGAAATCTAGCCATTAAAGGATATTAGAAGACTCAAGTATAGGTGAAGGAAAAAGCAAACAATTCTTTTTGAACAATCAAAATTATCATCAACATATTTTAAAATGCTGGGAGCAAAGCGCAAACTATGCCGAATTAGTTTGGACGCCCCGATCCCGACCATTCCAAAGCCAACCCCAATTGGAACCGAATGAAATGAGTCTGATTGCCGCCCGGCATATTTTGAATGCTCCGTAATGGAATACTTACAAAAAATTTTGGCTAACGAGAGCCAAGTTAATGCTTAAGGTTTCAAAGGGGCTCTGCTAACAAGCCAAATAAACATTGTGTTGGAATGAAGAAGCTAAAGCAGTGATAAGTAAGTATAGAAAGTGACTATCAAAGCACGCCCCTCAAATTATAAAGATGAAAAGGTTCACCGCGAAGTGGAATAAAGAAGTTGTAAAAAAGAAGCGTAGAAGAAGTGCGCAATATCCGAAAACAAATCTTACAATAGAAAATGGTTTAAACACATTCTTAGATGTCGGAGGCCTACGGAAACCTGGTGGTACATTGAGCCGCACCGCTCTATCGATAAAATATATACGTGAACTGATATCTGCAGGTTTTTCTACCACAATTTTTACCAATTAGAGATACATATGTGGTTTGCACTCTGCAATAAAATACAACCAGAATTTCAATCAGGACGACAGTTTCAAATTATCCAAAACATGGACATTAACGGGCCATACCTAGAAGAAAAAACTCGCTGAAACATCCAGCGGTTCAAGCACAGTTTACTTATAGTTTGCTTCTCAACAAAAGAGAAATATTTGACGTTCTCTTCATTCACCGAATCTTCACAGGTACCATTGACTGTCCAACCCTTAACGAATCCATTTTTCTAAATACTAACCCTCGTAACACCTGGAATCCCCCCCACCCATCGAACCTCCCCACCCATCGAACCTCTTACGGCTCCAATGAACCCATCTCTCGAATGCTGAGGAACAATGTCAACTCCCACTCCTATTATTTTGACTTCAATATGAGTACTCCCTGCCTAAAACTTCGTCTCCTAAGCCCACCAACTAGTTAGTAAGTCTTATAGCTATTAAGTTCCTTAGTTTGTAAGTTAATAGCTTGTATTAAGCCTAATAAATGTGGGTTTTGCCCCCACCAAAATTAAAATTAAAAACAGCAAAAGTGCAAAAATCTCATGCACATCATTTAATGCCTTTGAAGTTCACATCGCTTGTATCACATTACTTCCAGCTTCCTGGTGACCTTGAAGGGTCCAAATCAGATAAGAATTTGAATTTTGTGAGTCTGGCCGATCCAATCATAAGCCCAACGATGTTTTATCAATGAACTCTTTAAGTAATGTCTTCAATTCTACTTGAGATGCCTTCTTCTTCGTCCTTTTTTGTTAGGAACATCCTTTGACGTAAGGAACATCGTTATATCGAAAAGATCACAGCTCTTCCACTTATCTGCTTCACACTAATGATCCACTGGCCAGGGTACTCTTATTTGAGACTTAGTTTGAAAGGTATGTTTGCTATCTCCAGCCTGCGAGGCAAATGTATTATTTGCTGCTGTGTGCCTTATACTCACTATTAACTAGTTTAGTTACTACCAACTAAGCAATCGAACCTTCCACAAATATACAAATTTTGCCAAATTTCCTACGGTAACTGTTTTGTTCGTGAGAACAAAACTAAATAAGCTCGCAGGGATCTACATGCACCAGCCGGCTCGACTGATCAAACAATAAACCAATTTAACAATAATTTTGAACCTGGCTTTTTGGTGCACGCCAAATACAGAATCTTACTCAAAGCTTCTAACAAAGCTCTCAGTTTGCGATGAAGTATAGTTTGCTTACTCGAACGCGCGCTCAACTAAATTAATTAAAGCTCATCAGCAAGCTTTAGAGAAATATAAAACACTTAGAAGTCAACGGTACAGCAATGCGATCAATTTTAAGTCAAAAGAAGAAAAAAGCTCCATCAAATGCAGGCAACGGTTGGTTTACAGCGGATATTTACTTAAAAGCCATATATCAGAGCGACTCACATTACAGATTGCTTGCAATCGCCGCCAGTGATACCGGTCTCATTACCGCCTCAACTTTGATTCAGTTACACTTTTATTTTTTTAAATAAACTTCCACCTATCCTTTAATAGCTAGAACAAAAAATACAATGATTGGCGTTCTGCGACGTGGTAGGCTAACATTTGATCATAATGGCCCACGCCAATTTCCTTCGTACTGGGCTGAACGGAAAAAGCCTCAAACTCCGGAAATAAGTGTCATTTCGATTGATTTCCGACGGAATTCCGAAGATTTGCGAAAAAGTGTAAAGCTACAAGTGCCACAATGTGAAATAGTTGAGGATCTTAGCCAAGATGTAGATAGTGACATTATATCCAATTACATTGGACATTATGGACTGTGGCAATTTGTGTGGACATTTTTGATATGTTTGTTTGAAGTGCCGACGACTTTTCATATATTTGCGTTTGTTTTCCAGGTGAGTTGATTCTTTTGTTGGATTTTTGTGTTCAAAGGAAAATTGATAAGTGAAGTGAAGTGAGTGTAAATATCGTAAAATAATATTCGCTGTAAATACGTCAAAATGTCTTTACATCCTCAAGGGACAATAACCCAGAAAAGAAACAAAAAAAAAAACAAGGTCGCAAATAAACTTAATTATTTTATTGGCCTTAAAATGATCTTTCTTGAAATGGTCTTTAGCCAGCAATGTTCTGGAAGAAAGTTGTGAGTTAAAAGTATGGAAAGCGGTCGAGGAACATAGCATCATTTCGCTTGACTTTATTCTTCTTTCAGAAGTTCCGACTTTCGAATTTAATCGAAGGAGTGTAATTTTAAAGTCCTTTCTCTGAAGCAGAACCGGTGCCGGCTGGCGGTCTTTCGTGATTTGTGATGACAGTGAAAATAAATATTTACCAAAATAAAGATCCACTTAACGAATGTATACGGGAAGTAGGTAGGAAGTCGGAAATTTAAGTTGAAATGTTGCAATATGCAACAATGAAGGTTTTTTTTAAAGAATTTTGATACCAACGAGTTTCTACGTTTTGGCTGAATCTTGGGGATTTATGTTGGTTCGAATTACAAACGTTTGGCAGATGTAGTGTGACAGCAAATCGTTAATTTTATACCACCGGGTGTTTCCAGTGCATAATTTCGTATATATCATTTAAATCTTTTGATTATGTCTTAAAAAAGAAAGGAACTCTAAGAAGAATGACTCTTTAACGCAGGAACCAATAAATTAATGGTTATAAAGAAAAACTGCAGAAATTAAATAAATAAATAAATAGTGTAAAAAAGAATTCAAGCAGTCAAAAGACTCCAAAGCAGCCAAATTACTGCATTACTTTCAATGCAATCAAAAGATTTTATGACTGCAAAGAATGTAAAAGACTTTTAAAAGACTTCCAAAATTGCAACCAGTTAGAAAGTATTGCATTTGACTTAGTCTTTTGACTGCTCTAGAGTCTCGGCGACTGGTTTACAAAAGATTTCAAAATTAACTGGGAGTTTTTGATTAAAGTTAACATGAAGACAAAATATTCAAAAGATAAGTCTTTTTCATCATTTGACTGCAATACAAAAAAGAATGCATTCTTTTAGATAGATAGATAGATAGATAGATACATTTTATTTCATAAAAAATTCATAACTACAATAATAAAAATATAGACACTCAAAGATTTATCTATATGTATAATAGTAGTAGTAGTAAAAGTGATTTTTTTGATATACAGGGTGTCCCGTAATTCGTTTTACATACTTTGGGATATGATTCTTGGTCATATTCTAAGAAAAAAATTGTTCTACAGTAAAGTCCGTTTCTCAAGTTTGACATCACTTTTTGACAATTTTAAAAAAGGCTAACTTTGGTGTACCCTTACCTGTGTTAAATTCGATATCTCTGTCAATACTGATGATAGAGACCTAATCTTAGACTCAATTTTTTGTAGAAATAACAACCTTTAAGACTGTATTTAAATTAGGCTTCCATAGGTTTAGGGTTGCCATATTTTCAATTTTAAGTGGTGTTCAAATCTTCTTCCTAAATTAAAGTTTTGACTTTGAGGTCATTTTTTTGGAGAAAAGGCCTGTTAAACATAGAATTTCTTTATTTTTTACAGATGAACAAAACAATAATAAAGAAAAAACTCAGCATTAAGTTAGCTCAAAAACCCATACATTTTATGATACTTGGAAAAATACGAAATGGGAAAAATTAAAAAAAAAAATTAAAAAAAGTTTTTGCTATGAGGTTTGTTTGAATAAAACAATAATATGATCACTTTTAGTAGTTTTTTTATGTATTTAATACAAATACAATTATAACAAGTTCTCAAAGCCCCATCCTTCGTTTTGAATCCATGCCAGAGCCCGTTTTTGGATTTCATTGTGGGTGTTGGCTGTCGATAACTCATGTCTTACTTGTAGTCTTGTAATCTTTGAAACTGTATTTAAATTTGACTCCTATAGGCTAAGGGTTGCCAGATTTTCAGTTAGTATAGAGTTCCTGGTATCCTTTGTTGTGCTTTTCTTCAATTTCCATTACAAAACTTATATAAGAAAAAAAATGTCTGCGTATTCTTCTTTCGTAAATGAAAGCATTTCAAAAAACTCTCTGATCAAACTGCAATCGTGACTTAATTTGACAAACTAATGAACAAATTTGTTTTCTTATTCTTTTATACGACTTAATTACCTATTGAACATTCATACCCCAAATTTAAAGCAAACATCCACAATGAAATCCAAAAACGGGCTCTGGCATTGATTCAAAACGAAGGAGGGCGCTTTGAGCACTTGTTATAATTGTATTTGTATTAAATTGTATTTGTATTAAATACATAAGAAAACTACTAAAAGTGATCATATTATTGTTTTATTCAAACAAACCTTAAAGCAAAAACTTTTTTTATTTTTTTTTAAATTTTTCCCATTTCGTATTTTTCTTAGTATCATAAAATGTATGGGTTTTTGAGTTAACTTAATGCTGATTTTTTTCTTTATTATTGTTTTGTTCATCTGTAAAAAATAAAGAAACTCTATGTTTATCAGGCTTTTTCTCCAAAAAAATGACCTCAAAGTCAAAACTTTAATTTAGGAAGAAAATTTGAACACCACTTAAAATTGAAAATCTGGCAACCCTAAACCTATGGAAGCCTAATTTAAATACAGTCTTAAAGGTTGTTATTTCTACAAAAAATTGAGTCTAAGATTAGGTCTCTATCATCAGTATTGACAGAGATATCGAATTTAACACAGGTAAGGGTACACCAAAGTTAGCCTTTTTTAAAATTGTCAAAAAGTGATGTCAAACTTGAGAAACGGACTTTACTGTAGAACAATTTTTTTCTTAGAATATGACCAAGAATCATATCCCAAAGTATGTAAAACGAATTACGGGACACCCTGTATAAACAAAAATAGTTTTAAAGTTATACATAGTTCTTTGTTAACAATTTTCACAAAAAGACATTGGCTTATGCCGTCAGCCGAAAAAAGAGTTATTTTATGAAGCAATAAAGTTATTTGTTGAATTAGTTATCGCGAAATAAAAATACATAACTATATACAAAAGTACAATATCAAAACGATTCGTTAATAATTTGTTGTCGATATTTTAGAGCGGGTTTCAGGTAGTTGTAGAGGACTTTCCAATTTTCTCCATTTAATACGTTTATGATTTCATTTGATGAAAGAATATTTTTTCCCCAAGATAACCTTCGGATCGAGTTCAGAATGGGGCAGATACCAATGAAGTGACATATATCTTCTCTGCATCGCAGGTTGCATAAAGTACATTCTGGAGTTCTGTCTTCTCTATATGCCAAGTAGTTAAGGTTGATATGTTCTCCCCTGGCTTTAAAGATTGTTGATATAAAATCCAGACTATTTCGGTCATCGAAATAATTTTTATCACCTAGGTCATGACTCAGTAGTCTATAGGTACTTCTTGTTTGGCTTTGCTGACTTTGCTCTTTGAAAGCATTCCATATTGATTCTTCAATTTTTCCTAAAAGCATCTGCAGGGTGCTACCGAAAGATCTTCCATTGTGTTGGAGAAGTTGAACATCATGGATGTCACTCAGTCTCGTCCATTCCGTAAAGAATTGAAGATTTCTGTCTTTTATAAATAAAACTATCTTATTGGTGAGTCGATGATTTGGGTGATTCATGATTTTCCCAATATATGAGAAATGCAGTTGAAGTGTGTGTATATATAACGTAGGTAGACCAGTTTCGAGGTGCAACATGTAGGTTGGTGTATTTTCCGGTAGTCTGAAGGTTTTCTTGACGAAATATCTAAGAAGCTTTTCTACTTCATCAAACTCGAAGATACCCCAGACTTGTGCTGCATAGCACATAAGAGATCTTACGACTGCTTCGAAGACTTTATACTTTGCACTAGGTGCAATGTTTTGTTTGCTTAGAACGTTCTTCCAGGTGCTGTTTATTGCTCGCTTTGACTCTCTTAGTTTCTCTTGCAGATGTTTCTTATAGGATAACGTTGCGTTGAAGTGATTGTGACTCCGAGGTACCTGTATTCTTTCACCGTTTCAAGGGTTTCATTTTGCATTTCCAACATTCGCCTCTTGCGTAGCGACCTCTTCCATTTCGGAAAATCATGATTTTGGATTTGTTTGTGTTTAGTTGCAGGTTCCAGATTGAACAATAATGTTGCAGTTTATTTATCATTATCTGTAGCATGTTTGGGGTTTCAGCCAGTATAACAATGTCATCAGCATAAAGTAAGAGCTTTATTTGGAGTCCGTCAAATGATATTCCTCCTGGCAAGTATTTAGTCAGGTCATCCAAATAAATTGAAAAGAGAAGCGGGCTCAGGAGACATCCTTGTTTTACGCCAGTTGTTGATTCGAACCAGTTGGATAAAATATTTCCATCCCAAACTGCCGATTTATTTTCTTCGTTAAGTTTTTGCAAATAAATCAACATTTTAGTTGAAACTCCAAGGTTGATCACTTTGTAAAACAGGGCTTTTCTGTCGACACAATCGAAGGCTGCCTTAAAATCTACGAAAAACGCATACAGTTTTTTTCCTCTATCCAGATACGTTCGAGCGATGCTCGTCAGAGAAAAGATGTTATCCACTGTGCTATATTCCTTTCGAAAACCCGCTTGGAATTCACTTAAAGGACTATTCACATGAGCACGACTAACGAACGACGAATAAATAAAGAAATGTGATTTTAAGTACCATACAAGCATAAATTCCTCACGAATTTTTTGGAAACGATGGAAACATAGTTCATACTTATTTTTAGGTGGATAAACTTTTATGTTTGTGCCTAAAAATAAAAAAATTGAGAAAAAAAGTTTATTCGTTACGAATAAACATCTAGTAGGTACGAACTGTCAGACTTTATTCTCGTTCCACATACAATCCACACTCCAACGAATAAATTTTTCGCGCGTGCTTAACCTCAAAATCATTCCCCATTTTTGTTTTGCATGTAAATTTTGTTCGTTATTCGTGACGAATGTAAAACACTCATGTGAATGAAATGTCAAAATTAACGAATTTTCGTTCATTCGTCGTTCGTTGGTCGTTCTCATGTGAATACTACTTAAGAGGTTGTTTTCGTTCACACATTCTGAAAGGCGTTCCAGTAAAACTCCTGTGAAGATTTTCGTTAAAGCGTTGAGGAATGATATGCCTCTGTAGTTGCTGGCCTCATTCGGGTTTCCTTTTTTGAAGATTGGCAGAATGACACTTCTGTTGAAGCTTGCTGGTACTTCTCCTGTATCCCATATAAAATTATAAGCCAGTATTAGTTTTTGAAGATAATCTTCTGTAGCGTTTTTGAAAAATTCATATGAGATTCGATCTTCTCCTGGAGCTTTATTTGTTCCACATCGATTTAGCACTCTTTTAACATCTTGTATTTCTATGGGTCGGTCTAATGTCATAACTTCTTGGTATGGCAGAGCATATAGGATTGCATTTTGATTAAGTTGTGGATTGAGTAGCTGTTCAAAATGTTCTGCTAAAATCGATGATTCCACTTTGATTCCTTTTGTAAATAGTGCCTTGTTGATCATTTTCGCAGTCTTCCAGAAAGATCGACTATCTTTGATGTTCGCCAGCAATGCTGATAGGTTAAGTGTATATGCTTTTTGTTTGTCTGCGCAAATTGTTTTATACTCTTTATTTGCTTCTTGATACATGGATTTTGCGTAGTTTGAGTTGCTTCTTCTTACAAGACGGAGATAAGCAAACGAATTTTTCCTCGCTGATTCACACTCCCAATCATACCAAGGTTGCTTACCCTTACTGTTTGCCCTAGTTTGTAGAGGTCTCGCTGCTTCCGTAATAGCTGTGGTTAGTATATCCGAACCTCTAATGGATTGTAGCTCATTTTCATTTATGAGATTGGTAACGTGATTCAGGTTTGCAGTGTACTTCTCGACATCGTTATTTCTCCAGCGGAGTTTTGGTAGCAAACTCTGCTGTGTCGGAGTTTCGTGTTGCACCACCATATTCATCTGTACGGATATTGGGAAGTGATCCGAGAGTCAGCTCATCTACCCTGAAATCAGATATGTGTTCAAGCCACTTTCCTTTTACAAAACAATAGTCGATTGTTGAACATGCGGTACCCTTGGAAAATGTGAAATGGCCTTTACCATCACTATTTGATCGCCCATTTAAAGCCGTCAATCCCATGGTATCGCTCATTTCAATTAACTTTTTTTCCATTTCTGTCGATTGTTTCATCCGTTGCATTTCTGACTTCTTTAATTGGTTCCATTAAAAGCTACGGTTCTTCATTAAGAATTTGTGTTGCTCCTACTCTTCCATTAAAATCTCCTATAATCATGATATCTTCTTTTCCAAATTCCAAAATAAAATTATATAAATATGAGAATTCCTGCGTCCACTTGTTGCAGTTTATATAAACGGGTATAATATAAAGTCTGCTGTGTTCCAATTTTAACTCTATCAAATCTCTTTCCAGTATACTGTTGCAAAACAGCAATTCGTTTTTAAATTTTTCCTTATCCCATAAAGGCATCCTCCACTTGCTCTTCCGTGAGTAGATTCTCTTATTGCTGGGATCCATAGTAGTTTATGGTTTATAAAAATATTTTATTTATCTTTATATTTATTTAGATTTAGATTTATCTATCTTTATATATATAATTCTGCTGTACGTGTGTATGTAATTGAACTCCTCCTAAACGGCTTGACCGATTTAATTGAATTTTTCTGTATGCGATTCAGTGGGGCCCTGGATGGTTTAGATTCACAAATCAGCCAGGCAAATGGCGCTGCAGTCGGTATCTAAGTAATAATTCCTATATTGTTAACTGTAATGAACAAAAAATTAAATTCAAACAATACTTTTGTTTTTTTTTTAATCATTCTTGACAACAAAAATTTAAAATTATTAAGAACGGGAATCTTAAAACTACAGAACCGTGCAACGCCGCGCGCCGGGCGGCTCAGCTAGTATAAATATAAAAATGAATTGCTGTTCGTTAGTCTGGCTAAAACTCAAGAACGGCTGAACGGATTTATCTTATCTTGATCTTGAAATGTTCGTGTAGGTCTAGGGAAGGTTTAAAAGCTTTTATTTCATCCCTATAAACCCACGGGAACAGAAACAGGAACGAGAACGGGAAACTTAAAGTTAAACATTTTTTTAACTCTAGGATAGGATGTTACAGTATTCGTCAGGGACATAGACTTATATTTCATTCACATATTTCCACGGGAACGGAAGATTGCCTCAGGAACGGGGTTGGAAATGGAAACTTAGGAACTACTGGACAGATTTCAAAAATTCTTTCGGCACTGGGATGCCACATAATTCCTCAGAAACTTAGCGTACATTTTATCCCTACAATCCCACGGGAACAGAAACAGGAATGAGACAGGGATCCTTAAAACTACATACACGAGCAAAGCCGCCGCCCACCTGGCGGCTCAGCTAATTAAATAACAAATATTGAGATTATTGGATTGTTTGTTTTTAACAACTCTTTTGATTTTCGACTGGCTAGAATAAAGATTAAATTTTTTTTTTTAGTGTTACTTTAACAATAATCCCAGCTATTTTTTCATATAAAATGACCGCACATTGAACTTGATTTATATTCGCAAAGCAAGAGGAATTGATTTAAAGTGATACTATAAACTTTGACCTAAGCTATGACAGCGTCTTCTAGGCCTTTGGTAGAGATAAGGATCTCGAAGGGATACTGGGCTCGAATGCGAATGAAGTGAAAGTTCTTTGGTTATTATGTAGACAATAAGAAGTGAGTAAAATAATAAAGGCTCGAAGAAAATTTTAATTTTGGTCCAGACCCAATAAAGGTATTGTAACGTGCGCTTAGTTCGCAAAATAAAACTTCACTTTTCAATTTATTTCTACCACTTTTATTCAGTATCTATACTTTATTCGAACTCAACTCGACTATTGGACTATCACTGGTTAACAACATTTCACTCTTAACTTTATCACTCTATAATCAAAACTGCCCTCTGGTTGTCTCGGGCGGGCCATTTATATCGAATGACATTTCATCTAGAACTCTCCAGTAACTTCCACATGGTCTGCAACTCTCCACTGTTTTGGCTGTCAAACATTTTCTCTCCTAGAATTTCTACACTTACACTAGTGCTTCCAGATGTGTTTTTCGGCTGAACGTTTTCGATTAGGAAATTGGTATTAAATGTTGGGGTCACGTTACAGTATTATAAAACCATTTGGTGGTCTCTGTGACCATATTGAACGGTGCAGATGCTGACATTTTGATGTACTCAACAAGTGTCACGGGCTTCAGCAACGGGACGGGAACAACAACATTAGCCTGAACTTGGAAAATATTGGACCAATTCCCAAAAATTTTTCAATGTAATAGTGCTTCATTGCTCCTGAGTATTAAATTCTTCCATATTCTTTCGGGAACGGAAACGGGAATGGCGAAATAACCAGGAAACTGGAAAGTACTGAACCGATTTCAAAAATTCTTTCACTGTTCAAATGCTTCATTGTCCCTGAGCTATCTAAACTATACTTCATCACAATTTTCCGACAGGAACGGTAAGAGGAATTAAAAAAAAACCACTGTACCGATTTCAATGCGCATTTTCCCTACAGTACTGGGCCGATTCCAAAAACTATGTCATCGTTAGAGTGCTTAACTGTTCCTGAGTAACATAAACTTTATTTCATTCCCATTCTCCCACTAGAGTGGAAACTTGGAAACTACTTAACTATACTAACTCAATTCGATTATCGTAGGGCCTGAGCTACGCCGGGCGGGTCAGCTAGTATGAAATATTAGTGACATTTGATATTTTATATTCATTAGTATAAAAATAGTGTTAAATGCCACTTCAAAGGGCGCAATAGTACATACATGTTTTTATGTGGGTGGGGTGACCCTTAACTTTGAGATCTGTTTCGAAGATAAGACTCAAACCAGTCAAGCATAAAGACTCGAAAACCAGCAGTTTTTTTAGTAAGATTTTGTGATTGACCATGTCAAAGGCTTTAGTTATGTCAATAAACAAACCACACGTAGATAATTTTTCTTCCATCTAAATTTGCAAATATCCGAGAGCAGAATTGTAGAAGTGCATCTTCTGTTGATTTACCTTTTCGAAACCCAAACTAAATTGGGCTGAAGAAATTAATTTTATTTAAGTAGCTTACTATCCTATCTCTTACAATTTTTTCAAAAACCTTGCTATTTGTTTGTTGAAGAGAGATAGGCCGATAATTGCATAGATCATCCGTTGATCCTTTTTTGTAAAGAAGCAAAACGTTCGCACACTTGAGTTCTTCTGGGAAGACTCCTGAGAAAATGCTCTTGTTGAATAAAACTCTCAAAACATCTGCTAAATACCATGAAATATTTTTTAATATGTTATTTGATATATTTGCAGCCCTGGCCGATTTGCACCCTTCAATTTTATAGCACTCTGTGTTCTTTTTAATAACTAGCTCGTTAATCGACTCCTACAATAAAAATCCATTCTTTTCTGAGTTCAGGCATACTTAGTGCTTTCTTAATTGTTTTGGTGTGTATATTATATAAACATCTCTTATGGTTTTCATGAGCTCTTCAGCGCCATACTTATACAATTCTGATGGTATCCAGATAGGATCCGTCCGTTTTTTAATCCTTAAATTCGTCCATCGCTATCAAAACTTCTTTCAGACAAATTGAACTGTCTTATGTGTTAACATGGAAACTATGTTCAGCATATTGAATAAGATTAAGTTTTTGTACTTGATTCCAAAAATCTCTCGTACTACTATAGTTGGCTTAGCTGTCGGCCTTGCGTTCATAAAAGGATTTCTTTTTTTAAAAGACTTTTGTACTAACGACTTTATTCAACGTATTGTAACGTGCGCTTAGTTCGCAAAAATATAACTTTACATTTCAATTTAATTCTACCACTTTTATTCAGTATCTACTTTATTCGACTTCAACTCTACCAATAATCACATTAACTCACTCTTAAGTCTTAACATTATCACTCTATAATCAAAAACTGCCATCTGGTTGCCTCGGCGGCCTATTTATATCGAATGACATTACATCTGGAACTTCCCAGTAATTTCCACATGGTCTCCACTCCTATCAAACATTTCCCTCCTGGTATATTTCTACACTTACACTAGTGTTGCCGCTTGTGTTTTCGGTTGAACGTTTTCGATTAGGAAATTGGTATTAAATGTTGGTTTTGCATTACAGTATGAATGTTATGCTGAGCTTTCATTGGATCGCTCAAACTGATTTTGCCAACCAAAAGATTCATTTCTTCATTCTTTATCAAACCCAACTGCCAACTCTCGTCTTCAATGACTCTTCGTATGTCAGCTCTATCGAAGAAGCTAATTTACTGACAGCCCAGTTTGCTGGAACAGGACACTTGCATACAGTAAATTAACCACTCCCAAGTTTGAGAATGTAGATTCTGTTATTAAATAGATATTTTTTGTCCTTGCTGGTTGGGATAGTCCTCAAAGATGGTATCATCACCGTTGTACGAACAGGCGTTCTTCTACACTGGCAAAACCCCTCCATAACCTTCCCTATCTATCCTATTCATCTGGGCTCTGCCCGAGCAGATGGAAAACTACATCTGTTCTTAAAAAAGGAGATTCTTCATCAACTGTCAATTACCGTCCAATTGCACTAACTTCCCTTCTTTCTTCTAAATAAAATTAAATATACAGAGTGGCGCAACAGAGCGGGGAGCCCTGGGGACGTACGCATTTCTCACAACCACGTTGTGAAGGAATGGAGGGGACCTATTCCTTGCCGATTCCGAATGGCTAGTCAAAAAATCGCTTTTCATGTCAATGAATTCAATAACGGAGGACTTGCCAATCCCTCACGAAAGGCAATACCCGTGGAAAAAATTTTTTTTTCTGTTTTGATTCGAACGTAGAAACATTCTTTGAAAATAATGTCTTTCTCTTCTATGAGGATGTGAGCGCATGAAAGAACATCAACAGTACACCAAGTTTGCGCCAGAAGATGGACTAAGTCCGAAACACGTCGCAACATTTAAAACTTAAATAATTTGTGAAGATTGTTACAGGTAATATTTAACTGTAAATCTACACGTAGTCCTTTGAGGGATCTTACGTTCCACGTTAATATCCAGATTTCTATGTCTTTTTTTCGTCAGCTTGGATCGTCAACGGTGAAATCCAAGGGTGTTGGTTGCCTCGGAACTGGAACCGTAAAATATTTACTCGCAGAGCAGTATAGTAAGACTAAACACCCCCCATTGCCATTATTCTAAAGGTACATGCATCCAAGAAACCGAAAAGTTGTCGGTAGTTGGTGTGTCTGTAAACGGTGATCTCCGTTGAAATGACCACTTACTTGAAGTCACCAAAAATGCTGCTAAGTGGTTAGGTTTCTTCATAGGCAGATCCACGGGGGGTTTTCGGGTCCGGACCGGCTAGGACTCCCGGTCCGAAAGGGACTTACTAGGCCAAAAATCGGTTGTTGGATCATGATTGATTACACAAGTTCTTTTACTGAATATTCATGAAGCGCAATCAGAAATTGCAACATCGCTATTATTTCACAAAGTATAAATTCAGAGAAATGATTTTTTAGATGGGTTTGAATGGTACATCAGCGCCTTTCAGAGCGTGCCGTGTAAGCTTTCACTTTTGCCTAGAAAGTGCCTTTTCTCGGATCGCGTCAAATATAAACTTTTTAACATGTACATTTTTGATCGAAAGATACTAACCAGTAAAGCATAAAGCGCATTTTGGATGTTCTGGCCGTGGATTCGTTGTCTCCATATCTTGACTTCTGACAGAAAATTTTCTTTCGAATAATCCGATATATCTTCGTAAAATGTGTAGAGGTCAGCACATTTCTTTTCGTTAAATTATTGTTTAAGAAACAGTTGCCCGAAACTTTGGAAAATGGATTTGTGTTCCGAAAACCGACTTTTGAGTTGAGTCTGTAGTAGTCTTCAATACTTTGTGCTTGAACGTTGCAACGATTTTTTTGTTGATTGCAACGGCGGCGGCGTGGCAATTTCATTAACTGCTTCCATAATGTGACAGGCGATTTGGAATTCAACAGTCGAACTCGCTGTCAAAAGATGCAATGCATTTTGCGAAGTGTTTAGATCTTTCCACGTTTTGATTTCTTCCAAAGATTCAATAACAGCCGGTTGCAATTCAACATACGTTCCAACTACTTCATGAGACTGAGCCCACCTGGTAGGACAAACAGACTTCAGCTTTTGTTTTTTTTTCTCACTTTTGTTTGTCATGTTTGAAATTTCTTGGGGTAGATTGTCTTGTCTTTTAGGCCAGTGAAAAAAATGCTTCCATCGCTCCGATAGTTCCTAACGCATTTTTGATTGCTGATACCTCGCATGCTGCATTGACTGCCAAACTAAAGCTATGTGCAATGCAATGTACATAAATTGCCAGGGGGAAATACGATCTCAGATGAGCCTGTGCACCAATGAATGAACGCCAACATCATGTAAATAATTTCTGATTGAATCAGCTAAACCTCGTATATATAAATAAAATTTAGAGTAATAGACCCCCCATGCCCAAATCCTGTATCCGCCACTGGGTTTCTTATAAAGATGCAGGAAATTTGTCACTCCTTCTTGTATAGCTACAATTCATGAACTCTACATTCACCCAAAACTAGAGTATAATTCTCATTTCTATTCAGGTGACCCTCAAACATCAATGTGAATACACGATAGGGAACAAAGAGAGATGTGGGCAGTAAGCAGCGTTGCCAGACGACCAAAATTTTTCCCCCCAGACCGATTCCATAAACCCCCAGATTCAACCGTTTCGTGAAAAAAAGCCCCCAAATTTTTTTTATTTAATTTTAATTGGAAGTATTTCGTATTTTTCGGTACAAATAAAAAAAATTATATTTCGAAAAATTGGTCTAAAATAATAGTATCGACTTCTTGATCGTTGTTTTTATACTTTTTCTCTGAATTGAACATTTTTATCGGTTGATCTGATGGATTGAAGTTGATACATCCGATATATTTTGGATCGTGTACCTTTTTCTCATAATACAGTCGGCAGTTTCGATGCTCATTCTATTTGCTAACTTGTCCTTAACTATATTAAATACAGAAAAGCTCTCTCCACACTGGCATTAGAAAAAGGAAGGGACAAAAGTGTGGTTGCCAATTTCGCAATGTGATAGAACATTCTGGCACCAGCAGCGTCTGTTTTGTGGTAAGCCTCATCCCAAAAAGTGTCCGAGGTATCGATGTTCGACCCACTCCACGTTGGAATCAAATTCCACTCGAGAAGGGCTGCAACGGAATCTTCGCAAACTCGTCTAAAATGCGTAATCAAGTTTATTAGTTTGGTTTGAGCAGTAGTCTGTGGCGAAAATACTGAAATTTTTTCCAAAAACTGTAAATTATCCGGCAGACGCTCCTGCAAATTCTTACATAAGCTTTTTAAAAATTTCTTGCATCGTTCTTTAACGACTGGTAGCTCTTCTTGCTGTAGTGTCAATGACAGCCCGTTAAAATAGAACCCAAAATGAATTTGGTCAGTCGGCATTACAAAGGGTTCGAAATTAAACTTTTTTGTTTGATTTTTCGGGCACAGCCTTATCGAGTTAGGATGTACGATTAAAAACAAGGAACCAACTGCAAACACACAGCAACAGAAACTATGGCAAATTAGTTTTGTCTTCGGCCAGCGACAACTTATAAAAGAGATTGAATCATTTCGAAAGCACTGAAAAATCGTTTAGGCTCATAATACGACTCAAAATACGATTTTAGCTGATTTAAAATAATACCCCCAGATTTCCCCCTAAACATTTTCTCCCCCTAGATTTAACCCTGAAGGACAAAAAAACCCCTAGATCTGGGGGTAAAACCCCCAATCTGGCAACTCTGGCAGTAAGTCATTACTCGCACAGCACAGCATTAGATATAGTTCCTCTTTTTGTTTTAATATCTTTCTCGCACTAACAACACTTTCTGGTGTGGTAAGTCATTTGTGCTTTAAATTAAAATATCTGCTCATTCCCGATTTGAATGAAATTCAGCGTTTGTGTGGAAATTTGTAAATTTGTTGTAAAATGACATAAGCCTGTGTAGTGTGTAAGGCAGACCCCTTTGTTGATTTGGAGCAACATAAAAATATGTTGGCGCCACTAATTTCGGGCAACCTGGGGGCCTTGAGTAATCCAAAGACTTCCAATTTTATGTCGATTCTGAAAGACTAACTGATAAAGCGCTTTTCATGTCAGTGTTATCAATCACAAAAGACCTGCCAATTCCTCGCCAGAGGCAACAGTGGGAAGATCGGCTATCTTCATAAATAAATAAATTTGTTTTTCTTATAAATTACCCAGCTATCCTCCTTGAAACTTAAAAAACAGTCATCACCCCATTTCTTAGAACAACATGACATATTTCCATTTTCTGAGTTCCACATCTAAAATTTTCTGGGTACGTGTCTTATATTAGAAAATAGCACTGACAGCGAGACTGTCGTACCTGAAGTTAATATGAAGTAACCAAAACAAAAGCTTTGATTAGAGTGACTAGCTTCAGTTCACATTGTGAACTGATTTTGAATTAAAAAGTACAATTCAATGGCATCGCATTGAACTAAATAAGGAAGAGCGATCCTATCAGCTGTAGGTTTTCTTTTTAAAATTCTCATCATCCAAAAAATTATAAAAAGTCCGTATTCTGCATCAGAATCTAATTTAAATTTGTCAACACGGCATTATTCATTCCAGATAGTGTATCTCACGACCGTCTAATTTTAAACTTATCTCCGAAGTAACTACGTACGTGACAAGTGGTTAAACGAGGCATTCGTATATAAAATGGAATTTAAAATATGGTTATCTTAATTAGTAATGAGGTAAATTGAGAAAGAAGAAAAAAAACCAAAATACATTTTTATCATCATTCAAGAAATTTATGATTTTACTTGTCGCTTGTCGCACTTCAGTTTGAACTCGTTGATGGGCTAATTTTAACCAATCCATATTTTATCTTCACCGTAGGATTAACTGTTTGTATATTTTCGTAATCTGATAGCACCTACTCTTTATTGATTTGTAAATGAATCAATGAAGTCCATTGCTTTCTTATCCGATTTCTATTTTTGGTTTAACATTTTATTCGCCTTAAAAATGACACGGTAAGACTGATTTCAAGAACGCTATAAAAATTTAAAATAGGACAAGAACTAAAATAAACGCGTCACGGAATAAATGCTCGTTAGGTAGGCAGGCTCTTGTTTTTTTTTTTTTATTTTATTGTTGTTGAGGTGTTTACTTCAAAAGACTAGACAAAGACAGTTGTATATGCATCCTTCTTAGAATATGACACTCGGTTTTGAAAGCACACTACGCGTCACACATGAATACGAACGGGTAGGTTTTCTTTTCAAAAATTTCTCAAACCTTTCGCTTACCGGGAAAAAGTGAACGATGAATGAAGGATAGGTACTATTATCATATACTGTATAAATAGCTTGTGAAATTTAAATGACTTCACTTGGTTGTCCATAGTAGAAAATAGACCTGAGTGCAGCTGCGAGTTATCTCAAATTTCAGTACAAGACACTTCATGACAGCATTACGCACAGTGGAACACAGTTCAAAATTAGTCAAATATCAGAGGGTCAGATAGTATTTAGATGAATTGTATAAATAGCTTAGGAAAAATAAAAGCTCATTCATTCTTGTTGCAATCGCTGACTTGATTGTTTCTTATTCTTCGTAGAAATTGAATCATTGTTTTGCCCCACCAGTGGTAAGAATCATTGATCTTCAATTTTTAGTACATAAATTACTTGGAAATATTCTGGTGGCTTACTTGAACTATCTTCTGTAGTCAGAGTGAAGCACTTTGAGCGACAAGTAACTGTACATTAGACTGGGCCAAAAAAAATTTTTTTGTTTCAAAAACCATATTAATGATATTCCATGATCCGACTATCAGTTTGCTACATTGTGTAAGAAAAAATAATCAACAACGAAAAGTTTTATTTTTTTCTACTTTAATCGTGAATAACTTCTGAAGGAATCTCTTTCTGAAAAGGTTTAAAAAGACCTTTTTTTTAGAAATGTGAGTGAGTTAATAAACTCCAAAATAAAATAGCAAAATCAAAAAAACATACCATTTTTCAAAGCTTGATTACTCGGAAACGGTTAGTCTGAGAAAAATTTTTAATAAGACCTTTTTTAAAGGAAATTTAATTTTCTACAAAAAAGTTTGTCGTTAAATTTGTTGGGCTCAAAATAATTGAACAGTTTTGATGCTCAAGTAAGGTTAGGTCTAAGAAATATAGAACACAAATGATACCCCTCTAAATACTTCTATTTTGAGCTCAAACTTTTTTGGAATTTTTTTTTAGCTATCCCAAACAATATTTTCAATATGGTTTTGGCCCAGTCTACTGTACATATATTTTAAAACAGAATTGACATTGAGTTGCTAAAAGCCAATTTTATGACCTTTTTTCATAAAAAGATTATAAGATTTTCCTATTACTATAACGTGTAGTAGCTTTATTCACCAGCAGCTTGATTCACTTCTTGACCAGCTGGGGACTTCTTACTGATGAGCTTAATGACCTCATCAAATTTCCAACTGAATTCTCCACAAATCAGAAAGTGAAGGATGCAATTCTGAAGAAACTTCACAGGAAAATCAGAAGTGTTCTCAATAGGTCTGCCAACACAAAAAAGACCGTCTCAGGAGGAGTCAGGGCCTACAATTTCATGCCGAATTCGGCCATATTAGAAAAATGTTTTTTCCTTTGATTTAGGATTCGAACCTCTAACCTCCGACGTTATAGCAGGCAGACCTATTAACCATTACGTCATGGGTACCTCTAAATATGTCTCAGAATAGGAAAAAATTAAAAGCCAACAGAAACCTGTACCGACTGAATCAGTAGGATTTTAAAAGGTTAATTAAAAAGTAACATGGTGCCTCTTATGAAGAATTCTGTAAAAGTGTCAATACAAAAACCAGCAGACTTGACAAAGCCTTGAAAAGAAGTAAGCCAAGCAGACTAGAAACACACAAAAAACCAAATGTCTCCTATACAGAGTCCAAAGCAGAGAAATAAAAAACCAAATGGTTCCTTTATTTGTTCAATAGCAGAGGCACTAGCCTAATTTTGAAAACTGATTTCCTAGAAATCCAGGTATTCCTTGTATTCCACGCATGATCATGCTCATATCGGATCAAATTCGCTCCACTTTTGAAGATAAAATAAAATATACTCCGACGGACGCTCCGATTTTTTAGAATCTTACTCCACTTCAAATTTGGACACCTAAGTCCTAAACTCCAGACAATCATGGATTTGATGCATCCCTATTGCCCCGGGAGTCTCGGAACCAAGAGTAATTAAAGATTTACAATTTAATGCTAATCTCAAACGGCTAGGTTAGATGGTGGTTTTGATGGCAGTGTCTCTTGGCTTGCCAGTTCATCGAGATGAAATGGTTATTTTAATGATTGTAATTCACTTGACGTCCCACTTCCTTGAAAACTTTGAAACGTGCTGGAATGGCTTCTTAGTTCTTGACATAACATCGGTCCTTCACAATTCCCACAAAAAAAGTAGAAAATGGTCAAATTGCAGCTCTTGGGCGGCCAATAAACACCGCAATGATGACTTGGCAATTTGGAGTTGTTATGGTTTGAAAATTGATTGCGGCATAAGCTGTGTGTTATGACACGCCGTTTTGCATGAACCGGAGATTGTCGAAGGCTATATCATCAATCTCTTAAAAAAAAGTTGGTTGGTATCTGTAAATCCCATCGATAACCAATGCGTAGAAACGTGTTCAAATTCTCTGGTGGTATAGCCTTATCGTATATCCATCCTAACCATTTGGCAGAGTGTTCCAGTCACTCTCATACCAAAAATTGGTAAGCTAGAATATTCACTTGCCAAGAGCCTCAGGCCCATTAGTCTTACCTCCTTACCGCTTAAAAAGCTGGAAAGAATGGTTAGGGCTTACCAACCTTTTACCTCACTCCAAACTCACCCTCTGTCTGAGATGCAACATTGTCAACCCAAAAAATCGTGTGGGGCCGCACTTCAAAGTCTTGTCAGCAGTGCCCTGTTCTGTAACTATCGCATCGATAACATCGATCGAGAAACAGTGAGAACCGGAACGAAATCCTACTATGTTCATATAATTTCGTTCCATTTTCCACCGTTTATCGCAGGCTTTTATCGAAGCTATAGTTACAGAACAGGGGCACAGAACTGAATATGCTTTTGACAAGAAAGATTTTGCGGTGGGCGTTGACAATGCTTCTGACAATGGTGATTTTGTTAGCATGTGCAACGTTGCCAAAGAACATGGTGTGGACGTACAGTTAGTATTGTAGAGTATACTAAAGCAATGCGAATAAAACAGTGATCTCTGAAGCGGAGTGTTGACAATATGTTACATCAGGAGTGAATAATGGCGGTACACAAGGTGGCGTTCTATCTTCTCTTCTATGTTGTATGTTGATTGAATCTCGATAGATTCTGCTTCCATAATTTCTACTTCGGAAAAGATCCAGGAAGGCAATACCTTTCTGAGTTCTGTGGGAAGATTAAATTCACTGAGTTTCGTTTGGGTTCCTGGGCATCGCGGCATAACTGGAAACAAGATCACAGATGAATCAGCAAGCCGAAGATGTCAGAAAACTGTCTCAAGACCGGGGGGCTCGGTCTGCCGGGCTCCTAAGCTATGGGTTCAATCAGCGTTCGATGCAGACGGACTAAGCGTATGCTTCCCATGGTAATAAGAAAAACTGCAACATTTTTACTATCCCGTATAGCAGAAATGGTTGGCTAGTCAAGTGGAACTTCTTTCTTTATATGGGTTTTAAGATGGTTAAGTGATACTACACTCTCTGACATCTCTGGAGAAGATGACGACATCACTGACCAATGACCATTTGGTCTGTGAACGTACTGCATTTTTCAGAATCAGTACCCTTGTTCTGTAGCTATCGTATCAATAACAAAGGTAAAAAAACGTGGTGGATATTGGAACGAAATTCTATTAAAATCGCAGAATTTCGTTCTAGTTTCCATGGTTTGTCGTTGAATTTTATCGGGGTGAATGAGCCAATGAATTCGAAGTGAATTCCTCTGGTTTAAATTAATTATTTTACCAAACGTGTTAAAGGTCAGTTTTACCCGATCGTTGGTAATAAAAGCGATTATGAATGTAACGACGTTACGGTGACCTTCCGATCGCAGTTTCGCAATCAAATTTGTAGTTTTAAGGAATAAAACCACTTTTTCAATCCTTTCCGGTAGTCAATTGAGTCCTTCAGTCCTTCCTAAACAAAAGACACACGTATTTGCAAATGTTTTGGAAGTTTGTCGTTACATGTGGCATTTGCTATGATGTAGAGTTGCCAATACGTGTTACAGATTCACAAGCGGCATGTTTTATTATTTTAACAACCATCCATGAATTCGCCTTCTTAATCGTTCAAATTTTGAACTCAATGAGTGATTTTTTTTAAGCTCTGTTACTGCACTCGCAACCATAAACAACTGAAAGTGAGTCTTGGATTTATAGCTTAAAATTTCAATAAACTCTCGAAAGTAGTCTTTAGAAAGGAGCATTTCAGTATACTTAAGAACTTATTAGTCTTATCCTACAATTAACTTCGAAATTAAAACGCCATTAAAGGAAAAAATAATAAAAAAAAAAAAACAACCAATATTTATATTTTTGGCTAAGTCGAACGCTATTCCCACCTTTGAACCAACCTGAAGTTATTCCCAGCCAATTTAATAAACAAACTTTTACGAAAATGAGTCATTCAGCAATAAAATAAAAGACAGTCTGACGAACAGACCAAAACAAAACAAAAACAAAAAAGAAACTCGAGTAAGGTCAAGTGCAACCTTTCAATTATTTACACCAGACTGAAGTTTGATAAGATCACAATAAAAAAAATACTTTCCCGAGTCTTGTGTCGGTATGTCGCAACTATTCAAGGTCGAACTACGAGTACAATGAAGTTTTCATCTAATGCCAGGGTAAACGGAGTAATTAGGATTTGTTTTTAATGAAACGATGAAGGACAAGAAGTTTGACATCTCCCAGTCACCACCGCCATACCACATGTCTCATTAAAATGTATTTTTATGCAAAGAACATGACAACTAGCTATGCGAATGCTACAATACCGACTCGAATAACGGTGAGCAATAATAATTTTATTAACAAGCCGGCGATTATTATTATGTATGTACGTTCCTACGTAGGTATTTATTGTCTGAATGATTTTGTGGTTGTTAGAAAATTACTCAGTAATTTCAACAAATTATCGCAATGATATTACCCGTATCTAATCATAGGTTGCCTAAACAATGTTTATTTAATAAAAAAAAAAAAAAGTGGTGTCTAACAACCTTAACTACAAAGCGATAGCGTGTGCAATAATATTTATGTAAATTGACAGTAAACTGCAAACGCATCAATTGGCAAACTCAAGCGGAAGCAAATGACATGGCATTTGAATGCACTAAGCAGGTGAAACGATAATTCTTGATTTGTTTTAAAGTAAGTGTGGTTATAAATTACCGTTAATTGAATGACATGGCGTTCCAATACAAATCTTGTTTCGTAGACAACTGGTAATTATGCAGGCTCTATAAAGAATGGAGTGCGTATTAGAGGCGTATTTACACTTGAAGAGTTTAAAGCAATACCTAAAAGCACCGCAGAGCTAATATTTGTTAGGGCTTTTGTTTACTTATTTTGTTTTTCTATGAATGTTAATTCATTCTTAATGTGCTCATTTTTGTTTGTTAACTTGACACAGATTGTCAATGGTAGCTTTAGAGCGTGCGTTGCACTTTTCTTCAAAAAAAAAGTGTAAAATGCTTTGGAGACAGATTTTTTGTTTTTTTATTAATAAACGATGCTTTTGCCATTTTTGAGTTCTGGGGAAATTGAAAGGTACCAGCTGGAAAGGTAAAAAAATGTCGCAAAGCCCGAACTCAATCCTGAAAGACCAGCAGGGAAACATAGAAATAGACACAGTCGCTGCTGAGGATCTGGAAAGATCACTTCTGCAGACGGTTTAACGGTCATGAAGACACTAATTTTTATTTTTCCAAGGGAGTTGGAGATCGGTTGGAAAGGAACATGCACCAGGTGATCTGCATGATATGGTCGGAAGAAAACATGCTCGATGAATGGAACCTCAGTATCGTATGCCCGATCCTAAAGAAGGGAGAACCTCACAATTGCGCCAATTATAGAGGGATAAGCCTCCTTAATCCTTACTAATATTATAAATGTGAAAGTCACTCTGTCTGTCCGACTTTCTATGTTACCGTCTCCCGCCCAAACTACTAAACTGATTGATATGAAATTTTGTACAGAGACAGTCTCGAGCCTGAGGAAGGACATAGGCTATATATTTTATCCCTAAATTCCCACGGGAACGGAAACGTATATGGGAACTTAGAAGTTACAGCACCGATTTTGAAAGTTCTTCCACCGTTAGAATGCTACACTATCCCCGAGTAACATAAACCTTGATTCATCCCCATATTCCTACGGGAACGGGAGTCCTTACTAATATAATAAGTGTGAAAGAAACTCTGTCTGTTCGTCTTTCTATGTTACCATCTCTCGCCCAAGCTACAGAACCGATTTAAATGAAATTTTATACAAAGATTATCTAGAACTTGAAGAAAGACATAGGATACATTTTATTCGAATATTACCACGGGAACCGGTCCTCACTAATGTTATAAATGCAAAAATAGCTCTGTCTGTTTGCCTTTCTATGTTACCATCTCCCGCCCAAACCAATGCACAGATTTAAATGAAATTTTGTACAGAGAGAGTCTAAAATTTAAGAAAGGACATAGGCTCTATGTATATTTTATCCCTATATTCCCACGGGAAAGGAAACGCATTCGAGAACTTTTACACTATCCGATTTCAAAAATTCTTCCACCGTTAGAATGCTGCACTCTCCTTGAGTAACATAAACTGTTAGTCATCTCCGTATTCCTACGGGAACGGCCACCATATTCCCACGGGAATGGGAGTCTTTACTTATATCATAAGTCTGAAATGAAATCTGTCTGTTTTTTTATTTGTTATCAAAAACCGCCCAAACTACTAAACCTATTTATATATGAATTTTGGTAGGTAAGGAGATGTAGTCTTGAGCCTGAAGATGGACATAGGCTATATGTATATGTTATCACTGTATTCCCACAAGAACCCAAACGTAAACTGGAACCTAGAAACTACTGAACTGATTTCAAGAATTATTTCCCCGTAAGAATGCTACACTACCTCAAAGTAAAATTAACTTTAATTTATCCTCATATTCCCATGGGAACGGAAGTACTTACTAACATTATAGATCCGAAATCAACTCTGTCTGTCTCTTTTTCTTTGTTACCATCTACCGCCCAAACTATTGAACCTATTTGTATGAATTTTGGTGCAGAGATAGTCTTGAGGCTGAAGAAGGACATGGGCTGTATTTGTTATCCCAATATTCCTGCGGGAACGGCAACGTAAACGGGAACTTTGAAGCTACTTAACCGATTTCAAAAGTTCTTTCACCGTGAGGTGATTTCTGTCAAATTGTCGATTACGCAGTTGACCTAAGAAGAAATGTCTATTTTGATCTTCAAATAAATATTGGCAATCGGTAATGACTGTGTGAAAAGTCGATTTCGGCGCCGACTAATGAGATAGTTAACCATATCAACTAATAAATTATGTTAGACGTATTGACGACGTCGTACGTATATATTCCTTAGAATTATCAGGAGTGGCTGTAAGTTGTTGTTCCAGTGCCAATAATGAGTAATCTACACAGCTACATATTACACATCTGGGATGCACCATTATGAAAGTTTTTATAATGACTGGAACAGCGAAAGGAGAAAACTATTGATTCCCCGTATTTCTTTAATTCCCACAGATTTGTCATTTTAGTTTAAAAGAATGTATCAAACTCGCAAAACCTTATTATTTGACAAAAGATGGAAAAAGTAAGAACGTCGTGCGCAAAAATGTACTCAAATAAAATATAACAATAGTTTACTAAAACGCATGAATGTGTCTTATATGCAAAATAAGTAGCCAAAAAAAACTAAAATGCTGCCGAAAGTTACTATTCCACGCGGACGACGTCGCGGGCACAGCTAGTATCACGTATAATATCCTGTCTGTTGTAATATGTGAACATCTGAAAACCCACGTCAACAACTTGATAGGTCCTTATCAATGTTGTTTAACTCCTGAAAAGTCTAAAATAGACCAAATTTTCATATTCCGATAGATCTTGAAAAAAAACCGAGAATATAATATCGATATATACCATCTATTTATCGATTTCAATCCCGCGTATGACAGTTTTTACAGAGGCTTCCTGTAGAGACTTTTGATGTCAAAAAGCATCAGGCAAGGCGACAAACTGCCATGCGATTTCTCTACCATCATACTTGAAAAGATTGTAAGAAACTCAAACGTCAACACCAGAGGAACAATCTTTCAAAAGTCTGTACAATTACTCGCCTATACGCAGACGATACTGACGTAATGGGAAAAAATAAGCGTGATGTCATAAGTGCTTTTGTGAGAGAGGGTAAAAGGAAGTATATGTTGTCATCAAACAAGAATACCAAACATTGACGAATTGGACAAAACGTCACAATAGACAAACATAACTTCGAGATAGTACAGGACTTCGTCTACCTAGGATCCGCTGTAGACACGGACAACAACATCAGTGCGGAGATCAAACGGAGAATAACTCTTGCCAACCGTTGCTTCTTTGGGTTAAAAAGATATTTGAGAAACCAAACCCACTCTAAAAAAAACCAAGGTAAACCTGTATAAGACCATAATCATCCCAGTCCTGCTGTACGGCGCGAAAGCGTGGGATCTTATCGATAGTGGCTGAGGAAAGTGTAGGTCCTTTCGAAAGAAAAAATCTCCGAATGATCTTTGGTCCCGTGTGCGGAGACAATGTGAAGAAGAAAGAAGAAGATACAAAAACTTGTACCGCGACATGGTACAGCTGGGAAATCGTGGAAGGGGAAGACCTCGTCTTAGGTTGCGACTGACTTAGAGTGCATAATCGGAGAGAGCTCGTCCGAAATCGAAATTGTTGGCGAAAGATGTTGGTTAATACCCACCTTAGTAAGTAAGTAAGCAAGCTTTAGCCTTAATGTCTTAAACAAGCTTAAGGGGCCGACCCATAGAATCCAATGAGTCTGTTCACCGCCGGATCCAACTGACAGCTCGATTCAATGCCTGGCCCTATTGTAAGACAAAACTAAAATAGTTTAGGATTTGTCTAGTGCCGTTTTTACACAGTTTTCTGAACTTAGTAGACGTCTCTATAACGAAATTGTTCTTCAAATGCAATCTTCAATTAAAATAAATGCTAAACGTTTTTATGAATTTATAAACATCAAAAGAAAATCTTACGGCTACCCTTCCTCCCTCTCTTACCTCAACAATTCTTCATCGGACCCTGAAACGATTGCTAAATCTTTCGCAAGCTTTTTTAACCAGTCATTTAGTGATTGCGAAGTAGAAGTGGATATCCATTATTTTCAATATCTAAATAACTTTCCACAAACCTCATTTCACACATTGCATATTCTCCCATCCATAATCTACCTGACTCTGTTTTTCCCCTACATTACGACTCACAAAAATTCAAAAGCAACGTGTATCGGGTTCTACTCTTAAATCCTCTCCTACTTTTTCCTAAATGCTCGCACTGTGTTTTAAAACATTATAAGAGTATTCATAACCCCTTGAAGTGACCGTTGATTATATAAAAAAAAAAATATCTTTGTAAGACATCAGGAACAGCGGTTCTTTTGAACGACGAACAACAAAGAACCATGACAATTCTGCATTCATTTTTTCTTTCTTATTTGAAAGTCCATTCAAATCTTGTTAAAAGTCAAAGCTAAAATTGAAAAGTAGGTTATAATTATGAATCACACTGTACAATTTATGCTGATGTATTTTTTTAATGACAGGGATGTGTGGTTATTTGTGGCTTAGCGTTTTTCGAGGACTGGAAAACCTGGGTCAACCCTGTTGAAAGTTCAACGAACTTCCTATTGTGTGAAAATTTCATAAGCAAATATCCAAAACGACGGCAATGTCATGAAAAATCCATAAAAAAGGACCAAAGAATGATGTGTCTACATATCGTCCCATAGCTAAACTTTCCTGTATACCAAAGCTGTTCGAAAGGATTGTTTATGATACACTGTCTTTCCACTGTAGGTCTATTTTGGCTTCTGAACAACATGGTTTCCTAGCAGGGAGGAAGAAAATCCAACTACGACCAATCTAGTGGATTTTGTTTCCCAACCCTTGTGTACCCAAGAGAAAGGAAACTTAGGGCCGGTTTGTTCAGAGCGGGTTAAATAAGCAATTTGGTTATCAAGGATTTTTCTTAACTCATGATTAAGAATCTGTGATCACCAAAGTGTGTTTGTTCACCTTTTTCATAGCTTGGTTAGCAAATCACGGGTTATTCAAAAATCGTTCCATTTTCCAGTCTACATGTCAAAACTTAATCAAGGAAATTATTGAAAATATGTACATACATTTTTTGATGAGAGACTTTTTTTTCGGTTGTCAAAACTATCGAGATTTAAATTTAATTTCATTTTAGTTTCAAACATATGTAGGTATGGCGAATCGGAACACCTAAATAAAGAAACTCCCAACTAATTGGCAATCTAACAGAGGTATGAGTGTGTCATCAAAGCAAAAAGCATCTAGCTGCACAAGAGGCAAAAGCAGCATCAAATGCTCAAACCGGAATACTCAGATTACAGCTCAGTTGGCTGAAAGGGCTTTGCAAGCTGCTCGTGCTGCAGAAGCTGTATTGGTTGGAAAACAGGGAATTGTCGAACAACTTGAAAAAGAAGTTCACGAAGCTGAAGCTGTAGTACAAGAAGAAACTGCTTCCATACAAAACACCCAAAATAATGTAAATTTCGCCCTGCAAGCTGCTCAACAAGGCAACCACACAACTGAGAACATTGACCAAAGCAGTGCAGAACCAAAAAAAGGTCAAGTTGATGAAATTTTAAGTTTCAAGAAACTCTACGCCAACAGCTGGCTGGCACAAAATAAGGAGACGCATGAACAAAAAACTAGACATGCTGCTGAGGAACATCGCTTAAAAATTTAAATTCTCCAAGCGGAGATAAAATTCAAAGAAAATACTGCCATTTATGGTTTAATAAAATACCACTTCAGCCAAGCCCACGCTTTTTTTATTCATAGTAGAATTGATTTATGTTTTTGTTTTACAGAAACTACTTATTAAAAAAACTAAAATTACAGCGTCCATATGCCTCATTCAAGGTGATATGTCAGCCTGACAGTTTTTTATTCTGAAGGGATAGTTGTGATTTGAACAAAAATCAAGCCTGAACAAACTGAATATCAGTTAATCGTTGTTAAAATGGTGCTAACCCAGAAAAATTGCCTGGTTAGCAAAATCTATGATTAAAAGCTCTGATCAGAGATTCCTTGATTAAATATTTCGTGAACAAACCGAATCCATGATTAACATCTGGAATAATCATTGATTAGAAATAACCAAGCTTGAACAAACCGGCCCTAAGTTGATGTTATTGCTACTGATTTTAGTAAAAGCATTCGACAAAATGTCACATAAAATCATCATTTTCAAACTAAAAATCCTAGGCTTTCCCCCACTTTTTATTTCTTGGGCTAGTACCTATTTGACTAAAAAAAAATATGTGGTCTGATTCAGATCATCTCTCACCGATCCCTTCGTAGCACCTTCTGGTGTCCCTTAAGGCAGCCATCTTGGCCCACTATTTTTTATTTAAGCGATTAACGATGTTCTCAAAACCCTTAGTTGTAACGTTTTGATATACGCGGATGATATGAATTTAGGTACATATTTAGAAGCATTCTATGTTCTATCCCCCATTGATTCTTGTGTCTTAGAAGATAATCTAGACATTTTTTTAGTTTGGTGTCTCAAAAATAATTTAGAACTCAACTTTAGTAAATGCCACGCTATAACTTTTTCCCGCAAACGTCTACCCCCGCCCCCTTTATCTACAAGGCGAACCAATCGTCTACCCCCGCCCCCTTTATCTACAAGGCGAACCAATACACGTTGTTTCTTATGCTCGTGACTTAGGTGTCATTTGTGAGAGCTCAACTTTCACTCCCAAATTGAACATGTTATAAAAAAAGCAAACAGCATGCTCGAATTCATAAAAATTTGGTGGAAAGATTTTTCCAATCCGTCTATTCTCAAATCCCTGTATGTTACTTTCGTTAGGTCAATCCTTGAATAGTCCTCCCAAGTGTGGCCTCGAAGCTGTCCAACGCAGATTTCTTCTTTACACTCTACGCAAACTTACCCGGGAAGATAGATACCACCTGCCTCTATATGGTGATCGTCTACAACTTATTGATCTTCAGTCTCTTCAAAGGAGATGTGAGATCTCAGATATAGTATTTGTTTAAGATCTTTTAAGTGGAAACATTGATTGTCCGTCGCCATTGAGTAAATAAATAAAATAAAATAAATGAAAATAAGTAAATAAATAAAATAAAAAATTGACAGTTTGGTAGATGTCGTCTTCAATACGAAATACAAAATTTTCAACACTGTATCTATTATTAGAATTAAATGCAACACTGCAACCTAACAATGTTGCATCTTTTTTCTACATCAGATTGTTAATACTCCTTGTAAATTGCAACAGGTTGTGTGTGGCTTACCTTAACCATAATGAAAAAGCCTGTAATTTTCTGTTTAACAAAATAAATGGTTTGTTTGTTGTTTCCTTAAACCTTGGTTTTCTTTTCTTTTACTTGAAAGTTTAAAAAAGTCACATTTACACAAATGTTACAAAACGCTATATACACCGATTCAAAATAAAAAACCCAATATGAAATGTTAATGAAAAGCTCACTCATCTCTAGTCGGACTAGAGATTCATTTACTTATCTCCAATTTTTCTTAAGCATTCGTAACCACAACGAATGTTATGGATTCTATGGACTGGACCCTTAAGACAAAGCTTACAACTCCAGTTTACTCAATTTCACCTTAAATATCATCTTCAATATTCAAATAAGTAGTTCTCTTCTTACAAATTGAAGTTATTTTCTTCTCTTCTAACTCGGGCTGAATGAGAATATATGCGAAGGATAAACATATAACTCACTTATTGATAAAAAAATTTAAATTATTAAAATATTTTGCCTCTTCTCCAACTACTCATTGCCTCTTCTCCAACTACTTCTACACAGACAAGTACATTCTGAATAAAGTTCTGTCCCCTTAAGTCCAGTTCGCACGTCGTCCTCGTAAAGTGACAGCCTAAAAGTGGAGAAAGTAGATTTTTGACGTTTATGTCGTTCATTACAATGGTGAACTAATTCCATGCAATTAAATTTTAAATAATTAAGTGTCTTGTAAAGTTTTGTGTATTGGAATTACAAAAATATCTAATCAGTGTTTTATCTGTGATCAGTGTAATTGATTTAATTTTATATTGAAAACACATGATAAATTGTGAGTCCACTACGAAGAAAAAAATAAAATTTTTATATGTGTAGTTACACCACTCTTACAATGACTGAAACATCTCTCGATGTTTTTTTTTTACACTATCAGAACAGCTTATTTCAAGCTTGTGAAACAATGTATCTTTTCTTCAAGAGTTTTTTCACCTTCAAGTACTCTGAAATATGTGTCACTATCATCATTTAGCGAGGTGTTAGTTGTTAGTTAGCAAAAAATGAGTCTAACACACTCAAGACAACAGAACTAAGAAATATTACAAAATTATTGATAAACATATACAAAAACAAATTAGATAGCTACATACGTAAAATTAATTATTAAGTATGACAATTATAAAGAAATAAGAAACATGAAACAAAAAACATAGTCAAGAGAGTGGAGCTCTGGTAATCAAGGACTTTAACGTAGTTTTACTAATGTAAAAATCTATTAAATTTGAGTTTAGGTTTAAAACTTTTATCATACGATTAAGAGTCTCATTCATGCCATAATTAGTTCTATGATGAGGACAGTGAAGTAACTCCAAGTTGCGCAGTTAGTATGAGCTTCCCCGGTAGTTAAAACTAATGCATGAGAGCGAGTCAGGAGCATTATCAGGATGTTGTGAACGTTTGACGTTTGGGCTCCAAAATATTTTATTTTTAATTTTAAGAGCTAGAAATTATCACAAACAATAACTGCTACTCACTATACACACTTTTTTTTTGGAAATTAATGCATGAATTACCAACACGCTTTGGCTTCGCCGAGTAGTAGCAATAGTAGAAGTAGTTGGAGTTGTAGTAGTAACAGTAGTAATAGTAGTAGTTGGAGTAGTAGTATTAGTAGTAGTAGTAGTATGAGTAGTAGTAGTAGTAGTAAGAGTAGAATTAGTAGTGGTAGTAGTTAGAGTAGTAGTAGTAAAACTAAAAGTAGTAGTAGTAGTAGTAGTAGTAGTAGTAGTAGTAGTAGTAGTAGTAGTAGTAGTAGTAGTAGTAGTAGTAGTAGTAGTAGTAGTAGTAGTAGTAGTAGTAGTAGTAGTAGTAGTAGTAGTAGTAGTAGTAGTAGTAGTAGTAGTAGTAGTAGTAGTAGTAGTAGTAGTAGTAGTAGTAGTAGTAGTAGTAGTAGTAGTAGTAGTAGTAGTAGTAGTAGTAGTAGTAGTAGTAGTAGTAGTAGTAGTAGTAGTAGTAGTAGTAGTAGTAGTAGTAGTAGTAGTAGTAGTAGTAGTAGTAGTAGTAGTAGTAGTAGTAGTAGTAGTAGTAGTAGTAGTAGTAGTAGTAGTAGTAGTAGTAGTAGTAGTAGTAGTAGTAGTAGTAGTAGTAGTAGTAGTAGTAGTAGTAGTAGTAGTAGTAGTAGTAGTAGTAGTAGTAGTAGTAGTAGTAGTAGTAGTAGTAGTAGTAGTAGTAGTAGTAGTAGTAGTAGTAGTAGTAGTAGTAGTAGTAGTAGTAGTAGTAGTAGTAGTAGTAGTAGTAGTAGTAGTAGTAGTAGTAGTAGTAGTAGTAGTAGTAGTAGTAGTAGTAGTAGTAGTAGTAGTAGTAGTAGTAGTAGTAGTAGTAGTAGTAGTAGTAGTAGTAGTAGTAGTAGTAGTAGTAGTAGTAGTAGTAGTAGTAGTAGTAGTAGTAGTAGTAGTAGTAGTAGTAGTAGTAGTAGTAGTAGTAGTAGTAGTAGTAGTAGTAGTAGTAGTAGTAGTAGTAGTAGTAGTAGTAGTAGTAGTAGTAGTAGTAGTAGTAGTAGTAGTAGTAGTAGTAGTAGTAGTAGTAGTAGTAGTAGTAGTAGTAGTAGTAGTAGTAGTAGTAGTAGTAGTAGTAGTAGTAGTAGTAGTAGTAGTAGTAGTAGTAGTAGTAGTAGTAGTAGTAGTAGTAGTAGTAGTAGTAGTAGTAGTAGTAGTAGTAGTAGTAGTAGTAGTAGTAGTAGTAGTAGTAGTAGTAGTAGTAGTAGTAGTAGTAGTAGTAGTAGTAGTAGTAGTAGTAGTAGTAGTAGTAGTAGTAGTAGTAGTAGTAGTAGTAGTAGTAGTAGTAGTAGTAGTAGTAGTAGTAGTAGTAGTAGTAGTAGTAGTAGTAGTAGTAGTAGTAGTAATAGTAAAGACTAAAATCCGTCTATTGTAGCCTGGCCCGAATTTCACGCAATAGGTTTGTTCCTTGAAGCCCTGGGGTTGCCCTAGGGTCACCACAAAGCGTTTTCTGAAAAACCTAAATGTCATATTGAGTGTTTTTTGAACCATAGGTTTGTCATAAACTCGCCCAACTCGCCCTAGCTTTTTGCTGTGGCGATTTGAGGGCTGTCAAATGGCGTGTATTTTTTTTTTTAATGACAGGGATGAGTGGTGATTTGTTATTTAGCGTTTTTTGAGGACTGGAAAACCCAGGTTTTTTGACAACTCATAGAGTAGTCAAGAAAACCTGGGTCAACCCTGGGGAAAGTTCAACGAACGGACCTAATGTTACTTACAGGTGATTTTTCAGTTTTAGATGCTCAAACTGTTGACGGCATAAATTCTCTTGGGGTCCATCAGCCTTGAACTCTAAAGGCAAAATCCTTAATGCATTGCAGACTATTGACTTCGAGCTTTCCACTCTCAGATGCAACATTGGCATTTTGACACTAGCTCATTTCTTACAGATCAATTGATTGAGTTTTAGTTTGTAAACAAATTGAAAGTGACAGATCCAGTTTTGAGCTGCACCCCATATTTCTACTGTCCAGAAATAATCACTGATCATCTAAATACTTTACACAATACATATCCAGTCTCACTAGTTATTAGGAATATTTAATTACATTCCATAAGTAATAAATGTTGACTCAATAAAAAATGTTCACTCTGCGCCTCTGAAGTCTCGATATATCACTGATCAAAGAAGATTGTTTTCACATCATAAGTATATGTCCCATTTTTGTTCCACAACGGCTTAAATATTTCAAAAAGAAAACTATGTCCATGAATGAAACAGTAGCAGTACTAAACGGATTTGACTGGAAACAACTATACCTTTTTTTGAATGAAGTTTATAAGTATAGACTTTTATTAACAACTGAATTCGAATAAATTCATTTTATGTTAATTTACAAATTTATATTAAAATAACTTCTATGAAAATAATTTGCCAATCGAGCTGACGGCAGTGCCATAGCTTTTAGATTCATTAAATAATATAAATTGATGTATCCATAATAGTCAATAAAATGAATGAATTACTTACTTACTTACTTACTTACTCTCACTGATGCATTTTTACATAGGCATTCTATCTGCATACTAATAATACTAAAAGATTCAAGCAATAATCAAAACTCAACAGCAAGAAGTCTCCTCGTTTACATTGTAAGAAAAAACTTGTGTCATAAACAAACAAAATTTGTTCAGAGCTCCAATTGTTAGAGAGTACTAAAATATGTATTGCCATCGAACGACTGGCCGTCCTGAATGATCGGTTTAAACTGATTGACTTATCCCACTTATATTCCGTAGCTCTGCTATCTTCTACAAACCTCTTCACAAGACAAGCACTTCCAAGGTAGAAGTGATTGTCATAGACAAGGCTGCAAAAACATTTGTCTGTAAACAATCGATCGATCGATTCAAGGGCACTTTCAATACTTAACAATGAAAGCCATTCGCTTCGCTTTCGATCAACATCATCGCGATCACCGATGTGCCTTTACCTATTCCCATGTCCCATCAGATGTTTCATCTTGAACAATTTGTCAAATTTATGCCGCCCCTTATAATTGACTGCATATATTTGCGAGTTGCTCTTTCTAAAAGCCTTTTCCGACTATGTACGAGTGCGAGTTCCTATGTCTTATATTGTATCCACTTTGGTAGTTGATGTATGTTGACACGGTTTTGTTGACATACTAGACTATCTGAGAAGTGCACCTTTAATGGCTTTAATAGACAAACTTGTTATTTGCTGCATATTTAGCGTTTCATCATCGATATTGCTAATTACTGTCGAAAGGTGTCACAAACTCGCTGCACATGGGTAAAAGATTAATGGTTTCCGGAAACGCAACTTGTACTCGCTGTCGCCTCGTATGTCTGTCTCTCTGCCAATCCCTAAATGCCATAAGCCCAGGAGGGGATACCAAAAGTTCAGTTTCGAATTGAATGGTGTTGTGAGTAGACGTTCGGATTCGGAGTCAATCGTCATATCGTGCAGAATTAACGAAAAAAAAAATGGAAAATACGCGTTATAATTTTCATACAACAAATAATATCGATGAAGAGGACGATCAAGACGACTATCGTTCATCGGGCACTTTAAACATATCTCATCCGGAATTTGATAAAATTACTTATCTTATTGGGGACATTGGCTATTGGCAAGTCACGTGGGCTTTTATTTTGTCAATATTTGAAATTGATTGCACATTTCACATCTTTTCGTTTGTATTTCAAGTGAGTACCAACAAACTAAACATTGTTACCTCGATTTGAACTGACTTCACCTGCGGTTCTGAATCGTTACGATATAAGTATTTACGCGACTTAACGAAGTTTTTTGTTGTGGTCTTTCTTAACCTAACTTTTTGTTTTGTTTTGTATAAATCTGGATGTGTATTCACATTCAGATACATTTTTGTGCTCTATTCTCATAATATCGTTTCTCGTGTATGTGAGCGCTGTGATTTGGATGTAAGCAGATACTTTTGGGGGAACTCATAAGTGGTTTATCAAGTTTTTCAAGCATCGTTGTGTGACTAACTTAATAATTGAACTCTGATTTAAATTTGTGTAGGTATGTCTTGGCTCCAACGAAAATACAAGTTTTATTTGATTGTATCGATTCACTTTTCGGTCTCCACCTGTGTTCTCCAAAGACTTGCTTAGCAGTGGACTAGAAGATTGGAGTTGACCTAGTTCTGACTGCTTTTTTCATATATTTTCAACATTATTTTGAAGAACTTAATGCAAATCAACCTGTTCATAGGACAAAATCATCATTAAACCCAACTTAATTTGAAAGAAACATTCAAAATTTATATTTTTTGGAGTGTTCTTCGTTATTCCCAAAAAATCGTTGTTTATGTTTTGGCGAGAATCGCGAATAGAGCAATAACTTTTGTTAACAAGTCAGCAAACTCAAGACGCCAAAGAGCACAACATCTTGAAGTCAAGTCTTGAGTAAGCTGCAAAATAAAAACAATAGTAGATAATAACAATTTGGTAGCCTGAAATGTGACTGGTTATAAGACTTAATAAAGCAAATGATAAGCGGTGGCACCCATAAACATAAATCATTACCTACAGTTAAGTGCGTTTTAATTTCATTGTTATGGTTCGAAGTACTCTGCTACTGTTTTGAATTCAATTTTTCGGAAAACCAATAAAACCACAACGCAATTAAATATTTTCTGAGAAAAAAATTCTTTTAAGTGTGAAACACTTAGATACTTGCTCTTTATAGCCAAGTCGGAAGAAAACGATTTGAGAAAGAAAAGAGATTAATCATATCATACAATTTTGTGTCGCTATTCGTTGCGGTGTTGTGGACAATCGTGTTGAGTTAATACATTTTTTTAGGTAGAGAATCAAGCAATTGAATAGGTAGACGAGGTACAAAGAAACCGATGGCGCTTATAAGTTTTCATTGAATGTTAAGTTTGACACCTAAAAGTCTAAAATTGAATAAAAAAGTAAGCTTCATGGTGAATCCTTGAAAGCTTTTGGTTGTAATGTGTTGTTGTAATGCATTCACTTCAATAAAGCATGCAGTTCACCTGTCTAACATTTTATTTTTTTTTTTAAGGAGGTTTTTTCAGTACTAACTGCAGAACTTATAGGTATACTAAATAATTGTAAAGGGTGTTTTTTAGGTGAGTGGTTTTGAAAACGAAGTAAAACGCTTATCTGCGTAGACAGGCGATTTAACATAATCCCACAAAAAAAAGTCCCCAACGGTGTTCAAAAGTGTCAGAAGTTTCAGCTGACAGTTAGATTTTCCAGTTTTTCGGATATAGATTTTCAGATGGAAAAAACAGTCTGAAAATTTTTAAAAATGATCTAGTTGTCAAAAAAAGGGAAAAATCGTATATGACAATCCGACTTTACTCGGTATTCTTGGGTTAGTTTTTTTGTTTTACTAGTGTTCGCTTTCTGTTGAATTAAAATTGATTATTATTATTGATGTTCGAATATTCTGTTTTGTAAATTGATATTGAAAGTGAATTAATCAGCAACGAAAATAAATGTGGAGCTGGAGGGTATATGATTTAAATTTTTTTTATGAAAATTGATAGAAGTGAATTTAATTTGCATACTACCTTACACAAATACTTGGAAATAGAATTTCTTAATTTCAAACTGGGAAAATCTGTATGTTTTCCAATTACTTTTACCACTAGCACTAACTATGTTGAACCGAAAGGTGAAACACAGTACTATTTTCAGGCGCGGATCCAGGATTTTGATAAGGGGGGGGGGGGGGGGGGGTAGTTTTCCTTCCTTTTCAATGATTTGATGTTATTAAATATAAACTCAATCAAATATAAGAATACATTTTTTTTTTAAGTGAGTTAGAAAAATTTTTTAAACAAAAATAAGTTAAATTATTTTAAAACAGTTAATTAAATGCTAAAATCTAACTTTTTGTTGAAGCCGGCTTTTGAAAACCTCGTTATTACTTTTTCAACATCGATCGGGATTTGTCTGGGGATGTGCATAAGTGCCAGACCGCAAAGGCTTTAAGGCGCTGCGCCGCGCGCCGCCGCAATGAAGGAAAAGACCGCTCTGCCGAAGAATTCGTAACCGGAAGCGTTGCAAGGATTAAAAGAAAACTGTGTATAATTCCAAACACATCCTTATTGCATCTATCCATCAACTCAAGTGCTGTAACGGGAAGATGGTTGTTCTGCTACTTTTCCGTTAACATTGTAAGTTTAAATACATCTATGTGAGGTTTCCGGCCTAAATCTTGCACTCAAATCGGTCAGGAAGAGATTTTGTAGTATACATCAGCTGAATTAGTGTCAAAATTAGTTCGGTGAATTTGGCGTCCACCATGACGTGGAATACGAAGAATTCTCAACTCAACATTCAACTGATCGCATAAATTCTTTGCATGCTGCCAGATGTTGTGGAAACTGGTATCTATGTTCTCCCGGCGACCTTGAAGAACGGAAATCGTGTTCTTCACCAGCATTGCTCTGCTATTCAGGTCAAGAGATTTAGATTGTAGTAACTTGCTAACAGCTGTGTTAAAGACAACACATCACTCAAACACAAAACTGATACAATAAACTGTGAATTGCATAAAGATGTTATAAGTAAGGAAGCCTTGCCAGCCGTGCTTGGGTCACGCCACTGCGATATCGTTTCGAATGCTTTCACAATTTTGATGAGGTCCATAGAAAATTGAAGTACACCTTCATGTCGTTCTACCCACCTTGTTTCGCAAAGTGATGTCAGGGCACACCCCAAGGTGTTCACGAGGACAGTTTTTCGTTTCGGATGCGATTTGAAGAAGAAGATAACCTCTTTCATTATTGCAACAGCGTCTCGAATGGCAGGTACTTTTGAACTTTGTGAAATGGAGTTATTTAGCCTATGACTGTAGCATGGAGTCCTAACAGCATTATTCGCTTCACTCTGAATTTCCATAACAGCACCTCGAACTTCTGAAAGCATAACAGCACATCCGTCTGTCCCTATTCCCACACAACATTCAAGAGAAAGTTTGAGCTTTTTCTTCAGTTGCAACAATACAATTTGGCCGATGGCTTTGCCAGTTAGAGATAACTCCTTAAATTTAAAATTTCCATCCAATTTCTCTTCGGCGAAAGAGACAAAATCCTCACGAATGCTACCATTGTGAACGTAGCTTAATATAATACTCAGTTGGGAGAGGTGAGATGCATCAGTTGTTTCATCAAAAAGTATTGAATAAAATATGTGAATCCCGAACGAATGACATTAACTTTTTTTATGCCTTCTGTCTGAGTTTTGCTTTTTCTTGGTATTGAATGAATTTATTATTTAAAGCAATTTTGGGACCAACCGAATTTTTGTAGCGAATACGTACAGTTTGCTATAGCTTAACATTTTTATTGACAGAGAGGGGGAGCAATTGCCCCTATTGCCCCCCCCCCCCCCCCCCCCCCCTCTATTTGCACCTGACCATTTTATATCTGACACAGAGCTAAAATTGCGTTCTTGAACTGACAGATTGAACTTGGAAGATTCGAAACTGCTTTTTTTGGCGTAACGGGTAGTGTTCGTTTATTGAAAAATTTACATATAATAGTGTAACATTTGAACAATTTTCTCCTCAGCCTGCATTGTAAAATATTCAAAATTGATCCTGACTTTTTTTCGATTTTAACTACAAAAAATCGGTTATTTTGTTGTTTAATTTGTAATTATTGGAACAAAAACGATAATGCTCTCGACAATAATTGGTAACTTAGAATTAGAATTGAATTAGTCCAGTAGATTTTGAGTTATCGTGCACACGGACTTCAAATATTACAAGTCTCAGAAAAACGATTTGAAAAATGTAGATCGCTGTTGTTTAGCGCCCAATACACACATTTAATATTCTTGAGATATGCATTCATTTAAAAAAATTTTAAAAAAATTTAAAGGCCTTACTCCCCTTAAGGGGGGGTTTAATTACGGTGGATCTCTCACTGCAACATTAGGGACGGCTTCATTATTGAAGAAATATGGACCAATGATTCCTTTTGCCCATAGAACACACCAAACAACGACATTTGAGGATGTATTGGCGTTTATACTGTGGCTAGTGGAAAATTTTGTTTATTAAAGCACCCGAAACTGTTAAAAAATAGGCACGACTGGGTCGCACGAATTGCGATTGTGTGCTCAGTACAAAACCAGATTCTGCGAGCTGCGACTGAGTTAAAAGTTGTAATATTAGTTCTAATTATATTTGGTGGTACAGGGTTGCCATCTGCACATTAGTTATTCAAGAAAAATAAGTATTAGAACATCGTTTGTATGGCACGTACCGTTTTTTCAATACCTTTAGACTCAATTCCAAATACCTCTCTGTAGGCTGCTCCACAGACCCTAACCGCAAATTTTGAAGCAAATCGGTCCATCGGTTCAGGTTGTAAATCCATATAGAAATAGACAGACTGACAGAATTGCAAGACCCCACTTTTTTTGTATTCTCTATCTTCGTAATGTCATGTGTGGTTGTTATCTCAAAAATTTGTCTGCGCGATTGCAAAACTTGCCTATAAAAGCAAGGAAAAAAACTCTGGCACCCCCATGACATTTTCAACTCAAACAACCGCCATGATCTCATTTTAGATTGACAAATTGAAATCATTTTTTATTCATTATGACTGAGTTATTTCGTTTTACAAGAACCAAACTGATACACGTCAATACGTCATACAGTGATGCCAGACTTTTCAGATGGCGTGCCCACAGGTTGCACGAAAAATGCCCTTTCTGCCCTCGAAGTTGAAAACAAATGCCCACGATGTCGCCCACACATAAATATACACCAAAGAACACAAAACAAATTGAAAAAAAGTCAATACAATTATTTTTAATTCAAATGGCATATATTTGTAGTATACAAGAATAAAAGTACTAAACATAAAATTATTACAAAAAAACTTAAAAAAAAAAAATAAAGTTATCACAAATGGTTGAATATCTCATATTATTGATATAGGTACATAGGTATCATGTAGCAATATTTTAAAGTATTTGGATAATAATAAGTAGATCAATTTGAAGTTAATAAGACTAATACACATTTTTAGCGCAGAGTAATGAAAGGTGGTTCTTGGTAACCTCAAAACTGATGCAAGTAATTGCTTTTGATTGGAAAGACGATCTTATTAAACAAATACTGTTTATCATTTCTTTTCCCAGTCTGTTTCTCTTTTTACATTTAATATCACTTATTATGGAAAAGATGCGTTCCGCCTCAGCATTAGAATGCGGTAGGGTAAGTGCTATTTCGACAACTTTACCTAAATAAGGAAACAATGGCTCGTCATTGAAATTTTGTAATTTGCAAATTCCACGCCACATTTCATCGATAGGTAGTTTTTTGAAAGAGCATTTTTGATCATCGCTGATCAATACTGATATATTTCGGAACTCGGTTACAGCTTTAGTATTTGCATCGTCGCTAAGACCCACTCTGTTCAAAATAGCGGAGATCGTCGTACTGTTACTAAAAGTACATCAAATGCTATGTTGGGATTAAGAAATTCCATTTGTGCCACTGATTCGTCTTCGAAAGGTAAGCGAGTAACCATTTCAAATACAGCTGTCTTATAAAAGTTAAGGCAGTTTATTTGAACTTCTGTTTTATCTAGCTTTTGAACTAGGGCGCGGAGGCGCACCAATCGCTTCCTCATATTTTCAAAGGAACATAATAGGTTTGTTCGTTGAAGCCCTGGGGTTGCCCTAGGGTCGCCACAAAGCGTTTTTTGAGAAACCTAAATTCGCCCTGAATGTCAAATTGAGTGTTTTTTGCGCCATAGGTTTGAGTAGGTATTGGGGCAACTCAACGGAGCGTTCTGATTGGCTGAAATTTTTAGGGGGTGTGTCGCCTTATCAGCGGCTGGTGTGTGAGTCATGAGTGTTAATGAGTGAGGATTGTTTACCAGTTGTTTTATCAGAGAGTTGCTGTAGGTTATGTTTTGAAGGTCAGTGAAACTATTTTTAGTTATGGTGGTTGTGTAATTAAATGTGTGTGTGTGTGTGTTAATGAGTTTGGGTAAACGGTGGTATGTTGTGTGTCACTTTATCAGAGAGTTGATGTTGGGGTCTATGAACTTATTTTTAGTTATCGTGGTTGAACATGGTAGCTGTTTTCTTTTGACATACGAATTCTAAATATTTTGTCGTATGTACTATTTGTGTTATATAAAACAATCTTGTAAAACAGACCATTGATCATTTATTGAGAAGCTGAAAAAGAATGTTCCACACTTAAAAATTTTCAACCCCTATTACGAAACCTTAGAAAGATATAATAGAACAATCAAAAAAGTAAACATTAAAAAGAAAACAGTATATATTTATGTATTTAAATCAGATGTATTTATTACAATATTACTTCAATCGCTTATACAAAGACATAAGTTTTTTCATTCTCGTTAATTCACTTTCAAGCATATAACATGCACAGGTATCCGGTCCCATTTTACACAAATTTGAAGACCACGGACAGTTTGCAAAATGATACCCATACTTTGATAAGGTACTGGATACATTTTCAAATTTCCTTAAAAAAGTAATAGAATTGATGATTTCTTCATAATGCTCCTCCAATAATATGTCTTGATAATCCTTTAAAAACTTAAGAATGTCGTCAAAAACCAGGGAACTATTTATTCCGCTCATTTAATAGCTTTGTTCAGAAAGAAGTATGAATTAAGACTGAAGTTACATTCATTTTGAAGCTATCTTTTATCGATATTTCTTTTACTCAGTTTTAAATTCAACTTATCGTTTTATCAGTTTATTCGCTGCTTATCAGTTTTAAGTACAACTTGAAAGAAAAACTATTTTTCTTTTTATAAAATTTTATTTTTTTTTTTTGTTTATGCAATTTATATACATGAATGAGTTACAAAAGATTACGAAATATTCATCTTATAAGTCTGCTTCATTGATTTGAAGTCCAGCAACTCTACATCAGATTTGTAATCAAGATCCTCCTTCATAAATAGCTCAACATCTCCATTGCTCAATACTCTTTCTGTTTCGTATTCATGATATTCATAACATTTAATACTAAGTGTACGTCTGTTATAGTCGCTATCATAAGTGCATCTCACAGTTAAAGCTTTATCGTCATCAAATTCCAATTTAAAATGTCTATAAAAAACATCTTTACTTTGAATTATTCCAGATATTTCGCCTTCCTTTTTTATTAAATCTTGCCTAAAACTTTCAATTGCTTGTTCAACAGTAACGATTTTCCGTGTTAAACTACTCTCAGATGTTACAGATGTTGTGTGTATATCGTTTTGTAATATAGAAGATTCAGTCGATGAGGTCGTATTATTCAAAGTTTTTCCATTTGTGTAAGTTAACAGACGAAATGATAACCCGATTTGTACTGTATCATTGTTAGGTAAATTAAGAGCAAAAGATAAGTTATTAACGCTATTTGGATGATGTAAGTCAATATCCAAAGGTAAAGGTAACCCCGAAATGGAAGTCGAAATTAAAGTAATTATAAAACATGAAAAAATGGGTAAGAAAAACATTTTTTAATTTTCAGGTTCAGTAACCAGAAGTTTAGTTCAAGTGAAAAATATAAACTGAAGAAAATTCACTTCATTCATGATATTTATACTCTTTCTATAAATTTTTAAGAAACATGTTGTCGAAATGTATGATCACCTGTTCGATCATATGACCCTGGCTTGTGGTTTGACTTATGGTTAACTGCAGTGTGAGTAGCTATCCTATCACGTGATCTTGATGTGTGATCATCTGAGCTGTGGGTAGTTGAGCGAGAGGGTAATACATGTGTATGAGCAGCAGTTTTGTGACCATTTCTCAGAGCTTTATACTTTTTTCGTAGAGCATCGGTAGTCTTAATAAGTTCTTTTGTTAAATTTTCATTTATTTGCATCATGATTATGAATTATAAATTATAGACAGTTATAACTGACATGAACTGGTTTTAACTGTAGCAGTTTGATTACTGTTTTACTCTCGAACAGGTGTAGTACGACTGCAGTTCGAGGCTGTAGTAAAAATCTTTTATAGGCTTATGAAATAGTCAAAACCTTTTCTATAACGACCGTTATTACGAGGGCTATCCTTGTCAATAACTAAAAACCCATAGGATGTATTCCAACATTCGGAGCACACCTTTTGAAGTGTTTGAAACGTCATGTCGGAATTGACATGATCATTGAAAATGTGTTTTAAGTTCATATCATCCTGCTTAAAGATAATAAGAAAATTTGCATTGTCGCGTATCAAATGTTTAGGTATTTTTGTGTACGTCTGACAAAGGTAGAAACAATCTATATGATGATGACGACTCATGCTGAAATAGTTACGAATAGAGTCTTGCTTTTCACAGGCAATGTCGTCGAAAATGAATACAGAATTTGATTTGGCCTCTTCAGGTGGTATGACGTCATAATTATTGGAAAATGTAAAAAAGCCCATCTTTTTGATAGGTTTAATAGCTCTTCGTAAGAACTCATACTTAGGTTGTTGCAGAGATTTTGAATAAATGTAAATGTTTTCGAATTTTAATCCGTTTGGATGTTGTATTAGACTCATCATTACATTTGTTTTCCCGCAATTTGAAGGTCCAGTAATTAAACCTCTTATACTATTTGGTAATAGTTCACTATGTTTTTTCTGTTTTGTATTACTATTTTGAAGTAGATCCATATTCTTTATCGGTAAAAGATGGCGCTGTTTAACGATTCGCATGATGGTAACAACTCAATGTATATCTATAAATTTAACTATTATATTTAAAAGACCTCATTACTTTATTATCTGTTCAAAAGAGAGTAGATAATTATATAAAATGCTGGACTTTTCGAAAAATTCAAATAGTCGATCAACTTTCATCAATGGAGGCGGTTTATTAAACTCAGCTATCAATAATTTACCTATTGAATTACATCTACCCGGATATCAATACTGTGGACCTGGGACAAAACTCCAAGAAAGACTAGCTAAAGGGGACCCTGGAATCAATTTACTTGATCAAGCGTGTAAGGAACACGATATATCATATTCTAAATTTAAAAATACACCTGATCGTCACATAGCAGATAAGATTTTATCTGAAAAAGCGTGGAAAAGGGTCATTTCGAAAGACGCTAGTGTAGCTGAGCGATCAAGTGCATTACTGGTTACGAATCTTATGAAAGCTAAATTAAAATTAGGTATGGGGTGTACACTAAGTAAATCGAAAACTGACATATGCAAAGAAAGCTGCGAAGAATAATAGTGTCATGAAAATTCCTCGAGTTATTTCGTTACCCAAAATTGGTGGTGTAATCCCATTTCTTATACCTCTATTCGCGGGGTTATCAGCACTTGGAGCTTTATCAGGTGGAGCTGCTGGAATTGCTAAGGCTGTCAATGATATTAGTATTGCTAAAAAAGATCTGGAAGAGAAAAGACGACATAACCAAAAAATGGAAGCGATTTCAGTTGGAGGTGGTTTACATTTAAAACCGTATAAGAAAGGATTTGGTCTATATTTACATTCTCAGCCAAAAAACTTCTAAGATCGCTACCCAAACGTGCCCTGAATGAAATGGATTTGAGAAAATTTGCAAAGGATTTAAGTCCACAATTTCGAGGAGTGTTTATGCGCGATTTTCACTAACCATATGTCTAAGAATGTATTTAGATATGGACAACAAGTAACCACTAACCTAATTTGATAAAATTAGAGGCGTCTTTTGTAAAACATGTGTCTTCTCACCACATATGATTAGCGCACCGAAATTGTTTTTGAGATAGTCTTAGGTACGGACAATAAGTAACCGCTAAGTCATTAGAAAAAATTAAAAGGCGTCCTTTGTTAAACATGTGTCTCCACACCACATATGATAAGTATACCAAAACTTTTTTTTTTGACATTATTTTAGCTATTGGTGAAAAAGTAGCCACTAGGTCATTAGAAAAATTAAAAGGCGTTTTTTTTTTTTTTTTTTGGTTTATACGATTTCACTACCCAAATGTCTAAGAATGTATTTAGATATGGACAACAAGTAACCACTAAACTATTTTGATAAAATTAGAGGAGTCTTTTGTAAAACATGTGTCTTCTCACCACATATGATTAGCGCACCGAAATTGTTTTTGAGATAGTCTTAGGTATGGACAATAAGTAACCGCTAAGTCATTAGAAAAATTAAAAGGCGTTTTTTCTTTTTATGATAAAAAGTCTTCGCCCCAGATATGATAAGTATACCAAAACTTATTTTGACAATATTTTAGCTATGGGGGGAAAAAGTAGCCACTAACTCTATAAAAATAAAAGGCGTTTTTGTGAAGCAATTGTCTTCACACCGCAAATGATAAGAATACCAAATTTGTATTATCATTATTTTAAGCTTAATGACATGATTGAACATGCACAATTTAGTAGATAAAAAGGAATAGATTACAGGTTTTCAGCAGCGCTTAGAGGGGTATAAAAACGGAGTGTGTTTTGGTTTTCGTGATCAGTTAAGTTCTTGATACTTAGACGCGTATAGTAACATCTAAAGTGTAATTTTTCATTTCTTTAAATTTTTGAAATACATCATCATAATGTCCTTTGTCGATTTGAACAGTATTGCTAAAACTAACTTAGCTAAGCCTGTAAAAAGCTTAAAAGACCTTCAATTGAAGGTGAAATATAACGTTATTGGAGCGCAACGAGTTAAAACCATGTTTGGAGAACAGATTTTGGTGGAGTTAAAATATGCTAAAGTCTATCTCCCGAAGCGTTTCGTAAATCTGTTTACCGATGAACACCTGAAGAAAATGGAAGACTGTAGTATGGAGATAGTGAAACCTATATACCAAACTTTCGAAATAGCGTTCCATGAAAAGCAGCCGGAGACTGACGACGAAAGTAAAGAAAATGAGGACGAAGAAGAAGAACACTCTCGAGCGCAAGTCAGTCATTTACAACGGGGTATACTTACAGAGCCTCAGGTAAATCGCCTACCGAAAAAATTACTCGAAAACCAAAACAGATCACTTTATAGAAATTGAGATATAAAAATAAAAAATAAAAAATTTAAAAATTTAAAAAATCTCTCGTTTTATTATTGAATAAGGGAATTTCTCTCATTTTGGCTTTTTCGAAAACTTTTTAGAATATACGTATAGGGAGCGATGTGCAAGAAAAAGTTAAAAGATTCAACTTGACAGGCCGTAAAATCGAGTTCAATATAAACCCCGTACCCAGTAATATTGAACCAACTAACTGGATAAAAAAAGCTGTAGAAGACATGCTTGAATATGCAGTTGCTGAACTTAGCCCTACAGATAAAGTAGGTATTACTTTTTGTGGTAAGAGTTTTAATACAGAGCGAGGAAGTGGCTGGATAAAATATCAAGATTGTGCAAACTTAAAATTCGCGGATGTTTGGGAAATGATTTGTAAAATATTTCAAAGTAACTCTCAAGGATTGAGTACATATAATTTTTGCTTAACGGTGACATCAGTGAAAGTACCTTTAGGATTAGGGAAAGGAAAAAGACACCCCTCATTTATGTATAATTCATTTGAAGAAGAATGTATTAAGCGAAGAGGGATTATATCAATAGAAAACAGAGATAATTTATGTCTTCCTCGTGCGTTGATTGTAGCTAAAGCATTTGTAGACAAAGAAATGAATTTTGATCGTATTAAAAAATGTGATTCTGAGATACAGATTCAAAGAGCTTTAAAACTCGTAGAAGATGCGAAAATATCTATCACCCTTGAAGGTTCCGGAATTTTAGAGTTGAGAGCATTCCAGAATCATTTATATGGATATAAAATCAATGTCTATGAATACGGTACAAAAGGAAGAAACGTTATTTTTGAAGGATCTACCGATGCAGTCGAACAAAAAAATATAAACTTACTGTACAATAACCATCATTACAATGTTATAACTTCGTTAACTGCTGCATTTTGCTGTTCATATTTTTGTGAATTGTGTCACACACCATACAACTCGAAAATTGCTCATAGATGTGAACTGACATGTCCTCAATGTCTACAAGCCCCGAAATGTGGTAACACTTTTAATCAAATTTTATGTAAAGATTGCAATCGAAGTTTTAGAGGAATTCTATGTTTTAACAATCATAAGGCAGCTGGATCTTCCAATGGAAATTCTATTTGCGAAAAGATAAAAATATGTGAAAAATGTTTGAAAACATTTAATACGAAACTAAGTCCAAATCATGTTTGCGGAACATATTTCTGTAAAATGTGTAAGCTGTATGTTGCAGATAATCATTTATGTTACATTCAACCTGATAAAAGAATACCAAGATGTGAAAGTTATTTGTACATATTCTATGATTTGGAGAGTCGTCAAGAGAAGATAATAGGAGAAAAAATATTTGAGAATGAAACAGAACTTTATCCTATTAAAATACATGAACCAAACTTGTGTGTGTATCAACATAAATGTGATAAATGTATACATTCACCCAATACGTATTTCTGTCGACAGTGTGAAGTAACCATGAATGTAATAAGGAAAAAATACGAAAGTGATGAAGATGTTGTGCACAAATTTGTGAAGCATATACTCAACATACGAAAATTGTTCAAGACAGTTATTGTAATTGCTCACAACGGCCAATCGTACGATCATCAATTCATTTTAAGCTATATATTGGAAAAAACAAGCCTAAGTCCTGAATTGATCATGCGTGGAACAAAAATAATATTAATGCAAGTTGGAAATGTTAAATTCATTGACTCTTTAAATTACTTTCCTATGGCACTTTCTAAACTTCCAAAGGCATTCGAACTGTCTGCAGTTTTGAAGAAGGGTTATTTTCCCCATTTGTTTAACACTAAAGAAAATGCCAACTATAATGGAAAACTACCTCCTGAGGAATACTACAGTCCAGATACAATGAAGATTGAAAACCGCGACATATTTTTAAAATGGTATAATGAACATAAAAATGATCATTTTGATCTACAGAGCGAACTTGTGGAATATTGTATAAGCGATGTTAAAATTTTGACTGAAGCTTGCTTGAAATTTAGACAATTATTTCTCGAACAATGTAATGTAGAACCATTTTTGGAAGCAGTTACTATCGCCTCCGCATGTAATCTTCTATTCAGACGCAGGTTTCTTATACCAAGCACAATAGGGATAATCCCAAAAAGGGGGTATAGATGTGTAGATAATCAATCACAAGATGCTGTCAAATGGATGCTATGGGAGGAAAAACAACGAAAAATTGATATATGGCACGCATTTAAAGGAAGAGAAGCGATTATTAAAGGCGTGAAAGTTGATGGTTTCTGTAAAGAAAAAAAATCTAATTTTCGAGTTTCACGGGTGTTACTATCACGAACACCCTCTCTGTTTGAAACACAATCGTGATGCACCCTTACACGAAGATTCAAACGACACTTTAAATCGTCGATATGAAAGAACACAATATAAAATTGAGCGATTAAGAAAATTCAATTACCAAGTCATTGAAATGTGGTTTTGTGAATTTCAGAGATTGTTAAAGACCTTGAGTAAAGATGATTTAAATTTTTTAAATACTCATACGCAGATTAACCATGCTCCGTTAAATCCACGAGACGCTTTCTATGGTGGACGGACTGGTAATTCTTTTAGTTATTATAAATGTAATGATGGTGAAAAAATACGATATATTGATGTCTGTTCTCTTTATCCATGGGTTTGTAAAAACGGAAAATTCCCAATTGGACACCCTAAAGTTCACATCTCTCCTAATATGAATCTCACCGGCGTAAACGGTTTAGTCAAATGTGAAATTCTACCTCCAGAGCATCTTCTTCATCCAGTTCTTCCAATAAAACAAAATAATAAACTAATGTTTTCTCTGTGTAAAAGTTGCAGTAGTGAAAAAAATCAGTAACATTTTTGTAAACATTCTGATAAGGAAAGAGCTATAGGAACGTGGGTAATTGATGAAGTTTTAAAAGCAATTGAAAAAGGTTATAAATTACTTTATGTTTTTGAAATATGGGAATATGATGTAGTTCAATATAACCCAGATACCGAAACTACTGGCCTTTTTACCTTAATGATGAACAAATTTCTAAAAATGAAACAGGAAGCAAGTGGATGGCCTAGTACGTGTACAACTTCTTCAGAAAAAGAAAAATATATTGACGACTTTCTTCGAAAGGAAAAAATAAAATTAGAACCGTCAAAAATTTGCAACAATGCAGGGAAAAGATCATTGGCGAAGTTAATTTTAAATTCATTCAGGGGAAAGTTTGGACAACGTGAAAATCAGCAAAAAACCTGTATTTTAAAAAATCCCTCAGACTTATTTCAGATACTTACAAACCCCTCATTGGAAGTGCTACATATTCAGACAATTAATGAACAAAATATTGTGATTAATTATGAAATGAAAGAAGGCGCATCTGAAGCCTTAAGTACAGTTAACGTTTGTATCGCAGCCTACACAACAACTTTAGCTCGACTTAAACTATACAGTTACTTAGAAAAATTAGAGGATCGTGTTTTATACTATGATACTGATTCAGTCATCTACGTTAGTCGTCAAGGAGAATATGAACCACCTACAGGAGAATTTATTGGCGATATGACTGATGAACTTGAAAGCTATGGCAGAGGTAGTTATATAACTGAGTTTGTAAGCGGCGGTCCTAAAAACTACAGTTATAAAGTCTTTAGCACAAAAGATAATACTGAACACGTTGAATGTAAAGTAAAAGGTATATGTCTTGATTTTCAAACAAATCAACAAATAAATTTTGATAGTATCAAAGAAGCAGTTTTGAAATCTTCTACAGACGACGATAGCGATACTGGCTATATAATTATAAAATCTAAAAATATTCGAAGAACAAAAGATCATCACGTAATAACAGTACCAGAAGTTAAATCATATAAACCTTTATCGGAAAAACGACGTTTTCTAGAAGATCACAGTTCTTTACCATATGGATTTAAACGATATAAAATAAACCAATAAAAAATTTATGTTTGTTCTTTTATTTTTGGAAAATATATTTACATTTCATTACAATTATTAGGTGAGTTTACGAACTTCTCCGGTAATAGGACTGTATTCAATAATACGATCATGAATTATTAAGCAATATACTGATGTTGAAGCAGCGATTGGTGATATTGTTTTGAGCTCGATTTTTACATCAACTGGTCCTGTTTTGATCGCTTCGTTTTGATGAGAACAATCAATTACAAATATTGGTGCGATTTCCTTAAATTCTTGACGAGACAAGAGTGGTTCTGGATATTTCTTATAGTACGACGGCTGAAATTTACTATACATATCATAAACAACTGCATATCGATCTAATTTAAATTTGAGATTTAGATCCTCATGAGGGTATGTCTCTGAATTCAAATACACTTTGATATTGCTCAAATCACAATGATCAAATTTACTAGCATCTCTACTTCTTTTATTTTTTCGGTCTGTTTGCATACACAGAATAACGAATCTGGGTTTTTCAAGCTGACTGGAAGTTTTCACCGTCCAAATATGATCAGTAACTGTTGGTAGAGTGGGGTATTCGTACATTTCCCAATTTCGAAAATGAATTCTAATTGGTTTTATTTGAATTTCTTTAAGTAGTGTAAGTTTTTCCGAATCAGCTAAAGTAATGTGTGGCACTCGCCACTGCATTTTAAAAATTGTAAATTTCACGTCTTCATCCTCATCAGCGTAGAGAGCATTTTCGTTTGTTCGTGCACGAATCAGAACCAATTCGTGTTTTGCATTTATTATTACTTTTTTATAATCTTCAGCAAAACCCAATAAGTTTCTTAAAGGAACACAAAAGTTAAAAGTCCCCAATGTAGGTATAATGTTGTCTTTTCCTGTCCAAAATGCATTTTCTAAACTTCTACTTTCATTCTCATTCAAAGATAAATAATTTTTTATCGAAGATGTTGTACCGACGTTTTTAGTATACTCAATATCTACACCATTAAGTTCATAATGGATCTCCTCGAAAAGAAATGCCATAGCATTATTACATAGTTTTGTTTTAATAGTAGGTGTGTCATCTTTCTTCAAAGTTAATCCTCCTTCGATGTATATGAAACTTTCACAGGGTAAGACACAGAGGTCTTGCTGTTGTATGGGTATGCGAATCTCGTCACTTGTATTAAAGGATTGAAGAAATGGTGAGTAGCTGTGATATTCAAATTTAGATATACTGTTATCGTGAGTAATACCCTGAGTAATATTTAATATAGTGCTCATTGTTTCTGTTTTAAAATAAATCCTAGTGACAATAGAAAGTTTTTATTTTCTGCAGTAAGTTTTGATCTTAACAGCTTAGAGGTTCCAGTAGAACTAATTGAATGTTCTTCTTTGATATGAAATATATTACTATTATTATAGGTTAACATTGTCAATGCACCGGTGTTAAATGTAGTCGTACTGTTATTGTTTCTCCTCTAAAATTTATCAAGTCTCCGTCTTGATCTACTAGCTTCAGTGTTAACGAAGTTATTCGTTTGACATTCACAGGTAAATAGATTACATTTCGTGGTACTTCTATGATTTTATACCCTGGACCTGCTTCCGGTGAAATTCGTGTATTGTATGTACAGGGGAGTTATTAAAATATGATCCTGAAATAATATTACACTCAATTCGTATCACATTTACCTTATTTATATCTACAGGTAAGTCTGAAAGGTTTACTTTTTTAGGTTCGAGTATGCGTTTGCTAAACCCCAATAATTTTCCAATTGTGCGATCCTTATTGAAATAAATGATTTCACTACTAACAATTTCACTTTTCAATGTATTATTATTAGCTTCTATATTTACACTTGAAGCCATATTAAGCGAGAGCATTTTCTCAGAAATATATAGGGCAATATCATCGAGTTCATATGACCCGGTAGGAATCTCAATTACTGTACCACCTATATGAAACAAATTGTTTCGTTCGTCAACATTTGGTATAGAATTATATGTCTGAAAATCAATCAAACCACAAACATAGTTATGATCTAAGTTTAATGATGGAAAATAATCCGATGTTAAATGAGAAGAATTTCCACTTAATGTAAGTGTCATCGCCATGACGTTAAAAAAGATAATGAAAAGGTTTTTGTATAAGATCTTTTATTTATTTGAAATAACAATCATATAAGAATCTTAAACATAAATGTCCACAGTTCACTGTGTCATAGTTCTGATACTTATGATAATTATAATTAATCCTTTCACCTAGATACTTAACTAATTCAACTGGAGGTGGAAGATTTCCAAAACTATCAAAATATTCAATGTTTGTGTCTTTTTTACAATACGCTACCCAATGTGTTCCTGGGCCATTTGAAGAATCGAGATTAACTATTCCACATTCATTTTTCAAAGGTTTATTTTTTGGCCGATTATCGCGCATAAACACTCCTCGAAATTGTGGACTTAAATCCTTTGCAAATTTTCTCAAATCCATTTCATTCAGGGCACGTTTGGGTAGCGATCTTAGAAGTTTTTTGGCTGAGAATGTAAATATAGACCAAATCCTTTCTTATACGGTTTTAAATGTAAACCACCTCCAACTGAAATCGCTTCCATTTTTTGGTTATGTCGTCTTTTCTCTTCCAGATCTTTTTTAGCAATACTAATATCATTGACAGCCTTAGCAATTCCAGCAGCTCCACCTGATAAAGCTCCAAGTGCTGATAACCCCGCGAATAGAGGTATAAGAAATGGGATTACACCACCAATTTTGGGTAACGAAATAACTCGAGGAATTTTCATGACACTATTATTCTTCGCAGCTTTCTTTGCATATGTCAGTTTTCGATTTACTTAGTGTACACCCCATACCTAATTTTAATTTAGCTTTCATAAGATTCGTAACCAGTAATGCACTTGATCGCTCAGCTACACTAGCGTCTTTCGAAATGACCCTTTTCCACGCTTTTTCAGATAAAATCTTATCTGCTATGTGACGATCAGGTGTATTTTTAAATTTAGAATATGATATATCGTGTTCCTTACACGCTTGATCAAGTAAATTGATTCCAGGGTCCCCTTTAGCTAGTCTTTCTTGGAGTTTTGTCCCAGGTCCACAGTATTGATATCCGGGTAGATGTAATTCAATAGGTAAATTATTGATAGCTGAGTTTAATAAACCGCCTCCATTGATGAAAGTTGATCGACTATTTGAATTTTTCGAAAAGTCCAGCATTTTATATAATTATCTACTCTCTTTTGAACAGATAATAAAGTAATGAGGTCTTTTAAATATAATAGTTAAATTTATAGATATACATTGAGTTGTTACCATCATGCGAATCGTTAAACAGCGCCATCTTTTACCGATAAAGAATATGGATCTACTTCAAAATAGTAATACAAAACAGAAAAAACATAGTGAACTATTACCAAATAGTATAAGAGGTTTAATTACTGGACCTTCAAATTGCGGGAAAACAAATGTAATGATGAGTCTAATACAACATCCAAACGGATTAAAATTCGAAAACATTTACATTTATTCAAAATCTCTGCAACAACCTAAGTATGAGTTCTTACGAAGAGCTATTAAACCTATCAAAAAGATGGGCTTTTTTACATTTTCCAATAATTATGACGTCATACCACCTGAAGAGGCCAAATCAAATTCTGTATTCATTTTCGACGACATTGCCTGTGAAAAGCAAGACTCTATTCGTAACTATTTCAGCATGAGTCGTCATCATCATATAGATTGTTTCTACCTTTGTCAGACGTACACAAAAATACCTAAACATTTGATACGCGACAATGCAAATTTTCTTATTATCTTTAAGCAGGATGATATGAACTTAAAACACATTTTCAATGATCATGTCAATTCCGACATGACGTTTCAAACACTTCAAAAGGTGTGCTCCGAATGTTGGAATACATCCTATGGGTTTTTAGTTATTGACAAGGATAGCCCTCGTAATAACGGTCGTTATAGAAAAGGTTTTGACTATTTCATAAGCCTATAAAAGATTTTTACTACAGCCTCGAACTGCAGTCGTACTACACCTGTTCGAGAGTAAAACAGTAATCAAACTGCTACAGTTAAAACCAGTTCATGTCAGTTATAACTGTCTATAATTTATAATTCATAATCATGATGCAAATAAATGAAAATTTAACAAAAGAACTTATTAAGACTACCGATGCTCTACGAAAAAAGTATAAAGCTCTGAGAAATGGTCACAAAACTGCTGCTCATACACATGTATTACCCTCTCGCTCAACTACCCACAGCTCAGATGATCACACATCAAGATCACGTGATAGGATAGCTACTCACACTGCAGTTAACCATAAGTCAAACCACAAGCCAGGGTCATATGATCGAACAGGTGATCATACATTTCGACAACATGTTTCTTAAAAATTTATAGAAAGAGTATAAATATCATGAATGAAGTGAATTTTCTTCAGTTTATATTTTTCACTTGAACTAAACTTCTGGTTACTGAACCTGAAAATTAAAAAATGTTTTTCTTACCCATTTTTTCATGTTTTATAATTACTTTAATTTCGACTTCCATTTCGGGGTTACCTTTACCTTTGGATATTGACTTACATCATCCAAATAGCGTTAATAACTTATCTTTTGCTCTTAATTTACCTAACAATGATACAGTACAAATCGGGTTATCATTTCGTCTGTTAACTTACACAAATGGAAAAACTTTGAATAATACGACCTCATCGACTGAATCTTCTATATTACAAAACGATATACACACAACATCTGTAACATCTGAGAGTAGTTTAACACGGAAAATCGTTACTGTTGAACAAGCAATTGAAAGTTTTAGGCAAGATTTAATAAAAAAGGAAGGCGAAATATCTGGAATAATTCAAAGTAAAGATGTTTTTTATAGACATTTTAAATTGGAATTTGATGACGATAAAGCTTTAACTGTGAGATGCACTTATGATAGCGACTATAACAGACGTACACTTAGTATTAAATGTTATGAATATCATGAATACGAAACAGAAAGAGTATTGAGCAATGGAGATGTTGAGCTATTTATGAAGGAGGATCTTGATTACAAATCTGATGTAGAGTTGCTGGACTTCAAATCAATGAAGCAGACTTATAAGATGAATATTTCGTAATCTTTTGTAACTCATTCATGTATATAAATTGCATAAACAAAAAAAAAAAATAAAATTTTATAAAAAGAAAAATAGTTTTTCTTTCAAGTTGTACTTAAAACTGATAAGCAGCGAATAAACTGATAAAACGATAAGTTGAATTTAAAGCTGAGTAAAAGAAATATCGATAAAAGATAGCTTCAAAATGAATGTAACTTCAGTCTTAATTCATACTTCTTTCTGAACAAAGCTATTAAATGAGCGGAATAAATAGTTCCCTGGTTTTTGACGACATTCTTAAGTTTTTAAAGGATTATCAAGACATATTATTGGAGGAGCATTATGAAGAAATCATCAATTCTATTACTTTTTTAAGGAAATTTGAAAATGTATCCAGTACCTTATCAAAGTATGGGTATCATTTTGCAAACTGTCCGTGGTCTTCAAATTTGTGTAAAATGGGACCGGATACCTGTGCATGTTATATGCTTGAAAGTGAATTAACGAGAATGAAAAAACTTATGTCTTTGTATAAGCGATTGAAGTAATATTGTAATAAATACATCTGATTTAAATACATAAATATATACTGTTTTCTTTTTAATGTTTACTTTTTTGATTGTTCTATTATATCTTTCTAAGGTTTCGTAATAGGGGTTGAAAATTTTTAAGTGTGGAACATTCTTTTTCAGCTTCTCAATAAATGATCAATGGTCTGTTTTACAAGATTGTTTTATATAACACAAATAGTACATACGACAAAATATTTAGAATTCGTATGTCAAAAGAAAACAGCTACCATGTTCAACCACGATAACTAAAAATAAGTTCATAGACCCCAACATCAACTCTCTGATAAAGTGACACACAACATACCACCGTTTACCCAAACTCATTAACACACACACACACACATTTAATTACACAACCACCATAACTAAAAATAGTTTCACTGACCTTCAAAACATAACCTACAGCAACTCTCTGATAAAACAACTGGTAAACAATCCTCACTCATTAACACTCATGACTCACACACCAGCCGCTGATAAGGCGACACACCCCCTAAAAATTTCAGCCAATCAGAACGCTCCGTTGAGTTGCCCCAATACCTACTGGTTTGCCATAGGTTTTCCCCAAACTCGCCCTAGCTTTTTGCTGTGGCGATTTGAGGGCTGTCAAATGGCATGTGTTTTTATTTAAATGACAGAGATGTGTGGCGATTTGTGGTTTAGCGTTTTTTGAGGACTGGAAAACCCAGTTTTTTTTTGACAACTCATGGGGTTGTCAAGAAAACCTGGGTCAACCCTGGGGAAAGTTCTACGAACAGACCTAATATAAGCTGTGGTCTGTGGACTGAGCCGAGGGAGGCGCTACCAGTCAAAATAAAAATGGAGTTTACTGGTCCTATCCTAATATATACAATGATTACAAGATGTGGGTCGAATCCGAATGGAGTTGAAAACTTCCATAGAAAGAAATCATTCAGTAAACAAATCAAAAATCACTCAATCACTTATTTTAATGGCTACGTTCAAATATTTATCATACAAAATTGGAGAAGCTTAAATGCCCTTTTTTCCAACTGAGAGGTATAAAAATGCCCTTTCGCCCTTTAGGCATATTTTTTCTTGCCAATACCCACAAAAAGGGTTTTCGCCCACGATCTGGCACCACTGCGTCATATAACTCAAATGACAGCCATCAGCTTGTTTTAGATTGACCATAAATGTTCGCTCCTAGATGGAGCATAATGCGGCAACGATTTATCTCCATCTTGTTCTGTCTTCGGATAGTCGTTTGATTTGATTCCATTCTAGGATCAGATATATTCAGTACGCTTTGTGTCTCTGTTGGCTCCACCAATGTTCTAACACTCTAGCAGCCTATTCTTGTTTACATGCAGATGTTGTTTGACATAGTGGGTGAATTGAATTGAATGAGACAGAATTTCGATTTTCCATGAAAAAGGTGTTACTGTTTCTTGGACAGAAAATTAAGCCGACCTCACAGAGCGGCGCACATTGGTGATAGAGCAAATTTTTTGTTCAAAACCACCTAGAGATCGCAAAAATAAACCAAATGAGACAATTTTTGGACAGAAATGTTTGTAAGTAAATTTTAAAGAAACTGACGAAGTCGGATTTCTAATATTCCTTGAATTCAAAACTTCAAAACCCACTAAAAGCAAGGTAATTTGAGTTTTACCCTATTTTTTCAACCCGGCCGGCCGGCGCGGCGGCAACGACCTATCTTTTCAACATTTTTAAAAACTTTTTCCAAATGCTTGGAAGAATTTCGGTTCTTTTCTTACACTACTTGAAAAGATTGAGAAATATAGTCTTTCTAAAGACTTTACAGTAATAGATTCTATTTACGTTATAAGACGTGTGACGTCATATGCAGCAGCTTATGCGAACATTAAAGCCTTATAGGCAAAAGTGAAGTTGATGGTTAATGTGGGTAAAACGAAGTTTATGCTGTCATATAACGATGAAAGAGAACATCGACGGCGACGTTTGGACATAACTTCACAATGGACAGACATTACTTCGAGGTAGTATAGGAGTTCCTCTAGGAATATTACGGTAAAAACACAAAAATTATCAACACTGCGGAGATCAAGCAAAGAACTACTCTTGTCAATCGCAGTTACTTTGGCCAAAGATTTTTTTTTTTAAATCGATCAGCAGTTCATCAGAATAATGTAAACCGATACCTAATCCGAGTTCGTAATCTTCAATTGTTGCAAATTCTTCCTCAACATTGTCTAAAGAAAAATTAATATCTCTCTATAATAGTCTCTGTAAAACTAGTCAAGGCACTCGAACTATTTAAATTGTGCTTCACGATTCATGTCAATTTATTGAATAATGAGATTATAATGAAAGATAGCGATCGTTATAATAGTTAACAAGTTTTCGCAATACTCTGGACCAACCATAAAATTAAATATCTATGAGATCAATCTGGGCGCCTAGAAGATCGCAAAGTGTGACATAATTGAAAAACGCTGTGAGTACTAGATTTAACCACTGTGTTATTCGCTAAGGTGTTGACATGTTTTTTTATACTAATTAAATAGATTTGAGTAATACTACAGCTTTGAAAGTTCAATGGTAATTGGTATCATCATTGGTTTAGTTTTGATTGAGTAGGAAATGATTTTGATACCGTAAATCTAAGATGAAGCAAGGAAAGTCTTAGTCCGATTTTTTATTTGCAGAAAGTATGCGTTTTGATTGTTCTAATTCCAAGATAAGAATTTGTCTACGTATAAGAATAAACAAAAAATAAATAAATTAGGTGGCTTGGCAATGCTACGGTAACCTTATCGCCTAATGCATTTCTAGGACCTATTAAGGAGGTTTGTTTTTAGACTCGTGGTTTTCAAGAAGAAATGAAACATAAATGAAAAGATTAGTAAAGTTTTTAACAGTTAAAACACTTATTTTATTTCCTCAGATGTACATTTCAGAAGCAATGCTTCCATCGTCAGTGAGATTTATAAAATTAAATTAAATTAAATTATTTGTCAAAAAACTAATAATAAACAAAAATGTTTCTAAACAAAATTACAGTTGAGTTGAGTTGAATCTATTAAAAATTTTTTTGAATATTGAATCTTTGATTGGTCCATCATCACTATTCATTAGATTATTTTTGTTTTTAAATATGTAAAATGATTCAAAAGCATCTAATTCATAATTGCTATTTACATTTCTTATTAGTTTTAAATTTTGCAAACTAATCTTTTCATTTATTAGATTAAAAAACACGTGGAATATCTCAACTAAAAAACTCATCAAGAAATGAAACGTATATAATTTAATTTTAATGCCAAGAATTAAGCTTTCTTATAAAGACAAGGGTCTTAACATAGCCCCCTTGGAGGTAACTGATAGGTTTAAAACTCGAAATTATGTAAAGATATAGGCGTCAACAGCGATTTCGTTTCGAAACAATTTGCCCAGAGGATGTGTGACTTCATTTTTAAATTAATTTTTTTTTCTTTATCTTATAACTACTTACTTGCTAACAAAAATTTTTAAACTAGCTTATATAATAGCTTAATTAACTTACTGACCCTGGGCGGGTACTCTAAATTATTCAATAATTTAATGCTAATGCCTTTCGGCCTAAAGATACTTTACGATGTTATAAACTATAGATATAATTAAAAACTAATAAAATTCAAAAACTTAGTTCTTTTGATAATGTTTTTTTGTTTTTTCTTAAAACTACTTGTATCTAATTAAAACTACTTAAAACTACTTTGCGGTTTATGCAAGATAACTTTTGACAGGAACATCTAAAATCAACATTCCAAAAATATTTCGTTAAAATACAACCTTCTCCAATAGTAGTAATAACACGAAGTTTTTTTTTTGCAATTTTGAAATTTTGGTGACAATTTGAAGTGAAAAGTAGTTTTTTTGCCTAAAAATGCCGCCACTTTGTAGCTGTCAAATCCGGAAAAGTGAACATTTTTTAAAATCCTTGTGTTATTACCTCTAAAAATATGTATATATTTAAGAAGTGGGTAAAAATTTCAGAAGGATCGGTGCAACAGTCGCCGAGATATTTTGCACACCGACTTTAAAAATGCTATTTTCGAGATACACGCGTTTAAAGATAAAAGTGAAAAACAGCACACTGAATGGTTCCCCTCAAAAGTATTCCGTTAGAAGCGTCATTAGGGAAAGACCTCGAGCTACCTGGAACCAGTCATAAAGAAGCAAAGAAGCTACGCGGCCGGGATCATTGTCCGTCCGGCCGGCCCCCCTCTATTTGCTGGCCGCGCATACCTGCTCTAAAATCACTGTAACTTTTCGAATTCAACTCGGAATGACTTGAAATTTTGACACAACATTCTTGAGATGTAGTATAATAAGAAAATGCAATAAATTTGAAAACGCCCAGGGCTTACCTCTCCCTTAAAACTAGAGCAACCACAACTTTTTTTTTCTTTTTTTAGGAATTTTGTTTGTTTTTTTTCTCAATTTTTTTTAAACTTTTTAATTAAAATTTTTTTTTTGTATATTTTTTGATTTTATTTTTTGTTTGCTGCTCCACCTCCTTCTCTAAGACTTACTTACGCTAAACCTTTGTAAGCCAGCCATTGGCGACTAACTATCGTCATCAATATCAATTTGTTGCTCGGACAACACCCAGAACATATTTAACATTTTAACAACATCACGACAATCGCGATCTGAGACCGCCCTACTGAACCAAAGGAGCTCTTCAACGTCTCCGCCTACTGCGGTGACGTCTCGGTTATAAAGGAGCCGTCGTTCCACGGACTTACGGCAGACGTGGTAGATTAGCTGAACCGCCAATCTATCCTGAATCAACCCTTCCACATCAAAATAGAGGAAAACCTCAGGTGGGACAAATCTACTGAAGCGTGTTTTTTTTCCATATACTCTCTGTTGGTGTAATAAGCCCTAAACATCAGGCCGCCTCTAAGATGGAAGTGTCCGACAAAGGCTCTGTTATCGAAGTCGTAATTCGTGCGAATGCACTCAAAATAAAATAAATAAATAGGGTGGCGCAACAGAGCGAGGAGCCCCTGGGCCTAGCGCATTTCTCACAACCATACCTTGTGAGGGAATGAAGGGTCCCTACAATTTTCTGTCGGTTCCGAACGGCTAATTGAGAAAGCACTTTTCATGGCAATTAGTTTAATTCACCTTACTTGCTCGAAAACAGCACCCACTGTCTCTACCATCTCTTGAGCATCTTCCACTATAAAGTGGAAAGATGGCGTCATCGGGATCTATTCCTATTGTTTGAAGTAAGTCTTTGTTCTCTGTCGTCCTTTGGAGTTCAATACTCTTAACGTCATTAAGACATTTTCTCCTAAAGATTTTGTTTATTTCCGGAAACGTAATCGGGTTATTGGACTGCACAGCCCGAATTTTATGGTTCCAGAAACATATAATGGACATTTCATAATTTTCTTTAATAAGCTGTTGGGGATTTTTGATCTGTGACCTCAGAGTTCTAATCTCCAAATCGTGTTGGTCAGTAAACCTGCTGTGCAAGAGTTTGAGTCTCGACAGGAAAATGGGTATGTGGATTCAATTCTTCCACGATGAAATAGCAAACAAAAGTGAGCATGAATTAAGTAATAGCTGTCAAAAAGACCAACTTCGTAAAAAGTATTGCCAGATTTAAAACCACACGTCTAAAAAATCCACGCTTTACAATTTTATACCGATTCCGCACAGTTACAAAATACAGCGTTAGGACTGATAGGTGATAGTTGAATAGTAGGATCGATTGATTCTCTCGAACATCGTCGAAACGTTCTCTGTCTTACTCTCTTTTATCGCTTTTTTAACAAACAGTAGGTACTCAGTTCAGCCACAACACCCGCCTTTCTAGGAATGCTCATCAGTTTTACCATAAGCCCAACTTTGGTCGCACAGTAAAGTATAGAGATTCATTTTTTAGTCGCACTACCCTTATTTCAAATGCTTTACCTGACTATGTTTTTCCCCTACATTACGACTCACAAAAATTTTAAAGCACTGTGCATCGGTATCTCCTTATACCATTATAAGGGTAATCATAACCTTGATATGCGTGCTAATTATAAAAAAGCTCTTTTCATGGCTCACGTGAGAACTGCTTCAAGCTATATGAGGACATCAAATCATGTTTCTAACAAAATACAGTTTCCAAAACGATACTGCAAGCGCCAGTAGCGTTTTATTCTAATTCTATATCACTCATTGTGTGTAATAAATAAAAACACACCTCTCAGTTCCTGCAATAAAGCACAGGAAATTTAGTAATCGGCATTCAAGTAGTTACATATCTACTCTATTTCCCACTTTGCTATACAAAAAAAAACTTTAATTTCCTCCGACAAGAAGAAAAAAACAGTTAAACTGCAATCATATTTGCATCAAAAAGCCATTTATCAATCACTAATTCCATTTTTGAATAATTTAAATGGCTATTACCAGCCTTAAACGACTATATACCGACAACTACTATGCGCATGCGTAGCTTTTTGTTTACCTCGAATACATCAATAAATTTAATTCACGTTTAGCCGGTCTTGTATAACATCAGTTTTTATAACTTGAGGCTCAAGTTCAATGACATTGAGGTAGGTAACGCATTTTGATTTATTTTTAATTTGATTTTCAATAAAAAAGTGAAAGCCTACACGACGCCTACTCAACTATAACACACACGGACACGGAATCGATTCTCAAACTTTGTTGGCAAATTTAGGTCATTTCGATCGCAATAACTGTCATTGCAGCAATGCCGCATGCACTATTTATCCTCGCATTTGGTTCTTTTTTATCCCATAATAGAATTGCCAAGAGTAGGTAACCTTCCTATGTTGGTATCACGTTCCGAAAAAGGTGTTCACTTGATCGATAGATAAGTTTGTCTCGATGTAGAAAAACCAAGCCATAAGTGCATACAGCGAATCACTTTGTCTGCACTGTGCACTCGATCGTGATTGGAAGTCTTGCACTCCTTACGTCATATGAAAATAGAAAAATAATATGGCAGCAAGTTTTATTAATCACTATTGGTAAGGGGCAGGTTAAGTGGTGGTTTAGTGGTGGAAGCCAACGATAAGTTGAGGTATAAACAAATTTATGGATGAATTCGTGATAAATTGTTGGCGTTGTAAAGTGTTGTAGTCTTGATATTTTTTTTGCATATCCACGGATGGAATTTATTATGAAACTGACAGACAGGTGGGTTGCTATAAATAACGTTGCCAACACGAACTACAAGTAAAACATACTGCAAATGACATAAATCGAATCAATTTGTTGTTAACAAATAAAACACAAAAGGCTTAGGAATGAGGTCAGTGGGATCTATGGGACCGGAAAACCGGAATTGAACAGTTATTAAAAATTTATCTATTTTTCCTGTTTTGTTAGTAAGTCACTAGGTCTTAATTAATAAGTACGCACATAAGCCACGTTACTACCTCGTTTGATATTGACTCTTGAGGAAATTGTTTCATTCAGATTTGTTTTGTGGAATGATACACTCGCGCACTAGGAAACATCTTGGATTTTGTTGAAGGTTTATTATTGTTGGAATGTCATGATTACTATCTCATTATTTATACCAAAGAGATTTTTTATGTCTGAAACAATGGATTGGATCAAATCAATTGCCCTGGGGTCTACTGTTTCTTCAATGGGGCTTTTGTGCCCAAAATAAAATTTGTGTATAAAAAGAATCATTTGAATTGTACCAATTAATTTTATCTCTCACGGACTACTGGTTTGAAGTAAGCTATTATCGTCAAGCCTTCTATACGAACATTGTTGGAATGGAATCAATTTCAAAACTAATATCACAAGTTGCAGAGACCAGCATGGTGTCCACTAAAGTTCCTTGTCTATATCAACACCTACAGCTACACCTTATCGCCTTTAATCAAAACCTATTCCGAAGGGCAGTCTCATTCTTCATTTACTGATTGTGAGCAATAAGGTTTGGAGTAATAAAAGGCTTACCATGTAATACCCCCTCGGGCTAACCCGACCTTAATACGGATTCTGAAATCATGAACAGTTAATCTTTGGTCCAAAAAACCCTGAGATTGTCAGATCAAGTGATGGAAAAAGAAATATGAATGTGTTCTTTTTAAAATTAATAAAAGACCAAAATTCTGCAAAGAAAAAAAACTACGCAGTGCGGCAGCTGTGAAAAATTATTTAATTGTGTGCCTAAAAATATCAATGACAACGTCAGTCAATCAGTCACGGTTTTTACGACATTAGCCGAGTTTAGTTATACAGACTTTGGCTTGAACGACAAATGCTTGATAGTGTGAACCCTCAGACGACCGCTTGACCAACTTGCTGGATGGTTTTCAAATATTTTTGAAAATATAGGAGTTGGACGGAGTGGAAGAGCATTTGACATAAAGTTTGGACGACAAGCTTTATAAGTGTGAAAGCAAACTACATCCGACCATCCAACTTCCATCAAACGAAGTCTGTTCAACTAATTGTACAGTGTGAACTCGGCTATTGGCGCTATTTCTCACAAGCACTACTCATGTTAGGGACCTGTCCTTGGGTTGATTTGTTTCCTTAACTAATTTACATGTGGGGGCGTTATCTACCCTTCGGAGTGAATTTGAGCCTCAACATCTTTCGCACCCAATTTCGATTTCAGTGGGGCTCTTGCCGGTTTCGCACTTTTAGGGCACTGTTACGTACTGAGCGGTAAAGCGGTAGAGCTGCTAAAACAGAACAAAATTGAAAGCTAAGCGGTACAATAATGCCGCTCAACTTTCAATTTCGGCCTAATTACGCCACTTTGATTCTGTGCAGCTCAAGACGTGGCCGTTCAATGTGCTTTCGAAAACCCATCGAGCCGAAGCGTTGATTTCCATCCGCTCTACATGTCCCAGCTATCGTTCGTACTCTTCTAGCTATACCAACGTCGCAGTACAGCTCATAAGGCTCGGTGTTGTATCTTCTTCTCTATACATTGCATACGGGACTGAAGATCATTAATTTGGAGTATCTTCATTTGAAAAAAATCCAATTTGTAACGAAGCGTCACACTTTTTCCCAACCAGCACCGAACAGACTACAACTCACTCTATTGTTTGCATTTATTATCAACGTGCCCGACCTGAAACACGAAATACCATTCACGCAGAGAAATAAACAATGCAACAACCCTGGATTACACGCATCTCGCAGCGACCTCATAATGCCAACACTTCTTGCAGTTACACTATTGGGTCTTGTGCGCGCAAGTAATTCCTTCACCATACAAAAATAAAAGCGAACGAGCAGCGCCAAGTAAGCTGCCATTGACATTCGAATTTATTTTTCCCGTGCTGAGCTAATTGCACAACCGCACATGGTATGTATGTCTGTTTTTTTTAACAGCAACACACGGTATGTGTGTGGATGCTGTATGCATCGGATCAGGCGAGCTAGATTACAAAAGCATTTCACACCCGCGTTATAACTCACACACTGTTCAGAAAAGTGTAAGAGTTGGAGTAACAGTTTCGGTATCAGGCAGAGAAGATATCTATAAGATATCACTTCACTTCTCCGCTTCCGCAAATTCGCCCACTTTTTGAATAGCTTGGTTGAGGGCTAGGTTCCTAGGTTCCTTAGGAAATCTACTGTATAACATGGATTCCCGACCCCCTCTATTATAGTATCTTTGGCTTTGTTTCGTGGCGGCATTTTTTTTACTTCGGTCAAAGCCTTTCCAGAACTCCACTTTGGTGAATTCCCAGGTCGGAACTGGGTCCTACGGAAACCTCCCTTTAACATCGATTCCATTTTGAATGGCTTAAGGTTGAGGGCTAGGTTGCTTCGAGCAAACTAATCCGAAGAATCGATTCCCGACCACCTTCCGTTAATATCTGTGGCTTTGCTCTAGCTTCTAGCCGCTTCTTTAAGCGTTTGTTCGGGGCTAATTTCCTTCAGAAAAAACACGGAACAACGTTCTCAACTATTCACGCTTATATCTTTACAGGAACACGACGGAGTCAGGAGAATCCAGTCCAGTACCAGTAGTAATAAATACGCCATACTGCCGAAACCGAAATCCTGTACCGAGAATCCGCACCGTCCAAATACCGAGAACCAGAAAAAGTGCCTTCCGCACTCAAAACTATAATTCTACGAATCATTTAAAGTAATATTTTTCAACTATTAAAAAGTATCAAAACTTCCTTTTTGAAAACTTTATAACGTAAAAGATTGTGCTCCTCCTTTTGTAATAAACATAAGACTTGTCCCTAGTATCAAGAGTTAGTATAAGAATATTTGCCGCGTCGGACTTGTTATTCTCAGAAGTTGGACCGCCGCTGCCAAAGTTTTCGAGCTTCCTTCGGAAAGGACCCTGGGCCTGCTGAGTACTACTCCAGCTGGAAACCAAAGAAGCCTCATAATTTAAATTACAGGAATAACTGGCTCTTATTTTGTATGTGACCCCTTACGGGATATCAATATCTGTTCCTATGATCACAATTAAGGAACGAAGACAAACTTTTCAGTGTAAGATAAGAGACCGCCAATCGGAGTACTTTTCTTTTGAAACGTTTCCCCATACGCGTTAGAAAATTTCCACACATCCGCGTCTTTTAGCAAGAATGGGATGTCCAAAGTCTTACAAAGGTTTACCTCGGGTTTTCTAGAGAAGGTTTTATTTCTCAAAGTCTTCAAAGTAGCGGCCATCGGCAAGAGTGATTCTTCTTGTGATTTCCGCACTGCTGTTGTTAAGCGTGTTCTTAGAAGATCCAAGGCAGACGACGTCTTGTACTTCGTCGAAGTTGAGACTGTTTTCGTGACGTTTTTCTGAATGACAGCATATACATACTTCCTCTTGTCTTCATTAGATATCAAACCCAATTTTGCCTGCTACGTAGAATGTTCGTGGTTCGAGTCCCAACCGAAACAAACAAATGTTTTTTCATGGGTATCGCCTTTTCCGAAGAATTGGCAAGTACTCCGATAGGAACCGGCAGAAAATTGTAGCTCCCCTCCATTCCTCACAAGTTGTGAGCTGTGCGCTAGGCCCAGGGACTCCCCGTTCAGTTGCGCCTCCCTTTGTATGCATGTAAGTATGTATGTATTCATGGCTCGCAAAATCAACTATTACTTCTTCTATTCTTCATTCATCCATTTGATCAGTTCTTAGTTCATCGTGATTTTGAAGAAAATACATCTTTTCCACTTATCTGCTTCACAGTAGTGATCCGCATTTGGGGTATACGCAGCGTTAAACTTAGAAAACGTCGGCAAGTCCCCTGGTTTTGAATTTTTCCGTTTCTTAGGCCAACCAAATGCAGTTGCCGTTGCATTTGCCTGCACCAGAAGTGTTTTGATCTCCTATTCTATTGCTTCTTCCCGAATTTGTCTGAACATTGTATGATATTGCCGTTTCAACAGGGTTTTATAGATTTCACCTTGGAGCATGACAGTACCTACTGAGCCAGTCGTGCTGATGGTAGCTTAGACGTGGAAGCTTCTAAGGACCTTGGTACTTCTTATTCTTACTTGCGGGCACTTTTTTCATCTATATCGTCTTCCTTCTGGCACTTTCCATTGGCTTCACTCGGGGAAGCACTCATTTTAAAAACTAATGGAACACCCAAAATAATTTCTGTTCAGTTTAACGTAATTGCCTTTGTGTGAGTGAAACACCTATGGCTCTTAAGAAATATTCCTTGAAGAAAATTTTCTTTTTGACATTTGAGTAACATGTGTTAGTGCTTCTTGAGTCGATTCTCATTTCAAATCGAGAAGCGACTGTCACTCCTCAGAATCATGAGAAGTGATCTTTTTGCACCAATGAAACGGTTTGAGAATGCTTCCGGACGCTCCTGGACGGTTCTTTTCGTCCAATGGAAAGTACCATTAATGATTAATTGTACAGACATTTAAAAATGTATACCTCTCAAACTTTTCAAATATGATGACAAAGAAGTAGCTTGACAGTTTGTCAGTGCGTTGCCTTATTAGCTCGCTCTAAGCTCAGTAAGATTTAGTCTTTAAGATGCCTTGCCTGAAGTCTTTTTCATCAAATTATCTGTGAATTATCTACCGAACTTGATGGACCAGCCTGAATACTCCTGTCATTCTGCGTATTACTATACGAGTTTAGTAGGAATGCCAAAACTAGACTTTTCTGTGTTCAGCTCTTCTCTGAAGATTTTGTCAAACGCGGCCTTGAAATCTATTAAAAAGTGTGTACATATATTTTATTCATGGGGTCTTTCCAAGATCCTCCATAGTATGAAAATTTGTTTGATATGCATCGATAACGTTAAACCAAATTACTGGTGTCTGACGTTCACATTTATAACAGTAGACAAAATCTTAAATGCGAGTAAAATTTCCACAGTTGTCTTCATTTCTATAAGGATCGGGCATCGGGCATACCCCACAGGCGGATCACTAGTGTGCAGAAAAGTGGGAGAGTTGTGATCGCTTCAAGATCACTACTCGTAACGCCGGAAATGGAAAGAAGAAGAAAAAGGGCATCGGGCATACGATGCTGAACCTCCATTAATCGGACATGCTTTCTTCTTACAACAACATGCAGATCAGCTGTTGCTGCCTTGAAAAGCTCGGCGTCAAGTCTATCTGCACCTGTAGTTTCATTTGACTTTAGCTTACATGTGACAAGCCTTACCTCGATTTCCAGGTCGGGAGTTCTTGATTATCGTCTCAGTTGGATGAATGCCTTACAGCGGAGTCATTGTCTTCATCATCGTTAAGCAGTCTGCAAAAGAGGTTTTCCAGATCCTCAGTAGTGACTCCGATTCCATCCATTCTATTTTTAGGATTGAGTTCAAAGTTTGTCACTCTTCACCTTTTTGTACAAATTTTGAATCTGATCATTCCTATCATGGGATCTCTAAACTTCCTCAAACTAGCTTCTTATTCTTTTTGAGAAACCTTTTTCTCCTTGTTAATCTCATTGTGCATCATAGGCAGCCTTGGTTCTCTTCTTTCAACATAAACATTTGTCATGCTTTTTTAATTCTCCGTCGAACCATTGGGTCGTCTCCTTTTGGAGGTCGAGTGAAACCTAGATCCTTAGATCTGCTGCGGTTCTGATGGCTTGTTGGCATTGCTACTTCTGGTCTTCAATGATTGATGATGGTGACATAGGATTCAAGGATTTTAGGAGAAACACTCGATTGAAAAACGCACTGGTTTTTTCTTGTGATCATCGTTAAACCTTGGTGGTGGTACCCGTGGTGTGATGGATAGCATGTCCGCCTGTTAATCCAGAGGTTCGAGTTCGAATCCCAACAGATGCAAAAATGGAATTGGCAAGTCCTCCGTTAGTATTCATTGCCATGAAAAGCGCTTTCTCGATTAGCCGTTCGGAACCGGCAGAAAATTGTAGGTCCCCTCCATTTCCTCACAAGGCATGGTTGTGAGAAATGCGCTAGGCCCAAGGGCTCCTCGCTCTGTTGCGCCACTCTATTTATTTTTTTTTATCGTTAAACCTTTGTTCTTGTGTGTCTTGAACAGGATATGCTCATTAACCAGGTAGTGGTCCAAGTTGAAGATTACCTCCTCAGAAAGTTTGGACATTCATAATTCTGAATGCGTTTTGATCGCAACATGGTTAATTACGTTTGGTTGACGATTGTGGATAAATATGATTTTTTCAACGAGCTCTAAGAAATATTCTTCGGAATTATCGTCTTTCTCTCATGTAGAGATGTCGTCACATATCAAGCTAACGTTGGCGAATTCAGTAATGAGACAGATAGACACAATATGGTAACTAACCGGATTTTCGCTAATAACTTTAGCCTGAAGTCTACCTCTAACGACAACATTCGACCTAAATAAGCATTGTTTCTCTTGTTTGTAGCACTCACTGTTGGTCTAAAAAACGATTATTTACCGTTCGTTAGCTGCAATGTTCGCCATGTAGCGTCGTGCTTGACAGCAAACCTCATTTTTGTTGTATTTTTGTTTTAGATTGGCCAAGAATTGACTTTGAATATTGTTTTCTGGGTACCAAATTGTTTGGTCTGATTAGAATCGCGCTGGTAAAAGTCTTAATGTCAGAGTTCATAAGCGTAATCCCACTACACTACAATTGCTTTGGTCCTTTACATTGCGTTTTTCTAACAATAAAAAATTACATTCTTCCGGAAGCTTTCAGTTAAATTTTCACTTCAAAATATGTAGTTGCAGGTGTTTATTGATTCCGATACAAACTTTTGAAATTTATACAGGACCCTATCATCGCCACAAGCCTTGTTGTCCCTGCATACCTCCAAAAGCAATCCTTTCCTCTTGGACCAAAAAAGTACGGTACGAAATTTAATTTCCAGTGTATGGACAAGCGAACTGAAACTGTTCTGTGTTCCTTGGAGCAGAAAGCAGTGTCAACTTCGGTTTCCCTTGCAAACTGTTAGACAATAAAAAATCGGGTGGTTTTCAAAAAAATATTACTGTCCTTATATCACTTACCCCTGGTCTCCACATGCTTTAAATCTATAGCAGCCTTTGAATATCGCAAGTGGAGACCATTATGGCGGCTTTATTTTCATAACCTGCGATAGATAGCATACTTTTATGAAAGGGGATATATCGCAGCTATTAAAGCAGAGGGAACTGTCATCTGCATAGGTTTTTCCACCATTTTGTTACTTCGTTGTTATGTTTGGCATGAAAAGTATGCTATACAAAATGCCCACAAGACAAAATTTGTCAGTTGCTCTGCTTTCTTGTGTCTGTCATATTCCTGCTTTCTGCTATGAATTTAAAGCAAGTGGAGACACAGCGTTATGCTGATATTCCTAAGCACCAAGTCTGTTGCTCAATGCTTCGTAACAGCTTAGCATCACCATTTTTGAAGTGAAACTTCTTTTGAGGCGTTATGACTGAAAACTCAATGCAACGAAAATGCGTTACGATAAGGAAAACAAACGCAAATAAAAGTATAAGAATGCGAGGAGAATGAGATAAATAGTACATTACACAATATTTCAAAATCTCGGTCTACGGTGGCCTCTTTGTGCGATACTTTGAAGCGTCTATAGTCTATACCAGTGATTCCCAAAGTGGTCGATATCGACCCCTTGGGGTCGATATCAGTTTCCAAGGGGTCGGCAATAACGAAAACTGATTTTGGGGGTCGACAAATTCTGCAATCGACCCCCTTTAGACAAGTTCTTACTTCAAACTTTTAAGATGGTGTTTCGTTGCTTTTGCCATTTTATTATAAGAATGATAAGTAGTATTGTTACACTTTTAAAAAACTCAACAAATTTCTTTTCGTACCTATGTACTGTTTCGACGATCAGGTAGTTAATGTAATCACATTTTTATTGAGGTATATTTGGTTTTCCAATCCTAACCCTTTTTATCTGGAAATAACTGTTGGTAGATAGTTTAAAAAATATTTGCTCTATTTAAGCAAATTTTTTAATGGTGACGTATGCTACAATTCTCGGAATACGTACTATCTTATGACCTCTTAGAAAGTACGTGCATACATTTTTGCATAATTCAGGTATAATTTGTCGATACTATCCATATGACTTAATATGCTGCAGGTCCGTCAAAGGCGGTACAAATAAGCGGAGTCGAATGAGAACATTTTTTTGTGTTCGACATTTTTGAAGAAGCCCCAAAGCACGCAGGAAACCCCACATGCCGTGTTCTAAACATAAAAAGATTCTTTTATTCGAAGTTCAATTCTGGCTTAAGGAACAAACCAAAAGATTATAGTGATAGCCCAGGAGGTTGCCTGATAATAGTCAGCAATTTTTTTTAAGTTATGTCATTTTTTATTAAATTGCCCCTTCTGCCTAAATGGAAGGAGATGAACCCTCCCTACAGCACGATTCAATTCTTAGAATATGACAAAGAATCATATGCCAGAGTATGTAACACGAATTACGGGACAACCGGTATATAAGGAGAACGAAATCATCACTTCACAAAAGAATACAGCATTGTTCTTAAAAATCATGGCACAGTAATTTTCGGAAAGGCCTGGGCTGTCGTGAACTATAAGAAGACGCTAAGGAGCTCATTTAGTCAAAGCTTCAACATAAATCAGACATGGGTAATAAGCTTCGAAAAACAAAAACAAAAAATTACCAAATCTGCGAAGAAAGCCTTCAGCGGCCTCCCCACTATGGTCAAGCTATTTTTAAAAGAAATTTTCAACTATTTATGAGAATTGCTTACTTGACGAAGCTACATCATAAAACAAAGTGTCCCCTAAAAAGCTAGCTGATGTCAAGAAACTCATTAAATATATTACTGTTCCAAAAGATGCCCAGGACTTTTATAACAAAGTACTGTCAGGAATTGCCGAAGAATGTACTGAAGAGAGGGAGAAATTAGGAAGAAAATCTGAAGAAATGATAGACCGATGTTTACTATCAGTCATTTAGTAAATATCAACAAAGTCAACTTGCAGCTGCAGGGTGATAATCTGAACTTGATAAAAACAATCGGTGTTTTGTGGGAAAATTTATTCTTTATAAACAAAATTTAAGCTGGAAAAATACTTCCAGCTTCCACATTTGTCAAAATCATCAGAAACCTTCAAGACGACAAAGTATGACACCCATGGAAGAAGCCAATGTGATTATGCAAGAAGAGTTGCTCACCCCCAAAACTGACGAAGAACTTAAGCAAAAGTTCAATGAAGTCTATCAGAAGTTATGGTTGCAGCGCAGCATTGAAACTCGATATACTGCATTGAAGAAACATTGCTGAAAAAAAAATTCTCATTGCTTTTCCATCATCATATTTGGTAGAAAAATGCTGCAGTGGGGTTGCAAACATTTTGACGAAAAAAAAGAAACCGTTTTTTCTCATTTAATAGCACGTTTTTAAAAAACTTTAAATTATAATAAAGCTTACTGACTTACTTACTGAAAGTTGGTTGGTTTCATATATCAATAGGAAAAACTTATCCCTCACACAAAATTTTATTAAAATCATTGGAGCGGCTTTTGAGAAAAATAAGTATTATATAATTAAATAAGTAAATCTAGAAACACAATTCTAACACAACTGAAGAAAATACGTCCGATAGATAGACAGACAGAATTGGAGTCTCCACTTTATTTGTATTCATTATCATCGTATAAATGCTATCCCAAAGTTTTCCTTCTGCAGGACTGCAACACTTGCCTTATAACTAGTACATAAGAGCAAGTAAAAAAATTGAGACATGATTTTCAATGCAATTTGGCTGTGGGGGTCTATGGTATCAGTTCGTTTCGGAAAAGGGGTCTCTTGCTCAAAATAGTTTGGTAACCCCTGGTCTATACCGTCGTATACTGCGTATTGTCCATATGTAAGCACACAGCCGTATTTATTAGATTTCGCTAAAAAACACTTAAAACGCATATTAGTTATGCAGTGAATAAGAACTTATTAAGACTTGAATCAGTGAATAAAAAATCTTTATTTATAATCTCTTTTTCGCCCATACTAGTTAATCATCCCTTATGTCAAAATCACAAAGAAACTCTCTAATTTTTGTTTCTCAATGGTTGAACTGACAATAGAATTTTGTTGGCTGTTCGGTCTAGTTGTATAAAAGTGTAAACACAAATATTATTTCTATTGCTTTGGAAAGTAGGTAGCTTTATTAGTTTATAGGTACATTTACTACAAAATATGGTTCCAGTAGGAGGTACCTGGGTACCTGCAAAATGTAATAAATAAGCGCATCTGTTGCATGCAAAAGCAATTATTGCAAAGGGCCATATTGAAGGTCACACGGTAGCTCACCAAACCACCCACATCACACAACTCTTAGCTGTAAGTCCATCCATTTAGAATTGACACCAAAAAAATGTATCTAAAGTTTTTCCAATTTATAATTTTTTAATTTGCGGGGGTGGTTTGGTGAGCTACTACTCCGTGTGAAATTAAATGATGCGACTTTGTAGACTTTCTGCGCTCTACTTCTTTCAGTTGAGTTTGAGTTGTAATTTGAGTAGATTTCCATTTTAGTTATTTTTAAAATTCTCAAAGTTGTGAACTGAATAACAACTCAATACTCAAAATCAAATGACATTCATACGCTAAAACACGCTTAAAACACGCATTTCTGCGTTTAAGCTAATCAGCCCTTATTCACTGACGAAAAATGATTATAAATACGATTTTTGTTTTAATCAACAAATAAGCGTGTTTTAAAGTTTCGCGGAGTTTAAAATGCGATTATAAATACGGCTGACAGTGTTTAGTGGGGTAGTGCAACTCAGTACTCAGCCACGTTGTAATATTACTAGTTTCTCTCGCAAACTACCGAGCCTGCTTGTTTATAAAATGATAGTTTTTAACACATTTGTTTGCGTCTGCATATTACAAAGCTTTAGTATAAAGCAAGCCTGATGAATTATAGAATGAAAGCTTTTTAACACAGTGTGATTTGAAAATTCGATAAAATGGAAAAGCGACCTAAAAACCAAACAAAAATATTCATAAGTAGGATTCAGTTTGCGAGAGAATGAAGTAGACTACAAGTACTTGCCAAGACTTCATCTCTTCTTTATCTGGGCAATCGTAGTCGCATTGTCATATCAGAAGTCTTAACTCGGTCGTGTTTGAATTGCGACACTCTTTTTATCCTTACCAACGTCTGATTGACTAAGTGAATCTTATTATCATAAAAGTTAAATTATCATGTTCTATTTATGATTGTTATCAATTACTTGGAGTGCTCTCATTCATTCTCAGATCCAATTGATTGCAAGTCATTAAAGCCGCAGTTGTTTTCTTAAAGCTGCACACTTAATTTACAAACAGCTCCGTTCCGAGTCTAGTGGTTTCATTAAATTTTTATTGAACTACAAGTTGAGTAGGAATTCAAATGACTGAAATCGATTGTGTTTGCAATTCGATTAATTTTATACCTTTTGCGAACACATAAGGTCTTCCAAGGTCACTTTTTACAAATCACTACTATTAGCATACAATGCACTTGTCTCAAGCGCCGCCACTTTTCTTCTCACAGCAAACCATACTTTGTAACGCGCAATTATCGATCAAACAGAAAAGTGATTTATGTACAGATCATTAATAGGAATGACCTCTAGTCAATTCACACCTTTTTAAAACGGTTATATACTCGACATTTACATATAATTTGTTTCTTTACTTTCAGACACTGGAAAAGGACTTCTGGTGTGCCCGTCCAGAGGGAATGACCGATATAGATGTCTCGACTTGGAGAAATCTCACCCAACCACAAGGACCATGTTCAATTATCGACTTCAAATACTCTGAGATATTGGACCTTATCCAAAAAGTTGGAACTTCGGGCTACAATAACTATAACCAGCTTTCAGATACAAAAAACTTGACCAAATGCACTAATTTTGAATTTTCCCACGATGAATTGGGCATGACTATTGTCGAGGAATATGACTTGGTTTGTGACCGTCGGAATCTGTTGAGTGTGGTAGAAATGTGCTTCCTTGCAGGGGCTGCCGTTGGAAGTGTCTGTAGTGGATGGATTTCTGATCGGTATGGCAGGAAACCCACACTTATGGGATTTGCACTCGTCCAAACTATGTTGGGTGAGTTCTTATTGTTTGAGACTTGTTTAAAAAAAAAAAAATGTTTAGAATGACAGACGCATTTGCATAATGCTGCAATAATTGTTTATGATTATATCACGATTTGTTTGTAATTAAAATAAAAGTGGATATCAGTGTCTTAAAGTTCAAATAATGTATAATGCAAATTACGAAAATATTTAGAGCGTTTTTTATTGTGCTATGTGTGCCAATATATGCAAATACGATATTTATGTTCTTAGGGGTGCGACAACCAGGCCTACATCGTTGAAAAATAATTATAGGCTGATACAATCGGGGCAGGAAATTTCATTTGATTCTGAGAATCACTTCGAAAACATGTCGTTTTATAGGCATCTAGATCGATGGCTAGCTCTCATGTAGGCATTTGTTAAGGAACAAATCTGAATGCACAAGGTTGTCTCTTCAATCTGAAAGTATTTACATATGGGTAGGGTATGGTTGGGTGGGTTTTTTTTTATTATTAGAAACTTAAGTAATTACTTAAGTCACTTGTACAAAGAAAGAGCTCGTTGAGGCGTTTATATTTGTAGTTGCGTCTTAAATAAAAAATTGGGTGGCGCAACAGAGCAGAGAAGCCCGGGGCTTATATAGTGTTGGCTCAACGATACCTTGCTGGGGAATGGAGAGACCTACAACTACAGCAGCAGCTTTTCATGGCATAAAATTACTTTCGGAGAAATTGCCAAATCCTTGAAAGGTTAAATCTGCAAAAAACATATTTCTGGCTTTCGAACATCCCATATAACCTTTACGCCACGGGCACATGCATCTGTCAAGACTAAATTAGAGGTCAACTGAATGATTTTGTTGATCAAAACAGAATCAATTCAAAAGGTTTATCAGAAGATCAAAGAACGCTTCTTATAAAGAATTCTGTGAAACACAAGGAATTCTTCGTATATCACTGAGTGAAGCGAGCTAAAGTGCAAAGCAAACGAACTAAAAGTTCTCCTAATCCAAATCGTTTTTACAGTTGCGGCAGCGGCAAGAACGCTTATGTTATCATTTTATCTGTCGCGACCATTTAAATGAATGTAAACGCTGCGTTATTTTGTCACGTCGGTGTGGGCCCTCTCATATGTCGTTAACCTAACCTAATTTTGACTACTGCAATTTTCGCTGACTGCAAAAGTTTTCGGTTTTTATAACGAATTAAAAACAGAGGCTCTCAGCCTTATACTGTAAGCTCATTTCCCAGACAATTTGAGGTATCAATCGGTTTGCAACAATCTAAGGAATTTTCCAATTAGGGCTTGACAGCTTTGAATTTTATTTGTAAGAGCACACATTTACTAATTATCTAACTTTCATTGTCAATTTATTCAATAAACTCAATATTTTCATCATGGTAAAGTACATGAGCAACGTCTGCAAATTATAAACCGAAATTCGGAGTTGTCTTCTTCTTCGAACTTTAAGTCCGTTAACTCCAATTTTCGAACGTAATTCTCTCCTTAAAAGACAGGTAATAGCAAATTTAGAAAAAACTTGAAACTTGAGTCTACATATTCGCTGTGTGATGTTGCGGTGTCAGTGAGACAACGGGTTGAAAGAAGTGTCGAAAATATCACCGCTGATCAGGCGTCCGTCGCAAACGATCCAAATTCATCAATTCCACTTCGTTCTCTAGAATCGGGTCACATTATGGCATATACTGCGAAAGGAAATTGGCTTACTTACTTACTTACTTACTTACTTAGGTGGGCATTACAGTTCGGGGTGAACCTGGGCCTCAACCAACATCCTTCTATAACACCTTCGATTTCGGGAGAGCTCACTCCAGTTTCGCACTCTAAGTCGGTTGAGGTCTTCATCCACTTGATTGCGCCACCTAAGACGAGGTCTTCCCCTTCAGCGATTTCCCTGCAATGTGCTTTCGAAAACCCGACGAGCCGGAGCGTTTGGGTCCATCCGCTCTACATGACCCAACCATCGTAGCCTCGCGATGCGTACTCTTCTGGCTATGCCCATGTCGCGGTACAGCTCATAAAGCTAGTTGTTGTATCTTCTTCTCCACACATTGTCTTCGCATACGGGACCAAAGATCATTCGGAGAATTTTTCTTTCGAAACGACCAAGGGTTTCCTCATCCGCTTTCGATAAGGTTCATGCTTACGAGCCGTAAAGCAGGACTGGGATGATCAAGGTCTTATACAGGGTTACCTTGGTTTTTCTGGAGAGTGTTTTGTTTCTCAATTGCCTTCAACCCAAAGAAGCAACGGTTGGCAAGAGTTATTCTCCGTTTGATCTCCGCACTGATGTTGTTGTCCGCGTCTACAGCGGATCCTAGGTAGACGAAGTCCTGTACTACCTCGAAGCCACACTGACACACTGTTGAATATTTCTCTCCTTGATATAGGTATCAAGGGATGTACTCTCAAGACTAATTACCATCTAAAAAGATATCTAATCTCTCCCACAATTTATACTGGTGCTTTGAGGATCTAGAAATCAGCATATCTTTTGACTCATTTCTATTATGGATTGGGATACGATTATCCCAAGATTAAACCTGCTTTAGAATACACAGTCAACTTTCCTTCGTTTCAGGATTGGTTTACTTTAGAATCTAAACCAAGGATTGTTATTTATTCTTTATTGATGGTTCCGGAACATGGTGAAACCGACGCTGGTGTCTTTGTGTAGAGTGATGACATACGAATGCACGCTTCATTAGGCACAGACCCGTTTATTTTCCAATCGGAAACGTATGCAATGCAAATGTTATGAAGAATGACTGTACAAACTGTGCTTTAAGCTAAACTCTTTTACTACTTCGAAAGTGATCATGGAATGCAACACTTCTCTGACTGTGATCGGAAGACTAAATTCTTTGAGTTTTCGCTAACCGAAATCGCTGATGATCTTGCAAGGCAAGGATCTAAGACAGCTTTTCAAGACCTGAAACAACATTTGGTCTGCCGCGGTCCTCTGGTGAGGGCTTCAATCAACGATTGGATCTGTCAAAATCACAACCATGGTATGCCTTAGTTGGATGCAGACTATACGTATTCTTTCCAAGGTTCACGAAAAAAATTGCAATATTTTTGCTATTCGACTATGCCAGCGTTGTTCGTATTGGCGCGAAGCACTTCCGGTTTAAAAATAAATAAATAGGGTGGCGCAACAGAGCGAGAAGGCTTGGGCCTAGCGCATTTCTCACAACCATCCCTTGTGAGGAAATGGAGGGGACCTACAATTTTCTGCCGGTTCCGAACGGCTAATCGAGAAAGCACTTTTCATGGCAATGAATACTAACGGAGGACTTGCGAATTCCTCGCGAAAGGCGATACCCGTAGAAAAAACATTTTTGCCTCTGGTGGGATTCGAACTCGAACCTCTGGATTAACAGGCGGACATGCTACTTAGTTTTAGTTTTTAAATTCATTTTTTATTGTGTATCACTTATAACTACTTACATGCTAACAAAAATGTTTAAACTAGCTTACATAATACCTTAATTAACTTACTGACCCTAGGCGGGTACTCTAAATTATACAATAACTTATTTCTAATGCCTTTCGGCCTAATGATCTAATATCTATTACTAACTATAACTAGTATTAGAGCTGAGAAAATTTTTAAAAAACTTAGCTTTTTAGATCCATTTTATGTTTTTCTTAAAACTACTTAGACTAATTAAAACTACTTAAAACTAATTAAAACTACTTAAAACTGGAGCAGCCATAGTAGCTTTTTATAATTTTTTTATTTTTTTTTTTTTTGTTTTTTGTGTTTTATAATTTTTTTGGGTTTTTGTATTTTTTCTATTTTTTTTTTGATTTTTGGGGACGCACAGAAATTTTTACATTTTTTTTTGATTTTGATTTTTTACAATTTTTTTTGATTTTCGACGCCGCTTTAATTTTTATAATTTTTTTTTTTTTTGGTTTTTATAATTTTTTTTGGTTGCCACTATGCCTACCCCCTATACCCTAAGTCACACTAAACCTTTGTAAGCCAGCCATAGGCGACTCGCTATCCATAACATTTACATTTTGTTGCTCACACAACCACCAGAACATATTCGACGTTTTGATAACGTCCCGTCGATCGCGATCTGAAACCGCCCTACTGTACCGGAGGAGCTCTTCAACTTCTCCGCCTACTGCGGCGACGTCCCGGTTGTAAAGGAGCCGTCGTTCTACGGACTTACGGCAGACGTGGTAGATTAACGGAAGGCGGACATGCTATCCATCACACCACGGGTACCACTTCCAGGTACTTCCGGTTTGCCGATCATTTAAACGTGTTAGGCTTAAGCGAAACCACACTCTGTGAATTCTGTGGAGACGATGACAACACAACGGAGCACTTCATCTGTGGATGTCTTAAATTTTCTCGCATCAGGTTATAGGCTCTCGGCGCAGACATCCTTGTCATGGCAACGTCTTCAAGCTTTGCTATACAAACACCTGGAGTAGCAAAAGTATTTTGCTGTCTGGTAGTACAATGGACCAGTACTTTGGTCTGCGTGCTCCAGTTAGTATATTTTAAAAACATATCTTAAGCGGACATCGTGTTTCAAACGAAAGTTATTTCAAAAATTGAAGCACTGCAATTCTCAAATTCTTAGCTTTTCTAACTTACCCTGTAGCTTATCTGTTGATATTTTTCTATGAATTAAATTTGCACTAATTCATTCATCTTACCTACAATGTTTTGTTAAACAAACAAATTTCATTTATGAAAAATCTTTTTCACAATTTCAAATATCAAAATCAACTTATGCTTATTTCCATAGGAACCGTGCTGGCGTTTTCCACATCCCTGGCCATGTTCATGACACTGCGAGTCATAATGGGATTTGCATCAATGACCGTTGCTGTGGTTAGTTTTGTTCTTGTCGTTGAACTGGTAAGTGGCAAGTGGCGAACTATAATTGGCATCCTGAATATACTTCCGGTGGCGATTTCATACATCCTGACCTCGGGTATAGCTTATTTAGCACGTGACTGGCGCGTTATGCAATTGGTTATATCAGTGCCGTGGGTTGCTCTGCTATTTATTTGGTAAGTTTGATTTTCCAATTTGAATCCATTTACTTCATCCATCCACTAAAACAAACTCACTCAATATCAAACAAAAATAATCATTTGCATGAATGAATATCGAAGTCACACCCAAAGTGAAAAGACCTTGAGGCTGCATCATACTCGTATACGTATCGCTGCTCTGGCATTTTGGCATTCTAAGCCGATTTGTTGCTTTTATAGCTTGGAAGTTCTAAAGGCAACTGTGAAGTTGCAGGACTTATTCGCCTTCGGGTAGTACTGGTTGCTATTTGTACTACCGCATGTTGATTCAGAGAATGTTCAAATAAAAAGTCAGTGAGTCAAACGGAGATTGGGAAATTCAACTCTAAAATGCACAAAATCGAAGATATATATACTCGCATACGTGAATTGGTGGTTTATGGTTTATGATGGGATTTCAAGTAGGATGCACAAGTTGCACGATTTGGGTGGGAAATATCTTCGAACAGACGTATTCCGAACACGATTTTGTAAAATCTCAATTAACTGTGACGTATAAGTGAAGATGTTTAGTCATGTTTTTCGTTCGAGAAGTCGGAAATGATTTGGAACGACATTTTATTTATTCATTTGCAAGCTATTTGTTATTTTCTCACGTTTTCACGGCTCTTTGTGACGTTTCTATGGGAAAAAATCATTTTTCATAGAAGCTATAGTTGGAGTAAGCTTAAAAGCTTTGTTTGATTCTTATTAAAGTGTTACATACTTTTTTTTTAGAAGTCTGAATTGCTCTATTCGATGGTTTATTTCACCAATTTTCGCTTCTAAAAAAGTTTGTAATTTTTTCTTTTGTTTGTGTTGCTTTACTAAAAGTTGTTGTTTGCAAGTTAAGTTAATGTTATTTACAAGTAAAAACTTCTTCTTCTGATCAAAAAAGGACTCCAGTTTCGGGTGGATAAAGGCTTTATAAATTGTAGCCAGATCAGACAGGGTGAAAAATCTTCTACGTGAAACCTAAGCATTTTGCAGTATTTTTCGCGATTTCAAATACGTGTTCATTCTAATGAAGATCATTGCTTAGACACATACCAAGACAGTTTTTCGACTTCTTGGATCCAGGAAGTATTCATGGATAATGGCAATGGGGGAATGTTAAGCTTAAGCGATAAGAGACAGCATTGAGTTTTTGAAGCCTTCAATTCTACTGTTTGTACTACCCCATATAACAAGGTCAAAATTTAATGTGCTTGAAGTAAGCAACCGTTCCTGTTCTACATCCGAAGAGCAGGGCCTTGAATTTGGAAATGAGTATAAGAAGCTGAGTGTCAAGTCGTCACCAAAACACTTAAGAGAGTTAGAAGTTTCACACAAGAGTTCATTTATGAAAATAAGGAAGAGAGTCGGAGACTAAACCGAGCCTTGGGGCACTCCAGCCAAATGGTCTTTGTCGCCCGGCTGCAACCCCCCTACTCCGCAGATTTATGTGTGGAGTATAGGTTTTATGTAAATGTAAATGTAAATGTAAATGAAAATCGAGCTTGAAACCACCAACGATCGGAAAGTTAGTTTTTAATCCAACGAAGAAGAGACTCTTTGATAACAAAGGCACGCATTTTCGATAAGATAGTCAGACGCCAAACTCTGTCAAATGCCTTAGAAATATCAAGCCCAGTAATCACACTTTCTCCAAAACAGTGTAAAGATGGGTTTCACTTTCGGTTAGATATGCCATCAAATCACCAGTGGACCTTTTGCAACGAAATCCGTTCTGTCGTTTATAAAGAAGCTTTCATTTTTCAAGATATTTTATAAGTAGACGCTTTATCAACGTGTCCATGACCCTGGAAAGAAGAGAATTTAGTGCAATTGGAAAAAGCTCAAGAGAACATTTTTTATTCAATAGGCAATCACAGTACTGTCGCCACCTGTGCAAAATTTTGTCGTCTTAATCGAAACTGTCCTTGAGCATTTAGAAGATGGTTGCCCTTAATACAAAATGTTTTGTGGAACTTTTTCATTAGCTTCTTTTGCATCAGCAGCCGGGGCAGAAATTTCTTTCAGCTCCCGAAACATGAACTGCGCTCTCTTTGCTTTGAGTTAGGCTCACTTCTTCTTTGCTTCTTTCTTGCAGCTTTAGTATTCCTTTTCTAGGTGAGCTTTTTTAACTTAACTATCGAGGGGCACTTTGACCATGCCATCAAAAGCACCTTTCTCCTTTCGAATCACTGTCTCTTCTTCATCATTCAACCAGAATTTTTCTTATCTTGTTGGTAGTGTCCTTATGAGACTACTGCCAGTGACTGGTTTTATTTTGGCCGGTTTTTTGCACTCAATAGTTCATACTTTGTCTTGAGCTCTCATCATTTTGTATGTCTGCATATTCAAAATGAATAAGTTGCCTTTTCGTCGGTTCAAATTATTACTTTACTTTACTTTAGATGGTGCTTATGCTTACAATCCAGGGTGGATCACGGCCTCAACCAACAAACCGCTCCAGCTAGCCCGGTCCCTACCAGTTGCGTACACCAAGTTGGTTGAGGTCTTTCACCACTTGATCCCGCCACCTAGGATGAGGCCTTTCTCTGTCACGTTGTCCATGGGGGTTGGAATCGAAGACTCGTCGGGCTGGTGCGTCGATGTCCATGCGTTCCACGTGACCTAGCCATCTTAGTCGATGTATTTTCAGCTTTTTGACTAGGTCGATATCACTGTAGAACCCGTAAAGCTCGTGGTTAAATCTTCTCATCCACTCTCCACCAATGCCCACTGGGCCAAACATCACGCGAAGAATCTTCCTCTCAAAGCAACCCAGCTGGTATTCATCCGATTTTGTCAGTGTCCATGCCTCTACCCCATACAGCAGGACTGGAATGATTAAGGTTTTATATAGGGTCTCTTTGGTTCTTTGAGAGAGGGCTTTTTACTATGCTTTCTAAGCCCGAAGAAACAGCGATTAGCAAGTGTGATTCTTCGTTTGATCTCAGCACTGATGTTATTGTGCGACGTAATAGTGGATCCCAGGTAAACAAAGTCTCTGACTACTTCGAAGTTATAATTGCCCATGGTGGCGTTTTGTCCCAGTCGATGGTGTTGGGCTTCTCTTCTCGATGACAGCATATACTTCGTTTCCGTTTCGTTAAACCCATCTTCGCCGCTTCCACTTCAATTCTTGCAAATGCTCCACTGACAGCTCGCATTATTCTGCTTATGTTGTCAATGTCATCAGCATAAGCAAGGATTTGAACGGACTTTTGAAAAATTGTACCTCTGGTGTTGACTTGTGAGTTGCGTACAATTGCTTCAAGCACGATGTTAAAAAGGTTGTATGATAGCGCATCACCCTGTCTCAAACGACATCAAAGTCATCGGTGATGTTCTTACCGACTTAAACGGAACAGCGAGAATCGTCCATTGTCATCCTGCACAAGCGGACAAGTTTGGCAGGGATGTCGAGATGTGACAAGGCTCTATATAGCTCGTCTCTATCAACGCTATCATAGGCGGTTTTAAAGTCGATGAAGAGATGGTGTGTATCGACTTGGAATTCTTGAGTTTTTCCAGTATCTGCCGAAGTGTGAAAATCTGATCGTTTGTTGATTTTCCTCGCCTAAAACAGTAGACCACACTGGTATTGTCCAATCAGGTCTTTTGCAAAAAGTTCTAGGCGGATGCCCAAAATAGTCGACAGAATTTTGTACGCGATGTTGAGAAGACTAGTACCTCTGTATTTGGCGCAGTTCAGAGCATTTCCTTTCTTGTGGCCGAGCTTCCATTCATTGGGCATACTTTCCTCCGACCAAATTCTAGAGATGAGTTGGTGTATATGCTCTTGACCAAGTCATCTCCCGCTGCCTTAAAAAGTTCGGCTGGCAGACCATCTGAGCCAGTAGCCTTCTGCAACTTAAGCTAGGCTATCGCTGTTCTTACTTCTTTTAGGTCGGGTGGACAGATAATTTGATCATCATCGTCCAAGCTGAATGGGTTGTCCTGCAAAGCAACGGATTGTTGGCTGTCTCCGCCATTTAGCAGTTTGGAAAAGTGGTCTTTCCAGATTCTTAACACCGTCTGCGTGCCTCCTACGATGTTCCCATTTTCATCACGACAGGCTTCTTTTCTAGGCTGGTATCCTTGGGTATATTGTTTCACCCTTTGATAGAACTTGCGCGTATTACCTCTGCCGTAAAAGACTCGATAGACCTCAATAGACTCGACCGCTTGCTTTTCATGCTCTCTCTTCTTCCTTCTTAGGAGTCGGTGTTCTTCTCTTCTTTTCTGCACATAGATTTCGCGTGCTGCTCTCTCACCAGTTCTAGTCCTAGCCTGCAGCATTGACTCATAGGCCTCGTTCTTGGCTTCATGTGCTTGCCGGCACTCTTCCTCGAACCAGGAGTTTCGCTTTTGTTGTCGATTGAAACCCAGCACATCAGAGGCGGCACTTCTGATGGCAAGTTGGCAATGGTTTCACTGTTCGTCTATATAGTTGGTGCTGCTGGTATGTTTTCTGAGAGGGAGACGCGGTCGGCAAAAGATCTGGCAGTCTCCTACGATGCGAGCTTACCGACATTGAATTTTCGCATAATATCCTCTCTTCACTGAGGCGCCATGGATATCCGCATCCGGACTCTAGATACTACCAGGTAGTGATCTGAGTCTATGTTAGCCCCCGCGGGATGTTCGGACATTCAGGATACTGGATGCATGCCGGGCGTCTACCGCTACATGATCAGTTTGGTTTACAGTTTCATGATCTGGAAACTTTCAAGTTCCCTTGTGTATATTGAGATGAGGGAATCGAGTGCTTGCTATAATGATATTGCACCCCGCTGCAAAGTCGATCAGCCTGAGTCCGTCTCCTTTCCAATCTTGGCGTTAAAGTCGCAAAGAATAATCTTAACGTCGTACTTCGGGCACTTATCATACGTCTTTTCGAGAAGCTCGTAGAATTCTTCTTTGATCGTCTCATCTATCTCCTCTGTTGGGGCGTGAACACAGATCAGCGTAATGTTTTAAATTTTGCCCTCACTTACAAACATACTTGAAGTGCATGATTTCTGACCAAAGTCTGCCTCTAATGACAAAGCCGCACCCGAACAACCGCTGTCTCTGTTCCCTGTAGCACTTACCGAAGTGGATATCGCAAGTCTTAATCCTTCGCTGTAATATCAGCTTTGTATCTGTCTAGACTCTAGAGTCTCCACTAATTGTTCGGCTGGACGTGGCCTGTTTAAGGTCCGGACATTCCACGCAGATCCAAAAGACGTTGTCCATATTTCGTTTGCCATGGTCGTCAACATTTAGATCATCCATATCCGAGGCTTTTAGTTGTTTCATAACTCTCTGGATACTCCTACATCGGGCAGTTACCCCAGCGGCAGGAGCCAACGTGGAGGGCCAGGTCCTTTAATGACTCCAAGGACGAGAGGCCGGATTAACCGCTCCTTATAAGCCTGTGCTCTGATCACTTCTGCGTAGCCTATATAAGGTGTTCACCAAGTAGTTCAACCTGACTGGAACTGGTGACGTTACCGTTGATTCCATCGAGAGAATCCTTCCGCTACCGTCTTATCTGTTGGAAGTGCCTTGGTTGGAACACTCCTTCGTTGGGGGGTAATTATAGCAACATCCTACGCCACAACAAAGCGGAATAACACATCCCAAATTTATGCCGACTCCGAACGACTAAGTTATAAAGCTTTTTTCATGGCAATGTATAAGACTCGTACATCGAAAACTTGCCAATTCCTCGTGAAATATTGATAGCCAATAGTAAAAGTCACATTTTATTGTTTAGATGAATTGAAGAGCTCTTTTAACGAGTCAATCTACTATCCTAGTATTACTTGGCTGTATTTAAATATGAAACCGTTTAGGCTTGAACTCCTCAGTTCGTTCAACGTTAAGTCATTTATACTTGAAAAGCATTCCTATAAATCGAATCCCCTTAACCATACTTCTTTTGCCATTGAATTCCATTACGAAATGTTGTAGGTGTTAAAACGAGCTGTACCACAGCGAAACAACTTATTTCAAAGAAATTGAATTCCACAACAGAACACAGCATTCAATGATCACTAAACACATGACATCAGAGAAAATCTAATCTGATAAGCTAACATACCCTCAAAAAGGATCCAATCCTTAGATTAGCTACCCTCAAACCCTATGATGGTTTAATATCTTTGTTCAATCAACAATAAGGAATTGCTACCCAATTCAATTGATTTTATTTATTTCCACATCCAGCAGACGTGTGGGTGTGTATGTGTCGACATCCTTTTATTCGGAGGATAACCACTCCATCGACATCTAATTGTTTGTCCGAGCAGTTGATACTCGTATACCATTTTCATTTCTATAATTTACTAAATCAACATGTGTGTTTGTCCTTGCACCGCCATCACATCACATTCACTGACTGACACACAAGAACACTTAACATATACGTATACCCATTTTTTCAAAGCTAATACAAGTAAGTCTTTCTAACTGTTTCCTCATTTCTCGTTCCCATAATCAATCATAAAGGTATTGTGTCCCAGAATCACCACGCTGGCTCTTGGCCCGAGGTCGTCTCAATGAATTGGTTGAGCTGATTGAACGTGCAGCAAGGATGAACGGTCGAACGCTTCCATCGAATTATCGGAAATCACTTGAAGCCAACCTAAGGGAAACAACTGCACCATGCTGCCCAACAACGTCGACATCGTCGTCATCACCGGCAATAGTACCTGCTGCTGCTGCTGCCAAACAAACTACACCCGAATCATATCATCCAAGTAATGGAACTGGTGTTGCTGCTCCTGCCATGGCATTGCCTCTACCACCTACACATGATATAGCCAACGAAAATCCCTTGGTTGTAGTGTTCAACAAAGAGTACTGGCGTACAACCGTACTGACTCTGATTGTATGGCTGACATTGATTATCATCTATTTTGGACTGACATTGCATCTGAGCAATCTAGGTGGCAACGTTTATTTGAATACGGTAAGTTGGGTGCTCTGAACGTGTCCTCTCAATAGGTGGGCTATGAATGGTTGGTTAGTAAAAGTACGTTACTAGGTAGGATGGCGTTGTAAGGATGTGGGAAAGTTGAATTGAATGTGAAAACGAGTTGGAGACCATGGCAGTTCGTTAAGTTGATGTCCATTTCAGTGATTTGAGGTTATTTTTACGAGCAAAATGGAGTGCTTTGTGTTGTGTTTGATGGGCGCATTCTAATTAAATGTCATTTCCTTTGCTATGTGTATTCAAATATTTGTTTCAGTACTTTGGTCATTGGTGGTACACATACAGCAAGTCTTACGTTCTTTGAGGACCTTCAAATCAAACAAAAACAATTATGAATAGAAGTCCTGACCTCATAATTCTTTTTTTCACACTAGTTGTATAATTGTTGACAGTTATCCGCGATTTGTCAACTACCTCCGCGGCTAATATTGCTGAAACATAAATTTTTTTAATGCGTTATAAAGCAGGTAAAAATTGTATCCAATTACAGTAAACAGTCTCACTCTTCGCTCGCGTTTATTTTGCCGCCCCGCACTGGCGGTGGGGATAAGTGATTGAATATTTTTTATTTGTTATCTTAGCTGGGTCTATAGACAAAACACTGAAAATCTAACTCAAGGCTAACTTTAACTATCTTTGGGCTTGGAATAAGAATTCTTCGAAGAGAACGGGACTCTATTTAGGCGATTTTATAGATGTCTTTGCTTAAATCAGTTTGGAAAAATTTACGCGTACGTATTTTTAATTTTTTTTCAATAGAACGTACAGCGTACGGGTTATATGTAATGAAACTGGGTTAGGGTCAAAATACTGTATGGGTCATAATACTGTATTTAAAATACTGTACCTCAAAATACTGTATTTCAAAATACTGTATGTACAAATTACTGTTTGTTCAAAGTACTGTAAGTCAAATTACTGTATCTCAAAATACTGTATCTCAAAATACTGTATTTGAAATTGCTGTAATTAGGCTGAAAAATAAAAATTGTTTTGAGAATGTAAAAAAGTGCCGGCACAATTTTGAAAACAACAACAATTTTTCTTTACCATAATAATCTAATATACTTCCTTGAATAATGACATGTACCTATGATAATTCATTAGTCTTTGAATTAATTAAAACGGGAACAAAACAAATGGTGTCTTCGTCTTTTTTGTCTATTTCATTTTCTCCTTCTTGAATATATGTATGTATCTCTCTCAAATGTAAAAATGAACTTTGTTGATCATAATCTACAACTGCATAAGCAATTGCAACAGACAAATTAATGTGTCAAAACTAGCACGCGTTCATGCAATCAGTAAGTAAGTAAGTAAGTAAGTAAGTAAGTAAGTAAGTAAGTAAGTTATTCATTTATTAACATTTAAATACAAAATGATAGAACATAATATGCATTTAAGCGCTATGGCTAAGCCGTCAGCCTGGGTTAACAAATTTATAAATTAATATTGTTTTAACTTAATTTTCAATACATAAACAAAAAATTTTAGATTTAAACGTATTCAGATATTAACAACATTCTATATTTGTAAACTGATTTTAAAAAGCTGCTTAGGGTTTTCCAGTTACACTCATTTAGAAGATAGATAGTTTCCTGCAGTGTTAGTGTATTTTTTCCAAAGAAAATAAGCCGTTGCGGTCTGAATATTGGGCATATGCTTATAAAGTGAAAGCAATCTTTTTTTGATCTCAGATTGCAGAGCGTACAGAATTGGTTGAAGGATCCATTGAAAGGGTTACCATTTAAGAAGAGGACCTCACACCTTGCTTTGAATATCAGCGATATTTCGTTATAACTAAGTGAGTCATAAAAGTAGTTTCTTTGGTTAAGATTCAAATTAAGTTGACTATATAGCAACCTGCTTTCAGAACCACGGGCATTTTTGATGAATGTAACTCGAACAAGGTCTTCATTTTTCTGGATAATACTAGGCGTGTTTAATGAAAAAAAGAGCAGAGCAGCGTAGCTCAGAGCAGAGCAAGAAATGAGATAAATGTCAGGCAATTTAGAGCAGAACAGCTGGTGTCAAAAGTCAGCTGATAAGAAAGCAACAAACATTTTGTGACCTTAGCTAGTTTGCAAAATTATGTTTGGTATCCTATTATAATAAAAATCTATATTCGGAAACATTGGAATCAAAACTTAACTAACATGCGATGTTAATTCAATTGATTTTAAGTTAAATTCGATTTCAAATAGATTGCAAAACGCAAAATATAAACAAAAATATTTGAATCAAATGTCAACAGCTGATTTTGACACTTTTGCTCCACTCTACTCTTACTCAAAAGCAAGTGCAGAAAATGCTGCTCTAAAAGCTCTAGAGCAGGGTCATTAAACACAAAAAGTTCTTGCTCGGAGTAGAAAAATTGTCATTAAACACCAAAAAGCTGCTTTTTTCTGCTCTAGATCGATCTAGAGCAGGTCATTAAACACACTTACTGTAAAGTTGGTATTTCAGGTTACTTAAGTTGTTTACATCAATGTGTAGAGTTTCCCCACAAGCGTTACCAATAGTTTGCCATCTTGCGTACCACCAGTCCTTGTTTCGTAACTCATATAGCAATAGTTTTTTTGTAAGTCTACATTCTTCATACTGACTGCATATTTTGATTATGAGATCAGCTTGTGACTTCAAAGTATTTGTCAGGAGTTTTGGTAGACCAGTTTCCAGGTATAGAGCGTAATTAGGCGTATTTTGTGGCAGATTGAAAAGTTTTTTAATAAAATTCCTGTGGTACTTTTCTATTTCCTCGTACTCATATGCCCCCCAAACCTGAGAAGCATAGCAGAGAGTTGATTTCACTACTGCATCGAATATTTTATATTTTGCAGACAACACTATTCTTTTGTTTGCAAACACATTTTTCCATGATAGATTAACCAAGCTTTGAGAACTTTTGGTTTTTTCGATTAAGTGTTTGCTGAAATTTAATGCAGAATTCAGTTTAATTCCCAAGTATTTGATCTCATTAGTTGTTTCAAGAGGATGCCCATCGTATGTCCATTGTCTTTCATTGTGAACTCTCGTGGATTGCGCAAAGACCATCATTTTCGATTTGTCTGTATTAATTGTAAGGCCCCATTTTGTGCAGTAACTTGATAAGCGGTTGATCATTAATTGCATATGCTCTGGTGATTCCGAGAGTATGACGAGGTCATCTGCATACAACAATACATTGATGGTAGAGTTAGCAATTCTTACTCCTCCAGGAAGAGCATCTACTATGTCGTTTATAAACAACGAAAACAACATTGCACTCAAAGGACAGCCTTGTTTTACACCAGTATTTGTACCGAACCATTGCGAATAGTTGTTGCCATCCCAGACTGCCGCTTCTGTATCGGTGTACATTTCCTTGATCACTTTTATGAATTTAGAAGATATTCCAATTTGCAATCAGTAGATGTTTAAAGGTTTGCTCAAATTTAAGTGTTAGATGTTATTTTGCTTCAAAATGAATATATCGATAGTGAAAACAAATAAAGGAATGGAAGTTTAAGAACGGAATTATTCAAAAATTCAGTATTTTTACACAGATTTTTGAGATACAGTGTTTTTCTCATACAGCAATTTGGCATACAGAATTTTGAACAACAGTATTTTGATCATACAGTATTTTGAAATACAGTATTTTGAAATACAGAATATTAACCACACAGTATTATGAACATACAGTATCATACAGTATAATACAGTATTTTGACCATACAGTATTTTAAAATACAGCATTTCGACCCGCTCCACACAGGTAAATTTTCCCAAAAACATGGCCAAAATTATTTTCGGCCTGATTTCGTTTTATTATCAAGTAATAATATTAAAAACTGTGGGTTTTAACAAAAAAAAATATTTTTAGCCTATTATACAAGAAAGTGCTTTATATCTTTGTTTCGGGATTTTTGAGCTTCATTTCTGCCAAAAATTTGACTTTTTCACTAACGTCTCGAGATGTGCAACTTTTTAAATAATCAGAAAGCTGATTTCTTGAAAAATAAATGAGCAAAAATAAAAAGCTCATATTAAAAAACGAAGAAAAGCGCCTTGTCATATCATCTTTGAGAGCCAATATTTAAAAAAGTCACAAAAAGTCGCAATATGTTTTGACTGTTTCTAATAAAGGAAATGCATACGCAAATTTTAAGACTATTTTGATTGCAAAAAAATGCCAATCAATGTAACATTTTCATTATTAAAGATAAACAAAAAAATACCTATAAAATACATTGCCTTAACTGGTCCCAAAATTAACTACAAACTTAAAATATTTAAAAAAAAAAAATTGTATTTGTTTTACCATACTACTAGCAACAGAATCCATGTTAAATTATTTTCCAAAGCGCCCAAATAAAGTATAAAATAAACACCAATATAAACTCTTAGCACAGAATAAACTCCATTTGTCAATTTAAAGTTTGCACTTTAAAAGCATCGGCTGATTAAACCGTTATAATTTGCATCGAATGATATATGAGGCTTGAAGCTTACACTATTTGTTAACAACTTTGCATTAAAAAAAAACAACAAATCCCAATTTTTTTTTTTTTGAAGTTATGGCCATGTTTTTGCGAAAATTTACCAGTGTGCGCTCCCAATGAAACTACAACTAGTGCGATCAGAGTTAAATTGAAACAACCCTTTTTCAACTCAAATCAAAGAGTTTAGATATTTTTGGAAGAGATATAGAGCAAATGAATGTGAGGAGGATGAAGATATAGGAAACAACTATTTGCAATAAACTTACTTTACAATGAAACAAAAAGATTATCGTAACAAGCGAAAAAAAAAAATTTTTCAAGTAGAACTTCCTTAGAATCGTTGTGAACTTGATGTAAATGTGTTTCGCAAAAACACACATAAACGTAAAGAAGTAGGTTAGGTTGCATGGGGGGTGCAGAGGATGAGGAGGTGAGAGGATTGGAGAGGTAGAGGGTTGGGTTGGTAATTGGGAGAAAATGGGAGATTAGAGATGTCGCCCAGTTCGTCGAAGAAGTATTCTCCGAGTGTTTTTTTCCTAGTGTGGGCCAAGCTAGGACACTCACAGAGGAAGTGGAATGATCCTTCCTCTGCCTCCTCATCTTGGCATCCTCTACATAAGTTGGATATGCTAATGCCCATTATCATCATGTGGGTACCCAACGCGTTGTGATCCGTGAGAATGCCAATCAACAGAGAGAGCCGCGTCTGCATAGCTGGAGTAGAAATTCTGTTATTTTCTTGGAAATATCTGGCCAATGGTTTCTGGAGATTCGGCATGTTTCTAAAGATGACCACCTGTCATTGGCGGTTTTTAGAAAATTATGTTTGATTCTGTTTTTTTCTTGCTCTAGTGGCATTAGAACTGTGGTGTTCGTTTCGCTGGATTCGAGTGCTGACCCGATTTTAGCCAGCTTATCCGCCATTTCATTACCGATTATGTCGCGATGTACTGGAACCCAGGTTAGACTTACTGTGCTTGTTTTGCTGAGTAGTCTAAGGTTACTGCGACAGCTGTCTACTAGTCTGGATTTTGTGGTAATGGATGAGATAGCTTTAATGGCCGCCTGACTGTCTATGAAGAAGTCAATATTTTTGTTAACCAAGTTTTGCGTAGCTAGGTGCTTTGCGGCTTCGCACACTGCGAATACTTCTGCTTGAAAGACACTGCAGAAGTCGGGAAGCTTTATTGATCTATTCATGGTAGGGTAATCTGAGAAGATACCTGATCCTACCCCTTCGTCCGTTTTGGAACCATCTGTGAAGACGGAAATGTGATTTTCTATTATAACCCTGTTTTCCTCCCAGCTTTCTCTTGTCGGAAAGACTGTTAGGGCCACTGGATTGAAATCAATATGCGGGGGGGGTTTAGTCTGTTTGAATGTCTATGTCTGTATGGTTCATGATGGTTCTATGTTCTGATAGGCTTGTTTTCCAATTGTTGCATTGTTTGAGTCGCAGTGCCCTTTTGGCCGTCATCTCCTTAGTAAAAAAGATCTAGGGGGGCTAGCAACAGGAAGGTTTCCAGATCTGCAGTTGGTGTTATTCTCATGGCACTAGTTGAGCTAATGCATGCAAGCCTTTGGACTTTGGTCATGGTCTTAAGGTTTGAAGCCTTCTCTAATGATGACCACCGGACTAGACAGGCATATGTGAGGATTGGTCTTACTATGGATGTATACATCCAGTGAATGGTTTTGGGACCATGTCTCCATTTTTTCCCCAAAAATTCTATTACAAGTGTAGAAAGCGATTTGAGCTTTCCTTTCTCTTTCTTTTAAATTTTCTTTCCAGTTAAGTTTACGATCAAGGACAATTCCGAGATATTTTGCAGTACCAGATAAGTTTATTGGTATACCATTAATGGAGGGTGGAAGTATATCTGCAATGTTAAGTTTTCTCGTAAATAGAACAAGTTCTGTTTTTGTAGGGTTTACATTTAGCCCACAGTTTTTTGCCCAGCTGGTGAGCTTGTTTATAGCTGTCTGAAGGAGTTCGCAAAGGGTTGTTGTGAATTTTCCGGAAGTCATGATGACAATGTCATCAGCATAGGCTACTGCTTTAATTCCGCTCCTGTCAAGTTTAACCAAGATTTGGTTAGCTACTAGGAGTCAGAGTAGCGGGAATAACACTCCTCCTTGAGGTGTACCTCTACAAGTTTTGACTTTTAGGGTGCTTGCATCCATTTCTGCTATTAATATTCTCGTTTGAAGCATGGAGTCGATCCAGTTTGATAACGTTGGTTCGATATTTATGGAACTTAATGACGTAAAGAAGTAGATCGTCAAGAGGATGAGAAAGATGACATTACACATTCCATGATTTCTATTCTCGGTCTTCTCTTTGTTCAATGCGTTCCCAATGTCGTACTAAGCATTGCTCATATGTACGGCGCGGAGTGTACGCGCCTTTTTTAGTGGGAATGTGGTTATATCTTCAACTACGGCCAAACCCACTGCTTTTTAGTTCTAAGTTAAGCTTACTTCTTCTTCTTTCGATTACGTCGTCAACATCATCTTTGCAAGCAAGAAGTTGTTGAGACTTATGGAGAATTATGCCTCTTAATCTTTTCAAATAGTAGAAGTAGGTTGACAGTGTGTTGCCTTAAGAGCTTGCTCTAAGCTCAGTGCAACTTAGTCTTTATGATGCCTTGCTAATGGCCCTTTTTGACATCAAAGGTCTCGAGTTTGTGAGTTTTAAATCGAACTTTACGCAGCAGCGAGAATTCTTTAAAGTTATACAGTATAGTCGTACAATTTTTAGCACTGATGCTAAGTAAGAATGGCTCCATGTACAACTCATCTGTATAAATATTGTCATACGCGGCCTAGTAATCGACAATAAAAAACGGTGTTGACCGATATTATACATGCAGGGTTTTTTCAAGATCTGCGATGTGTGAAAATTTGATCGATTGTTCAGTTTTCTGGTTTTAAACCGAATCGAACAGGGACTATCAATTGGTCGAAGTGGGTTTCAGACGTTCAAATATTACAGCATAGAAGTTGACTTATTACTCTTTAATTGGTGCAATTGTGAAGATCTCCCGTTTTAAGGGTTGGACATTTGATACTGAGGTTCAGTCGTCAAGGCCATCTCCACTTAACTTAACTTAGGTCAGGAGAGCAGTATGCATCCTTGATCCTCGTCCAAATTGGATGGGGTATTCTGGCCGACTGTAGAATTTGTGCCTTCATCGCCGCCAAGCAATTTGCAGAAGTGGTCTTTCCAGATCCTCAGTAGCAACTGCGATTCTATCACTTTGTTTCACTGTAGTTCTTTACAGGCTCTTGTTCAAGGCTAGCTACCCTGGCATTATCTTTTTAACTCTTGGTAAGACTATCGAGTCTGATCAGTTCTATCATGGTCACACTCTATTTCCTCGAAAGAGCGCTCCTCATTCTGTTTTGTTTTGAGAATTCTGTGTACTTTTGAAAATGTCATTTGAAAGAACGAATTTCACACAGCTATCAACTTTGAAATAATAAAAAAATATGATGATCTAAAGCTGTTTTATTATTAAGATCCGATCCGGATTGGATCATTTTGATAATAAAACGAGGCTATTGTTTCACATCCCCAGTTTGTATGGGTTTTGAGCAGGATATCGAAACGAAAAGGTAGCACACCGAGTCAGAGTTGGCCCCTCGGAAAGCTTCGGAATAAACAACATTGGAAGAGTTACTTGCGTCGGTCGATCGCAACATGTTTAATTTGGTTGACAGCTGATTGATCTGGGGATCGCCAACTATTTTCGTACTACTCACAACAAGATTTGGGTTTGCAGCAAAATCAATCAGCCTTAGCTCGTTTTCGTTGGTTTTGTCATACAGGGGCCCTACTATGTAACTCGATTCTACTTTCGAATCATTCGAAAGTTATTATATTATAAAGGGCGTTCGAACGTTTTTATTGTAGAATCGAGTTACAGCATGGTAGGCCCCCAGGCTATACTTTCCGATAGAGTCTCTAAAGATGTCCTCCTTCGTCCTTCCTTATTGCATTGCACATTGTCAAAATACGCCCATTAACCGGACTTTAACTATGATAACCTTACCCATTAGTCTACCTTTAACGACTTAACTACAGCCAAACCAGAGCTCTTTCTGTTATCATTAGCAGTCGCTATAGCCCATTCCATCGCACTTTTTGAATGGCGGTTATAATCTACTTTGCAGTAATCTGAAAGCTTCTGCTAATTTTTTGGCTGCACGTAGGGATCCTACGTTCCATGTGAGAAGGCCTTCGTGCTTTTCTCGTTGGCTGGGGTTGTCAACGATGAAATCCAAGGGTCATGGTTTATTCGAAATCGTGAAATATTTACGTGGTTGGGTAGTTAACCCCAACACACAATCCTCAACCTGGAGGGTTTTGGACTCGCCTTGGACATAAATGCCTGGATAATTCCAGCTGCGGAGGCTTGAGAGCAGCCGTTGGTTCCCCTGCAGCTCAATCCCCACCACCTCTATTTCAAGACGCTGAAAAAACCATTCAAGTAAATATGTTGGAGTAGCTCATTCATTGATTTGTACATTTTGGTTGCCGAAGCTTACAGTTGATTCTGTAAGTCGAATTCATCCGCTATTACATTCCTTTTAAGCTCTGGTAGCCCGCTCAGGTGTGGGCAGTCAGTTATTATTTGCAGAGCATTATAGTGTTGTTTCATTTTTCTTCATCCCCTTGCACTTTCTAGTTTGTCAATTATCAGTCAAGTCATCTGCGGTTGTACGAGACCAGGACCCAGTGGTTACTGTGAGGAGGTAAAGTAAGCACAACAGACGTATACTTTAAGTTGCAATATTTGGGCTCGCGCTGCCAACTTGACACTAAACAGAACCTTCCCGAATATTCATGTGCAACCACGAACGTTTGCCAATCTATTTAGAAAAACATCTCAAATTTCCCAAAGAAAATCTCAAAACGCCCAACCATTTTCAAATGGGAGCCATTTTTAGGTTAATTTTTTTAGGAATTGTAAAGGGGTCAGTTAGCTAAAAATCATTTTTAATCCCTAAATTCTAAGAATGAAACTAAAGCTATTCCAAATGATCCTGTATATTTTCTAACAATAAATTCCGTTTTCATTCCAGGCTCTTGTTGGTCTTTTTGAGGCAATATCAATCTGCCTGAGCATCTTCGTTGTCCTCAAATTGGGCATACGACAAAACCTCATCGCCTATATGTTCATCTCCGGTCTGTGCTGTTTGGCCGTTAATCTAGTTCCGGATGGAAATTTATACGGCGTCATTGCTCTAGCAATGATAGGTAAGTTTCATTCAGAACTTATGCATAGATTTTCTCACTTACCAAAATTATACGCTTTGTGGTAAGCAAAAGTTGATGTCTTTTCCCACAACCATCAAGCATGTCAAAATATACTCCTATTTAATATTCATACACATAAATTGTTCTTAACTTTGAATAGCAAAATGTGTTATTGGCGCTTGCAATGCAATTATCCCAACTTTCACCGCACAACAATATCCGACTGTGGTGAGAAACTTTGGCGTTGGCATGGGAAATCTGGCTGCCGGGGTAGCGTTGATACTTGTTCCGTACATGTGGTTACTGGTAAATACAAACTTCTTATCAATTTTGAATAAAATTTAAATTTAACGAGGGGATTTTTTTTCAATGGTTTTACTTTTCTTTTAAAGGAACACGTCTCGGCTTTACTGCCTCTCACTATAATGGGTGTGTGCGGCATCGTCGGAGCTGGCGCTTTGATAATGATGAAGGATGTTAAAAGGGATGGTTGAAAGAAGGTGATGCGGTAGCAACTTGCTCCTACACATAATATGGTTGGACTGTGATAAAGGATATCAAACACAAAGAATATCCTTCGACGAAGAAAAAAAAAAAAAAAAGAAGAAAAAAACTTTTGGTGGGGTTTACCCAGGTTTAGTGATTAAGTTTTTGATTAAGTCTTACAGTATTTCTTTTCAGAGTTTAGATTTAGCTTAAAGTTTATATAAGGAGAATATAATAAAGTTGAAACTACTTTTTAAGGCTGCGGTGACTTATTTTTCCAAGTTAAATTGGATTCGTGTTGCACAGAATATTGAATTGAAGAAAGAACTTGGTCTCGCCATAGTAAGTTTGAGGAATGTGACGGAACTTACAAAAGTAATTGCATACTAAATACTTAACAACGATTTGCTTAGTTAAACAATGAACGCCGGTGTTGATTTGCGTGATTGGTAATTGGTGGCTTGTGCTTAGTAAATTGTTTTATAGGTTGGTCGTTGGTCGTTATGTGAGGAGGCTTGTAAAATTATGCACATGGTTTCGTGTAGAGTAGGTTGGTTTTGTCTTTTGAAATTCTGCATCAAGGCTGATTGTTTAATGGCATAGTTCTTTTAGTGTTGCATAAATAGACGTGATACCTTTAGATTTTTCACTGGCCTTCATCTGAAATAATTGCGACAGATGATGAGTTAATATGTACTCCAGCGTTGTTGTTAGGTGACACGCAACTCACAGAGCTTTGAAGTTTTTTTTTTTTGCAGTGCGTGGTTTATTGAATGAATCGTCTCGTGTAAGATGATAGGCTTTTTCAAATCGGAATTCAGTAAAAAGCTGCCCATGAACTAAAGAAAAGATGCTATGTTCAAGATCACTCTAAAGAATGTTGGGTTTCAAGATAGTTGAGAGTAGTGTCAAGGTCAAGGCAAATTTTATTGTTAACTAGCTGACCCACCCGGCGTTGCTCGGATCTAACTTATTTAAAGCGATGTTCACAAAACTGTCAAAAAACGAAAACTTAGAAGACTAAGTATAAGAATGCCTGGAAAGTTCTAGTTTCCCGTTTCCGTAGGAATATGGCCATGAAATATAAAAGGGATAGGGCTAGTTTTAGAGTTCCCGTTCCCGTCACGGTTCGCTTTCCTTTTCCCGACCCATTAAAATTATGTGGAAGTTAGAGCTTTCATAAGTGAAAAAAAAAATGAAATTGCTCAAAATCTAATAAAAATCTCACTTGCACCAAACTTTTTATCACCATTTCCAACAACATTTTCTATTAAATAAATAAGAATGATTTATACTTACAACACAATAGCCGTTGTTGGTGCTCGTGATGAATTCCAGGATTAGTATTTGGAGCAGCTTATATTAGCGTGGCGTAGAAAAAATCTCACATTGTGAGATAAATATTTTTTTTAATCGCATTTGAAAAATATAACTGCTTGACAATATTTTAACATAGGAAAATTGGCAATATAATAAATATACGGTAATTAGGCACTGTGTCGTTCTGCACAGTGGACAGCTTTCCGATGCATTTGAAGTTCGACAAGGAGTGAGACAGGGTGATGTTTTGTCACCGATTTTATTCTTACTGGCAATCGATGATGTTATGACTGCCACGGTGGGTGAAGGTGAAAGACTTGGTATCCAGTGGGGCCTCTGTCACAAGTTAAGCCATTTGGACTATGCTGACGACATCTGCTTAATGGCAAACGGAGCTGGAGCCCTAGACCAAATGTGTCACTCTCTTCAACAAAATGGTGAGGCAACTGGCTTAAAGATTAACGCCAAGAAGACAAAAATAATGCACACCAGCCGGAACCAACAACAGCAGGTTATTGTGAGGCAGGAGACAATAGAAGAGGTCACTCAGTTTAACTATCTGGGTAGTTATCTATCACCCGACGGTGGAACAGACTTGGACGTCAGCAATAGAATAAATAAAGCTCGCAGTGCATTCGGAATGCTTTCTCCAGTGTGGAGCTCTTCAAAAATATCACTTCGTACTAAGTTGAGACTCTTTGAATCCAATGTTAAATCCGTGCTGCTTTATGCCTGTGAAACGTGGAAATGCTCTACTAACATCTCGAGTAGGTTGCAAGGCTTTGTCAACCGTTGTCTGCGTTACATCCTAAAGATCCGATGGCCACAAACAATATCCAACAATGATCTGTGGCTTAGGACTGGACAAACAAAAGTGGATGAAGACATCAAGCAAAGAAAATGGCGCTGGATTGGCCACACACTGAGGAAGCCTGATGACAACATAGCAAAGCAGTGCTTTGAATGGAATCCTCAAGGTGCGAGACGGATTGGAAGACCAAAGGAAACATGGAGGTCAACTGTCATGAAGGAAGCTCGGTCCCAAAATTTGCAGTCGTTTTCACAGCTGAGGTATCGTGCTAGGAATAGAGAGAGAGAGTGTTGCTGTCAACAGCTTCCGGACACTAAGAAGAAGAAGAATTAGGCACTGCAGAACCCTGATCATAGGCCTATAGTTATCTAGCTACTGCAGTTTGCTCTTATAAACTATATTTAACGATTTTTTTCCTTCAGCATAAACATGCAGATTTTTTGCTTTGGAAACACGTGAGCAAGCCACATAGAGCTGACCATGAGAAAAACATGGCGTGCCTAAATGTATGCCTGCTACCTTTAAGGTTTGACCCTGCGATGTGCGATTTGTTGATCGTCATAAAAAATGCAACTTTTAACGGGAACTGCAGGCGTTTAAAATTTTTAAAATGGCAAGTTATTGGGTATGATTGGGATGCGCGGTATAAGAACATTGTCTCCCCTTGGCTTCTCCAGTTAAAATTGTGGCCTTCACTTCCTAGTTCGGTAACTCGCAACCGAGTACCGTTGCATAATCTTGGCGCGTCCAGGTTACGCATCAACAAAACAGGTACACCTACCTTTAATTCCAATTTGTGTGATGGTACTCCGGACAAGAGTTAAGGAACTCTACGGGATAACTTGTTGTGTCATCAGATGACATAACTGTGTCAATAATAGAATTGTACAATGAAGTTTCGGTGTTTATTTCGGCCAAGATTTTTTTATTTATTTTCGTAACAGTCTCATTTTTCGGTGCTAGTATGGTTCTTTCACACAACCAATTTTCGTCAACAATGTTTTGTTGCATATTCGGAAAAACTTGTTCAATAAGTTCGTCTTCTGACTCCACAGCATGACAAAATGGCTGTGTGAAAGGAATCATACCATCTTGGTCGGTGTCTAGGAGGCCTTCACCAATTTCTAGCAGTTTCTGAGCATACCTATGCTCCTGATTCGATATCTTATTTTTTTTTTTTTAAAGAGGAGGCTTATATGCTAATCTGGAGAACTCAGACCTAATATCCTGTCCATTGCACTACCAGACTAGCAGCCTTTCCCTTTTTTTTGTGTTGCAGTAGCTGGAAATAAGTTGTTAGTAATTTCACATATATAACCTCAAGGGCGGCGTCCATATGAAACTGGGAGGCTGAAAGAAAAGTAGATGCCCATAGCGGGATTCAAACCCACGCGTCCGGCCTATCAACTAAACACTCTACAACAGCACCACGGCCGCCCTCTGATTCGATATCGCTGAATAACTGGACTCACATGTTAGTGGTAAGATAAAGCTTTTCAACTTTAGACCAAAGATATGAGGCTTTAAGACATGCGTTAATTTCATCTGCTGCAGTACCTCTCTCGATAACCGGTAAAGTCTGTCTAAAATCCCCTGCCAGTAACACTACCACACCACCCATCAACTTTCGATTGCTTTGAATGTCTTGTAGACAGCGATCAAGCGCCTCAATTGCGCGCTTTTGTGACATAGTGCACTCGTCCCACACGATCAGCTTACATTGTTGTAACAAGGGCGCCGCGGGCACTGCTCTTACTAATGTTGCACGTTGGGGTTTCGTCGCTTGCCAGATTTAGAGGTACCTAATTAAAAACCGAATGTGCTGTCCGTCCACCGCTCAGCAATGTTGCAACGATCCCAGAGGAAGCCACCGCTAACGCAACATTACGGTCCTTACGAATTTTTGCAAGAATCAAATTAAGTAAAAATGTTTTACCTGTACCGCCCGGGGCGTCAAGAAATAATTAATTAATTAATATTAATCAAATTAAGTAAAAATGTTTTGCCTGTACCGCCCGGGGCGTCAAGAAAAAAAAGACCGCCTTCGCCAAGCTTATATATGTCATTTTGCTCGGGTAGCAGGCATGGTTCAGTTTCGCTGACTTGAGCGTCTAATAAGGCGATATCGTAGCTTAGCTCTCTGATCAAATCGGTCGACAACTCTCCTCGACGCTGCGGTGTAGGTATACCGAAGTCGGACAATATTATTGGAAAGTTTAATTGAACGGGAGACATACGAAAAACATACCGACATAGCTACATTCGCATTTTCAATATCAGTAAAGACTCCCGTTCCAGTGGGAATATGGTGACCGTTCCCGTAGGAATATGGGGATGAGTTAAAGTTTTTGTTACTCGGGGATAGTGTAGCATTCTAAAGATGAAAGAATTTTTGAAATCGGTGTTTTAGTGTCAAAGTTCCCGTATACGTTCCTGCTCCCGTGGGAATATAGGGAACCGTAGGAATATGGGGATGAATTAGTTTTTATGTTACTCGGGGATAATGAAGCATTCTAACAGTGGAAAAATTTTTGAAATCGGTGTTGAAGTTTCTAAGTTCCCGTATCCGTTCCCGTTCCCGTGGTAGTTTAGGGATAAATTGTAGCCTATGTGTTATTCTGATGTATAAGCTATATTATTGGAAAGTTTAATTGAAATCCATTCAGTAGTTTTTGCGTGAAAGAGTAACAAACATACATCCACACATACAAACTTTCACGTTTATAATATTAGTAGGATATCTGTTCCGTTTACACTCTGGTCTATTGATTTAATGGAGTATCTCACCGAAGAGTGGAACTGTTCAATGAGTCTCTTTTTGTTGAATTAGAAACTTCCTTACAAGTTATATTGGATTGCAAGAACTGTCGCGAGTCAATGGAAACCTTTTTCAACCTGTAATTTATTGCACTCGCAAATACTCGCAAGAAGTTATGAAAGGACTGCCGAGATCGAACTTGCTTCGCAGTTTTTACTAGCAAATCACTGTCGGACAGGCTGTCAGACATTTCTTGTAGAAGTTTTTTTGCAAATGGCCGCGTTTCCATTCGCAAGAAAACTTCTGCAAGAAATGTCTGACAGTCTGTCCGAACATACGTTACCCTATTGTTTTTCTATATTTTGTCTACTGTAAATTAATTGTCATATGATGTAGTCGTTAGCTAGCTGTAATTTGCTCTTGATTCTTACTCTCTAGCTGTAATTTGCTCTTGATTCTTACTCTCTAGCTGTAATTCGCTCAGAGTTCTTAAGGCCCCGACCCATAGAATCAGTTGCGTCCGTTCGCTGCCGGATTCAACTGACAGCTGTGAGTTTTGCCGGATACAACGGATAGGGGTGACCCATAGAATCCGTTGCGGTGTTTTGACAGATAAATTTAATCAAAATTTGTTTCTGTATTTGATATCACCTTTGTTGAAAAGGCATGGATGGAGTTTAACAGCTTCAATTAAGTATTCCTCCATTTATCTATAAATACTTTTATTTTAGAAAAACTTTAATAGTCAGCTTTTTTCACAACGTCCCGCTCTTTTGTGAATGCTTTTTTTTTAACAGGCAAACGTCATTCATTATATGGAATAGTACTATCGAAAACAAAAACTGTCCCTGAAAAGCCATCTATGTATCTGACGGCGCTCTAAAATTACAGCGGAATGTTAGTACGCCGGCGAATACATAGATGGCTTTCAGGGACAGTTTTTGTTTTCGATAGTACCATAGATTCCATATACAAGAAAACGTCAAATTGGTTCTTACTGCGCATGTCTCTCTTTTGCCGGACGCAAAAAGTTAAAAGTTGGGCTACTTTTTGCGTTTCGTCCGTTGCATCCGATGCTTATGGGTCACCTCTCATAAGATCGTGTGTATTTAATCGAGCTGTCAGGTGAATCCGAGAGCGAACGGACGCACCGGATTCTATGGGTCGGGGCCTTTACTCTCTAGCTGTAAATTAAATTTATTTCGTTGCTCTTTGTCTTATTGTTCGTACTAAAAGTGTTATACACAGCTGTTGATCATTCCATGTAATTAATTTTCACGGTCACTTGCATTTGGACCACACACGAGGTAACACAGAATAAATTTTGTATTCAATATTAAATATCGTTTTTTCTTGGTTGTACTGTTTGCTGGTTGCTGCACCATTTTCGTCGTGGGAAAGAAAAAAAACCAAGAGTGCAAATAATAATAACTTTTTTTCGTTTCGTTACTAAACATTTTTTGGTCTGTGTCTCGCCGGATCCATTCGTTAAAAAATACAGTCCACCATTGGAATTAAATTGAGACAACAATTACTCGGGTTTTTAATATTTCGTCGACACGAGTGTGAGCAGCTAGCATCAATATCGCTAGTCATAGTGGTCTAAGGAGCACCCCACAGTAAAGTTTTCGGTAGCTTAGATTATTCGGCTAATCGCGGCAAAAAGTTTAGGGCTTTCAAATCGAGTGTTCGTCGAGTTCTGAAACTTGATCTAAAATGGCTCAAACGCTTTCACTAGTGGCTCTTCGCGCAACACGTGGCCATCTCAAAGGCTCTTTGACGAGACTTTCGTCGTTCGTAGAGTCAATTGATGGCAGGACTTCAATTTGCGAACTACAAGTGAGGTTGAGCAAAGCAATTAGTGCTTGGGATGAGTTCAATATAACTCAAAAACAAATATATGAGCTTGACGGTGTGGAAGGCTATACGGACCCGCTTCCAGAATACGAGGAATTCGAGGGCAAATTTTTGGTTGTACACGCTACCTTATTGACGGCTATCAAAGAACGGGAAAAAGTCGAGCGAAGCCAAGACGTCGTCGGTCTTCTTGCTGACCAGCAAAAATTAATTCTTAAATCGTTAAATAAATCGCGGAGTACAGATTCCAGAGATTTCTTTTTACCCAAGATTCACATCGAACCGTTTTCCGGGGAGTACCACCAGTGGCCATCGTTTAGGGACATGTTTGAAAGTGCGGTTCATAGCAAACAGAATCTCACGCCGATTCAAAAATTTCTGTTTTTAAAATCGTGCTTGCGTAACACCGCGTTAGGTCTTCTTAGCCATTTACCGTTAACAAATTCGACGTACGAAGACGCGTGGGCTCGGTTGGTAAAACTGTATGATAGGCCTCGCCACATTGTTAATGGTTACATAAAATCTTTTATGGAGTTACCGTCGTCTAATCAATGTAATGTCGAACAGTTACGAAAAATATCGAACGGTGCGGATGAAATCGTGAGGGGTTTGACTGCGGTAAATTCGCTTAGTAGAGATCCGTGGATCATATACCTTTTGCTAAACAAGCTAGACCCCGAATCGCGGAAAGCATGGTCCGAAGACAGTAGCACGGTAGATAATCCTACGATTGACGAGTTCCTAGACTTTTTGGAACGTCGCGTCGGTGTGATGCACTCGAGCGTGCACATTCTAGTTCGCGTGAAAATGTTAGGCCAAAGAGTTCGGGAGTTAAAAGCATGCACACCACATCGGCTTCATCGTGTGCCAAATGCAACGCTTCGCATCTGCTATCCCAATGCCCAGACTTTTTGGGGATGACTGTAACTGCTCGAAGGGATTTCGTTAAATCCAACAAAGCTTGTTTCAACTGCTTGCGGTCTGGTCATTCGTCGAATCGATGCCAGTCCAAATTTCGGTGTTGGGTCTGCAAATCGCGTCACCATACCTTGGTGCACGACGCTTCGGTTTTCATTAATCGTAATGAAAATGTGCCAGCCAACACAATTAACAGTTCGTTGAATCGAGTACCAATTCGGGAGTTTGTTCCTCAGAATACTTCGTCGGCTTCGACTTCAAACTCATTTGTACTTAACAACCATTCGTTAAACACAGCTCATCCAATTCCACACACTTTGCTACCAACAGCCATAGGAAAGGTACAGGACGCTCATGGTGCGTTTCAGGAAGTTCGAATCCTCATCGACTCAGGCTCGCAGGTTTCTTTCGTTACGGAGTCATGTGCCCAACGCCTGGGACTCAAACGAAGAAACGCTCGCATACCCATAAGCGGTATTGGATCTACCAGTGCGGGTAAATCCAGAGGCCTAATATCACTTGTAATTACGTCACGGTGTGATAAATTTAGTATCCCAGTTGATACTTACATCCTATCGAATGTGACTTCCAAGTTACCTACGATCTCGTTTAGCGTTGAGGATTGGGAACACTTACACCAGTTGAACTTGTCTGATCCATCATTTAATAAATCACATCCTGTCGATATTTTGTTAGGCGCTGACAAAGCGTGGAATGTTTTAATCGAGGGAATTGTACAAAGCCAGCAAAGCCACCCAATTGCACACAATACAATCTTCGGTTGGGTGTTGGCCGGTCAGTTAACATCGTTGAAGAAGGCTAGCATTGTATCACATCACACCGAGCTAGATGTGGACGCCATTTTACAAGCGTTTTGGACAATTGAAGAAGTCGACCCAAAGTTAATAACCTCCAAAGAAGACCAGGAGATTGAAGAACATTTTTTACGTACTCATCGCCGCGATGCTAATGGCAAGTATATTGTTGATCTTCCGTTCAAATCTCAAACCCAATTCTGGAATTCGTTTAATGGAGCTTTTTCGAGGCTTAAATCCATGGAAAGGAAGTTTTCCAACGACAAAAGCTTTTATGAAAGCTACAACAACTTTTTGAAAGAATATTTGGCCTTAGGTCACATGACAAAGGTCCCCAGTGTGGACATCAACAAGCCAAATGTTTTTTATCTGCCTCACCATGCGGTGTTGAAACCGGACAGCACCAGCACTAAACTTCGGGTCGTTTTTGATGGGTCGTCCAAGGACTCGTACGGTCAGTGCCTTAATGACTCTTTGATGATAGGTCCACCCATTCAGAGGAATCTTTTCGCTGTTTGTCTTCGTTTTCGACGACATCAATTCGTTTTTACCGCGGACATCGTTAAAATGTTTCGCCAAATTTGGGTGTCGGATAAGGATTCCGATTTTCAACGTATCGTTTGGCGAGAGTCTCCGTCGGAACCTTTAGAACACTTTCGTTTGCGCACTGTGACCTACGGAACGTCCTGTGCACCTTTTCTTTCGGTTCGGGCTCTTGAGCAGCATGCTAGAGACTATGAAAACGAGTTTCCTGTCGCTTCGGAAATAGTGTTAAACGATTTCTACGTTGATGACGTGGTTTCGGGCGGTGACACCTTGGATGAAGCTTTATATAAACAGTCGAACTTAATCGACCTTGTGTCAAAAGGCGGTATGCAATTAAGCAAGTGGCAAAGCAATTCGGTAAAACTTATCCCAAATAGCGATATTAGCGGTGAATCCAATGTGCTAATCGATACCGACGCGGATTCGTGGATAAAAGTGCTCGGGCTCTATTGGAACTCAAAGTGCGATGTCTTTAGCTTTCGGTTAAACTGTGTGCCTACCGAATCGGTCACAAAAAGACAAATCCTTCATGACGTTGCACGTATTTTCGATCCACTCGGGTTTCTTTGTCCTTCGGTCGTTTTATTGAAAATTCTCCTCCAAGAACTTTGGCATCGGAATTTGGAGTGGGACAAACAAGTCCCAAATGCAATCGCTATGCAATGGAATCGGTATCGAAGTGAACTATCGAATTCGACAAACATTCAAATACCTAGACCCATCGGGTTATCACGCGATTCGTTTCAAATACATGGGTTTTCGGATGCATCGAGTGCTGCCTATGCTGCGGTGATTTATTCGCGCTTTCGTCGTGTCGATGGTAACTTCGAAACCAACATAATTGCGGCTAAATCTCGTGTTGCCCCTTTAAAACAACTCAGTATTCCCCGCTTAGAGCTCTGCGGCGCTCTTCTGTTGGCCAGACTACTCGTTGCAGTACAACAGGCCTTAAACGTAACATTCGCTGATGTATACGCGTGGTGTGATTCAAGGGTCGTCCTTTCGTGGTTGTCCGCTCCTGCACGTAAGTGGAACATTTTCGTCGGTAATCGCACAGCTGAAATGTCCAGATGGTTTCATGTTCGATCTGCGAGCAATCCAGCCGATTGCGCTTCACGTGGCATTTTACCTGCACAGCTGTTGCAGCACCCGCTTTGGTGGACAGGTCCCCAATGGCTTCGAGACGAACGTGAGAAGTGGCCGATTGTTGTCGAGTTTGACGACGATCCTCGGTGCATGACCGAAGCCAAAATCCAACCTGCAAACTCGTTACACACTGTTAGTGAGGAACATCCATTCGAAATACTCTCCAGCCGAATCTCGTCATGGAACGTTTTGGTGAGGACTGTTGTCCAACTTGTCTACTGTAAATTAATTGTCATATGATGTAGTCGTTACTCGTTAGCTAGCTGTAATTTGCTCTTGATTCTTACTCTCTAGCTGTAATTTGCTCTTGATTCTTACTCTCTAGCTGTAATTCGCTCAGAGTTCTTAGTCGCTAGCTGTAAATTAAATTTATTTCGTTGCTCTTTGTCTTATTATTCGTACTAAAAGTGTTATACACAGCTGTTGATCATTCCATGTAATTAATTTTCACGGTCACTTGCATTTGGACCACACACGAGGTAACACAGAATAAATTTTGTATTCAATATTAAATATCGTTTTTTCTTGGTTGTACTGTTTGCTGGTTGCTGCACCATTTTCGTCGTGGGAAAGAAAAAAAACCTAGAGTGCAAATAAAAATAACTTTTTTTCGTTTCGTTACTAAACACTTAACATTCCCTCATTGCCATTATCCATGACTAATACCTGGATCCTCTATCTTTGCATGCTTAATCCGATGTATTCCTTATACACTTCAAAAATCCTAGTTTCTTCTCCTCCTTGGTACAGAAAAGAAAAGTATCCGCAACGTCAGAAACAAGTTACAATAAGCCAACTTGTAATTAGTCCGACGAAGCCTTCTAACTACCTTGACTAGCTTCGTCTAACTTTTCGTCACCTTGCCACTCTCTCTACCAAACTTATCTTGAGAAAATGCAAACCTTTCTTATTTCAATACCAAAACGCTTCTAGCAATTTAATAAGGCAAAGAGAAAGTTTCTTGGCAATTCTTGTGGTACCCGTGGTGTGATGGATAGCATGTCCGCCTGTTAATCCAGAGGTTCGAGTTCGAATCCCAACAGAGGCAAAAATGTTTTTTCCACGGGTATCGCCTTTCGCGAGGAATTGGCAAGTCCTCCGTTAGTATTCATTGCCATCAAAAGCGCTTTCTCGATTAGCCGTTCGGAACCGGCAGAAAATTGTAGGTCCCCTCCATTTTCTCACAAGGCATGGTTGTGAGAAATGCGCTAGGCCCAAGGGCTCCTCGCTCTGTTGCGCCACCCTATTTATTTATTTATTTTAATAAAATAACTGGACAACCTACTTAACACCATTTTGTGTGGAGGGAGTCCTGATGGGTTCAAAGAGTTTAGAAATTCTGTAGGAAAATGAACAGCTTCTTCCAAATCGAGAACAGTATCGACCGAGTAGTATATTTTCGTTGGCGCATCAATCTTTGAAAGAATCAAGTTATTTACCTTATCTACTTGTTCGTTAGTTGGTGACAGAATCGCTCTTTCTTTAAACCAAGATATTGTCTTTGAACTTATGTTATCAATGTCAGGCAAGGGCCTGACTGAGGCGAGCCTCACGTTCCGTTGACGATTCTTCATCTCTTGCTAAACGTACTTTTTTGGCATTCACTATACTACGACCTATGTTCGAACGCCGACGTCTTCCAGACTTGAACAAAAATTTCTTAGTTCTATATGAATGATTACCTATGTATGTAATGTACGAATTGCCATATTATTAGTATGTGCCGCAGTAAAAAAATATCTGAATACTTACCATTCAGAAACAAAAACAAAAGATACCTATTCTTTTCAACATAAACTACGATGCTTTAAAAAATAGTTTGCTTTTCGCGTGAGTTTCAAACCGATTTTGAAAATTATAAAATTGAAGTAAAAGTAAAAGTAAATATTTTTAATAAATATGTTTGTTATGACATCGCATTACAAAACTTTATTTTTATAATTTCTTGGCTTTTCTCTGCTATAATATGCATGTATTATACATATAAACCTTCCTCTTGAATCACTCTATTCATTAAAAAAAAACGGCATCAAAATCCGTTGCGTTGTTTTAAAAATCTAAGCACACATAGGGACATAGGGACATAGGGACAGAGAAAGCGAGTTTATTTTATGCTATGTTAAGATAAAGAAGACGCTGAATTGCAATTAAATGCCCATAAACATCCGGATATGTATTTTCATAGATATACATAAGTACTTACTTCCTACCCACACTTATCCACCCTCTGCTTGCCTTCCCACATGCACAATATGAAACAAAAATAAAATAAATAAAATATAGGTACAAATAGGTACAAACCAATAACGAAAGAATAGTACAACCAACAACTTTGAAACAAAGTTAAAAAAAATTATTTCGCATAGGTACACCTTACCCAAACGCATATCTTATTCCAAATAAGTTGAATCCTATATGCCTATGTAAGTTACTGACCTATACCTACACACATTTTCATGCCAACCGCGTTATGTCATCAACAAAACAATAGAAGTTCTCAAACACAAAATAACTACCTAGTCAAATACAAAATTTTAGCTGAAGAAAAAAAAGAAACACACTCTCTCACACTCAAGTTGCGTACATTTTGACCAAGGAATTCCATTCTATTAGTGCAGTGGTGCTATTTTCTCACCCCTTTCCCTTTGTGCGTTTGCCTATGTCCGTTTCTTTCAATCCTTCCACATTTCAAATTTTTTTTTTACACTGCAAGCTACTGCTACCAGCAAAAAAAAAACAACAGGCACACAGTTTGTAATGAGAAATGAATAGCACAAAAGATCACAAAATAAGGTCATAGGTATAGAATATAGATGATATGTATGAGGGAATCAGCGTTGCCGCAGTAAAAATTTTTAAGGTGCCATTTTCGGTAACCAAAGGTGCCAACTGGGTGCCACCAGCCCTTCAAAGGTAGAGAGATATTTAAAAACACAAAAAACAAATACTTTCCCATAAAGTATCATTACGATTATTTGGGCATGAATTAGTACACACACTCACACGATATGTATGTTTCACTACTTGAAGAAAAAACATTCCTTTCAGTCTTTTTTGAATGACTTTATTAAGTTTTCTTCATTAAAATGTGTCATGCTCTTAAGGTGCCAAATAAGAGTTAAAGGTGCCAAGGTGCAAATCGAGACTGAAGGGTGCCAAAATGGCACAATTGTGCCACTTCGGCAACGCTGGAGGGAATGCATAACGCATAAGATCATCTGAGCGATACTCCTTTTCTAAATCACAGAGAACAGACCAAAAAAAGAGAAAACGGCGCTAAAATTGGTGGCGGATTTGCTTCGAACTGAAATGCATATGTATATGTTTTTAAGCAAGTTTTTCTAGTAAAAAACCCAAAGTAGACAGTTTTTCTAGAATTAATATTCCAAATTCTGTGACCACAATAGTAAATTTCTTTATTGAAACTAATTAAGATTATATCAAAGAAAAATACCAACAAAAAATTGAGGTTCTTTTGGCCTCTCGTTCGTCAGAAATCGTTTGCAAATATGACTTTATTGAAATTGAATTTTAGCGGTTTGGAGAAAAAAATATTGATTTTGGGCTCGACAGTTAGTTGAGGAGCTTTATTACCTTCAAAAAAATGTATATATATATGCACTTGAAAACACCCACGCCTTGCCCCATGCTTTATAAGCTAAAAAAAGGCAGTTTCACAAACTTCTCATCATGACACCTGTTTCAAAACACTTAAAACTATTACCAATGATTTTATAAGATGCGCCTGATATCTATCTACTATTTCCTTTTTATTTCATGAAAAAATATTAATAAACGCCAAAGTTATTACCATAAGAGTATGCTGAAAACCGAAAAATTACAACAAATTGACGAAGGTTTTTTTCATATAAGGAGACAAAATTTAAAAAAAAAACGCTCGATGGTTAGTTGCATATATATTTTCTAGTTATAAAACGAAAAAGAAAAAAATAAAAAGTTCATAAATACGGATGCCCCGACCAAAATAGTGAACAAATCGAAATTTTCAATAAAAAAAACGGCTTCCGGTCCCTATAAAAACCGCTAGGGAATAATTTTCAGCATTTGAATAATACACAAATGTTTGTGTGCTTATCATCTTTACAAAACATTTTGTTTCATCAAATTATCAAGAAAATTGCAAAAGTTATGAAGCAATAAGCCAACGAACCTTTTAAATTTTAACGAAAAATGCAAGGGACACCTAGCCTTAACACTTTTGTAAACATTTTTCTGATGCTTTTTATGTTTTATCTGCCAATATATGTTTTCCTGTACTTTTATATTTTACATCATAGTATATTTTACATATTTTTTGCCATCATTGTATACCATTTCAGATTATTATTGTAGGTTTAAATCATTATTATGCACTTTCCTGTAACCTTATGTACTCAGTATAACAAAAAAGAAACATTGTCTTAATATGCTTATAGTTGAAATCAACAATTTTAATTTAATTTAAGCAATGTAAAAATAAAAAGATTTGCAGTTTTATTAAACCTTCTGAAATCAGATTTCTTAATCGAAAAAAGTCAAAACGTAGTCTTCATATATGAACCTAGTCGCTGTTTCAAATGAACGCTTAGAGTGTCGGCAATGGGAAGGAAGGTTTTGAATCTTTCTTTCCCAGTCAGAATTACTCAGGGTCCTCGTCAAAAATAGTCTGGCATGAGCTTGTACACACCTCATACTTTCAGATAGGTCCTTATATTCGGAATCCGGGTTATTTTGTCTGGCTGATGATTCAAATGCATCAAAATTGTCCCTGAGCCCAGCTTTAAATTCATCGATCGCACTCAGCAAATTTATAACAACATCCAGGGTAATATTTTGCTTTTGAAGTAATGTACCTTCTTGTTTTATTAATTCTTTGCAATACAGAGTTCCAAGGTTCTGTAAGTATGGTAATGACTAAGTGTTCCCTCTCTGGCCTCTCGTGCCTATCCTAAATCGTTGGCGATGGACAGCGGAGCCTCTTCAATTTCTTGATGGCCGTTAAGGCGGGTAGTTCATCAGCTCGCGCCGAGAAAGACTTTTTACAACATTTTTTTGGATCAAAATGAGCAGTCTTCACACTCCATCGATGATTGACCTGCATATGGTACAAAAGTGACAAATTTACACCGAATTGAATCATTGAATGCACATAATAGGGCCCATACACTACGCATGCATGCATGCGCATTCAAGTGATTGCGCATGCTGATTGAAGGTGTATGGTGTTGACTGAGTGGTTGTGCATGCGGCATGAGCAAAATCAGAATTTTCTGATATTTTCTTGTTTGCGTATTCATGCATGTGTGGTGTGTGGGCAAAATTACTCAGTCAAGTGATAAAATTCGAATGACGAGAAGAGCAGCAGCGGAGTTTTAGCTAGACATCTTTACAACTTGCATGTTAAGATTGCGCAGTTTGCATGAGTATAAAGTTGGGCGAAAGCGATATTTCGTAATCTTCTGACCGCGCATGCAGGCATAAGTAGTGTATGGGCCCTATTATTCATAGCGGAGCATTGCTCATATGTGCTTCATATTTCTGTTTTAATAAGAATATAATTTCACAGGGAATGTGATTCAAAATGTTCAGCAAAGGTTGTTGTTCAACAAAGAAAGTACGAATTCTGATCATTCTTGATGCATCTGAAATTGTATCGAAATATTTTTTTTTTTTTTTAAACAGACCAATAGAGGTTTAGTGATGTTTGAGGAATTTTGGGGCCCCTAGTGATTGCGGGGCCCTGGGCCTGGGCACAGTGGGCCCAGTGGTAAAGAGTGGACTGCATATATTTGAAGTTGCAAAAATACTGCAAAATGGTTAGGTTTTATACAATGCCGGAATTTCTTCACCCCATCCGATCTGGCTACATTTTATAAAGCCTACATCCTTCTAAAACTAGAGTATACCTCCAATATTTGGTCTGGTGCTCCTCAAACATCCTTGCGCCTACTCGATAGTCAGCGTGCCTTGAAAGCGTGCAAGGTTCTTGCTCTATCCATTTTATATCCCCTTTTCAAATGTTTCCTTTTATCTTATTTCAATTTACTTAGCAATTATTCTCTTTCTGTTTCCTTAAATATGGCGAAGGCAAAACACCCACCTGAAAGATCTTTTGTGCTGTTTTTCTATGTCCTTACTCTCTCTCTCTCTCTTTTTCTTATTGTTCCTTCTTTTTTTTTTTCATTTGTATTCTTACGTTTCCTTGCCCATTCATTTAGCAAATCAGCAATAACTTCGACTGTGCCCACTAGTAAAATGGCCGGAAAAAAGAATTCTAGAATTCTGGTCTCGGAATTAACCCTCAGAAAACTGAGCTAGTGCTTTTCACCAGGGGCCCTTCTCTGTATTCCGTTTCGAAAGCCAATCCTATTCGAAAGGGATTTTCGATCCGTGTATGATTTCATACTCTGCAAAATTTTCGAATCGAACAAAAAGTGCTTAGTACAATTTCCATTTGCGGAATAGATTATCGAAGTATTTTTCATATTTCTCTTGAGAGAGAAAAAGACATCAACACAAGTTGCAAACCAAACAGGAATTAGTTTTAAATAAAGCATTTTTTTATTCAATCAAAACTAAAATGCATTCGGTTGCACTTTGGATGCATGCAAAAAACAGAAAAGAACGGGTTGAACAAAAAATGTTATGCGATAAATCAAATATTCTATAATTGTGTGCCAGAATGGGAATAAAGATGAGCACACATGTACTACACCATCATTTCAAACTATTTTTGTTTTGTGCTAATATTTTTTCCTAATTATTCCCTGTGTCTTGTGATAAAATTCTACATTTATTTATGGAAAAAACTTAACTTGAACCTCTTATAAGTTCACTACACAATATATTGACTGGTTGAAAAATGTGTCCCTTCAACACAATCATTGTTTTTCAGTGAGTGAATTGAGATTCGTTAGCTACTTTGTTGTCGAAAGAAAACTTTCATTTTCGAATAGATTTGACATTCGAAAACGCTTTGCACGGTGCGAAAAATTCGTCTTCGGATTTCCTTTTCCGAGTGTAGTAGATTTTAATCCGCGTTAGAAATAAAGAGTACAAAATATTCGTTTTCGGAAATTTTTGCTTTCGAAACGAATTACAGAGTAGGGCCCCAGGAAATACAAAATTCCACAATAGTAAAATCAATTAAAAATTTAGTCCCACTTAACTTTTCAGATGCATCAAAATATCCTTGACAAAAAGCTAATCTGGAAATCCAATATATAGAAAAGAATCAACAAAGCACTTTTTTCCTATCCTTAAGCACATTACACATTGGCTCCGTAATTGGTGTCATTACCGGACATTACCTCATAGGTAGATACGCAATAAGACGGCGTTCCATCAAAAGGCTTTTGCAGAAGCTGCTTAGACGAAGAGGAAGAAGAGGCAGTCCCACACCCACACCTCTGCTCATGTCCTGCTCTCTCCCTCAAAAGAAAACTGCATCTAGGAGATTACTTCTTCTATGATCCAAGCCATCTGGTGGACATTGATATTCTTCACCTATAAATCCACTTGACTTGCTCCAAATGGTTCAGTCAATTGAGGTACTCCCTTACACTTTTCATATGGTATTACAATGAACCAAATATTGGTCTAAGTGTGTCAGTTGTGTTCCTGACAGCCATTTAAATCCAACCAAATCTAACCTACACAGTGCCCAGTGGTCTTGCGGTCTCCACCAGAAAACGGCAAATCAAACTGAGCACAAAACAAGCAACAGGTTTAAAAAAAAAAGTATAACCGCTTCATTAATGTTAAGTTTTTTAGTCTTCTTATTGACCGCAAATTAATCGATAAAAAATTTAAAACACACAAGATCTAATTCCGGTTTCAAAATTCTTTATTTTTATCGAATGCATTTCGGGCTCTTTCTATTGAGGAGTGAGGACCCATCATCAGCGAGCGTTTAATATACACTAGATAACGAATGTGACAAATAGAACATAAATTGAAAATTAAAAGCCACAACAAATTTGTCATAGAATTAAAACAATAACAAAATAGAACAAAATTGCAAAACGGAATAAACAAAAGGTGAACATGATTTACTTAAATAAATTAAAAAGAGAAGACTCTATTGCACCAGGCTCCCAATTCATTAAATTGTTGGTGGTTTGAATGTAGAATGATTCGTATGCGTCTAACTTATGGGGATAATTAACCGTCTTTAATCCTACATCTCCAATCATCTTCCCTTACGCTACAGTATTTTAAAATTGAATATGAGTTCATTCTTCATCTAGCTCAAGTGAACGGATTTAAACAAACGATAATAGAAAAGTTAGTCAAAAAGCATTCAGATAAAATTAAAAAAGGTAATCTTTCAACGCTATTCTATCAGAACTCAGCAGGCCAAAAATCTAACGACAGATGTGTTACACTCGCATATGTACCGAGTATTACAAACAAGCTACACAAAAATTATAAAAGAGCCAAAATGAAGATTGTACACCATAATTCAAACAAACTACGACTATCGCTAGGCACTACCAAAGACGTTGCATCGATGATGGAGCGGAGTGGCGTATATAAAATAAGCTGCACAAAATGTGATGCCTCTTACATAGGGCAGACCAGGAGAGCTTTAAAGACGAGAGCAAGCGAGCACGCAAGAACAATTCAAAACAAACAAATTTCCAACGCAATACCAGCACATATTTTCAATCCTGACAACACAGAGCCCCACTCTGTCTCACCAATTGAAGAAAACATCAAACTATTAAAGACGGTTAATTATCCCCATAAGTTAGACGCATACGAATCATTCTACATTCAAACCACCAACAATTTAATGAATTTGGAGCCTGGTGCAATAGAGTCTTCTCTTTTTAATTTTTTAAAGTAAATCATGTTCACCTTTTGTTTATTGCGTTTTGCAATTTTGTTCTATTTTGTTATTGTTTTAATTCTATGACAAATTTGTTGTTGCTTTTAACTTTCATTTTATGTTCTATTTGTCACATTCGTTATCTAGTGTATATTAAACGCTCGCTGATGATGGGTCCTCAATAGAAAGAGCCCGAAATGCATTCGATAAAAATAAAGAATTTTGAAACCGGAATTAGATCTTGAGTGTTTTGAATTTTTTATCGATTAATTTGCGGTCAATAAGAAGACTAAGAAACTTAACATTAATTATAACGACCACAAAGTTACGTTTAAGAATTTGGTGATTAAATATCAAATAATCCTCTTATAACCGCTTCTCCCAAGGAATATCTTAAATAGTAAACTGCGACGATCTTTGTTCAGGTGGTATTTAAAATTTTATTTTATTAAAAAAAAAACTTGTTTAAAAAAAAAATGCTAAAAACTACCATTACTTTCTTGTCGTGACAATCTTCATACATTATATTCATACATACTCCAATGACAATAGCTTCCCTTCTAACCCCAAGGAGCTTGACAGCAAAGTCGACGATCTAACTAGTGCTCTTAACCATGCCTTGTGTAACTCCTGTCCTCTCACCATAGTAAGAGGGAAGAAGAAACCACACTGGTGGAACAAAGAGCTAGAACCGCTCAAGAAAAGTTGTGCGAAGCTTTTCAATCGAGCCAAGTCTTCTAGAAATCCCATAGACTGGGATCTCTATAAGGAATCCCTAGAAATCAAAAAAAAGTTACGAATAAGCAAAAGATCCTCTTGGAGAGAATTCTGCAATAAAATTGAAGGCTCCTCAAAGGCATATAGACTTAGGAAAATCCTATCAACGAGTCCAAACATGCCAAGTTCTATAAAAGATGAAAACGGCAACTGGACGAACTCACATGAAGAAACACTAAACTTGCTACTGGATACTCATTTCCCTGGTACCTCGTTGACAATAACAGACGAGGAGCACTTGCCTCGACTTGCAAACCAAACAGGTAAAGGTCTTATCTCTAGAGATATACTGTTATGGGCAATAAACAGCTTTGACCCTTATAAATCACCAGGGCCTGACGGAATCATCCCTGGGGAGCTGCAGCAGGTTTCAGACATCATCATCTTTAACTTAGAGATGATCACGAAAGGATGCATCAGCTACGCCTATATTCCCAAAGCCTCGAGAGAAGCTAGGGTCTTCTTCATACCTAAAGCCGGCAAAAGCTCCCATGTAAATCCAAAAGATTTAAGACCTATTAGTCTATCATCCTTCGTCCGAAAACACTGAAAAGAATGATTGACATACACTTGAGACAAGAAATTCAACCTATAGTCTGATCTCAACGGCGCAACATGCCTATACAAAAGGTAAATCAGTGGAAACTGCACTCCACTCTCTGGTTTGCACCATTGAAAAATCCCTCCACTACAAAGAATACTCTCTCGTCGCATTCCTAGACATAGAGGGTGCATTTAACAATGTTAACAATACAGCAATCACTAATGCTCTAGATGGGCTGCTCATAGAAGAACACATCAAGAACATGATAACGACAATGTTTAGCAGCAGAATCATTAGTTCCGAATTGGGGAACTATACAAAACAAGCAATATAATGGCCAATAATGGCCAATAGGGGAACCCCGCAGGGAGGAGTTCTATCTCCTCTACTGTGGAACCTGGTCGTCAACAAATTGATAATCGACCTAGAGGACGAAGGTTTCAAAGCCATAGCCTATGCCGATGATGTAGCAATTGCCGTTTCGGGCAAGCACCCACAAATCCTACCTGAACTGCTACAAACGGCACTTAACAAGCTTAACAGTTAAGCTGAAGACTGTGGACTGAATACCAATCCCCACAAAAAGGAATTAGTTCTCTTTACGAGGAAGTACAAAATTCCGGACTTCAGACCCCCAACTATTAAGGGGGTAACTCTCACACTGTCAAATCAGGCTAAATATCTAGGTCTCATTTTTGACAAAAAACTGACCTGGAAAACCAATATTGAGGAAAGAGTAAATAAAGCCAACGTGGCACTCTTCTCTTGTAAAAAAGCCATTGGAGGGAAATGGGGTTTCTCCCCCCCAAATCACCCATTGGCTGTTTACCTCGGTAATTAGACCGATACTCACATGCGGGGTGATAGTCTGGTGGACCGCACTAGACAAGATGATCAACTACAACAAGCTGGCCAAAGTTCATAGAACGGCTAGTCTGTGTATTAGTGGCGCACTGAGGACAACCCCATCGGACGCCCTCATTGTAATACTAGATTTCACACCCCTAGATATCTTCAGCAAGCAAGTTGCAGCTAGCTCAGCTACTCGACTCAGAGCTACATCACAATGGACCAATAATCAAATCGGCCAATTCTTGATAACTTTAGATTCTTACCGAATCGATCCGACTAAACCACCACCAAATTGGTGTTTGACAACGATTTCCAAGTAACCATACCTTCAAGAGAAGCTTGGGAAAATGGCACTCTTTTGGAAAATGAAGCAACACACTTCTACACCGACGGTTCAAAAACCAGCGAAGGTGTGGGAAGTGGAATCTACTCAGAAAAACTGAATCTCAGTCTTTTCTTCCGCCTACCCGATCATTGTAGTGTGTTCCAAGCGGAAATTCTGGCGATTAAGGAGGTGCTGTCTTGGCTCAAAGAAAACGTCATATCCTCCACGGATATTCGGATTTTCTCAGACAGCCAAGCTGCCCTTAAATCTCTTGCCTCTGTCTCTACAAAATCCATCACGGTCCAAAATTGTCAGATGTCTCTGAGGGAGATGTCAAATCAGTTTAACATTCACCTTTCATGGGTGCCAGGGCACAGGGACATACCAGGCAACTGTATGGCAGACGAACTAGCCAAAAAGGGCACGACCACTTCCCTACGCTCAGAATGGAACAACATAGGTGTACCTATCGCTACATGTAAACTCCTTCTTAGACAGGACGCTTCAGGGATAACAAACACTAGATGGACTGAGAGTAACAACCGAAAAAGTTTGGCCGTGTGTAGACTCAAAACGCTCGAAGAGTTTGTTAGCCCTGAACCGCCTGTATCTAGGTTCTACCATAAGTGTTCTTACGGGACACTGTCTAATAGGAAGACACGCCAAAAGACTTGGTGTGTTTTCCAATGATTTCTGCAGAAGCTGCATGGACGAAGATGAGGAAGAAACCGTTCAACACCTTCGTTGCTCATGCCCTGCACTACTTCATAGGAGGAAAACTCATCTCGGTGAATTCTTCTCCGATGATACTATAGCGACTTAGCTTACATAGACCCTAAAAGCCTTTCACTTTGAAAATACATTAAAAGTTCCGGGTGGTTCGACTAGCGGGTGATTAACCGGCTAGTCCCGTAATGGAAGATAAATGGGTGATCAACTCGTTAATCTTTCATCAGGTCAGGAGATCAGTAGGTGATTGACTTGCTGATCTCTGTGGCATCACAATGGGCCCTTGCAGCTTAAGTGTGTACTCATTGGCTGACAGCCACTTCCAGGTCCTAACCTAACCTTCTTGTCGCGGCCAAACCTATCCGTCGTGGTTATTGTCTTATCTCATGCAAAACCACCTGTATATAACTTGATACCTCATGGTAGGCCATACAGCCAAAATTCTGTTTACAAAATAAAATCGATTCCATGATTTAAAAACTACGCAAGAGAATTAGAATTTGCTCACATGATACGAAAATTTTGGTGTATAAAGTAAAATTTTTATTTTTACAATTTTGCTTGTAATCAAGTAACGCATTCTTCTCATTTCACATTCTCCAAAACGACAAAGCCCAAAGTATGGTAAAACGTTTTTTTTTTTAATTGATTTCAAACCAACTGACAAAAAAAAGGTTGAGGGTTCCCGGTCGAAATTAGCTTATGAACAAAATTGCACTCTTCATCGCTTTAAACACTCTACTTTGGGACTGACTGACGATGACGGTTCGAGCTGATAGTACCGAATGTTTTCAGGCTGTAGAGGCTTTTATAATTATATTTTTTCCTTTTAGTCTTATCCAAACAAAATCTAAAACAAATCGTAAAAACTTCTTTTCAATTTTCTTTTCTTATTTAAATTTTGAAACAACTGTTAGCTCTGCTAGTATATTAAGTTAAATGTAAATTCAACACGAGTCTAATTAATTTTGTCCAAAAATAATTTTCAAACATATTTCACCATACTTTGCTATAATAGCAAACACATTTGTATGGTTTAGAGCAGTGGCTTGGCCATAATCTTATTCACCTCTCAGCGAATACACAAACCGGTCGCCGTTTTAAACATTTGAAAATTCAAAATATTTTATTGGCAGTTTAAATCCGAAAACATATCCATATTGCATAGGAACATAGCTGGCCATTAACTCGTTAATCCGTTAATGGTTAATTAACACATTAACTTCCGTTATAATATGCAGAAGTCCGTTAGTCGTTAATCCAATGAATTCTGTTTACGGCACGGCACGGGGTGGCACCGCGGCACGATGTGAAAAACAAGTTAAAACATGTTTGAAACAGCGTTGCCAGATCGGGGTTTTTTCGTTTTTGTCCTTCAGGGGAAAATCTAGGGGGAGAAAATGTTTAGGGGGAAATCTGAGGATTTCTTTTCAAATCAGTTAAAATCGTATTTTGAGTCACAATAGTCGCTTTTATAAATTGTCTTTGGCCTAAACGATTTCTCAGCGCTTCCGAAGCAATTCACTCTTTTTTATAAGTTGTCGCTGGCCGAAGTCAAAACTAATTTGCCATAGTTTCTGTTGCTGTGTGTTTGCAGTTGGTGCCTTGTAGTAGGGGAGCCCAAGAGGGGGTTTTACGCGTTACTAGAGCGCGTCAGAAAATCATATGGGGAGAAACTTTGCACCTTAATGTTGAGTTGTACGTTGAGGGCAGCCCGTCAGATTAGTAAAGAAAAGTCGATCCTCAGAAAAACTCAAGCGCGTCAGATTAAGAGATGGTAAGTTGATTACATCCAGAAAAGTGTATATTTCAGTAATCTGACAATTTGAGCGTGGCCTAAGTAAGTAGACGAGTCACGAAGGTGTAAAAGAAAGTCAAAAAAGTCGACATTTTGAAATACTCGAGCGCTATTAGCTTTTTTTAATTTTGAAGCTAATCCTATTAGGATTACGGAAAACAAATATGACAGCTTTCTAGGGGCGATTTAGGTAAAATCGTCAATAAAAGATATACTATATGATGGTTAATATCTCGCTTAGTATTGATATTAGCAATTTGGTTTGCATGACCTTTTTTGTAGGAAATTAAATTCTCTACAACTTTGCGATTTATAATTTTTCCGTAGCTTTTGTTATTTACGAAATAACTGCGAAAAAACGTGAATTTTATGGAAATATCTGGTTTAGTGGCCCGTACCACCCCGCCGGTATGAGTAACGACATTGCCACAATAAACACTTTTGTATAACGTTCAATTTTGAGAAAAAAACATCTTCGGTTAAAGCGATTCCATGAAATGCCGCTGAGCTATAGAAATTTAAAAATAAAAAATCTGTGTTTTCGTGTATTTTCAATGGGAAATCTTCACACCTCTTGATCGAGCACTTAAAATTAATATTAATGGCTCAAACTTTCAGGGATTTTTTTTTTTTAGTATTTTAAACAAAATTTCAAATCAAAATTTGTATATACATATGTGTACATAATTTTTTTTATTGCATCCAGTAATAAAAAATAGAAACGACAAGTAATTGTGACTTTAAAAATGTCAGACTATAAGAGTACTCCTCCATATAATTATCATCCTGGAGGACGAAGACACCACGTTGATCACTCTGTATAAAAATCTGACGCACTCGAGTATTTCAAGGTCACGTATTTTTTACATTTTTAAAAATCAGACATGACTTTTGGTCACGTTTAAATCTTCAGATTATGGAATTATACACTTTTTGAGTGCACTTTATATTAACCTTAAAAATCTGACGCGCTCGAATAACTTTTCTTTTTTTTCACCTCTCTATACGCCCACTTCTCCCCCAGTTAATCGTCAGATTAATATTTCAGAAAGACGAAACTCGTAAACTCTATGAATATCTGACGCGCTCACGTTTCAGTTCAGTGTGACTGTTTTTTTTTTTACATTTTTAAAAGTTCATACACTATCTTCGCCCCACTAAAATGGAAAACTTAATTTTATTTATTTATTTATTTATTTATTTTATTTTATTTCATGAATGCATAACAACTGTAAGATATAATATCTTATAAGCTAGTCATTAGCTAATTTAACAAATTAAAGAGCAAGATAAAGAGAAGTTAGAAAAATTGAAGAAAATTATGAAACAGATTTAAATTTGTATTTTTAGTTATTTACATTTGTATAAGTTCGAAAGTGGTTTATTAATAGTCTTTAACATAAACTTTTTTTCGTTTTAGAAAGTAAACTTTACAAATAAGTCCCCATGACGCTTTAGTAACTGCAAATTCAAATTTAGCATCCTGAGCTCCTCTACTGTAATTTTTTTTTTATTTCATATGCAATTTTGAGAGACTCCAATGCGGATATACAGGGTGTTCCGTCATTCGTGGAACATACTTTGGGATGTGATCCTTGGTCATATTCTAAGAAAAAAAATTGTTCTACAGTTAAGTCCGTTTCTCAACTTTGACATCACTTTTTGCCAATTTAAAAAAGGCTAACTTTGGTGTACCCTGACCTGTGTTAAATTCGATATCTCTGTCAATGCTGATGTAAGAGACCTAATCTTATACTTAATTTTTTGTAAAAATAACAACCTTTAAGACTGTATTTAAGTTGAGCTTTAATAGATTTAGGGTTGCCAGATTTTCAATTTTAAATGGTGTTCAAATCCCGAAACAAAGTTTTGATTTTGAGGTCATTTTTTTCATAAAATGCCTGGTAAACATAGAGCTTCTTTATTTTTTACAGATGAACAAATCTCACAAACAAGTGCACTCAAAAAGCCATACATTTTATGATACTTGGAAAAGTACAAAATGGGTAAAATTAATTAAAAATTTTTTTTTTGCTTTGAGGTTTGTTTGAATAAAGCAATAATATGGGCACTTTTAGTAGTTTTCTTTATGTATTTTATACAAATACAATTATAAAATGTGCTCAAAGAGCCCTCCTTCGTTTTAAATGCATGCCTGAGCAAGTTTTAGGATTTCATTGTTTAAGTTTAAGTTCACTTTACTTTAAGTTTAATTTACTTTAAGTTTACTTTAAGTTTACTTTACTTTAACTTTAATTTCACTTTACTTTAAAGTAAAGTAAACTTAAGGAAAAGTCAACTTAAAGTTTAAAGTGAAGTAATCTTAAAGCAAAGTAAACTTAAAGTTAAAGTAAAGTAAAGTAAACTTCAAGTAAACTTAAAGTAAATTAAACTTAAAGTAAAGTGAACTTAAAGTCAAAGTAAAGTAAACTTAAAATTAACTTAAAGTAAAGTAAAATTAAAGTAGAATAGACTTAAAGTAAAGTAAACTTAAACTTAAAGCAAAGTAAACTTAAAGTAAAGTAAACTTAAAGTTTAATTAAAGTAAACTTAAAGTAAATTTAAATTTAAAGTAAACTTAAAGTAAAGTTAACTTAAAGTAAAGTAAACTTAAATTTAAAGCACACTAAACTTAAAGTTTAAGTAAAGTAAAGTTAAAGTAATGTAAAATAAGCTTAAAGTAATCTTAAACTTAAAGAAAACTTAAAGTTATGTAGCTTTAAAGTAAAGTACGATCAAGTTACTTTAATATTAAGTTAACTTAAGCTTAAAGTAACTTAAAGTAAAGTAATTTTAAAGTTAAAGTAAAGTAAACTAAAAGTAAAGCAAACTTAAACTAAAAGTATAGCAAAGTAAACTTAAAGTAAAGAAAGAACTTTAAGTTTACTTTTCTCTTCTTTTTCTTGTAAAAAAGATGGCTTGCATTTTTCCAACGTTCAACTTAATTCTCCTTCAAGTATAATATTTTCCCAGTATTTCAATCGAATATTTTAGATTCGTCTCAATATTGGGAGCGTATTCATGCGACGTAAACACTGCTGTGTTATCTGCAAAAATTACTGTTTCACATTGCGGAAGATTAGGAAAATCAGAAGAAAAGATGTTATATAAGGACGGACCAAGAACAGAGCCTTGTGGAACGCCATAATCAAAATAAGACTTTTTTGAAATGCCACAATTAACATGAACTTGAAAACATCTAGTGGATAAGAAGCTCTTCACGATTTTACACAAATATAAAGGAAATTGAAATCTTGATATTATATATATTATTTCATCATGCCAAACCGAATCAAAGGCTTTTCAATATCTATCAATATCATTCCAGTTGATTGCCCTCAAGAAAACATAGCTTGCGTAAATCTCTGAACAATAGAGTCAACATCTTCACTGCAAGAAATACTTTCAAGATCAGTGGAACCATTTAACAGGTTAGTTTTTATGTTAGATTTGAAAGATTTCCAGTTAGTATTTTAAATGTCTAGAAAATATTGCACCTTTTGTCCCCCAACCAAGATAGGTTACAAAAAACAGGATTGTGATCAGAACTGAGAGCACTAAACGACACAGGTTCAGTTATGATATGAGGAACATTAGACACAAAAAGGTCAAGTACTGAAGGACAACCACGGGAACTTGCAGGAAACTAAGTTGGACAAGGAGGATAAAAGATATTAATTGCGGTAATGTCAATGGGAGGGCGGCAAAAATATTACCCCAATCATTTGCTTGTTAAAATCACCACCGGATATTAATTTGTATAGAAAATCAACTAAATTATCACATTTCTTCAACTGCCTAAGTTAGACCAAAATAGAAACGTAATCGTATAATCCTATTGATTTTCTGATAGACGAAAATAAAACCCGAAGTACGTAACGGACCAATTAGTGTCTAAAATTTGTAGACATTCTTGTACATCTTCATTGTGGCTTCATTCAAATTCTAAAATATGTGTGGTGCACTGACCTGTGTATATAAAAAAAGCAAATCGCCATCGGTTGTAAGCCATTCAGCAGAGAACGACAGTAATTTCACTCGTTATCGTCTAATTCTAATTAACGCTCTAAATAAAATAAAATAACGAAACTATGTACATAGATTACGTGTGCTCTGAAAACGCACAACAGTCTTGTAAGTTATTTCTCGCTTAAAGGGTCACAAAATGAAAAGCTACTTTCTTGGCCTGCTCGTTTTTGTTGTTTTTGAAGCAACTCAGTCAAACGACAGATTGCTATCACTTCTTGAAAATATTCAGAGAGATGAGCAATTTCAAAATATTTTTGTGCTAAAAACGTATAACAACCGTTCAACTGCTCATTTCGGTGAGAATTTCATCAGAGACGTGTCGATTGCTTTGCATATCCCAGTGATTATCTCCACAGAAACTACTTCGTTCTCCATTAAAAATGAGTTCAATGAAATAGTCCTTTCCATTGTTCTGTTGGATTTTGAGGAGTTTATTCTTCAACGACTATTGGAGTACCTTCTACACATGCGATCCTGTAAAACCATTTTTCTTCTTAGAAATCAGCCAAAAGAGGAATTCCAATTGGAGAAATTATTCACATTTTGTTGGAAGAACAGCATGATAAACGTGATGGCCGTTTTTCCGGACTTTCAAAACTCATCAGTTTTCTACAGATATACAAAGATTCCAAACTTCGTCATTGAAAAAATTCACTGGATTAGTAACCAACGGACAAACGATGACCTATGTTTTCCTAACCGCTTAAGAGATCTCAAAGGAATTTACTTACCAGTTCTATTGGGAGGACCCGCACCAGGATTGATAGTCTCAGGAAACGCACAAAGCGATTACATAATCAAGGGATATATGGGACACCTTTTCGACGCCTTAGCGAGAAAACATGGCGCCAGGTTGAATAAAACGAACGTAGACTTGAAAATCGATCCTTTCCAGCTGAGAGACCTGGTATTGAATGGGACTATTGAAATATCAGCTGCTGCTATGTTTAGTGCCCCCTATTCTATCAATTGGACTTCATACCCTTACAACATAATCAATCTTTGTATAATGATTCCGGTGGAGCCTAAGGTTCCGAAATTCAAAGTACTCGCGTTAGTTTTTCAATGGGATGCTCTTGTTATCACCATGGGACTGATTTTTGTCCTATCAGCATTGGTGGAATTAGCTTCATTTTTGTGTGATGGAAAAAAGTTTCACTTTTTCAATGACAGCGGCTTACGCGGTATACTAAAACAGTCCTTGGTGGAGAGACCGAATGCATCTTTCGTCAGTTTAAAAATCATGTATGCGTTGATCTTCTTTTTTGGAATAATGTTGGTCACTTCTTTTGATGCGTTTCTTCCATCCTTAATGACAAGTCCTCCATCGGAAAAAACTCTGCAGTCCTTGGAAGACTTACTCGTATCAAAACTCGAGGTAGTCTCTTCTAAAGTGGCAATGGAACGATTTTTTGCACTGCACCTAGATTTCAAAAACAAATACCAAAGAATGTTTCGGTTGGAAGATGACTTCGATACGTACATTAAGTTAAGAGACAATCTTAATACAACATTTGCCTATACAGTGGATAGTATCAACTGGAATACTATTCAAAGTCAGCAAAAACTATTTATTCAACCTTTGTTTCGTCGACCCAAGGATATGTGTATGCACAAAGGACAGCACCAAATATTTAACATCAATGAGAATTCGATTTATAAGGATATTTTGAACTTCCTTATTTTGGAGACACACTCTTCGGGGTTGTTGGCGTTTTGGCACAAGAGATCGTTTTACGAATTGGTCGAAAATGGAAAGAAGAGGTTGAAAGATCCGACAAAAAAGTCAAAATTCCAACCAATGAAAGTTTCTGACTTGAAGTGGGTTTTGGCAGCATTGGCAATTGCCCTTGCTTTGGACACTTTTTGCTTTTTGGGTGAAGTATTTATTGACTGGAAAAAAAGAAGTCAGTTGGGATGTCGATGTTGGTAATGAAAGGCATTCTTGTTGCTCATTGTTTAATTATTATTGTGGTTATAAAAAAGAATTAAAAAAAAAAAAAATAATAAGTCAGGTTGTGTTTCTATATTTTTGTTGAATATTTTTGGTTTCTGAGGCGGAAGTTTGATTGTCGGGAGCAATCGGAAGCTGATGTCATAAGTTTGAAGTCAATTTCTTAAGAAGCCCATAATAAAAACCTATTTGGTACTAATACCAAAATTGTCCGCTTATTGGGTACATTTAGATAAAATTCTTATCTTCAACGTTTAGCAACTATAACATAGAGGAATTGAGATTCGTCAGGCAAACATTGCTTTTTGCAAAAAAATGTTTTTAAATTTTAAATTGTGTGTGTTTCAAACAATTTCTCTTACATCAAAAGGAATGTAGCAAGATAGAGATAGTCTTCTCATCCACTTGGTTCCACTACCTAAGACGAGGTCATTCCCATCCATGACTTACTTGCAATGTGCTTTTGGAAACCCGTCGAGCCGGAGCGTTGGTGTACATCCACTTTATACGTCTCAGCCATCGTGGTTTCCCGATGCGTACTCTTCCAGTTCGTGGATAGACATGACTCGTACAGCTCGTCTGTAGAAAATATTCTCATATGAGTTCATGAAATCCATGAAAAGATAAAATAAGACCCTATCAAATTGTTGATGTGGGGTTGCATAGTCTCAAATATTACAACAGACAAGATCTTATTTGCTATATTGCCTTACTTTTTTGGGATCGGTCAAAATAGTCAAAAATCGTCAAAAAGCGTTCAAGAGTTCAAAACTCAATCAGCCTTATCGGGAATTCCTTGGCAAATATATTTCCCAAAAAGTGTTTCCCTTCCCGGGAACAAGTTCCTACTATCGGGAATTCCCCACGGATTTTTTTCCCATGGGAACAAGTTTTTTGCAAGGAAAAACACAATATTTCCCATAATAAATGAGTTCCCGATAGTTATTTTTCCCTATTTCGAAAAAAAGTTCCCGATACCAATTTTTCGAATTTAAGAAAAAATCAATGGGAAAAAAGTTCCCGATAACCCTAAATAGCTTTTGATGTAGTACCGATATTTGAATTTGAACACAATTTTCACTCGGATCACCTCAGACATCTTTTTCGGTCGACACTGAATTTAGTGCCGTCTCTACGTGATGAGAATGGTGACACATGTCTCATCACGAAACGAGAGACAGTTAGAGAGATAGTGTGTGGTTGTGAGAGAGAGAGAGAGTAACGCGCGTCTAGTCTAGACGTGCCTGTCAGTCATTTACTAAGTTCGTTCAACTCTAGCACCGAAGTACGCAGATTTACTCAGCAAATTTCTACCTATCTTTCCATACAGGCCCACGGAAGTTTAAGCCCTAGAGAGACACAAAAGCTAATGAGTATTTTTAAACGTGTGGCTTTTAAGAAAAAATGAAGCGCATATATAATCTTATGTTATGGCGGAGAGTTGGGCTTAGTTTTAAAAATAAATTTTTGACATTTTAAAGAATTATTTCAGACAAGTGAATATCGGAACTAGCTCGAATTAATTCCAGCCGAGAGTGGCAGCAATGCCATCGAGGCATGATGTATTGGGTTTTATTCGGCCTCTTAAATGCAACCCAGACACACAAAAAGCACGAAAAATGTTAATACAACAGGAAACCAGAGCTGACTGTGGCTTGACAAGAAAATTTACAAGGAAAAAATAGGGGAAGAACACCGAGTTCTCAAGAAGAAGAAAACCACTTGTTGTAGGAAATTGAACGAGAAAAAAGATTGGAAAGTTTTACCGAAAGGTAAAGGTAAGATCATGGTATCAAATCTGGGACTCTAGCCTGTTAAGACGATCAAAAATCCCGAATTCTGTTTTCTAGAACTATGTATCACAATAATGGGACAAAAATTTTGGTTTGAGAACACAGAGCAACTAAGATGGGTCACGAGTCTCCTATTTACTTCTCCTCTTATGGGACATTAGTGCCGAATGGAACAAGGTAATAAATTATGTTCTCTGACAAAATTAATAAATCAATACTTTGACAAAAAATTGTTCAAGATGAGAAACAGAAAACCAAACTCCGGACATTTTACTTCGGGATCATTTTCACTGTGCCTGTAAGGAATCGCATTCGCTACTGAGGATCTGGAAAATTCAATCCTCCTGGATAGCGGCGATGAAGACACAAATTGCGCAGCCAGGAAGTATGCCCCATTCAACTCTCACAATGATCAAGAATACCGTCGGCTTAACCTAAAAAAAGTTAATCTTGCCAAATGTAAGCCTTCATTAAATAAAATCGGAGGTGTCAATAGTCATGACGCAGAGTGGTCAAAAATCGTCAAAAAGCGCTCGATACTTGATTATTTGAAGTATTTTCTCCGAACAGTGTGTAAATACCTTGCGAGAGTTTCATTTCTTGAGTTTCAGAACCCCATCTTCAATTGCAGGACCTTGGTTAGTTATTGAAGTATTGACAAGAGGCGGAAAAAACTTCTCAAATCCTCATGTACAAAAATTTACACAATAATTTTGTTAGGAAAAAGTAAAATAATAGCACTTATCAGATTTATTTTTGTCTTATAAAAAGCTTTCAGACGATTGGTTTTCAATCTGGTAACACTTCTTTCAGAGTTGGCCTTTTTGACAGCTCTGTCACTTGATTTAAGCGCAGCATGGTTTGCCATTTTGTCGCGGAAGAATTGCAGTCGCACAACAACTGCGAACATCCAGTAAGTTCAATAAAATATCTCGATGTGAAATCGCTGTTGATGCTGCTTTTACATTACTTCGAGTTTTAAACCTGTGAGCTACCTTCGAGATACGGCGACTTAAAACTACTTGACTATTTTTTGATTGGTTATGGGAAGTCACTACTTGTCTACGAAAAAATAGCCCAAGACGTTTGACGACTTGAAAGAGATTATTCGGCCTGTTATTGCTGACATACCGCCCTACATGCGGTGGTCGAAAATTTGGCCCTTCAACTGATGGATCTCTAGAAATGGTCCCTTCATTCCAAAGTTAGGTTTTGAAAAATTTATACGTACCTACCAATGTACATATTGTGATATGCATAAACCTATATTTTGTACACAAAACACTTTTTGAAAAGTCTTATTTAAAAAAAAATAAACTTAATTTGAATACTTGGATAGCTAGCTGTTTCTGTGTTTTGCTAAGAGTTTAATTTTTACACAATATAGTACGAGCATACTGTTATAAGTTATGTACATATGTATGTAAACATATTTAGAATAAAAAATTATATTTGGGTAAATGTGGAAAACATACCTCTTACAGGATTTTTTCTAGTCCCAATAGCTAAACTGAAGTAAACCGATCTTGAACCCTTTTACCGCACTTTTCTCAAGACATTGAGATACATCAAACCTGATGGCAGTTTCGTAATCAGAGAGCCCAAATCATATTAGGAAAATAGTTTTTATATGTTATCAAGTGAGTAAGTAATTATGGCCGCCTTTGTTCAAGAATGGAACCATAGTGAGCGCCCCACTATACATATAGTTTTACATACAGAAGTCGATCAAAACTTTTGTTGCGTTAAATTTTACAAGTTCTACCTTCATTTTCTCCTTTTCGTAGAGGCAAAGTGCTGGTAAAGTACAAACTAACTCTAGTCATCAACTTATGGTATACAATACTTCACGTTTTCAAGGCATCTCGAAAAATTTATTCTTCATTGAGCCAGCGGACAGCTGGAGACTCAAACGGCAAAAGTGGTAAAAGAAGAAGTTCTGAAGGCTTTTCTACTAACAATAGTAGCAGCAGGGTGCTGACAAATTAAACTTATACAACAAAAAAGAGAGATGTTGCTACTCCTTGGTAAAAGTCAATAATTCAGCACAACGATCAAGGGATAATTAAAGTTGTGGATTCGAAAGTTATTTGTTCGTCGAAAAAAGTACACCACTCTTTTCCACTTATCTGCAGTCTATTCTGATGGTGGGCCTTAAACTATTCAGTTCAATACCAATGTTCTCACCAAGTTTATATTCCTGACTTAGAATAGAAACCTTTAGCAATGTGAATATTTTGCTCCTTTGACTTTGCAAATTTGCACATCTGTTGCTTATCTTCGTTATTTATTTTTCAAGTTCTTTTCATAAAATGAATAAAAGAAGGTAAACAATCAAACTCAGCACGTAAAAGCTTACATTTTTTTTTTCACTTTTTGAACTGAAGAACAATTTTAATGCGGCTGTATTTCTCAAAAACTATTTCAATCACTACTTATCTCTAGTTTTCCATACCACTACGGAACATTATTATTTTAAAAAGGTACAAGAGGTGGCGGAAATAAGGTCGCCAACATTAACAAAAATGTAGATCCGGCCCTGCATTGTGACAAATGATATGGCCCATAGCGAGTTTCTTTAATCCTGGTTTTACCATGGTATCATATTTTTTATTATCGGGCTAAGGAAATAACCCCAATTAAAATATGAGTCTTCCAAGTTTTAAAAATGTGATTTTTTCTAGCCCGGAACGGCTTAGCTAATAAAACCTAATACAAATCATCTATTACAACTCTTACTTACTCTCCAATGCCCAATGGATTATAATGGCACTTTCTCTTGGCAATTATCGCACCATACAAAATTTATTACCTGCAACGCTGCCTGAAGAAAGCAAATGTTTTTATAAAGAATATGAACAGGACCTGAGCTAGTGTTATTTTGTATTTATTTGCAATCACAACATGAATTAAACAGTAAATAACAAGAACCGAATTCCATTACCACAGTTGATCATTCCACTGAGGACTACCTTTTTTCCAGTCAATAAATATTTCACCCAAAAAGCAAAGAATGTCAAAGACAAAGGCAATTGCTAAAGCTTCCCAAACCCATTTCAAGTCAGAAACCTTCATTGGTTCCAATTCCGATTTGGTCGTCTGATATTTCAATGTCATCTTTCCATTTTCAATCAATTCATAGAAGGATCTCTTGTGCCAAAATCCTAACAACCCTGAAGAATGTGTCTCCAAAATAAGGAAATTCAGGATTTCTTTATAAATCGAATTTTCATTGATGGTGAAAATTTGCTGTTGTCCTTTGTAAGTGCACATTTCCTCGGGTAGACGAAAAAACGGTCGATCAAATAGTTTTTGTTGACTTTGGTGAATATTCCTCCACCTGATACTATCCATCGCATAGGCGAATTTTGTATTGAGATTATCTCTCTTTTGAATATAAGCATCGAAGTTTTCCAATCGAAACAATCTTTGGTATTTGATTTTAAAATCTGGATGTTGAGTAAAGAACCACTCCATTGCTACTTTAGAAGAAACCACTTCAAGTTTTGATTCAAGTAGATCTTCAAGGGATTGTAGTTTTCGTTCCGATGGAGGACTCGTCAAAAGAGATTGAAGAAACGCATCAAATGAAGTGGCCAACATGATTGCAAAAAACAAGATCAACAAATACATGATTTTTAGACTAAAGGAGGCATTAGGTCTCTCCAAAAATGACTGTCTCAGTATACTGCGTAAGCAACAACTGTCTTTAAAACAGCAGATCTTTTTCGTGTCATGCAAATACGAAATGAGTTCCACCAATATTGATATTACCACAACCACAACGATGGTAAGAGCAAAAGCATCCCCCTGAAAAACAATTGCGAACACTTTAAATATTGGAACCTTAGATTCCGCTGGAATCATTATACACAAATCGTAGGTGTTGTACGGATAGGAAATCCAGTCAGTAGAAAGGTCGGAAAAGGAAAATCCAGCAGCAGAGATCTCGAGAGTCCCATTCAACACCAATTCTCTCAAAAGGAAAGGATCGAGTTTAAAGTTTACGTTTTTGGAATTATTCAACCTGGCATTGTGCTTCGTCGCTAGAGCGTTGAATAGGTGTCCCATGTATCCCCTGATTATGTGTCCACTTTGTGCGTTTTTTGAAACTATTAACCCTGGCTCTGCTCCCCCAAATGCTACTGGCAAGTAAATCCTTCTGAGATCTCTTAAGCGGTTCGGGAAATATGTTATTTTTTGTCGATTAAAAATCCAGTCAACTTTTTCAATGGCAAAGTCAGGAATATTGGTATACCTGTAGAAAGCTGGAGAGTCTTGAAAGTCCGGAAAAATAGCCATCACGTTCACCATGTGATTCTTCCAGCAAAACTCGAATAAGTCCTTTAATTTAAACTCTGCAGTAAGAAGGAAAATGGTTTTACAGGACCGCATGTGTTGAAGGTACTCCAGTAGTCGTTGAAGGACAAGTTCCCCAATGTCCAACACAACTATGGTGAGGACTTTCTTATTGAATTCTTTTTTAATGGAGAACGAAGTTGCATCGGTTGAGACAATCACTGGGACGTGGAAAGCAATTGACACGTCTCTGATGAGATTCTCACTAATATGACCAGCAGAACGATTGTTACACGTTCTTAGCACAAAAATACTTTGAAAGTGCTCATCTCTTTGAATATTTTCAAGAAGTGATATTAATTTGTTATTTGATTGAATTTCTTGAACCACAACAAAAGCGAGTAGACCCACAAAATAACTCATCATTTTGTGACTTGTGACAATCAAAGCGAAGAAACCTGACCGCTCTGTCAAATGTTTTCAAGTCTATTGGCCGCCAGTGCTTTTTTTTAATCGGAGCGATAGTAAGACAACGATTTGTCAACAAATTGATTTTGTTGTTAACTGAATTACTTTCCTACTGTTTTCTTTGCTTTATTGTAATCTTGGATCAAACTCGCATTTCCTATGCATAGCTGTGCGATCTAGATTGTCTCATTTTTTCCGGAATGTATTTTTTTAATTTATGTTTACCTGGAATCAATATTTTAGATAAATGAAAATACCCACAGTATGGGTTTTCCGCTTCAGTCTTAGATAAGTGGTTTGGATCAGGGGTTGAATTCAAATAAATTACATCAACAACCAAACGCTTGGAGGGTGCACTTGGATCACAAATGTGTATGAAAACGTTTGTAGTTCGAGTGTCCCGTCGAATATTCGGGACTTATCATTTCAATTGAATTTGTTTAATTTTTGTATAATGCATCACTTGAACCCAGTATTTCATGTGTTTTACGTTGAATTTTGTGAGTTAAGAACACTCAGATTGTTGGTCATGTTGGTACTACAGGATTTATCTAATGGCGAATTCCTTTCAACAAGAAAATTGACTGCAGTAAATTTTTTTTTCAATGGAATTCATTTAGGAGGGAAAAAAATCGACTGCAGTCGATCTCTTTTTTGAGACGGATTCACACGGATTTTCACACGCACAACAATTGTGACAAATTGAAAATCAATGAAAATCACTTCATGAAAAATAATAAAGTAAGCACTAAGCAGTGCTCATTGTGTTTATTTTCAATTTTAAAAAACATTTTGTGAAAAAAATATAAGAATTGCTTTGCTATTCAATATATTACACTGTTGTGTTCTTAAGTGGATAAATCTTTGATGGTAAATCATGCATATTTTGAACTCTGTGCAAACATTTAGTGATGTCATTCAGGATTACACGGATGAAGAGGTAAACCATTTTCTAGTTCTAATAACAAATAAATATGTATATTAGGTACAAGGTTTGTTTTTAGTTTCGACAACATTTCCATGTAAGCCGTAAAACAGATGCAATATTGATGGAAAAGTTTGCCAGGTCTAGGCATTTCAGAAAAAGGTGTAATGACTCGGGACGAACGCCTGTGATCGCGTTTGTCGTTTTTATGGTATGAAACCAAGTAAATTTTCATAAAATAGTTTTTAATTTTGTTATGTTCCTTGAATTATAGGTTTGCTGGAAACAAAAACACATATACAGAGAGGTTGCAAACCTATTCAATATGTTCATCTCGAGCGCATCGCATATACGGGTGCCTATTGATTCGCACATTTTATTACGCATTCTATTATTTTGTTTTTGACAAAATTATTTTTGTTTACTTCGCATTGCCTGTTTTGTTTTTCTGTTACTTGGATTTTCAATCATTTCGCTGCACACTTACTTTGCATTTCTTATCTTGCTGACCACTTTTTTCGCATTTCCATTGAACTTACAAATGATTATTTAGACTTTATTTTTTATATCGATAACTTTTTTTTCGCATCTTGTCATTATCAGATTATTATTGCTTGTGAAATCGAGCGGTTCGGTTTTTCAGAAATTTAATAAATATTTCGAAATTTGATATTATTTCTGACTAATTGCTTCTGAAAATGCTTCTAAAATATGATATATCTTTGATGGTTCTAATCAATTTTCAATAAAGTTCGATGAGAAGCTAAACAAACTGTTAAAATACAAAAATAACAGGTACACAGTTCAATTTTTGATTATTTTGCCATCGTTTGATTGGTATTTTGCTTTATGTGGATGAAAAAAGAGGCTAGAGGTGTAAAAATTCGCGCGAATTTTTACACCTCTAGCCTCTTTTCTAGCATCCACAGAAAGCAAAATACCAATCAAACGATGGCGAAATAATCAAAATCTATAAAAACAAAAGCGAACTAATCGAAAAACGAAACAATAGAAAGCGAAACGAGCCAAATATAAAGTAATCAAAGGCTAAATGATCTTTAAACGAAACGAATGCAAAGCGAAGCGAGAAATATCGAAATATAAATAAATTTAACAACAAAATGCGCAACAACAAAATGCGAAACAACTTGGGCGTAACAGCAATAAACGAGATAAAAATGACGAAACGTACCATACCCCGCATATACAACATACATACAAGTAGATGTCAAACCCAAATTCTGCAAAATTCTTTTTGAAATTTATTCAACGTATGTATGTATATATAAAAATGCAATCCACAACAGCGACGAAGGAAGCAATCTGCTTGGATTTTGAAATGGTATTTTTTAAAAATCAGTTTTTCAAGGGTCGGAAAATTTAGAAAATTTTGCCCAACGTAAGGTAACGTTTTTTTTTTGCCTTAGGTGAAGGAATAGTTTTCCCGAAATGACCCAAATATTTCCTTTTTGATTCGGAATTGTGTTTTTTTTTCTATTAGGTGTCTGGCTTTAAAAATCTTTCAGGATGCATTGATGGATGCTACATATTTATGTATATTCGTTGTCCGGCCCACAAAATTAGGTCAACAAATGTATGTATGCAATATGTACATGTACATACATATGTATGTGTTAAAGTCGGCACTAATTTGCACCGACTGGCTGGACAGGGTGCATAAACCTTGACCAGACCGAAGAGGGCAATACAAAAGGTTCTTGTACCTTTGTATGCTGGAGTAGATTCGTAGTTGTGATCTATTAATACTTCATTACCACTGGTGGGGTGAAGTAATAATAACAAATGAACATAACAACCTGTTGACCGTAAATGATAATCTTTATTGGCTTACAATACTATTTATACAAAAGAAATGCTTACGATAACTTACTTACAAATGTATGCTAAAGGTATGCTTATGCCGAATGTACACAAAATTTGTATTGATTGAGTTCAAAGGAATTATGTTACAAAAGTGAATTCGGCATTAGTGCTGATTCATTGATAAATGCATGAGAATGCATGTGGCAAGCAAGTTAGTATTAGTTCAATTATTTACAGTATGTCAAGAAAGAAAGAAAAAGTATGATATGATTTGATTTGAAAGAAGTAACATTAAGTTATGCAGTGAAGCTGCCTAGTAATTGCGAAATTATACAGTATGTACATCATGAATAACCCAGTGAATAAAGAGCTGATACCTTACAAAAGGTCCGGTAGTTCTTAATTTTTTATATGTTGTCTAGAATGGTTGTTAAGTGTTTAAAATGAAAAATGCACAATTCCCTTCCCTCCGCGCCCGCCGCCATTTTGAAAAAACCGAAAAAAATCGGCACTTTTTTTAGATTTTCACTTATATCTTTGTTTCGGTGCATTTTAGCTACAAGACAGTTCTATTCAATATTGTAGAGAATGAAATTCCCTATAATATACGTGTTAAATTTTGTTTATAGGGCAGATAGTTCACGAGATATGATATTTTAAAAAAGATTAAAAATACGCATTTTACAGAAATTTTTTCAAACTTCTAACTTTAGAACGCTGTACTTCAATTTTGACCTATTTGAGAAAAACAAGTATAAGAATAAAAATTGTAGGGAATTTAATTACCTACAAAATGGATGTATACTTGTTTTAACCAACCTTACGGAGGGGGCAGTAAGCATTAAAATGAAAACAACGGCATATTGTTTATTTGATTTTTTTTGCTATTGTGACTCCATATTTTAATAATAATAAAAAAAAAACTAATATATTCTATTTTTTGCAGGTGAATGACTGGTACCTGGACGAGTTACTGTAATATTGTTTGTTGACATTAAAAATGGCCTCACAAGCAGAGATGTCAGAAAATATATGCTTCATCTGCAATGAAGATTTGGAAGGAGCCCCGACCCGTACAGTAAAACATAAAGGAATTGAGACTTTGCATAAAGCAGCTGAAAAGAGGGCAAGAAGAGACCATCTACATATCTTAGCGGGGAAAGATAAAATAACAGTTCATAGCACATGCCAAAAAAAATATTGCAACGAGGCTATGATAGCCGCCCATATACGCCGTGTAAGTAGCGGGATAGATGACTCGGTCCATCAGCCACCAACGAGCACTGGAAGGCCTGCGCTCAGGTCAGCTGTGAAATGTTTTCACTTCAAGGGTCATTGCTGCCTTTGTGGGGAAGAAATAACTGCTGATTTCTTGGAAAAAGAAAAGAAGACTCCTCTTGCAAAACGAAACACTGTCCATATGGTTGAGATGCACTCTGTAAGGGACACGTTTTTGAATGCTGCACAGAAACGTGGGGACGAATGGGGACTGAACATTGTTGAACGGATTTCTCCTGACTTGGACCTCGTTGCAGCTGAGGCACAATACCATCATTTTTGTCAGAGGAAGTTATTTCACATGCCTTCAGAGTTCAAGAAAGGCTATCGGCCGTCTCCCACAGTGGAGACAGCGATGGAAGATATTTATTCATTCCTTGAGAATACTGAAGAATTACAATTTTCACTCGATGAATTAAAGAGTCGAATCAAGGGTGAATATCAAATCGATTCAAGAACAGTTGAATCCCGCCTACTGCAGAAGTTTGGAGAAGATATCCTTATTGTCGACTCTTCTAACAAAACGACCATCTGTTTCAAAAATACAGGGTATAAAATACTTACTGACAACTGGTACAATACAATGAAATCCAGTAATCGCGAAGAAGAGAGACTGAGAGTAGTGAAAGCAGCAGCAGATATCATTTTAGAAGACATCCGATCTCAGGTGTACAATACCACTGAATACCCGCCCACTGACAATTTTTTGAATGATGTTGAAACTGTAATTCCACAAACTTTGCTCACTCTCTTGATAACCGTTATAACGAAGAACAAGAAAGGATCTATGGAGAAATGGAACAAAAAATGTGTGGCCTTATCGCACGCTGTCAGAGCTGCTGCAAGACCAAGATCCTTTCTATCACCCCTTCTGACTGGATTAAGTATATTTATGTACAAAAAATTTGGTTCTAAACTTTTAATAGATTTGATGTCATCCCTTGGATTTTCTTCTTCTTATCACGAAGCTCAATTGCTTGAAGTTTCTACCGTCATGCAACCACAACAACCTCTGGTGAAACCTAACCGTGACGATGCTTTCTGCCAACTAGTTTTCGATAATGCTGACTTCAATGTCAATACTATTGATGGTCGAGGGACTTTTCATGCCATGGGCGGAATAATATGCATGGGAGAAGGGGGAAAAGTGAAACGTTCTGAGAAGCTTACGGCACTACAATTGGTATCAAGTGCTGATTCGACAGAACTTCAAACATTTGTTAAAAATCCAGGCACTGGCTTGAAAACTGCGGCTATCAAAGATCTTGATAGCTTATCCCCAGTTGCTACCGACGTTATTTTGCCATTGGCAACTGACATTCTGTGGTTACTAAATGTTCATTCAAGTGAGGTCCAAATGGTGGGATGGAATGGATTCATTCTGAAGAACATTACCAACGATCAAAAGTGTTTTACCTCCCTTTCATCAATGCTCCACCAAGTAATCTCGACACTGTATACACAGCTCTCCTCATCGCCCGACAGAAATGTGATAGTATCAATCAGAAGACCTGCTTTGTAACGTTTGATTAGCCACTTTACATGAAGGCTCAAGAGATTGTCCATAATGGCAAGCCATAACTTAAAAATGTCATACCAAGGCTTGGAGGCTTCCACTTGCTAATGTCATTCTTGGGAGCTATCGGGATCATCATGGCTGGCAGCGGACTCAGTGAACTTTTAACCACCATTTATGCTCAGAATAGCATCATCAAAATGATGAGTGGGCACGCTTATTCCCGAGCTGTGCGGGCTCACTTATTGACCCACCAGGCTTTGTCCCATTTTATCATACAGATCATGGAATTGACTGAGGAAGATAAAGAAACGGTGGACCGCTTTCTGTCAGACGTGCAACAATGTACAGTTTTATAAGCTGATAACTGTGATGAATTCAAACCTGTTGCTACAAAATTTGAAACTGCTTTGTGTAACCTACAGCAAAGAGGACCAACTGCCAAGCTTTGGGTGCAGTACTTCAAGATGGTAACCCTTGTAAAGCAGTACATTCAAGCAGAACGAATGGGTGATTTTGAACTTCATCTTAACAGTGTTAAGAAAATGCTTCCTTTTTTCATGCTGCTGGCCATTGGTTTTATGCAAATACTGCGCATTTATATCTGCAAGAAATGCTGTGCCTAAAAGACAAATTGGACCCTGCTGAATTTCAGAAGTTTACCATAGAGGGCCATTTCACGGTTCGAAGATCAGACAAGTTCTGGTCCGGTATTTGGACCGACATGACGATCGAACAAATGCTAATGAAGGATATGAAAATAGGGGGAGGATTAATTGGACGGGGCATGACTGAAAGCACGCTGTTGAAGTGGACTCTTGGGATGACCTACCTGCAAAATATTGCTCAAGAAATGGAGAAGTACAGCAACGTGACATCAACGTCCTCTGAGCAGCACGTGGAATTGAGGCCTGCTAGAATGAGTCGTGACGCTTCAGATGTGAGAATTCTACGTGAATGGCTTTCCAAACACCCACCCTTCCCCGAAACTGATCTAATTATCAACATAAACTCTGGCGTAGTGGGAAGTGACCAAGTTAACTGCCACCAAGTTCAAGTGGTAGGAGGAGCAGGAATTGCAAAGATTGTTGGAAACACCTTCGGTGAGGTGTCTTTCAAGAAAAAAGACAAAGTAATTACACTTATGTCTGATATGAACACAATGAACGTGGGAGACAAGAAGCTCTCTGTTGAGCCACTCACACTGTTTAACCGAATGTCTATAGCAAAACAATCGGAAGAAGATCTGCAGGACTACCTGCCGTACGAGCTTGCACCATTCCCCATGGCTTTGTTTAATGAGGACGGTATGCGTAAAGGGACACAATCTTTATTATACGAAAAATCAAATAAACAATATGCCGTTGTTTTCATTTTAATGCTTACTGCCCCCTCCGTAAGGTTGGTTAAAACAAGTATACATCCATTTTGTAGGTAATTAAATTCCCTACAATTTTTATTCTTATACTTGTTTTTCTCAAATAGGTCAAAATTGAAGTACAGCGTTCCAAAGTTAGAAGTTTGAAAAAATTTCTGTAAAATGCGTATTTTTAATCTTTTTTAAAATATCATATCTCGTGAACTATCTGCCCTATAAACAAAATTTAACACGTATATTATAGGGAATTTCATTCTCTACAACATTGAATAGAACTGTATTGTAGCTAAAATGCACCGAAACAAAGATATAAGTGAAAATCTAAAAAAAGTGCCGATTTTTTTCGGTTTTTTCAAAATGGCGGTGAGCGCGGAGGGTGGGGAATTGTGCATTTTTCATTTTAAACACTTAACAACCATCCTAGACAACATATAAAAAATTTAGAACTACCGGACCTTTTGTAAGGTAACCCCTCTTATTTGGTCTCTATTGCCTGTACTAGAATTACTTTCGATCACAATGCAAGGCACATATTTGCGACGTTAACAAAAAGTTTTTGGATGTGTTCGTGGGCGCTATCCACGATATTACAAATTATCGCACATATAAACACCTCCCAAGAATATGCGAAGGCAAATATCACTTACTTGATGATGCGGCATATCCACTAAGGGAGTACCTGCTTAAAAAAAGAAATCTAATCATGACCGCTATGTATTAATTGAGAAATAAAAATCTTTCAACATTGTTTTTATTCAAAGATTATTATTAAAGGTAACAAAAATAAATCGATACATTTATAAAAAAAATCAGTCATTATAAAAAAAAAAAAAACATTCATTCATTAAAAAATAACCAGTCGTTTAAACAAGAAAATCAGTAAATTAAATTAGTCTTTTTTTCATATCACGATTTTTTTTTTAAATTTTAAGCTTTTCTTCCAATAAATAATAAACCATAAGTACATGCATACATACATAAGTCTAAAGTTATCTATATTACGTAAACCATACAGTTGTACATCTCTTACATAAGTTAAATAATCATTTAAATAGTTTGGTAACAAATTAAATTTAATTTTAAAAACGAAAACTATAGCATTAAGCATGATACGTTGATTAACACTCAACCAACACAATCTCAACAACATTTCTCTTTTTGAAGTAAAATTATAGCACATTAAAATAATTCGCATCGCTCTATTTTGAAGCTTTTGAAGTTTATATATCATCTGATTATTACACATAAATGTAAATAAAATACTGGAGCAATACTTAAAGTGAGGTTTAACCATTGTATTATATACTTTAATAATTGTTTTCTTCGTAATTTTTTTCCTAATCTTACTCATAAAGTAAAGTTTTTTTAGATATTTTTTACAAATATAGTCAATATGTGGATTCAAGTTTAATTTATGGTCAATAACAACACCTAAATATTTTATCTCTGACACAAATTAAATTTTGAATGAAACAGACATATCTCTATTTGAGTTGACAAGTCATTCACACTCTTATTCAAAATGTCTATAATTTTATTACTTTGCACTTGATGTGAATCTAATAATTTTTCGTAATGCTTTATTAATTTTTTTGGATAAGAAAAAAAATCATTGCACCAATAGCCGAGATTTTGATTTGCTCCCAACAACCTTACATCATATTCCGACAATTTGCCTTCGCAACACAATCTATGGAACACTTTTTTACAGAACCCGCGAAAAGGAATAACGTTCACATCGCCGCGACTAGACCTTACTTCGCATTTTCCACAAAATTCATTCATCTGAAAGAATGTCTGTCACTAAAAAAGCAGATATTTAACATTTTCTTATTTGAAAAGTAATTTTGCTTTAATTAAAATCAACAAAATGAAGATTTATTAGATTTTTATTATAAACACTTTTTAAACACGTTAAATCGATCGAACTCTCTCTCTCTCTGCACTCCACCATTTGCTGAAGCAAGTTTTGTTGCGGGGTCTGCCGATGCCTTTGTCGCTGGTGACTTTACGGCATACCTGTGGAGAAGTCCAACGTTACGTAGCCGAGGTTGAAGGCAGCGATGCGGGTTCCAACGATTCTGGTGTTGACGCTGCAGAAGGAAGCTTAGAAGTTTCTTTGTTAGACGTCGTCGCCGGCAAAAAATTTGTTTTGCAACTTTTAACACCCGGCGATAGTCCTGTGTCAATCAAGAGAGAGCCATCTCTTCGTATGATGTCTTCCATCTCTTCATTGAATTCAACTTCCTGAAACTCGGCACCGCTTTTGTGCGCTCGCTTCTTCACTCGGCTGGTAACAAATTTGTATCGTGGCTCCACTTGCTTCCAAGTTATTTGGGTTTTGTTTTTTTTTTTACTTATCTGTTCGGTGATATCACTCCACATCAATTTTTTGGGTTTAATTTTTTTTTTTGTGGGTCAGTCGAATCCATGCATAGCCGGTACATATATGGAGCAAGAACCTTGTTTGACTATATCGTCCCACTTAAAAACGTATATATTTTGAAAGTTTGAAGGTTCTTGCTCCTCTGGATATTGGGTTCAAGATGTTAGGTGTACTTGATTGGGCATTGTTGGTAACAATGCTGGTGATAAAGATGGTGAAAGGTCTATTGTTGGATCTATTGTCTTCGTTGTAAGCTGTTTAAATTCTGTCTAATATTTTCGGTTGCAACTCCATCTCAAATCCATTAATTTCTAGCAACTTCCTCAAACGGAACACTGAAATGCTCATTCGCTGCAAAAGAACGAAACAAAATTGTTTTCATCTGTCAGTTGGACACACACACACCCATAGAAAAAAATCGCTACTTTTTTTTGATTTCCTAAATGCCAAAAATAAAAATCGAATTTAGTGGCGACTGCAGTCAACTGCATATGGGTGAAAGGAATTCGACATAAAGAGAAAACCTAGCTGATTAATGCAGATTGTATGAAAACTGTGGAACTACGAGATTCACGTACATTGCATTGTCAGTTATCTTAAAAATGGAACAGCAATGGATAATAGAAGCAAATAAAATTAACAACCAACAACACAAAAGTGATTATGCTTATACTGTAGTGAAATGTATGAACCTCTGGATCTGCACGTGAAAAATAAGATCTCTATACTGACTGCGTACTGCTGAGATTTAGCGGAGGCCCTAGACTGCTACAAAGCAGATATAGCCAAAATCGAAGAAGTGCGATGAAATGATGATCCAAAGCAGTGGTAAGAGGTTAACAGTAATGATCTGGCTAAAAACGTGTAATGGCAGTCCGAATTAGGGCTGAATTTTCCCACATAGGCCTGCTAGCCACCCACACCCTTTAGAAAAGAGAAAGACGATAATTCCAAAGACTGTTTCTACGAGCTCCTCGAAGAAATATTTGAAAAATGCCTTTGGGTGTCTTTGGGTATTTTAGAGCAAGACTAGGGAAGGAGCACATCTTCGGAAACGCAATCGATAAACACGAAATCGGCAGGTCTTCGAAAACAAATTCCGATTAATCGATTTTGCTGCCGGTATAAATTTCTCCTCCCCGCATATTTTAAAATTCAGAATGGTACATGGCGAGCCCCAGATCAATTAACCGTCAACAGAATTGATGTTACGACTGACGCGCCGCAAGACATTCTTCGAGTGTTATAGATGTCAGAGCTTTAGAGAAGCCATTGAAGCATTGTAGACCAGTGCCACAGTGGTTCCACCGTAGGCCAAAACTAAAAAAATTCATTGCAACGGTTATAATAAAAACCCGTTTAAATAAGCTGAGAACATCCTAAAGTCATAAAAAAAAGCACTCCGGGAGTGCCGACAGAAGTGAAAACAGAATTGAATTTTCAGTAAATATTTTAATGTACAGGAAAATCTTTTCATTGAAATGTTTCTTCTTAGTGCTTATAATAAAAATAGATAAATAGTGGCAAAATTTTATTCAATGTCTTACAATATATGTACATGTACATATGGAAGAACATCAATGAAACTTTTGAGTTTTCATTCACATTTTCAGCTTTTCCATTATCATCTCATGCAATCATCGTATTCTAATAATGAAGTAATAGGCCTATGGTAACTAAAATAGGAAACGAAAAATTTTGACTCGAATCTATTTAAATATATCGCAAAGACTGCACCAACTGTCGATTTATATTTCGTTGTACTAAGGCTGCGGTCATTCGTCATTGTTAAATTATATTCTTCTTTTAAAAATTAAAATTTGTAGCATCGGCGGAGTTGATGTTTAAAGTCACCATTCAAAATCATTGGCAAATCATCAAATCTCTCCCCAATTTTGCCGTGAAGGTGTGCAGAAGCGTATTCAGAATAAATAAATAAATTTTTATATAAAAACTGTCGTATTACAATTAAAAACGTATTCGGTGAAATATAAACGCCAACTATTATAACTTGCTGTTCATTTTCACAGTTGCAACGACAAACAGATAGATCGCCGATATCAAAATAGTACTAGACATACTAGTGTACCCCGTATGCAAATTCATATGATTTGCACAAAAAATGGCAGTTGTATCTGACAACCATTTATAGATAGCTACTCCTGCTGCTGGACGATCGTGCCTTCTGAAACTTGCAACTAAATTGAAATCAGGAATATCATATATTTCTTCTTCACCCATGTGAGTCTCTGTTAAAATTAATACGTTAATTTTCTTAGCGATAGTGTCTATTGAGTAATGGTTTTCAAGCTATTTTCATGCAACCGTTTCAATTCCATCGATAAATCATCGCGATGAGTTGTTGATCTCTTCTTTGTTGTAAAAAGCGTCTCCTACTCTGTCATGATGAAATTTCCAGCTTCACTTACCCAGCCACTCTTCATTGTAATGGCAGTAAAATATTTGGTGCTTTTTATTTTTTCTGCGTTGCATAAATTTTTCTCTGTTTCTTCAATTGATTTCTTTCTTCTCTGTATTTCTCCGAGTTGGTAAGTACAATTACTATGTAATAATGCTATTGCATTCTTTTAAGTCATTTAGCAAAATAAAAATTAAGGTGTCTCTTGGCTCAATGGTAGAGTCGTTGGCTATTTAACTGATGGTCTCATATTCGAATCCCAGCCGTGGCGATCAATTTTTATTTATGTTTTCGCATAAATAAACAAAAAAATGCAAGTCATGGCTGGGAAACGAACCTGAGACGCTGGGCTATGACGACTTTACATACGAATTACGATCAGCCAATCAAAAAATGATGTCGGTCGCGAATTCATTGATTTACCCCCATCGCAAAAGTGCCAAACGCGCCTAAAGAAGTTTTCACTTCAATAAATGAAAACCTAAATGCCGTTAACTATTTACTTTTAAAGTTAAAACATTGCAAACACACGACATTTGAATTTTAGAACTCCAAATGTTAGTAAAACTTCATTTGTTGGTTTTGACGTTTTCTTATCTTTTTGTAGAGCGTTTCTTTGATGTGGATATATTATTGGAAGGTAAAACCTCCAATATTTTTTTTTTGAAAGTCAGTGTTAGAATCAATATAAACGTTTGCAAATTGGGCCTAGATAGAAAAACAAAAAAATTTAAAATCTTAATGTTATTTGCCCTAAACTTTTAACTGTTACGCCCCGCAGTGCCCCCAAAGTGTTATACATATATTGCCAAAAAGTTTATTAAATGTTCTATTTAGCGCACGTTTATTCAGCTGCGGAAATGTGCAGATTGATTTTTAATTCATTTTTAAGCGAAGTAAGAAATTTATTATTTTTTCGACATTAATCGTGAATAACTTCTGAAGGAAGAACTTTATTGAAAAATATTAAAACATTTTTTTTTAGAGCATTAAATTTTCTCCAAGAAACATGTTTGCAGTTTATCGTATATTGATTTGTTTGTTAATTTAAACAATTCAAAGTAAAAGAGCAAAATCAAAAATACAAACCAGTTTCTCAAGCTTGATTACTTGGAAACGGTTAGCCTTACAAAAATTTTCAAATTAACATTTTTCTAAGGAAATCTAATATTCTACAAAAATACGTGTCGTTGAATTTGTTTGGCTCAAAATGGTTTAACAGTTAAGATAACAGACGCTAAGGTAAGGTCCAAGGAATAGAAAACACCTTTCGGTGGCATGTAAGCAACCCCAATAACGCATTTACTTTCACCATTTAAAAATTCTACAAAACAATACTGACAAGACTGAACTTTATTAGACATCTTAATACATTTAGAGTTTAAGTTATTTTTGATGTAGATAGCCACACCGCCAACTTTTCTTGAAAAGCGATCAGCACGAAATATTCGATAACTTTTAAGAGAACGAAACTTATCATGAAAAGTAATATACGGCATATAAATTGCCGCACACATTTGCGGATCTGATGCCAAGCAAAAAGTTAAAAATTGAACGCAAATCAATGCCACACGTACCCGCATATTAGAAGGTTCAGATAATGTGCAGAATCTGCCCCAAAAGGCACACATTAGTCTGCATTGATTTGTTCGCACATCAAGATGCGTATGCAACTTTTGCGATCAATGTACCACACGTTCATACCTTATATGGAAAATCGGCACATTAGCCATTTGAGATCGTATACAGATTTGCGTCGTATGCAAACTTTTCAGACGATATACTTCAATAGTCGCAAATTATGACGTAAAAATAACATCAGAACCTCAAACTTTGCTCCTTCCTATGCCGTCTGCAAGTAGCCGAATTAAGTTCAGTCAATGCACTACACACTTTCCTGTACTCTAACATCTAATGCAGATGTTGTTTTAATAATTTTCTCATCTGTTTTAACTTCAAATTGTTATTTTTGTAATAATGTCATTGCGAACTGATTACGATTGTGTTTGTTGATAACAGAAGCAGGATGTTTCAATAAAATTTCCATAAGAATAAAAAAAAGGTAATTTGATAAAATGGTTTTGGTTTTTATCGAACCCAAGCAAATTCGTTCCATTAGGTTTTGGTGTTCATCGCAAAACACATTACAGTGTTGTGGGTTGATTCTATCTCTGTGGTCGAAAATGCATTACACCACTACGGTTCTCTTTGCTGTTGTTGCTGTTGCACCAACTGAATCAAACAACACATTTCTAACTTTATTAAGTAATATACACAAGGACGAGAAGTTTCAGAGTGTTTTTATTTTAAGAACATTCAACCATCTATTAAGCTACGATTGTGGTGAGAATTTCTTCAGAGATATTTCAATTACTTTACAAATTCCAGTGATTATCTCAACCGATACTAGGGCGTACGTTTTGAAGAAGCAATACAATGACAACATGCTGACCATTGTATTGTTGGATTTTGATTTCAAAAAGTTTATTCTTCAACGGCTAACGGAATACCTTCAACACATGCGATCCTGTAGAACCTTATTTCTCCTTAATAGTGAACTCACTCAGGCATCCAAATTGAAAGAATTATTTTACTTCTGTTGGGAGAATCACATGATAAACGTGATGGCAATGTTTTCTGATTTTCTAAAATCACCAGTGTTCTTCAGGTACACCAACATTCCAGTTTTTACTATTGAAAAAGTCAACTGGTTTGAGAATGACCGATACTTCCCGAATCACTTACGAGATCTTAAAGGAATGTCCTTGCCAGTTGTATATGGAGGACCCGAACCAGGAATGATCATTTCAAAAGACACCCATGATGAACACGTAATCAGAGGCTACATGGGTCATTTTTTCCAAGCCTTTATGAAGAAACACAATGGCAGATTGGATAAGTCGTACATAAAGTTCTTAATGCCGCCCAATTTATTGGAAGAGTTGGTGTCAAATAGATCGGTTGAGATTTCAGCATATGCTGTTAATTTTATGATCGGCAATGTGGAGTGGAAGTCTTATCCATACATTACTATGGATTGGAATATAATGGTACCTATTGAACCTAGAGTGCCCATTTTTAAGGTTTTTGTAATAGTTTTTCAGTGGGAAGCTTTCATAATTCTCATCGGACTTGTCGTACTGTTGTCAGTGTTGGTGGAACTAGCTACGGTCTTATCCGAAGGGAAAAAGTTCTGTTTTTACAATGATAACTGTCTTCGTGGGATTCTGGGGCAATCATTGTTGGAGAGACCAAAAGCCTTTCCCAGTTTAAAAATCATGTATACATTGATCTTCTTTTTTGGAATTATGCTGATCACTTCGTTTGGTGCGTTTCTGCAAACTTTGATGACAAGTCCTCCATCAGAAAAAATACTACAATCCTTTGAAGATCTACTTGAATCTAAACTTAAGGTAGCTGCTTTCAAGAGGGAAATAGAGTTGCTTTTTAATATAAGACCAAGTTTTAAAAATAAGTTCCAAGGAATATTTCATTTGGAAGAGAACATGAGTACTTTCATTAAACTACGAGACAGTCTCAATACAGGCTTTGCTTATACGGTGAATGCTATCAAATGGAACAACATCCAGAGTCAACAACAACTATATAGTCAACCAAAGTTTCGTTTGGCCAAGCAAATGTGTTTGTTGAAAAGCGTTCCATTGGCTTTTCCCATCAATGAGAACTCAATTTATAAAGACCTTTTGAACTTTCTTATATTGGAGACACACTCTTCAGGTTTGTTGGAGTTTTGGCAAAGAAGATCTTTCTATGAATTGCTAGAAAGTGGGAAGTTGACTTTAACAGATTCGAAGACAACGTTGGACTCGGAATTGAAGCCGATGAACGTTGCTGACTTGAAGTTGGTTTGGACCGCATTGGCATCCGCCCTTGCATTTTGTTTCTCATGCTTCTTGGTTGAACTATGTGTGGACTGGAAAAAGGAGATGGAACAGAATGGGTGTCAAAAGTTGAAATGAAATCCAAATTTTACTGGTCAGGGCTCAAAACATCGATGATTGTGATTAAAAACAAAAATTAATAAATATTAAAAAGCATTTGCGTTTGTCGTTCTTATACACTTTGTCAAAAATGTGTGTCTTATGAAAGACTATCCGATTTAGAGTTGGTTTAAATCAAAAGGTTCAAAAGGTGTTGGAGAATAAACTTTTTTTTATGATTAACGCGCAAGTTATAAACACTCAACTGTACCTCAAACAGAAATAAGAGGAAACAATAAAATAAATAGAATCGCTAATGTACTAATCTACAAGCATCCAAATAAACAAGCATCCTATAGTAAAGATTACCACAGGTAAAAAGATAACAAACCTGATATTTTATGATCAACCAAACAAGATGATAAATACAAAGTAAGATACAAAAAGTAATTAACCAACACAACCAAAAACCCTGAAGACAAGAACTAACTCATCAGGACAAGAATATAAATAGACACCAGAAGGAGTTTCCAGTAGTTGCCGAGTAGTATGTAAGAAACTATGTAAGAACTATTGTCTATAAAATATTTAATTTGCTAAGTGAAAAATAAAGTTTATATTTTTTTTTTTAAATAACTTTTTATCGCGACGAATAGATATAATTCGCACATCAAAGGGTTATGACTACCCTTATAATGTTATAGAACACAGTGCGAGCATTTAGGAAAATAGGAGAGGATTTGAAAGGAGAAATCGATGCACGTTGCTTTTGAACTTTTCTGAATCGTAATGCAGGGGAAAAACAGGGCCAGGTAGAGCATTCCACATTCGGGTGGTGCGACTAAAATACGAATCTCTATACTTGACTGTACGCCCGAAGTTGGGCTCAAGGTAAAACTGATAAGCATTCCTAGCGAGGCGGGTGTTACGGCTAAATTGTTTCAGGGGAGGAATGTAAATGGCTATTTCACTAGAGCACTGCTTATGAAAAAAGCGATAAAACAGAGTGAGACAGGGAACGTTTTGACGATGTTCAAGAGAATCAATCGATTCTACGATTGAACTATCACCTATCAATTTTAACGCTCTATTTTGTACCCCATCAAGTAGGCGCAAAGATGTTTGAGGAGCACCTGACCAGATATGGGAGTTATACTCCAGTTTTGGGCGGATGAAGGCCTTGTAAATTGTAGCCAGATCAGAAGGGGTAAAGAACTTCCTGCATCGTCTTAAGACACCTAAGCATTAAGCAGCGTTTTTGGGGAAATAGAAAAGATGGAAAAGTTTACGCAGAGGTTTTGCCAGCGTAGAAGAACACCTCTTCAGAATAACGGCGGGGATACCATCTAGACAAACGTATTTGTGTACATTGAAATCTTTGAGGACTCTCGCAACCGAGCGAATTCGAAAAAACATCTGTTTCATCACAGAATTCACAGACTCAAGCTCAGGTGGAGCCAATATGCTATCAGGAAGTGTCGAGTTAGCAGCGAATTGAGCAGCTAACAAATTAGCTTTATCGATGGAGCTGACATACAGAAATTCATTGAAAACGAGCGTTGGGACCAAAAACTGATAAGCATTCCTTCCTTTGGTTCAGACCAAAAGACCAAAAGTTTTTGCTTCCTTTTGGACACAATAGTATTTTTTGCCTTACTTTTTGGTCATGCAAAAACTTAGCCTTTTGTATTTGAGCATTACAGATATTTCTTTCTCGTTTGAACAAATTTCGGTTTAAATTTTCGAAAACTACTTTCTCTATCACTAATCGCCTCTTTACAGCTTGAATCAAACCACGAATTCTCTTTGGGGATGATACTTTTTGTTCTGTGAGGAACAAAATTTCTCATGCCGTTGAGAATTACGTTAGATATCATATCAGCTGATACATCAACGATTCCGTGGAGAAAGCACAATGACCAATTAAAATTTCGAAAGAAATTATTCAGGCCGTCCCAATTGGCTTTCTCGTATCGCCACACAGTTCTTTTAGGGACTTTATCTTTTTTTACCGTGACGGAAAACGATGAATCTATCGATATGACACAATGGTCCGATTTGCCTAAAGGAGATGATACTATAATCCTGTATTTTTCGGGATGAGAAGTGAGAAAGAAATAGGTCAAGAGTGTTGGCAGCATGGCCTTCAATATCTGGAAGTGGGCTCATCAACAAGTTGAGTTAGTTCGTTAAACTCAGCGAAGATCTCAACAAATTTTCCATCGGGTGTTGTCTGGCCAGAATGTCGAAGCCAACCAGAATTGTGTACATTGAAATCGCCCGCAATTGCGATTTCAGTGTGAGGAAGAGGGAGGCAATTCCTATTACGGACTCAGATAGCGCATCAAACTCGTTAGAGGTTGAATTGCTATCTAAATTGAGGCTTCTATAGATAAAACAATAGGGAATGATTTGCTTACGGACGATGAATTTTAACCACATGAAATTGATGTTCGTATTAGAACCAAAGCCGTATTGTGGTAGAAGCTGGTAAGCAATATTATTTCGGAAATATACGGCGAGGCCATGGGAGGAAAAGAATAATGGCACTAAGCTATATCCAGGCAGGTTGAACTCTGAGGGATCAGAATCAACACCTACCTGTGTTTCACTTAGTGCCAAAACAGCTGGCCTGCATTTTGCAGTGTGAGAGTACACAGCAAAGAAATTCGATCGCAACCCCCTATAGTGTTGCTAAAATCGACCCGAAATTTACCCAACATTACAATTCACAAAAACACATAAGACAAAATATTAAACGTAGACTAAGTCAAGTCAACAAGTGTTATTCTTATTGGAAAACTTAATCGAATTACTAGAGGTGTTTTGCCCAGCCAGCAACTTGATTTTGGTTCTCCAACGGAATCAACACAGTTGATCGACTATCCGCCTAACAAACCCACAGCTTCATTGACTGCACACACTGCCCAGATGAGATAAGAAATTATCAAATCGAAGAAATGTGTGCAGTCACTGAGACTACGAGAGTAATTTCTAATTGAAATTATCGTTACTACTTGTAGCGCATTACTAAGAACATTGGATCTTACCAACCATTTCGTCTTATTCACTTTATATTTTCAGCACTTCAAGCGTAATCAAAATATTGAATGAAAACGAAGTCTTAACAACTTAGCTTTTATTGGGACTCCTACTTTGATTTCAAATTGAAGCCAATTTTTTGTTAATGGTTTTTTACATTTTCAGACTTTGATCCAAAGTCGTCAAAGTCAATGAATGACTATCGTGTACAACTTCTGTTAAGGCCAAGTATCCTGGCCAACATCCAAGCATCCAAGAGGAGTCAATGTTATTTTCTGCAAGGGTATTTAACATCAATTCCGTAAAAGTGGCTGCATCAACATCATTGAAAATTTCATCTTTAACGTAGCGTATTGATATTGCAATATTTTCGCGGTTAATTTTATCTCTCGTACTCCACTATAGGAAATATAGTTAGTTTTATAGTTTGTCCTGACACATTGCCATAGCTTGGATATGGGAAATGAATTTTTCGTGTTTTGGACAACCAGTTTCTGAACCAGTGATATTTTTCCATTTTCTGAGTCCTGCAGTAGTGTACGAAGTCTGGTTTCTCCCATGAGGTGAAAATTTTTGACAAGGGTTGCAAAAAGCAGCATCTTTCTCGACAGAATACTGCAGCCATTTACATCGCTTGAACCAGGCCACCAAAACCGACCTGTTGGGATTGTTGACTTTTTAAAATAGGGCATTGAAGGTTCCAAGGCAGGGCATTGCCGCCTAATGCGCCACCCCCCCCCCCCCCCCCTCATTCCCCCCTAGCTACGGCCATGGCCTGTCAGGGGAATACATGGAAAATGGAATCCAAATATTTGGAACGATTTGTTTCATTTTGGCTGAAACTTAAATCAGCTGACACTAACAAAGAAATTGCATCAGGAAACTAGAAAAATGCAATTTTAACAGAAAATATTTGTTCAATTATACATTTGCTGGACACAAAAAATTCTTGGAGTGATTTCCAATCGATTGATCTAACAATTGCATTTCAAATCGAAAGAAAAACTAGTTTTTACCTCTTCCCAGTGGCGTAGCGTAGGGGGGGTTTTTATTATCCAACTTTTGTATAGAGAATTAATGCAACTAGCAGTCCATGTATCATAAGTCAATACAATGCTTAAATCACATTGATCTTTTACGCCAGTTCAACAAAGAAAAATCTCACTGAGCGCTCAATGTCACTTTGACGGAGCGCAAACAGTTTTGTGGAACATAATTCTCAGCTCAACTGTGTCCTTGTTTTCAAACTTTTACTCATCATCATCAGAATGTAAAACGAAAATTCGCTGATGATGAAAAAATAGCCGAGTCTATAGGAGAAAAAATTGAAGTTTCCAGGATTGTGCATCGTCAAAAACACCGACAAAATTACCAAAGCAGCTCAGCAGAAGATTATTGCCGTATATCAATATTCATACTTTTCCTGGATCACTTCATATCATCCATATCTGACAGATTTGCGAAACACAAAAAAATTTTGTCAATAATCGGAAATACCATCCCTGAAAATTTGGTCAGGAAAGACGTTGAGAATATTGATGAAACCGTGGAAGCAGTGGCGGCTGTACCTTAAGTGCGCTCGTGCGCTGAACCACCAATTCAAAAGATTAAAAAATTACAAAACATAGCTTCAACTTTTTAAATATCCATTTTAATATTTATTTTTTAAACATACAAAAACGTATAAAAAATTAAATTTCAAATTATGTGAAACAGTTTGAGCGCTTTACTAAACTATTAAGACTTATTTTCCTGCATGGATAAAATCTCGTGCGCTTCGGCGAGCGCACGAGGACTGCTAATATAGGTGCCGTGAAATAAAGTCGAAGGCAATAAGGTCGAATCGACTTTATTACCTTTTTTGGGAAATAAGGTCGAAAACAACAATAACAATATTTTTCTACCTTATTTCCCATTGAAAAGGTAATAATGCCGAAAAGAAAAAACGAAAATATTTGACAAAAATAGGAATGCCCAAAGTTGAGAAATAAAGTCGAAACCCGTTGAGTAATAAAATCGAATTTAATTTCTGTTGGGTATAGAAGAAAGAAATCATTGGCAATGTCATGTGTTGTGTGTTATCGGAACAACTGTACTTAAAAAAAAAAATATGTGGTTAGGTTTATCGCAAAGTAATCTGTTTTTTATGGAAGTACTATTGATGCTTCGCAGGTTGACTTGTTTGCAACTGTTCTTTAGAATAGCAACTTCTTTAAAGAATACGTTTAGTCTGCAGTCTAGTGTTTACCTTCTTCTAATGTGCACGGGCTATTTGAATCTAGAGAAAAGTTAAATAAATATGGCTAGCGGTAGTATAATGCCAAGTGAAACATTATTATGCTTTAAAATTATTCAGGGCTTAAGAAGAAACAGCAATTTGCTGTATACATTGGCTGAAAAACAAATTTACAAAAAAAATAAAACAGTGGGCAGCACATCTTATTATCTTATTTTTGTTTTTCATTTCAAGTGCATGCATATAATATGTAGAAAGTTTTTGTGGAATTACTGAGCGTCGTCGGCCCGCGCCGACCCCGCGCGCAATCATTGTTTATAAAGACTTTAACTTTTGGTAGAAAAAGAAATGTTCTGAGGAACATTGGATTTAAGGAGTTGAACTTTCGTCGGTGGGGGGGGGGCGCGGCCCGGTGCGACGCGGGCCGAAGAGGCGCGCGGCCGGCGCGGTCCCGCGCCGGCCCCGCGCCACGCTGGCCCTGCGCTGCGTGCGCCGGAGGCGCGCCTATTCGGCCCGCGTCGCACCGGGCCGCGCCCCCCCCCCCCCCCCCCACCGACGAAAGTTCAACTCCTTAAATCCAATGTTCCTCAGAACATTTCTTTTTCTACCAAAAGTTAAAGTCTTTATAAACAATGATTGCAAAATATTAAACATGGAATTAAAGTCGAATTCAACTGAGAAATAAAGTCGAACGCTATTTTCGGCAAATTTAGTGCCAAAATGATTTTCGCCCTTATTTCCCAAAGTTGGTAATAAGGTCGAAAGGTGAATTCGACCTTATTTCCCAATTTTTGGGCAATAAGGTCGATTCGGCCTTATTGCCTTCGACCTTATTTCACGGCACCCTAATATAACTTGTATGAGATACGAGTAATATGCCTGACGCGTGAAACAAAAGATACTTCATAGAAATGTACCAAGTAATGAGTCGGTTCTCGAGCGCCGCACGGGAAAAGAGAAACGAAGATTGCCAAGAGCACACACAGTACACACATTGAAGTTTGAAGGATTGCGCATTTTGTCATTTTGTTGCTCATACAGATGCATACACGGCTGTGTACGGAAACGCTTTTTGCCTTTTGTGCACAAAATAGGCACTATAGTCTATAGAGTATAGAGAATAAAATGAAGCGACGCGACGGCAGACATGAGACATGTTTGACATCTCGTTGTCAGTTTAGTTTTACTGTATGTAGTGTGTGTGAAGTGTGACGCGTTAATTTTGTTACCGTAATTGTTTTTTTGGACTTTTCAATTGTTTTTTGTTCAATTTTCTAATTTTAATATTTAAGTAAAGTGCACCACCAGTTCGTTAACCTACCAGCCGCCACTGCGTGGAAGTAATAATGAATCAATGGCCAACAGCGACTGAGGCAGCTGCTTCAACCGTAATAAATGAAGTGTAACGTTGGGTTGGGCCAGAAACTCAACGAAAGACATTTATAGAATCATTAAATCTTTGTAACGATGCACTTTTTCCAAACATTTTCAAGTTTCTGAAAATAGGTGCAACATTGGCTGCGACCATTGCTAGCAGCGAGCGTAGTTTTTCCACGTTGAGGCGTCTAAAATATTGGATTAGGAATTCTACAGGCGAAGATAAGCTGAATGGGCTTGCTCTTATGAGCATTAACAGGCACATTGACATTAAGGTGAAAGAAGTTATCGAATGATTCGCGCAAAGCAGAGAAGAACTGATTTATAATTTCGTGTATTTTCATATCTTCTTATTTTCTGCACTTCAATAAATTGGAAAAAAAAAACCCCGAAAAATTTCCTAGCTACGCCACTGCCTCTTCCGTTTGAAAATTTTCCCTGATTCGTTTCCCTTATCGCTATAAGTGGCCCCTAAGCGAAAAAGTCAAGGATACGGCCATGATTTGTAGAGCAAGCAACAAGCACTTACTAATTTGGTTTTCAACAACTGGATCATGTTTGTACCACTCGTTTTATCACTTTTGCTTTCAAGAAATCCTCAGAACTCCTTCCAAAATGTGGTAGCGCTTTCAAAAGGTTCCTTTGTGTCCAAGTAATTTTTACTTCATAACAACAGCAAGTCATACAAAGTATAAATAAGAAATCACAATGGATTACAGATAGCCCACGCGTAGGGAGCTGTACATTTAAAAAATTAATTAATGATCTTGTTGCAGAACCTTGAAAACTTCCTTCTGACATCATCCTTTATTGTGTAATTTTAACAGTGCTCACTTCACTACACTTGAAATCACATTTATGTTGATTTTTCCCATACACTCTACTTGAGAGCCCAGAGAATCAAAGCTTAACAAAAAGAAAACACTGTTCAATCAGATCTGACTGCGAGGCAAGTTTTATGAAATTTTGAATGAGTCTTTATTGCCAATCAAGTTCAAAACATACAAATATGTACATATCTACATGCATATGAACGTACAGAATTCTAGAAATGCAAAAGCTAAAATTCGATTTCGAACTCAGCCACAATACAAACACACACAGACTTTCTTGTCACCCCCAATCCAATCATTAACTTCGACAATGGTCTGGCTCAAAGCCAGAGCCACGCTGTTTTACCAGTATATGCGGCCAAAACCCATAATGAAAGCTCTTTTTATCCCCATTTGTAGCACAAAATAACCAAAGTAGAAGGAATGTCAGTATAAAACGCAAGTGGAGCTACCCAACCCACATCATTACGCAGTGAGATACTTACCAGGTCGGTCGTAGATAAACGCATTTTTATAAAAATAAGCAATATTTAACGCTGGACAGTGCATCTTTCAGATTGTGGTTCAGAAACTTACAGAGGTGATTCAGAGTTTAAGGATAACAAAGGATTATACAATTCGAATCAAAAACAGTGAACAGAGAGTGAAGGGATACAAATGAATCTTTTACATATAACGGTGAGTGGAATACTTATAGTATCCGATCTATTTATTATTCTACTATTGATCAAATCAAATAATTGATGGAGAACTTCGTAGTGCCAACCAGTTTTGTGAGATACTTTTTTATTGTAACACTTAGATTAATGTTTTCACTTTCATTTCGTGTGTCTGAGGTTGCAATGAGGGATTAAGTCATTGAAACAGTAATTCAATTTGTAAAATCAGCGGTAGGTGGTTATTTTTCCTTCTCTTTTGATTTGCATCTTCTGGTTGTTATGAAGTGTATGAGTAAACAGTTTTCGATTTGAAAAAACCAATATAAATGGATTAAGATTCAATTTAATTAGATAATACACTGAACGAGAGATAAATCATTTTTGTGCCTTAAAAGTAGCGATCAACTGTGGAACGAACTACCGCATTCGTGCCGAAGATACTTTGGTCAAGATATGGTGCATAACATTAACGAGGTTTCATGAACGAAATTGGTTTCCTCGTACATACAAATAAAATCGAAAGAAGTGAGGCGCAGTTTTTGTTATAATTTTATATAAGTAATAATCTAATTTTAATTGTGCACGTTGCAAGGCACTATTGCTTGGCTACATGTCCGACGCAATTTGCTCACCAGGTTATGGTGTTTTTTTTATATCAGTAGACAGTTGTCTGCAAACTGACCATAGCAATGTTCGTATTACGAAAATGGGATTGCTGTTTGACCTGATTATGGTGTGATTAGTTTACTCTCTGTTACTTTTTTGTTATTGATTCACTACAACTGAATAGGATTCAGAACAATTTAGCAAAAATTAAAATCGTCTAATCGGCTTGATGGACATAGTGCTAATCCTATAAACCTATCGAGGAGAATAGCAACCGCGTTTACACTGCGTGGCGTTCCCTTATATCATGCTATTAAGACATGTCCTAAAGTAAATTTGTTGTTGACATTTACAGTCGTTGACGCAACAATCAATCAAATCTGTTGGCTGATTTTGGTTTGAAGCCTGTTTTTTATTCAACACCAATGGCAGTTTTGAGATGTGATTGTTTTCTTTCTTCTTTTTTTTTTCTTAAAGTAGACGGTGTGCTTCAAATTTAATACCTCTACCTCTTGTATTTATGATAAAGAGAGTAGATAAGTGCGTACATACATGAGCGTGCTATAAGTTAAGTACAATTTAGTCTCTGCGATACAAAAAAAAACCGGTACAACATTTTTTACCTTAAAACCTTTTGGGTCACATTAATAATTCTGCAACCAGCAAGTTGTTTTCAGTTGAATAATAGCTAAACCATGTGAGGATAAATTAAAGAGAAGTTACAAGCTACATATTTACGAGTAATATGTCAATTGTGCTCAACAAGATCCATTGTCTGTTTACCTGATGATAACTTTTTTTTAAAAGAAATTTTATTTTGCGAATTTTATACAACTCCCAACTTTAAGCTTTAAGTAAGGAAAACTTCAATATCACGACGTAGTTTATTTCATAGGTTTCTAAAAGAATTCTGCAGTTGTTGAACTATTGCCTACTTTCTTATTTAGGTGGGCATTAAAATTCGGGTGAACTTTGGCCTCAACCAACAGCTTTCGCCAACAATTTCGAGTGAGCTCTCTCCAGTATCGCACTCCAAGTTGGTTGAGATTCTCTTGCAATTCTTTGCGCCAGCTAGGATGAGATCTTCCTCTTCCGCAATTTCACTGCAATGAACTTACACAAGCCCAACGAGCCATAGCGTTTGGGTCCATCCGTTCTACATGTCAAAGCCATCGAAGTCTGGCTATCCATTTTCTTCTGCCAATGTCCATATCGTGGTACAACTCATACAGCTCGTTGTTGTAGCTCCTTTTTCACACATGGTATTGACATTGCGGGACCAAAAATTAGCCAAAGTACTTTTCTTTCGAAACGACCAAGGGTTTCCTCATCCGCTTTTATTCAGGGTTACCTTGGTTTTTTCTGGAGTGGATTTTGTTTCTCAATTGCGTTCTTAACCCAAAGAAGCAAGGGTTGGCAAAAGTTATTCTCCGTTTGTTGTTGTTTTCCGTGTATATATCGGATCCTAGGTAGATGAAGTCCTGTACTACCTCGAAGTTGAGTCTGTCTATTGTGACGTTTTATCCAATTCGTCGATGTTCGCTGTCCTTGTTTGATGTAAACATATTACATATACTTCGTTTGGTACCCGTGGCGTGATGGTTAGCATGTCCACTTACTAACCCAGAGGTTCGAGGTTCGAATCCCAGCAGAGGCAAAAATGTTTTTCCACGGGTATCGCCTTTCGCGAGGAATTGGAAAGTCCTCCGTTAGTAAATTCATTGCAATGATAAGCGCTTTCTCATCAATTAGCCGTTCGGAACCGGCAGAAAATGGTAGGTCCCCTCTATTCCCTCACAAGGCATAGTTGTGAGAAATGCGCTAGGCCCAGGGGCTCCTCGCTCTGTTGCGACACCCTATTTATTTATTTATTTTACTTATTTATATACTTCGTTTTACCCTCATTAACCATCAGAACCAGTTTTTGCTCCTTCTGTTTCAATGCTAGCAAAAACATATGACATCACTTTTGCTTCTTCCTATTACGTCAATAACGTCTACGTTAAGCACGGGTCACACACGGCTGCTTGCGAGCCGCTTCTTACCAGCGGCTGCCAGTAGCAGAAGCAGGCAGCGGCTGGCAGTGCGGTCACACTATCGGCTACTACTCGCCAGCATCTCCCAGCAAACAGCTGCAGAAAAACATACAAAAACTTTATTTCTAATTTTTAAACCTATTTATGACATTTGACACAAATTTCGAATGAACAATTTACTAAGTAGAAGGTGTATCAGTATTTTTTTATTTTGCCAGCCGCTGCTAATTACTCTCCGGCTGGCAGCGATTGTGGTGAATTTCGTGGTCACACAAAGCTGATCAGCGGCTGGCAGTAGCGGCTACTCGACTCGCCGCTGGCAACCAGACGTGTGTGACCCGTTCTTAAGCGAGTAACTGTACAGACTTTTGAAAGATTGTTCCTCTGACGTTTGAGTTTTGCACAATCTTTTCAAGTGTGATGTTAAAGAAATCACATGACAGCTTGTCGCCTTGTCTAAAGCCTTTTTCGGCATCAAAGGTCTCAATGAGTTCTCTAACGACCTTTACGGAGCAGCGTGAATTCTCTAAAGTCATCCTGCATATTCGTTCGAGTTTTACAGGGATGCCGAAACAAGACATGGCTCTCTACAGCAAGTCTCTGTAAATACTGCCATACGAGGCCTTGAAACCGATAAAAAGATGGTGTATATCGATATTATATTTTCGGTTTTTTTTCCAAGACCTGTCATAATGTGAAAATCTTGTCTATTGTGGTCTTTTCTGGGCTAAAACCACATTGTTAAAGACCTATCAAATTGATTAAGAGGGGTTTCCTCTATGATAGATGGCGCAATTGTGGAATTCTCCCTTTTTTGGATCGGGCACAAGATACCGAGGTTCCAATAATCGGGCATGCTTTCTTCTGACCATGTTATGCAGATCAGCTGGTTTCCAACTGATCTCCACCTGCCTTGAAAAGCTCGGAGTCGAGGTGATCTGCACCTGCACCTGCAGTCTTATTTCATTTAAGTTTGCTTTAAAACTGAACTGCTTTTCAGTCGGAATGATGGCATCGTTCAAGTTGAATGGGGCATTCTATCTGGGAGCCGAGCTTGTGTCTCACAGCGAAATTTCCTTTGGGTCGTGATAATGAAATACTCAGTTGTACCTACTCGAGTCAAAGTAGGCCTCTAGGAAAGTTCGAACATCAGTTTCACTGGAAGAGTGATCTGGGGATCGCCTTGTACTTTTATGAATTTTGAGATGAAGGAAGCTTGTGCTACCACAAGACTAAACCCCGTAGCTCAATCGATTAGCTTGATTCCATTTTCGGAGGCTTTGTCTTGCTGGTTATGCTTATTTTCTTTTCTGTATACAGCTTTGGCGCATATCAGGCTAATGTTGGTGAATTTAGCTTTGATGCGGACTATCATAATTCGTTAATTAGCCAAATTTCGGAGCTGATAACCTTATCGCTGTGGTACCCGTGGCGTGATGGTTTGCATGCCTGCCTGTTAACCCAGAGGTTCGTGGTTCGAATCCTAACAGATGCAAAAATGTTTTTCCACGCGTATCGACTTTTGCGAGGAATTGGCAAGTCCTGCGATAGTAAATTCATTACCACAAAAAAAGCTTTCTCGATAAGACGTTCGGAACCGGCAGAAAATCGTAGGTCCCCTCCATTCCCTCACAAGGCATGGTTGTGAGAAATGCGCTAGGCTTCGAGGCTTCTCGTTCTGTTGCGGCACCCAATATATATATTATATAGCCTTATCGCTGAGCCAAGCTCTTACGGAAAATCCGCACATAATTAAGATTGTTTCTTAGCAGTCACCATAGTAAGTCTTGCAGCTCTTCATCTTCTTTTTGCTCACCCATTCTATTGCACGTCTTGGATTTCCGAGAGAGAGAGAGAGAGAGAGAGAGAGAGAGAGAGAGAGAGAGAGAGAGAGAGAGAGAGAGAGAGAGAGGGAGAGAGAGAGAGAGAGAGAGAGAGAGAGAGAGAGAGAGAGAGAGAGAGAGTGAGAAAGAGAGAGAGAGAGAGAGAGAGACAGAGAGAGAGAGAGGAGAGAGAGAGAGAGAGACAGAGAGAGAGAGAGAGAGAGAGAGAGAGAGAGATAGAGAGAGAGAGAGAGATAGAGAGAGAGAGAGAGAGAGAGAGAGAGAGAGAGAGCTTCCGCAAACTTCTTGTCAGCACGACGTCTGTTAAGAGATCATATTCAGAAGTCGTTGTCCTTTTCTCGTTTGCTGGGATCGTCAGCGGTGAAATCATTTTTGGTATACGAGTCTGTTGGTTGTTTTGGAACCGTAAAACATGCTCGCCACCGAAAAATTTCAAACGAGTATAGCCCTTAAGAAATCACCAATTGGTAGGTGATCATTTTTAGAACAAGAAATCAACACAAACATATAGGAACTTGATCGGATCAGTGAAAGAGCATATTTGAGTTTCTTACCCTGGTTCCTAGCGCATTTCTCTCAACCGTGCGGAATGAGGGAAACCAACAATTTTTTTGCGCTTTTCACGGCAGGAAATCACTATCGGAAAATTGCCAATTTCTCATGAAGAGCGTTGCCCGTGGGAAAACATTTGGATGTTTCTTAGATTCGAACCACAAACTCCTACGTATCAGGCAGATATGCTTACCATTACTCCACTGGCACCACTGGGCTCATAGTTAATATTTATGATTCCCTGCTCATGTATAAGTGGAGTCTTAAGGCTCGCCTAATCCAAAGCCATTGCTAATGTATGAAAACGGGATGTCGTTCCTGTCTAGTCACTGTGGGCACTCTCATATATCTTTTCCTACGTATACATATATTTACAACTAAATTTGTCGCTGTTGTCAAAACAACATCGCTTTGGTTTGGAAGAGGATTTACAGAAAAAAACTACAAATATTTACTTTCTCTTCCTCTTTTTGGAATAATGACACCTTCATCTGAAAGCCGTGAATTCTTTTAAAATGCCCCGATTACATCGACCAACGTGACCAATTAATAATCAAATCGATGGCACTTTAAAATTGACTGATGGAACCTCACCACCTCACTTCTTGTAAGAAGTCACTATTCTACAAAGCCACTGAACGGCAAAGTCGTGTACCATCAATTTCTGCCACCATTATCCCATTCGGCAAATGTTAATTACAGCCCCTGTAATAAACCGCAATCACCACTGCCAAATCTATCTTCGACGTTTTGAAATAATGAATTTAATATTTCGGTCAGATTTACGCAATTTCTACCGCACCTTTCTTTTGGTTGAACTTTCAATAGACTAAAATAAATCAGAATTGCAAGATCATTCCTATTTAGTTGCATTGCAGTGAATAGATAAGTAAAAAAAAAAGACCCAGGAGTAGCCTTGAGTGCTCAACCTCATTGCTCTTTATTTCAAATAATTTGGTTTTTTTCTTTTGAATATTTTGTAGCGTTTCAATAGCAATTATTACTACTGACACATTTTGTACCTTTCTCGTTGGATATAATTTCTTCTAGTCGACCAGTTCACTACTAACATGAAAACGATTTATCATTTTGACCGATCTGCTTGTTAACAAGAGGTAAAGTTAATAGAGAGACATAACAAATTGGTTTTCAATTAACTCTCTATTGAAAGCTTTGGGATTTTTGACAGAAGTACGCTCCTCTTTTTGTATCTCACGATGTCTGTCTATAGATTAAACACAATGAAGTAATCCATGAAAATGTTGTTTTAATTTTGATATATAATTTGAAAGCAGCGTTTATCAGCTTATGAAATGGACATAAGAATATGTAGGAGCTGCCAGAAATTTTGTGCGTCTTTCTTCTTTGTTCATTCTTGTCCTAGGTTTCCTTGACTAACCCATGAACTGTAAAGAAACTAGGCTTTCGGTTGCTAAGAAACGTTCGACCGCGAAATCACTGAAAACACAGAGGAATGAAAAACACTCGCCATTTTTCATTCCTCTGTGTTTCCTAAACTCGCCCCAGTAAAACCAAATGCAATTTTAATTCGAATTGAAGGCAAACCATGTGCCGAGATTAGTAGTCATACTCTGCCCGACATCACTAGGTCTGTTCGTTGAACTTTCCCCAGGGTTGACCCAGGTTTTCTTGACAACCCTATGATTTGTCAAAATACCTGGGTTTTCCAGTCCTCAAAAAACGCCCTACCACAAATCAACACACATCCCTGTCATTTAAAAAAAAAATGCATGCCATTTGACAGCAATCAACTCGCCATAGCAAAAAGTTAGGGCGAGTTGATGGAAAACCTAGGTCAACCCTAGGGCTCAAAAAACACTCAATTTGACATTCAGGGCGACTTTGGGTTTCTCAAAAAACGCTTTATGGGCTAGTTTACTAGGCTTCAACGAACAAACCTACTGATACATCAAAAGTCACATCGTTCCAGTTAAGTCACAACTTTCCACTCAATACTCACACTTATATGTGGTATTTAGCAGGTAATTTTAATTCTCAGTTAGCAATTAAAGTTACTTTCCATTGAAAATCGATTTAGCTGGTGGATTTCAGTGATTGAGTTAATGCAGATGGTTGTCAGATTACTCTCTCTGTGGTGACTCTACTCATACACTGCCTGGAAAGTGAAATTATTTTAAGTCGATTTCCATTGGTTTCATTCGAAGAAGTACTCCTTCTAAACGCAATTTAATGCTATGTCTCTACTTGAAGTTTTTCTAGGTTTCATTCCAGTGAGTTAACCTCGTAGTGTCCGCATATGAAGAAAATGTTTTTAGTTGATGGTTTTTTCTCAAGTTAAAAAGAGACAGACATAAAGTGTGAACAGAAGGATAACGACGTATGAGAGATTCCATTCTCTATCTACTCTTTTCCAGTGAATTTGACGTTATTCACGGGTTTCATCTCAACCTACTCGAAACCAAGTGCGCTGAATGCAATATTTCCAATATTCCAGTGAATTTGACGTTTAATAGAATAGAATCTCTCATACGTCGTTGACGTTCTGCTCACACTTTATGTCTGTCTCTTTTTAACTTAAGACAAAAACGTCAACTCAAAACATTTTCTTCATATGCGGACACTACTAGGTTAACTGAAACCATCCTGGAATAAAACCTTTTTAAACTTCAGGTGTGGACATAGCATTCAGCTGATCAAGTTTTAGTGCCAGGTGGGTACATAGCATTACACCCAAAACGGTTTCTGCTCAGTTTAACGTGTTGTCTTTGAGTGAGTAATACGTGTTAGGGTTTCTTTAGTGAACTCTTACTTCAAATCAAGAAGTGACTGTCATTTCTCAAAATCTTAAGGAGTGATCTTCTTGCAGCAATAAAATGGTTTAAAAGGAAAGCTCCCGGACACTTCTTTTTGTCCAATGGAAAGCGAAATAAGTCTCGCCCTAGGGCTCAAAAAAAGCTCAGTTTAACGTCCAGGGTGAGTTGGAGTATAAAAAATAACTTTTGTGGTGGCCGCAGGGGAAAACCAGAGTTTGATCGAAAGAACATAGTGTGTACACATTCTTTACACAGTTTCATATAAACCGTTTAGTGTTTATCCATAGGACCATAACGTTTATACATACTGCATTTTTACTCGCACTAAATCAAAAGTGAATTCTTCATTCCAACGCAAGACGACCCTGATGTTCACTGTTCAGTACTTTTTAATTGTGGCCTCAGAAAAACACGTCTGAAAAATCATCCTCTTCAACAGACAAAATCATCATCGTCAACAGACAAAAAATACTCTTCAGACAGAAATTTTAAAATTTTTTGAGTCTCATATACTTTGTCTGGCTTGTTGAATGATAAAACTTGTGTTTACTATATGCCCATGCATCATCTGAAGTGAAGCTATAAACACAATCATTTCAGTACGCAGTGCACAAGGCCAACAGCTTTTGTTGCACTTTGTTGGAAGGTTATGGCTACTGGTTATGGCGACGCGACTTGTCATATGATGCTGTCACCATTCAGTGTAGACAATAGCACAGCAAAAATCTGCGCAAATGGCTGCAAATTATTGTATACACTATGCGTGATCTTTTGGGCCAATATGGTTCCAAGATGAAAATTGCTATTGACATTCCAGGCTTTTATGATGGATAGTGGATGAGTGAAGTAATGCACGTCTATACTGCGTTGCCATGCCCATTGCATTTTAAAACTAAAGTTTTTCGTTGCGCAACGCCGAGCATAATGACAGTTTTGGGTGCGGCAACTTATAAAATCGTACGTGGTTTGTGTTATTTTTTGACAATACCTACAGACGACGTGTTATTAATTTTTAACCATGAAGCAAAATTGCGTTGATTTTAAGGAGGCGATGAATGGTTATATCTTTCTGGGCGGAGACACAATGCATTTAATATATATCACGTCTGTGCTGATGAAGACTGATGGGGTTTTCTTTTGTGAAAAAAATTGTTATCTTTCGTTGAACATACTTCATCTAGTTATGTGTGGAGTCTGGTGTAAAAAAAGAAAAGAAAAATGTAACAAATATGGAAATATGTACCGAGCCAATTCGAGGCACGATCAGTAGTTGAGTCACACAAGGAAGTAATTGTAGTGTAATTGAACAATGCCTTCAAGTGATATAAGGAGGAATGGAATTTGTGCCGCTAAAAATAAAAAACAAGGGAAAAACTGAGTTGACTGAGTAACTGTCGGCTCAATAAAGTCCGGCGATAAGCGGTTGGAATTAGAACTAAATTCTGAATTTCTTGATCGAACAGGGGCACAGAACTGGCCCCAGCAAAAAATTCTGAAGCTCCTTTAGGACTAGTTGAAGACTAACTCAGGGTTTAGAAACTGCTTGTTGGGGCTTCAAAAGAAAACGCTCAACTTGCTCATCTCTTAAGTGAATCCGACTTCCGCTGAATTTGCAAATGTCACTCTCTTTTGAACGAAAAGAAGAGTCCAGAAGATTTTGGAGGCATCCTTAAAACGTTCCATTGGTGAAACAAATATCAGCACTCACGATTCTGAGAAGTTGAACACAATTCTCGATTCGAAGTGAGAATCCACTTGAGAAGCACTAATACAAGTTCATGTTACTCAAATATCAAAATGTAAATTTTCCTCGAAGAACATGAGGTATAGGTGATTCGCTCACATAAAGGCCAATACTCAAATTGATATCTGGTTCTAAGCAGGTCACAAAGTTGTTACTTGTGACTTTTGGGCAGAATCCATCAGCACACGGTTTTAATCTCGTGGAAGCCAGCACACTGGAAATCGACATTGGTAGAAGCATTCAGTTTTCCAATAAAGCTGGAGGCACAGGCTAGAAGACCTTCAATCATATTTTATTTCTTAATAGCCTAGTCATTCTCAGGCTAGTCTTTCGTCAAAGTTCTATTTTAAATTTTATCTTTTTTAAGAAACTGCCTGCGCTGAGCATGTTATGCTGTTGCCACAGAGTAGAACTAGGCAGTAACATATTGTCCATAAGCTTAATTAGACCATGAACCCTCGACCGAGAACCTATATGTCCTATTTTTTTTTTAAAGAGGAGGCTAATCTGGAGCACTCAGACCTGATTTCCGATCCATTGTACTACCAGGGTAGCAGCCTTCCCTTTTTTTTGGTTGTGCAGTAGATGGAAATAAGGTGTTAGTAATTTCACATATAACGGCGTCCAGATGAAACTGGGAGGCTGAAAGAAAAGTAGATGCCCAGAGCGGGATTCCAACCCACGCGTCCGGCCTATCTACTGAACACCCTACCACTGTACCACGGCCGCCCTCCTTGTCGGTTGGTTTGAAATAAATTTAAAAATTCGAACGTGTCTTCGCTATTTTTGACTTGTAACAGTTGAGAAAGTTGTTAGCTTCATTGAAACTGCTGCAATAAACATTAAACGTTTGGAAATAGTGCTATTCAATTGCAGTGGGATATAGCTGTTAATTCAAATAAGACTATCTTTAATTTCACCACAAAAATGATTTGAATACATTTCAGAAAAGTGGGTTTCAGTTAGCTCTCTGTGTTATAGGCTCTGTGGCCGTTCCTTAGCATCAAACTGCTTTTTTTTTGGAAAACTTCTTTCATATTTTACAAGAAGATTGGCCTGAGGTAATAAAAGTCGATGTACTGAAGAAAGCTTTTTTTCTTTGTGGTAAACAGCGAACACTAAAGAGACCTAGAAAATAAACAAACACGTTTTTATGTTCAACTTTTACAAAACTTAAGGATAGTCTACTTTGGCAAAATGCCAGAGAAACACTTCCAATTTTCCATCACAATCTTTTCAAGTGCACTGGGGCGTATGCGTGACATTTTATTTCAGTAATTCGTATTTAAAAAATTCACAACGTGAACAACATTCCTAATTTAGATTCCATCACTCCCAACATACCGTTATATCGAATGCATTTCATGCCTCGTACAAGATCGTTTGCTCGCTCAAGTTGTTTTAGAATTTTCTTTCAAAGCATTCTCTCAGCTGTACAAAAAAAGTTACTTGTGCAGAAGTTACTACTGTAAAAAGCCACCAACTTACTAATTCAATGTACTCTTTCGAGAGACAATTATGGTGGTGATTATTACTTGTGCTAGAGCTCCGTAACCACTTTCCTACTGTCCAGACGCTAACAATTCCAATAATCCAGCTCAAGTTAAAGTCGTCGACCTTGATAGTTGTGATTTCTTCGTATTCAGTTTGCTCTGATTTGTAATTGAACTCAGTTTTGTACTTTATATTTCAACCACCTGGTTTGTTGTATACCTATAGTGTATGCTATTGCGATGAATGTATAAAATGCCGCCTTCGTCTTTTATGGGTACCCAAGCTGTCATACGAGCCCAATGCATGAAAACAGAAACCGGCTTTTGGAATCATTGTGGCGCGTATTATTTTTATATTTTTTAACTACAATGCTACCGTCAATGTTGGTGAACTGTTTCTTAATTAATAACAACATAACTGATACAAAATGCGGTAAAGTTAGTATAGGATTGCGGCCTAGGAATGTGATACAACACCGTGTAGACATACAAATCACAGTAAAGTACTACGGCAATTGAAATGCAATGACTAGATACATTTGGCGGTTTTTGCAGTAAGAAAACTACTGAATGGTTTGATTTTTCGATTTCGATTTTTTTCACGATAAGCCATTGTCCGTAAAGACCGTTAGATTTGCTAAGACAAGCAACTAATTTTCCTTTTCTCATTGATAAATTTTCACTTCGTTGACAGTTGTGAATTGACAGTTACAATGGAAGGAACCATTTTGGAATTCGTGAAATGATGGATTTGATAGAATAGCCAATATTCTGTGAAGATAATGTCTTTGTGGAGAGCGATGACATGCGATTGCACTGCGTCCGCCTTCTTAGTGGAGACGTTCGCTATCAAAATGGCTTTAAACTGCTTTATGAAGAGTGGTCAAAGAGAATAACAGCCAAGCTGTATACCCGTGGCGTGATGGTTAGCATGTCCACCTGCCAACCCAGAGGTTCGAGGTTCAAATCCCAGCAGAGGCAAAAAGTTTTTAGACGGGTATCGCCTTTCGCGAGGAATTGGCAAGTCCTCCGATAGTAAACTCATTGCCATGAAAAGCGCTTTCTCAATTAGCCGTTCGGAACCGGCAGAAAATTGTAGGTCCCCTCCATTCCCTCACAAGGCATGGTTGTGAGAAATGCGCTAGGCCCAGGGGCTCCTCGCTCTGTTGTGCCTCCCTATTTATTTATTTAAGCTGTGCTTGAGGCTTTTCTCAACCCTCGACTACTACTTCGAGACTGATCCAGGGATAGAAAACCTCGCTGAATGCGGTCGAAAAACTAAATTCTTTTAGTCTCAATTGAGTTACAGGCTATTAAGGCTTGACTGAAAACGATATAGCCGATGGACTTGCAAGACAAGAATCTCAGATAGCTTTCTCAGGACCTCAACCAGCGCTTGGTTTTGCCGAAATCGTCTATGAAGGCTTCAATGAACGATTGGATCTTTAAAGAGCACAACTGTAGATGACATGACTGCGCATACTAAACGTATGCTTTCCAACGTGAACAAGAAAACTGGAACTTTCCTGTTATACCGTAGCAGAAGATACTGTAGTAAAATGGTTGACTTTGCCACGGACCGCTTTACTTTTGCTAAGCATTCAACGTGGTGCCATACTTTGTAAATCCTGTAGAGAAGATAACAATACCGAAGAGTACTTCATCTATTTTGCATTTTCCTCAATCAGGTTACAGGTACTCGTCGCAGACATGCAGTGAAAGCTGACTCCATACGAAGGCAGCATCTTCCGACATTTCTACAAGTATCTGGAAACTTAGCAATTTGGACAATTTTCTAAAGCTGATTTTATGTTAACAAAAACTACACATTGCCTTCATTCATTCACCTCAGGTTTTTCTTTCTTATTTACATAGATGGGCATTAGAGTTCGAGGTGAACCTTGGCCTCAACCTACATCATTCGATAACGACTTCGATTTCGGGCGAGCTCTTTCCAGTTTTGCGCTATAAGTTGGATGAGGACTTCTTTCATTTGATTGCGGTATCTAAGACGAGGTGTTCTCTCTTCCGCTATTCAAGTAGTTCGTAGAAACGATCATTGGAATTCTCGTCTTTATCTTCTGTGGGGACGTTGACGCATATTAAAGAATTATGTTGTCGAAATTAAGTTCTGATGTGAATGGTCATTAACTAGATTTTGGCTGATAACCTTATCCTTGAGTCAAGTTCTTAAGACAAATCCGCACTCAAACAAGCGTTGTTTATGTTGTCTCTAACACTCGCCAAAGTAGATGTTGCAGTTTTTCATTTTCCTTGTAACCGGTTTATTCTATCGCACTTCTTGGGTGTTGATTATGTGTGCTTTGCAGCCAGTCCAGGGCGTCCGCTTATTATATGGCTGCACGTAATCCGTTAAGTGATCTAACGTTGCGCGTGCAGATCCGAAGGTTTTAGTCCTTTCCGTTTTCTTGACTCGTCAACGTTGAAATCGTTATTGTTATCCGAGACACACACACTACGCACAACCCCCAATCTGGAGGCCAAGTCCTTTCGAGTTCTCCTTGGAAATAAAGGGCCAGATGCTGTTGGCTCACGTCAAGAGGTCATCCGCCACCATCTCTACTTTAATGCCCTGTCTTAATATTGGAAGACCCTGAAAGACATTCAAGCTAAATATGTCGGAGTAGCTCATTCAAGGGTTTCTGCTATTTGACTGCTGCAGTCCACCGTTGATTCTGAAAGTCGAATTCATCTGCTGTGACATTCTCAATAACCAACGTAGACCACTGAGATACGGCCATAGTTCTACGAGTCCATCTTTTTTTTTTTTGTCTCGTTGTTAACACTCGCACTTACTAGTTTGGCAGGTTATTTCTTGAGGATGGGGGATCCCAGTACACAGTGGCTACCGCTTGGAGGTATATTAAGTACGATTGACGTGTACTATAAGTTAAAACACCTGGACGCCGCCGGCGCCGCCGCCAAGTTATCACCAATCAGAGCTTTCCCGAATAGTACACTCAAACACCTCTGTGATACCTCTATGACACCTCCAAAACTTTTTCTCTGTCTGTTTATCTGTCTTTCGCTCTGCAGTGATTTACTTCATTTCTCTGCACAAATTTATTATCCTCTAAAAAAAATTTTATTTTTAGATTCTTTCAACGCCCGGTTAATCGCTTTTATCTGAACTCAATTCCATAGCATCTCTGACACCATTGCATCCAAACGTAGATGCATTGCATTTCTGCGAGACCATATTACTATCCATAAAACATCAGGAAGATCATGAACTTCCATTCAAACGACGCATCGCGGTGGAAAGCCGCACAACAACACACAGCAAAAAGTGTGGTTTAACATAATGAAAGTTTTTTGTTTGCATTTTCTAGTCGGTGTTTATAAAAAGAGGCAACGGTCACTAAACACTTCCGAATTATTCAAGCAGTCAGTACAGACACAATACAAAATGCTAGAGCAATTTAAATTGTTGACAGAGAAAAATAAAGAAACTCTTTAGACGGTCTTTAACGTTATAAGGAATCGTGATGGCAATGTCAATTATGGGTGTTTGGCTGGTAAGAAATGAGTACAATGGCCTACTGATGTGGTTGAAATCATTTCTTGTTGGTTCTTCTGTGCAAAGGCTTCTTTTGAAGTCTTTTTGTTGGAAGTATTTGTTTAGCATTTGTATGTAGCTAGTTGAGTTCCGTGTGGGCAGCATCAACAAAAAAGAGTGTCAAAACAAAGTGGGAATGTTGTTTAGAAAATTTGACGAGGACTGTGTTCGTTTTGAATTGTGATTATTAGCTTGTTGGGAAAAAGTTCTCACTCAAGGCCCAACATTATTGAAAATGAAAAATAAAAAATATGTTTGCTTCAATTGTTTGACCCTGACGTCGCGTCTTTTAAATTGTAGGAGAAACTTAAGGCCCCGGCCCATAGAACGCGGTGCGTGCGGTAGAAGTGGCGCGGCAACTGATGCGGTGGGTTTTGCCGCGCGCAACTGATAGGGGTGACCCATAGAATCCGTTGCGGTGTTTTGACAGATAAATTTAGTCAAAATGGGGGCGTTCAAGAATCGCATCCGGATAGCTTGTTGTTGTTGTTTACGTGTGGGAAATCGAAAAAAATAAGTTATAATCGTCTAGCAATGATATTTTGAATGTTTTTCTGTTTTCAAAAGTCGAATTTTAATATTTCACAGCTGTTGTCTGTTGTCGATCGTTCAAAAAGGTATCTAGACACGGCTATCCAAGATAGGCTATCCGATAGGTTCTTGAACGCGCCCATTGTCATTTTTTCTAAATAAGAGAAAACTTTAAATTGGTTGTGACTGCGCATGTCTCTCTTCTGTCACCGCGTGAGAGCCGCGGCAAAATAGAAGTTCGGCTACTCGGTGCGTGCGGCGCGTTGCTCGCGGTGCTTATGGGTCACCTCTCATAAGAACGTGTGTATTTAATCGAGCTGTCAGTTGAAAGCGGTGCCGCACGCACGCACCGCGTTCTATGGGCCGGGGCCTTTACTCAGCTGCAACATCTTTCAACGCCTCCTTTCTTTGGATTTAAATACACCAAAGTGAGTGTGAGATATTATCGAAATTTTTTATTCGTTTGAATGAAATATTGATGACAAAATGTGTGCAATAATTCATTGTCAATTACCCGCCACGTCGCCGTGGCTTCTCTGGGTACAGGGCCTCCGAATTATCCCTGAATTTTGCAATGAATCAAGCGGAATTTGACCACGGGTCGTGGTCGTCTGCGAAAGGCCGAGTTGCTGCGAGTGAAGTGAAGTCAACTGCCTCTGAATCTCTTGCACGCACTCTCACTTACAGCTACTATGATTTCAGCTGATCTTAGGCCCGTTCGTTGAATTTTCCCCAGGGTTGGCCCAGGTTTTCTTGACAACCTTATGATTTGTCAAAAAATCTGGGTTTTCCAGTCCTCAAAAACCGCTAACCCACAAATCACCTCAAATCCCTGTCACTAAAAAAAATACATGCCATTTGACAGCCCTCAACTCACCACAGCAAAAAGCTGGGTCGAGTTGATGGAAAACCTAGGTCAACCCTAGGGCTCAAAAAACACTCAATTTGACATTCAGGGTGACTTTAGGGCTTCAGCGAACAAACCTCTTGTGTTTCGTTAACGTACGGATGCGTTGGTCGATCGTTTACTGAACCAGTAGATTCAAATTTATCCTCCACAGTTAGAATAGTTCTCTCGGTAGGATGACTATGGCGACCCTAAAAAGTTGAAAGCTAGTGGTAGGTTTCCTGAACGTAAAAGCTATTTTGATAAAACAGTTTCATTATTTGCACGTGTTGTTGAATGCTATATCCGTCCATGGTGATTTGGCAATAAAACAGACGGAATAAATGAAAACTAAATTGACAGATAAAGTTTTAACAAGATGGCCGTTGTCAACTGTCAAAGCACGGAAGACTCTTTATAATTTCGGGATGGTACTTATGTCGCTTTCCATTGGACGAAAAGAACCGTCTAGGAGCGTCCAGGAGCATCCTCAATCCGTTCCATTGGTGCAAAAAGATCGCTTCACATGATTCTGAGGAGTGACAGCCACTTCTCGATTTGAAGTGAGAATCGACTGTCAAGAAACACTAACACATGTTACTCAAATGTCAAAAAGGAAAATTTTCTTCAAGGAATATTTTTTAAGAGCCTAGGTGTTTCACTCACACAAAGGCAATTACGCAAAACTGAATTGAAACAATTTTGGGTGTTCCATTGGTTTTTTAAATGAGTTCCCCGAGTGAAACCAATGGAAAGCGATTTCTATTTTCAAGTCATCGCGGCGCTGACGAAATTTTATTAAATGAATAATCAAACAGCTAATTGCACCAACTTACTCACTGAATTCCACTAGCCAAATCAATTTTCAATGCAAAGTGACTCATTTACTAACTGCCTGGAAGTGAGGTTAACTATGTACATCTCGGCAAATAGGGCTTTTGACCAAGTTTTCTCATTCTAATTACCCAAAACATTAGGCCTGTTTTTTTGGGAAGATGTCCGGTACCTTGTATGGTAAATACATGTAAAGCAACAACAACAAAAGATACAAGGGATAAAAGGATGAGTAAAACTTACAAGGGATAGAATTCGAGTTCGAATGAGTTTTTCATTTTTAAATGTTGGTGCGACTAGAGGCTCGAACAACAGAAAAAGGACGTGTTCACAAGTGAATCGAAATGAATTTTGTACAAGAATAGAATAGAATAAAAAAGAATTATGGTAACGATTTTTGAATTGTAGAAATTTATTGATTTTGATTATTTAATTTGCAGGTTCATAGGTATATAATAATATATCGTAAAAGAAACGAAAAAAACTCTGTTAAACTATTTTTTTGTTCTTTTTTGCATAGTTCCTTAACACATTTTTCGGTGAATGTTGACATTTTTTCCAATAGTATTTACTACGTCTTATCTTAAAATAGATTTATTTATTGATTACTAGCAGATACAACCACGCAAGGGACAATGTTTTACAGTTCTCTGTAAAGAAATTCGCTTAAGGCGCCATCTGTTCTAGATTTATGCAATCTATGATTAATAACAACAAAAGCGCCATCTGTTCCAGACTTATTTAATCTACAATTAATAACCATTAAGGAATAGTAAACTCGATTTCGTTATTCGTTACATATATACCATGAAGCGGAAGTTGATTCTTATACAGATAAGTATCCGCTTGTGTCTTATTTCTTAAGACACTTTTAAAATACAAGTATTGAACTTTTAAACTTCTAAGTAATGTATTTTAGCGGATTACCGACATTTAAAAGTTTTCCGCACTTGTTCTCATTCACTCTCAAGTGAATTGAACCCAAGCGTGTAAACAGAGAAAAAAAACCACAAGAAAATACTTGCATACTTTTGTGAACACCGCTATTTTGACATTTCCCAACTACAACTCGTCACGGACACCAACTATCAAACATAAAAACGCGAACCGTTTTTTTGGACTTACCATACAAGGTACCGGACAGCCTCCCAAAAAAACAGCCCTATTGTTGTTCGGTAGTGGTATTACACATTAGGGCTGTTTTTTTGGGAGGCTGTCCGGTACCTTGTATGGTAAGTCCAAAAAAACGGTTCGCGTTTTTATGTTTGATAGTTGGTGTCCGTGACGAGTTGTAGTTGGGAAATGTCAAAATAGCGGTGTTCACAAAAGTATGCAAGTATTTTCTTGTGGTTTTTTTTCTCTGTTTACACGCTTGGGTTCAATTCACTTGAGAGTGAATGAGAACAAGTGCGGAAAACTTTTAAATGTCGGTAATCCGCTAAAATACATTACTTAGTGCCTGTCCAGACGGGTTATTTCAATAACGTTATGCTGTTAACGCTAGGTGTCTACACGTTGTTATAATTCCTCGCACAAGTTCTCCATTTTGTGTTGGAAAGTGTATTAAAAAAAGCATAACGTTATGAGTATAACCCGTCTGGACACGCCAAGTGTACTGCTTAGGCAGATAAATCTGATTTCGTTTTGCGCATTCAACCTCTTTCTTCCTCACCCCTTTTGCCCAGAAACGACCGATATAACGTTATTGGAATAACACGTGTGGACAGGGACTTAGAAGTTTAAAAGTTCAATACTTGTATTTTAAAAGTGTCTTAAGAAATAAGACACAAGCGGATACTTATCTGTATAAGAATCAACTTCCGCTTCATGGTATATATGTAACGAATAACGAAATCGAGTTTACTATTCCTTAATGGTTATTAATTGTAGATTAAATAAGTCTGGAACAGATGGCGCTTTTGTTGTTATTAATCATAGATTGCATAAATCTAGAACAGATGGCGCCTTAAGCGAATTTCTTTACAGAGAACTGTAAAACATTGTCCCTTGCGTGGTTGTATCTGCTAGTAATCAATAAATAAATCTATTTTAAGATAAGACGTAGTAAATACTATTGGAAAAAATGTCAACATTCACCGAAAAATGTGTTAAGGAACTATGCAAAAAAGAACAAAAAAATAGTTTAACAGAGTTTTTTTCGTTTCTTTTACGATATATTATTGTATACCTATGAACCTGCAAATTAAATAATCAAAATCAATAAATTTCTACAATTCAAAAATCGTTACCATAATTCTTTTCTATTCTATTCTATTCTTGTACAAAATTCATTTCCATTCACTTGTGAACACGTCCTTTTTCTGTTGTTCGAGCCTCTAGTCGCACCAACATTTAAAAATGAAAAACTCATTCGAACTCGAATTCTATCCCTTGTAAGTTTTACTCATCCTTTTATCCCTTGTATCTTTTGTTGTTGTTGCTTTACATGTATTTACCATACAAGGTACCGGACATCTTCCCAAAAAAACAGGCCTATTAATGAAAATTGTAGAGGCAAAGAGATGTGTTTTCAAGACACGTGAGAACGTTCTTGTTAGGTTAAAATTCTTGCACAAGCCAAAGTTACCTGTGATTGTCATCTGAAGAAGGTACACATTATTCACTTTTCGTCTGTTGCCAGATTGCGTAAATCTGTGCGATGTGTACATTTTAAGCGATGGAATCTCAATTGTACGCCGCTCTTGTATGTACCCCGGATTTCGTAAATATTTGCCCCTACATAAAGTTACATGTTTTTCATTTGACTTCATTTGACAACGATGTAATTGCAATTACAGGCCCTTTCGGTTTGCGCCTAGTAAAAAGGACTTCCTGAACCAAAGAGTTTTTGCAGTTGCGGCAGCGGCAAGTGCAGTTGTCAAAGATAAGTTGTACAGCCACAAATGGGAATACCCAAATCGACGCCACAGATGCCACAGAATAAACGCACCGTTTTCGTATATTTCTATTGTCTCGGCGACAGAAATGATGACAACAGCGTTTCTGCCGCTGCCACAGTTTCAAAAACGCTTTGGCTTGGGAGAACCTTAAAGGGTCTTCCAAATTGAAATTCTGTTATACAGCGATATAGGAAAACATCCACGGGAATACCAGTTTTAAGACTTGTAATTATGTAAAAACCGGCGTGAGCAGCAATTTTGTTTCGAGTCAATTAACTGAACGTACGCAGTCCCCAGTGGCCGTGCGACTTTAATTCTTCCGCGATGAAATGGCAAATCAAACTGAGCATAACTTAAATGACAGCTGTCAAAAGACCGTGTTTGAAAACAACAAATCTACATTTAACATATCTTTTCCACTTGAAAAAATATACATGTCATTTGATAGACCTGTTCGTTACCTGAACCTTTACGTTGAGGGCAAACCTGGGGGTCAAAAAACACTCAGTTTGACATTCAACGCGAGATGAGGTTTTTCAAAAACGCTTTGTTGCGACCGTGCTTTACCCTGCGGTAACACGGTCAATATCCTGCAAGCCATCGGCTGTTGTTTTTTTGGTGGTGGTGCTGCCAGTTTCATCGCTAATGAAATTGCTTTTTGGGGGGCTGAATTCTATACGATTTGGGTCTCAACTTCGAAAAGTTTGGTGGTGTACGTGAAAAAGTTTAAGTTTAAATTTAAGTAAGTGGCTTACCATATTTTCACCTCACAAACACCCGCAAAAAATTTTCTACCACAAATTGGAAATGGCGTTCTATTTCCAGATAACAAAAATTGGAGTAGTGGTAAGGTTCTAAACGTCAATAGGAAAGTAAAAAAAAAAAACATGAAAAAATTCAAAATAATGTTAATTCCTGCAACTTAAATGAATTTTTCTATGTTCTAGGCTGTATGAAAATTATAAATTAACGATTTTCTTGCAACCAAAAAAAAATCTATTCTCTGATAAAACAATGGCGGTCGTGGTAAACGCGGGTTCGGTTCGCGGTTTTCTGGTTCTACTCTGTGGTGTAGCGCACGGGCTAGGAAAAGTATTAATTTGACATTTAATCAGTAAATCCTGAGATCGAATAAGTTATCGACTAATAAACGCCTGAACTCATGTCAATCAACATTTCCGTTATACTTTTTCAATGCTTGATTACTAGTGACGTTTATTTAAACCTCTAGTATAGTGCGAATGACTTATAGAACAAAAGCAAATCATTCTCAGTTCTTTCAAAACCTTCTTAACGATAAGTAAAAGCCTCCACCACCATTTTCTTATAATTCATGATCAAAACTCAAGAAACTTCCATTTTTAGATCCAAGGTCAGTTGGTCACTGTCTTGATCTCTTTTTTTAATCACATTCTCCCAAAAAAAAAAATGTCCTTGAGGAGCCTTTATTCGCCATTCATCTTCCTGACCGATATTATCTCTATAACCTTCATGTTAAAGTTTATGTCCATGTTCACACTGATACAAGTGTACATCCATAAACAAGAATGAAACAACTTTTTTTGCATTAAAAGTGAATGGTTGCAGTAATTGTTGATTACACAAATTATCCCCAAAAGACTGAAAATATCAACTCTAAGCTTCAAGCAAGAGTCAAATCAGTTTTGATTTTATTTCAGTAAACTTGTTTTGGTTATGTTTTTAGCTAACCGAGCCGGGGTGGTAGTTGTTTCACCCGTTGACTTGGCTCGTTCTGCTAGTTATCCACCAATGTACCTACTGACCCGCATTTACCAGAGATTTATGTAACATTGTATGAAAGTGGGCGCCTTCGGCATGTATCAACCGGTTTCGATATTCCCTACAGGGCTTTAACTTATTTATCTTATAAAAAAAAAAGAATTCATAGCTCTTCTTTAGAACTCTAATATTAGACTTGAAGCTTCCCAAGATCTCTCTCTGTCTCCCTCCCAATCTTTACTTTGTGGAATTTGCAAACGCCTTTCTGATTGCTACACCTCTTCACCCTTTGTCCGGTGATCACGCACCAAACCACGATCTGATTTAATAGGCGATTTCGGATTATTTGCCTGATGTGGAATTTATTATGCTATATCGACCTGTTGGCCTGGTTGCTGGACTACGAGTTGCATAAAAAATTGTTGTATGCAATGTAATTTCGCTTGTCTGCTCGTATTTCCCAAAACTAACAGAGGCAGTTGGTGGTCAAGAGTTTGTAGCAGCTAAACGCCATGCTAGGTGGGGTTTTTCACTACCAGATTGTTTGGTTTTCGGCCCATTTTTTGGGTCAGATAAAGTCTAACTATAAATATCTGAGTATACCTGGTTGGATGTTTAGAAGCCGGTTGGGCAATGCTATGCGGGCTTTATGAACTCACTGTAATGTGCAAATAATGTTGGTAGGTAAATAAATTTTTGTAGGCACTCAAAAATTTTGTGACTTGATCGGTGAGGTTTGAATGGATAAAAGGAATTCGGAGTAACCAAAATTGTGATCATTAACATTTGCAGCACCTCGAGCGATTGAAGAAAATTATTTGCTCTAGGCAAGTTATGGATACAGGTTTGATATTGGAGGAATGTTTCCTTTTTACATCGTTATAAATTTATTACATTTAAACATCAACAGATCCATGCACGCCATAATGGAGCAGAAAGCAAGAATTTGCCAGGGAAGCGCGATGGGTGCTTGATTATTGTGATCACCTTTACCTACAAATATTGTTTTCATTTGTTGAACCTTAGCCAGGATTGACCCAGGTTTACTTGACAGCTCTTTAAGTTTACAAAAGAAGTTTAGGTTTTCGGTTTTCAAAAAACGTTAAACCATGAAAGCACTTCATATCCCTGTCATTTGATTCATTTAATTAAATTTGTAGAATAATTACTTACACTGTAATTTTTTTCTAGTTTTGCATAAAAAATTGAAAACGAGTGATGACAAATATTAATTTTACACTGAACTCAAAATTCAACCTTCACGCCGGACGTGAAACAGACGAGTTGAGAATTATCTGTGAAGTAAAATTTAATTACAGCTTCGTTGCGCCCATTGATCCTGCAATGGAAGAAAGAAGAACCCGCCAATTGACCGCCTGACATTCAGCTGATGTGGCCTTCTGTTGCAACCAGAAAATTTGTTTTTTTCGCAATCGTTTCAACATAAAGATATATGTAGTTACGTCGTCTTGCAATGAGCTTGACCACAAGCACTCGGCAGCATTCTCAAAGCGTACGATTAGTTCAAAAAGATCGCTTCTTACGATTTTGATAAGTGACACTCGATTTATAATAGGTTTGTTCGTTGAAGCCCTAGGGTCGCCCTGGGGTAGCCACAAAGCGTTTTTTGAGAAACCTAAAGTTGCCCTGAATGTCAAAATGAGTGTTTTTTGAGCCCTAGTGTTGACCTAGGTTTTCCCTCAACTCGCTACAGGTTTTTGCTGTGGCGAATTGAGGGCTGTCAAATGGCATGTATTTTTTATTTAATGACAGGGATGAGTGGTGATTTGTGATTTAGCGTTTTTTGAGGACTGGAAAACCCTGGTTTTTTTTACAAATCATAACCTGGGTCAATATGCCGTTTGACAGCCCAGTTCATTGTCTTAAATTGCAGCAACAAAAGCCTACTGCTACTTTAAGGTTAGTGGAGGGTAAATCCAGGCTAAAAACTCAATCAGTTTGATATTCTGGGCGAGTTAATAGGACAAACGCAGGTACTCAAGGAAGGGCTGCCTTTGATCAATAAAACGAGACATACAATGAGAAAATAAGGGAAAAACACAGAAGCTTTCGTTTGAGGAAATTGAGAGATGCTATGATAGGCGAATGAGATTTGAAAGTTTTACCAAAAGGTAAAAAGATCATGCCAGGGTTACAGATCTCGAACTCAAACCTGTAAAGACCAGGAGCCAGTAGCACAAGGCCATAAGTCAAGTCAAGAGCCACTTGTAGGATTAAGTCCATTGCACTTGTATAGAAAACTTTTACGTTTTACACTTGTTATAATTCACTTGTATTATAAAGTACACGTAGTCTTGTGTTGCAGACCCCAGGCTCAGCAGGGAAACATAGAGTCGCAATCACTAATTAGGACCTGAAAAGACAACTTTTACAGACTATCTAACGATGTCGCTCTCAGTCAGAATACCGTCATCCTGACCTAGCAGAAGTGAAGCTCGCTATTATGTTGGCTTAACTCAAACACCCACAGGTGCGGATGGCTTTGACGTAGCTGGATATTAGTTGCATTGCAAGAGAGCATGAACAAGCTGATCTGCATGACATGCTCGGAAGAATACATTCCCGATGAATGAAACCTCAGTATTGTATGTCCGATTCAAAAACAAGGAGACCCTCATAATTTTGCCAGTCATAAAAGAATAAGACTTCTTACCGACCATGTCTGCTGTATTACGTGAACGTCTGAATCAACACGTCAACAATTTGATAACCCTTTTCAATGGTCTTATACCAGAAAAGTCCTCAATGTACCTAATTTTCACAGTGCGTTAAGTCTTAGAAAAAAAAACCGGGAATACATGGTGTTTTCATCGTTGCGAAGCTCTTACTACTATGCAGAATGGTTTAAGGACAATTCACTTGACAACCCTAAGAGTTGCCAAAAAAACCTGGGTTTTCCAGTCTTCAAAAAACGCTAATCCACAAATCACCACATATCCTTGTCATTAAAAAAATACATCCCATTTGACAGCCCTCAACTCGCCATAGCAAAAAGCTAGGGCGAGTTGATGGAAAACCTAAGTCAACCCTAGGGCTCAAAAAGCACTCAATTTGACATTCACCTACTAGGTTTGTTCGTTGAAGGCCTAGGGTCGCCCTGGGGTCTTTGCTGTGGCGGGTTTGAGGGCTGTCAAATGGCATGTATTTTTTTTTTTTTTTAATGACAGGGATGTATGGTGATTTGTGGTTTACCGTTTTTTGAGAACTGGAAAACCCAAGTTTTTTTGACAACTCATAGGGTTGTCAAGAAAACCTGGGTCAACCCTGGGGAAAGTTCAACGAACGAACCTATTAATGCTTCTTGAGTAGATTCTCACTTCAAATCGAGAAGTGGCTGTCTTTCCTCAGAATCATGAGAAGCGATCTTTTTGCACCAATGCGAGAAATTGGCAAGTCCTCCGTTAGTAAATCCATTGCCATAAAAAGCACTTTCTAGATAAGCCATTCGGAAACGGCAGAAAATTTTAGGTCTATTCGGTTCCCTAACAAGGCAATGATTGTGAGAAATGCGCTAGGCCCTGGGGCTCCTCGCTCTGTTGTGCTACCCTATTTATTTATTTTATTTAATATCCTTTTGAGGAGCTCAAAATGATTTTTGAGAAACACTCTTCGAAACAAAATCGACCCTCTTATTTGGCCTTCCAATCATCGCAATATTTATCCGTAACACAGCCCAATATTTGGGACTGAATTACGGCACACGTGATCGAGTAATACGTGACTGAATTATGTGTTGGTGGCATTACTTCTTACGTTATCCAGTACTTTAGTACCAAAATTTCTCATCAGTATTTGAACTAAATGAAGTCGATAATATGAACAGCAGACTGATGTTGTGTACTAAAGAACAAATTTCAAAGAAAAATAATATTCGCTCACTCGATCACTGATGCGGTAATTCGGCTCCTGGTTTGACTCGTACATACCTCCTAATGCAAATAGCACCTACATTCTTCTTCCTATGCTCTTTTCACACTACACACTACACTTTTGCGCAAACTTCAGGCTTCCCATTTAAATTTTTACAGGAGAAGTCTGCGCAGACTTGTAAAATGAATATCCAAAAGTTTGAAGTCTGAAAAAACGAAATTCTGCACAAAAGTCGTTAGATTTTCATGCAGACAAAAATTTCCAATAGGTGATCTTTCGAATTCAGTCTGAGCTAATGAAAAGTTTGGGTAGACTTTTCGTTGGCAAACCTACACCTTTTTCCTCAGACTTCAAAGTCAGTACAAAAGTTTGTATCGTTTAATCCAGCACTAAACACCGATACGCTCCTCTATTTTCCAATTATTTCTCTTTACCTTTACACCTACCATCAAATTCCACTGAGAAGTCCCATTTAAAAAGTATTAAACGCTTGCTATCTACTTTCATAATCGATTTTTGTGAATGACTTTTATCTCTGTGACTCCAAGAATTGCTTCTTTAGAGGCAGAAAACTACTCCTTTCCCTTACAAGCCATGGTTGTGAGAAATGCGCTGTTGTGCTACGCTACTTATTTATTTTTATTTTTAAGCAGACAGCAAATTATTGTGCCGCACTCCGCAGTTCATTTCGGTTGCTTTTTAGCTTTATACCCACCAACATACAAAATGAATTACCTCTATACTATGTAGCTATTTGAAAATGATGCCCAGGCTTATCACTTTCAAAGAGCTAGGAGCAAGCTTTTCCTGTCGAAAACCCAGCCTTCTCCCACAATTTGCTTGAAACTAATGATGCTAAGTGCCATTTCTGAAGAACGGATCTTCTCAAGCAATTTAGTTTTCTACGGACCAGTTAATTACCAGATGGTCCTCGGCTGCTCTACGACTAGTTCTGAAACCATACCTAGTCGTTGTATAAATAGAAGAACAAAACGCTCTTTCACACAAGCCTGATACTTTTCACCCATAGCTTCTTTGGTCTCGTACGAGCTATGCGACGAGACCGCATGGCCAAGCCAAAGCAATCATTTACTGTATCCTCGTGGATACAATTCTATGTTTCGTACAAGAAGAAACTGGCCACTGTGGTTTAACAGCATGACCTGGTCGCATAATGAACGAACTCATACCATTTTCTTGTAAATATCCGCACGCCAACATGAAACTTAAGCCTAACCTAAGACAACACTGGCTTCTATTTTATTGCAGAATTATGTATTCCTTTCAAAATAAATTGCCTTTCTCAACTTTTACTGACAAGTTGTTTTCTTTTTAGTTGTTTATCACTGCGGCGATAGCACTCGTCACCGCACAAGGCCCAACCCCACCCAGACTGAACATCCCCGGAGCAATACCCATTGGTGGTCGACCTCAGTTCCGCAATGACCGACAACCAGTTCGAATACGCCGCCCAGTGTTGCGATCTCAGACGAGCAATTCCATAGCCCCACCCATATCACCTCGTATCATTGACGAAGCCAAACCAGTAACTGAAGCGTCTGAAGATGAAATCGGCGATCCTTTTATTCCTCAGCTTTTGCGTGAGCAACAGCAGCAACAATCACAGCTACCTCAGCAAGGGCCTCCACAGTTTGTCAATCAAGCAGCAAGTTTCTACAACGAAGCCAATTCGATTCAACAAGATTCGCCTATTGAGGAGGAGGAACCACCGCGTTTCATTGAACGTCCAGCACCCCCACAACCTCAGCCAAGGCCACAGCCAGTGACTGACTTCGGTAGCCAACGTTTCGCCATTGAGCGTCAACAGCAACAGCAACAGCAACAACAAGAACAACCACGACCACAAGCCGTAAGAACTCGGGCAAGCAACCGCGAACCCCGACCACAGTACGAACAACAACGTCCGAGGGCAAATCAACAAGCTCAACCTCGTCCTATCGAACAAAATGTCCTACGACAAGACGATTACCGGCCACGTAAGCCAGTTGCACAGATTCTGAGGAAGTATCGCGAAGAGAACGAAGACGGCAGCATCACTTGGGGCTACGAAAACGACGATGGCTCATTCAAAGAGGAACTTATCGGAATCGATTGCATCACCAAGTAAGTGTTCGAATGTTTATCCAAAACAAGAAAGCTCTAATGTTATCTCTCTCTCTACAGGGGTACCTATGGATACGTGGATCCAGATGGCACCAAACGCGAATACCATTACGAAACCGGAAACAAATGCGACCCCAACAACCGTCAGCCCGAAGGCCAAGAAGCCGAAAGCAACGGCTTCGTCAATTACGAGCAGAACAAGGCAGTCCTACCCAACGGCCTCGAAATCGATCTCTCCCTCATGGGCAAGAAGAAGTCAAAGCGACCCGGTGCAGTACTACAACAGGCTCAGCCACAGCAGTACTATAGAAATTAGACAGAGGAATGCAATGCATCTCCTCCTTGCGTAGATTAAGCTTAAGACTTTTTTATAATTTGTTTTGGATCCGAGTCCCTTTTTTATTTTATTTTTTATTTATGAGAGTCCAGTTCTTAGCTTGTCTTACTTTGTAAATAAAAAAATTAACGTAAAACTTTATTGGCGTGTGTGTAGTTGTCGTTTTCTGATCAGTAAGGTCGTTGGCGTCTCATTGGAGGCAGACGATTGGGTGGAGTAATGGAAATGTCTAGGAAATCGCCGATGCAAAACTTCGCCTGTGCGAGGGTTTTGTTGTCGTCGGCACCTTTCTGACCCGAACAAGTCACTCCGATTTCACGCATTCGGAAGGTGTGGTTGCGGTACTCTGGATAGACGACAGAGAAGTCGAAGTAGGTACCTTTTTTGCGTGTGTCAGGGTTCACATCGCGAACGAGAGATGTTAGTTCGTGCAGAGTGGCGTCCTGCCAGGTGTAGATTTGTAACTCGTTGGAAGGAACATTGCCGTACATGTACTCGGAGACTGAGTGATGGCGTCCAGTAGAACAGAAGACTCGCAGGAGAAGTGGACAAGTCTGAAACGAAAAAAACAAAATTAAAAATGCGCCGATGGCTGATTGTTGTTCAGTGCACCTTTTCCCTATCGACTTGCTTTAATGGCAGGGCTTTCTCTTCTACAATCATGGATTCCACATTGGCCATTTCTTTGAGTTCTCTATTTCCAACTAATTGGTTTTATTTGTTTGTTTCAAAACGAAAGCCTTTTTTCGAAAACGAAAATGGATATTTTCTTAGCGAGCGGCCTAGAAAAAATGCAATATGTTGTGCTTTGACAGTGGCTGACGTTTCAGACAGCCAACTGTGAAATACCAAATAATTTTGCCTGTCGGTATGGCAGTTTATTCTGGGGTTATATGTGTAGATGTATTTTCAAAATTTGAATTGAAGTGTATTTTTATTTATGTGAACTATAGCCGTGTTTTATTATCCTTTGTGATCTGATCCGGATCAGATCTGATAATAAAACAACTTAGACCAGAAAAAAAATTACTTCTAAATGTTGGCTGCAATCGTTTCTAGAGTTTGACAGATGACAATTGACAACCAATATAAATAAATATTTTCAAAAATCTCTCACCCATATCTCTACTTTTTTTGGTTGTTTTGTTTGTATGCTGTTATTCTTCTTATCATAAAAGTGTTCAACTCCACGAACACCACTACAGAATATTCTCCCTTTCTGGTACACTAGAAACATTACTAGGACGAGAAGTGTTTGGACAGCAGCTCATACTAAGTCGAAAACTTTCAGCCTTTCAGTATAGCAGTCATGAAAGCTTACAAGCTCCTAGTGGTCATATTATGTGGTAATTAAACAATAAATCTGAAACCTTAAAAATTTTTATCATTCTTTTTAGTTTCAGAGGAACTTTTCCGCTAGAATTTCATTGGAAAGTAGGTCAAAGGAAAACCCAACGCCCCCACCCCCAACGAAAACAACTAAGCCGCACAAAGCGGAGAGAATATACTCTGAAGGCGAAACAGAAGACACCGCAAATTTGAAAAATCAAAATGAATCTGGGACATATCTGTTGGGGCGTCGTAAGAGGTGCGTAGTCCTCCCGCACCTTGTCAAAATATAATAAAAATACATTTTTACTAAAAAAAACATTTCGTATTCATTTATTTTCTATTTTCGGAAACACTTGCTTGCTTTGGCGCTGAAGAGATTCTCAACTTGAAGGGCAAAACTGAATGGCTTCATGTTGTCTCGAATTCCAAATGTGAACGTATCGCATCGAGAGAAGCCACTTCGATTGCTGTTTGAATGTCTTCTCCAATTCATATAAATGTTACATTTTCGAAGTGAATTTTTGTTTAAAGACAACAACATTTGATAAGCATACCTTGCCCGATTCGTTTTTTGCTTGAATAGACTGCGACTTGATAAGCTGCAAGGACTGTATTCTTGCCTTTTTCACCAATGAGCCGGGGCTCATGTTCAGCTAATTTTAAATCCATACAAATTTCTTTCAGGTACTTTGCCATTGTTTCACTGGAACGATTTGGTGTGCAAAATATGTTCGGCCATATTTAATATAAACACCAGCAGGAGCACCAGGATGATTATAGGCTATCCAATAAGTGGTTGATGACAACCAGCTGTGGCTTCGTTAGCCGCTGCTGCTGCTGCTGCAACAACAGCCACTGCTTGGGCGTTTTGCGCTGCAGCATGCATCGGTGGAATATGCGTTCCTCGCGTTGTATAAACTGTATAAACCGAAACTGTGCCTGACTGTTCACTGTGACCATTGTCTGAAGGAATACACAAGTTATATTTACTTGAAAAACGAACATAGATTTGGTTTACCAATTTTTCAGAAAGAAGTCAACTACTAGGACGGGACAACAACTGTTAGTTTAATTTGTACTACCTGCTGCTTTTCGCAACAGGACGTAAATTTTTTCCTTGATCCATTCCTTGTTGTATGGGGCGTATGTGTTTGTGGACTTCCCTGGTACACTAGACAACTGATATCGACTAGTTGGTCAACAAAATCGAATAACTGGCTGATGTCGTAAGTTATTGTTAGAGTGTTTGGATTTTGCAGCTTAAAGTCCTTCTCATAGATCTTACAAACTCCTTCCACACAATCGTTCACACTCATGTTTAATAGATGAGAAAAATTATCGAGAAAAACAAGAAGTTTTTAGATGACGGAGGCGGTGGAGTAAAATGTTAGGTGATCTGAAATTGATTATGTTGGTTGAAATACTAAGCACTTTTGAAATAATGAATATTTTTTACATTTTGTTTGGATAACACAATTACATGTTTTCAGGCTTTTTTGCTTTGTAATTTTTTTTCTATTTTGACGTTTGATTTTTTTTCCGTTCACATTCAGTTAAAGCTGACAACATATGTGATGAAAAATTAACCCTAGGTGTGGGACTAGAAACTAAAAACTGGATCTGCAATTGTGATCCGAAAAAATTCTGGATCTTGTGTTGTTTTTGTGCTTGTCCAGACGGGTTATTTCAATAACGTTATGCTGTTAACGCTAGGTGTCTACACGTTGTTATACTTCCTCGCACAAGTTCTCCATTTTGTGTTGAAAAGTGTATTGAAAAAAGCATAACGTTATGAGCATAACCCGTCTGGACACCCCAAGTGTACTGCTTAGGCAGATAAATCTGATTTCGTTTTGCGCATCCAGCCTCTTTCTTCCTCACCCCTTTTGCCCAGAAACGACCGATATAACGTTATTGGAATAACACGTGTGGACAGGGACTTTGTTAATACATATATTTTTGAAAGAAAATCTGATCCGGATCAGATCACGGGGAAAATAAAATACGGCTTATGTGCATGAGCCGATCACTGAAATTGAAAAATGTAAATTCCTGCTGATTCTATCTGATCCCAAAGCATCTGCATTTGCATTAAACTAAGCTCCTCAATGCTACGGATGCCCTGTAGTAATCCTCTGTTAAAACATTTTCGGGAACGAGTCCTGCAGCTGCTTTCATTGTGCCTGCACGGATAGTTTATGCTATCGACGTTATCACACTCTAGAGCAACGGGATATGGAAAAATGGAACACTACGATTACTGAATTATATCCTGAGCAGGCCGATATAATTTTTGACCTTCAGAGAAACTAAAATTTAAGTTTGAGTGAAGAATAAAAACAACGATATCAGTATAAGTCATCAGAGCTTGATCATTTTTAGCAAAGTCCTGGGCAAACCAGTGTAGTGCGATGCGATTGCGTTAAGTGGAGCCTCCATAAGGTTGCATGTGTTTCATTTTGACCGAAAACGCATTGCACGCACAATAAGTTAGTGGCTGGCTTCGCTAAATTTTAGCTGAGAGGCCAAATTTTTGAATACATATTGCAGCTTTGATTTGGGGCGTCAGCTATAACGTGCCGAAAATTCTATTACAAAGCGTCAATCGTCTCGGGCTTATTTTCGTAGGCAAGCGGCTTCACATAGTCTCATAAAAACGGTCCATAAGGGTTAAATTGGTCTTGGAAGCAACTCACAGGGTTGAAGCTAAAAACTTTGTAAAAAAAACAGCGATCTTGTTTCGAAATTTACCGACCATCTTTAATTCTTGCTAAACAACTTTACAATTAATGAAAATATCTTTTTTTGAACTTCTCTCTGCATTTTACTTTTCCCACAACAATTTTAATGCGAATAGAAAATTCCGAAAGTGCGAATTATAGGACTTTCCAAATCAAAGCGTTTTTGCATTCGCTGCAGTGGAAATTGCAGCTGTCAAAATTTAGTAATACAGCAGCATATGCGAGCACCCTCACTGAAGCGATAAAAAAGCAGCGTTTTCTTACATTTGACCTGTCGCGAATTCAGAAATGATGACAATGGCTCGGGAGGTCTGAAACAGCATATTTAGTAATTATAACTATTTCAACCCGCATTATCGACAATTTACCAAGTCTCTCCTATTTTCGGTTTGATTTTTCTTCAAAAAAAAGCTTCAATTGAACATCCCTGTTGAGGTTCTATCAGTTTTACCAACATCATAGACTATAAATATTTTGCAAGCTGTCACTTGACCAAATGCAAAAGCACCTGACGCAATTCACTCTCGCGCAAGCAAATTCAAGATTCTTTTTTTTTTTTGCACAAATCTCAACGAAGAAAAATCAACTCCTCTTCAAGTTCGTTTCAACTTCCCAACGGTATCGGTCGTCTCTGCGTTAATATTTTCGCCGTCCAACCAAAATTAAAACAAAAATCTCAATCTCCACCAACTCCCCGAACAAACCGAGAATAAACTTTTGTTGAAAAACAAACAAATTTCCAATTGGAAATTTCGACGAATCAAAATAAATCTTAGTAGCCGGTTAGTTTTGTTGTTTTTGCAAAAATATAAAAAAATTTCCCGTAGTTTCACCTACTTGCAAAAAATACAAACACAAAAAAAAAGAAAAATCGCAAATCGATTTGTTTCGTGTTATTCTCCAATCGCTAGCTCGTCATTTCTCGTGCGTGTCCAGTAATTGCGGTTTCTTATCCCAACCCAGACCGAGAAAAAAAGTTCCATTAATTGATTGTTTATGAGTGAATTGAGTTGAAAAAGAGAAAAAGAAAATAAATAAACAAAACCCGGAAGGCAAGCGCTGCGGTGTTGATTCCCCCAAAAAAAATCACTACCAAAGGATACTCCGAGGAGCTCCAAAAAGGTATTGCGACGTGTGAAGGTGAGTGTTCAGCTTTACAACAACCCCTCTCCACCTTCCCCCTTTTGTTTTCTTTTTATTTGCTCGTCCTTATATTCGGGAAGCTTATGCAATGAGAAAAGGTCGAAATAAGAAAAACTGCTTTGAATGAGACAACAAAACATAAGCGTATTAATTTTTGTGCCGTGTTGAGCGTTGCGGACTGTGATTCTATTTGTGGGTATATATGGGTACAAATATTTACATACATAGCGGTTCCGTCTAGCTGAGGGCTATTTACCCTGTTTGCGGCACCAAGGTGATAGGGAGGATAGTGCAACCAGAAAGTATACTGCTCGTGACAAATTAGTAGACAAGGTACTGTGGTATTGTGGATGTTTTTGATTTGACGAATATTCTCGGCAAAATCACTGAGGTTTTGTTTGTTTTTGAGTGACTCAATAGATTCGGTTCTCGTTTTATCTTCCCAAAGAGGGAAAGGCCTCGCGCCGCGTAAGTTTAAATGGAAAAGTTTATTCGACGAACTGATTTGAATAATTTGCATGAGTTACTGATATGTGATTAGATTAGTAATTTCTGATTACCGATTAAAAAGACCGACGATGGCTTTTGAAGTTAAATCAAAAGTATACGTAGTTCGTTTTAGGATGAGGGTAAAGTTGCGATAGTGCGTCTTAAGAGGGCTAATTATGTTTTTAGTTTCTAAGAATTCATTTAAAATATGTAATTCTAGGGTTCGGTCAAACAGAACGCGGACGAAGAGTTTGTATTGTTCGTCGCATTTTATGATATTCAACAAAGCCATTGAATGACAGGCCATAGGCAAAACCAAAAAGGATTTTTTACTCGAATTTGATTCCGAAATCGAAAAAATGCTTCCAAATTTGATTGCTAATGGCACTACAACTTCTATGCATGTTACTAGACTGATTTCAAATGCTCGGATCTTATCTGTAGACGACGACTGGCCAAACCAATTCAAACTAAAGGTTATCAAATTGTAAAAAAAAAAAACTAAAGCGCCTTTTCAAGTAAAGTTTTGCAACTAACTGCTCGGGTCAGAGTTAGGTACACAGATTCCGTGATCTAACAAAACAATGTGACAAATTGGACAAAGTTTAAAAGTTGCCAGTTGGAACGTTGATGTTGTGATGTCTGCGTTAATATTAAAGCGCCCTACAGACGATCAATGTTGCTTGACAATATTACTTGAAGGAGCTTCTGTTGAAGTAAAATTGATCGATAAGGCCCCGACCCATAGAATCCGTTGCGTCCGTTCGCTGCCGGATTCAACTGACAGCAGTAAGTTTTACCGGACACAACGGATTGGAGTGACCCATAGAATCCGTTGCGGTGTGAAGAGAAAACTTCAAATTGGTTTTGACTGCGCATGTCATCAGTTCTGCCGAACGCAAAAGTTAAAAGTTGAGCTTCTTTTTCCGTTGCGTCCGTTGCATCCGATGCTTATGGGTCACCTCTCATAAGATCGTGTGTATTTAATCAAGCTGTCAGTTGAATCCGGCAGCGAAAGGATGCAACGGATTCTATGGGTCGGGGCCTTTAGTAGGCTATTCAATGTTACTGTCAAGTATAATTGAAACATTGACGAAAATCAAATCTGATTCATCAAATCTATTTTCATCAAGTTTCACTTTCACTCGTGTCATTGTGTAGTGCGATATTGTCATAAATAGGTTTGTTCGTTGAAGCCCTGGGGTTGCCATAGGCTCGCCACAAATCGTTTTTTGAGAAACCTAATTCGCCCTGAATGTCAAATTGAGTGTTTTTTGAGCCATAGGTTTGCCATTAGGGCGTTCTTTTTATCCTTCGATGTTACGCGATGCTGTAGTGTCAAAATCATCGTTGTTGTTGTGTATGTTTGACTTTGTTACAAAATCATGATTGCATTTAGGAACGACTCGATGTTACACTTTGTTGGTCTGTCAAAAATATGAATAAAGTATTTCTTAAACATGAAAAAAAATAAAACCAAAACAATTCTCACCAACAACAATTTTAAAGGGGTTTGACAGATCAACATCGAAACTCATGTCCCAGAGATGAGTTGGAAAAAGTTACGAAACGTAACATTCTGACAGTTCAACATTGCATTTAGGAACGACACGATGTTACATATCGTAACTTTTTTGCATTTAGGAACGACATAATGTTACCCCATGTTACATCGCGTAACATCCAAGAAAAAAAGAACGCAGTACATAGGTTTTACCCAAACTCGCCCTAGCTTTTTGCTGTGGCGATTTGAGGGCTGTCAAATGGCATGTGTTTTTATTTAAATGATCAGGAAGGTTAGATTGAATTTTGTGCGACTCTTGAAATTGAAATTGAAATTAAAGTTTTTCTTTTGAAGAAATAAAAAGTAAAGTAAATCAAAACTGTTTAAAGACATTAAAAAGAAAATAAGTTAATAATACTTTGAGTAGTGCTTGGATATATCTGAGCACACTGGATGGTGTTTTAATAACAAGATTTCGGTGGATTAAACCACACGCTCAGTGACAGAGCACACCACTTCTCCGCGTGGAAAATTTTTTTATCCACTGTTTCTCAATGAAAGAACTCTCGGAGGTTCATAAACACAAAAAGGTTATGCCATACAATAAAAAAATGGACATAGCCCAGCAACTATTGTCACTGAGTGGCCAAGATCCCGCCACGTGCGAAACAATCGATGCTATCCCAGCCAATTCAAGTAACACAGTAACAAGTTACATGGACAAAGCTCATCCGAGCATGACACGTCAAGTGACAATAAAAGACGACTCCACTGAAGATACGATCGGTTGGATGAAACCATCCAAAAAACTTACAGCAGCACCTTCCACCTTGTCTGCGCCGCCTTCCCAAGCAATGGAAGTAAACATGGAGTCGAATAAATTCGCCACACTTGCCAACTTGAAAATACACACCAGCAAACCTAAAAAGAGGTCCAGCACCATGGCCAATCAATTGGCACAAAACTCCATCAGTGACGATGACCAACCTGCCGACGAGGGAGCATCACCAAACCGAACATCAAGCAACACTAATCCTAAATCAACAAGCGATGAAGAAACATTGTGCTCAGGTAAGTACTGCCCTCCCATAATTCTTAAAAATATTGACGTTAGAAAACTTATAAACGACTTTAAAGAAAATTCGGTAGATTTCACATACAAAATAGTTAACAGGGGTAGTGTTAGTAGGTTGTACGTAAATAATAGTGACGCCCACAGGGAGCTAATGACCATGCTTCGAAACAATGATGAAGCCCAGGCATATTCGTTCACTCTTCGCGAAGACAAAACAACCAACGTTATCCTCAGGGGTCTTACGTCCGACTACCCGCCCGCGGAAATTCTAAATGAATTAAAAAAAAAGGTCCCTATTGTGTCAAACGTTTCTCATTTCGAAACATTAAAATCCAAACAGGACGGCATCAAATATAATCTCTTCCTAGTTAGACTTCTGCCAGGAACAAGCGCATCGGAACTTATTAAAACTAAATATATCTTTCACACTAGGGTGTATTGGGAGAAGCCCAGGGGTAACCGCGGCCACCTACAATGTAGAAGATGCCAACAATTCGGGCATCTTGCAAAAAATTGTGCATTTGCATATAAATGTGTTAAATGCACTAACAAACATGAGCCAGGATCATGCCCAGTAATGAGGGAGCAGGGGAGCAAGGCTGCTTGCGTTAACTGTGGTGAAGATCATCCCGCGAATTTTAGAGGATGCAAATATTTCAAACAATACGATTCTAAGAGGAAACAGCTTCTCCATGAAGCTTCGGTTAAGAAAGATAACGCAAGGGGTCTCTCTCTTGCTCTCTCAAACGGTGCAGCGGTTAACCCTGGGGTTTCATTTGCCAGTCTTTTTCAGCCACATAGCTCTAATAGGAAAACGGATCATGAGATTCCAAGCTCCTCGTCGAAAAAAACCGGAAACAACATAATTAATCAATTCTTAGGACTCTCTAATGATCTATTCGGGATCGATATGAGAACGCTCCTAGGAAAAATTGAAAAATTCATGTCAAACCTTGGCAATTTTAGCTCTGTGGCTGAAAAAAGACTGGCATATCTTGATCTGGTCAGTGAACTCCTTTCCTCCTCGACATGATGATACTAAAAATCCTACAATATAACATTTCGTCGTTAATAGCTCATTCTCGGAGAATAGAACTTTTAAAAATTCTCCAAGAAAACAATTGTTCCATTGCTTTCATACAAGAAACCCATTTGAATAACAGACACAAAGTTCTATTAGACAATTACAACATCATCCGTAACGATGTGAATCAAGGTGCAGCGTTATGCTTAAAAAATAATATTAAGTACGAGTCTGTTGACTACGTATCCATCGAATTTCCTTCAGTTTTTGTTAATATAAAATACTTTATGGATAATAATCCTAAGACGCTACTTCTAGGATCAGTGTATTTTCCCGGTTCCTCCTCTGTTTCTTCCTTAACGGCAGAATTAAATAGGTTAGAACATTTAGCTAACGATTACGATGGGGCAATTATAGGCGGCGACCTCAACGCAAGGAGCCCCAATTGGGGAGACCATTCTTATAACATTAACGGGAAAACTCTCGAATCCTGGTTTCATAACTATAATCCTTTCTTATCAAGGGTCTGCTCTGAGTCTCCTTCTTTCCCAAGGGGCCCCTCATTTCTTGATCATTTCCTCATTTCGAGCCACCTAATCAATTTTCTGGATCCAAACTTCTCAATTGATTCTCTCCCTACTTTTTCGGATCACTGCCCTCTTCTCCTGAACATTCAGCTAAAAGCAGTAAACATTGATCTTCTCGAACATCATCCTTCGCAATCTTTTAAAAACACTAACTGGCAGTTATTTAGAAATCAACTGGATATACGTCTTCAAAACTTCTTTCCCCCAATAGCCTCTTGCATTACTAACGAAGCAATAGATGCCCACGTTAAGCACTTCAATGAAGCAATTTTGATCACATTAGACGAAAACTCCGAAAGAGCAACGGTTTCATTTAAAAAATATAAGAATCTACCTAAAGATATTGATTCCCTCTATAAAATAAAACATCAATGGCAGAGACGTCTGAAGCATATTTTTCACAACTCATATAACCGGATTAACACTCCTTATAGAGAGCTTTCTACTCAAATTTCACTACTTAACAAAATAATTAAAGACAAGGTCAATATCTGGCTGAACAAGTCCCTTGACAATAGAATTTCGAAAATCACTCCTGGACCTCAGGCATTTAAGGAGGTTTTCAGAATAGTCGGTAACAAAAAAAAATTCTTCTGTAACAAGGTCTCTGTCAATGGCCAAATTTTCTGCAATGAAGCAAAGGTGGTAGAGGCCTTCGAAAATCACTTTAAGGGAATCTTTCAGGAAAAAACTCCTACTTTTAATCCCTCCTCCACACAAGAAGCGGTTGAGATTGCTCAAACACTAGCTCAAAACATTCCTGCTCACATCTTCCTCTTTGATGCAGAGAATACTGCACTCAATCCCATAGACAATCACATCTTTACAGACACCGACACTGTCAGTGCATTAATTAAAAATCTTAAACCTAAGAAGTCTACGGGTCCAGACTTAATCTCAAACTTTGCATTAAAAAAAAATTCCAACCTTGGCATTGAATTCCTAACTATAATATTTAATCACTGCATTAATAATGCACACTTTCCAAAATCTTGGAAAACAGCCAGACTTATACCAATTCAAAAAAAGCAGAACAATTTTGAAGTTAACAATTTCAGGCCTATATCATTATTGTCCAACCCCGGGAAAATCTTGGAAAAAATTATTTTATACAAACTATGCTCACCAACTGAAGTCCCGATCGACCCTATTCCTGACTTCCAATTTGGTTTCAAAAAAGGTCACTCCACTCTTCACGCACTTCTTAAGTTCCAAAACGATGTGGTTTTAAACCTCAGAAATAAAAAATGCACAGTTGCTTGCTCCTTAGACGTGGAAAAAGCATTCGACAGTGTTTGGAGGACGGGGCTAATGGCAAAGCTTTCCTTTCTCAACACTCCTACGCAAGTTTTGAATATCCTCAATAGTTTTCTTTCTGATAGATCTTTCTTCATTCAATTACAGGGCTCAATGGGTAACTTGTGTGATAGTAACTGTGGCGTCCCTCAGGGCTCCATTTTGGGCCCATACCTCTACAACATTTTTATATATGACTTTCCACATCAATATTCAGAAAACAATTTGCTATCAACTGGACTCCTATATGCCGATGATACAATTGTTTATTCGAGCCATGAGTCGCCCATCGTTGCCACGCGATTTTTGGAAAGGCATCTTAATGAAATCAACCTCTACTATAAAACTTGGGGAATTGCTCTAAACATTCCAAAATCGGAAGTCATTTGTTTCCGCAACGCCAGCGGCAAAGGTCCAGAAGGTGTGGTTAGAGAGAGTAGATTCCTCTCCCTAAGACTTGACGGCCACAGCATTCAAGTAAAAAATAAACTTAAATACCTAGGAGTGAACTTCAACAATCTACTGAAATTCAACCCCCATGCTAAAATAACTCTCCAAAAAGCGAGAAAGATTTCTAATATGTTTATGCCTTTTTTCAGACACAGAGACCTTAATACTAAGACCAAACTCTTACTTTATAAAACCTTGATCAGGCCTGTCTTGAATTACGCCTTCCCAATTTGGTTTTCCATCTCTCCCACAGTAGCACAATCTATGGAGATTTTGGAAAGGAAAATCCTCCGACTATGTGCGGGAAAAAACTTTGAGACGCCCACCAAGCGTTTTTCTAACTCCTATATATACAATACCACCAAAATCATTCCGCTTTTGAGATATAACCTCTTACTCATGACAAAAACAATTAACAATATTGACCTCTCAGAAAATGACTTGATAAACCAAGTCATCCAATCCCAGACAGGGATCTCCTGGGATAGCAGCAGTTATTTATCTCCAGTCGGGATTCTGTTCATAGACCTGGATTCGACATCGTCATCCACTCCCTTGTTTTATACAAAGGCCACTTCTGGCCAAAATCGTGGCTAATCCACTATAATCTCAGTTTTTATAATTTCAAAAGCTCTAACACTTAACCTGTTCTCTGTACAACTGTGAGTTTGAACAAATATTAAAAAAAAAAAAAAAAAAAATATATATATTTTTAAAATTTAGACACTAACTACTCATACTTTTTACATTATGGGACGGACAGTGCTTACCTGATAATTATATAGGATTATTAATAAGAACACTTCATATTTTTTTATAATTATAAAATTTATTTTCAGAATAGTAAACTGTACATTATACCTATACTGTGATAATATTTCGTATAAATGCATTTACCTATTAAACTATCGAATATGTTCATTAGAAGTTTCTTATTAATGAGTTCGATTATTAGACTCGATACTTATGTCCAGTTTCGATTAGAAAAAGATTTTCAGAATGAATCCTAATTTATGTTTACATTGTCTCCATATTTGTAAGTATCCATATTAAAAAAAAAAAAAAAAAAAAATCCTTTACATAAATGTATCTCTTACATATCGTATATACATTTAAACAAAAGTGTTCAATTCAATGAATACATTATAGACAGAGCGCATTCGCTCGTTTCCAATGATCAAAGAGAATTATAAAATAACTCTTTTACTTTTTCTACATTCCGCCCTCTATTGTTTTCTTTTCTTATTATTTATTTTTTGTTATGTAGTCTTTAGTTTGTAAATATTTGTACCATATGACATTTCGTCAACAAAACTGTCATGTAATAGGCTCATGAGCAAGAGCAGTAAAAATATATATTATAGTCAGCCACGAGGCATTCAATAAAAGTAAAAGGTAAAGCAGGCAATACTTGACAGCCGCAGTAATTCACATCTGTTATCGTTAAGAAAATCAATACCTATGTAATAGAAATTATAAGTCTCAATAAAGAATTCAATTCAATTCAATTATTTAAATGACAGGGATGTGTGGCGATTTGTGGTTTAGCGTTTTTTGAGGACTGGAAAACCCAAGTTTTTTTGACAACTCATGGGGTTGTCAAGAAAACCTGGGTCAACCCTGGGGAAAGTTCAACGAACACACCTAATATGTCTCATTTTCGGCATTGTACTCGGGAGTTTTTGTGCGTATTTTTTCACATCTATCGTGAAAATGAATGTGGAAAGTTAAATCAGCACAATACATTACAAAGATTTGAAATTAAAATCTTATCAAAAATTAAGGAAAAACCTTTAGAAGTAGACAAATATGCAGCAGTGGCGGCAGTTAAAAACAATATGCGGACGAATTTTCGGGCAGAACTAAAAAAAGTAAATGAGTCTAAGTAGTCAGGAGCAGGGGAGGATGATATTAACCAGCCTTCGTTATGGTATTTCTCCGAATTGATGTTTTTGGCCGACCACGAGACTCCAAGAAGTGGACTGAGCAGCAGAAGTTCTGTTTCCGGTAGTTTTCCTGAATATGCATCTCAAGATAACTTAAGTACTTTGAAAGCAAATGGAAAAAGTGTTTATAACAAAAAACTTTATTTGCTGATTTAAACAACACTTCTCCTCTACCGTTGGAATCCGATCCAAGATCACAGTTTTCTCGTAAGAGACAAGGTAAGAATCCTGGCGTAGAACAAGCTCATAGTGTACTGCAACAAGTTCACGAAAAATTACATGCCACAAGCAATAAGGACGATGGACGACGATTGTGACATTTATTTAAAGCATGTTGCTAAGGTCCTTACCAACTGTTGACAGGACTTACATAAAAAAATTCATTAACGACGCAATTTTTGAGGCAAAAATTGGAAGAGTAAATCAGATTCCTCTCGTGTTGGAAGAAGAAGGCGATCAACACTTCCGCCAGCACCAGGAATTGCAGGAACTCCCATTGGAATAATTTATATCCAAATATCAAGTTTTAAAATATTTTAAGTGCAACTCTCATGTCTGTGGCAGCAAGGAAAAACGACATAAGTCGACTTATGTCGAAAATTAGTTTTTCATAGCATTTGATGGGCAGTAAGCCATTCAGTCTGCCATATTTTTTTTGTATTTTTATCTCAAGGGGTTAAGGAATTACAGACAAAAGAAAAACGACTTAAGTCTGTATCTACAGAGCCTGCACAAGGAAAAGCAACATAAGTACAATTCTTTAATTTTTATTTTCTACTTGTTCCATAACGAAAAACCAAATCAACATACATATAAGTTAACTTATGCTCTTTTTCTAAAACTATTTTATTCTTTATCCGTGATTTTAACTTACACGCAGATAAGTTGACTTGTGTAGTTTTTCCAAAATCACTTTCGCACAAAATACCTGCACACGTTTACTTGTGTAAGTTTTCCATACTTCGGTTTGTAAAAAGAAAGAACACAAGTTGACTTGTGCTGATATTAATTAAAATTATTTTGACACTGAGTTGCGACTTATGCCGTTTTCTTCTTATAAAATATCTGTTTTGATTGCGTTATTGTATTTTTGTACGTCATAGATGTGTGTCGAAAGTTAATTTAATTTTCGAATTGTTTTATTAAGTGTTATATAGGAAGTGTTAAAGAAAATTGATTGTTTTTAGAAAATAAAAATAAAATTCTTTTGATAAAAATAATAATGTCGCGAGGTAGCGGAATGTTGTCTTTAGCCGTAGAAAGAGCAGCCGCTTTAAGTGTAAATAAAAAAGTCAGGGAAATTCGTTTGTGAAAATATTGAAGGTAAGGTTTTCGGGTTGTTTTGGCGAATCAAATGGCTTTGTGCGCTCAGTAATACATAAGAAATTGAGTTTACCTTTCAGTACTCTAGCTGACAAAAGAGGAAGCTTGACACCCCCAAACACTCTTTCTACAGAAGAAATAGAGAAAATAAAAACAATTATTAAAAAATTCCCGGCTTAAAAGAGCCGTTATATGAAACGGGATACGTATAAACTGTTCTTACAACCAGGGTGTGACATTTTCCAAAATGTATAATATTTATTGTTTTGAAAATGAGGAACCAAAGAGCTTATCCAAGTATACCAAAGTATTTCATAAGCTGAATTTGTAAGTAAAATCTCCCCAGCTTGATACATGTGGAACGTGCGCTAAGTTGCATAACAAAACTTCAGCTATAGAAAGTGCTGATGAAAAATTAAAGCTCGAGGGCGACTTGCAGGTCACAAAAAGCGCATGCAAAAAAAAAAAAAGACCTAGCCAAAACCAACAAAGCTTTTGCAGCATATGCATTTGATCTCCAGCAGTGCTTACCTGCACCATATTTGAAATCAAATATTGCATTCTACAAAAGTCAGTCGTGGACATATAATTTAACGGTTCACAATTTGGCTAACGATCAACCTTATTGCTAAAAACAGGTCCGTTCGTTGAACTTTCCCTAGGGTTGGCCCAGGTTTCCTTGACAATCCTCAAATCCTCAAAAAACATGCCTTTTGAGAGCTCTCAAAAGTTCTCCCTTGAGGGAAAACCTAGGTCAACCCTAGAGCTAAAAATTATTATTTTGACATTCAAGGTGACTTTAGGATTCTCAAAAAACGCTTTGTGGCGACCCCAGGGCTTCAACAAACAAACCTAATGTGACATGAAGGAATTGCAAAGAGAGGTGGAAATGAAGTGGCATGTTGTATTTTTAAGAACATAATAGACGAAAAAATTCCTGTTGCCGCCAAAAATTTTAATTTTTTGTAGTGATTCTTGTCCGGGTCGAAATAAAATGTTAGTTGTATGTTTATAGCCGCCCTAGAGAATAGCGAGCAACAAGGGGTAATTGACCATAAACTCCTGGTACCTGGTCATAACCACATGGAATGTGATGTCAGCAACTCCGTTATTGAACGAAAAAAAAAAGAAGAAAACAACTAAGATTCACCATCCAAGAGACTGGCAGAACTTAATTGCTTTCTTAAGGGACAGAAATCCTTTTAAAGTGAAGGTAATGTGTCAGCCAGATTTCCTTGTCTTTGTTGCAACCTCAAAGAACATGGCGAAATGTGAATACTGACGGCGAGAATCATTCTGGGCGTGAATTCAGGTGGCTAAGATATCACTATGACAGCTTTGGTTCATTATCCTACAAGAATATTTTGGACGAAAATAAGCCATTTAAGGATACACAATAAGAAAACGTGGCGGAAATAGTCTCAATAGATCTGACATTCCAGTTATTCAACATGTCCCTCCTATTTCAAGAGAAAAGGTGCAAGATCTTCTTTTCTTGTTTTCATTTCTGCAAATTTCAAAAAATTTTTTTGGAAAAAGGAGTTAAGTCAGTTTATTACAGTGCATTATTTTATTTTGTGCTTGAAAATATTACGTAACTTAACTTAAACAAAATTATTTAATTGTATTCATTAAGGAACAACGACATAAGTCATATTTTTATCAAAATCTGCTATAAAGCGACAAAATTTATTCTTTATAAATTCAAATAAGAACTTACAGTTATTTGAGTCATTTTCACGTTTAAATTTCGTCCAAAAGTCTAGTACCTGATTTGTAATTGCAAACCAAACATTCAAATCGCTTAGCTCTCCTGAAAAGTAGCAAAAACTGACTTATGTCTTTCTTCCTTGTTGCCACAGATTTATTCGTTTTATTAGTTTTTTTGTTTTGTTGATTTTAGAAATGAATATTTATTTTTTGTTAAGTGTTTTGTTTTAGTTAGTTGGTTACATATAATCATTTTTTGTTCTAATAAAATATTTTAAAAATTGATCGTGAACAGTTTTTGTTTCCAAGCCGACCCGACGCGACGCCAGAGTGTTGTATTTGGGTGTTAAAATTGGCCAAAAATATTTTATATCACCATATATTGCTAATGCTTTCATGTTTATAATGAAAAGTAACAAAAAGAAATAACTTTCATAAAGATACTAGATTTTTTTGTACCTACACAGTTCAGAAAATATAACAGCACATAACAACACAAATTTCACTTCTTAGAAACACTTAGAAACGTACCTATTAAAATGCTTTTTAAAGAAAAAAAAGACAATGAATATTTTCATACATTTCATGTTAGGGTAAGTTATAGCCTTTACTTACTTACTTAGGTGGGCATTACAGTTCGGGGTGAACCTGGGCCTCAACCAACATCCTTCTATAACGATTTCGATCTCGGGCGAGCTCTCTCCAGTTTCGCACTCCAAGTCGGTTGAGGTCTTCATCCACTTGATTGCGCCACCTAAGACGAGGTCTTCCCCTTCCGCGATTTCCCTGCAATGTGCTTTCGAAAACCCGACGAGCCGGAGCGTTTGGGTCCATCCGCTCTACATGGCCCAACCATCGTAGCCTCGCGATGCGTACTCTTCTGGCTATGCCCATGTCGCGGTACAGCTCATACAGCTCGTTGTTGTATCTTCTTCTCCACACATTGTCTTCGCATACGGGACCAAAGATCATTCGGAGAATTTTTCTTTCGAAACGACCAAGAGTTTCCTCATCCGCTTTCGATAAGGTCCATGCTTCCGCGCCGTACAGCAGGACTGGGATGATTAAGGTCTTATACAAGGTCACCTTGGTTTTTCTAGAGAGGGTTTTGTTTCTCAATTGCCTTCTTAACCCAAAGAAGCAACGGTTGGCAAGAGTTATTCTCCGTTTGATCTCCGCACTGATGTTGTTTTCCGTGTCTACAGCGGATCCTAGGTAGACGAAGTCCTGTACTACCTCGAAGTTGTGTCTGTCTATTGTGACGTTTTGTCCAATTCGTCGATGTTCTGTGTCCTTGTTTGATGACAGCATATACTTCGTTTTGCCCTCATTAACCATCAAACCCATTTTTGCCGCTTCTGTTTCAATACTCGCAAAAGCACCTATGACTTCACGCTTTTTTCTTCCCATTACGTCAATATCGTCTGCATAGGCGAGTAATTGCACAGACTTTTGAAAGATTGTTCCTCTGGTGTTGACGTTTGAGTTTCTTACAATCTGTTCAAGTATGATGTTGAAGAAATCGCATGACAGTTTGTCGCCTTGCCTAAAGCCTTTTTCGACATCAAAGGTTTCGGTGAGTTCTTTTCCGACCTTGACGGAGCAGCGTGAATTCTCCAGAGTCATCCTGCATAGTCGTACGAGCTTTGCAGGGATGCCGAAACTAGACATGGCTCTGTACAGCTCGTCTTTGTAAATACTTTCATACGCGGCCTTGAAATCGATAAAGAGATGGTGAATATCGATATTATGTTCTCGGGTTTTTTCCAAGATCTGCGTAATGTGAAAATTTGGTCTATTGTGGACTTCTCTGGTCTAAAACCACATTGATAAGGACCTATCAAGTTGTTGACGTGGGGTTTCAGACGTTCACATATTACAGCAGACAAGATCTTATAAGCGACGTTAAGGAGACTTATCCCTCTGTAATTGGCGCAATTGTGAGGGTCTCCTTTCTTTAGGATCGGGCATACGATACTGAGGTTCCATTCATCGGGCATGCTTTCTTTCGACCATATCATGCAGATCAGCTGGTGCATGCTCCTTTCCAACTGGTCTCCAGCTGCCTTGAAAAGTTCGGCATCAAGGCCATCTGCACCTGCAGTCTTATTTGATTTAAGTTTGCATATGGCAAGCTTAACCTCTTCTAGGTCGGGAGGACGGCATTCTTGATCATCGTCCAAGCTGAATGGGGCAATCTGCCTGACAGCGGAATTTGTGTCTTCATCGCCGTTAAGCAGTCTGCAGAAATGATCTTTCCAAATCCTCAGTAGCGACTGTGACTCTACAATTATGTTTCCCTGCTGGTCTTTACAGGCTTGAGTTCGGGGTTTGCCACCCTGGCAGGATCTTTTTACCTTTTGGTAAAACTTCCGAATCTCGTTCCTGTCATGGCACCTCTCTATTTCCTCAAACGAGCGCTTCTCATGCTGCTTCAAGTTATAGCCTTTAGAAACAAAAAAAAAAAAAAAATTTAAATGAAAAATATATATATCACGAAATAATAATTACCTGGTCTGTAGCCATCATCCATACCTACTTTTATTAAAAAAAAAAAAAAATATACAAAGTTCAATGCAGTTTACAAATTTTTTGACTTTAGACTGATTGCCTAGACCCTAGAACGTGGTGACAGTATAAAGCTTGGTTGGTTTTGAAATATGTTAATCTTACTATAAAACTTTACAAAAAATAATATATCAGTGTTGCCAACTTGAAATTATAAAATACCATTTTGGCCAGCTTTTACTCCAAAATACCTCACTGTGCGACGGTTGTGTGTGCTACTTAATCCATCTATGCTATCGTTTCTAACTTGTGTAGGATAACCATCAATGTAGTTTGGGTTTCGTTTCTTAAGTAGTTGTGTAAGGCACAGCTTGCTAAAACGAGGTGGGTCAATAGCTTCCAAGGACAAATTAATATTTGTATGGAAGACCCTGAATCGTGACGACAGGATACCAAAAGCGTTTTCTACCACCTGTCGTGCGCCTGAAATTTTTCGATTGAAATATTCACAATCTGCATTCAAATCTTGACTTGAAAACAGTTTGATCATGTCTTTGCTCAGTCGTTTTTTTGTTGTGTTTGTTACTGTCAGGAGAAGGTTTTTATGACATAAAAAATTTAAAAATTGATATTCCCATAGGAACGGGTTTGGGGACGGAAACTTAGAAGCTACAAGACAGGTTTCTAAAACGATTCCAGCATTAGGGGTGGTACATTATCCCTCTCCATCAGTAATTTAGATTATATTTCATCCCTATAATCCCACAAGAACAGAAACGGGAACGAGAACCGAAACCTTAAAGTTCCTTGACCGATTTCCAAAATTCTTTCAACTCTAGGATGTTGCATTATCCCTCAGTGACATGGACTTATAAGTGGTTCCTTTCGAGGTTTGTTCCCCTTATTCCCACAGGAACGGGGTTGGGAACTACTGAACAGATTTCTAAAACTCTTTCGGCATTAGGAGTGCTAAATAATCCCCCTCCATGAATAACCTAGACTATATTTTATCCCTATAATCCCACGGGAACAGAAACGGGAACGAGAACCGAAAGCTTAACGTTATTTGACCGATTTCAAAAATTTATTCAACTCTAGGATGTTACATTATCCCTCAGTCACAATGACTTATAAATGGTTCCTGTCAAGGTTTGTTCCCCATATTCCCACAGGAACGGAATTTAAAAAATTGCGCGGATATTCCGACAGGAACGGGTATGGAAAAGAAAACTTAGAAACTACTATACAGATTTCTATAACCCTTCCCTTTTCTGCACTAGGATTGCTACATTATCCCCCTAAATTAGTAATTTAGATTATATTTCATCCCTATAATCCCACCAGAACATAAACTGGAACGAGAACGGGAACCTTAAAGTTACTTGATCGATTTCGAAAATTCTTTCAACTCTATGATGTTACATTATCCCTCAGTGACATAAACTTATATTTCACATATTTCCACGGTAACGGAAGATTCTCACAGGAACGGGGTTGGGAACGAGAGCCTAGAAACTACTGGACAGATTTAAAAAATTCTTTCGTCATTGGGATGCCACATAATCCCAAAGTAAAAACAATTATTTTTCATCCCCAAGTTCCCATTTAAGCGGAAAAACGAGAACGGGAACCTTAAATCTACAGACCCGAGCAACGCCGGGTGGCTCAGCTAGTTTATAATAAAAATGCAGAGCAATCTCTTCCCACTCCTGTTCAGATCTTGGGAACTGTGAAATAAATTGTAAGTTCATCTTACTCATTTTGTTTTATAATAAGTATTTACTTTAAGAGTACCTTTAAGAAATCGTCTTTTATATAGCACGGCATGTCTCTGGAATTGATTGAGTGGAAATTCTAAGGGTTTAATACTCTCCCTTATCACAGTGTCTTGTTTTTTAATCAGGGATGTAACCAAGCAAAGCAGATCAGTAAATACACCGTCACCCATCCTTAGAAAATTTCTGTAGTCTTCGTCAAAATTAGACAGTTCTCTTAACAAAGAACAATCACCAAGAACCTTTCTTTTCAGCAACCACCTCTTTTTCACCCAAACTTTAGATTTTTTTTGATTTTTTTTCATTCATTATAATTGCACTAGCTGCAACACCGACTGCAAATAACTATAAATTTTTGTCCATTTTGTTGGCACTGAATAGATTTGTGAACTCGAATCGAAATTAGGAAACTACAGAAGAAAAGTAACATTGATCGTTTGTAGAGCGCTTTAGAACTGGAATAGATGATGAGAGGGAGGCGGGAGATGGGTGTCCAGTAAACGACCTGGCAGGGTACTGGAAAGAGGGGACTTTTTTTTCTTATGTAAGGACAAAAGCCTACAAATCGTTCTACTATTTAAGGGATCAAGGTAAAAACGGAATCGGTATCATTCTTGCAGAAGAGCTGTTCATGGCAGGCGTTGGGCATTTCGACTTCTAGTGACCGTTTGATTGATCTTAAGTGGGTAATGGAAGAAAAGCTGTCGAATATTGTCAGCGTATATATACGTTATTTTAACACATATCGATTTGATCGTTGTAAATCTGCTGATCAGCGTGGGGGTGGAATCATAGTTGCTGTACGGACTTTTCTAAGCTGCAATGAAGTCGTCCTACCATCGCAGTGTTGGCATTAATCGATTAATTTTTTAATCAATTAATTAATTTGATTAAATTTAATCAGATTATTTTAATCATGATTAAAAAATTAATCTTAATCATGATTAATGTTATTAATCATTAATCATTAATCACAAATCGATTAACTCGATTAACCTAATAAATCCATGAATCCAATTCAACGTACCCGTAACAATGAAGAAAAATTATAGCACAGATTTCTTAAAACATTTTTATTATATTCCAACTTTCAAATCAAATCAAACACACTGAATTCTTATTTTGTTAAATTGTTCGAATATGCACATTTTTGCTATTGAGCTGAAAATAGTTTTGCTCACATATCAACCATATGTTATAGTTTCAATGTGAGCACTGTTAGCTTTCTTCGTAAAAACGCAAGCCTTTTTTTACTTTTATGATCACTTGTGTAGGTGAAATGAAGATGAAGGTCAAGTACAAAAAAAATTGATAAATTCTGTCCGGTATTTTACATTTTGTTTGGACTTTGCAATCAACGCTTACATATTTTTTAAAGAAATAGATACTATATTCCAACAACAACAACAAAAAAAACTGAATACTTATGCTGGCCGTTAAAGAAAAGAAAAATAATTAATAGTTAATCAAGTAATCAAATTAGTAATCAGATTAATGATTGTGATTAAAAATCATAATCATTCTAATTTGATTATGATTAATTAATCAATAATCAAATTTTTGATTATGATTATTAATCATTAATTTTAATCATTAATCAGATTAATTTTGGGCCAACACTGCTACCATGCACAGATATTGAACAGATATGTATATCTGTCAAACTTGATTTAAAACCCAGATCAAATTTATTTTTTATTGTTAGCTATGTGCCTCCAAGTAGTTGTCTTGAATTATATCAAAAACATATAAGTAATATTGATTTTATTAACAACTTGTGCTCTATCACTGATAATCTTTGTGTATTAGGTGACTTTAATTTATCTGAAATAGTTTGGAAATGGTCTGAAATTGATAAAATGTTGATTCCTTACAATATAACAAAACATTTTGAAATTTTATTCGTTGATTACATTTTTTCTTTAAATCTTATACAATTTAATTATATTCTGAATGATTTGATGAAGATTTTAGATCTTGTTTTTATTAGTTGCAATGATTTTAGTGTTAATCTAACTAACCCGTATTTTTCCCTTTTGAATGACTCAATGCATCATAAAGAGCTTATGTTTGTAATCGAATTTTATAGATTCATTCCAAAAAATATCTCTGATAATTTACAATCTTTAAACTTTTATAAAGCTAATTTTGTTGAGCTTAATAATTATTTGCAAAACATTCAATGGTCTTATGAATTTATGAATTTAAATCTTACAAATATGTATGAACGCTTCATTGAAGTTCTCAGAATAGGTTTTGATAAGTTCGTTCCTCTTAAAAACAATAAAAAAAATTCTAGTTCTCCTTGGAGCAACAAACAGCTCCTTGATTTAAAAAAGCAGAAGCGCAAAGCTCATAAGTTATTCTGTAGATCCAAGCTTCAATCTGATTATTTGAAGTTTAGTAAGCTTCGTAAGGATTTTGTGGTTCTGGGTAAGTTTCTATATAAGGCTTATATCATGAATATAGAAACTAAAATTAAGAGTGATAGTAAGTCTTTCTGGTCTTTTGTCAATTCAAAAGGAAATTCTATGGGTTTTCCTAACAACATGTTTCTCAAAAATGTTAATTCTTCGGATATAGATTCTACCGTTGAGCTGTTTGGTCAATTTTTTGAGTCAGTTTATTATAAGTCTAATTTTAATAGCTGTTCGTTAAACAATGTAGCCAACATGATTGATCTTGGATTAATCCAATTGAATTACACGGAAGTAAATTCTGCTCTTGTGAATCTAAAATCGAATTTTAGTCCTGGTCCAGATGGCATACCTGCAATAGTGTTAAAAAATTGCTGCAATTCTTTAAGTGTCCCTCTCCTCTCCATATTTAATAAATCTCTTCTGGAAGGAAACTTTCTAGACAACTGGAAACAGTCTTATGTGTTTCCAAAAGTAATATCGAGAACTATAGAGGAATTACTAAGTTATCTGCAATCCCCAAACTATTTGAGAGCCTAGTAAAAAATAGACTCGATTTCGTTACAAAGGAATGCCTATCAGAAGCTCAGCATGGTTTTGTCTCTGGAAAATCAACTGTTAGTAATCTTGCTTGCTTCACTTCATATGTTATTGGTGCTTTTGAAGATAGGTTCCAAGTTGACGCAGTATATACTGATTTCAGCAAGGCTTTTGACTCAGTTAACCATGAAACTTTGATAAGGAAGCTTGAAGTTTTAGGTTTTCATTCTCAGCTGCTTAGTTGGTTATCATCGTATCTAATTGGAAGATCACAAAAGGTTCAGGTTGGTAGCAATTTTTCGAACGAGTTCACGTGCTCTTCGGGTGTTCCACAAGGTAGCCATTTAGGTCCCCTTCTATTTTTATTATTTATTGATGATATTACTTCTGTCTTAAAATATTGTGAATGTCTTCTATATGCTGATGATCTGAAGTTGTTTTTAAAAATTGGTAACTTCAATGATTGTCTTTTAGTTCAGTCAGACCTCAATTCTTTGTCAATGTGGTGCTTTAACAATGGCCTCAATCTTAATATTAGTAAGTGTAATTCAATTTCTTTTTTAAGGAAAAGTATTTGTCATTTGTTTGATTACCACATTGATTCAAAATCAATTAGTAGAGTCACTAATATTAAGGACTTAGGCATTGTACTTGATCCCTGTCTATCTTACAAAAACCATTTTGATTATTTGGTTATCAAAGCCAATGTGATGGTTGGATTCATCAAACGAAATGCAAAAGATTTTAGGGACCCTTTCGTCCTTTTAACTCTGTATAATTCTCTTGTGAGATCGATTTTGGAGTATGCTGATGTTATCTGGAGCCCTGCTTTCATTACACATTCTAATCGATTAGAAAAGATCCAAAGACGATTCACTAAATTTATATTTTTCCAAATGCGTTGGTACCCGCAACCTGATTATAGAGCTAGATGTCAGTTACTAGGGATAAAATCATTTGAATCTAGGCGAACTATTCATGGTGTAACATTAATAAGAGACTTACTATGTAACCATATAAAATGTCCTACGCTACTTGCTCTAGTACCTATTAATGTTCCATCAAGATCTTAAAGATCGAGAATGTTTTTAAAAGAAAAATTGCATAGAACGATATATGGAAGTAATGAAACCATATCTAGATCTATTAGGGATTTCAATGAAGCCTGTGTAAATATTGATATCTTCTGTCTGAGTCGTGATAAATTTAAACTAGAAGTTTTATATTTATTTACATTCTAATTATTACCTATTATTTATTTTTCTATTGTGAATTATCTGATAGCTGTAAAATTGCTTGTAGATGAAGTATTAAATAAATAAATAAATGTTTATATGCCCGCCCGATTAAATGTGAGCAGGTGGAAAAGTGCATTTTGGCTTTATTTTCACAGTGTAAAAGAGGAGTTTTTGTTTGTTGAAACCCTCCTGGTGAAAACATTCGAAGTATGTACAAGCTGCGCGGTCTTATCGTGTTAATACCCAGTTTAGCAAATAGAACACATCTTAGTCAGTTATAACATTAGTTTAAATAAAAATAAAACCAAACTGACTGCTATCTCTCAGCCAGATTAATGAAGCCGGAGTGAAAGACTGCAGAGCGATACTGGGTGAAGCTCAATTTTTTTTTTTTTATTGAGGCGGTAAAAGAAATTCAACAAGCAAGGGCTACTAAAGAGAACCATTTGTTATATAATTAAAACACCAAAGGAAAAGACGTTTCTTGATCACATAATTTTACTGATATGCAAACTTTAAGCTAATGCTCAGTGCACCATCTCGTACAAAAAACGAAAAATTCCCTATGAACAAGGGAGTGCGTCAGGGTTTTGTGCTTTCGCTTCTATTATTCTTGGTAGTAATGGACGCTGTCTTGGAAAAGAAAAAGCACGTTGTGGCATTCACCTCGTGCGGCAATTTATGGTCAAGGAATGAAGAAGAAAAAAATTTCTAACCTGCAAAAGTTATGTGTGTAGCACCATCAACACTTAGACTGTGTTGATGATACTACTGATGCAAACAGCACAGCGCAAAACAGGAAGGTATGTGAGCTTCAAAGTAGAAGAAGTTAGTGAGGCAGTAAAGAACTTAAAAAAGGCAAAGGTACAATATGAGTTTTTGGAAAAAGATGGAAGATATCGGGTTTAAATGGCTCAAGTTTCTCATCTCCACGCTTATAGGAGGTTATAGTCTACCTAAGGAATGGAGGGAAAATAACAATCTAACAAGGAACCGAGAGATAGGATATACACCAAATTGCTTCAAGTATGGTTCGATTAAGCTCATGTCCCATACATTGAATGTCGTTGAGCGGGTATTGGGTAGCCGACTGCGAAAAACAATGAAGCTATGTGGTAACCAATGCTAGTTTGTCGCGGGCAAGTCAGCAACCGATACAATCCATAGTACGCGGTTCCTAAGGGAAAAAACGTGGTTATACCTAAAAGGATTTGCATGTTTTGCTGGTTGCATTCGAAAAAGTATTCGATCGAAAATTACAAAATCTGATATGATCGCCCCTCAGACAAAGAGGAGTTCCAAAGGCCAACTCACAATTGGTGTACACCAAGGAAGCGTCTTGAGTTCTCTACCTTTTATTATAGTTCTTGGCTTCCTGCAAGTCTGCAAGTAGATAAAGTACAGAACACCAAAGTACATCAGCTAATTGAGGATAGAATTTAGTGACTACAGTATTCATCCAAAAAGACCGAATATTTGTATTCCCTGTTTTCTGATTATTTATGAACTTTACCTAGGCTTGACTCTGGTTTTCCAGTCTTCAAAAAACGCTAAACTACAAAATCACCGCACATTCCTGTCATTTGAACGAAAAATACATTTGACAGCCCTTTTCATCACCTAAACACTCAGTTTGATATTCAGGGCGACTATAGGTTTCTTAAAAAACGCTTTGTGGCGAACCCAGGGCTTCAACGAACAAACCCTATGCTGTAGATAAGATAAAAGGATTTCTGTGGTGGGGCCATCGGTAAATTTTGTATCATTTGTGTATAAAAATTAAAAATTGCGGTAAATTTAATGTGCTTCCGTCAAATTTAGGTATTTCAATGGATGCAGCTGCGGCTGATGAAAGTGCTGTAGCAAATGGTATGTATTCGTTACTCAGTAACAAGTATTCTCTTTTGTACCGAATAACGAAACGTTACTCGCAAAAAAATGTCGTTACTTTTACGATGTCGTTACTTTCGTTACTTTCGTTACTTTCGTTACTTACGTTACTTTCGTTACTTTCGTTACTTAGACTGCTATTATACGGTGAAATTTGTTGCACGAAACTACTTCGAATTCTTCTTTGTTCTGTCATCCCGTGTCGCAAGTGTTATTACACGATGAAATCCAGTTTCATGAAACTAGTTACACATTTCTCTTTATCTTTCATTCGATGTTTTTGTTTTTGGGGAAAAATAGTTATCTACCAGTGTCTGGTTGCTCCAAAACCTCTTTTATTGGCAATTGAAAAACAAAAAAGTCATTATTTTTAGTATTTTTGCTTATTATTGAACCAAATTTATTTATTTTTTTTTTTATTTATTTATTTATTTATTTCTACCAAGTATAAACTTTCATAGACAGATATAATTTAATTACAAAGCATTCATAATAAATTTCTTACATAAATTTCTATTGAAATGAAAATCAATAACATTATTTAATTCATTGAAACATGACATAGCATTTGACAAAGGTTCATTTTGACCATAATTAGTTGTGTGCCTACAAGTAAAGAAGAATATGTGTTCTCTAGGTCTTAACTGCCGAGAAGGAGCATAAATATTCAATAACTCTAACAACTGTGTGCAATCAATATGCTGACAAATAATGTCACGAGCAAATAATGCTGAAAAAGCAAACCTTCTTTTATATAGAGGTTCTAAAGCAATCAATAAGCATCTGGCTTCATAAGATGGCATATTATCAAAGTTAAAAAGCTTCCGCAAAGCGAATCTTGTGAACCTCTTTTGAATCCTTTCAATACGCAATATGCTGTTGTTATAATAGGGACTCCAAATTATACAACAATATTCAAGTAATGATCGAATAAGGGAAATATAAACAGATTTTAATGAGTAAGGATCAACAAACTCCTTACTATTTCGAAATAAGAAACCAAGCATAGAATTCGATTTTGAAATAAGATAATCATAATGCTTATCATACCTCATATTAGCATCAAAAAAAACTCCAAGATCTTTTTGAAACGATACTCTTAGCAAAGTTTCATTATTAATTTTATATGGGAAAACTACCGGATCTAGGGTGCGATTAAAAGTTAAAACAGAGCATTTCGATATGTTAAAATGTAAACAGTTCCTAGTACACCAAGTATGAATATTATCAAGATCAGTTTGCAATTCAAGGCAATCTGATAACGAAGCAACAGATTTAAATAATTTTAGGTCATCAGCGTATAGTAAGCATTGTGAATACGACAATACATTGGGTAAGTCATTAATAAAAAGGACAAAAAGTAACGGACCTAGGTGACTACCTTGAGGAACGCCAGAAAAGTTTTGAATTACGTTTGAAAAACACTGATTAATTTTAACATACTGTGTACGGTTGGTAAGATAGCTACTTATCCACTGTAGTAGATTGGAATGAATTCCAATACTATTAAGTTTATTAAGTAGAATGTTATGTTGAACGCGGTCGAATGCCTTTGAGAAGTCAGTATATATCGTGTCTACTTGGTAACGCTTCTCCATGGTATTAAGGCAAAAATTGGAAAATAATGCTAAATTAGTGGTTGTAGACCTACCACTTACAAAGCCATGTTGGTATGAAGATATGCAATTTTTAGCTGCAGAGTAAATATGCTTTTTTACTATAGCTTCAAAAATTTTAGGAATAAGTTGAAGATTTGCTATCGGTCTATAATTTTCAACATTTTGTTTAGAACCCGATTTATGAATTGGAAAAATGTATGATTTTTTCCAAGAATTTAAGAATAAACCTTGATTCAAAGACAAATTAAATAATTTCAAGAGTGGCTCACTTAAACTGTTTTTGCATTTTTTCAAAAAAATCGGTGGAATATTGTCAGGCGAACAAGAAAAGTTATCATCTAGAGACTCCAGTTCCGATAGCACTTCATCAACAGAAAGTGTAAGGGAACCAATATCAATGGAAGATGTTGAACCTGACGCTGGATGGAAAACACAGGTTTCGGAACAGAAGTTTGTTTGAAAAAAGTTAGCAAACATATTGCAGATATCGTTGGTATCCGAACTAGTATAATCCTTGAACTTCATTGTAGCAGGAAGGCCAATGGACTTTTTCTTATGGTTTATAAATTTCCAAAAGGCCTTGGAGTTTTTTTTTACCTTAGATTCTACAGAAAGTAAATACTGACGGTACAAAAACCTTTTCAAAAATTCAAATTCTTTCCTGAGGCGACAAAACTCGCTTCGAAAGGAAGTATTTTTAACACTTTTCCTATGCATTTTAAGCATAGCCTTTTTTAAATTACATAAGCGATAATTAAACCAGACTGGCTTACCAGATCGCTTGAACCTCTTCAGCGGCACAAATCTAGAGAAAACATCTTCAATTGTGTACATAAAAGAACAATAAGCTAGATTTAAATCAGATGTTGATAATAAAATATCCCAATCAATCGAACACAAAAAATTATCAATGGAAACATAGTCCGCTTTAGAAAAATCATACATAGTATTATTTGAGTTATCATTGTTTTTAAGAAAATCAAGTACCGAAAAGTTGAATCTTATTTCTAATGCCTTATGATGAAATGAATTTTCAAGGAGTTTGAATTCGGCTTCAAGAACTTTAGCTTCAAGATCTTTACTAAGAAAAACTAAATCTAGTATTCTTCCCAAAGAATTCAAAACCGAATTCAACTGATTTAAGTAAAAAGCTGACATTGTATCTAAAAGTTCTTCTTCATAATCATGAGTTACGTTAAAAGGAATTAAACATTTATCGTCTACAGAAAAAATCCAATCAATAGTAGGTAAATTAAAATCACCTAGCACTAAGATGTAGGAATGCTCATCTAAGGTGTTAGCTACATTTTTAATATTTTTTACATGACAATCATAAACCGTTGAATCTGAACGTGGTGGAATATAAGATAAAAATATATACAGTTGAAACATAGCAAAACCAGGAGAGACGACCTCGACACACACACATATTTGGTCGATTGTACGTGGAGAATCTTCGAGCATAACTTGTCTGCTATTAAGAGCCGAACGAACCGCAAGTAACACACCACCTCCTTTCGTGCCACCAGTAAGAGCATAGCAACGATCTTTTCTATAGACTTCGTAGGATGTATCAAAATATTCAGAAGATTGAATGCTTTCATTGAACCAGGTTTCAGTGAGAGCAATAAAAACAAACGATGAATCAGCAATAGCAGCACAGAATTCAAAAGTCTTCGATCTCATTCCTCCAACATTTTGATAGTAGAGTGATGTACCATGATGATGACGATGAACATTTGATAAGCAGATTGAAGAATTAGCAGTAGTATGTGTTGAGAGCAGAGTCGATTCCGACTCAGCTAACGTTGGATCTACGTTTTTTGCCCCGAAAAAATTCATGCACAACTGTGTGCAAAGGCCAAAGTGATGGGTTGCATATTAATTTGTAAATTTCAGAGTCTCTCCCGACTTTGATTTCAAAAGATGAATAATCTTTTTCGGGAGTCACATTAAATTTTCGTATGCTGAGAGCTGTCAAATTAATTAACGGCAGTTTCTTTTTTATATAGTTATATACTGCATCCTGTGAAGTAGCAGGAGAAAGACGGGAAACAAATATGCTCTTAGCTGGGGGTATAGCGATGAGTTCTTCCATAGCTAAATTGTTTTCAGTAGAACAAAATGCTACTGGGTTAGAACACCCCTCATCCGCAATGGAAGCTATTGGGGACTCCAATGGATCATTAGCATTCACTCTACTAGAGTTTTCCTGACTTTGGGAAGAACTACTAGCACTGAGGTGATTAATAGTGCTTTTTCCAGAACGTAGCACTCTAGCATCCGGCACAAAGAGAGTTTGATGTTGTTGTTTCTGCTTACGTAGTTGAAGTTGTTGTTGTGATTCTTTTTGCTGCTGTTGTTGTTGATGTTGTTGGTGTTGTTGTTGTTGATGTTGTTGTTGTTGCTGCTGCTGTTGTTGTTGCTGCTGCTGATGTTGTTGTTGTTGCTGCTGCTGCTGCTGTTGTTGTTGTTGTTGTTGTTGATGTTGTTGTTGTTGTGGATGCTGTTGTTGATGTTGTTGTTGTTGTTGTTGTTGTTGTTGTTGTTGTTGTTGTTGTTGTTGTTGTTGTTGTTGTTGTTGTTGTTGTTGTTGTTGTTGTTGTTGTTGTTGTTGTTGTTGTTGTTGTTGTTGTTGTTGTTGTTGTTGTTGTTGTTGTTGTTGTTGTTGTTGTTGTTGTTGTTGTTGTTGTTGTTGTTGTTGTTGTTGTTGTTGTTGTTGTTGTTGTTGTTGTTGTTGTTGTTGTTGTTGTTGTTGTTGTTGTTGTTGTTGTTGTTGTTGTTGTTGTTGTTGTTGTTGTTGTTGTTGTTGTTGTTGTTGTTGTTGTTGTTGTTGTTGTTGTTGTTGTTGTTGTTGTTGTTGTTGTTGCTGTTGTTGTTGGTGTTGTTGTTGTTCTTTTTGCTGCTGCTGCTGCTGCTGTTGCTGTTTATGTTAAATGAAACAGAATAAACAAAAACACGAACAAAGACAAAGGGGGCGTTCGAGAATCGTATCCGGATAGCTTGTTGTTGTTGTTGTTTACGTGTTAAACTTTTAACAGAGTCACACACCCATTTCAACTAAAAAGCTATCTAAAGGTATCCGAGTATTTTTGGTATACCTTTCTAATCAAAGATCAGCTGATAGAAAATTTATTTTTATTTCTTTTCATGTTGATTTTTTGTTTTGGTGTGCATTTATTTCAGCATAAGAGTCTTTTAAAACGGATGGGAAATTGAAAAAAATAAGTTATAATCGTCTAGCAATGATATTTTAAATGTTTTTCTATTTTCAAAAGTCGAATTTTAATATTTCACAGCTGTTGTCTGCAGCACCCAAAGAGAAACGTCAAAGCTGTTTCACGAAACCATAACCCATGCGACACACGGTAGCACATTGTCCATCTCTGTTTTTCGAACTTTCGTTCTCTTTTGCACTTATGGTGTTCGAACAGTTTCGTGCAACAAATTTCACCGTATAATAGCAGTCTTACGTTACTTTCGTTACTTTCGTTACTCGGTATCGGTATCTTCATTTCGCATGTTTAGTTACTTTGGGTAGTTTTGCACTCGGGTTGGTATTTCGCATGTTTAGTTACTTTCGGTACTCGGTATCGGTATCGGCATTTCGTATGTTTAGTTGCTTTGGGTAGTTTGGTAGTCGGGTTGGTATTTCGCATGTTTAGTTACTTTCGGTACTCGGTATCGGCATTTCGTATGTTTAGATACTTTGGGTAGTTAGGTACTCGGGTTGGCATTTCGTATGTTTAGTTACTATAGGTAGTTTGGTACTCGGGTGGGTAGTCGAGTTGGTATCGATATCAGTACCATTACCTGTACCTTGTGTGTGTACTGTGTAATGTGTATAGTCAGTGTATTGTATGCCTGCTGTGGAGATGAAGGGTGCAACAAACAGACTAATTTGTGTGTCTGATTGGGAAACAAATGTATTTCTTTTTTCTATTGTTTCAGGTTTGTGTGTCTTTTTGAATGAGACAATTAAAGGAGTTATATATTTCTGTTTGTAATAATGTAGGTGAAACCACCTTTTTTTTATGTGGTGTTATGTTATGGTTTGTTATTGGCAGGCATTATTAGTATCTTTTATTGTATCTTGCTTTATTTTATTTATTTTAACGATTATGCGGGCATTATTGCTCCTTCTGAGCCCCAAAAATAGCTAATTTTTGGTCGGGGGTCAATTCCCGATCTGTGAAGCTGTGAAGTGAAAAAAAAATATCATTTCAGTTTTCACATAGTTTTTTCATTTTATCACTTCACGAACCATTTCTAAGCGATTCCCTATCTCAAAATGAAAAGTAGTTCTCAAACTGTGTTCTAAAGAGTACTAAAACGTTTTAAATAATAAATTCTGACAGTTGTCTCTCATTTTCCAGTTGGATTCCAACTGGATTTTCCCGCGCTTGAGTTTTGCTGCCATTTTTCATAACTGAATTTTTTCACCATCTCATACGGCAATGAAAAGAAATTTATCATATGAAAAAAATTTGACATTTGAGGTTGGATTTTCACTGACCCCCTGGGGGTCAATTCCCAATCTGTGAAGATTGCGTTACGAGTAGTGATCTCGAAGCGATCACAACTCTCCCACTTTTCTGCTTCACACTAGTGATCCGCCTGTGGGGTACGCCGCGTTGACCTCAGAAAGCGTCGGCAAGCCTCCCGGTTTTGGATTGTTTTATGTCTGAGGCCAACCAAATGCTGCTGTTTTTGCATTTGCTTGTACCAGGAGTGTTTTGGCCTGCCTTTTCTTTTTCGTCGCGAATTTGTTGAAACGTTGTACGATATTGCCTTTTGGACGGGGTTCTGCGGATCTCTCCTTTGAACATGACAATACCAACTGAGCCGGTCGTGCTGAATTTTGTCCAAGACGGTACTTTTGACATGAAGGCTTCCACGGATCTTAGTACTTCTAATTCGATCAAGCTTTGTTACTCCTGCTGTCATCCGAAGCATCTTCATTTCGGGTGCCGTCAATTTGCTCTCATACTTTTTTTACATTGTCCAACATTGTGAACCGTATGTCAGAGCTGGACGGACAACTGCTGTGTAGAGTCTTCCCTTCAGCTAAGGGGGCATTTTTCGATCACAGAAGATAGCGGAGTTTTCTCGCCACCTCATCATCATCGTCATCACAAGTTGCTTCACTATTGATCATAGATCCCAGATATTTAAATTTTTTCACACTTGGGAAGCACATTTCCATTCAAATAAATGTCTGGAATATGCTTGTCTGGATCAGAAAAAGGGCAGCACAGGTATTCAGTCTTTTTAGCGCTAATACGGTTCCCATTTCCTTCCAGAACATCAATCCAAACGTCAAGTGCTTGTTGCAGGAATGTAGGATCTTCGCTTATGATGGCTCCATCGTCAGCAAAGAATAATTGTTGTACTTTATTGTCCGTTACTTTTCCTTCGAGCAAATAATCCAGAACAGCAATAAAGAGCAGTGGACTCAAGACACTTCCCTGATGTACACCTACTGTTATTTGGAGTTTTTCGGTGACTCCAGCTGAGCATCTCACTTTTGTAACTGCTCCCTCGTACATGTCCATAATTATTCGCACATAGGCTTCAGGAACTCCTCGTTGTCTGAGGGCCAACCATATCACATCTCGTGGTTGTCGATCGAATGCTTTTTCGAAGTCAACCAACACAATATGCAAATCCTCTAAGGCATCTCGGTGTTTTTCCATAATGATCCTTATACTTTGGATTGCGTCTGTAGTTGACTTACCCGCGACAAACCCGCACTGGTCATCAGACAGCCTTATTATTTTCCGCAGTCGGCTATCCAAAACCCGCTTAACGATCTTCATAGTGTGGGACATCAACTTGATCGAACGACAGTTGTCACAGCTTCTGGTATCTCCCTTTCCCTTGTACATTGGAAGAAGAAAACTTCCCTCCATTGATTAGGCAAACTGTCACGTTTGGAGATGAGATGAGAATCGTAAGCCATCTCAACCCGATGTCTCCCATATTTTTCCAAAACTCATATGGTACCTCGTCTGGCCCAATCGCTTTGCCTTTTTTGGAGTTCTGAACTGCCTCCCTAACTTCTTCGACTGTGAGGTCGGATACTTCCGTAAAGTTAGGTGCAGCTGTTGGAAAGTGGCGCCGAGGAAACTGTTCATTCAAAAGATCATTACAATACTGTCGCCACCTGTGAAGAATTTTGTCGTCATCCACAAGTAGCAGTCCTTGAGCATCATTTATGAACTTCGGCGAACGAATCTCCTGCGCATTTCTCCTTTTTTGAGCGGCTATTTTGAAAACGGTTGCTCCCTTATTCAAGATTGCCTGATTTGCTTCAGCAGCTGGGGCAGAAATCTCTTCCAGCTCTCGATACAGGCCCTCCGTGCTTTTTGCTTGAAGTTGGGCGCACTTTTTCTTCGCTTCTTTTCTGCAGCTCTTGTATTCCATTGTTAAACGCGCTTTTTCATTTGTATTTCTTGAGGGGCACTTCGACCAAGCTTGGAAAGCTGCTTTCTTCTTTCTAATCACTGCTTTAACTTCATCATCCCACCACCAGGTTTCTTTAGCTTGTTGGTGGTGTCCTTTTGAGACTCCTAACAGTGATTTGGCTCTCTCTAAGCAGGTTCGTTGTAGGCGATCCCACATATTTTGTGCCGTGATTGCATTTGAAACTGCGTCGATGGTATTACACAGCTGACTTTGCATATACGAAATGAATTGCTGTCCTTTGGTTTCCTCCAGATTGTACCACTTGATTTTCCTAGGAAGAATCTGTAAAGCTGTGAAGTGAAAACATTTATCACAGCTTCACCGAAAATTCGATTCTCGATTAGTGAAAATCCAAGATCGGATTCTTTGCCGGTAAGAGATTCTTTTGGATTCTTTGGATACCGAGAGAAAGCTAAGAGATCTTTGGAGACTTGCAACGAAGAGATATTCAGGAGTTCGTGGTATTTATTGTAGAGCTGCCTTAGGTGTTGAGGATCAGAAGGAAGTCCTTCCTTTTGAATAGACGCTAATACATAGCTTTTCGTTTTACCGTCTACACACATATCGTCTGGTTTATCGTGAAGATAAGCTAGGAACAGACGAATGTTGTCAAACACCTTTCTATCTCTAAGTTTTGAAAGAGCATAACGGTAGATTCAATGAGGGACTGTTGCGTGAGTTTGACATTGCATCTGTCAAGAACACAACCCTACATGGCATGCCTCTATGTGTCAACGTTAATAGGAAAACTGCCACATTTTTGGTATCTTGTAGCAGAAAAGAATGTAGAAAGCTTATTTTCGTTACCATGGGACACTTCTCTTTTGCCAAGCATTTAAAGGGGTTAGGCTTTAGTGATATCCCACTCTGTTAATCCTGTGGAGAGGATGATGACCGAGGAACACTTCTGGGAATTTTCTACATTTTCTCGCATCAGGTTCCAGATACTCAGCGCAGACATGGTGAGAGCAGGCAACTTAGGCTCCTTATCATGGCAGTGTCTTTTGGTTTTTCGACGAACATCTTGAAAAGAAGGTTGCTATCTGGTAGTACATTGGATCGATATTTAGGTCTGAGTGTCAACCTAAAACAAAAAAATGTCTCTCAAATTATTATTATACCGTCTTTCACGTGTGTTTTGCGTGTTCTTTAATAGTAATTCACTGCCATGAATTATCATTATCACTCAGACGTTCGAAATCGAAAAAAAAATTGTTGGTGCACTTTATTTCTCAAAAGGTATGGTTGAGAGAAAAGCGCTTATTCCGAAAACCCCAGACTGTTGCGCCACCCTATTTATTTTTAATCTTATTATGTTTTTTTTCTGGGATATAATTTTCAGTTGAAGTCGACATACACACTCCTGATTCATTTGATAAAAGCAGATTTTCACTTAACCAACAAAGGTCTAAAATTATTTACATACGAGGGGAGGCCTCCGTATTTTTATCGTTTTGCACTTAAAACAAATGTCAGGTGTCGACTTCTGTTTGATGGATGATGGTTTGGTAAAAGCATTAAGGGTTATAAACAGGCATGTATCAAGTATACTGCCACAAAATTTAAGTCAGCAAGTTAAAAGAAAAATGGCTTTTAGGTGATAATTAGGAACTCACTTTAACATAGAATGTGGCAAATATATTATAGCGTTTTGTCTCTTTCCTCCTGCGTTAACATGTGAACGACTTTCCTTTATTGTGCTCTCGACGAAACAACAAGTTTTTGCTGAATATCTGCAACAGAGGCACCGAAATAATAGCTTCTTTTTCGAAAGAACAGAATATTTTGTTGAAATAAAAAAACAATTAAAGATGTCTGATGAAAAGCATTCATAAGTAATCAAACTGAACAATGTAGCAATTGAAATTTACATTATTGGCCTCACAGATAAAGAAACACCTGCCCACGCAGCACATGTGAGAAAGGAACCCACAATTCAATTTACCCTGCCTTGAGGGTAAGGGTGTGTTTTGTGTTACATTTCGCTTCAAGGCAACACACAGAAACCCTTAGACTTGTCTTTGAAGAGGTTGCTAGGTTTTAAGAATCATTTATCCTTATTTTGATTGTCAATCGTTACCTTTCCATCAAACATATTAAATTACAGACGTTTTTCTTTGTTATGATTGAGTTATCTTTTCGTTTTTTTGTATGGAGGAGACATCTACCATATCATAGAATGATGAATGTTGTATTGTATTTCAGTGCCAGCACATTTCGGATAACAAAAGAGAATGATATACGTTTTTGAAATGAGAGTTCAAAAGACAGATTACTCGGTTCAACGAACCTGTGGCTGATGTTAATGTACTAAACACAAACACAAAAAGCCGAGAAGCTAGATTGGGTTGATTATGTTGACAATTTCGTGGTGGCATAGTGGCAAGGATTAAATATTGAAAGAGCAAATGTCTTTCACAGAATATTTATTAGTGGAGGACCGTAAGCTTTTTACCTAGGAATCCAGGGCCAGTCCATGGATTTTCATGAAATTTTCGGAAATGTGTTTTGAATGGCGTATAGAAAAAAGTTAAAAAAAAAAATTTCACCGCTCTCAATTTTTTAATTATTTTTAAAATTAATTATTAACTTTTAGAATTTTATTTTATTTATTTAGGGTGTTTAAGATACGGTTTTCCAAAGAGTAAGGATGGATAGGTTTTGTCAAGACAAAAAAAAAGTTGTATGGGAAGGGGGGTCTATATCCCTCCGTGTAGGCGCGAGGGGCAATTTTATATGAAATTTACTCAATTTTTTCAAAAACTATTAAAAATTAACTAACCCACTTACTTTCTCATATTTCAGTGTTTTTTAAAAGCTATTGCTTTGTTCTTTAATAAAAATTTTAATTTGAGTTTACTTAATGAACAGATTCTGAGAAATCAAGTCTCAAAGTCAAAATTTTGAAAAAAGAAAATATTTTTTTCCTAATAAATTTTTTTTTTTGCAAAATTTTGCCCCATTAAGCGCCATTTTTTCTTTTCATATTGAATGCTTTTATTAGTTTTAATTCAAATGCAAAAAACCGAACAAAAAATTTTTTCTTGGTTTAAGAGAAATTAAAAAAAAAAAACGAAAGGTACTTTTTTCTAGAAAACAAAATGTTGTTAATTTCCCGCTAATTGAACTTTTTTCCTGGAAGTGAAATATGAAATGTGTCTTAAATAGCATATAAAAAGAAGTTAAAAAAAAAATTTTTTTATGATCTTAATTTTAATATAAATTATATATAATAAATAAAATTTTAAAGTTATATTTTAATTATATTAGTTTTAAGTTAAATTTTAAAACCAAGACATAGTACAAACTTGAACTTTGGTCTCAAAGGATAGCACATGTACTGATTTGTGCCCCAAATGCTGTTTCCGGTCAAACGTGTTGATGAATCCGAAAAAATATGGTTTTTTGCCAAATAAATACTCGCGAATTTTTCTACGTGCATTCAGTATGCAAACAAACATATATCAATAAGGGATGCATCAATTCTTATTTAAAAGAAAGAACACTACATCAGCATTCTCCCCACCAAAAAAAAAAACTTCGGGCCGTTAATTTAACTGATTTAAGTCTATTTGATTGGTTGAAAATTCAAAATTTGGGAAAAAAACACATTTTTTCGGTTTCATCAACTGGGGGGGGCACACATCAGTACATTTGCTGTCCTTTGAGACCAAAGTTCAAGTTTGTAATAGGTCATAGTTTTAAAATTTAACTTAAAACTAATATAATTAAAATATAACTCTAAAATTTTATTTATTATTTATAATTTATATTAAAATTAAGATCATAAAAAAATTTTTTTTTTAACTTCTTTTTATATGCTATTTAAGACACATTTCATATTTCACTTCCAGGAAAAAAGTTCAATTAGCGGGAAATTAACAACATTTTGTTTTCTAGAAAAAAGTACCTTTCGTTTTTTTTTTTTAATTTCTCTTAAACCAAGAAAAAATTTTTTGTTCGGTTTTTTGCATTTGAATTAAAACTAATAAAAGCATTCAATATGAAAAGAAAAAATGGCGCTTAATGGGGCAAAATTTTGCAAAAAAAAAAATTTATTAGGAAAAAAATATTTTCTTTTTTCAAAATTTTGACTTTGAGACTTGATTTCTCAGAATCTGTTCATTAAGTAAACTCAAATTAAAATTTTTATTAAAGAACAAAGCAATAGCTTTTAAAAAACACTGAAATATGAGAAAGTAAGTGGGTTAGTTATTTTTTAATAGTTTTTGAAAAAATTGAGTAAATTTCATATAAAATTGCCCCTCGCGCCTACACGGAGGGATATAGACCCCCCTTCCCATACAACTTTTTTTTTGTCTTGACAAAACCTATCCATCCTTACTCTTTGGAAAACCGTATCTTAAACACCCTAAATAAATAAAATAAAATTCTAAAAGTTAATAATTAATTTTAAAAATAATTAAAAAATTGAGAGCGGTGAAATTTTTTTTTTTAACTTTTTTCTATACGCCATTCAAAACACATTTCCGAAAATTTCATGAAAATCTATGGACTGGCCCTGAATTCCTAGGTTTTGCCTTTTTTATGTCTAACGGTCCTCCACTATATAGCAATTTAAATTTTCAAATGTCATTTTCTTTTTCCGTAATTATATTTGCATACGAATGAGAGTAGGCGTGCGTCATAAACATTGATATCGATAGCTTTGATTGTACAGTCTAATCAAAAAGTTTCTTATCGAGCGACTAACTTGCAGACATGTGTTGCATGTATATCCGATAGAGGGAGCAAGTTGAAGAGAAACTGAGACAAACTTCGTTTTCGAACAATTCATGTAGGAAAGTTGATCTCGATGGAGACATTTTCCAAGATTTTTAGCTAAGTGGAGGCCAGGCGCTTCCGATTAGCCCTTTGCTTCCTAGTGTTTTGCGGGTAACATTTTTTCTCTATATTTCTAGTAGTTTCTTGATGAAATATTTTTGAAACTTTTATGCAAAAATTTTAAGAAAATGACAACTTCAGGAAGAAAATGTTAATAGATTCTCATATGACGGTTTTAATCTTCTCGAATCTTCTCGAACAACAATTGTGGATCAAGGGTTGGTAATTCACAGAGAACGATAACTTCACGTCTTTGTTTTTCAAGAAAGAACATATTTATAATGTAACAAATAACACGTTCTCCAAACTTTGTTTCCAATAAATTGATTGTGAGATTGTGACATTCGCTGTGTGGCTTGTGGCGCCGCGCCGTCCTGTTGGAACCACATGTCCTCCAAGTTCACATCATCCAATTGGGGCCAAAAATATTCGGTTATCATTGAATGGTAGCGATCCCCATTCACAGTCACGTGCTGGTCTTGATCATCACGGAAGAAGTACGGCCCAATGACACCGCCGCGCCGCGGCCGGCCCATAAACCACACCAAACCGTAATTTTGTCGGGATGCAATGATGACTCATGGAGTACGTGTGGATTACTGCCTGACCAATACCGCATATTTTGTTTATTGACGAAACCATTCAGCCAGAAATGAGCCTCATCGCTGAAGATGATTTTTCGATGAAAATCCGAATCATTTTCAAGTTGTTGCTCAGCCCAATTCACGAACATACGACGCTTCTGGTAGTCGAGCGGCTTCAGTTCTTGCGTCAATTTAATCTTGTAATGATGTAGGCCTAGATCTTTTCGCAAAATTCGCCACAACGACGTCACAGAGATGCCCAATGATTGAGAACGACGTTTGGGAGACACATTTGGGCTTTCTGCAACTGAAGCCTCAGCGGCAGCAATATTATCAACACTACGGGCACTTCTTTGTCTCACTGGCACGGGAACATTTTGTACTATGCCTGTGGATTCAAATTTTTCCACTAGACGCTCAATTGTTGATCTGCTAGGACGATTATGACGACCATAATTTGGACGTAGCTCTCTTAACGTTGAGGCCACTGACTCCGAATTTCGTTAGTAAATTTTAAGAATGTCGACTCGTTGTTGACTCATATATCTTTCCATCATGAAATGGCAAACCTTACTGAAGAGCGGCAAGAAATATGACGTCGTTTGCTCTCCCTGTCGCTATACTTTTGTAGCGTCCCTGTTGAAAAACCCTTTATTAATAATAACCCGTGTATTACATTAAATGCTGCATATTTTTTTTGTTATATTTATAATAAAAATTATAGAATTACATAATGTAAAATATTAAATATAAATAGTATTTATGTTCAATAACTTTATTTAGTTCATCACAAAACCGGCATATTCACGGTCATGGAAAATTTCGGTAAATAGTGCGTTTGAGCGTATGTGTCAGCAAAGCTGTGGAAACCATTTCCCCGGTGTGTGTTCGAGGTTTTCCACTCTGGCAAGATCTTTTTTCCTCTTGATAAAGCTTTCGTCATATATCAATTTCTTCAAACGAGTTTTGCTTCTTTTTCTTTTCGAGAATTCGGCGTTTTTCCCTTCTATTTTCCTAGCAAATCTCCTTGTGTTTGTTGGAGGGATACTCGATTAGAAAAGGCACCAGCAATTTCATGCGGCTGTAGCTTTCTGACGTCATATCGTTTCACAACGTCAGTTTATGTTGGTCGTGACTCGTGACAGCATATCCTCATTCGTACGACGACTGCAACAATTTCCCAATTGTTAAAGTTGGCTTTTCAGAAAGGTCAGATATCAATAGCATAGGAAAAATGTCTTGTGTAGATCTCAACATGTTCAATTTGGTTAACGTTGTTTGATCTGTGGATCTCCATTGCACCCTTAATGAATTTTGAGATGAGAGAAGCGTGTGCTGCTAACATCAAGATTTAGTCCCGCAACTAAATCGATTAACGTGAGTCCGTTTGAAGAGGTTTTGTCATGCCGGCAATGCTTTCCGATTGTGTTCCAAAGATGTCTTCCTTCCCTACCTTTGTGTTAAAAACGCAAAGGACGATTTTCACGTCGTGTCTGGGGTATTACTCATTGGTTTTTTTTTTTTTTTTTTTTTTTTTTTTTTTTTGAAGAACTCGTAGAGCCATCCTTTGGAATTATTGTCTTTCTCTTCTAGGGGCGTGGGCTCGTATCAGGCTAATGCTGTCGATGTACATTTTTGTAATACGCTAATTAACCAGATTTTGACTGATAACCTTATCCCTCAGTCCACTTCTATCGAAAAATCCGCTCCCAAATAATCGTTGTTTTCTGTTTTCTGTAGCAGTAAATGTCGCAGTTCTTCATCTTGTTTATGCCCCATCCTATTACATGGCAATTTTTGAATGTTGGTTATATCTGCTTTGCAGCAATCTAGGGATTCCACTAGTTCTGCTGACGGATCCTACGCTCCACGTTCAGATCCGGAGAGCTTTGTCCTTTTTGCGTTTGCTAGAGTCAATGGTGAAATGGTTTTTTTTTTTTTTAGGCTGTTTGTTGTTTTTTATCAGATGTTTTATACGTGGATGGGTAGTTAACCCTACGAACAACCACCAGTCACCACTGAATGATACAAACATTGCGATCGAAGTTCGCAGCTCAAAAGTACTAGCAATTTCGTGACGTAATGGCATTACCATGTTTTATGAGTTTTATCTAATTGAAATTTGTGAGAGCTAAAAATAATAATGAACGAGTATCTTGTGGTGTAATGCCTAGCATGTCTTTCTGTTACGTAAAATTTCGAGTTTTGATTGCAGGGTAGGTCCACCGAGTGTAATTACATTACCATGAAAAGCTCTTTGTCTCTTTGCTATTCGAGACCGACAAATATTGTTGGTCCCCTTCATTCCTCACAAGTTGTAGATGAGAGGAATACGCGACGGACGGCTCTCACCTAGTTTTTTAACTACTCATTTTTATTTATTTCATAGTAACATAATTATGTCGTGTCGTGATCACGACGTAACGTGACACCATGTCGTAACGACGTAATGTAAGTATAGCTGAATTCAAATATTACGTTCAGTACTCATGTCAGTATTCATAGCAATAAAAATAGTTTCTATGTAACGTAACGCAACAGTAAAGTAAAGTAATCAACAGAGTTTCCGCTCTCCCAGTTGTTTTAACTGTCGCATCGAAAAAAAAATTTAACCAAACCGAACTTGAGTTGGATTGACGTTAGGTTGTCTTGCGTACACGAACCAACGTAACATTGAAGTCAAAGCTTCATTGTAATAGGATGAACTGACTTTCTAAGATTGAAGTCATAAACATCGAGCGTAACCAAATGTAAAGGGGCATTTTGATTCAATCATAAATATTCTCAATGAAAAATTTGAAGATCAAAACCAGTGAAGAAAATTTTACATATGTGCATACTGCATAGGTACATAAAGTAAACGTAACGCAAGTTACTCAATCTGCAGATATTTCAATCCAAAAATCAACGGACTGGAAATCTTCTTCAACTATTTTTGCTGCATGAATTCGGCATTTAAGATTTATCAATTGATTCCTTTAAAGTTAAAGTTTCCTTTAAAATTTCGGTAAACAGACTCGCGTTAACCGTAAAAGTTCTGAAGAGCCTTAAAGAAAAAGCACACTAACCAAAAACTCACGTTCGTTCCAGAAATCCAAAGTTTTTGTTGAACTTGGTTTGAGTTATTATAAGCAGGCTTATCTGTTTTGACTTATACAAAAGTATTATGTAACTCTGTTGATGCGTAACCTTATTAAACCAAAACTCTCTCTTTCTCTTTATTTAGAATTAAACCCTTCTTGGATTTGATGCGACATTTGAATTCAATGTTTTCATGGTTTTAAGAAAAATTTATTTAAAACATGATGAGATAGGTAGGATCCTAATTATGCAAAAAATTACCTGTACTCCATTCAACACTCAGCCTAACTAAGCTCCATGTGCTTACGTCTCCACGAAATAATTCATGCGTTCCGTTTATGTTTCTAATTTAATTGAAATCTATGCGAGAAATTATTATTCATTCATACAGGAATATGATTTATTTTCATTCTCAGCACAGAACTGAGTCAACCAAACCAAACCCTCGTCTGTTTCACAACCTTTCTCAAGTAGGTACATTCACACTCAAGAGTGATTCAAAAAGCACCCACATCCATCCACGACACTCACCCACACACACACACACTTTTGTTAAACAATCCTATTTTTCATCCCTTATCCTCTAATTAAACCTTCCTCGACGACTTTGCCTCCTCCATTAACCACATCTTAGGCCCATGGAACCGCAAGTCTTAAGAGTCAATTAATTACGTTTATATCCAAAGCAGTGGCATGGCAATGACAAAGCGGCCTATTCCATTGTGTTGTTGTGTTGTTATGATGAAACAAAATAAAAATACACCTATACCTAAGCGCCCATTCATTCAGTAGAAAAGAAAATAGTTCCACTCTAAAAGAAAACGAAAAAGAAAAAAACCGTGACGTAGAAATATAAAGCCATTAACCAACCCAGTTGAACTCATTGAAAAATTACAGCGAATAAGACAAAACATCATCCCTTACACGATACCCCCTCAGAAGCCGCATGACAAAAGGTTGGTCAGGTTAAATCTTAGAACGTGATCAAAAGTTACATTCTCTATGTTCTAGCAAACAAAACAAAATAATCAAAAAACCAAAATTGTTGCTTTTGTTGCGCCTCGGTGTAGAAATCTAATTTTGTCAAAAATATTTGTTTTTACGTCAGTGGAAGTTGGAAAGAGATATAAATTGGATTCGGTGGGTGATTCTTTTCGGTTGCTTTCTCCTAGCCCTCAATTTATTTGTTTATTCGCCACTTGAATTTCTGAGTTCAAGACTGTGGAAGAGTGGTCGTGGCTGTGACTATGGTACTGGTAGCAGCATTTGTTTGATAGCAATATGGCACCAGCCGAATGACCCACCGACCGATCCCCCTGCCACATATCGGCGTTCATACTTTCATGTGTGCCAATCGGTACTGTATAATGCCACCTTTTAGTGTGTATTTGTATGTTTTTATTTTGCTTTCGGTTAGAATTGCCATTTCTGTTCGGAGAGCAGAGGTGGGGTAGGACGTATTATGTATAAAAAGCACAATCTGTTTTACGTCATTGCTTCAGAATTCTAAACATCAACGAACTTGGATATCAATTAAAACGTATTTTCGTTCAATTCACGCGGAGGTATGTGTGTGTATTTTCGATGTTTGAGTTAAATCAATATACACTGGGTGCAGAATAAGGACGTTCTGTTTAGTTATACATATTCAGAAAATCACAAGTCGAAAAGCTAAATAAACTGCTTTCAGGCTTCCACCTTTGAGTTGTTTGTTCAAATCACAAAGTAAGCCATTTGGTGCAACAAACAATGTAGGTGTTGTAGTCGAGGGTTGGGAATCTTGTCCGGCTTTAAATGGCTTTTTCGAATTAAAGCATAATAGTAAGGCGGGGGCCGAAGATTCGAAATTCGAAATCACTCAACTTTAACTTGTGAGGAATGGAAGGTACATAAATTTTTTTTTCCAATTCCGAAACGAGTATTTAAACGCTCTTCATGACATCAAAATCACTCTCGGAAGTCTTTTCAGCTAAAGACGATGTCCGTGGAAAGACATTTGGAAGTTTCTGGGACTCGATTTTAACCATAAAGCCTCTACGAATCTTATGATACTTTCAATACGAACAAACTTTGTTACTCCTGCTGAAATGCGGAGCATCTTCATCCCACATGAGCTTGGAGATGGAAATCTTGACTCTATGTTCCCTTTCGTTTTTCAAAACTCATATGGTATCTCGTCAGACCCAGCACGTTTGTCTTTTTGGAGTTCTTAACTGCCTCACTATCTTCTTCGACTGTAATGTCTGCGAACTATAAATCTCCTGAGCATTTTTCCTTATTTGAGTGGCTATTTTGAAGATAGGTGCCTTATTGAAAGATGTTCTGTTATATTTGTTGAATAGCTCGGTTTGCATCAGCAGTTAGAAATCTCTTCCTGTTCTCGAAACATGTTCTCCGTGCTCTCGCCTTGGAGTAAGGCACACTTTTTCTTTGTTTTTTTCTTACAGCTTCTGTGTACCGTTTTGCGACGAGCCTTTTGAGCTTTATAATTTGAGGGCACTTTGATTATGCCTTAAAGTCCAAATCTTTTTTCTTACTTATCACTGCTTTAGCTTCATCATTCTCTCGCCATGTTTTCTTGGCTACTTGAAAGTGTCCTTTAGAAATCACTGGCAACTATTTCGCTTTCTTTGAGGTAGTGATTAGCAGGCGATTTCACATATTTGGGGTTGGATTGACTGCATCAGTAGCATCATATAGCACAGATGGTGCTACACAGATAACTTTACATGTTGGAAATGCCTTTCTTCTTCATTCCTTGGCCATAAATGGCCGCTCGTAGGTAGGAGCACAGTGCAGCAAGGATTTCTGTTCGTCTTGTTCTGTCGTGGGCCAATGGTTTGATTTTATTCTAGGATCCAATAAGTTTACTTTCATTCAGCACGTTTCGTTTCCATGTCATCTTAGGTCGACCTCTTCTTCTGTATCCTTGTCGGTTGTATTCTAATGCCATTTTGGCAATGTCGTAGTCTCAGCGTGCGCCGAATCCAGAGCCATTCCGTTTTTACCTTAATCCATTCTATAGTAGAACATCTTTAAGGCCTTTGCCTTAACATCCTTAAAACGGGCTCTGTTTCCAGCAATCAGCAATTTCGTTTCTTGGACTCACAAGATTCCTACTAGCCTCCTTATCATCATCTGTTACAGTCCGATACTTCGAAACAGTCTTACTGCCAGTACCAAGTTCTTATTTCATTTCGGGAAGCGTATATTCATTTTTAGTAACGTCTTGAGTTTGATTTTTCTTAAATTGAATAATCGGGTCGTTTTTGCTACGTTTTTGAGGTTCATGAGGTTTTCCCATAAGAACTTGACAACTTTTTTTAAAACAAATTTGAGATGCAATCAAAACATTTATAAATGGAACTCGACTTCTTTCATGTGCCCACCCCGGGCACGTTTGCAGCGGTCGATACCTTGTACTCAATTAGACGCTGTGGAATTGACCGTTTTGGATCATTTGCAACTGATGACTGAACGACATCGTAGTTTCATTGACACGGCAACATCACACAACGAATATGTAGACTCAAATTTTCGGAATTTGTTATTGCCTGTCTACTAGGGCGAAAATTACGATCGGTTACTGGAGTTAACGGTCTTAAAGTTGGGGTTTTTGACTTCGAATTTCTATAGAAACATTTGAAAAATAAAATAATTAAACATTTCATAAAAAAAGATTCCCATTTTGTTCATTACTTTACTATCCACATTATAAATAATAAAACAAAAAAGTATATTTACTTTAACGCCAGCCACTTACGTTTTCATTTGTCAAACACCCGTCGCACACTCACCCGCCGCGCCGGTCGGTTACATATATTACGTTGTGTACAATAAAAAAAATATATAGAATTATTTGTGTATTGATAACACGTGCGACATTCAATTTAATGCTTAATTAATTCACATAAAATGATGATTGAAGGAACATTATAAACCAGTGACCACATTTTCTGAAAAATCACCACAAGCGAAATTGCTGTATGTATCCCAAAATGGTACTTGCCTACATCATAGTGTATACTTGTGGTTTCCAATGGTAATTGTTTTGATGAAGCTTATGAATATGTTTATATGTCAGTGTAATGATGATCAAATCCGAGACCATATGGAATTTGTAATGTGTTTGACATCAAAGAAGTAGTTTTCCGAAACCACTTTGGCATAAGTGATTGGAGTGTTTTTATGTATGACTTTTCATATCAACATGGTGTTGAAGTTGTACTCTAAAAGACAAATTGCATAACTGAGTCGCACGTGTCTGCATCAAAAGAGACACATGAAGTTACTTTGTCCCCATCGAAAAGTATGTAGTTTAACTTCGAATCAAATGAAAAGAAAACCCGTCAGCAGTGACATGTACCTACACCTTATAAAATATTCGAATAAATAGAAAATTTGCTATCCAAATTGACTAGGCTCGGAACTGCACTTTGTTCAATTTTAATGTTCAGTACAGCGATGAGATATTTGCCTTTCACCTTAACTACCATGGATATCAAAGAGCTGTATCTATTCAAAAGATCTCACATGGTAAGATTATCAACTATCATAATTCTCTATCAAATGCCGGCTGGATTGCCAAATGTTTATTATGATAGGTATAGCTAGTTTTTTTTTTACAGAGTGGCGAGTTTGTGAATTAAAAAATCCTTAAGTTATAAGTTAGTAAGTGACTTATGAGTAAAAAAAAAATTAATTCATAAGCTAGTAAGTGACTTATGAATTAAATAAATCACAAGTCATAAGTTACCAAGTGACTTATGAATTAAATAAGTCACAAGTCATAAGTTACCAAGTGACTTATGAATTAAATAAGTCACAAGTCATAAGTTACCAAGTGACTTATGAATTAAATAAGTCACAAGTCATAAGTTACCAAGTGACTTATGAATTAAATAAGTCACAAGTCATAAGTTACCAATTGACTTATGAATTAAATAAGTCACAAGTCATAAGTTACCAAGTGATTTATGAATTAAATAAGTCACAAGTCATAAGTTACCAAGTGACTTATGAATTAAATAAGTCACAAGTCATAAGTTACCAAGTGACTTATGAATTAAATAAGTCACAAGTCATAAGTTACCAAGTGACTTATGAATTAAATAAGTCACAAGTCATAAGTTACCAAGTGACTTATGAATTAAATAAGTCACAAGTCATAAGTTACCAAGTGATTTATGAATTAAATAAGTCACAAGTCATAAGTTACCAAGTGACTTATGAATTAAATAAGTCACAAGTCATAAGTTACCAAGTGACTTATGAATTAAATAAGTCACAAGTCATAAGTTACCAAGTGACTTATGAATTAAATAAGTCACAAGTCATAAGTTACCAAGTGACTTATGAATTAAATAAGTCACAAGTCATAAGTTACCAAGTGACTTATGAATTAAATAAGTCACAAGTCATAAGTTACCAAGTGACTTATGAATTAAACAAGTCACAAGTCATAAGTTACCAAGTGGCTTATGAATTAAATAAGTCACAAGTCATAAGTTACCAAGTGACTTATGAATTAAATAAGTCACAAGTCATAAGTTACCAAGTGACTTATGAATTAAATAAGTCACAAGTCATAAGTTACCAAGTGACTTATGAATTAAATAAGTCACAAGTCATAAGTTACCAAGTGACTTATGAATTAAATAAGTCACAAGTCATAAGTTACCAAGTGACTTATGAATTAAATAAGTCACAAGTCATAAGTTACCAATTGACTTATGAATTAAACAAGTCACAAGTCATAAGTTACCAAGTGGCTTATGAATTAAATAAGTCACAAGTCATAAGTTACCAAGTGACTTATGAATTAAACAAGTCACAAGTCATAAGTTACCAAGTGGCTTATGAATTAAATAAGTCACAAGTCATAAGTTACCAAGTGATTTATGAATTAAATAAGTCACAAGTCATAAGTTACCAAGTGACTTATGAATTAAATAAGTCACAAGTCATAAGTTACCAAGTGACTTATGAATTAAATAAGTCACAAGTCATAAGTTACCAAGTGACTTATGAATTAAATAAGTCACAAGTCATAAGTTACCAAGTGACTTATGAATTAAATAAGTCACAAGTCATAAGTTACCAAGTGACTTATGAATTAAACAAGTCACAAGTCATAAGTTACCAAGTGGCTTATGAATTAAATAAGTCACAAGTCATAAGTTACCAAGTGACTTATGAATTAAATAAGTCACAAGTCATAAGTTACCAAGTGACTTATGAATTAAATAAGTCACAAGTCATAAGTTACCAATTGACTTATGAATTAAATAAGTCACAAGTCATAAGTTACCAAGTGATTTATGAATTAAATAAGTCACAAGTCATAAGTTACCAAGTGACTTATGAATTAAACAAGTCACAAGTCATAAGTTACCAAGTGGCTTATGAATTAAATAAGTCACAAGTCATAAGTTACCAAGTGATTTATGAATTAAATAAGTCACAAGTCATAAGTTACCAAGTGACTTATGAATTAAATAAGTCACAAGTCATAAGTTACCAAGTGACTTATGAATTAAATAAGTCACAAGTCATAAGTTACCAAGTGACTTATGAATTAAATAAGTCACAAGTCATAAGTTACCAAGTGACTTATGAATTAAATAAGTCACAAGTCATAAGTTACCAAGTGACTTATGAATTAAATAAGTCACAAGTCATAAGTTACCAATTGACTTATGAATTAAATAAGTCACAAGTCATAAGTTACCAAGTGATTTATGAATTAAGTAAGTCACAAGTCATAAGTTACCAAGTGACTTATGAATTAAACAAGTCACAAGTCATAAGTTACCAAGTGGCTTATGAATTAAATAAGTCACAAGTCATAAGTTACCAAGTGATTTATGAATTAAATAAGTCACAAGTCATAAGTTACCAAGTGACTTATGAATTAAATAAGTCACAAGTCATAAGTTACCAAGTGACTTATGAATTAAATAAGTCACAAGTCATAAGTTACCAAGTGACTTATGAATTAAATAAGTCACAAGTCATAAGTTACCAAGTGACTTATGAATTAAACAAGTCACAAGTCATAAGTTATCAAGTGACTTATGAATTAAATAAAAAATATTTTTAAGCTGGTAAGTGACTTATGAATGAAATAAAAAAAATTTGAAGCCGGTAAGTGACTTATGAATTAAATAAAAAATATTCTTAATCCCGTAAGTGACTTATGAACTGAGAATAATCTTATTGACAGCCCTGTAAGTGACTTATGGATTCAGAAATGATAAGTCATTAGAAAACCTTTTGTACATGAGTAGCTGGTGACTTTTCACTCCCATCCCGAAATTTTGTGGAAAATATTTAATAAACAATTCCCTCAAAATTTGAGCTCTCAATATTAATATTTAGTACTCGCCCAAGGCATGCAAAGATTTCCCGTATAAAATACACGTAAACTTCAACTTTTTTTCTTCAAAATTCTACAGTTCAGAGGCATTTTACGGTATAGTCTAGAACATTAGTAGGTTTTCTTTAGAATTGAATACTCTACAAAAGTGTTAATAGCGGTGAAATCGTAACTCACACCGGCAAGGTAGCACGGGTCACCAAACCCAATTTTTCGTAATTTTTTTTTTTTGCCCCTATCTCGTAAATGACAATAGCTACAAAAAAAATGTATTCTACAAACTTGTACGAAATGCAATTTCCTACAAAAAAGTTACAAGAATTAAATTGCTTACATCGATATTTATAGAGATATTGCGCTTTTCAATCTGAACCAAAGTCAGTCTGAAAAGCTCAAAATCTCAATACATATCGATGCTAACAATTTGATTTTAAGAAGATTTTGTAGGAAATTGCATTTCCTACAAGTTTGTAAAATACATTTTTTTTGAAGCTATTGTCATTTACGAGATAGGGGCAAAAAAAAACTTTTTTAATTCCTATTATAGGTATACTATAAGGCAAGCTTTGCTAACGCGCAGCAAACAAATTTTCAGATAACAATCAAACATGAATACGAAAAAAATGGGTCCTGCAATTCTGTCTGTCTGTCATATGATTCTACGGTCTGAACCGCTGGATCGATTTTCTTTAAGTTTACAGTTAGGGTCTTTGGGGCAGGCTACTGAAAGATTTTGAAATTGAGTCTCTAGGTCTTGAAATAGCGATACCTGCCATGCAACTGATAATACGTATTTTTTCTCGAAAACGGCTCCAACGATTACGATGATACGATTGTGTGAAGGATCAATTTTAGATTGTATTTCTTATGATGCAAAAAAAATGTTTGGAAAAGTCTAAAAATGGTACCTCCGATAGTACCAACGGTTTTTTTTAAAAAACCAACTTTCTCGTTAATGGCTGACACGATTATTATTACAAAATTTTGTATTTTAGAAGTCCTAAGTTGTTTAAGAAAGATTGTTTATCCACATTTTAAAAATTTTAATTTTAAAATTGTTGTAAATTTAAAGAGAAAAAATTTAATTATTTGAAATAACTTCAAAACTATGTCTTCAATTTTTTCAAATTTTTTGTGAAAACAACTTCTGGCAACATCTTAAACTTTGCATACTTGACTTTTAAAAAACCTGTTTCTAAACAAAGTTAAAAATAAAAAACTGTTTTTTTTAAAAATAAAAAACTGTTTTTTTTTTAAAAGCGGTCCAACGATTCTGATTAAATTTTCAGCGTTTATATGTATCAGCAACTGCAAAAGAATGGCGTTCTTAGATTTTCTCTGTACCACCAATTATATTAAGATGGAAAACTAAAACCTAGAACACAATCGCAAGTTCGTGCGACTGAGTCGTGCCCGTTTTTGAACTATCCGATGAAAATTTTCAGACACTCGGTATTAATCGGTACTGAGTTGCTTTTGTTTGTAAAGTTTATATGGTTCGATTATGATTTTGCGTTCAATCTTTAACTTTATCGAATGAATTTTGCAATTTTTACCACTTACCACTTATCTGGTACCAATATTGCAATATCATCAGCAAATGTGACCATGAAAGCATTAATGTAAACTGAAATATCCCTTGTGGTATGAAAAAAGATACAGAATCGGCCCTAGGACACTTCCTTGTGTTACATCGGTTTCGATTTTCTTAAGTTCGGAGTACGTTTGTTCGTAGCGGACACTAAAAATTCGGTTCGTAACATAGGATTTAAGTATTTTATAAATGCTGCCTGGGAATGCACTATGACAATTGTACTCAAGGCTCAAGTGTTGGGCACTTATCAAAAGTTTGAGCAACATCTAAAAATGAAGCCGAGAAGTAATTGTTTTTCTTCAAGGGTCTTTTTCTACCACTTCCGTAGAGTGTTAATTTTTGAAACCAAACTGTTGACTCGTAATTAGTCTTTTTTTCTTATCCTTTTCAGTAGTTGGTGTTCGAAAACCTTTGCCTTGATTAGTATAGGCGACTTTGATCTGTAAAATGTTACTTCTGTGTGGCTTACCTTGTTTAGGTAAAGCAATGACATCTGCATTTTTGCAATGATGTGGTACATTTTTAGATTTTAAACTATTTTCATTGCGGGATTGAGACATTATAAATAGACGAGACACTTAACGGACTTACCACGATTAATGTTTGTGGTACATATCTTAGTTTAAGGCTTGCGTTAATTATTATTCGAGTTATTAAAGTCATTTATGCTTGCGATTATAGGTACTATAAGGCAAGTTTTGCAATCGTGCAGAAAAAAAAAATTGAGATAACAATCAAACATGACATTACGATGATAGAGAATACGAAAAAAATGGGTCCTGCAATTCTGGCTGTCTGTCTGTATGTGTGTCTGTATATGAATCAACAGCCTGAACCCCATGACCGATTTTCTACAAAATTTGCAGTTAGGGTCTGTGGGGCAGCGTACAGAGGGGTTTTCGGAATTGAGTCTCTAGGTCTTGAAATAACGATAAAAATTTGTGTGAAGGATTAATTTTGGATTGTTTTTCTTATGATGTAAAAAAATTTTTTGAAAAAAGTCTAAAAACGATACATCTCATAGCACGGCTTTTTTTAAAACCGACATTTTCGTTAATGGCTGACACGATATTGACGAAATTTTTGTGTTTAAAAAGTTGTGAATAGTTAAAGAAAGACTGCATATCAATATTTAAAAAACTATAGTTTTGGAAGTTTTAATAAATTTTTAAAAAAAATTTTGATTTTTGGAAATAGCTTCAAAACTATAACTTTGATTTTTTTTTTTTTAATTTTTTGTCAAAACAGCTTCTAGCAAGATCTAGAACTTTGCATACCTGATTTTAAAAAAACAGTTCGCCCAAAAAAATTAAAAATAAGAAACCGTTTTTTGAAAAAACTGGTCCAACGATTTTGATAAAATTTTCAGCGTTTATATGTATTAGCAACTACAAAAGGGTGGCGTATTTAGATTTCCGCTTGAAGCATTTGGAATATTTAATTTTATTTTTTTCATTATTTTGCGTGATTTAATTTATTTTCATAATTAAAGTGTAGTTGGCAACCCTGTACCACAAAATATATTATGAATTTACTCAGCCTTAAGATTTTTGTATCGTATTTAGATCACAATCGCAAGTTCATGCGACCCAGTTGTGCTCATTTTTTTTTAAACTAACTTTCTTGCACTACTGTGCGCGTATCCTTAGTCAGGCTTTTCAGAAATCTACTTAGTAAATTATTTTTGAAATCATAGATTCTTTTTAGATAGATAGATAGATAGATAGATAGACAGATAGATAATGCGATTTATTTAATGTATCTATTATTACAAAATATTTCAAAAAGACAAAACAATCGTCAAAGCTTGGCTATGCGCCGTCTGCCCGATTAACATCATTTAGATATGTAGATAAATATTGTGATATTATGTACATTTTTTTTTTTGTATTTGTAGTTAATTTAGTTTTATTATTAAAAGGCTTCATTAATTATTTGATTTCTGTGTAACATTGCGATTTTATAGAATTTGTACAATTGGTTGTTATTTCTTTCGCAGTTTAGAATGGCTAAGACTTCTTGTTCTGGTATGTAGTTGGTGTTAAAGATATCTCGTCTGATTTCACACAGAATAGGACATTTTCCTAGGAAGTGCAAAACATCCTCACTGCAATATATTGGTAAATCCTCCCTATGAGGTCTGAAGTGAAGACTAATCAGCTCACCTCTCATTTTAAAGATGGTTGAAATTAAATTGAGATCGTTTTCGGGGCGGAAATAGTTTGCATCACAAAGAGTATGGTTGAGCCGGCTGTAGGTTTGTCTAAAGATAGAAGATGAAGCTTCGTTTATGAACTCAGACCTTAGCTGTTCATCCGTCATGGAAATCATTTCACGCAGCTGTTTTCTATTTTGATTTTCATTTTCATCAAATAATCTAAGACTTAAGTCGCATCTGTTTGCAAGCTCTTCCCACTTCTTATACCAATGATTTCGTTTTCGAATTGATTGAAGTGCCAACATTTTTGGATACCTTTCCTCTGGCATATTCAGAACCCTTACGATGTATTCGGCATGCAAAGTTAATGTTTTTATGAAAAGCGGTGACAATCCTGTTTCAATTGGAATCATGTAGTTCGGTGTTGTTTTTGGAAGTCGGAAACATCTTTTAATAAAATACAGCAATTGTTTTTCAACTGATTCGTATTTTACGAAGCCCCAAGCTTGAGCTGCATACAACATTATAGATTCTGCTACTGAGACAAAAACATTGTATTTCACAGTGTGACTAATAGCTTTGTTTGAAAAACATTTATTCCAAGTGGCGTTGATTGCACTCTTGGCTTTCAGCAGCTTGTCCTTTAGATGAGTTTCCATATTGAGGTTACTCCGTTGAAATGCCATTTTTCATCCCTCGCGTTTCGTCCTGAGCCTTTTCTAAAGATCATCACCTTAGATTTTTCCAGATTGACTCTTAAATTCCACAATTTGCAGTACGTTTCAAGTCTGTTGATCATTAGTTGGAGCGATTGGGGTGTATACGCAAATAACGCCACGTCGGTCGTCTGCAAACAGGAGAGCTTTGATGACTTTTCTCGATGCCTCTATTCCGCAGGGAAGAAATTCGATGAGGTCGTTAATAAACAACGCAAAGAGACTCGGACTCAGTGTGCAGCCTTGTTTTACACCCATTTTACATTCAAACCAGTCTGAAATTTCTGTTCCATTCCACACCGCAGATATATTCCTGCTATAGATATTTTCAAGGACCTTACCGAATTTGGCTGACATTCCGAATCTGTATAGTTTGAAAAACAGGGCTTCACGATCAATTGTGTCAAACGCAGCTTTGAAGTCTACAAAAAGAACGTTTAACTTCTTTCTTTGATCGATAAAGTCGTTGGCTACACTTTGAAGGACAAAGATGTTGTCGATAGTCGAATAGCCACTGCGAAATCCTTCCTGAAATTCTCCAATTCTTTATTTTCAATTCTAAGATTCTTTTTTTTCAAATCGTTGTTAGGACGCCTATGCCTATGCCGACAAACCCTAGCTGAGCTGCTACAAACAGCACTTAACAAGCTTAATAATTGGGCTGTAGATTGTGGTCTGAACATCAATCCACACAAAACGGAATTAGTTCTCTTTACGAGGAAATACAAAATTCCGAACTTCAGACCCCCAACTATTAAAGGGGTAACTCTCACACTGTCAAATCAGACCAAATATCTAGATCTCATTTTTGACAAAAAAACTGACTTGGAAAACCAATATTGAGGAAAGATGAAATAAAGCCAACATGGCACTCTTCTCCTGTAAAAAAGCCATTGGTGGGAAATGGGGTTTCTCCCCCCAAATCACCCATTGGCTGTTTACCTCGGTAATTAGACCGATACTCACATACGGGGTGATAGTCTGGTGGACCGCACTAGACAAGATGATCAACTACAACAAGCTGGCCAAAGTTCAAAGAACGGCTAGTCTGTGTATTAGTGGCGCACTGAGGACAACCCCATCGGACGCCCTCAAAGTACTACTAGATCTCACACCCCTAGATATCTTCAGCAAACAAGTCGCAGCTACTCGACTCAGAGCTACATCACAGTGGACCAATAATCAAATCGGCTACACTACCATTCTAGATAGCTTTAGATTTCTACCGAATCGATCCGACTACACCACCCCCAAGTTGGTGTTTGACAACAATTTCCAAATAACCATACCTTCAAGAGAAGCTTGGGAAAATGGCACTCTCTTGGAAAATGAAGCAATACACTTCTACACCGATGGTTCAAAAACCAGCGAAGGTGTGAGAAGTGGAATCTACTCAGAAAAACTGAATATCAGTCTTTTCTTCCGCCTACCCGATCATTGTAGTGTGTTCCAAGCGGAAATTATGGCGATTAAGGAGGTGCTGTCGTGGCTCAAAGAAAACGTCATATCCTCCACGGATATTCGAATCTTCTCGGACAGCCAAGCTGCCCTTAAATCTCTTGCATCTGTCTCTACAAAAACCATCACGGTCCAAAATTGTCAGATGTCTCTGAGGGAGATGTCAAATCAGTTCAACATTCACCTTTCATGGGTGCCAGGGCACAGAGACATACTAGGCAACTGTATGGCAGACGAACTAGCCAAAAAGGGCACGACCACTTCCTTACGCTGAGAATGGAACAACATATAGCCATTTTCCTCAAGGTCTTCTTTTTTCCAAAATCGGATCCTTTATTCTAACTGGAGATTTTATTTCTTTTATTTTATTTCGGCAGCCCGTTGCACTAGCTAGCGACAAGGAAACACTTCTATTTAATTCGCAAGTCGTTTATGATACAGTATGACGTATCGCACTTCGCACCACTGACATTTTCATCCCTTTTGCTGTTCAAATACGTGACATCTCTGAACAACTAATTAACCTATTGTGGAGCTTTCCTATCCATTCCACTTCAGTGTCGAATTAAAAATGTTCTTCATTCAAATTTGAAACGTGACATTTTGTCTGAATAAATCAATTTCGAAATAGGATACACTCGCAGGTAGGTACTTGCTGAATGCATTTGACAGTAAATTATCCGTAGACAAGAGGAGAAAATTAGGATGACAAGTTCCGTTTTATTGCCACAGGTAACCACTCTCATCAAAGTGAAATTCAATATTAATTGAACCCTCGAAACGCAATTGACGATGCACGCAATTGAAATGGTTTGCTATAATTACAATTGGCACATAATTGCTGTTATATTGGCCATACGATTTGATAAATTAAAACAAACCCTAGAAAGAGACAAACAGAAAAAGAGAAAAGGATGGACAAAAGGAGATTCTAATTGCAAATTCTTAGAAAGTAAACTTTGCTCCAAAAAAAAAAAAAACCAATTGGGAAACATGGTATAGGTCGAGGGAACGAGAGGATGTATAACTCCGGCAAAGAGAGGCATTTTATTTGTTTCGAGAAGAATTATATGCCCCTATGCAAAGGGGAGGATTTCAATAAAGGGAAAATAAATTAATTTATTCCCAAGGCATACACACTACACAGCACTCAACACATGGGATCACGGCAGAAGGAGAAAAAAAGTAATTGACCTACCTCAAGATTTAATTAAAAAGGAGAAAAGGTAACAGCTTTTGTTGATGCGTTCGCATTATATTGAGACTGTATGTTTTTCAACAGTTTGGTTCGTAGGCAGTGTACTGTGTAATAAACGTAAGAGTGAAGAAGCAAATTCCAATAGAACTTGACAAAGTAGACAGTGTGTCTTGAAAAACAAGAGCCTGTCTAACAATAAATGATAAAGGGTGATGGTTTGATAGAGAGCCTAAATCGTAAGTTCTCACTTGACGCTGTTTAAGATTAAGGGCGTTTTATCGAAAAACTCTCAGTCTTATTCTTTTTCCCGGAGGTGTTTCAGCGTGTAATATTTGGAAAGGAAATGATCGTTGTCAACTTAGAGGCCGGCGGCCGGCGCCCAGATGTTGCAACTGTTAGCATGCAACATTAAATAGCTGTGCTTACTTAGGTACCTCCTCGCGGCAACCACTGGGTGACTTGCTCAACGCAATAAAAATAAAGCAAGACTAAAGGGTCCGCCAAATAACAATTTTTTTTTCAAAAACGGCGCAAAACATCGAGTGTAGCTTCGGCTGTGTGGCACGTAGCGCCCGCCGTCCTGTTGAAACCAAATGTTGCCAATATCCTCCTCTTCAATTTTTTGAACAAAAATTCGTTCAACATGGCCCGATAACGATCGCCATTGACTGCAAAGGCCACTCCTTGCTCATTTTCGAAGAATGCCCCTGGACCAAAATAAGCACCAAACAGTGACTCGTTTTGGGTGTATCGGCTTTTCAGAGTATACGTGCGGGTTTTCTGTGCCAAGATCAAAATGAGCTTCATCTGAAAAGATGACTCTTTTTGGCAAAATCGGCATCGAATTTTCAAATTAATGTCGCAATATTTCTTAGCGTTGTTCAAGCGTATAAACAACCATATTCGTTCAGCGGAAGGATAAAACTAAATATCTGTCAAATCAGACAGATATTTAGCTTTATCCTAAATAGCTAAATGTTACCATTCAAGAAATAAGCACTACAAGTAAGATGGCGGACCCTTTACAATGTTCTGCAAATAATTACTGAGTACCAGAATATCAGTAGTCCTCCAAAACTCTCAGAAATTTCACAGTGGCAGAAATCGGTTTACAGAATCAAGCGTGAACTTCAGCGGCTTTAAAGCAGCATATTTGGTTTTTTTTTTAAGTTATTTCAAACTGTCTTTTACTCAAAAAGCCTAGAACTATCTAGACCTACCATATTCTTACTATCTTCTGCATTTCTCTACAAGCCCTTCTAAGCTAAGCTTTAATCAGTCAGTGATTCTTAATGGTCTCCTCAAATTCAAAGACTCAAATAGAGTATAACCCAGCTCCAGGTGGCCTTTTTGTTATAAAGTTTAGCTCTAGTTTGTCTCTTCCCATCACTTACATGTTCCCTTTCAAGTAGACTTTTTCCGGGCCTATGGAAAACATCCATTATTTTGGTTCCGATAACCTTTTTTCTTATTATAGACCCATAGCTAAACTCTCATATCCCAAAGCTTTTCGAAAGCATTCTATATGAAATACTTTGTTTTCAATGCAAATCAATAATATCCTTCTAGCAGCACAGATTTTGTAAGGTCTACTTTCACTTATATACTTGAGTTTGTTTCCTTCTTACTCTGATGGAAAAACGAAACAAATTAGGCGTCAAGGCTTTCGACAAAATCTCTCAATTTCGACGACAATTCGTTCGTCACCTGGTGTAGTGGAAATTCAGTTGTATAAGACATTACCATTAATTAATTAATAAATTTTTTTCTGGAAAAGTAAAGGGCCTCCTTCAAGATCCTTTCATCTTCACAACCTTCCCATAAACCGTCTGCATATTATCCGTGATTTAGGTGTTCTCTATGACTGTGGATTAAATGTTTGCTCTCATATTGACGAAATCCAAAGAGAAGCGCAACCCTTGTTACCAAATTCCCTTTATATAGCCTATGTTCGTCCTCTCCTTGAGTATGCAGATGTGGGCTCCGTATAAAGCGGTTCACATCTCAAAGATCGAAAGCGTTCTACGTTGTGTTCTGACCTTTGTTTTTAGAAACTTTCTCGCTCTGCCCCTTAACGTGAAAAATTATTAATCTCCATTCCTTAGAAGTTCGAAGCGAAGTTTTTGATATCATCTTCTTTTACTGGCTTCTTACTGGTGACACTGCTCCCCTTTTATTTCCATCAACACGAATCCCTGAAAATTTAAGATCATCCGGCCTTTCCTTCTTGCACATCGTATATCGTATGCTTTAATGGAACATTTAACCCGCATGCTAAGTGAGATCAATTCTGTCCCTTTTCTTTTCGACCTCAATCTTCCAAATCTATGTCTAAAAGTCCTCCTATTAAATAGTCTATACACTTTATAGTTTTAATTTAGTTTAAATTGGTTTAAGTTATTTTAAGCTTGTAGTAGGTTAATAAATGGGGTGTGAATGCACCGAAATTCAAAATTCAAATTCGCTTTCATATATTAATGGATATCTGTTTTGCTATCGTCTTATTATTTTGGTAACATCTACAGGTTCTTAAACACATTTTTTAGTACCTAGAATTTGGACGATAGTCGACTTAAAAGGAGGTAAGGTCGAGCCAAACAAAAAACACTACAACATATGTATGCACAAAGAGATCTGCTACAGGGAGCTGCAGTGAATCTCTCGTTTTATGAATCCATTCACTTATTCATTGCCTTACACACTATTCAGACACCATTCATCTTAATCCAAAGCAATACACACACTGCACTCTCATTTAGTCAACAAGACAGGTTCTCGCTCTCACTCACTTAACTGAAACAATGGCAGGCAATGACAATATCTGTTTGCGTATGAACTTGTGCGAATAGTGTCTAAAGCCTCGAATCATCTACAGTGCAACGAATGTTTCATAAGGCAAAGAATTCTTCACAGTGCAATACTGTGATGAAGAACTCATCACACAACAAAAAAAAACCCAAAAAATATAAATAACGCCCAAGTCAGGTAACAAAATGTTAATTCAAAATGTGTGTATGAACATGACAAAATATTCGTTGTCATCCCTCATCATTCGTGAACACTCGCTTTTTTTCGAATGCAAGCGAATGGTGTACCTGTTTGAGTTTGAATGGTCCATTCATTCATCATTCATGAGCACAAGTAATGCGAAGGCTCGTATTCACGAGTGTTGTCAGTGGCGTAGCGTGAGTGTCTGCCGCCGGCGGAAGACAATTTTGCCGCCCTTTTATTTAGGTAGGTATATTAATTTAATGTGTACTACCCTACATACATTAATTATAGAGAACTTTTCGGTAAGAGCAGTCATCATTATTTTGCATTACAGTAATTCTCGTTTATTTACCTCCCCGCTTTGATGCACAACCCGTTTATGTAAGCAATCTTTTTCTACGCTTGTTATTTTGTTTGATATTGCTCACAAATCACCCCTGTTAAATGCCTATCGGATATTTACCCACCCCAATAACGTCCTCTATTTATCAACACGGTTATCTAAAAAGCACGCATTTATTTCGGATAACTACCTTACTTACACAAAATATAAATTATTAACGCAGTTCACACTGTTCAACTATTTGAACAAATTTGGCTGGATGCATAGAGTGGTATAGAACAAGAGGACAACCTCTAACTTGTTCTCTTGCCATAGCTTCCATTAACTTACATAGTGGCTTTTGTAATACAAGATTTATCTGTGATACACATATTCAGCTGAATAAAATTTAGTAATAGTGAAATTACACATACCAATTTATATTCGGATAAGAAATTGGCGCAAAAGCTAAAGGTAGGGCTAGACATTAGTTAGCTTCTGTGAATAACTGAAAAATTCGTTCCCGTAGTTTTTCAAAACTGGGAGTTACAATTTTTGATATTTTTTCAATGCACTTAATATTATTGCTGTATTAAGATTTTTATTCCTACTTTTTCTTTTCAATCAGGCTGTTAGCCTTATTCATGAACTTATTTTTCAAAAAAAGTCTTAAAACACTTTCAAAATTCAAAAAGTCAGCCAGACGTGGCCTTGGTGGAATTTCATATGAATCAGTGGTGGAAACTGTACTCATAGTAGAAGGGGTAAATTTCGGTAGATGTATGCGTTAATCAGCATGTAGGCAGGTTTCAATGTGTGTGTAAAGCTGGGCATCTAATTAATTTCTCATCTGTGAAATGATATTAAATGACTTAAGAAGGAAACAAATAGCGAGATACATGCAGTAAATGTAGTTCTGTAGCCAAACGCTCATAATCAGCCTTATCGGGAACTCCTTGGGAAATACTTTTCCCAAAAAATGCTTCTCTTCCCGGGAACAAGTTCCTACTATCGGGAATTCCCAACGGATTTTTTTTCCATGGGAACAAGTTTTTTGCAAGGAAAAACACAATATTTCCCATACCTAATAAATGAGTTCCCGGTAGGTATTTTTAACTAGGAATTTTTATTCCCAATTTGGAAATGAAGTTCACGATACCAGTTTTTCGAATTTGGGAAAAAATCAGTGGGAAAAAAGTTCCCGATAACCCTAAATGTTGAAGCAACATTTGTGCCCCATTCAAATAGGACGATGATCAAAAAACAGTCCTTCCGACATAGAAGCATTTCAGCTGGCCATCTTAGACCGCAGGTGCAGATGTCATTGGCTTTCTTTCTCTAGAACAACCAATGCAACCTTTTATAAGACCCTGAAAATCCCAGTTGTCTTTCGTCTCTTTCATAAAGAAGGTGCGATGTGTTTAGAAGAAGATTTAACAACGAACTTTATGAGCTGTACAGCGGTTTGGAGAGTATACGCATCACGACACTATGATGCCTGGGACATGTAAGGCAAATAGACACCTACGCTCCGATTCAACGGAACTTTCCATGTACTCGTTGCAATTTAAAAAGCTTATAAGTTTATTTGAATAACAGCGGGCCTTTGAAGTTATTTTAAGAAGCAACTCCCACCCATGATCCCATAAAATAACCTTTATTGGTTAACATCTCAGCTACGCACGTATCAAAATAAGTGTTTCGTTGAATTGTTACCTATCTTCTTGTCGTTTAGTGTACAGGATTCTGTTCGTTCAACAACTACACTATCGCTCCCTTGAATGTGATCAACTCTCATCATCTTCATCATAATAATAAAATGCAATATAAGGCTTCTTCCCTCATTAAATACTTGAAAACTTCCCTCTATTGCGCGGGTCTTATAATACCAAAAGTGGGTGGGATATCCTTTCTCTTTCCCAATACTAAACAGGATCAGGAAGAATAAGAAGACAAAAAAAAGATAATAAATCCATCTTTTTCTTATGAGAAGACCGCTTCCTTCACTTCCTCCCCATTTTTATATTCCTCCTTCTTTTTTTTATATTTCATTTCGATGCACCACCTTTACTTCGAAAATTTCTAACGAAAGGTTTTAAAATAAAATCCTATGCCTTCCAGCATGGGGTGGTTGTGGGATTATACAACGTAGAAGTTGAAAATGGAAATTCAATTAGAGTGTTTGTTTTTTTCTCGATTTTTGTTCTTTTTTTTTCTTAGAAAAGGCCATTGTTTTGTTTGCCGTTTTTTTTTTTTGTCGTAGCAACGTCACTGAAACTTTCTGTGATGTCATACTTTCCAGGTGAATAAAATGTCCTTTCTTTTTGTCTTTATGTAATGAAGCTAAAAATAGAAAGACTACTTAACTTGTTTGAGACTTTCTGAGCTGACTGACAGTATACCGAATTGCAATGTGCAGTGTTCAAGCAGCTGGATGGTTTCTTTTTTTTTTTTTTTTTTTGAAAGTCACATTTCCAAGTGCACCAAGGGCATTTAAAGTGGTGACAGCAAATTCATCCACAATTCATATTTTATGGTAAAGAGTATTACAAAATTTATGCAGCACTTTCATGACTCCTTTCTTTGGGTATGGTTGTGATGACGGGTTACTTTTTCATATTAAACGCCCTGCCAATCAACTTTTTTATGGGAAAGAACATATGATTTTTCGTTGGTGATGCTCCTGATGAAAGAATTATGTCTTTCCTTTCTCATTTTTGTTTTTTTTGTGAAGTTTTTGGCCATGAACGTTGATTGTGATTACATTCTGAGGGACGTTAGTAAAATTGAAGCATGTCTTCAAGATGGCTTAAGGTACGGCAGTTACACGATTGGAAGTGAAATGAATTTGATACATGTTTAGTTTTCTTGTTATTAAATTGAACTGACGTTTTCGATTTCCTCCCTGGAATGGGCTAGGTTTTCTTCAAATTCAATTCGTCGGCTTCCATTTCTATTACTTATTAAATAAGAGAAGAGCCTTGTTAAAATAACGTTGAACAGCTTTTAAGAATTTTCTTTGAAGCATGCGAAGCGTCATTCGAAAATAAAATTTAGTTTGTAACATAAATTCTCATAACAAAGAAGTTCTTAAGACTGAGAATTGGTGTATGGTCATTTTTCGAGCTGGCATGTCCAGCTAGACAATTACCTAGTAGATCTATAGTTCCGTGGTGGAACAATGAACTACAGAAGCTTCGCAGGGAAACCAGAAGTATTTTTAATAGGTCCCTCAAGACCAAATCAGATGTCGACTGGAACCTGTATCGATCTAAACAGAAGGACTTTAAAAAGTTAATTCGAAGATCAAAGAATGCCTCTTACAAAGAATTCTGTGAAAGTATAGAAACACTCAGTGAAACTAGTCGACTTACTAAAGCCCTTAAAATGAGTAAGGTAAACAAACTAGAAACGCTCAGGAAATCAGACGGTTCCTATACCGAGTCCAAAGCAGAGACACTCAGTCTTATGCTGAAAACTCATTTTCCAGGAAACCAGATATCAATTGGACCACAGCAATCTATTTCCCTTAGATCAGGTGAACCCGATAAATCCACTCGACTTAGCTGGTACACGCGTCATCGTTATAGCTGTTACCGACGAAGCCATCAAATATGCCGTGGCATCTTTTGACAGTTTCAAGTCACCTGGCACTGATAGTGTTTACCCAGCTATGTTGCAGGAAAGTATTAACCTTTTGCTACCTACTTTGAAAATATTTTCACTGGTAGTTTAGCCCTAGCGTATATACCAACTCCATGGCAGAGTGTTAGAGTCGCCTTCATACCAAAAATTGGTAAACAAGACTACTCACTCGCCAAGAGCTTTAGACCCATTAGTCTTACCTCCTTTCTGCTAAAGACGCTGGAAAGAATGGTTGAGATTTACATTCGTAAAACCTCACTTCAATTACACCCTCTGTCTCAGATGCAACATGCTTACCAAAGAGGAAAATCTTACGAGACCGCACTTCAAAATCTTGTTAGCAGGATTGAATGCGCGTTTGACAGGAAAGAATTTGCGGTAGGCATTTTCATCGACATTCAAGGTGCTTTTGACAATGCTACCTTTTTAGTATGTGCAATGCTGCCAGAGAACACGGTGTGGACGAGTCATTAGTGTAGTGGATTAAAGCAATGCTAGTGAATAGAACCGTAATAGCGGAGGCGGACTGTGGACAATATGTTGCAACGGGAGTGAATAAGGGCTGTCCACATGGTGGCGTTTTATCTCCTCTTCTGTGGTGCATGTTGATCGACTCTCTACTTGTAATGCTCAATGTTTCTAACGTTCACGCCCAAGCATATGCAGACGACGTCAGCGTGCTCTCGGTTGGTTCTAGCCTCCAAGCTATCTGTTCCCGAGCACAGGCTGCGCTTTATATGATTGACACCTGGTGTGTCAGAAACGGTCTATCCGTCAATCCTCTTAAAACCGAGGTTGTCCTTTTCACGAGACGTAGAAAATTGACTGGTCTGCCCCAACTTACGCTTAAAGGCGTCAACATCCCCTTTTCAAATGAAGTCAAACATCTTGGAGTGATTCTGGATAACAAGCTTCTTTGGTCTAAACATGTCGAGTCTAAAACTACTAAAGCACTGTCAGTCTTCTGGCAATGTAAAGGAGCCTTTGGCAAAACATGGGGTCTTTCACCGAAAAGGGTGGGTACAAAATACCATTTCTAAAAATATAGAGCACAAAGGAGAGGTGCAGAACAGAAGGCTGATCAAAAACATTCCTTCTACAGACATATGCAGCGGCATTTAGTTGGCTTCAGGCATATAACAATCCAAAACCGAGATGTTGGCCACCCTTTCTGAGGTCCACCCACTTGTACCACACGTGTGGGTCACGAGTGTGATGCTCGTGTCGTAACGCCGAAAATTAAGAGAACATGAAGAACATTTCTAAAATTCCCATAAGCTCAAATAACATATAAATTACCTTCACTCACTACTTAGAAAAGGATTTTCCGAGTGAAAATCGAAAGGAAATCGTCACGTTCTTGTACTGCTGTAATAACCTAGAGAAAGTTTTCTGTAATTCGATAATTCTGTTCATCACAGTCACTTCAGAAAAGACAAGTCACAAAAAAAAAACAATGTACTTGGAACATTGTTTCTAAACTAAAGAAAAATTTATAAACAGAAAAATAAACAAAAGACACACACAATCAAACTGCTATGCTGGTCAGCAATTTCTTGTTCATTTTGCTGTTTTAAGTTTTCCTTCCTTCCGCTCCCAGTTGAATTAGTCCCCACAATAATTCAATACATACATATATTCATATAGCTCTATGGTCTCGTTAGACGATAGTCTTCTTGTCTTCTGATACTCCCATATATTTCTATTAGTGCTGACCTTGTGCGGGGGACAGTATAGCGGTATAGTGTGCATACTAAACAGTTCCATTTTTAGTGTTTACTGTTGCACACAGTGCACTTGTGTAGAAAAAATGTCCGATATTATCAGGAGAGCATCAGAGGGCTTGCATCAGGGATATGTGTGTAGACGAAAATGGCAAAATCAACAGCAGGTTAAGCTTATATATCATCAACACACACACACACACACATACGCCAATACACATGGGCACATGAATGTCATTAACAGCAGCTGCCATTGTTCTCAGTTGGACAATGTGTTTCCTTGTTGAAGGAAATAGATTTACAAAGCTATCCCTATACCTCAACCCTTTGCCTCCTCCTCTCGGTTCTGCTCTTTGCTGTGCATAAGTACTTGCATACAGGGTGTTTTGAATAAGATGCGACAAAAGCCCAGGACGGATAGGTTAAGTCAAGACAAGAAAAAAAAATGTATGGGAGGGAAAGGGTCTATCTCCCTCAGTTTACGCAGGAGGAGTAATTTCACAAAAAAATTGCTTAATTTTCTAAAAAAAATATAAAAAGTCAGCTAAGCCACTTACCATTCTGTTTTCGAAGGTTAATACTTAGTTCTTTATTAAGCATTTTCGTTCAAGTTAATTTAGTGAGTTGTTAAGTAATTAAGTCCCAAAGTCGAAGTTGAAAAAACAAAATTGCCTCTGCCGCCCCAGGGAGGTAGACTACCTCTCCCATGCGATTTTTTCTCGTCTTCGTCCTGAGCACCCTGTATAATCCTTGACAACAGTCTGACTCCGATATTGAAAATGAAACGATAATCGCATCTCATTGCATATAAACGACACTCAATGCGGTTTAAAATTATGGCCTATAAATGAGAATGAAAGCACCTCATCCTTGTTATTTATAATTTGTCATAGATTGACCTTTTTCGCAATCAATATTGGCTTTGGCTCTATTCATGCGGTGGCAAATTATTCCAATATGGGAGTAGATGATCGAGAGTTTTGCATGTAATTTTTTTTTTTTTTCAATTTGAATCCTCGAATAGAGGAGAATTATTCGTGTTGCCTCCGAATGCGTTGAAGGCTCACTATGAACTCTGTTTCGTATATGAAATTGACATTTAAGTTTAAAACTTCTAATGGTACCCATGTTGTAATGTTTAGCATGTCTGTCAGTTACGCGAGAGGTTCGTGGTTCGAATCCCTTCAGAAAACAAAAAATTTTTCCATGGGTATCGCCTTTCATGAGGAATTGGCAAGTCCACTGATAGTAAATTCATTGCCCTGAAAAGGCCTTCTCGATTAATCGTTCGGAATCGGCAGAAAATTGAAGGTCCCCTCCATTCCCTCACAAGGAAGTGGTTGTGAGAAATGCGGTAGGCCCAGAGGCTCCTCGCTCTGTTGCGCCACCCTATTTTTTATTTTATTTTACTAGATTATTTGCTTCAATTAAACAGAAAAAAATGTAGTTGAACATTTTGAAAGATTGTTTTGTTAGAACTCTGAGGAGAAATATTTTCTCGGTTATTTTTGGTTGGAATTGGAGTTGTATTTATTTACAGATAGCCATGTTCATATCATCAAATTCCTTTCGTTGGGCTTGTTTGTCCTCAATGATATGTTTGTTAATTTTTTTTTAATCTTTGAATATTTTCTTTTATTTCCAGGTACGTGCATTGGTTGGTTGATGAAACATTTATAGTTGTTCGGTCGTTCGGTGGGTAAGATATATAGATTAAGATTTTTTAACACATGAGACTGACGAAAGTGTCAATATGCACCCACCCTGTGTACCGTGTTAGATTGTGTAACACAGGGGTTCCCAAACTATTTGGAGCAACCTACCCCTTTTCCAAAATGAGCTGATACCGTAGACCCCCAAAGCCAAATTGCTTTAAAAATCCTGTTTCAAGTTTTTTACTTGCTTTTATAGGTACCTAGTCTCTGAGCAAGTTTTGCAGTAGTGCAGAAAGAAAATTTTTTGAGATAACAATAAAATGACATTACGATGATAGCAGCTATGAAATTCAATAAACATGAAGTGTAATTCATAATTTATTTGAGCTCTTATTTGAGAATAAATAATAAATTCATGGTTAGAAAAATTAATGCAATTAATAAATTTGGTGACTTTCTACCAATCTAGCTATAGATCTGGTTTAATATTGGTAAGCTGCAGCCTTAAGTCTCCGCGTTCGTTGACCTTCAAACGGTTTCTTTTTTTCGTCAAAATGTTTGCAACCACACTGAAACCTTTGTCAACTAAATATGATGATGGAAAAGCGATGAGATATTTCTCAGCAATGTTCCACAATGCGGTATATTGAGTTGCAATGCTGCGCTGCAACCAGAACTTCTGATAGCCTTCGTTGAACTTTAGCTTAAGCTCTTCGTCAGTTTGGATGGTGATCAACCCTTCTTGCATTGTCACATTGGCTTCTTCCATGGCTATTATACTGTCGGATTTATTATCCACTCAGGAATTTGTAAGTTCAAAAGATCCTCAAACTTTTTGTTAAAATCCTTGTGAAGCGCTTCCAAGTGAGCGACATATGATAAAATAACATCGTCTTGAAGGATTTCTGTTGATTTAATATAAGTATTCTTTTCTGCTTAAATTTTGTTTATAAAGAATAAGTTTTCCCACAAACGCCGCTATAATTGATTTTGTTTTAATCAAGTTGAGATCGTCACCCTGCTGCAAGTTGACTTTGTTGAACATGTCGAAGATATCAGTCGTGTAATAAATATCCGTCATAGAATTTTTCAGATTTTCTTCCAAAACACCCAAAAATAGCAGAAAATCTTTCTTCAGTGTGCAAAAGTAATTTAGTAAAGACTTCGTCATTATCCTCACAAAGCTGAGCAAATAACCGAGAGTTCAATGAATTGCTTCGAATCTTGTTGACAGCATTTATAACGTATTGCAAAGACTGGTACAATCTAAGACTCAGATTTTTTGCTACTAAATGTTGTCTTAGATTCGAATTTAAAATTCTGTATTTCTAACTAAAGAAAAAAACATATTTAATCTAGTTTAAAAAATGCTTTAAATTGATAACAAACATATCCAAATACAAAATAATAAACCAAAGGAAAAAAAAAAAACATATAAACTTAAATATTGAAGATAAAAAATCGTCCATCTTCATCATAATTCCTCTCTCTCTCTCTTCAGTACATTTTTCGGCAATAACTGACAGTACTTTGATATAAAAGTCCTGGGCATCTTTTGGAGCAGGAAATATGAGAAAGAATCCCATCCCAAAGTATGTTACACGAATTACGGGACACCCTGCATAGCTGTGACTCTGACTAACAGGTCATCATATAATACATATTCCGAGGACAGAAGCATACTTCACCATTCAAAAGTTTGCTGAAGTACACTAAATCTTTATTAAACCACCTACCAACTGTTGTTTCCGGAAAAAAACGAGCAACGATTCGTCGAAACAGTACTCAGATACGAAAAGGAATTTGTTGAGTTTTTTTTAAAGGTGTAGCAATACTACTTTTCATTTTTAGAATGGCAAAAGTAACGCCATACTATCTTTAAATTTTAAAATAAGAAAATGTGTTAAGGGGGTCGATTGCAAAACTTGTCGACCACCAAATTCAGATTTCGATTTTGTCGACCCCTGAGAAACCGATATCGACCCCTATGGGAATCACTGGGTAACACAACCTTAACTGAGTCATTAGATGGTTGTGATTGTGGATTTGTATAGAAACAGACACGCAAACAGACAAATCCAAAATATTTTAGAAAGGGATATCTGAGAGGTATAAATAACTTTTTGTGAAATTTTGGAAACCGTCGACTGTTGATTTAAAAAAAAAATTATTTTTTTTTCAATGTTCAAAATGGCTCTAGTAATTTTACAAACTTTTTCGGTGATTAATTTGAGTTGGTAGAAGGTTATCTATTTTAATTTTACAATTCAAGCAAAAAACTTAAAATTCGCGCAAAAGAGGTAATTTTTTTCATTTTTAACTTCATTTTTACTAATTTGCATCTTATAACTAGTTAAGGCTAACAAGAGCGATTAAATCTAGTTTATTTAATAATTTAACTAACTTACTGAACCCAGCTGGGTGCTCTAAAGTAAACATAAACTTAAGCGTACTTATGCATAATGCCTTTCGGCCTACATCTACCTAGATTTAGAACCTGTACCAGTTTCCATTTTTGAGCCGTCCGTATACCAGACCATATCTTGCCTTGAAGGATGAGGCTTTGTGTTCTACCAGTCTTCTCTAGGGGGGATTACAATGGAGAAGTTGAGTTTGAAGTTGTACATGGGAATAATAGCATCGAAACACATACTGAACGTATTAAGTTTTTCTAGACTTTCCATTATCGACAGATGTCCTTCGGGTTTGGATGTGATTTTATGTGTCCTTGATGGAAAAGACGGTGTGTCGCCAGTCTTTTTATGAAGAGGGGAATTGGAGGTAGTCCTACTATGAAGCTTAGAGCGTATGTTGGTGTTGTACGCATCCATTAATGCATGTTGTTGCCAGTCTTTGAATCTTTTGAAGTTTTTGGATTGCCGTTATTTCTTTTGTTTTTGTCCACCATACAACGGCTGCGTACGTTATTGTTGGTTTGACTACCAGCGTATATAGGTCGTAGTGTCGTACATCATTTTAGGTTTTAGACCCCAGTTTTTCCCGCATATGCTTCGACAAGTCCATAGGGACTTGGTTGCTCTGCTGGAAATGCGTTCTAGTTGGGGGTTCCATGACATTTTGCTGTCTAGGATGATCCCATGGTATTTTGATTCCTTTGAAAATGGTATTGTTTCCCCATAGAGAGTGGGGGTAATAGAAGATTTAGGTTTCTTCTTTTTGCAAATGGGACAATAACTGCCTTATGGTTGACAGAGAGACCTTCATTTGGGCACCAGCTTTGTACTGTGTTTAGAGCTGTCTGAAGTCTTCTTAATATTAGTGTTTCTGATGAGCCTTGTATGACAATTGCTAGATCAGCTGCAAAGCCCCTTGCATAAATGCCTTGGCTTGCAAGTAATCTTAGTAGGATGTCTACAACTATTGACCAGATGAGTGGTGAGAGGACTCCACCTTGTGGGCAGCCTCTTGTTGTTAGTGCTGCGATTTTCATTTCTTCGATATGGCTGTGGATAATTCTACTGTTTAGCATGGACATTATCCAATTGCGAATCACTTGTGGAACGATGTGGTGCCTTAGATTACGGTCTGTGGACACCAAAGAAGTGTTGTTGAAGGCTCCTTCTATGTCACTACGCAAATTTCGTTTTTATCGGTACAATGTTCTGATCCTCGTAACTAGGTCATTAAACGCGGTTTCCGTTGATTTCCCTGGTTGATATGCGTATTGTGATGTGGATAGTGAATGGGTAGCTAATTGCTTATCCCGGATGTGTCTATCAATGACCTTCTACAGATTGGCCGAATAGATTTAGGGCTTGGATCCAGATTCCTTCCCGCTTTTGGCAAGTAGATAACTGTTACTCTTCTCCAGCTTTCTGGTATGTGACCAAAAGCTAGACTGCAAGGGATAGAATGGGAGCAATTATGGCAGCCCCGTTCATCGTACACCTTCCTAATATACAGGGTGTAACGTACTTCGTGTATTATCCTTTGGGGTGTGATTCTTGGTCATATTCTAAGAAAACAATTGTTATACAGTAAAGCTCGTTTCTCAACTTTGACATCACTTTTTGACAATATAAAAAAAGGCTAACGAGGCTTGATGTACCCTGACCTGTGTTAAATTCGATATATCTGCCAATTCTAATGATAGAGACCTAATCTTAGACTTAATTTTTTGTAAAAATAACAACCCTTAAGACCGTATTTAAGTTGAGCTTCCATAGTCTTAGGTATGCCAGATTTTCAATTTTAAGTGGTGTTCAAATTTTCTTCCCGAAACAAAGTTTTGTCTTTGAGGCCATTTTTTTGCAGAAAATGACTGGTAAACATAGAGTTACTTTATTTTTACAAAACAATAATGAAAAACAATGCCCTCCGTGCTCTTTGGTTGTAGTTGGGCGCATTTTTTTTTTTTTTGCTTTTTTCTTTCAGCTTCTGTATTCCACCCTGAGGCGAGCCTTTTCATCTCTATTACTTGAGGGCAACTTTTAATACGCAATTCAAAGCCACTTTCTTCCTACATATTACTGCTTTAGCTTCATCTTTTCATCATGTTTCTTTTGCATGTTGGTACTGTCCCTGAGAAACCTCTAACATCGATTTAGTTCTATCCCAGATAGTTTGTTGTACGATCTGCGGTTTGAGTACTCTTCAACTGATAAACCAGGTTGGACTCAGAGCTGAAACTGAATTTGTTTAATTATTTTATTTTCCTGTTACTGTTACGAAAATTATCATGAATTTGCTAACCGAGCTGACGGTAATGCTATAGCTATTTAAGTTCATAGAAAATTATTATCATTGTAACATTGTTGTAGTTTGTTGTAGGCAGTCCCACATACTTTTTGCTATGCCCCCTGTATTATGGACTGTGCTGATGGTTGCTCCCCTTTTTCATTTCTTCTTCACCGTCTTCTTAAAAAATTCTGATGGTGCTGCTGGCCGACAGCTTCACCCAGTACCACTTTGCAGACTTCATAAATTTGGCCATTAGATGGTAGTCAATTTGGGTCTCATTTCCATCGCTGCTGAAAGTGACAAAGTGTGGGTCCTGTTTGGTGACCATCGTATTTAATACGATATAAGGAATAGTGTGACTAGCACATTACATTCTAAGGATGTCGTCACCACGAGGGTTCCAGTTGCCGTATCCCATACCTCCATTGTAGTTCTCATAACCCTCGCCTCTCCGCAAAGATTCCTCTTTTGGTATATCCTTAAGTAGATTATAGGAATTTAGCCAAAGTGTGTTTCTTCCTCTTGCACTTTGTGAAAAGCATATTTTTTGCCAATCCATTTCCCTCTACTCATCCAACAAACGGGACACTTCTTGACCACTCTTATTTTTTGCCTAGGAGGAATTGGATTACGAATAAAATTTTTCAAATTCCAGAATAAACATGATGTTGAAATACGCAAATTAAGTCAGCCTTTCCTTGTCAAAGTACTCCATGCTTTTACTTATACGTTTATTTTCTAAATACGCTTCATCTGCATTCAGCTCAATCGATTCAAATCAAATTTAAGTTGGTGTTGAATTAGTTTACTCGGGCATACTTTAAGCCACATAAATCTTTTCCTCTCCATTCTCTTCCTACAACATTTAAACCATAAATCAGTGAAGAAAGTTTTGGAAGTTTGGGCTTATGCTCTCAATTTTTCTTTCCTTTTTTTTTGTATTTGTTGTTTTGTTTTTATTTTCTTGTTTACCCCAACCAAAAGCTCATAAAAACGAGCTGTGCTGTGTTGGTTTGGGGCTTCATAAATAGAACAACAAAAACCGAAACTGCCCTCTTCGTATATTGTAATTTAACTTTTTTTTTTTCGTCGAAGAGAAAAACAAAATCAATCATCTTAAAGAAAAACCCCACAAATGACTGCAAATGATGGCAAAAAATAGGAAGAAACAAAAATATTTATGAAAACAAAAAGTGCTTTAGCATGAAGAATAAATTTTCACCAAAACATACTTGGGGGGTGGTGTGCAAATATAAGAGGCTGACAAAGCATCCTTAGCGGCATAAGTAGAGGTGCAGAGTGACGTGTGAGACTATACCTCTCTGATTATTTTTCCAAAACGGCATAAATATCATTGGGTAACCTACCTACCAGCTACCATACTACAAATTTATACACACGTTTGTGTGACAGCATAGAAGGGCAACAAAAACATATTTCACATATTATTTCCGTTAGAATATAATGGAGTACCATACTCAAAATGGATGCCCATTATTCTTATTATCCTGCCAAGTGGTGAATGAAGGATGTGTAAGGATAGAATACGTTTTTAATATTTTTTATTTGAATAAATAATGCTTTTGTAAGTGAGAGAAGTGGTAGGGACTATGTTACGGTACCATTAACCTACTTCTAGACAAGAGAAAACAGAAAAAAAGGATTGGCGATTCTTAATTTTTGATTTTGGTTAGGTATCTCTGGCCATAAACATGTTCAATTTGATCTGAAAGATGAAGTAATAAATAAACATCGTAATCATTGAAAACTTACTGGTAACAACACAGGAAGATTATTAAAAGGTTAAATAAACCGGAAATTTTTGACATCATAGCAATAAAAAGAAACATGCTCCCATAATTTTGGTGGGGGCAAAACCCCCATTTATTAGGCTTAATACAAGCTATTAACTTACAAACTAAGAAACTTAATAGCTAAGACTTACTAACTAGTTGGAGGGCTTAGGAGACGAAGTTTTAGGCAGGGAGTACTCATATTGAAGTCAAAACAAGAGGAATGGGAGTTGACATTCCTCAGCATTCGGGAGATGGGTTCATTGGAGCCGTAAGAGGTTCGATGGGTGGGAAGATAGAAGAGACGGGGATTACGGGTGTTACGAGGGTTAGTATTTAGAAAAATGGATTCGTTAAGGGTTGGACAGTCAATGGTACCTGTGAAGATTCGGTGAATGAAGAGAACGTCAAGTATTTCTCTTCGATTTTTCAGCGTATTGAGGTTGAGGAGTTTGATTCGGTCTTGATAAGGAGGTAATATCAGGGGATTACTCCAATTAAGACCTCGAAGAGCAAATCGGAGGAAACGGCGTTGTATGCTCTCAATTCTGGCAATGTGCACTTGTTGGAAAGGCGACCAGACTTGACAAGGGTATTCCAGAAGCGGGCGAACAAATGAAATGTAAAGGGATCGGGTTACGTAGAGGTCTGCAAATTCTTTGGACCATCGTTTCACGAAGCCAAGTGCTGAATTTGCCTTGAGGATTATATCGTCGATATGCTTGAGGAAATTCAGCTCACGGTCGCAAATAATCCCAAGGTCCCGGATCATCTCAACGGTGGAAATGATTTGACCGTTTAGAAGATAGAGACGGGGAGGAGATTTGATGCGTTTACGTGAGAAGGTTATTGATTGGCACTTGGAAACATTAAGCTCCAGGCAGTTTTTGGAGCACCATATTGAAAAATTGTCGAGGTCATGTTGGAGGTGGGAAGAGTCTACAGAAGAAGAAATGACCCGGTAAAACTTAGTATCGTCCGCATAGAGAGAGATAGAGGAGTGTTTGATGATCATTTCAATGTCGTTAATACTGAGAATTAAGAGGAGAGGGCCTAAATGGCTGCCTTGGGGAACACCGGATGTAGCTAGAAAGCGGCTGGATAAGGCGGATCTGAACCGAACACTGTAAAAACGGTTTTCTAAATAAGAAGAAATCCATCTCAACTGAATGGGTTCAATGCCGAGAGTGGGAAGTTTAAAAAGAATAAGTTTGTCAGAGATTTTATCGAAAGCTTTACTAAAGTCAGTTGAAATTACATCGACCTCCTTTCCATTCTCCAAGGCTGAGAGGGAAAATGAGACAAAGTCAACGAGGTTTGTTGTTGTTGACCTGCCTTTGAGGAACCCGTGTTGTCTAGGGGAGATGAGAGATTTGCAACGAAAACTTAAGTTTTCATACAATATACTTTCGAAAATTTTGGGTATATGCGATAGTTTAGCGATGGGACGATAATTTTTCACGTCGCACTTAGGACCTTTTTTGTGTATAGGGGTTATAAACGCCGTTTTCCAAGCTCGAGGAAAACTCCAAGGGATATGGACAAGTTAAAGATTTTTGAGGAGGGAAGGGAAAGAGTGGCGGAGCATTTCTTAAGAAATATTGCAAGTATACCATCCAGGGACCATGAATATACTCATCATTTAGATGATTTAACTTTTCTTCAATTAAATAGGAGTCAAAGAAATGTGGAAGGAATGGATCAAAAGAAAAATTCGGTAAAAACGAGAAATAATCTGAATCAGGAACAAAAGAATCATCCGTGAAAGACTGTTTGAAGTAATTTGCGAAATAGTTTGCTACGGCAAGTGCATCGGATGAGGTTTCGTTATTAAAGGAAAGTGAAGGAAGGGTACCTGTCAGATTTTTTTTTGTGGTTGACAAGTTTATAAAAAGACTTAGGGTCATTAATAATGTTAGATTTCATTTCGATTAAATAGCGTTGGTAAAGGGTGTTGAAAAGCTCACAGGAAGTGTAGATAAGCCAAGGTAAGCTGAATAGTCAGTAGGAGATCGAGGACGAAGGAAGATTGTCCACAATTTGTTCCTTTTATTTCTTAGAGTATGGAGCCTATGGTTATACCACGGAGGGGAAGTAGAAGAAGTTTTAAGTCTAGAAAGGGGAACGAAGAGGGATATAGCTTTATGTATTTCTCTGTAGAACGCGGATGTAGCATCTTCTACAGTTAGATTATCAAAATTAAAGTGAGTTCTATTGAGATAATCATTAATTTTGCGGAAGTTCGCTTTGTGGAAATCGTATGAAGCTGGTGGTGGGGGCTTGTTGGATGGTTTTGAAGACTGGAGAAAATATGAGAGAAGGAGAGGAGGGTGTAGGTTATTATGGTTGAAAGAAGCAGGGGTGAAAGTGAGATCCAAGAATTAATGTGATCTGTTGTACATACAAGGTCAAGTTGCCTACCCATGTAGTTTGAAATTCCACTTACTTGGCAGAGGCAAGAATCTGCACATTCTTTGGCAGAGATGAGGCTAGGAGCAATGTAAAACGATTGGTCATCTGACAAAGTCCAGTTCAGATACGGCAGGTTGAAGTCACCGAAAATAAGGATCTCATCATGGGGTTCGCATAAAACTCAAATGTCGTCAATCGTTTTAATTGCAAATTCATAAGATTCGAGGGGTTGCGATGGTAAAATATAAAAGCAGATAATGTAAAGCAATTTATGGGGTAGTGTAATTTTGATTGAGACAAAGTCAAGGCTTTGGGAGGAGGATGTTGAGAGAAGAAATGAATCAATTGTATTGGTGACAGCTATCAGGAAACCACGACAAAGAGCATATCAGTGTCGCGGTCTTGATCGTCATCTCGATAAACATTGAAAGTTGAAGGGAACAGTTCCTGGTTGCTAATGCTAGGGATAAGATTGGTTTCAGTCAGGGTATAGACTTCAAAAGGCAAAGCGTGGGATTGTTGAAGGACTGCTCTTGTTTTTGAGCGAAGTCCTCTTACGTTTTGATAGTAAAAGGTAAGAGGTAGATTCCTAACGGAAAAACTTGTCATGGTCAGCTCTACTACGTTGAAGGTGGGATATTCGTTTTGAGTGAGCATATTGACTAAAAGCTTCTAGATCATTAGCGACCTTTTCAGGGGACAGATTAAAAAGCTCATGGTATTTAATATACAGTTTCTTAGGGGTGGGAACATAAAAATATCATGATAAACCTCCATCTTCTAAGCAGAAGCTTTTGCAATCTGTCAAGCCGCAAAATATCTCGCTACTCATAAATTGATCAACAAACACATTGACATTTTTATAATAACAGAACGAGCTTCAAAAAGATCAGACCAAGTAATTTTCTGATTACTATTTTGGTTTATGGATTTTTCTTTGTTTTCTTTTTTACAATTGTGAAATTCTTAATTTTTCATTTAATAAGAAAATCAAATTTAAATTAGTTTACAATTAAATTTTTCTTACATAAAATTTGTTTAAATTTTATGTAAGAAAAACCCTTTTAAATACATAAAACGACCGCTTTTAACACTTTCGGGTTTGATTTGAGTTAAAAAAAAGAGTTCTGTCGAGTGCCTGTGAAAAATTGACGATAGTAGCTGCCCTTAACATTTTATTAAGCCATAAGCAAAATTGTTGTAGCTGCAACTATTTGCAATTTTCGTAGTCGTTCCCCAGTGCTTTCATTTTGATCTTAAAAACAGATATCTCCTTTTGAATATTTCAATTATTTGAAAAATAAAAGAGCTAAGGGCGTCAAATTTTCTTTTTATATCAAAAAAAAAAGTTTTGTTATTTTAATTGATCGTTAAAAAATCCGACCACTTCTACATTCATTTTTATGAGAATACCAATAAAATGGGCCTGTACTATTTGGGAAGGCTCTGACTGGTGTCAACTTGGCGGCGCGGCGCCCAGATGTTGCAACTTATAGTGCACGTCAATTGTGCTTACTATACCTCCAAGCGGTATCCACTGGGCCCTGGGATGCTTCGTCTGGAGCTGACCTGCTAAACTAGTAAGTGCGAGTGTTGACAAAGGAATGCGGAAGAAAAGAATTGTGATCAACACTATAATGCTCTGCGAACAATGACTGACTGCACGAATCTCAAAGGGTCTACGAGAGCTTTTGCGTAAATGTCCCAGCGGATGAATTCGAATTACAGAATGAACGGTGGACTTCAGCAGTCAATAAAGCAGAAACCCATGAAGGAGCTACTCCAACATATTTGGTTTAAAGGTCTTTCAGGGTCTTTCAATACTAAGACAGGGTATTGAAGTAGAGATGGTAGTGGATGAGCTCCTGGTGACCCAACGGCAGCACTCACACTCCTGCAGCAGGGTACTGAGTACTGACACTGGATATTCCAGCCCTTTTTGTCCGAAGGGATCCAAAAGGACCTGGCCCTCCAGGTTGGGGGTTGTGCGTAGGGTTAACTACCCAACCACGTAAAAAACATCTGCTTCCGAAACAACCAAAAGCCTCAGATAACGATAATGATTTCAAAGTTGACGACCCAAGCAAACGAAAAAAGGACAATTACCTCCAGATCTGCACGTGGAACGTAAGATCTCTTAATGGATTCGTGCAGCTGGAGAATTAGCGGATGCCCAGGACTGCTGCAAAGCAGACATAACCGCCATCCAAGAAGTGCGATGGAGTGGACCGGGCATAAAGAAGGTGAAAAACTGTGACATCTACTATGGCGACTGCTACAGACAACAGAAACAGCGCTTATTTGGGTGCGGATTTGTCGTTAGAGGAAGACTCAGGGATAAGGTGATTATCCAAAATCCAGTTAATGAGAGTATAATGACCATCCGCATCAGGGCTAAATTCGCCAACATTAGCCTTATATGCGCCCACGCCCCCACAGAAGAGAAAGACGACGATTCCAAAGAGTGTTTCTACGAGCTCTTCGAAGGAACATATGAGCAGTGCCCTAGACACGACGTAACAATCGTTCTTGGCGATTTTAACGCAAAACTAGGAAAGGAGGACATCTTTGGAAATACAATCGGTAAGCAAAGCCTCCATGACAAAACCTCCGAAAACGGACTGAGGCTAATCGATTTTGCTGCGGGGCAAAATCTTGTTGTAAGTAGTACACGCTTCCCGCATCTAAATATTCATAAAGGTACATGGCGATCCCCAGATCAATCAACCGTCAACCAAATTGACCATGTTGCAAAGCACTCTTCCAGTGTGTTAGATGTCCGAACTTTCCGAGGGGCCAACTTTGACTCGGACCACTACCTTGTTGTAGCCAAGGTACGAGTGAGGATATGTTGGTCACGACTCGCACGAACTAACGCTGTGAAAAGATATGACGTAGGAAAACCACAATCGCAAGAGATTGCCAATGCCTTTTTCAATCGAGTGTCCCTTCAATTATCCTTGAATCCTATGCCGCCAACATTGAAGACCAGTGGCAGCAATGCCAAGAAGCCATCAGAACCGCTGCCTCTGAGATTCGGGGTTTCACTCGGCCCCAAAACTAAACGCATGGTTTGATGAAGAATGCAGGCAAGCAAATGCAGCCAAACAAAAAGTACGGCAAATGCTGATGCAAAAACGAACGAGGGCTGCTTACTATTAGTATAACGAGATTTACAAGGAGAGAAGAAGGGAAGAACACCGACTTCTCAAAAAGAAAAAGAAGCAGCATGAGAAACGCTAGTTTGAGGAAATTGAGAGGTGCCATGACAGGAACGAGATTCTGAAGTTTTACCAAAATGTAAAAAGATCCTGCCAGGGTGGAATACCCCGAACTCAAGCCTGTAAAGACCAGCAGTGAAACATAGCTGTAAAGTCACAGTCGCTACCGAGGATCTGGAAAGATCACTTCTGCAGACTGCTTAACGGCGATGTGGACACAAATTCCGCTGTCAGGCAGATTGCCCTATTCAGCTTGGACTCAGCTTGCAATATGCAAACTTAAATGGAATAAAAGTGCAGGTGCAAATGGCCTTGATGCCGAACTTTTCAAGGCAGCTGGAGACTAGTTGGAAAGGAGCATGCACCAGCTGATCTGCATGATATGATCGGAAGAAAGCATGCCCGTTGAATGGAACCTGAGTATCGTATGCCCGATCCTAAAGAAGGGAGACCCTCACAATTGCGCCAATTACAGAGGGATAAGTCTCCTTAACGTCGCCTATCTTGTCTGCTGTAATATGTGAACGTCTGAAACCCCACGTCAACAACTTGATGGGTCCTTATCAATGTGGTTTTAGATCAGAGAAGTCCACAATAGACCAAATTTTCACATTACGGCAGATCTTGGAAAAAACCCGAGAATATAATATCGATATTCACCATCTTTTTATCGATTTCAAGGCCGTGTATGACAGTATTTACAGAGACGAGCTGTACAGAGCCATGTCTAGTTTCGGTATCCCTGCAAAACTCCTACGACTATGCAGGATGACTTTGGAGAACTCACGCTGCTCTGTCAAGGTCGGTAGAGAACTCACCGAGAACTTTGATGTCGAAAAAGGCTTTAAGCAAGACGACAAACTGTCATGCGTTTACTTCAACACCATACTTGAAAACATTGTACAAAACTCAAACGTCAACACCAGAGGAACAATCTTTCAAAAGCCTGTACAATTACTCGCCAACGCAAACGATATTGACGTAATGGGAAGAAAAAGCGTGATGTTATAGGTGCTTTTGCGAGTATTGAAACAGAAGGGGCAAAAATGGGTTTGATGGTTAATGAGGGCAAAACGAAGTATATGCTGTCATCAAACAGGGACACAGAACATCGACGAATTGGACAAATCGTCACAATAGACAGACATAACTTCGAAGTAGTACAGGACTTCGTCTACGCCATAGACACGGACAACAACATCAGTGCGGAGATCAAACGGAGAATAACTCTTGCCAACCGTTGCTTCTTTGGGTTAAGAAGGCAAACTTTGTTCTGCAGTGAGTCTATTTATTATAGATTGGTAAGAAACGGAGTATAAATCAAGTGACAGCTGTCGAAAAGATCAACTCCGAAAAAAGTATTGCTAGTTTGATAACAACACGTCTTAAAGAACAACTTTTACAATTTAAAAAGTGAAATTAGAAGCTGTTTCCACGAAAAGAATTTTCGTGCGGAGTTCATTATAAGAGAATACAATGAGTAGATACGCTGGAGTAAACACGTGCTTGCTTCATCTATTTGGTTAGTCATTAGCTACTGTCACCGTAAAGTGTTAAAAAACCGACAATTTAATTAGCAGCTCTCGGTACATATTCATAGCTTTTTCTCCCTATAGTTTATATTACGTCGCGTCGGTCTAAACAACCATGAATGTTTTTTACCCAACACTTTTACAACAGCACCTGGTAAGAGGGATTTAACAATGTTGTGTTGATGTTATAATCTAGTAATTAGCTAGTTACATGAGCGAAAAATCGTTTTTCAATTACCTTCCTAATAAAAGAAGAATAGGTAAACAATCAATGTGCAAAAAGAAAACAAAGTTAATGGAAACACCTTGCTGACTAAGTTTAGTGTAATTGCAGTTGGCGATTTACTCACAGTGAGTGCTTCTTACACACAATCAACTGTTACGTCTTTACAGTTTCTGTAACTTTTTCTGTGTTGGTCGATAAACTTTAATCGTTGATATCCTGGAATATGGTTTGTTGCATTTCCACACAATGAAAAAATCCTTATCTTATCCACGTGATTCGTCCATCGTCCATCGTCCATTGTCCTACATGTATATTCCTTTTGTGCGTCACCATCACCACATTTGTATGTGACCATTATTGGCGATGGTATTCTCCTTAAAAATCCTTGTTAACATGATAAAAAAAAATTGTTCCTCTCTGATTTCCAGTAAACCTTCATTGTCATGCATCTCCATGTCCTGTGTGTGCAACAGCCAACACAAGACTCATCCCAGCATCGCTAATGGCCCATGCATAACAGAAAGATGTACTTTATCGATTGCTTGTGGTGTTGACCAGTTTCAATGCCTTGTACCTTGAGTGAAATAAATCGCTCGGGTTTCACACGTTTCGTATGACGTATGATGCTCTTAGTTTGTATTTCTCACAATTTTATGGTATATAGGTCAAATGTTGTTGAAGAGCTGATTGCACATCGAATTCCTCAGAAGCGAATAACAAAGTAAGCAACTGAAAACTTTAACTCGTAGTCAATTGGAAAATGAACACAATTATTTTCGCTTTCTTATCAAGGAAAAGCAATCATAAGCTTATATAATATTTAAAACTAGCCTTGGAGTCAATGGCTATAGTCACGTTTTGCTAACAGCACGTGAACGTGGGAACATGAACATATTTTCTTGTTCATCAAAAGGGGTTGATCTGATGTATTCTGAGATGAAGTCAAATAAATAAGTAGATGAAGAATGTCCGTTGGCGTGAGAGTGCGTGGTTGAAGTATAGCATTTGTTACTCGGAAATAATATGAGTCTTTTATTAGTAAAAGAATTTTTGAAATCGCTCCACTAGTTTTTACAATTTTAACATAACTCATCATGTCCCTTTTTGAATGTCGATGGGTGTCGCATTACTGTGTACTGTCGCATTGTAAAGTTTTTACTTTCAATATTTTTCCAATGCTCTCATAAAAAAGTATAACTTCAAATAGGCAGACCCAGAGGGCTCGGGTAGGACCCGAAGCCTTCTCTCCATCGAGAGACCCACAAATTTTTTCGTTAATTGCGAACGATTAAATTTCATTTAATAATTTTTATTTTCATTTCATTTATTAACATAATGTTTTGTACAATAAGACTTCATCTTTTATAGTACTTAGTACAAAATTTAGATAACTGGAATATAAATGCACCTCAATAAATTTAAATTTGATATAATCTAACATCTAAGTTGGATTGAGAGAAAGATAAGAAAAGAGAAAAAGAAAGGATTAAGTGAAAGTAAGGAAATCAATCTATATTGGAGAAATGTTGTAAGACAGCTTTTCTGAAGTATGTTGGGCTCAAAATCCCTTTGATTTGTAAGGGAAGAGATTTCCAAAGTTTGATTGCGTGAATGGAAAAGAGCCGCGAAGAAGTCATGTACTTAAATTTAGGATGGATAATATTAAACGTTCTCAGAGACTGTGCAAAACGAATTTTGTAATACAGATACATTGGAGACCGGTTTTGAATAACATTATACAAAAATATACAATTTCTGGCATTGATATATTGCGTTAAGTTACACCCTAGAAATCTTTCGAAAAACCTGAAATGTGATCATGTCTCCGAAGTCGATATATATAACGTAGTGAATCGTTGTACGCTTCTTGCAGTTTCCGTTGGGAGACATCATCAAGATTCTTGTAGATTATGTTATTATTGGTAAAACTAAGGCTTATACAAGTTTTTTCCTGGTTTCAAGGGGCGTAAAACCTGCTGTTAACCATAGCTTTCGAAGGCATCCATATATTCTTTTAACAACCAAATTAATGTGATGAGAACTAGATAGTTTGTAATCTATGACAAAACCAAAGCTTTCTACATGTTCCACTATATCTAATTTGCAGTTACCTAGGAGGATAGACGGAAAAGATGGTATATAAATTTTTTTTATAAGATATAAGTAAAACCTGAGACTGGGTGGGGCTGATATTTACTCCATTCACAATAGACCAATTGTTAATATTGGCTAAATCATTATTTAGCAGACTAGCAAGGTTTTGAAGAGGGCTGGAAACGTAGAGTTGAATATCATCTGCATAGAGATGGACAATGGTGTGGAGGCAATATGTTGGTAGATCATTAATAAAAATACAAATTAATATAGGTCCTAAAATTGAGCCTTGAGGAACCCCCTCCTTTACTGGTTTAAACTCATTAACCACCCTTTGCATTCTTCCAGAAAGAAAACTACTTACTAGGCCAACAGCTTTGTCGCTAAATCCAAATAGTTGTTTGAGTTACCAGCAAAGAATTTCATGATTAACTCTATCAAAGGCATTGGAAAAGTCAAGCAGACAGAGGAGAGTAATATATCCTTTATCAAAGGAACATCTAATGTCCTCAAGAATGTTGACCATATCTGAGGAGCAACTATAGTTAGCTCTGAAACCTGACTGACAAGGATGTAGAAGTGAACTGTATGATAAATAGTTACGTATTTGCTTAGCCATCATCTTCTCAAAGACCTTGGACAGTCATGGTAATATGCTTATTGGCCTGAAATCGTTGCAAGACGAAGCGTTTCTTTTCTTGGCAAAAGGAATTACTTTTGCGATTTTCCACTGTTGCGGAAAAGTGGAAGACATTAACCAGTAATTAATTATGTGAGTCAAGTGTTTTAAAATGGCAGGCAAAATCATTTTAATAAAACGAACTGGTATACCTTCCATTCTCACCAAAAGAATTCGACTTAATGGCAGCCACACATTCGACAACATCAATCTCTGTAACAACTTCAAAGCCGAAATGCATTTGAAATTCTCTTCCGATGTTACCAAAGTCAAAAGAGTGATTTTGTAACGTGCCTTGATCTAAAAAATGGTTATTAAAATCATAGGGATTGATATCATAATTTGTTGAATCTTTATTTTCAGTTACTCCGCTTTTTCTTAAGTTTGACCAGAGCTTTTTAGAAGGCAACGATGCGTTTAGTTTAGATGCAAAATAATTTCTTTCAGATATTCTTATGGGTGAAGTTGCACTGTTACGAGTAGGGATGCTCATGAAAAAAAAAAAACATCGATGTTTTATTCGATGTGATACATCGTAGCCTTACATCGATGTTTGTCGATGCATCGCATAAAAACATCGATGTTTTCGACGTATCGATGTTTTTTGAGCAACCTGACATTGATAGCGTACGCGTCGCGTGTGCAGCTGCACATCGTGTAGTCTATCGCTGGATATATAAAGTAAAGGAGAAGAGAGCATGTTATGTATGACATGTATTAAACCGAAACAGAACACTGAAATCGATTCGGTTAGGTAATGTGACTGTCAGTTGTGAGTGTTCAGTGTACGATGCTTGCTTTATTCAATATTGATCGAATGAAATACACCATCCCACTGATACATAAATTGAAAAAGAAAAGAGCATTTGAAATAAATTGAACTGTAGACTTGGCACTTTGAGTGGGTCTTTTCAATGCTTGCTTCATTCGATGCATCGAATAAAAATACATCGATGTATCAGTAAACATCGAAAGGGTGCGAAACTTCGGTTTTATTCGATACATCGAATAGTAAACATCGATCTTTTCGATTAATCGATGTTTTTTGAGCAACTCTAGTTACGAGCATTTTTATATCTATTCCAATTTTGTGTCGTTCGATTGGTTTTCCACTTTTTATACATTTTATTTCGCGTTTTAATTTTGTTGGTTACTTCCGAAGTGTACCAAGGACATATACTATTACGAATCGTAACAGTTTTGGTAGGGACAAATTGATCATACAGATGAAAAATATACTGATTCAAACATTCTAAGCTATGTTAACATTAGGATCAGCGCTCTCTCTGCAATTTATCCATGGAAGAGAATTTATCCCGTCTTGTAAGGCTTGGAAGTCAATACGGTTGAAGTCTTTGTAAGTGAATGACAAAGGACTATAATTTTTACAAAAATTTAAGTCATAAGTCTGAAAAGAAGGTCATGATCAGTTTTGAAAGAAAGCTGATCAAAGAAAAGTTGGTTAGATAGTTCTGACACTGAAAGTAGGTCTCAAAGACTAGGGGTAGAGTTACTGCTAAAACGGGTAGGCATTGAACTATTTACAAGGGATAAGCCTGTCGAAACAACCAAATCTAAAAACCATGAAGCGCGATAATTCGACTTTAGCAGATCGATATTGAAATCTCCGCACACTATAATATGTTCGTAGATGGCAGAGCAGTCTAAGAGACTTGTGAAGAACGGTTTAAGAGAACAAGCTTTGTTGGGGTTGTAAGCATAAGAAACTAAACATTTGGTGTATTTATCACTTATCTTTACAGTTAAGTATTCAACTTCCAATCCACCTGATGGGTTGACAACAGAACAGTTTAAATATGTTTTGCAGATAACTGCAAAACCACAACCTACGGTATCTGTAATTCGGTCATTATGAAATAAGTTAAAGTTTGGTACATCGTAAGTAGTGTTTGATATTGTAGGGTCGAACCTAGTTTCAGTAACACACAGCACATCAATGTCAGAATAAGCAAAAACAAAGCGGACGAAATCAATTTTTTCCAAATTAAGGCTTCTTGCGTTTATACAACTTTAAAGCCGTCTTGCAATTTACTAGCTTAAGTTGCCAATTCATCGCGAAAAGCAATTATGTATTCTAGATTCGAAACTCGAACTCCCTCGTAACAAGCAGGCTTGTTAACCACTTCGCCACGGGACCCAGTTACGTTGTTTTCCGAGATTTATTTTCGTGCACTGAATATTTTAATTTGTACATATGTACCTAATTTTTGTTATCTCCTATACAAGTAAGCTCCACTGAAGAAATGTAAATTTTCTGCAAGCAATCAAATCCAATTTTGTTCTTAGATATTGGTAGAACTAATGACTTTTCGGAATTAAGTGATGATCCATGTGTTCTAGACCACGAGCAGATGTGACGAAGATTCTCATTTAATTTACCTACAAGTTCAACTACACATTTTAATGGCCGAGCAATGTATAATTGAACATCATCAGAATAAAGATGTTCTTCAGTATGCTTACAAACGCTTGGTTGGTCGTTAATACACATACTGAAAAGAATAGGGCCTGAGATTGACCCTTATAGAATTCCCCATTGCATATAAAAAGAACGTATATTAACACCATTAACTCGAACCATGAAACGAAAGCTCGATTAAAGGACTTCTCTTTTGAATCGGAAAGAAAGTAAAGTGTAGAACCTTACATTGTATATATAATAACCAAGTGTACCACCAAAATAAATTTCAACAGAACCGCAACCGAAGTTCGTTAATTGAGCAAGTAGGTGGCTATAGTATCGGGAGTGTTCATGGTGTTACTATAAGTTTTATATACAATGGAACACCCTGTTTTACATGTTATGGGTTAGAACATGTTATGGGTTAGTGTCATTCTAATCTATAAAAACACAACTTTTTGCTGTTATCAAGATAACTTTGAAGAAGCTTCACCGTAAAGTTACAGAAGCCAGATTGAAACTGTGTAGTTTACTTTGTCAAAATAAATAAATAAATTAACAGGGTGGCCCAATAGAGCGAGGAGCCACAAGGTCTAGCGCATTTCTCACAACCATTTCTTGTGAATGAGTGAAGTTGACCTACAATTTTTTGCCGGTTTCGAACGGTTAACCGAGAAAGCGCTCTGGGTTAGGAGGCACTCAAGCAGACATGCTCAAATCACGCCACGGGTTCCCCCTTTGTCAAAAGCTTCGAGAAATCAAGAAGGCAAAGAAGCGGCATATTTCCCTTTTCATATTCCAGTCTTATATCGGTTTTTTCAATAAGAGCGCTACAAAAGTTTTTTTTAAATAAAACAAGAACGGTTTTGGATATCAGTGAATTTCTTTATTCCTGTGAAAGTACTTTTGATGCCATTTTGTATGGAACTAGATTTCTTTTGCATGGCCACCACAGGCACGCTTGCGGAAGTCCAGACGCTGAACCCAATTTTCGACGGTTTTCAAGCATAAATCGGCCGATACTTCTGCACGTTCGATATTCGAAAGAAGTTCATCAATCGTCGCTGGCTTATTGGCATAAACCATAGACTTGGCGTAGCCCCACAGGAAATAGTCTAACGGCGTCAAATCGCTCGACCGAGGCGGCGAAGTGACTGGACCATTTCGTGAGATAACTCGTTCTCCAAACTTTGTTTCCAATAAATTGATTGTGACATTCGCTGTGTGGCTTGTGGCGCCGCACAGTGGTTTCACTTCTATGGGGAGGGAGGTCAAAATTCAAAATTTTATTTTAAACTGTTGAAAATGATTCAAATAAAGTAAAAAAGTGATTTTTTTATATTGTAACTTAGTTTTATTCATTATTAAAGCAATAAACTCAAAATATCTTGAGAAAGTGTCGATTTTTGCGTTTTTTTCAAATTTCTTTCGTTCGAAAGTAGAGGATCTGAGGTTAACAGCAATCTATTTAATAAATCGGTGTTTGTAGACAGCCTAGATATTTTTCGTGTATTGTGAGATCGGAAAAATTTAACGTCCTTGTTTTTTGCCTCGGCTGCCTCTTCAGTAAATTGCCCAATAGGTAATATGGCGTGTCTCACAATCTGCCCTCCATGTATTAAAACTTTGTGTACGGAAGCTGGCAATGGGTACCAAGGGTATTCTTTTACAATTTCCGTAGCTGTCTCTTGAGAATATTTTTCAAATAAGTCTGCATTAATTTCAAAGCAACTTGCCAAAGTTCTTAAAATCACAGAACATCTTGTAATTATTGACTGTTTTACCCCTGTTATCTGGGAAGAAACGGAAGGGTTGGCAAAAAACCTTCGTGCAGTATTCCCATCGTTTGAGTTTCCTCCACCTTGTTTCGGTTTGTCTACAATCAATCCGATTTTTTTGAACTCTGCCTGCACAAACTTTTTCTTTGCCTCCAAAAGAGGCTTTTCATCGATTCCGGTTCGCCATTTCTTAAAATCCAAACGATAGGATAGATGAATAAAAAATTCAAAAAATCTAATCCACGCGTGCAGTGGAGATATGCCAAAATCAAGGACTTCCTCATTAATTGATCTTTGTAGTGAGCTTTCAATATCGTTCATGTTTGTTGGCTTTGCTCCGCAAATATAGCACACCTGTTGCGAAGCAGTATGTGATAAGGCATTGCATATCTTACCGTCAACCATTGTCAATTTGAGGATATGCTTAACATTGACAAAAACATCCGATATTTGAATTATAGAATTTGTCAAGTTATCAATCTGGTTTTGCATATATTCCTGTTCAGCTCTGCTCAGCTCTGCCGTTTCTTTTTTTAACTGAAATCGTATGGGTCGGCAATATCGGGTTGATCCTGGACGGGGATTCTGCCAAACAATTTTTTTTTCAGTTTCAGAGCTCCGTTGCGAAAAGAGCTGTATTGGAACATAAGATGTTATGAACATATCTGAATCACTGAATACGCCAGATATTCTCTGTTTATATTCAGATTGTCCACTGCTCCCATCAAACCCCCATTTTCCAATTAAATAAAGATCACCTAAATCAAAAGTAAATTAAATCCATTGAAATAATTTTTATTTTTCATAAATGTGAACATGTACATAAGACGAACATAAGACGAAACTGCGTTATTCTACTTCCTGTGCTTAAATTAAACCAAGGAACACTTTAATTTGCAACTGAAGTTATCATATAATCAGATGTAATAAACACGAAACATTACTATCATGAACACAGACAAAAGAAAATTAAGGACAAGTTTTACAATAAAACACAAAACCAAGTTGGTTAAATTGTTTTTTTTTTTTACCAAAATCAGTCTCCGTATTTTTAAAAATTTCTTCTTGGGAATCTATAATACGTTGAGCAGTATGATTAAGAAGTCCTTGAAGGGTAACTTCGGCCGATGAATCTGTAATTCGTATTGTTTCGATCTTTGGGTAGCAGTCTTTTTTCGCCTTAAGAACTTTGGCATAGCCTGGTAGAATATCAACCTCCGTTTTTTCATTTATCAAGCTCCTAATAACTTGGTATTGGTGTTTTGAAAGCCTTGCCTCAACCAAAAGTTTCAAAGCATCACTGGCATCCAATTGCTTTATTTGGAGATTTTCTGAAGATTTGCAATGCTTCAGAGCCTCAGCAATGTCTTCATCAACTTCACTGATCTGGGCAATGCGTCTTCTCTTAGTTCGGGAAGAACTTTCCAAAAATGGCGTTTTTGGTCTGCCGGGATTAGTTGGTGCAGAACTGAAGTCTTCAATGGAGTCGAGCCAAACACTATTCGTAGATAAAAATACGGCCTTTTTTCTCGAGCAAGCCTCCCACCTTCTGTGGATGGACTTACATAGCGTGTTTATTTTCTTTTTAGCATCTATACTTTCAATATGGTAAATTTCTTTAAAAATTGACCATGTTTCACAACACTTAGCTGCACTGCGTCCTTTCTTCGCGGTATTCCAAATTTTAAAAATATCAAATCGCTTGATCATATTGCTAGAATATAATAATGTGAAAAATAGTGTCTCACTCAAAGCAAAAATTTTGCAATTTGCGCAAATTTGCGCAAAAAAAGTCTTATATATTCTGAAAGAAGAATAAAATCCCTAAATCATGGTGCAAAAATTATCGTGGGCATTTGTGGGAATTTGATGTTTTGGCTCTTCACAAAGACACGAAATATTAAAAAATTAAAAACTATTAACCTTTTTCAATCAGGGTTAAAATAAGAAAAATAACATTTTTTTCCACAAAAATCGCTGAAAACTTAAAATTGTACATTATTCCACTATTTACATACCTTTTTTCCAAAATTAGCTTTGATTGACACACCAGAACAGAATAAACCTTAATATAATGTTTTCAATTTATTTTATTATTTAAAATTGTGGAAAAGACTCTACTTCGTGGCACGACTGACAAGCAATAACCAATTTTAGAGAAGAAACTTTTTTCCCATTTCAATGTCCCGTTATCTAAGATAATTATTGCATTGAAAGAAACTTGTTTGTTTGACCTTGAAATTTTGACTTTTGGCCTATGGGAGAAACCACTGTGCGCCGTCCTGTTGGAACCACATTTCCTCCAAGTCCATATCATCCAATCGGGGCCAAAAATATTCGGTTATCATTGAACGGTAGCGATCCCCATTCACAGTAACGTGCTGGTCTTGATCATCACGGAAAAAGTACCGCCCAATGACGCCGCCGGCCCATAAACCACACCAAACCCTATTTTTTTCGGGATGCAATGATGACTCATGGAGTACGTGTGGATTGTGGCCTGACCAATACAGCATATTTTGTTTATTGACGAAGCCATTCAGCCAGAAATGAGCCTCATCGCTGAAGATGATTTTTCAATGAAAATCCGAATCATTTTCAAGTTGTTGCTCAGCCCAATTCACGAACATACGAAGCTTCTGGTGGTCAAGCGTTTTCAGTTCTTTCGTCAATTTAATCTTGTAAGGATGTAGGCCAAGATCTTTTTGCAAAATTCGCCACAACGACGTCACAGAGATGACCAACGCTTGAGAACGACGTGTGAGAGACACATTTGGGCTTTCTGCAACTAAAGCCTCAGCGGCAGCAATATTTTCGACACTACGGGCACTTGTTTGTTTCACTGGCACGGGAACATTTCGTACTGTGCCTATGGACTCAAATTTTTCCAGTAGACGCTCAATTGTTGATCTGCTAGGACGATTATGACGACCATAAATTGGACGTAGCTGTCTTTACGTTGAAGCCACTGACTAAACCATGAAATGGCAAACCTTACTGAAGAGAAATGTTAAAAGAGCGGCAACAAATATGTCGTCGTTTGCTCTACCTGTCGCTCTACTTTTGTAGCGTCTTTGTTGAGAAACCCTTTACTATCTGAAATTCTAACCATGGCAGTTGAACAAATGTGGTATAAAGCTCTGAAACCAGATTGACCATCATAAAGAAAATTTGCAGAAACAAATGTTATCTTATCTGCTTTGAACCATATCTTTCGAAGGATATCGACGAACACTGCAAAATGCTAATCGATCTGAAATCAGATGCCAATGTGGGGCTATTTTTTTTATATCGGGCACCACTCTTGCTATTTTTCACAACTTTTCGACTTCGGGTTCCACAATTTGTTTGTTTCTGTTTCACACAAGTCGTCGTTTTTTCATGTCTGTCTAGTTACCACTTCAAAATTTTCAAAGCTTGTCAATAGGATTGATTGTCGCTAATTTGTCGTTTAATTTGTTTTGCAAATAAAATTTTTGTTAAAAAAACGTGTGTGGTGGTAACTTGGCAAACTTATCTCAGACAAAAAAAAAAGTGAGACTAGTCCAGTCCCAAAGCCACAATATGTTTGGCTTTTCATTTTGTGATTAAATTGGTGAGTTAACGGTCAAGTTAGCATTACCACTCGTTTTATGTTTCGGTATTCGCAAGAAACGAAAAAGTCATTATTTTTTCTTTATAACTTTTTATAATTCAATAGGATGCAAGAGGTAGTTTGGATATGATTTCCAAAATGACTTAAATCGCTGCTAGAAAACGAATGCGATTTTTACTCGACGGATACCACAATGTAAAGATACAGGGAACCAGAACATCAATTTTATTTGACAGCTCGCCAACTGCTGGGCTGCGTTCCCAGATGAAACAAATCAAGTTGCGTTTAGGGATGAACAAAATTCACTAATATTAATTTGTAGTTAGTCCACGAAAACTTCCTAAAAACTGAGTACGCCATTACTTTCGTAGATTAACAGAAATAATATGCAAAAATGATTTCAAAATGATGTTCCTATGGATGATATTCCATATCCATGATCGAAAATCACCTAAATTCATTATTTCAAAAAAGTCCGCTTGTAGCCAATACCTCAGTACGCAATTATCTGTCGTTTTTAAGGTTTTTCTGAGGTTTGGAAAGATATGTTTTGTTGCGTCCCCCTTTCAGAAAGTTTTTCAAAAAGGGCAGTGTGTAATGCTTACTTGAGACGAAGCTTGAACTACCACTCCTAAACAAAGATTATAATCGAACCTATACCAAATACTGCCTATCTAAAGAACGACAAAATTGAGACACTGAATAACGTTCTCAGTTTTTGGTTTTGAGTTGATTTGACCTTTTTAGGGGGTTTTTTTTTCAAACGCAATTTTGTTTGTGAGAATTTTGTTTGCCCTCACGACAGAATTTATCACAAATTGGCGACAGTTAATACAAAAGCAAATGGCTCAAATATGAAAGCTGGAACATGCTCCGGCATTTCTCAATTAGCCAAGCTGCCCTAAAAGCACTGGATTCACTTGTCATTAAATCCAAACTCTCCGAACAAGGAAAAACTCTGTCATCCTCCACTAGATTCCAGTACACAAAGGCTATCTTGGTAACGAGAAGGTAGACATTCTAGCTAAAGAGGGCGCTTCTAAACCATTCGTCGATCCTTAACCTTTCTGTGGTGTAAATAAAAAACTCTTCAAATACACAGCCAAGAACATCCTACTGAAAGAATCCAACAAAGCTTGGTGCTGGTCAACCCTGGTCAATAAATTTTTTGTCGGAATATACTAAAAAACATCAAAATTCCTTGTAAAACTTAATAGGAAATGCCCAAAAACTTGCATCGGACTTTTAACTAAAGAAACATCTTAACCCCTTATTGCATAAATTATGAAGGCGGTAAAAAAAAATATTTTTTCTTGAAAATATCTTTTATCAGGCTTAAGTAATTATTCTCTATCATTAGAGAAAAAAATTGAGTTTTTTAACAAAAGTTAACAACAAAGCCATATATGGACTTGTATGCATTGAAGTAAAAAAGTACGAAAAATAATTAAGGCGTATTTGGCTTCGTATGCGTTAACGGGGAAGTTAGGGTTTCATGGTAAAAAAAGACAAAAAAAATTTTTTTTTCCTAATTACAAAAATCATCGATAAATATAAAATATATTTTTATGGCTTTTTCTACCTGAATTTACCTACGGTTGGGACAATAAAAAAAACAAAAGAAATTATGTCTTGTGGAAATCTTTGAAGCAGTTTCGTTTCTCATTAAAGCACAAGTAAACTTCACATTTTTTGCATTGCGTAAAAGATCGAAACTTGTAGCTGTTCTGGCGTAATGGTCTTTGATTCTTACTCCATTCCGGAAAATGATCCACATTATCTTGCCAGCACTGTATCAAGAGGTAGGTCTTGATGTCTTGATGGAGTTTTCCTGGTCTTTTCGATCGGCATTGGTGAGTTGGGTAATCTACATGAAGTGGTAGCTCGGCTTGTTGGGGTGCTTGGACTAGGTGTTCCGGCTGGACGGCCACGTTTTTTGGCGACACTTAATACTTTTCGTGCCCCACGCATATGTTCGGAAACAGCGACTTTCAAAGCAAACAACGGCATGTAGTCATTGACATGGATTCAGCGCCATAACAACCAAGCATTTACAAGGCTCATATCCACCATGTGGAAAAAAATTCGTTTGTACCATTGCTGGCGAGAACGCAAATGAATTCTATAATAGCCAAGCAAAGAGTCAAGTAAATCTACACCTCCCATATGGTGATTATAAACATCTACAGCTTGAGAAGATGTCACCTCCTTATATACGAAAATATCGCCGTTTTGTTGGTTTTGGGTCACTTCCAACATAAGCTGAGAGCATATTCACTACCTTGTTGTCGTACCATGACACTAAACTTAGCTTGACACCGTCTACGATCGTTGTTTTTTCGACCATGCTTCCGCGTCCTTTTCGCTTCAATTCTTTCTTAGTAGGCATTTTTGAGTTTGGCACACGATTAAATCTCACTGTTCCCAATGACAGCAAATCACTTTTAAACAAATACACTTGGAGCATAAGGCTATTAAACCAATTTATCAAAAGAGATCTTATAATTTTGGTGCATAAGTACAATAGAAACGAGTCTAGTTACAACATTGGAGCTGACACCAAGATCAGGTGCATCTGCGGGGTAGGAGTTACTTTGCAGGATTATATTATTTGATTTCATGACGACACTTGGTGGGAATTTTTTGTTCATCCACTGATAAATACTCCTCCTTTGGCACCAATAGCAAACGTTTGCGAATTCCATCCAAAAGATGCCTGACTTTATAAAGTTTGTCATGGCCATCTGTTCCACGGGGCTTAAAGTTTTCATTGTTGTTAAAATGCAAATTCTTCTTTATAACCTCAAATCTATTGGCATGGCATGGTTTCGTAGACTTGAGGCTTCCCAAATGTTTCGTCCAGTACATCCTCGTTGATGGCAACTTCAAACAAGACATGAACATAACGATTCCTACGAATTGTTCCATTTCATCTCTTGAAATGCTTGCTGGCTTGTTGGTGTTGTCTTGAAGAGATTTTAAGTTAGATTCTTCCACGATCATATCAATGAAATCATCAGTGAACAAGAACTTAAAGATTTCATTTGGTGTATCTAACTGCTTTATAGTTTTGGGAAGATCAGTGTTTCCTTTGAATTCAAAATTCTTTTCATCGAAAGCATCAAATTTTGCATTTTTCCACATAATAGGTTGTTTTTTTTTAACCCTTTTCCTTCGCTCAAGAGCCTGCAGCCTGCATCAATTCTATGTCATCATCATCGGATACTTCCGATTCGGTTTCCGGAATGATAACATTAACATAAACACGAAGTGAATGAGGGTCACCTTCTTGGTCGGAATCTGAAGCCCACTCATTATCACTTAAAAATCCATTTCCTGGAATTGAATTTACACGTTTTGAAGAACCATAAAAGTTGGAAGCTTTCATTTCTGTTAAAAAATCAAAATTGAATATAAAGCCATATATGATCGAAGGGATTTTGTCTGGTATGCATACGAGGCCAAATATGGCAAGTTCAAAAAATTGCCAGAATAGCAATTGAAACAAGAAAAAACACAAATATTGTTACAATAATATGTTCTTGAATACGCAAATAATAATAGGGGTATTCATGCATCAGCGTAAAACCCGCGTAAACCGTGTAGTCTGTGTAAGTTTACCAGATGGTAAAAGAACTGTCAAATTTTGTATGGAAAATGTTTTACACAAATTTGGTAAGACTACGCAACGAATTCAATGCGGAAACGAAATGGTAAAACGGGTAAAACTACACAAAAATCTTTTGTGACATTTCGAAAGAAGCGTTTCAGTTAAGTTGAACATAGAAGTAGGTACTTTTTATCAAACAAAAAATAAAATATAAAAGTATTTCAAATAAATATAGAAATGAGCGGAGTAAGAAATTAAAAACAAAGTTTTGAGGTTTCTTACACCACTTACACAAAGTAGCTTAAAGGGGTACTCATGCAAAGTCTCGCGTAATGTTACATATTTACACAAAACGTGATCTTACGCCGAAGCATGAATACCCTTAATATATAATAAATTTGTTGTAATACTTACCTACTTCTGTATAGTTTATTGATTTTCAAAAGTAGCACTTATTAATTCAATTTGGACCACGCTTTAATATATATCTCGATTATTGTTTGACAGTTGCACCTTGCAGCCAAACAAAAAGAATCCGCTATTCAAACATATGTATACTTTATCATGAATCAACTTTAGCAAAAACAAAAAAAAATATAACGGTCTGAAGAAGAGCTTAGATTTACAATGCCATTTATGGCTTTGCATGCGATAAGGGGTTAACCAAATGAGGTTGGTAGCAAACTCTATCTTTAGTATATATCCCTAAAAAGTGAAGAAACATCTCTGCACATTATTAAGGCGCTCTTAAACCTTAGAACATGAAATGAGCGCCAAGGCGTCAAAGTTAGAACAAAGTTGAAAGCTTAGCGGCAGAACGATGCCAGTTCAGCTTTCAATTTTGTTGTTATTCTGCAGCTCTGGCGCATTGTCGCTCAGTACGTGGTTATAAAAGCAAATCATGTTTCCGTCTTCACAACCGGTTCCAAAACGGACCAAAGGGCCAGATATCTTCTAAGGTTGAATTCCTATGAGTAGATCAATAAAACTCCCAAACTTTTGTGTGTCTTATAAATCAGAAGTACTTGCAGTCTTTGAAGCCGCAAAACATCTGGCTACGCAAATTTTGGTCAACAAAAATATTGACATCTTTAAAAACAACCAGGCGGCTATTAAAGCTATCTCAACTATTGTCACAAAATCCAAATTAGTAGGAAGCTGTCGCAGTAATCTTAGGCTTCTCAGCTCAACGAACACCGTAACTTTGACTTGGGTTTAAGGACATCGTGAGATAACCTTGCTCTTCGGATGTGGAACAGGAACGGTTGCGTATGATAAGCTCATTGAATTCTGACCTTGACAGCATTGTTACATGGGGTCATAAAAACCGAGTAGAATTCAATGCTTCGAAAACTCAATGCTGTCTCTTGTCGTTGAAGCTTAACATTCCCCCATTGCCATTATCCATGAATGGTACCTGCATCGAAGAAACCGGAAAGCTGTCAGAACTTGGTATGTGTGTAAACGATGATCTTCGATGGAATGACCACATATTTGAAGTCGCCAAAAACGCTGCTAAATGCTTAGGCTTCTTGAGACGATGCAGGAAGTTCTTCACCCCTTCTGATCTGGCTACAATTTATAAGGCCTACATTCACCCAAAACTGGAGTATAACTCCCATATCTGGTCAGGTGCTCCTCAAACATTTTTGCACCTACTTGATAGGGTACAAAATAGAGCGTTGAAATTGATAGGTGATAGTTCAATCGTAGAATCTATTGATTCTCTGGAACATCGTCGAAACGTTGCCTGTCTCGCTCTCTTTTATCGCTTTTTCTACAAACAGTGCTCTAGTGAAATAGCCAGTTGCATTCCTCCCCTGAAACAATTTAGCCGCAACACCCGCCTCGCTAGGAATGCTCACCAGTTTTACCTTGAGCCCAACTTCGGACGTACAGTCAAGTATAGAGATTCATACTTTAGTCGCACCACCCGTATGTGGAATGCTTTACCTGGCTCTGTGTTTCCCCTGTATTACGATTCACAAAAATTCAAAAGCAACGTCATAACGTCATTTAGTCATAACCCCTTGATGTGCACGTTAATTATAAAAAAAAAAATGGAGGAGAAGCTGGACAAAATCAGGTTAGCACTCGAATTTAGTGAAACGAAAACCTCATGCACATCCGACTTATGTAGCGGATACCAAATGAAGAGGTATCAAAGGAAGGATCACTTCACTTCCTCTGTGCGTATACTACCTTGGCCTACTGCATAATAAGCTCTCGGAGAATGCTTCTACGACGAACTGGGTGACATATCTAACCTCTCACTTAACAGCATCCCAAAATTCATTCAGGGCTATAAATGGTTCAGTGGCGGTTCCCAATCGCAATAAGCCACTCACTAACCCATTCCTCTACTACCTCCTCCCACCTCTTCATCCTCTATTATCCAGGGAGCACAATGTTTCCTTGAGATCTGAGTTAGGTGTTGCCGCCCATCCAATCTAACATAAGGCCGATTTGTCATAGTTTTTTTAAGCCCGATTCTGTTAAAAAGTCACGTCGGCTATCGTTGAATCTGCATTCCCTGGTAGAACTCATCGTTGAGGTAGAGCCAACTCGAGTCAAACAATTGCGCTAAATGCTCGCCGAAACAAAAATCCAGCTTCTAGGCACAACACAGGAGATCAGATCAGTAAAATACAAATCGTTAGACAAAGACTATATGTCGGGCTTGTGTCTTTTTTTTTTTAAGTGTGCTACAAGCTCATGTTTTTAGTGGACTTGCAGATGTTTGTACAGACAAAAAAACGCAGACGTTTTCTTATCAAGTAGTCTGGTCAATGATCTTTATAAGCATCTTGTTGACAATTTCTATAGCTTGCGACGTCTGTTCTGTCTTTCTGATTGTGTGTTGTGCCATTTATTCGACCAAATAATAATAATTAATTTTTTTTTAAATATCTGTGAATGTGTTCTTTACTATCGCTATTACACAATTTGTCTCATTTGAATAGTTTATTCTCTTTTAAAAATCATTAGAGTGTGTGGTTGAAGTGAAAAGAGTGATGTGCCATACACGGAAAATTATAATTGTATTTACATATTCCGAAAGACTATACATACTCAAATTTCTCCGGCACTTCAATCTGCATTCAAAGTCATTTGCAAATAAAAAGCAGTTTCAATCTACTGCTGGTTGTTTTAATTAATCAAAGGTTTCCCAGCATTTTTACTGAGTTTGAATTCTTTTCAACAAACATAGAAATGTAAAATTTCAGTAACATATTCAAATGCGGGCATGTTCTAAGAATATCAAAATCACAGTACGCTAGTTTCACTAAATTTGAGTTAATATAGAATTTCAACTCAACACATTGAAATATAGATTTTCCAGATGAAAAAAAATACAGTAAAGCATTACTTATGTTAGTACATGCAAACGTTTCCGAAGAAACATTTCCATCAATGCCATTTGCGTATGGACGTCATTGTAGGAAATTCGTTAAATTAGATTATTACCCCAATGCAAAAGTAAAAGTACAGTCGACTCCCTCTAAGTCGAACTTTCACGGGATGTTTTTAATAAGTTCGAGTAAGACGGAGTTTTTAAAAAATTCGAGTTAGAGAGATTATTATTTTTTTTTATTGAATATAAGGAAGACAGTAATCAGTAAGTAAATAAATAAAATAAATAAACAAAAGCTTCTTACTTCTATGGCTCGTTAATTCATTACTGTCATTTATCATTGTCTCAACAAAATTATTTAAAAAAACTAGTAATTTTTGACTGATATATCAAATTGGCTGGAGTATTGACTTGTTTAAAAAGTGACTATTTTAAATAGGCTGTTTTGAACCTCATCTGGTACATCTTCTGTCAATTCAATCGCTGTTTGCAATATTTCAATTGCATTTTCGATTGCATTCTTTTCTGGCATTTCGATGTTTATTATTTCGGCTTCTTCATCAGCTTCACTGTCGTCATCGTTATCATCATCAGCATGTAGGTACTATTTCTTCCAAAATTGTCTTACTATCTAGTATTTCTGTGGCTGCAATACCTTCATCGACTTCTACATAATCCCCCCAATTAACACTCGCAATGTTGTAATCAGTTTCAGTTTGCCGATTCCAGATCCTCTCGATTTCATTGGTGTCGTCGGCGTCGCGTCGGTTTCACATATCAGTTGGTCTCGTCCTTGAACCCGGCCTTTTTAAAACAATTTTCAATTGTCAAAGGAGTTACATCCTGTACCCATGCCTTTGAAACCTGATGTACACAGTCTAGAAGTGTTATGTTATATATATATATATATATATATATATATCATATATATAAAATTCTCGTGTCACGGTGTTCGAACTTGAACTCCTCCGAAACGGCTTGACCGATTTTTACCAAATTTTATACGCATATTCAGTAGGTCTGAGAATAGGCTACTATCTATTTTTCATACCCCTTAGTGATAAGGGCCATCTACCATTAACATTGTTTAAACTTTCCGGCTATTTTCAGCTTAGTCCAGCGGGTGTTCCTGACAATTTTTTTAAATAACTTAGATCCGAGCAACGCCGGGCGGGTCAGCTAGTATATATATATATATATATATATATATATATATATATATATATATAGTCCTCTTTTTTGGTTTCCCAAGCGCTTAAGATCTTGGTTAGTATACGGCGATTATAATGAACTTTTAAATTCTGTATTATGCCCATGTCCATCGGTTGAACTATTGAGGTCATGTTGAGGGGGAAATACTCAAGCTTTATAAACTTGAATTATTCCTTGACTTGTTTTGGGTGGGCAGGACAGTTCGCCCAAACTTTGCGTCGAGCTTTAAAAGCCAACTAGTAAAAAGATCTGTTGTCATCCAAGAACGTTGGTTGGCTACGTAATCAACTGGCAAAGGTTTTATTTTATTAAAAAAGCGAGGGTTTTTGCTTTTCCCTATGAATAAAAGTTTAAGCTTTTCTGAGCCTGTCATTTTGGACCACACCACAAGGCATGTTTCTCTTTCTTTACTGTGCTTCCCTCCAAAACATTTTTACCCCTTTCAAAGCCAAGGTACGTGTCGGTACACCTTTGTAAAAAAATCCCGTTTCATCGACATTAAAAATGTCGTCCGGTTAAAATCCTCGGACAACTTCTGAAATCTGATGTTTCCATTCATTGGCTTTATTATTATCAACAGAAGCACTTTCACCAGACAAAAATTTGATGAGGATACTATGCCTGGTTTTAAATCTGGTAAGCCAACCATCACTTGCCTTGAAATTAGAAAATCCTAAGATGTCTGCGAATTCCAGCGCTTTCTTTTTTAAGATTGGGCCGCTTACAGGTAAACTATTGCCATACGCATGCTTTGGAACCATTTGAAAACAGCTTTGTCAACACTTTCATACTCACAAAGTTTGTTCCGCTTAAGATGACCATTAACAGCACAACCATGTCGAGTTCTTAATTTTTCTCCTTCAGCCCATATCGAAGAAAGAGTACTTTTGGGAACGCCAAAATCTTCAGCAGTATGAACAACAAAACAATACGAACTGCGCGAGACTAATTCTTAAAAAAAATCGTTTCTGTAAAAGAAAATTCGACTTAAAGGTACTGAAAATAATCCAAGAATCTATAGAACTTGTTTGAGTTAGAGGGGATTTCGACTTAGAGGGAGTCGACTGTACTTGAATTCTCTTTATCAGGAAGAATCTAGTGGTGAAAATTTAACAAAGCAGCTACTATTTTGTTTTGAGTTTTGTGTTTGGGGTACCTGACATATTAATTAAGTAATCTATTTCATTCATGAAGTGAGCCATATCACGATACAAGTTTTGATTTTGTTCACCATACACACTTGGAGTATACCTACATCAACCCACCCACATTTTCTTTCGTCAATTCGGACTTAAGGAATACTAGGCTATTAATTAAGTTCAAGTTTAAGTTTAACTTTATGTTTAAGTGTGACTAGAATGTGAATCTATATTTGACTGTACGTCTGAAGTTGGGCATTCCTAGCCCTTTCGTTCAAAATATTTCAGGGCGGAATGCAACTGACTATTTCACTAGAGCACTATTTATGAAAAAAAAAAAAACATAAAAAAGAGTGATGCTGGTAACGATTCGAGGGTGTTGTTGTTCTTGTGTGGATGTAGGCTATATAAATTGTAGCCTGATCCGAAAATGTGAAGAATTTCCTTCATCCTCTTAAGAAACCTGTGGTACCCGTGGTGTGATGGATAGCATGTCCGCCTGTTAATCCAGAGGTTCGAGTTCGAATCCCACCAGAGGCAAAAATGTTTTTTCTACGGGTATCGCCTTTCGCGAGGAATTGGTAAGTCCTCCGTTAGTATTCATTGCCATGAAAAGCGCTTTCTCGATTAGCCGTTCGGAACCGGCAGAAAATTGTAGGTCCCCTCCATTCCCTCACAATGGATGGTTGTGAGAAATACGCTAGGCCCAGGGGCTCCTCGCTCTGTTGCGCCACCCTATTTATTTATTTATTTTATTCTTAAGAAACCTAAGCACTTGGCAGCATTTTTAGCGACTTCAGATATGTGCTAATTCATCATCATTTACACACATAATCACTGACAGCTTTTCGGTTTCTTGGATGAAGGTACCATGCATGGACAATGGCAATGGAGGGATGTTAAGGTTTAACAACAAATGACAACATTGTGTTTTCGAAGCATTTAATTCTACTCGGTTTATTCTATCACCTCTGTAACAACGCTGCCAAGGTCAGATTTCAATTAGCATAAGCACCCGCTCCAGTTCCACATCCGAATAGTGTTTTTGGAATATGAGGGTTGAGTCGTCAGCAAAACAGTTAAGAGAATTGGAAGTTTCAAACAAGAGATTGTTTATGAAAATTAGGAAGAGAGTCGGAGTTAAAACAGGGCCTGCGGCACACCAGCATTTATTAAGTGTGCATCACACTTCAAACCATCCAATACAACTTTTATTGAACGGTCGGGAAAGGTAGTTTCTAATCCAACAAAGAAGAGACCCATCGATATCGATACCAAAAGCACGCTTTTTCGATAAATAAACTCGATGTCAAACTCTACCAAATGCTTTAGAAAAATCAATCGCAATAATTATACTTTCCCCAAATCAGTGTAAAGATTGTTTCTACTTTTCGGTGAGATAAGCCATTAAACCACCAGTGGAACTTTTGCTACAAAGCCATACTGTGGGTAATTAAGAAGCTTTCGTTCTTTAAGACATTTCACATTCCAAAACCTTGGAAAGAAGAGACGTTAGTGCAATTGAAGTTGGAAGGGGAGGAAGTTTCACATTTTTTAAGGAACTGGCTTTACAAATGCTTCTTTCTGTCTACTCGGAAAGTGCTCAGTGGTTTTGCCTGTGTGGCAGAACACCTCTTTAGAATAACGGCGGATATACCATCTGGGCCAGCAGATTTATGTTTATTGAGATTTTTGTTCGAAAAAATATCTAATTCTTCACAAACTCACAGCTTCAACCTCAAGCGCAGCCAATATGCTATAAAGAAGTGTCGAGTTGGCAGCAAAATGAGCTGCCAGTTAGTTGGCTTTATCGATGCAGCTATCATACTGAGAATAATTGAAAACGAGCGTTGGGACCGTTGACGTTTTCGAGTTCGGAAGACCAAAAGTTTTCTGTTTAGCCCAAAAAAGACTGAGTACTTGTTTTGTCCGTTTTCTGATCAAGACATGCATTTTCAGACATTTATTTGAAAGAAAATATGTGAAAAGTCAAAATATCTGGGATATATGATCAATAGTAAAGCAGCTTGTAATGACGACATCAATGTTCGAGTAAGTCTGAGTTGGTTATCTGGCCATCTACTGTGACAAAAATGCGCCCCTAGCTTAAGGGAGAACTATAAACCGCGGTTATGCGTCCAGCACTCACACTCTGTTCACAATGTTGAACAATGTACAAAAAGTATGAGAGAGATGAAAGTGCTTCGTATAAAAGCAGGAGTAACAAAGTTTGATCGTATTAGCAGTACCGCAGAAACATTCACGTCAAAAATACGATCCTGACTCAGTTTGTATTGTCGTGTTCTACAGAGAGATCCACCCCAGGTGCAGACAAATGTAACAACATCTGCAATTCTTTGACCTCCGACATGGAACAATCCAAAACCGGAAACAACGCTTTTGGAGTTCAACTTGGTGTACCCCAAGAGCGGACCACTGCCATCAACAAGATAAATGGAAAAGCTGTGATCCCATCAATAAATAATGCAATGATCGTAATGTAAAGAAATTAGAATATTGTACCAGAAAACGTATTGTTCAAATAAACTATATCTCCCAGTTACCCTTCCATAAGCTTTCATTACCTTTTAACTCTATTTTGTCAATGTTTCAATGTCGTTTTGATGAAAGCATTTCGTTATATACTTAAGTTACCCTTTTGAAAAAAGAACCCTTTGCAGTGATTCCAAGAGATAATACAATTTTCTGTTTTTTCTCATTCCCTTTCATTCGATTCATTTTGTCTTGGTCTCCTTTAGCCCTGGGAAATGTAATATCCTTCCTCGAATCCATTATATTTGTTTTATTTATGTGAAACTTTGTGTGAAATTCCTCTGTTAAGACCGACCATGCGGACTGATATTCTCTTTGTAAAGCCCTACTCATCATCAGCTATTAGTATGATAATAATGAAATAAGCAAAGCGTTCACCAAGGCCAAGGATTTACTTCCACTTTGCCATGACTATCCCCTCAATTTCAATTCAACTTATCCAATTAGTACGTGCTCCTATGTATCATCAGTGGCATTTCGGTACAAGTAGGGAATCAGCCCGTCAATGGACTCTACTGCTCCCCCTTGCCTTCAAAGATGAGCCTACACTACCAGCTAACTAATTACAAAGGTAAACATTTGCACATGCGAGAGCATCTATTAAAGCAGCAGCAGTCGTTCGTTGGTTGGTTTCGTTGTTGCAGGAATAAACCGTATCACTTACTACCAACGTCCTCTTATCGTTTCGTTTTCATTTTCAATTCGATTCATCCCGGTTAAATCTACTTTATGTTGAAATAGGATATACCACTTCAGTACAACAACGTGGGTGAAAGGAATTTTGGGGAGGGGCTGAAGAGTAAATGCAATTTATATTTACAGATGGATAGACGTGCTTTTCGTTGTTTGCAGTAGGTGCGCTCTTGGTTTGCTATCAGATCTGTCTGGGTCCGACACAATTTTACCTCCCAAACTTAATTTTTGCTTGAAAGTTTTGAGTGGTTCGTTGGTAGTCTGTTTTAAGTGTGTGTGTTTTATTTTTTGTTTTGGTTTTTTCGTGTATGATGAGGAATGAGAAACAGAAAAACTTTTTTGAACAATTTTTAACGTTAATTCAATTTCGTGTGTGCTTTTATATCTGTTAGCTTAATTTTCCATCAGTTTCTGTTACACAGAGCTAAATCGATAGAGATATTAGTTCGATAAATTTTTGTTTAAACACTGGAATTCTCGTGTCAAGGACAATTACTTGTGCTTGAAATGTTATGAAAGGTTAAAGATCACCGAAACAACCGGCTTAACACAACGTGTATGCAAAAAGGTTTCAATAAGCAGAAGATTTGAAGCAGTTATCGCAGTGACCGTTAACTTTTTCGCAATGTTCAATGTGCATGTTTTTCTTAGAAGTGTGTTACGGTAATATTTCACCGCAATAAAGATCTTCCCTTAAAAACTGATTTATGTTTTTATCCCTTTCTTTTGGTCCCGAAACCCTCCTCATCATTTCTTCGTCCCACCATTTTTCCGTTGTTTGTTCCGGCAATGTAAAAGGAACATTGCTTTGAACAAATAACAAAAGCAGGTACACCTGATCAGCGGATGAGCTGAATGGTTTGTTGACCCTATACACAAACCTGGTAGATGGCTAGAGTTCCGATTGCCATGTTTGGAAACACAAATCAGATACACACATAAACACAAACATCACATAAAATAGAAGACATCATATGTTCACAATATACATCATCATCCAATATACAACATCACACAATATACACTATCACACATTTCACATTACACATCATCATCAGAAATACACATCACAAACATTATGATGTAATCAAGGCTTAAGCCCACCCTAAATATTTAATTGAGTGTCAATGGTTGGAACGTTAATAGTTTTCCCTTCTCTCCCCCAAATCTGCAAAAGGGTCCACCGGCGTAAGTTAGGGTTCGCGAGTATAAAAGATTTCTTCCGGCTATGATTCTTCTCAGAAAATTGTACATTAAAAATAGAGTATTTTGGAAACTGTGCCTTCCTCGATTCACTATTTGCGCGATTTAGATTAACTGGGAGAATGCCCAGATGAAACTTGGTTTTTAGTTCAATAACTTTCAATGTTCTCGAAAGGTTTTGACATTGGGTAATTGGGGTCTGGACTCACCCATGAGATCGGCAAGTTTTAGACGACACCAACAACTTGTCGAACTCGCTGAATTGAGAGAGTGAGTACGAGCACTTTCGTTGGGTATTCGACAGCGATGGCAGAACCCCATTGGTGGTTGATGTCGTGGAACTGAATCCCACGAAACGTGATTGGTTGAGAGATCGGATTTGTGTGTGTATGAGTGAGGTGTTGGGTCCAGACAGGGAGCTAGACTTGAAGTGGGAGACACTTCTTGGTTAGCTATCAAGCTGAAAAGTAGTTTCTTTTGAGATAAGAGAAATTTTTGAAAGTTTTGTGAGCAAAAATCAAGGAAGAAAGAAAATTTTATGAAAAGTGAAGAGAATAGTGAGACGAGGAAAGCAGCAGGAAAACAGGAATAAAAAGGACTAAAACAGAGCAGGAAAAGAAGACGTTAGTAGGACGTAGTTTGTGAGGAAAACAACAGAGGAGAATAGCCGGCGGACATCTTGTCCAAAAGTAAAAAAGATAAGTAGAGTGTATTTTTTTTGAGTGTCGTAGTTTTTTTTACAACTTGTGATTTGAGAAAAATTGATAACCGTGTGGCCCCTTTTCTTTTGTTTGCCCAGAAAAACATCTGGCTTAGAACCCTTTTTAACTTTTCTCGTCTTGAAAATTTTCGGGAAATTTCTTTTAACGGTCCAACTTTCGACTTGCCCTTGTAAAGTCGAATAGCGGTCCTCCAGACCCCTTTTATATAATTCAACTTTATACATTGTATAACGTCACCTATTTACTTTTTTTTAACATCCATTTTTATAATATTTACTTTATTGAAAAGATTTGAGTTTTTCATCCAAGTTATCTACGGTTTTCCCAACATAATAAATCATTGCATATTCCATTTAAAACAATCGTGTTCTTCAGATTTTCATTTGTCGTTTTCCTATTTGGTCGTATTTTCTCTTTCTCCCTTTTCAGCAAAAGGTTTGAAAATTCCTTTTCAAAAAAAGATTTTCTGGCGCCCACCCTTATTTATTTAACAACACTGAGCTTTATCAATTAATTGCATACTTATTTATTTTATATCAAAACCCTTTTTAATTAATTCGCACCTACATTAATAAAACTTCACATCGCTGGTATCACCGATTTTTACATATGTAGTTTTAAACATGTGAGTTACCTCCAAGATCAGGCGATTTAACGCAGCTAGACTATGTTTTTGGGGTAATGTGAAGCCGGAGACGAAAGGTGCCTTGGAAGAGAATATTTGGGGCTGACATACGGCCCCAAATGCTGCTATATGTGGTCGAAAATTGGTCCTCTCGGCTGGAATTCATTAGAGCTAACCGCGGCAAACCCTTATCTTTATAATAAAGTTGTAAGTTCTTGTCCATAACATTAAGTTTTATGCGTCTTACTTCTTCTTGAAAACCACACGTCTAAAAAATACCCTTTGTAAAACAAATTCCAGAAAAACCCGACCTTGTCAAATCTGTCATATTCTTCAATTGAAATTAAGTGTAGAGTCTTAACATGGTGGCGCCACAGAGCGGGGACCCCAAAGCCCTAGCACAGTTTTCAAAACCATGCCTTGTGAGGTTGTGAGGGAATTGAGGGGACCTACAATTGTTTGCCGATTCCAAACGGCAAATCGAGAAGTGCCAAGAAATTTGTGTGGAAAAACATTGTTTTCTTTGATGTTTCTGGGACTGGAACCTCGAACCTCCCACATAACATGCAGACACGTTAACCATTACGCCACGGGCACCACACACAGGTTAAATTGTTATTATAAAAAATTGAGACATCGACTTTGATAACTCAATAAAAAAGATCATCGGTAGAAAGGCTAGAAAAAATAAATTTTATTGGTTTTTAAAATAAATGGTTGATGACGTTGCATCGTGCATCTGGACTGTTTACTGTTGTATAAGAATTATTATATGAACGATGTCAGCATATTTTATGTACTGAAGAACAATTATTTAGATACTAGAGCCATGACGACTTTGGTTGCCAGCAAGAAATTATTTTATATTGGACAACGGCCTTGTCAACCGAAAAGAGTCGGTTCCCATTAGAACACCGTAATTAAATCGGAATGAGAGCTGTTAGTTACAAGATGGGGGACCGTCCGTAACTACTGCGTGCTGTTGTCATGTGTTATTTGTTCTATGTAGTATGTAGTAGTTTGTCTTGTGGTGTATCAGCCAAATGGTCTTTGTCGCCCGGCTGCAACCCCCCTACTCCGCAGATTTATGTGTGGAGTAGGTTTGATGTAAATGTAAATGTAAATGTTATTTTATATTGCCCCCATAGTGCCAGTACGCCAACAGGCTATTGCTCTTAATAAATGACTGGTAGTAAACACACCGCCTCCAGGTGTATGTGATGCGAACATACTATCTGATTCCTTATTAGGAATCGTTTCTCCTCACATTGGATAGTCAATCAACGGTGTTGACCCCGTTGGTAAACTAAAATCAAGTTGCTAGCTGGGCATAACACCGCTAGTAATTTGATTTGGTTTTCCAATAAGATATACACTTGTTGATTCGACTTAGTTATCGTATACGTTTGATATTTTGTTTTATGTGTTTTTGTGAATTGTAATGTCGGGTAGATTTCGGGTCGATTTTAGCAACATTAAGGGGCTAAGATCGAATTTCTTTGCTGTGTACGCTCACACTGCAAAATGCAGGCCAGCTGTTTTGGCACTGAGTGAATCACAGGTTGATCCTGATCCCTCAGAGTTTAACCTGCCTGCATATAGCTTAGTGCCATTATTCTTCTCCTCCCACGGCCTCGCCGTATATGTCCGAAATGATATTGCTTACTTCTTCTACCTTTGTTCTAATACGAACTTCAATTTCATGTGGTTAAAATTCACCGTTCGTAAGCAAATCATTCATTATTTGTTTTATCTATAGAAGCCCCAATTTAGATAGCAATTCAACCTCTAACGAGTTTGATACGTTATCTGACTCCATAACAAGAATTGCCTCCCTTAGGCTAAGGCCACGCAGTCAGCGATAAGCGAGCGAGCGATTGAACGATCAGCGATTAAGCGACAAAGTCGAGCGACGAGTGGCCTTTTCGTGAGCGACATTTCTTTAGCGATTAGTTGTTAAAATGCCGTTGTCAAGAGCACTACGTTTATATTTGTTGTCCACCAACCATCTGTTGCTCTTGACGCTAAGCGATAAACTAAAAATTAGAACAAGTTTGGTGACAGAGCGACGTCGTTCAGTCGCTTAAAAAAATCGCTCATCGCTCGCTCAATGCATGGCCAGTTCAATGCAATTTCATTTGTTTTAATTTTTTCATGTCGTTCAGTCGCTCGCTCGCTCGCTTATCGCTGACTGCGTGGCCTCGGCCTTATCCTCACACTGAAATCGCAATTGCGGGCGATTCAATGTAATTCAGGTTGGCTTCGACATTCTGGCCAGACAACACCCGAAGGAAAATGTGTTGAGATCTTCGCCGAGTTTAACGAATTAATTCAACTTGTTGATGAGCCCACTCGGGTTCCAGATATTGAAGGCCATGCGGCCAATACTCTTTACCTATTTCTAACTTCTCATCCCGAAAAATATAGGGTTATAGTATCATCTCCTTTAGGCAAATCGGACCATTGTGTCATATCGGTAGATTTTTCGTCTTCCGTCACGCTAAAAAAAAGGTAAAGTCCCCAAAAGAACTGTATGGCAATACGAGAAAGCTAATTGGGACCGCCTGAATAATTTCTTTCGAAATTTCAATTGGTCATTGTGCTATCTCGACGGAAACGTTGATGCATCAGCTGATCAACTGATATCTAACGTAATTCTCAACGGCATAAGAAATTTTGTTCCTCACAGAACAAAAAGTATCATCCCCAAAGAGAATTCGTGGTTTGATTCAAGCTGTAAAGAGGCGATTCGGGATAGGGAATGTAGTTTTCGAAAATTTAAAGACAACCCTACAGTAGCAAACCGAAATTTGTTCAAACGGGCCAGAAATATCTGTAATGCTCAAATACAAAAGGATAAGTTTTTGCATGACCAAAAAGTAAGGCAAAAAATAATGTTGTGTCCAAAAGGAAGCAAAAATTGTTGGTATTTTGTTAAGAACGTTAAGAACTCGACCACGTCATCGGTCCCAACGCTCGTTTTCAATGACTCTCCATGTGTCAGTTCCATCTATAAAGCCAATTTGTTAGCAGCTCAATTTGCTGCAAACTCAACACTACCTGATAGCATATTGGCTCCACCTGAGCTTGAGTCTGTAGATTCTGTGATGAAGCAGTTTTTTTTTTCGAACTCGCTCGGTTGCGAGAGTCCTCAAAGATCTCAACATACATAAATCCGCTGGTCCAGATGGTATCCCCGCCGTTATTCTGAAGAGGTGTTCTTCTACGCTGGCAAAACCTCTGCGTTAACTTTTCCATCTTTCCTATTCTGGAAAATGGAAAACTGCATTTGTCCAGCCGGTCCCTAAAAAAGGCGAATCTTCCTCCCCTTCCAATTACCGTCCAATTGCACTAACGTCCCTTCTTTCCAAGGTCATGGAAACGTTGATAAACCGTCAACTTATGAAATATCTTGAAGAACGAAAGCTTCTTAATGACCGTCAGTACGGCTTTCGTAGCAAACGGTCCACTGGTTTGCTTTGATGGCATATCTCACCGAAAAGTGGAACCAATCTTTAAGGCCTCAGCCCATAGAATCCGTTGCGTCCGTTCGCTCTCGGATTCAACTGACAGCTCGATTAAATACACACGATCTTATGAGAGGTGACCCATAAGCATCGGATGCAACGGACGCAACGCAACAAGTAGCCCAAATTTTGACTTTTTGCGTCCGGCAAAAGAGAGACATGCGCAGTAAGAACCAATTTGAAATTTTCTCTCTGATGACATGCGCAGTAAGAACCAATTTGAAATTTTCTCTTCTGCTAACATGAGTGGTCTTGTTGAGTTGAGACACCGCAACGGATTCTATGGGTCACTCCAATCCGTTGTGTACGGTAAAACTCACAGCTGTCAGTTGAATCCGGCAGCGAACGGACGCAACTGATTCTATGGGCTGAGGCCTTTACATTGTTTTATAGAAAGTAAGATTATTGCGCTTGATATTTCTAAAACATTTGATTGAGTTTGCCATCAGGCTCTTTTAACGAAAATGCGTGCTTTTGGTATCGATGAGTCTCTTCTTCGTTGGATTATAAATTACCTTTCCGACCGTTCAATACAAGTTGTGTTGGATGGCTTCAAGTCTGATACCCACTTTATAAATGTGCCCCAGGGCTCCGTTTTGTCTCCGACTCTCTTCCTCATTTTTATAAATGATCTCTTGTCTGAAACTTCTAATCCTCTCAACTGTTTTGCTGACGACTCGACCCTCAGCTTTTCATATTCGTTTCCAAATTCACGTCCCTGCTCTTCGGATGTGGAACTGGAACGGCTGCGTATGATAAGCTCATTGAATTCTGACCTTGACAGCATTGTTACATGGGGTCATAAAAACCGCGTATAATTCAATGCTTCGAAAATTCAATGCTGTCTCTTGTCGTTGAAGCTTAACATTCCCCCATTGCCATTATCCATGAATGGTACCTGCATCGAAGAAACCTAAAAGCTGTCAGTACTTGGTATGTGTGTAAGCGATGATCTTCGTTGGAACGACCACATATTTGAAGTCGCCAAAAACGCTGCTAAATGCTTAGGTTTCCTAAGACGATGCAGGAAGTTCTTAACCCCTTCTGATCCGACTACAATTTATAAGGCCTTCATCCGCTCAAAACTGGAGTATAACTCCCATATCTGGTCAGGTGAATCTCAAACATCTTTGCGCCTACTTGATAGGGTACAAAATAGAGCGTTGAAATTGATAGGTGATAGTTTAATTGTATAATCGATTGATTCTCTTGAACATCGTCGAAACGTTGCCTGTCTCGCTCTCTTTCATCGCTTTTTCTACAAACAGTGCTCTAGTGAAATAGCCAGTTGCATTCCTCCCCTGAAACAATTTAGCCGCAACACCCGCCTCGCTAGGAATGCTCATCAGTTTTACCTTGAGCCCAACTTCGGGCGTACAGTCAAGTATAGAGATTCATATTTTAGTCGCACCACCCGAATGTGAAATGCTTTACCTGGCTCTGTGTTTCCCCTTCATCACGATTCACAAAAGTTTAAAAGCAACGTGCATCAATGTCTCCTTTCAAATCCTCTCCTGTTTGCTCAAATACTCGCACTGTGTTCTACTTTCTACAACATTATAAGGGTAGTCATAACCCATTGATGTACGCGTTAATTAAAAAAAAAACATCATTCTGGCCAGACTACACCCTAAGAAAAATATTTTGACATCTCCGCTAAGTTAATTCACTTAACTCAAGTTGTAGATAAGCCCACTGTTGCTCCAAACATTCTTGGTCATGCGCTCAGCATCTTTGGCCTATTTTTCTCTTCCTATCTCGAAAAATACAGGGTTAAGGCATCATTTCCTCTAAGCAAATCGGACTATTGTGTCATATCGGTAGACTTACGATTTATGCTGAAGAAGTGTTCTCCTACGCTGGCAAAACCACTACGCAAGCTTTCTGATCTTTTCTATTCTACTGGGCTCTTCTCGAGCAGATGAAAAACTGTCCCTGAAAAGGTGAATTTCCTCCTCTATCAATTACTGTCCAATTGCACTACCGTAATTTCTTTCCGAGGACATAGAAACGTTGATGAACAGTCAACTTATGAAATATCTTGAAGAACGAAAGCTTCTTCATGAAGGTAGTACGGCTTTCGTAGAAAAAGGTCCACTGGTGATTTGATGACACATCTAACTAAAAAGTGCAATCAATCTTTACACTGTTTTAAAGAAAGATTATTGCAATTTTACTAAAGCATTCCGTAAGGTTTAGGATCGAGTTCTCTTTTCGTATCGATGAGTGTCTTCTTTGTTGAATTAGAAACTACCTTTCCGACCGTTAAAAAAAAGTTGTATTGGATGGTTTGAAGTCTGATGCCAATTTTTTAAATGCCGGTGTGCCACAGGCTCCGTTTTAACTCCGACTCTCTTCCTTATTTTCTTCATAAACAATCTCTTGTCTGAAACTTCCAATCCTCTTAACTGTTTTCCTTACGACTCAATCCTCAGCTTCTTATATTCGTTACCATACCAAAACTACGTCTCATATATTTGAATGTGGAACTGGACTGGACCTTGACAGCGTTGTTACAGATGATAGAATAAACCGAGAATTAAATGCTTCGAAAACACAATGATGTCATTTGTTGTTAAAGCTTAACATCCCCTATCGCCATTATCCGTTAACGGTATCTGCATCAACGAAACCGAAAAGCTGTCAGTACTTGGTGTGTGTATAAACGATGATCTTCGTTGGAATTTCCTCACGTTTGAGGTCACGAAAATGCTACAAAATTCTTAAAGCGGTTCAGGAAATTCATCACCCCATCTGATCTGGATACATTTTATGGCTTCCCAAAACTAGAGTTTTATTTCCATTTCTCATGTGATCCTCAAACATCTTTGCGTCTACTTGATAGGGTACAAAACAGAGTATTAAGATTGATATGTAATAGTTCAATTGTAGGATAGATTGATTCTTTTGAATATCGTCGAATCGTTACTTTCTCACTCTCTCTTTTATTGCTTTGCCTATAAAGAGTGCTCTATTGAAATTTGGTAGTTTCATTCCTCACTTTAGCAATAGTTGCCTCGCTAGGAGTGCTCATCAATTTTACTTTGAACCCAACTTAGGATGTACAGTCAAGTACAGAGATTTTTATTTTAGTCGTTCTACTCGAATGCGGAATGCTATACCATACTCTTTTTTTAACCCTGACTTATGATTCACAAAAATTCAAAACCATTGAGCATCGGTGTCTCCTGCTATTTTCCTAAACAACCGCCCTATATTTTATAACATTATAAGGGTATTCAAATTCCCTTGGTGTGCTCGCTAATTAAAAAAAGATGCTATATAATTATAACTAAATTACGACCAAAACCTTGGTTCTTTTCTTGATCGCCTTCCATTCAGTAGAAAACGAAATATCCTCATAAACTCTCACCTTAACATAAATGTGTAAGTCGGAGTTGAGCACATCCATAAAATTACCTTAGAGTTTACTCGTAATTTAAAATGGCTACCTTGTTCTTAATTTATACTCTTCAATCCTTTACACACTCGAACTCGAGGAATATGTAAAGAAGAATGTTTAATCAATTTAACAGATATCGTCAATGATAAATAATCCCTCATCGAGACCCTTTAAGATTCATCTTGTGTTTCAAGATTTTATTTGTTCCATCTGTCAAATACTTTTGTATTTAACCCTTTTCTAGTTGATTACTTTTAAGTCCAACAACCAAGCTTTCGAGTGGGTTTTGTTGTAATTCTCGTGGAACAGATACAGACAACACAAAGCAATAAAATTGGCACAGTCCTCATTGAATAAATATGTTAGGGATTTGTGTTGGTGTACAGGGGTGTTTTTAGGTTAGAGTTTTTTACTTTTTCCTTTTTTCTTTTTTTTGTGGGGTGTAAGTTTTTTTTTTAAATACGACTACTAGATTCTTTGCTTCAAATAATAAGAAAAAATTGTAGTTGACCATTTTGAAGGATTGTTTTGTTAGAACTCTGAGGATTGGATTTGTAGTTATTTACAGATAGCCATGTTAATATCATCAAATTCTTTTCGTTGGGGTTGTTAGTCCTCAATGATATGTTTGTTTGGTAAAATTTGTTTTTTAGTTGAAATTTCGTTTCTTTAATGAATATTTTCTTCTATTTCCAGGTACGTGCATTGGCTGGTTGATGAAACATTTGTAGTTGTTCGGTGGGTAAGACAGATAGATTAAGATTTCTTAACACGTGAGACTGATGCGGCCCTTACATCAGGCAATATTACTGTGCAAAATATGGGCGAAAAATATTTCCGTGAAAATGTGTCGTCCATACACTATGCAATATTATTGTAAAATATTATTTGCTTCCTGCAGTTTATTAAGTACCATTCGTAGCTAAAAAAAAACATGCTGTGTAAACTAAATTTCTATAGTAATAAATCCAGTATGAATAATAAATCCTCTTCATTCTTCTAGAAGCAAATCAAAGAAATAGGAATTTCAAAAGAGAATAATCTTGCTAATAGCAATAATATTGACCTTAATGAGCTCAACAGACGCTTCATAAATAGTCTTCCCTATATAACACACATTCTTAATACAATCTTAATGACTTCAAATTTCCCTACTCTGTGGAAAAAAGCAAAAATAATTCCCGTTCCCAAAAAAGGTAGCTCTGAATATAGACCTATTGCTATCCTTCCATTTCTGTCAAAAGTATTCGAAAGTCTTATGAGTCAGCAAATTAAGATCTATTTAAAAGACAAAAATATGCTTAATCCTATGCAGTCAGGTTTTCGATCAGGTCATATCTGTATTACTGCTCTCTTAAATGTTTCGGAAGACTTAAGACAAGCTATGGACAACAATAAACTAACCTTCCTCACCTTACTTGATTTCTCAAAAGCATTCGACAGTGTTAGTCCCAATATGCTATGCAATAAACTGTGTCATCTATTTAATGTTTCAAATCCCATTAACAAATTAATATACTCATACCTTACTAACCGGTCTCAAGCAGTTTCCCCTGGTAACAAAATATCCTCTTTTATTCCAGTTAATTGTGGTGTTCCCCAAGGATCTGTTCTTGGCCCGTTACTGTTTTCAATGTTTATCAATGATCTTCCGAATGTAATTTCACTCTGCTCTTTTCATGTTTACGCTGATGACGTACAAATATATCACAGTTTTATGTTCAAAACGGCTGATGACTTAATAGCCCAAATTAATGATGACCTCCTTTGCATAGTCCAATGGTCCCATCGTAACCAAATTGTCTTGAACCTTGATAAAACTAAAGACTACCCATTTCCAACCACTTCCAACCTCCCACCTATAGTTCTGAGTTCCCATCGTGTTGCATATGTTTCTCAATTCAAAAATTTAGGTGTAATCTTTAATAGTCGCCTAACATGGAATGATCACATTATTAGCGTTGTATCTAAGGTCTATGCGTCTATACGTGGTCTTTCTGTTTGTAAATCCTTTCTTCCTGTCAATGTTAAATTAAAACTAGCCAAATCTTTAATTATCCCAATCATATGCTATGGATGTGAACTATTCGTTAACCCCGATTCCAGTGCTATGTATATAAGTACTAAATGTTGCCTTTAACTCTGTTGCTCGTTATGTCTTCCATTTCCGTAGATAAGATCATGTATCATCAGCATCCCGACAACTGCTTGACTGCAGTTTAGGAAACTTTTTCAAATATCGTTCTTTGACCTTATTATTTAAAGTTATTTACAACAAAGAACCCTATTATCTTTAAAATAAATTAACTTTTTCTCACACTAACCGGTTCATTGGTTTAAGACCGTTGACACACTCCTCTCTTAATTCACGCAGACAATTTTTTATTCAAGTTGTAAGTCTTTGGAACAACCTACCTCGGCGGTACAATGCAATAAGACCCGCGGCAATAAGACCCACGGGTCTTATTGCCCGAGGAAATGGAAATAACACCCAGGGGCTTCGCTTCCACTTTGAAGAGGCAATAAGACCCACCAAAGAAAAGAATTTAGGACCATGTCTTTTGTTGCCATTTTGAAGCAGCATTTATATGAGTCTGATGAACATGGGATCTTAAAATTAGTTTTCCTTCTTAGAAAGGGTAAATGAATGCGCTAGATGCATATATGTATTCTTTTTATTTGAAGGAAACAACATTTTGAGGTACCGAAAAACAAAGCTCCAAAATTTCGAAACTTATTTCAGCTTTCCATGGATATGAATACATAGCTCACGTTGTCTCCCACTTCGTGACATAGGACATAGGATGGAAGCTCAATCCACTTTCTTATGCGCACATAATAACTAAATCTACTTTCTTAGTTTTTGTTTTCCTCTTATAGTGCAGTCAATGAAGCGAAAAATAGGGCCCAACCTCCGAATTTTTTTACTGTGAACCGATTTGCATGAAATTTTGGAATTAGGCTCATCTTACCCTTAAATTCAAAAGTGAAAATGATTTGCACACCGCCACCACCCCTTCTCGGGGGTGAACTTTTTTTTTTTTTGAAATAACCTCGGATATCGATAGAAAACCTAATTTTAAGCAAAAAAACAAATATAAAGTTTTTTGTTAAGTCCAATACTCTTCGAGTTATTGGCAATTGAAAATTCGCAATTTGTTTACGTTTTTCATCTATTTATTGCAAATATCTTCAAAACTATACGTTTTATCGAAAATTTTATAAAGAAGAAAATTGTAGCAGCTAAAACAATGAACAATTTAGTTTTTTATAAAGTATTCTAAGAACAATATTAAGCTAGATATAAAAGATCAAAACCAATTTTTATTTTGTCTGAAATTTAATGGTTGTTGTCAATGCCATCTAGCGGCGAGCAGATGCATTTTATGCATTCTAATACAAGTAAATGTTTTGTAGTGCTTGAAATAAGCTTTAAAATGAGCACTATAAAAAGTCCTTTGCACGTAAAATAAGTGAGCTGTAGTGCAAATAAGGGGAGCATCTAATGTTTTTTTCTTTTAAATCAATGAGTTTTTGGACCATAACTCCTTCAATTTTTATGCTATCACAATTTGTAAGAAACCATTGTAAAAGTAATTAAAAGAGCTAAAACATCCTTGATTGCAATATATAGTAAACAACTTTTTGCTAAAACGGTGAAGGGTTAAAGGACTTAAGAGAGGCTGTGATTGCGCTGCCACGCGCTCTTTAAACAATCATATCTCCGTCAATTTTTGTCTGACAGAAAAAGCTAAAGAACCAAATTGTTTGTCAGAAAAATACCTAAATTTTTTATTCTTACACTTTTATACGTATCTGTCGTCATTTTTGAGATATTATGAAAAAAGTGGGGTTTTTAAAAATTTGAAAATTTGTTTTTTTTTTTTTAAATCGTGACTTTTTTGAAAAATATGTGTCCAAAAGCAGCCAAACTGATACTATCTATCAAACTCTTCATAACAAACTTAAATTTAGGCGGAATACGATTAAATTTAATTTTGGTGGAAATGGCACTTATGAAAGCCATTGATTTAAAAGAAAAAAACATTAGATGCTCCCCTTATTTGCACTACAGCTCACTTATTTTACGTGCAAAGGACTTTTAATAGTGCTCATTTTAAAGCTTATTTCAAGCACTACGAAACATCTACTTGTATTAGAATGCATAAAATGCATCTGCTCGCCGCTAGATGGCATTGACTACAACCATTAAATTTCAGACAAAATTAAAATTGGTTTTGATCTTTTATATCTAGCTTAATATTGTTCTTAGAATACTTTATAAAAAACCAAATTGTTCATTGTTTTACCTGCCACAATTTTGTTTTTTTATAAAATTTTCGATAAAACGTACAGTTTTGGAGATATTTGCAATAAATAGATGAAAAACGTGAACAAATTGCGAATTTTCAATTGCCAATAACTCGAAAAGTATTGGACTTTACAAAAAACTTTATATTTGTTTTTTTGCTTAAAATTAGGCTTTCTATCGCTTTCCGAGGTTATTTCAAAAAAAAAAAAAATTCACCCCCGAGAAGGGGTGGCAACCACCCCCAGGGTGGTGGCGGTGTGCAAATCATTTTCACTTTTGAATTTAAGGGTAAGATGAGCCTAATTCCAAAATTTCATGCAAATCGGTTCACAGTAAAAAAATTCGGACCTAAAATGCTTCATTGACTGCACTATTAGCTACATTCTCCTGTTCTGTTCGTGTGAATTTTTTATGTTCTACTCCAAGCCTGTACTACCCGAAAGGAAATTTCGTTCGCTTCGCTTTGCTTTTTACTCACGGATAGAATAATGAAGCTAAAAGCGAAGCGGAAAAAATTTTCTCAAGGGAATATGGATGTGTGGTGTAAAAATAAAAATTCGCGCGAATTTTTATTTTTACACCACACATCCATATTCCATTGAGAAAATTTTTTCCGCTTCGCTTTTAGCTTCATTATTCTATTCGTGAGTAAAAAGCAAAGCGAACAAAATTTGCCTGCGTGTAGTGTAATACGTGCCTGCGGTTGAACTTAAGAAATACGCGCGAATTGACCGCATTAAACACATAGTATGATTCATAGTTCCATAGATATTTATTATGTACGTGTGTTCCTCTTTGGTATGGCATAACCCACAATCAGAGCATGGGCTTATGTCTAGTGGAGTTACGTCCCTGTGCAAGTTTATTCACATTGAAAATAAGTTTAAGTGCAAACGGTGAGACTTCTTTCCATTACGAAATGGTATTTAAGTTCGCAGAAAAAGGAACTAAGGCCCTCGGCTGTTACTGCCATTTCATCATGGAAATAACCCCCGTGGGCCTTACTTCCAAAACAAAGAAGAAATAAGACCCGCGGGTCTTATTGCCGCGGGCCTTATTGCACTGCACCTACCTCGGCACATAAAGTCTTCGATATTATACAGGCAGCTTACAACACAATGTCTTTCGCATTTTTCTAATTTAAACTGAAGTAATTTCTTTGTTTTCCTTTTTCTTTTCTTTTAATATAAATATCTATAACTTTCTTTTATAATCTTTAATATTTATTCTGTATCTTGTTTAGTTCATAAATGTATTTTAAACTTTTGTACTTAGTTCTCCTATACTTATTAAAAGTCATTGTACTTACTTGTATAGCTGTTAAAATCAATAAATAAATTAAATTAAATAAATTAAATTAAAAATCCGCATTAGGGTTAAGTTCACCAACATTATCCGAATATGCGCCCACGTCCCACAGAAGAGAAAAACGAAAATTCCAGAGACTGTTTCTACGATCTTCTGGAAGAAATACATATATGAGCAAAGCCGTAGACATGACGTGAAAATCGTTCTTGGCGATTCTAACTAGGGAAAGAGGACATCTTCCGAAACACAATCGGAAAGCTCATTAGCAGTCGGATATAGCCGTTAACTCAAACAAGGCGTTTTTTTTTGATTCCACCACAAAAATAATGAGAGGGTGTTAGGCAAAAAGGGTTATTTAATGTTGCCGCAGATCTTTTTGAAAGTGTAACAATTTTTTTCAAAAAGTGTAACAAATGGAAAGAAATTGTAACAAAAGTGAGCTTCATCGCTGAAAAAAAATAATAAAAGTGAATATCGGAATCGGTGGCCATCTCGTTTGGGATCCATCCATTCGTGCTTTATGGTCGTTCGGCTTAAATTTTTGTACGAGTTGCATTTTGTAAGTCAGCAAACCAAAATCTTTCCGTAAAGTCTTCCGTAAAATGGATGGGCACAGCTCCAATCGCATTCGGGTCTTTTTCGATACCTTGTCGAGAGTAGCTATAGCGCCTCTACCCTTTACTTTGAATTTATTTAAAAGAATATAAAAACGAACCATCAAGAGTGATGAGTTACTCGAATAAGGGTTCATATCGCAAAAGGTTTATTTTTTTTTCCACCGTCGCGTCGTAATATTTTCTGTCGTGCACATTGCGCATCGGTATGTCGATCTTCAAAGTATATGTGGATCTAAAAAAACTGTACTAAGCGATGGTGAATCGACTCGACGTAGCTGGTACACGTCATCGTTAGATGTTACAGACGAAGCCATCAAATGTGCCCTGTCATCTTTTGACAGTTTCAAGTCACCTGGCACTGACGGTGTTTATACCCACCTATGTTGCAGGAAAGTATAAAACTTTTGCTACCTACTTTGAAAAATATTTTCATTGGTAGTTTAGCCCTAGCGTATATACCAACTCCATGGCAAAGTGTTCGCCTTTATACCAAAAATTGGTAAACAAGACTACTCACTCGCCAAGAGCTTTAGACCCATCAGTCTTACCTTCTTCCTGCTTAAAACGCTGGAAAGAATAGTTGAGATTTACATACTTAAAACCTCACTCCAAACACATCTCTGTCTCAGATGCAACACGCCTACCAAAGAGGAAAATCTTGCAAGACCGCACTTCAAAACCTTGTTGGCAGAAATGAGTGCGCGCTTGACAGGAAAGATTTTGCGGTACGCATTTTCATCGACATTCAAGGTGTTTTTGACAAAGCTGGCTTCGATGGTATGTGCAATGCTGCCAGAGAACACGGTGTGGACGAGTCATTAGTGTTGTGGATTAAAGCAATGCTAGTGAATAGAACCGTAATCGCTTAGGCGGAGTGTGGACAACACACTCCGGAGCACAGGCTGCGCTTTATATGATTGACACCTGGTGTGTCAGAATTGGTCTCTCCGTCAATCCTCTTAAAACTGAGGTTGTCCTCTTCACGAGACGTAGAAAATTGACTGGTCTGACCCAACTTACGCTTAAAAAAAACATCTTGGAGTGATCCTGGATAACAAGCTTCTTTGGTCTAAACATGTCGAGTCTAAAACTACTAAAGCACTGTCAGTCTTCAGCCTTCCCCAGCACACCGGGAGCTGTTCTCGACGCACTGCTGAATCTTAATCCCCTTGATACCTACATCATGGGGTGTACTCTCAAGACCATTTCTCGTTTAAAGCGATGTGGTCTCTGGGCTCTGGCACAATTCGCACTGGAGCTTTGAGGAGCTCGCAAGTAGCATATCTTTTGACTCACGTCTAATGGATATGCCGTCTGACACGATGATCCCAAGGCTCAAACTGCGTCAAAATTACTCAGTCCACTTTCCTTCGGTTCAGGACTGGTTCGCTCCAGAATCTGAGCCTGGAAAGAACTGTTATCGTATCTTCACAGATGGCTCCAAAACCGACGAGGGTTCTGGTGCTGGTGCCTTTGTGGAGAACGACAACATACGACTGCACACATCTTTGGGATCATACGCATCCGTTTTCCAAGCGGAGGCTTATTCTATCCCAATGGCTTGAGCCACGTTACGAACAATGGATGGACGTGGAGAAGTATCTTTGTTTGCAGCGACAGCCAAGCTGTGCTTAAGGCCCTTCTCAACCCTCTAACTACTTCGAAAGTGATCCAGGAATGCAAGAGCTCTCTGAATGCGATCGGAAGATTAAATTCCTTGATTCTCATTTGGGTTCCGGGCCATTACGGCATAACTGGAAATGAGATCGCCGATGAACTTGCTAGGCAAGGATCTCAGACAGCTTTCTCAGGACCTGAACCGTCGCTCGGTCAGCCAGCGTCCTCAGTGAAAGCTTCAATCAAAGATTGGAACTGCGAAGACCAAAACCGTAGATGGCATGCCTCCATTGGATGCAGACAAACCAAACGTATGCTCCCCAACGTTAGTAAGAAGACTGCAACATTTTTGCTAGCTCGTAGCAGAAAAGACTGTAGAAAGCTTATTGGCGTTGCCAGCGGGCACCTCTCTTTTTAAACGTGTTAGGCTTAAGTGATACCACATTCTGTGAATCTTGTGGAGAAGGTAAAGACACCGCAGAGCACTTCCTTTGTGAATGTTCTGCTTTTTCTCGCATGAGGTTACAGATACTCGGCGCAGACATGGTGAGAGCTGGTAACTAAGGCTCCTTATCATGGCAGCGTCTTTTGGCTTTTCTCCGAACATCTGGAGAGCTATAACAAATTGAAGGTTGCTAACTGGTAGTACAATGGACCGGTATTTAGGTCTTAGTGGCCCAGCTGGTATTTTAAAAAACTCCAACAGAAAAAAAAGCGATGGTGATTCAAACTCTAGTTTTGTGAAAAATTGTTTCTCAAAATATCAAAACAATTTCCTAAAAATTTCATTTTCCCATTAATCCACAACAAACCCGAGCTAAACAAAAAGTTTTCTTCTATTAAACCTTTTCCATCTCATCTAATTTATTGATTTTTGATAAGATGGAACCCTCAATCTGAAAAAAATGAAGAAAATGTCTTGTAGAACTTGTGTAATTAGCTTGTGAGAAATTTCCTTACCATCATCTGTCGGAAACTTTGTAACTTGGATTCGTTTTACCCTTTTAGCAATATAATAATGGCACTCAATGTTACAAGACCCTTCATACCCAATGTATGACAAAACAAAAATAGGAAAAAAAGACACCCATAACTTTTGTAGCACATCCCCTTGCAGAGGATTTTAATTTAATAAATTTAACAAGTTAAGAAGCGTGCAAAAGTACAATAAACTTTTGTCGCCCATCTACGTTAGACAGACTTCGTTAAAAACGCCTACAAATTTGCCCAACAAAAAGTTCTATACGACGCATTCTACCTACAAATTTTGAATGAAAAACTACTGACTGCGAATGGTTTTGTTGTAAATGTAAAAGTCAGCTATACACTTCATAGTTTTTTGTCATTTATGACTGAACTTTGTAACCGCTGCTGCCACCAACGAAACTGCATTCGTTTAGCCACTTCAAAAAGCCCACAAAACAAAAAAAAAAAAAAAAAAAGAGATAAAATTTAACAAGTTCGTAGCCATAGAATATGGTGCTTTGGTTAAAGTGGTGGTGGTGACCAGTTATTTGAATCCTTTTGACATTTTAATTAAATCGATCGATAAGAGACTCTTAAAGGATACTCTTGCTCTTGAAATTAAAATAAATTTTCTTTTAATTCTTTTTAAGATTCCCATTAGGGTTGGTTTTTTCTTTCTTTTGCGTATATCCTTGGCTCAGCGAAAATAAAAAAAAAAAAATGGGTTAAAAGAATGGAGCAATATTACTTCTCCAGGGCGTGGGCGTGGAGTGTTTGCCTTTACAGTTTTCCTTTCATTCACAGAGAAGACAGCTTTCCTTTTTTTATATTCTTTGCGTCTTGTTATACGATATAATAATAGATATTCCGATAAAGTGCACATGAAGGTATAGTAATGTGTTTTAAACTATCGTTGAGACTCACGAGCGTAAAAATGTTACAGAAAAGAAATATTTCACCTACACTCGAGTGGATAGAATGTAGAGAAGAAATTTAAGATTACTGAAAATATCTTTTGTCAAGAATTTTAGTTTAAAGTTTTTAAAACGATGGTAAGAATTTTTTTTATTAACCAAATCAAAAGATAATTATTATTTTTCTACGACATAAAACCAAACCAATCTTGTGAGTGCATTTTTTTCCGAGCATAAAATTAAAGTTTTAGTGGTGGATCACTAGTGTTTGGATGGCTTCAAAATAATTATTTGAGTCGTATTGGAAGAGGTTAAGTTAGGTGGAAGTGGCTGTCAGCCAATGAGTACATTGCCTGTCACAATTAGGCCGCAAGGGCCAATTGTGATACGACTGAGATCAGCAAGTTAATCACCTACTGATCTAAAAACCCGATGTAACATTAACGAATTGATCACTAATTAATCTTCCATTACGGGACTAGCCGGTTAATCACCTGCTAGTTGAACCACGCGGAACTTTTAATGTATTTCGAAAGACTTTTAGGGTCTATATAAGCTAAGTCGCTAGTATCGTCGGAGAAGAATTCACCGAAATGTGAATTCAAGGGCATGAGCAAAGAAGGTGTTGAACGGTTTCTTCCTCTTCTTCGTCCATGCAGCTTCTGCAGAAATCATTGGAAAACACACCAAGTCTTTTGGCGTGTCTTCCTATTAGACAGTGTCCCGTAAGAACACTTATGGTAGAACCTAGATACAGGCGGTTCAGGGCTAACAAACTCTTCGAACGTTTTGAGTCTACACACGGCCAAACTTTTTTGGTTGCAAGGCAGTTGTTACTCTCAGTCCATCTAGTGTTTGTTATCCTCGAAGCGTCTTGTCTAAGTAGGAGTGTACTTGTAGCGATAGGTACACCTATGTTGTTCCATTCTGAGCGTAGGGAAGTGGTCGTGCCCTTTTTGGCCAGTTCGTCTGCCATACAGTTGTCTAGTATGTCTCTGTGCCCTGGCACCCATGAAAGGTGAATGTTGAACTGATTTGACATCTCCCTTAGAGACATTTTACAATTTTGAACCGTGATGGATTTTGTAGAGACAGAGGCAACATATTTAAGGGCAGCTTGGCTGTCCAAGAAGATCCGAATATCCGTGAAGCATATGACGTTTTCTTTGAGCCAAGACAGCACCTCCTTAATCGCCAGAATTTCCGCTTGGAACACACTACAATGATCGGGTAGGCGGAAGAAAAGACTGAGATTCAGTTTTTCTGAGTAGATTCCACTTCCCACACCTTCGAATTTTGTATTTCCTCGTAAAGAGAACTAATTCCGTTTTGTGTGGATTGATGTTCAGACCACAATCTACAGCCCAATTGTTAAGCTTCTTAAGTGCTGTTTGTAGCAGCTCAGCTAGGGTTTGTGGGTGCTTGCCCGAAACGGCAATTGCTACATCATCGGCATAGGCTATGGTTTCGAAACCCGAAACCTTCGTGCTCTAGGTCGATTAACAATTTGTTAACGACCAGGTTCCACAGTAGGGGAGATAGAACTCCTCCCTGCGGGGTTCCTCTATTGGCCATTCTGCTTGTTTTGTAGTTCCCCATTTCGGAACTAATGATTCTGCTGCTGAGCATTGTTGTTAACATGTTCTTGATGTGTTGTTCTATGAGCAGCCCATCAAGAGCATTAGTGATTACTGTATTGTTAACATTGTTAAATGCACCATCTATGTCTAGGAATGCGACGAGAGAGTATCCTTTGTAGTGCAGGGATTTTTCAATGGTGCAAACCAGAGAGTGTAGTAGAGTAGTTTCGTATTGGTATGTTGCGCCGTTGAGATCAGACTAGGTTTAATTTCTTGTCTTAAGTGTATTTCAATCATTTTTTCCAGTGTTTTAAGGAGGAAAAATGATAGACTAATAGGTCTTAAATCTTTTGGATTTACATGGGAGCTTTTGCCGGCTTTAGGTATGAAGACTACCCTAGCTTCTCTCCAGGCCTTGGGAATATAGGCGTAGCTGATGCATCCTTTCATGATCATCTCTCTAAGTTATAGATGATCATGTCTGAAACCTGCTGCAGCTCCGAAGGGATGATTCCGTGAGGCCCTGGTGATTTATAAGGGTCAAAGCTGTTTATTGCCCATAATAGTATATCTCTAGAGATAAGACATTTACCTGATTGGTTTGCAAGTCGAGGCAAGTGCTCCTCGTCTGTTATTGCCAACGAACTACCAGGGAAATGAGTATCCAGGAGCAGGTTTAGTGTTTCTTCATATGAGTTGGTCCAGTATTCGTTTTCATCTTTTATAGAACTTGGCATTTTTGGACTTGTTGATAGGATTTTCCTAAGTCTAGATGCCTCTGAGGAGTCTTCAATTTTATTACAGAATTCTCTCCAAGAGAATCTTTTGCTTATTCGTAACCTTTTTTTGTAAATCCTTATGGATTCCTCATAGAGATCCCAGTCTATGGGATTTCTGGAAGATTTGGCTCGATTGAAAAGCTTCGCACAGCTTTTCTTGAGCGGTTCTACCTCTTTGGTCCACCAGTGTGGTTTCGTATAGGAAGAAGTGGTCAAGAAATTTATTTTAAAGATAAGGATTTGCCATTATGGTTTAAAATGATTTCGGCTCGAAAAAATTCCAGCCGATAGGCCCAATATTCGACCACAGCATTTGGGTGTGTGTTTCAGCAATAACGCGAAGAGTATTCTCTTTTTTGAATTTCCAGCAACTTCGATTCGGTGACTACTGTACGACGGGCGTCTCTGAGTGTGCGCATTATCCATTAGAGTAAACGTGGTGCAAAACCGATCCATAGTTGGTCGAATTACCGATTCTGCTGGGCGATTATGTTGTCCGAATATTGGACGGAGCGCCCTATGATTCGATGTTCTATGATTTTGGTAATAAATTTGCACTAGAGCTAGAATTAGAACTAAGAAAAATTTAAAACCTTAGTTTTGTCAAATCCAAGACGGCACCAATCCGCAGCTAACTGTGACTCTCTGCCGATGCATTGACAACAACGTTTGGAGCTCCCGATATAGAGACAGATGCGGTAATTTTGTTTGTTAAAGTAGCAGTAGAGATAGATGACAATGCGCATTGTCAAAAAAGATGATTTTTCGTCCAAAATCATTATCCAATTCGAAATGCTCTAAAGACCATACTCTGAAGAGGTAACAAAACTGATGGCCATGCACCTTTCTATTGCTGAGTTAATTGGAACTTGTGAGCAAACAATCCGAGATCTTTGTTCGTAATTCTCCTCAGGCGTTCTCCCGATTAGCCGTTCGGAAATGGCAGAAAATTATAGGTCCCCACCATCCGCCGGGGCGCTGGGGCTCGTAGCTCTGTTGCAACACCTTATTTATTCATTTATTTATTTAATTTGACGAAGTCGTTTGTAGCTTCAACAGTTTTTTGAGGAAGAATCTTAAGAGTTTTTCTACGTCATCGTTGCAATTATTCTCATATTGAGCACCATTACACATTACTGAGCGCATTACAGCTTCAAACAACTTTACTTAGACGAAATTGTCACTTTCGACGTTTACATCAAGTTCATTCAAGTTGAATCAGTAACTCTTTTTGAGTCCGCCAGCTTCAGTTTTAGGTGTGTTTTTCAAAGGGAGATCGTGGTTTATTTTTACCTTTCCTGAAAACAAGCACATTCGATTTCGTTATAGGAATGTGGAGGCAATGATACTTATCCTACTTATTTATCATGGGCTGTTGCTAGCCAGCTGATTCTTCTAAAAACAATGTTTTGGGCAAAAAGCAATACCCTCGCCTAAGATCTCAGCTGGTAGGAACTCTGAGATGTAATCCAAGAACAACAAGAATAATAGAGGACTTAGAAGGCAACCCTGTCTTAATCCAAATTCTACCTTAAAGCAAACTGATAATTGATTGCCATTCCAGATCGCTAATTTATTGGGTCTTTATAGGTCCATTCAAACATTTAAAAATTTTGTTGAAACGTAAATTTGAGATACATTTTGTAAAAAAGAAAAATTCTGTTAATCGTGCCAAACGACGCACGATAATCGATAAAGAAGCAATAAATTTTAGATAGATAGATATTTTATTTCATTCATTAAATTTTAAAATTTTTGGTTGCTACCGCTCAGTTTACACAGAGATTTGATACTTTTATGGCATATCTTTCTACTGAATAAGTTTTTTAAACAATTATCATAAGTTTCTTTAAACAGTATGTTAACTCTGAAGGAAAATTTGAAAAAACCTTCAATTTAAGTAAGAAAAAAAAAAAAAAAATTATAATAATAACAATAATGATAAATAAATAATTAGATAGATAAATAATAATAAAAATGAATAAATTAACACATAAGTAAATAAATAAATAAATTAATAAATAAATAAATAAATAAATAAATTGTTATATAATAATTCAAATATTGCACATAATAATTAATAAATAAGTTAATAGATACTCTCAATTTTACAACACATTTTTAAAGTAATTAAATAAACGTCAGTTAAACAAATATTAGCAAAAATTAAACGGAAAGACATTACATACATGTATACATATATACATGTATAGGTGTAACAATTAATTAAATAAATAAATAATGAAACAATAGAACATACCAAAAACAAGCAAGTAAATAAATAAATAGGTAAATAAATAAGACACTAGAAAGTTACATGTTCTAATTGCATAAATTTACATACATATAAACGAAAAGGAACTAAGAAACAAGATATCTGTATTGACAATACTATTTACTAAGGCATTTAGTTGGATTACCAGAGGGTTATCAGAAGTATCACAGTTTATTAAAAAGGTATCACTAAGCTTTTGGATTCTTCTGCATATCATTTCAACTTCATTATGAAGATCTTGAGTCGAATAGTATCTAGGTAAATTGAGCATCATTTTTAGTACTTTGTTCTGGCACACTTGAAGTTTTTTAATGTGACACCTTGCACAATTCCCCCATACCTGACATCCGTACAGCAAAATTGATTGAAATACAACCTTGTGTATTATGATTTTGTTTTCTGTACTCAATAGAGATTTCCTATTAATTAGTGGGTAGAGCATTTTAATTGCTATGTTGGCTTTTTTTATTGTTAGGTTAGTATGTTCTCTAAAGATAAGCCTTTTATCAAAATTAATACCTAGATATCGCACATTAGACTCCCATTTTATGGAGGTTCCATTGACTTCCAGCTCTTTACTGGGGAGAAATAATCGTTGTCTTTTTCTGGTGAAAAAGATTGATTTTATCTTTCCAGCGTTCAATTTAATCTTCCATTTGTGAAAATATTTTGTCAAAATTTCAAGAGCATTTTGAAGATTGGTCTCAATGTTGAGACCAAGTTCATGCGATGAAAGGACGCAGGTGTCATCTGCATAGATACCTGATTCACAATATGGTAACTGTGGGAAATCGGAGGTGTGAATATTGTACAGAACAGGGCCGAGGACTGAACCTTGGGGGACACCATACTCTACATTCACCAAAACGGATATACCCTTGTTCACGTGTACTTTAAAGCATCTGCCAAACAAAAAACTTTGAACAATTTTTATTAGGAAAACTGGTATTCCAAATGATTCCATTTTATAAATAAGTGCATTATGCCACACAGAGTCGAACGCCTTTTCTATATCTAACAGGACCATGCCTGTAGATCTACTTTCATCACGATTTAGTTTGATTATTTTCGAAATCCTAAGCGCTTGGTGTGAGGTACTGTGGTGGCTCCTAAATCCGAATTGTTGATCTGGAAGAATACTTTTATCCTCGATTATATCACTAAGCTTTTTCTTTACTACTTTTTCATATACTTTACTCAGACTACTGGGAAGACTTATCGGCCTATAGCTGCTTGGGTAATTTCTTTCTTTTCCGGCTTTTAATATTGGAATGACTTTTGCCAGTTTCCAGATTTCTGGGAAGTATTGGTTTTTAAGGCAGCTGTTGATTAGAAATGTAAGATACAATTTTCCTGACTTTGGCAAATGTTTTAGATACAAATTTTTGATTTTATCAAGTCCTTCTGATTTACGTACTCGTAGCTCCTTGATGATAGCGGTGATATCATCTACGGTAATGTATTCGTCCTGGTCTGTTTCGGTTATGGAAGAAACAATCCTTTGACAAGAAGCGTCTACCAAATTTATTGTATCGGAATCACTTAAGTGTTGGGATACTATATGGTTTTTCTTAAATTCCATGGCAAAAGCATTTGCTTTGTCGCTATCCGTATAGAAAACATTATTAGATTCTTTTAATGCGGGAATTAGCCTGGTCCTATTTTTGACGATTTTGGCAATGTTCCAAAAGGGTTTATCGTTTTTGTCGAGCTGACTTAGTTTTCGGTTCCAGCGACCATTACGAAATTTTTGAATTTCCGTAGAAATAAGTTTGTTGAAATACTTCAACTGATGGCGATGTACCGGAAGACGATACCGTTGCCATTGTCTTTTAATACTGTTCCTTACGCGAATGTATTCAAGAATATAGTCTGGAATTTTGGCGATGTAATTTTTTTTAGTAAGTTTCGGTACGGACAAATCAACAGAGCTAAGAATTTTTTCAGAAAAGCTTGCAACAAGATGGTCAATACCTTCATTTGTAGAAACATTTTCTAGATTAGTGGGCATATTTCTCAGTTTCGATTTTAAAAACGATTTAAAGAGTGACCAGTTTGCATGTTTAAAGTCAAAATAAGATTCTTCTTTTATTTCACCTGGAAGGAGAGATCGTACTAAGACAGGATTATGGTCTGAGGGAAGCTCATCAAATACTATAGGCTGGGATACAGTACTTACAGTATTCGTAATAAAGAGATCTAATACTGCAGGACTACCTCTGGAACTAGCAGGTATGCAAAGCTGGGCACCGTTAATCAAATATTTAACTTCGTTAATCGTTAATCCGCTACAAAAAAAGTTAGCTTCGTTAAACGTTAAAGCGTTACATTTCGGAAGAATTAACGCAAGTTAACGTTAATCTTTAATCCGTTAATATGTGTAAAATTACATTTTTATATCGTTGCGTTAGTGAACTTAAAAGAAAGGTTATGAATAAAACAAAATTTTTGTATATTTCAAATGTGTAATTTAATCGTCGGGCATAAGGTGCATATTCCCCTTCATGAACATTAACATGTTGAAGCTCTCGTCTGAAAGCGAAGCTCTTTTTGGTGTCAAAATGTCTTTACCCGTGGAAAATAAACGTTCAACTGCAGCGCTTGAGGGTATAGCAGTATTGTATTTAATAAATAGATTTATGAATATTTCTTCCCCGAGGAATGCAGCATCGTTGAACGAGTCTTTTGATTTCATGTCCAGCCACATTTTAACGAGACTTTGCGCTTTATTCTTTAAAGAGTTGGAGCTCTTTGGTTTTTCTATTGACTGAGTGACAGAATTGAAAAAGTTTTCCTCCTCGTCATCATCGTTGTTACTCACATTGCTCCCTCTGCCACTTAAACTATCTCTGTCCTTCGAGTTTTCCGCTGCTTCTTGCCGTAAGGCATCTTCTACCCTTTTTTCCATGCACTTTCTTACTGCGTCCACTCTACTGCTGTCATACGTTTCCAGCCATATCAACCGGAACTTTGGGTGAAATGCCGCGGCAAGTTGGAACTGTTCATCATTCAGGAGTGGTCCAAATCTTTTCTCTATGCCATTTAATAAGGCATTTGCTAAAGCTGTGCAGTTTAGTAGGCCCTTAGATCTAATATTTTTTAATTTATAGACAGTTGCTGCAATCGTCGGTAATAGTGATCCGAGATATGCTTGAGCTTCTCCTTGGATACGATCCAGGGCATTCGCGACAGGGGCCATAACCTGTAAATAAGTATTTAATATAAGTATTGATACGATGTGGAAAGAAAATAACTTTACTAAAACGTTATTTTAAACTATGTACATATATAAATTTACCTTTGCGTACTCCTTCATTACAGTCACATCTTGGTCATTGAAAGTTACAATTTTAAGTTGAGTCATAACTCTGTGAAGAGAAGGCCTTTTTGTTTCCAATATAGCGTTGAGAACGACAATAGCATCATAAAGAGAATTCCACCTCGTCGAATTTGGAAGGACAAGTCGTCTGCTTAATTCAGCGTGAATGATATCTGCTGCTACCGTGCTACGTGATTGCTGATTCCAGAGAGTACGTGCCTTGGCTAAGGCACTTCTGTAGGGAGTTTTGAAAACAGTTATGTGTAGAGCAGCATCTGCATCTTTGCTAGCGACCAAATTGAACGTATGTGCAGCACATCTCATGTGAACTGGCAAAGTATTACAGTTTTCTAATATCTGTTCATTGATTTCATTGCACTGGAGACGATCAGGAGCATTCAGTATGTTTTCTACTGAAATAAATTCTAAGTCATCATTTTCTTCTGAGTTTGGATTTAAAAGATTGTCAATATCAGGGTCAGACTCAGACTCTAAATCACACGATGGCAACTCTGGAAGTATGTCGATCTCCGAGCCGAATTGCACAAATGCCTTTACAAAGTTACTGCCATTATCCGTAGTAGTCCTAAAATAAAATTAAACTAACGAAAAATAGTAATAGTAAGTCTATTTTACTGACCTTGTGATTTTTTTATCTATGTGAAATTCATAGTGAATATCTATCATTGCTTGGGCCAGGATGTCGTATGTATGATGACCTTTTAGGCGTATGCACGTTAATACTGCATGCATTCTGGCTCTTGTGATAGGATCTAACCAGTGAACTGTCATGCCCAAATAACTTTTGTTGTGAGCTGACCAACAGTCAGCCGTCGTTGCCACCCAATCAATTTTTCCAAGTAAACTGAAATTAAAATCATAAACAACACGTCACGTTTAAAAAAAGCTATAATAATAAATGAAAATTATATACCTACACGCATACCTATTTTATGAACCCCTAATTATTTTAACTTTCAAATAAAATTATACCTACGTAGGTTACGTAAGGCGAAATTTATCTTTTAAAAATAAATAGAAAATAGGTATTTATTTTAGTTACTTACCTAATCAGGTGTTGCTTCAATTCAATGTGTTCGTCAGTAATGCGTCTACCTAAAGTTCTTCTTGAAATTGAATTTTTGCTCGGGTTTAGGGTTTTTATCAACGCACCAAAAGACTTGCTTTCGACTACATGTAAAGGAATCATGTTTGAAACAAACAAATTTACTATACATTTTTCCACTTTGGCTTGGGGCACACCGCTGCCAGTAGCTGCAATCCCGAATGATTCCGCGATGCTCAGCTGTCGTCCCTGTTGTATTCTTCTTTTAACAGAATTAGGAATACTGCTACTTGTGCTCCTATCATCGTCACCGTCAGAATGAGTTCTCCTTTTTGTCTTGCCCCGGTTAGAGCCCGCATTAACAATCTCTTCAAACTGTAAGTACTGTGACTCATGTACCCTTCTTACATGTTGTTTCAAATTATTCAGGCTTGATACATGAACTTTTATTTTGGTGTCTTTCGGCAAGCATCGCTTACACGCAAAAAGTATTTGCTGGCCCGATCTGGATACAAATTCCACATACTCAGTCAAATGTGGCCATGGATTCTCATCAGCATTGCTTTTCTTCCGATTCCATATCTTCCATGATACGATTTTAATTACAAAACTGCACAATACACTATTTTTAACTAAATTGCACTCGCAAACAAAACACTCGTCACTGTAAGCACCGGCTCTAATGTCAAATTCCTTTCAAAAAAAAATCTACTGCAAATTGGTGAAAGGAAATCGACATAAGTAATGAAATGATCAAACGAAAAAAAATTCTTCGCAGTTTTCTCACTCGCACGTGCCGGCCAAATATATCTAGTTTTGTTTTTGTTTCACGCGCTGCCACGCGCCGCCCGGCACTTGTCATTTCATACTTGTCTGAACCTGTTTTTAGCGCCGCGCCGCGGTATCGTGCGGTAATAAGTAGGCATTGGATTAACGATTAACGGACTTCTGCACATTAACGGAAGTTAACGTGTCCGTTAACATTTTTCAAAGTTAACTTAAAAGTTAATCCGTTAATCAAAATGTTAACTTCGTTAATTAACGATTAACGGATTAACGAGTTAATGCCCAGCTATGCAGGTATGTAAGTAGGAGCAGGAGGAAACAGTATGGTGAATGGGAAAATGTTTGTCAAATCCGATAGGATGTTACCCCACGAATTAGCTCTACTACAACTCCAATCTCTATGCTTGCAGTTCAAATCACCTCCTACAAGATAGTTGTTGTTCCCTATTAAAAGCTTTTTCAAGTCAGCTTTAAGATTTTGTCTTTTTAACAAACATGAAGAACCACCCCGAAAGTATACACAAATTATATCAATTGTACTATTGTTGCTCAGTTTCAGTTCTATTCTCGCGTTTTCTATGCACAAAGTACGAATAGGCAACAGAACAGAATGTTGAATTGATTTGCGTACTAAAATTGCAACTCCCCCACCCAATTCACCTATTCTATCAACACGATAGCAATAGAATCCGGGAGTTGAAATTTTAACATTTAAGTCTAACCAAGTCTCTGTAATTAAGGCAATATCAATATTTTTTATGTTCATAAAGTTTAGGAATTCAATGCATTTATGTCGGATACCTCTGGCATTCCATGTGACAATATTTAAGGGTTTTTGTTTATATGACATAAAGTTTTTTGCCCTTTTATAGATAGCTCTCAGCAATACTAGTGAGGTTCTGATCCACCGCAGAAAACTTTTCTCAGAAACCTGCTTGAAATTGGTTCAGTTTCCGATTCTCCTTAACCCACTTTGTGAGTCTTGGATTTACAAGCCCAGTATGGATTCTGGCGAAAGTATTCATAAATGATATTCCTCTATAGTTTACTGCATCCTGTGGATCATCTTTTTTGTGTATTGGAAATATTACAAATTCTTGAATCTGTAGGCAAAATTTAGAAATGTCGCCTTTTAAAATTAGATGATGGGTTTTGGAAGATCTCATAAGATCTCATCAGCATGTGCTTTGTTTTCCTTTACTTTCCTCACAGATACAGACAGATGTCGTCAGCTCTTCGAATGAAAATGCTGAATCCAAGGTGATATTGACCACTTGTGGCATTGCGTGCTGGATTAAATTTTGATGTTGTCCTAGCTTCAACATAGCCTCACATTGGTTTTTTAGGTCCTTTACTTCGACTTGACCTCCTTTCTATTCTGCTAGTTGAGCCATTAAGTTTCCTAGCAAATGACCAAAAGTCTTGACTGTTTGTGGTGCTCGCCATTTAACTCGCCATTTCATTATTATGAACGGTGTTCTTATTTACTTATGGTTTTGAAAATGCAATTGGCTTCAATGTAATTTTTTTTTTGCGTATCTTTGTTCATCTTTTTAAATTTTCATTGTCAAAATAGCTTATGATTTATACGAAAACCACTAAACGGGCAACACTTTAATACGCCAAAAACAACAAATATATTTTTGATGGAAAATTAATCAATCCATCTGGACTGTAGTTCAATAGGTACTCACGGCTTACGGGTAAAGAGACACAAAGGATCAAAGACACCCTTTTTCAAGCTTCTCCAAAATTGTACAATCGCATGTTCAAAAGATTTTATTTTGAAAAGACATAAGGCCAACCAACTGCATAGAGCAACCAAAAGTAAAAAGAAGATTGGTTGAATTATGGAACCCTGGGGCATCTGAGATTTTTTTTTTTTAAAGTCTCACGTTTGCTGATGCGGTTAATTGTTTCTTTTTTATTGCACTCCGTTCGTGTTAATTTTTTTTATTGAATTTTAATTTCATATAACTCTTTTCATGTGAAGCCAACTCATTCTTTTTTTTATGAAACAAAGAACCACTTGCGCATTTCCTCTTAATAACTTTTAATAAAAATGTTATCAGATATGTCAATGAAAACCACCCCGTCGCGTCGGTCGTCGATTGAATACAGCACCAAGGAAACTATCTGACTAACCGCACGCAATTAAAATCTAATCTCGCTATCCTATGTAAATCTTTTAGTCTCGGTGCGGGAATTCAGCTTTGAAGTACAAAGGTCTTCTACCCATCTCGTACATTGAACACAAGTCAAGTTGATTTTTTCTCATTTCTTTATAAACAGACTCCAGAGTCTGGGTGTTTTTTTTTTTTTTTTGTTAATTTAAATAAATTTACTGACAATCAACGTGTGTAGTGTACAATAAATTGCTAATCAATGCCAACCTGTCGTTTGCTTCTTTCGACCCAGTCTATACTTCTTTAGTTTCTTGAACTATTTCATTTGCAAGGCGTATTCGCATTAAGTGACATTTTGTCTTTTTTGTGAGGTGACTGAGTACGTAGGTACTTGTTGAGATGACTTAGATAGATACGACTACTACGCACTAAAAACAAAAACGATTTCGTGGCTTTAAAGTTTTACGTTGTCGTTACATTTGAATTCTGTTTAAGGTCTAATTTGAATAGTACATATTTGTTCTTTCAAACACTTTGAAAACTTTTTGTTTGGTTTTAATTCGTTACAAATCGCAGCTTCTTAGTTTTAACTGCCGTTTTCAGAAGCTGTTTAGTTAAATCAACTGCGAAGCTAACTTTCCCTTTTGAGCTTCTCAAACAAAAATGTCAACGTAATTTAATACAGCAGTGTCTTTAATGAATAAAGGGTGCTAATAAAGGATGCTTTTTCAGGGGTATACAGATACAAAATGAAAAATATTTTTATGCCATTCAAAACGATTTCGGGCATACGCGACTTACTGCTGGCTTCGAATGAAGAAAAATCATCGAGTTAAAGTTTCGAGCTACTGAGAAAGTATATCGGCATTCGGCAATAACAATTTGCGAAGATTTTTCTGAAGTAAGGCTATTCGTCGTGAAAAGCAAATGCCAAGCCTAACTTCTTCTAGGTAGGGAGGACGGCATTCTTAATCATAACCGTCCAAGTTGAATGGAACGTTCTGCATGACATCGGAATGTGTGTCTTCATCGCCGTTCAGTACCCTGCAGAAGTGGTCTATTTTTTCCAAGTTGTCTTTTTAGGTCTGAGGTCGAAGTTTGCCACCCTGGCATGATCTTGTATTGAAACTTTTGAATCCCTTTCTATCAAGGCACCTCTCAATTTCCTCAAACAAGCGGTTCTAAAGCTGCTTCTTATTCTTGAGGATTCAGTGCTCTTTCCATATTTTCTCCTTGTGAAATTCCTACATACTCGTTTGAAGACAGCCCTTATTCTCTTTTGCATCAATTTTTGTTGTGCGTTTTGTTTGGCTGTATTGGCCTGCCCGAATTCTTCTTCAAACTTTAGGTTCGTTTTTTAGGCCGTACGAGACCTCCGGCTCTATGGTTCGGATGGTTTGTTGGCATTGCTGCAACTGGCCTTTAATGCTGGTGGCAAAATATCCAAAGATATTTAGAGTGACACTCGATTGGAAAATTCACTGGCCATCTTTTGCAGTTGCTTTCCGACAACATATCCTTTCGCATCGGTAAACGTGTGAGTCATGAACAGGATAGCCTCATTCGTACCTTAGCTGCAAATAACTAATAGTCCGAGTTAAAGTTGGGTTTTCGTAAAGTTCGAACGTCAAAAATACTGGATTAGTGTCTTGCGTCTATCGTTGCATGGCCAATTTGACTAACGGTGGATTGATTTGGGGAACGCCATGTACCTTTATGAATTTTTAAGTGCGGGAGCTTTGTGTTGCCCACAGCAAAATCTATTAACCTGGTCTTTTCGTCAAGTCAAGCGGCTAGGGCATTTTTCATTATGTCTTTTCGATGAGCTCTTAGAATCAGTCTCGGGAACTGTCATGAGTTTGAAAGCTGATGGTAACTCGTCAGGTGCTCATACGAAACCATCTGTATTTCGATATACCTCCCTTGTATTGAAAGACCCCGAAATATCTTTGAACCAAGTATGTCAGAGCACTGTACACCAATCAGAGTAACTTCAAGCCGAAGGCTTTAAATTCCGAAAACGAAACACTAAGGCTCTTCTATTTCTATTAAATGGAACTGTCTAAAGGAAATACTAATGACAGTTAAACAAAAATCATTCAGCCTTCAAGTGTCAAATATGTAACGTCAAAATAGAAATCAATTTATGAAATGCTTATTGACTGAAGCCTTCAAAGGGAGGTGATCCATGCTTCTGCTCTTCCTCATTCCAAGCACTTATAATAATTCGATATAACCAAAATATTCAAACCGTTCAAACCCAAAACCACTTTGAAGCACTTTTACAAAACAAAGCCACACGAAATTCATTTCAATGTAAAAACCGATACACAGCTGTGAGTTTGTAATGTGCTTTAAAGGTCTTTTCAGAAAGCAGCTGGCATCATAATAATAAACGCCTTTGTAAGTGGCCTTGATATAATCAAAATCATAAATAAAAACATTTCTTCACCACGTTATATTTGCGTCACTTCCTCTGTGTTAACACAAGTCCTCAATCAATTTCAATATCTCTCTCTCTCTCAAAAAAAAAAAAAACGCATGAAATTGGGAATGTTTTTACAATCGACATGAACAGATTATTTGTTTTGCCCCCATCGCTGGTTCCACAAAATTGGTTTTCCCGATAAATTCTTCGTTCTTGGACCAATTTACTGATGAAAACCGACAAAACCAAATGCAATAAAATTGTGAACGTCTGCTGTTTTTACTCACCCCTCAAACACTTCCTCAGACCCCAAAGCATATAATTGAAACACAGAAAAATATTACTTTCGATTATGTCGGGGCGTATACCTATACAGTTAGTGCCAAAGTCTGGTGCAATAATAAAATACTTCACACCACATGTTCGAGTACATCAAGGAAACACAAATTCTCAATGATAGCTCTGACAACAAAACAATTTGCAGGCTTTTGTGTTTTACTGAGCAGTTATTGAGTATGGGTCACACAACAGAACACAGTCGCGCGTGTTACCTGTATTCGTGTGTAGAGTTTTGTGACTATCATGTCGAGTTTTGGAAGTAATGATAAAAATCTTTTTGGCGGTAGTCGCTTTGGAGTGGGAAACTTGAAGTGCTTGTGCAGATAGAGTTTAAGAGGACAGCTAATGCCAGGTTGTCAGATTTGAATGTCTTTCTGTGTTTAAAGAAATAGTGTTGCCGCGTTTTGATTTATGTCTAAACAACGAAAATGAAAAGCTTTGATGCGAGAGAAAAAGTTTTGTTTACACTAATCTCTTTGATCCCACATGCAATATTTTACAGTTATAAAAAAAAAAACGGGCTACGAGGATTTGAGTAAAAAAAAATATTCATGTTTCAGATCTTGTCCAGTGCCAATTGCAATAAGGTAACCGGGAAAACACTTCTTCTACGTTTAACTCACTCATTTGCTTCCTTTATACAAGCGATCTGTGGTACCCGTGGCGTGATGGTTAGCATGTCTGCCTGTTAACCCAGATGTTCATGGTTCGAATCCCTACAGAGGCAAAAATGTTTTTCCACATGTATCGCTTTTCGCGAGGATTTGGAGAGAGGACTTTACTACTCAATTGCCTCCTTAGTCCGAAGAAACAGCGATTGGCAAGAGTTATTCTTCGTTTGAATTCAGCGCTGGTGTCGTTGTCTGAATTAATAGCGGCGCCTAGGTAGAAAAAGTCCTTAACTACCTCAAAGTTATAGTTGTCTATTGTGACGTTCTGTCCGAGACGTCGGTGTTGGGTGTCCTTTCTTGATGACAGCATATATGTACTTGGTCTTGCCCTCATTTACCACTGAACCCATCTTCTTCGCTTCCGTCTCAATGCTCATAAACGCGCCATTGACATCACGCTGCGTTCTTCCAATTATGTCAATATCGTCGGCATATCCGAGCAATTGAACGGATCTTTGAAAGATTGTGCCTCTTGTGTTGACGTGGGAGTTTTGCACTATTCTTTCAAGAACGATGTTGAAGAAGTCGCATGACAGTGCATCGCCTTGCCTAAAACCTTTTTTGACATCGAATGTATCGGTGAGATCTTTTCCGACCCTGATGGAGCAGCGTGTGTTCTCGTCATCCTACACAATCGGACAAGTTTGGTACGGACTAGGGATGCCAAAACTAGACATGGCTCTATATAACTCCTCTCTATAGATGCTGTCATATGCGGCCTTAAAATCGATAAAAAGGTGGTAGGTATCGATTTGAAGCTCCTGGGTTTTTTCCAAGATCTGCCGTAGTGTGAAGATTTGGTCTATGGTGGACTTTCCTGGTCTAAAGCCGCACTGATAAGGACCTATCAGGTTGTTGACGAATGGCTTCAGACGCTCACGTTACGGCAGAGAGGATCTTGTACGCGATGTTAAGAAGACTGATACCTCTGTAGTTGGCGCAGTTCAGAGGGTCTCCTTTCTTGAGGACCGGGGAAACAATACTGAGGTTCCATTCATCGGGCATGCTTTCTTCCGACCATATTTTGCAAATGAGTTGGTGCATACTCCTAACCAGGTCATCGCCTGCTGCTTCAAACAATTCGGCAGTGAGGACATCAGCTCCAGCAGCTTTGTTGGACTTTAGCTTGGATACTGCTGTCTTCACTTCGTTCAGGTCGGGTTGGCGGAATTGTTGGTCTACGTCGCCTAAATCGAATGGCTCTAGCTCTCTAACAGCGGAATTGGGTTCATCATCGCTGTTATAGAGCTTGGAGAAGTGGTCTTTCCATATCCTCCGCATTGACTGCGGTTTCACCACGATGTTCTCTTGATCGTCTTTGCAGGCTTCGGCTCGGGGCTTATAGCCCGAGGCTGTTGTTTTTACCTTTTGGTAAAACTTTCGAACCTCATTCCTGCTGTGGCACCCTTCTATCTCCTCGATCGCGCGTTTCTCATGCTCTCGCTCTTTTCGTCTAAGAAGTCGGTGTTCGTCTCTCCTCTTCTGCTTGTAGAGCTCGTAAGCAGTTCTAGTCTTTTTGTGCAGCGCCACTTTGTATGCTTCCTGTTTAGCTGCATGTGCTTGCCGGCATTCGTCGTCAAACCAGGGGTTTCGTTGTGGTGGCCGTGTGAAACACAGCACTTCAGAGGCGGCATCTCTGATGGCTGATTGGCAGTGCTGCCACTGCTTCTCTATACTTGATGCTGGCGGTATATGACTCCTTAAGAGGTTGTAAGAGACTCGATCGGAAAAGGACTTGGCGATCTCTTGCGATTGTAGTCGTCCAACGTCGAATTTTCTCACAGTATTTCCTTGTTTTGGCTTGGATCGGGATATCCGCAGTCGTACCTTGGCTACAACAAGGTAGTGGTCCGTGTCAATGTTGTCCCCTCGGAATGTTCGGACATCCTCTATACTGGAGAAGTGTCGTGTGTCGATCGCAATGTGGTCAATCTGGCTGACGGTTGATTGATCAGGAGATTTCCATGTCCCTTTGTGGATATTGAGGTGCTGGAACCGCGTACTAGCTACCAGAACATCTCGCCCCGCAGCGAAATCGATCAGCCTGAATCCGTTATCGGAGTTGTTGTCGTGCAGGCTGTATCTTCCGATTATTCCACCAAAGATATCCTCTCTTCCTAGCTTGGCATTAAAATCTCCTAGAACAATCTTAATGTCATAGCCAGGGCACTGCTCATATGTTTTGTCCAGGAGCTCGTAGAATACGTCTTTGGTGTCTTCATCCTTTTCCTCTGTGGGGGCGTGTGCGCAAATGAGGCTTATGTTGACGAATTTAGCCTTGATGCGGATTGTTGCTATGCGCTCGTTCACATAGTTGAAACTCAAGACTTTTTGCCTGAGTCTAGTTCCAACAACAAATCCACATCCAAACAGTCGCTGCTTTTGTTCTCGGTAGCAATCGCCGTAGTAGATATCGCAGTCTTTTAATTTGCGTCTACCAGAGTGAATTACTCGCCTTTTCTTTTGTCCAAAATTTCACCATTTGATTTTATCAAATTGCCCTTGTTTGTTTGATTTGCTTCACCGCCTCATTAAATATTCTGTCAGCAGAAGACGGTTCTGCTAGGCGACATATTCGCCCAGTATCGCTTTGCAGTCTTTCACCTGAGTTTTCATCAATTTGGCTACCCAATGTTAGTCAATTTATGTTTCATTATTCATTTCCACCATCGCTGTAAGTGTCAAGGTTTCGGCCCTGTTTGATAAACAAGCTCACAGGTATGATTCTGTGAAAATACAAAATATTCAAGTGCAGTGGCAGACTAAGAGGAATTAAAACTTCTTGCCGGACAGGTCAAAGTGCAACTGCTCAACCATATTCCAGTCAATGTGTTGTTAAGTCTGAGAAATAAGGGTATTTACAATTATACGACCGGTTTCGCAAAACTAAAGCTTTGTGAATTCTTCCTGAGAATGGAAAATTATAGGAAAACCACTTTTTTCTAGAGTTGAAAGTTTGTCTAAAAACCCGTACAAAGCTGTGGTGCCGCTTAAAGTTTATTTTTTATTCTTTGGCATTTTAAAGAAAATAAAAACAATTTTTTTTTTCTTTTCGCTAACAAACAACAAACTCGCTGAACTGAACTGAACCCTTCTCTAAAAGTCGCTTATTTTTTTGTTAGTGATGCACAACACATCAGGGCTGTGTGGGGTTGAAGCATTTCAAGGGGTTCCCACATTGCGGTTAAATATTTTCACATTTCTATTGTTTTTATACATAAAAAAAAACAGTGTGGCAGCTCATTAAAAAAGAAGCAAAACCAAATCTAATCGTAGTTCCTTTGCTTTTGAAAAATAAATTCCAAAAAAAAAAAATAACAACAATAACAATAACGTGTGCCATTTAGTGGGACGTCATTTGTATAACTCAAAATACCACAACGCTCCAAGGTATCTCATATACGCAAAACCATTCGAATAAAAGTCTAAACCCGCATATATCTACGTTTATCCTTTTTTAACAGCCCTACCCGATCTCATTTTGCTGTTGTTGTTGTTGTTTTTTGGTTGGCATTCTACACAATTTTGCCAAGAGTTGTTTATGCGAATTCCAGTTATTATTTACCTACATAACGGTCCTTTAAAAGTTTGTGCTCCTGTTTTTGATTTATTCTCAAATATTACTGCCAACGTAAGCTAAAACGACGCCACGAATTCAACAAAAAATACTTCCTCTCTTCCGACTTCCGACATTCAAGTTATTTGTAAACGAATGTATTTTAATGTGTGTGTGTGTGTGAGAATGTTATCCCATTTCCGTTTTCCGTTTTCCTTTTCCGTCGCATTTCCTATACTGATACTAAATACCTACCTACAGCTAACTATAAAACCAGGGACCCAATCATAGACCGACCCAAAGCCATTCACGTAAGGTATACGCTTGTCATCGTCATCGCACTTCACCCATTTTGAAATTTAAGTTAAATGCAATCATTTCTTTGTCGTCGGTTTCTTATTTTTAGTGGCATCAGCAAGCCGTGGGGGTATCATTAAATAATGTCCTTTTCAAATCCACGCGCAAGGAAGCTCATGGCGGAAAATCCATTTTTATTGTTATTTCATCAGTTAGCTTGACATAATGCCTATAGCGCGGTTTTGTTACGCGATAATTGCAAATTCTACTGAAAGTGTGTTATTAGAAGAAGAAGGACGAGGAAATATTCATCAATACCTTTGTACGTCAAGGACAAGGTTATAAATATTTGATTAAAATGTTCGTTTTGATAAAGCGAACCAAGGAGGTTGGAGAAGTGGAGCAGCTTTACTTGTGTAAACTTCAATTTCAGGTTTCTGATTTTCTTGCCAGTTGCAGCGGCAGGTGTGGCACACCCCAAGCTAATGCACAGTAACTACTTTTAACCACTGCATCTGCCACAAACGCGAAGGCATCGGCAACTCTTATTCCAATTAGTTTACATACGCTCTACCGCTTTTGTTTATCGAGTTATGCAAGAGAATTCAAATTTTTTTTTTTTTTCACAGTTTGTTTTGATAGGATTGCGTGGGGCTTTTTGGTAACAGGATGACTTTGGGGGATGTTTGGGTATAGCTTCTGGTGTGAGTTTACTGTGGCAGGGCAGGGTGTGTTTTTAATTAAGCACGTGGAGATTACTTTAATTCCGAAAATTAAATGTTATTTAATGACAACCGTCGGTCGGTGAAGGTTATTCTGTTCAGCTATCGTCGCGTCGGTGTCGTGAAACAAAATCAAATATTCGCAGTTCGTATAACGCGAACGCGGTGATGTATTGTGGCATTTGACAACGGGTTGATTGTGTCAGGATATAATTAAAAATCTATAAGCACTGAATGTACATCCATAAATAGTAGAGTAGAATGCGTAGGTGATTGTTAAATTGAGGACATATCCGATTTGATTGCTGATTTAATTTTCAAATCATATAATGCCTCTCGTGTTGTTGCAGAGAAAAATTGATTTTCAAATGTTTTGTTACATTGTGGTAAGTATTTTGTGGTGAATAGTTGCAACTATGGACTTAATTGGAAAATGTACTAGGGCTTAGTGTGTTGACTATCATTGAAGGACATCTACGCTTGTCTGAAATGGCGACTAAATATTAAATCGCATCTAGAGAATTAACATGAAAGTGAGTCCTAACGACACCCATAACACCTAAAAACTAAAAACCTAGTGAATCTTCTCTGGATTTTTTCTGTCCTATCAGAATAATTTTGATAAAAACACAACAATATTCTGCTGGTTCTCTCCTGAGCAGATGGAAAACTGCATTTGTCCAGCCGGTTCCCAAAAAAGGGGGAATCTTCCTACCCTTCCAATTGTCGTCCAATATCACTAACGTCCCTTCTTTCCAAGGTCATGGAAACGTTGATAAACCGTCAACTTGTGAAATATCTTGAAGAACGAAAGATTCTTAATGACCGTCAGTACGGCTTTCGTATCAAACGGTCCACTGGTGATTTGATGGCTTATCTCACCGCAAAGTGGAACCAATTTTTAAATTGTAATTGATTATTGCGCTTGATATTTCTAAATCATTTGATAGAGTTTGGCATCAGGGTCTTTTATCGAAAATGCGTGCTTTTGGTATCGATGAGTCTCTTCTTCGTTGGAAAAGAAACTACCTTTCCAACCGTTCAATACAAGTTGTATTGGATGGCTTCAAGTCTGATACATTGTAATTTTTGTGTTGATTTTAGCAACATTCGGGGGCTAAGATCCAATTTTTTTGCAGTGTACGCCCATACTGCTAAATGCAGGCCAGCTGTTTCGGCACTAAGTGAAACACAGGTTGGTGAGAATTCTGATCCTTCAGAGTTTTCCCTTCCTGGCTATTGCTTAGTGCCTTTATTCTTCTCCTCTTATGGCCTCGCCGTGTATGTTCGTAATGATGTTGCTTATCAAGTTCTACCACAATACGGCCTCTGTTCAACTAAGAACTTCAACTTCATGTGGTTAAAATTCAGCGTCCATAAGCACATCATCCATTATTGTTTCATTTATAGAAGCCCCAATTTAGATAGTAATTCAACCTCTAACGAGTTTGATGCGCTATCTGACTCCATTTCAAGAATTGTTTCCCATTACCCTCTCACTGAAATCGCTATTGCGGGTGATTTCAATGTACACAATTCTGGGTGGCTTCGTCATTCTGGCTAGACAACACCCGAAGGAAAGTGTGTTGAGATTTTTGCTGAATTAAATCTTTTAACTCAGCTTGTTGATGAGCCCACTCGGGTTCCGGATATTTCTGGCCATTCGGCCAACACATTAGATTTGTTTCTCACTTCTCATCCTGAAAAATATAGGGTCAAAGTGTCATCACCTCTAGGCACGTCGGACCATGGTGTCATATCGGTAGATTTTCCGGTTTCCGTCACAGTAAAAAGAGAAAAAGTCCCAAAAAAAACTGTATGGCAATATGAGAAAGCCAATTGGGACGGCCTGAATAATTTCTTTCGAAATTTCAACTGGTCTTTGTGCTTTCTCGACGGTAACGTGGATGCATCAGCTGATATGATATCTAACGTAATTCTCAACGGCATGACTAACTTTGTTCCGCATAGATCAAAGAGCATCATCCCCAAAGAAAATTCGTGGTTCGATTCGAGCTGTAGGGAGATGATTAGGGAAAGAGAAAAATGTTTTCGGATTTTTAAAAATGACCCTACCGAAGAAAACAGAAATAAGTTTAAGTGCGCCAGGAACGCCTGCAATACTCATATACAGAAGACCAAGTTTTTATATGACCAAAAGGTAAGGCAAAAAATACTATTGTGTCCAAAAGGAAGTAAAAACTTTTGGTCTTTTGTTAAGAATATTAAGAACTCGACCACATCATCGGTCCCAACGCTCGTCTTCAATGACTCTCCGTATGTCAGCTCCATCGACAAAGCCAATTTGCTGGCAGCTCAATTTGCTGGCAGCTCAATTTGCTGCCAACTCGACACTTCCTTATAGCATTTTGGCTCCACCTGAGCTCGAGTCTGCAAATTCTTTGATGAAGCAGATATTTTTTCGAACTCGCTCGGTTGCGAGAGTCCTTAAGGATCTCAACATACATAAATCCGCTGGTCCAGATGGTATCCCCGCCGTTATTCTGAAGAGGTGTTCTTCTACGCTGGCAAAACCACTGCGTAAACTTTTCCATCTTTCCTATTCTGCTGGGATTTTTCCGAGCAGATGGAAAACTGCATTTGTCCAGCCGGTCCCTAAAAAAGGCGAATCTTCCTCCCCTTCCAATTACCGTCCAATTGCACTAACGTCCCTTCTTTCCAAGGTCATGGAAACGTTGATAAACCGTCAACTTATGAAATATCTTGAAGAACGAAAGCTTCTTAATGACCGTCAGTACGGCTTTCGTAGCAAACGGTCCACTGGTGATTTGATGGCTTATCTCACCGAAAAGTGGAACCAATTTTTAAATTGTAATTGATTATTGCGCTTGATATTTCTAAATCATTTGATAGAGTTTGGCATCAGGGTCTTTTATCGAAAATGCGTGCTTTTGGTATCGATGAGTCTCTTCTTCGTTGGAAAAGAAACTACCTTTCCAACCGTTCAATACAAGTTGTATTGGATGGCTTCAAGTCTGATACCCACTTCATAAATGCTGGTGTGCCCCAGGGCTCCGTTTTGTCTCCGGCTCTCTTCCTAATTATCATAAATGATCTCTTGTCTGAAACTTCTAATCCGCTTAACTGTTTTGCTGACGACTCGACCCTCGGCGTTTCATTTCCAAATTCACGTCCCTCCTCTTCGGATGTGGAACTGGAACGGTTGCGTATGATAAGCTCATTGAATTCTGACCTTGACAGCATTGTTTCATGGGGTCTTATGCACCGAGTAGAATTCAATGCTTCGAAAACTCAATGCTGTCTCTTGTCGTTGAAGCTTAACATTCCCCCATTGCCATTATCCATTAATGGTACCTGCATCGAAGAAACCGAAAAACTGTCATCAGTACTTTGGTATGTGTGTAAACGACGATCTTCGATGGAATGACCACATACTTGAAGTCGCCAAAAAGCTAAATGCTTAGGTTTCTTAAGACGATGTAGGACATTCTTCGCCCCTTCTGATCTGGCTACAAATTATAAGGCCTTCATCCGCCCAAAACTGGAGTATAACTCTCATATCTGGTCAGGTGCTCCTCATACATCTTTGCGCCTACTTGATAGGGTACAAAATAGAGCGTTAAAATTGATAGGTGATAGTTCAATCGTAGAATCGATTGATTTTCTTGAACATCGTCGACACGTTACCTGTCTCAGTCTCTTTTATCGCTTTTTCTACAAACAGTGCTCTAGTGAAATAGCCAGTTGCATTCCTCCCCAGAAACAATTTAGCCGCAACACCCGCCTCGCTAGGAATGCTCGTCAGTTTTACCTTAAGCCCAAGTTCGGGCGTACGGTCAAGTATAGAGATTCATATTTTAGTCGCACCACTCCAATGTGGAATGCTCTACCTGACCCTGTTTTTCCCCTGTATTACGATTCGCAAAAATTCAAAAGCAACGTGCATCGATGTCTACTTTCAAATCCTCTCCTAATTTCCTAAATACTCGCACTGTGTTCTATAACATTATAAGTGTATAGTCATAACCCCTTGATGTGCGCATTAATTATAATTAAAGAAGTATATATTGTAATTAAATTAAAGAAGTATATATTGTTTTTAAGGCATAACTTTTTTAAAGTATTTGAGTAGGTATTTAAAAACCAAAAAGTTAATTCGACTTCGATACAACCAAATTTATGTGCGGCGCAAAAGACAACTTTGTATCTAAAATATCTGCAAGTTCCTTAACTTCACTAACAGCACATAAAATTTCTTTACCGAGTGTATATTTATAAATAGCTCATGACGTTGATCGGTAGGCTCTAAAGTTTTTTTCATTTGGAAACATCTAAGTCGAGATGCTTGCATTTACACCGTTGAAAAATAATCTATCAATATCTTTTTGAAATTCATCACAATCTGCATTTTTAGATATTTGATGGTATACATAGTTGTAAACCGTCTGCAAACATCAAACTATCTGTAAATTTTAAGAAATCCGAAAGATTTTACTAACGAATAGCTTAAAAAGAAGTGGCCCCAAATGACCTTGAAATTCTCTCAAATCTCACAGATTCACTAAAACTCGCTCAAAACGCTGAATAACTAACTACTCAGTGACTAAGCTCTTCCTCAGACTTAATAAGTAAATGAACAATCCTTGTTTATACTCCTTTTTTACACATTGTAGTTACTCATACCTCATGCCAAAATCATAAAGAAACTCTCTTATTATAATATCTTCATGCCTGAAACTGGCAAGGTTAATTTGTGTTTTTTTTGTTTGTTTTCTTTGTGCAAATCAGTTCCCAAAACTTAAATTTTAAAAATGAAATGATAAAAGTCAAAAGAAATAATGATTCTTTAAGCTCCACTGGATCAAATCTTTCTTTATATTTTGTGTCCTATACTTTGTACACACGTCTAATAACACAAATAAAATTAATGTAGTTGGAGTACATTTTCATTTTGTTTTACAATTCAGAAAGTTGCAAATCAACCATTGAATGGTAACCTTATACTCAAAACTAAGTTTTCAAATAGAGATTGAAAGTCAAGAATTCGGTTTTTGATACACTTTGAAAATGAACTTAAGAGCTTTTGCCTTTTCAGCACAGATTTATGCGCTAAAACAAGCTTAAATCATGTATTTCAGTGTTGAAGTTACTCAGCCCTTATTCACGGTCGAAAATTGATTATAAATACAATTTTTGAAGTGAAACTTCTTATAGCACGGTGCGAGCCCGAAACGACACGAAAACACGTCACGCTTAATAATTAAGAAACAGTCAAGCTTCGTATGGCAAGGAGTTATTCAGCTTTGTGTCGCTGGCAACTGCTGCATGTATCCCCACTATTAACTGCTGAGAAAGAGCAAAGCTAGTTCGTGACTCACTTTCGAGTAGCCGGCGGCTGCTATCTGCACTACTCTGTATTCGACGAACGAAATTTTTACATGATCAAAAATTAAAGCAAAAAGTACTACAATGGCCCAAAGGTAGTTAAAATATTTGGTCGTTTGTTAAGAACATCCGGAACACAACAAAATCTTCGGTTCCAACGCTCGTTTCCAACGACACACTTTTTGTTAGTTCTCTTGAGAAAGCTAACCTTTTTGCGAAGCAGTTCGACGTCAACTCAACGCTTCCAGAAAGTATTTTGGTCCTCCAGTACTTGAGCGCGTGAATGATTCCATGGGACCAATCTACTTTCGCACTCGCACAGTGGCAAGAATCTTGAAAGATCTCGACATACATAAATCCGCTGGCCCTGCTATAGTTCTGAAAAGGTGTTCTTCCACGCTGTCAAAACCACTGCGTAAGCTTTTCCATCTGTCCTACTCTACAGGTCTCTTCCCGAGTGGATAGAAAACAGCATTTGTCCAGTCAGTCCCTAAAAAGGCGAATCTTCCTCACTCTCCCTCTAACTGTACTTACTTCCCTTTTCCGTATGGTCATGGAAACGCTGATCAATTATCAGCTTAAGAAATATCTCGAAGAACAAAAGCTTCTTAATGTCCGGCAGTATGGCTTTCGTTGCAATAGGTCCACTGGTGATTTGATGGCATATCTCACCGAACAGTGGCACAAGTCTTTACATCGATTTGGAGAAAGTAAGATTATTGCGCTTGATATTTCAAAAGCATTCCATAGAGTTTGGCATCAAGCTCTCTTATCTAAAATGCGTGCTTTTGGTTTTGATGAGTTTCTTCTTCGCTGGATTAGTAGCTACCTTTCTAACCGTTCATTACAAGTCGTATTGGACGGCTGTAAGTCTGAAACCCACAAAATACATCCTGGTGTGCCCCAGGGATGGAGTTTTACTTCTACCGTCTACTACTATCAATGAGTAAGATGTTTTAAAGTTTCGCGGAGTTTAAAATGCGATTATAAATATAGCTGCTTTCTGCTTTCGATTTGTCAAGTAAGATCAAATAAGATCGAATTAAAAAAAAAAAGATTTTGAGTTATATATTTAATATTTCTTTCAATTGTCCTTAAGTATTGAGAATAGAGAAACCTGCTCAAAAAAGCAAATTTTCTTCTCAACTGTATAAAATGAATTCTGTCTTTAAAACTCCCTTATATAGCTTATACTTTTTAAAAGCTTTGTTTTTTGCATTTTCTATGTTCTTTGGACGTTTGTTATTATTATATTGGGGTTGGGGTGATTAACTCTTTCCGTCTTGGTGGTTAGTAGAACTAACCATTTACTTATTCGTGTTTCTTATGATAAAGCGACATCTATTGGTTAATGTTTTTATTAATATGAACGACACGAGCATGTAACATTTGAAAAGTGCCAATTGTCATACTCTGACGGTCAATAGAAGAGCTAAATTATCAAACGAAAACTGATTTTACCAGAAATGCAAGTATTTTATTTCACTGGCAAGTTAATATTTACAAATATGATTTAATTTTTATGCTCAAATTGTTGAAATATGAAAAGCCTTGTATAAAAAAAATATTATTAAAACGAATAAACATAACTAATTATTGAAAATTACACCTTATTTGAAGTGGTTATCACCTTACTTCTTCACAGTGGTCACCCACAATAACCACCCCATATCTGACCCCCCCATCAACCCACTTTCGAAAAACCACCAAATCTTTTTAAAAGAAAGCCTATGCAATACAGAATACACAAAAATATTAGTTTTACACTGAACATAAAAAACCGTGACGGAAAGAGTTAAGGAAATTTTAAAGACGCTCTCTTTCGGAGAAAAGGAATAAACTTTTGAAAACCCTCTCATAAATAAGTCAAATCTGATTCAAGGATGTTTGTGTATGTTTGTGTATGAGGTGTACCTCAGGGATCCATATTGGGTCCGATACTGTTTTCAATATTGATAGATGACCTGTACAGTGTACAGTCCAACATCTTTCTCACTTGTTCATTTGATGATGATATTCAGTTATAACTGTTGAGTCTGGTTGTTGCATTCTTTTTTTACGTGAAAGCTATTCATTTTACGTTGAGGAAACTATTAAGCACGATTGGATTTTCTGAATCCAATTAATTAAGTAAAATAAACGAAATTTAACGCGAGCAAAAGAAATACACAACCTATGTGCCACGAGGTAAAGAAACGAAATGTCAATAGCGCTGATCTCTGATAAGCTAAGTGCAACTCTCAGCAGGTAGGCTGCTGACATTACGGACTAAGTTCAGCTGGGGGTGGGTTCAATAACACAATTGATCGAACACTTTTTGGTGTACGATCAAATAATTAAATGAATAAAAAATCAATTAAGAGGCGGTGAGTTTGATTATTTTACCTGTAAGTAAGTGCACAGGGTGTACTTTCTTATAATAAAGTGCGCCAGGAAATTTTCATATAAAATTTCCAAACCTTCTAAAACAACTGATAAATAAAAAAAAAAAAATTAAAAGAAAACAACCGAAATTAAATTCTCAAATTAAATTTGAAAATATATTTGAGGTTTGGGAAACCTTGACGAAGCCTTGGACGAAAACCCAAAATCTTTTCAAATACAAGGAAACAACATGTAAGTATCATGATGAACATCATGTATCAAGAGGTAAAAATGACGGAAAGCCCAAATATGTAAAATCACAAAGACACCGACACGTATAAAAGCGGCTCTTTTTGGCTTATTCCGAAGTAAGACCAAAATGTCTTCTTCTTCTTCTTTCCATTTCTGGCGTTACGAGTAGTGATCTTGAAGCGATCACAACTCTCCCACTTTTCTGCTTCACACTAGTGATCCGCCTGTGGGGTACGCCGCGTTGACCTCAGAAAGCGTCGGCAAGCCTCCCGGTTTTGGATTGTTCCATGTCTGAGGCCAGCCAAATGCTGCTGTTTTTGCATTTGCTTGTACCAGGAGTGTTTTGGCCTGCCTTTTCTTTTTCGTCGCGAATTTGTTGAAACGTTGTACGATATTGCCTTTTGGACGGGGTTCTGCGGATCTCTCCTTTGAACATGACAATACCAACTGAGCCGGTTGTGCTGAATTTTGTCCAAGATGGTACTTTTGACATGAAGGCTTCCACGGATCTTAGTACTTCTAATTCGATCAAGCTTTGTTACTCCTGCTGTCATCCGAAGCATCTTCATTTCGGCTGCCGTCAATTTGCTCTCATACTTTTTGTACATTGTCCAACATTGTGAACCGTATGTCAGAGCTGGACGGACAGCTGCTGTGTAGAGTCTTCCCTTCAGCTTAGGGGGCATTTTTCGATCACAGAAGATAGCGGAGTTTTCTCGCCACTTCATCCACCCTACGCTTACTCGATGATTGATGTCGTCATCACAAGTTGCTTCACTATTGATCATAGATCCCAGATATTTAAACTTTTCACACTTGGGAAGCACATTTCCATTCAAATAAATGTCTGGAATAGGCTTGTCTGGATCAGAAAAAGGGCAGCACAGGTATTCAGTCTTTTTAGCGCTAATACGGTACCCATTTCCTTCCAGAACATCAATCCAAACGTCAAGTGCTCGTTGCAGGGATGTAGGATCCTCGCTTATGATGGCTCCATCGTCAGCAAAGAATAATTGTTGTACTTTATTGTCCGTTACTTTTCCTTCGAGCAAATAATCCAGAACAGCAATAAAGAGCAGTGGACTCAAGACACTTCCCTGATGTACACCTACTGTTATTTCGAATTCTTCGGTGACTCCAGCTGGGCATCTCACTTTTGTAACTGCTCCCTCGTACATGTCCATAATTATTCGCACATAAGAAGTAAGACCAAAATGTAACAGTTAAAAAGGTCGCGAGTTCTGTTGTCTCGGAAAATGAACGCGAACGAAAGAACACCGCTTTTAAAAATACCACAGCACGGCTTTTGTAACACACAACTCTGCAAAATTTGTAACCACACAAAGCTCTTGATTTTACCAATCTAAAACAATTATTATTTTTTCCAAGGTCGCCAAGAAGAACCAAATTTCTTGCTTGTCTTACTGTCGACGATCTAGAGCTGGTAGCTAGTACGGTCACCGGATTCAAGAAGCTTTTCGCTCATTGGCTAAAAGTGCATCCGTTGTCGTATCTAAGCCACGCTCTGAACTTCCACAAAAGTTGCTGAGTACCACATCCTGATATCTCACAACTCAGCGGCTGAATGAACGATTTCAGACACTTTTTCGTCACATTCAACTCAGAAAGTCGAGAAAACGTTCACATACCGAGGAAACCCGCTCCGTGAAAGGTACCTGCTTTTGTTATTTGCTCAAAGCTGTGTAACTGTCAATATTGGTAAGAGCAGACATATATGGACAAAAAAGAATGGATAGGGTTTGGAAAGGAAAAGAGAAATTCGTACTGAAATTAAACAAAACTAAGGATACTATTTTGTTGCGGTTATTTTTACTGTAACACGGTAAATTGTGTTTGTAAATTATTTCATTTCGTAACTGCTTTTGATTAATTTCGATTTTGTTGCTCAAAGCATATAAACAAGAAACAAGGTCCTACAATATGGACTATGATAACAATCAAACTTAATTTCAATATTTCAAGCCACACTGTTGTTCAGTTATTAGCTTTGTTTATATAAGATAACTTTAGTTTACCGATTTTTAAGAGCCTAGTCGTTAAAAATCCCCAATAACAAATGAAATACTACCAAAACTCAATAAATTTAACACACTTAATGATCTCAAACAATGAGTTTTGTCAATACAACTTTTCTTGATTAGGCCATTAGTATTCCAACCCACGAATAGGGGAAGTAAACATCAACAACGCCGCACTGCAAGCTCATCTGTCATTTACTTTACTCTCTTACTTAATAAATTGCAATATGTCACAACATTATTTTACGACGAGAAAAAAATAAAGCAGGAATTTATTCAATATTCACTTATAGCTAAGTGTCGTCGGTCGGTCGGTCTGTCGGTCGGTTTATTAAGAATCGATATAACTTCCCAAATCAAAATTTTTTTTCGATGAAGGTACACACGTGCGGCATAGCTCCTCTCCACAGCCGTTCAATTCTTACCTTTAGAATAAGTAAATGGTCATAAAAATTATTTTACTTCCACAAACTTTAAGTGACACATATTCATAAGTGTGTACCAAATAAACGCCATGATGTTGACATTCAAATACGGCAACGTATTTTAAAACAAAAAAAATAACCATTTACACATAAATACGATATCGCAGTGGCCTGAAATGAAATATAATTTTCAATAAAAAGCAAAATAAAATTAACAATCGGAACGAATCAATTTCAATTTAATTTTTCAATTCAAAACGTCAATGTAGCAAAGAAGAAGATTGTATGAGTAAAATATGTAAACTTTCGATAATGTTCGTACTTTTTGCAACTTTATATGTACGTCGCGTCGCCTTCATCGGTCGATCTGGATTGAGGGACCCAATGGAATTGTTTTATCGGTAGTCGCTGTCGGCAAGGCGCAAGGGTAGTGTGTTTGCGAACGAGGAAAGGATGAAGGATTGTTATTGTAATTTAATTTTTTTAATTTATTTCGCTCTTTGCTTTCTCGAATCATTGAGAATGTTATTCATGAGTTGCTGCCGCCTTTGCGTGTCGAAATGCGATATCGATAACAACACCATCAAGTATGTAGATTGTATAGGAAGTGTGCAATGGCGCGCGACGTAACGGGCGCCTCGAGTCACAGTTGCAGAACGATTTTGTTTTTTCTGTCTGCACTGGAGTACGAAGGATGAATCGCTTGATTTCAGCTCATTACCGAATGCACAAATATATTCATATAATATCTACGATAAAACGATTTCACACGATATTGAGTCATTTCATAATAAAGAGGGTCTCCTCAATAGCTGATATTGTTTGCCCTTCAATGAGCTTATTTTGGGTAAGAGTGCTAAGGCAGTGAGTAGGGGGTTTATTTTGGGATCTCATGTACTTAAGCAATCAATAGAGAAATGTAAAACGTTTCTCAAGCTCCGTAGATTTGGGGGATATCCAATTGCGAATGAATATTGTTTTTCATTTTTATTTTTGTATTTTCTTGTAATCGAAAAGGTATCGATTGAAATGCAACCAATTCTTACTTACGTTGTCGTCGCCCTTGAAGGAAATTGATACCAAAGAGGAAAGGTTTGTTTGCGTGCTATTTCCATAAATTTTTTCAAGAAAATATTAATGTCAAACTGTTTGAGAGAGGACAAACATCACTGTTTGACCTGAGACAGAAGAGAAAATGTTTTCGGTTGTGAAGTGCTGTGAATATGGAACCCTGTTTTATTTTTCTGATGTAAATCATAGCACAATTAACTTCTTTTTAAAGGTTCTTCTTCTTTTTCATATAGATATGTACTTCTTTTTCCTTTGGAGCTTTCCGTACATCGTGATCTCAAGTGGTTCACAACTCAGCTGCTTTACACTAGTGAGCGTTGACCTTCGAAAAATTCGGCAGGCTTTGCGAATGAAGAGTGGTACCCGTGGCGTTATGGTTAGCATGTCCAATGGCTAACCCAGGGGTTCGATGTTCGGATCCCAGCAGAGGCAAGAATGTTTTTCCACGGGTATCGCCTTTCGCGAAGAATTGGCAAGTCCTCCGTTAGTAAATTCATTGCCATGAAAAGAGCTTTCTCAATTGGTCGTTCGGAACCGGTAGAAAATTCACTCACAAAGGATGGTTGTGAGAAATGCGCTAGGCCCAAGGGCTCCCCGCTCTGTTGCGCCACCCTATTTATTTTTATTTATTTGCGAATGAAGAACCCTTTTGGGCTGGGTTTTCTGGAACTGAGCTGGTCGTAAGATAAATTAATAAATAAGGTGGCGCAACAGAGCGAGAAGCCCCAGGGCCTAGCGCATTTCTCACAACCATGCCTTGTGAGGGAATGAAGGGTATCTACAATTTTCTGCTGGCCCCGAACGGTCAATATACCCATGGAAAAATATTTTCGCTTTTGTTGGGATTCGAACCACGAACCACAACTGAGCTGGTCGTGCTCTATTTTTTCCAAGATAGTATTTTTGAAGTAAAGACTTCCATGGATCTTGGTATTCTAATACGATCAATCTTTGTTACTTCTGCAGTCATACGGAACATCTTCATCACAGTTGCTGTCATCTTAGTTTCACACTTTTTGTACATTGTACAACATTGTCAAACGTATGTGAGTGTTGGATTCACAAAATCGAACCTTCTGTAGAAATCCGAAATATGTTCAAATGGGCTAGGAATATTTGTAATGCTCGCATTAATAGCACCAAATTTTTACATGACCAAAGAGTAAGGCAAAAATTACTTATTATCCAAAAATTACTATTGTATCCAATAGAAAGTAAACATTTTTGTTGTTTGTGAAGAACGTTGAGAACCGCACCACATCATCGGTTCCAACGCTTTTCTTCGACGACTCTTCGTATATGTGGGCTTCATCGATAAAGCTAATTTACTGGCAGCCCAGTTTGCTGCTAACTCAACACTTCAACACATGATTTCTAGTCTGATACCAACTTTATGAATTCTGGTGTGCCACAGGGCTCCGCTTTATCTCCGACTCTCTACCTTATTTTCATAAACGATCTCTTGTCTGAAATTTCTTATCCTCTTAAGTGTTTTGCTGACGACTCAACCCTCAGCATTTCATATTCGTTTCCAATTTCACGTCCTTGCTCTTCGGATGAGGAACTGGAACGAATGCGCATGATAAGCTCACTAAATTCTGACCTTGACAGCATTTTTACATGGGGTAATAAAAACCGAGTAGAATTCAATGCTTCAAAAACTCAATGCCTTCTCTTGTCGTTAAAGCTTAAAATACCCTAATTGTCACTATCTATGAATGGAACATGCATCCAAGAAACCGAAAAGTTGTCAGTACTCGGTATGTGTGTAAAAGATGATCTTCGTTGGAATTACCACATATTTGAAGTCGCCAAAAATACTTCACCCCATCTGATTTGGTTTCAATTTCTAAAGGGGTACAACTGCTATGAAAAGCGTTTTCTCAATTAGCCGTTCGGAACCGGCAGAAAATTTTAGGTCCCCTCCATTCCCTCACAAGGCATGGTTGTGAGAAATGCGCTAAGCCCAAGGGCTCCTCGCTTTGTTGCGCCACCCTATTTATTTATCTTATTTTACATCCGTCCAATACTGGATTATAATTCCCAAACAAAACAGTGTTGAGATTGATAGTTGATGGTTCAATCGTAGAATCGACTGATTGCCTTCAACATCGTCGACACTTTACCTGTCTTACTCTCTTTTATTGCTTTTTTACAAGCGATGCTCTCGGAACAGCATTCCTCCCCTGAAACAATTTAGCCGCAACATCCACCTCGCTATGAATGTTCGTAAGTTATACCTTGAGCCCAACTTTGGACGTTTAGTCGCTCCACCTCAATGTGGAATGCTTTCTCAGATTCTGTTTTTCGTTTTTCCCCAGCACTTCAAAAGCAATGTGCATCGGTGTCTCCTATTCTCCTGATTTCATAAATGCTCGCACTGTATTTTATAACAGTATAAGGGTTTAATGTGTAAGAAACATTATCATTAATTATAAATAAAAAAAACAACCGCGGCTATTCTGCCGCTTAGTGATAATTTTCCTATTACCGAGAGTGGTGAAATTTTCGCGCCACTTTATCCACCCTACGCTAACATTATGACTGACTCATCATCACACTTCGATTCGCTAATGATCATAGATTCTAGATATACTATAACTTATAAAATGTTACAAACTGTTCACACCTGGGCAGTGAATTTTTATTCAAAGAAAATTCTGGAATAAAGATGTTTTAATCGGAAAACGGGCAATACCAATTCCCAATATCTTTTGCATTAATACCGCACCTGCTTTAACTTCTAAAACATCTACCCATAGTTAGAGTGCTAGTTGCATGTATGTAGAATCCTCGGTAATGATGCCTTCATTCTCAGCAAACTCTTGATGTAAATATGTACATATTTTTGACTTATGTATTTTATCTACCAGAAGGTTATAAAGGACTCAAGAAGATTTCTTGGTGTGCACCTACTGCGACTTGGAATACTACAGTGTCTCCAGTTGAATATCTAACCTTCGTCACACGAGATTCATGAGGATCCTAATACTTAAGATTGCATCTTACTTACTTATTTAGGTGGGCGTTACAGTTTGGTGTGAACCTGAACCTCAACGAACATCTTACGCCAACAATTTCGATTTCGGGCGAGCTCTCTCCAGTTTTGCACTTTAAGTATGTTGAGGTCTTCTTCCACTTGATTGCGCCACCTAAGACGAGGTTTTCCCCTTCCGTGATTTCCCTGCAATGTGCTTTCGAAAACCCGTCAAGCCTCGCGATGCGTACTCTTCTGGCTATGCCCATGTCGCGGTACAGCTCATACAGCTCGTTGTTGTATCTTCTTCTCCACACATTATCTTCGCATACGGGACCAAAGATCATTCGGAGAATTTTTCTTTCGAAACGACCAAGGGTTTCCTCACCCGCTTTCGATAAGGTACATGCTTCAGCGCATGCAGGACTGGGATGATTAAGGTCTTATACAAGGTTACCTTGGTTTTTCTGAAGAGGGTTTTGTTTCTCAATTGCCTTCTTAACCCAAAGAAGCAACGGTTGGCAAGAGTTATTCTCAGTTTCATCTCCGCACTGATGTTGTTTTCTGTATCTATAGTGGATCCTAGGTAGACGAAGTCCTATACTACCTCGAAGATATGTCTGTCTATTGTGACGTTTTGTCCACTTCGTCGATATTCGGTGTCCTTGTTTGTTGACAACATATACTCGGCACCTTCATTAACAATCAAAACCCATTGTTGCCGCCTCTGTTTCAATACTCGCAAAAGAACCTGTGACATCACCCTTTTTTCTTCCCATTTTTATCAACTCAATAGAATTCTAATGACTTCAATCTTTGGACTTGTTCTGTACGCAAAGAGGTCGTTGGCGTTCGCTGTAACATGGCGAAGAAAACTAATTAAATCGCCGGCCGGTGTAAGTGCTAAATAAAATAGGTGAGTTCACCGCTCCCTGTTGCAGATCGTTTTGAATCTTGAAAGTTATGGTAGAAGTTGCACTGTCACTGTTGAAATGTCATTAAGAATATATAGCAGTGGTTTACTGTTTACTCATGCCTTACCTGATCAACTTGTACAAAAGACCTTCTAACCTAACGGTATCGCATGTCTTCTCCAATTCAACCAGCCATGCGCCTGTCCAAGCTTTGTTCCATTGAATATCTGATACTAGCCTAGACGCGACATGTATGGTATCATAACCCGCCTTAAAACCAAACTGATTTTCTGGAGTAATATTTTTGTCCTCAGCCTATGTTGTTTGTGTTTGACAGTGCTGTTGAGAATCTCTCCTTGCTGATACTCGGAAAAAGACTGATTGGCCTGAGATTTGTCGGATTGGAACAATCCTTTTCTTTTTTTAAGAAGCGGATGGACCACTGCCGTCTTCCAATATGCATTATTCAGAAAATTGTTAAACAACTTGGTGTAAATTTCCCCTGCTTGCAAAGGTAGCTGTCGCAGCACAATATTGGGTATTCGTTCGACGCCTGCTGATTTCTTTTTCTTTATTTTCTGAAAGATGTCTTTGAGGTCCATCTTAGAAATGAACATGGTGCTATCCCGTTCGCTCGAATCATTCGCTTAATAACGGGGTTTACATGGTCCAATATGGTTCGACAACATGGTTTGACAACAGCAATTTTGGATCATCTAAACGCTAAAACAACCGCTTGACAAACCATGTTGAATGGTTTTTAAAATTTTTTAAAAACATGCTGGTTTGTCATACCATCCAACGTGTGTAAACAAATGTTGTACAAACATTACTGCGGCGTCTATCATTTTTCATTTGAATTTGTTTTGTTTCGGTGTGAAGTCGCAATCGCAATGGCAGCAATTAGTAACAAAGATTTTTGGAGGGAGTTTTTTGAAATTTATCAAAGTTTTCCAGAACTTTGGAAAATAAAATCGGAAAACTATAAAAACAGAAACGCCAAAGCAAAGGCGTATGAAATTTTAGGTTTGTTCGTTGAAGCCCTGGGGTTGCCCTAGTGTCGCCAGAAAGCGTTTTTTGAGAAATCTAAATTCGCCCTGAATGTCAAATTGAGTGTTTTTCGAGCCATAGGTTTGCATAGGTTTTCCCCCAACTCGCCCTAGCTTTTTGCTGTGGCGATTTGAGGGCTGTCAAATGGCATGTATTTTTTTTTAATGACACAGGGATGTGTTGTGATTTGTGGTTTAGCGTTATTTGAGGACTGGAAAACCCAAGTTTTTTTTGACAACTCATAGGGTTGTCAAGAAAACCTGTGTCAACCCTGTGGAAAGAAAAAAAGCAAATTTTGAATTATTAAAAAAGAAAATGAACTGCATTCGTTCCTCTTACCGTAGAGAGTTAAAAAAAGTAAAAAAAGTGAAAAATCTGGTGCAGGAGTAGATGATGTATACTCTCCGTCATTGTGGTATTTCGATACCTTCCTTTCTAAAAGATCAAGAGGAACAAGTGGATGGTGTATCTTCAATGGATCCAGACGAAGAGCAAAATGAAGAGGCAAGTGTGAAAAGTGTAATATGTGGTTTATTTTTATCCTTACGTGTGGAATACTTTAGATCTGCATAGCTTCTCCAGTTGCCAGAAATCGCAAAGTTGCTGATATCGAATCTCTCATGTTGGTATTTTTCTTTTGGATATGAGGCTTCACCATAGCAAGTAATTCTTCATACACATCAGCATCCATCCGCAAAAAGTTTTTATAATCTGAAGATGACGTTAGCCTCAGCTCTTGTAGCATATGAGTATGCGAGTTCTTTGGCCTATTCTTAATTCACTTTTTTACCCACAAACGTTTTTTCTTTTTTTTAAAGTTTTTATTTCCTCTTCTTCGTCGTCAATAATTTCCTTCATTATAAGAGCAGCTAAAATTTTTTTATCCATAACGTGTCCGTCTTGTTCGCGAAAAATAACCACACTGATGTTGGACAACATCGAATTTCGTGTAAACGCAAGACTGATTTTTTTCATCCAACCATGTTGTCAAACCATGTTGGACCATGTAAACCCCGCTAATGATCTTTAAAGTGTGGTATGTCAGATGAAACGCAAGTTTTTGCTCGCTACTTCTTCTATCCGTCTTCCCTTTGTACAATGTAAGAAGGTTACTTTCACTCCACTGATTACCTATTATCTTGGAGGCGAGAATCGTGAACTATATAATATGTCCGATGTCTCTCATCTTTTTCCAAAACTCGTATGTTACCGTGTCTGGCCAAGCAGCGCTGCCTTTTTTTAAATATCTAACTGCTGCTTTAACTTTATCGAATGCGATGTCGGATTTTTCCGTTAAGTTAGGTTCAGCTTCTGTAAAAAGCTATAGTGGAAACTGTTCATTCGCTGTCGCCACCCGTGCAGAATTTTGTAGCCATCCGCAAGAACCTGTCGTTGAGCATTGTTAATGAACTTCAGCGAACGAATCTTGAGAATTTTTTCTTCTATGAGCGGCTGTTTTGAAGATCAGAAGAAATCAGCGCAATCTTCTTTCGTTATTTCGTTTATTTCGAACCAACTATAATAAAGCAAAACGAAATTATACACATATCTACAGATTTACACACACACAATTATATTATATGGAAGTAATAAAATTACCAAAAATTTCTGGTCAAATCCATCAATTGTGGGATCCCAAAACGATTCCTCAACCACAAACAAGCTTATAGGCACCCGCATTGCCCTCGCATTTGCCAAAAACTAATTAAACCAACAGATGCTCTTTAAATATTTCTTGTGGTTGTAAGTTTGTTGAGACTGAATATTGAAGAGTTTGGTTCTTAAACAAATCGATAACACCAAAGCCAATTAATTTTCAAACGTCCAGAATGTGGTTAAACGTATGAATTTGAACATGCATAACATTTGTGGCAATCACTTTCACACCATCTTCTTTGATTCCTAAAAATAGATAATTTGTGTGTGCGCTGCAGCATCTGTGTTTATTCCAATTCAAACAACAATCAGATTATGGTTTTAATAGTGTTTTTGGTCAGGATTTATACATATATTACATCTCTACGCCTAAAACAACTACTGCGCACGATATCCGTCTTCATCTTTCCATTAATCATAGTTTTGGAAATATGTTGTCTGATTTGACTGGGGATATGTATATCTACTTTTATATGTATATACACAGTTCGTTTTTAGGTTGGTTATGATAACAGAACAATTATAATTGACGAAACTAGTCCCAAATGAAGAGTTGTGGTTGTGGTTAGGGAAGAAGTTTTTGTCAGAATTTTGCTTAAGTTCGATTATATACCATAAATGTGTTTTATTTTTTAGTAATAATAATCAGCCCTATCGGCAATTCTTAGGGGAATTTCTTTTCCTAGGAATAAAATCGTTCCCGGGAACATATTCTTTGCATCGGGAATTTCCTTCGGACTTTATTTTTTTGGGAAAAAGTTATACCAACGCAAAAATAAAAAAAAAATTCGAAACTAGTTTTCGAAAGTTTTGACAGATCATTTACCTTCAACCAAAACAAGTGTTTATTATTTTGTTTGATGTTTTCAAATATTTTAAAAAAGTCAAGTCTAAAATGCAAAGAATATCGGTTTTGCTGTTAGTGGAAGAAGCAGAAGGAAGAGAGCGCAATGAACAGAGATCCATAAGAAGAAGTTTAAGGGATCATTCCAATCCATTAGACCTTCCACAATCACTGTACCTAAATAAATATTTTTTTTATAGAACAAACTTTTTATAACCTCCATATTCTGCAGATTTCATCGTTACTATAGAGTTAATAAACCTCTTTTCAAATATTTGCTTGACGTGCTTACAAGTTCATTGCCTCAAACAAAGAAACCTTTCGGCATTCCTCCTATAATTAAACTCAGCGCTTGCTTGCGCTTTTTTGCTGAGGGTGGCTATCAAACGGGAGTTGGGAAAGACCATGAGATTGGTATGGCTCAATCTACTTTTTCAGAAGTGCTTTCAGTGGTCTTAAACGTGTTTGAAAGTGAAATCTGTCCAATTTGGATCAATATGCAGATGAACTATGAACTGAACATAAGCTACCAGGTGTAATAGGATGTATAGACGGCACTCGTGTAAAAATAATTGCCCCATCAGCAAACAAACATTTATATTACAATAGAAAAGGATACTACAGTTTGAATGTTTTGCTTGTAAGTATTGATGAACGTTAAATACTTTAGTTTTTCTAACTCCCAGTATTTTCAAAAAAGGTTTGCGACAATGAAATGAGAATACGCTTCGTTGATTCTACTCATCCAGGAGCGTGTCATGATTCTTTGATCTGGAGAGTGAGTGGGCTACGATCGTGGATGGAAGAAATGTACCAAAGTGGTGAAAGAAATTTATGGTTATTGGGTAAGTATCTTCTTTTGATTGAAGGACCTGAAAAAAAATTACTCAACAAAATATTTCAAAAGGTGATGCCGGATATCCCTTGGAGCCATGGTTGTTGACCCCCCATAGACTAACAGAAGAAGGGTCATCAGAAAGTAAATTTAATGAAGCGCATACTCGATGCCGAAATATCATCGAAAGAACGAACGGAGTTCTGAAAGCTAGGTGGAGGTGTCTGCTGGGGGCAAGAGAACTGCATTATCTTCCAAAGAAAGCTATTGAAATTGTGAATGTCTGTTGTGCCTAACACAACCTGTGTATTCATTTTAAAAGTGATTTGCCTTTAGATGCTGCAAACACCGAATCAGTAATTGAAGATCCTATTAGTATAGCAAATGCTGAAGAAGTTTTCACTACGGATTCAGATCTCAATCGAGAAGCACAAAGAATAAGAAGAAATATAGGAAATAGTCTTTGACTTCAAGCTTTATTTTAACACTTATGAAACGTAATAAAAAAAAAGAATTATTTAATTTAAAAAGCTTAATCCTAGGAAATGAGAAAAAAAAAAAAAATAATAAACTAATTCATGATCACAAAAAAACTTAGTTTGAATTACAGCTTTTCGAGCTTGGCTTCTTCTATTTGAATCAAACGTTTTTTCAATTCTATTTTTGATTTGATTTCTTGAGTCCTCAGTCTTTCCATTTCTAAATTGTGGCGTTTGGATTCTTCATATGTTTTCTTTTGCTGGACATATAATTTGTCAATGGATCTGTATAACTTTTGTAGGCTGGAACCGGTTGTATCTTGGTGACGTTTCATTGAAAGAACAGCATCCTTAATGACATCGCAAAGCTCTTGTTGCATGCCAATTTCCTTCTCCAAAATGTCTTGTGTTGTCTTTCCTATTTGCCGTTGTCTTGTAGGTGGTGTATATGACTTGTTGGAAATATCCATTAAAATCTCAGACTCTTGTTCTTTATTGTTGTTTGGCTCTGGTTCTTTGGAACTCGTTAAAATTTCCATTAAAGCATTCTCGTCGATTGGTCTATCTTGCAACAAATCGGTGTAAAGGTGACTTGTTGATGCTATTGCACTATTTTCTTTTTCAGCATTTGAATCACTTGATTTATTTGTTTTGCTACATGAAAGTAAGCCAAAAGTGGAAGCATTTGCACATCCTTCAACCGATTCATTCATCGAACAAATGCTGATAACAGTTTCTTCCAACGGACTGAATTTATACTCCTTGTTTTGGCCTCCACCGGTGGCTTTTCGCTGTTTTAAATTTTCTGCCATCTTTTTCCTCACGTACTTCTTTTTGTCCAGCCAAACCTTATGTAGTAGGTACATATATTTTTGTATTAAAAAAAAACCAAATTAATTATATTAATACCCACTTTTTTCCACTCGGCGATTGATTTCACTGGGGGTCCATAGCAGTTGAGATCATTTTCAATACGTCGCCAAAATCTTGACAAATCCTCTTTTGTCCTGCTACTGGTGAACCCATTCGCGATGTCACGATTTTTCTCCATGTATTGGATTAAATACTCCATTTGCTTCGTATTTGATGAGTTCGACCTTGAAAAATGATAATAAATAAATAAAGTTTTCAAAAATATAAACTGAGATACACGACAACTCACATTTTGATGTTTTCGCTTTGAAATTCCCTTACCAAATGGCTTGGGAGTAAATCCAGAGGAAAAATCATAAAATTTCCCATGAACATGTTATTCCCGATAGATATTTTTCCCTCGGATTTTTTTTTCCCAAATTTCGAAAACTGCCGATACCGAATATACGAATATGGGAAGAATTAGGTGGGAAACGGAATTCCCGATAACCATGAATATTTATTTTATTGTAGCTGAATTTAAATACAAATTATTTTAGATGGAAAAGCTACATGGAAAAACCTTCATTGACATTAAAAAATAAATAAATAGGGTGGCGCTACAGAGCGAGGAGCCCCTGGGCCTAGCGCATTTCTCACAACCATCCCTTGTGGAGGGAATGGAGGGGACCTACAATTTTCTGCCGGTTCCGAACGGCTAATCGAGAAAGCGCTTTTCATGGCAATGAATACTAACGGAGGACTTGCCAATTCCTCGCGAAAGGCGATACCCGTAGAAAAAACATTTTTGCCTCTGTTGGGATTCGAACTCGAACCTCTGGATTAACAGGCGGACATGCTATCCATCACACCACGGGTACCATCATTGACATTATAACATTTTAATATTCGTGGAGAGAGAGAAGCGGGGATGTGATTACCAAAAAAAGTTGTTGTTTACATAATCAGAATATTATGTAAATAAATATGAACAAAATAAAGTATAAGCAAATTAAATAAATATCACAGTTTATGTTGTATATATGTAATTAAATATAATCAACAAAAGAAAAAAGTTAAATAAATTCATTAAACAATTAAATTACAAACAATAATAACAATATCAAAACCACTACATAGTATAAAACAAAGTCGCTTTCTTTGTCCCTATGTCCCTATGTATGCTTAGATTTTTAAAACTACGCAACGGATTTCGAAGCGGTTTTTTTTAATGAATAGAGTGATTCAAGGGGAAGGTTTATGTGTATAATACATGCATATTATAGTAGAGAAAAGCCGAGAAATTAAAAGATTTGTAATGTGATGTCGTAACAAACATATTTTTCTGCGCTTACATTGCAAACGCTGGATAAAATTTACGAGATAGATCAAATTTATGTACTACGGAATTGTATATCTTAAAAAGATGAATAAAAAAATCCGCGACAGCATACGTTTATCTCCTAAGGATAACCCACAGTAACCATTTTTATCGGCTCACTCGCGCGGTCGGCTCCCTACTGAATGGTCGTGTGCGGAATTATAAAAAATTGTCGCTTGATTATATTTTGTCCCTTGATAATATTTTGTCGCAAAAAATGACCTCAAAGTCAAAACTTTGTTTGGGGGAAGAAAATTTGAAAAAACATTTAAAATTGAAATTCTGACAACCCTTTTAAAAACAGCTTTAAAGATTATTATTTTTACAAGAAATTAAGGCTAAAATTCGGTCTCTACCATCAGTATTGACAGAAAAAATCGAGTTAAACAAAGGTCAGGAAACACCAAAGTTAGCCTTTTTTAAATTGTCAACTGGGCTACAATTTTTTTCTTAGAATGTGACCAAGAACCATTTCAGAAAGTATGCGGGTGAACTATAATTTAAAATAAAACATTACTTTTAAGAAATACGCCTGTTTTTATAGTTCAAAGGAATTAAACATTGAACAGTCACTAAAAGTGTTTTTTCAGTTATCTCCTCACCTCAAAAATAAGCAAATAACAAAGTGTGAAATAAATAAGATTCTTTGTTAAGAATTCAGTCTACCTTGCCCTTCGTCTTACTTACACTCCATTCCACATTAACCGGCAGTTTCCTATCACCTTTTTCAAAAAGCTTTTTCAAATAAACAGTAAGTATGCCTAAATAAGAAGATCACGGCTTTCAAAACATTTGCCAACAGCAAGGACAACCAAAATACGTCGCATTAGAGAGTCGTCAATAGAAACAGACAATCGCCTTACAATTCAAAGGCAGTATACTTCGCAATTTCGAGCTATAGAGTCTATCACTAAACGTTCAAAACGTTTTTGCCAAACAAAATAAAAGAAATTCACAAGCTCGCGTATCGGTGTCTACTACCAAGCGTTTTCAGCGACTTTAGTGTCAAAATGCCAGTATATCACGAGCTTGCTTTTCGGAGTCTAACACCGAACGCTTTCAGCGACTTGAACGTCAAAATGCTAGAACCTTACAAGCCCGCGTTTTAGAGTCTAGCACCGAGCGCTAAACAGATTTCCTGAATTTTTTCAACATTAGAATGTTTGTTTTTCTTATTCAAATATTGAGAGCAGAGACTTTGCTATACAATAGATCGAAGTAGGACCCGAGCTACGCCGGGCGGGTCTGCTAGTAAATAAATATATGCTTATGTAAATACATAAATAAATAAATTGATAGATATAAAATTGGTAAAATAAGAAATTAAACAAATAAATAAATACAAAAATTGTTAAATAAGTAAATGAATAACTAAATATAAATATATAAATACAAATAAATAAGTAGGTAATAAATAAGAAAAGAAAAGAAAAAAAAAATATTTATGAATAAATATAAATAAACTAGCTGTGCCCGCGACTTCGTCCGAGTGGAATAGTGACTTTCGGCAGCTTTTTTAATTTTTTAGGCTAATTATTTTGCAAATAAAACACATTCATGCATGATGCTTTAAAGTAACGTATACTTATTTAAGTATATGTTTGCTTATGACGTTCTTACTTTTTCCATCTTTTGCCAAATAAAATGGTTTTGCGGGATTGATAAACGTGAGCGTGCCACATAGAGTTGCCATGAGATTTTTTTCTAAACGAACACTTGCAACTTTAAGCGTCTGAGCCTTATTTATACTTATATCTAATACTGGTTTCAGAGGAAACTGTACTAAAACTAAATTAAAATGACAAATCAGATCAACTGTGTTATCGACAATTAGACAGAAATCACCTCACGGTGAAAGAACTTTTGAAATCGATCCAGTAGCTTCAAGGTTCCCGTTTACATTGGTGGTCCCGTAGGACATGTCCTTCCTCAGACTATTTCTGCACCCAAATTCATACAAATAGATTCAATAGTTTGGGCGGTACACGGTAACAAAGAAAAACAGACAGACGGATTTGATATCGGATCTATAATGTTAATAAGTACTTCCGTTCCCATGGGAACATGGGGATAAATTAAAATTTATGTTAATTGGAGATAGTGTAGTATTCTAACGGGGAAATATTTCTTGAAATCAGTTCAGTAGTTCCTAGGTTCCCTTTTACGTTCGCGCTCTTGTGCGAATATAGGGACAACATATATATAGCCTATGTCTATCCTCAGGTTCTAGACAATTACTCACCAAAATTCATACAAATAGGTTCAATAGTTTGGGTGGTTCTTGGTTACATAGAAAAATAGACAGACAGATTTAATTTCAGACTTATAATATTAGTAAAGACACCCATTCCCGTGGGAATATGGTGACTGCTTCCGTAGGAATATGGGGAAGAGTTACAGTTTATGTTACTCAGGGATAGTGTAGCATTCTAACGGTGGAAAAATTTTTGAGATCGGTGCTGTATTATCGAAGTTCCCGCATGCGTTCTAGTTTCCGTGGGAATATAGGGATAAAATATAAAGCCTATGTCCTTTCTTAAATTCTAAACTATCTCTCTACAAAATTTCATTTAAGTCTGTTCATTAGTTTGGGCGAGAGATGGTAACATAGAACAGCGAACAGACAGAGCTACTTTTGCATTTATAATATTAGTGACGACCGGTTCCCGTGGGAATATTCTAATGAAATATAGCCTATGTCCTTCTTCAGGTTCAAGATCATCTCTGTAAAAAATTTCATTTGAATGGGTTGTGTAGCTTGGGCGGGAGATGGTAGCATAGAAAGACGAACAGACAGAGCTACTTTCGCACTTATTATATTAGTAAGGACTCCCGTTCCCGTAGGAATATGGGAATGAATTAAAGTTTATGTTACTCGGAGGTAGTGTAGCATTCTAACGGTGGAAGAATTTTTGAAATCGGCTCTGTAGTTTCTAAGTTACCGTATACCTTTTCGTTCCCGTGGGAATATATGGATAAAATATATAGCCTATGTCCTTCTTCAGGTTCTAGACTATCTCTATACAAAATTTCATTTAAATCAGTTCAGTAGTTTGGGGGGGGGGGGGGGGAGACGGTAACATAGAAAGCCGGACAGACAGAGTTACTTTCACATTTATAATATTAGTTAGGATTAGGATGAATTTTGATAAATATACAGATTTCAAGGTAATAAGTGAACAAGTAAATATGATTTTTTTTTGTTTTTATTAAGCAGTTGCTAAGTTCAATATTAGGTTGTTATCCCAACAACTACACGACAGTCTTTAACGATTATATAATTCTAAAATAAAAAAAATTATCGAATATCCAATTTGAGTTTCTTACTAAGGTGGGCATTACAGTTCGTTGTGAACCTGGGCCTCAACCAACATCCTTCTGTAACGACTTCGATTTCGGGCGAGCTCTCTCAAGTTTTGCACTCTAAGGCGGTTGAGATCTTCATCCACTTGATTGCGCCACCTAAGACGAGGTCTTCTTCTGGCTATGCCCATGTCGCGGTACAGCTCATTGTTGTATCTTCTTCTCCACACATTGTCTTCGCATACGGGACCAAAGATCATTAGGAGAATTTTTCTTTTGAAACGACCAAGGGCTTCCTCTTCTGCTTTCGATAAGGTCCATGCTTCCGCGCCGTAAAGTAGGACTGGGATGATCAAGGTCTTATGCAGGGTTACCTTGGTTTTTGTGGAGAGGGTTTTGTTTCTCAATTGTCTTCTTAACCCAAAGAAGCAACAGTTGGCAAAAGTAACTCTCTGTTTTTTATCTCCGCACTGATGTTGTTGTCTGTGTCTAAAGCGGGTCCATGGTAAACGCAGTCCTATACTACCTCGAAGCTATGTCTGTCTCTTGTGACGTTTTGTCCAATTTGTCTATGTTGGACACTGATAAGGACCTATCAAGTTGTTGACGTGTGGTTTTAGACATTCACATATTACAGCAGACAAGATCATATAAGCGACGACGTTGAGGAGGCTTATCCCTCTATAATTGGCGCAATTGTGAGGTTCTCCCTTCTTTAGGATCGAGCATACGATACTGAGGTTCCATTCATCGGGCATACTTTCTTCCGACCATATCATACAGATCAGCTGGTGCATGCTCCTTTCCAACTGGTCTCCTGCTGCCTTGAAAAGTTCGGCATCAAGGCCATCTGCACCTGCAGTCTTATTTGATTTAAGTTTGCATATGGCAAGTTTTACTTCTTCTAGGTCGGGAGGACGGCATTCTTGATCATCTTCCAAGCTGAATGGGGCAATCTGCCTGACAGCGGAATTTGTGTCCTCATCGCCGTTAAGCAGTCTGCAGAAGTGATCTTTCCAGATCCTCAGTAGCGACTGTGACTCTACAACTACCCTGCTGGTCTTTACAGGCTTGAGTTCGGGGCTTGCCACCCTGGCAATCCTGCCTACCTTTTGGTAAGTTTTTCGAATTTTGTTCCTGTCATGGCACCTGTCAATTTCCTCAAACAAGCGCAAAGCAAAACAAAAGCAAAGAGAATTCGATGTTCCTCCCTTCTTTTCTCCTTGTAAATCTCGTTATACTGATCGTAAGCAACCATCGGTCGTTGTTGCATCAGCATTTGTCGTGCTTTTTGTTTGGCTGCATTCTTCATCGAACCATAGGTTTCGTTTTGGGGGCCGAGTGAAACCAAGAGCCTCAGAGGCAGCGGTTTTGATGGCTTCTTAGCATTACTGCCACTGGTCTTCAATGCTTAATGCTGGCGGCATAGAATTCAAGGATAATTGAAGGGATACTCGATTGGAGAATCTTACGAGCTTAAAATCGAGGTTCGCACGTTGAAATTACTTAGGGTAGTTGCGGGAGAGACGCCGCATTCAACCCAACTCACATGCCCCAGGAACATAAATCCCCGGGACATAAGTCCCAACTTTTCTTTTTGGGACTTATGTCCCATCTAAGTGAGACATAAGTCCCAACTTCGATTTGGGAGTTATGTCCCACGCCATCGGGACATAAGTGCCAACTTTTTTCCGTTAAAGATGGGACATAAGTCCCAACTGTTCAGGAATAGAGCTTAGTAAATCGTTGTACAGTTCTACTAGGCAACCAAACAATTTTTGCTTGCCATAAAGCTGTTGGTCTTTGACACCTTTCTCTCAAGTGATTTAAGGTAATGGAACCAATAACCTCTAGAGTCTCAGAATCGTTATATACTCTTTCAGTACCGATTCGAAGGCTCTGTTCGAAATACTTTATTCCATCCAGCGGGCAATAGAAAATGTTTTTACTTCATATAGAAGTAGTAGAATTAAAGTAAACATTTTCCATTGCCCACTGCCCTTACAACATATTTCGAACAGAGCCTTCGAAACGGAATTCAAAATTTTTTTAGTTTCTTTTTTAAACTAAAATTTTGTTACTAAATTCTAAAGTAAAATAACATATCCTAATTCCGGAAAACCTTATCTCTACTTCCCAATGAGAAGTAAGTTTGCTTTTTGAAAAAAGAAGCTTCAAGAATTTGACAAAAACACAGACAATTTTTCAGAAGAGCTTCTGAAAAAAATGTCTCAGATTGTAAAAAGTATATTCGGAGGGACAAAAGTCCCAACTTTTATTTTTGGGACTTATGTCCCATCTAAGTGAGACATAATTCCCAAATCGAAGTTGGGACTTATGTCTCACTTAGATGGGACATAAGTCCCAAAAATAAAATTTAGGACTAAATGTTTTGTACAGTCAATAAATGTTAAAGAATAAGCATGTGTGTTTTTTTTTTTTGTTTTCCTTTTTTCTTTTTCTTTTTTAATGGGGTGCGGCATCTCTCCTTCGTTTTTGGAGAGATGCCGCACTTCTGTTTTGAGAAGATGCCGCATGCTGAATTGGCTTTTGTATTTTTGTTAAAGAGAGTATTAAGCTTCAGTATGCCCCTAAAATACATCCGCACATAAACCAGGGCTAGTTTGACAGAAGAGGCGCTGGAAGAAGCCCGAGAAATCATTGACAAAAGGATGTCTCTCCGAAAAGCAGAGAAGCTGTTTGAGTATCTGCCAGAATTTCAAGAACCAATAGCTATTTTTTCCGAAATGGCCGTTTCATGTTCTGAAACAATCCTGGGACCAGTAATTCCAACTACCTGCCATATGTATATCATGCAGTCATTCCGAAAATGAAACGCACACCTCATCATGTTTCAACTAACTAACGCCATCAAAACTACTGCAATCAATTTTATTTTCCAATCGTAGGCTATTGGCAGAGGTGTTTGTTAACTTCTCCTTTTTCAATTGTAAAAAAAAACTTGAAGCCGCCGAAACGAAAAAAAAGAAAGAAAATTAACGAAAAGAATGGATGAGCCCACGGTTGATCCCAATGTGTGTGCTGAATGTTGGGAGACCTATTTCAAAACCACAAAAAAAGAAGACTGGATCCAATGTTCCATTTGTCAAAAATAGCTACATGAAAATTGTACACGGTACAAAACGAATGATTCCACTCTGTGTACGGACTGTGGACGGGATCTGGAAAGAAAAAGGCATCTTTAATACTTTAAAGTCGATGAATTTGCTATGCGCCATCTCTCCCACACATGCAGGGACAGATGGCACATGTGATATATTTTGTTTTGTGTTATTTTTAATGAAAATTGTTATCTCCTTTGAGTAAAGCTCTTTTTTATGGTAGGAAAATTCAATTTTAAGTTTTTATAAACAAATAAAATTTATCTCACTTTAATATACAAATTAAATGCGTTTTTGAAAAACCGCGGCATCTCTCCCGCAATCACCCTACACCTTTATTGATATTAGACTAAAAGCCTCACATTCCATTTTGCTTGCAATGACAAGTTTAAGGGAAAGGAGCTTCGCATTTGTCCTAAGTGGCCGGTACAAAATGCCTACTTCTACTGGATAAAAACTTCTCAGAGTATCTAACGGACATAAACCATAAGTCAGTCAACAATTCTCTTTCTTACATTGAACTTCTGGAGTTCTTCTAAAAATAACTCACAGATGCGAATTCTGCAATCCTTTAAAACACGGTAAACAAATACCGAAGCGGCATAAAGATTTTTTCGTTGAAATATAAGACACAGCTGCATAATTATGTCTCGCTATCGAAATCTGAACTCAATTACTACATCTCTCAACTCAATAGGCATCATTATAATTCAATTCATTACCAATTCCTTACAAACCTTGAGAAAAGAATTAACTTAGTCTTCATTCGTTTTATTTGCCTCGTTAGAAAACTTTTCAATTTTTGTTTTGGTACTGTTGATACTTTTAATATCTATCAAATGAGTTCGTTCAACAATATGACTAAATGAATTTTGGAATAACGAAACTAGATACTTACTAACGCTGCTGGTTGAACCTTAGTCGCAAATAAAGTAGCCCGTCTTTTATTCCCAATGGGTCAGTAAAAGTACAGTCAGAAAATTCTCTGATGGCATTTTAATGGAGAAAGTTTCCAAGGAAACAATCCACACTTTGTAACTAAAACTATTTTCCAAACGGCCACTGACTGAGTTGTATGGGGTGAGATTCATTGAAATTTCATGACTGCCAAGTGGATTAATCAGAATTGTCACACCAAGAGTCTGGTTGTTGTTTATAGTTTCACACCGAACACTGCACTACAACAATAAAATTATCTCGTGCTAAAAATAATTTTTCACGTAATCCATCTTCTGGCGTCGTCGGTCGGTCGGTGGTGGCTCGTGGGTTGTCGTAGTCGTCGTTGTCGTCATCGTCATTGACTACAACTAAACTACCACGACAACAGGCTTCGGACAAGGTCAAACTGTCTCATTAGTCAAATATGGTTTTCTTTTATGGGGATGGAGGACGACTTACGGCATAGCTTTGTGCTGTGTTGTCTTTCATCTGGAAATGGTATTTTTGAGCAATTTGTTGGAGAGATTCAAAACGAAAAACAACAAACTCATGATGTAACTAACTAAAGTGTGCGACTGGATTTCGGAGATCAGTTTTTACCGAAATTGGTTGGTGTCTTATTTATGACACTGCCGGAAAAGCTTTGTTCTTGATGAGCACTTTTGTATATAGACACTTTTATATGATGAATGAAAGCCCTGATAAATGAAAATGACATCAGTAAACACATACACACAAGATAAAAGTTTGCAAATATCCGAATGGAAATGCAACTATACAATACGCCACTCGACAACTTTGTTGAAAACTTATTTCGATTTTATCAATGAAAGTGGCTGATGTATTTTGTATTGTTGGAAATTGTATAACTTGAACAATGACAAGATGAATTCTGAGAATCAATCTATCATGAGTTTTATGCTCTTGAGATTTCTCTCTTTGTTTGAAAACATAAAGTTTGAATTTTGTTCTGTCTGTTTGATTTGAAATGCTTTCTGAATTTGATAGCTAGTCGATAAGAAAGTTGTCTGTGGTTTGGAATAAACTTTAGTTAAAGTTTACTCAAGAACAAGTTGAACAAGTGCTTCCTGATTCATCAGGATTGAGAGGCGTCTTGCAAAGAAACTTCTACAACTTTAATAACAGGCGCCCAATGCGAGCTCTCTAGATATAGTAAACGCAATATTTGTAGTTTTTTAATTTGATTTGAGGCTAATGTATATATGGCTCTTCTTCTATGTGGGCACTACGATACGCTTGGAAGCAAACCGAATATGAAATATAAAGGGTGTTTTTTTAGACGTTTGGTTTTCAATAAAATAAAACGCATATAATTTAATGTAACCGCCAAGAATCTAGCTTTGATAAAAAGATAAGGGTTTGCCATTATGTTTTCAAGCAAGTGGCTACCGCGGCTGGCTCGAATAAATTCCAACCGAGAGGCCCAATTTTCAATTACTTTTTGCAGCATTTGGAGCCGCATGTCAGCAATAACACTCCGAATATTCCTTTTCAAAGCGTCAATCGCCTCCGGACTATATACGTAGACAGGCGACTTCACATAACTACACAAAAAAAAGTCCAGCGGTGTTAAATCGCCCGATCTTGTTGGAAACTCAAGGGCTTAAAACTAGAGATTTTGTAAAAATCGGCGTCGACAGTGATTTCATTTCGAAACAATTTACCGAACGTTACTTAGTGCTCAGTGGTCGTGCAGCTTCAATTCTTCCACGATGAAATGACAAACCAAACAGACTATGAATGAGCATAAATCAAGTGACAGCTTTCGTTTGATTACTTAAAGAGCTTAAGGACCTCAAAGTTGATAACGCAGAATCATTCAGATGGTTTTAGATAATCTTTCCGATGAACAACTGTCATACAATAACGTTCATGACTCCAGCTGCTGGAAGTCGTTTGTCTGTCCTCATATTTCAGATGAATGAAGTAAAAACACCCACCAGTCATTTAATCGGGCGCTAAATTGACTACTTACTTGCTTAACAGTTAACAGTTCGTGGTGAACTTTGGCCTCAACAACATCTTTCGGCAACTATTTCGATTGCGGGCTCTCTCTCCGAACCAATTCCGAAAAAAGTACCTACTGCCGTATTGAAAACTACTCGTCTAAGAAAACATCCTCACAAATACCAGCTCCGAATAGCGTATTTGTTTATTCTAATTTAAAACTTTGATTTGGTTGTAAAAAGCTAAAAAGCCGGCAACAACAAGCTTGGGGAGGATCTTGGCCTAAGGGTCTTTGACAAATCACGTCATGCATGTAAGGGACAAGGAGTTCTTTCAGTTTTGTGTTAAAGTGGGGCTTTGGAGTACGAAAAGCTGTGGTGTCACATAGTCACATAAGTCGAAGAATCGAAATACAAGTTTCTGAATAAAATGACAACAAAACCCGTGGTGTGATGGTTAGCATGTCTGCCTGTTAACTCAAAGATGCGTGGTTCGAATTCCAACAGAGGCAAAAATGTTTTTCCACGGGTATCGTCTTTCGCGAGGAATTGGCACGTCCACCGTTAGTGAATTTATTGCCATGAAGAGCGCTTTCTCGATTAGCTGTTGAGCACCACCCTATTCATTTATTTTTAAAACGAATGAAGTCACGCAACAAACTCAGTAAGCTCTTTATCATATTGACTCAAATCGTAGGTTTTTGTGCGACATTTAAAAGAGGGGCCAACTTTGACTCGGACCACTACCTTGTTGTAGCCAAGGTACGAATGAGGATATCTTGCTCACGACTCGCACGAATTAACGCTGTGAAGAGATATGACGTCGGAAAGCTACAATCGCAAGTGATCGCCAATACCTTTTCCAATTGAGTGTCCCTTCTATTATCCTTGAATCCTACCCCGCCAGCATTAAGCATTGAAGACCAGTGGCAGCAATGCCAAGAAGCCATCAGAACCGCTGCCTCTGAGGTTCTTGGTTTCAGTCGGCCCCCAAAACGAAACCCATGGTTCGATGAAGAATGCAGGTAGGCAAATGCAGCCAAACAAAAAGCACGACAAGTGCTAATGCAAAAACGAACGAGAGCTGCTTGCGATCAGTAAAACGAGATCTACAAGGAGAAAAGAAGGGAAGAACACCGACTTCTCAAAAAGAAAAAGAAGCAGCATGAGAAGCGCTCGTTTGAGGAAATTGAGAGGTGCCATGACAGGAACGAGATTCGGAAGTTTTACCAAAAGGTAAAAAGATCCTGCCAGGGTGGCAAGCCCCGAACTCAAGCCTGTAAAGACCAGCAGGGAAACATAGTTGTAGAGTCACAGTCGCTACTGAGGATCTGGAAAGATCGCTTCTGCAAACTGCTTAACGGCGATGAGCATACAAATTGCTGTCAGGCAGATTGCCTCATTCAGCTTGGACGATGATCAAGAATGTCGTCCTCCCGACCTAGAAGAAGTTAAGCTTTCCATATGCAAACTCAAATCAAATAAGACTTCAGGTGCAGATGCCCTCGATGCCGAACTTTTCAAGGCAGCTGGAAACCAGTTGGAAAGGAGCATGCACCAGCTGCATGATATGGTCGGAAGAAATTATGCCCGATGAATGGAACCTCACCACTCGACGGGTTTTCGAAAGCACATTTCAGGGGAATCGCGGAAGGGAAGACCTCGTCTTAGGTGGCGCAATCAAGTGGATGAAGACACCAACCGACTTTGAGTGTTAAACTGGAGAGAACTCGGCCGAAATCGAAATCGTTATAGAAGGATGCTGGTTGAGGCCCAGGTTCAGCCCGAACTGTAATGCCCACCTAAGTAAGTAACTCCATTCCATATGGAGTTCGCATTATGTGGCTGCTGCTAAACATCTTGATGTATTTAATGTGGTTATAGAATAGGTTTTTTGTTTTCTGCGACACGGCTTCAAGTGAAACTTGTAAGAGACTTGCACGAAAACTATTCAATATTACTAACCGTTTAAATTTGACAATCTTGAAGACAAGCAAATAGAAACTGGTTGGAAATTAGTTTTTTGGTGATATGATACAGAAAGTTAAAAATAAAAAGGAACACTTTAGCCTCACCCTACCCAAAACAGTTAAAACAGTTTTGTAGTCAAAGTGTTAAGTACTGAATATCCATGTAGAAACTATGCTTTTTAGCCTAAATAGGCGCTAGAAGGTATCTCATCATTCTTGGAACCCTAAATGAACTTTAGGATGTTGTTCAGTGGAAGATTAGAGGTTAGAGTTCGTCGAAGAAGTATTCTCAAACAGATTTTTATTCTATTGTGGGCCAAGCTCGGGCATTCATGAAGAAAGTGGAATGATCCTTCCTTCACCTCCTCGTCTAGGATCTACATAAGTCGGATGTGCTAATGTCCACTTTCATTACGTGGGTACGCAATGAGTTGTCACCCAAGACAATGGCAAGCAACCGTGAGAAACGAAGCTTTCTAAGGAAATGACTGGTCATATAGGTTTCTGGGTACCCGGCAAGTTTCTAAAAATGACCAACTGTCATCGACAGTTTTTAAAAAGTTTCGTTGGATTCTTTTTTTTTTCTTGCTCTAGTGGTTTGAGTATAGAGGCATTGGTTTTGCTGGATTCGAGTGAAGACCCGATTTTGGCCAGCTTGTCTACAACTTCATTACCAGTTTTATGTCACTGGGCCCTGGTACCCAAATTTGAGTTACGGTAATCATTATGCTGAGCAGTTTTAAGACAGCTTTTCACCCATTTGAATTTATTTAAGAATGGGTGCTATGACTTTAATAGCCGCCTGTCTTTGAAGTAAGATCTTAACGTTTTTGCTGCCCAATTTTTACATAGCGAGATGTTTTGCGACTTCATAGACTGCCTGAAAGAACCTACAAAAGTTTGAAAGCCTTACTGATCTATTTTCATACAGATTGGTACAACAGAGAGGGGAGCCCAGATGCCTAGCGCATTTCTCACAACCATGCCTTGTGAGGGAATGGAGGGGACCTACAAGTCTCTACTGATTTCGAACGGCTAATCGAGAAAGCGTTTTTCATGGCCTTAAATTCACTATCGAAGTTCTTGCCAATTCCTAGCGAAAGGCGATACCAGGGGAAAAACATTTGGGATTCGAGCCACGAACCTCCCGCGCAACAGCTGGGCATGCTAACCATTACGAAACGGGGCACCACGCTGATCTATTTATGGAGGATAACCTGAGAGGATTTGAAGTACTAGAATCCTTTCGTCCTATTTGGAAGTGTTTGTGAAGACGGAGACATGATTTGCTTTCATAGCACCGTTTTACCCGTAGATTCTTATCTTGATAGGGCACTGGGTTGAAGTCAGTATGCGGTGGGGTGAAGTCTATTCGAATATCAATCACGGTATGATTCATTACAGTTCTGCGGCCTAATGGATCTGCTTTGGTGAAGAGATTTAAGGGTGTTACCGACAGAGCTGCAATAAGATTGTTTAATGTTGGCCACCATAACAAACAGGCGTTTGTAGGGATTGGTCTTAGTATTGAAGTCTACATCCTGTGAATGGTTGTTAAACTAGGTACCGATTTCTCCCCCAAAATGTAGATGGTGATTTGGGCTTTTCTAGTACTATAATTATTCTCGGAGAACTAAGTGACTTCGCAAAAGGCGATAGTAGTGGAAAAAGAATTGGATGTTTGTGAGATCCGAACTTTGAACTCCCCCGTAAGTTTAGACATGCTAACCATTACGTCACGAGCACCATCATTTGGTTGTACTACCGCTATAAATGTCTGCGAAATGAGTGTAAGTTTTGAAAAGGTCTGCGAGAAGCCAAGAAACCTGGCGTGGCGTAGTAGTTAGCATGTCCGCCTGTTAATAATTATTAATTTTTTAATTTCAATTTCACTGCCACGAAAATCGCGTTCTCGATTAGCCGTTCGGTATCGGCGAAAAAATTGTAGGTCTCCTCCATTCCTCACAAGGTATGGTTGAGAAAGATTAACTATGTCCAGGGCTTCCCACTCTGTGTCGCTACTTATTGGAGTGAAACCTCTTTAGAGCCGTTAGGATTTGAAACTCAATGTAACGAAAATGCATCACGATAAGGAATAAAACACTAAACAGTCGGCCCGAAAATGAGATAGAATACAACATATTTTTATATTCTCGGTCTCCTCTTTGTGTGATGATTCTTGGTGTGTGATTTAAAAATTCGATGAAATAAAAAAGCGACACAAAAAAACCAAAATATTCATAATTATGTTTCAGTCTGGGTGAGAATGGGGTAGAATAAAATTATTTTCTATACTCTTCGCCTCCTCATCATTTCAAAGCCGCCCTGTCTTTTCTGAAGTTTCACTTTTTCTTCCGCAATACATTTTAACATTTTATGTAAATCACCTTGTACATTTCCACAAACCAATTCGTTATTTGTCCAAATTCAAATCACATTTTCTCCGTCCCTTCCGAAACAATCCAACGCAACGCCATTATCCACAGTTCAATAGTAATGGCGAAAACTAAACACAAAACATAATCGTTCAGTATTTCTTCCGAACAATGGCCTCTAGGCAAGAAACGCTTTTTTTTTGTCAAAAAAAAACAATGTATCGCTTAGAATACACAAGCAAACAACGTATTTTCGAGAGGTTGAAAAAATATTTCATGAAACGCCTTGGGCATGAAGAAGTCCATATGAATTCAGATAGTCACACGTGGTAATATTCAATTCATTCAACAAAAGTAGACGCGCCAGCAACAAAAATATCAAATCGACAACTGATTCCTCAATGCCAAGGCCTATCACACAGAGCATCAAAACGAATTAAAAACCAAAATTAAATATTGATTCTGAGCAAACCACGACTGGCAGGTGGCAGTAGCATAGCGGGGGCGTATTAAAAGGTCTCTGCTTCTTGGGGGCAAAGTACCACAATTCCGTTGACTGACATTGAACATGCCCGGAATTTGTTGTGTCTATTCATGGAGCAAAGATTTCTTTTCTCTTTTGATATTTTTTGTGTTTAAAATCACGAGGAAAATCACTCAAGAAAAATATCTCCAATGAACTAACGTTGACCTTTCTCGATGGAAGAGTAAAAAAAAAATAGCTGAGATTAACACCACGTTCCTGGTTTTGGTTCACTTTTCGATTGTTTGTCGAATGTTATTGAATTTTAGTTTTTTTTTTATTTCTTTTCTCTTTTGTGACTTTTGTCGTTTACAGCATGTATTTGTATATATGTTGAAGTGATGAGGACAGAGAGGTTTTTGCTGTTGAACATTCAAAAAGGATTATAACTGTTTACAAATCAAAATTATATTTGTACAGCAGCGACATCATTGGAATTGCTTTGTATGGGTTTTGTGTAATAGCGTGGACGATGTGAAGAAGGATAAATTTATGAAGCATGGAATGACTGTATTTTTGTGAATATTTGTTATTTGCAAACATTTCTGTTGATTATGATCACCGGGCGAATTTTAAGCTGATGTTTTTTTTTTTTTTTTACTTTTGGAGAGATGCTTTACTCACCATAAGGAAGTATCCATACAGGAAATCAGACGGTTCCTATACCGAGTCCAAAGCAGAGACACTCAGTCTTAGGCTGGAAACTCCCTTAGATTAGATGAATCCGATAAATCCACTCGTCGTAGCTGGTACACGTCATCGTTGGTTGTTACCGACGAAGCCATCAAATATGCCGTGGCATCTTTTGACAGTTTCAAGTCACCTGGCTCTGACGCTGTTTACCCAGATTTGTTTCACGAAAGTATAAACCTCTTGCCACCTACTTTGAAAAATATTTTCACTGGTAGTTTAGCCCTAGCGTATATACCAACTCCATCCTCCATGGCAAAGTGTTAGAGTCGCCTGCATTCCAAAAATTGGTAAACAAGACTACTCACTCGCCAAGCGCTTTAGACCCATCAGTCTTACCTGCTTAAAAAGGTGGAAAGAATGATTGAGATTTACATACGTAAAACCTCACTCCAAACACACCCTCTGCCTCAGATGCAACATGCTTACCAAAGAGGAAAATCTTGCGACACCGCACTTCAAAACCTTGTTAGCAGGATTGATTGCGCGCTTGACAGGAAAGAATTTGCGGTAGCCATTTTCGTCGACATTCAAGGTGCTTTTGACAATGCTATGTGCAATGCTGCCAGAGAACACGGTGTGGACGAGTCATTAGTGTTGTGGATTAAAGCAATGCTAGTGAATAGAACCGTAATCGCTGAGGCGGAGTGTGGACAATATGTTGCAACGGGAGTGAATAAGGGCTGTCCACAAGGTGGCGTTTTATCTCCTCTTCTGTGGTGCATGTTGATCGACTCTCTAATTGTAATGCTCAATGGTTCTAACGTTAACGCCCAAGCATATGCAGACGACGCGACGTCGCCGTGCTCTCGGTTGGTTCCAGCCTCCAAGCTGTCTGTTCCCGAGCACAGGCTGCGCTTTATATGATTGACACCTGGTGTGTCAGAAACAGTCTCTCCGTCAATCCTCTTAAAACCGAACCGAGGTTGTCCTCTTCACGAGACGTAGAAAATTGACTGGTCTGACCCAACTTACGCTTAAAAGCGTCAACATCCCCTTTTCAAATGAAGTCAAACATCTTGGAGTGATCCTGGATAACAAGCTTCTTTGGTCTAAACATGTCGAGTCTAAAACTACTAAAGCACTGTCAGTCTTCTGGCAATGTAAAGGAGCCTTTGGCAAGACATGGGGTCTTTCACCGAAAAGGGTCCTTAGGATCTATACGGCTATGATAAGACCAATCATATCCTATGCGTCAGTTGTTTGGTGGAATAAGCTCTTGCGTAAATACGTTATTGCCTCGTTTGCCAAACTTAAAAGAACAATTTGTCTTGGTGTTACTGGAGCCTTCCCCTTCACCGGGAGCTGCTCTCGACGCACTGCTGAATCTTCCTCCCCTTGATACCTACATCATGGGGTGTACTCTCAAGACCGTTTCTCGTTGAAAGAGATGTGGTCTCTGGCTCAATTCGAACTGGAGCTTTGAGGAACTCGCAAGCAACATATCTTTTGGCTCACGTCTAATGGATATGCCATCTGACACGATGATCCCAAGGCTCAAACTGCGTCAAAATTAGTCAGTCAACTTTCCTTCGGTTCAGGACTGGTTCGCTCCAGAATCTGAGCCTGGAACGAACTGTTATCGAATCTTCACAGATGGCTCCAAAACCGACGAGGGTTCTGGCGCTGGTGCCTTTGTGGAGATGGACGACATACGACTGCACACCTCTTTAGGATCATACGCATCCGTTTTCCAAGCAGAGGCGTATGCTATCCTAATGGCCTTAAGCCACGTTACGAACAATGGATGGACGGGGAGAAGTATCTGGGTTTGCAGCGACAGCCAAGCTGTGCTTAAGGCCCTTCTAAACCCTCTAACTACTTCGAAAGTGCTCCAGGAATGCAAGAGCTCTCTGAATGCGATCGGAAGATTAAATTCCTTGAGTCTCATTTGGGTTCCGGGTCATCACGGCATAACTGGAAATGAGATCGCCGATGAACTTGCTAGGCAAAGATCTCAGACAGGAGATTTCTCAGGACCTGAACCGTCGCTAGGTCCTCAGTGAGGGCTTCAATCAACGATTGGATCTGTAAAGAGCACAACCGTAGATGGCATGCCTCCATTGGATGCAGACAGACCAAACGTTTGCTCCCCAACGTTGATAAGAAAACTGCAACATTTTTGCTAGCTCGTAGCAGAAAGGATTATAGAAAGCTTATTGGCGTTGTAAGCGGGCGTTCTTTTGCCAAGCATTTAAACGTGTTAGGCTTAAGTGATACCACACTCTTTGAATCTTGTGGAGAAGATAAGGACACCGCAGAGTACTTCCTCTGTGAATGTCCTGCTTTTTATCGCATGAGGTTACAGATACTCGGCGCAGACAAGGTGAGCACTGGTAACTAAGGCTCCTTATTATGGCAACGTCTTTTGGCTTTTCTCCGAACATCTGGAAAGCTATAAGAAATAGAAGGATGCTAACTGGTAGTACAATGGACCGGTACCTTGTTTCTTTCTCTTCTTGTTTCTTTGTTTTCAGAATCTGCGTCAGATATGTACGTGTACGTACTTATTCGTTTCTAACTCTCTTCGTCTGTCAGCATCTTCTGAATGATATTATTTTGGCTGATTTCTCCTTATTTCCTGAAGTAGAGACTCCCATCTACTGCACTCGAACAATGTATGGTAGATGTCGTTTGTCGACGAATTCCCGTATTGGCACGACACGGGCTTTTTCGTTTTTCGAACTTCTGGAGAAAGTAGTTGAAATACGCGCGTACAGTGAGGAACTGTGTGACGCAGTACTTCACTTCACAATGTTTCCAGTTACTTCATTTGCTTAGGTCGTCGATTAGCTTAGCGCCCTCTGTATTTCGACTCCCATTGCTCGTGCCATTTCTGCTGGTCTACCTGCATTTACCATTAGCCTTACTAGATCCCTTGTAAAGCGTATCCATCTGGGGAGATAACTTCGGACATCTTTACACAGAGAAAGCCAACTTTGGGGATATTCCAATGTTTTCCCTGTGCTGCCCCAGCTGTGCTAACCTTCCGTCTCATTCCTTCTGTGGTTCAGTAGATAAGGTCTCGTTATTTGTGATATTCTTTTATCATCAGTGGAGATACTCTGGAACTTAAAATCTTCTCTCTAACGCATCAATCATATTTGACCATAAAGGCGTTTCGGACATCCAGCGTTACCAGCAGCACGATTTTGTTGGCGTTTTGGCCTCCTGATGCTGGTGGTGACCGTAGGGTAATGATTAGCATGTCTGCATGGTACTTGGGAATTTTGTAATTTGGATCCTAGAAGCTGCAAAACAAATTTTTTTAATTGTATCTATCGCCTTTCGCTTCGAAGTCTACTAGTCCTGCGAAAGTACATACAAACTGTCATGAAAACCGCTTTCTAACTAAGCCTTTCGGAATCAGTATAAATTAGGTCCTTAATATTCCATATTATTTCCATAGCTTTGATGCGCTTTTTAATTTTTATTTTAGTTAGAGCTGATTCAACAGTTCATCTATAAATATTTTTTGATATGGCTGAGTTTAGAGTTGTAAAAAATAAATAAAAAGTAAAAAGGGTGTGGGAACAGGGCGAGGAGCCCCGGGGCCTAGCGCATTTCTCACAACCATGCCTTATGAGGGAATGGAGGAAAACTACGATTTTCTGCCGATTCTGAACGGCCTATCGAGAAAACGCTTTTAATAGGAGGACCTGAGAAAGGCGATCGAAGTCGCGGGATGTGTACCTATTCCTATGCCAATGTCGCGATATGGCTCATACCGTTTGTTGTTGAGTCTTTTTCTCCACAGATTGTCTTCACATACGAGACAAAGAACTTTCGGAGTAATTTTTTTTTCAATGCGACCAAGGAATTCCGAATTCTTTTTAGATAAGGTTCATGGTTTCGCGCCGTACAGCAGGGCTGGGACGATCAACTTCTCGTAAGATATACCTTGGTTTTTCTAGAGAGCACTGACGGGTGGTTTTTAAGATTAAATAAAACGCATGTAGTTTAATGTTATGGCCAAAAATTTAGCATTATTATTATGATATGGGGTTTGCCATTATGTTCTAAAAATTATTTCGGGCAGGTGACCACCGCAGAGCCAACCTAGAGTCAGCCTAACCTTGCCTAGAACAGCGATTTCATTTCGAGACAACTTACCAAACGTTACGCAGTGCCCAGTGGCGTTCGGCTTCAGTTCTTCCACTATGAAATGGCGAACCAAACTGAGCATAAATCAAGTGACAGCTGTCAAAAACACCAACTCTGGAAAAAGTATTGCCAGATTGAAAATCACACTTTTAAAAAAAGACACTTTATTTTCATTGTCTTCTTCTTAGCTCCAATGAAGAAGCGAATGGCAAGAATAATTTTCCTTTTGATCTCGGCACTGGTGTTATTTTCCGTATCAAGCGGATCCGAGGTAGATGAAGTCCTGTACTACCTAACTTGATGTTATATCTGTCTATTGTGACGTTTTGTCCAATTTGTCGATATTCTCTGCCTTTGTTTGATGACAGCATACGAGGTATGGCAATTTGAAGCCCGGAATCGAGCTCTGAGGGGTAGCTAAATTAATTTTCGTCGAAAATTCGATCATAATCCTTCACAGTAGTTTCTTTGGAGTTCCACGCACCGCTTCCACCTCCGCTCCCACCCCTCGAAGCACCCTCGGTAGTCGTCTGCAGTTAGGGTGTTCAGCGCATGCGTCGCAGCTTCTTTCGCCTCCAGTATGCGTTTCAGGATCGTACTCGAATATCCACGATTCATCTCCGATTACCACATTACTCATCCAGTCCTTCCCATCCGTCTCAATTTTCGATAAAAGGTCACTACTACAGATGGACATTGGAAGGTGTTTTTGGTTCAACGTGAGCATTTTCGGGACCATCTTGGCAAAAATCTTTCTCATGTCTAGCTCCTCGTGTAAAATCTGCCTAATCGTTTCTTTATTGATGTTCAACCCGTAGGACAACTCCCGGAGTCATACCGCCTATGCTATGACATATCACTCTTGCTTCTTCCCATTACATTACAGTACAGACTTTCAAAGATTATTCCTCTGGTGTTGACATTTGAGTTCTGTACAATCTTTTTAACTGTGATGTTAAAGAAATCGCATGACAGTTTGTTGCCTCTTCCCTCGCCTTAAACCTTTATCGACGTCAAAGGTCTCAGTTCTTTCCCGACCATGTCGGAGCAGCATGAGCTCTCCAAAATCATCCTGCAGAGTCGTACGAGTTTTGAAATGTGAAATCTAGAAAATGGCTCTGTGCAGCTCGTTAGCTTATAAACTGTCATACGCGGCTATGAAATTTATGAAAAAAAAGTATTGCGTATATGGATTTTGTATTTCCTGGTTTTTTTATTTAGAGGTTTGCTACAATGTGAAAACTTGGGTTGATTGTGGATTATTACGCCAGTATTTATTTCGTTTTAAATTTTTTTCTTCAAATAAAACAAATTACATATCTGTATATTTATTTTATTCCTAAAAGACTTTTGGTTTTTTTTTTATTCACACAACTAATAATTTCCCTTTTTTTAATTGCAGTTAATTCCGATCAACATTTCGGCTTGAGCTGACGAAAAACGATCCAAACTCATCACTAAAGAAAAAAGAAGAGAGACAAAATCAAAGAAAATGTCGTCTTCATCACCCCCGCAGTCACAAGAGGACAACAGCTCCTCACCAACAAACACAAACAACAATACCAACAACAATAATAACAATCCCACCCATACTGGTTCGAACAGTGGCACAAACAGCGTTGACAAGCTCTCACCTGATCAAGACATTTTTATCAATCCCGTTGATGGCCTACCCTCGCAGCATCCGACTCTGCCCGAACTCGATGCCTCAAATGAACACAACGAAGTAGATTTGGATTCATTCGATGATCTGCCTACCTCCATCATAGTGACAAACATTCATTCAGAAGTGTTTGCCAGTGACCAAATGAAAGCACAGATGGAAGATCTCTTTCGAACTTTTTCCGAAGCGGCCACATTCCAATGGCTGCGTAGCTTCCGTCGACTACGTGTTAACTACGACAATGCTATTGATGCAGCCAATGCTCGCATCAAGCTGCACCAATTCGAATTCAACAAAAAGACCATTATAAGTTGTTATTTCGCACAGCCAGTTACACCTGTGTCGCATAAAAATCTCCAACCCCCAGCACCGGTTAAACAGTTTCTCATTTCGCCACCAGCGAGCCCTCCAGCCGGATGGGAGCCACGTGAGGAAAACGAACCTCTGGTCAATCATGATTTATTGGCAGCGTTGGCCAGCCTCACGCCTGGTGAAAGTCACGAATTACATCCACAGACAGAAGATCAGCCGGCAATCATAGTGCACACAGCTAAGCTGCAAGATAGCAGCGGTGTTGCTGGCCCCAAGCAACCAATAGCTCACACCAAATGCCCCGAGAGAGCGTAAAACTGAATAGTAGAGTTCAATAAGACGGGGCGCGTCTAGCGTATACACTGAATTTTTGGATGAACAAATTAAAGGAATTATATAGAATTTAGAAGTTTACTACTACATATATATACACATATATACAACCAAAAACACGATATATATACACAGAAAAAGAACTAAAAAATAAAAAAAAAAATATGAAAATTGAAAATGTCATACATTTTTGTGCTAAAGAAAAAAAAATACATAAAAGTGTTTATCCACAAAATTTATAGGTATTTTAAATAGAATTTAAAAAGCAAAAAGCATAATTGTTATTGTAAATGTAAATAATGTTGAATTAATCAATTGCAAGTACGATTAAATAAAAGGAAAAGGAAATTTAACACTTACAATGAATGAAATGAAACAGTCTTACTAAAGAAAAAAATTAACAGAGTTACGAATTTCATAAGAAACAAGAAAATTATAAAGAGTCTCTTAAATTAAAAGTAAAAAGAAATAATTAAATTAAGTGAATTCATTCAAATAAGAATTATATTGCAAACATTTGTAAATATAAGTATTTTTTTATACACAAATCATAACATATACATAAAATTTATTGATAATTATCATTTTACCTTATTTATGTCAGTCCAACTAACACACACACACACACAAATGAAAACATTAGGCTGCTGAATTGACAAAATATGAATGAATAAACAATAAACATGTTCTCTTCGTTTTTTTTTTTTTCTTAATATTTGTTTGTCTTTTTATGTTTTATTATTATTTGTTTAAATATTTCTTTTATGAATATGTAGAGATATAATTTTACTTCCATACACTTAGTGATGAATCAGGCTTGAATGAACAGGACCCATAAAATTTCAGTTTTTATTGCGATTATTTATTTTATGACAACACACTTAGTCTGTGACAACGAGTTCTTATAAAAATATGAAAAATAAAAATAGTTGTAGTGTTCCAATCCAATCAGAGAAAATCTTCTTTTCTCTTTTCGGAGTTACGAGTATCATGATCTCGAAGGTATCACAACACTCCCTTTTCTTTGCTTAACACTAATGTTTCACTCGTGAAGTACGTCGTGCTAAACTTTGAAGCCTTCTGGTTTTGTTTTGTTTCATTTCTGAGCCCGTCCAAATGCAAGTTTTGTTACATTTATCTGTAACAGAAGTGTTTTGGTCTACCTTTTTCTTTTTGTTGCTTCACGATCCTGTCTGGACGTTTATTAGATTGTATTTTTAAAGATGTTCTTTGGATCTCTTCTTTAAACATCACAATACTCGCTGAGCTGCTCCATTTTCTGCAAGATAACATTTTTGACATAATGGCTTCCATTGATGGTTGTACTTCTTATACGATCAAGCTCTGTTACTCCTACTGTCATTTGAAACATCTTCATCTCAGCTGTGCTTTTGCTTAACTTACTCTCATACTTTTTGAACATTGTTCAACATTTAATGTGTTCGCTTATCTGCCCAGAACAGTACAAAACCACACTTAAAAAAACGACAACAATCCTTGAAAAACTTATCATTTAGCCGATAAATTTTGTAGTTGTGTGTATTTTTGAACAGTAAGCGAGTACAGCAATATTAGAGTGCTGGATGCACAGCCCCAATGTTAAGTCTTCCCTTCAGCTTAGGTAGCATTTATCAATAATTTGAATTATTGCAGAACATAGCGAATTATAGTCGCCACTTCATACATTTTACGGTTAGTGTCGTCATCACATGTGACTTTACTATAAATAATTGATCCCAGATATTTAAACCTTTCACAAATTCATCCAAATAAACGTCTGGGTCAGAAAATGGAAAACAAGTACCGTCTCTTTTGGGCTTATTAGATACCCACTACCTTCAACACTTTTATCCACGTTAAATGCTTCTTGCTGGAATGTAGAATCTTCCCTTATGATGGCTCCATCATCAGCTTAGAATAGGCTCGTTCGTTGAAGCCCTGTGGTCGCCACAAAGAGTTTTTTGGAAAACCGAAACTCGCTCTGAATGTCAAATTAAGTATTTTTGAGCTCTGGGGTTTCCCTCAACTCGCCCTAGGTTTTTTGCTGGGGCGAGTTTAGGTAATGAACAGGGCCCAGATTCCGTAACTTTTCAGACGATTTTGGTTCAATCGTCTATCGTAGATTGCGTCATCAAAAGATTGTTTCATATAATCTTGCTTTCAGTGGTTGTTGGAAAGCTATTTTACTATCGTCTTACAAATTTTGGCATTTTTTTCAGTGTCTTGAATGCGTTTTTTTACTGCCTAAAATCCAGACGATAGTCGTCTAAAACGTTACAGAATCCGGCCCATGGCGCTGTCAAATGGCATGTATTTTTGTTCAAATGACAGGAATGTGTCGTGATTTTGAATCTTGGGTCAACCCTGGGTAATGTTCAACGAATGAAGCTAATAGTTGATGTACTTTGATTTTCTGTACTTTATGCTCTATCATGAAGTCAAAGACTATTAGGTTTGTTCGTTGAAGGCCCAGGGTCGCCCTGAGGTCGCCAAAAAGTTTTTTTGTTTTTTGTTTTGTTTTTTGAGGAACCTAAAGTAGCCCTGAATGTCAAACTGAGTGTTTTTTGAGCCCTAGAGTTGATCTAGGCTTTCCCTCAACTCGCCCTTTTTTTTTTTTTTTTTGTTGTGGCGATTTGAGGGCTTTCAAATGGCATGTGCTTTTATTCAAATGATTTTGTGGCTAAGCGTTTTTTGAGAACTGGACAAACCCAGGTTTTTTTTTGACAACTTAAGAAAACCTGGGTCAACTCTGGATAAAGTTCAACGAACGAACCTATTAGGTTTATTCGTGGAAGCCCTAGGGTCGCCCTGGGGTCGCCACAAAGCGTTTTTTGAGAAACCTAAAGTCGCCGTGAATGTCAAAATGAGTGTTTTTTGAGCCCTAGGGTTGACCTAGGTTTTCCATAAACTAGCCCTAGCTTTTTGCTGTGGCGAGTTGAGGGCTGTCAAATGGTATGTATTTTTTTAATGACATGGATGTGTGGTGATTTGTGGTTTAGCATTTTTTGAAGAATGGAAAACCCAGTTTTTTTGACAACTCATAGGGTTGTCAAGAAAACCTGGGTCAACCCTGGGGAAAATTCAACGAACAGACCTAATAATGCAAAATTGAAAGACACATTGCGTCCTTCGTTGGAATATGTAATTCTAGGTGTGATCAACTATTCACTTTCACTTACTGGCCTAAGTCGATTGCCGACAGCTTTTCACAAGTCACAAAGTGAACGATTCAACGATTGAATCCGTTCCATTAAGGCAAACCTTAAGCCAGCCAGTTTGAAATAGAAAAAGAATTTTTCAAAATAATTGTTGATGAAACTATAAGTTTGTTCGCTAAGGCTCTAGGTTTGTCCTGTGGTCGCCACAAAGCGTTTCTCAAACAGCCACAACTCGCGCTGATTTTCAAACTGAGTCTTCTTTAAGCTCTGGGTTTCCTCTTAACTCACCCTAGAGTGGCTCACTGGTCAAAATCAGGTTACGAACAGAGCTGTCAAATGGCATGAGATGCATTTGTGGTGATTTTGTTGCGTAACGCGTTTTGAGAACCACAAACCAAGATATTTTTTTAATTTTATGAGGTTTTCTGAGAAACCTGGGTCAACCATGGCAAAGTACTTCTGTTTCGTTTGAGCGAACCTCAAGCACGTATTCTTAAAGCCGAATTGAAGTACAAGAAATTTCTTTCAAAATAGTTGCTTAGAAAGTATTTCTCTTGCTATTGAAACACTATGTTTTCTACTTTTCTTTTCTTTAATCTTCTTTGTTGTTGTAGTAGTTTTTCATTTATTCGAAAACTTAAAAGATGTAAATAAACTGACAATTCCTAATACGCAACTACATAAACATAAAAACATAACAAAAAACCGAAAACACACCTAGTGTACTAAAAATGTTCAGAAAATTTTCAATTTAACGAAATATGTATTTTAAAGAGTTGTTTTTCTCTGCAACATGTGTAATCCAATCTTTATGAAATTTCACTATTGCAAACTTTAAACATTGATACAATCTAAATGGCTATACACAAACTGTGTCGATGTATGCATGCAAATGTAAATATATTTTTTTAATAACTAATTCATGTAGGTATGCTTGTACCTTCAGAGTACTTTGGATTAAAATGTAATGTAAAACAAAACATAAATAAAGCAAAAGTTTAAAAATAGTAGATAGCTACATACATATGTATGTATATTTTACTATGAAAAAAAGCTGCTGAACTCTATGTAATCAACTAAAAAAAAAAAACAAACCAGAAGAAGAAAGAAGCAATTTTATCTAACCAACTATTCATTAAAATTGAATGTTAATTTCAATTTTATCAAATAGAAATTCAATAAACTTCAATCTAAATGTATATTTTATATGTCCTCTTTAAATCTGTACGAAAAATGTTCAAACAGAGCCAATCGTGTTTAACAAAGAAAACAATATAAACTGAAAATGAATAACTTGAATAAATTGACTAGTTGATTTTAATTAAAATACATAATATGAATATTACAATTAAATGAAACACATATATGACATGATAATAAAATTAAAAGGAACTAGCTATTGTTAAAAATTAAATTTGAGTTTTTTATTTGTTTGCGTTCAAAATTATGAGTGAGGATTGCATGGAATTATTAAATCACATAAAGCAATTTGAAATTGAAAGCTTATAAAGGTACGTAACACCCTGCAGTGCGTGCGTCCACTTACTGTTAGAATATACTATCTTTTTTTAAGAAAGCGGCCTAACGCTCGTTGCCGCTTCTTTTTGTCCAATGGGAAACGACATAAAAATTTCTTCAAGAGTAAATACTGAAACCCTTATTCGAAACGCCATGCCGCATAGAGGCTTGAACATACAGCCCTATTCTGCTATTCACGTGAATCGAACATTCGATTCACCCATTCGATCCCCTTTCACTGTACCCACAGAGTATAACCAGAGAGTCCACTGCAGCAAGGTAGTGCGTTTTGCCTACAAGCTAAACTAAACCGGATGCCCGCACCGGATGCCCGCACTGGCCTTCACTTCCCACAGATCAAAGTCAGTTGAGTTTGAAAAGTAAAAAATTTTTTTTTGGTTGCAAAAAAAATCGATAATTTTTAATTTTCATACAGCCTAGAATTTAGAAAAAATGAATTTAAGTTGCAGGAAATAACTTTTTTTTCCATTTTGACCAGTATTTCACTGAAAAAGACAAAAATTAGTAAAAAAATTTCATACCGATGCAGGCGCTTTGTTAAGTTTTTACAGTTCATACTAGTGAGCACAGAGCCTCAAACTCAGAAATAGGACGCCATATTGAAAATTTTTTTGCGGGTGTTTCGGGTTGAAGGGGTGGAAGTGGATACTCTGTATTATCTACTCTGTGACTGTACCTATGCATTCTGCTATCCGTCGGGTGAACTACTTTATCGTTACCAATTTGACAATTGAAGTTAACAGCTGTTCGTGCGAAAATCGTAATTTATTTGTTTGCAAATTGAAACTATTTTAATTGAATTCGGCTCGTTATTATAAGTAAAACAAAAAAATAGTGTTATGGACAGTATTGGGCTTTTTTTCCCACTTGCAAACAGTGGAGCAAGATCATCATCGGCCAGAGAAATTCGCCGAAACTTGAGAAAATCCAAAAAAGATATTATGGAATTGCCGGATGAAACGTAAGTTGATTCATTTTAAATTCTTCGAGGATACAATTAATTATTTCAAAACCCTAGATTTGTGAAAAACTTTCGACTGAATAAAAAAGCATTTGAGTACGTCTTGAATGTCGTGGAATCGAATCTTCAACCCCCAAACCGAAGTGATTCCCTTTCAAGAAAAGACAAATTGATCTCATGCTTAAGATTTTTTGGCGAAGGTAGTCTGCAACATGGCGTTGGACAAGATTTTAATGTAGGAATCGCTCAATCCACATTTAGTAAAGTCTTGCAGGAGATACTCAACGTATTGGAAGCACATTTATGTCCGCAATGGATTACCCTAAAAATGACAGCGGAAGAAAAAACGGAAGCAAAACTCTGGTTCTACCAAAAATGTGGTATCCCTGGCGTTGTTATGTGTGTTGATGGAACACACATTCCTCTTAAGACTCCAAATCACAATCCACATCTGTTCTACAACAGAAAAGGGTACCACAGCCTAAATACAATGCTGGTAAGTGTGATAAAATTTGTTTTAAAATTTACGTTACACAAAATTCTTTTCAGATATGTAATCATAAGCAATGGATTACCTACGTTGACGCAAGTTATCCTGGAAGCAGTCACGATTCTCTAGTATGGAATAACACGGAAGCAAGCAGATATTTTGAAAATATCTTCAATAATGGAGAAAGAAACCTTAGACTTTTAGGTACATTCTGTGGCTTATTACAAATTTACATCAGAATGTATGTATGTACATCGTAAAACTTTTTTTTAGGTGATGGAGGCTATGGCTTGTTTCCGTGGTTGCTTACTCCGTTTCGAAACGTAGATGCAGGTTCGCAACAGTCAAAATTCAATACTCAACACTGCAAGGGAAGAAACATAATAGAGCGAACTATTGGAGTATTAAAAAGTAGATTTCGTTGCTTGGATAAGTCCAGAGTTTTGCAATATTCGCCGTGAAAAGCTGCACAAATTATAAATGTGTGCTGTGCTCTACATAATAGGTTTGTTCGTTGAAGCCCTAGGGTCGCCATAAGGTCGCCACAAAGCGTTTTTTGAGAAACCTAAATTTGCCCTGAATGTCAAATTGAGTGTTTTTTGAGCCACAGGTTTGCCATAGGTTTTCCCCAAACTCGCCCTAGCTTTTTGCTGTGGCGATTTGAGGGCTGTCAAATGGCATATATTTTTTTTTTAATGACAGGGATGTGTGGTGATTTGTGGTGTAGTGTTTTTTGAGGACTGGAAAACCCAGTTTTTTTTGACAACTCATAGGGTTGTCAAGAAAACCTGGGTCAACCCTGGGGAAAGTTCAACGAACAGACCTAATGTATGTAGGCATTACCAAGTATCCACAGAGGACTTAGTCAACGTAGATGATGAAAACCGAGAAGATATTGCTAATGATGAACAAGAGAATGATGTTGTACAACCCTTGCACTACTATTCTCAAGCAGTCAACTCAAGGAACGATATAATGATGTCACCTATTCAAGTTGTAGAAGAATTTAAGTATCTCGGGGTTTTACTTACTTATAACCTTAATTTTTCAAAGCATGTAAAGCTGAAAAGTAATGAAGCAAAACTTGCTTTAAGTGTTATGTGGCCCAACTTCTTTGCCAACCAAAATATTGATTTGGCGTCAAAATATCGTGTTTTCAACGCAACTGTCAACACTTGTATGTGTTATGGAGTCCAGGTCTTTGGCTATTTATGTCTAGAGCAGTTTGAATCATTTCAACTGCATTTCTTCAAACGCCTATTAAAATTGCCCAATTCAACACCTAATTACGCTATTTATGTAGAGTCAGGTATAACGCCTGTATATACTCAAAATCTTAAGGCCAATTCGGATTACATTATAAGAGTGATGAAAAGAAGTGAAAGAAGTCTTCATAAGTCCATCATGACAAGACTTCTTCAAACTAATGCTTCGCCATTTAAAGAATGGAATCAGATAGCCCTTTCCCACGATACAAATCTATCACTTGCGTCAACTGGTGTTGATAACTGGTGTGAAACGTTTACGGATCTGATAGCTAAAGCAGATGAAAAAATTTACGTACAACATTTAACCAGAGCAACCTCAACAACATCAAGAAACATCTATAGGAATCTCAACCATCTATTGCCATCAGAAGCCAGCTACTTTAACAACAAACTTTCCAGCGAAGCTATAAGCTACATTTTCCGAGCGCGTGTTGAACTGTTTAAATTAAACTATATGCCTCATCGAGATGACTTGCCCCAAATATGTAATTTATGTAACAGAAGAGAAAACGAAGACATGTACTACTTTATTGCAATCTGCCCCATTTTACAAGAAATCCGACGGCTATACTTCGAACAAAGCACTCTCTCTAGAAATGAACTTTACGAAGTTTTGAATGGATCACTAGGATGGTATAACCTTTTCAAGTACTGCAAACATGCCACAAATTACCGAAACAGCTTCTCAACTTAACACTCAATGTTCCACCAGTTAATACAGTTAATACAGTTAAAATTTAATTTTTGTGTTTCAAATCACTCTAAAATTGATACAAAACAATTGTGCTATTTTGTGTTTCAAATCACTTTAAAATTGAATATTTTAACTAAATTTTGTGTTTCAAATCACTTTAAAATTGATTGATTAAAGTTCTTTTCCTGTTTGGCTTCACCCTTAAACCTTTATACTATTATAATTTATACGAAGAAATCATGGATTCAATTGAAATTCCTCCCTTATTAAAACCTTAAACCTTATGTTGATATATAAACTTACAACATAAAAGTATTTAATTTATTAATTTTGTAACTTTTTCAAATCTTTATTTTTTTTATTTTTTTTTTTTTTTTTTATTTTACAAAAAATGAAATGTCATTCCTGGCAAACGGCAGTAAAGCCATGTCATTATTCTTAAGTATCAAATTTTGTATTGTCAAGCATTTTTTAGAAAATAAAGAATTTATCTATCTATCTATCTATCTAATGATGTCTTTGTAAACTAGTTTCGAAAAAAGAACAAGTTTTATTGAAGAAAATTCATTAAATATATAGTTATTATAAAAAAAATATAAAAAACAGTCTCATTATTCATTTAAAAAAAAAAAACAGCCATTTCACTTCATATATCACTTCAAAAGTAAAAGTGATGAACGTATATATATATACATACACAGACACTATTTGTATTTTAACTCCAACTCCAGAAGCTGCTCCTTCAATTTGAGCTTATTCACAGCGAATTCTCGCATTTTAGCGTTGTGTTCACTGTTCTGAACTTTTATTTCCTCCAGGACTTTATATATTTTTCTGGTGTTGTATTGTATGTTCTTGGAGTTTTCTTCTGCAGATATCAATGACTTCTGAATAGCATTGCTCAAATTTAATTGGATCTCAATTTGCGATTTCATAAGATCGAATGGAGTCATCTGCTTTTTTGATTTTTTGGGCACATTTTCCAAGTCTGGAACATCTTAGGATTGAATTTTAGTGACAAATGCTTATATATACAAAAAAAGCTGGTCTCACTAATATCATCATCACCATTCTCGTCCAATGAATTTTCAGAACTTCGTTCACGGTTTCTTTTGGACGGCACTTCTTTTGTGGCCACGTTTGAAATTTGTGGACATCCAAATGCCTGGACATTAGAGATGCCCTCCACCGCCTCCCTCAGACCAACCAATTCGATTACTTCCTCCTCTTCTTCCGAAAACTTATAACTTTTATTTGGGCCACCCCCTGTGGCACGTTGTTCTTGTCTGTTGTGGGATAATTTTTTCTTTAGATGAGATTTGTAGTCGCTCCATACCTGGAAAATTTTCTTGTTAGGAAAAAAGTGATATGGAACATATGTATCAGAACTTACTTTCTTCCACTCAGTCACCTCTTTCATTGGTGGACCCAGGAGGTTGAGGCTATCTTTCAATTTGGTCCAAAAATCCCGCAAGTCTTCGGGTATCTTTTTGGCATTATTTTTTGCAATGTCTGTATTCAATTTCATAGCGGAAATTAGTGCAGTAAATTGGTCTCTATTTGTTGTTCTTCCCCTTAAAATGTTAATAATATTTATTTTGAACAAATCAACAAACAATAACTAGTATTTACTTACATTTTACTGATAACCAGCCACCCAGACGTTCCACTAAATTAAAAACCCGCAACATTTGGCTTGCGGATCTGAATTGTATATAAAGAAAGCGTTCACGTGAATAAGAGAATACCGCGCAGCATTACCGACTTTACCGACATCCACAAGGTGAATCCAGAGATACAATTCGAATGAATAGTAGAGAGTAGAATGAAGTTCAGTGAAAATTGAAGAAAAATTCCCCCGATGAATAGCAGAATAGGGCTGATAGAGTGACTGTTGTACATGAAACAGCCACTGCAACGAACCGCACTCTACTCCAAAAATTAAACGAAGCAAACTTTATGGCGGATTTACATGGATTTGCAATGTTCAGAAAAGTAAAGCAGATTGGATATAGATTATAAATCACAAAAGACACCCAGGGTTGACCCAAATTTCCTTGAAAGCCCTATGAAACGCTATACCACAAAATCACCACACATCCCTGTCATGTGAACAAAAATACATACCATTTGGAAACAGGTATGGTAGCCAATATCTGTAGCAACGTGTAAATAACTGGACAAAATGTTTTATCGCACTTATCGAAGCATTCCAAAGCAGATTTTAGACTAGGGGCGGAGATAGTCATAGGATGTACTCCTTTCGGGTAGCACTGCCCTGCCGAATACATAAAAATAGCGTCTTCAATTTCAGAACTGACCGCAAAATTTGAAGGTAGCACACCAGATGATGGCAATACTACTTTACGGTGTTTCGCAAGCCTCTCGGTTAATTGGTGAATTGTGTGCTCTAGAAATGGGACGAATTAATTTATTTTGACGCAAAGTGTGTGAGGCTTCTTTATTCCCAGCTGGGGTAGGGCTCAGTGGGACCAAGGTTTCTTCCCAAGGAAGCTCTAAAACTTGGGGGCAGTAGTCCAACTTCTAAAATGACGAGGCGAGACGAGTCAATTTACGAGTTACAATCTTATATATTTTATTATTCTTCGAAAATAAACAAATGGAAAACTAAAGGAATTTTTACAGTGTTTGAATTTAATTGGTTTTCTCTTCAATTTTAACACAGTACGATGTACGAGTAGAGGGGTTGCGGCGCAGGCTCGCCGGCCTGGTACTTGCGGGGCGCTTCGGCTGGATGACGCTTCTCCTCTGGTTAAAGTCACGTATGTTATTCGCTTGGCTTTCGGACGGCACGGAAGTTCGAAATCGGTACGAGGTTGATCTGACCGGGGCCGGTTTTAATGACAGCTGCGCTCCTGTAATAATAAAAGAACATAAATGTGATTAGGAACGTCGTCTATAGGAAGAGGCGACGCTTGACGGAACAACGGGGGAGGAGTGGCTGTAATGGCCACGACAGAGGAACTAACCGACGGCCTCTGTTAGGAGGAACTCCTTTTCGGTTAATTCGAGAGTTTGTTTTTGCAAATTTACACAAGCGGTCTTGTGCTTTGCGGTGAATTGACTGGCGGCCTCTGTTAGGAGGAACACTATTCCAATGAATTCGAGAGTAGTCGGGGAGTTGACTGGCGGCCTCTGTTAGGAGGAACACTATTCCAGTGAACTCAATAATAATGCGAATTTGACTGGCGGCCTCTGGTAGGAGGAACACTATTCCAGCAATTTCACTCAGGACGGTCGGGGAATGGAGAAGATGAAAATTATTAAAGTTGTAGTGGTATTGCCCCTAACAACAAATAGTTGACAAATCTTCTCTGAATTATCGGCAAAATTTCACCTCTACTTATTGATTTTCTGGTAGGGAGCGAGTGTGAGGTTTATCAAACGAGTGTAATATTTACTCGTCACCGATCATGCACATGCTCGGTTTTCGTTTTTACCTACCAAGGTCACTACATACATTCCATGGCGAACAGACCCTAGGAAAAATAAATTCGTTGGTCGATGGCAGCTTACGTGCCGCTGCTTGTTGGTATTTATTTTTATATGGAGTCCAACTTATAAAGTGTGCAAAACCGAATAGTGTGTATGCACACATGGTGGGCTTTCGGCGGTTGCTGCTTAGAGGTGTGTATTTTCATGTGACTGCGTAGATTGTTTCTTGGTACTCGTATTACGGATGGTGTAGCGGCCAGTGGAGGGTGCAAAGCGTAGGGTGATCAGTAAGTAGTTTGGCGGCGGTGCAGAAAATTGTGGCGTATCGTCACAAGTGTTAAAGCGATTAAGTTGCCTTCCAACGATAGGTAGCATTTGCAGTGTACCAGCATTTTCATCGAGCATCACCTTTGTTTCTTAATATACAAAGATGATCGTACTCTTTGACAAAATTTATTTCTCAGAAGTTTCAAAGCATTAATAACTTTATTCGCGTGACTGAATGCTGTTATCGGTGTTAACTGCAGTTGTTTTGATAGCGAAAATGTAAAGCTCATGACTTTTTGAAGAATCACTAGGCACGTAACATAATTCGAAGATCGAAGTGTGTTAAGCATTTGAACAGCTTGCTGCGATGTTTCTTTATTGTGGCTGATTTGGAGTTCTTCGAGTGCATTGACAATAGCTGGATAAATTTGCTTAAATAGCATGACGGCTTCATGCTTGTGAACCCACCGTGTTTCACACATTGCCAGCAGGGTTTTTTGATTTCCAGCCGGTAATAGGTCCCGAATTTTACCATTCAAAACAGCAGTGTGTTAAGCAGTATATCTAAAGTAGGAACCAACAGACTGCACGACCCCAACGCAATATCGCAATTCTGCTTGTGAACACGAGTCAGCAATAGTAAGGTTGAGAGAGTGTGCACAACAATGTACATACAGAGCTAAGGCACATTCTTTACGAATATACGCTTAAGCACCGTACAAATACCCACTCATTATTAGATACACTCTGGTTTTAATCTTCATAAAACAAAGCGAATCTCAGAAATAGTCTTATGTGACCCACAATGGAAAAAATTCTCTTAAGAGGGGAAGCTGGTCTAGAATTTTGAAGAAACCGAAATTTTTTTTATCTTAAAAGGTACTTTAGGGACTTAAAAATAACATACCAAAGGATGGATGCCGGCAAAAATGTCTAAATGCCCAAACTTTCCATTCTGCGACAATGCCCCACAGGTATGCCATGTGATTTTATAGTACATACTTAAAACTTTAAACGCATAACTCGAGCAAATCTTCACCGATCTATACGAAATTTTGACAGTACGTTCGAAATACCTTTCTCCGGAGACGTACGTAAGATTATTTTTTATATTGCAAAGCATTTTTTTAATCAACAATTTTGTCGTTTCTTATAGTGAAAATTTAAATGTTTTGTTCAAACGTGCACCATTTCGTGAAAAAAGAAAAAATCGAAAAAATCCTGCGTACGTCTCTTGCTGTTGTTATACATTCGGGATTTTGTCCCAGGACCGAAATTAAGGAGGTTATAAGCCTTTTCCTTGTCCCATTCTAAATCAATAACCTATCGGCCTAATAGTGCGTACTGATACGGCACGAAAATATACGAAGGCTACCGAATGCGATCAGCCAATCGACTGCGGTCGGCGCGGCGGCTGGCGGGCGGCAGAGAGAGCGAATCGAAAATACATTATTAGTGTAATTATACGTAATAAAAATATGTTAGGCCAATTAAGAAGATATATTCTTACATTTCGGGGGGGGGGGGGGGTGGTTGAACCCCTGAAACCCCCCCCTGGCTACGCCCATGATTTGACAGCCCTGTCCAATACTGCCCCATCGAAAATCTAGTTGTTGTGGGAAAACCAAGGGGAAACACAGGGCTTAAGAGACACTCAGTTTGGCATTTAGGGCGAGTTTAGACAGGGCGACCACCCCAGGGCTTTCACGAACGACCCTACCATTTAACTTGCTTATTTATTTTAGTAATTTTCACTGGAAAAACTAGCACCTGAACAAATGAAATTTTGGTGCAGATGAGGTTCATGCACTCCAGATGAACATGTTCATCTGTTACTATAATTTTTCATCTCTAAGAAGAAGTTTTCCTACAAAATAAAGAAGTGCAGACGTCTGAACTTGGGGTCGTCAGGCAACGTCAGCTATATCAACTTCTACACTTTTGGCAAATGCAGATACAAATAAATCCACCATTAGACTTAAAATGCAGAGAACAATACAAAAAAATTCGACTTGGCTAAGTTGTTTATGATTTGAAAAAATCAAAGGAAAAGAAAAAATGCAGCTATAGAAAAAAGTGTGTTTTCGCAATTCAGAAGCGAATGAAGAGAAACTTTGGCAAAAAGAAGGCGACTACGAAAGCCCTAACAAAAAGGAGACGAAGATTATAGAAAATTTTTGTATTTTTTTTACATCGGTTTGAATGGTTAATCAGCTCCTTTCAGAGCGTGCCGTGTAAGCTTTCACTTTTGCCTAAAAGGTGCCGTTTCTCGGATCGCGTCAGATATAAACTTCTTTACATGTAAATTTTTGATCGAAAGATACCAACCAGGGGCCTTACTTTGAATTTCGAAAAGCAAGTCTATTCGAAAGTGATTTTCAATCCGATTACGAATTCGTATTCTGTACTTCGTTTTCGAATCGAAAAAAAGTACTTGTCAACATTTTCATTAACGGAAAAGATTTGTGAAGTCTTGAAATATTTCTCAAGATATCTATCAAATCAAGTAAAAAAATAATATCAAAGCAAATTACAAACAAGTTAAAAAATGAATAAATGAAATAAAAAAATTGTTTTCGGAGATTCGAATCCGCTTTAGAAATAAAGAGTACAAAATATTCGTTTTCGGAAATTTTTACTTTCGAATCGAATTACAGAGTAGGGCCCCAGTAAAGCATCAAGCGCATTTTGGATGTTCTGGCCGTGGATTCATTGTCTCCACATCTTGACTTCTGACAGAAAATTTTCTTTCGAACAATCCGATATATCTTCGTAAAATGTGTAGAGGTCAGCGCATTTCTTGTCGTTAAATTCTTGTTTAAGAAACAGTTGCCCGAAACTTTGGAAAATGGATTTGTGTTCCGAGAACCGACTTTTGAGTTGAGAAATGAATGTATCAAGAAATGGAATGTAGAAAGAAATTCTGTAGTAGTCCAATACTTTGTGCTTGAACGTTGCAAAGATTTTTTTGTTGATTGCAACGGCGCGGCGCGGCCGCGTTTGTACGTAATTTCATTCAAAGCGTCATCTGCCAGCTTAGTAGCCTCAACCTTGGTTTTTAGATTGCAATTCCCGTCTCAAAGGCAAAACATTCGAAATAACTGATTCCATAATGTGACAGGCGATTTGGAATTCAACCGTCGCGTCGAAATCGCTGTCAAAAGATGCAATTTTGAGTAATGGACTCCCTTTTGCCCAAATCCTGGATCCGCCACTGCTAAGCGGATTTCCCTCAGTATCATTAGTTTCTTTCAATGATTTCAAAGTAAACGAAGAAACTTCTAAGTCCTCCTAATGCAGAAAATGTCCGTTGATCTGATCAATCAAAACACTCCACTTAATACATACTTAAAGTTTTACTTTTTTTATTTCTATTCTAATAAAGACTTACATATACATGCAATATACAGAATCTACTTTTCTAATTCCACAAGCGATATTTTTTATAATTTTTTTTTTTTTAATAATTCTCTTATATAGTTTTGGCAACAATTTTGGAATGTTTCACTTATTCGTGTCCATAAATATGTATACTGATCAACGGCTTAGCTTGGACTTTTCTTTTAACATGTAACAATTTCAAAGTCCAAACTAAAAATAGATTTCGTTTCACACACGATGATAAAATAAAAAAAGGTGTTAACAAAATTCACATCTGTAGAGTAAGTATTCTGCTTTTTCTACAGCTACTCAAAAAAAAAAAAAAAACAAAATCTATTCTCTCATAAATGACGAACATCTCTTGTCTCGCTTTTACTTGCGATCAATATCTTTCAGTGGGACCATGTGCTCTGGATCGTCTTCTGGATAGGTAGGTTTTCTGCCAGCGCACTGGCTGAACCAAGTGTCTCCTTTGCCAAAGTTTTCACCATCTTGGATAGATTCGGGCATTGGTTGGTTCATTGTTTCAGGCAAGAACATTACCCAGAACCCTGATAACAGTGAAATAACTCCGAAAACGACTGCAGGAATTTTTGGATCGAATGAGTCTAACAAAGTGATGAGTGGTGTTAGGGCACCAGCAAAACGAGCGCACATCGAACCCAATCCCATTGCAGAATTTCTCACAACGGTAGGGAAGAGTTCCGCAGAATAATTGTAGATGACTGCGAACGAGCCTGCAATGAAGAGCTTTCCGACCATTACAATGGCTGTGGATGTTGTGCTTCCTTGAAGCACATAAGCAGCTACGATACAGCAAATTCCACCTCCTAACATCAGGGTGCTGGTAATCGAACGTCTTCCAAGTTTGTCCAAAACAAAAATGATGGTTATATAGCTCGGGAATTCAACCAGTCCCATGATAAACAGAATGAGGAAAGGGTTGCCATATAACTTTCCAGCACTCAATGACAAACCGTAATAGACAATTGAATTGGCAAACCAACAAAGACACACATTCAGCGTTTTCATACGAAGATTTGGAGTTTTGAAGAGGTCAGACATGCCGGCTGATGATTTTTCTTCTAGACTAGCTTGCAATTTGGACTTTTGTATGTAGTACTCTTTATCAACATGGATTCCAGATCCATTTATTCTTAGACCCTTTGCCACAATGTCCACAGCTTCCTTTGCTCGACCTTGAGCCCATAGCCATCGTGGAGATTCGTCCATTAACCACCAGTGGGGAATTAAGAGGAGAGCATGAAGGCCGTACACGATCTGTAGGATCTGTCTATCCTTGATAATAGCTCCCCATCCCGCAACAAGCATGATTCCTCCGGCAAAGACACCTTGAAAGCTGATACCGCAAGATGTTCGCTTGCTTAGCCCCACCAGCTCCATTGTAAGCACAAATCCAGTGATGTACGCTCCAGCTGATCCAAATATGCCCAGTAAGAATCGAACAACCAAAAATGCATGATATTCCGGAACAAAGGCAACACCAACACCCAAAATCAGTTGCAATATAGCTGACCAACAGTAGATCGTCTTGCGTCCAACTTTGTCAGCCAATCGACCCAACACAACTGCTCCAGTAAAAACACCCAACATGTACATAGTTTGCGCGATGGATCCCAGCCAACGATCACCGCATACGAAATTCCACTCAATTGTTCGTGATGATTGATAGTAGGTACGATCGTAAACGTACGACTCACATTTTACCGTGTTATTCAGACTGTCAAACATCTGACAAGAGTTCAACTCTCCCGATGGTTTCAATGGTATGGCTGCTAGAATTTCCGGTGAGTCCCATGGAGCGTAGTTGGTGCCATTGTCTACACCCTCGATGTAGCATCTGTGTTCGGGAACAGCAGCAACTGTTACCAATGACAGCATATGCAAACCAGCCAATAAAGCCGAGAGGATGTGCAATATAAACTGGTAGAATTGGTAGCTGCCAAAATCACCTGCAAATAGAAAAGAAAAATCGGTTAACTGTGTACTTTTCAAATCTCTTCAAAATATTTGAATTTTAAATTATGTGCTACTCCTACTAGTACTAGTGTGCAGTGGCTGTCAAACTGTAGAAAATAGAATTTGAATTTTTGTTGCATACTTTGGGGCATACTTAATTTTAAAGACTATTGGTGTTGTTTTCTGCTAATTCCAAACTTGGTGCCCATGGATGGCGTCGCATAATAGGTCCGTTCGTTGAACCATTGTATCATTGTATATAAAAAGTTTTTATATACAATGGTTGAACTTTCCCCAGGGTTGACCCAGGTTTTCTTGACAACCCTATGAGTTGTGAAAAAAGCCTGGGTTTTCCAGTCCTCAAAAAACGCTAAACCACAAATCCCTGTCATTAAAAAAAAATACATGCCATTTGACAGCCCTCAAATTGCCACAGCAGCAAAAAGCTAGGGCGAGTTGATGGAAAACCTAGGTCAACCCTAGGGCTCAAAAAACACTCAATTTGAAATTCAGGGCGAATTTAAGTTTCTCAAAAAACGCTTTGTGGCGACTCTAGGGCAACCCCAGGGCTCCAACGAACAAACCTAATGATAAGCATGTCTGCCTTTCAGTGGCGTGGCGTCCATATAACACGATTCCTATCGTCTTACCTTTTAAAATGTGTCCCTTTTTCGTAGAAAAAACCAGCAACATAAGTCTACAACTAAGCAGTCAACCGCCTATCTTTGCCCATACATAGGTACAATGTTCTTCAAGCACTTTTAAATTTGCCAGATACACACATAATACACAGCACATACACAAAACACAAAGCATTGAAAATCGCCGCGCAGAACATATTCTGTGTTTGTCCTTGTCTTTCCTACGATATACTTCCACCCCGGTGCCTCCCTTTTCAATACACGTTCTCTTATTGAAAAAAGTAAGACGATAATTTTCGTCTTACTGCAATTTCTGCTTGGAAAAAATAATACAGTTTTCGCCTTAGAGTAATGTACGGGGCGAATTCGGTTTTGTTGTGCTGTTTTTTTTTTGTTCTGCTGATCATTGTTTTGAATTATTTGCAAGTTTAAAGTGAATTTCAACCTTAATGACTCAAAGTATAGAAAAATTGGCTTCGATTAATCCACGTTTGGAATTTAAGGTACCTTCTGTTTATTCCTTATTAATTTGTGTAGGAGCCATTCCATATGAAAACGGTCAATTCGAAATGTTGCTATACCTCCGATTTTGCTCAAACTTTGTAGAAATGTTTCTTTGCTATCAAAATACGAAATAGTCAAAAAAATTTTTTTTTTAATTTTCCTCTCCCCTCCAGCCATACTCAAAGAACCGAACATAGCGATTTTATGGGCTTCAGACTTTGCACTCTTAAATTGTCTGTATTCAAGCGATTAGGACGATTAAGGTGTCATTTTAAAGCTGATAAAGCATTCTTTTCAAATCAATCAAAAGGTTTAAGATATTTGAGTTGCTTTAGAAACCTGATCCTTTTGAAATCAACACATTTTATATACATTTTTGCCATTTTTGAAGTAGTCCTGTGCCTAAAATATCAATAGTAAGTCCCTAAAAATTTCCCTAATTAAACCTTACAATAATTACAAAATAAAAAATGAAAAGTTGATCAAAAAACATATTTTTTTATGTGCTTTACAAACATCCCTTTCAAACTTTGAGCTTTTGAAAAAAAGCCAATCTTTGGGAGCATTTTTGTGAATGTTGATTACTAGATATCAAAATAAAAGTAGGTAGAATTTAAAGGTCTATTCTTCAACTATAAGTCCTGAAAATTTCATTTTGTTATTCGCATGCACACTGAAGTTACAGATGATTAAAAACAAGCTTATTTCTAAGCTATGGAAAAAGCCAATCTTTGGGCACATTTTTGGGAATTTTGACTGCCAGATATCAATACGGGAGTCGGAGTGGGCAGGATTTAAAAGTCTATTCTTCAACTTTAAGTCTTAAAAAAGTCTTAAGTCTTTAAAATTTTTAGGGACTTACTATTGATATTTTAGGCACAGGACTACTTCAAAAATGGCAAAAATGTATATAAAATGTGTTGATTTCAAAAGGATCAGGTTTCTAAAGCAACTCAAATATCTTAAACCTTTTGATTGATTTGAAAAGAATGCTTTATCAGCTTTAAAATGACACCTTAATCGTCCTAATCGCTTGAATACAGACAATTTAAGAGTGCAAAGTCTGAAGCCCATAAAATCACTATGTTCGGTTCTTTGAGTATGGCTGGAGGGGAGAGGAAAATTACAAAAACAAAATCCTTTTGTTTTCATATGGAATGGCTCGTAGGTGATTCATTTTTCTCGACTTACCATTTTAAAATATCCACGCCACGCCACTGCTGCCTTTTAAGCGCGAGTTTGAGTTCCAGAAACATAACAAATTGTTTTTCCACGGGTATCGTCTTTAAAGAGTAATTTAGTCCGAGAGTAAATACGCTGCCATGAAAAGCGCTTTTTAATTTAGGCCTACGGAAATGGAAGGAGGACCATGAAATGCGTTAGGTTAACCATGTACTAGTTTCTCCATTAAAGGGATCGAAGCCCTTGACTGCTTCTTACTAGTGGCTTTGTGAGGTACTTGTGGATTGATTTCAGAACGGACAATCCTCCGACCTGTAAATTTTTCCATCTCTTAGTTCAACTTTTCTCTAATGCATCCCCTTTTGAATGTGCCACGTATTTATTTCAGCACGCCTTTCTTCTTTCCTTGTAACGATCATGTCTTCCCATACTTTAAGTGCTCGTTAGAGAAAAGTAGGATCCTTGATTACGACGTCTCCATCGACTACAAAGAATAGATGGTGTAATTTTGTGTTTCGTAATGCGTATCTAATCTTCCAACAGGTAATTAAGGTTTAAAGAGCAGATGACTAAAGGCAGAACCTTGCTGGTAAACTTTCTATGACTTGTAATACTTTGGTGACTCCTGCTGGACATCTTATCTTCGTCACTGCTCTTTCATACATATCCCTCTTCATCCGCACGTATCCCTTTTGAACACATGGCTGTCTGAAGGAAATTCATATTCGTGGTTGTTTATCGAATGCTTTTTCAAAACTAACCAGCACAATATGCAAATCCTCAAACGAGCCACGATATTTTTTCATGGGGATCCTAATACTTTGGATTGCATTTGTGCGGTTGACAAATCCGCGACAAACCGGCATTGGTTGATTTAAAAGCAGGGAATACCTGCTTGATGGAGCGTAGGCTATAGCAACTTCAGGTATCTTCCTTCCCTTTGTATATTGGTAGCTGGTTACTTTCCCTCCATTGCTAAGGTGGACTATAACCTTCTAGAAACTTGGACATGAACATTTTGAGCCCGATTACTCTCATTCTTTTCCAAAACTCAACTGGTATCTCACTCTCAGCACTTTTGCATTTTCTGGAAATCAAAAGCGCTTCACTATAATTTCTTCGACTGTCGTCATTTCTGTTGAGTTATGTACAGCTACCCCTATTTTATGTTCAGCTGAAGGAAAGTTTTCTCGAGGAAACTGTTCGTTCAATATAGGCCATTACAATACTGTCGCCACCTATGCAAACAATTTTCATTATTTACAGGAAGTATCGTTAATGAACTTTAGCGCACGATATTCACCTCAGATTTTATTGGGGTGGTTGTTTTTGGAGATATTACTCAAGTTGTTATGTCGTATTTCTTAAACAGTTTGGTTTGCATCAGCATCTAGAGCAGACATTTCTTCCAGCTTCCGATACATGCCGTCCGTGCTTTTGCCTTGAAATTGGAAGGAAGTACTTCTTCTTCGCTTCTTTGTTGTTTTGTTTTTTTATTTCAAACGAGCCTCTTCATCTCTATTTCGTGAATCACTTTGACCGTGCTTTGAAATCAGATTTTTTTGTACTCAGCGCTGCCTTAACTTTATCATTCCACCATAATGTTTCTGTTTGAACGTGCTCTGAAGAGAGACTAGCAACTTGGGATCACTAAAAATCAATATTTAGTTTTTGTCGCCTAAGTTCACTGTTCCGGATCAAAAAAGAAAAATCCCTATTTGTTTTCTACTGATAAACAAATAAAAAGGGTGGCCCAACACAGCTGGATGAGCTCTGGGGGCTATCGAATCTCCTTCCGCCATATCTCGCGAAAGGCTAAATACTAAATCCTCACGGTTGACGATACTCGTGAAAAAAATTTTATGTTTCCAGGATTCAATCAAACCTTATATTCCCACGGAACGGGCTAACGATGCTACCACTACCCCGCGGGTACAATATTCCTGTTCATAAACTGTTAAATTTATCAGACGAAATCGAAACCAAACTATTGTGTGATATTAGTGCCACAAGATGTATTGTTTTTATATGTGGAATTGGAGATCTGTTTTGTGAGTTGCTGTAAAAAATAATTTCTAAATAAAATAATTTCTACCTGTCAAACAAATGAACTGAATAGATATTCATATTTGATCAAAACTCTCACCACTTTGCAGCCTTGAAATAAGTTATTTTTACAAAAATGCAAATAATCAGGAAAAAACAAAACAAACAATCTGTTTCCACATAAGCTGCCTGCCGGCAACGTTTGCGAAGCAAGTTGCTGGAAAAAAATTGATCCCATCACGTCTGATTGAAATGTCATTCATAATATTTCATAATTTTCATTTTGCTATCTATCACCACCTGCATTTTAATTTAGATTATGCACATTTGTTGGGACCAGTCGGGAAAATGATGGGAGTTAATTAAATTTCAATCCTGGTAGCGCTTACGTCTATTATGAGTGCAAATTTGTTAGAAAAATGTGAATTTTTAGTTTGATTACCGACTTATGGTTCTATGATTGGAATCGTTTCGAAATTGTTTTTTTTTTTTAACAGGGTGGTATTTACCTACCTTTACCCCACGATAAGAGCTATGCAAGACTCCCATATGTGCTTCTGTGTTTTTGAATATATGTAATTTAGTTTGAAATTAAGAGTAAATTTTTCAACGTTTGGAAACATGCAAGTAGGGGAGAGTGGAGCAAGAAGGACCACTTAAGCTTCAGACACTTCTTAATTTTCTTCTAGTCCTAAAAGGGAAGCAAATATTTTTTTTAAATAATACTTCAACCTTTGAATTTCATCATAGTAAGCAATCAGAATAGTTGAACAGTTGTATATAGATATATACACAATTATACAAACTTATCATGAAAGTCCCTTTAGCCTCACTAGCGGGGAAAAAAGGACATTTGAAAGCGGCAAAATGAACCACTGATTTCTTTTAATAACTGTATCAAAAACAAGCGATATCAAGGGAAATGAAGGTCTTCGTATAACTTAATCAAAAGCTCAAAGTATGCCGAAACGACGGGCTTATTAGAAGCATGAGCTCTGGCTTTTGACGTCGGTTCTGGGTTGCTCAAAAGCGATTTCCGGGTTCCTTTTTTGGAAGCCAGTCTCTGCCAGCCATCTTTGTTTCGTGGTCAAAGAGATGGGGTATTTTATTCGTTTCGGCTAGCTCTACCGGACTACCAGTCCATTTTGCCCCATAACGTACTAACGTATTGGTTTCATTTGCCCCATAAAGAGTTTTTTACAATTTTATTTACTTTTATTTCCAGCAGTTAAAGTAAACACTAACGATCACAAACAACTTAAAATGAACAAAATTTTTGAAATTACCAACTGGTTGCTTTGGATTGGTTTTGCAAATGGGATTTTTTTTTTTAAAGATAGACTGTTTTTAAACTTTCATCATTTAAACCAGAACTAACTTCAGTATATCAGTGAAACTAAAGGATGTGCTGGGAAAGAAGGCTTTTTATTAGTTCCAGCTATTGAATATAAGATGGAGTTAGGACCCATGGTAAAAATCGGTTTGGTTCTTTTTGACCCGAGGCCCCTCTTGCCCCACTCTCCACAAGTGTAAATTAATATACGTATATAGATAAACGTATAATCAAACATTGGAACCTAGTGCTTAGTGCTTAGGGCTTTATTCTTAAAATAATGCTTGAGAAATGTACAATATCAATACACGTATTCTAGGGGCACAAGGACATAACTCTCAGAGACATAAGTCCATAATTTTTCTTTGGAAAGTGGGACATTAGTCCATAATTTTTTTTTGTTTTCTCAAACAAAACTAAAATTTGGTTAAATAAGTAAGCAAAAGACGTAATTCTTAAGTCAATCAAAAGACGTAGTTCTAAAGTCAATCAAATCTTGAAGAACGAAAAATGACCGTCAGTACGGCTTTCGTAGCAAACGGTCCACTGGTGATTTGATGGCTTATCTCATCGAAAAGTGGAACCAATCTTTACATTGTTTTGGAGAAAGTAAGATTATTGCGCTTGATATTTCTAAAGCATTTGATAGAGTTTGGCATCAGGCCCTTTTATCGAAAATGCGTGCTTTTGGTATCGATGAGTCTCTTCTTCGTTGGATTAGAAATTACCTTTCCGACCGTTCAGTACAAGTTGTGTTGGATGGCTTCAAGTCTGATACCCACTTCATAAATGCTGGTGTGCCCCAGGGCTCCGTTTTGTCTACGACTCTCTTCCTCATTTTCATAAATGATCTCTTGTCTGAAACTTCTAATCCGCTAAACTGTTTTGCTGGCGACTCGACCCTCAGCTTTTCATATTCGTTTCCAAACTCAAGTCCCTGCTCTTCGGATGTGGAACTGGAACGGTTGCGTATGATAAGCTCATTGAATTCTGACCTTGACAGCATTGTTACATGGGGTCATAAGAACCGAGTAGAATTCAATGCTTCGAAAACTCAATGCTGTCTCTTGTCGTTGAAGCTTAACATTCCCCCATTGCCATTATCTTTGAATGGTACCTGCATCCAAGAAACCGAATAGCTGTCAGTACTTGGTATGTGTGTAAACGATGATCTTCGTTGGAATGACCACATATTTGAAGTCGCCAAAATCGCTGCTAGGTTTCTTAAGACGATGCAGCAAGTTCTTCACCCCTTCTGATCTGGCTACAATTTATAAGGCCTTCATCCGCCCAAAACTGGAGTATAACTCATATATCTGGTCAGGTGCTCCTCAAACATCTTTGCACCTTCTTGATAGGGTACAAAATAGAGCATTAAAATTGATAGGTGATAGTTCAATCGTAGAATCGATTGATTCTCTTGAACATCGTCGAAAAGTCACCTGTCTCTCTCTCTTTTATCGCTTTTTTTACAAACAGTGCGCTAGTGAAATAGCCAGTTGCATTCCTCCCCTGAAACAATTAAGCCGCAACACTCGCCTCGCTAGGAATGCTCATCAGTTTTATCTTGAGCCCAATTTCGGGCGTACAGTCAAGATTCGGATTTCAGTCGCACCACCCGAATGTGGAATGCTTTAAATATATATATTTAAAAATAAAAAAATAAAAAATTTAAATAAAAGCGCTTTGATATTCATGCCTGAAATTTCGATTCCACATGGAAGGAAGTCTACAAGGTCATTTATGAACAAATTAAAAAGGCTTGGGCTAAGACTGTATCCCTGCTTAACTCCCATTTGTGTCTCGAACCATTCCGAAATTTCTGATCCGTTCCAAATATCTGATTGATTTCCATTGTAAATGTTTTCCAGCACTTTTCCAAATTTTTCTGTCATTCCAACGTTGTAGAGTTTGTAGAATAATGCTCTACGTTCCACTGTATCGAAGGCTGCTTTGAAGTCGACGAAAAAAGCGTACAATTTCTTCTTTTGATCGATCAAGTTCCTGGGAATTCTTTGTAAGATGAAGATATTGTCCGTTGTCGAATAACGCCTCCTCAATCCAGCTTGAAATTCTCCGAGTAGCTTTCTGTTTTGTATCCAACTCGTCAGCCGCTCATTCAAAATTGTGGTAAATACTTTATAAAATGCATTAAGAAAGGAGATTCCACGATAATTGCTTGAAAAAAAAAACATTGTACTTTTTGAACTGCACTGGAGATTCACCTGTGTTCAAAATAGTATTATAAACCGTTATAAGTTTGTCTATTAACATTTCCATACCGTATTTTACGAGTTCTCTTGGTATTCCAGCCGCACCTGCAGCTTTACCGCCTTTAAGTTATTCAGAACGTTTCGCATTTCCTCACGACTTATAGGGCAATCCAAAATATCGTTCTGATATTTAGGCTTTGCGAAGTGAATAGTCGGTGCTAGGTTTTCAGGATTGTGAAGTTGTTTGAAGTAATCATGCAATAAATCCAAGTTTAATTTTGTGCTTATTTGTAGTTTTTTGCCATTTAGTAGGTTCACTCCTTTGAAGCCTGCTCACACTCACACAAAGGTTTTAGACAAGGCGACAAACTGTCATGCGATTTCTTCAACATCATACTTGAAAAGATTGTAAGAAACTCAAACGTCAACACCAGAGGAACAATCTTCAAAAGTCTGTACAATTACTTGCCTACGCAGACGATATTGACGTAATGGGAAGAAAAAAGAGTGATGTCATAGGAGCTTTTGCGAGTATTGAAACAGAAGCGGCAAAAATGGGTTTGATGGTTAATGAGGGCAAAACGAAGTATATGTTGTCATCAAACAAGGACACAGAATATCGACGAATTGGACAAAACGTCACAATAGACAGACATAACTTCGAGGTAGTACACAGGACTTCGTCTACCTAGGATCCGCTGTAGACACGTGTGGAGATCAAACGGAGAACAACTCTTGCCAGCTGTTGCTTCTTTGGGTTAAGAAGGTAATTGAGAAACAAAACCCTCTCCAGAAAAACCAAGGTAACCTTGTATAAGGCCTTAATCATCCTAGTCCTGCTTTTACGGCGCGAAGCATGGACCTTATCGAAAGCGGATGAGGAAACTCTTGATCGTTTCGAAAGAAAAATTCTCCGAATGATCTTTGGTCGCGTATGCGAAGACAATGTGTGGAAAAGAAGATACAACAACGAGCTGTATAAGCTGTACCGCAACATGGGCATAGCCAGAAGAGTACGCATCGCGGGGCTACGATGGTTGGGTCATGTAGAGCGGATGGACCCAAACGCTCCGGCTTGTCGGGTTTTCGAAAGCATATTGCAGGGAAATCGCGGGAGGGGAAGACCTTGTCTTAGGTGGCGCAATCAAGTGGATGAAGACCTTATCCGACTTAGAGTGCAAAACTGTAGAGAGCTCGCCCGAAATCGATGTCGTTACAGAAGGATGTTGGTTGAGGCCCAGGTTCACCCCGAACTGTAATACCCAGCTAAGTAAGTAAGTAAGCTCACACTCCGCATCATACCATTTTTTCTTTTGTCTAAAAACTTTAGTATCATTGCGAGGAGGATATGATGCCTTAATTGCATTTTCAATTTCATCTAGGCCAAATTGACTATCTGTTGAAATGTTTGCTTCCAGATTGGATCCGTATTCTTCACCCTTGTTGTTGTGCCATTTCAGTCTTGGAGGGAAACTTAAATCAGTCAATTGCTTCTCAACGATATCTGTTCCAAAGTCCACAGTTATTCACACGTGATCGGAATATGGAACACTCAGGACTTCGAAATCGGCTACCAATGTAATCCAGTTGCTTCTAACCATTTTTTTTTTTTTTTTTTTATAAAAGAGGAGCCTTATGCTAATCTGGAGAACTCAGACCTAATATCCAGTCCATTGTACTACCAGATTAGCAGCCTTCCCTTTTTTTTGTGTTGCAGTAGTTGGAAATAAGTTGTTAGTCATTTCACATATATAACCTCAAGGGCGGCGTCCATATGAAACTGGGAGGCTGAAAGAAAAGTAGATGCCCAGAGCGGGATTCGAACCCACGCATCCGGCCTCTCTACCAAACACTCTACCACTGCACCACGGCCGCCCTTGCCTCTAACCATGCAGTAATCTATGACTGAAGATCCTTGTGGTCCTACGAAAGTAAATTCTCCTAATTCATCCAAGTCAGTTTTAAAACTCACTTGTCATATTTTCAAGACATTTCTTGTAGCCAAAAAAAACATCCTCCGCTTGCCCTCCCTAGTGTGTTCTGTCTTGTAGCAGGAATCCAAATAAATTCAAAGTTTATTAAACTGTTATTGTATAAATTACATTTGTTTTCAGCTAAAAACGTTTCGTACAGAAACACGAAATCATAATTGTTAATTAAATTTAAAAAAATTTGCATATAAAGATTTATTTTCAAACCTGATATACTTATGTAACTTATAATTTTAAGTCTTTTAAATTCAATACTTTTGTTTTTGTTACTGTTGTTTTGGGCACATTAGTTCGTTTTTGTTTCTTATGGCTTCAACGTTAATTAGGAAGCATTTGCAGACTTGCGGATAAGCTTTTGAGTATGGAAAGATTGCTGATTGGCAAACACGTTTTACTATCTTCTTGCACCTTTTCCGGCGTTCATGATCTCAAAGGAATCATAACTCCCCCACTACTTCATCATTTCACAGTAGTGATTTTTGATGTTCTGTACTTTATCTTCCAGCAAATAGTAAAGGACTGTAAGGAAGAGCATAGTACTCAAGACGTTTCCTTGGTGTGCACAAACTGTTACTTGCAATGCTACGGCGACACCAACTATAAATATAAATATAAATACTATATAAATCTAACCTTCGTCACTGCTCCTCCGTGCGTATTCTTTTCTTGATCATTCGCGCACAGACCTCTGGAACTCCTCGTTGTCTATTTTAAGCCATCCGCGGTTGTCGATCGAATGCTTTTTCGAAGTCTAACAGCACAATATGCAAATCATTTAAGGAATCACTATGTTGCTTAATTAAACGCGACAGAACCGTAACCAACCCACATTGGTTATCAGATAGTTTTATAATTTTTCGCCCATTGCCTAGCTTCAATATTTAAAATCTGGGACATCAGCTTGATCAAACAATAATAATAATTTATCGCAACTCTGTGTTTCTCCCTTCCTTTTGTACATTGACATAAGGGAAAATCGACTTCCATTGCTAAGGGATATTATCACCTCCTAAAAGCTTGGAGGTAGACCCTTGACTTTTGCAAATGTCCCGCTTTGATGGGTCACAAGTCCATCATGGGATTATGAACTTATGTCCCACCCGAGTGGTTTTTAAAATGAGTGGAACAATAAGAAACCTACTTAAAGATTTAGCTTTCTTACTTTACTTTGTTAATAAACTTGAATTTCATACTAAAAATACTGTTCAAACGGGTTCTGGGTGGTGATGGTGTGTTTTTGGGATTGTTAAAATGACTTTTGGTAGGGTGATGATGCCTTAAGATTGCAATTGCTCATAGCCTCATAGCAACGTTTGTTCTGATTTTAGCTTTAAAAGAAGAACGCCTAGACATACAGCCCCTTCTCCCAACGCCAACGTTCAATCAAAGCATCATAGTAGTAGCTGGAAGTGAACATGGAACATGGAGTGTACTTTCTAGTGGAAATTATTCATCATTTACATCCCAGTGGACTACTAATGCTAAATATGGTTGTGCAAATGGAAACCTGGGGTGACCAACACTTCCCAAAACCTACAATTTTATACCGATTCCAAGCGGCTTAGTGAGAAAACACTTTTCATGGCAGTCAGTGCCCCTGTTCTGTAACTATCGCCTCGATAAAAGCAGGCGATAAACGGCGGAAAACGGAACGAAATTCTATGAATTTAGTTAAATCAATCAATTTAGTTTATCGCCGAGGCGATAGTTACAGAACAGGGGCACTGGTCACAGATACTCGGCGTAGGCATAGTGAGATGGTAACCTAGGCTCCTTATAATGACAGCGTCTTTTGGTTTTTCCACTAACATCTGAAAAGTTATAACAAAAGAAGGTTGCTCTTTGGTAGTAAAATGGATCGGAATCGGAGTGCCACCACCAGTATCTTAAAAATCTCCGACAAAAAAGAGAGAATTCCTCGCTAAGGGCAATACCCGTAGAAAAATACCGACAAACTGAGACAAACCCTCAACCAAAAGATTCCCAGAGAAAAAGCACTGGGCCCATGCGTCACTAGACAAATTAGAAAAGCAATACTCTTCACTCATCAGTTTAATGACGCATTTTGGTTAACCAGCGCAACCTCATGTTCGAAACTATCCAACCAATTCGGGTTCAATGAAATCGCTCAGAAAAAGTCCCTGGCCTGGTTATGAGTTCGCAAGAAAAACCATAAGAGTAGAAGAAAACGAATAAAAAAAAAACAACCTTCAATCGCTTAAATTACCAATTTCTCTATTTTATACTCAACTGATCGCGGGTATTGAAGAGCAAAGCTTCCATTTAAAGCTATTGCCGACTGCCGACATTGCTAATTAAAACGCGTTCACAAATCGCAATCTTACAATCAATCTAATGTCTACACGACAGAGTGGTTTACTTATGCTCTTTGTCATTTGAATCCAAGACGAGACACACCTCCTTAATTCATTCAATATCAGAAATGATCAACTGCTGTCAATCGCATTTGATTTGGTAAATTGAGAAACGAAACGAAAAAAAGGAACACAGTACATGCTCCATACATATACAGAGATGCGGCACTTGAAATTGGACTCAATCAGCAGCTGACACAACTTCAATCCAACCAAACGCTTGTGTGCTGTCATACGAATCAATTTAAAGAATAAAATAAAAGTAAAATACTGGTCTCACCTATTTAAACAGACTGCGGCTTGAAGAAGTGCGGTCAGTGATCATGTGGTTTAGCTTTTAGCGTATGCGCGAAGTGATTTCGTAATTAGAATGTTGACTTACACATACGTTGGAATGGGGTGGATGGTAACAAACGAAACTGAAGTGAAGAACAGAATATACCTACTGTAGTTGGAAGCAAGTTAAGGGAGTAGCGCCATGCGCCACCATCAACATGTTTGTTTTGTAACAATTGCTCTCGTATTCACTCTTCGAAATTATTAATACTTGAACAAGACAAATTGATGAGGTAACACCACAAATTGATCAAAAAAAATCAAAAGGGGGTGTGTGTGAATATGACGGCTATGTAAACAAAAATAATTGATTTGATCTCGCGATGTGTATGTTGCTTTCGCAAAAGATTTAATGAGCGCAACGCTCGTAACAGATTTCAATTTGTTTTATTTAGATTTAGGTCGATCACCAATCAATATTATTGAAAAGCCTTTGGACTCTGAAGGTTCAGCTCAAATTAATAGGGAACCATATCAATGAGTTGTGTAACGTTCTTATCGACTTTAAAATCTTTGAAGAGCTTTGAAAATCGATTTGCTCTTGTCAGCAAAACGTTCAATCAAAAGTCAAGTATGTTTATCTGTCAAACATTTCATTTTTCATGAAATGTCAACATGCTGTCATAGAATGATGCTCTTATTTACGAAAGAAGAAAAAGAATGAGAGAAAATAGCAAAAACATTTTTTTTGTTTTGAATCGTCAAAAATTATTGCGGACAACGAACCGCTCAAAGGTCAAGCCAATTATTATACTGAAGAGTTGGAATTAATTTAATTTTAAAATTATGCGCACAAATTGTTGTGTTCGTTCAACCAAAGATTTTAACTTGGTGGCACTGTTTTAGGTGCTTACTGCTGGGTGAACCACTAAACACTTGTTGTGTCTATAAATATAATCCAGAAATATATCAGGTATTCGGTTGAACACAAATGATAATGTGGTGTGGACGCATCATCATTACGCTTAATTTGTTTTGATAATTAATAAATGAACTATAAAAGTGTCGGTAAGTACATACAGGTATCATAAATTTCGGTCATGTTCAACGTGGTTTTCTGTTTGGGCTTATCAAACATCAAAGCTGACACTTTTTGACGTAAATACCACAATAGTCAAATTTAGACTGTCAAAATTTAAGGGTAATGTTAATGTCGATTTCCATTGGTAATCCGGAAAAACTATCCGATCCGGGATCCCAAAGGAACACTTTTATTTGTTTTGAAGTTTCGTTGCTTGTTTTGTGTATCGGTGTGAAACGTCAAGCGCTATTTTCAGTGCGCAGTTTCAGTGTGTGAGTAATTCTGGCTTCGCTTCCTTCTTCAAATCAAGAATCAAATTTCTTTTCTTTCGAGGAGAGGAACTGTCATTTGATGCCAATGGAATGGTTTGAGAAGCGTTCAGAAGGCTTTCAAACGACCAATGGAAATCGACATAAGTGTTTTAGCACGCAACCCTTTGACGTCTGTGACTTATTGTCCCCAAAGTAGTACCAGAGAGTCAACTGCGGCAAGGTAGTGTTATCATTTATCCTAGGAGCCCACTCCCGGGAACACTCCTCGCCATTTTTTGGTGGTTGGTTTAAGACCAAATTCAAAAAGACCAACGTGTTTTCGCGGAAGTACCTAATGAAACTCATTTGCACCTGTCAATTCAAATAATAGCGTCTTATATTCCAGTTCACCCTAAAAATAACTTGAGGGTGTTTCAGACAAAGAAGAAAGAAGGTGCGAGTTTGATCTCTGTATTCTCTAAGGTGTTGTCAACTAAAAATATCAAGAGATTCTTTTCGAACTGATATTCAATGTGCAATGCAGATACGCTTCATGTTCCATTTATGCATTGAAAATACTTCACATGAGCCTGTTCGACAATACATTCATATCGTAAATAAAATGACATTAAACGTCAACTCTGTAGCGTCACTTCCATCTTCAATGCTAAATCTATTACATTTATTGGATGTCGCGCCAATTTCGTCATCTCAATAAAAAATAAAATGTGGTTTTTGAGGTTTTTCAAGAGTAATTCAATACAATTGCGATCAATTTAGAAAATTTATTAACAATACCACCGACGCCAAGTCAGACTTACATTCAACAAGGCGTAACGCCAACCACTGACATAATCAACACACTACTTGTAATTGTAAGCTGAGAAACAATTATTGTCGTTTCATCTGTGGTTTGTTATTAGTAAAAAATATTGACCGATGAATAAATTATTTGTATCTATTTCTTTTTTAATAAATTTGAATGTTTTTATGTAAACAAAATGATTATAGAGCGCATAGTTAACTTTCACAGTTCCAGTCGAGTTCATTTAAAGTAACAAACAAAACAAACTACTTGTCGACAAATGAAATTCTATTTTTGTCAGCAGTTTCCTTCAAAGTTTCTAATAAAGATAAGATTCTTAAAAGATCACTGTCACACCAAAGAAAAAAAAAAACAAATCAGATTTGTTTGTGTTTCAAAGATAATCTCTGATTTGTTTAAACAGTGCAGTAGTTACTTCAAGTGTATTTATTTGTCGAAAGATTTCATATCTAAGCTAAATAGAATATAAAGTATATTTAATTAAAAAGTAGATTAATTTGAGAGACATGCACGATTGTATAAACAACATTACTTTTTTCTTGGTTATCAAACAAATCTATTTATTTTAAATTAAAAACTAGATTAGATTTTTACACAAGTTTTTTGTGTATAGGTTCAGTTTAATCATAACCTTGCATAACAATTGCTGTTAGATTAATAGTAAAGCAGCAACTCCCAAAATTTTTGTACGAATCAAGAAACACGCCAAGCTCTTAACTTTGACAAAACACTCTTATTTACAGGAACCAACAAAGGTTGCATTCAATCCTCCTTCAACTTTGCAACAAAGACAAAAGCAAGCAAAACCCAAGATTTGTTTTATTTGGTATAATCCAACCAAATTGGTAGTCCATCCAATTAAAAGTGTTACAAGAAATTTAAGCTACTTTTTCTGATAAACACATCATGTAGTTTTAGTGGGTTCTTTTGACGGGAACTCACGTTAGAAATCGCAATTCTTGCTCCTTATTTGTTTTTTTTTTTTTCTGTTGGAGGTTTTTAAAATACTAGCTGGACCACTCAGACCTAAACACTGGTCCTTTGTACTACCAGTTAGCAACCTTCTATTTGTTATAGCTTTCCAGATGTTCGGAGAAAAGCCAAAAGGTGTTGCCATGATAAGGAGCCTAAGTTACCAGCTCTCACCATGTCTTCGCCGAGTATCTGTAACCTCATGCGAGAAAAAGCAGGACATTCAGAGAGGATGTGCTCTGCGGTGTCCACATCTTCTCCACAAGATTCACAGAGTGTGGTATCACTTAAGCCTTACACGTTTAAATGCTTAGCAAAAGAGAAGTGTCCGCTGGCAATGACAATAAGCTTACTACAGCCTTTTCTGCTACGAGCTAGCAAATATGTTAGTCTTCTTATTAACGTTGGGGAGCATAGGTTTAGTTTGTCTTCATCAAAATGCAAATGGAGACATGCCATCTACGGTTGTGGTCTTCACAGATCCAATCGTTGATTGAAGCCCTCACTGAGGACGCTGGCAGACCTAGCGAGTAGCGACGATTCAGGTCCTGAGAAAGCTGTCTGAGATCCTTGCCTAGCAAGTTCATCGGCGATCTTATTTCCAGTTATGCCGTGATGGCCTGGAACCCAAATGAGACTCAAAGAATTCAATCTTCCGACCGCATTCAGAGAGCTCTTGCATTCCTGGATCACTTTCGAAGTGTTTTGAGGGTTGAGAAGGGCCTTAAGCCCAGCTTGGCTGTCGCTGCAAACACAGATACTTTCCATCCATTGTTCGTTACGTGGCTCAAGGCCATTAGGATAGCATAAGCCTCCGCTTGAAAAACGGATGCGTATGATCCTAAAGAGGTATGCAATCGTATGTTGTCGTTCTCCACAAAGGCACCAGCGCCAGAAGCCTCATCGGTTTTGGAGCCATCTGTGAAGATTCAAAAACAGTTCTTTCCAGGCTCAGATTCTGGAACTGATGGTTTGGTTAATCAATTATATGTAGCGATTTCCGCAAGACAACCTTCCACTTGTTATCATATCATGTCTGAACTTTCCGAGAGGTCAACCTTGACTTCGTTCACTCAAAGATACAATTGAGGATATAATATTCACAGCCCAACCTAACTAATGCTGCTTAACGATATGACGCCGGAAAGTTTGAATCGCAAGGGATACCGTGTACTTTTTCCTATCGATTTTCCTACAACTATTCTTGAATCCTATGCAGCCAGCGAGACATGCGACACCAGTGAAAGACAATATGAGAGTCAGCAAGCAGGTGTGCTCGATGTAACAAGTGCAATAAACTTGAGTGAAATGGTTTTCTTTTGAAGTTATTGCCGATTAGTCTACTTGTACCTTAGGCCAACTGGCCCCGCTTACCCCTATTTATGTCTGCAGGAACAGTCAAGCTGTGTTTGAGGCTCTACTCAGCATTCTAACTACTTCAAAAGTGATCGAGGAATGCAAGATCTCTCTGAAATCGGTGGCGGAAGAATAAACTTTTTGAGCTTCGTTTGGGTTCCTGGCCATCACGGTATAGTTCGAAATGCTATTGCCGATGAACTTCCAAGGCAAGGAGCTCAGAGTTCAGAGAACTTTATTAGGACCTTAACCAGAGCTTCATCTGGCAGAGTCCTCATTGAGAGCTTTAATTAAAGACTGAATATGTCAAGAGCACAATCGTAGGTGGCATGCTTCCATTGCTCATTGGATGCAGACAATCTGTCTGTTTTACATACATACAAGGGGTAATAACTGTTCTTGATTATGTTATATAAACTCATTATGATTTACAGGTGCATATTAGGTTTGAAGTTCGGAAAATCACAATGAATTGAACAAATACAGCGAGGAAATGCAATTTTTGTAAGTGATAGTACGTCTGAAACTATACGCAAGTGTAAGCTGATGAACGTGAGTCTTACCGATGAATTTTTTGAGGGAAGGAATGCAAATGACTATCTCACCAAGCCCCTGTCTGTCAGAAAAAAATGGAATAAGAGGTCCGTTCGTTGAACTTTCCTCAGGGTTGACCCAGGTTTTCTTGACAACCCTATGAGTTGTCAAAAAAAACCTGGGTTTTCCAGTCCTCAAAAAACGCTAAGCCATAAGTCACCATACATCCCTGTCATTGAAAAAAAAAATACATGCCATTTGACAGCCCTCAACTCTTCACAGCAAAAAGCTAGGGCGAGGTGATGGAAAACCTAGGTCAACCATAGTGCTCAAAAAACACTCAATTAGACATTCAGGGCGACTTTAGGTTTCTCAAAAAACGCTTTGTGGCGACCCTAGGGCTTCAACGAACAAACCTAAGGAAATACAAGAAATATTACAAAGATGTTCAAGTGACGTAACGTAGGTGTTTCAATGATGTTCCTCTCTTTAAGAGCTCTTCTCTAAATACTGTCGAAAAAATTCAAGTATGTACCTAAGTTGTAGAAAGCAAATGGCCAAATATGGGAGTGATAATAATTCATCTTCGTACAAACGTAAATTTTGTAGATAACTGCCATGTCAAGAAAAGACAAAAATATATAACAAATCCGAACTAAGCCCAAGGATTTTGCGGCATTTTTAGTGATGTTAAGTTTATCATTGTCTGAAAACAGATGGTTAGTAATACATAAGTCGGGGATTGAAACCTGACAAGCAGTGGCATGTGGCAGGGGTGAGCGAGTTTATCTTTAACGACAAGATAGGCCATTAGTTTTTGGAAGCATTAAATTCAGAATTCAAGGTCGGAATTTAATGAGCTCTGCATACGTTGTCGTACTAGTTCACCGACCAAATAGGAGGGATGTGATTCTAGAAATGGATGAAAGGCTGATGGTACTACTGCCTTGAAAACAGTTTAGTGGAGTAGTAGTAAGAACAGTCAGACAGAAGACCGCTAATGAGAAATGAGAAAGAGTATCGGAGACAAAATGGAGCCCTTTGGCGTGTGGCACATACCAGTTTTTATTTTAGGACTTCAGACGCAGACCCGGCTGAAGCGATTTATATTGAACACTGCGAAAGCAAGTTACTAATCCATCGAAAGAGAGATTTATCAAAACCGAAAGCACGCATTTGTTATTGAAACCGAACTCTATTTCTGTCTCGCAAAAAGTAGAGCTTCCCACAGATCGTCATTAAAGACAGGAGTTATGTTTACGTTTTACGAATGCTTTTCACAAATGACCAGAAACGCAACGATGTGGGATGCTCACCACAGAGTAGGTAATGCAGACGGTCAGCTCGCACCCACTTTGCCTGAAAAACTGTTAAATTTTTCGCGAGAAGGTATCAAAAGCAGCGTCTTATTTGAATTTGCAGTTTAATCAAGTTTATTTATTTTAGGTAGCTTTTCAATTGGATGGCAAATAATGTTTGTTACAGCAGCTTTAAATGAAGTTTTGTATATTCTCCACAACCAAAAAATATAGAAAAAATTTTCCCTTTTTTAAATTGTTTCGAACCAACTGGCAAAAAATGGCGAATGGGTTTCCGGTCGGGGTACATCGGTCGAATTTAGCTTGTTGGAAAAATGAACCAACGTTGCGGCAGTTGACTCTCTGATTTTACTAATTCATGCTTCTTTTTTTTAGTAGCAGCAGCTCCACAACGTCAGCTGGGAACAACCGCCATCTAGGTTGTACTAAAACCAGCATCACCAGTGAGTCAGTCGCGGCAAGTTATTGATATTTGGACTAAATTAAACCGGAAATACTCGACCGGTAACCAATTATTTTGTAAGTTGGTTTGAGATCAATTTAAAAAGTGAAGGTGTTTTGATATTTTTGACTTGGTAACGGTGGAGAATGTTGAAAACTTCATTTAAAGCTGCAGTATTTCCCATCAAAGTGGAAACTACATAAAAAAGAAATAATGGAAATAATGAGACTTCAAAGCAGCCGGATAAAGCCGTCAATTTAAATAAAACGCTCTCTTTGATTTCACCACAGAAAGTGTTTGAGGGTGTTTCAGGAAAATGGGGGTACTAGTTGACTCTCTGTATTATCTTCTCTGTGACAAGCATGAGGATTTATTTAGAAGGAAACCACAATGTTATGATAAGTTTCGGGACCTTTTTATCTTAAGGGATAGTTAATTATTCTTTATGTGGGCTATATGATTCCTGATGATGAGCATAACCATGTTCGAAACGTCGAAATAAAACAAAATACAAAAATAAACTAACATCTCTATTTACATTGACCTATAGCCCACATAATGAATAATTAAGGAAACAACAATGCTTTTTCAGAATTGCAATCTTATGCGCTAATGTCCCACTAACTTTTTGTTCTATTGTCGAGTGGAACTTTTCCAAAAAGAAAATACCGCGATTGATAGCGGTGCGCTTTGTTTGAATTTAAAGTTAAATGTGTGCATATTTAGAAGTACATACTCCAGAAAACCTTTTTGTCACTTTTTATTCAATTACTATGCAATCAGTCTTTCAATTAGATATTTTTGAAAGCTCTTCTGATAGTTTCACCGGACACAATCGACACTTGACTCATATACTTCGCACATATCACATCAATTAAGAAATTAAGCAATTGAAAACTATATGATCAGCAAATTAAAAGCAATTAGCACTACATGCTTTATAGAATAGCTCATCAAATAAAGTCTAAAGTAAACCATAGCTAATTTAAACATATGTTTTAGGTAATCGAGTTTAAATTAAGGGACGCCCGCGCTCAGATAATTGAGTTATTTTTATGTATTTCAGCACAGATCTTATTCCAGAGCGTGCCATAAATAGTAATGTAGAAAATTGATTGCGTGGTGCTGCGTCGATGACACACATCGCGCGAATTTTTAATGCTGGAGATAAACTTTTGTTTCCATTGTCGTTGAATGTTGATGATGTGGTAAAGACACAACTTTTTTCTAGTTTCAGTTCATCTAAACTTATTACATTGGAACGTTGTAAAATTGTTCCATTCATAAATACAAAACAGAAACGAAATTAAAATAATCGCATTGAAGTCATATTCGAAACAAAAATTTTTTTATCTCCACTCACTTGAAATCGAGGCTTTATGGCCAGTTGGCACTGAACTGTTAGATTTGGGACAGGTGATATCAGTATTTGTTAACAATTTATTTGTTTTTGTATCGTTTGCACTTTTTGCTGATGCAAACCCAGCAATTCAAGAAATACAATATATACATCAAAACGACATCAATGAAATGGCAACCATGTTCAAAAAAGCCGCTTAAATTAGCAGAAATACTCAGGAGACTAGTTCCTCCAATGATGATGATCAAGAATAGCTTCTAAGTTTAAGAAAATACACGACATTACTGACAAACAAGTTAGTCAAGCAGTTAAGAACTCCAATCAATGCAAAGGTGCTGGGCCAGACGAGATACCATATATTAGTTTCGGAAAAAGATGGGAGACATCAGGCTCAGATGGCTCATGATTTTTCTTTAGATAGATATATTTATTGTAGCAGAAATATATTACATAGATCTCTTAACCAATATTGCACAATTTACAGAGATGTGGTATATGGCTACCTTACTACTGACAATATGTATATAACAGTTTGTAACAAGTGAAAATTTAATACAATTTCAGTGAAGGAAAAGCTACTAAAAACCTTCATTAAAATAAATGGGTATATATGGGAGGCGGTGGATTTCTTGATAGAACCAAGCTTTACAATGTGTCTAAAGTGCGTAGCGAAATAGAAAATAATAAATATAAAATAATAAATAAATAAAAAAATATATAATAATAGAAATAATTAATATAAAAATAAATATATAAATAAATAAATAAATAAATAAATTAATAAGTTAATAAATAAATAAATAAATAAATAAATAAATAAGAAAAGAAATAAATAAATAATTTAGAAGAAAAGAAAAATAAATAAATTAATTAATTAATAAATATATATATATGAACAAATAATAACAATAAAAAAATTAATGAAATAATACACAACGAACTATTGGATAATAAATATCTAAGTAAAGACAAGTAATTTTTAAATAATGAACATCAACAAAGTGAGAAGTTAATTCACTAATATACAAGTAACGAAGAAATCAAAAACATTCAAATAAATAAATAACAAAGGTATGTCAAAATAGAGTTTTTTTTTCTTGTTATATAGAAAGGTTTTCTATCAATGTGTTGTCGGAAGAAATACATGACACATTATATCGGTCGTAGAGATTTAAAAGTCTTAATGATACGAGATCAGTTTTGCAAATTTGGTGCAGTTCCTCTGTTCAAAAATGTCTAGGAAGATTCAACATAATTTCCAAGACTTTATTTTGAATGATTTGAAGCTTGCGAATGTGACTCATTGCACATCTACCCCACCGTAAAATATAATTGCTTGAAATACTACACTATAAATCAACAGATTATTTTTTTTACTTAACTTAGATTTGCGGTTGATGAAAGGGTATAAGACTTTTATTGTAATACCAATTTTCTTAACTATTTTTTGAATGTGTAAGCCAAAAGTAAGAGTTTTGTCAAGGTGTACACCAAGGTATTTCGCACTTGACCACCAATTTATACTTGTACCACAAAAAACAAGATGATTGCTTGGCAAAAAACAGGCTTTTCTTTTTCTAGTGAAAAAAACAGCCTGCGTTTTTGAAGTGTTAATGTTGATTTTCCATGCATTGCAGTAGTTTATGTACTTCATTTAATGCAGATTGCAAGTTGGTTTCTATTATGAAACCAACTGAATCTGAAGAAAAGATGCAGGTATCATCGGCGAAAATTGCTTTTTCACAGCAGGGGAATGAAGAAAAGTCGTATGTGAATATATTATATAAAATAGGACCAAGGACAGAGCCTTGAGGTACACCCGCATTTACTTCAAATATGACAGAAAACGACTTGTTTACACTTACTCTGAATACTCTTTTCGTCAAAAAGGATTGCACAATCTTAATGAGATGCTTAGGAAAATTGAGAGTTAATAGTTTGTGTAATAAAGAATTGTGCCAAACAGTATCAAACGCCTTTTCAATGTCTAGGAGCACCATACCAGCGCTTTGCCCTTCATTGAACTTGTTTTTTACGTGAACTTGTTTTTTACGTGTTTAGCACCTGATGAACTGAACTGTGGAAGGCACGAAATCCAAATTGTTCTGGTGGAAGTACATGGTACCTTTCAACATGTTCGATAACTCTCTTTTTAATTACTTGTTCAAAGCATTTGCTTAATGAGCTTAGTAAGCTGATCGGCCTGTAATTGCAAGCCAAATCTGCAGGTTTGCCTGGTTTTAATAAGGGAATTACTTTTGCTTTTTCCAACTATTTGGAAAATAGTTTACCTTGAAGCAAGAACTAAACAGATTTTGTATATATTTTATTCCAGAATTTGGGAGATTTTTGAGATACAAGTTCTCAATACTGTCAAGACCTGCAGATTTTCTACTTTTCAAACCTAAGATGATAGTTTTAACATCGTCTAACGAAACCTCATTGTCAGGTGTATCGGAGGTTGTAGAGTTTATATAGTTAATCGAATTTGCCACTGCAGTCTCAACAAAGTCATTCGAGGTGCTATTGCCCAGTTGATTATTACAAAAATTTTGTGCAAGAGCATTTTCCTTTATCGAAATTTGATAAAGCAAATGTATTTCCTGTTTTCAAACCTGGAATGATTGAATTTTTCTTTTGTATTATTTTAATAATGTTCCAGAAAGGTTTACTTCCAGTTTTTATGCTTTGAAGTTTTTAATTCCAAGTTTTGTTTCTAAAAGTAAGAATTTGATCCTTTGTCAACGTGTTGAGTAACTTAACTTGAGAAAAATAGTATGGATCCCGTGTTCTCATCCACCTTCTGCGATTTATTTTACGAATTTTAATGTTTTCTACAAAACATGGATGGCTCACGATTTTGGTCTCTAAGTTTATAGGAGGTAATATTGTGAGTAAGTAACGGAGAGAAAGTTGACTCCTACCAATGAATAAAGGGAAAAAAGTTGCGATATCTACCGTTCGATAGGGCCGATGTCCCGCACGTTGCGTTGTAGCTGCGACTGCTAAAAACAATAAAGTTTTTTCGTAACTAATGCGAGGATTTTCAGAGGCATATGTAGGGATGATGAAAGATCATAGTTCATTGCCCTTGCATGCAGAAAATCAATGTAAGACAACAGGGTCCTTGCTTTCGAATTCGGATAGAAACATACTTGTCTCTTGTACCAGTTTGTATCTTATTACGGGTAAACTTAGTGGGGCACTAATCTGAATTATCTAATATTGCGATTGGAGCTCTGTTTTACAGTTACAAATCAATAAATCGAAGACAAACAACAGCTGGCCCAGTTTTATAAATGTCCAAAACGACAATCGCATCTTATGAACGGACAGATCATTTTGAAGTGCTGAATTCATTTTATGGATGAATATGAGTGTTTGTTGTTAGACTCATGCAATACAGAATGAAAGTTAAAGCTAAATCCCCTTTTATAAATGAGCATTTGCAAGTAGCAGTTAGAAAAGTCTTTTATTGCTATTGCTATTACAAAGACTATGTGTTATTTAACATTTGATCTGTCCAAAGCCTGCCAGAGGCGGTAAAAGCACAGCAATCAATCTTAGAATTAGCAATGATATTGCTGCGGGGTGAGAAATGAGTAGGTAATAAATAATGAGAAACAAAACACTTTTGACTATTCAATCCATCAATAACGTCTCTTTTAAATTTAAGTTCAAAACATATTCTTCAATTTCATTGCGCAAGATTCGGCCCGGGTTTAAAAAAAATAAACAAATAACCTTAACCAGTGCTACCAAATGATGTTAATTTGAAAAATTTGCATATAAAATGTGTTTTTAAAGCATAGAGTATAATAGGTCTGTTTTTCTCTTCAGCTTATAAAATTTTGATCAAATATAGAAAAAAAAACACGATTTAGCAATTTGTTAGCACTCTGCATAGGTATATGAATTTATTTTGCTAGCTTCAAAATAAATAAATAAAAATTGAAACGGCTATTATTTGTTGTTGAAGAAATTGAAGAACACAAATAATTATCATATACATATTAGAAAAATAGACAACTTAAAATTTTTACTTGTATGTAATTTCCAAGGCTTACTCATTTTTTTGAATTTGAATGAGAAATGTCATTTGGTACATTGGGTGTGTTGGGTGAGTTAAGGGGGATAGCCACTGTGACGGCCGAAAAATTAGTGATTTTTAAAAAAAAATTTTGAACGAGTTAGTTGTGGAATTTTTGGATCGGGTTTTTTTATTTTATTGAGTACACATCGAATGATTTTTCCACAAATTTTTATTAAAAAATATTAAATAGCTTTAACAATATAAACGATGTCGTAGCACTTTAAAAAATTCCCCCTCCATGATTTTTTAATTCGGCTACGCTTAACCTTAACCACTTTTAAGACGAACAAAACAAAACAAAAATTAGACATCGGTTAAATTGTTCGAGGTATTGATGCGACCAGATCAAAAAAAGTCGTTACGAGAAAAATGCGTTCAAAGGTTTTAGTCCATATCTCTCGTAATGAAATCATATATCTTTTGTTCTTTGTAACTTAGTCAATTTTTGGAATTTTGACTTGCAGTTTTGTACACATATTTTTGAACATATAAACTTTGATTTAAAACAAACAAAACTTTTTTTTTACCTATCACAGTGACTTAACAAATTACACATTTTTTTTAATTCAATTTTTGTCAGGAAACAAAAATTTGTTCACATATTGTTAGCATATATACGAGTTTTAAGCTACACCAAGCAGACAGCTTTTGCCGTTTTCGATAACATTTCCAAAAAATAGTTCGTCATTTTGCTAAAGAAATGAGCCCGATTAAATTATGAGGCTCATACAACAAAATTTTTGCTTTGAAGTATCTAGTATACATTCCAAGACCAATTCCATTTTCCAAGTTGGTATTGTTGACGTGAAAGTTTCTGTTTCATTATGTCGCTTACCAGTGGCGTAGATGGGGGGGGGGGGATCAGGAGGATATTGTGATCTGGACATTTTCTTTTTCATCGACCAGGGGTACGACGGAGCAAGCAATATGTTTGGTCGATACAATGGTGTTCAGGCAATTATTTGCCCAAAATTTGCTCCGCATGCTCTGTACGTCCATTGTGCAGCACGTTATTTGAACCTTGCTATATCTATTATTTCAATACACCGAAAAGAAAATATATGCTGCAAAAAACAATAAGTGAAAGCGGCTGAATCTGACGCGATAGATCTCAAAACATCAAGCAGTTAAAGATTTTGAGGACCAATTTCCGTTTGTGTTCGAGACTCTTAACCAAATAAGAACATTGGAAAGTGGCGCAAAGAACTTAAAAAACGCTAAGGATTTCGAGTTATAGATTGGCTTAAAGGTTATAAGTATGGTTTACCAACTCTCGTTGCCATTAAGTCGTGAGTTTCAAAGAGCAAATTTAGATTTCGTCCAAGCTATGGATCTCGCCAAAGATTTAAGGGATCAACTAAAAATTAAACTGGCAGAAGATGACTCATTTTCGAAAGTGTTTGAAGATGCGAAAAAATAGCTGATGTCCATGACATTGAGGTTAAGCCTAAGAGAGAAGTGAACCAACAAAAGAATCGTTCAAAAATTCGGTTCAAAGTACTGCAGAATATTTTCGTGTTACTGTTTTCAATTTTTTTCACATAGAAATCAAGAGAAGGATTGAAAACAATGGACCTTGAAGAAAAATTTACAAACCATGAAAACTAACTAGAAGGGTTTTCGGTTCTTTTCAAGGATTCTTCGTTAGAAGAATTAAAAACTTGGTAGAGATATTTGATACGAAGAAATAATACTTCCTCTAACAATTCATTGGAAGAGCTCGATAGCTGCTCAGAAGAAAGCTTTCTCGATACCTACATATATATATTTGGTTTTAGGACAACTGCACTGCCGGTATCAGTGTCAACTCCCGAAAGAACATTCTCCAGTTTAAAGAGAATAAAAACAATACAAAAAGCATGACCAACGAAGTGAGATTCTTAAAAATATGTCTATTTTAATAACAGTATGATTGGCTTTGGTTGTTTACTTGTTTGCAGGATCGTTTGAATGGTTTGGTTGCTCTAGCTATTCATCGCGAAATACGTATAACATCAGACGAGGTTATAAGTCTTTTAACCAAAAGGAGTAAAAAACTGGATTTTATTTTGTGATTTATTTTTTAAATTAATATTATTTTACTTATTACATCAATATTTGTTTTAGTTTATATTATCTTTAAAAAATATAAGTTTTTATTGCATACATAATGAATTCAAAGAAGCCTTTTTTTAATTACTAATATTTAAAAAAAAATGAGCAACTATATCTATCCCTCCATACCGAAAAGCTACCTACGCCACTGTCGCTTTCCATTGGTTTCACTCGGGGAAGCACTCAAATTAAAAGCCAATGGAACACCCAAAATTATTTCTATTCAGTTTAACGTGCTTTCCTTTGTGTGAGTGAAACACCTATGGCTCTTAACAAATATTCCTTGAAGAAAATTTTCATTTTGACATTTGAGCAACATGTATTAGTGCTTCTTGAGTCGATTCTCACTTCAAATCGAGAAGCGGCTGTCCCTCCTCAGAATCATGAGAATCGATCTTTTTGCACCAATAATGGAACGATTTGAGAATGCGACTGGACGCTCCTGAACGGTTCTTTTCGTCCAATGGAAAGTGACATTAGCCGCGTTTTATTATCACAATGATCTAATCCGGATCGGATCTTGATAATAAAACAGCTTTAGATCATAATTTTTTATTATTTCTAGTTGGAAGCTGTGTGAAATTCGTTCTTTCAAATGACATTTCAAAAGAGTTGCAGAGTTGCCCTACGAGCTTTTTTTTCAATGGTTAATTTTTTGTTCTTTTTTTAGGAAAAAATGATACTCATGCATTTTGTCAAATATAGATTTTTTTACACTTATTCTTATTAATTTCACGAATATATGTTTTGTTTTGTAAAACTTTTTCATTGTGTCATGAATTATACAAAAATGAATAAATGTGAAGCTTCTCGCTATCTATATAAAATATATTTCATTTGACACAGATAAAAACGTTCATGAGGCAATACTGTTGTTATTGGAAATAGTGGAAATGATACCAACGTCTCCAAAGGAAAATCTCCCCTTGTGTGAAATAGAAGAACTAATTTTTAGATCACAAAAATAGATCCAACCGAAAAGCAGGATCTAGCTTTGTAACGCTAATAAGCCCATGATTTGATCTGGATCAGATCAATAATAAAATACGGCTATTATTTATCAATGATCCCAGATAGTTAAACTTTTCATACTCAGGAAGCACATTTTTATTCAAACGAGTTTCTAGAATAGGCATATCTGGATTAGAAAATGGTCATCACAAGTAGTCGATTTTGGACTAATACGGTACCCACTATCTTCTAAATTTTTAGAACATAGGTAACAAGTTATGGAACATTTACCACGCCACTGAACTTGTGTGATGAAGTAAAATAAACAACGCACTGTCGTGTTGGACACAGCTTATTGTCAAGTTAAATCTTTTATTGAATGTAACAGATCACGTTGTAAATGTATTTGGGGAAGGTAAGGGAATCAATACGAAGGTCGGTATAATTTGTCATCAAAAGCTAACGAAGTAGTTTATGGAAAAATATTTTTCTCATATTGTCGATGTCCGATGTCTTTTTCAATTACACTATGGCTTGAAAAGAACAATACCCACCTCCTTCTACTTGATTTTGATATTAGTCTTAATTTAAAGGTAATAAAAATATTGTAACCTATTATTCCATTGTCTTAAGTCATACAATTTTTGCCACATCATGCGAATCAGCTGGTGCGTGCTCTTTTCCAAATGATCTGAGGCCTGTTACACAAACCTACAAGTACTTGTAATACAAGTGGATAATGATAAGTAGAAAAAATCCTGTAACACAAAACTGCAAGTTTGATGCTCTTCTACAAGCGTAATGGACACAATCCTACAAGTGGCTCTTGATTTGTTGGCTTGTTACTTTATGTGAAAGCTCAGGGTCAAGGCCAAATGCGCCGGCAGTTTATAGACAATAATCTTATTATATGTATAGATTTTAAGCTTCAAATAAAATTATATTTACTTATAGTTTTAGTATCAAAAAGCTGGAAATAAGAGTATAGTCAACTTACCCTATAGCCTTGGCCAACTTACCCCGGTTTTGGGGTTAGTTGATCAAGTTGAGGTCGTTTTGTAGTTAGTTGATCAAGTTGAGGTCGTTTTGTAGAATTTGGGAAAAAAATGTCTTTGTATTAACAATGTCTACAAGACATATTTTTTTAAATAGCAAAAATGATGTTTTATATAAAGGCTTTTTTCGCTTTGACATCTTTCTTAGTTTTTTTTTTTTTTTAAGATAAGGAAATTTCTAGTCTACTAGCCCAGCTCTCCCCTACTTCATTCCATCCAGCAACTTTTCATAACTAAGCTAATTGCCATTTGCATAGCGCACGTCTCCGCTTGGAAGACGGACGTTTATGTGCCTAACGAGAAATGCAGTTGTATGTTATCACACTCCAAACAGGCACCAGCAGCTTTTAAATAATGGAACTCGAAACCATCTACTATAGCGATCCTTTCTTGGATTTAGAATTCAAATTATCGTATCCCTAACACCTTTTGACTCACGTTAATTGTATATGCTTGCCAGTTCCCCTCAAAATTGCAGTGCAAATTGTACCAGAGACCACTTCTTCTTAAACGGGAAATACTCTTGAAAGTACATTGCATGATATAGGTAGCAAAGGGAGGAAGATTCAGCAATGCGTAAAAAGCAGCTCTGGAGTACTGGGGAGGGTCTAAGTACAGCCGAATTATATTTTAAATAAATAAATAGGGTGGCGCAACAGAGCGAGGAGCCCCTGGGCCTAGCGCTTTTCATGACAGTGAATTTACTAACGGAGGACTTGCCAATTCCTCGCGAAAGGCGATACCCGTGAAAAAACATTTTTGCCGCTGCTGGGATTCGAACCTCGAACCTCTGGGTTAGCAGGTGGACATGCTAACCATCACGCCACGGGTACCACAGCCGAATTATATTGCTCTTTGAAATTTGGCGAAGGAGGCAATAACATATTAACGTGAGAGCCTGGTTCACCAAACAATGGGCGCATAGAAGATGATTGGTCTTATCACAGCCGTGTAGATCCAAGAACTATTTTCGGTGACAGACCCCATGTCTTGCCAAAGGCTCCGTTACATTACCAGAAAGACTGACAGTGCTCTAGCAGTTTTTGACTCGACAAGTTTACACCAAAGAAGCATGCTTTCTAGGATTACTCCAAGACTTCGATTGAAAGGGAACGTTGACGCTCGTAAGTGTAAGTTAGGTCAGACCAGTCAATTTTCAACAACTCGTGAAGAGAACAACAACGACTTTATGAGGATTGATGGCGATTTTCTATTTTACAATTATTTATACTAATTTCTTAGAATTTTGTTCCATTTTTCGCCGTTTATCGCCGGTTTAGGACCTCTTTCAGGGTTTCGAGTGAAGCTTGCCTTAATAAATAAAATAATTAAATAGGCGGAAGGCTTAGGATGTCTGGTTGTTACGCAAGAAGTTCTTGGTTCGAACCCCAACAGAAACCAAAAACGTTTTTCCAGATTCCACCAAAAGGCAAGTTTGTGAGAAATGCACTAGGCCCCGGGGCTCTCTATTCTGTTGAGCCACCCTTGGTAGATGTCATGGTCGGAGAGACAATTCATTTGCACATTTAGACTGTCATAGTAATGTCACTGATTGACTTTCACCCATAAGTCCATAAATAACATTTTAATGTTATTCACTAACTTAAATAATCTCGATTTAGTCAGGTTCATACAACCTAGCCACAAGCTAGGTTATTTATAAATAATAAATCAAATAATAAGTGCAGGCTTAATTAAGTGTTATATTCACACCACCTTGCAAATTTCATAGAAGGTAATTTTTTTGCTTTCCAATTTTTAATAATCTCATTAACTAATACATGCTAATGACAAAATAGCAAATCTGTTTGGTAGTGCTCAAGGCTTCTTTAAAATTCAAATTGATCCACAACAACATTACAACTATAGCGCATTGTCCGGCCGATGTAAAACAAAACAGTAAATAGTCATATGTAAAAGTAAAACACCTCAAGTAACTCACCAAAAAAGATTTCTGCTTAATTAACGATTTCTTTTCAATTTAACTTCATGGTCAAAATAGATATACAGTTCAACTTAATGGTTTTTCTATCGATCCGAGCGCTACCTGCATTGTAATATTGTATTTGCAAATTAAATGAAAACAAGTTGAGCCATCAATGGAATGCACTTTTTAAAACGTAGGTATGAGTTGAGTATAGACCAGTAACAGTTACTTAACCTTCATTACGAAAAATCGTTTCATTGCTTTAAGAGGCTTTGTTTCCAAGGGCTAATTCAGACCCGAATGAATCGAGTTTAATTCATTCTTACATTGAAAAATTGGAAAACTTATGAGAGCAATTTCTTAACTTGTTACATACGGGGCGCTAGAATATTATTTTTATATTAAAACGATGGTTCGTTGTGGTCATTAGATCTATCGTCTCAAGAACTTTTATCATTTCAACCCATAAAATAATTACATTGCGTAGCAGGTGTGATACACATCTTTGGCACTGAAATTGAGAGTATGCCATCATAGTAAATTGCTTCCAATCAGCTAGCTTTCAGTAATGTATATCAAGCCCACAGCAACAAGAAATTTGAAAAACAAATTCTACTTCACATGAAAATATAAACAAAATACAAAATATATAATTAATGTGCGTGGACGAACGCACACTGACCGCTAAAAGTTTGAGTCCAATGTAATCAAGTGACTTCGTTTTTGCCGCGGATTGATTTTACAAATATGGAATATTGGGTTTTTTAAGCAAGTTTATTCTTTGAACAATACACAACAGACACAGGTAGTAAAACTTGGTTTTTGATCGAGATTTTAAGATAGATTGCGTGTTTTTCAAAAAGTGGAAAAACGGCTTATACCGATTATTGAGAAGTATTTGGATTTTTTTTATTAGATATTTGTCAAGGGTGTTTTTCAGGCGAGTGTTTTTAAATCTGTTACTACTTTTTTCCGAGTAGGTCTTTTTGGCAAGGCTTTCACTTGTTTTTAGCTAAGATTGGTTTGCCATTTCATCGTGGAAGAATCGAAGCCGCACGACCACTGGAAACTGCGTACGTTCGGTGAATTGTTTCCAAACGAGATCGCTGTTCATGCTGATTTTGACATAATTTCGAGATTTAAGCCTGTGAGTGTAGTAGATTGGTCACTTTACCAAAGCGCTGCATAAGTCACGTATAAGAGAATTTAGTAAAGAGAATTGTAATAAATATGAATTAAAGAAAGCATACGATGTAAATGAAGAAAGTAAAAGAATGAGATTAGTCTAAGTTCAGCATTCAAGCAATAAAGTAAAGTTAATTAAGTTAACAGAGTTTTTTTTTTCTTTTTTGATTGAGATCTTCAGGTTATGGGCCCAGATCTCTTATAAAATGTCAAATGTAATGGAATTAGTTTTTGCGAAAATAAAGCCTTTTGATGGTCGTAATTTTGATTCTTGGAAGTATAGAGTTGAAAACTTTCTTGAAGCGCAGAATGTTCTCGACGTTTTATCGAATGAGAAACCTGAGGTAACGGCATCTCAGGATGCCGCTAGATGGGAAGAAAAAAATTCTAAGGCTAAGAATTTAATAATTTGCCTAGTTGATGATAATCATCTTGAGTATATTAAAGGTAAATCGACAGCTAAGGATATGTGGAGCGCCCTAGTAACCACATTCTCAGGAACGAATATGGCAAAGCAGAATATGTTACGCACACGTCTAGATAGGTTAAAATATGAGATGGGAAGTGACATGAAAAAGCATTTTACCAAGTTCGATGAATGCACGAGGGAATTAAGTGCAGCGGGAGCGAAATTAGATTCGACAGAAATTATTTATTACTTGTTTAAATCTTTTCCAGAAGATTTTCAGCCACTCATAACGGCACTTGAAAATATGCCGGATGACACTTTGACCTTGGAATATGCAAAGTCCCGCTTATTGAATGAGGAGATGCGACAACAAGTGAACAAAGATACTGTCGATATTGACTTTGGTGGTGACGCAGCTTTTTCTGCACGTTTTTCTGGGGAATGTTTTAAATGCAAGAGAAGAGGACACAAAAGTTTTAACTGTCCCCAAAATCGTCAAAAAACGACATTCCGGAAAAAAGGGTCGTTTTCTAGAAACCCTAGAGAAAGTAGTGCTGTTGCGTTTATGGTGGCAAGTGGGAATGCAGAACGAAATGTTTGGTTGTTAGACTCGGGAAGTACACGGCATGCAACAAATGATCTTGAGGCTTTGACAGAAGTTGAGGAGTTGGAGACCCATTTGGTAATTAGTACCGCTGAAGAGGGTGGCGCAATGAAAGCAACACATAAAGGAGTCTTGAAGGCGCATACGTTTGTTGATGGAAAAAGGGTAGCTATAGAGGTGAAGGAAGTGTTGTACGCAAAAGAGCTACAAGTTAACCTTCTTTCGTTAAAAGCACTCCAAGAAAAGGGTTTCGAAATTTATTTTATTAGGGGTCACAAAGCATTGATCAAATCTAACGGAATTACTGTTGCAACGGGTGTCTTGTCACATGGATTGTATGAGTTGAAGTTATATCCTATGAAAGATCAGCTAAATATGTGTAAAACAGATGACGTATGGCATCGCAGATTGGGTCACGTGAATGATTCATACTTAAAAAAAATTAAAGATCAAAATATGGTTACAGGCTTGGAGACGGGCGAAGAAAAGGTTGCGTGTTACCCGTGTGCTAAAGGTAAGCAAACAGAAATGCCATTTTCAGGGCAAAGGCCAAGAACTACAAGAATTCTAGAAAGAATTCACACCGATGTGTGTGGACCTATTAAGCCAAGTACGCATGAAGGTCACAAGTACTTCGTGACTTTTCTTGATGACTTTAGCCATTTTGCCCAAGTGTTTTTAATTCGACAAAAGTCCGAGGTATTTCAGTGTTTTAAGAAATTTGAGAGCCATGTGACAGCAAAGTTTGGACATAAGATTGTTTACTTGAGATGTGACCAAGGGACTGAATATATGTCGAATGAGCAAAAGAAGTTCTATGCCGTGAAGGGTATTCAATTGGAGCCTACAGTTGGTTATTGTCCTAGACAAAATGGTGTAGCGGAGCGCTTCAACCGAAGCGTAGTAGAGAGAGAGAGAACTATGATGATGGATTCTGGTGTAAGACAGGAAATGTGGGGTGAAGCAGTTCTTACTGCAACCTACCTACTCAATAGAAGTCCAACGAGATGTATTGTCGGCAAAACACCGGCAGAAGTATGGTTTGGTGTAAAACCAGACGTAAAGAAGCTGCGAATATTTGGATGTCAAGCATTTACACATATACCCAAAGAGAAAAGATCCAAATTTGATCCCAAAAGCAAGACGATGATGATGGTTGGCTACGGAATTAATGGCTATAGGCTGTGGGACTCAGATTCGCGAAAAATAGTTGTTGCAAGGAACGTACGGTTTGATGAGCAGTATTTTCCGGCAAGAGGCATGAACAATGATGAATCAAGGACGATTTTGTTGGTGAAAGAGTGAAGTCAGTTCCAGAAGGGGAATTTGTAAAACATGAAGGAACTGCTGATGTGACTGCTGGTGACGTTTCTGCTGATGATGTTACTGATGTTGACGTTGCTGCTGAGGACGAATTTGATGATGTTGAGGCAGAAGACGAGTTTGCTGGTGACGTTTCTGCTGATGATGTTACTGATGTTGACGTTGCTGCTGAGGACGAATTTGATGATGTTGAGGCAGAAGACGAGTTTGAATCTGCTTCCGAAGATGGACCCCACTTGGCGCTCCGACAGCACAAAAATTTGGCAAGTCAAAGGCAAAGCTGTCGTGAGCGCAGAGCTCCAGGCAAGTTAGCTTATAATAATGATTTTGAACAGATAAATCTGTCCCAATTTAATTTTTCAGCTGAACCGAAGAATTTTAAAGAAATATATCTGAGACCTGATCGGGAGCATTGGAAAGCCGCTGTTTTAGATGAGCTACGATCCTTACAAATGAACGATACGTTCGAGCTGGTGGAGAGGAAACCAGACATGAAAATAATCAGCTGTAGATGGGTTTTTAAGCTAAAGACCGACAAAGATGGTAAACCTCATACATATAAGGCACGATTGGTTGCAAGGGGGTGTAATCAAGAGTATGGCATTGATTACGATCAAACATATGCTCCTGTGGCAAAGTTGGCAGCGATTCGAACTGTGTTATCAGTGGCTATACATAAAGGCTATTTCATTACTCAAATGGATGTACGAACAGCCTTTTTAAATGGAGAATTGCAAGAGACGGTGTACATGCAAGCTCCTGAGGGTATGACTGTCGAACAAGGTATGATTTGCAAATTGAAAAAGTCTTTATATGGACTGAAGCAGTCCCCTCTTTGCTGGTATCGTAAGTTTCATGACACAGCTGTTAAAATTGGTTTTGTGAGAGCACAACATGATTACTGTATATATGTAAAACAGTGCAACGATAATGTCAACTACATATTTAGTTCTGTATGTTGACGATCTACTGCTCATAAGCAGTAACAAAGAAGAGCATGCTGAAGTTAAGAGTATGTTGAAAAAAGAGTTTGAGATGAAAGAATTTTTAGATCTTGAGCAATTCCTTGGCATAGGAATCAAATATAAATATGAAGAGTCATGGTTGAGTATGTGCCAGAAGAAATCTATTAAAGATTTACTCATGTACATGAATATGAGCGATTGCAACGGAGTTTCTACTCCAATTGACCAGTCAATTAAGCTCAAGAGAATCGAAGATGTTGATAAGAAAATATCGGTGCCATATAGAGAGCTCATTGGCAAGGTCATGTATATGATGCTCTGCAGTCGACCAGATATATGTTTTGCCATATCTCAGCTGAGTCGCTATCAAGACTCTCCAGGTGTGGAACACTGGCAATGCGGGAAGAGGTTGGTGCGTTACCTGAAGGCCACAATGGATTATGAGCTGGTTTATAAGAAAATCCCAGAAGCAAAACCATTATTGGGATTTGTTGACGCAGATTACGCTTCGGATGAAACCGATAGGAAATCCACTAGTGGTTTTCTATTTAAAGTTTTTGGAAATGTTGTAAGCTGGACGTCGAAGAAACAACAAGTTGTTGCATGTTCAACCACCGAAGCTGAATATGTTGCTTTGGCACTAGCTGTACAGGAAGGTATTTGGTTACGTGGCTTGCTGGTTGATTTGCTAATTGATGTTGATGTTATACCTATATTTGAGGATAACCAGAGCTGTATAAAAATGGCGTGTAACATGGAAAACAAACGTGTAAAGCATATTGATGTCAAGCATCATTTTATTCGGCAGAAGGTAGATGAAGGTGATGTCACATTGCATTATGTTAATACGAAAGATCAAGAAGCAGATATTCTTACGAAACCTTTGACTAAACCACAATTCCAGTACCTGACAGAGAAGTTGGGACTTGTGCATCGAGAAGGGGTGTAGTAGATTGGTCACTTTACCAAAGCGCTGCATAAGTCACGTATAAGAGAATTTAGTAAAGAGAATTGTAATAAATATGAATTAAAGAAAGCATACGATGTAAATGAAGAAAGTAAAAGAATGAGATTAGTCTAAGTTCAGCATTCAAGCAATAAAGTAAAGTTAATTAAGTTAACAGAGTTTTTTTTTTTCTTTTTTGATTGAGATCTTCAGTGAGTTACCTCCGACGTCGGCCGATTAAACACCGCTAAAATATTTTTTGTGGGATTATGTGAAGTCGCCCACATAAGCTCGAGACGATTGACGCCATGGAAGAATATATTCGGCGCGTTATTGCGGAATAAGTGCTGCAAAAAGTGTTTGGAAACTGGGTCCCTCGGCTAGAATTTATTTAAGCCAGCCGCGGCTTAACGCTTAAACCGTACTTCTTAAAAGTAAACCAAGGTGGGGATGCTCTAGACCTAAAGGGTCCGCCAAATAACTTCTTTTTTGAAAATGCTATAAAAAAAACTACTGAATATTTTCCCAAATTTCTTTTTTTATTTGAAAGTACAATCCTTCAAATAATAGTGGTACCCGTGGCGTGATGGTTAGCATGTCCACCTGCTTACCCAGAGGATCGAGGTTCGAATCCCAGCAGAGGCAAAAATGTTTTTTCACGGGTATCGCCTTTCGCAAGAAATTGGCAAGTCCTCCGTTAGTAAATTCATTGTCATGAAAAGCGCTTTCTCAATTAGCCTTTCGGAACCGGCAGAAAATTGTAGGTCCCCTCCATTAACTTACAAGTCATGGTTGTGAGAATTGCGCTAGGCATAGGGGCTCCTTGCTCTGTTGCGACACCCTATTTATTTATTTATTTATTTTACAATCCTTCCGGTTAATAATGAAAAATAATTTCTTTCAAATGGCTGCCAATGCAGTAGCCTACACAATCGGTTCAATTTTTAAGCACATTATCGATTGTGCAGCTGTATTTCACCAATGGCTTCACGAATATTGTCATTTAAAGCGTCAATTGTCTCTGGCTTGTCAGCGTAACACTTATCTTTAAAATAATAGTCCAACGGTGTCAAATCGCAGCTCCGAGGTGGCCAAACGACATCAGCTCTTCGGCTGATAATGCGATCTTCAAAAACAGTGTGGCACGTAGTGACGTCCTGTTGAAACCAAATGTTGCCAATACCCTCCTCTTCAATTTTTGTGAACAAAAATTCGTTCAACATGGCCTGATAACGATCGCCATTGACTGTAATGACCACTCCTTGCTCATTTTCGAAGAATGCCTCTGGACCAAAATCCGCACCAAACAGTGACTCGTTTTGGGTGTATCGGCTTTTCAATGCATGCGTGCGGGTTTTGTGCCTCAAATGCGACAATTTTGCTTGTTTACATACCCGCGAAGATCAAAATGAGCTTCATCTGAAAAGATGATTTTTTTGGCACAAATTCTGCCACATTACCATGATTTTCATAGTAATTTCGCAATATTTCCCGTTCAATAGGTGTCGGAATGAATGCAACACGCTATAACACGGTATTATTGACAAACTTCAAATGGAGGCAAAGAGATGCTGCATTATAAAGATGATTTACTGTTTGAAAACTGTTTACTGTTTGACAACGAAAAAAGGTGAAATGGTAGACTTAAAGGCATAAGGACTCGATGAAAGAAAACTTCAGAAGAGTTTTGTGAAGCGATGAATCCAAGTTCAAGCTATTGCTCACAAAACTGAGTGTTAGGAAGGTAATAAGGGGGAGAAGGTTATTGGTGGTGACTGAGATATTGGGTTTGACGAAGTTCATTGAAGCATTTGCAAACCTGATTGAACTTTACGATGCTGTTGAGTGGAATATTAGAGATCTCACCCAGTTCGCTGAAGAAATATTTTTCGATGGTTGATTTCCTAATGAGGACTGAGCTTGGGCACTCACAAAGGATGATTCTTCCTCTGCTTCTTCGTCTTGACATTCCCTACAAAGATCGTCATTTTGGTACCTGCTCTTTGAGAATGCCAATCAACGGAAGAACCTACTTAGCTGAAAAAGGAATTTTGTTTTTATTTATTTTTATTTGGAAATTTCTGGCCATAAGTTTCTGGAAACCCGACAAGCTTAGAAAGTTTCGTTGGATTCTGTTATTTTCCTGCTTTAGAAACTTGAGTACGAGGCATTGGTTTGGCTGGATTCAAGTGATGACGACTTTGGCCAGCCTATCGACCATTTCATTACCAGTTATGTAGGGTCATCACAATCACCTGTTAGAAACCCTAAAAAACTATTGTGGAAGAAGCAGAGCCCAGGATCAAACCCATTCATTGAAATTTGCTATATAAAGGACTTCTGATACAATACGAAACATCATCAAACAATTCAAAAACTTGCCAATAGAGTGCCCAAAAAAAGGCTGCAGTGTAAAGAAGCTTAGCTCTTTTTTTAAATAAATTACTTATTGTGCCGAGAACTAAATCTAAAAAAATACAAAAATAGGGTGGCGGAACAGAGCGGGGAGCCCCAAGGCCTAGCGCATTTCTCACAACCATGCCTTGTCAGGGAATGGAGGGTACCTACAATTTTCTGCCGGTTCCGAACAGCTAGTTGAGAAAGCGCTATTGATTGGCAATGAATTTACTAACGGAGGACTTGCTAGTTTATCGCGAAAGGCGGTATCCCTGTAAAAACATTTTTGCCTCTGTTGGGATTTGAACTTCGAACCTCCCGCTTTAAAGACGGACATGCTATCTATTACGCACGGTCACCACATTTTCCTCTTCATTTTGGGTAAATACAAGTTTCTCATAAGTTCTACACACTCATCTATTTTGGTGCATGAATTTAGTTATCATTAAAAAAATGTGAGTGAAGTCAAATTTTTGGTCGGCAGTGTATGTTCAAAGTACATTAATATAAATTTTCACAAGCTCTAAATATTGACAATATGTGTTTGTTATTGGTAGTTTAGCCATTTATCTAGACGATTCACTATTATTAATTGAGTGTGACATTATTTACAAAGCATATATTCGATTATCGCACAACAATTCAATTATCATTTATTGAAAGATTGACATATACCGTTGCAATAGATAATTTTATTAAATCCTCTCGCTTATTAGCCCAAGTAAATACATTTTACGGTGGAGGATAGACTGTAGACTGACATTCTAAAGATAATGCACTCTACTGTTTCACTCCCTCAAACTCTTATCTCCTTTTATGTTTTTACGGCTGGGGAATTGTTACTTGTTATTGCTGACACTAAGCAACTTTTAACATTTGTATACATACTCGTACCAAAAATAGAGCAAACAAAAGAAATAGAACGAGAATCAGCTGATAGCTGTTAGATTTTGTATTGAGGAAACAGTAAGAAAGTTGAATAAATAAGTAAATAGATAAAAACTGCAAAGACTTAAGCAGAGATCTTACTATCTTCATTCTTTTAAGGTCGGTGGGTGATATTGTTGGTTGAGGCTCCTCAAGTAGAAAAAAATTTGTAAAATTTGAGGAGTTCGCGTCGTCATCACTTTTATACAGGATCTTTCTTCCAGCCCTTCCTATCCTTAAACTTAAATAAAACAAAAACTAATTGTGTCTGAGATATTATCGACATGTTTTGTTCTTTTGAATGATCTTTTGATGTCGTTATGTGCGAAATAATACATTGTTCAAATGTCCTGCACGGCCGGCGTCTCTGGTTGGAGCGCATAGGAATTGTCTAATTGGCCATGGCAAGGGCCCATAAATCAGGCTTCATTTGATCGATGGCATAGCTAATGTTGGCTTTGAAGGCCACTGTGGTTTATGCCTTATTCGCACACACCTTCGACTTAAGAAAACTCTACAAGAAATAGTCTAACGGGGCCAAATCGAAGATCTCGCTTGCCAATTCACATCACATCCACATGAGATGGTCATGCTATCAAATCGCTCGTGTAGAATATTCAACGGAACGTCGGCTATACTGTCCTGTTGAAACCTAACGTCGTTGTTCTCCAAATCATCCAATCGAGGCCAAAAGCACTTTGAACCGCCGATTAAAGTTATGTCCTGGTCAACCTTCTCAAAGAAGTACCAATGATGCCACTAGCTCAAATATCAAACGGTGGATTTTTCGGAAAGCATTGGACACTCTTGAATCTGTTTTGATTGGGTGTCGCCTTAAATTTCATAATTTTGTTTATTCACGCATCCATTCATCCATTAAAAGGTCTCATCGCTGAAGATGATTTTTTGATGAAAGTTACGGTCAGTATGTAGCTCACGGCTGTAGAGCACATCAGAGAAGACAAGTGGTCTTTTACCTTGAGTCCCGGGGTCAGTTGAACCTTGTACGGATGCAAGCCAAGGTCACGACGCCAAATTTGTCAAGTTGTGGTCTGCGAAAAGTCGAGTTCCAGTGAGCGACGCGAAATCGCCTGCTTCGGATTCTAATGCACACTCTCAATGACCGCGGCGATGTTTTCGACATATCTTGTGTTTCATCGACGCATAGGTGTTGTTCGTTCGTTTATTGAACCTGTGCTTTCAAATTTTTCCTCCACAATACGAAAAGTTATTTCGGTGGGCCGATTATGGCGACCATAAAATGGGTGAAGTGCTCCTTGTGTTGCCCGAAAATCGATTTTATTTCTACTATGATATTTCTTTGATGGTCTCTTCAGAATTGATGGTTTTACCATTTCGTAAAATTCTCGTGTCTCATTCTTGTTGTGGCATCCTTCTATCTCCTTATTTTCTGTTAAAAAGCCATTGGTAATAAATGGGGTTTTTCCCCCCAAATCACCCACTGGATCTACACCGCGGTCATCAAACCAATACTTACATACGGAGTAGTGGTATGGTGGACCACTCTTAATAAAAGGTCCTACTGTAACAATCTTAGCAAGGTCCAACGAACAGCCTGTTTATATATAAGCGGAGCACTGAGATCAACACCCTCAGCTGCCCTAGACATACTCCTTAATCTCACACCACTAGATATCTTCAGCAAACAAATGGCCGCCAGTACAGCCATTCGCATGAGAGCTGTCTCCCAATGAACCGTTAACAACATTGGCGACGCTACAATCCTGAATTTATTCGAATCAATCCCTTGCCACTCCGACTACACCATCCCCCAATTGGTTTTCGATAATAAGTTCCAAGTCTCAATCCCACCGAGAACGACCTGGGAAGACGAAGAATTCTTGAGAGATGATTCAATTCATTTCTATAAAGATGGTTTCAAAAACCGAAGAAGGGGTCGGCTGCGGGGTGTACTCAAACCGACTTAACGTAAGTCTCTCATTCCGCCTTCCAAACCATTGTAGCGTGTTCCAAGCGGAAATTCTGGCGATCAAAGAGGTCCTATCATGGCTAAAAGAAAACGTGATATCCTCAGCGAATATCCGGATTTTCTCAGACAGTCAAGCAGCCCTCAAACCACTCGGCGCTGTTTCTACGAACTCAGTAACCGCCCTTAACTATCGCTTATCTCTTAAGGAGATGGCTGACCAGTTCAATATTCACCTTATTTGGGTGCCGGGGTAACTGCAAAGCCGATGAACTCGCCAGAAAACGAACCGTTCTACCGATCTCAACCAGCAGGTTGAAAATTGGTATACCAATCGCTACATGTAAACTTATGCAAAAGCAAGAGGCAATGGATAGAACAAATAAAAGGTGGAACAATATCACCACGTGCGTGGCAACAAAACGGATATGGCCAGGACTAGATCCAAAACACACAAGACATTTGTTATCCATAACCAGATTGCATGTTAGCTCCGTAGTCAATGTCATCACCGGACATTGTCTGATAGGAAGACACGCAATAAGACTCAAGGCGTTTCCTCTAAAGACTTCTGCAAAAGTTGCTTAGATGAGGAGGAGGAGGAGTAAACAATCCCACACCTCCTCTGCTCATGTCGTGCACTCTCCTTGATCTAAGCAATCTGGCAAACACAGATCCCATGCATCTCTTTTGCTTTATCAAAAGCTTCAAATGGTTTTGTTAAGTGAGGCACTCCCCCGCATTATTTTTATGGTATCACAATGGAACTTTATTGGTCTAAGTGTGTCAGCTGTTTTCCTGACAGCCATTATAACCTAACCTAACCTAACCTATTCTACAAGGAGAAAAGAAGGGAAGAACACCGACTTCTCAAAAAGAAAAAGAAGCAGCATGAGAAGCGCTCGTTTGAGGAAATAGAGAGGTGCCATGACAGGAACGAGATTCGGAAGTTCTACGAGAAGGTAAAAAAATCCTGCCAGGGTGGCAAGCCCCGAACTCAAGCCTGTAAAGACCAGCAGGGAAACATAGTTATAGAGTCACAGTCGCTACTGAGGATCTGGAAAGATCATTTCTGCAGACTGCTTAACGGCGATGAGGACACGAATTCCACAGCCAGGCAGATTGCCTCATTCAGCTTGGACGATGATCAAGAATGCCGTCCTCCCGACCTAGAGGAAGTTAAGCTTGCCATTTGCAAACTTAAATCAAATAAGACTGCAGGTGCAGATGGCCTTGATGCCGAACTTTTCAAGGCAGCTTTGTTAGCGATACTTCCTTGCCTGCACTCCTTGTCAAAAGACGGACTTCGTTATTTTGACTGTGTGTAAACTTGTCAAATATGTGCTTTTATTCCCAAAAAAACACCTCCGTCTTTTACTAAAATTGGTTAGCAATCAATGTGGGAAAGAAAGGAACGAATCTAACCTAACTTCCTTATTTAGTTCTCTCTTAAACAAAAGTAATGAACAATTTATTTTCAATGTCAATAACCAAATCGTTTAGATAAAGCTTACAATCCGCCTTTCATAGGATCTATCATCATTCAGAGACATTGTATGAGCGATGACGTGTATAGTAAAAGGAACAACCAATTGTCACTGATTAGCCATTCTTAAGCGAACGAAATCAATTTGACTTGAGTTATGAGTTATCGTCGCCCAATTAACGCACTTATTAAGTGTTCGTGTCCTTAAAGCAGGCATGGATGGCAGTGTTGTGTGTTATATCTCTCCTTGAAAAGTCATAAAATGAAAAGCTGTATTATTAGTCTTCTCGTATTTGTTGCTCTTGGAGAAACTGAATCAAACAACAAATTACTTTCTTTCTTCAAAAGTATTCAGAAAACCGAGCATTTCCGGAGTGTCGTTTTGTTAACGGCATTCAAAGAACCTTCCGCTGTAGACTTTGGTGAAATTTTTTTCCGAGACATCACAACATCTTTTGGTATTCCAGTGATAGTCTCAACCGATGCGACTTCGTTCCCATTGAAAAAGAAGTATAATAACATCATACTTACCATAGTGTTGATAGATTCTAAGGAACTTATCCTTCAACGACTACTCGAGTACCTAAAACACATGCGTTTCTGCAAAATCGTATTTGTTACTCACAATCAATCAAGAGAGAAGATTGAATCAAAGGATTTGTTCAATTTTTGTTGGGAGAACCGCATGATAAATGTGATGGCAATCTTTCAGGATTTCCAAGACACAACAGTGTTTTACAGGTATACAGGGATCCCAGTGTTTACCATCGAAAAAGTTCACTGGAATGGGAGTCATCGGACAACTAACTTTTTTCCGAACCGCTTACGAGATCTGAAAGGAATGTACCTTCCGATATTATTTGGAGGACCAGAGCCAGGAATAATCATTTCGAAAAGAACACATAAGGGATATGAGTTCAAAGGCTACATGCATAGCTGGGCATTAACTCGTTAATCCGTTAATCGTTAATTAACGAAGTTAACATTTTGATTAACGGATTAACTTTTAAGTTAACTTTGAAAAATGTTAACGGACACGTTAACTTCCGTTAATGTGCAGAAGTCCGTTAATCGTTAATCCAATGCCTACTTATTACCGCACGATACCGCGGCGCGGCGCTAAAAACAGGTTCAGACAAGTATGAAATGACAAGTGCCGGGCGGCGCGTGGCAGCGCGTGAAACAAAAACAAAACTAGATATATTTGGCCGGCACGTGCGAGTGAGAAAACTGCGAAGAATTTTTTTTCGTTTGATCATTTCATTACTTATGTCGATTTCCTTTCACCAATTTGCAGTCGATTTTTTTTTTGAAAGGAATTTGACATTAGAGCCGGTGCTTACAGTGACGAGTGTTTTGTTTGCGAGTGCAATTTAGTTAAAAATAGTGTATTGTGCAGTTTTGTAATTAAAATCGTATCATGGAAGATATGGAATCGAATTCCAGCAATGCTGATGAGAATCCATGGCCACATTTGACTGAGTATGTGGAATTTGTATCAAGATCGGGCCAGCAAATACTTTTTGCGTGTAAGCGATGCTTGCCGAAAGACACCAAAATAAAAGTTCATGTATCAAGCCTGAATAATTTGAAACAACATGTAAGAAGGGTACATGAGTCACAGTACTTACAGTTTGAAGAGATTGTTAAAGCGGGCTCTAACCGGGGCAAGACAAAAAGGAGAACTCATTCTGACGGTGACGATGATAGGAGCACAAGTAGCAGTATTCCTAGTTCTGTTAAAAGAAGAATACAACAGGGACGACAGCTGAGCATCGCGGAATCATTCGGGATTGCAGCTACTGGCAGCGGTGTGCCCCAAGCCAAAGTGGAAAAATGTATAGTAAATTTGTTTGTTTCAAACATGATTCCTTTACATGTAGTCGAAAGCAAGTCTTTTGGTGCGTTGATAAAAACCCTAAACCCGAGCAAAAATTCAATTTCAAGAAGAACTTTAGGTAGACGCATTACTGACGAACACATTGAATTGAAGCAACACCTGATTAGGTAAGTAACTAAAATAAATACCTATTTTCTATTTATTTTTAAAAGATAAATTTCGCCTTACGTAACCTACGTAGGTATAATTTTATTTGAAAGTTAAAATAATTAGGGGTTCATAAAATAGGTATGCGTGTAAATATATAATTTTCATTCATTATTATAGCTTTTTTTAAACGTGACGTGTTGTTTATGATTTTAATTTCAGTTTACTTGGAAAAATTGATTGGGTGGCAACGACGGCTGACTGTTGGTCAGCTCACAACAAAAGTTATTTGGGCATGACAGTTCACTGGTTAGATCCTATCACAAGAGCCAGAATGTATGCAGTATTAACGTGCATACGCCTAAAAGGTCATCATACATACGACATCCTGGCCCAAGCAATGATAGATATTCACTATGAATTTCACATAGATAAAAAAATCACAAGGTCACTAAAATAGACTTACTATTACTATTTTTCGTTAGTTTAATTTTATTTTAGGACTACTACGGATAATGGCAGTAACTTTGTAAAGGCATTTGTGCAATTCGGCTCGGAGATCGACATATTTCCAGAGTTGTCATCGTGTGATTTAGAGTCTGAGTCTGACCCTGATATTGACAATCTTTTAAATCCAAACTCAGAAGAAAATGATGACTTAGAATTTATTTCAGTAGAAAACATACTGAATGCTCCTGATCGTCTCCAGTGCAATGAAATCAATGAACAGATATTAGAAAACTGTAATACTTTGCCAGTTCACATGAGATGTGCTGCACATACGTTCAATTTGGTCGCTAGCAAAGATGCAGATGCTGCTCTACACATAACTGTTTTCAAAACTCCCTACAGAAGTGCCTTAGCCAAGGCACGTACTCTCTGGAATCAGCAATCACGTAGCACGGTAGTAGCAGATATCATTCACGCTGAATTAAGCAGACGACTTGTCCTTCCAAATTCGACGAGGTGGAATTCTCTTTATGATGCTATTGTCGTTCTCAACGCTATATTGGAAACAAAAAGGCCTTCTCTTCACAGAGTTATGACTCAACTTAAAATTGTAACTTTCAATGACCAAGATGTGACTGTAATGAAGGAGTACGCAAAGGTAAATTTATATATGTACATAGTTTAAAATAACGTTTTAGTAAAGTTATTTTCTTTCCACATCGTATCAATACTTATATTAAATACTTATTTACAGGTTATGGCCCCTGTCGCGAATGCCCTGGATCGTATCCAAGGAGAAGCTCAAGCATATCTCGGATCACTATTACCGACGATTGCAGCAACTGTCTATAAATTAAAAAATATTAGATCTAAGGGCCTACTAAACTGCACAGCTTTAGCAAATGCCTTATTGGCATAGAGAAAAGATTTGGACCACTCCTGAATGATGAACAGTGCCAACTTGCCGCGGCATTTCACCCAAAGTTCCGGTTGATATGGCTGGAAACGTATGACAGCAGTAGAGTGGATGCAGTAAGAAAGTGCATGGAAAAAAGGGTAGAAGATGCCTTACGGCAAGAAGCAGCGGAAAACTCGAAGGACAGAGATAGTTTAAGTGGCGGAGGGAGCAATGTGAGTAACAACGATGATGACGAGGAGGAAAACTTTTTCAATTCTGTCACTCAGTCTATAGAAAAACCAAAGAGCTCCAACTCTTTAAAGAATAAAGCGCAAAGTCTCGTTAAAATGTGGCTGGACATGAAATCAAAAGACTCGTTCAACGATGCTGCATTCCTCGGGGAACAAATATTCATAAATCTATTTATTAAATACAATACTGCTATACCCTCAAGCGCTGCAGTTGAACGTTTATTTTCCACGGGTAAAGACATTTTGACACCAAAAAGATCTTCGCTTTCAGACGAGAGCTTCAACATGTTAATGTTCATGAAGGGGAATATGCACCTTATGCCCGACGATTAAATTACACATTTGAAATATACAAAAATTTTGTTTTATTCATAACCTTTCTTTTAAGTTCACTAACGCAACGATATAAAAATGTAATTTTACACATATTAACGGATTAAAGATTAACGTTAACTTGCGTTGATACTTCCGAAATGTAACGCTTTAACGTTTAGCGAAGCTAACTTTTTTTGTAGCGGATTAACGATTAACGAAGTTAAATATTTGATTAACGGTGCCCAGCTTTGGCTACATGGGACACCTTTGGAACACTCTAGCCAAAAAGCATAATGCCAGACTAAATAATTCAAACATTAATTTTAAAATTTCCTCTTACGAAATGAGAGTTTTGGTGTCGAATGGTACGATTGAAATATCGGCCTCCGCTACATTTCATATCATCAATTCTATTGACTGGACCTCCGATCCGTACAGTTTAGTTGATGGGTGTATAATGACTCCAATTGAGCCCAGAGTCCTCTTATGTGACGTGTTTGCAATTATTTTTCAATGGGATGCTCTCCTCATTACCATCGGATTGGTTGTTCTGCTAACATTATTGTTGAAGCTCACTTCGCTCCTTCACGATGGACCGAAGTTCTGCTTATACAATGAAAATTGCTTACGAGCAATACTTGGACAGCCTTTAAAAGAAAGACCCAATGCCTCGTTAAGTTTAAAAATTATCTATGTGTTGATTTTCTTTTTTGGAATCATATTGGTCGCCTCATTTCATGCGTTTCTTCAGACTTTGATGACAAGTTCCCCCTCTGAAAAGAGAATAGAGTCCCTTGACGATATCTTGGCATCCGATCTTAAAGTAATTACATTTGAGAAAGAAATGGAGAGCTTTTTTAATTCATTTCCAGATTTTAAAAACAAATACCAAAAAATGTTTCGATTAGTTGACCACATCACTTTTGAACAGCTACGAGAATCCCTCAACCCGAAATTTGCCTACACATTGAGTAGTATTAAGTGGAAAAACGCTCAGATTCGTCAAAACTATTTCAGTCGGCCATTATTTCGTCAATCAGAGAAAACATGTATTTCCAAAACATTATATCAAGTCTTTACAATTAATGAGAACTCGATTTATAAGGAAATTTTAAATTTTCTCATTTTGGAAACACAGTCATCAGGTTTGGTAGAGTTTTGGCAAAGAAAATCCTTCTACGAATCGGTTCAAAATGGAAAAGTAACACTTAAAGATCCTACAAGCAAATTGGAATTGGAACCAATGCAAGTTGATGACTTGAAATGGGTGTGGACGGCAATGAGTATTGCTTTTGCATTTGATATTTTATGTTTTTTGTGTGAAATATTTGTTTATTGGAAAATGAAGAGAGAACAGTTAAGTTTACGGCAGTAGAGGCGACAATTGTATTATATAAAATATAAGAAATAAAATTTTGAAGTGAGATACTATTAAAGTTGATGTTGTTTTTTTAAGGACACGGCCACGTACTGAGCGGCAAAGCGAGAGGGCCAAAGCGAGAGTTGCAAAATTTGAACAAAACTGAAAGCTGAGCAGCATCATACTGCCCTCGGATATACAATCTCGTTAGTAAATTCGTTTATTAAGTTAAGGACATGGCCACGTGATCAGCGGTGAGCTGAACGATTTCGCTGAGCTTTCAATTTTGTTCTAGTATTTTTGAAGATCTTTTAAATTAAATTAAATTAAATTTATTGAATTCAACTATTAGCATATTAAGACAATGTATCTTCTATCTATCTATACTATGATATAAATTATAAAAGTACAGGAATACATAATACAAAATAAATAAATAGGGTGGCGCTACAGAGCGAGGAGCCCCTGGGCCTAGTGCATTTCTCACAACCATGCCTTGTGAGGGAATGGAGGGGACCTACAATTTTCTGCCGGTTCCGAACGGCTAATATCGAGAAAGCGCTTTTCATGGCAATGAATACTAACGGAGGACTTGCCAATTCCTCGCGAAAGGCGATACCCGTGGAAAAAACATTTTTGCCTCTGTTGGGATTCGAACTCGAACCTCTGGAATAACAGGCGGACATGCTATCCATCACACCACGGGTACCACAGGAATACATAATATAGGCAGATAAAACAGAAACAGCATCAGAAAAATGTTTACAAAAGTTATAAGTAAAGTTTTAGGAAATGTTTTGGCAACTGTAGTAGTTTCTCAGAGAAGCTCCAAAAGAACTGAAGTTGTTCAATCTTCTAAGATCGGCTGGAAGGGAGTTCAACAAGCTAGCGGCATACAAAGAATAGGCTTTTGGTTATTCTGTATTTCTTCTTTGGGAAACAGGAAAACTAAGTTTTTTAAATAACTATTCGGGGTTTTTACTACGCATAAGCTTAAAAAGAAAAGTAAGGACGAGAAAATCCAGATATTTGTTTAAAAGCATACCAAAGACATTATTAAAATACATTGAAATGATCATGTTTCAAAAAAATCAATCGACGCAAAAAAAAAAAATATGGCGCCAGGATCGTCAGGAACGAGGGATTGGTGGATGTCAAAATGGAGATATTTAGGAAATAACTAAGGCGCGGCGAGGTTCTTACCACGGAATCAGAAAACTTTAACTTTTTCAAGGAGCAGCTTTACAGCATCATTCAACAAAATGAAAACTTTGTACGCGAAAGTTTTGAGACGAAAGCTCTAGAATCGGATAGTAGAATTTTATATTCACAGTTAAACACGAATTTACTGCAAAACAACTATTTTCCTGACATGTGAAGTTATAGAGAAATATCGCTTATATTTAAAGTTAGATGTGAACTGCTGAGCCTTAACGGAAATCCCTACAATGGAAATTTTAATCAATCCTGTACGTTACGTAATCTGAGATCCAAAGAAGACTGCTATCACTTTGTCAGCATTTGTCCCATCTTCTCACCACAACGCCTCGCTTTTTTTGGGAAGAAAACTTTAACAATGCAGGAAGCAATAAACATTTTGAATTGTTTCGACTGGAAATTACTCTATAAATTCTTAAAAAATATTTACAAATATAGGATGTTATTGATAACAGAATACTTATAAATTTTTTTATATACTACTTTATTCAAAACGTAGTTTTTTTTTTTTAAACATAACTTTAAAAAATTGCTAATTGCTAAAGACAGTCACAAGACATATGTAACAACCTCAGAGTAGCATATGTTTTACCAATTGCTCTTGTAACGTGAAAGAGCAAAGAGAGAGAGAATCAAAGTTCGATTGAAAGTTATACCTAAGTTCTTAATTATGCTTTCATATCTCAACACTGTTCCATCTAGCTCAACACTAGGAAAACAAGTTGTGTCAATGACGGTATTACTTAATATTATAGCCTGACATTTTTTTGAGTTTAGATTTAGTAGGTTTTTACGTGACCAGTGTATTATAGACATCAAATCGTCATTAATACGAGCAGTAGCGTCGTCGACCATTCAAAGATTATAGCTCGTATAAATCTGCACATCGTCAGCATACATATGTATTTCGCAATTACTGAGCACCGAAGGCAAGTCGTTGATGAATATCGTGAAAAGAATAGGTTCAAGATTGAGCCCTGAGGTACACCAGCGCGAGTGAAAAGGAACTCAGATATTTCAGTGTTTGCAAAGACCGCCTGAGATCTTCCATCAGATATTCCTAAATAAGTATAATGGCCGAGCTTTCAAAACCGAACAAATACTGAAGCTTTCTTAATAGTATTCTATGACTGACCGAATCAAACGCCTTATAGAGCAGTCTAATAGAATTAACGTAGTTACCAGGTTTTTATAAATTTGCACTCGAATGTCATCCACAATTTTAAGCAGCGCTCCCGTACAACTGTGATGAAGTCTGAAACATGATTGAGAAGGTGTTAGCAGGTAATTGATATCTAAAAAATTGGTAATTTTCAGTTACCAGTTTTCAATAACCAGTTTCTCAAATGAATGAAATTGGTCGATAATCTGTAGTGCCGGAGTTTGAATTTTTAATAACTGGAATAATTTTTGCTACTTTCCAAGAATTAGGGAAACGAGAGCAGGTTAAAATTGTATTGAAGATGTGTGCTATGAAATGTGAAATGAAAGGCAGAATAATTTTAACAAATTTGGGGTGAATATTGTTCATACCAATGGCTTCCGATTTTATACCTTATATAGCTTTGAATACCTGTAGCTCATTGCTTGCAAAAACAAGGTTGGTTTCAAAATCAGGTTGGAAAGATGAGGCTACAAACTGTCTATTTGGTGCGTTGACGTCGCATTTTTCACCGCAACTCCCTTCATTTTCTGTTTCGAGATACCAAGCGACTTGATATTTCTCCACACTTTTACTATCGAATTTCGTGGCGAAAAATCTACGTTTTGAGTTTCCAATTTCAACTACAACAATAGTTGAGTTCGAAAACGTTTCCATCGCTTGAATGCTGTAGTTCTCTTAGCAATAAAATGGTCAATGCTGCTATTACACCAACCTAGATCGTTTTCTTGTACCTGGATGGTTTTAATTGGAACAGATGCTTCAAACAAGTTGTTAATTGTATTAGAGAAAAAATAAACTTGTTCATCTACGTTAGAGAGGGTATATATGGTGTGTAGGTTAGAGTTCAAAACAACTGCCGCTCAGAGGGTAGCCGTGGCTTTACGCTCACCCAAACCAAAGCGATTTTGTTGTTGCAGCAGCGACAAATTCAGCCAACACGGGAGCGACATGAATGACGCTGCGTTTGCATACTTTTGGAGTTGTCACGACGACAAAAATCCTGTCAGCAGCAAATCTGCGGCCTCGCAACTGAAAAATAGCTTTGGTTTAAGAGAATCTTTAAGGATCTCCCAAACCAAAATGAATTTGCAGTGAAATATGTAAATATTCACTGACACGACAAGAAAAATGCTGCGCTTTCAGACATGTGCGGCTGTCGCAGCGGCGAAAATGCTGCCAACAGCGTTATTGTAGCTACTGCAATTGCAAATACTCATTGCTTTGGGAGAACCTTCAACCGTAGTCTATGCAAATATAAAGTGCAACGCCACTTGGTTATTGGCCTGGCCTTAGAGCTGTACCAGCCTAAGCTTTGTATTCCAATTGAATACAAAGTAAATACAAGGCGGTCAAGACAATAGTCTTTGTCGTTATCGGAATTCACATTTTGGAGAGATTCTTTCTCTAATCAGAGCAGCATCTTTAGCTGGAGGACTTTGCGTTTGTCACATTATATTCACCCGATTTGATCAGCGGATGATTATCACGTTTGATTTTCCTCAACCTTTAAGTTCTCTATACCGTTCTCCACTTCCCTCGCCACCTAATCCCAAGCTATCATTCCCCAAGTTACATTCATCACCCAACTACAAAACGTGAATCTTAAATCACTTCCCTTAGCGTCCTTGCTGTTTAATTAATATACTTTGGCAAAATCTTTTGCCTTTGGTCTCTAGACATCGAAGTTCGATGAAACGTTCAAAGTTTCGTTTTGCTCATCAGCATATTCTTCTCTTCACGCAATCATTTGTGTTTACTACATCTCCAAACGGAAGTGACTTCCTATCAAAAATTAGAGTAACACTGCTCTTTGGACTTCCCTGTGCTCGCCACAGAGCGTTTTTTTGAAAAACATAACACTGGATGGAGTAACCATAGTACGCACAACAGAGGTTAAGTATCTAGGCGTTATTCTAGATATAGTAAAATCTTGTGGAAAAAGTAAGTAGAAGCAGCAACTGAAAAGGCTAAAAAAATCCTAATGATATGTGAGAGCATAGCAGGAAGATCATGGGGTTGTAAACCGAGCATTATTCGGTGGATGTACCTAATGATCGTAAGACCGACCCTTACCTATGGAGCGGTAGTCTGGAACAAGAGAACTGACCAGGTGACCACCAGGAAAGCATTAGAAAAAGTACAAAGACTTGCGTGCATATGCATATCAGGAGCAATGAGAAGTTGTTCAACAGCGGATTTCGAAGTAGTGCTAAGCCTGACACCTATGCACCTGGTAATAAGAAGCATCTCGAATGCAACGATAGGTAGATTTGCCAAAGAGACTGAGTGTGTCCTGAAATCTAGCGAAAAGAGTATAATATCGAACGAGTTACCACTCATTGACTGCCCTCGGGATAGCAGGACCAAGGAATTCAAATTCGATAAGCTCTTCAACGTTGAGCTAAGTAACAAAAAGGCATGGCAAAGTGAAAAAGAGACCTACTCAATCAAGACCCATGCCATAAAATAGTATACAGATGGCTCAAAAAACAACGGAGGGAATTGGAGCAGGAATTTTTGGGCCAAGAGCAAAAATGTCAGAACCTATAGGAAGAATGTCAAGCATATTCCAAGCAGAAGTCTATGCAATACGCAAATGCGCGGAATTAAACACTGACAGGAAATATAAAAACAAACATATTGCAATAATGGCGGAAAGTCAAGCTGTAATTAAGGCCTTAAGATCCTACACAATGTCTTCAAATCTTGTCAGTGAACCTTTTTGTGGAGTAACAGAAAGCCACATTAAGAATGAAATCAAAAAGTCGGAGGAAGACAACAGGGTTTAACACTGGTATGACCTCCCCAAAATGCGCCAAGCCAAGCTTTTACTTGGCATTTTTAACACAAAACGTTACAAAGACGCAATAAAACTAAGTAGAAACAATGTAAGAATGCTAGCCGGGTTCTTAACCGAATACTTGCAGACAACGAAAACTCCTAAAAGTACTAGGCATAGAGAGCAATGACCAATGCAGATACTGCAACGAACATGAAGAGTCTCCTGACCACCTCTTAGGTGACTGCGAAGGTCTATTACATCAAAGGAAGAATAGTAGAAAGTACGTAGTAGGATCCTACTACTACGTAGAGGAGAGGGAGCTAAATCTCCTAAGCGTAACCCAGATACTAAGTTTCATCAGAGGAACTAATCTGGATGAAGAACTTTAAAATTAAGGAATACCACTTAAGAAGTAGGGGGTACAATAGATCTATAAGGTCGAGGTGCAATACAAACCCCAAATATTCATTCATTCAATATTATTAATCTGCAAGTAATTACTGAATGCCCGAATCTCTGTGATCTGCCTGAGCTTACGGGGAATGTCACCGCGGATGGATTCAACTTACGGAGCCAACAGTGGACTTCAGCGAACACTTAGAGCCCCCTGAGTGTATATTTGACATTAGCCAAATTATTCAAAGACACCTGTCGTGTCAGTATTGTCGCACAGTTTGTAAAGCTGATCAAATACATTCTTTTGTACTTTGCTGTTTCTTTATATACGATTATATTGTCAGAATTAATCATCTTAGAGCTTGACCGCAAATTTGCACTTTTAGTCTTATTTCTCATATTAAATACGGCGCACCCCAAAAATAAGTGGGAGAGCTGTAGCGCCTTAAGATCATGCTACTCGTGAGACTACGTCGTAAAGGAAGCAAATGAAGTATTAAATACAAAAGTTCTCCAATTGCGCATTTGTTTGATCGATTTTTCATCTAAAGTTGAGTAACTTGGCCAAAAATTCTTTCACTTTAGACGACCATCTGCACAACACTAGTTATGCAAACAAAAAAAGGTTCCCGCAAGCTGTGTACGTAAATATATTTATTTGTTTTTGTTTTTTTTACATCAAAACAATGACGATCATCTTTCAAATGAAGAACTAATATCAAAGCAAGCAAAACAAGTTTCCGAAATTCAATTTAAACTTGATGTCATCACATATCGCACAAAACAAACTGAACCAAATTATTGACTTATTGAAATCACGATTTGTTAAGAACGTGTGTAGACATCGCCAACACTTAGTGATTTGACAACTTTCGTATATTTCCGGGTGATTGCATAAGAGTAGTGGGTAGTTCTTGTTGTTAAACCAACGAAAAGTTGGGCTTTGGGAATAGGAAGTCAACGTTGTTGCGAATAGGTTAAGTAAATAGCGATGTCGGTGCACAGTTCATTGAGGGAATATGCAGAAAAGACATGCTTTAAAATGCAAACAAAGAAGACATCATATCCGCAACAAATTTCCGCTTCTTTCAAATAGTACATCACATCAATCCAAAAATGACTTCAAAGAAGTAAAAGTAATAGCTAATCACCACTTTCTATAGTTATAGAACTCTTAAGCAAGATTCCAAAAAAACAGCTGTAGTGACCACGATAAATATTTCTGGAATTTTAGAAAATGTTCATCGCATCATGATGAAATTGTAGTGATCGCGGGGTAATGGTTTGCATGTCTGCCTGTAACGTGGGAGTTTAAGGTCCAAATCCCAGACTCATGTCTCTCGAGTATATCCTTTCACAAGGAATTGGCAAGTCTTCCGAGGGAAAATATACACTGATATTAAAAGCGCTTCCTAACCTATCCGTTCGGAATTGGCATAAAATACTAGGCCCCGAGGATCCTATTGCTTTGTTCCACTGCCTTGTTTATTTATTCATTTTACTCTTTGCATCGTACAAAACGTAGCTATCTCAAATCAGTTTTTTATGATCCACATACGCCACAGTGACTTTGTGAAAAAAAGAAAGGTATTCTTTCCCCAAGCAAATCGAATGATGTTATTCTAAGAGGATTAAAAACATTTCCTTCAAGATCACGATGCTCGAAAAGTCAGAAAAAGAAGCTTAAACTAAAAAAAAAGTATTCAAAAGGATAGTAAATCTCCGTTCATATTTGAACGGGTCCTTAAAAGCTTCGTTCTCGAACAGACTTTTAGCATAATCTCATTATTCAATATGGTTGCGGTTAAGAAAATGAAATATGTCAGATTTGCTCTTACAAAACAAAGGCAAAATGAATTGAAAGGATGCTCAGTTATTTAGGTATGTACTTGTAGATACATAGAGCTATGCATATGCTCAATAAAAACAAATATGTAATTCTCCCGAAAACGAAAAATTACTGGAACATACAACAGGTGTGGTAGATAACATACAAATAACAGGCAACGGCTGTAATGGAGTTCATTATGAATGAGTAAACAAAAGGACTATCTTGAGGAAAAAATGGAAGAACATTGTTCCCATGACCCTAGGTATACAATGAAAAACAAAAGCCAGCTATCTTCGATCGCAGTTCACAGATCACACTATTAATGTGAATCAAATAGTGTGAGTGAAGAAAAAAGTTACAGGTGGAAGGAAATGAAATTGGTGTAAAAGTTATTTCATAAAAGAGGATAGCAATTTGAATAATGAGACAATAATGGACACCTTTTCGTATACGGAAGATAAAGGCACACACCTTTTCGTGCCAAAGATTTACATTCCTGAAAGTTCTACTGATCTGCAAACAGCTGATTTGAAAAACAGATCGCACAGGGTGTACCATTATTTATGTCGGTATGGAAACAATAATTTTGACATATCAGCAAATTAACATAGGTAGACATGTTTTTGAAACGTCAATTTATTATTTATAGATGTACACCATATCACCCCGCTAGTGACGCTGTATATTGGAACAGTTTTGTTAACTAAACGTGCCATTAAGCACTTAATTTGTAAAGTCTGAATATATTTTTAAGTGACATCATCACTATTTACTTCTTGTAAGAAAATACCGATTGTCTCTAAATCCTTTTCGATTATGTAATGTTTACTTAGCTTAAGATTAATTATTGTGATGTATGTAATAATGTATGGAATAAACCTAAACTTAAAAAAAAACTTTTATATCGTCGAAAATATGTACATATGTATGTATGTATATATATCGTATCTGTATTGACTGCGGCCATTCAGGTTTCCAGATTTGACACCCACGAACTTATTTTTATGGATGTGATGAAAGTGGAAAAGGATGAAGTCGTTGCTCTACTGTCCGAGTTAAATAGAGGAAGGGTGCCACCTGATTGGTGTTGTATTCAAGAACTAATCAAAATAAATTCAAAAGGACCAAATAAAATGAAATCAATTTTTTGTTTCGTAGTTGCCTTGTCTTTTCTGAAGTTTCGCTTCAGCTGTTTTTAAATTGATTATAAAAAATTCTTGTAAAGCGCGCGCTTTTTAACATTTTCCAAACCGTCTTTTTCTTTATATAATTGGCAGAGTTATGATAAGCAGAATTTTGAAAAGCAGAATTTTGGAAAGCAGAATTTTCGTTTTAAAAGCAGAATTTTGAAGCCAGATTTTTGACCCGCTACCTATTCTCATATGTCGTTAACTTAATTTTGACTGCAGCGAATCCAAAAAAAAAAAAAGGAAATGTTTTTAATCGTCTTAGAATAACATCATTCGATTTGCTTGGGGAAAGAATACCTTTCTTTTCTTCACAAAGTCACTGTGGCGTATGTGGATCATAAAAAACTGATTTGAGATAGCTACGTTTTGTACGATGCAAAGAGTAAAATGAATAAATAAACAAGGCAGTGGAACAAAGCAATAGGATCCTCGGGGCCTAGTATTTTATGCCAATTCCGAACGGATAGGTTAGGAAGCGCTTTTAATATCAGTGTATATTTTCCCTCGGAAGACTTGCCAATTCCTTGTGAAAGGATATACTCGAGAGACATGAGTCTGGGATTTGGACCTTAAACTCCCACGTTACAGGCAGACATGCAAATCATTACCCCGCAATCACTACAATGTCATCATAATACAATGAACATTTTCTAAAATTCCAGAAATATTTATCGTGGTACAGCTGTTTTTTTGGAATCTTGCTTAAGAGTTCTATAACTATAGAAAGTGGTGATTAGCTATTACTTTTACTTCTTTGAAGTCATTTTTGGATTGATGTGATGTACTATTTGAAAGAAGCGGAAATTTGTTGCGGATATGATGTCTTCTTTGTTTGCATTTTAAAGCATGTCTTTTCTGCATATTCCCTCAATGAACTGTGCACCGACATCGCTATTTACTTAACCTATTCGCAACAACGTTGACTTCCTATTCCCAAAGCCCAACTTTTCGTTGGTTTAACAACAAGAACTACCCACTACTCTTATGCAATCACCCGGAAATATACGAAAGTTGTCAAATCACTAAGTGTTGGCGATGTCTACACACGTTCTTAACAAATCGTGATTTCAATAAGTCAATAATTTGGTTCAGTTTGTTTTGTACGATATGTGATGACATCAAGTTTAAATTGAATTTCGGAAACTTGTTTTGCTTGCTTTGATATTAGTTCTTCATTTGAAAGATGATCGTCATTGTTTTGATGTAAAAAAAACAAAAACAAATAAATATATTTACGTACACAGCTTGCGGGAACCTTTTTTGTTTGCATAACTAGTGTTGTGCAGATGGTCGTCTAAAGTGAAAGAATTTTTGGCCAAGTTACTCAACTTTAGATGAAAAATCGATCAAACAAATGCACAATTGGAGAACTTTTGTATTTAATACTTCATTTGCTTCCTTTACGACGTAGTCTCATGAGTAGCATGATCTTAAGGCACTATACAGCTCTCCCACTTATTTTTGGGGTGCGCCGTAATTTAATATGAGAAATAAGACTAAAAGTGCAAACTTGCGGCCAAGCTCTAAGATGATTAGTTCTGACAACATATAGTCGTATATAAAGAAACAGGAAACAAAAGAATGTTTTTGATCAGCTTAACAAACTGTGCGTCAATACTGACATGACAAGTGTCTTTGAATGATTTGGCTAATGTCAAATATACATTCAGGGGGCTCTAAGTGTTCGCTGAAGTCCACTGTTGGCTCCGTAAGTTGAATCCATCCGCGGTGACATTCCCCGTAAGCTCAGGCAGATCGCAGAGATTCGGGCAGTCAGTCATTACTTGCAGATTAATATAATGAATGTATGAATATTTGGGGTTTGTATTGCACCTCGACCTTATAGATCTATTGTACCCCCTACTTCTTAAGTGGTATTCCTTAATTTTAAAGTTCTTCATCCAGATTAGTTCCTCTGATGAAACTTAGTATCTGGGTTACGCTTAGGAGTTTTAGCTCCCTCTCCTCTATACGTAGTAGGATCCTAGGTACTTCTTCCTTTGATGTAATAGACCTTTGCAGTCACCTAAGAGTTGGTCAGGAGACTCTTCCTGTTCGTTACAGTATCTGCATCTGGCTTCAAAATTCTAAATAGAATTTTAAAAGCAGAATTTTGAAAAAAGAATTTTGACCCCAACCCATGAGAATACCCTCAACAACGCTACAAAATAACGCAGTGTTTTCACACATTTGTATTATAGCGAAGGCAAAAAAGATGACAACAGCGTTTCTGTCAGTGCAGCAAATGCAAAAACGCTCCGGCTTGTGACAACCCTCAGTCTCCTACATTAACATGTCGGCTCCTTTATGGTAATGCGTTATATAGTCTCATCGACTTTCAATAGCAATTGGAAAACTTTCATTTTAAAATAAAATCACAAACTTTAGGTTCAGCCGTTGAACTTTACCCAGTTTTCTTCGACAACCCTACCCACTTTATCCAGTTTTTTTTTTTTTTTGCCAACCATATGAGTTGTCGCATAAGAACCTGGTTTTTTGGTTCTCAAAAAACTCTAAGCCACGAAATCAATACACATATCTGTTATTTAAAGAAAAATACATGGCATATGACAGCCCTGTTCGTTACCTGAACTCGCCCCAGCAAAAAACTAGTGCTGCCTTACGCGAATTGAGGGCGAACCCAGGGTTCAAAAAACACTCAGTTTGACATTCAGAGCGAATTGGGGTTTTTCAAAAAAACGTTTGGGGCAATCCCACCACAACACCAGGGCTTAAGCGAACAAACCCTTAATTTAAAAAACGCTTGTAATCACAAATTTGTAAGTTGGTGAAACAAGAAACTGAATGTAACTTTCACAACGGATTCCCTTACAATAAACATGTTATAAAAATCTTTGTGAAAGCGAAAGATATAACGGCGTTGATTACACCTATACTTTATTCAAAGTCAATGTCCAAAACCACAAAGCCACATTTATTTACGAGGAGGCAGAAAAAGTTTCATTTCACATCTTCTGTGAGCGCCCAACCTTAGCTCGTACCATAAAAAAAAGCCCTCGGAGAATACTTCTTCAACAAATTGGGCAATATGCTTGAGACTGTATCCAATGCAACCTAGCCTGTGGTGTAAACATACACATGCAAGCACTACCTCGCTTCATGCTCGTCTCAATAAATCCTTAAATCGTAAGACGAGGGTTCTTACAAATCACGAACCGACATCAAAATCTCCACGTGTAAAAGGATAAAAGCATTTTCTGTCTGTTTGCTACTCTATATCAACGCAGCCTTCGATGCTCATTTATTGACTGCTCGAGACTTTACTTTAAAATCAAATTCAAAAGACTGGTGCCAATGAATGAACTGGTGCCAATAGATTTAAGTTCTCCTGCAAATTACTCTTTCAAAAGAACCATTTCATCAACAGGTTTGTTCTTTGAACTTTACCCAGGGATGACCTAGTTTTTATAGCTACGCTTTGAACTGTCTAGAAAACGATAATCCAAGAAAGCACCTCACCCCTGTCGTTTGATAAAAAAAAAAATTAGACACCATTTGACAGCCCCGTTCGAAAACTGAGCTCACCCCTGCAAAAACCGGAGCTTATTTCAGAATAAAGGCTCAAAACACTCGGTTAGACATTCAGGGCGAGTTGAGGTTTTTCAAAAAAGGTTTTGTGGCGACTTCAACAAACAAACTTCTTACTGATCCACATTTGGAGTATGCAGAACAATCAATTGCTTATAGTAGCCGAGTTTTATTGGGAATCTGTATTCACTTTAGCAAAACAACACACATGGGAAAACAACAATTATTAGTGAACAAAAATAAGTCACTTGCAGAAGTGAACAACAGGGATGGCTGGTAAATGGAGTTTATAGAATAAAGTTGCATTATGTCGCTTTCCATTGGTTTCACTCGGGGAAGCACTCATTTTAAAAACCAATGGAACACCCAAAATTGTTTTTATTCAGTTTAACGTAATTTTCTTTGTATGAGTGAAACACCTATGGCTCTTAAAAAATATTCCTTGAATAAAATTTTCTTTTTGACATTTGAGTAACATGCGTTAGTGCTTCTTGAGTCGATTCTCACTTCAAATCGAGAAGCGGCTGTCACTCCTCAGAATCATGAGAAGCGATCTTTTTGCACCAATGGAAAGGTTTAAGAATGCTTCTGGACGCTCCTGGACGATTCTTTTCGTCCAATGGAAAGTGACATAAGTGAGTTCAGCGTTTTATTGAGCGTATTAGTGAAGTGAATATAAAAATTCACAGTAAAACACGGCTAATGTTATAATCTTCGCATTATCAATATTTTACATTTAACTATTGCCACCTCACATCAAATATGTTGTGCTCAGTTAAGCTGCATTTAAAGCTAACTATCTGCTTTTACTTTTTTCGAAAAGTGTTCAGTTTCACTGTATATAAGGTAGGGATAAGTAAATAAGTCATTCAGTCTACAATTAAACGATAACCAAGTTGAACTTATTTTATAAAACGTCAGCGAAATTTTCGATCTAAACTTTGGATTTGTTATATGTGCTCACTATTTACTCAGCTTTGTCAGTTAGCAGTAAAAATATTCGACAGACTCTATGTTAGGTTCTTTCGTAGAAGTTATGGCTATGCCCTGGGGTCGTCACAAAACTGTTTTTTGAAAGACCTCAACTCGTTCTGTGTGTGAAACATTTTTTTTTAGGTTTGGCTTTGTCCTTAGCTTGCCCTAAGGTGGCGCAAGTTGTCAAATGACATGTATTTTAATTCAAGTGACAAACATATGCCGAGATTTCATGGTTGAGTTGAACCGAAAACCCTAGATTTGTTTGAAAGCTTTGTGAAGAAAACATGGGTCAACACTGGGTAAAGTTCAACAGACAAAACTATACTCGTATTACGAATAGATAATAGTTAGGTGCAGTTGCTGAATCGTATGACTCTCCCTCTCACTCCATCTCTCTATCAGAAATTGTCTTGTACCGTTTGGTGTCAAGTTCAATTGAATTTACCGTTAATAGTTGTTTCATTGAAAGACTTATCCAATCTCATTCATGTGCAAATAGTTCAGCCAAATTTATGAGTAAAGTCGAAATGATTGACCACTCAAACCACATCTATTAAGCCAGACATAATTGCTATCTACATAGACTCAATTTCAAGGTTTGCAATAACAGCAACCTCCTTTCTACCAATATGCCATAGCAAAACGTCCTTCAATGAAAAAATGCGTGTATAAAAGACTTATCTGAACAGTGAATGGATACAAAGAGTAATGTTGCAAAAAATTACCCAAACGCAATCATCGTGAGTGAAAACTTTGCCTCTATCCAATCCGATTGTCTGTTCCTATCTTTTTCGATGTTCAAATTTCAATTTGACTAAATGATATGTAGGCAGTTCCCGCAGTAAATGTGATTCACGTCTTGTCTCATTTGTAAAAAAAAAAAAAACAAATTCCTCTCTGTCTAGACGTAACTTACCCAATTTCCCCATTAGGTCCTCCAAAACATAGTCAACAGCCATGATTGCCTCCTTCTTATCGTATCAGCAAACAGTAAATATTAATTGTTAGTTTTATTAATCAAATCCAAACAAAAACGACGATTGTAACAAAAAATAGAGCACAGGTCACATTAACATCCAAAACAAAGTAAGTAAGACACGAGTCTGAACGCAACACCTTGGCAGATCGAAGCTTTTTTGCACTTCTTCACTATAATAATTCTGGCGCCAAATTAAAATTAAACTACAACAAACGGAAATATTTCCAAATAAAAATAACACTAGCTCACAAATTTTTGGTAAAAAAAAAAATGCGTTAAGGGAAGAGAACGTCACAACATGAACGACTTTGAGTGATAGTCATTATCTCTTGAATAATCGTCGAACGAGAATTGTGTTATCAAAGCACTTTCCGTTGAACGGTCTCGGTGCCTTACTTCCAAGGAAGCTAACTTTAGCAGCACATGCACAATCCAGCCGATTGGGCGAACGCAATGAAACTGAACTGAAACTGCCAGCGGAGGAGCTCGTTCACTCAAATCAAAGCACCATCGAGCTCTCCAAAAGAATATTCTCTGCCGATATTCCGAAATTATGGAATATAAAACTTTTACTTGCTGCTGTGTGCGATCGTTAAGTGATTGGATTGCTGCTTGTGACTTGTGAGTTGTGACGTTAGAAAGATCGATGCCAAGTTGGCTATTAATAAAATGGAGTGGTGTATTGTAAAAAATAAAAGCTTTTCGCACAAAACGACAAAGTTGTTGGTGGGAGCGGGATATACAACACTCGCAGTTGGATAGTGAAGCACATTAACGAAAATGTGAAAAGGAGTACGTATTGTGTCTGTGACACTATTGGAGTGTGAACTCAATTTAGCCATTTGTTTGCTTTGCATTTGCAATGATTATGTTAAACTTGAACTTTGCAGGTAGGCATATTTTGGTAGATGTGTGTATTTGTTTTGTTGTTATGACGTCGTCGTATCATGTGGATAACGAAAGCACGTGGGGGTAATGATGACACATGACACATGGATAAACACTTATCGGGCGTTGATTCTCCGGTTTATGATTAACCGGTAAGGTGTCCAATGAGAATGATTTTATAGGGTGTTTTAGAATAAATCTGATATAATATTTAAGTGCTCTCCGATCTGGCAATTTCGACAAGAAAAAAAAACAGTCTCTTTGATGCCGAAGTTTTAGGTCGATGTATGTCTTATAGCGTTTTTCATTGACGAAAAGAGTTACTGCTTTTGTGAAAATATCTAATCCTTTTGAATTTTTTATTGAAAAAAGAGTAAATCCTGAGTTACTCTAAACGCCAAAAATGGGAGATCTACTTGCGGAGATCTCTATGCAAAAACAATTGTTCTGTCAAACGCTAAATGGAAAATAATTCGACTATTTTAAATTTTTGTTGTGCCATCGTTAGGTTCAAAAAATAGCTAAAAATTATAAGGAAAAGAGTTAATAAGTTGGAATACAGTAATTTGCTGGCAAAAAACAAATTACAAAATATTAAAATATGAATTCCTATATGTGAATATCAGTTTTATCTCCAATACCAGGAAAAAGCCTAAAAGCATGGTTCATTGAAAGGAGTAGTTCTCGATTTGAGAGTAAATCTATCGAATTTCAATGAAAAATGCTATTAGAAATCAAGTACACATGTATGCTCACAATATGCCTCTTGCAAAGAATTCTGTGAAAGTATAGAAATAAAAACACTCAGTGAGACTAGTCGACTTACCAAAGCCCTTAAAAGGAGCAAAGTAAACAAACTAGAAACGCTCAGGAAATAAGACGTTTTCTATACCGAGTTCAAAGCAGAGACACTCAGTCTTATGCTGGAAACTCATTTTCAAGGAAACCAGATATCAATCGGACCACAGCAATCTATTTCTCTTAGATCAGGTGAATCCGATAAATCCACTCGACGTAGCTGGTACATTACATCGTTAGTTGTCACCGACACGACGAAGCCATCAAATATGCCGTGGCATCTTTTGACAGTTTCAAGTCATCTGGCACTCACGGTGTTTACCCAGCTATGTTGCAGGAAAGTATTGACCTTTTGCTACCTACTTTGAAAAATATTTTCACTGGTAGTTGCCCTCCATGGCAAAGTTTTAGAGTCGCCTTCATACCAAAAATTGGTAAACAAGACTACTCACTCGCCAAGAGCTTTGGACCCATCAGTCTTACCTCCTTCCTGCTTAAAACCTGGAAAGAATGTTTGAGATTTACATACGTAAAACCTCACTCGGACCCAAAATCCTTCAGACCAATCAGTCTCACATCCTTCTTTCTAAAGGTCATGGAAAAAGTAATTGATTTACACATTCGCAGTACGGCCTTAATAGCAAATCCTCTCAATGCTAACCAATTCGCTTACCAAACTGGTAAATCCACTGTAACAGCTCTCCATCAGCTGGTCAGCAAAATTGATAATGCGTTTTCTAAGAAAGACATCATACTCTGCTCTTTTCTTGATATTTCTGGCGCCTTTGACAATACTACGTACTTGTCAATTCAAACCGCTGCAACTGTCAAAGGAATTGACACACCAACCACTAAATGAATTGACTCTATGTTAAGTGGCAGAATCATCTCCACCACACTAGGTCAAACATCAATAACAGTTAATGCTGTTAAAGGCTGTCCCCAAGGGGGTGTTTTATCTCCCCTACTCTGGTCAATTGTAATAGATCAGCTCTTGGACGACCTCAATAAGCTGGGCCTTGATACACAAGGCTACGCTGATGACCTAGTCATCTCTATTCAAGGCAATCAAGAAGCACAGGTCACAATCCGTATGCAAAGTGCGCTGAACAAAGTAAATGACTGGTACAATAAATTAAGGGCTTAAGGTCAACCCCACCAAAACAGTCATCATTCCATTCACCAGGAGACGTAAAATCGATCTCCAAACACTATCCCTAAATAATGTTCAAATTAGTTTTTCCAAAGAGGTCAAGTATCTAGGAGTAACCCTGGATAATAAACTCAATTGGAAACCACATCTAGACAAAACCATAGCAAAAGCAACAAATGCTTTCTGGGCCTGTTCTAGACTCATTGGTAAAAAGTGGGGACTTAGGCCAAAAATGATTTACTGGACTTACCTCACTATTATCACACCCATTATAACCTATGCTTCGCTGATCTGGTGGCAAAAAACAGAACAAGTTTATGCCCGCAAATCTTTGCAATAGTTACAAAGACTAACCTGTGTAGGTATCACAGGTGCGATGCGCACCTGCCCAACTGTAGCGTTAGAAAGCTTATTAAATTTTCCTCCGCTACATCAAAGAGTAAAGAAGACTGCTGCACTAAGCGGACTAAAGCTTCATCTCACTAACTACTCGAGAAAGGAAAACTTACAAGGACATATGAGTATTCTGCAGGTGCTCCCAATACTGAAATCACCTGCAGCCCACTCCTCGGACTTTATGCCTAAACGCATAATGTTACACCACCCCTTTGAAGTAATCTTTCCAAACCGCTCAGCACGGAAGAACCCTGTAATTCTTACAAATAACTTCCAATACATCTGGTATACTGACGACGGTTCAAAAACAAACAACGGTGTAGGTGCAGGGATTTACGGTCCCAACTTTAAATCATCTACATCCCTTGGTAACACAACTACTATCTTTCAGGCAGAGGTAATGGCTATAGAATTCTGTATTAGGGAATGCATTAGAAGAAACCTCCGAAGATCAAGCATCCTAATCTGCTCTGACAGTCAGGCAGCACTAAAGGCAAAAATCGAATCCAAACTAGTTTGGAACTGCCTGACATGTTTATTTCAATTAGCTACTCACAATAAAATAACTCTTTCATGGGTGCCTGGTCATGAAGGTGTACCGGGTAACGAAGAGGCTGACCGACTTGCTAGACTTGGCTCTCAGTCCCAATTCAAAGGCCCTGAACCCTACTGTGGTCTCCAAATCAGTAGCCTTATAAACGAATTAGCTACCTGGGAACGACAGAACATGATCAGCACCTGGAACAACTCAATTGGCCATCGTCAATCAAAACTATTCATTGACTTATCCCACAAACGTATGAAAGAAATTCTTGACATGAGCAAACGTGACGCAAAGTTACTTACGGACTTCTTCACTGGACACTGCTCTCTCAAGTATCATCTTAAAAACATGGGCATCAGCCAAGATGACACCTGTCGTCTCTGTCTTGAAGACATAGAAACAGCTGAACACATTTTATGTGAATGCGAACCGTAATCGCTGAGGCGGAGTGTGGACAATATGGTGCAACGGGAGTGAATAAGGGCTGTCCACAAGGTGGGGTTTTATCTCCTCTTCTGTGGTGCATGTTGATCGACTCTCTACTTGTAATGCTCAATGGTTCTAACGTTAACGCCCAAGCATATGCAGACGACGCGACGTCGCCGTGCTCTCGGTTGGTTCTAGCCTCCAAGCTGTCTGTTCCCGAGCACAGGCTGCGCTTTATATGATTGACACCTGGTGTGTCAGAAACGGTCTCTCCGTCAATCCTCTTAAAACCGAGGTTGTCCTCTTCACGAGACGTAGAAAATTGACTGGTCTGACCCAACTTACGCTTAAAGGCGTCAACATCTCCTTTTCAAATGAAGTCAAACATCTTGGAGTGATCCTGGATAACAAGCTTCTTTGGTCTAAACATGTCGAGTTTAAAACTACTAAAGCACTGTCAGTCTTCTGGTAATGTAAAGGAGCCTTTGGCAAGACATGGGGTCTTTCACCGAAAAAGGTCCTTTGGATCTATACGGCTCTGATAAGACCAATCATCTCCTATGCGTCAGTTGTTTGGTGGAATAAGCTCTCTCGTAAATACGTTATTGCCTCGTTTGCCAAACTTCAAAGAACAGTTTGTCTTGGTGTTACTGGGGCCTTCCCTAGCACACCAGGAGCTGCTCTCGACGCACTGCTGAATCTTCCTCCCCTTGATACCTACATCATGGGGTTTACTCTCAAGACCATTTCTCGTTTAAAGATATGTGGTCTCTGGCACAATTCGCACTGGAGCTTAGAGCAGCTCGCAAGCAGCATATCTTTTGACTCATTACTAATGGATATGTCGTCTGACACGATGATCCCAAGGCTCAAACTGCGTCAAAACTACTCAGTCAACTTTCCTTCGGTTCAGGACTGGTTCGCTCCAGAATCTGAGCCTGAAAAGAACTGTTATCGTATCTTCACAGATGGCTCCAAAACCAACGAGGGTTCTGGTGCTTTTGCCTTTGTGGAGAACGACGATATATGACTGCACACATCTTTGGGATCATACGCATCCGTTTTCCAAGCGGAGGCTTATGCTATCCTTATGGCCTTGAGCCACGTTACGAACAATGGATGGACGTTGAGAAGTATCTTTGTTTGCAGAGACAGCCAAGCTGTGCTTAAGGCCCTTCTCAACCCTCTAACCACTTCGAAAGTGATTCAGGAATGCAAGAGCTCTCAGAATGCGGTTGGAAGATTGAATTCTTTGAGTCTCATTTGGGTTCCGGGCCATCACGGCATAACTGGAAATGAGATCGCCGATGAACTTGCTAGGCAAGGATCTCAGACAGCTTTCTCAGGACCTGAATCGTCGCTAGGTCTAGGATTGGATCTGTGAAGAGCACAACCGTAGATGACATGCCTATATTGGATGCAGACAGACCAAACGTATGCTCCCCAATGTTAGTAAGAAGACTGCAACATTTTTGCTAGCTCGTAGCAGAAAAGACTGTAGAAAGCTTATTGGCGTTGCCGCGGGCACTTCTCTTTTGCCAAGCATTTAAATGTGTTAGGCTTAAGTGACACCACACTCACTCTTGTGGAGAAGATAAGGACACCGCAGAGCACTTCCTCTGTGAATGTCCTGCTTTTTCTCGCATGAGGTTACAGATACTCGGCGCAGACATGGTGAGAGCTGGTAACTTAGGCTCCTTATCATGGCAGCGTCTTTTGGCTTTTCACCGAACTATAAAGCTATAATAAATAGAAGGTTGCTACCTGGTAGTACAATGGACCGGTATTTAGGTCTGAGTGCTCCAGCTGGTATTTTAAAAACCTCCAACAGAAAAAAACAAATGCTCACAATATTGCGCCAACGCACAGTGCGTTGACCTACTTATGTACTTACTAAGGTGGGCATTACAGTTTGGGGTGAAACTGAGCCTCAAACAACATCCTTCTGTAACGACTTCGATTTCGGGCGAGTTATTTCCAGTTTTGCACTCTAAGTCGGTTGAGGTCTTCATCCACTGATTGCGCATCCTAAGAAAAGGTCTTCCCCTTCCGCGATTTCCCTGCAATGTGCTTTCGAAAACCCGTCGAGCCGGAGCGTTTGGGTTCATCCGCTCTACATGGCCCAACCATCGCACAGTGGGCCCAAATGGAGTTTCGCGTCTCAAAAATCTGTAATTTTTTTGTCTATTGGAATAATTAAGTGAAATTTGGAATATATTATCATCTATATCTATACATATAATAAAAACGTAACAGTTTGTGTGTTTGTGCACTCTAGTCTCAGAAACGGCTTATCCTATCTAGATGGGGTTTTCAGTAATATATTGTGGTAATTATATTGTGAGTTTCTTGTCTCCAAGTTGTAGATTGAATATTATGATAGATTGTAAGAAAACCGTATAAGAATGACTGCAGTTTTATCAATATTTATTATTTATTATTTTAATTTAATATAACAACTTTGTTAATAATTCTATGCGACGCGTTTCGGAGTTACTTCTCCATCATCGGGCGGAATACTTCTCGCGAAGTATAAGTGAGAAGTATTCCGCCCGATGATGGAGAAGTAACTCCGAAACGCGTCGCATAGAATTATTAACAAAGTTGTAATATTAAATTAAAATAAGAAATAATAAATATTGATAAAACTGCATTCATTCTTATACGGTTTTCTTACAATCTATCATAATATTGTGGTAAGCTTCACTTAACATTTAGTTTTTGAAGTGAAAACTTCTTTAGGCGCGTTTGGCACTTTTGCGATGGGGGTAAATCAATGAATTCGCGACCGACACCATTTTTTGATTGGCTCATCGTAATTCGTATGTAAAGTCGTCATAGCCCAGCGTCTCAGGTTCGTTTCCCAGCCATGACTTGCATTTTTTTGTTTATTTAAAAAGAAAACATAAATAAAAATTGATCGCCACGACTGGGATTCGAACATGAGACACTCAGTTTAATAGCCAACGACTCTACCATTGAGCCAAGAGACACCTTAATTTTTATGTTGCTAAATGACTTAGAAGAATGCAATAGCATTACTTACTTACTTACTTACTTAGGTGGGCATTACAGTTCGGGGTGAACCTGGGCCTCAACCAACATCCTTCGATAACGAGTTCTATTTCGGGCGAGCTCTCTCCAGTTTCGCACTCCAAGTCGGTTGAGGTCTTCTTCCACTTGATTGCGCCACCTAAGACGAGGTCTTCCCCTTCCGCGATTTCCCAGCAATGTGCTTTCGAACACCCGACGAGCCGGAGCGTTTGGGTCCATCCGCTCAACATGGCCCAACCATCGTAGCCTCGCGATGCGTACTCTTCTGGCTATGCCCATGTCGCGGTACAGCTCATACAGCTCGTTGTTGTATCTTCTTCTCCACACATTGCCTTCGCATACGGGACCAAAGATCATTCGGAGAATTTTTCTTTCGAAACGACCAAGGGTTTCCTCATCCGCTTTCGATAAGGTCCATGCTTCCGCGCCGTAAAGCAGGACTGGGATGATTAAGGTCTTATATAAGGTTACCTTGGTTTTTCTGGAGAGGGTTTTGTTTCTCAATTGCCTTCTTAACCCAAAGAAGCAACGGTTGGCAAGAGTTATTCTCCGTTTGATCTCCGCACTGATGTTGTTGTCCGTGTCTACAGCGGATCCTAGGTAGACGAAGTCCTGTACTACCTCGAAGTTATGTCTGTCTATTGTGACGTTTTGTCCAATTCGTCGATGTTCTGTGTCCTTATTTGATGACAGCATATACTTTGTTTTGCCCTCATTAACCATCAAACCCATTTTTGCCGCTTCTGTTTCAATACTCGCAAAAGCACCTATGACATCACGCTTTTTTCTTCCCATTACGTCAATATCGTCTGCATATGCGAGTAATTGCACAGACTTTTGAAAGATTGTTCCTCTGGTGTTGACGTTTGAGTTTCTTACAATCTGTTCAAGTATGATGTTGAAGAAATCGCATGACAGTTTATCGCCTTGCCTAAAACCTTTTTCGACATCAAAGGTCTCGGTGAGTTCTTTACCGACCTTGACGGAGCAGCGTGAATTCTCCAAAGTCATCCTGCATAGTCGTACGAGTTTTGCAGGGATGCCGAAACTAGACATGGCTCTGTACAGCTCGTCTCTGTAGATACTGTCATACGCGGCCTTGAAATCGATAAAGAGATGGTGAATATCGATATTATGTTCACGGGTTTTTTCCAAGATCTGCCGTAATGTGAAAATTTGGTCTATTGTGGACTTCTCCGGTCTAAAACCACATTGATAAGGACCTATCAAGTTGTTGACGTGGGGTTTCAGACGTTCACATATTACAGCAGACAAGATCTTGTACGCGACGTTAAGGAGGCTTATCCCTCTATAATTGGCGCAGTTGTGAGGGTCTCCTTTCTTTAGGATCGGGCATACGATACTGAGGTTCCATTCATCGGGCATGCTTTCTTCCGACCATATCATGAAGATCAGTTGGTGCATGCTCCTTTCCAACTGATCTCCAGCTGCCTTGAAAAGTTCGGCATCAAGGCCATCTGCACCTGCAGTCTTATTTGATTTAAGTTTGCATATAGCAAGCTTAACTTCTTCTAGGTCGGGAGGACGGCATTCTTGATCATCGTCCAGGCTGAATGGGACAGTCTGCCTGACAGCGGAATTTGTGTCCTCATCGCCGTTAAGCAGTCTGCAGAAATGATCTTTCCAGATCCTCAGTAGCGACTGTGACTCTATAACTATGTTTCCCTGCTGGTCTTTACAGGCTTGAGTTCGGGGTTTGCCACCTTAGCATTATTACATAGTAATTGTACTTACCAACTCGGAGAAATACAGAGAAGAAAGAAATCAATTGAAGAAACAGAGAAAAATTTATGCAACGCAGGAAAAATAAAAAGCACCAAATATTTTACTCCCATTACAATGAAGAGTGGCTGGATAAATGAAGCTGGAAATTTCATCATGACAGAGTAGGAGACGCTTTTTACAACAAATTAGAAGAGATCAACAACTCATCGCGATGATTTATCGATGGAATTGAAACGGTTGCATGAAAATAGCTTGAAAACCATTACTCAATAGACACTATCGCTAAGAAAATTAACGTATTAATTTTAACAGAGGCTCACATGGGTGAAGAAGAAATATATGATATTCCTGATTTCAATTTAGTTGCAAGTTTCAGAAGGCACGATCGTCCAGCAGCAGGAGTAGCTATCTATAAATGGTTGTCAGATACAACTGCCATTTTTTGTGCAAATCATATGAATTTGCATACGAGGTACACTAGTATGTCTAGAACTATTTTGATATCGGCGATCTATCTGTTTGTCGTTGCAACTGTGAAAATGAACAGCAAGTTATAATAGTTGGCGTTTATATTTCACCGAATACGTTTTTAATTGTAATACGACAGTTTTTATATAAAAATTTATTTATTTATTCTGAATACGCTTCTGCACACCTTCACGGCAAAATTGGGGAGAGATTTGATGATTTGCCAATGATTTTGAATGGTGACTTTAAACATCAACTCCGCCGATACTACAAATTTTAATTTTTAAAAGAAGAATATAATTTAACAATGACGAATGACCGCAGCCTTAGTACAACGAAATATAAATCGACAGTTGGTGCAGTCTTTGCGATATATTTAAATAGATTCGAGTCAAAATTTTTCGTTTCCTATTTAGTTACCATAGGCCTATTACTTCATTATTAGAATACGATGATTGCATGAGATGATAATGGAAAAGCTGAAAATGTGAATGAAAACTCATAAGTTTCATTGATGTTCTTCCATATGTACATGTACATATATTATTAAACATTGAATAAAATTTTGCCACTATGTATTTATCTATTAGAAGAAACATTTCATTGAAAAGATTTTCCTGTACATTGAAATATTTACTGAAAATTCAATTCTGTTTTCACTTCTGTAGGCACTCCCGGAGTGCTGCTTTTTTATTTCATGTCAATCGGTTGATAAATAAAAAAGTTATGCCAATTCTTGCGGACGAAGTCGCTGGCGCACCTAGTTTTTATTATATAGAGAATCATAAAATTGAAAAGTTTTAAAGATCTGTTTAGTGTTTTAGTATTTAAAGTTTATTAAAAGTTCAAAAATTACAATGTTGACGATCCAAAATGCGGATTTTCATTAAAAATTTTGTTTTTATTTATTATTTATGCTTAGGATACACATGTTGAGAAAATACAATGTCACAACTATAGCAATATATAATATACAAAAATGTAAACAAAAATTAGTTCTTTAGTAGCTGTATGGCTTTCTCAGAAAGCTCTTTGGATTCAGCTGTATTTTGTTTTCTTATACTTGATATAAGAGGATCTGATGTCAATAACAACCGATGAAAGACATCATCATTTGTTGCTGTTCTTAAACACTTACTTGAATGCGTCAAGTGTCATCCTTATTTTTTTGTAATCTTTGTTACGTGCTTCTTGTGCATCTTCAGAAAGCTGAATCGGTCAGGTAGGACTCGAAAATGTTGAATTATAGCTTCACCGTGAATTAGTATTTTATGGACTGAAGATGGCATGCAGTACCATTTATATTTTTCAACATAAATGCGAGCTGTATTAAATGCATATTCACCAAACTTTTGAGCATCAATGTGCATACCAGATGAAAGTGTTTGGAGAATAACATAAAACCTCTTAATAAGGTCTTGGTCAACACCTGCTATATAAGAAGAACTTTGAAATGTTTTAAAGAATCTGCGAGCAGTGTTGCTATTGTTACTACTACCAGTACCTTGTCGAGGTTTATCAACATGTAAACCTAATTCAGCTCGAAAACGTTTTTGAACTAGTTCCATTTTTTCTCATTAAGAGTTTTCGCAGACCACTTAACAAATGAAAGATTATACAAAATATGTAAAATCAATTCCATACAACGAATCCAAGCATGTAGAGTAGATAAGCCGTACTTAAATGCGCTTTCATTGTTAGGTTTGTCTTTCACCTTTATTAAGTCATTCATTTCTTTGGGTTTTGCTCCACACACTGGTACAGACAGAACAAGAACTTGTTTTCGTTAAGACTTGTCCAACTTTTCCATCGATCATTGTTAAAAACAATTCATGATGTATTTGAACTACTTCTTCATTTTCGTCAAACAGAGTATTTTGTAATTATTCATTAATTTGATTTTGTATGTCATTTATAACTTCTTTGGTTTTTTCGTGAGTTTCTTTTGAAAACTCAATCAAGATCGGCCGACAGTAACGGACAGAAGAGCAAGTTTGATTTTGTTGCCACACAAGTTTTATTGGAACAATTGAAGCAATGAACAGGTTAGCATCAGACGTAACTTCATTTTCTCCTGATAACCTTTGCTTGTACTCGGTTTGTCCTGAAGATCCGTCACAGCCAAATTTCGTTAAAAGCTTCAAATTCAGGGTTTTTAACAGAATCAATTTGCAAAATACGTTTAGCAGTCTAATAAACTCTGTAATCTAACTTTAGCTCCAATTTCAGTAATTGTCATGCTGGAAGTTATTTTGCAGGTAGTTCTTGAGTTGAAATAAAAAAAAAAAAAAAAAAATTACTCAAATCACCTTTTGAAATCACAAAGTTATCAATATTTTCCATTTTCACCTTATTTGTTTACTTTTGAAAGCCCATTTTCAATTAATGCACTTGTATGTACTAACGACCTCGCTTTTTCTTTTTTTATACCTACATTGTATATATCAAGCATCGATAGTGGTAGTTTTTTTAATGGGGGCTCATTATTGAAAGTCAATTACTGAAAATAGCAAATTCATTTGAAGAACATGCATATCTAATTTTTTAAGAAAAAAAAAACAATATAAGCTTATTGGAGTTTTCTTTCTAATACTTCATGGGGTCATGTTGTCATTATTCGAAAAAGGAATTGGGGCAAACAAAATTTTTTGTTCCTATTTATTCATGTATTAAGGAATAAAATGCACTATGCAAGAACACAGCGCAAGGTAGCGCAACCATTTCAAACCTTTATCAAAGATTAATATATGAAAAAAAAATGGCATGTTAATACAAATGGATTAATATAGGGTGATGGCACTAGTAGTCAGCCCTTTAACTTTTTTTTCGGGTTCAACTCGTATTCAAAAATCCAATATTCATTTGTTAAACAGAATATTTAGTTATTCTTGTTATATGAAAAGCCAAGATTTTAAAAATTTAGCCGTAATTAGCTTATTTCTCACCAAAAATAAGTTATTCAACATAATTGAGGCGAAAGCGCGATTTTGGAGTAGTCAGGCCCCTGAGTTCCAGTTGTCGGCCACTTGAGTATCCAGTAGTCAGCCTCATTAAAGAAATCCATAATTACAAATGTTTAACTACTGCTAAATGTAAACCTTATAAGCTTTTCTTTCAAAATTTAATTAGTAATTGATAGACAATAAATGGCTTATTTATTAAAATTAACTTTTATGTATTTCTGGATAAATAATGTAAGAACGGAAGGGATAAATAAATAAACAAAAGATTTTTCTTACTAATTAATAAAACAAAAAACACTTCATAACCTACGGTTGAAACATAGTTAAAAAAAAAAAAAGATTTCGTAACCTAAATATATGTATACTAGGTGAGCCGCACGGCGGGCGTTGCTCGGGTCTGTAGTTTTCAGGTTCCCGTTCCCGTTCTTCCGCTTCCGTAAGAGTATGGGGATGAAATATAATTTTTATTACTGTAGAACTTTGTGGCATCCCAATGCCGAAAGAATTTTTGAAATCTGTCCAGTTGTTTCTAAGTTTCCACTTCCAACCCCGTTCTTATGGGAATATTCCGTTCCCGTGGAAATATGTAAATGGAATATAAATCTATGTCACTGAGGAAAAATGTAACATCCTAGAATTGAAAGAATTTTTGAAATCGGTCAAGTAACTTAAACGTTCTTGTTCTCGTTCCCGTGTCTGTTCCCGTGGGAATAAAGGGACGAAATATAGTCTTAAGTTACTGATGGAGGGGGATAATGTAGCACCCCTAGTGCTAAAAGAATTTTAGAAATCTATCCAGAACTTTCTAAGATTCCGTTCCCAACCGCGTTCCTGTGGTAATATGGGGATAAAACCTCGACAGGAACCATCTCTGGACTAAAATATGTCTACCCTGAAAATTTCATAAAAATCCGTTGGTATAGGAGTCTATACCGGACATACATACATGCTATTTTATATATATAGATAGGAACAACTAGGTGTAGGTACCTAGATAAAAAATATCCCTTCAGATTCTCGAACCACTTAATAACTGACTTCTCTGTCCCTACAGCCTAACCTTTTGATAGTCCCTCTGGTGTGTTAGTGATAGTTCAGGGTGACGTTTTAAAAAGCCTTAGTACCACGACTTTCCTGGTCTAGGAATGCCATATTCCTTGCTTGCCTTTCTTATAGGCCAATTGTCTTCTCTTATTCTTTCAAAGCCATTGTCAAGGCCTCCTCTGAGTACTTGTGAAATTCTTTTTAGTTTTTTATTCATTTTCTGCCATTTCAAAAATGCTGTAATTTCAATAAAAACTCTTACAATTCAAAGTAGGCACTTATTGTAAGAAAAACTTGTCTAATTTTGAAAAGTTGCTAAGCTTAAATTAACTAGTTCATTTTAATTGTAGTTAATTAGTCTAAATTTGGATAGTAAAATATGTTTCCCTATATTCTTGCAGGTTACTAAATACTAAAAAATAAACGGCTGACATTAGGCGATGCGTCCTACAAGATCTTGTACGCGACGTTAAGGAGGCTTATCCCTCTATAATTGGCGCAGTTGTGAGGGTCTCCTTTCTTTAGGATCGGGCATACGATACTGAGGTTCCATTCATCGGGCATGCTTTCTTCCGACCATATCATGAAGATCAGTTGGTGCATGCTCCTTTCCAACTGATCTCCAGCTGCCTTGAAAAGTTCGGCATCAAGGCCATCTGCACCTGCAGTCTTATTTGATTTAAGTTTGCATATAGCAAGCTTAACTTCTTCTAGGTCGGGAGGACGGCATTCTTGATCATCGTCCAGGCTGAATGGGACAGTCTGCCTGACAGCGGAATTTGTGTCCTCATCGCCGTTAAGCAGTCTGCAGAAATGATCTTTCCAGATCCTCAGTAGCGACTGTGACTCTATAACTATGTTTCCCTGCTGGTCTTTACAGGCTTGAGTTCGGGGTTTGCCACCTTAGCATTATTACATAGTAATTGTACTTACCAACTCGGAGAAATACAGAGAAGAAAGAAATCAATTGAAGAAACAGAGAAAAATTTATGCAACGCAGGAAAAATAAAAAGCACCAAATATTTTACTCCCATTACAATGAAGAGTGGCTGGATAAATGAAGCTGGAAATTTCATCATGACAGAGTAGGAGACGCTTTTTACAACAAATTAGAAGAGATCAACAACTCATCGCGATGATTTATCGATGGAATTGAAACGGTTGCATGAAAATAGCTTGAAAACCATTACTCAATAGACACTATCGCTAAGAAAATTAACGTATTAATTTTAACAGAGGCTCACATGGGTGAAGAAGAAATATATGATATTCCTGATTTCAATTTAGTTGCAAGTTTCAGAAGGCACGATCGTCCAGCAGCAGGAGTAGCTATCTATAAATGGTTGTCAGATACAACTGCCATTTTTTGTGCAAATCATATGAATTTGCATACGAGGTACACTAGTATGTCTAGAACTATTTTGATATCGGCGATCTATCTGTTTGTCGTTGCAACTGTGAAAATGAACAGCAAGTTATAATAGTTGGCGTTTATATTTCACCGAATACGTTTTTAATTGTAATACGACAGTTTTTATATAAAAATTTATTTATTTATTCTGAATACGCTTCTGCACACCTTCACGGCAAAATTGGGGAGAGATTTGATGATTTGCCAATGATTTTGAATGGTGACTTTAAACATCAACTCCGCCGATACTACAAATTTTAATTTTTAAAAGAAGAATATAATTTAACAATGACGAATGACCGCAGCCTTAGTACAACGAAATATAAATCGACAGTTGGTGCAGTCTTTGCGATATATTTAAATAGATTCGAGTCAAAATTTTTCGTTTCCTATTTAGTTACCATAGGCCTATTACTTCATTATTAGAATACGATGATTGCATGAGATGATAATGGAAAAGCTGAAAATGTGAATGAAAACTCATAAGTTTCATTGATGTTCTTCCATATGTACATGTACATATATTATTAAACATTGAATAAAATTTTGCCACTATGTATTTATCTATTAGAAGAAACATTTCATTGAAAAGATTTTCCTGTACATTGAAATATTTACTGAAAATTCAATTCTGTTTTCACTTCTGTAGGCACTCCCGGAGTGCTGCTTTTTTATTTCATGTCAATCGGTTGATAAATAAAAAAGTTATGCCAATTCTTGCGGACGAAGTCGCTGGCGCACCTAGTTTTTATTATATAGAGAATCATAAAATTGAAAAGTTTTAAAGATCTGTTTAGTGTTTTAGTATTTAAAGTTTATTAAAAGTTCAAAAATTACAATGTTGACGATCCAAAATGCGGATTTTCATTAAAAATTTTGTTTTTATTTATTATTTATGCTTAGGATACACATGTTGAGAAAATACAATGTCACAACTATAGCAATATATAATATACAAAAATGTAAACAAAAATTAGTTCTTTAGTAGCTGTATGGCTTTCTCAGAAAGCTCTTTGGATTCAGCTGTATTTTGTTTTCTTATACTTGATATAAGAGGATCTGATGTCAATAACAACCGATGAAAGACATCATCATTTGTTGCTGTTCTTAAACACTTACTTGAATGCGTCAAGTGTCATCCTTATTTTTTTGTAATCTTTGTTACGTGCTTCTTGTGCATCTTCAGAAAGCTGAATCGGTCAGGTAGGACTCGAAAATGTTGAATTATAGCTTCACCGTGAATTAGTATTTTATGGACTGAAGATGGCATGCAGTACCATTTATATTTTTCAACATAAATGCGAGCTGTATTAAATGCATATTCACCAAACTTTTGAGCATCAATGTGCATACCAGATGAAAGTGTTTGGAGAATAACATAAAACCTCTTAATAAGGTCTTGGTCAACACCTGCTATATAAGAAGAACTTTGAAATGTTTTAAAGAATCTGCGAGCAGTGTTGCTATTGTTACTACTACCAGTACCTTGTCGAGGTTTATCAACATGTAAACCTAATTCAGCTCGAAAACGTTTTTGAACTAGTTCCATTTTTTCTCATTAAGAGTTTTCGCAGACCACTTAACAAATGAAAGATTATACAAAATATGTAAAATCAATTCCATACAACGAATCCAAGCATGTAGAGTAGATAAGCCGTACTTAAATGCGCTTTCATTGTTAGGTTTGTCTTTCACCTTTATTAAGTCATTCATTTCTTTGGGTTTTGCTCCACACACTGGTACAGACAGAACAAGAACTTGTTTTCGTTAAGACTTGTCCAACTTTTCCATCGATCATTGTTAAAAACAATTCATGATGTATTTGAACTACTTCTTCATTTTCGTCAAACAGAGTATTTTGTAATTATTCATTAATTTGATTTTGTATGTCATTTATAACTTCTTTGGTTTTTTCGTGAGTTTCTTTTGAAAACTCAATCAAGATCGGCCGACAGTAACGGACAGAAGAGCAAGTTTGATTTTGTTGCCACACAAGTTTTATTGGAACAATTGAAGCAATGAACAGGTTAGCATCAGACGTAACTTCATTTTCTCCTGATAACCTTTGCTTGTACTCGGTTTGTCCTGAAGATCCGTCACAGCCAAATTTCGTTAAAAGCTTCAAATTCAGGGTTTTTAACAGAATCAATTTGCAAAATACGTTTAGCAGTCTAATAAACTCTGTAATCTAACTTTAGCTCCAATTTCAGTAATTGTCATGCTGGAAGTTATTTTGCAGGTAGTTCTTGAGTTGAAATAAAAAAAAAAAAAAAAAAATTACTCAAATCACCTTTTGAAATCACAAAGTTATCAATATTTTCCATTTTCACCTTATTTGTTTACTTTTGAAAGCCCATTTTCAATTAATGCACTTGTATGTACTAACGACCTCGCTTTTTCTTTTTTTATACCTACATTGTATATATCAAGCATCGATAGTGGTAGTTTTTTTAATGGGGGCTCATTATTGAAAGTCAATTACTGAAAATAGCAAATTCATTTGAAGAACATGCATATCTAATTTTTTAAGAAAAAAAAAACAATATAAGCTTATTGGAGTTTTCTTTCTAATACTTCATGGGGTCATGTTGTCATTATTCGAAAAAGGAATTGGGGCAAACAAAATTTTTTGTTCCTATTTATTCATGTATTAAGGAATAAAATGCACTATGCAAGAACACAGCGCAAGGTAGGGCAACCATTTCAAACCTTTATCAAAGATTAATATATGAAAAAAAAATGGCATGTTAATACAAATGGATTAATATAGGGTGATGGCACTAGTAGTCAGCCCTTTAACTTTTTTTTCGGGTTCAACTCGTATTCAAAAATCCAATATTCATTTGTTAAACAGAATATTTAGTTATTCTTGTTATATGAAAAGCCAAGATTTTAAAAATTTAGCCGTAATTAGCTTATTTCTCACCAAAAATAAGTTATTCAACATAATTGAGGCGAAAGCGCGATTTTGGAGTAGTCAGGCCCCTGAGTTCCAGTTGTCGGCCACTTGAGTATCCAGTAGTCAGCCTCATTAAAGAAATCCATAATTACAAATGTTTAACTACTGCTAAATGTAAACCTTATAAGCTTTTCTTTCAAAATTTAATTAGTAATTGATAGACAATAAATGGCTTATTTATTAAAATTAACTTTTATGTATTTCTGGATAAATAATGTAAGAACGGAAGGGATAAATAAATAAACAAAAGATTTTTCTTACTAATTAATAAAACAAAAAACACTTCATAACCTACGGTTGAAACATAGTTAAAAAAAAAAAAAGATTTCGTAACCTAAATATATGTATACTAGGTGAGCCGCACGGCGGGCGTTGCTCGGGTCTGTAGTTTTCAGGTTCCCGTTCCCGTTCTTCCGCTTCCGTAAGAGTATGGGGATGAAATATAATTTTTATTACTGTAGAACTTTGTGGCATCCCAATGCCGAAAGAATTTTTGAAATCTGTCCAGTTGTTTCTAAGTTTCCACTTCCAACCCCGTTCTTATGGGAATATTCCGTTCCCGTGGAAATATGTAAATGGAATATAAATCTATGTCACTGAGGAAAAATGTAACATCCTAGAATTGAAAGAATTTTTGAAATCGGTCAAGTAACTTAAACGTTCTTGTTCTCGTTCCCGTGTCTGTTCCCGTGGGAATAAAGGGACGAAATATAGTCTTAAGTTACTGATGGAGGGGGATAATGTAGCACCCCTAGTGCTAAAAGAATTTTAGAAATCTATCCAGAACTTTCTAAGATTCCGTTCCCAACCGCGTTCCTGTGGTAATATGGGGATAAAACCTCGACAGGAACCATCTCTGGACTAAAATATGTCTACCCTGAAAATTTCATAAAAATCCGTTGGTATAGGAGTCTATACCGGACATACATACATGCTATTTTATATATATAGATAGGAACAACTAGGTGTAGGTACCTAGATAAAAAATATCCCTTCAGATTCTCGAACCACTTAATAACTGACTTCTCTGTCCCTACAGCCTAACCTTTTGATAGTCCCTCTGGTGTGTTAGTGATAGTTCAGGGTGACGTTTTAAAAAGCCTTAGTACCACGACTTTCCTGGTCTAGGAATGCCATATTCCTTGCTTGCCTTTCTTATAGGCCAATTGTCTTCTCTTATTCTTTCAAAGCCATTGTCAAGGCCTCCTCTGAGTACTTGTGAAATTCTTTTTAGTTTTTTATTCATTTTCTGCCATTTCAAAAATGCTGTAATTTCAATAAAAACTCTTACAATTCAAAGTAGGCACTTATTGTAAGAAAAACTTGTCTAATTTTGAAAAGTTGCTAAGCTTAAATTAACTAGTTCATTTTAATTGTAGTTAATTAGTCTAAATTTGGATAGTAAAATATGTTTCCCTATATTCTTGCAGGTTACTAAATACTAAAAAATAAACGGCTGACATTAGGCGATGCGTCCTCTATAGTCAGCCACGGATTCTACCGCAGCTTTTATAGGGGGCTGACTACTGAAACTTAAAACTTTTTAAAATTTTTTTTCTTGTCAATCGAAAGGGAAGAAAATTTCCATTCATTTCGCATACTCAAATCAAAAAAAAGCAAACAAAAGTTGGTTTCAGTAGTCAGCCGGGGGGGCTGGACTTAGGAGCATTGAAAAAAAATTGGTCCATTAAGGCAGCCCCCTTCTAAATAATTACTTAACAACATTTTATGTTTATTTTTGCAATTAAAATTGAAAATGAACTATAAATGACCTAAAACAAATAACATAAAGCACATTCCTTCAATATTTCGCCAGTTATAGCTCTTTTTCCGAAGAACTTCTTCTATTTTTCACTTAGCGAAAAACTCACAACCGACACTATTACAAAAACTTGCAGCAAACTAGCATTTTTAACGAAATAACCAGCAGCTGCATTGGCATACAATTTGGAATCAAAACAGAAGAATAGTTAGGCTTTCAGAAGAAAAAAAATTCATGAAAAATAAGCCTAAGACTTCCCTGTTTTGCTGGACTTTATAACGAAGGGGCTGACTACTGGCGGAGGCTGACCTCACATGCCATCACCCTATAGAAAAAACTAACTGACCCGGCAAACGTTGTTTTGTCTTATAAATTATTTCTAGTTTCTGAATAAGTTCTAGTGTAGACAAAAAGTAACTTACTTATTATAAGTGTATAGTATAAGTATGTGGTCTATGCGTGAAATAGGCATGGAGCGCTATGAACGATAAGGGAATATAAAAATAACAAACGCCAAACAGTATTATTTTTAGTTATTATAGTTTATTTCTTCAAATTACATATCACATATTACCACTTTTGAATGAGCATAATATTCAATATCGGGCTCATACTGAAATGCTAGACGCAAAAATTAATCAGATATAAATGCACGATGTACCTGTTGGCGTTGTTGGTCGTTTGTTCTGATTCTATTAACCGTGAAACGGCGTAATTGTCGTTGTTCTAAACGTATAACTTCATTGCACTGAGATAGTGTATCATTTGATTGTTCTTGACGCAATTGCTGCATGCTCACACGTGCATCAGCATTTTGGTGCTGGATTTGGTCTTCGGTTCTATGGGATCTTTTATCTTTCATACTTCTGGACCTACTTGTATTGCGGCTCAAATCAGCCCTTTTGCGTTTTCTTGGTATTTCTCACTGTACAAAACACATAGAAATAGAATTAATGAAATTACATATGTACTTTGTTTCCGTGTAAAAGGAATTAAAACTTACTTTGGGTTGTCTCTGGTTGGCGGCTGCAGTCTCCGCTATGTAGCGACGTCTTTTTTTCTTTTTGTCTGGCTTCTTTTGGGTTTTAATAAAAATTCTTTTCTTTTGCTATTTGCAAATTTTATATTTAGGTTTAAGAATGTGAATTTAAGTTTTAAAGTTTTTGATTTCGATAATGAAAAAATGGAGGCCAACTTATGCCGATAAATGCAAAATGAATAATAACATCATCCCGTCATTTTGTCTATGAAGAAGCCGGTTGTCATAAAACCGAACGAAGGATTTATGGCAGTGATGCCAAGAAACATCGTTTGATTTTTTGGCGGCGGCTATGTTCATTGATAATGACTTTTTCGGTGTGGAGATTTTTTACATGATGTGTGCATCTTTGCACTGGCAGATTACTTTACTACCAAAATTCCTTGGTTAAAGTACCTGACAGTGCAGAATTGGGCAAACGCATGAACATACTTATATTAAAAAAGTATACTTACAGCACAAAAGTCGTTGGTGGTTGGAGTTCGTGACACATGTTGAGTACTTTTAAGGTTATGTAAATCACTTGCTTAAAACAAAATGAGAATTTTCACCTATTCGAATTGTCAATGGTCGATGGAGATGGAATACAAAAAATCACAGCACAAAGCACCATTGTAAAGTTTTCAAGTATAAACTTTTTAACATTTAAACCACAAAATTGATCAAACTCAATTTGATTTAAATAAAAACAGAAAAAATAACTTACAGCTATCGCACTGAATTCTCTGATAAAACGGTAATTCCAATTCAATTGAGAAAATTTATGTTCCAAATGGTTGACTTAAGTTTAGTAAATAATATTCCAATTTAATTCTAAAATGTATTATTTTTTGAAACAAATGGAGCAAATTATTGAAAAAATGAAATAAAATGTTCGAATATGTGTCAACGCACAATATTTTTGTATTCCGATACATCGACACTATTTTAAAATTATTTTCACTTCCCTGATTTGTCAATGGTTGATAGAAATGAAAACAAAAATCACACCACAAAGCACCGCTGGCTGTTAGGTTTTCAAGTATAAAACGGCACGATTACGGTATCCGTGGTCCCGCAAGTGCTTATGTGCAATTAATTTCAGTATGCAACAGCTTTCCGCATGGCCCGCTTCGCGGGGCTCATTATTTAAACCCTTTTTCCGCAGGGTTAAGCTGCTCATGCTAAATATGGAAATAGCAATTGTTTTCCGTAAGCAACAGCTTTCCGCATGGAAATAATATAATATCGCGGGACCACGGATACCGTAATCTCCCCTATAAAACTTATAACTATCAACCCCAAAATTGATCAAACATAATTAGATATAATTAAACAAAAAACAATTTTTCAAAAATAAAGCGATTAAAATTTAAACCACTAAATTGATAAAACACAATTCGATTTAAATAAAAATAAAGAAGAAAACTTAAGCCTTGCGCAAACCAACGCGGTGAGTGCGTGCGATGCGATTGCGTTAAGTCAAACCTCTATGTAATCTTATGGATGTTTGACTTAATGCATAGGGATTTGACTTAACACAATCGCATCGCACGCACTCACCGCGTTGGCTTGCGCAAGGCTTTACACTGTTATCGCAATGAATTCTCTGAGAAAAAAAATGTGATCTCAGAATTTATTTTTAAACAAATTAAATTGATAAATATGACATTTACACTGAGACTGTAAAATCTAATATATAAAATTCTCGTGTCACAGTGTAAATTAAAGAAACAATGTTAAGGGTAGATGGCCCTTATCACTTAGGGGTATGGAAAATAATTAGTAGCCGATTCTCAGACCTACTGGATACGCATATAAAATTTGGTAAAAATCGGTAAAGCCGTTTCGGAGGAGTACGGTAACTAACATTGTGACAGGAAAATTTTATATATAAGAAATATTTTTTGAAATTGAGTTTACTGATTTTTAAAGCTTAAATTACAAGCTTTCCAACGATATATAATTCTTGTGTCATCACATAATAAAATGCGAAAGAAAACTCTATTAAAAAAGTTCTTTATTTCGTCATTCCAATGGGGCTATATGAAGCGACCACTTTAGATAGATATATCCTAAAAGTATGCAGCTTAATCCATAAAAAAAATTTTGGCACTGCGAAATTTGACCTTTTCTTGGTTAATTTGCATAAAAATTACAGCTCCCACACTACTTTCGAAAAAATCATTTTTGAGACATTAAATGCCATTTGGGCCCCCTGTGCATCGTAGCCTCGCGATGCGTACTCTTCTGGCTATGTCCAGGTCGCGGTACAGCTCATACAGCTCGTTGTTGTATCTTCTTCTCCATACATTGTCTTCGCATACGGGATCAAAGATCATTCGGAGAATTTTTCTTTCGAAACGCCCAAGGGTTTCCTCTTTTCCGATAAGGTCCATGCTTCCGCGCCGTCAAGCAGGACTGGAATGATAAAGGTCTTCTACATGGTTACCTTGGTTTTTCTAGAGAGGGTTTTATTTCTCAATTGCCTTCTTAACCCAAAGAAGCAACGGTTGGCAAGAGTTATTCTCCGTTTGATCTCCGCACTGATGTTGTTGTCCGTGTCTACAGCGGATCCTAGGTAGACGAAGTCCTGTGTACTACCTCGAAGTTATGTCTGTCTATTGTGACGTTTTGTCCAATTCGACGATGTTCTGTGTCCTTCTTTGATGACAACAACCTCGTTTTGCCCTCATAAACCATCAAACCCATTTTTGCCGCTTCTGTTTCAATACTCGCAAAAGCACCATGACATCACGCTTCCTTCTTCCCATTACGTCAATATCGTCTCGTAGGCGAGTAATTGTATAGACTTTTGAGAGATTGTTCCTCTGGTTTTGACGTTTCACTTTCTTACAATCTGTTCAAGTATGATGTTGAAGAAATCGCATGACAGTTTCTCGCCTTGCCTAAAACCTTTTTCGACATCAAAGGTCTAGGTGAGTTCTTTACCGACCTTGACGGAGCAGCGTGAATTCTCCAAAGTCATCCTGCAAAGTCGTACGAGTTTTGCAGGGATGCCGAAACCAGACATGGCTGTACAGCTCGTCTCTGTAAATACGGTGAATATCGATATTATATTCTCGGGTTTTTTTCCAATATCTGCCGTAATGTGAAAATTTGGTCTATTGTGGACTTCTCTGGTCTAAAACCACATTGATAAGGACCTATCAAGTTGTTGACGTGGGGTTTCAGACGTTCACATATTACAGCAGACAAGATCTTATAAGCGACGTTAAGGAGGTTTATCCCTCTGTAATTGGCGCAATTGTGAGGGTCTCCCTTCTTTAGGATCGGGCATACGATACTGAGATTCCATTCATCCGGCATGCTTTCTTCCGACCATATCATGCAGATCAGCTGGTGCATGCTCCTTTCCAACTGGTCTCCAGCTGCCTTGAAAAGTTCGGCATCAAGGGCATCTGCACCTGCAGTCTTATTTGATTTAAGTTTGCATATGGCAAGCTTAACTTCCTCAAGGTCAGGAGGACTGCATTCTTGATCATCGTCCAAACTGAATGGGGCAATCTGCCTGACAGCGGAATTTGTGTGCTCATCGCGGTTAAGCAGTCTGCAGAGTGATCTTTCCAGATCCTCAGTAGCGACTGTGACTCTACAACTATGTTTCCCTGTTGGTCTTTACAGGCTTGAGTTCAGGGCTTGCCACCCTGGCAGGATCTTTTAACCTTTTGGTAAAACTTTCTGTTGGTTTACCCTATCAAGTGTAATGTAAATGTAACCCTTCGGTTATATGTCAAAATGTTAATTTATGTAAATACTTTCTATTCTTATAATAACTCTCTCTATCTGTATCACTCATCGTGTAATAAACGTGTTTCGTCTTAATTAATTTTCTTATAGGTTATGGGCCCAGATCGAAAAAATAAAAGAAAAGTTTTCTTGTTAATATAATTCGATTAATTAAATAAAATTTCAAGTATTTTTGTATTAAATTAAAAAAAAAAAAAAATAATAAAAGGTAAAATGTTTAAATCGGAAGCAAGTGGTAGCATTTCCATTGACAGACTGCGAGGTAGGGAAAACTACCCAACGTGGAAAATCACGGCGCAGGCATTCTTGGATCTGGACAACCTCTGGACAACTACAATTGCCTATGAGCTGGATGCAGATGGAAGTCCTAAAACGGCTGTGGATCCCGAGAAAGACAGAAAAGCAAGAAGCAAATTAACACTAATGATGGATAACTTGTGCTACGTCCACATTCAGGGGGCAAATACGGCGAAGGAGTTGTGGCAACAGCTAGCAAGTGCCTACGAGGATAGTGGGTTAACGCGTCGGGTAGCACTTTTGCGTAAGCTAATTACAACATCCCTTGCTAATTGCGGCTCCATGGATATTTTTGTAAAGGAGATCATAACTACAGCTCAATCGCTAAATGGTATTGGTTTTCCTATCAATGAAGAGTGGGTTGGCTCTTTGCTTCTCGCTGGTTTGCCGGACGACTATCGTCCTATGATAATGGCTTTGGAAAATTCGAATACAAAAATAAATGGTGATGTTATTAAAACAAAATTGCTGCAAGATGTGCGACCTGGTAGCGAAGTCTCATCGGCCTTTCACACATATGGTCGCCATATGCAATCAAAACATCAGAAAAAAGGTCCCAGGTGTAGAATCTGCAACAATTTTGGTCACATTGCGAAGAACTGTCGAAAAAGCCAAGGTCAAACAAATAAAAGCAAAAATTACGAAGCTTTAAGTTGTGTTTTGTCCGCCTCCGCAGCGTGTTCACAGGATAAAAGAGACGCATGGTACTTTGATTCGGGGGCCACATCACATATGAGTTTCGACAAAAACTTGTTTGATGAGCTTCGTGTGGGTGGTGGAACAGTGGTTGCGGCAAACAGTGGCAAGATGCAGGTAAAAGGTAGTGGTACGACTACACTGAGACCAGCATGCAGTTCGTCAGCACTCAAAGTGAACGACGTCAAATTCATCCCTGATTTATCAGTCAACCTTTTGTCAGTCGGTCGCATCGTCCAGCAGGGACACACGATGGAGTTCAACAATAAAAGTGTCAAAGTTAAAAACTCGAAAAATCAAGTGATAGCAACTGGTACGAACGTTGATGACCTGTTTAAACTTGACACAGAGCCGTCCAAAGATGTTGCGTTTACGTGTGGATCGAAAAGCTCCAAAGAGCTATGGCACCGAAGAATGGGTCACCTCAACAAAGAAAGTCTAGACAAATTGAACAGTGGACTGGCCACTGGAATCAGTTTCACGAACAAAACTGAAAAAGATTGTAAAATTTGTGCTATCGGAAAGCAGACGAGGTTGCCGTTCAACAAGTGCGGCAGCAGAGCCAGTCAGCTGCTTGAGGTCGTCCACACAGATATCTGTGGACCGATGGAAAATACATCGCTTGGTGGAAATAGGTATTTCCTGACCTTCGTGGATGACAAATCACGAAAAATTTTTGTTTATCTTCTCAAAACAAAAATGGATTGGGAAGTGCTGTCAAAATTTGAAGATTTCCGTGCGCTCGCAGAAAATCAAAGTGGCCATAAGATTAAAACCCTACGTTCTGATAACGGAAAAGAGTTCTTAAACAAAAAATTCCAAGACTTACTTAAAAAAAATGGAATTCATCACCAAACAAGTAATGTGCACACTCCGGAACAAAATGGCCTGGCCGAACGAAACAATCGGTCGATTGTTGAAAAGGCAAGGTGTTTACTCGCTGATTCTAAATTGCCTAAGATATTTTGGGCCGAAGCTGTTGGATACTCGGTGTACCTCCTGAACCGGTCGCCGTCAAAGGGAACAGGTAAGACACCGGTAGAAGCGTGGAGTGGTAAAGTACCCAACTTAGCACACATTAAAGTGTTTGGCACTACGACGATGGCACACATCCCAAAAGCCAATCGAAGAAAATGGGATCCAAAAGCCAAAGAAACCATTCTTGTCGGATATGACGAGCACACAAAAGGCTACCGTCTTTACGATCCAGTAAAGAATTGTGTGTTCAAAAGCAGAGACGTTTCCTTCATCAACGAAGACTCCAGCGTTGCCGAAACTTTAACATCAGAGAAGTCAAAACCACTTCAGGTTAAATTTCATCATCACGATGTCGCCGAAAAAATTGTTGCAGAACCCGTTATGCACCAGATCGACGACGAGAAAGACGAGTCGCAGCTGATCGATACAAGCATTTTTGAAGATGCTATTTCCAGTGATACGCCAGATGAAGCAGATATTTCTGCGCTCCCTCAGCAATCTAACTCTAACCCACTGCAGCAGCAGGTGTTGAGGCGCTGCGAAAGGGAGCGCAAAATACCAGGCAAGTACAATGATTTTGTTTTAGAAAACGATGATTCTTCCTCATTTTCTAACCCTCAAAATAGCGAAAATCCAGAGTTTAACATGTCACCACAGCATACGATGGAGAGTTCATTGGACGAAATGGAATCACTTCATGGTTTCTCAGGACTTGTCGCGTCTCCATCGCACCAGAATCGACCAAACTTGGTTACGAACCAGAATGTGTCTAAGCCCAGCGATGTGAGGCGCACATTACAAGGCAAGTACCCTAAAAATGAAAATCTTAAAAAAGTTCCATTTACTGCTCCTGATTTTAAACAGAATGATCCAGAAACTCCTGAAGAAGCAATGCTTCGACCAGATGCGCATATGTGGAGACTAGCTATGGAGGAAGAAATGCAGTCGTTAATTGGAAACGACACCTGGACGCTGGAAGAGTTACCAAGGAACCGAACAGCAATAAAGTGCAAATGGGTCTTACGCACTAAGCTCGATGTTACTGGACAAATTGATCGCTATAAGGCAAGGCTAGTGATAAAAGGCTACTCACAGCGAAAGGGGGTAGATTACGACGAAACGTACTCCCCTGTCGTTCGTCACAGTTCGCTGCGCTACCTTTTTGCTCTGGCTGCTGAGTTTGGATTAAACATCTCACAAATGGACGCCATCACAGCCTTTTTGCAAGGAAAACTCACAGAAGAGATTTACATGGAACAACCCAAATTCTACAAAGACAAAAATAACCCTTCCATGGTTTGTCGATTGAATAAGGCTCTCTATGGCCTTAAACAGTCCAGCAGAGTCTGGAATCAAAAATTAGACGCTGTACTCCAATCTTTAGGACTACAGAGATCCAAATATGACCATTGCGTATACCATTCAACAGACGAACATATAATACTCTTCGTTGCAGTATATGTTGACGATCTCTTGTTTTTTACAAACAACGAGAAACAATTAAAAGTGATTAAATATGAATTACATAGAGTGTTTCAAATGAAGGAACTTGGTTTAGCAACGCAAGTGCTCGGAATGCGCATAACCTACAGCCAAGAATCGATTGCACTGGACCAGGAGCAATATATTGAAAAGATTCTTGAGAAGTTCAACATGAAAAATGCCAATCCAGTGAAAACTCCCATGAACTCAAGTGAAAAACCGTGCTTAGAAGATGGTCCAGCTAATTCTGAAGAAGCTGAAGAAATGAAAAGCATTCCATACCAAGAAGCCATCGGCTGTCTAATGTACCTTTCTCAATGTACACGCCCAGACATATGTTTTGCTGTCAACTGTCTCAGCCGATTCAATTCAAATCCTGGACCCCGTCATTGGGTTGCCGTGAAGCATCTATTACGATATCTGCGAGGAACATCATCACTGAAACTTTGATTCAACAAAGGTGGACATGATGACATCGTTGGCTATACCGATGCGGACTGGGCATCAAATATTGACGACCGCAAATCCACAACCGGATTCGTTTTTATAGCTCAAGGTGGAGCTATATCTTGGTGCTCCAAAAGGCAAAGCACCGTGGCTCTTTCATCATGTGAGGCTGAATTCATGGCCCTTTCCGCCACCGTCCAAGAAGCTCTTTGGTGGAATGGACTGAAACATCAGCTTAGTAAACGACAGCAGCCGCTCCGAATACTGTGTGACAACCAGAGTGCTATCGCGATTGCAACAAATGGTGGTTTTCATCCAAGGTCAAAGCATATTGACATTCGTCACTACTTTGTACAAGACACGATTAATAAAGGCAACATCAAACTCGATAACATCAGGACCGATCATCAAATCGCTGATGCTCTTACTAAACCTTTGGACAGAATCAAAATTTCATCATTCCGAGACTCCATGGGGATTAGACCGTAACACTCAGGTTAAGGAGGAGTGTTGGTTTACCCTATCAAGTGTAATGTAAATGTAACCCTTCGGTTATATGTCAAAATGTTAATTTATGTAAATACTTTCTATTCTTATAATAACTCTCTCTATCTGTATCACTCATCGTGTAATAAACGTGTTTCGTCTTAATTAATTTTCTTATACTTTCGAATCTCGTTCCTGTCATGGCACCTCTCAATTTCCTCAAACGAGCGCTTCTCATGCTGCTTCTTTTTCTTTTTGGGAATTCGGTGTTCCTCTCTTCTTTTCTCCTAGTAAATCTCGTTATACTGATCGTAAGCAGCCCTCGTTCGTTTTTGCATCAGCATTTGTCGTGCTTTTTGTTAGGCTGCATTTGTCTGCCTGCATTCTTCATCGAAGGATGGGTTTTCGTTCTGGGAGCCGAGTGAAACCCAGAACCTCAGAGGCAGGCAATTCTTGTAGTACAATGAACAGGTATTTAGAACTGGGTGCTCCCCTTTAGGTTTTAAGAAGCTCCAAAAGAAAAAAATACTCTAGAAACTCTTCAAATTCTTTTCATAGTTCGGCGCTCATACTTGAAAATAGGACGCCTTTCTTGTCGACTTTCTTTTCTTTTGTTGAATTATAAATATTCCTGACCAGAATTTAAAAGCGGAACAAATGAAAAGCACACAAATCCGGTGATCCGACTCAAAACTATGTCGATTTCCACTGGAGGCATTTAAGCCCAAAGACTATCCAATCCATTAGCCTTTTCCAAAAGACAACTTGACTTCAAAATTTTCAACGATATACAGAGGCAGCATGAACTTATTTCAATTCCAATCCTTGGAAAATTATACAAAACCCAACGTTACGTTCAAGAGCAAATCTGTCGGTGAACTTACTTTAGTTTTCTTTACACACAGCGCTCAGATATATGGCTGTGAAAAGCCATACAAGTGTAACCATAAACCATTACCGAAAGTGTCGACCAATCTGCTAAAACCTAATCCAACACAAAATAACGACTAAAAAAGTAAACACGAACTCAACTGGCTGATTTTTTCTATAAATCAAAACCAAACACATTTGGAAATTCTGTCTTGAAACTGCTAGCAAAACAAAAAAAAAATGGCAAAATTCCTGGGTGTTGTATCAAATTTCTACCGGCATCCGTCGGACGATTGTGTTTTAGAATTTACTGACCTGAACCTGATAGCAGATCTCCTTATCCATGAAACACAAGACTTGCTTTATGAATTTCATCTCAAATCCGAGGTCGTAAGGGAACAGGAAATTTCTCTTGTCCAAAACTTGACCAAGGTAATCAGTGAGCAAAATAAAAAAAACTCATTTTATATTTGCTGTTAGATTACAGAAATCTATGAAATGTGTCACATGTTGCATTTGAAAACCCTGGAGCTTGAGCGTGAATCCCAAAATATCGGACAATGGTTGTGTTGTATGGAAAAGTCAATTGATTGCATGAACCGAATTCCAACTTCTTTTGTTGCTTGTAAATGCTCATCGAACTTGGAACGAAGTACGACTCTCGAAAAACTTGTGCAATTGTCTAAAGACACAATTGACATTGAAAATCAATTGGTTGTAGTGAAGAACCAAGAAAAAGTAATACCAGTCACTGATCCTTGCGATTTTGTAAGTATTTAAATGACCTCCCATTTATTATACTCACATAATTTATACAGACCAAAAGATTACTGCCGTTCCTGGACATTTATCTACAAATTTTAGTGAGCATCGAACACAAAGCTGACAAAATAAGTGACCAGCTTCAAGAGGTCGATGGTTATTTCTTAAATGCATACAGTAAGTTCATCTTTTGCATCTTCATTCTTAAAACAGGCTTATTTTCTAGAGAGACAAATAGGAGCCTGCTACCACAAGCCTCGACATGAACCAGCCTCCGATTGCTAAAAAGTCAAATCTCTATCCAGTAGAAAACTTTTAATTAAATTCAATTACATAACAAAACACTTTTAATGCAATATGGAATCAACAATGATGGAGATGAAGGAACCTGTAGAGCCTAGCTCTGTGTCTCTCTGAAGAAGATAACATCTTCTGCAATGATGCTTGTACTTGGCTTTTGGTTGCCCTGTTGGTCTGTGATTTCACCGTAAGTAATTTTTCCTTGAATCATTGTTCTTTGTCCTTTCTTCAGGTACTCCATAACAGTTTCACGGAGAGTTGGCTTGAAGACAACCACACGATGCCAGTCGGTGCGTTGTGCCCAATCGCCATTCTCATATCTGTTTTAACATTAGTTTTCCAATTGAATATAATCTAAAAATTTAAAACATTCCCAAGCACTTACTTGTAGTTGTTGTGTGTGGCAACAGAAAACGTAACGACTGGATGCTCTTTATTGCCCTTAAGCTGTGGATCAGCACCAACTCTTCCCAGAATAGTCACGGTGTTGACAGCTAAATAAATAATAAATTCATTCATTTGTTCAATATGAGTAGGATTTGCTTACTTTTCTCTACTTTGGGAGGACCAGCGGCGAAGCATCTTGTAGCCATGTTCTTTGTCAGTGATGTGTTTAACTGAAATATGATTCAATTAAAAAAAAAAGCTGACTTAAACAAATGAAAGATTTATTTACAAGTCTTTTGGTTATGATTAAATGCATCCTGAGGAAAAATGTGTACAAAATATAAAAATAGCCGGTAAAACTTTGCGAAACACGATGCAAACAGCACAGTTATGAATTTTTTTTATTATTTTGAAATGTTATGTCAAAGTGACATTTTTGTGGAACATAGATGCGTTCGAAAATAAAACCGATTTGATTTCAAGTAAAGACATCAACCATTGAGTTGAACCGGTTGAATATATTGTGTCAGGTCATCTGTTGTTGAGAATGAGCACTTTATAAATACACTTAAGTATTGTTCACATGAGAACGACCAACGAACGACGAATGAACGAATTTTCGTTAATTTTGACATTTCATTCACATGAGTATTTTACATTCGTCACGAATAACGAACACAATTTACATGCAAAACAAAAATGGGGAATGATTTTGAGAATAAAGGACTATTCACATGAGCACGACCAACGAACGACGAATAAATCAAGAAATTAGATTTTAAGTACCTTACTAGCATAAATTCCTCACGAATTTTTTTGGAAACGATGGAAACATAGTTCATACTTATTTTTAGGTGGATAAACTTTTATGTTTGTGCCTAAAATTAAAAAAATTGAGAAAAATAGTTTATTCGTTACGAATAAACATCTAGTAGGTACGAACTGTCAGACTTTATTCTCGTTCCACATACAATCCACACTCCAACGAATAAATTTTTCGCGCGTGCTTAACCTCAAAATCATTCCCCATTTTTGTTTTGCATGTAAATTTTGTTCGTTATTCGTGACGAATGTAAAACACTCATGTGAATGAAATGTCAAAATTAACGAATTTTCGTTCATTCGTCGTTCGTTGGTCGTTCTCATGTGAATACTACTTAAGCACGAGCGAAAAATGTATACGTTGGGACTGTGGATTGTATGTGGAACGAGAATAAAGTCTGACAGTTCGTACCTACCAGCAGCCGATTTATTAGATTTCCCTAAATAGCTCTGAACAGATGAATAGTTATGTAGTGAATAGCACTCTATTCTACGATGAATAAATTCTTATTTATAAACTAATAGTTATGATGTGCATATCTTACCTATCTATAATCTATAATAGCCGTGCTTTATCGAAAATTTTCTATATTCACTTATGTTCACTTACGATAAAACGATTTTTGGTTTATATTCATTTAGCACGTCACTTTCAATTTTCACTTTCAAAGTTGGTACCCTTTGCACTTGTTCTAAGGACAAGAAACATTAAAAATTTGCATTCAGAAGAATTTAAATACATACCTTTTATTTTCCATTTCTATTTTTCTCTATTTAATTATCGATTCACAATTTATTTGCCGCATTTCAACTTTTTACTTTCGATGTAAACAAAACAAATGTCACTTTAATTTTTTTTCGCAATAGCTGTGTTCAGTAAGATTCATTTTTATTTTTAGGATCGGATAATCGAATCGAATTAGGATTCAGATTTCGATGCAGGCATTTATTTCAGTTGCTAGTTTGTGAATTAAAAACTCATTAAGTCATAAGTTAGTAACGGCCATATTATTCACTCTTTAAATTTAAACCCGATAGAAATAAACCCAGTTGTCAAATTTTGTTCCCAGGTTTAAATTTTGATCCCAGGTTTAAAATAAACCCAGTTGTCAAAGTGAGAAACGTCAAATTGAAAGAAAACTTTCTCGTGAACAGATTTATTTTTTTGAAATTGTAAGTACCTAATACTTTTAATTTATATTTTGCATTGTCGATTTAATTTATATACTATCTTTTCCATGTTGTTGCAGGTTCAAGAAATGGTAACTCCACCAATTGCTGCTTCAGGTGTTGCTGAAAAGGCAACAAGTGCCAAGAAATTCACAAAATGTTTCTGCATTGCGGATGAACAAACTACGCGAAGGCACCGCACCTGATATAACCAACAAGGATTACTTCCCAACTCTTGGCGCCTACACGACGTTAATTGAAGTTGGTCTCAGATACTCAATAATCCAAAACGGAGGCTGTTCGCCCCGTTCTGAATTCTGTTGTCTAAGTAGCTGATCATTACTAAGAAGCAGACGAGTAGGAGCGCTGTTTTTTATTTTAACAGACCACAACATGTAACCAAGTCCAAAGTAAATGATAAATGTTTTTTATTTAAATGCAATCCTCAAAATATAAACATGTAAACATACATATATGCCTGCCAACGAGAACATTTACGACAAAAATGAATATAGGTACTCGTAATATAAAAAATTAAACACTAAATTTTGTGATCAGCGCTGTAGCATTTTTGGAACGACCTGTTTGGTCCTTTAAGTGATCTGGTTCAATGGCCAATTCGGTTTCCAACGCGAAAAAGTATGAATATATATCGTCGACATATTTCGAAACCAGAATGGGGTTTTCCGCATTGTCAGCATCAATGTTTTGAACCGCATCAATTAAATTGGCCGAATGCGATTGCACATTTACCGATTTTGATTTTACATTCATTAGCTGATACTATATCTTTTACTTCGTCCTGTGAATCACTTCCAATCAAAGAACCTTGCGTTGGTTTTGCAGCAGTTTGTTTAATGGCTGCTTTTAACTTTGAAAGAGAACGACGTGACAAATTACTGTCCTCCCGCCTGATTGTTGCTCCTTGTACTAGCTTAGATATAGTTCATAGCAGACTGACTGTTGTTGGCTGCTATTGGTTGGGTTGGCTTCTTCCAGTTACTGTCCACGCGTGACTTTGATTTTTAGGATCTTTTAACTCTTTTAAAATCATTGTGGCCACCTCTGATCCTGGAGTCCTTGTCACTTGGGTATCTTGAGTCGTCTAATTGAAAGACTAAATTAATTCCCATTTGAGTTTACAAGAATCTATCAAATGTACTTACCTAGCAAAATGCTTTGCCAATGCAAATGGAAATTAGAACGAATATAACGCAGTCTTTTTAGCAACAATTGACTTGTAAGACTCGTAATATATTTAATTGTTGGCTGTAAGTAAATCAAGTGATTGTCGGCACTTCGGCAGATAGTAACAAAAATACAACAAATAATTTCTTTTACTTCACCTTTTAGGGGCCAGTTATAGCGATCAGGAAAACGAATCAGGAAAAATTTTCAAATGGAATAATAACTATGTTCTCGTCACAATTGAATAACAATTGTTATACCAATCGATGGCAAATCACTCAAAGAATTTTTTGTGCCCAAAAAATATATAATAGAACAAATATTTGCTGTTTAATTTGTATTTTTCTATTTTCCTGTTTCAATTCCATCAGGAAAATAGAAAAATACAATTTTACGGCAATGTATTTGTTCAATTGAACATTTTCTTGGCAAAATAGATTCTCTGGGCTGTTTACTATTGATTGGTATAACATTTGTTATTCAATTGTAACAAAAATACAGTGATAGTTAATTTTGAAAATTCTTCCTGATTCGTTTTACTGATCGCTATAACTGGCACCTTACTTTTGACAGATTGGGTTGGGTTTGTTCGCGTAACATATATAAAGCACACTTTTTATGTCAAAATTTAGGTAAGTTTGCTTGGATTGGCTGCAATATTTGTAATTTCCCTATAGTATGCGAACGAACCCAAAATACATCCGGATGTAAAAATTTAAACCCGACAACGCAATGCGGTTTAAATCCATCGGGTTTATTTGGAGTGAATAATATGGATTTGCGTTTGACAACTGGGTTTATGCGATTTTACATCCGGATGTAAATTTAAACCTGGGTTTATTGGGTGAATAAAATGGCCGTAAGTGACTTATGAATTAAATAAGTCAAAAGCTTAGAAGAATAAAGAACAAGAGGGAAAACCATTGCTTCTCCTGCCACCACCAACTTAACACCACTTTATTTTCGGAATTCAAACTGGTTTTGAAAGCTGAAAATAAAGTGGTGTTTGTGAAGTCAGTTTGAGGACAGATGCCGTGGTGTGTGTGTGGTTTTGCCTCTTCTTGTATCACCTCTGTGGTCAGAAGTCATAAGGTGTGCTTCTTTACTGAAAATTTGCACGAAATGCACCGAAATTCGGCGAAAGTCAGTCACATAAAAGAGAGCGTAGCAGTGCACAAAAAAGAGAGTGCTCTCGAGAGAATAAAAAAATTTCCCCGTCCTGCGAATTTCCGCCACCAAAATTTCTGTGGACAGAAATCGTGCACAGCCAAAACAAATACCACAACTGTCAAACAGAAGTTTTTCCAAGCGTTGCGTTGCTGCGAATGTTTTATTCAAGGCATTTCTTTACTTTTAAGACAATTACGCTCTTTCAGAGTTTCTGAAAGAATTTTACAACCACTCCTTAAAATATGACAGATTGTGAATTTCTGTGCACAAAAAGTAAAGAAAAAGACTTATTCAATCTGTTGTCGAAAATAGAAATATGAACACCCAAAGACTGCCAGCCTCTGGGTTCCAAAAAAGAAATTTACCAACCATCCCTGTTGTGCAGTTAGCTAACTGAGATATTTTTGTTCACTTAGGCTATTCACATAAGGAGTTGTTGTTTTCCCATGAGCGATGTTTTGCTGAAGTGCACATAAGTGCATATAGAATTTCGATAAAACACGCCTAATATAATTTACAGCATTGAGCGGTAATACACAGGTGTACTTCACTATCGAAAACAAACCGGTATCTGAAAGCCATCTATGTATCCGCCAGCGTACTAACATTGGCCGGGTTCAAAACAAATTTCGAAAGTTCGAAAAGATCTGTCAGTCCTTGAACGACTATAGGCCTGTTTTTTTGGGAGGCTGTCCGGTACCTTGTATTCTAAATCCAAAAAAAAACGGTTCGCGTTTTTATGCTTGATGGTTGGTATCCGTGATGAGTTGTAGTTGGGAAATGTCAAAAATAGCGGTGTTCACAAAAGTATGCAAGTATTTTCTTGTGGTTTTTTTTTCTCCGTTTGCACGGTTGGGTTCAGTTCACTTGAGAGTGAATGAGAACAAGTGCGAAAAACTTTTAAATGTCGGTAATCCGCTAAAATACATTACTTAGAAGTTTAGAAGTTCAATACTTACAGCCGTATCTATAAAGAACTTTTAATCATCGATTAGATTTAATTGCCATTTAAGTAACACTTAAGTAACGAATCCGTATCGATAATCAAATTTCACATTTAAGTAACCTTGCTAAGAGCCCTCTTAACTTAAATGCCAATAATGACGTTTAAAGGTCTCTTAAATCCAAATTAAAAATTCATTCTGACGTTTCGGGAAAATCGGTGTCAATTTCGCTCTGTTGTTTTGGTAATAAAATGAAACTTTTCTTAAAATAAAAATATGGAAGATTTTCGTCGCAATTTAAATGTTTTCAATGTGCTAAGAATTTTTCAGATGTCATGATTAATAAATAGAAACATAAAAAGCTGGCACAAAAGCTCCACAGAGCTACAAGGCCAAACGCGTTGTTCTCGCAACAACCATTCTCGTGCGGGTCTGAAAGGTTAAATTGGAATAGCATTCTTCAAGGCATATTTTCCTGCCTTGAGGTGATACCTACCAGAGAAAAATCATTTTGGATGTTTATGGTGGTTGAACGCCCACGCAGTAGTTATGCTTTATCCATTTCGCTATGGATGTCGTGTGCCTACAACCAGAGCTAAGAGATTGTCAGGGAATTGCAGTTTTGCTTGGCAAAGAAAGATTGTTCCATGGTCGAGCGGTCGATTTGCTTCTCATAATAAGGGCCTAAAAAGACGAACAATGCGTTGCGTTAGTTTTGAATGAATATTCGAAGAAATCCTCATCACATTTTAGGTTGATGATACTCGTACATAGTGTTTTTTTTTTTGATAAGCAAAAAGGCACCACATCTGTTTACAAACGAATGGTTGTCAAAACGCAGTTTAAATTGGACTAGATTTCTGTTTTTACTACTTTATTTTGACACAACTATCAATTAGTTTAGCATCAGCGCAGAATCGATTATCGATAAGAATTTAATCAACCTCTCTTAAGTTCCAATTAAATTTTAATTGAAACTTAACTAATCGACGTCTAAGAGACGTCTTAAGAAAATCTAATAAATACGGCTGTTATACTTTAAAAGTGTCTTAAGAAACTAGACACAAGCGGATACTTGTCTGTATAAGAATCAACTTCCGTTTCATGGTATATATGTAACGAATAACGAAATCGAGTTTACTATTCCTTAATGGTTATTAATTGTAGATTAAATAAGTCTGGAACAGATGGCGCTTTTGTTGTTATTAATCATAGATTGCATAAATCTGGAACAGATGGCGCCTTAAGCGAATTTCTTTACAGAGAACTGTAAAACATTGTCCCTTGCACCTCACAGATGGCGACCTACAGCAACGCGTGGCCGCGTCTGCTAGTAATCAATAAATAAATCTATTTTAAGATAAGACGTAGTAAATACTATTGGAAAAAAATGTCAACATTCACCGAAAAATGTGTTAAGGAACTATGCAAAAAAGAACAAAAAATAGTTTAACAGAGCTTTTTTCGTTTCTTTTACGATATATTATCATATACCTATGAACCTGCAAATTAAATAATCAAAATCAATAAATTTCTACAATTCAAAAATCGTTACCAAAATTCTTTTCTATTCTATTCTATTCTTGTAAAAAATTCATTTCCATTCACTTGTGAACACCCCTTTTTTCTGTTGTTCGAGATACATGAAAGTCTCTAGTCGCACCAACATTTAAAAATGAAACATCGAAAAACTTATTCGATATCGAAAAATCTATCCCTTGTACGATTTACTCATCCTTTTATCCCCTGTATCTTTTGTTGTTTTTGCTTTACATGTATTTACAATACAAGGTACCGGACATCTTCCTAAAAAAACAGGCCTTATCTTAACTTTTTTTTTGTCTTAAAGTGGTACTGTGATTCACCTCTCGATTCTACATAGTTACTAGTAAAACTAATTGTAAAAACACAAATTTTTCAGTTTAAAGTTCAACAATTTGACTTCCAAGTATTTCCAAGTTGAGCAGTTCTAGTTTTAACAAAAAAAATGAAAATCGTGTGCCTTCAAAAATGTATTTTCTTTGTTGATTAAACTCACTATTGAAATTAATTTACTAAACAGAATATCCAAACACCAATAATTATCAATTTCAATTCAACAAATAAGCGAAAACTTGTAGAACAAAAAAATAACCCAAGAATACCGAGTAAAGTTCGATTGTCATATATGTTGTTTTCCTTGTTTTGACAAGTAAAATCATAAGTTCAGATTTTCAGCCAAGATTTTCCATCTGAAAATCTATGTTCGAAAATCTGAATATCATCTGAATTGTCATCAGAAAATCTGAAACTTTTTACAAGGGTAAAGTGACAGAATCTTAAGTTAAGACTTTCGAAGATAGGTGCCAGGAACGCGGCCATTCCCTTGTCATTTCATAGTAGCGATGACAAAAACCTATTCAGTCGCTATACTACCTCAATCGGCATTCAGCATATTCTACCTCTATGTTACGTTCAAAAAGTTTTATAAATACGTTTTTCTGTTCAGAGATATTATAAGAGGAACATAGCGCTATTCACTCCCTATTATGGGTTTATAAATAAGGCTGTAGCAGCCTTTATTATATATTGGAGTTATATTGTTTATTGAAAAAAAATATTTCGTTCCACCTGATCTGTCAGAACTAAAAGTCTTGGCATTTGTTGCTGGCAGGGGCATTTAATTATACTTGTCACTAATTCCGACCTTCTTTTTCTAGCTGGCCGCTCGCTGCTAAGAGCACTCTCATTTAGTTGAAATATAAGCCGTGTTTCAATGAGAATTTATATTCACTTCAGCAAAACAACGCTCATGGAAAAACAACAACTCTAAAGTGAACAACGTAAGTGGACAAAAATAACTCACTTGCAGAAGTGAACAACAGCGATGGCGTTTATGGAATAAAGTTGTGTAAGTGAGTACAGCGTTTTATTGAGCGCCTAAGTGAAGTGAATATAAAAATTCCCAATAAAACTGGGCTATAAATTACTAAACTGAGTATATTCCCTAGATCCTCTATCCAACACCGTAGCAGCAACAACAAAACCATCCCGAAGACCGCATTACTGGTTCCGGATATTAAAGCCAGCATCACAACAATCGTCACCGCCAACCTACCAGGGGCGTATTTATGATCTTACTGCTCAGGGCCTTAGGGTGCCTGTGATCTCTGCCGGAGGGCATTTAAGAATACTCAACCGTCACCGCTAACCCGATGAGGGTATAGCTGCGATCTTACCGCACAGGGGTTTAGAGCGCCTGTGATCTCTGTCAGAGGGCATTTAAGAATACTCAACCGTCACCGCTAACCCGCTGAGGTTATAGCTGCGATCTTATCGTATAGGACTGAATAGCGCCTGTGATCTTTGCCGGAGGGCATTTAATAATACTCAAACTGCTAGTCCCTCTCTCTCCTACAGGTATACTGTCGATTGCCGATTCGATACCGTCAGACCTCGAGGAGCAACATCGACAGCTGCAGACGAATTCCTGTTACCGACACCGCCATATAAGATTTGTCTTTAAAGGCGTATAGCGTCATATTACCGATATATGCAAATTATGAGTTTGTAAATAAACTATAAATAAGTTAGATAAGAGAAGTTCGAATATAATAAAGAGTTTCTGACCTTCAATGTGAAGTTTTAGTGTTTTATTCACCGACCCTGGACAGCCGTGAGTCATACCCCGGCTTTAAAATAGAAAGCACATCACAGGCTTTCAAAAATTTAAGGATAGCCATTTTACTATCGCTTTATAAAAAACGATAACATTTTCAGGATTCTGATTGCCTTATAGTAACACCATGAACACTCCCAATGACATAGCCATCTACCTTAACGATTAAGGAACTGCTCTTTTGGAATAAGAAGAAAATGATGTGTAGAACCTTTTTAACTCTGTGGAACGTATAATTTTAAAAAAGAGAGCAATGTTTCGTAAATATGTTAACATCAGAGCGAGGGAGAAAAATAAGTGATTTGGTTGTTAGTTATAGCATTGTATATGGAATCTATAGTACTTTCGAAAATAAAAACGGTCCCTGAAAGCCATCTATTTATCCGCCGGCGAACTAACATTCCCCTGTAGTTTTTAGAGCGCTGGCGGATACATAGATGGCTTTCAGGATTCAGGGACCGTTTTTGTATTCGAAAGTACTATGAGTACTATTACACGGTGAAATTTGTTGCATGAAACTGTTCGAACACCATTAGTGCAAAAGAGAACGAAAGTTCGAAAAACAGAGATGGATAATGTCCTACCCAGGCTTGCTTTAAAAGTTGTACTTTTAAAATTAAGAGAATATTTTTTGGGACTATTTCCTTTATTTTCAAATATTTTATAATATCTTAAAAGGAGGTTAAGCTACTATGTAGTTTCTATAAGACTGCCGATCCACTCATCATACAGTCGTATTTATATCCTTCCTTATCTTTTTACAAGGAGACCAAAGCATACAATCATCTTACTTGATAATGAAGAAGAGATATTATCTATGCAACATTGTATACAAACAGTATATTATATATGTTACATAAATAGTGGGGTGGTGGTGAAAGATAGCCGTAATAAATTAAGCGTGGACATGGTAAAGGCTGAGTTATGCATATGCTGCAATTGCACTCTTTCATGTAGCCAAGTGCACGAAGCCGTCAAATCAAATAAAGCATTGCTTGAAGCTCGCAACAGCAATAACAGATATAATTGGATCAAGCATTGCTTTTGTATTCTTTATTATAAGTTTATATTAATGTATCTTCATAGTTGATTCAAAATACATGTGTGTGTTGGTTTGTAATGTTTTTTTCCCCCATGTTCGGTTTTTAAAAAAAAAAGATCTGGCAACCCTGGTCCTACTGTGTGTCGCATGGGTTATGGTTTTGGTGAAACAGCTTTGACGTTTCTCTTTGTCCTTGTTCGTGTATTTGTTTATTCTGTTTCATTTGGCTCAATAATAAGTAATAATACTACTAATAATGACTTTTTTGTTTTTCAATTGCCGATAAAAGAGGTTTTGAAGCAAACAGACACTAGAAAATAACTATTTTTCAATTACTAAAAACAAAAACACCGAATGAAAGATAAAGAGAAATGTAAAACTAGTTTCATGAAACTGGATTTCATCGTGTAATAACATTTGCGACACGGGATGGCAGAACAAAGAAGAATTCGAAGAAATTGTATGCAACAAATTTCACCGTGTAATAGTACTCTATAGATACCATATAAAGGGTTTTCCAATAGGTATGATATGATTTTGCAGTGGCGTTTCGGCCATTTTATAGGCCATTTAGTATGTCATGATCTCTCATTTGTTTTTTATTGCATTCAGGAGTGTTTACATTTTACCATTGGAACACCGTAAACGTCGTGAACTTTCTGATTTTGCCTTGGAACAAATTGAAATCGATAACGATTTATTTATGAAAATCATCTTTTCCGAAGAGGCTTACTTTTATTTGATTAGTGCAAAACTGGCGATGAAAATCCACAAAATATTCATGAAAAACCATTAAATTCACCTAAATTGACAGTTTGGTGTGGTTTTTGGGCTGGTGGAATCATCGGTCCACACTTCTTTCAAAATAAAGCTGGTAACACCATTACTGTCAATGGAGAGCGGTATAGATCGATGATAACCAACTTTTTATGGGCGAAAATGGAAGAAATTGATTTTGACAACACTTGGTTTCAACAAGACGGGACTACGTGTCACACAGAAAATGCAACAATTGAATTATTGTGAGAAAAATTTAGAGATTCGATTATTTCAAGAAATGGTGATATTGAATGGCCTCCAAAAAGTCGTTATTTAACACCATTAGACTATTTCTTGTTGGGTTATTTGAAGTCATTGGTCTTTCAAAATAAACCAGATTCTCTTCAAGCCTTACAAGTCAATATTGAACGTGCCATTCATGATATACGACTTGATTTAGTGGAAAAAGTGCTCGCAAATAGGGTCCATCGAATTTGTTGCTGCAGAAAAAGTCGTGGTGGCCATTTGAATGATTTGATTGAACTGCACATAAAATATAAAATATTGAAATATTGAATTTCCGCAACAAAGAGTGTGTTTTTTCAAAAAAGAAATCATATCACTCTTATTGGAAAACCCTTTACAATGGTTGTAGCTTGTTGTTTTGTTTCGTCTTTCAAAACCAGTTTGAATTACGAAAATAAAATAGTGTTAGTAATTTTACTGATGAACTTTATACTCAGCTGAATACGTGTATCACAGATAGATCTCGTGTTACAAAAGCAACAATGTAAATAAATGGAAGTTGCGGGGGAAGAGAAGTAATAGTGTTCCCATTCCTCTAAGGTCTAAACTCTGCGGAAACCAGCGCGGTTACTATTATTATTATTATTATTATTTATTTCATCAATAAGAGATACATAAGCTCTAAAAATGAATATTGAAAAAAAAAAAGAATTATAACGATACAATTGTAAATTATGATAAGATGACATTCAATAAAAGTATTTTAAAAGCTTCTCTTGAGCAATTATTAAAAATATCAATAATGTCATTAAAGCTACGTGCAGACGGCATATAAAAAGCCGCACATATGTGCGGTTCTGACGTCACATAAAAATTTGTAAATTCAACGCAAATGCTATACGTAAATCTGTGTACGCAAACTCGCATATAAGGGTGTTCAGACGATGTGCGGAATCTGTCCCAAAAAGCCGCACATTAGTTTGCGTTGATTTCCTCGCACATCAAATGTACGCAAATGAATACGCACATTTTTCGGTCGATGTGCGACGTGTTCACACGATATGCAGAAAAATAAGCACATCAACCATTTGCGTGCATATGCAAGTTTGCGTTAATTTAATCGATTGTTTGACTTTTGTGTTTTGCTAATTTTTTGGCATTGTTTACTACAATAAATTGAAAATGTTAAAAAGAAATTGGGCTGCTATTGCTGTTTTGGCATTAGATATGATTGAAAAAGATGAGAAAAGTGAAGTTCGCGAAGAATCGGGTGTGGAACAGTTACGGATGTGTGGACGAAGGACTTGTTTCTGTATCGCCAGACGGAAGCTACCCTTGAAGAAATACGATCACGAGAGGATAAGAAACGAGACGAGGATCTGAAACAAGAGACATTCGAAAAGAGCTCACGCACTTCTTCACCGAAGAAGGCGATATTGAATGGCAATATGCTCACCTTTAAACATAAGAAAAAGTTTCAGTTTGTTTATTATTTTAGAATTAGAAAAAAAAAAATGTTAAAAAATAAATACTTAAATTAACAAAAAACCAAATACTCCACAGTTCTACTATTATTTAAGTACATACAGTACAGAGGCAAAAGCACAGAAACAGTAAATTTTTGGTGATTGAAGCCATTAAATGGGATGAAATTAGATTTCAATCAGCTCCTCCTCCAATTCCTCGGTCGAACCACAACCTTTGCAATCAATTGAAAGTTCAATCAACAGGCTCGTTCTTTCCTCTTCATCATTATCAACGATGATCGGTTCTAAAACGTCTATATCGACTTCCTCTTCAGTACTCTTGAGAAAACGAACCAAATGAACCGATGACGAACGTGAATCATCCTTCAAGAAATCTAATAAATAGTGATTCAAGCGTTGTAAAGGCTTTCGTGACACATCTACATTTGCGCTGCTGGCTGACTATAGGTTCTGACAAATGACAATGGTAAGTCATCTGTAACGTCGTTATTAACGAGAGTAGCAAATTCCTATAAAATAAAAGAAAATTGTTTTTATAAAAACAAAAAACCAGCATTTTAGAAAAACTTACAAGGTCCGTCGACGAAACAGATACATAGGATCTTTTTATATCGTTCGCCTCCAAAAACAACATTTGATTAAAGAACTACCAATATGCACGGAGGATGATTCTGTGCTTCGACCCGACTTTTTGGTGCGAAGTTTTGCAAAATTTGGCTTGAACGTTACCCACAAACAGCCCCACTTGCACTTAGCTTCTTAAACAGCAACATCAGGCGTCCAGTTGTGCTGCACAATTCGAATCCCGGATTCTGATTTTGTTTTGCGGGGTGATTTATTTTGCTGGGGACCCTCGGAATCTATTTCGCGTTCTCTCATTTAATTTTTTTACTCTCTTCACTTGAACAATGATCACTACTACATTTCAAAATCACTATTGATTTGCGTAAAATATGCACATTTGCGTTGTCCTATTTTCGTGTCAACGCATATGATTACGACGACCGCACATGTACGCACAAGCACGCAAAGTGTCACAAAAAATGTGTTCAGACGATTTGCGAAAATGCCGCACATTTATGTGCGGTTTTGCTGTCGCACATCGTCCGCAAACCATTTGCGTGCATGTGCGGACTGTCCCAAAAGGGTGTTCAGACTATATGCGTCAATTTTCGCAAATTATGACGTAAAAATGACGTCAGAACCGCACATATGTGCGGTTTTTATATGCCGTCTGCACGTAGCTAAATAAATAAAAGAAACAGCAATGGACCCAAATGACTGCCCTGTTGCATGTTATAATTTATTTTTATTTATTTTTTACAGAACGTAATGTAGCTGTGATATTTCGCTTCACTTCACAGCTACACAGTTACAGAATCGACCAGGTTACTTTTTGTTCTTGCAAGAAAACAAAACAGTGTGGAATGCCGAAAATACATTATTTATCCCAAGCTTATTTTCTCTTCATTGCGGACAATATCGTTACTAGGCCAAGGGGTATTGAGTGGTGCCCTTGGCGTGATGGCTAGCATGCAAAATTTTAGTGAGTGGTATAGATTACTCGCTAAGAGTCGCTAAGTAATAAAAATAAAAGAGCACATTTGTTGTCAGCGCGTTTCTAAAAGAAAGTGCCGGCTCAAGTTAACATCACCCCAACTTTGAAATAGGGTTATTAAATATAAACGACTTATAGACCAAGCTAGTGACATCTACAAATTGGACTTGGTTAAAATGAATGGGAACATTTTGACGGTTCACGCAAATGAAGTAGAGTGGCAGACATAAAAAGCAAAAACAAACTCTGGTGAAATATAGCGTAAATTTTGATGGAAATCGAAAATTGTGAATGAAAGTTATGTTTTTGTCTAGAAATATAAAAAATATTAGTTCGGAAATAAATAACACAAAATATGAAGCAAATGAGAAACGTCAGATGAGTTACAGCAAGATTTTAAGTATTTAAAATGGGGGTTGCCTGATTTCAAATTTAGAGTGAATCTAAAAAAGTGTGAAGTTATAATCAATTATAACTTAATTAAAGTGTCACTTTAAGATAGTGTTGCACTAAGGCTCACTTTTATAACTCTAAATTTGTGCTAAAGCTTTTATTGAACTAGTTTTATACATTTTTGCTAGCATGTAAGTATAAACAATAAAAATGAATCAAAAACTAAAAACAGCAAGTCTACCTGCTGCGCCGGAAGTTCGTGGTTCGAATTATTGAAATATCAAAAACAAAAATTTCACAAGTAACCATGAATTCATCAAAAATGTTAAGTAGTTTAAATATCCGAGAGTTTGGGAAAAAGTATCTTTTGGAAAACTGGCGAAAGTTAACACGGCAACCAAACTAAATGGAAGGATATCTTCAGCAAGAGACATGTCGCAGTGTTACATGCTAAGTAAAGGGCGTTTTTATTCTACGTGCGGCTTTCAAGAAGAAAAAAAGCATATACGTAATATAATGCTATGGCCAAGAATTCAGCTCTATTCTATAGATAAAGGTTTGTCATTATGTTTTGAAAATGATTTCGTGCCGCTGCCCCTCGCTGAATGAATTCCAGCCGAAACCGAAAGGCCCAATTTCGACCATTTGGGGCCGTTAGTCAATTAGAATTCTCTTCCAAGGCATCTCGGACTTATCTGCGTAGACAAGCGACTTCACATAACCCCACACAAAAATTCCAGCGGTCGCCCGATCTTGGAGATAACTCACAGGTTTACAACTCGAAAATATGTAAAAATCGAAATAATGTAAAATTTGAGACAATTTACATACAATCGACAATTTTACGTACGCAGTGCTCAGTTGTCGTGCGACTTCAATTCTTCCATGATCAAATGGCAAACTAAGCTTATGTTTTTCTCTACTTGAAGTTAAGTAAGGTTTCATTACAGAATTGTTTGAACTAACCTAGTATTTTTGCTTCCATCTGAAAAACAAGTAATGAGTTGATGTTTCTGTCTATAGTTAAAAAGAGACGGTCATAAGCGATGCTTAGCTTTCAGCGCAGTTGGCTTAAAATTAGTTGAGTTGAAACCCAGCAACTGAGAAGACTATACTTTTTATTGCAAACCGCGTAGTTTTCATGTAGGTTTGGCGTTAAAGGTAGCTTTTAATTAAACTAGTTTCAGTGCCCAGTGGAAACTTTTTTTTAAAGAAGAGGCATATGCTTATCTGGAGCACTCAGACCTAATTGCCGGTTCATGTACTACCAGGTAGCCTTTCCCTTTTTTGTGGTGCAGTAGATGAAAGTAAGGTGGTTGTAATTTCACACATTCAAAGGCGGCGGGCGTCCAGAAGAAACTGGGAGACTCACCCTTCCGGCCTATCTACTGAACACTACCACTGCACCACTGCCGCCCTTAAGCGGAAACAGTATTAAATCAAGTGACAAAAAGACCAAATTGCATGAATATGTTAGAATGTTGTGTTGGATGGCTTCAAGTCTGATACCCACTTCATAAATGGTGGTGTTCCCCAGGGCTCTGTTTTGTCTCCGAATCTCTTCCTCATTTTCATAAATGACCTCTTATCTGAAACTTCTAATCCGCTTAATTGTTTTGCTAACGACTCGACCCTCAGCTTTTCATATTCGTTTCCAAATTCACGTCCCTGCACTTCGGATGTGGAACTGGAACGGCTGCGTATGATAAGCTCATTGAATTCTGACCTTGACAGCATTGTTACATGGGGTCATAAAAACCGCGTATAATTCAATGCTTCGAAAATTCAATGCTGTCTCTTGTCGTTGAAGCTTAACATTCCCCCATTGCCATTATCCATGAATGGTACCTGCATCGAAGAAACCGAAAAGCTGTCAGTACTTGGTATGTGTGTAAGCGATGATCTTCGTGGGAACGACCACATATTTGAAGTCGCCAAAAATGCTGCTAAATGCTTAGGTTTCTTAAGACGATGCAGGAAGTTCTTCACCCCTTCTGATCTGGCTACAATTTATAAGGCTTTCATCCGCCCAAAACTGGAGTATAACTCCCATATCTGGTCAGGTGCTTCTCAAACATCTTTGCGCCTACTTAATAGGGTGCAAAATAGAGCTTTAAGATTGATAGGTGATAGTTCAATCGTAGAATCGATTGATTCTCTTGAACATCGTCGAAACGTAACCTGTCTCTCTCTCTCTTTTATCGCTTTTTTCACAAACAGTGCTCTAGTGAAATAGCCAGCTGCATTCCTCTCCTGAAACAATTTAGCCGCAACACTCGCCTCGCTAGGAATGCTCACCAGTTTTACCTTGAGCCCAACTTCGGACGTACAGTCAAGTATAGAGATTCGTATTTCAGTCGCACCACCCGAATGTGGAATGCTTTACCTGGCTCTGTATTTCCCCTGCATTACGATTCACAAAGGTTCAAAAGCAACGTGCATCGGTGCCTCCTTTCAAATCCTCTCCTATTTTCCTAAATGCGCGCACTGTGTTTTTAACATTATGAGGGTAGTCATAACCCCTTGATGTGAACGCAAAGAGTTTAAGCAACTGCTAACGCAAAATGAGGTAAAGTATAAGATTCAAACAGATAAAGGCAAAATGCCTGGTAAGATCTATTTACATGTTACTCAAATGTCCAAAAGAAAATTTTCTCACAATTTTGCGTGTTCTAACGCTTTTTAAATGAGTGCTTTCCCGAATAAAAACAATGGAAAGCGACTTTAGTGAGTTGGAAGGTGTCCAGTACTAAGTACACGCATGCATTTTGTGTAGATTTTTATACCTGAAGAGGTGATTTGGACATGTTTGAAACGTTGTTCTAAGAATTGTTTAAAGTTAGACAGCCTAAGCATTAAAATTATGAATTGCTTAAGTAGACAACCAAATCTAAGGACTTATAAAGAACTTCATCATCGTCATTGGTCCCAACGCAACGCTCGTCAATTTCAATTTCAATTTCAATTTCAATTACAATTTATTTCATAATGGTGTACAAATAAGACCGAGTCTTTTATAGTATCTTAAGACAGGACTTGCAAGTACAAGTTAAGTTATAGATAAGTAACAATAATAGTACATACAACATTTTAACAAAAACAAAAAAAAGTTAGATAATATTTACAAAATGATTTTAATTTTAGGTAAGAAGAATTTTATTAGACTAAGATTAAATATTTTATTTTCAATTTACTGTTTGCATGTTTAATGAATTAAAATAGTTAAATATTGCTTTTTTAAACTGTAAGATTCCCACTATTTGTTTTAAACTTACTGGCAAGGAGTTCCAGAGTTTGCTGGTATATACATGCATATAATAGTCTAGAAGAGTTCAAATAAGTGCATAAAGGTGTAATAAGATTCAGAGTTCGGGCAGATTGTGAAAACTGTAACTTTTCAAATAAATATAGCGGCGTTTTTCTTTGAATTATTTTGTGTAAGAATATACAACATCTCGTATCCAGAAACTGTTCAAATGTACAGCAAAGGACTAGTTGATGGTATTGAGAGACATGGTCAAACCTACGCAGACTAAAAATATACCGAATTATATTATTAAAAGCAACTAGCAATTTATGAAAAGAACGAGAAACAAGCTTAGCGTAAACCACTGAAGCATACTCTATGATGGCAAAAGCAATGATTTGCTGATTTTCAGTTTAGTTTCAGTAGGTGTTAGGTATGAAAACATATTAAATTTTCGAAAACCACCGTTGATGCGGCCAATAGAGGTATTAATATGATCGTTAGCTGAAATGGAACGATTGATTTTAAAACCAAGGCTTGTAACAACATTTTTAAGCTCAATTTGGAATCGAGATACGAACACAGGTGGAAGATTGGTTGTATCGAATTTCGGTTTAGAGATGGCAATGATTTGGGATTTTGCAGGGTTAAGCATTAAGCCATTACATAGAGTCCATTTGTAAATCTCTTCCAGATCTTCATTCATTCGGCAAGTTAAGTCCTCCAACAAGTTAAATGGTCGAGATAGATACATTTGGACATCATCTGCATAGAGATGCAACATAACATTTTAACAAGTCAATGGAAGGTCATTGATAAACATGCAGAACAAAATAGAACCTAAAATTGAACCCTGACGAACGCCAGACAATTCAATTGAATCCGATGAAATGTCACAAACCTTAACTCTTTGACTGCGGTGTGTCAAGTAGTCTCCAATAAGTCGGACAGACCTATTACTGACCTCCTACTTACTATTACAGACCTCCTACTGAAACCAAAATATAAATTGAGATTTTCACAGAGAATACTGTGATTGACTCGGTCAAATGCTTTTGTAAAGTCAAGCAAGCATAGTAGCGTTAACATACCTTGATCAAACTGGATTATGATATCGTCAAGTACTTTAACCATCGCCGTAGCGCAACTATGCTCTGCCCTAAAGCCTGACTGCACCGAAGATAATAATTTTTGACTCCTTACATAGTTAGAGATCTGGTGCGATAAAACTTTTTCGAAGACGTTCGAAAGGCAAGGCAAAATACTTATGGGCCGAAAATCAGCACTGCTCAAAGGGTTATTTTTTTTTTGGGTACGGGGATAACATTTGCACGTTTCCAACATTGAAGATATGAAGAGGTCGTGATACAAAAATTTATAATATGGGTGAAGATAGATATGATTTGCGGTAAAATTAATTTAACAAAACGAATTGGAATTCCATCTTCACCGATAGAATTGGATTTTATAGAGAGAATGTTCAAGACCAATCGTCTACAATGACTCTCCATATGTTAGCTCCATCGACAAAGCCAATTCGCTGCCAACTCGACACTTTCTGATACCATATTGGCTCCACCTGAGCTCGAGTCTGCAAATTCTGTGATGAAGCAGATACTCTTTCGAACTCGCTTGGTTGCGAGAGTCCTCAAAGATCTCAATATATATAAATCCGCTGGTCCAGATGGTATCCCCGCCGTTATTCTGAAGAGGTGTTCTTCTACGCTGGTAAAACCACTGCGTAAACTTTTCCATCTTTCCTATTCTGCTGGGATTTTTCCGAGCAGATGGAAAACTGCTTTTGTCTAGCCGGTCCCTAAAAAAGGCGAATCTTCCTCCCCTTCTAATTACCGTCCAATTGCACTAACGACTCTTCTTTCCAATCATGGAAATGTTTATAAACCGTCAACTTATGAAATATCTTGAAGAACGAAAGCTTCTTAATGACCGTCAGTACGGCTTTCGTAGCAAACGGTCCAATGGTGATTTGATGGCTTATCTCACCGAAAATTGGAACCAATCTTTAAATTGTTTTGGAGAAAGTAAGATTATTGCGCTTGATATTTCTAAAGCATTTGATAGAGTTTGGCATCAGGCTCCTTTTATCGAAAGTGCGTGCTTTTGCTATCGATGAGTCTCTTCTTCGTTGAATTAGAAATTACTTTTTCGACCGTTCAATACAAGTTGTATTGGATGGCTTCAAGTCTGATACCCACCTCATAAATGCTGGTGTGCCCCAGGGCTCCGTTTTGTCTCCGACTCTCTTCCTCATTTTCATAAATGATCTCTTGTCTGAAACTTCTAATCCGCTTAACTGTTTTGCTGACGACTCGACCCTCAGCTTTTCATATTCGTTTCCAAACTCACGTCCCCGCTCTTCGGATGTGGAACTGGAACGGTTGCGTATGATAAGCTCATTGAATTCTGACCTTGACAGCATTGTTACATGGAGTCATAAAAACCGAGTTGAATTCAATGCTTCGAAAACTCAACTGCCATTACCCATGAATGGTACCTGCATCCAAGAAACCGAAAAGCTGTCAGTATTGGGTATGTGTGTAAACGATGATCTTCGTTGGAATGACCACATATTTGAAGTCGCCAAAAACGCTGCTAAAAGCTTAGGCTTCTTGAGACGATGCAGGAAGTTCTTCACCCCTTCTGATCTGGCTACAATTTATAAGGCCTTCATATGCCCAAAACTGGAGTATAACTCCCATATCTGGTCAGGTGCTCCCCAAACATCTTTTCGCCTACTTGATAGGGTACAAAAGGGTACAAAATAGAGCGTTAAAATTGATAGGTGATAGTTCAATCGTAGAATCGATTGATTCTCTTGAACATCGTCGAAACGTCCCCAGAAACAATTTAGCCGCAACACCCGCCTCGCTAGGAATGCTAGCCAGTTTTACATTGAGCCCAACTTTGGTCAAGTATAGAGATTCACATTTTAGTCACATCACCCGAATGTGGAATGCTCTACCTTACCCTGTTTTTCCCCTACATTACGATTCATAAAAATTCAAAAGCAACGTGCATCGGTGTATTTTTTTAAATCCTCTCCTATTTTCCTAAATGCTCGCACTGTGTTCTATAACATTATAAGGGTAGTCATTACCTCTTGATGTGCGCGTTAATTATAAAAAAAACTTATTTTAATATGATAATGCAAACCAACTGCTTTTATAAGGATTATCTACCAATCTTCTTAACTTTTCAGCGATACATTTTTCCAAAAACCGACACGTTCTTAGAACATATTGAGCTGCTTGTATAACAATGAAATGCGTACCGAAGAAAAATTATCTGTCAGTGCTCGTTTAAAAGATGGAGATGTTCATATTTATACCAATTATTTGAACTCCTACCCCTTAAAAACTCCTTAACACCTTGACCCAATTTCTCAGTCCCAAACTTAGTAGACAGTCTGACTACAAAAATGCTTTCACAAGAAAAAAACTCATAAACTTACAAAAACTCCAACATAATCTACGTATCTGTCCTAGTAACTGAAAAGTATTAGAGCCAAACTTGGATTCAAACTTTTTCAAACAAAATAATACAAAAAAAAACCAATCCATACCAACTTCCCGGCTGTAACTTTCTGTAAGCAGGCCAACACAAAACAAAAACTTCAAAACATCATCATAACAGCAAAAAAAAAAAGGCTCGTCTCGGAATCCAACACGCTGAACAGCACAGAAGAAAAAACAACAGAAACAAAAAATTACTGCGCCACGACCCAAAGACCCGAGGGTGATTGATTATAAGGGAAACTTTTTCAAGGGTAAGACTGCTGCGTACAGAACAGCACCCATTTAATTCAGAATCCCGACATCCTGTGGCATTACATACTTCTACGGCATGGAAACGTTTCTATTCTGGTGGTGGTTTGGCTTCTCGCTGTAGTACCTACCCGGCACGTGAAAAACAACGTATATTTTATTTTATGCAGGCCGACAAAAAAAGCAATGCTTTTCGCAAGGGACACACTTTTTTATTCAGTTCTGTGCGTTCCCCTGAGTTGTTTAGAATAAAAGCATAGGCCTTCTAAACGAGGGAAACTCAACTAATAGCCTTGTCCACACAAATGATGCCCTATTTGAATTGAAAAGTTATCAGCGATCGCGGTTTTATTCGGAGGCTTTGTTAAGCAAACCCTACACAGTACACACACGATAGGGCCTTTTCGCCATTTCATCAGGCATGAACTCTAAAACCTAATATTGTGAAAAGTGACAATAAATGTTTATTGGGTTCGGCGCTCGTTTCATTTTGGTGTGTGCACATTGTACAGCCCTTAACAGACACGACCATTAGCCATAACCATAACCCACACCTGGCCCTAGTCCAGGCACCAGGTAAAAAGCATGATGTTGATGGTGCAGCTAGGTGGGATATAAATTTGTTCAGTCGTTTTGCCTTTATTGAGCACTTGTAGCTCATTTTATCTCCCACTTCTCCATCTATACTTTGCTACTGCTGAACAATTTCTCTTCTCTCTTGTTCTCCAGGGAGATGACCCAGAATATGGACGGCTGTCATAGAGCAATGCTCAATGTATACCTACCCGATGGAAGTTTCGGGATGATATACACAATACAATTGTTTTTGCTGGATAAATGTGTGAAATGGGTGGTATAGGTGGTATGGGTGATATGGGGTTGGGTTAAAGGGGGCGTAATGTGCAGTATATATATGATGGATTGTCTGTCTGTATGTTGTGTGCCGGTGAATGAAATTGGTCAAAATGACATCGGGCATAGGAGATTGGACGTGTGGGGCTGCCTCATTTGCAATATATGAGAGCGAGGAATGGGCTTAAGCACAAAATGTGTAGTGTGCTTAAATATCCAGCTATAGGCTGGTTGATTTGAGTGCATATTTTGATTGAAATATTTTAAAGCCTTAATGTAAATAGTTTAGTTCGGTACATCGGGAACAAGGACAATTCCCGGCACGCGGTGGTAGATATTTTCAAAATTTTAGTGGTAGTCCACTACGATGGACATGACACTTTTTTTATATTTGAAATGTTCTGCTTTTTGCGGTAGTCTTTTTCTTCACAAATATTGCAGGTTCAACTCCACCAATCAGAGTTTTTCGCTTTTCTAAAGCCCTGTTCCTTACTTCATCATTTTAATTGAAAATGAGGCTACAGTGGGAGTTCAAACGAGGCATCAACCGCTTCATCGCTTTATGGTGAGATATAGGTTTGTAACATTTTGTTAATTGAACTTCGCTTTAGATACGATTACGCGTCACCTGCGTACGTTGCCTTCGAAAGGAGATTCTGAAAACATTTTGAAAAGGAAGTCGTCTGCTAGGATAAAGTTCCTGGTATCTTCGTTGTAGAGTCGTTAGGGGTAAGTGCGCGCACTTTTCACTTTTAGCTCAAATTGAGAAAAGGTCATAAGAGATATCACCTTAAAGTTTTTAACATTTGATTAATCTATATTTCTAGAACAAAAAATTGCCAAAAGAGTAAAGGTTGATGAAAGTATTTTGTATGATTTTGTTAAAAAACCAAACCAAGTCAACTTGCGCACTCTTGCCCCGAGGTCAGGGTAAGATCGCGCAAAATCTCGGGTAAGAGTGCGCACCTAGTTTGCATTGGAATCTTAGTAGTTTAAGTCAGTCAAAAATTTAAAAATTTAATGTAATACTTTCTGAAACAGTCAACATTTATTATTCCACAGCTTCAACCTTTTCGATACACTCAAAAGAAAAATACTAGAAAAGAGACAACTTAAATCAATTACTAACAAGAAATAAAACTCATATCTTATTCCTTTTGAACTAATTCAATTCAGAAAACAAAACAAAAATTATCTTAACAAAAATAAGATATTTTTTATTAAAATATTACAGCCTTTGTGTTTGGAAATTCATAGATATTTATGACACGGTCATCACTTTTTTTTAATAAAAGATAAATAAACAAAGTAAAATAAATTAAATAAAGTAAATTAAATCTACAATGTAGTTTTTAAGGTAAGCTTGGTAAGTTCGACCCATTTTCAGAAAACTTTTGCAATCTATATTTTTGTACTGTAGAGAGTTAAAAAACTAAAAAAAAAAGAGTTGAAAACCGAAAAATTCAATACGGGGTAAGATTGCGCACTGCGCGCTCTTACCCACATTAGCACTGCGCGATTTTACCCACAAAGCTACTTTTTTCTGATTTTATAAAATTTAATAGAAAATAACACAAAATCTGCAAAATTTTAAGCTTGATTGAAGCTAAAATGTTCACTTCTTACAAAAATATGCTACTTACGATATATAGTGCAGCCACGCCGGCGCCACAAACTTTTCTGCCAGCGCTTTCTTTTTTTGGTTTTCCACGTTTTTTTTCCAACCCCTATATCTGTTTAATCCAGCTGCGCACACACTCGCGCAGGACTTTTTTTGTTGATATCTAGCAAGCTTCAGATTTTCTTATTTTTCGTTTTCGATTATTTTTTACACAGCCAAGGAAATAAGCAGTGCGCGCTCTTACCCACTGCGCGCTCTTACCCCAAATGACTCTACTCTTCTTGAATTTCCATTGCAAAACACATATACGAATAAAATGTCTGCGTATACTTCTTTTCAAAAAGCTCTCTGATCAAACTGCAATCGCGACTTATTTTGATAGACTGATGAACAAATTTGTTTTCTTATTCTTGTATACGACTTATTTACCAATTGAACATTCATACCCCATACTTAAAGCAAACACCCAAAATGAAATCCAAAAACGGGTTCTGGCATGCATTTAAAACGAAGGATGCCCTCCTTCGTTTTGAGCACTTGTTATAATTGTATTTGTATAAGATACTTAAAAAAAACTACTAAAAGTGTATTATTGTTTTATTCAAACAAACCTCGAAGCTAAAATTTTTTTTTATTTTAAATTTTACCCATTTTGTACATTTTTTCAAGTATCATAAAATGTATGGGTTTTTGAGTGTACTTATTAATGAGTTTTTTTATTATTGTTTTTTTCATCTGTAAAAAATAAAGAAACTCTATGTTTAACAGGCATTTTTTGAAAAAATATGACCTCAAAGTCAAGTTGAACACCAACCCTAAGCCTAAAGAACACCAACCCTAAAGATAATAAAATTAAGTCTCTACCGCCAGTATTGACAAAGAAATAGAATTTAACACAGGTCAGGGTACACCAAAGTTAGCCTTTTTCAAATTGTAAAAAAGTAATGTCAAAGTTGAGAAACGGACTTTACTGTAGAACAACTTTTTTCTTAGAATATGACCAAGAATCACATCTTGAAGTATGTAACACGAATTACGGAACACCCTGCATTTGGTGGTGTAGGGTTGCAAACTACACATTATTTATGAAAATTGAAAAAAACAGATAAAATATTGAAAAAAATATTTTATTAGTTATTCCAAAAGCTCTTAGCGCAAATATACTCTGAAAATTTAATCAAAATCATTGGACTTAAAAAGAAAAACGGTGTTTTACTTTCACTTTTTTTAAAAACGAGTTTTTTAATAGTCAAGTATGCAATGCTTAAGATCTTACCAGAAGCTGTTTTGACAAAGAATTTGAACGAAATCAAATACACGGTTTTGAAGTTATTTAAGAAAATCTAAATTTTTTTTTATAACTTATAAAATTTTTAAAACTTATAAAAATTTCAAAAATGAACATTTTTTGCAATCTTTCTTAAACTTCCTGGGACTTCTTAAATATAAAATTATACATATTAGCCATTTACGAGAAAGTCGGTTTTTAAAAAAATGGTACTATGGATGATACCGTTCTTAGACTTTTCCCGAAAATATTTTTTATATCAGAAGAAAGACAACCTGAAACTTATCCTTCACACAAAATTTAATCAAAATCGTTGGAGCCGTTTTCGAGAAAAATAAGTATTACCATATCTGTTCTATCGCAGGTACCGTTATTTCAAGGCCTAGAGACCTAATTCCAAAAAATTCTATTCTATCCTTACCGACTGCATGAAAAAGCTATACCACTCAAAATTTCAAATGATGTAAGCTCTAATTCCCTGTTGTATTCTAAGAAACTAGAAGCAACAAAAGAAGTAATGCTTCGACAGCCTACATTTGGACGAGCTCTGAATCTGATCTTTTTTCGATGAATTTAAAGCTCTATCAAAAACTTTGCACTCGAATTATGTTAATATAATGACCAAGTCATTAAAAGAAGATCCAAAAAGTTGGTGGAACTTTTTTAAATTAATAATAGATTTGAATAACTTTGTATGTGATAATGCCACTTTAACAAAATCTTCTGTCAGTTGCAAAGCTTTTGATTACCATTTTTATAGCTCTTTCTCTGATTCTCTTGTTGAATTAGACCGTAGCTACTTCGAGTTTCTATATAGTTGTCCTCAAGTTAATTTTAATGGTGTATCAATTAACCTAGAATGAATCCTTCACTGTCTCTCTTCTTATAACGGTATTTATTCTGCTTTCCATGATAGTTTTAAAAAAAATCCAATAGTTTTAAAAAAAAATTAGATCCCAAAATGCTTTTTTTCTTCATTACTTGTTTTCATTTTCCTTAAATTCTGGTAGACTACCCTTAATGTGGAAAAGATCTTTTATTACACCTGTATTTAAAAAAGGTATCGCATATCCTAACTTATAGATCCAACTCTAAGTATACCCAAATTATTCAAACAACTTGTTTGTGAAAACTTAGCTTCTGGTACTAAACATATAATTTGCAAAGAACAACATGGTTTTGAACAAAAAAGAAGCAACAGTAACGAACCGTGTATATTTTCTTCATAAGTGTTCAAACTCACCTGAAGACGAACAAGAGTTAGATTGTAAAGGGTTTTTCGACAGGGACGCTACAAAAGTAGAGCAACAGGGATAGCAAACGACGCCATATTTCTTGCCGCTCTTTTGACATTTCTCTTCAGTAAGGTTTGCCTTGGAAATATATACGAGCCAACAACGAGTCGAAATTATAAAAATTTACTACCGAAATTCGGAGTCAGTGGCCTCAACGTTAAGAGCGCTACGTCCAATTAATGGAAAAATTTGAATCCACAGCCACAGTACAAAATTTTCCCGTGTTAGTGAGACAAAGAAGTGCCCTTAGTGTCGAGAATATTGCTGCCGTTGAGACTTCAGTTGCAGAAAGCCCAAATGTGTCTCTCACACGTCATTCTCAAGTGTTGGGCATCTCTGTGGCGTCGGTGTGGCGAATTTTGTGAAAAGATCTTGGCCTACTTCTAACAAGATTAAATTGACACAAGAACTGAAGCCGCTTGACCACCAGAAGCGTCGTATGTTCGTGAATTGGGCTGAGCAACAACTTGAAAATGATTCGGATTTTCATCGAAAAATCATCTTCAGCGATGAGGCTTATTTCTGGCTGAATGGCTTCGTCAATAAACAAAATATGCGGTATTGGTCAGGCAGCAATCCACACGTACTCCATGAGTCATCATTGCATCCCGAAAAAATTACGGTTTGGTGTGGTTTATGGACCGGCGCGGTCCATAAACCACACATAAACGGCGTCATTGGGCCGTGCTTCTTCCATGATGATCAAGACCGGCACGTTACTGTAAATGGGGATCGCTACCGTTCAATGATAACCGAATATTTTTGGACCAATTGGATGATATGGACTTCGAGGACATGCGAGACGGCGCCACAAGCCAAACAGCGAATGTCACAATCAACTTATTGGAAACCAAGTTTGGAGAACGTGTTATCTCACGAAATGGTCCAGTCGCTCGGCCGCCTCGGTCGTGCGATTTGACGCCGTTAGACTATTTCCTGTGGGGTTACATCAAGTCTATGGTCTATGCCAACAAGCCAGCGACGATTGATGAGCTTCGTACGAATATCGAACGTGAAATTGCAGCAGTATCGGCCGATATATGCTTGAAAACCGTCGAAAATTGGGTTCAGCGTCTGGATTTCTGCAAGCCTGCCCGTGGTGGCCATGCAAAAGAAATTGAGTTTCATACATAATGGCATTGAACGTACTTTCATAGGAATATAGAATTTCAAAGCAGACGGCAAAAAGCCATGCTTTAAAGATATTTATTTTTTAATGAATGGTGTAAATATTATTTATGGAAATAAAATCTAATCTAATCTAATCTAATCTAGAATTTCAATGATATACAAAACCAGTTTCGTTTTATTAAAAAAAAAAAACTTTTGTAGTGCTCTTATTGAAAAACCCGATATACATATATACAGACTTTTCAAGGACTTTTGGTAATCTTTCTCATGATATTATATTGTTTAAACTAAAATCGTATGGATTTCCATAAACTCTCGTCGATTGGACCAGATCCTACCTCACTGATAAATCTTATGAGTTAAAATTCTCAACATTCTTACAGATTTTCTTAAGGCACAGGTGTACAACAGGGTAGTCACCTTGGCCGTATCCATTTTATTCTAGCCATTAATGATGTTTCTTTTGGCTTGTCATCAAGTGAAATTTTGATCTTTGAGATTTTTCAAGAAAAACCGATCGCCTTATTTTACAATCCGACAATTTTGTCACATGGTCTGGTCAAAGTGGATTGATTCTAAATCCAAGCTAATATCAAAATGTAACTTTTTGAAAGAAACGGGTATCTGCTTTGAACAATTACTCGATTTCACAGCAAATACTTTGCAAGTTGTTCAGTATTAAGGACGTCAACGTTTACTTTAGTTCTAATTTAGACTTTGCACCACGAATCAACTTCATTGTTAGTAAAGGAAATTCAAATCTAGGCTTCGTTAGAAGATGGGCTAAGCAGTTAACGGATCCCAATGTCATCCTTTCGATGTACAACAACTGTGATGTTCGACCTCATCTTGAATATGCTTCTCAAATAAAGGAGACCATATTTTTTATGCAGTCCACAATTCAGGAATAGAAAGTGTACAGCGAAGATTTATTAGACTTGCTCTTAAAAGACTTCCTTGGATTGATCTTTACGATCTTGCACTGTATGAGCACCGTATCCAACCCTGTATAACTTGAATTTATTTAAATTTTTTAATTTTGAAGAAAGCTAATGCCATGCTGTTATGACTGATGTAACTGGATTTAAAAATAATTGTGATGGTGTGACCGCCAATAAGTGGAATTTGCAATGTAATATGAATGAATCTATTCTAAATCTTCCAAAAAGTTTGGTAGGAAAAAGTCTTTTTTCAGGTGATTTTATGTGAATAAAATAAATCGTTTTTTCCTTTTCAACAATATTTTTTAAATCTTATCAGGTTTCCAGCAACCTTATCAGTTTACAGCAAGCTTATGTAGGTATTGCATGCTCTGCAAAAGTTCATATTTTATTGTTGACAAATTATGTAATAGGTGATACGATTTAATAGTAACGTCATCTGAAAAAATGCGTTCGAAGAAAAGCGAATTGAAACTCTACAATGAATAAATAATCAAACGACGTTCAAGTACAAAAGTCAACTTATCTTAAATGTTCCCCGGCGATAGATAAGATAGAGTTGATGCAGAAAAGCTTTTGTGTGTGTGTACGAAATTTTTTTATTTTCATTGCAATCATATTCGAGCCAAGTCAAATGCCAAATCGCTTTTACCCGCTCCGCATGGAAACTCACTTCATTAAGAGTTAATGCAAACAAATTATCAGTTTAACCTGAGGTATGAAGGTATTGGAGCTCTCAATTTCAATGAGTATGGTTCTTTTAATAGATAAATGCGAAAGAAAATAAGATTGACGTGTGTTTTTCCCCTTGAAGTCAACAGGATGATGATTGGACTTTTCGCAAGAACTGCATTCGCATTCTGTATTGCTCTACCTACAGTAGTTGAGCTTTAGATAATGTTTCTAAGACTAGGCTATTCATATTAAGTTATGGTAAGAAAATATGTGATGAACTTTTGCAGTGAAAAGTATCTTATTGATGTACATAGATACCTTAAAACCTAAGTTATGACCTTCAAAATACTTAAGGCTTTGATACTATGGCGAGGAAAAATTTGGTTCCTTGAACAGTGATAGAGTACTGGGTTATTTGACATCAGTTTATTTTCAATCATTTTATCTTTTTTTTAACATCCTTATAAAACAGGGTGTCCCGTAATTCGTGTTACATACTTCGGGATGTGATTTTTGGTCATATTCTAAGAAAAAAATTGTTCTACAGTAAAGTCAATTTCTCAACTTTGACATCACTTTTTGACATTTTAAAAAAAGGCTAACTATGGTGTACCCTGACTTTTCTCTGCCAATACTGATGGTAGAGACCTAATTTTAGACTTAATTTGTTGGAAAGTTTTGACGTTGAGCTCATTTTTTTCAGAAAATGCCTGATAAGCATAGAGTTTCTTTATTTTTTACAGAAAAAGCTCATTGACAAGTGCACTCAAAAACCATACATTTTATGATACTTGGAAAAATCTAAAACAGGTAAAAAATAAAATTTTGGATTTTTACGGTCTTTTACTGCTACAGCTTGGAATGGGAGTAGTTTTCCAAGAATTGATTGTTTAAAGGCAATTTTTATGACTGTGCACTGATGAAAAGGGTAAAAAGTGTATTTGACTTGCTACCAAAATCTTAATTGACGTACCTCGTTTCAGGCAGATTTAAGTTTGGCGTATGAATGTTCAATGGGTACATAAGTCGTATAAAAGAATAAGAAAACAAATTTGTTCCTCAGTTTATCAAAATAAGTCATTGCAGTATGATCAGAGAGCTTTTTGAAATGCCTTCATTTACGAAAGAAGTATACGCAGACATTTTATTCGTATATGGGGTTTGCAATGGAAATTCAAGAAGAGTACAACGAAGATACCAGGAACTTTATCCTAGCAGACAACTTCCTTCTCAAAACATTTTTGGAAAAACCTTTCGGAGGCTTCGAGAAATTGGATCAGCATAATAGAGTTATCGAGAGCAAACATCCACAATGAAATCCAAAAACGGGCATGCATTCAAAACGAAGGAGGGCACTTTGAGCACTTGTTATAATTGCATTTGTATAAAATACATAAGAAACTACTAAAAGTACCCATATTATTGTTTTATTCAAACAAACCTCAGAGCTAAAAATTTTTCCTTTTTTAAAAAAATTTTACCCATTTAGTATTTTTTCAAATATCATCAAATTTATGGGTTTTTGAGTGCACTTATACATGAGTTTTTTTTACCAAAGATACTTGCAAAGCATAGCAGCATAGCACGCAAAAACATAAGCTGGTTCAGTAAATGGGAAGGGCTATCTCTGCTCTGTGGAACTCCACTACCAAGCTTAGACATACAAGACGTTTATCTAAGAAATAAACTAATGAGCTATCTAGAAGTTTTGGATATAAAAATAAGATCAGATCTTATTGAGGAAGCTAAAGGCTCATCAAGGAGATCATTGTATCCAAAGCTCCAGTATAATTTAAACAGTCTGAATTATTTTACTGATGAACGAAGTTTGATTGAAATTTCCCATATTTTTCGAGTGAGGGGAGAACTGCTACCTCTAAACTACAGACCATACCACAAAGACCGAAACACGTATTGTTCATTATGCAACATGCAAGAACAAGAAACTTCTTTTCACTTTTTATCTATCTGCCCCATTTTGAAAGAACTTCGATTCGTATACTTTCAAAAGACAATTTTAAATGAAGAAGATTCTATAAGTATCTTAAATGGCGAAAATTGGAAAAACCTGGCTCATTATTGCATAGAAACACTCAAATACCGACAAGAATTTACTAACGATTAATAGTAGATTTCAACCCAATCAGGTGCTTCCTCATCTTTCGTACACGAAAACTCCATTTTTGTTAAGCAAATATACAATACTTTGCATATTATTATAATTTCAAAATGTTAAAAAAAAGAAAAAAAGTTGTGAAATATTTTCAACAAAATATAAGTCATGGAAAACTAAAACATTATTATTTTAAAGATAGAACAAAAAAACTCATATATTTAAAACAAAATTTAATGAAAAAGTTGGCTCTTGCAGACGGTTTCAAACCAAGCTAAACTAAACTAATACTACATGAGTTTTTTTTTATTATTGTTTTGTTCATCTGTAAAAAAATAAAGAAACTCTTTGTTTAACAGGCATTTTCTTAAAAAAAAATGACCTCAAAATCAAAACTTTTCTGGGGGAAAAAAATTTTAACACCATTTAAAATTGAAAATCTGGCCTAAGCCCATATAAGCCCAATTTAAATACAGTTTTAAGGATCATTATTTTAGCATCTGCAAAAATGGGCGTTTTTATATTTGCGCTAAAAGCTTTTGGAATTGATAGTTAAAATTTTTTTTTTCAATATTTTATCCGTTTTTTTTTTTTATTAAGTTTTCATATTTAATTTGTAGTCGGCAACCCAAAATATGCAGGGCGAATACTAAAATTTTGTACTCAGCCGTAAAATTTTGATTTCGTATCTAGCACACAATCGCAAGCTCGCGCGACCTAGTCGTGCCTGTTTTTTATTTCATTTTGCAATAACAAATGTGGCAATATCGCAAATTGTTTTTTATTGTACCTGTGTACACACAGGTTAGTTTTGTTGAATTACAGATATTCCAACAAAAAAGGGGAACAACTTAAATTTCCTTTGATGTCGGATGGAAGAAAAAATATAAAAAGGGAAAATCTGCTCAGAGAAGAAGTTAGAAGTTAGAATTTTCAAAAAATCAATTTTTTTTTTTATTATTTTCTTAATGTACATATTATATTTAAGAATACACACAGAAAATTTCACATCGTTCCGGTGAATATTTTCGAAGTTACACCAAAATTTGAAAAAGAAATTGTATCCAATGTAAAGTGCTTTTCAAATTTTAAACGCGTTTTTCTCAAAATGGTGTTTACATTGCTCGAAAACGGCTAAACCGATTAGCCTCAAATTTTAACACGAGCTTCTTAAATATATTTTTTAGTAATTAATCAAAGATTTTTTCTCACCGATAAATATTTTTTTTCTTTAAAGCAATTTAAGGCCGAAATTTTGGTCAAAAATCGACTTTTTATTTTGAGAAACCGCCATTTTGTCAAATAAAATCTATTTTGCTTATTCCTTCCATTAATTTCTAGATTTAACATTACTTTAACGAAAACTGTTTGGTTTTTTAATTTCGGAGGATCCAGTTCAGAGATATAGTGGTCACCGCAAAACGTCTTTTTTGAGAAGAGCTTCCGGAGATCAGCTGTAGCTCCTTTCCAAATAAATATTTTTACTAATACTTAGTCTTAAAATACAGATAAAAAACACCATAATATGTGTACAAATTTTTAGATCAACAAATTTAAAAGCTTTCTCAGAAAATTTTTTGGAAAATTCAGTTTTTTCGGCCTTCCAACTGTATATAACCCCCTAAAGTATTTGGCTCAGATCAGAACTAATATTTTCATCTTACTTTTTGCTGCTTTAGCTTTTCATGTCACCACCATGTTTCTTTGGCTACCTGATAGGGTTAGTTTCAAGTCCTTAGCAATGATTTTTTTCTATCTAAGCAAGTTTGTTGCTTATGAACATATTTTAGGCTGTGCTACCTGTATATTGGAATGTGTTGATGGTTTTAAACCAATAAACCTGCAAACTTCCAAAGGAATTGTCCTTTTGCTAAGCCAAAATACATATCTGCATATTCCAGGAGTTGTCCTTTTGTCCTAGTTATGCCACTTAATTTTTTTTTTGTTCATTTGACTACCTACTTAGGATCTTTTTACCAGGAGGTTCCAGGCACCATGGATGGCTTTCGTCATAGTTCTCGTTTGTCTTTCTCCAAAGTCGTCCTGTATAGCCGAACGAGCCTTGCAGTGATAAATAAAATAAATAAAAAGGGTGGGGCAACAGAGCTAGGAGCCCTTGGGCCTAGCGCATTTCTCACAACCACCCCTTGTGAGGGAATGGAGGGGACCTACAATTTTCTACCGGTTCCGAACGGCTAATAAATTGAGAAAGCGCTTTTCATGGCAATGAATTTACTAACGGAGGACTTGCCAATTCCTCGCGAAAGGCGATACCCGTGGAAAAACATTTTTGCCTCTGCTGGGATTCGAACCTCGAACCTCTGGGTTAGCAGGTGGACATGCTAATCATTACGCTACGGGTACCACGCCTTGCAGTGATGCCTAAAACTAAACATGTTTCTATACAGCTCGCCTCTGTAAATACTGTTATACGTAGTTTTGAAGTCAATAAAGAGATGCTGTATATCGGCACTGTAATCCTATAGTTTTTTTTCATGATATGACGTAATGTGACAGTTTGGATTGTGGATTTTTTTGGTCTAAGAAAACATTGATATGGACTTATCAAATTGTTGACGTGGAGTTTTAGACGTTCACATCATCAAGCAAACAAGATCTTATAAGTTGCGTTAAGGAGGCGTTTCCCTTTTTTGGATCGGACATACGACACTGAGGTTTCATTCATAGGGTATAAATTCTTCTAAACATATCATGCAGATAAAATTCAGGATTCAAAAGGATCGTTGTCAAGACCATTAGCACCTCCAGTTTTATTTGTTTTGAAATTTAAACTCACATATCGACGGCTAACTATGAAAACCTCCTAACGGACATTTTTTATGAAAATCACCTTTTGATGCAGTTTTGTTTAAAATTTTCGTCTGCATCGCTGAATGCACACATTATATTGCCAGCTGCTGTCATTACAAAATGCGACATAGACGGTATTCATAGTTAGCCGTTGGTTTGGCAAGCTTAGCTTCTTATAGGTCGGATGAATGGAACATTCTTGATAAAAGCCCAATTATAATGGGGCATTCTGCCTCACAGCGGCAATTGTTCCTCCATCGCGTTAGGCTTTCCGCAGAAGTGGTCTTTCCAAATCCTTATATTAGTGACAGTGATGTTATAGCTCATTATAGAAAAGCCAACGCTTTTCCAATCGAGTGTCCTATCAAACGCTCGTAGAAACAGTCTTTGGAAATATCGTCTCCAAAAGAGGGTTTGCAGCAGTCTAGGCCTTCGATCATTCTCCTGTTGTGCGTAGCCTCTTATACTTTTATCAATAATTCTTCTTATGAAATTAGCGTTATACGATGGTGTTAGCGTTATAACTTCTCTGGCTTGCATTTTTGATGAAAAGCCTAGACAATACAGTCTCCAACATAGATGTATTTAGTCTCTGACTAAAAAAAAGATTGGCTTTGTTTGCTAATGCAAACAAAATTAGATTTACTTGAAAGACAGTTCTTTGCCACTTTTATTGAAATTTGATTTTCACACGGCCAATGTGGGTGTTTCGGATGCAGTCCAATCTTGAGGTTCGATTTTCGATTACTCTTTTTGCATTAGGGGTCTTATATGGACGACAACAAGGTAAATTTTCCTTTACGTTTATCGTCTCTGAATTATCGGCGTAGAATAGCGATAGTCCAGCAGTGTTAAGCTTGGAGGTGAACTCACAGTCCAAAACGGATCTTAAGTCCTTTCATTCTAAACCAAACTAAAAATAAACGACACTTTAGATTATAAAAAATCTTTCACTTAAAACAGTGCTTTCAACATAAAGTCTAAGCTTAAGATAAAAGTATGTGTATGATTTAAACACGCCAGAATAAAAATAAATAGGGTGGCGCTACAGAGTAAGGAGCCCCTGGGCCTAGCGCATTTCTCACAACCATGCCTTGTGGGGGAATGGAGGGGACCTACAATTTTCTGCCGGTTCCGAACAGCTAATCGAGAAAGCGCTTTTCATGGCAATGAATACTAACGGAGGACTTGCCAATTCCTCGCGAAAGGCGATACCCGTGGAAAAAACATTTTTGCCTCTGTTGGGATTCGAACTCGAACCTCTGGATTAACAGGCGGATATGCTATCCATCACACCACGGGTACCACCAGCACGCCAGAAGCGAAACTTAAAAAAAAAAACAGTTTCAAAGCGAGGTTCGGCTATATTATTTCATCATCCCAGTGAATTAGACGTTTAAGAAAACGGAAGTGAAAGAAGGGAGAATCTGTCACGTTGGGGATGTTCTGTTTACATTTTATGATCTCTACAACAGATAAAAACAAAAACACCAACTCAATGTTATGTTGTGAAATACGACTAGGTTAATTCAAAACATCCTGGAATGAAAACTTATTTAACAAGAGGCAAAAACATAGCATTAGGAAGTTTCACTTCGGAAACCCCTTTTAGTTGTTTTCGGGTCTAAATAATGCAAGAAGTTTTTAGGAAAATATTGACCAAAGTACTCATGAACTTAAGAACATTGGTATCATTTGAAAAGTTGCGTTTAAAAACCTCCCACTTACGACGCAATATGAAGAGATGAACTTCTCTGAAATAATAACATAAAAGGAAACTGTAGCAAGCAAAACAAATTTATAGTCATAGTCAGGTGGTAGATGAATTCAAATTTGACACAAAAATTATAGTAGAAATAAAGCTGGGGCCAAATTACCACATGAGTGATAGAGTGAGTGAGTACTATTTTTCTTTCAAAATTCACTCTGTACTACACAACATCAGTCTGCTGTTCATTTATCGACCTCAATTCCTTCAAATACTGGTGACAGAATGTCAAATTGTCGATAACTTGAGGAGTAATTCCAAAAACACAACACACACACGGCTTTTTTATTTATATTGGGGAGCATACGTTTAGTCTGTTAAGATCCAATGGCGGCATACAAGGCACTAGGCACACTACACCAAAGTCCTTTCGCAGGTCTTGAAAAAGCCATCTCATATATTTGCCTTGCAAGTTCATCTGTGATTTCGTTTCCGGATATACCCTAATAGCCTAGCCGAAAAGAGAACTCAAAAATTTGCTTAGAACTGTGAAATTTTGAATTCCTACATTACTTCCGATTAAGTTAGAGGGTTGGCTGTAACTGAAAGACATGTACGTCTTTCCATTCGGGCAGCACACGTCTGTGTTTGGGAGTTAGACGAGTGCATGTTTAAATGAGCGCAGTCGGATGTCATCGCTCTCCACAAAGGCACCAGCACTGGCAGTCATCTCATCAACTTGACATGGTTGGACCAAAAAAGCTACAATTATTTCCAAGATGTTTGACTCGACTTAAGAAGGAAATATCAACACTTTTAAGTGAGAGTTTTCTCAGACCACTCAATTTTCTCCGTTTTTGTTTTAAGTGAATTGGGTTAGAGGCCGTTTCTAGCACACCAAATTCACCAAAGTTCTGGAACAAACAGCTAGTAGGTATGTTCCAGAACCAAAGTACTGGAGAATGTTCTAAGCCTAAAGTAAATCTTTAGGGACAAATTTTTCTTTGAGATTACTGAATTGTGCCAAATGCACTAACTCCAGACATTGTTTTTGCTTGAAATTAAAACCACCTGTGCCTAACCGACAGATAAATAGGGTGGCGAAACAGAGCGGGGAGTCCCGGGGCCTAGCGCATTTCTCTCAATTAAACCTTCCGAGGAATGGAGGAGACCCACAACTTTTTGCCGATTCTGAAAAGTCAATCGAGAAAGTGCTTTTCATTGCCGTGAAGTTATTCTCAGATGACTTCCTAGTTCCTCGCGGAAGGCAATACCGAGATTTGAGCCTCGAAGCTAGTGCTAACCATTACGCCAAGGCAGTTTTATATAAACTTATTTCTCTTTCTACAACTCTCTGTTTTAAATACAATATTCGCATCAGTAGAGAATGCCATTCAACTTAGAGGACTTAAACCATTTGAAAAATAGTTCTAACTGAACTCTAAGGACTCATAATTCACGACTTCTTGAACTATACTGACTAACTGCATCAATTTCAATGAATCATGCTACCCTAATAGAAAACAAAACCAGTATTAACGTACACTCATACAGACCCAAACACATATTTTGCTCCGTAGTTTGATAAAGAAACACTTCATTCTTGTCGTACCGTTCGGTTCGTTGTCAAAAACTCATCACCCCGATGGAATGCGCTCACATGCACCACCGATACTACTACACCATTGCAAACGCACATGCACATGCACACCTAAATAAACAACAAGGGCGGCAGGTGAATGATTCAACTGCACACACCACTGTGTACCACCATTCAACCAGTTTCACATCCTACTTCCGCTTCACAAATGCGACACAACAACGACCCAGCTCAATAATAAAACCGCTGCTGCAAGATCGTTAAAAAAGCTCTCCTCTGCATAACGCAACATAGCAGCAGTTCCTGTTTACTCCCAATCGTTGTACAGCAGATATAATAATCAACTTAACGATCACCATTGGAATAGAGGGATGAATTCATTTTCCGAGCCCAGTTTATATTCGAAGTCCAAAGTCATTTATTTGGCAAAGTTGTTGATTTTCCTTTTGCTTGTAGATTGTAAATTATTTCTTCAGTTGGTATTTTCAAAATTTCGAAACCGAAAACATAACGAACCATAGGAACCATAAAGTATAAAAGCAACTCGAAGAGAATCTTCATCAAAAATGAACAAAAATTCTAAAAACCAGAGTGAAGCAAACTTTTGAGAGTCCCCTTTTGAACTCCTCAATACCTTCTTGTTCTTGCTTCCTTTTTTTTTTTTGGTCTCCTGGACAAAATTTGAGGGAAATACCAAAATATTTATTCCTCTGCAGCATCTGAGTTGAAACCAGCTCCGAGTTTCTCGAGCAACACACAAACAAAAAAAAATTAAAAATACAAAAAAGAACCTTTTACGAAAGGCCAGAGAGAAAATGATTTTCTCGATTTTTCCCTTGAATCTATGTTGAGTTTGTAGGTACTTCTAGTACTGGCAGTTGCTGTTGCCTTGCCTTGCTTGTCTTGCTTTTGCCAGTGTTATATTCGGTCGGTGTACCTTGAAGCATTTTCTCTTCCCCCGCAGAACACCCTGCACTGCTGTTTCATCATCATCATCATCTGGATTTTCCATCGGCCAGAGAGCACTTTATACCGACTGACACACAGTCTGTCGGTCGGTTCTTCAGTCGAATCTGTTAGGTTGGTTTGCTGGTGCGATGGTTAATGCCTTCCAACGAAAAACGAGATTCAATGAGGTACTTGGTATGATACAAGGACGGGACACAGGAAAGCGGGGCAACACAAAATGGTATTATTTCGAATTTTATATTTCTCTCTACTTCGGAGCTGTGTGATGTGCCCTGTGCTGTGTGTGGATGGACGTGTATACCTCTTTCTTCTTACATCACCTCTTCTAAATGTTTGCTGCACTGAAAACGATTGTGCGCTGTGTTGGGTTTTTGAATTTATTCCGATAAAATAGAGAGTATGTAGTATTGCCGCAGCTATACATTATACAACACAGAATATAATATCCCTCCACTCCACATACTATACCCAAACATCTGCCTCCGCCTTGTGTGTGTGCGGATGAGTGTTGGATTATTGCACATGGAGACGAGGAGAGATGGATTTTGTTTAAGGCTGCGCTTGCATTGAAATAAAGAAAAGCATTTTTAAATTCGTTCTGTGTGAGCCGCCGGTAAGAAAGTAAGCTTTTGAAATGACCTACATGGGGTCACTTGTATCAGTACTAATTAATTCTTTTTTTTTCTAGAAAAACCCAAACTTTTCGGAGAGTGTGACAACCTTGTTTACTTTATCAGCTCAGCATCGCACTTTCGCACTGAACACAAAAACAAAACGAACTGAGCTAAAAGCGCTCAGTATTTCTTTTCTTTAAGGTCAGTGGTAAAATCCATTACTGAGCTATCTAAAGGATTACTGAGTTGCGACAAAAACGCACCTCATCCTCTATTATGGATGACAACTCAACTGAAATTGGGTTGTCTTCTCATATATATAACACGGGCACACAACCCAATTTTCAGTTGGGTTGTCATCTGTAATAGAAGTGCTAAATTTTACGACCCAACTCAATTCAATTTGATTTTAATCTTTGTTCTTGTTCTCGAAGCGTGCTAATGAGACTCAAATTTCAATTGCTTTTGCGAAGTACATTCAAACTTAGAAATTCTTGCAAAAGCAAAGTCAGCCTAATCTTAACTTAGTAATGACTTGTTTTACGGTCAGTACCTACATGTTTTCTTATTTCATTAGCTTCGCAGTGAAAATCTCCATCAACACTGTTGATATGGTTAGAAAAAATCAATGTAGTTGAGATAAAAAAAGCTTTAAACACAGATCTTTGAAATATTGAAGGAATATAATGTCGCTACACTCCATCTGTTAATCGATTTTAAGAACGACAGCATTCACAAAGGCAGGCTGTGCAGCACCATGTCTGGTTTTGTCAACCCTGCAAATTTCATGCGACTATGAAGGATGATTTTGGAAAATCAACGCTGCTCGGTTGAGGTCGGTAAGAAAGTCACCGAGACGTTTGATGTCGAAAAAGGCTTTCCACAAGGTGACACACACTAAGAAGGATGATTTTGAAAAATCAACGCTGCTCCGTTGAGGTCGGTAAGAAAGTCACCGAGACATTTGATGTTGAAAAATGCTTAGAACAAGGTGACATGTAATAATTTCAACATCATGCTTAAAAAGAAAACTGTCATCAAACAAGGACAGAGAGCTATCAAGAATTAGACAAAACTTTCATTCAGTTTTCTTCTTGGAAATGCCTGGCTATGTGTTTCTAGAAACCTGACACGCTGAATACCTCCGTTCAGTGACGTAGCTTGGGGCAAAGAACTAGGGGCGGCAAAATGTCGTCGATTTATCAGGCTTCATGACATCACAGGACGTTTGATTAGTCAAATTTAAATATTTGCCACCCTGCCTTTGATTTGTAGTTTACGTTCTCGGCTGATTTCCGTGAATTCATAAATACGAGCATGCACAAGCCACTCACTCAATTTGGCAAGGGGATAAACTCTGCTTCTGAATCAGTGAACTGCGGGACTTTTTTTGGAACTCTGGAGAAGCTATTTGTCTTTTTTCTGCATTAACTGCTCGGTGGAACGCTTTAGTTGCCGTCACAGGTCGAGCAGTGAAACGAGTAACGAAAACGCACTTAAAAATAAGTTTCAGAAAGTTCTTGAAGGACTGAAAAAGTTGATGGATTCATCTCAAACTTCTGAAACAAGATCGGGAGCCATTCTTTTTCTGACAGTCATGCAGTCATTCAATTTTCACTTTTCTTAGATTTTGGGCTGCAGGGCTTTCTGAAGTAGATGACGCACAGATTTACCTGCAGTAACGTGGACTGAGTCTGGATAAGTGTGCTCTGAAACTCTTCGTTTTAAAAGCGCTCCTATTCGAGAGCAGAGACCGTTTCGCCCAAGCCACAATCGACTTTGCTAAGACTTTCTGCGAAAAACTCGGAATCGAACACAGAACGTGAAGAATTCACAGGAAAAAACCAATGCATGGGGATGAACCAATGCAGATGCAGCTTTGTCTCATGAGCAGAAACTCCATCGAGAGGTGCTGGCATCACTTGACAAGATCATTCAATAAATAACAACTCAATTCTAGCAAGTGGAGGAAATAGCGGACAGGTTCAGATTTTTGACGCCAGCGAAACTTTTGGACAACAAGTACGAGTGTGATCTTTCCCATGTGCCAAAAGCCAACGACAAGAGCGAGTTTCAGATGGAAAGGAAGCGTCTTCAGCAGTTTGTCGCGAGTTCTGAATCATAGGAAGATAGGGGCAAAGAACGACTGCCAGTTCATTCAAAGAATCCAAGGGGCAAAGAACCACCTCCAGTTCATTCAAAAATTGAATCTGGGAATTTCGGTTCCTATATAGTCATCTTGCTTCGTACGTATTCGACTTTGGCTATAAGTGTCGCTAGTTGTGAGAGAAGTTTTTCGAAATTTCAGCTAATCAAATTTATCTGAGAACGAGCTGCACTAGACTACCAAACTTGGCTATATTGTCGATTGAAAAATAAGGCCGAAAATATTGATTTTGACAAAGTATCTTCCGACTTCGCTGTTCGTGAGGTCCGTAGAATCCGTTTGTGAAACTACTGATCCTTTTTTAGCTTCAATTAAAGATACCCCATTGCCTGTGAACTGATGTTTTAATTTAGTATTGAATGGGGGCGGCAGAATGGGTCTTCCGGCCCGGGCACAGAGATGCCACGCTACGCCGCTGCCTCGGTTTGTCATTGACAATCTGAAGACAGTTAGATTAGTGATTTTTTGTTTTGTTTGCTTTAGTGGCTTGGGTAAAGAGGTGTTGATTTCGGTGGATTCAAGTAATTACGTGATTTAGACCAACCTTATTTCACTTTAATCCCACTTTTTTTTGTGGTTTTCGTTCCACTGAAAAGTTTTACATTACTTTGACTTTACACTAATTTGGATTTTGTGACAATAGACGAGGTAGTTTTTATGGCACATCGGCTGTTTCTGAAAATGTCAATGTTTATATTTCATTTCCTGCTTAGCGAGATATTTTCCTGCACGTCACAAACTGCAAGAACTTGGGCTTAGAAAACGTTGCAAAAGCCTTGGAGCTGTATTGATTTAATTATGGGAGACTAATTTCAGAAGATGCCTCATTTTTCAAAACTTCGTCCTCATTGTCCTGTTGTCATCCCAGCTTTTTCTTGTCGGAATATCTGTTTAAGCCACTTGGTTGAAATCAATAAGTAGTGGGGCGAAATCTGTCTCAATGTCTATGGCCTGATAAGGCTAAATATTTTGTTGGAACTACATTGCGCTTTTGGGTGCCATTTCTTTCGTGAAAAAATTTAGGGTTGCAAGCGACAGGAAAGTTTCCAGAGATGCAGTCGTTGTGTTAGCCAAAGGGTAACTGAGCTGAAAACTGAACGCAACCACCTTGAAACGCTTTGCTTCAGCCACTAATGTTGAAGAAACCTTGCGATTTTAATTGTACCTACGAACTGCCCTAAGTCAAACTATATTGCGGGCTTTTTTTCGTTAAAAGCATTTAATTCTTTCAATAACTGTTATGAATAGCTGACACTCTCACAGAAGCACAAGGAATCGATCATAAATCGAAGTTTTTAGAAATTAGTGCTACGTGCATTGCGTTACAGAATTGCTAGCTGATAGAAACTTACATAAAGTGAAGTACTTCTATAGTTGGAAACCCGTTTGTCTTCTTGCTTTCATAAAATCAAGAAAAAAAACTAGGCGAAGGCAACTGTTTGAAAAACTTCCCACACACGTTACGTTTCGACTTTTTTAGTGCCGTTCATCGTTGTTATCTTATAACGTTATTCTTAAAATAGTTAAATATAAATCTGAAAGCAAACCTAAATTGGAGAATTCACATTTCGCTTGATTCCAAACTAGCCTGCATTAAGAATTCGTGCATATTTGATTGTTCCGAAATCAAAAACACAGGACCACGGATTATTATATTTTCGACATCAAAGTGTGAACGCTACCTTAAGTTTCCACAAAAATCAGCGAAATCACCTTATCCTCTGTTCTGTCATAGCATTCCATGCGCTCATAAACGTATAGAGCACACTTGCATGCGAACCCGAGTGGTTGTTCTTGATACTTCGCAACGAACGATTGTGGCACATCTAACTAGTCTTCTCAACGAATATATCCATACACCTACCCATGCATACATCTGTGTTACTCGGGTTATACCACATCTGCCGTGTATAACTCCGACATAATATAATACACACCCGTTCGAACATATACATTATACACATCCCAGCAGCACCGCACAAAGCACAATGAAACTCTTGGCACAGTCATAGCGATAGCACAACCAACCTTCCGCAGAACATAATATAACCATAGTCATAGTCCACAGATATACAGATGTATCCGTAAATGGATGGTTCATGGCTCAGCACCAGAGGATAGAATTGAAACGGGGAGGAGATGGAGGTATCAGGGGGCGCCGCGCCGTGGTCTTATGAGATACGACCGACCTGCAAGAGGATGACGAGTTGTTGGTTTGGTTGGTGGGTGGATGGGTCGTTCAATTCGGTCTATGGAATAAAACAGGCGTCATCAGCAATACTCACTTGTTCACTCACTCCCTGCGACTGTGACTATTGCGGATGAAGATTGTGGAAGTCGGAGGGACCTTGTTTTTTTTCGTTTCGTTTTGGTTCTACAAATTCCTTTAACGCTTTCTAGTTTAAGTTGTGTGCTTGCGATAATGGCATCTCTCTACTCATCGTTGTTGTCGTCGTTGTGGCCCGTTCGTAGCCGAGTACTGTTGGAGGAATACTACTGCTGCCTTAACGACGACCAAGAATAACCAAGAGTTTTGTGCTTTTGTCCTCGCAGCACAGCTCTCTCTCTGGATACACTCTGCCATCTATATAGACGTTATTAATGTTGATGATGAAGAAATGGTGGGGCACCTCCACAGGCATGAGTCGAGTATGGGGCTTGACTCAGAACTCAGAAGGTCTTTTTAATCTGTGGCCCGCTTTTGGAGGACATGGTGAAAAGCTTTTCGTTCTCTCTTCTCTTTACACTAGGTTCCTGTTTTGGTTTTTCTTTTTACATTATTATGGCAGGAAATTTTACTTTAGATCCTTTTTTCTGTTGATGGTACACACACCACATACACATTGGTTAAAATACTACAAGCAAGAAACGGCGAACAAGGGAAGCAGTTTCTGACATGACATTGTTATCCAAATGGTAACGAAGTTTGTTCTCTTTTTTTAGAATTTTCATTCATTTTTTTTTCCTGCATACTGCTCTTTTTGGGAAATTTAAAAACAAAAAGTAATTTATGAAAATATGTTAATTAGAAGCCGTTTGTTAATAATTGTCGCAATAAAGCTATTGTTAGATCGGGCGGTGAATAGTAAGCATACGCCACCGTTGACAAGTAGATTGAGCTTTGGTTTTGCGTTGGAGTTGGAGATTAGCATAATTTTTTTCCTTCCGTTTTCGCTAAGTGCTGTGGCTAACATCGGTAAGGAGATAAAGTTGGAATGGCATTGATTGTCAATGGATGGCAAAGGATCAATGGTGTAAACTTATTGGGCTAAGTGCTTTAGACCAATTTTTTGCAACCTGTAACTACAGTCAAAGTCCGATATACAGCACAAAAATCTTATTAAGAAAGAAAAGGTTAAAAAATCATTGTTTCTTGTGTTTTATAAACGGCATTGGGTAGAAAGATTCCATAAAATACCAGAAATAGCAATGGACACTTGGAAGCTAGCTAACAACCCAACTAACAAGCTCTCAAGAGCTAAACTCTTGAAATCTGAAAAAAGTTCCCATAAGATTCTCATAGATCCCATAGCTAGACTTAAAAATAAAGATCTTGTAATAGAACTTAAATAGCTCTCATAACAGTTTTATTATAAGAGTTGATCAGTTTTGCAGCTTATAAGTACTTGAATCTTATAGCAAGACCAATTTTTGTACTTGTAACAGGATTATATATACTTGTTGTGGGAGTTAAGCTCTTAGTATTGTTTTGAACTATCTACAGTCCCATAACAAGCCTTATTGAAGACCTTAAGTCACTTTGCACTTATATGAAAACCCTTATAAGAGTTTCGTTTTAAGCCTCTTATAACAAGAAACTGTGAAGAGTTCAAATAACAAAAGGCTAGTTATAGGATCCTTATGAAAGCATTATTGCTTCAAGTCTTATTTCGCTCTCATAACGAAACTCTGATTCTTGGCTTTTACAAACTATCTTAACAGTCTTTTAGGAAGAGTAAAGATAACTTAGCTCTCATAAAGGTGTAAATGGAAGATTTAAGCTCTCGTCAGCGGTAGCCATATTACAAAATGCAAACAGAATATTTCGATGTGCCTTTAGAGTTACCATCCATAAGAAATTGCAACTTCGATAAAATAACTTAGCAGGCTTTCCGAATTTCACTGAGTTAAATTTTTTTGCTTTGCTTGTTTATGTTTTCATTTTGTGTTGCGACTGCAATAAATATATATTTTGTATAGTAACAAAATAATATTAAGGTGCAGGCCGTATATAATTTAAGCCATATATTACTCAACTAATTTTGATTTAAGAAACAAATTTAACAAACATATGCTTGGCTCATACTGGATTTACATGGTTTACATTTTGTCAGAATTACTGTAATTTTTGTCAGTTAAAGTATTTGTCATAATCATTAGGTATGCTTTGCCAAAAATTACTGACGACAAAATACCAGTAAGTATCGAAGCACAAAAAAAGAAAATTTTTAATTACTTGGTAGGAGTTTTTTGATAAAAATGGTAACACTTTTTCTAATTAAAATTATGAATAATATTCTTAAAATATACACTATTTGCATTTTTTGTGACTTCCCGTTTATTTTGTATAAATAGGTTATATGCATCGCCGTTGACTTATCAGAATCATTTCAAAATATAAGTATTTTCGTACACTATTATCAGTTTATTGAACAAGCCATACAAACAAAAATCAAATAGTAGTTTGTTTCTTTCTTTCAAAAAAATGTTAAATGAGAAAGGTATATGACATTTTGAAGTTTAGAAATATTCCTTTCTCGTTTAAGCTGCTCCTATAGGAAGAGACGCGCTCTCATAGCAAGAGTAAACAGTGCCTTATTAGATTCTTTCCAGAGGCATTTGATTCAAAATCTGTCATCTCATCACATAAGAAGAACTAAACTCTGTTAAGGAAACAACAATTATCGCAAAGAGAATCTAGCTCTTGCTATGAGTAGCCAAGAGCCTCCTATAATTAGGCCATTTGCGGCTTATAACAGCCTCATAACAATCTTGGAGAACTCTAAAAAATTACATTTAACTCCCAGAAATAAGTCTAGTAAAGCTCTTGGAGAATCTTATGAGAGTAAAAATGTTACTTCGGAATATACTCTGGGTTTGAATTAGCAATTAGAACCTTTATAGCAATTTTACTTTTCCTAATAGACTTTTAACGGGTACTCTAAACTACTCTATAACTTATTGCTAATGCCTTTCGGCCAAAAGATTACTTGGAATCATACAGTAGAACCAGAAAACTCAAAACTTAGTTTTTCTACAGTGTTTTTTTTTAAGTAAGACTTTGCACCACCTTATTTATTTATTTACACACTGAAATTGTGTAAGCCAGCCAAAGGCATATCAAAATAGAGGAAAGCTTCCGGAGGAACACATTCGCTGGATCGCGATTTCTCTAAATATTCTACATTGTGGTAATAAGCCCCAAATCAGGCCATTTGTCGAATTCGCCATTTATCGAATTCATCGCTCCTGCAAGTAACCGCGAATGAGCTTGATAAGGAAATTATCGATTCGGTATACATGAGCGCAGTTATAAAGGACCTCATTAGGATAGGAATGCTTGTACTCCGACTCTGATGTTCTGGGCAATATAAGACACGTACGCATACATAGTCTTTCAAACAGCCGAATCGTTATCATCGCTGTAATGTTCAACCACTCGGGACACCTACAGACAAACATTGGTCTTATAAGGGCCATGCGGCAAATAGCTTTCACTTCCTCGTCTCCTTCTTCGGCGCAACCAGCCTTGCAATTTCGAAGGTCTCGCTGACCTCAGAAGGCATCGCTTGGGCCAGCCAAATACTGATGCCGTTGCATTTGTTTCTACCAGGGGTTTTTGAGTTTACCATTCTCTTCGATTTTTCGCGCCCGGGTTTTATCCTCCATGATATTCCCATCCTGACGGGGTTCTCTGAATCTCCTTTTTGAATATTCTATGACCTTGGAACTTCTTAATAAATCAACATATGTATGTTATCTCTGCTTAATCTTCGTCTCAGCTGTGTTGAAGAGCTTTCCACTAGTTATGTGGGAGTTTTCTTGCCACATCTACCACACTTGACTATTCGAGGTAGCTCAGAAATGCAAAAGAACAAAACAATTAAAAAGCTCATTTAGTTTAGTTTTTTGGTAGAACAGTTTTGAATGACTAGGCGACCTTGTGTAATTATGATAAAGAAAATAAATTACTTAAAACGCGGACCATACTGAGCTGGTTGCCGTTGCTGGTTGCCCTTGATTTGGCAGACTTTCTTTGGACCTCAACCAGCGCCAGCGCTTGGATCGCTGGGTTCCTCAGCGAGGGCTTCCATCAACGATTGCATCTGTCATGAGCACAAGGATTTAACGTGTATGGGAAAGTTCAACATTTTGGGTATCCCTGAGCAGAAAAGGCTTTAGAAAACTTGTTTGCGTTCCCAGGGGCACTTCTTTTATGCCAAGCAAGTGGTATCACACCCTTTCAATCTTGTGGAACAGATGACAACACCACGGAACACCTTCTTTGAGAATGTCATGCATTTTCTCAAATAATACAACAGATACTCGACGCATACAGCGTGAGATCTGGCAACATAGGCTCTTATCATGGGAAGGTTTTCTGGATTTTCTACAAACATCTACAAACAATCATCAACATTATGTATTATTCTTAAGTGACTTTAATTTATCCTTTATTCAATAGTTACCATCTTCGGATGATACCTATTTTAAGCCATCTTTGACTTCAACTCAACAGGAATTAATGTTGTTGAATAATTTAACATCAACCGACTTACGGCAAGTAAGCTGTATCAAAAACTCTAAAAACCGAATTCTCGATTTGGTCTTCTCTTCAGACTCTGTTAGCACCGTTGTTATTGAATCTAGTTTCGGGATTACTGATCCTAGCCTTGATGAAACTAACATAGATGACTACCATCCACCTCTGAATATTTTTCTTGACTTGAGTGGCGAAATCCACACTAATAGTAACTCTCATGATTGTTCCTATGTGTTTGACTACCGCAAAGCTGATTTCGATTTGCTCTGTGGTGAATTAGTTATGTCTGGTTTTGAAAACATATCAGTTTTTGCCAATATTGAGGAAGCTGTTAGCAGCTTTTATTTGATTCTCTATAGATGTATAGAAAAATCAATTCCCAAAAAAAATTTTAAAAATTCTGAATCCAACCATCCATGGTATACTAAAGAGTTAAAAATCTTAAGAAATAAAAGAAATAAAGCTTGGAACACTTATATTAAAACTCATTCCGTTTCCGACTATGAGTTTTACGTTTTTCTTTTAAGACACTTTCTAAAAATCTTTATTCAAATTACATTGACCGAATGGGATACTCATTTAAAAAGGATCCAAAAACCTTCTGGCAGTTTGTTAACTCAAAGAAAAAATCAGATGGTTATCCAGCTAGTTTTGTGTATGAAAACTGTTCTTATGAGAGCATTTCTGATTTTGTAATGCATTTGCTGACCAGTTTCGCAGCTCATTTTGTGATACTTCTGTTGAGATTGATGCTGATTTCTTCAGATATCTTCGTTACTGTAATCAAGTATGTTTTAATAACATTGTTATTGAAATTGATAAACTTTTTTGGAGTCTTGAAACCTTAAATGACGATTTTTCCCAGGTTCTAGGTTCGAATCCCAGCAGAGCCAAAAATGTTTTTCCACGGGTATCGCCTTTCGCGAGGAACTGGCAAGTCCTCCGTTAGTAAGTTCATTGCCATGAAAAGCGCTTTCTCAATAAGCCGTTCGGAACCGGCAGAAAATTGTAGGTCTCCTCCATTCCCTCACAAGGCATGGTTGTGAGAAATGCGCTAGGCCCAGGGGCTCCTCGCTCTGTTGCGCCACACTATATTTATATTTTCTTAACGCTTTTAATCGGTTCAAAAACTGAAAAGCTGAGTGCTGCAATTGCCTTTCGCGAGGAACTGGCAAGTCCTCCGTTAGTAAGTTCATTGCCATGAAAAGCGCTTTCTCAATAAGCCGTTCGGAACCGGCAGAAAATTGTAGGAAAAAGCTGAGTGCTGCAATTGCAAATGAAGTTTTAATGGATGGATTTCCACCTCTGCTTGGTGATAAAAGCTGGCGACCAGAAGCAGACGAAAGCGACTGCCACCTCGTCCAATGTGGAAAAAAATGTCATCTAAGTTTTATATGGCATCGCTCAGCCGTTAAGCTTTCAATTTTGTTCTAGTTTTGCCGCTTAGTACGTGGCCGTGGCCATGAAGTTGGGAAAGGAAAATAGGTCACAATAGATATTGAAAAAAAGTTTTCAAAATGTTCCCAAGGTAAGATAGTAGTTTATTCAGTTTCAAACCAATCGGTAGCAGATTTTGAGCTTAACTGTTTACCGGATTCAAAAAGGACAAGTGTACAAGGCTCGTTCCGAGGAACGAATGCTCAAAGTTCTATATTTCTGTTCATCGTGGCCTAGCGCATTTCTCACAACCATACCTTGTGAGGGAATGGAAGGGACCTACAATTTTTAGCCGGTTCCGAACAGCTAAAAATGCGCTTTTCATATCAAAGACTCGCCAATATCATGAAAGGTTATACCCGTGGAAAAACATTTTCGGTTTCTGTTGGGATTCGAAACACGAACCTACCGCGTAACAGGCAGACATACTTACCATTACGCAACGGGGTTTTCAACCAGAGTTTTTATCCCGATTCGCGTTCCTGAAAATTTGAATTTACATCACCGAAATAGGTGTTCAAACTTTACTGTTAGCTGGACGAACTTGATCTGATCGATGTTGGATGCATCAAAAATATTTCAAAACCATCCAACAAGTGAAACAAGCGGTAACTCATATTATCCAACATTGGTCGTTTAGAAGAAAGTTTGTCCATAATCCAACATTTAGTTGCGTTGTAAACTAACTAGTTTATAACACGAAAAACTTTTCACAAAATGTGAATAAGTTCGAATAAGTACACTGTTCGAAAAAGTACACGGCCTGCTTTAACAAGTACATACATCAGCATTTGTTATATTTTTTTTTTTAATTCAAAACGTCCGTTTTCGTAGTTTTTGGTATCGAGACAGTAAAAGAAAATAACGTCTAATTGACCGATGGAAATGATAACTAAGACTTAGTAAAGTTGGTTGAGGAAAGTAATAAAACTATCAATGCATGTCATTAAGAATTTATTTTGCAACGCAAGGCTTAGTAAGCAAGCAATTTTTAAAGATCCTACAACTGCTGAACAAAAAAGCTTCGGAGCTAGAATTCTTATCATTCGAGCTTTAAAGTCCAATAAATATCGGCGAAAACAAGTATGAAAGGTTCGTTTCTATTTCTGTTATTGTTGTTTGCGTCTTAGCTTTGTTATTGGCTGTATTTTTTTTCATTTTTATTTTCTTCGTGTTGTCTTATTCAGCTTCTATGTTCGTTTTGACGAGCACTGTTTTTCGATTTCTACAACGTATTTGAGTTTTTTTATATCTATCCTCACAGTGCATGTCATGCAGAGTCGTTATGAGCGAAATGGGAAAAGGTGGTTGCCGACACCGTCATCATCGTCGTCGTCGTAGTCTTTGCTGTGGTGTCGTCGCCGCCGAACAACAAATTGATCCAAAGCAGAGAAGGTGACAAGCGGGTGTGCAGACTACAGGGGTGGCATGCGTTGTGTCGCAAATGACGTTGGGCCTCGTGGTTGTTTTTCTTTTTTTTTTTTATTATACCTTTTTTTCTTTCCTCCCTCCCATCGAAAACTTTTCTTATTTTTGTCGTTTTTTTCTTTGGGCGAATAGCAAGTTGATTGCATCAACTTTGCTGTTTGTTGTGGGACTTTGTGAATCTACAAAGTGTGTAGTGTGTGATGTTGTGTGTTGGCAATAGTAGGTTTAGGGGGTGACGGTGTTGTCGAAAGTATTAAGGCGGCAGAGCAAGATACACACACTGACAAAAAAACAATTGGACGTTATTGATGTTGTAGTGGCCGTGTAGCCAAGAGAGCAGTTAGGTAAGTTGATGTACGAACTTGGGGGTAGTTTTCTACTCGTTGGTCGTTGATTCGCTTACGGTTGGCACCACTATCTACAACCCTTCTCTGTAGGATGTTAGCTTAGGTTTTGGCTTTTATCTTGCAAGGTAGAAGAGAGTGGATGGCTTTTGATGTGCATTATATGTGCTAAGGGAGAAGCAGTGGTGCGTCATATAGCAGTCACGGAAATAGATAGGTTTTCGGATTATCCGATCGCCAAATGTGGATAGGATGTGTGGCATGTGGCGTACAAAAAGTTTTCAGAGTAAAACTTTGTTTTGATACATTTTTTGTGTAGGCGCACACGTATCTGCACTTAATATCCACCATTGGATGCACTTGTTGCTTGTTGCTTCGACATGGGTTTGAATTATGGAAGCTTTCTGATATTTTCATGTTTAGGTACTCTTTAACAAGTTTTCAATGCTTCGCTTTGTGACAGTGCTTTGATTAGTGTAAAAACTAAAAAAGGGATAAATAAAGTTAGAATTAGTTCATAGCAGATTAGTAAGGACTCTGATCAAATGTTGATGAGCGTGTGCCTATACTCATGAGCACACACGTGACTGGAAGGGGAAGCCGTGTTCTTCTTCATACTTCAAAACGAAGTTGAGCTAATTATTAAATAGGTTTTTGTTTTGTTTTCAACATGAATTTTTACTTAAGTATAAGTTAATTTTAAGTGCAATGCTTAAGCGCTTTTCTGAAAACATATGTATGCTTAGATCTCTGAAACTGCGCAACGGATTTTAATGCGGTTTTTTTTTTTGATACATAGAGTAATCCAACAGAAAAGTGTATATGTATGCTCATGTTCAACGTGAACATACACGATAACTTAGAAACTACTTGACCAATTTCAAAAATTCTTTCACCGTTGACATGCTACAATGCTATATTTTCAAAAGTAACATAGACCATATTAAATTTTGTTTGATTATCTCAAAACAACTCTGCTTTTGAGTCTAAAAGACACATTACAAAACCGCTCTGAAAGACCGTGAGTGAATTTGAAGGATAATGAAGGTACACGTCTTCTGTCAAAAAAAACTCACCCTTGCAGAATCCAAATTAGAGAGTGTGCAAAAGTTTTCGTGTACACAATAAAAACTCACTCTTACGGAATCTAGCCCCGGCAAGTAGACGTAACAATCAACAAAGTGAGTTCAGATCCAATTGAATAGCTCCCTCCAGGATAGATAATTGAATTCCTTCGTATTTGTCAATCTAATCACCGGCCATAAAGAGATAGTTTTGTTCAGAACTCAGTTTCAGACATCGAAAAAAGTTATAACATCCACTGCCCTTGGTGGAAAGGGATTCAGACGATACGCGCTTCCAATAGTCGAAATCGGCGGCAAAGTGTTAGAGTCGCCTTCATACCCAAAAATTGGTAAGCCAGATTACTCACTCGCCAAGAGCTTTAGACCCATCAGTCTTACCTCCTTCCTGCTAAAAGCGCTGGAAAGAATGACTGAGATTTACATACGTAAAACCTCACTCCAAACACACCCTCTGCCTCAGATGCAACATGCCTACCAAAGAGGAAAATCTTGCGAAACCGCACTTCAAAATCTTGTTAGCAGGATTGAATGCGCGCTTGACAGGAAAGAATTTGCGGTAGGCATTTTCATCGACATTCAAGGTGCTTTTGACAATGCTAGCTTCGATGGTATGCGCAATGCTGCCAGAGAACACGGTGCGGACGAGTCATTAGTGTTGTGGATTAAAGCAATGCTAGTGAATAGAACCGTAATCGCTGAGGCGGAGTGTGGACAATATGTTGCAACGGGAGTGAATAAAGGCTGTCAATGAAGTCAAACATCTCGGAGTAATCCTAGATAACAAACTTCTTTGGTCTAAACATGTAGGGTCTAAAACTACTAAAGCAATGTCAGTCTTCTGGCAATGTGGTGAGAGCTGGTAACTTAGGCTCCTTATCACGGCAGCGTTTTTGTCTTAACAAATAGAAGGTTGCTAACTAGTAGTAAAATGGACCGGTATTATTTAGGTCTGAGTGCTTCAGCTGTTATTTTAAAAACCTCCAGTAGATAAAAAATCGAAATCGGCGCATATTTGACTGCTTATTACTTGCTATTCTATATGAAGAGCCCAGCCCAAACCGCAAAAAGTTTAGCGGATTATTACTTACGATAATGTAATTGCTGTTCTTCAATTTGAAATGCTGGTTTAGCCTAAGTTTTGCTAACCACATAGATATATATTGGGACGTTGGTTTTTAAGAAACTCAAAGAAGTTGATCGTTCGCTAGGGAAGCTATTGGATCTTAGAAGGTCTATCCGCCAAAGCGCCCTTTAACCTCCAAACTGCGTAAAAGGAGGTACTGTACGGTAGATGTGATCTACTCTGCGCGGCTGTTCACATATTTTCCGTTATAGCTAGCTCATATTCTTCTAAATGACAGGTAGAGCGACCATTTTCCCCAATTCTACAGTAGTCTTTGATACGGCTACCTTTTGAAGAGCTTCCACGCCAATTGACTTACGGCTTTGGAGTCGGGCTGACTGGTGTCTTTTTTTATAGTTCTTGATCGTTTGATATCACGAACAACCCGGATAATAAGCAGGTTACCCATCTCATCCGCACAAAACGCGCTTTAGCAAAGGTCTTCCCTTCGGCCTTTGCTTTCCCAAACTTACATTCTATCCATAGGCGTGTTTTATCGAAATTCTATATGTACTTATGTTCACTTCAGCAAAATATCGCTCATGGGAAAACAACAACTCCTTATGTGAATAGCCTAAGTGAACAAAAATATCTCAGTTAGCTAACTGCACAACAGGGATGGTTGGTAAATTTCTTTTTTGGAACCCAGAGGTTGGCAGTCTTTGGATTGTGTTCGTTCATATTTCTGATTTGCGACAAGAGATTGAATAAGTCTGTTTCTTTACTTTTTGTGCACAGAAATTCACAATCTGTCATATTTTAAGGAATGGCTGTAAAATTCTTTCAGAAACTCTCTGAAAGAGCGTAATTGTCTTAAAAGTAAAGAAACGCCTTGAACAAAACATTCACAGCAACGCAACGCTTGGAAAAACGTCTGTTAGACAGTTGTGGTATTTGTTTTGGCTATGTGCACGATTTCTGTCCACAGAAATTTTGGTGGCGGAAATTCGCAGGACGGGGAAATTTTTTTATTCTCTCGAGAGCACTCTCTTTTTTGTGCACTGCTACGAAAAATCGGAACGGGATTAGACTGACTTTCGCCGAATTTCTGTGCATTTCGTGCAAATTTTCAGTAAAGAAACACACCTTATGACTTCTGACCACAGAGGTGATACAAGAAGAGGCAAAACCACACACACACCACGGCATCTGTCCTCAAACTGACTTTACAAACACCACTTTATTTTTAGCTTTCAAAACCAGTTTGAATTCCGAAAATAAAGTGGTGTTAAGTTGGTGGTGGCAGGAGAAGCAATGGTTTTCCCTCTTGTTCTTTATTCTTTTAAGCTTTTGACTTATTTAATTCATAAGTCACTTACTAACTTATGACTTAATGAGTTTTCAATTCACAAACTAGCAACTGAAATAAATACCTGCATCGAAATCTGAATCCTAATTCGATTCGATTATCCGATCCTAAAAATAAAAATGAATCTTATTGAACACAGCTATTGCGAAAAAAAATTAAAGTGACATTTGTTTTGTTTACATCGAAAGTAAAAAGTTGAAATGCGGCAAATAAAAATAAATAGAGAAAAATAGAAATGGAAAATAAAAGGTATGCATTTAAATTCTTCTGAATGCAAATTTTTAATGTTTCTTGTCCTTAGAACAAGTGCAAAGGGTACCAACTTTGAAAGTGAAAATTGAAAGTGACGTGCTAAATGAATATAAACCAAAAATCGTTTTATCGTAAGTGAACATAAGTGAATATAGAAAATTTTCGATAAAACACGCCTCATATAGTTTTCCATACTTGATGCATCTCGACTGCATTTGAATGTGGGGTTGCCGAAGCCTTCGCAATGAAAATATGGACATTGACATTCCAATCAACATCAAGGAGAAAAAGTGACCAAAATCATTGTAAACAGCCGTTTTTAAAGAATTTGATGTAGAAAAATAGTTTAGGCCCTGGGGCTCACTGAATTTTTGCTATTCTCAAAATCAAAGTCGTACGTTTTCAATTAGCTGGCCTTTAAGTTAGCGCAACTGAATTCGGTGAGACATTATGAATTGTTAAGAATGCGAACACTAAAAAGGTAAATAGTTAAAATAAATATGAAAATCTTGTTACCCAAACGCTTTTATGGTTCACTTAGTGTTGAGTCGGTCCGGTCGGAAATCATAGCAGCCGTGTATTTATTTATTTTCTGGGAACAGTTAGATCATGGGACTATTGCGTTAGAGTTTAAGGTATTGAATCTTAGTATTATCAAAACAAACCTTTGGTTCAAGAGCAATACGGCTATGAGAGAAACTTTTTTACCTAGCCGTTCGAAAGCGGCAGCAAAAAGAGAGACTCTTTGATTCTTAAAAAATGCTAAACCTGTCAAGAGCTCATGGCCTTTAAACACAATTTTTTAAAAGGTTTTTGTGCATCAAAAAAATGTATGCAACAGCCCCAACATCAACATTAATATCTCCCAAGCCAAAGCGTTTTTGCAGTTACGACAGCAGCAGAAACGCTGTGGTAATCATTTTAGCTGTAGCTGTACAAATGTATGAAAAAGCTGCGTTTTTTGTCACATCCGGTATTCGTATTCGGGTATTCTCCAATGTCGCTGTATAACTTCACTTTGACAACTGCAATTGCAGCTGCTACGACTACATAAGCGCTATGGCATGGGAGGTCCTTAAATTGATAATTTTGATGACCTTATCACATTGTCTAAGCTTTTTCATGTTATGTGAACTTTTCTAGTTATGAGCTTTTTTTTTCTTTCTCTGCTTTGAATATTATACACATATTGTAAATTTACTTAACTTTTCCTTTCTCGTTTCTCTCTGGTTGTACTTATTATTCTTCTTTCCGAATTTTCTCTTAAATAAGCATGGTTCATAATAATGTTCGTACCATGATTCAAGTCTTGAATGGACAAAAAGCTGGCCTTCAGGTGTGTCACATAAATGCACAAAGCTTGCTTTGTAAATTGACGAGTTTCGGTTTATCTTTGAAAAATCTAAGGTTGATGTTGTGTGTATATCCGAAACTTGGTTAACTGTCCATCAAAATAATAATCTCTGTTCGCTTAGTGGTTATAGGGTTTTTCGGGCTGATAGGAAACGTTGTAGAGGTGGTGGAGTTGCGATTTTTATAAGGAAAGAAACACAGTGCCGATTTAAGTGTTCCTCAGCTGATGATAGTGATATCGAATATGTTTTTATAGAGTTGACAAATGGGATTGAAAAGCTTCTGTTGGGTACTATATACAGACCAAACCGGAATGTTTGTATTTCACCACTTATATCCACAATTGAAGAGTTGTCCACTTCATATCCCTACACTGTTTTGTGTGGTGATTTGAACTGTAATCTTTTAGAAGATAATTGTTTAGTTGATGAATTAAGATCTCTCAACCTCTGCTCCGTAAATACATCTATCCCAACACATTTTTCAAATTTTGAGCCTACGCTGTTGGATTTGTTTATTGTGAGCCATCGTTGCAGAGTGGTGTTGTATGATCAATTAGTTGCACCTGCTTTCTCTAAACATGATCTTATTTACCTAAAAATTTGACTTTCAAGTTGATATTCAAACTAACACATTTCAATATAGGGATTTCAAGCACATTAACTATCAATCTCTTCAAACTGATGTGCATAACACTAATTGGGATATTAAAAATCAACATCAACTCAACAGGTTGATATTCTCAATAATAATGTATTCAGGCTTTTTGAAAAACACGTACCATTGAAAACCAAAAGCTGTGATCCTCGCAACAAACCATGGTTCACTAATGAGATCAGATTATTGATGCAACAACGTGACTTGGCTTATAAACGTTGGAAAAGGTTTCGGATTGGTAGTTTTTATGACTTTTTCCGCTCTTTACGCAACAAAACTATTTTAGCTATTCGCAATGCAAAAGCCGCTGTCTATTCTAGTTTTAATGAATCTCAAAACTGTAAACAAATATGGCAAAGCCTTAAGCGAATAGGCATTGTTAAGTCTCGAAATAACCCAATCGAGGATATAGACGTAAATACCTTAAATCAAAGTTTTATTTCTAACGTTGCTTCTAGTAACACAGTCCGTGATGCCATTTTACCTACAGATTTCGACAGTGATACTACAAATACAAACCTCTTTAACTTTTCTCCAGTTTCTCCCGAAGATATCGTAGAAGTAATCCTTTTGATCAAATCTAACTCCGTTGGGCTTGATGAAATTCACCCTTTATTCTTGAAACTTCTTTTGCCTGTAATTTTACCACATATAACGCATATATTTAATACAATTATCTTTACTAATGAATTTCCCATGCAATGGAAAATGGCAAAAATTGTGCCAGTACCGAAAAGTTCAAAAGGTGATGAATTCAGGCCTATTTCTATATTGCCTTTTTTATCAAAAGCATTTGAAAAAATTATTCAGAAGCAAATAAGTAACTTCTTAGGGCATGAAAATATCTTAACATTAAAACAATCTGGGTTTCGAAAAAACAATAGCTGCATCACCGCTCTAATTAGTGTCATTGAAGATATTAGGAAAGATATCGATCTCGGTAACATAACGTTTTTGGTACTTCTGGACTTTTCTAAGGCCTTTGATTTGGTAAATCATTCTACACTCTGCAGAAAGCTTTCCCGTTTATATAATTTTTCACCAAGTGCAGTCAGTTTGATTCATTCCTATCTGACAAAAAGAATGCAAGCAGTTGAAGTAAATAAAACCCTTTCTGATTTTCTACCAAATGCTAGCGGTGTACCTCAGGGATCTATTCTTGGCCCACTACTCTTCTCACTCTATGTCAATGAGCTTCCCACAATAATAAAGCATTGTTCTATACGTTTATATGCTGATGATGCCCAATTGTACATTAGTAACCCATTGGGACTAATCGAAAATACTGCGTCCTGTATAAACGATGATCTAGATGCAATTGTACAGTGGTCAGAAAAAAATAGCTTAATGCTTAACCCTAAGAAATCTAAGTGTATTATTATTTCTAAGAGCAAGGTTGATACATTTTATTTTCCGTCCATAAATTTAAATGGTTCCTCTATTGAATATGTTGAGACAGCGAAAAACTTAGGCGTTGTCTTTAATAGTAGCCTAACCTGGAAAGATCACGTAAACCAAATTGTTGGTAAGGCGTATGGTGTTCTCCGTACACTTTGGCCAACGCAGTACTTCACGCCTTTAAAAATCCGCACCTTACTCGTAAAAACAATGATTTTACCTCTACTTACTTATGGTTGTGAAATTTTTTGTAACTTAGACTATGTAAGCAAAAGAAAGCTCACCGTTGCTTTCAATAATGCTATACGTTATGTATATGGTCTACGACGGTTTGACAGTATTTCACAACACGCAATAAATTTTTTGGGGATGCCATTTCAAAAATTTATTGAATTTCGGGCCTTAACCTTGTTTTCGAATATACTTCTTAATCAACAACCAGCTGATTTATACCAAGAAATAAGATTTTTAAATTCAAATAGGTCAATGAACCTTGTGATTCCTCGCTTTAATTGCCTCACATCTGAACGACAGTTTTTCGTCAATTCTATACGTCAATGGAATTTACTGCCGCTAGATATAAGAAGCACAAATAGTACAATACTTTTAAAGAGCAAACTTAGAAATTACTTTAGTAATGTGTGATTTGAATTTGAATAATGAAACATTGTATGTAATTCTTTTTTTTTTTCTTTAATATATAGTAGCTGAATAACTATTTTAAAGCTACACCCCAAATAAGATATTATATCTTACGGTGTAAGCTAAGCATTTTTGGCTATAGAATTCTGTATTAGGGAATGCATTAGAAGAAACCTCCGAAGATCAAGCATACTAATCTGCTCTTACAGTCAGGCAGCACAGGCTCTGTCCTCGACAAAAATCGAATCCAAACTAGTTTGGAACTGCCTGACATGTTTATTTCAATTAGCTACTCACAATAAAATAACTCTTTCATGGGTGCCTGGTCATGAAGGTGTACCGGGTAACGAAGAGGCTGACCGCCTTGCTAGGCTTGGCTCTCAGTCCCAATTCGAAGGCCCTGAACCCTACTGTGGTCTCCCAATCAGTAGCCTTAAAAACGAATTAACTACCTGGGAACGACAGAACATGATCAGCACCTGGAACAACTCAAATGGCCATCGTCAGTCAAAACTATTCATTGACTTATCCTACAAACGTATTAAAGAAATTCTTGCCATGAGCAAACGTGACGCAAAGTTACTTACGGACTTCTTCACTGGACACTGCTCTCTCAAGTATCATCTTAAAAACATGGGCATCAGCCAAGATGACACCAGTCGTCTCTGTCTTGAAGACATAGAATCAGCTGAACACATCTTATGCGAATGCCCTGCCTTAGCTAGATCCAGGCTTAAAATATTCAATAAAGGGTTCCCCTGTCCCCTTGATATCAGAAACACCTCTTCCTCGAAGATTCTTAGGTTCTTACATGACCTCAGCTTCGAATGAACTAACCCATACACTACGTGTTTTCAAACCTAAGGGAACAGCACAAAAGATCTTTCAGGTCGACGTGCTTGTAAAGGTAATTTTCACCTTCACCCTATTTAATTAAAAAAAAAAAAAAAAGCTAAGCATTTACAAATAAAAAAAAAAAAAATAAGCCGGTCACTAACTTTTTGAGCTACCTACAACACGAGCAGTTTTTGAAAAAAAAATTTCGAGATAATTGCGGTTAAAGTTTCACCAAGAGAAAATTATTAATTGTAGTAATTTACGGATCAATCGGCGACTCCAGGCGCATACAATAGAATTTTGACTTCCTTCCCCGAAACAGCTGCCTGACCATACAAAAGGTCAACAGTAGAGGGCATTGTGTAGCGAAGGTCGCTCGTCCTTTAACAGTCCGAGCTATCTGAATCGTCATCCGACCGCATGTTGTTCTCGCGCTAATGCGATAACTCTGCATCTATTCGATATTTTCGAAACATAATAAAAAAAATTGATTTTTGGAAAATTTTAAAGTGGTCTCCCCCTTTATGTTTGATTTCTAATAACTTCATTTAAGAATGCAACTTACGAATTATGTTGCATACCCGTGAACAATCTGAAGAGAAGTGAATTTTCTACCACGAAAGGGGCCAGTGGCTGGAAATCTGTGGCCAAACTCCCTACCTCCTCTTTTTCTTAGTTAAGTATAAAGTTGGGGTGTATTTTTGAGCCTTAGAAAACAACAACAACAAATTTTTGGATTTCAAAATACCCATTTGAAAGTAGTAACAAGAAAACTAGTGGAAGTAATTTACTGTTTTATTACAAACCAAATGTTAAGCTATTAGTTGTTTTCGCCCTGGCCGATCTATCAACGCCTGCAGGTAATATTACTCATACAACTGCCGATAAGAGTGTCATATACGACGCATAAAGATGCGGATGAGGCAATGGCTACAGCTGCCTATATATTTGCAAATACAACTGCGGATGCGAGTGCCGATACAACTGAGGATATAGGCCAATGGCACACTTAGTCTTCGAACCAATTTGTTACAGGTAACGCATTCTAGTTTGTTCATGAGACCCTAAATATGTATGAAACTGATTTTACCGTCTTGGCACAGTGATTCAAAATGGAATAACACAACAACTTGAGATTTTTTTAAAAAGACATTCTTTAAAGTGAAGGTTGAATTTTAGCCCAAGAACGCTGGGAGTTCTTCTTGCACTATGTAATGTGATAAAGAAAGTATAAAAGTAAACAAAATGATTTGATTGTTCGTAAACGAACTCTAGATTTAAAAGGACAAATGAATAAGAGTCTTCATTTACCGTATGCAACGTAACAGTTTTTTTTTAAATACTAAGCTAAGGAACACTCAAATCAATTGCTGGTCCATTGTACTACCAAAGTTCCAACCCATGGCCACGTGTCCGGCCTATCCACAAAACACGCAATCACTAAACCAATACCGCCCTACAACAGAAAGTAAACTATATGGTTAAGGTTTCACGAATTAAACCTCGAACTCGGCAATATCATCATCTTTCTAATACGGAATATGTTATAGTATTTTTGTAGTGGCTCTGTTTGTCAAATAGCAAGCAGTGGTTGCCACTGGACTCTATTAGACCGACAACTTTTTGTTATCAGGGTCAAGGAGTTCAAGAACTTGAGAAACTAGAAAAACGTGCTCTCCTTTAAGATTGGCAGTTCGTAAAGTTAGTTAAGACCTGACTTAACTATTCATCTTATGCACATCTGTTTGCTACAAGGAAAGCACGCTGTTAAGCGACTTAGTAAAGTGATGTTCGAGACAGGTATAGTTTGCGTATAGACAACGGACTGCTAAGAATATAAGTTAAATAGAAATAAATTTCTAGTGGGCATATTAAGCAATAACCCAACTGTTTTGTCACAGTCTCTGAAAGCCACACACAATAATCTTAATTTACAACAAAGTATCTAAGTGAGCTAAAAATCAGAACGAACAACGAAAATGAGAAATTTAAAAAAGTCCACTAACCTACGTCCTTCAAAATGAATCTTTAACTGAACCCTAACTAGATTTTTTATTTAAAAATAGCCAACAACGACGTTGACTTAGACCAATTTCTACTCTACTCTACGTTACAGCAAAGTTAAACTCAAAAATCCTTAAAACCAGCCCCATCGTACAAAGAACAAACAACAACAAAAAACACATCACCAGCAAAGAAAATCATTAGATATCTGTTTGGAGTGAGGTACTTCATTCGTTGCTTTGGTATACTATACATGATGGTGATGATGCTGCTGCTGCCGCTGCTATACCACCGATGCTTGTTCTTCTTCTGCTTCAAGGATATCCTCCTACCCTTAAAATTACACTCACACAAACACTGGATGTTGGTTGGTGATGCTTGAGCGATTTTCTCATCCTTTTTTTTTTATTTTTCTACTTCTCTCCCACTCTTCATTTTTTCATAGGAACAATGCTCCAAGACACAATGCTTGTATGTTGTATCTGTATCTGCTTTTACACCTACCTTTCGGTGTGTATCCCATATTAAGACTTATTTTCAAGTTTATTTCGAGAACAGGGCGTTGTGCTTTGCAAATATGTTTTTCAAATATTTTTTTTTACACAGAAATGATATACATATTGTTTTTGTTTTACTTAGGGCAGATCGTTAAAGATCATTCGTTTAGAAAATTGAAACCATTTTTAAAGTGAAACATTCAACTAAAGTGAAACATTCAACTCAAATAAGCAAAAACACTTTTGAAGTTAAAAAGAGATACTGAGTAAGTATTTCATTCTAGCGGAGGCTAGAAAAATAATGCGACAGATTGGACGAGGTTTAAGAGTCGCGCGTTGCAACTTTGGAAATATGAATGGTCGTTTCGAACAGAGAAGTTAAAACCTAAAAAAGATGATGAGAAGTAGGCTAGCAGACATCTTGTGTTTCCATGAAACGAAATGGTTGAGTACAGGAAACAAAGCCCGTTTTTTGAAGACAAAAAACCAACAAGATATTAAACTTCGGAACGGATCAAGATAAAAACGGAGTCAACGGTATCATCCTTGCGATAGAGCCACTTGGCAGTATTTTGATTATTTCGAAGTAAAGTGACCGTTTGATGTCACTTCAATTGGTGATGCAACGAAAGGTTTGAAATATTGTCAGTGCATATGCTTTCCAAATTAAGTTTGATCAGGTGGAAAAGGATGCAGTTCGATTTTCACAATTTATTCGGGGATATCCTTAAAGGAGTTTTTTTTTGCTGGCAGAGATTTGAATGAACATGTTGGGTAGAAAAACTACGATTATGAAGACTTGCATAATTTTATCGGAACCGATACCAGGAACAGGAACCCTCCTGGTTAAAATATCCTACGTATGTGAAAATCATGTGATCGTATCATATTAAATACCATGTTCATCAAACAAGACCGACACCTTTTCACTTACAGCTCTTAGACTACCATTTAGTATTAGTATTTATGAAACGGCGAAGGATTGCAAAGTGATACAGGATGAAGCTGTCACCCAGCAACAGCGTCTTCCACTTACAAAATTTCATATGGAGGAGGTGAAGGAAATCAAACAACCAAAGGCCACTAAGAGAGCCCAGTGGTATAGTTTAGAGGAAAAAAAAATAGCAGCTTATTCATTTTGAATATGCAAAGACGGCCAAAAAGTCAGAACAGCATAAATTGTTAGAGATTTCCTGGAAACTTGCTAAGATGGAGCCATATCATTGCTTCGAAGGAATAGTAAGAACAAGCCAAAGAAACATGGTGGTGGAATAATGAAGTTAAAGCAGCGGTAAGAAAGAAGAAACCTGCTTACGAACAACCATGGTCAAAGTGTCACTCACTTAAAAAAGTTGAAAAGACTTAACGCCGAAAGAGGAAACAGTAGCTGAGAGAGCAAAGTGAAGAAGGCGCCCAAGTGGGCATTAATCTTCAAAAAAAAACTGCGCAAAGAAAGAGAAATGCTCAAAAGATACGTTCGTTGAATTTCATTAACGACGCTCAAGAACATCTTGTGGACAGCGACATAATTCCGCACAGATGGCGACAGTATTGTGGTGACCTATCGAACGAAAAGTTTTCTCGAGAGCACTTTCCAGAAGCTAAACCAAGTTTAATTGAAACACCCGCCCTTAAAGTTGAAGAAGTTAGTGAGGCAGTTTAGTTTTTTCAAACAGGGCGAAAGTGCGGTGCAAAACGAGATATGAGTTTTGAATAAGATGGGAGACATCGCGTCTAGATAGCTCACGACTTTCATCTTCAAGCTTAATAGATGTGATAGTCCACCAAGAAATGAAGGGAGAGCTACCACCTACCAATGAACAAAGGGAAGGGAGATACACGAAATTGCGATGAATACCATTCAACCAATGGTGGTGGGGCATCACCACACTTTGAAGATCATTCAGTGGGAATTTTGTATGCAACTGCGACAACTATTTGATAACCAATGGGAGTTTTTCGCGAGTAAGTCAACAACAGATGCAATCCAAAGTAAGATATCCTAATGGAAAAATATCGTGGTTCTTTAATCAATCCGACTTATAAGCTGATTGACTTCTATAAAGTATTGTATCGATAACCACGAGATCTAATATGAATGGTCCTCAGACAACGATGAGTTTCAGCTTCCAGAATCCTATGAGCAGATGATTGAGGATATGTATGAAGTAGCAGCGGCGATTGTAAGATACGCAACTGGAGTTATAAGAGCAGTCCAAGGTGTACACAAAGTAAATATTTTGAGTCCTCTGTTGTTTACTACAGTCCTTCTGGTTTATCTTATAAAGTTCAGAACATCACTAATTCTTGGCAGACGAGGAAGCCATCATATGATCTTAGATCCCTGCAACACGAACTTGAGGTATGGGTAAAAGTTTAAGAAAGGTCGAGGGTACTGTATCGGTTCAAAAAACACGAAGAACCTACCTACTGCCTATTTTCAGATCCACCAATACTTATTCCAGACTTCTGTTTGAATAAAAATGTACTTCCTAAATTAAACACTGCCATGAAAAGCACATTCACTAAGGCGTTCAAAATCGACATAGGGTTGAAGGCCCTGCAAAAGCGTTGAGCCCTAAGGTCCCAACAAGGTCAACCGAGATTCAAAGGAGATTTCCAAAAATACTATACACCTCTACATAAGTAAAGATGTTGCAGTTCCCTGACACAATATGAAAGACCTATGGATTTGAGGACTTGATTCTTTTTCAGTAGTCGAGATTCAATCAAAGTACTCGAATGAGTTTGATTACTCCGTATCGCTTGCTATCGTGGAGGTCATAAGTTAATTGGCAAAATAAAAATTTCAGGTCTTAAACGCCAGTTAACAAGTGGTTTTCATTTGCATAAAAAATAATAACTTCCTACTTGTGAATCAAAAAATAGATTAGAAGTGCTAAGACGAAAGAAAAAATTAGATACCAAAGAAAAGTTGAAAACTAGAAATAGTCAGCATTGATTTGTTCTCCATTTTGACGAAATTTAAACAAAAAGCCTCAGTGCATCATAACCTTTTTCATGTACAGGAGATATTTCTCGTAGCATTTAAAAAAAAAAATTCATTTTTCACTGCCACCCTGTACACCATCTAGTTTACCACTGTACCACAAGAAGGCTGAAGACGGCAACAACAAACACAAACCACTGCCACCGCTACGCTGCCGACCAAATAGAATAGGATGCCATCCTCATTCGGGGCATGAAACGTAAAAGCAACCTTACCAACCATCTACAAGCGACGATGCAAAATTCTGATTAAATTTCTCCCAAAAGTCGTCGGAGGCAACCAACCCAACCCAAACCCAACCCAACCCACAACTTCTCTAATAAACACAAGATTCACCCCCCACAATGGAAATTTCCACTTCTCTTCGGTGTTTTGAAAACTTCTGTGTGTAAAAGGCAATAGAGGCAGTGCTGCCGTTCGATGAATTGACAAAAACAGGAGATTTCCTGTTCAACGGGTTGAAAAAACAGGAGATTTAATTTTTTTCGAATAGAACGTCCAACTGGACTCGAATGTGTTAGTGAACCTCGCTTACTTCGGTATTTATCAATAACGTGCTGGCATCACCTTAAGTCAAATAAAGATTTAGCAATGTTTCTTCTAAATTGTATAAGAATGCTATGCAGAGAGTTGAAAACTCGATACATCAGCCTTACAAAATGAAAAAAAATCTAAGGTTTCTGTTTGGTCTCACCAAACTAAACTGGAAATTCATTTATTTATTTCTTAATTATTTTTTCAAAACAAACCTCAATTATTATTCAAAGCAAACAAAATAAATCATATATATAAAATTCTCGTGTCACGGTGTTCGAACTTGAACTCCTCCGAAACGGCTTTACCGATTTTTACCAAATTTTATATGCGTATTCAGTAAGTCTGAGAATCGGCTACTATCTATTTTCCATACCCGTAAGTGATAAGGGCCATCTACCCTTAACATTGTTTTTTTAATTTACACTGTGACACGAGAATTTTTTTTTTTTCTAGCTTTCTGTGGGAACAACGCTTTGAATAAGTTTGACCCGAGCAACGCCGGGCGGGTCAGCTAGTAACTTATAAAATTATCCAAAAACTAAACAAAAAAATTTCATGTTCACAATTACATATTTTTAAATGTATGGCCTACTAATCAAAAAAGAATTAAAAACTTAAATAAAATAGGACAATATATCAGTCTTTTAATTGAAATTATTATTTAAAATATAATCACATATTTTCTCATTGATTTTTCATTAAATTCAAATGTGTTTCCGTATTTTGGAATGTCGTACAATTCAAATCATCTTCTTTTAAGTGCGATCTTATGACAGCAATAGCATTGAGAGTCTTATTCCCTAAACAGTTTCGTTTTTTTGTTTTTGCATCGGTAACAATGCTGAAAATTCGCTCAAATTCTGCATTTGAGTGTGGCAAACTTAAAACAATCTCAGCCAATTTAAAGATATTTTTAAAAATTTGTTCATCATTGTAATCTTTGATACCTGCAATCATGTTCCAAAATTCTTCAATACCTGCGTCTTTTACTTTTTGTCCTTCTTCTTCTTTAAAGTACGTAGGCAAACTATGCCACTCGTTTAAAAGATCAACTGTATTTATCAATTTCGAAAAATGATCACAAAGTATTTCAAGTTTCAATTTTCAAGAATTCAAGTTTTGTGTTCTGTTTAAATTAAGAGCTGTACAAGAATCTACAAATTGAAACTGTTGAAAAAGTAAACTATCTATTGGAAAACGTTTTTTTATTTCACTGCATCCTTTAATGTAGAAATTTAAAGCATTTTCCCGAATATTTTCAACATCTTCAATCAAAATAACTGATTTTCTTAAAAATTCCTCACATTCGGCCCCCAAATAAATCTGAGACAAGTTTTTATAATTATCAGCATCTGAAATACCAACAGAAATATTTAATTTATCTGGAAAAATGAAATTATTAGCCATTTAAAAAAAAAATTCTCTCAGATTCCATCTGTAGCCGATGTACATATTAAAACTTTCTTAGATTGGAACAATGCGATAAATTCATTGAAATAATTCAAGCCAAATTTAATGAAGTAATAAAATGTTTGACTACTGAGTTACTCAATGTAATAGTTAGAAAAGTCAGAAAACAGTAGAATTTTGAAAAAAATGCCTTGGTAACAGGAGACAGGAGATTGGACTTTTTTAGAGTGAAAAAACAGTAGTCTACTGCCATGACAGTAGAAACGGCAGCACTGAATAGAGGGTGGTTTTTGCTGCTTTCTCTTATTTCTTTCTTTCTTTTATTTTATTTTTGTATTTAAATCTTTTTGTTAAAGGATTGCAGTCGGAGGACAACAACTAATGCGCTCTTTTTAAAAGCAAAACTTACAACCGATCCCGGCACAGAACAGAAGAAAAAGAAAAATTAACAGAAATTCCTACTCTTTCTTATGCCATGTGCTTTTGGGCAACTTTCTTTCCTTCACTTCAGGTCTCCCCTTAGTTATCTATCTTTCCGCAGAGGCAACAAGTTACCATTAATCAAAAAAGATGAACGGAATAGAGAATCAAGTATATGGATATGTATATCTAGATTGTATATGTAGTATTGTCAGAAAATAAAACGGGAATTATTCCATATGCACGTGTGCGTGGCCGTGGCTGGCCCCGTCTGTTTGAATATTACGATAAAACAAATTTTGGGTGAAGCGTAGTGCATAACGTGTCTTCGGATTTGGATTTGGATTGAATTTGAGAAACTCTGTATTGAAAGTTTTACCATTCATTCAATTCAGTGCGTAGAGTCGAGCCGTAGAATGGCCTCGCGTCGTCGTTTCATGGTTTTGTGCCGATAGATTGACTACATAGTGAGAGGGCGACTATGACTATGACTATCACGACGGCAACGACGATGACGATGACTACGATGATTACCAACACGTAGTGGAACTTTCTGTTGGTTCTTCGATCTGTGTGCTGCAATGAGGGTGGTTACTGCATTTTTGGCATGGGCACGGATGAAATAAGCTAGGACCAGGACAGGGACCCTTTCCCTTTTCATGCGACTCTGCTTTTTTTTTTTTTTTGTTCCCTGGTGGATTATCATTTCAACAAGGACATTTTACAGCTCGCGCTCTCTGGTTGCACTTGAGTCCGTTGGCGAAGGCTTTAGTCTAGGACTTTCCTTTGTTTTTTTTCTCTTTTCCTCCCAAAATAGTATGGGGTTGTAAATCAAATTGTCTCGTGGACTGATGGATAGATGATTTAGATGCAACTTGTAGAATTATGTTTGGCAAATAGATTTGAATGCGTTGTATCTATAGACGGCTTTTTGTGAGGGTTGTTTTTTTTTTTTAGTAAAAAAGTGGTTCACTGTAAGGGTAGGTATTGTTCTACAAGTAAAAGTGTTAGGAAATAAACATATGTCGTCGAAAAATGAAATAAGTCAATTTTAAGCCACAAAAGACACTAAATAATCATCGAACCAAAAACAACTATGAGCACCTTTGTCTTCTTGGAACATTGGAAAACTCATCAAGCTAGTTTTGAGTGAAATGTTCTCCCAAACCAAAGCGTTTTTAAACGCTTCCGACCGAATTCAGAGAGGCCTTGCATTACTGGAGAGAATTCAAAGAACGAGCGTTAAGTAGAGTCTTAAGCAGAGCTTAGCATTAGCTGCAGACGCGAATACTTCTCTCCATTATGCCAATCTTCGTAACGTTGCTTATAGCCTTAACTTATAGATTCTAAAGTGAACCATTCCAGAACCGAAGGAAAGCAATTTGTACCTAGAGATCACCGTATCGGAAGCTCAATTCATTGCACGTGAGTCAAAATATATGCTACTCGCAAGATCCGCAAAGCTAGTGCAAAATAGTGCAAGAGTCGACTTCTGCAGAGCTGGTAACTTAGGCTCCGCATCATGGCAACATCTGGTGACTTCTTTCCGAACTTTTGGAAAGCTATAACAAAAGACGGTTGCTATGTGGTAGTAAAATGGATGGGTATTTAGGTCTTTATGCTCCAGTTAGCATTTCTGAAGCCTCCGGAAGACAAACAAATTTTAAAGGGGAGGATGATTCAGCAGTGGGTCGAAAAAAGCACCCAGAATGTTGGGGAAAGCCCCAGTAGAGCAAAGACATGTTTTTCTTAGGAATTTGATGAATGAAGCAGTATTATATTTACTATATAGCTGGTTCCACGATACCGTTGACGCATAGGAGATGGTTGGTCTTATCATAAGTAAAAGACCACTTTCGTTGTCAAATTTCAAGTTGTAACTAGAAATGCAGAGATTTTGCCCCTCAGTCAAGGAAAGTTGAATATTAATTATAAATGTTCCTATTGTATTCTGATGCCTTTTTCATGTGGCGGTCAGTGAACTCCTCGAAAGTTAAGACTAATTAAGACCATCAAATCGTTTTGAACAGAAAAAAACAAATGATTCGGTATTTCATAGTCATAACTCAACTTCTGCAGGTATAGATATAAATCAAAAAGGCCGAACACATCGAGAGAACCATGGAGAGTCAACCATTTTGTAAATTCGCATCAAAGGAAAAGTTGCAATTATCTATCACTACGGTAATCGGAAACATTCTTTACATAAACTGTTTATCAATTAATATCGGAATTAACATTAGGTTCTTTCGTTAGTCTTTGCACAGCATTGTCCCATTTTCCCTCAGAACTATGTTCTCTCACATTTTTCTGTTATTACAAAACGCTCAACCACAACATGTATTTGAAACTCAAACTTCATTTAAGTAGGACTCAGAATTTAACCAAAGAACGCATTGAGTTTTGCATCGGCAACTTTAAGGCCAAAGCACAATAGAGCGTCGCGCCGCGTCGACCTCACGTAAAGCCCGGAATTGTTATCGCTATATACGGTATGAAGTTACTGCATAGGGTATTGGTCAATTTTCAAACGCACCTTTACAAAAATTAAATCATTAAGTGCTTCAATAACACCCATATTGTACCAACTGGCAAAAATCATGTTCAAATAAGGTTTAACAACGTGAATCAAAAATATGTATTTAGTATTTTAATCGGAAAAATTCAGCTTCAGCATACTTCATGCACAAATATGAAGTACAATTTGATTGATTTGTTAGTCACAAAAATTTCATATATCGAAAATTTATCGAAAACAACGATATGAAAAACATTACGTGATGTATAAGTCGATTTTTAAAAACATCTTTACAAAATCATAGTAGATTAAATGCTTGAACAGCACCTGCGTTGAATAATCGACAAAAAGTCAAGTTTAAAACAGTTTTTTTTTTTTGAAGGTTGGTCGCTTCGTTACGTTTGTCAAACGACGCGTTTGAGGACAAAGCGTGACTGTGTGAGACTCTGCAGATTTCGTATAGTTGAACTTTTAATTGTTCTGTGAAATGAGGACGTCTTGCGTCTAACGCGCTATTGTGTTTTCACTTTTACTGTATGCACCAAGTAGAGACTCTAGTTTGTCATGGATATCGAAAAAACCATTGCATGATGCAAAAATCACAACGTGGCCTTCATTATCATGAAGGCCTCATTTATTTATTTTAGAACCTTCATCAAAGATTGAAAAACATCCTTTTTTACTTCATGAAAAAACAGTTTTAATTGCTATGTATATGTAAGTAACAGTATGGTTTCTCTTACCCTAGATGAAAAAAAAATCTTTTTTTGCTAGCAATTCAAAGAGCAATTTTGGAAAACTGTTTACACAGTATAGCAAGCTTAATATAATTCTTGAGCTTGACACGTCAGATGAGTTACTGCTTAGTAAAATGTTTGTATAGCTCCAGCTGCTTTGACCATATATGGTGCAGCATTGACATGAAAGTTTAACCAAAAGCATTCGTAAGAGAAACAAAGTTTGTCTCTACGGATTCAGATCACTGGAATGATGTACAGAATTGATAATTTTTAGGATTTAGCAAATGTCATTTGTCTTCGCAATAGTTTCTGAAAATATGTCTTCTGTTCAATTCGAAGGACACAGAACATCGACAAATTGGACAAAACGTCACAATAGACAGACATAACTTCAAGGTAGTACAGGACTTCGTCTACCTAGGATCCGCTATAGACACGGACAACAACATCAGTGCAGAGACCAAACGAAGAATAACTCTTACCAACCGTTGCTTCTTTGGGTTGAGAAGGCAATTGAGAAACAAAAACCATCTCCAGAAAAACCAAGGTAACCTTGTATAAGACCATGATCATCCCAGTCCTGCTCTACGGCGCCGAAGCATGGACCTTATCGAAAGCGGATGAGGAAACCCTTGGTCGTTTCGAAAGAAAAATTCTCCGAATGATCTTTGGTCCCGTATGCGAAGACAATGTGTGGAGAAGAAGATACAACAACGAGCTGTATGAGCTGTACCGCGACATGGGCATAGCCAGAAGAGTACGCATCGCGAGGCCACGATGGTTGGGCCATGTAGAGCGGATGGACCCAAACGCTCCGACTCGTCGGGTATTCAAAAGCACATTGCAGGGAAATCGCGGAAGGGGAAGACCTCGTCTTAGGTGGCGCAATCAAGTGGATGAAGACCTCAACCGACTTGGAGTGCAAAACTGGAGAGAGCTCGCCCGAAATCGAAGTCGTTACAGAAGGATGTTAGTTGAGGCCCAGATTCACCCCGAACTGTAATTCCCACCTAATTAAGTAAGTAAGATGGCCAACTGTAACTTTTGGGTGAACGTCAAAAGAAAAGTGATTGTAATTTATTGAGAAAATCTTATTTGTATGAACAGGATTTGAAAGTCATCTAAGACATAGTTGAAGCAATAGTTAGTTGCACTGATTATCCCCAAAACAACAAGTTTTTGCGTTCTTCACAAATTTTTTTGTTTCCTTTTTTTTCTTTTATGGGTGTTTGTGTTCAATGTCAATTATTTTTTTGGAAAAAGAGTACAGTTAGTGTTGCTATTCTTAACAGATGGTAGTTGTATTATATCTTGGTTTCAAAGTACCAAAAAAGTCGTTGAGTGCTGAAGGATTGAACGGGGTAAGTTGACTTATCGGGAAAGTTGAATCATCTATTTTTTTTTTGAGAAACTTAAAATAAAAATTAGGACATATGTGCCGAAAACCGTGAGAGCGGCGAACCTAAAGGTTTTTTTTTAAGTTTTAAGTTTGCTATATCACACGAATTGGCCTTAATTTGTCTATTTAAAAAATTTTTTTTATTTATTTTGTGATATTACAAGGAGTGGATTTCGTTTGTTAACTTAATTTTATTAATTTTTTCTGGTCTAGTTTATTTTGTATACCACACGAAGTGTATTTATTTACAATTTTAAGTTTCAAATAAAACTGACATTTCATTTTACATGCTTATAGTTTTAGTAGAAATAAGAATGTAGTCAACTTACCCCACAGCCTTGGCCAGCTTACCCCGATTTTGAGGTTAGTTGGCCAACTTGAGGTCGTTTTGTAAAATTAGGAAGACAATTTCAAAGTATTAACAATGTTTAGAAGACATTTTTTTTTTTATAAAGCAAAAATAATGTTTAATCAATAAAGTAGTTTTTTTTTTTTTTAAAGATAAGAAAATTTTTAGTCTACTAGCCCCGGTCTCCCCTATAATTTGATTTAAGGCAAAAACAGATGTAAATGAAACCGGCAGCAACAATCTTGGAGTGATTTAAAGGCCAGTGGAAAGATGGTTAACATGTCATGTCTGATAGAAAAGACTGTTTTTCCTTCGAGTAATTAGCACGCCCTCCAATAGTTAATTTCTTTGCCATGAAAAGCACGAAATCAGCAAACAAAATTGTAGGTCTCTTACATTCCTCACAAGGCATGACCACTCTGTTGTGCCACCCTACTTGTTTACTTGACAGCAAGAGACAGAAGAAACCCTTAATATTGAGACCTAATGACTTCCTTTTTGTTTCTAGGAACCAAAATGCATGGTTGATTGTCATCACTTCTCGAGCGGTAATGTTGGTCAGGAGTCTTCCTGCTCAGAATCATTTTAGTTCTTTCATGTGAAACAATCACTAAGTCGAACAGCTACCTTCAACATTTACTAGCGAAGATGGTTTACTTCATATGCTGCTCACAGTTTGTATTATGTATAGTACTAAGAATGTATCTTATCAAAAGGTTACTCACCCCTTGAGTTATGTTAGTGCTACCCCACACTGTGTAGTGTGCATTTGCGTCGCATCCAAAAATGGGGTCTTTATTTCGGTAATTTGCTTCCTTGATCCTTCCATGAGGGAGTTTCCTAGGACGATTGTTTGTTTTCATGGACTTATTCATATTGCTGAAATGAGGAAGTACGAAGAGAGTATAATAACTTTTTACCGTCATCGAAGCCTACAAGGATTACCTATATTTTCGCTGCACAGTAAATGGCGGTCTTGGGTCTTCACAAAGTTGGTTTTCCACAATCGAGAGTTCATGGTTTGATTCATCGTCTGCAAATAGGTTATTAAAAATGGTAGGAATAACTACGTGACTACTTCATAAGTTTGATAGATACAACAACGAGCTGTATGAGCTGTACGATGGCTAGTACATGTATGACGGATGGACTTCACGGGTTTTCGAAAGCACATTGCAGGGAAAATGCGTAGAGAAAAAACATCCTCTTAAGTGGCGCAATCAAGTGGAACAAGACCTCAATTCACTAAGAACGCAAAACTAGAGAGAGATCACCCGAAATCGAAGTCGTAAACGAAAAATATTGGCTGAGGCACAGGGTCTACCTAATGCCCACTTGAGTATGTAAGTTGTAAGTGTATTGGTAAGATAACTAAAAATGATAAAACTAAAAAACAGGCAACAGCGAAAGTCGTTTACTTATTTCTTTCAAAAAACACTCAACAAAAAAGTGGCAACACTTCGAAGTGCCGTTAGTATCACAAATTTTCATTCGGCAGATATTTATATCACTACAAGTCTACAAAAAAAATCAACCAACTGGCAATGCAGCAAACTTAGAGAATTCACATCTGATAATTGACTTAAAACAATTACAGACAAGCTTCGAAAAACCATACCAGATTAGGTGACCACCCCCTCTATAATGAAAAAGGCTAGTCCAACGTTCAAAGACTTCAATTATTAGCAATTAAGAAAAAATTGATAAAATTGTGTTAAAGGTTTTGTTGCTGCTATTTTAAAGAGTTAAACCAATTGATAGTGGGATGATTCTTGGTCATATTCCATGAAAAAAATCGTCCTACAGTAAAGTACGCTCTTGTCGTCTCTTCCAAGCTTTCATAAAGTGATCCTAGCAAAAGATTCAATTCATTTCGATACTAGATAGTTCCAAAACCGATGGAGGGCTATCAAACGCACGTATTATTTCGTTTTTCAAACTACTGTAGCGTGTTGGAAGCGGAAACTTTGGCGATTAAAAAAGTCTTTTAGGAAGCCAAGCTTGGACCATTTTTCAAGCATTATTCGGCTAAATACAAATGAAATCTTAATCTAACATAAGGACTTAGAAACTTATACATGTCTAGGATAATTCAATTTTTTTAGAAACTGTGTTCTTTCTGTCGACTATCTCTCATGGAGATAGCAGAACAGATTAACACTCACCTCTTTGCACAGAAATATTCTGAAAGATTGCAAGAGCTCCGAGCTTGGCAGGAATGTAATTGCTATACCGATTCCAACCAAAAAGATGAACATTCGGATACAACAAACAGTAAGTGAGGAAATACCATAGCTTGTCTAGGCACTAAACAGGGTGAACATTAGCTCCGCAATCGGTGTCATAACCGGACACGTAGATGGACACGCCATTTGGCGTTTTATCAAGCTTTCATAATAATCTCACTGAAGACTGAAGATAGATGCATTGCTTCTGAGATGATAATTTGAGAAAAGTTATTATTTAAAATGTTTTTAGTGTAAGGAAATCAGATAATATTCTAGAAACTGATACCTCCTAGGAGGTATTTTTGGTATTTTGGTGTTTAAATACACACAACAACAACATAATAACAACATCTAGAAAATCCGCAGACTTTCAATGTGTAAATCGATTCGGCGAAAAATCAAAACGGAAGGTTTTAAAATACTATCTGGAAGATTCAAACCAAAATACCGTTTCATTATAATACCAAATAGTAATCTTTTGTTATAGCTTGATAAGGAGCCTAGGTTACCGAATCCTACATGTCTGCGTTGAGTATCTGTAACCAGATTTGAAAAAATGCAGGACATTTAAAGCGGCGTCATTATCTTTTCCACAGAATTCACAGAGTGCGGCATCATTTAAGCATAAGTTTAAGCACTTGGCGACGAAAAGTACCCCGTGTAAACTCCAACAAGTTTTCTACAGTCTTTTTTGCTACGGGATAGTAAAAATATTGCAGGTTTTTTATTAACTTTGGGGAACATACATAGCCATTTACGGTTGTGCTCTTGGCGTTGATTGCATTCTTCTCTGAGGATGCCTTCATTGGTGGTAAGGAACCCAAACGAGACTCAAAGAATTCAATCTTTTGCCCGCTTTCAGAGAAGTCTTGCATTCCTGGACCACTTTTGAAGCAGTCCAAGGGTTGAGTAAAGTCATAAGCAGACACAAATAGTTCTCTCCACCCAGCCATAGCCACTGTTCGTAGCTTGTTTGGATAGAATACTTCAACGTTTGGAAGGCGGACGCGTATGTTCCTAATGGGGTGTGCAGTCGTATGTCATCCACAAAGGCACTATACCCGGATCCATCGTTGGTTCTATTCGTGTAGGTGCAATAACAACCTTTTCCGGATTCAGATTCTAAGCAGTCCTGAACACTGTGAAAGCTGGCCGTGCATTTTAGACGAATTTAAGCCTAGGAATCGTATGGGGTGGAATGTTCACTATATTTAAGTTTATTAAACATCCCATCCCATTGGAAGTCCTCAAAGCTCTAGTGTCAATTGTACCAATTACCACCGGCCCCCGTACAAGCAAGACATTTCGTTCTTATGATTTTTTGGATGAGGCAAAAGCGAGTTTATAACAAACCCGTTTCCATCAAACAATTGCAAAATAGTATATAATTGGTCTTGTTGTAGCTGTATACATCCAAAGGACCCCATGTGCCGCCAAAAACTCCTTTCCACTGCCATGAAACCAACAGTGGTTAAGCAGTTTTCGACTCGAAGTTTTTGTAACAAAGAAGTTCGTTTTTTTTTTTTTTGGACTACTCCAAGATGTTTGACTTCATTTCAGAAGGTAATGTTGACGCTTTTAAGTGTCAGTCTGGTCAAACAAGTCAATTTTCTGCATTTCGAGAAGAGAACTGTTTTAGGAGGATTGAACCGTTTGTTGCAGACCAGGTGTCAATCAAGTTCATCGAAGTCTGTACTCTAGAACATACAGGATAGAGGCTGGATTCAATAAAGACAACTGCGACATAGTTGGCAAATGTCAGAATCACTACCGCTAAATGTCTCCCGCAAAATCTATCTTGTCAAGAACACATTCAATTCGGCTAGTGGACTTCAGGACTTTCTGCGATGATGTTCTGAGACAGTGGGTGTATTTGGAAACGGTTTTTGTAAGCCTCCACCACCAGCTTTTTAAGCAGGATAGAGGTAAGACTGATGGGCTTAGAGCTCCTAGCGAGTGAGTCATCTTGGTTTAAAAATTTTGCTATGAAAGCGATTTCAAAAATCTGCCAAGGGGGGTTAGGATATACCATATATGCTAACGATAGACTGCTGGTGAGAGTATTTTCAAAGTAGATAGGAAAAGGCCAATACCTTCCTGCAACATAGCTACACAAATACTGTCAGTTCCAGGTGTCTCAAAATTTATTTGAAAGTATTTTCGGTAGCAACAAACGATGACGTGTAATGAACGATGACATGTAATGTAACGTGATTAAATTCATCGGGTTCACCTACTGTTGGTGTCTTATTAAATTTCAACACAGTTTTAACTGCAGCGTGCAGCTCTTTTAAATTTCGAATTGGGCGAAAAGGAAGGACACCGTCTCTAAACTCGATAGAGACGGAGTCTTTCCTTTTTGAAACAAGTGGGTATTGAGAAACCAAAGAAATTTAGGGAAAACATTTTTAATAATAATAAAATAAAAATAAAACTTTCCCTTTTAAAGATCTCATTTCTTCAAATAAAGAGAAAAGATGCTATCGGTTAAGCTTCAATTGAACTACGTTGACTCAAGCCGATAGATTTGCAACATGCGTCATTCTCAGATTTTTACTATATTTTTACATCTAACTCCTGGTGATGAAGTGTTAATTTTCCGCAAATAGTACCATTACGTGTTGCATTGCGTGGTCATTCAAAGCTTTCTATAAAAACTACGACCAACTGCATTCTCGAAGTTTCCTCCACACACTAAAAGTGCTCGCGATTCTGCGGCTACCACTCAAGAAAAATAGAAAACTCTCTGCTTTCTTTCCATTCGCAACGGCAACAGCAACAACGACGACGACGATGATTCAACATTTAAAATTCAAAAAGTTGTTATTCATTTTTCAAATACGCAACTGCCATTAGAAAAGTCTTGCCAATTGTAAACTGCAATGAAGAACTTCAACATCGCCAGCCGGCAACAAATGAAGCGACTACCAGAAGAGATATTGAAACTTCAACTTTCGTCATTCATACATTCACAGTCATCTATTGGATCTGTCTGCTAGTAGAGCCTGCATTGGTGAAAATAAAACGCAGCGCACTGAACATTTCGTAAAAATAAAAAAAAAAAATAACATCCAACCTTCACATAAAATCTGAGCTCGTCGACGTACGTGCAGGCAGGCAGCAAAATCCAACAACAGCAAGATAGTAGAACAACAGTACGGCTAGCTATTGCCGTCAAATATGTATATACAGTTTTACACTTGCCAGCAACATCGCCGCACAAGCTTATTCACATAAGGAGCCACATAGAGCCTAATTATGTACATATAGCTACAGAGATACATCGACCCAAAACCCGTACATACGACCGATTCATGGGATCCATCAAGCGACAACAACACACCAAGCAAAGGCAGCAGTTTCATTTTGTCATACAAAATCCCAAACCGTACGTAGCGACAGACGGACAAGCTTCTTCGTCGCACAGGCCGACTAGATTATCAATCGACAAAGCGTCAGTACGCCCGCCGGAGCTCGGTGCTTTTCCACAATATCTCGTTCGGTGTGTGTGACTGTAGCTCTCTACACTGCTGTGTGTCGTATCTTCGTTGTCATTATATCGCAACAAAAATATCATACCCTGATTCAGCCTTATAACAGAGAAGCAAAGTAGTGGTGTTAAGGGGGCGGTTAGGCGGTAGAGAAGCTCTACGGCAAAGTACAACAACACCATAACGAGAGATCTCAGGCGAACAACAACCAAACCAATGGCAAAGAGAAAATATTAAAATGTTCGCATTTGACGTTTACAGCAGTACTGGCTCCGCACACAACAGATACCATAGAACGTCGACAAAGAAGAGGACGAGAAATTAATGGTAGATAGATGAAAATGGAACTGAGCGAACGAGTATACAGCAATATACCAACCAGCACAAAAAAAAAGAAACAAGACTGAAAAACGAGAATGAACGGAGAGAAGAAATAGTCTTTTTTTTTTGTTTGAATAAACCGATATTTTGCTGTGACATGGGTGGCGTGGTTAAAGGGTTGGATGGGAACACTCAGCACCCACTGACAGTTTTCGGAAGGGTGTTTTCCTGTGGTGGCGGTGGCGGGTGTAGTGGTTACCGTGTCTGCTAGTTACGGAGGTTAGTGGTTAGAATCTCAACAGAAAACAAAACATTTTTGAGGAATTAGCAAGACCTTGGATTGTAAATTCATTGTCATAAAAAGTACGTTCTCTATTAGCCGTTCGGAATCGGCAGAAAACTGTCGGTACCCTCCGTTCCCTCACAAGTATGGTTGTGAAAAATCCGCTAGGCCACGAAGCTCCTTTCACGTTCACTTTATCGATGGTCAAGACACATGTTTAAGGGGTTGAATTACCACATACGTTATCGAGTAATACGTGACTGAATTATGTGAGTTAGGTATTACCACTCACATTATAAAGCAATCCAGTACTATAATTTGACATTCTCTCATCAGTTATCGAACGGAATTTGATTTGAGCGGAATTTGAAGAAAAAATGCCATTTGTAAACTCCATCTTCGACGCCGGTAATTCAGTCCCAGATTTCGTGAATCGTATTCAAACGGCAGTGAGACTGAAATATTACAGAATTTCGATGGTCTTATAGCCTTCAATACTTCACCAAAGTACAACGTCATTGTCTTCAAAGATTGAATACCTACTCAGCTTTTAAGTCAAAGAAATAAGCAGTTGAGGAGTCGAAGCTCAATTGCCCTTTATAACCCAACCATTTGAAGTGAGACACTAGCTTCTTTTTACTCTTTTGTCAGAGCTTTACTTGCAGGACAAAAAGCGCAAACCGTAGTGCTCTTGCCTCAAATACAAGAAGGGATCTTCCTCCAGGCAAGAGTCCATACTTGTGCAATGTGCTCCTTGGTTTTTTCCAAAAAGGATTTTATTCTTTATTCGCTTACCTAACCCATATAAACAGCGATTATCAAATACTGGAGACAAAGTACCTGGCTACTTCAAAGAATGGTGCCCGTGGCGTGATGGTTAGCATGTCCACCTGCTAACCCAGAGGTTCGAATCCTAGCAGAGGCAAAATATTTTTCCACGGGTATCGCCTTTCGCTAGGAATTGGCAAGTCCTCCGATAGTAAATTCATTGCCATGAAAAGCGCTTTCTCAATTAGCCGTTCGGAACCGGCAGAAAATTGTACGTCCCCTCCATTCCTTCAAAAGGCATGGTTGTGAGAAATGCGCTAGGCCCAGGGGCTCCTCGCTCTGTTGCGCCACCATATTTATTTATTTATTTCACTTCAAAGGATTTATCAATATTTTCTTTCCCACCAACTCTGCGATTGAGTTATTTGCTGGCAAGAGTTGCCGCAACTGCTTTTATATTTTTTCTCTCTATCACGTCAGTGTCAAAACAAACTAGGTTGGAGGTTGCAGTTCCATAGGAAGTGCTTGATGGTTTCTGGAAATATCGAAAGGTATTACTCGACGGTCATTGGCAGTTCATATAAAGTTCTGGTAAGTTTTGTTCTTTCCTTTGACTCGATAAAAGAGATGTTTATCTCAAGTGACATTTTTTATGAAGTAAATTTATTCCCATTCGTTCTGAACAATCTTAAATTATAGCGACAGCTTAATACTTAGTTGGATTTCGTGAGCAAAGATGAGATAACTTTTATATCAACCTGGCTGTTTCTGAAAATGTTTTAGCTGACGAATTCGAATAACAAGTTGTTTTGCAACACTTCATAGGCTACAACTAATTATGCTTGCAGAACTTGGCTGGAGAGCTAGATATTGACACTATAGTCTGAGATTCGTTCGATTTGGAACCTAGGTTTTAGATATAGTTTTTTTTTTTGTTCTAGAAAAACGCTTAACAACAAACAACATCCCTGCCACTTGAAGAAAAATAAATGACAGCCCTGTCCGTTACTGGAACTCGCACCATCAAAAATTTAGAGCTACTTCAGAATGAGTTGGCGGCAAACCAAAGGCTCAAAACACACTCTGACATTCAGATCGAGTTGAGCCTTTTCAAAAAACTTTTCGTGGTGACCTCTGGATAAACCTAGCGCTTCAACAAACAAACCTATGACTTGCTTTAAGTCTGTTGCCCTCCAAGCGTTCCCTTGCTGGTATGTTTGTTAGAGACCTATCACAACGCACAATTTTTATTGAATGGGCTCTTCAAAATAAAGTCGAAGATTCAATTTTTTATCGAAAAATTGTGTTTGACGATGAAACTCATTTTTGGTTAAATGGATACGTGAACAAGCAAAACAGCCGTAGTTGGTGTGAAGAGCAACCGGAAGCATTGCAACAGCTACTAATGCACCAAGAAAAAATTGGTGCGAATTATGGGCTGGCGAAAAAATTGAGACGTACTTCTTCAAAGATGATGCGAATCGCAACCTTACTATCAATGTTGATAGCGCAAGCGTGCGATGATTACAAACCTTTTTTCTGAGCAAGATCGAAGAGCTTGACTTGTATGACATGTCAACAAGACAGTTCCTCATGCCACACAGCACTCCTTACAATGGACCAATCCAGAGGAGAGTTCAGTACATGTACATTTTATTTCACGTTCGGGGCCGGTCAAATGGCCACCTAACGGCTCTATTTTGCTTTTGTAGAGAAGCCAACATTGAAGTATTTAGTGAGATAAATAAAACAAAATAAAATGAATAGGGCGACGCAACAGAGCGAGGTGCCCCAGGCCCCAGGGCCCAGCGCATTTCTCACAATCATGCTTTGTGATTGCGAGGGAATGGAGGGCACCTACAATTTTCTGCCGGTTCCTAACGGAGGGCTTGCTAATTCCACGCGATACCCGTGGAAAAATTTTTGGTGAATAGCTTGCCTTAAGATTCTACAAGTCTAGAAGCCACTTAGGGCTTCTCCCTCTGTTTTCCAATTCAGTTTTCTTTAGTTTAAGTTTACGATCGAGAATAATTCTAAGCTCTTATGCTACACCAGACAGGTGGAGTGATCCCTGTAGCGTAATGGCAAGTTGCATGGGAGTTCGAAGTTCGAATCCCAGAAACAGGCCGCTATTTTTTCACGAGTATCGTTTTTTTTTCAAGAGGAATTACCAAGCCCTATAAGAGTAATTTCTCTGCCATGTACACTTTTCTGATTCCCTTAATTTTTCGCAAAGTACGGTTGAGAGAAATGCGCAGGGTGCTGATACCGGGGCACCACGAGCGCAACTCTATTTATTTATTTTAGAAAGCTGAATTCGTATACCGTTTATGATGGGTGAAATTTTATTCGAAATGTTCACCTGATTTGTTGAAAAAAAAACACACAATTCTGCTAGAGTTGAACTTAAATCCACATTTTATGGTCCCGGTATCCCTCCCCGTGATCTATCTCTTCAGTTTTAAGCTTTTACTCGCATAGATCAGGGGCTGGTACTTGTTTAAGGCATGGAGTCCTATGCCATTTGTTTGCCATTGTTTAGTGCCTAGCGAACAGCACTACATTCAAAATAGTTCAATTTGCATCGTTGTCAAGGTAGTTTGCTGATCGAGATTAGAAGACGTTGTTTAAGACTAAACAACGTCTTCTGGAACTGAAGGTGTCTCAAATAATCTGCTAAAAAATTTATCTTTTTTCTTAGTTGATGTTTTGGCTCATTTATTTAACCAAAGCATTTTCTCAGGAGAATATTAATAATAAGATGTATAAGATATTGTTCCTATTTTTAAAAAAGGATCAGCGAATGAAATAAGCAACTATAGACCAATTTCTATTCCCTCGTCTATAAGTAAAATCTTTGAAAAAAGTATTAAACTGAGACTAATGCACTTTTTAAATAAATTTGGGTTTCGGAAAGGTAAATCCACTGAAGACGCTCTCCTGAAATTTTGCTCCGACATTTTTAATAATCTAAATAATAAAAAGTGTACAGCTGGTCTCTTTGTCGATATCACTAAGGCATTTGATATGGTAAACCACGAAATCTTGTTATCTAAACTTGAAAATGCTTGTATAAGGAGTTTTATAAGTAACTGGTTCAGATCATACCTCGAAAATAGATCATTGCGTGTAAAAATTAATAATATTAGAAGTGACTTCAAATTTCTTAATATTGGAGTACCACAAGGCTCAGTACTTGGTCCTATACTTTTCTTATTGTATTATAACTCATTGTTTAAATTACCATTCAAGTCTAAAATTACTGCCTTTGCAGATGATGCTGGTTGTGCGTTTGGTGCTGATAGTCCCCTTGATCTTGTGGCTGATATTAATTGGGATTTGAATCTATATAGGTTGTGGTTCGCTGAACATAAGTTAGTCATTAGCTCTAAGACCAAAATTATGTTTTTAGTGTTTCTTCTCCGAACTTTTTCGAACCAGATATCTATTTCCATGAACCAATGTGCAAGAAATATAAACTTATAAGTTGCTTTTGTGCTTCTGAGTCGAGTGCGATCACTTACCTTGACCACCTAATCTGTAGTGAGTTTTGTTTCCAAATTGAAAAAGTTGATGTTTTTCAGTATGTGGGACTCTTAATCGACTCAAAGATGACTTTTAACAATCAAACCGAGAGTCAAAAAAAATATTTATAAGTTCCTCTAAGAAAATTGAGTTAAATATGGCCCACCCTAGACCATATTTAACACACGGTGAGCCATATTAACCGCAATTTTTCCAAATCGTTATTTTGGAGTTCGTTAACGTTTTTGTTGTTTTTATTTTTAAGACTGAAAAGTAAATGAATTCTAAGAATGTTTAACAAAAACAATAAATTAATCCAACTTAAATGCATGGTTTAATTTCCAAAAATATTAAGGGTAGGCCATATTTGACGAACTTCCTCTACTGGTAAAACAACAAGCTGTTTTGTTGCAACTCCAGCTCTAAACAGTCTAAACAGATCAGCAATGCACTTTACTGCTCACACACACAGATCAATACTGAGCTTAAACTGCTCAGTATAGATTTATTTCTTGCATTTAGTGCGCGAATCCACTGCTGAGGATAGCTGAGTTGTCACAAAAACGCACCCAATGTTTCTAGCTACCCTAAGTGCTTCACATATAAGCTCCCATTCAATTCTCCTGAGAAATAATCACCATATTAACCATCTTTCTTCGTCTATTGTTATAATTTTACACAAGCAACTAAGCTAGACTTGAAAAATTATAAATATCTAATTCAGAGTACGTCAAATAGGAGAGCTTGTGCTGACTTTTGACTCATTCACTCGTTTTTCGCATTTGCCAAACAACGGTTTAAAAACGAAACCTCATCTTAAACAAAACTTAAAGCCTAACGAACGCCACTGCCATACCGCATATCTATCTTTTCAAGCAGATTCAAGTTTCGGGGGAACAGCATTAAATATTCCTCATTGGTATATATCTACCTAACGATACGTACATACATATGTACGTACATCCATACATACATACCTACACTACACCCTGGTAAACATACACAACATTATTCGGGTCCGCAATCGCCTTCATAATAAACAACCTCTATATAGCCAAAGGTACGTCTATAGCAATCCATTCTGTTCGTTGCTGCTGGATCTTGTTTTTTTTTTTTTTTTTTTTCATTATTTTCTACTCTACCCTCCCTTCCTCCATACCACAGTCTGCTCTGTTCTGGTTTATAATGGATACACTCTGTGCTGTGAGTGATTCACAGATACACACAGCTAAACTAAAACCCCAACACACACAATCTCAAATCCAATGTAGGTATCTGAAATTATATCAAAAATTTTATTTTCAAACCAACACAGAGCATTCTCAACCATGCACGGGAATATTTCGAAGCAAAACTCGGTCCGACGATGGCGATGGCGACTGAGTCGTCGCTTCGAAATATCTAAATGTTTTTTCTTTGGTTCTTGTTTTTTTTTTTTATTATTATTATTATTTTTTGTATGTTTGCCAGATATCTAGCTAGCGACCTCTATTGGATGGCGTTTACAACTCACTTCGATGGTGGTTCACCGTTTGTAGGTACATTGAACAGAACATTGGTTTGCCTTGCTGTGTGTGCGCCTCTGTATTGTGCTGCTGCTGTGCTCTGTAAATGTGCGCAGCAACCAGCAAAACATCCGAATGGTGGAATACGGCAAAACTAGTATGGCCTGTGCACTTCATGAAATAGGTTGGCGTGCGGAAGTTCGTCTCTACAAATTTGAAAGCTAAAATAATTTCGTAGATAGCAGAAGTTTAAAGCTCAACTAGAACGTAAATTATTTCAAAGAAATCGTTCGATTTGTAAATGAAAAAGTTTGTGAAATCAACAAAAAAAGTTCAATTATAAACTGTTATATCAAAAACTATGACTTAAATAGAAAAAAAGTTATTAACTGTTGTAAGAAATTAAAAACTGAAAAAAAATTTTTTGAAACCAAGTTCGTTGGTTTGGTGCTTTGAATTCGCAAGAAAGTGACATAAGCAGATGTTGACAGCTGCTAAAAATATTCATTTTCAAGACAAAACAAATGTTTAAATAAATAGTGACTGCAATCTAGTACAAGAAATCTAGTTGAAACAAAAACAACAAAATTAATTAAAAAAGAAAACATTACTTTACGGCGAAGGAGATTTTTGAACTTTTCGTTTCTATTTTTTACACAATGACGGCCGTAACTGACATCAGGATAGAAGTGTGAATACTAATTTGAAAATGTGGACAGATCCAAATGTAAGTAGAAATTTCATAGAACTAGACGACTTTAACTAACTAAACACTAAGGCTTTCGATGATTCGCCGAAATGTTTGTTTACATTTCATGCAGGTTTGTCCAATAGGTTCGATATCGAACCGATTGCTCAATTGGGCGCGCGATTTTCTAATAAGTGACATTTGTCATCCATTCAGTTGCTCATAGGAGGCACTAGTACTGGCATCGGTTTGGGGTGTTTTTTTTTTGTCTTTGCTACTTAACCAGATTATTGATTGCAGTGATGATGGGGCTTTTGTGTAAATAAAAACAAATGAGAATAAGAAAATATAGTGACATTCGTTTGACACTCTTGACAGGGGCTTGCTTCTCCAGAACTGTTACTGATACTTTTTGTTACTTCTATCATCTGTTATTTTAGTTAGGCCATGCTTGTTCACTTCCTTTCTGTATGCACTTGTTTTGTCTCCATTGCTTATTAGAAGAGTAGATAAAAAAATGTTTGCATACATTTTTTCGATGCAATATAACTCTGTTGTTCTCTTTTGCGCGTTTGCAGAATTTCTATTGTCGTCGCTTGTGCTTATTTTTTATATTTCTTTTGCAATTTTCGTGTTTTGTTCGAATTGGAATCACTTGTTTTTGTTGGTATCGACGACTTTAACACGCAAGAAAGAGAACTTAAATGAATGATGAATTTTTGACTTTTGTTGAGGCATCTAAGCCACAAACACCACGAAGTGAGTGCAGAGTAGAATATTCCGCGACAAGTGTCGCGTGAGGAAAACAAGTATGAGCTGTTGGTGGTACACTATGGGGCAAATGTCAAATTTGACAAATGCGGAACAGGTATTTTGTTCTGTTGGGTTTTTGAAATTTATTGGTTAGTGTGTTGTCGCACGTCACTTTCGAAGTTTTGCTTACTTAACGATGGCTGTGGTGTAAAGAAGTGAAGACAGGATTTGATTTAGAATGTGTGAGAGTCCTGCATAAAAAGAATATCGGGGTGTTTTATTAATGTCCTATGGGTTGCCATATGCAAGGGTGCAGGTGAAGTTGATAGAAAGTGAAATTGTGGTTTGTTTTTATTAAAGATCCTTTAATTAACATACTTCTTTGGTTTGATAATCTTTATTTGTCACTACCAAAAATGAAAACTAAAATGGACATATTTAAGTTTTTTGTTATAATTTTTTTTTAGTTCATAGAAGTTAGCCAAGTAAGAAAATATGAGAGCGATGCGAACAAAACCACAAGCTATTAAGTTAATTTTAAACGAGTTTGTTTCTTTGTATTAGGTATTTTCAAAGAATGAAAATAACTCCGAGGTTAGGTAAGTTCTCTTTAAGCGTAGTGTACCTAAGCTAGGGTTAGTTAAGCCCTTACTGCAAGTTTGTAAAGACGGAAGATAGGTCGTTAAAACAGGGTAAACTGAACTTCAAATCGTCTTTTGCGATACAAAAAGTTTGAACAGCATTGTCTGGTTTAATTTTTACAACTTACAAAAAGCAAAATGAGGAAAATCAAATTACCTAAAAATAGTTCAATTTGCCCATGTACCATAATGGGCTCTTTAGTTAGACGTTGTCTCACCCCTCCAGGATGTAAACTTTAGTCGGATTCCACGGATACTTATAAAAATCACTTGGTAAAACGTACTTTTCGGGATTGAAGTCACTTGATCTCTTGATCTTCTTAACGTCTTGATTTAATACAATCAACTTAAAATTAAAACAATGAATAGTTCTGTCTGTTGATATTCCTTACTTCTTGATTTTATTTAATCAACTTCAACTCAAATTAAAACAGCGAATAATTCTGATTTCAATTGCTACTTGTTCCCTTTTCCCCTCTTTTCTTGCACAAAGTATTCGAGAAAAAGAGGTGTTGGCTAGTATGAAGCACATAAGTGGGGGAGCCGCGATTCCTTCGAGATCACGAAGCTCCAAGTGCCGAAAAGGAAAAAAGAAATGAAGATACAAAGCCTTTTAGATCAGAAAAATGCCATAAGATGACACCAACATTCTTCTCGCCAACTTACTCAAGTCACTTGATCCTTACTTAAACATTATTTCATTGATACTACTTAATACTTGATACTTACTTAATACTTAATACTAATTTACTCACTCAGTTGCATTACAGTTCGGGGTGAACCTGAGGCACGGAAACGCACTGAGCGGCAAAGCGGTAAAATTAGCATCACTCAGTTTTCAATTTTGTTCTAATATTGCAACTATGCTGCTTTGCCGCTCAGTACGGGGCCGTACCGGTTGCCGGTTGGGCTCCTCTTCCATTAGACTCCGCCACCAAAAGCGAACAAGAACTCTTTAAAATATTGCAAAACTTATAAAATGTTTAGTTAAGGAGTAAGTAATTTTTTACCATATAAAGTTCAGTATAAATTTTTTCTACGCCATTTGCCATATTCAAAATATTAAAGCAAGTAAATTTTGAAAGAAGCCGTGATCTTACATTTGCTGCTCAAGATTTATGCGTCTGGCAAGTGGCGCCCAACAAAAGACCCCGAGTGAACATATTATATATATCGTAACGAGCAATATTTTCTATATAAAATTATTTTAACCGCTTCAAATGCGGATGAACTGGCCCCATCCGTCGTTGATCCGCTCAGCCGAAATTGTTTGAGTCGTCACATGTTTTATTGGCACCATTCAACTGCTCTTTAGAAACCCTTCCAATCACATATGATCAATGTATTTCGATAAGGCTTCTTGATGCGTAAGTGCTGACTTTATGTATGATATTCTTTTTTCTATTTTAACACTTGACAATTGTTTAGTGTCACTATTCAAAACTGTCTAGTGTTTTGCATATAATCGATAGATTTTGTTTAGACCTAATGACAGAAACTGAAACTAGAACATTACCTCTCCGTTAAAAGTTATACTTCTCCCGCTCCAACTAGCAATTTTAAAAACGTACTCACGTCAAAAATCATTGCATCAATGAGAACTTGAGACGCAACATTCTGTTGAAACTTGTAGCTAAGATAGAACTCGACTGTAAGGCATGGCGAGGCGAGTGAGCTTCTTCTCGAAATATAGAAAAACGTACATTAGGCGGCCAACGCTAATATACTACGCTTTTATATATAAATGAAAAACACTTCTTTTTAGGCTTTAATGTCTAGAAATTACTCGTGGACAATGTCACGAACCTCTTAAATTTTGCTTTTAATTTTTTTAAGTGCGAAACAAACGAAAGTTCTTTCACTTTTCGTGAAGCTGTAACATATCGATTTCAAAAGATGAACAAAAGTTGGTCTACAGTTGAGGTGAGCTCGTTTCTACTTTGGAATAATTTCAACTTCGAAAAATTAAACAAGGAATTTCAATTCACTAGCTGCGGTTTGAACGTCAAACGTTTGCAACGCATTTACCATTTTTACCTTAGAGAAATGCTATCAGTTAATTATTTTCACTGACGATTGCTATGATTAAAGAGTTTGAATTGTACGTTTTACTTTGAAACATTCAATTGATATACATTCGTCAAATAATATTTTTCTGTACCTAAGGACATTGATACTCTTTTGATTATATGTGGTGCCCAGCGAAAGGACATAAAAAGCGATGCTTCACAGATATTTCCCAATTTTTAAATGGCAGGCATACAGCGACAGAGTAATAAACGGTGTATGGCAGTGATACTTTCTTCTTTGAAAATGGCGCCCAACAACAGGACATCACATACGGCGTATACAATTCAAAAGACACTTACATACATACGAATAGTAGGTTAAAAAAAAACGCCGTCAAAGTTCCATTATCCTCTACTATGGTAATCAATTCTTTGGCATTAAATTCCAAACAAATGGCGCTCAGCGATAGAATTTAACATATTAAGTATTTCACGATCCTCTTCATAGGTATAAGCAAAACTAGCGTTCCACATCATTTTACTCTACTTGTGTTTTTCAAAACAGAGCCTAATCAGTCTGTTAAGTTCGCATCAATTTTGTTTCAGTTTATAGTTGCATATAAACTGAAACAATTGTCTTCAAACTTATTTTCAAGAACGCATAGAATCGAATAAAAGCTGATAAACAAAATAGATTTGATCCGTCGTGGAAAAATTAATAAATACAAAACAAAACCACCATGCTTTGCCAAAATACCAATTCTTAGACTATACCTACTCAATTAAAAAACTTCTAAGAGTATTCAACAAGTGCGAACACATCCGCAAAGGATAAGATAAAATGCCATTCTGTCCACTTCCATCGAAAACTTTACCTAACAATTGTTGTTTTGATATTTGTTCCCTAACGAGCTTATCAGCGCCTGAAGATAAGTCACGTTTATATTTCACCAATGTTCCACCTTTATTTCGCTTACTAATGTCAGATATGACAAACTAGATTGATAAAAAAAAATCGCAAAACGAAAAGGTAGAATAACGAAACTGATAAAGGCCAAGAAAAAAAAACTATAAAATCGGTTCGAGTATTTTGTAATTAAAAGTCCATAATGATAAAAACAGAGAATGAAAACTGCACGTTGGAGCTGTACAATCAAAGAACACCTTGACGTAAACAAACCTAAACATCTCATCCATAAATGTCAAAACATTTGTCCATGGCGCTAATTTGTACGTCTTCTTTATTTACGTATTTTTTTAATGCGTTCCACATAGTCAACACTATACTCATCAAGAGTAACCCCATCGTGTGTCACATAATTTTGATGTTTCTTCATTATTACCCAAACTGATAAGGTAATAAGAGTGACAGCGAAAGAGAAGATCTGTAAAGAGGTAAATGTGCATCCAAAGAAGAAATGTCATCCTACTCCATGGACGACGACGACGATGACAATTGTCATTTAGAGACTTTACACACTACTTATCGTTTCTCGTAATGTCATTCAGTATTTTTATTCGTTTCCTTTGCGTTATTAGTTTCCTAATCAACTTCCACAGCAATGAGCGTCGACGGTGGTAGTTGTTGTTGTTGTTTCGGTGGTGTAGCGCTTCAGATTTTAAAGAGAAAATTGCAAGCCTATTTAGAATCTGCACATTTACCAAGCTAAAGAGCAAGACACAAAAACCCCAACCCAACTAAGCAAAAAAAAAAAAGAAGTTAAGTTAAAGCCTACGCAAAAATAATAAAATAAAAGAATGATACTCAAGAGAAAACGAGACCAAAACAGGAACTGTCAACGTCCATTATGAGAAAACTTAAAACAACAAAAATAAAAAAAAACAGTCTGTCCTGTGTGTATGGAAATAAACGACAAAAATACTTCTCTACAGAATAGCGCCTCTAACATAACAGCGGGGCTGCAGCAGTATAAGCCATCTACCAAGTCGTGTTGCAATTCAATTGCATTTGTTCTCTGTTCCCAGTTACGAACGGAGTGTTTAAAGTCACAAAACATTCCCTCCGTATCTATATTTGCCTATAATTTTCTATTTTATGATTATTCTCTATCCCAGAGACACTTAAAGTATAAATAGTCAGCAGAGACCTCAATAGTCGTTCGTAACACATACACGACGACGACACGTAGCAATGCGTTCAGTTCAGACAGAAATGTTTTTTTTTCTAGATGTTCTAAGCAAAGTAAAAATATATATATATGTATGTTAGAAAAAAAAACAAAAAAACAAAAAGAATTCTAGAAAGCTAGTGAACCAACGATGATAACATTTAGAACCGTTGGGTTTAGACTTGTTCTATAGATACACCAGCTAATAATCTGTTATAATACAACCAAGTCATAGCCAACAGCAACAAGAATATGAAACGAAACTTTTTCGAACTGAGAAACACTCAAACATTGATGGGTGGTGCTAAAGTTGTTCGTCTTAGCTAAAGGTAGGCACAAGAACTCAACTTATTTTAACCTCCAGAAAATGTTTTCCAATTGTAAGGGTTACCGAAGCAGAGGAAATTATCAATCAAATTTGAATTTAAAAAAGAAAAACTTGTGAGACTCAATATAATTTTTGTTAGTTAAATTAAAAACTAAACATGAAAATGTTTTTATGCATCGTTTATTCTCTCAACTAATTGAGATTCTGCTTTCTTTGGCCGGCGTTGGGCGCCAATTCAAAGAACATCAGATAAATGATATGATGTTTTATAATGAAGCAAACGTTTTAATTAATGTGCTCAGCTGTAAGGCCACCGATCTACGATTTCTCTGGGTATGTACTTTTAGCACAAACGTAAATTCATTGTTTCTGAACCAGAATTCGACTACAAAATATCACTGAACTACTATTCTTATTGCGACTTACTTTAAATCTACGCATTTTTTTCTAATGTCAATAAATAATAATCAAAGTCCTGCTTTGGGCGCCATTTTAAAAAAAAAAATCAAAACGAGAATTTTATAAAGACATATCATCCAACTACTGATCTTATTGCTACTGACTTTAAATCTAGTCCTCCTGTTGATGAGTGCATCAACTATACAGCGCAATGCATGCGTTTTCCAAAAATAATTACAAAAACGACGTCCTGCGTTGGGCGCCAATTTTAAATAAATTCGTTCTAAGCCAAAACTCGACTACAAACTATCAAGGAACTATTGTTCTTATTGCAACTTACTTTAAATCTACGCATTTTTTTCTAAAATAAATTAATAAAATCAAAGTCCTGCTTTGGACGCCATTTTGAAAAACATTTAAAGCGAGAATTTTATAGACATATCATCCAACTACTGATCTTATTGCTACTGACTTTAAATCTAATCCTCCTGTTGATGAGTGAATCAACTATACAGCGCAATGCAGGCGTTTTCTAAAAATAATTTCAAACACAACGTCCTGCGTTGGGCGCCAATTTTAAATAAATTCTTTCTGAACCCGAATTCTGTAATAAAATATCACTCAACTACTGTTCTTATTGCTACTAACTTTAAATCTTCGCATTCTTTTTCCAACAAATCAGTTAAAAAAACATATTCGGAATCCTGCTTGAGCGCCATTTTAAAAATAATTATTTGTAAACGAGAATTTGATTAAGAATTATTATCTTCTTATTGTTTTAGATTTTAAATCTCTTTCCAAAAACAAAATACAAAGTCTTGCGAAGCTATTTGGAAACTATTTCTTTTGAAGCCATTGCTCTTACTGCTAAGTAAAGACAAAAACAAGCCTTTTGCTGCACTCCTAAACATTTGGTATTCATATTTGCATCCACAGTTATTTTTCCTGTCTTGCAATTAACATCAATTTAAGCGGATTTTGAAATGAAATCATTTTTACATTTAAAAAGCTCTCCACAAAGTCATTTCATTTGTTAGACAACAGATTGAACGATAGATGTGCTACAAATACATGGTAACCCTAGAGCACCAATTTAATATGGAGAAAGACTAGAGTGGCAGTTTTGTATGAACGCTAAAATCCGCTGAACTCCATCGTATAGCGACACAGAAACAAAAAAAACAACATACATATCTACCTACATCCACACCTTCTTGCTCCAGCATAGAGCAATCTTTACCACCGCACACGGCACAAAAACCGAATCATCGACCGAAAAAGAAACTAAAAATAAAATATTTCAACATTTTGTATTTTTTTTTTCTCAATCTTTTTTTTCTCTTTGCACACTCCTCTTTGTTCGGTTCATATTCGTATTTTTCGAATGTAGAAACGTATATAACCGACCGAGCATCAGATACATTTTTTCTGTTCGTGTTTTTTTCTTATTATTTTTTTTTTTTTTTGCTGCTGTATATTCAGGTTCGGTTTTCATCCCACAGGTCTCTTTCTCTTTTGTCTTGATGTATGTAGCTGTGTATACCCTTGTAGAGTATGTATATATAGGTTATGTATTTGTGTATCTGCTGCTTGCACTGGGTTCACATAACGTTTTGTGGAATGTCAAATGAGCGTACATGTATTTATTGTATCGACTGTGTGTTTTAACGTTGTGCTTGTGAGAATGGCTGTGTGTGTGTGGGCATGATTTTCACTTCTCCGTTTTATGTCACTCTATGGGTTGAGCGCTGTGAGGCTGTACTACACTGCTTCGAAACAACTTTTCTATCTGGAGAAAAGTATTCGAATACGCCATACTCGTCGTCACAGTGGTTGCGGTGGATAATTAAATTCTTGTTTTTATCAAATTTTCATTATTTTTGCTTAATTGAAGAGAAACACTCGCGAGCGCAGCACACACAGATTTGCCCAGTACTGGATGTTGATGATTATGATGATGATGTTGATAGGCACATGCAGCATTGTATGTTTCTATCCACGAAAGAGAGAGCACTAGCGGAAGAGAAAATTCTTTGGATTTTCTTCCTTGCACTATTAAGACGAATGAAAAGAAAAACAAGTACAGAAGAAAACTTGCTTGCGCTTGCAATTAAATTTCATTGCTCGATGTGAGCTCTTGAACGTTTCGCTTTTGAAGTATCTTAATAGAGAGATAGCTCTATCCGAGGTGGTGGCAGTGGTACTCCCTCCCATAGGGTTCAAGTTTTTTTTTATTTGGAAATTTCATTTCGCTCTTTGTTTTTATATTTGCCGTTTTGCTTTGTAGATTTTCGTTAGTTTTAAAATTTTGTGGATTTCTCCTAAAAATCCAACATCCATTCAAATACAATGCGCACAATCGGATTTCATCCGACGACGACGTAGTAATTTGTCGCGGTTTGGTTACCTTGAGTCGACTGAGACTGGCATAGTGTGCCGCTGTTGCGTATGAGTATCTTTATCTATGATGAAATAGTAAAGCTTTGCTATATACCTACTCTTTTGCCGTTAGGTTTGGATTTCAATGGGGGTAAAGAGGAAAGAAAAATTATTTTGAAAAATATTGTCCTTGAATAGTTTATTTCGTTTTAGTTTATTTTTTTTTTTTAAACTATCGGAAAAAAATTGTTTAAAACAGTTTGTTTTGTTTGCTCGTTTTTGCTTGTCTACTTGTTAAGAAGACAAACGGTAGTTTAACACTTTACTTAGGTTAAGATTCTGAGACTTTTCTGTGAAAGAAATGAAAGTATAAAGCTTATCGTTGAATGGTACACAAGATAACAGGTGTTAGAGCCTGGTCACAGTTGAAAGGCAAACATATTCCATTTGCATGTGAATGACTCGTATAAACATGCACATATTTTTAGTGTGAGGCAAGGCCAATCTTTTTATTCTGGTCAAGGTAATTTCGTCCCAAGAGCTTAAAATTGCTAGTGGATCAAAAAGTAATTTACCCACTTCGCCTTAGGCACCTTTCTACTTCAACTTCTCCACACACTCACAATACCAACATAAGTAGATATCTACCATTTTGATTTGGGATACCAGGACCATATGGTGAATTAAATTAAGAAAAGAATAGTGTGACTCAACAAAGTTCCGGAAATCTCGGGCCCAAAGCATTTCAAGGGCCTACAGTTATATGACGATGCAGCAAAGTGAAAAACCGTATGACAGCGTAATTGCTTTCTAAAGACTTTCCAATTCCTCGCGAAAAGCAATACACGAGGAAAAAGAGTTTTATGTTTCACGGATTTGAGAACCTCGAACTCTCTGACAACACGGAGACATACCAACCATTACGCCTCGAACTTCGGAAACTAATTCCAACCGAATCGAGAAAATTACTTCAAATTTGACATATGTAGTTTTTGGAAAAAAAGTTATTAATTACTAATATCTTTAGTAATTAATAACTTTTTTTCCAAAAACGGCGCAAAACATCGAGTGTAGCTTCGACATTGTGGCGCGTAGCGCCGTCCTGTTGAAGCCAAATGTTGTCAATATCCTCCTCTTCAATTTTTGTGAACAAAAATTTGTTCAACATGGCCCGATAACGATCGCCATTGACTGTAACGGCCACTCCTTACTCATTTTTGAAGAATGCCTTTGGACCAAAATCCGCACCAAAAAGTGACTCGTTTTGGGTGTATCGGCTTTTCAATGTATGCGTGCAGGTTTTCTGTGCCCCAAATGTGACAATTTTGCTTGTTTACATACCCGCCCAGATCAAAATGAGTTTCATCTGAAAAGATGATTTTTTTGGCAAAATCGGCATCGGATTTTCAAAGTAATGTCACAATATTTCCCAGCGTTGTTCAAGCGAATACACAACCAATTCGTTCAGCGGAAGGATAAAACTAATTATCTGTCAAATCAGACATGGCTAAGTGTTACCATTCACGAAATAATTCATAAGAACTGCTGAGCTAATTACGGGATTACTGAGTTGCGAAAAAAACGAACCTACATGTTGACAACTTGATGACGTCTACAAGGTGTTCGCTTGCACTAAGCTTATCGCGTAGCTTTCACCTATTCCCACAGACTAATTTCTTTCTTCGCCCTCTGTCTTTATTTTTTATCAAACCAATCCTTTCTTGCCTCACAACCTGTCTGCACACTGACAAATCAACAAGAAAAACAACGCAACATTTTAAAGTCTACCCAGTCATTGCGTACCAAAATTCTTTACCCAAATCAACGGCCCACGATACCATAGTAACCTACATTCCATTCTGTTCGCAGTGAAAATCTCTCTCTTAAAAAGTTCCTTACAAAAAACTAAAATAAATAAAACGAGGGAAAATAAAAAAAAAAAAACTTGGCAAATGCGCTTATCGACCCAAGTTTCCAATCCATCACCCGTTCATGCCAAAAACAAAATATATCTATACATTAAAAAAAAAGTATCAAAGGGAATACAAACATCAAAAAGAATGTGAGCAGGAGAAACCAAAACTGAACACTTTATAGTAAAACGTAAACAGAGAAGAAGCACTAACGTAAAAAGGAATAAAATCTCAGTGAAGTGCTAAAATCACGTGCAATTTCTGCACCGCTTTGTAAAATAAAAGAAAGAAAAAAAAAAAACTCTAACGAAACCCCATTCACCCTATAACAAAGCAAAAAGTCATAACAGAACACCAACTGCCTATACCGACAATATTCTTTTTTTGGGCCGAAAGAAAACTAAATAAAGTACACCACACCAGAATGAACTCGCAAGAGAAGCTAAGAGTAATAGAGAATACGAGAAGAGCCAGACAATCGACCTCCAACCCCCACATTGCCGCCTAACAACCAATACCCCTATATCTCCATCTCTTCCCTATATCCTCGCATTCTAATCAAACGTCAAAAAGTTATTTCGTTGCAATGCTGCTGCGGCGGTGGTGGCGGCAACGGTGGTGGTGGCTGGCTGCTGCTGCCGCAGCGCCAGCTAGCATAGTTTATTTTGTTGTTTTTGTTTTATTTATGCAGGCGCAAGTTATGATCGAAATAGCACAAACGCAATGGTTATTGTTGAGTGTTCAGTGTTCAATGCTGAGTGGTGGTCGATGTTGCAGTATGTAATGACATCCGAAGAGGCAACAAATGCATGTCAGTCAGAGTCGCATACCTATGGCACTTGATTTGTAAGGACCGTCTGGATTGTTTTAGCTTCCTTTTTTTACGATGATGTGGTTTGAAATGATGAGCATTTGACACCAATGTGGAATGTTCGCATGTTTAGAAACAAAAGACCACCCACAACATAAAGCGTGTCATTATTGCTGAATGAAGTACAAAAATACTGAAGCGAATTAGTTTAGAAACATTAACTGAGAAATGTTTCTAATAAGACCGGCCTAGTTTTGTCTAATGCTGTGGCAAGACTACATGGAGTGAAAAAGAATCACGTTTTCACTGGAATACGGTAGATTACGTAAATTCTAATGATGAAGCATTGCATCCAATTGAACCGATTAAATACAAAAACAAAAACTCTCATTGGGCGCCAATTTGCGTATTCCTTTGTTTTCGAATTTTTTAATCGATAACAGATCATCATTAGAAGTTTATTTTACTCATCTATTTGAAAAGCTATCTACAGTGGCCCAAAAATGAATCATATAAAGAACCCAACAGGAAAAACAGAGGGTTTTCCGAGAATAGTGTCTCATTACCAATCTTTCTCGAATATGGAGTTAAGCTGAGACACTTCTGTTTATCAATGACACCATGAACTTATGATGGAGTTAAACTTAGATACTTCTGTTTAACAACGACACCATGAACTCATGATGAATTCGTTGTTCAAAGAATTAAAATGATATGATTTTTCTCTCAGTAACAGTTTTCTAATAATCTATAAAGCTCTTAAATTGAACGAGGTAGTTATAAATCGTTAGATTTTCCGAGCTTTCAATAGTTGCCTTGCTTTTTCTCTACTAAAACTAAAAAAATTGATATTTCTTAGCAACTTTCTCATGTGCTATCGAATAATTTGGAGGAAAAATATGATAGTTTTAGACATAGCTTTTTGGTTCTGAGGTTGGCAAACTTACTTTCTTTTGTATATAAAATATGTTGCATTCCAGAAATTCGGCTTAGCCCCAAAAAGTACTGTTTTCAGTACTTCCAGTTGTTGATTATGTCAAATGAACTCAAACTCCCAAAAAAAAAAAACGTCCGCGTTGGGCGCCACTTAATTTTTTTTCTTTTATTAAAGAATTACTTTTAATTCAAAAACGTTCAATCAAAAACCTTAAGATTATGTTCACATAGCTTTATATCTCAAATCTCATTATTTACATTTACAGAGGTTTAATTTCTTATCAACATTCAAATCCCTTGAATCAAGCAAGTTATAGAAATTACCAAAACTATTATTCAATTCTGACCTACAACTGACTTGAAGCCACAAGCAAAAACATATTTGATCTAAAAACCCAACAAGTGTGTTTCCCCTTTGGAAATTCCAAATATTTCAAAGGATAACGTTTCATCACCACGCAGTTATTATTCAGTCGCCTCCACCATCTAGCTCTCTGCAGATTTATCTCCTAATTGTCAAATCAACATTACCGTTGCATGGAATTTTACTCCTTTCCTTGAGCAAAATTTGTTTCTTTCTGTGTGTCCGTCGTTGGTACGGTACTCCGATGCAACTAAACAAAACGAAATAAAAAAAGTATGCATACATATATGAAAACCTCCCTTGATTTGAAAATAAAAAAATATCTTTCTCTGCCAAGAACGTAACATAAAATCCGATCCCCGCATATGAAGTGGGTACTCCTTTTCGCTTAGATCGAAAAAGAATCCAACAACAGAAAACCGGACAACCCTTCGCATACACCAACAGAGTCGACACTGCAAAACTTCTAAAACTTAAACGATTCTCTTTCAAAGCATAATTTGTGCTGTGCTTGTAGCTTGATGGTGCTGCCTTGGGTTCATTTTGTAGCCAGGGAGCGCATTGACGGCAGCAAGAAATATACAAAAAAAAAAATAAAATAACACGAAAATATTCAGGAAGAAATAAAGTTAAACAAAAAAAAGATAATACCACTCTTTTCTCCTTCTCTTTAATACCCTGTTTCCGTCGTTATTCCCTTCCCTGTTTAAAGTGTATATTATATGCTCTTGGGATATAAATGAAAATGCAGATGGATTGTGGATGGAATCCCATAGTGTTGTATGTGTGTAAGAGCGTGTACAATGAGCACATACAAATATATAAACATATATACACAAGAATATACCACCATGTGCTGTGAGTTTGAGAAGTGAGTACTTCTACTGCTGGCTGCCTTTCCTTTGGTTCGTTCGGTTCACATTGTTCGCCGATTGAAGCTTCGAAATAGCTGAGTAGCAAGCAGTAGAAGTGAAGGCAATATGCATGAACCCGAACCAAACACTGTCACGTTTAAAAGTTCACTTCCAATAGTTGTTTTCTTGTTGCTTTTTTTTCAGCTGGTTTGTGAAATCATTTCAAAAAAGTTAAAGTTTTTCGAGATTTTTGGAAATATTGCATGAAAAGTTTAAAAGACTTCATTTAAAGCTGCCCTAGTAAACAATATTTGCCTTCAAAATGAAAAACTTTAAAAAAGAAAAAAAAAATAAACGGATGTAGACGTCAGTTAAAACAAGACTATCTAAGAAAAACCTTGAGGGTATTTCAGGCAAAAGGGGAACGAGTTAACTCGCTGTCTTACCTACTCTATACTCCGTACCATTCAGGCAAAAGGGCGAGTTGGCTGTCTATATTATTTAACACTCCGTGCTTCGTACCTTGACACCTGTGCTATAATAGTAAGAACATCGGACCTGGGAGGTTTGTCGGAATGAAGAACAGACAACTACTAGAAAACCGCAGAAGATCGTAGTCTTTTGGCATTCCTCAAACCAATGGTAAAGAAAATCTACTACGGCCTAGCCTATCAAATATTTGCTTATTTCTGGAACTGTTCTGTGGTCGCCACAGATTGTTCCTTCTGAAAAATCTCAACTTAATTCGACTGACTTTCAAATTGACTCAAGCACTGAAGTGTTCTTAGAGCCAAGGGCTCTCACACGGCATGTATTTTTCACTAAATGACAGAAATGTGTCATGATTTCATGGTTTAGTTTTTTGAAAACCGAAGACTCAGGTTTTTTAAAGAACTCACGGAGTTTTCTGTGTTCAGTCATGGGTAAAGTTCGACAAACGAAACTGTTAAAAGCCTTCGTCTTCTATGAATGAGATGAAACAAAAATATTCCTTTATCTGATCAAATTGGTTCAATGGATTATTTTTAAACTCAAATATTCACTTCTTTCTTTCTCGTCAATCTTAACAAAACATCCGAATGAGTTTATCACCACTGTAATATAAAACATTTATTCGCCAGCTATATGCTACCAACAATTCAAAAAACCCACCCAGCAAAACGAAAATACACATACACAACCACTAGTAAAAACCATCATATCCAACTCCCCACAATATTCGAAATTCTGTATATGTATATACTAAACACATCTCAATTGCCTTATGTAAGAGTTGCGGATGTTTTATATGCGCTCTTTCTCTCTCACCGACAGGGTGCTTCGGCTTCGTGTTCGTATTCTGTTTTGTTTGGGATATTTTTTTCCACACTGAATTGAACGAGAATTTCATTTCTTATTATCGCATTGGACATCGACGTGGTGCGTACTGTGTTCGTGCCGCTTAGTTTATTTTTTTCGTCGATTTTGCGAAGTTTCGCGGTAGAGAATAGTGAGTGTCATTGATAAAATTTAAAAGCGGGAAATCAAATTGGAAGCAAGTGTATTATATTTGCACACACTATTTGACAGTTCTTGAGTGACAGTTGGAAAATTTTCCTTTTTTGTTTTTAAATTATTTGTTTTTGAGAATGGCTAAGCTATTTACTTTTGTGTGATATTTTTGAAAATTCAAAAAAAAAAAACAGAAAATAATTAACTATAAAGCTGTGAATACAAAATGTGTACTGAGGTGAGTTTTACGGTTTTTTTTTAATTCAAAAAAATAGATATTGTGTTGCCAAATAGAGTTTCATCTTTTATTAGTCAATAGAGATTTAAGTGAAAAGTTTCCAATAGTGTCGATGGACGTCAGATATGTTTTTTCGTTCCTTTTGGTCAGTGGACTGACCCGCAGGCACTGAGTCAAGTTCTATCGTCACCGTAAAAGAAGGTTCGTTTTTACCGTTCTTTGAACTAAAAAAAGACAAAGTTATGGTTTATTTTGGAGCTAAGATAAATTTTGATTTTTGTACGAGTTCATAGAACTCGGTTTTAGTTAGATATTGATAAAATTTTGGTTTGAAATTACGTGGTAGAATTGGAAAGATTATTTTGGTAAGATCGTATATTTTTCGTAGTTAGGCGTATTTGGAGTGATTTTGGTGTACCTGACTCAAAAGTTTTGGCAGGAGCTTGTGAAAGTTGCCCTTATTTTGGCCCACCATATCAAATACGAGCCCCGACAGAAACAACCATAAAGATCATTAAGAAAGTTTAGATTTTTAATATCAAGTAAGTCAAAGTAATCAACATACGAATAACTCAGGGGTGTAGCAGAGGTATGCTTTGCTAATACAATGAAGGTTTTGGGTTCAATTCCCACGAAACGGAAATCCTTGTGTTTTCGTCAGCTTTTGGGTTTTAGGATTACAGAAATTATTTCAAATCATTCTATTTCGCCTGTGTACTGCGCTACTTGAACAAAAAAGGTGGACAGGAAAGTTAATACGCTTCTTTTCGGCGTTACAAACGATCTCGCGAGGATCGCAGCTCTTCTAATTATCTGCATCACCTAGTGATCCGCTCAAGAGGTACGCCAACTTTAAGCCTCGTCAATCTTAGCTTGCCTTAAGCTTCAATCACGGTCGATTCTAATAAGAGAGTGCGACACGGTCGACGCTATTACGCTATCTCATGAATTTGTAATCAGTACAGTAGTTTCAGATCACACTCATTGTTTTTAGACTAGCAAGAAAATGCCAACTAGTAAACGCTAGTAAATGAAAAATTTACTTTTTTAATTTGCCAGGCGACATTCTTGATAGCATACCAGAGCTAGCGGTAGTCTTCAACTTGATCCGAATTCCCGGACAACAATAAATCAATTTCCACGAAATGCGCTTTCTCGATGAGCCATTCGGAGTCGGCAGAAAATTTTAGGTTCCTTCCATTCCCTCACAAGGCGAGGTTGTGAGAAAAGCGCTAGGCCCGGGGGCTCCCCGCCCTGTTGCGCCCTATTTATTTATTATATACTCATGTTCAGTGAAACCAAAACCTATGTACTCAAGGCACTAGGGCAAAAAAGGAACAGAATTGCTAGAGTTTTCTAAAAATTGCAACTGACAGGTTGTCATTTTGAGAAACTTTCCAAAAACCTTTGTGAATTGTGACTCCAGGTAGGAGACCTCAGCTTTCTCCACTAATAGTCCAATCACCCTTCCATCTCAATTCCCAACCCCGTTAACCACCTATCCCTACGAATACAATGGAGCCTACGTGATAGGAGTGAGGAGCTTTTGCTTGCGACTGCGTTAATTAGTTAATATAAACTTCTTCCGATCTTGTTGGAATTGATGCAATTTAACACAAAGCTTCCCCTTCCCATCAGTCTTTAGAAAAGCTAGCCCTGGGACCGCAACATTTTGAATTCGGAGTTCAAGATCATCGCACTTAGCCCTCATTCTGAAAAACCCAGTAATCATGGAATTTTTAAAAACAGTATTACCACAGTTAAAGAAGATCACTATATTCAAAAATGTTGCATTCTTAGCAGGCACCCTGTTATCAAACGTAATTTCTTCACCAGCAGCAAATGTCATCGCCGCACATGCAAATATACCTACATATAAAAAAAAAATCAGCAAAACAAGTATGAATGACCTTTTTGCTGGCAAAGCATGTACACTCCGCTGCTGCGAAAACCCGATTCTCTCCAACAGCACACCACCATCACCCCCAACTCTCTGCCAAATACCATCTCTCTTTTACCACCCGTAGTTGCCTCATCGACAAACATCCATCCACACCATCCACCGCCTTTGCCAATTCTACTGCTGAGACTATATAGTGTTGGTCGGCTGGGCTCCAACTAGGTTGCTGGATAGGTAGTATAACCCCTTCCTACGTCGTTCTACTATTCACATAGCACAGTACACGGCACCATTGCTCCTCGCAAAAACCATTCCAATCCACTCTACACATTGAGTGCACACAAAATAGCAAAACGGAATGAGAACTACTTCGTCGCCACCCACCTTCGTTTCCCTCCTGTTATCCACTGACACAACGTATAGTTCGTGGCACGATGGTGGTGCCTCTCGGTGTGGTTCATTGAATTGAATGGCGTTGCTTAGCTATGCTTAGAGCATTTGCTTGGTGCCTTACTTGGTTGGCTGACTATGCTATTGTATGTGTCATCACAACCTCTTCCTGTGTCATTTGCTTACACACTGGCTGATATTTCAAGCAGAGAAACACAACAGTCATTCCATAAACACTGGCTACCTTACACTTACATATCATCCCGCAACTTTTTAAAGTCTATTTTCTATTTATTTATTTTTCTCTTGATTCTCTTAAGAAATCCAGTCGGTTTTATATTTTTTTTTTTTTTTGTTCTTTTGTTTTGCTATCTTTCGGAAAACATCAAAGGTATAGGTTGTATTATATTGCGATGTGAGTTTTACTCAAACAATCAATCGCTCAACATGTTGCTCTTTAATATTTCATACACATGCACTTTGGTATTGAAACTGAGTTTCGACAAACTGCAAAACAACATTCTAGCGGAGTCAGCTGAATGTCAAATATGCGATGAGGATGTGATTTTTTTTTTTTGTGTTTATTGTTTTGACTGAAAGAGGCGATCGACTGACTATGACGAGTATTAAGTTTCATCTGACAGTAGGAAATATTTGGTTATTTGCGATTGCTAGTTTTATTTAATTTTTACTTTGAAACTACCATGTTTAGACGGTAGATCAAATTAACATTGGTACTTCAGATTAAGCACAGTGACACATTCTTCTTCTGATAGTTTCGCATGCAGTGTTGTCGGCCATCTATACTGTCTGAAATATTTGTCTTCTTCTTTCTCTCAAAGAATCGCAACTCTCCCACTTATCTGCTTTAAACTAGTGATTCTCCTATGGGGTATGCCGTGTCCGCGGCTGTCTTTGCTGAATTGGAATATTTGTCTTTTTCTGTATCCTTTCCGACGTTACGAGCAGCGCTATCTCAAACGGATTACAACTCTCACACTTACTTTCTTCAAACTAGTGATGTGCCTAGATCTTCGATAGCGTCGGCAAGTCGGTTGTGGTTTCGGACTGTTCCACATCTTAGACAAACAAATGCCGTTGCAGTCGTCAATACCACGGTGTTTTGGCTTGGCTTTTTTATTCTCTCGCGATCGTTGTTTGTCATTGTCTTTTTGACGAAGTTTTCAGGTCCTTTTATCAGGACAACACAACAATAACCGAAATATTCGTGCTCGAATTTTTGTAGGAAAACTCATCTGAAGACTCAGCTATGGTCCACGATGAAAGAAAACGAGTGAACCAGTGAGCATTGGGCCACTCCGGTTTATCCAATGCACTATTAAAAAAAATCGCAGACGATGGCTCACGATAGTTAGATCCAGACTTTTCTTGTTGGTAGTCAATAGTTTCATTTCACAGCAGTTCCCACTAGTAAGTTTGATGAAATGGGTTTTGATGTAAAACTACTTGCGCAGTCTTTCGTTAGAAGCAACGGGTGTTATCTTCTCCCGCTTTACTTCTGCAACGTTACGAGCAACGTGATCTCGAAGGAAACACAGCTCTTGCTCTTCTCTGCTGAATTAATCATTCAAAATACAAGGTAAACTATCGTTTTAGCTGAAACCGATTCGCTTACCAGTGTCAGCGAAAACCTTTATGGTTGTTCAAATTTATTTTGAAACTCGAAGGATCACCTCCCGCAATCACTCGAATTTATACTAAGAAAAACTTTCAGGAAATGCAATGTCTCGTACCTACTTGTTTTCAATAAATTCGCAGACAGCTTATTTCTTTCGCCAAAAGAACAAATTTAACACCGTCACAACACTCCTATTCGTAAGCTTTCTTATCCTCAGTTCCTGTTAAGTAACACCACACAATGACGTCAACAAAAATCTACCACCCTTCCTTTAATTCACTCAAATGCCATATCTCATATCAGAAAGGCATACGCACATAAAAAGAAATGATAACAAGGCACACACAAAAATATAAACGTAAATAAATTATACATCCCCGAGCACGTGGTTTCTTTGAATTGAAATGCAATTTTCTCTTTTCGCTCTCTTTGAAAATCCTCCTTAACATTTTCTTAAATTTCCTTCCTCTTCGTTGCCCTTGCTGTGTCGCCCCGTTGTATAAAAAAAACTCAACCAGTTGCTGCTTGCATGTTAGCCTGCCTGCTGCATCGCATTATCAACTTTGCGAGCTATCTGTTTGTGCACATTCCAAACAATTACATACAAATTATTCTTTTACATTTTTGTTTTTGTGTGATTTTTTATTATTTGCTATTTCTTTTCTATTCACTGGTTTCCCCTTTTGTTTTGGTTTCTAGCTCTCTTGTTATTATTTTCTCTTCGATTTTTGTAGGGCAATGACAATTCAATTAATTGGTGTTTCACTCATCTTGTATACACGCCAAATGACAGCACAAAAGCACTGAAAATTTAATGCTGTGGGTGCTGAAACGTTTGGGGCTTAACCCTTTTAGGTGAATTAATGTCCGAACGACCGACCGACGACGGGGAGGCAAGGAAGATGGAAATGGTGAAGTATCATCAGGCTGGTGTTCCAATAAGAGTCGATATTTATTCATAAATTTCCACTCGCTGAGAGGCATGAAGAAGAAGAATGGTGTATGGAGACAGAATTTTTGAGGGTTTGTAGCCTTTAAAGAGCGCAAAAGGCCAAATCACCATGACTGGCGCACACACAACAAGAAAAGTAGTACAACAACGAAATCAAGGGTTGTGTGTTTTATTGTGTTGAATAATAAGATTTCAGATTGTGTTGGGCGCCACTTCTTAAGCGATTTCAATTCACAGCTGATTGTGGTTCATCGATAACTTGTTGATTTTGATTAATTACATTTTTAAAGGATACAAGCTTGTGTGCGTGTGTTGCATTGAATTCGGAAGTATATTTTAACATAAAAGTAGTATAGACTACAATGTTATACCCAATTGACCTTAAATAAATTGCTCCACTCTTTCCCATCGCTTGAATGCGAGATGAATGCATGAATCAGAAAATCACACGAGAAGAAAACAAAATATCAAAAAAAGAAACCTGGCCAACAAAACAAGAAAAAAAACTACTGTCCGAAAAACAAAAAATAAGTTTTAAACTCCAAAGTTGAGGCAAATCAAGAGACCTTCCGATGCCAGTCATTCGTTTGGGTTATAAACACTCAGCCAGTTGTACGATTTTATGAAAATAAACCCAATAACAACAAAGAAAACAAGATGGAATTCCATTCCAGTGAGTGCAAAGAAGAAAGATGGTGTGAGTAAAGGCAACATTGATAAAATGCGCGCATGAGTAATTGACTGAAGTCACGAACGCACAAGCAACCAACAGCAAGAGAAACATATTTTTATGTTGGTTGCTTGGATGATTTAAAGCAGAAATTCATCGAAACCCTGTCAGCATAAAATGAGGCTAGAGAGATCGTTGTATTTTCATCTTCTTCTTTTGCTTTTTACTTTGCCTTAAGGTTGAAGTGTCGGTCGGGAAAGATTATAATAGAGAATTAGAAAATCTTGCGAGCTTTTTTCACTGAGAATATGACAGTTTAGTTATTTTGACACTTGAAACTTTAAGACTATGGCAACTCTATAAAATTAGTTCATGCAATTGAATCTAGACAGCGACTGAAGTTAAAGCGTAGAACTGTCAAAAACAGTGTATTAAAAGTTAACTTAGTTCCGATTAAGACAGGAATGGCCTTAAATTAAGCCATGGAATTGAATCAAGACAATGGTAACAACTACAGCTAGATACAACCGAGAAAAAGGGGAAAAAAATTGACAGCTTAGAACTGTCAAAAACTTTGTACACAGTAAACTGTACTCGATTCCGCTAAAGTTAAGAATTGAGAATAACATGAAATTAAGTCATGAAATTTAATCTAGACAACGGTGTTGTAAGATACAACCGAGAAAAAAGGGGGAGGGGAGATTGACAGCTTAGAATAGCCAAAAAAAACTTTGTACACAGAAGAACTGTACTCAATTCTCAAGTTAAGTTAAGAATTCAGATTAACAGAAAATCTAATCTTGGCAGCAGGAACAACTGAAGTTATTTAGACACAGCCGAGAAAATAGGGATAAGTTTTGACAGCTGAAAACTGTCAAAAACCGTTTAGTCAGGAAAAACCTACTCAATTTCGCTAAATTCAAGAGCTGAAATCAACACTATCCGCACCAAATAACTAATAACAATTGCTTGCTAGACTCTTTGGCACCAACTTATCGTTAGATCCAATTTCACTTTACCCCCCATCGCATGTTTGCTAGTATCAACAACAACTGTCAAAAGCCAATACAAAAGCAAATCACTTATGAAAATCCCCAAAAACAAACCGCTAAACCACTTTAAGTCAATTCGATGGTGATTTTGATTACTTACACCACATCTCACCACCTTCCTAAAACCGGTGTATAGCATAATCTAAACCAACGAATAGCCGGCACCTAACCTATACAAAATAAAACCAAAGCAATAAAGGATGCATGACGGCAACGATGACGACGATGCCCGGCTGCGATGCACATTCGATTAAATTCAACTCTTCTGCACCTACGTTCACTTTGATGGTCTATGACTTGCACCCTATAGCTAAGCATTGAACAAAGCAAGACCAGAGAATGCACCGCTTCGTGTTTTTTTATTTTACTTGTTTTGTTTTCTATTTTTAAGTTATGCGGTTACGTCATTCGATTGTATGTTGGCCAATGCACATTTTTTTAAATCTTTTTTTGGCGGTGGTGGCGCGGGCGTAAAGCCCATGCAATTTCGGCATCCAACCGACCAACACGTAACACCAACCCTATAATACAATAGCAGTGTGTTGCCACAATCATTACCTGATAACACACTTTCGCGACGAAAAACTAATAAAACACTTAATACCCTTTATGAACCTATATCAGTTCATTATATGTCGTAACGGCCGCCACCGGGGTTTGGGTGTCTCTTTACCAGATGAAGCGGCTTCAAACGATCCTGGTGAATAAAATCAAATTATTCTAATCACAATGGTGAATAAGGTGCATTATGAATGTCTCCCTGTGACATTAACGTTTGACGGCTAACACAAAGTGCTTCAGCGAATGTCATACCGTGAGATTAAAAAAAAAAAAAAGAATTAAATAAATTATTTAAGCCTCCGTGAACATCTCTAAAGAGCTTACATGTTTTTTGATTCATGTTATGATAAAAACTGTGGAATCACATTTTGCCATAAAAATAAAGGTTTTTTTTTATTCTCATTTTCATTAAAGAGTAAATTTTCAACCAGACCTAGGACTAAATTCTGTGCAGGGCTTGGTTGTGTATTCTTCTTCATATATTCAAAGTGTGAGGGAAGTTGTGTAATGAACAAACGCATAACAGGTAAAACAAAGCCACAAACACACGAAAACTCATACATACAAACACAATCCTACGCAATTCATCCTATTTAGGTTCCACAAGAGGAAACTGCCATACACTCTAGCACAGAACGAAACGTATATCCGAATTTAATATCTCTGCAATGATATTACGTGTAGCGTACACACACACACACACCCCCACATACACACACACAGACACAAATAAAATCCCACCCACAGATCAACCGACCAAAGACCACCTGAACCTCACTGAACTAAACTGCCCTCCCAAAACCAACCACCCACCCCATTTCATCTTCCCTCTGTACACTATTAAGCAGTATTTTGCTTCCCTCCATTCTACTTGTCCTCATCTGCTGCTGTTATGTCCTCCTACCCCCATTTGTGTTATTCAGCAGCCTTCTGTGTTGTTGTGCTATGATCACCATCCCCTTTAATTCTTGTACTCGGCAATGCTTCGCCTGATGTGGTTAGTTTATATCCCTACGCTCGTTTCTATTATATCTCCAGCCTTTTGTACGTCATGACGACTATGGATGGCTCCTACCTTCGTTCACCTCCTCTAGTGTTTTCCTATGTGTAAAAGTATGTGTGTGTATAAAATAATCGTTCTCTCTATGAACACCTACGCAGGCACTATACCAGAGATAGGGTGGTAAATTTATCCTTACCATTATACCGTATACCGTTCGTTCGTTCGTTTATTCGTTCAAACAGCCCCTTTCCTAAAAGCAGTATCATTGTACATCACCCCCCAAGCTTTCGTCATTTTATAAAACCGTATAACAGTCAACCTAGATATATAAAATAATAATTATTACTACAGTATATATACACAAACATACAACACACAAACCTCTACACATAAACACCACAGCCAGGGTGCATGACAGTGCCAAAAAGAAAGCTTTCATTTCATATCGTTAACAGGAAAAGGGTGGTAGGCGAGAAAGACTAAGGGTGAGATTGTTGAGTTGGGTAATGGGTTGGTGGGTAGTGAATGTCAGAGTTGGTTGGTGGCTTGTATCCATGACAACCATTAAGCCGAATACACACATACCACCAACACCACACCTATACAGATATTCCTATCATTTCACCAGTGAATACACACAGTGCTCTGCTACCCTTAGTGTATAGTAAAGCTGCTTTTCGAAAAAGCACTAAGGGGTGGAATACATTTTATATATATGACTGACAGCTCAGGCCAACGGCATGGCATGGCATGGCAGTTGGATCGAAAGGGCAAAAAAGAGAGACGGATAACAAAATCATTATCCTGAAATCATTATTCTGAATGCTCTCTCTCACTACATACTCTACCTACTGTCCCTCAAAGTTTGATTTCATTATTTTTGGGAATGCTGAATGTAGGTAGGTATCTGCTGTGCGAGTGTAAATACCACAATCAGCCCACAGACTTTATACACCCACTTTTTAATTCACCACTAGGTTCCCTCATCATCCCCTCGTTCTCATTTCTCATTGTTGTGTTGTTTTCATTTTGTTTTCTTTTTTTTTCTATTTAAAGCCAATGTGGACCAAATCCACCCACATGTCCCAGTCCTCCTGACACTAAGTCATCCATAATACAAGCTCTTTAAACGTGGAGATGGAGAGTGAGAGAGTTCAGGCCTTTAAAGCAGCGAAATGATTTTAAACTCTACGCATGTCCTTTGATATCTCTATCACTGAATTCAATATTAAATTTTATGTAACTTTTCCATGAAAAGTCATTGGGCTGTTGCAAGAAGTAGGCAGATACCTTTATGTTTGGAGATATCAGGGAGCTTAATTCACCTGTGATCTGATCATTATCACTGGCGCAACAATATTATCCAAACAAAACAATAACAAAGTATAGAAATTATGTACATATAAAAGAAAAAGTTGCTATAGAAACAGAGAAACAGAAGAGTAAAAAAAAAATTAAATTAAAATCGGATTTGTGAGAGTCGGTCAACCGGCTTCGGCTTTCAACATACATATACAATCATCATCATTATCATCATCTCGGCTGCCTACCTTGGGAAAGTTCACTTCAAACGTTATAAATGATGTGCATGTTGGGTTGGTTAGTAGGTATATGTGTGTGCCAAAGAAGGTTCAACTACTAAAGATGGTGGCAACGCACCGCACCGCTCTAGCCAGAAAGCATAAACTTAAATCACTGAAGAGATACGCAAATGATGTGCGGTTGATGGAATAGCGCCAAGAAATTGCACCGATGATGAGTGACTCGTTTGGCTTGTTGTTCTTGATCGAAAGGCGACGAGGGTGATGGTATCTTCCTCCGTGCCTGGAAATCTGTCGATCACAACAATCGATTGGGTGTAATAAGTGCGAGTTGGTATCGATCGTAAAATGGATCGATGTGGGGTTATGTAATTTTGGGCGGTGGAATAGGTATGGATGATTATTCGATTGAGTGATGTCTGTTCGATTGAGTGATGTTTGACGTTGCAATGCCATAGTTAGGACTGTTAGCTTGTTTTGTGTTTGAGTGAGCGGGATCAGCGAGAAATCAGCGATAGGATTTTCGGTGGCCAATCCATTTTTCTTCTCAAACGTTTGGTAGGATTTTTCAGCAAAATCTAACATTTCTGTTCATATTAGATCAGTCAACAATTTTGCGTTTTCAATAATCTCCTTCGCTTTCACTCCGTCATTTCGAGTAAACTTCCAGATTTTATCGCTTGAGACGTTTTTTAGGGAAAAATTTGCTCAAGCCATTTGATATTGTACCCGAAAACTATAACTGATTGCGCTTTTAACTACGCTTTCTGAGGTCAACACGGCAAGGTGTAACCCACAAGCGGATCACTAGTGTGAAGCATGTAAGCGGGAGATTTGTGATTCCTTCGATATGGCGATGATCGTAAGGAAAGCTTCAACAAACAGTTCGTCTAACCTGTTCGTGCATTGTCACAAAGTTTTGGTTTTCTTCTGCTCGTTGATTGGATGTTCGCCATGTAGGGCTATGTTTGCGAGCAACCCTCATTTGTACAGTCAAACTTCCGTGAGCCCAACCTCCTGTGATTCTTTATCACACATATTGCATTTGCAGAACAAACACGAAATTCTTAATGTGTTCGCCGTGCCGTGTAGAGGGTAAGGAAAACGAGCAAGTTCGGCGAGCATCATCGCCGAAAAAGAAGAAGGATGATCGTATTTTCACTGATTAAATATCCAATGAAGTGAACGTGTCGTAATCGTAAACATGTTCAGTCCGTTACAAGAGAGTTCGAGAACATCCAATTGCTATAACTCGGTGATCGCCTTCCGGGGGGATCGGCAAGCCCTCTGATAGTAATTTAACTGCCATGAAAAGCACTGTCTCATTCAACCTTTCGAAATCGGCAAAACTTGTAGATCCCATCCATTTCTCACCTAGGTTCGGTAGATAGAAATGCGCTGGCCCCAATTTATGTTTCAAATGCTTAAGTTGGCAGGTCATACGATCATCTTAATTTTCATAACATGATGCACCCCGCATATATCCATTCGAATTTTCCATTATCTATCCACCATACACAACCGTATGGTATGCTGCTAACCCTCATCTGTTGAATATAGAGAGCTCGTCATCTTTGAGTCAGCAACAGCAACGAGAACAACCAAACTTGCTGAATAGAGTGATCGACGTTCAACAGAGTTGCGCTGCTATTGCTGCTTCCGATGATGATGAATCCAAGAAAATTAAGACTAAATCCTCTACACCTCTATGCGAAAATAGAAACTCTTAAATTTCATCCACCACGAAAGTCCACACACAGAAAATACTTAGCCGAAGAAGCAAGCAACAACTAGCTAGCTCCAAACATAAGAGTCGGGCTGTGTGGTGGAATATAAAAAGAAATTTTCTTCAAATTGCATTTTCACATAATTTTAATCTACAACGTTATATGCAACAACAAAAGTCAGCTATCGAAAAGCTATTCATCCACCAGTGGTAGCTCTCCATTTCGGTACCAAGACCTACCAGCAACGGCACCAGCAAGCATCAGCAGCAGCAACAACAAAAACCCTAACAACGAAGCACAACGAACGACACACAGTGGTGTTTTCGAGTGACGCCGCCACCACCGCCGCCATTGCCATGACACTTTGCCTTTACTGCTGCCGCTGCTGTTTCCATCCACATTGGATTGGAGTACTCTACAATGATGTGCTGTTTTCTGTACTACGAAACGATGAACGAGCTCCGACCCGAACCGATGTTTTGTTGTTGTTGTTGTTGCTGTATTTGCTGCTAGTGCTAGTGCTGGCTCTGCTGCCTTTGCCTGTTGTTTTGCTGCCTCCACTGTTCTACACTGCCTCTGACTCTCTCTGCTGCGCTGTATTCTACTCTGTGCTGTACTCTGTGTATATCGAAATTGTATTAGTTTCTTTATGAATATAATCTTGAATGTGTGGTTGTTGTTCCCTTGCTTTTCGCTTGCTTGCGTCTGTTCTCTCTAAATTGCGCTGTCGGTGGAAAATCATCTACGAGGAATTCGACCTGAGCACCCGAACAAATCGGAAATCGTTGCCGAAGTATATTCGGCTGTCAGTCGAGTACAAACGAAGCACATCTCGGATGGGTTCGTGTGATGTTAGGTCGATTTCCACAGTTTGTACATTTTATGTGGAAATACTTTGGTAAACGAACGAACGAAGTGATACACTATGTGTGCTATTGGCCTCTCTCTCGGTTAGTGAATGGCATCTCTGTCGCACTTAGTAAATGGCATTGCAAACTGGCATCAGTGGTGGGTTTTATACTTGGGAACAAAAATACCGAAATGCCTTTCGTCGTCATCGTTGTCGTCGTCGACATCATTCGCTTGGTACGATGCTCGTTGCTCGTTGGTTTGGTAAAGTACAGTTCAGCTCAAGACTCATCGGTTGGACACAATATACGAACCGAAAGCCAACAACAGCAACAGCAGCAGTCGAAGCCGAGGCTGATGTTGAAGTTGGCGATAATGATGTTGCCGCTGCTACTACTGCTGCTGGATGATGATGATTATGATGATGGGGATGAGAATGACGACTGGTGCTACTTTGGCGGTGTTTCCAGTCTTTGTGTGCCATTTTCCTGATTGCGATTTCGCCTCTGCGTCGTCAACTTTTATTATGCTGTGCGCATAGAGCCAAGACAAGACAAAAATGTAATAATAATTTGATAGGCGCAACTATTCTTCACAGCTAAACAACCGGCTTTAGTCCACACAAACATCGTTGCTCTCAAATGATGTTGTTTTCTCTTAGGCATATGAAGTTGTACAATTTCTGCGGAATGAAGTTGGCGCATGTATTTTCCATTTTATTATCATTATCATTGCTTTTAGAGTTCTTTGGAGTCTAAGAACTCCTTCTTCATTTAAGCTTGGATCCTATATTTTTTTCATTTTCTGGTACAAAACAACAATCAGTGTAGTCGTCAAGCACCGTTTATTGGTTGACGATTCAAACCGAGTACATATGGCAATGATTCATTCATTCATTGACTCACTCAATGTAGGTATCTCCCATTTCTACCATTCTCCTGTTTCGTTATCAGCACTTTTTTGTTGTGATTGAAGATTTGTGATAAGAATTTTTGCTGCCGCCACCAAACTTATTGCGTCTCGCTGAATCATTTTGAATTTGTGTTTTTCTGTTTGTTTCATTGTAGATGTTCTTATCGAGAACGAGTAGGTATTGAAAAATGATAGGTAATATGGCAACGGCTGGGTGAGCTTTTACATTATTTTTGAAGAAAAACATTCGCGAATTGTTTCCCCCTTTTTCTCTGTCTGTTTGTTCCATGACGAATGTAAAGTTGCCAACGAAATTAGGAGAAGAAAAGGTTTCCTTATGAGTGCTAAACGTTGCAAGGAAATGCAGAGCTGTGCAACATTGAGGTTTCAAGTTTTTTTTTAGAGACTTAGTTTTTCCAGTCACGTTGGATGAAGAGACAGGTTGATCGGTACCTGTAAACGTGTAGAAGTTTTCGAACATAATTTCGTGATAAAAGAATTTAATAGGACGACAGAAAAACATTTTCCAGTTTCTGCTGGAAAAAGTTTAGGCGATGAAATTTGTCAGGGTGTGTTGAAATTAGGGCGATGCTGCTGAAAGTTCACTCAACAATGTCTTCAGGTCTGGAAGCCATTTTTACGAGCAAATCAGAAGATTGGATTTCAAATATTCACTTCACTTCAAAAAAAATTTTAAGGGTGTGTTAACATGCGTTGTTTACAAGGAACATTTGAATTAATTACTCCGATTCTAAAGCCCTTTTCTAGCGTTTTTGATATTTTAATATGACCACATTTAGGTACAAAAATGATAATCCGAAAATTTTTTTCAATTTCTACTCATGATTTGAGAGGGAGGCAACAAGATTAACGCCTCATTTGTATACATTGTGTACGTTGCATTCAGAAAATTTCTTTCATTTGGGAGAGCCTTTACACAAAAAGTTTGTTTTCAGAAGCGCCTAAGGGCACGGAATGGCAAACCGGCGAGGCAGAAAATTTAGACATTTTATGATTTCATTTTTCCGCAGAACGTTGCCGCTCAGCTTTCAATGTTCTAATTTTGGGGCTCTGCCGCTCAGCATGCGGCCGTGCCATAACCCGACATTGTGTTTCTAGGTTAAATATTAAGAAAAATAAATAAAAGCAGCGTCAATGCATTGTAAAAATCGTACAAAAACAAATTGAGATTAACTTCCAATCGTTCATCGGCTGTCTTAGGTTTTCAGATTTAATAGCAAATCGGGGGGCCGGGTTGCCACATAAGCCACCGAGGTATACCCACATAAGCTTGTGTCGATTGACATGCGTAAGTAAGCGCAATAAGGTACTGCCTGATTACTTCGGCTTCTAGTCCCGCTGTGTCTTAAATTAAGTCTGAGAAAATATGGTGCCAAATTGCCGTTACTGTTATGAGCAATACCAACGCGTGAGAAAATAGGGTAGCAAAACAGAGTTCAGGCGTTCAGGGAGTCCCGCAACACAACGGAGCTCGGTGAGTCCTGAAGCAAAACTGAGCTACAGGTAGCCCCGAAGCACAACAGAGCTCAGAGAGCCCCGGAACATATCACATTTGTCTGAACCATACCTTTCGAAGAGTATGGGAACTAAAAGTTTTTGCCAATTTCGAAAGTTTAAGTCAGAAAGCTCTTTTCGAACATTATTGTAATGGTGGCGCCCGTGGCGTAGTGGTAACCATGCAGAGGTGATACCTGTGAACAAACAATTGGATGTTTGCGGTATTCGAACCACCAACCTTCCATAACAAGTGCTAACAATCAAGGCACGGGCACCACATACTGCATGAACTGCTCTTTGCATGCATAAAGAGATCGCAATCGCAGGCCGCTTTGCAGTCACGCATTGCTCGATCAATTGGCTCCTGAATTCAAATTACCTCACGAAATACATAAAATAACAATTCTTCTTCAGAAACATTGGTTGGTATGTTCCTAGTTCATTGAAAACGTAATCATCATATAAGTGTCAAATCAACTCTTAATCCTTCATTCGAATCAGTAGGTACCTGTCAAATATGGTCTCGCTTTGGCCTTTGAGGGTAATCTTACTTCTGACTACTTCATCACGTCTATCGATAGGAACCTAAATCCTTTTTTCAAACCATCCTTCGGCAGACGAAAATCACACGAATTGCAATGGTTGGAAAACACCTGAATAAAAGAACATCCGCCAAAAGGCCATCAATACATCATTTCCAATGAGTTGCCAAGCTACACCGTAAAAACCTACTCTAGGTACCTGTTCCATGTGGTGTTAGTTGTTGCAGTGACCTCTTCCAAACAAAAATATTCATCAACCCAAAAACGGTCTGTGAAAAATTCAACATAAAAGACCATCATTTAGGCAAATTCAAACAACCCTGACCCTTCGCTCCCTAGATTATGTTTTTCCTATACCTTTACCAACAAAATTTTCGTCGTCACAATGTTGTGTGTAAGAGAGGCCTTAGAAGAAAGATATGAGGAAAAAAAAATAAACCCAACTGTCTACCTAAAATTAAAATGAAAGGTGAAGAACTAAAGAGGGACCAAAAGAAGCAAAGGGAGAAAAAAAATTATCGCATCCGAAAGGCCATCAATAAAAATTGAAAAGGAAACGAAAAATTACAACCGAGAAGGGAGAACAGTCCAACGAGCCAGCAGCAAATGCATAAGAAACCCGCCGATGGTAGTAAGAAGAAGGTTTTGCCTTCTTTCTTCATTATGGGTGAATACAGAAAAATTTAAAAATAAAATAAAAACCGTCGCTATAGCCCGTATAATATGGAATTTTGTGACGTTTGTATAGGACCATCGTAGTCGTCTTCGTGTTTGCCTGTCAGACTTCAGGCAGGCAGGCAGGCATTTCTCGTATACGCCCTGTGTAGATTTTTCTATCCCATAAACTATTTGAAATAATTTTGGTCGACGTCGTCGTCTTCACAGAGTTCTTTCTTTTTTTGTTGTGTTTGTAGGTAGGTAACTAACTATACCTACTGTGGTGTTTGCTTTGAAGTTTGGCTTTTTATCTTCAGAATTTTGTGAGTAGGTTTATCCTACCCAAAAGTATTTGTGATTTAAGGAGCTTTTTGAAGGTCGCGTTGAAGTCTCTCCTTTTGAGTTACTTTAAAATAATATTCGTTGTCAAGGTCCTTGGTGTGAGTGTTAGTGTTAAGGAATGTGACGAGAATTCATCAAAAGGTAATTTTTAAAGCTATGATATCCTATTTAACCTACTTGCTTTATTGACTTGCCGGCAAAAGTGGCGAGACTTATTCATTTGACGTCGGTTCCTTTTCTATTTTTGGTTATTTTAAGGATATTAAGTAGATTGTGACGAGATTTGGCAGGTGCTTGTAAAAGAGAGGGTGGGTGGGAGCAGTTGTGGCCATCGTATTTTTTCTTATTTACATTGGAGAGCATACCTACGTTTAGTTTGTCTGCATCTAACGGATATGCCATCTACGGTTGTGCTCTTGACAGATCCAATCATGGTTATAAAATCCTTCACTGAGGACCACAGCAGACTAAGCGCTGCTTCACGTTCTGAAAAAGCCCTACCTGATATTTGACGAACGAAGCAATAGCGTATTTACGTGAGAGCTTATTGCACCAAAAAGCTGACGCGTAGGAGATGATTGGTCTTACAATAGCTGTATACATCCAAATGACCCGTTTCTGCGACAGACGCTATGCTTTGCTAAGGGCTACTTTGCGTTGCCAGAAGAATGACAGACTTGCAGTTTTCGACCCGACATGTTTGGGCTAAAGAAGCTTCTGTGACAGACGCCATGTTTTGCCAAAGCCTCCTTTACGTTGCCAGAAAAATGACAGTGTGTGGCAGCTTTTGAACAATTGACACACTGAGCGGCTATGTTCCCCACAAAAAAAAAACTTTAAGTATTACTACCTTGGGGTTTATGGGACTCTGAAGCTCAATTATTTCCAGCTGCACCACTCGAAAATTAATAAATGACTGATTTTTAGACTTCTGTTACGATAATATGAGAATTCCATGGGTGGCACTGGTGTGGGTTGCTTTGTTTTTAAAAACTTAAAAAAAATGTATGCTTGCAATGGCACTGGACCCCAGGGTAGGGTTAAGGGTTAATAGAAAGACCGTTTCTATTAATAAAATTCAACGAAGATGTGATGTGAGTGTTCGAGTATTTGCAGGGATTCAACCCTCTAAGCTAACCTGCTATCATTTCCCTATAAAATTGACAAAACTAAGGTTAGCAACGAGCATCGTGATCTTGAAGGGGCCACAGCTCTTTTTCCGTACACTGGTGATCCGCCCGTAGGGCAAAGCCGCGTCTCCGAAGAACAGAAGAGTAATGAATACCTACCAAGGACTAAAAGACTTGCTTTCTATCCATCGACTCAATCGCAGAAATCAATTTCGAAAACACACAAAACTTGCTATCTCCATACCGGACTTCATGCTTCCTCCACCTTGTTTAAGTAAAAGAGCGTTGCTGTAACAATCAGCGGGCTATAATAACACAGTCAACAGTGTTGAGCTTGTGCCATAAGATTCTTGCTAACGTGACCTTAACCTTTAACTCACTAATTCAGAGCTTCCCTCTTATAGCATATTGAAATTGAAATTGGTTTCAAAGTTGCACCAAATCCCTACATTCATTTCACATCCGAAATGCGATAACTCTACCACAATAACAACCAAACTGAAATTATTTCACATTCTTCTCTTTTACATCCAACAAATCAAATCGAATTGACGTAGCAAATCAAATCCCAGACATGCCGCCTCCTGCCCATCTTTTCAATCATCGTCATCATCTCGTTGCTCAATTCGATTTTCATTCATAAATCGACATAATGGGGAAAAGTACAAGAGTAATTCAACCCGAAAACAATGCATAAACTGTTCTGCCATCAGCTGAGATCATGTATTTATAAAGTGGCGGGCAAATCAAGTCATTCGTCCGACGACGTGTTCTTCGTCGTAGTCTACGTCTCATTTCATATCTCTTTCGTTTATATTTATTTTATTTTCCTTAACCCCATTCTAAATAGTTGTTTACATTTTTTTTTTATTATTGTTATTATCATTTATTATTTCTCATAGCACGTAGCATAGCACGCGTATGCTTTTAACTACCTGCTTCGACCCCTATAATTTTCAAATATAATCAAAACAAACTGGATAGGAGAGAAAGAGAATTTAGTAAGTTTTTGTTAGTCTCGTGAAGTGTGCCGCCATGTGCGAGTATTCTTCTTCCTGTCATCATCATCGTCATCATCATCATTGTCGTCGTCTGGTGAATTTTGCATTTTCGCCATGCGTACGTAAAGCTTTTCGGCATAAAAGAAAATTATACACGAGTTGTATTCTGTTTCTTTCTACATGTTGTATAAGTATGTAGTTTCCCTTAGGCTTCAAAAAAATTTATTTTTGGTTGCTTCTCATCTCTTGGAAAACTCGCCTGGTATTTGACAAAGCTTCGACGTTAGATGTTTTTGTTGGTCAAATATTACCAGCTCAGTGTTTCTTGGATGAAAGCCTGTGGATATGTGCGCACTTCCTTTTCGGCGAGAAAATCAAAAACCGATAAAATATGGAAAGACAAGTGTTCCATTCATACATTCTATGTGTTCCCCTCTCAAGTTTTTTTTTATGCATTTGAAAATCAAATCAAAAATCGATTTGACACAGAAAAGTTGATTGTGCTTTACGAGGCAAGTTTTTGCTGCAGATAGGTAGGTACTTATTTATTTTCGACGTCGTGTGCGCTCTGAATATCGGTAAGTCGCGTCGTTTTCAGTTTTATTAGAGGGGAGAGAGAGAGCAACAGCTTGGCAATAAATGTAAATTCTTTTAAGATTCTGCTTCAAGAGTGTAACCATGAGAAGATAGATGTGGGAAGATAACTTATAAGCATACACACATCAATGATGCTGATGGCAACAGTCTCCAAAGATTCTTTGAAGAGAAACGGGACATAAAATAATACCTACCATATAAAAAAAAGCTAACGACTGAAGACACAAAGTCGCTCGCTTTGCTGTATGATTGCTGACTGTGTAGGTAGGTAGTAGGTCGTTGGGGATTTCTTTACAAAGAGATACCTACCTTATTTCGTTTCGTTTTTGATTCAAGTCAAACTTGCAAAAGTGCTGGAGTACAAAAAACTTTACAAAAAAAAGGCTAAAGAAAGTTACAGACGCAACGTTTCGAAAATCAGCAAGCAGCGAGGAAAATTGCTGCTTCTGTTGTCGTCGTCGTCGTCGACGTAAAGGCGCAACAGCAGGTTTGAAGCGGTTGTATTTCATAAAAAAAAAAAAAATAAGTAAAAAGAAAAACATAAAAAAACGTACTGCTGCCAACAGTCAGTCGCCAACTCCAAGTAGTCATTTCCCTCTCTCATGGTTACCTTGGTGCTATAATATTGTAGTTTATTGTTGTTGTTGCTGTTGGCTTTGAAAAGCGAACCGTAAAATATGCCGTGCAATATAATAGTCGTCGTCGACCGTAGTCGCAAAATACCGCTTACACACAGTACGTAGCAAAAGTCAACATCATCAACTCTGATGACAACAAGGAGCTCCATTCAAACGATCGCGCGTACACCAGCGAAAACGACAAACGAATAAAACCGTCGGACGACGAAACGATTCCAACGATCTCGAATGCGCGAGACGAAAGCGGCGGCGTTGATTATGATGATGGCAACGACGGAGGTTGTAGCGGCAGAGATGGAGGCAACGGCCGTCGTCTTCGACGTTGTTCGTTTTATTCAATCATTAAGGTTGGTTGTTGTTTTTTTTTTTTTTTTTAGTTTCATTCTCTCTTATGAAAATAAAATGTTTGTTGCCTTTTATTCCAACTCAACTTGTGGCCCGTAGCCGCAACAAAACTCGCAACTCACTTGTGACTAGTTGCTTGGCTGGTTTCTTTATATTCGATCTTACGTTCGCTTACCAGCGGCGCAGCTTTTTTTGCCCCTTTTCCATTTTATAATTTTTTGTTATTTTGTGTTTTGCTTTATGCCAGAGCCAGGGAAAAATCTTTTTGAAGGCTTGTAGCCTTCTTAATACAAAAAAAAACTTACGAAACAGAAAAAAAACCTGAAGACAAAAAAAAATCTATTGGAATTTAACCCAACCAGAAATAAAAATCCCAAATCTTAGTTTTGTTTTTAAAGAACAGATGCATAGATTTATATTGTTGTCATGAATACTCTCAAAAAAGTCAGGCTATAAATATTATGATGATCGCTTTGTATGTGGTGGAGTTCACTTTAAAGAGGTTACAAGGTTATTCAACAGTTTTGGTCCGCTTAGCAACTTCTGGTTTAGGCTAACTTTTGGGTTTTGTGAATATTTGGCTTGTCGTTTGTGTAAATAAATTTGCAAATATCGTAGAAAAATGAATTATCAAGGACAAACTTGATGCATCAAATGAATAAAAAAAAACACTTGTTTGTTTGTCTTCCATTTATCTAGTTAGTTAATCAGTTTATCGGTATGGACTAAACACAAAAATTAGAAGAAATATTGGTTAAGCGTTGGGCGCCACTTAAGATATGCTATTAATAAATTTCAAATAAACTGTTGGGTCAATAATTAAAACCGATCTCATTTTCGGAAATCGTTTCCGAACAATTCATCACATATTCTACAAAATCAAATGACAACGTTCTTCTATTGGGCGCCATTTTAAATTCAAGAAAATATATATCGAAATATTAGATTCAGAGATAACTTGCTGTCTACAAAGTTGAAAGAATTGTTACAACGCGAACAGTTCGTTTAGTTATTTTTTGGTTCTTTCACGATAGTAAAATCAAATAAGTGAATGGCTTCGCACTGGGCGCCATTTTATAAATGTTTGCAACAAAAGAAATAGTTGACTCTCTTGTGATCATATCATAGCAAATGTGCCTAGACATATGGTTTTAAGAATTAATAAGACTTTTATCTTACAAACGAACGGCTTCTCTTTGGGCGCCATTTTATGAGTGTGAACTTCTAAAAGAAAGCTTTAACTATGTTAATTTCAATGCGAATGTGTCTAGATTTTAACAAATTTATAGAACTTTCATTTCAAGAGAGATGTCGAGAGAGAGTTTGCACACAGGACACGCCATTGTATACAAAGTACTCTAACCTTTCACTCAAAACTTATATATTTCCGGTTCCTGCTTATTAAAGTTCGAGAAAAAATAATATGTCATAGAATTAAATCAACAGACTTTACAAAATTCTAAGAAAATCACTGAAAGCCTTCGTGCGTAAAGTGATTAGTCTGCTTCATTTATAAAGCCATATCCACATCCCCCATCGCATCCAATTGAACCCAAATTAATCAATCACACACAATCTACTTAAAGGTATTTCTTATACAGCAAAAAGAAAACAAACCCACAAGTGATAAGAAATCTATTCGAAGTAGGTATTTCCTCCTCCGAATCACGGCTCAAAAATAAAATCCAAAACAAAATAAAACAAATGAGACGTATATCTATCTCTTTGGGTCATAAATTAAAGAAACGAAACCCAAGGACAAAGCCGTGTGCACAACAAGTGTCCTAGTTTTATTTATTTATTCTGTGCCTCGTTTGTTTTTATAATGTGCGCCACATTACGTCACAACAAAAAACGCAGTTCATCGACATTTTTCATACTCCTGTTACCATACGCTAATAAATTAAAATAAGATCCACCACCGACCGACCCAAATTTCTTCGTGTTTTTTTTTTTATTTTTGCTCTCCTTCATGGAAACGTAATAATAAAGCACCAACCAACAACAACAACAATGACGACATCAGCACCCACCACGAAACGACCTTCAAAGTTTGATTGTCCAGTTTTGTGTGGTATAGGTACCATGTTGTTGTGGATATTCCCACTCGTCGTTTGGTCGTGCAGCAGCAGCCCCCCATTTAGTTATAATAAGTCTCCTCGTAGCTAAGCCGTTGCCTGTGCCCTCGTCACTTATTCGCTGGCTTGCGCTGAAATATAAATAATTCATTGCTGTTTACCCTTTCTTTCGTTTTACTCAACTGAAGGTTAAAACATAGGTAGGTACTCCTTCTGTCGATACAGAAAACGTTGATGAGAGAAAGAGAAAAAAGTAATACAAAACACAAAAAGGGCTAAGCCGTCGTCCTTCACAAAAAAAAATTGAAGACAGAAAGCGAACAGCTCTCCAATTATTCTGAAAGCCCATATGGATAATACTTCCATTCAGATCGCATATTGGACACCACCCCCTTCCTAAGTGCACACTCGACGATACCTTCCTCTACGCTCATCTATCTGGGGCGTATAGATTCAAGGAAATTCATTCACCCTTCAACAGGAAATTCTTTTTGTTCTTTTTTTTTTATTTGAAAATCATCCCCCTCAACGAATTTTACCCTTGAAAAGTGAATTTTATAGCGAACGCGACGAAACAGCAGCCCAAAGAGTGCATTTACTTCAACCCTTTCATCTTTTCACTACTCCTCAGCTCATCGTTTTTCGTCCTCCCAAAATCCTTTTTTGAAAAATACACACACACACACACACACACCCGATACGACTAAAAACCCTTTCGCATCTACTTGGAGAAGCCACCCCCTCATAAATCGGTTATACCACGTGCGATGCGAGACTCGCGCTGTGCATTCGCCGACGGCTGCATTCTACAGAATGACTCACAACAGCTGAAATTCCTACTACTGCTGCCATGCCGCCCGCATCCTGTTTCTACTCTTTGTTCTGTCTTCTGAATTATATTTGGTTGCCAGATCCCCATCCCTCCACCAGACCATTCAAAATGAAAAAAATAAAAGGAAAACAACTTAACGACTCCTGGTTCACTCTTTGACTTTATTCTCTCTGTTTACATTTATTCTTTTTAAACATCATTCGCCGAAAACTGTAGTATATCTCCCCAAACGGTTAAAAAAAAAAAAAACCAACTTTCAAAGTTTCTATTTTTAACCCAATTAAAACATAAACACCCTCTAAAATTTCTTTATAAATACGGCAGAAAGAGTAGCCAACCCAACTGAACAAAGCAAAAAAAAAAAAAAAAAAACAGTTTAAATTTTGTCCAGACGCGATTATTGTACTTTCGTGCAGAATTTCACCTCACTTCGCTTCTAATGGTGATGGCTATCTCTGATGGAGGTTCGTTCGCGATGGCCTTCTCTGTCGTCTGTCGTCGTTGTGGGGATGAATGAATAATGGTGTTTGGCCGCTGTCACGCTTTCATTTGTTTGAGGCTTACGACATATCTTACCTACCTATGTACATGGCCAAACTTGTATCCCTTTTTTCCTCGCTGAAATTTTCCGTCAAATTGATTTTCAGGGGTGGGTGGTTGGTTGGTTGGCCTTCTTGATTGCTTCATGATGGTGGTTGGAAGCGCTTGATGACTGCTTAAAGTAAACAATGTTGACCGAAGAGATTTTTTGACGTTTAGACTTAGTGTTAGGCGACATCTTACATTTGCTGTCATATGCGGTGGATTAAATGTGTCATATCAAATGGAATGACTAATCATTTGATGTTGTTGTTGTTGTGGGGCAGCGGTGAGGAAATGCTTTTCTTTGAAATTAGTTCAATGACTTAAAATCTCGTGCCACAAGTGGTTTTTTAGTGTCTTTTTATGTGCAAATTTTGAGTTAAATGGAGTAAGGCGTGTAATTCATGAAAGGAACAGTAGATGTTCAAGGTTAATTACATGTATGTTCATTTTCACTTGCACTTAAGGGAGGTTTATAGCCATTACGAGGATTTGTGTGAGCTGGCTATTGGATATACCAGTTTCCATAAAACTTCTTAAAGTATGCAACGGGTATTAAGAGACTTGTACAATGAACATGATTGCGTTGATTTTTTTGAAATGCTCTGACATCGAAACGAAAGCAGTTTTCGATAGAGTTCGTCATGGACATAACAGGTATGGAGTTCAATCGTTGAACTTTGCCTAGGGTTCCTTGACAACCTAATGAGTTGTCAAAAAAGAAACTGGATTTTCGGCTCTAAAAAAACGCTTGGCCTCGAAATCAACGCACCTACCTTTCATTTGAATGACATCTCTGTTATTACCCCAATTCGGCTCAGCAAATGATACTTTCAGTGGACATGAAGGCAAACTCTAGACCGAGGAACCTTCAATTTGCCACTCCGGATGAGATGGGAATTTTAAAAACACTTTGTTTCAACCACGGGGAAACCCCAGGGCTTGAACGAGCGAGCCTATGAACTGCGAGGAACCAATGTCACATGTGTAGAAATAATGACTAGCGCTCTTGTTTAGTGTACGCACAATTTGACGATACACGAACAAACATCAACAGCAAAGTTCTTCATCCCATCCGTTTTTCGTAAGCTTCAACACAGACTAAAGATTTTTAGTCTGGTAGAGTTGGGCTTCTAACGCGCACACTGAGCCAAGTAAGTAGATTGCTTTCCACCTGAACCATTTGGACGGTTCAGGTAGAAAGCAATCTTAAGTTCCATCAAACTTATTTATTGGCCAATACCGATTAAACTGTTTGTGGGGCCTCTAAAAATTTTCTGAATAAAAATGAGGCCCTTGACAAATTCACTAGAAGAAATCCAGACTCACATATTGGTTACGAAGTTGTACAGCTTAAACTTCTTTCTTCAGTCAGGAACGCTCTGGAAGTTTAACATCAAGAAAAGCATTCCAATTTGTTTTCCTCCTTTTTTTATTCCTATTGGGATTGTTTCTTAAACATTCTATCCAAGAACCATCAGTAAAGAAATCAACGAAGACCTTTGACAGTTAAAGAACGAACATTAAAACAGGTTACTCCAAACTGTAGCAAGAAACTTATATGAGTCATTGAATTCCACAAATTGCAAACAGTTCATTGATGACGTGAGACTCTTCCATGAAAAAGAATTTCAATGATTAATTCAAATCACTATCAGTGTTAACGGCAAACAAGAAAAAAAAAAGCAAACGCAAACCCACTTTCAACAGCCCGTGTCATCACATTCAACACACAACAACTTTCATACCTACATTGTGCCAATTGCGATTGTAAACTGCAAATAAAACTGACTGCGCCGAGGCCTGGTAAAAGGAAACTGCGTGACTGTAACAACCACGTAATGACAGCTCATATAAGCATAAGTGAGTCATTGCGGGAAAATAAAAACGAATCTATTTTAATTTCAATCGTCTGAGTATTGTCTACCCTATTTTGACAGCCTTGCAACAACATTGCACCTTCTCTTCAAGAGAATGAATATTTTCGTCCGAAAATAAGAATTTTCCCCCCAACTTCAATTCAAATCAAACCAAAAATAAAAGCACGAAAATGTAGGACTGGAAGAAGTATTAAAAGAAACAAAAATAGATCGTGGGTCGCATTAAAATAATTGGAGAATCGCTTGTTTTTTTTTTCTTTTATTTCCCAAGACGAAAAAAAAGAAATTATTTGACATACAATTTAGGGTAGAAGGGAGTAAAAGGGGAGAGAGAAAGAAGTTTTTTTTTGAGTCAGAAAGGCCCCAAAATGTCGGCACCCAAAATGAACGAATGGATTCGATTTGAACACTCTGAACTTTCTATTTCTTCTTCGCACACACAACACCGACGACACCCACCCAACATTTATAATATGAACATGGATGTCGTTGTTGTGTGTAGTATGAAATAAACATTGCCAGTCAACAAAGAAAAAGCCATCGCTTGGCTTACAGTGTGTTTAATAATACAGAATGGGGTCGAAAAAGAAGATCTAGAGAAAAAAAAATTAAAGCCAAACCGAAAAAAAGGGAATTGAAAGATACCAAAAAAAAAGAACAATTTCTTCGAAAATGAGACGGGACTAAACGCTCCAGAGCTTCAGAAAAATCCTGCAGTCTTATATATACGTCCTTTTTTCCTTTTTCCCAACTTCACATTTTATAAGAAAAAATAGAAATTGTCGTCGTTTCTATAGAAAATCACTCCAACTGAAGAAGGATTTCCAATCTCTCTCTGTTTTCGGAAGGGAAAAAATAGAAATGGACTTGCAACGACTAACGATGACAACAGCCGAAGAAAGAAAAACGTTCCCTCTGTATGTTGTTTATCTAGGTATGGATTTTTGCCTTTTTCCCTTTAAATCCGGAGTGGTATTAAAGGGAAAAGGCAGAAAGAGTCCTTGTATCTACCTAAACCTATCAAGCATAGCCCACCCGTAGCTGTATTTCACCATGGCTGTATAGGTACATGCCTAAACATATAATATATCTACTATGAGGCGATGGGAAATGTGTTTCCTTTTTTTTTGTGTGCTGCCTTCAGTTTTTCATGCTGGAGATGGGATTTAAGTAGGGAAACTCACCCTTATTGGCACCGCAGCACACCGTACTGTGAATATAAAACGTCGTAGTAGTCGTTCTGTAGTCGCAGTCCTCTACATCGTCATCGTCGTTCCTTTTTCTTTTTAGTCTCATTTTGAGTTTTTTTTTCTTTTTCATTATTCTCGCCCTGTGTTTATGCTGCCAACCCTCTTTCAATTTAGTAAATGTGTTTCGTACCTCGGCGCCCTATTCCATTCTGTTTTGTCTTCCCTTCAGTGCTCAGTACTGGATGGTGGTGCTGTTGGTTGGATGGGTTCGGTTGGTATCATGCGATGCCGTCGTCGTCGTCGTCGTCGTCGTAGTCGTCGGCGACGCTCGAGTTCTACCCTATAGACACATGGGTACTCATTCTGGATTCTGACGGTATATGACTGTCGTTCTTATAAAATGCTAAGCATTAGATGGAAGGGCGGTCGATTAGAGGGGGGAAATCGTTGTCAGCCTCACCCTCGTTTATTTTATTTTACTTTTTTTTTGCTTCCACTCTTTTCCATTTCGAAATGAACATTTGTGCTGGATGGAATACGACCTCGGTGTAGATCCTTTCACCAAAGGAGGGTTGAACAACGACTACGATGTCGACGACGACAACGACGACGACGATGAGAACGACGGCAACGACAGGCATCGTGTAGGATGATGGTGCTTTGTTGGATTTAGGACGGAACTGCTTGTGAAGATGAGGTGGGTTTTTTTAGGGGGTATTTTTACGTACTTTCTTGTCTTATTTTCCACTCTTCTACCATATTATGGGTTCGTCGTCCCCCATACCTCTTCAGGTTTTCAGTCGACTTGAATTTTAGTAGTAGAGAGGCGATGGTAGGTATTAAAGAAAGACTTTTCCTGAGCAAAAAAAAAAAGCTTGAAGAAAAAGAGGGGATAGGGGGAGGGAATTTACTTTATTTTCTGCTGGCTGTTTTTCCTTTTTCTTGTTTTTTCTGTCCCCATTGCCACCCAACTCAACATTCAAACTTCAGTTATACCTGGTTCTTCGTATTTTCGTTTTCATCGAGGGTTGGGTGGTGCTCTGTGTGTGTCTTTATGGTGCTGGTTCATATCGTCTCCTTCGATATTATTTTCAGAGTAGGTACTTTTTTTCCTTTTATATTCTTGTTGGTGCTGCCATTGCTCTCTATGCTTGCTCTTCTTGCCATCGTCTTATCCATTTCGTTGATAACATTTTTTTTTTGTGCTGCCTCTTCTGGATCAAATATGTCTATGTGCGTAGGAGGTATACGACAGAACAGAACGGAGGATAGAAGACAATTTTCGTTTTTCCAAACGAATTGTCGGAAAGCCTGGCGAGAAATTCTTGCTTCATTTATTTTTATTAGATGTATTAAATCTTACACACCAACAAATATAATTCTCCGACATTTCGCACTATTGGTGTGGTGTGGTGTGTAGGATCAATAAATATTTCATGTGGCGTGTCACTCATGATTTATTTGTGAGAAACGACAGTGAAAGTGAGAGAACTTTTCAATTTGCTTCATTTTTTTCTTTCATGTTTTTCAATTTCTAAAATTTAAATTTGGCGCAATTTGGCATTACTTTTTTCGACCGTTGTGGTTATTTAAATTCAAACTTATATTTAATACCCGTTTTTTCTTTATTTTTGCAGATTAATTCAGCAATGGGTCTTCAAGCAACAGCCGCTACTAAGCGGAAACATGAAATAACGTTTGATAGCAAAGATGCTAATACGTATACTAATTGTCCGCCACCAGTGAAGACCAGTCGATGGTCGACTACAATTACACCAACGATAAATAATAATAACAATAACAGTAGTAGCAATAATTACAATGAAACAACAACTGCAACTATCCTAGGAAATCCTTCTTCAACGAATAATAGCTCAGCAAGCTTAGTAAAGAACGCCAGTGATGACAGCAAAGCTAATGGAAATTGTAACAGCGCTCAACCTCTTGCAGCAGTGGGCAATGGGACTCCCGTTATTTTAACAAATTGCGGAACTACTGAGGATAGTATTGCTAAGCTAGAAGTTGTTGCAGCGGTACCATGTGAGCCATGGCATACACCAGAGCCAGTAGATTGTATATCAAAGTTGCAAGCGGTCGCAGTTCCTAGCGATCCATGGGGAAGTATTTCAACGCGTTCGACTCTTGCGACGACGCTTCTGAGTACCGATGAAATGGATGATGACGATGATGATTTTGAAGATGATTATGAAGAGGAAGAAAGCATCATTCCAACTTACTGTCCATTAAGATACCATCCATGTCCACCGGCCGGTGGAGGGGGAGCAAACACTGGTAGTCCGGGAACCGGAAACCCGGCTGCGATTCAACGTAACTACTCTCCCGCCCATGGTTATAACACGCGACCAAATTATTATTCAGAACCGTTTCCGCAGCAAAACTGTTCACGAACGGCTAATCAGCATTTGCGAATGGCGCCCGGTCCTGGATTCGCACCACAGTGGGGAAACTCCAATGGACAAAATGGATTTTATGTACCACCGGAGGCGGCCTATCCACAGCCGCAGCAAACTATCAGATGTGCTGAAAATGGTAAATCGTACCTGGAACTTGGTTGTAGTCCAACAAGTTTTAGCATTGCAAACCAAGGTGGCGTTGGAATGATTGGTGGCAATAGCAATGGAATGGATGCAAGGCATCCATTGAAACGATGCTGTGACGGTCGTGCTGGCACATGGTGCAATACAAACAAGAATTGCTACAAAGATGTTCGACTGAAGATTCGTAATTTATCGATGTTTAAGTTATCACGCTTCCGCCAGGTTTCCGAGCAATCGTTGTACCGTTCAGTACTGATTTGTAATACGTTGAAGCACATTGATAGGGAGATAGAATCCGAAGCAAAAGAAATGCATCAACAACAACAGCAACATCATCTTAGTCATCCGCATCATCCGCAAAGTCACCTGCATCACCATGTCCCACATCATGGCAGCAGTCCACACCATCATCATCATGGTAGCCATCATCATCACCATCAACAACACCAGCAACAGCAACAACAACAACATTTGCAGCACCAGCAACATATGCAGCACCAACAGCTGTCGAATAATGCAACGACAGACTATACGCCAGCGATGGGTTGTGCAAGAGTAACGAACTTAGACTATCATCAGCTCCAGCAGCAACAACAGCAGCATCATAACCAGTTCCATAACCATCAGCAAGCCTCAGATAATCGTAATGGTGACTGTACGCAGCAATCTTCTTACTTAAACTCCATGTCCAAGTCTAGCCTTTTTAATAACCAACCTCCACAACAGCAACATCCACATCAACAACACCAACAGCAGCAACAGCACCAGCATCTTCAACAGCAACAATGTAGCAGTAGTGAAACACTACATCCATATGATCACTATCCATTCCGGGAAGCACAGTCTGGAAGAGCAACACCTTTCCCTAATACTCCTAGTCCTGTGGCGCCAACAGCGGTGACATCAGTATCCAACACGACGTCTAGTGATAACGACTCAGGGTATGGTGAGGACGACTCAAATCGATCTATTAACTGGAGTTCTGTTTTAAGTCTATCGTCTCAATCAGCGCTAGATCCTTTAAATAACAATGACCTGTTCACAATCCTGCCACCTGCCACATCATCAACCAGTCCACCAGTGGCAGTCCCCGTTCCGCTGAACCCAACCACGGTTTCCATTAGTGGTACATTTACAACTTCTTCGGTGCAAAGCAATAATAACAATGGTTCAGTGTCCACATCGTCGTCCTCCGCTACTAGTCCATTACCAAGTAGCACACCTACGACTTTTACTACCTTGTCAACGATATCATCGTCAACATACTCTTTGACGTCATCTTCCGCGTCTTCATTTGCATCAGCGGCAGCAGCTGCTGCATCTTCATGGGAATATGGTTTCCTAGACATGGACTTTGGCTTGGGCTCCGAATTCACCGAATTGGTACCCACTTGTAAACTATCGTCAGATGACCTATTTAAAAGCGTTTCCCCAGTATCAGCTTTAAGCGCTTCGCGGTATTCGTCCGTCCACGACAACGAGCTGGAGCATCCAGCGCACATAATGGTCGGCAGTTAGTATCAGTTGTAAGGCTGAACTCTTAAGTTACCTACTGAACATACCCGCCCTATTTGAGTTCAACAAAGAAGAAAGGAGAGTTCCAGTTTCAAAAGAAGTTGAACTGTCAGTCATATGGTTTCTACAATACAAAGAGTGCTGCTCACATTCATTAGTGAACTACTCGTGATCAACTGTCAAATATTGTTCAATCAATGAAAAAAAAAGAAAATATTAATATTGCTCAGGTTGTGAAAACTTAAATTAAATTATGTTAACTTCGATTTTAAAGAAGTTTAACTTCGATTTGATGATTTCTGTTTAGCATTTCCTTTTCTATTTGCCGTTTATTTTTCAATCGCAAATAATGAAAACTGTCCCAATCAATTCAATGGAAACTAAGTTTAAACTGCAATGTTCAATACTAAAAAAAAAAATCAGATTCAAAATCCTAAGCATATGTTTTCTAGAAACTAAATAATTTAAAAAAAAATCTCCAATAAAATTGCATTATTGAGCCTTTGGTGCAACATAAGCTATTTTATCTTAGCAGACCATTGAGAATGACGTAAAAAAATTATAAAACATGTTCTTATTTCAAAGACACTATTAAAAAATAAAACCTAAATGCTAAACAAGAAAAATTTAAAATTAAAAATACAAATTCAATTAAATTTGTAAAAATTAACTATGTGTAATGATAAAAAATGCAAACATTTTCAAAGGAAACGCATTGTAAATAAGATAAACTTTGAGCCCATTAAGAAGATATAGCTAAATTTTTAATTGTAAATATTAACTATAAATATATTATTAAAAAAAAGTATATATTATATTTAAAGACATTATATTGAGATATGTTATAATTAAAGAAAATCAAATTATAAGTGAAAATTAGTATTTTATTTATAAAAAAAAAAACAAAAAACAAACAAAACAAAACCAAGTTTTATATTAAAAAAAAAATATTTAATTGATATTGAAAATTAAAACACAAAAAAAAGTTGAGAAAAAAAGAAACAGCAGAAAAGCTACAAACAAAAGAAAATAAATTCAATTTATTATTTTTCAAATTACACAATTTGTTTTAATTTGGATGTTGGATTGGATTGGAAGCTTGAAGGAAATTATTGCTGCTCTGTTTAAGCGCAGTTGTAATACTTGCACCTGCTGATGGCATGCACATGTTTCGAAAAATTGGAAAGACCAAGGTCTTTAGCCATTGAGGTCTGCGAGGGTTCATGATACTCTACGATGAGGTGTACTGTACTGTACTGTACCAATGGTTTATTTCATCATGTCGGGCTGCGATCAGCAAACCTGATCGATTTCGCCGTCAAGATTTGGTTGTGGCAACTTTGAGGTACGAAACAAACTATGAGTGGCAAACTTTTGTCATTATTTTGTCAGCTTGTTCCCCTGGAACTGCATTCCGCCCTTTCTTGCCAGAACGGCTGCGAAGCTGGTACAGTTTTGTGATATCCAGAAGCTGGCGCTTTTCATGTGCGGTGAACGGCGATGCAAACGCGGGTTTGGGGCAGCCCAAATGCAACATATGAGGCTACAGTTTTATTAATATCATCAAAGGATATCAACAATGTATGCAATATACCAATCCTTGTAATGGAAAGAAGACTGGAAATAATTGAATTGACATACATTATCTAACAGATATGCCAAAAATAGTTTACTATCTGGAAAGTGGTGCCAGAGAAGTCATTGTCAGAACACAGATATAAAAATTCAATACAATGTAACAAGAGTAAACTCATTATCATGAAAAGCGCTTTCTCGATTAGCCGTTCGGAACTGGCAAATTGTAGGTCCCCTCCATTCCCTCGCAAGGCATGGTTGCGAGAAATGCGCTAAGCCTTGGGGCTCCTGGCTCTGTTGCGCCACCCTATTTACTTATTTTTGACAAGTGTGGTCTCAAACCAACTGGAACTTTTTCAATGGTGAGCTCTGTAGGGCCTTTTTTTAATGTAAGACAAAACCTACAAGGTACTTTACAGTGGGATGGATCAGGGTTAAAAATTAATCTGTATCATCCTTCGGTACGAGCTACTTGGCAACGTGTTCACCATTTCAAATTTTTGTGGTCGTTTTATATCTCCTAAATTGGTGATGGAAGGGTGTGAAATATTGTCAGTGCATATGCTCCCTAAATTGGATGTGAGTAGGTGGAAAGAGATGCATTTTGACTTGGTTTTCACAGTCTACTTAAGGATATCCCAAGGTTAGGTTAGGTGGAAGTAACTGTCAGCCAATGAGTAATGCCTACGTACATTGCCTGACACACTAAGGTCGCAAGTGTCCATTGTGATACCACAGAGATCAGCAAGTTAATCACCTACTGATTTCAGAAACCCGATGTAAGATTAACGAGTTGATCACCCATTTATCTTCCATTACGGGACTAGCCGGAACCACGCGGAACTTTTAATGTATTTTCAAAGACTTTTAGGGTTCACCGAGATGAGTTTTCCTCCTATGAAGTAGTGCAGGGCATGAGCAAAGAAGGTGTTGAACGGTTTCTTCCTCTTCTTCGTCTATGCAGCTTCTGCAGAAATCATTGGAAAACACACCAAGTCTTTTGGCCCTGTGGCCATTCTGCTTGTTTTGTAGTTCCCTATTCCGGATCTAATGATTCTGCTGCTGAGCATTGTTGTTATCATGTTCTTGATGTGTTATTCTATGTGCAGCCCATCAAGAGCAGTAGTGATTGCTGTGTTGTTAACATTGTTAAATGCACCCGACGAGAGTGTATTCCTTGTAATGCAGATTTTTCAATGGTGCAAACCAGGGAGTAGAGTGCAGTTTCCACTGATTTACCTTTTGTATAGGCATGTTGTGCAGTTGAGATCAGACTAGGTTTAATTTCTTGTCTTAATTGTATCTCTAATCATTCTTTCCAGTGTTTTAAGGAGGAAGTATGATAGACTAATAGGTCTTAAATCTTTTGGATTTACATGAGAGCTTTTGCCGGCTTTGGGTATGAAGACGACCCTAGCTTCTCTCCAGGCCTTGGGTATATAGGCGTAGCTGATGCATCCTTTCATGATCATCTCTAAGTTATAGATGACGATATCTGAAATCTGCTGCAGCTCCGTAGGGATGATTCCGTCAGGCCCTGCTGATTTATAAGGGTCAAAGCTGTTTATTGCCCATAACAGTATTTCTCTAGAGATAAGACCGCTCCTCTTTTTAATTTTTACCAGATGTTTGTCATGATGTCACGATGGATCTCTATGCAATGATGCTCAGATAAAACTTTCAAGACCTATCGGTCTAATAGAAGATTGTGTTGTTAGGATGAATGAAGATTTAGAGCGCATTGACAACTGGGCTTTCCTTAATAAATTGCAACTCAACCCACTCAAATCAAAAGCAATAATCATTTCTAAAAACCTTATTGATACTTCTAGCATACCCGTATTAATTCTGAAAAACAATACTGTACCGTATGTAGATGAAGTCAACAATTTAGGTATTTATATCAACCGAACGTTATCATGTGATAACCATATAAATTTTATTGTCAGGAAAATTTATTGCGGCTTACGGCAGCTTTACATATCAGCCAATGTTATCCCGACTCAAACTAAACTGATGCTTGTACAAGCTCTCTTCATGCCTCTCATCAATTATTTCGCTGTAGTTTATAGCAACCCAGATACATTTTCTTTTCGGAGACTTGAACTTGCGTTTAACTCATCAGTACGTTTTCTATATGGACTTCGTAAATATGATCACATATCGAGATTTTCATCAAATATCACAGGTTTTTCATTAAGGCAACACATTAATATAAGAAATTGTATTTTCCTACATAATATAATACAAAGCCATCAACCAACCTATCTATTTGAAAGATTAAGTTTCCCCAGCTCAACTCGTACGAAAACAGTGAATATTCCTTATTTTAACTTTTTAAATAGCAAACGCCTATTCTTTGTTCACGCTATCAGATTATGGAATTCACTTCCAATACCTGTACGTTCTTGCATAACAACCTCTAAGTTCAAAAAAATGTTGTATTCTTTTGTTAAAAGTAATCGATCGAACACCTTGTTTAACTAAATTGTATTCATTCTCTTGCGATTGTAATCTTTATATTTTTTTATATTATTATTCTAATTTCATATCTATTAATTAATATATCTTCATATTGTTAAGGTACAAATGAAAAGAATTTAATTCTTAATGTACTCACTTATATAGAAACTAATATATGAAAAATGAAATGAAATAAGACCTTTACCTGTTTGATTTGCAAGTCGAGGCAATAGCTCCTCGTCTGTTATTGTCAACGAGCTACCAGGGAAATGAGTATCCAGTAGCAAGCTTAGTGTTTTTCATATGAGTTGGTCCAGTTGCCGTTTTCATCTTTTATAGATCTTGGCATGTTTGGACTCGTTGATAGGATTTTCCTAAGTCTAGATGCCTCTGAGGAGTCTTCTATTTTATTGCAGAATTCTCTCCAAGAGGATCTTTTGCTTATTCGTAACCTATTTTTGTAAATATTTAGGGATTCCTTATAGAGATTCAAGTCTATGGGATTTCTGGAAGATTTGGCTCGATTGAAAAACTTTTCTTGAGCGGTTCTAGCTCTTTGTTCCACCAGTATGGTTTCTTCTTCCCTCTTACTACGGTGAGAGGACAGGAGTGGATAAGAGCACTAGTTACATGGTTGACTTTGCTGTCAAGATCCTTGGGGTTTGAAGGGAAGCTATTTGTAGTTGTAACAATGTTTGAAGATTTCACTAAATTTTACCCAGATAGTTTTCCTATAATTACGGAAGCCTATGGGTTTTGGTGTTTCATCTGTTAGACTAAATTGGATGTATCTGTGATCAGAGAGGGAATGATCCTTAGATACGACCCAATTTTTGATCTTGTTATAGATTGGTTGAGATGCAAAAGTAACATCTAAAACCGCTTGTCTGTTTTTTGTGACGAAGGTTGGTTCGTTACCGATATTGCAAATAAGGTTAGTACAAAATTAAAAAGAGACTCACCCCTTTCATTTACGTCCGTACTTCCCCATACTGCGTGATGTGCGTTGACATCTCTTCTTATCACGAGATCCGCTTTATGTTTTGTTGCGCTTTTGATCACGCGCTCTAGCGTCTCTCTTGGTAGCGGCCCTGTTTGGTCATGGCCTAGATAGGCAGAGGTGAGCCAGTAGGCCCCATTGGTGGTCTGCAGTTTTACTGTTGTGTGATGTCGGAATTGCTATAATTAGGTAGTAAAAATACGTTAAGTGTTTTCTTTGCCAGTATGCAGGATCTTGGTTCACCTTTGTCCGCCACTTAGTCGGAGAAGGAGTCCGGCCGGGGCTTTGATTAAGTATTGGAGATTAATCTGGAGAGTCTGCAACATTGCTACAATCATCCAGCTTGATCTCCAACATTTAGCATTAAGGATTAAGGTCCTCTATATCTGAGGCGGAGTCTAGCAAATTATCCTCAGAAAGGAGAACTCCAAGCATCTCATCGTCGGAGTCTAGGGCTCCGCCTTTGTTTTCGTCCTCATCGGACGATTTGTTTTTATTTGCGTCTTGATCAGACGCTATGCTGGTAGTCTTTTTGACCAGTTTCGAGCAAGACGGCTGTTCCAAAGATTGGGAGCAACTTGCCGCGTCGGTCTCCATGATGAAAGATTCGACGCCCGCAGTTGACTCCTTGGCTTCGGATTCAACCACTTTCGAGATCTGTACTTGTTGGTTCGACTTTGGTAGCGTCTGCGTTTGATATTTTGTTTTGTGTTTTTGTGAATTGTAATGTCATGTAAATATCGGGTCGATTTTAGCAACACTAGGGGGTTGCGATCGAATTTCTTTGCTGTGTACGCTCACACCGCAAAATGCAGGCCAGCTGTTTTGGCACTGAGTGAAACACAGGTGGGTGTTGATTCTGATCCCACAGAGTTCAACCTGCCTGGATATAGCTTAGTGGCATTATTCTTTTCTTCCCATGGCCTCGCCGTATATGTTCGAAATGATATTGCTTACCAACTTCTACCACAATACGGCCTCTGTTCTAATACGAACTTTATTAAAATTCACCGTCCGTAAGTAAATCATTCATTATTGTTTTATTTATAGAAGCCCCAATTTAGATAGTAATTCAACCTCTAACGAGATTGATGCGCTATCTGAGTCCATAATAAGAACTGTCTCCCTTTATCCTCACACTGAAATCGCAATTGCGGGCTATTTCAATGTACACGATTCTGGTTGGCTTCGACATTCTGGCCAGACAACACCCGAAGGAAAATATGTTGAGATCTTCGCCGAGTTTAACGAATTAACTCAACTTGTTGATGAGCCCACTCGTGTTCCAGATATTGAAGGCCATGCAACCAACACTCTTGACCTATTTCTCACTTCTCATCCCGAAAAATACAGGGTTATAGTATCATCTCCTTTAGGCAAATCGGACCATTGTGTCATATCGGTAGATTCTTCGTTTTCCGTCACGCTAAAAAAAAAAGATAAAGTCCCCAAAAGAACTGTGTGGCAATATGAGAAAGCCAATTGGGACGGACTGAATAATTTCTTTCGAAATTTTAATTGGTCATTGTGCTTTCTCGACGGAAACGTTGATGCATCAGCTGATATGATATCTAACGTAATTCTCAACGGCATGAGAAATTTTGTTCCTCACAGAACAAAAAGTATCATCCCCAAAGAGAATTCGTGGTTTGATTCAAGCTATACAGAGGCGATTAGGGATAGAGAAAGTAGTTTTCGAAAATTAAAAGCTAACCCTATAGTAGAAAATCGAAATTTGTTCAAACGGGCCAGAAATATCTGTAATGCTCAAATACTAAAGGCTAAGTTTTTGCATGACCAAAAAGTAAGGCGAAAAATACTGTTGTGTCCAAAAGGAAGCAAAAACTTTTGGTCTTTTGTAAAGAATATTAAGGATTCGACCACGTCATCGGTCCCAACGCTCGTTTTCAATGACTCTCCGTATGTAAGCTCCATCGACAAAGCCAATTTGCTGCCAACTCGACACTTTCTCATAGCATATTGGCTCCACCTGAGCTTGAGACAGTAAAATCTGCTATGAAGCATATATTTTTTCGAGCTCGCTCGGTTGCGAGAGTCCTCAAAGATCTCAATATACATAAATCCGCTGGTCCAGATGGTATCCCCGCCGTTATTCTGAAGAGGTGTTCTTCTACGCTGGCAAAACCACTACTTTTCCATCTTTCCTATTCTGCTGGGATTTTTCCGAGCAGATGGAGAATTGCTTTTGTACAGCCCGTCTCTAAAAAAGGCGAATCTTCCTCACCTTCCAATTACCGTCCAATTGCACTAACGTCCCTTCTTTCCAAGGTCATGGAAACGTTGATAAACCGTCAACTTATGAAATATCTTGAAGAACGAAAGCTTCTTAATGACCGTCAGTACGGCTTTCGTGGCAAACGTTCCACTGGTGATTTGATGGCTGATCTCACCGAAAAGTGGAACCAATCTTTACATTGTTTTGGAGAAAGTAAGATTATTGCGCTTGATATTTCTAAATCATTTGATAGAGTTTGGCATCAGGCTCTTTTATCGAAAATGCGTGCTTTTGGTATCGATGAGTCTCTTCTTCGTTGGATAGAAACTACCTTTCCGACCGTTCAAAACAAGTTGTATTGGATGGCTTCAAGTCTGATACCCACTTCATAAATGGTGGTTTCCCCAGAGCTCTGTTTTGTCTCCGAATCTCTTCCTCATTTTCATAAATGACCTCTTATCTGAAACTTCTAATCCGCTTAATTGTTTTGCTAACGACTCGACCCTCAGCTTTTCATATTCGTTTCCAAATTCACGTCCCTGCACTTCGGATGTGGAACTGGAACGGCTGCGTATGATAAGCTCATTGAATTCTGACCTTGACAGCATTGTTACATGGGGTCGTAAGAACCGAGTAGAATTCAATGCTTCGAAAACTCAATGCTGTCTCTTGTCGTTGAAGCTTAACATTCCCCCACTGTCATTATCCATGAAAGGTACCTGCGTCCAAGAAACCGAAAAGCTGTCAGTACTTGGTATGTGTGTAAACGATGATCTTCGTTGGAATGACCACCTTATTTGAAGTCGCCAAAAACGCTGCTAAATGCTTACGCTTTTTGAAACGATGCAGGAAGTTCTTCACCCCTTCTGATCTGGCTACAATTTATAAGGCCTCCATCCGTCCAAAACTGGAGTATAACTCCCATATCTGGTCAGGTGCTCCTCAAACATCTTTGCGCCTACTCCCCTGAAATAATTTAGCCGCAACATCCGCCTTGCTAGGATTGTTCATCAGTTTTACCTTGAGCCCAACTTCGGACGTACAGTCAAGTATAGAGTTTCGTATTTCAGTCACACCACCCGAATGTGGAATGCTTTACCTGGCTCTGTGTTTCCCCTGCATTACGATTCACAAAAATTCAAAAGCAACGTGCATCGGTGTCTCCTTTCAAATCCTCTCCTATTTCCCTAAAGGCTCGCACTGTGTTTTATAACATTAAAAGGTTAGTCATAACCACTTGATGTGCGCGTTAATTAAAAAAAAAAAAATAAACTTGCTTTAAAAGCTTCGCAGTCTCCTCATCATTTTTGTGGATTTTCAGCACTAGGCTAGAATAATAAGAGCCAACCGATAACGACCCACCGTCTCTTTTTCTATCACCGGAACCGACCAATAGTGAGTGGGCAGGTCCGGGTTGCTGAACTGAATCAACCGGAGAACCATCTCCCGCGATTCATGCAAGGCCGGTACCAAGGGACGAGCTCTTGGTCTGCTTGGGATATCCTCCATTGCCACAACCTCTAGCTTAGCACCTGGCCAGATCTCACCTAAACCGCTGACAAGTGTGTACAAATGGTGCGATCTCTGGTCTTGGCAGGCGATCAGCTTGACGCGGTTGAGATACCAGCCAGCGTCGCTGATTTTTATGAGGGATCGCCTAATAACATACTGTAAAAAATGGAGACACTGCAAACAAAGCATCTCAAAGTCTTATTAACTTAACATGGAGAAAGATCTTTTGTAACAAGCAATTGAGGTCTTGCCAAATCCTCACGAAAAGCGACACCCATGGAAAAACATTTTTTCCTTTGTTTGGATTCGAAACGCCAACCTATGGGATTAACAGCAAGCATGCTAAGCATCACGCCACGCTACCACAAATAAGATATTTACCAGCACTTTAAAATTGCAAGCTAATTATCTAATCAAAGTTTAAGGATATCGAGATTTGCGATTGAATAAAATGATGCTTATACAAAGTGAGGAACAAGGACTGGTGGTATTCTAAATGGTACGAAATTCACTAATTCAAACAGCAACCAAATCAGATTGTTTCTATAAACCCAAAAAGACATTGTTCTGATATTCAAAACAAAATGAAGTATTGCACAGGACTATACCAGTGAAATATCAACGAAAGACAACCAGTTCTGCTCACTTTGCAATGCAAAAGCCAAAGAAGATTGCTTTCACTTTATTAGCATATGTCTAATACTTAGACACAAGGATTCGCCTACTTACTACAACAAAATACAACAAAACAAAACATTCATACACGAACTGCGAAACAAGACAAATAAGCTTTGAAATAAATTTCGTCCTTCGCGTTCAGTTTCCGAATAATTTGGCTACCCCTGGAGTATTTTATAAATTTTCGAACATAATGACTTTACATCAACCACTCAAGCAAGTCTAATTTTGCGACTAAATCATTTGATATTGTTCAATAGCAAACCCAATCATCCATCAACAATCGATAACTTTTTGTCTAGTTACTTCAAACTGTGTTTTGCTCAAAAAACCTCAGATCAAGACCAACCACACTTTTCTCTATCTTCCGCATTTCTCTACAGATCCTTTTAATCAAATCTTACTGGAAGAATCAACGAAAGCTAAGCGTAACTCATCTGATCTAACCTGTTCAAAACTCTTTTTGTCAGAATATACTTAAAAAAACATCAAAATTTCTACTGAACCTAAAAATTTGCATAGGACTATAACAGTGAAATACCTTCACAAAATGAGGTTGACTTGCCTATGAGATCATCCCCCTAAAAACCTCAAACTCATTCACCCACAGAAGATTGTTAATTTCTGGTTCAACTCACGAGCAGGAAAACTGAAACGTCAAATGGGTTGGCACAATAGGTTTCATTCAGAAACCGCAGTGCCCAGAGCTGCGTTAGCTCAACCCACCATATAATCTAATCTAATCTAATCTAAGCCTTGATCAGTCAACGGTACTCAATGTTCTTCTCAAACTAAAAGGCTAGTAAAACTCAGGGCCTGATGGCAATTTCGCCATATTGTTTTTAAAGTGTTGTTCCAGTTTGGCACTTCTCATCACTAACCTGTTCAAGTTATCCCTTTTAAGAGTAAGGCAAATATCCGAATTTTTACCTATCTATAAGAAAGGTCCGAAAAATCAAATTTCTAATTATGGACCCATAGGTAAACTCTCTCATATCACCAAGATCTTCGAAAGCATTATAATATATGAAATACTTTCTTTCCAGTGCGAATCAATGATATCCTCCAAGCAGCAGGGATTTTGTCTCTTCTCAGTTTCTATGATAGACAAAGGAAACGAAGTTACCACGTACTTCAGCAAGCTATCGACAAAATATCTCACACTTTAATCCTCTTTAAACTTGCCTCCCTCGAATTCAGGCCTAACCTACTTAAATGGACCTCTTTATATCCATTCTCTCCTGCTTCAAAAAGTCCTCAATTCATTCGTCGTCGTTTGGTGTAGTAAAAATTTCCTTGAATTAAAAATTGCTACATACCAGGCAATAATTTTTCCTCCAAAAAGTAAAGACATTTCCAGAACCTTCCCATAAACCGTGTGCAGCTTATCCGTGATTTAGGTATTCTCTGTGACTGAATTAAAATTTTCGCTCTCATATTGACGAAGTTATATCAAGAGCTAATCCCGCACTTGGTTTTATAACTTTCTCACCCATCTCCTTAGCGCGAACGTCTCAATTATTAATCTCCTTGAAAGTCCGAATGGATGTGTTTGACATCATCTTCATTCACTGGCTCCGTACTAGTAACACTGATTGCCCCCCCCCCCCCTTTTTTTTAAACCTTATGTCCTTCAACACTAATGTCCTATATGTAAGATCATCCCGCCTTTTTTCTTTTCTACTCATGGTACATCCTATGGTCTCAACGAATCTTCAACCCGTATGGTAAGTAAGGTTAATTTTGTCCTTTTTCTTTTCATCCCAAACCTTGTCTAAAAGTACTCCTTTTAAATTTACTTTCATCCTTATAGCTTTAATATTGTTTTAATTAGTTTTTAAATTTAGTATTTTATTTAATAATTTGAATCTTGTAGTGAGCTAAATGGGACGCAAGCCCTACCAGAATCTAAATCAACTTTTGCATGCTCCTTTCCAACTGATCTCCAGCTGCCCTGAATAGTTTTGCGTGATGGCCATTTTACCAGCAGTTTTATTCGTTTTAAGATTGCATATGGAAAGGAAGATAAACGCAAGACAAAACAGAAGATAACAAAAAGGAAGCGACAGGATTTGCTGTTTAGCCCACCGGATATAGAAAGAGGTCTTATTTTTTATCCACACCTCACCTCGACCAAAATAAACCAAAAACATATGGTTTTTTTCCTCACTAAAAATCCAGGAGCTGCTGGTGCCACTGCACCTTGGGCTGTACATTTCTCTTCCTGGAATTCCGGCGGCCATTGGTAAGAAATTTTTAAAACCGAAGTTAGCTTTCAACAACCACCTACCATCGTATCATTTTACGTCTTTCACATCTCACTTCGATTGACTTTTGCGCTGTCATATTTAGCGACAGTGAACCGTAAATGCAAACAGACAAAAATTTTATTGGAATATCACAGTGATGAACAATTTTACTTGAAAAGTAATTATGAGAAAAGAAAAAAGAAAAAAAATATATAAATCAGCCGTATTACAAAGTTACGATTGAAAATCTCGCAAAACCTTACCCCAGGAGCAGACATGTTGGCTTTGTAAGGTTTCATTCGGAAACACACAAGGTTTTACCGAAGCCAATCCTGGAATTCCCATTGAAGACTCAATACCCATTTATCAATTTTAACTGGCTTCCGTCTTGAGCCCGCCAGGTAAACATAGAATTCCACATACTGGGGGTTACCCGAAAACTGACAGCGCTCCTATTTATACCTCGCTTAAAACGATTTTCTCAGTAACAAATTAGCGATCGGTAGAAAAGATCACAGTGACTGATTCAGTGGAGTTAACTTCTCCCAAATCAGAACGACTTTGTGTTTTGACAGCATTTCTGTCACCACAACAACTGCAAGTGTATGGAAATGTGGCGCCGTTCTTGTCGAGTCAGTATGGGCATTCCCATTGAAACGCTATGTAACTATAAATACGAAAATAGCTTTGGTTAAGAAGAGCCTTATATTTTCCTCGTGAAGCTCTTCCTTTGGATTGACCTATCATTTTGCTATTAGGATCTTTCAGCTTCACGGAACATAGCAGGGCTGTTGAGTTGCTAAACAAACACTGTTCCAATATCTATAAAACTATTTTTAGTTAGTTCCTGCACTGTAACAAAGCGAATCACAGTAATAGTCGACTGTCTACCGCTTTACTAATTAATTACTAATAGGTTCGTTCGTTGAACTTAAGCCAGGGTTGACCCAGGTTGGGTTTTCAGCTCTCAAAAAATAAAATCACTACACATCCCTGTCATTTCTTCCGCCTACCCGATCATTGTAGTGTGTTCCAAACGGAAATTCTGGAGATTAAGGAGGTTCTGTCTTGGCTCAAAGAAAACGTCATATCCTTCACGGATATTCGAATCTTCTTGGACAGCCAAGCTGCCCTTAAATCTCTTGCCTCTGTCTCTACAAAATCCATCACGGTCCAAAATTGTAAAATGTCTCTGAGGAAGATGTCAAATCAGTTCAACATTCACCTTTCATGGGTGCCGGGACACAGGGACATACCAGGCAACTGTATGGCGGACGAACTAGCCAAAAAGGGCACGACTACTTCCGTGCGCTCAGAATTGAACAATATGGGTATACCTATCGCTACTTGTAAACTCCTCCCTAGACAAGACGCTTCAAGGATAACAAACACTTGATGGACTGAGACTAACAGCTGCCTTGCAACCAAAAAAGTTTGGCCGTGTGTAGACTCAAAACGCTCGAAGAACCGCCTGTATCTAGGTTCTACCATAGGTGTTCTTACGAAACACTGTCTAATAGGAAGACATGCCAAAAGACTTGGTGTTGTTTCCAATGATTTCTGCAGAAGCTGCATAGACGAAGAAGAGGAAGAAACCTTTCAACACCTTCTTTGCTCATGCCCTGCATTACTTCATAGGAGGAAAACTCATTTCGGTGAATTCTTCTTCGACGATACTAGCGACTTAGCTTACATAGATCCTAAAAGTCTTTCAAAATACATTAAAAGTTCCGCGTGATTCGACTAGCAGGTGATTAACCAGGTAGTCCCGTAATGAAAGATTAATGGGTGATTAACTCGTTAATCTTACATCGGGTTTCTAAGATTAGTAGGGGATTAACTTGCTGATCTCTGTGGTATCACAATGGACGCTTGCGGTCTAAGTGAGTCAGGCAATGTACTCATTGGCTGACAGCATCTTCCACTTAGTCGCCATAGGGTCGCCACAAAGCGTTTTTTGAGAAACCTAAATTCACCCTGAATGTCAAATTGAGTGTAGGTTTTCCCAAACTCGCCCTAGCTTTTTGCTGTGGCAATTTGAGGGCTGTCAAATAGCATGTATTTTTTTTTTTAATGACAGGGATGTGTGGTGATTTGTGGTGTAGTGTTTTTTGAGGACTGGAAAACCCAGGTTTTTTTGACAACTCATAGGGTTGTCAAGAAAACCTGGGTCAACCCTGGGGAAAGTTCAACGAACAGACCTATAATCTACAAAGTTTTATCAAAATCGTTGAAGATAAGTAAAATATGCTTTCATAGCGGTTATATGGTAGATACCGTTATTTCAATACCTATATTCAATACCAAAAGCTGGAAGCTTGGAGTGATAGATCTGCATATAAGTTTCTAACTCCAAGTATCCAATTCACTCCAAAATTTAGATAAGGGAATCGATACTAAAAATCCAGTTCCAAAATCAGAAGGTTGGCGAAAAATACTTAGGCATCAAATTTGAAATCAAGACGATTAGCCTTAATATACCTACAAAACAAAAACAAAAACGAGAATTGCGAAACCCGGTTTTATGGAAGAGTTGGAGGATCAAAAAATAATCAGTTCGACATTCACGACTAGTTCTGAAATGAAAGAGCCTTATTTGTTTTCGTGAACTCGCTAAGATCTCTGAAGTTTGACTAAAACTTTGTTCTGTAAATAACTATTTCAAGTAACAAACATGACGTTGTTGAAGGTCGTCAACGAGGCGTACCTACCCCACGAACGGATCACTGTTGTAAAGCAGTTAAATGGGAGAGCTGAAATCCTTTTTAGATAACGATGCTCGTAACGCCTGAAAAAGGAAGAAGACGAAGACAACTTGGGTAGTCTTACAATACATACAAATGCAAATATTTTGAAAGCTGTTCCGTTTGCAGAACCAGTTGAAGATTTTCGGTGACAGGTTTGAGCAGTTAGAAGCTTTACTTGCGCGCTGGTGCAAACCGCCAACTTATGCATAATATGCGGTTCAAACTTAAAATTAAGTCGTACTAGACCTATTGATCGATAAGGGCGATTGGGGATTTTGTTTCTGTTTGAAGATCTGCTCCGGTGAACGTTCGCAGTCCAGAGTCAAGAAAAGTCATAAGCACAATATACATACTTTAGTTTTCACATATCGAAACCAACCACATAAAAGTATTCAATAGAAAAGAGCCTGAATATTTCCTTAGCGACTTACCTTTTTTAAATTATTTTGATATTTTCACACAATTTGTCCAAGATTGAACTAAACGCCATCGATTTCGATGAGAAAACTCCGACACAAATGACGATATTTTCTACAGTTTCAATTTTGAAATTAATAATCAAAACAAAAACAGCAAACAAATAACAAACAAGTCACAACTCACTTTTCGTATTTCGTTATCATCGATGAATTGAAATTTGGAAAACTTTACCAAATTTTACGCTTGCCGCCCTACAAATTGCGGTGAAATCGACTATGGTGAAAATAGAAGGTGTAGGTTTGTTTGATGAGAAAAAGTGAGATCAGAATAATGGGCACGTTCAAGAACGTATCGGATAGCCTATTTCGGAAATCCGTCTCTTAAATATCTTTTTTTTACTATTCTGATATCTTTTTCCAGATTGCTGCAAACAACAGCTGTGAAATATTAAAATATTAAAACTGGTTTCGAAATCCCAAAATCGGTCGGCTCATAGGCCAACGGGTGAAGAAGAAAATAACTGGATGCTCACGACGAAAACTTAATTTTTCGACATTTCGGCCTGAGCATTACATTTTGCATGTCCAGACGGGTTATGCTCGTTAAATTATGCTGTTTTTGAATACAATTTGCAATGGAACACAAAAAGGAAAATTTGGGCGAGGAAAATAACAACGTCTTGACACATAAGGTTCGCTCGTTGAACTTTCCCCAAGGTTGACCCAGGTTTTCTTGACAACCCTATGAGTTTGTCAAAAAAACCTGGGTTTTACTGTCCTAAAAAAACGATAAACCACAAATCAGCACACATTGCTGTCATTAAAAAAAAGTATACGCCACATGACAGGTGACAACACTCAACTCGCAACATCAAAAACCTATGGCGAGTTGAGGGAAAACCTAGGTCAACCCTAGGGCTCGTTTTGACATTCAGGGCGACTATGGTTTCTCAAAAAACGCTTTGTGGCGACCCCAGGGCGACCCTAGGGCTTCAACGAACAAACCTTAGTGTTAAGAGAACAACTTTAACAGCATAACCCGTATGGACAGTCTCCAGGTTTTCCGTAATCACATTTCCTACTGAGGATCTGGAAAGACCGCTTCTGCAGACTGCTTGGCGGCGATGAAGATGCTAGTTTCGCTGTCAGGCAGAATGCCCCATTCAACTTGGAAGATGATCATATGCAAACTTCATCAAATTGACAAATAAAACTGCAAGTACAGAAGGCTTTGACACCAAACTTTTCAAGCCAGCTAAAGATCAGTTGGAAAGGAGCATGCACTACATGATCTGCATGATTTAGCCGGAAGAAAATATACCTGATGAATGGAACCTCAGTATCGTATGCCCGATCCTAAAAAAGGGCGACCCTCACAGTTGCATCAATTATTGAAAAATAAGCCCCTTAAGTCGCGTAATAAGACCTTGTTTTTAACATACTTGAAAAGATTGAGCAAATCTCAAACTTCAACACCACAGGTTTAATCTTTTAGAAGTCTATACAGTTATTCGTTTGCGCAAACGGCGTGGAAGGAACTTTATCGAAAGCGGACGAGGAAACTTTTAGCCGTTTTGAAAGAAAAATACTTCGACTTATATTTGGTTCCGTATGCAAAGACAATGTGTGGAGGAGAAGATACAACAACGGTATGTATGAGGTGTGTCGCGACATGGGCATAGCCAGAAGAGTACGCATCGCGAGGCTACGATGGTTCGGTCATGTAGAGCGGATGGAACCAAACGCTTCGATTCGACGGTTTTTCGAAAGCACATTGCAGGGAAATTGCGGAGGAGCAAGCCCTCGTCTTGTGGAGCAATCAAGTGGAAGAAGACCTCAACCGACTTAGAGCACGTTAGTACTAAACGACAAAGCGGCAAAATAAAAAAAAATAAAAACTGAAAACTGAACATCGTTCTGCAGCTGGAGTGCAAAACTGGAGAGAGTTCGTCCGAATTCAAAATTGGTATCGAAAGATCTTGAACTGTAATGTCCACCTAAGTAAGTTAGTAACTTTGCTTTCAGCGGTTGAATATCGTCTTATAAATTTTAGTAATTTTTTCAGGTTTTTAAACGCGCGTTTTTGATATTTACAACTACGACGATAGTCGTTTAAAAATGTACGGAATAATCCAAACCCAGGTGTTTCTGTCTTTACACGGAGCACAATCATTACAATCTAAACTTTTTTCCTTTTCGTCTCAAAATTTTTCCAGATTTCCTTCAAACAAAGCCCGATTTTCGAAATGGTTCTTTTAAGTTCAAAAACAAGACTCAGGAGCACAAAAATCCTACTTCAAAGCAACAAGAACCGATATCACTTTCCAATGCGCGAAGATACGTAACTAATTGCGTTATCAGCAAAAAAAGGTAATGCAACTCTCATTACATTTACCTCCCAATTTTAAAGCCCTGAAAAGGTTCTTGGTTTAAACTGCACAAAACTCACCAAAAAATTACCCCTATCAACACACCCGCCGTAACAATTTCGTACAACGAATGTCAAAAAGGCAGCTTCATAGACGACCTCGTAGTCAAAGTTTTGCTACCAGATTTGTGTCTGTTGTTGAAACTATCAACAAGTTCTAAATTTCTGCTGCAAAACCTTAACTACGAAGATATTTCAAGTCGTTTTTTCTTGGCATTCGTAGTCCAAAATTGTTGCGTCGCGTCGCAACGGGCCTCGTGATAGGAGTGACTTACTTTAATGCCCAAATCGAACGATTGGTGAAATCATTCGAACTTTATCGTTTTAACGAATGAAAATCTTCTCCAAACGTTTTATGTGAGGTTTCAACTCTGAGGAAGCAAAAACTAAACAGCCTCTGAAAAAAAACTACAAGTGCATTTAGTTAAAAAAAATTATAATTTAATACATTCAAGTTTACCACATTTACGACGCTGTACTCCAGAAACACTCTACTATACCACTCCTTTTATTGAGAATCACTTGAACTAGAACTATTAGAACTGTCAGTAGACATGACCTCAACGTCATCCTGTGAGGCCTCTTTATGAGCCCGTGTTTCCAAAGCAACTGAATTTCCTGACGAACCCATGGACATATGTAATTCACCAAGATTATTCCAATTAAATTGGTTTTGGAATGCACTTGGCACCTCGCCAGTCGACGGGTTGCGTTGTATGTCGCTGATATTGTTTTGATGTGGAATACTAGCCCCATTGATGTTGAGATCAGACTTGCCCAGGAAACCACTGCGCATTTCAATGTCTGTAGGATATGGACGTCGCACGTCTCCCTGCATCCATGTCAGTGGAGCACAAACAGCATTAGCCGCACTTATCCTATGGGCATACTTTATGAGCTCTTCCGATGACACAGGTCGTTTCTTAGCTTGCGCTATGCTTGCTAACTTCTGTCTAGCCTGGAACAGAGCTGTCGAGAGAATCTGTTCTGCTTCTTTCAGTTGTTTTTGTAGTTTTTGTATTTCTCTATCCTGAAAAAAGATATGTAAAATGACTCCATTGCTAAAGAAGAAAACAAAACTTACATGCACATCAACTTTGGCTCTCAGATCATCCATTGATTGTTCGATTTTAGCTTGTTCGTCGGCCAACTCCAACATTTTGCGGAATTCTTCATCTTTTGACACAAGCAAATCAACTAGAGCAGTGTGTTCGGCACTCGATATCTTTTGATGTTTTGGGGCTATTGTGTTTTCAATGAGTTCCCTAGAGAAACAATGAATATGAATTTAAGTAGTTTTAGTTGGGGAATAAAACTTGCTTTGAAATTAATTCTATATCGTCGACCAGAAGAAGGAGACGCTCTTTTGTGCTCAAGTGAAATGACATTTTGCAAATAATAAACGAAAATTTTCTTTTGGTTTGACAGAAGGAAGCTATTTCTGATAGGCCGTGTTCTAAAAATGTACTGTGGATGGTATTTCTGAAATGAGATTGGTTTGGATATGTGCTAAACACAATTATTGAAATGATTTCCAAACTTAAGGCCTGCTCAAAAGCCAATCAAAGACTTAAGTTATAAGCACATGAGCAAAAAAGACGGATGAACGACAATTCCTTAACGCAGGGTATCTATCGCAGCTAATAAAGCAGAGGGAACTGTCATCTGCATAGGTTTTTCCACCATTTTGTTACTTCGTTGCTATGTTTGGTATGTAAAGTATGCTATTCAAAATGCCCACAACACAAAATTTGTCAGTTGCTCTGCTTTCTTGTGTCTGTCATATACGCTGTGTCTCCACTTGCTTTAAATTTATAGCAGAAAGCAGGAATATGACAGACACAAGAAAGCAGAGCAACTGCCACATTTTGTGTTGTGGGCACTTTGTAGCATACTTTTTTTGAACCAAACACAACAACGAAGTAACAAAATGGTGGAAAAACACATGCAGACGACAGTTCCCTCTGCTTTAATAGCTGCGATAGATACCCTGCGATGCACTTCTGCAGTTGCAGATGCATGTAAACCCAGCATTATTCACCTGATAAAACAAATAACGAAACAAAACAGGTATGAATCTGATTTTGTTTTGTCTTGAATTCCACAATGATCTTTGAAAAGTGGCAGCAAGCTTTGACATTGAGCAGTACCTGGTGGCCAGAAACATAACTGAAAATACTGTGAATATTAACAAATGCATGAATTCACTTGTTATGTTTTATTACTAGTGAAAAAAATGATGAACTGTAATGTAATTCATCGCCGGCGAGTGCTCTTCCAAAAAATTCACCAGATGCTTTGTCGTTGCTGCTCTTAAAATAAGTTATTTATTTATGGAAAACATCGTTTGTGCGTTATCGTCAACGATAGACGAATGAACGATGATCGTCTCAGAAAGTTACGAAATGACCCCCCTTAAGACGTATATTACCCTTACTACACGCACCGAAACACTGTGTCGATATGGTTTTCTGGTCGTGTTGTTGTGGATGCCTGTATGGGAAAAGAAAAAAATGGGTTAAAGTAATGTACACGAAATGTAAACAAACTTACCTTGGAAATTGTGCACCCTACGTGGCCGAATTTTCTTTTGGGAAAGGTTCCAAAGTCTAGAAAGCATACCTGCAAAATAAAATAAAGGGAATAATGAAACAAAATTCATTATTAAATAAAGGAAAAACGCAAATGAAAATGAAAAATACTCGGCCGGAATTTCGATGTAAAAAGGTAAACAAATGTCACTTTTAGTTTTTCACACATAGGTATGCGATGAAAAGACGTCCGCGCAATGTGGAACTTGTCTTTGTAGCCACCGCTAGAGGCATTGCTGTCGGCCCGAAAATAAATGGAATGACAGTAGCATTGGAATTTTTGTGTGACGTTTATTTTCTTTATATTATGTATTAATTTGTTATATGTATGTATTCTGTATTTATTTATGTATATTTATGGTAAGTGTTATGTATTTGAGTTATTTATTTATATGTTATGTTTAAGTGTATCGTTAGGTATTTCTGACGTGTGCGCATTTATTTAGGTATTGTGTGTTTGTAGGTAGTTTATGTCAAGTTAAGTATTGTATGTATTTATGTAAGTATTTATTATTGTAGTGTAAGTTTATATGCGTACATTATGTATTGTTTTGTAATTATTTTAAATAAAAATAAAAATAAGAAAAGGAACGCAACCACATCATTCCCACCACAGAGTAGATAATACAGAGTATCCACTTCCACCCCTTCAACCCGAAACACCCGCAAAAAATTTTTCAATATGGCGTCCTATTTCTGAGTTTGAGGCTCTGTGCTCACTAGTATGAATTATAAAAACTTAACTAAACGCCTGCATCGGTATGAAATTTTTTTACTAATTTTTGTCTTTTTCAGTGAAATACTGGTCAAAATGAAAAAAAAAGTTATTTCCTGCAACTTAAATTCATTTTTCTAAATTCTAGGCTGTATGAAAATTAAAAATTATCGATTTTTTTTGCAACCAAAAAAAAAATGTTTACTTTTCAAACTCAACTGACTTTGATCTGTGGGAAGTGAAGGCCAGTGAGATCATCCGGTTGGGGTCATCCGGTTTAGTTTAGCTTGTAGGCAAAACGCACTACCTTGCTGAAGTGGACTCTCTGGTTATACTCTGTGGTGGGCATCCGGTGCGGGCATCCGGTTTAGTTTAGCTTGTAGGCAAAACGCACTACCTTGCTGCAGTGGACTCTCTGGTTATACTCTGTGGCACAGAGTATAACCAGAGAGTCCACTGCAGCAAGGTAGTGCGTTTTGCCTACAAGCTAAATCAAACCGGAAAACCGCACCCGGAAAACCGCACTGGCCGTCACTTACCACAGCCGCCATTGTGTGCGGTCGCAGAATAAAGTCAGTTGAGTTTGAAAAGTAAAAAATTTTTTTTTGGTTGCAAAAAAATCGATAATTTTTAATTATCATACAGCCTAGAACATAGAAAAATGAATTTTAGTTGTAGGAGTTAACTTTTTTTTCCATTTTGACCAGTATTTCACTGAAAAAGACAAAAATTAGTAAAAAATTTCTTACCGATGCAGGCGTTTTGTTAAGTTTCGTAGAAGTTACCAGTGTGCGTATAGCCTTAAACTCCCCACTCGATAGCACCTGGTGTGGTAGGTCGAAAAATGACATTTCTACGTAAATAAATAATGAACAGAAATCGATTAAGCCAATAATTTATATCCAGCCGAGGAAGTGATTTGATTACAAAATAAAAGAGTTTTTGCTCAATAATATATTCGGGAAAATTAATAAACCAATTGTTAAACTTTTTTATTTTCAAAAGAAAGTTTTCTCGTGAGTCGTGACTCGTGATACAACGTTTTAAATGCTCTCCTCCAGACTCCTCCAGAGTTCTCTCAAGAAAAAACGTCGGTTTGTGAACTCGTGAACTTGAAAAATTGTAAATTACTTTTCGAAGAACCAAAAGCAGCCAGCGGTATTGGTATTTCAGACATGATTTCAGAACTAACTATCTACAAGGTATCTGTATTGACATCAATGGAAAATTTGTACTTTTGATAACCGATTGAATTCTAGCTTCAGCTTCGCCGGTACGATGAACTGCCACATCTTATATACCTCGATTGCATTGAACGAATAGAAAGTGCTTACAGCTTCAAAAAAGATTTTGAAGAATCCCAACTCAAGCTAATAGCGTACCCAGAATCTGTCAACAAATCACCAAATGTTGGCTGACATGAAACACATTGCAACTGCAGACATTGAAACTCAAACAATAGACTCTACCCTCTATCCGTGTGAGAAGTGTGACAAGAAATTTATAAAATATGAACGACTGCGTGTATGAAATTGCTTTTTCGGTTTTCTCAAAGACATAAGTTTTAATTGAAACTTTTTTTAGGAACACCGTTTAATTGCCCACAAAGGAACAGCTAATAATTGCTGGATCTGTAAAAATTCTTTCAAACGCTTAACAGCCTCAAAAGGCCATGTATCGCAAGCTCACAAAGAAGCTGGATATCATACGACAGCACCTGATTGTCATATTTGCAAAAAATCGTTCGCCCGCAGAGATCACGTTGTAACACATGAAAAACGTACATAAAATAATGCCAACCGCTATATACGGAGACCGAGAACCAAGTGAAATGTATTGAATTACATAAATCCAATTAGCAACTGAAAATTGACTTTTTTTATTTCAGAGAATTTAATCAGACTGAAAGTGTGTCAACAAATCAAGAAACGAGGCAGGATAGTGCGGTAACAGATCAAGACACTAGGCTCGATGATGGTCTTACAATAACTCAAAAAAACATACTTGAGCGTACAAACCAACAAACCTCTAACACTTGCGTCAAACACCAAATGGTTCAGGGGAACAATTCAAACATCTTCATGAATGTCTCCTGTGCAACAAACACTTTTCAAGCAAATCTCACCAAAGGCGGCATATGCGGAATGTTCATAAACTAAATCCTGCCCATATAATAATAGGTTTGTTCGTTCAAGCCCTGGGGTTGCCCTAGGGTCGCCACAAAGCGTTTTTTGAGAAACCTAAATTCACCCTGAATGTCAAATTTAGTGTTTTTTGAGCCATAGGTTTGCCATAGGTTTTCCCCAAACTCGCCCTAGCTTTTTGCTGTGGCGATTTGAGGGCTGTCAAATGGCATGTGTTTTTATTTAAATGACAGGGATGTGTGGCGATTTGTGGTTTAGCGTTTTTTGAGGACTGGAAAACCTAGGTTTTTTTGACAACTCATGGGGTTGTCAAGAAAACCTGGGTCAACCCTGGGGAAAGTTCAACGAACAGACCTAATAAAACTTGATAACATGTACATTTAATCGATTTTAATTCTAAACGGTTCTAAGTCCTAACTCATCTTTATGCTCTTTCTATTTACGAATTTAGAAACACAGTCGTAAGTGATACGGAAATGTATCCAAAAGCTGAAACTTGGCGAAGGCAAGAGATACCGCAGACATAAAAACTCAAATAACTGATCGCCTACGAAGAAAAAAATTGCTCGAGAAGAAAATCGAATCAATGGACCAAGGTTGTCGCTTCATTGACTAACTCAAACCATCTTTAGAAGAAAACACATTTGCCGGTTTGATTTAAAAACTAGGTTTTCTCTTTATTAAATTGTTCAAGACAAATTATGAATGTGAGTAATTATTTTTTTCTGTTTATATTGAATAAATATGCGTAGATAAATATAAATATCTTTCGTTAGTGTTAATCATTATTTACACAAAAATTTGATACAGGAAGTTGCTTTTTTTAATTGGCAAATGCTGACAAAATCACTCTTCGTTAAGGTTGCAGAGTACTTGAGTTAATCTGTTCTGTTTAAAGATATTTAACCGCAACGAGCAAGAACTTGCATTTGAAATTTTCCTGAAAAACACACGGAGCGTTATTGGTTTTGGTTGGAAAGTAAGTTCTTGTCAAAAACTAACCTTGCATCTGTCCTACAGTGAGTGTCTTATCCAAACTGGAATTTTAAACTAAGGAATTTCTCGCTTAGCCCTGAGAACCAACCCACTCAGTACTTCTCTGATTTTGAGAGGTCAATCCGCCAAGTGTATCTGAAAGACAAAGAATCAAAAATAATAGAAAATTTGCAATTTTTTACTTACTTTTTATTAGCTTAGGCGTTAGCAGGAGCTGGCTTCTCAAAGTCGATGCTTGGCGGTAGTGAGGGGTCTGATGATGTTGGGTATGTGGCGTTTTTAGCACTTTCAGCTACTTCTTCGTCCTCGGATATGACCAGAGGATGGGTAAATGTTGACGTTTCAGCTGATTCTTCGGGGTCGTCTTCTAGTGGAGGTTCATTTGTAGCGAGCTTCTTTGTTGTGCAACTACAAAAAAAAACAAAAACCGAAGTAAATTAAAAACTTCATTTAGCTTTTCCATCAATATTACTTGATTATTTGGCCAGGCATTGAGACCTTTGCGCTGTCGATGTTTCTTATCTGCCCACTGCGAATGAACCACTCAATGGCATTCGGTATACTCTTAAAAAAATTAGGTCATCTCGAAAAGCTTTGCATGCTGGCAAGTGCCTCTTTTTCAGTACCCTCAACAACATCGATTACTGTTACACCATAATTAGTGACGAAATGAGTTCCATGTATCCGATGTGCACAGCAATAGTACCACCCATCGAATGTCCAACCAAATGTATTGGTGGGCAGGTTGCCTCATCAGGATACAGTTTGCTTATTAGTTTTCCAATATCTCTGCGCAATAAGAAAACCCAATTACGCTTTTCGCTCGGTAAATTTGTGTTATTGCCCCCATGTACATAGGTTCGACGATAGGACAAACGGAATTGAAAGAATCCAATTCATTACAGCCTTGGATTCAGGTTCTTGTTATTGATTTAAATTGTAACTTGTCAGTGGCATACTGGTCTGGGAAGCTTCCTTATTGCAACAAAAACAAAAGCGATAAAGAGAGGTACATTATAATACTGTTTCTGAAATAATTTAGTTAGAAATACTTACAAGAAATAAAACATTACAAAATTTTGCAATATTTTGCAAGTGTCAAAGATAAATGTCATCTTGTTTTTTTTTTATTTATTGAAGTTTGGAACTTCACCACGACTCCATTTTTAATCAAGAAATAGGACGCCATATTGAATTCGTGTTGAAAAATTTTTTGCGGGTGTTTCGGGTTGAAGGGGTGGAAGTGGATACTCTGTATTATCTACTCTGTGCTCTGTGGTCAGCACAATGGCATCGTAGTGGATGCTGTGGATGTGGATGGTAAAACAAACCGTTCGACTTTGAACATGAACAAAAAGTCATCTCAAGTCTATGAAAGTGGTTTAATTTTCCTTTTATTTGCAATTCGTTTTTTTTTATTCTTTAATGTAAGTTTAGTTTTTGATATTTACAGCACAGAGTAGATAATACAGAGTATCCACTTCCACCCCTTCAACCCGAAACACCCGCAAAAAAATTTTCAATATGGCGTCCTATTTCTGAGTTTGAGGCTCTGTGCTCACTAGTATGAACTGTAAAAACTTAACAAAACGCCTGCATCGGTATGAAATTTTTTTTACTAATTTTTGTCTTTTTCAGTGAAATACTGGTCAAAATGGAAAAAAAAAGTTATTTCCTGCAACTTAAACTCATTTTTCTAAATTCTAGGCTGTATGAAAATTAAAAATTATCGATTTTTTTTGCAACCAAAAAAAAATTTTTTACTTTTCAAACTCAACTGACTTTGATCTGTGGGAAGTGAAGGCCAGTGCGGGCATCCGGTGCGGGCATCCGGTTTAGTTTAGCTTGTAGGCAAAACGCACTACCTTGCTGCAGTGGACTCTCTGGTTATACTCTGTGATTTACAGCCTTATTCATAATCGCATTTTAAAGATAATCAGATGATAAAACAGAAATTCTTATTCATAATAGATAATCAGCCTGATAATATGGCAAATAAAGATAATCAACGGTTGGAGGTTGATTATCCTCTGAGTAACGGTTTTTGAAGTGAATTGTCATTTTGGCATCTGACTTGATAGATAAAATTAATTTTTAAATTCAAAATTTCTTTCGAAAATTCAAGGTGAAAGACAAACCAATTCTAATTCTAATTCTAAAACTCGCTGACATTGTACCAAATCCTTTTGCACACTTAAAACAAACCGGCTCACCTAAAACCCCAAAGAACACTCTCCTTGGAAAGAAGGCACTTAAATTGGCACAAAGTGCGAAACTGGCAACAGAGTCATCCCCATACACACCCGCCAAATTTTCTCAATTGTTCTCCAACGCAATACCATGCAGAATCCAAGCGAATACATAAAACAGATCAAAAAAAAGTTCACCCAACGTGCCCTACGACGCAGAAAGAAAACCCACAAAAGGTCTTCTTAAACCAAATTTGATGCCGAGTCCAATCAATCCCTTCTATAAAAAGAAAATCGGCCTTAAGCTCCTCAATGACATACTCTAATAGAAACTATTTAAATCATGTATTTCTTTTTACATATTCCAACAACAACAAAGGATTAATAAAATTGTTAAAAATATTTACTTAGGAATTAAGTAGTAGAAACGGCAAGTGTGTTTTCATTACAAACTACTATTTATTTGCTGCACAATTGGTATTGTTATGCAGGGACTGTTCTTGTAATGGCCGGTCTCTGCCTCGAAGAGGATTTGTTGAATTTTAAGTTTAGCCATTGAGCGTGAATACAAGTCGGGTATGGCACGCAGCTGACTGGCTACACTACGGCAAAACACATCGTATTCATCTTCTTGTGGGCTTGAGGTAGTCTCATTATACGAGTTTGTTTCGGTCTTTTGATTTGGTTTAGGGATAACTGCACACGTTGGGTCATGTTGCACGTCAATAAAACTTTCTTCGACACACTGATTTTGTTGTTCTTCCTCTTCCATATGCACATCGGATTGCTCTTGAACCCCGACTTGGATAAAAGTTTTAAAGTCATGCGAATTTGAGGTGTGTTCGTCTTCATTTAAAGTATTTTCGACCAATTCATCGCCACTGCAACCTTCGCTCACGTATTCGAAAGTATAGTCCTTGCAATCAGAGTGGTTTAGGGATGGTTCCTTCTTTGGAGAAAACTTAAAAAAATATATAATCAATCAAATGGTTGTTTAAAGCAAAATCGAACAGCTCACCTCTTACGTTTTAGTTTCCATCACTTAAAATATTTAGTTTTCGCTTTAGGTATCAATTTCAATCAACAAACAGAATCAAAACAGTTTTTTTCTTTTTTTTTTCAAGCAGCTGAGTTGTGCTGTGTCAAAAAAATGGAATAGATTTACAATTTTTGCTACTTTTTCTGACACAGGTATGTGCCAACTATTTCGGAGGGGAAAGAGCATTATGAATAGGAAGCTGATTAAAAAGATAGTCAGTGTGTATCTAGTCAGCCGATCATCAGTGTATTATCTTTTTATTATGAATAAGGCTGTTAATGTATAGATGTGGTGTAGATTAAGTAATTTAAAATATCTTAGTAGATAGTGCCTGAAAAGTAAAGGAGGAAATCTAAATAACGCAGTGAACACCTACATAGGTACATACATATATATATGTAATGTGCACAAGCATTAATTGCATCTACCACGGGTGAGTTCAAATTTCAATTTTCTTAGTGCAATACTTAAGATGGTTTTTGTTAGTTCTGGGGGTCAGACCGAGTAAGTTAATATCGGCAAAATAAAAGTGACTTCATACATAGAGGAAAAGAGCCCATGCGAGGGAGGAAAAAAATTTTTCAATTGCTGGATGTGAGCCTGTGGGTTCCCAGGCTATCAAGTAAACCTACACAAGATCCCAGAACCGTGGGTACAAATTTTGTTTACATTTGTTTACAAAAATTAAACCCATTTGTGCAAAAAAAAAAAAAAATATGTGTATGTTCGTCACAAGGCGAAAGTATAAGAGGAAATTATTAAAAACCATAAACACAGTGCAAGTGTGCAAGAGGCCAGGTCCGGCCTGAAGTAAAAAGCGCCCGCAGGGCCCACCGTAAATAATTTGTTCGTGTTTGCGGAATTTAGTTTTAAGTGTGTCGGCGTGATTTTTTATTTGTTATTTATTTATTTATTTATTTTCTTTTATTTTTTTTTTAACATTTATTTTACATTTTTTTTTATTTTTTTTTTATACCATTTTGTTGATTTTTTTTAATCTTTTTTGTGTCGATATTTCTTTTTGTTGTGTGTTGAATTTGTTGGGTTTTTCTGAATTTTCGTTTGTGTAGGGCCTGCGATCGTTTTCTTTTCTGTTCTCTGGCTGTTTTAGTAGTTTTACTAGGCCACATTGCGTCCTCAATCCGCTACAGGGAGCTCCTTTTAGGCAGGAATAGCAGTAGGTGGGCGAAAACAATCCCCTAGTGGCCAAGATAGGAAAGAGTTCGGTTGTAAGTCGAATAGACCTGGAAAGGCAAACAAATATTTGATTGGGAAAACACCACTGATACATACAATCAAAGCGACAAAATTATATAAAAACATAAAAACACTTACAAAAAAAAACATAAAACCCTAAAAATACAAACAACAAACAACATAAAAACATAAAAATACAAAAAAAACTTAAAAACATAGAAAAACATAAAAATATAAAGTAGAATTAAGGTTAGGTTTAGGATTTTTGTTATTTATTCATTTTTTTTTTTGTTATTTATTATATCTTTCTGTTAATTTATTATTTTCTGGTTTTGTTTAAATTTTAGTTTCATTTTAGTTTTTTGATTGAGTTGTTTTTTGTTTAAATTTCATTTTCTGTTTGTTAGTTTTTGGTTTAAAATAAAAATGTTCATCACGCCGATGTTTTGAAACAGAGGGTTTTTGTTCTGTGAGGCATTTTTAGTGATGGCGTGCTAAGCACGATTTCAGGGGGATGAGGAGGTTGGCGATGCATCGGTGGTAGTTGGTTTCTCCTGGCAGCAGTGATCGTCTTCGGGGAATTCGATAACATGGCCGACCGAATTCCATGGTTGGGTGGGCTACAGGCCTCACTGCTATTTCACCTCGCAGTGCCTGAAGTGTGGTAAGGTTTTTGTGGTGGTGGTTTTTTGGCACGATTTATGTTTTGTAATGTGGTTTCCGTCTGGCGAAGAGGCAAGATCCCCCCCTAATCCGGCGAGCTAAGCTGAGCATCGCAAGCGTGCCAGGTCTCTTCGTCACGACACTTCCTTCTCCCTTCCTTTTCCAATATCCGTTCCTTTCTTTTCTTTTCACTTTTTCCTTATCCTCTTATTTTTCCTCTTCCCGCTTTCCTGCTTTTGGTTGTCTTACCTCTCCCATCCTAATGTCATCCTCCTGTCAAATTTCCTTTCTTTTCTTTTCCCTTTTCCTTTATCCTTTCCTTTCCTTTCCCATATTCCTTTCCTACCTTATCTTTTTGCCTTTACCCATTCCAATCCTCTATCTATCCCAATCCCTTCCTTCATCCAACTACCTTTTCCCAACTTCCTACCCCTCCATATTACAATAGATTACAAAATGTATACACGGAAGCGTTTAAATCTAAGCAAAGAAATGCCCGAGGAACGGGTGCAGCGCAAGGCCGAAGAATTGGCAACGTTTAAGCAAATGCAGAATGAATTTGCTCCGATTATGAAGGCAACCGATATCCTCAAGAATTCAGAGAGCATGAAAGATTCGAAAGCATTCGTGAACGCCTTGCAGAAGGATTATAACTTCAAGATTGAACATTTGGAGAGTGCCTACAAACTGGCCAAATACCTATACGAGTGTGGAAACTATCAAGAATCGACATCCTATTTGTAGTTTTGTTTGATTGTTATGTCATGTCGCCAAATGATAACAACTACCTAAACGTACTTTGGGGTGAATTGGTGGCAGAAATTCCTACCTTTGACTGGAATACTGCATTGGAGGATTTTAATCGTTTGCGTGAGTACATTCACAAGAGCAACTACACCAACATTCAAGCTTTGCAACAACGCACTTGGCTCATTCATTTGGGTCTCCTCGTTTTCTTCAATCACCCAAATAGACGTGATATTAGCCGTATTTTATTTTCCCCGTGATCTGATCCGGATCAGATTTTCTTTGAAAAATATATGTATTAACAAAAACAACACAAGATCCAGAAATTTTTTGGATCACAATTGCAAATCCAGTTTTTAGTTCCTAGTCCCACATCTAGGGTTAATTTTTCATCGCATATGTTGTCAGCCTAAGCTGAATGTGAACGGAAAAAAAATTAAACGTCAAAATAGAAAAAAATTACAAAGGCAAAATGGCAAAGGCATGAAGAATGAAATTATTTTATCCAAACAAAACGTAAGAAATTCATTATTCCAAAAGTAGCTACTTAATATTTCAACCAACATTTTTGATTTCAGATCACCTAACATTTAACACCACCGCCTTCTTTATCTAAAAACTTGTTTTACTCAATAATTGTTCTCATCTATAAAAGATAAAACCAAAAGAAAAAAATCTTGTCGCAGACAATTCTACTTGTCCCACCTATCTTACGACCAGGAACCCGAACTTGCAGTGACTACGATTGTATGGAAGGAATTTCTAAGATTTACGAGAAGCATTTTAAGCGGCGAAATCCAGACACCCCAACAATAACTTCGACATCAGCCAGTTCGATTTTGTTAACCAGCTAGTCGATATCAGTTGTCTAGTGTACAAGGGGTCCACAAACACATACGCCCCATGCAACAAGGAACGGATCAAAGAAAAGATTTACGTCCTATTGCGACAAGCAGTGGGTAGTACAAACTAAACTAACACAGTTGTAGACCCTTCCCAGTTGACTTCTTTCTGAAAACTACGTAAACCAAATTCTATGTTCTTTTTTCAAGTAAATATATGTAACTTGTGTATTCCTACAGACAATGGTCAGATGAAACAATACCCAATGACGACAACGTATCCTATAGGACACCCGTATCCCTACAAACAGCGGAAGTGCACAGTCAGGCAGCGAAATTCGAGAAGTGCTAACTCAAATGAGAATAATAACAACTCGCCCAACAGCATTGTGTCCAACTACACAAACGGTGGTGGGAGAATACCATCGTATGTTGCATCTGCTGCCGATACCCAGCAGCCCTCGGTATATATAACGCGAGGAACGCACATTCCACCGCTGCATGCTGCAGCGCAAAACGCTCAAGCAGCGGCTGTTATTGTAACAGAAGCAGCCGCTAACGAAGCCACAGCTGGTTGTCATCAACAACTTATTGGAGCCTATAATCATCCTGGTGCTCCTGCTGGTGTTTATATCAAATATGGCCAGATATATTTTGCACACCCAACTGTTTCAGTGAAACAATGGCAAAGTACCTGAAAGAAATTTGTATGAATTTAAAGTGCTTATTGGTGAAATAGGCAGTCCTTGCAGCTTATCAAGTCGCAGTCTATTCAAGCAAAAAACGAATCGGGCAAGGTATGTTTATCAAATGATGTTGTTTTCGGACAAATAATCACTTCGAAAATGTTACATTTATAGGATTTAGAGAAGACACTCAAACAGCAATCGAAGTGGCTTCTCTTGATGCGTTACGTTCATTATTTGGAATTCGGGTAAACATGAAGCCATTCAGTTTTGCACTCCAAGTTGAGAAGGGCGTCAGCGTCAAAGCAAGCAAGCGTTTCCAAAAATAAAATGATAAATGAATATGAAATGTTTTTTTAGTTAAAATGTATTTAATTCTCCTAAGATACAACAAAACTATATTTTGACAAGGTGTGGGAGGACTACGCATCTCTTACGACGCGCCAACAGATATGGTCCAGAAATGATTAATTTTGATTTTTCACATTTGGGGTATGCGGTGTCTTCTGTTTCGCCTTCAGAGTATATTCTCTTCCGCTTTTTCCGGCTTAGTTGTTTTCTTTGAGGCGTTGGGTTTTCCTTTAGTCTACTTTTTAATGAAATTCTACCGGAAAAGTTCTCCTGAAACTATAAAAAAATAATAAAAAATTTTAAGGTTTCAGATTTATTGTTTAACTACCACTATGAGCACTAGGAGCTTGTAAACTTTCAAGACTGCTATACTGAAAGGCTGGAAGTTTTCGATTTAGCATGAGCTGCTGTCCAACCACTTCTCGTCCTAGTAATGTTTCTAGTGTACCAGAAAGGGAGAATATTCTCCAGTGGTGTTAGTGAAGTTGGAAACTTTTAAAGAACAACAGCATACAAACAAAACAACGAAAAAAAAGTAGAGATACCGGTGAAAGATTTTTGAAAATATTTTTTATATTGGTTGTCATCTGTCAAACTGTAGAAACGATTGCAGCCAACATTTAAAAATAATTTTTTTTTGTGATCCAAGTTGTTTTATTATCAGATCTGATCCGGATCAGATCACAAAGGATAATAAAACACGGCTATTATCATTGAGCCTTTGTATTTGAATGCAATCCAAACAATGTACCCACACATTCTATGTTATTGCGCAACCACTGCTATAAACAATCGTACTCGCAGTAACGTTCTTAAGGACTTGATCAAAGTCATCCAACAAGAATCCTACACGAGTGCCAAACTCTCATTCTCAATGACTTCTTCATTGTCGCTTGTCTGTATGAATTCGTCAGAGATGCCCGCGTTTGATGATCTTCGAAACATTCTGTCGCATTGTGGTCGCATCCACCAATTCATCACGATTAGTATATTTGCCAATAAACCATTGTATTTATATTCTAGTTTAGATATGCAATGGATAAAATGAACATGAAATCCAGCGAAGCTGAATGCAGGATTGTAAATCTTATTCGAAATGCTCGTTTGAATGCAAAAATTGATTCTAAACTAAGGCATGTGGATGTGGGTACACGACCGCTCAGCCCATTTAAGCAATTGGTCGAGAAAATCGATTCTCTTTCGGTGAGGTCAGAGCATCTGACTGCCTTGGAACATACAAATGAACGTACAAATGAACAAAAGAATTCTGGAGACTTTGGAAGTATTACCAAACGATCATAAATGTTCTTACACCAAAATAAAGCATAATTAAAACAAGTTAGTGTTTGTTTCCGTATTAAATTAATTTCATCAAACCAGTTATAATTACAGAAAGAAAGAAAAAATAATAATAAACTGAAGAATTTATATCAACTGTTCCGTTTGTAAAAGTTCAATGGATTTTTGTAATAAACTAAATAAAATATCTATTCAAAAGATTTTGAATAAAATTCAGCGATTGTTATCTGTCAAACTGTAGAAGCATCAGTGCTGCCAACATTTAGAAATAAATTTTTTTATGATCCAAGTTGTTTTATTATCAGATCTGATCCGGATCAGATCACGAAGGATAATAAAACACGGCTAGTATTTATAAATGCATTCCAACAGTTGTCTAAACAACCCCTCAACTGTCAACTTCGAATGAAAAACTAACTGGTGGCGTTCATGATGTATCCGTGCAGTACCATTTTTGTGTTTTGATATACGAGTGCAACAACTTAATGGCTCTGAAAGAGTGTGGCGTAGCACTTGAACCAGACCAAAAAAGCAGCTGATTTGACTTTGATTTACAGCTTTTCCAAGTCTCATAAAACGATGAAATTTGTGCAATTTATAAATTAACAGCCGTATTTATTAGATTTCCCTAAATAGCTCTGAACGGATGAATAGTTATGTAGTGAATAGCACTCTATTCTACGTTGCATAAATTCTTATTTATAAACCTATTATAGCAATGATGTTTATTTTCTACCTATTGAACAGCTGGTGCGTAAGAAAACCACCAAAAAGGAAAATCCCAGGTATACTTCACTATCGAAAACAAAACGGTCCCTGAAAGCCATCTATGTATCCGCCGGCGTACTAACAGTCCCCTGTCATTTCAAAATAGCGAGGACACAAATTTATTCAGTCTCTATACTACCTAAATTGGCGTTCAGCCTATGTTACGTTCAGAAAGTTTTATAAATAAGGTTTTCCTGTTCAGAGATATTATAAGAGGAACATAGCGCTATTCATTCCCTATTATTGGTTTATAAATAAGGCTGTAAATAGTTGAAAGTAGTATTTTTGCACCTCAAACTACTTATTTTTTTTCGATCTTAGAGCTCTCAACAGTGTTTTATAACATGTTCAACAAAATTGTTTTTTGCTGTAGCAAATGCCACTTTAGCCATAGTTTAGACAACCAATTTCGGTGTCTAAAGTTAGACATTGGGATGGCATTAGGCCTGTTTTTTGGGAAGATGTCCGGTACCTTGTATTGTAAATACATGTAAAGCAACAACAACAAAAGATACAGGGGATAAAAGGATGAGTAAATTTTACAAGGGATAGATTTTTCGATATCGAATAAGTTTTTCGATGTTTCATTTTTAAATGTTGGTGCGACTAGAGACTTTCATGTATCTCGAACAACAGAAAAAGGGGGTGTTCACAAGTGAATGGAAATGAATTTTGTACAAGAATAGAATAGAATAGAAAAGAATTTTGGTAACGATTTTTGAATTGTAGAAATTTATTAATTTTGATTATTTAATTTGCAGGTTCATAGGTATATAATAATATATCGTAAAAGAAACGAAAAAAGCTCTGTTAAACTATTTTTTGTTCTTTTTTGCATAGTTCCTTAACACATTCTTCTGTGAATGTTGACATTTTTTCCAATAGTATTTACTACGTCTTATCTTAAAATAGATTTTTTTATGGATAACTAGCAGACGCGGCCACGCGTTGCTGTAGGTCGCCATCTGTGAGGTGCAAGGGACAATGTTTTACAGTTCTCTGTAAAGAAATTCGCTTAAGGCGCAATCTGTTCCAGATTTATGCAATCTATGATTAATAACAACAAAAGCGCCATCTGTTCCAGACTTATTTAATCTACAATTAATAACCATTAAGGAATAGTAAACTCGATTTCGTTATTCGTTACATATATACCATGAAGCGGAAGTTGATTCTTATACAGATAAGTATCCGCTTGTGTCTTATTTCTTAAGACACTTTTAAAATACAAGTATTGAACTTTTAAACTTCTAAGTAATGTATTTTAGCGGATTACCGACATTTAAAAGTTTTCCGCACTTGTTCTCATTCACTCTCAAGTGAATTGAACCCAAGCGTGTAAACAGAGAAAAAAAACCACAAGAAAATACTTGCATACTTTTGTGAACACCGCTATTTTGACATTTCCCAACTACAACTCGTCACGGACACCAACACCAACTATCAAACATAAAAACGCAAACCGTTTTTTTGGACTTACAATACAAGGTACCGGACAGCCTCCCAAAAAAACAGGCCTATTGCTGTGGATTGATAGTTTCCAGCTTTGAAAATAAGATGGCACCACCATTGATTTCAGTATGGCGTATGACAGATGAAAGTAGAGAGAAAAATGAAATAGAGAGAAAGCAAAGTAGAGAGAAAAAGCAGGTACTCATTTTGAGTCATAGGCTGCACTGTCATCAGGAGAAGGAAAATTCGAATTCAACAGATGAAAAATCACATAACCTGTTATGGATGGTGGTATTGGCTGTGGAAAAAGAAAAAAAAAATGAGTTGAAGTAATGAACAGAAAACGTAAACAAACCTACCTTTGGAATTGCCAATTCTCCGCCGACCAGATTACCTTCAATCACGTACTGCGAAACCTATAAGAATACATGAAATATAAAAAGAAAATAAAAATGAAACAACATGTAAAATAAATGTTAAAAAAAAATATAAGAAAATAAATAAATAAATAAATAACAAATAAAAAATCACGCCGAACACTTAATACTAAATTCAGCGAACACGGAAACAAATTCTATGTTTGGGCCCTGCGGGCGCTTTTCACTGCAGGCCAGACCTGGCTTTGCCCTTGCACTCGGCCTTTTGCACTGTGTTTATGTTTTTCTTCAATAACGTTGTTGTCTTATGACAAGCATACATACATTTTAACTTGCAAATTGATTTGAACGCATAAACAAATATAAACAAAATCTATCCACGGCTTTGGGATCTAATTAGAAGTTTACTTGGTAACCTGGGTACCCACAGGCTCACATCCAGCAATTGAAATATTTTTCCTCTCATATGGGTTTTTTCACTATCCAGTAATATAGGTATTCCAAGTCACTTTATGGCCAGATTTCTCTTTATTGAATTTTCCAAATGAGTTTGACCCCCAGAACTAACGAAAATTAACTTAACTATTGCACTTAGAAATTTGAATGGACACTCACCCGTGGTATTTAATGCCTGTATGTATGTACATATATGTACTTTGATGCACCACTTTGGCCGTCAGTACTTTATTATATTTTTTTTATACTTTGCAGGTAAGCCACTGTACTAAACGATTTTCAATATTTTAAACAAATTTAACACACCTTAACTGCAAAAAAAAAACTACTTACACGAAATCTACTTTTGAATAAAAATTTGAAAATTGCACTCAAACACTTTTTTTTTTTATACACCATCGACTTTGAATCTAAGTTTGAAGATGACTTTCTTGTCTATGTTCAAAGTCGAACGGTGCCTTCTCCATCCACAGCCAATACCACCATCCATAACAAACCTCACCTGCAACTTGGAAGTCAAATAAGCAGCAGCAAGTCGACAAGCAGAGACAAATGAAATATACTTAAACTATTCTTATATCATTGTAAAACATTTATTGTATTATTATATATTTACAGACGAGTGTAATAAACGTTATAGCATAACATTCGCTACATCAGTGTAGCGAATGTTATGCTATAACGTTTATTACACTCGTCTGTAACGGCCATATTATTCACTCTTTAAATTTAAACCCAATAGAAATAAACCCAGTTGTCAAATTTTGACCCCAGGTTTAAATTTTGATCCCAGGTTTAAAATAAATCCAGTTGTCAAAGTGAGAAACGTCAAATTGTTGAAAGTGCTGTATTTATAATCAAATATGATTAAAATAAATTCAAACACTTCAAAATTATGTCTTTTTATTTTTAATGAATATTTCCAGCAAAATGCTTCGGCACTGTGGATGAACAAACTACGAGAAGGCACCGCACCTAATATTACCAACGAGGATTACTTCCCAACTCTTGGCGCCGCACGACCCGAGGAGCAAAAGAAAAAGAAGAACGAAAACGCATTTGAAGAAGTTCGACACGAGGCCGGATTTTGCAAATATGACCCATAGCTAGGTACTCCAAAGGTGTAAGACTAGACTTGGAATTCAGTTCGTTGTACTTCCGTTCTAACTCAACGGACGTTTTTACCTGAGAACACTGACGAGCCACAAGAACTAAATCGATAGTTGAAGGCGCTGATTTAAGAAGTGAGGTAGTGACTAGAATGTTGTTTGTTCGCATTTTGAAGAAAACTCCTGTTACCATTGAATGCAAAAAGCCACGACTGAATTTATGCGATTTCATTGGAGAATTTCACTTGTCCAACGTTTCCAAAACACACACACAGGGCTCCGTTGAATAGAATGCCGTAATATAATTCCTAATAAGCTCCGTGTCCGACTTTGACTCGACCAAATAAGCAATGTGTACAACGCGTATACATCCAACTGTCCATGCAGGTTATCACTAACTTTGGTTCTTATATTCTGCGAACAATGCGCTAAGCCGTTCATGATCAATGCAACTTCATAATTAACGGTGCTACACTTGAAGTTCTCTGCCACGGAGAGAGGAATTGTGTAGACGCTTAGACTCAGCTCAGGTTTGGTGAAGCCTTGCTCTACGACAGTCTCGAACATGATCAACTGAATATTGCACAGTTTGAAGATGATGTATTTTCGAAAACTATTGCCACACGTCCAGAGTCCACTTTCGTCGTTGACGCCATGCGTCAATTTCATGAGCTTCCCAATCAAAGTGTACACCTCCTTGTGTCTGTCATAATTCATGGCTTGAATTAATGTTTTTGTGCTTTGAAAGTGTTCAGAATTCTCGTCATGGTGACTATAGTGTTCATAAATGACGGCTTACCACAAAGTTCAGAGCGGCCAAAGAATGTAGCAAATTTTTGGAAGATGTCAACAAAGTTCTTGTTGAAGTCAAGTGTGTTTGGAAATAACAAGAGTTTGACTAAGTAGTAAAACAGATTTAATGAGAAATTCTGGTATTTGTTTCTTTTAAAAGAAAGATTATCGTTACAGGCTCTCAGGAAATTCTGAGAAAATACTGTGTTCTTGTCTGTGACGTCCAGATGAATGAAGTTAACCAGAATCTTCAAATTGCAGTTCCGTGCATTTGACGACGATTTGTGCTATTGCCGTAAAAATGTGTTCAACCTGATCCTCGATTAGATGCGAGTGACTGTAGTACAATTGACGAGAGTAGAGTTCTTCTAAGTGGGATTGCACATCAGCCGCCGTCACAATCCGGTCTGATGTAGCCAGAAACGCTAGGGAAACGGACCTCTTAAAAAGGTTCTGAAAAACCGCAAATAAAAATTTATTTTTCGATGATTGATTAAAAAACTTTACCGTTTAATAGAACTCTGAGAAAATAAAACACAACAGCTCGACAAACATATTCCAGTGGTGGTCAGAAATATCTTCATCCACTTTCTCAATGGCATCACTTCGTCCTGTGAATCAGTTTGTTTAATGGCTACTTTTAACTTTGAAAGCGAACGACGTGATAAATTACAGTCCTCCCGGCTGATTGTTGCTCCTTGTACTAGCTCGACGGTGTAACTATTTTCGGTTTGGCCGTGTTGATATGGTTCATAGCAGACTGACTGTTGTTGGCTGCTATTGGTTGGTTGGAATGAATATAACGCAGTTTACAACACCACACAACCTACCACCAATTCAATTGGACCTTTTAGAGACCAATTCCTTGTCTCAGCTATCGCTGCAAGTCGGTCCAATATTGTAGATACATTGAATCTACTTGATGGGTTGACTGTGAGACATCCCTTGATTACATCATGGAAACAATTGAATCTAGAATCCGAGGGTATTGTAAAATTTCCATTTACAATACGAAGTTTAGCGGAGTCCTCGAATGGATGTTTTTGAAAACACAGACAGTAAAGAATGCATCCTAATGCCCACACATCTAACTGCGGTCCTATCACATGATTTTTCCAAGTGTCTAGCATTTCTGGAGACCTGTACATAGGTGTTGTCACAGTTGTAAGCTAAAAGAAGTAAAACAATTCCAATAAATAATCTGAGAACAAAATACAACAAATAATTTTTTTTACTTCACCTTTTACTTTTGACAGATTGGGTTGGGTCTGTTCGCGTAACATATATAAAGCACACTTTTTATGTCAAAATCTAGGTAAGTTTGCTAGGATTGGCTGCAATATTTATAATTTCCCTATAGTATGCGAACGAACCCGAAATACATCCGGATGTAAAAATTTAAACCCGACAACGCAATGCGGTTTAAATCCATCGGGTTTATTTGGAGTGAATAATATGGATTTGCGTTTGACAACTGGGTTTATGCGATTTTACATCCGGATGTAAATTTAAACCCGGGTTTATTGGGTGAATAATATGGCCGTAAATATATAATAATACAATAAATCAGTGTAGCGAATGTTATGCTATAACGTTTATTACACTCGTCTGTAAATATATAATAATACAATCGTATTTATAATCGCATAATAAACTCCGAACAACTTTAAAACACGCTTATTCATTGAATAAAACAAAAATCGTATTTATAATCATTTTTCGTCAGTGAATAAGGGCTGAATAGCTTAAACGCCAATATGCGTGTTTTAAGCGTGTTTTAGCGCATAAATGTAATTTGATTTTGAGTATTGAGTTGTCAGTCAGTGGTTTATTTACAACTTTGAGAATTTCAAAAATATACATAATTTGGATGTAGCAAATGTGTTTTCAATTGAAAGAAATATGCTGTGTTTTCCTTTTTTGTAAATTGCTTTCTTACAAGTTTTCCAGCTGGGAAGCGTTTTTGATTTTCCCTTTTTGGGCAAAACAACAAGAAATTAAAGCCAAAGAATTGTATTTGTGTAAAGCTAAAGAAATAAAAGGAACAAATGTTTTTCCGGTGTTTGGTTTCGAGCAAATTGGCAAAGCAAGTTCTGCACTAAAAAAAGTGTTTAATTGTTTAAAATGTTTTACTTTTTTATTCCTGAAAAGGCAGTAGACATCGAATGATCGAATGATCCATAACTAGGAAAATATAAACAAAAACAAATTTCTGTTGTCAGTTCAACCATTGAGAAACAAAAATAGAGAGTTTCTTTATGATTTTGACATAAGGGATGAATAACTATAATGGGTGATGAAAAAGATTATAAATAAGGATTTTTTATTCACTGAATAAAGTCTTAATAGGTTCTTATTCACTGCATAACTATTATGCGTTTTAAGCGTGTAATAGCAAAATCTAATATATACGGCTGACGGCTGTTAATGTTTCACAATGATATAAGAATAGTTTAAGTATATTTCATTTGTCTCTGCTTGTCGACTTGCTGCTGCCTATTTGACTTCCGAGTTGCAAGTGAGGTTATGTGATTTTTCATCGGTTGAATTCGAATTTTCCTTCTCCTGATGACAGCGCAGTCTATGACTCAAAATGAGTACTTGCTTTTTCTCTCTACTTTGCTTTCTCTCTATTTTATTTTTCTCTCTACTTTCATCTGTCATACGCCATATCAGTTCATCAAAGCTTTTCGAAAGGACGTGTTAAAAAAAAATGTGATATGTATTTGGAAAAAATTTTTTCCGATTGAAAACTACAGAAATAAAAACTATATTCATATTGAATTTTCGCCCTGTTTTTCACCTGGTGGTGTATATCACAGGATTTTGAACTAGTTCTTTTTAGCTAAAGCTAATAGTTTTTCTCATGGAATTAAAAAATAATAAATAAATAGGGTGGCGCAACAGAGCGAGGAGCCCCTGGGCCTAGCTCCTAGGGAATGGAGTTATTTGACAAAAAAAAAATATAGCTCTATGCAAGCAAAATACAAATCAAACAAAGCAGTAGAAAGTGATCAAAAGGAAAAGATATATGTATGAAAATCAAACACTCTCCAATAGAAATTTATGTTTGGGACTAGCAGTACGTGTTTCAACTTAATTTAATTTGGGATGTGTTTATTTACGCTGTAATAATGTAAACAAATGGAAGTTGCGGGGCAAGAGAAGTAATGGTTTTCCCTCTTGTTCTTTATTCCTCTAAGCTTTAAGGACCTGCGTAAGTCAGCGCGGCCTGCGATCAAATTAAAGAATAAGTAGCTTGAGAGACACTTTCATTTGAAATGCAAATAAATTCGATTTTTTGCGCATACTACTTCGAAAACACTTGGAAAAATTTGAAAAACAATATCACAAGTTGGAAAAATCCACAAGTAAAATTATTAACAATTTATGGTTGTCCAAATTCGGAAAAGTGTTTTCCATATTTTTCCAAATGATCGATCGATTGACACCAAAATTTCTCAATTTCGTTTGCTAGCTACGCCAAATAATAATTTGAAATTTGGCAAAGACTAAAATTGTTGTGTGGACTTTTCCAAATTGCGATAGCTGCTTTCTAAATTTTTCCAAATGTTTTCTAAATATTATGCACAAAAAAATCGGATTTGATTGATTTTCAAATGAAAGCTTTTTTTTTAAAGGTTTTATAAGTTTTCGTAATGTTAAATATTCATATTATAATTTCAATAAAACAGTTGAGCAAATCAAGAACAAAACGTTTAGTTAATAAGAAGTGCAAAAAAGTAAAGCAATTCTCTTTTTTAGTAAAAGTTCGTGTAATAATGCAAAAGCTCTTTCTTTAATTTCTTTGTGTAAAGTTTCGCAGTTTTGAAATTCTTCACGAACACACCCCACTGAATCACACTCATCCTATCACTTTTAGAACATTCTCTGTAAGGAAACTATCGAATGACATCACACTTCCGTAATCCACCTGTAGTTTTTCCAAACCCTTCCCAATTGTAAATAAAAACAATAAATCCATATACAGGAAAATGTAGGTGTATTAACAACAATGGCTTGCCTGTGTTAGTACTACAAACGTCAAATAAAAGCTCGCAGTTATGACATTTCTGTTTTCTTTTCCTCAAAACCTGATTTTCCATTTCCACACTACTACCATTGTCCATTTTAATTTCAGTGACATTCCATCGCTCGTTCGGCAAACTAGCAAGTATCAAGTTTTAACTTTTAAATATTCGTGGAGATTGTTCTACTTAATTCCGTTATCGTGGCTATCCGCTCCGGCAGCCTCCGTGTGAGATTTGAAAACAATTGTTGAAAAAAGATATACTCGCCTTCCGCAACCGTAGTTGCATTGTTCGGTCTCCATCACCACCTGCACCCCTCGTTTTTGACTTAATTTTTTTAATTGTCGCGGCGTACGAGTGCATCCTCCTATTTTCATCGATTACACTGTCTACGGTTTGTTAACTTATCTCTCCTCCATAAAAGTGTGTTCATGTTCAGTGTGTTCATTTTGTTTTAAATTAATTACAATCAATTAATGCCAATCCACCCCATCCCCAAGCGTACAGCGTACACCACACAGTAGTGCTGGATTTTATTTTTCAGTTTTTTTTTTTTATTTCAGGTGTAATTGAATTAATTCTGCTGCTGATTTATTTCTTCTCCGATTGTGGGTTTTCCTTCCACATCTTGGCATGTTTTTCCTTCGTCTATTTTTTTTTTTAATTTGATTTTTGGGTCAAATGGTGTTACGGTAGTGAATAGTGATGAGATGATGCTGTACAGGTCACAGCTACTCGAATCTTAAGTGTGATGTGTGTGTGGAAAAGTACCTTTAGCGAGGGACGTGGGAGTGGAGCGGCAAAGTGCAAAGACGACTACATCAATAAGAAAGTAGATTTTTCATATTTTCCGTTTTTTTTGGTGTTCCAGAGAAGAGGAAGTGTCGTCGTTGTCGTTGTCGTGGACATGATAGAGTTTGTGGGAAAATGTTATTGATGTAAAAAGTGAAAAAAAGAAGAAGAAAAAACAGAAGTTCTCTATTGAAATTATTGTTGGAGCCACCGAGGGCCGAATACCGAACTACTACAGAGAAGTCCGAAAGCGACTCAAGGAAGGAAAAGGAAGTTCATCGTCTTTCTTTTACACCATCTGGATTTTATGATGTCTTACTGAGCGACGACCAGCACACAAAAGAGGTGAGTCTGAGTAGTAAAACACGCAAGTAAATACATTTATTCCAGCTGTGAAGTATCTCACAACACAACACAGATATCTCTACTTGGACTGAGAACAAGTTAACCAGCGCCATCAACTATCAACCACACTAATAGATCGAGGTTGAAGCTGTTGAAGGTATTTTAGTTTTTATTTTGTTGGTTTCACTATGTTCAAATCTGCAGTTCTCCTTGTCTTGGGTAGCCACAGTCTGCCACTGCCCAGCCTTCGTCGTCCATACTCTGACTCTGGCTCTCCATCTCCATCTCCACCTCTATCTCTATCTCTATAGTTGCCCGCTGCCATGCCATTGGAGTCGGAGTAGCTTTTGCCAACGAGACATTTTTATTTCCTCTTTTCATCTTGGTTAAGGTTTCGGTTTCATATCTCTGTAGAGTACGAGTACGTGTTTCTTTCAATCTTTCGGCATTTCTGTGTAGCACACACAAAGTAGTGTGTGCTTTTTTGGGTGTTTTTAAGGAATTTTCGTTTTTGGAAGAATGTAAACATTTCAAATGGGGTTTTCTGGTTCAGTGCTCTTGCAATGCAATCTTCTAGGTTCTCTAAAAATGTCTTTTCTGTTTGTCTGCCTTATAAACCTTCAGTTTTTGTTTCATTTGTTGTTTTTATTTTTTTTGTTAGTTCTGAGCTCAGCAGCATTAGTAGTAGCAGCAGCAGCAGCAGCGTCGACCTTCGTACGAATAGCAAAAAACACACAGAAAAGCACAAAGAGCTTGAGTTCGTTTGCGATAGTTTTTTAGTCATTTTACTTTTTGTTGCGCGGCTGTGGAATGGGGAACCGGTTACAATTTGGTTTTTTATTTTTTTGCAAATCGTCAGCATTTTTAATATTTTGTCGTTGGGTTCATTAAGAGAAGATGAGGTGAACAAGTAAATTAGATATAAATGAGTCAGTAAGTGAGATTTTTTTTTTGTAGCGGGATCGATGGCTTGAGGCAGTTTTAAACAAACAGTTTGAAGTATTTGTATAGACGGAGGAATGGGGTAATAGTTTTTGGGCTTGGTAACGAGTTCAAACTACAATAACCAAGCAATCGAATCAAATGTTTTCTTATGCAATGATCGAAGACGGTGACCTAATTAGATGTTTGGAGATGCTTATAGAGCTGATGACAGATAAAATTTTTGGATATCCAATCTAATGTCACTTTCCATTGGACGAAAAGAACCATCCAGGAGCGTCCAGGAGCATTCTCAAACCGTTCCATTAGCGCAAAAAGACCGCTTCTCATGATTCTGAGGAGTGACAGACGCTTCTCGATTTGAAGTGAGAATCGACTCAAGAAGCACTAGCACATGTTACTCAAATGTCAAAAAGAAAATTTTCTTCAAGGAATATTTTTTAAGAGCCATATGTGTTTTACTCACACAATGGCAATTACGTTAAACTGAATAGAAAAAATATTGGGTGTTCCATAGGTTTTTAAAATGAGTGCTTCCCAGAGTGAAACCAATGGAAACTGGAAAGCGACATAAGTCGACTACCGGCGAAGATCTGGAAACTGGTAAGAAAAATATACAAGCCTTTGATTTGTTCAGACAAGAGTATGCCGGCCTGACGAAAGCTATTTCAGCCATTTGTGCCCGATTCGGTCACAAATAAATAAATGTTCTAATGTGGTCTAACTACAACGGCATAAATCTCATCTTCAATGCCTAAACCTTGGTCTGTATTCTTTGTCCAATATCCGGCCAACATCGGCCTTAGGGTCATTCCATTGTAACGGGTGGGACATTTATACTCTTTTTTGCCTACACTTTGCTTCATTTTTGCTAAACAGCAACGATTTCCGTACTGAATGTGTCATTATCACATACTTGAGTTGTCATTGCATACTGCACCATCGAAAAAAGTATGACAATATTACCATTATCATGAGAAATTGATGGTATAAAAAGTAAATTACCTCTCCTTTACGAGTTGACTTACACCATTAGCAATTGGTAAGAAACCATGAAACTTTTGTTAAACAACCAAATTTTATTTAGTTCCTAATGTTGCACAGATTAGGTATTAGTATACTTTACGCAAATAACTCGTAACTGTTCTTAGATGAGTGGAAATCCTCTTTCTTGATTCCAATTTTTAAATCGGGTTCCAAAAACCATGTAGAGAACTACAAAGGAATTTGTAAACTCTTCCTTAGTTTTTTGAAAGCCTTGTCAAAAAAAAACTTGATTTCCAAGTGAAGGAACATATTAGTGATACCCAACATGGGCTCATCTCGGGAAGATTAACAATCACCAATTCAACATGTTTCTCTTCTTTCGTTGTTGATGCTATTGAAAGCAAAGATCAAGTAGATGTTATTTATACCGATTTTAGCAAAGGGTTTGATTCGGTTTGTCACAAAATACTGCTTCAAAAGTTGGAATCATTTGGTTTCCACTCAAGCCTCCTTCAATGGATCTGTTCCTTCCTCATAAAAAGGGTTCAAAAAGTCAAAATTGACGAATTCACCTGAAGGCAGATAAAATGTACTTCTGGTGTTCCACAGGGTAGTCATCTAGGTCCTCTACTGTTTATCATATTTATTGATGATATTGTTAACTGTGTCAACTTCAGCAAATGCCTCATATACGCAGACGATCTGAAACTTTTTCTGAAAGTAACCTCTATAAGTGATTGTCAAAAACTCCAATTGGATCTTGATAATCTATCTCGCTGGTGTGTGTTAAACCGCTTGATTCTTAACGCCAAAAAATGTTTTATGATTTCTCTCTCAAGAAAGAATTATACGCAAGAGTTTTCAGATTACATATCTTGATTGCAACCCTCTTCAGAGAACTGAAAAATTTATGGATTTAGGCGTACTTTTTGACTCCAAATTCTCTTTTACACCACATATTAAAGCTATTGTATCAAATGCTAACTCAATGTTAGGATTTATCAAAGGAAACTCCACAGACTTTACTAACCCCTACACCCTTGTGTCTCTTTATACCTCACTAGTAAGACCCAAGCTATAGTATGCAGACATCGACTGGAAACCTCACCAACAATGTTTTTCCGATCGAATTCAGAAAGTTCAGAATAGGTTTACGAAGTATGCATTTTACAAATTGCGATGGTGCTTTCATCCAAATTCCACAGCTAGGCAGAGTCTTCTAGGTTTGCAGTCGCTCAAATCACGTGGAACTAGTGATGACATAGTTTTTGTACGAGACATTTTATGTTATCATATAAAGTGTCCTTCCTTGTTGTCGTTGAGGGTGAGATATAAATCTTCTTTTTCAATCAAGGCACAGAACTAATTATGGCATGAGTGAACCAATTTCAAGATCAATTAGAGAGTTTAATGAAATTTGTTGTCATATTGATTTAGCCTTCTCCTGAGATAAATTTCGAGATGAATTGTATTACTTACTTTTAAGAAATTGAAACTTATTTTGTTATAATGTGTAACCTGTTGAGCTCATTGCTCGTAGGTGAAATAAATAAATAAAACAAAAATAATATGCTTCACAATGCTTGTGACGGTTGGGACAGTACTTTTGTGATGGGTGGGACGAGTAATATTTGGGCATACAAATGTCTGAAAAATATAAACAATGTTCTTTTTTATTTACTTTAAAACTACTCTTTAATGGAATTATAAAGTAATTAAAATAAACATTTCATTTCATAAGAAAACTTTTAGAGCAATAAGCAAAAACAAAATTATTTGTTTTTAGATAGACTATTTCTGATGCTTGGTTTATTTCATCCCCATCGATTGCCGGCGAGTTATTGTCTTCGTTTTCTCTTTAGCTATAAAAATCAGCACAATTAAGTTTTCCCTCTTGCTAGAATGAAACCTTCTTTTCTAAAGACTTTGCTGTGAGAGCAAAACCAAAAGACACTTGTCGTTTAGCGCACGGAAGTGGTGTTGCTTCTGAACGTAATGAATTGGCTGGATTTTCGTCCATCTGGTCTCAATCATTTCCTTGTTACTCTCGATATCGTCTTTTGAAATAAAGAAGATCTTTGTGGAGTTATTTTTGGATTTTAAATATTGGTAGCAATCCCAGCTGCTATGGATGATTGCCCTTCTCGTCATTATGGCAGACCAGAGCATTTTTTGGCTGTACCTCCCACCTCATCCATTGCACCCTTTCCGTGACTCGTCGCGAAGAAATTCCATTCTACTTCGACCCCCCAATCTTCCAGTGCCCAGCAAACATTTGATAGTGTACGTATATCGGTTTTTGAACTGTGTGGCACATCCATCTGGAAAAATTAACACCTTCTTCAAACCAGGATATTGAGCTCGTTCGTAAGTCCTCAATAATTTTCTTCAAAAATGTCCACACTGTCCCACGGTAAAGTCAACTTGCAACACAACTTCTTCATTAGTTGTTTTTTCCTTGTAAGCTTGAAATAGTGCAGACTGCTGCTTTTTTATATAAACGTGTGTTTTGAATTTTCATGTCTGATCATGTATTTCTCTTAACAATTCCTTAATTGTTCCAGATATTGTTGTCTGCTACATTGTATTTTGTTCTGATTTAGCCCAATGTTTCCATGTTACCATCAAATACATTAAAGCATTTTTCCCAGAAGGTGCTGGTCATACATGCCTCGTTTGCCAAATCGCAAAAAAATTCCTGCAATAAATCAGTGGATTTGTCTGGAAACTTAGGCATAACTTTATGAACAGCCTTGAAAAGATATTCGTAGTTGGCGTGATGCACGCAGACGCAAACATTATGAGGCATTTCTTACATTGGACCATTCCCATTTTAGTATTTGGGCTGTGTTCAATAAAAATCCCATAGGCCTCAGCCACTGAAATGATCATGTGCCATTTAGCCACGTGAGTTCTAGATCCTGTTTGACTCTTGACTGTCTCTGATGGATTAGGTGTCTTTCCGCCCTGGAGCAGCTCGACTAATATCATCTATTTCATAGAACATTTTAGCGACGCTCTTTTCCTCCTCAGATAATACTTCTTTTTTTTTTGGTAACTGATTCATTGACTCAGATAGTTCGGGTATGATATCCTTTGCTAATTGCAGTACAACTGCCTGTTGTTTCAAAGGACTTTGTGGCAGTAACTTCTTTGTCTTATTTGCAGCCCTACGTAGAGTTCGTAAACACTTGTACGAAACTAAAAATGGCGAGCCATTTGACGAAACAGTCTTCTTTTTTCCCTAGTGCTCCTTTTCCGAACTCTTTCTTTTTCCTGATATCTTTTATTAGCTACAATATGCATATTTACCTGTTCTTTAATTGTCGCGCGATGCTGAATCCTTTCTTTTGCTAAAAACTCTTGCCATTTTTCTGGATTTCCTTTTAGTTTATCCCGTGGCTTGCGTTTCCTTTCCGTAGCATTCATTGTGATCTAAAAAAGAATACCACAATTATGCCATGTAACACATATAATTTGCTTTAACCCATTTGGCTCACCCGTCACTGTGACGGGTGGGACATACTTTGAAAAGCTTTAAAGATGGTTTTTATTAACAATTACAACCAATTTTTAAGCTAAAGTAATCGCCCTCAACCAAATTCTTACTCCAAAAAAGCAAGATATTTATTTTAAGGTTAAACAATAAAAAACCTTATTTTACTGTGACGGGTGGGACCTGAGTTAAGCATTTTGCAGAAACCCAATAAATCCGGACTATGTTACTTTATTTATAACTAGGTGTGCCAGCAACTTCGTCCGCAAGAATTGGCATAACTTTTTTATTTATCAACCGATTGACATGAAATAAAAACTAAATGTTAAGTGAAGCTTACCACAATATATTACTGAAAACCCCATCTAGATAGGATAAGCCGTTTCTGAGATTAGCGTGCACAAACAATCAAACTGTTACGTTTTATAAATATATAGTTATAGTTTAAACTGCGGTAAATATATTTTCTTTAACGTTTTACTTTCACCATAAAGCCCACAAAAAGCGGAGAAACAGTGCTACCAACATAGAGTAAGAAAATGGCTATCATAGACGACAACGCACGTACGTACGTTCCGAATCGCACAAAATGCAGAAAAATGATATTAAGAGGAAAAAATTCAATCATTAACAAAACTAGGTACATATAATGTTCTATTCCCCAGATATGGATTTAAGTATGAATTAGATATTTAATTTTTATGCGTATGGTGTCGAATTCGCTGGAATGACCCCTTACCTAACAAATAAATAGAAGTAAATGAAAAGGCAATAAAAATCGGACCACTTCGGGAGCTAACAAATTTCGGGGATCTCAGGGACCTGCAACTTTATACCGATTAAAAACGGCTAAGTGAGAGAGTATTTTTCTGGCTGTGTGATTACTCTCAGAGGACTTGCCAAACCGAACCTGGAAAAACAAATTTGTGTTTCTGGGATTCGAATCTCGAACTCCCATGTAACAGGGACGGTTGCAACATCGATCTTATCTATTATATCTGGAAAGGCGTCAACGAGCTTTTTACATTCCAGGATTATGGAGCCTAATCTACCACCTCGCTCTATCTACTTTTGCTTTTTTTCACCTGATTTAAAAAATTCAGGACAGTCACAGAGAATGGCTATCATTTTCCTTGCATAAGCAAACATACCTTAAGCCTATCACGTTTAAATACTTGACAAAGGAAAGTGTTCTGTGGCAATGGCAACGCCAACATGCTTTCTGTAGTCCTTTATGCAAAGGGACATCAAAAATATTGCAGCTTTCCTATTAACGTTAGGGAGCGTAAATTTCGTTTGTGCATATCCAACAGAAGAATGCTATCTACGGTTTTTCTGTTGATAGATTCCTAGCACTGATATAGATAGATAGATAGATTTCTTTATTTTTTTTTCCAGTATAAGTTACAATATTTTATAAAAGAATACGGACGTGGCTACCTGAGCCGTCTGCCGGTATTGACATTTGATTACATTAACAAAGTGATAAAGAAAATAAAATACAAAACAATTTAAAATAAAAAGATTTAGAAAATAAAAAAAGGTTTGGGTTGAAAATAAGTCATATACAATATGTACAATGTACATACTGAGAATTACTATTTCAATGAACAAATTTGAATAAGCTTTATTAGTATGAGATGCCAAAGCGTGAAAGATGAAAGATCAAGGATATTGAGTGAGCAATTTTAATGATTTGCAACCTGAAGTCGATTAATTTTGATATGATTTAAAACATAAAAATATTTAGAAGCTGTTGCGGTAAGATAAGGCGTGCTTGCAGTATTTGAACAGACACTCCCAGCCCCGACTGCCATTCAGAATCTCGAAAAGACCGTTTTGGTTGAGGAAGCTTTCGTTAAAGTACAATCTTCTTATCTCTTGCAGGATAGGGCAGACTGCGATGAAATGGTTCACATTCTCAAGTTCCCTTCTGTTACATAGATCACAAGTTTGCTGTCTATCATTGCGATGCGGGATAAAATTGAGATCCAATAGTTCAACTCTCGCCTTGAAAATCACACTGATAATTTCCGCAGAAAAACAGTTATTGAAGTACTTGTTTTCAGTTAGCATTAGATGATTAAGATTTTTGTAGACTGTTCTGGACTCTGAAGAGCAGGCTCTGATGATATGTTGATTGAATATTTGTTTGTCAACCTTAGCAATCACCCTGTTAAACATATCTTTCCATTCTTCCACGTTAGCTATAGACGTTGGCATTGCAAGGTTATGTGATAAGGCCATCTGATTCCATTCCCTGAAAGGAGAGGCGTTAGTTACCATTAGTCTTTCTAAGATTTTTCTGTGAAGACTGTTTTCATTTCTACGCATAACTCTGATAAGGTAGTCCGAGTGGGCTTTTAAGCTTCGAATGTATATAAGTGGCAAACCGGATTCGACATGAATGGCATACGTTGGTGTAGAGTTTGGTAATCTAAACAAACGCTTAAAAAAGTATCTCTGCGTCTTCTCGAATTCCTCAATCGGTGAGATACCAAAGGCTTGCACTCCATAGCACAAGCATGTGTTTACAGTTGCATCGAATATTTTGTATTTAGAGACAAGGTCAATATCTGGATTTGCGAAGAGCTTTGGCCACATCAGATTAAGAGCAAGCTTGGCGTCCTGACTTTTCTGTCTGGCATGGGTATCAAAGTTAAGATTGGAAGAGATGGTTATGCCAAGATATTTGAAATTTTGAACTACTTCGATGCTTTCACGTCCGATTTTCCAGTTTTCTTCACGTTGTCTAGTGTGCTTCCGACTTTCGAAGATCATAACTTTTGTTTTTGAAGCATTGATTTTAAGGTCCCATAAGTTGCAGAAAGATAAAAGTTTGTTTAATTGTAGTTGTAGAGAGAAAGGATTATCCGCTAGCAGAACCAAATCATCTGCATAGAGTAACACTTTTATAAGCTGACCAGCAAAGCTGACTCCTCCTGGAAGAATATCTACTATTCCATCAATATACAATGAAAAGAGTAAGGGGCTAAGTATACATCCCTGCGGAACCCCTGCAGATGTGCTAAACCATTCAGACATATTCGTGCCATCCCATACAGCTGCACTTGATGTGGCGATTAGTTTGGAATAAACTTCTAAGAGCTTCCTAGAGATTCCCAGTGATGCCAGTTTATATATCAATGCTTGCCTGTTCACTGTGTCAAAAGCTGCTTTGAAGTCAACAAAACAGACGTACATCTTCTTTTTTTTTCGATGAATTTTCTCGCTATGCTAGTCAGTGCAAAGATATGGTCTGTTGTTGAAAAACCAGAGCGAAAGCCAGCTTGGAATGCGCTTAGTCGGTTAGTGTTTTCTACCCATTGGGAGAGTCTATTGTAGAGAATCGATGCAAAGACCTTCCGAAGCGAATTAAGTATCGAAATACCTCTGTAGTTTTCAGGTTGGAGTGGATCACCCTTTTTAAAAATTGCAAAAATAATCGCTTTCATAAACGAAATGGGTGGGCAAACATCATTGTATATTTTGTTGAAGAATTCCACCAGATAAATTTTTAGTTCTTCCGTGCTGTATTTAAAAAATTATAAAGGGATCCCATCACATCCTGGAGCTTTGTTATTCTTTAAAAGCGTGAGTGTTAATTCCAGCTCTCGTAAACTGATCGGGCAGTCCAGTTCAGGAACTTGTTCAAACTGCAATGCATAGCTGAAGGAGTGCAGGCTCTCGTCGGCTGTCAATAGAATTTTAAAGTGAGTTGCTATTGTTTCAGCTTCGAGATAGTTCTTTGTGTATTGGTTACGTGGATTCAGTTCAAATATACAATGCCAGAATTCTTTAGAATCTCTCGCCTGATTTATTTTGTTCGCAATGTTTTTCAGATATTGCAATCTTTTTTGTTGACAAAGCTGTTTATATTTTCTGTTAGTTCTCAAGTATAAAGTCTTCAATACATCGAGGTTATTAGATCTGAACAGCTTTAGATATTTAAATGACAGGTTTCGAAGTTTTATGCAGTCTTTGTCGAACCAAACACATTTAAAGTTGTATGAAACGGGATTATTTGGGTTTGATCCAGCATTACGGACAGCTCTTGTTATACTTTCCTCAATCTCATCGATATTTGTTAGCATTAGAACTGGAAGATGACTGCACTGATGGTTTAGTAGTGATCTGTACCTCTCTGCCTTGCTTTCAACCCATCGAAGCTTCTGAATAGCATTAGAGTTCAGCTGGTTGACTTCTTCCCTAGCACTGGTTAAGGTCATAAAAAAGTTTTCTAAGTTTCTTGCCCAGCAAGTTTTTGGTCTCGTTTTCTGTTATACGGTAATGGCCTGGAACCAAAAAAAGACAAAAAATGTTTGTCTTCGAATCGCATTCGTGGAAGTATTTAGAGTTTTAGGTAGAGCCTTAAGCTTAGCTGTCACTAGAGACACAAATACTTCTTCCCGTTCAGCCATTCGTGTCAAGACAGGATTGTGTATTTTTATACAGAGACCAAGTGCCGGATTACCGCATTAGTGATCGAGTGAGTGAGTGCCATTTTTCTTTCAAAATACGCGTTAAATTGCACAATATCAGTCTGCTGTCCATTTATTGATTTCAACTCGTTCAAATGGTAATGAAAAGAATGAAAAAATGTGGTACTAAAGTGTTCTATAACGTGAGCAGTAATGCCACACTTAGATAATTCAGTAACGTATTACTCGATCACGTGTGTGGTAACTCGGCAGCAGGTTTAATGATAATTCTCTATCAAAACTTCTCATATTGTTACACAACATGACTTCCTCATGAAACAAAGGGTCAAAAGTTCGTTCGGATGACATTGAAATAAAATATAGCGGTGCATTTGCAAATATTCAAAAAGTGGTGGCACTGAATAGGTTCGTTCATTGAACTTTACCCAGAGTTGACCCAGGATTGCTTGACAACCCTATGAGTTGAAAAAAGTACTGGGTTTTCGGTTCTCAGAACTGAATTACAAAATCACTACACATTCTTGTCATTTGACATCTTTTCTTTTTGTTCTCCTTTGTTTTTCCGACGTAGTCTCGAAGAGATCACAGCTCTCCCACTTAACTGCTTAACACTAGTGGTCCGCTCTTTTGGTACCCCTTGTTGAACTCATCTTCATAAGAGAAGGTTGGTTCAGAATTCGTGAATAAGTTGCCGAGTGATTTAAGAATGTGGACATTTAACGTGGCTATCATATCTTTTCGTCTGTAAGTTCACTCCGCCACCAACTCCTGGTTTTCGAGCCATGGGTACAGAAATGAATTGAATCATATCGAAGAAAATTCTTCATGCCGTCACAGATCTTGGCGAAAATGTGGCTTGGAAAATCTTGTCGAAAACCAGATGAGGGTGTAACATTCGGAGAGAGTTTGTATTATTCCAGTTAAGTTATTGGTCCATGTTGTGGTAACCGTGGCGTGATGGTTAGCATGTCCACCTGCTAACCCAGAGGTTCGAGGTTCGAATCCCAGCAGAGGCAAAAATGTTTTTTCACGGGTATCGCCTTTCGCGAAGAATTGGCAAGTTCTCCGTTAGTAAATTCATTGCCATGAAAAGCGCTTTCTGAATTAGCCGTTCGGAACCGGCAGAAAATTGTAGGTCCCCTCCATTCCCTCACAAGGTTGTGAGAAATGTGCTAGGCCCAGGGGCTCCTCGCTCTGTTGCGCCACCCTATTTATTTATTTTATTTATTGGTCCATGTTTAAAGGTAAGACGAATTGCTGTGTTTGTGGGGCAACAGCCGGGAGCATCGGGGCCTAGCGCATTTTTTCACAATCATTACTAGTGAGGAAGCTGAGTGCACCTAAAATTTTCTGCCGACTCTGAAAGACTAATCGAGATAGCTGTTTTCATATAGCAATGAATTTACAATCGGAGGACTTGCCAATCCCTCGCGAAAGGCGATACCCGTGGATTACATGTTTTGTTTCCTGTTGGAATTCGAACATCGAAACTCCTCCTTAGCAGGCAGACAAGCGAACCATATCGAATATTACTAGATTAAGGGGTATGTTCAATGTTCATAGCATCTGGAGGAGTAAAAACGAGAGCTCATGTATACAGTCTGATCGCTGGACTTTGCTTAGATTTTCACGATAGATCGTCCACTGCCTCTGTATGCAAGTATCGATCTGATGATGAGGGCTGTGTTTAACCAGTGGGTAATAAGTATATACATATATTCTTCATTTTTTGTTGCCAATGGTTTTTTTTGGAGGATAAGAGAGCCACTGTGGCTTTTCTTTTTTTTTTCTTGTATATCTGATTTCAAGTTTAGCTTTTCATCCAGAAAAAAGTTCATGGGTTTCGCTTATGAGAAAGTTAGTGCAGGTTCATTATTTTTTATTTGTGGGATTTTGAATTTCTTTATGAAGATTTACATCCAGTCGATTTTCCACATTTTTTGTTTTCTTAAGTAGTTTTTTTTAAACCGATTTGCATGAGCTCAATGAGGAACTGAGCATGTTTTCCTAATACCGCGATAGGGACGTCATCAGCGTAGGCGATTACTTTGAATCTCTCAGATACTTGGCCCATTAGAAGTTTGTTTACGACTATTTAAGACTATTTGGGGATATACCTTCACCTTTACCGATATTCTTCTGCTGAAAGTTCTTTTAGCAGAGAAGCTTTCTTCAGTTGATTACATTATAGTTTTATTTAGTATGAGATCAATAAGCCTATCCAGTACCCTTCCTACTTTAAGGCTTTTCAGTGACATTTTAATTGCAAGGCTGCTGATGTTGTAAAAAGGCTCCCTCGATATCGAGCAATGTAACTAGGGCAAATTTTTTAGAGGATGCCAAGACGAAGAGGCAGAGGAAGGATCATTTCATTACTGAGAATACCTGTTCCACGAAATGGGCGAAATATCTAACCTCCCACTGAACAGCATCCTAAAATACATTCAGGGCTTCACATGGGTGCCAACCTCAATAACCCAGTTACCAACCCAATATTCCGCTGATCAGCAAGCTCGAAAGAGTTTAATGACTACAAAAAATGCTGTAGAAGCCACATAATCCCAATACGTTGGAATTTGGTCTTTCAGTTTTACACTGTTGGATTCGAGTTTTTGAATGCCTTTTGCACATTGGGTACAAGCTTTCGATTAAAAGTGGCAAGTTAGAAAAGAAGATAAAAAAGTAGTAGCATTAAACAAAGCTCGAATACAAAATCAATTTAAGGAACAAATAGGACTCATTGTCGACCAACCGGCAATTCAAATGACGGCAACACTGCTAGAAGATTTTTCAATAATCCCGTTCTGGTTTCGAAAATCTTGGGTATTGATATACTTCTAATTGAAAAGCTGCATTCAATTCTAGTAACCATATCAAGTGGATATGATATAAATATCGACAAATTTCGTGAATTCACAATCGATACTGCAAAACACTTTGTGAATTCCCACCCTTGGTTTTATATGCCTCCAACTGTTCATAAGCTTCTAATTCATAGACCCTATGTTATTTCAGCTGCTCTTCTTCTTATAGGACAATTATCCGAAGAAGCACAAGAAACTAGGAACAAGGACTTCAAGAAATATCGAGAAAATTATTCCAGAAAATGTTCCAGAGAGAAGAGCAATCAAGATGTTTTCAATTTAATGCTGATAACATCTGATCCATTGATTACAAGCTTAAGAAAACTACCTCTAAAATCACTTAAGACTTTTCCAAAGCAAGTTTTTGATATGATAATTTGTCCGATTCAGAGTGATGATGTAGAGTCTTCTTTACACAACATAAAGGGTTTTCCAATAGGTATGATATGATTTTGCAGTGGCGTTTCGGACATTTGTAGTATGTCATGATCTGTCATTTGTTTTTTATTGCTCAGAAGTGTTTACAATTTCACCATTGGACCACCGTAAACGTCGTGAGTTTCTTGATTTTGCCTTGGAACAACTTGAAACCGACAACGATTTTTGAAAATCATCTTTCCCGAAGAGGCTCACTTTCATTTGACTGTGTGCGGTAAATAAACAAAACTGTTAATTCTGGTGCGATCAAAATCCACAAAATATTCATGAAAAACCATTACATTCATCTAAATAGACAGTTTGGTGTGGTTTTTGGGCTGGTGGAATCATCGGTCCTTACTTTTTTTCAAAATAAAGCTGGTAACACCATTACTGTCAATGGAGATCGATAATAACCAACTTTTTATGGCCAAAATTGGAAGAAGTTGATTTTGACAACATTTGTTTTTAACAAGAAGGGGCTACGTGTCACACAGTAAATGCATTAATTGAATTATGCAAGAAAAGTTTGGAGATTCGGTTATTTCAAGAAATGGTGATATTGAATGACCTTCAAGAAGTTGCGATTTAACACCATTAGAGTATTTTTTGTGGGGTTATTTGAAGTCATTGGTCTTTCAGGATAAACCAGATTCTCTTCAAGCCTTACAAGTCAATATTGAACTTGCCATTCATGATATACGACTTGATTTACTGGAAAAAGTGCTAGAAAATTGGGTTAATCGAATTTGTTGCAACAGTAGAAGTCGTGGTGGCCAATTGAATGACGTTTTATTTAAAACTTAAATGTATTGATTGAACTGCACATTAAATCAAAAATATTTGAATTTCCTTAACAACAAGTGTGTTTTTTTCAAAAAAGAAATCATAAGACTCTTATTGGAAAACCCTTTAGAAAGTGATGATGATTACTTATCAGACGAATTGACTTTCTAATTTAAGCTGGACTTTTGTTTCAATTGGGAATAAAGAAATTTATATTTATTATCTTGTTATCAAAAAGTTATCTAAGTATGTAAAAATGTATATGAAATTCTTTCTTTAAGTTTTGTTTAAAAGTTTAAAAGAGAAAATGTGTTTCTTTCAGCATTAAGAATTGTTTCATAAATAAAAATCAATATTTCAACTCTCACAATTCAACAAATGAATTGATTCCAGTTTTCGAGGTATCTTGCCCCACTGTGCGGCGCCTGGGTTGCTATAGGGTCTGAAAATTCAAAAACCAGAATAATCTAATTTCAATGTACGTAATTTAATGATAATGTCAATTCAACTTATTTAGCTTCAGCAATACAAAGACGAGTAGCAAACAAGCGAGCAATGATTCTTTTTGACATACATAACTAGTTTTATGCGATTTTGAACTGAGTGTCTCTTTTAATTCTTCAATCGAACGAATCGGTAGCTATTGAAGTTGATGTTCGACGAAGTTAGACACGGTCCCCTATACATTGGAAAATAATTCTTAACCGAATAAAAACTCAGCAGACCCTCGCCCAATTGTCATTCAGGTTTGACATCAGTAATACACAATGCAACAAGTCCCCATTGAACAGAAGAAGTCCAAATTCACTTGTGTTACAAATCCTTGGCCTTCAATTTCTGAATATCATTTTTATAGGTACCTTGTGCCTATACCTTAAGCTCAATAATAAAACCTTTTGTGCTAGGAATCTTTATTTAATGTTCTGTTAAGAGCTTTACTTCAAACACAATGCCAGAATAAAAAATTTAGGTTCTTCAGAAAACTAAATGTATTCACCACATTTGCGTGGATATAAAATAAATATATATACGAGTATATTCACGTTATTGCTTTGATTTTATTTATCACACATGATTTTATCACAAGCGCGGTTGTTCCACACAACGTTGTTGATATATTTTCAAGCAAAAATTTACGATTGTCAGTATGTCAAAGAGGGTCTGCCTCCTTGACTCGCCCTCTTTTTTTTCAGAGCAAACTACTATATGCAGTATAGGTGCCTACCCTCTCAAACAACTGGGTTTCATTTCGTTCGAATCACCTATATTTTCATCCCACTTTTACATGTATTTATGTCACAAGCAACATAAAGGCATTAAATAGTAAAAACAACCGAAAGGAAAACGATTTTCTTTGTAGAGGTAGGGAGGCACTCGTACATACATACAATCATACATATTCATGTTATTCGGTCAACTGCTCAAACTACTTACGATTGTTGTAAATATTTTTGTATACGAATTCGGTACTCGTTAATGGTCCCCATGTCCTGCGTTTAAATAAAATGAAAAGAAAAATAACACAAAATCCCTATTATTCTTGTGTAGGAAAGTAGACCCTTTTTTGAAATAGGGTATAGGTTGTTATAACAAATTCGTATACCAGTAGCAAACCAAGTCCTCCTAGATGCTTCTATGTGACAAAGAAAAATAATAAATATCACGTTTCCTACATTTTTTGATTATTATTTTAGTCGACTGGGCTTAAAAGGATTTTCCCGCAAAATTAGCACAAGATGTTCTTTGAGAAATTTACTTTATGATGTGATTATGAGCAAGAATAGAAAGCACATCGGGAAATTTATATTGCGACGGAGAGTTTTTCATTCTTTCACCTTTCGCAATGGAGTTGTGGTTTGTTTTTTTTTTTTTTTAAAGGTAAGGTTACTCCATAAAACATAATTTTTTTCAATACGGTTTATTTAAATACATTTTTTTTTTTCAAAATGGCGGTCCTGAAAATGGCTGCTGAAACTCATCTGATTCGTAGATGGATGACATCATTTCTTGGAAAAGAATTTTATCTGAAAGCAAAAAAACAAAACGGTTTCATGTTCTGTATCGAATTGGCTATGGCCTCAAGCAGAATGAAACATTTTCAATGAACAAAAAAAAAAAAAAAATGGCGGACTTTTGAATTTTTTTTCCAATTTTTTTATTTATAACTTTTTTAAATAATAATGAATATTTCTGGTTCTGCTTGAGGCGATAGCCAGACATCTAAAGAGTTAAATGCTGTTTGGTTCAATAGTTTTGAAATGAGAGTGTCATCCATGCGAAAAAACGTGGTTCGGAGAAAATTCCGAATTCCCACTCTTTTGTACCTGCTTCTCGGTTTTGCTGACCATCGGGATTAATTCTATACTATTTCTACAAGTATACAGTAGCAATTTATAAAAAAAAAATTTCAATTTTTTCAAAATTGTTTGGCGTAACCTGGCCTTAAAGCAGCTTGCGGTGCACACGTTTTCTGCCAGTACTACTCTAATAAGTATGTAGTTAGTAACTAACACGCATTGAAAAGAACACATACATATGTATGTCTATACTATAATAATTTTCGATTCAAGAGGATGGAAAGCACAAAAAGATTCAAATTCTAAGAAATAGTTGAAAAAATTCTGTATTTCAGAACCACATTTCTGCTGCCGATTATCAATTTGAAATCGAAAGTTCGTCGGAAATTAGAATTTTTTTTTATAATTGAAAGTGGGCACAAATGTTAAAATTATCGGAATTTTTGTCAATTACTTGTTTTGTTAATGACTTTCAAAAAATAATAAATAGTTTTCAAAAAACGCTAAACGACGAAATCACCACACATCCCTGTCATTTAAAGTAAGTACATGCCATTTGGCAGTCTGTTTATTACCTGAACTCGCCACAGCAAAAATCTAGTGTTACTTCAGGGCAAGTAGGGGTCAAACTCAGGGTCAAGGCTCATGAAACAATAAGCTTGAAATTCGGGACGAGTTTAGGTTTTTCAAAAAATGCTTTAAGGCGACCACGGGGTAACCCCAGAACTTCAACGAACAAAGACACTGAAAATAACATCAATGTAGAGATCGAACGGAGAGGTACTATTCCGAATTGCTACTTCTTTGGGTTAAGAAGAGAAGGCAATTGGGAAACATAACTTTTCATAGAAAAACCAAGGGAACCCTTTATACCCTTTGATCATCAAAGTCTGGTTATACGACCAGGGAACATGGACCTTGCCTAAAGCGGATGAGAAAACCCTTGGTCGTTAAAAAAAAAAAAATACTCCGAATAATCTTTGGTCCCGTATGCGAATAGAAGAAGGTTCAACAACGAGCTGTATGAGCTTTATGCGACATATGTAGGTATAGCTAGAACAGTATGTATTGCGATTTGCGAGACTACGATGGCTTTGACATGTTGGTTAAGTGGTTAGACAATAACGCTCCGGGTTGATGGGTTTTGGAAAACACATTTTAGGAAAACCGCGGAAGGGAAGACCTCGGCTTAGTCTTAGTAAAGAGCTCACCCGAAATTGAAAGTATTGACGAAAGATGTTTATTGAGCCTCAGGTTCACGTCGAACTGTAATATCCTTTTAAGAAAAGTAAATTTTTGAAATTGGTCCAGTAGTTTTCAAGTTCCTGTTCCGGTTTCAAGTTCCGTTGTCGTTGTCGTTGTCGTTGTCGTTTTCGCTGTCGTTGTCGTTGTCGTTGTCGTTGTCGTTGTCGTTGTCGTTGTCGTTGTCGTTGTCGTTGTCGTTGTCGTTGTCGTTGTCGTTGTCGTTGTCGTTGTCGTTGTCGTTGTCGTTGTCGTTGTCGTTGTCGTTGTCGTTGTCGTTGTCGTTGTCGTTGTCGTTGTCGTTGTCGTTGTCGTTGTCGTTGTCGTTGTCGTTGTCGTTGTCGTTATCGTTGTCGTTGTCGTTGTCGTTGTCGTTGTCGTTGTCGTTGTCGTTGTCGTTGTCGTTGTCGTTGTCGTTGTCGTTGTCGTTGTCGTTGTCGTTGTCGTTGTCGTTGTCGTTGTCGTTGTCGTTGTCGTTGTCGTTGTCGTTGTCGTTGTCGTTGTCGTTGTCGTTGTCGTTGTCGTTGTCGTTGTCGTTGTCGTTGTCGTTGTCGTTGTCGTTGTCGTTGTCGTTGTCGTTGTCGTTGTCGTTGTCGTTGTCGTTGTCGTTGTCGTTGTCGTTGTCGTTGTCGTTGTCGTTGTCGTTGTCGTTGTCGTTGTCGTTGTCGTTGTCGTTGTCGTTGTCGTTGTCGTTGTCGTTGTCGTTGTCGTTGTCGTTGTCGTTGTCGTTGTCGTTTTCGTTGTCGTTGTCGTTGTCGTTGTCGTTGTCGTTGTCGTTGTCGTTGTCGTTGTCGTTGTCGTTGTCGTTGTCGTTGCCGTTGTCATTGTCGTTGTCGTTGTCGTTGTCGTTGTCGTTGTCGTTGTCGTTGTCGTTGTCGTTGTCGTTGTCGTTGTCGTTGTCGTTGTCGTTGTCGTTGTCGTTGTCATTGTCATTGTCATTGTCATTGTCATTGTCATTGTCATTGTCATTGTCATTGTCATTGTCATTGTCATTGTCATTGTCATTGTCATTGTCATTGTCATTGTCATTGTCATTGTCATTGTCATTGTCATTGTCACTGTCATTGTCATTGTCATTGTCATTGTCATTGTCATTGTCATTGTCATTGTCGTTGTCGTTGTCGTTAACAAAGGGAACTTTTAACTACGTAAACTTCAAAATTCAGTCCGAACGAGGGCAATACGAAACTCTTTGTATTTTATTGTTGATTTCTTAAAAGTTTCATTAACATCTAACAAATGTTTATTTCATCGCTCGCTTATCAACCAAAACAGAATAAACAAATCAGTATGAATAATGAGGATAATTTTCTTGACTTAATATCCGGCAAACAAATTAATGATAATTTCTATTTTGTTTTTCCTGAGCGCCCCAGTTTTAATTATCAAAATTTGCATATCAAAAGCCCTTGGGAGTAAATATAACCCTCGCATTTAGGGTTATATATACTCCCACAGGCTCTTGAACAAGGGATACCAAGGAATATTTTTGAAAAATTCTTTCATTTAATTACAACCAACGGCAACGCCATCAAAATTATTCTCACAATCTGTTCAATTTAATTATCTGTTCTCGCTCACAGTTAAAATAATTCCAACAAAAGTATTTCCAGCTAAATGCACTCTCATTTCAAATGTCTAAAAAACCATTGAACCCTTTTACAGAGTGTGTTTGGGATCTTTTTCAAAAGTCAATTTATTCAACACCTGCTGCTGCTACTGGGTGCTGCACAGCACAGTGGTAGTAGTTTTCTTTATCCCATTTCTCTTTAGTCGTGTTTTTTCCTATTGTTTTTTTTCCTTCTTGTTCTTGTTAAAGGGCAAACTTAAAACTTAATTATCTTAGAAAATTTAGCGATAGACCACCAGCAGGCAGCAATAGTAGTACTTTACTTTGCCTACCCTACCAGCTAGCAGCTAACATCCTCCACTCACACTAACCACCCCCGCTAACGATCTTCTCATTATACAACCATTCGTTGTGCTTCTTGTATGCTGCTTACCGTCTTTATGGCGTGAACTTTTCTTTCACTCTCTCGTGCAAAGTTAATTCCTGCCACCTTTCCTTTTTTTCTTCTCTTTTTCTAAAAAAAAATAAAGGTTTTTTTTCATTCCCAACAACTTCCTGGATGATGGTAGAGCATGATTTAATGAAAATTAAAATTGCAAAAAAAAAGAAAAGAAAACCAAAACAAAAACAATGCAAACATCCAGCATTTTCAATTTCATTTCAAATTGCATTGAAATTAATTAAAACCAATTCCTCTCTTTCAGGTGTAACCACCTTTGCCTCCTACATCCGTTTTCGTTTTAGCAGCTGCTAATTTGCATTTAAGCCCCCCATTACACTCTGCTCTGTGCTCCAATGGTGCTGTCTGCCGTGTGAGCGAATGTTATGCGCGAATGACGGTGTATAGGACTGGGAATGGGAATTGAAATGGGCTAAAAACCTTAAACCCCAGCACGTCAAATTATTATCACTCCCATGTGGCACAGGAGCTTCAAAACATATGTTATTCTCATCTAATTCAACCTCGCGCCACCGCTAATACCATCAGGCCATAAGCTTTATTATTACAAACGGAATGCCAAACTAAATGCTTTTTACGTATTCATAACACGGCTCGTTTGCTATGATGTAGCGTTAATGAATAATCGACGATACCACGCGCAAGTTTGGTCTAACTTTTGCGTAATTTACGTTCAGGCGTGGTGAGAATAAAGGTTTCAAAACGACGACGAGAGCCCATTCCTCAAAAATAAAAAAAGAAAACATAAAAAAGGATAAAGAGATGAAAGACAAACTTTTGTTAGGAGCAAAAAAAAAAAAATGAAAAATTGGCATTTGAAAATAAACGAAACGAAAAAAATTAAACAGGAAAAGCCGTAAGGCACGCCAGGAACCAAAAAGGCACAGAATGAGTATGAAGAATTCAAGGCAAGAGAAGTAGAAGATATAAAGGCAAACTTAGATAGGTTCAAGAAGTTCGTAAATTTCATTACTGAATTAGGAAAAGCCCCATTTTTGTTCGTCCTTAACGACTCAAATAAATCATCTAAATGAGCAAAAAGACGTTGCCTATCGCTACAGCTTTCTGGCTTACTGCCTTACTTACATCCCTACAGCCACTGTCCTCTCACAACACATACCTATTTCCTATTCCTATTCCTACCTACCCTACTACAAAGAAGCAAAACAGCAAAAGAAAAAATTAAATAAAGAAGAAAAAAAAGAAAAATAAGAAAATATATTTAATGCTTCGTTTAAGTTGTGTACTCAATTGTGAATTATATAAATAAAATGAAAGTACGATCATAATTCCTTTTGATATGCCCATAATCCTACTATCAAGTTTGCCATAACGACTTTCTGGCCGACGCCTGTCGATTCGATTTAGAAACAACAGACAGACTCGACACTATAGGCAGAAGGCGTGGCGGTGCGGCGAGGGAGGGATATGCCGAGTGCCGAGACGCTCGGTTAGAATTTTCCGGCTCGTTTTAATTTCCACCTCTCATTCCAAAGATTTTGTTGGATATTGTTTTTGGTTTTGCTTTTAGTCTTGGCTTTTTCTATTGCTGACTTGTGTTGGGCGATATTCCAGGCCGTTGTCCGTTGATGGGGTGCTGGTGGCCTATCCTTCCCATTCTACTGTAAATGAATTGTGCTCTTAAATGCCCTAGGGTAGGGAACGGGTGTTTATGGATGAAGGATACATAAGATAGGTCGTAAGATGATACCCCAAAGCCAATTAAGAGAGTCATTGGCAATGAAGCTCCCTTTTTTTTTTCTTTTTTTCTCTGGAAGGTAGGTTTTTACATTGCGGGCGAGTTGCTGGTTTGATGAATTATTATCATCATTTGTGATTTGCTAAAAGCGCTGAATAGACACAATGTGAAAAAGTTCTATAGTTTGGGCTAATTGAGCCTATTCATTAACGACGTCTTAGGTTAAGGTGCTTATTTCAATTGCAGACGAGAATTGTGTAAGTCAGTCAATTTATCTTTCCTTTTAGGAAGTGTTTACATTTGATTAAGGGGTGTCGAGGGTTGAGGAACTAATTTAATTGTTAACGGTTTGATGAGCTTAGGAGCTTATGTTCAAATTGGGAAACACTCGAACCCCAAAACTAAATCATTAAGACGAACCTTAAATTTAAGGAGGGTCTTTTTGCGGAATCTTGTAAGATAATTTGCAATGATTTATGGAATTGGACTGACACTTACAGAGCCAAACATTTGGTTAATGGACGGGACACTTTTTGAATGATGGGAGTTCCAAATTACTGTTTTCCTCTTCTTTTTTTTTAAGTTTCATTGTCAAAAGACATTTTTTATTTACGATGTAGTTTATAGTTTGGGGGAAAAATGAACGAGCCACCAACATTTTGGAATGACCAGTGGGCTGGTTGCCAATTTCGCAATGAACAGTGATATTTTTCGACCAAAAAATCAATATTTTGGAATATTTCACCACACTGCTTTGAGTAAATGAAACCAAAATTGAAAAAAAAAAATTATTCTAACACATTCCTAGAATTGAAATCAAAAATTAATACTACTCGTAATATACTTCAGAAAATTTTAGAGAATTAATTTTCTGAATGAAAATTCATAGTGTTGTGAAAATCAAAACGCGCTTATCTCAAAACTATGTCTTTGAAATTGGTCGTAAACGAAACTTTTTCAATTTTTATTCGATTTACTTGAAATTTTAACCGCAGCTTTTTGAGATGATTCTCTAGTGAAGTTCACACGATTTAAGGGATTGGTATTTAAAAATATAAATTTATAAGGAATTGAAGTCGTTTTTTTTGGTCAAAAATGCAACTTTTTATTTAAATGATTGCCATATTGCCAAAAATTGTTATTAAACTATTATTTTGTGTACTTCACTAGCAAAACGGATTTAAATTATGAAAAAAAAAAAATTATTATTCCAGATGCTGATGGGGCAGCGTAAAGCATTTGATTTGGTTTTCGCTAGTTTACGAAGCTGTGCTACAGTCTTCGTCTAAATTTATAGTGAACATTTATTTTATATTTAATTCGGCAGCACTACGCATTTGGCATATGACTGACATTTGACAGCCGGCTGTAAAAATAAAAATCTTGTATGTTATAAATATATTGCATGCAGACCTTTAGAATTATAAGACATAACTATTGTAACTAGACCTTAAGAATAATGGGTGATGAGCAAACGCCATCTGCCGAAGAATATAAAAGTAAGAAAGAAAGAAGAGAAAGAAAGTAAGGTTCTAAATTTTTTTGCACTTTAAATTGCCAAATCGTGTTATCAGCCATCTTGGCGGTATGTATTCGAGACTAGAAAAGACCAATCTTAATTCAACAATTTTGAAACCATTCAAGCAAGTTTCGCCTTTTACGAGGAACTGGAAAATCAAAAGAAAGACACTAATGGTAAAAGCACCATCTCAGTTAGAAGTTAAAATTTGGCATACCATTGTAGGTTCAAGAAATGTGCTCTTTGAGTTTTGTTGCACCCCCTTTTGCTATTTTTGGTTAAAAACAAATAAAAAATAAAAAGCGCATTTCTCATACCCATTGCCTTTGTGAGAGAATGGAGGGGACCTACAATTTTCTGCCGGTTCCGAACAGCTGGTCGAAAAAGCGCTTTTCATGGCGATGTGATTTTTACTAACGGAGGACTCCCCTATCCGGGCTTAGCTGTTGGCCAGAGCAGTGCTATCACCGGACTAAGTGAAGCTGAACAAGTGCATCCCACTCCAACGATGGCATCCTCTGGAGAACAGCTTTCCAAGCACCAACAGAAGCTGGTGAGAAGGCGAGCGGCAAAGGCTCAGTGCAAAGAGGACACCAGGGTGGCCGAAGGCACTGAATTAAGTTGCAAACCTTTGGTGACGGCGGCGAAAAGGGACAGGTCGGAAGAGGTCTCACCCACCAATTCAGGACGGTCTCCTGTAACCGAAGTCACTCCAACTTCTGCAAACGCGAACAGGGTCATAAGGAAGAAGGTTTCCGGAAGCTCTGCAAATCTTCCTGTTGGTCTAACTGGAAAGTCGGTGAATGAAACTGAAGGAACAGGTCGCAAGGCTTGCGAATTCGGTCCCCGGACACTGGCTGGAAGGGACGAAGCCGGCATGGTTAAAACTCCTGGAGGCCCAACCGAAACGTTGGTGAATGAAACCGTGACTGCTAGTCAGTCTGGTCTACGGACACTGACCGGACGGGATAAAGCCTCGAAAGGAGCAATGATAATAAATCAAATTAACCTTCAACATTCTAAGGCTGCTACTGCACTCCTATGTAGCAGGCTTTCCGTGTTGAATACAAAAACTCATCTCGTAGCAATCCAAGAGCCATGGGCCTGGAAGGGCCGAGTTCTTGGTCTTGGAGGGCTACGAGGGTTCAATATTCTCTATGACGAACGGTCTGACTTACCCCGGACCTGTCTCATCATACCAAGCTCTTTTGCAGCAACTAAACTTGATCACTTCTGTGGTCAAGACCTGGTTGCGGCTTTGATAAACTACGAAACGAACGGTGAGTGGAAAACTTTCGTCGTTGCGTCAGTTTACTTTCCTGGAACTCCATTCTACCCCCTCCCTCAAGACAAGTTGTGGATTTGGTGGAGTTTTGTGAAAACCGGAAGTTGGGGCTTATCATGTGCTGTGATGCTAACGCTCAAAACATAGTTTGGGGCAGCGTCAAGTGCAACATGAGAGGCAACCATCTTCTTAGTTACATTCTGTCTTCTGACTTAGACATTAACAATGTTGGTAATACGCCAACTTTTGTTACGGTTATACGACAGGACGTAATTGACTTGACACTATCTAACAGATATGCCAAGGAGATTACCAACTGGAAAGTGTTGCTGGACGTGTCACTCTCAGACCACAGATACATTCAATTCCATGTAGCAAATGTGGTTCCCACTCCTTTAGTTACAAGAAATCCCAGAAAAACTAACTGGACACTTTTCAACGATGAGCTCGGTAATTTCGTCAAAACTCTACCTAAGCTCTCAACATCACAAAAAGTGGAAGATGCAGTTCTAGAAGTGATTGTACCCTTACAAGTAGTTTCGAGCTGGCATGTCCAGCTAGACAATTACCTAGTAGATCTATGGTTCCGTGGTGGAACAGTGAACTACAGAAACTTCGCAGGGAAACCAGAAGTATTCTGAATAGGTCCCTCAAGACCAAATCAGATGTTGACTGGAACCTGTATCGATCTAAACAGAAGGACTTTAAAAGGTTAATTCGAAGATCGAAGAATGCCTCTTACAAAGAATTCTGTGAAAGTATAGAAACACCCAGTGAAACTAGTCGACTTACTAAAGCCCTTAAAAGGAGCAAGGTAAACAAACTAGAAACGCTCAGGAAATCAGACGGTTCCTATACCGAGTCCAAAGCAGAGACACTCAGTCTTATGCTGGAAACTCATTTTCCAGGAAACCAGATATCAATCGGACCACAGCAATCTATTTCCCTTAGATCAGGTGAATCCGATAAATCCACTCGACTTAGCTGGTACACGTCATCGTTAGTTGTTACCGACGAAGCCATCAAATATGCCGTGGCATCTTTTGACAGTTTCAAGTCACCTGGCACTGACGGTGTTTACCCAGCTATGTTGCAGGAAAGTATAAACCTTTTGCTTCCTACTTTGAAAAATATTTTCACTTGTAGTTTAGCCCTAGCGTATATACCAACTCCTTGGCCGAGTGTTAGAGTCGCCTTCATACCAAAAATTGGTAAACAAGACTACTCACTCGCCAAGAGCTTTAGACCCATTAGTCTTACCTCCTTCCTGCTTAAAACGCTGGAAAGAATGATTGAGATTTACATACGTAGAACCTCACTCCAAACACACCCTCTGTCTCAGATGCATCATGCTTACCAAAGAGGAGAAAATCTTGCGAGACCGCACTTCAAAATCTTGTTAGCAGGATTGAATGCGCACTGGACAGGAAAGAATTTGCGGTGGGCATTTTCATCGACATTCAAGGTGCTTTTGACAATGCTAGCTTCGATGGTATGTGCAATGCTGCCAGAGAACACGGTGTGGACGAGTCATTAGTGTTGTGGATTAAAGCAAAGCTAGTGAATAGAACCGTAATCGCTGAGGCGGAGTGTGGACAATATGTTGCAAGGGGAGTGAATAAGGGCTGTCAACAAGTTGGCGTTTTATCTCCTCTTCTGTGGTGCATGTTGATCGACTCTCTACTTGTAATGCTCAATGGTTCTAACGTTCATGCCCAAGCATATGCAGACGACGTCGCCGTGCTCTCGGTTGGCTCCAGCCTCCAAGCTGTCTGTTCCCGAGCACAGGCTGCGCTTTGTATGATTGACACCTGGTGTGTTAGAAACGGTCTCTCCGTCAATCCTCTTAAAACCGAGGTTGTCCTCTTCACGAGACGTAGAAAATTGACTGGTCTGACCCAACTTACGCTTAAAGGCGTCAACATCCCCTTTTCAAATGAAGTCAAACATCTTGGAGTAATCCTGGATAACAAACTTCTTTGGTCGAAACATGTCGAGTCTAAGACTACTAAAGCACTGTCAGTCTTCTGGCAATTTAAAGGAGCCTTTGGCAAGACATGGGGTCTTTCACAGAAAAAGGTCCTTTGGATCTATACGGCTATGATAAGACCAATCATTTCCTATGCGTCAGTTGTTTGGTGGAATAAGCTCTCTCGTAAATACGTTTATTGCCTCGTTTGCCAAACTTCGAAGAACAATTTGTCTGGGTGTTACTGGGGCCTTCCCCAGCACACTGGGAGCTGCTCTCGACGCACTGTTGAATCTTCCACCCCTTGATACCTACATCATGGGGTGTACTCTCAAGACCATTTCTCGTTTAAAGCGATGTGGTCTCTGGCACAATTCGCACTGGAGCTTTGAGGAACTCGCAAGCAGCATATCTTTTGACTCACGTCTAATGGATATGCCGTCTGACACGATGATCCCAAGGCTCCAACTGCTTCAAAATTACTCAGTCAACTTTCTTTCGGTTCAGGACTGGTTCGCTCCAGAATCTGAGCCTGGAAAGAACTGTTATCGTATCTTCACAGATGGCTCCAAAACCGACGAGGGTTCTGGTGCTGGTGCCTTTGTTGAGAACGACGACATACGACTGCACTCTTCTTTGGGATCATACGCATCCGTTTTCCAAGCGGAGGCTTATGCTATCCTAATGGCCTTGATCCACGTAACGAACAATGGATGGACGGGGAGAAGTATCTTTGTTTGCAGCGACAGCCAAGCTGTGCTTAAGGCCCTTCTCAACCCTCTAACCACTTCGAAAGTGATCCAGGAATGCAAGAGCTCTCTGAATGCGTTCGGAAGATTAAATTCCTTGAGTCTCATTTGGGTTCCAGGCCATCACGGCATAACTGAAAATGAGATCGCCGATGAACTCGCTAGGCAGGGATCTCAGACAGCTTTCTCAGGACCTGAACCGTCGCTAGGTCTGCCAGCGTCCTCAGTGAGGGCTTCAATCGACAATTGGATCTTTGAAGAGCACAACCGTAGATGGCATGCCTCCATTGGATGCAGACAGACCAAACGTTTGCTCCAAGGTTGATAAGAAAACTGCAGCATTTTTTTAGAAAAGACTGTAGAAAGCTTATTGGCGTTGCCAGCGGGCACTTCTCTTTTGCCAAGCATTTAAGTGATACCTTTGGCTTAAGTGATACCACTCTGTGAATCTTGTGGAGAAGATGAGGACACCGCAGAGCACTTCCTCTGTGAATGTCCTGCTTTTTCTCGCATGAGGTTACAGATACTCGGCGCAGACATGGTGAGAGCTGGTAACTTAGGCTCCTTATCATGGCAGCGTCTTTTGGCTTTTCTCCGAACATCTGGAAAGCTATAAAAATAGAAGGTTGCTATCTGGTAGTACAATGGACCGGTATTTAGGTCTGAGTGCTCCAGCTGATATTTTAAAAACCTCCAACAAAAAAAAAAAAAAACTCCCCAATTCCTCGTAAGGCGATACTCGTGAAAAAACATTTTTGTCTCTGTTGGGATCCGAACCACGAATTTCTGGGTTGACAGCAGACATGCTTATGGGTAACGCATTTCTAGTTATTTATTTATAATTTAAAACATTCCAATCCACTGTTGTTTGAAGTTTAAGTCTAAAATGTTTTTTTTGTGTAATAAAATTTAAGTAAATCTCAAAAAATCGGAACTCGGCGTCGCGTCGGTTGGAGTACATTTTAAATTTTCTTCAGAAATGGAGCAGATTAAGATCGCTTTTCATGACAATCGGAGGACTTGCCAATTCATCACGAAAGGTGATACCCGTGGAAAAAGATTTTTTGTTTTCTGTTGAGATTCGACCTCGAACCTCCCCACGTAACAGGCGGACATGCTCTATACTCGGCATTACGCACCAGTGGAAGATGAGCTTTTCAGTTATTTTCAATTTACACTGCTGTTCACTTAATTAGACGCACAAATTTTGTTTTACATAAACCTAATTTTTTTGTAAGTGTGGGTAGCAATTGTCAAACAATTGCATTTATTTTAAAGCTTATTAAATTCTCAACAAAATAACACTAAAAATTCCAAGGTGAGTGGAAGTAAAAGGACATTTTTTTTCACTTTTGTCTATGCTCCAAGAAAAAGTACAGTTTTTTTTTGTTCACATGATTAGACGCACCTGTAAAATTAGTTAGGTTAGGTTTAGGTTAGGTTTAAATGGCTGTCAGGAAAACAGACTGACACACTTAGACCAATATTAGGTCCATTGTGATACCATAAGTATTATGCGAGGGAGTACCTCACTTAACAAAACCATTTGGAGCTTTTAATAAAGCGAAGGATATGCAGGGGATCTGTGTGTGCCAGATCGCTTGGATCATCAAGAAAATATTTTCCTAGATGCCGCTTTCTTTTAAAAGAGAGTGCAGGACATGAGCAGAGGAGGTGTGGGATTGTCTCCTCCTCCTCCTCATCTAAGCAACTTCTGCAGAAGTCATTTGAGGGAACGCCAAGTCTTATGGCGTGTCTTCCTATCAGACAATGTCCGGTGATGACATTGATTACGGAGCTAACTTGCAATCTGGCAATTGATAACAAATGTCTTGTGCGTTTTGGATCTAGACCAGGCCATATCCGTTTTGTTGCCACGCACGTGGTGATATTGTACCACCTATGATTTGTTCTATCCATTGCCTCTTGCTTTAGCATAAGTTTACATGTAGCGATTGGTATACCAATATTCAACCTGCTGGTTGAGATCGGTAGAACGGTTCCTTCTCTGGCGAGTTCATCGGCTTTGCAGTTACCCACGATATCTCTGTGCCCCGGCACCCAAATAAGGTGAATATTGAACTGTTCAGCCATCTCCTTAAGAGACAAGCGACAGTTGAGGGCGGTTACTGAGTTCGTAGAAACAGCGCCGAGTGATTTGAGGGCTGCTTGACTATCTGAGAAAATCCGGATATTCGTTGAGGATATCACGTTTTCTTTTAGCCATGATAGGACCTCTTTGATCGCCAGAATTTCCGCTTGGAACACGCTACAATGGTTTGGGAGGCGGAACGAGAGACTTACGTTAAGTCGGTTTGAGTACACCCCACAGCCTACCCCTTCTTCGGTTTTTGAACCATCTGTATAGAAATGAATTGAATCATCTCTCAAAAATTCTTCGTCTTCCCAGGTCGTTCTCGGTGGGATTGAGACTTGGAACTTATTATCAAAAACCAATTGGGGGATGGTGTAGTCGGAGTGACAGGGGATTGATCCGAATAAATTCAGGATTGCAGCATGACCGATGTTGTTATCGGTCCATTGGGAGATAGCTCTCATACGAGTGGCTGCACTGGCGGCCATTTGTTTGCTGAAGATATCTAGTGGTGTGAGGTTTAGGAGTGTATTTAGTGCAGCTGAGGGTGTTGATCTCAGTGCTCCGCTTATACACAAACAGGCTGTTCGTTGGACCTTGCTTAAATTGTCGCAGTAGGTCCTTTTATCAAGAGCGGTCCACCATACCACTACTCCGTATGTGAGTATTGGTCTGATGACCGCGGTGTAGAGCCAGTGGGTGATTTGGGGGGAGAAACCCCATTTGTTACCAATGGCTTTTTTGCAGGAAAATAAGGCCACGGTGGATTTTCTGATTCTTTCCTGTATATTGGCTTTCCAATTTAGCTTTTTGTCTAGGATTATACCTAGATATTTGGCTTCGTTTGAAAGTACAAGTGAGATTCCATTTATTGATGGAGTTATTAGTTGAGGAATTTTATATTTCCTGGTGAAGAGAACGAGTTCAGTTTTCTGAGGGTTGACCCCTAGATCACATTTTCCCGCCCATTTTACAAGTTTATTTAGAGCGGTCTGCATCAGGTCCGTAAGGACGTGAGCATGTTTGCCGGACACCGAAATGGAGACGTCATCTGCATATGCAATCACTTTGAATCCCTCAGCTTCTAAGTCAACTAGAAGTTCATTGACTACTATATTCCATAGAAGAGGGGATAGGACTCCGCCTTGCGGTGTTCCTCTACTGACAGATCTCTTTGCAGAGAAGTTTCCTAGAGTAGAGTTGATTCTCCTGCTTTTTAGCATTAGATTTATCAACTCCACTATGGAATCATCTACTTTGAGCTTCGTCAGTGCCTTTGTAATTGCAGAGTTGCTGACGTTGTTGAAGGCGCCCTCTATGTCGAGGAAGGCGGCCAGAGTGAATTCTTTGTGATGGAGGGAATATTCTATAGTACGTACCAGGGTGTGTAGGGCCGTTTCTACAGATTTTCCCTTGCAGTAGGCGTGTTGTGCTGTAGATAACAATTTTGGATCTATAGCTGTACGCAGGTGGATATCAATCAGTCGTTCTAAAGTTTTAAGAAGGAAAGATGATAGACTTATTGGTCGGAGATCTTTTGGGTTTACGTGGGATGATTTCCCAGCCTTAGGTATAAACACCACCTTGACTTCTCTCCACTGAGTGGGGATATAGTTCAAGGTGGTACAGCCGATGAGAATTACTTCAAGGACAGGGATAATAATGTCCGCGGCCTTTTGAAGTTCAGCTGGAATTATACCATCAGGTCCAGGGGATTTGTATGGGTCAAAGCTGTTAATGGCCCAAACTAGTTTTTCCCTTGTAATCAGATCGGGGTTGTTTGTTATTATGCTACCTGGTTCTGTGGAATCATAGTTGCATAAGTTCTTAGAGCTTCCTGGAAAGTGAGTGTCCAGAAGCAAATTGAGCGTTTCTTCGCAGGATTCTGTCCAGCCGTCAGCTGTTTTCAAACTGCTAGGCATGGTCGGACTCTTTGAGAGGATTTTTCTTAATCTAGAAGCTTCTGAAGTATCTTCTATTTTTCCACAGAAGTTTCTCCAGGAAGTTCTTTTATTCTTCCTCAGTTGATATTTATAAGTTTTGAGGGATTCCTTGTAGGAGTCCCAGTCTATTAAAGTTTTAGATTGTTTAGCTCGGTTGAAAAGTTTTCTACATTCCTTCCTGAGCGGTTCTAGCCCCGAGCTCCACCACAGTGGTTTCTGTTTTCCTCTTATTTTTATAAAAGGACAGGATTTCTGCAGTGAATGGTTAAGGGCAGTGGTAAGATCATTGACTTTTCTGTCTAGATCCTGTTTGTTTGTAGGGTTTTGTAAAAGTTCAGGTTTAATAAACTTTTTCAAAATTACCCGATATTTTTGCCAATCAGTTTTCCGATAGTTTCGGAAGATTGGTTGCTTGAGAGGTTCCTCATTTAGATCAAATTGAATGTATATATGATCAGCAAAGGAGTGTTCAGTAGATACTTTCCAATTAGTAATCCTATGATGAACCGAATCGGAGACAAGAGTGATATCTAAAACTTCTTGTCTGTTTTTGGTAATGAATGTTGGTTCATTGCCAATATTACTTACTATAAGGTTAGTACTTAAAATAAAATCAAACAGTGACTCACCCCTTTCATTTATGTCAGTACTACCCCATACTGTGTGATGCGCATTAGCATCGCATCCAATGATGAGGCAGATCTTCTGCCGTTCTGCTGCAGCGACAATACTTTTAAATAAGTCGCATGGAGGAGGGCCAGGATGGTCATGGCCGAGGTAAGCTGATACCAGCCAGTAGATGTTGTCACTGGTCTGGTATCTTATTGTGGTTACATCACGATTGCTGTAATGAGGGAGTAAAAATACATTAGTGCTACTTCTTACCAATATGCAGGATCTGGGTTCACCTTTGTCCTTCATATACAGTAGAGTATATCCAGGAGTCCTTAGTCCTTGAACGATGGACTTGATGATCCAAGGCTCTTGGATAAGGACAATGTCTTCCCCCCTCTTGTTTAGACGGAGAAGAAGGGAGGCCGAAGCCTGCTTGGAGTGTTGGAGGTTAATCTGAGTTAGCTGCACCATCTTGGGAACAACTAAGTAGACTAACCCCCACCACGGTCTGGTTGAGGTCGTCGTCTGTTTCGCTCTCAGAGTTTGACCTAAGAAGGTCATCCTCGCTGAGCGAAACCTCGTTAGCGGAGTCATCAGTCTCCAAGTCGGAGAATTTGACGACGTTTTGGGCATCGGAGTCATCAGTCTCCAAGTCGGAGAATTTGACGACGTTTTGGGCATCCAAGTCGGATGTGGAGGGTTTGTTATCATACGTTTCAGCAGAGGATGTGCCGAGTTCGTCTATCTCCATGGATGGAGGGTCGACTTGCCCTGCGGGTTCTTCCACTGAAGACGCACTTTTTGTTATGGAAGATGGAACGATGTTCTGTTCTTCATCTTTTTTGTATATTTTTAAGGCAATATTAGACCAGCCGAACCGAATCACGCCTTTTGTCGCAGCCAGGGGAACTAGGGAGTCCTTATTGATGACTATTATAGCCGATCTATAGTGACCCTCCGGCTCTTCCAGCTTCGCGACTTTCCAGTCATGGGTAGGAAGGGCTGGATTGCCGAATTGAATCATTTTCATGATTGTTTCTTTGTAGGAGAGTTCTGCTGGTAATCTAGCGCGAGCTCTAGGCCTGCAAGGGATATCCTCCCTTGACACGACTTCAAGCTTAGCACCAGGCCAGAGTCCCTCTAACCTGCTTATCGCAAGCTTATACAGATCGCGCGATCTCTCTCCATCAAACGCGATTAACCTGACGCGCCCCTGATACCATCCTGCGTCCTCAAAGATGGCAGGTTCCCCTGGGTTTTCCATCATAAGAGTCCAGTAGGAGGCCTGGAGCTTGTTCATGATGATCGCCCATTGATCGAAAGAGATCGCACCATCCGCGTTACTCCTGTCAATGACAGCGAAAATGGGTTTGTCCTTCAGTGCGTCACTGTACGACATGTCTTTTTTGGAGCTGAGGGTGCTTGGTTTTTGCACCTTAGGCCTTTTGGCGTTCTGGGTTGACTGCTCGAACGAGCGTTGGCGCTTAGACGTTGAGTCTTCGCTGTGTTTTTCATTTATTGCAATGATTTTCATTGCCCACTCAAGTTTGGCAGATTGCTTTGAATCAAGCTTAGGTTTAGGTACCGCACCTAACACCTTCGCAATTTTCTCCGCATTCCGCCTTTCTTTGTGGTTTGGGAATGTAGGGAGGTTGGGATGTCCTTCGTTGTCCGTTCCACTGTAAGACACAGTTTCACCTTCAACTTGGGGGTTAGGGGGATTGGAAACCCTTTCGTTTTCAGTTCCACTGTAAGTCACAGTTTCACATTCAACTTGGGGGTTAGGGAGATTGGAAATCCTTTTGTTATCAGTTCCACTGTAAGTCACAGTTTCACCTCCAACTTTGGGTTTAGGGGGATTGGACACCCTTTCGTTGTTTGTCCCACTGTAAGTCACAGTTTCGCCTACAACTTGGGGGAGGGAAGGAGTGTTTCCGGAGCTCGAAGGAGGTCCTCCCCTTTCAGCCACGGAGCCGAAAGTCTCGGCACCCGTACCGTCCGGGTTGGTCGACCTTGAGTCCTTTGACATAGGATGGGATGAGGTGGGAGGTTGGGGCAGTGTTTTTGATGAGGGTAGCCCTTTCGTCAACATATCACAGTTCGCGTTGGAACCGAAAGTCTCGGCCCCTCTACTTGCTGCAACAGTCTTCTCCGGGGTCCCTTCAATACGGGCAGTATGAGTGGAAGTGCTGCAAAGAGTCACTGCAACACTTCCACTGGTATGGGCATCCTCCTTAGGAGGGGCGTTAGAACCAGAGGGCTCTCCACATTTCTTGGTTAGCTTGTGAGGCCTTCCTTGAACTGCAGTCGGCTCCCCAGCCCTTCCGCAGGGATTGCAAAAAAAATAGGCCAAAGTGACCATGTTGTGAGGAATTTTATTAAAAACAGTGATTCATACGATAAAAACTTCAAAGGAAGGACAAAAACTGCTTTAACTCCTCAGAATAAGAGAAAATTTTTAAAAACTGCATCAAACTCAGCTCTCTCTACCAGCAAAATAAAGGAAAAAGCAGAGGTAACATCCAGCACATTAACTGTTCGTCGAGCTATTTTAGGTGCAGACCATCTTCAATTAAAAAAACAAAAAAAAAATGCCTCCACCAAACGCCATAAGAGCAAACAGCGGTTGGAGTTCGCACGCGTTCACATGACCTGTGATAGCAACTTTGAAAATGAGCTAAATTGGCAAAATGCGGTTTTTCTGACAAAAAAAATAATCAGGGAAACAGTGGTTGTATCCATCAGGACCATCTAGGTTAAATTTTTTTGGATTCCCGTAGAATATGATGGCGGTACTGAAGTTTTAACATTGAAAGTCTTTCATATGTTCCGTGGTATGATATTCACTTAATGATAAAATATTCAAAAATGAGAATTTTTTTTTATATTTGCTTTAAGAAAAAAATTGAGACCTGAGGACTACAAGCCAGTAGAGGCATTCGGCCGTTACACCCTGTCTTTAAATATGCGTATTCGCTTATTTACGAGCAAAAGCACTTAAAAATTCTATATATTCCTCAAAATATGAATAAAAACATGTCAAAACTTCACTTCTATATAATTTTTTTTTCTGTTGAAAATAAAATTTCAAAAAGGCTTCAAATAGGCCTTCCAAATGATGTACCCCTCTTAAGTAAGGTTCAACTTGTAAAAAAGCGTTTTCGGGGAAACTGTTAGTTCAACAGGCCATCACAATACTATGCCGCCATCTGTGCATTATTTTTACGTAAACCACAAGAATCTGTCCTGGAGCATCGGTAATGAACTTCGGCGAACGAATTTCCTCTTATTTGTTTGATTTCCTTCATGTACATAAAAAACGATGTTGCTGGATGACAGCTTCACTCAGTATAACTGTGCAGTATCTCATAGTCTCATCCGCAATCTTTTCATTCAACATTATATAAATAAAATTCATTTCTCAGTAATCATATCATTGTCATTTTTCCATTCCGTACTTTCAATCTCATATGTTAATACAATAAAATGACAAATAAGGTTCATATGAGAGTAGTGTGTTTTGGGGGAGTCTGGACCCACCCAACCGCCCAAGGCATTGGTCTATCAAAAAGACACATTTGTATAAGGAGTAAAGGCAGTCTAGCTACTTTTAGGGTTACCAACGCTGACATCTTTTTGGTTGGTGATTATCAGTTGGATGCTCCAATTGCGGTTAAGGTTGCTCCAATTGCGGTTAAGAGTGATTTGTGTTGGACGTAGGGAGACGTATGTAGGTATTTTTATATGTTTGTTTATAGATATGTACATACAATATAATTTATAGTAGGGAGTTACAATCGTGGTGACGAATTCATGTTATATCATGTTATGCTCGCATATACATATATGTATATTAATTTTACATTTTGAAAAGTATTGTGAGAGTGCTGGTAGTTAAAAATTTAGATTTAGATGATTATAAGTCTGTGAGACTAGATTTTTAACATATTACATATGTGTTGGTGTTTATGTGCAATACATAGGTATACCTTTGTTAGTTTGTAATCGCTTAGAGTTGCCAATACCAGGTGTTTTTAGGTGTTTTGTGAATGTTTAAAAAGGAGTATCAAGCATTTAATACAATCTAGTACGCTTTTCCCTTAATAGTTCTATATCTATTCTACGCCATGCTACATTTTGTACTGTATAATACTACTTTTTTAGATTGTAGCACAATTTTTCTTACTAATGGGGTTAACACTGATAATTAATTTCCTTATAAAAATTTGATGTTTGTCGTCTTTCGGTTAGTTCTTTGTGAAACATTTATGGATAAGCAACAATCGTGCAGTCTATTATATAATCATAAGATTGTTTACTTATTATAAACAAAACCATTATTTCACAGTTATTTAGTTCGATAAAAGTGAAACTTTTCCAAGAATATTGTTTAAATATCTAATATAAACATAACAAAAATAAAAACACTATTCCCAGTCCGTTAAAAGTGAATATTTTCCAAGAATAATAACGTTCAAGTACTAAAAACTTTTTGCAAACATTCTTTTGTAAAATCTGTGTCGATCTCTAAACAAATATGTTTACTTGCGAACACTGTCAAACCACCTTTACTAGACGGGATAGTCTTGTTCGTCATAGGCAGATGAATCATGAGAAAAAAGTTTCAATTCTGTGTGATAAATGTGGTACGTTTTTTGATAACGCTAGGAATTATAGCTACCACATGAAGAAAAATCATCATGAATTCGTTTCACTTAACACAATATTGAAAAAAAGGAAAAACTCTCAATCTGGTGTGCAAAACAAACGGATTAAAATTGAGGGTGATTTGAATGATGAAGTTAAACATTGCAATATTTGTAAGCTGAATATTAGGAAATCAATGTTTCAAGGGCACCTAAAGAGTGATTCGCATAAAACAAATGCTTGTAGTAAGCATGATGGGTATGGAGGAAATGTTGAAACTATATCTACGGCTTTTAAGAATCGCATAAAAAGCTATAGAGTTCGAGATTGCAATCGTCAAATTGATTATAAGGACTTTATGAAGAAGCAAGAAACTATTATAATAGAACTTGTAAAGAAAACAATGGAGGTCGAAAGTGTTATAAAAGTAGCTTTTGAAATGTTTGGACTATATGTAAAAGATAATGCTAATGAAATGATGACTGACATTAAATCATTTAACACAAAATATAAGATCATAAACCAGTCAAGTGATTTAAAAGAAATGTATAACACGTTTACTGGAGACATCATAACCAAGAGTGAAGAATTTCAGGAGCGTGATAGTGGATGGGCCTTACAAGATGTACTTTACCTTGAAATCAACATAAATAAATACAACCCTATGCATGGATCATCGTATATCGAATTACCAAGGAATATACAATTGAAAAAAGCTATCATCAATGTAAAAAATAATGATAATGCATGTTTTGCCTGGGCTATTGTATCGGCTCTACATCCCTCTAACCATCATGCAGATCGAGTTTCTTCATATCCTCATTACTCAGGAGTTCTTAATTTAAGCGGTATAAAATTCCCGATGGATATAAAAAAAATTCACCAATTTGAAAAACTTAATAATTTAAGTGTTAATGTGTATGGCTTAGAAAATAATACTATTGTAGGACCTGTGTTTTATACTAGTGATAAAAAGAAAAAGCATATAAACTTATTATATATAGAAAATGGTGAAAACAGACATTACTGTTGGATTAAAAACTTAAATAGACTAGTAAGCACCCAAATTTCTAAACATAAATGTACAAAATGGTTATGTGATGGATGTTTAATATACTTCCGCTGTAAAGCTTCTCTTAATGAACATCTCAAACATGATTGCAATAAGGTGCATACAGTATTACCAACCGAAGATAATAACATTTTAAAATTTAAAAACTTTAATAAGAAAATGCGAGTTCCATTTGTAATTTATGCAGATTTTGAAGCAGCTTTAAAACCAATAAAAACTTGTTCGCCAAATCCATTAGTCTCATTTTCGAATAACGTTCAACTTCATGAACCTTTTAGCTTTGCTTATTATATTAAATGTAATTTTGATGATTCGTTAAGTAAATTTATATTATACCGGGGTGATAACTGTCCCAAAGTTTTTATGAATAATTTGATAGATGAAGCACAGCGTATTCAATTAATATTAAGAGAAGAGACTCCAATGAAAAAATTAACTGATGTGGAAAAAGACAATTTTAAAAATTCTAAAACCTGTTTTATATGTGATGATATTTTAAATGAAAATCGAGTAAGAGATCATGATCATCTCACAGGAGAATTTCGAGGTGCTGCACATTCTGAATGTAATTTGAAATATCAAATACCCAATTTCATTCCAGTTATATTACATAACTTAAGTGGTTATGATTCACACTTCATTGTTAAAGAATTTGGTGATAATGATGAAAAAATTGATGTTATACCCACTAATAAAGAACGATATATCTCCTTTACTAAATACATTAAAGGGAATACTTTTAAAAGTAGTATTCAACTTAGGTTTGTAGATTCCTTTAGGTTTATGGCTTCTAGTATTGAGGAACTGTCAGAGAATTTAAATTCAGAACAATTTATTGAAACTAAAAAGGCTTTCCCAGAAGAGGATATGTTTAATCTAGCTACTAAAAAAGGTATTTTTCCATATGAATATGTTACATCATCTTTAAAACTTGAAGAAACTCATCTTCCTCCAAAGTCAGCTTTTTATAGCACTTTAAAATCTAGAAATATAACTAATGACGATTATTTGCATGCTCAAACAGTATGGAATACCTTCAATATAAAGACATTAGGAGAATACAGCGATGTTTATTTAAAAACTGATGTTATGCTTCTAGCAGATGTTTTTGAAAATTTCCGGAATGTTTGTATTAAAACATATGATCTTGATCCCTTTCAGTATTATACAGCACCAGGTCTAAGCTGGGATGCAATGCTGAAAAGTACAAAAGTGGAATTAGAACTTTTTACTGATATTGATATGACTCATTTTATACAAAAAGGAATAAGAGGTGGTTTAAGCCAATGCAGTGGAAGATATGCTAAGGCTAATAATAAATATATGCCAAACTTTGATGAGAATAAAAAATCGACTTTTTTAGGGTATTTCGATGCAAATAATTTGTATGGATGGGCAATGAGTCAATATCTTCCCATCAACAAGTTTCGATGGTTAAATGAAAATGAATTTAAAAGTTTAAATATAGAATCAATACCTGATGACTCAAATAAAGGTTATATTTTGTGTGTAGATTTAGATTATCCTGATTATTTACATGATTTACATAATGAACTGCCATTTTGCCCTGAAAACATGAAACCACCATATAAAAGTTCTAAAAATTCAAAATTAATTGCAAATCAATTTAATAAAACACGATATGTTATTCACTACCGAAACCTTAAACAATGTGTATCAAACGGTTTAGTATTGAAAAAAGTACATAAAGTTCTAGAGTTCAATCAAAATGCATGGTTAAAATCGTATATCGATCTTAATACACGTTTAAGAACTCAATCAAGTAATGATTTCGAGAAAGACTTTTATAAACTTATGAATAACAGTGTTTTTGGGAAAACAATGGAAAATGTTGATAAAAGAGTTGATGTAAAACTAATCACAAAATGGGATAATAATGGTAAACGTATGGGAGCAAATTCGCTTATATGTAAACCAAATTTTCATAGTAGATCGATTATACATGAGAACTTAGTTGTCATTCAAATGAATCGATTGAAGGTTAAGTATGATAAGCCTACATACATTGGATTTTCTATTCTAGATTTATCTAAGACCTTAATGTATGACTTCCATTACAATTTTATGAAAGATAAATATGGCGATAAGCTGCAACTATTATATACTGATACTGACTCACTTATTTATGAATTCAAAACAGAGGATTTGTATGATGATATAAACAAAAATTTAACCTATTTTGATACGAGTGATTATCCAGAGAATAATAAATATAATATTCCTAGAGTGAATAAGAAAGTCTTAGGAAAGTTTAAAGACGAGTGTTCAGGCAAATTGGTCCTTGAATTTGTAGGCACCAAATCGAAATCATATTGTATTGTCACTGAAGATGATATAGTTAAGAAAATAAAAGGGATTCAGAAAAATATTGTAGCAAATGAGATAACCTTAAATGATTTTAGAGATTGCCTAAATAACCCGTCTACTTCTCTATTAAAAGAGATGTATTGTTTTAGAAGTGACAAACATTTTATTTACACACAATTAATAAATAAGATCAGTCTTACAGGTAATGATGATAAAAGATTTGTTATCCCTAATTCCTCTACAACTTTAGCGTGGGGTAATAAGCGTATAGAAGAATATTATTTTATCTAAAAATTGTCTTAAGATATACCTGCATATGTAAAATGTTATATAAAAAAAAAAATTTTTATGTTAATAAAATGTTGATACTTATAATAAAATTATGGTGATTTTTGTTAAACTTTAAGATATAATATAATGAGTAAGGACATAGTTCTTTTTATCATAAAATGTATTATATAAAAGAATATTCAAATATATATGTATGTATAATAAAGTCAATTGAAAAATGCTTATTGTTTTATTTTTTATTTTTATTTCATAGCACTTTTTTTTGAAAGCAGTTGATTGCGAAATACGAATAGGATAAACTTATTTTGATAGTAAAGGCAACAGCAATAACCCCTAAATATCAGTAGTAATATAAATACTACAGTTGAACAACATTTTCGTGCTGATCGGTATAATTCCATATAAAAAAATCTCAATACTTCTGATTTTGCTGATAATGGAGTTCATGTGTTAGCCTATGAGTAGGTTGGAAATTTGGAATGAGTTGGCTGTTGTGGTTTTGTGTGAACGAAAAAGTGGTGGATGGGAATTTTTATTTCTATTTTAAGAACTGTGTGTGGAAAGAAATTTGTAGTTGAACATAGGGAAAAGTTTGGTTCATAACAAAACCATAGAGATTATTAACATACAAGTACAATAAATATGATGAAGGTAGGTTTGGAATATACGAACTCATAAATTTGTTGTTTGCCTTTCAGAGCCTGTATTAGGGTTATATTGGATCACTTCATTTCCCACCAAATTTCCATTATAGTTATCAGCTTATAACCCATTTCAATAGCTTTTACTAGTTAGTCAATTACACACATGTTCCTAATAAGTACCTCTGTTCATCAGATAGGGTGCAGACTCTTTCTTATGGTTTTTTCACTGCTGCAGGTTCTACAAAGTGAGAAATGGCTTTCAGGGGGCGCCATCATGGTGTTGAATTATAAACAGTGTTGATCTACTTTTAACTGGTGGTGATCTGCTTTCAACTGCATCAGTTCGATATCAGCTTTTAAATATCAGATCAGCTTTCAAATATCAGATCAGCTTTTAAATTTGATCTGATCCGATAATATGGTTGGGCTATGAATCAAACTCTTCCCTATGGTGGTTTTTAGTGGGTGACTGATGCTGATCAGTTTACCAAAAATTTTATAATGTCTTATAAAAATAAAGACATTGGTTACGTTTTGGAGGTAGACTTGGATTATCCCCATACCTTACATGACGTTCACAATGACCTACCTTTCTGCCCAGAAAATATTTGTACTCCGGGAACCAAATCTAAAAAATTGGTTAGCAGCTTTTATAAGAAACGTAAATATGTTATTCATATAGAAAACTTGAAGCAAGCCTTAAAACATGGTTTGATATTAAAAAAAGTTCACAGAGTCATACAATTTAATCAATCTAATTGGCTTCAAAAGTATATTGAATTAAATACTCACCATCGTCAGAAAGCTAGAAATACCTTCGAAATATTTTTTTCAAATTAATGAACAACAGTGTCTATGGTAAAACAATGGAAAACGTAGATTAAAGAACTGTATAACTGTAACCAATGTATAGTGTATTGTGTGTCGGGTATCGAGTATCGGATATGGGGATTGGATATGGGGATCGGATATCGGGTGCGGGGTATGGGGTAGGTATGTGGTGTTGGGAGGGTGGTGTTGTGGGGTCGGCGGGGCGGCGGGTGTTGTGATTGGAGTTGTAAGAACCCCGCCGACCCCACACCACCACCCTCCCAACACCACATACCTACCCCATACCCCGCACCCGATATCCGATCCCCATATCCAATCCCCATATCCGATACTCGATACCCGACACACAATACACTATACATTGGTTACAGTTATACAGTTCTTTAATCTACGTTTTCCATTGTTTTACCATAGACACTGTTGTTCATTAATTTGAAAAAAATATTTCGAAGGTATTTCTAGCTTTCTGACGATGGTGAGTATTTAATTCAATATACTTTTGAAGCCAATTAGATTGATTAAATTGTATGACTCTGTGAACTTTTTTTAATATCAAACCATGTTTTAAGGCTTGCTTCAAGTTTTCTATATGAATAACATATTTACGTTTCTTATAAAAGCTGCTAACCAATTTTTTAGATTTGGTTCCCGGAGTACAAATATTTTCTGGGCAGAAAGGTAGGTCATTGTGAACGTCATGTAAGGTATGGGGATAATCCAAGTCTACCTCCAAAACGTAACCAATGTCTTTATTTTTATAAGACATTATAAAATTTTTGGTAAACTGATCAGCATCAGTCACCCACTGAAAACCACCATAGGGAAGAGTTTGATTCATAGCCCAACCATATTATCGGATCAGATCAAATTTAAAAGCTGATCTGATATTTGAAAGCTGATCTGATATTTAAAAGCTGATATCGAACTGATGCAGTTGAAAGCAGATCACCACCAGTTAAAAGTAGATCACCACTGTTTATAATTCAACACCATGATGGCGCCCCCTGAAAGCCATTTCTCACTTTGTAGAACCTGCAGCAGTGAAAAAACCATAAGAAAGAGTCTGCACCCTATCTGATGAACAGAGGTACTTATTAGGAACATGTGTGTAATTGACTAACTAGTAAAAGCTATTGAAATGGGTTATAAGCTGATAACTATAATGGAAATTTGGTGGGAAATGAAGTGATCCAATATAACCCTAATACAGGCTCTGAAAGGCAAACAACAAATTTATGAGTTCGTATATTCCAAACCTACCTTCATCATATTTATTGTACTTGTATGTTAATAATCTCTATGGTTTTGTTATGAACCAAACTTTTCCCTATGTTCAACTACAAATTTCTTTCCACACACAGTTCTTAAAATAGAAATAAAAATTCCCATCCACCACTTTTTCGTTCACACAAAACCACAACAGCCAACTCATTCCAAATTTCCAACCTACTCATAGGCTAACACATGAACTCCATTATCAGCAAAATCAGAAGTATTGAGATTTTTTTATATGGAATTATACCGATCAGCACGAAAATGTTGTTCAACTGTAGTATTTATATTACTACTGATATTTAGGGGTTATTGCTGTTGCCTTTACTATCAAAATAAGTTTATCCTATTCGTATTTCGCAATCAACTGCTTTCAAAAAAAAGTGCTATGAAATAAAAATAAAAAATAAAACAATAAGCATTTTTCAATTGACTTTATTATACATACATATATATTTGAATATTCTTTTATATAATACATTTTATGATAAAAAGAACTATGTCCTTACTCATTATATTATATCTTAAAGTTTAACAAAAATCACCATAATTTTATTATAAGTATCAACATTTTATTAACATAAAAATTTTTTTTTTTATATAACATTTTACATATGCAGGTATATCTTAAGACAATTTTTAGATAAAATAATATTCTTCTATACGCTTATTACCCCACGCTAAAGTTGTAGAGGAATTAGGGATAACAAATCTTTTATCATCATTACCTGTAAGACTGATCTTATTTATTAATTGTGTGTAAATAAAATGTTTGTCACTTCTAAAACAATACATCTCTTTTAATAGAGAAGTAGACGGGTTATTTAGGCAATCTCTAAAATCATTTAAGGTTATCTCATTTGCTACAATATTTTTCTGAATCCCTTTTATTTTCTTAACTATATCATCTTCAGTGACAATACAATATGATTTCGATTTGGTGCCTACAAATTCAAGGACCAATTTGCCTGAACACTCGTCTTTAAACTTTCCTAAGACTTTCTTATTCACTCTAGGAATATTATATTTATTATTCTCTGGATAATCACTCGTATCAAAATAGGTTAAATTTTTGTTTATATCATCATACAAATCCTCTGTTTTGAATTCATAAATAAGTGAGTCAGTATCAGTATATAATAGTTGCAGCTTATCGCCATATTTATCTTTCATAAAATTGTAATGGAAGTCATACATTAAGGTCTTAGATAAATCTAGAATAGAAAATCCAATGTATGTAGGCTTATCATACTTAACCTTCAATCGATTCATTTGAATGACAACTAAGTTCTCATGTATAATCGATCTACTATGAAAATTTGGTTTACATATAAGCGAATTTGCTCCCATACGTTTACCATTATTATCCCATTTTGTGATTAGTTTTACATCAACTCTTTTATCAACATTTTCCATTGTTTTCCCAAAAACACTGTTATTCATAAGTTTATAAAAGTCTTTCTCGAAATCATTACTTGATTGAGTTCTTAAACGTGTATTAAGATCGATATACGATTTTAACCATGCATTTTGATTGAACTCTAGAACTTTATGTACTTTTTTCAATACTAAACCGTTTGATACACATTGTTTAAGGTTTCGGTAGTGAATAACATATCGTGTTTTATTAAATTGATTTGCAATTAATTTTGAATTTTTAGAACTTTTATATGGTGGTTTCATGTTTTCAGGGCAAAATGGCAGTTCATTATGTAAATCATGTAAATAATCAGGATAATCTAAATCTACACACAAAATATAACCTTTATTTGAGTCATCAGGTATTGATTCTATATTTAAACTTTTAAATTCATTTTCATTTAACCATCGAAACTTGTTGATGGGAAGATATTGACTCATTGCCCATCCATACAAATTATTTGCATCGAAATACCCTAAAAAAGTCGATTTTTTATTCTCATCAAAGTTTGGCATATATTTATTATTAGCCTTAGCATATCTTCCACTGCATTGGCTTAAACCACCTCTTATTCCTTTTTGTATAAAATGAGTCATATCAATATCAGTAAAAAGTTCTAATTCCACTTTTGTACTTTTCAGCATTGCATCCCAGCTTAGACCTGGTGCTGTATAATACTGAAAGGGATCAAGATCATATGTTTTAATACAAACATTCCGGAAATTTTCAAAAACATCTGCTAGAAGCATAACATCAGTTTTTAAATAAACATCGCTGTATTCTCCTAATGTCTTTATATTGAAGGTATTCCATACTGTTTGAGCATGCAAATAATCGTCATTAGTTATATTTCTAGATTTTAAAGTGCTATAAAAAGCTGACTTTGGAGGAAGATGAGTTTCTTCAAGTTTTAAAGATGATGTAACATATTCATATGGAAAAATACCTTTTTTAGTAGCTAGATTAAACATATCCTCTTCTGGGAAAGCCTTTTTAGTTTCAATAAATTGTTCTGAATTTAAATTCTCTGACAGTTCCTCAATACTAGAAGCCATAAACCTAAAGGAATCTATAAACCTAAGTTGAATACTACTTTTAAAAGTATTCCCTTTAATGTATTTAGTAAAGGAGATATATCGTTCTTTATTAGTGGGTATAACATCAATTTTTTCATCATTATCACCAAATTCTTTAACAATGAAGTGTGAATCATAACCACTTAAGTTATGTAATATAACTGGAATGAAATTGGGTATTTGATATTTCAAATTACATTCAGAATGTGCAGCACCTCGAAATTCTCCTGTGAGATGATCATGATCTCTTACTCGATTTTCATTTAAAATATCATCACATATAAAACAGGTTTTAGAATTTTTAAAATTGTCTTTTTCCACATCAGTTAATTTTTTCATTGGAGTCTCTTCTCTTAATATTAATTGAATACGCTGTGCTTCATCTATCAAATTATTCATAAAAACTTTGGGACAGTTATCACCCCGGTATAATATAAATTTACTTAACGAATCATCAAAATTACATTTAATATAATAAGCAAAGCTAAAAGGTTCATGAAGTTGAACGTTATTCGAAAATGAGACTAATGGATTTGGCGAACAAGTTTTTATTGGTTTTAAAGCTGCTTCAAAATCTGCATAAATTACAAATGGAACTCGCATTTTCTTATTAAAGTTTTTAAATTTTAAAATGTTATTATCTTCGGTTGGTAATACTGTATGCACCTTATTGCAATCATGTTTGAGATGTTCATTAAGAGAAGCTTTACAGCGGAAGTATATTAAACATCCATCACATAACCATTTTGTACATTTATGTTTAGAAATTTGGGTGCTTACTAGTCTATTTAAGTTTTTAATCCAACAGTAATGTCTGTTTTCACCATTTTCTATATATAATAAGTTTATATGCTTTTTCTTTTTATCACTAGTATAAAACACAGGTCCTACAATAGTATTATTTTCTAAGCCATACACATTAACACTTAAATTATTAAGTTTTTCAAATTGGTGAATTTTTTTTATATCCATCGGGAATTTTATACCGCTTAAATTAAGAACTCCTGAGTAATGAGGATATGAAGAAACTCGATCTGCATGATGGTTAGAGGGATGTAGAGCCGATACAATAGCCCAGGCAAAACATGCATTATCATTATTTTTTACATTGATGATAGCTTTTTTCAATTGTATATTCCTTGGTAATTCGATATACGATGATCCATGCATAGGGTTGTATTTATTTATGTTGATTTCAAGGTAAAGTACATCTTGTAAGGCCCATCCACTATCACGCTCCTGAAATTCTTCACTCTTGGTTATGATGTCTCCAGTAAACGTGTTATACATTTCTTTTAAATCACTTGACTGGTTTATGATCTTATATTTTGTGTTAAATGATTTAATGTCAGTCATCATTTCATTAGCATTATCTTTTACATATAGTCCAAACATTTCAAAAGCTACTTTTATAACACTTTCGACCTCCATTGTTTTCTTTACAAGTTCTATTATAATAGTTTCTTGCTTCTTCATAAAGTCCTTATAATCAATTTGACGATTGCAATCTCGAACTCTATAGCTTTTTATGCGATTCTTAAAAGCCGTAGATATAGTTTCAACATTTCCTCCATACCCATCATGCTTACTACAAGCATTTGTTTTATGCGAATCACTCTTTAGGTGCCCTTGAAACATTGATTTCCTAATATTCAGCTTACAAATATTGCAATGTTTAACTTCATCATTCAAATCACCCTCAATTTTAATCCGTTTGTTTTGCACACCAGATTGAGAGTTTTTCCTTTTTTTCAATATTGTGTTAAGTGAAACGAATTCATGATGATTTTTCTTCATGTGGTAGCTATAATTCCTAGCGTTATCAAAAAACGTACCACATTTATCACACAGAATTGAAACTTTTTTCTCATGATTCATCTGCCTATGACGAACAAGACTATCCCGTCTAGTAAAGGTGGTTTGACAGTGTTCGCAAGTAAACATATTTGTTTAGAGATCGACACAGATTTTACAAAAGAATGTTTGCAAAAAGTTTTTAGTACTTGAACGTTATTATTCTTGGAAAATATTCACTTTTAACGGACTGGGAATAGTGTTTTTATTTTTGTTATGTTTATATTAGATATTTAAACAATATTCTTGGAAAAGTTTCACTTTTATCGAACTAAATAACTGTGAAATAATGGTTTTGTTTATAATAAGTAAACAATCTTATGATTATATAATAGACTGCACGATTGTTGCTTATCCATAAATGTTTCACAAAGAACTAACCGAAAGACGACAAACATCAAATTTTTATAAGGAAATTAATTATCAGTGTTAACCCCATTAGTAAGAAAAATTGTGCTACAATCTAAAAAAGTAGTATTATACAGTACAAAATGTAGCATGGCGTAGAATAGATATAGAACTATTAAGGGAAAAGCGTACTAGATTGTATTAAATGCTTGATACTCCTTTTTAAACATTCACAAAACACCTAAAAACACCTGGTATTGGCAACTCTAAGCGATTACAAACTAACAAAGGTATACCTATGTATTGCACATAAACACCAACACATATGTAATATGTTAAAAATCTAGTCTCACAGACTTATAATCATCTAAATCTAAATTTTTAACTACCAGCACTCTCACAATACTTTTCAAAATGTAAAATTAATATACATATATGTATATGCGAGCATAACATGATATAACATGAATTCGTCACCACGATTGTAACTCCCTACTATAAATTATATTGTATGTACATATCTATAAACAAACATATAAAAATACCTACATACGTCTCCCTACGTCCAACACAAATCACTCTTAACCGCAATTGGAGCAACCTTAACCGCAATTGGAGCATCCAACTGATAATCACCAACCAAAAAGATGTCAGCGTTGGTAACCCTAAAAGTAGCTAGACTGCCTTTACTCCTTATACAAATGTGTCTTTTTGATAGACCAATGCCTTGGGCGGTTGGGTGGGTCCAGACTCCCCCAAAACACACTACTTATGAGTATACAGCGTGGCCTCTTGCACCACCCTTGGACTTCGAACTTTTCGATACATCGAGTATAAGCCTTAATATTCAAGCTATCAGCGGCTCGTTGTACTGTTCTCCTTTTTTTGTATAATGCACTCCTTTTGCTGTTTGTCTACCAATCGGGCCTTGCATTCACGGTTTTTATTTAATTCTGAATTTCGCAGCGCCATGGCCCAAAAGTCATTATTTTTCTTGATTGCAAATATTCATAGTCATAAGAAAAACATCGAAAAACTGTTTTATTTTTATTTATTTTATTTATTTAAGCTCAACAAACATGTTGTCCATTGTATAGTAAAAAAAAAAGAAAACCTCAGAATTCCAAATGTCATTTTGGCAATCAGAGGTAGAAGATATCTTCTAAATGCTGCTTCTCAACAACTTGCTGGCCATTTAAACTTTTGCCAACATAACCTAATCGACTTCCTATCGTTCCCCAGACGAAGACGAAAATAGAATAAAAATAATTTAAAATCGATACACTTCAGCTCTTTATCAATTTTATCGTTGTCAATTTAAGGGTGCTGTGCTGCTTCAAATGTCGCATGACCATAGAAAATCTCGTTGTTCCATCAAACTTGTCAAGGACAAAATCGACTCCTTTTGATTTTGATAAAATCTAAGGACAAGATGATGAGCTATTATGTAACCTGTTTAACATCATACTTGAAACAATTATAAAACAACTCGTAGGTCCACCAAGGGACAAAGTATTTTATGTCAACTTTGATAAAATTTTGTATACCTACTCACTATACACACAATGTAAGGAAACTTTTTGTTTGGTTTTGACTTTAAAAGTTAATTATAGTTGCTAATGAGCAACTAAGTCTCGTTTTTGAGATGATTTTCGGTTTTCTTATCTCCCTCATCATTAATTTAACACGACAAACTTTTGAGTGCCCTATTTTTGGACGGAGTTTTAGACTTAAGCAAAGCAAGTACAACACGATAAAGGTTTTTGTTTTGAAAGTTAATGGTATCTTATATGACAATCATTCAATAAACTTTGTGCTTCTATAATATGTACTACTATTGAGCCTTCAGTTAGTTGTGGTGTGCCAAAACATTAGTTTTGAAGGGCAAGTATTTACTTGGTCAATGATAAAGCTATGATTAAGATTTAAGTGATTTTTATTCAATATTTTATAAAAACAATTAATAATATACAATATAAGATATAGCATGGCATTGCCGTCTGCCAGATTGACAAATAATTATATAAGTTTGATTACATTTAACCGATTCAAAATTGCAAGTAGTAAAGCTAATATAAATTTAAATTGATCACATAATAAGTAATACAACAACAAAAAAGAACAAAAGGATGATAACACCTGAGTATCTTAAAACATTTCACGGTAAGCCAGCGCCACCTTGCAGTAATTGAAGAGCTTTGGGACTTCCATTTCATTTAAAAATGATAACATCTCATCTTCGTTTAAGACATTGCAGCCATAATAAAATCTTCTTGTTTTTTTCAACACTGGACATCTTCCAAGAAAGTGGAACACGTCTTCGCTTTCTCTCTGATTACACAAATTACATAATACCGGAAGGTCATCTCTATGGGGAACAAAGTTGAGACTTAAAAGTTCTCCACGCAGTCTTACCATCATTGATATTTGACCCACACTGTACTCATCTCGAAAATAGTTTTTAGGGCCCAGATTGTGACATAATCTATTGTATATCGATCTATGCACTGATCTAGTAGCTTCTTCTATATATCTTTCGCGATATTTTACGTCCACAGTCTCAATTAGTTTATAGAGAGAGCTTTTCCATTCACTGATGTTTTCTAAGTTCAGATTTAGTTGAATACCACACCGCTGCGCCAGCTCCAACCACTCCGCATACCAGCTACTTCTTCGATCAATGGCTTGTAGCGCCGCCTTTTTGGTAATCTTTCGTTAGACATGTTCAACATCTTGATTATATAGTCTATGTGCAGCTTAAGTGTGCGAATGAAGAGCGGGGAGAGTCCTGTTTCCAACATCACAATGTAGTTGGGAGTATTCGAAGGAAGACGAAATATCCTTTTCACATAAAACCTCTAAAGTGCTTCAACAGTTTCATATTTTTTTGTATCCCCATACTTGAGATCCGTAAAGCATGATCGACTCCGACACTGATTCAAAAACACGATACTTACTAATATATGGGCAATGCATTTGTTAGCGAAACATTTCTTCCATGTAGCACCAATGGCATTCTTGGCCTTGACAAGTTTTTCTTTGAAATGCTTTTCCAAACTAAGGTTTTTTGTAAAACAGACCCCAAGATAACTATAGTCTTTAACAACTTCAATACTTTCCTCGTTAAAGGACCACCTTTCATTTGAGCAGTTTATTCCACCACCATTTTTGAAAATCATTACTTTGGACTTGTTCAGGTTCACTTTTAAACTCCAAGCTTTGCAGTACCTATCTAGTTGGTCAATCATCAACTGTAGCGACTCAGGTGAGTAGGCGAACAAGACTATATCATCAGCGTAGAAAAGCGCCTTTTTAACAGTTTCTGCGTACTTTATTCCTCCAGACAGACAGTCAGAAAGGTCTTCAATATACAGTGCAAACAAGAGAGGGCTTAAAGCACAACCCTGACGAACTCCTGATTCGGTTTAAACCATTCAGACATTTCCTCGCCATTCCATACCGCCGCTTTGGTATCGCCATAAAGATTTTGAAGAACTCTACCAAATTTTTTTGGACATTCCTATTGTATAGAGTTTATAAATTAAGGCATGCCTGTCCCCATCAAACGCTGCCTTAAAATCGACAAAAAACAGTACAGCTGCTTCCCATTTCTCAAAAATGTTTCTGCGATGCTTCTTAGCACAAATATATGGTCTGTCGGTGAGTATCCTGACCTAAATTCAGCTTGGGTTTCCTTTATTAGACTATTTTGGTCAATCCAGTTTCTTAGTCGTCTTTGCAGAACAGCGGTAAATATTTTGTAAGATGAGTTAAGGAAACTTATCCCACGATAATTTTCCGGATTCCTCGTGTTTCCTTTTTTAAAGATTGGGAAGATTAGAGCTTCCTTAAACTCCTGCGGTATACTGCCTGTATCCATAACTTCATTAAAAAGCACATTAAGTTTACTTATTAACACCGTGGTTCCATATTTGTAGAATTCTACAGGAATTCCATCAGATCCTGCAGCCTTTCCATCCTTTAAGCTCTTCAAAGAATAAATTATTTTTTCACTAGTTATATGCACATCCAGCAATTGATTATCCGTGTTCGGTGCAGCATAGGCAATAGCGATATTGTTAGAAGGCGGATTCAATAACTCCTTAAAATACAGAAACAGGATGTCCGGGGTTAAATCTTGATTTATTGTAAATTTGTTTCCATTAAAAGTTCTAACTTTATTCCAAAACTTAGTTGGATTACTAGCAAGTGCTAGTTGTCTAGCCTCCGCCTCAAAGTGCTTTTCTTTTTTGCTCTTACATAATAATTTAAACTCTTTATTTGCATCCAAATACTGGTTTTTGCTGAATTGGTCATTACCAATGCGGAATGCTCTCAGCCATCCAAATGATTTATTTCGGGCATTTTTGCAATCCTTATCAAACCAGGGGGCAATTTGTCTCGGGTTATTTGGATTGTGACTACTTCCGACAGGATAAAGCTATGATATTGCCCTTATAACTGAGCCTTTTTGAATGATAAGAAATTCCTTTTTCATCCTATAGTTGGCTCTTCTAAGTGGGGTTAACTATATAAAGGAGGTGAAAAACTGCGACATATGCTATGGACTGCTACAAACAACATAGAAACTCTTATTTGGCGGCGGATTTATCGTTAAAGGTAAACTCATGGATGAGGTTAACAGCCAAAATTCAATGAATTAGCGTATTATGACCATCCGCATTAAGTTTGAATTCGTCAACATTAGCCTGATATGCACCCGCGCCGCGCCCCCTACGGAAGAGAAAGACGATAATTCCAAATATTGCTTCAACTAGCTCCACGAGAATACATAAGATAAGATCAATGCCCTAGAAATGACGTTGAAATCACCAAGGACAGAGCGGGGAGTCTTAGCTCATTTCTCACAACCATGTATTGCTGCGGGGCTTCATCTATTTGTTAGAAGTTAACGCTTCACTCATCTCGAAATTTTCGAAATCATATGACGATCCCCAGATGAATCAATTGTCAACTAAATTGACCATGTTCCGGTCTAGGTGCAAGACACTCTTCCAGTGTCATTGATGTTCGAACCTTAGTGTAAATAGCTAAAAGTATATAGACATTCTGTTAAAGACTCGCGTGAACTAAAGCTGCACTCGCAAGAGTTTTCTCTTTCAGTGTCTTTTCCAATCGAGTGTATCTTCACCTATACCTTCAAGCCATCAGCAATGAATACTCTGAGGTTCTAGGTTTTACTCGACCTCCAAAACGACACCCATGATTTGATGAAAGAACGAAAAACAACCATTTGAGGAAATTGAGAGATACCATGATTCGAAAATTTAAGCAAAATGCAAAAATATCATACCATGGTGGAAAGCCTCGAACTCAAGCACATACAGACCAGCAGACAAACAAAATAATAGAATCCCAGGCGCTACTGAGGATCTGGAAAGACAACTTTTGCAGGCTGCTTTACGGCGATGAAGAAATTAATTGAGCTTTCAGTCAGAATGCCCTATTCAGGTTGAACAATAATCCAGAATGCTTGTAAACTTAAACTGGCAACTCTGGTTTCGATCTACTTGCCCGTGTTTTTTTCTGCCTCCGTGTTTTTTCTTTGTAAATTGATAAATTTTAAGTGATATCCGCAGTATTAAATATAACTATAGTGTGCAACTTTGAGTCTATTGCTGTGAATTAAAAACCAACGATAACCTGTGTTATTTTTATATTAACATCAAGCATCTGTTGATTTATTATATCCCATTTTTATTATCATTGAGTGCTACCTGTGAATCTGTGTCACTATCCATCTCACTCTTTTAATTTTGCTGAAGGTACTCTCTCACACCTTCCCCGCATCTGTACTGCATCTACAAGTTTTCATCTCGCGGCGAATAGCCCTTAACTACCTCAACCTATAACAAAAAAAATTGATTGCACATTCTTCCTGGCTGTCCACCGATTTCGCCTCATGTACACACATCTTTAGTGACAATTTGTGACTTTGTCTCATTCTACCCGGTGAGTTCAAACTTAATATATGTTCTGCCATTAGCATTTTATATACTACATAAGTGAAAAATCTTTTTTTCTTCTTGTCAACCACAAATAAACACAACATAAACGTCACTTCAAGTCAGCTGTCATCATTACAAACTACGTTACCCGTTCTTGATCTTGTATTTACTAAGGTTTGCGATAACTTTGTTTTAGAAGAGACTTCATCTATCATTTTAAACAAAACAAGTGTTTTCACAAGACATTTAAAATAAGGCTACGTTTATGACCGAGCGTAATCGCAACGCGCGATGCGACGAGAATCGCTCCATCGCTTGTCACATTTTCGCTATGTTTATCGCGGGCGATTGAGTGTTTATAGTAGCGCGTAATCGCAAGCGATTGAAAGTTAACAACACAACTCAACATTTTTTTTATTCACGTTGGAGCAGTTGAGAAAGCAATATGCGTGCATTAACTCGCAAAATTTTATTGTTAGAGAACAGCTATTTGTTGCGCAAAAAATATTTAAAAAATATAAATAAAACAAAAAATTTTCAAGTGCACCCAATCGCCACGGAACGAAAATATTAAATTATTTAATAATTAAATATATTTACTCACGTCCCAAGTCACATTTTTTTTCAACATCCTCCCAAACTTTTCTTATTATAATTTCGATTGTGGTACCCGTGGCGTAATGGTTAGCATGTCCACCTGCTAACCCAGAGGTTCGAGGTTCGAATCCCAGCAGAGGCAAAATGCCAAAATGTTTTTCCACGGGTATCGCCTTTCGCGAGGAATTGGCAAGTCCTCCGTTAGTAAATTCATTGCCATGAAAAGCGCATTCTCAATTAGCCGTTCGGAACCGGCGAAAAATTGTAGGTCCCCTCCATTCCCTCACAAGGCATGGTTGTGAGAAATGCGCTAGGCCCAGGGGCTCCTCGCTCTGTTGCGCCACCCTATTTATTTTATTTTTATTTTAATCTGCATGGCGCAAATTTCATAAACATTGAATATCACGCACACACTCTATGAAAATATCCATGCTGTTTCGCTGGTTTCGCTCAAATAAATCAAAATATTTTGATTGCAAATTTTCGTCGCTTTTATCGCTTGTCTAATATAATTTATCGCTAGTAGCGAATCTCATCGCATCGCGCGTTGCGATTACGCTCGGTCATAAACGTAGCCTAAGCTTTTTCTATAGCGACAAGACTCGAGCGAATATTGATGAGAAGAAATTACTCTTTGATTTTAAAAACGCTGATTATCATCAAATCAACTTACACTTACATTAATTGGTTTACTGAACCTTCAACAGTAAATGAAAAGGCTGTAAAGTTGTATAAAGTTTTAAATTCTGTTTGTGAAAGTTTTGTTCCTAAAAAGATTATCACTTTTTTTAAAGCCCCTCCCTGATATGATAAATTGTTAACTAATTTAAAAAAAACGTAAAAATAAAGCTCATCGTAAATGGACAGCCTCGGGCAATTCTCCTGACTACGAAATTTTTCAGAGTTATGACGCTGAATTCAAATCATACGACAAAATATGTTATGACCGTTACGTGGTTGAATCAGGATCTCTTATTAAAAGGAATCCTCGTCACTTTTATAAATTCATTAACAATAAACGTTACGTAACTAACTTCCCTTCTACTATATACTCTGGAAGTAGTGTTTGCTCGGAAACATCTGATATATGTGAACTTTTTGCTTCTTTTTTTGAATCTGTGTATTCAAATCCAATCACTTTTGACAGCAATGATTTTAATTACATTACGGATCACAATGTTAGCCGAAGCCCTATTTCAATCACTATGGAAGACCTTATCCGTAGCCTTAGAACCATAGATGTTAACAAAGGTAGTGGTCCCGATGATATTCCTCCTTTGTTTTTAAAAAAGATCGCTGAAACTATTTCTAAGCCTTTGCTTCAACTTTTCAACCAATCTTTGTCATTGTTTTCAGTTTTAAGCGAGCATCAACATGGCTTTCTTAAAGGTAGATCTACTACTACCAATTTAGCAGATTATACCTCATTCATTCTCTTAGAAATGGAAAAAGGGAACCAGGTTGATGCTATCTATACTGACTTCAGCAAAGCTTTCGACAAGGTTGTTCACAATCTGCTTATTTTTAAATAAAAAAAATATGGCATTCATGACACCTTATTATTGTGGATCCAATCGTATTTGTCGCAAAGGATGCAGTGTGTCAAGTTTTGTGATGTCTTGTCACGTCAAATTAATGTAACTTCTGGAGTACCCCAAGGTAGCCATCTTGGCCCACTTTTGTTTCTCCTTTTTATAAATGACTTGCCCTTACTGTTTGAAGGTTGTAGATTTCTGTTGTATGCCGACGATCTATAGTTGTTTCATACAATTAACAATATTGCCGATACACAATTATTGCAGCAATGTTTAATCAGCCTAGTAAAGTGGCTAACGGAATGATGTTAAATGTGGAAAAATGTAATACAATTTCTTTTTTAAGAAAAACATGTGCAAAACATTTTGACTACTCCATTGACGGACAAAAGTTAGTAAGAATTGACGTAGTAAAAGACTTAGGAGTTTTAATTGACAGAAAACTAACTTTTAAACATCATATTGATAAAGTTCATTCCAAGAGTATGGCTATGCTTGGTTTCGTTAAGCGAAGATCCAAGGAATTTAGTGATCCCTATATTACTAAAGCTATATATTGTTCATTGGTACGGTCACTGTTATAGTACTGTAGTGTAATATGGTCTCCGTTGTATGCTGTTGATATAAAGAAACTTGAATCTGTCCAAAAGCAATTTTTGTTGTTCGCATTGAGAGGTCCTGGATGGAACCCCGACAGTTTTGTCTTACCTCGTTATTCACATCGACTAAATCTTATTAATATGTGCAGCCTTGTAAATCGTAGAGAATTGTCCGAAGCTTTATTTGCGTTCGATCTTTTAAATGGAAATATTAACTCACCATTTTTGTCTTCCAAAATATCTGTAAATCCTAACGTTCGTATTTTTAAGACATACCAAATTTTTTAAGGAGAGCAACTCAAGGACTAATTATGCTTCTCATGAATGTTTCAATAGATGTTCAAAAGCATTTAATAAATATTTTGATTTGTTCAATGTAAATATGAATAGAGAAAACTTCCGGAGAAAAATCCTAAATAGAATGATTTTTGAAGACTTTTCTTGACTTTCTTTTGTTTAGCAAATCCGATTTATAAATTGTTTTTATATCAACAAATGTATTTGATTTTATTTTCTATGTAGTGCAATCTTTGTTTTTTTTTTATAATTAATGTTGTCTTAATTTGGCAAAATAAACTAAACTAAACTAAAACTAAATTAATTAAAACCGGTGATGCAGATGGGCTTGACGCCGAGCTTTTCAAGGCAGCTGGAGATCAGTTTAAAAGGAGCATGCACAAGTTGATCTGCATAATTTGGTCGGAATGAAGCATTCCTTTTGAATGCAATTTCAGTATCGTATTTCCCATCCTAAAAATAGACTGTAGAATGTCGATATAAACCAGCCGATATAAATAAGCCATTAAGGCCGCGTGTGACATAATTTTTTACAGAGATGAGCTGTACAAAGCCACGTTTCGTTTTGGCATGTCAGCAAAACTGTTACGACTATGCAAGAATACCCCGCCAAGGTCGGCAAAGATCTCACGAGGTCGTTGCAGAGCTCACATATAAATTGTTTTATTTTATGGTCTATACCGGCGCACACTGCGTGGCACGATTTATAAAAAACCTGGCAGCAAAGCCAATGCTCTCCTGAACGTGAAAGAATATAAAACTCATTGCAGCTAATACAAGATACATACATCGTCATTATCGTCTGAAAATTCCTGCGGAGTCACATCATTGTCCTGTAAGATCGAACGTTTTGTTTTTTTTCGAGATCTAAGGCTAATACGGTTCTCTTTTTCATTTTTGGCCTGTACCTGAGCTCTGATTCCGTTCATAAATGGATTTATTATATACATATGTCAACTTGGACGGACGAGCGTCATGTCATCTTGCCCGACACGACCGCGAACGTTTCCAATATTAAATACGCAAACACTTCACTATCTGGCAATTATGTATATTGCACAGAAATGACGTTGTATATTAGACAATGTACATACCTATCAAACACTTTTGACTCAATACAGTAACTCACCATAGCAGATACTTCTTCGTTAACAAACTTGACAAAAAAAAAAATTATTCGACTCAAAATTTTTCTCGACATTCCAGTCTTCCAGTAGAAAAACAATCGCCAACTGAGAACATCTGCAACATGCTGTTTGTTGCCATTGTAAAACTGTAAATTTTGGCGTGTTCAAAAAAACTGTACCAGTTATGGTTATTGAGTAAATGCAAGTATGTCATCTTGTCGGGTATGTCATCTTAAGGGGCTCGGCTAGCTCAAATGGAGGTGATTTTTTGAAGGCGTGTAAAAAAAAAACTATAGCTTCAAATGTTCTGTAATTTTAAGAGTTTATTAAATATAAATATACATATAAAAAATACATAGTAGCGTTCGAGTACGCACCCACTATCGCACATTTAAACACATTAATCCACATTATACCACACGTTTTGTTCGAGTATTTTAAAAACAACTGATTTTTGACAGAAAACTCTCTCCGTGAGAGAGTAAACAATTTCCCCATGATACGCATTCTAGCCGAAGACATTTCTATGAGCAGAAATGTATGAAATTTTTTTTTTTTTTGACATTTAGCAAGCACGTGCTCTTGCAAGTTAATCAATCAGATACCTTAGCAATGGTAAGTTAAATTAGAATATTTAACCAGAAACCTATACAAATTCTCATAAAAACCTCTAATCTGTTTATTTGGTATCTGGGACGTTCTACAAAGACCGGGTGAAGAGTTTGAAAACGATGCCCTTTTCGAAGAAATGTGGGCTATGAAAGCCATGGAACATGCGAAAGTGTACTTTAATGTTAATTTTTTTTTAAATAGTTCTAACTTAACTATAACATTGATCCAAAAAGTGTAATACTGTCTCCATTTGATGACATCATTTACAACAACAATCGAACAAATTTCCCAAATATAACAATCGATGTGGTTACGGAGGACGACCTCAAGACCCCTGAACAAAAATCAAATGGAAAGCGTTTATAGAAAATTCAAAAAACTAGAGGACTTTTCATACGGAACTCTCCTAAAATCGGAGCTTGTTGTTCGTTTGCAATTCTTGGCCATTGAAGTAGCAAGGAACCGTGAAGATTATAATGATGCTGTTAGAGAAAGATTCAAACCTAAACTTTTACCAACTCCGACATCAGTTGTGGAGTATCATAATAGCATCTGTTTGCAAAAACCAATTCAGCTTATGACTAAATAAAACGATAATTTAAAAAAACGAATTCTAGATTTTAACTATCTCACAAGGTTGAGATGTCCAAAGATTTCTGGAGACTCGGCATGTTTCTAAAGATAACCACCTATGTCATTGGCGGGTTTTAGAAAATTATGTTTGAGTCTGTTTGAGGTTGAGATGTAACTCCTAGTGTAGACATGGATGAATTCGGTTGATAGATCACGTTGACATTTAAATGTGTGTAGCTTTTGTGTCAAGAAAACGTTCGAGTACTTTTATGTACATCAATCGCTCTCAGAGAAATTTTACCCCCACTCCTTAAAATTTTTCTGACGGCCAATTTTGCTGCACAAAGTACTCGAACGTACCTATACATATATTCATCTAAATTGTCACGAAATTTCGAGTTAAAATATTTAAATTCAAGAGACGTCAACGTCATTTCTAGACCATTTCTTGAGCTCCTTGAAATTAGAAGACGTCAATTTGCCGCATTTTTTTAAATTTTTCTGGTACCTTTAACCAGAAAATAAAGACATGTCGTTAAAGTATACCCTTTTTCCCATACAGCCATCTATAATTATAGTGAAAAATTGAAAATTGACAAAATGCCAGCAATTTAAAAAAAAAAGTCTAAACTTCGCCAAAAAAATCGTCTTTCGATGGCTGCCAAAATTACAGTTTTCATCGTAATTCGTAAAAGTTGTAGATGGCTGTATGTAAAAACATTTGGAGAGAATGCAGTTAAAATTTCAATACGATTCGTTAATATTTGCGTGAGTTACAGCAGCGACAAATTTGAAAAATGCAGTTTTGAGAAAAACTAAAACTTAAAGTTTTCAGAGCAGGAGTTCGAGCGCCCGAGATGCTTCCCTTCTATACTCTGCCATTTCAAAAATATCCAAGATATCATTCCAATATTTTAGGACATCATTTTTGAGATGTTTACCTATCGAAAAATGAAATTAAAAAAAAAAACGATTTTTTGAAAATGAGAAACTAACCGAGCCCCTAATGCAGATTTTCCTTATTGTATCCTTTCGAAAGCCTGTAAATGTTGGAAGAAGTAAGTGAGCCAAAAATTTGTTTACTTTTATCTATCCTTTGACAAAACTCACTTTCATGCGGCTTAAGCACGAGTCACACGCGGCTGCTTGCCAGCCGCTTCTTACTAGCGCCAGCGGTTGGTAGTAGCAGAAGCAGGCAGCGGCTGGCAACTCACCAGCTTCTCTCAACAAACAGCTACAGAAAACCATACAAAAAATGCTATTGAACTTCATTTCTAACTTTTAAACCTATTTATGATATTAAATGATCAATAACAAAAAAATTTTCTGTTATTGTTTTTGTTTTTGTCCTGGAGTTGGAACTTTATTTAAAAAAGGAATCTTAAAAGAAATAAAATTTCTTAAAAGACGTGTTTGATCGTGAAGATCACCACAACTCCTAATTTTTTAAATAAATTTAAATTTTAAGAAATTTTATTTCTTTTAAGATTCCTTTTTTAAATAAAGTTCCAACTCCAGGACAAAAACAAAAACAATAACAGAAAATTTTTTTGTTATTGATCATTTAATAACTTAATGCAAAACCAAGCAAACCTTTTGTTTACCTTTTTTAAGTGTCATATGTCTTGCACATTCGCTTAAAAATAAAATTCACTGCATGTGAGTGCAGTGAATTTTATTAGTGTCGGTATATTCCGAACAAAATTTGCGTCTTAGAAGGGTACGGCAATCATCTAACTGATGAGCCCAATTGCCGTACCTGGGCGAAACGCAAAATTAGGAGTTGTGGTGATCTTCACGATCAAACACGTCTTTTAAGAAATTTTATTTCTTTTAAGATTCCTTTTTTAAACTATTTATGATGTTTGACACAAATTTCGAATGAACAATTTACTAAATAGAATGTGTATCAGTATTTTTTTTAATTTGCCAGCCGCTGCTAGTAGCCAAAAGTTGAACATGTTCAACCTTGCCAGCCACTGCTAATTACTCGCCGGCTGCTAGCGAGTGTGGTGAATTTCGTGGTCACACAAAGCTGATCAGCGGCTGGCAGTAGCGGCTACTCGACTCGCCGCTGGCTGGCATCCAGCCGTATGTGACCCGTGCTTTAGATGAACACAAAAGTTTTAATGAACGATTTAACAAAAATGGCTGCAGTGTCCCGCCTTCCCCCTAAATGATTAACAGTCTTACAACTGACCGTAAATCCTAAGCCAAATTTAATAAAATTCTCGAGGATGCCTACTCCTGTTCGTATTTACTCCAAAAAAATTACGTTAAACAAAATGTTCCCTCCCGCGGAATTCTAAAAAAAATGTTTTCACTTATTTCGAAGTACGGGTATTATTCTCCTTTTAGGTGAGAAATAGCTATACTTTCTCACAGCTAACACAACTTCCAACTGTCTCAGGTTGAGAGTTTAATATTTTTCTATGGACATGCTCGGCACATAGGAACTGACAAAATGTTTAACCACCTTTCTGACGCCTTGATAAGCACAAAACAGAGTGTGAAGGTCTGGGGGTAGTTTAACAACACATCGTCCTGCTTCCAGGAACCCAAACCACATTCATAGGTGTTGTTTCTTACTTTTATTTTCATTGATTGATTGAGTGTAAAGAAACAATTTAAGTGAAAAATGGCTTCACCTCTAAGTGTGTGTTCATACCCGTGAAATTCCATACATCTCTCTACACCTGTAAGGGATGAATTTTTTTATAATTTGAAAACACAGTGGGTTTTCATCGTAAATTAACCAGAAGGTGTTAGAAAACAACAACCCTATTCACATTAAAGAAAAAAATAACTTGCTGGTCCAATCGTTCACTAAACTCAGATTTTTTCTGGAGAATATTTTTTTGGTGTTGGACACAAATAGACAAAAAAAACTATGAATAATCAACAAAGATGCTGTTGGTACATTTTTTCGATCGCTAGACTATCATGACTGCGGAGTATTTTCATTAAATTTTTTATTTTTTTTTATTTTGTAAACACTTTTAACTTTCATATCTCCACCTAAACTGTGTCAATTTATTCCGAAGCGTGTCTTTACTATAAAACTTAAAGCGGAATAGGTATTTTGTGTTACGTGAAAGAAAGCTTTTGAAACAACGTCAACTCGCATACATTGCTATCATGTCTGGATGTAATAAAGTGTTAAAAACAAATGACTCTATTGCATTGCAACACAAAAAATCACCACTGACTTTAAAAGTATTTATCTTACTTGGTCTGAAGACAATGAAGGCTCAACGATAAAGTAAGTGAACTCTATTATTCAAAATCAGAAAAAGTATATTTTTCCTTTACTCACAACACAAATAAACGGACTTGCTGAGAACGTAACAAAAAAATAAAAAAAAAACAGTGAAACTAAAATAACCGAAATAAAAATACTATGAATGACATAAGCAACCGTGTAACATAACTTGAATGAAGTGGAAGCATTAAAAACCGGTGTAGACAAACTTCATCGATGAGGAAGGAAATGGAAAGGAGAATTAGGAGTAACAAATAGTGGAGTGCCGTTAGACATAAAAATGGCAAAACCTAGGAATCCAGGGCCAGTATATAGATTTTCATGAAATTTTCGGAAATGTGTTTTAAATAGCATATAAAAAAAATTAAAAAAAAAAATTTCACCGCTCTCAGTTTTTTAATTATTTTTAAAATTAATTATTATTATTTTTTTTTTTTATAAATTAGATAGAGTGAATGTGAAAATTACCTTTGCAAGCACGTCGACCTGAAAGATCTTTTGTGCTGTTCCCTTAGGTTTAAAAACACGTAGTGTATGGGTTAGTTCATTCGAAGCTGAGGTCATGTAAGAACCTAAGAATCTTCGAGGAAGAGGTGTTTCTGATATCAAGGGGACTGGGGAACCCCTTATTGAATATTTTAAGCCTGGATCTAGCTAAGGCAGGGCATTCGCATAAAATGTGTTCAGCTGTTTCTATGTCTTCAAGACAGAGACGACAGGTGTCATCTTGGCTGATGCCCATGTTTTTAAGATGATACTTGAGAGAGCAGTGTCCAGTGAAGAAGTCCGTAAGTAACTTTGCGTCACGTTTGCTCATGTCAAGAATTTCTTTCATACGTTTGTGGGATAAGTCAATGAATAGTTTTGAATGACGATGGCCATTTGAGTTGTTCCAGGTGCTGATCATGTTCTGTCGTTCCCAGGTAGTTAATTCGTTTTTAAGGCTACTGATTGGGAGACCACAGTAGGGTTCAGGGCCTTTGAATTGGGACTGAGAGCCAAGTCTAGCAAGGCGGTCAGCCTCTTCGTTACCCGGTACACCTTCATGACCAGGCACCCATGAAAGAGTTATTTTATTGTGAGTAGCTAAATGAAATATACATGTCAGGCAGTTCCAAACTAGTTTGGATTCGATTTTTGTCGAGGACAGAGCCTTTAGTGCTGCCTGACTGTCAGAGCAGATTAGGATGCTTGATCGTCGGAGGTTTCTTCTAATGCATTTGCCTTTACTCTTCTAATGCATTTCTACAGCCATTACCTCTGCCTGAAAGATAGTAGTTGTGTTACCAAGGGATGTAGATGTTTTAAAGTTGGGACCGTAAATCCCTGCACCTACACCGTTGTTTGTTTTTGAACCGTCAGTATACCAGATGTATTGGAAGTTATTTGTAAGAATTACAGGGTTCTTCCATGCTGAGCGGTTTGGAAATATTACTTCAAAGGGGTGGTGTAACAGTATGCGTTTAGGCATAAAGTCCGAGGAGTGGGCTGCAGGCGATTCCAGTATTGGGAGCACCTGCAGAATACTCATATGTCCTTGTAAGTTTTCCTTTCTCGAGTAGTTAGTGAGATGAAGCTTTAGTCCGCTTAGTGCAGCAGTCTTCTTTACTCTTTGATGTAGCGGAGGAAAATTTAATAAGCTTTCTAACGCTAAAGTTGGGCAGGTGCGCATTGCACCTGTGATACCTACACAGGTTAGTCTTTGTAACTTTTGAAAAGATTTGATTTTTAAAATTTTTGTCAGGCTAACCCTTTCCAATTAATCAAGCTTGAAAACTGGTATGTATTTTAGATTTTGCTCTTTTACTTTGAATTTTTTTAATTAATGTTTCTTAGAAAAAATTTGATGCTCTGCAAAAAAGGTGTTTCATTCTTTCAATACTTTTGAATAAAGTACTTCCTTCAGAAGTTATTCACGATTAAATATGAGAAAAATAATAAATTCTTTAGGTCGCTTAAAAATTAATTAAAAATCAATCTGCAAGTTTCTGCACCAGATTGAACATGCACTAAATAATACATTTAATAACCTTTCTGGCAATATATAAGTGTTTGGGGGCGCTGCGGGGCGTAACTGTTAAAAGTTTAAGACAAATAACATTAAGATTTTCAATATTTTTTTTTACTATCTAGGCCCAATTTATAAACGTTTATATTGAGTCTAACACTGACTCTCAAAAAAAAAAAATTGTAGAGGTTTTACCTTCTAATAATATATCCACATCAAAAAAACAACTCCACAAAAAGATAAGAAAACGTAAAAGCCAACAAATGAAGTCTTACTAACACTTGGAGCGCAAAAATTCAAATTTCATGTGTTTGCAATGCTATAACTTCGAAAATAAATAGTTAACGGCATTTGGGTTTTTATTTATTATGACTTTAGGATATTCTCAGCTTATTTAAACGGTTTTTTATTATAATCGTAGCAATGAATTTTTTGGATTTTGGCCTACGGTGGAACCACTGTGCGATGGTTCAAATACCAGCGAAGGTGTAGAAAGTGGAATCTACTCAGAAAAACTGCATCTTAGTACTTTCTTCCCCCTACCCGATCATTGTAGTGTGTTCCAAGCGGACATTCTGGCGATTAAGGAGGTTCGAATCTTTTCGAACAGCCAAGCTGCCCTTAAATCTCTGGTCTCTGTCTCTACAAAATCCATCACAGTCCTAAATTTAAAAATGTCTCTGAGGGAGATGTCAAATCAGTTCAACATATGTAAACTCTTACGATTCAAGGATAACAAACACTAGATGGACTGAGAGTAACAACTGCCTCGCAACCAAAAAAATTTGGCCGTGTGTAGACTCAAAACGCTCGAAAAGTTTGTTAGCCCTGAACCGCCTGTATCTAGGCTCTACCATAGGTGTTCATACGGGACACTGTCTAATAGGAAGACACGGCAAAAGACTTGGTGTGTTTTCCAATAATTTCCGTAGAAGCTGCATGGACGAAGAAGAAGAAGAAACCGTTCAACACCTTCTTTGCTCATGCCCTGCAATATGCTTCATAGAAGGAAAACTCATCTCGGTGAATTCTTCTTCGACGATACTAGCGACTTAGCTTACATAGATCCTAAAATCCTTTCAAAAAATTTCCGCGTGGTTTGACTAGCGGGTGATTAACCGGCTAGTCTCGTAATGGAAGATTAATGGGTGATCAACTCGTTAATCTTACATCGGGTTTCTGAGATCAGTAGGTGATTAACTTGCTGATCTCTGTGGTATCACAATGGGCTCTTGCGGCCTAAGTGTGTCAGGTAATATACGTAGCTATTACTCATTGGCTGACAGCCTCTTCCACCTAACCTAACCTAAGTAAGTAAGTAAAATATTGCCACTCCATTCAATACATAAGAATAAAAAAATAAATATTTAGTGACAAACTGTTCGAATGGTCTTCAAAACACGAGCCAAATTAGCAACAATACTCGAATTACGCTGTTACTGTTTTTTTCTGGTTTGTTTGCACTTACTACCCGTTGCTTTAACTGTATCACACATCAACATTTCAATGAAAATTCTTAGTTAATTCGTTTTGAAAAAAGCTCTCTGGTCTAATAAACTTTTCTCTTAATTCCATTAAAGGAAAATCAATTGAAATCTACTGATCTAGACAATTTTATTCTGTTTGATTTGATTTTTAATAATTCTTTCATTTAACCATGGCGTTCATTTCAATCGAAATTGTTGTTTCATTTACAATCTTTTTTGTGTGAAAAATTAGATTAAAACCATTGCTCCATTGTCCAAGTTTCTATTTTGCGAACTGCAAAAAACTAAAATCCGCATTCATTTTTCTACTTCAAACCCAATACTTTGTATTGTGTATTGAAATTGGAAACCATCAATTGGATAAAAACTCAGAATCCAGCAAAAAAAACCATCCCTTTATCGTGACACATTACCGCATAGCGGCAACGAAATATTCCATCTTTTCATGTCCTGCCAAAAGTGCACAATGGAACAAAAAAAAAAAAAAGACTGTCGTCGTTATAGCAAAGAGCCTTGAATGGAAAATAATAGAAAAATATATTTATGTGTTGCCATCCCGCAGAAGCCAAAACCCATCGAGAGAGATAAATAAAGTATCTGCGGCTACCGCATTTAAATAATACAAAAGCTCAACCATAATTACATAATTTTCAAATTGAATTGAAATTAGTTTTGCTTGGGTTGGGTTTTCTTCTTGGGCTTACCAGTGCAATAGAACAATGATGTGACGCGCGTACACCGTACACCGTACACATTATTGCAATTTCAACAAGCAAGCAAAACTATGAAATGGACGGGCGCGTTGCCCCAACTCCGAACAATTGCGATTCACGAAGCTAATAAGTTCTTTTCTGTCCGACAATGGCTTTGTTGTAGAACTTGTGTAACATGTGTGAGTAATTGTAGCACACACTTGTGCCTCTCGCTATAAAATTCAATAGATTCTCCTGAGAAGAAGCAAAAAGCCATTATAAGAAAAGAAGCTTTGAAGAAACTGAAAAATCAAAAAAAAATTCAAATTCAAATTCTCATTCGGACCACTTGTGTGGAACCTATGGCCTTCATCTGCCAACCTGTGAGTAGGTACCGACTACCAACTACCGATCCGAAGCCAAACAGCCTCCTCCTAAGACCTCACATGTATTTGTAGGGTGGTGCATAACTTTTCTCTTTATTAACTTTTTCAATTTATCTCGTTTTTATTTTCTATGCAGCCTCAATGTCGAATTAAACAGTACTGCGGAGAGGGCAGGACGGACGACAACGGCATCGGCAGACGATATCAACTGAACGATAATTTAATTTTGTTTGCAATCGGTTGTTGAAGAACGTTCGAAGAGTTTATCTCTTCAATGGAGAAGTAAAGGCCCAGTTTGCAAATTGGTTTGTCATTTGGGGTTCTTCTTGATGTGCAGTCAAGCATACTAACGAGATCTGGCTTAAGTCAAGAATGAAAACGTCGGAATCGCTTGAAGACGTGTTGATTAGGATGGAATTTTAAGTTTTTTTTTTGTATGTTAAGAAAAAGAATTTGCAGATAATAAGGTGCAGTGCTAATGGGCAAAAGCTTTACGATGCTAACAGAATATTTTTGTAGATTAATGGACCGGAGAACCAGAGTTTTTCTTTGAACAAAAAAACACCCTAATTCTCCCCATGGGGATATTCATAATTCCGAAGAATGTTTTTTGAGCTCCGAAAGGGAGTACAAAACGAAGGATTAATGGAAAATCGTCCTTTGCACCACTACAAAGTTCTTTTACGTTTTCTGTCAGACACGAGTGAGGTGTTGCGGTTTACTACCTTTTAAACTATTCTACTTTATGATAGACAGACTTTATGACAAACGAAGGTTGAACAATAAGTTTATTGTATGTGTATGGCTAACTAACTTTGTGTGGTACTTTGTCGTCCTTTCATGGCAATTCCTATGTTAAGATTGAAACCTCACGGGTGAGTCAGAAGTTAAAAGTTTATGTGGTTTATTTTAATCGTTTTTGTGAACTTTTGTTTTACTTAAGCGTAAAATGCCTTCGTAATATGAAGCAGTTATAGCAGTCGTGGTTGAATCCATTGAGATGGTATGAACGTCAAAGGTGTTGTAGGAATGAGAGGATGTCGAAAATCTTACCTAGAAAAATCGAAAATATTATAAAACCGCACTTTAGGGTTTGAGGGACTTACCAAACATTCATTAATTCAACATAGACAAGAAAGACAAACAAAAAATTTGTAAAACAGTCAACGTTTGTCTGACTATCCGACCATATAGGAAAAAGATGGATCCGAAAACAAAGCTTATCAGTTCAAATATATTGTAGGATGGCAAGTACTTTTTTAAATAAAGAGAGACGATGTTAACTTTTCGATGCTTTATTACAAAGTGATTAGTCTTTGATTTAAAATACATGACGAATGCGATACCACGTGATGACAATTTATAAACAGTGCCTTAGTGAAATAGCTAGTTGTATTCCTCCCCTGAAACAATTTAACCGCAACACTGTGATGCTTCTTTTGCAAAGGCTGAGGTATAACTCAGGGTGTCCAGGGTCTACCCAAGGAAGCTTCGTAAGACTTGGGTTACGGCGCCGGCGCCGGCGGTCCAACTTCTCAAAATGATATGCGGAACGGCAGGTTAAGTTTTAATTATCTCTAAATTTATTTCTTTACAATGTTTTCCTCAGGATTTCTCGTTTCTCAGGCGGCTGCGTCCTCTGTCGGTAACGGTGAACTTCCGCTTGGATCTGCGTTAGGCTTAGGCAGGGTGCTCTATCGGCAGCAGCGGATTTCGTAGAAAATACCTGCGTTGAACGTTGCTTAGAAGGCAGAGCAATTTATCGGCGGCGGCGGACTTCGTAGAAAGTGCCTGCGTTAACTGGAGGCAGAACACTCTGCCGGCGGATTTCGAAGCAAAAGTCTGCAACTACGTTACCACGATTAAACTCGCTTTACGGAGACGTAATGCCTGAGCAAGGAAAATCTAAACTCCCGGCTGAAACAAGCCCCAACGATTAAATTTCCTTTACGAAGACGCAAGGTCTAAAAAGACAGAAACGCCCGGTTGAAACAAGCCCCAACCCCCCAACGATTAAATTTCCTTCATGGAGACGCACGTCTATAAAGACCAAACAAGAAAAAACCAAACGCCCGGCTGAAACTAGCCCCAACGATTAAATTTCCTGTACGTACTTTACGGCGACGCAGTGTCTAAAATGACTAACTAAGGAAAATTCAAACGCCCGGCTGAACGCGAGAAGTGAGTAGATAGGAAAATTCTAATTGCCCGGCTGAAACAAGCCCCAACGAATAGAATCCTAGAACCAGTGCTGCCACTGAGAAATTTAAAAAATCATAGTTTAAAAACATGATTTGGGATAAAAAAACATGACGGACCAATCTCGTAATGAAAAATAAAAGAAAGAATTCAAATAGAGTATTTGGAAACCATACCATGAGTAAAACAAATGTATATAATAGATTAACAGTTTGTTCAAATTATTAATTAAAACATAAAAGCAAAAAAGTATCGAAACTTAAAACAAAAACAAACAGTTTTAATAAATGAAAAGATTAGTAAAATTTTTAAGAGTTAAAACACTTTTTATATTTCCTCAGATGCACATTTCGGAAGCAATGCTTCCATCGTCAGTGAGATTTATAAATTAAAATAAATTATTTGTCAAAAAAATTAATAAAAAAAAAAAAAACAAAAATGTTTCTAAACAAAATTACAATTGAGTTGAGTTGAATCTATTAAAATTTTTTTTTTTAAATTGATTCTTTGATCGGTCCATCATCACTATTCATTAGATTATTTTTGTTTTTAAATATATAAAATGATTCAAGAGCATCTAATCCAGAATTGCTATTTACATTTCTTATTAATTTTAAATTTTGCAAACTAATACTATGACTATTTTCTAGCATATGTTCTGCAACACTTGACTATTCTTTTTCATTATATTTAAGATTGCAAAATTTTTTAAAATTTTTTTAGAATATGTCTTCCTGTCTGTCCTGTATATTCTATTGTACAATCATTACATCCGACAGAATAATTTTTGAAGTTGTTCAATTTTATCTTTAGATCATCCAATCAGATTTTTTATTTTTATTTCGCTGCACTGATTGATTAAAGGATCTTAAGATAAAATTGAACATCTTCAAAAATCAGGAATTTATTCTGTCGGATGAATGATTGTACAAAGAATAAAATATAATGAAAAGAACATATGCTAGAAAATAGTCATAGTTTTAGTTTGCAAAATTTAAAATTAATAAGAAATGTAAATGGCAATTATGAATTAGATGATTTTGAATCATTTTATATATTTAAACACAAAAATAATCTAATGAATAGTGATGATGGACCGATCAAAGAATCAATTTAAAAAAAAAAAAATTTTAATAGATTCAACTCAACTCAATTGTAATTTTGTTTAGAAACATTTTTGTTTTTTTTTTTTATTAATTTTTTTGACAAATAATTTATTTTAATTTATAAATCTCACTGACAATGGAAGCATTGCTTCCGAAATGTGCATCTGAGGAAATATAAGAAGTTTGTGTTTTAACTGTCAAAAATCTTACTAGTCTTTTTATTTATTAGATAAAAAAACACGTCGATTATCTCAACTAAAAGAACTCATTAAACAGTTTTGTACTTATTCATGTGTTTTTTATCCATTGTCTAGAGAACAAAAACTGAAATTGGCCAAAAGCGATTTTAATAAAATAAATACATACATGATTTTTCTTAAGCCGAAATATATGTTTCAATTCTCTGCAATTGGCAATTGCTGAAGCTGAACTCAATTCTCAATGTTAAAAGCAAAATAATATCAGGAAAATGAAGTGAACGATAGAAAAATATAAAAACTGTTTCATCCTCTGATCTATTTTACTCATCATCATTGCGTTAGTAGAGCACTCGAAGTGATTGCTGAGCTGTCAAAAATATTCCAAAGCCCGAGGCGAAAGAAAGATTAAGGCTGTGTGTGAAAAAACATGATTTTGGACTCAAAAACATGAAAACATGATTTGGGTCTAAAAAGCATGAAAATCATGATAAATCATGATTTCTGGCAGCCCTGCCTAGAACTCTTATTCTAATTTTTTCTGATTTTTTTGCCTCTACTCATCACCTTTATTACCAAAACAGAATGTGAGTTATAACCGGTCAGTAACAAATTTGTATGAAAAATGGCCGTGGATGAGTAAAGTATCGCCAATGTATTTCCCATTGAGAAATGTGTATAATCAATGCACTAGGAGTGTTAAGACACTAAACTGGTATTTGTAGTGTGCATGTGCGGCGTGCAAAAGGGAAGTAAACAATGTTTGGCCTTCATAGCCAAGTATGAAAAGCAAGTATGCATTTACTTTGCGTGATTAAATTATGCGGGAGGTGATTTCAGTGATAATAAAAACACTGGAATGCTTTGGTATGGCTTTTTACGATAGAGTAGGAAGAGGAAACTTTGACGCTTCGTCACAACACCCACCTCGCTAGGAATGCTCGTCAGTTCTACCTTGTGCCCAACTTGGAACGTGCAGTCAAGTATTGAGATTCTTTCTTTGCTTTGCCAGACTCTGTTTTTCCCCTGCATTACGATTCCCAAAAGTTCAAGAACAATATGCAATTCATAATGTACGCGAAAATTATATAAAAAAAAGTCTAGTGGCCCTACCAATCATGTCCGCAATAAAATGCTGGGAGGGAAACAGGGTTATGAAAGCAAATCATGTCTCCGATTTCACAGAAAGTTCCAAAACAGACAGGTAGGGACCGGCATCTTCCATAAATAGATCAATAAAGTTTCCGGACTTTTGCAGTGTCTTCCAAGCAGAAGTACTTGTAGTCTGTGAAGCCGCTTATGGCTGCGTCCCCATCCAACCTAAACTGGCCTTAAGAATTCATGTGATACGACCAGATGCTTCGTCAATAAATATTCCTGAGATCATATGCCTGCAACATAACTACTTCATTCATGACCAAGAAATTGTATCATCAACACTTTTGCCGATCGACCAAGCTTTTGGAAAATTTTGCAACTTCCTTAGAAAGTCAATTCATGAAAAAACGAACATAGAAAATACCAATTGGAGATATCAGTTCAACTGGTTTTAAATATCTTTGGATTGGCCTCAGAAGGGCCAACATAGACTCAGATCCATGGCGACTCAGCAAAGAGCAAATATTATGCGAAAATTCAATGTCGGTAAACTCGCATCGCAGGAGACTGCCAGCCAGATCCAGCCAGCAGCAGCAACTATAGAAGAACAGTGGAACCATTGCCAACTTGCCATCAGAAGTGCCGCCTCTGATGTGCTGGGTTTCAATCGACAACAAAAACGAAACCCCTGGTTCGATGAAGAGTGCCGGCAAACACATGCAGCCAAGAACGAGGCCTATGAGTCAATGCTGCAGGCTAGGACCAGAACTGGTGAGAGAGCAGCCCGCGAAATCTATGTGCAGAAAAGAAGAGAAGAACATCGACTCCTAAGAAGGAAGAAGAGGGAGCATGAAAAGCAAGCGGTCGAGTCTATTGAGGGATGTTACGGCAGAGGTAATACGCGAAAGTTCTATCAAAAGGTGAAACAATCTACCCAAGGATACCAGCCCGAGCTATATAGAGCCATGTCACATCTCGATATCCCTGCCAAACTTGTCTGCTTGTGCAGGATGAAAATGGAGAATTCTCGCTGCTCCGTTAAAGTCGAAAGGTTTGAGACAGGGTGATGCGTTATCATGCAACCTTTTTAACATCGTTCTTGAAGCAATTGTACGCATTTCACAAGTCAACACCAGAGGTACAATTTTTCAAAAGTCCGTTCAACTCTTTGCTTATGCTGATGACATTGACATCGGGCAGAACAACGCGAGCTGTCATTGGAGCATTTGCAAGTATTGAAGCGAAAGCGGCGAAGATGGGTTTTACTGTTAACGAGACGAAAAGGAAGTATGTGCTGTCATCGAGAAGAGAAGCCCAACACCATCGCCTGGACAAAACGCCACCTTGTGCAATTATAACTTCGAAGCAGTCAGAGACTTTGTACCAGTGGCGAGGGGTGAATAATTCCAAAAGGTAACTCGAAGGAAACTTAGTCACCAACAAAAAAAAAGTTTACTTAAAATTTTTTTTGTGCAATGTTTGTCTTCGCATCAAGCCAAAAAGTCAAGTATTTCAAACCAACTTTGCTATTAGATAGAGCGTCATAACTTTTTTTTTTATAAAACTAAGCTAATTAAGACTACTTGTTTCCTCTAAGTGTAAATCAGTTAAGCAAAAGTCAATAGATATTAAGGCCATAATCAAACCACAGAAACTTACTATCGGAAAACTTTTCAGACTTTTTGCACTTTTCAATTTTTAAAGTCTAAACTTGTAGAATTTAAAAAAATCACGAAAAGCACTAAATCAATTTAAACAAGTATTGCACTGCGTTCTGCTGGTAAACTGCGTTTTTCAAATAAAATACGGTTCATTGGGAACTGAATTCATTTAGGCCAGTTGTGCCACTTTAGAAAAATTCTAATTATTTTTTGCATGTTCTGCCAAAAATATGCTTTATGCTATGAGATCTAATACCCACGCACATTTGTTATCAAAGTGGCAACCTTTGACACATCAGTCCAGTGCGGAGACACAAACAAATTCATGAAATAAGTCGGAGACCAGCGGGTTATTTTCTTGTTCTTCAAGCAGAAACCTACCTCAACCTGCAAACCTGCCATATACATTTTTGTTTATAAGCATGTGTCCATGGGAAGAAATACGAAGGAAAGCGTTTTTTTCTTTTATACACTGTCAGACAAAATAAAGTGCAAATGCACTTGACTCATTTTAAAAATGCAGAGAATAAACAATGAGGAAGATTAATCACTCTATTTAATGTTACTACGTTATATTTTGTCATTGTTTATCAAACCTTTATAAATACTCCGTTATTTTTGCTCTCTTTTAAACATGAACTGCATTAATTTTCAAGCAAATGACATTGAGCTCGGACAAAATAAAGTGCAATTTTTTAATACATGTGCAAAGTATAGCTAATAATAGTCAAAAATAAAAATTTAAGCCAAAATGATCAGAAGGTGAGGTTATCTTATGCCCGTTTGCAAAAATTTTGTTTCAAGTTGAATTTTATTTTCATAAGCTTTGACATGGAACAACTCTCACCCGAATTGAAAGAAGTTTTAGTTTCGGACCGTTGACGTGGGTTGACCTTCCGTAAATTAAGTGAAAAATATAGTCTGTCAATTTCTGGAACCAAGAAGGTTTATTTGAGCTTCATTAAACGGTGATCTGCTGCCAGTTTTAGAAGTCAAAGTGGAAGAAAGAGGAAAACAACACCGCAGAATCACAATAGAGGCCAGAAAAAACCGTTATCCACAGCTAGAAACATTGAAGAAGACCTACAATTAGACGTAAGACCAAGGACAGTCCAAAGGTGTCTTAATGAAAGTGGGCTACGAAACTATTTGGCAAAGAGAAAACTTTTGCTATGCCAAATAATTATAAAAAAAGACTTGCTTTCGAAAAAAAGTATTTAACAAGACCACAATCGTTTTGGGAAAGCATAATTAGGCTTCATGAGTCTAAATTTGAGTTAACAAATTCCAAATCAAGGAAAAGAGTTTGGTGCAAGCCCAAGAAAAGACTAGACCAAAGATACATTAAAAAAATCGTCAAACATGGTGGTGGGTCTATTATGGTTTGGAGATGTTTTCCCTTTGGTGGCGTTGGGAATATTGTCAAAATTGACACCAAAATGACGGGTTCTCATTACGTCAACATTATTAGAGAAAACTTAGCTTCTTCGGCATCAAAAATTTCGCTGGACAACTACATTTTCCAGCAAGATAATGATCCGAAGCATACTTGCAAAGTGGCAAAGCAGGTTTTCTCAAAACAACGTGGAAGTATTGGAATGGCCACCTCAATTCCAAGATCTCAATCCGATAGAGCATCTTTGGTCCATATTAGATGACAGAATTCCGTTAGATGGTCGGCGAAACATACCATCTTTTTGGGAAATCCTCCAATTTGAATGTGAGAGGATTCCATCTGAAATTTTGAGAAATCTTGTTCGCAGCATACCAAAACGACTTGCTGCAACACATATTTTTTGTTATTTCAATTTTGGTTATATTTTGTTTATGAATACTGATATGTTTGTAAAAGAACTTAAATAAATTAAATAAAATGACTTTTTGAAGTACAGTTCATGAAAACAATACATAATAAAGTGAGTTAGTATCTTAATTCCGGTTTGCACTTTATTTTGTCTGACAGTGTAAAACCAATTTCATGCAAACACCGAAGTGTGCACTCTGCAGAAGCAATGCTGCAAATGAGTACTGGGCTACTGCGCCGGCGCTATATTCACGTGCTCAGAGCACAAAGCCACAAAGAGATAACAAACAACAGATTTACCAAAAAATATGACGCTAGAACACCGGGTTATTTTCTTCCATAAAAAAGCATGTATTGAACAGAGAGGTGCCTAGCGCTAGGCTCTTCTCTGTTCAATACATGCTTTCTTATGGAAGAAAATAAGACGATGTTCTACCGTCATATTTTTTGGTAAAAGAAAAAAGAGGAGAGAACACAAATTTGTTCTATCCAGCAACAAGTTTTATAAGACGTAATATTTGGGGTTACCTTGTATGTTGCTAAAGTTTTGTGTTTGTTTATGGAGTGAATTGAAGAGCCAACATGTGTGTAGAATAAAACGTGTATGTGTATGATTAAGTTTGATTCATGTTGCCAGAAGTCTAAGATGTTTCGGATGTGAATTTCAAAAGGTAAGTCGGAAATAATCGACTTATATGGACGCTTCGCCACTGCTTTGTACACTATTACGTCGCACAACAACATCAGTACTGAGATCAAACGAATAATCACACTTGCTTATCGCTGTTCCTTCGGGCTTAGAAAGCATTTAAGTAGTAAAGCCCTCTCTCAAAGAGCCAAAGAAACCCTATATAAAACCTTAATCATCCCAGTCCTGCTGTATGGGGCAGAGGAATGGACACTGACAAAATGGGATGAATACCAGCTGGGTTGCTTTGAGAGGAAGATTCTTCGCCTGATGTTAGGCCCAGTGTGCATTGGTGGAGAGTGGAGGAGAAGATTTAGAATTATTATTAGAATGTTTATTTCTTATAATTTGATGACAATTTTCGGATAAAATAAAATAAATCAATTACATTTTAAGAAAATATAAGAAAGGTTGGTGACATTCATTATTTTCAAAACATTTAAGAAAATAGATTTGAATGTCACTTCAAAACCACGAACAGTGATATCGACCTAGTCAAAAAGCTGAAAATACAGCGACTAAGATGGCTAGGCCACGTGGAGTGCATGGACATCGACGCACCAGCCCGACGAGTCTTCGATTCCAAACCCCAAGGACAACGTGACAGAGGAAGGCCTCATCTTAGGTGGCGCGATCAAATGGTGAATGACCTCAACCAACTTGGTGTGCGCAACTGGTGGCAGCTAGCTAGGGACCAGGCTAGCTGGAGAGGTTTGTTGGTTGAGGCCGTGATCCACCCTGGATTGTAAGCGCCATCTAAAGTAAAGTAAGTAAGGATTGGCCTCAGAAGTCCTTGTGAAAAATTTTAGCTTCCTAGCTGTAACGACTGATTTGATATCACGTTTTGGGTATCCTGCCTCACTGTACGTCGACTTCCTGCCGCACACGCATTCATTTCTTAATTTCGTTGAAAATACTGCAGCATTGGTTTGACATGAAAAACTAAATCATTGTGTTGGCTACGTGGAAGATCTAAAGCCTATAAATTGTTTCTTGTAATTCATTCAGCTAAAAGTATCTCCCACATTAGTAGTCCATTAAATTAATTGCCATAATAACCATCAAATTTCGTAACTAAAAACTAATTTAGTTTGGCACAAAATTAACAAATCGTTAGATATGAAGTCACAAACACCAGCGTTCAGAGGAATTTTTTTCAACAAACCAGGGCATTTTATTTTGTGATCCTTAGCCGTTTTATCTTACAATGAAAAAGAAAAGAGAAACTATAGGCTCTCGTAGGTAAGAATTTTGTTTTTGAAATTCAAACGAAGTATTTTCAAATGACTACCAAGGTCATTATGAACTTGGATGGAATGCGGTTTTAATGGGCTTTAGATAGAGAGGGGAAGACATTTTCACATGCCACATAAAAGTCGTGAAAGTGTGGTCTAAATATTTATTCATTGTTTCACCCAGCAGGTGTGATTAATCATTTTTTTTTTGCCAAAAAACCATCGCAACTGACTTTTGTAACCAACAAAATAAAAAATGGAAGCAACTTCTGTTTTCTTGGCACAATCTTCTTCATAAGCGAAGTGAAAGTTCTAGATTTCTTACATAAACGAAGCGACTAGGCCAACTCATATCAACTTGGCAAACCACCAATGACCTCTAACTATCTCAAAGTGCTGACTACAAGATTTATCTTATGAAACTCTTTCACCCAACCACCCTTTGTGTGCACTGTGCACCATTAAACTCAAGCTCATAAGTTCAACCTACCTGTTCGTTCAATCGTATGAGTCTATTCATGTATAGGTTGGTAGTCATAGTCACATCAAGATTTAGTAAACCACAGGGAGGTGCGCTGCTTGAAACTATTTTTATTGCTATGCAAATCGGATCACCGAAAGTTTGTGTGCTGCTGTGGCTCCCTAGAGGAATCTATACAGTGCGATGAAATTCAAATAGACACACTATATTTGCTCCCCATCAACAAACACAAACACAAGCACATACCAATAAAACATACTTGCTATAGAACGCATCCCGACAGTATTGCGCCAAGCAAATAGTTTTTGAATAATTCATCAGCTATTATTGCAAATTCCGGATGAAAATCTCAATGATGAGCACTTTTGCGTAGATTTATCATTTGATTAGCGTTGATGTGTGCTTACCCCTTACCGCCGTCGTCGGCGTCGTCGTCATTGTCGGTCGACCCATGCTTCGGTTCGTCTATCATTCACCAACCTTCGCATAATAGAAATGGATTTTCCCATCGTTGTGGAATGATAAAGAGTTTTCTCCTCGTTCTTTTGTGACTTTGTTTGGTTGTTTCCTTTTTTGTTCCTTTTTTGGTTATTTTTTTTGTCAATTTTCGCGTGTATCTGCGCTTAAACGGTTCATTTGTCTGTTTGAATAGAAAAGCGACAAATGGAAGATATAAATGGTCTTTTGAAGTTTTTTTTTTATTCTTTCCTTTCCTTATTTTTGTTTTACATTGCAGTGGGAAAACCTTAATTGAACAAATTTGTTAAGAAGGAGACGATAAGCAGGCAAGAGATAAAGTCGCTATACAGAGATAAAGAGTGATGTTGGCGTGGTGCGGGTGGCTAAGTAAACAGTTTGCCGCCCAAAAAAAAAAACGAAAACAAAAAACAAATACAAAAGTTACTAATGGAAGAAGGGAGTGCGTGAATCTGTTTTTGATGCAACCGCTGAGCTGAAGTTTTTGATATTCTGAGAATATGCTACTTTTGTGGTTGGGGAGATTGTGTTTGCGTGTGTATACTTTGTTTTTATTATTTTTCTTTTTACACTCTTTAGTATATAGGATACTGATGGAGAGAATGTTGAATGAAGAATAAAATACTGGGAGCCATGGGACTTAATATACTCATCAAACAGGCTTCTTTGTTCCAGGAAAAGCTGATTCTTTGGTTACTTGAACGAACAAAATTAACCCATGGGTTGTGTTCTTTGCTACCCGAATATACTTGGTTATATAATAAGAATAATATTGAAGTTCATTTATATCGGTGTAAGCGGAACTGGTTGGTTCATACCAAAATTATGTTTGCTTCGTACTCGTATATAATAAACATCTAAACAATTTCACCGTTCGGTGAGCTTGGCTAAAGTGGGGTTCACTTTGAGGAAGACATAGCTTTCTTAAGTTTGCTTCTTTGGCATTTGCAATTTGAATAATATTATTAGGAAAATTATACCTTTTTCGGCTGGAAGAATATTCAGAGGGGAGAGCTGTTGTTATGAATCTAATTTGCAATGAATCAACAACGCGTTGGGAAATTGTTGATTTTTTTTTGGCAAATATTCCAATAGGGTTCTTTGTACACATGCTTATGTTATTGGTTGATGTTCCAGCAACTACTGACTTTAGAACTATAGACAAGTTTTTTCTCCAAACGGGAAAAGTCATGGGCTACCTACTTTGAATAAAGTAAGTGGAAATACCTATAAAGTGTAAAGAGGACATCCATTCTCTCACATGATGTTCGCGACATGAGACAAATCTTTGATCTGCCCCAAGTAGTAGTCAAACAGTTCATATGAACAATAAATCAATGCCGCCATCGAATACCAATGCGGATGTAATGCGATATTTTTTATTCACTTCCATAGAGCTCACATGCACTAGGTGCAGATAATTCTGAAAGATATACGTAGTGTACCAAGAGATGGGAATTAAACAACGAAAAGAACTTGCTGTATGCAGACGGTTCCTTCACTTATGCAACCTCGCCAGTTGCAGCCCGAAGAATCGAGGATCACGCTAGACGTCTCTGAGAATACTACACCCAATGAGGCATCAAAGTTAATTCGTCCAAATCCGAATTAGCCTGCTTCAGGAGACCCACAAGACGGCGAAACACTGCGAAAGATCAGCCGCATAACAACCAACCAACTACGCGATGGAACACAGCTGAAGACGAAAAAAAGCATCAAGTACCTTGGCATTGTAACGAAGTTACAAATACACACCCTACCGCCAGCCAATATACATACCATCGTTTTCATATGATATTTTTCATTCGCGCCATAGAGCTCACACTCACTGATTGCAGAAAACTTTATAAGGCACCCTAAAAAAATACGAGAGAACAGAAGCCAGCCCGTGTTGAAAAGTACCAATCTCGTGTACAGGCTACTTCCACTAGAGGAAAACCAGGGGTACGTATTGTATCCAGAGATTCCCAATTTTTACGCAAGGTCTCCTTGGAGTTCCTAGCATAAATCCCCCCACTAGCTTCTTAAGGACTTTTGGGTTTTATTTTGCCGGCTATAAGCCGTTGATGCCAGTATTTTTACTGTTGATGCCAGGATTATTCCTGTTGATGCCAGGATTTTTCCTGTTGATGCCAGCGTTTGACTGTTGATGCCAGTATCTTTACTGTTGATGTCAGGATTATTCCTGTTGATGCCAGGATTCTTCCTGTTGATGCCAGCGTTTGACTGTTGATGCCAGTATTTTTACTGTTGATGCCAGGATTCTTCCTGTTGATGACAGGATTCTTCCTGTTGATGCCAGCGTTTGACTGTTGATGCCAGTATTTTTACTGTTGATGCCAGGATTATTCCTGTTGATGCCAGGATTCTTCCTGTTGATGCCAGCGTTTGACTGTTGATGCCAGTATTCTTACTGTTGATGCCAGGATTATTCCTGTTGATGCCAGGATTCTTCCTGTTGATGGCAGCGTTTGACTGTTGATGCCAGTATCTTTACTGTTGATGCCAGGATTATTCCTGTTGATGCCAGGATTCTTCCTGTTGATGCCAGCGTTTGACTGTTGATGCCAGTATCTTTACTGTTGATGCCAGGATTATTCCTGTTGATGCCAGGATTTTTCCTGTTGATGCCAGCGTTTGACTGTTGATGCCAGTATCTTTACTGTTGATGCCAGGACTTTTCCTGCCGATACCAGCGATTAAAGAAACCCATACTCAAGGACCGTTTTACCAGCATAGGAGTAAGGATCTACCAGCGTTGGAACCACCACCAGAATTAGTGATAAGAATTGATGAATATTATATTAGGTTAGTTTTAAGTCAAATAAAAGGATTGGACCTTCTTCATAACCGAAGTTTTACGTGTTTTCTTTGGTCGACCCTGGACCCGACGAGCATACCCCAGCTCTAGAGAAAAAAGCACATCACAGCATAAACTTCGAGGAAAGATTACGCTTCAACCCACATGCAACAGCAGTTCTTAAAAAGGCAAACTACGCTTTCCACCTCATGCACCGCCTGATGCGAAGAAGGAACGGACTCAGCCAGAAGACAAAGTTGCTGTTCTACAAACAGCTCCTCAGACCAATCATCAATTACTGCTTCCCTGTTTTGTTTAGTATATCCAAAACCAGCATGAAAAGCTCAGAGCATTTGAGAGGAACACTCCGAGGATTTGCACAAGACTCAACTTTGATCGTCAACGACAGAGGTACTTCAGCAACAAAAAGCTCTACGAAGCATCAGGAGTCCACCCACTCGACAGATTCCTTTTGAACGCTGCAAGGAAAATAACTAACAATCTGAGCAACCATGCGAATCCACTGATGAGAAGCTTGACAAGCAAATACTTAGGCATGATGGCACTACTGGACGCACAAATAATTTCAATCAATGACGAAGAGGCAATACCCTTTTACGAGGTAGCAGCCTCAGCTTACCGCCGTGGCTAGGGCCACACAAACCCCCTTCAACATAAAAACAACCGGATTTGAACAACTCGAGATTTTTAGTCAACCTCATAAATATCTATTTTTTTTTCTCTTTTAATAATTATCATTATTTTATTTATTTTAGCAAAAAAAAAAAACATTATTTAAAGTTAGGGTGGTATTACACTAGCATATAAATATGACAAGTTCACGAAATATACACTGCCAACCACTAGGATGAGGCCACTAATTTTGCGATCGATTTTCGCTTTTGACATCTGGTGGAAGTTTTGTACCCGGAAAAGTTTATTATCAGTTAATAGGTACGTATTTTCCCATAACAAATTCATAAAATTTAAGGGTTAATTCGCAACGACGACGCACGGTTGGAATTTCCCAAGATCAATTAATGAACTACTGAAAATAGGTACAAAAAGGTGCTCCACTAGGATGAGGCCATTGCGAATATTTCCGTGCAGGAGTTCGCATGTGCGAATTCTTGTATAAAATGTCTAAGAGGGTGTTAAAAATAACCGTTTTAATTAGTTTGAAGCACACATGGGTTCCGGAAAGACTTTGACAGCGACAGAAAGAGCAAAAATAGATGCTCTCAAGGAAATGAGACTCTCTGGCCGTGAAATTACAAGGAGACTTAACAGGAGCAAGACAGTTGTAATCAATTATCTTGCTGATCCACAAAACTATGGCAAAAATCAAAAAGGACGTACGGGAAAAGCCACAACACCAAGGGAAAATCGGTTGATTCTACAACTTGCCTCAAATTAAACTCTACCAGCGACTATGATAAGGGCCAAAAGCGTAGTTTCAGCCAACATAACAACGGTTCGAAGAATAATACAAAGAAGTGATACTATTCAAAGGAGGAAACTAAAAAAGAAACCTGTTTTGAAGCCAGTACACAAGGAGCATCGTATGGACTTTGCAAGACAGCATGTTGATTTTAGCAGTGAATGGAAACGCGTTGTTTTTCGGAAGAAAAAAAGTTTAACCTTGACGGTCCTGAAGGTTACAACTTTTATTTCCATGATACTAGAAAGGATGAGCTTATTTTTTCAAGACATCATAGCCGTACATCAGGTGTAATGGTTGGGGGAGCTATTATCTACTATGGCACGAATAGTAGAATTGGAGTTTTAGTTTTTGTCCACAACAATGAACGAAAATGTTATAAAAAACGAAAATCGATTGCAAAATTAGTGGCCTCATCCTAGTGGTTGGCAGTGTATATGTCATACAAGTGTGATAGCCATACATATGTATATATGTATATGGCAGATTTGTGTGTTGCCATATACATATACATATGTCAACGATTTTAGAGCCATATAGATGGCATAGTGTAATACCGAAACATAGTTCCTGTCATATAAACATGTTTTCTTAAATACAGTCATATAAAAATCAAACATTTTTATATTTCCTGATTTGACAAAAGGATCAGGCATTCTATGTGCTGTATTATTTTGACAGTGTTTGCCTCTCACTATATTTATAATGTTTAATGATATTTTTTGTGGTGTTCACTACATTTTTGAATTGAATGAGTTAATAAAAACTTGTTATTTATTTCCCATCAGATTTCGAGTTCAAGTTTTCCTATATGAAAAAGTCATGGTATTGATAACATCTACGTGTTAAACTACTTGAAATATACATATATACAAAAAGACTGTGCAAGAGCTAACTCGGTTTGACGCCCTTGCTGGTCAGACACCCAAAGAGAACTAAACTCAATATGACATGACTGCTACATGCATTGAGCTGCAATCTGATGTCCTGATCTAACACTGACACTTACTAACGAACAGGATGGAGTTCAATGTTCGTGTACATAATTAAATTACTATCTTTGTAAGTGTATAGCCGGCCTCCAACCTACATGCGCCCAAAAATTCAATCCATTCCTTGAATTGGTTTGCATCATTTGCATCGTTGCTGATACCTCACAACATTCGTTGCATTATTTTTCTGATGAAGGAAACTTTACGAACAAATTTTTGTAATTATTGAAAAATGAAACATACCAGCAGTTACTCAGTGTCTTTGGTAATTTATTGTTAGTCCCTAGGTATGTATTCAACAAGAACAGTTGGCTATTATTTATTTATTGAACTTTTAAAAGACCAAAAATAGTGGTCTAGAAACTTGAAAATAAAGATGAATGTGCCTAGCCTAGTAAATTGGTATACTAGCTTGTATGAATTTCAGGGTACATTTTGTTTCTTTCATATCACAAATCTCAACCAAAGCTTCTTTTCTTTTTTTTTGCTCAAAAGAATTTTCCTTTCAAATAAGGAAATACATTACAAATCCTTGATTTAACTCCCTTTTATTTTAAATTAATGGAATAGAAACTCATGTAGCATATTATCAACTTTATCAGATAAATAAAAATAGCAAAACATAGGATGCTAGTTGTATGGCGAATACTAGTCATATAAAAATAATCGTTTTTTATATGACTAGTTCATTTATTCATGCTTGTCATATATTTAAACGTCACTGATTGCCAAACAAGTGTTATAGCTTTACATTTGTTTGTCATATAATGTTAATAAAATTAACTAACAGACAGGGGCTTAGCGAGGGTCCAAGCCATAGGGGGTGAATTTTTATAAAACGCCGACTAGTCTTAAGAATTTGCAGACTGCATCAAAAAATAAATCTATATATGCAAAATAGGATGTAAGGGTTTTTCATATTTCTTGCCGCTCCTTTGACATTTCTCTTTAGTAAGGGTTGCCATTTTATGGTGAAAAGATATACGAGCCAACAACGAGTCGACATTATTTAAATTTACTACCGAAATTCGGAGTCAGTGGCCTCAACGTTAAGAGCACTACGTCCAATTTATGATGAATCTCATTTCTGGCTGAACGGCTTTGTCAATAAAAATAAAATGCGGTATTGGTCAAGCAGCAATCCACACGTACTCCATGAGTCATCATTGCATTCCGAAAAATGACGGTTTGGTATGGTTTATGGGCCGGTGGCGTAATTGGGCCGTACTTCTTCCGTGATGATCAAGACCGGCACGTTACTGTGAATGGGGATCGCTGCCGTTCAATGATAACCGAATATTTTTGGCCTCATTGGATGATATGGACTTGGAGGACATGTGGTTCCAACAGGACGGCGCCACAAGCCACACAGCGAATGTCACAATCAATTTATTGGAAACCAAGTTTGGAGAACGTGTTATCTCACAAAATGGCCCAGTCGCTTGGCCGCTTCGGTCGTGCGATTTGATGCCGGTAGACTATTTCCTGTGGGGCTATGGTCTATGCCAACAAGCCAGCGGCGATTGATGAACTTCGTACGAATATCGAATGTGAAATTGCAGCAGTATCGGCCGATTTATGCTTGAAAGCCGCTATATCGTACTATTCACTTTTATTTAAAGGAGAAAACATCGGGCGTGAGAATGATTCAGTGCATGAATGGGTTAAATGGGAAGTAGGGTTTTAAAATCTTTTCGTTGCTTGAAATGAATGCATAGTATTTCAAGAAAACTGTGTCAAAATGTCAAGTCGATCAAAGCAAAATAGACGACGCTATGAATATTTTCGCATTTGCTCGGCGCAAGATCTTGGCAGCTTTTTAGCGTTTTTCCCTTATAATTCCAAAACTACTGTGCCGATTCTTTTGAAATTTTGAACACTGTTTTTATATATGATTTACCAACGCGCCGATTTTTTTTTTTCAACGTGTTCCCAAAAGTTGAAAAATAGAAATTTCGAAAAATCTCCTAGCGTTACCTTGTTAAAATTAATTATTATCTGACGAAATAACTTTGATTTTCTGATTTCGGATGATCCAGTAAAAAGTTGAAGGGCATCTCAAATCTTTTTCTTTCGAGATTCACAATAACTGCTACCATTGCCGTTGTTTTGATATTTCATTGTGAAATCACATAGTTTTCTTTAAATATTATATTTTGAAGTAACATTGATTTTAATAAATACATATATGTAGATACTAACTGTGTCGTCAAAAAAAAATTCACCAAAATGTACTCTTTTGAGCGAATTAATCCTATTTCCCCCTTAAAGCAGAACACATCGGGCATAAGAATGAGTCAGTACATGAAGTAGTTAATCAATCAACACCTCTTATTGTTAAAGTAAAGTCGTTATATTTTTTTTTATTATTTATTTTTACATACCCACTTCGTATCAGCTATTGTCAATAACAAGCAGAGCCTTTCATGAATCAGCAGAGCACCCCTATGCCTGGTGGTAGCAAATACAGGATGATCTTTTTAAAAGCTTTATGCAAATACAGCCAGACAATGTGTTTTAGTTGTTTACAGCAATATTATTTGATAGTAAACATGTCGTATGCCAATGTATCGAAACAATTTAATAAAAATTGCCACACAAGTTAAAACAGTTATGTGGAAACTCTTTGTCCTTATTCCAATATTTTTACTTCCGATTATAGCTTATAGGTACTATGAGGCGACAGGCGAACTATGTATGTTATTGTAAAAGCAAATCGATATAACAATCAAAAATAGCATAGGAAGACGAAAAAAGTGGGTCAGTCAATTCCAACTGTCTGTTTATTTTGCGTATGTTGTATAAGCACTCCTGCTGCCTAAAAACGGATGAGCGGATTTTCTTAAGATTTTATTCGAAAACCATTGGAGAGAGCTCTTAAAATAACTACACCCTCCAGCCCCCATGTGACCGAACAAATAAGCTCAAACTAATGCTTTTAGAAAATGGAAAACTTGGTATATTATTATTATTATTAAATTTTATTCACATATAATTAAAATTACATGGTAATATTTAAAATTAATGAGCTTAGCTGCAGAGACTATTAGCTCGTAGAAAATGATATATTTATACGCTAATGTTAGTTAATGAAAGAAAATGGTTAATTTTTTATATCTGTGGCAACAAGGAAAAACGACATAAGTCAGTTTTTGCTATTTTCAAGGAGAGCGATTTGAATGTTTGGTTTGCAATTACAAATCAGGTACTAGACTTGTGGACGAAGTTTAAACGTGGAAATGACTCAAATTACTGTAAAATTTTATTTGAATTTATAAAGAATTAATTTTATGTCGCTTTATAACAGATTTTGATAAAAATATGACTTATGTCGTTGGTCCTTAATGAATACAATTAAATAATTTTTTTTAAGTTTAGTTATGTAGTTTTTCCAAACGCAAAATAAAATAATGCACTGTAATAAATTGACTTAACTCCTTTTTTCAAAACAAATTTATGAAATTTGCAGAAATGAGTCAAAGTCGAAAAAGGATGAAAATAATTTTTTACATTCAATGGAGGAACTAAAGGACCCAGCCTTGCTATTTTATCGCCTAAATTATTATTTTAAATCAACATAAAATAAAAGACAGATTCACAGATTTTGATTTAAAATAAAACTAGCAAAAATTTATAATTTTTTGATCGTCCTCTTTTTTAGTTTTCATATTCATCGCTGCAACATACATCCAGATTAACGTTTTGTTTTTTAATGATATCAACAACAAAACTTCTATAGAATGCATGAAACTGGGGATCAGTTTTTCAAATTCTTGAAATCCCACAAGAAAAGAAGGTCTTGCACCGAAATAATAGGGACATGTGGAATAACTGGAATGTCAGATCTATTGAGACTATTTCCACCACGTTTCTTATATTTATATCCTTAGGTGGGCTATCCTCGTCCAAATTGTTTTTGTAGGATAATGAACCAAGGTTGTCTTTCTATCTTAGCCACCTGAATTCAAGCCATGGATACTTCTCGCCGTGAGTATTCATCTCGCCGTGAGTATTCACCTTTCGCCAAGTGAGGTTGAGGTTGCAACAATGTCTAGGAAATCTAGATGACGCATTACCTTCACTTTAAAAGGAATTCTGTCCCTTAAGCCAGCAATTAAGTTCTGCCAGTCTCTTGGATGGTGAATCTTAGCTGATGTCTTCTTTTTTTTTTCATTCAATTGGCTGAAATCATATTCCATGTGGGATGACCAGGTTCCAGGAGTTTATGGACAATTACCCCTTGTAGTTCGCTATTCGCTAAGGCGACTATAAAGATACAACTAACATGCGTGTTTTTATTTTGACCCGGGCAAGAATCACTATAAGAAACTAACATTTTTGGGGGCAACAGGAACTACTTGTCTATGTACTTAAAAATACAACATGCCATTTCATTTGCACCTCTCTTTACCATTCCTTCATGCCACATTTATAACAATGAGGTTTATCGTTAGCCAAATTGTGAACCGTTAAATTATATGTCCCTAACTGACTTTTATAGAATGCAATATTTGATTTCAAATATGGTGTAGGCAAGCACTGCTGGAGTGCTGGAGATCAAACGCATATGCTACAATAGTTTAGTTGGTTTTGGCTAGGTTTTTGTCTTTGTTTTTACATGAGCAAGCAAAATCAGCTTTTTGTGACCTGCAAGCTCACACTCGAGCTTTAATTTTTCATCAGCACTTTCTATAGCTGAAGTTTTGTGATGCATCTTTTTTTTACTTTCAAATTCAGCTTATGAAATACTTTGGTATACTTGGATAAGCTCTTTGGTTCCTCATTTCCCAAACAATAAAGACTATACATTTTGAAAAATATGACACCCTGGTTGTAAGTACAGTTTAGACGTATCCCGTCTTGTATAATGCTCTCATAAGCCGGGAATTTTTCAATATGTGTTTTTATGTTCTCTATTTCTTCTGTAGAAAGAGCGTTTGGGGGTGTCGAGCTTCCTCTTTTGTCAGTTAGAATACTGGAAGGAGAACTCAATTTCTTATGTATTACTGACCGCAGAAAACCATTTGATTCGCCAAAACAGCCCAAAAACCTTACATTCAATATTTTCACAAACGCTATCTCTCTGACTTTTTTAATTTGCACTCAAAGCGGCTGCTCTTTCTGGGGCTAAAGACGACATTGCGCTACCGCGTGACATTATTATTTTTATCGAAAGAATTTTCTCAATATTTTCTGAAAACAATCAATTTTCTTTAACACTTCCTATATAACACTTAATAAAACAATTATAAAAAATAAACAAAAATAAAACAATTCAAATTAAATTAACCTTCGACACACATCTATGACTGTACTACAATACAATAACCCAACCAGAACAGAAATTTTATAACAAGAAAACGGCATAAGTAGCAACTGAGTGTCTAAAAAATTTTAAGTATATTCTGTAACGTCTTTTGGAACAACAGCACAAGTCAACTTGTATTCTTTCTTTTTACAAACCGAAGTATGGAAAACGTACACAACTAAACGTGTGCATGGATTTTGTGCGATAGTAATTGTGGAAAAACTACACAAGTCAACATATCTGCGTGTAAGCTAAAATTTAATTTTTGAAAAAGAGCACAAGTAAACTTATGATCACGGGGAAACGATATAATAGTTTTAAGAAAAAGAGCATGAGTAAACTTATGTGCATGTTGATTTGGTTTTTCGTTATGGAATAAAAGCACAAGTGGGAAATAAAAATTAAGGAATTGTACTTATGCTGCTTTTCCTTGTGTAAGCTCTGTAGATACAGACTTAAGTCGTTTTTCTTTTGTCTGTAATTCCTTAACCATTTGAGATAAAAATACAAAAAAAATATGACAGATGAAACGGCTTACTGCGCATTGAATGCTATCAAAAATTCATTTTCGACATAAGTCGACTTATGTCGTTTTTCCTTGTTGCCACAGATATATTTATAGGATTTGGATTTTTCAGTACATCGTAAATATTGATGTTTTTAAATATGTTGAGAATTATAGGTCTTAATACTGCACAGTTTTCGAGGATGTGTGGTAGATCCCATCTTACATTGCAAGTAGGACAAATTGGTGGGTTGTTTTTTTTTAGAAGATGTTGGTGGGTAGCATTGATGTGGCCAAGCCGAAGTCGAACGAAAACTTGGTATAACTTGAAACAATCACTAACAATCTCAGAGTAAACAATACAGCGAGTCAACTCGTAGCTCGTTTGCCGCAAAAACTGCTTCTTATCTGAATCAACGTCTACAATTAAGTTTGATAATTTCTTGCATTTTTGTGTAGTTTTTTTCACACTGATGGCATATAATATTTATTAGGGAGCTTTAAGCGAAGTTTTTTTATATTCACTTCTTACCCAAAAATATCAATATCGGTCGAGAGTTTGCGTTTGAATTTAATTTGTGAAACTGCTGCAGTGGGATGTGGGACTCCTATCTATAGATGAACTATACTTTATGCTCAGAATTATAGTTAGTTAGTAAATTATGCATGTCAGCATTAAGTTAGGTTAAAGGGTTGGTCTTGCTTTCGTCACACTTTAAATATCAGTGCGCTTTTTGAAAAGGAGTAGGCATACTTATGTGGAATGTGGTAGAATTTTTTTATGTGCGACGAATTGTATAATTTTTGTGATCGTTTCTTTGCAGTAGAGATTTCTGCTAGTAGTCTGGTGCGAGTCCTTAATACGACTTCGAGTTGAGCACCAGACCAGAGTCATTCTATCCTGCTGACCGCGAGCTTGTACTTGGCGCATAGGTTAGGTTTAAAATGGCTGTCAGGAAAACAAACTGACACACTTAGACCAATATTAGGTCCATTGTGATACCATAGAAACTATGCGAGGGAGTCATCAAGAAAATATTTTCCTAGATGCCGTTTTCTTTTTAAAGAGAGAGAGGGATTTAAATTAAATTAATTTAAATTAAAGAATTGAAGAAAAATTTAGATTAAAGGAGATGTGGGATTGTCTCCTCCTCCTCTTCATCTAAGCAACTTCTGCAGAAATCATAAGAGGAAACGCCAAGTCTTATGGCGTGTCTTCCTATCAGACAATGTCCGGTGATGACATTGATTACGGAGCTAACTTGCAATCTGGTTATGGATAGCAAATATCTTGTGCGTTTTGGATCTAGTCCTGGCCATATCCGTTTTGTTGCCACGCACGTGGTGATATTGTGCCACCTATAATTTGTTCTATCCATTGCCTCTTGCTTTAGCTTAAGTTTACATGTAGCGATTGGTATACCAATATTCAACCTGCTGGTTGAGATCGATAGAACGGTTCCTTCTCTGGCGAGTTCATCGGCTTTGCAGTTACCCACGATATCTCTGTGCCCCGGCACGCAAATAAGGTGAATATTGAACTGGTCAGCCATCTCCTTAAGAGATAAGCGACAACTAAGGGCGGTTACTGAGTTCGTAGAAACAGCGCCGAGTGATTTGAGGGCTGCTTGACTATCTGAGAAAATCCGGATATTCGTTGAGGATATCACGGTTTCTTTTAGCCATGATAGGACCTCTTTGATCGCCAGAATTTCCGCTTGAAACAAGCTACAATGGTTTGGAAGGCGGAACGAGAGACTTACGTTAAGTCGGTTTGAGTACACCCCGCAGCCTACCCCTTCTTCGGTTTTTGAACCATCTGTATAGAAATGAATTGAATCATCTCTCAAAAATTCTTCGTCTTCCCAGGTCGTTCTCGGTGGGATTGAGACTTGGAATTTATTATCAAAAACCAATTGGGGGATGGTGTAGTCGGAGTGACAAGGGATTGATCCGAATAAATTCAGGATTGTAGCGTGACCGATGTTATTTACGGTCCATTGGGAGATAGCTCTCATACGAATGGCTGCACTGGCGGCCATTTGTCTGCTGAAGATGTCTAGTGGTGTGAGGTTAAGAAGTGTATTTAGGGCAGCTGAGGGTGTTGATCTCAGTGCTCCGCTTATACACAAACCGGCTGTTCGTTTGACCTTGCTTAAATTATCGCAGTAGGTCCTTTTATCAAGAGCGGTCCACCATACCACTACTCCGTATATGAGTATTGATCTGATGACCGCGGTGTAGAACCAGTGAGTGATTTGGGGGAGAAACCCCATTTATTACTTTGGCTTCGGCTTTGGATTTCCTGATTCTTTCCTGTATATTGGCTTTCCAGCTCAGCTTTTTGTCTAGGATTATACCTAGATATTTAGTTTCGTTGGAAAGTTGAAGTGAGATTCCATTTATTGATGGAGTTGTTAGTTGAGGAATTTTTGTATTTCCTGGTGAAGAGAACGAGTTCAGTTTTTTAAGGGTTGACCCCTAGATCACATTTTCCCGCCCATTTTACTATTTTATTTAGAGCGGTTTACATCAGATCCGTAAGGACGTGAGCATGTTTGCCAGATACAGCAATAGAGACGTCATCTGCATATGCAATCACTTTGAATCCCTCAGCTTCTAAGTCAACTAGAAGTTCATTGACGACTAGATTTCATAGAAGAGGGGATAGGACTCCGCCTTGCGGTGTTCCTCTACTGACGGATCTCTTTGCAGAGAAGTTATCAAGTTATCAATCGAATTTTAATTTTTGATGTGTCATTCGCCACTAACTTCCAGTTAAAGAATGAACACTATTATTCTATTTATTTTATTAATAATATTGTTATGTAGTCTTAAGTTAAATGAAAGAATAGAAATACTACTACTACTACTACTACTACTACTACTACTACTACTACTACTACTACTACTACTACTACTACTACTACTACTACTACTACTACTACTACTACTACTACTACTACTACTACTACTACTACTACTACTACTACTACTACTACTACTACTACTACTACTACTACTACTACTACTACTACTACTACTACTACTACTACTACTACTACTACTACTACTACTACTACTACTACTACTACTACTACTACTACTACTACTACTACTACTACTACTACTACTACTACTACTACTACTACTACTGCTACTACTACTACTACTACTACTACTACTACTACTACTACTACTACTACTACTACTACTACTACTACTACTACTACTACTACTACTACTACTACTACTACTACTACTACTACTACTACTACTACTACTACTACTACTACTACTACTACTACTACTACTGCTACTACTACTACTACTACTACTACTACTACTACTACTACTACTACTACTACTACTACTACTACTACTACTACTACTACTACTACTACTACTACTACTACTACTACTACTACTACTACTACTACTACTACTACTACTACTACTACTACTACTACTACTACTACTACTACTACTACTACTACTACTACTACTACTACTACTACTACTACTACTACTACTACTACTACTACTACTACTACTACTACTACTACTACTACTACTACTACTACTACTACTACTACTACTTCTACTTCTACTACTACTACTACTACTACTACTACTACTACTACTACTACTACTACTACTACTACTACTACTACTACTACTACTACTACTACTACTACTACTACTACTACTACTACTACTACTACTACTACTACTACTACTACTACTACTACTACTACTACTACTACTACTACTACTACTACTACTACTACTACTACTACTACTACTACTACTACTACTACTACTACCACTACTACCACTACTACTACTACTACTACTACTACTACTACTAATACTACTACTACTACTACTACTACTACTACTACTACTACTACTACTACTACTACTACTACTACTACTACTACTACTACTACTACTACTACTACTACTACTACTACTACTACTACTACTACTACTACTACTACTACTACTACTACTACTACTACTACCACTACTACTACTACTACTACTACTACTACTACTAATACTACTACTACTACTACTACTACTACTACTTCTACTACTACTACTACTACTACTACTACTACTACTACTACTACTACTACTACTACTACTATTAAGTCGCCTAGAGTGGAGTTGATTCTCCTGCTTTTTAGCATTAGATTTATCAACTCCATTATGGAACCATCTACATACTTTGAGCTTCGTCAGTGCCTTTCTAATCGCAAAGTTATTGACGTTATTGAAGGCGCTCTTAATGTCGAGAAAAGCGGCCAGAGTGAATTCTTTGTGATGGAGGGAATATTCTACCAAGGTGTGTAGGGCCGTTTCTACAGATTTACCCTTACAGTAGGCGTGTTGTGCTGTAGATAACAATTTTGGATCTATAGCTATACGCAGGTGGGTGCCAATCTGTCGTTTTAAAGTTTTAAGAAGGAAAGATGATAAACTTATTTTTCGGAGATATTTTTACTGGTCGCATGATCTCCTTCCACCAAAATCGAGGAGCAACGTTACTACTAATCCGCAGCCTCGATGATGGCACGTTCCCCTAAGCTTTCCATCACGAGAGTCCAATATGAGACTTCTAGTTTGTTAAGGCCAGGTTACTCCAAAAAACGCAATTTTTTCCAATACGTTTTATTTATAGAACAAAACATGTTGAGTAATCAAATTTTTTGTATATGAAATTACTTGACAAAAAAAAAATTTCTTTTTTTTTCAAAATGGAGGTCCTGAAAATGGCTACTGAAACTCATCTGATTCGTAGATGGATGACATCATTTCTTGGAAAAGAATTATCTGAAAGCAAAAAAAAAACGGTTTCTTGTTCTGTATCGAATTGGCTATGGCCTCAAGCAGAATGAAACATTTTCAATAAAAAAAAAAAAAAAAATTGCAGACTTATGGATTTTTTTAAATTAATTTTCTTTTATCTTTAATTGTTTATATTTTTTTTTAAATAATAATGAGTATTTCTGATTCTGCTTGAGCCAAAGCCAGACATCTAAAGAGTAACATGCCGTTTGGTTCATATCGACTACTGCAATAGTTTTGAAATGAGAGTGTCATCCATGCGAAAAAACGTGGTTCGGAGAAAAATCCGAAGGCTCGAGCGGCCGGATTTAACGCAGCGCTTCCTACTCTTTTATACCTGCTTCTCGGTCTTGCTGACCTTCGTAACCTGGCATATAGGGATGTAAACTGACGCTGCGATTAAAGTTTGCCTTTCACGGTTCGTTTCGTAGTTTACAGTCGCCACAAAGTCTTGACTGCGAAATCGATCAAGCTTTATTGGTGGGAGAGCTCGATATGATAAGACAAGTCCGGGTAAGTAAGACCGTTGAACCCCCTTATTCCTCCAAGACAAAGAACTCGGCCTTTAACATGGCTGCTGGATTGCTACGAGGTGAGTTTTTAAATTTAACAAGAAATGCCTTCCAAATAAGAGTGCAGTAGGAGTCTTTGAGTGTTTAAGTTTCCTGATTGAGTATCATTGATAAAATCTAGTTCATCCATCCATCTGTTTCGTCGACTAGAGACAAACTTAGAAACAAGTCAAGATGAAAATGCGGATGGGAGTCGTACATCGATTTATTATCCCCACGTAGGCTAAATCAACTACCAAAACAAATTAACAACAGTTTTTTCTATCCCGAATCTCTGTTTCCCTATGAAAATAAACTTTCTATTTCATAGGCTCGATACATCATTTTGAGTAATGAGACGCTGTAGGCCGTATTCTTGAGTCTCCCGGACTAAACAAGTGGCATGCTTCTATACCGGCGCCCTAGAAAAATTTCAAAAGTGGAAATTTAGAGGAAGAATTTTAAGCACATCAGCATCACATCAACATCAGCATTTTGGTGAGCAGAGCACTTCACCAAGAAGGTTCCGTCCTCGAAACAACATCCCTCTGTGACAGGCTGGAAATGCTCCCTGCTATCCGAAAATGATAGCAAAGTTTTTCAATATTCATAGCTCTTCTATTCAATTTTTCGATTTCTATTAACAAGGCGTGCGTTCGTGCATATCGAAAGCTATGAATTAAACAATTTCAATTTTCTCTTAATCCTTCGTTGATTGGGGAACTGTTTCTGGATCAATTTTATGTCACCTCCATAACACCGGTAAAATGTTGATTGAAATACCCTTTAACAAAGGAAACTGATTACATGATTAAAATATTTTTTAATGCCATAAATACAGTCTTGGCCATGCTCCTGACCCATTAAATTTTCAAAAGGAAATCAACTCCAATTACAATGCATTTTCCATTAATTCACTGCTGCAGCTTCCAGAGAAGCAACAAAAAAATCAGATAATTGACAGTCAAACGAACACAGTGATGACTGCTCCCTCGTCGTCATGAACAAAAATAAAATGAAAGGACGACGAACGAAAATGAAACGCCACAATTGTCAACGGCAAAGGAATTACTCCAGTCAGCGTAAACGAGTTCAGTTCCGACTGCCATGCCCTTGCCCGGTCTCTAATTTATTTTTGAAAGAAAAAACGAAAATCCACCCCCAAAAATACCATCAGGGAGTGGTAAAATTTGCAATTTAAATTCCTGGATGCTTGGGTGCAAATTGAAGAGTCATTGTAATTCATGACACAGAAAGCATCGGGATCATAGTGCAACACCTCTATAAAAGTCTGAAAATAATTGACAAATTAATTTGTATGCCAATCACAAACAAAAAGGTCTGCAACCGGCTTGGTCAGTAGGTGTGCACTTTTGTTCATCGTCTTGTTTGTTGGAGGAGTGAATGTAGGTATGGATGGAGACAATCTGGTGTCTCCAGCTGAAACGAATAATTCTCATTCGAGCGTGTCGTCGTTGTCGTCGTTTTCATCTTCATCCTTTGGCTCTACAACCACTAGGTGATTCTGGAATAATAAGAAAATCCTAACCACCCACTTTAGAAATCCTAATCCGAGTCACCTGTTCAATCTCGCTTAAGTATCTAGTGTGCCAGTTTATACCCACCGTCACCATCGCCATCACAATCATCGGCACCACCACCCATCGGATGTTGTTGGCAGTAGTCGAGTAGCTGATGTTGAGTGTAGACTGCTTGTCTCCACACTTGGAATATAATGCATGCAAAATGGCGCACAGAAAACCAAATCACCCAACTAATTGCCCCTTTTGCCTTGCCTTTTTGTTGGATGTTGCTTCTGATGTGCTACAGGCATAGGGTTGGGTAGGGCCAATTTGCCTGCTGCTGCTGCTGCTGATACTCAGCGGCTCAAACCCTGCCAGCATCCGGTTGAATGGGGTTAAGCCAACACAAACACACATGAATGCTTGTACATACTCATGGGAGATGTGTGTATAATCCTCATTTTCTTTTATGGTCGATGCATGCACTAAATCACTTTGGTGACATACAGGCTCCCGACTCTCGACTCAATGCCCCAGAAGGGGTCGAAGAGTGATGTGAGAGCACTTGTGATGCGGGACACTTGTTAGCCCCGATTGTGGGTCGGGGTGGTGGTGGCTGATCGATTCGGTTGGTTGGGTCTATTGGTTGGAGTTTCATGTGTTTTTCTTTTTTTTTTCTCTCTCTCTTGTTTTTATTTGTGATTGTTCGGTGTAGTAGACCTTGCGCTTGTACCACAGATTTCCAGCCGCCACCGCCCATTTGTTGTATAGTCCTCGGGTAAATGAATCCAGGAACAATTTTGCTCATAAACAATGAATTTTGGAAGCTTTTAAGGTTGACGTAGTGCAGAAGCACAACAATTGCTACTCTGTTCCAACCAGTCTGCTGTTTTTTTTTTTATGTTGTTTCTGTTTGAAGATGAATTCTTGTGAGCTGATGTGTGCATCTAAATCGTCATCAGTTGTAGCTGTTCTAAAGGATGCCTTAGAGCCTCGGAGTGTACAGGGCATGAGCGCTTGATAGAGGATAATCAGTGATTATCTTGTTAGGTGGTGATGATGGGACGCATCATCAGCCAGACGGATGACTGTGTGTGCGCTTTTGAGGAAATTATTCCACAGCTAGTAGTTGAAAGATGTGTGGCCTGTTTTATGTGCTGCTGGTGCATGGGCATGTGCTATCGACATGCATGATGTCACTCTGACTTTTCTATGTAATTTGTGTGCATGTCCTCGAACGACTCGAACGAGGAAATGCTTTATAGATGATGCTGATGATGATGCAATGCAAGATGTTCTTTGAAGATAAAGGGAATCAATGTTAAAAGTGAACGCCAACGGGCATTTTTTGACGTCGAAGGTCCTTTTTTCATTTTTTTTTTTCATTTTCTGTTTAGTCATTTGATTTTCTTTCAAAGTTCTCTTTGGAATGGGATCGTTCGTTTCGTAGATAATTCGGAGACTTTTAGAGACATCTAGAGAATTTAAATAGAAATGGAAAAGGGACCTTTTAACAGACAGAATGGAACGTTATAGTGTTTATTTAGCCAATTGTAAGAGTTCTTGGGAAGTGTTTTCTTGTTTTCTTGTTTTCTTGGGATCTTTGATATTGAGTGGGATGTGGAATGTTGAAGGAACAGTTTAAAGCTTTGACTTGGTGTCTATTGTTTTTTTTTTTTTTTTTTTGATTAGGATTGTTTTTGTAGGTTTCACTAAACTTGTAGTTAAGGTTGGAAGAGTGTGATAAAGTTAACGAAGTGTTTAAGTGGGGATAGAGGGTTGTCATCAGTGGAGAGTTGTGTGGAATGTTAAAACGCTACCCATGGAGTTTCGAGACAAGTTGAAAGTGAAAAGTTAAAAAAAGCTTATCTAAACCCCAACAAAATTTACATTTCCATCACATTGTCTTCATTTTTTGTTCGGATGACGAAGGTAGATTATCGGAGTGGGTTATGAGAACACTTTGTTTGTAGACTGTCATGAGCTTCGTAGGTATCACTGTATTGACCTCAGAAAGCTACGACAAGTCTGCCGGTTTTGAATTGTTCCATGTCTGAGGCGAAGCTATTGCAGATTTCGTTGCATTCATCTATACCAGGAGTGTTTTGGTCTGCCCATCTCTTAGCATCTCGCAGCATATTGGTCTTGCCCTCATTGACCACCTAACCCATCTTCTTCGCTTCCGTCTCAATGCTCATAAACGCGCCGTTGACATGACGCTGCGTTTTTCCAATTATGTCAATATCATCATCATATCCGAGTAAAGATTGTGCCTCTTGTGTTGACGTGGGAGTTTTGAACTATTCTTTCCAGAACGATTAAAACCTTTTTTGACATAGAATGTATCGGTGAGATCTTTTCCGACCCTGATGGAGCAGCGTGCGTTCTCCATCGTCATCCTACACAATCGGACAAGTTTGGTATAAGGATTTCAAAACTAGACATGGCTCTATGTAACTGCTCTCTATAGATGCTGTCATACGCGGCCTTAAAATCGATAAAAAGGTGGTAGGTATCGATTTGAAGTTCCTGGGTTTTTTCCAAGATCTGCGGTAGTGTGAAGATTTGGTCTATGGTGGACTTTCCTGGTCTAAAGCCGCATTGATAAGGGCCTATCAGGTTGTTTAAGATCGCTGACTTCCACCGTCTAGAATGACACGTACAAACAATGAGCTATTCTTTTGCCCAAGTGAAAAAAGAAAAACCAGCGCAGTGTGCAAAACATTTTTATAGAGGAACTAGGCAGCAACATGTTAACTGCATTTCTTTAAACGTGTGGTGTATTTTCACTGTCCACTGATTTTTGACATAAGGTTGTCGCATGCCATCCACTACATTTTTTGCACGCTGGCTGTTTCACGCGACAAAATTTAGCGTTATGTCCTTTGTATGTGCACCGATAACACCGTTTGTCACCTTTCAATTGCTTTTTATTTTCTTCAATAGCTTTAGAGTCCTTGTCTCCTTCAAATAAAAATGTAGAGGTACTTTCCGATACATCATCTGTTGGGTCCGTTTCATCTGTTTGATGTATGCTGTTGTTATAGAGTATATAAACTCGATGATAATCAATACGAAGATCGTTTGGCATGCACTTTAATAGTATTGTTTTAAGCATGATTTAGTAATGGGATGACGGGACACCAAGAGCGGTTAGAGAACGACTGCATGCTATCACAGAATTGTACAGTAAACGTAATCCGCTGGCATCTGACTTCTGATGAAGGGATCCACTCCTGAAAATCCCCAGAAAATTGTTTCAATGGCAGTACCGGCAACTTTATGCGTCTGAGATTGCGATTTGAAGTTGTAGAAGACTCAGGCAGTGGTTGATCGGTTGATCACCGTTTATACGGGTTTGGATTTTTTTTTAACCGGAATTGTAAACGTGATAGTGTACCCGTCGCTGGGTCGTCATACTCAGTGATTTTTTCTGGATTCTTATCATCCAAACTTTTTGCGCAAATATCCGAAATTATAGCACGTATATTTTCATTGTCAAACGCTGCAACAACACAGAAACATCTTCCTCGAGGTTGTCTAAATCTAATTTCGTTAGATTATCTGGCAAGCATAATTTTACATCTTTTATAAATTCGCCCGACTCATTCACAGTTTTCGTAACCTGGTTGCGAAAACAAGCCCGCGTTAATAACTCCATTTTCAGAGCTGATTACAATTTTCTATTTCTACGGGGAATACCCAAGTTTCGGCACCAATTTTAAGAAAACTTGTCCAACAAATCCCAAATAAAACACTTGACTTCTACGTACGTTATAAATTCAGCTCTTCAATTTAAAGTTTAATACACGACTATCTGTTTGGATCATTTGAACTCACTTATATAGCGTTTCTTATGTAAAGGATGTTAAAATTGAACGAAAGTATATAAATACATTAATAAGCTTTATGTCAAAGTTTCATTTAAGGAATTTTAAGTATGTGTGTAAGTAAATGTTTTCATAAGTGTGTTTTAAATTTTAACAAGTACTAAGCTTTAAAAAATCTCTTATCTTACTTACTTACTTAAGGTGGCGCTACAGTCCGGGTCGGACCAGGGCCTCAACCAACATGCTTCTCCAGCCAGCTCGGTCCCTAGCTAACTGCCTCCAGTTTTGCACGCCAAGTTGGTTGAGGTCCTCTCCTACTTGCGTGCGCCACCTGAGTCGCGGTCTTTCTCTACTGCGCCGTCCCTCGGGATTGGATTCGAAGATTTTCCGGGCCGGAGCGTTGTTGTCCATTCGCTCTACATGACCCAACCATCTAAGCCGCTGGACCTTGACTCGTTTAACCAGATCAGTGTCGCTGTGCAGCCCGTACAGTTCGTCGTTGAATCTTCTTCTCCACTCTCCATCTTTTTTTTTTCATTTCATTTTTTCATTTATTTCTTATAATAATATAATTTATATTAAGTATAATATGCTAGATACATTTATTTCAAAACACAAAAATATATTATTTAAGAAATAAGGTAGTGACATTAGATGTTAAAATTTAAACAGTTTGAAATGTCACTTCAGTATTAAAGAATAACAAAATATAAATTGGGTGGGGTGACCCTTATTTTAAAAATTCAATTATTGATATTGATATTTACAATTAGAAAAGAATCAAAAGAATTACAATTAGTTTTATTAGCCAAGTGCCAGAAAAAGTTTAATTCAGTGAAATTTAAATATTGCTTTATAAAATCAAAAAAAGAATCAAAAAAAGAGTTACTTTTTGTTTTGTTAGCCAAGTGCAAGAAAAATTAATTCAGTTTAAAATGAGATTGATCAGATATTCTAATAACTCACCAGAACATTAAAGAAGTAAAATAGTTTAAGAAAACACAACTATTTCCAAAACACCACAATCAAAATCAAACAACCAAGATTTTAAATGTATCTGAAAAAGATTTGGTAACATAAGTGACCTTAACGCAGTAGGAAGTTTATTAAATAATCTACAAGACATTACTGTGTAAAAATTACGAAAAGTAGTCGTCCGAAAGCTGGGAACAGGTACAAAATATTGCAAGTTGTTTCGTAGATTATGATTATCTAGGATTCTGAAATTCAGATTTCCTGAGCGCAAAAAGAAAGTTTTAAGGACCTTGAAACAATATAAATGTCGAACTGGTACAATTTTCAATCTTACAAATAATGGAAAACTATGAGGTAGTCTTCCCTTCCTACTAATTATCCTAATTACATATTTTTGTAAAGTTAAAATATGCAGACGGGACCAAAAATCACCCGCAGAATTTTTCTCTCGAAGCATCCTAAAGCGTTCTCGTCTACCTTTGACAAGGTCCATGCCTCTGCGCCATATATAAGAACCGGGACACTTTAGTTGCTCGAGAGAGGACTTTACTACTCAATTGCCTTCTTAGTCCGAAGAAACAGCGATTGGCAAGAGTTATTCTTCGTTTGATTTCAGCCCTGGTGTCGTTGTCTGAATTAATAGCGGTGCCTAGGTAGACAAAGTCCTTAACTACCTCAAAGATATAGCTATCTATCGTGACGTTCTGTCCAAGACGTCGGTGTTGGGTGTCCTTTCTTGATGACAGCATATACTTGGTCTTGTCCTCATTGACCACTAAACCCGTCTTCTTTGCTTCCATCTCAATGCTCATAAACGCGCCATTGACATCACGCTGCGTTCTTCCAATTATGTTTTTTCCGACCATATTTTGCAAATGAGCTGGTGCATACTCCTAACCAGGTCATCACCTGCCGCTTTAAACAATTCGGCAGTGAGGCCATCAGTTCCAGCAGCTTTGTTGGACTTTAGCTTGGATACTGCTGTCTTCACTTCGTTCAGGTCGGGTTGGCGGAATTGTTGGTCTACGTCGCCTAAATGGAATGGTTCTATCTCTCTAACAGCGGAATTGGGTTCATCATCGCCGTTATAGAGCTTGGAGAAGTGGTCTTTCCATATCCTCAGCATTGACTGCGGTTCCACCACGATGTTCCCTTGATCGTCTTTGCAGGCTTCGACTCGGGGCTTATAGCCCGAAGCTGATGTTTTTACCTTTTGGTAAAACTTCCGAACCTCATTCCTGCTGTGGCACCCTTCTATGTCATCGATCGCGCGCTTCTCATGCTCTCTCTTTTTCCGTCTAAGAAGTCGGTGTTCGTCTTTCCTCTTCTGCTTGTAGAGCTCGTAAGCAGTTCTAGTCTTTTTGTGCAGCGCCGCTTTGTATGCTTCCTCTTTAGCTGCATGTACTTGCCTGCATTGGTCGTCAAACCAGGGGTTTCGTTGTGGTGGCCGTGTGAAACCCAGCACTTCAGAGGCGGCATCTCTGATGGCTGGTGGTACCCGTGGTGTGATGGATAGCATGTCCGCCTGTTAATCCAGAGGTTCGAGTTCGAATCCCACCAGAAGCAAAAATGTTTTTTCTACGGGTATCGCCTTTCGCGAGGAATTGGCACTTCCTCCGTTAGTATTCATTGCCATGAAAAGCGCTTTCTCGATTAGCCGTTCGGAACCGGCAGAAAATTGTAGGTCCCCTCCATTCCCTCACAAGGTATGGTTGTGAGAAATGCGCTAGGCCCAGCTATTTATTTTTTATTTTATTTTTATCTCTGATGGCTGATTGGCAGCGCTGCCACTGTTTCTCTATACTTGATGCTGGCGGCATAGGACTTCTTTAGAGGTTGTAAGAGACTCGATCGGAAAAGGACTTGGCGATCTCTTGCGATTGTAGTCGTCCAACGTCGAATTTTCTCACAGTATTTCCTTGTTTTGGCTTAGATCGGGATATCCGCAGTCGTACCTTGGCTACAACAAGGTAGTGGTCCTAATCAATGTTGTTCCCTCGGAATGTTCGGACATCCTCTATACTGGAGAAGTGTCGTGCGTCGATCGCAATGTGGCCAATCTGGTTAACGGTTGATTGATCAGGAGATTTCCATGTCCCTTTGTGAATATTGAGGTGCTGGAACCGCGTACTAGCTACCAGAACGTCTCGCCCCGCAGCGAAATCGATCAGCCTGAATCCGTTATCGGAGGTGTTGTCGTGCAGGCTGTATCTTCCGATTATTCCACCAAAGATATCCTCTCTACCTAGCTTGGCATTAAAATCTCCTAGAACAATCTTAATGTCATAGCCAGGGCACTGCTCATATGTTTTGTCCAGGAGCTCGTAGAATATGTCTTTGGTGTCTTCATCCTCTTCCTCTGTAGGGGCGCGTGCGCAAATGAGGCTTATGTTGACGAATTTAGCCTTGATGCGGATTGTTGCTATGTTATGTCTTCGGCCAGTTTAAAAAAAAGTCATTTCGAGAAAAACGCGTTTAAAGTTTTAAAATCGTATTAAATGCGTATATACCTTCAATCTGCGATGCCTGCGTTTGGGCATTTAGACATTTTTGCCGGCATCCATCCTTTGGTATGTTATTTTTAAGACCTTAAAGTACCTTTTAAGACAAAAAAAATTGCGGTTTCTTCGAAATTCTAGACCAGCTTCCTCCCTTAAGCCTCATTGAACGACATTAGAAGTCCAGTGTCTTATTGTCGTAGTCTTTATGTATATAAATTTTTATGTTTTTATATTATGTGTGAAAGGAGCTGACAAGTCACGTCCATAAATTTGCTTTCGCTTTCACAGCCATAGAGATACAACAAAAGAAAACAAAATTCTAAACTGAATAAAAAAAAAGAAAATTTAAGTCAACATTGATTTAAAGGACTGAATTCAATTAAAAACGAATGATTTAAAAAAACAGAAGTACGTTGTAGCTCTAGTCATGCTTTTTCTTTTGAGTAATCATATTATGACTTTTATGATATGAGGGACTTCACAATGGGAGGTTTTCTTTTTTTTCTCGGAAGGACATAAAAAAAGGAAAATAAGTCTTAACATCGTCTAAAGTGGCTTTACTTGTCTATTTTGATTTTGTTCCCTAGTGACAAATATATATGTGGGACTTATGTGTTGTGAGAAGTTATTTCTATCAATTCTCTGTTGAGTGAGATCTTTAACTTTCCTTTACATGTAGACCTTCAAGCGTGAAGCTTACATTTATATTGTTTTATGACTTTTATTTCAAATGTTTTTTTATTTATTTCAGATTTCCGTGTTTCTGGGACTTGGTAAGTGTAGGAAAGTTATGTTTTCATTTTCTGTGGCTAAACTACTTAAAAAACACATCACTTCTTAAAGCTCTTTCTTTTTTTTCTTTTGTTTGTTTTAGGCTTTTATTTTTTTGTTTTGTAATGGTGCATAATTTTAGAGTTGATTACAGCAACATACGTAGGCTGATAGCGAATTTCTTGTGTGCGTATCTCCACACTGTTTTGTACAGGCCAGCTATTTTGGCACTAAGCGAAATCCAAGTTGGACAAAATTCTGATCCTTCGGAGTTCAACCTACATGGATATAACTTAGTGCCTTTATTTTTCTCCCACCACGGTCTCGCCGCCGTTTACATAAGAAATGATGTTGCATACCAGTTCCAACCACAATATGGTATGGGTTCCAATTCCTTTTTTATTTTAATATCGTTCAAATTTTTCATCAACAAGCACATCATCCACTACTGTCTTCTTATCGAAATCCAAACCTTGACAGAAATTCAACTTCTCTAGAATTTGATGCTCTGTCAGATTCCATCCAAAGAACTGTCTCCCTGTACCCTCGCACTGAAATTGTCATTATACGGGCGATTTTAATGCACACAATTCTTCTTGGCTTCGCTTTTCTGGCCAGACAACACCCGAAGGAATGTATGCAGAGATTTTTGCTGAGTTTAACCAGCTAACTCAGCTGGTTGACGTGTCGACTCGAATATCTGACGTTGACGGTCGAGCTCAATACACCTTTGACTTGTTTCTTACCTCTGACTATGATAAATACACCACGAATGTGTTATCGCCTCTAGGCACATCAGACCGTTGTGTCATATCTGCTAATTTCTCGTGCAAAAATAACCCAGTTAAAGATAATATCCGAAAAAGAACCGTCTGGCAATACGAGAGAGCCAACTGGGACGGTCTTAATTGTTTCTTTAAGAACTTAACTTAAACTTAACTGGTCACTATGTTTCCTCGACAGTGACGTTGATTCCAGTGCAGATATGGTCACAAACTTAATCCTTTTGGGAATGAGAAATTTCATCCCGAATAGGGTGAAAAGTATCAGACCCAAGGAAAACTCATGGTTTGTTTCGAGCTGTAAAGAGGTTATCGGGGTTAGAGTAGTAAGCTTGGATACAAAGCCAACCCAACTGATCAAAATCGGAAAAAGTTTAAACAAGCCAGGAAAGCCAGTAACGTCCATATTCGACGAACGCAATTTTTATATGATCAAAAATATGGTAAAAAATACTACGATGTCCCAAAGGTAGTAAACATTTTTGGTCGTTTGTTAAGAACATACGGAACACAACAACATCTTCGGTTCCAACGCTCGTTTCCAACGACACACCCTTTGTTAACTCTCTTGAAAAAGCTAACCTTTTTGCGAAGCAGTTCACCTCCAACTCAACGCTTCCTGAAAGTGTTATGGCTTTTCCAGTACTTGAGCGCGTGAATGATTCCATGGGACCAATCTACTTTCGCACTCGTACAGTGGCAAGAGTCTTGAAAAATCTCGACATACATAAATCCGCTGGGCCGGATAGTATCCCTGTTATAGTTCTGAAAAGGTGTTCTTCCACGCTGTCAAAACCACTGCATAAGCTTTTCGATATGTCCTACTCTACAGGTCTCTTCCCGAGTGGATGGAAAACAGCATTTGTCCAGCCTGCCCCTAAAAAGGCGAATCTTCCTCACCCTCTAACTACCGTCCAATTGCACTTACTTCCCTTCTTTCTAAGGTCATGGAAACGCTGATCAATTATATCGAAGAACGAAAGCTTCTTAATGACCGGCAGTATGGCTTTCGTTGCAATAGGTCCACTGGTGATTTGATGGCTTAACTCACCGAAAAGTGGAACCAATCTTTATATTGTTTTGTAGAATGTAAGATTGTTACGCTTGATATTTCAAAAGCATTCGATAGAGTTTGGCATCAAGCTCTTTTATCTAAAATGCGTGCCTTTGGTTTCTATGAGTTTCTTCTTCGTTGGATTAGTAGCTTCCTTTCTAACCGTTCATTACAAGTCGTTTGGGACGACTATAAGTCTAAAATCCACAAAATAAATGCTGGTGTGCCCCAGGGCTCCGCTTTGTCTCCGACACTTTTTCTCATTTTCATTAACGATCTTCTGCCTGAAACCGACTTTTTGACGACGTTTTGCCGACTACATTACCCTCAGCTTTTCATATTCGTTTTTAAGTTCTCATCCCTCCTCTTCGGACGTGGACCTAGGGTGGCAACGCATGTTAAGTTCATTAAATTCTGATCTAGACAGCATTGTCCAGTAAGGAATAAGAAACCGCGTAGAATTTAATGCTTCAAAAACTCAATGCTGTCTTTTGTCGTTGAAGCGAATCTTACCTCCCTTGCCACTATCCATTACGTGGCTCTTGCATCGTTGAAGCAGAACAGCTTTCAATCCTCGGTATGTGCATTACCAACCACCTCTTGTGGAATAACCATATACTTGACATCGCCAAAAACGCTGCAAAGTTGGCTTTCTTCGAAATGCAAGAAATTTTTTTCACCCAATGACCTGGCATCTACAAAACGTACATTCGTCCTAAGATGAAGTTTAGCTCCCATATTTGGGCAGGTGCTCCTTCAACCCACCTCAATCTTTTGGACAGTGTTCAGAGAAGAGCCTTTAAAATGATTGGAGATACGAACACAATTGAAACTTTCACGACACTCAAACATCGTCGTAATGTTTCTTGTCTCTCCTTGTTTTATCGTTTTTTTACAGACAGTGCTCTTATGAGATTGCCAGTTCCATTCCTCCCCTTAAACAATTCAACCGTAATACTCGCGCTTCCAGGAATGCCCATCAGTTTACCCTTGAGTCCAATTTCGGACGTACTGTTAAATACAGAGATTCCTTCTTCAGCCGTACTACGCGAATGTGGAATGTATTGCCCAACTCTATTTTCCCTCTCATTACAATCTTCAGAAATTTAAAACTAATGTGCATCGGTATCTCCTTTCAAACTCTCTCCCTTTTTCCTAACGCTCGTACTGTGTTATTTAACATGTTAAGGATAGTCACAACCCCTTGAGTTCGCGCAAATTATTACAAAAAAAAAATCATACCAAAGAAGTTTGACTACCACTCCTTTATTAATTGAATCCACTTTGCAATAAATTAATGTGACCCAATCCCAATCAAGAGCATTGGCTATAATCTTTCTTGCATAATAAACCACTGTCACAAGCAGAGCCTAATCAAAAACATATTCACCACAGTCGCCAAATACAATTCATCAAAGAACTCCTCGGAATGAATTAATCATAAACGATGACAGTGATTGGGTGTTCTGTTCAGAATGCACCAAGCTATGGAGATCCCATTTGCTTCAACAACCACCTTATCTTATTATTAAATAAATTGACTGTATTCATGATGACAGATTGACATACAAGTCAAAATTGCATATGATTGTGTTAATTATTTATACTGACAGAGAGGGAGGGAGATAGTTGATAAGCTTAAATAAACAGCACTAATTACAGTGCTACCCATCATCTGCTTAGTGCTTTAGCATGCCCCTTTCCCCTCCCTCCTTGTATCGATTAGCAAAACATAAGCCAGACAAATGATTGCAACTTTCTCTCTTTACATTATTTCCTTTGATAAGATACCAAAAAAGAAATGGAACTGGTATTCAGGAAATAAGGATATTCGTTTCGGATAAAAGACAATTGGCATTGCCATTTAGTCACGTCCACAGTCTCACAGTCTTAGAAGTCTCCTCACACAACACAGATTGTCAGCACATTCTTGGCAATGAAATGTTTCGATTAGAGTATTGTTGTTATTGTCAACAATCCCATTGCAATTACTCTCGTGACTCTTTAGGGGATCTGATCTGATCTGTTGATGTTGATTATGCTTGATTCGATTTTTTTTTGTATCTGTTTCCTAGAGGATAACTAACTACGAGTACATAAACTCAATTGAATGTAATGAGACCGCACTTGGGTACAAAGACAAACAAATGTCCCAAAACAAATGACTTTTTGTATTAAAAATGAATTATGTTTCTCATTTATTCATTTGAGGGAGCAGAACGGCAAAATGTAGTGAGTCAAAAATGGGAAATGCGAAACTCTCTGATGCGAGTGACACTGACAAAATGTCAAAATGCAAATGTTATACCAGATGGGTGACTTCATTTATTGTGTGGGTTTTGTTTTTGCTTTTTTTTTATCCACTTGCAGGAATTTTGTATGTTGCGGGCTTGGAATATATCCAGAAATCAATTATTTTGTCAGAACGAGATGTGTTTCGTTGTTTCAATTTGTCGACATCAGGGTGCTGGTTTCGATGGCCTTTAAATGTGTCATGTTCGATTTTCTATCAAATATTGAATTTCATTGTAGCGACGAGTACTGGAAAATAATTCATTTCATTTGCACTGCAGTATTTCGTTTCTTTTGAAATGAACAGGTTTTTAATTTTTTTGTTTGATATCGCTCCTGCAGAATAGCTATGTATGTGTATGATTGTATCTGGTCTAAATCTCCCATCATAAATCTGCTTGTTACACGAAAACTTAAAAATGTATGACTGCACAACTGATTGAGGTGTTACAAACAGCTCGTTTTGAATTTTATGTTATTTGCGTCTTTTTTTTTCTGAAATAAAACCCGTTAAACTAAAACTAGAAACACAAATGCACAATTTCTGGTTGTTATGAAGTATTTTTTGGTGGCAATAAAGCACGTCTGATGGGGTGTTTTGGGTTTTGTGTGGAATTTTGGTATGGGGAAATAGTTATTCTGATTGCATGGCATGTGCGGATTCGTTCGTTTATTGTTTACTTCTGTCGTTTTATTGCTTTGTGTTTTATGTACGACGACAATAAAAGTACACGGCGTTCTTCATTCCGAAAAATGGGGTTTAATGTGCTTAAATGATGTGTATGGTCTGGACCAAAGTAATGAATTCGTCATAGAGCGTTTATGAGCAATTAGTCATCAAGGATTTTTGCGAATTTTTATGACGTTGTAAGTAGAGTGGGAAATTTTTAATCAATTTCATATTGACAGCACCATAGTGGATGAATATTTGTTAGTAAAATGATGACAGGTCAAAAAATGCTGACAAAGGAATATCGGAAGGACAATTTTTATTTGGTAAATCATTTGTGTTTTCCAATTTTTGTATTCTGATTGCTTTTTTTTTGTTCTTTTCATTTTATTTTCATAAGAAATTTAAGTAATGCTGTCCAACAACATGTGCGAAACGTGTTTGTACGAATTTATCTCCTCTTCACGTATAGGAGTTTAATTTGTGCAATTGCTAAAAGTAAAGATATGTGAATAAATAGTTGGGATTGGCAACTCTGATGCTGTGTTAAAGAAAAGTTAAATTTTACGAGCTTTCGTGAGTTTATAGTTTCTAAAATAGTTCTGTTAACGTAAAAGAGAGAAGAGAGTGTACTACCAGATTGGAGAGCTGTAAAAGAATGCATTCATTTGGTATTGCATTGCAAAAAGTCTCATTCATTTAACTGTATATTTGGAATGCATTCACATTCTTTTTTTGTAGTACCCGTGGCGTGATGGTTAGCATATCCAACTGCTAACACAGAGGTTCGAGGTTCGAATCCCAGCAGAGCCAAAAATGTTTTTTCACGGGTATCGCCTTTAGCGAGGAAATGGCAAGTCCTCCGTTAGTAAATTCATTGCCATGAAAGCGCTTTCTCAATTAGCCGTTCGGAACCGGCAGAAAATTGTAGGTCCCCTCCATTTCCTCACAAGGCATGGTTGTGAGAAATGCGCTAGGCCCAGGGGCTCCTCGCTCTGTAGCGTCACTCTATTTATTATTTTTATTCGCATTCTTTATCGCAGTACTTCAACTTTCGAAAAAAAAGTCCCAGTCAATTTTGAAGTCTTTTGGGAACCAATCGTCTAGAATAATTTAACTAAATTAAACTTTGGTTCATTTATCTATTATCACGCGGGCTTAACTGCGTCAGCGACGTGACGGCGACGTTGCCACACCGCACCGTATTGTCGTTGCGGCGGCAAAATGAATGAATGAATGAATGAAAATTGGGGTTTTGTATTGTACCTCGACCTGTTTAGATCTATTGTACCCCCGACTTCTTAAGTGGTATTCCTTAATTTAAAGTACTTCATCCAGATTAGTTCCTCTGATGTAACTTAGTATATGGGTTACGCTTAGGAGTTTTAGCTCCCTCTCCTCTACGTAGTAGGGTCCTAGGTACTTCTAGGTCTTCCTTTGGTGTATTAGATCTTCGCAGTCACCTAAGAGGTGGTCAGGACAATCTTCCTGTTCGTTGCAAAATCTGCATTGGTCGTCGCTCTCTATGCCTAGTACTTTAAGGTGTTTTCTTAGTCTGCAGTGTCCGGTTAAGAACCCGGCTAGCATTCTTACATTGTTTCTATTAAGTTTTATTACGTCTTTGTAACGTTTTGTGTTAAAGGTGCCAAGTAGAAGTTTGGCTTGGCGCATCTTGGGAAGGTCATTCCAGTGTTTAGCTCTGTTGTCTTCCTCCAACTTTTTGATTTCTTTCTTAATGTAGCTTTCCGTTATTCCATAAAAAGGTTCCAGTCCTATGAGTGGTGATCCGGCTCCTGTCTTTGCCAATTCGTCTGCCTATTCGTTGCCTGTGATTCCTACATGTCCTGGTACCCAGTAGATTGTAACCTTGTTATTACTGCCCAGTTTGTTCAATTTGTCAATGCATTCGCTGACAAGATGTGAGGAGATTGTGTAAAATCGTAGGGCCTTAATTGCAGCTTGACTGTCATTATTGCAATATGTTTGTTTTTATATTTTCTGTCAATGTTTACTTCCGCGCATTTGCGTATTGCATAGACTTCTACTTGGAATATGCTTGACATTCTTCCCATAGGTAATGAAATTTTTGTTCTTCGCCCAAAAATTCCTGCTCCAGTTCACTCCGTTATTTTTGAGCCATCTATATACCATTTTATTGCATGGGTCTTAATTGAGTAGGTCTCTTTTTCACTTTGCCATGCCTCTTTGTTACTTAGCTCAACGTTGAAGAGCTTGTCGAATTTGAATTCTTGCTATCCCGAGAGAAGTCAATGAGTGGTAACTCGTTCGATATTATACTATTTAGGCTAGATTTCAGGACCCACTCAGTCTCTTTGGCAAATCTAGCTATCGTTGCATTTGAGATGCTTCTTATTACCAGGTGCAAAGGTGTCAGATTTAGCAATACTTCCAAAGCCGCAGTTGGACAGCTTCTCATTGCTCCTGATATGCATATGCACGCAAGTCTTTGTACTTTTTCTAATGCTTTTCTAGTGGTCACCTGGTCAGTTCTCTTGTTCCAGACTACCGCTCCATAGGTAAGGACCGGTCTTACCATCATTAGGTACATCCACCAAATAATGCTCGGTTTACAACCCCATGATCTCCCTGCTATACTTTTGCATATCATTTGGGTTTTCTTAGCCTTTTCAGTTGCTGCTTCTACTTGCTTTTTCCACAGGAGTTTACTATCCAGAATCACGCCTAGATACTTAACCTCTGTTGTGGGTGCTATGGTTACTCCATCCAGTGTAATGTCTTTCATAAGTGGTAGCAGTCTTCGGCGGCAAAAAGTGCCACGCGCGTGCCACCCACTTATTTGAACATGTTCAAATGTTCATGAACACGCAATGTGTTCACGCAGAACAAGCAGTCGAAAAACTAAAGAATAGCCAACATTCTGCTTTGCAGTTTGACGAATCTACAGATGTTTCTGACTGTGCAGAGTTTGTGGTATTTGTGCGCTTTGAAGCTGATGACAGTATCACGGAAGAAATCTTATTTTGCAAAGAACTTCCTGCAAACACTACTGGCCAGTTCTTGCACGCTATATTTTTGGAAAGCACTTGCAACTACGATCTTCTTCTTCTTTCCATTTCCGGCGTTACGAGTAGTGATCTAGAAGCGTTCACAACTCTCCCACTTTTCTGCTTCACACTAGTGATCCGCCTGTGGGGTACGCCGCGTTGACCTCAGAAAGCGTCGGCAAGCCTCCCGGTTTTGGATTGTTCCATGTCTGAGGCCAACCAAATGCTGCTGTTTTTGCATTTGCTTGTACCAGGAGTGTTTTGGCCTGCCTTTTCTTTTTCGTCGCGAATTTGTTGAAACGTTGTACGATATTGCCTTTTGGACGGGGTTCTGCGGATCTCTCCTTTGAACATGACAATACCAACTGAGCCGGTCGTTGAATTTTGAATTTTGTCCAAGACGGTACTTTTGACATGAAGGCTTCCACGGATCTTAGTACTTCTAATTCGATCAAGCTTTGTTACTCCTGCTGTCATCCGAAGCATCTTCATTTCGGCTGCCGTCAATTTGCTCTCGTACTTCTTGTACATTGTCCAACATTGTGAACCGTATGTCAGAGCTGGACGGACAACTGCTGTGTAGAGTCTTCTCTTCAGCTTAGGGGGCATTTTTCGATCACAGAAGATAGCGGAGTTTTCTCGCCACTTCATCCACCCTACGCTTACTCGATGATTGATGTCGTCATCACAAGTTGCTTCACTATTGATCATAGATCCAAGATATTTAAACTTTTCACACTTGGTAAGCACATTTCCATTCAAATAAATGTCTGAAAAAGGCTTGTCTGGATCAGAAAAAGGGGAGCACAGGTATTCAGTCTTTTTAGCGCTAATACGGTACCCATTTCCTTCCAGAACATCAATCCAAACGTCAAGTGCTCGTTGCAGGGATGTAGGATCCTCGCTTATGATGGCTCCATCGTCAGCAAAGAATTATTGTTGTACTTTATTGTCCGTTACTTTTCTTTCGAGCAAATAATCCAGAACAGCAATAAAGAGCAGTGGACTCAAGACACTTCCCTGATGTACACCTACTGTTATTTGGAACTCTTCGGTGACTCCAGCTGGGCATCTCACTTTTGTAACTGCTCCATCGTACATGTCCATAATTATTCGCACATAGGCTTCAGGAACTCCTCGGTGTCTGAGGGCCACCCATATCAGATCTCGTGGTTGTCGATCGAATGCTTTTTCGAAGTCAACCAACACAATATGCAAATCCTCTAAGGCATCTCGGTGTTTTTCCATAATGATCCTTATACTTTGGATTGCGTCTGTAGTTGACTTACCCGCGACAAACCCGCATTGGTCATCAGACAGCCTTATTATTTTCCGCAGTCGGCTATCCAAAACCCGCTCAACGATCTTCATAGTGTGGGACATCAACTTGATCGAACGATAGTTGTCACAGCTTCTGGTATCTCCCTTTCCCTTGTACATTGGAAGAAGAAAACTTTCCCTCCATTGATTAGGCAAACTGTCACCTGTTATAAGTTTAGAGATGAGAATCGTGAGCCATCTCAACCCGATGTCTCCCATATTTTTCCAAAACTCATATGGTACCTCGTCTGGCCCAATCGCTTTGCCTCTTTTGGAGTTCTTATCTGCCTCCCTAACTACTTCGACTGTGACGTCGGATACTTCCGTAAAGTTAGGTGCAGCTGTTGGAAAGTGGACTTTGCAACTACGATATTGACTGAAAAAATGTATCGCAATTTGAAGCGATGGCGCTAAAGCTATAACTGGCAAAAGTAGTGGACTCATTGCAAAATTGAAAGCGATAATGACAAACATATCCTTGACACACTGTTTTCTCCATCGACAGGCTCTAGCTGCTAAGGTAGTACCTTCTGATTTAAATGGCGTTCTCGTGGAGGTAATAAAAATTGTGAATTCTATCAAAGGCAAAGCCTTGCAAACCCGACTATTCAGAACAGTTTGTGAAGATATGGGCTCGCTTCATTAAAATCTCCTTTATCACAGGGAGGTCAGGTGGCTGTCCAAAGGAAAGGTATTAACAAAAGTTCTGGAACTGAAAGCCGAATTGTTAATGTTCTTAAAAGATGCAAAATCTGGCTCTTGAAATTAACATTTTTGGCAGATCATTTAAGCCACCATTAACAATTTAATCAAGAACCTTCAAGGAAGAGAAGAAAATATTTCAACTGCCAAATATAAAGTAAAAGCATTTCACGCAAAACTTCGTTTGTGGTCAACCTATCTGCAAAACAATATGTTTGAGTCTTTTCCAAGTGTTCAAAAGATTGTTGAAGATAATGCAACAGACCAAAGTTTTGCACTATTGGCTCACATTCTTTATATGATATAGAGCTTAATTAATTTACAATCGAAGCTTTTGACATACTTTCCGGATTTGCACTCTGAAGCTGACAATGGGCGTCGATAGATTTTTAACCCTTTTTTGGATTAATCAATAGATCTGGCTAATGTCACCACAGAAACGAGAGAATGTCTACTGAATTTGGCTGCAGATGGTATGCTTAAAATGGAATTTTAATCGCAAAGTGTTTCTTCAATGGTAGCCATTAAAACTAAGAAGAGGTATAGGCTGTAACTAGAAAATGATTTATATATTAACGTTTCAAAAATAGCACCACAATTCGATAAACTTTTGAAAAAAAATCAAGTGCATCCTTCTCACTAAAATTGTGTTTTTGTTGTGTAAGAACCTCTCCTTTTTTTCAGCCGGTGACCCCCTACCTAACCTAACCTAACCATGCTAACTTATTAACATATGCCTTTGCTTATTTCATTAAATAATATACCAAAAAATTTGCCCTCAAACTAGGGCGTATGAGTACTATTTTTTTATTTCCAAAAGTGATGTATATGTGATCTGCGGTTCAACGGTTCTGCAAAAAATTTATGACTCAACAAGGTTAATGATAGTCTTTTTAATAATAATTGTTTCTCTTTCCGACCTATCGTCTCAGTATCAAAATCAAAAATAAATTCAAAACGAAATTTCATTTCTAACGTAATTATTCATTTCATATGAAGGGCTTATTGATAAGCCACACTTTTTCAAAAGTGGTTTTTATTGTTTCAATCTATTGGCTTATAGAATATCTACATACACTTTTAAGCATATATTTATTTTCCAACATGTGTCGCTAGTATGCATTAGAGAGACTTTTTCCACTAAGACTTTGCTTTGAATTTTACTGTAATGACGTGACAAGCCACTTGATAAGAGACATCAATTTAAAAATTGGGCACGACTGGATCGCCCGAACTTGCGATTGTGTGCTAAATACGATATCAAAATCTTAAGGCAGAGTAAAAAGTTTTGGTTTCCGCTCTTCATAACATATTTGGTGGTACTGGGTTGTAAATTTGAAAATCTTGCTAAAGGTTGTTTTGACAAAAAATTTGAAAAATCAAAGATATATTTCTGAAGTTATTTTTTTTTTTTCATTTATTAATAACAGTTGGGATGTACATGAAGATAAAATATCTTTTGTAGTACTTAGAGAATAGCTTATACAAACTCGGATTGCTTTTAAAAATTCTAATAAAATAATAATTAGTTAATAATTAAATATGAAGTATTGACCTTTAGAGTTGATTGGTTTATACAAATTTGTTATACATAAATAAGTATTATACAAAAAAGAAAAATAAAAATAATAAAAAATAATTACATAGTTAATAGTTAAAAAGGAAGGATGGATATTTGGAGTTGAACGGTTTGGGTTTGGTGTCTCAAAGAGGAGAAGAAGAGAAAGGCTCCACTTTTAAAAAGATTAAAATTTGTTATACATCTAACGTTAGAAGGAAGAGAATTCCATAAGCTAACTGCATGAATGAAGAATGAACGAGAGGAATTGAGGTAGTTTGCGCGGTAAGGAATAAGGTTTGTAGTTCTTTGGGAACGGGTAAAATTAAGTCTGTTATATAAACAGCTTGGACATTGGGTATGAATGAACTTATGAAGAAATAGGCAATTCCTAGTAAGCTTGTCGCATATTCAGAGATGTGATCATATCTACGAATACCATACATATATCGCGTAGCATCATTAAAAGCAACTTGAAGCTTTCGTTGAGACAACAAGTCGAGTTTACCATAGACCACTTCAGCATACGTTATTAATGGTAGTATCCATGATAAAACAAGCTTCTTGCTAGCTTCACTTGGGGTATAATAGGAACATAGCTGCAATCTACGAAGACATCCATATATACGACCTATGATGACGTTAGTATGGTTGTACCCTGACAAACTACGATTTATAGTATAACCAAGGCTAACGCTGATTCTACCGGATTTATTATGTTACTGTTAAGATACAAGTTTGGTATAGTTGAGAGACTAATGCTCTTTTTTGAAATAGGTATTACTTGGGATTTTGCTGGGTTCAGAAGTAATCCGTTAGATACAGACCAATTGTATATCTCATTCAAGTCGCTGTTCTTTTCAATGTCAAGTTCATTTATCTCACTTAATGGTTTTGCAAGGTGCAGTTGCACATCATCTGCATACAAATGAACAGAGGCATGTTTGCAAATAGATGGCAGGTCATTAATAAACATATAAAAAAGTATGGGTCCTAATATTGAACCTTGGGGTACACCTTGGCTTATTTCTTTTAACGAGGAACAGCGATTATCTGAAACTACCCTTTGAAATCGGTCAGTTGAAAAACTCTTAATCAAATCGACAGCCCTTTTGTTAAACCCAAAGTTATTTTCAATCATATGGCAAAGAATGTGATGGTTGACTTTATCAAATGCCTTAGAAAAACCAAGCAAGCAAAGCAAGGAAATGTAACCCATATCATAATCTTCTCTTATTTCTTCCAGTAAATTGACAGTTGCTGTAGAGCAACTATGGTTTGCTCTAAAGCCTGATTGCTGAACACTTAGAAGGTTATTGGTGGAAACATGCTGAGTTATTTGTTTGGCTTTTACTTTTTCCAGAACCTTGGATAAGCAGCGAAGAATACTAACGGGTCTTAAGTCGCTAGGACAAGAAGAGTTGGTTTTCTTTGCTATCGGCAAAACCCGTGCAATTTTAAATATTTGGGGAAACGTTGATGTTGTTATGCACCAGTTTATTACATGCGTAAGATGGGACACAATCTGAGGCAAGATAAGTTTTATAAAACGAATTGATATGCCATCTTCGCCCTTAGCATCAGATTTGATTGTGGATATACATTGGATGACTTCATCTTCCGTTGCCACAGCGAAATCGACCAGCCTTGGTGCTGTATAAATACTCACAGATCTTTCAAAATTAAAACTTAGTGAGCTCGAGTTCTCAGCCAGAAAATGTTCGTTCAGAACATCAGGATCAAGAGCACAACCAATGGTATTGTTTCCGTCAAGAGCGCCAATTTTTCGCAGGTTTCTTCAAAGTTTCTTAGCTGGAGGTGTTTAATTTTAAAGCATAAAAATATTTTTTCGAGGCATGTAGTACGGAAGTTGCATGGTTTCGCGCTGATGTGAATGTGCTGCAGTTTGCATTGGTTTGCCTACGCTTCCATTTGCTGTACAGAATGTTTCGTCTTTTTATAGAACTAATCACATTAGATGTTAGCCATGGACATGCCCTGTTTTGTACCTTTACCGTTTTTATTGGTACATACTGATCAAATAAATCAATAAGCACAGATTGAAGCATGTTCGCCTTATCATTTGGATCACAACATAAACGACACTGAAACCAAGGGACAGAGGCAGCAGCTATGTGTAGTGCATTCAGATCAATAGAACTAAAATCTTTAAATGAAAAAAAGTCGGAGATAACAGATCTAGAAAATTGTATATCATAGCAACAGTATAGTAGGTCATGATCAGAAAAATCACACGATAACTGATCAAACCTTAAAATAGACGACAAGTTAGGCACAACAAATAAATCGAGAAGACTAGGTAAACAGTTTTTAGCGAAACGAGTAGGGTAAGTAGTGTTTACTATCTCCATTCCGACCGAAGACACTAAGTCCTTGATTTGAAAAGTAAGCGTGTCACTTTTCAATAAATTTATGTTGAAATCACCGCATATAATTGTGTGTTGATTTAATACACAGTACTCGGAAATAGCTGTGAAGAAAGGAACTGAGGAACACTCCCAAGTAACATTTTTACTCTCATAAGACTCTCCAAGAGCATTACTACGCTTATTTCTGGGAGTTAAATGTAATCTTGTAGCGCTCTCCAAGATCGTTATGAGACTCTTATAAGCCTTAAATGGCCTAGTTATAGGAGGCTCTTGGGCTTGGCTACTCATAGCAAGAGCTAGACTCTCTTTGCGATACTTGTTGTTTCCTTAACAGAGTTTAGCTCTTCTTATGAGATGACAGATTGTGAAATGTGAATCAAATGCCTCTGGAAAGACTCTTGTAAGGCTCTGCTTACTTTTACTATGAGCGCGCGTCTCTTCCTATAGGAGCAACTAAAACGAGAAAGGAATATTTCTAAACTGCAAAAAGTCATATACCTTTCTCATTTAACATTTTTTTGCAAGAAAGAAACAAACTACTATTTAATAATTGTGTGTATGCCTTGTTCAAAAAAAGGATGAAAGAAAGAAACAAACTTCTATTTGATTTTTGTTTGTATGTCTTGTTCAATAAATGATGATAGTGTGCGAAAATAATTATATTTTAAAATGATTCTCATAAGTCAAGGGCGATGCACATAACATATTAATTAATTGAAACGGGAAACCACAAAAATACAGGCGGTTGAAATTTTATCTACTAATTTAGAAATTTTGCTTCGAAAAAAACAATGCGCCCTCGCAATAATGCATATTTTAAGAACATCATTTATAATTTTAATTAGAAAAAGGGTTACCATTTCTATCAAAAAATTTCTACCAAGTAATTAAAAATTTTCTTTTTTTGTGCTCTAATACCTACTGATATTTTTTTGTTTTTTACACGACTGACAAGTTTGTCAGTTTTTTTTCGGTCATAATTTTGACAAGATTATGGATGATTCTGGCATACCATTGCCCGCATTCACAGCAATTTCGAATCTTCGATATTCAATCTGTCAGTTCTTGAATGCAAATTAAGCTCTGTGTTATATATAAAATTGTACTGTGATTCACCTTTCGGTTCTACATGGTTAGTGGCACGTTAGTGGTAAAAGTAATTGGAAAACATACAGATTTTCCCACTTTGAAATTAAGGAATTCGATTTCCACGTTTTTGTGCAAGGTAGTATGCAAATTAAATTCACTTCAATCAATTTTGATAAAAGAAATTAAAATCATGTGTCCTCAAAATTATATTTTCGTTGCTGATAAATTCACTTTCAATATCAATTTTGTAAATTGAATATCCGAACATCAATAATAATCAATTTCAATTCAATAATTAAGCGAAAACTAGTAAAACAAAAAACTAACCCAAGAATACCGAGTAAAGTCCGATTGTCATATACGTTGTTTTCCTTGTTTTGACAACTAGAACTTTTTTTAAGAATTTTCAGACTGCTTTTTCCATCTGAAAATCTATGTTCGAAAATCTGAAAAATCTAACTGTCAGCTAAATGTCAGCTGAAACTTCTGACACTTTTGACCAATCAGAGCGACGAAAACTGACAGTAGTTTTCGAAGATCTGGTGCGTTGAATGCGAGGAATCACACTCCATCAGTTTTATGTCAGAAAATACTGACAGCTTGCCAGAAAAAATTAAAATTTCATTCTTTCAGGCAGCATGTCATTTTTTGTCATACTGTGAACTGATAGCATTTAACGTCAGGTTTTCTAACAGTACTTTGCTGTCATAAATGAGTAGTAAGCATTTACACGATTTTGACAAATAGCGACGAGAATAGACATAAAAATTGACAAAATGAGTCAGTCGTTGCACGACCGGCAGAAGTGGTGTGTAAAAAGGCCAACGCATAGCATATAAATGGTAAGCCAACAGAAACATGTTCACAATCACATCGAAATATTCTGTTTGCATTTTGTAATATGGCTACCGCTTACAAGAGCTCAAATCTTTCATTTACACCTTTATGAGAGCTAAGTTATCTTTATTCTTCTTACAAGACTATTTAGAGAGCAGAGTTTGTAAACGCCAAGAATCAGAGTTTCGTTATGAGAGCAAAATACTTTTTATAGGAGCTCAAATGCTTTTTTAGGATTAGATCTAAGTGTAAATGAAACAGGTATATTATGTTGAGATTTAATGGTAAATAAAAGAGATTTGGGCTTTTGTTAGTGTAATAAAACTCAGTAGGATAATTTTTTTTTTTAATAACAATCTATTGGCATATGTCTTGAAAATTGTGTCAGTTAAAACTAAATAGCATAGGCAAATCTGCGCTTGTTGTATTCAGAATGTTTTTCTATTTTGTAGTAGTTGCAGTCTTCAGCACATCCACAATATCTCCTCCATCGACTGCCTCGTCAAAAGGCATTGCAGGCAAGCGTAGCTTTCTAGACGATTATCGCCCAATCGTGTATGATTGTTTCATGTATGTACATAATTGTAAACACGCGACTGATCAGGAATGTTTTTGGATTCAAAATTCACTTCTCTTTACAGTGCAACCAATCAAAAACGACATAAGATTGGCACATAGGTATTTAACACAAAAGACGGATAAATCACACAACTGTCTTGTTTACCTATGTCTGCTTTTGAAAAAAAGATCTTCATAAAAAAGAATACTTTATTTTTATTAATTGGACAGCATAAAGCGCTCCATAGGTAAGGTAAAATTTATTCTCTTATACATTTTTTCAAAACAAACTTTTTTTTCTAATTTATAGTGTGAAGTAGATGTATGAAAACATGTTGGTTGTCCTTGTACTTTAAAGAAAGCATTTTGAATTTTGATATCATTCAAGTTGTATGTTTGCTTGTTTCCCTTAAATCCGTTCTAAAAGCATCGATTTTAATAAATTCATCCATGAAGATATTGTTCTCCTCATCATATTCACTCGATGAATCATTAGGCTGGAAAAGTAGGAAAGTTTTTAAATCATACTAGAGTAAATTTTTAGATTTAGTTAGCTCTGCTTCAGAGAAAAGACACAATATTTGAATTTGAAGAGTAAAACATTTCGAAACAAAAAAATACACTGGATGTAACATTTGTCAAAAAGTTTTTTTCCACTTGCGCAAATTATTGTAATTATTGTTATTGATGCATTTTGCGACGAACTCTTCTCTAACTTTTTTATTGACATATGTTATTCATTGTTTATGTGAACTCAGAAACTAGAACAGATTAAATTCAAACATACATACTTCACTTTGAATTGGTGGAAAAACTCATTTAAAGTTTATAGTTCATCTGAAGATACTCTGGATTGTGATGGGGCACATGCAAGGGCATGAATTTTTTAATTCTTTTCACTTTTTATTATGATTATTTTTCTCTTAAAAGATATTATATTTTTCACTTTTTCCAATTGAATTTCTCCATACGCGTCCACTTCGCTTGAAACCGATTAATGAAATGACACAATGCAATGCTTTTGGCTATGCAAATCTTATAATATATTTATCTTATCTTATAATAAGACTTAAAGCAATAATGCTCTCATAAGGATCCTATAACAAGACTTAAAGCAATAATGCTCTCATAAGGATCCTATAACAAGACTTTTGTTATTTGAACCCTTCACAGCTTCTTGTTATGAGAGGTTTAAAACGGAACTCCTATAAGGGTTTCCATATAAGCGTAAAAAGACTTAAGCTCTCAAATAAGTCTTGTTATGGGAGTGTAGATACTTCGAAACAATGCCAAGAGCTTAACTCTCACAACAAGATTGTTATAGGACTGTAAGTATATATAATCCTATTACAAGTACAAAAATTGGTCTTGCTATAAGAGTTAAGTACTCATAAGATGCAAAACTGCTCAACTCTTATAATAAAACTGTTATGAGAGCCATTTAAGTCCCATAACAAGATCTTTATTCTTAAGTCTTGCTATGGGATCTAAAAGAATCTTATGGGAGTTTTTTTCAGATTTCAAGAGCTTGTTAGTTGGGCTGTCTGTTATTGCTATAAGCACATGCTATTTATTATTATTATTATTATTATTATTAAGTTCTTTATTTTTTCATAGAAGAAATATACATTAAAATTATATAAAAAGATAAATGAAGCATGGCTTCATGAGCCGTCTGCCAGTTGAAAAAAGAAAATGTATAATTGTAACTGAGAGATTAATTTATATTATACTATAGTAGATTTTGCTTTGTATACATATATATATCAGTTATTATAAAATTTCATAGAAAATAATATGCTTGAAAGGAAAATATGTTTTTATATTACATGTGTATAATAAAATATTGTTCAAATTGAGGTTATTTTAGTAGGTTATAAGTAATTTGATTGAACGACAAAAAAAAAGGTTTTTTTTTTTTTGTTTGTTTTGCAATAAATTGAGATAAAGCATAAGATTGTTACTTTTACTTTAAAAGGACTTTGAGTTTAGTTAAAACGAAAAATTTATCTTACATTTGTATAAGAAAGTTACAAAAGAAACTGCGTTATTCAGTGCAGGCATGGTATCTGCTTATTAAGGGCTTTTAGTTTAGCTAAAACAAAAATTATTAAGAACATTACTCTGACTCAGAAAAGATTCATGTAAGTATTTCGATAGCTTTTTGCATGTGAAACGTAACAAATAAGTGATTTCCATCCTTTTTCTCCATTTAGTATTCTAATACCTTCTTCTAGAGTAAGAAAACTGGATCTAAAGTAGAGTCTTCGAATCTCTTGTAGCATCGGACACAACGCTAGAAAATGCAAAATATTTTCATTTTGGTTAAGATTGCAAAGCGAGCAAATTGGATTAATATCCCCTCTATGTGGCCTAAAATTAAGTTCGATCATTTCAGTTCGGATTTTAAAGATCAAACCTATTTCGAATGGTGAGAACTCATTTCTAAAATAATTGTTTTCTCCTAGGCTAAAATTCAGCTGTCGATAAATGACTCTGGATGGTGACTCTCTTGCACGATCAAGACAGCATCGATACATTTTGTCATCTATTAGAGAAATGCAGTCATAGAGTGTATTTCTAAGTTCTTCAATATTTTCCACTGTTAGTGTCATGTTGAAATTATTTGTAACAGCCAGATCATACCAGTTCTTTATAGGGCTATATCCACGCTGAAAGCAATGCAAAAGAATCCGTGCTATTTAAAAAAATCTTTTTAATCTTTTTAAGAAATTTGTAAAAATTTCAAAAACTTTAATTTTTCAAATGTTGATATGAGAAAGTCAGTTTTGAAAAAAAAAAAAAAAAAACGGTACTATGGGAGGTGGTGTGGAGCCGATTCGGCCTTATTGCCTTCGACCTTATTTCACGGCACCGTGTTTTAGTTTGGTTAATTTTCTCCAATTTTCCCACGTTGTTAGCGCAAAATTACCTCAAGTTGAGGTGTTATGATGAAAGATTTTATATAAGTAACAAAGTCAATTAAGACCAAATTTGGTAATTTTTTTCATAATCTCATTGGCCCTAGTGAAAACGGTATAAAATTCATTTATAAAAAAAAAATTGGATAAGAATCGGGCTCCCCAATTTTTTATTTTTTTTTTAACTGAAAATGAAGTTTTCTCCATCTTTTGAAAATGTGGCTTATCAAACTATTGCAATAAGCCCGTCATATCTTAATCTCTTCATCCTCCAGTGTAAAAAGACATTTGTTTTTATTAATTATTAATTTGACGGACGCGACGGACGCCCTCAGGATATTCGATTGAGAGAATTCTCAATAAATAGATAATAATCTCAACAATTAATTTTTCGAAAACCGATGATTGATTGACTGAGAGTTCTTTAAATCAAACAATATCAGTTGTGCAGAGGCGAAAAAATCTGTTCAAAAACAATTTTTTTTCAATCGAATTTCGTTATTTTAGGCATAGTTCCTGCTAAGTGTTACCTCCATGCTTTGAACTGAACTTTTCAAACAAACAATTTTTTTAATCGCTTTTAAGACATATTTCTGTAAATCACAAAAACATTTTCGACAAGAGATGGATTTTATAATAAATCAAATAAATGCTGAGGAATAATTCAAATTTCTCAGAATTCGTACTTAAAGAAAATAAGTAGGACTTCATTGACTAATCTTACGAACACAATGTGCCTACAAGCAAAAAGTAAATACAACGAACTGATGAAACAAGTAAAATAACCACGAGCTGAGAAAAAAAAATTAAATTCAATGAAATACGAAAACAAAGCCATAGGATATTCATGGAATATTAAACGAGACAAAAAAGAAGACTTTCACAACGTTTAAGTTTGAAGTAAGCAAAATACTTTAAGGACACTTTTTTAAGAATTAAATTCGATAGCTGTCAGGGATCAAGGTTTTATTCAAAGAAAACAATTGTTTCATTCATTTGGGACAGAATGTTAAGATGACTATAATAGAATTATTAAAGCAAGAACATGAAAAGTCACTTTTTATTCAACTTTAGCAAAAAGTTTCAGTACAATTAAGTGGAGCAATTGAGTTTCAATCTCTACCACTTAGACTGTTTTTTAATGAAGCTCAGATAAACGAAATTTTGCATGTGCAGAGATTTAAGAATATGGCAGTGTTGTTTTCATAATGTCTGCGGCCTGAACTGATACTTTTTACTTTTAATGAGACATTATTTATTCCTAATAAAAGGAGAGATTTTCAATTTTTGGATGAAGTTGGAAAGTTCAAACATAAAATTACACGCAGTGCAAATCCGATCACTTGGGCGTATGAGTACTATTTCCTTATTAAAAACGCTGTAGGTTTTTTTTTTTTAATATTTATCTGGTCAGAATGATAGTGTAAGTGGCCAATGCGGAGCACTTCCTATGTAAATCTTCTGCATTTTCTCGGTTTGGACAAGACCAATACCCAGATAATTGGTGCAGACGTGGTGACAGATGGTAACCAAGGCTCCTTGCCATGGCAGAGTCTTCTGGCTTTACTTCGAAGCTATAAAGAAAAGAAGGTTGTTATCAGGTAGTACATCGAGTGTTTTCGAAACATAAAGTTGGAACATAAGCTAATGTAATGCACCTGAGTGATGTAGGTAGAAATGGCGGTTCAGAGAAGTTATCCACTAGAATCCAATCCACACGGGATTGCGCGTCCTTTTGATAGTATAATTTTTTTCGGCCTAAGAAAATGGATGATTATGAGAGTTATATGCTGAGAAGCTTATTAGAGTCTATAAAGTTCGGAAGCTTTTTTCATTTTCAAGGATTTTGAGTTTTGACTGAAAGTTTGCTCTCTAAGAAACAACGACACGGTTCAATCATCAATTTGTGTGCTTGCAAGGACTAAAAGGTGGAACCGGTCGTCGGAAGAATATCAAATTTTCTTCAGAGTTACATTTTTGATTTTAAATTCATAAATTCAATTTTTTGCCGATACTGAACGGTCAATGTAGAAAGCTCTTTTCACGGCAATGAAACTGCTATCGGGGGACTTGTCAATTCTTCGCAAAAAGTGATACCCGTTGAAAAACTTATTTTTTTCTCTTGCGATTCGAACCTCGACCCTCACACATAAATGGTAGACAGTAGACATGCTAACTATTACGCTACGGTCACCACCAACCGGTGATATTATCAATAAAGAGTGCGAAAATGGTCGGATTAACTACACCCTTGTCTTACTACATTTTCTCCATTCTATACGGTTGCTTTAGATTCTAAGTCTGAACTTTATTGATATAATCCCCATTTTAAATGTTTTTATATTTAGACAACTGTTCACCAACACAAAAACAAAAATAGAAAAAGAACAACAACATGAAATCATTTATAAAATTGGGTGCAATGGAAATGAGGGGGAGACGTGCAATCTGATCTACATCGGAACAACAAAAAGATCACTAGAGACGAGGTTGATCGAACACAAAGCTGACATCCGCAACAAAAGAGAATCCACTGGGTTATCACAACATATAATAGAAACTGGACACTCTGCAGACTTTGATAATACAACAATAATGGACAAAGAAAAGAGAACAAACAATAGATACACACTTGAAAGCCTACGTATACAACAATACATAGACAAAACAATGAATACACAAGAAGATAGAGACAACACAATAGCCAGCTACTCTCTTGCATTAAGAGCGGTGTAATTTAAGCATAACTTTTTAAATTCTTGATTGTTTACTTTCATGCAGTTCATGTATTTTTTTTCTCTGTAAGTTTTGTATTAAATTTCCGTTTATATATGTTTATAACTCCTTTTATTTTAGAAGAAATAACTCAGTTTTAATTTGTCAAAAATAGTGTTTATTATTATATGTAACAAACAACAAAAATCATGTAAGTTCAAATCAAAAAAATTTTTAAAAAGTTCAGATAGTTAAATATTTATGTTATCTCCAGATTTAATAAAAATTCCCCTGAAGAAGTCGAGAAGTTACGACGAAACGTAGGGAAAAATATGAAATAAAGTTTTTTATTTGCATATTCAAATGAAAGTGACCAAAAAAGCCCAATTTAATATAAAAACAAACATAATTTAAACAATTGGTCAAAGCGTTATTTATTCCCCATTTTAAATGTTTTTCAGCAGGGACGCTACAAAAGTAGAGCGACAGGGACAGCAAACGACGCCATATTTCTGATGATCACTTTTTTGACATTTCTCTTGAGTAAGGTTTGCCATACATGCGAGCCAACAACGAGTCGAAATCATTAAAATTTACTACCTAAACTCACGAAATTCGGAGTCAGTGGCCTCAACGTTAAGAGCGCTACGTCCAATTTATGGTCGTCATAATCGTCCTAGCAGATCAACAATTGAGCGTCTAGTGGAATCCACAGTCACAGTACAAAATTTTCCCGTGCCAGTGAGACAAAAAAGTGCCCGCAGTGTCGAGAATATTGCTGTCGCTAAAGGCTTCAGTTGCAGAAAGCCCAAATGTGTCTCTCACACGTCGTTCTCAAGCGTTGGACATCTCTGTGACGTCGTTGTGCCGAATTGACATGACAAGATTAAATTGACGCAAGAACTGAAACCGTTTGACTACCAGAAGCGTCGTATGTTCGTGAATTGGGCTGAGCAAAAACTGGAAAATGATTTGGATTTTCATCGAAAAATCATCTTCAGCGATGAGGCTCATTTCTGGCTCAATGGCTTCGTCAATAAACAAAATATGCGGTATTGGTCAAGCAGCAATCCACACGTATTCCAAGAGTCATCATTGCATCCCTTGTGGTTTATGGGACGGCGGCGTCATTGGGCCGTACTTCTTTCGTGATGATCAAGACCACTTTACTGTGAATGGGGATCGCTACCGTTCAATGATAACCGAACATTTTTGGCCCCAATTGGATGATATGGACTTGGAGGACATGTGGTTCCAACAGGACGGCGCCAAAAGCCACACAGCGAATGTCACAATCAATTTATTGAAAACCAAGTTTGGAGAACGTGTTATCTCACAAAATGGCCCAGTCGCTTGGCCGCCTCGGTCGTGCGATTTGACGCCGTTAGACTATTTCCTGTGGGGCAACGTCAAGTCTATGGTCTATGCCAACAAACCACCGACGATTGATGAACTTCGTACGAATATCGAACGTGAAATTGCAGCAGTATCGGCCGATTTATGCTTGAAAACCGTCGAAAATTGGGTTCAGTCTCTGGATTTCTGCAGGTGTGCCCGTTTTTGTTTTATTTAAAAAAAGTTTTGTAGTGCTTTTATTGGAAAAACCGATATATAACTTGTATGTATATTAATGCGTTACGGTCAATCGTATCAAATGCTGTTTTATAATCAATCAAAGAAAATATATTGTTTCCTCCTTTGGTTCTAAAAGATTTCGATGATGCTTCGAAAAACAAATACGCTATCCTTGTAAAAGTCTAACCAAAATCTAAACCGGCTTTGTAGTAATATTGTGTACAATACATTCAGAAACGAAAAATCTCCCAGTGCACCTTTTTTATGGTTAGAAAATATAATCGCATCCTTAACTTCTGTTGAATATGAGCGTTAACTTATTATTCAAACGTTGGACAGTCTCCCGGTTTTTGATTGTTCCATTTTCTGCACAAGCAATGTTTTGATTTGTCTATCATTTTGTTGTATGATATTTCCTATTTAACGGTTATCTATAGATCTATCCTTTGAACGAGACGCTTTTTCTCCAGCAGTCGTATGGAGCTTCTTCACCTCAGTTGCCGTCAACTGGAACCTGCATCCAAGAAACCGAAAAGCTTTCAGTACTTGGTATGTGTGTAAACAATGATCTTCGTTGGAATGACCACATATTTGAAGTCGGCAAAAATTATGCATAGTTCTTAGGTTTCTTAAGACGGTGCAGGAAATTCTTCACCCCTTCTGATCTGGCTACAGTTTATAAAGCCTACATGGGTCCAAAACATGAGTATAATCATCATATCTGGTCAGGTGCTCCTCAAACCTCCTTGGGCCTACTTGATAGGGTATACAACAGAGCGTTGAGATTGATCGGTGATAGTTCAGTTGTAGAATCGATCGATTCTCTTAAGCATCGTCGAAACGTTACCTGTCTCTCTCTCTCTTTTATCACTTTTTCTTCAAACAATGCCTTAGTGAAATAGCCAGTTGTGTTCCTTCCCTGAAACAATTCAGCCGCAACACCCGCCTCCCTAAATATATACTTCAAGTACCCGTTGCAGGGATGAACTCAAGACGCTTCCTTGCTGCACAGTGTACACTTCCGGGACATTTATAACTGCTGCTTCATACAAATCATTGATCATCAGCCCATGGCCTTTAGAACTCATCTCTGTTTAGGGGTAACCCATGTTAGATCTCGTGGTTGTCGATTGAATGCTTTTTCGAAGTCAACCATAGCACAATATGCAAGTGCTCTAAGGGATCACGGGTTTCTTCTATTAGAATCCTTATTCTTTAGACTACATGAGTTGTTGACTAAACCGCTACAAAACCGCATTGGCCTACAAAATGCTCGCTCAACGATTTCCAAAGTGTTGAACATCAAATTGATCGCATGATAGTTATCGCAATTTCGAGTATCTCCCTTCTTTGTTACTTGATAGACAACATCTTTCTCAAAAAAGGCAACTGTATGGCAGACGAACTAGCCAAAAAGGGCACGACCACTTCCCTACGTTCAGAATGGAACAATATAGGTGTACCTATCGCTGCATGCAAACTCCTACTTAGACAAGACGCTTCAAGGATAACAAACACTAGATGGACTGAGAGTAACAACTGCTTTGCAACCAAAAAAGTTTGGCCGTGTGTAGACTCAAAACGCTCGAAGAGTTTGTAAGCCCTGAACCGCCTGTTTCTAGGTTCTACCATAGATGTTTTTACGGTACACTGTCTAATAGGAAGACCTGCCAAAAAACTTGGTGTGTTTTCCAATGATTTCTGCAGAAGCTGCATGGACGAAGAGGAGGAAGAAACCGTTCAACACCTTCTTTGCTCATGCCCTGCATTACTTCATAGGAGGAAAACTCATCTCGGTGAATTCTTCTTCTATGATACTAGCGACTTAGCTTACATAGACCCTAAAAGCCTTTCGAAATACATTAAAAGTTCCGCGTGGCTCGACTAGCGGGTGATTAAACGTAAGTCCCGTAATGGAAGATCAATGGGTGATCAACTCGTTAATCTTACTTCGGGCTTCTGAGATCAGTAGGTGATTAACTTGCTGATCTCTGTGGTATTACAATGGTCCCTTGTGGCCTAAGTGTGTCAGGCAATGTACGTAGGCATTACTCATTGGCTGACAGCCACTTCCACCTAACCTAACCTCTCCTTCTGTCAGGGACTATTTTAAGAATGCTGCTCCGTTCTTCAAGTTGTTTTGTATAATTTATTGAAGAGCTTGGTTTGCATCAGCTGCCGATCAGATATTTCTATCAGCTCCCCATAAATACCCTCCGTGGTCTTTTTTCAAAGTTGTGCAACACTACTTCTTCCTTTCTTACTTGCAGCTTCTGTATTATCTTTCAAAGTGGGTCTTTTCATCTCTTAAATTTAAGTGGTACTTGAACCATGTTTTGGACAAGACCAGTACCCACTGGTTACTTTGAGGAGCTATAGTAAGCAAAATTGACGGGTACTATCAGTTGCAACATCTGCTGGGAGCTTCTAAGTTTATACCAATCTTCATAAGGAAAGGAATGTAATATTAGTCTTGAATTGATAAAGGTAAAATGGAGATCCCTAAACCCTTTTGTAGGTTGATTCAACGACTTTATAAATCAAGTCTTTAGAAAAAAATATCAGCCAGTAATATCGTGGATAAACAGACAGACCGACAGACCTGCCTTGGGGTTTATTTCTTAACTTGACTTCTATACTACCTATACTCAAGTAAAAAAAAAGGATTTTTATGTGGGACACTTAGTCGAATTGTTTGGTTGGCCAAGCGTTTGGAATGAACGAACGAACGATGATGACACTCAATGAATTCTTCTTTGATACAAATTGATACATTTACCACATAATTGACCCACACGAGCTTATTGATCCTTAATTTTCAACGACCATAAAAGAAAACCGGAGGAAGGAACCAATAGTCCTTTTGTGTCGTAGATTTTATATTAAAGAGCATTATCAACCTCCTTCACACTACAATAAACAACAATTCGATTTTTATTATTATTCTCACTTTGCACTATCCACACACACACTCTCACACTCTTTGTCTTTTTTAACAACACACTAAATTTAGTGAAGCATAAAGAAGAATGTACAACACGTCGAGCAATCCCAAATTCCTATAAACCAACAAATTCCTTCACCTAAACACTTTAAATTCAAAACAAAAAATATTTTCTATTCATTCCGCAAGAGATAAGGACACTAAATAAGGGAAATAGAGTAAGGGATAGAGGATGTGTTGTGAAAGTTTTTTTTTTTTTTTAAGTTTTCACTTTCTAACCTTCCACTAGATAATTTAATTTATGCACAAACTTCCACTCTAATAACTCTTCAAAATATAAACCAAAAATTTATATAAAATGTATGAAGCCAAAAAGTTGAACACCGATTTGTGTATGAATGAATAATAAGATCGTTTATTGAGGCCGAGTTTTATTCATTTTATCCTTCAAAGTTCAAATATGAAAAAATGAAAAAAACAAAAAAAAAAAACTAACACAAAGAATTGTACGAGCGACGACGTGGTAAACATGATGAAGGACTATTTATATATTATAGGAGGTAAACACAGGTGTCATGATGGAAACATGAATACAAAATGGCCTTTAAGCCGTGTCGTCGTTCGTCGGTCGTCGGTCGTCTTTCATGTTAAATATTTTGTTATGATTTTCTTTCGCTTCAGTCACTAATTGCATTAGAACGTTTTTCTTTTAGTTTTTTTTTTTTATTGAATTTTATTTTTGCTAAACGAACTCCTACGTTGTTTGTGATTTATTAAAACTTCCATTTTCAAAAACACAGATCTATGTACATAACTTCATACATATAAACAAGTGTGTCATAGCGGTATACGTCGACGAGTCGTATTTCGTATATAGAGAGACTCGTTTATAGGAAAAAGCAGCGCTTCTAACTTGGGGAGATAAATTTAATTTTCTCATTATGACATAAGGGTGACATGCTCTTGTCTTCATGACCTATTTCTACGCCGGGAACGGTATACAATCATATCATACCTCGTCTGATATTTTTTTTCCTTTTTTTTCTTCCTTTTTGTTGTCAGTGTGTAATGTGTAGTATGAAAATTTTGTTGTTGAATGAGATGATGGATGATGACTTCTTAATGGTTGTTGCGTCTTGTACGCTCTTTGTTAATTAGTTAAGCAAAATAAATTTGTTGCTTTTTCATATACTCTCGTCTATATGTATGTATGTCGGTGTCGGTACATACAATCATAAAATGTATATTGAGTGCGCTTAATGTAGGGATGTCTGGAGAGGGAATAAATGGAAATCAAGAGGACTCCAGGTGCTGGGTCTGGATGTTGTTGAAGTGTCATCCATTTTGTTGCGTCACCTGAACGACACGACTATTAATTAGTGAATTCTTGAGTCAAGTGATGAATGAGTGGGATATTTTTTATTTTTTTCTTTTTCTTTTCTATGTTATTTCGATTTATAAATTTGTTCTCATTAATTTTGTTGTTTTTACTAGTTTAAGTGCTCGCCATGGACTTTGAATTGGCTTGCTGCTTAGCTCACTCATTGCTTACAGCTCTAACTGTTTGTTTGTACCTACCATACTTATAAGGGATGAAAATCGGCTTAAGGCTTTTGAAAGAGGATTACAGAAATGAATTTGTTTGTTCACATTTTTTTTATGAACTTTCGTTTTGAAAGAAGTTATGGCATACGTAGGGAGAATCCATCAAAAATAAAAAAGAGAAACTTTCTTTTCAGTTTTTATCTTGAGTTGGCAGGAAAATGGTTCGGTCGGCGATGGCTATCGTTGTTCGGAAAACCTTTAGGTTTGTGTAAGAAGTTATGAGTGCAAAAAGAATTGATAGGTTTTCATAAGGGTGGTCAAGGTATAGGTGTTGTTTCCCCGTTGATTTGTTTTTCCACATAATAGGGATCCATAAGAATCTTCGTTGAAAATTTGCATAAATGATTATCCAAAAATTGTAATTTTGCCGAGCTGTATGAAGACTTGCTTTCTATGGAATCAATATTTTATTCATCGTATTTAAATTTGAACAAAGAGTGCGCATTTAGGAATATAAGAGGGGTTTTAATAGGAGACACTGATACACGTTTCTTTTGAACTTTTGTGAATCGTTATGCAGTGGAGAATCTATATATACGTGCGATGAGCATTCATAATGAGGCGGGTGTATACTGCGGTTTAATTGTTTCAAGGGATTTCTATATTCAAGAGAATCAATTGATTCTTGAACAATTACCTATCAATCTCAACTCTCTGTTTTGAACCCTATCAAGTAGGCGCAAAGATGTTTGAGGAGCACCTGACAAGATATGAGAATTATACTCTAGTTTTGGGCGGATGTTTGCTTTATAAATGGAAGCCAGATGAGAAGAGGTAAAGACTTTCCTGGATCGTCTTCAGAAACCTAAGCATTTAGCAGCATTTTTGGCAACTTCAAAAATGTGGTCATTCTAATCAAGAGCATCGTTTACACACATATCAGGTATTGACAATTTTTCGGTTTCTTGGATTTAGGTACCATTCATGGTTCGTGCCAATGTAGGAATGTCAGGCTTTAACGACAAGAGACAGCTTTGAGTTTTCGAAGCATTGAATTCTACTCGGTTCTTACTACCCCATGTAACAACGATGTCAAGGTGGTCATAATGAGCTAGATTCATCAACAGTTAAAAGGATTAGAATTTTCCGACAGTAAATCGTTTATGGATATAGAAAAGAGAGTCGGAGACAAAACGGACCCCTGGGGTACACAATTTTTATAAAGTGGGTACCTATCAGAATCAAAACCATCCAATACAACTTGTATTAAACGGTCGTAATGATAGTCTCTAATCCAACGAAGAAGACACTCATTGATGATGAATGATATTGATGCCAAACTCTATCAAATGCTTTAGAAATACCTTATGCCTTCACAGTGGTTTTGCCAATTTCAGAATAACCTGCGGATTTATATATATGTTGATATGATTTCTTTGGGAACCGAGCGAGTTCGAAAACATGTCTGGTGGGGGTTCGAAAACATGTCTGATTCGTGCTTGGGCGGGTCACAGAATTTATACACTCAAGCTCAGGTGGAGTCAATATGCTAGCAGGAAGTGTCGAGTTAGCAGCAAATTGAGGTGCTAATAAATTGGCTTTATCGATATAGCTGACATATAGTCGTGGTCTTAATGTTCTTAGTAAATGATCAAAAGTGAGTATTACAGATATTTTTGTCCTGTTTGGACGAATTTCGGTTTTCTACTGTAGAATTATCTTTAAACATTCGAATACTTCTTTTCTCTATCTCTGATCGCTTCCTTACAGCTCGAATCAGTTCCATCAGCTGATGCGTCAATGTTTCCGCGAGCACGCGAGTAGGTCCTTTCCATTCCCTCACAAGGCATGATTGTGAAAAAAGCGCTAGGCCCTGGGGCTCCCCCCTCTGTATGTACACACAGTCACAAAAGTAAGTATACACGATGAGACCCGAGTTTAAGCTCGAAAGAAAAATTGACTGGACGGATTTTATAAAAACATTCGGCATTTTAGAGTTTTTTATTATCTTTTTTGTAAACAAATCATAACTATCATTTTTCCAACAAAAAAAAAACCAAAATATGAATTTATAAATGAAAGCTTGCATTGATTCTGATCACAAAAGATAGTATACAATTCCAAAAATACCAAATTACCGACTACATACTCCTATTTAGTACCTTGTTGGGTAGGTTAGGTTTGGGTTGCATGGGGGATCTCAAGGATCCATTGTGCTCCCCGGGAAATCAGAGGATGAGGAAATGGGAGGATTGGAGAATGGAGAGGTAGATGGGTATTGTGGTAGGGAACTCCCACTGAACCATTTGGAGCCCTGAGTAAATTTCAGGACGTTGCTCAGTGGGAGATTAGAGATGTCGCCCAGTTCGTCGAAGAAGTATTCTCCGAGGGTTTTTTTCCGAGTGTGGGCCAAGCTAGGACACTCACAGAGAAAGTGGAATGATCCTTCCTCTGCCTCCTCATCTTGGCATCCTCTACATAAGTCGGATGTGCTAATGCCCATTCTCATCATGTGGGTACCCAACGAGTTGTGGCCTGAGAATGCCAATCAACAGAGAGAGCCGAGGTCTACTTAGCTGGAGTAGAAATTCTGTTTTTTTCTTGGAAATATCTGGCCAAAGGTTTCTAGAGACTCGGCATGTTTCTAAAGATGACCACCTGTCATTGGCGGTTTTTAGAAAATTGTGTTTGATTCTGTTTTTTTCTTGCTCAAGTGGCCTTAGAACTGAGGTGTTCGTTTCGCTGGATTCGAGTGCTGACCCGATTTTAGCCAGCTTATCCGCCATTTCATTGTCGATTATGCCACGATGTCCTGGAACCCAGGTTAAACTAACTGTGTTTGTTTCGCTGATCAGTTTTAGGTTACTGCGACAGCTGTCTATAACTAGTCTGGATTTTGTGATAATGGATGAGATAGCTTTAATGGCCGCCTGATTGTCTATGAAGAAGTCAATATTTTTGATTATCAAGTTTTGCGTAGCTAGGTGCTTCGCGGCTTCGCACACTGCGAGTACTTCTGCTTGATAGACACTTCAGAAGTCGGGAAGCTTTATTGACCTATTCATGGTGGGGTAATCTGAGAAGATACCTGACCCTACCCCTTCGTCCGTTTTGGAACCATCTGTGAAGACGGAAATGTTGGAAATGTTACCTGTTGGGTAACCTTTTGACTCTATCACTACTCTAATTCTTGATGGCATCGAAGAAACTAGGTTTTGGGTAACATCTGGGTTTATTTTAGCCCATTCTTTTCGGCTTTTGTTTTAATTTCATGTTTTCTTATTTTCTGCTCCAGGTGATCCCACAAATGCTCTATAACATTTAAATCGGCGATTGACCTTACTTATGAAAGACTGTTTTCTTATGGTCGCCGAGTTGAAACCAGCTCTATGTAAGACACGGCGGATGGTTTGGGTACTACAGACTTACCTGTTTCTTCTTCTATCTGTGCGCGCAATTTGGGGGTGCACTTATTTTCGAATTTTTTGAACTTTCCGTATTATAAGTCGATCTTCCCGTTCTGAGAATGTTCGCGGCCGACCACTGCGAGCCATATTGTCAACTGTTCCATAATTTCTATGTTTTTCTACTATTTTTTTTGGATAGTTGCAGGGCTTTTTTTAGTAAGCTTAGCAACTTCACGAATTAATTTTCCTTCGATTGAATGCTTGATTATTTAGTTTTTTAAACTACCTAACTACCTAACCTAACCTAGTTTTTTAAATCCAACGAGAGCTCTTTTCCACGTGGTGCCATTTCTTGATCACTTAACAAATCTCAAAAATGTAAAACGTAAAGCTTTTAATATATATAAGAGCTCTAATAATGATTTAGATTATGCTAAATTTAGCAAATTACGTCAAGAATTTTATATTTTTAATAAATTCCTTCACTGGTGCTATATCATGAGTATTGAAAGCAACATCAAATCTAATAGCAGCTCGTTTTGCGCATTTGTAAATGAAAAGAGAAAATCTTCTGGATATCCTAAGAATATATCTTATAAAAACTCAGAGGCTTCGAATATTATTTCTATCCTAGACTTATTCGGGGAATTTTTCGAATCCATATATTCGGATTCGGATAGCTTAAACAAGTCTTGTTTCCCCAATATTCCAATTAAGGTTGATATTGGCGCTTTGCAAGTATCGATGAAGTTCTTTTAGAACTCCAGTCACTGAAACCTAAATCTAAACCTAGTGCTGACGGTATACCAGCGTTATTTTTAAAGAACTGCGCCAGCACACTATGTTATCCTTTGCTCTGCATATTCAACAAATCGCTCTCCTAAGGTATCTTTCTAAATGAATGGAAAATATCATATCTCATTCAAATTCATAAATCTGGCTCTAAGAATTTGATAGATAATTACAGAGGCATTTCGAAACTATCATCAATCCCTTGACTATTCGAAAGCATTGTGAAAACAAAATTAGAGTTTTTAACCCGTGAATCCATTTCAGAATTACAGTACGGTTTCATTTCTGGGCGCTCTACAACAACAAACATGTCCCTTTTTTTCATCGAACATTGAGAATAATAGTCAAACTGATGTAATCTACACCGATTTCAAAGCCTTTAATTCGGTTAACCATTGTAGCTTAATTCGTAAACTGAAACTATTTGGCTTCCATTTCCATTTTTGGTTTCGATCAATAATTCTTTATCAAAATCTATTAATCAGCCCTATTACAGAATCCATCGTAGAAAACTTCCATACGAAAAGCGAAGTTACGAACTACGAAAATTTGTGTTCACAAAATCGGAATGGAATCGAAGAAAGCACTGCCAGTTGCCACACTAAGTACTGCCATGCTGGTTTTCGAAAACAGCTGTTTTACGCCAAATGTGCAAGATCATTCACATTTTTCTACAAACACAACTTCTTTCGCATATAAAGACGACGAGTTTTAGATTCCACTCGGATTTAATGATACCAAATCTACGAATTTCGAAATTCGTTCCGCTCCGAATGGATTATGTGATAGTTAAATCGGGAAACTTAGCCTTTTTTCGATTACGATGTAATCTGTGATATTGCTGAATTGTATTTCTGGTGTTCCTCAGGGAAGTCATTTGGACCCAATGCTCTTTAATATTTTCATTACTGATATTGCTTCTGTTATAAAATATTCACATTGCCTTCTCTATGCTGATGACATGAAATTATTTCTTAAAATCAAAACATTGATGATTGCTCCCTTCTACATCAGATATTAATCTAATATCCGAATGGTGCAACTTAAGTTGTTTAAAACTAAACATAAGAAAATGTAACGTTATTTCTTTTTATAGGACTCATACGTACATTAATTTTCCTTACCAAATTGATTCAAACATACTCTCGCGTGTTGAAAAAATTAAGGACCTTGGTATAATGCTGGATTCAACTTTCTCTTTTAAAAGCCATATTGACTATGTGGTATCAAGAGCAAATTTACTCGTTGTTTTCATCAAGAGAAATTGTTTAGTGACCCACATGCTTTACTTTCTCTCTACACATCGCTAGTTAGATCGATACTTGAATATGGAGATATTATCTGAAACCCAGCTATGAAAACTTTTTCTGAACGTATTGAAAAAATACAAAAAAGATTTTCTAGATTCATATTTTATAAAATGAAATGAACTTTTATCACTGAATACAAGTCTCGTTGCCTACTTTTGGGAATCAAATCACTGGAATCCAGAAGGCGTTTGTGAGGAATATTTTGAGTTATCACGTTAAATGCTTTTCCTTACTATCCAAAATTCTAATATACGCACCATCAAGGGTTTTACGTCCAATAGATTTGCTTTTTGGACAATACCACAAAACTAATTATGGTTCAAATGAACCTATTTGTAGATGCATAAGACATTTCAATGAAGTTTGCCAAAATGTAGACCTAAGCTGGACAAAAGATATGTTCAAATCAAAACTTTTGTTAATTTTTGTATTTTAATAATTTGTTTTGATTTTGTATAAATTATGTATTTGTAATGATTTTTCTTATTACTCTATATACTGTCTAAAATTACAGTATATCTTAATCTGTTAGCATAAGCTTGTTGATATATAAATAAATCTTAATATATAAAACAAAGACGGGTTTTTTACAACACTTATAACTCGAGATCTGCTAAACCAATATTCATGGTTATTGATTCGTTGGATTTGTCTCCGCCCCGAATAGCATAATACATCTTAAAAACAATGAAAACTCGATATGTGTAATGAATACTTATCTATCTATATCTATATCTATATACATATATAAAAGAAAGTCGTGTTAGTTCACTATTTATAACTCAAGAACGGTTGAACGGATTTGTCTGGAAATTAGTGGTGAGGTAGTTTAGGAACAGGAGACGGACATAGGATACTTTTTATCCCTATATTCGTATGGGAACGGGAATGTAAACGGGAACCTAGAAACTACTGAACCGATTTCAAAAATTCTTTCACCGTCAGAATGCTACACTATCACCGAGTAACATAAACTTTAATTCATCCCCATATTCCCACTGGAACGGGATTGGGAACGCAAACTTCGAAACTACTGGACGGATTTTAAAAATTCTTTCTGCTCTAGGATGCTACATTATCCCTCAGTAACATAGACTATATTTCATCCATATATTCCCGCGGGAACAGAAACGGGAACTAGAACGGGAACCTCAAAACCGCATAAGCGATTTCAAAAATGTTTTCAACTTTAAGATGGTGCATTATCAATATCCCAATAGTTAATAAATTATTTCATCCTCATATTCCCACGGGACCCGGGCAACGCCAGAAGGTTCGCCTATATATTTTTTTTATTTAGGATTGGGATCGGAGACCTAGATACTGCTGGAAAGATTTCACAAAATCTTTCAGAATTTGGATGATACATTATCCCTCAGTAACTAAAATTATAATTCATCCCTATATTTCTACAGGAACGAAAACATAAACCTCAAAACTACTCGACCGATTTCAAAAATTCTTTCCAATTAAGGATCATACTCGAACGTGATTGGGAACGCAACCTTATATAACTATTTGACCAATTTCGAAGGACAAGGAGACGACCCCGTCTAAAACATTTTTATCACGCCACAGACATAAAATGTAAACGGAATGCTTAAAATCAGAACAGGAAAAGTAAGCAGTAAAAGAAAAAACCGACATTGGGCATTGACTATCGTTTCATTGACTCAAATAAAAATAAAGCAGCGTGCAACAGAGACGACATCAATGCAATGCGTTAGCTATCGTTATAAACAAAACATTGTTCTATAAAAAAAAAAACAAAACAAAAGCTGACTTATCGTGTCAGACTAAGCGTGCGTAGTCTAAATATCAGCAAGTTAATGAGTCAGCGGAGATCTTCGCTCAACACCCTGGGCTGCTTTAGACATACTCTACTCATATACCAATTATCTCTCGACATTCACGGCGTTGTTGAGGTCTGTATTTTTAAGGTTCCAATCCTTCTGATCCCGTGGGAATATGCGGATAAAATATAGTACATGTTATATAGTACATGTTCCCTCCGAAATGTTTCATCTAAAATTCAAAAGAACCTTAAAGCTATTAAACCGATTTCAAAAATTCTTTCAACTCTAGATTTACATTTCATTCACATATTTCCATGGGAACGGAAGATCCCACAGGAACGGGGTTGGGAACGGAAACTTAGAAGCTATTAGACAGATTTCTAAAATTCTTTCAGATCTGGGATGCCACATAATTCCTCAGTAGCTTAGCGTAGACTTCATCGCTATAGTCCCACGGGAACAGAAACAGGAACGAGAACGGGAATTTTAAAGTTACTTGACCGATTTCAAAAATTCTTTCAACTCTAGGATGTAACATTATCTGTCAGTGACATAGACTTATAATTAATTCACATATTTCTATGGGAACGGAAAATTCCCACAAGTACGGGGTTGGGCGTTGGGAACGGAAACTTAGAGACTACTAGACTGATTTCAAATATTCTTTCAGCACTGGGATGCCACATAATTCCTCAGTAACTAAGCAAAGATTTCATCCCTATAATCCCATAGGAACAGAAACAGGAACGAAAACGGGAACCTTAAAACTACAGACCCGAGCAACGCCGGGCGGCTCAGCTAGTAAATAAATAAATAAATAAGTGAGGATATGTAATTTTTAATTTTACTGAGCTAAATAACTTTTATGGATAACTCTTTAAGAACTTATGTGTTGCTTTTATTCATATAGAGAAATATTCCGTCTGAGCTTGCAATACAAACGTATTGCCTTATTGCGACTGAAAAGCGTCTTTATGTTAAGAGAAGGATACATTGTATTAATGAATGTGTCCCTAGATTCTAAATTAACTTCAACAAAGATTTTTCTGTGGGCAACCCAATTTGCTTTGGTTGGAAACATACGGTCCTTTTCCATAAATAGTTCTTTTTACTTGCGATTATAGGTACTACTATAAGGCAAGTTTTGCAATCGGGGGTAAAATAAATTGACACCACAACAAAATATGACATTACGATGATAGAGAATTCAGAAAAAGTGGGACCTACAATTCTGTTTGTCTGTCCGTATATGAATTTACAGTGAACCGCTTGACCAATTTGGTTTTCATGGTTTACAGTCAGCGTCTGCAGGGAAGTCTACAGATGCATTTTTGGAATTGGGTCACTAAATCTTGAAATATCGATACCTGCCATACAACCTATATGATAATACTTATTTTTTTCAAAAACGACTCTAATGATTTCGATACAATTTGATATGAGGAATACAGTTTTTCATTGTCTTTCTATTGATGTAAAAAAATTTTTGGCAAAAAGTCTAAAAACGGTGCCCCCATAGTACATTTTCTTTCAAAACCGACTTTCAAAAATTGAAATTTTTGAAATTTTTATTAATTTAAAAAAAAATTTTGATTTTTATTGAATGTTTTCAAAACAGTTTATTAGTATATATATAACTAGCGACATTTTGTATTTACAGATTAAAATAGTGGTAAATGCCGATTTAAATACAAAGTTTTATATATCCATTATAACAGAGATTGTGGGGTGCTTATTTTAAAGATACATTCCAGAATACGAAAAAGTTAATTCATTAGATATAGAACAAAGAAGTTTAAGAAGAAAATAAATAAATAAATAAATTAAATAAGTGCAGATTACATAATATAATTCAATAAAATTTCGATTTGGTTGTGATCATTTTCCAGAAGCCATGCTTTAGTTTTTTTCAAGAATAAAGACATTACACGAATAGAACGAATAGTTAATGAAAACGTATTAAAAAACTTGAAGGAGACAATAGATTAAAAATTTCTTAGATGAGTGGTACGGAACGATGGTACAGTCACAAGACAATCACGATTTCTACTCATAGAACGGACATCAGAAATAGGACTTTGTAAATAACCACCCCTCATAAAAAATATTTTAGATGTCTTAAAATAATACAAATGCCTTATGGGTAAGATGTTTAGTGGTCTAAATAGAATCATAGACGGAGTTAATCGATTCGCACCACAGATTTTCCTTATTGCACATTTCTGTAAGATGAGAAGTGAATTTATTTTAGATTGATAAGCTCCACCCCAACAACTTAAACCATATTGTAGTTTAGAATGGAATATACCAAAATAAACTTTTTTGAGCGTACTATTACTGCAGTATTTTCTGAGATGGTAGAAGCTTCTAATTGATGAACGTAAATATTGTTTAAGAACCGTTACATGATTGGTCCAACTCATCATCGGATCGAAAGAAACTCCAAGGTATTTAAACTAATTCACTTCTTGGATTTTGAAACAACAACTACTACATTTTTTGTGTATGTCATAAGACAACAAGTTTTTATCAGCATTGCATGCACAGTAAGAAATTTTATATTGTTGGCAGTTAGGGGCGTGAAAAACGATATCCAAATCTGGATCATTTCTTGTCTTTAAGCTTAAGTACATAACTTTTGTTTTGTCGCTGACACAAAGTTTATGAGTAACAAACCAAATACGCAATAAATGGACATCACGGTTCAAATCAGCCATAAGATCTAGAGCGCTAGATGTAGTGTAAGCTAAGCCTAAATCGTCTGCAAAAGCTGTAATTTTAGCTGAAAATGGTAGACTAAAGAAAGAGTTAATGTATATTAGAAGCAAGGTGGGACCCAGGACAGACCCTTGTGGTACGCCAATGTTAGAGATTCTATTAGGAGCGGGTCGAAATGCTGTATTTTAAAATGCTGTATGGTCAAAATACTGTATTATACTGTATGATACTGTATGTTCATAATACTGTATGGTTAATATACTGTATTTCAAAATACTGTATGATCAAAATACTGTAGTTCAAAATTCTGTATGCCAAATTGCTGTAAATGAGCAAAACACTGTATCTCAAAAATCTGTCTGTAAAAATACTGTATTTTTGCATAATTCCATTCTTAAACTTCCATTTCTTTACTTGTTTTCCCTATCGATACATTCATTTTGAAGCAAAATAACATTTAACACTTAAATTTGCACAAACCTTTAAACATCTACTGAATGCATGAACGCGTGCTAGTTTTGACAGATTAATTTGTCTGTTGCAATTGCTCATGCAGTTGTTGATTATGATCAAAACAATTCATTTTAACATGTGAGAGAGATACATACATATAATCAAGAAGGAGAAAATGAAATAGAGAAAAAAGACGAAGATACCAGTTGTTTTGTTCTTGTTTTAATTAATTCAAAGACTAATGAATTATCATAGGTACATGTAATTGTTCAAGGAAGTATATTAGATTATTATGGTAAAGAAAAATTGTTGTTGTTTTCAAAATTCTGTATTTGAAATTGCTGTAATTACAGCAATTTCAAATACAGTATTTTGAGATACAGTATTTTGAGATACAGTAATTTGACTTACAGTAATTTGACCATACAGTATTTTGAACATACAGTATTTTGAAATACAGTATTTTGAGGTACAGTATTTTAAATACAGTATTATGACCCATACAGTATTTTGACCCTAACCCATTCTATTATCACTATAACAATTTGCAACTTTGACCTTTTGAGTCCTGTTTTTAAGGTAACACTTAAACCACTTGTAGACTAGGCCCCTAAAGCCAATAGCGTGAAGTTTGTATAGGAGTATGGCATGGTCTACACTCTACAGTATCAAAAGCTTTGCTTATGTCTACGAATAAACCAGCACAATTTTTTTTACTGTCCAAGCCCTTGTTATCGATGGTACAAAAATCAAGCAAAGCATCTTCTGTAGAAAGCCCACTTCTAAAACCGTACTGTAAGGACTAAAAAAATTACTCTTTTTAAGAAAACCCAACATCTTGTGTTTTATGGCTTTTTCAAAGATTTTAGAAATCGAAGAGAGCATTGAAATTGGTCGATTGTTAGCTACCATATTATCGCCTTTCTTAAAGATCGGAATCACAATAGCGCTTTTTAGGCTCGTTGGGAAAATACCATTTTCAATACTTTGATTAAACAAATGAGGTAGAATATCCGATACATTAAGTGCAATCATTTTTAAAATAAGATTCGATAAACCATCTTCACCACATGCATTTGACTTATTAAGTATGTTGATTAGAGAATAAACCTCTGATCCACTGATGGGAGCAAAGTAGAAGCTTCCTTGAGATATTTGTTCAATAGATCCAAAATCATCATTACACACATTGCAAAAAGAGTGTGATTCACCCAATTGACCAACTGAACCGTATCTTTGCTTTATTTCAAACTTTAAACTCGCATGCTTGATTTTGAAAAAAATGTGTTTTTAAAAAAAGTGAAAAATAAAAAACTATTCTAACGATTTTGATTAAATTTTTAGCGTTTGTATGTATTAAAACTGCCAAAAATGGCGTTTTTATATCTTCGCTGAAAACCTTTGAAATATTTTATTTAATTTTCTTCCAATATTTTATGTGATTTTATTTAATTTTCATAAATTATGTGTAGTTGGCAATCCTGTACCAACAATCATATTATAAAGAGCAATTACTGTAACCTTGTACAGTAAGATTTTGATATTGTACCTAGCACACAATCGCAAGTTCGTGCGACCCAGTGGTCCCATTTTTTTTATCACAATGCTTTTTCCATTGATTGGCCTTTGAAATCTTACGCTGAGTTATGGGAATGGATCTAGCTGCTGTGCTACTAATGGTTTTTTCTATTTTTAATGCATTTTATTACACTGATTCACATAACACTTTATTCATTATGTGTTAAAACTACTTACATTTGTCTATAAAGCTCCTATAGAGCTCATTTTAATATACATTTACTATTATTGTTATATAAATAAATACTGTTATTGTTATACTATCAAGAAAAAAAACTGTCGTGTAAAAAATTGTAAAAATTAATACGCAAAGAATTCAAAAACCACACTCGATTGTGCACTTCTTTCTACCTGTGCAATTTCGCTGTTGTAAAGTGCCCAAATGAAAAATGCAACCAACTTTTTTTTTGGACCACCCTAGTACGCATCACTTCAAGCCTACACATAAAAGTGCTGAATATATGTTGTATACCTCACTGACATTTGAAAATAATACCGATAAGTTGAGGTAGTGGGACGGTGTCCACCGAATCAATAATAACCTTTTCAGAAGGAAAACGATTTGGATAGATTCTCTTAATGGAAATTCATTCCAGCCAGAACTTGGTTTGAATGAAAAAGAGTTATAAGCACCTAAAGTCCTCAAGCGACTCAAAAGGAAAAGATCATACCTTTGATACCACTTACCTTTTCTGCTTTAAGAAAAAGTTAAGCAAACAGCTTTTTAAACATAGCCTACACAATTTCTTCTAATCTGACCATGAAGAAGATTACATTTATGAAAGCGTGTAGGTGCTAAACGCCTTACTGTTCCAGTAATCGGTGATAAAGTTAGAGGATATGAGGAAGAAGGACAATATCTTAAATACTTGGAGCAGAATGCTTGTCAAAAAAATGTTACTTCTTGAGAGCATATCCATTCTTTGGGAAGGTAGACTTTTTCCGGTTCATTTTTATATAATTTATCGGCTCAATGTTCATGTTTTGGTATCATACAGGACCTGAACTTTGGCTTATGATGTGATAAGTTTTCTAAGCTCATAAATCTTTCCTTGCGACGACGCCCATACAGTCTAAGGAAATAATAATGAAGGATTTATTAAATCTCCACTGACTTTGTGTGATATTTATTGCGAGTTAATCTTATCCTTTTATTTGGCTGTACACACACCTGTTGACGTTTGTTTTCCTGCAAAATGTTAAATATCCCACACATGTTATATTTTGTCAAGAAGACTTTTTCTAACAACAAAGTCCGTTTGATTAAAAAATAATGCGTAAAAAACCATTGGGCTTCCCAATATTTTTTTAGTGTGGGTAAGAAAAAACAGACATCACTTTTCAACTGGTGAAAGAACTTCCTTCCTAATTTGCTAGGACGTGCATTTCTGTTGGTGGCACCTTTAATGCTAAATAATCGAGTGAAAATCTACAACAGGTATAGATTTTAACCAATAAGTGAGAGTTCTAATACACTCAATCCTAAACCAAGGGTATGGAGGGCATGTTTCTTGTCTGTCCCGGCTGCTGATGCACGCCAAGCTATGCTCCAAAACAAGTAGCTTAAAGGGGGCAACCATCTTTAAAACTGCGGGCAAGGATAGCTTCGTGTGGATGACGACAAATTTATGGTGGTATGAGTATTGTGATGACCTATTGAATGGACAGTTTTTCCCGAAATCACTTTCCAAAAGCTCACGGAAATACCGGACATTACTTTTTTCTTTTTTTTATTTGTTTCACCTACGAGCAATGAGCTCAACAGATTACACATTATGACAAAATAGGTTTCAATTTCTTAAAAATAAGTAATACAATTTATCTCGAAATTTATCTCTGGAGAAGGCTAAATCAATATGACCACAAATTTCATTAAACTCTCTAATTGATCTTGAAATTGGTTCAGTCATGACATAATTAGTTCTAAGCCTTGATTGAAAAAGAAGATTTCTATCCCTCAATAAATTAAGGACAACAATGAAGGACACTTTATATGATAACATAAAATATCTCGCACAAAAACTATGTCATGACTAGTTCTACGTGATTTGTGCGACTGAAAACCTAGAAGATTCTGGTAGCTGTGGAATTTGGATCGCATTTTGTAAAATGCATACTTCGTAAACCTGTTCTGAACTTTCTGAATTCGATGGGGAAAATATTATTGGTTAGGGTTGCAGACGATGACTGCATACTCTAGGTTGGGTCTTACTAGTGAGGTATAAAGAGACACAAGTGTGTAGGGGTTAGTAAAGTCTGTTGAGTTTCTTTTGATAAATCCTAACATTGAGCTAGCTTTTGCTACAATAGCTTCTATATGTGGTGTAAAAGAGAATTTGGAGTCAAAAAGAACGCCTAAATCTTTAAAATTTTCAGTTCTCTGAAGAGGGTTGCAATCAAGATAATATGAAAACTCTTGCGTATGATGCTTTCTTGAAAGAGAAATCACAAAACATTTCTTGGTGTTAAAATTCAAACGATTTAACATACACCATCGACATAGATTATCAAGATCCAATTGGAGTTTTTGACAATCACTTATAGAGGTTACTTTCAGAAAAAGTTTCAGATCGTCTGCGTACATGAGGCATTTTCTGAAGCTAACACATTTAACAATATCATCAATAAATATGTCAAACAGTAGAGGACCTAGATGGCTACCCTGTGGAACACCAGAAGTACATTTTATCTGCCTGGAGGTATATTCGTCTGTTTTGACTTTTTGAACCCTTCTTATGAGGAAGGAATAAATTCATTGAAGGAGGCTTGAGTGGAAACTAAATGATTCCAATTTTTTAAGCAATATTTTGTGGCAAACCGAATCAAACGCTTTGCTAAAATTGGTATAAATAACATCCACTTGATCTTTGCTTTCAATAGCATCAACAACGAAGGAAGAGAGACATGTTAAATTGGTGGTTGTTGATCTTCCCGGGATGAACCCTTGTTTACTACCACTTCTATGTTCCTTCACTAAGAAATCAAGCTTTTTTTGACAAGGCTTTCAAAAAACTTGAGAATTGCAGATAGTTTATAAATTCCTCTGTAATTCTCTACATTGTTTTTGGAACCCAATTTAAAAATTGAAATCAAAGAGGAGAATTACAATTCAACTAAGAACAGTCCAGATGACAGTGAAGAATTGAAAATTTATCAGTAATGGAAGAGCCAGGGAACTGGAATATCTTTTTAAAACTATCGCAGGAATACCATCAACGCCAGGCTTAGCGTTTGGCTTAAGATCATGCAATCCTTCTAAGAGATCGTTGAGATCTAACTGTAAGGATCCTATACTTACTTTAGGATTATAACCAGAAAGGCGAACCAGATTTTCATGTGAATTGGAATAGAGCGATTCAAAAAACTGAGCAAATAGCTCTAGCGTGTTTCTAATTTCATCAGATTCTTGATTTTTAAAAAACATAGAATTCGGAATCTCGAGTGATTTTCGTTTAGAATTTATAAAAGGCCAAAAACTTTTAGGGTCATTTTTTAAATTGAGTTCAACCTGCATAACATAATTTTGACGGAGTTGCGGCCCCAGAAACCATCAAAAAATTAATTGAAACCTGGAGTGATATTGATAGTGAAAGTGAAGAAGGCTTATCTTCGAATTTTTCATCCGATAAATCTGACGATGATTAATTATTAATTAACAGTACATACTTCATTTTAAAATTAAATCTTAAATTTTCATTCAATTTGATAAATATGTTAAAGTTAAAATGTGTCTGACAAGCAAATGCCTGAAACCAAATCGTCAAGGACTCACTTTATTGTAATCAGGAGAATTTTTCTGATGTTTTGACGTAACATTTTCTTGGTTATATGTGATAGGAAAAAATTTATCAGTATTTTAAGTTGAAAACTGCATTTGAAAAACCAAATCGCCTGGGACACAGTTTTTTGTAGTCAAGATTTTTTCTGATCTTTGGACTCATAATTTTGAACTCAAAATTAAAAAACAAAATTACCATTTTGGAAAGTTCACCCTTAGTACAGTCATTTGGTATGAAAAATAGCGGTTACCTGGAAAGTTTTCCAGGAGTATTGAAAATTGACAGTTTTATAGATTTTGATGTGCTCATCATTTTATTGGAAAAATGGCGCCAGTTTTCAGGGAATATCTTCCTCCCGACTCGGTTTACGATAAAAATGGTAACATAGAAAATGAAACTAGAGACAATTTCTTATAATTTACATATCTATCTATTTTTTCATAAAGTGAATTGTTTTGATGTACGAGCGCCGCAAAGTTTACTCCAACACACGTTTTGGAAAAAAAAAAACTTATTTCCACACCACCCTGAGGTAGAGTAAGCGGCGCGTTTTTTATAACGAGGTATACCCGATAGGCTGTGGTTTTAGACCAGAGAAGTCCACAATAGACCAAATTTTCACATTACGGCAGATCTTGGAAAAAACCCGAGAACATAATATCGATATTCACCACCTCTTTATCGATTTTAAGGCCGCGTATGACAGTATTTACAGAGACGAGCTGTACAGAGCCATGTCTAGTTTCGGCATCCCTGCAAAGCTCGTACGACTATGCAGGATGACTTTGGAGAATTCACGCTGCTCCGTCAAGGTTGGAAAAGAACTCACCGAGACCTTTGATGTCGAAAAAGGCTTTAGGCAAGGCGACAAACTGTCATGCGATTTCTTCAACATCATACTTGAACAGATTGTAAGAAACTCAAACGTCAACACAAGAGGAACAATCTTTCAAAAGTCTGTACAATTACTCGCCTATGCAGACGATATTGACGTAATGGGAAGAAAAAAGCGTGATGTCATAGGTGCTTTTGCGAGTATTGAAACAGAAGCGGCAAAAATGGGTTTGATGGTTAATGAGGGCAAAACGAAGTATATGCTGTCATCAAACAAGGACACAGAACATCGACGAATTGGACAAAACGTCACAATAGACAGACATAACTTCGAGGTAGTACAGGACTTCGTCTACCTAGGATCCGCTGTAGACACGGAAAACAACATCAGTGCGGAGATCAAACGGAGAATAACTCTTGCCAACCGTTGCTTCTTTGGGTTAAGAAGGCAATTGAGAAACAAAACCCTCTCTAGAAAAACCAAGGTGACCTTGTATAAGACCTTAATCATCCCAGTCCTGCTGTACGGCGCGGAAGCATGGACCTTATCGAAAGCGGATGAGGAAACTCTTGGTCGTTTCGAAAGAAAAATTCTCCGAATGATCTTTGGTCCCGTATGCGAAGACAATGTGTGGAGAAGAAGATACAACAACGAGCTGTATGAGCTGTACTGCGACATGGGCATAGCCAGAAGAGTACGCATCGCGAGGCTACGATGGTTGGGCCATGTAGAGCGGATGGACCCAAACGCTCCGGCTCGTCGGGTTTTCGAAAGCACATTGCTGGTAAATCGCGGAAGGGGAAGACCTCGTCTTAGGTGGCGCAATCAAGTGGATGAAGACCTCAACCGACTTGGAGTGCGAAACTGGAGAGAGCTCGCCCGAGATCGAAATCGTTATAGAAGGATGTTGGTTGAGGCCCAGGTTCACCCCGAACTGTAATGCCCACCTAAGTAAGTAAGTAAGTATACCCGATAGGCTTAATCCACAAACAATTCAACTACCCGAAATCTAGTATATCCTCGCTTCGCTGATCTTGATGGACCAGGTGTTGCGAATTCATTATTATCTGTACTAAAAATCAAAATATCACAGACCGGAATTTCGTCTACATCATCTGCGATGGTATTGTCAGTTTCATCGCAATCCTCTTCGTTCCCGATTCGATCATAAATCTGCTCAATAATAGTCTCGGTTTCTTCTTCATCACCGCTGTCTTGTGATGGAACTTGCGAATTCCCACAAGTCCCGTTCAACCCAGTCTTTCTACATCCACAAGCTTTCTGACATCCTTTTTTGCATTTGCATGAAATAAGCTTGGACAGGCTTTCCGGAGCTGCGGGCTCGAGTGTAGTGACAGGAATTAGCATGTTCTTATTTTTTTTCCACCCCGATTGCTCTGCATTTAGTTCATTCCCGTACCACTGCTGAACCTGGTGATAAGTTCGGAACGAATGTTGTCGTGCTGCTGCTTCTGTTGGTGGTAACGATGCAATATTAGATTTACTTTTATATGCTGATGTTGTGAAGCATGCATATCTGTAGTTGTTTAAAGATATATTATTGTTTTTTTTTTTCCAATCACTGTAGCTGTATAATCCAAGAAGGAAGCCTTCTCCGGCTTCAGCTATCTACATCTCCCCCGACAACATCTCCCCCGACAACTATCACAAATTCGAATTCCGATGAAGCGCTTACTACGGTATTGATCATTAGCACATTGGCATCTTTCGTGACTTGTTTGATCATGAAATTTTCAGCTTCAAATTTGGTCTTCAGCATTCCCATAAGTTTTTTGTTTGTATCATTGCCCAGGAATTTATTTTGTGACACAGTCGACATCATTGTCTAGTCAAAATGTATGTCTACTGAAGCAGTTTTCCGTGATCCACGTAAAAAAAACGCACCGCTTACTCTACCTAGTGTAGTAGTGTGGAATTGAGTTTTTTTTTTAAACAGAACTTGTGTTGGAGTACATTTTGCGCACTCGTACATCAAAACTATTGACTTTATGAAAAAAAAAAATAGATATGTAAATTGTAAGAAATTGTCTCTAGTTTCATTTTGTATGTGACTATTTTTATCGTAAAACAAGTCGAGAGGAAGATATTCCCTGAAAACTGATTTTAGGCGCCATTTTTCCAATATGGCGGTGTGAGCGGCAAAAATACGAGGTGGCAAAGTTGAAATTCAGATAGAGCACATCAAAATCTAGCAAACTGCCAATTTTCAAATCTCCTGGAAAACTTTCCAGGTAAAACTACCAAATGACTGTACTACCTCGCCACTGGGTGAAAAAAAAACATGCCTGACGATGAAATTTGATTTAATGGTGCGTATATCTACACATGAATTTAGTATATCTCTTAACTCTAAGAACTTGCTTCCAGTTCTTGGTCTCTTATATACTTGCTCGAAAAACAGCATCCACTGTCTCTACCTTTTCTTGAGCATCTTCCAAAATAAAGTGGTCATCATCCAAAATGGAGTTATCTGGATCTATTCCTACTGTCAGAAGTAGAAGTTTTTGTTAGCTGTCGTCCATTGAAGTTCAATACTCTGAGGGTCATTTTGATCTTTTCTCGTAAAAATTTTATTTATTTCCGGGAACATACTCGGGTTGCTAGAACTTACAACTCGAATATTACTGTTCCAAAAAAGAGAGGTAAATTTTTTGAACTTAATCTCCAAATCGTTTCGGTCAGTAAACCGCCTGTCCAAGAGTTTGAGTCTTGACAGGAGCCTCCTTTTTTCTAGAGTGCGTCTTTTGTTGCGTTTCTGTACATGTTAGTCAAGTCGTATTGCCGAAATTTAGAAAATGTCCTGTTCATTGCATTATGGATTGCGTTCTCCTTACGTTGGAATACATCGATCTCAACGTTCGATCTGGCTGACATCTGTAGTAAGACGGAGAAAAATACTTTTATTTGGGCTGTCGCTACTTCCATTAGTTTGAATTCCCTTAATGGCTTGAAAAAACAGCTTTTCAAACGATTGGATATTGACACATTTAGGATGGTAGAATCTCGTGGATTCTCCTTATTTCATCATTTTATTCTTATTTTTTCAAGTAGTGATCTACTGAAAGCCAGCTGCATTCTTATTCTAGATGAATTCCATGGTAGTTTCGTGCTTCTAAAAATGCTCCTAGCATTGAAACTAGTTTACTGTCAAACACAATCAATTCTTTCTGCACATACAAATGTGAAGTGGTTTACACATAATAAAAATAATTTGCAGATATGTATTCATATATAAGTTAACGCCACAATTAATGAGAAACATTCTTCAAACAAGAATCCCACGATTCAACTCATTTTACTGCGAGTCTGCGTCTGTGACACCTAATACTCAACACCTGCCGCATTCCATAGACACCAGTGCACGAGGCTTAGGATGGCTTAGGCAAGCACAATTTTAGTATTTAAGATATAGATTTTAAGAAAACATTGTTCAGTTGTGTAATAGGCAGAAACGCTGCCAGTTTGATTTGATAAATAAAGTTTTTTTTAAATTAAAATAACTTAAACTTTTCTAACTGGCGCCCGAGCAAAAAGAAGACTAGTAATAAGTGGATTAATAAGTAAAACAAAAGTAGAAAGACTAGTAATAAGTGAACTCAAAAGTAAAACAAGAGTAGAATCAGTGAATCGCGAGCAATTAAAGGAGTCAACGAGGGATCCCGAGTAGTGGTCATAGCAAAAAGGAATTCATCCCCATGGCCGTCGTCGCATTCTGGTTGATGTAAGATTAAGATTAAGTTATAACCAATTGAAAATTTTGTGAATCATTAAATAGAACTAAGCATACTAAGAGAAAGTGGAATTTTGAAATTAGCTTTAACTAATTGAAAAGAGAATTGAAACGAAATAATTAATTAGGAAAGTGAAACTGAAACTTCAAATTTGAAAATTATAAAACTGAACCATTAGTCTAGGAGCAATAAATTTTAGTCAAAATTGAGTAAACCCAAAGTGAAAAGCTTAAAGAAATAATAAAAATTAAGAAATTAGTTAAATCTAACATATTTGTGAAGTGAAATTAAGAAAATTATAGTAGAAATGGTTTTAACAAGGGGAGGAGCTGGTGCTACGTCAGATCCAGACCAGGCCGAACCTAATCCAATAACTACCTATAGCCCTTCTGGCAGCAATAATACCCCACCAATTTACGTAACCGCGGCAAGCGCTGCATCATCTTCCAATTCCAATGGTCACCAGAATGGTAGACGTTCATTAGATAATCAATTTCCGGCTGAAGACGTTAGGTCTTCCGCCGAATTAGATGCTTTAATTACATCAATTGTTGGTCGAGTACTCGAGCAACAATTGAATCCCTTTTCAGTAAATCAAAACCAGTCCGTCAGTGAGCTAGAAAAAATTCCAGACGTGGTAAAAAGTTTGAGAAACTTTTCGGGAGAGGCTTCCGAGTTTTCTTCGTGGAAAAGAAGTGTAGACCGGGTATTAAAACTTTACGAACCAATGAGGAATACCATGAAGTATTACGGGATACTTAACGTTATCCGTAACAAAATTATAGGTCAGGCTGACGCTGCTTTGGAAGCTAACGGTACGCCCCTTGAGTGGAACAGTATCGTTGACTGTTTGGCAACACACTATGCCGACAAGAGGGATATCACAACCCTCGAATATCAACTGTCTGGGCTGGTTCAAGGTAATCAAACCATCCAGGAGTTTTACCAAACGGTAACCTGGCAACTCACGTTAATAACCAATAACATTGCCTGCATGGACATCGGTCAAGAGGCGATGAGGTTATTGGTTCAAACGTATCGGGACAAGGCTCTCGATACCTTTGTAAGGGGATTGAAGGGTAATCTGTCCGATCTTCTCGGCATGAAAGAACCCGCAGACCTTCCCACAGCCTTACACCTCTGCCAAAAATACGAAAACCAGCATTATAGATCCCAATACGTTCAGAACACTCAAGGAGCAATAAGAAAAAATTTTGCTCCACAACCTACTCCAACACGTTTACAAAACACGTTTCCTCCAAGGAATACCAATCCTGGACACCGTAAACAATACCCGGACTTCCAACCCAATCGGGCAAATCCTTCTAATTTCACTCAGCCTCAACCCTATCGACCAAATCAGCATAATCAAGGGTTTGGCCGTGGCCAACCAAACTTCCAACAGAGAAGTTTCAATAATCAGAACGATAGATTTGCAAGACCTTTCTCACAGGGTCAACCTGTAAAACAGGAACCTTTCACCCAAGGGCCTAGGGCTTGGAAGGTAGGTGCTAACAAGATCCCTCCAACTGGGAACTATCAACCCAATTTCCATATCCAACCGTCCGAAGAGGAACTTAGTTCATACTACCAAAACCTCGACTTAAGTGACGAACAGGAAGAGCAAAATTTTGCTGAATATCTCGAAAACACTGACGCAGCCTCCAACATTGGAGGAGGAGAAGTCGCCGAACTAGAGCATATCGACATTAACTTCATCGGGCTCTGCGACTCCTCCCTGCCATATTTTGAATGCAAATCAAAAAAAGGTGAGTCTTTTAGATTCCTGATAGATACAGGATCCTCAAAAAATTATATCCAACCAGGAATTGTTGAGAATCCTCAGCAAAATGAAAATCCTTTTTTTGCTAAGTCTATAGCTGGAGATGTTGAGATAACTCAACATACAACCATCCATCTGTTCAACAATCAGAATTTAGGCTTAAAATTCTACCTATTGCCTACATTAAAAACATTCAATGGTATTATTGGCAACGATAGTCTTAAACAACTATCTGCAATCATAGATACCAAAAACAATACTATGAAAATTTTAAACTCCATTAAGATTAAGATAAGGCAGTTAAAAGCACCAGGGGTGAACACCCTCACAACACATTCTGATCACATGACAGAACAGCAAAAGAAGCTTATTGGCTCAGCCATAAGTTGCTGTCCAAACCTTTTTTCTGAACCTAACCAGAAATTGACTTTCACTACGAAAGTCGTAGGGGAAATTCGGACATCTACCGATGCTCCTACTTACAGCAAGTACTATCCTTTCCCAATGGCTCTCAAATCCGAGGTCGAGGAACAAATCCAAAGCCTACTAGCTGATGGAATTATTAGACCTTCTAGGTCGCCGTATAATTCCCCGGTGTGGATCGTACCCAAAAAGTCTGATCCCGAAGGAAAAAAGCAATACAGAATGGTGATTGACTACCGGAAATTGAACGGTATCACCATAGCCGACCGTTACCCAATTCCCAACATAAATGAGGTTTTATCGCAATTGGGAGAAAACAAATTTTTCAGCGTTCTAGACCTGAAAAGCGGCTTTCATCAGATTCCCTTGAAGGAATCTGACATCGAGAAGACTGCCTTCTCCATAAATAGTGGTAAATTTGAATTTACCAGGCTCCCTTTCGGGCTGAAAAACGCCCCAGCAATTTTCCAGAGGGCTCTCGACGACATCTTGCGGGACCACATAGGCAAGATCTGCTATGTCTACATAGACGACATAGTGATATTTAGTAAAAGCGAAAGCGATCATGCCAAACACATAGTAGACATCTTCAAAACACTCGATGAAGCAAATATGAAAGTTCAATTGAACAAGTGTCATTTTCTTAAGAACGAAGTGGAATTCCTGGGATTTATTATCTCATCCGAAGGAATAAAAACTAACCCAGCAAAGGTAAGGGCAATACAGGATTTCCCAAAACCTCAAACGTTAAAAGATCTACGATCATTCCTTGGACTGTCAGGGTATTATCGCCGCTTTGTGAAGAATTACGCGAAGCTTACGAAGCCCCTGACAGCTCTTTTAAGAGGGGAAGAGGGACGTATGTCCAAAACCCAATCCGCCAAGAAGCTTATCTATCTCGGCCCCGAAGAAATTGATTCATTTGAAAAAATTAAAAGCACTCTCGCTTCTGAAGACGTAGTTCTTTCATATCCAAACTTTACGAAGCCATTTGAGCTAACTACAGACGCGTCCAACTTCGCTCTTGGTGCGGTCTTGGCTCAACAGGATAGGCCAATAACATTTATCTCCCGTACACTTGGTAAAACCGAGGAGGGGTACGCAGCCAACGAAAAGGAGATGTTGGCAATTATATGGGCACTAAATGCTTTACGCCAGTACCTATATGGATCTGCGCATGTAAAAATATACACAGATCACCAGCCTCTCACATATGCTCTCAGCAGCAAAAACAATAACAGCAAGATGAAGCGGTGGAAGGCTATTCTGGAGGAGTACGACTATGAACTGCACTATAAACCGGGTAAAAGAAACATGGTAGCAGACGCTCTTTCACGTCCTCCCCAGATAAACTCGCTAGTAAATTCGCTTACGGTCACCGAGCACAGTGACGACAGTTCGTCCCACAACTTAATACACAGTGTGGAAGTCCCCCTTAATGTATTTAAAAATCAGATTGTTCTACAGGTAGGCGAAATCTCTTCAATGAGTTTCAATATTGTTTTCCCAACCTATCACCGACATGTCGTGACAGAACCTGAGTTCAACGAGGGGAACTTAAAGGAAATCCTGAAGAAAGTGTTGAACCCTTCAGTTATTAATGGTATCAGAGCCGCAGAACCAATAATGGGCCTAATACAAACACTATACGTGTCCCACTTTAGTAGCTTCAAAATTAGATTCACTCAGATTCAGGTCGAAGATGTTACTGACGATTCGGATCAGGAGAACATCGTGACCAGTACTCACCGGAGAGCGCATAGAGACGCAAAAGAGAACAAGGTTCAAATCCTGAAAAAATATTATTTTCCGGGAATGATAGGGAAAATTCGCAGAGTTACGAAAGCATGTCAAGTCTGCATAGAAAACAAGTACGACCGTCATCCAAACAAGCCGGAAATTCAGGCAACACCAATCCCTAAGTTCCCTGGTCAGATCGTTCATGTCGACATATATTTCACGGACGGCAAAATAATCTTAACTGCCATCGATAAGTTTTCGAAATACGCGCTTACAAGAATGCTAAAGTCTAGAGCCACAGAGGACATCAAGCAACCTCTCAGAGAACTCGTGTTGGCCTTTGGAGTTCCCGAAGTAATCGTGATTGATAACGAGAAATCGTTGAGCTCAAGCTCCATAACCCATATGTTAGAAAATCTATTTAAAATCACAATCTTCAAGGTTCCCCCCTACACAAGCTCTGCTAACGGTCAAGTGGAACGCTTTCATTCCACACTCTCCGAGTTATTGCGCTGCATGAAAACCAAGAAGATTCACAACTCCTTCTCTGAGCTGTTGGACATGACGGTGTACGAATATAACGGGTCAGTGCACTCAACAATTAAAAGGAAACCTATCGATGTTTTCTTTGGTAAGGAGTCGCTTAATAACCCAGAACTATTAGAATCAGAAAGAAAGAAAAATGAGGAGAGAATAAAAAGCAAACAAGAAGCCGACCTAGACTATCACAATAAAAGTAGGAAACCACCAAAAACGTATAGCGCAGGCGACGTAATATATGTTAAAATAAATAAGAGATTAGGCAATAAGCTTTCTGCAAGGTACAGAAAGGAAGTAGTTTCAGAAAATAGGTCAACGACAATTTTAACCACATCTGGCAGAGTAATTCATAAGTCGTTAATAAGGAATTAAATTTTTTAGGCTCTGCGTTGCACCCATCATCGCGGATGTCAAAATGCTGGATTACTCTAACGCCCAACTGATAGCAATAAATTCCGGTTCTGCAAAAGTGCAGACCGGAACATTCAAAATTATACACGTCATTGAAATTGATCAATATCAAGAATCCTTAAAGAAAATAGACCTAAGTATACGCGATTTCGGTAACCTTCCACATCCCATGTTTCCGTTCCTATCCCACGAGATCCAACAGATACAAATTCACCTTAACCGCCTCTTTCCCAAGTTAAGAAATAAACGCTCAATAGATCTCCTTGGTTCCGCCTGGAAGTGGATCGCTGGAACACCAGACCGGCACGACTTTGAGATAGTAGAGGAGAAAGTTAATAATGTACTGTCAAATAACAACCAACAAAGGATTGTTAACAGCTTGTTGTTAAATAAAATTAACGAAGTAAGTAATGTAACAAACGAAATTGTAAGAAGTTCGGAAGCAAGCCTTAAGCAAGAACTCCTATTAAACTTGAAATTTAAACTAGATATGTTAAAAGAGGAAATAATTAATATTGAATATGCCATACAATGGGCAAAAACTGGCGTTGTTAACACATATATTTTATCCAACACTGAAATTAAATTAATTGAACAAGTAATAAACAGAGAAAACATGCCTTATGATAATATTATTGAAGCAATAGAATTCGCTAATGTAAAAATAGCATCAAACAATTCAATATTACTATACATCCTAAGTTTGCCAGTAGCCGACCCAGAAATATGTAAAAAATTGCTAATAAAGCCGGTAAAAAGAGGAAAAAACATAATTAAGTTAGATTTTAAGGAAATTTTGCAATGCCGAAAAGCAATCTATGGGTTAATCGATAATTGTAAGACTATTAACAAACTTTCTATTTGTAAACAGACTTCTATTCTAGATGTAAGTAACGACAAGTGCATTAGCCATTTATTATCCAGCCGCCCGCCTTCCTGCACACAAATAAACAATCAACACGTCCCCGCCGTAGAAGAACTAACTCCTGGTGTCATCCTTCTAAACCAGTTTGACGGTAATATAGAAATAGACGAAAATCGAGTTCCACTGAACGGAACCTACATCATCCACTTCCACAACGCTACCATAAAAGCCGAAAAATATACCTTCACCGCAACTGAGGTTACAGAACACAAGCCCCTTCCGGCACTGCTACAACCTTCTGCAATCAGGCCCAAGCTTGAAGAACTACTCTCCTTGGAAATGATTAAGGAGATCGAAACCAACAACACCCGGTACATTCAAATGCTGGAAATCTCCAATCAAAAGAAGAGCATGGCCATGTTGCTATTAGCAACCATCGCAGTCTTGGCAGTCATATTCATTCTCTTTAAAATATCGGGAAACCCTTTGAAGCTTTGCAACATTCGCAAACGCGAGGCTAAGAGAGAAGAAATTGCAATGAGGGAATCAGTCATCAAAGCGGAAACCTCGAATACAGCAGTAAACGTTTCGGTGGAGCAACCAATTTCAACGCCCAGAACAATTGGCGTAGAGGAAGCTGTAAAGACATTAAAATCAGCGGTATCGAACGAGGGCGTTCGATTCTAAAAGGTGGAGGAGTTAACGCCACAATTAATGAGAAACATTCTTCAAACAAGAATCCCACGATTCAACTCATTTTACTGCGAGTCTGCGTCTGTGACACCTAATACTCAACACCTGCCGCATTCCATAGACACCAGTGCACGAGGCTTAGGATGGCTTAGGCAAGCACAATTTTAGTATTTAAGATATAGATTTTAAGAAAACATTGTTCAGTTGTGTAATAGGCAGAAACGCTGCCAGTTTGATTTGATAAATAAAGTTTTTTTTAAATTAAAATAACTTAAACTTTTCTAACTTATATATACAGGGTGATTTGCATAAGGTGTTACAAAAAGATAGGGTGTGTAGGTTGGACCTAGACAAGCAAAAAATCGTATGGGAGGGGGGGGGGTCCATTTTCCCCCGTGATTCTTAAGTGAACAAAAGTAAAGAGAAAATTCATCCTTTATTTCGTAAATTCACTTAAGAATCCAATAACGAAAAAAAAACTTTAAAAAAAAAAATTTAAAAAGTCGTTTTTGTAATTTTTGGTTTTCTCAAAAACTACAGGTTATTTTGGCATCCGGTTTCTTGTGTTTGATCAAAAATAAATAAGAGCATTGAAAATAATCCAGAAAAATACTACTTAATTACGTAAAATTTTGAAAAAAAAAATGGTTTGAAGAAAAAAAATTAAGTTTTTTTTTCAAAATTTTGACTTTGAAAATCAATATTTCAAAAACTATTCATATGAACAACTTATTTTTAAATTTTATTTAATTTATAGGTTTTTGGCTTTTCAAAATGCTATAGCACGACTCTGTAGGTATTACCGTTATTTTTAAATAATATTTTTTCCATTTTTAGTGATTTTTTTCTTAAATTGCCCCTCCCGCCTAAACGGGGGAAAATGGACCCCCCCCTCCCATACGATTTTTTGCTTGTCTAGGTCCAACCTACACACCCTATCTTTTTGTAACACCTTATGCAAATCACCCTGTATAACTAGCTGTGCCCGCGACTTCGTCCGCGTGGAATAGTGACTTTCAGCAGCATTTTTAACTTTTTAGGAAATAAAACTTCTAGCCTTAAAAATGGCGGTATTTCCAAAAAAAAAAACATTCAACCCCTATTTCAACACCTTGTAGCCCTGTTAAAAATACTTTTGAGACCGTAGTTTTTGAATTCCCATTTCCGTTCCCGTGGGAATATAAGGATAGATATATAGCCTTTATCCTTCCGCATGTTCTAGACCATCTCTGTAGCTAATTTAATAAAATCTGTTTAGCAGTTTGAACGGGAGACATACGAAAAACATACCGACATAGCTACATTCGCATTTTCAATATTAGTAAAGACTCCCGTTCCCGTGGGAATATGGTGACCGTTTTCGTGGGAATATGTGGATAAGTTAAAGTTAATGTTACTCCGGGATTATGGAGCATTCCAACGGTGGCAGAATTTTTGAAATCGGTGCTGTAGTGTCAAAGTTCCCGTATACGTTCCTGCTCCCGTGGGAATATAGGGAAAAAATATATAGTCTATGTCTTTCCTCAGGTTCTGAGCAATCTTTGTTTAAAATTTCATTTAAATCGGTTTATTAGTTTGGGCGGGAGATGGTAACATAGAACGACGGACAGACAGAGCTCCTTTCACACTTATTATATTAGTAAGGACTCCCGTTCCCGTAGGAATATGTGGATGAATTAAAGTTAATGTTACACAGGGATAGTGTAGTATTCTAACGGTGGAAGAATTTTTGAAATCGGTGCTGTAGTGTCAAAGTTCCCGCATACGTTCCTGCTCCCGTGGGAATATAGGGAACCGTAGGAATATGGGGATGAATTAGTTTTTATGTTACTCGGGGATAATGAAGCATACTAACAGTGGAAAAATTTTTGAAATCGGTGTTGTAGTTTCTAAGTTCCCGTATACGTTCCCGTTCCCGTGGGAATTTAGGGATAAATTGTAGCCTATGTGTTATTCTGATGTATAAGCTATATTATTGGAAAGTTTAAGTAAAATCCATTCAGTAGTTTTTGCGTGAAAGAGTAACAAACATACATCCACACATACAAACTTTCACGTTTATAATATTAGTAGGATTTCTAATTCTACTCTATTTGCCTCACGCTCGTTTTGTGTTTATTTAACATACACAACCCCTTGAGTGCACGCAAATGAAAAAAAAAAAAGTTAACGCCACATACTCGTATCATAGATTGTGCAATAAAGTTTGAAAAATTCCAACTTAGTGCACTATTTTCAAAATGGAAACAAAGTACCAGAGGCATTGCGAGCTTCATTTACTCTGCTTTCAACGTTCACATCTCTGCGACCATCGGATGAAGTATGCAATATAATAATCGCCTTAAAAATAATACGCGCCGATGCGTAAAGTGCGCTGTGGGAATTATTTTTGTCTATCGAATTTCATTTTACCTGCAATGATTGGCATTTTTCGATGAGCTCATTGATGTATCTTACCAGGAAACATGTATATCATCAGCATATTCCAAATAACTTAGCTGTCAAACGGTTTCCATAAAATGCCTTGTCAGTTGTCATTCATCCTTACCAACGAAACGGTGTGGCAGTCAGTTCATCATTATATCGAAAGTGTTTGGCGATTGAACATCTTCTTGTTTCATTCCCTGTTGCATTTCGAAGGAATTGGAGAGCAGTCCATTGAGTTGTATAAAAGGGAATTGAATTTGACTATATTTTTTTTGTGCATGTGTACATACCATAAATCGTAAATTTTTTTTTTTTTGACCTGGTCAATATTATTGAAAAAAATAATAAAATTTAAATGAAACATGATTTTCAATAAATATGTACTTAATTAAAAAAGAAAATAATTAATTGGGATTTGACAGTAATTTTTTTTCTGATTCGTTTACCAAATTGGAGGAGTTCGATGTGGACCTTTGGTTAGGTCAGGTTTATTCAGCCACAAGCACCAACACCACGCTTGGGCCACAAGGGCTACATTATGCTCTCTACTGGATAACGAAAGATACGGGGGGTTGGAAAATGAGAATGAGGAGCGCAATTTGCGGTGACTTACTTATTAGGGTCGAAGAAACCATCAAAATCCCGTGGGGATGCCAGTTAAGGGAGACAAACCGAGGCAATCTAAGCCATAGTACTCAGTTTTCCTCTTGGAAATGTCTGATAATAGGTTTCTAGAAACACGGTAACTTTCTAAAGATGGTCACCTTTTATTAGCAGTTTTTAGAAATACCTGGGTAATTTTGTTCTTTTTTTGCTCTAGCGATTTGAGCACAGAGCTGTTGGTTTTGCTGGATTCGAGTGATGACCCAATTTGGATCCGCCATTTAATCTCCATTTTTCTCATTGTGAATCTCGTTGTACTGGTAATTGGCGGCGCTGATTCTGATGGTTTTGGTGCCATTGGGTATCAAATTTCAATGCTTAATGCTGCCGGTATTAAGCTTGCAAGTGTGATGGACCTAAGCCTATAAGTGAATTTTGAGCTGTAGCTTTGTGTTACAGGACCTTGGAAAGTTCTGAAATCAATAGAACTAGAAGAGTGTTCCACAATAAAACTAAGCGTCGCAGCTAAACCGATTAACCTGAGTCCCTTTTCCGAGGTTTTATCATGAAAGCTATGCTTGCCAACAGTTTTCTCGAAAATGCTTCGGTTCCTACCTGAGCGTTAAAATCGCCAAGGAAGCTTTTCTTGCTGCCATTGTTTGACAGTTTGGAATATTTTACATTCACCGGAAAGAACAGCCATTTTATATTTTTTGTTTGACGTTAATATGTAAAAATGTGTTTTTTTCATTTTGTACTGAGACACGACTCGAGGCAGTCGAGAAATTTTGAAAATAGAAAATTATATTGCACGAAAACTTAAGCAGTAGGTTGCAATAAAACGTGTGTTGAAATTATGTTTATACCTACATATTTTAAAATCATTTAATGACAACACGAGTGAATGTTAGCCAAATATGTTCGCCGTGTACTGGATAAGGTAAACGAACGAGTTCGTCCAGCATGTTTAGTTAGTCCGGACATTAATGCTTAATTGAAAAATTATAATTTTTAGTTTTTAACAAATGCAAAATTTTAAAATGAAAACAAAATTACATATTTGTGCAAATCTGATAGACAGAAAAAGCTATATACAATTGAAAGAAATATTCTTTATAAAAAGTTCAATATCAAGAGACATAGGAAAGCAAAACCTCGATTTGAGTGTGGTCAAATCCAAAAAGCCAGTTTTTAACTTTTTTTTTAAAATAAAGACAATGAGCGAACAGTACGAATAATTGCTGGAAACGCATTAAAGAGCTTTTAAGGACACAATGGAGTAGAAGTTTCTGAGATGAGTAGTACGAAAAGGGGGGACGATTACTTGACATTCAAAGTTGCTTCGCATAGTACGAACATTAGAAATTGGGCTTAGTAAATTACCACCCCTCTTAAAAAATATTTTAGATGCTTTGTAATAATAAAGATGCCTGAGAGGTAAAACATTTAAGGACCTAAATAGAGCCATAGAAGTAGTTAACCGATTAGCACCGTAAATCTTTCTCATTGCACATCTCTGCAAAACAAGGAGAGGATTGATATTAGTTGGTATGCCCCACCCCAGCAGCTTATGCCATACTGAAGGTTTGATTGGAATATACCAAAATAAGCTGTTTTAAGTGTTGTGTTATTACAGAATTTTCTGAGATGATAAAAACTTCTAACTGACGATCTAAAATATTGCTTCAAAGCTGATATATGATTAGACCAGCTCATAGTCTGGTCAAACGCAATCCCAAGGTACTTGAAATCCTTTACTGCTTCTATCTCAAAACAGTTTGGACTGCAGTTTGCCTCTAGGTCATAAAGTAATGAATTGAGACCAACATTACATGAACAATGAGATGGTTTGTATTTTAAACAATTTTGGGCATGGAAAACAATTTTCAAATCAGGAGCATCACGCATTCTTAAGCTAAAGTACATAACTTTAGTTTTGTTGCTCATTCAAAGTTTATGTTTAGCAAACCACATCCGCAATAAATGGACATCTTGATTCAAATCAGCTAAAAGATCCAAAGCACTAGATGAATTATAAGCTAGACCAAGATCATCTGCGAAAGCTGTTATTTTACCAGAGAATGGTAGTTCGAACAGAGAGTTGATGTAGATAAGAAAAAGAATGGGACCAAGGACCGAACCTTGTGGAACACCAATGTTTGAAATCCTCGATTCGCTGAAGCTTTCCTCAACCTTAACTTTTTGAGTTCTGTTCTTGAGGTAAGACTCTAACCAATTATAAGCGAAACCTCGAAAGCCAGCCGATTTTAGTTTGTAGAGGAGCGTGCGATGATCTACAGTATCGAACGCTTTGCTTATGTCTACAAACAAACCAGCGCAATAAATTTTACTATCGAGCCCCTATTAATGATAGAACAAAAATCTAAAAGGGCATCTTCAGTAGATAGCCCTTCCCTAAAGCCGAACTGTTATGAACTGAAGAATTTATTTTTTTTTTCAGGTATCGTAACATTCTATTTTTTATAGCTTTTTCAAAAATCTTAGATAACGAGGACAACAATGAAATAGGTCTATAATTGTTAGCCTTCTTTTTATTACCTTTCTAAAAATACAGGAATCACGATAGCACATTTCAATTTCTCGGGAAAAACGCCAGTACAAAAGCTTTAGTTGAACAAATGAGCTAGGATATCAGAAACATTAAGTGAAATCATTTCCAAAATGTAGTTGGATATGCCATCTTCCCCACGTGCATCCGGTTCGTTAAGAGAGTTTATCAAACAGTAAACTTCAGACCCAGTGATAGGTTCAAAGTAAAAACTCCTTTGAGCTAAATATTCAATATATCCCAAATCACCGTTGCACTAATCGCAAAAAGAACTTTATTCTGATAATGGACCAACCGATCCAAAAATGTTACCAAAAATATTAGCAACCGTAACAGGATCATCGAAGTCGAATCCATTATTAGTTAGTTTAGTTTGAGTGGGCCTATTTGAAGCATTAGGCTTTATTATACTATTTATTGCTTTCCATAAATTTTTAGGATTTCCCAAAGATCTATTAAGCAAAGAGTTATAATATCTATCACGACAAGCTCTGATTTCATTGTTAATATTTTTGCACATAGTTTTATAACGCACATTCAGAGCTCTGTTAGTTGGATTCTTATAACATTTTATTCGTAATTTATCTATCAAAAGTGTCCTTACACCTTTTTCCATAACACTAACCATTTTTTAAAAAATTACGTAGACCGCTACCTTATAGTAACATTGTAATATGTCGTCAGAAAGCTACAATCGACTATCCATTAAACTATCTTATGCCGCCAGCAGCATTAAAGAGAACAGAGGCGGTAATGCCAACAAGACATCAGAACCGCAGCCTGGTTTTGGGTTTCATTTGGCCTTTGATAAATAATTCAAGCAGGCAAATGCCTAAAAGAAAGGATGATAACTGTTAATCCAATAGAAAACAAGAGCTGTCTTTGAACAGTACAACGAGATTTAAAAGAAAAAAGACAGGGAACAGCGAATCTCAGAAAGAAAAACCATAAAAGACGCTTGTTTGAGGAAATTGATAAAGTAATAATTGAAATCAAAATTGAAGAGAAGACTCACTACGTTGTTCCTATTTATTTGAACTGCAGCCATTGGCAACGCGACTTAGACAAGCTGAGAGACCTTACTAATATCCTAGGACCTCAAATCTGATGCTAATTGTAGATTTTAATGGGAGAATCGGCTTATCACGAAACAATTTTAATAGCGGAGTTGACACGACTTTCATTAATTGCGATCGTAAATCAAAAGACGAGGTGTGCGATTCGAAGGGGATTAAAATACTGGAGCTAACAGACGCTTTAGACTGTCGGGTACTAAATGGAAGCAGCGAAGGGGATCGCGATGGGGAATATATGTTTATCCGTGGAACAGCTTGCACAGTTGAAAGACTATTGCTTTGTATCTGGAGACTGGAAAATCATTTTTAGTCAGTTTAGAGTGGCAGCAAAAACATTCTCAGACCACATGCCGTTAGAGGTAGCCTTTAAAACAAAAACGCTTCGGGTAGAACCTTATGAGCCTGCTTCCTCCGAAGCTACTCTGGAAAGATAGATAAACATACATGGTCTGCGCAATCTGGAGATAGAGTCCTTAACCAATGCTATCAAAAAAGCGGCACCTACAAGGAAATCGGTGAATAAAGCTTCGAAGTTCGACAGTGAATGTGCGAAGGCTAGAAACTTGTCTTTTGCGTACTTGCGATTATTCAGAACATCTAACAACTGCTAGTTTAGAAGCCTGTATGCAACAGCAAACAAAAACTTCAAAGAGCTTTGTAATGCTAAAAAACGATATTTTGATGAGAAAAACATTGAAATAATAAATAAAGCGAAAACGTCAACGGAATTTTGGAAAGCAGTTAGAATTGTTAGTGACAGAAAGGCATTAATAGCTTCGGGTCTACGCATTGAAGAACTGAAAATTCTTTTTACGAATCTGCTGAATGTCAACCAAATAGCTCCATCGTTTCACTACGCAGCATCATCTGAAATAGAAAGGGTTATTAAAAATACCAAAGATGATAAAGCACCAGGAGAAGACAGAATACCATTTGAATATTTTAAAACCTTCCAACAAAATTCATACGATTACTAACATTGGAGTATAACAGAATTTTTGAGACAGCTGACCTTCCTGCTACCTTTCAAAAAGCCATAATCTTCCCGTTTCTAAAAAAAGGCAATCTTAACGATCCAGTAAACTATAGAGGAATATAATTTTTAAATACAGTGGCAAAGATCTTTTGCTCAGTATTATACAACAGACTCAGCGAGTGGGTTAAATCGAACAAAATTTTAAATGTTTTTCAAGCGGAATTCCGAAAAAACCACTCCACAGTTGATAAAATTTTTTCATTGATGAATATTGCTGATATTTATAAAAAGAAAGGGAAAAAGTTATACGCTTTTTTGTCGATTTTCGAGCAGCGTTCGATTCAATACCCCGAGAAGCACTCTTTTATAAGCTCTATAAATATGGAATCTCAACAAAAATTATATCGATCATAAGAGCAATGTACAAAGAAAATACAGCACGAGTTTGGGATGGAACATCACTTTCAGATGAGTTTCAAACGTCAATGGGCGTCAAGCAAGGATGTGTTCTAAGTACCCTCCTCTTCATTTTATACATTAATGATATAACTGATGCCGTGAAAGGTGGTGTATCCGTGGGAGGAAAAAATATTCCAGGTTCCAGCGCTGACGTTTGCAGACGACATCGTTTTCCTAACTGAAACTATTGATGGGATGCAGCTGCTGGTAAATAGGCTTCGAGAATATTGTAAAACATGGAATTTGTCGGTAAATCTTTCAAAGTCCAAAATGATGGTATTGAGAAATTGAGGTGGGAGATACTCCCGCAGTGAGAAATGGACGTTCGATGAGGAGCCGATAGAAATTGTAAAGGAGTATAAATATCTGGGAGTCTTGATTACCGCCAACTTAAATCTGGATAAACATCTACAAGCCAAATTGGCGGAAGCTAAGCGTGCAATGTGTTCTGTGTGGAGAAGTTGTATTCTAAAGAATAAATGTTTCGCATGTTGCTAAATACAAAGTTTTTCGAGCAACCGCAATCGCAATCCTGTTCTACGGCGCTCAGGTATGGGGATATTGCTCTTTTAAAGCAGTGGAGAAGTTTCTCCGTTTTTTTATAAAAAGTACCTTTCGACTCCCAAGTAATGCTCCAAATTATATGATTCACCTTGAGACAGGTATAGCACCGCTATTTTTGGACACACTTAAAATACATTTTAATTACGTGACAGGAGTTATGGCAATGAGCGAAGAGAGGATTCCACGAATAGTATTAACACAAGTTATTAACATGGGAGGAACATGTGTAAAAGAGTGGAAGAATCTGGCATCAGAGTGTTCATCTACCTTGTCATATTCTGGAGACGAAAACCCCGATTCGATCAAGGTGAAATTTGATGATTTGCTGAAGAAAGCTGGCAATATGATGTATGATAAATTCATGAAGGAGGCTGAATCGTCTATGTACAGAGCCTCCTACAGTAAAGTAAACCACTTCCTAAACGATAAAACCTACTTCCTAGCTGAAAACACTTCTGCAAAAATTAGTTTGATTTTCAAAGTGAGGGGTGAATTACATCGACCAGAGCTGCTAATATTGTGTGATTTATGCAATCGCAAAGAACGTGAGGATGTGTTTCATTTCCTGGGAATGTGCCCTATATACTTAAGGAGTTCCGAAAGCGCTTCTTCGGCGCTGAAAATTTAAATTTAGAGGAAACAATCAGCATCCTGAATGGAGAACGAGGTTGGGATCGTCTTTACGAGTATTGTCTGAATGCCTTCCGTTACAGAACATGTATAGTCCGAGAAAGTTTTTAATACTTTGCTTTCAAATTTAGTTAAAAAAAATAGTAATGATAATGTATATAAGTTTTTTCATATCTTTTATAAAATAAATGTTAATCTGGTAGACGGCTTTCGGCCAAACCATTTACAGACTTATGTAACATTCAAAAATAAAGTAAATGAAAATTGTATTACTATTGAAGTCAATAAATCAAAATCTAATCTATCTAGTAGAAGTTGAGCTTTCTATATGCAAATTTAAATCAAACAGGACTGCAGGCATTGTTGCAGAACTTTCCATTTTTGCTTTCTTTGAATAAATTTTTTTACAGACATAGAATCGATGGGATATTTTTTACGATTTCATAACAATAGTGTCCCTAACATCTATGCAAATTTTTTAGCATTTCAGAATTTTGCAAGGGTACCCCTATTTTTACAGCTAACCCCACTAAGAAGGAAACACGACTAATGATAACTACTTCTACAATGCGAGGTTGTGGTGCGGTGGTTACGACCGATAAGTATGGGATGTGCCAGGTACCGGTGCATGCGAACGAGTAGTAGCAGCAGCAATTACCAGCCAGCAGCATCTTACATGCAAGACAGTTGCTGAATCTTATAGTCAATGATTTTCCGTTCATCGTGCTTAGCATTCGTGCGAGCGATCTTCAAATACAGTCCACCATATTTCATATTTTCGGTTAAATCCATTTTTCAAATAAAGTTCGTGTTTGTGTTGAATAATCGGTGTGTCGTCTTTTATATTCGACTCCTTATCTAACAGGAGGTGTGCTTTGATTGGTCTGCGAGTGCTAACCTAGCACAGACAAATAATGCTCGATGAGCAATAGGTGAAATATGATGAATATTTTACTTTGCTTTTCATCTTGTTGAGCATATATCTAAAGATTTTATGGATACCCTTCTTGTAATGTTCAAATTACGCAAATACCATGCGGGTTATGCGCATTCTGAATTCCAGTTGAACTGCTAAAATTAAACATCAACGTTTGAATATGTGTTCAATTGTACATCCAAAAATGAGCTCAAAATCAATCAGATGAGCATTCTTAGTATTGTTGGGCTATGCTAATTGAAGGAAGAAATGCAATTGAAATGCAAATACATATCCTTAAAGAGAATGTAACATTGTTATGATGTTCAAGACAACCAGTTAAATCATCAACGGATATGTACATACGTTCATATTCTCAGTGTATTTTAGGAATATTAAATTTGTTGTTGGGGAACAAGAAGTGATATGCATCTCATCGCCGCCTGCGGAGATGCATGCTCATCAAAGTCATATTGGCTTTTTTGTAAGATTGTGTGCAGATACGAGTATGTCATCATCTTCTCATTTGACAATGTTATCGGAAATGATAAAATCACAGTTGAATAGAGAATGAGAGAGCTGTGTCAACGTCAAATATGCCGTTAGACATAAAAATGGGAAAACCTAGGAATCCAGGGCCAGTCCATGGATTTTCATGAAATTTTCAGAAATATGTTTTAAATAGCGTATAGAAAAAAGTAAAAAAAAAATTTTCACCGCTCTAAATTTTTTTTATTATTTTTATAATTAATTATTAACTTTTAGAATTTTCTTTTATTTGTGTAGGGTGTTTTAGATACCTTTTGCCAAAGACTCAGGATAGATAGGTTGGGTCAAGACAAGAAAAAATTTATGGGAGGGGGGGGGGGGGGGGTCTATATCCCTCCGTGTAGGCACGAGGGGCAATTTTTTAAAAAATTATTAAAAGTCAACTAAGCTCCTTTCTCTCTCATACTTTTGTGTTTTTGAAAGCTAATGCTTGGTTCTTTAATAAAAATTTTAATTTGAGTTCACTTAATGAACACTTTTCAAGCCTCAAAGTCAAAATTTTGAAAGAAGAAAATATTTTTTTTCTAATAAATTTTTTTTTTTACAAAATTTTGCCCCATTAAGGGCCATTTTTTCTTTCCATATTTAATGCTTTTATTAATTTTTACTCAAAAGCAAAAAACCGAACGAAAAAATTTTTCTTGGCTTTAGAGAAACTAAAAATATAAAAAACGAAAGTTACTTTTTTCCAGAAAACAAAATGTCGTTAATTTCCCGCTGATTGAGCTTTATTCCCGGAAGTGAAATATGAAATGTGTTTCAAATAGCATGTAAAAAAGTGTCAAAAAAAATTTCTTGTGATCTTAATTTTCTTCTTCTTTTCGTTTCCGGCGTTACGAGTAGTGATCTTGAAGCGATCACAACTCTCCCACTTTTCTGCTTCACACTAGTGATCCGCTTGTGGGGTACGCCGCGTTGACCTCAGAAAGCGTCGGCAAGCCTCCCGGTTTTGGATTGTTCCATGTCTGAGGCCAACCAAATGCTGCTGTTTTTTCATTTGCTTGTACCAGGAGTGTTTTGGCCTGCCTTTTCTTTTTCGTCGCGAATTTGTTGAAACGTTGTACGATATTGCCTTTTGGACGGGGTTCTGCGGATCTCTCCTTTGGCCATGACAATACCAACTGAGCCGGTCGTGCTGAATTTTGTCCAAGATCGTACTTTTGACATGAAGGCTTCCACGGATCTAAGTACTTCTAATTCGATCAAGCTTTGTTACTCCTGCTGTCATCCGAAGCATCTTCATTTCGGCTGCCGTCAATTTGCTCTCATACTTTTTGTACATTGTCCAACATTGTGAACCGTATGTCAGAGCTGGACGGACAACTGCTGTGTAAAGTCTTCCCTTCAGCTTAGGGGGCATTTTTCGATCACAGAAGATAGCGGAGTTTTCTTGCCACTTCATCCACCCTACGCGTTCCTTCCTTGTTCTGTTCCATAGTAGAACATCTTGTAAGCCTTGGTCTTTACATCTAAGAAACGGGCTTTGTTTGCTGTGTTTCGCCATTTCGTTTCCTGAACACACAAGATGTCCACTCGCCTCCTTCTCATCATCTCTTCGAGTTCGAGACTTCTACCAGTCATACTTCCAACGTTCCAAATCGCGACTCTAAATTTTCGTCCAACTCGTCGCTTTACTTTGCTAGCCCCCGGAATCCGTATAGCTCTGACCCGAACATTGCTGCTCGGTCCAGGATCAGCTCAATGCATAGCAATGGAACTGCCTGGCGGGGTAGTGCTTCTTATGTTTGCAAGTACTTCCATAATGCTCAAAATTTTTCAAAAATTTTCCTTTCATCCTTTTCGACACATGCATGCTCCATTTAATGAGTTTGATTTCCTCTTTTACTACACCGGTGATCTCCAGTCGTGTAAACCCCGGGATCTGCATGCATACTTGGGGAGAGTTTTTTGTTCTTTTTAGTACCAACCTCGAATTTAATGAACACATCAACCTCATTATTAACAAAGCTAATTCAATGCTTGGCTTTATTAAGCGATGGGAAAAGGAGTTTAATGACCCTTATGTCACCCTTTCTTTATACAACTGTTATGGTCGTCCCCATCTAGAGTATGCTTCTCAGGTGTGGTCACCATTTTATGATATTCATAAATCACGAATCGAAGCAATACAGCACAGATTCATACGCTTCGCTCTCAAAGGTCTTCTTTGGCAAGATCCTTTGAATCTCCCTCCTTATGAAAATCGTATTCGCTTATTAAATCTTCAAACCCTCTCACAGAGAAGAATCAACAATGATTTAGTATTTTTTCATCAATTAATAACCGGTATAATTGATGCTCCCGACTTGCTCTCCCACATAGGATTCAACTATCGCAGAGGAACTCACCAACTACGTAATTTAGAGTTTATACATCGCTCCCACCACCGAACTAACTATGGAATGCATGAGCCATTAGCACGCATGAGTAGGTTATTCAACTCTAATCCTTTTGTTTTCGATTTCAACATTAGTAAAAGTAGTTTAAAATTAATATTAAGAACCAGTGTACCATCTGCATGATTCATGTTTAGTAGCTTTTTTATTACTGTAGTTTAATTTCTATTTTTATTTATAACCTTGTTTAATGTTTCACTAGTTTAGTTTGTTCTCTTAATGTTAATTTAATTGAAGTTTTACTTTGTTATATTTTTGTAATGTTTTTTTATTTTTCCTCGTATATGTTCTCTTTGTGCTAGTGTTGGCGTTATTTAATAACCACTAACACTTGCATTAATGATGAAGAGCGTAGATAAGTGTGTACAGGCAAGCTTGCTCTAAGTTCAGTGCCACTTAAAAAAAAAAAAAAAAAAACTATCTCCTATTAGGTTTTCATCCAAGCTTTCTGTTATGATATTTGGTAGGTCGAACCGAATACGTCAATTTAATTTCGTCTTTATCTCTTCCAATATCTGTCACCTCTCACCTCTGGTGTTCCTCAAGGAAGCCACCTTGAACCTTTGCTCTTTCTTCTTTTTGTTAATGATATCCTTCATATCATTTTATCATCTCTTTGTCATATGTTTGCGGATGATATTAAATTACTAAAATGTATTGGAATGGCGTAAATTACATCTTAAAGTGTCTAAGTGTGACTTACTTTACTTATTCAATAAACGGCATCAATCTTCAATTGGTTTCCAAAGAAAAGGATCTAGGACTCATCTTTGATTCCAAATTAACTTTTTCTTTACACATCAACTTTATTATAGCTTTCACTTACAAGGCGCTATATTTCTGCTATGTTATTCCCGTACTTGAATATTGCCGTGTAGTATGGAACCCATACTATGCTGTACATTCTAATCGAGTAGAAAGCATCCAAAAACGTTTTACTAGAATAGCAATGTCTAGACTTAATTGGAATATTCGAATGCCTTATTATGGTACAAGATGTAATCTTCTTGACCTTCAACAACTAAAAACTCGAAGACGTTACTTTGAGATAGATTTCATTCAATATTCTTGCTTATCGAATTGATTGCTCCTCTAAAAGAAAAAAGAATTGAATGTTCCTCTAAAAGTGCTGGGAGTACTTTACTTTTCATGGAGTAAACTACGGACTCAACGTGCCTGAAACAAGCAAATCTAGTCTGCAGTTATATTGACTTTGAAAATAATAATAGTCGAGACTGATTTAAAAAATTAAATGGTGGTTAGCATGTATGTAAGTAGTTATCTAATTACAAAGTAAAGCTTGCAGCAACTATCTTTTCAATAAGCCTATAAGGTTATTTATTTTTAACGTTGTATATAGTCTACTTGATGAGTAAATAAATTAATAAGGAAATAAATAGTTTTTTTTGAGGACTGCATTCGCAAACTTTTGCCTTCTTTAACACCCCTTTATGAACTTTGAACAATGAAATTCCAAAATCGATCACAGAACACAGGAATCTATCTTCTTCCAAACAAACAAAATCCCTTCTGCTGAATTCAATCAAAAGATTTTCACAACACTGGAATTACCAATTAATGAAAAGATTCCTTAAAAAAAAAAAAAATCGAAATAGAAGCCAAATAGTATTTTTGTCAAAGGACCTGTTAACAAAATTATTTACCATCATCAAGCATTCTGAGTTTTCTTTGACAGAAAAAAATTACAAAAGCAAATGAGAAAGTAAAGTTCGATTCAATTGGACAGTCATACATCCTTTCTCCAGGCTCTCTGTTTTCAATTTGCTCTGTATTTTTGAAATTAAACTCAGCACAGTACCAAGTCCTAATACAGCAGCAGCAGCAGCACACACATGATGATAAATGGCACATGAAACACGATTTTACACATCACATTTCCGTTTATTTGAAATCCAACATACTTTCCATGATTTTTGTTACTTTTTTTTTGTATGACTTGGACTTTTTGATAAATTATTGGTTTAGTGATTCAGCATTCACAGAACTCACATGCAAACGTACTTTACTTTTTTCTTTCTCTTGTGTTTTTTCAAGGACTTTCTCGCATTTTGTTGAAACCCAAAGTATGTGGGGTTCTGCGTACCTCTACTATACACCTACACAACTACACATCTTTTAAATCAGCTACGGATTATGCCTTTTGTTTGGGTGTGTATAGGTGTGTAGTAGTAGAGCTCCTTCCATATTTAATGGATAAAAATGCAGAGGACTCCAAGGATTTATTACTTTAACGACTTAAGGTTTGAATACCCAATTTGTGGTTGTTAGTTTTCCCACGACGAGCTTAAGTTCCGTACGGGTGGCAACGGCCGGCGCAGCGGTTTAGTTGGTGTTCATATAAGCGAGCAATGATCGTTGCCATGACATAGGGTTGGCCATAAAAGTCAGTGGCTTTGACAGAGACATGCTTGCAGTTTTCAAGATGATATGAATTAAAAGAAAGGAAAGTAAAGTTTACCAAAGAAATACACTCCATTCAATACTATCAAGGCTAGTGGAACAGACATCCACAAGGACATAAAGTATATGAATGAATGAATGTCCTTTATTTGGCTTAGCCATTGAATTCACAGTTTCTACAATTTTCATGTCTTAAATCCTATTTATGTATCACAGTTTATGATTTTTTATTCATAATTATACTTCACTGTCTTTTAGGTAGATCACAAGTTTTCTTTTGAATTCGGAAAAGCTGTTTGTGGTTTTGAGTTCTCTCGCTACATTATTAAAACCGAGAAAACTCGTACAATGACTTCTCACAGTCCTCGATCTTTCGATTCTTAGGTCATCATTGTTTCTTAGATTGTTTTCTAACTCTGTATCAGTATGTACATTTTCAGGATACATATTGTTTTTAATTTTATACACAACATAAAAAGTCTATGGTTGTTCCTATTCAGTCACGGCATAGATTATAACAGCAGCGCCTGTCCGCTTGTCGCAATAGGCGACCAAATCACAGAAATCACAGCTAGACAATTAACAACACCTTAAAACTTTCCCACAAGTTGTGCATGCAAATTCTAAAGTCCACACGACATGAGATCACCATTGTAGTAAAAGATAGATCAAACTAAAAAAATGGGGAATGCATGTGTCGAAAAATTTGAAAAAACGTTTTGCGAAATTTCGTAAAATCTCGAAATACTTGCCAGTAGTAATGTGTTTACCCCGCCAAGCACTACCACTGCTTATGATACTGAACCTGGACCGAACAGCTATGTCAGAGCTGGTGCAGTGCATTAAGGCCCGCGGCAATAAGACCCGTTGGTCTTAATTCCTCTTTGTTTTGGAAGTTAGGCCCACGAGGGTTATTTGTATGATGAAATAGCAGTAAGAGCCGCGGGTCTTAGTTCCTTTTTCTGCGAACTCAAATATCATTTCGTAGTGGAAAGAAGTCTTACAGTTTGCACTTTAACTTATTTTCAATACGAATAAACTGGCACAGGGACGTACACGTAACTCCACTAGACATAAGTTCATGCTCTGATTGTGGATTCAAAATAAATCAAATATAAAAATTCGCGCGAATTTTCCGAACGAAATTTCCCTTTCAAAAGCGCTTTCTCGATTAGCCGTTCGGAACCGGCTAAATGGTAGATCCCCTCCATTCCCTCACAGGGCATGGTTGTGAGAAATGCGCTAGGCCCAGGGGTCAGGGGCTCCTCGCTCTGTTGCGCCACCCTATTTATTTTTTATTAGTACGGGCTTGTGGTTAAACATAAGAAATTCACACGAACAGACCAGGAGGAAGTAGCTAAGAGCAAAACAAGCATTAAGAAAGTAGATTTAGTTATTATGTGCGCATAAGAAAGTGGAGTGAGTTTACATCATCCTATGTCACGAAGTGGGAGACAACCTGAGGTATGAATTCATATCCATTGACAGCTGAAATAAGTGCCCAAATTTTGGAGCATTGTTTTTCGGTACCTCAAAATGTTTTTCCTTCAAATAATGGGAAACTAGAATGTATACATTTAGCGCATCCACTATGTTCTTAATCCTTTCTAAGAAGGAAAACTAAGTGCATCAGACTCATATAAATGCTGCTTTAAAATGACAACAAAAGACATGGGCCTAAATTCTTTTCTTTGGTGGGTCTTATTGCCTCTTCAAAGTGGAAACAAAGCCCGTGGGTGTTATTTACATTTTTTTGAGCAATAAGGCGCACTTAGTGCACTGCACCGTCAGAGCTACATGGATTCCGGATTACCGGAAACATGGCCTGTTTTTGGATGTAAAGACAAAAGCTTACAAGATGTTCTAGTACCTATGCAATGGATCGAGGTTAAAATGAAGTCGGTATCATCTTTTCGGAAGAGCTACTTTGTAAACGTGTTAACCATTTGGAAGTTTAATGATCGTTTGATGTCTCTTAAATTAGTGATGGGAAGAAATTTGTGGAATATTGCCAGTGCAAATGCTCACCAAGTTGGATGTAAGAAGGTGAGAAGATGAATTTTGGCTATTTTAGCACAATATATTTAAGTATATCCCAAAAGAGGAGATTTTGTTTGTTGGCGGATATTTGAGCGGAGATGTTGGTAAAAAAAGCGAGGATTATGAGGACTTCCATTGGGGTATGAGATACTATGTTCATCAAATAAAACTCATTCTTACAGTGTCAAACACTTACAGTGGAAACCAAATTGACTACCATTTGGTAGCCAAACTTCAAGTGAACGACTGCAAAGTGAATTTTGGTGAAGCTGTCACCCAACAACACCATCTTCTTCAAACAACGGATATTAAGAGAATCAAGTGGTACAATTTGGACGAAAGAAAAGGCTGGTAATTAATTTCCAACATGCAAAGTTGTCCGTGTCACGCCATCAACACAGTCTAAGATGCTGGGATTGCTTGCAGCAAACTTGTTTAGATAGAGCCAAATCATTGTTAGGGGTATCGAAGGTACACTACCAACAAACCAAAGAAACGTGGAGGCGGCATGATGAAGGTAAAGCTGTAAGTAAGAAAAAAGTTAAGAGCTCCAAAGAACACAACTGTGCCAAACGAGATAGCCATACCATATGAGATATAATTTTTAGGAAAAGATGGGAGATAACGACTTAAATGGCTCACGATTCCCATCTCCAAACTTATAGAAGGTGATAGTCTGCCTAACGCATGGAGGGAAAGTTTCCTTCTTCAAATACGCAAAGAAGAAATGTAATTCAAAATAAAAGGATCCTATTGAAAAAAAAATCATAATTCCTCAGAGCATTAGCGTGTTGTGCTGGTTGAATTCGAAAAAAAACATTTGATCGACAACTAAGAGATCTAATTTGGGTGGCCTTCAGACAACGAAGAATTTCACAGACCTATAGATCAAATGTTTATAGCAGCGGTCACGAACGTACGATGTCGAGCTGGAGTAACCGAAGCATTTCCAGTCACTATTCTTTGCTGCCGATGGAGCCATCTTTAGCAAAGACAGATCCCTGCAGCAAGCACATGTCATATGGGTTAAAGTTTTTGAAGATAGAGGGTACCGTATAGGTCCAAAAAAGACTTATTACTTGTACTGCTCATTTTCTGTTCCAGACCAGAGAACTGTATTAGTGCAATCACTTATCACTTGCGCTTTCGAATCATCTCCCGAAAAACACAGTCTCACACTCACAATGATGAAACAAGAGTGATGCTTGCATGAATGCATTCACAAAACGAGACATTCACTGCAGCTCCCTGTTCCAGACATACCTCTTCCATACAATTATTTGCATGGAATTGTGCCTCTCAAGTGTAAAAAGTTTAAATATCTAAGATGAATAATAACCATTAGTTAGGCAACTTTTGATGACGCTGTAGATTATTGAGTGAGCGTTGGTCGGATGAAGTGGCGAGAAAACTCAGCCATCTTCTGTCTAGAAAACTGCCGTCTAAGTTGAAGGGGAGACTCTACACTGCGGTTGTGTGTCTAGCGCCCACCTGCGGTTCACAGTGTTGTACAATTTATGAAAAGTATGAGAATAACTTGAAAGTAACTGAAATGAAGATGTATCAAAGTCCATGGAAGCCTTCACGTTAAAAATACCATCTTTTAAAAAATAGAGCACGATATCATACAACTTTCAGTTTCAGACACAATGCGAAGAAGCGCGAAAGGAAAGGCACATTAATACACTCCTCGGTCTTGGTGCAGGCAAATGCCACGAAATCTGCATTTGTTTGGCCTCAGACATGAAACAATCGAAAACTGGGAGTCTTGCTGACGTGGAATACGCCACGAGCGAATCACTAGTGTGAATCACTCAATTGGGAGAGCAATTAATTCGAGATCGCAGCAATCGTAACGCTGGTAAAAGAAAGAAGAAGATGAATGCAAATTGGAAACCCTCCATCGCAAAATGTATTGGGTTTTTCAATAAGAGCGCTACAAAATTTTTTTTAATGAAACAAAAACGGTTTTATATATCAATGAAATTCTTTATTTCTGTGAAAGTACGTTTGATACCAATATGTATGAAACTCAATTTCTTTTGCATGAACACCACGGGCACGCTTGCAGAAGTCCAGACGCTAAACCCCATTTTCGACGGTTTTCAAGCATAAGTCGGCCGATACTGCTGCAATTTCACGTTCGATATTCGTACGAAGTTCAATCGTCGCTGGCTTGTTGGCATCGACCATAGACTTGACGTAGCCCCACAGGAAATAGTCTAACGGCATCAAATCGCACGACCGAGGTGGCCAAGCGACTGAACCATTTCGTAAGATAACACGTTCTCCAAACTTGATCTCCAATAAATTGATTATAACATTCGCTGTGTGGCTTGTGACGCCGGCCGTCCTGTTGGAACCACATGTCCTCCAAGTCCATATTATCCAATTGGGGCCAAAAATATTCGGCACTTCTTTGTCTTACTGGCACGGGAACATTTTGTACTGGGCCTGTGGACTCAAATTTTTCCACTATACGCTAAATTGTTGATCTGCTAGGACGATTATGACGACCATAAATTGGACGTAGCGCTCTTAACGTTAGGCCACTGACTCCGAATTTTGGTAGTCAATTTTAATAATTTCGACTCGTTATTGGCTCGTATATCTTTCTATCATGAAATGGCAAATTTTACTAAAGAAACATGTCAAAAGAACGGCAAGAAATATGGTGTCGTTTGCTGTCCCTCTCACTCTACTTTTGTAGCGTCCATGTTGAAAAACCATTAACCACCCTGCGTTAATGTAAAGGACCTTTTTTTTATACACGATTTTCTCTCTGAAATATTTTTACAATTCGTAATCAATTCATTAAATCATATTTAACTTTTTGTGTTTATTCCAGACCAATCGCCATGTCTAAGATCGACACTATTCTGCTGCTACTTTTGTTGGCTATTGTGCAAATTTCAAAATGTAAGTAGTTCAAATAAACTAGCGACAACTCAATAACCAATTTGATTTGGTTTTTTGTTTCCAACAGGTGATACTAATCTTCCTCCAGTTTTTACCCAAGTAATGAACAACATCGTCTTATCCGAGAACAAAACAGTCGGTTCTGTAGTCTATCGATTAGAGGGTTACGATCCTGAAGGCAGTAACGTAACATTTGGCTCTATAGGCTCAGATCATTTTAAGGTTGATCCAGAGTCGGGTAATATCACTCTTATTAAACCCCTAGACAGAGAGGAGAAAGCGACTCTAACGTTTTTGGTAACCATTCGAGATCGAGTCAATCCCGAAGGTGAATCGGATCAGGATAATGTTGTCCAAGTACCAATCACAGTAATTGTACTTGACGAAAATGACAATCCACCAGAGTTTCAAAATGTAAGTAACATTTCAATAGATTAAATAAAAACTTACACATATATTTTCTCTATGAAGGTGCCCTATGAAGCTGACGTGCAAGAAGACGCAGCAGTCGGATTTACTATTTTCGATAAAATTTTAGTAAAAGACAAAGATACGGTCGGTGATGACTTGGTTCTGTCTTGTGTTCCACAAGATCAAAGTCCTGAAGCGTGTTCGAAGTAAGTTTTCTTCAAGTCGATGTCGAAAGTGTATAGTTTCATTGTAAACTTGAAATGTTTTAAGGTTTCGCATTGAGAATATTGAAAGTACACAGGACATTTTACGAGCCGCTATTGTTGTTGACGATGTTTTGAATTATAATCAACGGATGATATATCACTTCCAGATCGAGGCAACGGTAAGTACAGAGACTATTCGCCATCTATCGATGCAGAAATTAATGTTTGTTTTTTTTTTTTAAGGACGGAGTTCATACTGCGTACACCAATTTTGAAGTACGTGTGAAAGACATTCAGGACAAGCCGCCAGTATTCCAAGGCTCTTTGTCGACAGTCATTGATGAGGACAGTCCAATTGGAACGTTGGTTTTAAAAATACAAGCACGTGATGGCGATACCGGAGAACCAAGAAAAATTGTCTACGATCTTCTTACAAGTATGTAGAATTTATTCTTGTTTAGGCTTCGGTTAATCTCCATTTATAAATATCTAGATCCCATGGACTACTTTCTCCTAGACGAACGCTCTGGTGAGCTAAGAACTGCTAAGCCTTTAGATAGAGAGGCTCTCAACGATAGTACTGGATTAATATCATTGTCTATCAGAGTATGTGTATACTGTTTTATGTCGATGAATTTTGTATGTTGAATTCACTCTCTCATTAGGCTCGTGAATTAATCGATGGTGTTCCCGGTAATGACAATTTAACTACGGCAACTGCTCAAGCAACGATAACCATACGTGATGTTAACGATTCACCACCAATGTTTAATAAGAAAGAATACGAAGTGTCTCTGTTGGAAAACACCGCTCCAGGTACACCACTGGCGCTCGACATGAATGTTACCGATCAAGATGTGGTAAGATCAAACAGAATTGAATTGTTTTATGAAATCAATGTCAATGGATTGAATTTTGAAAGAAAGACATTCATTTGTTTAGTGTTAGACTTTGATGTTGCAAACCAGTGCTGGTTTGTATAAATATTTTGTTGCACTGTTCAAGGCGCACATTACAATATTGTTCGGTTCTTTTCCATCTGGCCTGTTTTCGGTTTTCACTCGGTTGCCGTTTTCATCCCTCTTTACACCCATGCGGCTTTGAAAAGAGTTTAAGTTCAAAAGGACCAGTTGGCTTGTGTCAACCAAAAAGGAAGTTAAGAAAGATAAACCGAACTTGAGCGCCATATTGACTTTGTGTGCCCTAGACGCGAATAGTTAAAAACCAAATGAAACCTCTCCGTGTCGAAAGGAATTTCTATGAGGTTCCTTCATGAGTCACACTCATCGGTTCTCACTTCTTTTTCGAATCAAATAAAAACCAAATAACGACCACACCAAATGGAACCAAAGTATTGTGAAGAGAACCCCACGAATCCAAGGATTTTGTTATGGTGCGTCCACACTATGCCAAACGGCAGCAACATGCCGGCAATACCGAATTAAAGTAAACTTTCCTATAAACCTTCTTTCTTATCGAAAGCCGTGCTGAAATCAAACCAAAAGAAATGGATCCGATTAACGCCCGACATAGTGTGGAAGGACCTTTATACTCAATTTTGAATTTCCTTTGACTCTGAAAGTGTTGGTCTAATTTGTTTTCACCTGCTTTCTAAAGGTTCGTCCACACTAACGACACCAACAGGGATATGCCGTTCGGCCTTCTCACTCACCGAAAGCCAACCCGAATTCTAACCAAATCAAATGATTCGATTGCCGCTCGTCTTAGAGTGGATGCACTTTAAAAGCTTAACTGAAACACATTGTTTATTTTTGTGATTTTAAAATCAATTTTATGAGCTAGACAATACGACCGTGGATATGAGCCTTATTCAACATTGTAAACCTAAACACGAACAAACGAATACGTCTGTTTTCCAAATGAAAAGCGTTTGCTCCTTTAGAAAAATTACCATAAAAACTATGGCACACACAATCCTTTAACTTTTCTCCGAGCTTGTTTTTTTTTTTTTCATATTTTTCTTTTTTGTTCGTCCTTATTCTTTCCTTTAGGGCATTAATTCAAAATTTTCCCTTCGTTTGGATGACGTCTCTGGAGTCTTCGAAGTTGAACCAAAGTTCGTGACAGGATTCTCACAAGTAAACATCCGCGTTGGCGATGGAACCTTAGACTATGAGAACCCCAATCAGAGAAAGTTTATTGTTTTGGTAAGTTCTAGTTAAAATTTAAATCCCCTTGAGAGAATGAAGTGTGCAAAGCAAAACGGGCAAAACCATAATTTTACACCCTTTTTATTTCTTTTTGACTTTCTCTCTCTCGTTCTCACACAAACTTCTCTCTGTGTGTTGCAAAACCTTGACGACAACGACGATGATGATGATGATGATGATTGTAGGTTATTGCTGAAGAAACTGAAACAAATCCAAAACTTTCATCGACCGCAACAATTACTATTTCCGTTGTAGATGCAAATGATAATAAGCCAATCTTTGAAAGAGAATCATATTCAGCCTCAGTTTCCGGTTTGTTGTTTGTTGTTTGCTTTGGCTTATTCTAAGAGCAGATAAAACTTATAAGAATTTTTTTTCCTTCTTGTGTTGTCTTTGCAGAATCTTCTCTTCCGGGACAATACATCACTTCAATTACCGCGAAAGATATAGATTCCGGAAACTATGGTGATGCTGGTATACGGTATAGTATTTCCGGTACTGGTTCGGAATTCTTTCATGTGAATGAGGAAACTGGAGTTATAACCCTAGCTGATTGCGAGAAACAAACAAAAAGTGGTGATGTAGAACTTGTTAGAAGGAAACGTGACTTTGATGATGAGTATGAGTTGGGGAATGATGCTGGTGGAAACAAAGTCAACATATCGACTGATAGGTTGAGTGGGTTGTTGAATATTGAAATAAATACGGAGCCTGCTGTTGAATATACGGTAATTAATAGCAAGGACGAATTGGATAACATGAAAAAGACCATCATTGCCAAAGATGTTTCGAATTCAAATGAAGTGACTAACGAGGTAGTCTCGGAGCCACACAAGACGTGTTTGGATTATGAGACTGAAACTACATACTTTTTATCGTACAAGGTAAGGGAGCTTTGTTTTGATTTGTTTGAATTTGTTATGTTAAAAAGTTTTTGTTTTATTTATCTTTATCAAGGCAACTGATGACAATGGAAAAGGTCAAACATCTGTAGTCTCGCTGAGGATTTCAGTAACAGATTCTAATGATTCGCCACCGGTTTGCGAGAGTCCACTTTACAGAGCTTCGGTTGATGAGGGGTCAACTGTTTTCGATTCGCCATTGGTGGTTAAAGCCAGAGATGCGGATACTGTTTCTGATATTTCCTACAGGTGAGAAGCTCAGGATACATACATACATAGAATTTGCAATATAACAATGGAGACAAAAAATATTAAATAAATATTTTGGCGCGACATGTCGTGGGAAGGGCTAGAGGACTAATGTATCTTGAGGAATTTCAGTATAAATATAAATAAATGATCGCGGGCACAAAAAACGCCTAGGCCTCGGCCACGCAGTAAGCGGCAGAGCGGCAGAGCGGCAAAAAAAAATTAAAACATATGAAATCACACAGGAGTGGCCACGCAATGAGCGGGCGGCGAAACAAAATTCTGAGCGGCAAAGCGGCGCCGCTGAATTGAAATTGATTATTATTGATGTTCGGATATTCTGTTTTGTAATTTGATATTGAAAGTGAATTTATCAGCAACGAAAATATATTTTTGAAGGCATCTGATTTTAACTTTTTGTATCAAAATTGATTAAATTGATTTAATTTGCATACTACCTTACACAAATGCTTGGAAATCGAATTCCTTAATTTCAAACTGGGAAAATCTGTATGTTTTCCAATTACTTTTACCACTAAGTATGTAGAACCGAAAGGTGAATCACAGTGCCATTTTATATCTGACGCAGAGCTTAAATTGCATTTTTGAACTGACAGATTGAACTTCGACGATTCGAAACTGCAGAGAATGCGAGCAATGAATGAATTGGGCGTCTGTAGTACACTGCTATTGTTCGTTTGTGTTATGATGTTTAACTCAGTTATTTTATTTATTTATTTATGAGAATATAACTTATAAAATTAATTTAACAGTTGTTTCACCCATTAACATAACCCATGGCATGATGGTTAGCATGTCTGCCTGTTAACCCAGAGGTTCTTGGTTTGAATCCCAACAGAGGCGTGGGTATCGCCTTTCGCGATGAATTGGCAAGTCCTCCGTTAGTAAATTCGTTGCCATGAGAAGCGCTTTCTTGGTTAGTCGTTCGGAACCGGCAGAAATTTGTAGGTCATGGTTGTGAGAAATGCGCTAGGCCCTGGGGCTCCTCGCTCTGTTGCGCCACCCTACTTATTTATTTATTGCTATTTGATAAGACAGTTTTTTTTTGTTGTTTGGAAAACCACTGCCAAGATGTTATCAAGAGATTGTTTGTTCTTAGTTTTCTTAAACGGCGCGATGGGTATCATCATCTCAAACTGATCACAGCTGTGCGACCAATCTCCTTCACAATTCTTATTCTTGTGGGGTACGCCGCGTTGCCGTTGGTCTCATAAAGCGTTGACAAGCCTCCCGGTATTGGTTCATTGCATGTGTGAGGTCAAATTTCTGGAGGTTTAGTCGCATTTGTTGTTTACTGACCTACTTACTTATTTAATTACTTGCTTAGGTGGGCTTTAAAGTTCGGGTTGCACCTGGGCCCCAAATATCTTTCGCACCAAAAATTTCGGTTTCGGGTGTGCTCTTTATAATTGTGCACTCGTTGAGTCGGTTGAGGTCTTCTTTCACTTGACTGCGCCATCTAAGACAAGGTCTTCTTTTTCCGCGAATTTCCTGCAATGTGTTTCCGAAAATTCGTATAATCATCGAAGCGTTGATATCCATTCGCTCTACATGATCCAGACATCGTTGTCTCGATGCGTACTTTTCTAGCTATGTGTATTTCTCTGTGCAGCTCCTTTGTTGCATCTTCTTCTTCCCAAATTGTCTTCAAATATGGGAACATAGGTTTCCTCATCCTTTAGACAAGGTCCATACTGTCGCGACGTATAGAAGGGCTGGGATGATCAAAGTCTTATAAAGGGTTACCTTGGTTTTTCTAGGGAAACTGCTACTTTTTGCCGCTTCTGTTTCAATGCTCGCAAAAGCACCAGTAACATAACATTTCCTTCTTCTCAATTACATTAATATTTTGTTGAGTTGTTGAACAGACTTCTGAAAGATTAAGGCTCTGGTGTTGACGTTTGGATTTTGCACAGTCTTTTTAAGTATGATGTTTAAGAAATCGCATGACAGTGTGTCGCCTTGTCGGAAGCCTATTTTGACATTAAAGGTCTCGGTGTGCTCTTTACCTACCTTGACGGAGCAACGTCATATCTCCAAAGTCACCCTGCATAGTCGTGCGAGCTTTGCAGGGTTGCAAAAGCAGAACATGGATCTGTACAGTTTGTTCTGTAAATACTTTCTTACGCAGCATTTCGGTAAAAAGATGGTTTCGTAATGTGAAAATTTGGTCGATTGTGGAGTTTACTTATAAGCTTTACTTCTTCTTCGTGGGTTTACGTTTTGGAGGTTGATTGAAACCGAGAATCTCATAGGCTGCGGTTCTAATTGCCTGTTGACATTGCTGCCACTGCTTTTTAATACATTATGCTGGTGGCATAGGATTTGAATATAATGGAGGGCTACCTTTTGTGATAGTAGCTCTCCGACGTCAAATCGTTTCATGGAATTAGTCCGCTTGTATCGTAAACTGTGAAGTAAGGACTCGTACTGTGTCTACAAAAAGGTTCGAGTCTAAGAGGGGCTCATATGTTTTTCGAGGAGCTCGTAAAGACAATTCTTGGGGGGAGTTATCGTTTTTGAATGAAGTTTATGAATGAAGGCATAAACGCATTTTAGGCGTTTCTTGGCGAACTTAGCCTTGGTGTGGGTTGTAGTAATGCGCTCTTCAAACGTACTTTGGCTGATCCCTTATCTCTGAGTCTTACTCTAACGACAAATACGCAACCAAATAAGTGTTGTTTAATGTCACTTTCCAATGGACGAAAAGAACCGTCCAGGAGCGTCCAGGAGCATTCTCAAACCGTTCCATTGGTGCAAAATGATCGCTTCTCATGATTCTGAGGAGTGACAGCCGCTTCTCGATTTGAAGTGAGAATCGACTCAAGAAGCACTAATTCATGTTACCCAAATGTCAAAAAGAAAAGTTTCCACAGGAAATATTTTTTATGTGCTATTGGTATTTCACTTACACAAAGCCAACACGTTAAGTTGAGCAAAAACATTTTTGGGTGTTCTATTGGTTTTTAAAATGAGTGCTTCCCCGAGTGAAACCAATGGAAAGCGCCATAAGTCTGTTGTCTGTAACAGTCGACATCGTATATATCGCAGTTTTTCATCTCCTTTATGCCCAACTTGTGTGGCGTTTTTACTTATTGCTACAGCTGATTCCTTTGGATGAAATTTATTTATTTTTTTGTAAATTGAACAACTCCAGGTTTTTCTGGATTTATTCTTAGCCCGCAATTGTTCCTCCAAGAAAAATTTCTTTGTAACTTTTTGCCAAAGAAAATGTATATTTTTCTCTTTTTAGAATCATTGGCAACGAACAAATCGATAGTATTTTTGACATCGATAAACGATCTGGTCAAGTCACCATCAAGCCCAATGCAACGCTTGACGTAAACCATTTAAAATCTGACAATCTGATATTCGCCGTGGAAGCCAACGATGGAGTCTTTTCTGTTAATTGTGGCATTAATATTACAGTGCGTGATGTTAACAACCATGCACCCCATTTTCTTTCCGATAGTTACTCAGCAATTGTTGAGGAAAACTCCGAGATCGGAACAAGTGTTGAACGATTGCATGCAAAAGACTTAGACTCTGGAATCAATGCGGAGTTGCGGTGAGTTCGAATATCTATCATTTTACATATTTTTCTTATACAAGATTATCATTTATGTAGATATCGCATTCAACAAGGAAGCTTTGATGATTTCCGCATCGATGAGAACTCGGGGGAAATTTTCGTTTCTCGCAAATTAGACTATGATCGTAGAAATACGTATCAGCTTGAAGTTTTAGCAACTGACATGGGTAAGGTTTTAGTTTGTTGTTCAAAATAAAATCTCTCATATATTTATAAAATTTCTTTTCAAGGTACACCAAGTTTGTCGGGTACAGCAACATTGACTGTGACAGTTGTCAATAGCAATGACAAAGATCCTTATTTCACTCCAGCTACGCAACGTGCTGAGGTTTATTGATTTAATCATAAAAGTTTGAGATAATACAATTTTTCATCTTCAGGTACGAGAAGATGTTTCTGTTGGGACGGTAGTATACACTTTGGTGGCAATTGATCCCGATGTTGACACCCATACTGCACTGGAATTCGCTGCAACAGATCCAATTACGGCGATTGACAAAGACGGCAAAGAGTTGGAACATGTCGATGAGTTTAAAGAATTCTTTGCAGTTAATCGAAATGGAAAAGTTGTGGTTAACAAGAAATTAGAAAGGAACCTTTTTGCGGTAATATCTTCAGGATTCTAATAAAAACTCAATTTTAACTTTCTACTTGAATGTTTTCTAGGTGATACGTATAACAGTTTTGGTTACGGATAGTACTGCTCCCACTACACAACAGGGCAAGGGCTTGTTGATAATCTCCATAATTGATGTTAATGAGGTTCCTCCGGTAAGTTTGCTTAACAAAGTCTAGATGTAGTAGCTATAGTGTGACAATGTCAATTGTTTGAAAAATGTCATGCAACACGCAGACGTCTATGTGGTTTAGCTTCCTGTTTTTACTTCCTCTTTTAAAGTGAAATTTGCTCTTCTAACTTCGTTAAGCCTTTGATGTGTGAAGCAAATATCTTCCTTAGTTTAAAGTTTAAATAATTAAAGCTCCTATAGAAATTTACTGGTATAACAAGCTCGTAAAACGTTGGGACTGAGAGTGTGTCGCCTTGTCGAAAGCCATTTTCGACATCAAAGATCTCGGCGAGTTCTTTACCGAGCTTAACGGAGCAGCGTAAACTCTCCAAAGTCAGAGTGTATGTTCGAGTTTTGCAGAAATGCCTAAAGTAGACATGGCTCTGTACAGCTCGTCTCTGTAAATACTTTTGTACACGACCTACTCGATAGTAGAGAGTTCGGTGTTCTTCCCTTCTTTTCTCCTTATAAATCACGCCCTACTAGACATAGGAAGCCCAGGTTCTCCTTCGCATTAATCAATTTATCTTGCTTTTTTTGCATTGAACAATAAGTCTCATTTTGGATACCGAGTGATACCGAGTGTGGTTCTGATGGCTTGTTGGCTTAGCTGTCTTCAATGCCTAGTCCTTACGGCTTAGGTCCGAGTCAAAGTTGGCGCTTTAGGGACTCATGTTCAGAGCATTGTTCATATGTTTTACGAGTAGCTCGTCGAAACAATTATATTTGGTTCTAGGAGGCCATGGTTATATATCAGGCTAATGTTGGCGAATTTAACACTGATGCGGACTGTCATAGTAAGTTTGCTCAACGTATTTAGGCTGATAATCTTTTTCACGAGTTCGCCTTTAACGAAAAATTTGCATTCAAATATGATTTGAATGCAAATGGTAGATGTTGCAGTTTTTCACCTTCTTTATGCCCGGCCAATTTCATCGCACTTCTTGGATGGTGGTTATATATGCTTTGCAGCGTTCCCGCCGATTTTTCGGTTGCACGTAGTCTGTCAAGGATTCATACGTTCCAAGAGCACAGTAGATCCGGGGACTTTGCGTTTTTTCGTTTACTTGTGCCGTAAACTGTTAGCTATTGTTTTGGAACTACTTGTTTTTTATGTGCTTGCGTAGTTCCCAGCGGTTACCGCTCGGGGGTGTACAAAGGATAATTGACTTGTACTATCACTTGCAAAATTTGTGCGCCACCAAACTCGCACCAATCAGAGCCTTACCAAATAGTACACGCCCGAGCTAAATTCTTGCTGAATGAGAAATCAAAAAACCGATATTTTGCGATGTTTCGGAAGAGTTAACAGAAACAAACAATTTTCAAGTCTAATTATCCCGAAGTATATTATATTTCACTTTCTGCAAACCAATACCCTCCTTTAATAAGTAAATGGAGGAATGGAATGCCTCTCTCTCTCTCTTATGTCGTTTTTGTTTTGCTAAACTACATAAATAAAATAAATAGGGCAACGCAACAAAGCGAAAAGACCCCCGGAGTCAGGCGCATTTCTCACAACTATTACCTTTGTGAGAGAATAGAGGAGATTTTAAATTTTTTACCCATTTCGGCTTATCGGGAAAGCGCTTTTGAAGGCAATGGAATTAACTATCGAAGGACGTGCCAATTCCTCGCGAAAGGCTTTTGTTGGAATTCGAACTGCGAACCTCCCGGTTAACAGGCAGACATGCTAACCATCACGCCACGGGTACCATTCCTAAACTAAGAAACCCAAAATGGATGCATGTCAGAGTGTGGTCTGAAGTCCACTTCTAATCTATTCTCACCTAGCCTAGCCAATTTCCTTAATTTTTTAATTGCGATTAAGCGTTTTTTTACAATTAAAGTTTTTATTGAAAAGGTTATTTGTTTTACAATATTTGATATATAAAATTATAAATTCTTAGACTAAAATTATTGTTTTAAAATCTGCGAGCACAGTAGGGCGTTCTTTTTATCCTTCGATGTTACGCGATGCTGTAGTGTCAAAATCATCGTTGTTGTTGTGTATGTTTGACTTTGTTACAAAATCATGATTGCATTTAGAAACGACTCGATGTTACACTTTGCTGGTCTGTCAAAAATATGAATAAAGTATTTCTTAAAATACGAACCCAGCTAAAGGAAACTCGTTATTGATGAAGAAAAATGAATTCTGAAATGAACAAGATTGAAAATCAATAACTGTTCACAGAATTTGGAAGATTAATGAAAAAAAAAACCAAAATAATTTTGACCAACAACAATTTTAAAGAGGTTTGACAGGTCAACATCGAAACTCAAGTCCCAGAGATGAGTTGGAAAAAGTTACGAAACGTAACATTCTGACAGTTCAACATTGCATTTAGGAACGACACGATGTTACATATCGTAACTTTTTTGCATTTAAGAACGACATAATGTTACCCGATGTTACATCGCGTAACATCCAAGAAAAAAAGAACGCAGTACAGATAATTGGTATTTTCTCGTCGGCTGCGATTAAAGGTTCATCTCAGTGTGATCGGCCGAAAAATCGTTGATTTTCGGGATTTTTTTTTTCATGGTTAGGATATACTACTCGGTCTGGGTTTTTTTTAATAAATTAAAGCCACGATTAAGAATACAAAATGGATTTTTGTTACGGTGATTTTTTAGTTTTTTATTATTGTTATTGATTATAATCGAAAATGTTGTAACAAAGAGTCCACTTTTCCGGGCTCAATTTTGGTTGGAAACAAAAATTTCAAAAAGATTATTAATCTGTAGGAAAGTCGCTTTCGTCCTATGGAGGCTTTAAAAAAAAATTTACAAAATGGCGGCGATTTGAACTAAAAGTAGTGAATTTGGTTTTAACAAAAAGCTTCCATAGGACGATAGAGAATGACAAAAAGAATTTTCTGGTAAACTTTGAAATTAATAGCTTGAAAACTCTTCTCTCGGTAGCGGACAGCGTTTTGAAAAACACCATTCCGGGAAAAACGCGCTTAAACTTTGAGATCATACATAGTGAATGCAGAAAATAAACTGAAATGCTTGGCTTCCTAACGAATCAGTTCTATACCTTCAACGAATTTTATTATTATTATTATTATTATTATTTATTGACATAAAATTACAAATTGTATGTTAATATGTAGTTTAAAAGAGCACTAGCAACAAAGGCTTTCAGCTGAAAATGGAGAAATAATGTTTCATATCTTTAGATAATTATTTTGTTTGTTTTGAGGTATTTGTCTATCTTTACAATATTTTCAATGTTTATAGTGTTTAAAAATGAACAGATATTTTGATTATGGGATAAGATGGAGTTGATTTTTTTTGAATTACTACATGTTGAAAAACCAAGCAAGTGTGATAAATTTATGATGTTGTTGCATACCGCACAAATTGGTGGGTTCTCTTTCCTTAGAATGTGTTGGTGAGTTAAGGTAGTGTGGCCTAACCGAAGACGAATAAAGTTTGAGATTGTTGTTCTGGATATGGTAGATGGGTAGATGGGGGTGATTGGCTCAGTGTTGATTTTTGCGTAGTGATTTTCGTAGGTGCTCCAGTCAAAAATGATGTTTTTTTTTTATAATTTGGTCGATGTATCTTTGGAGGTCTTTCTTTGAAAATATGTCAAATGTGAAAACAGGTGATCTGTGGCAAGACTTTACAGCTTTGTCGGCGTGCTCGTTGCCGGATATGCCAGTATGGCTGGGTACCCACATAAGTTTGATATGTTTGGGATTTTTTATAAGAATGTTGCGAATACTATTGATCAGCCTGCTATTGTGGTTGGAATTGCCGATGGCGTTGAGAGTTGATACACTATCGGTGCATATCACTATTTTTGAGTTTAGTTGCGTGGATATTTTGGCAGCTTCTTGAATGGCAAAGGCCTCAGCGGTGAACACTGATGAGTATTCCCATAAGGTTCCTGTCTTTAGCAATGTGCCATTCTCTTCAGTTATGGCAAAAGAGGTGTTGTGAGCTGATTTTGATCCGTCTGTGAATAGGGGGGTCCAACCTTCAACGAATTTTAAGAACTGAATATCGATAGAAGGTCACGCGCAGGTAGGAGCACAACAAAAGGAATAACGGTTGAACGACCGGACGGACGCGGCAGATGTGACTCTCCGTTCCCTTTCTCTAAGACTGTGTTTTTCAATCTTTTTGATTTCGCGACCCCTTTACAGGTTGAAATATTCTGGCGAACTCCTTTCGTCATCGAAAGCCGAAGAATAATTTAACTATTTAAATTAAATTTTGGTACATTTATCTATTATTCACGCGGGCTCAACTGCGTCGGTGAAGGAGACGTTGCCACACCGCATTGTCGTTGCGGTGGCAAAAAGCGCCACGCGCTTGCCACCCACTTACTTGAACATGTTCAAATGTTCATGAACAGGCAATGTGTTCACGCAGAACAAGCAGTCGAAAAATTAAAGAACAACCAACATTTTGCTTTGCAGTGTGACGAATCTACAGATGTTTCTGACTGTGCAGAGTTTGTGGTATTTGTGCGCTTTGAAGCTGATGACAGTATCATGGAAGAAATCTTATTTTCCAAAGAACTTCCTGCAAACACTACTGGCCAGTTCTTGCACGATATATTTTTGGAATGCACTGGCAACTACGATATTGACTGAAAAAATGTATCGTAATTTGTAGGCGCTAAAGCTATGACTGGCAAAAGTAGTGGACTCATTGCAAAATTAAAAGCGATAGTGCCAAACATATCCTGGACACACTGTTTTCTCCATTGACAGGCTCTAGCTGCTAAGGTAGTACCTTCTGATTTAAATGACGTGCTCAGCTTTGCAAGCCCGGCTATTCAGAATCGTTTGTGAAGATATGGGCTCGCTTCATCGAAATCTCCTTTATCACACGGAGGTCAGGTGGCTATCCAAAGGAAAGGTATTAACAAAAGTTCTGGAACTGAGAGTTGATGTTCTTAAAAGATGCAAAACCTGGCTCTATAACAAATAAGCATTTTTGGCTGGTCATTTAAGACACCTTAGCAACTTAAACAAGAACCTTCAAGGAAGAGAAGAAAATATTTTAACTGCCGAATATAAAGTAAAAGCATTTCACGGAAATCTTCGTTTGTGGTTAACCTATCTGCAAAACAATATGTTTGAGTTCAGGATAACGCAACAGACCAAAGTTTTGCACTATTGGCTCATATTCTTTCCGGATTTGCACTCTGAAGCTGACAATGGGCGTCGCGTCGATGGATTTTATACTTTTTTGGACAAACCAATAGATCTGGCCAATGTCATCACAGAAACGAAAGAATGTCTTCTAGATTTGGCTGCAAATGGCATGCTTAAAATGGAATTTTGTTTGCAAAGTGTCGACGTATTTTGGATAAAAAAAAAAACACGAATATCCAGAGCTGACAAGGGAAGCTCTTAAATTATTGCTGCCATTCACCACTTCATACCTGTGTGAACTCAACTGACACATTTTCTTCAATGGTAGGCATTAAAACTTATAAGAGGTATAGCGTATAGGCTGCAACTAGAAAATAATTTAAATATTAAGATTTCAAAAAAAGAACCACAATTTGATAAACTTTTGAAAAATAAAATAAAATAAACAGCTCATCCTTCTCACTAAATTTGTGTTTTTGTTAACACTTTTTTTTTTAACCGGCGACACCCCTAGGGGTCGCGACCCACAGATTGAACTGCTCTAAGAAATGCTGTAGTGATGAAAATAATTTCGATTTAAAATTTTGTTAAATAGGCTCTATAAACAAAAGCAACAGTTAAAGTTTTATTTTATAAAAGAATGTTTATTTGAACAAACGTTCCTCTTTCTAAGAATATTTATTTTTGTTATAAAAATAACTAAATTAATTTGCCTGATAGCAGTATACAAAATTCCTATTTTATTGATAAGAGTAAAGTGTTTTAATTGTTCGATGTTTTATTCCTTTTAACAAATTTCAACCGTCTGTTACCGTATATACTATACGATTATAAAAAAACGATTTTTTTTAAATTTCGCTCTGAGATGATCCCTTAAAGGTACTATGAGGCAAATTTTACAATCGTATAGAAAAAAATTTGAAATAAAAATAAAGTATGACATTACGATGATAGAGAGTACGGAAAAAGTATGTTTGTCTGTCTGTCCGTATGTGGATCTACCGCTTGACCGATTTTCTTAAAAATTTGCAGTTAGGGTCTGAGGGGCAGCAGTGTCTTTGATTTTTTTCAAATTTTTGTGGAAACATTTTCTGGCAAGATCTTAAGATTTGCATAAAAACGGTTGAAAAAAAACTGCTCTAACGATTTTAATTAATATTCAGAGTTTATATGTACTAGCAACTGCAGGAAAATAGCGTCTCTATGTTTTCGATAAAAGCTTTTGGAATATTTAATTTAATTTCAATTTTCATAATAAATATGTAGTTGGCACCTGTCTTGAAGAATGAATACTAAAAGCTTGTGATCAGCCTTAAGATTTTGAAAGGCACACAAGCACATATTACCACACTTAGCACACAATCGCAAGTTCGTTCGACCCAGTCGTGCCATTTTTTTTTTTTTTTTTTTTTATATTGTAAGGAATTTTTTTGCAGTAATTTTAAATTTACCTTATAGATAGTTCATTCAAGTTCCAAGTTTCTCGATTTCTTCCCCGCCACCGGAATATTTTTGTGCAAAAATTTTTTTTGTTTAAGGGAACGGTTTCGTATGTTAAACCATTGCGTTCTAATTCTCATTTTATTTTTATTGTGGTTCGTCGCCATCCTTGCTTAAATAATTATAACATTAATTTTCTCTTGAAATCCTGTGCCATTATTACCTTCGTTTTAACATATTTAGTTCAAGCGAAACCATTTTTCCATGCAAATAATTTCGTATTCAACTCCCGTTCACAGTTTTTTTTATTGTGTTTTTACATCCTCTGTCTTTGAAGAGTTGTTGCATATTTTCCTCAAGAAATCCCTTGTCGTTATTACCTTCGTTTCAGGATATTTTACGTTGCTATAAAAGTTCCAATAAAAATGTCTTAAGGAAAAGAGAATCAGTTGAGGTGAAGTAGAAGATAAATTAATGATTCTCACAGTATGCCCCCTCCAAATAATATTTTTGCTGTCACCTTGAGGTAGAAAACGTTACAAGCCATTGTCGCTTTATTTAAGTAGTAGCTGCAAGCAAAATGACCCAACAATAATTCCACTATATTCAAAAAGAAATTTTGAATAGCTTGGGCGATGATTGTCGGTATGAGTAGGTCACTTAGGTCGTAATTCAATATTGGATACCTGTATCGTGTGGTATTGTTTTGACATTGAATCCATGGGAATTTTCTGAATAAAAACTTACAAAGCGATAACATGAGCTGCTAGGCTGATGTAACTCAAAACAAATTTGAAAATAACAAAAGAAGAGAGAATGAATGTTATCATTTCTGGAACTAATGGAATCTTCGTCTCCACGTTCTTCATTGTGGTTTCAACCTAAGCAAGTAAAATTGAGTATCTAAAAAAACTAAATCAGTTCAAATCAAATGCAATTCACCTGAATCAAATCTAATTGAAGGCTATGGATGGAAGAGGTTCCAGCAAGATATAGAATCGAAAATACGTTCACAAATAGAATTTTAAAATTTGGTTTTTCCATTTTTGAATTTTGTTTTTTTTTTTTAAGAACTTTTAAACATTTTAGTTTTTTGAATTTTTGTATATTTCGATGAGTCCTTAGGCAGAGGCATCCACAATATAAATTATTTTCTATTTATTGAAGTTTATAATAAAAAATATATTTCTTTTCAGAAATTCAGTCCTCCCTGGACTCCCGAAAATCCAAAAATCAAACTGCAAATGGTTGAGGAACAACCAGTTGGTTCAGTTCTTACAACACTCCAAGCCATTGACGAGGATTCAACTATTGGAGAATACAGCATTTCACCAAATCCATACTTCGAAATAAATCGCACAACCGGAGTGATAACTTTGATGTCGCGCATTGACTATGAGATAATAAAAGAGGTGCGCTTCATAGCAACCGTCACCGATACTGGTGTCCCGCAATTAAATTCAACTGCTGAAGTAATTGTGGATATAATTAATCAAAATGATAATGAACCGCATTTTACTAAATCGGAGTATTATTTCAATGTAACTGAGAATTCACCGCGTGGAACTGTTGCTGGGAAAGTGGAGGCATTCGATGGAGACAGTGGAGTGTTTGGGGAAATCACTTACTCTCTGATTGGGGAGAATAATAAATATTTTCTAATTGATGCCTACACTGGGAGTATAATGGTAGCTGACTCAAGTATATTGGATAGAGAGAAGACAAGTCGGATTACACTTACTGCTGTGGCTCAGGATAAAGCACCATCGACACTGCAGAAGTCTGCGACGGCTCTGGTAAGTTTGACACTGGAGTGGTTTCTTTTTTCATGAATAAAATCAATGGTTTTTGTTTTCGTTGTAGATTTTTATAAATGTCCTTGACGTGAACGACAATCCGCCAATTTTCACTCAAAAAGAGTATACATCAACTGTTGCCGAGAACGCCGCCTTGGATCCACCAGCTAAATTGTTACAAGTAAGAGCCGATGATCTTGATTCGGGTTTGTTTGGTGAAGTTCGGTACTTCATAATCAAAGGTAATGAAATGGAACTCTTCAAACTTGACTCACACTCAGGAATCATTTACCCAGCACAAAGTCTTCAAGACAAGAAAGGTAAACAATTTTTCTTCTTTAAATGTTCTTTGTTCAAGAATTTTGATTTGTTGTAGGAGTTTATAATTTAACAGTATCAGCCCGAGATACACAAGGAGCTGGTACATTTGAGAGTACTGCAACAGTTGTGATAAATGTCCTGGGTGTTAACCAACACCATCCTTTGTTTGTCATACCAGCTCTATCGAATGCAACCATTGAAATACCTGGAGATGTCATCAAAGAAAACTATTTGATTATGACCGTTAAAGCCAATGACAATGACACGGGCGAAGATGGCCGAATCTCCTATCATCTACAGACGAATAATCAAAATGTCCAAGAAACTGATGAGTTTGTTATTGGCGAGTCTTCCGGAGAATTGAGAAGCAAAAAAGAGTTAAACCGCAAGGACAGAGCAAAGTAAGTGTTGCGGGGCATTACTTGCTTGATATTCTTTCTTGTGGTCTAACATTTGATTCTACTTTAGCTACGACTTAATATTGGTAGCCCAGGATCACGGCTCACCAACTCCATTCGAAACACCCCGATTTCTCAGTATCAGTATAGTGGACGCCAATGAAAACCGCCCGGAGTTTCCTGATTCAGCTAATCCATACAAAGTCTCAATCAACGAAAACAGTGGTCGTGAGCAAAAAGTAGGCCGCATTCAGGCATCAGCGAGAAGCAAACATAGTAAGGATATCTACTACTACATGCTGCTGGGCAATGAAGATGGAGCTTTTTTTGTTGACAAAACTACAGGAGAAATATTCACTAATAAGTCTCTTGATAGGTCTGTCAAGAAATGTTGTTTTTTTTTAAGAAGTTTAGTAAATATTAATGGAAAATTTCAGAGAAGTGACTGATTTCTATACCCTTTATATATTGGCAAGCACAAATCCAGAGCTTCACATCTCGGAAGAAGAACGAGCAGCATTCTCTATCAAATCCTTGGAGAGAGATAATACTGTTGCCAAAGTTCTTATTACAGTTCTTGATGTGAACGATAACGAACCAGTTTTTGAAAAAACCGTAAGCTATTTTTAATTTGTTTATCATTACTTTTTTTTTAATTATCTGGTGTAATAATCTGTATCGAGTAGTATGGGACTCTTAACACACTAAAACCACGGTAAATCAGGACCAATCTATGAAAGATCTATAAGTGCTTTTTCTTTCTTCATTTATAATGCACTCTACACCTTCAGCTCTTGAGGCGTTTTGGTATGACTTTGCAGTCGCTGATTGTCTGATACAGAATGCAATATAGATCGCTATGCTTTATATTCGAATTGGCGTTTATTATTTCACAAACGACTTTGATTTATAATTTTTGGACAGACTCATATTTGAATGCCATATGTCCATATAGTACTTGATTAAATAACATTAGTTTGTTCTGGACAGAGTTCTTTCCTAGTAACCACTACATTTTTTGTACTTGAAGTTTAGCTCTTATCTTTCTTTCTTTTTAAGCTTTGCATCCAAAGTCATTCCGAGTTATTTTTAAGTATTGGAGAAACTACCTACTGTTCTTCGTGTGCAAATTGCTTATGTTTTTATTTGTAAAGTTTATAATTATGCCATTTTTGCATCTAATCATAAACTTTATGAACTGCATTTTGCAGTTTTTGTGTAGCCTTCATAACCGATTTATCTTGCACCAATATTGCAGTATCGTCAGCAATGTTGCCAGTGATAGTGTTGATGTCTACTGGAATATCCATTATATCAGGATTTGCTTTTCTTGTGAAACACCAGCTTCAATTTTCTTATATTTGGGGTAATTTTGGTCGTTTGCTTGTCCTCGAGTCCGAAATGCCAAACCATATCAAAGGCTTGAGCATCATCTGAGAATATAGCCGAGCAAATTTTTTTTTCAACATCCATTTTTCGACAACATCTGTAATTCGATGGTCTATCGTGGAATGTTTGTTTCTAAAACACTACTGATGACTCCAGTGGCGGATCCAGGATTTGGGCATGGGGAGGGGGGTTTAGCAGATTCAATCAGAAATTATTTACAGGATGTTGGCGTCGATAGCTCATATATGTATGGCCAAGGATTCGACGGAGCCCCGGCAATGAGTGTCCAATTTATTGGTGCACAGGCTCATCTGAGATCGTATTTCCCCCTGGCAATTTATGTACATTGCGCTGCACATAGCTTTAGTTTGGCAGTCAATGCAGCATGCGAAGTGTCAGGAATCAAAAATGCGTTAGGAACTATCGGAGCGATTGAAGCATTTTTTCACTGGCCAAAAAGACAAAACGTTCTACACCAAGAAATTTCAAAAATGACAAACAAAAGTGAAAAAAAAAAACAAAAGTTGAAGTCTTTTTGTCCTACTAGGTGGGCTTAATCTCATGAAGCAGTTGGAACGTACGTTGAATTGCAACCGGCTGTTATTGAATCTTTGGAAGAAATCAAATCGTGGAAAGATCGAGATACTTCGCAAAAGGCATTGCATCTTTTGACAGCGATTTCGACGGTTGAATTCCAAAAACCGCCTGTCACATTATGGAATCAGTTAATTCGATTGTTTTGCCTTTGAGTCGGGAATTGCAATCTAAAAACCAAGATCTGGGTGAGGCTACTAAGCTGGCAGATGACGCTTTGAATGAATTTACTTACAAACGCGAAAACGCAGATTCTACTTTCCACGCTATTTATCAACATGCTACTAGAATTTGTTCTGGATACGAAATCACAATGAAATTGCCACGCCGTTGCAATCAACAAAAAAATCGTTGCAACGTTCAAGCACAAAGTATTGAAGACTACTACAGAATTTCATTCTATATTCCGTTTCTTGATACGTTCATTTCTCAACTAAAAGTCGGTTCTCGGAACACAAATCCATTTTCCAAAGTTTCTGGCAAATGTTTCTTAAACAAGAATTTAACGAAAAGAAAAGCGCTGACCTCTACACATTTTACGAAAATATATCGGATTCTTCGAAAGAAAATTTTCTGTCAGAAGTCAAGATGTGAAGACAACGAATCCACGGCCAGAACATCCAAAATGCGCTTGATGCTTTACTGGTTAATATCTTTCGATCAAAAATTTACATGTAAAAAAGTTTATATGTGACACGATCCGAGAAAAGGCACCTTTTAGGCAAAAGTGAAAGCTTACACAGCACGCTCCGAAAGACGCTGATGTACCATTCAAACCCATCTAAAAAATCGTTTCTCTGAATTTATATTTTGTGAAATAATAGCGATGTTACAATTTCTGATTGCGCTTCATGAATATTCAGTAAAAGAACTTGTGTAATCAATCATGATCCAACAACCGATTTTTTTCACTAGTTAGTCCCTTTTATCGGATCGAGTCACATATGCAAACATCAATCTGACGATATATTTCAGGTTATCAGTAGCAAGTCGTTCAAGAATGTCAATTATATTTTTATAATCGATAAAGTTCTTGAAATTTTAAAATAATAATATTACTTCTCCTTTACTTTTTGTCTGACTCATGCTATATTTTTCCGTAACGTAACGAAATTTGAACATTAGGAGACGATAAATGTTACAAATAACATCTTTTATTTTCCCGATTGGGGGGGGGGGGGGGGGTCCGGACCCGAAAACCCCACCCCCCCCCCCCCCCCCCCCCGTGGATCCGCCTATGGATGGCTCGAAATATGTCTTCTTTCATCTAGTATTTTGCTTAACATTTTCAGTTGAAGTTTTTCCAAAACTTTTGCCCTAATTGGTATAGGAAATATTGGTCTGTAAGGTGTTACTTTTGTTGGTGATTTCTGATGATGATTTCTGCAATTTCCCAATGATGTAGTACATATCTTAGTACAAGGAATGTGTTTATTAAAAATTGAAGTTTATTGAAGGCTATTGAAGTCATGTAATATAAATCTGAGTAGTTATTAGATTAGATCCTGGTGACACTGCCTGACTGACAGATGCTTCTTACTTATAAGCATGGCAAAAGGAATTTCACATTCGTTTTTCAACAGACTATAATAAATTCGTAGTTATATTTACTGTTAATGACTCAAAGATTTACGAGATGTACAGTAACTAGTTCAGAAACCAAATTACCGCATAAGTTATCGAGCAATACGTGACGGAATTTTGTGAATTTGGTATTAAAACTCACGTTATTGAGCAGTCTAATTCCATAATTTAACATCCTTTCATCATTTATCGGACAAAATGTGATTGGATAGATCTGTAGCGAACTGATATTGTGTAGTTTAACACAAATTTAAAAAGAATAATTCTATTCATTCACTCGATCACTGATGCAGCGATTCGGCCACAGCTTTTGGTTTCGGGTTTCCTATCCTTTAATAATCATGAAGAATTTTTTTTATCTCTGAATTCGTTCCAGTTTGTTATCTTTTATTAAATTCTGTTTAACTAATATCGTTTTTCATTGACGAAAAGAGTTACTCCTTTTGTGAAAAGATTTACTCCTTTCCCATTTTCCATGTTTCATCGAAAAAAAGAGTAGATCCGGAGTTGCTCTAAACGCCAAAGATCTACTCATATTTGGTTGGGAGATCTACTCTGAATTCACGCACACATGCAAAAACATTTTGTTCTGTCAAAATTTAAGTGGAAAATAGTTTGCATATTTTCAATTTGTTGCAATTGCCAGCGTTGGGTAGAAAATATTACTATAAATTATGAGGAAACAAGTAAATAAGTTAAAATTCAGTCATTTGCTGAGGAAAACAAATTACAAGATATGAAAATACTAATTCCTATATGTGAACATCAATTTAACCATCAATACCAGCAAAAAACCTAAAAACGTGGAGTAGTTCTCGATTTGAGAGTAAATCTTTCGAATTTCAATGAAAAACGCTATAAGAAAGATTCTATGAGATCTGGTATTTTGTTAGTATCAGATGTCCAGTATGTTGGCGAATTAGAAGAGTGGAAGTTATGTCCTAATATATTTAAGAATACTGCAAAGGCTTCTTCATTTGGACAGCGGCTCGGAGGGTAGTATGTAGCTGATATCTCAAACTTTTGCTTTTTTTATACCAATACGTTTTGCTTTCTATTTTTGGCCATAGGACTGTTTAAGTTGCATGCCTGCCTTTGCATTTAACACAAGCAAACTCGGCAGTATTTATTGTATACCCAAAGTCTTGCCAGCGCTCTTATTGTGTAACAGTCTTTAACTTTCGCAGTGGTTCAATTTCGACTACTATGCCCACAATTATTTAGTACTGCAAATTTTTTTCAGACTTTCTTTATTTTCATAAGGATAAATAAAAGTAGAAATTTCTTTTCGTCGTTAGTTTTCCAGTAGAGCCTTTGATTATCTCTTATTTAACAATACTAACAAAACTAAGAGCTTTCAAGCCTTTTTGTATGAGGTCTTTGATATTTTCTATAGTAACACAAGAGCAAGCCTACACTCTTGCTACTACTTTTTTAGCTTTATTTTCGTATGAATGCTACTGAATTTGCTTTTTCTTCAGTGAAAAACCTATATATGCATCGGTGTCTTCTTACTCTACTTTAGTATTTGTTTGCGCAAATTATTGTCGGTGATGGTTAGGTTAGGTAGAATGGGCTGACGGTTGATCTTATTTCCGTCACACTTAGATCAATGTAGATCCATTGTGATAACCTGGCGTATTGTAACGTCCTAGAAACCTATGAGTTTATGTCTGGTCAGTATTTAACCATTTTGTGGCCTTAGTGAAGTTTAACAGGCTGCTTTTTGAAGCGTCTGATAATTCTTCTAGTTCATTTAAAAAGTAATTGCCTAGAAATTTTTTCCTAATATGGCAGAGTGCTGGGCATTGACAAAGGAAGTGAGTTGTATCCTCATGTTCATCTTCGTCATTGCATCCTCTGCATAGGTCATAGGTGCAGAGACCCATTTTCTTTTTGTGATAACCTAGTAGGTTATGTCCAGTTATGATACTGATAAGCATTCGCAATGAAGGTCTATTCAATGATAGCAGCTTTTCAGATTTTTTCTTATCATATTTCGGCCATAGTTTCCTGGAAGTAAAACAGGAATCTGGGCATTCTCATCTTTCATTGGATTTTCGCATTATATAATTGTCGGTGATAGCAGCATATGTTTAGGCGTTGTGTATAGACCACATCGAAACATTGATCTGGCCCCTACTAAGGAAGTAGTTGAAGGTATGTCCATTAGCTCAACTAATGTTATTATATGCGGCAATTTTAACAGTAATTTGTTAGAAGATGATACCTTAATACAAAATATGAGTTCATTTGACTTTCAGCCAGTTAATACCAAACTTCCTACCCATTTCACAAGCTCCTCCAGTACCTTATTAGATGTGTTTTTGTTAATAATACTGATAAAGTCTTGCTTTACGATCAAATTTCTGCGCCAGCGTTCTTAAAGCATGATCTTGTGTTTCTAGCGTATGACTTTGACATTGTGAACTGCGTGAGTAGTTCAAGATACACTTATAGAGATTTTAAAAATATTGATTAAGTTTCTCTTGAACGGCAACTCAACTCTATTCCGTGGAACTTAGTATATTGTATGAACTCGCCAGACGATCAAATCGAATTCATTAATCGAAATATTAACCTTCTTTTTGAATCACACGTTCCAATTAAAACAGCAACTAAAAAACAAAAAAACGAATGTTTGGTTTACCAATGAAATTCGGGACTTGATGAAGTGTCGTGATTTGGCTTATCAACAGTGGAAACGCTTTCGGGTGGATTAGCTCCATCGGCTCTATAAGAACTTACGAAATGCTTGTTTGTCAAATAAAATCTGCTAAGATGGAATACTATTCCAATCGTCTCGGGTCTACTTCAGCCAGTCGTAAGATATGGAATAATATTCGTGAATTAGGAATCGGTTAAAGTAAAGCTATCTTGTCCCACTAATATTGATCGAAATGAACTTAATCGTAAGTTTGTGCATAAATCAAATTGCAGCTTTCCAATTGTAGATTCCCAAACGGATATCATATATATATCTTGTGTATATATATCTTGGTGTCTCACAAGCAGAAACATCCTTTGTTTTCAGACGAGTTGAGGACGTAGATATTGTGGAAAGTTTTCTATCTGTGAAGTCAAACACCATATAGGTGTTGATGACATCCATCCTACTTTTGTCAAAGCTATTCTGCCATCACTATTGCCATTTATTACACACTTAATTAACACAACATTTATGACCGGCGTGTTTCCATCTAAATGGAAACTGGCAAAGTCTATACCAATCCCAAAAAACTCAACACCAATATCAATTCTGCACTTTCTTTCAAAGATTTCTGAAAGAATCATGCACAAGCAATTGACTGAATTTTTTACTCGTTCTAAGCTCTTAATACCGGTTCAGTCAGGATTCCGTGCGAAGCATAGCTGTACAACAGCTGTACTTAATGTAGTTGAAGAAATAAGAGAAATGCTGGAACAGGATTTTGTATTTCTAGTCCTTTTAGACTTCTCTTGAGCTTTCGATATGGTGGTACATTCTATATTAATCAATAAATTAAAACAAAAAATTTCAGTTTCTAACTCAGCAATTCAACTCATCTCTTCATATCTAAGCGATAGACAACAAGCAGTTTTATTAAATGGAGTAATGTCCGAATTCTTACCCCTAGTTAAAGGTGTTCCCCAAGGATCGATTTTGGGGCCTCTTTTGTTCTCAGTGTACGTAAATGATATAGCTTCTGTTTTAATTAGTTCTTCGAAACACATATACGCTGACGATGTTCAAATTTACCGAAGTTGTGCTTTTGGTCTTGTCGACGATTGTGCTTCAAATTTAAATGAATATCTAAAACGTGTTTCGGAGTGGGCAGCATAATGTGGCTTGGTACTTAACCCTGCGAAATGCAAATGTTTGGTAATTTCTAGAACACGCTTGGACCTTTCATATTTTCCTAGTATAATGTTAAACAATTTGAATATTGATTATGTCGAGTCTGCAAAAAATCTCGGTGTTATCTTCAATAGAACACTAACTTGGAAAAACCACATAAATTCAGTGGTGGGGAAAGCATACGGTGTTCTTCGAAATCTATGGGTTGTGCAAAATGTAACTCCATTTAAAACGAGATTGCTGCTAGCGAAAACCTTGGTAGTTCCTTTGCTAGTCTATGGGCGTGAAATACTTTATGGGTGCGACGCTGCGAGCAAAAGGAAATGACAAGTAGCTTTTAACACCTTAATTCGATATGCTTACAGCCTTAGAAGATATGACCGCGTTTCACACCTAGCTAAAAGCCTAGTCAATCTGTCTTTCGAAAACTATATGAAATTTCCTACGCTGATGTTTCTCTTCAGCACTATCAAAAACAAAGAACCTTCTTACCTTTACGACAAAATCAATTTTCCGACGTCTAATAGGTCTGCTAGCTTACAACTACCGCGGTTCAGTTACTTGACCTCTGAGAGACAGTTCTTCATGGCGGCTATCCGTCTCTGGAACTCAATTCCACGCAATATACGTGAGGTAAATGATGCGCAAGGATTTAAGAAGCAGTTAAAACATTTCCTTAATCAGAGCAACTAAAATTTTCAAAATTTCCCCTTCCCCTTTTCAACCAATTTCTGGTAAAATTTCTTTTAACTTTCAATCACTAATAAAATCTATTTATGAACAAATTCTTTAAGCTGGATTGACTTTCATTACAGCCATCAATTTAAAAAATTTCATTTCTTATGTACTTTAAACTGAAACTACACATTTCTTTTTTTACTTCTCTTATGTACTTTAAATATTTTTTATTTAAGTTTATATACATTTTTAACTTCTATCTTTCACAACTTTATAAGTGTACTCTTATTGTGTTAGATGTTAATATTCAAATAAATACTAAATACTTAAAAAAAATACTTCCATTCCTTATTCTTGCACTATCCTGCTAGTCTCTTAAGCTAGCAGACAATTGCCATTGCCATTGATTTGAGGTGGTGCAGTTTTCCTAGTACTTTTAGCATAAGACTTCTTTTCGGATACGTCTAATTTCAAAACGAATTTATTATTGATTTCTATTTTAGGTCTACTATGCTGGAATAAATGCGAAATCTTCCCTAAATGGCTTTGTAACCCAAGTCAATGCAACCGACAAGGACCATGGTAAAAATGCCAAAATAGAGTACATGATTGTTGCCTCAAACTTATACAAGTATGGATCGAGTAAGTCAACTGGATCAATCGTTCCAAGCCCTTTCAGTAAGTTTGATAAAAAAGTATGTGCCCCTTTTGTTTTACCAACGTTTTGTCTTTAACAGGTATCTCCCCCGAAGGAAGAATAACCACGTCTGCTTTTATGGCTGAGTATAATCAAGATCGCTTTGAACTTGAGGTTTTAGCCAAAGAAGTCGAACCACCTGAGAGATCGGTGAAAGTCAAAGTTAACGTAAGATAAATGGCCTCTTAAAATGAACCTAATATACATATGCTACTTAATTTTAGGTTTGGATCTTTGATTCGTCTCAATTGATTCGCATAATTCTTTCACGTCCTCCTGAAGAAGTAAATCAGGAACAAGATGAAATCATTGCTGAGCTTCGAAACGCCACTCAACACAGGATAATAGTCGATGAAATCCGCTTTCATGTGGACTCGATGGGACGCATTCGTATGGATTGGTGTGATCTTTTCTTCCATGCTGTAGACGACACCCAGCAAATCGCACCAGTGGATGATATTTTGAAAGTTATCGATGCAAACTACGATTACTTACGAGTGAGTTATGAAAAGCCTCTGCTTTATTCAGTAACTCATAAAAATATTAATTTTCTTTTAGGATTATTATTCAGGCTATGCAATTGAGAATGTTGTACCCGCTTACATTACAATTGTGCAAGAAGAGTTTGATTTGGCTCTGGCCGGACTTGTGGCTCTTATTATTGTTCTTTTTGTTGGTGTTATTAGTTTCATAGTGCTATGCTGTTGCCTCAAGCATTGGAGTCTATCGGTTCCAGTAGAGAACCGCCGAAAAGAGGCTCTGATAAAGAAGCAAATCATAGAGGATCTCAACACCACAGAAAACCCTCTGTGGATCGAACAGTGAGTTTTAATTTCTGTTTAATTTTTTGGTAATATTGTAAGTTGTTATTTTTTTTTAATCTTTGTTTTTAAAGAAAACTAAAACTATACGAAGAACAGGAGCTAACAATGCAAGTGTTTTCTGAGCCAGATCACACCTCGAATTCTGATGGTGCACCGGTAAGTTTTTTTTTTTCTATCTCCAGCACTCTTTGCATACCACAGCTAATATCGTAAGCACAAAACTACTATGTTATTTTAACAAAAAAAAATTTATGTGTGTGAGCAAATGATAAAACTAACTTAAAAATCATCTCCTTGATCCCGGATTGTGTGTTATTCTAACATAACCTATTATAGGCACCATTGGACAGAAGAAATTCTATTGAGCACGCACATCATCCAGTAGACAATACTTATGCAACAATACAGCCTAGAAATGCAGATAATCATCCGATGAGTGATTTTGCTGACTATGCCACGCTTAGAAATAATAGAGCACCTTCGGTAATATAACATTTGATTTGAATGTTTGTTTTTTATTATTTTAGATTAATGTACACACTAGCTAATAATTATTATAATTAACTTAAAGAATGGCTTAAAAATATTTAGTATTTGGCACTGTAGAAAGCATGTTACTTTTTTTTAACTACAAAATCTAAATATGGACATAACAATTGAAACAATTGAATTATTAACTAGAGAGTATACTGATGTTCTAAGACAAAACCAAAACGCATCTTGACAGCTTTTTGTCGATGTTTACGTTTATCTATTTCCACCCAAAACCTTTCTGAAAGTAACCAAAATTTTCAGTTTACCTTAGGTTTCTTTAACGACCTTGTTCCTAACTTTTCGTAACAAAAAAAAACTTTTTTTAGGTTTATTGACTTCAGCTCCAAAATGTAAAAAAACAAGATGGCGATTTGATGCTAGCTCTTGACAAAATCTATCAATTATAGGCATATTATTGTTGCTGTGACTATCATTAGGTATGAAATATAAGCCAGATCGTATACGGATGGAACAAATAAAACACCTAGCCGTATTTATTAGATTTTCTTAAGACGTCTCTTAGACGTCGATTAGTTAAGTTTCAATTAAAATTTAATTGGAACTTAAGAGAGGTTGATTAAATTCTTATCGATAATCGATTCTGCGCTGATGCTAAACTAATTGATAGTTGTGTCAAAATAAAGTAGTAAAAACAGAAATCTAGTCCAATTTAAACTGCGTTTTGACAACCATTCGTTTGTAAACAGATGTGGTGCCTTTTTGCTTATCAAAAAAAAAAAAAAAACACTATGTACGAGTATCATCAACCTAAAATGTGATGAGGACTTCTTTCGAATATTCATTCAAAACTAACGCAACGCATTGTTCGTCTCAGGCCCTTATTATGAGAAGCAAATCGACCGCTCGACCATGGAACAATCTTTCTTTGCCAAGCAAAATTGCAATTCCCTGACAATCTCTTAGCTCTGGTTGTAGGCACACGACATCCATAGTGAAATGGATAAAGCATAACTACTGCGTGGGCGTTCGACCACCATAAACATCCAAAATGATTTTTCTCTGGTAGGTATCACCTCAAGGCAGGAAAATATGCCTTGAAGAATGCTATTCCAATTTAACCTTTCAGACCCGCACGAGAATGGTTGTTGCGAGAACAACGCGTTTGGCCTTGTAGCTCTGTGGAGCTTTTGTGCCAGCTTTTTATGTTTCTATTTATTAATCATGACATCTGAAAAATTCTTAGCACATTGAAAACATTTAAATCGCGACGAAAATCTTCCATATTTTTATTTTAAGAAAAGTTTCATTTTATTGCCAAAACAACAGAGCGAAATTGACACCGATTTTCCCGAAACGTCAGAATGAATTTTTAATTTGGATTTAAGAGACCTTTAAACGTCATTATTGGCATTTAAGTTAAGAGGGCTCTTAGCAAGGTTACTTAAATGTGAAATTTGATTATCGATACGGATTCGTTACTTAAGTGTTACTTAAATGGCAATTAAATCTAATCGATGATTAAAAGTTCTTTATAGATACGGCTGCTAATGCCCGAGTCAAGCAGTGTCAGAAACGTAAGAGAATGAAAAATGAATGCACCTGAACGGATCCACGATGGTGTCAGGAAATCTACAGCTGAGGCGGTAAAAGTGACCGGGTTCAAGACAAATTTCGAAAGTTCGAAGAGACCTGTCAGTCCATGAACGACTATCTTAACTTTTTTTTTGTCTTATGCCGTTTTCGTTTGGGAAAAAAGAGTACCCTAAGGCTAAGGCCACGCAGTCAGCGATAAGCGAGCGAGCGATTGAACGATCAGCGATTAAGCGACAAAGTCGAGCGACGAGTGGCCTTTCGTGAGCGACATTTCTTTAGCGATTAGTTGTTAAAATGCCGTTGTCAAGAGCACTACGTTTATATTTGTTGTCCACCAACCATCTGTTGCTCTTGACGCTAAGCGATAAACTAAAAATTAGAACAAGTTTGGTGACAGAGCGACGTCGTTCAGTCGCTTAAAAAAATCGCTCATCGCTCGCTCAATGCATGGCCAGTTCAATGCAATTTCATTTGTTTTAATTTTTTCATGTCGTTCAGTCGCTCGCTCGCTCGCTTATCGCTGACTGCGTGGCCTCGGCCTAAGGGTACACTTTTTACTGTCAGAGTGACTTTGTGTTCGTTTGGCTGCTCTCAGGGTAATCTGAAGTTACCCTGAGAGCAAGTTTTGCTACTATAGAAATTTTTTCAGAGTAAACTCACACCAACATAAATGACATTTCTCGTTTGTCATTCTTGGCATCTCATTTCGAATTTTGCGTTCAACGGGCGAGTTTATATTATTGTAGATAAAATTAAATTAAAGTTTAAAATGGATCCCAAATTAGTTTTCGTACTTAATGAACAAATCAAATTATGTAGTGAACATTGTATGCACATAATCTACAGTTTGTAGTAACGGTATCAACGCGGGCGTTCACAAACATATCGGTATTGGTTTGCATAACTTGTCCATGCTGTTTTTCTTGTTATCCGAACTCAAAAAAATTTCTTATTGCTTAAAATTACCTTTGTATAAAATCAATCTGGACATTTATGAAGTTTATTACGTATCTTTTTTATTTATAAGTTCTTTTTGTCAGTTTTTACTCCATACAAAAAATGTTTACTTAATTGCTCATGAAATACGCAGAGATATAATTCTGAAAGTAGTCAATTGCATTGAAAGCAAACTACAGTCAAATCTGGATAAGCGAGAGTTCAAGGGAGCACAATCTCATTCTCGCTTATAGAGGTTTCTCACTAACCCGATTTTCTCGCTAATGCAGTTACATGGGTAGCGTTTCTCACTTATAGAGGAAAAATAGAGAATTTTCCGTTTTGACATGATGCAGAACTAAACTTTCCTTCGCAGTTGATAATTATAAACTGAGTAAGTCCGACAAACAGGACGGTACACAGAAACACGTGTCCATTTGAAAAAAATGCGATAAAATAATAAAAAATTTTTGGTTCCACGAAATAGAATGGGTACAATATTGACGAGAAAACAATACAAAAACAATGGAAGAATGGTCAATGAGGGAAAAACGACTCTCTCTTACAGAGGTTTCTGTTTCTCGCTAATAGAGGTTTTGTGAGCTTAAAATGTCGGGTCCTGGCCAGGTTTGACTGTATATGTCAAACGCACACATAAATTGACAAAAACAAAAACAAAAACGGAGTTGTCAAAAATCAGGGTACTCTAAAAAAAGGGTACTCTAGTTTTACCACACGAAAACGGCATTAAAGTGGTACTGTGATTCACCTCTCGATTCTACATAGGTAGTAGTAAATTTAATTGAAAAACGCAGATTTTTTCAGTTTGACATTCAACAATTTGACTTCCAAGTATTTCCAAGTTGAGCAGTTTTAAAATTACATTAGTTTTACTTAACTTTGATAAAAAAAAAAATAAAATCGTGTGCCTTCAAAAATGAATTTTCTTTGTTGATAAACTCACTATTAAAATTATTTTACAAAACAGAATATCCAAACACCAATAATTATCAATTTCAATTCAACAAATAAGCGAAAACTTGTAGAACAAAAAAATAACCCAAGAATACCGAGTAAAGTTCGATTGTCATATATGTTGTTTTCTTTGTTTTGACAAGTAAAATCTTAAGTTCAGATTTTCAGCCAAGTTTTTTCATCTGAAAATCTATGTTCGAAAATCTGAAAATCTAATGTCGATTTCCAGTGGTACACAAAAGCACTTTTAAAAGTGCTTTTTTGCTCGAAATATGTTACATTGAGGCACTAGATCACTTTTTTTTTGCCCCGAAAAAGCACTTTTACGAATCTCGATTCAGAGGCAAGATTTACACGCACTTTCACGCACACCAACACAAAACATTTGACGTTTACCAGTTTGCAGTTTGATTATTTTGCATTTTTGGTTAAAGGACTGTGAAAGAGAGATAATAAAAATAAACAATAAACTATTTTGTGAAAATGGATCGCTCAATTTTAGCTGCAATTTATCAAAATATATATAATCAGTCGTCGTCTAGTTCCGATTCTGACAAAGAAGTGTTTGATGTTCTAAAATTGCTTGGACAAAACGAAAGGCATTCTGTGAATAATTTTGTTGAAAGTGTTGTGTATAATTATTCGGATGAGGAGGTTTCTTCCTAGTGCATTTATTAATAAAGTTTCGAAAACATTCTTTCTATATAAATTGCAGAACAAAACAGACGGCAAGAGATGGCTGTCAAAAATAGCACACATACAATGATAAAAAAAAATTTTGTCTTTTCGTTTCCAGTGAGCACGAAAAAAAAGCACTTTTTTAGAGTGCTTTTGTTTTTGCAAAGGAAATCGACATAAATGTCATCTGAATTGTCATCTGAAAATCTGGAACTTTTGACCAATCAGAACCAAGAAAAATTACAGAGTCTTAAGTTAAGATTTTCGAAGATAGGTCCCGTGAACGCCCCCAGTTACTTAATACGAGTGTTTAAAATACTACCCGTTACGAAGCGTATTTACCCTTTACGGCTTTTTCCATGACATAGCCACACCTATTTTTTTTTTAAATAGGTTAAATTACAAAAAGAGCTCAAAATATCTGCAAACCGGCAGAAGCATGCGTTGCGAACTTCTTACAGTATTACTCTGATGAGGGCGCTATCAAAAGTTTGATAATAGTTGCGCTCTTCAAAGAAACAGGCCAATTCAATAGGCAAAGTTTGGGAAAAAGCCGGGAAAAATTCGAACACGAGCTTTTTGATGTTGGTTTTGTAATTTACAGTCACTCACACTCAAAGTGGGACACCTAAGAAATAAAATCTTCAATAAACTTCTTTACGAAAAAAAATGCAGAGTTGCTCACTTTTTTAAATAATTTTTATTTTTATTGCTTAATATTGACCTCAAATTATTATAAAATAAAAAAAAAATATCAAAAAACAACCCCGATTTGTTTAAAAAAGAGATGAAAATGATCTGTTTAGTATTTTTTTTCAATGCAGGTCACACTCAAAGTGGGACACCTGCTGTTTTCTAAGAAAACTAACTGTAATTGCCACGTTATCTATATTATTTAGTTGCAGTTTTTGTAGAGCTTTCATTGTGATAGTATTAAAAAAAAATCGAAATATCAAGGCAAACAATCTTTGAAGAACGGCAAATTGTGATTTTCAATTACCAAAAAGGAAAATCCGTTCGCAAAATAAGTGAAGTTGTTAAAAAAGTAAATCTATGGTATTTAATGTAATAAAACGGTTCTGGAAGGTCGAATAGAAAATAAACCAAAAAATGTTGAAAGTACAAAAAAAAAAATTTGCGATAGAGGTGGGTGGTTTCTTTTAAGAAAAATAAGAAGTGATCCCTTTCTGTCCGCCATTGACCTTTAAAAAATGTTAAAGGACACTGAAAATGTTGATTTAAGTGCAGAAACAGTTTGCCCGTTTCTAAGGAGAAACGAATTGAGCGGCTGAGTTGCGTCCAAAAAACCGTTAGTATAAGAAAGAAAAATACCTAGCATTACTTACTTTGCACACTTACCATTAGGGTTGTTCGTTGAAGCGCTGGGGCTGCCACAAAGCGTTTCTCAAAAACCTAAACTCACCCTGAATCTGAATAGAGTGGTTCGTTGAACTTTAACCGCCGTATTAATAAACGCGGAATAACTGGGAAATACTTATTCCATGGATTAAGTTACCATTATACCATTTTCCATTTAATTAAAGCCACCATTATACCATTTTCCACTTAATCCATGGAATAAGGCTTAGCCCAGCTATTCCGCGTTTATTAATACGGCGGTAACTATTTTTGGCTATGAGTTGTCAAAAAACCTGACTTTTCAGTTCCCCAGAAAACGATAAACCACAAAATGACTGAAATATACATCCCATTTGAACGCCCTGTTCGTTACCTGAACTCGCCCCAGCAAAAACTCAGCACAACTTCAAGACAAGTTGAGGGCTCAAAAAACACTCAGTTTGACATCAAGCTTTTTAAATGAGTGGTGCCGCGAGTGAAACCAATGGAAAGCGACATAAGAAGTGACAGCCAATTCTCGATTTGGAGTGAAAACCTACACATCTACGAATCTACGTAAGAATATTGCTCAAATGTCCAAAGGAAAATTTTCCACAAAGAATTTTTGTTTGAACCATAGGTGTTTCACTCACACAATGTTAAACTGAGCAGAAAAATATTGGGATGTTCCATTGGCTTTTTCAATGAGGGCTTCCTTAAATGAAACCAATGGAAAGCAATACTATTTTATAATTAGTAAACTTATCGAATAAGTAGTAGAGTAGTAGAGCAGGGTTTTTTTTTAATATGAAGAGTTAAAGTATTGTTTTTTGACAGCTGTTGCCTTGGTTGTGAAACAATAAAGTTATTGTTATTAATCGTGACAGATTTAGGTCTTAGACCACAAGCTTCAGTTTTCAATTTATTAAAAAACGCTGTACAAGACATAAGGTCCGTTCGTTGAACTTTCCCCAGGGTTGACCCAGGTTTTCTTGACAACCCCATGAAACGCTTTGTGGCGACCCTAGGGCAACCCCAGGGCTTCAACGAACAAACCTATAGTCTTTTATAGTATCGGGTTTTTGAATAAGAGCGCTACAAAAGTTTTTAAATAAAACAAAAACGGTTTTGAATTTCAATGAAATTCTTTATTCATGTAAAAGTACGTTCAATGCCATTATGTATGGAACTCGATTTCTTTTGCATGGCCACCACGGGCACACTTGCAGAAGTCCAGACGCTGAACCCAATTTCCGACGGTTTTCAAGCATAAATCGGCCGATACTGCTGCAATTTTACGTTCGATATTCGTACAAAGTTCATCAATCGTCGCTGGCTTCTCATAGACGATAGACTTGACGTAGCCCCACATGAAATAGTCAAATCGCAAAGCCGAGTCGGCTAAGCGACTGGACCATTTCGTGAGATAACACGTTCTCCTTCCTGTATGAACCACATCCTCCAAGTCCATATCATCCAATTGGGGCCAAAAATATTCGGTTATCATTGAACGGTAGTCATTCCCATTCACAGTAACGTGCCGGCCTTGATCATCACGGAAGAAGTACGGCCCAATGACGCCTCCGGCCCATAAACCACACCAAACCGTAATTTTTTCGCATCCCGAATGATGACTCATGGAGAACGTGTGGATTGCTGCCTGACCAATACTGCATATTTTGTTTATTGACGAAGCCATTCCGCCAGAAATGAGCCTCGTCGTGAATTGGACGTAGCGCTCTTAACGTTGAGGCCACTGACTCCGAATTTCGGTAGTAAATTTTAATCATTTCGACTCGTTGTTGGCTCGTATATCTTTCCATCATGAAATGGCAAAAGAGCGGCAAGAAATATGGTGTCGTTTACTGTCCCTGTCGTAGCGTCCCTGTTTAAAAACCGTTTACAATAGGTCTGTTCGTTGAACTTTCCCCAGGTTTTACCCAGGTTTTCTTGACAACCCTATGAGTTGTCAAAAAAAGCTAGGGCGAGTTTGTGGAAAACCTAGGTCAACCCTACCCTAGGGCTCAAAAAACACTCAATTTGACATTCAGGGCGACTTTGGGTTTCTCAAAAAACGCTTTATGGCGACCCCATGGTGACCCTAGGGCTTCAACGAACAAACCTAATATAACATTATGATTTGATACATTACAGATTAAATTATATTTGATATTAAATATGAACAATAATAAAAGAAGAAAATACGAACAAAAAATAGCATTTTGAAATGTCTACTATCTGTTTTATTGAAGTTGGTAGGAAGTTCCAGAGTTTAGTAACATGTACAAAAAATAACTACTACCACATTGTTTCTTTAATTTAAGTTAAAATTGCATGAATCTTAATTACTATAAATTGTTTATTATTTAAATACTTAGATATTATATATAAAAATCTAATCAAACTAAAATCCATTTGTTTGTTCTCGCACAGATGTACGAATTCACAGGATCAACATTCCAAGCTCCGATTAGAGAAGGTGACGATGCTGTCGCTGAACTCATATAAATACATACATATAAAATATAGTTAAAGTGTACTCCTTATATAATATAATTTATATATATATAAATAATAACAAATTGGCAAAAAGCCATATAAATTGCAGCTGCTATTTAATGGATGCGCTATATGAGTCCATACAACAAAATGCAAAATTACAAAACAAATAAACGAAATCAAAACAAAAATGATATAAAATGAAAGTATTTCTATAATGACAATAAGCTTTATTATATACCGTTATATACAGCAAACAATTTTGAATGTTACTTCAATAACTTCAGTTCTTTTCTTTTTTGTTCATTGCACTCTGTATCATGTGTTTTTAGTATTTTTGAAATTTTTTTATTTTACGATTAAAATTTGAAATTTTTTGTTTTTTGTTAGACTCTATTGAGAACTGGAATTGAAAAAGACAGATCAAAATATGTTTTATGACAACACACTCTTACACTTCGAAAGCATCTCATTTTTGTTATTTGTCTTTATGTTTAAAAAGAAAGATATTAAGATATTAATATTAACTGCTTATATTAACCGTTGTTATAATTAACTCATTTCTTACATTATTATTTAAGCAATGCTCTACAAACATTTATATAAAGATAAACAAATACATATAATTATACAATTTTAGTTATATCTATTGGGATAAAAGAAAACATTTATATTTACTGGAATATTAACAAAATACAACATATAAAAATAATAATGAATGCAACTTGCTAGAGTATTTTGTTTATTTAGATAGTGGACGGTTACTACAAATTAACGGTGATAGGAGCGATAGCATTGTCTACTTCCTTTTATAAATATACATACATACATACATGCATACATAGTATAAATATGATGAATAAGTATATTTAACCTAGAATATAAATGTATATGTCTAGAATACTATAATTTTTTTAGTAATTGTAAAGAGAAAACAAAAAATAAGTAAACAATACCAACTGAGAGATTTGATCAAATAATAAAATTGCCAATAAATGTTTAAGTTATTTATGTAGAAATGTGTTTTTTACTTGTTGGAGTTTTGAAATTATATTTCTATGAGCTGAGTATGACCTCAAATTACAGAAAGCTAACATAAGGTTGAAATCTTGAAAGAGTTTATCTATCGACAGTATCATCTTAGTGGATTTGTAAGACATGTTTTATATCATGGTAACCATTCTGGCTGGTTTTTCCACGGGTATCGCCTTTCGCGAGGAATTGGCAAGTCTTCCGGTAGTAAATTCATTGCCATGAAAAGCGCTTTCTTGATTAGTCGTCCGGAACTGACAGAAATTTGTAGGTCCCCTCCATTCCCTCACAAGGCATGGCTGTGAGAAATGCGCTAGGCCCAGGTGCACCTCGCTCAGTTGCGCCACCCTATTTATTTATTTATTTATTTTAACCATTCTGGCTGATAAAAATCTTACTATCATTATTCTCTCCGATCGATGGTATGATTTTGCTCAACGCTATTTATGTCCCTATTTGGCTCTAATTATAGACGAATAAGTTAAAAGAGGGAAAGCTTTTACTTCTCTTGTCCGGCAGTTTCCGTTTGTTAACATCGTTGCTTTTGTAAGACGATAGGTGTGATATACCTATTCGTCTGAATATAAAGTTGTGCTTGTGAAATTACTCCACTTCATTTTCGGATTTCAAAATGATTTTGATGGTGCTTGTAGAATCAGCTTGTGGGCAAATGTCGTTGTGTGTGTAATACTTTCCCCCTTTTTAATTATTCCTCTATGGCTCTAACTAAAGGGCTTGTTAATTTACTTTCTGGGAATCTTGGGAAAAGTCTGCTCTCGAACTTCTAGTTCTTAATACTGTAATGCAAACCCTACATTTAATACCAATTTCCTAATCCAAACGTTCAACCGAAAACACAAGCGGCAACACTAGTGTAAGTGTAGAAATATACCAGGAGGGGAAATGTTTGACAGGAGTGGAGAGTGGAGACCATGTGGAAATTACTGGGAAGTTTTAGATGTAATGTCATTCGATATAAATAGGCCGCCGAGGCAACCAGATGTGAGTTTTGATTATAGAGTGATAATGTTATGGCACTTTCCATTGGACGAAAAGAACCGTCCAGGAGCGTCCAGAAGCATTCTCAAACCGTTCCATTGGTGCAAAAAGATCGCTTCTCATGATTCTGAGGAGTGACAGCCGCTTCTCGATTTGAAATGAGAATCGACTCAAGAAGCACTAACACATGTTACTCAAATGTCAAAAAGAAAATTTTCTTCAAGGAATATTTTTTAAGAGCCATAGGTGTTTTACTCACACAAAGGCAATTACGTTGAACTGAACAGAAATTATTTTGGGTGTTCCATTGGTTTTTAAAATGAGTGCTTCCCCGAGTGAAACCAATGGAAAGTGCCATTAATGGTGGATTTACATGCATCTGGTGCATATGGTGCAGATGAACATGTTCATCTGCAACCATAATTTTTCATCTGCAACCATAATCCTATTCGTCTCTCTTTTTAACTTTTGTGCTTTGTAATCTTCATCCGTCTCGCTTTACTTTTCTGCACTTCCGCAGTTGCAGATGCATGTAAACCCAGCATAAGTGTTCCACTCACTCAAAAACAATTTTCCAAATTTGAGCAGAAAGAATTTAATATGTTTCATTGGTTCATAAAATGAGTGCTTCTTCGAGTGAGACCAGTGAAAAGTGACGTAAGTAACTACAGGAAATCAACTATAGAAAACAAAACTCAAACGAAAATGCACTACGGCTCTACCTAAAATTTTAGATAGCCTTGTACAAGACAAGTTTACGTTCGTAATAAAACAACAGGTCAGTAAATACCAACATAGTTTTTACAAGGGAAGGTCAACGACTTCAAATTTAGTTGAATTCTCAAATTTTTGTATCAACTCTCTGGAAAGTCGCAAGCAAGTTCACGTGATTTACACTGACTTTGTAAAAGCGTTCAGTAGAGTTAACTTATTTATTCTTTTAGAAAAGCTACAGGCTTATGGATTTCATGGTCCTTTGCTTCAATGGTTTGGATCTTATTTATTTGGAAGGAAACAATATGTTGCAATAGGAGACTTTCAGTCGTATTTATAAAATTTGCTTAGAACATCCTTAGACAACTGTCCAACTAGACGGTGTCTAAAGAGTTGGACAACCCTTAGCCAATTTCGTATTTATAAATGCATTCCAACCGTTGTCTAAACCACCCTTCAAACTGTCAACTTTGAATGAAAAACTGACTGGTGGCGTTCATGATGTATCCGTGCAGTACCATTTTTTGTGTTTTGATATACGAGTGCAACAACTAAATGGCTCTGAAAGATTGTGGCGTTGCACTTGAACCAGACCAAAAAAGCAGCTGATTTGACTTTGAGTTACAGCTTTTCCAAGTCTCATAAAACGATGAAATTTGTGCAATTTATAAATTAAATTGTTGAAAGTAGTATTTTTGCACCTCAAACTACTTATTTTTTTCGATCTTAGAGCTCTCAACAGTGTTTTATAACATGTTCAACAAAATTGTTTTTTGCTGTAGCAAATGCCACTTTAGCCATAGTTTAGACAACCAATTTCGGTGTCTAAAGTTAGACGTTCCTTAGACAGCGATGAAAGTGTTTATAAATAAGATTTGGAGTTAGAAATTGTTCTAAGAGCTGTCCAAAGTTAGACATACTTTGGAATGGGATTATAAATACGACTGTTTTATTCTAAGGAAATACAGGTGACCTCTGGAGTTCCTGAAGGAAGCCATTTAGGTCCTTCGTTATTTTTAATGTTTATAAATGATCTACCGGCTCTTTTGACGAGTTCGTGCTGTCTCATGTATGCCGATGATATCAAAATTTTCAAGAGTATTTCGAATATAAGTGACTGATTGCTGTTACAAAACGATTTGAATATTTTTCTTGAGTGGTGTGAATCTAATGATCTTTTGTTGAACATTGACAAGTGTGCCTGTATGAATTTCAACAGGACACATCTTGACATTATTCCAAACTACTCAGTAAATGGTAGTCAGCTTAAATTTGTTGAGGTATTTAAGGATCTAGGTGTTATCTTTGATGTAAAGCTTACATTCAACTTACACGTTAATAGTATTGTCTCAAAGGCCAATTCACTGCTTGGTTTTGTCAAAAGGAATTCCTCTGACTTCAAAGATCCTTATACTATAAAATCTTTATTTTGTAGTATTGTTCGTCCCATTTTAGAGTATGGTTGTGTTGTTTGGGGTTCTACTACCATTTCTAATAAAAATCGAATCGAAAGTGTTCAGAAGAAATTTTTGAGATATGCCCTGAGAAACTTCTTCGATATCAATGATAATGGTACCCATCACTCTTATCATTCAAAATGTCTCTTATTGGGAATTCAAACTCTTGAAACGAGAAGAAATATGTATAGCATTATGTTCATTCGAGATATATTATGTTCGACAATTGAAAGTGAGATTCTGCTTAACTGCTTGAATTTGTACGCTCCGTCAGTGTCTTTGAGAGCAAGACCACTGTTGTCAATAAATTCACACCTAACATTATATTGCCAACGTGAGCCCATATCTGCAAGTTGTAAGTTATTTAATTTGTATTATTCTAATTTAGATATATCTTTGCCCAGAAATATATTTAAAAATAATTTGTTTTCTTTGCTTAACTAGTTAATTGCAAACCAAATCACCTATCATCGAATGATTGTTTTTATCATACTACAATGTAGTATTATACTTTAAGATATTAAGTTATGTGAATTAATTTTTATTATTTTATTCGAAATCTGTGGAATATGTATTCATAGATTGAAATAAATAAACTAAACTAAACTCATAAGCGATTTGAGTGAGCATTTTCCAGTCTTTTGCCAACTGAACTCATTCACATTCTCAATCTGCTGAAACACTTTCATTGATCTAGTACATTTGTGCCACAAATGTCACTTGTTGCCGATAAACAAACGTGCAACTGTCATTTGCGGCTATATTTTTGTTAAGAGGTTTCAAAAGTTTGTGTTTAGTTGTAAAATAAAAATATTTATTTTAAATCGTTTAAAAAGTTGAAGAAACTAAAAGCAAAATGAAAGAAAAACAACCCAATGACGGACAGACAAAGTTGAGAGTTCCAGTTGTTACAATATCCCAGATAAACGCAGATGTTATTTCACTGGTAAGCTAAACGTTTACCAAAAGTGCTCTATTTTTCTTACAACATACTTTTATTTTTAAAGCTCGCAACGAAATACTGGTCCGCAGAAAAACTACCAGATCACTTGCCGTTCGATCAGAATGTTATCGATGAGATATACGTGAAAGAAATTCAAGATTCTAAACATGCCATCCGGCGCGTAATGATGCTTGAGTTTAGTCAGTACTTGGAAAACTATCTTTGGCCAAACTACAAAGGTGGCGAATCTAGCCATGCTCATATGATGTCGATTGTTGTTATGGTAAATGAAAAATTCCGCGAGCGTGTTGAAGTCTGGCCAATATTTGAGAAGAAATCGGAAGAGTTTCCAGCTTTCTTTCACCAAGTGATTAGGTCGTGTATGCCCCAAGAGAATATGAGTGCATTTCAAATGCGTGAACAAACAGCTCTGCTGATCTTTGTTAATCACTGTTTCAATAGTATGGAGATTGAATTGTGCCGTGAACAGGCTAAACGTTTGGTTTCTTTGTCAATGTGGACCTGTTTGCAACCGAGTAAGTTTGTTAATAGTAGTTGTCTAGGTTAGGCGATGATAAAATTTTTTAAATTGTATAGAACGTCGCGACCAAGAACTGGGAGAGATACCTGAATGGAAAAAATTTTGGAAAAAGATTCAAAAGAAAGAGAAGAGTGAGAAAAAACCTGAAGTCGAATGGGAACGGCGGTTTCTTCAAGTAAGTTTCTTTTTTTTCTTGAATGTTCAAATGTTCCTAATTCGATATTAAAGGGTTTGATGGTGAATTTTTTACGTATTCTGGAAAGTATTCCAGCAGAAGGTCCAGTGAACAACGAGACGATTCACTATTGCGAACGTTTTCTTGAGTTCATCATCGATTTGGAAGCCCTTTTGCCAACAAGGAGGTTCTTCAACACAGTTTTGGATGATTGTCATTTGTTGGTGCGATGTAGAATTTGTAATTTAATGAAAAGGGACGAAGGAAAGTTATTTGGACAGGTAAGTTTGAATTTGTGTGATTTTTTAAAGGATACTGCCAATTTTATTTCGAGTATGAATTGTTGCGGTTAAAGAACACCACGTACTTGCTCATTTAGGGAGGCAATGGTGTCCTGTGTGGCTAGGCTTAAAGCCAACATTGTTCACCAAGATTTTTGATTCGTGACGAGCTTTCTTCAATTCGGTTGAGGTACTTTTCCAATTGATTACGCCATCTAATACTAGTTTTTCCCTTTTTAAAATTTCCTTCGGTGTTTGTTCAGAAACTCGTGGAGCCGGAGCGTTAATGTGCGTTCCCACTACATGCCCCAGACATTGTAGTCGCACGATGTTTACTCCTACTCATAGCTAGCTCATTTCGCGCCGCAGCTCATAAAGTTCGTGTAGCAGGACCGAAATTAACAGGGTCTTATAAAGGGTACCTTGGTTTTCCTAAAGAGGATTTCATTTCTGAATTGATTACTTAATCACAAGTAATTTTTTAATTATCGCATCGTAGGTAGACGAAGTCAATTGTGACGTTTTGACCAAATCGTCGGTGTTCTCTATCTTCGGTTTGTAACATCATATACCTCGTTTTGACCTATCTGATCATTAAGTTCTACACTTTCTTCTGTGTATACACATCATTGCATGGGCAACACCCCTTTTGATTTATCTCACTTTTTATTCGAACATCCAAAACAGCCAGCTTAACCGTGGGTCTTTCATGGGAACCATTTTTTGTTGAAATAGTTGCACTTCTCACTTGTCCGTCGAGTCGGCGGTAAGAATGACGATGCAATTTGTTGCTCGTTATCGCATTATTGTTAACAGTTGGAAAACTTGCCACTTTTTCTTGGGCAATTTTCTCTTGTTTTTGAATACAGCTCATGTCTGGGAGCCATGATAGGAATTCAATAAAAAGTGGATAGGAGAGGAGTAAGAGGTCTGAGGTTAAGGTCTTCATCCACTTGATTGCGCCACCTAAGACGAGGTCTTCCCCTTCCGCGATTTCCCTGCAATGTGCTTTCGAAAACCCGTCGAGCCGGAGCGTTTGGGTCCATCCGCTCTACGTGACCCAACCATCGTAGCCTCGCGATGCGTACTCTTCTGGCTATGCCCATGTCGCGGTACAGCTCATACAGCTCGTTGTTGTATCTTCTTCTCCACACTTTGTCTTTGCATACGGGACCAGGGATCATTCGGAGAATTTTTCTTTCGAAACGACCAAGGGTTTCCTCATCTGCTTTCGATAAGGTCCATGCTTCCGCGACGTAAAGCAGGACTGGGATGATCAACGTCTTATACAGGGTTACCTTGGTTTTTCTGGATAGGTCTCATTTCTCAATTGCCTTCTTAACCCAAAGAAGCAACGGTTGGCAAGAGTTATTCTCCGTTTGATCTCCGCACTGATGTTGTTGTCCGTGTCTACAGCGGATCCTAGGTAGACGAAGTCCTGTACTACCTCGAAGTTATGTCTGTCTATTGTGACGTTTTGTCCAATTCGTCGATGTTCTGTGTCCTTGTTTGATGACAGCATATACTTCGTTTTGCCCTCATTAACCATCAAACCCATTTTTGCCGCTTCTGTTTCAATACTCGCAAAAGCACCTATGACATCACGCTTTTTTCTTCCCATTACGTCAATATCGTCTGCATAGGCGAGTAATTGTACAGACTTTTGAAAGATTGTTCCTCTGGTGTTGACGTTTGAGTTTCTTACAATCTGTTCAAGTATGATGTTGAAGAAATCGCATGACAGTTTGTCGCCTTGCCTAAAGTCTTTTTCGACATCAAAGGTCTCGGTGATTTCTTTACCGACCTTGACGGAGCAGCGTGAATTCTCCAAAGTCATCCTGCATAGTCGTACGAGTTTTGCAGAGATGTCGAAACAAGACATTGCTCTGTACAGCTCGTCTCTGTAAATACTGTCATACGCGGCCTTGAAATCGATAAATAGATGGTGTATATCGATATTATATTCTCGCGTTTTTTCCAAGATCTGCCGTAATGTGAAAATTTGGTCTATTGTGGACTTCTCAGTTCTAAAACCACATTGATAAGGACCTATCAAGTTGTTGACGTGAGGTTTCAGACGTTCACATATTACAGCAGACAAGATCTTATAAGCGACGTTAAGGAGGCTTATCCCTTTGTAATTGGCGCAATCGTGAGGGTCTCCCTTCCTTAGGATCGGGCATACGATACTGAGGTTCCATTCATCGGGCATGCTTTCTTCCGACAATATCATGCAGATCAGCTGGTGCATGCTCCTTTCCAACTAGTCTCCAGCTGCCTTGAAAAGTTCGGCATCAAGGCCGTCTGCACCTGCAGTCTTATTTGATTTAAGTTTGCATATGGCAAGCTTAACTTCCTCTAGGTCGGGAGGACGGCATTCTTGATCATCGTCCAAGCTGAATGGGGCAATCTGCCTGACAGCGGAATTTGTGTCCTCATCGCCGTTAAGCAGTCTGCAGAAATGATCTTTCCAGATCCTCAGTAGCGACTGTGACTCTATAACTATGTTTCCCTGCTGGTCTTTACAGCCTTGAGTTCGGGGCTTGCCACCCTGGCAGGATCTTTTTACCTTTTCGTAAAACTTCCGAATCTCGTTCCTGTCATTGCACCTCTCTATATCCTCAAACGAGCGCTTCTCATGTTGCTTCTTTTTCTTTTTGAGAAGTCGGTCGGTTTGTCGTGCTTTTTGTTTGGCTGCATTTGCCTGCCTGCATTCTTCATCGAACCATGGGTTTCGTTTTGGTGGCCGAGTGAAACCCAGAACCTCAGAGGCAGCGGTTCTGATGGCTTCTTGGCATTGCTGCCACTGGTCTTCAATGCTTAATGCTATCGGCATGGGATTCAAGGATAATTGAAGGGACACTCGATTGGAAAAGGCATTGGCAATCTCTTGCGATTGTAGCTTTCCGACGTCATATCTGTTCACAGCGTTAGTTCGTGTAGGTCGTGAACAAGATATCCTCATTCGTACCTTGGCTACAACAAGGTAGTGGTCCAAGTCAAAGTTGGCCCCCCGCAAAGTTCGGACATCTAACACACTGGAAGAGTGCCTTGCGTCGATCGCAACATGATCAATTTGGTTGACGATTGATTGATCTGGGGATCGCCATGTACCTTTATGAATTTTGAGATGCGGGAAGCGTGTACTACTTACAACAAGATTTAGCTCCGCAGCAAAATCGATTAGCCTCAGTCCGTTTTCGGAGGTTTTGTCATGGAGGCTATGCTTACCTCCATGACAATCGTGTCATGTGCACAGCTCATATGTTTCTTCGAGGAGCTCGTAGAAACAGTCTTTGGAATTGTCGTCTTTCTCTTCTGTGGGGGCGTGGGTGCATATAAGGTATGTTACTTGGCCAAAATATAATTTCGTTATAATTTCATAAGTTGTCGTTTTAAGATGACCAAAAAGAAATGTGTGTTTAAGAAATCAGGGGTTTTTTGAAAAAGTTCGGTGTAGTCCCTGTTACGGATTTATTTATTTATTTCGTTTAAGGAAAAAAGTATTGGAAGAGTGACTTTAAAAAAAAGTGCTTGTTAATTAATTTCACTGAACATAGAATCAATTAATTCACATTTATCTATAATAGCAACTCTAAGCTTGAAATTTAACCGACATTATGCAAAAAGTATCATTTTAACTATTAGCGATTGAGTGATTTACGTGAAGCTCATAAGTGGCACTAGCGACTTCTTGCAGAAACTAGAAGAGGTATTAGAACGGAGGTCTTCGTAAAACGTGCGTGGCATATATTGGAACCTAGATGTAGATGTGACACTTTTGTTTTCAATGTGCGATATTATCCCTCATAACGACTAATTGGCACTAAAAAAGAGTCGTTGTTGTTGTCTGTAGTCGTCATGTCATGCCATGCGGTTATATTTGCTTTGCAGTAGTTTACTGATTCCGTAAATTTTCCGACAAAACGTAGTCCATTAAGGGACCTTACGTTCCACGGAAAATCCTTGTCTTTTTTCGTTTGCTCGGGTTTTTAACGGTGCAATCATTATTGTTATACGAGGCTGTTAGTTGTATCGGAGCCATACATTTTTTACGTGGTTGGTAGTTAACCCCACACACAACAACCCACCTAGAGGACAAGGTCCTTTTAGAATCTCCTTGGACACAAAGGGCCACATACTTTGGGGTCAGAATCCTGCTGCAGGAGCTTGAGAGCTGATGTTGGCTCGCCAGGAGATTATGCGGCACCATCTCTGTTTTAATATCCTATTCTAGCATTGAAAGATACCGAAAGAACTTTGAACTTAATACGTCAGACTTGCTCATTCAGCATCATAGTATATATTGATTTAGTTGATAGAAGCATTTTAAAAGGCTTTTTTTTTTAAATTAAGACGCACGAAAAACAATTTGATCTTTACCTCAGAGGCTTTTGTATGAACGTACACGTAGATAATCAAACCCTTTAGTTTATATTTGTGTCTGTTTTTATTAAAATATAATAAATAATTTTTTAAGTACACTTGTGTGCTTCTACTTATTCTAACTATTCAAAATTCATTGTTATCATGTTAGCCTAACGAGATTATTGTTATTTGTTAGTTTTCTTTTTTTTTTACAATCAAGAGATTCGAGTTCGTTGTGCTACTCCATCCAGCAGCATTGTTGGTCAATAATCATTGCCATTCATGTAATTCATTTCGTCCCCCCAGTCGTTGGACGACGGTGGTTCGTTGTAGCAACAAGACTTTTTCAACAAAAATGTCACATGCTTCTGTCTAAGAACACATATGTAAAGAATTAATGGCGCTTGTACAGCATTAACAATAACATGAGCATATAAAAGTCCTTCGTATTCCAGCCATGAGAGAATTAGGAAAATCCATGATATCACCATAACAAGAAGTAACAGCGAGTACATAATGAAACTAAAATAAAAGAAATTCAATTAGTCTTAGTCATAAACTAAAAAAGCCTTACAAACTTTGCTTTAAGTTTGTGCTGAATTCTGCCATAGACGTTTCTTCTATTGATTAGCTTTAAGGTGGTTACGTAAAAGAATAAGTCTATCAATATGGTACACGCGATTGGTGAGAAGAACATTGCTATTCCCAACCAACCGATAGTCTCTTGGTCTCCGATTGTATTTTGTTTCTTATACGAGTCAGCATCGAGAAAGAAATGAGAGAATATCGCTGTAGCTGCCATGATCCCTGTTGCACCCCATGCGTATGCTGAGTAGTAGCAGTACTTACGTCCATCGGTCACTCGAAGGAAAACATTTCTTGATCTATGAAATGAAAGTTGGTTTTCAAACAAAATATTGTACAGAAGGGGATTATCTGTTTGTTACCTAAAGGTTTTCCATATGTAGTAACCAAAACTGTTTAGCCAGAAAAACGCCCCCAGCAAACTTACATACAAAATTGTATCTGAAAATTAATGCGGTTAGTACATGCTAATGGACCCAATGTTTGACTGGACATACCGACTATGATAAAACTCACATGACTGCTGAATTCGGTGAAGATCTTGACAAGATCAGCAGCTTGGCTTACTAAGAGGCAAATAGCAATTGTAGTTATGATATTTCCAACTAAATCTCTGCAAAGAATTTGAAGACATCTTAAAATATGTACACACAAATGAGTTAGCACGATTAAACTAACCTCAGAGTTGGTAAAATGAAGTAAATGATAGCAATTAAGAGAAGCATAATCATTGAGATTCCATGGAAAATTGGGTTTAAAATTTTTCTGAGCAAAAATGTCGTTTCAGTCCATTTGATTTCTTTCTTTGCCAGACAGATGTTGGCAAACAGGATCGTTCGATGATCCCCACTGGTAGAAATTGCCTATAAAAGAGAGTAGGGAGCGTTTTAACTGAAAATATTTGGGAAAAACTACACACTCACCTTATCAAGACAATACTGTCCTTGTCTGTAGTCGTGAAAAAGAGGTTTGCGTTCATTGTCATCTTCGTCTTGGTAGTCTGCATGCTCGTATTGGTCCTCGTTTGTGTTTGTATAGTGACGCAGCTTGCCATCGCTTAAGAGAATTAGCTTATCGGGACTCTTAAGAGTAAAAATATATTGTTTTAAGTTTGTTCTTGGGTTTTGTTTTATTTACTTACGCCTGGATAGTGCAATATAGGCCATGTTTGCATGGATCCACATCCTGGAATACCAATAACAAATTTGTATTTCACTGGAATGTTGTGTTCGCCCGTGTAACTGGTGAACATCGGTTGAAAGAATTCTAAAATGAAATCAAAATTAATAATTTTATATATTTTTAAGCTAAAATTCAAACTAAAAACTCTTATTTCGGGCTAAAATTGTTTTCAATGTTTCTCTAGTGAGACTTCGGTCTGTCGTGAGAAGACGACAAAGTGATGGAATGGTACGTAAGGGCTTAAAATGTTAAATTGCTTTTTTTTTTTTAAGTTGGTAGTGTTTCTTGTTAATGAAGTCTGACATTGAATACGTCAACTAAAAACAGAGCACATTTACGTCTCGACTGCATATTTTGCTATTGGAATTAACAAGTTTTCCAACTAACCTGTAGGTGGAAGCGTTTAGTTTTATAGACGTAATACAAGTCAGCTTAACCTCACAAATACAAATTATAATACTCAAGTAGTTAAAGAAAAAAAGTTTAGAAAAGAGTTTAAATTAAAGTGAACAATTTTAGAGTAAACAATATGAATAGGAAAATTACAAGGAAGGAAATTGGAGTGAGTAATTTCAGAGGATATTCTCAGGAAATTTTTAGGTAGGTTAAGGTTGAAGAAGGGCGAGTTGTTTGCTTTAGTTATCATTCTAGTTGATGGTTCCTTTGGACCAAAGTTGCAATGGAATTCGGAATAGGGGGATAAATCTGAGGTTATGAAATACTTGTTAGTCAATGCGGGCACTCAAAAAAACCAGTAAGGAGCTGAAAAATACAAAATACCTATCAATTGTAGGCGATCTTCGCAGCAGATATGGTCAAAAGGATCATGCCAACGTAAAGCAAATAATGAAACTGCGCTGAGTGGCTTAAAATGCATTCAATGTGTACTTGGTAATGAAGCCACCAAGCCTGGGAAGAAATCTTGTATACAATGATCAAGGTAACATATGAGTCTGAAAATTCCTTAAACCAGCGCTTGATAAACCTCAGGATAGAGTTAGCCTAGTTGATGAGGCTATCAATATGGGAAGAGAAGTTGAGATGGATGTAAAAAACCAAACCTAGATCACTGATTGAAAAGGCTATACGTTGACATTTTTGTTAATGATAATAATCTACTTTTAGGGGCAATTCATAGACCTAATAGAAATGTAGACTTTTTAAAATTTTTTACTACTAGAAAACATTTTACTGGATTTCTTTTATTTAGGTCTGTGCAGAGACTTCCATTGCAACTTATTAAATCCATACAGGTTAACAGATAGCATGCGATAGGTAAATTTAAGTCCAGTAAATACCAGCACGTCAACTCATTTTGTTGAAGGGACTGGAATACTTCTAGACTTTGTTTTTGGTTAGTGAAATCGACGATGTGACCATGTATGACCAACCCTGCGCATCGACCAACTTTTTCATAAATTTTTTTAACGTTGAAATTTTTGAATATTCCGACAAACAAATATTACATCACAGATATAAGCATAAATGTTCAGCGTTTGGAATATACAAGACCCATTTCTTTCATTCACTTTCATTTGTCTCAACACCATCAACTTTGCCCACGTTGAGCACATCAGAAAATTTACTATTTATTGACAACTTCAATCCTACTGGTTTCGGTTCTCGAGGTCTGGATATTACTGATGTTGTTGAAAGTTTGCTGTTGTTAGATCAAGTATCTACTGTAGGTCTTGATAATATTAATCCCAATTTTTTAAATATGATTTTGCCAATTTTGCTGCCCAAATCACTTTGGCATTTAATACTATTTTGTAAAAGTGATACATAAATAAATAAATAGGGTGGCGCAACAGAGCGAGGAGCTCCTGGGCCTAGCGCATTTCTGACAACCATACCTTGTGAGGTAATGGAGGGGACCTACAATTTTCTGCCGGTTCCGAACGGCTAATTGAGAAAGCGTTTTTCATTGCAATGAATTTACGAGCGAAGGACCAATTCCTCGCGAAAGGAGATACTCGTGGAAAAACATTTTTGCCTCAGCTGGGATTCGAACCTCGAACCTATTGGTTAGTAGGTGGACATGCTAACCATCACGCCACGGGTACCACAAGTGATACAGCTTCCTAAAAATGCCAAATGATCAGAATATAGACCAATTTTAATTCTTCCTTGTTTGTCAAAAGTCTTTGAGAGAAATTTTTCCTGAAACTAGTCAATGCTCATCTTACGGAGAACCATATGTTTTCCTCGAAACAGTCTGGATTCTGCAAAACGCATAGTTGTATAACGGCACTTCTAAACTTTACTGAAGCCATAAGCTCTACATAAGGATTAGACAATGTCTAGATAAGGATGACGTAACTTTCCTGGTTTTGCTTGGTTTGTCTAAAGCTTTCGGCACTGTTAATCATGTTATACTTTGTAAAAAGCTCATGCAGCTGTTTAATTTTACACAACAGGTGCCACAAATCTCATATATTCCTACTTGCTATACAGAAAACAGGCACTTCAAGTTGAGACAGATACCAACCGTAACCGGTATCCATCAGGGATCTATACTGGCTCCTCTGTTGCTCTCCATTTATATTAATGAGCTTCTCGTTGATAAGTAATTGCTCCTGTTATATGTACGTCGATGATGTTTAACTGCGCCTCAGTTGTCCACTTGGACTCATTCAACAAGGAGCCTTTGGTGTCAACCTTGAGAGAATTTTAAATTAGTCTTTTATTGAATCCAAAGAAATCTGGTACCCGTGGTGTGATGGTTAGCATTAGCATGTCTGTCTGTTAATCCACAGGTTCGTGGTTCAAATCCCAACAGAGGCAAAATGTTTTTCCACGAGTATCGCCTTTCGCGAGGTACCCGTGGTGTGATGGATAGCATGTCCGCCTGTTAATCCAGAGGTTCGAGTTCGAATCCCACCAGAGGCAAAAATGTTTTTTCTACGGGTATCGCCTTTCGCGAGGAATTGGCAAGTCCTCCGTTAGTATATTCATTGCCATGAAAAGCGCTTTCTCGGTTAGCCGTTCGGGCAGAAAATTGTAGGTCCATGGTTGTGAGAAATGCGCTAGGCCCAGGGGCTCCTCGCTCTGTTGCGCCACCCTATTTATTTATTTATTTATCGCCTTTCGCGAGGAATTGGCAGATCCTTCATTAATAAATTCAATGCCAAGAAAAGCGCTTTCTCGATTAGCCGTTCGGAACCGGCAGAAAATTGTAGTTCCCCTCCATTTTCTCACAAGGCATTGGTTGTGAGAAATGCGCTAGGTCCTGGGGCTCCTCGCTCTGTCCTATTTATTTAAAGAAATCTGAATGCGTTCTTATATCAAGGAAGACTACAGATCTTGCTTACTTTCCCTTGATTTTGTTAAACAATGCTACCATCGAATATGTTGATACTGTCAAAAACTTAGTATGACTTTTAACCGATTTTTGACTTGGGACAATCATATAAAAGGAATTATAGGTACAGTTTATGGCGCTGTACGTAAATTACGGGTAACACAGTATTCCACATCAATAAAAACACTCATAATGCTTGCGAAGACCTTATTTACACCAATTTTGATATATGAATGTGATTTATATTGCAACTGTAGCTATGAAAGCAAACGTAAACTCAATATCGCTTTTAATAATATTGTTGGATATGTCTTCGGCTTACGTAGACAAGACACGACAGTGTTTTCAGTTTCGCCACTCTGCTGCTAGATATGCCTTTAGAAGATTACCTTAAGCTACGCTGTTTGATTCTCTTCTCTGATTTACTGCTTACACAACAAACACAATACTGTTATGACAAAAATAGTTTTTCTACCTCTAACCTAATCTAAATCGTTTTATGGGTTTATCAACTACAAAAAGAAAAATAGTGGTTTCCCTCCTTCTCTTCATTACGAAAGCCAAACATCCAATAAGCCATGAATAATTGAATAAACGCAAATTTTTCTCAAGTTATTTCAAACTGTCTTTTGCATAAAAAACCTCAGATCTAGACATATTAAACTTTTCTTATCTTCCACATCACTCTACAGGCCCTTCTCATGTAAGTAGTTTAAATCAGTCTACGGTTCTCATTGGCTCCTCAAACTCAAAGACGCGTATAATCCAGGTTCTGATGGCATTTCTGCCATCTTTACTAAAAAAAGTGTTTCTCCAGTTTCGGCCTTTCTTATCACTAATTTGTTCAAGCTATCCCTTTCTAGTGGATTATTTCCGGATATATAGAAAATATCTGTTGTTTCACAAATCCATAAAAAAGGTTCTGAAAACCATATTTCTAATTATTATCGATTCTTATCTAAACTCTCTCAAATGACTAAACTTTTCGAAAGTATTCTGTATGAAATACTTTCTTTCTAGTGCAAATCTATGATATCCTCCAAGCAGCATGTTTTTTGTAAAGGAAGGTCAACTACCATTAATCCAGTTGAGTTTGTCTTTTTCTGAATCTCTGCATTAGAAATAGGAAACGAAATCGAACTCATTGCCACGGATTTTAGCAAAGCTTTCGAAAAAATCTCTGACACTTAAATCCTCTTTAAGATTTCCTTCCTCGGCTTCAGTCCCATCCTACTGAAATGGATCTCTTCATATCTTGATAACCGCCAATACAGAGTTCGTTTTCGTTCTGCTCTTAAAGTTCATGTCGTCGCAACCTCCGGTGTACCCCAAGGTAGCCACATCGGACCCTATTAATGCTATAAAGGATCATCCAACATTCTTCTGTTTCCTTTTATGCTGATGACGAAAAATTTTTCAAAGCTATCTCCTCTTCGGGACTCTCTCCTCGGTCAAAAAGAACTCAATTCATTTGTCACTTGGTACAGTTAAGATTTTCTTGAATTAAATATTGCCAAATGCAAGGTAATCACCCCTATCACAAGGCCCGTCGTAGAAATTTCGGACTTCAAATAGAAATCATTAAAAACATCATCGAAATGAACGCTTGCAAACAGATATTTATAACTTGTAACTTAATTTTATCAAGAGTAACAAATTTTGTGGCAAAACATTCACTACAAGGGCGTCTGTGATGCTTCCATTTTGATATTCGTAGTCCGAAATTGCTATGACGGGCCTTGTGATAGGCATTAATAACTTTATCACGAAAAAGTAAAAAAGCTCCTCTTAGATCATATCATCGTGACTCAGCTTATCTGTGACTCAGGTGTTCTCTGTGAAAGTGAATTAAATTTCCACTCTCATGTCGAATAAGTTATATCAACAGCTTATCTCGTCCGTGGTTTTATCAAGAGATGGATTAAAGAGTTCCGCAACACCCTTTTTACCAAATCCCTCTATATTGCCTATGTCCGTTCTCTCCTAGAGTATGCATCGCAAATGTGGACTCATATTAAGTCACATCTCAAGGATCGAAAGCGTTCAACGTCGTTTTCTGCTCTTTGCCATTTGGGATCTTTACTACCCTAGAAACTTTCTCACCCTCCCATCCTACCGCTAACATCGGTCAATTATTGATCTCCATCCCCTTAAAGTCCGTAAGGACGTGTTTGACATAATTTTGATTCACCGGCTTCTTACCGGCGATACTGACTGCTCCCCCTTTTATGCCTTATCTTCTTCAACATTAATCCCCGAAATGTAAGATCCTCCCCACTTTTTTCCCTCCTGTTTATCGTATATCATTTGGTCTCAACGAACCTTTAATCCGCATGCCGAGCAAGATTATCTCTATCCCTTCTCATTTCGATTTGAACCTTACAAGTCCCTGTCTAAATGCCCTAGTGTTAAACAATCTTTCTTCATTATAGCTTTGATTAGTTCTTAAGTTTAGTATTTTTTATTTTTTAAGTTTAAGCTTGTAGTAATCTCATAAATTTGACCCACCAAAAATCTAACTATTCCTCGCTATCAATGTTTAGCCTCTGCAATTCCTTTCCGCGCGTTACTTGCTCTTGACTTTCTTTTGTATTATTATAGGTTCGTTCGTTGAACTTTACCCAGGGTAGACCAAGGTTTCCTTGACAACCCCAAGAGTTGTCAAAAAAAAAACCTGGGTTTTCGAGTTCTCAAAAAACGCTAAACCAGAAAATCAACACACATCCTTGCCATTTGGGCAAAAATACATGCCATTTGAGAGCTATGTTCATTACCTAAACTCGACCCAGCAAAAACTTAGGGCGAGTTGAGGGAAAACCCAGGGCTCCAAAAACACTCAAATTGACATTCAGGGCGAATTTAGGTTTTTCCAAAAACCCATTTGTGGCGACCACTGGGCAACCCCAGGGCTTCAACGAAGGATTTTCATTAAAGATTTTAATTTCATCAGCGTAAATTAGAAGTTTGGAATCCGAAAAGATTTGGTCTACGTTTTCCGTTTTTCAACACCATAATACCAATATACTAATTGCAGTATCAGAATTCTCTTTTTTGATATTTGATTTCGCTCCGCTGCTGTGTAACCCAGAAAATATTCATAGCCAACTACAACAACAATCCTTGTTTTTGGGTTGCTCAGCCCTGATTGCATTTTTATTTGTAAATATACAGAATCCAATCAGACCGTTCACGTCTAAATATTTTTGTGTAAATAAAATTTTCTCTCTGGCAAACTATACCAAACAATTATTCAAATTTCAATAAATTACGAACGTAGACGCACAACCAATCCTACAAAATACAAACAATTCCCTAAACCGCAACCACGAATATTGCCTTCCAACTGGGTGCCGGGGGAGAGCTAGGTTTTGAAAAAAAAAAAACTGATGACAAACAAAATTGAAAACAACACAGAAAGAAAAAATTAACATCGAAACCATTTTGATTGAATGCCCCATATAATTTTTGTTATGCTATTTCTCGTTTTGCAAACCGTTTTAAACAATCCTCTCGATGCAATGCGCCCGCCGCGCCGACCGCCCGGCCGTCTGGCATATTTTAATTGATGATTTTCCTTTTATTTATTCGGTTAATCTACAATATTACCAACTCTGATGCGCGCGAGGTCACAAATCATCTCGTGTCTGATTGTTGTCGTCGTCATTCTATCAGTTTGAATGTCCGGACCAGTGACCAATGACCACGACTGACCATCAGTGTCTCCACAACGATCAAGTATCTACCATTCCCTATATAGCTCTGTTAAACATGTTGCATTGTGTCATTTAGTTGATTCAATTTTACACCACAAAACATTCAATTTGCTGGCAGTTTTCCTCTCTCTTGCGCTATTTTATATGTGGCCACTGGTTCGTATATCTTTACTGTGCTGCAATGGAACTTCCCTGCAGGTGGACACTGCATTAAGTTTTATCTCGTTTGTATAAAATTTTTTTTTGTTTGTCCCTGATTGAGAGGTGGCAGACGGCATTTAACGACACTTGGGAGTCCATTGAACTTAAGTTGTCTGTTATGAACTGAGGAAGAACAGTTCATGTTTGGCGTGATGGAAAGACTTGCCTGAAATGGACTTTTAATTAAAACTAGTTACACAGGGTATAACAGACCCAGAGGTTGTTGGTGATTTACTCCTTGTTGCTGTTCTATCAAACGATAGCCAATGAATTTTTTCTGTCTAGGCATGCACCAAGGTATTTTTATTTAAAGTGTCAAGCGACAAACGATTTTGTTGGCAGTTTTCAAATAAATTTATCTCGAATCTTGATTTATTACTGTATTCTTTGTTGTAGCCTGTAGGGTGTAGGCTGTAGGGAGATAACAATGGTAATGACAATGAGTTTAAGAAGAACCATCTGGTGATCTAGGACAGCAGATTTGAAATGTCTGTTAATTGTATTGCTTTTGTATCTGTACTTCTGCATTCAAGTTCACTTTAATGGATTATGTCTCTTGCAGAATACGTGTCTTTCTGATAGATAGTAGATGACTCTTAGGTAGCCTTAATTGAACGATAGTTTTTCCTATCATTGCAGTTAAATTTTTTTAATAAAATTGAAGTCCGCAGAACCTACGTTTTTTTTTGGAACTTATAGGGTTGTCAAGCAAATCTAGGTCAACCAGGGTAAAGTTCAACGAACTAACATAATATCAAAATTTATAAAATGGCAGTTTGCACTGCATTTTGGTTGGAAAGACTTTGGTCTGAACGATCAATGGGTAATGTGTTGCATTGTTTTGAAATATTTTCGATAATTTTGTTTTGGAATGTGATCTGACGACAAGTCTGATAAGTCTGAACGTAATTATTATCCAACCTTCCAATATCGATCAGAACAAGACATTTTGTCTTTGGAAATTATGCCATTGCAGTGATAATGAAGAAGAAGTTAAGAGGAGTGTCTAGCTATGATTATAGTCTATAAAAGTAAAAGTGTTGATTCATATTCTGCGAAAGCTGTGTTGCCGTTCATGACACAGGAGCCAAATCATACGGTACAGTTGAATTGGGACTGAGTCCAATATTTTTAAGAAGTCTGACTACAGATCAAATGATAATTTGCAGAAATGGATTCTGTTAGTTTCTTTAAGATAACGCTATACGCACCTATATCAAGCACTAATATAAAATGGCTTCAGCACAGATCAACTTATACACAATCCTCTTATCCTCTTTGTTAATAATTTTGATGTTCAATTTGAGAGAAGCCATCTATTTTGGGAAGTTAGTAACAGAGATACATAACTATTGTGTATACTGAATGAAAGACATAATTCTTTACCAAGATCAGGGACAAATTTTTTTTTTGACGAATGTCCATTTAAAAGTTTTGCAGTTTGCCACCTTTTAAAGAAAGTGACAGATGTAAACTCTGTTCGTTGTTGATGATTTAATAGGTTTGTTCGTTGAAGCCCTAGGGTCGCCACAAAGCGTTTTTTGAGAAACCGAAAGTCACTCTGAATGTCCAACCTAATGTTTTTTGAGCGCTAGGGTTGACCTAGGTTTTTCCTCAACTCGCCTTAGGTTTTTGCTGTGGCGATTTGAAGGATGTTAAATGGCATGTGTTTTAATTCAAATGACAGGGATGTGTGGTGATTTTGTAGCTAAGCGTTTTTTGAGGATTTCCATGGCCCAGTTTTTTGTGACAACTCATAGGGTTGTGAAGAAAACCTAGGTCAACCCTGGGTAAAATTCAACGAACAAACCAAATGTGTATTCAACAACAAAGCTCATATTTCAAGATCGTACGGAGCTGCTACAGATCAATTGTAGGGCACAGAACTAATTTCAGTCCGAGTTGTACATTTTGAAACCAATATCAATCTGAAAACTTTTTTCACTTCCTGGCTTGTGTTCAATGTTGCAAGAAATCTAAATTTCAATAAAAGTTTCCTGTAATTAGAGAAATGCTTAGAAGTTCCTATAGGAGTTCCTAATGGAGAAGTTGTTGGGAATTTTTCTGAAACGATTTTTAAGAACAACTATTTGTTGTTTCTGATTTAATCTTCTAACACATCCAAAATGTTCGTTATCGAAAGCATTCAACTTCTTAAAAGATCCCAGGCAAAATCATCATCGTTTCTACCAATCATGACAAAAGTTTCCCCAAAAACTGCGACTGTAAAGGTTGAGCCAAATAATAGTGGAATTAAAAATGAACATTTCAAGAGCATTGAAAGAACAGTTGAAGACAAGTTTACTCGGATGTCGGATTTAGTCTTAGATGATTCTCAACACCTTGATAAGGTTTGAATCTCAAAACTTGAGTACAAACTGCATACGCGTCTTGCTAGGGCAGTGCTACAAAATACTGAAATTCTACGTTACCAACCGAATCTTAAGCTGCGGTACGACTGAAATTACTCCGAACTTAAGAAAATTAAAGCCGGTATACCACAAAGATGTGTCCTAGGGCCAACTCTGTATCTGTTGTGTAAATACAAGAGATATTCAGGTAACCATCAACGCTATCATAGCCACCTTTGCTCTTGATACTTAAATGATCGGGCTAGATAAATCTGTTAGAAAAACTTCATGAAAATTGCAAAATGCAATCGAAGTTATGTGATTGGACACAAACAAAATGGCGTATAAAATCAAACGAAAAAAAAATCTACGCATATTTACTTTGCAAACAAAAGAGCACATCAAAAAGAGAAGTGTTTAACACTGAAGTTCAAAAAATAGAAAGAACTCTCATCGAGTATTCAGAACAAACTAATGTTGTATAAGAAAATACTGTAACCTGTTTAGACATATGGCATCCAATTATGTGGCTCTATAAAAAAAAAAAAAACAAACGCAAAACCCATCCAAAAGTTCTAAGTCGCCAATCCTCACATACGACTATTTAGTATGGTAGCCATTATCAGAGAAGGAGTCAAAACTTGAGACCATGACCAAAACCCAAAGGCTAGCATGCATTGGCACAAACAATGCCATGAAAACGACACCATCGGCGGCCACAAGCGACTGCAACTCAGAACAGTCATATGAATCAGGCCACAAAACCATTATGATTCATACTGATAAACATTTAAACAGAAACCCCCTCCCCCCCCCCCCTCGCATACTGATTTCCAATCCAGTGGCCCTAACGAGTTTTCCGACAAGATAAGGCTGGGAAGAAAACAGAGTTATAAGAGCAAAGAATGTCTACGTCACGCTCACGAACGGCTTCAAAACGGACGAGGATCATACAACTTCTCAGATTAACATCTTTTTGCAGTATCTTTAAAGCTGAAGTACTTGCCGTCTGTGAAGTCCGAAAATATCTGGCTACGCAAAACTTGATCAACAAAAATAGTGACATCTTCATAGACAGTCAGGCAGTCTTTAAAGCTATCTCATTCATTGTCACAAAATCCAAATAAGTAGAAAGCTGTCACAGTAACGCTCAACGAACACTGTAACTTTAATTTAGGGTTCCAGGAAATTGTGACATAACAGGTAATGAAATGGTGGACAACTTGCCAAAATGGGGCCAGCACTCTAATCCAGCGAACACCTCTGTTCTCAAGCCACTAGAGAATCTTTAGAAACATGCCATGTTTCCAGAAATCTATAGCTAGATAGCCTCGGCACTCTTCGTTGATTGGTATTCCCACGGGTCACAACTCATTGTGTACCCACATGATGAGATGGTGGGCATTTGCACATCCGACTTAAGCAAAGGTCACACACGGCTGCTTGCCAGCCACTTCTTCCCAGCGGCTGGCAGCCCGGTCACACTATCGGCTGCTACTCGCCTGCTTCTCTCAGCAAACAGCTGCAGAAAACCATACAAAAATTTGCTTTTTGAACTTTATTTCTAATTTTTAAACCGATTTATGATATTTGACACAAATTTAGAATGAACAATTTACTAAATAGAATGTGTATCAGCATTTTTTACTTTGCCAGCCGCTGCTAATTACTCGCCGGCTGCCAGCGAGTGTGGTGAGTTTCGTGGTCACACAAAGCTGATCAGCGGCTGGCAGTAGCGGCTACTTGACTCGCCGCTGGCAACCAGCCGTGTGTGACCCGTGCTTCATATAGAGTATGCCAAGATGAAGAGGCAGAGAAAGGATTATTTCACTTCTTCTGTGAGTGCCCTAGCTCGGCCCACATTTGGAAAAAAGCCCTTGGAGAATACTTCTTCGACCGGGTGACATCTCTAACCTTCTACTCAACAGCATACTAAAATTCATTCAATGCTCCAAATGCTCCAGCGAGGGTTCCCAACCTCAAAAACCCAGTCACCAACCCAATCCTCTGCTATTTATCACCTCCAATCCCCTCCCCTTGCACTTCTCATCCTCTGCTGTCCGGTGAGCATAACAGATAGGTACTTGAGATCGGAGTGAGGAGTTGCCGGTTTTTAGAAATCAAGTTCAAAGTGAAGTAAGTTGGATGAAAATGATTTTTCAAGTCATATAAAGTTAAAATACATTCGTTTTCTTAAAGCAAATTTAATCAGCAACCGTCATAAAAAATTTTCAAAAATAATTACGCTTGTTACACTAAATGCATAGGTACACAAATAACTCATTTATACATTGTATACGTATACAAAATTAATTCTACATTTGTTTGTTTTGGAAGTTGTAAAAATTAATGTCCTAAGTGAGTTTTGGTGCTCATAAGTAAAGCCTTGAAAGGTCTGCCTTCCTAGTCCCATTCTACAAGCTAAAAAAGCAATTCGAAATGATTGTCATAAACGTGTTTTTATGACAGCATAGGTATAAGGTTTACCCAAATATCGGTTACTTCCGTCGAAGTCTTCCCACTTCCTATAATTTATTGTTGTTTGCAACTTTTAAACTCATTTTGTTTCATCATAGTTTGCATATACATACCTAGGTACATATCTATTTATACTTAATGCTTTTTTAAATGAAAACAAAATAAAAATGTATCCATTTCTCACGTGTTTGCTCAAAATTACTTCCAAAATTCCACTCGTCTAAGACAAGTTTGTTTTTTATTTTACACTCTACAATTCGCAGCTATTTCCCCTCTTCATTTATGCTTACCTGTCTCATTCACTTGAGTGCACACTGTATCCAAATGTATCTCGAATTTCTCGCAACATTTATTCACCTGCACCAGGTTATTATCATCACGATCTACTAGCTGCTGTTGCGGGAGTGTCTCGCCTGAAATTTCACTCAAATGGGACAAACTCACGGCTAAAATTATTAAACCTGTCCATCTATGACGTAGTAGTTGTTCAAAGCGAAGTTTTTTATGTTGAGTCATCATTTTGTTAGCAATTTTCCGCTCACCATTCACAACAACACCTTTACGATTAAGCTGTAATTGCAATCATAACATGACATGCGGGAAGTATTATTTTTTCTTCTTATTTTATAATTGAAATTGTGTCTCGAAAATGATCTTATTGAGTGTAGGTAGGTATCCAAACCTCCAGTGATTACCGCACAACACTAAACATACATGAAAATGGCACAAAAGATATTTTATATCGCACGATTTATTTACTAAACTGAGTAGAGAGCAGTTGATTTATTTTATATTATCTGCCTCCGCGCGCTGCTGCTGTCTTCTCGTCCTCTTTGGGCCAACCACAACACAACACACAACACAATAATAATTATTACAAAATAAATACAAAAACGCACAAAGCCAAATCAAAAACGAACTGAAAATGAAATTCCCTTGCACGGACGGTCTTTGTTTCGTCTTTTTTCTGGATCTTGGTGGTTGTTCGTTCATCCAGGAAAGTGAATTACTCACTTTGATTTTGTATACATATTAAATTTTAGTATGAATTGAATATCGCGGTTTATCGTGTGCTACTTTTGTAGTGAAATCACTAACGAAAACGAACAAGGCTATTTAATGAAGCCACAGTCAAACTTTTCAGAGGCTCTAAATAGCGTGATTGACTAAGGTATAGTAGTCTAGTCACAAACAGAGAGACCCACCGAGCACCAACACGACGACGACGCTCTTTCAAGCACGTTTTGAATGCTATTGAGGAGAGTTGAATTTTGAATTCCGATTGAGGGGAGTATTTTACTTACTTTATTCCATACCATAGATACAGAGATACATAATGGCAAAGTGGCAGTTTGTTTCATTTTTATATGTTGTTTATACACGTACCGGCGAGCGAGCAGCGAGTAAAGTACACTCACGGAGAAAATAGTTTGTGGACAAAGAGTTTGAGGGACGTTCTCTTAAGTACACTATGACATGAGCTTAGTGGAATCAGAGGTACGTTAAGCCTATTGAGTGTAATAATGGGAACTCCTATAGTTCTCTTTAAGTGCTTTTATGGTCGTAGAGGACGTAGGTTGAAGCGGAATCCGGTAATGTTGAATTGATTTGACTTGTTAAGTACCTGCGTTAAGTACTTAACAGGGATAGAAAAAAGTTTTCGACCACTTCAGGTCATATTGATTTATGTTGTGACTTGCATCACAACGAACAAATCCTTATAATCCAAATTTTTCGTTTATAGTGAAGATTTGATACAATCTTCGGGGAGAGTACGATAACTTTGGCGACAAAAAATAATAACGGTTTCTGATAGAGGGGTTCAATACAAGCATTTTTTACTATGGGAGGGGGGGGTCTATCTCCCCCCGTTTAGGCGGTAGGGGCAATTTTATAAAAATTGACTTAAAATCTAAAAAAAAATATTGTAAGATAACGGGAAAACTTACAGATACTAATTATACCTTTTATGAAAGCCAGAAATCTGCACTTTATAATAAATTTTAAATTAAGTGGTTTCAATTTAAAGTTTTTGAAATAACTGACTTCAAAGTCAAAATTTACGAAAAAAAATTTGAAAAAATCACTTTGAGTATTATGTTTCTCGTGATTACAAATGCCAATAAAAAAAATTTGATGTAGTTAGTTGCTTCAATCAATTTTTTATCAAACGATATAAATTACTTTTTTCTATGTCTTATAGTTTTTTAGATAATTGAAAAATAGTAAAACTATTGAAGTATGCAATATTTTCAAAAAATTATGGAAATACGTACGAATTTACGATAATGTTAGGAAATAGACTATTGAAAGTATAGAAATTCATCAGACAGGTGCTTATGTGCAATTCATTTCCGTATGCAACAACTTTCCGCATGGCCCACTTCGCGGGGGCTCATTATTTTAACCCTTTTTCCGCAGGGTTAAGCTGCTCATGCTAAATATGAAAATAGCAACAAAACTTTTTTCAGTTCAATCAAATAACTTGCAGTTAGAAAACAATTGCTATTTTCATATTTAGCATGAGCAGCTTAGCCCTGCGGAAAAAGGGTTAAAATAATGAGCCCCGCGAAGCGGGCCATGCGGAAAGCTTTTGCATACGGAAATTAATTGCTATTTTCATATTTAGCATGAGCAGCTTAACCCTGCGGAAAAAGGGTTAAAATAATGAGCCCCGCGAAGCGGGCCATGCGGAAAGCTGTTGCATACGGAAATTAATTGCTATTTTCATATTAAGCATGAACAGCTTAACCCTGCGGAAAAAGGGTTAAAATAATGAGCCCCGCGAAGCGGGCCATGCGGAAAGTTGTTGCATACGGAAATGAATTGCACATAAGCACCTGTCTGATGAATTTTTATACTTTTATACTTTTTTCAGCTCGATCAAATAACTTGCAGTTAGAAAAACAATTGCTATTTTCATATTAAGCATGAGCAGCTTAACCCTGCGGAAAAAGGGTTAAAATAATGAGCCCCGCGAAGCGGGCCATGCGGAAAGCTGTTGCATACGGAAATTAATTGCTATTTTCATATTTAGCATGAGCAGCTTAACCCTGCGGAAAAAGGGTTAAAATAATGAGCCCCGCGAAGCGGGCCATGCGGAAAGCTGTTGCATACGGAAATTAATTGCTATTTTCATATTAAGCATGAACAGCTTAACCCTGCGGAAAAAGGGTTAAAATAATGAGCCCCGCGAAGCGGGCCATGCGGAAAGCTGTTGCATACGGAAATTAATTGCTATTTTCATATTTAGCATGAACAGCTTAACCCTGCGGAAAAAGGGTTGAAATAATGAGCCCCGCGAAGCGGGCCATGCGGAAAGTTGTTGCATACGGAAATGAATTGCACATAAGCACCTGTCTGATGAATTTTTATACTTTTATACTTTTTTCAGCTCGATCAAATAACTTGCAGTTAGAAAAACAATTGCTATTTTCATATTTAGCATGAGCAGCTTAACCCTGCGGAAAAAAGGTTAAAATAATGAGCCCCGCGAAGCGGGCCATGCGGAAAGTTGTTGCATACGGAAATTAATTGCACATAAGTACCTGCCTGATGAATATTTATACTTTCAATAGTCTATTTCCTAACATTATCGTAAATTCGTACGTATTTCCTTAATTTTTTGAAAATATTGCATACTTCAATAGTTTTACTATTTTTCAATTATCTTAAAAACTATAAGGCATAGAAAAAAGTAATTTATATCGTTTGATAAAAAATTGATTGAAGCAACTAACTACATCAAATTTTTTTTATTGGCATTTGTAATCACGAGAAACATAATACTCAAAGTGATTTTTTCAAATTTTTTTTCGTAAATTTTGACTTTGAAGTCAGTTATTTCAAAAACTATAAATTGAAACCACTTAATTTAAAATTTGTTATAAAGTGCAAATTTCTGGCTTTTATAAAAAGTATAAATTGTATCTGTAAGTTTACCCGTTGTTCTACAATATTTTTTTTTAGATTTTAAGTCAATTTTTATAAAATTGCCCCTACCGCCTAAACGGGGGGAGATAGACCCCCCCTCCCATAGTAAAAAATGCTTGTATTGAACCCCTCTATCAGAAACCGTTATTATTTTTTGTCGCCAAAGTTATCGTACTCGTGCCCAATCTTCAAATCAAAAATCAAATCTATCTATCTATCTATCTAAAAATAGTTCTGTCGAATCTTGGCATTTTCCCCTTCAATAGGTTTGCTAGTTGAAGCTCTGGGGTTGTCCTGCGGTCGCCACAAAGTTTTTTTTTTAAAACCTAAACTCGCCCTAAATGTCAAACTGAATGTTTTTTGAGCCATGGGATTGCCCTTAACTCGCCCTGAAGTAGACCTAGGTTTTTGCTGGGGCGAGTTCAGGGAATGGATAGGGTTGTCAAATTTTGTTAAAATGACAGGGATGTTTGGTGATTTTTTGGTTTATCGTTTTTTGAGAACTAAAAACCCAGTAGGGCTATTCCAGAAAGCGCGGTGGATCGTATTTAAAACGATAACTCAATTGCGAAGCGCTTCGCTTTAGGTTATTCTGAAAAGCGAACATGGTTGGAAATTGAAATTCAAATATTTCCATTTGGAAGTCTTATCCATCCACTCAAATGTCATCTATTTCCAAGTTTTTCCAATGAAAATTCCAAGTTTTCCCTAGGTATCAGTTGGAAAATATTTTCAAGAACGGAGATAAAAGCAAATTTTTTGGTAATACAAACAAATTTTTAAATGCAGTTATATTTTCGTTACTTTTGTTTTATACATTTGAAGGTGATGTTGGCTATACTCTTGAGCCGTGGTTAATGACACCATTTAGAGCAGCTCTTGGGAACAGCAGTGACTCAAAGTATAATACGGTGCATTCAAAATGTCCAAGTACTATAGAAAGATGTTTTGGAGTTCTCAAAGGAAGGTTCCGATCTGTGGTTCCGATGTCTATTGCACTCAAGGGAGATGTATTACCAGCCGGAGAAAGCAGCATGTATTACTAACGTGTGCGCCATGTTGCATAACGTTCGTTTAAAATTTAAAGTAGACTTAGATCAATCATTAATAGCTGTAGAAATTTGCTATCCCTTCGTGTTGTTGCATAAACTCAACAAGCACCAACAATTGTTGTGTCATGGTGTGTTTTTGACTTTTTTTGATTTTCCATTGTATTTACATTTTTCTACCAATCCGCTTGCAATTCGAAAAACGAAGTGAATTATGTCAAAAAAGTATAGTTTCTATGAAAAAAAATAATGACGTTTGGAAAGCGCTTTCGCTTTCCATTTGGGAAAAAAATTTAAAGCGATTCGCTTTTGAGAATACGAAAATTCATTTCCGCCACCAAAAGCGATCAGCCGCGCTTTCTGGAATAGCCCTACAGGCTTATGGGGTTGTTAAGGAAACCTGTGTCAACTCTTTGTAAAGTTCAACGAACACTACTCAGGATGTAGGCAAACTTTGGGTGGAGGGACTTTCGTAGCTGTTCAAAGGTGATGTGGACTACCAATCGAAACACACTTCTTTTTAAATGTGTAGATAAATTAAAATATATCTCCATTTCTTTGTCAAACGTTATTACTTTAAGGGGGGAAGTTTTTCATTGACTTTCAAGAAGAGACGACACACAAAACTACCATCCACGCCTGTTGTTCTCTTCACGAGACGTAGAAAATTAACTAGTTTGACCCAACTTACGCTTAAAGGCGTCAACATCCCCTTTTCAAATGAAGTCAAACATCTCGGAGTAATCCTAGATAACAAATTTCTTTGGTCTAACCATGTCGAGTCTAAAACTACTAAAGCACTGTCAGTCTTCTGGCAATGTAAAGGAGCCTTTGGCAAGTCATGGGGCCTTTCACCGAAAAGGGTTCTTTGGATCTATACGGCTATGATAAGACCAATCATCTCCTATGCTTCAGTTGTTTGGTGGAATAAGCTCTCGCGTAAATACTTTATTGCCTCGTTTGCCAAACTTCAGAGAACAATTTGTCTTGGTGTTACTGGGGCCTTCCCCAGCACACCGGGAGCAGCTCTCGACGCACTGCTGAATATTCCTCCTCTTGATACCTGCATCATGGGATGTATACTCTCAAGACCATTTCTCGTTTAAAGAGATGTGGTCTCTGGCACAATTCCGACTGGAGCTTTGAGAAGCTCGCAAGCAGTATATCTTTTGACTGACGTCTAATGGATATGCCGTCTGACACGATAATCCCAAGGCTCAAAGTGCGTCAAAATTACGCAGTCAACTTTCCTTCGGTTCAGGACTGGTTCGCTTCAGAATCTGAGCCTGGAAAGAACTGATATCGTATCTTCTCAGATGGCTCCAAAACCGACGAGGGTTCTGGTGCCGGTGCCTTTGTGAAAAACGACGACATACGACTGTACACATCTTTGGGATCATACGTATCCGTTTTCCAAGCGGAGGCTTATGCTATCCTAATGGCCTTGAGCCACGTTACGAACAATGAATGGACGTTGAGAGGTATCTTTGTTTGTAGCGACAGCCAAGCTGTGCTTAAGGCCCTTCTCAACCCTCTAACCACTTCGAACGTGATTCAGGAATGCAAGAGATCTTTGAATGCGATCGGAAGATTAAATTCCTTGAGTCTCACTTAAGTTCCGGGCCATCACGGCATAATTGGAAATGAGATCGCCGATGAACTTGCTAGGCAAGGATCTGAGACAGCTTTCTCAGGACCTAAACCGTCCCTTGGTCTGCCAGCGTCCTCAGTGAGGGCTTCAATCAACGATTGGATCTGTGAAAAGCACAACCGTAGATGGCATGCCTCCATTGGATGCAGACAGACCAAACGTATGCTCCCCAAAGTTAGTAAGAAGACTGCAACATTTTTGCTAGCTCGTAGCAGAAAAGACTGTTGAAAGCTTATTGGCGTTGCCAGCGGGCACTTCTCTTTTGCCAAGCATTTAAACGTGTAAGGCTTAAGTAATACCACACTCTGTGAATCTTGTGGAGAAGATGAGGACACCGCAGAGCACTTCCTCTTAGAATGTCCTGCTTTGTCTCGCATGAGGTTGCAGATACTCGGCGCAGACATGGTGAGAGCTGGTAACTTAGGCTGCTTATCATGGCAGCGTCTTTTGGATTTTCTCCGAACATCTGGAAGGCTATAACAAGTAGAAGGTTGCTATCTGGTAGTACAATGGACCGGTATTTAGGTCCGAGTGCTCCAGCTGGTATTTTAAAAACCTCCAACAGAAAAAAAAGTATTTTCCACATTTCCTTTTAAAACAAGAACTTACAACTAAAGTCAAGTTATTTTCATGCAGAATCGTTAATCAGCAATAACTGATTGCTTGACTTTACCTTTTACTTCAGCAGTCGTCACTGAAGTCACCAGGCGTGCTCTTTTAAGAGGACAAGTCCTTTTTTTGGCTGTGAATTTTGTTTCAGGTATCTTTTTTTCCTCGTTTATTAGATAGCATTTCTTTTTTTGCAAGTTAAACATTTACAGAAAATCTATTTTGATGCGAAAATAACTTTAAAATGCTATGTAATAATTAATTCTTAAATTAACTGCATCAAACTCAGTGAAAAGGTCTCTTCATTCTACTACTACTACCTACAAAATTTACCTAACTTTTTTTCATTTTGAAGGAAGTGCATTCATTCTTCTGTTCGAATTTTTTTGATCACTACTTTAAAAATAATCAGTACATAATGCAATACCATTCAATTAATAAAGGTACCCACTCAATCCCTTCCTTTCTGCTTCACTCCACACGTTCATATGTGAGTATGTATGTAGCTACAATAATAAAAAAAAAAACATAATTCTTCAGTTCTCAATCTTCAACCCTCGTACCCGTAGTTCACCTTTTGCTGTCAACATGTTTTTTTTAGAGTATGTGTTTCCTTTATTTGTTTGGTTGCAAGGAAGTGCCACCGAGTGATATCCGTTTTGGAACAATTGACGTTCTCCCGCCATGTGCTGCAAGTAATTTTGTTGTTTCCGTGTCGTCATGGATTCGTATTCAACTTTAGTTTCGAATTCCTTTTTTGTCTACTTTTGTTATTATGTAGGTATACCTTGAGACGACTAATGAAATAAAAGTAGAATACCTTTACAGGTAAGGCGACCCAAATATGTTTGGTCAATTATAGTATGGGTATATATGTGTGTGTATATGTATGTAACAGGATAACCTAAAAAAACAAAAACTATTGGGTGCGTGTGACTCAATTTTTTATTTACATTTGGCCTAGTTGTGTTTATCAATGTATTCTATTTTTGTCGTCCTTAAAAAAAAACCTTTGATATACACACCGGCATCTAGATTTTTAAAGGTAGATTTCTGAATTCAAAACGCATGGAAATTTGATTAGGAATCCACCACACAAGGTTTACCTGACGCGACCGGTTTCTTCTTTAAGTTGACAAGACCTTAAATTGGAGAGGAACTATAACTATATACATACGTGATACGTATCTTATTAATTCTTCTCTTTGCCCATCAGTTCTGAAGATGAGATAGATGATTGTTGGACTTTATATCGTCCAACTTTTCTTCAGATACAAGGGACAAGGCACCATGTTTCTATGCAAGAAAACCCTCTGAGCTCTTGCACTGTCTGTCGCCCCTCGCCCCTTTCTGACACGGGTATTTAAGAATTGAGATAGGTAAATAAATTGAGGTAGGATTTTTGATTAAGGTGCTTGCTTTGCTGCTGAAAGAGAATTGCTTGCTCTCTTTTATGTTGAATTTTATGAATTTTTAGTGAGAATGCCATTTTTTGTTAATCAATCTGGAGAGAAAAAGTTTTGATTTGTTTTTGAAGATCGTTAGGTAATGCTTTTTATTGAAAATGAGATGAAGTAGTAACATATAGAGTTTTCGTTAGCCAATCTGATGACGGATGAGAAAATAGTTTTAAAGCTATTCCAATGGTTAGGTTTAACGAAATTGTGTTTATCAATTCCAACCACAATCGTAGATACGAACATTGAATTTATGTAAAATGTGCCTTGTCTACGTTCTGTGTGAAGGTTCTTCTGGCTTGGATTCGAATTTGGAAAAGAGAATTTTACCGACTTTTTTTTGAGGAAAAAATGTTTTATTGGGTAGGATTTGTTCTAGCTATACCTAGAGCTTGCCTCAAATCACCACAAAGCACAGTCTGAAAGTAATGTCGCTTTATATTGGATAAAAGGAAACCTTTCTCAATATGTTCAGGAGATCAGGAGCATTCTAATTAAAGAGAGTCTAGTGACACGGGTAACACATTGACTTTCCCACAAGTGTGTTCCACAGGCTTCGCTAAATGTAATTGACACCTGGTGTGCCAAGGAACGGTCTCTCCGTCAATCCTCTTAAAACTGAGGTTGTCTTCTTCAGGAGACATAGAAAATTGACTGGTCTGACTCAACTTACACTTAAAGGCGTTAACATCCTCTTTCCAGACGAAGTTAAACATCTTCGAGTAATCCTAAATAACAAGCTTCCTTGGTCTTAACATGTCAAATCAAAGACTGCTTAAGCATACTGTCAGTCTTCTTGCAAAATAGGTAGCCTCTGGCAAGGCATTAGGTATGTCACCGAAAAGGGTCCTTTAGATCTATACGGCTATCATAATACAAATCTTCTCTTATGCTTCAGTTGTTGGGCGAAGTAAGCTCTCGCGTAAATACGTTTTTGCCTCGTTCGCCAAATTTCAAAGAACAATATGTATCGTCTGTGCTGATGAGCCTTTCTCAGCACTCTAGGTGTCCCGGTGCTGCTCTCGACGCGACGCACTGTTGAATCGTTGAATCTTTCTCGTTTAAAGAGACGTGGTCTGAGCCAGGAAAGGATTGTTATAGAATCTTCACAGATGGTTCTTTTGTTTAGAGCGATGACATACAACTGCACGCCTCTTTAGTCATATGCGCATCCGCCCTCCGAACTGAGGCGTATGCTTTTGAAATGGCTATAAGCTGCGTTACGAACAATGGCTGAATGGGTATGTATTTCCCAACCCTCGAACTACTTTGAAAGTGCTCCAGGAATGCACTCTGAATGCGGTCGGAAGACTAAGTTCTTTGAGTCTCGTTTGGGTTCCAGGTCATCACGGCATAACTGGAAATGAGATTGCCGATGAACTTAGGAGGCAAGGTTCTTAGGCAGCCTTTTCAGGACCTGAACCGTCGCTTGGTCTGAGAAGTGAGAGCTTCAATCAACGATTGAATCAAGAGCACATTCGTAGATTGCATGCCTCCAGTGGATGCAGATAGACCAAAACCAGAAGACTGCAACATTTTTGCTATCCCGTAGTAGAAAAGAATGTAGAAAGCTTATTGGCGTTGCCACTAGGCACTTCTCTTTTGAAGATGATGACACCGCGGAACCCATCCTCTGTGAATATTCTGCATTTTCTGGTATCACAATCTACTTCTCGTGGTTAAATCAAAGATAGTGGCTTATTTGAATTAACAGCTATATCCGGCTGCGATCAAGCCTCATTATTTCAACATTTGATGGCAAATAATGTTTATTGCGCCAGTTTTGAATGGAACTTTCAACATTCTCAACTGTTACAAATCCAAAAATATCGAAAACACGTTCACTATTTTTAATTTATTTCAAATCAACCAACAAAGAATGGCGACGTGGGTTTCCGGTCTAATATAAGCTTGTAAACATATTGACACTACCTTGCCGCAGTTGACTTTTTGGTTCTACTCTCCCAAAAAATGAGTTTTTGTTTATTAGATGGATTTGAATGGACATAATGGAAAGAAAAACGAGCACCATTGAGGTATGGAATATGAAACGAAGAACACTCCTGGTGAAGATATCCTAAGTATGTGCTAGTCATGCGGTCTTATCGTAGTAAGTAAATACCATGTTAATCAAACAGGCCCGACACTCTGTCATTTACAGCTGTGGTGAAAATGAAACCCAAATTGACTACCATTTGGCAGCCAATTTTATGAAACCTTTGCCGAAAGAATACAAATTAATACAGGGAGAGGCTATCACCCAGCAAAACAGCATCTGCTGACAGAATTTTTAAAGGAAGAGGAGAATCAGGTAGTATAATTTGGACCAAGGAAAATATGCAAAGATACCGGTGGAACACCATCAACAGCACAGTCCAAAACGCAGGGAGCACAGCCTAAAGTAGATTCTGTGATTGCCCGCAACAAACTTGCTCAAAGCGATCAAAATCATTGGTAGGAGCTTTAAAGGGACACTATAATCAAGTCAAAGAACTATTGTGGTAGGATGATGAAGCCAAGGCAGTGAAAAGCTATGAGGAAAGTGGTTTTCAAGGTGTGTTTAAAGTGTCCCTCAAATATTGAAGATGAAAAGGCTCGTCTCCAAGTAAAATACAGAAGCTGCCAGAAGAAAGTTACGAAAAAGTGGGCAAATAAATATGTGCCCGACTGCTGAAACAAATCAATCTATTCAGGAAATAAAATAACTTGAATAAGGCTCTTCAAAATAGCCGGTCAAAATAGGGAGAAATGCTCAGGAGATTCGTTCAACGAAATTCATTGACGATTTACAAGGATGACGACCAAATACTGCACATTTGGTGACTGTATTGCGATGGACTTTTGACCGAAAAGTTGCCTCTAAAGGACTTAACCTTACTTAACGAAAATACCCGAGATCACATTCAAAGAATAATTTCAATATATTTTTCATTCACTTATATATCCATTTTATGGAAGATGAAAATCTAATTCCGTTTTCTTTTTGAATGCAATCGCAGATGCCAACTCCATCGATATAGTCAACTTGCTGGCAGGTAAATTTACTTCTCATTCGACACTTTCTTATAGGTTATTGGCTCTATCTGAGCTGCGATTTCTACGATGAAGCAGATATTTTTTCGTACTCACTCGGTTACGAGAGCCCTTAAATATCTCAATGTGTACATAAACCTGCTGGCCTAGATAGACCGCGGAGGTGGGCTTTTCCATCCGTTCTATTCTTTCGGGCTCTTCCCGATCAAATGAAAAACTGCATTTGTCCACATGTTTCTAAAAAATTGGAAAATTGGAATCTTCCTCTCCTTCCAATCTTTTTCCATTGAATTAAAATTTCTTCTTTTCATGGTCATGGAAACGAAGATAAACCGTTAACTCATGAAATCTCACAGAAAAGTGGAACCAATCTTTACACTGTTTAAAATAAAGTAAGATTATTGCACATGATATTTCCAAGGTATTTGATACGGTGTAGCATAAGGCTCTTAAAATAGAAAGTGGAAACAGGTGCCTTTGGTATCTATGAGTTTCTTTTACGTTTGTTTAGAAGCTACCTTCCCGACTGTAGATCTGATACTCAATTTATAAATGCTGGTGTTGACTGACAGGGCTTCCTTTTTGTCTCTGACTCTCTTAATAATTTTCATAAACGATCTCTTATCTGAAACTTCTTAACCCTGACACTAAACTCTGAAACCAAACCCCCAGCTCCTCATATTCGTTTTCAACTTCACGGGTTTGTTCTTTGAATGTGGAAGGATTATTATTGAAACTTAAAAACTGTCAGTATGTACTTGGTATGTTTATAAACGATGACCTTCGTTGGAATGACCACATATCTGATGTCGCAAAAATTCTGCAAAGTGCTAAGATTTCTTACAAAAAATTTTGCACCCAGAAGATCTGGCTACAGCCTATTATGCTGATGACATCGTCATCATGACTTCGGGAAAATTCACAACAACTCCTTCAGACAGCTCTAAGCAAGCTCCTCAGCTGGGCAAAACACTGTGGGCTAAATGTCAACCCTACAAAAACAGAACTTGTTCTGTTTACGAGAAAACGTAAAATTCCACATATACTTCAACCCACCATTAATGGTATACCAATAAACTTATCTGGTACGGCAAAATATCTCGTAATTGTCCTTGATGGTAAACTTAACTGGAAAGAAAATTTAAAAGAATGAGAAAGGAAAGCTCAAATCGCTTTCTACACTTGTAGTAGAATTTTTGGGAAAAATGGGGACTGTCCCAAAACTATTCACTGGATGTATACATCCATAATAAGACCAATCATTAGAAAAGGCTTCAAACCTTAAGACCATGACCAAAGTCCAAAGGCTTGCATGCATTGGCTCAACTAGTGCCATGAGAACAACACCAACTGCAGCTCTGGAAACCTTCCTGTCGCTAGCCCCCCTAGATCTTTTTACTAAGGAGATGGCGGCCAAAAGCGCACTGCGACTCAAACAATGCAACAATTGGAAAACAGGCATATCAGGCCATAGAACCATCATGAACCATACAGATATAGACATTCAAACAGACCAAGCAGAAGTACTCAGAGTGTGCGAAGCCGCAAAGCATCTAGCTACTTGATCAACAAAAACATTGACTTCTTCATAGACGGTTAGGCGGCCATTAAAGCTATCTCATCCATTATCACAAAATCCAGACTAGTAGACAGCTGTCGCAGTAACCTTAGACTGCTCAGCGAAACAAACACAGTAAGTTTAACCTGGGTTCCAGGACATCGTGACATAATCGGTAATTAAATGGCGGATAAGCTGGCTAAAATCGGGTCAGCACTCGAATCCAGCGAAACGAACACCTCAGTTCTAAAGCCACTAGAACAAGAAAAAAAAACAGAATCAAACATAAATTTCTAAAAACCGCCGACAGGTGGTCATCTTTAGAAACATCTTTAGAAACATGTCTCCAGAAACCTCGGTCCAGATATTTCCAAGAAAAAACAACAGAATTTCTACTCCAGCTTAGCAGCCCTCGGCTCTCTCTGTTGATTGGCATTCTCACGGGCCACAACTCGTTGGGTACCCACGTGAGAAGAATGGGCATTAGCACATCCGACTTATGTATGTAGAGGATGCCAAGATGAGGAGGCAGAGGAAGGATCATTCCACTTCCTCTGTGAGTGTCCTAGCTTGGCCCACACTAGGAAAAAAAACCTCGGAGAATACTTCTTCGACGAACTGGGTGACATCTCTAACCTCCCATTGAGCAACGTCCTGAAATTTACTCGAGTGTCGAATACCTTAGCCGATTCTGTATTTGCACCGCATTACTGCGAAATTCAAAATCAATGTGCATCGGTGTCTCCTCCTTCAATCTCTCCTATTTGTTAGGAATCCCTTAATTAGTGCAAATTATAAGAAAAAAGATCAAAGACACTCCACAGGATATATTGAAAATTTAAAAATTCTACAAATGTTCATGTTCATTTTACCTTATCATGAATTTTTTTCTCTCTTTCAGTTGTTGGAAATGTTAAAATTCTACACACGTTTTGAAATAAATGACGTTACTGGTGATCCTCTAACCGACCACGACATGACTCAAATTCATTACAACAAAATCACCTCCCTACAACGCGCTGCGTTCGCTAAATTCCCCGATTTAAGAATTTTCGCTTTATCCAACGTTGCATCTGTTGATACGCGTGAAGCTCTCGAAAATCACTTCGGAGTTTTAAACGCACTCAATCTAAAGGAAATCGCCTCATTCTTAAATCTAGTACCAGAAAAACTTGAAGAACCCTTTGAATGGCACCGTTTGGATGAAGAATTTCTTAAGGAGTTGTTAATATCTCGCCATGAAAGACACTCTTCTCAGTTGGAAGCACTAAACGAAATGCCACTCTATCCCACGGAGAACATCATTTGGGATGAGAATATAGTCCCCACAGAGTACTACTCAGGCGATGGATGTTTGGCTTTGCCAAAGCTCAACCTACAGTTTCTCACACTTCACGATTATTTGCTGAGGAACTTCAATCTCTTTCGTTTGGAATCAACCTATGAAATTCGCCAAGACATTGAAGATGCCGTGAGTCGTATGCTGCCATGGCAATCAGAAGATGGTGATGTAGTGTTTGGTGGTTGGGCTAGAATGGCTTTGCCAATAGCTTCATTTGCAGTGGTCGAAGTTTCGAAACCCCACATTGGAGAAAAGAAACCTTCGCGAGTGAGAGCTGATATTTCGGTTACTCTGAGTGTTCGCAGGGAAATCAAAGACGAATGGGAAAATTTGAGGAAACATGATGTTTGTTTTTTGATAACAGTGAAGCCAACACAGCCATATGGTAAGTATTGATGATGAAACCTTTTGTTATGTTTTCTTAATTAAAATGAAAAACTTACAGGCACAAAGTATAACCCCCGTGAGCCGTTCATTCCTCAGGTAGGCCTAGTGGCAGTACGTGGCTGTGAAATTGAGGGAATGCTGGATGCCAATGGGCGAGTCATTGAAGATGGCCCTGATCCAAGGCCTACGTTACCAGGAGAACAGAGAACCTACCGTGTCTGGTTAGATTCAAACCAATATCGCTTAGACATGGATGCTTTGCAAGAGGTTTGTGAGCCCTTGAATAAATTTTGATAAACGAAAAACAATTCACTTGCTTATTTTTCTTAGGGTGCCGATGATGTGTACGAAAGTTTCAACATCATAATGCGCCGAAAGCCGAAGGAAAACAACTTCAAAGCAGTACTAGAGACAATACGTCATTTGATGAACACAGAATGTGTAGTTCCGCCATGGTTACACGATATTCTATTGGGGTATGGTGATCCAAGCGCCGCGCACTACTCGCAAATGTCAAACCAAGAAAAGTCGTTAGATTTCAACGACACCTTTCTTGATATTGATCACCTCCGCCAGAGTTTTCCCTCATATGAAATTATTTGTGCTGAGAAAGTACCCGAACTTATCAAACCACCTTTCCGTCTAACATTTGGCGATGTATCCGAACAAAATGACGATGCTGAAGAAAACGGACAGGATGATATTACTGAGCTATCGAAAACAATTGTTGTGGAACCTTATGTATTTGAGAGCAGAGGCCCTTACATGGCGAATGCTCCCAAGAAGTCGGTTACGCATTCTTAAATGCAAAACGTTCACTAAAATATTTCTATTTGCAGGAATACTGTTCGGTTTACCCCTACCCAAGTCGAGGCAATTCGGGCAGGAATGCAACCGGGCTTAACTTTAGTCGTTGGTCCTCCTGGCACTGGTAAAACAGACGTCGCAGTTCAAATCATCTCGAACTTGTACCACAACCATCCAAATCAACGAACTCTCATCGTTACCCATTCCAATCAGGCTCTAAATCAGCTTTTTGAGAAAATCATGGCCTTGGACATTGATGAACGCCATTTGCTTCGTCTCGGTCACGGTGAGGAGGCCTTAGAAACCGAAAAAGATTACAGTCGGTATGGTCGTGTGAACTACGTTTTGGCAAAACGTTTAGATCTACTCACCCAAGTGCAGAAGCTGCAAGAATCAATTAATGTGCCTGGTGACAATGCCTACACATGTGAGACAGCGGGTTACTTTTATCTCTACCACGTCATGGCTCGATGGGAGAAATTTTTGAGCACAGCTACTGAAGCAAGTGTAAAAGATGAAGCCACATGGAAATCTGTTTTTGAGGAGCAATTTCCGTTTGAAAAGTTTTTCTCCGATGCTCCGAAGCCGTTGTTTAAAGGTGAAACTTACAATGACTATCTCGCTATTGCAGAGGGATGCTTCCGTTATGTTTCGAGAATTTTTGCTGAGCTCGAAGAATTTCGAGCTTTTGAACTTCTTCGTAGTGGCTTGGATAGGTCCAAATACTTGTTGGTGAAGGAAGCCAAGATTATAGCCATGACTTGTACACATGCTGCTCTCAAACGTAAAGAACTGGTAAATCTTGGATTTAAGTATGACAACATCTTGATGGAAGAATCAGCGCAAATTCTAGAAATAGAAACATTCATTCCACTGCTGTTGCAAAATCCAATGGATGGTTTTAATCGCCTGAAGCGTTGGATTATGATAGGGGATCACCACCAGTTGCCTCCGGTTATTAAAAATATGGCTTTCCAAAAGTACTCGAACATGGAACAGAGTTTGTTTACACGACTTGTTCGACTGGGTGTACCAACAGTCGATCTTGATGGCCAGGGTCGTGCTAGGTCGGGTATATGCTCGTTGTATAAGTGGCGATATAAGAAATTAGACGATCTCGAGCATATTTTCAAAAGGCAAGAATACAAAAAAGCAAATGCGGGCTTTGTGTATGACTATCAGTTGGTTAATGTTGAGGACTTCAATGGGGTTGGTGAATCAGAACCTAACCCATTTTTCTATCAGGTAAGACTATTGCTTGTTTGTGTAAATTTGCTTCGTCATTCATTTAAGAATGCCTTTATAGAACCTTGCAGAAGCAGAATACATAGTGGCTGTCTTTATGTACATGCGGCTTCTTGGTTATCCCGCTGAAAAGATTTCCATTCTCACAACATACAACGGGCAGAAGCATCTCATCCGGGATGTCATAAGTCTTCGTTGTGGCAAGAACCCACTCATAGGTTGGCCATATAAAATAACAACGGTGGACAAATACCAAGGTCAACAGAACGACTACATCTTGATCTCGTTGGTGAGAACAAAAGCAGTTGGTCATTTGCGAGACGTTCGCCGTTTGGTAGTAGCAATGAGTCGAGCTCGCCTCGGCTTATATGTTTTTGGTCGAGTGTCGTTGTTTAAGAACTGTTTTGAATTGCGCCCTACTTTTGAGTTGGTAAGTCTTTTGCAAAAAAAAAATAACTACAATTGGTTTGAAAACTTTTCGTTTAGCTTACAAAACGTCCCCAAACTTTGCAAATCCTCACAGAAGAGACCTTCCCAGCCACACGTGACATTGATGATTCTATTAGCGGTGAACCAAAGAGCATAAGTACTATGTCTGAAATGGCTGAATATGTCTACAACCTCTACATGAGCAAAATGGAAAATCTGAAAGAGCAAATGACCGAAGTGGAACAGATCTATGACAATTTGCCACTAGAGACAGAACCCACGAACGAAGAGCCTGTGTCTATGGCCGTTGATGATGAGGATGAAGATGACGCAATACCAAAAGTATTAGAGACAACACCTGCACCAACACCACCTGCTGATAAAAAGAAAGCTAAATCAGCGGATGGTAAAGAATCTGCAAAAGCATTCAAACAAACACCGATTATCAATGAGATTGATGAACCCGAACCAGACAATTAAACTTTGAACAACTTCATCTCTAACTAAATAAAATATTTTCTTTTATTTCTTTGGTGCTGTGATTCCTTCTAGCTGTGCTTTAAGCTGGCCATTTGTCTTTTTCAGAAAGGCAACTTCTTCGGCGTATTTTTTCTCTTCGGATGCACGCAGTTCGGCGTTTCGTCGTTCGTTCTGCTCGGATTTGATTTTCATATCTGTGATGATTTCCTCCAAAGTTTCTTTATCTGTTTCCAATTGCTTGACTTTTTCACGTAAAAGTTCTTTTTCCTCATGAGCCTGCAGAGCTTTCCTCATACCAAAAGCCACCGAACTGCAATAAAGGGTTTCATAGGCCTCCATTGACATGGCAATTTCATCACGTACACGAAGTAGTAGCAGTCCCCGTTCGGAGCAATTTATTGTTACTTCCCGAATCAGTTCATCTGCGAAATAATTAAAAATCTAAGAAAATCCTTAAATAGGAAGGTCATTTGCTTACCGAAACATTGCGAATATAGCTCGCGGCGTGTAGGACAAATTCCAGTTTCTCGAGCCTGGGTTTGCTGGAGTCTAGTGTCTAGCATTTCTTGAAGGTTTATTACATCCTGACGAGTAGCTGGGGTGCTGGAGACCTAGGAAAAACATTTGTTTGAATCAAAGATTTTTTTGTATTAATTTTTTGTGTCACATATTATATGGTGTATATGCAGCAGTAGTAAAGCGTTATCAAAACGTGGAGTGCGTCAACCATTTACCAAAACTAAAGTACATATCGTAGGTTTATCAAGAAAAGTAAAGCTGACTAGTGCTGCATTAACTCCATTATGTTCTGGCTATAAAACGTGAACACAAATCCCTGTGAGGACTGTTTATACTTACTGTCTGTGTCCAAAGTTGACCATCTTCTTCCCAGCAACGAGGTGGTAATATTGAGTTTAAAATTTCTTCGGTTTCTCGCTTGATATCAAATATAACTGCTGCTGTCTGAGGCCTTGATATTTCCTTTAAATTTACATTTTTACTCCCAAAATCGATTACGAAAAAAAAACGACTTACGGCATCTCCAGCACCTTTCTTTTCTGGATGTTTGATAACCAAAACCGGATTATCATACCGAACCAGAGTTTGAAATGCTTCAACATTTTTCTCTCCCATTTTATTTATTTTTATTTTTAATTAATAAAAAACAGACTCTGATTGATGAAATTCAATGATTGCTGAAGTATATTTTTATCAGAACGTCACTAACAACAAAAGTAAATAAATAAAATATCTTAGCAACCTTTAGAAATGGTGATAAAACAAAATGACAAAACCTTGTTGAATGACTTATCACCATGGGGCGGGTGAGTATGAGGAGTGGTTTTTTTTTTGTTGGTTGGAGTTATAGCAGAGTTATAACGAGTTGTCTTTCAATGAGTTGTTTCGAGCATTTCAAGTCGGTTAAGGTACCCTTTCACTTGATTGTCTCACCTAAAACTAAACGAACCCTTTTATATCATCAGATATAACCTAATTATAATCAGAGTCTGTTAAGGACTCGTAAACAGCTTAGGCTAGCAAACTTGGAATCAACTTGTTTGAATCCAGTGCAGTTAGTTTAATCAATATAAAGTAATAAGAATCTTTATTTGAAAAGTAGAACTAAATTTAAATAATCTACGTGCAAGTACCTCTGCTTTTTATTTCGTGCGTTCTTTCGTTATTCTTCTTCCCTTCATGTTATATATCTTTTAATACACCAGTAATCAGTCTACTTGTAAGACAATTTTTTTTGGTTTAACGATGTCTCTAGATTCACTTTGATGTAAATTGTCTAGATTTGATACTCTGAGTGATATTGGGCTTTATCGTGAGTAAAATTTGCCTGCAAACATTTCCAGGATTCGAAAATTCATATCGGCAATCCTTGCAAAATTTTAAGCAATCGTGAATGGATCTTCCAATTTATCTGTAATTTAACTTGATTTCGTTCGCATTGACTTTTGTAGGGAGGTAAAAGTAAACACATCAATGTGTAAATACATTTTGTTTTTTTATTTTTTTCGGTGGGAAATTCAATTTGCAGAAGGTTCACGATCACGCGTACTGTTCGTGGGAAACAAAATTTCCTGTGAGGTTACCGATAGGGCCCAGCCTTAGATGTTCGTACGTATCTACCCGTTAGTTCTTTTGTAACCATAATTAATGAAAAATACTCGACGCCGTTTTTCTCTTTGAAACTAGAATAGTCTCGAGACATCGGCTTTACTTTGAAAAGTACAATTTATTCCCTACAGACAAGGATATCGCTAAAACTGGTACTGCCGTTTTAGTAAAATCTTTTTTTCAGTGCCGTAAGGTTATTATCCAAGGTTTGGTTACTTTTGAAGTAACCTGTGTAGTCATACCCCTCGAAAATAACGAAGATATCCTTTTGATATCTTTGTACAATCAATGCGCTGCATCCCGCGCCGACAAAAGACACGACCTTGGTTTGCTTAACGCATTCTGTCAAAATTACACCCAATTCTTAATTGGAGGCGATTTCAACGCACGCCACCAACTCTGGATGAATACCCTGAGTACTCCCCAAGGAGTTGCTATTTCTGACTGGCTGTGTGATAATTTCCACAACCACTATTTCGAGATTGTCTCTCAACCAATACCAACATTTCTGCGAAACCCCTTCGACACTTGACTTCTTCATGTGCTTACCTCACTTAATTTGTAGAATTCCAACACTAACTAACATCTTCTGCACTGCAATTGTATCTGACTCCGATCATTTAGCTGTAAAATTAAACCTTCGCCTTCGGAAAAATTTCAATATTCTCAACAAGAATATATTAATTACGCAATAATCAATTGGCGAGTTTTTCAGAATTCCTTAACGGAAAAGCTACAAAACTGTACGCCTTGCACTTCAGCCAACCTGACCAATGAGGACATTGATTCTGCAATCAATTCCATTGAAAGCTCAAATACCAGTTCAATTGCAGAGCAAGCCCAAGTCCGAGATCTCAAATACAAATATAAAGACTTACCCGAACACATACAAAGTATGTAAATATTGGCAAAAGCCTCGAAAAATTCTACAGAGAATTTTTAACCGTACCTGGGTACTTAACCCACGGAGATGAATACCAGAGTGTTCTCTCACAACTCAAGTGTCTCAGTACCCTCATCGACTAAAACACCAAAACCTACATCGACTCCCAATTCAGAAAACGACTTAACGTCATAAAACCTGGTCCAAATACATTCAAGCAAATTAACCAAATTGTAGGAAAGAAATCTCCTATACTTGGGCAACTGCAACACAATGACGTCACTCTAGCAACCGACCATGAGAAAACTAATGGCACTTTCCATTGGTTTCACTCGGGGAAGCACTCATTTTAAAAACCAATGGAACACCCAAAATAATTTCTGTTCAGTTTAACGTAATTGCCTTTGTGTGAGTGAAACACCTATGGCTCTTAAAAAATATTCCTTGAAGAAAATTTTCTTTTTGACATTTGAGTAACATGTGTTAGTGCTTCTTGAGTCGATTCTCATTTCAAATCGAGAAGCGGCTCTCACTCCTCAGAATCATGAGAAGCAATCTTTTTGCACCATTGGAACGGTTTGAGAATGCTTCTGGACGCTCCTGGACGGTTCTTTTCGTCCAATGGAAAGTGCCATAACGCTTTTGCAGACTTCTTCGAAAGCAATTTCAAACCCATTCCTCACATTCATTTACCTGAGTTTTTCTCAGACGTCAACAATGAAATCTCATTATTAGTTTCACAAAACCCCGAGCCGCTCACAACATTCAACGAAGAAAATTCATCAGTCTTCACAATAACCGATGATATTTTCACAAATCCGCTAGACCTTTGCGGTTCAATCCAATGCGGTAACTCCAAAAAATCTTCGGGACCTGACAAGGTTTCCAATTTTGTTATCAAGAAACTCCCTCCGACTGCGATTATAATTCTTACGATTATTCTCAATAACTGAATTAACAACAGTTATTTTCCAAGTAAATGGAAAATATTCCCAATTCCTAAGAAACCAGGGGCGAATTCTGTTAGCAGTTTTCGACCTATCTCGCTCCTCCCAAACCTCAGCAAACTACTTCAAATGCTAAATGCTAATTCTCAATAAACTTGGCTCACTATCACTATGCTCCTCAATGGGTATAGTGCAGCATAACCAATTTGGGTTTAAAGCATACCACTCCACTTTCGAACGTTGTTAAGGCTTCACACAGATACAACCCTGGCTCTTATCAAAAAAGAGGTAACAGTAGGTTGTCTGCTTGATATTCAAAAAGCATTTGACACCGTTTGGATAGATGGTCTGATTTTCAAGTTGAAATCATTTCACTTGCCTAGACATCTTATCACAATCATACACAGCTTCTTGACCAACCGTAAGTTCTACGTACGAGTGGGAAATACCAAGTCTGTATTCAAAAACATCTGCGCAGGGTTTTTTTTTTTTTTTTTTTTTTTTTTTTTTTTTTTTTTTTTAACGCGCACATCAAGGGGTTATGAATACCCTTATAATGTTGTTAAACACAGTGCGAGCATTTAGGAAAATAGGAGAGGATTTGAAAGGAGACACCGATGCACGTTGCTCTTGAACCTTTGTGAATCGTAATGAAGGGGAAATACAGAGCCAGGTAAAGCATTCCACATTCGGGTGGTGCGACTGAAATACGAATCTCTATACTTGACTGTACGTCCGAAGTTGGGCTCAAGGTAAAACTGATGAACATTCCTAGCGAGGCGGGTGTTGCGGCTAAATTGTTTCAGGGGAGGAATGCAACTGGCTACTTCACTAGAGCACTGCTTGTGAAAAAAGCGATAAAAGAGAGTGAGACAGGCAACGTTTCGACGATGTTCAAGAGAATCAATTGATTCTACGATTGAACTATCACCTATCAATTTTAACGCTCTATTTTGTACCCTATCAAGGAGGTGCAAAGATGTTTGAGAAGCACCTGACCAGATATGGGAGTTATACCTGACCAGATATGGGAGTTATACTGCAGCGTTGCCCAAGGCTCACGTCTTGGACCTGACCTCTTCAATCTTTTCACCCTCGACCAACCAGCAAACACGCCAATGACAAAAGCCCTACTGATGACTCCATCACTTATTGTGCATCCATAAGCCCAGAAATAGCTCTCCGTAGAGTGAAGGAACACATCCTTAGGCTCTGGGAGTACTACCTACAATGGGGAATTGAAATCAATCCCACTAAAACAGAGTTAATCTGCCTTAGGAATCCCTCGCGTAATGGCATAGCCACAAGATGCAAACTCCTGTCCCTGACACTCCCCGATAACACAATCATCACACCTAAGCAAAGTGTTAGGTTCAAATTCAACCAACATGCTAAACACACTCTTCGCAAGGCAAACGGTGCCTTAGCTCTCCTTCATCCTCTTATGAAAGTAAGAGGCGGTCTCCAACCACGAACGAAACTTCTGCTTTACAAGCAACTAATTCGTTCTATACTAACTTATTGCTTTCCTATATGGTACACAATAAGTCCAACATATATGAAGAAAGTGCAAATATTCGAGCGCAAGGCAATGAAAGGCTCTACAAAACATCTAAAATTGTTCCTATAAACAAATACCTACACAACCTCAGCACCGAAATGCTGAGGAAAATCCCATCCCATCCCAGCCCTCTTATTAATGTAATTGCAGGTAACCCAGCCCCCGACGACCGATATCTCCAGGTAATATCCATAATGGATCCAGCATTTCGAATGTCGCAAGAAGACAGCTTCGGAGACTTCTACATCGCTGATGGAAGAGGAACGCAGCACAACAGAGGTTGAAGTTTGAAGACACCAAGAAACCCAAAAAAGTGGAAATACAATAGATTCCAGGACCTCAGCGACCATCCAACTAACATACTCGTCCACCAACATTCCTCCAATGACCGTCAGCACTGCTCAACCCGACGAGAACATACCAATTATTTATTTAAGAAACAAGTAAATGTTAGACATAGATACCTTTTTAATAAAAATGTATAAAACCCGCCAATTTAACGAGGCAGAGCCCCGACTGTGCAAAAAAAAATGAGAAATCTGGTCCTCTTTTCAAATTTTGTGACGCCAAGGCCACAGTGATTTTGGAGCGTAATCTTAAGGAAGATCTTACACCTTATGCAGGTAGAAGTTCCAACGATAAATAAAAAACTACAGAATCATCTGAAACAGCACAAAACCAAGTATATTCAATTTCCAAGTTTTCAACCTTATTGGATTTTTATGTGAGGCGTGCGTGCCAACAAATGCAAAAATCGTTTATTTATGTAGATGAATAGACTGACTTTATATTTTTCAAAATATTCACTACATTACGATACCGGCGATAAAGGCAACACTTCGTTCATAGGGTTGTCAAGGAAACCTGGGGTCAACCCTGGTAAACACAACTTTGAGACTTAGCTGAAAAAAGACCTAATTATTCCTGTTGATGTGACCATAACACGGTTACTGTTATTAAGAATGAACTCCCTGTAAGTTACCCGTTGCAAACGGGAGTAAAAAAATTAATGTGCGTAGCGAATCGAACGTTCGATAAGAAGTTAACTTCATTTAATGGATTATTATTATCAATAGCCTTCTTCCATTCTCTTCAATATTAAACTCTAATCAAAAAAACATAGATTACTGCATAGTTTTTCCTTCTAGAATTGATAATGGCGCAGCAAATGAAGTCAAATGCTCGATTCGCTACTCGTAATAGGGTCCTAAAGCATGACCAACAAATAAAAATATCGTTCTATATATAAAATTAATTTAGTGGATAATACCAAATCGTAAATCATTGTCGACTCTTTAGGTTTATTTGTATAAAAAATATAAACTTTGAAAGCTACAACGTGTGTCTTCAAAAAAAAAATTCAGCTATAGGTGTGCTTTCACAGCTTCTGTGTCAGCTCCGGTACAACTTTGAATAGATCAGCAACCAGCCCAATGTCAGCGACTTGGAAAATTGGAGCCTCAGGATCTTTGTTGATAGCAACAATTGTTTTTGAGTCTTTCATGCCCGCTAAATGTTGAATAGCACCAGAGATTCCAACTGCAATGTATAGATCCTAAAAAAGATATAAAAAATTCCCAAGTCAGTATGGTGTATTCTTTAACCATTTTACGGCCAAGTACTCACGGGAGCGACAATTTTCCCAGTTTGACCAATTTGTAAGTCATTGGGAACATAGCCGGCGTCAACAGCGGCACGAGAAGCACCAACGGCCGCTGTAAACTTATCAGCAAGATCGTACAACAGTTTGAAGTTATCACCCGATTTAAGACCTCGTCCTCCAGACACTATTACCTTGGCTCCGGCGAGCTCAGGACGATCAGATTTGGTTAGTTCCTGTGATACGAATTCTGATAGATCGCTTTTGTAGTCTCCTGCTGGCGCTTGTTCGATGGCAGCACTTCCACCAGCTCCAGCTGCTTCGAAGTTAGTTCCACGAACAGTGATAACTTTGACGGCATCCTTGGATTTCAAGGTAAGGATGGCGTTTCCTAAAAATGACATACTTATAATGTCTCGTAAAAATGAACACTTGAACGTCATTGAAATAAAATGTTTGTTACATAACAACGGAATGCTTTATGAGCGAATATAATGAACACTGCAATCACCTGCATAAATGGTCCTTACAAATGTGTCTTCTGACTTGACATCGATAATTTCCGATATCGGAGACACATCCAATTTGGCTGCGACTCGTGGAAGCACATTTTTGCCAAAAGCCGTTGCTCCTGCCAGGATGTGGGTAAATTTGAATTGGTTTTGTGCAGCAAGCACTAACGGTGTTATCGATTCAGGAGTAAATCCTTTAAACGCTTCGTTTTCAGCAACAATCACTTTGCCGACTCCTTGAATCTTTGACACAGCTTCCGATGCCTGTTGAATTAGAAAAAAAGCACAAAAAAATAAAGTCACTGCCTGACATAATCTTATATACGTAGCTACTTACTGGTCCACACTTTGTTCCTGCTACCAAAACTGTAACATCCCCACAAATTTTCGTAGCAGCAGTAATGGTATTCAGTGTAACCGGATTTAGAACTTCATTGTTATGCTCGGCTAGGACAAGGGTGCTCTTGCAACGGTGCAACTGCAAGAATCAAGAAATTGTTTAGTTTTAGATTTCATTCCCTGACGAAATTTGCAATTTACTATTTCACGGGAAACTTACAATGCTTGAGCGAACAAAAGTTCTCGTACTTGAAAACATATTTACACAAAAGGACAAGGATTATCAATTACAGCAATTTTCCACAGATAACGTGTAAAAGGTTAATAAAAAATAATCTTTCCTCTACCCTTTTGCAGGTATTTTTGATTGAAAGTCCAAAGGTACAATTTTGCAGTTGTTGTCTGATTTGACACATGAAATATGTAAAATATGACATTGAGCTACAGAGCCATCTATATCTCAAGACATGACACTATGAGCAATAAATTTAAGAACCTTTAGGATGCGTTCGGTGATTATACAGTGAATCGCAAAAGTAAGTGCGAAGCACAGAGTAGATAATACAGAGTATCCACTTCCACCCCTTCAGCCCGAAACACCCGCAAAAAATTTTTCAATATGGCGTCCTATTTCTGAGTTTGAGGCTCTGTGCTCACTAGCACAGAGTATAACCAGAGAGTCCACTTCAGCAAGGTAGTGCGTTTTGCCTACAAGCTAAACTAAACCGGATGCCCGCACCGGATGCCCACACTGGCCTTCACTTCCCACAGATCAAAGTCAGTTGAGTTTGAAAAGTAAAAAAATTTTTTTTTGGTTGCAAAAAAAATCGATAATTTTTAATTTTCATACAGCCTAGAACTTAAAAAAATGAATTTAAGTTGCAGGAATTAACTTTTTTTTCCCATTTTGACCAGTATTTCACTGTAAAAGACAAAAATTAGTAAAAAATTTCATACCGATGCAGGCGTTTTGTTAAGTTTTCACAGTTCATACTAGTGAGCACAGAGCCTCAAACTCAGAAATAGGACGCCATATTGAAAAATTTTTTGCGGGTGTTTCGGGCACAGAGTAGATAATACAGAGTATCCACTTCCACCCCTTCAACCCGAAACACCCGCAAAAAATTTTTCAATATGGCGTCCTATTTCTGAGTTTGAGGTTCTGTGCTCACTAGTATGAACTGTAAAAACTTAACAAAACGCCTGTATCGGTATGAAATTTTTTTTACTAATTTTTGTCTTTTTCAGTGAAATACTGGTCAAAATGGAAAAAAAAGTTATTTCCTGCAACTTAAATTCATTTTTCTAAATTCTAGGCTGTATGAAAACTAAAAATTATCGATTTTTTTTGCAACCAAAAAAAAAATTTTTACTTTTCAAACTCAACTGACTTTGATCTGTGGGAAGTGAAGGCCAGTGCGGGCATCCGGTGCGGGCATCCGGTTTGGTTTAGCTTGTAGGCAAAACGCACTACCTTGCTGCAGTGGACTCTCTGGTTATACTCTGTGGCACAGAGTAGATAATACAGAGTATCCACTTCCACCCCTTCAACCCGAAACACCCGCAAAAAATTTTTCAACACGAATTCAAAATGGCTTCCTATTTCCTGATAAAAAAATGGAGTAGTGGTAAGATTCTAAACGTCAATAGAAAAGGAAAAAAAAACATGACATATCTTTGACATTCGAGAGTCCACGAATGAAAAATTTTGGGATGTTTCATTTATTGTAAGTATAACTAAATTAAAAAGTTTTTAGCTTTCAGTTAACTAATTCTATAAAACTGATAAAAAACATCTGCAACCGCATTCGAAGCTCCTGCAGCAGCAAAACCAGCAGCCGTTGTTTCAGAGAAGTCCGCAGCTGAGAAACTAGCAGCAGTTGGTAGAGCCAAGGAGGTTCCAGCAAAAAAGGCAGCAGCCGCAGCAAAGAAGCCCGCAGGAGCTGCCAAGAAAGCTACTCCAGCCAAGAAGATCAGAGTCAAGAGTGTTGCTAAGCCTTTTGGAGAACCATTTAGCATTTAAGAACAACTCTCAACTAGAAGAAGAACAGCTATTATCAACAACAACTAAAGCCTCCAAATAGCCAAAACCGAGCTTGCACGACGGTATTTTTTCACTTTGTCACATCGTCATTTCTTATTCCATTTGTTCATTCAACGAAATGAAAAAAATAAAATGAAATTTATACATAAACCAGTTGTCTTACCGTATGGTACAAAAATAGCATTAATAATTTCGTTCACTCCAGCCCTCTAAGGTATTCAAATGCTTTTTTTTTTTAAGCCTCTATCTCAATATCAGACTGAGTGTTTTTTAAGTTCTGGGCTGGCATCAACTTGGCCTGAAGTAGAACTAGGTTTGGTTGGGAGAATTCAGGTTACACACAGGGATTTTAAGTGGCACGTATTTTTTTCAAGTGACCGAGTGTTGATTTTGTAGTTAAGCCTTTTTAAGAATCGAAAACCTAGGAATTTTCGACAAATCATTTTCAAAGAAACTTAGGTCAATCCTTTGGAAGATTGTAAATCTATACCAAACGCGAGCGATCCTACTGTTTTTAATTGTACGATCTGCAGTGCAGTACCCTTGTACAATCATTAAATGCAAATGCACACAAGAAACATTACATTTTTCAAACTGCACTCATTAAACATTAAACCCACTTTTTGCCACTTCTATTTCAATCCTAAGCTTCCAAATGCACGTATGTCATCACTTTTAATAACTGAGCTATGCACAATCTTTTCAAATACGACGTTAAAAAAGTGATAGTGTGTCGCCTTGTTAAAAGCATTCTTCGACATCAAAAGTCTCGGTAAAATTTTTACCGAGTTTAGCCGATTCTTAAATAAAATCAAATTGAAGATTGAAAACTATGTTGCTGCTTCGGATATTAACATGGGCTGCCCTAAAGAATTCTCAATCAAAAGCGTAATAGGCGTAGCATTGCTTACCCGATAAAGCAGTTGAAATAATTAAAACTCTTTTAGACAATCTTACAATACCAGTTACTTACAAAATAAAGTAAGTCCCTAATAAAGTAGTCTACTACTTTGTTAGGGACTTACTCATCAACTTGTTGAATCTTCTCATCAGGATAAAGCCAACTGTAAAGGAAACAATTGATTTAGTAACAAAATTTGCTTCAACTGGTATAGCGGCTATAGGTATACACGCAAGCACCAAAGACACAAATTTCTTTTTTTAGATACCTCGCTACCGAAAAGTATCCTTCATATGTATGAAATCGAACGTATAGACAAACCATTTCTTGCGGATCTGCTCATTTGATGGAAAAAATACAGCAGTTATTTTTGGGAAAAGAATAAAAAGTATGCAGAACAAAAATCAGCACTCGTGTGTCTTCTCAATTTGAGCCTGGTAGAAGAAAGTGAATAATAAAAAATGGCAGCATAGGTATTGAGATGACGAGTTCTCATATTTTTTTTTGTAATAAAGTCTAGTATATCTAACATAAAATTTTTTACTGCGGATGTGTTTTCTATAAATTTATAAACTATGTTATTTTGCTTCTCTTAAACATGGTTGTAATTTTCTCGATATACGAATCAATTTCCGACGATTCGGCAATATTTGCATAGTGGTCACCTAGACGATGTTTCTTTGATATCAGAACAGCTCCGCACCAGTGACTGGAGATACCACCTCTACCTTTAGTGCGGATAGTTGCTTGCCAGGGATGACGACCTCTTTTAGCTACATTATAACACGTTCAAATTGGATTAAAGTGTCCACATATTTTTCTATGTGAGCTTGCAGCCTTGCTGGACCTTTCCATTGGGTACAGATCCATGCCGATGTCATCAGTATTCGAAATTTGTAAGTCTTCTTCGAATCTATGGGAGTTTTGGGTTTGAGTATTTGGCAAACGTGGGGCAGGGCCTATTGTGCACTTTAGACTGACATCTTCAGTATAATGGTTGCAGTTGTGTTCACCCCAAGACCAATGATTGCATGTGTCAAGAGTGGTTTCGTTGCCAAAGCACGACAGTTGATCCAGCCAAATTGGGCCAGTGCCCGGTCCGAAGGCATTCTTCACAATTTTCTGAAGTTCGTTTTTAAAAATCAATACAAAGTTTGATACAGTGTATTAAACAAATCTCTTACCGCAGGTCCATAATGTCCAAGGGAATTGCAAGCAACTTGAGCTTCTATCTGTCCGAAGTCGTCATCACAAATTGTACCCCAGACACCACGATACAAAACTTCCAGACGGCCTTCTTCCTTAACACCTCCACCCCTTATTCTGAATTCCACAGTCGACTGAAAAGAAACAAATCAGAATCATACCTTTTGTTAGCATTATTTGACTTACATTGCAAACTGCACTGTTTTCGTCTGACTTATCCGAACAATCTGGTACGTTGTCACACACAAATGCAGGTGGTATGCACTCCTTGGATGTGCTGCATAGCCAATAGTCATTTGGACATGTCATTACTGGTGTCTTACATTGAACACCAACAACTTCATCTGGACCACAGTCACTTACGCCCATCCCATGAACGGACAGTCCTTGAGAGATGCCTCGTTGCCAGAACAATCCACTTCATCCATAACGAAAGCAACTTCCCTTCTTGAGTATAAAACCACGCCAAGTAGACCTGTGAAAGTGCTCCAACAGTCTGACGTTCAGTTTTCATAAATCATTACATTACTTTTCTGGCTTACTCCTGTTTAAAAGGAGCGGTCGATCACTAAACTTGTGCTAAAAAACAACAACTCCAGAACATCTACCATCGACCGAGCGTAGGGTGGATGAAATGGCGAAGAGACTCCGCCGTCTTCTGTGATAGTAAAATGCTCCCTAAATTGATTGAAGAGTCTTTACCGCGGTTTTGCGTCCAGCACTCACAAACGGTTCACAATGTTGGGCAATGTATAAAAAGTAATGAGATTAAGTTGACGGCAGGTGAGAGCTGAGATAAAAATAAACTTTTCAACAAAAATATTTTCCACGCACGAACGAAATTGGTTTGTTTTTGTTTGCCTATCTGTCATTCTATAGTGTGGGGAGTTTAAGGCTATGTGCACACTGGAATATTTTGTGAAACTTAACTAAACGCCTGCATCGGTATGAAATTTTTAACTAATTTTTGTCTTTTTCAGTGAAATACTGGTCAAAATGGAAAAAAAAGTTAATTCCTGCATCTTAAATTCATTTTTCTAAGTTCTAGGCTGTATGAAAATTAAAAATTATGGATTTTTTTGCAACCAAAAAAAAATTTTTTACTTTTCAAACTCAACTGACTTTGTTCTGCGTCCGCACACAATGGCGGCTGTGGTAAGTTAAGGCCAGTGAGATCATCCGGGTGGGGTCATCCGGTTTAGTTTAGCTTGTAGGCAAAACGCACTACCTTGCTGCAGTGGACTCTCTGGTTATACTCTGTGCTCTGTGGTTTCGGGCTGAAGGGGTGGAAGTCTATACTCTGTATTATCTACTCTGTGCTCACTAGTATGAACTGTGAAAACTTAACAGAACGCCTGCATCGGTATGAAATTTTTTACTAATTTTTGTCTTTTACAGTGAAATACTGGTCAAAATGGGAAAAAAAGTTAATTCCTGCAACTTAAATTCATTTTTTTAAGTTCTAGGCTGTATGAAAATTAAAAATTATCGATTTTTTTTGCAACCAAAAAAAAATTTTTTTACTTTTCAAACTCAACTGACTTTGATCTGTGGGAAGTGAAGGCCAGTGTGGGCATCCGGTGCGGGCATCCGGTTTAGTTTAGCTTGTAGGCAAAACGCACTACCTTGCTGAAGTGGACTCTCTGGTTATACTCTGTGGTGCGAAGCACAGAGTATAACCAGAGATGCCTACAAGCTAAATCAAACCGGAAAACCGCACCCGGAAAACCGCACTGGCCGTCACTTACCACAGCCGCCATTGTGTGCGGTCGCAGAATAAAGTCAGTTGAGTTTGAAAAGTAAAAAATATTTTTTTGGTTGCAAAAAAATCGATAGTTTTTAATTATTATACAGCCTAGAACTTAGAAAAATGAATTTAAGTTGTAGGAGTTAACTTTTTTTTCCATTTTGACCAGTATTTCACTGAAAAAGACAAAAATTAGTAAAAAATTTCATACCGATGCAGGCGTTTAGTTAAGTTTCACAAAATATACCAGTGTGCACATAGCCTTAAACTCACCACACGACAGAATGACAGATAGGCAAACAAAAACAAACCAATTTCGTTCGTGCGTGGAAAATATTTTTGTTGAAAAGTTTCTTTATTCCTTATCTCAGCTGCCGTCAACTTAATCTCATTACTTTTTATACATTGTCCAACATTGTGTACCGTTTGTGAGTGCTGGACGCAAAACCGTGGTAAAGACTCTTCAATCAATTTAGGGAGCATTTTACTATCACAGAAGACGGCGGAGTCTCTTCGTTATTTCATCCACCCTACGCTCGGTCGATAGTAGATGTTCTGGAGTTGTTGTTTTTTAGCACAAATTTAGTGATCGACTGCTCCTTTTAAACAGGAGTAAGCCAGAAAAGTAATGTACATAATCTGAAATTAAACTAAAATATGTAGAGTCAAACCCGAGGACGTGAAGATAGACTATTGAAAGATAAAGATGAAGTTGTTGGTGTTCAATGTAAGACACCAGTAATGACATGTCCAAATGACTATTGGCTATGCAGCACATCCAAGGAGTGCATACCACCTGCATTTGAGTGTGACAATGTGCCAGATTGCTATGTAAGTCAAATAATGCTAACAAAAGGTATGATTCTGATTTGTTACTTTTCAGTCGACTGTGGAACTCAACGGGTGGATGTGTTAAGGAAGAAGGCCGTCTGGAAGTTTTGTATCGTGGTGTCTGTGGTACAATTTGTGATGACGACTTCGGACAGATAGAAGCTCAAGTTGCTTGCAATTCCCTTGGACATTATGGACCTGCGGTAAGAGATTTGTTTAATACACTGTATCAAACTTTGTATTGATTTTTAAAAACGAACTTTAGAAAATTGTGAAGAATGCCTTCAGACCGGGCACTGGCCCAATTTGGCTGGATCAACTGTCGTGCTTTGGCAACTAAACCACTCTTGACACATGCAATCATTGGTCTTGGGGTGAACACAACTGCAACCATACTGAAGATGCCAGTCTAAAGTGGACAATAAGCCCTGCCCCACGTTCGCCAAATACTCAAACCAAAAACTCCCATAGCTCCGAAGAAGACTTACAAATTTCGAATACTGATGACATCGGCATGGATCTGTACCCAATGGAAAGGTCCAGCAAGGCTGCAAACTCACATATCTTTTCGAAACAACAGTTTTAAGGGGTTGATTATTTTATCAACATTTAAAGGTGCTTACTAAGTATTTATAAAAAAAAATGTTTTTATATGTAAATCCGTTTGAACTTTTTAATGGAAAATTTTATTTTGTTATACTGTAACATTTAACCAAAAACATTTATTAAAACAATTTTCATAAATAAAATAACTTATAACAATATGTTTCTACTATTTAAAAGAATTTTCAACTAGGTGTGATCATAGCCACAGAATCCGCAATACTGGCACACCACCAGGAACCTCTGGATTACTTTGCGCTCTATTTCTTCACTTGATTTGTTTGCTGTTTCCTTGTCGTCAGTTGAAGGTGGTGCCTTTACGGCTTGTGTAAATTTTGTTGGGGTTGTTTAGGGCTGCGGCTGCAGCATTTTCCTGTTGTCGACTCATATGAATGCTTTCATCAGCTTTAGAAATAAGTTCACTTGCTGATTCTTGAACTGAAAAGCCTACTGTCACAACAAAGTAAATGTTGGCTCCAGGACTCTCAACGCACTGAATTGTTGTCTTACCATCGAACGGAACACCTACTTGCTCGAGCATGTCTTGTACTGTGCACGATTCTCTCGGAAGTGTAAATGTTATTAAACGCTGTTCCTCTGAGGCCAGGATCACCAACATCTTCGCACTGTTTCTGTCATTTTCGGAGTTATTTTGAAACTGTTGAATGCTGCGATTTTGAATGACGCGCTGAGTTTGAATTTCGTAGTTATTATGAGATGTTCGCTGTACACTTGCCAATGTCATGGTTTGTTCAGTTGTTTGGGGATTGTTTGTTGTACCACTAGGTGTGGGTTGGATAGCTACGCGTGCAACATTACTTAGAGCAGTCGTTGGCGATTGACCAGCAGTCGACAACTTCAGCTTTTGGGCCACAGTAATGGGATTTGCTGTTTGTTGGCTTCGTTGCATAGGAGCTACTTTGTGTACTGGAGGATTGCGTTTTTTATACTCGCTAAGGGTCATACAAGTACCATCATGAGTCAAAATAACTGGTTCACTTTCAGCAGGCCTAGTTCGGCCACTTCGGGTTCGTCCTCTAACAGGTGGGCCACCTCTGCACCACGTGTTGGTGTAACGGATAATGCGGGTAGCGATTTTGTTAGGGATCTATTCAACAGCTCTCCCGCCAAAGTTCTTTTCTTCTCTTCTTCAATCTTGACTTGAACAGCAGCGGCAGCACAATCAGCAGATGCATTGGCGGCAGTGGCTGGACATGGCATACGCTTAGGATTCTCAGTGAATACTCTATTACAACTACAAAAATGAGACCAAAAATGGATCAAATCCATAAAATATGCGAATTGATTTTTACACTTACCGCTCACACTTGGCATGATCATAGCCACAGAATGTGCAATACTGGCACACCGCCAGGAATCCTTGTAGATGTTTGGAGTGTACGCTGTACGGTTCGAAGAACTCATTGTTGCGGTCGATGCAGTTGACATTGGAGCAACAAGTAGAGAGTACCGAACGCCATGTTTGGCAATTTTTAATTTAAGAGCAGCCCAATCCCAGAGGTCGGTTGGAGTTTTGTTTCACATGTCTTATTGCAAGATATCTTTGCTGACTGGACTTCTTTTGTACGTTTCATATGGGCCTTCCTTCTCAGCCAGCTCACAACTGGCTACCAGAACCTAGAAAATCTGCTGGTTGATCGATTTAAAAATTAATTTACAAGAAATAAAATATTACAACATTTTGCAATATTTTGCAACTGTCAAAGATAAGTGTCATCTTGTTTTTTTTTTTTATTTATTGAAGTTTGGAACTTCACCACGACTCCATTTTTAATCAAGAAATAGGACGCCATATTAAATTCGTGTTGAAAAATTTTTTGCGGGTGTTTCGGGTTGAAGGCACGTTGAAGGGGTGGAAGTGGATACTCTGTATTATCTACTCTGTGATGTATACCGTTCTATTCAAGTGATTAGCTGATAGAAAAATTATTTTAAGTGCGTTTTTTCTTTTCATGTTGTCTTTTGTTTTGGTGTGTGTTTATTTCTGAATCAAAGCCACTTAAGTTGCATGAGAATTCGGAAAAACACAAATTCCAACAGCACAAATATATAGGTCTGTTCGTTGAACTTTCCCCAGGGTTGACCCAGGTTTTCTTGACAACCCTATCAGTTGTCAAAAAAAACCTGGGTTTTCCAGTCCTCAAAAAACACTACACCACAAATCACCACACATCCCTGTCATTAAAAAAAAAATACATGCCATTTGACAGCCCTCAAATCGCCACAGCAAAAAGCTAGGGCGAGTTTGGGGAAAACCTATGGCTCAAAGAACACTCAATTTGACATTCAGGGCGAATTTAGGTTTCTCAAAAAACGCTTTGTGGCGACTATAGGGCAACCCCAGGGCTTCAACGAACAAACCTTATTTGTGCAAATAGGCATTGCTGTTGACAGCATTTCTGCAGCTGTCGCAACAATAATGTTGATATTTTTTCGGAGAGCCATAAAAGTTCATTATCAAAAAACGACAGTCAAAAAAGTAGGACCAACTGCCACCTTCGGTAATCTCACACCAAGAAAACACATGTTAAAAATAATACCGTTAATAACGTTTCAAAAAACTAATCAGACTTTCCCTATTTTACCAGAACGTAGGGGAGCCTCGTAGTAAAACTACTGATTTTTTTCATTAACTCTCAAGCTTTTGCACACGATATTTTTGTTCTGACAGAAACCTGGTTCCATTCAGGCACTCTGGATACAGAGCTTTTTAACTCAGAATTTCAAGTATTTAGAACAGACCGTCATTCACACGTAGAAGCAGGCGTAGGAGGTAGTGTTCTTATAGCTTGTCACAATAGTTTTTTGTCCACTAATATCACTTTTCCTTTTATTTAAACAATACATCAAATTTGCATTGAAGTTACCTTTGAGTCTAATAGCGTTTTTCATTGAAATTCGATAGATAGATAGTGCAAAAAGTTTCTGGAACTTTGTAAATTCAAAGAAAGATTCGGAGGGCTACCCAAATAACTTTACATTTATGGTAGGTAATGTCACCTTGACAAAAACTTCTGAAATTTGCAACGCTTTTGCTCACCATTTTTGTGATTCCTTCTCTAATTCTAATGTAGATATAGATCGTAGTTTCTTCGAGTTTCTATATAAATGTCCTTAAGCTAATTTTAATAATGTCCCAATAGACCTAGAAAGAGTTCTTCACAATATTTCATCTTTGAACGATGATTACTCTGCTGGCCCTGATGGCATCCCTCCAATAATTAAAAAGAAGTGTAAGTCCCAAATTGCATTTCCTCTTCATTATTTGTTTTCATTGGTCGTTAGATTCTGGTCGATTCAATTTACTGTAGAAAAGATCTTTTATTACACCTGTATTTAAAAAAGGTATTAAATCGGATATTCTTAACTACAGACCAATATCTACGCTTTTGTGAATGCTTAGCTTTCGATGTTAAAAATATAATTTGCAAACAGCAACATGGTTTTGTACAGAAAAGATCAACAGTAACAAACCTTGTATTTTTTCTTCATAAGTGTTCCAACGCACTTGAAAGCGGACAAGAATTAGATTGTATATATTGTAACGTGCGCTTAGTTCGAAACTTCACTTTTCTATTTATTTCTACCACTTTTATTCAGTATCTATACTTTATTCGATCTCAACTCGACTTTTGGACTATCACTTGTAAACAATTTACTCTTCACTTTATCACTCTATAATCAAAACTGACTGCTCGTTGCGTCAGCGCAGCGGCCTATTTATATAGAACAACACTCATCTAGAGCGTTCCAGTTTCTTCTCCATGGTTTCCACATTTGCTGTCAAGCATCTCTACACTCACACACACTGGCTTACAAGCAATGCCTGTCATTTATACCATTCCATTATAGTGTTGCCAGTTGTGTTTTCGGTTAAACGTTTTCGATTAGGAAATTCGTATAAATGTTGGGTGTTCATTATACTGCCCCCTCCTTAAGATTGTTCGTCCCGAATAATTCCATCTGCAGCCTCACCACTATATCGATGCAGCCGGTCACAATGAACTACTTTTAACTTGCCTCTTAATCCTCTTTGGATGCAGTAAACCACGTCGTTAATCCTCGTGACAACAGTATAAGGACCTTCCCAGTTCTGCTGAAGTTTCGGTGACAATCCCTTTTGACGATGAGGATTATAAAGCCACACACGATCTCCTGCTTGGAATCCTGCCGTTGTCGCTTTTGTGTCGTACCGTGTCTTCATCCGGTCGCTGTAGGTTTTCATCCGTTCCCTTGTTCTTTTATGGATGTCAGCGAGTCTCTCCTTGAGGTCATCCACATACTCGTTCGTGTCCTGTGGCTCCGCTGTGGGGCATCCAAATTTAAGTTCGCTGGGCAGCCGCATGGTTTTCCCGAACAGGATGTCAGATGGTGTTTGTCCTGTCGAGCTATGTACTGCACTTCTATAGGCCATCAGGAATAGCGGTACGTGCCTATCCCAGTCTCTTTGGTAGTCGCCTACGACCTTGGTGAGGTGTTCTTTCAAGGTCCGGTTGAATCTTTCAACCATCCCATCAGATTGTGGATGAAGCGGTGTGGTTCTGGTCTTCTTGATGCCAAGTAGTCCGCACACTCCTTGGAAGATGTTTGACTCGAAGTTCCTCTTTTGGTCGGAATGGAGTTCCATAGGTACGCCAAACCTACTTACCCAGTTAAACACAATCTGGTCGACCACCGTTTTGGCTTCTTGATTTGGGATGGCATACGCCTCAGGCCATTTGCTAAAATAGTCCATTACAACCAGAATGTACTTGTTTCCAGCGTTGGTCTCTGGAAAAGGCCCAGCCACATCTACTGCAATCCTCTCAAAAGGCGATCCAACGTTGTACTGATGCATCTTACCTTGAATCATCCTACCAGGTCCTTTGGTTGCAGCACACTTGTCACATGTTCCGCACCACTTCTCCACGTCATCTCTAGCTGTAACCAGTAGAACCGATGTCGCACCTTCTCCAGTGTTTTGTTAACTCCCAGGTGACCTCCAGAAGGTCCGTCGTGCATCTCCCGAAGAACTTCACTGACTTTCGATTGCGGTACGATCAGCTGCATCACATATGATTTACCGTCAGCGGACTCCCATATTCGCCTGAGGAAACCTTCTTGCACATAATATTGAGTCCCACTGTGCCCAATAGGCTTTGAGAACTGGACTCCTGTCAGAAATGTCTCCCCATTCAGGGGCCGAATCACAGCTCACGATATCGAGTGAGTGAGTGGCATTAGAGATCGAGTGAGTTAGTAACCATTTTGGAATTATAGCATACGTGACCTCTCGTATCGTATTGCTCTTTAAAATTGTACTAGTATCATCGAATATTCACTTGTAAATTTCGAGTTTCTATTAATTCATAGATGTCGCTGGTGTCTCTTTATACTTATTTCATTATTTTTTGGTAGGTAACATTTATGCCTTTGTAAAAAAAAGACAATATTTAGTAAGAATTTCGGAAAATTTAAACATAAAATACACTCGGATGGTGTTATTAAATGAAATATTGATAATAGATGGTTTCGATAGTCTTTCATGTATGAATTAGAGAGCACTTTATGCATCGAATGAAATTCCGATCGATTACTGATGAGTGAATGCCGAATTGTGGTACTAGATGACTCGATATCGTGAGCGGTAATACCAAATTCCCATAATTCCGATACGACTTATTCGATAGCGTGTGCCGTAATTCGGCCCCCAGGTTTCTCTTCATTTTCTTTCCATGCGAGAATGGGTTCGATATCTGGATCCTCCTGTTGAGCGGTCCTCACTTCCTCATTGCTCCATCCGCATATGGGGTCAGCTCTTAGTCGCTGAGCGGTAATATTTTCTTTGTTTTCTTGTCGCCTACAATGCTTGCAATCCTCTTTGCAAGGTCTTCGGGACAATGCGTCGGCGTTTGAGTGCAGCTTTCCTCTGCGGTGTTGAATCTAATCTGGTAGTCATAAGTCTGCAGTCTTTCTACCCACCTTGCGACTTGACCTTCTGGATTTTTGAAGTTCAACAGCCAGTTCAGAGCACCATGGTCTGTCCGCAGAAGGAATTTCTGTCCATAGATGTACTTATGGAAGTGCTTTGTTGCCAAGATAAGAGCCAGCAGTTCCCTTCTGGTCACGCAGTAGTTTCTTTCAGGCTTCGAGAGGACCTTACTATAATATGCCACCACTTTCTCTTCGCCATCATGCACTTGGGATAGTACCGCCCCCAAGGCCGTCTTTACCCTTTTGGGGGCCCTGGGCACTTTTTGAAAATGGGGCCCGTGTATGATTCTTTAAAAATGTTTTGTTGTGTAGTAAAGGTATACAGAAAAAAAAACAACTTTGAATCAATATTTCATCAATCAATATAAATCATTATAAAAGTAAATAAGTATTGCAGCATGTTTATGTTTTAACATAAACGTTAACATAAACATAAATAATGTAAAAATAAAAACAAAATAATAAATTTTTCGTATAAGAATTCAAAAATAAACAAAATTTAAATAACAGAAAATTAAATTCAGTTTAAGGAATGTAGTTTAAGGAACAAAATATTGATATGCTAAAAGATGGAAAGAGGAATGTTTATTAAAGGAGTCTTTTTCTTAACTTAAGATTAGCAAAATCATTGATTATATCTACAAAATCGATACCTCTGAGGAAGAGGATGTCGCTTTCGATTGACATCAGCAACAAACTTGTGAATCTTTCCTGAACCACTGTAGTTCTGAGTTCGTTTTGATTCTTTTTTTATTCTTTTTAACTTAGAGAAGGAACGTTCACCACTGCAGTTGGTCACCATCATATTTAAGAAAATTCTAAGTGCAATTTCTGTTTTTAAGAAATTATAAAGTTCTAGAATATTGCCAGTTTTTTTCATTTTCGTGTCGAATAGTTTTCCAGTATTCTTTTAAATTCAGTAGTATTGTAGTTCATCTCCGTTTACATCTTCAGTGTAAAATTTAGCAAAAGATTTGCAGTTTTCTTTTAAGTCTTCTGAATTCAGGTTTTTTAATCGAAAAAATGCAAAACGTTGGCCAATATTCATTTATGAACCTAGTCGCTGTTTGAAATCAACGCTTAGAGTGTCAACAAAGGAAAGAAAGGTTTCAATTTCGAACCTTTCTTTCCCAGTCAAAATTACTGAAGGTTCAGAGCCGTCAAAAAAAGTCTGTTCTACACCTAGTCCTTTCAGAAAGGTTCTTATACTCGGAATCCAGTTTTTTTTGTCTGGATGATGAATCAAAGTTATCATAATTGTCCCAATTATAAATTCATCGATTGCACTCAGCAAATCTAACATTTTTTTTGGCAAAGACTAAGAGCTTCCTGTCTGGCCTCTCGTGCCTGTCGTAAGTCGTTAACGATAGGCAAAAAATATAAGGCGCGTGAATTCATCAGCTCGCGCTGACCATCTTGTTCGAGAAAGACTTTAAACAACTTTTTTGAACCTAAATGGGCAGTCAACACACTCCATCTTTGAAATCTTAAAAAATTGAGTGCCGTTCATTCCAGAGTATATCTAATAATAAGTGTGTTTAATGACCTGCTCTAGATCGATCTAGAGCAGAAAAAAGCAGCTTTTTGGTGTTTAATGACAAATTTTTCTACTCCGAGCAAGAACTTTTTGTGTTTAATGACCTGCTCTAGAGCTTTTAGAGCAGCATTTTCTGCACTTGCTTTTGAGTAAGAGTAGAGTGGAGCAAAAGTGTCAAAATCAGCTGTTGACATTTGATTCAAATATTTTTGTTTATATTTTGCGTTTTGCAATCTATTTGAAATCGAATTTAACTTAAAATCAATTGAATTAGCATCGCATGTTAGTTTAGTTTTGATTCCAATGTTTCCGAATATAGATTTTTATTATAATAGGATACCAAACATAATTTTGCAAACTAGCTAAGGTCATAAAATTGTTTGTTGCTTTCTTATCAGCTGACTTTTGACACCAGCTGTTCTGCTCTAAATTGCCTGACATTTATCTCATTTCTTGCTCTGCTCTGAGCTACGCTGCTCTGCTCTTTTTTTCATTAAACACACCTAATGATTAGGGACACTCTCTACACAAATGCAACGCCTACATTAACAATAGACAACAAAAAATAAAAAACCCACAATTAGTGAAAACAGGCAAAAATTATTAATAGTAACCCTTTCGGACCATCGCATCGCAAATGTCAGAAGGATACACAAGAAGTTTTCCCATCTCCACAACACCATTTAACTTCGATTGTAAGATACACGTATGGATGGTTTTTCTGATTGGGTTTTTAAAAGTGCCCTGAAACGAGCACAAGGGAGTGTATGGTCTCGTTGTCCTGAATCCTGATCATTACTTGAGTGACCTATTTTTTTTTGTTTGAATTTGAATTTCGGAGAGAATGTGATTTAAAATGTTCAACAAAGGTTGTTGTTAAATGTATTGAAATATATTTTTTTCTTGAAAATAGACCAGTAGAGGTTGAGTGTTGTTTCAGCAATTTGTGGGCAACCAGTGGGCCCAGTGGTAAAGGGGGGTCTGACCGCCCCGATTCCAACGTTGCTTGCATCTGCGTCGATGATGAATGTTTTGCCAGGTGTTGGATGTGCCAGCACTGGAGCGTTACAGAGGCGGTATTTGAGTTCCTGAAAAGATTTTTCACACTCACCTGACCATTTGAACTGCTTCCCTTTTTCGGTGAGCTGATGCAAACTTTTTGCAACTCCAGCAAAGTTCTTAACAAAACGTCGGTAATATGTGGCAAGACCAAGAAAGCTTCGTAGTTGATGTTTGTCCTGTGGTGTTGGCCAATTTTTGACGGAGTCAACTTTTTCAGGATCAGTCTTCACTCCTTGGGAAGAGATGATGTGTCCCAAATACTTAACTTCGGTTTTGAAAAGTGCACATTTTTCTGGATTCAGTTTAAGGTTAGCCTCTCGAAGTCTCTGAAACACGGCTTTTAGATTCTTGCAATGTTGGTCAAATGTTTTCCCGTAAACAATGACATGGTCCAAGTAGACAAGGCACGCTTTCCACGTCAGTCCTTGAAGAACGCACTCCATCAAACGCTCGAATGTTGCCGGAGCGTTGCATAGCCCAAACGGCATAACTTTAAACTGCCAGAGCCCATTACCTGTAGAAAACGCCGTCTTTTCCCGATCATCAGGGTGGATGTCAACTTGCCAATATCCACTCTTCAAGTCCAGCGTCGAAAACCACTGGGCTCCCTCCATAGCATCCAGGGTATCACTGATTCTCGGCAGGGGATAGCTGTCCTTTTTAGTCACATCATTCAGCCTTCGGTAGTCCACACAAAAACGAGTGCTTCCGTCTTTCTTTTTCACTAGCACCACTGGTGAAGCCCAAGGACTTTTGGAATTTTCAATAAGACCGTCCTTCTTCATTGCTGTTATCATTTCCTCAACATCACCTTGTTTGGCCAGTGGAAGGCGTCTTGCGGGTTGACGAATCGGTCTTGCATCTCCTGTGTTGATGCGATGCTGCACCAACTGTGTCCTACCATATTGTCCCTTTTGCGATGCGAAGATGTCAGTGTACTCTTGTAGGAGATTTTCAGCCATCCTTGTTTGTTGGTGATCAAGGTTTTATGAATACAGTATTTTAGCTCTGATGGTTTTGAGCTCCTCCGGAGTTATAGTTTTTCTCGGGGCTTCGTCTGTGATCTTCGTAATTGCTGCGACCGATTCGCAACGTCCAACGACTTCTCCTTTCTTCAACCTTACATCGTACGGTCTGGTGTTTAGTAATCGTACGGGGATCATTTTGTTTTTCGGTGCTACTAGTGTTTTCCCAATGATGACGCTTTGGGAGGAACACTCTGGGTCTGGTTCCACCATTAGGTATCGAAGGCTTCCAAACTCACCTTCCAGTTTTGTCCAAACGAACACTTCAGAAGAAGGAGGCAGAATCAGATCTTCCGTTATGACAGTCCTCAGTGTCGACGTACTTTCGTTCGAATAGGTCATTGGAAGTTCCTTATTTTGGTACTTCAAAACCTGATTACCGATGTCCAAAATAACTCCGTGCTGTTTCATAAAGTCGATTCCAATGATGCACTCGTCACATATATCTGCCACCAGGAATTGATGAGTAAACACTAGATCGGCCAGTCGGATCTTAAGACACACTTCTCCATATACTCTTGCTGCTTCTCCCGTTGCGGTTCTTAGATGGTAGCTATTGGTGTTATGAACCCACGTCGTCTTTACCAGGTCTCGACGTACTATGGAGGCTGTGGCACCGGTGTCGATGGTAGCCACATGTTTGTTCCCGTTAATAGTAGTTTCCACAGTCAGACTTTTGTTGTCTCGTTTGGTCTGAGAGACCTGGATGGTGGTTCTGGGGCCATCGATACAAGAAACCAGCCTCTGCCCCTCGAAGTTGGTTCTTACTCGTTTCCCTGATGGGAAACGGGCTGATACGTAACGCTGGTGGTGTTGTTACCTTGTTCTGGGTTGGAACTCTTGCTTCCACAATGTTGACAACCGGCTTTATTTGGTGGTAGTCGGCATTGACGCTGTAAGTGCCCGGTCTTGTTGCAGTTCCAACATCTTGCTAGTCCGCTCCGCTGGTTCTTTTGTATTTCAGCTCTTTGGCACGAGCACTCTTCGACTATGGCTTCTCTAAGTCGATGTACTCCATGAGAAGCTTGTTCTGCTGCTTCAATTGTCAATGCGAATGCTAAAGTTTCAGAAAGAGTACGTGTTCTAGCAGTTCGCACAGACCTCTGAAGATTTAAATCCGAAATGGCACGAACGAAGGACTCAACAGCAAGCTGGTTGATGATTTCTTCTCCAGCATCCGGGTATGCCAGGTGAACCAGTCTTTCGACGTCTGCTTGGAGCTGCTGTAGACTTTCACCCCTTTTCTGGACTCTGTTATTGAGTTGGACTCGGAAGACTTCTTTCAAGTGGCTATCGCCAAAGCGTTTATCTATAGCTGCCACGAGAGAACTGAAATCGTTGCTGGTCCTCTAACAGCAAGAGTCAGTGCAATGTACTTGTCTTCGTCATCCCAGCCATTTGTTGTCGCGGCTGCCTCAAATTGTCTCTTGTAAACTGGCCAAGACGACTGTCCATCAAATGTTGGCGGTTTCATCTCCTTTTTCCTTGCAAACTCTCCAGCAGATTCTCGAACTTTGATTTTCCGGATCTGGTCCAATTCCTTGGTCAGAACAGAGAACTGTTTATCGCATCGGCTTTCCAAACGATTCTCTACAACAGAAAGCTGTTTTTCCACACCTCCAACGCGTTCGTCTAGGGCACATACATTTTTCTCAATGTTACCCAATTTGCCTTCTAGATTATTTTTCTGACCTTCCAAAACATTCTGTTGCGCCTCAAGTCTTTCGAGAATATTCTGTTGTTCCACCTTTTCCGCGTTTCGTTGTTCTTCAATCAGCTTCTTTTGTTCGTTTCTTTGTGTTTCAAGTTGTTCGAGAACATTCTGCTGTTCCTTCTTTTGCTCGTTCCGTTTTGCTTCAAGTTGTTCGAGAATATTCTGTTGTTCTTTCTTTTGCTCGTTTCGTTGTTCTTCAATCAGCTTCTTTTGCTCGTTTCTTTGTGTTTCAAGTTGTTCGAGAACATTCTGCTGTTCCTTCTTTTGCTCGTTTCGCTGTTCTAACAAAAGTTTCATTATACTAGAAAAATCTACAGTTTCACTTACTTCCTCTTCCTCCACTTCTGTTTCAAAAACAAAAGTGTTTACGTCTTCCCCTTGCTGTTCCAAATAGTTGCGCAAGCGCAGGACGAGCTCATTTTTCGATCCCGCTCTAGAAAGATTTCGCTTACCTAACTCACTTTTAAGCTCAATGCAGTTGAGCTCTTCCAACAACTCACCCATTTTCACTGTATTTAACTTTTTTTTTTTTTTACACTTTACTAGTCAAATAAGTTTTATTTACACTTCTGACACCAATGTAACGTGCGCTTAGTTCGAAAAATAAAACTTCACTTTTCTATTTATTTCTACCACTTTTATTCAGTATCTATACTTTATTCGATCTCAACTCGACTTTTGGACTATCACTTGTAAACAATTTACTCTTCACTTTATCACTCTATAATCAAAACTGACTGCTCGTTGCGTCAGCGCAGCGGCCTATTTATATAGAACAACACTCATCTAGAGCGTTCCAGTTTCTTCTCCATGGTTTCCACATTTGCTGTCAAGCATCTCTACACTCACACACACTGGCTTACAAGCAATGCCTGTCATTTATACCATTCCATTATAGTGTTGCCAGTTGTGTTTTCGGTTAAACGTTTTCGATTAGGAAATTCGTATAAATGTTGGGTGTTCATTACAATATACTAACTTTTGAAAGGCTTACGATAAACTGTCTCATAATGTTATATTGTTTAAACTGAAAGCATATGGATTCCTTTTGACCTTCGTCGATTGGATCAGATCGTACCTTACCGATAGATCATATGGTAAAATTTCGAGCATTCTTTCAGATTCCTTTAAGGCCCACTCATGAGTACCACAAGGTAGTCACTTTGGCCCTATCCTCTTTATTCTAGTCATTAATGATGTTACTTTTAGCTTGTCATCGAGTGAAATTTTGATCTTCGCGGATGATACGAAAATTTCGAAGAAAATGGACTTTGCAGCCGATCGTCTTATTTTACAATCTGATGTTGAAAATTTTGCCACATGGTGCGATAAAAATGGATTGATTCTCAATCCAAGCAAATGTCAAAGTATAACTTTTTCTATGAAACGTACACCGGCTTTGCATAATTACTCGATTTCTCATCAAATATTATGCAAGGTGTCCAATATTAAGGACCTTGGTGTTTACTTTAACTTTAGTTCCAATTTAGAATTTACATCTCATATCAATTAATTGTTAGTAAAGGAAATTCAATGCTAGGCTTTATTAAAAGATAGGCTTAGGAGTTTACGGATCCCTGCCCTATGTCACTCTTTCGCTGTATAACTGTTATGTTCGACCCCATCTAGAATATGCTTTTCAAATGGTCTCCTTATTATGCGGTCCACAATTCAAGGATAGAAAGTATACAGCGAAGATTTATTAGATTTGCTCTCAAGGGACTTCCATGGATTGATCCTTATGACCTTCCACCGCATGAGCACCGTATTCAACTTTTGTAGATGCAAATGCTTTCGCATCGGCGAATAAATAATGATTTAGTTTTTCTTGACCAGCTTATAACAGAACAAATCGATGTTCCTGACTTGCTCTCAAGCATAGGCTCATACCAACTGCGCAACTTGGAGTTACTTCACTGTCCTCATCTTAGAACTAATTATGGCATGAATGAGCCTCTTATTCGTATGATAAAATGTCTAAATTTAAAATCAAATTTAATAGATTTTCACATTAGTAAAACAACGTTAAAGTCCTTGATTGATTCGAACCAGTGCTCCACTCTCTTGACCATGATTTTGTTTTTGTTTCTTAAGAGCTCCACTCTCTTGACCATGATTTTGCTTTTGTTTCTTAATTAATTTTATGTATGTAGCTATCGAATTTTTTTTTTGTTTATGTTATCAATAATTTTGTAATATCTTTTAGTTCTGTTGTCTTGAGAATGTTAAACTTATTTTTTGCTTACTATCAACTAACACATCGCTAAATGATGACAGTGGCACATATTTCTGAGTACTTAATTAAGGGTGAAAAAACTCTTAAAGAAAAGATACATTGTTTCACAAGCTTGAAATAAGTTGTTCTAATAGTGTAAAAAAACACTGCTCATATTAGACCTGTGCCCTATTTCACCAACTCACAAATTTGTAATTACAAGCGTTTTTTAACAAAGTTTGTGGGTTTTTGTAAAAATGTTGTTTCACCAAACTTTGTTAACTACAATATTGCAGTTGTATTTTACAAAAGGAAATTTGTGGAAAAATTTCCTTTTCGGTTTCACCAATACAAAATTAAAGTTGTACTTTACAAGTAACAAACTTGTTTATATAACACTAATTTGTGAGTTTTCATTTCACCAAAGAAAATAGACTTACAAAATTTGTTAGGTTTGTAAGAATATTCTACAGGTGAAGGTAGACGTGTAATTTTTGTTACAAATTTGTAATTCCTTACTTTCATTACAAAAATGTCTTTGCGACGAAGGCATAGAGTAGCAATAACAGCCAAAGTGATGATATTTTGATAGTGAAAAAAGAATTTATCGGCCGCGTATAAATTATGATAAATTTAAGTTATTTCATTTTAATGAAAAATTTCGTATGAGTCGATGTAAAGCAGAGGATATAATTTCAATTATTGGACTCGAGTGATTTCTAAGTCAACAGTTTGCGGATGCGTACATAGAGTTTGCACCGCAGTCGTCAGTTTAATATTCGAAAACATAATATGCTGGCCTAACGAACATCAATATTTCCAGTCTTTATTGATGATTGAGACTGCAAAAAATTAAGAATGTTTTTCCATTCTCTTACTTTGTCTGAATGTATCAAGTAATCGGAAAACGTTCCGAACAATATATCTTTTTTATCTCTGAACAAAGAGGCTGCAAATATTATATTTTCCTTGTTAGTTTTGATATCTACGCAGCACAACGTTCAACAATATTGTGAAAAAACTGTTATAAATAACAAGTTATTTTTGATGCCGGTGCAACAGGAATTTTGATCACTTGTGACCTACAATTCATTTGTCTACAGCTTTATTAGAATCAATCACAAGTTTGTGAAATAAGATCTTGCAATTGGTGAAACAAGAAACGGGTTTACAAATTTGTAATTGTAGATTACAACTACAAATTTGTGGTTGTAACTTTCATTTTGGTGAAATAGGGCACAGAAAGGCTGTGAAAACGGAATCAAGTAAGTGTTCAATTAACCTGATCAATCTATTGATGATCCAGAAAGATTGGCTCACTCAGTATAACAAAACTTATCTAATAACGGTTTTAACAAGTATTGCTTCGGTGGATCTCTAGTTTGAAATTACAATATATGAAGAGCGTCGAAAAAAAGGAGAAATAGTTGTCAAGTTTCAAATTAAAAACAACCAAAGAAATTGTTATATGTACTTTTTGGCGTTTGTTTAGGCCTTGTTGCTGAATTTGAAAGATTTTGTCTTGTTTAATTGTCTTCCCAAAGACAACACTTGCAGGATAGCACATAGTTTTCAATTTAAATTATTTTCTTAAACAGATTCCGTTAAGAAGCTTTATTTGAAACTCTAATAATTAAATAGACTTCATGACTTTTAAAATAAAAAGCACAGCCATATTGTGCATATTTTTGGAAACCGACTTATCTAAAAACTTTATGGTTCAAATCAGCATGTTGATCTTCCAGCATATTGTCGTTTTTTATTTAACGGTCTAGCCGCCGCGCCGCCGCCGCCGCCGCGCCGTTCAAATTATCCAACATTGGTCGTTCTGACAAAGTCTGTCCAACTTAGTGTACAGCATAAGTTGCCATATTAGAATTCGTATTTCATTTCATAAAAACAGTTAAGGTTTCAGAAAGAAAATTAAATAAACTCAATTTATTTATGAATTAATTTTAAGCTTATTTATAATTTATTTTACCCAGTTACCTCTTAACCTTTTATACTCAAACATATTTTTGTTTATTTCTTGCCTACTTTATATTCTTTTAAGCTTTGTTGTCTCATTCGAACTGTTCGAGTTCTGTTGGTTTCTTCATCAGTGATCTTCAATCTCGTCAACGTATTCGTGTTCACCGTTTTCATCGAGTAGATTTGTTTCGAGTGAAAGTCTTCGTGGGCTTTCGTCTTCAGTGCAATTCTCGATAGTTGTACCGTCTTCGTTAAGACATTTTCGTTCCTCAATTTCGAAGCCACTATCTTGTGCGGGCATATCAAAAGAATCATCGGCATTGATAGCCCAAGAGTTCACGTTGTTATAGTCATACATCCGAGGTGGTGGCGGTGGGAGTAAATATGGTTGATAAGGTTGGTAGGATTGATAACTTAAAACTGGCATCTGTTGTCCGTAGCTACTGTAATACGAATTTACTGGTAGAGCAGGCCTGCGGTTGACCGTTTGTCGAAAACATCCAAGACAAGTTCTTGGAAACTGTCCTCTCATTACGTTCATATAAGGAATTTCATAACACTGAGCACAAGTGCTTCGTCTTCTATAAGAAGCATGTTGTATACGTGTCTGCGATCCACAATGTATGAACGGCCATTTTGAAGTATATTGACATCCTGGACGTCTGGGTTGCGGAAGATATTCAATTGATTGAGTACAATCGTCAGGCTGTGTTTCATTGCACGTTACGACTCGTTTCGCTCGCATCACCCTTGAGATGCAATGTGGTCCACAAGTTTGCTGATGTCTAGGCATACAAACCGGACCAGTTGGGGAACTTCTACATCTTTGTGCCTCGATAATATAACAACATGGACCCCTGTCATTGTACCCAAGTCCAAACTTCCCGCCGGTTTTTGATGTTTTTTGGTAGATAGTTATGTTGTTCTGGCTTTGGGCGGTGATATTACCTAAACTTGTTCGAATAATATTTCGTATTTCGTTTGTAAGTCTTATAATGTTAGTTTGATTGACTTTCGATGTGGTTATTGGCAAACGATAGAGAGTATCGTTAATTCCCTGTACAAGGACGTCTTGATCGATTAAAATTGGACATATTGGGCATTTGTCTCTACATCTACTATCAATACAGTTAGCGATACAATCCCTCCGACTGTGCGTACAGTGTTCATATTGGTCAATAGTTGGGTTTTCATAATGTTGAGCTACGGTTTTTATGACTATAGGATCAATGGGTATCTGCACTCCTCCTGGTTGGTTTTGGGAAGAAGTATCCTTTGCCAATGCGATGAGAGTCAAAATCGATAAAGCGTATTTAAGCGTGACCTATAAAAAATATAAACAAAAAAGCTTTTATAAATGAAATCAAATGAGTAAGTTCGCGTTTTCACGACGGTTTTTGTGGGATGAATGCAGTACATCAGAAAGCCTGAGTGTTAAATGAGAATATTGAAGAAGTAAATAGAAGACAGAGTGGTACCAAAATGGTACTGAGGAATATTATAGTAAGAGAAAAAAGCTCAAGCAAGTTTACCAGCATAAGTCAGTCCTTAACGACGAACATTTTCGCCGTACTTGCTGGTTCGCCTTATCGTTCACGGTAAAAATAGTTCTAGTTCGCTCATTTTTTTCAAAGTTTTAATAATTAAAAACAAATAACAAGACTTCATTGAATGTATGCCGTAAAAAATTATAGTTCTTAAAGATAATATATAGTACGCGTTAGTTTGAATATGAACTAAAATAAACATTGATGTAATAAGTAAAATAATATTATTTTAAAAAGTAAGTCACAAAATAAAATCCATTTTTCTGTTCTTTTTAGATAAAACGCTTTTAACCTCGTCTGCTGTTATAGGTATTTCGCAATGAATATATAGCTAGAGCAGTCGAGCCATTCAAACGATCCTGCAAATAAGTAATCATCCAAATCATTAAAATATATGTATTTGTATATATTTTTAAGAATCTCACTTCGTTGGCCATGCTTTTGTATTGTTTTTACTCTAAGTATTTGAACTGAAGAAAGTTCTTTCAAGAGTTGACGTTTAAACCGGCGAATATCTTTCATAAAATATATATTAGGAAAGCTTTCTTCGGGGCAGCTATCGAGCGCTTCTAATGAAGTTTTATTTTTTTTATTTTTAATCAAGTTTTGAACTACAAGAACAGAAGATGATCCGGCAGCCAAATATGTTCGGTAAAACTCAACAGTTTCGTTAAATTTTTTTGATGATTTGTCTATTTCTGACGAAGAATCCTTGAAAAGAACCGAAACCCCTTCTAGTATGTTCTCATGGTTTGTAAATAGAAATCGAGAAAAGGATTGAAAACAGTAACACGAAAATATTCTTCTGTACTTTGAACCGAAGGGTTCGAACGATCCTTTCGTTGGTTCACTACTCTCTTATATTTAACGTCAATGTCAAGGACTTCAACAAATTATTTTTTGCAATTTCAAACACTTTCGAAAACGAGTCGTCTTCTGGTCGTTTAATTTTTAGTAGATCCGTTAAATCTTTGGTGAGATCCATAGCTTGGACCAAGTCTAAATTCACTCTTAGATTTACGACAACGAGAGTTGGTAAACCATACATACATATAACGTTTAAACTAATCAAGAAGAAATCCTAGTGTTTTTTCAGTTCCTTGCGTAACTTTCCAATGTTCTTATTTAGTCAAGAGTCTCAAACACAAACGGAAATAGCTCCTCAACTGCTTTTTATTTTGAGATCCATCGTGTCAGATTCGGCCTTTTTAATGTCTTTTTTGTGGAGTTTCTTCGCTTTCGCTTATTGTTTTTTGCAGCATATCTTTTCTTTTCGGTGTCGGGTGTATTGAAATAATTTTAAACTACTTCAATTGCGGTTAGGCAATCTCTAATGGCTGGTATTTTGCTGGAAACAGATAAAGAAGGTTCAAAGAATGTGCTGCTCAATGGAAGTACAGATCTTGGCGAATAATTGCCTCAACACCATTGTATTGACCAGCCATATTGCTTGCTCCGTCGTACCCTTGGCCGATCAAAAAAGAAATGTCCAAATCACAATTTTGAAGATTTTCTACTATAAGCTTTGCAAGAGCATCACCTGGATTGTTAATACAGTAATGTTTGGTAAACTGCTGTATTAGAGATTTTAAGAGAAAATATTTTATTCATACCTGTCGTGGAAAATCGATATAAAAAATTAAATTCAATTAAATTCAGTGATTTGCCGAAATAATAATTTCTTTCAGATGAAATTTATTTTGTATTTTCCCTGTGAAATGAAAGTATAGAATGTACATTGTACAATCCTGTGAGTACTTAAGACTAATTCACGTAGGAAGTAGGTACATACTAAATTTCAGAGTGTGTTTCCGTAACTTGTTTGTTTCATGACTGGTTATGTTGAACAATTATCGATACCAATGTGGCGGATATATCCCCCTGACCCCTCCCCCCTATCTACGCCAGTCATGCTCCAGTCCTAGTTGACGAATAACTAAGCCAACGAAAATCGAAATTTTTCGCCAATGAGGAGCGGAAAACTAGCTCCAATACGAGTAACGAGCACGAGCAAATTCCACGAACAGGTTCGTAGTTTAAGTCTAGCCCTAACAGCTCCACATGGCTGTATTTGAATTACGAGTTGCGGCGAACAATTTAATATTCACTTTAACAGCCATATTATTGACTCACTTCGAAACTAGTTTTTACATAGAACTAGTTTTTAAAAGTTTCCTATTTTTAAGTTTTGAACAAATCGATATAAAATAAATTTCGAAACGTCATCAAATAATTCGAATAAGGAAATAATTTTAGCGATGGCGCGTAGAATGATATTCCACGAATTGGGACTCAAAAACTTTTTGGAAAAGGAAGATTGGCTCTTTGAAGATTTTTTTGATTCCGATAAAGATGAGACAGAGTGCAGACGTCCATACTCACTGCGAAAATATGCTGGCCTTTTATCAGAGCTTCAGAATGACAAAGCATTGGCTACCCCATACACATTAAATCACCCCGGATTAGCTGCGGACCCTATCAAGCGTCGGTACCAAGCTTCAATTATACGTACACGCATACAAAATGCTATACGAAGAACTAATCAATACTGTAAGAGATAGGATTTTTTACAACTCCAACACAATGCACAATTCTCTTCTTCTTTTCATTTCATTTCCGGCGTTACGAGTAGTGATCTTGAAGCGATCACAACTCTCCCACTTTTCTGCTTCACACTAGTGATCCGCCTGTGGGGTACGCCGCGTTGACCTCAGAAAGCGTCGGCAAGCCTCCCGGTTTTGGATTGTTCCATGTCTGAGGCCAACCAAATGCTGCTGTTTTTGCATTTGCTTGTACCAGGAGTGTTTTGGCCTGCCTTTTCTTTTTCGTCGCGAATTTGTTGAAACGTTGTACGATATTGCCTTTTGGACGGGGTTCTGCGGATCTCGACTTTGAACATGACAATACCAACTCAGCCGGTCGTGCTGAATTTTGTCCAAGATGGTACTTTTGACATGAAGGCTTCCACGGATCTTAGTACTTCTAATTCGATCAAGCTTTGTTACTCCTGCTGTCGTCCGAAGCATCTTCATTTCGGCTGCCGTCAATTTGCTCTCATACTTTTTGTTCATTGTCCAACATTGTGAACTGTATGTCAGAGCTGGACGGATAACTGCTGTGTAGAGTTTTCCCTTCAGCTTAGGGGGCATTTTTCGATCACAGAAGATAGCGGAGTTTTCTCGCCACTTCATCCACCCTACGCTTACTCGATGATTGATGTCGTCATCACAAGTTGCTTCACTATTGATCATAGATCCCAGATATTTAAACTTTTCACACTTCGGAAGCACATTTCCATTCAAATAAATGTCTGGATCAGAAAAAGGGCAGCACGGGTTAGGGTCAAAATACTGTATGGGTCATAATACTGTATTTAAAATACTGTACCTCAAAATACTGTATTTCAAAATACTGTATTTGAAATTGCTGTAATTAGGCTGAAAAATAAAAATTGTTTTGAGAATGTAAAAAGGTGCCGGCACTTTTTTACTTTCTCAAAACAATTTTTATTTTTCAGCCTAATTACAGCAATTTCAAATACAGAATTTTGAAAACAACAACAATTTTTCTTTACCATAATACATAATCTAATATACTTCCTTGAACAATTACATGTACCTATGATAATTCATTAGTCTTTGAATTAATTAAAACAAGAACAAAACAACTGGTATCTTCGTCTTTTTTCTCTATTTCATTTTCTCCTTCTTGATTATATGTATGTATCTCTCTCACATGTTAAAATGAATTGTTTTGATCATAATCAACAACTGCATGAGCAATTGCAACAGACAAATTAATCTGTCAAAACTAGCACGCGTTCATGCGTTCAGTAGATGTTTAAAGGTTTGTGCAAATTTAAGTGTTAAATGTTATTTTGCTTCAAAATGAATGTATCGATAGGGAAAACAAGTAAAGGAATGGAAGTTTAAGAATGGAATTATGCAAAAATACAGTATTTTTACAGACAGATTTTAGAGATACACAGCCGTATTTATAATCGCATTTTAAACTCCGCGGAACTTTAAAACACGCTTAATCGTTGATTAAAACAAAAATCGTATTTATAATCATTTTTCGGCAGTGAATAAGGGCTGATTAGCTTAAACGCAGAAATGTGTGTTTTAAGCGTGTTTTAGCGTATAAATGTCATTTGATTTTGAGTATTGAGTTGTCATTCAGGGGTTTATTTACAACTTTGAGAATCTTTAAAATAACTAAAATGGAAATGTACTCAAACTACATTAACTTTATAAATAATTCGGATGTAGTAAATGTGTTTTCAATTGACAGAAATATGCATTGTTTTCCTTTTTTGTAAATTCGTTTCTTACAAGTTTTCCAGTTCGGAAACGTTTTTGATTTTCGCTTTTTGGACAAAACAACAAAATTAAAGCCAAAGAATAATAGAATATATACATATATATAGAACAATGTATATTGCGTGACCAACATTTCATCGTCCATAGGTTAGAAAATATAAACAAAAACAAATTTCTGTTGTCAGTTCAACCATTGAGAAACCAAAATAAGAGAGTTTCTTTATGATTTTGACATAAGGGATGATTAACTAGTATGGGCGAAAAAAATGATTATAAATAAAGATTTTTTATTCACTGATTAAAGTCTTAATAAGTTCTTAATCACTGAATAACTAATATGCGTTTTAAGCGTGTTTTAGCGAAATCTAATAAATACGGCTGAACAGTGTTTTGCTCATATACAGCAATTTGGCATACAGAATTTTGAACTACAGTATTTTGATCATACAGTATTTTGAAATACAGTATTTTGAAATACAGTATATTAACCATACAGTATTATGAACATACAGTATCATACAGTATAATACAGTATTTTGACCATACAGCATTTTAAAATACAGCATTTCGACCCGCTCCCGGGCAGCACAGGTATTCAGTCTTTTTAGCGCTAATACGGTACCCATTTCCTTCCAGAACATCAATCCAAACGTCAAGTGCTCGTTGCAGGGATGTAGGATCCTCGCTTATGATGGCTCCATCGTCAGCACAATTGCACAATTCTCTATTATTCATAAGGCTCAACTTCCAGAATATGCGGATTGTTACATTGCTGAACTAGCTGCAATTTACAAAGTCATATCTGTCGCCATACAAAGCTCTGAACGTTGCTTAAACCTAACAGACAACCTCGGTATACTTGAAGGCTTAAGAAATGCCACAAATAAATGTCCATCTCTTGACATTCTAAGAAACTGCTTGTTCCACCATAGAAATATTATAATAGCTTGGATACCTGGACACAGTGGAATTAAAGGTAATGAAGCCGCTGACTTGGCAGCAAAAAACGCTATTCGATATCCTCTTATCATAGAGTATAAGAAATTACACCAACTTTCGAAAAGAGCTTTTACTCATATTCAAAAGAAAGAAGTCATGGAAAAATGGAAAATAGCAGAAACATTTCTTCGAAAGCATCAACCCGAAAATACCCGTATCCGGTAGAACCAATCCTTAAGGAGAGAAGAATGCATACAAATATTACGAGTAGGAGTAGGAAAAAGTCTGTTTACAAGCAAACACTACTACACTCGCGAGGCCCCAGAGCAATGCTCAAATTTTGGGATAGCTCTTACAATTTGGCATATTTTCGTGGAGAGTCCTGTTTCTCGCCAAATAAACAGGTACATCCGCAGACAATATACCCGACACTCTTGCCAACATCCTGAATCCATCAGATGTCAACTCCATCCGTCGCATCAAAGCTGCCATCTCCCATCAGAAGTTTGAAGAGATTTAACTTAATTTCATCTGCCCATCTAGTTTTTATTTTACTTTTTACCTTATTTCAAAATGTACAAGATTAACATGATTCCTAAATTCTTGTTAAACTAAAAAACGGTATCATATGGTCTGGCTTCCTTGATGCCTTAAAAATAAAATAAATTTATAAATAATTTTTATAATTTATTTCAATAAATAAATAAATAAATACCCCAATTTATCTTTGGACCCGTATGCGAACACAATGGAGAACAAGATACAAAAACGAGCTATATGTAACGCGACATGGGCATTGTTAGAAGAGTAAGTATCGCAAGACTACGATGGCTGGAACATATAGAGTGGATGGACACCAACGCTCCGGCTCGATGGGGTTTTAAAAGCACATAGCAGAGAAATCGCTAAAGGGAAAGACCTCGTTTTAGGTGGCGCAATCGCGTATAGAAGCAGACCTCAACCCAGCTAATAGTGCAAAAAAAAAATTGTTTACGAAAGATGATGGTTGAGGTGGGTCATGTTCAGCCCGAGAATTACATCTTAGTAAGTATTCCAAAGGTATTTGGCAAATATAAAAAAGGCCGTTTTTTGCTGATAAAATGCTGAAAATTTAATTAAAACCGTTACACCAGTTTTTTTAAATTTTATTTTTCACTTTTTTTTAACAAATTTTTTAAAAATCAAGTATGCCAGTCTTATGATGATTTTAGTACGAATTGACATGACCATCATGAACGGTACACAAAAAGGGGATGAAGTCGGTAGACTCACATTCATCCGAAATCCAGGCCATTCTGTTATCGATTACCTCTTCATGTCAAATGATATAACCGATTATTTATTTAATTTCGAGGTGGATAGCCAAATATATTCAGACCATATTCCATTGATCACCACACTGACAACTTCAGAATTAATGATCGATGAACAGGACAAACACAAAAATTGCCTTCTCCCAAAATTGAAATGGCAAAAAAACCGATTGGAAGCGTATCGAAAGAATTTAAACCTACAAATTAACGCAAAATTACTAAATGAGCAGCCCCCAACGATAGAAATTTTGCAAAGCATTATAACGTCAACAGCATCGTCACAGCACACAAAACCTTACGCTTGTGAAAATAAATCCCCCTGGTTTGATAAGGATTGTGAGTTTGCCAGGAAACGATCTTTCGCGCTATTGCACTTTCATCAAAACTTCAATGCCATTTCGCTAAAAAAAGATTACCTTGAAGCAAATCGAGCTTTTAAAAGCTTATGCCAAGCAAAAAAGGCAAGTTTTGTTAAAACGCAAGCTGTAAGCTTATCGCACTGCAAGAACTCTTCAGACTTTTGGAAGCAAATAAAAAATATCAAAGGAAAAACTTTTGCAACGAAGACGCCTATAGGTGCATCCATTTTAAGAGCCTATTTCGAAAATCAGTTAAATACTGAACTCTTCTCCCAACCAATTCAATACGCTCAGCCAAATCTCTAAAGTCAAATATTAGATTGCGAAATAACACTATTGGAAGTAGAATCTGCTGTAGCCAAAGCCAAAGAAAACAAGGCTCCCGGAGTCGATCGCATTCCAAGTGAACTTCTCAAATTCTCAACAAAAGAATTCTTAATTCACCTCACAAAAGTCTATAATAATACCTTCAGTACAGGAGAAACACCAGAAGCCTTTAGAAAGTCAATTATATTCCCTATATATAAAAAAGGAGATAAAACGGATCCGTCGAACTACAGAGGCATATCCTTCCTAAATACATCGCTGAAAATTTTTATGGAAATCCTTAGATGCCTCACAACATGGATCGAAAATAACCACCTTCTTAGTGAATTTCAAATTGGAATCAGGAAAGGATACTCCACCGTCGACCATATATTTAGCTTGACCAATATCGCAGAAACGTATCTTCACAGACAAAAGAAACTATACGCTCTTTTCGTAGATTTCCGAGGTGCTTTCGATTCTATCGATAGAAAAGCTCTAATATTTAAATTGTTCAGAGATGGAATTTCACTTAAGTAATTATTATTAAGTAATGAAACACTTTACGCAGTCTGGGATGGGCAAAGTCTCTCAGATTGGTTCTCTGCGTCCGTAGGGTTCAAGCAAGGATGTAATCTCAGCCCATCCGCTTTTAGCCTCTATATCGAAGACCTGATCATAGACTTGCCTTGTGAAATAATGATAGATGGATTTCTGATTAAGGTACTAATGTACGCAGATGATCTTGTCCTTTTGGCGGAATCAGCGCAATGCCTGATATTATGATGTTTCGAATCAATGATAAACAAATTACGCAATTATTTTTTTAAATGGAATCTCAGCGTTAATTTAAACAAATCTAAAACAATGGTCTTTAGAAAAGGAACAGGACGTTTGGCAGGAAATGAAAAATGGTACTATGGAGGAGAATCGATCGAAACCGTTGGGGAATACCAATACCTAGGTTTTACTGTGTCAAGCAATCTAAACATAGAAAAGCATCTGGTCAAACAGCTGTCTTCCTCGAAAAATGCAATTGGTTCTGTGTGGCAAAATGTTTACGGAAATAAAGACTTATCATTTAGTGCAAAGTACAAAGTTACATATTACATATTTACATCAAACCTACTCCACACATAAATCTGCGTAGTAGGGGAGGTTGCAGCCGGGCGACAAAGACCATTTGGCTGATAACACCACAAGACTAACTACACAAATACTACATAGAACAAATAACACATGACAACAGCACGCAGTAGTTACGGACTTTCCCCCATCTTGTCATTAACAGCGCTCATTCCGATTTAATTACGGTGTTCTAATGGGAACCGACTCTTTTCGGTTGACAAGGCCGTTGGTACGAAGTTTTCACTGCAACTTCCGAATCAATTATGCTTTATGCGGCAGAGTCATGGGGTTAGCGTCAGTCTGAAACCACGGAAAAACTGTTGAGGTTCTTCTTAAAACGTCAATTTCGGCTGCCAGACACTACACCCAATTATATGCTGATGATAGAAACTGGATTATCACCACTGTACTTAACATCTTTAAAGCTCCACTTAAACTACATTGTCAAACTTATAAACAGCAGCACTAAAAAAATAGCAAGAAAGGTTGCAGTTTCAATGATAAGGTCCCAACGCTCATGGTTTGAAGAATGGAAAAAATTGGCGGACATGTGTGAACTCAATTTCCACCTTACTTTGGATAATTTGCCAGCGTGGAAACCATTCCTTGACAACTTAATTGAAACGCTACATTCCAAAGTAAGAGAAGACTATTTGGAACAGGCCAGAAGTTCACTTCAAAGGGAAATCTATTCGAAGCTGCAGTACGACATAGGTGACAAAAACTACTTCAAGGACCGCTTTAGCACTGAAATGATATCAAACCTTTTCCGAGCAAGAGGAGAGCTGTTACCGCTCAATTTTATACCGCATCGTAACGATCTAGCACTAAAATGCTCTTTGTGTAACACCAACGGAAGAGAAAATGTATTTCATTTCATCGTAAGATTCCCAATTTTAGTAGAGGTACGGCGACAAACATGGCAAGAAAACTATTTGCAACAAACCGAGTTTTCAGCAATTTTGAATGGAAAGGACTGGCAGAAACTATTCATTTCATTAAAATAGCTCTAACTTATAGAAAAAGAATAATACGAGAAGACTTCTAAATTCAAAATTATATTAAAACTCAATTAACTTACTACACACTTTTTTGTTTTTATAAAGCTATCATCTGGCTGATGGCCCATTAAAGATTTAGTTTCAAATTTAACTTACGATATTTTAATGTATCCATAAGGTTTTTGTAAATTTTTCTATTGTGAAATAAAAATCTTAATCTAATCTAATCTAATCTAATCTAATCTAGTACGAATTTTGACAAAAAATTTTAAATCGATACTTTTTCGAAAATATTCCATTCAATCAAATTTAAAAAAAAAAATTAATAAAAGTTGAAAAATTAATATTGATCAAAATTGATTTCTTTACCAGCCTCCTTGGACTTCTTAAACATAGCATATTGTCAAAATCGTCTAAGCCATTAACGGAGAAAGTCTGTTTTGAAATAAAGAAACGGTACTATGGGAGATAAAGTTCTTAAATTTTTTTATACCGAATACTTTGAATCGTTTTCGAGAAAAAAAATTATTATCATAAATATATGTAGGTTGTATGGCAGGTACCATTATTTCGAAACCTAGAGACCGAATTCTAAATAGTCCCTTCAAACTACCCCAGAGATCCAAGCTGCAAGTATTTTAGAAAATGGATCAAACTTTCCGACTCTATATCCATTTACGAATAGACAGAAAGTAAGAATTGATTGATTCAGACCAAAGATTAGTTCAGAAATAAAACACACAAAATGTTAAGCAAATGAGAAACGTTAGATGAGTTAGAGCAGGGTTTTGAGTATTTAAAAAGAGGTTGCCGATCTTTTATAGTTACTCTAAAAAAGTGGGAAGTTGAAATCACTTTAAGCTAGTGCGGCACTTATGGTCATTTCAAGCATATTTTAAATGACTAAAAATTTGCAGTATCGGTTTTACAGGCTTCGTCAAAAAAAACTTTTACACTTTATATAAACAATTAGTTAAAATCCAAAAACAACACAAAAATTGTAAAATCAAATATGAGAAAGCTTAGAAAGATTTAAAAGTTCACTGCGTTCTTTTAATACAAAATATATTCTTTCAAATAAAGATTCAAACTGAGTATGGACAAAAGGGATGAACGGCCGACGATCGCGAATAGTTTTCGTACGATTTCGGTTTTAAAATATAAAAATTTATTGGATTTTTTCTAACTAAATACCTTGAGTGCCATTTCACGTTTAAGTTATATTTTAAAAAGACAGATTTTGTATTACTAGAGAAAAACCGATATAGCGATCGCCAAATACTAGCACTGAATGACACTCGATGGATAATTGAGACTAGGTTTTATAGGTTTGCATATTGCATAGATAACAAAACTGCATATACCAAAATATATTGTGTAAAAACGACAATAACTATCATTAGATGTCGATAAAATTGTGCAAACAGATTTGACGCATTTTTGTTGACTAAACACTTGAACAAGTAAACATAGGTGGACTGATGAACGTTGTTTCATTTAGGAACTCCAATGGTTTTTTTTTTTGCAGTTCACATTATTTTTTTTTTATCTTGAATTCATGTTGTATAAGATTGCGTAGGTTACATATTATTACATCCATATTTTTATAAAAGAGCATAAAGATAATAACGGAAAACTACTATTTTTGGGAAATGGGATTGAGAAGGCTCACCAGCTATCTCAAAGCCACAAAAAATATACAAGAATGTGCGAAAACAGGAGAACAAATAAAAAAGAATATTAATCCCTCGTTTCTATTCATTAATGTAATCAGTGTTTCTAATCATAAGGATGGTTCTATTGCTATTGAGTGCGGAAATGATGAATCGAGTGAGAAAATGTAAAATGCAATCAAAGAGAAAGTGAGTGACAGTTACGATATTTATGTCACTTTCCATTGGACGAAGAGAACCGTCCAGGAGCATCCAGGAGCATTCTCAAACCGTTCCATTGGTGCAAAAAGATCGCTTCTCATGATTCTGAGGAGTGACAGCCGCTTCTCGATTTGAAGTGAGAATCGACTCAGAAGCACTAACACATGTTACTCAAATGTCAAAATGAAAGTTTCTTCAAGGAATATTTTTTAAGAGCCATAGGTGTTTCACTCATACAAAGGAAATTACGTTAAACTGAATAGAAACAATTTTGGGTGTTCCATTGGTTTTAAAAATGAGTGCTTCCCCGAGTGCAACCAATGGAAAGGGCCATTAGGTACATACCACAATTGAGGAATCCAAAAGTGCGAGTGTGCGACATGAGTGCAATGAGGATGAGTTTTGTAGTAGAGATATTCCACGTGTTTTTTAATCTATTAAATAAAAAGATTAATATAATTTTTTTGCTTCTGAAATGTGCATTTGAGGAAATATAATAAGTGTTTTTAACTGTTGAGAATTATATTAATCTTTTTATTTATTGCAATGAGGACTGAAGAATTAATTATTGAAGCTGCTATAGGCCAAACCAGTGTAACCCATGAAATTAGGATGTTTTCGGGAATTTTTTTAAAAGATGTATTCGATAAAATGTTTTGAAGTCTTATGGATGAGTCTTACAGTTGAGTTTTTCGACGCGACGTGTTTTTTAACTAATTAGTGAAAGATTAGTAAATTTTTAGCTATTTAAACCCTTTTATATAATTCCTCAAATGACTACAGAAACTACTACATACCAAATTAATGGGTAGGGTAATTGCGGGAGTAACCAGCTTGTGTACGAAAAAGCCAAAGTGTTGCCCTTAGATCAATACGTGTTATTGACAGTAAGGAAAACGGCTGCAGACATCAACAACCAACCACTTGAATCATTTGGTGAGAAGGATGACCAGTGAGGACCAACACCCCGAGCCAAGATACTTAAGCGTGATGAACACTTTGAACGAAGAAATAATACCAGCCAACGACAGCATATTTCCGTGGCTAATGCCACCCCCTACCACCTCCCCATGCTGAGGAACGCCAGCGACAACCGGGACGGAACATCCCGAGATCACCAATTGTATATACGAGGGCAGTCCGATAAGTACTTAGCCTCTCCGCCCAATAGCGCCACTATCGCAAGAGAAACTTACTATAGTGTAGTACATTTTTTTAGAAGGCTACTGTCGAAATTTCAGCCAAATTGGACTCGTAGTTTTGTTTTGACCGCGTGTGGAAGCAAACGTGTCAGCGGATTTTAGAAAAATGGAAAAAGAGCAATATCGGTCAGTGATTCGATTCTTGTTTTTGGAAGGGAAATCATGCCGCGAAATCAAAGAGCGGTTGGATGCTGTGTACGGTGGCTCTTCTCCTTCGATGGCGACCGTCAAAAATTGGTTCAACGAGTTTCAACGTGGTCGCACGTGCGTCGGTTTTTGATGAGCAACTTCCAGGTGCCCCGAAAACGGCTACCGCAGAGGACAATGTGACAAAAATCCACGATCTCGTATTGGCAGACCGCCGATTGAAGGTGCTCGAGATAGCTGAGATAGTAGGCATCTTGAAAGACCGCATGGGTCATATCCGGCATAAAATTTTGGGCATGAGAAAGCTGTCGGCGCGGGGTCTATGAAATAACTCCCACGAAATAAGTCCCACTTTTAAAAACGAAATAAGTCCCACCAAAAATTGCTTAAAAAAATGAAATAACTCCCACGAAATAAGTCCCACTTTTGAAAACGAAATAAGTCCCACCAAAATGAAATGATTTAAAAATTTACTTGAAATGAAATAACTCCCACTCAAAATGAAATAACCCCCCCTTGAATAATATATTTCTTAAATGAATTAAGTCCCACTTTCATAAACGAAATAAGTCCCACTTTTTCATTGTTTAATGCGATTTCAAATAAGAAGTATTTGGCTCTTCGAAAAAAACACACGTCGAATAATATGAATAATGAAAGCAGAGGAATAATAAAGAAAAATCGTATACAAGCAAGAAGAGCCATGAGAGATAAGGACAAAAAATTATGGCTGTCCCTTTTACGAAATATTGGACATTTCGTAAAAGGGACAACCATAACTTTTTGCATAAGAAAAAATATAAATTTAGGGGTATGAAATAACTCCCACTTTACAAAACGAATTTATTCCCACTCAAAACGAAATAAGTCCCACTTAAAATAAAAACGCGTAACGAAATAAGTCCCACCAATTGACGAAATAAGTCCCACTTTTAAAAACGAAATAACTCCCACTTTCAAAATAGCAATTTTTGGTGGGACTTATTTCGTTTTTAAAAGTGGGACTTATTTCGTGGGAGTTATTTCATAGACCCGTCGGCGCGATGGATGCCGCGTTTGCTCACTTCAGACAACAAACGCAACTGTGTGACCACTTCAGAGCCGCGGCTAAATTGGTCTAGTCTATAACTATTGCCCTATCCACCGTATTTTCCAGATTTGGCCCCGTGCGACTTCTTTTTATTTCCAAACTTAAAAAAATCACATGCCATGTAGAAATTTGTGTCGAAATTTGAGGTCATCACCGCCACGGAGGCCTACTTTGCAGAACTCAAGAAAACGTATTTTTCAGATGGGTTAAAGAGGTTGGACAATCGCTGGGTTAAGTGTATCGAACTAAAAGAAGATTATATTGAAAAATAAATCAACACTTTTCCAAAACTTTGGTTTTTCTTTTGTAGGCTAAGTACTTATCGGACTGCCTACATATTTAACGTTCAATAAAAATAATTATTATTATTGCCTTATTGGAGTGTGCCCTATTTATGCAGCACAAAGGCGACTATACTTAGGAGTAAGTTCTTTAACAGTGCAGGAAACAGTTAATTTATTCATAAAAAGTGCTTATAAATATCGAATGTTACTGATAACTGAATTTGATTAAAACAAAATTGTTAAGTTTAGTTCTTTACCAAAATTTTAAATTGTTTAAATATTTATTGCCATCTGAGCTGACGGCATTGCCATTGCTTTTAATTCATTTCTTATTATGTTAATGTGTTTACTTTATAAAGTCCATAAATGGATTACTAACTTACTAACTTACATTACCTGTCTCACTCTATTTTATCGGTTTTTTCACAAACAGTGCTCTAGTGAAGTAGCCAGTTGCATTCCTCCCCTGAAACAATTTACCGGACCACCCGAATGTGGAATGCTCTACCTGGCCCTGTTTTTCCCCTGTAGTACGATTCACAGAGATTCAAATGCAACGTGCATCGGTGTCTCCTTTCAAATCCTCTCCTATTTTCCTAAATGCTCGCACTGTGTTCTATAACATAAAGGGTATTCATAACCCCTGGATGTGCGCGTTCATTATAAAAAAAAAGTACACCTACTGAGAAACTGAGATCCATGGAAGATGTCTGGACGAAAAAAACCTTACATGAAATGGAGCACATAAGGTTCAGCTGGATCGCAAAAGAATGAGAGGCTTATGGTGACTCTCATTGAGGATGGATGTAATTTAATCAATACCTACTATTTGCATTTATTTTTTTTATTTATTTACATATTTATAATTATGTCACTGCTCAATTAGTCAAACAATATTTTTCCAAGTACAAATTTTATTGCGTAAATTACTAATAAAATTCATCAGACCATTCCTCTGGATAACCATCTTCTGGCTTGCATCCTATTGCGTCTGGATATCTGTCACAATATTTCTTTAAGTCGATTGACCCGCAAGATGCAGATGGACATACGGCATTTTGGCAGTATGTTTGACAGTAATTCCCAAAGCTCATTTCACCCCTACATCTCGAACAATCTGGGTAAAATGGTCCTGAGAACGAAGAGATTCAAAAAATTGATCGTTCGTTTTTGCAAAAAAAAAGAGAAAAAAAAACAACTTACGTTGATTGTAACCGCACCCAGAATCAATGCATGATATTGATGGCGGCTGTCTCACCATTCGTGGCGGAGGCATTAAATTCATATAACCATGTGAACATTCTGCTCCACAACGCTCATATGAGTGGCTTCTGCAAACATATCGATCATCCCACATACAAGTGTTTGGAGTGCTAATGATGCAGCAGTTTGGTGCGAGAACCGGTGGTTGGGGTTGCGGCGGTGACGATACGGCTATTGCTGGTGGTTGTGGTGGAGGATGAGCTGGAACATACATTATTTGGGGTTGGGGTGGTGGAAGTTGTGGTGCAGGAGCTGGAATGAACATTATTTGGGGTTGGGGTGGTAAAAGTTGCGGTGCAGGAGCTGGAATGAACACTGTTTGCATTTGAGGTGGTGGTGGTGGTGGTGGTGGTGGAGGTGGTGGAGGAGGTGGAGGTGGTGGAGGTGGTACATAGCGTATTGGTGGTGGCGGAGCTGGTACGTATCGAATTTCAGGTGGTGGAGGTGGTATAACAACAATTTGTGGTGGGGGTGGTCTTAGGGAAACTTCTGATGGTGATTCCGTCATTTGTATGTCGATATTATTTGAGAAGTTAATTTCGTGATTGACATCAGTTTGGATGATATTGTTTGTGATATTTACACTCGACACGAGCACCGTATGATTACGTGGCTCTGAGACCTTACACTCTCTACCATTCCAGTAGCTTCCATCAGGACATTTTGTAATTATACATTGTCCGTTTATATATATGCCAGTTCCACAGTATACAAGATGACACTCGTTATTTATTTCAACAGTTCCATTTCGACATTTTATGGGTCTTTTTGTTGTTGTTGATGGCGGATGAGGCGTAGGTGGTGGCGGTGGTGGTGGCGGCGGTGGTGGCGGTGGTGGCGGTGGTGGCGGTGGTGGCGGTGGTGGCGGTGGTGGCGGTGGTGGCGGCGGCGGCGGCGGTGGTGGAGGATACCATACTGGTGGCGGCGCTGGTGAACGATACCATACTGGTGCTGGTGCCATTGGAGGAACTGCCATTGGACATGCTGATGGACACGGTTGTTGGCTAGGTGTTTGGCAAGAGATTTGGCAGGGGATTTGGCAGGGTGTTTGACAAGGTGGTTGGCAGTTTTGTTGGCAGCATGAAGTAACACATTGTGTTGTTGAAGATCCTACATGTGGAACACACATTCCATTGACAAATCCATATCCTTGGTGACACCCATTTGACTTAAAGTAAAAACAAACTCATTTTATTTAAACTGTTTTTTTTTTTTTTTTGTTCACATAAAATTCTTTATCGACTACAAAAAACTGAGTTAATTACCGTAATTTGCAGAATAGGATTTGAAGCTACCAATTTTAACACAAGCAACACTGTGAAATAACTTTTGTAAAAGTAAGAAATCATATTTTACTCCGTCGATGCTCCATGTGCACCGAAACGAGGTGCAAGAAATAAATTTCTAAAGTGCATCGCTTTTTAAAGATCGATTTTTAACCATGAAATAATTTCTAAATTATATGCGAATGCGGATGTTGAATGCCTAAGGTGATAACCTGAATAGAAATCCGAAAAAAAACATACGGAAAAGCTATAGCAAAGAATAACATTTGTTTTCATTGACTGGAACTTTGAGGAACTCGCAAGCAGCACATCTTTCGATTATCATCTAATATTCTAATGTATAAATCGTCTGATACAATAAATTCAAGGCTCAACCTGCATCAAAAATACTTAGGTCCAATCTAGAATCTCAGTAAGGAAAGTATTGTTATCGAGATCTTCACAGATGATTCCCAAACCGATGATGGATCTCACGGCTCACGCTGGTGCCTTTATGGAGAGCGATGACATGCGACTATCCGTCTCTCTACGCACGGACGCATCCGAAACTAATTCGAAACTGATCCAGGAATGCAAGGCCTCTCTGAATGCAATCAGAAGACTAGATTCTTTGAGTCTCGTTTGGGTTCGAGACCATCTAGCAGCATAACTGAAAACGATGTCATCGATGAACTTGCATGGCAAGAATTTCGGACCAGAACCAGCGCTTGGTATGCCGAGAATTGGATCTATCAGGAGAACAACCATAGATGGCATGCCTCCATTGGATGCAGACTGGCTACTGCTCCCCAACGTTAAGAAGAAAACTGCGTTGTTTTCATTATTGCTATGTCGTAGCAGAAAAGATTGTAGTAAGATCGTTTTTGGACTAGCACAGGGCACTTCCTTTTTTCCAAGATATTATACGAGCAAGGCTTAAGTGATCCATTCCATTCCATGGTTGTGAGAAATGCGCTAGGCCCAGGGGCTCCACGCTCTGTTGCGCACCACCCTTTTTATCTATTTTTTTTAAGGCTTAAGTGATGACACACTCTGTGAATCCTGTGGGGCAGGCAATGACACCGCGGAGCACTTCCTCTGTGAATGTCCTGCATTTTCTCGTATCAGGTTACAGATACTCGGCGCAGATATGGTGAGAGCTGGTAACCTGGGCTCCTTACTATGGCAGCATCTTTTGGTTTTCTCCCAGCGTTTGGGAAGCTATAACAAAAGAAGGTTGCTATCTGGTTGTACAATGACCCCGAATTTAGATCTGAGTGCTCCAATTAGTACTTTGAAAACCTCCGACAGAAAATAAAAATTATCCTTATTGGCTATTGAATTTCTGAATATTTTTTAGTTTTCATTTCACTGCGTAAATGGAAATCATAATCCAAAAATTAAATTAAGGTTAATAGTATCTATATTCGCTGACTCATAAGCGGAACGATGCTTGCTGGGTCAGTTAATACTCCGGAAATAGATCAAACAGACCTTTGTCAAATTAAGTAGGAAATATTTCGTGTGACAACATTTTTGTTTTCGAAGATTTGCGTAAAGTTTCACCAAAGTGACAAACAAACAATCAGTACCCTACTAAATTTGCATTTGAAAATGCATCAATATATTCAAACTTGGCCCATTTATTATAAAAAATAAATATAAACATCTCCACTATCCTTATCTCCTTGTGCTAAAGTCATTTAATCTCAGGCCTTAGCATTTCAGTTCTGCTTGAGTTTTACTACGATTTGCTCGAAAGTCAAGAAAAATTATTTTTAAATTAATATTTTGAAAACGCACAAAACACAGAAATACAAATGTATCGGTATTTATTCGCATTTTTGCTTGTGCATTCGATTCGTTTTTGTTATCAACAAGATATAGTGAGTAAATTAAAATCAATTCACGTAGACAACAAATAAAAAAACTGCTATTTAAGAAACTAACAGAAAACTGTTAAGTAGGTCATGGCATCTCTCTGATTGATATGATGAACCAATCAATCAGTTTTTGTATCTGTGTTTGTATTTCAAGATTGAATATTTGACTGAACCTAATCAATTTCGTACTGGAGTGAAATCGAGTAAGGCGATTTGTGATAAATAATAGTCACAATCCAATCACAATCTAATTAAATAGAACGTGAGATCGGTCATAACAAATCACCATACCATTCACTTCTACGACTCGTTTATATTGTTTTGAAAAATTCGTCTTTACTGATGACCAAAAAATCGTAAAGGAAATCGTAGTATTTGTTTGTTTAACTTTGATTTACAAAATTTTTGGAGTAAGGAGTGAAGTTTTTAAAAATATACAAAGCGAATGAGATGATTATTGATGGGAGGATGGGACTAAGAAATTTTGAAAATTTTTGTGTTGTAGCAAAAAAAAAAAATTTCAACTTTCTTGTATACTCTTTAACGTTCTTTTAGATATTTTCAAACAGCCTACAAGTTTAAATGTGAAAATGCTTAGAGAAAGACAGAGACAAAGAGAAAGTTTTTGTATGCAACTGCATTGATGTGAGTTGTAGACAATTTTCACACAAATCATTTGACCATCTTTACTTGTGTGAAAACACGAATTCAGATTAGTTTAAGTCATTATATCAAACATTTCAAATTAAACGGACTAATAACTTAGAAAGATGTACGTTTTGGGCAAACTTAAAAGCTTTGGTTGGAAGTGGAGTCAATCATTGGTTACAATTATTACTCTATGACATCACTTTTAGCGGTATCTCTAAAAACAAAATTAGTGACAACTTGCAAAATTTCAAAGAATCAATTAAAATAAACTTTGATAAGCTTAAGAATCTTTTGCCTTATGATTTTTGGGAGTGTGTGTTTTCGAGTGTAGATGCTTCGTCTTCATACTCGGCTTTTATTGACACAAACATATATTGACATAACACATATTTGATTACTCCTCGCTTGTGCCAACAAAGAAGACTGGTAAAAGGCTTAAACCTTGGATTTCGAGGTATTTAGTAAATAAAATTAAAGGTAAAAACCAACTACGAATTAAGTGCAATAAGAACACAAATAACATATACCTAAACCAAAAATATAAAAAATTGTGTGCCAAACTCAAGAAAGAAAATCCGATTTGCCGGGATAACTATTATAGATCTGAACTAAATTCTTCTAAGGATGAATGGAAAATAATAAACAGCTTACTAAACAAACCTTCGGGTTCAAGTACCATTCAAGTACCAATAAATCGTTATGCACTGACGGTTGCGAAATAACAGGCAAACTCAAAATTGCTGTCACATTTAACAGCTATTTTAGTTCAACTTATTAAAAGCATATCTCGTAAAGCTTTTTTGAATTTTCTCTATTCTATAAGAATGTGTATTATAACATGGATTCCATACAACGGAACAATATTCAAGAATAGACCTAGCAAGTGCTGAATAAAACGTTTTCAGTGTAAAATGATCTGAGAACTCTAGCATTCCGTTTAATAAAACCTAGCATCTTATAGGCTTTATTGACTATGTATTCAATATGAGGTGTGAAAGATAACTTGGGGTCTAAAATAACTTCTAGGTCCTCTTTTTGACTAACCTTTTCTAGTGTTATACTATTGATAGAGTAATCAAAAACTACTTAGGACTTTTTCCTGCAACATATAAAACTTTCACATTTGGACACATTTAGAAAAAGTTGATTTTTCTTACACCATTCAGCAAGCTTTGTTAAGTCTTCCTGGGGCAAAAGACAGTCATGGACTGTGTTTATGTATTTAAATATTTTTAGTTCATCTGCATACAAGTTTTAAATTCATTTTTATTTTTTTATCACTTATAACTACTTACTTGCTAACAAAAATGTTTAAACTAGCTTATATAATAACTTAATTAACTTACTGACCCTAGGCGGGTACTCTGAATTACTCAATAACTTAATTCTAATGCCTTTCGGCCTAAAGATACCGTATATATTTCAAACTATAACTAATATAAACCCTAAGAAAATTTAAAAAACTTAATTTTTTTGATCAGATCTGCATACAATAAATGTTTAGAATGCTGAAAAATATCTGGTATATCATTTATGAATAAATTGAACAATAATGGACCAATGTGACTTCCTTGCGGAACTCCTGAAGTAACCTTAATACATCTTGATATAAATTTCCCTATCTTAACGTATTGCAGTCGATTTAAAAGATATGAACAAATCCACTTTAAAAAATTTGAACTGAATCCTATTTTAGACAGTTTGTATAATAAGATTTCATGATTTACCCTAACAAACGCCTTGGCAAAATCGGTGAATATAATATCAGTCTGACAACCCTTTACAAAACCATTTACAACTGAGTCACATAAAATCGTAAAATTTGTGGCTGTAGATCTTCCTTGAACAAATCCATGATGTGAGTCAGATATGACTTGTTTAGTAAGAAAATTAATCTTGTCACACACAATCTTCTCGAACAATTTTGACCGATAACTTACAAATCGGCCGGTAGATAATTGCACACTTTTTGCTTCGAACCTGATTTGAAAATCGGAGTTGTAAAAGTCTTTTTCCATTCGTCTAAAAACTGTCCAGCATTAAGAGAGGCATTGAAAATCTTGCGCAATGGTAAATTTATTTATTTATTTATCTGGCTTAGGTCAAGCAACATACATATAAATAAAAAGAAACCTTAAACATTTACAAAAATTACTTTCTTAAGTACTAAATAATATTTACAATAAATATTATTAAATTAAAGTTAATATAATTGAGAAGCTAAGGGAAATTTAATTACTTACTTACTTAGGTGGGCATTACAGTTCGGGGTGAACCTGGGCCTCAACCAACATCCTTCTATAACGATTTCGATTTCGTGCGAGCTCTCTCCAGTTTCGCACTCCAAGTCGGTTGAGGTCTTCATCCACTTGATTGCGCCACCTAAGACGAGGTCTTCCCCTTCCCTGCAATGTGCTTTCGAACACCCGACGAGCCGGAGCGTTTGGGTCCATCCGCTCTACATGTCCCAACCATCGTAGCCTCGCGATGCGTACTCTTCTGGCTATGCCCATGTCCCGGTACAGCTCATACAGCTCGTTGTTGTATCTTCTTCTCCACACATTGTCTTCGCATTCGGGACCAAAGATCATTCGGAGAATTTTTCTTTCGAAACGACCAAGGGTTTCCTCATCCGCTTTCGATAAAGTCCATGCTTCCGCGCCGTACAGCAGGACTGGGATGATCAAGGTCTTATACAAGGTCACCTTGGTTTTTCTAGAGAGGTTTTTGTTTCTCAATTGCCTTCTTAACCCAAAGAAGCAACGGTTGGCAAGAGTTATTCTCCGTTTGATCTCCGCACTGATGTTGTTGTCCGTGTCCAAAGGACCAAAGATCATTCGGAGAATTTTTCTTTCGAAACGACCAAGGGTTTCTTCATCCGCTTTCGATAAGGTCCATGCTTCCGTGTCGTAAAGCAGGACTGGGATGATCAACGTCTTATACAGGGTTACCTTGGTTTTTCTGGATAGGTCTCATTTCTCAATTGCCTTCTTAACCCAAAGAAGCAACGGTTGGTAAGAGTTATTCTCCGTTTGATTTCCGCACTGATGTTGTTTTCCGTGTCTACAGCGGATCCTAGGTAGACGAAGTCCTGTACTACCTTGAAGTTATGTCTATCTACTGTGACGTTTTGTCCAATTCGTCGATGTTCTGTGTCCTTGTTTGATGACAACATATACTTCGTTTTGCCCTCATTAACCATCAAACCCATTTTTGCCGCTTCTGTTTCAATACTCGCAAAAGCACCTATGACATCACGCTTTTTTCTTCCCATTACGTCAATATCGTCTGCATAGGCGAGTAATTGTACAGACTTTTGAAAGACTGTTCCTCTTGTGTTGACGTTTGAGTTTCTTACAATCTGTTCAAGTATGATGTTGAAGAAATCGCATGACAGTTTGTCGCCTTGCCTAAAGCCTTTTTCGACATCAAAGGTCTCGGTGAGTTCTTTTCCGACCTCGACCTGGAGCAGCGTGAATTCTCCAAAGTCATCCTGCATAGTCGTACGAGTTTTGCAGGGATGCCGAAACTAGACATGGCTACGTACAGCTCGTCTCTGTAAATACTGTCATACGCGGCCTTGAAATCGATAAAGAGGTGGTGAATATCGATATTGTGTTCCCGGGTTTTTTCCAAGATCTGCCGTAATGTGAAAATTTGGTCTATTGTGGACTTCTCTGGTCTAAAACCACATTGATAAGGACCTATCAAGTTGTTGACGTGGGGTTTCAGACGTTCACATATTACAGCAGACAAGATCTTATAAGCGACGTTAAGGAGGCTTATCCCTCTGTAATTGGCGCAATTGTGAGGGTCCCCTTTCTTTATTATCGGGCATACGATACTGAGGTTCTATTCATCGGGCATGCTTTCTTCCGACCATATCATGCAGATCAGCTGGTGCATGCTCCTTTCCAACTGATCTCCAGCTGCCTTGAAAAGTTCGGCATCAAGGCCATCTGCACCTGCAGTCTTATTTGATTTAAGTTTGCATATGGCAAGCTTAACCTCTTCTAGGTCGGGAGGACGGCATTCTTGATCATCGTCCAAGCTGAATGGGGCAATCTGCCTGACAGCGTAATTTGTGTCCTCATTGCCGTTAAGCAGTCTGCAGAAATGATCTTTCCAGATCCTCAGTAGCGACTGTGACTCGATAACTAAGTTTCCCTGCTGGTCTTTACAGGCTTGAGTTCGGGGTTTGCCACCCTGGCAGGATCTTTTTACCTTTTGGTAAAACTTCCGAATCTCGTTCCTATCATGGCACCTCTCTATTTCCTCAAACGAGCGCTTCTCATGCTGCTTCTTTTTTTTTGAGAAGTCGGTGTTCTTCCCTTCTTCTCTCCTTGTAAATCTCGTTATACTGATCGTAAGCAGCCCTTGTTCGTGTTTGCAAGGGAAATTTAATTAGGAAGTTGGAAATGATTAGAGGATAATTTTTTTCTAAGAGATGGTAAGCTTGCGTTGAAATCAAGAATGTCTTGTGCACCATTGGCTAAGCGCAACATTCGCGTAATGGGGTTAAAATGGCCATAGTTAGTGCGGTGAGTGGGAAGGTTGTAAAAAGGGATGGACCGTAGACCACGAGGATTGGTATTAAGGTAAAAATTTTCAAGGAGAGCGGGAGATTCAATTGCACCAGTCATTATTTGGTGTACAAAAAGTATGTCAGCAATTGCACGACACGACGTTTGGCGAGGCTATGTAACTGAATTAGTTGTAAACGATCTTCGTATGGAGGTAGGATGAGAGCGTTTGACCACGGTAGATGGCGTAAGGCAAAGCGAAGGAATCTACGTTGGACGGCTTCAATTTTATGTGACTGAGTGATTTGATAGGGGGACCAAACCTGAGATGCGTACTCTAGGATAGGTCTGACAAAAGTTATGTATAGTGATTTGGTTACATAAGGATTGGAAAATTCTTTAGACCACCGTTTTATGAAACCAAGGGAAGAGTTCGCCATAGCGATAATTTGGTCTATATGGAAACGAAAGTTGAGCTCTTTATCACAATAAACTCCAAGGTCTCGAATAGAAGAAACAACTGGAACGGGAACCCCACAAAAGTCATAAGTCCGAGGGAGAGTAATATTCATTTTCGTGAAAAAGTAATGAATTTACATTTACTCACATTAAGATCAAGCAGATTCTTATGACACCAATTAAGAAAAGAATCTAAGTCATGTTGAAGTAAAGAATTATCACGAGGTGTCGATATTGACTTCATAATTTTTATATCATCTGCATAAATTGAAAGATTTGAGTGCGAAATAATCATATGGACATCGTTGATAGCAAGGACAAAAAGGAGAGGACCGAGATGGCTACCTTGAGGCACACCGGAGGAGGCAGAAATGGGAATAGATAAGAAACTTCTTAACAATACCTTATATCTGCGGTGTTCTAAATAGGATTTCACCCATTGGATAAAATGCGGGGGAAATCCAAAAGCACCTAACTTCAGATAAATCATATGGCGTGAGATTTTATCGAAAGCTTTCAAAAAGTCCGTAGTGATTACGTGAACCTCGTAGCCATTTTCAAGAGCACAGAGCGTCGTAGAAACAAATTGGGTTAAGTTAGTCGTGGTAGATCTTCTCTTTAGAAAACCATGCTGCAGTGGAGAAACAATAGACTTACAATGAAAGTATAACGAGTCATAGACAATGCTTTCAAAAAGCTTAGGAATAGAGAAGAGTTTAGCAATAAAGACGGAAGATTGAGATATCACTTTTACTGCCTTTCTTATGAATTGGAAATATGAATGAATCTTTCCATAATGTTGGAAAAACTGCTTGCGAGAGTGAGATTTGAAATAAGGCTGTAAGAGGTTGACAAAGTACGTTTATACATTTTTTTTTGGAAAATGGCAGGAATACCGTCAGGACCGGGAGAAAAGTCATCTTTGAGTGCATTGATTTTATCATACACATTGTCGAGACTAACACCAATAGAAACAAAAGAGCTTTGAGGACAATTATCAAGATAACTGAAGTATTCAAGGTCAGGTAGAACTTTATTTAGGTTATATGAATGACTAAAGAAATTCGCAAATAGATTGGTGATTGTTTGAGGATCTGAAGAGGAAGTATTAAGATGGTTGAAAGAGGAAGGAAGCCCATCCGATTTTCTCTTAACGTTAATAAATTGATAAAAACGTTTAGGGTCATAGATAAGACAAGTCTGTATTTTATCAAGATAGTTGTGGTAAAAAATTTCGGATAAGGATGAAAAGTTGAAGAAAGCTTGTTGATAATATTTAAGTAATCAATATAAGAATTTGATTTTATGTAAGTTTTCCATAACTTATTTCTAAGGTTTCGAAGTGTACGCAATTCCTTAGTATACTATGGGGGAGATGACATACAAATTTTTGTGGTAAATGAGGAACAGTTTGGATGATACATCCGAAGATGGTAGTATAGAAGAAAGAAAGAGCGATGTCGATGGAAGTTCCTGCATTTAAGAAAAGGTTAAAATCGATCTGATTTAACAAGACTTGATTGAAATCAGCCTTACGGTAGTTAAAAAGAAGGGAGACTTTCGAATCTACTGTGGAAATAACTTTATCGAAGGAGAAGACAAGAGAAAGAGGGGGATGGAAGTGGTCAAGGGTCGATAGAAGATGGATACTTTCAGAAACGTCAGAGTTGAAAGGATCAGAAGAAAAAACAAGGCCAAGTTGTCTTCCTAAGTTGTTTTTAATGCTACTTATTTGGAAAATCCCAGAGCCAGATAAGCGGTCACAAAAAATACATTCTTTCTCTGAGGTGGGATTACTGGGAACAAAGTTTGATTGATCTTCGGATGGAACCCAACGTAAGTAGGGTAAATTGAAATCACCAATAACGATAAAATCATCAGTTGGTTCTGCAGCTTCAAAGATAGAGTCGTAAGAATCAACAAATTGTTGATAAGCAAGAGTAGGCTGTGATGGGTGAATATAACAGCAGAGGACATAAAAACATCGATTGGGGACCAACAATTTTATGCAAATGAATTCGATGAGTGGTGAACTGGATGATTCAACAAGAGTTGCATTCAATCTATTGTGTACTGCTAAAAGAACACCTCGCCTGGAGCGGCCATTTTCAGAGGTTTGACCATCTGCACGAAATACTGCAAAGTCAGAGGAAAATAATTCACTATCAAGAAAACTGGAATCTGAATTAGTTTCAGAGAGGGCAAATATATCGAAAGGAAGGTTTTGGGAGTTGAGAAAAATCATAGAAGTTTTAGTTCGTAGTCCTCTTACATTCTGGAAAATAAAGGGACAAAGAGTTCAAAGTCGTTTCGGTAGGAAAAGGAAGAGATCGTGTGTTACTGTTAAAGTCAAGGTTTTTTTAGAGGACTTAGAGTGAATAGGGTTTTTTAAATTGATATGTGAACAGTACGTGGCTAGATCCCTTAGGACAGTTGAGGGAGATATGTTAAAACCTTCATCAAAACGTATAAATCGTAAACGTGTAAATCTTCTTAAGTTCATGAGGGTCGGTTGGCGAGTGATGCAGCACATCTTCTTACAACTATTGGAGAAACATAGTCAGGACCTTCGCTTTTGTTTTCATCTATGGCGTTCAGTGCTTCTAAAACTTCTTCCACGCTAAAATGAAAGCTATCTATATCAACCACATTTGCTGAAGAAAAATCTGGAAGATCATTCGGCCTCATGGGGTCATATACAGACTCAAAATAATCAGCAAAGAAATTACATATTGTGGGCATATAACTAGATGTGGATCCAGTATATTCCATGCAGTTTGGCAAGCCTGTGTTATTTCTTTTAGTATTTATAAAGCTTCAAAAATGCTTGCTGCTATTTTTAACTAGTGATTCAGCAGTTAAAACATATTTGCTGTACAAAAACTCATTTAACACATCAAAAATTTTATAAGCCTTTAAATAATTTTGATGGCATATCACGCTATTTTTGTGGTACTGTGGTGTGATGGATAGCATGCCCGCCTGTTAATCCAGAGGTTCGAGTTCGAATGCCACCAGAGGCAAAAATGTTTTTTATACGGGTATCGCCTTTCGCGAGGAATTGGCATGTCCTCCGTTAGTATTCATTGCCATGAAAAGCGCTTTCTCGATTAACCGTTCGGAACCGGCAGAAAATTGTAGGTCCCCTCGTTTCCTTCACAAGGGATGGTTGTGAGAAATGCGCTAGGCCCAAGGGCTCCTCGCTCTGTTGCGCCACCCTATTTATTTTGATTTATCAAGCTATTTTTATGTTTTTTATATACTTTTAAGACTTGTTTTTTCTATTCTTGAGGATTAATAGTCTTTTGTTAAACCATGGTGGATTAGAATTAAGAGTTTTTGTAGGTAGGTATATAAATATATCAATGGACTTAAACTATTTAACGGATATGGAATCCTGAACTATGGAACCATAGTTCACTGTGGGACTTAATGCACTGGTTCACTTGTGGAAATAGTGACTTTTTCTAAAAAATATTAAAATAAAAAACTGTAACACACATTCAACTTTTATGCTGTTTTTAATATATAAAAATAACCAACAAAACAAAATGTAATGAAATCACATCGGTTCAAGAACTTTTACTATACTTTTACAATGCTGGAAACTTTGCTAAACTTCGCATAACGTGATTTCATTTTCGACATCTACTCCATGCTCTCTTTTTTTTTGTTGAGTTTAAGCTCTTTTCAACTACATCGGTGGTCTCAAGTCGTGTAAGTCCTGGGATCTGCTTGGGCTGCATTGATATCACTGATCAACAAAATTTTGTATGTACTTGCTAATTTTGAGTTACCTATATAGGGGAGCTAGGGGAGGATTGGCCACTTTTCTACTTAAGACGTAATAAAACTGTTATTTTTTACTCAAATCAACTTTTTATTTGTAATATCCTACCTATAGTATCCCTACCCTCATTTCCTTACCATATTCATTTTGATTTCATCAGGTCTAGTTTACGAGGTACAGCCAGTGCCTTCAAATCAAAAAAATTACCGTTTTTGTTTCTATTAGGTCTAGTTTTCGTGCTCCAACCACTGGATTTGAATTTAGCACACCAAGAACCTTCAAAAATGTTCTATCTGACTCAAATATACTTTCAAGACTCTACCAAGGCTTCAAAATAGAGATTGACCATGCATTACAGCTTTTGAAGTTAAATATCACAGTAATTTGATGTAATACACCCATTTTGAGAACAAATTTGGATTCGGCACACGAAAACCATAGGAAAAATATTGGTCTGTTTTTGGGTTGAAATTTTTTTCATGTTAAAACAAAAACTTATTTTTTCCGATTTCGAAGGCTTAATATCTCGAAAACGACATGCAGCCAATCAATTCTGAGGCCTGATTTGGATTCAGCAAGCCAAAAACCTTTAGAAAAACATGGTCTCCTTTCTGGTTACTGAAAAAAACCCAAATTTTGTTGACCAGTGACTCGAAACCATCACTGTACGCTTTGATTCAAGGTAGCGCAGTTGATTCAGGGTTCATTGATAAGTATTTATGTAAAATGAGACTATGAAACTACGCGAGAACTGAGCCCAAAATCTTTTGAATCAACTTCAGAGTGCGCCCACGAAAGTTTGTTCTTCTTCTTTACCATTTCCGCCGTTACGAGAACGAGTAGTGATCTTGAAGCGATCACAACTCTCCCACTTTTCTGCTTCACACTAGTGATCCGCATGTGGGGTACGCCGCGTTGACCTCAGAAAGCGTCGGCAAGCCTCCCGGTTTTGGATTGTTCCATGTCTGAGGCCAACCAAATGCTGCTGTTTTTGCATTTGCTTGTACCAGGAGTGTTTTAGCCTGCCTTTTCTTTTTCATCGCGAATTTGTTGAAACGTTGTACGATATTGCCTTTTGGACGGGGTTCTGCGGATCTCTCCTTTGAACATGACAATACCAACTCAGCCGGTCGTGCTGAATTTTGTCCAACATGGTACTTTTGACATGAAGGCTTCCACGGATCTTAGTATACTTCTAATTCGATCAAGCTTTGTTACTCCGGCTGTCATCCGAATCATCTTCAGCTTCAGCCCACGAAAGTTTGTTAGTTAACAAAAAGTCAACTCAAAGTTCAACTTAGAATTGGGATAACCCAGGATAACAAGGCTTAAGAGTTTACATATTGAAGAATTTACTGGCGAGACATCATTTCAATTTTCAGCAAACTGTGAGGTTTTTTTTTCATTTCAACCTTGTACATACATAGATCTGTTTTGTTTCTCTAAAAGTTTTTAGTTTATTTCGATTCGTTAATTACTTTTTTTCCAGAACGTTTGCCCTCTTGGATTTGACTACCATAACGGTGATTGTGTCAAATCACTATGCCCAGAAACACACTATTTAGTGAATGGAGCCTGTCTTTTGAGGCCGACACATCAGGTGGCTTCTTGTGGCTTTGGATTTGATTTAATCAATGGGATATGTGTACAACAAAATTGTCCAATGAATCATATTTTAATAAATGGATTGTGTCAGCCATATGTGAACAGACCTTTTCCACCACCTCCACCACCACAACTTTTCTGTCCTCATGGTAAGTTTTGTGGCATCTGACGATTTTTTTGCTTAAGTGTTATAATGGTAATGATGCTCATCACTCATTATTGTTTTTAAGGTTTTTCAGTTTATAATGGCAGATGCTTACCGAGGCCAGGATCTATATTGAATCCATTTTGCTACCCAAAACCATGCAACACAATTAACTGCCCATTCACTTGTGATGAAATCATAACCACAACTACACCAATCATTACCTCTACAACAACCCCATCTACACCAACTACAGTAACTCCAGAGCCATGTCCTTCAGATTCTGTACAAATTGGGGAGGAGTGTCGCCCTATTTTGTGCTCAAAGGGTAGACCTTACAAGGGGCGCTGCCTTGAGCCGGTGTGCTCACATGGTATGGTGTGGACTGGCATAAGCTGCACGTACCCGGAAGTCATAACAACTGTTCTAGAAATAGAAAATGACGTCATCACTAACAGCAACCAAACAGGTCCAGATTTTCATGTCTCAAACGCCACTAATCATATTGTTTATTTAAATGAGACAACTACAACCTGCACAACGCCAAACCCGAACTCGGCTGCAACCTGTTGCACTATTATGACTCCAAGGATGTGCAAGAGATATAACTCAAAGTGGGTTTGTTTTAATCGACAGTATAAGCATTGTGGCGAGGCATGTGGAACATATTCAATGAAGTACCTTCGAGTTCCAAAAGTTCTCGAATATCCAGGAGTGCTGGTAATACCTCCTAATCCTAGGTTACTAAATTGTTCTGGCAGTGAATGTACAGAAAGTGGTGAGTACATTGTTTTTATCAGCTTGTTTTTGAAAGTCTTGAACGTTCTCATTAAAGATGTAACGGACTGTTCAGGTTGTGCAACCAATAAAAGAGAGACCTGCTCGTCTTACTGTTATCGTTATCGATGTCCAAACAAACGATGCACCTTCATCGATCAGTCAGAATATTGTACAAAATATTCGGGAAATCCTGGCTGCAGTAGTTTTGATGGATGTTTCGAAAACTTTTGTAGCTCTGACAACAATCCTAGCACTAGTGGATGTCTTTGATTTTCAATAAACTATATTTCTTTGTATAAATGCAACTAATTCTACTATGTGATGACTTTTCTGAGAACAAGATTATTGTGGAAGGTCACACTCCTTACATCTTATCTATCGGATGAGATGACCCATTTTACGCACTTCACTTGTCTGTTAAAAACGAAAAAACGTTTGCAGTCTCGTTATCAACAAAAAGTACTGCGTTTTTATTAGCAGATACAACAAAGAACTCAATTATTGACTATCGCAGAAAAATAAACGCAGTGCAAGCTGATAGCATATCAAAGGCCTTCACATTTCAGATGCACTCTAATGTGGCAACATAGTTTAAGTTCATAATTCGAAGGTCTGTTTACATACATAAAAAAACTTAGGTGCATACTCAACGGTCTTACATTAGAACTTCACAAATTGAGGAGTGTCACTATCACATAGATGGTTAATCTTTATATTCTTTGTGCTGCAATGGATCTACCCTATAAAAAATACATAGAAAGTTGGTTAGTGTGAAAAAGATTACTCATACGCCACAGTACACAAAAGAAATATCATCGTTAACTATTTATAACAAAAACATTTGAAACTTTGTTGCTAAATAGATGAACTCTTCTTATCTCCTCTGTTCTACTTCTGCCATTGTCATAACGACAAGGAAATTTTTCGTTCACAAGCAAATACTATAATAAGTAGGTCTGTACTCTGTAGTAGAATCTATGAACTACTTACCGCCTGATTTATAGTTGTTAAGATTGTTGTTGATCTCAGTTATAGGTTTGATATGAAATTTGATACAAATAAGTGGAGCCAAGATAGTTAGATAATATCACTAGAGAAGTTGATTGATATTCACTTAGGAAATACGCTTGATAGGTCAATTCCTTTTTAAGCCCAAAACGCATATTGCAAGGGAAAATCAATTAAAACGGCTCTACACACGATAGTCCGTACAATAGAATACTCATATACCCATTTTTATCGATGAGATCCTTGATAGCGAAATATCATTGGAAGAAGTACAAGCTGTCTTTTTTAAGTCTAAAAATGGAAAAGCACCTGGTGAAGTTCCATACGAATTTTTCAAAAATGCAACTCCAGCGTATATATCCTGCCTCAGACAACTTTTCAATGAAGTTTACAGCAGCGAGGATGTTCCTTCATCGTTTAAAAATTCGGTCATTTTCCCGATTCACAAAAAAGGTGACATGAATAATGTAGAGAATTACCGAGGAATCTCATTCATGAACGTGTTGGCAAAACTATTTTGTGGTGTACTTGCTAATAGACTAGAAGCATGGGTCGAAACCAACAACGTTTTGTCTGAGTTTCAAGCAGGATTTTCAACTGTGGACCATATTTTTACAATTGTGTCAATTGTTAAAGCATATCAAACTATAGAAAGAAAACTATATATGCATTTTTCGTTTGACTTTAAGTCAGCGTTTGACAATGTAAACCGCAACGCTCTTTTCTACAAACTTTCGCAATTAGGTGTATCTACGAGGTTCATACAAGTGGTAAAGAAGATGTATGCAGAATCGAAAGCAACTGTCTGGGATGGCTCACATTATTCAGAATGGTTTAAAACAAACACTGGTGTTAAACAAGGATGTCTCTTAAGTGCTCTGTTAATTTCACTCTTGACTCTTCCTTAATGACGTAGTTACACATTTATCGGGAGGAATCAGAATTGTTGGACTGACAGTCAATGTTTTGTTTATATGCCGATGATCTGGTACTTCTGTCAGAATCACCAGAAAACCTGCAACTGATGATAAACCGATTAGCCGACTATTGCAGTAAATGGGGACTTCTTATTATCACGGACAAGTCCAAAGTGATGTTGTTCTCTAGATCTAGTCGCAACCAGACTACGAGGATTTGGACTTTTAATGAAGACATTTTAGAAATAGTTGACGAGTACAGGTACCTAGGAGTCAAACTTACCAAGACCATGGACTTCACCAAACACTTGACTGAGAAGGCTAAAACTGCTCAAAGTTTGCTAAATTTAACCTGGAAGACTTTATTCACAAACGAACGCATTATTCTTTCTGCGAAGTATAAAATTTTTAATGTCGTAGTAAAATCTTCACTGTGCTACGCATCACAAGTATGGGGAATTGATGAGTTGTATATAGTTGCTTTCCTAGACATCGAAGGCACCTTGCTTTAATAACGTCGAAACATCTGCGATCTCCCGAGCACTTACAACTCTAAAGGTGGATCCCTCACTGCTCAATGAGTTGATTGAAAGACTCCTTGAAAGTCAAATCATAAACTCAACACAGGGAGAGGCCTCTACTTCTGGAATTTGGTGGTAAATGAACTACTGATAAACCTGGAGGGGAAGGGCTGCAGGGTTATTGCTTACGCAGATGATGTTGCCATTGCAGTCACATGAAGCATCTTGGCACATTAAAAGAACTGCTTCAACATGCTCTTAACAAACTTTCAAAGTGGGCCAGTAAGAGTGGACTTGGAATAAATCCTCACAAGACTGAACTGGTACTCTTCTCCAGTAAATATAAAATTCCGCACAGGCCCTCCTTTTCTTAACGGAATACAACTAACTTGCGTCAAGTTCTAGATAGAAAGCTGAGTTGGAAGCCAAATATATAAGAAAGAGTAAAAAAGCTACAGTAGCACTCATTACACGTAAAAAAAGCCCTGGAAAACAAGTGGGCTCTTCAACCCCGCATAACACATTGGCTTTACATCTCGGTCATCAGACCTATCCTCACTTATGGTGTTACAGTATGGCGGACTGCACTAGATAAAGCAATTAACCAAGACAGTCTCAACAAAGTCCAACGTTCAGCATGTACCACTCTTTCTGTTTCACCAGATTGGAAGGATCAATCATTCTTGGAAAACGAATACATCCACTTTTATATGGACGACGGTTCGAAAATAAATGAAAGAGTAGGCTGTGCTGTCTGTTTTGAAGAAATGAAATTGAACATTTCGCTTCGTCTTCCACATCATTGTAGCGTTTTCCAAGGGGAGGTTATGGCAATCAGCGAAGCTCTGTCTTGGCTAAGAGAAAATATGATATCCAAAAACTAACTATTGAATCATAAATTCCTTCGACATCTCTTAAAAGTTCCTTTGACGACAGTCGAAATATCTAAATTGTTTTTTGAATCACCTTTTATTAAGCTTAGACTTGAAAACATCGTTCTGCTGTCGCACTGCTATGAAGCAAACTGCATAGCGTTAGCATATAGCTGCATAAGTTGTTAAATGTAGTCGTGTCGAATGTTCTCCTTGTTGAGATTCAACTCGATTGATTGATATCAGCCGTGTTTTTTTGTAAGAAATTAGGTTTGTTCGTTGAAGCCCTGGGGTTGCCCTAGGGTCGCCACAAAGCGTTTTTTGAGAAACCTAAATTCGCCCTGAATGTCAAATTGAGTGTTTTTTGAGCCATAGGTTTTCCCCAAACTCGCCCTAGCTTTTTGCTGTGGCGATTTGAGGGCTGTCAAATGGCATGTGTTTTTATTTAAAAGACAGGGATGTGTGGCGATTTGTGGCTTAGCGTTTTTTGAGGACTGGAAAACCCAGGTTTTTTTGACAACTCATGGGTTAGTCAAGAAAACCTGGGTCAACCCTGGGGAAAGTTCAACGAACAGACCTATTGAATGAATACATACTGGGTAAGAGCGATTTCATTCAACTAGAATACTGCAATGTGCAAAAGCTTGAAGCAAAGCTAGTGAAAAAAAAACACTGCTATTGCAGCAAAATGTGAGCTTGTCAGAAAAAACTAAATTTAATTTGAGGTAAGTACGTTTACACTTACGCTTTTTCATAAGATTTCGTTAGGAGAAAAAGTGCTCACAGATGGACTGGTAAGGCCTTAAAGGGTAGTAAACGCCTGATTGATGATTTCATACCTGATCCTGATCATATCTCTGCCATACTTCAAAGGAAATGTTCGTCTTCGCTTTCTCTGCCCCTTTCAAAAATCTTCACCCTATCCCTTTGCCAAGGAGTATTTCCTCAAATATGGAAAACCTCTTTTATAACCCCTATCCACAAAAAAGGCCAAAAGTGCGATGTTGAAAATTACCGTCCAATAGCAAAACTTTCGTATATACCAAAAATCTTCAAAAGCATTTTGTGTTAAATTTTGAGTTTTCACTGCAAATCTCTCTTTTCCACTCGACAACATGGTTTTTTCAAAGGCAGATCAACAAATACTAATCTTGTTGAATTCGTCTCTCTCACACTTTCTGCCTTGGAAAATGGAATAGAAGTCGATGTTATTTCAACAGATTTTAGTAAAGCCTTTGATAAAATTTCCCATAGACTAATTGTTTTTTAACTATTAACCTTCGGCTTCGAACCCATTTTATTGAGATGGATTTCTTCTTATTTGGAAAACCGTTACTATAGGGTTCGTTTTAGATCTTCCCTGTCAAGCTTTTCTTAGATACCTCTGGCGTCCCCCAAGACAGTCACTTAGGTCCTCTTCTTTTCATTCTTACCATTAATGATCTCGAATTAATTATTCACCATTCCCTTATTTCTCTCTACGCTGATGATACGAAGTTTTTCAAGATCATTTCCTCACCTACCGAGTCTATTCACTTTCAACAAGACCTCGACAACTTTTCCATCTAGTGTTCTGAAAACTGCTTGGAATCCAAATGTCCAATCTATTACCTTCATTCGTAAGCGCATCAAATCTCCTCTCCGTTGCTATCTCCTTCATAGCCAAACCATTCCACCAGTTGATAAGATTCGTGATCTCGGGATCATTTGTGACCAGGGAGCAGGGACTTAATTTCATCTCACATATTGATGATACATATTATACTAAAAGCCAATTCAGCACTTGGTTTCATTAACCGTTGGGCAAAGGAATTCTCCGATCCTTACGTAACCCCATCTCTGTATATTACTTTTGTTCGCCCATTCTTTGAATACGCCTGCCAAGTCTGGTCCCCTTCCAACAAGTTCACATTTCCAGAATTGAAAGTATTCAGCGCCGTTTTCTTCGATTGGCTCTTAGAGGTCTTCCTTGGAATAATCCCTTGATTTTCCCTCCTTACCAAGATCGTATCAAGCTTCTCGGCATGAACACGTTGAAAGATCGAAGAGAAATATTCGATATTCTCTTCATTCACCGTGTCTTTTCCGTCGACTGCACCAGCCTTTGCCACTCTATCTTCCTTAATACTAATCCTCGCAACATACGGAATCCTCGCCTCTTTTAACTAACGTTCAACTCCTTGTTTATGCTGATGACATTGACATCATTTGCAAGTATTGAAGCGGAAGCGGCGAAAATAGGTTTAACTGCTAAGGAGACGAAAACGAAGTATATGCTATCATCGAGAAGAGAAGCCGAACACCATCGACTGGGACAAAACGCCACCGTGGGCAATTATAACTTCGAAGTAGTCAGAAACTTTGTTTACCTGGGATCCACTATTACGTCACACAACAACATCAGTGCTGAGATCAAACGAAGAATCACACTTGCTAGTCGCTGTTTCTTCGGACTTAGAAAGCATTTAAGTAAAAGCCCTCTCCCAAAAACCAAAGAGAGCCTATATAAAACCTTAATCATCCCAGTCCCGCTGTATGGGGCAGAGGCATGGACATGGACACTGACAAAATCGGATGAATACCAGCTGGGTCACTTAGAGAGGAAGATTCTTCGCGTGATGTTTGGCCCAGTGTGCCTTGGTGCAGAGTGGAGAAGATTTAACCATACGATCTTTACGAGCTCCATAGTGATATCGACCTTGTCAAAAAGCTGAAAATACTGCGAATAAGATGGCTAGGCTAGGTGGAGCGCATGAACATCGACGCCCGAGCCCGACGAGTCTTCGATTCCAACCCCGATGTACAACGTGACAGAGGAAGGCCACATCTTAGGTGGTGGAGCGATCAAGTGGTGAATGACCTCAACTAACTCGTACTCGCGCAACTGGTAACAGCTAGCTAGGGACCGGACTAGCTGGAGAGGTTTGTTGGTTGAGGCCGTGATCCACCTTGGACTGTAAGCGTCATATAAAGTAAAGTAAGTAAGCATAGTTTTCATACGAATGGCAGAACTGCAGCGGACTTAAGTATATTGAGATTTTTGAGGAGTCTCGCAAATATTTTCCCGAACGAGTACGGAAAAATATTTGCTTCACTACACAACACACACTTTCAAACTAAGGTGAAGTCAAAGTGCTATATAGGGTGTTTTGCATAAGATGCGACAAGTGCTAAGAACGAAAACATTGGACCAAGACAAGAAAAAGGAATCTTTTGGAGGGGGTCGATCTCAATCCGTTTAGGCGGGAGAGGCAGTTTCATAAATCGACTTAATTTTGTAAAAAGAATTATTAAAAACCAACTGAGGTTCCTGCATACCACATACCATGCATCATACTATAATGCTGTTAAAAGCTAATACTTTATTCTTTAACTAACAGTCAATGTTGAAAACAACGTTAAAAGAGTAAATCTTAAAAAAAAACTTTTTGGTTCAACATTACACTTTTCTTTATTTATTTAATTGGGTTCTTGTGAGCAAGTGGCTTCTTTAAATTTCTCTTTGTATATTTTTTTAATCAAAGAATTTTAAAACATTTTTAAAAAACAACAATAAAATTTTTAACAACTTTCAGGTATCTATACTTGACTGACTGAATAAAAAAAATTTTCTATATTTTGTGCTTGGTATAAAACAAATAGCCTATATAGTTGTGCAAATTTAGTTTTATAATAAAATACGCTAGTTTTTTGTTTAGTTTTTACATAACGACACATGGAAACGATTTACAAATATTTTTTTTGTGTTGTTCGTGTCATAAAATCAATTGAATTTGATCAAATGTAAGTATTTGTAGTTTTTTAAATGTTGTCACATAAGTTATGAGGTTTGTCTGCATCGTTTTATAGTAACCATTTTATTTATTACTCAATGATGCACGTTGTTGCAACAGCAAATATCATTTTTGTAAAGGCATTATATGTATAGGTTTGTTTGTTTCGAGGAACACTCTTGTAAAATGACAATAGAACGTAACATTCTAGACGAACAGAAGAAGAAAACAAAATTATTTTATAGGAAATTATGAGCATATTGATTGGCGTCTAGGTTGTGATTCCAAGTTCTTTCAACTCGTGCTCCTCATCCACGGAGTCTTCATCATCAGAGCCATGCACTGATGGAGCTGGAGTAGTATGTCCTGTAAGAAAATATTTGGTATTTTATTCGCTTTTTCCTCTCTCGTTTTAACAGCAATAAATTGTTTGACTTACGTGAGGATGTAGGACTTGGTGGCTCACTGTATGGCCGCGAAAAGCTTAAATTGTTTCGTGACCCATACATGGAGCTTTCATCTAAATAATCTGGATAAACCGCTTGTAAGGCCTTGATTCGCGCTTGTCTGTAATACTTTAGAAACGAAAGGAAGTCAATATTTTTTTACCTCACACAATAATCTTTTCATTAGACTTACTATGCCTAATTGTCTCCAGTCAAGCAGATCACTTAGACGTTCTGTTCGGTTGCGTTGGATTATACGTTGACGGCGATTAAGACGAGAAAATTCCATCATGAAGCTAGACAATTGCTGGACACTGTTTTCGAGACCAATGTAACGACGATCGACAATATAGATACCATAAGACTTTGGATCGGAGATGTGTTCCTCCATGAAACATCCGAAACCGGAAAGATTAGTGGTGATACTGGGAATACCCATGACTGTGCACTCAGCCGGTGTGTAGCCCCAAGGCTCATAATAAGATGGGAAAACACCTAAATGACAGCCACGAACAAACTCTTCATAGTCAATGCCGAAGAGTGGATTTGTCGATGTAAGGAACTCAGGATGGAACACAACTTTGACACGGTCATTGACTGTGTTGAATAATTGACAGCGGCGAACAGCATTTAGAACGGGATCATTCCAGTCATCAACCTGAAAAAATAATAAAAACAAAATTTCTTAGCACAGTTGGGAAAATTCTTTAAATTTAAGAATGTATGAATTCTGAACACCGATTACGGAAGGTGCAAGCAACATCGATTATCACTTTGGAGGTTACTTAGTATGTACAATGTACGTATTTGGTAGTTATGAAATGTGTTCCCCAAAAAATGAGATATTCATCATGGGGTAAATATGCTGTTGACTCATAGGTTTGAAAAGAAAATAAGAGAAAAATAAAGTTCTTTTCCTAAAGAGTCATCAACCATCAGTTACGCTGAAGAGTAGGACGTCTCTATATGCACCCAACACAAGTCATTTGAAGGGTAGAAAGGAGCGTGTAATTCGCGTTAATTCGTTTAACACGATATTTTTGAGTAATTTAAATTGAAAAAACTTTCTATGATTAGCTCTGTGATTGAAATGCATGGTTAAAACTACTTTCTTTTTTACCAATCCAAATAAAGCACCGAAGAAGGTTACAAGGCTATTACCTTCGCTAACAGCTTCCTTCATGTCCCTTAAAAGTTGTCTTAACACCCATAATTTAGAATAAGCATAAAACAGTAATATGTGACTTTAATTTAACCTTGCTCGGGAAAAGCGAAATGGTACCAAAATTCAATTCCATAAGAGTCTTTCTAGTCATACCAAAGATAAAAGTTATGCTTCGATTTTTAAGTTCTAAACAAGTCTATGTTGATCTGTAGCAAAAAAATAAAAAAACTGCCGAAGTAGCTTGCGAAATTATGAAAATTGTTTTTAAAAGAAAAAAAAAATCAATATACAAATAGAGTGGCGCAACAGAGCGAGGAGCTCCAGGACCTAGCGCATTTCTCACAACCATGCCTAGTGAGGGAATGGAGGGAACCTACAATTTCCTGCCGGTTCCGAACGGCTAATCGAGAAAGAGCTTTTCATGGCAATGAACTTAGTAATGAAGAACTTGCCGATTCCTCGCGAAGGATGATACCCATGGAAAAACATTTTTATCTCTATTGGGATTCGAACCAGGAACCAATTGGTTAACAGACAGACATGCTAACCATCACGCCACGGGTACCACTTAAAAATGAAATGGCTCATCAAATTTAAAAAAATTACGTCCACTGAAGTGGCGCCGAGCTGGAATTCATAATCGATCCAACTTGAGAGAGGGCCAGGCTCATACCGTTGAATATGAGGCTAAGCTATTTACGAACAACAACTATAAGACAAAAGGAAAAAAGCACTATCAAAAGGTAAAAATATCACGCCAGGGTGGGAAGTCCCATACTCAAGCCTATAATGACCAGCAGGGAACCATAGTAATAGAATGGCAGTTCCTACTAAGGATCTGGAAAGATCATTTCTGCAGATTCCTTGACGGCGATGAAGACAGAAATTCCGATTTCAGGCAGAGTGTCCCATTCAACTTTAATGTTGATAAGCAATGTCGTCCTCCCGACCTAAAGTAAAGAAAATAAAGTTTGCCATAATGTACCTAAGGTTAAACCAAATCAGGAGCAGACGACCGTTACGGCGGCGGCGTGACGCCAGACTTTTCAATGCAGCTGGAGATCAGTTAGAGAGGAGCGTGCACCAGCTGATCTATGGTATGATCGGAAGAAAGCATGTCGAATGAATGACAATTCAGTAACGTATGCCCGATCCTAAAAAAGAGATACCCTCACAGATGCTACAACTGTAGATGAATGAGCCTCCTTAATGTCGCATATAACATCTTGTCTTCTGTAAAAGCCAACAGATCAACAAAAATCAACAAAAGACAAAATTTACAATAGACCAAATTTTCACATCGCAGCAGATCTTGGAAAAAACCAGGGAGCACAATATCGATATACACCAGGTTTATCGATTTCAAGGCCGCTTATGGCAGTATTTACAGAGACTAGCTGTAGAGAGCCATGTTTAGTTTCGGGATTCCTACAAAGTCTATGGGTCATTCCAGCGAAACCGACACCGTACGCTTAAGAAATGAATAACTTAATTTATAATTAAATCCATATCTGGAGAATAAATTAATTCTTATGAAATGAAAAGATTACTTAACTGACATTTAAATAATTCATTAAAGAGCGGATTTATTTATTTACATTTTTATTTATGCACTTGTATGGCCAAATATTACTCGTCCCACCCGTCACAAAAGTAAGGTCCCACCCGTCACAAACATTGAGAAACATATTTTTTTTTTTCGAGATACATATGTATGTAAGTTCAAGTATGTGAAAATGTCGTATTCAGTACGTAAATCGTTGCCGTTTGACAGAAATGAAGCAAAGTGTACGCAAAAAGTGAGTATATAAATGTCCAACCCGTCAAAATGAAATGACCCCTATACGATTCCGCAGGATTACTTTGGAGAACTTACTCTGTTCCGTCAAGATCGGTAAGGAACTCACCGAGACCTTTGATGTCGAAAAAGTTTTCCGACAAGGCGACACACTGCTTCGCCTGCAAAAAAAACGTCAACATCAGAGGTATAATGTTTCAAAAGTCAGTAAAACTTCTCGCCTACGCAGGCGATATTGACGTAGTGGAAAGAAGAAGTAAATGTAAATTGAAACAGAAGCGGTAAAATAGTTAATGAGGGGCAAAGCTAAGTATATGCCGTCATCCCCAAAAAGAGAACATCAATGAATTGGACAAAATGCCAAGTAGACAGACATAACTTCGAGATAGCACAGGACTTCATTCACATAGGATCCGCTATAGATACGGAAATCAGTGTGGACGTGGAGATCTAACAGAGAATTACTGTTGCTATCTTTTTGGGTAAAGGAGGCAATTGGGAATCAAAACACTCTCTTAAAACCAAGGTACCGCTTTATAAGACCCTGATCATAGTCTATTGATTATGTCATTTCTTAAGGAACTCGACATTGAATGGACTTTTATTGCATGAATCGATTAATGAGTTAATTTTAGAGATAAAACCGAAAGTGCTATTCAATTAGAGGGTGCGATTTGAAGATATGGGTTCTAAACCATCTTCATTCGTTTTTTCAATATATCTCGAGAACGAAGCAAAATTTTGATGCAATTCCAAGCACGTTTTTTGTAGAAATCAAATTTTCCCATCGAAATGTATCTTTAAAAAAATTATAAAAAAATGTTTTTTATCCAAAATAATTAAATTCCCGACAGAAAAAAAGTCAATTTTTTCCAATATTTGAGTTTTGGCAGTTTATTTTAATGGCATTTCTTTCTGGTTGCAGATAGGTATAGGCAATGCTTCATAAAAATGAAAGTAAATAAAATTTTCTTTAAAATGCTTTATTAGAGAACTTTCTGTGTTTGAAATTCACTGAAGTATTGTCACTAGAACACTCAGAGAAAAACCGCAGGCTAAAATCGGGTACGAGTAGGCTTAGTTCTATTTTTTTGCATTCTTAGTTTTGTTATTTCAAAAACGACACGTTTTATTCTTAATTCAAGAATTTTATTCTAAAAACAAGTTTTTATTCCGAAAATAGGAACACAAAACTTGATTTGAGTATGGCATTCTTAATATAAGATTTGTTTAAAGTTATAGTAAGATATAAGTTCTTAAATTAAGTTCTTCATTATCTTGACTTAATTTCGTTTTCTTATTAAGAACAAAACATTCTTAATTTAAGATCATTGAATGTTAAAACGAGCCGATACAATCTTAAACAATCCGAAACGATCTTAAGCTAAGATTGATATTCTCAAATTAAGCCGAGGCGATCTTAAACTTGTATGATGCAGTTTGATTACAAAGAAGCTTAGATCGTTGTTTCATTTTGAAGCGTGCTTTATTACGGTTCGGACGTGGTTTCATATGGAGTGGTTAAGTGATATTTTTACGAAAATTACATTGAAAACAGTATCTAGTGATGTTCATATATGTGTTTCAAAACATTAACGGAAACTTTGTTCTAGTGAGTGACAAAGTGATAACGATATAAGAAATAGAGTAAACATTGACTACTCAGCTGAAGCCGAAGCCATTTCAACCGGTGCAGTGCAATAACACCCGCGGCAATAACCCCTGCAGGGGTTAATTCCCAAACGAAAAGGAAATAACCCCTGCAGGGGTTATTTCCTTTTTAATGTGGTAATAACACCTGCAACAAAAAGGCATTTACACCTGCAGGTGTAATTGCCAATTTGAATTGGCAACAAGCCCCACACATGGGTTAAGCTTTAACTCTCCATTAAAAAATTGTTATAAAAAGCAACATCGCAAAAAATTACGGTTTCAAATATTGTTGTCAAGCAGGTTGGAACTCTCCATTAAACAATTTTAATAGAAGCAACAACGCAAAGTATTACAGTCGCGAATTTTTCAATTTCACTAATGCAAAAAAATAGTCCTGCTGTTAAATTTATATTGGTATATTTTTGTTAATTGCAGGACTACTTTTTTGCATTAGTAAAATTAAAAAAATTCAAAATAGGAAAAAAAATAATCGTCATTCGCGCAGCGGAAAATTTTTTTTGCCCCAGAGAGAATCAATTTGGGGTGTGAAAATAAAAAAATTCGCGCGAATTTTTTTATTTTCACACCCCAAATTGATTCTCTCTGGGGCAAAAAAAATTTTCCGCTGCGCGAATGACGATTATTTTTTTTCCTATTTTGAATTTTTTTAATTTTACTAATGCAAAAAAGTAGTCCTGCAATTAACAAAAATATACCAATATAAATTTAATAGCAGGACTAATTTTTTGCATTAGTGAAATTAATAATTGTAAACAAATAGTTAAGCTTACAAGTAAAATATTTGCATAGTTATTAAATTTAAGCATATTTTCCAAATTTCAGAACTGAATTTTAAATTGTTTTTTTTCTATTATTTATTATTTTCAATGTTTTTCTTTAGTTTCTTAAAATAAAGCGAATATGGTTATTTTGTAAAATTTGTTTTGTTCTATTAGGTTTGCTATGGTGGGCTTTATTTCCATTTGAAATTGGAAATAATCCCCACAGGTAAAAGGCAATAAGACCTACGGTTTTTATTGCCACATTAAAAAGGAAATAACCCCTGCAGGGGCTATTTCCTTTTCGTTTGGGAAATAACCCCTGCAGGGGTTATTGCCGCGGGTGTTATTGCACTGCACCATTTCAACCACCATGGCACCAATAATCTTTACGTATTGATGTTACTAATAATTTTGAACTCTATAAATTAAAAATTTTTATATTTCAGAATGAAAAAATTTATGTTCTATGCCAACGAATTGAAAATCTTTGATTTGACCATCATTTCCAATCATTTCAAATTGGTTATTCAATAAGAACCACTGAAGTAAAAATTATTACGGAATTTTTAAGTCCACCATTTCATTTGTATTCATTAAACAAAAGTAGAACCTATTTTAGAATTAAGTATGTAAATTTAAAAATTTTTTGTAAAATAAAAATTTAAAAAATATAAACACATTGAAATTATAAGTGCTTTTAATTTTATTTTGGAGGAGAGGGGGTGAAGAAGAGGGATGGGGACAAGGGGTGAGGAAAAGGAATGATTCTAAAGGTAAGAGCTTACAAATCTTGAATCCTGATTTAGTAAGCTAGAAGCTATCCGAAGGGTACTGAAATAAAAGAGTTTTTGTTCTTATTTCAAGTTCGGTAATGCTTAAATTTCAGTCTAAATTCAAGATTAAAAGAGCTAGAAGCGATCTGAAAGCAACCAAAACAAACCAGATTTTGTTCTTGCTTCAAGTTTGTTAATGCTGAATTTAGGAATATAAAAAACTTGATTTAAGTATGTTTTATTTTTATCCCTGGTATATTTAAGAATACGTGATTTAAATTTTAGATTGTAATAGTCTGACATTAAGCTTTAGTGTTCTTAGATTTAAGCTTAAATAATCTTATATTAAGATGAGAACATTCTTGAAATCAGAATTTGAGGCTTATCAAAAATAGGCTTAAAACAAGAATTTCGGGCACGGATTAAGAATTTTCGAGGTTGACAGACTTTCGTCAACGAATAGGCTTGCTTTGACACTGATTTTCTTGAATTTAGCTCGTTTTTTTCTGAGTGAACATAGACATTTATCGTTGTTTTTCATCATTTTTATACTGACTGCAGTTTCTTTATATGTAGCAAAATTGAACCAGACCTAAGCAACTGTAGTTTCCAATATTTTTTCAAATTATCAAAAAGTACAAATTTTTCGTTGGCACAAATACCACCAACACGCGATGCGTGAACTTTTTCCGGGTTAGGGTCAAAATACTCTGAGGGTCATAATACTGTATCTCAAAATACTGTATTTCAAAACACTGTTTGTACAAAATACTGTATGATCAAAGTACTGTAAGTCAAAATACTGTATCTCAAAATTCTGTAATTAAAAATGCTGTATGCGCACTTTTTTACATTCTCAAAACTATTTTTACTTTTCAGCCTACCTACAGCATTTTGAAATACAATTAATTTTGTGATTTCGTTGTGTGTTTTTTGAAATCTTGTCTTTTTTTGTTGATAAATTTCTACTTATTAAACTTTACTTATCTATGACTAATTAATGTATTTTGGTTGTACATTTGTTAAGATTTTCAATAAAAGAAAAACACATTAATCGAGTTCTGCTTTATGTTTAATGGAAATTTAAGAACGGAATTATGCAAAAATATAGTAATTTTACAAACAGATTTTTGAGATATCTACAGTGTTTAGCTCATACAGCATTTTGAGATGAAGAATTTTGGAATACAGAATTTGGACCTACAGTATTTTGATCATACAGTATTTTGTACATACAGTGTTTTGAAATACAGTATTTTGAAATAAAGAATATTAACCATAAAGCATTATGAGCATGCAGTATCATACAGTATAATACAGTATTTTGACCTTACCGTATTTTAAAATACAGCATTTCGACCCGCTTCCCTTTTTTCCAAATTCGAAAGTGGCACGGAAACCACTTATGTACTCCTCTCCTCCTCTGACTCTGACTCCTCTGAACTGAGGATGTGGATTGATTCCGATTCGCCCAATTGCACCTCCTGCCCCAGAGATATTGCTTAAAAAAAATGGCTTGTGGTTGCACAATAGGTTGCCATGGAAGCTTTGGTAGCAGAAAACTACAAATCGCTTGCTCAATATTTTGTAAGGAATGTATGGGAGTTCATTGCGATAGCGGCAAGTAGCCGATATTGTAGAAGAGGACATTTTTGAAGATGCTTAGATGTTGATGTCGATATAGACCTTCAAAATGATATTGAAGAATTATAATATGTACTACCAGCATTATACACTTATATTGTTAAGTAAAAACAAATCCAAAAATAAGTATATAAATCACTTTTTTTTATAACAAATACCTTTCCATTGATTAAAAAACGTTTTTTTTTTTCAACAAAATAAAAATAAATGCAGTCAGTATAAAAATGATGAAAAACAACGATAAATGTCTATGTTCAAGTGACAATATTTCAGTGAATTTCAAACATAGAAAGTTCTCTGTTATATATCATTCTAAAGAAAATTTTATTTACTTTCTTTTTTATAGCATTGCCTATACCTATCTGCAACCAGAAAGAAATGCCATTAAAAAACTGCCAAAACTCAAAAATTGGAAAAATTGACTTTTTTCTGTCGGGAACTTTATTATTTTGGATAAAAAACATTTTTTTATAATTTTTTAAGAGATGATACATTTCGATGGGAAAATTTGATTTCTACAAAAAACGTCCTGGAATTGTATCAAAGTTTTGCTTCGTTCTCGAGATATATTGAAAAAACGAATGAAGATGGTTTAGAACCCATATCTTCGAATCGCACCCACTAATTTAATTGCACTTTGGGTTTTTTCTCTAAAGTTAACCCATTAATCGATTCATGCAATAAAAGTCCATTCAATGTCGAGTTCCTTTATATGCCCTTTTTTACGATATAATCAATAGACTATCAATCCAGTCTTTACATACGACGTGGAAGCATGAGCTTTATCTAAAAATGAAGAAAATCTTGGTTGTTTCGAAGCAAAACACTTCGAGTGATCAGTAACCTCTCATGTGAACTCAAAGAAGATTCAAAAACGAACTGAGACATTAGCACAACTAGAAGATTAAGCATTTCGGAACTACGATGGCGAGCGGATCCGGATGGACATCAACGCACTGGCTTGACGAGTTTTCAAAAGCACACTGCAAGAAAGAGGAAGACCTAGGTAACGATGACGCAATCAAGTGGAAGAGGACCTCGAGAACTCATTCGAAATCAACTTTGTAGGAGAAAGACTTCAACTGAGTCCCAGGTTCACCCCAAATTTCGATGCCCATCTAAGCTTAAGTATTAAGGTTTTGCCTCTTTTTTTACCAAAAAAAAAATATGAAATTCATTAAAAGTTGGGCTTCCACATTCCAATTTTCGAAAATGGATTTCTTGCTGTCGCTTTAGTCGTTATCATTACCAACATATAAATAATGAGGAATAGGTAGGTACTCAAATTTCGATAGCTTAGAAGAGCTTAACATCGACCTTTTAGAATAAAAAGGGCATTATTGGCTTAATCGTTAGATTCTTTCTTTGAACTTAACCTGAGGTTGAACCAGGTTTCCTTGATGACAACGCTATGAGTTGTCAAAAACCTGAGTTTTCAATTTTCAAAAAACTCTAAGCCAAAAAATTACCACACATCCCCGTCACTTGAAGAGAAAGACATTTGACAGCCCTTTTCGTTATCTGAACTTGCCCAAGAAAAAACCTAATGCTACTTCAGGGCAAACCCGGGGCTCAAAAGACACTCAGTTTGACATTCAGGACGAGTACAGGTTTTTTCAAAATCGGACTTCAAAGAACAAACCTTTTGTCACCAAAGAAATTGTCTGCGTATTATTACACACTTTGGAGTCTGAGTTTGTCGCTCTCGCAACTATAAAACGCTTTTTTTAAAAGAGATATACTAATGTTTAATGAGTCATTTTCAAATCCCTATCCCTTCACTCACTGAAATACTTTTTACCTTTCGCATTTGTAAAACAGTCTACTGTGCGCCGTTATGGTCAAGACTATATATAGTTCGTTTTTACGCTAATTAAGAGCATAGACAAACGAATTTTTCTAAAAAAAAAATATGACATTAAATTGCTCATTTATAAGTTTTTCATTGACTAAAAGAGTTACTCCTTTTGAGAAAAGATTTACTCTTTTCCCATTTTCCGTGTTTCATTGAAAAAAGGAGTAAATCCGGAGTTACTCTAAACGCCAAAGATCTACTCCCATTTGGTTGAATTCATGCGCACATGGAAAATCATTTGTTCTGTCAAAAGTTAAATGGAAAACAATTTGATTTTTGAGTTAAACAAGTTTAACTCTCAGGTGCGGACATAGCATTAAATAAGTTTGTTCGTTGAACTTTCCAAAGGTTTGGCCCAAATTTTCTTGACAAACCTATGAGTTCTCAAAAAACCTGGGTTTTCTAGTCCTCAAAAAACGCTAAACCATAAATCACCACACATCCCTGTCATAAAATAAATACATGCCATTTGACAGCCCTCAACTCGCCACATGAAAAACCTAGAGCGAGTTGAGGGAAAACCTAGGTCAACCCTAGGGCTTAAAAAAACTAGGTTTGACATTCAGGGCGACTTTAGGTTTCTCAAAAAACACTTTGTTGCGACCAGAGGGCGACCCCAGAGCTTCAATTTTTAATTTTAATTTTGGTGGGACTACAGCCCTATTTATTAGCTCAATACAAGCTTAAAATAACTTAAACACTAAACTTAAACTAATTAAAACTAATTCAAACTAAATTAAACTACAAGGATGATAAGCGGTTTAACAGGAGGACTTTCAGACAGGGACTTGGAAGATTGAGGTCGAAAAGAAAAGGAACAGAATTAATCTTACTTATCATGTGGGTTAAGGGTTCGTTGAGACAATAGGATGTACGATGAGCAGGAAGGAAAAAAATCGGGACGATCTTACGCTTCGGTGATCACTGTTGAAGGATATAAGGTCTAAAAGGGGGGAGCAGTCAGTGTTACCAGTAAGAACTCGGTGAATGAATATGATGTCAAAGACATTCCTTCTATTTTCTAGGGAGTGGAGATTAATGATTGCGAGACGTTCGCGGTAAGGAGGCAGAGTGAGAAAGTTTCTAACGTCCGTCGCGTCGTAGAGATCTCGAAGGGCAAAGAGCAGAAAACGACGTTGAACATTTTCGATCCTTGAGATATGAACCGCTTGATATGGAGCCCACACTTGCGATGCATACTCTAGGAGAGGGCGAACATAGGCAATATAGAGGGATTTCGTTACAAGGGTGTTGCGGAACTCTTTGGACCATCTCTTGATAAAACCAAGGGCGGAATTAGCTCTTGATATTACTTCGTCAATATAAGAACGAAAATTTAATTCGCCGTCGCAGAAATCCTGAATCTCGGATAAGCTGCACACGGTTTATAGAAAGGTTCTGAAGATGATAGGATCAGGGGGAGGTTTATTACTTTTACGAGAAAAACTTATTGCCTCGCATTGGGCATTGTTCAATTCAAGGAATTTTTTATAACACCAAAAGACGAATGAATCGAGGTCATTTTGAAGCAGGAAAGAATCTCGATCGGAGGTGATGACTTTGAAAATTTTAGCGTCATCCGCGTAGAGTGAGATAGAAGAATATTGGATGATCTTTTCGACATCATTAATGGCAAGGATGAACAAGAGGTGTCCAAGATGGCTGCCTTGGGGCACACCGGATGTTGCCACAAAAGGAACTGAAAGAGAAGAACGGAAACGAACTCTATGTTGGCGGTTATCCAAATATGAAGATATCTATTTGAGTGGGATAGGGCTGAATCCGAGGAAGGAAAGTTTAAAGAGGATTAAAATGTGAGAGATTTTGTCGAAAGTCTTGCTGAAATCTGTGGTAATGACGTCTACTTCGTTTCCTTTTTCCATCGCAGAAAGAGAGAAGGAAATGTAGGCCTTCTCTTACAGAAACCATGCTGCTTAGAGGATATCATTGATTTGCACTGGAAAGAAAGAATTTCATACAGAATGCTTTCGAAAAGCTTAGGGATATGAGAGAGAGAGAGAGAGAGATAGTTAGAAATTAGTTTTTTTGGGGCCTATTTTATGGATAGGTGAAATAACGGTTATTTTCCATAAGTTCGGAAAAACTCCACTTGAAAGGGATAGTTTGAAAAGGTTAGTGATAGGAAGATCTAAACTGGAGCAACATTTTTTAAGCAAAATGGAAGGAATACCATCTGGACTCGGATTATACTCGTTTTTGAGCTTGAGAAGTCCATTAGGAACAGTTGTTTCATTAAAGCTTAGATTAGAAGGGCCTGTAGAGAAATGGCGAAGATAGGAAAAGTAAGTCTGGTCTAGATCTGGGGTTTTTTGAGCAAAAGAAAGTTTGAAGTAACTAGCAAAAAAATTAGCGATTGTTGTTGGTTCGTTGGAAGATTGGTTTTCGTAGTGAAGAGAGGGAAGGAAACCATCACTTTTCTTTTTATAGTTGATAAACTTATAAAACGATTTTGGCTCCGAAATTAGATTGGCTTGGGTGGTGGATGTAAAGTCATTGTAAAGAGCTTCATTGAGGTTGGAAAACTTATAAGATACTCCAAGGTAATCAGAGTAATCAAAACCTGAACGGGAGTGTATACATTTATTCCAGAGCTTATTTCTCTTGTTTCGCAGCTCACATAGTTTATGATTGTAACAGGGAGGGGATGTTGAGTAGGACTTATCACGCGAAAGGGGAACATAAAGATTTATGCAGTGCAACAATTTCTCGTAAAACAGACAAACAAGTTGCATCATTCATTGAAAAATTTTTAAAGTCGAATGAGGTGTTAGAGAGGATTTCATTGATTTTCTTGAAGTTAGCTTTACGAAAGTTGAACGAATACTTACTTGGGCTAGGTAAGGTAGAAGAATAGGTAAGGTTATAAAAAAGAGAGAATGAGAGGCGGGTGAAAGTTGTCAATAGTAGATAATGGGGATTAGCTTTCTGAGACAGATGAGTTAATGGGGTTGGAAGTGAAGATAAGATCAAACTGCCGGCCCATATAGTTTTTAATACCACTCGTTTGAGAAAGGCTTGAATCAGCGAGCCCGTCCACGAAGACACATTCTTAAATGGAAACGGGTGAGGGAGTGTAAACAATTTGATTTTCTGAAGTGTTCCATTGAAGATAGGGAATAGAAAATAATTGTGTCATCTTGTGCTTCTGAGATGTCAAGCACTCTGTCAATAGCAGCTACAACCAATTTGTACGAGTCAACGAACAAACCTAATTTGTTGTGCCAGCGTTAGGTGCAAAAATTTGCTAAAAACTATCCAGAAACGAGTGAATAAGATAAAATTCGCTAGTTTTGATGAAAAAAATAAATTACAAAACATGAAAATATGAATTCCTATATGTGAACATCAGTTTAACCTCCAATGCCAGGAAAAAACCTAAAAACATGTTCCATTGAAAGCAGTAGTTCTCGATTTGAGAGTAAATCTATCAAATTTCAATAAAAAAACGCTATTAATTTCTTTCACTGAATCTGCCTTCCAACGAACAATATAAAGGTGCGCCTATACTATGTTCGGCGGCAATTAAATAAATTGTGTTCGGTTCGGTGAGAGGAAAGGCCAATCGGGGTGTCCGCACCAACTCAATATTACAGATCGGCAAGTACCGATTGGTTTAAGTCGGTATTGTGTGAACAACTTAACGAGTGATGAACAAAACGTAGTGTGAACAAGTGCAAAGTTAAAAGTATTTATTTGGACTTCGAGGAGTCGATCGGTAGGTAAGAATGCCGATCGGGACGTCCACAGGGACTTGAATAAATAGAATAAACCATGCCTCGTTAGGGAACGAATTTCGAACGGCTTATCGAAAAAAGCGTGGCAATGCATCTACTATCTGAGGACCTCCCAAGGCGATACCCGTTGAAAAACGTTTTTGGCTTCTGTTGGGATTCGATCCACGAACCTCCCGTGAAACAGGCAAACATGCTAACCATCACGCCACGGGTACCATGAGAAGACTGTTGTTGAGTAATATTTTTGACTGATTTTGAAAAGCAAATTCAAATCTTAATAGAAAGCGTTTGCAAAGCTGTAAGCCATTGCAAAAAGTTTTTGAGCTTTTCAGATATAACTTTTGAGAAAAGGAGCGTTTTTATCGCAATTTTGCCACTGAACACAAATTTTTTCATTAAGTCCAATACTTTTCGAGTTATTGGCAATTGAAATGCAATTTTTTCACGTTTTTCATCTATTTATTGCAAATACAGTCAAACCTGGATAAGCGAGAGTTCAAGGGAGCACAATCTCATTCTCGCTTATAGAGGTTCTCGCCAGGGTGGTGGCGGTGTGCAAATCATTTTCACTTTTGAAGTTAAGGGTAAGATGAGCCTAACTCCAAAATTTCATGCAAATCGGTTCACAGTTTAAAAATACGGACCTAAAATGCTTCATTGACTGCACAGGATGGCGAAAAAAACGCACCTTTCGTTACATTAAGAAATGAACTAAAAATTAATTGAGAACTTTAGGAATACTTACAATATTATGTGTTGTCACTGGTGGCATACAATCCCTCTGCATGGCAAACAAACATCTCTTAATCTTAACAAAGTCTTCCTTTGTTAATAGCTCATCGGATTCTGGAAGTCTTCCAGTTAAACAAGTATCAAACATTCTCTTTCCCACTACTTGTTGAATGCTATTGATAGTATCGCGCAACTGTTTCACAACTGCATGACCACGGAGTGAGTCTACATTGAAGTTATTTGTTTTTGCAGGGAAAATTAAGAAAGCCACAACTGTCGTATCTGGCTTCTCTGACTTGAGCATTGCATTTAACCTGGCAAGAGACTCGATAAAGATGTCTGCGCCCTTGTTTCCAAACTCATATCGACCAGCGATAAAGAAGTACAGTGTTTTGTCCAAATCAAAGTTCATGTGTCTATGTGGAGTGAAAAGTAACAAGAGAGATGATTTATTTTTTTGTTTCAGACGAACTTACCCATAGAAGTGTCCTCGCACGAATTCGTTGATCTTCTCCTTCGCCATCGCATGTAAATTCTGGAACTCATGAATGGCTGAAAATTTCTTCACATTCAAACCGTTGGGTGTTATAAAATCTGGCTTGCGTTTCAATAAATGTTCTGCCTCGTAACCAGTGATCTCAGACACAGTGGTGAAAACATGCGCGAGATGGGTAGCTGCTCGTTCGATACAATATCTGTGGTAGATCTGACGTTTACCTGCCTCATCGTCGACGTCAAATTTGCTAAGATTGTTATAAAAGTCCGTGTTGCCTGCACACAAATACCGCCCCAGGAGTGTGGCATGTGTTGTGAAAACTGTGGCGATTTCTACATGACGTGTTCGCAAAGCAATCAAACCTACTCCAGCTTGCCATTCGTGGAAATGTGCACAGATACGTGGCTGGTTAAAGTCGTTCTCTTTTGAATACTCAACGGCACAGTTTCTGAACTATGAATACAAAAAACAAACAAAAAAATATGTTGAAAATGATAAGAGTTTCAACTGATAATGCTTTACGAACCTCTTCTAAGAACTCAGCGATCATATAACCTAAAATAATAGCATCGTTTGTCTCAATATCCAAGTGGGGGACACCTGTTGGGGTAAGTAAAGATCAAAAGCTATTTATCGGTAGATGAAGGGTTCACTTACCAACACTACACTTTTCCCATAATTCTGTTTTGAAACCATCAAGTTTCCATGCTGCTGAACCGATATCAAACAAGATCAACTGCGGATTACCATCTACCAACCAACGCCCAGTGTGAATTTTGTATCCTCTCGATCTCAATGCATTGACAGCATTGAGAAGGGGATTACCACGTGGAAATTCCATTTCTTCCATTTCTGTGCGGGCACAATGCTCTTTGTACGGTCCCATCAGGCATAGCTGTTCACCCATTTCTTCGGTAGAAACATAGGCTTTTGATCGAATAACAGTGTAGATGCCACCAACTTTGTTGGCCACCTCCCATGCAACTTCGAAGTTCCATCGGTTCTCCCGCAACGCAATATCACCACGGTCGAAATAGTCCTTCAGGTCACCGGTGGACTCAACACGAGAATATCTTCGCATCATCTACGGAGTCAAAAAAAAGAAGAATGTTTTTAATTTACTTTCGAACAATAAATTGATAAACAAAATGAATATAATGAAGTGAAAATCACCTCCTGGTCCTCTAAACGAAACGAAAGAGACCTCTTCAGCATGATTGACTTTTTCTTATGATCCTAACTTTTTTCACTTTTTTCACAACTATTTCCTCGCGCCACCATTTCACTACTAAATCTTATAGCGATACTGATAAGAACATCTAATTTTGAATTTTGTTTTGTTCCCAGCCATAGTATAAGTTTTGGCATATTGTGTTCTTTTTTACTCTGCCCCACTTAAGCATAAGGTTATTGAGAAAGGCAGTGATAAGTCTAAATCCGATTAAAGGTATACCTACACAAATCATATTGTTTGTTCACTTGACCCCAGTTATGATTCTATTTTCTGATTTTTTTCTGATTACATAACTTTGCCAATAAAAATATTAGAGATAACTTTTAGGTCTGATTTATAAACTTTTATGACTGACTGACTGACTATACCCATTAAGGTAACATGCGAGTATATTTGATATTTGTTTTACTCGGTTGTGTTCGTTGATTTTGGTTTCCGTACGTATTTGTTTTTGTTTTTGTGTAAATATCAATCAAGTCTTTCTAGCCATGGAGAAGAAGCATTTGGTTAGACGTGGGAGCTGAAATAAGTGAAGTTGCGAAGCCTAGAAGTATAAGAAGTACATTTAGATAAATGAATTCACTCTGTTGGGAATCAATCACTGCTCGGTCCTAGGTATCTAGGACAATGTATCAAATCAATGTTCATACACATTAGCGATCTTTTATGACAACGGACTGTAACGCATTCGTCCCTATTTCAAACACACCCCGGTTAATAGACGTTGGCTACTCGGTGTCATTGATGCTATAAATCATGACATTTCTTGCACACGTGCGCCAGTTGAAGCTGTTGTCAGATAGTCACTGTTAGGTGATCGCTTACTGAATGCCAATGTCGTCGATTATCACTAAGACCTTTGACATTTTTCAAATGAAAACATTTCATCTGGCAGCAAAACAGAGTTATATAAAGGGCCAGCGCTAGCGGCCAGTTATAAGTTATAACTATCAGAAATAGGGCAACAGGAATATTTTCCTGATGAGCGTTTATAGCATATATAGAAAAATTTAATTTTAACAGAAAATATTTAAATACTAGGTGTGCCAGCGACTTCGTCCGTTAGAATTGGCATAACTTTTTTAGTTATCAACCGATTGACATGAAATAAAAACTAAATGTTAAGTGAAGATTACCACAATATATCACTGAAAACCTTATCTAGATAGGATTGGCCGTTTCTGAGATTAGCGTGCACAAACAAACAAACTGTTACATTTTTACTATATGTATTAGAGTGGTCCTTAGGAAAAAAAAATTGGGGACGCCCCCCAGATTGGTTCTAAATCAGGAAAAAAAAATTCCCTAATTTTTTCAAATTTTTATTCCTAACCCTTCCTGACCCTATTTCATTAAGAAGTTTTTGTTTTTTCGATCATCCGTTCTAAAACGGCTGCTGTTATAAGAAAATTGTTTATCGAGTTTTTGTTAATAACAAATCAAATGATAAACAAAAAAAAATCTAATTTAATGTTAGGTCATTAAAATTGCCGTAGATATCTTTGAAAAAATAATCTATATCAAAATGTTGCTTACTTTTGGCGGATTGAGCGAAATAAGAAATCAGCCTTTTTGTTTATTAACAATAAGTATAAACAAATGTTCGAAATTTTATCAAACATACACGCGGCTGTAGAGTGTTCAGAGACGCTTCATTTGAGCTTAATTCGAAGTCTTTCCGTTGATTAGTTCAAAAATGAAAGCAAAATAGGGCCAGGAAGGGTTAGAGATAAAAATATGAAAAAATTAGGGAATTTTTTTTTCATATTTTAGAATCGATTTAGGGGGCGTCGCACTCAATTTTCGCAAAAAAGTGAAATAAGGACCACTCTAATATGTATAGATATAGATTTGTTAAATTGAACATTTGCTTTGCAAAATTTTGAGTTATAGACTGATGACGATGAGCGTTAATACCAAACAAGCAGCTGTTCCGGTCTGTTGAAGAAACGATTCAATTTGAACATTTGGTAGAATGAAAAAGCAAAACACAAATAAAAACTCGGATTTTTAGAAGTACTTTGAAAAAAAGCAAATGTGGCTTTGCTGTGAATATGCTGCAGCAGATAATAAACCTCGTATGCCATTTCTGAGGTGAGGACTAAAGATTTTGCGACATTTATAAGTCCAAAGAAGTTAAGGTTAAAACAGAGTTGAGAATTGATTTAGTCTATATTCTGGTTTGAACCTAGATTTATGCTCGTGAATTAAAAAAGCCCCATTAAGCTTGGACGATGATCAAGAATGCTATCCTCCCGACCTAGAAGAAGTTAAGCTTGCCATATGCAAACTTAAATCAAATAAGACTGCAGGTGCAGATGCCAGATGGCCTTGATGCCGAACTTTTCAAGGCAGCTGGAGACCAGTTGGAAAGGAGCATGCACCAGCTGATCTGCATGATATGGTCGGAAGAAAGCTTGCCCGATGAATGGAACCTCAGTATCGTATGCCCGGTCCTAAAGAAGGGAGACCCTCACAATTACAGAGGGATAAACCTCCTTAACGTCGCTTATAAGATCTTGTCTGCTGTAATATGTGAACGTCTGAAACCCCACGTCAACAGCTTGATAGAGGTCCTTATCAATGTGGTTTTAGACCAGAGAAGTCCACAATAGACCAAATTTTCACATTACGGTAGATCTTGGAAAAAACCCGAGAGCATAATATCGATATTCACCATCTCTTTATCGATGTCAAGGCCGCGTATGACAGTATTTACAGAGACGAGCTGTACAGAGCCATGTCTAGTTTCGGCATCCCTGCAAAACTCGTACGACTATGCAGGATGACTTTGGAGAATTCACGCTGCTCCGTCAAGGTCGGTAGAGAACTCACCGAGACCTTTGATGTCGAAAAAGGCTTTAGGCAAGGCAACAAACAGTCATGCAATTTCTTCAACATCATACTTGAAAGGATTGTAAGAAACTCAACCGTCAACACCAGAGGAACAATCTTTCAAAAGTCTGTACAATTACTCGCCTATGCAGACGGTATTGACGTAGTATATGTTGTCATCAAACAAGGACACAGAACATTGACGAATTGGACAAAACGTCAAAATAGACAGACATAACTTCGGTAGTACAGGACTTCGTCTACCTAGGATCCGGTGTAGACACGGACAACAACATCAGTGCGGAGATCAAACGGAGAATAACTCTTGCCAACCGTTGCTTCTTTGGGTTAAGAGGGCAATTGAGAAACAAAACCCTCTCCAGAAAAACCAAGGTGACCTTGTATAAGACCTTAATCATCCCAGTCCTGCTTTACGGCGCGGAAGCATGTACCTTATCGAAAGCGGATGAGGAAACTCTTGGTCGTTTCGAAAGAAAAATTCTCCGAATGATCTTTGGTCCCGTATGCGAAAAGCGAAAACCATGTGTGGAGAAGAAGATACAACAACGAGATGTATGACCTGCACCGCGACATGGGCATAGCCAGAAGAGTACGCATCGCGAGGCTACGATGGTTGGGTCATGTAGAGCGGATGGACCCAAACAAAGACCTCGTCTTAGGTGGCGCAATCAAGGGTGCAGGGAATTAACTTCACGGGCACTACCTTCACATGGGAAATAACTTCACCTCATGTGGGAAATAATTTCACTTTTTTGTGGTGAAGATATTTCCTACTGAAGGTGGGAAATAACCTCACTTTTTCGTGGGAACGAGTTTCACTTTTATGTGAAGCTATGTATTGGAAAAAACTTATACATTTCGTTGCAGTGCAGATCTGTTTTTGAAAATATGTATACAGGGTGTCCCGTAATTCGTGTTATATATTTCGGGATATGATTCTTGGTCGTATTCCAAGAAAAAAATTGTTCTACAGTAAAGTCCGTTTCTCAACTTTGACATCACTTTTTGACATTTCAAAAAAAGGCTATCTTTGGTGTACCTTGACCTCTGTTAAATTCGATTTCTCTGTCAATACTGATGGTAAAGACCTAATCTTAGACCTAATTTTTTGGAGAAATGATAATCTTTAAAACTGTATTTAAATTGTACTTCTATAGGCTTAGGGTTGCAAGATCTGTTTTTGAAATATGTTAAATAAATTTATATGTATTTCAAAAGCCAATTTTTCGTTTTTGTGTATCTTGTCGTTTTAGTGCTTTATACAAGGAAACAATGAAAAATTCGCGCGAATTTTTCATTATTTCCTTGTATAAAGCACTAAAACGACAAGATACACAAAAACGAAAAATTGGCTTTTGAAATACATATAAATTTATTTAACATATTTCAAAAACAGATCTTTCATTTAATATATAAAATAAGTGCCATCCAATAATATACAGTGAAAGATCTGTTTTTGAAAACATGTTCATTATTTTAATTGACGTTTTTAGCTACGCATATTCGCAGCTAAGTAGCCTTATGTTGGACTTACATGCATCTGCTAGTGCAGATGAAAAAAGGAATTAGACACAAGATGTTAAACTCAATCGCGCGAATTTTTCACTATTTCCTCGTATATATAGCACTAAAGCGACAAAATGCATAAAAACGAGAAATTTGTTTTTAAAAATGTGTTACATAAAAATTTATTTAGCATATTTTCAACTTTCCAAGTCTTCGTTTCAAAGCGCTGTTGTTTTGAAAATATAGTTTGACATTATTATGTTTTTTACAGAATTGAGTTCTTTGATATATTTTTTGAACGCGAACTATTTACATTTTTGTACCTTTGTGTATTTTGTAAAACTTTTTTTGTTTGAAATAAACCGCCCAAAAGCTATATCTAACTTCTCTTTTGTTGAATATCTACAATCTTCAAACTGCTGGTAAGAAATAACTTCACACAAATTTCAGGTGAAGTTATTTCCCACCTACAGTGGGAAATATCTTCACCACAAAAAAGTGAAATTTATTCCCACTTGAGGTGAAGTTGTTTCCCATGTGAAGGTAGTGCCCGTGAAGTTAGTTCCCTGCACCGCAATCAAGTGGATGAAGACCTCAACCGACTTAGAGTGCGAAACTGGAGAGAGCTCGCCCGAAATCGAAGTCGTTATAGAAGGATGTTGGTTGAGGCCCAGGTTCACCCCGAACTGTAATGCCCGCCTAAGTAAGTAAGTAAAATGTAACATTTGTATTTCAAATCGAAAGAAAACCTAGTTTTTATTCCATTTGAAAATTTTTCCTGATTTGTTTTCCTTATCGCTTAACAGGCCTCTTAATTGATGTGAATGCTTATGCGAAATAAAATACCGAATCTTTAAGTTCGTTCGTTGAAATATACCAGAGTTTCGGTTGCCTTCCATTTGAAGAAATATACATGCCATTTGGCAGCCATGTTCGTCACCACAACTCGCTTTAGGGCATTTTGTGACGACCACATCCCTAGGGGCTCCAACAAAGAAATCTTTTATTTCTTGAATTCACATTCACAGCAACCGCGGACGTATGACGTCAATAAGCTGCCAACTGAGGCACGAGTCTATATCTACGTTTTAGAGCGAGAAACCAAAGAGCACCACTCATAAACACAAACACATCCTTTACAATAATCTGTGCTTTGTAGAATAGAGAGATTATTGGACAATTAGCTTTGACCCTTATAAATCACCAGGGCCTGACGGAATCATCCCTGCGGAGCTGCAGCAGGTTTCAGACACCATCATCTATAACTTAGAGATGATCATGAAAGGATGCATCAATTATGCCTATATTCCCAAGGCCTGGAGAGAAGCTAGGGTCGTCTTCATACCAGCCGGCAAAAGGTCCCATGTAAATCCAAAAGATTTAAGATCTATTAGTCTATCATCTTTCCTCCTTAAAACACTTGAAAGAATGATTGATATACTCTTAAGATAAGAAATTAAACCTAGTCTGATCTCAACGGCGCAACATGCCTATACAAAAGTTAAATCAGTGGAAACTGCACTCCACTCTCTGGTTTGCACCATTGAAAAATCCCTGCACTACAAAGAATACTCTCTCGTCGCATTCCTAGACATAGAGGGTGCATTTAACAATGTTAACAATACAGCAATCTTTAATGCTCTTGATGGGCTGCTCATAGAAGAACACATCAAGAACATGATAACAACAATTCTCAGCAGCAGAATCATTAGTTCCGAATTGGGGAACTACAAAACAAGCAGAATGGCCAATAGAGGAACCCCACAGGGAGGAGTTTTATCTCCCCTACTGTGGAACCTGGTCGTTAACAAATTGTTAATCGACCTAGAGGACGAAGGTTTCAAAACCATAGCCTATGCCGATGATGTAGCAATTGCCGTTTCAGGTAAGTACCCACAAACCCTAGCTGAGCTGCTACAAACAGCACTTAACAAGCTTAACAATTTGGCTTAAGATTGTGGTCTGAACATCAATCCACACAAAACGGAATTAGTTCTCTTTACGAGGAAATACAAAATTCCGGACTTCAGACCCCCAACTATTAAAGGGGTAACTCTCACACTGTCAAATCAGGCTAAATATCTAGGTCTCATTTTTGACAAAAACTGACCTGGAAAACCAATATTGAGGAAAGAGTAAATAAAGCCAACGTGGCACTCTTCTCCTCTAAAAAAGCCATTGGTGGGAAATGGGGTTTCTCCCCCCAAATCACCCATTGGCTGTTTACCTCGGTAATTAGACCGATACTCACATACGGGGTGATTGTCTGGTGGACCGCACTAGACAAGATGATCAACTACAACAAGCTGGCCAAAGTTTGAAGAACGGCTAGTCTGTGTATTAGTGGCGCACTGAGGACAACCTCATCGTACGCCCTCAATGTCCTACTAGATCTCACACCCCTAGATATCTTCAGCAAACAAGTCGCAGCTAGCTCCGCTACTCGACTCAGAGCTACATCACAGTGGACCAATAATCAAATCCAAACCATTCTAGATAACTTTAGATTCCTATACCGAATCGATCCGACTACACCACCCCCAAGTTGGTGTTTGGCAAAAATTTCCAAGTAACCATACCTTCAAGAGAAGCTTGGGAAAATGGCACTCTCTTGGAAAATGAAGCAATACACTTTTACACCGATGCGATGGTTCAAAAACCAGCGAAGGTGTTGGAAGTGGAATCTGCTCAGAAAAACTGAACCTCAGTCTTTTCTTCCGCCTACCCGATCATTGTAGTGTGTTCCAAGCGGAAATTCTGGCGATTAAGTAGGTTCTGTCTTGGCTTAAAGAAAACGTCATATCCTCCACGTATATTCGAATCTACTCAGACAGCCAAGCTGCCCTTAAATCTCTTGCCTTTGTCTCTACAAAATCCATCACGGTCCAAAATTGTCAGATGTCTCTGAGGGAGATGTCAAATCAGTTTAAGATTCACCTTTCATGGGTGCCAGGGCACAGGGACATACCAGGCAACTGTATGGCAGACGAACTAGCCAAAAAGGACACGACCACTTTCCTACTTAAACAAGACGCTTCGAGGATAACAAACACTAGATGGACTGAGAGTAACAACTGCCTTGCAACCAAAAAATTTTGGCCGTGTGTAGACTTAAAACGCTCAAAGAGTTTGTTAGCACTTAACCGCCTGTATCTAGGTTCTACCATAGGTGTTCTTACGGGAGACTGTCTAATAGGAAGACACGCCAAAAGACTTGGTGTGTCTTCCAATGATTTCTGCAGGAGCTGCATGGACGAAGAGGAGGAGGAAACCGTTCAACACCTTCTTTGCTCATGCCCTGCACTACTTCATAGGAGGAAAACTCATCTCGGTGAATTCTTCTTCGATGATACTAGCGACTTAGCTTACATAGACCCTAAAAGTCTTTCGAAATACATTAAAAGTTCCACGTGGTTCGACTAGCAGGTGATTAACCGGCTAGTCCCGTAATGGAAGATTAATAAGTGATCAACTCGTTAATCTTACATCGGGTTTATGAGATCAGTAGGTGATTAACTTGCTGATCTCTCTGAAATCACAATGGGCCATTGCGGCCTAAGTGTGTCAGGCAATGTACTCATTGGCTGACAGCCACTTCCACCTAACCTAAGAATAGAGAACTTGAACGCAATAATATGTATACAAACGAGTACTATACAAATTACTCAACGGAGCGCATCAGGCGGGGACCTTAATTAAAGATTTGAAAAAAAAAATCAACTAGGCATTTACAGTATAGATTCAGGCAGGAATAAATGGATTCATATCGTTTATTAAAGATTTGCGAGAAGCTCTTCTATCTTTCTGAAGGAAGTCACCCTCTACCACTCGCTTCTCCTTTCCCTTCACTTTCTTGAAAGTATTTTCATCTTAATCAAACTCTTGGGAAAGAAGTCAAAACAGTACAGTATCACAAAAACGTACATATGTCGAATTCCTTTCACCCATTTGCAGTCGACTGCAATCGCTACTAAATTTGATTATTTTTAGAGTATTTAGGAAATTTTTTTTTTATGAATATGTGTCTGTCCAACTGCACTGATGAAGAAAAACAATCACCAAAAAACAAAACAATTACATTCATTTTGTTAAGCGCACAAATTTTATATTTTTTTTCATCAAATGTTTTCCAAATTCACAACTAAATCCAAAACAGTTCTGCTTCCTTTAATTTTTTTTCATATGCTGATGTTTCTGTTTGCCGTTTTCGATCTGTCAAAATTGTTGTGTGTGTGAAAATCAGTATGCAAATCCGTCTCAAAAAAAAAGATCGACTGCACTCGATTTTTTTCCTCCTAAATGTATTCCTTTGAAAAAAATAGAAATTTACTGCAGTCGACTGCAGCAATTTTTTTTTTTTTTTAAAGGAATTCGACATTACTTCTTTGTTTTTGATCATCACCACTTGATTCTTGATCTGATCTTTGTGTCAACAACTTAGTTGCAATACCACATTAAGTTTTTTTAATGTATTCTCTTTCAAATAGCAAGCCCACAAACAAAAATAAACAATATTTGCCACTTTTGAATTTTAAACAACCAGAGGATCTTTGCCAAATAAAAGCGATCAGCTGCTAAAAAATTTGGTGGAGGTGGCGGGCGTTGTCACCCAGTTTTAAGTTAATTAATTTTTAGCTTGTACATGGCTGATAGATTCTTTGAAAGAAAAGTGTAAACACGGCTGTGTATTCAAGTAATGTAATGGTTTTCTTATTTCGGCTTTCTCTATGCTTTCTTTCTTGGAAAATGAAGAATAAACACTAAACACTGTTGTTGTTCTTTTTCGAGCATAATTTTTAGCTCGAAAGCATTTCCATTTTCTTTTCAAACCATGACCATTTGTATTTTGAACAAATAATGATATTTACTAATTAATAATTCGTTTTATCGATACGTATGGGGTTAGGTATTCTAAGCAATGGTGTTTTTACGTGTCCGCCAAACTGAGCTTTTCTTAAACCGTGGGCTTCATCTCAACTCGCCCTAAAGTAGCGCTAGATTTTTGCTAGGACAAGTTCAGATAGCAAACAGGGATGTCAAATAGAAGGCACCTTTCTTCAAATGACAGGCATGTGTGTTCATTTCGTTCTTCCATGAAACGAGTAGAGGAGTCTTTTGAGGTGGTTTTCCACAATATTTTTGTACATTTTGGATGGAATTTTGGCCATGGCTCAAGTAATGTTGCTTTTAAGTGCGTCTAGACATATGTACATATATAGGGTGGCGCAACAGAGTGGTGGGCCCCTGAGCCTAGCGCATTTCTCATAACCTTGCCTTTTGACGGAATTGAAGGGACCAACTGTGCCGGCTTGGAACGGCTAATCGAGAAAGCACTTTTCATGACAATGAGTTTACGATCGGGGGACTTGCCAATTCTTCGCGAAAGGCGATAGTTACAGAACATGAGTTTTTAGTCTTACGCAGTGAATCTATACTGCACCATTAAGAATTAATTAATTAACATTAATAATTTGGAACTAAGTTTCACTTTTTGATCTACTCTAGTGGAATGTGAACAAACATATGTAAATATGGCAATAGCTGCTTCGTTTTCTTTGTTCATCAAAGGCTAAAAAAAAGAAAAAGATTGGAAATTTCAGCACTAACAACAAGAGGCTGCACGCAAGGTGGAGTCCTCTCACCACTTATCTGGTCAATAGTTGTAGACAGCCTATTAAGATTACTTGCAACCCAAGGCATCTATGCAGTGGGCTTTGCAGATGATCTAGCAATTGTCATACAAGGCTCATCAGAAACACTAATATCAAGAAGACTTCAGACAGCTCTGAACACAGTACAAAGCTGGTGCTCAGATGAAGGTCTCTCTGTCAATCCCCGTAAGACAATTACTGTCCCATTTACAAAAAGAAGAAAACTAAATCTTCTAATACCCCCAATCTCTACGGGCAAACAATACCATTTTCCAAGGAATCCAAATACCTTGGGATCATCCTAGACAGCAAAATGTCATGGAATCCTCAACTAGAACGCATTTCCAGCAGAGCAACCAAGTCCCTATGGATTTGTCGAATCCCCTATGGATTTGTCTGTATACGCTGGTATAGTCAGACCAACAATAACGTACGCAGCTGTTGTATGGTGGACAAAAACAAAAGAAATAACGGCAATCCAAAAACTTGAAAATATTCAAAGATTGGCAACAACATGCATTACTGGATGCATGCGTACAACACCAACATACGCTCTAAACGTCATAACAGGACTACCTCCAATTCACCTCTTCATAAAAATGGAAGCAAGACTGGCGACACACCGTCTTTTCCATCAAGGACACATAAAATCACATCCATACCCGAAAGGACATCTGTCGATAATGGAAAGTCTAGAAAAACTTAATACCTTTAGTATGTGCTTGGATGCTATTATTCCGATGTACAACTTTAAACTCAACTTCTTCATTGTCATCCCCCCTAGAGAAGACTGGGAGAACACAAAACCTCATCCTTCAAGGCAAGATATGGTCTGGTATACGGACAGCTCAAAAATGGAAACTGGTACAGGTTCCGGCGTTTTCAGCGACTGTCCCAGAACGAATTTCTCAGTAAGTCTGGGCAGTCACTCGTCCATTTTCCAAGTTGAAGTCTTTGCCATTAACGAATGTTCGAGAATAATATGTTCATCGAACACAAAAAAGAAAACAATATTTATTTTTTCAGACAGTCAAGCTGCACTAAAGGTGTTAAGCTCACCTGTCATAAGATCCAAACTAGTCCAAGAGAAAGTCATGTCACTCTCTGAACTAGCAAGGAAAAACACTGTTATCCTCCACTGGATCCCAGCACACAAAGGCTATGATGGTAACGAGAAGGCAGACATCTTAGCTAAAGACGGCGCATCTAAACCATTCGACGGACCTGAACCCTTCTGCGGTGTCTATAAAAGCACCTTCAAACATACTGCCAAGAACATCCTACTGGAGGAATCAAATAAAGCTTGGAGTAACTCATCTGGTCAAATCTGTTCAAAACTCTTTTTGCCAGAATATACTGAAAAAACATCAAAATTCCTACTGAACGGTGAACCTCAATAGGAAAACCCTAAAAATTTGCACAGGACTACTAACCGGTCACTGTTCTTTAAAGAAACATCTTCATCAAATGCGGCTGGTAGCGGACCCCATCTGTAGACTATGCCTCGAAAATGAAGAAACATCTCTGCACATTATTACAGAATGTCCAGCACTCCTCCGCCTTAGAAAGCAAATACTTGACTATGAGATTATCCCCCTAGATAAACTCAAACTCATTCACCCACAGAAGATTGCTAACTTCTGGTTCAATTCAGGAGCAGGAGAACTGTCCTGAAACCTGGGCTGGCACAATAGGTTTCATTCAGACACCGCAGTGCCCGGAGCTGAGCAAGCTCTAACCGTCCCCTAAATCTAATCTAATCTAATCTAATGGCAAAAACGCAAAAAAGGTTGATAGGAACAATTCGAAGCAGGAATTATTCCCTGATGAGCTTTTATAGCGAACAGGACAAAATGTCAGTTGAAAGACTCTCAACTCTTCGCAGCCACAGACTACCAACTGGGTTTCTTCGTGCAATACACACAATAAACAAGAAATGGTCACGACTGTGTCGCACGAACTTGCGATTGTGTGTTAAGTACAATATCAAAATCTTGAGGCTTATTACAACGTCTTTATATTCGCTCTTCATAGTATGTTATGTATGGTAAAGGGCTGCCTAATACAAATAATTATTATTACAAGATTTTAGTATTTGCTCCTCATAGTGTGCTTGGAGGTACAGAGTTGCCAACTACAAATTATTATTACGAAAAACTGAATAAAATCGCATAAAATGTTGGAAAAAAATTAAATTCCAGAGGCTTTTACCAAAAATTTTAAAACGCCGTCTTTTAGCCATTTTTACATAAAAACTCTCTTTAACCAAAATCGTTACAGCAGTTTTGTTAAAAAGCGGCCTTTTATTTTAAATTTTTTTCAAAAATTACTTTTTTTTTTAAATTTACGTATGCAAATCTTGAGGCCTTGCCCAAAGATATTTCTACAAAAAATTTTACGAAATAGAAATCTATTATTTAAAAAATTAAAAGTTTTTTAACAAATTAATAAAAATTGTTTTAAGCAACCGACTTTTAAACATAAGACTTCGTCAAAATCGTCCTAGCCATTAACGAGAAAGTCGGTTTTGAAAAAACGGTACTATGAGAGGGAACGTTCTTAGCCCTTTTCCCAAAAAATTTCTTACATTTTAAGAAAGACCATTTAGAAATAATCCCTTATATGTAATTTGGGTCGATATCGTTAGGTTGAATGGCAGGTTCCGTTATTTCAAGACCTAGGTACCCCATTCCAGAAACCCCTCTGTATGCTATGCTGCCTACCCCACAGACCCTAACTGCAAAATTTGAATAAAATCAGTCAAAGGGTTCCGGTTGTAGATCCATCCGCACGATTGCAAAACTTGCCTTATATTTGTTCCGTTTAGGCTTAAATTTGCAAGAGTATGGTATCCTAATCGCCAAGATTTGAATATTATGATGTTTTGTCAAACGACCGGAAATAAATCGAAGATGTAAATAATATTTTTTGATATCTCGCTTCGTTTTCGATATTTCGATTTTTAAAGTCGAAAAACATCCTTTTTTGCTTTATATTTGTAAACATGCTATTATTAGTTTTGTGACTGAAAAATTAAACTTTTTTGATTTTTAATGATAATGCGAACCACTCCTACATACACTCCAAACGTCATTCCAGGACTACCACCAATTCACCTTTTTATAAACATGGAAGCAAGACTGGCAACCCACCGGCACCGTCTCCTCTCAATATCGAACCCAAACCCAAATGGACACGTTTCAATGGAGAGTCAATAGAAGCTCAATATAGTTTTAGTATGTGCTTGGAAGTTGCTACTATTCACGACTGGGTGAACACAAAGCAGCACTCTTCAAGGCAAGATAAATGGTCTGGTATACGAAAATGGAAACTGACACCATTTCCGGCATTTTCAGCGACTCTCCTAGAACGAACTTTTAAGTAAGGCTTGGTAGCCATTCGCCCATTTCAAAGCTTCCATTAACCGATTTTCGTGAACAATGAATTCATCGAACACAAAAAAATAAAACAATCATAAAGCAAAGCTGCCCTAAATGCACTGAGCTCATCTGTCATAAGGTCGAAACTAGTCCAGGAGACAATTGCGTCACTCTCCGAACTAGAAAAGAAAAACTCTGATCCCCCACTAGATCTCAGCACACAAACGCGGGAAGGCAGATATCCTAGCTTAAGACAACGCATCCATTTGTCGGCCCTGTGTTGTGTAAATAAAAACCTCTGTCTTCAAATTCACAGTCAAGAACACCCTACTGGAATAATTCAACAAAGTTTGCCATAATTTATCTGGTCAAACCTGTTCATTAGCATTATATGCCTGAATGAACTGAAAAAACATCTAAACAGCTACTGAACTTCAATAAGTATCCCATCAAAACTTGCACCGGACTATTTACCGGCCACTGTACTCTACAGAGACATCTTCACCAATTGTGGTTGGAAGAAGACCTCATCTGCAGACTATATGTTTGTTCGTTGAAGTCGTAGTGTTGCTCTGTAGTCGCCACAAAGCTTTTTTCGAAAACTTAAACTCGCCCTGAAGGTCAAACTGAGTGTTTTTTGAGCCCTGGGTTTGTCCTCAACTCGCCTGAAGTAACCCTATAAGGGGATGGGGCGTGATCTGGTAATAAACACGAACAGGGCTGTCAAATGGCATGTTTTTTTTTGTCAAATGACTGGGATGTGTGGTGATTTTGTGGTTTAGCGTTTTTGAGAACAGAAAACCCAGATTTGTCAAGATTTGTTGTCAAGTCAAGAAAACTGGGTCAACAATAGGTGAATTTCAACGAATGAACCTTATGCCTCGAAATTGAAGAAACATCTCTGCTCTTTATTACAGAATAACCAGGATTTTCCGCCTTAGAGGAACTCAAACTCATCCACCCACAGAAGATTGATAACTTCTGGTTCAATTGAGGAGCAAAAGAACTACTCTGAAACTTCACATGGGCTGGCATAATAGGTTTCATCTAGAGACCGCAGTGCCCAGAGCTGCGTAAGCTTATCCCACCATATAAACTAATCTAATCTGAATGATTTTCGGTTTCATAAGTTGAGCATTCAAATTTTAAAGTTCTTTTCGTATTCAGATACCTGACTGGTTCAAAAACTCATCCTAGAAGCGCATCCGACAGGCTTCTGTACGCACCCATTTGCCTCAAACAAGAATAAAGCTCAAAATAAGATGGACCCCAGCAAAGCCCGTGTTTTTCTAAGACCCAGATAAGTACCTACATATCTAGAAAACCGCCCAACCAAAGGCTATATTTGCCTGTATTGTCAAGGCTGAGCAAATACCTACTTATTTATATTTTAATCTCTAAATAGTGATGCGATTAAAACATTTTAGATAAAAATTATTATACACAAACTATCACCCGTTCTTTGATAGTAAAATTGGCAACTTGCCTCAGAATATGCTCACACACCTTGCTTATCGCGTATGTAAGCCTTGAGCAGCTGATTAGATTCTTATTCGTTTTTACTGAGAACTATACAAACAACATCTTTCTTACTGGCATCCCAATGGAAAACGTTGGTAATTGGTATCTCCACTCCACCCATCCAAATAAATAAATTTTATAGACTGAACTATAATGTCAATCAAAATTCACAACCACAAGTTCATGACAAAATTAACAAACATGTGCGCCAGACGAAAACATACAACTTATTTATATCTTCCACTTCCATGTTGTTTCGTAACATTTAATCGAATTTGCAAATATTTTCCGTATCAAGAAAGAAAGAAATTTCGATATCATGTTGATGAGCATATGTACATATTATTTTTCAAGAAATCAAAGACCTGTTAGGGTTGACAAAAAAAGAAAGTGAAAGTTGGTATTTTAAAAATCAAACAAAAGTACAGGTGTTTGAACCACAATCACCGTTGCATTCAAATGCACTGTTAGAAACCAAATGGAGTTTGTCACCTAAAATCAATCAACATCGATCACCTCAAATAATTATTCAAACTTCAGCAAATGCACATGAATCTTCACTTAAAATTTATGTATTTTTCGAATGTGTACAAATACAAACCTTCTTTCAATTTGTTATTCTGTGTTTTTCTTATTCTTCAAACGAACGATTGTAAATGTCAAATAGAGGTCAATGCTATTCTCTCACACACCACACCACACCACACCACAGTGGGGGACGAAGAACACGACGACGACGTGAGTGGCCACAAAAGTAAGAAAAAAAAACGTAACGTACAAAACAATCAACAGGGAATTAAGTAACGAAAATAAACTTAAATTTATCACAAAACCGCGTGTCGCCCGATACGCTTTCTTATCAATCGAAAATTTAAACTAATTTACAAATAAAAAACAAGCAACAAATAAATAAAATTCGTAATCCTCGTTTGTATAATACGAAAAATTAGTAGGTACACCGGCGACGGAGACAATCACCTCCGGCTGAACACGAACAGTATTGAGGGAGGAATGAGGATGTGAGCTTCACCGTAAGATTCTTTTCCGCGGCGATACAGAAAATTCAAAGTGGGTTCTTTTTCTTGTGTAGGTATGTTTCTTTTGATTTTATTTAATCTCGTTCTTCTCTCTTTACGCACGCACCACCACCACACGCAGACAGTACGGCCCAGAAAAAGGTTGATGGGCTGGAAAATTCTTCAAAAATATAGGCTTGTGCACCTCCTCAAAGCATTTTTTTTTTTAAATAAAAAATTAAATTTATGAAATATCTTTTTTTTTTATTTCAATCAATGTCACCTATCCCGTGATTGGTTTGGATTATTTTAATAAGTTTAAATTGTAGTCACTTTTACAATACAATATACAATATGAGTATGTGTGTCAGTCGAATGCTATAATAAAACTGTCATTTGTTGCTCTCACAAGATCACGATCAAGATCAGCGATCAGCCACGAGAAAAAACGACTGGCGACAAACAACAGCACCGCAACTGCAACTGCACTGATAAATAGACAGACACGGGAGCGATGTTGTGACTTGCTAGTGATGGCAAAGTGACCAGGGGAAAATGGCAATATCTCTCTGACGCGCGCCGCACTGTTTGCCTCTTTCATCACAGTGTTCTGTTGTTCTGCTCAGTGCTGCCGTTTCTACTGTCATGACAGTAGACTACTGTTTTTTCACTCTAAAAAAGTCCAATCTCCTGTCTCCTGTTACCAAGGCATTTTTTTCAAAATTCTACTGTTTTTCTGACTTTTCTAACTATTACATTGAGTAACTCAGTATTCAAACATTTTATTACTTTTCACAAATATTTATCATAAGTTCATAAGAATTTTTTTTATCCTCGTACCACAGTATTCTTCATCTTCAAGAAAAGATATTATAAAAGAACATACCTGTTCAAGTTCTACCTCGAGTTCTAATAATTTCATTTTGCCAGCCAATAATTTAATTTTGCCAGATAAATTAAATATTTCTGTTAGTATTTCAGATGCTGATAATTATAAAAACTTGTCTCAGATTTATTTGGGGGCCGAATGAGAGGAATTTTTAAGAAAATCAGTTTTTTTGATTGAAGATGTTGAAAATATTCGGGAAAATGCTATAAATTTCTACATTTAAGGATGCAGTGAAATAAAAAAACTTTTTCCAATAGATAGTTTACTTTTTGAACAGTTTCAATTTGTAGATCCTTGTATAGCTCTTAATTTAAACAGAACACAAAACTTCAATTCTTTGCAAATACTTTGTGATCATTTTTCGTAATTGATAAATACAGTTGATCTTTTAAACGAGTGGCATAGTTTGCCTACGTACTTTAAAGAAGAAGAAAGACAAAAAGTAAAAGACGCAGGTATTGAAGAATTTTGGAACATGATTGCAGGTATCAAAGATTACAACGATGAACTAATTTTTAAAAATATCTTTAAATAGGCTGAGATTGTTTTAAGTTTGCCACACTCAAATGCAGAATGTGAGCGAATTTTTAGCATTGTTACCGATGCAAAAACAAAAAAACGAAACTGTTTAGGGAATAAGACTGTCAATGCTATTGCTGTCATAAGATCGCACTTAAAAGAAGATGATTTGAATTGTACGGCATTCCAAATTACGGAAACACATTTGAATTTAATGAAAAATCAATGAGAAAATATGTGATTATATTTTAAATAATAATTTCAATTAAAAGACTGATATATTGTCCTATTTTATTTTAGTTTTTAATTCTTTTTTTATTAGTAAGCCATACATTTAAAAATATGTTATTGTGAACATGAAATTTTTTTGTTTAGTTTTTGGATAATTTTATAAGTTACTAGCTGAGCCGCCCGGCTTTGCTCAGGTCTGTAGTTTTAAGGTTCCAGTTCTCGTTTTGCCTCTGCCGTGGGAATTTGGTGAAGAAATATAATCTGTCTTACTGTGGGACTAAGTGTTATCCCAATGCTGAAAGAATTTTTAAAACCTATCAAGCAGTTTCTAAGTTTCCGCTGCCAACCCCGTTCCTGTGGGAATCTTCCGTTCCCATGGAAATATGTGAATGAAATGTAAGTCTATGTCACTGAGGGATAATGTAACATCCCAGAGTTGAAAGAATTTTTGAAATCGGTCAAGTAACTTTAATGCTCCCGTTTTCGTTTCCGTTCCTGTTCCGGGTTTACAAGGATAAAATTTATCTAGTCCCAGTTACTGATGGAGGGGGATAATGTTGCACCCCTAATGCGTGAAAGAATTTTTGAAATCTGTCCAGTAGTTTCTAAGTTTCCATTCCCAACCCCGTTCCTGTGGGAATCATCTGTTCCCATGGAAATAAGTGAATGAAATATAAGTCTATGTCACTGAAAGATGATGTAACATCCCAGAGTTTAAAGAGTTTTTGAAATCGGTCCAGAAGTTTCTAATTTCCCAATCCCGTTCCTGAAAGAATCTTCCGTTCCCGTGGAAATATGTGAATGAAATATAAGTCTATGTAACTGAGGGATAATGTTACATCCTAGAGTTGAAAGAATTTTTGAACTCGGTCTAGTAACTTTCAGGTTCCCGTTCTCGTTCCTATTTTTGCTCTCGTGGGATTATATAGGGATGAAAAACACAATAAGTTACTGAGGGTTGAGGGATTATGTGGCATCCCAGTGCAGAAAGAATTTTTAAAATCTGTCCAGTAGCTTTTAAGTTTCCGTTCCCAACCCCGTTCCTGTAGGAATCTTCAATTCCCATGGAAATATGTGAATGAAATGTAAGTCTATCTCACTGTACCCCTCAGTGAGATAGACTTACATTTCATTCACATGTAACATCCTAGAGTTGAAAGAATTTTTGAAATCGGTCAAGTTACTTTATGGTTCCCGTCCTCGTTCCCGTTTCTGTTCTGGGATTATAGGGATGAAATACACGCCAAGTTACTGAGGGATTATGTGGCATCCCAGTACAGAAAGAATTTTTGAAATCCGTCCAGTAGCTTCTAAGTTTCCGTTCCCAACCCCGTTCCTGTGGGAATCTTCCGTTCCCATGGAAATATGTAAATGAAGTGTAAGTCTATATCACTGAGGGATAATGTAACATCCCAGAGTTGAAAGAATTTTTAAATCGGTCAAGTAACTTTATGGTTCCCGTCCTCGTTCCCGTTTCTGTTCCTGTGGGATTATAGGGATGAAATATAGTTTAAGTTACTGATGAATGGAGAAAATGTAGCACCCCTAGTGATGAAAGAATTTTTGAAATCTGTAGAGTAGTTTCTAATTTTCCGTTCCCAACCCCGTTCCTGTGGGAATATGGGGATCAAACCATGACAGGAACCATCTCTGGACTAAACTATGTCTACCCTGAAAATTTCATAAAAATCCGTTGGGTGGTTTAGGAGTTTACCCCGGACATACATACATACATACATACATACATACATACATCCTACTTTATATATATAGATTTATTTTGTTTGCTTTGAATAATAATTAAGTTTTGTTTTGAAAAAATAAATAAAAAATAAATAAATGAATTTCCAGTTTAGTTTGTTCAGACCAAACAGAAACCTTAGAATTTTTTTCATTTTGATGTATCGAGTTTTCAACTCTCTGCATAGCATTCTTATACAATTTAGAAGAAACATTGCTAAATCTTTATTTGACTTAAGGTGATGCCAGCACGTTATTGATAAATACCGACGTAAGCGAGGCTCACTAACACATTCGAGTCCATTTCGACGTTCTATTCGAAAAAAATTAAATCTCCTGTTTTTTCAACCCGTTGAACAGGAAATCTCCTGTTTTTGTCAATTCATCGAACGGCAGCACTGGTTCTGCTGGCTATTTTTTAACTTAATTCTCTCTTCTGCCATCATGGATGAGCATAAGCATCAATGAGTTAATATGGGAGGAGTGGGTGTGGGTGTAGTGTAATAATGAAATAACATCATACATCAAACCAGTGCTGCCGTTTCTACTGTCATGACAGTAGACTACTGTTTTTTCACTCTAAAAAAGTCCAATCTCCTGTCTCCTGTTACCAAGGCATTTTTTTCAAAATTCTACTGTTTTTCTGACTTTTCCAACTATTACATTGAGTAACTCAGTAGTCAAACATTTTATTACTTTTTACAAATATTTATGATAAGTTCATAAGAATTTTTTTTATCCACCACAATATTCTTCATCTTCAAGAAAAGATATTATAAAAGAACATACCTGTTCAAGTTCTACCTCGAGTTCTGTTGGTATTTCAGATGCTGATAATTATAAAAACTTGTCTCAAATTTATTTGGGGGCCGAATGTGAGGAACTTTTAAGAAAATCAGTTTTTTTGATTGAAGATGTTGAAAATATTCGGGAAAATGCTTTAAATTTCTACATTAAAGGATGCAGTCAAATAAAAAATCGTTTTCCAATAGATAGTTTACTTTTTCAACAGTTTCAATTTGTAGATCCTTGTATAGCTCTTAATTTAAACAGAACACAAAACTTGAATTCTTTGCAAATACTTTGTAATCATTTTTCAAAATTGATAAATACAGTTGATCTTTTAAACGAGTGGCATAGTTTGCCTACGTACTTTAAAGAAGAAGAAAGGCAAAAAGTAAAAGACGCAGGTATTGAAGAATTTTGGAACAAGATTGCAGGTATCAAAGATTGCAACGATGAACTAATTTTTAAAAATATATTTATATTGGCTGAGATTGTTTTAAGTTTGCCACACGCAAATGCAGAATGTGAGCGAATTTTCGGCATTGTTACCGATGCAAAAACAAAAAAAAAACCAAACTGTTTAGGGAATAAGACTCTCAATGCAATTGCTGTCATAAGATCGCACTTAAAAGAAGATGATTTGAATTGTACGGCATTCCAAAATACGGAAACATATTTGAATTTAATGAAAAATCAATGAGAAAATATGTGATTGTATTTTAAATAATAATTTCAACTAAAAGACTGATATATTGTCCTATTTTGTTTTAGTTTTTAATTCTTTTTTGATTAGTAAGCCATACATTTAAAAATATGTAATTGTGAACATGAAATTTCTTTGTTTAGTTTTTGGATAATTTTATAAGTTTTTTATTTTGTTAGCTTTGAATAATAATTAAGTTTTGTTTTGAAAAAATAAATAAAAAATAAATAAATGAATTTCCAGTTTAGTTTGGTGAGACCAAACAGAAACCTTAGAATTTTTTTCATTTTGTTAGGTTGATGTATCGAGTTTTCAACTCTCTGCATAGCATTCTTATACAATTTAGAAGAAACATTGCTAAATCTTGATTTGACTTAAGGTGATGCCAGCACGTTATTGATAAATACTGACGTAAGCGAGGTTCACTAACACATTCGAGTCCAGTTGGACGTTCTATTCGAAAAAAATTAAATCTCCTGTTTTTTCAACCCGTTGAACAGGAAATCTCCTGTTTTTGTCAATTCATCGAACGGCAGCACTGCATCAAACTAGTGGAGAGAGCAAAGTCGGATATTCATGAAGTAAAATTAAGAGAATTTGCTTTACTTTGTTTTAAAAGAAAATTGTTTATTAAGTTGTAATATTGTTTGACCTTGGTATGATCAGCAGAATACAGTACTGGCTATATTTGATGATGTCTTCACACGATAGATTTTAATTTCATTAAATCAATTTCATTAGTGATAAAGGGTTTTCCAAAAAGGACTGGCCTGCTTTGAGCTTAATTTGTGAACGCATCCTTTTACTAATCAGCAACCTGTGCCCCTGTTGTGTAACTTTCGCCTCGATAAAAGCAGGCGATAAACGGTGGAAAATGGAACGAAATCCTACTAAATTCATAGAATTTTGTTCCATTTTCCACCGTTTATCGCCGAGTCGATAGTTACAGAACAGGGGCACTGTGCCCCTGTTCTGTTGAGAAACAGTGAGAGCCGGAAGAAGATCCTACCAAATTCATAGAATTTCGTTTCATTCCAAACCGTTTATCGCCTGCTTTTATCGAGACGATAGTTACATAACAGGGGCGCTGTCTTTAGTCGAGTTTCATTGGGAATCTATATTCGCTTAAGCAAAACATCGCAAAACATCGCTCATGGAAAAACAACAACCCCTAAGTGAATAGCGTAAGTGAACAAAAATAACTCACTTACCTAAGTGAACAACAGGGATGGTTGGAAAATGGAGTTTGTGAAAGTGAACTTGGAAAGTGAATATAGCCATATAAAGCGTTTCATTGATACTCGCAAGTTAAGTGAATATAGAAATTCCCAATTAAACTCGGCTTTTGTCAATTCATTCAGTAAGTTCAACATATTCATCATGGTAAAGTACACCAATGAGTAACGTCTGCTTCTTCTTCTTTTCATTTCCGGCGTTACGAGTAGTGATCTTGAAGGGATCACAACTCTCCCACTTTTCTGCTTCACACTAGTGATCCGCCTGTGGGGTACGCCGCCCCAAAATTTTTCAAAAATTTTCCTTTTATCCTTTTCGACACATGCATGCTCCATTTAATGAGTTTGATTTCCCTTTTACTACACCGGTGATCTCCAGTCGTGTAAACCCCGGGATCTGCATGCATACTTGGGGAGAGTTTTTAGGTGGTATGTGTGTCGCTAGACTCACTTTGATGTTAGTCGTCTAGATATGATTGTTCCTTTAGTCGCCTTTTACGATAAGCGGGAAGGCGCTGCAGTGCTATTCTAACCCGACACTGCACGGAAGCTATTTCTTCACTTCTGCGTCTGTTCCATTTTTTTTTTTCGATTAAAATAAAAACTTATAGCTTTCATAAAATTTTATTGTCAAAGCGTAATAGTATCAATTAAATTACCTTCTACATTTTAAAGATGTTTTGTTTTACTATTTTTTTCGGCAAATTCATCAATTATATCATCAATATAAATTTTCTTCAATAAATCTGACTCAATGCAAAGTATACCTAACATGTCTAGTCGCTCTTGTCCCGTTATAGCTCTTTTAGTATCTTTAATTTTTTTTAATTGCGAGAAGGATCGTTCGGCAGAACAATTTGTGATCATCAATGTTAAAAATATCCGAAAAGCTATTTCTGTGTTAGGAAATACATCGGCTAATTGATCTTCTATTAGAATCTTATGCAAATGATCATATATATCAGTTTTTTGTGCATCAGTGTATCTGGAGTTCACTTAACTTTGGAATTACTTCATTTCAAAGAAAAATTCTTCCAAATCTCTAAAATAAAAATTAAATAAGTTATTTATATCTTCGTGGAGGTCTCCATCACTTACAGAAAAGTTGATGAGAAGTGCAAATCTCTCCGAAACTTCCATATACACTTTCGTACGTCGTTTGATTTCACTGTGAAGATTGTCGATGATTTCGAGGAAACCTTTTGTCCAAAAATCATCGCTAGGAGAAAATTCTACTTCTGGAGCATTTCCATCATTAGGTTGTTTTTTTCTACGAAGAGTACGTTTTACGATTTCTGTATAACCTACACCCGGTAATAATTGTTTTGTTTTTTCCTTGAAATCATTGAACTTTTCACGGAATGAAACCCAACTCTCTTCTATCGATCCGTACAAAAAAGCACACGTTTGCGAATCTACTTTTCCACTTTGCAATGACTTACTCACTGAACGCATAGCAGTCAAATAGAGTTCCATAAAACCAACATGAAACCAAATTCGAATTTATGCATTTTATTCGCGATACAAGTCGCCTCATAACGAGTATATCAGTATTTTGTGGTTCATCATCAGCAATGATTTCTAGAGCTTCTAATATGATATCAAATGAGTCGTAAACTGCATTCGTCGCATTCGAATGTGTTTCCCAGCGTGTAGTTGATAATGTCTTCAAAGTTTTATTTTTGTTTATCAACGATGATAGGTGGAACGATGATAATGTCTGTATAATGGCGAATAAAAATCTACTGCATAAAAACAGCACTTCAGAGCATGCTCTCCAACCAAATAAAGGGAATGCGCGGAACAGGGAACATAGATCGCATTCTCATTCGAACTCAATATTCTTGCTTGTATACCTGGATTCGAATGGTCCAGTCGAATTTTGACATGTGGATGGCCCATATTCAATTCAAAATCTTACATCTTCACTAGTAAATTTTTCGCATTTTCCTGGATCGTTGGAACGGTTGCAAATTTCTACACCTTGATTTTTATGTACACTTTCGCTCACAAGAGATTGGTTTGAAGATTCAGGTGTTGAGTTGACTGTATCATCGTTCAATTCCGGACTAGTTGCAAGTCCTTGACTGCCTGATGAATTTGGTGTTTTTACGTTCCGATGAAAATAATTGTCGAGTTTTGGAACTTTTTCTAACACTGCACTTGTTCCCTTATTTTATTCACTTATTCACTAAACACTAGGTAGTTGTTTCTTTTTTATTATTCAATATACTATCCTTTCACTTCGATGCCTTCTTTGCACGCTCATACAATTTGTCAAATGTGTCGGAAGTGTCCTTTTTAGGAACTTTGTCTAGTTCGTCGGTCGTCGCTTTTTGAATGCGGTCAATTGAGATTTATTTATTTGAGTAAAATTTATTTTCAGTTCTGATTATATTTTTCTTTCACTGTCTAGAATTTTATGTTGGTAAGAAAATTTTAGAAGTCTTTTTCATTTTCCGGGGGATCCCTAAAATTGGGCCACCCAGGCAACTGCCTATTCTGCCTACCTGTTAATCCAGCCCTGGTAGAACCAGAGAGTCAACTGTGGCAGGTATAGTGCCACTTCGCCATTTTGCTGTCGGTTGATTTAAAATAAACTTAAAAAAATTAACGTGTTTTCGATATTTTCGGAATTGTTACATTAGAGAATGTTGAAGGTTAGATTCAGAACTGCTCCAATAAATATTATTTGCCACCAATGTGAAAACTAGAGTAAGAAAAGGGAAAATAATGAAGTTTAATGAAGAATGAATAAAGAGTAATGAGACATTATATTCCATTAAAGTAAAAAGAGCACTAAAACACAGAAAACAACGAAACGAGATTGTAGTCGCATATCCACGTCAATCCAAATAAAGTGCAATCTTCGCATAAGAAATTATAGAGTATTTGAAGTTTTCTTTTAAAAGTTGACTCTCTGTATTATCTACTCTGAGCCTTTCACGAACTAGTACTGACTTCAACAACTGTAGGTACATTGTTGAAAAAAGTACCTAAAGAGCCAGACCCATAGATCCGATCAATCAACTGACAGCTCGATTAAATACACACGATCTTATGAGAGGTGACCCATAAGCATCGGATGCAACGGACGCAATGCAAAAAGTAGCCCAACTTTTAACTTTTGCGTCCGGCAGAACTGATGACATGCGCTGTCAAAACCAATTTGAAGTTTTCTCTTCACACCGCAACGGATTCTATGGGTCACCCCAATCCGTTGTGTCCGGTAAAACTTACTGCTGTCAGTTGAATCCGGCAGCGAACGGACGCAACGGATTCTATGGGTCGGGCTCTTAAATAGGTACCTACATTTTGACAGTTCAGGCAAATGAAGTGAAGAAGCAGGCTGTTATTGGTCAGGGCAAGGGAACAGAAGTAGCTGGAGGTGGAAAAACGAAAAGAAGAAAACGGAATGATGGTGTTGAGAGCTGGGAGGAAAATAACGCCTTGCAACCGGAAGTTATGTTCGCTGGGTGTGGGGGAATGTTCCTTCTCAGTGAAGAAGATGCCTACAACAAACAAACATAAAACATGCGAAAACAAAAACTTACATTTCCTTTACTCCTCCACCGAAGTTTAAATCACCACACGGTTCAGCTACTGATATTATGCATCATGGCCTGAATTGCCCTTCCTTCCACGTAATTTCGTGACCTGCGTTTAGAACTGAGCTGGTATCCAGAAAAAGAAAATTTCAACTCCCTTTACCGAAAGACATTCTCAGCACACTACTTCTCAGTATTGCATGGAGCATCCTTTGATGGGCTCCAGAAAAGAGTTCAAATTTTGAATCCCACTGCAGGCCATGAATTACTTGATTTACTTTTCGGAATTAAGTTCTAGTTCTTCGGTGGAGTTTGAATTATTACTATTACACCGACCGACGATGAGATTTATTTAACCATCCTCCTCGTATTCTTCTAATCTAAAAACAAAAACTTGGTTGGCTCAACAAAGCTATGGAGACCACGCGCCCAACGCATTTCCCGGACCGTTAATATTATGCCAATTCCGAATCGCTGTGGTAAAAAGAGTCTTTTTAAGGCAGTGTAAATTAAACTGCTCTTGGAAGACTTGCCCATAAACCGCGAATGGTTACACTTGAGAAAAACCCATTTCATCATTATTCTAGCACTACTAAAACTGCCATGGCTTATGCCTACGTAAATCAGTTTGTTTCATTCTTAGTTCTTTATTTTAATCCAAAACACTTTGGTCAGTGTTAATCGCCGTATTTGAATTTAAAACATCGTTTATTTTTGAAACTCTTCTTGTTAAGTGGCTTAAGTCCGGTAATTCGTTGATCCGTTTTTTTTTTTTTTAATTTAATTCCTTCTTTTGGAAAAGTGTATTATGTTCACACCATTCAAGCCAACTCAAAGTTTTTATTTTGATAAAAAAAAGTAAGTTAAATTAAAGACTTAAAAGCGAAAACCGGCTTACATTATGTACAAATAAATTTTTTTGTTTCGAAAAAATTACTAAGCTAAGTATTCTTTTCTTTATCAAAAACATTTCAAGTTTTCTTTTTAAATGGTCTAATATAGTCTGACACTAGCCATAAAAAAAGTAAAGTGAAAAAATTCTCTGTATCAAAAATTCTTTACCAAACGCAAATTTTAAAATATTCTGGAAGTAAGCAGATTCTACAGTACTTTAAAAGGTTTCCAGATGGAACAGGAACGAACAATTCGAGGACACAGTAGTGACGCAAATTTTCAATTTTGCCTAAATTAAATAAAAAAACAAAAAAAAAAATTTGACTTAAGTCGAATGAAGCCCTATTTTTTTTTGTTTTGTTAATGTGTCTATCTTACGCCGTTAATCAATTTTTTGCAGTGCTATACATTTTTTTAGTAAAATTATTTGTCTTTAATTAGTAAATAGTATTTAATATTGAATTTACAAAAAATCTAAAAAATAAAAAAAATAGAAAGATGATGAAGATCGAGAAGATCAATTGACCTCACTTCCAAATCTGCGTTTCGACCAGGTAAAGCAATGGGCTCATCTGTTAGATAAGCGGAACGCAGGTTTGGAGTTGACTTCAATTGATCTTCTCGATCTTCATCATCTAATAAAAAAAAAAGAAGATTTCTTTTTTAGATTTTTGGCAAATTTAATATCAATACATCTCCAGGATGAAAACGAAAACGGTGCCAAAAATTTATTTTTGTTAATTTTACATTAATTAACAATCAATTATTATTCATATTAAATAATTAATCAGCTATTGTACTGGCTATACCAGGCTATAAAGCTAAAATTTCTCTTGCTGTCCAGTGTTCACCCAAGTCCAAATAACTATCTCATCTTTCCAAACGGGTTGTTCGAAAAAAAGAGCTTGTACTGTAATCTGTAAATACACAATTACTTACGAAGTGCGTTTATTTACCCAACTCTCGCATATCGATATCACGCATGTGTCTCTCAAATTCAAGAGAGCTTTGCAATCAGCTGAAAGTTTCGTTCACCTTGACAATGGTTTTATCAGTAAATACTGAATAGTATGACACCGCCTTCTTAGGTCTCACTGCCACGCACCACGCACCACTTGCCGACACCAGTAGACTCAAAAAAAAACACAGTAGAGTAAAATTAAGCTTATTCGAAAGAAAGGGAACTCTTCCCTGAAGATTATGATTCTGCATAAGTGGTGAACCTTGTAAAAGGCATGAGAGATGCGACCGCTAAACATGAGCTATGTATCTAACTGCATGTGAGCTCCGAACAAAGTCATTGTGCCAATAACCTCTTGTTGCAGTTCAACCGCTAAATGCACAAGCAGCGGCACCCAATGTCGAAAAAAGTGATTGTGTGGTGGAGGCATTGCAAGCCACATAAGCCGGTCCGGTATTTGATTTGGGCGAAGCCGGTTTGTGTATGTACTTGAATTTTGTTTGTTGAAGAGGGTGCGTTAGGTTTTAATAGAGCAGGTTCTGTGAGCATTCTAAACATCGTCATCGTTATCAAATAAGAGAGTACGACAGTTGGAAAAAGACAATTTTATTTGATATAAGTAGGTAAAAAAAAAAAAACAAAATAGTAAGTATGACTGTGTAGCAAGAACTTGCGATTGTGTGTTAAGTTCAGTATCAGATTCTTAAAGCGTAGTACAAGTTTTTATTACTCGTTCTTCACAATATATTTGGCGCTGTAGGATTGCCAACTAAACATTAATTATGAAAGCTGAATAAATTAAATATTGCAAAAGGTTTTCAGCAGAAATATATGAACGCCTTTTTTTTGGCAATTGCTAATACTGAAAAAAGAAACACTGAAAAAAATTTAATCCAAATCGTTAGACCAGATTTTTTAGAAATGGTTTTACATTTCAACTTTTTAAAACACGTTTTTCAAAAGTTTAAGATCTTGCCAGAAGATGTTAGACAAAAATTTCAAAATAATCACAGATACCGTTTTTAAAATATTTAAAAAATCACATTTTTTTAAAAAATAATAGAAATTTCTAATATTGAAATTTTTTAAATGTTGATATGCATTCTTTCTGAAATAGTTTAGGATAAAATTTCATCAAAATTATGTTAGCCATTGAGGTGAAGGTCGGTAATGAAAGAAACGGTAATATGGGGTACAGTTGGTAGACTTTTTCTAGAAAATTTTATAAAATTTCCATGTCACAATGTTAGTTACAGTACTCCTCCGAAACGGCTTTACCGATTTTTAACAAATTTTATATGCGTATTCAGTAGGTCTGAGAATCCGCTACTATCGATTTTCCATACCCCTAAGTGATTAAGGGCCATCCACCCTTAACATTGTTTTTTTAATTTACACTGTGACACGAGAATTTCATATATTAAGTTTTACATACTCAGTGTAAATGTCATATCAACTATATTCTCAAGTAAAGGAGGAGGAGGTGGTGCATACTTAGGCCCAGGGCGTACACCTATGAGACTAGTACCAAATGAAAGCTTACGTTCAGCCCAATCTATCTGCTGAAAAATATGGCATTTCTGCAAATAATTACGTACATCTCGAAAAGTAGAGCATGTAGGGTAATGATTTAGGTATCATATGAAAGATCATAAAAATATCTTTCATTTCATATTAAGTACATTTTTTGAAATGCCCTTAATTTCGAAAAGACAGACCTAAAAGTTGTTTGAAAAGAAACATTTACGTTGACGTTTGCCAGCCAATAATTTGAAAAAATCAGCGATGACCTATATATTTTTTGCACCACTGTAATCGTTAATTGATAGGCTTTAATTTGATGTATAATTACGCTATAAAGCATATCACATACATTATACACAATTCCTTAAAAAAAAATAAACAAAAAAATATGTTCCACAGCAAATGCATTTTTTCATTGAATTTTTCGTAGTTACATAAAAACATAAAAGCAAAATACATATTAATGCTGCAAATGAAAAAAAAAAAAATTATCTTCGTTTAGATCTATCAAAATATCATCCGAAAACCAAGCTGGTGCTATATTTATTGCTTCCTGGTGTCTTGCGTAACCCAAATACCATAAAATGCTCATGACATGAGCGCAGCAACCAACAGTCCTCATTCCAACGTGACAGTTACAATAGTAAGCTTTTATTGCGTTCGAACTATGTGCTGCGTTTGCATCGCTATTCACCAAGATTTAAGTGAGATACACTTTTCTACTTATAAGCCTGGATTTGATTCGCCCTCGCAATAAAAAGTTATTGTTGCCTATAAGACTATGATGAGCAGTACAGGTAATTCGGATCCAATCTACGCTGACTTCGAATGTATAGGTTCCCTGGTCTTTTAAATGTTCATCACAGTAGGATCGAGCCTATTTAATTTGGTAATTCCCTAATGAAATCATACGAAGTTCTTGAATAGTGAGTTGTGGGAAATTACTAAAATTCGGGATACTACCATCGATGCGGTTGAACATGGCTCTGGTTCTGTTAGAATTATTTTCTCTAACAAAGACACCTAAATAGGAGTATTCAAACGATTTCAAGCTAGTTCTAGCAGAACGTTCGCATCAACATTGTCTTCAATGGTTTGAAAAAACTTATAAAGAAGTGCAGACGCAACTTTGAAGTCGTCCATCAAATGACCAGCAGCTATATTGAAAAAATCTTGTCGAAATAGTTTAAAAACCCTTTTAAATCGTCCGTTAACGACTTCAACGACCCATCTGACCATAATTACACACCTGGATCTATTAGCCTGCTCTGTGGTAAGTTGAAAGTTACCTTCAGCAACAGATTCATGCATGTAAGCCTTATATCATTGAGATTCAAAATTAGGATTGCGTCTCTGAATCCTCTGTCCAAAATAAAAACATCATTTTGTATAAAGTATTGCCTGAACGTGTCATAATCGCCTCTAAAAGATGTTTCTTTATGTTAGCATCAGATACAGTTGCAGCATAAGGTCCTATAACGTCCAGGATATACCCATCACAGCATGTGATCACAAAAGGTTTAACCAGATTTTGTTACTTATGTAGGCTGTATGATTGTTTCTGGAAGCCGTAGTTTGAACTTTTTTGAAGGTACACAACATGTGTTCCATCGCAAATGACTATAGATGAACGATCATTTTCATTTAAATTGATGTTTCCAAACAGTCCGTTGGGAATAAGTCTGTTCCTTCTGGATACTTCCTGAACAGTTATATGCTGAAAACCCAAGTTAAATGGCACAAAATAATCCATCAACGCTGTCTTTGCAGCTGTTAAGTATCGTCCTACAGTCGTGTGATGCATGTTTAAGAGACAAGAAAGTCTACAATCACTATCGCCAGGTAGGTACTGCGAAAAATTCAATGAAAAAATGCATTTGCTGTGGAACATATTTTTCGTCTAATTTTTTATAGGAATTTTGTATAATGTATGTGCTGTGCTTTATGTATGATAGCGTAATTATATATCAAATTAAAGCTTATCAATTAACGATTACAGTGGTGCAAAAAAAAATATAGGTCATCGCTGATTTTTTCGAGATATTGGCTGGCAAACGTCAATTTAAATGTTTCTTTTCAAACAAATTTTAGGTCTGTCTTTTCGAAATATAGGGGATTTCAAAAAATGTACTTAATATGAAATGAAAGATATTTTTATGATCTTTCATATGATACCTAAATCATTACCCTACATGCTATACTTTTCGAAATATACGTAATTATTTGCAGAAATGCCATATTTTTCAGCAGATAGATTGGGCTGAACGTAAGCTTTCTTTTGGTACTAGTCTCATAGGTGTACGCCCTGGGCCTAAGTATGCACCACCTCCTTTGATAAAAAGTCTTGGTGGTAGTCGCCTTATTTCTGATTGACTTTATATCAATACTTTAAAATCGCTCACTCTACATTTATTTACAAATGTGCATAAGAAAAGAAAAAATAAAGAAAATATTTTACAATTTCAAATATCAAATGACGTTACTGATTTGGACATTAGAGAATTAGTGCTGACAGGAAAAACGATGTGAATGAGAACTAACAAATCAAATGTTATTATGATTGCAGAATTGAGTAAAAAACGAGCACGACTGACACGTTGGGGCGTTCATCACAAGTTAGATTTTCAGATTAACTAACTTTTCTCGGCCTCTGATTGGCCAGACGTTAAGTTTTTCAGTTGACAATTCATCAGCTGTTATGCTAGGTTTCCACTTGCCATTTTTTAAGTGATGAATGACCTATTTTTCTGTCATCGAGAAAAATGACAAGTGGAAATTGCAAAAATTGACAGTCATTGAACAGACGAACAGCGTCGGTCATTTTTTGGCAGTAAATTTGAATGACAAGTGGAGATTGGCTGATTGACAAACGAAATGTCACTCCATCACTCACTGACATCGATATTTTTTTGGCATCGTGTTGAATCTTTTGTCAATGAAGTGACGAGTAATAACACGAGAAAACATAAATAAATAATACTATGGTGTGGGAAAAATTCAAAGGGAAAAAAATCGAAGGTAGAGAAAATCAACGACGGAGTGGAGTGTTGAATCTTCCATAAAAATTGTAAGCAACGTGGAGGTGTTGTGTTTGAAAACCTTTGGAACTCCAACAGCAAGTCTTATTAAGAACCGGGACATGAATAATAATTCATGGGAAAGCATTTCTCTGGCTGTTGGAGTTCCAAAGGCTGAAGCCATCTTGAGATGGAACTCTCTCATTGAGCTTGCGTTTGATGCGACACGGGGCCATAAATCAGCACACTCTTTTGCAACAGGACCAGTGATAGGTGAACCTTTTATTTAGCCTTTATTGTTGACTGTTCACCCCGACATTATCCTCAAAGTATATAAACACCCCGTCCCTCTTCCTGAAAGGTTTTCTTTGCCTTATAACCACAGCAGGCATAACATAAATTTTCATTTTATCTTCATTTCACAAATTATTTAATTTATTAATTAAAAAAGATGAAAACCTTGGAACCTTGCAACACAAAATAAAAATTCGATGAAGCAAGGAGGCAAATAATTTTCAGTGACAGTCCACTAGCAGTTCAGAAATGACAACACAAGTGGAAATAGCGCTCATTGAGTTGACAAAACATTTTGTCAAAATTTCTTTATCAATGAAATGACAACCAATTTTTTGACAGTAAATGAAACAAGTGGAAATGAACTGGCACTTGTATCAATTACTGACAAGATTTTATCTGTCAAACTATGTCATTTTAGTGACATGTGGAAACCCAGCATTAGTTTTTTTTTTTTTTTAATTCAGTTTTTCAGTCAGGAAAAGAAGGCTTAAAATCTAGATTCAGTTTATTAAGCTGTCAGATGCGATAAGTGACATCAAAAAATTATAATTGCCAAGTAATGGTGATTTTGTTATGCGTGATTTTTATTGAAAAAATACAATTAATTATTTCTCACTCTATTACTGACTGTTTTTTACGCTTATGAAATGTTTATCGCAGTAAAGTTTACAAGTTAATGAATTTTTTTTACATATGCAAATCAAAACCGTCGCACCTGACATAATCTTGTTAGATAACCGTCCAACGCAAAACTGAATAAGTTTTTCAGTTAATATTAAAATCTGAAATCTGAATTGCAATGAACACCCCCTTTCTCTCCTACAAGTAATATAAGCGCCATCTAGATTTGAAATGACAAGGTAACAACTTCTGTCTCTCTCTGATGCTTTTAGCGCTTCCTATAATTGAGATAATAAGCAAAGGCTCGCATATTATGGTAAATGTCTTTGCTTGCTTAACTCTACTGTCTCTCCAACTGTTTATGAAAGGGTGTAGCATTGACTAATTATTGAATGGCTGCAGACAAATTGTCAGAGTTGCCTACAGTTGTTTTATGCTTACATGTTAAGCGAAAAATTTAGCCACTTCAGAACTCCACAAATCTGGAATGATAACAAATGAGTGGTTGAACAATAAAATGCTCGATTTACATGCATCTGCTACTGCAGAAGTTCAGAAATGTAAAGCTAGACGGATGAATATTATAAAGCACAAAAGTTAAAAAGAGAAACGAATACATTTATGGCTGCAGATGAAAAATGATGGGTGCAGATGAACATGTTCTATGGCACCTATAATTTTTCATCCGCATTTTATAACTAAGGAAGTGCAGACGGTGCTTCCCTCTCTATCAGACAAGTATGAATTTTACATCTTGTGTCTTTTTGCTTTTTTCATCTGCACTTGCAGATGCATGTAAATCCACCATAATGCAAAATAGTGCGCTAGATTTGCATAGATAAATAGACATGCATACAAGGCACAGACAGCGCGTGAAATGAAAAGGTTTAAATTATGAACCCCGATTATAAAATCCGATAAAAAGACTGCAGGAAGTAATCAGCACCTAGTTGAAAAAGTCGTATTAACGAGTCCGCTCTTCATCCGCACTCTATTTTGGAAGTGTCCCATTGGCACACAAATGGTTGCGAAAAGAAGTAAAATGCAAAAAAAGCCTACGAAAATATATTCAAAATAAAAATAATATTCGAAATTAATCGTAAGTTTAAGTCAGGAGTATAATTTTTTGTTTTCATCGCTAGAAGGTATCCAAAATCAAAACTGAATACCTACAACTCAAGTTTCTATTAAAGTTCACTACAAGGTCCCTTAAATGTTGTTTTATTAAAAAAAAAAAAGATAGTTGCATCGATTAATACCGTATCCGACGATTGAGTTCGACGCAGATGTGGATGCCTAGTTGATCAGATAGTATTCGCGCTTTCGCGGGACTAGACTATTGCGGAGGACATACAGAACAGAACGACAAGTCGGAACGTTAAAAAAGCACTACAACCTGGTGTGATTTTGAGTAAACACGCTCTTTTTTTCGGCAAAGCTGTCATATATATGCGGATTGCATGATTTTTATATTTCAGGGTTAGTTTTCTTGGTCAATTATTGTTATGACAAAAAGTATACTATTACACGGTACAATTTGTTGCATGCAACTGGTCGAACACCATAAGTGCAAAAGAAAACGAAAGTTCGAAAAACGGATATGGACAATAAGCTGCCGTGTGTCGCATGGGTTATGGTTTTGGTGAAAGGGCTTCGACGTTTCTCTTTGTTCTCATACGTGTTTTTGTTGATTCCGCTTTATTCTAGTTTCGCCATCGACCGAAATATGGTAATTCAAATTTGAAATAAAAGTATCTACAATAATTTAATTTTAATAATTTAAAAAGTGATTATTATGGTTAACAACGAAGTTGAATGGTCAAAAGAGTTGACACTGGACTTGATTGCTGCGTACGAGGAAGAGCAACATTTATATGCGGTAAGGCAGGCGGTGCCTGAAGCACCTGGCTCCAAAAATTACAACAGAAGTGAAGCGAAAAATTCATTCACTGAGAAGTCAGTTCTTTCACGAACTGTTTTTCTTAAAACAACATTGCGAAACAAGGCAATCTGTTTCAAGTTATGAAGAAAAAGCAATTTTAAATTTGTTTTATACTACTATTTTTTATAATACATCTGTTAATAGGTTGCCGATATAGTTTTATAGACTTCACTTGATAGTTTTGAAGACTTGATTGAGAAGGTTGAGCCTGAAAATGATACACACAAAAGAAAAGTTATTCTTCATTCTTTTAACAGCCAGTCCACTTTCCCTTCAACTATGAAATATTCTGCAAACGTTTGCTGTAAGCGCTCTGCAGCACCCCTATGGGGGTTGTCAACTTTTAGAAGTGCGTTTAAGGGGGGTGAACTGGAACTCTTTTCCTCTGTCACATTTTTATAGTTCTGACCGTGTTGAATTATGAAGTTGTGTAGAACACAACAGGCTTGTGTAACAAGTTCCACATTTTCAAAGCGTAGATCTATTTTTGTTTGAAAAATCCGAAATCTTTGTGAAAGAAGGCCAAATGCATGCTCAGCAAGATGCCTTGCCCTTGAAAGGCGAATGTTAAAAACCCTTTTTTTGGCATTTCGTTTCATATACATACTTCATAATATGCTGCTGCAATGGAAATGCGTCATCTTCTACAATCACAAACGGCAGCTTTCGTTCTTTTCTTATGAATTTATCGTCCGGAAAGTGATTTGGTGCGTCATCTATCACGCTTCTAAGTGTATACTTTGAGCAAAACACCGGCATCATTGGCTCGTCCGTTGAATTCAATGTCCTCATATATAAATTTACAATTTACATCTACTAGTGCTAGTAAAATTATACTGAGCGAACCCTTGCAATTGTAATAAAAAGCCCCATCCTTACGAAGGCTCTTATGCTATGTCCGCACCTGAAGTTAAACTGGGTTTCTGGTTTGAGTTAACCAAGTAGTGTCCGCATATGAAAAAAAAGTTTTGAGTTTATCTTTTAGCCTTCAGTTAAAAAGAGACAGACATAAAGTGTGAGCAGAACGTCAACGACGTATGAGAGAATTCATTCTCTCTCCACTCACTTCCACTCTCTAAATGTCAAATTTAATGGAATATTGGAAATAGTGCATTCAGCGCACTTGGTTTCGAGTAGGTTATCATAAAATCCAGTGACTAAAAAGGTTTCATTTTGTATGGCAAATAACTTGGTCATCATGTTGGTTTGGGATAGTTTTGAGTTAAACAAGTTTAACTCTCAGGTGCGGACATATAGCATTAAACAGAATGTGTTTTCACCCAGAGTACCCAAGCAGTTTGGGAACTGTCAACGAATTGTGAATTTATCCGCAATTTTTAACCACTTTGATTTAGAATTAGGAAAGAACTAATAATGAAAGAGAGTGTGTGTGTGAGTAGACCAGTCGTGTTCTTTGTTGAGTCCCATAAAAATTTGAAATAAACTGCATTTAACTCTAAAATAAAATACTTAAAGTACATCCGAAAACAAATATATACAGAAACTCTAGGGTGAGTCGATAAATCTACAGGAATCTCTCTTATTTTTAAGATCTAAGCCAAAATTAAAAAGAAAAATGCAGCGTACACCACCAAAAACAAACTGTGACGAAGGTACTAACACCAATGCACTGTCGACGTTCTCCAAACGTAGCTTACGTGAAACTTCCCCCGACTTCCCTCCAAACAAAATGATTTCGGATGATGAAAATAAATTGTCTGTCGGAAGTATGTCAGTGGCATCTCTGGAAAATCTAATAAAGGGCTCAATGTCAACTTTATTGGATGATAAACTGAAAGATATGGCCACAAAAACCGACTTGGAAGGAATCGTAGCGGAATTACACATACTGCAACAAAAAAACGTTTCCCTACAACACCAAATGCAAAAAATGGAATCCCGCTGCATCTCGCTAGAACGGCAAGTTGAATGGCTGTCAAAGAAGGCAAACGAAAAAAACATCGTCGTGCACGTCCCCGTTGAAAGTGGAATAGTAGCTGCTGACAGAGCAAAAACGCTGTGTTTAGACTTGCTGAAAACACAAAATACAACAGCCATTTCATCAATAAGATCACTAAAATCTCGAAATCCAAAAATCGAAAATTTAATTGTTGAGCTACGAGATAGGGAAGACGTCGGACGAATCCTACAATCTGCGACAACACTAATGTCGATTTCCATTGGTAATCCGGAAAAACTCTCCGATCCGGGATCCCAAAGTAACACTTTTATTTGTTTTGAAGTTTCGTTGATTGTTTTGTGTATCGGTGTGAAACGTCAAGCGTTATTTTCAGTGCGCAGTTTCAGTGTGTGAGTGCTTCTGGCTTCGCTTCCTTCTTCAAATCCAGAATCAAATTTCTCTTCTTTCGAGGAGAGAAACTGTCATTTGATGCCAATGGAATGGTTTGAGAAGCGTTCAGAAGGCTTCCGAACGACCAATGGAAATCGACATAAGAAACACGGGCATTTCGATGCATAGGGACTATACAGCCGCGGCGCGTGAGAAACGAAGGCGGATAGTGCAACTAAGAAACGAACTAATAACAAAAAATCCTGGATTAAAAATGCAACTACGAGGAGAAACACTTAAAATTCATAATAAAACATTTTATTTCGACGTCAACAACAACCTGTCGAGCGATGATGAAGGAGGAATGTCATTTATGGAGCGATTGCAAAATACAAGTGACAGAAGTGCAATGTCATCAATTGACAGAACCATGGATGGAGCTGGCTCCAGCGGCTCTCAAACTGTAGTGGGAAATGATCGCATACAGCGCTTTTAATTATAATGCCGTCAGCCTTCAAAATCAAAATGTACAAAATTTGAATTTTAATTATTTTTCTTTAAGTATTATTTCATATAATGTAGCGGGATTAGGAAATAAATTACTTTTTAATGATTTTTTTAAACATATTAACAATTTTGATATTTTTGCGCTATGTGAAACTTTTGTTGATAAGAAAATGGAAGAATTTGAAAATATTTTCATAAACCATAAACTCTTATGGATCCCGGCAATAAGAGAATCTACTCACGGAAGAGCAAGTGGAGGATGCCTTTATGGGATAAGGAAAAATTTAAAATCGGATTGCTGTTTTGTAAAAGTACTTGAAAGAGATTTGATAGAGCTAAAATTGGAGCATAGCAGACTATATATTATTCCCGTTTATATAAACTGCAACAAGTGGACGCGGGAGTTCTCACATTTATATAATTTTATTTTGGAATTTGGAAAAGACGATATTATGATTATAGGAGATTTTAATGGAAGAGTAGGAGCAACACAAATTCTTAATGAAGAACCGGAGCTTTTAATGGAACCAATCAAAGAAGTCAGAAATGCAACAGATAAAACAATCGATAGAAATGGGAAAAAATTAATTGAATTGTGCGATTCCATGGGATTAACGGTTTTAAATGGGCGATCAAATGGTGATGGTAAAGGCCATTTCACATGCGGGGTACCGCATGTTCAACAATCGACTACTGTTTTGTAAAAGGAAAGTGGCTTGAACACATATCTGATTTCAGGGTAGATGAGCTGACACACTCGGATCACTTCCCAATATCCGTACAGATGAAGAAGGTGGTGCAGCTCGAAACTCCGGCACAGCAGAGTTTGTTACCAAAACTCCGGTGGAGAAATAAAGACATCGAGAAGTACACTGCAAACCTGAATCGCGTTACCAATCTCATAAATGTAAATGAGCTACAATCCATCAGAGGTTCGGATATACTAACCGCAGCTATCACGGAAGCAGCAAGACCTCTACAAACTAAGGCAAGCAGTAAAGGTAAGCAACCTTGGTATGATTGGGAGTGTGAATCAGCGAGGAAAAAATCGTTTGCCTATCTCCGTCTTGTAAGAAGAAGCAACTCAAACTACGCAAAATCCAGGTATCAAGAAGCAAATAAAGAGTATAAAACCATTTGCGCAGACAAACAAAAAGCATATACACTTAACCTGTCGAGATTGCTGGCAAACATCAAAGATAGTCGGACTTTCTGGAAGACTGCGAAAATGATCAACAAGGCACTATTCACAAAAGGAATCAAAGTGGAATCATTGATTTTAGCAGATCATTTTGAAGAACTACACAATCCACAGCTAAATCAAAATGCAATCCTATATGCTCTCCCATACCAAGAAGTTATGACATTGGACCGACCCATAGAAATTCAAGATGTTAAAAGAATGTTAAATCGATGTGGACCAAATAAAGCTCCAGGAGAGGATCGAATCTCATATGAATTTTTCAAAAACGCTACAGATGACTATCTTCAAAAACTAACACTAGCTTATAATTTTATATGGGACACCGGAGAAATACCAGCAAGCTTCAAGAGAAGTGTCATTCTGCCAATCTTCAAGAAAGGAGACCCGAATGAGCCCAGCAACTACAGAGGCATATCATTTCTTAACGCTATAACTAAAATATTCACAGGAATTTTACTGGAACGCCTTTCAGAATGGGTAATTGAAAACAACCTCTTGAGTGAATTCCAAGCGGGGTTCCGAAAGGATTATAGCACAATGGATAACATCTTTTCTTTGACGAGCATCGCTCGAACGTATCTGGATAGAGGGAAAAAACTGTATGCGTTTTTCGTAGATTTTAAGGCAGCATTCGATTGTGTTGACAGAAAAGCCCTGTTTTACAAAGTGAGCAACCTTGGAGTTTCAACTAAAATGTTAAATATTTTGCAAAAACTTTACGAAGAAAACAAATCGGCAGTTTGGGATGGAAATATTTTATCCAACTGGTTCGAATCAACAACTGGCGTAAAGCAAGGATGTCTCTTGAGCCCGCTTCTCTTTTCAATTTATTTGGATGATCTGACTACATACCTGCCAGGAGGAATATCATTTGACGGACTCCAAATAAAGCTCTTACTTTATGCCGATGACATTGTCATACTGGCTGAAACCCCAAACATGCTACAGATAATGATAAATAGACTGCAACGTTATTGTTCAATCTGGAACCTGCAACTAAACACAAATAAATCCAAAATCATGATTTTCCGGAATGGAAGAGGACGCTACGCAAGAGACGAAAGTTGGACATGGCAAAATGAAACCCTTGAAACGGTGAAAGAATATAGGTACCTCGGAGTCACAATCACTTAAACGTTATCCTTTAAGAAACATCTGCAAGAAAAACTAAGAGAGTCAAAGCGAGCAAAAAACAGCACCTGGAAAAACGTTTTAAGCAAACAAAACATTGCTCCTAGTGCAAAGTATAAAGTCTTCGAAGCAGTCGTAAGATCTATTATGTGTTACGCAGCACAAGTTTGGGGTATCTTCGAGTTTGAAGAAGTAGAAAAGCTTCTTAGATATTTCATCAAGAAAACCTTCAGACTACCGGAAAATACACCAACCTACATGCTGCACCTCGAAACTGGTCTACCCACGTTATATATACACACACTTAAGCTGCATTTCTCATATATTTGGAAAATCATGAATCAACCAAATCATCGACTCACCAATAAGATAGTTTTGTTTCTAAAAGACAGAAATCTTCAATTTTTTACGGAATGGACGAGATTGAGTGACATCCATGATGTTCAACTTCTCCAACACAATGGAAGATCTTTCGGTGGCTCCCTGCAAATGCTTTTAGGAAAAATTCAAGAATCAATGTGGAATGCTTTCAAAGAACAAAGTCAGCAAAGCCAAACAAGAAGTACCTATAGACTACTAAGTCATAACTGAAGTGTATCGAGTGTCAGAGGAGAAATGGCAAATGAAACGATCTTGTCGATGGCTAACAAGAGAGTGAACTTATTTTATTGATGAGAAAAAAAGCTAACGTTACATCAGAATGATTTTACAGTTTCTTAGATCTTTTACTGGTATGTGTGAAAGTATGTTTAGTACATAACATATCTCCCTTCATAAGTATTTACATAATTCGAAATAATTCATTTAAATATTAAATAGAAATAATAAATTTAAATTCAAAATTTTACAACAGACTAATAATTAAGCATACAAAAAAAATTTACTTGGCATAACGAATTTGTTTACGAGGTCGAAGCTTCCTTGGAGACGGCGACTGGTTATCAGCTACCATTTCATCGTTGTTTACTTCAGCCTGTTCCAGATTTATAACTTGTGATTCCGATGCCCCACCTTCTCTATCTGAATTACCACTGTCCCTCAATTTAGATTCCTCTAACTGGGCTCGAATTTGATCAACATGTCTTTTAATAGGTCTCTTATTATGAGTTATGATACATGTGTAATTACGTGGGCCAAGTTGCTTTTGCACTGTAGCTTTTGTCCAAGAGGGATTGTTAGTATCAGTATAATCTCGAACATAAACATTTTGATTTACCTTGAAATCAACATTCCGTTTGCCTTTATGATTCTTTGTACAGGTATATTGATTATTTTGTAAGGTATCTTTAATAATCGGAGGCTTTAACAAGCTAAACCTAGTTTTTAACTCACGCCCTAATAAAAGCTTAGCCGGTGTCTCATTGGTAATACTATGTTTAGAATTACGATAGTCAAACAGAAATCGATTGATAATATTATCGAATTCATCGGAACGATTATCTTTTAAGCTAGCGTATAAAGATTTTTTTAACAATTTAACAAATATTTCCGCCTGTCCGTTAGTAGCCGGATGCCCCGGTGCCGTTAGAACATGTTTGATTAAGTTACAGTTCAAAAAACTTTTAAATTCATCTGAAGTGAACTGTGAACCATTATCAGTAACGATAACCTCTACCAATCCAAAGCGACAAAATATTTCTTTTAATTTATCAATCACAAATTTAGAAGTTGCATTTTTGGTTTTGAAAACCTCAACCCATTTCGAAAATGAATCAATAACTACTAAGAGTTGAAAACCTTCAATAGGACCGGCAAAATCAAGATGTATTCGCTTCCAAGCCGAATCCGTAGGTATCCACGGTAACAAATAGCTTTTCTCTGGGTTAGATTGGGTCAGCTGACATGCATGGCAATTTTTTACCACTTCCTCAATCTCCTTATCCAATTTAGGCCACCAAACGTAAGACCTAGCTAAAGATTTGGTTTTAACAATGCCCAAGTGAGATCTATGGAGTTCAGCTAATACCTTATCACGCATTTTCGATGGAACTATTGTTCTATACCCCCATAAAATACACCCTGCCTCTACTGAAAGTTCATTCTGTTTACTTTGAAATGGTTCAAAATGTGGCTCTTTCAACTTATATACCGTGCCCAAATTAATGGAATCCAATAATTTTGATAGGATCGGGTCTTTTCTTGTTTCCATGGCAATATTTTTGAAATTTAATTGTAACTTATCATTGCCCGTTACATAATTGATATAGTTACTCTCAACCCTGAAACTATTATTTTCTTTCTGGGGCATACGTGATAGACCGTCGGCTAAATTGCTTGCACCCTTTACATATTTTAGACTATAATCAAAACCTGATAAGATGAAAGCCCAGCGTTGCATTCTCGCTGCCGCCATTACCGGTAAACCTTTATTTTCACCAAAAATCGCTAAAAGAGGTTTATGGTCGGTGTTTAATTCAAAATGAATGCCCAATAAATACTGACGCAATTTAGTAACACTGAATATAATGGCCAAGGCTTCTTTTTCTATTGTGCTGTAGTTTTTTTCCGATTTGCTAAGAGCGCGCGATACAAATGCTATTGGTTTAAGCGACTTATCTGGCATAACATGCGATAAAACTCCAGCAACCGCATTCTGGCTAGCATCAGTAGTTAATACTATAAGTTCCTTTGGGTTGAAATGAATCAAAACTTGATCTGAAGTTACTTCAGTCTTCATCAAATCATATGCTTTTTGACAACGATTGCTCCAATGAAACCGTTTATCTTTTTGCAGCAACTCGTATAAAGGTGTCATTTTACTAGCATAATTTGGTATAAATTGTGAATAATAATTCACCATACCAATAAAAGCGCGTAATTCGGAAACATTACTAGGGATTGGGGCATTTAAAACGGATTCAACCCTTGTTTTATTCTTACTCAGGCCATTCTTGTCGATGTTAAAACCCAAATACGAGATTGTTCTTTGAAAAAAAGCACACTTTCTTATATTGAGTTTTAAGCCTGCTCCTTGTAATTTGCTTAAAACTAACCTCAAATTTTGCACATGTTCCTCCAAAGTCTTACCCGTGACGACTATATCATCCATGTAACTTGTCACATTAGGAATGTTTTTCAACAGCAACTCTATAGTTTTTTGGAATATCGCGGCAGCTGGTTTGACCCCAAATGGAAGCCGTTTCATTTTAAACACGCCTATGTGTGTGCTCCATGCACATAACTTTTGAGAATCCTCATCTAAAACTAGTTGATTATATGCGTTGGCTAGATCTAATTTGGTGAACAACTGACCCCCTTGCAAGGAAGAAAAAATTTCTTCAATTCGAGGTAACGGATATTTGAAATCAATTAAGAACTTGTTAACTGTAGTCTTGTAATCACCACATATCCTGATTTCACCGTTTGGCTTCATAATCGGCACTAACGGAGTGCCCCAATCTGAATTTTCGATTGGTTCAAGCACGTCCTCTTTAACTAGATTTAGTAATTGTTGTTCGACAGTCTTCTTCCAAGCTAACGGTATAGGTCTTGGCTTACAAAAAACTTTTTTTGCTTCCGGAGTGCACTCAAGTTTAACCGTTTTCAATCTATATTTACCTAATCCTCCGTCAAAAGTTTCCCTAAAATCTCTCTTTAATTTTTCAATGATACCTGACAAAGAATCATTAACGGTATTAATTTGTTTACCCGGCTGCACAAGGTCAAAATTGAACTCTCTTAAAAAATTTCTTCCCAACAGCGGTGGGCTAACTGTATTAGTAACAACGAATGTAACTGACTTGGTCTGACCCATATAACTAACGATTGCATCAAACTCACCTAAAACTTCAATTGCGCTACCACCATAACCCGTATAGAAATTTGCACAATTTCTCAACTTTGATATTTGCTTAAGTTTATCGAAAAATTTAATGGACATCAACGATAGTGGAGCACCGGTATCACAAGTCATATCCATTTTTACGTCATTAATCACTACAGGTAATGTATAGGCCTTCTCTTTGTTTGCTGAACAAATCTCCGTCTCCGTTTCTGCTGACTCTACCGTAAAAATAGAAAAATCAAAAGTTGAATTATTGGTATCTAAGTTGTAATCATAATTTTTAATTGAACTATCTACAAAATTAACTTTCTTATCTTTGCAAACCGATGCTAAATGTCCCACTTTTTTGCATGAATGGCATGTGGCCTTCTTAAATCTGCAGTCACTCGATTGATGATTTTTCCAACCGCAATGAGCACATGGTGTCTTCCCTTTATTAATGTTAGTTTTGGAGTTGTCGTCACGTCTATTTTTTTTCTTCACGAACAGAACATCACTAGGTACTGATACTGAGCCGTTATCTGAGTTTTTTGCCAACAGCTTTGACTCAACTATTAACGCTTTCTTATATGCCTCCGGTAATTTTAATGTTTCGTCCTCCTCACACAGTCGTTCGTAAATGGGTCCCGTTGTTCCACTTACAAATTTGTTAAGAACGAATTGTTCTAAGCAATCTCCAAATTTACAGCTCAACGCTAATTTTTTTATTCGGGCAAACCACGATGCTATGGACTCACTTTCAGTTTTCTGAGCCGAAAAAAATATTTTCCGCTCTCGAAACACTATAATCGTTGGCATATAATGCTTATTAAGCAGTTCGCATAGTTCCTTGTATGTTTTCTTTGCCGGAATAATAGGATCACACAAGCACCGCAGAATTGAATACGCTTCAGCTCCCACAGACTTCAATAAAATTGATTTTTTTTGCTTATCATCTCCGCATTCCAGCTCCTCCAAATGAATGTCAAACCGTTCCTGCCATAGCGACCAGTTATCTTTTTCTGGATTAAATTCTGGCATATGCGTAGCACTGGACACATGATGATGCACAATGGATTCATTCGCCATACCAGCTTATTTTTATTTACTTTGGTTGAGCAAAATTGTTAAATTAACTTTAAATAAAATTAATGTACTTTTGTTCTCACAAAAAAAAAATTTCCAAGACAAAAAAGAAAAACTTTTTATCCTCGTCGCCAATGAAGTGTATCGAGTGTCAGAGGAGAAATGGCAAATGAAACGATCTTGTCGATGGCTAACAAGAGAGTGAACTTATTTTATTGATGAGAAAAAAAGCTAACGTTACATCAGAATGATTTTACAGTTTCTTAGATCTTTTACTGGTATGTGTGAAAGTATGTTTAGTACATAACAATAACCTAGGTGATAAAAATTATTTCGATGACCGAAACAGTCTTGATTTGATATCAACAATCTTTAAGGCCAGGGGAGAACTCATCAACCTTAACTACTTGCCATATAGAGATGACAGAGCTCCAGAATGTACTCTGTGCAACCTGCGATGCAGAGAAGATATATGTCACTTCATTGGTATCTGCCCCATCTTGAACTCGATCCGAAGGTTATCTTGGGGAAAAAATAATCTTTCATCAAATGAAATCATTAACATATTAAATGGAGAAAATTGGACAATCCTCTACAACTACCTGAAACCCGCTCTAAAATATCGACAGCAAATTATTAACGAATCTCTTTGAAATTGTACTTTTGTATATATAGTTATGTATTCTTATTTCACGATAACTAAATCAACAAAAAACTTTATTGCTTTATAAAATGACTCTTTTTTTCGGCTGACGGCATAAGCCAATGTCTTTTTGTGAAAATTGTTAAAAAAAGAACTTTGTAACTATAAAACTATTTTTATTTTTATCTCAATAAAATCACACTTTACTACTTTACTACTACTACTACTAATAATAAAACAATAATTAATAACTACTTCTTAGCGTAATACATTTCTGTGTTGTTTTTTTTTATAGAAAAAAACTACTGCATTTTCAGGGCACTCAAAGCGCCTCAAAACAATATCGTCCTTCCTTGAAAATAGAAAGGTGACTTCTCGCTATTTGAAATGGACCAAATACAGGATGAGGCTATTCAAAGGAAAACGTCCTGGGCAATCCAACTAGTGCTGAGGGATGGCGTTTCCGAGGATATAGAGAAAAGAAACAGGTATTCATCAACACCAGAACAACAACCCACACCATACATTACAAGCCCAATACAAAGTACCAAGAACACCATCTATATCACAAAAACTTAAAGTATTAACACCACAAAAGCAACACTTACCATCAACATCACAACAACAACTCACAATATTCACAAAAGCAACAAATACCATCAACATCACAACAATATACACCATCAGCACTACGCCATTACAAACGTCCCTTCCTTCAAGGGCCATCACGACAGTTCACATCATCTTCATCCCAATCACAATCGTCGTCGTCAGACTATACGAGCAGGTACATCATCCTTAACAATAAAGTCCTCTCCAACTAACTCTATCCAAAATTATTGGAATTGGGAAGAGTATCAATAGGAGCTACATAGTACATCTCTTCAAAGAAATTCAGACCAAATATCATAAAAAATTCCTGAATAATGTTCAAAAATGTTCCTGAATCGACCTGCATCTGCAAATTCTGATGCGGCAAGAACGTCTTTTTAAATTTTTTGAAGAAAAAAACTGAAAATAAAATAAGACTGCCTTTTTTTGTAATAAATTTATTTAAATACTGGCTTTTTGATTCTTCCAAATTGCTTTACAAACTTCCGGTATGGCGTTCGTAAAAAAAGGCTGCGACAGCCGAGTTTGGTAGTCTGTTCTGTGCTCTTTAAAGACTCGCTTGTTGCCAGATACCACATACAGAAGAATCATTCCAGAGCTCAAATTTTCAAACTAGGCTCTCGCAGCCATTCCTAAGTAGAAGCATACCAGAAGTTTACAAAGCTATTTGGAAAAATTTGAGAAAAACACATACTTGAAGGTAAATTATTTTATTGTAAAGTTTGAACATTTGTGCTAAGAGTTTATCACATTTTTACATTTGCAGCCTTATTTATTAGATTTCACTAATACTCGTTTCAACCTGGTATTAGTTAATACTTATTAACTAATACCAGGTTAAACTAATTAAATTAGCACTTAATCCTCCCTTACGACAGGTCGAGCGAATCCTTATTTATAAAACATTTTCCAACCCGTATTAGTTACGACTTGCTTATGTCAAATTTTCTATAAAAAAAATGACCCATCTATAGCTCTGGTTACAATAAACGTAAATAATTCCCAGCTGATTTCATTTTGACTTTATTTTTTGTTGTGGTTGGCGGATATATTTGTAGGTACTATGGACAAACAAAAAAGAAAAAGATCCGAAAATTGGGATAGTTCTCAAAAGGTAAATCAGTATATTTTGTTTCCGCATTGCTAAGAATAAAAGTAAACTTATTTGTTTTCATTTATACATACATAGATACTAATCCGCCAGCTAGTAGAGGAAAAAATAGAAATTGTGGAGAACAAAAGTGTGGATACGAATACCACAAAATCAAAGAGGGAAGCCTGGGCTAAAATTTTGATAAAGTAAGTATACCTCAGTGAGTAATATACAATTTAAAACTTACTTTTGATTCTTATAGTTTCAATAAAGTAAGCCAAGTCCAGAGGGACCTTCATCAATTGCAAACGCAATGGAAGGCAATAAAGATGAAGGCAAAAGCCAACCAGAGTGCCTACAAAAGAAGCCGAGATGGGACAGAAGGAGGACCACCGCCGAAATCCCCAGATTCGGAAGAGGAAAGGCTGATTTCACTCATCCCCCACGAATTCGAAGTGGATGAGAATGAGTTTGACTGCGATTTTTCGGATTCAATGGTTTGTCATAGCTATATTTTTGAATAATAACGCAAAACTAATTTTGCTTTTTTATAAACAGGTTTAAAAGGAAAACATTTCCCCCGTCAAAATCATAGACAACGTCGAAGCCAGTACTTCGAGAACCCCTTTGGTAAATGTTTTACACAGCGAAAAATTTTGTCAAATTTAAAAAATTTTCTGTTTCTTTTTTTCTAGTTAAAAACATATCACAGGATTATGTTGAGGTGGAGTTTTTGGAACGGGAGATTACTGGCCGTTTTTCTCCACCGTCCCTCCAACTCCAATACAAAAAAAAAAACAACCTAAGAAGGTAAGGTGTGTGCTAGTACGAGTTCCTTTTTTTTAACTAAAAAATTTGGTTGTGCTTTTTGGGTAAAAGAGATGAAAGACGAGGAGTTGAAGCTTAAATTATTTGAAGCTAAAAAAAAAAAATCCATGGAAAGCAAAAACATAGAAAAAAAATACATGGAAGAAGAGCATCTGCTGAAGATGAGTCTGCTGAAAGAGCAACTAAAACAGGTGGAGCAGGAAAGGAAGCAAAGTGCTGAGCTTCATCAATTGAAAGTGAAACATTTAACTCACTGAAAAGAAGTATTTTTTCGTTGAATTTTGTGATTTTTTTTTGTTTTTTTTACCAACTGTTATTCTATGTTCATTAGGTTAAGGATTTTAGATTTAAGTTTTGAATAAGAAAAAATAAATGATTTGAAGACAAAGTTATTTGTGTGAGTTTTTTTTAATATATCATTCAATGTTTCCAAATGTATTCCATGTGGAATAAAACAAATACGTAAGGCGATAACAGTGGAAAAACATTTATGCTTCTGTTGGCATTCGAACCACGAACTTCCCGGTTAACAGGCAGTCATGCCACCACCCACCAGTACACGCCACGGGTACCACAATCCGTGTGGAACCTGGAGTCAAAAGAAAAAATACAAAAGTATTATGTTACAACTATGTTTCATCTTGACGTATCATGCGGTTTTATTCAAATTTCGTGTTAATGTTTTAAATTTTGAAAAGAAACAATAATTTCAAAAGCAAGAGCTTCGTCTGGAATGTAGTCAATTCTTTTGCGCATCGGTTTAAGTACTATGTTCTGAAGATTTGTTCTATGAATACACTGCGAGAAGTACATTGTTGTTGATTTTGTAGCTGTAACATTGTGTTGTTTATTGTACTGTTTTCCACTTGGGAAGAGAAATCGACTTCTTCTTTAAGAGAGGGAATTTTGTTTTATCTATTGATTTTATATAATCTATTGATTAGTACCTGTAGATGGAAGTTGGTTTTTAAAATCGATGGCCAAATTGTGCAAAACTGCCAATGCGATTATAGTCGTTTTGCCATTATCTAGTGAACACCTCATACCTGTTAGTAAAATTCTAAACCTCTGCTTCCAAACTCCATAGCACCTCTCTACTGTTTCGAGTTGCTATGTGTGCAACATTATATCGAATATTGGCTTCAGTACGCGGATTCAAAAGAGGGGTGAACAATATATTGCTACAAGGGTATCCTCCATCCCCAAGTAGACGACCTTTGAACTCACCATTTTCGAAGCGTTGTTTTATTCGACTTTCCCTGAAAATGCGTGAGTCGTGTGTCCTTCCTCTCCAACGACAGACAATGTCAGTAATTTTTAGAGATGCGTTGAAAACGACTTGAGCATTTAACGAATAATATCCCTTTCTGTTTATATAGAATTGACCTGAGGGCCCACTGAATTTTCGGATTCGTATGTGGGTGCAGTCAATTTCGCCAATGACTTGTGGAAATCCACGTATCCCAAAAAACATGTTTAAGTCTTGTATCTGTGCAGATACGGTTGTTGGCATTTTAACATAAGTAGGTCTTTTGGATGCCAATGCTTTTGCCACACGTTTGCATATCAGACAAAGAGTGGGTTGGCTAAAACCATGGATATCTGCTCCATCGTCTTGGATCTTTGAATAAAGGAATTTTAACCCTTAAACCCTACCCACCCCGGGAGAAACACTATTGCTACCCTGGGGTCTTAGGGACCCCAAAAAGTTTTTGCCCCAATTGAATAAAAAAAACAATTTAATCAAAAATTTTATTTACTAACATAAAAGATAGGAATGTTTAATTATGAAAAATGTTTTAAAAGTTTACATCAAGACAATTATGACACACTGAGCGGCTATTTTCGTTACAAAGTGGATTTCGGCAACTGCTGCATCGTGTTTTGGTCTTGCGGTCTTTGTCTCGTGGTCACACGGCACATCTATTTTTTGTAGTGACTGAAGATGTTGACTCAGCCACAGGTCGCTTCTTTTTTAAAATATTTCCAATGAGGACCTGGAGATTGGATGGCAAAGTTGGGCAAGTAAACATCTCCTCCATTTGGGGTTTAATGAGTTCCAAAGCTAAGTTTTTTTATGAAATTTCGACTTATTTGAGCTTTATTGGACGCTATTTTGAGGAGGACATACGAATTCACACCAACAACATTTAAGATCCCATAAAACATAGCCAATGGCCATCGTTTCGCTCGTCTTGAAACACTGTCAAACTGTTCAAAAACTTTAACTATCACTACCCTGGGGTCTATGGGACCCTGAAGCTCAAATATTTTCAACTGCACCACTCGAAAATTAATAAATTACTGACTTTTAGACGTCTGCTGCGATAATATGAGAATTCCATGGGTGGCACTGGTGTGAGCTACTTATAGTTTTTAAAAAATTAGAGAAAATGTATGTTTGCAACGGCGCTGGACCCCAGGGTAGGGTTTAAGGGTTAATGTCAGATAAAGTTCATATGCTATAAATAAATGTACCTCATTGCGTCCCCAATATCGCATTGCTCCCATAACTTGTAAATCAATTGGGATATGTCCTCCTCTCTGGTCATCGCTAAGATAAGGCCGCGCTATGGTTATCAATTTTTGCATATTTTCTTTCGAAAATCGATACTTCGACCTGAAATTTTCATCCCTCATTGTCATGGGATTAAACCGAGTTTTGAACAGCTTTGGCCTTCTCCTTCCCGTTGTTAAAACGTTTAAAAAATTTAAATCGTTCACAAAATCAAAATAGTTTTCCATTTCTTTTCCTTTTTTTTTTCTGAAAATGACATTTGACTGTAATACGACCTTAATCCGGCTTTAATACTCCTATGAACCAGTATTAGCTTAATCCGCCTCTAATACTGGTGTATTTTTTTTTATAAAAAAAAAGAAAAAATGAATGAAATGAAAAAAGAAATGAAATTGAACCATATATTTGTATTTATATTTAAGTTCTTGATACGAAAAAAAAAAAAAAAAAAAAAAAAAAAAAAAAAAAAAAAAAAAAAAAAAAAAAAATAAGGGTTGCAGTATTAGAGGGGCATTAGATCCGTAGTAACCTTAATCCGCCGATAATACGTGTTTATAAATAAGGCTGTTGGTGTTTTGAACTACATTATCAATTTGTACTTAGCGGAATAAATAAAGATTTCGTGTAACAACTTCAAACAAAATCTTCGTCGTCAAACAATCCATACATGGACTGTTCCAGTAAGTTTGGAGTAAATGAACTCCTGGCCTCTTCAGACTGTGATGTGGTGGTCTTATTTGCTCATTTCCTAATATCTCAATTTTTTTTTTGCACTAGATGAAGGCAATGAGGGAAATGAGTCTTCTGATGCCGGATTCGAACAAGTATTCTACGTCGTAGTAGACTGCGATTTTTTTTTTCAACACCTTCGCGGAGAGTTGTTTGGATAGCCCAAGAAGTGTCTCTTTTTATTTTTTCGTCTTGAATGGAGTCCAATTCAAATACACTTGCTTTCCTTACCAGTAATAAGAGGACCTGAGCTGAATTTTCTTTTTAAATCTGATGATCCGCTCATTGTTATCTGAAAAAAAAAATATATTTATACATACATATGTAAAATTTAAATATAACTGAAAATTTGCTTTTTTTATTTATTATATTTCGGAGCGGTTGTTTTTTTTTTTAAGTTTCCAGGTTCAAAGCTTGAGTGGGGAAGAATTGCAGAGGAATTTACCATCCGTTGGCAGTTTCCAAACTGTCTTTGTGCCCTTAATTGTAAACATATCGCTTTCAGAAGCTTAAGAAAAGACGGTGCATTCTTCCACAACTATAAGGGATCTAACAGCATCATATTATTAGCTTTAGCAGATGCAAAATGCAGACTTGTTTATGTTGATATTGGATGTAATGGACGCATTAATGACGCTAGAGTACTACTTCAAAGTTCGTTAAAGAATGTGATTGTCAATGGTGCAAACGAGTTTCCATCGGATAAGGAGGTAGGGGAAGGAAGAATGCTTCCATATGTGATTGTTGGAGATGATGCTTTTCCTCTACAAAAACATATATTGAAGCCTTGCCCTTATCATACCAGAGACAAGCCAAAACTAATTTTTAATGCTCGTTTGAGCCTAGCACGACATGTGGTTGAGCATACTTTTGGAATTTTGTTCAACAGATTCAAGGTTCTGCAAACAACTATGAATCTCCGCGTTGAAACTGTTGAAGACGTAACAAAAGCTTGCTGTGTCTGGCATAATTTTTTATTAACACACAATTCCAACGAAAACATAACAACACAAGGTGTGTTTAATGACCTGCTCTCGATCAGTGTAGAGAGCAGAAAAAAGCAGGGGTCGAATCACGGCATCAGTGATCGAATAATACGTGACTGAATTGTGTATTTGGCACTACCTCTCACGTTATCGAGTTAACTATTGAGCATCTAGCACAATAATTTTAAATTTTGTATTCAGTTATCGAACTGAATTTCATTCGAAACATAAAGAGCCCACAGATAGGAGGAAATTGCCTCTAAAATATGTAAATATTATTGTTTGATTTAATTAGTATGAAAATTTTAACCAATAATCTTTTTAGGTCAAACTTAAATAAATTAAATATCCAACAAAAAAACATGATGGCAGATTTTATGGCCAAACATCCCGATTTGGCAAAAAACATGTTGCCAAATTGCCAGCAGGGGAAGGCCACTTCTTCGAGGCTTTGGAAGGAGCTGACAGAGCGGCTCAACTCGATTGGACCACCAATAAAAGATCAAAAAGGTTGGAAGAAGGTTAGTTTCTACTTTTATTCTTTAGACGATGATTTGCATTATATACGCCAAGATCTTAGGAAATATATGATGAAAAATTATTATGTTTATAAATCTGAGCCGAGGCTAGATAATTACTTTTTAATGTTTTATTTTCTTTCGTTTAAAAAATTTTGGAGCTTCCAACCCGGTGAGTCTACTTGAAGAAACTCCGCAATCACCCGCGCATTTGCCTTCCACGTCAACTGCAGCTCTTCTAGCTGAAACATTTGAGAACATAGATCCGCTCACTTCCCTAAATTCAATGCTCCACACAGAGTTTTTGGAAATTGAGGACGATTACGCCCATCAGTCAACTCCGCTGGCTCCTGTCCAAAGCCAAAGAAAGTTAAGCTCGAAAAAATTGCTGATTTAAAACTTTCCTTGCTGGAGGAAAAAATTAAAACTGAGTCAATTCATTTTGCTTCCATTTCAACTAAATTAGACAAGCTAATTGAAATCGAAGAAAAAAAATTTAAATTGAAGAGAAAAGGTTAAGAATTGAAGAGAGGCTCCTAGAAATCAAGGAAGAAAAGCACCAGTTATTATTTGGGTCTGACTGATTTATTTTGATTAAGTTTATTTTTTTTTATTATTTGTATATAATTTGTGATCTCCAATAATGTTCCTTTTTATTTTTGAATTAATTAATCGTTTTTGTTTAATGAATTCTGTGTTTTTTATTTATATTATTTTATGATTTGTGATCTCGAATAATAGGTGCGTTTTTTTTCTCAAGCCTATAAAGGCTTGATGAAATAGAGAAAAAAACACGATTTAGCAATTTGGTAGCACTATGTATTTGGCATATGACTTTTTTGTGCAAACTTCAAAATAAATAAATAAAAATTGAAACATCCATGTTTTTGCATTCTGTTTTCTTTTATAAACACACAACATATCCTTAAAAATATTGTGTAGAGTTGAAGAGAAGAGGAAACAAAACATTTATTGCTGCCTTACACTGAATGGCGGGTATAACACTAGCCATTCTTTCTGTCCCTGACTGGATTCAGGGCGTACTAGAAGAACGAAAGATCTTCTTGAATGGATACGACAACGAAAAGATGTCTTTTAAAATTCAAATACAACATCATAAGTAGATATTTTATTCACTTTATGTGTTACCTCACACAAGGCAACTTTTCCAACAAGTTTGTTTTAAGTTAAAATAATCTGCATACATAAATTTCAAAATGCTTCAATTGCAATATAAACTCAAGTTCTTCTGTGGTCAGCTTTTCGCGGCGCAGTTCAAGAGCAGGTTGTAGCTATTGAGCGAAGGAAATTAGTTTGTGGGAATTTTTTATGCAGCTGCTACATATGGTGGTGTATTAATGCAAAAAGTGGGACACCATTATTGGCTTAAAGATGCTGTACAACCCATATTTCTTCTCCACCTTTCGTCAGCTCGTTGACATAATCCTGCCCAGATATTTCCCTTACCAGAAGCAATTTCAACGGAGAACACGAAGCCATAGCTATAAAATCAAGGAATGCCATTAGAAATAACATTTAAAACAAATGCACTTACAAACCTTTCCTTCGAATTATTTTTTCGCAGTTAAAAGCTGGTAGGCCTCCCGTCGCTCCGGTTACATATCCGATTGCATTCCATTTCATATTTTTACTTGAATAACATTTGACTGTCTTAATTTTTTAGGTAGATAAAATATAAACAGACCACACAGAGCACAGACCACAGATGAAAGAAAAATGATGAGTCTCCCATTTCTTCATTTCGCTACGAATTCGAATGAGAAATGTCATTTTTTATTTTAGGTGCGTTCGGCGAGATTACAAATTGCACATTTTTGTGAACCAAATTTTTTTTATTTGTTAACAATTGTTAGCAATTATATGAGTTTGTAGCTACACCGAACGGACCCAACGACAGCCTTCGCCATTTTCGATAACATTTCCAAAATATAGTTTGGTAGCACATTTTTTTGTTATCGGGCTAAGGAAATAAGACTGAATAAATTATGAGGCTAAGGGAAGCCCAGATAGCTAAATTTTTGTTGTATTTAGTACGTGAATTTTTCTAAGCCGTATAGGCTTGAGAAAAAAAACGTACCTAATGTTTCTTTTGATTTCATTATTAACCTTCGTTTTTGTTTAACGAATTACTGACTGAAATATTGTTTTTTTTTTCAATAAAATTGTTACTAAAAAGATTTGGTGTGTGTTGAATTTCAAAAATTTATTAGGATGTGATCAAAGTCTACGGCATTACTTTGATTAGTCATTTCGAAATTATAGTGTAAAATGTCTTGCAGTTTTAGGGATTTCCTCATTCATTGGTTGAGATGTAAAGGGTTGAGGTGCAGAGGGTTGTGGTGGTGGCACTTTGACTGACATCACTATGAACGGTTCGCTTGAGGATCTCATAACTTCGTAAGCGAATCTAACTTAATTTTCTTTATGATTTTAAAATGTGTTTCGGGATCGATTCTATTTCCATTGTTATGATATTGATTTTGGGACATATTTATCATTGCGAAATGTAGTGTGTAGCTCTATTGGAATACATAAAAAAGTGATTTCTCGAACAAATGAACGAAACTATCAAACTTACGATATTGTTTGTCATCGTTGCTCTCTGTCGGTTGTCGAGGGTAAAGCTTCAATCGATTCAGATTATCACTGGAATCGAAAATGCAATCAGGACCCATGGACAAATACTAAATGTTCAAAAATCAACTTTAAAATTCTTGGTTTACAATGTGTGCACGTAAAAAAGGTCGTTGAAAGTGTTTTAAACTGAACAAAGCAATAACTATTATTCTACTTGTAATGGTTTGGACTATTGTCTTCGAAGAATTGCTGATCTGAATTTCTCAATTCCGAAACTTGCAGCAGAAGCAACGGAATAATAAAGCACAAATAAGCCTCATTGATTGCACTCCTTTGTCTGCGCCGAGCCAGGCACAAGACAATTTGGTCAACGGAAAACGTGGTATTTCAATTTTTGTTTCCAGACACTTGTGGATGAAGTCCTTGCCATTGTATTTCGTTAATTCATAGACCAAATAGTTGGTTTTCGTAAATGTGCTGAAAGTGCTCGAGCACTATTGCTTTCAAGAATCCTAAAAAAATAACAATTACAGTAACTTTTAGAGTTTGATTTTGCATTTGAAGATTTAAACTCACATGAAGACAACTGAACTTTTGCTCTCCATTTCCCAATTCATCTTGAACAACACACAAGAAAAGAGTCTTCGTATACGATCGGATGAAATTGGCAATGTTATTTTCATTCAACATTGTTGTGCAACTGCAATATTCTTCACCCAAAGGTTTCTTAATTGTGATAGTTGGGGTAATCTGGAATTAATTTGCTTTTATTGGTTTTGTTTTTTTTGTTTTTAATTTGCTATAGAGTAAACTTACTGTTCGAGCTGTGCTACTTCAGATATAATATCCATTTCGCTGGCAGTACAGTTTGTTGATGTGTTATTTCTTAATGGAGTGTTGATAACTAGTTGTCAACTGCAAAAAAAAAAAATTATGTTTCAATGATGCTTTTGTGACAAATATTTCATTGAATATAGAAATTACAATCGTTCGTTGAATGAGAATTATTGCAAAGTGAATATTTTATACAATTTCTAATTCTTTCCGCAGCTCGGCTAACGTTCTCATTTGTACTTGCAATAACCTCATCAGGAATGTTATTTTCTTGTGCTGATAGGACTTCTCCAAAGGGAACTTTAAAGTCAATACAAATGTTGTGCAGTGCACAGGCTACATTTCCAAAACTAGCGTGTTTTTCGGGGCTATATCTTCCTCTTTTTTGGTAATTAAGTATCCGCCACCGGCCTTAAGGACTCCTATAGTTCTTTCTACAGTGCTTCTAGCTTTGGAGTGAATCTCATTGAAAATTGCCTCATCGGAGCCATCCTGAGCAGACCTATATGGAGTGATGCATAATGGTTCCAAAGGGTATCCAGAATCGCCTTTAAGATAATTAAACATAAAATTGAAAAAAAAAAAAAAATTAAGAAATAGAATGCGATTTACCAAGCAACCAAAAATTTTCATTTCTCCTAGGGTCAAACTTTTGTTCCAAGAATCTTCTTTCTCCAGAATGTTTCCAGACAATAGAGTCATGAGCAGCTCCGCCATAGCGAGAATCCACGGCAAGGATCCTATACTCATGATCGCAAATCTGAAAACATAATGTTAATATAATATTTGTTAATTTTTATCATAAGTATTGAAGATTCCACCTACTATCATTGAGTTCAAGCTGTGGAATCTTTTCCGGTTGAAGAACATAGCTTCGTTTTCGGTAGGTTTTTGTAAGCCAAAATGTGTGCCGTCAACACAACCTATAACTGTGAAGGACATAATATTGTCATTAACTTTGAAAAAAAAAATGATTATCTTAATTTACCTCCTGGAATTTTATATTTTCTAAAAAACCACTGCTTGCAGCTACTCCCCCTAGTTTCGGAAAAATTGATGTGCTCCGGGCATAGTTTGGTTTCCATTTCATCGATCACGTTTGCTGCTATTTTTGATATATTATGTAGTAGATTGGCCCATTCCAAGAAGGTAGTCATTTCCTTTTTAAATAAACTTACCAAATAATATTTGTTACAACCCTTTCTAAATATACTAACCAATAGAATATTGGTATCCTCCACTTGCCAAAAGAACAAGCGTTGCAGCTAATTGCAAGGGAGCTGGTACAGCTGTTGACATATGTCCTTTGAAATTCAGCTTCGATAAGACGTAGACAAAGGCGTCTTTATTAAGCCTGAATCTTTTTATAAATCTGAAAAGTAAAAAAGCTTTGAATAATGCAAAGTAAAGTAAGTAAATTATCGAATAATTACGCAGAATTGGTTAATGCCAAGGGGCTGCTTTTATCCCTCAAGATTCTCCGTTCCAAAGCTTCATCAATCTCGTCTTCTGTTAATAATCAAGCTGTTTTATATGAAAACAAAATAAATTTAAAATTTCTACCTTCTGAATCGCTGAATAAATAAAAATAATCCATTTCGTTTCTCTGTTTTGTTATTTATCTAAAAAGATGTAAATGCTAATTCTATCTGTCAAACCATTTCAAAATAATCAGAGACTCCATGTAGTAGAATAAAGACTGCTACAATTTTAATTACCAAACGATACGTTTTTTTTCATTTTTCATTTTTCATTTTCATTTTTCATTTATTTCGAAAATAGATACATAACAATGACGCATTAAGATTAAAATCTTTTAGAGCATCTAAAATTTAGAATTACAGAGTATTTCTTATGATTAAATAAATTTTTGAACAATGTTTAATGTTACAAAATTTTGCAAGGGAAATTTAGAGTTTTATAGTAAATTATATTATAGCTAAGCTATGTATGAAGGAGAAAAAAAGAAAAAATATACTAGGATAGAAAAATAATAGATTAAAGAAGTTAAAGATGGAGAAGCAATGCTAAAGTTATATTTGACTAGCTAGGTGCGAAAATAGTTTTCTCTTAAAAGCAGTTGGGGTGGAAGTTCTTTGCAACTCGTCTGGAAGTCTACACCATAAACGGATTGCAGATACATAAAATGATCGTTCCGCAATGCTGCGTGAAAAACGCGGCAATATTAATTTTAGTCCTCTAGGTGAACGTGCATATTGAAGAGTTTCAGAGAGATAATTAGGACACCTATTGTGGATGACATTATGCAGTTTCAGAAGTAACCTGAACTTAAGGTTCTTATCTAAATTGATACCAAAGAGAGTATGATGTAAATGTGATACACTAGAATACCTTGGAATACAGTAAATAAATCGAAGACAATCATTGAAGGCAACATTTAGTTTGTGCTTACACTCGCTATCTAGAACAGGATATACTGAACTGTTATAAGTAAAGTATGGCAAAATTAATGACTTCACAAGATGTTTTTTCAAATTGGTAGAAAGTATACCGGAGGAAGATCTTAAACTACGCAGACCAAAGTAAATATGCCTAATCGTGTCTGAAATTGCCGTACAGCAGCTTATATTACTATTTATACTATACCCCAAGTATTTAACATTTTTCACATAGGCGATAGTTTCATTACCAATAGCAACAACAGGAAAATCAGCAAGATTGGAATCATTTCTAGAGCACAACATTGCAACCGACTTAGCTGGATTCAATTTCATACTATTAGCGTTAGACCAGGAATGGATAAGGCTTAGGTCCTCATTTAACCTCTCTATACAGTCTTCCATCAATCCCACTTTACGAAATAAGTAGAGTACTACATCATCAGCGTACAAGTGGATTTGGCTACTGCGGATAACTTCGGGAAGGTCGTTAATAAAAAGAGAGAATAATAGTGGACCCAATACTGAGCCTTGTGGTATTCCGGAATTGGTTACAATTGGGTTGGAAATTCCTGCTTCAGTTCTTATTTGCTGTACCCTATTTTTTAAATAATTACACAAAAGCCTTAGCGACGTTGGAGCAAAGTTGAAATTTCTCCTAAGCTTAGAGAGAAGGATGGAATGGTCAATGCAATCAAAGGCTTTAGAAAAATCAAGTAATACCATAACACCAAGCTTATCAGAATCCAGAGCAAATCGAAAGTCCGTCGTAACTTTTATTACTGCTGATTCACAGCTGTGCTTACTGCGAAAACCAGACTGCCATTGTGACAGCATATTGTTTTCATTCAAATGGACTTGCATTTGGTCATGAATAACTTTCTCAAACAATTTGCACAAGAAAGATAAAATGCTTATGGGCCTGTATTCAGAAGGGTGTGTAGGGTTTGTTTTCTTAGGGACAGCAATAATGATTGCACTTTTCCACACCTCAGGGAACTCGCAACTGTAAATGCAATAATTAATAACATGGAGTAAGTAGCTCATTATAAGTGGAAGGACTAGTCTTAAAAATTTGGGAGAAATATCATCTGGGCCAACAGCATTTGACTTGATCGACCTGACACTGTTAAAAATAACATCCGCATCTATGCAATCAAATGAGAAAGAATTTTCACCTTCAGGTTCACTAAAATTTTCCTGGAGAACAGGAGATCTTGAGGATTGGGGAATCAGAAAATTTGACATCACATCAGCAGCAAATGGACAATTGTTCTTATTTTTGTCTTCCTTAATACCAATTTTTTTTAGATTGTTCCAGAGCACTTTAGACCCGAGAGAGGGATCAAGTTGCTCAACCAAATATGCACGCTTTGAGTTACGAATCAGAGAATTTACCTTGTTACGAGCAAATTTGTATTGTCTTTTATTATACTCAGTTGGATTGTTTTTGAGTCTTCTAAAAAGACGCTCCCTTTCCCTTATTAGCAGTTTGACATTAGAATTAAACCAAGGGCATCCGTTATCCTTTAATCGTTTAGTGACAATAGGGACATATCTGTCATACAGTTCTGTCAGTAACCTGTTGAGCAATGAAACTTTAATATTTACGTCTGGTGAGAAATATATCTCATTCCATTCAGAGTACCTGAAATTCATGCACATGTTCTCAAGACTTACATCACGATACGACCTATAACTTATTGTGCGGTTCATATTAGTTCTGCCAACCTCAAATTTAAAAGAACAAAAAATGAAGTCGTGAATAAAATCAGACGTAGGCCTTATTTGATCGTTACCAAATATTCTTTGCCTAGAGCTTGTCAAAAACATGTCTAGTAATGAAGGGTTTGCATCTGACTTGAAACGTGAGATGTTTTAATGGTAGACACGTGCACCCAAGAGGACCCTAGCGTTCATAGGTTTTTCTTAAAACCCACCTCTGTCTATCAACTCCTACTCTCACCTCCACGTGGTGAACATCGGGTGCCTAGTACCTCAACTGGAGATTGGGTCTCAACCCCAGTGGAAGGTTGTTGGTGGCAGCAAACGAGAGAGGGGGGGAGAGGTGTTCCCACTAAGGCACCTCTTCTTTCATCCAGACGGCAGCGGAGGAATTCCCTAGATGGAATCAACGGTGGCGTCTACAGTTCCAGTCAGGTTGAACTACTTAGTGAACACCTTATAGGGCTACTACAACATATTTGGAGCTCAGGCCTATAAGGAACGGTTTATCCGGCTCCCCATCTTTGGAGTTATACAAGGATCTGGCCCTCCAGGTTGGGGGTCGTGCTGTCGGGGTGACTTCCCGGCCACGTAAAGAAATTGTTAGTTGCGAAGCACCAACAAGCCTCGGATACGGACGGATTTACTGATGACGAACCAAGCAAACGAAAAACGGACAACGAACTTCGGATCTGTACGTGGAATGTTAGGTCCCTTAATAGACCACGTGCAGCCGAACAACTAGCGGAAGCCCTAAACTGCTACAAAGCAGATATTACCGCTATCCAAGAAATGCGATGGGATGGACCAGGTAGACGCAAATTAAAAGACTGCGATATCTACTACGGCGATTGCTACCGAGAGCAAAAGCAGCGATTGTTTGGATGTGGATTTGTTGTTGGAACTAGACTCAGGCAAAAAGTCTTGAGTTTCAACTATGTGAACGAGCGCATAGCAACAATCCGCATCAAGGCTAAATTCGTCAACATAAGCCTCATTTGCGCACACGCCCCCACAGAGGAAAAGGATGAAGACACCAAAGACGTATTCCACGAGCTCCTGGACAAAACATATGAGCAGTGCCCTGGCTATGACATTAAGATTGTTCTAGGAGATTTTAATGCCAAGCTAGGAAGAGAGGATATCTTTGGTGGAATAATCGGAAGATACAGCCTGCACGACAACACCTCCGATAACGGATTCAGGCTGATCGATTTCGCTGCGGGGCGAGATGTTCTGGTAGCTAGTACGCGGTTCCAGCACCTCAATATCCACAAAGGGACATGGAAATCTCCTGATCAATCAACCACACTTCTCCAGTATAGAGGATGTCCGAACATTCCGAGGGGTCAACATTGACTCGGACCACTACCTTGTTGTAGCCAAGGTACGACTGCGGATATCCCGATCCAAGCCAACACAAGGAAATACTGTGAGAAAATTCGACGTTGAACGACTACAATCGCAAGAGATCGCCAAGTCCTTTTCCGATCGAGTCTCTTACATCCTCTTAAGGAGTCCTTTGCCGCCAGCATCAAGTATAGAGAACCAGTGGCAGCACTGCCAATCAGCCATCAGAGATGCCGCCTCTGAAGTGCTGGGTTTCACACGGCCACCACAACGAAACCCCTGGTTTGACGACGAATGCCGGCAAGCACATGCAGGTAAACAGGAAGCATACAAAGCGGCGCTGCACAAAAAGACTAGAACTGCTTACGAGCTCTACAAGCAGAAGAGGAGAGACGAACACCGGCTACTCAGACGGAAAAAGAGAGAGCATGAGAAGCGCGCGATCGAGGAGATAGAAGGGTGCCACAGCAGGAATGAGGTTCGGAAGTTTTACCAAAAGGTAAAAACAACAGCCTCGGGCTATAAGCCCCGAGCCGAAGCCTGCAAAGACGATCAAGGGAACATCGTGGTGGAACCGCAGTCAATGCTGAGGATATGGAAAGACCACTTTTCCAAGCTCTATAACGGCGATGATGAACCCAATTCCGCTGTTAGAGAGATAGAACCATTCGATTTAGGCGACGTAGACCAACAATTCCGCCAACCCGACCTGAACGAAGTGAAGACAGCAGTATCCAAGCTAAAGTCCAACAAAGCTGCTGGAGCTGATGGCCTCACTGCCGAATTGTTTAAAGCGGCAGGCAATGACCTGGTCAGGAGTATGCACCAGCTCATTTGCAAAATATGGTCGGAAGAAAGCATGCCCGATGAATGGAACCTTAGCATTGTTTCCCCGGTCCTCAAGAAAGGAGACCCTCTGAACTGCGCCAACTACAGAGGTATCAGTCTTCTTAACATCGCATATAAGATCCTCTCTGCCGTATTGTGTGAGCGTCTGAAGCCATTCGTCAACAACCTGATAGGTCCTTATCAGTGCGGCTTTAGACCAGGAAAGTCCACCATAGACCAAATCTTCACACTACGGCAGATCTTGGAAAAAACCCAGGAGCTTCAAATCGATACCCACCACCTTTTCATCGATTTTAAGGCCGCGTATGACAGCATCTATAGAGAGGAGTTATATAGAGCCATGTCTAGTTTTGGCATCCCTACCAAACTTGTCCGATTGTGTAGGATGACGATGGAGAACGCACGCTGCTGCATCAGGGTCGGAAAAGATCTCACCGATACATTCGATGTCAAAAAAGGTTTTAGGCAAGGCGATGCACTGTCATGCGATTTCTTCAACATCGTTCTTGAAAGAATAGTGCAAAACTCCCACGTCAACACAAGAGGCACAATCTTTCAAAAATCCGTTCAATTGCTCGGATATGCCGACGATATTGACATAATTGGAAGAACGCAGCGTGATGTCAATGGCGCGTTTATGAGCATTGAGACGGAAGCGAAGAAGATGGGTTTAGTGGTAAATGAGGGCAAGACCAAGTATATGCTGTCATCAAGAAAGGACACCCAACACCGACGTCTTGGACAAAACGTCACGATTGACAGCTATAACTTTGAGGTAGTTAAGGACATTGTCTACCTAGGCGCCGCTATTAATTCAGACAACGACACCAGCGCTGAAATCAAACGAAGAATAACTCTTGCCAATCGCTGTTTCTTCGGACTAAGAAGGCAATTGAGTAGTAAAGTCCTCTCTCGAGCAACTAAAGTGTCCCTGTATAAGACACTTATCATCCCGGTTCTTATATATGGCGCAGAGGCATGGACCTTGTCAAAGGCAGACGAGAACGCTTTAGGATGCTTCGAGAGAAAAATTCTTCGGGTGATTTTTGGTCCCGTCTGCATAGATGGAGAGTGGAGAAGAAGATTTAATGACGAACTGTACGGGCTGTACAGCGACACTGACCTTGTCAAACGAGTCAAGGTCCAGCGGCTTAGATGGCTGGGTCATGTAGAGCGAATGGACACCAACGCTCCGGCCCGGAAAGTCTTCGAATCCAATCCCGAGGGACGGCGCAGTAGAGGAAGACCGCGACTCAGGTGGCGCACGCAAGTAGGAGAGGACCTCAACCAACTTTGCGTGCAAAACTGGAGGCAGCTAGCTAGGGACCGAGCTGGCTGGAGAAGCATGTTGGTTGAGGCCCTAGTCCGACCCGGACTGTAGTGCCACCTTAAGTAAGTAAGTAAGTAAGTAAACGATACGTGACCAATCGAATGCCATCATCCCAAAGTGGTTAGTCGTTCGTTCGATCACTGATGAGACTCACTCACTCGTTCACGTGAGCGGTAATTCGGCCCCAGGTTTTTGGTGTTTAATGACAATTTTTCTACTCCGAGCAAGAACTTTTTGTGTTTAATGACCTGCTCTAGATCACTTTAGAGCAGCATTTTCTGCACTTGCTTTTGAGTAAGAGCAGAGTGGAGCAAAGTGTCAAAATCAGCTGTTGACATTTGATTCAAAGATTTTTGTGCTGGCGATCAATTGGAAAGAAAGTTTTTTGTGAATGTTTTTATTTGTAAGTAGCTGGAATTTGGTTGGAGATGGAGTCCATTGAAATATGTTCTGATGCGGGTCAAACCATAGTGATTCGGTGCTCACCAAACACAAAATTTAACATAGAAAACAGTAAGTACGAACCTCAACATTCAATAGTTTTAAACAGTTTGCAATTTCTGTTATGTTTTGTTTTAGTTTAGATGAACAATTTCGAGCACAGGTTTTTGAAAACTCTTTTGCTAGGGGAGAAGAAGTTGCGAGGGGAGAGGAAGCTTGTGATGAAGACTTTCAAGACGGTGGCAGCAAGGCAAATTGGCTAAATAAAGACTGTCAGCTTCTGATAAGTATTTATAAGGAAGTACATCCATTGTATATATAATGTATGTAATGTATATAAGATAAGAGAAAAGTTCCGTTCTTTAACTCTAAAATTTAATTTTAGATAATTCTTGTTTTTGATTATATTTATTTGTTCGTTAAATAATAAAATGATCAATACTTGGTTTCACAATAAATTATTTATCGGAAAACTAGATTGAAAAAGACTGTTCATTTTGTTTGGAATATAATTTGGGGGCAAGGGGCCTCTACTCCTTTGTTGCCCCGGGGCCTTCACACCTTTAAATCCGGCCCTGCGCACTAAGCATAAAAATTGTTAAAACCTACTACAAAAACACCACACAACTCGAGCGAATATGGCTTTATTGCAAGAGACACTTCCTGGCCGCGTAACTTTCCATCGTGGCGATATCAACTGGCCACCAAGATCATGCGATCTGACACCGCTGGACTTATTTTGTGGGGCTATACGCGAAAGACTGTGTTTATGCAGATAAACCTTTAACTCTTGAGCACTTAAAAACCATCATTCGTCAGGTCATGGCTGAGATATCCCCCATTATGTTTCAAAAAGTGTTCGAAAATTACCTCAAATTATTCGATGCTTGCTACAATTCGCGTGGTGGTCATTTAAATGATTTGTGTCTCACACATAATGTCAACGTTCAAACTTTATAATACAAAAGAAATATCATGAGAAAAAATATATGTTTGTATGTATGTATGTATGTGTTTTATTTACGTTTACTTTTAAAACCGCAAAATGGATAACAATTCACTTTTGGTCTGTATGAATCACTTTCATTTCATTTAAATATTGACGCCGAGCTTCATAAAGCAATTTCTCAATTTAGAAGGATTTGTACTTGAAAATGACGTTGAATCGAAAGTGTGGTATATATTCTCTTTCCTCTGAGCCATTATGCTGTTGCATGCCTACTTGCGTTAAGGCAAATGAGAAAACAAAATGGCATTCTATATAACAAACTAATATTTGGTTTGTTCGTTGAACTTTACCCAGGGTTGACCCAGGTTTTCTTGACAACCCTATGAGTTGTAAGAAAACTTGGGGTTTCCAGTCCTCAAAAAATGCTAAGCCACAAAATCACCACACATCCCTGTCATTTGAATAAAAACACAGCCCTCAAATCGCCACAGCAAAAACTTAGGGCGAGTTGAGGAAAAACCTAGGTCAACAAAAATCACTCAGTTTGACATTCAGGGTGACTTACAGTTTCTCAAAAAATGCTTTGTAGCGACCCCAGGGCGACCCTAGGGCTTCAAAGAACAAACCTATTACCTTATCCAAATAAGCGGTCGGTAAGGCAGTTAAACAATAAAAGAAAAACACCTGGCTTAAATTATTTGTTTTTTTTTTAATTTTATGTTTTTTTTAACAATACTACGAATTTGAGATGAACAATGAAACATTTTTAATGACGGTATCTGTACCTGAGTCGACGTTGGGTCTTGTAACGGTAGCCATCATCAGCTAGGACAGCGGATTCCTGAACAGGAGCAGCAAAGGAAACTGGTGCTTCAGCGACGAAAGAAGCTTCTACTGGAGCAGAAGAAATTTCAACTGGGGGAAGGTATTCGTTGGATGGGAGTTCATTGACATCACGACGGTGACGGTACCTGATCCTCCTGACAGTTTTGTAGCGGTATCCGTCATCAGCAAGAGCGGCGGATTCCTGAACAGGGGCAGCAAAGGAAACTGGTGCTTCAGCGACGAAGGAAGCTTCTACTGGAGCAGAAGCAATTTCAACTGGGGGAAGGTATTCGTTGGATGGGAGTTCATTGACATCACGACGGTGACGGTACCTGATCCTCCTGATTGTCTTGTAGCGGTATCCGTCATCAGCAAGAGCAGCAGATTCCTGAACAGGGGCAGCAAAGGAAACTGGTGCTTCAGCGACGAAGGAAACTTCTACTGGAGCAGAAGAGATTTCAACTGGGGGAAGGTATTCGTTGGATGGGAGTTCATTGACATCACGACGGTGACGGTACCTGATCCTCCTGACAGTTTTGTAGCGGTATCCGTCATCAGCAAGAGCGGCGGATTCCTGAACAGGGGCAGCGAAGGAAACTGGTGCTTCAGCGACGAAAGAAGCTTCTACTGGAGCAGAAGCAATTTCAGCTGGGGGAAGGTATTCGTTGGATGGGAGCTCGTTGACATCACGACGGTGACGGTACCTGATCCTCCTGATTGTCTTGTAGCGGTATCCGTCATCAGCAAGAGCAGCAGATTCCTGAATAGGAGCAGAGAAGGAAACTGGTGCTGCGGCTACGATTGGAGCTTCAATTGGAGCAGAAGCAATTTCAACTGGAGGAAGGTATTCATTGGATGGGAGCTCGTTGACATCACGACGGTGACGGTATCTTATCCTTCTTAGGGTCTTGTAGCGGTATCCATCATCAGCAAGAACAGCTGATTCCTGAATAGGAGCAGCGAAGGAAACTGGTGCTTCAGCTATTGGAGCAGAGGCAAATTCAACTGGGGGCAAGTATTCATTGGACGGGAGCTCGTTGACATCACGACGGTGACGGTACCTGATCCTCCTGATTGTTTTGTAGCGATATCCATCATCAGCAAGGACAGCTGATTCCTGAACTGGGGCAGCGAAGGAGACTGGTGCTTGGGCAACAGGAGCTGGAGCTGCAACATGGGCAACAACTGGAGCTGCTACTGGAGCAGCAACTGGAGCAGCAACATGAGAAACAACTGGAGCAGCAACATGAGAAACAACTGGGGCAGCAACTGGAGCTGCAAATCGAGCAGCAACTGGAGCGGCTACCGGGGCAGAAGCTATTTCAACTGGGGGAAGGTATTCGTTCGAGGGAAGTTCGTTGACATCACGACGGTGACGGTACCTGATCCTCCTGATTGTCTTGTAGCGGTATCCATCATCAGCAAGGACAGCTGATTCCTGAACTGGGGCAGCAAAGGAGACTGGTGCTTGGGCAACAGGAGCTGGAGCTGCAACATGGGCAACAACTGGAGCTGCTACTGGAGCAGCAACTGGAGCTGCAACTCGAGAAACAACTGGAGTGGCAACATGAGAAACAACTGGAGCAGCAACATGCGAAACAACTGGAGCAGCAGCATGAGAAACAACTGGAGTAGCAACATGAGAAACAACTGGAGCAGCAACTGGAGCTGCAAATCGAGCAGCAACTGGAGCAGCTACCGGGGCAGAAGCAATTTCAACTGGGGGCAAGTATTCGTTGGAAGGAAGTTCGTTGACATCACGACGGTGACGGTACCTGATCCTCCTGACAGTCTTGTAGCGATATCCGTCATCAGCAAGGACAGCTGATTCCTGAACTGGAGCAGCAAAGGCAACAGGAACATCAGCTACAAATGGAGCAGCTACTGGAGCGGAAACTGGAGCAGCAAATTCAACTGGGGGCAAATATTCGTTTGATGGAAGCTCGTTCACATCTCGTCGGTGACGGTACCTAATCCTTCTTTGGGTCTTGTAGCGGTATCCATCATCAGCCAAAACGCTGCTGTCTTCTCCCAATGATTGGAGATCCAAAGGGCTTACTGCATAAGCATCCTCCTGAGGTGGCAAATATTCGTTCGATGGTAAAGCAGCATAAGCTGTGGCAATAACTGCCAATCCAACAAGTAAAAGTTTCTAAAATTACACAGAAAAATATGTTAACTGTCAAAACGAAGTAATCCAAAATTATCAATCTCCAATGGCAATTTGTGAGACAAAAAAGCGAGACCAAAACTTCTCAAAACTCACCATCGCTTAGAATCGTTGGTCACTCTTCCTTAAACAGCGAGAAACAATTGATGATCTTACCCAGCAACGTCTTGGTATTTATACGCCAGACAACCAAACTTCTTTTATTCTATATCCGATCGACGATGAAATTAAAAATCCAATCCAACAGTTCTAAGGCTAGTAACAAGTCATGAATATTTTAACTCACCATCAACAAGACAAACCCGTAGCGGGCGTGTGGGAATCATGTAAGAAGCACACACCTAACACTAATTCAAACCTCTTCAATTCCCGCCAAAAAATAGTTTATACTCACCTTTCATTCTTGCCGAGATCTCAATGGATTGCAAATTAATTTTCAGCAGTTAAATCAGATTCTCGTAACTAAAACAAATTCGAAAATAATAAAAAGCATCGCTCTCGCACGACTGGCGTGTGTGATCGTTGAGTGTAGAGAAATAAAAACACACCAGTACAGGCGTGTGCTGCTCGAATGGAACTTCAAACATTCTGCCGGAAGAATATCTAACGAGCTTATTATCAGAATTATGCAACTTAAAACAGAATTTAATTTCCGCCGGGCTCAGCTAAGAAATTCCACTCTAAGAAGAGACACAAAATGTTCTTTCGTCACATCGATCGTATATGATGCACTTAGTTCCCTCTCGAAAGTTGAAGGTTTGATTTCTTTTACTTTTTGCTTGTCGTTTTGTTCCGCATCCATATTTAGATCAAAACGAGATAGGTTAAACCAGTGTTCGCATTAAAATGCCAATAGCTAGCTATTCCGCCTTCCGGAAACCCCTTCACTTTCACGATGTTTGCAAAACTAGACGATTTCTTACAAAACAAAAAGAAGCCGATGATGACAATAAGTGCGTTTAAATATTATATTATGTCCGCGTGAATAGCTATTCAAAGCAATTCAATAGATATTCAAGGTCAACCTGCAAAAGACTTCAAGTTCACTGGAACCTTCTCTTCTTCGTTCAAAGCACCTGGTACATATTTGCATGTAAATCTCAAAATTGTTTGTCTATTTCTGAGTTCCCTTGATTACTTTGATAACAAAATCACGTAATTTGATCTCAGTCGGACCTATAATAACCATCAACATAGTAATGTTACGACATAGGCCTACACCATCCAAATCCATAAACATTTAATTGTCAAAAAAGACTCATCGATTGATTTTCATTTCATTCGACGCAAAAACTCAAGTTCAGCGTTTAGAGCTTCGGGCGAAATACCAAAAAACTGTCAAGATTATGTAAGAACAAAATTAGAACCACACGAGTCAGTAGAGAATAAAGTGGTATTCTTTTTAGAAAGTAAAAGTTGATCTAAATGGTTATGAGAGTTTTTAGGCAAATTGTCTCGGGAATAGTGATTAGATTTTATTGAATTAAAACCGATCGTGAGGTCGTTAGCCGATCTAAGAAAATTGTATTTTATAATAACTAAGCAATCGAGTTGAGTGAATAGGAAACTACTGCTTTAGTTTTCGTGCTATGATGCTATAATGGGTTCATAGACTTCTTAATTGCTTAGCAACTATACAGTCGACAACAAAGATTTATTCAATTCATTAAAAGGTGTGATGATCTTAGTCGATCAGAATTTTTTCAGTGAGGATCGTTGGCATCAAATCGATGTGAAAGCCAATGAGCATACATTTATGACCAAAACGAATAAGCTTATGCGCATTGAAATGGCACTGAGGAGTTCGATGTGAGATTTTTCTTCTTCAGTGTATTGGAACTGTGTTCGATGTTCGCCCGGTGCAAGCAATCAGTACGCACTGCCATACCCAAGGTTTTTTCTGGGGTAAGGTTTTCAGAGCTGTCAAAGGAGGTCTGCTGTTTGCTTCGAAAGATTGTTTGCAAACAAAAACTATTAATTTTGCATCTGCAGCTGTTGAAAACAGAGTCGAATTAGCGCATCAGTGATCGAGTGAGTGAGTACTTTTTTTCTTTCAAAATTCGCTCTTTACTTCTATACTCTAGACTTACATTCATTCAAATACTGATGAGAGGATGTCAAATTGTGGTACTAAAGTGCTCGATAACGCGAAAAGTAATAACAAAAACACATAATTCAGTCACGTATTACTCGATCACGTGTGTGGTAATTCGGAAACAGCTTTCAACCATATCTAAGCCAATGATAAATGTTAAGTTGGTAGGTACTTATAAAATGGTTTTACAATCCGATAGCTAAAAGATGACGATAGAATGAAAGGAAAAACTTTTTTCTTTTGGTTTGCTGGTTTTAGAATACATCCAAGGAATGTATTGACAGTTAATCATCCCAGTCCTGCTTTACGGCGCGGAAGCATGGACCTTATGGAAAGCGGTTTAGGAAACCCTTGGTCGTTTCGAAAGAAAAATTCTCCGAATGATCTTTGGTCCCGTATGCGAAGACAATGTGTGGAGAAGAAGATACAACAAAGAGCTGTACCGCGACATGGGCATAGCCAGAAGAGTACGCATCGCGAGGCTACGATGGTTGGGTCATGTAGAGCGGATGGACCCAAACGCTCCGGCTCGACGGCTTTTCGAAAGCACATTGCAGGGAAGTCGCGGAAGGGGAAGACCTCGTCTTAAGTGGCGCAATCAAGTGGATGAAGACCTCAACCGACTTGGAGTGCGAAACTGGAGAGAGCTCGCCCGAAATCGAAGTCGTTATAGAAGGATGTTGGTTGAGGCCCAGGTTCACCCCAAACTGTAATGCCCATCTAAGTAAGTAATTAATGTATTGACAGTGAAATAAAATTGTTATTAGTAATTATTTGGTTCGTTCGTTGAACTTTACCCAGTTTTGACTCAGGTTTTCTTGACAACCCTATGAGTTGTCAAAAAACCTGGGTTTTCCAGTCCTTAAGAAACCCTAAACCACAAAATCACCATACCTACATCCCTGTCATTTGAAAAAAAAAAAAACACATGCCATTGGACAGCCCTCAACTCTCCCTAGCATAAACCTATGGTGAGTTGAGGACAAACCCAGGTCAACCCTAGGACTTAAGAAACACTCAGTTTGACATTCAGGGTGGCTTTAGGTTTCTCAAAAAACGCTTTGTTGCAATCCCAGGGCGACCCCACTTACTTTCTCATACTTCAGTGTTTTTGAAAGCTATTTCTTTGTTCTTTAATAAAAATTTTAATTTGAGTTTACTTAATGAACAGTTTTTGAGAAATCAAGCCTCAAAGTCAAAATTTTGAAAAAAGAAAATATTTTTTTCCTAATTAATTTTTTTTTACATAATTTTGCCCCATTAAGCGCCATTTTTTCTTTTCATATTCAATGCTTTTATTAATTTTTATTCAAAAGCCAAAAACCAAACAAAAAAATTTTTCTTGGTTTAAGAGAAATTAAAAAAAAAACGAAAGTTACTTTTTTCCATAAAACAAAATGTCATTAATTTCCCGCTAATTTAACTTTTTTCCTGGAAGTCAAATATGAAATGGGTCTCAAATAGCATATAAAAAAAAAATTTTGTATAATCTTAATTTTAATTAAAAATTATAGATAATTATTAAAATTTAAGAGTTATCTTTTATAGATATTAGTTTTAAGTTAAATTTTAAAACTACGACCTATTACAAACTTGAACTTTGGTCTCAAAGGACAGCACATGTACTGATGTGTGCCCCAAATGCTGTTTCCGGTCAAACGTGTTGATGGATCCGGAAAAATATAGTTTTTTGCCAAATAAATACTCGCGAATTTTTCTACGTGCATTCAGTATTCAAACAAACATATATCAATAAGGGATGCGTCAATTCTTATTTAAAAGAAAGAACACTACATCAGCATGCTCCCCACCTAAAAAAAACTTCGAGCCGTTAATTTAACTGATTGTATCTGATTTTATTTAATTGATTGGTTGAAAATTCAAAATTTTGGAAAAAAACACATTTTTTCGGTTTCATCAACTCGTTTGACCGGAAACAGCGTTTGGGGCAATCATCAGTACATGTGCTGTCCTTTGAGACCAAAGTTCAAGTTTGTAATAGGTCATAGTTTTAAAATTTAACTTAAAACTAATATCTATAAAAGATAACTCCAAAATTTTAATAATTATTTATAATTTATATTAAAATTAAGATTATACAAAATTTTTTTTTTAACTTTTTTTTTATGCTATTTGAGACCCATTTCATATTTGACTTCCAGGAAAAAAGTTCAATTAGCGGGAAATTAATGACATTTTGTTTTATGGAAAAAAGTAACTTTGGTTTTTTTTTTAATTTCTCTTAAACCAAGAAAAATTTTTTTGTTCGGTTTTTGGCTTTTGAATAAAAATTAATAAAAGCATTGAATATGAAAAGAAAAAATGGCGCTTAATGGGGCAAAATTATGTAAAAAAAAATTAATTAGGAAAAAAATATTTTCTTTTTTCAAAATTTTGACTTTGAGGCTTGATTTCTCAAAAACTGTTCATTAAGTAAACTCAAATTAAAATTTTTATTAAAGAACAAAGAAAAAGCTTTCAAAAACACTGAAGTATGAGAAAGTAAGTGGCTTAGTTGATTTTTAATAATTTTTTAAAATATGAAGTAAATTTCATATAAAATTGCCCCTCGCGCCCACACGGAATGATATAGACCCCCCTTCCCATACAACTTTTTTTTTGTCTTGACCAAACCTATCCATCCTAACTCTTTGAAAAACCGTATCTAAAACACCCTAAATAAATAAAATAAAATTCTAAAAGTTAATAATTAATTTTAAAAATAATTAAAAAATTGAGAGCGGTGAAATTTTTTTTTTTTAACTTTTTTCTATACGCCATTCAAAACACATTTCCGAAATTTTCATGAAAATCCATGGACTGGCCCTGGATTCCTAGGTAAAATGCTTACGGTCCTCCACTATTACTAATTTTAGAATTATTTTTTACAGTTTTATACATTAACAACCTTATTCATAATCGCATTTTAAAGATAATCAGATGATAAAACAGAAATTCTTATTCATAATAGATAATCAGCCTGATAATATGGCAAATAAAGATAATCAACGGTTGGAGGTTGATTATCCTCTTAGTAACGGTTTTTGAAGTGAATTGTCATTTTGGCATCTGAATGGATAGATAAAATTAAATTTTAAATTCAAAATTTCTTTCGAAAATTCAAATACCATAGGAAAAATCAAAATGCCATTTTCTTTTTCCACTTTCGTTTCTGACCTGAATGCTATAAATGCATTCAATGGAAGACCAAGAAGGAGAAAAGTAAATAAGTCCAGATTCAATCCATGGACGCTTAGCGATGGCCAATTCTTGTCTAAATATAGATTTTCGAAAGAAAATATGAGAAAACTGATAGATATTGTTCGTTCTGATTTTAGCGGGTGTAAGTATTCCTGTAGAGCTGCAAGTTATGGCTGCAATTCGATATTGGGGGAGGAATGAGGCTAGCGTTCTTTTGCCGCTCATGATGCATAAAATAGTCTTTTTATTTCTTTTAAAGATCCAAGATGACGGAGCTGATATCCACGGTTTTAGTCAACCCACTCTTTGTCGTATTTGCAACCGTGTAGCAAGAGCATTTGCATCAAAAAGTTCGCGATATATTAAAATGCCAACGTCAACATCAGATCAAATAAGTACCATAAATAAATTTTATGATATACGTGGATTCCCGCAAGTCATTGGTGCAATTGATTGCACATCAAAATTCCAAAAGTAAGTGGACCTAGTGGACAGTACTATGTAAATAGGAAGGGATACTATTCTCTTAATACGCAAGTTGTGTGCGACGCTTCCCTCAAAATGAATAACATTGTTTGTCGCTGGAGAGGTAGTACACATGACTCCCGAATTTTTAGGGAAAGTCGTATAAAGCAACGTTTTGAAGATGGAGAGTTCAAAGGACGACTTCTTGGTGATGGTGGCTACGCGTGTAGTAACATTTTATTTACTCCACTTTTGAACCCTCTAACAGCAGGTGAACAAAGATATAACGTTTCTCAAATATCAACACGAAATGCTGTAGAGAGATGTTTTGGGGTTTGGAAACAGTGGTTTCGTATTCTCCTGTCCGGTATGAGATGCTCTTTAGAAAACTGTAAGGCAACTATAATAGCCCTAGCAGTTTTGCACAACCTGGCAATCGATTTTAAGGACCAGTTACCTGATACGGGTATGTATTTTGAAATCATTATAATGAACTCTGAAAGCAATAATTTCTTTATTTACAGATAATTCTTTTGACCCAAGCAATCCAGAACAACCAGAAAACGAATCTCTAGAAAGCCATTCATTACAGTCACAAACTATATCAAGACGTGTTTTCATCCAGCAGTTCTTTCCATAAGAATAGTAGGTACCTATTCTTATGGAAAAAATTAAAAATATTTTTTTTTTAATTGTCAATGTACATTTCTAATTACAGTTTTGGTTGCTTAATAACTGTGTGTATGTGGGTATCAACAAACAGAATCAAAACAGTTTTTTTCTTTTTTTTCAAGCAGCTGAGTTGTGCTGTGTCAAAAAAATGGAATAGATTTACAATTTTTGGTACTTTTACTGACACTGGTATGTGCCAACTATTTCGGAGGGGAAAAAGCATTATGAAAAGGAAGCTGATTAAAAAGATAGTCAGTCTAGTCAGCCGATCATCAGTGTATTATCTTTTTATTATGAATAAGGCTGTAATAGTTTTTTTTTAAATATTCTATAGCTGAGCGCTTAAATCTAGCAATATTATTTTCTAGTTTTACTTCTCCAGGAAGACTATTATAAATTTGTGCTCCTTTAAAAAAGGACAATGGTAAGTGCCATTTATTATTATTTCTTAAGTTACGAGGTCGCATTTCCCCTCTTGTTATCAGTCTTATTTGTAAATAGATCGGCATTAGATCATATTTTATTTTAAAAATAAATATTAAAGTATTTACAATAATTTTTTGTTTGACAGACAGCCATTTTAAAGTTCTTAACATATTTCTAACAGGTGCATAGCTTTTTTAGATTTTAAACTATTTTTACTGTTATCGCGGGATAAAGACATTTTCAATTCAGACACTTAACGCAATTGTCGCGATTAAGAACTTTTAATCAAATTAATCTTTGATTTTTGTTTCCCGACGTTTCGACACGTTTACACCGTCGTGGTCACGGGTAGACTGTTGTATAGTGGGTGGGTGTTGTTATTTTTCTACTCATTCCCAAGCAGAGGAAAGATTAAAACTCTTGTCCCTATTGAAATTTGGATGCATTTTTATTTCGATTGCTTCTCGCACCAATCTTGGGATTTAAAATCTTTCCCATCGATTCGGCCTTATAGCAATGAATATAATGATCTTCATTATAAGCTAAATGCTCACAAATAGCAGATTTGGTCACTTCGTTCTTTTGTACGGCTTTTATATGTTCCTTTAACCTTGTGGAAATTGTTCGTTTTGTTTCACCTATATAAGATGAACCACAACTACAAGCTACAAGGTACCGAGTAAACTCCTGGATTTTGAAACTGAATCCTGTCTTTTGGAGATCTTAGAAGCCGTCGGATTTTTTCCGGTGGCTTAAATATTGTTTTAATGGGTGACGTGAAATAATACCAAATGAAATAACACCAAATCTTAAATTTGGTCTTATTTCGTTTTTCGAAACGAAATAATACCAAATTGGCTTTATTTCGATTACCAAAACGAAATAATGCCAAAAAAGTAATGGAAATAACGCCAAATTTGTTTAAATACAAAATTTGGCGGTACTTCGTTTTCAAAATGGAAATAAAGCCAAATTTTTTATAAATTATATATATAGACTTTCAAAAACAATGGATTGAAAAGGTAATTATATTTTTTCTGTTTGTATGTTTGAATGTTTGATTTGTGTTGCATGGATTTGAGTTGCATGGAAGTCCAGAGTTTAAAATCCGACTGGATGGATAAACATAGATATGTTTAACAATTTAACATAATGAAAAATTGCATGAAGAAAGTAAAAGGATAATAACTAAAAAAATCCAAACTGACGATCAGATATGGAGAGTGAAAAAAATATTAAGCCATTACGAAAGGGTCAATTTGGGGAATTTGGGGATTCCCCAAATTGACCCTTTCGTAATGGCTTAATATTTTTTTCACTCTCCATATCTGATCGTCAGTTTGGATTTTTTCGCGCGAATTTTTGGATTCCCCAAATTGACCCTTTCGTAATGGCTTAATATTTTTTTCACTCTCCATATCTGATCGTCAGTTTGGATTTTTTTAGTTATTATCCTTTTACTTTCTTCATGCAATTTTTCATTATGTTAAATTGTTAAACATATCTGTGTTTATCCATAAAGTCGGATTTTAAACTCTGGACTTCCATGCAACTCAAATCAAACAATTACACTTTCTAAAAATTAGGCTTGCAAAATTATTCACATAAAACGTAATAAATAACATCCAATAAAATATTAATTATAGGAAACACCATCAACGATATCTGTATATGGAAAAGACATACGAACCACTAGCGAAGAATCCGAAATGAAAAACACTAATTTCCTCATTTTATACTATAATGAACTTATTTAAATATTTGGTGAATAATAATTTACATTAAAGATAAAAGATAGATGAATCTAACTTGTGTTTCGCTTAGGTTTATTTTCGTAATTCTGCAAATATTTAAAACGAAATAACACCAAATTGGCTTTATTTCGTTTTCTAAAGCGAAATAAAGCCAAACTGAGAATTTGGGCTTATTTCGTTTTTCAAACCGAATTAAAGCCAAATTTTTGGAATTTGGCTTTATTTCGTTTGGTATTATTTCACGTCACCGTTTTAATGCCTTGTTTAGCTAAGATTCTTCCAATCGCTTCAGAAACACCTCTTCTATATGGGAGAAATGCTCTTTTTTCATTTATATCAGTCGGACTTTTTTCGGATGTTGTTTGTTTTGGTTTCCAAGATCGTTGTTTGAAACAGTAGCCATTTCTCAAAAGAGCGGTGTCAACGTATTTTAATTCCTCTTCAAGATGTTCATTGTTACAAATCTCATTTGCTCTGTTAACAAGAGCCGACACCACGGAATTGAAATTTAATGGATGATGGTGAGACGTGGCGTGTAAGTATCTATCGGTATGGGTAGGCTTTCTATATACCGTGTGTCCTAAAGTTCCATCTTGTTTCTTGATGATTTTGACATCTAAGAAGGCCAACTCATTGTCTTTTTCTACCTCCATCGTAAATTTGATTTTTGGATGCACCGAATTTAAGTGATTAAGAAATGTATTAACATCATTTTTGTTTAGAATGCAAAAAGTGTCGTCAACATAACGTTTCGGTTTTATTTGAGACGTCTCTATTGCTTTTTCCTCAAAATGTTTCATCCAAATATCTGCAATGACTGGTACAAGTGGTGAACCCATCGCTACTCCGTCAGTTTGTAAGTAAAATTTGTCATTGTACAGAAAATATCCGGATGTAAGGCAAATGTGAAGAAGTTCAAACAATTTTGCATCGTCAGAGGGAGAGGAAAACTTGGTTTTAATGACATCTAGGCATTCTAACACGGGAACATTTTTGAACAACGATGTAACATCGAAACTAACCATTACTTCATTATCATTCACATGAAGATCTTTTATGATAGATACGAAGTGTTGAGAGTTTTTGACAAAAGGAGAGCAATTAAAGACCAAGGGCTTAAGTTGCATAGCTAGTTCTTTGGCAACAAGGTAGGTACGTAGGAGAATCAATTTGGCTGACAATTGGCCTCAAGGGGACATTGGCTTTGTGCACTTTTGGTAAACCATATAATTTTGGTGGTTGTGTGCAAGTGGGTATACAGCTAGATTTTCTTATAAGTGATCTACTTTTTTCGTCACTCTTGCCGTTGGATCATAATCCACTTGCTTATACACTGTCAGACAAAATAAAGTGCAAGAGCAGTTCATTTGACTTCATAATGCTAGAATTAAAGAGCAAAGAGCAATTATTGTTTTGTTCTTTACTCATGACGTCACAAACTCTCAAGTGTTTACACTCTACTAAAAAAAAACCGTTAAAAGTTTATCTATTTTTAACGAATATCGGTAACATTGCAGCAAATCTAGTTGACACGCGACAAAATAAAGTATATTTTTTATTTTTTGCTAAGATTTGTAACTAATTATTATAGTTTTTAAAAAAAAAACATTTAAGTCTGAGGAAATATTGAAAGGTTAATCAATTGAATTTTTAATTATAATCATTTGACCGCTTAGATTTTCTTAATTTGGTTAAGGCTACGATATGAAACCGCTTTCACCTGAAGTAAAGGAATTGCTTGTTTTAGACCGTCAACATGTGTTGACCTTCCACAAACTAGCAGGAAAATATTGACTGTCTATATCTGGGGTAAGAAAGATTTACCTAAACTTTCTTGAACGAGGAAACGTCACGTCGTCAGCTTCAAAGGCTCTTGTTGAAGGAAGAGAAAGACCACGGCAGCTGATGATCGAAGAATAAAAATTGAGGCTCGAAAAAACCCTTTATCTTCGACCAGAAGCATTAAAGAAGATCTGCAGTTATCAATAACAAAGAAAGAACAGTCCAAAGACGACTTAACGAAGCGGCTTAAGAAACTTTTTTGCGAAGAAAAAGCCTTTACTGCGTAAAGTTAATGTAAGAAAACGTTTAGCTTTCCCAAAAAAGTATTTAACCAAGCCGCAAGTCTTTTAGGAAAGCGTGATTTGTTGTCCAATGAGTCAAAATTTGAATTAAAAAACTCAAAAGCCAGAAAGCGATTTTGTTGCAAACCATCCGAGAGACTGAGTCAAAGGTGCATACAAAAAATTGTTGAGCATTGGGGAGGATCATTTAAGGTCTGGGGATGTTTTTCCTTCAGTGGGGTTGAAAATCTTGTCAAAATCGACAGTAAAATGGGTTCTAGTTACAATATTGTCAAAGAAAATCTTTTTTCTTCAGCTTCGAAAATGTCTTTGGGGAATTATATTTTTCAACAAGATAATGACCCAAAGCATACTAGCAAAGTAGCTAAACAGTTCTTTGTTCAAATCAATGTTGATGTTCTAGAATGGCCTCCCCAATCCCCAGACCTTAGTCCAATTGAGCACCTTTGGCCCATTCTGGATGACATGTTTCCCTTGAATGAGCGTTGCAGCTTACCATCTTTTTGGGAAAGTATCCAAAATGAATGGGAGAGAATTCCTTCACAATTCTTGAAAAATCTGGTCTGCAGCATTCCCAAACGTCTTGCTGCAGTTATTCAAAACAAAAGAGGAGCCACTCCCTACTAATTTTTATTACTTATTAGGTTGTTTTTTTTTTTATATTGTATACATTTTTAGGTTGATATTTGAATTTGCACTTTATTTTGTCTTTTCTTCTTTTTAAATATTTCAATATCTTATGTTTTCTTACCTCAATTGTGTAAATAACTATTAATTTAATTGTAAAATAGCCTTAAGTATAATAAATCTTTGGAGAACAAATTGAATATTATATGTTTATTTCAATTTAAAATCTCAAATTCGAGACTTGCACTTTATTTTGTCCGACAGTGTATGTATTACCATCACTGAGAAGATTTTCAATTTTCGAACAATAATATAATCTATTGTATCAGGTACTACCGTGCAATAGCCTTTATCTGCAGGCAAAACAATCAGATCTTTGTCCGCTCTTAGTTTTTTCAAAGCTATTCTCTCTCTGGTCGTTATGTTGTGTTTAATTGGTTTTGCCCTACGAATTAAAACTGGTACATCTTGTATAATTGTTTCAGATCTAAACTTTTCAATTTTGTTCCTACGTAGACACTCTTCAACACAACCTATTATCGACTCAGTAGAAATATTTAATGGTGTAGTTGCAAAATTCATACCTTTCGAAAGGATAGACATGGTATTTTCATCAAGTTCTTTACTAAACAAATTTCTCACCGTGTCCGCCATGCATTGATCTATTCTTTTTTGTTTGCTTATCTTTGTCATGAGTTTTTCTAATCTCATTTCCTTATTTTGTAAAATTTGTAACTTTGATAGCATTAATTCAGTCCCCAAAAATAGTATTGTAGGGCAATACTCAAAATGTGGCTGTATAATGAAATTATTTATTTAAATGGCCATAGAAATGCAAGTTTTTTTCGTATTCTTTGTAAGAACCCGATTTTTATAGCTATTTTTGTAGAGATCATCTCAAAATGTTTTTTAAAAGTTAAATTACTATCCAGGAATACTCCTAGATTTTTGGTTTCTCTTACACACTCAAATTAATTAATTTTACAAATCAATCTTTATTCTGGTAGTAACATTGTTTTAGTTTTTTCTGTGTTTAGTTTGCTCATATTCAAATAATTTTTTATATTGTTGATGTCCGTTAACAACTTCAAGGCACTATTTTTACCTCTTTATCTTCAATGCAAAATAAGCCACCATCCGCAAATAGTTTTAGCTTACAATATTTTAAAACGTTTTTTATATCATTTATATTCATCACAAATAGTATTGTGCCCAAAATTGATCCTGTGGTACCCCCAAATATGAATTTAGTGCAACAGAACTTACCCCATTAAACTCTACAATTTGCTCTCGTCCTATTAGATATGACTTCAACCAATTGATGTAGGTACCTCTTATGCCATACCCATACATTTTTTTTTAACAAAATGACTCTATCGAACTTTTCGAATGCTCTTTTCAGGTCGTTAAAAATTGCTGCTTTTTTCTTATTTTGTTGTAATATCTCCTTCCAGTTCGCCATTACATAGTTCAAACAGTAATGTTTTCGTCTGAATCCAGACTTTTTCCAATATTTTTTCGTAAAGTGGAAGCATGTTGATTGGTTGAAAGTCTACACATTTTCTTGAGTTAGAAATTTTTTCCACTGGTGTAACGATCAACGTTTTCCATGTGTTTGGAAACTTACCACTTTCAAGGGAGTAGTTTATTAAGTTTAATAAAGCAGGTCCAATTATTGTAACACTCTCATTTATCATTTTTTATTCTTATTATTTATCTTCTTTTCTTCTTCCCATTTCCGGCGTTACGAGTAGTGATCTTGAAGCGATCACAACTCTCCCATTTTTCTGCTTCATACTAGTGATCCGCCTGTGGGGTACGCCGCGTTGACCTCAGAAAGCGTCGGCAAGCCTCCCGGTTTTGGATTGTTCCATGTCTGAGGCCAACCAAATGCTGCTGTTTTTGCATTTGCTTGTACCAGGAGTGTTTTGGCCTGCCTTTTCTTTTTCGTCGCGAATTTGTTGAAACGTTGTACGATATTGCCTTTTGGACGGGGTTCTGTGGATCTCTCCTTTGAACATGACAATACCAACTGAGCCGGTCGTGCTGAATTTTGTACAAGATGGTACTTTTGACATGAAGGCTTCCACGGATCTTAATATACTTCTAATTCGATCAAGCTTTGTTACTCCTGCTGTCATCCGAAGCATCTTCATTTCGGCTGCCGTCAATTTGCTCTCATACTTTTTGTACATTGTCCAACATTGTGAACCGTATGTCAGAGCTGGACGGACAGCTGCTGTGTAGAGTCTTTCCTTCAGCTTAGGGGGCATTTTTCGATCACAGATGATAGCGGAGTTTTCTCGCCACTTCATCCACCCTTCGCTTACTCGATGATTGATGTCGTCATCACAAGTTGCTATTGATCATAGATCCCAGATATTTAAAATTTTCACACTTGGGAAGCACATTTCCATTCAAATAAATGTCTGGAATAGGCTTGTCTGGATCAGAAAAAGGGCAGCACAGGTATTCAGTCTTTTTAGCGCTAATACGGTACCTACCCATTTCCTTCCAGAACATCAATCCAAACGTCAAGTGCTCGTTGCAGGGATGTAGGATCCTCGCTTATGATGGCTCCATCGTCAGCAAAGAATAATTGTTGTACTTTATTGTCCGTTACTTTTCCTTCGAGCAAATAATCCAGAACAGCAATAAAAAGCAGTGGACTCAAGACACTTCGCTGATGTACACCTACTGTTATTTGGAATTCTTCGGTGACTCCAGCTGGGCATCTCACTTTTGTAACTGCTCCCTCGTACATGTCCATAATTATTCGCACATAGGCTTCAGGAACTCCTCGGTGTCTGAGGGCCACCCATATCAGATCTCGTGGTTGTCGATCGAATGCTTTATAGAAGTCAACCAACACAAAATGCAAATCCTCTAAGGCATCTCGGTGTTTTTCCATAAAGATCCTTATACTTTGGATTGCGTCTGTAGTTGACTTACCCGCGACAAGCCCGCATTGGTCATCAGACAGCCTTATTATTTTCCGCAGTCGGCTATCCAAAACCCGCTCAACGATCTTCATAGTGTGGGACATCAACTTGATCGAACGATAGTTGTCACAGCTTCTGGTATCTCCCTTTCCCTTGTACATTGGAAGAAGAAAACTTTCCCTCCATTGATTAGGCAAACTGTCACCTCTTATAAGTTTGGAGATGAGAATCGTGAGCCATCTCAACCCGATGTCTCCCATATTTTTCCAAAACTCATGTGGTACCTCGTCTGGCCCAATCGCTTTGCCTTTTTTGGAGTTCTTAACTGCCTCCCTAACTTCTTCGACTGTGACGTCGGATACTTCCGTAAAGTTAGGTGCAGCTGTTGGAAAGTGGCGCCGATATTATTTATTATTTATATACCTATTTATTAGTTAAAGTTATTTTTGTTAGGCATCATTTCAACTATTTTTAGAACTTCTTCTATTGTATTAAATTTTTTGAACTTAAAGCAATTTTCATTATGTACACCATTTTGATTTGACCACTGAACACTTTGTATTTTTTGATTAATTTCAATTACACTTTTGATAAAAAATTCATTAAATTTATTGGCAATCATTTTATTGTTTGTTACTTTGCTTCCATTAAACTCAATATCGTTAATTCCTGTTACCATCTGTCTATAATGATCTGTTTTTGATCATTAGTACTGTTCAATTTATTTTGAATATATCAGTCACTTTAAGATTATTTTTATAACTATTTCTGATTCTTTTATACTCATGCCAATCATCGACGCTTCTAGTTAACACAAATTTTAAGTGACTTCTAATTTTGTTTGACTTCTGACTCCTTAAATCATTGATGAACCATTTTTGGTCTGTTTCTTTGAATGACTTTTGAACCACAAAACTCTGTATGACTCTGAGTATTTCCTTTTCAAATTTTTCACCGCTCCCAATTTTTTAATTATTTTTATATTTAATTAGTAACTTTTAGAATTTTATTTTATTTATGTAGGGTGTAGGCTTGTTTGCCAAAGGCCCAGGATGGATAGGTTGGGGCAAGACAAGAAAAAAATTGTATGAGAGGAGGGTCTATATCCCTCCGTGTAAGCGCAAGGTGCAATTTTAACGTTCCAGTAAAATAGAGTAGCAATGCCTGAAACTGGTCCACAATTCTTTTCACTGCACCGTGCAATGACAACCAACGTGTCTGACTCGGATGCAACATTTTGTTGGCTAAGTTAATAATGCTACAAAAATCTTGAAACTCTTTGAGCAAGTGTTGCCGCTTTGCGCTACAGTGAAAATGGGAAAAAATATCGCGACATAAGATTTCAACATCGTCTGGAAGATTCTTGCAAGCACTACTAGCAACTAGGTGGAATGTGTGGCAAATACATCTCATTGTAAATAAATGAGGAATTTTTTCATTTAGAAGTTTCGAAACTGAGTTGTATTTGCCAATCATTACGCTGGCAGCATCGGACGCAAAAACAATCAACTTTTTTCAAAGGGTGTATCAAAGCTATATATCTACACCCTTAACTACAGAGCTTCGTCATTAAATGTGAGTGCTGACTCAGAGACTGTACCTAGGCGTACGAGAGTTAGTGACTCTTGGATATCCCAAGACACCTGGGGAAAAAATTTAGCTTCGTAAATCGTTGAAGCTTCAAATAAACGCCGAGACAGACGCTCAACGAAAGGCTGAATTGCGAAGCGAATATCGGACTGCACACAAAATGGTCTATCGTTGTGTGAGACGTGACAGGAGGGTGAGGATAGATGTTAGATGGACTCGCTGAAAATGCTGAAAACGCTGCAAGAAGAGGAGATATCCGAGAATTGTACCAAATAGCCAAAGAAGTTGTCGGGAAAAAAAAGCAACAACAATCATCCTGTAATGGATGTGGATGGGACACTATTGGTATCAATTGAAGATCAGCTTTGCAGGTGGAAGGATCACTTTTGTGCCCTGTTAAATGATCCCGTTGAACAGAGTGCTGAAGTGCCCCAACTCAACGAGATGCGCAGATCCTGCAGGGGTATTGACATCGAACCCCCTTCAGTAGCGGAATTTGAAACATCGATTAATCTCCTCAAAAACAACAAAGCAGCCGGACTTGACGGAGTACCAGCGGAATTCCTGAAAGCTGATCCCGCCACAGCAGCTAGTATCTTGCATCCGCTTATACAAACTGTTTGGGAAAACGAAATCTATCCCAGGGATTGAAAGGATGGAGTGATTGTTAAGTTGCCAAAAAAAGGTGATCTCAAGAACTGCAACAACTGGCGTGGTATAACCGTTTTGTCCGTTTTTCTAAAGCTAATGACAACTTTAATACTTGAACGGATAAAGGCTAGAATTGAGACTACACTCAAGAGGCATCAGGCTGGCTTCCGCAGCGGTCGGTCGTGCGTTGACCATATCAACACCTTACGCATTGTTCTTGAGCAGTCTGTAGAATTTCAAACACCGCTAAATCTCATGTTTGTAGATTTTGAGAAGGCCTTTGACCGAGTTAACCGAGAATGTATATGGAGATCACTTCTTGGTATAGGAATTCCGCCAAAAATTGTTGCCATTATAAAGAAGTCCTACAACAATGCAAGGTGTTTCGTGTTGCACAATGGGCAGCTATCCGACTCTTTCGAGGTGCGTCAGGGTGTGAGACAAGGCGATGTTTTATCGCCAATTCTTTTTCTGCTGGCGATAGATGATGTTTTGACGGCCAGCGTCGGTACAACTGAGAGGCAGGGTATTCAATGGAGATCGTTTGAAAGGCTTAGCCATTTAGACTATGCCGACGATATATGTCTCATGGCAAATAACATCAGTGGGCTGAACGAGATGTGTCAAACTTTACGGGTGAAAGGAGAATCGTGCGGTCTTAAAATAAATAGCAAAAAGACAAAAATAATGCTAACAGGCCCCCCATCACAACATCGTATTATTCTGCATGACACGCCTGTTGAAGAGGTCGAACAATTAAATTACCTCGGAAGTATTGTATCAGCAAACGGTGGTATGGATCTGGACGTAAAAAGCAGAATAAATAAAGCTCGCGTTGCCTTTGGTGCTCTGTCCCAAATTTGGAAATCCAGTCAAGTCTCCTTACGCACTAAACTGAGATTATTCGAATCCAATGTGAAATCCGTGCTATTATATGCTTGTGAAACATGGAAAGTCTCGGCCACCATCTCGAGAAAATCGCAGGCTTTTGTGAACCGCTGTCTGCGTCACATCCTGAAAATTCGCTGGCCACAAACAATATCCAACCAGGAATTGTGGCGTAGGACAGGTCGCTTGGACATCGACATCAGAAAGCGCAAATGGCAATGGATTGGTCACACACTGAGGAAACCAAACGATGATACCTATTGCGAAGCAGTCTTTTGAATGGAATCCTCAGGGGTCACGGCGGGTTGGAAGACCAAGAACAACATGGAAATCTACAGTGATATCAGAAGCTAATTCCCAGAGAAAGACGTGGCCACAGTTAAGGTATCTAGCGGAAGATCGAGAAGGATGGAGACGTTTTGTTGACGCCCTATGCCCCGAGCGGGGTTACAGGACCTGATGATGATGATATCAAAGCTATAAAATAAGTCAGTCCATTTTAAAAATAGATATTAAGCGTTCGCTTCGGGAGCTTCAATTAAAGAAAAAAAGTACTCCCCAACATTCATGTGTGCGTTTACATACCTTAATGACAACCATACTTTTTGTTGGATCTACCGAGGTGGATTCATCAATTATAATTGAAAACATTTGATTTCTTAAAATAGATAGAAGTTTATCGAAGCTAAATCTACCGGTAACATTTTTAATATTCGCTGTTGCTTTCGTCCTGCCGAGGCTCATATTTTTCACAATATTTGAATCAGTTATTTCAGATTTTAGAACTCCCATAAGATGATCCATTGAATTTAGAGCTATGTTGTGCTCTGCCGCAAATGCACACAATCTTAACTCCAATGTTTTTGTCTTTAGCTCAAATGGAGTAATTACAAAATTTGACATTTTAGGTTGAGGTTTTTCGCAGCGTAGTCAAGTTTTTTTATTTTTTTGTGTCCGTCCGTGCTTTTGTAACTTTGACTTTTTTGGTAAGAGATCTACATTACATACCTTACAATAAGCACGAATTTCACAGCTTTTTGCAAAAGTGGATGTGGATGCAGTCAGTTGATGCTGACTGCTTTCTTTCGCACAGCAATGGTTTAAAATCAGGTAATAATTCCCAATCTTTTCTGTATTAAGATCGAGAACGCAGTGTTTTAATATTCTTGTTTGTTTTTGATCTTTTTTCACTTTCTGTGTCCCTATCAGTCCCTGTAGATGAAGAAGCAGCTGAATTGATTTTTTCCTTTTGCCTTTTTCCTCAAACGCCAACAAATGTTTGTTTATATCTAATGCACACCATAAAACACTGATATCCATTTAGACATACCCATTTCGCATTGGAATAATTACTTTGAGGAAGCAGAAGCAGAAAAAATGAACTAATCCGATTAAGGATAGGTCGAAATCCAGAAGAAAATGGGTATAAACAAGAACCACCAGCAATAAATACATAAAAATTAAAGTGCAAGCAACGAATTTATTAATTTTGCAGTACCAACCAGCTGGCAGAGCAGAAGCGCTTTTGTGAAATGAATGAACTGGAATCTGGAATAGAATATACAAGAATGCAAAACGGGACTAATTTTTTTTTTCAACCAACAAAATCTGTCAAAGTTCGGATTTCAATCAAAGGCGCATTCGTTTTTGTTGGTTGTGCATTGTGGAAGTACCCGCTACAATGAAGGGAATTCCCCCAACGTACTGCACGCGTTTAGCAAAGTTAAAAGAATATACTATAGGCTATATTATATTTATGAAATTATGTAGGTACTAAGCACATTTTTTAAGTTTTGTTTAGGATTTGATCAGGCATCAGGGCAACTTGGAGGCATATGGCTTGCCCCAAGACCGGAGGTCCCTTCCGCCCCTAACTAACTAACTAACAGTCCGCCACTGGATCTATCCTGACAGTTACAGTTTTGTTTGCCCCTTGAAGCTTTACGTTCAAATCGCTAAAATGTTGGCAAATAAAAAACATCAGTTTCGAAAGCCATATGTTACATCCATCAATAATGGTCGATTTTTCCCTCATTTTGTAAAAACAATCTTATTTCTTCCAAACAGTCAACAAATCTTTCAAGAATGTGAACGCGACTTCCAGCGAACCAAAAGGTGGGATCGGATCGAGCCAAAAGGTTCAAAAAGTAGCAACGCCCATGAGCATGTATGATAGACAAAAAAGAAGAAAACTAAGCTCGATTTGGACATTGCAGATTCTGCCGCTCGAAGGAGCAATCTGATTTTATCTATTAATGACGTGTCGACTTAATATTTTGCCGCGTGCCGTTGGTTCGCCATCACTGACCTCGAAGGTTTCCTGCACGCACCGTATAGAGTAAGTTCGGGTAATGTGGACACTCTTAATTGTTGTCAGGAATATGTCCTAAGATATAGCTGTTGTTGAGATAGTTAAAACTTTTAATCATTCTTTAGAACGTTAGCAACAAGTTTCACTTAACTTTCGAAACAATTTTTCTCAAATAACGTATATATTATCTAAAGTTTCCAAAAATTGAAAACCCACCCTTTTAAAAAAATGTCGGGTAATGTGGTCCTTTCAGGGTGGTTAATGTAGAGTAGTACTCCACATAACCAGAAAGAGACTGATCAAAGCAAAATTTAATGTTTTTCGGTTTGATATTTTCTTTTTATTATAAACTTATAAAACAAAATAATAAAAGTAAATACTAAGCCTTTGTAGACTTCAAGTTTCTTCAAAGTTAACAAAACCAGAAACAAAAAACATAAATAAAAAATTAATGAAAATGGTATTTTTCAAACATAAAAGGAACTTCATTTGACTTCATAATTTGAAATATAAAATAGTTTTAAGAAACAGAAACATAAGTAAATGTTCTAAATAACAAAATAAATAATGGTATTGCATCAATTTTTAATCTTTCTTATAATCTGCAAAAATTCGTCACATGAGCTGCGTATAAAAACAGCACTCCGCTTCGGGATGCATTTTTCGTGAGACCAAATAATATCACATTGGAAACATTGAGTCCATTTTTCTCCAGTTATGTCATCACTCCATAACACGTCGCAAAAATTACATTTTGTGTCTTTTGAGGCCGGAAATTCCACCATTTCATCTTCAGAGTCAGCAAGTATGTAAGTTCTTATACGAAGGAAGGCTTTCGTCTGATGATGAGGATTGCCGACGTTTCGAAGTGGATGGTTTGCTAAACTGTCTTTTTGTTTGAGATGACTTTTGCTCCTTTTCATTTCTTATATTTTCTTTTTTTGCTGGTTGCATAACCCTTGGCTGGTTTCTGTTGTTAATTTTAACAGCTCTCGGGGTTTTATTAAGACTTTCTTCTAACTGATTCTTATATCTACGGTGATATTGTTAAAACTGCGGCTTGAGTTTTTCTCCCCTTATTTCTGGGCTCAACCTTTTTCATTTTCGGAGGAGGGGAAATATCCCACGGCGTAAAATTGGGTTCAGTCCGGCTCAAAATCGAATTTGACTCGCTTTGACTATTTATTTCTGCCACAATATTTCCCATTTCTATGGCTTCAGGAGTCAAGCTCGATTTGCTAAGATTTGTTGTCTCAGCTTCAGGTTTAAATGTCTTCTGGTAATGGGTGAGGTCAGGATCATGAACAGGCTCAGGTTCAGTCTCACATGGTAGAAAGTCAGAATCTGGAAAAATGTTTGTTTTCCACTCACTGCAACTTGTCCTGTTTGTACCTTTAGATACGCATTATTAAACAACTGAGCTATATCACCCAAAGCGACTTTCCTTCCAGCTTCTCGCATAAAACGTCTTATTTCATCATTGTAATACTTTTTGAGAGGACTCATAAATGTTCTAGGTATCCAACGGTTGCATCTTATGTGTGCAGTGTGGTGGTAAGGAAACAATTATCACGAAATTCTGTCTTACTACGTCAATAACTTCTAAGTTCCTAGTGTGGCCATAGTGACCATCTAGGATTAAATGGCTGCTGTTCAGAGGGTTTGGAAAACTCCAAAAAATGACGGAACCACTCTTTAAAAATGGGCAATTGAATCCACCCCGAAATATGAAAAGTCGCCTTTGAGTCAGCAGGAGCGTTATTCATGAAAAGCAGGTTGTTTCTTTTCCGCAGAAATATGAAATAAGGTGAATTAAAGCTGCCACTAGCGCTCATGCAATTTACTACTGTTACTAATGAACCACGTTCAGCCGAGGTCAGAGCTCCAATTTGACAATCCTGGATGGTTGGAAGTTATATTTTTCGAAAAATTCTTCCAAAATGTCAAAAAACTGGTTTACATTTTGCCGATTGAAGCCTTTAGCTCTGTCGATGGAAGGTCCCGTAGGGATCCGAAAGCTCAACTCGCTTTTGTGTCTTTGCAAAAAGCCATACAGCCAGTCTTCACCGGCTGTCTTATGGAGTAGCGAAAACTTGTTTGCAATATTATTTCTTTGGGCCATTTGGAAAGCCAAGCTTCGAATATCACTTCTGGTTAGTCCCCAATAACGGTTTTCCATTTCGTGTAAGTATTCAACAAGCTCGTTTTCCAGATTTTTACTAAAAGTTGTTTTGCGACCCAAGGGAGTCGATAAAAGGTCATTTATGCTCTAACCACTTCGTGCCATACGTTGAAGCGTTGTTTTGGGCACACTATATGTTTTTGCCGCCAGTTTAACACCCATTTCTCCTTTTTGGATGGCAAGTAGATCTCTTTCCACACTTTTGGGGTTCCATTTCGTTACTTGTATCCCCTTTTTGGCATTTTCTGATGAATCTATAAATTAACGTAAGAAATTAGACCTCACGCAAAACAGATGGCAAATGTGGAGTACTACTCCACTTTACCCGCTTGAGGGTACTCCACAATAGCCGAAAAGCACGTTTCATAAGTAAAACTTTGCTATTTTTATAAGATTCAAGCGAAACATTGAAACTCACCTTTTAAATCAAGAAATACGAAATGAGAATGCCGAAAAAGAAACATTTTGCCGAATTAAAGCTTAGCTTAAATAGATATAAACTTTAACTTAAGAACGACCTCACTCCAAAACATGAAACACTGCACTGCGCAAAGCCTAGTGCTCATTAGCACGTGGTAATAAAAGATATTGCTGTCTGGTTAACTGAACCAACATGTACCAACAATAGCGGATCTCTTGCTCTCTCACTTATAGGGGAATTGCAGTGACCCACATTACCCGCCTACTCCACATTACCCTAACTTACTCTTGTATCCTATGGTAACTTGTAGCCTAAATTTGATTAAGTGTTAATTAATTAAAGAGTATCCGGCTCTTATCTCATTTTTGTGCTGTTGATATCAATTTGGCATGTAAATGGATCCTCTTATTTTTCTATTAAAATTCTAAAGTCAGTCTAAGTTAAAGTCATAAAACCAAAAAGGGCTTTACAAATTAAAAACAAAAAACAGGATTGTGCCTAATTAATTTGAAATCGATGCCCCTTAGTTCAAAAGAATTGTAGTTCGTTCTGATAGAAGCTAATAAAAGCTAATAAGGTTTTGTTTGTATTAACAAACTGATGAAAAAGGCACCAGAATTAAATAAACAATTTATACGTGTTTTGAAAACCACGCGGCTGAAAGCAAATGAGTTCCCACATCATTAAAACCAAACTTATGACAATTTTATTGTCACACTTTTCATTGTATTACATGAATTTGCATGATTTTGATTATATCAGCACTGAAATCCTTTTGTAGTGTTTCCACTAAAAACCTTTTGAAATTTAAATAAAACACTTCTTCAATTGGGAACCACCAACTTTATTGGCATTTGGCGATTCGGTAGTCCGGCTTTAAAAGCCCACAAGTGTGTTTTGATGGTTGTTCAGGAACATTCAAAGACTTCTTTTAAGACGAATTAATTTAAGTTATGTCATCGTCGAGATAAATTTTCTGGAGAGAGCACTTGGGCTCCCACTCAGCTGACCATGGAGAATTGTCCTTAGTTTTGTTACATTAGATTTGTTGCGATGTGCGAATAGAATGACTTTGACGGATATGAGAATGTAAACACAAATGCTCATCACTTCTATTTTTATAATTTTTTATTATTTGCTATTGCTATGACCTTTATGTCATGAGATAAACCATCGATTGATTTGCATAAACATCACTATATGCGGAAGTCACGCGAATGAGTTTTAGGACTACTCTATGGTCAAAATGATGTGTGCGGCTGACTCTTAAGAACAACCATCATACCATTAAAGCGCGTTCTCAAGTCATTTGTTTTATGATGATGGATTACATCGGTAGCTAGCCCAGCAACAGGTTTGCTATGAAATAAAAAAAAACTAATGTTTATTTTATTAGCTGAATATCTATTAAAAATCGATTAGCAAACTAAATCGTGGGAAGATGTATGATTATGAAATATAAGAAATAAAAACTTAGGCTGTTTTTGGTCAAACGAATGACGAGTTTATTGCTTACTCACGATTAAAGAGACGGTATGGAGCCTTAAAAGAGCAGAGCATGTGCGTATGGTTTCCAATGAGAATTGTCTTACACGAGCCCTTAGAAGTTGTTATGGTTAAGATGTTTAAATGCGGCGCTGTTAAGCCACTAAGGAACACTTAAGAAGCCGAAAAGCAAAAAAAAAGTTTATTTATTTTACAACAATGGCTTTTGTTGAACACGTGCTGTTACAGAGTTTAGAAAAGCAATAATTAAAAGATTTATTGCTGAGGTTGCTTGTAGTTTGGTTTTGGTGATATATTTTTGCATTATCTAAGTGAATAGAGTTTTAAAGACTAGCATATGCACAAAGCAAACTGTTTCGATTCATTTACTTGAGGTTAGTTTTCCCATGTGTTTAGAGTAAGTGAAGCTGTATATCTACTTATGTGGCCTGAAAGATGAACGTCTAACGTCTAAGACCTAATCATGCTCTAACAGTAACCGTCCCTTCCTCAACAATAAGAACATCGACATTCGAGATAAGCATGTGTACAGGCTCGTTGGAAAACAGTGCAGAGGTGTAGGCTATACTCTGATAGTGTCCAAATTAGAGTAATCTGTCTAAAATTTGTGTGCTGTGCAGCGACGCAGTGTGAGGTCTGGTCAAAGGAAAAGTGACGAGAAGTCATTTTTTCAAACCGTAACAAATTTCTGTGAAAATAAGGCTGAGTTCCAAAACACAGAAGCTGCGCAGATGCTGCAAAGTCATGCGTTCCGAAAATTAAAAAAGAAAATTTTTAAAAAGTCAAAGTTTCTTAACGCAGTTTTAAGGTATACGATGCGCAGTAACTGCGCAGCGAACGCATACATTTTTTTTGTATGTTTTCATTTGACGTTAATGAAAAAAAAGTTTTTACTACAAAAAGAAAACGCTTGTTCAAAGAAAAAGATGGAGTACAAAGAAAAGTAAGCGAATCTATACATATACTAGCTGACTCGCCGGCCACAGTGGGGCAAGATACGTCGTTTTGTGATATTAATTATTTTCACTATGAATTGAGAGTTGTTTTGCAATGATTTGTGGTTTTATGATGAAAATGCAAGATTCTTGCACGAAGCCAAAGAAAAAAGTTTGGGGGATCCTACTCCCCTCGCCTACAGGCGGGGTCGATTTTGTGAAAAGTTGACTTAAAATTAAAAAAAAAAACATTAAAAATTACCTAAACAGCACATGGTAATCCGTTATAGCTTTTTCGAAAGCTTATACTTCATTCTTTAATTTGATTCCTAATTCAATTTGTTGGAGTGTATAGTATTTGAAAAATTAAATATTAAAGTTAAATTTTTGAAAAAAATCACACCTTTTTATTATAAAGTTGATTTTTTCCAAGTTTTTGATTCAATACAAAAAACTTCCTTCTGATATGACTACTTCATCTAAGTAAGCAATAAATAAAACAAGGTTTTGATCAATTGAGGAATTAATAATATAACAAAATTTTATTTTAATTTATTTATATAATTTTAATCTGAATCGTAACATACTAAATTCTCAGTTTCAAACATTTGAATAGCTTCAGGATGAAATGTTTTTTTGTTAATATTTAATTTTTTAAGTAAATTTGAAACCGAAGGATCCGAAGAAATCATCATACGATTAAAAATATCAGTTAAAGTGTCTTTTCTAGAAGATTTTCTGCTGTATTGCTCTCGGAAAACTTTGAAATCTCTGTTTCTAGATTCTAAGGCTTCCTCGCTTAGTTGACCAATTGGAAGCAAACAATTCATGGCAATATGATGGCCATCTATCAAAATTTTATGAACGGTAGTGCTCGTATAATACCAGGGGTATAAAAAAACAAAATACCTAGCGGTTTCCTCACAAAAAAATTTAAACTTTTGTGGGCTTAGCTTAAAACCACTTGTTTACATTGTAAGATGATATAAAACTTTACAATTAAAGCCTCATTGACACCCGTTATGGAAGCAGATAAACTGCTATTTTCAAAAAACCTTCTTGCCACATTGCCTGTATTTGTGTTGCAGTAGCCAGGCTTAGGTCTATCAACTATCAAACTTTCTCTCTGAATTCTTTTTGAATTCGTAGTTTATTTTGCTGTACAATAGCTTCTGTTTTTTCATTTGTTCGCCATTCTTTAACCGGAAGCTTATATGCAACGTGCAGGAGGCATTCAATTTAGAGAATCCATACCCATGATGTAGACAGCCCAAATGATAAAAAGTCCTCGTTTATTGGTTGCTGCACCATTTTGTCAATATCGTTAAAATCTTTGGAAGTTGCATGGCAAAGATAACACCTTATAGAAGACTTGGTGTCTGTCAGGCTTTGCATAATTTTCCGTAGATCATTGAGAGGATGGTCTGATGCTTCACGCTGTAGTTGATATTTGCAAGTATAATTTTCGAACTTTGAATATTTTGAATTTGGGATTCCGTTGCATTTTTTTCATTTCGAACAAGTTCATCGGTTTCTTTCTCAAAAATATTTTCAAAGGGCGACAAAAACGTGCAGACGAAGGACATGGATTTTTCCAAATTTTTTTTTTGTCTGCTTCCGTAATTAGTTGCAATGGAACGAGACACTTAATGAAAACAAATTTATCGCTTGCATCTTGGCTATCCAAAAATTTTTGATGGTACGAACTGCCATCGAAACCCCACTTTGATATGAGTGTTAATTGATTAACTTCTGAGCCGAAATGTTCTAAAACGCTTGCCTGATTACTTAAAATATTTCCACTTGTGTGATCAAGTAGATTTTGTAAAGGAACTTCTGCAAAAGTTTCCTCAACACATATATCATCAGGATAGCAATTCTTTTTTTCCTTTTGAATTTCTTTGTAATCCGGAAAAACATCTTTCGCATAGCTTCTTACGATGTTGTTTTGATGTAACAGTTTTGCTTCCATTAGCATCGACAACGCTTGCAATGATGAAATCATTTGTGTCTTGTCCTTACTTGCCCGGTTTTGAAGTAACTCTGGAGATGATGTAACAGATTTTATAAAGTCAGCTTCCTATTTTTCACCCATTGCTCGCAAACTCATTTGGTCCGCAAACACAATGTCATCAGTTGGAACTGTGCATCTAAGCTGTGCGGTACGTTTTCTTTTCGTTTGCTCACTGACTTCTTCAAAACTAAGTGAAGAACGTCCGTGGCCAACACAATATATTTTAAACTCAATATTTTCATCAAGCCATTTTGCTTCATTTAAAAATAAAGATTTTTGAGTTCGGTTTAACCGTTCCCATTTACTTTTAAATTGGTGCTTGAAGTCTTTAAGCTTTAGTTTTAGATGGTTAGAATTTTGATGGATTTCCATAAATTTGTCTTCGAACTTTTTTTTCTTGCTGTTTAGATATAGACCAACCAGTTTTCGTCTGGAGCATTGAAATTCAAGGTTTTGACCACCTATAAATTTCAATATATAATTCATAACAAGCAACGTGAAAAATAAAGAGAAAAACTTGTTGTTTTATTATCTAGCCACGACTTATAAAAAGCAGAAATAAAACGGTCAGTCATAAGTAATCAAATAACCATAAAAAATATATAGTATGATTGTAGTTTTAATAATTTTTAATTTAAGAAATCATAAAAAAATATTTTCGGCTTTTTTCAAGGACTTCTCTTTTTGATTTATATTCACTAAGTATCTGTCATCTGGCAACACTTACATAACCGGTTGAAAAATGCCGAAACGGAAGATATTACACTAAGTTTCATGTGAGACCTTAGAAAAACAGCTACATAATTTTTGTAACCTCGCCATTCTATATCAAAACAAGTTTTTCCATTTTTTTCTTTTTTAAGTTTGCATATTTAATAGTACTCGCCCAACCACTATGCACTATGTCGAGTTGCATAGTAGGCCTTTTTTGTTGTGTTGTTGTTGTTTTCATTCGAATGAAACGAACATTTGTAAAATTTGACACGCGTGCCTAAACTGAACGTGCAATTGCGTTTGTTCTTAAAAATTTAAGCAAATAAAAATACAAATTAAAAAAAAAGCATTGAAAAAAAATTCCTAAAATATCAACCTGAACAAATGGACAAGCGGAACTTTTAATTTCTCTTCTTGAAGTGAGCCCAGTTCTGTACGATATTCAAAGTGCGGATTATTTAGGTAAATCGTAATAAAAAAAGTGAAGCGCTTCATAACATATGTAATGAAATGAAAACCATTAGGCCAAACACCAGTGTCACTGAGATACAGTTAAAAATTAAGGGTTTGAGAACCCAATACAATAGAGAAAAGAACCAGATGATGAAATAAAAAAAAGTGGTGCTGGGACCGAAGAAATTTATAGCCCAAGTTGTGGTGCCTCGAGTTGCTTAAATTTTTTGACCAGTATTGCAATTCTTGTACAACGGTTTCAAATATTGAACCCAACGTAAGTATTTGTAAAACTAAAATACTTTTTAAATAGACTTTTTTAGTAATTTTTTTTTTAAGTTGTTGAAACTGAAGCTGGGCCAAGTGCATTCAGCCAAGAGTCAAGAAAACCAAAGGTAATAATGTTATGTTATTAAGTTAATAAAATTATGCAGAAAAAAAATGTTCCTTGCAATATGGAAAAAAGAACGCAAATCGAAGAGTCGGTAAGGAAGGCGAACGATTATTTTTCAAAGCCTTCATGCAACTGCAACCAAACACCGGCAGCCGGTCTTGGCCAAATGGTAGCAACGGATTTGATGAATGTGCCAGAAGACATTTTCTTGGAAGTAAAATGGAATATTTTAGAAGCCATCAGAAATGGGATTCGAAAAAATATGGATAGAAATATGAAGGCACAGGAAAATCATCAAGCCGTTGAAAACATTCACCACGCACATGATATTGAAAGTGATAATTTCAACTGTTTTGAAGATTCAATTACTGAAATTGATTATTATTTGGAAGACTGTGACGATCTGTAAAATTATAACTTTTGTTTTCGTTTAATTTAAAATATTTTTTTAGTTGCAATCAATTTTCAATTCAAAACCAAGATAAAATAAAGAAAGTTATTCATGATTCAATTATTTATGTCTGGCAGTTGTTTTGTATGGAAAGACCACTTTTCCGAGCTCTGTAACGGCGATGATGAACCCAATCTCCGCTGTTTGAGAGATAGAACCATTAGATTTAGGCGACGTAGACCAACAATTCCGCCAACACGACCTGAACGAAGTGAAGACAGCAGTATCCAAGCTAAAGTCCAACAAAGCTGCTGGATCTGATGGCCTCACTGCCGGCAGGCAATGACCTGGTTAGAAGTATGCACCAGCTCATTTGCAAAATATGGTCGGAAGAAAGCATGCCCGATGAATGGAACCTCAGCACTGTTTCCCCGGTCCTCAAGAAAGGAGACCCTCTGAACTGCGCCAACTACAGAGGTATCAGTCTTCTTAACATCGCATATAAGATCCTCTCTGCCGTATTGTGTGAGCGTCTGAAGCCATTCGTCAACAACCTGATAGGTCCTTATCAGTGCGGCTTTAGACCAGGAAAGTCCACGATAGACCAAATCTTCACACTACGGCAGATCTTGGAAAAAACCCAGGAGCTTCAAATCGATACCCACCACCTTTTCATCGATTTTAAGGCCGCGTATGACAGCATCTATAGAGAGGAGTTATATAGAGCTATTTCTAGTTTGGGCATCCCTACCAAACTTGTCCGATTGTGTAGGTTGACGATGACGATGACGTCAATGGCGCGTTTATGAGCATTGAGACGGAAGCGAAGAAGATGGGTTTGGTGGTCAATGAGGGCATGACCAAGTATATGCTGTCATCAAGAAAGGACACCCAACACCGACGTCTTGGACAGAACGTCACGATAGACAGCTATAACGTATGGATTATCATCAAGGTCGTGCTAGTAATGGTTTTATTTCAAATGCATTTCATATTTATTTCTTTTTGTCATACATTCCACCTAAGTCTGATATTGAAATTTATGAAACTCATATATCGAATGTTAAAAGCTTAGTTGATAATTTAGATGACAACTCTTTTATAATTACGTTGGGTGATTTCAATTTACCTTATTTAAATTGGATTTTCTTTGAACCAGATAAGTGTATAATGCCATTTAATGTAACTAGTAATGTAGAATTCCAAGTCGTTGATGCTATGGCATCAATTAATTTACAGCAAAGAAATCTTGTTCCTAACTCACTCGGTAGAATATTAGATTTAGTTTTTCTTGATAATGATATTGGTGCTTCTGTTGTTGAATCTGCATTCCCATATTGTTAGATAATAATACACACCATACGGCTTTAGATATTTCTCTAAGTTTAAACGTTGCATATTCTTGGAATTCAGATGCCAAAAATAATGAATATAAATTTGATTTTATTAATGCTGATTATGAATTAATGTGTAATTTTTTTAATGAATTTGATTGGCAATTATGTTTAAATTCTGACAACTTAAATTCTATTTTTGTGTTATTTAGGAGCATATTAGATAATGCGGTCTCTAGGTATGTACCACTAAAAAAATTAAAGCCTCAAAATAGTAAGCCCATTTGGTTTAACAAAAGTTTATTCCATCTTTACACGGCAAATTTCGTCAACTAAGGTCTGAATATGAATTTTTGAAAAAGTTTATCTTTAGACAATATGTTTGGACAATCGAATCAAAAATTAAACAAAATTCTAAGTCTTTCTGGTCTTATATTAATGAGAAACGTAAATCTTTTGGTATTCCGGCGTGTATGGTTCACAATAGTGTTACTGCCAATGATATGCAGCAGATATGTAATATGTTTGCTTCTTATTTTCAGTCAAACTATGAGGACAAATCTTTTGTTTATAAATCTACATTGACTCTTGCGTCATGTGTTGATTTAGGTTGTCTTAGCATTACTGAAGAAGAAGTTCTTTCAATGTTGTCAACCTTAGATCAAAGTGTTAAACTAGCTCCAGATAATCTGCCACCAATTCTTCTTAAATCCTGCCGGACTAGTTTAGCTAAACCTCTTAGCATAATTTTCAATAAATCATTGGCCAATGGCAAATTTTTAGATTGTTGGAAAACTTCTTTAATAACTCCAATACACAAGGCTGGTTGCAAAAACCAGATAAATAATTACAGACCTATAGCTAAATTGCAACTAATACCCAAGGTATTCGAAGCTATAGTTAAAAATAAAATTTATGAAATCGTCCGGAATTATATATCTGAATTTCAACACGGCTTTGTTTCTGGGAGGTCAACAGCTACAAATCTCGCCATTTTTTCAAACTATTGCCTTAAAACAATGGAAACACGTCAACAAGTTGACACAATCTTTACTGATTTTGCTAAAGCTTTCGATCGTGTTCAACATTCAGTTCTAGTTAGCAAGCTAAAACGCTTCGTTTTTCATTCAAATATTTTGAAATGGATTCGCAGCTATTTAGAAAATCGTATACAATACGTAAAGATTGGTTCTTCTATATCTACTGCTGTCTACAACTACTCTGGTGTTCCTCAAGGCAGCCATCTTGGTCCTCTATTATTCTTACTCTTCATCAATGCTCTACCTTCCTTCATTAAACACTCAAATTTTCTTTTATTCGCAGACGATCTTAAATTATTTAAATGCATTGCTTCCCTATCAGATGCTTATGACCTACAAGATGATATTAATAATATCACACATTGGTGTAATCTTAATGGTCTGCAAATGAATATAAGCAAATGCTCAGTTCTTACATTTTACAGAATTCTCTCGACGGTAAATTTTCAGTATTCGATCCAAAATGAAATTCTAACAAGAGTGGAAAGTCATAAGGATCTTGGGGTAGTCTTTGACTACAAGCTGAATTTTTCAATGCACTATGATTACATCATATCACGTGCAAATTCATTATTTGGTTTCATGCGTCGCAATACCAAAGAATTTCAAGATCCATGCACATTGAAGACCTTGTTTAATTCTTTGATAAGATCAAGGCTTGAATATTGCAGTATTGTATGGAATCCATATTACCAAAATAACATTTCACGTTTTGAAAAGATTCAGAAACGGTTTACAAAATTTGCTCTACGAAAGATGAATTGGAACGGTGATTTGCCAGTCTATGAAGCTAGATGCACCTTATTAGGTATTAAGCCCCTATACAAAAGGCGAATTTATTATGCGGTCTTATTTGCGCAGGATGTTCTAACTGGACACATTGATTGTCCACACCTGCTTTCTTTGTTTTATGTTTATGCTCCGTCTCGTACTTTGCGTCCAAGAGACCAGGATTTCTTTTATGTTCCTAGACATTATACAAACTATGGATTAAGCGAACCTATATCTTCTGCATGTATTTTTTATAACCGTTATGATAATTTTATTGATTTTAACATGAACAGATTATATTACAAAAGCTTTATAATGTTTTTGATGTGAGCAATTATGTACATATATTATATTAATAATTTATGCTTAATGTTATTGCATTTTATTTTACTTCTGTGAATTAAGTCTATGAAAGATAATGTTCTTGTTAGACGTAAATAAATAAATAAACTTTGAGGTAGTTAAGGACTTTGTCTACCTAGGCGCCGCTATTAATTCAGACACCGATACCAGCGCTGAAATCAAACGAAGAATAACTCTTGCCAATCGCTGTTTCTTCGGACTAAGAAGGCAATTGAGTAGTAAAGTCCTCTCGAGAGCAACTAAAGTATCCCTGTATAAGACACTTATCATCCCGGTTCTTATATATAGCGCAGAGGCATGGACCTTGTCAAAGGCAGACGAGAATGCTTTAGGATGCTTCGAGAAAAAAATTCTTCGGGTGATTTTTGGTCCCGTCTGCATAGATGGAGAGTGGAGAAGAAGATTCAACGACGAATTGTACCGGCTGTACAGCGACACTGACCTTGTCAAACGAGTCAAGGCCCAGCGGCTTAGATGGCTGGGTCATGTAGAGCGAATGGACAACGCTCCGGTCCGGAAAGCCTTCGAATCCAATCCCGAGGGACGGCGCAGTAGAGGAAGACCGCGACTCAGGTGGCGCATGCAAGAAGGAGAGGACCTCAACCAGCTTGGCGTGCAAAACTGGAGGCAGCTAGCTAGGGACCGAGCTGGCTGGAGAAGCATGTTGGTTGAGGCCCTAGTCCGACCCGGACTATAGTGCCACCTTAAGTAAGTAAGTAAATTAAGTTTTTTTTGCATATAATATAAGTGTGAGGTGAAAAATGGTAAAAAAAAATTTCTTTGCGACTTCTTCATTTTCTGGACTAGCTTCATCTGAAGCATAAATAATTAGCAGTAGAGCTAACGAACCTAATTGAAAGTTTTTACAAATACGTAAAATATATTTTTTATATATATTTTCTCAATTGTTTTTCAGTCGTATAAGTGAAACGTTTGATTGTTGATTGTCAACTTTAAATGATGATGGCCCTGTATACCATTTTGGTCTATGTACGTCCAATCACTAGCAGCGAACTTAACTTACGATGTTCTAAATTAAATCGATGCTTTTTGTTATTCACCCCTATTGCGATAAGCGTCAGATACGAAGTAAGTACAAACAAAGATGACTTTGAATTGTAGATAATTATTTAGATTGTTTGCATTTCTAGATTTGTTATGTACTTCAGGCTGAATAAAGATGCCTTTCTTTACTTGCTGCGAGAGTTGCAGGATAAAGTTCCAAAAACCAGAAGTTCTGTGTCGGTGCCACTGATTTTGAAAATTGCCGCTGTGTTGAGATTTTTCCCTGAAGGCAATTACCAGAAAGGTGTAGGTAAGGACTTCAATCTGGGCATTGCACAGCCAACAATGAGCATTATCTTAAAAGAAATGCTTAGAACAATGGAGCAACACATTTGTGCCAAGTGGATAAGTTACCAATTATCGCAGGAGGAAAAAAATTAAGCGAAAGCGTTTTTTTACCAAAAAGCAAGGATTCCGGGAGTAATTGGATGTATTGACGGTAGCCATATACGGATTCAAGCTCCTAAAAAAGATGAACAGCATTTATATTATAACAGGAAAGGCTTTTATAGCCTCAACACTATGTTTGTATGTTTTTCATGAATCTTTTGTGTAATACATATATAACTAATGACTTCCAATTTAATGAAAGGTGTGTGATCATAAAATGCGCAATAGGTTTGTTGATGCCAGGCACGCAGGAGCAAGCCATGACTCCTTTGTTTGGAACTCCAGTGAACTCCGAGGGATATTGCAAAGAAACTTCGATGGCGGAGATCGAACAAGTTGGTTTCTGGGTATACTTAACATTTATTTCAAAACTTTATTGAAGTGCACATTGTAAGGTTTTTTATATTCCTAGGTGATGCTGGCTATCCTCTGGAACCGTTTTTGACTACACCCTTTAGATCTCCTTCAGAAGAAAGTGTTCAAAGCGACTTCAATATGAGACACTCGAAAACGAGAAATATTATTGAAAGGACGATTGGGGTTTTTGAAAAACCGTTTCCGTTGTCTTCTTGGTGCTAGACTGCTACACTACACACCTCAAAAGAGTGTTAAAATTGTCAATGTGTGTTCAGCTCTACACAACATTTGCATTCATTACAGATCCGAGCAACCACCAGGGTTGAATTCTCAAGCTTTCGAAAATGCTGATGTCGATGCTAACCAAGAAATCGCTCTCGTTAAAAACAATGAAATAGCTATTAACATAAGAAATCAATTGTTGGACATTTGAAAAGTTGACTAAATAAAATAAAAGTTTGAATGAAACATTAAAAATTATATTTACTCATCTTATAGACTAATAATAAAGTTAATAAAGAAAAACCTTACAGTACTAATCTTCCGCACTTCCTTGTTGAAACAGTTGCTGTTTTCTTTCTTTAAGATCAAGTTTTCTCTTTTTCAGCTCAAGATCCATAATTCTTATCTCGTTTTCTTTTTTCTGTTGCTCCTCCTGTCGTTTTAGCTTTAGTTTGTATTTTTCAAACTTTTCCTGTTTTAAATGAAAACGTTTCCTTTCGTATCTTGCACTCTCCTTAACATGCTCTTGAATTTTGCTTAACGCTATTTTGACCTCAAGATACAAGGATTCTTGTGCGTTTGTTTGGCCCTCTAACATTTCATTTAAACTTGATTTTGTGTTGTGAGGAAGTTCTTCTTGAGCGCGGTTTCGTTCACTTGTTGTCTCAGTCTCAGCTATTCGAATACTATCATTCTCGTTGGTCTCGCTGACATTGACCGGTAATTGCTCTGTTGGTGTAGAGGGGATACAAGATGGCAAAGGATATACGGATGATGTTGATATTTGTTGCTCACAACCACCAAATACACTGCCTTCAGGGTCAACAACCTGATTTAGCTGAAGGAGAGCAGCAATAGCTTTGTCAGAATCATTTAAATAATTTTAACTGAACGGTCCTCCTCCAGTAACTTCCATTTGCTTTTTGTTGTACAACAGTTTCTGTTTCACTTTGAACTTTGCATCGAACCATACCTGTAAAAATATATATACTTGCATCAAACTTACGTCATAAAATGATTTATAAACTATTTTACCTTTTGCCATTCTTTTTCCGTTCTAACTGGTGGCCCTAAAGAATTTAGTTTCATCTCAATTGACTTCCATTCCTTTTTTTTATCCTCAGTTTGTGAAACGCCTCTCCGAAAATTTGTTGCTGTAGATGTAGAAGGATTTTCTTCCATCAACTCTATAAGAGCCTTAAACTGCTCCTGGTTTGTCATCTTTACCCTAAAATAATTAAAAATAAAAAACTATTTGCGAAAAATCGAAGAAACAACCAGAACTCACATTTTTCTTGGATTAAAACAACTCGGCGTTCGCAAATTTCTCAACGACAAAAAATAACGTTTTACTAGTCGTATAACTCATATACACAACGACAACTGTAATACCGAAATATTCATTTTGTCGTTAAAAAAATTTGCGTTCCACTTAACGCTAAATGTCACCTGGCGTTACGCATGGCGTTAAACTACATTAACGACTCTCGCAATACCGATTTTCTGGTACGACTTTTATCATTCAGGTGTTACGCCTATCGCAATAGGGGTGATTATTTAAAGAGTGACGGCTTTGGAGCTGATGCTGACTTGGAGTAGATGAACAGGATGAGGACATGCAGGAAGCATTAGACACCGAAGCAATAGGCGAAACTGAATATGCTGGTTGGGACGTTGATGGTGATGATTTGGCAGTACCTGAAGAACTTGCATTGAGAATCAGCTGGTATTATGCTGTTCCAAACAAAGGCAAAGGCCACCCCAACATTGGGCTTTAGACCGAAACTTTGAACGAGGTGTCTGTGACAAATCTTTGAAAAAAGCTCTCAATTTAAAGGTACATAAGTCATGTGTTCCTAAAAATATTGTATACAATTTGCTTTAAATAGACATTGAACATTTAATAGAACGAATAGAAAGTTCTATTAAATGTTTAATGTCTATTTAAAGCAAATTGTATACAATATTTTTAGGAACACATTCATAACGACGCACACGGAGAGGTTCTGTATTCATGTCCACATTGTCCGAAAACATTCAACTCAAATGCAAATATGCATTCTCATAGAAAGAAAGCTCATCTCAAGGAATGGAGCGCAACACGAAACAACGAAAGGGTAAATTGCCAGTAGTTCAAGTTATCAACAAAGCAAACAGTTAAAGAAATCACGAACGAATTACCAAAGGATGACAACCAAGAGAGCTGAGCCAATAATTGTACTGTTTTTTTTAAAGAGTTTCATTTATTTGTTTTAAGTTTCGATCTATGTATACCTAGTTATTTAGTTTTGTCTGTTCCAATGGCTATTTTCTTTTTTATTTTTCACTTGAGTACTAAGTTAGCTTACAGCTTTTTTTATTTGAATTCGAAAGATTTACTCTCAAACTGTGAAGTAATCCTTTCAATATTACATGTTTTTAGTTTTTTTCTAGTATTAAATTTCAAACTGATGTTCATCTATCTCTTCCCCATTGGACTTACGGGGCCCTAATTTTATTGGTTCTGGACTTTCATTCAGATGCGTAACCAACATTAATGTAGAATGTGCGATTCGTTCAGCTAAATCAAACGCAACGGGTATTTACGTTTGGACGATATGTCACCAAAATTTATTAAATTAATCCTTCCGTTTCTAATTTCAATTTTTCAGATTTTGTACTCTGTTTTATGCTGCAAAATACTGAATTCTAACTTGTTTAATCGTTTCCTCATAATTTATTGCAATTTTTTTTACAAATTATTTTCCATTTAACGTTTCAAAAAAAAAAAATGTTTTTTCATGTGTGCTTGAATTCAGAGACAATTCAACCAAATGGGAGAAGCGTTAAGAGTAACACTTAATTTATCCTCTTTTTTTCAATGATACATTTATGTACATGGAAAATGGGAAAGGAGTGAATTTTTTTACAAAAGGAGTAGTAATTATTTTATTCAATGAAAATTGCTATTAGTATTTGTTGAAAGCACTGTATATTAATCTGAAAACAAAAGCAACTCAATATCAAAAATATTAAGTTGTTGATTGGAAATAAACAAAGCTCCTAGCAACCGTTTTAAGAAATAGAATTATAAATACTGCCTTAAAAGTTACATATATTATCATTATTGGACCAACATCACCAACATTACCAACTTCTTTATTTCTTTCAATAAATAGTTAATTTGTTTAATTTTTTAAATAGTCAATTTGCTTAATTTTTACAAATATAACAATTGGCGACGAGGATTCGTAACGAACAATAAAATGGCAAATCCACACCCAGACGTATTGCCACAGCAACAAGAAATTTAAAACATTTGGTAGAGAACAACGCTAGGCAGATGGAAAATCAACTCCACACACTTTCTCTTAAGGCTAGGTGGACTTTTTTAGCGAACTCAGAACTCATGTAAAAGTGTTTGCTTGTATTAGTAAATCATTTTATTCTCTTAAAAGTGATCCCTCTTGCCATCGTCGCGATGATTTCAAATTCTCAATCTTTTCTCTCTCTTTTTGGTCTCGGCAACAGCCAGAAACTAGAAAAGAATTACGCACTTGCATAAGCAGAACAAGGGGTGAGAATTATACGAGCATGCGCTGTGCAAGTAGGAATATAAAAAAAAAAAAAAACAGATATCATTCATAACATAAGGCACACTGACGAAGATATATGCATGTACACAATATGTCCGAATGAACATTTTTTACGATTTTTTGTTTTTGGATGGGTTGAGAATAGAAATTTTGTGTCAAGTCAGGAAAGTAAGAAAACCGGTTACTTTTTTTTGTAAGTTTGCTTGCTGAGATAAATACAGATAATTACAAATAATGAAGATGTGGCAGGTTCGATATTTCTTATCTTGTGTTTTTGCGGATGTGGAAAGCATGATATTTGTGTGATTTAAATGTAGGTCAGTTTCTTGGCTTAGTTTGATCAGCAAAATTAATGAAAAAGGGGATAACTAGGGAACTTAGATAATACCTACTCATTTTTTTTTTTCATTTATTTATTTTTATTATTTTATTTTTATTTATTTTTTTTATTTTTTATTTTACCAATAACTTGTATTTAATTTCATTTGCAAGAAGATATATTTTAAGAAAAGAAAGGAATTTATGTTTTTTGAAAACTGCAGTCGAAGGACAAAAAATTCAAAAGTTTTCAAGTTAAATTTGATTTAAAAAACTTTCCGTTACAATTATTATTATTTTTTTTTCACTTGAAATTTGAACAAATTTAAAAAAAGGCTTTCTTTGGTGTACCCTGACCCATGTTAAATTCGATATCTCTGTCAATACTGATGATAGAGACCAAATCATAGACTTAATTTTTTGAAGAAATAACAATCTTTAAGACTGTATTTAAGTTTAGCTTCCATAGGTTTAGGGTTTCCAGATTTTCAAATTTTCTTCCCGAAACAAAGTTTTGACTTTGAGGTAATTTTTTTTGCAGAAAATGCCTGGTAAACATAGAGTTTCTTTATTTTTTACAGATGAACAAAACAATTATAAAAAAAAACTTTTGTATAAGTTCACTCAAAAACCCATACATTTTATGATTCTTGAAAAAATACAAAACGGGTAATATTAAAAAAAAAAATAAAAAAAATTGTAACCTTGAGGGTTGTTTAAATAAAACAATAATATGGGTAGTTTTAGTATTTTTTTATGTATTTTATACAAATACAATCATAACTAGTGCTCAAAGTCCCCTCCTTCGTTTTGAATGCATGCCACAGCCCGTTTCTGAATTTCATTGTGGGTGTTTGCTCTCGATAACTCTTGTCTTACTTCTAGTTTTGTAATCTTTGGATCTGTATTTAAATTGAATTCCTATAGGATTAGGGTTGCCAGTCGTAGCAGCAAAGAAAATCTAGCAACCCTGAACCTATGGAAGCTAAACTTAAATGCAGTCTTAAAGGTTGTTATTTCTACAAAAAAATAAGTGTAAGATTAGGTCTCTATCATCAGTATTGACAGAGATATCGAATTTAACATAGGTCAGGGTACACCAAAGAAAGCCTTTTTTTAAATTGTCAAAAAGTGATGTCAAAGTTGAGAAACGAGCTTTACTGAAGAACAATTTTTTTCTAAGAATATGACCAAGAACCACACCCCAAAGGATAATACACGAAGTACGGGACACCCTGTATATGCATAGATAATAGTAAATAAAGTCTTTCGCATCACTACAGAATTTAAAACTTGATGTACTTAGCCGTATCAACACCACCTCCTTAGGTACCTATACCTACTTGTTTTTTTAGAAAAAAAAAGGAATTCCATCTCTCTAGGAATAATCTACCTTATGAATAATTACCTTCCATAACTTTTTCTTGAAAAACGATTTTTGATTTTTTTGGATTTGTACACAACAGACTTTTAAGACATTTTTACAAGTTTTGTTATGTTGAATGAATGGGCTAAAATTTTGTCACCAGCACGAATAAACAAAAGTAGACACGAGCACTTTGTTATAGTATACCAATTCAAATTCAACATGTATCTAACGATCAGCACAACACAATTAACAGAAAACTACACTGTAACTCTCAATGTATAATTTATTTTAAATTCAATTGAAAGAATTCTCAAATACAAAAAAGTTCCTTCTTTATCAGAAATAAAGAAGACGCTGAATTGCAATTAAATGCCCATAAACCTCCGGATATGTATTTTCATAGATATAAGTACCTACCCACACTTATCCAACCTTACATTGCCTTCCCACATGTACAATATGAAACAAAAATAAAATAAATAAAATATAGGTACAAATATGTAGGTACAAACCAATAACGAAAGAATAGTACAACAAACAACTTTGAAACAAAGTTAAAAAAAATTATTTCGCATAGGTACACCTTACCCAAACGCATATCTTATTCCAAATAAGTTGAATCCTATATGCCTATGTAAGTTACTGACCTATACCTACACACATTTTCATGCCAACCGCGTTATGTCATCAACAAAACAATAGAAGTTCTCAAACACAAAATAACTACCTAGTCAAATACAAAATTTTAGCTGAAGAAAAAAATGAAACACACTCTCATCAAGTTGCGTACACTTGACCAAGGAATTCCATTCTATTAGTGCAGTGGTGCTATTTTCTCATCCCTTTCCCTTTGTGCGTTTGCCTATGTCCGTTTCTTTCAATCCTTCGTCATTTCAAACTTTTTTTTAACAATGCAAGCTACTGCTACCAGCAAAAAAAAAACAACAGGCACACAGTTTGTAATGAGAAATGAATAGCACAAAAGATCACAAAATAAGGTCATAGGTATAGAATATAGATGATATGTATGAGGGAATGCATAACGCGTAAGATCATCTGAGCGATACTCCTTTTCCAAATCACAGAGAACAGACCAAAAAAAGAGAAAACGGCGCTAAAATTGGTGGCGGATTTGCTTCGAACTGAAATGCATATGTATATGTTTTTAAGCAAGTTTTTCTAGTAAAAAACCCAAAGTAGACAGTTTTTCTAGAATTAATATTCCAAATTCTGTGACCACAATAGTATATGTCTTTATTGAAACTAATTAAGATTATATCAAAGAAAAATACCATCAAAAAATTGAGGTTCTTTTGGCCTCTCGTTCGTCAGAAATCGTTTGCAAATATGACTTTATTGAAATTGAATTTTAGCGGTTTGGAGAAAAAAATATTGATTTTGGGCTCAGAGGTTAGTTGAGGAGCTTTATTACCTTCAAAAAAATGTATATATATATGTACTTGAAAACACCCACGCCTTGCCCCATGCTTTATAAGCTAAAAAAAGGCAGTTTCACAAACTTCTCATCATAACACCTGTTTCAAAACACTTAAAACTATTACCAATGATTTTTTAGGATGCGCCTGATATCTATCTACTATTTCCTTTTTATTTCATGAAAAAATATTAATAAACGCCAAAGTTATTACCGTAAGAGTATGCTGAAAACCGAAAAATTACAACAAATTGACGAAGGTTTTTTTCATATAAGGAGACAAAATTTGAAAAAAAACGCTCAGAGGTTAGTTGCATATATATTTTCTAGTTATAAAACGAAAAAGAAAAAAATAAAAAGTTCATAAATACGGGTGCCCCGACCAAAATAGTGAACAAATCGAAATTTTCAATAAAAAAAACAGCTTCCGGTCCCTATAAAAACCGTTACGGAATAACTTTCAGCATTTGAATGATACACAAATGTTTGTGTGTTTATCATCTTTACAATACATTTTGTTTCATCAAATTATCAAGAAAATTGCAAAAGTTATGAAGCAATAAGTCAACGCACCTTTCAAATTTTAACGAAAAATGCAAGGGACACCTAGCCTTAAATCTATTCCCAAAACAGATAGGTTTGACTTTTTTTTTTCATGTAGCATATGCATTTTTCGGTTTGTCCATCAAGATCGACTGTAACGAAAAACGTATATAAATCATGCATTTGCTCACCTGAAGCATTGTTGACAATGGTTTTTACTGGCTGAAGTGTTGGTTTTCCAATGTGTATCCACTGTTGATGCGATATAATGGAAATATCTAAAGCTGTGTCAATTTGTAGCTTGAGCTGGATACCATTGAGTTTTATAGAGATGTATTTTCTCCTTGTTTCAACATCAATGTGATTCACAAATATTCCTTTTGTGTGTCTTTGATTCTTTTTACGGGATCCATTGTAGTGCTTTGGATGAATATTTGACTGGCTTGAAGATGATGATGCTTTAGAAAACGAAGTTGCAGCACAATAACCTGCTTTGCGGCCTGTCTTCCCACAATCATCACATTTCTTGTTTTGAAAAGGACAATCCTTAGCAAAGTACATGGCCCCACAGTTCCAACACGGACGTTTTGGTTTGTTGGTATCGTCGCTTAATGCATATTTGCGATGTTGTTTCTGATATGCAAACTTCTGCTTGTCAGTACTGATGTGTAGTACTGACGTTCGGCTACCGCTCATGGGCGTAGCCAGGTAGGGGCAGGTAGGGGCAAATGGCCCAACCAAAAGGTCTTCGAGACCCAGCCAAAAGGTCTTCGAAAAATTCGGCGTTTTTTAAGAAAAAATTAATCTTTGTCCTCGAGGACATATTAAATAAATGAAATGAAATGAAAATGAAAAGAAATGAGGACAATTGGAGAAAATGCTGAAAAAACGAGGACTTTTCAAAGAGTATTCTCGTAAGAAACGAGGACAATTTGGGAAAAATGCGGAAAAAAAGGAGTATCAATGAAAATTTGTATAAAAAATGAGGACAATTCGCAAAATTACCGAAAAACGAGGACCTTTCAATGAGATTTCTCTAACATCTAGAAATATTACACGAGCACGAGCATATTTGAAAATTTGAAATATTATACGAGAAGAATTCATGGGAACTAAATGCGATGGACGCTCCAACAATTGCAGATGAAATTGATCGCGCAGTCGTGAGCTGTGAACTTGAACCGAACAAATACGTTGGGCAAGGGTACGATGGCTGCAGTGCTATGGACGGAAAAGAAGGAGGCGTTCAAGCACATATCCGAAAAAAATACAAAAAAGAATTGTTTTTCCACTGCGCAAGCCACAGATTGAACCTTGTTGTTAATGATTTGAACACGGTCCCGGAAGTACGAGACACTATTGACACCATCAAAGACATAATATAAGATTTTTCCGAGAATCAGTGCTACGGCGAAAGTGTGCTCCGATCATACCCGCCCTTTGTGAAACTCGTTGGTCTCAAAAACACAAGAGCATTGCTGTTTTTAAAGCCAATTTCGTTGAGATCGTGAACGTATTACTGACTTTATCCACCGAAGGCAATGCAAAATCGCGATCAGCTGCATTTCAGCTACAATCTGCAGCAACGAAACCTGTATTTATCATTTGCACTTCAATAATTGCCAAATATTCGGATATTCATGAGCCTGTCGTGAATGGTCTTCAATCTTAAAGTCTTGACCTGATCAAATGCAAAGACCATCTTGATAGAATATCAACTGTTATCTCTAGCCATCGAACCGCTGGCTGTAGATACCGTGATTGATGAAATTCTAGACGATGCAAAAAAAAAACGAACTCGATTGATATTGAATTGGATATGCCCAGCCTAACCCAACGAAAGCAGCATCGTTCAAATCAACCTGCATCGAATCCAAATGATTATTGGAAAATATTGTTGCTAATTCCGTATTTGGATTCATTGATATCATCGCTCGCAAATCGATTCGCGCCATTCAATTCATTGCCTGCATTTTCACTACTCATATTGCTCCCATACACTATGTTGAAAAAAAGTATTGGCGATTTGAAAGAAGACATCAAGCCATTTTCAAAATTTTATGAATTGGATCTTAGTGCAGAAATTAAATTATGGTGTGACACTTGGAAAGACAAACAGCTTAGTGAAGAAGCGAAGAAAAATTTGGAAGTGTGCGACGTAATCACGGAAGCGGACACCTTTTTTCCTGCTGTATCACATGCATTGGAAATATTATTGGCACTACCTCTCACCGTAGACAGGTCGTTCAGCACTTTGCGGCGTGTTCAAACCTGGCTAAAATCAACCATGGGCGAAAATCAACTAAATGGTAAAGTTTTAGAAAATTAATTTGATTCATTTCATATGATAACGATGTTTTTTTCAGGACTAATGCATACTCAGTTTGCATCGGAAAATGGGAAAGGAAAGAAAATCAGAAATAGAAGATGAAGTCCTCTGGAAATTTGCTGGAAATCCCAGAAAATTGGTTTTAAAAAACGCGAAATCAATTGTAAAAATTTATAAAATCAATTTGATTCATTTCATATACAAACGATGTTTCTCTATTTTGAGAAACCAAAAAATGATACTTTTAAAGTATCTCTCAATATTCTTGTCAATAAATATGTGGTACTTTTTTTCAAAAAAATGTCCTCGTTTTTTAATTGATTTTTGAGAAAATGTCATCGAAAAAAGACCTAAACAAATTCCTGGCTACGCCCTACCGCTGCCTTGTTTTTGCAGCAAATAAGTGTCCTGTTTCAAATTTTGAATCTGCAAGCATTCCTCTGTAACCGACTGCAGTGTTTCTGTGTTCTGCGGGTCTTCGAGTTTAGACAAAAGTCTTGCTCGGATTTCAGCATCATGCGGAGCACTTAAGCCCATGACGAAGATTAAGCATTTAAACTGCTCGCTTGACATCGTTTGAATGCTGAAATCTTCAGAAATTTTATTTACCTTACCTGAATATGTTACAAAATCATCATTAGAATGTTTTTCACTTTGAAGACATTTATATCGTAAGCTGAAGATGGATGCCTTACGACTAAATAATGTTGTCAATGTCCTGACTGATTCTTCAAAACTTAATTCCCGTGGATGATTTGGAAGAATGAAGTTTATATATTTGGTATAAGAAACTGGATCCAACTTTCGCATCAAAAGCCTGACAAGTGCGCAGTCATCTAACTTCTTCCCGCCAATTTTGAAAAATCTTCATAACGTTTGAACCACGTTTCGAACATCAACCCACTTTCCGGGTCATATACAAATGGCATAAAGCTCTGTGCCAAAGACTCCAGTGCTTGCTCCATTCCATTTGCGTTCTCCAGAGCAGTAACTTCTTTTTCCTTAAGGCTAGGTGTCCCTTGCATTTTTCGTTAAAATTTGAAAGGTGCGTTGACTTATTGCTTCATAACTTTTGCAATTTTCTTGATAATTTGATGAAACAAAATGTATTGTAAAGATGATAAACACACAAACATTTGTGTATCATTCAAATGCTGAAAGTTATTCCGTAACGGTTTTTATAGGGACCGGAAGCTGTTTTTTTTATTGAAAATTTCGATTTGTTCACTATTTTGGTCGGGGCACCCGTATTTATGAACTTTTTATTTTTTTCTTTTTCGTTTTATAACTAGAAAATATATATGCAACTAACCTCTGAGCGTTTTTTTTCAAATTTTGTCTCCTTATATGAAAAAAACCTTCGTCAATTTGTTGTAATTTTTCGGTTTTCAGCATACTCTTACGGTAATAACTTTGGCGTTTATTAATATTTTTTCATGAAATAAAAAGGAAATAGTAGATAGATATCAGGCGCATCCTAAAAAATCATTGGTAATAGTTTTAAGTGTTTTGAAACAGGTGTTATGATGAGAAGTTTGTGAAACTGCCTTTTTTTAGCTTATAAAGCATGGGGCAAGGCGTGGGTGTTTTCAAGTACATATATATATACATTTTTTTGAAGGTAATAAAGCTCCTCAACTAACCTCTGAGCCCAAAATCAATATTTTTTTCTCCAAACCGCTAAAATTCAATTTCAATAAAGTCATATTTGCAAACGATTTCTGACGAACGAGAGGCCAAAAGAACCTCAATTTTTTGATGGTATTTTTCTTTGATATAATCTTAATTAGTTTCAATAAAGACATATACTATTGTGGTCACAGAATTTGGAATATTAATTCTAGAAAAACTGTCTACTTTGGGTTTTTTACTAGAAAAACTTGCTTAAAAACATATACATATGCATTTCAGTTCGAAGCAAATCCGCCACCAATTTTAGCGCCGTTTTCTCTTTTTTTGGTCTGTTCTCTGTGATTTGGAAAAGGAGTATCGCTCAGATGATCTTACGCGTTATGCATTCCCTCATACATATCATCTATATTCTATACCTATGACCTTATTTTGTGATCTTTTGTGCTATTCATTTCTCATTACAAACTGTGTGCCTGTTGTTTTTTTTTTGCTGGTAGCAGTAGCTTGCATTAGGCCTGTTTTTTTGGGAAGATGTCCGGTACCTTGTATGGTAAATACATGTAAAGCAACAACAACAAAAGATACAAGGGATAAAAGGATGAGTAAAACTTACAAGGGATAGATTTCGAGTTCGAATGAGTTTTTCATTTTTAAATGTTGGTGCGACTAGAGGCTCGAACAACAGAAAAAGGACGTGTTCACAAGTGAATGGAAATGAATTTTGTACAAGAATAGAATAGAATAGAAAAGAATTATGGTAACGATTTTTGAATTGTAGAAATTTATTGATTTTGATTATTTAATTTGCAGGTTCATAGGTATATAATAATATATCGTAAAAGAAACGAAAAAAACTCTGTTAAACTATTTTTTTGTTCTTTTTTGCATAGTTCCTTAACACATTTTTCGGTGAATGTTGACATTTTTTCCAATAGTATTTACTACGTCTTATCTTAAAATAGATTTATTTATTGATTACTAGCAGATACAACCACGCAAGGGACAATGTTTTACAGTTCTCTGTAAAGAAATTCGCTTAAGGCGCCATCTGTTCTAGATTTATGCAATCTATGATTAATAACAACAAAAGCGCCATCTGTTCCAGACTTATTTAATCTACAATTAATAACCATTAAGGAATAGTAAACTCGATTTCGTTATTCGTTACATATATACCATGAAGCGGAAGTTGATTCTTATACAGATAAGTATCCGCTGGTGTCTTATTTCTTAAGACACTTTTAAAATATAAGTATTGAACTTTTAAACTTCTAAGTAATGTATTTTAGCGAATTACCGACATTTAAAAGTTTTTCGCACTTGTTCCCATTCACTCTCAAGTGAACTGAACCCAAGCGTGTAAACAGAGAAAAAAAACCACAAGAAAATACTTGCATACCTTTGTGAACACGGCTATTTTTGACATTTCCCAGTTGATTGAAAAAAAGTATATTTGTAAACAAACAACAAACATGGCTCAAGAAAGAAAGAGGTAAGAAAAGATATTTTTATATTAATTATGTTCTAATGCATTACTTATTTGCAGAAAGCAGCGAACAAGTTGGACAAAGGAGCAGACGAATGGATTATTAGATTGTTTTTTTTGTTTGACAACTCGTCACGGATACCAACCATCAAACATAAAAACGCGAACCGTTTTTTTGGACTTACCATACAAGGTACCGGACAGCCTCCCAAAAAAACAGCCCTATTGTTAAAAAAAAGTTTGAAATGACGAAGGATTGAAAGAAACGGACATAGGCAAACGCACAAAGGGAAAGGGATGAGAAAATAGCACCACTGCACTAATAGAATGGAATTCCTTGGTCAAGTGTACGCAACTTGATGAGAGTGTGTTTCATTTTTTTCTTCAGCTAAAATTTTGTATTTGACTAGGTAGTTATTTTGTGTTTGAGAACTTCTATTGTTTTGTTGATGACATAACGCGGTTGGCATGAAAATGTGTGTAGGTATAGGTCAGTAACTTACATAGGCATATAGGATTCAACTTATTTGGAATAAGATATGCGTTTGGGTAAGGTGTACCTATGCGAAATAATTTTTTTTAACTTTGTTTCAAAGTTGTTTGTTGTACTATTCTTTCGTTATTGGTTTGTACCTACATATTTGTACCTATATTTTATTTATTTTATTTTTGTTTCATATTGTACATGTGGGAAGGCAATGTAAGGTTGGATAAGTGTGGGTAGGTACTTATATCTATGAAAATACATATCCGGAGGTTTATGGGCATTTAATTGCAATTCAGCGTCTTCTTTATTTCTGATAAAGAAGGAACTTTTTTGTATTTGAGAATTCTTTCAATTGAATTTAAAATAAATTATACATTGAGAGTTACAGTGTAGTTTTCTGTTAATTGTGTTGTGCTGATCGTTAGATACATGTTGAATTTGAATTGGTATACTATAACAAAGTGCTCGTGTCTACTTTTGTTTATTCGTGCTGGTGACAAAATTTTAGCCCATTCATTCAACATAACAAAACTTGTAAAAATGTCTTAAAAGTCTGTTGTGTACAAATCCAAAAAAATCAAAAATCGTTTTTCAAGAAAAAGTTATGGAAGGTAATTATTCATAAGGTAGATTATTCCTAGAGAGATGGAATTCCTTTTTTTTTCTAAAAAAACAAGTAGGTATAGGTACCTAAGGAGGTGGTGTTGATACGGCTAAGTACATCAAGTTTTAAATTCTGTAGTGATGCGAAAGACTTTATTTACTATTATCTATGCATATACAGGGTGTCCCGTACTTCGTGTATTATCCTTTGGGGTGTGGTTCTTGGTCATATTCTTAGAAAAAAATTGTTCTTCAGTAAAGCTCGTTTCTCAACTTTGACATCACTTTTTGACAATTTAAAAAAAGGCTTTCTTTGGTGTACCCTGACCTATGTTAAATTCGATATCTCTGTCAATACTGATGATAGAGACCTAATCTTACACTTATTTTTTTGTAGAAATAACAACCTTTAAGACTGCATTTAAGTTTAGCTTCCATAGGTTCAGGGTTGCTAGATTTTCTTTGCTGCTACGACTGGCAACCCTAATCCTATAGGAATTCAATTTAAATACAGATCCAAAGATTACAAAACTAGAAGTAAGACAAGAGTTATCGAGAGCAAACACCCACAATGAAATTCAGAAACGGGCTGTGGCATGCATTCAAAACGAAGGAGGGGACTTTGAGCACTAGTTATGATTGTATTTGTATAAAATACATAAAAAAATACTAAAACTACCCATATTATTGTTTTATTTAAACAACCCTCAAGGTTACAATTTTTTTTATTTTTTTTTTTAATATTACCCGTTTTGTATTTTTTCAAGAATCATAAAATGTATGGGTTTTTGAGTGAACTTATACAAAAGTTTTTTTTTATAATTGTTTTGTTCATCTGTAAAAAATAAAGAAACTCTATGTTTACCAGGCATTTTCTGCAAAAAAAATTACCTCAAAGTCAAAACTTTGTTTCGGGAAGAAAATTTGAAAATCTGGAAACCCTAAACCTATGGAAGCTAAACTTAAATACAGTCTTAAAGATTGTTATTTCTTCAAAAAATTAAGTCTATGATTTGGTCTCTATCATCAGTATTGACAGAGATATCGAATTTAACATAGGTCAGGGTACACCAAAGAAAGCCTTTTTTTAAATTTGTTCAAATTTCAAGTGAAAAAAAAATAATAATAATTGTAACGGAAAGTTTTTTAAATCAAATTTAACTTGAAAACTTTTGAATTTTTTGTCCTTCGACTGCAGTTTTCAAAAAACATAAATTCCTTTCTTTTCTTAAAATATATCTTCTTGCAAATGAAATTAAATACAAGTTATTGGTAAAATAAAAAATAAAAAAAATAAATAAAAATAAAATAATAAAAATAAATAAATGAAAAAAAAAAATGAGTAGGTATTATCTAAGTTCCCTAGTTATCCCCTTTTTCATTAATTTTGCTGATCAAACTAAGCCAAGAAACTGACCTACATTTAAATCACACAAATATCATGCTTTCCACATCCGCAAAAACACAAGATAAGAAATATCGAACCTGCCACATCTTCATTATTTGTAATTATCTGTATTTATCTCAGCAAGCAAACTTACAAAAAAAAGTAACCGGTTTTCTTACTTTCCTGACTTGACACAAAATTTCTATTCTCAACCCATCCAAAAACAAAAAATCGTAAAAAATGTTCATTCGGACATATTGTGTACATGCATATATCTTCGTCAGTGTGCCTTATGTTATGAATGATATCTGTTTTTTTTTTTTTTATATTCCTACCAGCGTTGCCGAAGTGGCACAATTGTGCCATTTTGGCACCCATCAGTCTCGATTGGCACCTTGGCACCTTTAGCTCTCATTTGGCACCTTAAGAGCTTGATACATTTTAATGAAGAAAACTTAATAAAGTCATTCAAAAAAGACTGAAAGGAATGGTTTTCTTCAAGCAGTGAAACATACATATCGTGTGTGTGTGTGTACTAATTCATGCCCAAATAATCGTAATGATACTTTATGGGAAAGTATTTGTTTTTTGTGTTTTTAAATATCTCTCTATCTTTGAAGGGCTGGTGGCACCCAGTTGGCACCTTTGGTTACCGAAAATGGCACCTTAAAAAATTTTACTGCGGCAACGCTGATTCCTACTTGCACAGCGCATGCTCGTATAATTCTCACCCCTTGTTCTGCTTATGCAAGTGCGTAATTCTTTTCTAGTTTCTGGCTGTTGCCGAGACCAAAAAGAGAGAGAAAAGATTGAGAATTTGAAATCATCGCGACGATGGCAAGAGCAAGAGGGATCACTTTTAAGAGAATAAAATGATTTACTAATACAAGCAAACACTTTTACATGAGTTCTGAGTTCGCTAAAAAAGTCCACCTAGCCTTAATTGATAAGTTCGGTTTGTGGAGCAAGCCTATTGATTCATACTGCAAAACAGTGCACAGTGTGGACCAAATAGAACTTCTGAAGTCAAAATTCCCTCATGTTTTTCAAAGCTCTTTGGGTCATCGGTCATTGCAATAGAGTTAAAGTCAAACTATACATAAGTGCCAACGCCAAACCAGTTTTCAGACAAAGGTGTCCAGTTGCATATGCTATGTTACCTGTTGTTGAAGCCGAGTTGAAGAGATTACAAAAGGAGGGAGTAATATCATCCATCAGTTACTCCAAATGGGCAGCACCAATTCTTGCCGTTCGAAAAGCAAACGGCAAAATTAGTATTTGTGGAGATTATTCGACAGGACTAAATGACGCTTTGGAGTCGCATCAACATCCACTTCCTCTACCACAAGATATTTTCGCAAAAGTCAGTGAAGGTCGCATATTTAGCATCATCGATCTATCTGATGCATTTTTTCAAATCGAAGTTGATGATGAGTCGAAGGAGTTGTTGGCAATTAACACCCACCTTGGAATTTTTAAAGATAACCGATTACCACCTGGAATCAAGCCAGCCCCTAGTGCATTTCAACAAGTGATCGACACAATGCTTGCTGGTCTAGCAGGAGCAGAAGCTTACATAAACGACATCATAATTTACGGTTCTACTGAAAAAGAGCATTCTGAGAATCTACATGCAGCCCTTAGCAGGATTCAAGATTTTAGTTTTCATGTGCAGTTCGAAAAATGCAATTTTTTCATGAAAGAAATCACATATCTTGGGCATAACATCAGCCAACAAGGAATTAAACCAAATCCTACTCGTATAGCGGCAATAAGAGATTTACCAAGTCCTACTGATGAGACAACACTTCGATCGTTCTAAGGCGCAATTACATTTTACAGTCGTTTCGTAAACAAAATGAGGACACTACGAGGACCACTGGATGAACTACTAAAACAAGACATTAAGTGGAACTGGACAAGTACACATCAAACAGCTTTCCAAAACTCAAAGAACATCATGACATCAGACTTGTTAGTTACTCACTACAACCCGAAACTGGGGATAATTATAGCTGCAGACGCCTGCTTTAGGTCTCCCTAGCTCTCCCTCAATACATCGCTGAAAATTTTTATGGAAATCCTTAGATGCCGCCTCACTACATGGATCGAAAACAACCACCTTCTTAGTGAATTCTACCGTGGATATTCCACCGTCGACCATATATATTTAGCTTGACCAATATCGCAGAAACGTATCTTCATATAGACAAAAGAAACTATACGCTTTTTTCGTAGATTTCCGAGGTGCCTTCGATTCTATCGACAGAAAAGCTCTAATTTTTAAATTGTTTAGAGATGGAATTTCACTTAAGTTTGGAAAGATGATTGAGAACATATATAATGAAACACTTTACGCAGTCTGGGACGGGCAAAGTCTCTCAGATTGGTTCTCCGCGTCCGTAGGGTTGAAGCAAGGATGTAATCTCAGCCCATCAGCTTTTAGCCTCTATATCGAAGACCTGATCATAGACTTGCATTGTGGCATAATGATAGATGGATTTCTGATAAAGGTACTAATGTACGCAGACGATCTTGTCCTTTTGGCGGAATCACCTCAATCTCTCCAACTAATGATAAAATTATTGTTTAAAATGGAATGGAAACAAATGACAAAATTATTGTTTAAAATGGAATCTCAGCGTTAACTTAAACAAATCTAAAACAATAGTCTTTAGAAAAGGAACAGGACGTTTGGCAGCAAATGAAAACTGGTACTATGGAGGAGAACCGATCGAAACCGTTAGGGAATACCAATACCTCGGTTTTACTGTGTCAAGCAATCTAAACATAGAAAAGCATCTGGTCAAAAAGCTGTCTTCCTCGAAAAATGCAATTGGGTCTGTGTGGCAAAATGTTTACGGAAATAAAGACTTATCATTTAGTGCAAAGTACAAAGTGTTCACTGCAACTTCCGAAACAATTATGCTTTATCTGGCAGAGTCATGGGTTGACATGACATGTTGCGGTTCTTCTTAAAACGTCAATTTCGGCTGCCAGACACTACTCCCAATTATATGCTGATGATAGAAACTGGATTATCACCACTGTTCCTCACATCTTTAAAGCTCCACTTTAACTACATTGTCAAACTTATGAACAGCAGCACTGAAAAAGTAGCAAGAAAGGTTGCAGTTTCAATAATAAGGTCCCAACGCTCATGGTTTGAAAAATGGAAAAAATTGGCGGATATGTGTGAACTCAATTTCCACCTTACTTTGGATAATTTGCCAGAGTGGAAACCATCCCTTGACAACTTAATTGAAAAGCTACATTCCAAAGTAAGAGAAGACTATTTGGAACAGGCTAGAAGTTCACTTCATAGGGAAATCTATTCGAAGCTGCAGTACGACCTAGGCGACAAAAACTACTTCAAGGACCGCTTTAGCACTGAAATGATATCAAACCTTTTTCGAGCAAGAAAAGAGCTGTTACCGCTCAATTTTATACCGCATCGTAACGATCTAGCACTAAAATACTCTTTGTGTAACACCAACGAAAGAGAAAATATATTTCATTTCATCGCAAGATGCCCAATTTTAGTAGAGATACGGCGACAAACATGGCAAGAAAACTATTTGCAACAAACCGAGTTTTCAGCAATTTTGAATGGTAAGGACTGGCAGAAACTATCACATTTCATTAAAACAGCTCTAACTTATAGAAAAAGAATAATACGAGAAGACTTCTAAATTTAAAATTATATCAAACTCAATTAACTTACTACACACTTTTTTGTTTTTATAAAGCTATCATCTGGCTGACGGCCCATTAGGCCATGCCTTTAAAGATTTAGTTTAAAATTTAACTAACGATATTTCAATGTATTCATAAGAAGTTTGTAAATTTTTCTATTGTGAAATAAAAATCTTAATCTAATCTAATCTAATCTAATCTAATCTGATTCTAAAGTAATTATTTATTATTATTAATTATGAGCATTCACCAATAAATTGCTTACTTTTACACATATTGTTCCATCCTTGGTATCATTCCTTCACCAGAAAAATAATCTGCGAAGGAGTTTCTTGTGAACCGAGCATCTGCAGCGTAGTTTCTCGACGTACCACTGTTTCCTGAGGTATTCTGTTGACTTTCTTTGTGTTTTGTCTTATATTGGACTCAACATCAAAGGGTGGAATGTAGCCTTCATTTTGTTGCAAAGAGAAAGTTGTGTAAAACACAAATTGCTTGAACAATTTTTACAACTTTTTCTGGCCTCAAGTGAATGGTGGTCTGAAGAACCCTAAATTTATTTGAAATAATACCAAACGCATGTTGGACAGTTTGTCCAGCTCGACTCAAGCGATAATTGAACATTTCTTTTTCTTTTTCAACACTTTTGTAAGGACAATGTCTCATGAGATGCTTCACGAGGCTAAATGCGACATCTCCCACGATAATCAAATCAAATCATTTCATTTATTATAAGGTACTTAATTTTAAGATTTACATCTTGTTTATAGCTAAGTATATAAAAGAACTTAACTGAGATTTAAGTTAAAGTAAAAAGGAAAAAAAGAACAAAATATACAAATATTTCAAATAAAAAGCAAAATAATATAATAATTTTAACTAAGTTTTAGTGTACATTGTTTGTTTTGTAAATTTTTAAAATGAGGATATAAAAGTGTAGCAACATAAGCAAACTAAAAAACAGAAGAGAGCAAGTCACACAATAGTGAAGAAAACAATAGCAATAGGATTACGAATAGAACTGAAAGACATTTTTCTTAAATTTCCCAACAGTGGTAGCGTTTTTAACATGCTGTGGGAGAGAATTCCACAAACGAGCAGCATTTACATAAAACTGACGCTCTGACGCAAGGCAACAAAAACGAAGATTAATTATTTGATTAGATCGTCTTGAGATTGAAAACTGAATAGCGTCATAAAGGTAAGAGGGCTGGTGGGTACTGACGATTTTGAAGAGTGTGACAAGGATACGAAGCTTAAGTAAGTTGTCTAGTGAGATACCATATATGCTGTAGGAGAACTGGGAGATATGGTCGTAACGGCTAATGCCAAAAATATAGCGAGCTACATTGTTATATAAGACGTTCATTTTTCGATGGCTGATGCTGTCAAGCTTGCCAAAAATTTCGCAACCATACGTAAGACGGGGAATAACCAGAGATTTTGCTAGCATTTTTCTTGTGCTTAAGGGAGTAAAAGATCTTGTATGCCACAGTAAGCCACAGTGAGGGCGGCCGTGGTGCAGTGGTATAGTGTTTAGTAGATAGGCCGGACGCGTGGGTTCGAATCCCGCTCTGGGCATCTACTTTTCTTTCAGCCTCCCAGTTTCATATGGACGCCGCCCTTGAGGTTATACATATATTGTGAAATTACTAACAACTTATTTCCAACTACTGCAACACAAAAAAAGGAAAGGCTGCTACTCTGGTAGTACAATGGACCGGATATTAGGTCTGAGTTCTCCAGATTAGCATATAAGCCTCCTCTTTAAAAAAAAAAAAAAAAAAATGCCACAGTAATCGGAGAACTCCATATGCCTTTCCGATAACTTGGTTGATATGGTCATTCCAGCTAAGGGTCCTATTGAAACAAATACCAAGGTTATTTGCCTTCTCAACATATTGGATTTTTGAGTTACCCAGTAGAATATCTGGATAGTTAGATAAGTCAAGTGGTTTTCTAGAGATGACTAGACATTTGCTTTTTTGTGGGTTTAAGCTAAGACCAGATTTTATGGACCAATTTCTAAATGAGGAAAGATCCTCATTTATCCTGGCTACACAGTCATCAACCTGGTTCACATGGCAGTTGCTCATCACTTGAAGGTCGTCAGCAAATAGATGTTCATGGCAATGGTGTAAGAGATTTGGTATTTCGTTAACATAGATTAAAAAAAGTATTGGACCTAAGATTGAACCCTGTGGAACTCCAGTCGATATAGGCAAAAAGTTTGAAATTCTATTTCCCAAAACAACAGCCTGTCGCCTATGACCTATGAGAGAGATACGAAGAGATAAGGCTCACAGCATCGGAAGAAAGCTTGTAAATTGAATAAAGTTTTTGACATAGAACATTGTGGTTGATGGTATCGAAAGCCTTTGAGTGATCAAGGAGAACGAGAAAAGAAAGTTTGTTGGCATCAAGAGCTTTTCTCGCCCTTTCAACAACCTCTAGGAGTGCCGTTGTACTGCTATGGCCTGCACGAAATCCTGATTGCTTTAGGGCTAAAAGATTGTTTTTTTGGAAGTAACATGATAATTGCTTTTTCATAATTTTCTCAAGGACTTTTGACAGGAACGGAAGGATGGCGATTGGTCGGAAATCTGTATTGTTACTGTTTTTTGATATTGGAATGATTTTGGAACTTTTCCATTGAGCTGGGAAAATACTCTTAGTGAGAATGGAGTTGAAGATGTATGTTATATACTATATACGGCAGGATCATATGTTACATTATTTTCAAGAAGGTTGGGTGTAAATTGTCGAAACCCATAGCATTAGACTTTACCGAAAGGAAACTTTCAACTACATCCTCAGTGCTAATACAGGAGAAGCCAAATACTTCTTCAATTTGCGTTTCCGCCGAAATTTCGTGTGTCTGTAACATTTGGGTTTCGCAAGGTCAAAATTTCGCCGAAACAAAATTGTTGTTTAAAGCATTGCAATCCAACTCATCGATATTCAAAGAACTAGGCTTGCTTACGATTTCTTTCAAGTTCTTCCACAGTTTACGGCCACTCAAAGAAATATTAAGTCGACCTTGATACCATTCAACTTTGGCGTTTCGAATGAGACGAACTGTAAGATTTCGCAAGCGGCGATATATTAACAAATCTTCAAATCAACAAATCTTGGCATGATCCCTCTCTTGCATTTTTAACCGGATATCACGAGTAAACCAAGGACATTGACCGTATTTGGCAAAGACTGTTTTTATGGGACAGTGCATCTCAAATAATTGTGCCAGATTACCTTTTGTAGAAATTCTACTTGGTCATCTGGGTGGTGAAATCGATAAATAGTATCCTAGCTTACTCTTCTTGCATTCATCTCGAGAGACAGCGTGTTTAAATTTCTAAAATCACGGTATTGAAACGTTCTAAGGGGTCTGCTAAGTATGAAATCAAAGGAAAGATGGATAAGATCGTGATTGGAGAAACCGGGAGCACTAATTTGGTCAAATGACATCACTTTGAGAGAATCACTTACAAAGAACAAATCGAGAAGTGAGCTTGAGTTTTGTGAGAAATGAGTGGGATTGCTTGTATTTACTGGAAAAAGATGGAAAGAACCCATGATGTTTAGAATAGTGTTGTCGGTAAGAACGTCATTATTGAAGTCTCCAGCAAAGATAAAGTCTGTATGAATGAATGAAGTGTTTTCAAGTAGGCTATTAAGTACCGACCAATCAATATATCTGTTAGGACGGTAGACAACACCAAGCAATAAACTTGAAGTCGAATTTACAATTTCTATATAGAGGTATTCAATAGGAGAACCAGAGCTAGAGACATATTTGATCGAATCTCTTAAATAAATGGCGACTCCACCACCAATTCAAAATTGCCTATCATTCCTAATAACCTTGAACCCCTTAACTTGAATTAGTTGATCAGCGATACCTTCATGAAACCAAGTCTCACTCACACAAATAGCGTCATATCCAGAACCCTCAAATACATCAATGAACTCATCAATCTTCTTGAATAAGCTTTGCGCATTAATATGGCAAATTTGAAAACCATTATTTCGCGATGAGATTATGTTAACCATAGCTCGAGTTATGCAAGTGCTAGGTTCGTTTGTGGAGAACCGTTGCTGATTATTATTTAACATCGAAGTGTTAACAAAAAATAAAAAGTTAAAAAGTTATGTGGACTGTTGTCTGAGTTGCTGTGTGTGTTCTGTCTTACCAATATCGAAGAAAGAGAATAGAAAAAAACTTAACTTATAAGAGAAAATTTACCAAGTATAAAAAGAAAAGGAAAGAAGAAAAAAAAATAAAAATCACAAACTCAAACCAAAAATTTCAATAATAATTATAACAATAATAGTAGTAAAAGTAGTAATAATAGTGATATTTTAATATATTAAATATTTTAAAAGTTCTCTTCGGCTAGGTAGGATGGCAACTCTGATAAGTTCTCAATGGATTCTATTTCTACAGCATCCACGTCATTTGCATTGCGTTTGATAAAGACTCGCCCTCGTATCGTAAAATGATGATGATTGAATTCCTACATCTCGAAGACAAAGTTGACGGTTCATAGCTTTACGAAATTGTGCGATAGATTTAATGGTATTAGTTCTATCTAACTCAGTGTTAAACTTTTTAATAATTGCCGGCGAATTCCTGTTGTTATGATTTTTTGTGCGAGTGCGAAATATATTTTTAAGTGTTGGTGGCTTTAAGCTCAAGGTAATGCATAATTGACAAAATATCTGTGGTAATAACCCATAACAGCATAAGTCAACTTTCAATACTTTTCAGGAGAAGCATTTCAAGTTTTTTCATCAGTTAAAGCCCTTTTATAGACGAAAATACTACCATAAGCTAAGCACTGCTTTTTAGTTATTAAGTGAAAAAAAAAAATGAATTTTCTTTGTTTTGAAGTTTAAATTTTTTTTAAAATTCTTTTATTATATTGTAATTTTGAGCAAAAAACCGACTTATGTTGTTTTGCTTTGAACACGAAATTACTTTATTACTAATGTAAGTCGTCCTATGTCGTTATTCTTTGCAAAGATTTTATAAAATGCCAATATTAAATTAACTTGTGTTTTTTGGCCTTTTTAACAATAATTGGTATTTGTTTGTCAAGTGTACTTACTTACGCTTTTATTCTTTACGGCATTTAATAAATTTATACTTACGCTTTTGAAAGAAACATTTTTTCAAGTAAAATTTACCTACTGATTTTTTGTATTACGATTTAAATTTATGCAAAAAAAGCTTTTAATTTTAATAAGTTAATTTAGTAGTGTTACATAGATATTTTTGTGTCAATAAAAACTAGACTATTGCAAAAAGTGCTTCGAAAGCAGAAATTCATTTTAATTTAGGTTTAAAAAATAATTAATTAAATACAGAATAATACTGAATTATGCATTAAGAACTAGTTTTAATCACTTTCTTCGTCGCTGCTTAAAATATCAGGATGCCTTTCTTGCTCAACAAAAGGTCCTTCAATAATTTTCTTATAAAAATTGTGAAATTCTGGGGAAATAAAATCTAGCAAAAAAAGCAGATCTTCCTTCTTTTCTTTGGAAATTTCAGGCACCTTTTTAATAACATTTATGTAAGTCAGTAATGGCGTTGATCGCATTAGGTATAGCCGCGTTTACGAATGTTTACTTCCTTAAATGGCTCATCTTCATTTAAACTGTATTGTATATATGTAGTATATAGTACCGAAATTTGTTTTACTATAACGGATCCATCTAAAATCGCGCCAAAGATATTTTTCGCCATCCTTGTTGACCTTCCGCCAACTAAATTTTTCCTTTGCAAGATCAGAAAAGTCATAGAATTTTTCGTTCTGCATTTCTACTACTTGGAAGGGGTTTAAATTTCATGCTAACGCAACAAAGTTCATCCAATCTCTTGGATGGTGTATTTTGACACCTGTGTCCCTGTGTGTTTCTTCTTTCTCTCAATAACCGAGTGATCGATATCGCACTCCAAATGAGTGTGGCCAGGTTCTAAAAACTTATGGTGAATTGTCAAAAGACTGGGATTTCTTTCTAAAGCTGAAATAAACATAACATTCACGTGTGAGTTCTTATTCTGCCCCGCACAAGAATCACCATATAAAATCAGACTGCTGACATTGATTGGAATATTTAAAAGATGTTCCTATAAACAAAATGAAATTTCATTTCGCTTCTTTTCGCTGTGCCTTCATGCCACATATAAAAGAATGGCTTATTAGTAGCAAGACCATACACTGTTAGATTGTATGTCCAGAGCTGTCGCTTATAAAAGCTATGTTGGATCTTAAGAAAGGTGTAGGGAGGCATTGCTGCAAATCAAAAGCATATGCTTTTATGTTTGGGTTTTCTCTGGCCAAAACTTTGTCTTGTCTCTTGCAGCTATATGCCCCATCAGCTTTTTCGGCCTTTGTTTCGTTGACGCTGTCGTATTTTTTTAGAATTTTTGTTATCATGGCATGCTTTGTTAACATTGTCAGCATCTGAAAGCTGATGTGATTGAACTTCAAGATCAATAAGAGGGGGATCTGGAACAACACTATTAGCAGTAATTATTCCTAGCTGCTCGGGGTTATCAGGATCTGACGGCAAGGGGACAAAGTAGTCATAAACGGGTTCATTGACAGTTTCATTGGCAGTGGTGCCTAGAAGGCATTCATGGAGAAAAGCGTTTTCGAACTCGGAAAGAGTCCAATTTTGTTGGACTATTAATAAAAATCAACCAATTATGAGAATCCGAAATTAAGACTACTGTTGCCGAAAACGACCGACGTTGCCGACACTACATTACCCCGAAGCAGCATGAAATGACACATATTGTGAACCACTTGTGAACGCAGCTTTTCCTTTCGACTTCTGTTCGTTTTGATTATCGAATATTTGTGACTCGTGGCATTTCCGACAGAAGAACACGACATCTTCTTTTTTCTTACAATCGTACGCCATTCTTATTGTGGCAACCGAAGCGAACAGGACCGAAAGGGAAAACTGCGGTGAGTAACAATCTATATATTATGTAAAACCAATTCATTTTATGCTTGTAATATTTTTAGAAATAAACGAACTGCGTTCATTTCACACCTTTAATCTTTTGTTGCAACAACTACATTAAATATGCTATTAGACAAAAAAAGAAACAAAAAACAAAAAAAACTTACCAGCACTCTTCTTGTTTTCAAACTTTGCACCATCCTTAGTAATGGCTAGTGCCAACATTTTACCTGCCCGAGTTTTCATTATTTTGGAAATGAGATTTTTTATATTTATGTATTTAACACTTTTTTATTCAACACAATTTTTTTTCACAGATAATTAACAATAAGATTATTAATGTTTAATATTATTTCCAGTAACTAATTTAGGCTCACTCTGCAAAAACTCAAACTTTTTAAGAAAATCGCACACGACTGTTCACCGACTCAATGAAAACCATACAAATACAGCACAACTACCTTGATCAGCGCATATTTGCTTGGAGAATAAACGAATAAGTGCAGTTGTTTCATACAAAACATTTGAAACGAATAAGGGAAAAATGACATAAGTCAACTTAGCTGCAGATGTGTGATGATTTCTTAACATGGACAAACAACATAAGTACAGTTAGGTCTAGGGACTGTGTTCTTTACTGAAATGGAAAAAAGCACAAGTTGACACGTGCTTACATGAATGAATAAACGAAATTTGGAATAAAAGCATAAATAGACATGCTGTTACAGGAATGAACGAAAAAAATTGGGAATAAAAGCATAAGTTGACTTTTGCCTGTGAACTATCGAATAACGAAATTGCTTAAAGGCATATGTAAGTAGTTCGACTTTTTAGATGTTTATGACTTTTGTGGCTTTTCCTTTTGCTAGTTTTGAACTACCCAACTTATGTTTTTTTTAAGGTCTCAAATCTTTGTAACGGACTAAGATATCAAAATGAAAAATTCACAGAATGAAGCACTAAGAAAAAGGAAAAAAAATTGCATCATTAACTCAATTTGAGCATAAGTCGACTTATGCTGTTATGGGTTATTACCACAGATATATGTGTAAGATTTTCGTTCTCAATAATAGGAATATTGTAGAACACCGCATCAGTAGCTAGCGTACAATTTTCTTGATCTTGAAGTGTTTTTTTTATTTTCATAACTTCAGTGACAAGATCATTGGTAGTTGAAGAGTTCGAAGGCATACTTGTCTTTAACACGGTGACGTCATTGACAACTTTCTGCATAGAGATTTTTATGTTTTGTAGTTCAATGTTAATTTTGGTGTTTTGCTCGGCAAGTGTGACGTTGTTGTTTTCAATGGAATGAATTCGCGCAGTGACACCAACAATTTCTGATTTTAATTTCAATTTGGCATGCTCATCAATTTTGGTGGATAATTTCTTATCGATGTCATCAAGTTTGAGAGAAAAATTTTTAAAGGACTCACTTTGTTGTTGAATCTGGTTTTGGCTTTTGGATCGAGGCCAGTATGTTATAGCTGCATTGGGCATCTCTTGGACTTGCAGCTATTTTGGATGCATTTTGCTGAAGTGTTTTCGGCGAGTTGGTGGCGGCATGTAGAGGACGATGTAGTTTTTGGCGTTCTTGTTGACGTTCCGATTCTCCCGCGTTTCTTTTTTGGTCGGCGGACATGATGAGATTTTTATTGTTAAGTTTCTGGTTTATGCAGAGAAATTTATGATGAATTTGTCCAGTCCTAAGACAGTTTAAGTTCTAAACTTGATTTGATTTAACAAAACTGGGGTTCAAATTTGCAATCTGCGATAAGTTACACTTTGTCGGAAATTTATATGAACTGAAAACTTCAATTTAATTTGCTAGGTACAAATACGCGTCTCAACAAATGTGTTTCATTTCTGTTTTTTGATAACATATGGAAGACTATGGCTTCCAACTGTTTCATTTGGCGGTAGCAAGGTGTTCTCGTTTGAAATTATCTGCCTCAAGTCGCTTTTCAAAAAAACTCCTCCATCGCTGATCCGACCATTACACCCTATGTCAACATTAGTGAACCTATATCCAGCATCTACAAGTGCCAGAAGAACAATGCAGTCGAAGCCCTTATAATTACGGAAAAAGGCCCCATCAGATTTTGATGCTCTGAATGCAATATGTTTTCCATCTAATGCTCCCATGCATAACGGAAATTGCTAACAGTCATTAGATTGTCCAGCAATACTCTTCCACTTAGCAAATGAAGATAGGAACTAAACAGAAAACAATTACATGCATCTAACTGAATTCTATTTTTTAAAATTACCTGTAGATAATCTCCTTTCATTTCTTCGTATATTATCTGACAAACACTAGGAACAGTCATGGATATAAATGCCAGGGATAATCGAGTTGAATACTCCATACTTCTATAGGACTCGCCAGTAGCCAGAAATCTCAAAACTGTCGCCAAAACTTCGTCTGCTGTTATAGCATCTCGTAAGACCGTATTTTGCTTTTCTATTCTTGGTCTTATGCATTCCAAAATTTTTACGTAACATGCCTGTGAAATATAGTTTTTGTTCATACACAAATGAATTGAGGGAACTATAACGAATAAGATTAGGTTTCTAATTCACATTCAACTTTATTTTTTATAACTCTATATGTAAATATACTTGTACTATATTAATATTTAAACTGAAAACGTCTGCTAACGATGGAGTCTGTATAACAAGGGATATCGAAGTTCTCTTCTCAAATATATTTCCCGTCTCTTATGGGCAGTTGTCACAAAACCTACAATTTTCTGCCGGTTCCGAACGGCTAATAGAGAAAGTGCTTTTCTTGGCAATGAATTTACTATTAGAGGATTGTTTGATCGCTCGCTCCTGTTTTACAATTGGAAAAACTTTTATTGGTTTCTATTGGGATTCGAACCACGAACCTCCCGCGTAACAGTCAATCATGCTAACAATTAACACGGGCACCACATAGGTATATAGCTTATCAATATTTAAATAATGAAATATGATACTTCTCTAATTATTTAAAAATCAGCTGCTTGAAAATTTCGGTTTCAATTTGTTGCTTTAAATACATTAAATTTAAAAAAATATTTAAAACTATACATCGGTCATCCTGAGATAACAGCAGAGTATTTCGATTAAAATTCAAGGAAGAATTTCATTTAGAAATAATGCTCATAGGTTAGGTTAGGTTGCATGGGGGTGCTGCCACTTTCGGATCTCAGGAATCCATTGTGCTCCCCGGGTTCAGAGGATGAGGAGGTGAGAGGATTTGAGAGGTAGAGGGTTGGGTTGGTGATTGGTTTATTGGGGTTGGGAACCTCCACTGAACCATTTGGACCCCTGAATAAATGCCAGGACGTTGCTCAATGGGAGATTAGATGTGTCGCCCAGTTTGTCGAAGAAGTATTCTCCGAGGGTTTTTTCCTAGTGTGGGCCAAGCTAGCACACTCACAGAGGAAGTGGAATGATCCTTCCTCTGCCTCCTCATCTTGGCATCCTCTACATAAGTCGGATGTGCATATAATTACTTTGGAGTGCCTGACCAGCAAACCTTCCTACTTGAATTCCAGCTTCTGTGCCTCCACTGTTTTTGAACCATCTTTTTATTCGCATAGATTTTTATTGAATAAGTGTTTTTGCTCACCCTGAAATGTCTGTTTGTTTCTATTTTCAATATTGGAGATTTCGGCAAATTCTCTGGTAAATCCATTGACATAATGTGGTACTTTTCGTCTAGTTTAAGAACCACACCGCATCAAAAAAGCAATACTAGCTTAGTGTGACATACTCGTATTGTTACACTTCTATTTATCTATTTTTTTCTTATATCAATAAAAACATAAGGAGCATATTGACTATACACTACGTGTTTTACATCATTTAAATGCTGTCTATTTTTTAAAATTTATGATTTCGGGTTACAAGGAGTTAACTACACCGCATGTCACGCATGCATGTTCCCGGCATGCCTATAAAGCAATCACGTAAAAAACACCATCTTGGAAAAAAAGGAAGAGCACTACCGGCTCAGGTGGTGCTGTCATGTTCAAGCAAAAGATCTAGATGCTCGTAAGAAAAAGAAGAACAAGCATTGACTCTCCCTAGTCAATACCGACTTCTTCAATTATTGCATCAGCAAAGTTAAATAGCAGTGCAAAATAAGAATACAAAATAGAAGCTCACCAGAAAGATAGAAACATACTAAACGAAGGAGAGTCAGTACAATCTCTTCTCTCATCAAATTGATTTAGTGACAACAAAATCCAAAATATAAAATTTCTAAAGAGCGCAGCATATAATTTTGCCTGTCGCTTTTCAGATGACTTAAAATGATGACAGTAATTTATTTCCTAGTTTTAGTTGTGTTACCACCAGCTCGAAAAGCAAACCACGGATTAAAAACAAACCACATCGAATTAAATATTCATAAGTAAAACACTCGAACCTCTTGACAGACTCAGCTTATAGATGAAAAAAAAAAATCAAATTAATTGAGTGATACCTACTCTATTATTGTAAATTATGATTATAGCTCGTAAGCAATGTGTTAGCAGTCTACTTTTACCTGGGTCTTAATTGATAAAAGAAAAAACGCGAACTAGTATTAATAAAAAAATAAAAAAATAAACAGGAATAGCCGTCTTCGTTTGTGTTGTGCTTTTGTTTTTTTTTCTTAGACCGGATGTGGACAGAATTAAGCATTTTTGGCCCCGGGACAAAACGCCGAGTTTAAAAAAGATGAATAAATTATTTTAAAAACTACTTTAAGCCGAGATTTAAAACCAAATTAAATGTTTCATGTTTAAAAACCCGAAACATAAAAAGGAATTATCACTTTAATTTTGTTAACTCAATACGATTCGATTAATTAAAATAAATCTAATTGAAAAGATATTGACTACATACATAAAATTTTCTAGGGGAATTATCTTAAAGACTGGAAGCGTGTTTTATTTCAAGAGATGAATGTATTTGTGGAAAAGACAAATTCTCGACACATGATCAGAGTCGGATCTAGATGTCTATAGACCTAATGGATTCATTTTGTAAACGAGCGCTCTCTAGTGCAATTTGTTATCATCAGATTGGATTACATTTTCAATAAAAGTTCAAGATTTTGGGAACGTAGCTCTAAAATTTTGATCTTCGAGAATTTAGTAATACGATAGTTCCGAGGATTGGCCATTTTAATAGTCATTAGTTGACCGAGAATACAAATTAAAGCAAAAAGACGAACTTATTCCCCATCAGGGTTCGAACCTAAGTCATTGAATGAAAATCTAAAAGAAAAAGTGGAGCATATGCAAAATTTTCGGAGTAGATTTGAAACAACAAAAAACCAGTCATTTAACTAATGAGTGGGTCATCTAATAGTTTCTTTTTCAATTAAAGATTATTTTGACACTGGCAGCTGGATCCCGTACGAATTTTTGACATAACACCTCCACCACACACCTCCGCGGAACGAAGTAAGTCGCTCTACACTTTATCAAAATCGGGAAATGTGAAATTGTTTTCAAAGTTAATGCTATGTTCCCTAACAGTGTGTTTTTTGAAAGAAGTTTTGACCAAAATGAAGCAGCTAGCGCGTCGCTGTAAGCAAGTTTTTGCAAAAAAGTAATACTAGTGGACAACTTCCAAAGTCCCCCTTGCACACTTATATGTGGCTGCTGAATCCGAGAGTGTGAAACACAATCCACAAACACGATTTCGATTTGTTGAAACTTCGTGCGAATAAAGCGACTGTTTCCTTGGCCTCCTCCTCTGTTGCACCAGTTTGTCGGTATTGACCTGCTGTTGGTTCGACAAATTCTTGCAATCAGTTATTTTATTTGCACGAAGTTTCAAAAAATTGACCAATGTGAACTTTTTCATTCTACTCTTTGGTTATCGTCGGACGTTACAGACATTAAATCATTTTTTTCCCATGAGATTGATGACATGGATTAAGGCGACCTTTGGATCCACACAGCCTATACCACAATTAATCTTTTGCATAATTAACTGGCCAATAGTGTAATCAGTCACGACGGTGTGAATTAGCAGCCTTGAAGGACCGATGCTCTGTCAACAATTTGGAGATCATTAAAACACGTGCCGAATTTCACGAGGAACTCGAAGTCAAGGGAATAACACTGCCATATGAAAATCACCATCTCATTTAGCCGCTCGAATAAAATAAAATGAAAGATCCTTGAAATGTGATCGGCCCCTGTTGCTTTTTTCATTTGCTTATTTACAATTTCTGTTTCAAAAATTCAAATCCACAGTTGTCTCCAATTTGGGTATCCAAAATTTTCTATGTGGAAAAAGTGGAGTAAATCTCAAAGAAATCGGAGCGTCGGAGTAGATTATATTTTTCCTTCAAAAATGGAGCAAATTTGCTACGATCGGAGCTAGGTTTCAACACTGTTCCCCATTTTTATCAGTTTCATTTCTTTTCAAACGCTAGCAGGAATGAACTCCATAATTCAAAAGCACCTATTGCCGTTTCACAAATCATTTTCGCGTCTTGCATCATGTTGTTTTAGTAGCGTTCAGTTGCAGCCAGATATCGTTACCAAGGATTATGAATAAGCCGTTTTCGAAACGACTACATTTTTTCCTCATCTTTTTACTCTTTATTGGAAGCTGTGCTAGTTAAAGCTTCTTTGATTTTCGAATAGCCGTCGACTATGGCTTCTGTAGCTTCAGAACGAGTGTCAAGCTCGTAAGACTATCCGTTTTTCCTGAAAAGATTTTTATCCAAAAGAAAAGTTTGTTTCCTTTTGTATTTGCCACTCATGTTTGCATTATTATTAGGCGTGACAAGGATGTTATGTACATAACATGATATCCAAAAAAAACGCTTCGTTTTTTTTATTTGTGGGTTGGTGTTCTTGATCAGTTGTCAAACCAATAAAAGTCAACAAATGATTTTTTTTTTTGCCAAATTCGCACAAAAACGCAAAAAATGTTTGTTAAAAACCAAAAGCAATTGTATAGAGTGGAAAATAAAATATTCCGTAGTGAAATTAATGCAGGTTAACAATTTTTTTGTCCGTTTTTTGTTAGTTTAGAAATATCAAAAATAGGTTCGTTCACAAAGGTAACAAGGAATTTCTCTTGTGTGTTTTTGACTCTGTTTACATGCTGGGGTTGAATTCATATGAGATTGTGATTTATATGTGAGCTGGAAAAAATATTTTGTTAATTGTTTCAAACGTATTAAACTTTTAATAATAAGAAAATAAAACCATTTTTGTGGCATTGGCACATGGCATTGCATGTAAAATGATGTTATGTATGCAGGGTGTTCCGTACTTCGTGTATTATCCTTTGAGGTGTGATTCTTGGTCATATTAGGTCTGTTTCTTTACTTTCTGGGTAAAGTTTGGGAAAAAACCCAGGAAAAAGTTTGGGCTCGAGCTTTTTAATGTTGTTTTTGTAATCTCCATCCGAAAATGAAAAGTAAAGATACGTCTTTTGGGATGTTTCTTGCTGAATGACATTTGTCATGCACTCTCTGTAAAGATGTAAAAAAACATACAAACAATTTTGTTTCAAAAACGTGCTAAAATGAGCTCAAAGTAATATTGCATTGCATATTTAACATTATTTTGAATTTTCAAACCAACAAAGAGAGATTATGCTTTCCATTTTTCATTTAATTTCAAAAATAAATTTGAATTCAATCGAAATGTTTCGATCAGCTGATTTCACAAACAGCCGATTTGACAAGCAAGAAAGTGCACGAGCAAATTGTTCGGGTAAATTTTTACTGGAGGGGAAGTGACTAAAAAGCAAAAGCTCTGCCACTTTTACGTCAAAAAAAGTAAAGATACACGTTTCGGGATCCCGCGGGATCCCACGGGATCCCGCGGTGAGTAAAGATACAGACCTATTCTAAGAAAAAAAATGTTCTACAGTAAAGCTCAATTCTCAACTTTGACATCACTTTTTGACAATTTAAGAAAAGGCTAACTTTGGTGTACTATGACCTATGTTAAATTCGATATCTCTGTCAATACTAATGGTAGAGACCTAATCATAGTCTTAATTTTTTGAAGAAATAACAACCTTTAAGACTGTATTTAAGTTTAGCTTTCACAGGTTAAGGGTTGCCAGATTTTCAAGTCTTCAAACAAAGTTTTGACTTTGAGGTAATTTTTTTGCAGAAAATGCCTGGTAAACATAGAATTTCTTTGATTTTAACAGATGAACTAAAAAAAAATAAAAAAAACAAATACAAATACAAATACAGTTATAATAAGTGCTCAAAGTGCCTACGCAGACATTTTTTTCTTATATGAGTTTTACAATGGAAATTCAAGAAGAGCGCAACGAATATACCAGGAACTTTATCCTTACTGAACATCTGGCAACCCTAAGCCTATAGGAATCTAATTTAAATACAGTTTCCAAGATTACAAGACTACAAGTAAGACAAGAGTTATCGAGAGCAAACACCTACAATGAAATTCAAAAACGGGCTCTGGCATGCATTCAAAACGAAATAGGGCACTTTGAGCACTTGTTATAACTGTATTTAAATAAAATACGTAAAAAAACTACTAAAAGTGCCCATATTATTGTGTTATTCAAACAAACCTCAAATTTAAAAATCTTTTTTTTTTTTTTAATTTTACCCATTTTGTATTTTTTCAAATATCATAAAATGTATGGGTTTTTGAGTGCACTTAATACTGAGTTTTTTTTTAGTTTTTGTTTAGTTCATCTGTTAAAATCAAAGAAATTCTATGTTTACCAGGCATTTTCTGCAAAAAATTGACCTCAAAGTCAAAACTTTGTTTCGGGAAGAAAATTTGAACAGCACTTCAAATTGAAAATCTGGCAACCCTTAACCTGTGAAAGCTAAACTTAAATACAGTCTTAAAGGTTGTTATTTCTACAAAAATTAAGACTATGATTAGGTCTCTACCATTAGTATTGACAGAGATATCGAATTTAACATAGGTCATAGTACACCAAAGTAAGCCTTTTCTTAAATTGTCAAAAAGTGATGGCAAAGTTGAGAATTGAGCTTTACTGTATAACATTTTTTTTCTTAGAATATGACCAAGAATCACACCCCAAAAGATAATACACGAAGTACGGAACACCCTGTATAACAGTCTTGTGAAAAAACACGCCTATTGTCGAACGATTTAACTGCGGCCATCTATGATGTGTATTTGATGGCCACTTTAAAACTTGAGCAAGGCGTTTACTGCAGATTCGCCAGTAAGACAACAGTTTGGAGAAGGGTACAAATTTTGTAATTCGAGCTCTGCAAAATAACTAAAGTCAAAGAAGACAGAAAGTTACAATGATGATGACAAAACACAATTAACAACTATTTTGCTTTTTTTGGGTCTTAAGCGCTTGATGAACAATCGCCACCACACGTTCAATGAAAATTGACAGTTTTTTCCTTCTGTAGTTTCCTAATCGCACTACACAACGACACGAGTGACAGTGAAACTTGATGAAAACCAAATCAGATTTGATTTTCGTCAATGTTTCAATTTTACTTGACAGTAACATTGAAGAGCCTACAAACGATCAATTTTACTTGAACGGAAGCTCCTTCAAGTAATATTGTCAAGTAACATTGATCGTCAATGGGGCGCTTTAAACCGCTCAATAAGGTGTGAGTTGGAAAAGACTTCATCTTAAGGCTTAGATTTAAGTGCTTTGAGAATATTTCTTCTACATCAAATCCGTACATCCTACTTTCAAAAGGTTACAATGTCCATTCAGACTAGACTAACACAACGCACAAAAAAAAAACTAAAACCAAATCAAGTATAATTTGAAGATTTACATCTTTTATATTATATACTTGCTGAGCCGCCCAGCGTTGCTCGGGTCTGTAGTTTTAAGGCTCCTGTTCTCGTTCCTGCTTCTGTTCCCGTGGGGTTATAGGGATGAAATATACGCTAAGTTGCTAAGGGATTATATGGCATCCCAGTTCCGAAAGAATTTTGGAAATCTGCCCAGTAGTTTCTAAGTTTCCACTTCCTCCACGAACATTTCAAGACCAAGAAAAGATAAATCCGTTCAGCCGTTCTCGAATTTAAGCAAGACTAACGAACAGCAATTTATTTTTATATATATAGATAAAGAAGATAGAAGATTAGTTCATGAAAAAAAAAAGAAAATAGAAAAAGTTAAGTGAACTGATTGAAAACGCAATTCATAATTTGCCGTGAACTTGAAACTAACACCCATTACCTTGAATATATTTAACAAGTTAAAGAAGTTCAGCTAACTAGACTTATAACAATTGAATATATTTATTTTCATGATTTTTAAATCATAGACAATTTTAGGCTATGAATTTTGTGGATTTTTAGAAAAACTATTCACAGGGTGTTTTAGAACCTTCAGCTGAAATTTGACATTTTTCCAATCAGAAATAGACTCAATATATTATTGTCGAAAAAAAATAAAGTGCCTTAAAGTCAAACAAAGTTACAGCGGTGCATAAAAGTAAACAAAAATTCATTTCTTAATACCTGCGTATGCGTATCAAAAGTCTATTTTATAAAATAAAATCAAGTAATGAAATTTAAGAAAAATGCTTTGCAGGGTGTTTCCAAATTTCATGTTTAAAAAAATTTATAAAAATAAAAAGAAAAATGTATGGAGGGGACTATCTCCCTATGATTATTCAATAAAAAAATATTTAAAATCAGCTAAGCCACTTATTACCTTTTGCCACATTAAGGGTTAATTTTTTTAAATAGTCAATGCTTTTATTAGTTCCAAGTCAAACACAAAAACCAAAATATTTATAAGTTTTTGACAAATTGAAAAAAAAACTATATATTTTTTATTCAAAAGCTCAATTATCGAGGATTGTGGACTTTGAGACATAGTAATTGAAACTTTTCACTTAAGAAAAAAAGGGGGGCGCAAAAGAGCGAAGAGCCCCGGGCCTAGCACATTTCTCTCAACCATTGGCTTGTGAAGGAATGGAGGTGACCTACAGTTTTCTGCTGATTCCGAATGGCTAATCGATAAAGCGCTTTTCATGGCAATGAATTTTACTGTCGGAGGATACTTTGTCGCGGAAGGTGATATCCGTGAAAAACATTTTGCTTCTGTTGGGATTAGAACCACGAACATAAAGGTTAACAAGCAGACATGCAAGCCATGGGTACTAGGGTGGAGTGAACAAATTTTATTTTTTATTTTTGAATCTACATAGACAGAATGGGTGCCAAATGGAATTTTAATGAAGCACAAAAAGTTTCAAGCCGATCAAAAAGGTTTTAGAGGGTGCACAAGACACTTGAAAAAATGGAAAAACGGAAATGCTCTATGAAACCTTTTTTTACTACTACACCAATTTTCTTTTTTTTTTTTCTTGGAATATTCCTCAACATTGTAAAATAATATTTTAATATGTTAGTGTAAATAAATACGCTAAAAATTCTACGCTATTAAAATGATAAGCTAATGTGTCGTTGAAGCTCAAATAAACTCTACAAGCGCTAAAAAAAATGCAAAATTAAAAAAATTAATTCAATTTCTTTGGCTGGAAAAAAAATTTTTCTATTTGTTTTATCTCATGTAATTTTATTTCGCTTCATTTAAATTTTTTGGCTGTGAGAAAGAGTTGTGTTTCGCTTGACCGGAAAGTTTAGCTATTCAAAGTAATTTTTAAATTAAACCAAAAGAAGTTTTTTTCAAATATTTTTGAAGTTTCGAAAATGTCTTCATCTACCTCTAGCCGTAAGGTTAATGATTTGACTTTTGGAACGATTGAACCAAAGGAGTTTGCTTACCAGCATTTCAAGATGTCATAAAAGATTATTTGTATAGGTTATTGGAACTTAAGAAAACAATGAAAAGAAAACCAACCGTTTCAGAGGTATCTGAATTCGTAGCCTTAAATGTGATTGAGATTTGGAACAAAGCTTCTCTTGCCACCATTTCATCTCTTTCCGTTGTACGAAAAATTCGTCAGTATCACAAAAAATGTAAAAAGCACTTAAAAAATTCCAGGATCAATGAAAAAAGAAATCAGCTCGAAAAGTTTAAATTACAATTGGATCCATTTTTGGTGCAATCAGAGACGCTTTTTGACATATGCTCCTGCCAGTGTGATTTGATCCAACATTATTGCTGTGATCCGGAAAGATGAAGAGACACCATTTCTAACTGATCAATGAACCGTGAGAAAGTTATCGATCGGAAATGTTGACTGGGCCTGGGCTGCTACTCGAGGGCTTAGGAAATGCTTAAAGAGAAAGCAAAAGAGAGCTAAAGTTAAATTCAGTAAACTATTTCTGTGGAAACACTTCCTAATACTTCTAGTTCTAAGACAACTGACAGTAACAGTGACTTCGAAGTTTCTCCTGCCAAAAATGAAAAGATTAAACGTACCACAAATCAAATGCTAGTCAAACTTCCAAGTTTGGGATTGCTTGTGATCGAACTGGTGTATCTGACAGAAATGCTGCTATAATCGCTAAGTAGGGTTTTGAAAGACGTTGGCATGATATCCCACGAAGATCAATCAAAAGTTATAGATCGTATATTTCGACTTGATTAATTGGCAGGAAATAAACGTTACTGAGCCTCCTGTAGCCAAATTCCTGACCGATGAAACAATTTTGGGGCTTGTTAATAGCGGGGATATGGTAAATGAAGTTTACCCTCGGTTTCCATTTCACACTCAAAGCGTAGAACGATGTGTAAAGCTGGTAATTGAAGCGTCAGTGGAAGTTTTTGGGTACAAGAACCGTGATGGTTTTATAAGAGCAAGAATCGCCTCTAGAAAAAAGATGCCTGAGTTCAATACAAAAAAGTTTTTTTTGGAAGCACCATACGAATAAAAGAACATTCAAATGGTTGGATGGTTTTTGGACGGAACTCAAAAGCAGCTAGCTCCACATGGTGAGTTCTGGGTGGTTTTTAAAAAAAATCAGTAAAATGCTGAAAAATAATTTATGTTTTCCTTATAATTTCAAAGGAAAGGCATTTATATTTTCAGGTGCGTTGTACACTTTTCTGACGGAACTGAAACATGGTTTCCCCTCTTTTGATGCCAAATGGCACCTATCCTTGCTATGTAAAAGAAAAAAAAGTTGTGTTTCACTCCACCCTAATGGTTACCACTAAACCAACTTGAATTAAAATTTCAATTATAGAACAAAGAGCAGTCTGTCAACAATATCAAAGTATGTGGTAGGAAGATGTGGCTCAGTTGTATTTACATTTGTATTTTAGTATCTTTATTCTATTTTCACTTAAAAATAATTAAATATTTACAGTTTTAATAAGAATTAAGTATTTATAAATATGAAAACTAGAATAGTTAGTGGCATCTATAAATTAACAATATTTGTGATGATGCCACATTAATAAAAGGTTTACTTTATCTTTGATTTGTGTTTACTTTGTGTGGGGTGAACAAAGTTTGAAAAAGTAGAGAAAAAAACATTATTATATAAAAAAAAGGAAAAATAATGAAGAATAAAGTTTTGAAAATTAACAAACGGAAAAGTAATAAATAAATAACAGATTTATGGAAAATATATGACGTAAAACAAAATGAAGAAAATAAATAAATATTATAGTTTACAAATTTTCAAAATGCAAAACATTATATAAAACATTAAATTACACAAAAAAAAAAAAAAAGAAAACCAAACACTAGTTCACGTAACGAATCGAATTTTGAATTTGTTGGTGGTCAAAACCGAGAAGCCATTTCTTTATAGCATGTAAAAATAAGCGCAGACTTCTTATAAGCCGAGTTTCAACAGGCAGTAAATTAAATAACTTGCAAGACACAATGGAGTAGAAGTTTCTGTAGCTTGTAGTGTAAAAAAGAGGGATATCAACGACAAACAAGGAGTTGCTTCTTAAGTTGCGATAATTAGATATTGGGCTTTGGAGGTAACCCCCTCTTACAAAAAAAAACTTTTAGAACCTTGAAATAGTAAAGGTGACGTACCGGCAGAATATCCAGTCTCCTAAATAGATCCATTGATTGGTCATAACGGTGAGCTTTACATATCCTCCTAATCACAGATTTTTGTATTACCAAATGTTGTTGAAGTTTGTTATTGTAAGCACCACCCCAACAACACAAGCCGTACTGAAGTTTCGATTGGAAAATACCATAATATACAGTTTTCAGCAAGTTCATGGAACACAATTTTTGAAGACTATAAAAACAACGAGTAGATGAGAGGAAGTATTGTTTCAGATTTGAAATATGCCTAGACCAGTTGAAATTATGATCTATAGTGACACCAAGATACTTAAAGTCATCGACAACACCAATATCAAAACAGTTAGAATGACAGTTAATTTCACCGTTAAAAGTTATTGATCGTTGTACATTGCAATTGGTTTTGAGCAAATCATATCTGCAACAATCAGCTGAGTGAAACGTAATCTCAATATCCGAATATTCCTGCCCAGAAAGACTGTAAGACATTAATTTGGTTTTACTACATGCAATAAGATTATGTTCGGCAAACCAGCATCTTAAAAGGTGTACATCATGGTTTATGTCCGCAATCAAATTAAGCTTGCTACTAGAACAGTAAGCTTTTCCTAGATCATCTGCAAATGCTTTAACTGTACCAGCAAATGGAAGTGAAAACAGAGAATTGACATAGACCAAAAATAAAATTGGTCCGAGAACAGACCCTTGGGGAACACCCAAAGAGCTAGTAACAGGACTACTCAAATTGTTACCAACTTTTACAAATAGAGTCCTATTTTTAAGGTAAGACTCGAACCAATTGTAAATAAACCCACGGAAACCAGCTTTATGGAGTTTACCTAAAAGAATACTATGATTTACCGAATGCCTTAGTAATATCAACAAAAAGACCTGAGCAACAATTTTTAACGTCCAATCCTTTTCGTAATATGCTACAGAACTCTAATAAAGCATCTTCGGTGGAAAGCCCTGATCTGAAACCGAACTGTGAGGGACTAAAGAAGTTATTTTTATTCAAATATGCCAGAACCCTTACTTTCATGATTTTTTCAAAAACTTTGGATATAGAAGACAATAAAGATATAGGCCGGTAGTTGCTTTTTGTGGAGAGGTACAATGAAAGCACACTTAAGTTCTTCTGGGAAACTTCCATACAAAACACTCAAGTTGAAAAGTGAAGACAATATGTCAACAATGTTCGGTCCAATACGTTTAAGGACTGCATTGGAGATACCATCAGTGCCAGTTGAATTGGAATTGTTTAATCTGTTAATGACTTTTAACACTTCCAGACCAGTAATGGGCTCAAAGAAAAAACTATTTCTACTGTTTTCTTCTATATTTGTTTCTCTGAAACAGGCACAAAAAACATTGACATCACTGGAAAGGGATTTTAATAATTAAAATTAAGCCCCATTTCAAATTTCTTATTAAACTGCCACTCCTGCCTTTACAGACGGAGATAGACTCCTCCCATACGATCTTTTTCTTGTGTTGACCCAACCTATCTGACCTGAGCACTTGTGATTGTGAGGGATTGGAGGGGACCTTCAATTGTCTGCTGGTTCCGAATGCCAATGGAATGGATTTAATAGGAGACACCAATGCACATTGCTTTTGAACCTTTGTGAATCATAATGCAGGGGAAAAACAGGATCAGGCAGAGCATTCCACATTCGGGTGGTGCGACTAAAATAAGAATCTCTATACTTGACTGTACGCCCGAAGTTGGGCTCAAGGTAGTACTGATGAGCATTCCTAGCGAGGCGGGTGTTGCGGCTAAATTGTTTCAGGGGAGGAATGCATCTGGCTATTTCACTAGAGCACTGTTTGTAAGAAAAGCGATAAAAGAGAGAGAGACAGGTGACTTTTCGACGATGTTCAAGAGAATCAATCGATTCTACGATTGAACTATCATCTATCAATTTTAACGCTCTATTTTGTACCCTATCAAGAAGGTGCAAAGATGTTTGAGGAGCACCTGACCAGATATGGGAGTTATACTCCAGTTTTGGGCGGATGAAGGCCTTATAAATTGTAGCCGGATCAGAAGGGGTGAAGAACTTTCTGCATCGTCTCAAGAAACCTAAGCATTTAGCAGCGTTTTTGGCGAATTCAAATATGTGGTCATTCCAACGAAGATCATCGTTTACACACATACCAAGTACTGACAGCTTTTCGGTTTCTTCGATGCAGGTACCATTCATGGATAATGGCAATGGGGGAATGTTAAGCTTCAACGACAAGAGACAGCATTGAGTTTTCGAAGCATTGAATTCTACTCGGTTCATAAATCATAAGACCCCATGCAACAATGCTGTCAGAATTCAATGAGCTTATCATACGCAACCGTTCCAGTTCCACATCCGAAGATCAGGGACGTGAATTTGGAAACGAATATGAAAAGCTGAGGGTCGAGTCGTCAGCAAAACAGTTAAGCGGATTAGAAGTTTCAGACAAGAGATCATTAATGAAAATGAGGAAGAGAGTCGGAGACAAAACGGAGCCCTTAGGCACACCAGCATTTATGAAGTGGGTATCAGGCTTGAAGCCATCCAATACAACTTGTATTGAACGGTCGGAAAGGTAATTTCTAATCCAACGAAGAAGAGACTCATCGATACCAAAAGCACGCATTTTCGATAAAAGAGCCTGAAAGAAAAAAATAAAAAGAAAGAAAGAAATATCAAGCGCAATAATCTTACTTTCTCCAAAACAACAACAAATCCATAAAGTGAACCTTTTGGCTGGAATTTATTCGAGCTACTTGCCCGAAATTATTTTTAAAACATAATTATAAACCTTTGAGGCTTAATTCTTGATCATTACACTAAATTACTTGCGGTTTAATTCTTCTTAAAAACAACACGTCTAAGAAAACACCCTTTATAACTAGTCGTAATCTGTGGAGATAGTCCTAATTGGTTTTATGCTGGGGAGGAAGTACGAATCAAAAACTAGTATTTCATATTTGTCAAAATCAGTTCAAATTTATAAGTTGTACGTGAATTGATTGATGTATTAGCATATTCAATGAAGGGACTAATCAACTCAGCGAGGAAGGTGTTGATTAGTACTCGTTAAATTTGTTTGCGGTTAAGTTATGCAGCATTCGAAATTACGAAATGACTTGTCTACTAACGAGTTTCATTTGGAATGCTTAACGGGGGTTTTCTAGATTCGATATCAACAAGAAATAATTTAGCGATAGTACACAGTTACTTAAGGAGAACCTAATATTATTGTACCCCGCCCGACTCATGCTTGTAATGCAACAAATATCTTCGTTAATGTTTATGATTCACGCCAATGCGCTATTTTTACTTTTAATCGCTTTAAATGAAATAACCAGACGACTTTATAATTTTTGTGTAGCGTCAAACAGAAATTCGATGACTGCGTCAGGGCTCATTAACAATGCGTCGATTAATGGTCAATTTACTAAGTTGCAAAGAAATGGGGTCACATACCTACATAATGCTATATCCCTATCTGGCACTTAAACTTGTTCAACTCAAAACAAACCCAAACCTACATGAAAAAAAGTGGTTTGCCACACACAATGACATTTTTAGTTACTGGATTTCATCTCAACTTATACTTGAAAGTTGAAACCAACTGCGCTGAACGCACTATTTTTTGTTAGATTTCACAAATAAGAATGTTTATTTAATTAATAATAAAGCAAAGGGAAACAATTTAATTAAAGTATTAAGTTAAGTTAGGATGTAAGTAAGATGATGACTCGTGGGCTGACACAGTAGCAAAGGGCAAGCACTCACAGCATTAATGGATGAAGTCGATTTTGTGAGGTGGTTACTTGCAAATCACTTCCGTGATAATATCGGCAATGGTGAGTATTTGTAGAGCTGTTTGATTGATGGTTTAGATTTCTTCATTTTCAATATTCCAGTGAATTTTACGTTCAAGAGAGAATGGCATCTCTCGTACGTTGGTTCACATGATATGTCTGTCTATTTTGAACTTAATACAAAAACATTATCTCAAAACTTTTTTCATGTGGAAACACAAATCACAAATGGGTTAACTCAGACCATCCTGGAATGAAACCTGGTTTAACTTCAAGTGGGGACATGTCATAAGATGCGCAGTTTTGAAACTTAAGCAAATCACTTCTAGTATGTGCTGGCAGGCGAATAAAGGGGAACGAAGATTGGTACAGGCGAGTGGAACAAGTAGAACAATTGACAAGAGGAAAAGGTGAACTTAATGCTATGTCCCCACTTGAAGTTGAACTAGGTTTCATTTCAGAATGTTTTGAAATAACCTAGTAGTGTTCGCATATGAAAAAAAAGTGTACGAAAACTATTTCTCTTTCCGAATGATTTGGCGTGACTAAAGTTTGGCAGACTAAATGCAGCAGAAAAACAGAATAAACAAGAAAGCTTCAAACATTTCTTCGAAAGATGAAGAACGTGATCTATTCCGATGTTCTTCAGAAAGTTGTAAAAATCTCTAAGATGACGCCATTCCAACACAAAGTCGTCTTTTGCACATTTTCAATAATAATTAACAAAACGAATTGAACAAAAACAGAGGTGTTCGCTTGGAAAAACAAAACTGTTGTTTAGAAAAAGAGGTTTTGTTGAAAAGTTCTATTGTTAAAATAGAGCAACCAATTGATTTCATCTCATCGCACTTGAAAAAGATTACTAATGTCGAATTCCTTTAAAAAAAAAGCAGTCGACTGCAGTCAATTTTTTTTAAAGGAATTTATTTAGGAGGAAAAAAATCGGCTGCAGTCGATCTCTTTTTTGAGACGGATTTTGACAGATCGAAAACGGCAAACAAAAACATCAGCATATGAAAAAAATTAAAGGGAGCAGGGGGTCGATTCTGTAACTGTGAAGCTGTGAAGTGATAAAAAATATCACAACTTCACAGCGAATGCGATTCCCGTTCTGTGAAAAAATGAAAACTAACGTCAAAATTTCTTCACATGATAAATTATTTATCACAAAAGAGTTTGTCTGTGAAATTTAAATTTGAAAATGGAAATTCAAAAAAAGAGGGCAAAGGGCTTCAATAGCCCAAAAACAGTTTTTAATTGATTTTTTGGAGCAGAGGCAAGAATTGGCAAATGACAAGTAAGTACATACATAACTTAAGATAATTTAAAATAATCCTTATCTACGATGCAAAACAATTCCATTTGCAGACCTATAACTGTTGACGGTTCACATTTTCGTTCAAACGAGTGGACGGAACTAAGTGTTCAGTTGAACACCTTAGTGGGAACCTTAAAAGAGGAATCGAAATGGAGGAAGTTTTGGAATGATCTTGTGTAAGTTTTATAAGTAAAAACATTATGGCAGACATGAAATAACTAAATGTTTTCCTTAACGCACAGAATAAGTGTTCGAAGCCGCGACACCACCGCGAAGGAAAAAATCAAAGACCTCACAGAAACAGACGGGCGAATAATAAATAGTACTACACCAAAAACGATAGAGTTGAATGAAGTGCTCCTCCGTTTGTTATTTCAAATGGACTTCGCCCTCGAAGTGACCGCCGCAATATCCTCATTTTCATCCTGGGCAAATAATTACATATACATACATATAAAAAATAGCTACTTCATATGAAAAGACATTTTCGTAATGAAATAACCTTTGTTCACTGCGGCCTCTGTTGTTAAATACCAACTGAATAATTATGCCTGACATGTTTTGAAATATTTTTTTACAAATAAAAATTAAAATTGACGCAAAAATGACAGCATTTATCATTTAGTACTTTTTAGTACATACTGTCAGAGTGATTTATCATTTTGAGTTCGGGAATCGCATCAGATTTTTTTGTGAAGTGATAAAATGAAAAAGCTCTGTGAAGACTGAAATGAAATAATTTTTATCACTTCACAGCTTCACAGTTACAGAATCGACCCCCAGGACTGTTTTGGATTTAGTTGTGAATTTGGAAAACATTTGGTGAAAAAAAAAATATAAAAATTGTGTGCACAATATGAATGTAATTGTTTTGATCTTTGGTGCTTGTTTTTCTTTATCAGTCAGTTGGATACACACACATTCATAAAAAAAAAATTTCTAATTTTCTAAATACCTACCCAAAAAAGAATCGAATTTAGTAGCAACTGCAGTCAACTGCAAATGGGTGAAAGGAAATCAACATAAGATAGCCTGGATCCCAGCGACTTACTCCATACAAATGGCTGTAAGCTACGAAAAATGGCTGAATGGGGAAAAGTGTTTTTCTGCAGCGACGGCCAAGTTGTGGTGCTTAAGGTACTGTTCAACCCTCTATCTACCAGGAATGAGAGACCTCCTTAAATGCAATCGAAAGGCTAAGGCTTTTGTGTCTCGTTTGGGATTTGAACCATCACAGCCTGACTAAGAAACGAGATCACCGATCAATTTTCAAGGAAAAGATCTCAGACAGGTATTCCATTACCTCAGCGAGGGTTTCATCCTGTCAAGAGTACAGCCGTAAATGGCATGACTTGATTGAATACACTTCCTCTTCCTCTGTGTAATGTATTTTCTATGAATGAGGTTACAGGTACCCTCGGCTACATAGGCTTATCCTTATCATGGCCACAGCAGCGTCTTCTGGCTTTTTTACGAACATTGGAAAGCTACAACAAAATAAGATTGCTATATGGTAGTATAAATGGCCGGTATTTAGGTATGAGTGCTTCCAGTTAGTTATTTTAAAAACCTCTTACAGAAAGAAAAAGTTTTTCATGAAAAGACTCGTGCCGGCGATCACCATGCGACGCATGGTAACTAAAAATTTGTTCAATTATAGCGCTCGTATTGGTTAGCATGTCTGCCTGTCACTTTGGAGTTTAAGGTTCGAATCCCACACATGTTTCGCCTTTCGCAAGGAATTGGCAAGGCTTCCAAAAGCAATTACACTGCCTTGAAAAATATTTTCTAAATTGACTGTTCGGAATCGGTTAAAAATTATAGTTCCCTTCCATTCATCACAAGGCACGATTCAGAGAAGAGCACTAGCGCCGGAGATCCCCACTCTGTTATAAGTAAGCAAGTAAGTAAGTAACAAATTCATTTATTTATCCATTATTTCATCAAGTTAACATAATACATGAATTTTTTAGCTATGGCTTAGCCGTCAGCCTGGTTAGCAAACATATTCTTATAAAGGTACAATTACTATTGATTGTATAATTGTAAATAATATAAGGTATTTAATAAATAAACTTGCAATTAAACGTTTTCGGTTACCAATAACATTCTATACTTGGAGATTACTTCTAAAAATTTGCTTAGTGTTTTCCAGTCGCACTCGTTGAGTATTTTAAGGGTGTCTTGCATTGAAAGACTATGTTTCCCAAAGAAGAAAAGTCTGTGTGGTTTAAATATTGGGCAAATACTAATAAAATGGATGCAATCCTCCTTTTCCTTAAGGTTGCAAATTGTACCGCACTGATTGAAGCTCCCGTTATAAGGACATCCGTTTAAGCTGAGTAGTTCACATCTTGCTTTAAAAATAATAGAAATTTCTCGGTAGGTTAGCGAATCGTGGAAGTAGTTTCTCTTATTCAAATTGTAATTAAGTTGTGAGTATAATAATCTACTGTTGGATTCACGCGCGCTTAGGATAAAGCCTTCACGCATCGAGTCTTCATTTTTTTGTATTATACGGTACAGCTGCTCTTTTATGTTATTAGGGTTTGTTGAGTTAAAAACTAGTGTTTCACTACAAGCAATACCAAGGCTTTCCCACTTAGCAGTCAACCAGTCTTTGTTCCTTAACTCGTATAAGAGCATTTTCTTTGTTATTCGTGAGTCCTCATAAGATAATGTTTTGATAATAAAATCAGCCTGTGCTTTAAGTGTACTTGTAAATATTTTAGGTATTCCTGTTTCCAGGTAGATAGCATAACTTGGTGCGTATTTCGAGGGAAGTTGAAGAGTTTTTTCAAGAATTTTCTCTGGAATTGTTCAATTTGATCATATTCATCTGCACCCCAGATTTGCGAAGCATAACAGAGAGTTGACCTAACGACGGCTTCATATATCTTGAACTTGATAGAAAGAACTATCCTACTATTCGAGAACACGTTTCGCCATGACGAATTCAACAAGCTTTGGCCTTTTCCTTTAGATGATTGTTGAAGCTCAAAGTGGAATTCAATTAAACGCCTAGATATTTTATGTCGTTGGTAACTTCTAGAAGGTTCCCATTGTAGTACCACCTTTTAACGTTTTGGCCTTGAGATGAGAATACCATCACCTTAGACTTCTCTGTATTAATCGTTAATCCTTATCTGTTGCAGTAAGTCGCTAATCGATTAATCATCAACTGTAGGTTTCGGGTGATTCTGACAGTATTACGAGGTCATCGGCGTATAATAAAACATTTATTACCAACCTTGCTTAACTCCAGTATTCGTCTCAAACCAAACGCTGCTTTTGTTCCTCTGTACATTTCCTTAGCTGTGAAAGCTTCTATAGAAGCGCGATACGATTAACTCGATCGAAGGCAGTTTTGAAGTCTACAAAGACTGTGTAGACTTTCTTTTTCCGTGCTTGGAAGGCTTTGACGATCGAAGATAGTGTAAATATATGGTCTGTTGTAGAATAGTGCTTTCTAAAGCCGGCTTGTAGATTTGAAAGAATATTTTTCTTCTCCACCCATTTCTCAAGTCTCTCCACAAGTATACCGTATAAATTTTGGCTATTGTGTTCATAAATGATATGCCACGATAATTGTCAGCAATTTCGAAGGCACCTTTTTTATGGATAGGGAAGATGACTGATTTTGTGAAAGAGGTGGGGATGTCAGCTTTCGAGAAGACCTTATTATAAAATGTTAGCAGGTAGTTGAAGTATGAAGGAGTTGCGTTGGAATAAAACTCGTAGGGAATCCCATCTTCTCCTGGTGCCTTTCCATTTTTCGCTTTCTTCATTACTGTAGCTATTTCTTCCACTCTGTTATATTTAGTGTTCAACTTTAGCTGTTGTTTTCCACCATTGTTGGCAGCGTCCTCCACGCATTTCGGTTCATCCAAATATTCTCTATTTGGTATCTTGGTAAGGGAGATCTGCTTAAGATGACATACCCGACAAGATGACATACTTGCATTTACTCAATAGCCATAACTGGTACAGTTTTTTTGAACAGGCCCAAATTTACAGTTTTACAATGGCAACAAACAGCATGTTGCAGATTTTCTCAGTTGGCGATTGTTTATTCTACTGGAACGTCGAGAAAAATATTGAGTGGGATTATTTTTTTTTTTTCAGTTGTGTTAACAAAGAAGTTTCTGCTTTCTGCTAAGGTGAGTTACTGTGTTGAGTTAGAAGTGTTTAATAGATATATTGTCTAATATACAACGTCATTTCAATTCAATTCAAATCAATTTTTATTAAATAGCGGTGTACAAGTAAGACATGCATGAGTCTTTGATAGTACAATATAGAAGGAAGTTAAAAATAACAATAATAGTAATAACTTAAAAATAACTTAAAAATAACAGCAACTAGTTTTAATCAATTTTGTGTTAGGCATATTCAAGAAGTATACAAATCAACGTTAATTTGATATCTATTATATAGAATGAAAGTAAATAGAAGGAAAATAATATTTTTTTTAAATTTTAATAAGTTACTTTATTTAAAAACAAATAAAAAAGAAAAAGTTGTAAGCGAGAAACATCCAAATTTTTAATTCAAATTGCTGTAATGACGATTTAATGAAAGCTTAAGAATAAAGCCTTTTTAAATTTTTGTTTTCCTATTATCCGCTTTACTGTCACAGGTAGAGAGTTCCAGAGTCTAATGGCGTAGACAAAAAAAAGTCTTGATGAATTTAAATAACGAGAAGAGTGCGTAATGAGATTGAAGCATTGAAGGTGCGTGAAGACTGCACGAAGCGCAACTTATCAAACAGATATATTGGTGTCTTTTTATTAATTATCTTATGTAAAAACATGAAGCAGTGGGAGTTTAGAAACTGATCATATGAACAACCAAGAACGATATGATGATATTGTGAAACATGGTCAAGCCTTCGAAGACCAAAAACGTACCTAACCATATCATTAAAAGCAACAGTCAGTTTGTACCGACAATGAGTATCAGGCCAACAGTAAACTATTGCAGCATATTCAATAATGGGCAGTAACAAAGATTTTATTAACCTCAACTTGGTGTTTACAGGGGTCAAGTTAGCAAATAGGTATAGTTTTCGGAGACCGCCGTAGATACGAACTACACAAGAATTGAAATGATCGTTAGCAGAAAGAGAACGGTTTACTTTAAAACCAAGATTATAGACCGTATCTACAAACTCAAGTTGAAAACGTGAGAGATATAAAGGCGGAAGGAGGTCAGTGTTGAATTTCTTTTTGGAAATTGCAATTATTTTCGATTTAGTAGGATTAAGAGGGAAGCCATTACATAAAGCCCAACTGTTAATATTAAACAGATCTTCATTTAGTCTGCAGACTAAGTCTTCGATCAAGTTAAAAGAACGGGATAGATATATTTGGACACATTTTGGCACACTTTGGGAAGGTCATTGATAAACATGCAGAATTAAATAGGACCCAAAATTGAACCCTGGGGAACACCAGCAAGCATATTATTTGGTTCAGAAAATGAACTACCCACTTTAACTCTTTGACTACGTTGTTGTAAGTAGTTTTTGATTCTACTACTGAAGCCAAAATACAAACTTAGCTTTTTGCAAAGGATGTCATGATTAACCCTGTCAAAAGCCTTAGAAAAATCAAGCAAACACTGAATTCTAATGTCATCGAGTTTCGAGTACCTTGACAATAGCTGTAGAACAGCTATGAACTATGATTCGTGCGGAAACCCGACTGTACTGGTGAAAGTAAATTATTTTGGCCAATGTGGTTCGATATTTGACTAGCCAAGATTCTTTCAAAGACTTTCGACAGGCAAGGCAAGATGCTTATTGCTCGGAAGTCTGAACAAGATGAGGGGTTAGCTTTTTTGGGGGACGGGGATAACCTTTGCAAGTTTCCAGCAATCAGGAAACGATGAGCAGGTTATACAAAAATTTATAATGTGTGTTAATACGGATATCATATGAGGTAGTATCATTTTCAAAAACTTAATGGGAACTCCATCTTCCCCTACAGAGTTCGACTTTAGAGAGCGGATGCTCATAATTAATTCATATTCAGAAACGACTTCAAAGTCAAACTCATTTGAAATCTTTGGCCTGTAAGATGTCAATGTTGGGTGTAAAGTTCAATGCCTGCAAGCTGTCAGATATGTAAAAGTTGTTAAGATCATAAATAAATTAAATTGAACACGTGAAAACCGTATACATTAAACGAAAAATGAACGAACACGAACACCTTATTGTTTTCACAAATTAAAATTGTTTTTAATTGTACTTTAAATTACATTAAATTTGACACACGACGATCACGACACATATCAAAACCAAAATGAAAAAAAAAAACACAATTAAAAACGCGTACCTTGTATGCATTTCGGACTGTTTACAGTCCATCATCAGCATCACGACTAATCCGAGTAGTGTTATCATGTTGAAATCGGCATTCAGATGAGAGAAAAGAGACTTGATGTTATGTTTCCGTTATCGGAATTAATCGAATTGCTATCCCTCTGTATGAAATAGCTTTCATATGCATCTAATTTTCTCTCATCTGTTACATGCTTCTTAAGAGTTATACTGCTTGTATTTATCCTCAAGTGATCATGTTTGAGTGCATGTTCTGCGATAGAGGATCCCTGGCTTCTACCTTGTCTAATGTAGGCACAATGTTCTTTGAATCTTTTTTCCAAGGTTCTTTTTGTTTGTCCATAGTAGACTCCATCACAGTCACCACATTGAATTGCATATATACCTGATTTTTTCAAGTCATCTACTTTATCTTTCGTAGATCCTAGTAAGTTTTTTAGTTTTGATCTACTTGCACAAACTAATTCCATATTATGTTCGCGGAAACTTTTTGATATTTTATTAGTAATTTCAGGTACATAGCACACTGAGAAACGTTTTTTGTCACTTGATTCTTTTTGTGAAAAGAAGGTCGACATATTACATTTTTTAATTTTATATGAGTGTTTATAGATTAATCTATCGACTAAACTTTCACTATATCCATTCACTTCTGCTGCTTTCTTAATATATTCGTATTCCTTTTTATAATTTTTAGCCGATAAAGGAAGCTTACACATTCTGTGAATTAACGAATGAAACGCGGCTTGTTTGTGTTGTATGGGACAGTGTGAATCACTTGTTATAAAACGAAGCGTACTTGTGGGTTTATGGTGTACAGAAAAATCTAGTTTGTTGTCGAAGGTTTTACTGACTTCAAGGTCCAAAAAGCAAATTTTATTTTCGTTTTCCGTTTCAATTGTGAATTTGATTGTTTCAAATTGACTATTTAGAACATTTAAAGTCCTATCAACTTCATCTTTTTTAATAATAGAAAACACATCATCAACGTATCTACACCAAAAACGCGGTAGTAAATTTTGTTCCCGAAGTCTTATTTCAAAAGCAGACATGAAAAGTTCTGACACTAAAGGGCTTAATGGATTTCCCATATTTGTTCCTTTATCTACTTTATAAAACTTGTTTCGAAATTGAAAAAAGTTTTGTTGCATGCATAGTTTAGCCACACTCAAAAAACACTGTTTTCTGGTTAAAAAGAAAATTATCTGTGTCCAATCCCCAAATACCCCTTATATATTGTCTCCCTAAAATACACAAATCCGGTGATAGACCAATTGTTAGCAGTATTTCATCTCCTTGTTACATGTTGGCAAAATGGCTAGTTAATGAAATTAATTCATTACCTCCAATCAATAGCCTTTCAGTAAAAAATAGTTTTGATTTTGTTGAAAAAGTAAAAAGTGAAATAATAAAAGAAGATGAAATGATGGTGTCTTTCGATGTTGTGTCCCTTTTCCCAAGTATCCCGGTTGATATTGCTTTGAGTGAATTTCAAAATTATTTAAATGTGGTCGAAACAAATAATCAAAGAAAACAGTGTTTTTTGAGTGTGGCTAAACTATGCATGCAACAAAACTTTTTTCAATTTCGAAACAAGTTTTATAAAGTAGATAAAGGAACAAATATGGGAAATCCATTAAGCCCTTTAGTGTCAGAACTTTTCATGTCTGCTTTTGAAATAAGACTTCGGGAACAAAATTTACTACCGCGTTTTTGGTGTAGATACGTTGATGATGTGTTTTCTATTATTAAAAAAGATGAAGTTGATAGGACTTTAAATGTTCTAAATAGTCAATTTGAAACAATCAAATTCACAATTGAAACGGAAAACGAAAATAAAATTTGCTTTTTGGACCTTGAAGTCAGTAAAACCTTCGACAACAAACTAGATTTTTCTGTACACCATAAACCCACAAGTACGCTTCGTTTTATAACAAGTGATTCACACTGTCCCATACAACACAAACAAGCCGCGTTTCATTCGTTAATTCACAGAATGTGTAAGCTTCCTTTATCGGCTAAAAATTATAAAAAGGAATACGAATATATTAAGAAAGCAGCAGAAGTGAATGGATATAGTGAAAGTTTAGTCGATAGATTAATCTATAAACACTCATATAAAATTAAAAAATGTAATATGTCGACCTTCTTTTCACAAAAAGAATCAAGTGACAAAAAACGTTTCTCAGTGTGCTATGTACCTGAAATTACTAATAAAATATCAAAAAGTTTCCGCGAACATAATATGGAATTAGTTTGTGCAAGTAGATCAAAACTAAAAAACTTACTAGGATCTACGAAAGATAAAGTAGATGACTTGAAAAAATCAGGTATATATGCAATTCAATGTGGTGACTGTGATGGAGTCTACTATGGACAAACAAAAAGAACCTTGGAAAAAAGATTCAAAGAACATTGTGCCTACATGCTACATTAGACAAGGTAGAAGCCAGGGATCCTCTATCGCAGAACATGCACTCAAACATGATCACTTGAGGATAAATACAAGCAGTATAACTCTTAAGAAGCATGTAACAGATGAGAGAAAATTAGATGCATATGAAAGCTATTTCATACAGAGGGATAGCAATTCGATTAATTCCGATAACGGAAACATAACATCAAGTCTCTTTTCTCTCATCTGAATGCCGATTTCAACATGATAACACTACTCGGATTAGTCGTGATGCTGATGATGGACTGTAAACAGTCCGAAATGCATACAAGGTACGCGTTTTTAATTGTGTTTTTTTTTTTCATTTTGGTTTTGATATGTGTCGTGATCGTCGTGTGTCAAATTTAATGTAATTTAAAGTACAATTAAAAACAATTTTAATTTGTGAAAACAATAAGGTGTTCGTGTTCGTTCATTTTTCGTTTAATTGTTAAGATCATTTGGATCGGAGTGATTATCAACAACAATCTTCTTGCCGACCCCAATAGAACGTAAACCAGTCCAAAGCTTGAGTTTGGTTGGTAGGAAGTTTGGACATGAAATACCTTTTTTTAGCTCTACGGGTTATGAAGCATGATTGATTTCGAGCGTGGCAAAAGGCTTCCCAACTGATGGCAGCAGGGCTACGCTTCCATTTTGAATATAATTTTTGACGGATTTTAATTAAACCAAGTACTTCAGAAGTGAACCAGGGACAATTTTTATTACGCACACTAACTGTCTTCAAAGGAACATGTTTCTCAAATAAATCAAGGAGTAGGTGTTGGAAGAAATTCACTTTTTCGTTGAGGTTATACAAGAGGTTGTACAAGCGATAATTATTGTTTACAGATTTAAAATCGCGGAACTGGAAGGTAGATGGAGAAGCGGATCGAGAAAAATCAATGTTGAATGAATGTGCAAAATATCAAATCATGATCAGAAATACCTTCAAGAGATAGTTGGTCTATTAAAAGGACATTCGACAAATCGGAAACAATCATCAAATCAAGGAGGCTAGGAACAGAATTGGGGCCAAAACGAGTGGCAAAAGTGTTTGTTATACTGAGACCAGTAGCTGCAATCTCTTCTCTAAGCTACCAGGCTCTAGTATCATTAAGGAAAAGGTCAGCGTTGAAATCACCACAGTTAATTATGTTTTCATAATTCGTTGTGAGTTCGCGAAGAGTAGAACAAAGAGGTTCAGGAGAACAACTTCTATTAGGGTTTGTAAGCAACGCCCAGTATGCAGCTTATGTTACCATCAGTTACTTTTAAAATCAAGAACTCAATCACAAAACTATTAGATTTGGCAACGATTTGACAATTAAGAGAGGATTTACAATACACTGCAACCCCGCCACCAATAGTAGCCGTAATTCTATCATTGCGTATCATATTTTAGTTGTTGATGTGATACAAATTACTAGGAGTGTCAGGTTTCATCCACGTTTCATTAATACAAATAACATCATATATCCGATGCTTCAAAAATATACCTTATAAAATCTAATTTTTTTAAATTTAAGCTACGCGCATTCAAACAGCAAACCTTAAAACCCTCATGCACATCAGAAAGTATTTTTATTACGGACTTAACCGACATTTCAGTACCACCGGAACGATCCAGTCCAATAGACATGTTTAAAACAAATAACTAGGAGAAACAGGACTGAAAACAAAATAAAGTCACAACAGCAAAGCGAATTACAAATATAGCAAGAGAAAAATAATCGCTAGATCGTGAAGTGTTTGCACATATAATATTGAAAACGTTTTCGGTCATGTCGGGCAAGATGACATGACGCTCGTCCGTCCAAGTTGACATATATATGTCATCTTACCATCTTGTCATCTTAAATTAAGGCTCAGGTACAGACCAAAAATGAAAAAGAGAACCGTAAAAGCCTTACAGTTCGAAAAAATATAAAACGTCCGATTTTACAATGAGCAATGAGCTTTATAGTTTTTCACGTCCAGGAGATCATTTGCTTAGCTGCTAGGCTTGTGATAAATGTTGCAACGCATTGTGCGCCATAAAAAAAAAATCAATTTATATGTGAGCTCTGCAACCAAGACTAATGATTTGAGGTATTTTATATATTATATATAAAATACCTCAAATATTATATTTGTATATATATTATATATATTTGTTATCTTATCCAAAGGCATTATGTTATCTTACCTAAGGGTATGTCAACTTAGACTTAGTTGTGAACTACTTTTAAATTAATTTATTAAAATACTAATTTACGTTTCATTTAATAACTGCTAAGTTTTTTGCTGTGACAAATAAACGAATAAACTAAATTCACTTTGTTTTTATGGCTATGAGTCCACAATGAGTGTCTACTTCGCTCACATTACGTGCATTTAAATGCTCATCTATAAGTACTCCTAACTGGTAGGCCTGGCTCGTACCAGAAAGCTTCCGAAGAAGAAACTATATCAACACTGCATTCCATTTACAAACGCACACAAGGACACATGTTATGGTTGTATTCACTCAGGATGACCGTTGATAATACCGACCGACAAATCTACTTGTCCATTCAACTAAACAAAAATGAAGCAAGAAGTTTCTGGTTTAAGTATTTAAATAAATTCGTTTATTTTTCCAAACACGTCTAGCTAATTGACTATATTCTACTTCAAGCCCCCGGGGCCATTTAATGACGGCGTATTCTGAACCTCTTTACAGTTCTGTAGCGATAGCCATCATCAGCTAAAATGTTCTCATTCTGCTCAATTGGTGCCAAGTACTCGTTGCTCAATGTTGGGATATCAGCAACTGGGGCTGCTGGTGCTAAGTACTCGTTGGATGGAACATGAGCCTCTAAGTGTTCAACGGGAGGTAGGTATTGAGCAGATGCAAGTTCATTGACATCACGACGGTGGCGAAGGCGTAAGCGAAGGCGAGAACGACGAATAGCCTTGTAGCGGTATCCATCATCAGCAAGGACTCCTGAGGTGTGTGGAGCACTTGGTGCCAAATACTCATTCGATGGTGCTGGGGGTAAGTACTCCTGGGTGGGTGGCAGGTATTCTTGGTTAGGAGGCAAGTACTCAGACGAAAGCTCATTAACATCTCGACGATGACGAGCACGGAAACGTTTCACTGTTTTGTAACGGTATCCATCGTCAGCCGATGCGTGTTGAGGTCTTCCAAGGGTTTCGATTTCCTCTAGAACAGCCAAACTGTCTGGAATCTCGTATTCACTTGAATACTGTGCGTATGCTGTGGCCAAAAAGGCTAATCCAAGAAAAAGTAGTTTCTACAAGTAAAAAAAACTAGGTTAGTCCAAATGCTTGTGTTCTTCATCGAATGCGACTTATTACCATTGTGCGGCTTCCGGTTCAGTCGTTTCAGTTGAGTAAACAGTTCGAATGATACTGAATTTTAACTTGTCCAATGTATTTATACAGTTCTTGGTGTCACATCTTACCTACTGTTTGGTCAATGCCACCATAATATTCGAACGGAAAAAGCGAGACCCGAATCGAGATCAAAATCATATCAGAAAACAGTCAAATGGTGGGCATGGGCATATAATATAAAGTAAGAGAATAGACATTTGCTTCCGCCCCGGTAATATCGACCGAATAATGAGCGTTCCACTTACTTTGAATGGCTCTTCATAAACATGCCGCCTTTATGTTAATTTATTTAAATCCAATGATCGCAATAAATTCAAATTTCAACAATAAATAAAAAGATTTAGTAGTTCATCTTTGGTGGCCTAATCAATCAGATAGGCCCTGCTGCCGAGCAACTTGCATTCGATGATATGTTTGTTTTTGTTTTTCTTCTTTTCTTTTCTTTTTCTATTTTTGGGTTTAATTTGCCAACTCTGTTTTGATTGAAGGTGAATTGATTGCAATTTCGTTGATGGATTGGAGTGAGAAGGTACCTACTCACTAATCAGTTCATAGTTGTGACTTTAACCATTTTGTAGTTTATAGCTTTGTTGGACTAACAAAATATATGTTATGAATAGAGTGTTTTTTTTATATATCATTCTGCGTTTCTTCACACCTGATCACTTACAACTGGGACGGAAGTGAAATCTAAACTAACACTGCTGGTGAGCTTAATGCTTTATCTAGGATCTAGGTTTGGTAAATGAGTCAAATGTGAACATCAAAGCAAGGTCATTGTGCTCCTTCAATGATTTGTAAACGAAAAAAGTAGCAACGAAGAGGAGGAAAGATGATAAAAGTTTTTTTTTTATTAAAAAAGTGCCTATCAGTTTTTGTCGCTTTACGGACTTACTTTAGACATGGTAGATTAGCGGAACCGTCAATCTTTCCATTTCCAGTATCAACCTATCTACATCGAAATAGAGCAAAGCTTCCGGTTCTACTGAAACGCGATTTCTCCCCGTATTGGGCTAGTAAGCCCCAAATTTCAGATACATCAAATATTTCCCTGTTGCAGACCGTTCTGAATCTTGAAAGTTTAGGTAAAAGTTACGTTGCTACTTTAGACATCAAACGCTCTACCATGCAAAGTATGTCATTAAGAATATATAGCAGTGGTTTACTCATGCGCCATGCCATATCTGATGAACTTATAGAAAAGACCGTCTATCCAAACTGTATCGAATACCTTCTCCAAGTCAATCAGACATGCACCCGTACACTGATTTTTAGCTTTGTTCCATTGAATATCTGATACCAGTTTAGACGCGACATGTGTGGTATCATGGTTCGCCTTAAAACCGAACTGATTTTCTTTAATAAATAGCCGTGTTTTATTATTGATCTGATCCGGATCAGATCATGGGCTTATTAGCGTTACAACAACAAAGCGAAATCCTGTTTTTTGTCTGGATCTATTTTCGTGATCCAAAAATTAGTTATCCTAATTCACACGGGGTGTCGGTTTGATAGCTAAAATTTGGTATCACTGCTAACTTTTGTCAAAAAAAAAACTATTGCCATGTAAAAAATTTTATCTATTCAGAAATGAAATATTTTCCAAAATATTGTGGTGCGCTTTATGAATGCCTAATACGTCTTTGTTTTTGTGTGTTATTGATATAAGATTACAAATGATTAGCAAAATAAAATAATAGCTGGTGAAATCTTAAAAAAAACATGCAAAAATATATTAATTTTAGCAAATGCATTAGTATCTATTATCCTTAAAAAATAAATATCACTGTACCAAGCAATAGCATGGCAACACCGCGCCAAACGTCAAATTAAAGAAAAAGAAAGAGCTTCAAGTACACACATTTTGTAAACAGAATTGTGAAAAGGCGAAATGGCAGAAAATATCAATAAATTGCAAGTATTTTTTCATATAAATTTATTCAAGTTTAGGTTACCTACATTTTATATTTAGATCAAGAAGAATCTGGACTGCGGAAGAAACCAAAGCGTTTTTGGATGCCTACGGCAAGAGAAGATTTGAGTTTGTGAGGCTTCTTTTTTTCCCAGCTGGGGTAGGGCTCAGTGGGACCAAGGTTCTTTCCCAAGGAAGCTCAAAAACTTGGGGGCAGTAGTCCAACTTCTAAAATGACGAGGCGAGACGAGTCAATTTACGAGTTACAATCTTATTTTATTATTCTTTGAAAATAAACAAATGGAAAAATTACAATGTTTGAATCTAATTGGTTTTCTCTTCAATCTTAGTACAGCACGAGTAGAGGGGTTGCGGCGTAGGCTCGCTGGTCTGTTATTTGCGGGGCGCTTCGGCTGGATGACGCTTCTCCTTTGGTGAAAGCCACGTATGTTATTTGCTTGGCTTTCGGGCGGCACGGGAGTTCGAAAGCGGTACGAGGTTGATTTGACTGAGGCGGGTTTTAACGACAGCTGCGCTCCTGTAATAATAAAAGAACACAAATGGGATTAGGAACGTCGTCTATAGGAAGAGGCGACGCTTGAAGGAACAACGGGGGAGGAGTGGCTGTAATAGCCACGGCAGAGGAACTAACCGACGGCCTTTGTTAGGAGGAACCCCTTTTCGGTTAATTCGAGTGTTTGTTTTTGCAATTTTACACAAGCGGTCTTGTGCTTTGCGGTGAATTGACTGGCGGCCTCTGTTAGGAGGAACACTATTCCAATAAATTCGAGAGTAGTCGGGGAGTTGACTGGCGGCCTCTGTTAGGAGGAACACTATTCCAATGAACTCAAAAATAATGTGAATTTGACTGGCGGCCTCTGTTAGGAGGGACACTATTCCAGCAATTTCACTCAGGACGGTCGGGGAATGGAGAAGATGAGAATTATTAAAGTTGTAGTGGTATTGCCCCTAACAACAAATAGTAGTAATAATCTTCTCTGATTTTTCCATAAAATTTCACCTCTACTTATTGATTTCCTGGTAGGGAGCGAGTGTGAGGTTTATCAAACGAGTGTAATATTTACTCGTCACCGATCATGCACATGCTCGGTTTTCGTTTTTACCTATCAAGGTCACTACATACATTCCATGGCGAGCAGACCCTAGGAAAAATAAATTCGTTGGTCGATGGCAGCTTACGTGCCGCTGCTTGTTGGTATTTATTTTCGTTTTTACCTACCAAGGTCACTACATACATTCCATGGCGAGCAGACCTTAGGAAAAATAAATTCGTTGGTCGATGGCAGCTTACGTGCCGCTGCTTGTGGGTATTTATTTTTATATGGAGTCCAACTTATAAAGTGTGCAAAACCGAATAGTGTGTATGCACACATGGTGGGCTTTCGGCTGTTGCTGCTTAGGGGTGTGTATTTTCAAGTGACTGCGTAGATTATTTCTCGGTGCCTGTATTACGTCTGGCTTTGTGTCGAGTAGATGGTGTCAATCGTAGGGTGATTGGTAAGTAGTTTGGCGGCGGTGCAGAAAATTGTGGCGTATCGTCACAGACCCCCCTTACTTTATAAGACGAGAACCCTCTCGTCTTTAGCGTCTCATATAGAAATTATGAACTCTCTTTGCGAATTTTTTTTTTTTTTGTTTTTTTTTTTTTTTTTTTTTTTTTTTTTTTTTTTTTTTTTTTTATTTTTTTAATAGGAAAACCAATTAAACAAAACTTCTTGTAAAAAAAAACATTAACAAAACAAACTCATTCTTGAAGCACTTTAAAAACAAGTGAAAAAAAAATAATACTAATAACAAAAGGGGAAAAAAAAATGCAACTCATAAATGCTCGGTCCTCTTCAATTTCGTCTGCCCGAGTATTTCGTACTAATGCCGTTGGGCCCCTTCGGCGGCTCGTCCTGCTGCTCGTTTACGTTGCTGACGTCGGAGGAACGCCGCGCTAACGTTGATGCCGGGTGGTCTGACAGCTGAGCACTGGTTTGCGCGTGTCGGAGCGGCAAATAATTCGTCTGTTGGTTGGGTAGCGTTACTTGGGATTGGCTTCTTTACCGGCGGCGGGGTTTGGACGCAGGGAGCGTATCTAGCTGTCCTTGGGTCGCGTCGTACTTGTGCTGGCGTCATGCGTGCGGCTGCCAGTCGAGCGTGAGCTTGCGGTGCGACTTCTGGGGGAGTTAGGTCTAGTTTATGCAGTACCCATCTTTGTGCCACCGGGGCGCGCCGTATTTCGGGAGGATGGCTGGTACTAGGTACTCCGACGGCCGCGAGCCGTTCAGCCCATAACTCCTCGGCTCGGCGTTTAGTTGCCCGCACCTGCGCCATGACGTGCGGTGGGGACAGCGGAGGGTGAATTGGCGCGGCTCCGGTGCTCGGTGGTCTCCTAGTCGTTACCCGGCGAGATGTTGTGGGCTGTGCCGTCTTTCCCCCCAACGTGACTATTACGGTGGTAGCGTCTCGAGGTGGGGGTCGTGGCCGGGCCGGGGCGGTACGTTTGTGCTGGCATGGATCGGCTGATGGCGGAGCTGGCATTGTGTCGAGGTTTAATTTGGGGTTGGCTGCTGGTTGTGTTATGGAGTTGGTTCTGGTGTCAGGAAGTAATACTGATGTTAATTTATTTTGCCCGTAGTGCATGCCACTTACCCCTTGGATGGTCGGTCCTAGGCTGCAAAATGCTTCCGTCACAGGGAGAATCTGTGCTTCTGGTTGCTTCTGGGATGGTCTGCTCGTGACGGCGGTTGAGGACTGACTGGTGAGACTAGAAGTAGAAATCATTGATACGTCTTGGTTGGCAATATAATTTTTAATATCTCTTACATGGGCCCGAACGTTCGTGATGTTGCCTTTAGTGTCTCTTTTTCGCAATGCCACAATAACGGGAGAGAGTATTTTTGTTACCTCGTAAGGTCCTTCATAGCGGGGAGCTAATTTCTCTGCGAAATAATTTACTCCTGAAGAGAGAACTCGGTGACGTTTGTAGACCTTATCGCCGACGAGGGGGCGCCAGGGGCGGTGTCGGAGGTTGTAATGTTTCGCTTGTGTTTGAGCAGCCTGCTGGAGATTTATTTTAACGAGTTCGAATAAATCTTTCATGCGCTCTGCTCTTACGTTGATATCGTCTATCGATCCATCGCGGTTATCCTCTTTCCCCATGGTACTGGGCATTCTTAATTCTCTACCGAAATTTAGCAAGGCCGGCGAGTAACCAGTTGATTCGTGGCGGCTTGTGTTCATTGCAAAGGTTAATTCGGGGATGTGATCGTCCCAATGTCTTTGGTTGCCTTGGATGTATTGGGCGATCATTGTTTTCAATACGCGGTTTACTCGCTCAGTCGGATTTTCCTGCGGAGTGTACGGGGCAGTGAGGCGGTGAACTATGCCTAAATCGGACAGCAACCCTCGGAATGAATGGCTGATGAATTGGCTCCCGTTGTCGGAAAGCACCATTTTCGGAATTCCGAACCGAGTGAAAACCCTCTCACGGATGGCCTTCATCAAGCTTACGGTAGTCGCAGCGGGAAGGGGAACGGCTTCTACCCACTTAGTGAATTTATCGGTAAAAATCAGGATCACGGTGTTGCCTTTCATCGACCGAGGCAGGGGCCCTACGAAGTCTACGCTTACTACATCCCATGGCCCCTCAGTTTGAGTCGTGTGCATGAGGCCGCTGGGTTTTTGTTGGGAGGGCTTGTATTGGTTGCAGGTTTGGCAGTTGCGGACGTATTTGGCAATATCGCGACACATCCCCGGCCAATGATACTTTAACATAACGCGGGAGGTGGTTTTGGCGATGCCCAAATGCCCAGCCGTCACTACGTCGTGGTTTTCGTACAGTACCTGGGGTCGTTCGGCGAGGGGTACGCACAATTTCCAATCGTCGGTGCCAGGGTCGGACAACGGGTTGGTGCTGGTGAAGCGGCGATACAGTCGATTGTCGGTGATACGGAAATCGGGGAATTTTTCGGGCGTTTGTCTCACTTGCTCGTATTTAGCCTGGACCCATTCGGGATTGGCGTCTCGCATCACGGCTAGTCGGTCGATCTCGGTTATTGTCAGAGGGTCCCGCGATAGTGCGTCAGCCACTACGTTTAACGCTCCTTTCCGGTACTGGATGTCGAAGTCGTATTGTTGTAACTCCAAGGCCCACCTTGCCAATCTTCCCGATGGGTTTTCGAGCGAGTGCAACCATTTGAGCGAATGGTGGTCGGTGATGACGTTGAAATGATATCCTTCTAAATAAGGGCGCATCTTACGTATTCCCCACAGAATCGCTAAACATTCTTTCTCGGTGGCAGCATATTTTACCTCGAGATCGGTCAACGTTCGACTGGCGTATGCGATTACCTTTTCGTGTCCCTCTGACTTTTGTGTCAATACCACGCCCAGGCCATATTGGCTGGCGTCGGTCTGTAGCGTGAATGGTTGTGAAAAGTCGGGACATGCTAACACGGGCGCTTCTGTTAACCTGGTCTTGAGCGTATCGAAGGCAGCCTGTTGCTCTTCTGTCCATACCCATTTAGTTGATTTCTTCAAGAGGGACGTGAGGGGTGTTGCGATGGTGGAAAAATCTCGAATAAACCGGCGATACCAGGAGCAAATGCCTAAAATACGCCTGAGTTCTCGTACGTTTGTAGGTGCCTTTAAGTCTCGCACGGCGGACACTTTATCAGGGTCAGTACTAATGCCGTCTTTGCATATGACGTGCCCTAGGTACTTCAGGCTAGGCCGGCAAAAGTGGCACTTGTCCGGATTTATTTTTAGATTTGCGGCGCGTAATCTTTGAAATACCTCTCCCAAATGGCGAAGGTGGTCGTCGAATGTTTTGCTGATTATGATTATGTCGTCTAAGTACACCAACACATGATCCTCCATATCGTGCCCGAAGATTTCGTCCATGGCCCTTTGGAATGTAGCTCCGGCCGAGTGTAACCCACAAGGCATTACATTCCACTCGAACAAGCCGCGACCTGGGACGGTGAATGCGGTATACGGACGGCATTCGGATTTCAACGCGATCTGCCAGTAGCCTTGTTTGAGATCGATGGTTGATAGGTATCGAGCTCCACGCAGCTTGTCTAGAATAGACGAAATGTATGGTAAAGGGTAAGCGTCTTTAAACGAAATTTCGTTGAGCTGACGGAAGTCAACGCATACCCTCCATGACCCTTCCTTCTTACGTACAAGTACTACCGGCGAACTATATGGGCTTTTGGACGGGCTGATTTTCCCTGATGCTAATAACTCGTCGATTTCCTCGTTTATGATTTGCTGCATGGCGGGGTTGCGCGGATAGTACCGCTGTTTGAACGGCTCGGTGTTCTTCAAGCGTATGACGTGCGGTAATACGGTGGATATCCCCTTTGTCTCGTTAAATCGCGGTAACTCTTCGGCTAGAAATTCCTTTAGTCGGGCGTCCAGTTGGAGGTCTTGTTTTTCGTTTGTACCTTGCTGGCATACCAGTTCTTCGGTGAGCGCACATAGGATATCGGGCGACCGGGGGCTTCTTTCTTTTCCACTGGAGATTTCCTGCCCTCCCAAAGTTAATTTACAACCTGCCTGACCTAAGAAATCCATTCCTAGAATGGCGTCCTCCGCTAAATTGGGCATGTACAAGGCCTCACCCGTAATCGTTCGGTTATTCACGTGTAAGCTAATGCTGTAGTGTTCTGACGTTTGTGTCGAGTGACCGTCAGCTAGCTCGACAACGTGTGCTTGGTTCCGTGATGGGATACCTAACCGTATGCATTCGTCTCTAAGTTCTTTGCCGATAAAGGATCGGGTGGAGCCGGTATCCACTAAGGCGAAATAAGTTTGGTCGGCGGTGGGTATTCGTATGAAGAGACGGGGGTCAGTTCTGACCGCTATCCGCGCCACTGCGACTGGGTTCTGATGGCACGTACAGTCCTTCGTAAGTCGGCCATCTGTACCACAAAAGGAGCAAAACAACCGGAACGGCCGCCGGCAATCCTTTTTCATGTGCCCCCGCTGCTTACACTGCCAGCAGTGGGTGTTCCTGTTGTAATCAGTACTTGGAGGTGATGGTATTTGGCCGTGCGGTACTATAGCGTCGGTCTCTGGAAAGCGTGCGGGCGGCGGTATTCTTACACGGGGAACGGCGAAGGGATTAGACTTAGGTGGGGCTGCGGCGTTGGCGCTGGGTCGGTCCTCTTTTTGGATGAACTCGAACTCGTCGGTTAACTCCATCAGCTCTTCTAAACTACGGAAATCCTTTCTTTTGATGTATAGACGATACTCAGGTCGGAGGTTGTCATATATCCTGTCTAGGTGTTCGGCGGCCGTCATACGTGGATGCTGGCGGATCAGGTATAAAAATGAGCGGATATAATCCTTAGCTTTCTCACGTAAGCCTTGGCGTTTCCGCAAAATCTCATCTTCTAACTTGACGTAGTAACGTGACGGAAGGAAGTAGCTGATGAAGGAGCGACGGAAGGCGTGCCAATCATGGAAGTCGTTTCGGTTGATCCGCAGCCATTCGAGAGCGGAACCCTTGAAGATGTCCGGAAGGGTGCGCACCATCTGGTCAAGAGGGATTTCGTAGCACTGTGCGAGTTCTTCGATCCTCTCTAAGAATTCCAAAGGCTGGCCGGAAGAATCGAAGCGCAGACCCCACTTACGCACGACGTTCATTAACTCCGCTTCGTAACTCAACGGGAACCGGTGTTGGACAGGGAGGTTGGACGGGTGTCTACGGGCTGTTTCATTGTCGTTAGGGCGACTAGTCGGAGGAGCCGACGTAGCGCGTTCGAAGTGTTGCTGTCGGTACACTAATTGTGACGTGGACGGCGGTGATGGTATATTAGCGGGTTGAAGTAGAGGCACTTGCAGGCTGGTCTGGTAAACGGACTGCTTAGCTTTGCGTGCGTCCGTTGGGATGGCGTCTTCTTCTTCGGCGTCGTTCCGAGCCTCAATTTTCCTCTCCCACTCCGTGCATAAGTTCTGGGTGGACTTATGGGCTCGTAACTCCTTCAGGTGTTGACTCAACCGCTGGCGTAAATCGCGTACGGTGCCGGTGGTGTTCAATCCTCGCAGATTAAGCGTCTCGACGAGCTCTGGCTTTTTCAAAAAGTATATGAACCCCAGGTTCTCGTATGGATTGAAGTCTTCCTCGGAATGGTCGGAGGTCTGATCGGACGTTGCGGGTGCGTTTTCATTACTTGCCATGTTGGACGGGGTTTGGTCGGCGGTGGGCGGCTGCGGTCGGTGGACAATGCGTCAGTTCCCGGTAACGGGCGGTCGGGGTTGAACGCTTAGCACGGTCCCTGCTCGGGCGCCAATTTGTGAGGCTTCTTTTTTTCCCAGCTGGGGTAGGGCTCAGTGGGACCAAGGTTCTTTCCCAAGGAAGCTCAAAAACTTGGGGGCAGTAGTCCAACTTCTAAAATGACGAGGCGAGACGAGTCAATTTACGAGTTACAATCTTATTTTATTATTCTTTGAAAATAAACAAATGGAAAAATTACAATGTTTGAATCTAATTGGTTTTCTCTTCAATCTTAGTACAGCACGAGTAGAGGGGTTGCGGCGTAGGCTCGCTGGTCTGTTATTTGCGGGGCGCTTCGGCTGGATGACGCTTCTCCTTTGGTGAAAGCCACGTATGTTATTTGCTTGGCTTTCGGGCGGCACGGGAGTTCGAAAGCGGTACGAGGTTGATTTGACTGAGGCGGGTTTTAACGACAGCTGCGCTCCTGTAATAATAAAAGAACACAAATGGGATTAGGAACGTCGTCTATAGGAAGAGGCGACGCTTGAAGGAACAACGGGGGAGGAGTGGCTGTAATAGCCACGGCAGAGGAACTAACCGACGGCCTTTGTTAGGAGGAACCCCTTTTCGGTTAATTCGAGTGTTTGTTTTTGCAATTTTACACAAGCGGTCTTGTGCTTTGCGGTGAATTGACTGGCGGCCTCTGTTAGGAGGAACACTATTCCAATAAATTCGAGAGTAGTCGGGGAGTTGACTGGCGGCCTCTGTTAGGAGGAACACTATTCCAATGAACTCAAAAATAATGTGAATTTGACTGGCGGCCTCTGTTAGGAGGGACACTATTCCAGCAATTTCACTCAGGACGGTCGGGGAATGGAGAAGATGAGAATTATTAAAGTTGTAGTGGTATTGCCCCTAACAACAAATAGTAGTAATAATCTTCTCTGATTTTTCCATAAAATTTCACCTCTACTTATTGATTTCCTGGTAGGGAGCGAGTGTGAGGTTTATCAAACGAGTGTAATATTTACTCGTCACCGATCATGCACATGCTCGGTTTTCGTTTTTACCTATCAAGGTCACTACATACATTCCATGGCGAGCAGACCCTAGGAAAAATAAATTCGTTGGTCGATGGCAGCTTACGTGCCGCTGCTTGTTGGTATTTATTTTCGTTTTTACCTACCAAGGTCACTACATACATTCCATGGCGAGCAGACCTTAGGAAAAATAAATTCGTTGGTCGATGGCAGCTTACGTGCCGCTGCTTGTGGGTATTTATTTTTATATGGAGTCCAACTTATAAAGTGTGCAAAACCGAATAGTGTGTATGCACACATGGTGGGCTTTCGGCTGTTGCTGCTTAGGGGTGTGTATTTTCAAGTGACTGCGTAGATTATTTCTCGGTGCCTGTATTACGTCTGGCTTTGTGTCGAGTAGATGGTGTCAATCGTAGGGTGATTGGTAAGTAGTTTGGCGGCGGTGCAGAAAATTGTGGCGTATCGTCACAAGTTCGAAAACGCAAGGCCAAGAAAATATGCAATGGCCAATGTCCTCGAGGACTTAAATTCACTCGGTGTTTTGGTAATTTTCCTTTTTGTTGTGTGTTAAAAGTTACAATAATTATTCTAATTGTTTCTTACAGACTCAGCCGACCAGTGAGGAAATGCTTAAAATAAAAATTAAAAAAATTAAAAATTGAATGCTTGATCCAGCACACATTTCGTAAAGACACCGCAAAGTGAACATTCATCGTCACCGAGCGCGAAGTTTAATGGGGAAAACAACAACAACAACAACAACAATGATTGAATACTCAAGCTTGAAGTGTGTATATCCAAAGTCAAAAATAGTATTTACTAATACACTCTCACGTGCTGGTCAAGCATTTGAACAGTGTTTATGCCGCATAAGACATCGAAAAAGTTCTGCTGCTTGTTATAAGTATAAGTGCAGTTTTTGTCCACAATGAAAAGAATTTGGGGAATTTGGGCCCATCTGTTGTGCTTCTTGCAGCCTTGCCTTATACATACTACAACTAATCAGTAAAATAGATTCCAGTTTTTCCATAGAGGTCAAATAAAGGAGGCAGCACAGTCAGGTTTCTCTTGTCGAGAGGAGGCTCCCGGAATGTCATTGGGACAAAAAGGACATAAAATCTGCTCTATAATACTACCATATTGCGCGAAAACGTTGTTAACCCTGGAAGGACATCCTTCGTCGAATCGACGAACACCTCTCTTATTTTTTATGATTTCTCTTCAACTATTCATTCCCCTTAATTGTATCTTCGTACAACACCAGTTGCCAGTTGGTGTCTGGTGTGGTTATCTACTTGTGAGCGCAGCGGAAGTAGTATCCTGTGAGTTATAAATATACGTATTGTTTACAGGTACATATTGTAATGAACACCCAACATTTATATACCAATTTCCTAATCGAAAAGGTTCAACCGAAAACACAACTGGCAACACTATAATGGAATGGTATAAAATGACAGGCATTGCTTGTAAGCCAGTGTGTGTGAGTGTAGAGATTTTTGACAGCAAATGTGGAAACCATGGAGAAGAAACTGGAACGCTCTAGATGAGTGTTGTTCTATATAAATAGGACCGCTGACGCAACGAGCAGTCAGTTTTGATTATAGAGTGATCAAGTTAAGAGTGAAGTGTTGTTAACCAGTGATAGTCCAATAGTCGAGTTGAGTTCGAATAAAGTATAAATACTGAATAAAGTGGTAGAAATAAATAAAAAAAGTGAAGTTTTATTTTTGAGAACTAAGCGCACGTTACATTGGTGTCAGAAGTGTAAATAAAACTTATTTGACTAATAAAGTGTAAAAAAAAAAAAAAAAAGTAAAAGTAAAAAGAAAAATAATAATTATATACAGTGAAAATGGGTAAGTTGTTAGAAGAGCTCAACTGCATTGAGCTTAAAAGTGAGTTAGGTAAGCGAAATCTTTCTAGAGCGGGATCGAAAAATGAGCTCGTCCTGCGTTTGCGTAACTATTTGGAACAGCAAGGGGAAGACGTAAACACTTTTGTTTTTGAAATAGAAGTGGAAGAAGAGGAAGTAAGTGAAAGTGTAGATTTTTCTAGTATGATGAAACTTTTGTTAGAACAGCGAAACGAGCAAAAGAAGGAACAGCAGAATGTTCTCGAACGACTCGAAGTACAACAAAAGAAGCTGATTGAAGAGCAACAGCAGAATATTCTCGGACGTCTGGAAGAGCAGAGAAACGATCAAAAGAAGGAACAGCAGAATGTTCTCGAACAACTGGAAGCACAACGAAACGAGCAAAAGAAGGAACAGCAGAATGTTCTCGAACAACTTGAAACACAAAGAAACGAACAAAAGAAGCTGATTGAAGAACAACGAAACGAGCAAAAGGTGGAACAACAGAATATTCTCGAAAGACTTGAGGCGCAACAGAATGTTTTGGAAGGTCAGAAAAACATTCTAGAAAGCAAATTGGGTAACATTGAGAAAAATGTTTGTGGCCTAGAAAAACGCATTGAATGTGTTGAGAAACGATTTTCCAAGCTTGAGAGTCTATGCGAAAGTCAGCTTGCCACTTTGGAGAAACGAATCGAAAACATGGCTAAGGAACTAGACCAGATGCGGAAAATGGAGCTACGGAAAACTTGTGGAGATTGTCTAAAGCAAAGAGAAGTACAACCTCCAACATTCGATGGACAGTCGTCTTGGTCAGTTTACAGGAGACAATTCGAGGCAGCTGCGACAGCAAATGGCTGGGTTGACGAAGACAAATACACAGCACTGGCTCTTGCTCTTAGAGGACCAGCAGCTGAATTACTTCAAACTGTTCCAGCTGGTAAGAGCAACGATTTCAGTTCTCTCGTGGCAGCTATAGATAAACGCTTTGGTGATAGCCACTTGAAAGAAGTCTTCCGAGTCCAACTCAATAACAGAGTCCAGAAAAGGGGTGAAAGTCTACAGCAGCTCCAAGCAGACGTCGAAAGACTGGTTCACCTGGCATACCCGGATGCTGGAGAAGAAATCATCAACCATCTGGCTGTTGAGTCCTTCGTTCGTGCCATTTCTGACAAACATCTTCAGAGATCAGTGCGAACTGCTAGAACACGAACTCTTTCTGAAACTCTAGAGTTTGCATTAATGATGGAAGCATCTGAGCAAGCTTCTCAAATGGTACAATGTCAAAGAGAAGCCATATTCGAGGCTGGATCATGCCCAGGAGTTAAGCTACAAAGGAACCAGCGGAACGGACTTGCCAGATGTTGGAATTGTAATAAGACGGGGCACTTACAGCGACAATGCCGGTTTCCACCAATTAAAACTGAAACTTCTTGTCGACGTTGTGAAGTCCAAGAAAATCAATCCGTGAGCTGTAGAGTAAGACCGCAGACTTATCAATACCGAATTGGACATCAGGTAGAAAACCCCCAATGGAATTGCTGGGGGAAAGTAGAGACCGAGACTCAGCGAATGAGAATGGAACCCATATTCGGATGGAACAAGGAAGAATTGAGGTCTGCTCAAACGAAGGATCCAGACATCGGACCGATTCTCAAATGGAAAGAGAACAACACGAAACCTGACTGGGATGACATTTCTGACCAAAGCCCTGTTGTCAAAGCCTATTGGGCACAGTGGGATTCGCTTCGCGTGCAAGAAGGAGTACTCCAGCGCAAATGGGAATCTCCTGACGGTAAATCTTTTGTAATGCAGCTTATTGTTCCTCAATCGAAAATCAAGGAGGTTTTACAAAAGATGCATAGAAGCCCTACAGGAAGCCACCTGGGAGTCAACAAGACGCTGGAGAACGTGCGAAAACGCTTTTACTGGCTGCATGTTAGAGGTGACGTGGAGAAGTGGTTCCGAAATTGTTATGTCTGTGATTCAAACATAGAGGTGGGTAGGCTTACAGATAGACCTAATAGAACAGGGACATGGGTCACAGTGTATGGCGACCGGATGAAGACCCGGTATGACACAAAAGCGACAAAGGCAGGATTCCAAGCAGGAGATCGTGTGTGGCTTTATAATCCTCATCGTCAAAAGGGATTGTCACCGAAACTTCAGCGAAACTGGGAAGGTCCTTATACTGTTGTCACGAGGATTAACGACGTGGTTTACCGCATCCAAAGAGGATTAAGAGGCAAGTTAAAAGTAGTTCATTGTGACCGGCTGCATCGATATAGTGGCGAGGCTGCAGATGGAATTATTCGGGACGAACAATTTTAAGGAGGGGGCAGTGTAATGAACACCCAACATTTATACCAATTTCCTAATCGAAAAGGTTCAACCGAAAACACAACTGGCAACACTATAATGGAATGGTATAAAATGACAGGCATTGCTTGTAAGCCAGTGTGTGTGAGTGTAGAGATTTTTGACAGCAAATGTGGAAACCATGGAGAAGAAACTGGAACGCTCTAGATGAGTGTTGTTCTATATAAATAGGACCGCTGACGCAACGAGCAGTCAGTTTTGATTATAGAGTGATCAAGTTAAGAGTGAAGTGTTGTTAACCAGTGATAGTCCAATAGTCGAGTTGAGTTCGAATAAAGTATAAATACTGAATAAAGTGGTAGAAATAAATAAAAAAAGTGAAGTTTTATTTTTGAGAACTAAGCGCACGTTACAATATGTTCGTCGGAACGACGAAGCTTAACTATTGTGTGACTTTTTTTCTTGGTTGGGTTTGCTATTTTTGTATTATTTTGGATGTTTTTTGTTGTTTTTATGACAGAATGAAATGAGTGACAATAAGCAACAAGGTGATGGTGAAATCGAGGCATTTCTAGCAATGTGGGTTATATCAAAGTCAGCGAACCAAACAACAACGGATGTTCCCACCGGTCCAGTTAACAAGAATGAAACGTCAGCGTCTGCCAATACAACGAAACCCAACACGAGCTTTGGTTTGGCAATCGACTGGACTCGTTAGAGTTCAGATAAAAGCTGACACAACAATAACTGCATGCTATAAAGAACATTGGATACCAATTACAGTCAGTCTGAATAGAAGCCGCAGTTGAATCGCAAGTTAAAGTTTAAGTTCATATGTGTATCATTGTATCTATGTTGAGAAATAAAGTTTTTTTTTATTTTACCTTTCGTCTTTCGAACTTAATTGGCGCAGTCGGTAGGATTTCAATCCGAAGATTGGAATTAAATAAGATAGAGAAGTGAAGTGATCAAATTAAACTAAAATTAATTTGTACCACCAAGAATCAAATCGTGAAAGTAAAACACTTGCTATCAATACAAGAAAGGTGGAAAATAAAAGTGACACATAAATAGTGAAGTAACCAAATAGAACTAAAATCAATTTGTGCTACACATTAATCGTCAAAAAAAAAACACAAAACTCACATAAGATGAACGCAGCAGAAGAACAAGAACAAACTCAGGCTCAGGCTCAAGCTCAGGCTCAACATCCTCCAAATCTGTTTACATTAACTTTAACAGAACTAATGAAGGAGTCATCGAGGATCAAAGAGTATTGGGGCTCAAACGAATACGCCCTGACATCGTTCATTAGGGAAGTGGAAATTTTCCTGCCTTTTTTCGCCAATACAACGCTGGAGCAATACTTTCTACAAAGGAACGTGGTCAACAAAGTGCAAGGACCGGCACTTCAAGTAATCAGAACTCTGGGAACAAACGCATCGTGGGAAAATATAAAAGCGGAACTCATACGAAACTTCGGCGTAAGAGAAACTTACTATAACCTCCATCACCAGGCCTTAAGTCTAAAGAACAATAATGTAAGTGAATACTTTGAAAATCTTAAGTATATATTAGATAAGCTTAACACCAAATATGAATTTGATATCAATAAACCATATGAATTCTCGCCTTCAGCGAATGAAAATATGATTTTAAAAATTTTTATAAACGGATTAAATCCGAATCTAGCCAGTGTTGTAATAAGTAGGCAGATTAATAATTTAAGAGACGCTTATTATACTCTTGAAGAAACAGGTATGATTCAAACAAGTCCAGATAAACAAAAATTTAATAGACAAACACCACAACATAAACCTACTCATACTAATAATAATAACTTTAATAGATCTCAGAACAACCAACAGCATCAAAGTAGGAACAAGTATAATAATTATAATAACTCAGGTCAGTATAGGAACCCTCATAACCAAAATAGAAATAATTCAGGTCAGTACAGGAATCCTTTTAGAAATAATTCAGGTCAGTACAGGAACACTTTCAACCAAACTAGGAATAATCCAAATATTAATAATGATAATAATCAACCCATGGAATGTGACCATGTGCAACAAGGTAAGGAAGAAAATTTTCACTCAGCGCCTCCAGATCGGATCTACCGATAGTAGAATTGACAATAGGAGAAATTAAAATAAAATGTTTAATTGATACGGGATCAACCACAACCCTTTTAGATCAAACAAAATTACAACATTACGAACGTATCCCATTAAAAGACAAAATAATTTTTAACACACTTAATGGAAGAACATGTATAGAAACTGAAATTCTTACAGAACTTCCAAAAGAATTTAAAGAGAAAGCTAGAATGTACTGGAAACTTACTTCCTTTAATCAGAAAGATTTTGATGGCATTATAGGACAAAATCTATTGAGACCTCTTGGAGCAAAAATTAATTTAGAAGAAGATTATGTAGAAATACACGGTAGTAAAATTAAATTTTTAGGTGCTTGCCCATATAACTATAACGAGGTATATGCATTAGAAAGTATTATAGAAGAGCAAAACATACTACAGAACCTTTTCGGAGATCACTTAAATATCGAAGAAAAGGAAATACTAGAAAAAATTTTGAAAAGAAATAAGGATTTATTCTTTCATGAGGGACAGCAACTCACTAGCACTCTTGATGTAAAACATGAAATCGTCACAACTACGGATAGACCAATTTACGCGAAGACATACAGGTACCCACAAGTACACGAACAAGAAATTAGCAAACAAATTAAGGAAATGTTGAAACAGGGAATCATAAAAGAAAGCAGCTCTCCTTATAACAGTCCATTGTGGGTTGTTCCAAAAAAATTAGACAACTCCGGCGAAAAAAAATGGAGAATAGTTGTCGACTATAGGAAACTTAATGAAGCAACAATTGACGACAAGTTTCCTATTCCTAATATAGACACTATATTAGATAAATTAGGAAGGTCGCAATACTTTACGACTTTAGATCTAGCTAAGGGTTTTCACCAAGTCTTAGTTAGAGAAGAGGATAGGAAAAAAACAGCTTTTTCGACTCCTCTTGGGCATTATGAGTTCACAAGAATGCCTTTTGGACTCAAAAACGCCCCTGCTACGTTTCAGAGGTTGATTAACTCGGTACTTAGGGAACATATTAATCAAATATGCGTCGTCTACTTAGACGATATTCTAATTTTTAGTACATCCCTCAAAGAACATATCATCAGTGTTCAAAAAGTGTTAGATAAATTGAGACAACACAATCTCAAGATACAAATAGACAAGTGCAAGTTTTTCGCAAAAGAAACCGAATATTTAGGTCATGTCTTAACAACCGAAGGTGTAAAACCAAACAATAAGAAAATTGATACCATTCAAAAACTTCAATTACCAGAAACTACAAAGCAAATTAAGTCATTTTTAGGTATTACGGGTTATTTTAGAAAATTTATAAAGGATTACGCTAAAATTGCGGAACCAATGACTAGATATCTTAAAAAGAACGCAAGAATAAACCTAAACGACTCAAATTATATAAGTTCTTTCGAAAAATTGAAAATAATCCTCACAAACTCACCAGTTTTAAAATATCCTGATTTCAATAAAAAATTTCAACTAACTACAGATGCAAGTGACTTTGCTATCGGATCTGTACTTACGCAGGATGGACACCCAGTGTGTTATGCTAGTCGAACTTTAAATGATCATGAACGAAATTACTCAGTCACTGAAAAAGAACTATTAGCAATAGTTTGGTCGGTAAATTATTTTAGACCATATATATATGGTAGACCTTTCGATTTATTAACAGATCATCAGCCCCTTAAATGGTTACAATCCAAACATAAAGGTAAAGATATAAATCAACGTCTTCAAAGATGGTTGCTACAACTAGGAGAATATAATATTAATATAGATTATATAAAGGGAAAAGAGAATAAAGCCGCGGATTTTCTAAGTCGAATCAATACCGAAACAGGAGAAATAAATGCGATTGAGACAATCACACATAAGGAGGGAGAAGTTACACCCTACCCAAATTTAAATTTTGAAATTGATAATATGAGTGTAGATAACAATACAATTCATTCCCAAGAAGAAGAACAGAATGACCATTTCCCAATACTAGACACAATAGTTAATAGGTTTTATACGCAAATCATTCTAACAAACAATAAGACAAAAGAGATAGAAATACTAAATAATAAAAGAATAATATATATTAATTCCGAAGATATCCAAGAAGAGAGACTCATAGATATATTCAGAAGGTTCATAAAGAGAAAAGGTAAAATAGGTATATACTCAGAGTTAACGGAACATGAATATAATTTGGTTCAACTAAAACTAATTGAATTATTTAACATAGAACATATTAAATTTTATAAATGCATGTATCACGCAAAAAATATAAAAACTGAAGAAGAAGCCTATAAACAGATAGCACGATATCATAAGTACGAAACAGGTCATGCAGGCATAAATGAAAATTATGAAGGTTTAAAGAAACTCATATACTTTAAAAACTTAAAAGAAATCATACAAAAATATATTAACAATTGTGACACATGCAATCGAGCCAAGTACGATAGAAAACCAATAAAGCCAAAGTTTCATTACACCGAAACACCAAGTGACATAAATCAAATAGTACACGCAGATATTTACACTAACTCTAAAAACAATTTCTTCACCTTCATTGACAAATTCTCTAAACACTGTACTATGTTCTATTTAGAAGACAGAAATAGTTTAACTATCAAAGAAAAATTGCGACTATACTTTTCTATCAAAGGAAAACCCAGCAAAATTATTTTAGATAACGAATTCCAAAGCATTAACGTTAAAGACTTCTTAAGGCAAGAGAACATCGAAGTTCACTTCACCAAACCGAATAGCCACACAGGTAACTCAGACATTGAGAGACTTCACAGCACCATCAGTGAAAAAATGAGAGTACTCACAACCGAAAAATCAGAATTAACAACGAAAGAAAAAATATATAAGTGTGTAGAATGGTATAACAAATCAGTACATTCAGCAATAAAATTCAAACCAATAGATGTTCTAGAAGGTAGAGTAGATAAACAAAAAGTTAAAACAAACATGCAGAATATAAAGGACAAGATTATTAATAAACTAAACACAAATAGAGAAGAATATAACGAGGAACGAGAAGAAGGACTAGTTAGGAATTATAAAGCACTTAGACATAAAGAAGAGCCTAAATATAGAAAACTTAAACTACATAATGTACATCCTTCAAATATTAAAAGACCAACTAAATTTTCAGATCAAGTGGATATTAGTAATTCTACTAATGACAGCGACGACAATTGACGCAACATTGACCATAGAAAAAATTGATACAAACAGTGGATTCATAGAAATTAAACTAGGAAACGTTGAAATAGTAAGAACTTATGATGTCATACTACACATTATAAACCCCACAGAAATTTTGAAGATAATTGAATGCCTAGAAGAAAATATTTCCAATATTCAAATTGACAACGGAAAAGAAATTTTATTTCATGAGTTAGAATCACTAAAATACAAATTACACACAATTATCCCACACAGACACAAAAGAGGACTTATCAACATAGTAGGTACAGGTATGAAATGGTTATATGGAACAATGGACGAGGACGATAGGCAAAACATCGAAGAACATTTAAAAGTCATCGATAAGAATAACCATAACCTAATAACCCAAAACAACAAACAAATATTCATTAACGATAGTTTTAATCAAACTTTTGTAACGTTAAAACAAACTATTGAAAAAGATAGATTTAAAATTTTGAATCAATTCAATAATATTAAAAAAGAAACTATTAAATGGAATAACAAACTTATTTACTTAGAATCATTATTAAAAATTGGAATAATAAAAGACAATATCGAACACATTCAAAATAACATTGCTTCAAGTAGAACAGGAATAATGGGAAACAATATTTTAAGTAAAGAAGAAATAATGAAATATGACATAAGTTTCGAGAAGCTAAAAAATATAAAAATTGGAACAGCTTTGTATAAAAATGAAAAAATTGTTTTTATAATTAAAATACCCAATGAACTAATAGAGACAAGAAAATATTTAGTTACCTCCTTAACAAATATGGATTTTGAAGAATTAGTAATAGATGACGAAGAAATCATTAAGATAAACGAAACTATATATAAATACGAACCAAATGTAGAATTTAAAAATTTAAGGAAACCAAATTTATGTTTAAACAATACTGTCTGTATGAAAACGAAGAACTACCAAATGAAAATTAATGAAATTGAAAATGGTTTGTTATTGTTAAAGAATATTAAAGATACAAATTTGTCAAGTACTTGTGATGAAAGAATTACACCTTTAAATGGAAACTTTTTATTAAACTTTAATAGCTGCAAACTCAAAATATTGAATAACACTTTTACCAACAATAAAGATGTATTTGAGGAAAGATTTATTATCCCTTACGAGATAAGCCTTAATACAACTAAAGAACAATTAAGTTTCGATGATATAATAATAAAACAAATAGAAAATATCGAAAACATTAACGAATTAAAATTCAACCATAAGAACCATGTTATGTTTAATATTTATGTTGGAATCATAATTGTACTATTAATTATTAGTTTAAGATTAGATTAGATTAGATTAGATTTATTTTCAATGTTTAATGTTCATACATAAATATTACAAATATATAGCATGGCTGTTTGCCGTCTGCCTGGTTGACAAATTTTTTTCTATAAACAAATGTATATGTCTTTTACAATCTTTAAAAATTTTCATTAATAATTCTGTTTCTATATTCTAATGCGATTTTACAATATTTATACAACAGTGGAGCATCTACTTCATTAAGATGATGAGTGATCAGCTCCTCGGATAAAACATCGGTTCCAAAGACATGTCTTCTTGTTTCTCGTAGCACTGGACATCTACCCATGAAATGAAAAATATTTTCTCTTTCACCCATATTGCATAATTCGCACATCACAGGTAGATCTTCTCTATGGGGAATGAAATTTAGGTTGAGCAGTTCTCCTCTAAGTCTAAATATCATAGATATTTGATCCGTTGTTAGGTCATCTCTGAAGTAATTCTTTTGATTAAGATTGTAGTCCAGCTTGCTGTACGACATTCTATAGATGGATTCTTTTGCTTCATATGTGCACCTCAGTCTATATCGATCGTCTACTGCAGCAATCACTTGGTACATAAGGGGCTTCCACGTAAGATATTCTTCAGGTGCCAGATTTATACCTTCTTCTTCAGCTAGCTCTTGCCACTCTCTGAACCAACCTGATTTTCTCTGTATCACCTGGAGTGCTGCTATTTTCGGGAGACGCTCATCTGCCATCTGAAGGACCTTACATATGTAGTCAACATTCAGCTTCAGTGTTTTAATAAACAATGGAGAGATTCCCGTTTCTAGTATTAACATGTAGTTCGGTGCGTTCGGTGGTAATCGAAATATCCTTTTTAAATAAAAACGGAGCAATTTTTCGACGCTTTCATATTTTTTGCTGCCCCACACCTGGGCTGCATACATTATTGTTGACTCCGCTATCGATTCAAATACTTTGTATTTACTGCTGTGAGCTATATTCTTATTACTGAAGATGTTTCTCCATGCGATATTAATTGTGGTTTTCGCTTTTTGCAATTTATCTGCGAGATGTTTCTCAATGTTATTTTTATTGGTTATGTTGATACCGAGATATTTATATTCTTTAACCACCTCTATTCTTTCATTATTGTAAGTCCACCGTTCATGATTACTAACTCTTCCTCCACCTTTTCGAAAAACCATTACCTTTGACTTCTCAAGACTAACTACTAATCTCCAAGTTTTACAATAGATGCCTAGTTTATTTATCATGAGTTGTAGTGACTCTGGTGAGTACGCAAACAACACTAAGTCATCCGCAAAAAGAAGAGCCTTGATGAGTATACCAGCATATTCTACTCCTCCTGGAAGACAATCCGTTACATCGTCAATAAAGAGTGCAAATAAGCTTGGACTCAGCATACAACCTTGCCTTACTCCTGTCTTCGTTTCAAACCATGTCGAAATGTTTTCTCCATCCCATACTGCTGCCTTTTTTTTTTATTAGTTTAATAATTTATGTTTATATAAAATCAAAAGAACTCAAACGTACATTCTATATAACTCAGGAGAGTTTTCATCTTAAGGAGGGAGAGGTTATATCAAAGTCAGCGAACCAAACAACAACGGATGTTCCCACCGGTCCAGTTAACAAGAATGAAACGTCAGCGTCTGCCAATACAACGAAACCCAACACGAGCTTTGGTTTGGCAATCGACTGGACTCGTTAGAGTTCAGATAAAAGCTGACACAACAATAACTGCATGCTATAAAGAACATTGGATACCAATTACAGTCAGTCTGAATAGAAGCCGCAGTTGAATCGCAAGTTAAAGTTTAAGTTCATATGTGTATCATTGTATCTATGTTGAGAAATAAAGTTTTTTTTTATTTTACCTTTCGTCTTTCGAACTTAATTTGTGCGATGATGACTGTGTTTCAGAAGACGATGTCATTCAAGAAGATTTTGGAAATAGTAATGGTGATGATGATGACTGAATGAAGGATCCGGATGAACTTGAAAGCGAAGCATCATATTCGGATGATATTTCTGACTCGGACGAGACAATATTCCTCTCAATTTACTCCAGAAAAAAAAACAGGTAATATAGAATTCTCAAAAACTACTCTTCGGGGTAAAAACAACTGCAAATGGTCATCAAAAAAAGGAAAAAGCCATTGATATGGTTTAAATATAGTTCATCAAGCCCGAGGACCGACACATCAGTGTGGAAACATAATTAAACCAATGCAATAACGGACGACATAATATGTGAAGTTGTGGAATGGACAAATGTCGAGATTAGATCGAGATAAAAAGATTTGGTAGCAGAAGCAAATAAATCGCAGACCAACTCTGTAGAAATAAAAACTTTATTTGGCATATTATGTTTGACAGCTGTCTCAAAAAGCAATCATCTAACTTCAGCTGAGTTATTTGACTTCAGTTACAGTGGATCCCCATAATGTTTCGACAATGACTAAGAACAGATTTAAATTTCTTTTGTCGTGCTTACGTTTTGACGATAAAACTGTCCGTATTCAAATATCTAACGATAAATTCGCTCCAATCAGAAAAATGTGGGATTATATTCATTCAAAAGTTTTGCGAAATGTACACTCCTCGTCCCTATTTGACAATTGATGAGCAGCTCTTAGCTTTTCGGGGAAAATGTTCATTCAGGATGTATATTCCTAATAAACCTGCAAAATATGGCTTGAAAACGATTATACTATGCGACAACGGCACTAAATATATGGTAGATGCAATGCCCTACTTGGGTAAGGGTTCGAACCCTAGCATCCTCCCTCTTGGTGAATATTATGTAAAAGAACTGACAAAAACAATTCATTCTTTAAACAGAAATGTTACCATGGATAATTGGTTTACATCTGTTAGCCTTGCAAAGTCGCTTTTGTCTCAGCCGTATAAGTTGACCATAGTTGGAACCTTACGGGCAAATAAACGGGAAATTCCAAAAGAAATGAGAAATCAAAAAGGACGAAAATGTCAAACCTCTATGTTTTGCTATGACAATGAACTAACTCTGCTGTCTTACAAGCCAAAGCCGTCTAAAACAATTTTTTTGTTGTCATCATGTAATGAGGAAGGAACTATAAACCCAATTTCAAAAAAGCCTCAAATGGTTGAGTTCTATAATCAAACAAAAGGAGGCGTTGACACCTTCGATAAACTATGTAGTATAATGAGTTGCTCCCGTAAAACCAATAGATGGCCCATGTGTCAATTTTATGTTAAACATGGCATTTATCAACAGGTATGTTGATATACACACATAAAATGTTTAGTGACAGAAAGAAACCGCTATGCCGTCGAGACTATATGAAAGAGTAACATTTTGATCTTGTCAAGGAGCATATGTCAAGAAGACTGAAGACACCACCTCTTATTACTACAACTAGGAGGAGAATTGAAAATGTTTTGGCCGAGAATCCAGGAACTTGTCAAGACAGTATTCAAATTCAGTTAGCTGAAAAAAAAAGAAAAATTTGTGGTTTATGTCCATACTCCAAAAGGCGAATGACAAAATCTCCATGCTATAAATGCAAGAAAAGCATCTGTGGAGAGCACAAAATTGAAGCTTGTGCCTAATAATATGTGTATATAATTTTTTTTTATAATGTTTTTTTTAGTTCCAATAGTTGATTTAAATTAAAACTTTAAGTTTTTGAAATAATTTCCATAAACAATATTATTTTACTATTTTCATTGATTTTATTTTAAGACAATGGCTGTATATGTAACAAAATGGACTGATAAATTAAATTTTATTTTTAAAGGCCAAAAACATACCGATACTGCGTATCAATAAATTGCATTTATTACTTAAAAATATTTTCAAGAGTTTTATTTAAAATTTTTGAGATCAAGGTCAACTGAATGTGGATAAGATAGATTTAAAGCTGAGCTTCGTCGATTCGACGAAGGATGACCTTAGTGTGCGTAAAATATGCATGTTCCTCCAGGGTTAAACTGAATTTCTTCTAAAGCATCTGCGATCTGAGCTGGCAGCGCCAGAGGATCGTATTCTCCAAAGAATTCAGTTGTAATAATCCCTCAGATATAGGGTTCAGGATTAAACTGTAACCAACTGTGGCTGTGGTGAAATTCTTTCGGTATTTTTCCTTAAAAACGACGAAGGGTTTCCTCATCCGCTTAAGATAAGGTCTATGCTTCCGGGTCATATACTACGACTGGAATGATCAGGGTCTTATAAAGTATTGCCTAGGTTTTTCAAGAGAATGCTTTACTTTTCAATTTCCTTCCTAAACCACATTAGCAGCGATGGGAAATAGCAATTCATTATTTGATCTCAACACTGATATTATTTCCCGTGGTGTCTATAGCAGATCTTTGGGGGATGAAACAATTACTACCTCGATGTTATGTTAGTTGATTGTGAGTTGTGACTTTTGTCAAAATCTTCGATGTTTTCTGTCCTTTTTTGACCACAGCATATATAAATATATATACATTGACCTCTTAACCCTTTTCTTCCGCTTCTCTTTAATGCCTTCAAAAGCACCCATGACATCAAGCGAATAATTGTAGGTACAGAGTTTTGAAAGATTATGCCTTCGGTTTTTTTAAGTCTTTTATAGTAAATAACCCAGTAGGTGTGATAAACACCATCTATTTGCCGGGCCGCATGCGACTGTGTTTACAGAGACGAGTCGGAACGGCTCTGGAGAGTTCAAATATTTGATATCGAAAAGAAGATACATAGGTGCGTTTTTTTATGCTAGTATATAGTACAACATTCGAGTTAAAAAAAAAAACGATATATCCACAGTATTTTTAATAATGTTTCCCGCCACCAGGTACCAGTAGTGCTCAACTTCGAAACTTGCTGTCATTTTCATTCTTTCAAAAATAATTGTGTGATCAAAGTAGACATCAGAATAAAAAAACAAAAGCAAATTGTTTGAAAACATGAATAACGAAACGAATCAGGTATGGATTTGTGATTTTTTCTTATTTCCCTTAATCAAATTCTTCTTTGTAGCTCTTTTTACAATTTTTGGAGTCAACGTCCAGGGTCCAGCAGTGAAGAAAGTTCTTCGACGGCAACTGAGAGCTCCGAAGAATCCTTATTGAATGAGGAGACGCATGCAAGCGTGTCTAATTTCATTGAAACAATTGAAGCCTACAGCGACAGTGATTTTAAGTCACATTTCAGGTTAAAACTATTAACTCTGGAGCAGTTAATAGGCAAGCAATCCACTAATTGCATTTGTTTTTTCACTAACCTTTTTCTCAATCTGATTTCAGAAATATATTCTGCTTCCGATATATTCATGCAAGAGACGAACAGTCAAGGTAGGCAAAAAATCCAACCCAGGATAGAAATGTACAAGTTCGTGTGGTATGTATAAGTAACACTGTGACATTCGATTCCGGCAACTGGGAAATTTATTCGGAGTTGCAAAATCTACGGGATGGTCCGTGGTGAGTGAGCGACTGGCTTGTCACTATAGCTGACAATTATATTAAATGGCCTCAAGGAGAAACTATCCAACTAAATCGTGCAAAGTTCGAAGCAAAAAAGAGAATACCAGGTGTGATTGGTGCCATTGACTGCACACACATTGGAATAGCTGCTCCAAATGAGAACAAAGTGTTTTTATAATAGAAACCAAAAGTTTTCTATTGTTTTACAAGCAGTGGTTGATGCTGATAAAAAGTTTATCGATATTTGCTGTGGTGAGCCTGGATCCCTGCATGACAGCAGAGTTTTAAGAAGATCTGAATTTTATTTAAAAGCCCAAACAAATTACCATCGGCTATTTCCTGGAGAAACATTTCTTTTGGGAGATTCGACCTAAGCTTCGTCTAGTTGGATTGTTCCTCCTTTTAACGATTATGGTCGTATAACTGACCAGCAGCACTGTTTTAACCATTTACATTCATCTACCCGTATTGTTGTTGAAAACGCTTTGGGTTGGCTGAAAGGAAGATTCAGAAGAATTAACAAATTTACTGAGCAAAGAAACTTGAGTTCTGTAAAAAGAATTGTAGTCAGCGCTTGTGTTTTACACAACATTGCAATTTTATGCGATGATATCCTTTTAGAAGAAGACGAAACCCCAACACTAAATAACGACCCGGACAACCGTGAAGTTGTAAACGACAGCGTTAATGATCGCCGACAAAGATTGTTCGATGAATATAACGATATTAAACAAAGTTACAAGATCAAACACCATTCAATTCAGTTTTTGACTTTTTATTTACATTTTTTTTAATTAAACAAACCTTATTATGAAGTAATTCAACATAAAAAAGAAAAGCATTTGAACAAAAAAAGTTTCAAGCAAAAACTTAAAACTACAAAAAACAATTCAGTGCAAAAAAGTTAAAAAAACAAAAATAAAATCACTTCCTCAAGAGTTCCTCCATTAATCTGGTTCGCTCCTTGAACCTTTCCATTTTGTAATTTTCCTTTAATCTCGCCAAATTCAAACGCAGGAGAGTAGTTTTAAGTCTCAGTCTTTTTGAGTTAGCCTCAATTTCAGATACTCGCACTTTGAAACCTTTTGTTTTTTGGTTGCAGGTGTCAGAGTTTCTGAAATTGAGGCTAGTGTAAATTCCACATCTGACTCCTCTTCTATATAGTCCTCCTGCACAAAACTAAATGCAGATGCTGTTGAGGTCATATCTGGCAACGTCGGCAAAGAAGTTGATTCATTTGCTAGTTGCAAACAGAAACAAATGTTACATTTTTTCCTAAATTGTAAAAGCATTTTTTAAACTTACTAGGAACTGCGTGCCGACATTCATGCTTTCGCTTGGAGAGTAGATAGGTGATCTGCCAAATATTTCCTCCATTTCAGTAAAAAATAGAGGAGTGCATTGCATGGGGAAGAACCAGTCGCTTTGGCGTTGTCTTTGGCGGACTTATACGCCCTCAACAGCGTCTGCATTTTTACTTCGCACAGGTGTGCAGAAATATTGGAATCCCTTAACAGTTTAGAAATGTTTTTATAGTGCCTTGCTTAGAAACATTAAAAAAAAGTACTTACAAAGCCGGCAGAAATCGTATCTTCTACAACATTCGCAAAAGCCATTTTTTTTCTTTGCTGCTGGAATTCTTCTTTCCGTGCGGAATAAAAATGCAGTAAAGCCTTTTTCTTCTCCTTCGTCCACCGTTTTGCTCTGTGAATTTATAAACAAAAACAGTCAAACTGTAAAGTAAAAATGAAATTATTTCAAAGTATTTCATTACCTTTTTTCCATTGTTTGGCTGTTTACTTGTTTTTTCTAATTCAAAATATAAACAAGACAAATCAGCTGTTCTGCTAAAAAACCTTTCGGGGATGTTCGTAGAGTATGTAAAAAGAACAAAATCCATTATTTGAAGAGATTTTTCATTTGCAAATGAAATCAATTTATTTTTGGTCGAAATCTGTGGAAAGGCTATTTTTGCACTATTTACCTGCCCTATTTTAAAGGGTTTTCCAATAAGAGTGATATGATTTCTTTTTTGAAAAAAACACACTTTTTTAAGGAAATTTAAATATTTTTTATTTAATATGCTGCTCAAAATAAAACGTCATTCAAATGGCCACTACGACTTCTTCTGCAGCAACCAATTCGATGAACCCAATTTTCGAGCACTTTTTCTACTAAATCAAGTCGTATATCTTGAATGGCACGTTCAATATTGACTTGTTAGGCTTGAAGAGAATCTGGTTTATCCTGAGAGACCAATGACTTCAAATAACCCCACAAAAAGTAGTCTAATGATTTTAAATCTTAACTTCTTGAAAGCCATTCAACATCACCATTTCTTGAAATAATCGAATCTCCAAACTTTTCTCGCAATAATTCAATTGATGCATTTGCTGTGTGGCACGTAGCCCCTTCTTGTTAAAAACAAATTTTGTCAAGATCAACTTCTTCCAATTTCGGCCATAAAAAGTTGGTTATCATCGATCTATACCGCTCTCCATTGACAGTAATGGTGTTACCAGCCTCATTTTGAAAGAAGTACGGACCGATGATTCCACCAGCCCAAAAACCACACCAAACTGTCAATTTGGGTGAATGTAATCAATTTTTATGAATATTTTGTGGATTTTCATCGCTAGTTTTATTTATTTAACGCTCTAGTTAAATAAAAGTAGGCCTCCTCGGAAAAAATGATTTTCTTAAAAAAATCGTTATCGATTTTAAGTTGTTCCAAGGCAAAATCAGAAAGTTCACGATGTTTACGGTGGTCCAATGGTGAAATGTTAACACTTCTGAATGCAATAAAAAAACAAATGAGATATCACGACATACTACAAATGGCCGAAAAGCCACTGCGAAATCACATCATACCTATTGGAAAACCCTTTATATGTATTTATTTATACCAAATTAACTTTTTCTGACAAATCAGGGTACATAATCAACGAAACACACACACGTATTATCACTTAATGTTTCAAAATTCTCAAGTTGAAAACGTGTTTTTTATATATAAGTTGTTTTTGCATTTTTTTTCTTGCATTTGCAATATTTTCCAGTTAAATAATTCATGTGGAAAGCTATTAACGTCAACAGAAAAGAGTATAGTCCTTCGGAAACCAGCGCATTTGGTGCGTGCGATGCGATTTTTGTCAAAAAAAGCACGTGTAACATTTTGGAAGTTCCACTTAACTCAATATATATATACAAGCAAATGAAAAACAGAACAAAAACTCAATTTGAATATAATAGATAATAACAATCTTAATTTTAATAGAGAAAAAAAAAATTCTTTGTAAATATCACATTATCTGTGAACACGTCCTTTCGAAAAATATCAAAGTTTCGAACACCAATGATGGCGCCATCATCACATAAGAACTATAAACTGTTCAATGTTCATCCACAGCAATACCATCCCTGATTTTACTGTGGTAAATTACGACAAGTAAAATTATTTGTTGTTGTTCCCCAAGGGAAATTTTTACTGTACTATATACTAGCATAAAAAAAAACGCACCTACTGTTCTGCATTTTCATCAACATCATAAGGGGTGTGTTTGTCGTTTGTCCCCTAATATACGATGTCTCACGAATCACAAGACATGTCTCATTTTTGACGTTCCTTTTAAATTTCCATCCCGTGAGACAATCGCTAAGGTGTTCAATTTTGAAGGCTCACGTCTCAAAGTTGACAACTCTTCATTTCTCTTTCAATGCTTTTCTTGTTGTCACTTTATAAATTTCAAAGTTGCATTTTTCTCTAAATAAAGTAAGTTGCTTAGTGAAATTACAAAAATAAGAAATTGGTTTTACAACTTTTGATTTAAAAAATAGACAGATTTCGGTATGGAAGGAAAACAATTATTAGAGTTGTTAAACTGTGCATCGATTGCAGTTGAGGACATGGATACAAACAGCAGTGGAGATGAGTCTATTGTCTTGGGATTGCTGAACTTGTGCGAGAAAGCAACTTTGGCGAATGAAACACCGAAGCAGAAAAGGCTCTGGGTTAAAACGTGAAAGAAAAAAAGAAGTGAACATGGTTCGTTCAGCTTCGTTAAAAAAAAACTCCAAACCAACAAAACCTCATTTCTTAACTATTTGAGGATGTCCGAAGCCACTTTTCAGTTGCTATTGGGGCTGGTCAAAAGTGACATAGAAAAATGCAACACTTTGATGAGGGACGCAATCTCGCCGGAAGAAAAACGGGCAGTCACTTTGAGGTTCCTAGCTACAGGTAACTCGTACATGAGAATGAACTACCAAAACCGGTTATCACAGCCCTTTTTGAATAAAACTGTGCCGTTAAACTGTGACGTACTGTAATTTGCAGAGCTCTGTGGAAAAGCTTGTTCCCAATATACGCCCTTTTTCTTTCGATTGCCAGAAAAATATCTGGTTTACGACCCCTTATAAATTCTTCTCATATTGAGAATTCTCGGGAAATTTATATTAACGGTCCAATCTTCGTTACTTGCCCTTGTAAAGTCACATAGCGGTCTTTCAGAACCCTTGTACATATTTTGCATTTATACATTGTATAACGTCATCCATTTACATTTTTTTTATCATCCATTTTATAATATTTACTTGTTTGAAAAGATTTGGGTTTTTAATCCAAGTTTACTACGGTTTTCCCAACATAGAATAAATCATTACGTACCACATTTAAAACAATCGTGTTGTTTACATTTTCATCTGTCGTTCTTTTTTTCCTTGGTTGTATTTTCACTTTTTCCCCTTTTCAGCAAAAGGTTTGAAAATTCCTTTTTCAAAAAAGATTGTCTGGCGCCCACCCTAATTATTGAACAACACTGCACTTTATTAATTACTTACTTATTTTATATCAAAACCCTTTTTAATTAATCTAACCTACCTAAATAAAACTTCACATATCATCATCGAACACACCCAGCTGAGTAGCCGTGGCTGACAGCATCTTTACATGCTGTGTGTTGCATATTTTTTTTAACCCTTCATTCAGCTATTGAACTAATAAACTCATTCATTCGCCATTATCATCCCGGTGCACTTTGTGGAAATTTTCTTTGTAAATTTTTTTCTTTTGTTCGCGGTCTTTAAGTTTCCGAAATCATCCTAAAACTTAGCTTACTTTTATAAATAATATTATTGAAAATCTTACGATCAGTATAACGAGATCTACAAGGAGAAAGGAAGGGAAGAACACTGACTTCTCAAAAAGAAAAAGAAGCAGCATGAGAAGCGCTCGTTTGAGGAAATAGAGAGGTGCCATGACAGGAACAAGATTCGGAAGTTTTACGAAAAGGTAAAAAGATCCTGCCAGGGTGGCAAGCCCCGAACTCAAGCCTGTAAAGACCAGCAGGGAAACATAGTTGTAGAGCCACAGCCACTACTGAGGATCTGGAAAGATCACTTCTGCAGACTGCTTAACGGCAATGATATCTTAAATTCCCATGTCAGGCAGATTGCCCTATTCAGCTTGGACGATGATCAAGAATGCCGTCCTCCCGACCTAGAGGAAGTTAAGCTTGCCATTTGCAAACTTAAATCAAATAAGACTGCAGGTGCATATGGCCTTGATGCCGAACTTTTCAAGGCAGCTGGAGACCAGTTAGGAAAGGAGCATGCACCAGCTGATCTGTATGATGTGGTCGGAAAAAAGCATGCCCGATGAATGGAACCTCAGCATCGTATGCCCGATCCTAAAGAAGGGAGACCCTCACAATTGCGCCAATTATAGAGGGATAAGCCTCCTTAACGTCGGTGTCGCTTATAAGATCTTGTCTGCTGTAATATGTGAACGTCTGAAACCCCACGTCAACAAATTGATAGTTTCTTATATATGTGGTTTTAGACCAGTGAAGTCCACAATAGACCAAATTTTCACATTACGGCAGATCTTGGAAAAAACCCGAGACTATAATATCGATATTCACCATCTCTTTATCGATTTCAAGGCCGCGTATGACAGTATCTACAGAGACGAGCTGTACAGAGCCATGTCTAGTTTCGGCATCCCTGCAAAGCTCGTACGACTATGCAGGATGACTTTGGAGAATTCACGCTGCTCCGTCAAGGTGTCAAGGTCGGTAAAGAACTCACCGAGACCTTTGATGTCGAAAAAGGCTTTAAGCAAGGCGACAAGCTGTCATGCGATTTCTTCAACATCATACTTGAACAGATTGTAAGAAACTCCAACGTCAACACCAGAGGAACAATCTTTCAAAAGTCTGTGCAATTACTCGCCTATGCAGACGATATTGACGTAATGGTGCTTTTGCGAGTATTGAAACAGAAGCGGCAAAAATGGGTTTGATGGTTAATGAGGGCAAAACGAAGTATATGCTGTCATCAAACAGGGACACAGAACATCGACGAATTGGACAAATCGTCACAATAGACAGACATAACTTCGATGTAGTACAGGACTTCGTCTACCTAGGATCCGCTATAGACACGGACAACAACATCAGTGCGGAGATCAAACGGAGAATAACTCTTGCCAACCGTTGCTTCTTTGGGTTAAGAAGGCAATTGAGAAACAAAACCCTCTCTAGAAAAACCAAGGTGACCTTGTATAAGACCTTGATCATCCCAGTCCTGCTTTACGGCGCGGAAGCATGGACCTTATCGAAAGCGGATGAGGAAACCCTTGGTCGTTTCGAAAGAAAAATTCTCCGAATGATCTTTGGTCCCGTATGCGAAGACAATGTTTTGAGAAGAAGATACAAAAACGAGCTGTATGAGCTGTACAGCGACATGGGCATAGCCAGAAGAGTACGCATCGCGAGGCTACGATGGTTGGGCCATGTAGAGCGGATGGAGCCAAACGCTCCGGCTCGTCGGGTGTTGGAAAGCACATTGCAGGGAAATCGCGGAAGGGGAAGAACTCGCCTTAGGTGGCACAATCAAGTTGAGGTCTTCAACCGACTTGGAGTGCGAAACTGGAGACAGCTCGCCCGAAATCGAAATCATTATAGAAGGAAGTTGGTTGAGGCCCAGGTTCAGCCCGAACTGTAAGGCCCACCTAAGTAAGCAAGTAAGTATTATTGAAAATCTATAACCCCCTTGGAAGGGAAATATAAGAAAAAAAAGTTCAACAGTTACTTAGGAACATAAGATTTTCATAGAGCATTCTGGAAAGATTTTTTATTTCTCTCGTTTTCAAAAATAAGTCACTTACAATAAAATTTTTTTTTTTGAAACAAAAACACTTTCGTTCAATTTTTCAGGGGTTCAATTTCTCTTCAGAATAGCTCAAGGGAATCGATGTGTTCAAAATATTCCAATTCGTTGAGTAAACGGAAAACAACTTTTACTACAATAATCATATAGTTTTTAGCAGATAGAGATACTACACTTCTTTATTGACCTCGTCTACATTTTTTGAAGGCTCTCTGCACAATCGGACAAAAATATAAAATATTAAAAGTATTAATACTAAAGTCTATTAGAATGTTTTAATGATTTAAATATTATAGTCTCATTGAAACGCAGAGAGACAGAGAGAGAAAGATTCAGAAAAGAAAGTGAAGTCTAATTATAAATGATTAAAATCATAATCGCCGCGCCGTGTGTAAAATACGATGTCATAAAAAAGATCCAATAATTCAAAAATTTAACACAAGGACACAATTAATATTATAATGAAAAAAATATAGAAAAAACATAATAGGCTTGGCGAGTGCAGTAGATCCATCAATCAGTGGTCTAAGATTAGATTAGATTAAGATTTGTTTTTATTTCGCTAAGTTTTATATACAATTGACTTAAAACCAGGCTTATGACTAACTATTACTAGATTGTTGGCACAGAAGGGGCCTAACTTTTTTCTACTGTCTAAAGGGATGGTTTTTATAAAATATATAAAAATACATATTTTTGTCTACTTTATCTACTACATGAAAATAAAATAAAATAAAATAAAAATGTCGTGACTTAAAGTCTTGAAAAATAATATGAAAATAATATGAGCTCTATGGCTCATCCCCTGCCGTGTCCACTGTCTGCTTTTTCGTAGAAAGGTCTTCCTTCGTTAAACAATACATCATGGAATCTGGCATCGATGATTGCTCTTGGGAGTAGATATGTACCTATGGCTGGTGTTAATTTCTTCCTGCAGTAGCTGTTGCACTTCTGGGTTTGAATGTCCTTCGAGGTTCCTCAAGATTCGGCTGGATAGCTCTATCATTATATTGGTCTGTTGGTACCATGTCAGCTGCCTCGTATAACATCTAAGTTGGCCAGTACTTCCTCGTGAGGGGGTTCCTATGAAGTCCAGTGCAAACTCTGAGTATTTTCCTCTCGAAGAGCTTGATTTTCTTCATGGTTGACGGTGAGTTGGTGAGCCAGTCCGGGCAGGCATATGTGATGACGGGCCTGATGAGTTGCTTGTACAGGAGTAGTTTTGTCGTCTAGCTGAGTCCATACTGCTTCCTTAGTAGAGTATATATCAGGTGAAACGCGAAACTGGCGCGTTTCAAAATAGCTGTGGCGTGTTTGTTGAACTTCATCCGGTGGGTGAAGTTTACACCCAGGTATTTGGCACTGTCCTTTGTTGTGACAACTGTGTTGTCTGGAAATCCGATTTTGATTTTCCTACTCCTTTCGGCGATTCTTCTTCGGGATCTCGTCCTTGTCTGTGGTGGTCTGAAGCAAATCAGTTTCGTCTTGCTGGCGTTGATCTTCAATCCCCATTTAAGGTAGTACTTCCAGAGATTATTGACGTGCTCCTGCACTCTACAGGCTGCTATCTCAGGCGATGGAGATGTTGAGTAGGTGATGGAGTCATCTGCATACAGCTTAGTCCTTGTGCCCGGTGGGTTTTCTGGTTGGTCTGCGGTGTAGATATTGAATAAAAAGGGGCCTAACTTTGACCCTTGCGGGACTCCGGCCTTGATGTGTCGTAGTCCTGATTTTTCGCTGGAAACCTGTACAAAAAAGAGGTGATTAGTAAGAAAATTTTGAATTATTTTTAGCAAATATCCTGGAAAGCCTAATTCCATTAGCTTGTAAACGAGTCCATTGATCCAGACGCTGTCAAATGCCTTTTCGATGTCTATCAGACATGCTACGGTGTTTTCCTTTTTGTTCGATCCCTCGGTGATGTTGCTGTGAAGTCCAAGAAGAGGATGTATCGTCGAGTGTTTGGCCTTCAATCCATACTGGAAGTCTGGTATTATAATTCTTTCCAAGCAGAAATTTTTTACCTTTCTCAGTAATAGACTCTCAAGTACTTTGCTAATACAGCAAAGTAGAGAGATAGGCCTGTATCTTTCCGCGGTGTGTCTGTCTGTCTTCTTGGGTACTGGAACAATCCTTGCTAATTTCCATGCTGCAGGAAAATAGCTGTTGTTTAGGCAGTTGTTGAAGATGACTGTCAACATGAAGAGGGCGATGTTCGGCAACTTTTTCAAAACAAAGTTGGATATGCCGTCCGGTCCAGTTGACTTTTTCGAGTTTCCTGCGTTTTCTCTTTGTTGAATTCCGTGATTGTTTCTGATGTCTGGTGTCCTGCATGCGCTCTTGATTCGACTTCCATCAGGAATTCTGGGAAATTAACTGGTGGTTTGTCCGTGAAATTTCCCTCGAAGTGATTTGCAAAAACTTCGGCTTTTTCTGTTGGGGTATGTGCTGTTGTCTGTCCATGGCTGATAGCATCCGGAAGGTTTCGTCTTCTTCCCACGATGGCATTTATCTTTTTGAAGCAGTCTGGTCCAGGTTTGATGTCTTGTAGTCTTCTTTGTAGCTGGGAGTCCTGGAAATGCTTAAACGCCCGGTCAAACAAAACTTGGATACACTACAGTTCCGAATGGGTCCTCTTGTATTCTTGATTCTCGGTATTGTAGGTCCGGTGCAGTATCCGCTGGAGCTTTTTCCTTAGCCTTTGGTTGTTTAAGGCGATGATGTTATCGGGAAGCTTCATAAATCTATCCCTTGATGTCTTCTGAGTCTTTTGGTTGTCCAAAGCACTGTTGACTGCAATCTCCAGTCCGTGGATCGCTCCGTCAATTTGGGTGTTTGTTAAGTTGGCGATGTTGGTCACTTCTGGTAGTCTTGTTTCGGTGTCATTGCAGAATTGCCTCCAGTTGACTCGATCATACCTGATATGAGAGTCCGGATCAGGTTGAGCAGTCAGTATCCTGCGTCTGAGACGGATATCAAGCTGCACTGCACAGCATCAATCAGTGGTCCTTCGGGTGCACCTGACTTATATCTTACACGTGGTGTTGCTGCTTTTACCCTGTGTTCAAAATAAATTAACAAATGTTATATATTGCTTATGAGTTTTCTTATTTTATTAATACCTACCATTTGTGTGCTAGTTGGGGTTTGTTTATAATTGCAAAAATTGTGAATTGTTACCACCGGATTTTTCATTACTTGCTTTCTCACGAAGCATCTTATTCTCAGCTATAAGCTGACTTATTAAACTAAATAACCCTCTGAGGCGAGTAAATCGAGTCGAAAAAAGCGTTCTTCACCCCAATATTCGCCAACCTTGAAATCAGACATAAACTCCAGTTGAATGATTTTACTTGAGCTTTGACGGATCATTTGCACACGATATTCGTATTTGCTTCTTTCTGGAAATCCTGCAGCCAGTTCAAGGAACACGGAAAGATATTCCGCACGAACTGATCTTTTTCCATTTGGCTAAACTTTAAGGCGCCCGCCATTGAAAGCCATTGCTTTCGAGTGGTTCAGAATAGACAGGTGCGTCTTTCATTGGAGTTGTGAAAAGTGTTTCATAATAAAGCAACCAGTATCGTACTGAGGAACTATTTCGCTGTGAAAATCATCATAGGTTCTATGTATTTGATTTTGATGAATTATTTTAAGCAATTCAAGCGATTTCATAATTAGCTGCGATTTGGAACATATTATCATTTGTTGCTCGATCTCTTGTAAGAGATGCTCTAGTTGTTCAGTCTCTTGACTAAGTGAATTCTTTTGACGCACCAGAGTGACCAGTTTTACTTTCAACTGAGAATCAAGTCGTCCAACCATAAGTTCAACTGCGTTACGTATTTCACGAACCTTTTCATCTTTTTCTTCATTGTGTTTCAGTTTCAACATTGTGTTCGACGCTTTGGACTATTGTAATAAGTTCTGCGAGGCGTGTTCGCAACTGAGAAACTTCCTCCTTAACCTGGGTTGTGTGCGTTTCATAAACAAGTTCTGAAAAAAAAATTTAAGTTTATTAGCAAAGTTTATTGTAATTCTTCATTCATTAATGTGTACAAACTTTTTAGAGAAAAACTTTCTTGGGCTAGCCAACTCAATAAACCTTTCGGAATATAGCAACTTCCTCCAGCCTGAGATTATGGCAGTAACGACACGCTGATATCACCTTTTTCATTGAAAATCAAGCGACAACGAAAGCTGTACCAGCCTTTGAATTGAAACCAAAGTTCAAACAAAGGAGAGAAGGAGTTCGTTGGACTTCTGTGTCCAACCAAAAATTATTACCAAAACATAAAGAAAACAATTAGTATCTTACCGATTAATAAAAATCTCTGAGCTCTCTCGAGAGCATCACAGAAGAAAATCAGATGCAATGATGACGAAGACTTTCTTTGCCAGGGCAGACGATTTTACGAGGATATACAAGATATATCTAACATTCCTGGAAACAGATTGTTAAAATATTTAAATGCCTATCAATGACTTTAACATCCACAACTTTGTTTCTTTTCTCTCCTTTCTTTTAATTTCAGGTCTTAAGTATGGAAATCATATTCCCAAGGGTATCAGAATAGAGCTACACCACAAATAACCGTTCAACATGCTAGCCTTGGTTAGTTTTGCGATTACAAAGAAGTAAAAATGTGCCCTTACTTGGTCACAAACTGTTCCTTTTAGAACTGAAACTTTAGTTTTAAAAAAATTTCAATTGAAATGAAACATTTTCAGGACTGACAATGGCGAATGTGATATCCGTCGAGTAATGGTTAGTATTTCTACCTGTAACGTGAGCGTTCAAGGGTCGAATCCCAGAAACATAAAATTGTTATTCTACCGGTATCGAACATCGCGAGGAGTTGGCAAGTCCTTCGAGAGTTGTTACAATACCAGGAGAACGCGCTTTCTCATTTAGTCGTTCGGAATCTGCATAAAATTATAGGCTCCTGAAATGCGTTAGGTCCGAGGCTCCACGAGCTCGTAGTGTTTCACGATTTAGGAAGTAAAAGTTAGTTTTAAAAACAGTTTTCAGAATTAGATTTGTTTTAAATCCTTTTGGATTCTTATTCAATTTTATCTTTACTCACCCGATTGTTCGAATTTGTGGCCAGAATGAGTTCCTCCTCACAATGCACATTGATGACAAATGCAACATTTGCATCTCAAGCAATAGACACTCAACTTTTCCTGATGACTCGGACACAGGTCCAATTCTTTTCCTAGAGTCAAACCATTTGTTGTTTGTATGTTTGAGCAAATTTGTTGTATATTTTCAAACTTCTGAGCTACATCTTTGAACAATCGGCAGTTAACCAAATCTTCCAGAGAAGCTCTGCAATGCGAGCAATGTAACTGCAAAGAAAAGAAAATAAAGCTACTTGAAGTGACTACATTAAACCTGCTTCGTAAAGGAGGAAAAACAATAAAAAAAAAGGTTCACTTACCTCTGGCACGTGTTATGCAGTCACTGCGCCGTACGATGATGCACCATTCCTGCTGGCAGTGGCAGCTCCTCGTGCTCGTTTCGATATCGTAAACTGACTTTCTTCAATAGTTGTAAAAAATTGCCTCTTCAGTTTTTCCTGATCAAAAAAATAATAGAAAAAATAAAACATTTCAAAATAGGGCTACTAGAAAATAATTTCTACAAAAAGCAAAGTGAAAAATAACTGAGTGCAAAAATGATAGTTAATTTTATATTTATTTATTTATCTAGCTTATTTTCAAGCGCATATAATAACAACAATAATACTAATAACAAAAATAATAATAATAGAATTAACTTGAAAAACAAAAAATGCATGTACATATTTACAAATGTGCAGTACTTAATCCTAATCTAAAAATTAAGGGGGGGGGGGGGGGGTGAAAGAAGGGGATCCAAAACAGGTTCAAGGGTTAGATAGAGGAAGCGTACATAATTTTTCTGAGGGATGAGGAGCTTTTTGAGAAATCGAAAGTGATTCCTGCTGTATTAGCTAAGCGAAGCATCCTGCAAATTGGGTTAAAGTGGGCGTAATTGGTACGAAGAGTTGGTAGGTGGAAGAAGGGGACGGAACGTAGGTTGCGGGGATTAGTATTCATATAAATCATCTCAAGTAGAGCAGGGGAGTCAATGGTACCAGTCATAATCTGATGGACAAAAACAATGTCAGCGATACGACGACGTTTAGAGAGGGTCGGCATGTCAATGAGTAGCAATCGGTTTTCATAGGGGGGTAAAATTAAAGGGTCAGACCAAGGTAAGCTACGAAGAGCGAATCTTAAAAATCTACGTTGGACAGCTTCAATTCTGCGAGATTCAGTTATTTGGTAGGGAGACCAGACCTGACTAGCATATTCAAGTATAGGCCTGACAAAGGTGGTGAATAAAGATTTAGTGACATATGGGTTGGAAAACTCTTTAGACCAGCGTTTGATAAACCCCAAGGAAGAGTTTGCTTTCGCAATAATATGGTTAATGTGAGAGTGGAAATTAAGCTCTTTGTCACAGATAATTCCAAGATCGCGAATAGACGAAACTTTAGGGATGGGCATGTTGTGGAAGCAATAAATTCGGGGACTGGAAGGTAGGCGCTTACGTGAGAAAGTCATACTTTGGCATTTTTTGACATTTAGTTCAAGAAAATTTTTGTTACACCAAATAAAGAAAGTGTTTAGGTCTTGTTGGAGGAGGAGAGAATCCTGAACAGATGAAATAACTTTTACTATTTTAATGTCGTCTGCATAAATAGAGAGGTCTGAGAATGACACTGTACCGCCGACATCATTAATGGCAAGCACAAACAGAAGTGGACCGAGATGGCTGCCCTGGGGAACTCCCGAAGAGGCAAATATTGGATCGGAGAAAGCTTTTCTGAAGGCAACCCTATAAATTCGGTTCTCGAGGTATGATTTGATCCATTCGATAACTTGTGGTGGGAAACCAAAGGCTTTGAGTTTGAGGTAGATAATTTGATGACTGATTTTGTCGAATGCTTTACTAAAATCAGTAGTAATAACATCAACCTCATTGCCTTTTTCTAGAGCCAACAGAGTCATTGAAACGAATTGGGTAAGGTTGGTCGTAGTAGACCTTCCCTTCAAGAAACCGTGTTGAAGTGGGGAAACAATTGATTTGCAGTGAAAAGACAAAGTGTCATACACAATGCTTTCGAAAAGCTTGGGGATAGCAGAAAGCTTAGCTATCGGTCGATAATTAGAGACCTCGTTTTTACCGCCCTTTTTGAAGATCGGGAAAATGAAAGATTCTTTCCAAAGAGTGGGAAAAACAGCTTGGGAGAGCGAAAGTTGAAAAAGAGAAGTAAGGGGTTCGAAGAGTGCGGTAGCGCATTTTTTAAGAAAAATAGCTGGAATGCAATCGGGGCCAGGGGAGAAATCATCATCCAGCAAGTTTAATTTTTCTCGAACAGTCTGAGGACAAATAATTACAGAAACTAGAGATGTATGCGGGCTATTTAACAAAAACCTTTTATGATATTCAAGGTCAGGAACATTCGGGTTATTGCTATATGACTGACCAAAAAAGGTAGCAAAAAAATTAACTATTACTTTGGCGTCAGAGGAGGAATTACCTAAAAAATTAAACGTTGAAGGAAGACCGTCAGATTTCCTTTTTACATTAATAAATTGGTAGAACCGTTTTGGTTCTGAAATTAGAGAGGTTTGCATTTTATCAAGGTAATTTTGGTAGAGAGTGTGACAAAGAGACGAAAAGTTAGAGGAGGCTAGTAGGTAGTTGCAATGGTTAGAAGGTGTCGGACAGTTTAAGTAGGTTTTCCATAACTTATTTCTGACGTTGCGGATGGTTTTTAATTCTTTTGTATACCAGGGTGGAGAAGAAGCACAGGATTTTTGATGCGTATAAGGAACACATTGGATCAAACATGCAAAAATAGAGGAGTAAAAGAAGGAAAGAGCTATGTCGATGGGAGTAGACAGGTTGATGAATAGATTGAAGTCAATGTTACTGAGAAGATTACAAAGCATGTTAAAGTCGGCTTTACGAAAGTTGAAACTAGGGGAGTTTACGGGTTCCATAGTTGGAACGCTATCATCAATACGGAAAATGAAGGATAGAGGGGGATGATAGTGATCTAGAGTAGAGAGAAGATGGGTGCTTTTAAAAACAGAGGAGTTGAAAGGATCAGAGGAAAAGGTGAGGTCAAGCTGTCTCTGAAGATTGTTAAGGATACCACTGATTTGAAACAAGCCAGACTGGAGAAAGCAATCAGTGAAAATAATTTCCTTTTCGGAGGAAGGATTAGAGGGAACAAAACACGTTTCATCTTCGGATGGAATCCATTTCAGGTCGGGTAAATTAAAGTCACCCACGATAATGAAGTCATCGTTTGAATCTGCGGCCTCGATTAGAGGACTTAATGAGGCCACAAATTGTTGATAAACATGACAGGGTTGTAAGGGACGAATGTAACAACAGAGAAGATAAAAACAGCGATTGGAGATAGACAATTTAATACAAACATATTCAAACAAAGGTGATTTAGAAGTTTCTATCAGAGATGCATTGAGACGATTATGGACAGCGAAAAGAACACCACGCCCAGTAGGAGCTATGTCACTAATCTGTCCATCAGCACGGAAAACAGTAAAATCAGACGCAAAAATTTCACTGTCTTGAAATTCGGAGCAAAGATTGGTTTCCGTGAGAGCAAAAATATCATATGGAAAGCATTGGGAGTTAAGATACACGGTAGCGGTCTTAGTGCGAAGGCCTCTAACGTTCTGATAGTAAAGAGATACAACAGTTGGTGATACATGCCGAGAAGATAAATTAAGGTTAAAGATTCAAATTGCGGTTATGACGAGGGAAAGGTAAACGTTTTAAACTAAGATGGGAAGCATAAGTGGAAAGGTCTTTTGAAACTGTGGAAGAGGGAATATTTATAGAACTAAGTTTGGATGAACAACACTCCGGAGGCCGTCTGAAACTTAAGTTGAAAACTATACATCCAAAACAGTAAGCCTTCCTACTGATCGCCTAAGCTTTATAGCTCCATTTGGAATACGTGTATCAGCTGTTCGCACAATACCATCAGATCCTGAGTACCTAGACTTTTACAACTCTTCCAAGTTGCCATGATGAACGGATTTCATTTGGTTCTACTGTAGTTACGATATTTCCAACTTCTACGGGTTTCGAAATTTTAAACCATTTCGAGCGCCTTGTAATTTCAGGAAGATATTCAAATATTATTTGAAAGTAAGAAAGGTTTAATTTTTAACATTTTATTTGTGGTTTTCTTATTTACTAAAACAAATTATTCAGAAAAATGAGTCTTCAAAAACTGCTTCTGCTTCCATCGACTGCTCCAATAAATCCGAGGTGAATGAAGACCTTGCTCCATTTGACTGCGAAGATGGAGAACGAAAAACTTCAATACTCAAAGTCTTCAAGAGCTGCGGTGGTTGCACGCATTCGAACGTTGTTGACCGAGTCTGTATTAGTGAAAGTAGAGTACTCTGCCGTTGGGCACGCTCTCTTTATGCCAAATCCTCTTCCACACCCTTTATTAAAAGTTTCTGTATTTTCCAGGATGAATTTCTTTGTATACGTTCGTCCTTGATTTCTTCAATTTTAAATACAACTTATGGTGATTTTTTTTTCAATTTTTTTTGCAACATCTCGGCAGCTGATTTGATTTCCTTTGAAATGGGCCTAGACTGCATTTTGCGCTGATAAGAAAAAAAAATTTGTTATCAAAAAATTATGACATTTCGTATTTAAAATTAGTTTTGCTTTCAGTTTTTATTTTTTCATTTATTTATTTATTTTATTCAATAATTATGCTTAAACAGTAAGATACAATATCTTATTAGTTAGTTTACAGCTTCATAAGTTTGTAAGAAAAAAGTAAGAAGAAAGCTACATTAAAAATACATTTTTGTAGTTTTGTAGTTATTATTTGAATGAATTAATAGTTTAAAGAAGAAGGAAATTTATAAGGTCTTCATTTATTTATAATGATTTAGTTAGACTGGAAATGGTTGAGTAACTCTTTACGAAACTTTACTTCGCTCCTCAGAGTCTTGAGGTGCCGAGGTAGAGCATTCCATAGTCGAGTGGCATTAACGAAAAACTGACGGCTAGAGGTTAAATAATTAAACCGAGGAAGAATCAGTGTTAGTGTTCTGTTTGAGGAACCAAACCTTAATCTATCAAATAGATACTGAGGTTGATGTGTCTGGATAACGTTGAAGAGCAATATAAGAGTTCTATAGCGTAATAGGTGGTCGAGAGAAATAGTACAAATTTGCCTTGAAAAATGAGAAACACGGTCATATCTTCTCAGTCCATATATGTGTCTGGCAGTGTTATTATATGCGACGTTCAGCTTCCTCCTACTGACCGCATCGCAGTCACAGAAGATTTCGCACCCAAATGTTAAGATTGGTAGAACCAGTGTTTTAGCCAGCATTAGGCTAATTTTTAAAGGTGTGAAAAATTGAGAGGCCCATAACATACGAAGCACACCATAGGATATCCCCACTGCCGCATTGATGTGTTTATCCCAAGTTAAGGTTCTATTGAATAGCATTCCCAAATTCTTAGCAGAATCAACTTATTCAATTGCAGAGTCGTTTAGTTTAATGACTGGGAAATAAGAAAGGCTCAAGGCGGTTCTGCTGACTACAAGACATTTGGACTTCATTGGATTCAAAACCAGTCCATTTCTTTTCGACCAAAGTGAGATCTTTTCCAGATCCATGTTGATAGTATTAGCACAGTCCTCGATGAGTCCTAAAGGACAACTTTTAAGCAATTGGACGTCATCTGCGTACATTTGAATTGATGATGATGAGATAAGGGAAGGGAGCTCGTTTATGTAAAGACAAAAAAGTTGGGGTCCTAATATTGATCCTTGTGGAACTCCTCTTACAGTGGGTAAGAGACAGGACGTAGAACTACCGTTAACAACTGCTTGTCTTCTTTCACTAAGATAGGACGATAAAAGATTAACAGCAGAGGAAGAAAATTTATAAAGCCTCGAAAGTTTCGTACAAAGGATAGAATGGTCGATGGTGTCAAAAGCTTTAGAGAAATCCAAAAGCACTAGAAAAGTTACCTGGTCTTCATCCATCGCGTGTCTCATATCGTCAACAATGTTTATTACGGCAGTGGTGCAGCTATGCTTTAAACGGAAGCCAGACTGCATTGGAGACAAAATCTTATGCAATCTAAGGTGTGCTCCTATCTGTTTTTGTACAACTCTTTCGAAAACTTTAGACATGAAAGGAAGAATGGCGATGGGTCCGAACTCGTTGAACCTAAACACGTCTTAGGAATCGGAATAATTTTCGCAATTTTCCATTGGTTTGAGAAAATTCCAGTCATTAAAATGGTGTTGAATATATATTTTATGTATGGTAAAATAATAGGTAAAATAGCCTTAACGAATACAGGTTGTATTCCGTCAAGGCCAACAGCATTGGACTTGATAGACAAAAAACATTCAACTACGGTATTACAATCAACGCTTGAAAATTCAAAGGAATCCACAGGCGAACTCTGATACACATTTCCCAAAATTTGTGGGTTTATTGGATCTTCAGGCGGAATAGGAAATGGCATAGACACAAATTTGTGATTTAGAGCATTAACGTCTATGTTTTCATTGTGAGAATGATTTTGCCTACCAACACCCAATTCCCTCAAGTTCCTCCATAAAGATCGGCTTTTCATAGCTCGATTAAGCTTATTATTATAATAGTGCGTTTTTGCGTTTCTTATTTTACAAACAACTTGATTACGTATTCGGCGATAAAGTTGGTGGTGGCATTCCAGCCTATATTGTTTCCATCTATTGTAAGCTTCGTCGCGATGTAGTATAAGTTGCCGGATCTCATTTGTATACCACTGAGGTTGACCATGGCGTGTTGTATTTGTCCTTAGAGGAACATGATTATTAAAAAGTGTCACAATGTTTTTGTTAATAAATTCAATTTGATCATGTGGGGAGGTTAAATTATAAACGCAATCCCAGTTTATTCTCCGAGTATTCTCTTCGAGGCAGACATAATCAATACTTTTGAAATCCCTAAATTAGTAAGAAGTAGTGTGACATATGAAATTAAAGTCGAAAGTAAGGTATAAGAGATCATGTTTCGAAAAAGCCGGTGCTGATAATTGATTATAAAGTACAACACTATTCATGTCGCTTACAAAAACGACGTCCAATAGTGTGCTATTGTTCCTGGATAAATGAGTGGCCTGAGTTCAATTGACTGGAAATAAGTTAAACGAACTCATACTATCAGATAAATTACTTTCGATCAAAAGGTTGCTATTAAAGTCCCCACAAATAATAATTTTATTTGAAGAAATAGATATTTCTTCAAGTAGTGTGATCGAAGGGGTTGCGTCAATGTGTCTGTTTGGCCTGTATACAGAACCAATTAGAACACCATCATTAGATTCACTGAAGATATTTACAAATAAGAAATCCATTGAACTCCCTATTTCCGATTTGCAGTTCAATTTACACTTAATTTCTCCTCGAATATAAATGGCAGTTCCACCCCCTCTTCTCCCATCAAGCCTGTCTGCACGAAAAAGTTTGTATCCTACAACACCACACATACCATCATTTACATCATCAGTCAACCATGGGGTCAATTCCCGATCTGTGAAGCTGTGAAGTAAAAACATTTATCACAGCTTCACATTAAATCCGATTCTCGATGACATAAAATGATAACTCAAATGTCAAATTTTTTTCATATGATAAACTTTTTATCATTGTCAAATCGGTCGGTGAAAAATTGAAATGATAAATAATGGCTGTGAAAGTAAGACGTGGAGCAAAGGCATCGGAGATCCAGAAAAATGTTTTAATTGATTTTCTGGAGGAAAGACCAGATTTGGCCACTGACAAGTAGGTACTATCAATATTACATTTTGTTAATAAATATAATTATTTTACTTGTTCAATTAAAAACTATTCTATCAACAGATTTTCATCAGCTGACGGGGCCCACACTCGCGACAAGGAATGGGCTGACTTGAGTGGGAAGCTTAACAGCCTTGGAGGAGCCTTGAAGGATGGGGTAAGGTGGCGCAAATATTGGAAAGACCTCGTGTGAGTAAATATACTAATAAGTCATTAGTCATTAGTAAATAGTCATAGTAAATAAAATATTTTTTCTTTGAAGTAACAATGTGCGCGGCAAGGATAGTGCCATTAAGGAGCAGCTACTCCGAAGCGGGGTTAACGGGCCGGTTCCAATTAAAGACCTTTCTGACATAGAGAAAAGAGTAATTGGCATTATTACTCCTGAATCCGTTCAATTGGTGTCGGATTCTGTGTACGAGATCGGGTTTGGAGAAATCGTTGTAAGTATCCAACAAGTTTTGAATCTTATTTGTATTTTAAATACTATTTTTCTTTTAAAGTCGAGAATTCAGCAACCAGATGAGGACGAAACTCTCATCGAACTCCAAATCGACCCAGCAGTCGCTCCACAATATGAGGAACCCTTTCCACTTTTTAGTTCCCCACATCTAACACCGATTCCTGGCACTTCAACATCGCCACAACCAACTCCCGCCCCTGCAAAGAGAGGAAGACTTGCCCGTAAACGAAAAGTGGTTACGAACTCAACGGACGAAGCTCTTGCGGCCTACTTAGAGGTAGAGCGCAAGAAAATTGAAATACAGGAAAAAAAAATAAAGCTTAAAGAAAAGCAGATCGCCCTTATGGAGGCCAACAACGCAAATCAAAAAAATATTTCTTAAGTTGGATATGATTATAAATCAATTAATAAAAAAAGATTAACATTATGTGGCTAGTTTTGGTAAATTAGTTTGAAGAACTTGACTTTTCAGGAACCAAAACTTAGGTTTACTTTTTAGTGGATGGCTTCGAAACTCAAGGAACTCTTACTGAATATTATGTGAGATTACTGGCCTACGATGGCTATCAAACGTGGAAAATGATACGTCCAAGATTAAAGGAATTGCAAACAAAATGCTGACAGAGTGGGGAGTTCCCAGTCAAGTTAGTGATGATTTGATTCATGAAAATGTTCAACTGAACTAATATTTCCTGTTAAAATTGTATTTCTCTAGTTTCCTAGAGTTCCCCTGTTCATAGAAACTAATAACAGTATCCAATAAGATATTAAAGAAAAACTGAATCTTCTTTAAGAAAAACTTTCCAATCAATAAAGAAAAAACATTTTAAAAAATTTATGAGCATACTATTTATTTATTTTTTACAATTGTATACATATATTATGGGCTAAATACTTGAGCAGCAATTCGGCTTCGGATTCGCCTTCCTTCAAGGAGAATTTGGTTTGAAGGATGTCCACTGGTTACGTCTGATGCTGACGCACTGAAATCAATTTCAGTATCGTTGTCCAACTCCAAGTCTTCCGAAAAGGGAACTCTTGCTCGAATCAGTGCGTTGTGGAGTACTACACATGCATTAATTATAGTTCCTGCTTTAGCTGGATCATAAAATAGTACCCTCTCTTTAGCGAGGCAGCGAAATCTGCTCTTGAGAATACCGATACATCGCTCAACAAGAGCCCTTGTTTGTTTATGCATAGCGTTGTACCGATTCTCTGCCTCTGATGTTGCTGAGAGAAATGGAGTCATCAACCACGGCTGTAACGGATACCCGCTATCTCCTAGTAACTAAAAGTTTCGTTCGCCTTCGTCATATAGGTTTTGTAAAGTTGGCTTAACTCTCGAACGCCTCCAAACATAGGCATCGTGGGCCGTTCCTCCATATTGTGCGTTTGCAACTAAAACAATAAAATCCGCATCGCAAACGATTTGGACATTCATTGAATGCCCACCTTTTCTGCAATAGAACACATGTTCGATTTCCTTTTTAGGAGCTGATATTTTAATGTGGGTACCATCAACTAATCCAACTATGCCGGGGAATCCAAATTTTTCGTAAAATTTCCCTTTTATGTCTGCAAATTCATCCTTCGTTGGAAACTGCACATATCTGTGTGCTATTCTGTTCAGCGCTGTTGAAATCTCTGTTACACACCGACTCACAGATGTTTGCGACAGTGATGAAAGAGAATCTTGTCCTACAGCTCGTTGAAAGCTCCCAGTAGCATAAAAACGCAGAGCACATAGAACCTTGACATGGCAAGGAAGCGCATTTCTGCGTGTTGTTTCGATTAAGAACGGTTTCAGTTCATTAATCAAGTCCAAACATAAATGCTTGGGAAACCTATACAACTCCACAAAGTGCTCTTCAGTTGTTATTTGGAATGGATTCTGCCCATCTCTTAGAGAACGTCTCAATATCCGAAGTTTGTTTCTAGAAAAGAAATAAAGTATAATCACAGCACAGAATCCAAATAAAACATTAAATGATACCTTTGTTCAGAGCGCTGTCCATTATTTATAATTATTTGCAATACAATAGCCGACATTATTCTCAAAAAAATTAAAAACCTTTTGCAAACTCAAAATAAAATTGAAAACTGACAAACAGCTGTCAGAATTTATCATTTAGAACGCTTTAGTACTTTTTAGAACTCAGTTTGACAACTGCTTTTCATTTTGAGATAGAGAATTGCTTAGGGTGCGTTCGTGAAGTGATAAAATGAAAAAGCCGTGTGAAAACTGAAATGATATTTTTTTTATCACTTCACAGCTTCACAGATCGGGAATTGACCCCCATGTCTCGGTAACACAGATGACATCCATATTTGATCCCTCAAACAAATCCCTAAACTGATCTATTTTCGGCAACAAGCTTTGAGCGTTCAAATGGCAAATATGTAACCCACTCTGTTGACGAACTAGAATGCGGACCATCGTACGCAGTGTTTCAGTATTGCCCCCACGAAGAAAATAGTCATCAAGACTACCATCTTGTTCCATAGTGATACAATTAAATATAAAGAAAAAAAAATTTAAAATAAATAAATGAAGATTGAAAAAAAAGAGTGTAATTTGTGCAATAATGTAATGTAAATTTAGTTTAAAAATATGTATAAGAAGAAGAGGAAAACAAAACAAAAAGAAAAGGAAAAAAATTTTTAAAAGTTTGGAAGAAAAGAAAATAATGAAAAAGAAAAATGTTTTCAAATCAATCGGTGATTAGAGATGGGCTGGCAATTCCATTCAAATCGTCTAAGTTGTTGATTTGCATTGCTTGGTCTTCAGAGCTAAGCTTGATGTAAACAACACCTCGTACCGTAAACACAGAGGAAATTTTTTTTTGCTTTTTCAGTGCGAGTGATTGGTGCAGCAGCATATTATTTTTTTTTTGTTAGGCATTCTCGTATGTAGATGGATGATTGTGCTTTGGGACCGCTAAGCCCTATATCAATAAGGCAAAGTTGTTTATTGTTTTCATTGCGGTACTTTGATATGGATGTGAGAACATAATTTTTGTCGTACGCTGATCAGAACTTCATAAATATTGTAGTGTTGTTAAAAAAAAAAAAATATCGTTCAAAACGGGTGGTTTTATTTGGAGCATATGACAGAGGTGGTTGAAATAAGTGCGCAAGTTTTCGTCAGGGGTATAAGGAACCCCAAACAATACCGCGTTCGCTGAAATCCTTTTATTTTCTTGTTCTTCTTGAGTGTTTTCCATTTCAAGTGTTTTTTTTTTTTTGAGAACTCGGTTTTTACTGCAGACAACTCCTTATTAGTGTCAGATAGAGATGACTTAAGAAGAGAAATTTCTGATTTAAGTGAACCAATATCAGTGTTGCAAGTGGTGTAAGAGGATTCAAGTAGCGTAATTCTTGTGTTTATATTCGAGATATTTTTGTTTATTTCCTCAAATTGGTTCTGCATGGTGTGAGTGAGTAAAGCGTTCTCTTGTTTCAATTGAGTGGAGAATGAAGATTTAATGGACTCACTTAGTTGGTTGAGCTTAGCGTCCAGTATGTTCCACATGTTGCTGTCCTCCAAATCCAATTTGGGAGCTTTGGTGTTTGGTGTTCCCAAGGAATCGGCCTTATTACCTTTTTTGGAAAATAAGGCCGAAAACAACAACAAAAATATTTTTCTACCTTATTTTCTATTGAAAAGGTAATAATGGCGAAAATAAAAAACCGAAATATTTGACAAAAATAAGAATGCCAAAAGTTGAGAAATAAAGCCGAAATCCGTTGAGGAATAAAATCGAATTTAATTTCTGTGTTGTGTTGTGTGTTATCGCCCCAACTGTACTTCAAAAAGTATATGCGGTGAGGTTTATCGTAAAGTAAACTAGTTTGTATGTATTGATGCTTCGCAGGTTGACTTTTTTGCTTAACTGTTCTTTAGAACAACAGCTTCTTTGAATTCGTGAAGAATACGTTTAGTTTGCAGTCTAGTGCTTACCTTCTTATAATGTGCACAGGCTATTTGATTCTAGTGAGAAGTGAAATAAATATGGCTAGCGGTAGTGTAATGTCAAGTGAAAAATTATGTTTTAAAATTATTCAGGGCGTAAGAAGAAACAGCAATTTGCTGTATTCATTGGCAGAAAAACAATTTTATACAAAAAAATAAAACAGTGGGCAGCACATCTTATTAAACTTGCTATGAAAAGAAATGTGCAGTTTCAGTGATAGTAGATGGTTAATGTGATGAGTTTAGCAGGAAGGCAAATGCATTGAGAACACATGACCATGAAAACCAACAAAACTTTTACGAAAAATTAAAATTAAGAAATTCTATAACAAATGAGTGCGAAAATAAAGCTTGTCTGAAAAGATCTAATGTTCGTGAAATTTTCGATGAGCAATGTCAGCAGAATATAAATGCAGCAGAAACTGTTCAATATGGACGTATGAGAAGCCAGCTATTAAACATAAAAAAAAGCATTTCCAAAGCCGCCTACTATCTTCAGTGAGGTCCAAGAATTTTTTTGAGTATGGCAATGTAAAGGAGCATTTTAAAATGTCGCGGTACGATTCCGAAAACCTTTTCTACCAAGGAACAGTAATAGAAACCAATTTTTTATATTCAATATTTGCGTCACTCGAAATTGTAAAAAGGATTTCATTCTTCGACGAAAACACACCAAGAAATTATTTAGTTGACGGTACTTTCAGCGTTGTACCAGCGAACAAAGCATTCAAGCAACTTTTAATATTTTATATTGCTCATGGAGATCATGTTAGTGGAAACATGTTAATATTATATTATTACAGATTTTTTTTGCAAACTTTTGCGTTTCTCTACATGCGCTTGAATTTGTTCAAGCAAATGTTTTCGATATGCGCTCATCTTCATTTACGTCGGATTATGAAACATCACTTAGGAATGCTATCAAATGTGTTTTCCCTGACGTAAACTTATATGGTTGTTGGTTTCATTTCACCTAAGCTATTCGCCATCATGTTTCAACAAAAAATTCTGATTTGGCTGCAGCATTAAAATCTTGCTTGAAGAACTCGCGACTATTTCGAAAATTTTTAGTATTGCCTCTTCTGAATCCTGATTGTTTGATACTCGGATACGATATTATTAAAAAAAAGCTTTAGATGAAAAAAAAATAATTATATATCTATATATATATATCTTAAAAAAAGTTATTAAACCGTTTTTAACATATTTTGAGAATCAATGGCTGAAAAGTGGTTGGTTTTTTTTATTAGAACTCGTTGTATTTATACATTTCTATGTGTTTTGACTTGTCCGCACCGATGCAAATGATTTATAACTATTTTTAACTTTCAAGTAGGAAGGCGCAGCAAAAATATCCTGCCATATAACAACGACCAGAACAACAAGATCTTTGGAAGGATCCAACAGCATTTTATCATCGAAGTTAACGAAAAGGGGGAATTTTTTCAAGTTTTTGGAAGTGCTCCTTGATCATGATGTCAGCAAAAGTATTGATTTCATCAAATCTTTGGATGGATGCGGCCAAGTTTATGAGCCACAAAAAAAAAGAATTCGTTATCGTCACACTTTTATAAATCAAAGTGTGAAAGATTTAGATAACAAAAAGATTTCTATCGGTGATTTCTTAAATCGTTTGACTAATGATAATTTCGTAATTGAAACAAAATTAAATTAGCTATTTCGGTATCGTACTGCTTTGTTTTTTTTTTTCTTAAAGTATACTGGAGATACTATTATGTTGCTATGAAAGTTTGTCAGCTTACTAAAAGAATTAAAGAATTCTTAAAAATGATACCCACAATTACCTGAAAATTTTTATTTTTCATTTGAAGACATATGCAGGTGCATGCATATAATATGTAGAAAACTTTTGTGGAAAGTGCTGCGCCTCGCCGCACCGGCCCGCGCCGCGCCCATCCAGCGCCGCGCCCGCCGTGCCGACCCCGCGTCGCGCCTCATCGGCCCGCGTCGCACCGGGCCGCGCCCCTCCCCCACGGACGAAAAGTTCAACTCCTTAAATCCAATGTTCCTCAGAACATTTATGTTTCTACCAAAAGTAAAAGCCTTTAGAAACAATGATCGCAAAATATTAAACAAAGAAATAAAGTCGAATTCAGCTGAGAAATAAAGTCGAAAGCTATTTTCGACAAATTTTGTGCCACAATGATTTTCGACCTTATTTCCCAAAATTGGTAATAAGGTCGAAAAAGAAATTCGATATATATAATTGCCTTCGACCTTATTTCACGGCACCTTTTATGTCTTCCAAACCTGCGCCACTCTTCTTGCTTCTTGCAACTTCGCGAAACTCACGGGTGAATTGATTTCTTATCGTGTGAATTTTGCTTTATTATTTCCACATTTACTTCTTCACATTATTGATTCTAGGGAATCACTTCTTTCAACCCTATCGAAATAGTCTTTGTGGGACGGATTTTACAAAAAATACGGGTGCATTTCGTAGAAGCTTAATAGTTCTAAAGTGATTTCCCGTGTGCAAACTCCTGATGCCATTAGAATTAAAAAAAAAACCAAAACAAAAAGTCTAAATTTAACTTGATACCACAACAAAAATCAAACAATGCAGTTGATGTTCATTTGACCAACACAAAAAATACATTACAGCAACACGAATATGGGAAAAGAGAAACGTCAATGTGTGCCTGCTAAAAATCGGCACGGTACTCATCGGGAATTTTTTTGTGCATCTCATTTCCTCACACCACCTTTCTCTTTCGCACTCATGTGAGACTGGGGACTGGGCTCGTGAGACATCATGTAATAGGGGACTTTTTGAGACGTGTTTTTCAAGATGAAATTTAACACATGTAATTCAATTTGATGGCCAAGGATTTGGCTTCATTGTAAAGATAAAGGTTTTCCATTATGTTTTGAAAATAATTACGGGAAGTGGCCGCCGCGGCTGGTACGAATATTCCAGCCGAAAGGCCGAATTTAAGGCCGTATGCCAGATTGCCAAAACGCCCAGTATTCTCTTGCATGGCGTCAATCCTTCGGGCTTATCTGCGAAGAGAAGCGCGACTTCATGAAAAATAGTGCAGTGGTGTTAAATCACCCAATCTTGGAGGCAAATAACAAATGAAAAACTCGAAATTTTATAATAATTGGTATCAACAGCGATTTTGCTTCGAGACAATTTACCGAATTTAACCCAACTGAGCATACCATAAACTAAGTGACAGCTGTCAAAAAAATCAACGCTGAGAAAGTATTGCCAGATTGAAAACCACACGTCTAAAAAAGAACCCTTACTTGCGTAATTCATAAGCTATAACACAATCACTATGATCAGGCGAATTCTGAACAGAAAATCTATTAGATTTTTCATTTATGAAAAAATCATTGTTTTTTTTTTTTTTTGTTTATTTTATTTATCAATCAGATATAAATTATTCTATAGACTAACGAAAACAAATGTAAAAATATAGTGAGAGAAAAAAAAAATGAGTAGATAAAAAATAGAAATGACTGCAAGTTAACACCTTCAATCATCCCCAATCATCCCACATACAATAATGTCATATCATCGACTCCACATTAGTCTAATTCACTTCCTAGAACAGCGAGACCACAAATGGTCAACATAAACAGTTATGTTATGATTCGCTTCTTGGAATAGCAAGACCACAGATGGTCTACATAAACTGTTATCATAAGATTCGCTTCTTAGAATAGCGAGACCGCAGATGGCCAGCATAAACAATAGGGTTGTACTCAAGCACCAGTAAGATACAACAGAAGATACATAAAGCAGATTGAAACAGAACGCGAGCCGAGACAGTCGTCGTAGTAATAGTGTCTTAGAATAAGTTAACATTAAGTTATGAGAATAAAGTTCTTTTTTTAAGAACCCAAATAAAGAACAACTCGTTTAATTTGCATTATGATACATACAGTCAATCAAATTCATATTCGTACACCAGCACAAAAACTGTAGTCCCTTTGATAGCAAAAAATCTGAATACTTTTAAACTGTTTTTTTTTTTCATCAAATAACCTTATCTTGTATATATTTAAATTCTCAATCACAAAAAAGTACAATTTAAAGTAAATTTATTTTAATTTTGAAAAAAATAAAAAGAAGTCACTTATATAGGACAAATTCGTATTCGTACAGTAGGAATTTATTTAGTTTCGGTCTGATTTAAATACAAAACTAATATTTTGTTGCATTGCCTTTGTTTTTTATTACACCAGCAAGCCGATTAGGCATAGATTGAATAAGTTTTTTCGTTGTTTCTGGTTGAATTTTACCCCACTCTTCTATAAGCTTCTCTTTAAGGTCCCTTAAATTTTTTATGGTGTGCTTCCGTATTTGTTGGTCCAAATGGTCCCATAAATTTTCGATCGGATTAATATCCGGGGACTGGGGAGGTGTTTCCATGACTTTTGGGCAGTTGTATAAGAGCCACATTCGGGTATTGTAAGCCTTATGCTTCGGGTCATTATCTTGGTAAAAAATATAATTGCCCCTTAGACCCAATTTCTCAGCACTTTCTCCAAGGTTTTGCTTCAAAATATCGATATATTTTTTGTGGTCCATTATGCCTTCAATTATATGCAAATTACCAACACCTGCTTCCGAGAAACACCCCCAAACCATGACATGACGTGTTTTTCAAGATGAAATTTAACACGTGTAATTCAATTTGATGGCCAAGCATTTGGCTTCATTGTAAAGATAAAGGTTTCCCATTATTTTTTGAAAATAATTACGGGAAGTGGCCGAACTTAAGGCCGTATGCCAGATTGCCAAAACGTCCAGTATTCTCTTGCATGGCGTCAATCCTTCGGGCTTATCTGCGAAGAGAAGCGCGACTTCATGAAAAATAGTGCAGTGGTGTTAAATCACCCAATCTTGGAGTCAAATAACAAATGAAAAACTCGAAATTTTATAGAAATTTTCATCAACAGTGATTTTGCTTCGAGACAATTTACCGAATTCAACCCAACTGAGCATAAATTAAGTGACAGCTGTCAAAAAAACCAACTCTGAGAAAGTATTGCCAGATTGAAAACCACACTAAAAAAGAACTTTTACTTGCGTTTTCAGGCGATTTCTGAACATAAAATCTATTAGATTTTTCATTTATGAAAAAATCATTGTTTTTTTTTATGTTTTAGTTTTATTATCCATATATTTTATTTGTCAATCAGATATAAATTATCCTGTAGACTAACGAAAACAAATGTAAAAATATATAGAGAGAAAAATAAATTAGTAGATAAAAAATAGAAATGACTGCATATGATACATTATAAGAAAGAAGAAGCTAGAAATTTTCAAATTAATTGTCAATTGAAGAACAAACGCGTGATGATAGTTTCAATTATAAGTTAAGAAATAACAGTCGTATTTATAATCGCATAATAAACTCCGAACAACTTTGACACACGCTTATTCATTGAATAAAACAAAAATCGTATTTACTCGTATAATCATTTTTCGTCAGTGAATAAGGGCTGAATAGCTTAAACGCCGATATGCGTGTTTTAAGCATGTTTTAGCGCACAAATGTCATTTGGTTTTGAGTATTGAGTTGTCATTCAGTGGTTTATTTACAACTTTGAGAATTTTAAAAACAACTAAAATGGAAACGTACTCAAATTACATTATCTTTAATCATATAGTTTGGATGTAGTACCTAAATGTGTTTTCAACTGAAAGAAGTAGAGCGCAGAAAGTTCTACAAAAAAAGATTTGATCCGATGAAGCTTAAGGAATCATTATTTAGGCAGAAATATAGATTTTCGAAATCGAATATGAAGAAAATTATAGACCTGGTGAAAACTGATTTGGTAGGATCGAAGCGAGGAGGCCATATTCCTGTTGATTTGCAAGTGATGGCAGCTATTAGATATTGGGACGAAATGAGGTATATTATGTATTTTATAGTGCCTTTAATGTATTTATTTAAATATGGTTTTATTATTTTCTAATTTTCTATAGATGCAAGATGATGGCGCTGACATTCACGGATTCAGCCGGCCTACCCTTAGTGTTATTTGTAACAAGGTTGCAAGAGCACTTGCTTCAAAGAGAGCACTCTTCATTAAAATGCCAACGCAAACGTCAGAGCAAATAAACGAAATCAATGGATTTATGCGGATTCGAGGCTTCCCAGGTGTCATCGGGGTAATAGACTGCACCCATATTAAAAAAAGTTGCAGGACCAGTTGGACAGTATTATATCAACCGGAACTCTACCGGAACTCTACTCGCCAAAAACAAGTTTTGTGTGACTCAGCCCTAAAAATTCGAGATATCGTGTGTCGTTGGGGGGGAAGTACTCACGATTCTCGAATTTTTAGGGAAAGTAGAATCAAGGAAAGGTTTGATAGCGGTGAGTTCAAAGGACGATTACTGGGAGATGTAGGATCCGCGTGCTCGAAGATTCTTTTCACTCCACTGAAAATCATGCGGAAGAGCAATATAACATAGCCCATATAGGCACGCGAAATACTGTTGCAAGGTGTTTTGGAGTGTGGAAAACTCGTTTCAGGATTCTTCTGACAGGATTTCGATGCTCACTCGAAAACACAAAAACAGCAATTATAGCTTTGGCAGTCTTACACAGCTTAGCAATTAAGTTCAAGGACACTGCCTCAGGTAAAAATAAAAAATTCTAGTATACTAGTAGTCATACAATAGCCTTTTTTTCTTTCCTTAATCATAATGTAGGTATTGATGAAAACGAAAACGAAAACATCCGTGCTGAGCAAAATCTACATTCCGAAATGGAAGCCTTTGAAGATGAAAGAAATTTAGCACGAAGCGTTTTTATTGAACAACATTTTAATTTAATATTTCTTACGTACTAATAAACACAAAAAAATTTACTTAAATCACAATTCATTTATTAAACCTACATAGGAGAACATAAAAAAACTAAACTAAGCTAGCACTCGATTTAATAAAAAAACAAGAATAACAAAAACAGATTAACAAAAGAAACACAACGAAAAGCAAAACGAAAACAATTAACTATCTATTAAATGCTTTCAATTAAAGGAGGTGAAGCTCCTCCATTTGTTCCCTCTCCCTTACCTTGAGACGCATAATTTCCTCGTGCTCCACCTTGAGGAATTGAACCTTTGCCTCATGCTCTTCCTTCATGTACTTTAGCTTCTTCTCCTTTTTGTTTTTCTCCAAGTTGAAGCACTTCTCTTTCATATCATCTACCTTGGGGATTTTCTAAGGAAAAAGTTATTATGAAGTAATTAGCAATAAGAAAATATTTTCAAAGAACAAACCTTATTCCTCTTACGTTCTTTTTTTGGCGCGGAACAAGGAAGAGTTTTCACTGGAGAGGATAAGATAGCTTCGATTTCCTCTTCCAAAAACTCAACCATTTGGAAGGGGTTATCTTCTATTTCTTGGATTTCTGCCTGAAAAAGTACAAAAATTTAAATTTAATTTAATTTAATTTATAAATCTCACTGACGATGGAAGCATTGCTTCTGAAATGTACATCTGAGGAAATATAAAAAGTGTTTTAACCGTTAAAAACTTTACTAATCTTTTCATTTAAAAAATTAAACTAACTTCATTCTTTTTTATAGAATTTAGCTTACTTGCGCGGTGCTGTGGCTTTCATCCTTGTAGGTATTTGCAGCGGTTGGTTCATTTTCCTATTCTGTTAAAAAACAAAAACATTATTTCATGAACAACTTAACATGTTTATACATACCAATGTAAAATCACAGTCGAACTCGTTTTCGTCTTGTTCAAATTCGTGAGGAATAAGCTCCACTAGCCTCAAATCCTCGTCATCGGGTAACTTTGGAGCTGAACCACCTCCAGTTGCGTTTCTGCTTTTTTTGAAAGCAGAAACATTAGCCTTTGCTCTCTTGTTCCCCGCCATTGGGTCTGGAGTTGCGACACCTCTCTTTCTACAGTACTTATTTCATTGAAGCTGAAAGTTTTTACATTAAAGTTAGTTCGATTTTAGAATTGTATTTTCCAAAAATACGTCCATACCTGACTGTAATTTCTCTCCACGCTTCCCTTTTTGTTTTTGTAGTATTTGTGTGGGTTCTCTTGTCCTCTACGATGTGTACCCTTTCTTCGCAAAAGAGCATGTTGATATTGAAAAATATTATATAAGTTTGAAAATGTTTACAAATTTGATTTAGATTTCAAATATAACAATGAAATCTTCAAATCTTGGATTTAAAACGAATCCAGAAAACACATAAGGCATACACATTCCTAAACCTAAATCGTTTTTAAGTAACGTCATTAAATGTGAGTTGTATATTTTCTAATCAGAAATTTGATTTACGTTGTTACTTTTCTTCTTCATGAAATTTAGAAAACTGTGAACATTTATAGACGCTATTTCCAAACTGATTAATGTACAAAGACGAATCATGTATTTCCTGAATCTGTGCTTAGTTTGCCGTGTAATTGTATGATTCCACTGAACTGAACTGGAAGTTACGGAGTTGTTTTTGAAAAATCACAGAACAAAAATACTTCACTTTTTCATTTTATATCTTTCTTTGAACTAAACTGTAAGGCGAACTACTTTTGTTCTCCGATTTTTTCGAAACATATGCAACAACTTTAACTGCAATCACACAATTACATAGTAAACTGAGCCTTTCAGGAAATTAATGCCCATCTCTGTAAAGATTTAAGGCTTTTTTTCCTGGAAAATCGCAAAACTAGCTATTGCTAAAACACGATACATACCTTATCTGAGGAATCCCAGTTTTCAGTGCGGATCCGTTTTCTTTTTAGTTGATCCATTTTCCAAAGCTTTAGCTATTTTATTTGTATTTGCAGTTTTATACTTAGACCGAACACCGAACGAAAATTAAAACAAAAAATACAAAAACAACTTATATATAAAATACACGTTTTCAACTTGAGAATTTTGAAACATTAAGTGATAATACGTGTGTGTGTTTCGTTGATTATGTACCCTGATTTGTCAGAAAAAGTTAATTTAGTATAAATACATATAAAGGGTTTTCCAATAGGTATCATATGATTTCGCAGTGGCTTTTCGGCCATTTGTAGTATGTCGTGATATCTCATTTGCTTTTTATTGCATTCAGAAGTGTTAACATTTCACCATTGGACCACCGTAAACATCGTGAACTTTCTGATTTTGACTTGGAACAACTTAAAGTCGATAACGATTTTTTTAAGAAAATCATTTTTTCCGAAGAGGCTTACTTTTATTTGACTAGAGCGTTAAATAAATAAAACTAGCGATGAAAATCCACAAAATATTCATAAAAAATGATTACATTCACCCAAATTGACAGTTTGGTGTGGTTTTTGGGCTGGTGGAATCATCGGTCCGTACTTCTTTCAAAATGAGGCTGGTAACACCATTACTGTCAATGGAGAGCGGTATAGATCGATGATAACCAACTTTTTATGGCCGAAATTGGAAGAAGTTGATCTTGACAAAATTTGTTTTTAACAAGAAGGGGCTACGTGCCACACAGCAAATGCATCAATTGAATTATTGCGAGAAAAGTTTGGAGATTCGATTATTTCAAGAAATGGTGATATTGAATGGCTTTCAAGAAGTTGTGATTTAAAATCATTAGACTACTTTTTGTGGGGTTATTTGAAGTCATTGGTCTCTCAGGATAAACCAGATTCTCTTCAAGCCTAACAAGTCAATATTGAACGTGCCATTCAAGATATACGACTTGATTTAGTAGAGAAAGTGCTCGAAAATTGTGTTCATCGAATTTGTTGCTGCAGAAGAAGTCGTATAGTGGCCATTTGAATGACGTTTTATTTTGAACTTAAATGTATTGATTGAACTGCATATTAAATAAAAAATATTTAAATTTCCTTAAAAAAGTGTGTTTTTTTCAAAAAAGAAATCATATCACTCTTATTGGAAACCCCTTTAAAATAGGGCAGGTAAATAGTGCAAAAATAGACTTTCCACAGATTTCGACCAAAAATAAATTGATTTCATTTGCAAATGGAAAATCTCTTCAAATAATGGATTTTGTTCTTTTTACATACTCTACGAACATCCCCGAAAGGTTTTTTAGCAGAACAGCTGATTTGTCTTGTTTATATTTTGAATTAGAAAAAACAAGTAAACAGCCAAACAATGGAAAAAAGGTAATGAAATACTTTGAAATAATTTCATTTTTACTTTACAGTTTGACTGTTTTTGTTTATAAATTCACAGATCAAAACGGTGGACGAAGGAGAAGAAAAAGGCTTTACTGCATTTTTATTCCGCACGGAAAGAAGAATTCCAGCAGCAAAGAAAAAAAATGGCTTTTGCGAATGTTGTAGAAGATACGATTTCTGCCGGCTTTGTAAGTACTTTTTTTTAATGTTTCTAAGCAAGGCACTATAAAAACATTTCTAAACTGTTAAGGGATTCCAATATTTCTGCACACCTGTGCGAAGTAAAAATGCAGACGCTGTTGAGGGCGTATAAGTCCGCCAACTCTCACTCCTCTATTTTTTACTGAAATGGAGGAAATATTTGGCAGATCACCTATCTACTCTCCAAGCGAAAGCATGAATGTCGGCACGCAGTTCCTAGTAAGTTTAAAAAATGCTTTTACAATTTAGGAAAAAATGTAACATTTGTTTCTGTTTGCAACTAGCAAATGAATCAACTTCTTTGCCGACGTCGCCAGATATGACCTCAACAGCATCTGCATTTAGTTTTGTGCAGGAGGACTATACAGAAGAGGAGTCAGATGTGGAATTTACACTAGCCTCAATTTCAGAAACTCCGACACCTGCAACCAAAAAACAAAAGTTTTCAAAGTGCGAGTATCTGAAATTGAGGCTAACTTAAAAAGACCAAGACTCAAAACTACGCCAAGAGCCTTTGAATTTGGCGAGATTAAAGGAAAATAACAAAATGGAAAATTTTTGTTTTTTTAACTTTTTTGCACTGAATTGTTTTTTGTTTTGTAGTTTTAAGTTTTTGCTTGAAACTTTTTTTGTTGAAATGCTTTTCTTTTGTAATTTTAAGATTTTGTTTGAAACTTTTTTTGTTCAAATGCTTTTCTTTTTTTATGTTGAATTACTTCATAATAAGGTTTGTTTAATAAAAAAAATGTAAATAAAAAGTCAAAAAATGAATTGAATGGTGTTTGATTTTGTATCTTTGTTTAACATCGTTATATTATATTCTTTTCGCACAAATCATCGAACAATCTTTGTCGGCGATCATTGAGGCTGTCGCTTACAACTTCACGGTTGTCCTGGCCGTTATTTTGTGTTGGCGTTTCGTCTTCATCCAAAAGGATATCACCGCATGAAATTGCAATGTTGTGTAAAACAAGCGCTGACTACAATTCTTTTTACAGAATCAGAAATCAAGTTTCTTTGCTCAGTAAATTTGTTAATTCTTCTGAATCTTCCTTTCAGCCAACCCAAAGCGTTTTCAACAACAATACGGGTAGATGAATGTATATGGTTAAAACAGTGCTGTTGGTCAGTTATACGACCATAATCGTTAAAAGGAGGAACAATCCAACTAGTAACTAGACGATGCTTAGGTCGAATCTCCCAAAAGAAATGTTTCGCCAGGAAATAGCCGATGGTAATTTGTTTGGGCTTTTAAATACAATTCATATCTTCTTAAAACTCTGCTGTCATGCAGGGATCCAGGCTCACCACAGCAAATATCGATAAACTTTTTATCAGCATCAACCACTGCTTGTAAAACAATAGAAAACTTTTGGTTTCTATTATAAAAACACTTTGTTCTCATTTGGAGCAGTTTTCCAATGTGTGTGCAGTCAATGGCACCAATCACACCTGGTATTCTCTTTTTTGCTTCGAACTTTGCACGATTTAGTTGGATAGTTTCTCCTTGAGGCCATTTAATATAATTGTCAGCTATAGTGACAAGCCAGTCGCTCACTCACCACGGACCATCCCGTAGATTTTGCAACTCCGAATAAATTTCCCAGTTGCCGGAATCGAATGTCACAGTGTTACTTATACATACCACACGAACTTGTACATTTCTATCCTGGGTTGGATTTTTTGCCTACCTTGACTGTTCGTCTCTTGCATGAATATATCGGAAGCAGAATATATTTCTGAAATCAGATTGAGAAAAAGGTAAATGAAAAAACAATTGCAATTAGTGGATTGCTTGCCTATTAACTGCTCCAGTGTTGATCGTTTTAACCTGAAATGTGACTTAAAATCACTGTCGCTGTAGGCTTCAATTGTTTCAATGAAATTAGACACGCTTGCATTCGTCTCCTCATTCAATAAGGATTCTTCGGAGCTCTCAGTTGCCGTCGAAGAACTTTCTTCACTGCTGGACGATGACTCCAAAAATTGTAAAAAGAGCTGCAAAGAAGAATCTGACTAAGGGAAATAAGAAAAAATCACAAATCCATACCTGATTCGTTTCGTTATTCATGTTTTCAAACAATTTGCTTTTGTTTTTTTATTCTGATGTCTACTTTGATCACACAATTATTTTTGAAAGAATGAAAATGACAGCAAGTTTCGAAGTTGAGCACTACTGGTACCTGGTGGCGGGAAACATTATTAAAAATACTGTGGATATATTGTTTTTTTTTTTTAACTCGAATGCTGTACTATATGTATACTAGCATTAAAAAAAGCACCTTAATGGGTGATGAAAAAGATTATAAATAAAGATTTTTTATTCACTGAATAGAGTCTTAATAAGTTCTTATTCACTGCATATAGCAATTATGCGTTTTAAGCGTATAATAGCGAAATCTAATAAATTCGGCTGTAAGTTAATGGCCGGGTTCAAGACAAATTCCGAAAGTTCGAAGAGATCTGTCGGTCCATGAACGACTATCTTAACTTTTTTTGTGTCTTAAAGTGGTAGTGTGATTCACCTCTCGATTCTACATAGTTAGTAGTAAAATTAATTGTAAAAACACAGATTTTTCAGTTTAAAGTTCAACAATTTGACTTCCAAGTATTTCCAAGTTGAGCAGTTCTAAAATTACATTCATTTTACTTAGTTTGGACAAAAAAAATGAAAATTGTGGGCCTTCAAAAATGTGTTTTCTTTGTTGATAAACTCACTATTGAAATTAATTTTCAAAACAGAATATTCAAACACCAATAATTATCAATTTCCAAGAATTATTTTATCAGCCAAGATTTTCCATCTGAAAATCTATGTTCGAAAATCTGAAAATCTTAATGTCATCTGAACTGTCATCTGAAAATCTGAAACTTTTTATATGGGAAAAGTGACAGAATCTTAAGTTAAGATTTTCGAAGATAGGTGCCAGGAACGCGGCCAATAATTGGTTTTTGAGACAGTTTTAAGTAAGATGAAAGTTAACATCAATATTAACTGAAATTTGAATAGTTATCCTTATACAGCGAGTTATTACCTCATTGAAACCATAGAGCACCGAACTACTACTCTTCCCGAAAAAGAAATAAGAAAGCGTTCCCTGAGTTGACGAGAAGGAACATTTATAGTAATTAAAGTCAAAAGAAGTGGACAATTAAAACGATAAGAAAAAATATCATTTATGAACATTACAGAAAATACTTTACGACGATTTTCAAGCGATTGGATCCCAATAAGCAGACATCTTGTTTTATAACACGGTATTTCAATGTTCCAACCAAGCTTCCAAACAACAAATCTTGTGAAATTTCTTTGGATGCTTTCTAGTCTTTTGGAATGCGAGTTGTAGTAAGGATTCCAAACTGCACTACAATATTCTAATACAGATCTGACGTAAGAAGTGTACAGAGATTTTAGAGTATAAGAATCAGTGAAATCAGTGGAATTACGTTTTATAAAACCCAACATTGAGTTAGCTTTGGCAACCACGTATTCAATGTGTTTAATAAAATTAAGTTTTGAGTCAAAGATTATGACAAGATCCTTTTTTTCATAAACTTTTTCAAGAATAATATTTCTTATTCTTTATTCGAAGGAGATAGGTGAGACATTTCGAATAAAAACATAACATTGACATTTCGATACATTTATAGATAAGTCATTGTTTAAACACCAATTCGACAATCTATCAAGGTCTTGTTGTAAAAGAAAACAATCTTCTGCAGATTTAATACATCTTAGGAATTTTAGATCGTCTGCAAACAATAAGCGATGTGAATTCAAAAGAACATCAGTTTAGTCATCAATAAAGAGAATGAATAAAAGTGGTCCCACATGGCTTCCTTGGGGAACTCCAGATGACACAAAGGAAGATTTAGATCTAATATTGTCTATTAACACAGATTGAACTCTTCCTGTTAAATAGGAAATTAGCCATTTAAGAATGCTGGAATGAAAACCAAATTTTTCTAATTTGCCTATCAATATAAAGTGATTAATTCTGTCGAAAGCCTTCGCGAAGTCCGTGTTTATCACATCTATCTACTTGATAACCCTGCTTTAGCTTATTAAGAACGAAGTTTGAGAACAAAGTAAGGTTGGTTGTTGTGGACCTACCAGCTACAAATCCGTGTTGAAATGGTGATATAACCTCTTTGAGCTTAAATGCCAATCTATCTTTTTCAAAAAATTTAGGAATTGTTGATAATTTACAAATCGGTCGATAGTTAAAGAAATTAAAGCAAACATCTGGTGTTTTGCTATGTGTTTTATTATGAAGTCAAAAGTGTCTTGTTGATGGAAGTATATGCTTTCATATCGGAAAAACATTTGGGTTTTGGTAGTTTTTGTAAAAACCGAGTTCCTAGTTCAACTCAATTTTCTTATTTTGCAATAAAAAGTGCAACAATACAATAAAAAAAAAAAAATTGATTTCTCTCAAAAAAAGTTCAAAAGTAGTCGAGACGTCAAACAAAATTTCTCGTTTGAGCATGGACGGTGTTGTACGCTCTTTTACTTGCGTCAACAGACGATCTATAAGGCGTCATTAGCCAGGGACGTAATGGGTAGCCAGAGTTACCTATGTTTAAAAAAAAAAAATAATATAGTTCAACTTCTTATAGTAAAATAAAATGATTGTTCATAGCTAACAGCCAAGAGCTATGTTCTCTATGTAATCGTGTCTCATAGCGCTGTTCCAGGAGTTATTTTTGCCTAGGAACCTTCCCAAATGAAGGAGTCGTGTGAAGCACCTCAATCGCGCAAATATTTGCAAATTGTAGTCACAAACCTGACAATAAAGTTATTGAATTTATTTGTTTATACCTATTAATCGGAAGTTTTTAAATACCAATTGGACGTTTTTGGAATGATATCCTTTTCTGTTGAGGTAGCACGCTTCCACGTCTATCTTTGGTTTGAGTATCCTTACATGGGTACAATCCACTGCTCCAATAATCCCACGAAATCCAGTAGAATACAAACTGATGCTCACTTTAATTTACACAACAAATTTCATAAACAAGATTGACAGATAGACTTATCGCATTCCATTGGAAATTCCAGTCAAATTGAAACCAAAACTCATAGTTATCGCTTGCACTTTTAGAAACCCAGTTCCTTCCAGGGGCTATAAAGAGGGAATGAATCGTTTCATTTCTTAACGATGCGATAACTTATCGCAAAAGATACAGAACATATAGGCACAGGCAACAAAAACTGGAAACCACATCACAGAACTCCTTTCTTATTTTTTTTAAGATCCACACACCTTGGTTTTAGAACGTTGGTTTCCCAAGATATTCGAGATCATCGATGAAAAAGTAAGTAAAGAAAGAACAAGTGGCTGAAGGGGATAATAAATAGAACCAAATTCAAATATAGTTTAAAAATGTTTTTTCTTATCAAAATTTTTCTTTAAAGGTACAAAAGTAAAGGTACATAATTTCATTGTTCATGGGGGATAATCAAACTGCCAAACTAGTTGACATCACGACGACGACGCCTGGAACGGAAACGCTTGGCGGTCCTGTAACGTTTCACTGTCTTGTAACGGTATCCGTCATCAGCAAGTACTCCGGAAGAGTATTGGGCAACTGGAGCTGGTGGGGCGAAAGGTGCCAAGTACTCATTTGATGGAGCTTCGTAGCTAGAAACTGGTTCATATGATTGCCCATGATACGAGTTCTGTTGCTGGAATGGTGGCAAGTATTCGTTTGAAGGAAGCTCGTTCACATCACGACGACGACGCCTGGAACGGAAACGCTTGGCGGTCCTGTAACGTTTCACTGTCTTGTAGCGGTATCCGTCATCAGCAAGTACTCCGGAAGAGTATTGGGCAACAGGAGCTGGCGGGGCGAAAGGTGCCAAGTACTCATTTGATGGAGCTTCGTAGCTGGAAACTGGTTCATATGATTGCTCATGATACGAGTTCTGTTGCTGGAATGGTGGCAAGTATTCGTTTGAAGGAAGCTCGTTGACATCACGACGACGACGCCTGGAACGGAAACGCTTGGCGGTCCTGTAACGTTTTACTGTCTTGTAGCGGTATCCGTCATCAGCAAGTACTCCGGAAGAGTATTGGGCAACAGGAGCTGGTGGGGCGAAAGGTGCCAAGTACTCATTTGATGGAGCTTCGTAGCTGGAAACTGGTCCATATGATTCCTCATGATACGAGTTTTGTTGCTGGAACGGTGGCAAGTATTCGTTTGAGGGAAGCTCGTTGACATCACGACGACGACGCCTGGAACGGAAACGCTTGGCGGTCCTGTAACGTTTCACTGTCTTGTAGCGGTATCCGTCATCAGCAAGTACTCCGGAAGAGTATTGGGCAACAGGAGCTGGTGGGGCGAAAGGTGCCAAGTACTCATTTGATGGAGCTTCGTAGCTGGAAACTGGTCCATATGATTCCTCATGATACGAGTTTTGTTGCTGGAACGGTGGCAAGTATTCGTTTGAGGGAAGCTCGTTGACATCACGACGACGACGCCTGGAACGGAAACGCTTGGCGGTCCTGTAACGTTTCACTGTCTTGTAGCGGTATCCGTCATCAGCAAGTACTCCGGAAGAGTATTGAGCAACGGGCGCTGCTGGCCCAATTGGTGCTAAGTACTCATTCGATGGAGCTTCGTAACTGGAAACTGGTCCATATGATTCCTCATGGTGCTGCTGCTGGAATGGTGGCAAGTATTCGTTTGAGGGAAGCTCGTTGACATCACGACGATTCTTGGATAGGAAACCAAAATCAGCTATGGCACAAGCTCCACCGAGCAGAGCCAAAAAAGCGATAAATATTTTCTGCAAACAGAAGAGTAATTCTTAGTTATAGTCAACAAAAAAAAAATCCTTTCAAAACCTACCATGTTTGACTGATTCCCAATTCAGTTGACTGGGAAATGATGTCGGATCTAAAACTGTGCTCCCCATTTATACTGACCAGAATCTTTCATGCGTCTGCGTAGTCCTAGAGTTGTGTATCAGTTAGCTTAGATCCCACGAAACAGGTGATAGCAGTTTGACTATGGGAGAAAAAAAAGATTGAAGGCCACACCATAGTTCTTATACTAAATCCCCCCTTTCATGGGCATTTCGTTTACTGACCACAATCTCAAGAATTAATTTATGTAGAGTAGCCATTCATTAGTCTTATTGTTGTTAATCGATGAGAGGAACTACATTTGAGGAACAACTTTCGATGTTATCTAATAAGTTGTCAAAAGTAAAAGATTGGCCTTAAATTCTGCTTCAAACTTGGAAGGACCCTAAGCTTGCTGCTTGTTTTAGATTAGACGAAAAGAATACCCGCATCTACTTTCAAGTGAATTTCTTCTTCCATCGATGTTCCAACCTCTCTTATTCTACTTTTGCTTTTAGAGCAATGAACAAAATTCAATCGGCTACTCACAACACATGTTCTCAATGTGTGCATTCATCATCCTACTACTGGTTTGGCCGGTATCTCGATTTGTGATTGTGACATAACATTAATACTTGCTCATGACGGCTTTTTTGGCCCAAAAATTGTTCGAATGCTTGCACCTATAATTTATTCAAACAGTAAAGAAATGCTCTGATTTTCTTCAATTCTCATCTAACATTCATCTGGTTTTGGGCATTGTTTGTCGAGTCATCGTTTTGTCGTCTGGACGAGGTCAGTGTATCGAATAATAAGAAGTTAAAACGAAAAAATCAAAAGTGATTTGATCCAAGGTCAAGATCAAGTGATATTTTTGTATTCGATTTTTGGATGAGCTCACAATTTTGATTTTTTTTTTCTAGTTTTACCTTCTTGTTAATATTTTGATTTGTTGTTTTGATAAGATGAAAAAAACAAATAAGAAACTGATAATTTTTCTGCCTTGTGGGGCAGTAAAACTGAAAGTTAAATTTGAATAGCCCGATGGGAAAATTCTGATGGTAGTATTTAATATTTATGCGAGAATCAAATGGGAAACGCGTTTGGAACTTAAGAGTTTATTACACCTGACCGCACATTGTGCGGCTTCATTTGGAGCCAAATCTTGGTGAATATTTTATCATTTTTCGTGTGGCAAGGGAACTGATTGGTGATCAGAATTGTTTTTTTGTTAATTTGTCAACATACAAAATTCAAATAAAATTAGCTACTAATGACATCGTGTGTAGGGTCCTTAAAGTTGTGTGTCCTCTTTACTATTTGCCTTTTGTGAAACTAGTTGTGAGTGTGTTGGAAGTGTAGCAGCTGTCTTAGAATCGGAGAATCATAAATGATGTTCTTTGGAGTGATGGTTAGACATTCTCGCGTGACGTTTTGGCAGAAGCTTGGCTTTTTTAAGCCATTTGGACACTCTTTAACTCTTAAACCAAAAGTTCTCAATCTGTCGCAAAGAACGTCTCTAACTAACTATTGATGTGATCTGTGTATATGTTGCCACTTTACTGCAATTGCAGTAGATCTACTGCATTTTTTTTCCTAAAATGATTCTACTGCCTTAAAAAAATATCTACTGCGCTTTTGGTTTTACGAATAAAAACTGAGCTTAAGTATTTACATTACTCATAAATGAATTTTTTGTTCATATACTGAATACAACCAATTTCCAAACGCACCCGTATTATAAATACACTCAGCTATTGGCTATAAAGAGAATTAGTTTTTTTAAATTTATTTATTAATAATTTTTAAGTTTTGAAAAGAGATTGGTTTATTTATCTGTAAGTAAGTAAGTGAGTGATAGTGAGATTAATTACAAATGCTTATGGTTTGCAAGTTTAGTTTACAAATCTTTTACGACATGGCAAAAGCCGGCTCCCAGAATGACAAGTTTAAAATAAAACAAAATATTGAAACGGTGCACTAAGTTACGTATTTTTTTAAATCAAAATGCTTTATTTAATATTTGGTTTCGATATCGTAGCGCAGTTTTCAAAAAATTGATAAGATTAGGCCAGTCTCGACCGTTCAGTATTTAAAGAACTTCATCCGATTCGTAGTTCGATTTTCCCAACTGTAGTTTTCTTAGTTCTGTTAGTATGGGCCAGACTCCAATAAAATGCTTCATATCTTCACGATCTTTCAAACTGCACAAACTGCAGATTATGGTCATATTGGGGCGGTGGTATATGTAATTTAATGGCATCTAGCTTTAATATTGTTGAGATTTAGTCTGCATCCACATTATCTTCGAAGTAATCTATCATGCTAAGGTCATGCTCCAGTTTTGAGTAATATATTCTGCGTATTGATGATTGTTTGATTGTGCTTGCTCAATAAAGGCGTTATGCATTTTTTCATCCAGAGCCTGCAGTATATTAAAAACCTCTTCTTTGGTTTGTTTTAGACCAACTCCTGTAAGATTAAGAGGATATCCTACACTTTCCACTAGTTCCTTCCATTTTTCGAAGCGTGCTGTTTTTTTGACGCGAGCATGCATTGCTACTATTTTAGGTAAGCGAGCTTCTCCCATGCTAAACACTATAAGCACGTAATCAAAATGGAGCTTCAGCAGACCTGTTTCGATGTGCAAAATATAAGTGGGCGTGGTCAAGGGAAGGTGCAATACTCTTTTCAGAAAGAATCTAAGCACACTCTCAAGTATCAAGTATCCCCAAACTTGGGCTGCGTTCAACATAACCGACCTCACTGTAGCATCGAAGATTTGGTATTTCGCTCGGAGTCCTATATTTTCATTCTTCATACATGCTGACCAGGTTGTGTTTATGGTATTATTCGCAGTTTTTAATTTTTCTGCTAAGTGAGGTTTCATATTATTTTGTGGAGTTAGTATAACACCAAGATATTTATAATTATAGACTACTTCCACAACTTCCCTTTCCAGATGTAGTTCCCATTCCTCTGTCCTTTCCTATACCGAAAATCATTATTTGGGACATACTTGGGCTTATTTTAAGGTTCCACAATTTGCAAAACTCATCTAACTTATTTATCAACATTTGAAATTTTATAGGAGTATCAGCTAACAGAACTATGTCATCAGCGTAGATAAAAACTTTGATTTTAGTTCCCCTTATTTCGATTTATGTAGATTGACAAAAGGAGAGTACTTAAGACGCAACCTTGCCTCAATCCTGATGTGGTTGGGAAACTTTCTGACATTTTGGCGCCATTCCAAACCTTTGCAGTGCAATTATGGTATATTTTCTTTTTCAGAATCTTTTCAGCATTTTAAAAGGAAGTCCCAATGCAGACAGTTTATAAAACATTAATTTTATTTGTTTTATAAAAGAGTTTCTTTGAAAAAAAAATCTACTGCATAAAAATGGAATCTACTGCACTTATTTTGTAAATCTACTTCGGAATTTTTTTAAACAGTGGCAACGCTGGCCGTATAGTTGTTGCATTTCTGTTGTTAACGTCAGCTTCTCTCGTAAGAAATCAATTTCAGTTAAATCTGAGCTGCCTTTAATTTAAGAGGGGGGGTTAGGGTTTCAAGGTAAAAAAAAGAAAAGAAAAAAAAGAGCTTTTTCTTAAATACGGATTGAGTAATTGTACTCGGATCTTTCGTACATTATTAAGCATACTTTCGACAACATAGGTAGTTTTTTCATGCAGAAATATTGAAGCATAAGCCGGTAGCAGGGCTTCGCCCAGAACGTCTTGATAAAAAAACAATTTGCGGTATTCACCATAACTCGGCTGGAAATTATTTGAAAATAAAACCCAAGTTTTTGGCGGGCATTTAAAGTGTAAACTGTTGTTTTTCACTAAAAATTTCGCCATTTACGGCGTAGAAAACACCCTCAATTAAAAAAAAAAAAATTTACTAAACGGTGGAGGGCGGCATTTTATACATCAAAAATGTGTAGGTACAAATTTGGAAATGAATCGGTCAAGTAGTTTTGAAATGACAGTGAACACGGACTTTGAAAAAATAGTTTTGAGAAAAACGCGTCTAAAGTTTATGTTAACTAAAAAAAATAATTTTCTCTAAATTACATAAAATCATCGATAAATATAAAATACTAGCTGACCCACCCGACTCGGCGTAGCTCAGGCCCTATGTTGATCAAATGGAAAGTTAAGTAAAGTAGTTTTCAAGTTTCCATTCTAGTGACAGAGTGGGAATGAAATATAGTCTATGTTACTCAGGGGCATTTGAGCACTCTAACGATGACAGAATTTTTAGAATCGGTCCAGTATTTTCCAATTTCCCTGATTTGTTCCAGTTCCCATTCCGTAAGCGTATGGGGATGAAATATATGAAATATAGTTTGTACCTTTCTAAGACGCAATGTTTGTTCGATGTTTGTCGACACATATATAAAGTTTACAGTGCAAACACACTGTAAACTTTATATTTCTAGGGGAATGGGATTGCATTCTTGCACCTAGAGAAGGTTTGCCCGTTGTCTGGCCGATGTTTATTGAAAAAAAGAAAAATAATAAAAGAATTTATTGTTTTCTTCCCCTAGAAATATAAAGTTTACAGTGTGTTTGCACTGTAAACTTTATATATGTGTCGACAAACATCGACCAAACATTACGTCTTAGAAAGGTACAAACAACATCTAACTGACGAGCCCACTGTTTGTACCTGGGCGAAACGCATAAGGAGTGAAGGTCACTTGAACTTTTCATTTTGATTTTAAAAATCAACACTCCGTAAGAAAACAATAAATTCTTTTATTATTTTTATTTTTTTCTATATGAAATATAGTCTATGTAACTTGGGAATAACACCGTACTGTAGTAGTGAAAACCATGTTGTAATCGGAGCAGTGGTTTTTGAATTCCCGTTCCCGTTCCTGTAGGGAAATGGTGATTAAATATAGTCTATATTACTCAGGGACAATAAAGCACTCTAACAGTGAAAGAATTTTTGGAATCTGTTCAGAACTTTCCAAGTTCCCGCATGTTTTCTTTTTCCCGCCCCGTTCTCGTGGGAATATGGGGATAAAATATTGTTGAAGCTATTTGGGGATAACGTCATATTGAAATAGCGACAAAAATTTGATATCGATCCATTGGTTTTTGAATTCCCGTTCCCGTTCCCGTTCCCAATATGTACCGTTCTTGTGGGAATTCAGGGATAAAATGTAGTCCATTGTACTTTGAGGCAATGAACCACTCCAACGGCGAAAGAATTTTTGGAACCAGTCTAGTATTTTTTAAGTTCCCGGTTATGTTTCCGTTCCCGAGGGAATACAAAAAGGAAATCTAGCCGAAGATGTTATTTCTCAGGTTCTAGGCCATTTGTGTGCTCCAAATTTCATTTAAATTGGATTAATAGTTTTGTTGCCTCTTCAATACACACACTTAGCTCTCGTTAACGTTCCCGTTCCCGTTCCCGAGTAATTTTAAGGTTATGTAAATCGCGCAATAAAATAGGAATAAATAATTAGAATCAGCGGTTTACTATCGAAAAAATTACAATAATTTATTTTCATATCAAAGTAGAATGCTGCTAGTTCCAGAACCACAGGAGCACTACGCTCAACTTTATTTTGTCGTGCTCGCAGTTGTTGTATCTGATGGGCACTTCACTTCCACTCACTATAGAACGTATTTGTGAAATACTTATACGACTATTTTTGTTATATGTATGTCTCTCGCTGGTCATCACTGCGGTTAGCACGTGATGTTTCTTTTCTCTCATTTGATTTACTTCTACGACCTAAGTCAGATCTTTTTCTCCCTGATTGTTAGTCTTACTAAGACTCGAGAATAGTATATCTATCTATATAAAGCTAGGCCGGACGGGTAGGTAAGTGAGAATTTTAATTATTTGTGGAAGTACAGGAAATATATGACACATAGCCTGAATTATACTAAAAGTAACACTTCAAATAAAAAAAATATTTAAATCTTTGTTCTTACCATACCAGTCAAAAATTATATTAAAAGAATTCTTAGGAAAAAAACTGTCGAATAATCATATTATTTGTTATTTATTTTTTTTATTTTTTATTGTCAAAACAAAAACAAAAGCATTGTTTTAATCAAATTTTTTATTCATTACAGTTAAGATTAAAGAAATTGTTACTTTTAATATATCCCAATTCCTTTTTCTCATATAAGCTCACATTTTAAACCTTCCCTAGACCTCCACGAACATATCAAGATCAAGACAAGATAAATCCGTTCAGCCGTTCTCGAGCTTTAGACTAACGAACAGCAAACAGCAATCGATTTTTATATCTATAAATATTTTTATGGCTTTTTCTACCTGAACTTACCCACGGTCAGGACAGTCAAAAAAAAAACTCTAGCCCCCCCTTGAGATCGTAGTGTCATTCACTTCGTGGTTTCAAGTTGGTAGCATTTGACACCTGTCAAATTCAGCTGACATTTGAAGTGTCGTAGTTGGTTTGTTTGTTGAAGCCCTGCTATGCCCTGTGGTCGCCACAAAGCGCTTTTTGAAAACCTCAATTCGCCCTGAATTTCAAACTGAATGTTTTTAGAGAACTGGGTTTGCCCTCAACTCGCCCTGAAGTAGTACTTGTTTTTGCTGGGACGAGTTCAGCTAGTGAACACTGCTGCCAAACGTCATATATTTAACTTCAAATGACACGGACGTGTGCTGGTTTTGTTGTTAAATGGTTTTTCAAATGAAAACTTCATTTTTCAGAGGGCTGTCAAGGAAACTTGAGTCAACTCTGTGTAAAGTTCAACGAACGAACCTAATATTAGTTGAATGTTTGCCATTTATGATATTGTATCGCTTAGCAATGGAATAACGCGGTGGAATCGTTGAAGCTTAACTTACTATAAAAGTTGTTAATTTTTCTGCGATGGTTTAGAATGTCTCAGCAGTACCTCCGAGCTTGTCGCCAGAGACAGCTTAAGGAAAAATCACGTCTAAACTAATAATATCAAAGTAAGTCTAGCAACACCCGTAACAGCTTAAAATATTCCCACAAAACTGCAAAAAAATTCCAGTTCTAAAAATTGCCATGGAGGTATGAATACAACAACAGTAGCCCACCTGGTGAAGATATCCTCAGAATGTAAAAAATAAATAAATAAAATACGAAAAGAATCAAGCGATAAAATGTAACCAAAGGAAAAGCAGCTTGTTCATTTTGGATGCGCAGAAAAGTCTGTGGAATGCCAATGGCACAGTTCAAATGCACAGACTAATTCATTAAGGACCTAAGGCTGGGGTTCAATGACTCTCAGTTCCATCGACAATGCAAATTTGTTGGATAAAACCACTGCGTAAGATATTATATCTAACCTATTCTTGTAGGTTCTTCCCAAGCAGGTGGAAAATTGCACTTGTCTAGCGTTTCCCTAAAAAAAACCGAATCCCTTTCCATTTCCACCAGCGTCAATTCATTAAACATTTTGAAGAAGAAATGCTTCTTAACGACCGCCAGAACGGCATTCGTGGTAAAAGGTGCAATGGTGATTTGATGGCATATCTCACCGAAAAGTGGAACCAACTGTTTTGGAGAAAGTAAAACTATTGCGATTGATATTTCTTAGGCGTTTGATAGAGTTTGGCATCAAGCTCTCTTATCGAAAATGCATGCTTTGGTAGCGATAAGTCTCTTCTCTTCTTCGTTGAAAAAAACTATCTCTCTCCTCCCTTGAAACAATTTAGCTGCAACCCATACCTTGCTAGGAATGCTCATCAGTTTTACTTTTAGCCCAACTTCGCACGTTCATACGTACAGTCAAGTATTGATATTAATATTTAATTCGCACTACCCAAATGTGGAATGCTATACCACATTCTGATTTTTCCCCTGCATTACAATTTTTTTCAAGGCATGGTCAAAGTGAGTAGGCTCGCCTCGAAAGGGAATACAAAAGCTGGAAGAAATTAGCGAAGAAGAAGTGCGCCTTACCACAGGCAAGGAGAATGCAAGTTATTTATCGGAAGCTGAAAGAGATTTCTGACCCACGTGCTGATACAAACCAAACAATTCAAGAAATATGACAAACAACTTGAATAAAGGAGGTACCCGTGGGGTGATGGTGAGCAAAACTGCTGTTAACCCAGAAATTCGTGGTTCGATTCGCTTTTCACGAGGAGTTGGCAAATCCTCCGACAGTAAATTCATTGCCAAGAAAAGCGCTTTCTCGATAAGCCATCGTTTGGAAACGCAGAAAAATGTAGGGACCCTCCAATCCCTCACAAGGCATGGTTGTTAGAAATGCGCTAGGCCCTGGGCTCCTCCTTATGTTGCGCCACCCTATTTATTTTTATTCAAAATCAGAAATCTTTAAAACAGCCACGGAAAGAAGAAGAAATGCTCAGGAGGTTCGATCACCAAAGTTTATTAACTTATTTATTAATTAAATCTCAAGGAATTCTTCTTGTGGATGACTTTCCTGAAGCTGAACCTAACTTAGCGGAAATACCTGACATTACCCAAATGAAGTTAGTGGTATAGCAGTTAGAACTCCAACAAAATCATAGGTTCTTGTACACACTTTGAAGTTCGTTGAGTGGGTATGCGGTAGCCGATCACGAGAAATAAAAAAAACTATCTGATGAGTAAGGTGGGTTTGTCGCGGAAAATTCAAAAGCAGATTCAGCCAAAAGTATAAGGATTGATTGTGGTGCTGGTTGATTTCGTAAATGCATTCGATCGGGAACCACGATATCTTATATCCGTATAACGACCTCAGTCAACGAGGAGTTCAAAAGACCTATGTGCGGATGATTTTAAATAAAAAGCAATGTGCGTAGGATTGTAAGAAGGAACGATGACAAAGGCTAGATGTCCTACTGGAATTACCGAAACATTTCAAATTACAGTAGGTGTACACCAAGGAAGCCTCTTGAGTCCTCTACTCTGCTCCTTACAGCCCTTGACTGCTTGCTGGATAAGATACAGAACACCAAAGTACACAAACTATTCTTTGCAAACTATGTAGCCGTCATGTTAACTTGATGTGTTTGTAAATTTTTTAAAAGAAATTACTACCATCTTCTGTGTAAGAAAAGCTTAAGGAAAGGTTCTTTGTGTCGAACAATCGAAAATCGAGAGGTGCTTTTGTAAGAACAAGACTTAAGTGATATGTTACTGGTGAGAGATGGGCCCAGACTCCGTAGCCTTTTAGACGATTATCGTTAAATCGTTTATCTTTGATTGTAGGTATTGCCAAAAATTGTTTCATGTAATTTTGCTTTCATCGGTTGATGGAATACTATTTCACTATCGTCTTGAAAATCTAAATAGCTTTTTCAAAACCTTAAACACGTTTTTCAGTAGGTACCTCTCGTCTAAAAGTTACGGAATCTAGGCCCTGTTAACCTGGCGTCCTTATCCCTTTCTAAAAATCTGAGAAGTACAATGCCAGTACAATGAACCGCTATTTAGGTTTGAGTGCACAAGTTAGTTTCTAAGAAACTCCGACAGAAAAAAAAAAATATAAATCAAATATGGCCGTCGTTCTAAGATGTTGATGCAAACAAAAAATCAGAAATTTATACGAATATTCTAATCTTTCATATCAGTATTGAAATTGGCGGCAATATTTTAATTTGAACCTTTTGAGTGTTTCCGAAAAATTTAAGTCATTCAATTTTGAACTAATCTTTTGCGTAACCAAAGTACATATTTGCGGTTGTTTTATGAATAAAAATTTATAAAATTTAAACCTGACTTTGAAGTTCCACATTTCTCAAGGCCCGCCAATTGTCAAGCCAACATATTTGGCCACACAAACGATCTTTTTTTACGTATCTTAAGCGAGGTCCAAAAGCTTCCATTACTTTTACGCAAATAAATTCTCACAGAAATTAATTAGATGCTGATTGATTTGACTTTTTAATTCGTTTACTATGTGCGTTGCGTGCCAATTAAATTGTCAGCAGATGAGCCTTAGGAGGAGCGAGCATGTATACGTATAGAAAATATTTGTTTTTCACAGCATATCCGATTACATTCCACAGAAGAGGTGTCGAACTCGTCAGACAGTTTACTATACTGCAGAACATAGATACATATGTATGTGTCTCTGTCTATTCAGTTTTCAAAGCTTTTCAACGATGACCGTAAGAGACTATAGTCTGCTATCTTGTTAAGCTCTCATCTTTGCATTAATGAGCTCATCGGTTTCTTGGGAACTCGTTGAAGGAAGCTATCATCAGAGAAATGCTCGGAAATTCATACACGACAAAAAAATATGAACACTATGATGTAATATTTTGTACAGTAATAATTTATTAACAAATTTCTATATCATCTGATCGTTTAAAAGCCTTATTGCTCATATCACATATTCCTTGAGAAGCTTTTTAGAAACGCCTCCTCTTGGCCCTCTTGTAGTGGTAGCCATCAGCCTGCAGGGAGTGTGCTGGCTCAGGTTCGAAGCTTTGGATCTCAGCGTATGAGGGAACTGGGATGCTCACTGGGGCCTGGATTGGAGCTTGGTGGTGGTGGTGGTGAACTGGAGCTGGTGGAGGAAGGTATTCATTGACTGGGGCAGCTGGGGCATGGTGATGATGAACTGGAGCTGGAGCAAAGTGTTGAACAGGAGCTGGAGCGTAGTGTTGAACAGGAGCTGGAGCGTAGTGTTGAACAGGAGCTGGTGCATGATGATGATGCACTGGAGCTGGAGCATAGTGTTGAACGGGAGCTGGTGCGTGGTGATGATGCACTGGAGCTGGGGCGAATTGTTGTACCGGTGCTGGTGCATGGTGATGGTGAACAGGGGCTGGAGCATGGTGGTGAACTGGAGCTGGTGGAGGAAGATATTCGTTTGATGGAGCAGGAGCATGGTGATGGTGTACTGGAGCAGGGGCATGATGATGCACTGGAGCTGGAGCGTAATGTTGTACGGGAGCTGGTGCATGATGGTGGTGGACTGGAGCTGGAGCGTAATGTTGGACGGGAGCTGGTGCATGGTGATGGTGGACTGGGGCTGGGGCAGAATGGAAAACAGGTGCTGGTGGTGGAATGTATTCGTTTGAGGGAGCAGCATGATGGTGCTGAACTGGAGCTGGAGCGTAATGTTGTACGGGAGCTGGTGCATGATGGTGGTGGACTGGAGCTGGAGCCGGTTGGAAGACTGGAGCTGGAGCGTAATGTTGGACGGGAGCTGGTGCATGGTGATGGTGGACTGGAGCTGGAGCATATTGTTGTACAGGAGCTGGAGCATGATGATGGTGAACTGGAGCTGGAGCTTGGAAGCTTACAGGTGCTGGTGGAGGAATGTACTCAACTGATGGAGCTGAATGGAATACTGGAGCTGGAGCATGGTGGTGTTCCACTGGACCAAAACTCTGTACTGGTGGCAAGTATTCGTTGAAGAGTTCGTTGACATCGCGACGATGACGGAATCTCTTCACGGTCCTGTAACGGTAACCATCATCTGCCAATGAATGTGCTGGTTCAACATCCAAAAAGTTGTTGCCAACAACTTCCTCAACAGGAGGAAGGTACTCACTGGATGGTCCTCCAGCGCTTACAGCGGCAATTATTGCCAATCCAATTAAAATAATTTTCTGTTAAACGCAAAAAGAAAAAAAAAACAGTCGAATCTATAATCCATATATCGAATCTCAATGCAATCTCTTACCATTTCTCTATCTTCCTCTTCCTCGTCAAAGATTCGAATGATGTCGCATCATAGTTGTCCACATCATTTATAGTCGTGGAAAAAATTAACTATCATCTCTCCTCCCCCGGCCGGCTCTAAGCAAACGAGCTATCTCCGCATATCTTAGATCGATGCTTTTTCAATACGATTTTGCCACAAGAATAAATAATGTTTTCCCAAAAAAAAAAAGAAAAAGAAAACAAAACAACAAAAAAATGTCCAAAAATTAAAAACAAAACCACAGAAATTTGAATTTGAATAATATGGTAAGGCAGAGAAGATTAAAATTAAACGCACAGTACGAGTCAAGAGTAAGGGAACGGTGCGTAAATTCGTTGTAAATCTTTTGAGAAAAAATAAATGCGCTCAAGCTGGGACAGAGTTATAAGATTTCTGTTTTTTTTTTTGCGAAGTGCTTCAAAAACGGTTTCAATAATAAAACAAGCTCGGTATATGGATGATCATAATATGTGAGTTTTCCTGCAAACCAGAGCTGTCTGCGACAACAATCTCTGGAACGTATTTCGTTTGCATGTACCGCCAATCAAATTGATATAGGACACTTTATTTGGAAGCATATTTAAAGCATTTTTAATTTTGAGAGCGATGGGATCGTAATCGCAGGCTATTATGGTTTGCACAAGGCTTTATACTGCTCTCCGCTGATGATTACTTGAAAAGAAAAGCGCTGCTTAATACAATAATCGAACTTTACATAAGCCCAATCTTTGTTGCTATTAATTGATCCTTAAGTCCCTAGTGAGTATCTTATTATCATCGAATGTTTTTTTGCAATGCCCCCCAAATGGTAAGGAACTAGAAAGTAAATACAAATAAATAAGATAGCGCAACTAAGCTCTGGGCCTGCAATTTTGTTACCAAACTAAATAAGAAAGTTATCGATGGGAACAAAAAAGACACATAAAAGCGCTGATTGGTTCTTTATGTAGCCTCGTTTCGTAGTTTAAACTGAACGTCATTAATTTTTTTTTGTCTTTTTTTTTAATATTTAGTTGAAAAAAGTCAAGCAACATGTGAATCTAAACAAAACTTAGCCAAAACTCCAGACGTCTTCTAACAACCATTACTACCAACAAATAAATCCTTATAGACTTAGGGCTATCTGTAACAAACTTTTCTTAATAAAGGGTTCGCCATCTAACGTTTTTTTTTCAACTAGTGCTTATTTCGTGAATGGTAACACTTAGCTCATATCTGATTTGACAGATAATTAGTTTTATCCTTCCGCTGAACGAATATGGTTATGTATACGCTTGAACAACGCTGAGATATATTGCGACATTGCTTTGAAAAACATGGTGATGTTCTCATCCACGTTTCTTTGACTCCCATCTAATTGAAGAAAAGCTAAATCATCTAAATGATGAGTATATTCCTGGCCCCGATGGTATACCCGCCATACTTCTTAAGAAATGCTCCTCCAATCTTTCCCTTCCTCTCTCAAAAATCTTTAACTTGTACATATCCCTAGGAGTTTTCCCCCAAGCTTGGAAAACGGCGTTTATAACCCCTGTACACAAAAAAGGTCCTAAGTGCGACGTGAAAAATTATCGTCCCATCGCTAAACTATCGCATATACCCAAAATTTTCGAAAGCATTTTGTATGAAAACTTAAGTTTTCGTTGCAAATCTCTCATTTCCCCTAGACAACACGGGTTCCTCAAAGGCAGGTCAACAACAACAAACCTCGTTGACTTTGTCTCATTTTCTCTCTCAGCCTTGAAAAATGGAAAGGAGGTCGATGTAATTTCAACTGACTTTAGTAAAGCTTTCGATAAAATCTCTCACAAACTTATTCATTTTAAACTTTCCACCCTCGGCTTTGAACCCATTCTGTTGAGATGGATATCTTCTTATTTAGAAAACCGTTTTCACAGTGTTCGTTGCAGATTCGCCTTATCCAGCCGCTTTCTAACTACATCCGGTGTTCCCCAAGGCAGCCATTTAGGCCCTCTCCTCTTCATTCTCAGTATTAACGACATTGAAATGATCATCAAACACTCCTCTATCTCTCTCTACGCGGACGATACCAAGTTTTACCGGGTCATTTATTCTTCTGAAGACTATTCCCACCTCCAACAGGATCTCGACAGTTTTTCAATATGGTGCTCCAAAAACTGCCTGGAGCTAAATGTTTCCAAGTGCCAGTCAATAACCTTCTCACGTACACGCATCAAATCTCCTCCCCGTCTCTATCTGCTAAACAGTCAAATCATCTCCTCCGTTGAGGTGATTCGAGACCTTGGGATTATTTGCGACCGTGAGCTGAATTTCCTCAAGCATATCGAGATCGACGATATAATCCTTAAGGCAAATTCAGCACTTGGCTTCGTGAAACGATGGTCCAAAGAATTTGTAGACCCCTACGTAACCCGCTCCCTTTATATTTCATTTGTTCGTCCGCTTCTTGAATACGCTTGTCAAGTTTGGTCGCCTTTCCAACAAGTGCACATTGCCAGAATTGAGAGTATACAACGCCGTTTCCTTCGATTTGCTCTTCGTGGTCTTAATTATTGGAGTAATCCTTTGATATTGCCTCCTTATCAAGACCGAATCAAACTCCTCAACCTCAATACGCTGAAAGATCGGAGAGAAATATTTGACATTCTCTTCATTCACCGAATCTTTACAGGTACCATTGACTGTCCAGCCCTTACCGAATCCATCTTTCTAAATACTAACCCTCGTAACACACGGAATCCCCGTCTCTTCTATCTTCCCACCCATCGAACCTCCTACGGCTCCAATGAACCCATATCCCGAATGCTGAGGAATGTCAATTCTCACTGTTCTAGTTTTGACTTCAATATGAGTACTCCTTGCCTTAAGCTCCGTCTCCTAAACCCTCCAACTAGTTAAGTTTTAGCTATTAAATTTTAGTCTGTAAGTTAGATTGAGTAATAGCTTGTATTAAGCCGAATAAATGGGGGTTATGCCCCCACCAAAATTAAAATTTTCAGATGAAGATCATTTTGATCTTGGCGGGTATATAAACAAGCAAAATTGTCGCATTTGGGGCATAGAAAACCCGCACGCATACATTGAAAAGCCGATACATCCAAAACGAGTCACTGTTTGGTGCGGATTTTGGTCCAGAGGCATAATTGGGCCATTTTTCTTCGAAAATTAGCAAGGAGTGGCCGTTACAGTCAATGGCGATCATTATCGGCCACGTTGAACGAATTTTTGTTCACAAACATTGAAGAGGAGGATATTGGCAACATTTGGTTTCAACAGGACGGCGCGGCGCGGCGCTACTTGCCACACAGCCGAAGCTACACTCGATGTTTTGCGCCCTGTTTTTAAAGATAGCATTATCAGCCTCAGAGCTGATGTTATTTGGCCACCTCGGAGCTGCGATTTGACACCGTTGGACTATTATTTGTGGGGTGGCGTAAAAGGTTAGTACTGCGCCGACAAGCCAGAGATAATTGACGCTTTAAAAGACAATATTCGTGAAGCCATTGGTGAAATACAGCTGCACACAATCGATAATGTGCTTAAAAATTGGACCGATCGTGTAGGTTTCTGCATGGCCAGCCGAGGCAGCCATTTGAACGAAATTATTTTCCATTATCAACCGAAAGGATAATAATAATAAAAAAGGAAAGTTGAGAAAATATTTAGCAGTTTTTTTATAGCATTTTCAAAAAAAAAAAAATTATTTGGCGAACCCTTTATATTGCATTATTATTATTTCAGTGTACATCACTTTTTCTTCTTTAATCTTTAGTTTGCAATGAACCTTTCAATTTCCTCTTTGGTGGACCAAAATAAGTAAAACAACATCACCATCATACGCTGCGCAGAAAACCCCGAAGTAAAAACAGCAAAATAAGCACCAATTTAAAATTCGAGTTCACTGAAAAGTACAGCTCACAGTGACTTGGGTCTAAGAGGGCAATAAGAGGAAAGACTAACTGTAAATTTAGCGTCCTCATGACGTACAACGCAAATTCACTGTACAGCCTGGAAAAGAGGACGTCATTAAATTTTTTTTTTTTTTTTTTAAACATAACCCTGACATTGCACTCATTTCAGAAACCAACATAGCCAAATGGAACAATATTAATATTAATAAATATTCTACTTTCAGGAAGGACACAACTAGAGGTACTGCCATTTTTATCCGGGAGAAAATCTCAACTGAAGTCACCGAGCATACCATCCAAGTAAAAACAGCAAAAAACGATTGAGGCCACGGCTATCACTGTTCAACATGGACGCGATGAAACACTTGGAGTAGTGAGCATCTACGCGAATTGCTCATCCAACGTCACCAATATCAAACACGATCTTCAAAAACTCCACAACTTCATCAGCGGAAGGACATACGGGCTGATAGGCGGTGACTTCAGCGCTCGACATACCCTATGGATGGGCACCACATGCAGTATTGAAGGAATGGCCATTACCAATTGGTTGGACGATACAGCGAGAATCACAATCTCGTTGCTGTATCTCAACCAAAGCCGACCTTTCCTAGGACACCGTCAGCTCTGGACTTCTTCCTAGCAACATCTAACCAAGTGAATGTACTGCCAGAGTTAAGAAACTTTGCTTGCACGGCAATACCCAGTGACTCCGACCACGAAGCGGTACAAACATCTATTAACCTTAATAAACCTTTTATAATCTCAGCACCACCACCAAAGCACTTCATCAACTACACGAAGTTGGATGTTGAGAAGCTTCAAAGAGATGTCGAGGACGGCATAACCCTCCTACCAACCAACAGGAACCTGCAAAACATGGAAATTGATGCTGGAATCGAGGACCTGGAAACAGCCGTCAGAAATGCCTTAGATTGCCAAAAGAAGCCGAAAACTTCCAAGGATGGATACCAGCACCTACCAGCCTACATTCAAAACCTATACCACCTATATACGACTGAGGAAAGGACTTCAGAGGATTCGGCAACGTGAACTCAACACAAGCAATTACGATTACCAGTCTTGGCTGAGCGAGCTTAACTTTACCAACACAATGTTCAGGAATGCAGTTCAGCACCACAACAACATGCAATTCCAAAAGAGACTGCAAAACATCAAACCTGTTCCGGATACCTTCAAAAACATCAACAGGATAGTCGGCAAAAGGCCAGATATGCCAGAGAAGATCACCACCAACAGAGGAGAAGTATCATCATCCGAGGATAAAGGTGTCGTGTCAACTCCACCTCCTGACCCTGCATTCCTAAACGATGTGGACTCAACCATCCAGCTGATTGAAGGAAGCAAGTGAAGGCACCATTTTCACAAACCCAGAAGACATTCTAGATTTGATCCAAAGTGGGCGCCCCAAAAAATCAGCTGGGCTAGATAAAATTTCAAAATTAGTTTTAAAGATACTTCCTCAGACAGTGATGATCTTTCTGGCCATTGTGATGAACAACTGCCTCAACAACTGCCACTTTCCCGAGCGATGGAAGAAGGCGAAGATCGTGGCCTTTCCCAAAAAAGGAAACCGAAACATTGTGTCTGGTTACAGGCCCATATCCCTACTCAGCAGCATCAGCAAAATTCCGGAGGATCTGGTTCTCCGAAGGCTCAAGGCATTCTGCAATGACAACAGCATCATCCCGAATACGCAGTTTGGATTCCGGGAGAAACATTCCACCATTTATCCACTCCTGAAGCTCCAAGGGGACGTTGTAAGGAAACTCAACAACCACCAAACAACAGTTGGATGTTTCTTGGACGTTGAAAAGGCATTTGATAGTGTCTGGATAAACGGACTTATCTATAAACTTACCATTTTACGTTTTCCAGGTTCATTAATAAGAATTTTGTTCAATGTTCTTCATTCCAGATCTTTCTACGTCTAAGTAGACAACACCGTGTCTTCAACCATACTTATCCGAGCAGGGGTTGCTCAACGACTCATTGACCTACGCGCACTCACTGTCACCTGTGAACGCTGCTCGTAGAGTTGAAGACCACATAAAGAAGCTTTTCGAGTACTACGAACTATGGGGAATCAAAATTAATTCAGCGAAATCCGAGCTAATTTGCATAAGAAGAACCACACAAGGACGAAGACGTTCGAGATCAGCCACAAACTGCCACAACATCTGCGTAAACCTTCCCGACAGTACACAACTCAGGCCGAAAAAGCAGGTCAAGTATCTAGGAGTCCACTTCAACGAACTGATGCGTTTCAACCCGTACGCCACTGCAGTCGTCAAAAAAGCTAACTTTGCTTTCCAGCGCAAAAGAAGTGGACTCAGCCAAAACACAAAATTGTTGCTATACAAGCAGCTAATACGACCCGTGTTCACCTACTGCTTCCCCGTCTGGCTTACAATATCCAAGACTAAAATGCAAAAAGTGGCTGTATTCGAGAGGAAGGTTCTGCGCATATACACAGGGCTTGGATACGATCCGATACGCAGGAAAAACGTCAGCAATAGAAAGCTCTATGAAGGAGCAAGGGTCATCCCCATAGAGAAATACATGGTGCAATCTGGAAGACGCCTACTGGAAAACCTGGTCAACCATCCGAACCCCTTAGTAAGAAGGATAGCAGAAGGAGACCGACACCCGGACCTGAGATACATTGATGCGATGACACTAATGGAAGACGACACATTCAACAACGATGAGGTAATGGCCTTCTACGCTGAGGCAGCGTCAACTCACCACACCGTAGCTAGCAGCTCTAGGACCTATATTCCTATGGGAACGGGAACGTAAACGAGAACGTAGAAACTACTGAACCGATTTCAAAAACTCTACGCTATCAACGAGTAACATAAACTTTAATTCATCCCCATATTCCCACGGAAACGGGATTGGGAAAGCAAACTTTGAAACTACTGGACAGATTTCAAAAATTCTTTCTGCTCTAGGATGCTACACTATCCCCAGTAGCATAGATTATATTTCATTTCTTTATTCCCAAGTGAACAGAAACGGGAGCTACAACAGGGACCGCATGACCAATTTTAAAAATGTTTTCAACTTTAAGATAATTAAGATAACATATATGTAAATTATTTCATCTTCATATTTCCTATAGGGACCCGGGCAAAGCCAGTAGGCTCAGCTATATATTTTTTTTTTCCGGGAACGGGATTGGGAACGGAAACCTAGATACTACTGGACCGATTTAAGAATTGGGATGATACATTATCCCTCAGTAACTAAGATTATAATTCATCCCTATTAGGAATTTTTCGGGAACGAAAACATGAACCTCAAAACTACTTGACCGATTTATAAAATTCTTTCGAATTTAGGATGATAGGTTAGGTAAGGTTAAAATGGCTGTCAGGAACTGACACACTTAAACCAATATTAGGTCAATTGTGATAACATAAAAATGATGCGAGGGAGTACCTCACTTAACAAAACTATTTGGAGCTTTTAATAAAGCGGAGGAGATGTAGGGGATCTGTGTTCACCAGATCGCTTGGATCATGATGATCCATCGCGTGATTGGGAACGCAAGGTTTATAAAAAATTTTGACCAATTTCAAAAGTTCTTTCGAATTTTATAATTCAAGAACAGCTGTACCGATTTGGCTGAAAACTGGTGGGGAGGGAGTTCCCGTCCTTTTATTCCCGTGGCAATATGCGGATAAAATATAGTACATGTTACGTATCTCTCCGAAATGTTTCATCTAAAACTCAAAAGAATTTTTTAAAATTGCTCAAATAGTTTTAAGGTTCCCGTTGTCGTTTCCGATCCGTCTTGCATTCGCTATGACCATAAATAAATCACAAAGTCAATCGTTGAATGTTTTTCCCATGTTGAATTATATGTGGCATGCTCACGAGTCGGAAGATCATCTGCGTTAATTGTTCTCGCGCCTGATAGTAAGACGAAAAATATCGTCTTTCACACGGTGCTTCAGTGAAAAGTGCAACAAATGCAAATAAATAAATCTATCTATCTATCTATCTACGTATATATAAAAAATAGGATGTATGTATGTTTGTATGTATGTCCGGTATAGACTCCTAAGCCACCCAACGGATTTTTATGAAATTTCCAGGGTTAAAATAGTTTAGCCCAGAGATAGTTTCTGTTAAGGTTTGATCCCCATATTCCCACAGGAACGGGATTATGAACGGAAACTTAGAAACTACTGGATTGATTTCAAAATTTCTTTCAGCATTAGGAGTGTGTAGCACCCCCCTCCATCATTAACTTATGCTATGTCCGCACCTGAGAGTTAAACTTGTTTAACTCAAAACAATCCCAAACCAACATGATAACCAAGTGGTTTGCCATACAAAATGAAACCTTTTTAGTCACTGGGTTTCGAGATAACCTACTCGAGACCAAAGGCGCTGAATGCACTATTTCCAATATTCCATTGAATTTGACATTTAAGAGGGTGGAAGTGAGTGTAGAGAGAATGAATTCTCTCATACGTCGTTGACGTTCTGCTCACACTTGTATGTCTGTCTCTTTTTAACTTAAGACAAAAAGATAAACTCAAAACTTTTTTGCATATGCGGACACTACTTGGTTAACTCAAACCATACTGGAACGAAACCCAGGTTAACTTCAGGTGCGGACATAGCATTAGACAATATTTCATCCCTATAATTCCACGGGAACAAAAACAGGAACGAGAACATGAACATTAAAGTTCTTGACCGATTTCAAATATTCTTTCAACTGTATGTTACATGATCCCTCAGTGACATAGACTTATAGGGACGGGGTTGGGAATGGAAACTTAGAAACCACTGGACGGCTTTAAAAAATTCTCTCAGCAATGGGATGCCACATAATACCTCACTAACTTAGCGTAAACCTCATTCATATAATCCCACAGGAAAAGAAACAAGAACGAGAACGGGAACCTTAAAGTTATTTGACCGATTTCAAAAATTCTTTTAACTCTAGGATGTTACATTATCATACATAGACAAAGACTTACATTTCATTCACATATTTCCATGGGGTCGGAAGATCCCACAGGAACGGGGTTGGGAACGGAAACATAGAAGTTACTGGACAGATTTCAAAAATTCTTTTACTACAGAGATGCCACATAATCCCTCAGTAACTAAGGGTAGACTTCATCCCTATAGCCCCACGGGAACAGAAACAGGGGCGAAAATGGGAACCTTAAAGTTACTTGACCGATTTCAAAAATTCTTTCGACACTAGGAAGTAATGTAACATTTAGTGTCCGACCGAAGGTCGATTTGTAGCCGAAGCCGAAGCCGATGATTCGGCTTGACATTAACCTTCGGCCGAAGCCGAAGCTTCAATAACTTGAAGAATTTTCGTTCCAGATTGACTAAAAATGAAAAAAATTATGATTTTTTTCTAGAATAGGTTCGTTAGTTGAAGCCCTGAGGTCACTCTGTGGTCGCCACAAAGCGTTTTTTGAAATACCTAAGTTTGCCCTGAATGTCAAACAGAGTGTTTTTTGAGCCTTGGGGTTGACCTGGGTTTGGTACAAAAAGATTCGCCCTTGGTTTCTTCTGGGGCGAGTTGAGGGCTGTTAAATGGCATGTATTTTTATTCAAATGACAGGGATTTGTGGTGATTTTGTGGTTTAGTGTTTTTTGAGGACTCATAGAGTTTTCAAGGAAACCTGGGTCAACTCTGGGTAAAGCTTAAAACGAATCTAGTGTGTGCATGCAGTAACCAAATTAACGGGATAAATTAAATTAACGTTTCAAAAATAATAACAATTTGAACTAGTATTAATATTTTATTGAAATTAAGGAAAAGAACAACAAATAACTCAACACTGTTCTACGTTCTACGAAAAACGGAATTTTTTTTCAGCCCCTAGCACAACGCACAACAGCCGAAAACTAAACCTTCGGCTTCGGCCAAAACTTTGGCATATTTTGGCCGAAGCCGAAGGTTTAGCCGATTGTAGATTTATTAGCCGAATGTGGCCGAAGCCGAAGCCGAAGCTTCGGTCGGACACTAGTAACATTATCTCTCAATGACATAGACTTATAATTCATTCACATATTTCCATGGGAACGGAAAATTCCCACAGGCGCGAGGTTGGGAACGGAAACTTAGAAATACAAGAAGAAAGCTATGTTGTATAAGTAAGGCCCCTTCTGTGCTAACTAAATATTGAGACAAACAAAGTATATTCCATCATTATAACTTAAGTTAAGAAAAATTGTAAAAATTAATGATCAATAAAAATCAATAGAATTAAATTGAAAGTATAATGTCCAGTGCTCTCTCGCTGTGAATTTACTGGCCCTTCTGTCTCAGAGCAAGCCCCTAATCGACATTCTAGTATGATTTCAGGAATCGCTATACCGGGAGAGAGTTCTCTAAAGCCAAGCTGTGAAGCTGAAACCCAACCAACAAAGAACGACGAAATGAAATTCGTTTTAGCCTAGTTACCCAAATTAAGTTGCGAAGCCGAAAATCACTGTCATCCTCGTTCAAATCCGAAACTTTATACTTGAAACCCTGACGTGTCATCATCCAAGAGTCTAGTCCTGAAACCCAGAATCATCCCCAGCCAGAAGCCAGAGTCGCATCTTCTCTCACCAAAGGAGATTTCACCCGAACATGCCAGACCTACATACTTAGTTCCACTGAATCATGAAACTCTACTAAGTTAAATATGAATCCAGCTTTTTATTTATAATGATTAGTTTTAGGAAATAAACTAACTTCATTAAACTAAAGTTGTGCTATAGGTACTTCTTCAGTAAACCTTGGATCCGACGAGCTAACCCTCAACCTCAGATTAAAAGCATCCTCACAAATCTTTGAACCCTTTTACTTTTCTTGTGTTTTGCGAATTACAATGACACTTTAGATTCCTAAATCTTTTAACGTATCTTCACTTTTCCCACCGACTGTGTCGATGAGTGTGGAAAATTTTAATATGCATATCATACCAACTAGTTCTCAGCATTTACAAAACTTGTATGACTTAACTGGCCAAGAAGGTTTTCTAGTTTTGGATTTTGCGTGTGATCGAACAGGCCCATAATAATGAAAATAGATATTTTACAGCATGCAGCATGTTTACAACAAAAATTTATCAATGTGTCGCACTTCGTATATACCAACACGGATGCTTGTAAATTGGCGATCTTCTTTTCAACGTCTTAGTTGGGTTTTTTGAGGCTTTTTCTTAATTTTTCTTACAACACTAGAATATTTTCTTGATTTGCTTATGCCATTTCAGATATTCTATTTTGATAAAAGGTTAATTAAATATGCTAAGTTTATAGGCAATATGACGGTATTAGTAAATGAGTTTTTTTTGGTTAAGAACCGTTGACATTTCTGAAATTTATAACATTTTGGCAGTATACCGTTTTGCCTCTTTTTTACTAACGCAGACAGAGAGAGCATTGAACTTGCGAAAGGTTGCATTGGGAATCGTCTGAATGAATGAAAACTTCCGCTAGACAAATTTTCAAAAATTGTTTAAGTGGGAAGTAAAATATTAAATTATTTGATTGCTGTGCCAATGAACTATCCATAATTTAGGGTTAAGCCTATGGCACTGTTAAAAAACGAGGTGGGGGACAGCCACATTCATCTATGCGCTTTGCTAGACAATTTGTTGTGATAAGATATATCAAAAGACTCTTTGACGCTTAAAATACTACTCATCATCAGGGCAAACTTGCATGTTAGTTGACATACAACTTTGTGGAATAAGATTTACTTTAAGTCTAGTGGAAGCCTAGACCTTGAGCTGTAAGTAGGTGCAATCACTCGATCAACCATTGATAGTTTGCTTACTAAATTATTCAAATTTTACGCGTTGGGTATCGCGTGCGTGAACTTATCATTTCACAGAATCAAAACAATGATCAGATTCAGAGTTTAGTAAGACGCAGACGTAGCCATTACCCACGAAACAGGCAAAGGAGGCCGGACATTATATTTGCATGTTAATTGATTCAAAGCAGACGAATTCAATTTCGTGGGCCTATTATTTTCTATATAATTGGACTCGAATCAAGTTTTTATTTTTAAAAAGCTTGAATTTTGAGTTCGGATAAAGTTGCATACGAAAACTTATTACTATCGCTTCGGTAAAGAATCTGGAATGTTATTTAATATTTTAATTTTTGTCGTATGACCCCGAGATTGAGAATCAACATCTTAAATTGTGGGATACTTGTGCTAAAAAAGTGTAAGAGTCAGCTGCAGTCAATAAATGAAGGCCAAATTGAAGCTGTGATGAAATGTAAATTTTGATATTTACAAACACAAAAAAACTAGCGGAACCGTTTGCACTGTTTAAAAAAATATCAAGCCCTATGGAAGAACTCTCGTGGTACCCGTGGTGTGATGGATAGCATGTCCGCCTGTTAATCCAGACGATCGAGTTCGAATCACAACAGAGCCAAAAATGTTTTTTCCTCGGGTATCGCCTTTCGCGAGGAATTGGCAAGTCCTCCGTTAGTATTCATTGCCATGAAAAGCGCTTTCTCGATACGCCGTTCGGAATCGGCAGAAAATTGTAGGTCCCCTCCATTTCCTCACAAGGCATGGTTGTGAGAAATGCGCTAGGCCCAGGGGCTCCTCGCTCTGTTGCCCCACCCTATTTATTTATTTTTATTTATGGAAGAACTCGCTTATAGAATTGTCATCATCTTTTTAGGGACAGTCACTGCTACACATGGTGTTGATACTTGAAGGAGAACTGACAACGGCAATGCCAGAGATAAATACATTACCCAGCAGCAGGTAAAAAAAATACAACAATGCGAATTGAAGTGTTGTATGGCAAGGGACCGGGCATTCCTCTTGGCCTTTAAGAGGCGAAACTCTACAATTAAGGCGATTGGATGTAAAACAAGAGCTTAAACGATATTCGAATTTAGAACAAAACATTGTAAGATTGGAATCGGTGTTATCCTTGTGGAAGGGGTGCTTGGAAGTGTGTTGACAGTATAGAAGTCAAGTGGCGGTTTGAGGTCTCTTGAATAGGTATGGATACAAGAAAAGGTGTGGAATATTATCAGGGCATATGCTCCCCAAATTTAATGTGAGCGGGGGGAGAAAGATGTATTTAGGTTAGATTTTCGCAATCTATTTATGGATATCCCAAAAGAGAAGTTCTTTTGCTATTTGTCTAACATCATCACATGGCAACAAAGCTAAGTGCCCCGAACCAACTTCGTGAAAGTATTGCCCACACGTCAAAAAAGATAGGTTGAGCCATTTATAGCTTTTAATAAAGCAATAGTGATGAAGGGTACCTACAAAACAAGCAGAATGGCCAATAGAGGAACCCCGCAGGGAGGAGTTCAATCTCCCCTACTGTGGAACTTGGTCGTTAACAAATTGATAATCGACCAAAAGGACGAAGGATTCAAAATCATAGCCTATGCCGATGATGTAGCAATTGCCGTTTCAGGCAAGCACCCACAAACCCTAGCTGAACTGCTACAAACAACACTTAACAAGCTTAATAATTGGGCTGTATATTGTGGTCTGAACATCAATCCACACAAAACGGAATTAGTTCTCTTTACGAGGAAACACAAAATTCCGGACTTCAGACCCCCAACTATTAAAATGGTAACTCTCACACTGTCAAATCAGGCTAAATATCTAGGTCTCATTTTTGACAAAAAACTGACCTGGAAAACCAATATTGGTTAGGTTAGGTTTAAATGGCTGTCAGGAAAACAAACTGACACACTTAGACCAATATTAGGTCCATTGTGATACCATAAGTATTATGCGAGGGAATACCTCACTTAACAAAACCATTTGGAGCTTTTAATAAAGCGAAGGATATGCAGGGGATCTGTGTGTGCCAGATCGCTTGGATCATCAAGAAAATATTTTCCTAGATGCCGCTTTCTTTTAAAAGAGAGTGCAGGACATGAGCAGAGGAGGTGTGGGATTGTCTCCTCCTCCTCCTCATCTAAGCAACTTCTGCAGAAGTCATTTGAGGGAACGCCAAGTCTTATGGCGTGTCTTCCTATCAGACAATGTCCGGTGATGACATTGATTACGGAGCTAACTTGCAATCTGGTAATTGATAACAAATGTCTTGTGCGTTTTGGATCTAGACCAGGCCATATCCGTTTTGTTGCCACGCACGTGGTGATATTGTACCACCTATGATTTGTTCTATCCATTGCCTCTTGCTTTAGCATAAGTTTACATGTAGCGATTGGTATACCAATATTCAACCTGCTGGTTGAGATCGGTAGAACGGTTCCTTCTCTGGCGAGTTCATCGGCTTTGCAGTTACCCACGATATCTCTGTGCCCCGGCACCCAAATAAGGTGAATATTGAACTGTTCAGCCATCTCCTTAAGAGATAAGCGACAGTTGAGGGCGGTTACTGAGTTCGTAGAAACAGCGCCGAGTGATTTGAGGGCAGCTTGACTATCTGAGAAAATCCGGATATTCGTTGAGGATATCACGTTTTCTCTTAGCCATGATAGGACCTCTTTGATCGCCAGAATTTCCGCTTGGAACACGCTACAATGGTTTGGAAGGCGGAACGAGAGACTTACGTTAAGTCGGTTTGAGTACACCCCACAGCCTACCCCTTCTTCGGTTTTTGAACCATCTGTATAGAAATGAATTGAATCATCTCTCAAAAATTCTTCGTCTTCCCAGGTCGTTCTCGGTGGGATTGAGACTTGGAACTTATTATCAAAAACCAATTGGGGGATGGTGTAGTCGGAGTGACAGGGGATTGATCCGAATAAATTCAGGATTGCAGCATGACCGATGTTGTTATCGGTCCATTGGGAGATAGCTCTCATACGAGTGGCTGCACTGGCGGCCATTTGTTTGCTGAAGATATCTAGTGGTGTGAGGTTTAGGAGTGTATTTAGTGCAGCTGAGGGTGTTGATCTCAGTGCTCCACTTATACACAGACAGGCTGTTCGTTGGACCTTGCTTAAATTATCGCAGTAGGTCCTTTTATCAAGAGCGGTCCACCATACCACTACTCCGTATGTGAGTATTGGTCTGATGACCGCGGTGTAGAGCCAGTGGGTGATTTGGGGGGAGAAACCCCATTTGTTACCAATGGCTTTTTTGCAGGAAAATAAGGCCACGCTGGATTTCCTGATTCTTTCCTGTATATTGGCTTTCCAATTTAGCTTTTTGTCTAGGATTATACCTAGATATTTGGCTTCGTTTGAAAGTACAAGTGAGATTCCATTTATTGATGGAGTTATTAGTTGAGGAATTTTATATTTCCTGGTGAAGAGAACGAGTTCAGTTTTCTGAGGGTTGACCCCCAGATCACATTTTCCCGCCCATTTTAGAAGTTTATTTAGAGCGGTCTGCATCAGGTCCGTAAGGACGTGAGCATGTTTGCCGGACACCGCAATGGAGACGTCATCTGCATATGCAATCACTTTGAATCCCTCAGCTTCTAAGTCAACTAGAAGTTCATTGACTACTATATTCCATAGAAGAGGGGATAGGACTCCGCCTTGCGGTGTTCCTCTACTGACAGATCTCTTTGCAGAGAAGTTTCCTAGAGTAGAGTTGATTCTCCTGCTTTTTAGCATTAGATTTATCAACTCCACTATGGAATCATCTACTTTGAGCTTCGTCAGTGCCTTTGTAATTGCAGAGTTGCTGACGTTGTTGAAGGCGCCCTCTATGTCGAGGAAGGCGGCCAGAGTGAATTCTTTGTGATGGAGGGAATATTCTATAGTACGTACCAGGGTGTGTAGGGCCGTTTCTACAGATTTTCCCTTGCAGTAGACGTGTTGTGCTGTAGATAACAATTTTGGATCTATAGCTGTACGCAGGTGGATATCAATCAGTCGTTCTAAAGTTTTAAGAAGGAAAGATGATAGACTTATTGGTCGGAGATCTTTTGGGTTTACGTGGGATGATTTCCCAGCCTTAGGTATAAACACCACCTTGACTTCTCTCCACTGAGTGGGGATATAGTTCAAGGTGGTACAGCCGATGAGAATTACTTCAAGGACAGGGATAATAATGTCCGCGGCCTTTTGAAGTTCGGCTGGAATTATACCATCAGGTCCAGGGGATTTGTATGGGTCAAAGCTGTTAATGGCCCAAACTAGTTTTTCCCTTGTAATCAGATCGGGGTTGTTTGTTGTTATGCTACCTGGTTCTGTGGAATCATAGTTGCATAAGTTCTTAGAGCTTCCTGGAAAGTGAGTGTCCAGAAGCAAATTGAGCGTTTCTTCGCAGGATTCTGTCCAGCCGTCAGCTGTTTTCAAACTGCTAGGCATGGTCGGACTCTTTGAGAGGATTTTTCTTAATCTAGAAGCTTCTGAAGTATCTTCTATTTTTCCACAGAAGTTTCTCCAGGAAGTTCTTTTATTCTTCCTCAGTTGATATTTATAAGTTTTGAGGGATTCCTTGTAGGAGTCCCAGTCTATTAAAGTTTTAGATTGTTTAGCTCGGTTGAAAAGTTTTCTACATTCCTTCCTGAGCGGTTCTAGCCCCGAGCTCCACCACAGTGGTTTCTGTTTTCCTCTTATTTTTATAAGAGGACAGGATTTCTGCAGTGAATGGTTAAGGGCAGTGGTAAGATCATTGACTTTTTTGTCTAGATCCTGTTTGTTTGTAGGGTTTTGTAAAAGTTCAGGTTTAATAAACTTTTCCAAAATTACCCGATATTTTTGCCAGTCAGTTTTCCGATAATTTCGGAAGACTGGTTGCTTGAGAGGTTCCTCATTTAGATCAAATTGAATGTATCTATGATCAGCAAAGGAGTGTTCAGTAGATACTTTCCAATTAGTAATCCTATGATGAACCGAGTCGGAGACAAGAGTGATATCTAAAACTTCTTGTCTGTTTTTGGTAATGAATGTTGGTTCATTGCCAATATTACTTACTATAAGGTTAGTACTTAAAATAAAATCAAAAAGTGACTCACCCCTTTCATTTATGTCAGTACTACCCCATACTGTGTGATGCGCATTAGCATCGCATCCAATGATGAGGCAGATCTTCTGCCGTTCTGCTGCAGCGACAATCCTTTTAAATAAGTCGCATGGAGGAGGGCCAGGATGGTCATGGCCGAGGTAAGCTGATACCAGCCAGTAGATGTTGTCACTGGTCTGGTATCTTATTGTGGTTACATCACGATTGCTGTAATGAGGGAGTAAAAATACATTAGTGCTACTTCTTACCAATATGCAGGATCTGGGTTCACCTTTGTCCTTCATATACAGTAGAGTATATCCAGGAGTCCTTAGTCCTCGAACGGTGGACTTGATGATCCAAGGCTCTTGGATAAGGACAATGTCTTCCCCCCTCTTGTTTAGACGGAGAAGAAGGGAGGCCGAAGCCTGCTTGGAGTGTTGGAGGTTAATCTGAGTTAGCTGCACCATCTTGGGAACAACTAAGTAGACTAACCCCCACCACGGTCTGGTTGAGGTCGTCGTCTGTTTCGCTCTCAGAGTTTGACCTAAGAAGGTCATCCTCGCTGAGCGAAACCTCGTTAGCGGAGTCATCAGTCTCCAAGTCGGAGAATTTGACGACGTTTTGGGCATCGGAGTCATCAGTCTCCAAGTCGGAGAATTTGACGACGTTTTGGGCATCCAAGTCGGATGTGGAGGGTTTGTTATCATACGTTTCAGCAGAAGATGTGCCGAGTTCGTCTATCTCCATGGATGGAGGGTCGACTTGCCCTGCGGGTTCTTCCACTGAAGACGCACTTTTTGTTATGGTAGATGGAACGATGTTCTGTTCTTCATCTTTTTTGTATATTTTTAAGGCAATATTTGACCAGCCGAACCGAATCACGCCTTTTGTCGCAGCCAGGGGAGCTAGGGAGTCCTTATTGATGACTATTATAGCCGATCTATAGTGACCCTCCGGCTCTTCCAGCTTCGCGACTTTCCAGTCATGGGTAGGAAGGGCTGGATTGCCGAATTGAATCATTTTCATGATTGTTTCTTTGCAGGAGAGTTCTGCTGGTAATCTAGCGCGAGCTCTAGGCCTGCAAGGGATATCCTCCCTTGACACGACTTCAAGCTTAGCACCAGGCCAGAGTCCCTCTAACCTGCTTATCGCAAGCTTATACAGATCGCGCGATCTTTCTCCATCAAACGCGATTAACCTGACGCGCCCCTGATACCATCCTGCGTCCTCAAAGATGGCAGGTTCCCCTGGGTTTTCCATCATAAGAGTCCAGTAGGAGGCCTGGAGCTTGTTCATGATGATCGCCCATTGATCGAAAGAGATCGCACCATCCGCGTTACTCCTGTCAATGACAGCGAAAATGGGTTTGTCCTTCAGTGCGTCACTGTACGACATGTCTTTTTTGGAGCTGAGGGTGCTTGGTTTTTGCACCTTAGGCCTTTTGGCGTTCGGGGTTGACTGCTCGAACGAGCGTTGGCGCTTAGACGTTGAGTCTTCGCTGTGTTTTTCATTTATTGCAATGATTTTCATTGCCCACTCAAGTTTGGCAGATTGCGTTGAATCAAGCTTAGGTTTAGGTACCGCACCTAACACCTTCGCAATTTTCTCCGCATTCCGCCTTTCTTTGTGGTTTGGGAATGTAGGGAGGTTGGGATGCCCTTCGTTGTCCGTTCCACTGTAAGACACAGTTTCACCTTCAACTTGGGGGTTAGGGGGATTGGAAACCCTTTCGTTTTCAGTTCCACTGTAAGTCACAGTTTCACATTCAACTTGGGGGTTAGGAGGATTGGAAACCCTTTTGTTTTCAGTTCCACTGTAAGTCACAGTTTCACCTCCAACTTTGGGGTTAGGGGGATTGGACACCCTTTCGTTGTTTGTCCCACTGTAAGTCACAGTTTCGCCTACAACTTGGGGGAGGGAAGGAGTGTTTCCGGAGCTCGAAGGAGGTCCTCCCCTTTCAGCCACGGAGCCGAAAGTCTCGGCACCCGTACCGTCCGGGTTGGTCGACCTTGAGTCCTTTGACATAGGATGGGATGAGGTGGGAGGTTGGGGCAGTGTTTTTGATGAGGGTAGCCCTTTCGTCAACATATCACAGTTCGCGTTGGAACCGAAAGTCTCGGCCCCTCTACTTGCTGCAACAGTCTTCTCCGGGGTCCCTACAATACGGGCAGTATGAGTGGAAGTGCTACAAAGAGTCACTGCAACTCTTCCACTGGTATGGGCATCCTCCTTAGGAGGGGCGTTAGAACCAGAGGGCTCTCCACATTTCTTGGTTGGCTTGTGAGGCCTTCCTTGAACTGCAGTCGGCTCCCCAGCCCTTCCGCAAATCGCTTTTCCTTTCTTCGTAAATAAATTTGTCACTGGCGACTTATCCTCTTTCGAGGCCAAGCCATCGCCGGCAGTCGCGACACCTGCCGACTTTTGAACGTATATCCCCGTTCGTTTTTTATACCTTTTATTTACTTTTTCCATTTTTTCAGTTTTCAAGTTTTCTAACATTGAGGTTTTGTTTTGAGTTATGTTGGTTGGTCAGGTTCTGCAGCTGGATTGCTGGAGAAGATGTCCATAAGCACCCCCACCACGACAAGGTCAACTCATAGGGGGTGAAAAAAAACCAATAAAAACCAATATTGAGGAAAGAGTAAATAAAGCCAACGTTGCACTCTTCTCCTGTAAAAAAGCAATTGGCGGGAAATGGGGTTTCTCGCCCCAAATCACCCATTGGCTGTTTACCTCGGTAATTAGACCGATACTCACATACGGGGTGATAGTCTGGTGGACAGCACTAGACAAGATGATCAACTACAACAAGCTGGCCAAAGTTCAAAGAACGGCTAGTCTGTGTATTAGTGGCGCACTGAGGACAACCCCATCGGACACCCTCAATGTACTACTAGATATCTTCAGCAAACAAGTCGCAGCTAGCTCAGCTACTCGACTCAGAGCTACTTCACAGTGGACCAATAATCAAATCTGCCACACTACCATTCTAGAAAACTTTAGATTCTTACCGAATCGATCCGACTACACCAACCCCAAGTTGGTGTTTGACAATAATTTCCAAGTAACCATACCATCACGAGAAGTTTGGGAAAATGGCACTCTTTTGGAAAATTAAGCAATACACTTTTACACCGATGGTTCAAAAACCAGCTAAGGTGTGGGAAGTGGAATCTACTCAGAAAAACTGAACCTCAGTCTTTTCTTCCGCCTACCCGATCATTGTAGTGTGTTCCAAGCGGAAATTCTGGCGCTTAAGGAGGTGCTGTCTTGGCTCAAAGAAAACGTCATATCCTCCACGGATATTCGAATCTTCTCAGACAGCCAAGCTGCCCTTAAATCTCTTGCCTCTGTCTCTACAAAATCCATCACGGTCCAAAATTGTCAGATGTCTCTGAGGGAGATGTCAAATCAGTTTAACATTCACCTTTCATGGGTGCCAGGGCACAGGGACATACCAGGCAACTGTATGGCAGACGAACTAGCCAAAAAGGGCACGACCACTTCCCAACGCTCAGAATGGAACAACATAGGTGCAATGCACCTATCGCTACAAGTAAACTCCTACTTAGACAAGACCCTTCGAGGATAACAAACACTAGATGGACTGAGAGTAACAACTGCTTTGCAACCAAAAAAGTTTGGCCGTGTGTAGACTCAAAACGCTCAAAGAGTTTGTTAGCCCTGAACCGCCTGTATCTAGGTTCTACCATAAGTGTTCTTACGGGACACTGTCTAATAGGAAGATATGCCAAAAGACTTGGTGTGCTTTCCAATGATTTCTGCAAGAGCTGCATGGATGAAGAGGAGGAGGAAACCGCTCAACACCTTCTTTGCGCATGCCCTGCACTACTTCATAGGAGGAAAACTCATCTCGGTGAATTCTTCTTCGATGATACCAGCGACTTAGCTTACATAGACCCTAAAAGTCTTTCGAAATACATTAAAAGTTCCACGTGGTTCGACTAGCAGGTGATTAACCGGCTAGTCCCGTAATGAAAGATTAATAAGTGATCAATTCGTTAATCTTACATCGGGTTTCTGAGATCAGTAGGTGATTAACTTGCTGATCTCTGTGGTATCACAATGGGCCCTTGCGGCCTAAGTGTGTCAGGCAATGTACTCATTGACTGACAGCCACTTCCACCTAACCTAACCTAACCTACCTAGATAGTTTGCTTCGTTTGAAAAGTTAAGTAGGATTCCATCATTGATGCATTGATACTGCTGTTAGTTGTGAATTTTGGTGTTTTCTGGCGAAGAGAACTCAGCTCATTTTTCTCGGTGTTACCAATCAGATTAATTTTTCCTGGCCATTTTACAAACTTGTAAAGGGCACGTTGCATCAGCTCCCTAAGGACATGAGAATGTAACGGGTTTTTCAATAAGAGCGCTAAAAAAGATTTTTTAAATAAAACAAAAACAAATTTGGATATCAATGAAATTCTTTATTTTTGAAAGAACGTTCGATGCCATTATGTGAAACTTATGCTTGCAGAAGTCCAAACGCTGAGCCCCAATGTTCGACGGTTTTCAAGCACAAATCGGCCGACACTGCTGCAATTTCATCTTTGATATTTGTACGAAGTTCATCAATCGTCGCTGGCTTGTTGGCATGGACAATAGAATTGACGTAGCCCCACAGGAAATAGTCTAACGGCGTCAAATCGCACGACCGAGGCGGCCAAGCGACTGGACCATTTCCTGAGATAGCACGTTCTCCAAACTTGGTTTCCAATAAATTGAAATTGATTGTGAGTTGTGACATTCGCTGTGTGGCTTGTGGCGCCGTCCTGTTGGAACCACATGTCAAGTCCTCCAAGTCTATATCATCCGATTGGGGCCAAAAATATTCGATTATCATTGAACGGTATAGCGATCCTAATTCACAATAACGTGCCGGTCTTGATCATCACGGAAGAAATACGGCCCAATGACGCCGCCCATAAACCACACCGAACCGTAATTTTTTGGGGATGCATTGATGACTCATGGAGTACCTGCGTGGATTGCTGCCTGACCAATACCGCATATTTTGTTTATTGACGAAGCCATTCACCCAGAAATGAGCTTCATCGCTGAAGATGATTTTTCGATGAAAATCTGAATTATTTTCAAGTTGTCTCTCAGCTTAATTCACGAACATACGCGACTTCAGTTCTTGCGTCAATTTAATCTTGTTAGGATGTAGGCCAAGATCTTCTCGCAAAATTCGCCACAACGACGTCACAGAGATGCCCAACGCTTGAGAGCGACGCGACGTGTGAGAGACACATTTGGGCTTTCTGCAACTAAAGTTTCAGCGGCAGCAATATTCTTGACACTACGGGCATTTCTTTATTGCACTGGCAAGGGAACATTTTGTACTGTGCCTGTGGATTCAAATTTTTCCACTAGAAGCTCAATTGTTGATCTGCTAGGACGATTATGCCGACCATAAATTGGACGTAGCGCTCTTAACGTTGAGGCTACTGACTCCGAATTTCGGTAGTAAATTTTAATAATTTTGACTCGTTGTTGGCTCGTATATCTAATCTTTTCATCATAAAATTGCAAACCTTACTGAAGAGAAATGTCAAAAGAGCGGCAAGAAATATGGCGTCGTTTGCTGTCCCTGCTGCTCTGCTTTTGTAGTGTCCCTGTTGAAAAACCCTTTATTAGAAGAAAAGGAAAAACTGATCGTGGAACCGATAACTATATCCGTATTTCTGTAATGAAATAAAACTAAGCAACATTTACAACCCATTTGCATCAAAGTCTATCTTTGAAATAGTAGGTAATTCATTTTTATTTGTTTTTTCATAGTTGGTTTATATAACAATGTCAGTCAGCTCGGTTAGCTATTTTATTCAATAAACATTTAAATATAAATATATGTAATTTTTATTTTTTTCTTATTTCTATTGTATTATTAAGCTTTTTTCAATTACTTAGTTAAAAAATTTGAGAAGTAAATCATATTCTGTTATCAGTAGAGTTCTATACTTGTAGAGTTGATACATATACAGATTTGTAAAGGTTTTTACAGTTGAACTCGTTCAAGATTTTAATTGTTTCTTGCATAGTTAAGGTTTTCTTTCCGAAATATGCAAGGCGCTGAGAAGAGAATATCGGACAGATACTTAAAAAATGACAACAATCTTCTTTTGCTTTCAGATTGCACAATGAGCAGAATTGGTTGAAACTTCCGTTGTATGGACTTCCATTTAGATGAAGTTCACATCTTGTTTTGAAAATAAGAGATATTTCTCTGTAGCTGTACATATCGTTGAAATAATTCATGCGAGTATATGATCCTATCCTACTCTCAAATTCTCGAGCAATAGATGAAAACTCATCACGAACAGAATTTTCAAACTTTTCAATAATTCGATAAAATTGTTCTTTGATGCAATTTAAGTTATTCGTGTCTATCGAAACGATTTCTCCACAAGCGATTCCTAAGCATTTCACCAATCGTGATTTCTTAGTTCATAAAACATCATTTTTTTTGTCAGACGAGTATCTGCGTGCGAGACAACTTTGGTAATGTAGTCGGCGTGCAGTTTAAGAGTAAATGTGAAAAGCTTTGGTAGTCCTGTTTCAAGATAGATTGCGTAATTGGGTGTATTGAATGATAAGTTAAACAATATTTTCAGGAAGTTTCTTTGAAATTTTTCGATAGGCTCGTATTCATCTATTCCCCAAACTTTTCCAGCTTAACATAAGGTGGACTTAACAACAACATCAAAAATTGTATACTTTGCTGAAAGGCTTATTCGATTATTAAAAAAGATTTTTCTCCATGACACATTGAGAAGGCTTTGTGATGAATTTGACTTTTCTTGAAGATGTAGGTTAAAATCTAGGGACCGGTTCAGTTTTATACCTAGATATTTGTATTCGTTACCGGTCCCCAGTTTAGTACTATTATAGAACCAGTTGTAAGATATTTGGCTTCTGGTAGACGGGCTGAATATCATTACTTTTGATTTGCTTGCGTTGATTACAAGACTCCATTCATGCCAGTATTCCGACAGGCGGTTGATCATAAGTTGAAGGTTTTCGGGTGACTCACATAAAATCACTAGATCATCAGCATACATTAATACATTTATGTTTGAATCGACTATTCGAATTTCACCAGGAAGGCATGCAACCACATAATTAATAAATATCGAAAACAGCAAAGCACTGAGAAGACAACCTTGTTTTACTCCGTTATCAGTTTCGAACCATTCCGAGTAACTGAATCCATCCCACACCGCCGCTTTTGAGTTTTTTTTTTTTTGAGAACTATACACGGTAGTTCTTTTATTAGCTTAATGAACTTCGTGGAAACTCCTAGTTTTGAAAGCTTATAAAACAGCGCATTTCGATTTATAAGGTCGAAGGCCGCTCTAAAATCAACGAAGAAAGCGTAAACTTTCTTATTCCTTGCTTGAAAGGCTTTCACAATTGATGTTACTGTGAAGATATGGTCAACCGACGAGTAATTCTTCCGAAAACCGGCCTGAAAATATGACAAGACATAGTTTATCTCCACCCAAGTCTCTGATCTGTTTACTAGTATCCTACAGAATAATTTTGCATGAACATATTCATAAAAGGGATACCACGATAATTTTCTACGTTGTTCAAGTCACCTTTTTTGTGTAGATATCGGAAAAATGACTGACCTTTTGAATGATGATGGTATTTCTTCCGTCGAGAAAATTTTATTAACAACGAATGAAGTTGTGAATAAAACGTTTCAGTAGCATTCTTGTACGTACGGGACTCCGTCTTCTCCAGGGGCTTTTCCATTTTTTCCTTTGAGAACAGCCGATTTTAACTCTTCAAGAGAGATTTCGGAATGAATTGTAATGTTGGGTAGATTTCGGGTCGATTTTAGCAACATTAGGGGGTTGCGATCGAATTTCTTTGCTGTGTACGCTCACACTGCAAAATGCAGGCCAGCTGTTTTGGCACTAAGTGAAACACAGGTGGGTGTTGGTTCTGATCCCTCAGAATTCAACCTGCCTGGATATAGCTTAGTGCCACTATTCTTTTCCTCCCATGGCCTCGCCGTATTTGTTAGACATGATATTGCTTACCAACTTCTACCACAATACGGCCTATGTTCTAATACGAACTTTAATTTCATGTGGTTAAAATTCACCGTCCGTAAGCAAATCATTCATTATTGTTTTATTTATAGAAGCCCCAATTTAGATAGCAATTCAACCTCTAACGAGTTTGATGCGCTATCTGAGTCCATAGTAAGAATTGTCTCCCTTTATCCTCACACTGAAATCGCAATTGCGGGCGATTTCAATGTACACAATTCTGGTTGGCTTCGACATTCTGGCCAGACAACACCCGAAGGAAAATATGTTGAGATCTTCGCTGAGTTTAACGAATTAACTGAACTTGTTGATGAGCCCACTCGGGTTCCAGATATTGAAGGCCATGCGGCCAACACTCTTGACTTATTTCTCACTTCTCATCCCGAAAAATATAGGGTTATAGTATCATCTCCTTTAGGCACATCGGATCATTGTGTCATATCGGTAGATTTTTCGTCTTCCGTCGCGGTAAAAAAAGATAAAGTCCCGAAAAGAACTGTGTGGCAATACGAGAAAGCCAATTGGGGCGGACAGAATAATTTCTTTCGAAATTTTAATTGGTCATTGTGCTTTCTCGACGGAAACGTTGATGCATCAGCTGATATGATATCTAACGTTATTCTCAACGGCATGAGAAATTTTGTTCCTCACAGAACAAAAAGCATCATCCCCAAAGAGAATTCGTGGTTTGATTCAAGCTGTAAAGAGGCGATTAGGGATCGGGAAAGTAGTTTTCGTAAATTTAAAGATAACCCTACTGTAGAAAACCGAAATTTGTTCAAACGGGCCAGAAATAGCTGTAATGCTCAGATACAAAGGGCTAAGTTTTTACATGACCAAAAAGTAAGGCAAAAAATACTATTGTGTCCAAAAGGAAGTAAAAACTTTTGGTCTTTTGTGAAGAACATTAAGAACTCGACCACGTCATCGGTCCCAACGCTCGTCTTCAATGACTCTCCGTATGTCAGCTCCATCGACAAAGCCAATTTGCTGGCAGCTCAATTTGCTGCCAACTCGACACTTCCTCATAGCATATTGGCTCCACCTGAGCTCGAGTCTCCAAATTCTTTGATGAAGCAGATATTTTTTCGAACTCGCTCGGTTGCGAGAGTCCTTAAAGATCTCAACATACATAAATCCGCTGGTCCAGATGGTATCCCCGCCGTTATTCTGAAGAGGTGTTCTTCTACGCTGGCAAAACCACTGCGTAAACTTTTCCATCTTTCCTATTCTGCTGGGATTTTTCCGAGCAGATGGAAAACTGCATTTGTCCAGCCGGTCCCTAAAAAAGGCGAATCTTCCTCCCCTTCCAATTACCGTCCAATTGCACTTACGTACCTTCTTTCCAAGGTCATGGAAACGTTGATAAACCGTCAACTTATGAAATATCTTGAAGAACGAAAGCTTCTTAATGACCGTCAGTACGGTTTTCGTAGCAAACGGTCCACTGGTGATTTGATGGCTTATCTCACCGAAAAGTGGAACCAATCTTTACATTGTTTTGGAGAAAGTAAGATTATTGCGCTTGATATTTCTAGAGCATTTGATAGAGTTTGGCATCAGGCTCTTTTATCGAAAATGCGTGCTTTTGGTATCGATGAGTCTCTTCTTCGTTGGATTAGAAATTACCTTTCCGACCGTTCAATATAAGTTGTGTTGGATGGCTTCAAGTCTGATACCCACTTAATAAATGCTGGTGTGCCCCAGGGCTCCGTTTTGTCTCCGACTCTCTTCCTCATTTTCATTAATGATCTCTTGTCTGAAACTTCTAATCCGCTTAACTGTTTTGCTGACGACTCGACCCTCAGCTTTTCATATTCGTTTCCAAATTCACGTCCCTGCTCTTCGGATGTTGAACTGGAACGGTTGCGTATGATAAGCTCATTGAATTCTGACCTTGACAGCATTGTTGCATGGGGTCTTATGAACCGAGTAGAATTCAATGCTTCGAAAACTCAATGCTGTCTCTTGTCGTTGAAGCTTAACATTCCCCCATTGCCATTATCCATGAATGGTACCTGCATCGAAGAAACCGAAAAGCTGTCAGTACTTGGTATGTGTGTAAACGATGATCTTCGTTGGAATGACCACATATTTGAAGTCGCCAAAAACGCTGCTAAATGCTTAGGTTTCTTGAGACGATGCAGGAAGTTCTTCACCCCTTCTGATCTGGCTACAATTTATAAGGCCTTCATCCGCTCAAAACTGGAGTATAACTCTCATATCTGGTCAGGTGCTTCTCAAACATCTTTGCGCCTACTTGATAGGGTACAAAATAGAGCGTTAAGATTGATAGGTGATAGTTCAATCGTAGAATCGATTGATTCTCTTGGACATCGTCGAAACGTCACCTGTCTCTCTCTCTTTTATCGCTTTTTCCACAAACAGTGCTCTAGTGAAATAGCCAGCTGCATTCCTCCCTTGAAACAATTTAGCCGCAACACCCGCCTCGCTAGGAATGCTCATCAGTTCTGCCTTGAGCCCAACTTCGGGCGTACTGTCAAGTATAGAGATTCATATTTTAGTCGCACCACCCGAATGTGGAATGCTCTACCTGGCTCTGTGTTTCCCCTGCATTACGATTCACAAAGGTTCAAAAGGTGCATCGATGTCTCCTTTCAAATCCTCTCCTATTTTCCTAAATACTCGCACTGTGTTTAATGGCATTATAAGGGTAGTCGTAACCCCTTGATGTGCGCGTTAATTATAAAAAAAAAAAAAAGATTTCGGAATCCAAAATTTCGTCAGATAACCATGGCTCGGCATACAAAAATTTTACATTAGTTTGACCATATAGTAAAGAACCAAAATAATTAGACAGATCATCAGCTGAAACTCCTATTCCAATTGTAAAGTTTTGACAATTAATCTCTCTTACTACCTTCCAAAATTCTTTCGAGTTTTTAATTTGGCCAAGTTTATAGGTTTGATTATTTTCAAAATTAATTTTCTTGTTGTAACACAATTTTTTGTACGCTGCATTTGCTTCGTTGTACCATTTCTTAAGGGTTTGAGAATACGAGTTTCTCAGTGTATTTAACAAGTCGAACCACACTTTTCGGGCCAGCATACATTCCTTGTCAAGCCATTTTGCTTTGTACTTTGAAGCTTTATTTTGAAAAATGTTGTTTGAGGAGCTTTTTTACGCTTGGACGAGTTTTTCTGCAGTTATTTCAACTGACTCAGCCAATGTATCGATTGGATTCTCATTCAATTTCTGCTGGAAAGAATTGACATTATTGTGGTTCCACTTTAACCGCGGAAGGAATTTAAGGTTTTTTTCCGTAGCTGCATATTCGCTCAGTCACTTGCCAACGCTGATGAAGTTCACTCCGTTATGTCTGCTACCAAAAATCTGTCGAACACGCAAATATCTATTAATAAGGACCTAACGTCGAGCGACAGGACAGAGCAGTATCACCTTCGTCAGATTAAAAGAGGTCTTCTAAAAAGTGACAGGAACTTGCGGGTCGAAATCAAACGCTGGACTCTTACTGTAGGTGGACGTAGGCGGTTCAAATGCAACAAAGATGGTGTTATAAGAGCCTTTAATGAAAGTGACAGAGTATTTCTTCAAGAACACTTAGGAATAGATTCTAATTACTCTGTAGTACTCGATACCCATTCAAACACGCAACAATCTAAAGACAACCTAACAAACAAACTAAATTAGCAATTGAAAGTCTGTCAGGTCTTATCGTATAATGTAGCTGGTCTTGTGAATAAAAAATTTTTATGTAACAATTTTTTCAAATATGTTTGTGAATTTGATATTTTCTTTTTATATGAGACATTTGTCTTATCTGAGCATACACAAAATTGTGAAATTTATTTTAAAGATTTTAAATTATTTTGGGTTCCTGCAATAAAAACTCAAAACTTCGGCAGAGCTAGTGGAGGGTGCTTATTTGGATTTCGTAAAAGCATTGAAACTACGTACCAGCTTAAATTTCTGAATTCACATAATACTGTTTTTTTGAGAGGAAACTTTTCTGGAACTGTCCTAAATTTAATACCAAACTACCTTAATTGTAATCACTGGGTTCGTGACTTTGAAAATTTGAAATCTTTCTTTGATGAATTTGAATCAAATAATTTCATTATCATGGGAGATCTCAATGTTAGAACGGGAGCAAAGGGATCTATTGATGCAATAACATCTTCACCTTCTATAAGTGAAGTAAGTGATGCTGTAAGTGACAGTAGCGCCAACAAGTTTAATGAGATTTTAGAGGACATCGGTGCATTCATTCTAAATGGAAGGGGTTTTAATGATAAAACGGGCGAGTATACGTTTGTGTCAAACAGAGGTTCGTCAGTTGTAGACTATTGCTGCCCGTCATACACTGCTTTGGAAATGATCGACAACTTTTCGGTAGGATGTACAACATTTTCGGATCACATGCCACTAGTTTTCGATATAAAAGCATCTCAAGTTACTTCCGGACAATCTGTAACATACCTTCTCCCCAGGCTTAAATGGTCATACAATAGAAGTGCCGAATACTTACAAAAAACTCATGATATAACTACTGAAAACATCATGCCAAATAACAACATTGAGACACGATGCCTCGCCTTAAAGGAATGTATCTACAAAGCGCATGGAAATTCTAGTTCAGCCAATATTGAGTTTGAAAAAAAGAAACCGTGGTATGACATTGATTGTCACATGAGTAGGAAAGCATCACTTAAACTACTTAAGATTTATAGAAACCTCGACGCATGCAGAAAAAACTATTGTGAAGCAAACCGGAAGTATAAGGTCTTATGTAAAGAGAAGCAACGATTGTACTATCAAAGTATTGCAAGCTAACTTTCTAGTATCAACTCTGCAAAGGACTGGTGGAAACTTGCAAAGGAAATTCGTGGTAGTTCTACGAGTGCTATACCTCAAATCATGGCTATCGATTTTATGTCCCACTTTGAAAGTGCCCTTAATTATGATGGTACACAAAATAGTGTGTTTATCCAAAATACGGCTTCTGTTTTTATCGCCGAACTTGATAGCTCATTTGAACTACAAGAACTCAATTTGGTTATAACTTCTGCAAAGGATAACAAAGCTCCGGGTATAGATGGTATACCCTATGAATTTTATAAATATGCTAGTGTCAGTCTTATTACCGAAGTACATGCTTTTTTCAACGAAATTTTCGAAACTGAAACGATACCTTCCTCTTTCAAAAAAATCAATTATTTACCCGCTTTTCAAAAAGGGTGATGCAAAAATTGTATCCAACTACCGAGGACTTTCGTTTTTAGATACCCTCTATAAGCTATTCACCACTTTAATCTTAAACCGCCTAACAACCTGGATCGAGAACAATAATATACTCAACGAATACCAAGCCGCTTATCGAAACAACTATAGCACCACCGATCAGATCTACAATCTTTCATGCCTGATTCAAATAAGCCAGAAAAAAAAACTGTATGCATGGTTTGTAGATTTGAAAGTGGCCTTTGACAGCATCAACCGTCAAGCCCTGTTTCACAAGCTAGCTGCTTTAGGTATATCGTCGAAAATGATTTCAATTATGAAACTTCTCTATCAGGATACAGTCGCAGCAGTTTGGGATGGACATAAGGCATCAAATTTCTTCAGCACGAGCAAAGGTGTTAAACAAGGATGTGTACTAAGTGCTTTATTGTTTATCCTGTTTTTAAATGACCTACACTCTGAACTTCCCATCGGAATATTTTTGGAAGGACTTGGAATAAACGTTCTTTTGTATGCCGATGACATTGTGCTCTTAGCTGACACAACAAGCTGCAAACTATCATCAATAAGTTCAGCACCTATTGCCAAAAATGGAATCTCGAAGTAAATTTAGACAAGTCTGAGATTGTTATATTTAGAAATGGAGGTCGCAGAGCAGCCAGTGAAGCATGGTACTTTAACGAAGCAGAAATCAAAATAACAAACCAATACAAGTATCTTGGCGTCATATTTACTAACAATATGTCATGGTTCGAACATCTGACAAAAAGACTGGCATCATCGAAAAATGCAATAAACGCTACTTGGCCAAAATTCATAAAAAATAAATACGTTTCACACTCAGCCAAATTTAAAGTACATGACGCAGCCACCAGGTCGATAATGTATTATTGTGCACAAGTGTGGGGGTACAAGGAGTACACTCAAGTTGAAAAACTTCAAAGGTTCTTCGTCAAAAGGTGTTTCAACTTGCCTGATAATCAGGGTTAGGATTTTGTTGACCTAAAAAATTGGAAAAAGGCAAAACAAAACACTTAAAAAGGCAAAGAAAAGGCATTTATTAAAAAATACAAGGAAAATTAACAAAAATACATTTAATTATAGTAGCATTGGACTACCAAGAGTTTTTTAAAGTTGTCAGGTAGCAATCTTCTTCGGCTGTCCCTAAAAAGGGATTTGAAGGAGCTAAATGATCTCTCAGGTTCAGCTGAAACGAGAGGAGCCTATCTAAAACTTTCAACATTATTCACTTCAATGTTTCCTGGAAGTTTGGAATCCATTTCGCCGTTTATTACACAACTTATCTGCTCAATCATTTTTAGGCCTGTGTTTCCATTGAAAACGGCAGTAAACTTCTTCAAGACTTCCTCAATGCCTTTCAAAACAGGCAGCACTTCGCCAATTGAGGTTCCTGTTTTTAGTTGGTATTTAAAAATGTGTTTTTTCAGATCGACTAAAAACTCAAAATTGAATTTAATATACGCCTGCTGCGCTTGCAGTTTTTCATCTTCAATTATTTCTCCGAACAGTCTAGAACGTTCAAAATGTTGATGAAGGTATGCATTTTACGCTGCGAGGAAGAAGCACGGAGCATGTCTGCGTAGAAAAACAGGCATACATGCCAACATTCTGTTAACGCAGGTATGCATTTTACGAAGGCGAGGAAGAAGTACCAATCATGTTTGCGCTGATAAACATTAATACATGCATTAATTCGAATTTTCCAAAGTTTTTGTGTTTGTTTGAAACTTTATTTTGCCTTTTTTTGCCTTTTCATACCATAATATATGATTATATTTGCAATCACCAGGACTTGAAACATGTTAGTCGAAAGTCTATTTCATATTCCGTTTAACCAAAAAAAAAGGCAAAGTTAGTAAAATCCTATCCATGCTGATAATACACCAAACTATGTAGTAAATACTGGTCTGTCCAAAGCATTTGTCACAACACTGAATGCTCATTTCGGATACATACGAAAAACTTTATGTCTTCCTCGTAGTAGATTGCCCCGTATACTCACTGTGGCAGTACTTCAAAAAAATACTTATTGGGCCCGAGAATGGTCAAGCCTTTTCCAAGAAAACGGAATGACTTTCACCGTCAATGCCAACAGCCACGAATGGAAAAATGTTCACAACACGCTTTTGGAAAAGCTTAAGGAAAATCTATGGAAGTCGTTTACCGATCGTGCTCTTCTATCTCAATTCCATGACGAATACTGTAACTTATCCTTCACTGATGTATCCTATTACTTTGATGACTCAAATTCACGAGAAATGATAAGCATTATATTAAAAGTCCGATGCGGGTTACTGAATTTGAATGCAAGGGCGTTTTGCAACGATACTATCGGACTTTGCACGATGTGCAACCTTGATTCAACTGAGAACACGTACCACTTCGTTAGTATATGTCCTATTTTCAAAACTTACCGCAGAATATATCTGGGAGCTGAGACGATTGATCATGCAGAATTTCTGAATATACTGAACGGAAAATGTTACTTAAAACTATACAAATTCTTAAAACATGCTCTAAATTATCGAAACTTAATTGTAATTGAATATAATTGAACTGAATCAAACCTTAAATTCAAACTAAGTCATAATTTAAATCTTGAAATTTTTTAACCTGACAGACAACTTTAATAAGTTAATGTCTTAATTAATTTTGTAAACCAGCATTATTTTGTTTTTATAACTATTTTTTCGAAAAAATAAAATAATTTTATCTTATATCTATCTATCTATTCGCCTCAGTCAGTTCCACAATTATTGGCATGTGATCGGAAAATATTTTACTTTGAACTTCAAGCTTCTTCACTACATCTTTCCAGTTATTATTCACCATACAAAATTCGATGACCGATTTTCCTTGTCCTCCAAGGAAAGTAAACCTGCCTTCATTATCAACGTTAGTACATCCATTTAAAATTTCAAAGTCGTACATCTGCATGAATTCCATTAATTTTTTTCCATTTTGATTACATCATACTTCATCTATTGATACTTTATGGTTGATGTTTAAATCCATATTGTTTGTATTGCATCCTACTGCTACTTGTAGATTAGCTATTCTAGCATTAGAGTCTCCAATCAATAAAATATTTTTATTTGCAATATTCGTCATCATACTGTTAAGACGATCGAAGTCTTCGTTCCATTTATTGCAGTTGATATAACAGGGAAACTTTGAAATATTTCATTTCGTCTCGCAGTATGTTAATAATAATAATTGACATTAATATTCATAATTTCTACACACTGGTGTTTCCAAAATAAAAAAACAAAACACAGCACGAGGAAGCATTTAATATATTGACACTCAATTCTGACAAATTAAACATCTTTGGAATTTAAAAGCTAGACTCCTAGGATCTATTTTTTATATAAGCTCATTTACATAAAAAGAACAAAAAGTTTACCTATGGGTTTTTTGCTGGGATCAAACTTGTTTCGCAGTCATATGCTTAAACGTTTTTGAGGAACTATTTGTCTTCATAGCAATACGAAACTAGATATTTCTCTTTTGTTTATACCAATTATGTAGTGTGAAATAGTTTTTTTTTAAATCACGCCACAACTGGAAATAAATTTTTGAAATTAAAAAAAATACGGTCAAACTTACTTCAGCAGATTGAATTTGTAGTTTCCCATTCTGCAACCGCATTTAGTCAACGCATTGACCTATGTCAATAGAATCCAATCACGAACTTTTGAACGAAATATAAAGGAATGCATCACAGGTATTTATGTATGTATGTATGTATATTAGACTGGGCCAAAAAAAAATTTTTATTTTTGATTCAAAATCCATATTGAAAATATTGTTAAGGATAGCTAAAAAAAAATTCCAAAAAAATTTGAGCTCAAAAAAAAAAATTATTTAGAGGTCTATCAATCGTGTTTTATATTTCTTAGACCTAACTTTACTTGAGCGTCAGAACTGTTTAATTATTTTGAGCGCAACGAATTTAACGATAAATGATTTTGTAGAAAATTAAATTTCCTTTAAAAAAGGTCTTTATAAAATTTTTTCTCAGACTAACCGTTTCCGAGTAATCAAGCTTTGAAAAATTGTATGTTTTTTCCATTTTGCCCTTTTATTTTGGAGTTTCTTAACTCACGTACAAATCAATATGTGAAAAATTGCAAGCATGATCCTTAAAGAAAATTAAATTTTCTAAAAAAAAGGCCTTCTTACACTTTTTCACAAAGTGCTTCCTTCAGAAGTTATTCACGATTATAGTTGAAAAAAATAAAACGTTCTCGTTTTTTTTCGTTGTTGATTCTTTTTTTTTACTTAATGTAGCAAACTGATAGTCGAGATCATGGAAAATCAGCATTTTATTTATTATTACTAGGTATTACCATTCTATTCTGGATGCAGTTGCTTCTGGGCCAAGTTCTTAAATTCAATTTCTTCTACAACAAATATATATTTTTATTTATTTATTTTGAAGTTTGCACACAACTCATATAGTGCTACCAAATTGCTGGATCGTGTTTTTTTTCTCTATTTGATGAAGCCTTTATAGGCTTGAGAAAAAAAACGTGCCTACTATTAAAGAAAAAAATTGTTCATAGATTCTTAAATCATACTAGTATTAATGAAACAAGATAAACAACGTTTAAATGATTAACAGCTTAAGAACTCAATTTCATTCACAAATCAATAACTTGTTCTGCATCAAAGTTTATTTGTTACAACTAGGAAATTTTTTTCTACATTCACTAATAGCCAATAGTAAGAACTGAAGTTGCTCTTCGTTTTTCGTCCGACATTTATTATACTCTTCAATCAACGCAACACCACGTTCAGCTACATCTACAACTATCAATGCTGAACCACGTGTGTACTTCTTCATTGATAAAATCATGTGGTAAATCGAAAACTTTTAATTAGTTAGTGATTCTGTTGAAACGAAGTCACAAATATCTTTTTTCAAAACGTCATTCAAATTTTCTGATTTTAACTCATATTTTCTGGTTGATTTTGGTGTTTAGCTCCGGTTTTTTAAATTATTTACCACTTTTTTTACATCTATTGGTACTGAACCGTCAAATAAAGACATAAATGCTGATTTTCCATGATCTCGACTATAAGTTTGCTACATTAAGTAAAAAAAAAGAATCAACAACGAAAAAAAACGAGAACGTTTTATTTTTTTCAACTATAATCGTGAATAACTTCTGAAGGAAGCACTGTTTTTACCAATAAAGTGCTTCTCGAATGACGAGATATCCCAATAAATGCTTTCTCCAGTCAAATGCTTCTTGAATGACGAGATTTCCCAAATAAATGAAAACCATTAACTGGCGAGGTCTCTTTCGTTTCTTTTAATGTTTCTTTGCTTCTTTATTAGTTTCTCTTTTCTTTTAGATTGATTATTCTACATTATAGTTTAAGTTTTTTAAATGGTACTTGAAAATAAAAAGGTATATATATGTATGCGGTGAAGCCGCCAAAGAAAATTTGCAGAGTTATAAAAATCACGTCTTGCCAGAGTAAATGCCAAAAAGGAAGAGAGAGTAACCACATGTCATGGCTGACGTTTCTTGGTAGGCCGGCAGTGTCCACACCATCGCGAAGTTAGGTGCGGTTGAGTATGTATCACTCACTCCAGCACCAGAGATGTGCAAGGAGGAGTGGTACATACTAGTGAACCGTAGATGGCGTGAACATTACCGGCCCCCTTGGCATATAGTGCCAAAAGAAATTTATATGTACTTCTAAAAATTATACAATTTTAAGATATAATAATAATTAATTAATCAATTCAATGGTTATGAAATACAAAATGGTGGTAGAACAATGATCTGATTTCATTTGATTTCTTATTATGTTCTAAGTTGTGTACTCAGTTGTGTTCTAAGTTTTGTACTCAGTTGTTTTCTAAGTTTTGTACTCAGTTGTTTGTGCGGTTTTAGAGGTAAAAAAAAACAAAGTTTAAATTGAGTTTAAAGATACTTCATCTAAAATATATATATAAGTTTATAGATACTTCATCTAAAATATGACTGTATTGAATTACGACAATTCATTTGTTCCTTGGTTCAATCATTTATAGGCAAACGACAAAGTTTGACTATTGGGCGAGTAAATTCACCAAATCGCGTTTTTATTGTTGCCACCCGCACTCTACCATCTGGACCAGGAAATACTTTAATGATACGACCCATACACCAATCAGTGGATGGAAGGTTTTCATTTTTAATTAAAACAAAATCACCGATTTTAAAATCTTCAGTAGAGTAATGCCATTTTGTTCGTTTATGAAGCTCTTTGATATATTCTTCCTTCCAACGTTTGCTGAATTCATGCTGAATTGATTTGAGCTTTTCCCAGCGGTTTATAAGTGAAAGAGATTTTTCTTCTGGCAACAGTTCAGGAAAAGTTAAAAGTGGAGTTCCTGTCAGGAAATGACCTGGGGTTAACGCTAATAAGTCGGTAGGTGCATTCGACATAGGACATAAAGGTCGCGAGTTTAAGCACGCCTCTATGCGAGCTAATAGTGTAGCGAATTCTTCGAAAGAAAAATGAGTATGAAGTCCGATTTTACGAAAGTGAGTTTTGAAACTCTTTACCCCGGCTTCCCAGAGCCCACCCATATGGGGAGCACCTGGGGGAATGAAATTCCAGTTCAAGCCTTGAATCCCATATTTAGCTAAAGTTAATTCTGGAAATGAAGAATGAAGCTTTTTAAACTCATTTTTTAACGCCGTGTCAGCACCAACGAAATTGGTTCCATGGTCTGAATATACAGAATGCGGAAGACCCCGCCTTGCAACAAACCGAGCAAAGGCAGCTAGGAAAACTGCCGATGACAAATCGCTGGCGGCTTCCAGATGTATGGCTTTCGTTGAAAAGCATACGAAGAGGCATGCATAGCCCTTTGTCAAACGACAATTTCTACCCGTGAAGCTTTTGATTGTGAAAGGTCCCGCGAAATCTATTCCGGTATGAGTAAAAGGAGGAGAGTAATTACAACGTTCATCAGGAAGAGCTGCCATCAATTGTTGACCTAACTGTTTTCTGTGGATCGCACAGGTTTTGCACTTATAAATATGAGATTTTACAAGAATTTTAACTTTCGGTATCCAATAAGCTTGACGAATCATCCGTATCATTAAGGCGTTTCCACCATGAAGTGTAAGTTCATGAATGAAATCAACTAAAAGTTGGGTAAATTTTGCTCCGTAAGGCAAGATGATAGGATGGCGTTCACTGTAAGAGAGATTTGCATTTGATAATCGTCCGTGAACTCGTAGAATTTGGTTGGAATCCAAAGTAGGATTCAAAGATAAAATTGGGCTTTTTGAACTGATACTGCGGTTTGTAGACAGAGCTTTGAATTCTTCGAAGAAAAAGGATTGCTGACATTGACCTATTAGACGTTGTTGAACGAATTGAATTTCTGGTTGAGTAATACGAATGGAATCAAACGAAATTGGTTTGAATTTCTTCGGTAATTTTATGCGAATGTAACGATAAACATATGAGAGAACTCTCAATGCTCGTGGTAACGACGAAAATCTCGACAAGATATCGATTTCGCTAAAGGCAGTAAACGTCAAAATTGTTTGCGGAGGAAGAGAAATGAGGCGATGCTGAACGAATTGAATTTCAGGAAGAGTGATACGGCATGAATTATAAAAAATTGGATCAAATTTCTTTGGAAACCTTTTACGAAGAAATCGATAGACATAAGATAGGATTCTTAAGGAACGTGGTAAACACGGAATTCTGGATAAAATCTCGTTAGAAGTAGCAAGCGTCAAGACTGGTTTCGCCTCCAAGACCTCGCTTTTCGGTTCAAGGGGAAGGCTTGCCGGCCATTGCGATTGAGGCTCGCTTATCCAGGAAGGGCCTTTCCACCAAAGATCACTATCTTTTAAAACCGATGGAGTGAGACCCCGAGTAGCGAGATCCGCAGGATTATCGCCAGATCTAACATGATTCCAGTTCCTGTTGCCAACATTTTCGATGATTTCGCTTGTTCGATTTGCGATGAAAGTTTTCCAAGTCCCTGGATGTTTTCTGAGCCATGCTAGGACCACAGAAGAGTCGGACCAGAGAAATATTTGATAAGATTCGACTGGTATTTGCGGAAGATAGGTTTTAACAAGTCTCGAAAGAAGAAGAGCCCCACAGAGTTCTAATCGAGGTAGTGAAATAGATTTTATTGGCGCGACTTTGGACTTTGCGCAAACTAGATGTGAACGTATGCTTCCATCATTGTGCTGAACTCGTACGTAAAGACAAGCGGCATATGCTTGTTCCGAAGAATCGCAAAACCCATGGAACTGAACATCTCCAGAAGGAGTGTATTCCGTCCATCTTGGTATTTGAATCAACTGGATTTCATTGAACGACTCTACAAAGGCTTTCCACTTGAGAAAAGTATTGGACTTTAGGAGCTCATCCCATTCAGTTTCTTCTATCCAGATTTGCTGCATAAGAATTTTTGCGGTAACTATAATCGGGGCTAACCAGCCCGCAGGATCAAAAAGCTTGGATATTTCGGAAAAAACTTCACGTTTGGTAGGAGTCGTAGAAAATCTGATAGGCTGAGTGGTGAAGTAGAAAAAGTCGTCTTTAGCGTTCCAACGAATCCCTAAAGTTTTCGTGGTGCTGTCAGAGTCAATTTTTAAAAAGTTTTCGTTTAGAACGTGATCAGAAGGGAGATGATCTAATAGAAAAGATGAATTCGAAGTCCACTTACGAAGTGGGAAGCCAGCAGAGTTGAGTGCTTCAATAACTTCGAGTTGGATACTTTTCGCCGTTTGAAGATCATGCGCACCAGAAAGCAAATCATCAACGTAAAAGTCGGATTCAATGACTTTTGCTGCAAGTGGATATTTAAGCTGAACATCCTTTGAAAGTTGCTTGAGTGTTCTGATAGCTAAGTATGGAGCACAATTCACCCCAAAGGTTACAGTAAGAAGCTCGTAATCTACAATATTTTCTACTGGTGACGTTCTATATAAAATTCGTTGAAATTTTGTTTGATCGGGGTGTACCAAAATCTGCCGGTACATCTTTTCGATGTCGGCGTTGAAGGCATATTTGAAAAATCTCCATTTGAGTATTAGTGAAGGTAAATCACTTTGGAGAGTAGGTCCTGCATAAAGACAGTCATTGAGACTCCTACCAGTAGACGTGGAGCTAGAAGCGTTAAACACTACTCTTACCTTGGTAGAGTGGCTCTCGGGCTTGAGTACTGCGTGGTGTGGCAGATAATAGGGTTGTGCTTTACTGCTATTATGCTTTTCATGAAAAGTTAATTTGCGCATATGATTTAGCGTTAGGTATTCGGTAAGCACCTGAGAATATTTAATTTGAAGATCAGGTTTATTTTGAAGATTGCGTTCAGTGCGACAAAATTGTTGAAATGCAATATTTCTCGAGTTTCCTAATTGAGACGATTCAAAATCAGGCTTAAAAGGTAAGCTGACCACATATCTTCCATCGGGGAGTCTAAAAGTAGTGTTTTCATAAAGGTGTTCACAGAATTTATCGGATTCCGATGCAAAATGTTTTCGTTCAGAAAGCTCTTCCCCCTCAAAAAACTTTTTGATGCTTTCAGTAAGGGATTCATTCTCCTTTATACTAGTAGAAAAACTTTGGACTGTGTTAGGAATTGGTCCGGAAAGAATCCAACCGAAAACGGTTTTTTGAGCTAAAAGTGACTTCGAAATCTGTTTAACACCATTGCGTATAATGCTTGGATAAAGATCTGCTCCGATAAGCAAATTAACTTGAGAAGAATAATTGAAGTTTGGATCCGCTAAACAAATTCCTTCTAACTCATGTGAATCAATTAACGAAAATGACGTACTAGGTAAATTATTTGTAAGTTTTTTAAGAATAAGTGCATTTGTTGAGATTAGTTCGCTTGGATCTTCACTATTGATTATTGAAATGAGGCATTTTTTACTACATTTGGCTGTCTGAGCACCACTAACTCCTAATATCGAAATGTCCGAATCTTTAGTTGGCAAGTTTAGACGCTGCTGAGTTGCTTCCGTGATAATAGAAGACTCCGAACCGGGGTCAATTAAGGCTCTTATTCGATGAATACCATCTTGCCCGCGGATATCAACTAAAGCCGTCGCAAGTAAAACTCTTCGATGAGCTTTGACAAAAAAATTTTGTTGTTTTTCTTGTTGGGTATCGGAAGATGAAATGGACTGTATTTGTGGAGTTGAATTATGATCGGAGGTATTTGCGACGTCAGCATTACGATCCAAATTAAGGAAATGAGAGTGCGAGGTACTTGACGAGTCATTGTGAGGTATGAAAGGTTGCGAATTTGTGTTTAAATTACTTGGATTGGCCTGAGAATTGTTTGCTATGTGAAGTAAGGAGTGGTGTCGTCGATTACATGTATTGCAAGTGTATTTGCTAGCACAATTATTGAGAACATGATTTAGTGACAGGCAGTTGATACACATTTTGTTTTTTCTTATAAGTTCAATTCTCTCTAGTACTGGCAATTTTAAGAATTGTGGACATTGACGGATATAATGCTTCCCAGAGCACGCTTTGCATACAAATTCTTGTGCCTTTGTGTGGAAAAGATTAACATGTTTCGGATTTTGAGAATAGGACTTAACTGGTGCATGACTATGTTGTCTTGATGCCATTCTAGATTTGTCGGATGAAGTTTGCGATGAGGTAGTATCAGAAATAGATTCCAAAACTTGAAAACGGTTGCTCAAAAACTTATCCATTTCTTCCCATTTAGGGATTTCTGTAGGATTGGAAAGTGACTGTTCCCATAAAGCGAGTGTGGTGGGGGGCAATCGATTAGCGCAAGCGAAGATAAGAATTGGATCCCAATTTTTAGTGCATACATCGTGTGCATGAAGTTCTGACCTACAATCATTTATACTTCTTTGAAGAGTCTTAATAGCAGAAGAAACTTCATCCTTAAAACTAGGAAGGTTGAATAAAATTTTTATTTGGTTATTAACCAGAAGTCTCTTATTTTCATACTGTGTCCGTAGTGCTTCCCAAGCTAGCTCAAAACTTGCATTGGTTAAGGGAAATTTACTAACGATGTCATGAGCTTCATCACTTGTCTTCGCTCTCAAATGGAATAACTTTTCGACAGCACTCAACTTTGGGTGATCGTAGTATACGGCTTTAAACATGTCACGGAACGACGGCCATGAAACATAACCTCCTTTGAATACCTGTGTATCACAGGGAGGTAACTTTAAATAGTGCGAAAAGGACGACTTTTCCACTAAAGAAACATTAGAAGAACTCGAAGATGTCAAAGGTGTTTTGAACTCTTCCTTCTGTAGATTTACTTGGATTTCTAAAAACAGACCTAAGCACGATATATAAGTTTCATTAGAACTTGAGTATTTCCTTTCAAGTGTTTCTATATCTGCTCTATCCTCTGATGGAGAGCGAAGGCATTTGGTATAGTTAGACTTTGTCTCAGACCACAAACTTTTTAGCTCCTCTTTACGAGCTTCTATTGTAGCTAGAGTATGGTTTTTGACTGGGATCTCCTTTGCATTAGAAAAATATTTGACCAACTGGTCAGCGGAAAGAATAAAATCGTCTAATAAAGACATTTTTAAATCGAAGTTATAAACTATTACCAAGCGTTTTATTGAAAATGCGTTCTGCAAAGGCAGTTAATTGAAAAAAAATTATTTCAAATTAATTTCCCAAAAAAACCTTGGTATAGCTTTAAAAAAAAAAAAAAAAACCAAATCACAAAAAGGCAACGAATTAAATAATTTCCTACCCCAAGACGAATGGCAGTGGCAACACTTATTTCATGAACAAAGTTCCAAACCAATTAAGACGAAAATTGAACCAGCGAAAAAATGACACTATGGATGTGTTAGCAGGGTTGTGCAACATAGGCACTAATGCAAATGTTTGATTTTTTTTTTTTTTTTTTTTTTGTAAAAACAATTGAAAAACTTTAAATTTATTTTCCTTCTAACCACCAAACGCACACACAACTGTTTAATAGAATATGAGATAGGAATAAATATATATGTATTTTTTTTTTTTTTCTAATGTATAAAATGGTTACAAATGAAATCAATGAAAAGAGATCAAAATTCTTACCCCAATACAAATTGTCGTTTTTTCTTGTTTATTATCTTTTTCTTTTCCAGAAAATCTATGTTGGTATGTGATGGTGATGTGCTGCTGGAACTGCTGTTGGTGTTGGTGCTGGTGTTGGAACTGTGAGTGCTGATGAATGTGTGTATGTTGATGACGACGGTGACGGTGCGGTGGCGATGGTTGTATGTATGTTGATGACGACGGCGACGGTGCTGTGGCGTTGGTTGAATGTATGTTGATGACGACGGCGAAGGTGCTGTGGCGTTGGTTGAATGTATGTTGATGACGACGGCGAAGGCGGCGTTGACAGTGGTTTCCTCTAGCGATCGTAGAGCCGCTGTAAACTCGTCGTCTATGGTGACGATGACGAAAGTATTTTCTTTTTAGCGGCCAAAAGAAACTTGGGCACGCACTTTCCAACGACGATGACGACGTAGATCGTCAAGACGACGACGATGGAGCCAAAAAAACTCGATGTGGTTGCAATGATGCGGCTTGATGGACCAATGTTTTTACCAATAAAGTGCTTCTCGAATGACGAGATATCCCAATAAATGCTTTCTCCAGTCAAATGCTTCTTGAATGACGAGATTTCCCAAATAAATGAAAACCATTAACTGGCGAGGTCTCTTTCGTTTCTTTTAATGTTTCTTTGCTTCTTTATTAGTTTCTCTTTTCTTTTAGATTGATTATTCTACATTATAGTTTAAGTTTTTTAAATGGTACTTGAAAATAAAAAGGTATATATATGTATGCGGTGAAGCCGCCAAAGAAAATTTGCAGAGTTATAAAAATCACGTCTTGCCAGAGTAAATGCCAAAAAGGAAGAGAGAGTAACCACATGTCATGGCTGACGTTTCTTGGTAGGCCGGCAGTGTCCACACCATCGCGAAGTTAGGTGCGGTTGAGTATGTATCACTCACTCCAGCACCAGAGATGTGCAAGGAGGAGTGGTACATACTAGTGAACCGTAGATGGCGTGAACAAGCACTTTGTGAAAAAGTGTAAGAAGGCCTTTTTTTTAGAAAATTTAATTTTCTTTAAGGATCATGCTTGCAATTTTTCACATATTGATTTGTACGTGAGTTAAGAAACTCCAAAATAAAAGGGCAAAATGGAAAAAACATACCATTTTTCAAAGCTTGATTACTCGGAAACGGTTAGTCTGAGAAAAAATTTTATAAAGACCTTTTTTAAAGGAAATTTAATTTTCTACAAAATCATTTATCGTTAAATTCGTTGCGCTCAAAATAATTAAACAGTTCTGACGCTCAAGTAAAGTTAGGTCTAAGAAATATAAAACACGATTGATAGACCTCTAAATAATTTTTTTTTGAGCTCAAATTTTTTTGGAATTTTTTTTTAGCTATCCTTAACAATATTTTCAATATGGATTTTGAATCAAAAATAAAAATTTTTTTTTGGCCCAGTCTAATGTATATAATATATGTAGTTGCCGACAAACTTAAGACGCTCATGTCTCAGACGTCATGATCATGAATTTTACGATTTAATGACAAGTTCAAATTCGTTTCCAAGCTCCACAACGACCAAATTTGTCTTCGAAAAACTTGTTTGCCATTTAACTTTTCAAATAAACGACCAACACATACTCGCTTAAATGTGACCAAAACTATTCGTCTAAGAGGCCAAAATGCATAGCTTGATGGTCAAGTTCAATGTTTACAAATATAAACACACTTCAACGACACGTTCCGTAACAAATTCCCATTGATTATTATGATTGACTGATTTTTTTAACTAAATTATGTTAATTTCATTTGATGTGTGCTGTGCACGTGTGTGCGGTGAAGATATTTTTGCTATGAATTAAGTGGTTTAAAATAACAAACAGGTTGTTTTATGCTGAGTTAAAAATTTAATTTTACAGAAGAACTTTAAAGTGTTTCAAGCTGGCTGCGAACTGCGATCGATGTTTAAGTTGACAGTTAATGAACTAGATTGGTGTGAAAATGTTTGTATTTGGTTATGGTTTGGACTGTGGGCCAATTATTTGAATCCGAATTGTCACTTTTGTAAAAATTACGAGTACTTCAAAAATGAAGGAAATCACATGGTGAATTTATTCGAGGTTCGGTGAGTCGAAGCGGAAGGTCAGGGCTTCAGCATCCAATTGAGTTAATTATTAATTGCTGGCGGCTGCAGTGCCGGTTATGACAGATGGCTTTTTGAAAAACAGATTCAGTTCATTAACCCTCTCAAAAACGATCTGTGGAGGAGAAGCTTTCCATGTCTATCGGAACAGTGCTTCGGTTTCAGTTTCTCAGTTCCAAACATGGGAAAAGAGCAGATTAAAAGAGAATCTAAAAATTTAACTGGTGGACATTTATCATTTTAAAGAAAAAGACCATACGAACTTCTCAATGTGAGATGCTTGTGAGTGTTTGAGCAAACAGCATTCTGTGACTGAGTTTCATTCACTTCTTTTCATCTTATACCTGCGAGTTTGTACTTCCTCTTACCATTATTACCATTGATTACCAACATGCACCCGTGGCGTCATGGTTAGCATGTCTGCTGTTAATGCAAAGACTCGTGATTCGAATCCCAAAAGAGACAAAAATTATTTTCCACGGTTATAGCCTTTCGGGAGGAATTAGCCAGTTGTCCGTTAGTAAATTCATTGCCATGAAAAGTGCTTTCTCGATTAGCCGCACGGATTCTATTCTGCAGAAAATTGTAGGTACATTCCCTCTTAAGGCATTGTTGTGAGAAATGCGCAATGCCAAGGGGTTCCTCGTTCTGTTCCACTCTATTTATTTATTTTATTTTACAAACAAGCTATTTTTTAAGTACCTATGTAGTTTTATATAATGCGGTGCTCAGCTTTTTCGTTACCAAAATTCTTGATGCCATTACAGGAATGAGACTGAGAAGTTTTACTAAAAGCTAAGAAGATCTTGCCAGGGTGGCAAAGAACGAACTCACCAAGTCTGTACAGACCAACAGGGAAACATAGTAATAGAGTAACAGTCGCTACTGAGTACTGAGGATCTGGAAATACCACTTATGCAGAATGCTTAGCGGCGATGAAGACACAAATTCCGCTGTCAGGCCCAATACCCCATTAAACTTGGACGAAGATAAAGAATGCCGTCGTCCCGACATAGAAGAAGTTAATCTTGCCACATACAAACTTATAAGTTAAATAAAATTGCAGGTCAGATGGCCTTGATGCTGAGCTTTTCAAGGCAGCAGGAGATCATTTAAAAATGACCATGTCCCAGCTACATGATATGGTCGGAAGAAAGTATGCCCGAAGCGGCAAAAGTGGGTTTGATGGTTAATGAGGGCAAAACAAAGTATGTATATTAGGGTGTGTCATTTTTGAGCAAATTTTTTTTCAACGATAAAACAGGCTAAATACTTTCAGGAAGGTATAAAACGAAGCTTCTTAAAGTATGAGCTTTTAATATTAACATTTAGAGGTGCCTGTTTTAAATTTCAATTTTCCATACAAATAACATAAAAATTTTTTTTATTTTTTCTTATATTTATAGCCTGACATTTGAGCATTGTAGAAACAAACGGACAAATTATTTAAGTAGAAAATACCTAGGATCAGCTCTAGATACGAAAAACAACATCAGTGTGGAAACAAAACTCTCTCCAGAAAAACCAAGGTAACCCTGTCTGAGACCTTGATCATCTCAGTCCTGCTTTACGACGCGGAAGAATGGACCTTATCGAAAGCGGATGGGGAGACCCTTGGTCGTTTCGAAAGAAAAATTCTCCGAATGATCTTTGGTCCCGTATGCGAAGATCGATTTCGCGTCGTAGCGATTTCGGACTACGAATGTTAAATAGAAATGACTAAAAACATCTTCGTAATGAACGCTTCGCAACAGATATTTATAACTTGTTAGTAATTTTATTAATAGTAACAAGTTTTGTGGCAAAAAATTCACTATAAGGGCGTCTCTGAAGCTTCCATTTTGATATTCGTAGTCCGAAGTCGCTACGACGCGACGGCGACGGGCCTCATGATAGGGGTGACTATTTATTAGATATAAAACTCTTTCTGATGAAGTAGAAGACGCAGCTGATGTCAAGTACTACAGTACAGAACAAGAGTAAAATTGCAGCAGTAATACCAGAATTTCGTTAGATTTTCCTTTCTGGATATGTCGGACAGATAAATGTACTGCTTGAATTCGCTGGTCATGCCGCTACTGGCTGATGGAACGAAATTGGTGCTTGCAATGTCTGTAGCAATTTGCTCGTGTGCAGGCCACAAAGGCAGTGTAGCGTTTTCCTAAGCTCGAGTTTGCTCTGAGTTTGGGATACGCTTGACCTCTCCACATGGGCGTAGCCAGGTAGGGGCCAATGCTCCAACCTAAGCCAAACGCCTCGAAAAATTCTGCGTTTTTTAAGAAAAAATTTATCTTTGTCCTCGAGGACATTTGGAGAAAATGCTGAAACAAAGAGGACTTTTCAAAGAGTATTCTCGTTAAAAACGAGGACAATTAGCGAAAAAAACGGAAAATAGGAGTATTATAAAAAATTCGCAAAAGTACCGAAAAACGAGGACTTTTCAATGAGATTTTTCTAGCATCTAGGAATATTATACGAGCATATTTGGATATTTATATTTATAATTCTTCGAATCAAAAAATTCCCCAGAAATTCTGAATCATCTGAATGCGGCATTTTAAATGCGGCATCGCGGCAACAACAATTAGTCGCGGTTGATCGTTCTAACGGTTCAGCTCAATACAACAAGTGGGAATAAAAATGGAAGTGTGAATATACAAATGCCAAAAAGCATTGTTTTTCCACTGCGCAAGCCACAGATTGAACCTTGTTGTTAATGATTTGAACACGGTCCAGGAAGTACGAAACACTATTGGCACCATCAAAGACATAATAAAATTTTTCCGAGAATCAGTGCTACGGCGAAAGTGTGCTCCGAACATACCCGCCCTGCGCCCTTTGTGAAACTCGTTGGTCTCAAAACACAAGAGCATTGCTGTTTTTAAAGCCAATTTCGTTGAGATCGTGAACGCATTACTGACTTTATCCACCGAAGGCAATGCAAAAACGCGATCAGCAGCAACGAAACCTGTATTTATCATATGCACTTCAATAATTGCCAAATATTCGGATATTCTTGAGCCTGTCGTGAATGGTCTTCAATCTAAAAGTCTTGACCTGCTCAAATGCAAAGACCATCTTGATAGAATATCAACTGTTATCTCTAGCCATCGAACAGCTGTAGATACCGTGATTGATGAAATTCTAGACGATGCAAAAGAAATAGCGAACTCGTTTGATATTGAATTGGATATGCCCAGACTAACCCAATGACAGCAGCATCGTTCAAATCAACCTGCATCGAATCCAAATGATTATTGGAAAATATCGTTGCTAATTCCGTAGGTACTTGGATTCATTGATATCATCGCTTGCAAATTGATTCGCGCCATTCAATTTGCCTGCATTTTCACTACTCACATTGCATCCATACATTATGCTGGAAAAAAGTATTGGCGATTTGAAAGAAGACATCAAGCCATTTTCAAAATTTTATGAATTGGATCTTAATGCAGAAATTAAATTATGGTGTGACACTTGGAAAGACAAACAGCTTAGTGAAGAAGCGAAGACAAATTTGGAAGTGTGCGACATAATCACGGAAGCAGACACCTTTTTGCTGCTGTATCACATGCATTGGAAATATTATTGGCACTAACTTGCACGACTTTCACCGTAGAAAGGTCGTTCAGCCCTTTGCGTCGTGTTAAAACCTGGCTAAGAACAACCATGGGCGAAAATCGACTAAATGGTAAAGTTTTAGAAAATTAATTTGTTTCACTTCATATGATAACGATGTTTTAATTTTTTTCAGGACTGTGCGCATCGGAAAATGGTAAAGGAAAGAAAATCCGAAATAGAAGATGAAGTCCTCAGTAAATTTGCTGAAAATCCCAGAAAATTGGTTTTATAAAACGCGAAATTAATGGTAAAAATTTATAAAATCAATTTGTTTCATTTCATGTACTAACGATGTTTCTCTATTTTCAGAAACCAAAAAATGATACTTTTAAAGTATCTCTCAATCCTCGTTTTTTAATTGATTTTTGAGAAATTGTCCTTGAAAAAAGACCTAAAAGAATTCCTAGCTACGCCCATGCCTCTCCATCTATGTTCCAACCAAGGGTTATTCCGATTTGGCTACAATTTATAATGCCTACACCGGTCCAAAACTAGAGTACAACTGTCATATTTGGTCAGGTGCTCCTCAAACATCTTTGAGCAAAACTGATAAAAGTGATAGTTTAATTGTAGGATCGACTGATTCTCTTGAAAATCGTCTAAACGATACAAATCTCGCTCTATTTTATCTATTTTTTTCCACAAATAAAAATCTAGTGAAATAGCCAGCTGCATTCCTCCCCTTAAACAACTTAGCCGCAAAACTTGTTCTTTTATTATGAATGTAGAAAGGAGACATTTTCCACTATATACAGGGTGTTCCGTAATTCGTGTATTATCCTTTGGGGTGTGATTCTTGGTCATATTTTAAGAAAAAAATTGTTAATCAGTAAAGTTCGTTTCACAACTTTGACATCACTTTTTGAATATTTAAAAAAAGGCTAACTTTGGTGTACCCTGACCTGTGTTGAATTCGATATCTCTGTCAATACTGATGATAGCGACCTAATTTTAGCGACCTTAATTTTTTCTAGAAATAACAATCTTTAAAAGTGTTTTTAAATTGAGCTTCCATAGGCTTAGGGCTGCCAGATTTTAAATTTTAAGTGCTGTTCAAGTTTTCTTCCCGAAACAAAGTTTTACTTTGAGGTAATTTTTTATCAGAAAATGCCCTTTAAATATAGAGTTTCTTTATTTTTTGCAGATGAACAAAACAAAAATTAAAACAAAACTCAGTCATAAGTGCACTCAAAAAGCCATACATTTTATGATACTTGAAAAAATACAAAACGAGTATGATTTAAAAAAAAAATAAGAAAAATTTTTAGCTTTGAGGTTTGTTTGAATAAAAGAATAATATGGGCACTTTTAGTAGTTTTTTTTTGTATTTTATACAAATACAATTATAACAAGTGCTCAAAGTGCCCTCCTTCATTTTGAATGCATGCCAGAGCCCGTTTTTGGATTTCATTGTGGGTGACTGCTTACTATCAGTATATAACGAGATTTATAAGGAGAAAAGATGGGAAGAACACCGAATTCTCATAAAGAAAAAGAAGCAGCATGAGAAGCGTTCGTTTGAGGAAATTGAGAGGTGCCATGACAGGAACGAGATTCGGAAGTTTTACGAAAAGGTAAAAAGATCTTGCCAGGGTGGCAAGCCCCGAACAAGCCTGTAAAGACCAGCAGGGAAACATACATAGTTGTAGAGTCACAGCCGCTACTGAGGATCTGGAAAGATCACTTCTGCAGACTGCTTAACGGCAATGAGGACTTAAATTCCCATGTCAGGCAGATTGCCCTATTCAGCTTGGACGATGATCAAGAATGCCGTTCTCCCGACCTAGAGGAAGTTAAGATTGCCATATGCAAACTTAAATTAAATAAGACTGCGGGTACAGATGGCCTTGATGCCGAACTTTTCAAGGCAGATGGACCCCAGTTGGAAAGGAGCATGCTCCAGTTGATTTGAATGATATAGTCGGAAGAAAGCATGCCCGATGAATAGAACCTCAGTATCGTATGCCCGATCCTAAAGAAGGGAGACCCTCACAATTGCGCCAATTATAGAGGGATAAGCCTCCTTAACGTCGCTTATGAGATCTTGTAATAATCTGCTGTAATATGTGAACGTCTGAAACCCCACGTCAACAATTTGATAGGTCCTTATCAATGTGGTTTTAGACCAGAGAAGTCCACAATAGACAAAATTTTCACATTACGGCAGATCTTGGAAGAAACCCGAGAACGTAATATCGATAATCACCATCTTTTTATCGATTTCAAGGCCGCGTATGACAGCATTTACAGAGACGAGCTGTACAGAGCCATGTCTAGTTTCGGCATCCCTGCAAAACTCGTTCGACTATGCTGGATGACTTTGAAGAATTCACGCTGCTCCGTCAAGGTCGGTAAAGAACTCACCGAGACCTTTGATGTCGAAAAAGGCTTTAGGCAAGGCGAGAAACTGTCATGCGACTTCTTAAACATCATACTTGAAAAGATTGTAAGAAACTCAAACGTCAACACCAGAGGAACAATCTTTCAAAAGTCTGTACAATTACTCGCCTATCCAGACGATATTGACGTAATGGGAAGAAATAAGCGTGATGTCATATGTGCTTTTGCGAGTATTGAAACAGAAGCAGAAAAAATGGGTTTGATGGTTAATGAGGGCAAAACGAAGTATATGCTGTCATCAAACAAGGACACAGAGCATCGACGAATTGGACAAAACGTCACAATAGACAGACATAACTTCGAGGTAGTACAGGACTTCGTCCACCTAGGATCCGCTGTAGACACGGACAACAACATCAGTGCGGAGATCAAACGGAGAACAACTCTTGCCAACCGTTGCTTCTTTGGGTTAAGAAGGCAATTGAGAAACAAAACCCTCTCCAGAAAAACCAAGGTAACCTTGTATAAGACCTTAATCATCCCAGTCCTGCTCTACGGTGCGGAAGCATGGACTTTATCGAAAGCGGATGAGGAAACCCTTGGTCGTTTCGAAAGAAAAATCCTCCGAATGATCTTTGGTCCCGTATGCGAAGACAATGTGTGGAGAAGAAGATACAACAACGAGCTGTATGAGCCGTACCGCTACATGGGCATAACCAGAAGAGTACGCATCGCCAGGCTACGATGGTTGGGTCATGTAGAGCTGATGGACCCAAACGCTCCGACTCGACGGGTTTTCGAAAGCACATTGCAGGGAAGTCGCGGAAGGGGAAGACCTCGTCTTAAGTGCCGCAATCAAGCCGAAGAAGGCCTGAACCGACTTAGAGTGCAGAACTGGAGAAAGCTCGCCCGAAATCGAAGTCGTTATAGAAGGATGTGAGTTGAGGCCCAGGTTCACCCGAACTGTAATGCCTATGTAATACCTATGTAAGTAAGTAAGTCAGTGAAATTACTAACCCCACTTTATTTTCGGATTTCAAACTAGTTTTGAAAGCTGAAAATAAAGTGGTGTTTGTGAAGTCAGTTCGAGGGCACATGCTCATGCCGTTGTGTATGGTTTGGCCTCTTCTCTTGTTATATCTCCTGTGTGCTCTGAACCTGGTAATTTGTTCAGAGAAGAGTTTAGCTAGGCGTTTTGTTTAAATCGCACTCAATCTCAAAACGCCTTTTTTTCGAGATATAATTTATTTAACTGCCTCCTAATGATTCTATCATTTCAACATTACACTCAATAAAGTTCAAGCATCGTGGTTTAGCTATTTGAATAAACGAGTAGGGCGGCTGAACAGGTGCAACACGATCATTAGAATAACTCGAATTTATACGAGACAATAAATTCAATTTGACCTCATGATGAGTTCACTACCTCCTCGCATAGAAAAAAAATCAATTTTCAATGAATCTGTATTTCAACACTCAAAAGCACCGAAAATGCTTTCATTAGACATTCAAATTTAATCTAAACTTTGTTTTGGTTGCATCGAAACGTGACAGCTAAACAGATAACTCGGCCCATCAACAAGACGGAAGCAAATAATAATCGCTTTTGACTTTATTAGTAATTTTTTGACAAAAAAATAACCGCCCACCGGCAGCGATGATTGACTGCTGGGCTCACTTTCATCACGACTGAGTCTTTTATAAAATTACAGAAGCCACCACAGAACTTCATTCTAAGCCCTTATACAATTTTATTCGACTAATTAAAGTTCTCATTATGTTCAAATAAAGAGTAACTCTGAAGGTAACACGCATAATTATCGACTTTTAGGAGAGTAAATTAGTTTGTTTTGCTTGTAGTTCACAGTTTATATAACCAGAAAATTTAATATGCAATGTTTTAGTGAAAGGCTTGATCATCTCATGGCTAACAGAATAGGCATCCACTTATAGCCGACGACGGTGAATTTAAAATTCAAAGAACTTGTTCTGAAAATATTTTAATTGAAATGTGTTTTGTTTGATTTGGTTATCAACCTTTTTTCGACCAGAAATCGTGTGTTTAACATAAATCAACGAAAAAATAAAAAAAAGGAAAATAGCAGCAATAAATGTTGAAAGCAAAATACATTATGTTGTGGAGAATTTTTATCATCGACTTTAAAAGAAGGCGTTCAACCTTTCCTTTTCTGAAAAACTTGGTATGGCTACCAATTTGAACGACATTAATGGAACCAAATTTGAATGCTATAGGTCTCCGATTCATGTTTTGATTTTTGTCGTGGTCTTATTTTGATGAGTGTAATTTGTTTGAACTGAAATTTTCAAATCATCGTGTTCAAGGTTCTTAGACTTTTATAGAGAGATGTTTATCGATAGCGTTGGTGCGTTCGTTGGCATATAACAAGCTCAAGTCTTTGACATGACTATAAATTCAGTATGTATTAAATACTGAGTATGGCTATTTTTTTAACCACTAGGACGAGAGCCATACTGAGTATGGCTGTTTTGTTTTAACTACTAGGACGAGAGATAGTCTAAAACTCTAAAAGATGAGCTTTTAGACAGTGGTATGGAACTCGGAAGGTATTGAAATCTAAAATATCAACGACTGAATTGAGTAAACTCAATAAGCGCGTTAGACGTACCTTCTGACATGTCGTAGAAATAAGTTAAGGACATACAATTATTACCAAACACTTTGTCGTCTCTGAGTTTGAGAGGCTAAACGGAATTCAAAATGGTGCGTTTTTTAATTTGAAATCAGGAATGAAGAGATGATCACAGCTGGGGGTCAATTCCCGATCTGTGAAGCTGTTAAGTGATAAAAAAATATCATTTCAGTTTTCACACAGTTTTTTCATTTTATCACTTCACGAAAATACCCCAAGCGATTATCTCAAAATGAAAAGCAGTTGTCAAACTGTGTTTTAAAAAGTACTAAAACGTTCTAAATTATAAATTTTGTCAGTCTTCAATTTTATTTTGTGTTTTTAATAGATTTTTTCAATTATTTGAGAATAATGTCCGCGATTATATTTCAAATAATTATAAATAATGGACAACGTTCTGAGCAAAGGTATAATTTAATGATTTATTTGTATTCTGTGCCGTGATTACATTTTATTTCTTTTCTAGAAATAGACTCAGGATATTGAGACGATCTCTAAGAGATGGGCAGAATCCTTTCGAAATAATTACTGAAGAGCACTTTGTGGAGTTGCATATGTAGGTTTCCCAAGCATTTATGCTTGGACTTGGTTAACGAACTAAAACCGTTCTTAATCGAAACAACACGCAGAAATGCGCTTCCTTGCCATGTCAAGGTTCTATGTGCTCTGCGATTTTTTGCTACTGGGAGCTTTCAACGAGCTGTGGGACAAGATTTCTTTTCATCATAGTCGCAAACATCAGTGAGTCGCACAGTGGGGCAGAAAGTGCCTTTTAACGGCGATAATTATAAACTTTTATGTTAACTATGATAAAATATACTTTCTGAAAGGATTTTGGTATGCTGAATTCAAATCTGAAGTAAAAACAACGGTAGGTACTACTTCAGGTGTTTGAGATAATGCCGTTATAAACGTTTTATTGAAGTTGTTTGGTATTTTTTGTGTTGTGAGAAACTTAAAATACTTAATAGAAAGTACAAAAATCGATTATGATCTCAGTGTTTTTCTTATTTTGAACACAATTTCCAAAAATTTGTTTTTAGTGGATTGATCTAGAAAGCTCCTTACGCATATTAAGGGTTGAAGACATTGAATGCATGCATAATGCACATTGGGACTCATCCATAGCGACAACTGGCTTGTCGAAGTACTTCATATAGGCTCATACTAGAAGTAGTGATTTGCTAACATTTTTAAAATGAAAATGAAAGTAAAGTAGCAGTAATAAAGCACCCATACTAGTTTTTTTATCCTATTTAAAACATTTTCTTGTACTACTTTTCAACATTTGATAAATTATCTATTTTTAAAAAAGCTCAAAGAAAACACGAATCTATAATATCTCCAATACAAAATTATTTGGGCTGTTAAAACAGCCATTTTTCTTATTAAGTTAATAGAGCTGCAAATCAGCTCTGCAGAGAGAGCGAATTTCAATTTGATTATTCCCAAAGGTTTTGAAGTCTAAAAAACTAAAACAAACATACAAAAATACTTTGTGAAATGAGATTTATAATTAAAACAATCGTTTATATTTTCATAATATAATTGTTAACAAATTATTTGTGTAATTATGTTATTCTGAGTTCGAAAAATAATCAATCATTTCAGTCTGTGGCTGGATAATGAAGCCGGGCTCTAAAAACATTTTGATAGCTTCAGAATCAAAAGGTTTTTTTTAAGGATATCTTATTCCCAAATTGGTAATAAATGGATCTGAAGATATTAAAATTCGGTAAATTGTAGTCATTTATGTGTCTTGCTTCGATATTTTTCGACCAAAATATTCTATATACTCATTTTGAAATTGTTATTTTGGGCTTCTAAACGCTTTATTCTCAAATAGGCACTATTATTCTATGATCAAGTACCTAGTAATATTTCGGTGAATTTCAAACGAAGAAAGTTCTCTGATACAGCATTTTAAAGAAAATTTTAATTAATTCTTTTTTCAATTCAATGTCTGTACCGAACTGCGATCAGAAAAAAATGCCATTAAAAAAACTAAAAACACTTAGAAATTGGAAAATGTTGACTTTTATTTTGGCGTTGAATTTATGGTTTTGTATTGAAATTTTTTTTTTTCATCAAAAACAACATGGGAAGCGCAACAAAATTTTGCTTCGTTTGCGAGATATATGGAAAAAACGGATGAGGATGGTTCAGAACCAATATCTCTGATTTGCGCCATCTAATTTAATATTTTTTTCTTCATAACTCGGCCATTGATTGATTCCTGCAATAAAAACTCACCCTTTTTCGAGTGACATAATCAATAGGCTATAAGGATTATGAAAATGGTTTTATATTTTACATACTTTTAGCACAAAAAAATTTTTAAAAAATATTTCAGGGATATATTCCGCACTTTTTACTTTTGTTTTCGATAAATAATATATTTAACTATGATAAAGAATTTAAATTTAACTGGAATGTTCCCCTAATCAAAAAGTACCGCTATTTGACTAATTTTTTAGTATTCTTATCATAAAACGCTTATTTTTTTTATTTTTTGGCCAATTTTCTACATAGTATAGCTGACAAAAGTGTTGTTATAATGAATATACCTTTTTAAACCAACTCTATGCAAAATTTCTAGCAACAATACATTTTTTTTAATATTTTCAAAACAATTTTAACTGAAATGTCAACTTTGATGTCGATTGGTACAGTGATGGAGCCACTGACTGAGAAAACGTTTTTCGATTCATGTGAGGAATTTTTTCAACTAATAGGAACAGTTATTTTCAAAAAAATTGGTTTCGGTTTTAAAAAAATGACTTCTCGCCGCTTTTCCTTAGGCCAGGCCCCATACTGCGTCGTTGGCGTTTCTTGCTTTGAATTTCTCATCATAATGGCTACAGAGGAACGGAGTAGCATCCGAATGCATCTGCATATGATACTAGTATGAACCGTACTGCATATTTCACAAGCAAGAGGTGTCCCCAGAATCATCAATAATTACCGTCAGTCGTCACTAGTTGCGTCTGTCCTTTGATGTTTGGTTTTTATATTAAGTCTGAAATCAGAATGAAGAAATATAGCTTAGTTGGCAAATTTGACACCATTAAAGAGAATTATGCAAAACTCACTTCACACGATTGCAATAGGTATTAACATAAGTCTTCATATTGGCAAGAATTCAGGTATTCTATTCTGGTACACAGCTCCTTATTTCGTTTTGCCTTGAAGAAAAGATAACAGATTATTACAACCAATGGATTTAATTTATTAATATATTATGTACATGTACATATGTACATCATAAAGAAAAATGATAACTGCAAGTTAACACGGTCAATGTAACATAAACATAAACACAAAAATGCTAAGTAATCATAAGCATTACTCTCAAGTAGAATTCTATTGATTCTACATCACCCTCAATCGCAGCGATCAAAGTCCACTATCAAAGTCCACGATCAAAGTCCAAAGTACAAACAACTGTATAAACAAAGAGGGAACGATGACCATAAAACTACAGCCTCATCATCAACTACCATCACCCATTTGGATGGGATACGACATGTAAACTTAAAGTATCAAAGTCCACGATCAAAGTCCAAAGTACAAACAACTGTATAAACAAAGAGGGAACGATGACCATAAAACTACAGCCTCATCATCAACTACCATCACCCATTTGGATGGGATACGACATGTAAACTTTAAGTATCTTAGACTTTAAGTTCAGTTTTATAATACACTTGTCAAAGAACAGTTCGTTCTCTACGGTTTAAACAAGCCACTTAGGATAAAGAAAAATAAAGAATACTTTTTTAAAACTTATCCTGTGGTGTAAGAAATATAATTGGCGCCCAACAACGTGGGGCAAGTGAATAAAACTCAAAAAAAAAAAAAATTTTTTGAAGTTAAAGTGAAGAAATTATTAAATCCCTTTTAAAAAAGCAAAAACAGTCGAAAAAGTTAATAAAAGAAAAAGAATTATTAACGAAAGTGAAATTTGTGAATACGATTGACAATCAATAACTATTTAAAAATTAAAAATCAAACAAACAGTGAGAGAAGTGAAAGAAGGACAGGAAGGAAAGAAGGAAGAACAAAAATAAAAATCTAACAACAAGGAAGCAGGAAACAGCAACAAAAAACAATCTACAAAGTGCATAAAATTACTGAAAGTAAGAAATATTTTAAAATATACATATATATATATTTGCATTTATATAAAATATCTTTAAAAACTGAATTAAATAATTAAAAGTGAATTCATATACATATATAAATTAAACTGAAGGAATTATATATAAATTAAACTGGAAGAACTAGTAGATAAATTTGCTAAAATGCCGACACCTAGTGAAGAAATTATATCTCGTATTGTTATAGAGACAACATCGTCCTTGAGAGATGAAATTGAGAGTTTGCGAAATCAACTTTCTGCTTTAACTTGCAATAGTAACGTTTCAGAACATAAACCTGAAACAATAAATGACAGTATAAATTGTGTTGAGTCTCTAGATGTAATAAAATCATTACCTGAGTTCGCAGGTGATGAAAATTCTTATGTTAGTTGGCGAGAAGCCGCTAATAATTCCATGATTCTCTACACGAGAGGAAGTAGGAAATACTTTGCGGCATTGACAATTAAGAAACAAAATTGTTAAAAATGCAAACAATACCCTGACAAACCATGGAACTGTGCTAAACTTTGATGCAATTTTGAGTCGCCTCGATTTTGCATATGCGGATAAACGTCCAATCCATATGATTGAACAAGAGATGAGTGTTTTGAGACAGGGATCTTCATCCTTGGTAGACTATTATAATGAAGTCAACAAAAAGTTGACGTTACTAATTAATAAAACTATAATGACTCATGGACAGGAAAATATAACTAAAGAACTTAATGAAGCTCATAGGCGAAATGCTCTTAGAATCTTCATTACTGGCCTGAACGGCCCAATAAGTAACATTTTATTCTCGTTAAACCCTAGCGATCTACCCAACGCTCTAGCTAAAGCTCAAGAATTAGAGTCAAATAATCAGAGAGCTCAATTTGCACTTCAATTCAATAGAAGTAGCAATACTAATAATAGTTCTTCTCACAATAATAATAACAACCATAATAACAACCATAATAACAATAACTTAAGATTTCCGAAGAGATCTGTTTGGGAACCAAATCCAAACCATCGTCAGCCCCGACCACAGCCAATGGTATTAGGTAGCTCTAATTCAAGAATACAAAATCAAAGACAGAATTTCAATGGAAATTGGCGACCCCATAATCCTAATTTCAATCATCACAATAACGAAAGAACTAATCCTTTTAGACAGGATTATAACAGAAACACTTACGCAGATAAAAGACCACATGGTTCGCAAAATAGTGCTCAACCACCATTAAAAAACCAGAGAGTAAATAATATTAATGAGGAAGTTTTTTTAGACGATCGCCGTGTCAGTTGCCCTTCATTTACAGAAACCAATCAGGTCAGCAACTAAAAATTTTAATTGACACGGGAGCCACGAGTTGCTATTGTAAACCAAATGTTTTACAAGATAGAAGAAAGTTAGCTATAAATAAAAGAATACGTACAGTAAATGGGGACTCAATTATAACTCATTACTATATAGCCTATATTTTTGATAGGGAAGTCGTGTTTTATGAAATTCAAAATCTCGAAAGCGATTTATTGATAGGTTATAGACTACTAAAAGAAGCTTCCATAAAATTGGACTTTGAAAACAGTGTCTTAATTTATAATAATAAAAGAGAAAAAATATTTTTATCAGAGAACATGAGTAATATAGGATCAGAAAAAAGTGTAAACGAATTAAATAATACAAAGGAATCAGAGATAGAAAACGATTCTGATATTGAGAGATTAAAAAATATAGTTGTTAAGAGAATTGAAGAAATACATTCAAATATAGATTTGAACTCATTATTACGAACGGATGTGAAGGCAAATATAAGGACAACAGTCGAAACCCCTATATGGAGTAGACAATATCCCTATCCACTGTCAGTTAATGCATTCGTAAATAAAGAAATTAAAAATTTACTAGAGGCAGGAATAATTCGCCAGAGTAAAAGTCCGTACAATTCACCGATTTGGGTTGTACCAAAAAAAGGTTTAAATGAAGACGGTAGTCCAAAATTAAGAATGGTCATTGATTATAAAAAATTAAATGAAAAGACCATAGCGGATAAGTATCCAATACCAGAAAGTAATGTAATTTTAGCAAACTTAGGGAAAGCAAAATATTTTTCTACCATAGATTTAGAATCGGGCTTCCATCAAATACTGATGAAAGAATCAGATATTGAAAAAACAGCCTTCAGTATAAATAACGGAAAATATGAATTCTTGCGAATGCCATTCGGCTTGAAAAATGCTCCGAGTATTTTCCAAAGAGCAATGGACAATATCCTACGAGATTTTATAGGAAAAACATGTCATGTCTACATGGATGACATTATAATTTATTCCGAAAATTTGAATGAACATTCAAAGCATCTGAATGAAATTATAAATATATTGAAAAAAGCTAATATGAAGATTTCTTTGGAGAAATCTAAATTTTATAAGGAAGAAACTGAATTTTTAGGCTACATTGTAGCCCACAATATTATAAAAACTGACCCTAAAAAAATAGAGACTATAGAAAATTTTCCGCAACCAAAAACCTTAAGGCAATTAAGAAGTTTCTTAGGGATGACAGGTTATTACCGAAAGTTCGTAAAAAATTATGCTTCAATAACGAAACCTTTAACTAAATACTTAGCCGGAGAAAACGGGAGAATATCAAAAAACTTATCAAAAAAAACTAACTTAACACTTGACGAAGAAGCTATTTTAGCCTTCAAGACTTTGAAAAGTCATCTAATAAACCAAATTGAGCTGGTTCAACCAGACTTTGACAAGACATTTATACTAACAACTGACGCTTCCAATAATGCTATTGCAGGAGTTTTAAGCCAGGAAGGCAAACCTATTACATTTATTTCAAAAACATTAAATAAAACTGAACTCAACTACGCTACTAACGAAAAGGAACTATACGCAATAGTATGGTCCTTAAAAAATTTAAGAAATTACCTTTACGGAGTTTCTAATCTTGAGATCCATACGGATCATCAACCGCTTACGTTTGCAGTATCTGTAAGAAACCCGAATGCAAAAATGAAACGATGGCACGCATTCATTGAGGAGTTTGCTCCTAAAATAATATACAAGCCAGGTGCTACAAATGTAGTCGCTGATGCGCTATCTAGACAATATTTAAACCACATTTCAGACGAAGATAATTCGAGTACTGCTACACAACACTCCGCTGAGAGCAGCGACAATTTAGACATTAAAGAAACCCCCAAACCTTTGAACCAATTCAAACAACAAATCCTTTTAACTCAAGGATTATTCACTGTACACGAACAGATACGTAATTTCAATAGAACAAGACATTTAATTGAGTATGACACTCCGGAAAATCTAATTGTTATTCTGAAACAATATTTACAGCCTGGAACTGTTGCAATTCATTGCACACCAGAAGATTTATATAATATCAAACAAATATTAAAAGAAACTTTCAATAATAAATTCTTATATACCAAGAATTTTCCTATAGATATAACGAACGAAGAAGACCAACAAATTATAATACAACAAACGCACGTAAGAGCTCACCGTAGCTATCAAGAAAATTTAAAACAAATTTACACGGCATACTATTGGCCACAAATGACCAAACAATTCAAAGAATTTGTTAGAAGTTGCGAAATTTGTAATCGTAATAAATATGAAAGGCATCCTTTTAAGGCTCCAATTGGAGAGGCTCCAATTGCTAAGAAAGAGGGGGAGCAGTTGCACTTAGACATTTTCTTTGCCCAAAAATTAAAATTTTTAACATGTATAGATTCTTATTCAAAATTCTTAGTTATCAAACAAATTGAAGACAGGACAAAATTAGACGAAAAAGTATTAGAACTATTACAAAGCTTTCCAGAAGCCAAACATCTTTGTGTCGATAACGAACCAGGCTTTTCAACACCCCAATTCAAAACATTAATGCAAAGACTAGGAATTCAAATATTTTTCTGTGATCCAAAACACAGTACTTCTAACGGACAAGTGGAACGAGTTCACTCTACACTTATAGAAATAGCTAGATGTTTGAAAGAAGAATTTCACTTAATAAGTGACTTAGAATCAATATTTAGAGCAGTACATCAGTACAATAAAACAATTCATTCAGTCACAAACAAAAGACCCTTTGAAGTCTTATTTAATAAGTCAAACGAGGACTTACAACCAAAGCTTTTATCAGCTCAGCAAAAAATGTTGAAACGAAATAAGCCAAATACAAAGATAAGGACATACAAAGAAAACGATATCATTTACGAAAAAATAATAGGGGTTAGAAATAAACTTCAGCCAAGATATCGGAAACAAAAAGTAAAGACAGACTTAGGAAACAAAGTATTAATTTACAAAAACGACCGAATAATACATAAAGATAATATTAAAATTTGAATCTTTTTCAGAAAATGATTCTACAATTTACAATAACTTTCATCCTAATGATGCAATTACATAACGGACAAGGACAAAGACTAGAAATACAGTACTTAAACGACGGTCAGGGATTTGTATTAGTTAAAAGCGATGAGCTTCAAATCATCAATAATTATACAAAAATCCTTTACACAATAAATTTAGACTCATGGAGTAAAAACTTAGAATTAATAAGAACTAATATAGGGAACTTCAGTTTTTGCAACCATTACCCAAGTATGTTACACAATTTTAAAGCACTTGAAGAAGAAATAAATAATCTTCTACCACATCATACCAGAACAAAAAGAGGCTTATTTGATATTTTAGGTAAAGGGTTGAAATTTATAGCAGGCACAATGGATGCCGATGATGCATTAGATATCAAACAAAAATTAGAAATCAACGAAAAAAATAATAAGAACATAATTGATAGCCTTAATGATCAAGTTAAAATTAATGATCAATTCAATATCGCAATGAGAGCGGTAACCGACCATATTAATAAACAGCAAAAACAAATAAGTAACCAATTAACAAATCTTGGAAGAACAGCTAAAGACGTAACAATAGAGCATATGCAACATACTTTCCAAATTCAATATGATATCCAACTTCTTAGAGATCAAGTTAGAAAAGTTAAAGAAAATTTAATGATGTGCAGGTTAGGCACATTAGGAAGAGACATTTTGACCTCACACGATTTTAAAACATATAATATAACATTAAGAGATTTAATGTTCATTAAAAGTTCGGCCATTTTTCATGAAGAAAGAATAATTTTTGTGGTAATGATACCAAACTTTTGTAATAATACATATCATAAGATGATACTGGAACCCGTTCCAAATAAAAATAATTTAGAATTAGACATACCATACAGAGAACTAATATTAAGTGATGATATCTGGTACAAATACACGAATGATCAAATTGTATTAAAAAAACAATTAAAAAGAATTAACGATGAATGTATAAATAACTTACTTAAAGAAAATCCGATTTGTAACTTTACAGTCAATAGAGAAATAGAAATTAAACAGTTAAATAACAACATTGTAGTAACTAAAAATATTCCAAGAACTAAACTGATACATAATTGTAACACATATGAAACCATGTTATATGGCAATACTCTTATTAATTTTGGAAATTGTAAACTATGCTTAAATAATAATACTTACGAAAATATAATCATTACCGAAAATTTTGTATTACCTATTTTTAAAGATGTAAAAGTGAAAAACATAAATGTGAACATAAGTCTTCCAGAACTCCATTATAAAAATATTGAGAATAGAAAAATTCTAGAACAAATCAAAGTCAATAATATTGTATCCAACAGTTTATCTTTCAGTTTTATTGCGACAATAATAATTGCACTGTCAGTACTTTTCTTTTGCTTCTTTTCAAAATCAAAACAATCAATAAATAATATTTTTAACGACGAAATCAATGTCGACGAGATAAACAAAAATATTCAACGTCTCTCAGAAGATATACAAGACGCGGGTCGCATCATTTAAGAAAGAGGGGAGTTAACACGGTCAATGTAACATAAACATAAACACAAAAATGCTAAGTAATCATAAGCATTACTCTCAAGTAGAATTCTATTGATTCTACATCACCCTCAATCGCAGCGATCAAAGTCCACTATCAAAGTCCACGATCAAAGTCCAAAGTACAAACAACTGTATAAACAAAGAGGGAACGATGACCATAAAACTACAGCCTCATCATCAACTACCATCACCCATTTGGATGGGATACGACATGTAAACTTAAAGTATCAAAGTCCACGATCAAAGTCCAAAGTACAAACAACTGTATAAACAAAGAGGGAACGATGACCATAAAACTACAGCCTCATCATCAACTACCATCACCCATTTGGATGGGATACGACATGTAAACTTTAAGTATCTTAGACTTTAAGTTCAGTTTTATAATACACTTGTCAAAGAACAGTTCGTTCTCTACGGTTTAAACAAGCCACTTAGGATAAAGAAAAATAAAGAATACTTTTTTAAAACTTATCCTGTGGTGTAAGAAATATAATTTGCATACTTACTTTCATTCTTCTTGGTTTTTGAGAAGTAAATACAATTAATACTTCTTGCCGAACAAATTTAGTGCGACGAACAAAAAATTTTTGATTAAATACACACGTCAGAAATGTCAAAAATGAGTTGCTTTGTCGCTGCAAAAAACGCTTCGGTGTGGGCGTTGTGGGTATACTAACGTTTTTTTCGCTGCAATAAGAGCGGCGCGTTGTTGCAATTGCAAATGCCGCTGCCGCGACGGCAATAAAGCTTTGGTTTGGGAGAACTTTTTACATGTAATCACAGTGCTCGCATGTGGATAGGGTTTGATTTGCTTGTGCGTGTTAATGTGTTTGGTGTAGTCGATTTCACGTACAAAAGCCTTTACACATTGCTTCCACTTAAAAGGCTTTGTTTCTCGATTGTCGTGCACCCAGTTGTGGATCTTCAAATTCCATTTGGTGCTGAACGATTTGTTACATATGTATTAGACACTCATACTGTGTGTTCATTGAGTGGGTCGCGTCGGTCGCCATGTGCACCTTAATGCTGGACTTAGCATAGATTTGTTTGCTAATAGGGCATTCCATCGGTTCGGTGTAGTCAACGACTTGGCCGGGCGATTCAGTCGTAAAGCAAAACTAGAAAGACTGAGAATTCAGTCTTAAGTATGATATGATATTTCTTATTTATTTACTTCTTCGTCTCTACGGAAGAACTTAGGTCCTGAGGACGATAATAGTGGTCCGAACGGAGAACTCGTTGTAAAGCTAAAAATTAAAAAAAAAAAAACAATGAAAAACTGGAATTTTCAAGGATTCAAAAAATTTTATTAAAGCAAATAAAATCACAGGGTCCTCTGTTTAGATTTAAAAAGAAAGTACATAATATTATAAGAACTGGAAACAAATTTTTGGAGTGGAGTAATAACCAAAAATAATGCACATGTACATATGCCAGACGGCTGAATCTGATACAATGGTGCGTATATCTACACATATTTACATGTGCATTGTTTTTGGTTATCACTCCACTACAAAAATTTGCTTCTAGCTCTTAGACTATACTGATTCATAAATTTTTAATCTTCTGAGGAAGGCGACGATTCTGTGAGCGTTTTAGTGTATTTGGAATAACACACTCCAAAGATATCTCTAACGCTCTGCACTCTAGCCTATTTTTACAGAGCGCTACTTCAAGTAGCTCGTCGCTTTTCTTTTTTTTTTAGGTTTAGGTATATGCTTATTGGCTTGAGCTTGATCTTGTTTCCTTTTGAAAAACGACAACTCATCTGAGACCTCTCCGCCATTAGACTCATTTGCACCTAATCCAACTGATGCCTAAGAAACATAAACATGTATCCATTAAAGTTATTATTAACTGTTTAAATACTGACCGATGGTCCAACTATTGCCAAAACCATCTTATCATTTTCATCCAACAAGTCTTTTTCCAGCCCCACCCACTCCTGTCTGCTTTATTCGGTCAATTTTGATCTGAAAATAGATAGAAACTAATGGGTGATTTTTTAAGAGGTTTAGAACTTTTTTTTTTTTTAAAACACAAAAAATTCGAAAAAATGAATGAAATATTTATTTGAATCGATAGTTTGAACCTTGCAATTTAATGTTTAAAGATAATTTCATGCAAATGTTGACCGCGGCTGCGTCTCAGGTAACCCATCCGCTGAGTCCAATTTTGGCATACTCTTTCACACATATCGGCCGGTATCTCACGAATGAATGCATGGATGTTGGCTTCCAGTGCGTCAATCAAAGCGGGCTTGTCCCTATAGACATTAGCCTTGACATACCCCCACAAAAAATAGTCTAATGGTGTCAAATCGCACGATCTAGGCGGCCAATTGACCGGCCCGAAACGTGAAATTAACTGTTCACCAAACTCGCCTCGCAATTGCGCCATTGTTTCGCGTGCTGTGTGGCATGTGGCACCGTCTTGTTGAAACAACATATCATGCAAGTCAAGAACTTCCATTTCGGGCAAAAAAAAGTGCTGTAACAAAGGCACAAAGGCAAATCCTACCATGGTGCTTCGGCGCCAATTTTGCCACGTCACTCTTCGAAATTTGTCGCCATCACTGTCTCCAACAAGACCATATCTTGCAGCCGAGAGGCTCACCCTGCTCCACGCATCCGAAATATCCTTTTTCGTTTGCTTTACCCCATTAAACTTCCCAAAAAGTAGTTCTTTTTCTTCAAGCATTTCTTGCAAAACAATAAGCTGAAAATCCTTCTCTGTCTAAAAAACAAAACAAATGCATTATTTTATAGACAAACATATGTCTATTAATCAATAATAAATATTACAACTTACCTTTTTGTATTTCCGTTTTGAGCCACTCATTCTTTCCCTTTTAAAAACTTTTCTAACGACACTATTTTTCGTTGTAAGAATTGTATGATAATTTCTCATATACATAATAATCAATGAATGTATGATGAATTAATAATTTTTATTTTAAATATTCCAATCAAATCCGAAATTGTATGAAAGCAATCACACAACATTACTGTGAAACACTATTTTTTAAAAATTAATTTTGAAATCATACAATGTAAGTGATGTATGATCTGTGAAATAGGCCCCTGATCATAACGAGCATACGCCATCCAATCCTCCTTTGACTTATTTTTGATTAAACTATTTACTATAAAACATTTGTTATTAACTTTTTTAAGTGTTTTATTTTTCAGAAGGCGCAACAGAATCTGGGTCCACGAAATGAATAATGTGTCGGGAAACGAAAGGGAAGTCCCACGAACTTTTTTTGGAACTAGGTGCAGACAGAAGTCGATTTTTCACATATTTTAGAATGTCAATTGAATGTTTTGACGAGATACTAGACATTGTAAAGTTGGGCTTCACCAACGTCATTCAGAAGACCAAAAAACCCCCAGGAAGACTTGCAGTAACTTTAAGTAAGTTGTAAATGCTTTTTCACGACCAAATTACTGAACGAAGGAAAATAAAATAACTATTAATTATCTTCAACACTTATTAAACATATATTTTTCATAAATGAAATTTCAGTCAATATTAAAACTATAAAAAATAATAAAATAATAAAAAAAATATTAGTTCCCATGTACTCTGACAGGGAATTTAAAATGCACTTCAGAGTGAAGAAGCATCTTTTCGAAAGCATCGTTTCGAAAGCATCGTTGAAAAATTCAAATGCTCGAATAACTATTCAAGTTTACGTGCCGGCAAAAGATGTTCTGCGAAGAAACACGTATCAGTTTTTTTTTTGTGGTTTGCCATGAAGGGTGTTGCTTTAAGGACTTGGCTGATCGGTTTGACCTATCACTTTCATCAGTTTCACTCATAATTACAAAGACAACGATGTTCTTAAGTAGCCTTGCTCCGAAAATGATGAAGTTGCCAAATGAGTCAGAAACTGAAGAAAGCTACCAGTTTTGCCGCCATAAATCTGGATTCCGAAATGCGATTGGTATGGTAAACTTAAAATTACACGCATTCAGTATATACTATTATATTATATCGTTGTTTTCATAGGTTGTATTGATGGCACACATGTCTTCATAGATCCGCCAGCGCAAAGTAAGGATTATTACATATTGATAGGAAGGGAAATATGTACGAGTGTTTGTTGGCAGGCAATCTGTAATGAAAAGAAAAAAATTCATAAACGTTTACGTTGGGTTTCCTGGATCATCCCATTACAGCTGGGTGTTTCAAAATTCCAATATAAGTGAGAAACTGAATTCCGTTTGTTTGGAGGTATGGAGGTATGGTATATACCTGTATATATTATGTTCTTGAATGATATATGAATGTAATACTTATCTTACTTTTATTTTCAGACTATAACATATTAGGTGATTCAGGTTACACTTGTAAAACGAACCTTATTACGCCCTACAAGGATAATGGTTATTTGACAAATGCCCAAAAAAATTTCAATGTCAAATTGAGTTCATCAAGGGTAATCGTTGAACATTCTTTTGGCATATTGAAACAACGTTTCCGACAGCTATCACTACTGTAAACTAAGAGGCATAGACAAAATATGCCACTTCACACGGGCTTGTTGTGTGCTACATAACATTGCAGGCCTAGATTAGTCACTTGAACCAACACCTTATGCTAATGAAGACTATGCACAGTACGGTGAAATGACAAGAGGGAACGCAATAAGGGACGCAATATGCATTGAAATTTATGAGCAGCAAACAAAATAAAATAAAATACAAAGTAAAATCTTTTTTTATGGCTTTTATTAATTACTATCTGAGCCGCCCAGCCGGCGCCAGCGCGGTGTTGCTCGGGTCTGTAGTTTTAAGGTTCCCATTCTCGTTCTTCCTCTTTCGTGGGAATATGGGAATGAAATATAAACTTTTTAATTGTGGGATTATGTAGCATCCTAATGCTGAATGAATTTTTGGAATGTGTCCAGTAGTTCCTAGGTTTCCCTTACCAATCCCGTGAGAATATTGGGATCAAACTTTGACAGGAACCATCCCTGGACTAAACTATAAAATTTTATAGAAATCCGTTCGGCAGCTTAGGAGTATGTATTCCGTAGAAACAAACAAACAAACATACGCCGTGGGTTGCTCGGGTCTAACTTCTTTCAAGCGTTTGACTGAAAGGTTTAAGTTCAGCGGAACACGGCGCGAATTGCTACACCCAAGATAAGAAATAAATGTATTCAAAGAGAAATTTTGTATTTTATCTCAATGCTAGCGGATAATCAATCAATATTTCTGGTCGTTCGAGGTTGGTGTATAAATGTAAAATTTTTTTGGATCGCCAACTCGAGAGCACGGAACATATAATTGCCCATGCGAAAAACAAGAATTTTCCAAATGTAATCCTGCTATAGCTAACGATTGTCTTTGTGCTTTGTTGATAGTAATCGCGAAGCCAAGACGTAAAGGAAACTGAAGAAATCAAATTTCAAATCGTTGGTAATCATTGGTATGCGTGGAATCAACACGTCTTCCCCTTTGAATTTGCCAACTATGACTATCGTTTCGATCAAATTTGCCACTTTAAAAGTAGGCATGTAACCGGCGTTGTTGTCAATGTTTGTTACACCGAAAGATGCCATTTGAAAGCATGAGTTGCTTGCGTTGCGAATGGTCATCAGGAAATGTTTTGAAAATTTAGTGTCACCAGAAAAATAAGTTTTTAGCGGCTCAGGTGGCTCCATCACCGCGAGCAAAACTACTTTACCGGTTGAACAACACATTCCAGGAGACTCCTTAGCGAACTTCAGACTACGACAGTGCACGTAAGCTTTATTCATTGGTCCAATAGCCACAGCTATGTGACTTCTATAATCATAGTCTCTATCATAATTAAATGATTCCAACAATTGGTATCAAGTCCTTCGCTATGTTGTTGGGAAGTTTCATCTGCTCTGGAGATTCAACTTCTGACGCGTAATGTTTGAAGGCGATTTCCACGTTGTTCTTCTTTTTTCGTGGCTCTGGAAGTAGAAGCTCTTCCGCGCATTTGCTGAAGGTGAATTTCACGCTGCTCTTCAGTTTCAGCGCCTCTTTTTTGCCTTTTATTCTTTGCCCCTAAAGATTTTCTTCCAAACGGCAAGTTTTTTGGTGACATTATTGAAAACAAAGAAACATACACGAAATTTTGTTGGGCTTCAGAGGCCGTTGCACTTTCAAAATGTACATTCCCAGAAAACCAGACAAATATGGTACATATTAAAATGTTGATGTTATGTGACTCCAAAACAGGGGAGAGTACGATAACTTTGGCGACAAAAAATAATAACGGTTTTTGGTAGAGGGGTTCAATACAAGCATTTTTTACGAGGTCTATCTCCCCCCGTTTAGGCGGTACGGGCAATTTTTTAAAAATTTACTTAAAATCTAAAAGAAAATACTGTACAACAATGGGAAAATTTACAGATACAATTTATACTTTTTATGAAAGCCAGAAATCTGCACTTTATAATTAATTTTAAATGAAGTGATTTCAATTTATAGTTTTTGAAATAACTGACTTCAAAGTCAAAATTTAGTAAAAAAAAAAATTTGAAAAAATCAATTAGAGTTTTGTTTTTTTTGATTATGTTTCTCGTGATTACAAATGCCAATAAAAAAAATTTGATGTTAAAAAAAAAAAAATAAACGATTATGGGCACGTTGCGTCGTAATAAAAGAGAAATTCCACTCCCATTTCTTGAAGTCAGAATTCGCGAACGTAATACAGCGAAATTTGCTTTTTCTGATGAACTTATTTTACTGTCCTACTGTCCACCAAAGTCCAAATAAAAAAAATTGTTATCAACCATGCATACAAAAGCTGATCCTGATGCCAAATGTCACTTACCTGAGATGGTAGATCTTTACAACAAGACTAAATGTGGTGTTGATTCGATGGACCAACTTTGTCACCGGTGCAGTGTTTCGAGACGAACGAAACGATGGCCATTGGCTTTGTTTTATGGGATCTTAAATATTGTTGGTCTGAATTCGTATGTCCTCCTCAAAATGGCGTCCAATAAAACTCAAATAAGTCGAGATTTCTTAAAAAACTTAGCCTTGGAACTCATAAGACCCCAAATGGAGGAGTGGCTTACTTGGCCAACTTTGCCATCCAATCTCCAGGTCCTCATTGGAGTTATTTAAAAAAAGAAGCGACCTGTGGCTGAGTCAACATCTTCAGTCACTACAAAAAAAGATGTGCCGTGTGTCCACGAGACAAAGACCGCAAGACGAAAATACGATGCAGCAGTTGCTGAAATCCACTTTGTGGTGAACATAGCCGCTCAGTGTGTCAAAATTGTATTGATGTAAATTTTTAAAACTTTTTCATAACTCAACATTTCTATCTTTTATGTTAATAAATAATAGCTATAAAGCTAGCTATTGACTTCAATGAAGAGACTCCACCAGATGTGCATGAAGAAAATATAGCACTTGATGAATCAATCGATGTCCCCAGGATAGGTTCAGATAGCTGTGTCAATGTTCGAGCGAACTACTTTCGAGCACCCCTTGTAGTCCATTCCGCCGTGAATATATAAAAAACAATAACATTATATGAGAATAAAAAAAATGTAGGCATGGCTGAAGGGTATTTTATTTTTACTTATAAATGGCATAGTTTTCCTTGAGCTTTAACTCCGCTTCGAGACGAGAGTCTTAATTTTCAAGCGATGTTCCTCAACTGCGTGCTTTAAAGTTTTAAAACTTACAATTTGTTCATCTTGACCTTTTTGTTTCTCTTTCATTTGGGATTTCTGTTTCCTCGTAAGGCGTTCATGGGGCCTGCTTTTCAGCATGCTTGGATTATAATTTTCCCTTTAAGCTCCGGCTTATGCTCCTTTAGAGTTTCGGCCAAGAGGAACTCCAAATTCTCATCGGCCACGATGTTGTCGACGTTTTCTTTTATTGGTGCGTCATATTCATCGTCATCATGTCTGTTAATATATACATACAAAAAACATCAAAATTCAAAACTACACTTGGTAGTAAAAAATGTGTTTTACCTAGAAGCGAACCCATCGACACTCACCCCCATGAGCCATGACGTCGTGAAGTTCATTTCAAAAACAGTTTTCTACCTTTTCCTTCAATGGTGGTGGGCCACCACCAATCAAAAATATTTCTTTTCGCAGGTCAGCGGTTGACTTGCGAAGACCTCGTTTGATGTTGTTATATTTATCCTTGAGTACTTTTCCTATTCGCAACAAGCTATAAAGGGTTGCGGCGTACCCCACAGGCGGATCACTAGTGTGAAGCAGAAAAGTGGGAGGGTTGTGATCGCTTCAAGATCACTACTCGTAACGCCGGAAATGGAAAGAAGAAGAAGAAGAAGAACAAGCTATGAAGGAAAAATAGGTGTTTTGAAAATACATATGTATGTATGTACATTGTTTTGACTAATTTAAAAACTTACTTGTCCTTCAGCGGTGGCATTGAGTTTTACTGCCAAGTTCTCCCAAACTGCATCCTTTTGCTTGAACGTATCTCCCATCAGTTTTTTTGTTTTCTAAAATATTCTTCTTCTCCAAGGCCAGTCGAATGAATTTCTCTTCCTCGGCCTTAGAGAAATTGGCAGTTCGTTTAGTATCTTTTGGCATACCTATGTATGTACATATATGAACATATATTTGAAACCAAAACGAAATTAAATGCACATCTCTATATTTTTGACAACCGAAATAATTTGGTTGTTTCTACAAAAACGGGTAACTCGAAATCATCACCATCATTGCACGAACAAGTAAAAAGCTGACTCTATCATCAAAAAATGTATGTATGTAGGTATGTATTTTCAATTATTTCCTTGATTATGTTTTGACATATAGACTGGAAATTGGAACGATTTTTGAATAACCCATGATTTGCTAACCAAGCTAACCAAGGTGAACAAACACTCTTTGGTGATCACAGATTCTTAATCATGGATTAAGAAGAATCCTTGATAACCAAATTGCTTATTCAAACCGCTCTGAACAAACCGGCCCTAAGAGAGGCAAATCGTTCTATGATGACTCAATTCGAACAATTTTATTTTGCAGTTATTTCTTACACATTTACCTATGTGCATACATATCATCATAAATTTGTCATGCATTTGGACATTATCCATCTCGACACTAGCAGTTACATCTCAGCCTTGTCCTTGTGAGAAATATAGTTAAAGTGGGTATGGTACGTTTCGTCATTTTTATCTCGTTTATTGTTATTACGCCCAAGTTGTTTCGCATTTTGTTGTCAAATTTTTCGTTTGTTTAGTTTATTTATATTTCGATATTTCTCGCTTCGCTTTGCATTCGTTTCGTTTAAAAATCATTTAGCCTTTGATTACTTTATATTTGGCTGGTTCGCTTTCTATTGTTTCGTTTTTCGATTAGTTCGCTTTTGTTTATATAGATTTTGATTATTTCGCGATCGTTTGATTGGTATTTTGCTTTTTGTGGATGAAAAAAGAGGCTAGAAGTGTAAAAATTCGCGCGAACCCAGAGTTATTTTAAAAAAATTTACATTAAAGCACACTTCCGCATGTTCCATGGCTTTCATAGTATACATTTCTTCGACAAGGCCATCGTTTTCAAAATCTTCAGCCGGTTTTTGTAGAACGTCCTAGATACCAAATAAACAGATTACAGGTTTTTATAAGAATATGTACAGGTTTCTGGTTAAATATTTTAATTCAACTTACCATTATAGTAAAGTATTTGATTGATTAACTTGCAAGAGCACGTCCTTGGGGTATATTTAGGTTTTGTCTTGCTGATGTTACGTATCAACTTAAATGTGGAATCTGATATGCAATACCAACACTAAAAGGTTTTTAAAAACTGTTGAACAGTAGTCCTACGACCTAGATATGATTTGTTCTATTAAAACCTAGAATTATGTTAATTTTTGTGCAACTGAAAACAAAAAAATATTCCTTCGACATCGCACAGAAACTATGAGATGTCAAAAAAAAATTTTCACACATTTCTGCTCATAGAAATTTCTTCGGCTAGAATGTGTAAAGAATTTTCTGTCAAAAATAAGTTGTTTATAAAATACTCGAACCAATCCTGTGGTATAATGTGAATTAATGTGTTTAAATGTGCGGTTGTGGGTGCGTACTCGAACGCTACTATTCAGTCAATGGCCGGGTTCAAGACAAATTGCGAAAGTTCGAAGAGATCTGTCAGTCCATGAGCGACTATCTGAACTTTTTTTTTTGTCTTAAAGTGGAACTGTGATTCACCTCTCGATTCTACATAGTTAGTAGTAAAATTAATTGTAAAACACAGTTTTTTTCTGCTTGAAATTCAACAATTTGACTTCTAAGAGTTTCCAAACTAAGGAGTATTAAAATTACATTCATTTTACTTAACTATGATAAAAATAATGAAAATCTTGTGCCTTCAAAAATGTATTTTATTTGTTGATAAACTCTATTAAAATCAATTTACAAAACAGAATATCCAAACACCAATAATTTTCAATTTCAATTCAACAAATAAGCAAAAACTTGTAGAACAAAAAACTAATCCAAGAACACCGAGTAAAGTTCGATTGACATATATGATGTTTTCCTTGTTTTGACAAGTAAAATCTTAAGTTCAGATTTTCAGCCAAGTTTCTCCATCTGAAAATCTATGTTCCAGAATCTGAAAATCTGGAACTTTCTACAAGGGAAAAGTGACAGAATCTTTAGTTAAGATTTTCGAAGATAGGTCCCAGGAACGCGGCCAATCTTAAAAATCAGTGTCAATAATTCAAGTCAGATATTACTTTATCAACAGCTGGAGGGATATGGCTGTCATTCTGTTGCTGTAAAATTTACCACAACAAGTTCTATCCGCCATTCTTCTCCCGCTAATAAACTTTATCTATAGCTGCTCGGAAGTAGTAGAAGAGTTCAGTTGAAACCTGGTCCATCAGCCAGAGACCTGTTCTTCTAAAACTTTCGAAATGCCATTTTCAGGTCACATTGTTCCTCGATGCAAAAGATTGCACAGTAGAAAACACTTTTCTTGTGTGACGGTCGGGCCACAATAGTCGTACGGCAGGTGGCCTACGCAAACGTTGAAAAAGGAGAAAGGCATGAAGATCGAGATCCATGTCCAACAATGTGTGAACTATATTCACACCAACCTAAATTTTCTAGTAAATTTCAATTAAAATTAAATTGAGTATCGTCTACATCAAGAAAGAATCACTAAAAGACGTGCTTCCGTTTTTACTCCCCTTTTTTTTCTCTAACTATCTGAACGAAGGTCTACGGAAAGTATTCGTCGAGCTTTTAGACTTAGCATCTCTTGTTCTTCGTTCTCTTGGAAAATATCTTCTCCGTATTTTAGTTTGGGCCGGTTGGGCTGGGGACTTTGCGCGAGTAAAATAATTTTTCGGAGTAAGTCTTTCTGAAAGAGGTTGAACTCGTCCACTCGGCTACTGGTTTTTTTTTTTTTTTTTTTTTTTTTTTTGTCAGGAGTAAATCTTCAAAAGACACTTTGTAGTATTCGATACCAAGTAGTGTGGGATTCTTACCCACTAAAAACTCCTCATAATCAGAACCAATCTATAACGATCGACAACAGATTTTTCTTTCTCAATAATATTATCTCTTTAAGGGAAGCTTAAACTTTTAATGCTTCCCATGACTTTTAGGCCATTAGCTCGTGTGGCTTGGTTCTTCTTAATCTCCGAACATTGCCTCTCGTATTTAATACGGACTCCATTTCAGAGTTGATATGACTATGCAGTCGCTGATTGTGTGATACAGCATGTTTTCTTACAACTTCTGTAACCGTTTCTATTTGTAGGTCACGATGCAAATCGCTATTTCTTATATACCATGGTGCATTTACTATTCCACGAAGGACTTTGTTTTGGAACTTTTGGATGATTTCAGTATTTGTTTTCTTTGAACAGCCCCATAATTGGATTCCATAGGTCCAAACAGGTCTAAGTACTTGTTTATAAAGCATTATTTTATTTTCGACAGATAAGTCCGAATTTCTACCGAGTAACCAGTACATTTTTCTATATTTCAAGTTGAGCTCTTCCCTTTTCTTTTTGATATGCTCTTTCCATTTTAGCTTTGCATCCAAATTCATCCCAAGGTATTTGGCCGTATTGGCGTAGGGTACAGCTTGATTGTTGATGAATATTTGAACGTAGCTTAACTTTTTATTTGTAAAGTTTATATGTGCAGATTTAGCTTCATTGAGCTTGATACGCCATTTTTTGGTCCAATCACTAACGGTGTCGACGGCATTTTGCAATTTCTCAGCAGCCTTGACGACGCACTTACTGGATGCCAAAATTGCGGTATCATCCGCAAAAGTAGCCATAATGGTGTTGTTATCCACTGGAATATCCCTTGTATATAGCAAATACAGGGTAGGTCCTAGGACGCTTCCTTGTGGAACACCGGCTTGTATATTACATAGCTTTGAATATTCTTGATCATACCGTACTCTGAAGAGCCGGTTTGAGATATAAGATTTTAGTATTTCGTAGTACTGCCTGGGTAGGTCCCTTTGCAGTTTGTACGCTAGCCCCTCATGCCATACCTTGTCGAATGCTTGAGCACTAATGGCGGAATGCTGCAGTAAAAGTGAGACCGAACAACACCATGCTTAAAGGTCTGACGAGGATGGCTGCATGGCCGATGCCGGATGGAGGAGAAAAACCCGCCATCTTGATGGTCTCTTGACTTTTGGCGACGAAAGTGTGTAGATAGAAAAAAAAGCGTGCGAAAAATTATAGCGAACATTTTGCGATTTATTGAGATTTTGGAGCGAGTAATATTTTCTTGAGAATTACAGATTTGTCTAACTCGATTTCTGCGGCAAAGTTCCAGTTGGGAGTTTTGAGGAAATCTTGAGATTAGTGCGGAGGACATAGTTTCTAAAGGAGTTTAGATAACAGGAGAAGAGCTAAGTATTTTTGGTTTTATTTTTATTTGTATCTTGCGTATCGAAAAATCCTTCTTGTGCAAGGGTTTTTCGAACAAATTTAGAGTCGCTTTATTTGCGGCAAAACTTACATCCGCTAGGCCTTCGTTGACCTAACGTTTTAATATCCCGAGATTGCGGGACTCGCGACCATTTTCCTTTCTTGCTATTACTATTACTTTCGGAAACTTTCCTTACTGATTCTTTCTTGTGTTTAAACAACATATCAAACTGTTTGTTTTCTTACTTAACTTTCTTAAATTTTCTTTACTTCGAGAATTGGCCTCCTGCCAATCTCGAAAACAACTTTGTACTTTTCGTTAATATCGAAAAGATTCTGGGTTTTAATCCAGGTTTTACCACGGTTTCCCAGACACCCTTAAAATATAATAAAAATCTTTAATTTCCTTGAGAAATTTCATACTGTTTTATCTCTTTTCTTCCGAGTCTTTCTTTCTTGTTTTCACTACTATTTCAGCTTTGGTTAAGGCAAACCACCATCTTAAAAGGTTTCCTGGCGCCCATATCAGAAGTGAGCTAGTACGCCCTTGTACTCTCACTCATCAAATTGAGTTTTATTAATTCTTGATATTTTTTTTTTATAACCATTTGATATTCCCTTTTAATCAAATCGGATTAAAAAGGAATATCAAAACGAACCCACCCATCAGACTGAGCTACGGGAGACAGCACTGAAGTGTTGTTGGTTGCCGAAAACGAACCTGTGTCAATTTGACATTTCGTTTTTAATAGTCAAGTTGCGCGCACGTCGGGATTATTTACATCCCAATTTTCTTTCACGAATAAATATATTTTACTTGTTTCGTTTGCGTTTTGATTTTGCTCGCGGTATTTGGAAGTAATTCCCAGCGTTTTAAATAGTAAATTAAAGTTCGGTTCGCGATTAAAATCGGAAACAATTCTTCTTACCACGGAGCTACACGATCAAGATATGGTATGCGATTTACAATACAATCAAACTTTTTTACATACACAACCAAACTTTTCGAAATTGAAACCCAACTGGTATGGACTATTGAAACCCACCCAAGAAGCAGTTTCAGTAGCCATGAAATTAACAGCTTCGTTCAAATACCCTCAAAAAGAGAAATGAATGCCAAAAAAACTTCAAATTTCCAATTTCAAATAATTTCTGTTGTTGAAATTCGAAAGTTAAAATAGCGTTCTGCAAAATTTGAAAATTCAAGTAAATAAAAATCTCAAAATTGAAGTAAATTAATTAAAATAAAAATCAAAATTGATAAAAATCAGGTGTACTCAACAAGTAACGACCATCAAGTTCATAGAACCTTACAAAAATTGTGATATTTTTGTGGAATATGAGCTCCTCGTCATATCGACGAAACGATTTAAAGCCCAAAGCTTAGCAGAGCATTGCCAGTTAGATGCAAATGACGGTTGAAGATGTAAAGAAGAAAATAAAAGCCCTAAGAACTCCTTATACGAGCGAGCGTAATAAAGTTGAAAACAGTAAGAAATCAGGTTTGTTTGTTTGTTTATTAGAACATAATTTCATTGAGTATTAATTGTGTATTTTTACCCATTAGGTTGTGGAGCAGACGCTGTTTATGAGCCATTGTATTTTTATTATAATGAGATGTCGTTCTTGGATGGGTGCATTATTCAAAGAAGAACAGTCGATAACGCTTTCAACGTAAGTATCCGTAATCAGAAATGTAGTGGTGTACTCATAGCCCTTAGCGCCAGTTATTCTGGATTTACAAACATCTGCAAGTGCAGATGAAAAAAGGAAATAGACACAAGATTTTGAATTCTTACTTGCCTGATAGAGAGTACCAAGTGCAGACGTCTAGTTACATATACAGAGTGTCCCGTAATTCGTTTTACATGCTTTGGGATATGATTCTTGGTCATATTCTAAGAAAAAAATTGTTCTACAGTAAAGTCCGTTTCTCAAGTTTGACATCGCTTTTTGACAATTTAAAAAAAGGCTAACTTTGGTGTACCCTGACCTGTGTTAAATTCGATATCTCTGTCGAAACTGATGATAGAGACCTAATCTTAGACTCAATTTTTTGTAGAAATAACAACCTTTAAGACTGTATTTAAATTAGGCTTCCATAGGTTTAGGGTTTGCCAGATTTTCAATTTTAAGTGGTGTTCAAATTTTCTTCCCAAAACAAAGTTTTGACTTTGAGGTCATTTTTTGGAGAAAAGGCCTGATAAACATAGAGTTTCTTTATTTTTTACAGATGAACAAAAATATAATAAAGCAAAAACTCAGCATTAAGTTAGCTCAAAAACCCATACATTTTATGATACTTGGAAAAATACCTAATGGGAAAAATTTAAAAAAAAAAATAAAAAAAAGTTTTTGCTTTGAGGTTTGTTTGAATAAAACAATAATATGATCACTTTAAGTAGTTTTTTTATGTATTTAATACAAATACAATTATAACAAGTGCTCAAAGCCCCATCCTTCGTTTTGAATCCATGCCAGAGCCCGTTTTTGGATTTCATTGTGGGTGTTTGCTGTCGATAACTCTTGTCTTACTTGTAGTCTTGTAATCTTTGAATCTGTATTTAAATTTGACTCCTATAGTCTAAGGGTTGCCAGATTTTCAGTTAGTATAAGGTTCCTGGTATCCTTTGTTGTGCTTTTCTTCAATTTCCATTTAAAAACTCATATAAGAAAAAAAATGTCTGCGTATTCTTCTCTCGTAAATGAAAGCATTTCAAAAAACTCTCTGATCAAACTGCAATCGTGACTTAATTTGACAAACTAATGAACAAATTTGTTTTCTTATTCTTTTATACGACTTATTTACCTATTGAACATTCATACCCCAAATTTAAAGCAAACATCCACAATGAAATCCAAAAACGGGCTCTGGCATGGATTCAAAACGAAGGAGGGCGCTTTGAGCACTTGTTATAATTGTTTTTGTATTAAATACATAAAAAAACTACTAAAAGTGATCATATTATTGTTTTATTCAAACAAACCTCAAAGCAAAAACTTTTTTTAATTTTTTTTTTAATTTTTCCCATTAGGTATTTTTCCAAGTATCATAAAATGTATGGGTTTTTGAGCTAACTTAATGCTCTTTATTATTGTTTTGTTCATCTGTAAAAAATAAAGAAACTCTATGTTTATCAGGCCTTTTCTCCAAAAAAATGACCTCAAAGTCAAAACTTTGTTTTGGGAAGAAAATTTGAACACCACTTAAAATTGAATATCTGGCAACCCTAAACCTATGGAAGCCTAATTTAAATACAGTCTTAAAGGTTGTTATTTCTACAAAAAATTGAGTCTAAGATTAGGTTCCTATCATCAGTTTCGACAGAGATATCTAATTTAACAAAGGTCAGGGTACATCAAAGTTAGCCTTTTTTTAAATTGTCAAAAAGTGATGTCAAACTTGACAAACGGACTTTACTGTAAAACAATTTTTTTGTTAGAATATGACCAAGAATCATATCCCAAAGTATGTAAAACGAATTACGGGACACCCTGTATATATGTAGTTATAAACTGAACTTAACCGAAAACTTTTTTAAATAAAACAAATTAAAGTAAAATTACGTTTATTTTATTATTTTATTTATAGTCATTGCTGTATTAAGATTTTTACTCATACTTTTTCTTTTATATGTATCTATTTCATTAACATCCTATAGTTGAAAGAATTTTTGAAATCGGTCAAGTAGTTTTAAGGTTCCCGTTCCCGTTTCTGTGCCAGTGAGCATATGCGGATGAAATATAGTCTCAGTTACTTAGGAATTATGTTGCATCCTAATGTTGAAAAAATTTCTGAAATCTGTTTGGTAGTTTCTAAAGTTTCCGTTCCCAATCCCGTTCCCGTAAGAATACGGGAATCAAGAATAGATAAAAACAATCCTTGAAACGGTTGTCAGAAAATTTTGAGCTTTTGTCCACGGACCAAATGAACATTTTTATATACATAGAAACTTAGAAAGAGCCATAGTAAGGGCATTAATGATGATTATACACAATTATTGTGAAAATGTAAATGTACGTGTATGCGAAACGGGTGAGTAGGTTAAGCCACTGGTTCCCAACCCATGGGTCACGACCCAAAATTGGGTCGCCAAGCCATTTTCGGTGGGTGGCGAGCACATACTGACATTCTGAAAAGAAATCTTATAATTTGAATAAAAAAACATACATATTTAGGTATAAAATAAATCTTATGCTGGCATATGTGTTGTGTCGCAACTCGCAATCGCTTGTGTGTATTTTATAAGAGAGCGAACACATTTGTCTAATATAATATACAGACAGTGCAACACAACACAAAACACCACAGCAAACAAGTGTGTTTCTGGTTTTAAGTTTAATAATCACCCTTATTGGGATAGGCGTTTCACAAAAATGCCTAAAAAATTACAGTGACCCAGCCGCGATGATTTTTGATTTCATAAAAATATAAGTTCAGCCCTCTATCTGTTCCTCATTGCTCTTACCATTCCCTCAAAAGTTATTTTATTTAAACGGCAATTGTGTTACCTAGAGGTAAGTCATTTTATTGGCGTTTTATCAAAACTCCATTCGTAATAAGGGTGAATTGGAACACCGCTAATAAAACATTAACCGCCGTATTAATAAACGCGGAATAGCTGGGCTAAGCCTTATTCCATGGATTAAGTGCAAAATGGTATAATGGTGGCTTTAATTAAATGGAAAATGGTATAATGGTAACTTAATCCATGGAATAAGTATTTCCCAGTTATTCCGCGTTTATTAATACGGCGGTAAGAGTTGGTGTTTTTTCTATCTTCAAACTGTAAGTAGGTATATCTATGTATGGTCCACGGTGCCGATTTCAATGGCCGGGTTTGAGACAAATTTCGAAAGTTCGAAGAGATCTATCAGTCCATGAACGACTATATTAACTGTTTTTTGTTATCTTAAAGAGGTACTGTGATTCACCTCTCGATTCTACATAGTTAGTAGTAAAATTAATTGTAAAACACACACATTTTTTAATTTGAAGTTCAACAATTTGACTTCCAAGTATTTGTGTTGTGCAGTTTTATAATTACATTCATTTTACTTTATTTTGGTGAAAAAAATGAAAATCGTGTGCCTTCAAAAATGTATTTTCTTTGTTGATAAACTCACTATTGAAATTAATTTACAAAACAGAATACCCAAACACCAATAATTATCAATTTCAGTTCAACAAATAAGCGAAAACTTGTAGAACAAAAAACTAACCCAAGAACACCGATTAAAATTCGATTGTCATACTCGTAGATGTTGTTTTCTTTGTTTTGACAAGTAAAATCTTAAGTTAAGATTTTCTGCCAAGTTTTTCCATCTGAAAATCTATGTTCGAAAATCTAAAAATCTAAATGTCATCTGAATTGTCATCTGAAAATCGTGAACTTTTGACCAATCAGAACCAAGAAAAGTGACAGAATCAAGTTAAGATTTTTTAAGTTGTTTTTTTTTGTGAGTACATAATCGTTGTGAGGCAAAAATCCTAACTGGACATCAATTTCGCTAAGTTTGTTCGCCGTGCCGAATTTTTAAACGTTAGAATAGTCGGAGAGTGAAATAACTATATCAAGTTCCTTTTTTGTTTTATGAAACCGTTGAACAGTGAAACAAATAAACGTTGATAAATTGGGAAAGTCAGTTCTATTGCTGTTTGTTCCTTTATTCAATAAATATTGTGTTTCTATGTACTGTACATACTTGCAAAAATTTGTAAAAACTGTTCAAAAAAGGTAAGGCACTGAAACTTTTCCTCTGTTTTTGGAAAAAAAATGTTTGACTAGGGATTTATTTTATAAGGAACAATGGCAAAAGGAAAATATTGTGAAGATTATTTAAAAATCGGTTTCACTCCATTGATCTCGAATTGCATCGAAAAGCCTCAATGTGTTCTTTGTAGTAAATCTTTTGTTTTATTCACATGTGCGGTGGTTGTACAGAGGAAACACGATAAATCGTTTCTTCGAACTAAAGAAAAGAAGTTCAAATGTTTTAAGACATGCGAAAAAAACGAATTTTCAGATATAGTGAAAAATTATGACTGGTTGATTAAGATTGCATATTTGGCAGATATATTCGAAGAATTCAACAAATTGAACCTTAAATTACAAGGACATGATACCACTATAATTCAATTCAAAGATCATTTGCAGTGTTTTGTTGAAAAACTTGAAAACTGGAGTAGAAGGGTAAGTGAGCACTGAGCATAACATAGCAATGTTTCACAAACTCAGCGAGACCCAAGCCAAAATTGAATATGCTAAGGAAGAATTAGAAAACCTTATCATCAATCACCTGACTTATTTCAAACAGGTGATTGCTACATACTTCCACGACTTGAATAATGTTCAACTCACATCAATCCAAGATCCTTTCTCTAAAAATCTAATTGTTTCTGAAATTCCGGATACTCTCCAAGATGAATTTATTGAGCAATAATAATATAACAATCGTTTCGACATATGTATGTATCTTTGCGAAGCCGGATTTTCTCAGTTTGTAAATATTAAAACCAAATCTAGGAATAAATTGGATGTAAAACACGATATGAGACTGGCCCTGACAACAACACTCCCTAGAATTGATGAATTGGTATCTGAATGTCAACATCAAGTTTCTCACTAGGAATCTAGTTGCAAATATAATTATTTTTTTAATTGTCATTAATTTTCAAATACGCTATGTATATGTACATACATATATAAATATATAATTGTATAAAGGCTTGCGCAAACCAATGCGTTGAGTGCGTGCGATGCGGTGGACGATAAAATGAAACACATGTAACCTTATGGAGTAGCACACACCTATGCGTTCTGACGGTTCCACATACGTTCCACAGCTACGTTTTGTAGAACGATTTTCGGAACGCAGCATCCACTTATTTTAAAACGAAAATGAAGTTTCTGTGCTGCTTGAAATTTTTGTTAAAATAAAAGAATTTTTTTGTTGCTATGAAATTTAAATTATATAAACGTGAGAAAATGAACAATATATGTGCATTTTGCAAAAATAGAATGAAGTTATTGCGCGTATACCAGTTAATAGTGAATCCATTGATTTCCATGGCTTGAATATTTCCTACAAAAAATCACACATCCTAAAAAGTGTATTTACTAATGGAAAAGATGCCCGAAAATGGTAGTGATTGTTGTGAGCTCTGCTTCTTTTTCAACCTCTTATTGAAGAGATTGACTTGAAACTTGACGTTTTCAAAATCATGGCAAAAGAAAAGGTACTCTTCTATCATGTTATCACTTTATTTGAAGGCCCAACGAAATGGAAACTCCGTTGGATGTGCCTGCCCGGGAGAGGTTCCAGAAATTCAGAGGACTGGAGTCTTTAAGGCAAGCAAATATTCTTTTTGTTTTATAGAAGTTGTATTGACTTCGAGTTATTTGCAGAACCTCACCGAGGGACGTTAAGTAGAATCTTCCAAGTGACTATGCGAGAATTTATCATCAATTTAAGAATTCTTATCGCACAGAGGCAAAAGACATTGCCGGTGCTTGTGTAAGTAAAGTTTAAAGTTATTCTCGAAAACAGCATTTGAAAAAATATCTGTTCTAATCTTTCAGCCAGGTATAAGTCCGCCCAACAAACCAACAATCTAGTTCTTTACGGCATTCTTACCCACGAGCATCAAATGTCAGTAATGAACGCCATTCTCAAGCGCATACCAGACTCCAGAGTGCCAATCAAGTCCAAGGAAAAGCCAATCATTCAGTGTTGCTAACGGCGTGAATCCTATCTTCAGCCAGCACACGAATGGCGACAAACACAAGGTGAGTCAAAGTTTTTTAATTCAAATACTCGACTGGGTATATACTTGATTTCCAATATTTAGTTTGAAAGATATTTCCGATCTGAGTCGACGGTTGTTGCCACATTCTATGCTCCCATTCAATTTCCTCCTGCACCTATTCTATGCTTCAAGGAGAATCCCGACTCTTCGCTGGCCTTGGTGGCGCGTGGGTGTGTGCTCTCTTGCAACCTCGAAACAATGCAAGTCTGCTACGATTCGTTATATGTTCTTCAACAAGGAGGATGTCGAGTATTTCAAGCCAATCAAACTACGCACCAAGTGCGACCGTGTTGGTCACATACGAGTAACGCTGGGAACGCATGGACATATGAAGTTTACGTTTGAAGGAATACTCAAGTCATACGATTCACTGTTTATGTACCTGTTTAAGAGAGTAGAACCAGTGTCAAGCACTGGATTGACATCAGATCGAAAAGTCTGCCTAAAAGACATGGCATCAAAACTTTTTCAGAAATTGGTATAACATTGGGCATTGAAATTCTCTCCTTTACCATCAAGGATGTCTACGATGATGTGCAATACTTGGCTTCATTGGGTAAAGCCCAAACAGCTAGTGTCAAAAGAAACGCTGATGCCGGAGTTGCGGAAGCCAATCGGGTATCACAGAAGCCGAATGCGAGAAGACGGCTATGGATGTCAAATACTCTACAGATACAAAAACAGAAGATAATGCTCGAATGTGTAAGCTACAAAAAGCAAACTTCGATAAGGAAATCAACACAGCTGTAAGTTGCAAAAAATTTTTTGATTAAAATAAAGGTTTTTGCAAAACGGTTCTTACGAAATTCAAAATATATACATAATTCAAGGGTGCAAAAATGAATTTAACCGAAAAACTTATTGGAAAAGTGCGCAACGAGCCAATTTTATATAATATGGGTGATAAAGAATATAGAAATATAAAAAAAAAATATAAAGTGTGGGATGAGATGGCTGTTTCCTTAGAAGTTAAAGATGGTAAGTTCATTATTTGGAACCCAAATAGGTTTCTGAAGTGACTGCAAAGCTCGAGAGCCCGGTCTAACAGATTCTATAAGCTTTGTGACGTCCACTGCCAAGAGTCCAAGTGGACCGAGTTTGGTCGAGCCGCGTGAATTTTCCAAGTCATCCTGCACAGTTTACGGTCGTACGCTTTCATACCTGAGTCTTTTTTTAAGATCTTCCTTGCTGTAAGATTTTGTTGACGTGAGGAGTTTCTAGACCTTAACATTGACAAGACATGAGATGCGAAGTTAAGGAGGCTGCTTCCTCTGTATAATTGGTGCTATTGTAAGGATTTTCATTTATTGGACCTGCTTTTTTCCGTCTAAATGCAGATAAGATGGTGCATTCTACTTTTAAACTCATCTCCAAGTGCATTGAAAATTTCCTAGTGCCAAATTCAGTTTTATTTGATTCAAGCATACTTACGACTATGGTTGCCCTAACTTCATATATTTTTCATCTAAGTAGAGTCTGCGAAAGTAGTTTTCTCAGATCCTCAGAAGTGACTTCGGTGGTTCTACCAACGAACGCATTAAATTTGTCAGATAATCTAACTTTTTCGGCATTGATTAGTTGGTTTGATATTCAGTTTGTTTAGTATCGAATTTAAATTACTTACTGAATTTATTTCTTATTTTGGAAAATAAAACACACAATATTTTTTTTAATTGGGAAAAACCGAACTGGTTTTTACCAGTTCGGTGTTTATTGCTTGCTCCGTTGCTGACTATACATATATGTATATATGAATCATATATTAATACACAATTTTTCGTCTTCTTGTATATTTTGATTTTCTAAAAGGTAAGGAGATAAAAATTAAAAACAAAAAATGAAGAATAATTTTGTGTATTATAAAAGTAATTGCTTACATTTTATTATCACCTTAAACAGTGTTAAAATAATTTTCAAATCTTTCTCGAATCTTAAAGGCTAGATTTGTTGACCTCCTCCCGTCCATTTCAACATGTTCGAAAGGCTGAACAAAAGGCTCGTTTTCCTCTCCTGTTGATTCTTCGGAGTTTCGTACTCTTAAGTAATTGCAGCACGCACACAGTTTTAACAACAATTATTGCCGTTTCAACTTTTAACTGAATTGGTCTTAAAAGTACACGAAACTTGTGAGAGGCTATCCCAAACGCATTCTCCACGACACGACGGGCACGACACAGTCTTTTGTTATAGTTTTCTTTTCGGATGTCGGATCTTGATTGTCGGTGAGGATATGGTCGCATAAGGAACTCCTTTAACGGAAACGCTTCATCGCCAATTATAACACAAGGTGTAGCCACGTTTTGGTTCGGTAGTGGTCTATCTCTCGGCAGTTGGAAGGTTCCACTGTTGAATTTTTGGCCCATCAGAGAATGCTCAAAAATCTTGCCGTATCCTCCGACATCTATCGCTACAAATTTGTAGTCGTGGTCAACAATCCCCATCAAAACAATTGAAAACTTTTGCAAATAACAGAAGTAATTTGACCCTGAGTTCTTAGGACATTTGATGGTAACATGTTTCCCATCGATACTCCCCAAACAATTTGGAAACTGCCATTTGCTGTTGAACCCTTCAACGTTCTGTTCCCAGATTTCTTCCGTTGGTTCTGTCATGAACAGTGGTTGCATTCTGTTCCAAATCGCAGTGCAAACATCCAAAACAACAGCGCTTACAGTGGAGAACCCCATTCTGTAGCTATGACCTATAGTTTTGTAAGAATCTCCAGTTGCCAGATATCCTAGAATAAGATAGTAAAGCAATAGATTAGAAATAATATTAATTTTTTTTATTTTTCAATTTCAGGCGAATCTCTTAAAAAAAAATGGAGAAATCTGAGGGACTGTTACATGAAATTTTTGAAATCTGAAAAAACACACACCGGCCAGGATATGAAGCGTTTAGACTGTTACAAAATGTGGCCTTGGGCTAAACAAATGGAGTTTTTAAAGCCTTTTTTGTATTTTGCTAAAACTCATTCAAATATTTTATTTCAAACCCAAACAATACCCGAGGTTACTGAAATAGATGCAAACATTATCACTTTTTCGCAAAGTGGTACTACTTTTTCAGAAAACGATACAACTTTTTCGCAAAACGATATTGCTTGTTCGCAAAATGATACTACTTTGCCGCACACCACAAAGCGTAGTAAGAAGAATGACAACCATACTCCTTCCGCTGTTGATAAAGTAATATCTTACTTGGACAACAAAAATCAATGTGATGAAATAGACGACATGTTCAAAGCGTACGCCAAAACAATGAAAAAATTTTCTAAAAGAAGACAAGCCACTATGAAATTGAAACTGTGCACACTATTCACAGAAATGGAGATAGAAGAACTCAATGAACAAGAAAATCGGTACTCTTCTTCTACTTCGGTTAGTGCCAGATCTGTTTCTTCCTTAAATTGTTACACAGTTCCTGAATGCGTAATGAACAATTCTACGCCAGATTTCGAAGAATCGCCAGAATATTTGGAGGAATATATAATAAGTGATAGAGAGAATAATAATATTGACACTGATTTTTAATATTGACTGAATTTTAATGTATGAAAAACATTACCATGCTAATTTACGAAGAGAATAATAATGTTAACTAGTAGTTTTAATATTGACTAAAATTTTATTTATGGAAAATATATAATAAGTGTTGAAGATCAGGGTTAAAACCTCTACTTCGATCGAAGCAAATTACTTCACTTTTGAGAAAAATCCAAAATCTACTTCGCTACTTCGCTTGAGTTGAGATCTACTTCACTTTCTGCACACTGAAAAATTACCCTTTCAAACTTCAATCAGTCTCAATTTTCAATAACTCCCTTGACTCGATTTTCAATTTCCGCTAAAATTTCATTTTCCTTTCACTATTTTTCATTGAACAGACCTCAAATTCATTTTAATCTTGGAATCAAACACACCCAATGTTTGAGTTTTTTCTTCGAATCTAATCTACTTCGCAATTTTTCGATTTACTTCACTTTTTTTACAATTTCACTTCGAAATTTGATTCTTGAGGTTTTAACCCTGTTGAAGATAATTAATAGTTATTTTATTTTACTTCAGCAATTTATTGAAAAAGCACCAATACAAAGCCTCTACTACTTACTTGAAGAATCGTCTTCTGTCTTCACGTAATTCCAAAAAAAGTTCGTGGAACTCCCCTTTCGTTTCCCGACATATATTTATTTCGTGGACCCAGATTCTGTTGCGCCTTCTTTGCATATCGTCGGTATCCTGCAAAAACATCTCAAGTCACATTTTTGTGTTTCTGAGTTATTCAAGATTTAAAGTTTATGGCGGCTGGAAAAATCACTAAGCAGTTTCGATTTGAAAATTGTAATTAAAATCTGATAGTAAAAGTATTTATAAATAAGATGAAACCAAAAAATTTAACTCAATTCAATTTATTCAACTTTTTTTTATACAAAAATTAAATGAATCTTGGACATAGGTCTTTTTTGCATTAAAAAAAAGGTTTAAAGGGACATGGGTTTTTTATGAACATTTTTTTTGTTTTTTTTTTATGTATTAATCTTGGTCTGATTCCGAATCCTCATTTATATCGGGCTCTGGGGCATTATTTCTGGTGATTTTGCTTGTTTTTAAGTTTTTGTACCATTGGTGAAACTCTTCCGGTATGGCTCCTGACTTGCAAAGACTAAGTAAATCTGTTTTCTTTTCCACACTTATAGGAAGGCTGCTGTTATAGACTCTTTTGATGGTAACATCTTTTAAATTAATTGGACGACCTTTACCAAAAACACGTATCTCTTTATAAGTTTCAGTGTGGTCATATTTGTATTCCATCACACCAGGTTTTATCTTTTGGTACCTAAAAGATTTTACTTTTAACCAGTTAACCTTGTCTCCATTTTCGTCCAAATTTTTGTTTTTTATAATATCCGACAGTTGTGACAAGTCCAGAAAGTCAGTGTATCGCATTTGGGTTATATTATATGGATTTCCTTTGCTCTTAAGTCTTTTGGAACGTGCGAGTCTGAATATAGTCAGCCAGTCCTGGATCGTATAGACTGGAAAATTCTTTTTTTGTCTCTCGATTGCGCTGTGCATGCTATCAACTTCCATGTAGCTGTGTCCACTTTCTAGAAATTTGTGTTCAATTATATCTAAATTTAAAGTTTGAACCAAATAGAGAAATAATATTGAAATATTTTTATTTCTATTTTGGCCACTGCACGTATCAGAAAAAAAAGACACTTCTTTTATTTTTGGTGATAGTTGATGCAAATACTTATACAAGCACGAACCAATTTCATTGCTTCCTCTTTTGCCATCAGTTTCTGTCCAAAAATAGCAAAAAGCATCGTTAGGTGGAGCGGCGTTGTAAATAGTTAAGTTATATGCACATAGTTTTCGGCTGTAATACATTGGACTTACATCGCTTGAAGGAATTTGCAACACCGATTGCAAGTCGAATGTGCATGCCATGAAATTAGGCTCCTTGATGGCCCTTTCTTTGTCCAAGGATTTCGCTTCTGAACATTCTTTTTTTCTCTTTAAATGGGCAATGTAATCAGCATTTTGGCTATCTTTGCCTTTTTCACATGCTTGGCATTGATCTTTCTTTGGACGAAAGAACGACAAATTGTAGCACTCACCGAAAACTTTCCTGTATGTAGTCGATGAAGGTATCTTTGTTGACGTGTCACTCTTGTATTTTTCTAAGAATAAGGCATACATTTTTAATATACTCAGATTTGCATCTAAATACATCCGATTAGAACTTTTGCGGCAGTAGTGAGACTCTACAGTTGGAAAGCTTTCGATGTGGTCCTTAATGCGTATTAAATTTTCATCCGATATTTTATTTGCTGGTTTTGATATGCCCCTTTCGTCTTCTTTACAAAAAACTCCGGTTGGCCCTTTATATTTAAACGCCGTTTTAATTGTGCTACTCGAAATACTTAGGGTCCCACAAAAAAAGTCGCGACAAACCCGTACATTGGAGTTTTCATTTTTCAAAAAGTACGATCTAGCTACACTACGGTTAACTTTTTTAATTGAAGATCTTACTCGGGGCCTTTGTATCTGCGAATCGACGACCGCCTTTAAAATGAAATCTTTTTGGCGTTGATATGGTAACTTCCAAAAGTCTTTGCACATTTTTAGTCGCTGTTCTTCCGTAAATTTGTCCTTGCATTTAAAACGACATTTTTCACACTTTGATTGCTTGGGATTCTTACCTCGTATTAAATCAGCATGCTTTAAATTTCGTTTCCATAGTTCTGGACACGATTTTCTCCACCTTCTATTTTTCTTTTCAGTGATTGGTGTTTCTGCAGTAGATTCTTGAGGCGCCTCCAAAACCACGACATCTTCTTCACCATCATTATCGCTTGATTCGTTGTTGTTGTCAGGAATATAATCAAGGTCATCATCGTCGCCTGAAAAATCTTGATCAAGGCTTGATTCATCCCATTCTTTTTCACTGTTTTCTTTACTACATCCAGGAATGGGTTCTTGAATATCTAAACATAAAATTCAAAATCGAATTTAAGCCTTACATACATCATGAAATGATTTTCAAAAGTCAGGAAGTACCATTTGATACCGTAGATTTTGTTTTTGAAGCTCTTGAAGTACTGGGTTTGTTAAAATTTATAATATCACAATTTTTATTGGAATGTTCTGAAAGTAATTAATCATTAAGTTAAAAAACGTTCTGCTATTCTGAAACAAAATAATAACCTTTTTTTAACGCAAGCTGTAGAAGAACAGCACTTCGGCTTGAGAAATTCATTTTTCTTAAAGTAAAGTAAAAAAGCTCAACCTATTCACATGAACAACTTTCAATAATGATCATTTTTCTTAACGTAAATTCAAAGCAAAAGTATTTGGGAAATCCCCTAATAAAAAAATTCAAGTAGGCCATGAAATAGTTTTTTATTTGAATTTCAGTACTTGGGCTTTTTTTGCAGAGAAAATGAAAAAAAGGAAATAAAAGAGTTGTGCAAAAAGGACCCAAGTCCACTTGGGTCTTTCTTGCTCTACGCATTTGGATGTTTTGGACATAGAATGGATGGTTTTGATACAATAACTACATAAATACTTTAAATAGAGATGGGATTTTTTTTCACGACATGGATTATGACTTTTGGGACATTTTTGCATTATTAACTCTATTTCACAAAAAAGTGGACTTGAGACGTTTTTGCAGGATACCGACGAATTATATTATATAAAGAAAACAGTTAAATAGATAAAGAATCAACTACAAAAATATCTTAATAATTGGGTTTTTATTTTGAAACAGAGGAGAATCACATTATAAATACGTTACAAGAAAATATAGATATTCGAATTTATATTATTTCAGATTCAAGGATAAATAAATAAATAAATAGGGTGGCGCAACAGAGCGAGGAGCCCCTGGGCCTAGCGCATTTCTCACCACCATGCCTTGTGAGGGAATGGAGGGGACCTACAATTTTATGCCGGATCCGAACGGCTAATTGAGAAAGCGCTTTTCATGGCATGAATTTACTAACGGAGGACTTGCCAATTCCTCGCGAAAGGCGATACCCGGGAAAAAACATTTTTTTGCCTCTGCTGGAATTCGAACCTCGAACCTCTGGGTTAGCAGGTGGACATGCTAACCATCGCACCACGGGTCTCAATTCAAGGATATCAAAATAAATAATCATGCTTATTTTGACATTCTATTCGATAGAAAGTTAGTCGAATTCGAAAGAAGTGCATTTTGAAACTCGAAAACTTATTATAAACAACTTGCTCAAAAATAACTCTGTATATGAATTTCTCGAAAACCCTAACGTTAATTGATATCATATCAACATTTATTACCGAAACTAATATTGTTATCTTATTAAGACATCATAGAGCCAATAGTCCTCGCAGCTAGGCTCATATCATTAAATTAGCTTGTAATTTTAATTGCTTGTTAATCCTACTAATATTATAAACGTGAATTGTATGTGTGGATGTATGTTTGTTACTCTTTCACGCAAAAACTACTGAATGGATTTTACTTAAACTTTCCAATAATAATAACAATAATAGCTTATACATCAGAATAACACATAGGCTACAATTTATCCCTAAATTCCCACGGGAACGGGAACGTATACGGGAATTTAGAAACTACAACACCGATTTCAAAAATGTTTCCACTGTTAAAATGCTTCATTATCCCCGAGTAACATAAAAACTAATTCATCCCCATATTCCTACGGCTCCCTATATACAACACCGATTTCAAAAATTTTTCCACCGTTAAAATGCTACACTATCCCTGTGTAACATTAACTTTAACTCATCCACATATTCCAACGGGAACGGGTGTCCTTACTAATATAATAAGTGTGAAAGGAGCTCTGTCTGTCCGTCGTTCTATGTTACCATCTCCCGCCCAAACTAATAAACCGATTTAAATGAAATTTTAAACAAAGATTGTTCAGAACCTGAGGAAAGACATAGACTATATATTTTTTCCCTAAATTCCCACGGGAGCAGGAACGTATACAGGAACTTTTACACTACAGCACCGATTTCAAAAATTCTTCCACCGTTGGAATGCTCCATAATCCCGGAGTAACATTAACTTTAACTTATCCACATAATCCCACGAAAACGGTGACCATATCCCCACGGCAACGGGAGTCTTTACTAATATTGAAAATGCGAATGTAGCTATGTCGGGATGTTTTTCGTATGTCTCCCGTTCAAACTGCTAAACAGATTTTAATAAATTAGCTATATATCTATCCTTATATTCGCACGGGAACGGAAATGGGAATTCAAAACCTACGGTCTCAAAAGTATTTTTAACAGGGCTACAAGGTGTTGAATGTTGAATGTTTTTTTTGGAAATACCTCCAGAAGTTTTATTTCCTAAAAAGATAAAAATGCTGCTGAAAGTCACTATTCCACGCGGACGAAGTCGCGGGCACAGCTAGTTAATAATAATAATAATAATAATAATAATACATGTTTAACATTCGAATCATTCGAGTTTCAAAATGCACTTCTTTCGAATTCGACTAACTTTTTATCGAATAGAATGTCAAAATAAGCATGAATACTAATAATAATAAATAATTTCAATTTATAAACATACATACCTTGCTTGTTCATCTTCCTGTTCTTCTTCCAATAAAACTGCCATTAACAAAGCCTCTTCCTCCATTTTTCTGTAATCTAAATAATATTTTCAAGTGTGAAAATGAACGGTTTTAAAATGTTCTTACCTTATTTTTACTTTATTTTTTGCTACTTGAAATACGGCAATTATGACAATTTGACAAAATGATTTTAATTTTTTTTTCTTGGTTTGAAATTTGAAAAATTAATGAAAAAAACAATTTGACAGAATATCGCACGGTGGCAAATCGCACCAGTTTGAACAGAAAACGGATCGCAACCGCATCACACGATACGTTCCACTTATCGCAATCGCATCGCACGCACTCACCGCATTGGTTTGTGCAAGGCTTAAATATATTGTATGTATGGCACATTCTCTTTTTAATTGAATAAATTTGGCACTTTATTTATTTAGGTTTGTTTTTAAGTTATTGTCATTGCGAACTTTTAAAGTAGATTTCTAGAAAATTCTTAAGTATGTACCTAATATGTATACGAGGAGGTTTATAATTCAACATTTATTCAAATACATTGGGTCGCAGAGTTTTTCCAAAACTCCAAATTGGGTCGCTAGTTCTGAAAGGTTGGGAACCACTGATGCTAAACTATGCAAAGGGTTATACAACATTAAGCTTAGCGTGTTGCCGGTTATTAAGGCCATGTTAATTTTAGCAGAAAAACTTAAGTCCAGCAACAAAGTAATTGGTTTTTGAAATTTCCGTTATTTCCGATTTAAAAAGACTTTTTTTTATGTGGATCATTTATTTACCAAAAAAAATAAACAAAAAAAATGGGAACAATAACAAACTACTTATTCCTAAACGATTTAATTGTTGTTAATTACTATCTACCGCTGTTATTACTGTTTATCTTCTTCCACTGGCAGTCAATACTCCCATTACCTAAACAATATCTAGACAACTCTTCTCTTATTCTGCAAGTATACTTATATGTATGTTCGGTTGCTTTGTCCTCCAACTGTTGAGAATGTGTCCGGCAAGTTTTCATTCACTTGTGGACTGTCCGTCATCGGCATAGTTCTTTTTTTCGTTAAGAAATTTATGTAAAACACAAGAAGTCAGAACAATTAAGTCCACCGTTTCTGGTAAGACCTCTATAGGTCGATGAAATATTCTAAAGCGATTGGCTAGCCTTCCAAAAGCACATTCTACTACCATTTGTGCACGACATATTCAGTAGTTGAAAATCTCTTGCGACACGCTATAGTTTGTGGTTCTGCTGTCTGGTTTCATTAAATGTTTGTCTAAACCAAAAGCATCATCTCCAATAAAAAAGAAGTCTATTCATTTCCTTCTCCTTGAATTAGTTGTCTTTTAATGGGCACGTTTAGGGACCCATTCTGCAATGACTGATAAAGATAGCTGTCTCGGAAAATGGTGTTGTCCCATGCCTTTCCATTACAGCCAGCACTGATGTAAATAAATCGGCTGTACGCGTCGACACACAAAAACAAAACGATGATATAAATCCCTTAAAGTTGTAGAATTGTGAGCCTGTTGAGAAGGAGCCTTAATTCGAATGTGCTTGCCATCCAGTGCACCCAATGTATGTGGGAACTGTCATAAAAAGTTGAAATCTCTTGCAACTTTCAACCAATCCGTCTCAGTATGAGGAATCTGTTTAAGACAATACAATTATTATAAAGGGTTTTCCAATAAAAGTGATATAATTCCTTTTTTGAAAAAAAAAAACACTTTTTGTTGAAGAAATTCAAATATTTTTTATTTAATGTACAAATCAATCAATACAATTAAGTTTTAATTAAAACGTCGTTCAAATGGCTACCGCGTTTTCTTCTGCAGCCACAAATTCGATGAACCCAATTTTCGAGCACTTTTTTGACTAAATTAAGTCGTATATCATGAATGGCACCGTTCAATATTGACTTGTAAGGCTTGATGAGAATCTAGTTTATTTTTAAAGACCAATGACTTCAAATAACCCCACGAGAAATAGTCTAGTGGTGTTAAATCACGACTTCTAGGAAGCCATTCATTATCAACATTTCTTGAAATAATCGAATCTTTAAATTTTTCTCGCAATAATTCAACTGTTGCATTTGCTGTGTGGCACGTAGCCCCGTCTTGTTCAAACCAAATGTTGTCAAAATCAATTTCTTTCAATTTCGCCCATAGAAACTTGGTTATCATCGATCTATACCGCTTTCCATTGACAGTAATGGTGTTACCAGCTTCATTTTGAAAAAAGTACGGACCAATGATTCCCCACCTGCCCAAAAACCATACCAAACTGTCAATTTAGGTGAATGTTATGGTTTTCCATGAATATTTTGTAGGTTTTCATCGCCAGTTTTGTTTATTTACCGCACTAGTCACACAAAAGTAAGCCTATTCCGAAAAGATGATTTTCTTAAGAAAATCGTTATCGACTTCAAGTTGTTCCAAGGCAAAATCAGAAAATTTACGACGTTTACGGTGGTCCAATGGTGAAGCTGTAAACACTTCTGAATGCAATGAAAAAACAAATGACAGATCATGAGATACTACAAATGGCCGAAACGCCACTCCAAAATCATATCATACCTATTGAAAAACCCTTTACTTTGTGTTATGAAAACAAAAATTAAAATTTTGTAATTAATTTAATTGATAGGAACCATCATGTGAGAGTATATCGTCGGAGCCAAACAACAGTGAACTGCCCGAGAGAATGCCGATAAACCCTGATCCATCGATTTCCTCAACATCAAAGCCACCATCAAGAAAGCATTGTGAAGATCCGGACACAAAATTTGATTCATCTCTCGAAAAGCTGTACAAATTAACGAGAAATGTATTTGATTGTTTTGCTGACAACATTAAGGTTCAATTTCTTTAATGAATGAAGAATTTTCAAAAGAAGAAGCTTCTTTGCTGAGGAAAAAGGAAAATTAAAAGCTTAAAAACATCTTATGAGATTACAAAACCAAATCAGTTGTTGGAAACAGAAGATTTAGAAGAAGAATATTTGGAGGAAAATTTAGATTGAAGTTTTGTATTCTTACAGTATGTCATAATTAGTTTTTTCATATATAATATTAATAATTTAATTTAAATTTAAATAAAAAGAAAAAACAAAAACGGATATTTTGATTTTACTTTTAAATAACTTTTGGCACAAAAGCACCAATTGTACTTCTAGATATTCAACGAAGTGAATGAATCACCGGTTGCCAGATATCTTAAGGTGACGGAAAACTTTATTCTTGCTGATATTGCTGTGCGCATTATTGCGTCAACTTTTAGAATATTGTTCTCGACCTAAATATATGTAAAAAACGTAACGTATACATACTTCTTTTAACGTGTTTTGGAAAATTGATGAATAAAAAATAAAAATATTTCAATTCGAGAACCCTACCAACATCAACCACATCAACTGCTCGTACATACCAACAAATGAGACTAAAAAACATCCGCGATGCCACATCACAATACGTCAAACTATTGTTTGCCTTGTTTTGGATTTCCAAGTGATACTTAATTTACTCTTCGGGGTACCTATACCATAAAATTATTTTTAAAAAGTGTGTTATTGTGTTCTTAAAGTGCTGTTTTCACCAATAGTTTTAACTTCGGATTGATAGGGCTTATGGGTTACTTTACAAATCCTCACATCCAACACATGAAAAAGAAAACCATATTTTGGGTTTAAATATTATTTTAAAATAAAACTAAAACCAAAAAGTACAAATGACCTTCACTCCTATGCGTTTCGCCCAGGTAAAAAACAATGGGCTCATCAGTTAGATGTTGTTTGTACCTTTCTAAGACGCAATGTTTAGTCGATGTTTGTCGACACATATATAAAGTTTACAGTGCAAACACACTTAGACCAAGAGCTGGAAGCAAATTTTTGGAGTGGAGTGATAACCCAAAAAAATGCACATGTATGTGTAGATACACGCACCATTATATCAGATTCAACCGTCTGGCAGGTTTCTTTTTCAGCCGGGGGTGGGGGTGGGCGTTCGAAAATGGTAATTTTTCAGATTTTGAGGTCGAAGTGATAACCACATAAATGATACATCAAAAAATCAGAAAAATTACCCTGATTACAAAAAACACGGTCCCAGACGATTTGGTTTCAGCCTACTGCTTGCCAGACGCATTTTAACACTTTTCAAGTGCATTTTTCAGCTTAAAGCACTAATAACATTTTTCCTATTACATATAACCAAGAAAGTGGTACGCCAAAAAATAAGAAAAGTTACCCTGATTTCAAATAAGTGTGTCCCAGATGATTTAGTCTCAGTCTACTACTTGCCAGACGCTCTTTAACATTTTAGTAAAATGCATTTTTATACTTAAAGTACTGATAACTATTTTCCTATCACATATAACCAAGAAAGTGGTATACCGAAACATCAGAAAAGTTTCGCTGATTACAAAAAAGTCGGTCCAAGACGATTTGGTTTCAGCCTTCTGCTTTCCAGACGCATTTTAGCTTAAGCATGTTTATCAAATTGAATTAAAACTAAAAATTTCATTTAAACGAAGTACTATAATCAATTTATTCATTCAATTTGATTAACATGCTTAAGCTTAAATGCGTCTGGCAAGCAGAAGGCTGAAACCAAATCGTCTTGGATCAACTTTTTTGTAATTAGGGGAATTTTTCTGATGTTTTGGCGTACCATTTTCTTGGTTAAATGTGATAAGAAAAAAGTTATCAGCTAAATTGAAAAATGCATTTCAAAAATGTTGAAATGCGTCTGGCAAGCAGAAGGCTGAAACCAAATCCTTTTGGACACACTTTTTTGTAGTTGGGGGAACTTTTGTGAATTTTTGGCTTACCATTTTCTTGGTTACATGTGATAAGAAAAAAGTTATCAGTACTTTAAGTTGAAAAATGCTTTTAAAAAAGTGTTAAAGTGCGTCTGGCAAGCAGTAGGCTGAAACTAAATCGTCTGGAACGCACTTTTTTGAAATCAGGGTAAATTTTCTTATTTTTTAGCGTACCACTTTCTTGGTTATATGTAATAGGAAAAATGTTATTAGTGCTTTAAGCTGAAAAATGCACTTGAAAAGTGTTAAAATGCGTCTGGCAAGCAGTAGGCTGAAACCAAATCGTCTGGGACCGTGTTTTTTGTAATCAGGGTAATTTTTCTGATTTTTTGATGTATCATTTATGTGGTTATCACTTCGACCTCAAAATCTGAAAAATTACCATTTTCGAACGCCCACCCCCACCCCCGGCTGAAAAAGAAACCTGCCAGACGGTTGAATCTGATATAATGGTGCGTGTATCTACACATACATGTGCTTTTTTTTTGGTTATCACTCCACTCCAAAAATTTGCTTCCAGCTCTTAGACTAACTGTAAACTTTATATTTCTAGGGGAATGTGATTACATTCATGCACCTAGAGAAGGGTTGCCCGTGGTCTGGCCGATGTTTTTATTGAAAAAAAGAAAAAATAATAAAAATTTCTTTTATTATTTTTTCTTTTTTTCAATTAAAACTAAAACCAAATAATCCTAGCACTTCTTCGAATTAAACAAAGTGAAAGTGGTAAGGTTTTTAAAATCGCTGTCATCTTCCTCCCACAACAGATCCTTCAATAAATGCGCCTCCAAGTCATGCTCCAATCTGTTGGTTTATAATTTTATAATTACAATTTAAATTTAGCATTGAAGGAAACACAAACCTTTTCATTAGGAAGGGTTTTACCCACAATCTCCTCGAAATTTTTTCTTTTTTTTTTAAGCATCTCCTAACTTTTTAATTCCAGCAAAACTTTGACGGAAGCGAGAACCTTCAATTGTTTTCTTATTGTGCCATCTTGAAAATATAAATGACATGTTGATTGAAAGCCAGTTGCCTGTCAAATTGTAAGTTGCCTACGTCATATCCGAAACACGAACAGGAATTTGACAGATTGTGTAGGCCGGTGGCTTACCATATCTTGATCGTGTAGCCGCAGGGTTACTACACTTTGCGGTGTGCGGCAAAGTATCATTTTGCGACCCAGCAATATCGTTTTGTGAAAAAGTATCCTTGTTTCCATCTATTTCAGTAACCTCGGCACCTCGGGTATTGTTTGTGTTTGAAAAGAAATATTTGAATGAGTTTTGGCAAAAGACAAAAAGGTTTTAACAACTCCATTTGTTTAGCCCAAGGCAACATTTTGCAACTGTCTAAATGCTTCATATCCTGGCCGGTGTGTGTTTTTCACATTTCAAAAATTTGGTGTAACAGTCCCTCAGATTTCTCCATTTTTTTATAAGAGACTCGCCTGAAATTGAAAAATAAACAAAATTAATATCATTTCTGAAAGCGCTTTTCATGGCAATGAATACTAACGGAGGGCTTGCCAATTCCAATGTTGGGATTCGAACTCGAACCTCTGGACTTACAGGCGGACATGCTATCCATCGCACCACGGGTACCACATTCCCCCACAAGGCATGGTTGTGAGAAATGTGCTAGGCCCAGGGGCTCCTCGCTCTGTAGCGCCACCCTATTTATTTATTTAATATCATTTCTATTTGTTAGCCTTATTATCTTATTCTAGGATATCTGGCAACTGGAGATTCTTTCAAAACTATAGATCATAGCTACAGAATGGGGTTCTCCACTGTAAGCGCTATTGTTTTGGAAGTTTGCACTGCGATTTGAAACAGAATGCAACCTCTATTCATGACAGAACCAACGGAAGAAATCTGAGAGCAAAACATTGAAGGGTTCAACATGTTAAAAGATTATTTGAATGGAAATCCTAAGAAACAAGAAATAAAACTTTTCTAATTTGAAGAACTTAGTTGTGCAGCAATTTTATTGAGAGTGAAAAAGAAATCGAACATATATTCTATGTATGACATTTGAAAAAAAGAAAAGAATACTTGATTGTTTTTTAACAAGTACAGTGAAACCCGCTTAAGAGAAAAGGCGAATTGTCACAGTTTTTCTTTCACTTAAGCGGGTTTTTCACTTAACCGAACCCCGGTTAAGTGAAAAAAAATTTTACTTAAGCGGAGTCCTGATAATTGAAAAAAAATTGCACTTAAGCGGATTTAAAGTTCCATTAAGCGGAGGTTTAATGCTTCATATACACAATAAACAATTTGGTGTATTTATCTTTGGAGTTGCCTGGAAAAAATTTTGATTAAACATCAAAAAAACAGTTTATTGAATAACAAAAATAACATAAATATGTACATTAGGGTGGGTCAAAAAAAATCAAAAAAGAATTTTTTTTGATCCGACACAAGAAAACTTGTTCTTTGTTACCTCTAGAAAGTACTTACAAAATTTGAGCTCTTAATATTAACGGGAAGATGATGCTCATCGTAGTTTTCCATTTTCAGTTTAGTATCATATAAAAATGGTTATATCTTTTTAAAAATAGATTTTATAACCAGTCGCAAAAACAGTATTTATAGGAAATTAAACGGTCTACAAAAATGGACTCTTATACTTTTTTCATTAATCTAACCATTTAAAAGATATTCAAGGTCAAAAATTGAAGTATTTTAACCCGCCATTGGTGTCCTATGTGTCTGTGAGACCGGGTGTCATTAAAAACTTGAATAACTTTATCCGCCGTCATCCATTTTTGCTGTAGTTTCGAGTAGCTGCCGCATTACACATCCCCCATCATCAGCTTACGGCGAAAAGTCTGAGCGAGCACACGTTTTGTAATTTTAGTACTAACCCGGTGCATGAGACCGTGTGTCACCAAGTATGTAAGTAAAGAAACCACGGTCTGTGAGACAAGGACTATCAGAGATTTTAAAGTTGGACGATGTACCTGGGACTGCTGGTCCTTCAAGAAATGGCCGGTGCTTTGAGTGGGGATGGAAGAAAAATATTAAGAGCTAGTACTTTTGTCATAAATGTCGAAAATATTTGTTCGTTCAACATGTAGTACCCCTACCCTGTTGCACAGACTGTTTGGCTGAAGAATAGCATTTTTTGAGATGTTATTTTTCTTATTTTTTATTTGAAAGGACACCAGTTTTTGTTATTTAATGAAAGTTCATAATGTCAAAAGACTAATAGACTAAAAGTTTTAAAGTGAATATGTGTTTTTTTGTTTTTTAAAAAAATGTATGTTCAAAGACAATGTGATTTTCAATACTATAAATAATTTTTTTTTAAATTATTAATAATGAAATAAAAGATCTTATGTTGATAAAATATCTTTCTTTTATATCAAAGAGCATAAATATTAAAAAAAAATTATTTATTAATAGCTCGAATTGAAAAAAACTTAAGTAGAAAACCCCGGTGCGTGGGACCGGCGTTACCAACGATGAAAGTCAAATTGACGCCACAAATGGCGGGTTAAAGAAAATAACTTTTTTGTTTTGAATTTTGTAACTCACTAAAAAATAGTTATTATCCAATGAACATCAATTATTTTAATAGAAAATTGAACGTTCTACAAAAAAGGTCTTTTGTTGTTAATCGATTACTCTAACCATTTAAAAGATATTCGCAGTAGAATTTTAATTCCTACTAATTTTAATAATTTATTAATAAATATTTCCAATACATATTTTTTAAAGATATTCGCAGCAGAATTGCAACTCCCACTAATTTTAATAGTTTTTTAATTAATATTTCAAGTTTATCTGTTTAGTTTATAAATTTTAAGGTAATTTATGATCTACAAAGAAAATGCAGAAAATATCGTTAAAAAATTGAGTCCAATGAAATATATTCTCAAACAAAAGATACGACATAACTTGCAAACTGTAATTTTTTTGGAATAAACTCAAGTTCACATGAATATTATCAAAATTCATAAATTGAGTAGATAAATTGGAAATATTTATAAAGAAATTATTAGAATTCGTAGGAATTGCAGTTCTACTGCGAATATCTTTTAAATGGTTAGAATAATCGATTAACAACAAAAGACCTTTTTTGTAGAACGTTCAATTTTCTATTGAAATAATTGATGTTCATTTGATAATAACTATTTTTTAGTGAGTTACAAAATTCAAAACAAAAAGAGTTATTTTCTTTAAAATACTTCAATTTTTGACCTTGAATATCTTTTAAATGGTCAGATTAATGAAAAAAGTATAAAAGACCATTTTTGTAGACCGTTCAATTTCCTATAAATACTGTTTTTGCGACTGGTTGAACAATCTATTTTTAAAAAGATATGACCATTTTAATATGATACTAAACTGAAAATGAAAAACTACTATGAGCATCATCTTCCCGTTAATATTGAGAGCTCAAATTTTGTAAGTACTTTCTAGAGGTACCAAAGAACAAGTTTTCGTGTGTCGGATCAAAAAAAATTTTTTTTGAATTTTTTGGCCCGCCCTAATGTACATACATGTGTAGGGTAAACTGTCCCACAGTGAGCCATCAGATACAGTGAACCATTCCAATTTTCTCTCACCCATTCCAAGATAGAAAAGAAAAAAAGATAGAGAAACACGCGCATTATAATCCTTTTTGAGTACATCCTGAAGTTGAAGTTCTGTTTTAACCGGTGTCGGTTGTGCGCATGGAAAATTGAATTTGGCAGGTGAGTAAACTAGAAATTGTGGTTTTTATTTGTTTTTTAATTTTAAAATTGGTTTATGAAGTGATGGGGTTTCATTACATTATGTTTTGTTGGTTGTTTCTATATATAAAAAACAGCATAAAAGTTGAATATGTGCAATAGTTTTTTTTATTTTAATATTTTTTTAGAAAAAGTCACTATGTCCACAAGTGAACCAGTGCATCAAGTCCCACAGTGAACCATGGTTCCATGGTTCATGATTCCATATCCGTTAAATAGTTTAAGTCCATTGATATATTTATGTACCTACCTACATTTTTCTATGTTTATTTTACTTTAAAAGTGCTTTTTTTGATTTTCTTATGATTATTTTGTTATTTTAGTTTGCAAGAACAATACGTGAAGGATTGTGTTGGTTTTTTTTTGTTCCTTTTTACTTTTGTATTTATTGTTTTTCATAGTTTTTAAGTAAAAGTAAAAAGTAAAAAGTCCTTTAATTTTTTTTTTTTTTTTTTAAATTACCAAGTGAAGATTAATTTGGAATTGAGATAGATGGCCCAATATTTGATGAATTTTCATCAGCATGTGTATTATTTGTCATAATAGCAACATTTTCACTTGATATTAATGCACCAACGTTGCCATTATTTACAACGAAAGCCGAACCCACGGAGTGAAATAGGTGACATGAAATAATACCAAATGAAATAACACCAAATCTTAAATTTGGTATTATTTCGTTTTTCGAAACGAAATAATACCAATTTGGCTTTATTTCGATACCAAAACGAAATAATGCCAAAAAGGTAATGGAAATAACGCCAAATTTGTTGAAATACAAAATTTGTCGGTACTTCTTTTCAAAATGGAAATAAAGCCAAATTTTTCATAAATTATGTATGTATATACTTTCAAAAACAATGGATTGAAAAGTTAATTATGTATGTATTTTTTTCTGTTTGTATGTTTGAATGTTTGATTTGAGTTGCATGGAAGTCCAGAGTTTGAAATCCGACTGGATGGATAAACATAGATAGATATGTTTAACCATTTAACACAATGAAAAATTGCATGAAGAAAGTAAAAGGATAATAACTAAAAAAATCCAAACTGACGATCAGTTTTGGATAGTGAAAAAAATATTAAGCCCCAAATTGACCCTTTCGTGGTCAATTTGGGGAATCGAAAAATTCGAGCGAATATTTTTTTCACTCTCCATATCTGATCGTCAGTTTGGATTTTTTTAGTTATTATCCTTTTACTTTCTTCATGCAATTTTTCATTATGTTAAATGGTTAAACATATTTATGTTTATCCATCCAGTCGGATTTCAAACTCTGAACATCCATGACACTCAAATCAAACAATTAGGTACACTTTCTAAAAACTAGGCTTGCAAAAGTATTCACATAAAACGTAATAAATAACAACCATTAAAATATTAAGTATAGGAAACATTAACAACGATATCTGTCCATTGAAAAGCCATACGAACCACTAGCGAAGAATCCGAAATGAAAAACATTGATTTCCTCTTTTTATACTATAATGAACTTATTTTAATATTTGGTGAATAATAATAATTTACATTAAAGATAAAAGATGGATGAATCTAACTTTTGTTTCGCTTAGGTTAATTTTCGTAATTCTGCAAAAATTTAAATCGAAATAACACCAAATTGGCTTTATTTCGTTTTCAAATGCGAAATAAAGCCAAACTGAGAATATGGGCTTATTTCGTTTTTCAAACCGAAGTAAAGCCAAATTTTTGGAATTTGGCTTTATTTCGTTTGGTATTATTTCACGTCACCAGTGAAATACTTGTTCTGATGCATTTTTCTCATTGTTCATCTGCTTCTTTAGCTCTACAATTAATGATCCCTCTTAAAAAGGAATTAAGAAAGAAACTACATTTCAATCAACAACTACCTTCAACTTTCCTACGGAGATTATTTCTTTCCTCGATCAAATTATTGACTATACCCTTTATTTTTGATTCGCAAGCCGATCCAATTGAATTAAGTGCAATTATCTTTTCTTATACATTTGCCTCTTTTCATTACTCATCTACAAATAAATTTATTCCAAAGCAGATTTGGTAGAACAATAAGCAAAACAAGATGAAGTAACAATATGATTAAATTTGATTAGTTTGGTGTTTTTTGCCTACTCAAGCTTTAATTTTCAATTGCATTGCATGTAAACTTTTTTCGGCATAAAAAAAGTTGAAAAAATGCACCACTCCACTTACTTTCCTGTGGCAAACTAAATAAAAAAACACGGAAAATTATACAATATTGAAACTAAGCTTCACAAACTGATTAATGCGTTACATTGCGCTAAAAAAGTTTCGTTCACCAAACACGGTGCCTTGCAAAATATTAATTTTTTAAGCACAAAATTTAATTCACGGTCCAATACAAATTCTACTTACTTTTCTTTTTAAAATATACTGCTTCTAAAATCTAAAATCCACTTGCGAAATAAATAAAATCCACTTATAAAAAATATAGAGATAACTTTAACTGAAAACCACTTGTAACTTCGCGAGGACTCTCGAACGATGCGAATTGAATTCTATTACAGAGTACATATACATATACATATCTATTAATGAAATTCAAATATCTACATAAAATGCAACGCCTACTACAAAATGTAATTACTAATTAGGAATAAATCTAGAATTGCTTACACTTTTCAAGCAGCCAAATGTAATAAGGAATACATCTAGGAGTATTAGATATACTCTGTTCTAAAATACATAGAAAGCATTGTGAGCATCTAGGCTGTTTGTATTGTAATTTTGCATGGGAAAATAATTGAAACTTAACTATTTTTTTTAACAAACTTCCCTTATTTGAAAAAAAAATTTTTTTTTTGTCCTAAACCTTCTACTCTTACTCCTCTTTAATTTAAAAAAAAATTAAGAAAATCGGTCAATCGGTTTGGCTGGTTAGCGAACGTACACAAAACCGAACTTTAATTTATATATACAGATATTATATCTGTGGCAAAAAGGAAAAACGACATAAGTCAGTTTTTGCTATTTTCAAGGAGAGCGATTTGAATGTTTGGTTTGCAATTACAAATCAGGTACTAGACTTGTGGACGAAGTTTAAACGTGGAAATGACTCAAATTACTGTAAAATTTTATTTGAATTTATAAAGAATTAATTTTATGTCGCTTTATAACAGATTTTGATAAAAATATGACTTATGTCGTTGGTACTTAATGAATACAATTAAATAATTTTTTTTAAGTTTAGTTATGTAGTTTTTCCAAACGCAAAATAAAATAATGCACTGTAATAAATTGACTTAACTCCTTTTTCCAAAACAAATTTATGAAATTTGCAGAAATGAGTCAAAGTCGAAAAAGGATGAAAATAATTTTTTACATTCAATGGAGGAACTAAAGGACCCAGCCTTGCTATTTTATCGCCTAAATTATTATTTTAAATCAACATAAAATAAAAGACAGATTCACAGATTTTGATTTAAAATAAAACTAGTAAAAATTTATAATTTTTTGATCGTCCTCTTTTTTAGTTTTCATATTCATCGCTGCAACATACATCCAGATTAACTTTTTGTTTTTTAATGATATCAACAACAAAACTTCTATAGAATGCATGAAACTGGGGATCAGTTTTTCAAATTCTTGAAATCCCACAAGAAAAGAAGGTCTTGCACCGAAATAATAGGGACATGTGGAATAACTGGAATGTCAGATCTATTGAGACTATTTCCACCACGTTTCTTATATTTATATCCTTAGGTGGGCTATCCTCGTCCAAATTGTTTTTGTAGGATAATGAACCAAGGTTATCTTTCTATCTTAGCCACCTGAATTCAAGCCATGGATACTTCTCGCCGTGAGTATTCACCTTTCGCCAAGTGAGGTTGAGGTTGCAACAATGTCTAGGAAATCTAGATGACGCATTACCTTCACTTTAAAAGGAATTCTGTCCCTTAAGCCAGCAATTAAGTTCTGCCAGTCTCTTGGATGGTGAATCTTAGCTGATGTCTTCTTTTTTTTTTCATTCAATTGGCTGAAATCATATTCCATGTGGGATGACCAGGTTCCAGGAGTTTATGGACAATTACCCCTTGTAGTTCGCTATTCGCTAAGGCGACTATAAAGATACAACTAACATGCGTGTTTTTATTTTGACCCGGGCAAGAATCACTATAAGAAACTAACATTTTTGGGGGCAACAGGAACTACTTTTCTATGTACTTAAAAATACAACATGCCAGTTCATTTGCACCTCTCTTTACCATTCCTTCATGCCACATTTATAACAATGAGGTTTATCGTTAGCCAAATTGTGAACCGTTAAATTATATGTCCCTAACTGACTTTTATAGAATGCAATATTTGATTTCAAATATGGTGTAGGCAAGCACTGCTGGAGTGCTGGAGATCAAACGCATATGCTACAATAGTTTAGTTGGTTTTGGCTAGGTTTTTGTCTTTGTTTTTACATGAGCAAGCAAAATCAGCTTTTTGTGACCTGCAAGCTCACACTCGAGCTTTAATTTTTCATCAGCAAACTTTCAAATTCAGCTTATGAAATACTTTGGTATACTTGGATAAGCTCTTTGGTTCCTCATTTCCCAAACAATAAAGACTATACATTTTGAAAAATATGACACCCTGGTTGTAAGTACAGTTTAGACGTATCCCGTCTTGTATAATGCTCTCATAAGCCGGGAATTTTTCAATATGTGTTTTTATGTTCTCTATTTCTTCTGTAGAAAGAGCGTTTGGGGGTGTCGATCTTCCTCTTTTGTCAGTTAGAATACTGGAAGGAGAACTCAATTTCTTATGTATTACTGACCGCAGAAAACCATTTGATTCGCCAAAACAGCCCAAAAACCTTACCTTCAATATTTTCACAAACGCTATCTCTCTGACTTTTTTAATTTGCACTCAAAGCGGCTGCTCTTTCTGGGGCTAAAGACGACATTGCGCTACCGCGTGACATTATTATTTTTATCGAAAGAATTTTCTCAATATTTTCTGAAAAGAATCAATTTTCTTTAACACTTCCTATATAACACTTAATAAAACAATTATAAAAAATAAACAAAAATAAAACAATGCAAATTAAATTAACCTTCGACACACATCTATGACTGTACTACAATACAATAACCCAACCAGAACAGAAATTTTATAAAAAGAAAACGGCATAAGTAGCAACTGAGTGTCTAAAAAATTTTAAGTATATTCTGTAACGTCTTTTGGAACAACAGCACAAGTCAACTTGTATTCTTTCTTTTTACAAACCGAAGTATGGAAAACGTACACAACTAAACGTGTGCATGGATTTTGTGCGATAGTAATTGTGGAAAAACTACACAAGTCAACATATCTGCGTGTAAGCTAAAATTTAATTTTTGAAAAAGAGCACAAGTAAACTTATGATCACGGGGAAACGATATTTTTTTTTTTTTTTTTTTATAATTAACGCGCACATCAAGGGGTTATGACTACCCTTATAATCGAGGTAAAACGGGCAAGGTTTGCCGAAAATCACCTGCAAGAAGAATCAGAGAGACTTTGACTTTGGGTTCTTTCTCGAAAATCGCACAGAGTCTGGTGAAGCGCCTCAAGTGATTTTTTATGGGCCATTGTGCCTTCGTCCCAAATTATGATTTTGTACATTTTAAGAATCCTGGCCATTCCGGAATTGTTGCTGATGTAGCAGGTAGATGTTTCGGTCTGGTTCAAATATAACGGTAGTTTAAGTGCTGAACGAACAGCGCTCGTCGGCCATCAAGTAGAGTTGATTGCATCAACGATGATGCCAGTGCGAATGCAATGCCATCCCGCATTCGAACCGAAGCCAATATCAAATTGATGAGAAATGTTTTGCCTATTTCTCCTGGAGCATCTAGGAAAAAAATTCCGCCAGTTCCGTTGGATACACGTTGCATAACTTTGTCATATGCATTTTTTTGATCAGCTACTGAAAGTCTTTGTTGCGTTTCAACAAAATGCTATTGCTGGCGCTCCCAGACCAAATCCATGTCTTGTATTTTATTTCTGTTTCGTGTGGATGACGGCATACCAAGTTGACAAAGAACTTTGTTGTTGATCGATATGCATAAGTCCTCAATCAATATACATAAATAAATAAATAAATAGGGTGGCGCAACAGAGCGAGAAGCCCCTGGGCCTAGCGCATTTCTCACAACCATCCCTTGTGAGAGAATGGAGGAATGGAAATATACATAAGAGCTTCATTGAAAATGTCGTTCGAATACTCTTGATTTGGATCGATTGCACGTACTTGCCTGAGAATGTCCTCAATAAGACTGTTGCGATGTGTTTCCCAGAGTTCTACGGGGTTCGATGGTGCACATGTTGTTAAAATGATTGCAAACAAATTACGTATTTGCTTTGGAGGGCACGTAAGTGACGCCTGTATTATGATGTAGCGTCCCATTTGGAATTGAGTGATTTCTTCAATTTGATTGGCCAGGCCAAATACTGCCATGTCGCTGCCCTTATTGACGTTTTGTACTTGATCGACTTCACCGAATTGCAGTACTCGACATTAATGTGAGCATCGAACATTTAAGAAAGCAGGGATGAGTACGGCACGATCCATCTGTCGTCTATGTCAACATCTACATTTCGGATTCTAATTGTGGTTGTGTATCCACCGTCACCGGGCTTCCTTTGCCTATACATAGGATATCGATCAGCTCCAGTTTGAGTTTCATTAATCAGCTCCCGTGGATATCCTTTTGTGCACTTGCCATCCTTCATGCATGGTGAACTTGTGTTGAGTGCACCACATGGCCCATGAATCATAAATGTTTCTTGGTTGTTTCAAACAGAATTGGATCTTCGTCTCGATTCGGAAGTTCGTAATTACACTATCAATTTGTGATGGGACAATTTCTTGCTTCAACCAAATTAAAATGTGAGCGTGCGGCAGGCCTCTTTTTTGCCATTCAATTGAGAACATCCAGCATCGAGTTTCTCCAAAAATATGGTTCTTTGTGATAACGTCCATGCCTTATTAACTTTTGCTTGAAAATTCGAGCGAGAAGATCATGCCTGTGCGATGAGTTTTGGCCGGTGAAAAGCAGATGTGTAATTTTACTCCACGTTGGATTGCATGTGAAGGTGATGAACAAATCTGGGCGTCCATACTTTCGAACATACGTCATGGCATCCTGTGCGTATTCGTTCATCTGTCGCGGACTCCCGGTATACGTTGCTAGCAGGACTGCCATTTGTCCTATATTAGCAGCGTTCCCGTCATTGACCATTGCACCGCGTAAGTGAACGTATTCTTCAACTCGCAACTTCTGTTGATTAAACCGAATGAAGCGAAGACGTTCGTTAATGGTAGCCATTTTCTCCACATGGAAACAGCAGTGGATATTGGAGTGCATCGTACGAACGATGTCCTGCACAGTTGTATTCCGGCGGTGGATGACAATGTCACGTCCATTGAATTCGGTGCGCACTATTACAGCTGCTACCACACCTATCACTGGTGATCACCTATCATCGTGTTTCCCAGTCTGTGTTTTGTCTGCTCTTATTTGCTCTTATTACAACAGCATAGTCATCTGATGGCATCTGGTCTATAGCAGCTTTAAATAGACGAATCAAACTGTTGCTTCGTGCAACATTGTTTGTAGTCGCGAAATGATTTCGCCTCTTGTTTGCAGTATTAATCACGCATCGCTGTTCGGCTTCTTTTTCCTCGTTGCCAGTAAAATATATTTGCAAAAACTTTGCCTCTTGATTCGATATAGGAAGCAACGAACCTATTCGGTGATATATTTGGTCTTGAACTTTAAAAGTGGGAATGTAAGCGGCGTTGTTGTCAATGTTTGTTGCACCGAAAGATGTCATTTGAAAACATGAGTTGTACTTGCGAATGTTCATCAGGAAACGTTTTGAAAATGTAGTGTCACCAGAAAGATAACTTTTTAGCGGCTCAGGTGGCTCCATCACCGGGAGCAAAACTACTTTACCGTTCGAACAACGTATTCCAGGAGACTCCTTAGCGAACTTCAGACTACGACAATGCACGCAAGCTTTATTCATTGGTCCAATAGCCACATCTATGTGATTCCTATAATCATAGTCTCTATCATAATTAAATGATTCCAACTTCAAATCAATCTGTTCCCTAGATCGAGTCAACCGTAATCGATTGGTATCAAGTCGTTCGCTATGTTGTTGGGAAGTTTCATCTGCTCTTGAGATTCAACTTCTGACGCGTAATGTTTGAAGGCGATTTCCACGTTGTTCTTCTTTTTTCGTGGCTCTGGAAGTAGAAGCTCTTCCGCGCATTTGCTGAAGGTGAATTTCACGCTGCTCTTCAGTTTCAGCGCCTCTTTTTTGCCTTTTATTCTTTGCCTCTAAAGATTTTCTTCCAAACGACTTGTTTTTTGGTGACATTGTAATCTTTATTGAAATACGAAATAGAGATTGTGAAAAGACCACTTCCAATCGATTGAAAATGAAAAAAAAGAAGGAATGTCCAATGGAATTCATACATTGGACGCCACGAATGTCTGCGTCCGAGAAGAGCACTTGCAATCGATTGAATGGAAATGTCATTCAAACGAAATAACAATTTAAATGTGTTTTTTTAATAATCACAAAATATGTACATGTAAATACATATTTACCAATTGTATTTTCTGCTAAACCTATTTAGCTTTTTCTAAATTTGCAGCCTCTCTAATTGTGTTGTTAGCTTTTTCGACTAATGTCTCAGATGGGTAGACACAATATGATTCGTTCGAAATCAAAAATAATTTTTATTTTTTCGCTCAAGACAGCAAAAACTCTGTAAGCTATGAATTCAAATCTCTTTCAATATTACTATTTTACTGAGGAATATAAATATTTACCAATTGTATTTTCTGCTACGTATATAGAATTTTTGAAATTGGTCAAGTAACTTTAATGTTCCCGTTTCTGTTCCCGTTGGATTATAGGGATGCAATACTTATGTATATCTAGTCTTAGTTACTGATAGAGGGGCATAATGTAGCACCTCTAACGCTTAAAAGAATATTTGAAATCTGTCCAGTAGTTTCTAAGTTTCCGTTGCCAACACCGTTCCTGTGGGAATAGAGTTCCATACGAAAAGTCTTCTAGTTTGTTGAATTTTCTATAAACGCTCTCCAATTGTTGTCGTCATACGTAATCACATCGATTGTTAAGTTTGGGAAATCTTGTCCAATTGTTGTGTAGATCATGTCATCAAATGGAGATAGTTTAACACTTTTTGGATCAATGTTGGAAAATTAATTAAGAAAAAGTAGACATTAGAAATTGGAACCTAGAGTTATTTTGAAAAAATTTACATTAAAGCGCACTTCCGCATGTTCCATGGCTTTCATAGCCCACATTTCTTCGACAAGGCCATCGTTTTCAAACTCTTCAGCCGGTTTTTGTAGAACGTCCTAGATACAAAATAAACAGATTCCAATTTCTTATATGAATATGTACACTGTATACAGGTTTCAGGTTTTACATTGGTAAAGTATTTGATTGATTAACTTGAAAGAGCACGTCCTTGGGGTGTATTTAAGTTTTGTCTTGTTGATGTTACGAACTTAAATGTGAAATCCGATATGCAATACTAACACTAAGAGGTTATTAAAAACTATTGAACAGTCCTACGACTCAGATATGATTTGTTCTATTAAAGCTAAGATTTAAGTTAATTTATTTGCTACTGAAAACAAAAAAATATTCCTTCGACATCGCACAGAAACTATGAAATGTAAAAAAAAAAAAAATTCACACATTTCTGCTCATAGAAATTTCTTCGGCTAGAATGTGTAGCGTAGCATGGGTAAATTGTTCACTCTCTCACGGACAAAGTTTTCTGTCAAAAATAAGTTGTCTGAAGGGATATGGCTGTCATTCTTTTTACTACACTTTGCGGTGTGCGGCAAAGTAGTATATCATTTTGCGACCAAGCAATATCGTTTTGCGAAAAAGTATTATTGTTTGCATCTATTTCAGTAACCTCGGGTATTGTTTGTGTTTGAAAAGAAATATTTGAATGAGTTTTGGCAAAAGACAAAAAAGGCTTTAAAAACTCTATTTGTTTAGCACAAGGCAACATTTTGCAACTGTCTAAACGCTTGATATCCGGGCCGTTGTGTGTTTTTTCACATTTCAAAAATTTGGTGTATCTAACAGTCCCTCAGATTTCTCCTTTTTTTTTTTAAGATTCGCCTGAATTTGAAAAATAAACAAAATTAATATTATTTCTAATTTATTGCATTATTATCTTATTCTAGGATCTCTGGCAGCTGGAGATTCTTTCAAAACTATAGGTCACAGCTACAGAATGGGGTTCTCCACTGTAAGCGCTATTGTTTTGAAAGTTTGCACTGCGATTTGGAACAGAATGCAACCAATATTCATGACAGAGCCAACAGAAGAAATCTGGGAACAAAATGTTGAAGGGTTCAACAGCAAATGGAAGTTTATAAATTGTTTGGGCAGTATCGATGAAACATGTATCTAACCACCAAATGTCTTAAAAACTCAGGATCTAATTACTTCTGCTATTTGCAAAAGTTTTCGATTGTTTTGATTGCCATTGTAGATCACGACAACAAATTTGTAGCGATAGATGTCGGAGGACACGGCAAAAATAGTGACGGAGGGATTTTTGAGCATTCTTTAATGGGTCAAAAATTCAACGATGGAACCTTCCAACTGCCGAGAGATAGGCCACAACCAAACCAAAACGTGGCTACAGCTTGTGTTCTAATTGGCGATGAAGCGTTTCCATTAAAGAAGTTCGGTATGCGACCATATCCTCACCGACAATCAAGATTCCGATATCCGAAAAGAAAATTTTAACAAAATGCCCGTCGTGTGAGAATGAGTTTGGGATAGCCTCTCACAACTTTCGTCTACTTTTAAGACCAAGAGAATTGAAAGTTGAAACGGCAATAATTGTTGTTAAAACTGTGTGCGTGCTACACAATTACTTTAGAGTACAAAACTCCGATGAATCAATAGGAGAGGAAAACGAGCCTTTTGTTCAGCCTTTCGAACATTTTGAAATGGACGGGAGGAGGTCAACAAATCTAGCCTTTAAAATACGTGAAAGATTTGAGAATTTTTTTTAATAATGTTTAAGACTATTTAATAAAATGAAGGTACATAATTACTTTTATAATACCTACACAAAATTATTCTTCATTTTTATGGTTTTTAATTTTTATCATCCTTAACTTTCAGTCAGCCATCACCAACAAGAAAACTGATCTAAGCAAGAAAATCAAAATATACAAGAAGACCCGTATCAAACGAAAAACTGAATATCTAACCAATCAATCAAATACCGAAAAAGTTAGATTATCTGAAAAACTTAATGCGTTGAATGCCGCCAAAGGAAATCGATATAATTGTTCTGTTCAGTGTGGACTGCACTTAATTTTTAGTTGAGTTAAAAGTGAATAAGGTTTCAAATTATTACGAATTTAATTGTGTTTACTAAGCCACACGAACTGAAATACGTTTTGCTAAAAGGAATAAAACATCAAACAATTAAAATAGAATAGGAATTTTCAAGAATCAAGCAAATCAGTTTTGTTTTTTTTTTTATAAATATTCTCAGAATGAGGAACGTTTGTTCAAATAAATATTTTTTGAAGTGAAACTTCTTATGCGACTTGCAAACATGAAAGCGTTATTGTTTAACACGGAATATTATCGATTGCATATTTTTTGGCACTGCTTATAAGTTGCTGTCATCAATTCCGCGTCATTCATCCCAACGATTCCATTGTAGTAAAATGTGTTTTTCGGTGGGAATATTTTTGGAGAAAATAAAATTTAAAATATTCTTTTTGAAGTGTTTAATATTTTTGAATTTCATTTCATATGTACATATGTACATGTATGTATGTACGTTTGTACATTATGCAGTCTCTTAATTTGTGCCGTGTGTGTTTGAAAATCGTGGCTGTGCGTGCGAAAATGATTTAATTTGCTAAATGAAAAGTCGATTAGTGATGTGTTTTCTTTTCTTCTCCAAAGAAAAGATAGAAAATATTTTATGCAGTATCATGTCTAAACATGTTTGATCATGTCTGAGCATGTTTGATCATGTCTAAATATGTTTTATCATGTCTAAACACGTTTGAACATGTCTAAACATGTTTGACCATGTCTAAACGTGTATGTTTGTAAATGTTCTCCGTCTTGGGCTTAGGTGTTAAGACTGCGGTTTTCATTGGTCTGTTAGTCAGCTACCACTGACACTGGCCAATCAACGATTTCAGAAGGGTTCCTGGATCCTGGCATTGTATTCCATGTATGTACAATGTACAATGTACATACATACATACATATACATTTATACACACATACTTATAATCCTCGTTTTCCTCTTCTAATCTCCACCAAAAAAAAAAAAATTGTTCTATGAAGTGGTGTTAAGTATCCTGTTAAAAAATACTCCGATGCATCTCTTTTCTTTTTCTTTTAAAGAAACAATATGAGTTCTATAAAAATCAATTTCTATTCCTACAATGTACATGTACATGTATATGTACAAGTACATACATATTTTCTTTTCCACATTGGGAAGTTTCACTTCTTCCGCGCGGAGGGACACCACGCACTATTTTTTTTATTATGTTTATATAGCCTATTTAACACGTTTTATTGCAGTAAAATGTTTTATGTGCCGGCGTTTACTTGCAGTAATGAGTTGAAGGCTTTTTTCTGGCACTTGAAACGTTATGGTTTGTTTTATAAACAAAATGAACTTACCATTTTCAACTTTTAAGGAAACAGCTATTTCATCCCACACTTGATTTCTTTTTTTTGTACTCCTTACTGCCAAAATTATATAAAATTGGCACAGTGCGCACCTTTTCAATCAATTTTTCGGTTAAATTCATTTTCCCACAATCAATAATATATGTATTTTAAATTTCGTAAAAACCGTTTTACAAAAACAATTATTTTTATAAAAATTTTAAGCAGCTCAGCTCAGCGCGAGCGCACAGCAACTTCATTTTAAAATAAAGTAAACATAGTTTTCAGTTTATGCTACGTTCTTGACCCAAATTGCAGGGCACTTTTTTTTAGTTTAACTGAATTTCTCAAACAAACTAATTTCCCTCTCTTAGATGTATTCCCTCAGAAAGGTTTGAATAAATATATTGACTTTACACTTTTTCGTTACCAATATACCAACTTATTGTTGTAGGCCCTTCACCTTCGATAAATTAGGGTCCGATCATCTCCCTGTAAATATAATCATGAATCTCCAACCAAAAGAAAAACAAGCCAAATTATACTACAAACTGTCTGCATGCTTCCTGTTTCAACAGAAACTGCAATCGAATTTCTACTACCCCTGTAAACAATACAACTCAAATAGATTCAATGTGCAGTGCAGTAATTTTGTAAATTTGTTAAACAGGGCAGCTGACTCTGCAATACCCAAGTGTCTTGTAAAAGACGATCACTCGGTTCGACTTCCTTGCAATATTTTACTTTTAATGAGGCTAAGGAACTCAGAAAGAAGGAAATGGCTTCGTTATCATTATGACTGCTTTCTCGACAAAACAAACTTCTAAATTCTGCAATATCAAAAGAAATCGAAAAATACAAAAACTAGCGTTGGAATAATCTCCTTCCCTTTATTAAACCCTTTTGGAAAGTTTCGAAAGTGATAAAAAACGAGGTTTTAGTTTCCACCCCTCAAAACAGAAAACGAACTAATAATAACACCAAAAGACAAAGCAAACATATTTGCTTCAAGTTTTGCAAAGAATCACGAAATAACAGCTCATTTTAGTGACTCCAATACTTCCACTGATGTAACAAATACAATCAATTTTGTTTCGACATCAAGTATCGAACAAACAGATTTGAATTTAGTTAATCTTAATATATAAAACAAAGACGGGTTTGTTACAACACTTATAACTCGAGATCTGCTAAACCAATATTCATGGTTATTGATTCGTTGGATTTGTCTCCGCCCCGAATAGCATAATACATCTTAAAAACAATGAAAACTCGATATGTGTAATGAATATTTAATCATTTCAATAAATGCTGATTTGTTTATTTCATGTCAAACATTTGTTGTTCAATCCTGTCAAATACTGTAAAGCCTTGCGCAAACCATCGCGATAACGTCGTGCGATGCGATTTCTGTCAAAATGAAATACATGTAAATGTAACCTTATGGGCTTAACAACTATTCATGTGTGCGTTCAGAAATTTATATTTTGCAAAAAATCTCGAAAGTTCAGGTACTGTTATATTTGTTTGTTTTAGACATTAATTTGTGTAAATTATTTATTTTTATAGGTTGTCTATAATTTTTCTTGCTAAGCTATTTATATGTAGTGGTTATATACTCATTAAGCTATTGTCTATGTCTCGAAAGTTGGTTTTTGTGGTTTTATTCGAGTGCACATTCAGTATTAATATTAATAACAATGCCGCGCTCTTGAAGATCTAATCTTTCCCAGCGGAGCCGTAATGCAATTAGGCAACGGAATATCGCGAGTCAATTATCTGATGAAGATTGAGAAATTGCACGAGAAGAGCGCCGCGTTAGTATGGAGCAAAGAAGGGCCTTAATTCGTGCTTCTCAAACACTAGAGCAAAGAGAGGTAGCACGTGAAACGGCTAGGTTAGAAACGAGAAATCGTCGAGCTTATCGTACAGATGCCAGTTTCTTTGCGATTTGTCAAAGCGATCCGTTCGCACGAACTTTGCTTTACTCAGAAATGCCACGTTATTACACTTGGAACGCTATACATCGAAGAAATTTCAACGTCGGAAGCAAGGCGATGCAGTTCCTGGTTATCCAGGTATGCGTTCTACTGATGCTCTTGGTCGTATTTACACAGTTCATCCGAAGAATGATGAATGTTTCTATTTGCGGTTGTTGCTGGTACATGTTCGAGGGCCAACATCATTTGAATCACTACGAACTGTTAATGGTATAGTGTGCCCCACATTTCGTGCAGCATGTCAAGAGCTGAATTTGCTTGAAAACGATACTCATTGGGACACGACAATCGCTGAAGCAATTATTTCTGCATCTCCAAGTCAGATACGTACATTATTTGCTATCATCATTTCGACATGCTTCCCATCGAACCCACGTGACCTATGGAACAAATACAAAGATAACATCTCTGAAGATATTTTACATCGAATTTGCGTCAGCTCAAAAAATTCCGACCTTGAGGTGAATGAGGAGATGCATAATCAGACTTTGCTCTTGATCGAAGGTATGTGTTACCTCATGTGCGGCAGTTTGTTAGTTAGGTTAGGAATGCCAGCACCAGATCGCGGAATGAATGACGCATTTAATAGAAAATTGAAACGTGAGCGTGAATATGATTAAAATTAACTAATCCAATCAGTCCAAACGAATGTACCTTTGTTGAATCCTAAGCAGAGGGAAGTCTATGATACACTGATTAATTGATTATGGGAATGGCGGCTTATTTTTTTTGGATTAAACCTTCAAACTACTGAACAAACGACATGTAACATTTCGAAACACTCCGCAATGGCCAAAGTTTTAGTAGCATCAAAAATCATCATCGCACAAACGCGCATTGGAAGCACTAGAACGAACATTAAAAGATCTGCGCAATGACTCGAGATGTTTTGGTGGTGCAATGATTTTATTATCTGGCGATTTCCGACAAACACTACCAGTCATTCCAAGATCTACTGCTGCCGACGAAACAAATGCTTGCCTCAAAGCATCAAATCTGTGGCGATATGTACCTAAAGAAACTTCAACTGTCTGTAAATATGAGAGTTGCATTGTTGAACGATCTATCTGCTGATGATTTCTCGAAGCAATCGCTGACTATCGGTAATGGCCGTGTTCCTGTTGACAAATCGAGCGGTTTGATTTCATTTCCTCCAAATGTTTGCAATTTTGTATCATCAAAAGACGAGCTTATCAACAAAGTATTCCCGGATATCATTGCTAACCACAAAAATACTAAATGGTTAAGTGAGTGAACAATTTTTAGCCGCTAAAAATAAAGATGTAGATGACCTCAATTTTATAATTCAAAATCAAATCGTAGGTACTCTGTATTCATTCAAATGTATCGACTGTGTAACAAACGAAGAAGAAGCCACTAATTATCCAAGTGAATTTTTAAACTCCCTGGATGTGCCTGGTTTACCACCGCACAATTTAAAACTTAAGGTTGGCTCGGTAGTCATCATGCTTAGAAATTTAAACCAACCAAAACTGTGCAATGGAACGCGTTTGGTGAAAAAAAAAACTGATGAGCAATGTGATTCACGCGCCGATACTTAAAGTAAAATTTAAAGATGAGGAAGTTCTTATTTCAAGGATTCCAACGAATTTTGATTTTGACATTTGAGTTTAAACGAATTCAATTCCCGATTCGTCTTGCCTTCGCCATGACGATCAACAAATCACAGGGCCAATCCTTGACTATTTGTGGCCTCAATCTAGAAAATGCATGTTTTTCTCATGGTTAATTGTACGTGGCTTGCTCACGTCTCGGCAAACCATCCGCTTTATTTGTTCTTGCACCTGACCAAAAAACAAAGAAAATCGTTTACCACAAGGTGCTTGAATGAAAATCCCATTAATGAATTAATCCGAGTGTATTCCAATCTGCACAACTTAGTTTTTAATCATTTTTTTCTGACATGAGTTTGAATTACTTAATTATTATTATTTTTTTAATTTTTATTCTCATTCTGTATGTTTTCATCATCATTCATCAAAATAAAATACTTTTATGTTTCTATCTATATTAATATTATTTTGTATCATTGTATTACGTTCATCAAAGCCTAATACCGGTTTCACACTGCGCCGAAAACCGGATTTCGAGCGAAAAAAGTAATAAAAAGCCGAAATCTCCAAAAAATCGACTAGTTTCTCCATACAAAATTTACATTTTTTCTAGTCTATTTTTTTCGGATTTCCACAAAATCTCCTGCAAAATGTAATAAAACTGAAAAATGGTAAAATGGAACAAGCCTCAGAACAGCGAACGAAAATGAACTATCAGAAAAAACAACAACAATGCTTAAGAAACCTGACACTTGTCATCGAAATTTTTTATTTTACTATAGAAATCAAACAGTTTAGTTGCTTGTTATGTCAAAATAGTGCATAAATATTTTTGGAAAATTGTTGAAAGTTTTTCGTTTCAATTATTTATTTAATTAGTACGACAATAAAATAGACGTTCCACCTCTTACGTGTAGTTATCAACTCGACATCAAACTATGATATCCTCCAAATAGGTTGTTAAAATGCTGCAATGCAGAATTTGTCAAGTGAGGACTATTGGATTTCTTAGGAAGTTGCGGCTAAGGTGATTGGGATAGGCTTCCTTCAGATCTGCAATCTAACGAACGGGAATATAAAGCATTAACACCGCAGGTTGTTGTTTGTGGAACGCATACTCGTCGAGCCATAGAACTGAGTTGTTTCAGAACTCCGGTCGATGGTCCAAGCCCCTCGGGGGTATAAAATAGTCGGTGCTGATGTGGATTTTCAAGAACTTGGGATCGCTTCCGTGCTGGAGGATGCGCATGCCACAAAAATGCATGGAGCAACTCCATTCGGATAGATGATACTGAGTGGATTAAAGTCGAGCGGCACGGATATGCATTCGGTGACAGCTAAGGCGTTGCGTGTTTCACAAGACCATGCAAAGGTCATTAACCAAACGAAAATCTATGGGGCGGGTCAGAATTTCGCGGAAGGTTTGTTGAAGCTGTTCAATCCTACTTTTTCTGATGCCGAAGCGAGGTCGAAGGCAAAAATAAAGGATTGCTCTAACAAAAGGCAGGAAGACGTATCAAGGAAGTGATATGTCACAGTGGGAGTGGCATAAGAGGAAGAATGTTATGTTGTATATCAGTTCTTAAGAAGAATATAAAACCATTATGGCAAAAATATGGTTCCAAGAAATTATTTCTACAAAAATTTACATATCTATGACCAGTTATAAAATTGTGTTTATTGTATATGAATTGCAGTTAATTAAAATTCGTTAAAAATTCGAAAACTAGTTTATTCGTAAAGGACTAAATCATCATCTCTCTTTTTTTTTTTTTTTTTGATTTTTTTGTTTCTTTCAGGAATGGGTTGATTGAGAAAAGGCAACAGGTTGACATTGACAGGTTCACTTGCAAAAAAATAAACCACATTTTCTAAAATGCTCGAGGTGTACTCATGTTCCAGTGTCACACACCTAGACACGAGTACACTGCTGGACAATTCATTTCGTCCAATTTAAAACGAAAATTATCACGGCGTTTTTTATTTGGATGTTAAAATATACTCGTAGTCCGGCTTGGGGTACTGCTAAAGCTTAGATTTCGACAGTTTAATTTGCTCTAGTTTAAGAAAAAGTTTCAGTTTTGGAGTAACAATAGATAAGTTATATCGGGTGGTAAATGATCCTTCTGATTTAGAATTTATAAAGTGGTAATTTGTCAATTTCAGAACCACTTCTAACGTCCGTCGTTTCCATTTACTTCCGATGGGGGTTCTCTACACAAGAATCAATCAACACTGAATAAAACATACATTTTGCAATGGTGCTTTAACTTTATTCAAACTTATCTAAATGTAGGACTAAACGGCAATTAATCTAGTTATTCGTTTCGTTTTTTGCTACCCCGCATTAATTAGTGTAGAATTATAATAAAAGTATTGCAATACAAAAGCAAACAACATGAAGTTTTAAACCAGCCCAGTTTTAGACTGTGAACTATTTGGTCAAACTCAATCACTTCGCGGTTGTTGATTCTACCTCAAATAGTTTCATTCTTGAAAAGTTACATCAATTATGCATATCATAAATAACAAAAATTATATCAATAACAATACAAAATCAGAATCAGAATTGGGCAATGTTCAATTTGTTGAGGAAAGCCATTTGAGCATCGGCCCCATAGGGGACAACTATGTAATCGACATTTCCAGGAGGGCGTTCTTTGATTAGGCGCAACGCCATTTCATGGGTAACATCGACACAACGTCTCATGTGAGATCGTGCCTCATCGGTTTTGCCAAGACGAAGTAGTTCAGCTGCACGCTTTCTTGATACTTCTCGGCCTTCGTGGCGTCGTTTTTCTGTTAGAGCCTTTGCAGGAAGGTGACGACGATCAAACACTAATATTGGTTTTATACCATAAGACAGAAGCATCGAAACGTACCTGTGGACAAAAACCTAATGAGCTCATAGCTTACAGGACCACAAATGTTTGAACTTACATGTCAGTGTCTTCGCCTTGGCAGAGCTTGTCAGCACAACAAATATTTGTTGTTAGGGTTTAGAATTACTGCTGTGAAGTAGGTGTTGCTGGACGTTCTTATGGTTGCAATGGTGACTACTGACTTGCCGCTGCAACTGCCATGATGCTAATAGCATCATCGGCAATATTAAATGTGCCAATTGGACCGGCCAGTGTTTTGAGATGTGGGCTCCAGTTGTTCCTCTTGATGTAGCGACCCGACGCACGTCCCAGTTACATGCGATATAGCCTTGACAGGAACTTGGACCTTCTTGCATGAGATCTCAGGTGCAGTTGAATATGAGTTGATGAGAAAAGAAGTTTGTTGTTTCGTAAAGCTTTTACGAACAACTTCCTTCCAGCCGTATTCGCCTCGTTTTGCAGCTACAGATCCACCAAAGAAAAGAAATTCATACCAGGGGCAATCTAAATAGAGGTTAAGCAATGAATTAACTCGACTTATTAAAAAACATAAAATACAAATCTGATTCTTTGCAAAATTTTCGTCGCCCACTGTTTCTTGACTATCGGGATTGATGGACACTTGGCTATCAACTAACGCTGTAAGTAAAGCAGCTGCTTTGCGTAGTTGTTTTTTAAGTCCGTGCTTAAGCTCGGAGTCTATAGATTTCCTAGATATTCCACTTCTAGCGTGCTCTTGTAAGCTTGCATTCAGTGTTTTGAAAGCTTTTGTTACTCCATTGCACCATTGCACTACCGCTTGAAGCATTTCGTATAGAGATGATAGTGGTGCATTATTTTCGAATCTGTAACAAAAAATTATGGTGTAAATAATTTAATAGAATAATACAAGGTATTTAAGAAGTATTGAGGCAGAATTCAATAATGAATTTATCTTAAAGTCCAGAGGCGATTTATCTGAGTTAAAAAAAAATCCACTGTAGCTTTAAAAAAAAAAAAAAATGCAGAGGGCATTGACGTCAGAAGCATCATTTGCATTTAGTTTTCGATTCAAAAGCAGATAATTTTTAATTGAACAACTTCAACTTTTAATCAAAGGTTAGTTTCTACAATTATCCTTTCTTTAAAAAAAGCTAAAAAAAAGTATAATTTCCAGAAATGCAAGACGGAAGGAAAAAGAAAAAAATATGGTCAGCTGACGACGAGGATTTTTTGGTGGAATTGTGGGAGGAGAGTATTGAAAGCCTTAGGGGAAATACAAAAAATAACCATATTTTTAAGGAAATGGCGGACTGTTTCAAATATCGCCCAAACATCTTCACTCCAGAAGAAATAAAAGTGAAGATGCATAATTTGACCAACAAGTATAAGTATGTACATATTTTCATTCGTAAAAAAATTTCAAAATTGTATATTAAATTTTTCATAGAAAAGAAAAATCTTTGATTGGTCCTTCGGGTGGCTCACCTTCAGATTGGAGGTTATACCAAAGGATTCATTTTATTTTGGGAGACTTAAGGATTTTCAATTTGGAGGACGTAATCTTGAAATAAAGTCTAAATACTCAAAGCTGTCTGTAATTGAACGTGAGGCATATTCCCTGCATCTATATCTCAGCAATAAACTAAATCATGAGGGAAATAATCAAATGCAAATAATGGAACAATCAAGCGATTGGAATAATTTTATTATGCATGTTCAAGATACAGTTGACTGTAAATTTGGTAAGAAAAAACAAATCTTAATTAAAAAATTCAATCTTTTAATAGGTAGAGTCAATTATAATGAGCAAAAGAAGATTTTTAAGGAAGTAGAACCAGTAGAAGATTTCGTAAAAAATTTTTCAAGTTTAGAATTTACAACAAATGAATTGGAATTACTCAATAGAGGATTAAATTTTGCATTGCAACCAACAAAAGAAAAAGCTATCCAAAGTGCTTTGATTAACATTGAAACAGCTCTGAAACATTTCAATGATCCTGACGATAAAGTTAGAGTAAGGTCCGAAGCTATAGATAATATTAATTTTAACGATCTAACGAACATGACTGCTAAAATGAAAAATTTTAGAGGAGCAGCGAAAAGTTTAAAAGAAAAGAAAGCTTCAGTTATTTTCAGTAAAGCTGATAAAAGCAATAATATTGTAATACTAGACAAACAAGAATATATTGCAATAACTGAACAATTTATAAGAACTGGACCTTATGAAGAAGTAATTTTTAATCCTTTACCGGGAATGATAAGGAGAACTAAAGAAGCTATCAAACAAGCAGTTAAAGTTTTTAATGATCCTAATTTATCAAGGAAATTAAATGTTTCAAATCCAATTTTACCAAGATTATATTCTCAGTTAAAATTACATAAACCAGGAAAACAAATAAGACCAATTACATCAACAACTGGATCAATATTATCAAAACTTGAATGTTGGTTATTAGAAAAACTAAATAATCTCCCAATCAAATTTGAAACAGCAGCTATAAAAAATGGAATTGAATTTGCAGAAAAAGTAAAGAACTTAAAAATAGCTAGCAATGAGATTCAAGTTTCATTCGATGTTGTTTCATTATATCCAAATGTTCCAATTGATGAAACTTTAGTTTTTCTGAGAAAATGGCTAGAAAGAAATACACTTAAACCAGAAGAAATAAATGAATTTGTAAAACTTACTAAACTGTGCATGGATGAAAATTGGTTCCAGTTTAATGAAAAGTTTTACAGACAAAAATTTGGTTGCAGTATGGGATCACATATGAGCCCGTTTTTAGCAAATTTATTTATGTCGCATATAGAAACTGAAATGAAAAATCAAGTAAATTTTCCAAGAATTTGGTTCAGATATGTAGATGATATATGGGCGATAATCAAAAAACATGAACTCCGTCAGCTCATTAACAAATTAAATAGAACTAAATACCCATCAATAAAATTTACATATGAAGAAGAAATTGAAGGGAAACTAAATTTTCTGGATTTAAGTATAACTCGGAATGGAGACAATTTCGAATTGGATATATACAGAAAACCAACGAATACTCTGAGATACATTACATCAGACTCATTCCATTCCTTTGAACATAAGATGTCAGCTTTTCACTCAATGATTTTTAGAGCTCTAAATATTCCAATGACTATAGAAACAAAAATAAAAGAATTCCAAAAAATTAAAGACATAGCTAAAATTAATGGATATACTGAAGAATTGATTGAAGATTTAACAATTGCACATAGAAGAAAACAAGAATTGAGAAATTATACAACTTTAGATCTAATAAGGAATGAAGGAAATGACGAAAAGAAATATTCAAAATTTTATTTCTATCCAGAAATAACATCTAAGATAAAACCAATCTTTAATAAATATAATATCCGTATGAGTGAGTGCAGCGAAATAAAAATAAAAAATCTGATTGGAGGATCTAAGGATAAAATTGACCAACTTCAAAAGTCAGGAATTTATTCTATCGGATGTAATGATTGTGCAAAAGAATATATAGGACAGACAAGAAGACCTATTCTAAAAAGATTTAAAGAACATTTTGCACATCTTAAATATAATGAAAAAGAAAAGTCAAGTGTTGCAGAACATATGCTAGAAAATAGTCATAGCTTTAGTTTGCAAAATTTAAAACTAATAAGAAATGTAAATAGCAATTATGAATTAGATACTTTTGAATCATTTTACATATTTAAAAACAAAAATAATCTAATGAATAGTGATGATGGACCAATCAAAGATTCAATATTCAAAAAATTTTTTAATAGATTCAACTCAACTCAACTGTAATTTTGTTTAGAAACATTTTTGTTTATTATTAGTTTTTTGACAAATAATTTAATTTAATTTAATTTTACAAATCTCACTGACGATGGAAGCATTGCTTCTGAAATGTACATCTGAGGAAATAAAATAAGTGTTTTTAACTGTTAAAAACTTCACTAATCTTTTCATTTAATTCCTATACATTGGACGCAGAGTGTTTAAATACTGTGTTTGTAATTGAACCAGATTCTGTGCATCCAGACTAAAAAGGATTGAGGGATTAACTTGAGGAGTGGAACTTAATTTCGTTGTTTCCTCTTCTCCATGGTAAGTACAAGTTCTTACAATTATGTTGAACGTATTAAATTTTTGTGATAAAGCATTATTTTCTTTTACCCGTTTGTTTATCTTACAATTTGTTATATAATTTTTTTTTGTTTTCTTTGTATTTTTTTCTTGAATATCTAGGAACCAGCAGCATCTGATATCAATATCAAACTTCAGTTCATTCATTTTAAAATTTTTTTAGAAAGCGAAGTTACGCTAGAGAGACTAAAATTTTTTTCTACAGAAGATATTAAGGATCTTATCCCAAAAGTTGGCCCTAGGGCGGAATTTATGGAAAGGCTTTTTATATGGGAGAAACAAAAAAGAAAAGGTAGGTATTCACTGATACCACTAGAATAACCTGAATAGTAATCTGTATAAATCATTTTGAATAACGTTTGCAGTTTAATATCGACGGTACAACAATTTCTGTCGGCACTAAAGTATCTGATTGGATGTTAAATGTTAAATTTCCAGAAACATCAACAAGTTCTTTCAGTTTGGCAGATGTAAGTAAAGAAAATTAAGTTTTAAGAGCCTACCTAAATACTGTGTCATTATTCATTTCAGAATTCATTCGATATACCACAACAAAAGGACAAAGTCAAAGCAGTAAATTCAATTTCAATTTTTCAATTCAAAGATTCATTTATTGCAGATTTTTAATTACATGTACATATATGAGTATTAATGAATTTAAAGCGTTGGCTATGCCGTCAGCTCGACTGGTAACCTTAGAGTTTTGAACTAATAAAAATTGAACAAATGAATGTAGGTATAATAAAATACTTAGGGCCGTTTTCTTCACTATTGTTCAACTTGAAGCAAACTCTCAAGTTTGCCAACTCTAGAGTTGAGGCAAACTTGAGAGTTGAGTGACAAGTTGAAATTTGTTTTTCTTCACTTTTTAAATCTCAACTCTAGAGTTGAAATTCAAAGGTTAGCCTACTTGTGTTTTTACAAATTTCCCTGGGATATTTTTGACAGATACATATTTATGTACCGAAATTCAAATCAAAAGTTGAAATTTTTCAACTTTTGATTTGAATTTTGATTGCTCGATTGCTTTGAAAATTAAAGTTCCGGTAGTTGACTTCTGTTTATTTCGAAAAAAAAAATATAAAAAAAACATGGACATGCTAAGAGAGCAACCACAATACCCATTCCCAACAGCTGCTGCAAAGAAGTCTTTTTTTTAATTTAAAAATTTGGTTTTGTAACAAAAATATTAGATAGTAAAAATCAATTTATGTACATAATGGACATAGATACATTTATGTATATTGAATATGTTTGGTTTTTAGTTTTGTCTTGTTTGTTCTTGGTCTAAAATTGACTGAAAATAACATTGAATTCGGGACCCATTTTTCAAGCCAGACTCGTGAACACGTTTTATATTGTCAGACGATGGATGACTCTCAAAATAATAATTTTTTAATTTAAAAATATTTTTATTTACATATGCAAATCCAAAATAACAGACAGAAGCAACAAAATTTAGTACAAAATTAAATTTCACAGACAACTCTCAAGTTTACTCATTCAACTTCTGCTTTTTTCAGAAGTTGAGAAAATCGGAAGTTGATCAACTCGAGAGTTGAAAATCGAAAGTTTAAGCTGTCATATTTGAGTGAAGAAAAACAAAATCACAAGTTGAGAATAAAAATCCTCCAGTTGACTTCAACTTTTAGTGAAGAAAACGGCCCTTAGTAGTCTTGTAAATTAACTTATATTTAGTTATTTGGTATGATGTGTTAGGAATATTCTGACATAAGAAGCATTCTGTATCGGTAGCAAACTCTGACAAAATTGACAAGTCTCACCCAATCTGATCCGTTTAAGATTTCAATTGTCTCTTGCATTGAAAGTGTTGCTCTACCAAAATGTGACTCTCGTTGACTTCTAAAGATCGGACATACACTTAAGAAATGGAAACAATCTTCCTTGGCTTTTAAGTTGCACAAATTACAAAACTGGACGAAGCTTCCGTTAAATGGTGTTCCATTTAAATAGATGAGTTCGCATCTAACTTTAAAAATAAGCGAAATATCTTTGTAGCTGAAACAATCTTGAAAATAATTTTTGACACACAAGTTGAAATTTAGTTGGCTATATAGAATTCTGCTTTGTGAATTATTTGCTTTTTCGATCATCTGCTCTCGATCAGTGTCTTCGACTTTTTGTATTATTTCGTATAATTTTAGTTTGACCTCGTTGGTGTTACTATAATCCAACGGCATTTGTTCCCCACAGGAAGCAGCGATGTTATCCCATGCCCCCAACCACCAGTCCTTGTTTCGAGATTCGTAAAGTAACATTATTTTGCACAAACGATAGTTTCGAAGCCCAAGTACTTTTATTATATAGTCAGCTTGTAACTTTAAAGTTGAAGTAAATAGTTTTGGAAGTCCTGTTTCTAGATATATTGCATAGTTTGCTGTGGTTAATGGGATGTTAAAGATTTTCTTAATGAAATTTCTCTGAAGCTTTTCAATGTCGTCGTATTCTTGCGTTCCCCATATTTGTGCACCGTAGCAAAGCGTAGATTTTATGACTGCATTGAAAATTTTATATTTTGTTGACAGGCTTATGTGGTCATTTGAGAAAATTTTTTTCCATGTGAAATTAATCAGACTTTGTGAAGATTTCGCTTTTTCCGCAAGGTGTTTTCTGAAATCCAGAATTGGGGCTAGCAGTACTCCTAAATATTTGTATTCCTTAGATACTTCTAAATGACATCCATCCAGAGTCCAAGTGTTACTCCCTTCACCTCGAGTTGAACGTGAGAATACCATGATTTTCGTTTTGTCAGTGTTGATTAACAAACCCCATTTATTGCAATAGTCTACAAGACGGTTTATCATTAGTTGCAGAGTTTCTGCTGATTCAGATAATAAGAGGAGGTCATCAGCATAGAGTAAAACATTAATTGTGATGCCTGCAATTCGAACTCCTCCTGGGATGCACGTTGCGATATCATTTATAAAGAGAGCAAACAGAAGAGCGCTCAGAAGACATCCTTGTTTAACTCCGGTATGTGATTTAAATGGTTTTGAATATGTTTTACCATCCCAAACTGCTGCTTCAGAGTCTTCGTACAAACATTGAACTATTTTAATGAATTTTGATGACACTCCGATTTGAGAAAGTTTATAAAAAAGAGCATTTCGATTTACTAAATCGAACGCCGATTTAAAATCGACAAACATAGTGTATACTTTTTTGTTTCTGGCTTGGAATGCTTTAACTATTGATGTTAGAGTAAAAATGTGATCAGTTGTCGAATAATTCTTTCTAAATCCGGCTTGCATTTCAGTGAGAATATTGTTAATATCCGCCCACTTTTCAAGTCTTTCATTGAGAACTCCACAAAAAATCTTCGCAATGACATTCATAAACGAAATTCCTCTATAATTTTCGACTTCATTTAAATCACCTTTCTTATGGATTGGGAAAATTATAGATTTTTTAAAGGAAGGTGGAACTTCAGCACTTTCAAATATCTTGTTGAATAAGGAAAGTAAGTGGTTGTAGAAGGTAGATGATGCATTCTTGTAGAATTCATAGGGGATTCCGTCTTCACCTGGTGCTTTTCCCTCTCTGGCTTTTCGAAGAATAGAATGTATTTCACTAGTTGATATTTCTGAATCTAATATTTCATCAAAAATGAGCGGCTGTGCATATAAAAATTTAGTTCTTTGATTGTTTTGGAGAAGATTTTTGAAATGGTCCGACAAATCATCTGCAGAAACACTTAGGCCAATAGAGTTGTGTGAACAGTTTATTTCCTTTGCGATCTTCCAGAACTCTTTTGTATTTTTGATTTCACTAAGTGATTGGGCTTGGGAATTTTCGAATTTGATTTTCTTTTCACGGCAAATTTTTTTAAACCTCTCGTTTGCTTCAATATACCATATCCGAATTTCGTCGCAAGAGCAACTACGGAAAGCTTTGAGTAATGCAAATGATTTTCTCCTAGCATTGAGGCAGTAAATTCTTTTCACGAGAAAAACGGTAGCCAGCTAGAAAAACATCTTAATATAATATTAGAAAGAGTCTTAAACAGCGGAAAAACACTACATCCCTGTGATTTCGAAGTAATTTAAACAAAAATTTTAACAATATTTCCAAATGAAACTAAGGTATGTATGTATGTATGTCGTAATAAATGTTATACTAGAAATCATTTGAAATTGGTAAAAAGCTTGACAAATTTCTGTATATCAAGAATATTTCTTATGTTACTAGCCCTCCTTTACATGTGTACATACTATAAATTATGGAAAATGTTATTTTAGAAATAAATTTTTGTAAAAAAAAATAAACTCAAGTGTTTTTTGTTTCTTTACATGGTTTCTTTAAAGCTTTTGACGTCTTAAAACTTTTATAATAATAAAAAATAATAAATAATAATAATAAATAAATAAAAATAACTGTGAATCGGTTTAAAAAAGCTAACGCTGAAACAATTTGTTATAAACAGAAAACGAATTTGTTTCAAACACGGACATATTCAAATGAAACGAAGATAATTCTATTTGAAAGAACATTAGATGAAGTCAATTAAAACAAATAGAAACACGTTTAGGTTAAATAGAAAGCAAAGATAGTTTAAACTAAATCATGTTCAACTTATTTCAACAATTAGTTAATAGTTTTCTATTAAAATTAAATAGAAACCGCTTCCATGCCAAATCATATGTGTTTGAGTTTGGTTTAAATATGAATGCGTTTAAAATTTTTCTCAGTGTACCATTCGTTTAAATTTATGAAGGTTTTAATGAAAGCAAAATATTTGCTCTTACCAATAGCTCCAAAGCACTGAGGAAAACCCAGTTTTTCGAATCCTTTCACATTTTCAGCAATTTTTTCTCGTGTGAGAGGATATGCGCAGACGTGCTCTGGTTTGAGAACATTCCAAACTTCCTCGCAGAATGTCTTCACTATTATGCACACGGTCGATATACCCACACCAAAAAGAATAGAACGGATATAACAAACAAGTTTCTTAAGGGGGGAGACATAAGGAGCGTTAAAAATTTTTTTTTTTTTTTATTTTATTTTAGAGTAAATAAAATAACCCAATCATTTTCAAAATTAAGAGAAATGTTAGAGCTCTCCAGTATTCAAAAAATTTTGTATCTATTCGATGACCAACAAAATGGCGGCGTTATTGAAGTTTTCCAGACGCCTGTTTCCGGCGACATCGAAAACTGCTGCAGTTGCCACTCTTTTTCGGTTGATCTGAGTAAGATTTACCAAAGTTCATTCGTTTACTGACATATTAAGGGTAAGGATATACCTAAAATTTAATGAAAAAGTGCAAAGTTCTAGATTTGGGAGCCTTTTTACTCCAAAAAACGAGCAGTTTTTTTACCTTCGAAATGTGTCATAAAAAATTAATTTTTTGAAAATTTTAAAATGGTCTCCCGCTTAAACAGATATACTCAGGAAACGGATTTTTTGTATGAAAAATAAAATCATATTTATCACAGTTTCAAACCTGCTGCTTTTAGCAGTTTTGTATTTCTCACATATTTCTATTCGATTTCTTCCCGATTTAATTTCTTTTAAAATAATCATTTTGGTTTTTAGTGAAATATTATTTCGCGACATTTTCAGGGCCCTGATTCCGTAACTTTTTAGACGATTTTATCGTTCAATCGTCTATCGTAGATTGCGTCGTCAAAAGATTGTTTCATATAACCTTGCTTTCAGTGGCTGGTGGAAAGATATTTGACTATGTCTTACAAATTTTAGCAACTTTTTCAGGGTCTTAAACACATTTTTTACTACCTAAAACTCAGACGATAGTCGTCTAAAACGTTACAGAATCCGGCCCAGATCCAACTGAACAAACTTAATAAAATGTTCAGCTTCACTGCCTGCAATAGAAATAAGATATTTACTAAATAAACAGCCTAACTGTATGATAATATAAGTATAATAACAAAATAGACATAAGCCTAACTGTATGCTACATAAATATCAACAATTCCAAAGACATAAATGTGTATGTCATTTTAAGTCACCCAAAGAATTACTCATCATAACCATTTTTGCAATAAGCGAACCTTAGTCAATTTGCCCTAATTAATTTGGTGACTTAGTTTTAGCAAAGTAAGCATTATTATTATATAAATAGTCTTGTAGGAAATAAATTTAATATGCATTCATTCAAGATCGTGTTATTGACTGGTCGTACTTATTGAATCATTGTTTTCCCCCACAAGTGGTAAGAGACTTTGACTTCAACAAATAAAATTAAGTGCATTATAACTTAGAGATATTCTAGTGCATCGCTTGCACTATCTCCTGTCGTCAGAGTGCATCACTTTGATCGACAAGTAAGTAAGTTAATGTACACCAACGAAAACAAAAAGAGTATAATTACAACAAATAACAAATGTAATGTCAAAATTAACACTGAATCTTATAGCGTTTTTCATTGAAATTCGACAGATTTACTCTCAAATCGAGAAATACTCCCTTCAATGAAACATGTTTTAAAGTTTTTTAATAGTATTGGAGGTTAAATTGATGTTCACCACGTTCACATATAGAAACTCATATTTTCATATTTTGTAATTTGGTTTTTTCCAGCAAATTATTGATTTCTAACTTATCTACTCGCTTGTTCATAATTTTCAACAATTTTTTGAACCTAACGCTGACACAACAAATTTAAAATTATCAAATTATTTTCCATTTAACGTTTGACAGAACAAATGTTTTTGCATGTGTATGTTAATTCAGAGTAGATCTCCAAACCAAATGGGAGTAGATCTGTGGTGTTTAGAGTTACTCCGGATCTATTCTATTTTTCAATGAAACATGAAAAAAATAAAAAGAGTAAATCTTTTCAATCTTTTCACATGGATCGCTAAATGAGTTTTTGAAATATGTCTCAATAGGGTGGCCAATAATACACGGTAGGCAGGAAGCATCGATAGGTTTCACAAAAATGTCGACAAAAACTGTAAAGGGGGTTGTATTTGGTGATGATTATAGGTTCAAAATCCGTTGGAATTGAAATCCTAACTGCTCCTTCTCCAAAGATATTCTCATTTTTATATTTTTTATCGGAACAATTTCAAAATATTTTTTCTAAATAAATATTTAAAGGTTTTTTTATACTAAACACATGTTTACCACATATATTATATGTATAGCTATATTATATATATGTATGTATAAAGTCCTTATAATAAGTCTTTATATTAGTTTAAACAATTAATGTAAGCCAATTTATTTATATTTTTTAGTTTTAGAAATCTCACTAGTATACATATCCAAAGAGTAAGTAGTAATACAATGAATAGTCAGCTGAATAGTCGGATAAATGGTCAGCATCCGCCTTATAAATGCGATCATGAAGAAAATCGCACAAAAGTATGCGCTCTTTGTGGGAAAGCATCAAGTATACTGTTAACTATTTGAATTTGAATCACAGAAAGCGAAATTCAAAGCCAGCAAACGCATCAAGTTTCAAATTGCACGAATAAAGTTAGAATTTTTTTGTAATAAAATTGGATGCAAACATTAAACCGTTAGCATTTCTATTCATCCTTATTACAATAGCCCACGTCTTTTGGAATAAGGCCGATTAATTATTTAAAACTAAAAAGTAATCACCGAATTTCTTTTCAGAAAAAAAATAATTTGGCAACACGACGAGTCCCTGGCACTGTTGCGGGCTTATGGGGAAAGAAAAGAACTCAAAGAGAACTAAAAAAAAAAAATTTGCCATGCAGAACGTTCTTGAAGATTTAATTTCCCAAAATGTTTTGGTAAAAACTATAAACCTACATATCCTTACTAATATTATAAATGTGAAAGTCACTCTGTCTGTCCGACATTCTATGTTACCGTCTCCCGCCCAAACTACTAAATTGGTTGATATGACATTTTGTACAGTGATAGTCTAGAACATGAGGAAGGACATAGGCTATATATTTTATCCCTAAATTCCCACGGGAACGGGAACGTATACGGGAACTTAAAAGCAACAGCACCGATTTCAAAAATTCTTCCACCGTTAGAATGCTATGCTATCCCCGAGTAACATAAACATTAATTCATCCCCATATTCCTACGGGAACGGGAGTCCTTACTAACATAATAAGTGCGAAAGAAGCTCTGTCTGTTCGCCTTTCTATGTTACCATCTCCCGCCCAAACTAATGAACAGATTTAAATGAAATTTTGTATAAAGATAGTCTAGAACCTGCGGAAGGACATAGGCTATATATTTTATCCCTAAACTCCCACGGGAACGGGAACGTATACGGGAGCTTAAAAGCTACAGCACCGATTTCAAAAATTCGTCCACCATTAGAATGCTACGCTATTCCCGAGTAACATAAACATTAATTCATCCCCATATTCCTACGGGAACGGGAGTCCTTACTAACATAATAAGTGCGAAAGAAGCTCTGTCTGTTCGCCATTCTATGTTACCATCTCTCGCCCAAGCTACAGAACCGATTTAATTGAAATTTTATACAGAGATAATCTGGAACCTGAAGAAGGACATAGGTTACATTTCATTCGAATATTCCCACGGGAACTGGTCTTCACTAATATTATAAATGCAAAAGTAGCTCTGTCTGTTCGCCTTTCTATGTTCTACCGCTCAAACTAATGAACAGATTTAAATGAAATTTTGTACAAAGGTAGTCTAGAACCTGAGGAAGGACACAGGCTATATATTTAATCCCTATATTCCCACGGGAATGGGAACGTATACGGGAACTTTGAAGCTACAGCACCGATTTCAAAAATTCTTCCACCGTTAGAATGCTACACTATCCCTGAGTAACATCAACTGTAAGTCATTCCCATATTCCTACGGGAACGGTCACCATATTCCCACTGGAATGGGAGTCTTTACTAATATCATAAGTCTGAAATGAAATCTGTCGGTCTAATTTTATTTGCTATCAAAAACCGCCCAAACTATTAAATTTATTTAAATGAATTTTGGTACAGAGATAGTCTAGAACCTGAGGATGGACACAGGCTATATATGTTATCCCTATATTCCCACAAGAGCGCGAACGTAAACGGGAACCTATAGGACCTACTGAACTGATTCCAAGAACTATTTTCCCGTTAGAATGCTACACTATCTCAAAGTTACATAAACTTCAATTTATCCCCATATTCCCATGGGAACGGAAGTACTTACTAACATTTTAGATCCGAAATCAACTCCGTCTGTCTGTTTTTCTTTGTTACCGTCTACCGCCCAAACTATTGAACTTATTTTTATGTATTTTGGTGCAGAAATAGTCTTGAGCCTGAAGAAGGACATGTATGAAGCTTTTCAAATAAATAAATATGAAATATATGAAATATGAAAAAATATGAAGGACATGGGCTGTATTTCTTATCCCTATGTTCCTACGGGAACGGCAACGTAAACGGGAACTACAGGATCGATTTTAAAAGTTCTTTCTCCGTGAGGTGATTTCTGTCAAATTGTCGATAACACAGTTGAACTGATAAGAAATGTCTGTCTTGATCTCCAAATAAATATTGGCAATCGGGAATAGCGCGGCGGTGCGAAAGATCGATTTCGGCGCCGACTAATGAGATAGTTAACAATACAATTTAATAAATTATGTCAGACCTGATGGGGAATGTTGTCTATCAGTAGACATTATTACGGACACTGAGCAAGTCACATCACACCCTAAAGGAGTATCAAGAGTGGCTGCAAGTTGGTGTTCCAGTGCCAATAACGAGAAATCTAGAAGTTTATACACCTACAAATTACACATCATCTGGAAAGCGGCACTATAAAAGTTATAATAATGACCGAAATGGCAAAAAGACAAAACTTTTTGATATATTCCTTTAATTTTTTAGTTTAGTTTTAGAAAACAGTTTCCTCTGAAACCAGTATTAGATATTAGTATAAATGAGGCTCAGACGCTTAAAGTTGCAGGTGTTCGTTTAGAAAAAAATTCCATGGCAACTCACGGTCACGTTTATCAATCCCGCAAAACCTTTTTATTTCGTAAAAGATGGAAAAAGTAAGAACGTCGTGTGCAAACATTTACTTAAATAAAATAATATAAGTATAGGCTACTTTAATGCATGAATGTGTTTCATTTGCAAAATAATTAGCCGAAAAAAATTGAAATGCTGCCGAAAGTCAATATTCCACGCGGACGAAGTCGCGGGCACAGCTAGTAAATATATATTTTAAAGTGTACACATTTTTTCTCAGACTGAACCTAAAACAACGGCAATGTGTAAAGTTAAAATTAAAAATTTCGAACTCTCACACTATTGAGTTGGATGGTCAGCCTACAGCGGCATTAATGTCTGAAGGTCAGTAAATTTTAATTACTACTATCTACATATCAAATCATGCTAAGTTATACCCTCTTCTTCTTTAAATTCTGCTGATTGTAGAATCGACACTGAAAATTAAAATTTTAGAGCAAGAGTTCCTCTGTGATACCAATGAAATTGGAGTTTCCATTGATGCACCTGTACAAAATACAAAAAAAAAATCGAAAAAACAGAAGCAAATTGATCGAAAATTTGATTAAAAAAAAAAAAACAGCGAGGAGAGGATGCAGATCTTGAAAAACTTCGCTGACACAAAAATTTTGCTAATGAGGGAAGCTGAAGAAGCCAAAAACAGACGTCATTGGGAACGAATGGAACTGTTCCAAAGATTAAGAGATTGAAATGCTTTCTTTTGTTAATTAATTTATTTTTTCATTGTAAATATCCAAAATATTTTAGCAAACTCAACAAAACAATAAAATGTTCATACATTCAAACACGAATTACGTTCCTGTTAATTAGTTCCTGAACAAGCTGCTCTCTTCTGTTTGTTTCTATTTCGTTTCCTTCAGCAGTTGGAACTTGATTCAAAATTTCGTTATAGAATTCATCATCATTATCGACACATAAATTGGGAAGTATGCATGCACAGCACATACAGTTAAATTCACAACTGTTTTAATACGGGTATGTTCCGTGAAGTGAAGAAGTCTTCGAATGTGTGTTTTTAAAAATAAAAAATGCATGTTCCACTATGAGACTTTTGAATTGAACCTGCAATTATTATTTTTGTAAAGAAAAAAATGGATCTATTGAATAATTTATAGTAAATAACCTGTATGTTTGATAAACTTCCATTGTTTTTAAATAGAGGAACTAGCCAGTTCATTGAAGCGTAAGCAGAGTCCCCGAGCAAAAACGTGTTATGTGGAAATCGTTCCAACATATTTTCTGATGCTTTTTGAAATAGCCCAGATCCTCTCAGTACACGGGAGTCATGCAAGCATCCTGGCTGTCCACAAAAAATGTTGATAAATTTTTTATTACAGTCAACAACTCCTTGCAAATTAATGGTGCAATACTTTTTTCTGTTGAAGTAGCTCTCCTTGTTTTGAATAGGGGCCCTGATGGCGATGTGGGAACCGTCAATGCATCCCAAAATCCCAGGTATATTTGTTTTGCGCTCAAATTCTTCAGCTATTCGAATTGCTTCATCTGAATTTGGCCATTTTATACCCTCATGTTAAATGAGATCAGCCAGGATAGGATGAAACCCTTTCCACTATTCTCCAAGCCGCAGAACAGCAAATGCCAAACAAGTGAGCTACTTCACGAAAAGTTGTTGTATTGGCAATGTACCACAAAAACAAATGTACTTCCTTGGCCGCTTCAATTTTCGGAAGACCCCTTTTTGCAGTAGTGCAAAAGCGCTCTGAGTTGCTGTTATGCTGTATCGGTCTAAAATTCAGAAAAAAATATCTTAAAATATAAAAAGAAGTGTACAGTTGGTTGTGATCGCAAAACTTAAGAAGGTCTCATCCAAATGAAACCAATTTTTGTGGTAGTTGAGGAAATGTTGGAAGATGGTTTTTATAAAAAAAAATCTAAAATTGTCTCGGGGACGGGTCTCCCGAGTTATGGCAACTTTCCTGAATGTCACTTTTGTCCATATAAAATACACGTAAGACAACAAATAAGTGAAACAAATCTTTAATATCGATAATTTAAATATTTATCTAAAAATGAATATACATATGTGCGTATGTTTGTTTATTTGTTCGGTATAGACTCCTACACCGCCCAACGGAATTCAATGAAATTTTTTTCAAATTACCGATTAATACTGCGGCTGTTGTTCGCTTAAGACGAAAATGTCGTTTAAAATCCTTGTCACTGTAAGCAGAAATTGTCGCTTCAATCCTGGCATGCTGCTGTGGTCCTTCATAGTCGTCAGAGCTAGAAGAAAAATCCTACAAAAGCGTTTCCAACATAGAATCAGAGGATTCCTCTGAAGTCTCATCTTCTAAAAGCTTGATGAAAAAAATCGTTGAAATAATTGCCATGAAAACATGCTTTTTTATGTACTTACCATCTCATCAAGCAAATGTTGTTGCCATGTTTTCTGTATTAATTTTCCGAATATTTGATTTTCAAAAAGTTCAGTCGTTATTGTTTTCTGTCAAACTCTAGAACCAGTGCTACTAACATTTAGAAATAAATTTTTTTGTGATCCAAGTTGTTTTATTATCAGATCTGATCCGAATCAGATCACGAACGATAATAAAACAGGGCTATCGTATCCACAGCGACTGAAGAACCTGCAGAAGCTGAAGCTACATCCTATCTTAGGACTTTGGGTGAAATTAAACGAAACAACGTTGTTTTGAGTTTGTGATTTTAATGACAATAAAAAAAGGTTCTTGCTAACAAAAAAAAAAAACCGAAAATATATAGGTAGAACATAGAAAGTTCTTACCAGTATATGTATTTTCGGTTTTATTTTTATATTTATCAAATATATTATGTGTATGCACAAAAACGCTTCTTGCTAGCCAAAAAAAAAAAAAAAAACTGGAACGAAAATGAATTAAATATTTTTTTGCAGTCATAGCATTCAGAAGAATATCTTTTGAAAAAACAAACTTATTTTTTTACTAAAAACCAGTAAAGACTTATTTATTGATTTTAACTGCTCTATTTTTTCACGATGCCGCCGCCATTCTCTGTTTTTGTTGCAGAAACTGTTCTGAATTTTTTTGGTGCTCGTCCTCGTTGGCTATTTAGGACTTCGTTGCTTTGAGGGTCATTTTCTATATCAGAGTTAAGTTCGAAATCGCCTTCATTTGTTATGGAATTAGTTGAATATAAAGTGGAGCTCGAGCTTTTCTTGGTACGTGCTAACAAAACAACCTGCCCGCTGCTCCCATCTCCCATGACGATTTCAGGACAAAAGGAATCATTCAAACCTATCACCCTTTCCACCTCTCTATTATACGCAGTTTCAGTACGAGTTGCTCAACTATCTTAGCTTAAGTCAAATTTTTTGTTTGTTTTCCTCATAACTGTTTTAAGGCTTCCCTCGACTTGCATAACAGTACATTGAGTGTTGAACACTCAGCCGTACTTATTAGATTTCCCTAAACAGCTCTGAACAGATGAATAGTTACAGTTATGTAGTGAATAGCACTCCTATTCTACGTTACATAAAGTCTTAGTTAAATTATAGCTATGATGTGTATATCCTACCTACTGAACAGCTGTTGCGTTAAAAAGGCAAATTAGAATGTTTTCGTCGCTCTGATTGGTCAAAAGTGTCAGAAGTTTCAGCTGACATTTAGCTGACAATTAGAATTTTGAGATTTTCGAACATAGATTTTCTGATGGAAAAAACAGTCTGAAAATTCTTGAAAAAAAGTTCTAGTTGTCAAAACATTGGATTTTTTTTCTGTTCATTTCCACTTTAATTCTTGGTTGCACGTGCAACGCGGTTTCTTAATAAATTTTAACAGCCGTATTTATTAGGTTTTCTTTAGACGTCTCTTAGACGTTGATTAGTTAAGTTTCAATTAAAATTTAATTGTAACTAAAGAGAGGTTGATTAAATTCTTATCGATAATCGATTCTGCGCTGATGCCAAACTAATTGATAGTTGTGTCAAAATAAAGTAGTAAAAACAGATATCTAGTTCAATTTAGACTGCGTTTTGACAACCATTCGTTTGTAAACAAATTCGGAAAATTAAAACAAAAAAAATTTCGTAGCCTTCTTAAGATAAGCAAATGGAAAACGGTAGCAAAAGGCATAGAGAGAGATCCCAGAATTGGGATTCTTCCGACAAGGTAAGATAATTGGTTAAAGTAGCATAATACAGTCATAAAATTGTTTTTAATTTGCAGATACTCCTCCACCAGCTTATCGAGGAAAAAATAAAAATAATTGAGGACAAGCGAGTGGACACCAACACCTCCAAAGCCAAACGGGAAGCTTGGAAGGAGATATTGTCTTCGTATGTATTTACTTTAAGGTTTAAAGGATTCGCATATGTTATAATTCTTTTATATAGATTCAATCAATGTAGTAACTCTAAAAGGGATGTGTGCCGAATACAAAATCAATTTCGAAACACAAAAATGCAAGCCAAAAAGAGGGCATCGACATACAAGAAGGAACGAGGAGCCACTGGAAGTGGTGCAGCTCCAAAATCGCCAGATCCCGATGCCAAAAGACTAATGGCACTAATCCCAGGAGAGTTCACTGTCGACCACAACTTCATCGATAGCGATGCCGTTGATGTAAGTGCATATATAAATATTTATAAAAATATATACCTAAATATCTAATTATGTACAATGAAATTCAAAATATGGAGGAGGAGTACTTGCTTGAGGACTTTCAAACGTTTCCGAGCGAACAGCCTGCAACACTACAGGTAAAAATTTTTTAAAAAACCCCGTACCTACTTACATAAATTATTATTTTCAGGACGATCCAGTCAATTTGGAAAAGCCTTCAACACCTCTGGTAAGAATTTATACATAATTCAGCATATTGTATTTGTATAATATCAAATAAAATCATTCTACTTCAACTACTACTACTACTATACTACTACTACATAATTCAGCATAGAACTTTTTAATTTAACCAATTTATCTTTCATTACAAAACATAAACTACATTGATCTTGTTTCTCAGTTCGCAGAACCATTCAAATGCTTGTGTCTTTTGTTTTTCCATAAAGCCTTCCGTTGGCTTATTAATATTATTGTACTCCATATTTACAGGACTTAACCCTTAAACCCTACCCTGGGGTCCAGCGCCATTGCAAAAATACATTTTCTTGAATTTTTTAAAAACTAAGCAACTCACACCAGTGCCACCCATGGAATTCTCATATCTATCATCTAAAAATCAGTCATTTATTAATTTTCGAGTGGTGCAGTGCAAAATATTTGAGCTTCAGGGTACCATAGACCCCAGGGTAGTAATAGTTTAAGTTTTTGAACAGTTTGACAGTGTTTCAAGACGAGCGAAACGATGGCCATTGGCTATGTTTTATGGGATCTTAAATATTGTTGGTGTGAATTCGTATGTCCTCCTCAAAATAGCGTCCAATAAAACTCAAATAAGTCGAAATTTCATAAAAAACTTAGCCTTAACCACAAATGGAGGAGAGGCTTACTTGGCCAACTTTGCAATCCAATCTCCAGTCCTCATTGAAAATATTTTAAAAAAGAAGCGACCTGTGGCTGAATCAACATCTTCAGTCACTACAAAAAATAGATGTGCCGTATGTCCACGATACAAAGACCGCAAGACCAATACACGATGCAGCAGTTGCCGAAACCCACTTTGTGGCGAACATAGCCGCTCAGTGTGTCATAATTTTCTTTATGTAAACTTTTAAAACATTTTTCATAATTAACATTCCTATCTTTATTGTTAGTAAAAAAAATGTTTGATTAAATTGTTTTTTTTATTAAATTGGGGCAAAAACTTTTTGAGGTCCCTAAGACCCCAGGGTAGCGATAGTGTTTCTCCCGGGATGTGTAGGGTTTAAGGGTTAATTAGATTGGGATAGTAACTACCCATCAAGGATGTTAATAAATCTATAATAATTAAATCAATATAGTAGAATATTTTTATATGTGCAAGGATGCCAAGCAATAATAATGAGTAAAAGATACATAGATAACAAAAAAGAGAACAGAGTTGACTTCATACTAAGAAATTATGGGTCAATTATTGTGATGGCAGTCATCATGTTCTTACCTCCAATAGCAATATCAGTACTCTATTTTTCTAATGTATATAGTCAGCATCTTAATATAGAGATTAATTTATTAATTAGCATTAGCAACTTAATAAATTTTTATTGCTATTTCTATTGACTACATTAATAGTGATAGTCCTAATATTACCTGAAAATTTAGGTACTACACTGAATTGCTCTCATCCAGTTCTAAATTTTGATTTATCTTTTCGTATCGTACTAATTTTTTTTATCAGCTGCATTTTTAGCTGTTCTACCAGCACGAAATTTGACTTTTTCAGAGATGCTATCTTTTGCTGCTTACACTATTAGTTCACTTTATGCAGTTTTATCTGAACATTATGATATTGGTTATAATATTCTGTGAATTAATGACTGTCAGTGCATTTTTACTTGCGATTATAGGTACTATAAGGCAAGTCTTGCAATCGTGCAGAAAAAAAATTTTGAGATAACAATTAAACATGACATTACGATGATAGAGAATACGAAAAAAGTGGGTCCTGCAATTCTGTCTGTCTGTCTGTCTGTCTGTATATGGATCTACAGCCTGAACCAATGGACCGATTTTCTTCAAAATTTGCAGTTAGGGTCTGTGAAGCATCCTACAGAGGGGTTTTTGGAATTGGGTCTCTAGGTCTTGACATAACGGTACCTGCCATACAACCGATATGATAATACTCATTTTTCTCGAAAATGGCTCCAACGATTTCGATAAAATTTTGTGTCAAGGATTAATTTAGGATTGTTTTTCTTATGATTTAAAAAAAATTTTCGGAAAAGGCCTAAAAACGGTACCTCCCATAGTACCGTTTTTTTTAAAACCGACTTTCTCGTTAATGGCTGACACGATCTTGACGAAATTTAGGATTGAAGAAGTCGTAAGCTGTTAAAGAAAGACTGCATATCAATATTTAAAAAAACTAAGTTTTGGAAATTTTTATAAATTTTTTTAAAAAATTTTGATTTTTGAAAGTAACTTCGAAACTATAACTTTGATTTTTTTAAATTTTTTGCTAAAATAACTCCTGTTAAGATCTAGAACTTTGCATACTCGACTTTTAAAAAACAGTTTTAAAAAAAAGTGAAAAATAAAAAACCGTCTTTTGGAAAAACTGCTCCAACGATTTTGATTAAATTTTCATCATTCATGTGTATTAGCAATTGCAAAAGAATGGCGTTTTTAGATTTTTGCTTGAAACCTTTGGAATATTTAATTTAATTTTTTCATTATTTTGCGTGATTTAATTCAATTTCCATAATTAATGTGTAGTTGGCAACCCTGCACCACAAAATATATTATGAAGAGCTACTACCAAAACCTTTAACTCAGCCTTTAGATTTTGATATCGTATTCAGAACACAATCGCAAGTTCGTGCGACCCAGTCGTGCCCATTTTTTACTATCGCAGCTGGCTGTTGAAATAGTGGACCTGCAATAAGGTACGCTTGTGTACACTTTTTCGTTGGAGTTAAATAGCAGGATTGGCACTTCAAAGCACTAACCAGATAATTTTGGGTTTATTGATAAACTGCGCTTGTTTTCCTTTTTCGTTTTGGATTGCTGATGTATATCCTGCTGCATCGCTACGTGGCACCACATATCTCTCTTTATTTACCACTAAAGTATATGTTTTGTAATGAATGTTAAATGAAGTGAATGGAAATCAATTACCTTCTAATCAAAGACTCTTATTGCTAATGGTTCTTCTTTTGTTTCTGTTCTCTGTTGTCTGATTCTGAAACATGGATGATCTATTGAAAGAGCTTTCTTTTTTAGGCTTCACACACATTTTAGTTCTTGGGCTATACTTCCCCACAACAACATTCTTATATCCTGACTTTGGGGATCCAATACAAATGAATGTGATATGGAGTGGTGTTTTTTTCCATTCTGTTGATGAAAGGATGTTGTTGACTTTGGCCAGAATTGAAATAGTAAATATGATAAATTGATAAAGAAGAAACAACTATATCATTACATACCTTCATATGTACGTGTATAAATATCAATCCAGAACGATACAACCAACTTCTATAATGAAGGAAAAATGTCCACCTCCAAAAAAAAATTTTAAAAGTCGACAAACGCAAAGGTTTGTAAACTTGAAAATAACGAATTTTGTACACACATAAATTATATGATTTTTTTTAGTCTGACGATTATTTCAAAGAAAAATATTTGGAGGAACAGACGAACTATTTAAGGAAGAAGTTTGACGAGGAGTTGGAGACTTTTCGGCTGGACCGTATGTTGAAGGAAAGGGCATTTGAAGCCGAGAAAAGGAGGAAGGAAGAGGAGCATCAGCTGCTGATTAAAAACTTTTCTGTAGAGCATAGTCTAAGGTTGAAACATGCGAAATAGTTTCATCAGCAGCTGATGAAAAATATGCAAGAAAGTCACAACAGACTTGATTAAAAGTGTGTATAATATGTAAGACTTAATGCCAAATGTAAATGTAGGTATAATGTATGTAAGATTTAATTGTGATATTGAATTTGACTTGATTGAATATGTATGTATGTATATGTATGTGATATTGAATTTGTTTTAAGCTCGTTTTTGTATTGTTTTTGATAAATGTATAAAAGTTTTTTTTTGTACATGTTTAACGACTGATAGTTCAGTAAGGTAAAAGTTTAGTTCAAAACATGCTTTAAAAAAATATATTTTTGTTATTAGAGTGAAATTTTTTTATTTAGTTTTTCTAAGTTTTCTAAGCAATTTAATAAAATAAAATAGAATATTTTTTTGAACACATACACCACAATTTTCTTTTAGTTAAAGTTTTGTTGAATGAAAACTCTGCGGCACATGGTTGCATTGTGATTGTTTTCTTCGTTGCGTTCAATAACTTCACTTCCCATGTCATCGTTGTTTTCGTCTTCATAGTCATCTACAAAAGGTCAGAACATGAAAAAGAGCTTGCTTGTATTATTTGTTTAGTTTCTTTTTAGAAATTATATTACCAAATCAACAGATCAAAATTGACACTGATTTTCCCGAAACGTCAGAATAAATTTTTAATTTGGATTTAAGAGACCTTTAAACGTCATTATTGGCATTTAAGTTGAGAGGGCTCTTAGCAAGGCTACTTAAAAAATGTGAAATTTGATTATGGATACGGACTCGTTACTTAAGTGTAACTTAAAGGGCAATTAAATCTAATCAATGATTAAAAGTTCTTTATACATACAGCTGTTGGTTTCTAATTTAAAATATAAAATGCCGATATATTTGGTGTGCTATGAAGATGAGTACGTCCAAGTGAACGTTGCTGAAGATATATTTTTTTCAAAATGGTAAGTTGGATTTCAAGAGAAACTAGAAACAAAACTATTTAATGGAGTACATTTTTTTAGATCCAATTTGTGAGGTGTGCACGAGAAATTTATTGATGGTACATATATATTTATTTTCCTTTGGTAAAAAGTTATGTGTCTTTTTTGTAGAAATAGAATCAGGATTCTGTGGAGAAGATCTTTACTTGATGGATCATGAAGAAGTGCAACAAGTGCAACGTGAGTAACACTAGATTATCTCAGACTTTTTTTTGATACGAGTGATATGTGTGACGCCTCATAGTTTTTGTTTTGCCGACAATGTTTACTACTCGATTTGCTCCTGTATGTAAAGGGATCAAATACACTCGGAAAAGACCTTACTTTCACTAAAAGCGCAAACATGAAGTTGGCGAAGATGCTTGAAAATGAAAAACAATATTATAAAGAGAACTTATATCTAACAAGAAAGAAATATTCAATTTAGAATCGGTGTTGAATGGCAATATAACACAAATGGGTGGTCTTTCACCTAGACAATCGTCGTGTTCGCACACGGATCCGAATCGATCTTTGTCCAGCGACTTCGAATGTTGCATCAATGATTTCTTATTTTCTAACAATGCATTTCTCCATAGATTCCAACTTGCAAACGAAACAATTTTTTCCCCAAGACTTTGACTTTGAATTATTATTTAAATTTTTAGAATATGAAAGTGTTTGGACTAACAGCAGCACATTATTTTATTTTTGGATGAGGTTCTTGTTCGAAGGGATGAGTTGAGAAACCCCAAAAAGAAAAAGAAAACCATTTTTAACGATATTGAAAGTGCGCTAAAAAAGAAAGGGTATAACTTTGCGGCATCAGTTCTTGAAAAAAAGCGGGCAAACCCAAAGCAGTACTACCACGGTATCGTCGGCAACAACAAAAAAAAAAAAACTACGACCGGGAGAGGAAGGATTTCTTGGATGTTTTTTGATATAATGTCACAAATCTTCCATAAAGCCTAGTACGCTGCTGAAACGAAAAGAAAAATCCAATACAAAAATCACAGGACGGAATCGTAAACGAAAAACGTCGCTCACCTTTCCGTCGTGCAGTACGCTGCTGCTCTGCGAAAAGGGTTTTATAGGTGGATAATTGAAGTAGATTGTTTACTACAATTTCTTATAATTCTCCACACTTTTCCGTCCATCTTTTATCTCCCGGTGCAATAAATGCTTGCGAAATTTTGACAGCTCTATTTTTTTTTTTTTGGTTTGTGTATTTATTCTGCGAGCAAAATTTAAATTATAAAACTAGAAAATGGAAGAATTTTACTTAGATGAGTATACATTGCATACGAGGAGGAGAAGACAAAAAAAAAAAAAAGAAGCGATCTTTCTTCCAAAAAAAACTAGCTGCTCTTGTACAAATTAAAGAGCCAATTTGGAAGTTGAAAAATAATCTCCACAAAAATAGTGTTGCGGTTGCGGGGCTTTGGCGTGATATAGCTGCCGAAATGGACAAGCCAGGTAATCATTATTTCTCTTAATATTACACATGTATTCACTTATTTATTGTTCATCTAGTTGAAGTCTGTAAATCGACTTGGCGTTCGCTACGAGACAGCATGCGCTATCACACTTCAGAAAAAAAGAAAAGAAAGTCTGGTAGCGCAGCTGATCTATCAGAACTGGACTCCGAGGTGAGTCTGAATAAATAGACTGGGAGTTCTTTGACAGCATGTCATTTTTGACTCCAGTTTCATCTAAAAAAAAAAACGCCGGTAAGCTACATAATGTATTATTGAAAACACGACTCAAGATGTAATGCAATTTGGTCTTGAACCGTAGTAATAAAATTGATTTTGGTTTAAGAACATATAAAAGCATCAGCGAAGCCGACGACTCTCCAAGCTGCTCTACTTATGTCGAAGAGCACGTACAGACAGACAGTCCAACTCCATCAAGTTATGCATATTTAAGACTAAGATCCCGTGCACATTAACACAAATCATGCATTTTTTTGCTTTAAATCATAGTCCCACTTTTTGTTACAGCTCAACGAAACCGAAAGAAAGAGAAGGACCCTCTTTCGGAAACGGCTGCAATCCTCAGTAGCAGTATTCAGGAACTGATCCAGTTCCAGAAAATCAAAATTGATCCCCCCACGGCCCCACCCCACAATTGAAACACTAAGGGTGGTATTCACCAAACAATCTTAAGAGCGCTCTTAAAGCTAAGAGGCTCTTAGTTTTAAATTTGGATGTGCTATTCACCAAGCAAAAATAGGGTCTAGTCTAAGCTAATTCGAATATTCGAAAAATAAGGGTTTTGAGCCTGTGAACGCACACTTTTCGAGATACTTCGAAAATTTCAGTGTCAATTGTCAAAATCAGCTGTTAAGCAAACCAAAAACAGAAAAAATTTTCGGAAATTTAAGAAAAGGTAGAACGTAAAATTAATTCATTCTCTGTATTGCAAACCATAATTCGAATTTCTTATTTTTTTCAACGCTCCTTCTCCTTCCATTTTGATTTTTGAATAACAACCACAAATGACGCTGTCAGTAAATTTCGAATTTTCGAAATTATTTAAAACAACAACCGCTCATAACTAAGAGTGGTAGCGACCACTCTTAAGTGTTATTAGCGCTCATAAATCTGCACTAATAATGGTCGGTGAATAGGTTTATGAGGCACTTAGTTTAAGATTTCTTGGTGAATACCACCCTAAACCATGCTGGCAAACTGGGGCAGAATGCTGCAAAAGTTGCCAGAAGATGATGTTGAAGAACTGAACGCAAAATTTACTTGGGAGATACACCAAGAAATTAAAAAAATAAATAATGAAAAAAGGTAATTTTTGTAGTATTAGTATCTCATGTTGAATTTTATTAATGAATCTTTTTTGTAATATTTATAAATGCAGAACAGAGATGATAAGGGACCATCAGCTGGTGGAGAATGAAATATATGTACATAGATAAAAAATTAAGTTTATTTTAATGTAATTTTGAATAATAAAAAATAATTGAGTACATATATCGTACGTACATATATTATTTCATCAAACAAACGCTGACTTATTTTGCCATGGAATTGATCCGGAAGGTGGAAGAAAATAGTTCTTTAGCTTATCTCTTACGTATTTTCCAACGTTGCTGTGTCTTCCAGTGGTGTGTTGTATCGACGAATAGTGTAATGCATCGGATGATATTTGTTTTCTCCATTGTCCTGGTATTAAGCAACCAGTTTCGTCATAAGAATCGGTATATTTTTTGGGACAGTAGAATTCTTTATTGTTGCTCAACAAATAGTTGTGGAGGTAACAGCAAGCACTGATTATTTTTTGCGCTCGATCTGGACCGCAAAACATTGTTCTGGATAAACATAGCCACTTCCAACACAAAATTCCGAACGCGTTTTCTACATAACGCCTTGCTCTATGAAATTCTTTCCTCGTCCAACAGTGTTGCTCCTTTTTTAGAGGTATATGGCTTTATTATGTGTTTGCACAGAGGAAAAGCATCGTCCGCTAAAAAAAAGAAAGGAAGTTTTTCGTTTCCAACTGTCATATCTTCAGGAAATAATAAAGTATCTTGAATGGTTGCTTTCCCAATGCTGGTGGATGCAAATACGTTGGCATCTCCTTCACTGCCATGTGCACCAACGTCGATGTAAATAAATTTGTAATTATCATCAGCAATAGCCATCAAAACAATGCTATGAAGTCCCTTAACATAACAGGGTAAGTTATTTTTTATCATAATAATGTTTTTCTTTTTTTAACAAACCTTATAGTTATAAAATAAAGTGCCTACGTTCTGAGGACATTTAAGAGCGACATGTTTTCCGTCACTGGCCCCTACACAATTGGGTACGTTCCACTGGACATTGAATTCGTTTGATATTCTTACGAACTCATTAGTATTTAATTCAGGTATGTACCCGTGTAAGACTTCGCATATAGCATCACAAACGTCATCCAAAATCTTTCCAAAATGTTGCTTGCTGACTCTGTATACTGATGAAACATGCCTTTGAATACTATCGCTCGGTAAGTATCTAAAAAAATAGAATTGAAATTTGAGTTCAGAGAAAAAAGACAAACCATACTCACTCAACAGCAATTACAAACTTTTCTAAGGGATTTATTTCATCATCTGGTCTTGTACGCCTTATTGGAAAGAGTTTCGGTTCAACCAACAGGGAAAGTTCATGAAACACTTTTGGTGGCATGCGAAAATTTTCCTTAAACACTTTTTCGTTTCCAAACACATCATGAAACTTTAAAAATGATAAAAAAAGTAAATTATTTAAGAGATTTACATCAACTTACATCGATCATGAAACGTCCTTTCGTTTGCCTTTGCTGTAGATATGGGTTGACTCGAACTGAAGGAAGTTTTTTTTTCCTTTTCAAAAGCATTATCAAAAGTGTAGATGTTGAACAAATTATTGTAGATAGAACCAATTCTTCTCCATTGTTTTGTGAATTCACTTTAATGATAAATATATTAATTTGTTTTATTTCTTGATGATGTAGACCACACTTACGCTGTGGTCCTTTGTAAATTCCTCGTCAGGGCAAGCGCAAGCTAATTATGTCGACCCCAATGCTGCGGATGCTCCTTTCCCAATAAAGCGCACACATGCACCACCAAGAAATTCCACCTTTGCAAAAACCTTCTTTTAATTCCAAAACAAAACGCCTTCTTTTTTATTTCTTTTTGTTTTATTTATTGTGGCACGTAGGATTGTTAAGTCTTTTAGTGTATTAATGAAAGTAAAGCTTTTTTTAAGTTATTTATACATTATTTGATCAAACTGTAAAATTTGTAATTTAGAAAAAAAGATGGCAGATGGCCCAAAAGAATTTTAGTTGCAAGTTAAAGTAAAAGGTGTTTGCTGGTTGGCTGTTGAACTTAGAATGATGGTCGTCGCTATGCGACGAACCAATTTGCAAACAAAAAGTACCTACTGGATTTGTACATTGACTATTTAATTTAAGAGGGTGAACCATCAATTGGTACCAAACCCTAGTTTTTTGAGAGTGGCACTGTTCACACTGGAGTCGTGTGAACATTAACTGGAGTCGTGTGAACATTTCTTCTAGTGACACTTTTGATTTGACTTTGACTGTCACTTTTTCTAAACATCTGATTATACTTTACACAAATATTTTCCGCTGAGTGTTCGTTCACGATTTCGACGTGCTCGTAGAGATCAACGAAAAATTCCGTTTCGCATCAGCAGCGTACTAGGCTTAAAGAGGTTACAGTGCAGGAATGTCCACTGTTCAATTCGCTAACACATACTAAAAAAATTCATTCAACGCCTTACGCATCAGCATCGCCAAGTCACATTCCAGCATCGACATCTCACATTCCAGTATCGACATCTCAACACCATACACTCAAGTTCCAAAATCCTACGCACCAGCTTCAACTTCATACTCACCAGCTTCTGCACCATATGCACCACCTTCTACACCATACACCCCATCAGCCACCCGAGCATCCACTAACACGATCCAAGCATCCACTGGTGTAACTGATGACCCTGCAATCGGCAGGGCCAGGAGGATTAGTAAAGTTGAAAAGGCTAGAAAGGAAGCCCTGGACATGGATCCAAAAAGATTGCAGATTGCGGAAGCGATTATTGAGTCAATGAAAAGGATGGAAAATCTCAGAAAGGAATATAATGCCATCGAAGCAGAAAAGCTGGCTCTGATGAAGAAGCAATATGATTGTGACAAATAAATTTTTTTTTTTTTGTTGTTTGTTTTGTAAGATTCCTTTTTTGTTCTATAATATGCTTTGATTAAAAGACTAAGTAGGTAACCAAAAAATTTTTATTTAATTTTCATTTTAAAAAGCTCTTAGCGTTCCGTTTAACTTCTCCAGCACTTCTGTTCGTTACATTTTGTGAACTCACTTCGGCAGTTTCAAAATCGTCTGCAGTTGCCATCAACTGCTCATTCAAAAGTTCGTCCTCGCTGTTATAAAGCATGATATGGTTGTGTAAAACGGCCGCAACAACCATTTTTACTGCAGTATCTGGCGTTGCGACATCCAAATACTTCAGACGTCGGAACATTCTTTTTAAAAATCCAAACGCTCTTTCAATGGCCACTCTGGCTTACCGACGCGACGTGTTGAAACGGGACTGAGTCGCATTTAGGTGCCCGTTGTCGCAGTTTGAAGGCTTTTGGAAAACATGTCAGCAGAATCACCTAAGTGGAACTCTGGTGGAATGAGATCCGTTATTCTACTACAGTGTTCACTTATCCTAAACACTCGCGTCATGCGCCGTCCTGGTGCTCTAACGCAAATGTCTGTGAAAACTGGTCTGTGATAACAAACAGGTATAAAAAAGGGTTTCATAATTTCAGTTTCAATTTATTGGTCTCATCTTCTTGTTACCTTGCAAAATAATCGAATGGGTGTTTTTCCGACAATAGTAGTCAATGGGGTTATGTTTGGGTTGCTTCATCTGAATATGGCATCCATCGATGGCTCCAATAATCCCAGGGATCTTTCCATTAGATTTTTCTTTGAAGCACTATAACAAAGTTATTTTATAAACACAATAGGTTTTCCCATCAATTTATCAATCTTTTATTTCTTACTTTGGATATGTTCTCAAATTCCTTTCGAGCAGGCCACTTTACATATTCTTCTGTGAGATAATTTTTGATTGATATTTCCATGAAAACAGAATGTGCATGGCTTTTTGCAAAATTGAACCTGTCACCGACAGACAAAAAGCTTTCCTGATTTGCCGACATCCAAACAGTAAAATGTAGCTTCTTTTCTAAATCTGTTTCTTCTGCCACAGCTTCAACTTTCCTGTTAAAGAAACATTAGTATTTTTGCTTTATTTTTTTTTTTTGTTAGGAAACTTACACTAAAACAGTCTCGACTTGTTACACTTTTTATTACGCGAAAAACTAATTTTATGATGAGACGAAACTATTAAACGCGATTAGATTTTCCGAATCCAATTAATTGAATAAAATAAACGAAATAAAATACGCAAAAGAAATGGACAACCGGTGTGCCGCGAAGTAAACAAACGAACTGTCAATCGCGCTGATAATCGAAAGTGTGCACTCTTTCAGCAGTTAGTCTGCTGACCCAAGGCTAACCTCAGCTGATCTGGATTCTTATACAAAAAAAAAGGTAGCGTAGCGCGATAAAAGATGATCGCGAATTTTATTCGACCGATTAAATAATTATTGAATGTAGAATTAAAATTTTTTTTCTAAGAACAGGGTGTACAAAGAAAAGTGGGCGCCAGGAAGTTTTTAGGGGAAATTCCCTAACCGTAAACTAATTCTGGAATATTAAAACCGAATAAAATACGAATACGAATCCCAAAAGGGATTCAAAGCTATTTATTTTGTTATCTGTGTTGGGAAAACCGTACAAAAGTTGGATTAAAAACCCAAATCTTTTCGACAATCAAATGCTACAATGCAATGGTGGACGGTTAGACGAGGCGTTCAAAAGGTAAGCAAATGAAACAACCGGAAAAATGAAACGTTAGCTGTTCTTTCCCGAAAAAACAATTAAAATGAAATTCAAAAGGGTCGCGTGTCTCACAATTATTGAGAATTTACGAAGGCAAATTTCAACCGAAAAACTTTTTATCACAGACTCACAAAAAAGTAAAAACACTCTACTTATCTTTTCTATTTGCAGCTATTCCTTCCTCCTTCTATTTCCTATGACTCGTCCGTCTGACGTTTTCTTCTCCTTTTCAATTTTCACCTTCCGCTGACTTTAAACAATTTCCAAAAACTTTTCTAACAATTTTAACAAAACAAATCTCAAAACTATTTACAACTTTCTAAACTTTCGCTTTTATCTTTCTTTTTCTCAAATCCAAAAACACCACTTGTTATAGACCAGGTCAACCAAGAAGTGATTGATATTGTCGTGTTTTTTTAAGACCTTGTAACAATAAAGGTGCCTTAATGGTAGAATTTCCAGGGACTTGAACAATTCAAAACTTGGAGTACGTCGATTTGCTTTACACAAAGTGCGAACTGCATGCTTTTGCTTTATTAACAGTGGATTGATATTTATGGAATAGGAACCTCCCCAACAAGATAACCCATATTGAAGTTTAGAGTCAAGTAAACCATAGTAAACAAGTTTCAAAATTGGAGCGCTACAATAAAGACTGAGGTAATACAGCTGTTGGACTATTCTATTTAAATACTGTTTTAGATTGGAAGTGTGATCCTTCCAACTTAGTTTGGAATCCAAAGTTATGCCTAGATATTTGAAGCTGTTAACACGTTCAATTTCAAAGCAAGCATCACTACAACTTTCAGAAACTTTAAATGTTGTAGGATAATGACGACAACTTGCCAAACAAAATCTTAAACAGCATGGGGAGTGGTAAAATAAGGGAAACTCTTCGCAGGTTGTGCCTTTAATGTTGAAAAACATAAATTTTGTTTTCGTACTGATTACAAGTCTATGCTGATTGAACCAATTTAGCAATACCACTAAATCATGATTAACATCCAAAAAAAAGTTTGAAACAATTTTCACTACAATACGAGAGTGCAGTGTCATCAGCGAAAGCAGTAACGTTACCTTTAAATGTTTGGATAAAGAGTGAATTTATATAAATTAAAAACAGGACTGGTCCCAAAACAGACCCCTGCGGAACAACCAAATTAATAACTTTTCGCGAGCTATAATTGTCCTTGATTTTTACCATTTGATTCCTGTTTTTCAAAAATGAAGCAAACCACTCATAAACAAATCCCCTAAAACCTGCGTGGTACAATTTACTTAAAAGTATGGTGTGGTCAACCATATCGAAAGCTTTGGTTATATCTATGAATAGTGCAGCTGAAAATACGGCGTGAAAATATTTGTCTTCTTTGTAGGGGCAATTCGGCTTCACCGAGTTGAAAGTTATTCGTTTCGTTATTTACATCGACGTAAAACATTTCGCCGACTTCTCCAGCTGTTGGAAGAAAAAAATTACAATTCGCAGTAACTTACTGCTTTTAATGCGGGCTGAAATGTATCCCACTTCATCTACATTCACTTCGCTTTCGTCAAACAGCTCAATATCTGTACTTGATTTGGATAATTTTTTTCTTCATAAAAACAAACAACAGTTCACAAATAAACAACAATTACATAAATTATTCATAAAGTTACCGATAGCAGCAATCTATTTCCGAATAACAAAAAGGACACAGGTAATGCAAGCGCAAAAATAAAATAGACGAAATTTTTCAAAAGAAGGAAAGGTATGGTATTCGATGTCATCCCTTTCCATCCATCATCTACATGGAATGTAAAAAAAAAGATTGAAAAGATACAAGTAATAGAGTCGCACAAAATAGTTCCACAGCCGGACCGAACATGGAAAGGTTCTTTTGCCATCGGAACTAGTTCCGGGAACCATGTCCGCGGAACTATTAATGTTTTGAATAGAATAATGTGGAAATCACAGGGCGGTATGCAAATGTCTACTTATAACTTTCTTTATTGTCCATCAGTGATGCCAGATGAGATTTTGAAAATCCCCCAAATCCAAAAAAATCCCACCGTATTTGTACTACAAGCAAGGGAAAAAAAAACACCAAAGCAGAAGTTAAAACAATAAACTGATTTTAACAAAGAAATGCGAATCAATACTTTTTTCTAATGATTTCAAGCAACCATACTATAAATAAGTCTTGCAGAAGAAGAATAAATACCACAAGAAAACAAACACTTTTGAAGCGATAGGTTTTTATTAAATTACTCAAAAAATTAAAATTTAACTCAAAGTAATAAATAAAATAAATAGAATTAAATCAGACTTCTTCCGTTAGTTTTTAGAAGAAATCGGTAATATTTTCATGCTATATATATTTACATTTTGTAATATTGTAGGTACCAACCACTAAATAAATTTAAATTTTACTCAAAATAATAAATAAAATAAATAAAACTAGGTCAAACTTTTTCTGTTAGTTTTTACAAGAATTAAATTTCTCATATTAGAACATATGTTTACATGTTGTAATATAAAAATTTATGTACATATACTGATGATTTCGAGTTACCCGTTTTTGTAGAAACAACCAAATCATTTCGGTTGTCAAAAATATCGAGATGTGCATTTAATTTCGTTTTGGTTTCAAATATACATATGTACATTGTACATATGTACATAGGTATGCCAAAAGATACTAAACGGACTGCCAATTTCTCCAAGCCCGAAGAAGAGAAATTAATTCGGCTGGCCTTGGAAAAGAAGAATATTTTAGAGAACAAAAAAAAACTTATGGAGTTACTTCCAAGCAAAAGGATGCAGTTTGGGAGGCAGATTTTGGCAGATTGTTAAAATTCAATGCCACTGCCGAAGGACAAGTAAGTTTTTAAATTAGTCAAAACAATGTATGTTTGTATGATTGTACATACATATGTATTTTCAAAATACCTATTTTTCCTTTATATAGTTGCGAACAGGAAAAGTACTCAAGGATAAATATAACAACATCAAACGAGGTCTTCGCAAGTCAACGAAAAGAAATATTTTTGACTGGTAGAAAACCCTTTTTTAAATGAACTTCGACGTCATGGGGGTGAGTGTCGATGGGTTGGCATCCAGGTAAAGCACATTTGTAACTACCAACTGTAGTTTTGAATATTGATGTTTTTTGTATTTGTTTACAGACATGATGACGATGTGATGCACCAATTAAAGAAAACGTCGACAATATCGTAGTCGATGAGAATTTGGAGTTCCTCTTGGCCGAAACTGTAGAGGAGGATAAGGCGGAGCAACCCCTAAATTGGGAAAATTATAATCCAAGTATGCTGAAAAGCACGCCCCATGAATGCCTTACGAGGAAACAGAAATCGCATATGGAAGAGAAACAAAAAGGCCCAAATGAAGAAATTGTAAGTCTTAAAAAAGAAATACTACGACAGCAGCTGGCACAAAATAAGGAGGCGCATGAACAAAAAATTAAAAACGCCGCGCCGCTGAGGAACATAGCTTAAAAATTTAAATTCTCGAAACGGAGTTAAAACTCAAAGAAAATACTGTAATGTATAATGTGTTTGAATTAGGAATCAACAACAATAATGAAGTTTTTGTAATCTTTTCTTTGAAGCTTCATTTTTAAAACCGAATTCTTAAAAATAGTTTGATCATGGCATGAACCCGGCCATCGCACTACAATATTTAAAAATTTCAAATTGGCCGAACTTATGCTTTGCACATTGAGCGAAAAGAATCCTTTTCTGTTCCGGAAGTGTTCTGCATTTTCACCACCTTAAAAAGACTTTTATGTTTTCAAACAGTAACCATTTTTTAAGTTAACTAACCAGGATTGTATTCTCACATGAGTACAATCGATTGCTCCAATCGTTCTTGGAAATTTTGCAAGTTTCTAAAAGTCGTAGCTTGCTTCGGCCAGTTCTTCATCGGTTTGTGGCATTTTGATAAATTGTTCTCTTTAAGACGCAATAGCAGAAGAGACTCTTTGCACTATAACCGAGACTGTTGTTTTACAAATCTCCAACAGATATCAACATTGTACCTAATGCAAAAAATCGAAGCGTTATAAGCAGTTTCGCCATTGGAGCTATGTTTCGGCTTCTGAAAAAATTTCATTCAAAACTGGTTCAAAGAAATTTTAGTGATATTAATAAAACTATTAGTAAAACTAGTTTCTCTTCTATCCTGTAATTGCGGACGTATTAATTCCAAAATAATTGGAAATAAAATAAAAACACTTTGCTTCTAGAACCCTTGGAAAAAGTCAAAGTCATCACATTTATTGAAATGGTCCAATCTTTCAGACATTTTGTACCGTCGCCTTTCTACTACCAATTCTTGGAACTCTTCTTCAGTTTCACCATCATCCCAAGAATTCCCAAATGCAATTTCCAGATGCACTAAAAAACAATACAATTTACTTTTTTGCACATGGAAACATAATGCAATAAATATATAGAATAACTTACTCCATTTCAAATAATTCAGTGAAGCTGCTTATTGACTTCAGAAAGATATTTTATGTGATTTCATGGATATGTCAGCCTGACAATTTTTTATTTTGAAGGGATGGCTGTGATTTGAACAAAAATCAAGCCTGAACAAACTGATTTTCAAATAATCGATGTTTAAATGTAGCTAACCCAGAAAAATTGCCTGGTTAGCAAATTCTATTATTAAAAGCTCTGATCAGAGATTCTTTGATTAAATATTTCGTGAACAAACCGAATCCATGATTATCATCTGGAATAATCATTGATTAGAAATAACCAAGCTTGAACAAACCGGCCCTAAGTCTGTTTCTTAATTTGTTTTTGAATATATTAACAACTAAAAAAGCTCTTTCAACAGAAGCGTTGGAGAATGGCAGACCTTTTAATGCCAAAGCGATGGTACCCATGTTTGTAAAAGTTTTTCCCCTTTGGAGCTTTCGATGCTTTCAACGTCTGCCCAGAACATTTCTGTGTTATTAAGCTCACGCAATTCCGACCGGCGAAGAACACTAAATTTGTTTAGAACAGCATCGACGTTTTCACAAATGTTGGGGAATATAACCACGATTGCAGTTATATCCACTCCCATTTGTGAAGTTGCCCACAGCGGTGAAAAAACACTCATGCTTTCGAGAATTTCAACATTCACTGGTATACGTTGTTGCAGCTAGAGCCAGAGTTTTACCAAAAAGTCCTTGCACCTTTCTTTACACAAATTAAGCTCAAGTTTTTGAACACTTTTGCTGTCTTCCAAAAAGTAGTGGCCAAAGTGTATGCAGTCGGATCCGCATGACAAGATCTCGAAAATTGAACTTAAACATATCTTTTTTTGGAACGGTTTGCAGCCGAGCAGGTGGTATTTCTTGGTTAAAATAAGATATAGAAGTTCATTCAAATCTAAGCTTTTTCAACGGGTCTGCGTTATCCGACTGAAATATCTTGTTTACGTTTGTTTTAGATCGGAGAACATCCATGAGGAAAAGTAGGTAGAGCTTGTTTACATTATCCGTCAACATCTCATGCAGGTGATTGGCTGTATAGCATCTTTCTTTGTTCCCCGCTAAAGCAAAATGAAGCTTAAGCTCATCTCACTGATCCACAACTTTATAGATGGCCTCATACCGTGACAACCAGCGAGTTTCAGCCAGTTTAGGAATTTTCAAGGGCTTATCAATGCGACAACTTGTGCATAATCTGCTTACCTCTTGGTACTATTAGAAAACCAGTTGTGACACTCTTTGACAGTGAAGTTCTAAAAACTTCACCTACTTCACCACTGCTCAGGCCAGCACAAATGTTTGCTACGCAAAGTCAGCGTCGTCGTCGCAAACGGAACGTAGACGGAAGCCTTGTTGCGACTCCCAGTACCTCCAACAGTGCCATTGACGCCTATTATGAACAAAAGGCAAAGCTGTTGGCTGAGGAGAGAGAACGCCGCAAAGAATGGTTCAAACGTTGTGTGGCGGTAAAAGACGCAGAAATTGTGATGCGCCAGTAGCAGGCAGAGTTTTGGTCCACTTTAGTCCAAAATGTGACAACCAATCCTGTAAGTATCAATTCAAAAATTCTAGTTTTTCAAAGTTTCAAATACATTTCTTCTGTTTTCATAGGCAAACATGTTAGAAATGGCTAACGTTGCTAGGGCTATGGAGCCCACCAACCCCATCCAGCCAAGCCAACGGTCATCTCAACTGGATTAAAATATAATGAGTGAGGAGTACCTAGACGACTATTCACTCTAGTTTTAAGAAAATCTAGTTTTTAGAAAAAAAAAGTAATTTAAGTAAATCGTTTATTATTAAGTAGAATTAAGTTAGTTAAGCTACACTTATGTTTTTAGTTTTAATAAAAAATACTTATTGAAAAATGAAATGATGCAAAATGATTTATGTATTTATATTTATTGTGGTCCTCTTGCTCTTAGCAATAGTCTTCGTTCCGTGGCAGTGGACATACGAATTCCTGACGCAAGTCGTTCAGCAAATGCGCATACTATTTTTTCACGTGCAATTGGCCGTTGAACAACATTTACACTATGAACAGGACGTATCGGGGTAGGTGATAGCAATTGTGTAGGCCGTGTGGGTGGTGGTGGCGGTGGTGGTGGCGGTGGTGGTGGCGGTGGTGGTGGCGGTGGTGGTGGCGGTGGTGGTTGTGATGATGATGACGGTTCAAACATTCCTTCGCAGACGTTTTGAGGCAGGGGCAAATTGTCAGTATAGAAGATGCACTGCGAATTAGTTTGCTGGGCAATGCAGTTGGACCAACTGCTTCCTCTAGCGGAACTCGCACACTTGTCCCTGGAGTAGGATCAGCCACCTCTTCAACACTTGAAGGTTCAACCGCTCCTTCTTCATCCGTGTTGTTGAACAACAAAATAGAGGGGTCAACAATCGGCATTGTAGTCCCTGATGTCGATGGAATCCCGTCACTATCAAAAGGCTCCAACCCTGCCAGTTTCACCTGTTAAGTTAGGAATATTAGCAACTTCTTAATAATAAACAAGTTTTAAGCAAAAATTGTACCTGTATTTCACGACCTCAGTTAGCTCGAAACTTGTTTTCGGAGGCTTGTGAGGTGGAAAATGGCCACCACTAGTTGTTGGTTTTATTTCTATTGGGTTTAAATTTAAAGAGTGAATAATATGGCCGTTAATGGCACTATCAGCAAAATTTGGTTATTATAGACAAAAGCGACAGTTATGTATCATGGAAATAATGCGACTAAGAAGGCTAATAAAGAGCAAAAAAATTTTTCAATTAAATTGTTGCACCTTTCGTCTATGGCTATTATTTTTGTGTCAGACTCTTCAATGTTCGCCAGTCTGCTTTCAATTTTTTGATACACCTCCAATAACTTTTCTTCTACACTGCAAGTTTTTTTTTTTAAAGTTTTCCTCTTTTTGCAGCGGTGGAGGTCGATGGCTCATCAGCATCCAAAGATGAGTAATCTTTTATTATTTTATTGTGAGATTGTGAATCTTTGTCTGGATTTCCCCAACCGTATATATGTATGTTGCCCATCACTTGGGCAATCTCATGAAATACATGAGAGTTCTTCCTCTGGCCCCGCAGTCTGTGAACTTGTCTGCCCACAGTTCCACAAGAAGAACCTCATCCTTAGTTGGCCACAGCGTCCTCTTCTTTTGCCTTTGTTTTGCAATCGAATCCATGCTAAGCTAAAACCGAATAAGTGTTTTATTATTATTGAAAACAAATTAAAAAATTATAAATACCTTTTCCAAAAATTCCCGGGAAAACATTCGCCAAACAGATTGTTTACTTTGTTAATGATAATGACAGAGAGCAGAGACATTATAGAAGAAATACCACTATTCCAGACAGAAGTATGTTGAACAGTCAACAGAGGCGCTGCTGTTTCAGTGGGATATTGGAAATATTGCATTCAGCGCGCTTGGTTTCGAGTAGGTTATCAAGAAACCCAGTGACTAGAAAGGTTTTTTCATTTTGTATGGTAAACCACTAGGTTATCATGTTGGTTTGGGATTGTTTTGAGATAACCAAGTTTAACTCTTATGCTATGCCCGCACCTGAGAGTTAAACTTGTTTAACTCAAAACAATCCCAAACCAACATGATAACCAAGTGGTTTGCCATACAAAACGAAACCACTGGGTTTCGTGATAACCTACTCGAAACCAAGTGCGCTGAACGCACTATTTCCAATATTCCATTGAATTAGACATTTAAGAGAGTGGAAGTGAGTGGAGAGAGAATGAATTCTCTCATACGTCGTTGACGTTCTGCTCACACTTTATATCTGTCTCTTTTTAACTTAAGACGAAAAGATAAACTCAAAACTTTTTTGCATATGCGGACACTACTTGGTTAACTCAAACCATCCTGGAATGAAACCAAAATTAACTTCAGGTGCGGACATAGCATTAGGTGCGGACATAGCATAAATCAAACCGGGAACCCGCGTTTACCACGAACGGGAACCCACGTTTACCACAGCCGTCATTGACCGCCATTGATTTGTAAGAGAATAAAATCAGTTGAATTTAAAAAGTACAAAAAATTTTTTTGTTGCAAGAAAATCGATAATTTTTAATTTTCATACAGCCTAGAACTTAGAAAAATTTATTTAAGTTGCAGGAATTAACATTTTTTTCCATTTTGGCCAGTATTTCACTGAAAAAAACAAAAATTAGTAAAAAAAAAAATTGCATACCGATGCAGGCGTTTTGTTAAGTTTCACAGAACGTAACAATTAGCACATAGCCTTAAGCTCCCCACACGATAGCACCTGTGCTCCTGTTCTGTAACTATCACCTTGGCGATAAACGGTGGAAAATGGAACGAAATTCTATGAATTTAGTAGGATTTCGTTCCATTTTCCACCGTTTATCGCCTGCTTTTATCGAGGCGATAGTCACAGAAAAGGGGCACCGGTGTGGTAGCACAGATAAGAAATTAACTAGATGGCAAACCCTTACTTCTTGCCCCGCAACAACCATTTGTTTACATTGTTTTTTTTGTAATCACATCCTCTGTCTGTGAATACGTGAGAGCTGCAACAAAATGGCGCGAAAAAGTTGTGAAAGTATATGTGAGGTGAGTTTATCTTCATTTGACGTTTTAGTATTTTTTTATTTATTTGCAAGAGAAAATTTGTTGCAGAAAAGATATTTCCTTTAAATTGAGTTTCTGGTTTCCATTACATAGGAAAATTGTTCTAGAGTATTGCACTACGTACTGTTCGCCACTTCGAAACTTCAAAAGCAGTCCGGTTGCAAACGTGTTGGATTTTTTTATCACTTCTATATCAGAAAATTTATGGCTGTGAGAGCTCGTATATTTTTACTTGGCATTGTTAATTTACTCTTTCTTCTTTTAGATAGCATCATTTCCTTGCCGGACTGGCTAAAATCCTTTCCTCAGGAGTGCCTAACATTCATAGAAGTCTAAAAAGATTGATCTTCTGGTTTGATTTTGTTACAGTGTGAGATGTCACTCACTGTTTCTCTATAAAATTGGAGGAAAAACGCTGCCTTTTTATATGACCAATTGATGTCCAACCAACTATATACAACATACAAGGCATTGAAAAAACACTTAAATCTCAAACACATTATTTGATCCAATCAATTTGTCACTGATCCATTACGACGTTTAGTGAACCCAAAATGAACACACTCAGTGAGTTGCAGAACATCCAAAAATTAAACTATCGGCATTTAAATTCAAACCCATTCCCAGTTTTAAACAAACTGCTTATCGCAAGGATGAGCTTATCATTTTGATTGGTCCAACTCGTTCCGAGAAGACAACATTCATGTCTGAGTACTCTCTAGATCCCTAGAGACAATATGTTGGTTATCCTCTTGATGACAAGCTCCACGAGTATTGGACAACTGAATTCGAAAAGTATCTCATGTATTTTATGACTTTTAATGGTCAACAAAGTATTAAAATGGTAATGGAAGCCATATAACATGCTCAAGAAAAGTGTTCGCTGTCAATTGACTAAAAACCCTTTGTTGTTTGGATATGAATTGCAAATTAAAACAGCACACACACTATTTTCTTTTTAGAATGGAGCATAGCGATAGCATACAGTTTCCAAAGTCCAAAATGTTGACGCTTTTTGTTTGTATTATCATATTACCGCAATGCTAGCACACTTAAGAGCATCACAATGATACCAAAGACAAAGCTAACTGCTTCTATTTATTATTTTGAATGGTAGACAACTCTAAAGTAAAAAAATAAAATTGTTTGTTTCGACTCATGCCTATCATGCTTAGAAGTTATGTACCTATATTTAACACAAATAAAGAAAATATGATGAAAATGATCAAAAACAATCATTGGTTATTGTTTGTTGGGTAAAAGTTTATCGATTATTCCAGAATCCAGTAGCAAATTTTAAAATTGGATTTGTAATACTATTTTCCATTGGTGAAAAAAGCCCCGTGAGCTTCCTGAAACCATTTCGTTGATGTAACAAAAGATAAAAAGTCTACTAAAGTTAAAACACTTATATGTCTGTTCATCGAATACTCACCTAATAGGCGTTTTAATCAAATGCAGGGAAAATCACCGACTTTGCGTTTTATAAGAATTAAATTATAGCCTTTTCTCAGTGTTCTCACTATCATTTCGAAAATTATTTGATTTACACGCCAATTGCGTCACCTAGGGCAATGTAAGTTTACTCTATTTTTACCAAAACGCCTGTCGTAAAAAGGATGGTGGGGACAAAAAAATGGGAAACTTTCTTTAAGTTCTGATCCTATGCAGGGTTCTTTATACAGTTAATAAGGCATTTCAATACAATGGCTTCAGTATATTAGAGCTGAAGTACAATAACAAGACAGAGAGAAAACTTAACAAACACTACTATTTATAAGCCGGCATTCGACCCAAACTAGAGTACAATTAATATGTTTAGTCAGGTGCTCTGCAAACATCTTTGAGGCGCAATAAAGTACTTATAATATAGCATAAAACTTTAAACCATAAAGCATTAAACCATAAAGCACAAAACAGAGCATAGAACTTGATAGGTGTGAGATCAATTGTTGGATCAATTGCTTCTCTTGAACATCGTTTCATGTTTCTCTTCGCTATCCCTTTTTATAAACGGTGCTCTAATGAAGTAACCAGTCGCATTCCTCCCCTAAAATAATAGAATGGCCAACAGGCTGATTATATACATTCTTCTTCTGGTTTTTCGGCGTAACGATCATCTATCATTCAGCTTATCCCACACGGGATGGGTACTGTAGGTACTTTCTTAGCAGTATTTGATATAAATTGTGCAGTTTATCAGAGAAATCTGAAAGTTTTAGAGGAGAGAACTGATTACTAGCAATTAGAAGATATCAGGTGTGTTTGTTTAAATGTTAATGTTGTGACAAACAACTTCAATGAGATTGAAAGCTTAGTATGTAACGAAAAAATTGACATATTAGTTTTAACCGAAACCCATGTTACTGACCCTGATGACTTAAATTGTGTTAAATTGGAAGAGTTTTATTACCCGTTTAGCTTTGAAAGTGAATCTAGTCATACTGGTGGTGTTGTTATTTATGTTAAAAAAAATATCAAATGCAATGTTGTTAAGAAATATAAAGTCAGTATGCAATATTGGTGTTTAATATTAGAAGTGCAATATGAGAGCTATCCAGTGAAATGTTTAAGCCCCTCGTCGTCTAAAAGTGACTTTTGCAATGAGTTGGAGAACTGGATAGAATATCTTTTTCAATGTGGTAATTTTATAATAATGGGTGATGTGAACATAGACTGGTTTGATATTAATGATACATATACAAGAAGAATTTCAAACATTGTAAATGATAATAATTTGAAAATGATTATCAATGGTTCATTGAGAATCACCAGTAATTCGAGCACTTTAATTGACTATGTGATAACAAACTGTACAGAAATTGTAGAAGCAAAAGTAAATAAAGACTTAAAAATAAGCGACAATGAAACAATTGACTTAATAATTAAAAGCCAACATAAGAGAAGGGATAAAAAGAAAATTAAATACTGTGCATATGATCAAAATTTGTTTATGTTGAAATTGTCGGATATTCCTCTATTTCATAATTTTGAAAGTGACCAATTGCTTAGTCTAAATGTTTTGTGTGATGAATTTGTACATAATATTAAATCAGTAGTAAAATCCATGGTCAAAGAGAAGGAATTGCCTTTTAAAAATGCAGAGGGGTTTACCTATGAGTTAAACAATATGAAAAGTATAAAAATAAGACTTTACAGACAAGCAGAAGCAGTCCTAAGTAATATTGTAGGAGATTGGGTGGAATATCATCAATATCGAAACCAGTATAAGAAGGCACTAAGTAATGCGAAATCAAACTTTATTATTATGACTAAAATTGAAAATGCAAGTACACAGAAAGACATGTGGAAAAATCTTAAATAATATGTTTTAAAGAATGATAATGATGGAATATCAAGTGTTCAAATTGAAAATGCTTCTGTGATAAATGATAGTGCAATAATGTGTGTTAAATTCAATGATTTTTTTGCCCAGTCTATTAATGACATAACTCAATCTGTGATATTTTGTGATTAAGAAAATTTACTAGAAGAGTGCAATACAGACTTTAAGTTTAATCAAATTAGCCTAGTAAACATTATCAGTGCATTGAACTTGATAAATAAAAAAGAGATTTTAACTTTATGAGTGTAAACATGTTTAAGGATTCCACATCTATAATTGAATTGGCCGATTTGGCCCGTATTAACAAGAATCATTAACATTTCCCTAAGTGCAGGTGTTTTTCCACAATCCTGGAAAGAATCCCTAGTAATACCAACGAAAAAGATACCTAATTCCAAAATGCTCAGTGACTTTCGTCCAATAAATATAATGCCGTTATATGAGAAAATTATTGAAAAGTGTGTTGTAAATCAGCTGCAAAATTATTTAGAAAACGAAAATCTCCTTAATGTCTATCAATCTGGTTTTCGTGCTAACCACTCGTTTGAAACATGTTTAAATTTTGTTATAAATGACTGGAGAAGAGAAATTGACAATAAAAACTGTGTAATTGCTGTGTTTCTTGATTTAAAAAGAGCCTTTGAAACTGTAAATCATTCACTTTTATTAAAAAAATTAAAGTATTTCGGAATAAAGTCTACTGAGTTCAAATGGTTTAAATCATTTTTACATGGAAGAACACAGCGAACCTCAGTGAATGGGGTTATATCACCACAAATTGACGTGAACATGGGGATACCACAAGGTACAATACTTGGAGTGTGGTTATTCCTCATGTTCATAAACGATATGAACAAAGTACTAAATTCATCAAAACTAGTATTGTTTGCTGATGGCGGACTTGTATATGTTTCTGGAAAGGACCTAACTGAGTGTGCAGAAACTCTAAATCAAGATCTGGAGAGAATTAGTATGTGGACGAAAATGAATAGGCTGGTCCTTAATGTAAAGAAAACTAAATGTATGGTGTTTCGAAGTAGTACTGTAAGTGTGTCTCACAATAATGTTTCAATTAACGTAACTATAAATAATGAGCAATTTGAACAAATTAAACAAATAAAATATCTTGGTATTATTCTGGACGAACAACTAAACTTTAACGAACACATAAACTTTATTTGTAAAAAAATATCTAAAAAAATAGGTGTATTGCGAAAAATTAGAAAAAATATATCTATGAGTATTGCTGTTAATTTGTCTAATGTGTTAGTTAAACCACATTTTGATTATTGTGCTAGTTTATTGTACTTGTGTCCACAAAGTCATAAAAATAGACTTCAATTACAGCAAAATAAAATGATGAGAGTAATTCTGAAATGTAACAGATATACACCGATATAAAATATGTTAAACAGACTTAAATGGCTGAATGTAAATCAAAGACTTTTTATGCTGTGCATGACATTTATGTTCAAAATAAAAAATAATATGTTACCTGGTTATTTATATGAAAATGTTACGCTTGTAAGTGATGTTGTGAATTACAACCTAAGAAATAGCAATGACCAAAGAATAGCTCGTTCAAGAACAGTTAGAGGGCAGGGTTAGGTGGTTAGGTTAGGTTTAAATGGCTGTCAGGAAAACAGACCGACACACTTAGACCAATATTAGGTCCATTGTGATACCATAAGTATTATGCGAGGGAGTACCTCACTTAACAAAACCATTTGGAGCTTTTAATAAAGCGAAGGATATGCAGGGGATCTGTGTGTGCCAGATCGCTTGGATCATCAAGAAAATATTTTCCTAGATGCCGCTTTCTTTTAAAAGAGAGTGCAGGACATGAGCAGAGGAGGTGTGGGACTGTCTCCTCCTCCTCCTCATCTAAGCAACTTCTGCAGAAGTCATTTGAGGGAACGCCAAGTCTTATGGCGTGTCTTCCTATCAGACAATGTCCGGTGATGACATTGATTACGGAGCTAACTTGCAATCTGGCAATTGATAACAAATGTCTTGTGCGTTTTGGATCTAGACCAGGCCATATCCGTTTTGTTGCCACGCACGTGGTGATATTGTACCACCTATGATTTGTTCTATCCATTGCCTCTTGCTTTAGCATAAGTTTACATGTAGCGATTGGTATACCAATATTCAACCTGCTGGTTGAGATCGGTAGAACGGTTCCTTCTCTGGCGAGTTCATCGGCTTTGCAGTTACCCACGATATCTCTGTGCCCCGGCACCCAAATAAGGTGAATATTGAACTGTTCAGCCATCTCCTTAAGAGACAAGCGACAGTTGAGGGCGGTTACTGAGTTCGTAGAAACAGCGCCGAGTGATTTGAGGGCTGCTTGACTATCTGAGAAAATCCGGATATTCGTTGAGGATATCACGTTTTCTTTTAGCCATGATAGGACCTCTTTGATCGCCAGAATTTCCGCTTGGAACACGCTACAATGGTTTGGGAGGCGGAACGAGAGACTTACGTTAAGTCGGTTTGAATACACCCCACAGCCTACCCCTTCTTCGGTTTTTGAACCATCTGTATAGAAATGAATTGAATCATCTCTCAAAAATTCTTCGTCTTCCCAGGTCGTTCTCGGTGGGATTGAGACTTGGAACTTATTATCAAAAACCAATTGGGGGATGGTGTAGTCGGAGTGACAGGGGATTGATCCGAATAAATTCAGGATTGCAGCATGACCGATGTTGTTATCGGTCCATTGGGAGATAGCTCTCATACGAGTGGCTGCACTGGCGGCCATTTGTTTGCTGAAGATATCTAGTGGTGTGAGGTTTAGGAGTGTATTTAGTGCAGCTGAGGGTGTTGATCTCAGTGCTCCGCTTATACACAGACAGGCTGTTCGTTGGACCTTGCTTAAATTGTCGCAGTAGGTCCTTTTATCAAGAGCGGTCCACCATACCACTACTCCGTATGTGAGTATTGGTCTGATGACCGCGGTGTAGAGCCAGTGGGTGATTTGGGGGGAGAAACCCCATTTGTTACCAATGGCTTTTTTGCAGGAAAATAAGGCCACGGTGGATTTCCTGATTCTTTCCTGTATATTGGCTTTCCAATTTAGCTTTTTGTCTAGGATTATACCTAGATATTTGGCTTCGTTTGAAAGTACAAGTGAGATTCCATTTATTGATGGAGTTATTAGTTGAGGAATTTTATATTTCCTGGTGAAGAGAACGAGTTCAGTTTTCTGAGGGTTGACCCCTAGATCACATTTTCCCGCCCATTTTACAAGTTTATTTAGAGCGGTCTGCATCAGGTCCGTAAGGACGTGAGCATGTTTGCCGGACACCGCAATGGAGACGTCATCTGCATATGCAATCACTTTGAATCCCTCAGCTTCTAAGTCAACTAGAAGTTCATTGACTACTATATTCCATAGAAGAGGGGATAGGACTCCGCCTTGCGGTGTTCCTCTACTGACAGATCTCTTTGCAGAGAAGTTTCCTAGAGTAGAGTTGATTCTCCTGCTTTTTAGCATTAGATTTATCAACTCCACTATTGAACCATCTACTTTGAGCTTCGTCAGTGCCTTTGTAATTGCAGAGTTGCTGACGTTGTTGAAGGCGCCCTCTATGTCGAGGAAGGCGGCCAGAGTGAATTCTTTGTGATGGAGGGAATATTCTATAGTACGTACCAGGGTGTGTAGGGCCGTTTCTACAGATTTTCCCTTGCAGTAGGCGTGTTGTGCTGTAGATAACAATTTTGGATCTATAGCTGTACGCAGGTGGATATCAATCAGTCGTTCTAAGGTTTTAAGAAGGAAAGATGATAGACTTATTGGTCGGAGATCTTTTGGGTTTACGTGGGATGATTTCCCAGCCTTAGGTATAAACACCACCTTGACTTCTCTCCACTGAGTGGGGATATAGTTCAAGGTGGTACAGCCGATGAGAATTACTTCAAGGACAGGGATAATAATGTCCGCGGCCTTTTGAAGTTCAGCTGGAATTATACCATCAGGTCCAGGGGATTTGTATGGGTCAAAGCTGTTAATGGCCCAAACTAGTTTTTCCCTTGTAATCAGATCGGGGTTGTTTGTTATTATGCTACCTGGTTCTGTGGAATCATAGTTGCATAAGTTCTTAGAGCTTCCTGGAAAGTGAGTGTCCAGAAGCAAATTGAGCGTTTCTTCGCAGGATTCTGTCCAGCCGTCAGCTGTTTTCAAACTGCTAGGCATGGTCGGACTCTTTGAGAGGATTTTTCTTAATCTAGAAGCTTCTGAAGTATCTTCTATTTTTCCACAGAAGTTTCTCCAGGAAGTTCTTTTATTCTTCCTCAGTTGATATTTATAAGTTTTGAGGGATTCCTTGTAGGAATCCCAGTCTATTAAAGTTTTAGATTGTTTAGCTCGGTTGAAAAGTTTTCTACATTCCTTCCTGAGCGGTTCTAGCCCCGAGCTCCACCACAGTGGTTTCTGTTTTCCTCTTATTTTTATAAGAGGACAGGATTTCTGCAGTGAATGGTTAAGGGCAGTGGTAAGATCATTGACTTTTCTGTCTAGATCCTGTTTGTTTGTAGGGTTTTGTAAAAGTTCAGGTTTAATAAACTTTTTCAAAACTACCCGATATTTTTGCCAATCAGTTTTCCGATAGTTTCGGAAGATTGGTTGCTTGAGAGGTTCCTCATTTAGATCAAATTGAATGTATCTATGATCAGCAAAGGAGTGTTCAGTAGAAACTTTCCAATTAGTAATCCTATGATGAACCGAATCGGAGACAAGAGTGATATCTAAAACTTCTTGTCTGTTTTTGGTAATGAATGTTGGTTCATTGCCAATATTACTTACTATAAGGTTAGTACTTAAAATAAAATCAAAAAGTGACTCACCCCTTTCATTTATGTCAGTACTACCCCATACTGTGTGATGCGCATTAGCATCGCATCCAATGATGAGGCAGATCTTCTGCCGTTCTGCTGCAGCGACAATACTTTTAAATAAGTCGCATGGAGGAGGGCCAGGATGGTCATGGCCGAGGTAAGCTGATACCAGCCAGTAGATGTTGTCACTGGTCTGGTATCTTATTGTGGTTACATCACGATTGCTGTAATGAGGGAGTAAAAATACATTAGTGCTACTTCTTACCAATATGCAGGATCTGGGTTCACCTTTGTCCTTCATATACAGTAGAGTATATCCAGGAGTCCTTAGTCCTTGAACGATGGACTTGATGATCCAAGGCTCTTGGATAAGGACAATGTCTTCCCCCCTCTTGTTTAGACGGAGAAGAAGGGAGGCCGAAGCCTGCTTGGAGTGTTGGAGGTTAATCTGAGTTAGCTGCACCATCTTGGGAACAACTAAGTAGACTAACCCCCACCACGGTGTGGTTGAGGTCGTCGTCTGTTTCGCTCTCAGAGTTTGACCTAAGAAGGTCATCCTCGCTGAGCGAAACCTCGTTAGCGGAGTCATCAGTCTCCAAGTCGGAGAATTTGACGACGTTTTGGGCATCGGAGTCATCAGTCTCCAAGTCGGAGAATTTGACGACGTTTTGGGCATCCAAGTTGGATGTGGAGGGTTTGTTATCATACGTTTCAGCAGAGGATGTGCCGAGTTCGTCTATCTCCATGGATGGAGGGTCGACTTGCCCTGCGGGTTCTTCCACTGAAGACGCACTTTTTGTTATGGAAGATGGAACGATGTTCTGTTCTTCATCTTTTTTGTATATTTTTAAGGCAATATTAGACCAGCCGAACCGAATCACGCCTTTTGTCGCAGCCAGGGGAGCTAGGGAGTCCTTATTGATGACTATTATAGCCGATCTATAGTGACCCTCCGGCTCTTCCAGCTTCGCGACTTTCCAGTCATGGGTAGGAAGGGCTGGATTGCCGAATTGAATCATTTTCATGATTGTTTCTTTGCAGGAGAGTTCTGCTGGTAATCTAGCGCGAGCTCTAGGCCTGCAAGGGATATCCTCCCTTGACACGACTTCAAGCTTAGCACCAGGCCAGAGTCCCTCTAACCTGCTTATCGCAAGCTTATACAGATCGCGCGATCTCTCTCCATCAAACGCGATTAACCTGACGCGCCCCTGATACCATCCTGCGTCCTCAAAGATGGCAGGTTCCCCTGGGTTTTCCATCATAAGAGTCCAGTAGGAGGCCTGGAGCTTGTTCATGATGATCGCCCATTGATCGAAAGAGATCGCACCATCCGCGTTACTCCTGTCAATGACAGCGAAAATGGGTTTGTCCTTCAGTGCGTCACTGTACGACATGTCTTTTTTGGAGCTGAGGGTGCTTGGTTTTTGCACCTTAGGCCTTTTGGCGTTCGGGGTTGACTGCTCGAACGAGCGTTGGCGCTTAGACGTTGAGTCTTCGCTGTGTTTTTCATTTATTGCAATGATTTTCATTGCCCACTCAAGTTTGGCAGATTGCTTTGAATCAAGCTTAGGTTTAGGTACCGCACCTAACACCTTCGCAATTTTCTCCGCATTCCGCCTTTCTTTGTGGTTTGGGAATGTAGGGAGGTTGGGATGTCCTTCGTTGTCCGTTCCACTGTAAGACACAGTTTCACCTTCAACTTGGGGGTTAGGGGGATTGGAAACCCTTTCGTTTTCAGTTCCACTGTAAGTCACAGTTTCACATTCAACTTGGGGGTTAGGGAGATTGGAAACCCTTTTGTTATCAGTTCCACTGTAAGTCACAGTTTCACCTCCAACTTTGGGTTTAGGGGGATTGGACACCCTTTCGTTGTTTGTCCCACTGTAAGTCACAGTTTCGCCTACAACTTGGGGGAGGGAAGGAGTGTTTCCGGAGCTCGAAGGAGGTCCTCCCCTTTCAGCCACGGAGCCGAAAGTCTCGGCACCCGTACCGTCCGGGTTGGTCGACCTTGAGTCCTTTGACATAGGATGGGATGAGGTGGGAGGTTGGGGCAGTGTTTTTGATGAGGGTAGCCCTTTCGTCAACATATCACAGTTCGCGTTGGAACCGAAAGTCTCGGCCCCTCTACTTGCTGCAACAGTCTTCTCCGGGGTCTTGAAGGGACGGTCAGTATGAGTGGAAGTGCTGCAAAGAGTCACTGCAACACTTCCACTGGTATGGGCATCCTCCTTAGGAGGGGCGTTAGAACCAGAGGGCTCTCCACATTTCTTGGTTAGCTTGTGAGGCCTTCCTTGAACTGCAGTCGGCTCCCCAGCCCTTCCGCAAATCGCTTTTTCTTTTTTCGTAAATAAATTTGTCACTGGCGACTTATCCTCTTTCGAGGCCAAGCCATCGCCGGCAGTCGCGACACCTGCCGACTTTTGAACGTATATCCCCGTTCGTTTTTTATTCCTTTTATTTACTTTTTCCATTTTTTTCAGTTTTCAAGTTTTCTAACATTGAGGTTTTGTTTTTGAGTTATGTTGGTTGGTCAGGTTCTGCAGCTGGATTGCTGGAGAAGATGTCCATAAGCACCAACACCACGACAAGGTCAACTCATAGGGGGTTAGAGGGCAACGAACATTATTTTGTATAGGTTTTCAAGATTTTAATAATCTACCGAATGAAATCAAAAATCAAAGTAACTTTAACCTTTTCAAACAAAAAAAAAAAAAAAATATGAATATTTAAAAAAAAGTTTTTCATAAGAAATTAAAACTATGTATATATTTTGAAATATACATAAATATGTATGTAGCTTAAGACTCCTATAGAATATAAGTGAAAAAATTTAACAAAATCAAAACTAAATGGCTTTTGAAGCTAAATAAACATCATTCAATTCAATTCAGTATTACCCTTGCCGAACCCGTACTACGAAACTTTGTTCTACAAAATTTTTTTTGGACTTTCAAATGAAACTAAGTACGGAAATTCAATCGTTTACTTTTAACAAAAAACTAAAAATTTGATTCGAATCTCCAAACTGCTTCTACATTTTAGCTTATCCAAAATATTTAGAGCCAAATCGGCAACCGATTCAATGAGTTGCTGTAAACTTTGTAATGTTGGCGGTTCTACGGTGAATTCTTTGGGATCCAAGTGGAGTAGAACCTTGTCGACATCGGGCACAGATTCCGAGAGTGCCATTGCCAAATTTTCAGCTAGGCCCTTGTCATGACAAGTTAGATTATAAAAGCAAAGATCAGTAGATGAATCTGGCTCGCTGTAAATAGCAAACAGTAAGTATCAACTTTGAAATTATAAAAATGTTTCACTTACTCTTTGCTTGACTCCGTTTCATATTCCATTTCTCTTTCCTCTCCTTCTTCGGTCATCAGACTTAGCAAAGCCTCATCGTCCACTTTCTGTTTCTTCTTCCTTTCTCCGCCTGTCCTTTTTTTGGTCTTCTTTTTCTTCCGTCGTCTATATCAAAAAAATTTGAGTATGTAATAAAAATTGCACTGATAAATAGTCTTAAAAAAATTTATGATATTTCCACACCACCATGTGTTGTGGTTGGTTCCCCAATAGGTCTATAAACACCCAAACTACAAAAATAATGTACATGCACAAATAAGACGAATTCAAATCACAGAAATGATAAAATAATAGGAAAAAAATCACAGAAAACTTACCAATAAAATAATAAGAAAAAATTCACAGCAATTTTAACTTAAATTTAAATTATCTGGTTGGAAAAAATTAATAGAAATTTAATAGACAAAATCACCGAAATTTTACTCTAAAGGAGGAATTTTAATTACGGCGCTTAGAGATGTGCAACACGAAGACTTTTGTTTCTAAAACAGGGTTCACTAGCATTCCTACTAAAGAATTTTAAATAAAAGCATATTCTAATTCTTACAAAGTACTTTAAAATATAGTCAGGTGGTAGGTTTTCACAACAAGAAAAGCTAAAGTTCGGCCTGATAACTATTTCTAAATGATCTATTCAATTCAATTCAATTCAATTCAATTTATTTCCATAAATATATAAATTACGTTGATACATTAAGATTTAAATCTTCTAGAGCATCTAATAAATTTAACAATAGATTTTTTATAACTCATGAAAGCAAAGAAAACGAAAAAATAAGAAAGTAAAGTAACTAATATAGCTAAAGAAGTAATAAATAAAATAAGGACGATAGTAAAAAAAGAAAAAGAAGTAAAAAGAGTGGAAAAAGAAGAGATCAGTGAAAAAAAAAGTTAGAAAGTCGGAAAGTATAAAATAGATTTAATTAAGATGAGATAGGTGCAAAAATAATTTCCTCTTAAATGTCGCATATGTGGTAGTGCTCTGCAGCTCGTTTGGTAGGGCATTCCATAAACGAACTGCAGATACATAAAAGGATCGTTCTGCAGTGCTGTGCGTGAAACGAGGCAAAATTAATTTCAATCCTCTTTGAGATTGAGCAAAGCTTAGAGGTTCTTTAAGGTACATTGGACTTCGACCATGGATGATATTATGGAGTTTCAGAAGCAGCCTAAAGTTAAGATAATTATCAAGGTTCATACCAAATATCAAATTACGTAAATGTGAAACACTAGTGTGTCTACGGATAGAATGCACAAATCGAACACAATCATTGATAGCAACATTTAGTTTTCTTCTACAAACACAGTCTAAAGATGGAAAAACAGAGGCATTGTATGTAAAATAAAGCGAAATAAATGATTTAACTAGTTGAAGCTTTAAGTTGGGCAACAATAAATGAGACGAAGACCTTAAACAGCGCAACCCATGGTAAATTTTCCTGATGGTGTCAGAAACTGCTTTACAACAATTAAGGTTGGTATTGATTTTGAATCCTAGGTAAGTGACATCTTTCACATAGGAGACTATTTCACAATTAAGGACAACTGGAGGAAATTCACTTGGGTTGAGCTCATTCCTTGTACACAACATAGCTACAGACTTAGAAGGGTTTAGTCTTAGAATATTAGTCTCAGACCAAGCAAAGATACGACTTAAATCTTCATTCAATCTCACAATACAATCTTCCATCAAACCAATTGCACTAAAAATATAAATCATAACATCGTAGGCATACAAAAGAATCTGGCAGTTAGAAATGACTTCTGGAAGGTCATTAATAAATAACGAGAATAACAGTGGGCCTAACACCGAGCCTTGGGGAACTCCAATATTGGTAATATAAGAATTTGAGGTTCCGGTTTCCGTTTTGATTGATTGGACACGATCTTTCAAATAACTACACAAGAGCTTGAGGGATGAATTGGAAAAATTAAACTGAGACTTAAGTTTGCAAATGAGAATGGAGCGGTCAATACTGTCAAAGGCTTTAGAAAAGTCCAAAAGCACCAGGACCCCAAACCTGTCTGAGTCAAGAGCAAATCGGATGTCATTGGTTACTTTAATTGCCACAGTTTCACAACTATGAAAGCTACGAAATCCAGATTGCCATGGAGTAAGTAAATGCCTTTCATTGAGGTATAACTGCATTTGATCATGCATTATTTTCTCAAGTAATTTACCGAGAAAAGATAATATACTTATAGGCCTGTACTCAGAAGGTTTAGAAGCATTTGGCTTTTTTGGTACTGGTATTAATCTTGAATTTTTCCATTCATTTGGAAACTCACTACTGTAAAGACAGAAATTGAAAATGTGGAGCAAATATCTCATAATTAATGGGAAAATCAGTTTTATAAATTTCGGGGACATATCATCGGGGCCTACAGCATAAGATCTAACCGATTTAATTGAATTAACAATCTCAGAAACACCGATACATACGAAACAAAATGAATTCACATTGTCAGGGAGGTCAAAGATTCTTTGCGGAATTTCAAAGCTAGAGTGGCTTGGGATCAAGGCATTCATCATCTCGATCTAGGACGTTGTGAAAATGTGAGCAATGTGGGAATAGTTCGCAAAATTGATCCTCTAAATCACGTATGTATTCGACGAAAGATGGAGGAGGCGCAAGAAGATTACAATTTTCGAACTGTTTTAGCTGAGTGAAACTTAAGCCCAATGATTGTTTGGCATCAGCCAAAACAGGCAAGTTTAAGTTACATTTATGACTTTCATAACATTTACGGTAAAGCCATCACCACAAACATATACAAAACTATTTTCTTTGAGAAAATCGTTTGAAGTTCCATCCACAGACAAATCTAATTCTCTAACTAACTCTAACCTCGACTTTGGGCCTAACTGGTATCCAGGATGTTTCAGTGACAAGTGGGTTATTGCAAATAACGTTCAGTTGTTGTGCATCCACTTGTTCACAGTTTCCTCTACTAACTATTTTCAAATACTGAAGTCCCCAAATTTTTTGGAAAAGACTAGTAAACAGTATTGGACGAGTGCTGTTCCCTCCAGAACTTTTGAATTCAACGAAAAACTGTTCCAAGCAGTTTTGGTTAAGATGTCTTGTTTGAATCATCTCAAAAACACATTCACTAAGCTTATTCCACAAACCTTTAAGGGCATAAATATTTAGTAGCCAACCTTTGATAAAATAAAATTTCCTAGTAACATCAACGTGGTCTTGGTCTACTATTTTTATAGAATTCAGTACTTTAACAGCTTCATCTAATAAAAGCACTTGCTCCTCAACGTTCTTGAATGGTTTTTTTTATAAATATATGTACCTGATACAGATGAAGAATTAAGAACATCGAAAATGTTATTAAATAATAACAAGAGTTGAGCTGTACCTTCTGTAGTCCAAGAAGAAATAAATGTCCTTAAAGTGGCGACCGACGTGACGCGACGGCAGACCAAGAGATGATCGAAGAAGCCTGTAAGCAACAGGTGAAGTGAAATGTATTGATAAAGCGAGAACCTTTAGATCATCGCTGTATCTCCTACCCTTTCCAGTCCGCAAACAATTTGTTGTATAGTTACTAATAATTCTTTTCAAATCTGGGCTACTGTCAAAACTATCATTTACTTTTCTACTATGTTCTCCCTGCATATCAATTATTACTTTTTTTTTTTCAAGTGACAAAATTTGCAGAATTCTATCTCTTACAGTTCTTTCTAATTCTCGGCATCTATCTTTCATTTTAACAAAAAAAAATTCGATGAATTTTTATTTTTTGAGTAGGGTTAACTTCTTTGAATAATTGTTTCTTAAGTACGCACTGGTCTGAGTACTAGAGTCTACAATCTCACTTACCAATAAATTTGTTTTGTTTTCTGAGTATGGTTCATAACTTTCTTGAATTTCCTGAGTTTCTTGAATTTCTTGAATTTCTGGAATTTCTTGAGTTTCTTGAAGTTCTGGAATTTCTTGAGTTGTCAAAAAAAGCTGGGTTTTCCAGTCCTCAAAAACTCTAAACCACAAAAATATCACCACACATTCCTGTCATTAAAAAAAAAATACATGCCATTTAACAGCCATTTAGTTTTGTGTGTGTTTAAGTCGGACAAAATCGGGATGGAATCAGGGCAGTGGCATGCTAGTCGTCGCTCGTCTAAGCTCGTGGTAATGGGGTGGTTCTTGCCCTGTTCCATACTCCTTCAACTCTAACAACAAAAAAAATTATCATGCCGTATAGGGATCAGGGTAGGATCAGTAATGGGTTTGAAGTAGAAGGGTAAATGGAAAGGGATTGTACACAAATATAGGTAACTATGCCACCACACAAGGGAAAGGGATGAGTTGCAGGTTCTGAGAAAGTTACTTCTTACTAACGCTAATTTACACCTAAATCCTATACCTACTGAACCTAAAATCGAAAGTCTCTTATATATTATATACATCTCTTGCATATACTATTATACATATATAGTATATATATAGTATACGTATAGATATACTAGCTGACCCGGCAAACGTTGTTTTGCCTTACAAATTATTTCTAGTTTCTAGATAAGTTCTAGTGTAGACAAAAAGTAACTTACTTATTATAAGTGTATAAGTATGTGGTATATGCGTGAAATAGGCATGGAGCGCTATGAACGATAAGGGAATATATTATTTTTAAGTTATTATAGTTTATTTCTTAAAATTACATATCACATATTACCACTTTTGAATGAGCATAATATTCAATATCGGGCTGATACTGGAATGTTAGACGCAAAAATGAATCAGATATAAGTGCACGATGTACCTACCTGCTGGCGTTGTTGGTCGTTTGTTCTGAGTCCATTAACCGTGAAACGTCGCAATTGTCGCTGTTTTAAACGTATAACTTCATTGCGCTCAGATCGTGCATCATTTGATTGTTTTTGACGCAATTGCTGCATGCTCACACGTGCATCAGAATTTTGTTGCTGGATTTGGTCTTCGGTTCTATGGGATCTTTTATCTTTCATACTTCTGGGCCTACTTTTATTGCGGCTCAAATCAGCCCTTTTGCGTTTTCTTGGCATTGCTCACTGTACAAAACACATAGAAATAGAATTAATGAAATTATATTTTTTATATAAAAAAAAGTATACTTACAGGTTACAGCACAAAAGCCGTTGGTGGTCGGAGCTCGTGACACGTGTTGAGTACTTTTAAGGCTATGTAAATCACTTGTTTAAAATAAAATGAGAATTTTCACCTATTCGATTTGTCAATGGTCGATGGAGATGGAATACTAAAAATCACAGCACAAAGCACCATTGTAAAGTTTTCAAGTATAAACTTATTAACATTTAAACCACAAAATGGATCAAACTTAATTTGATTTAAATAAAAACAGAAAAAAAAACTTACAGCTATCGCACTGAATTCTCTGATAAAACGGTAATTCCAATTCCATTGACAAATTTATGTTCCAAATCTTTGGCTAAAATTCAATAAATAATATTCCAATTTAAATCTAAAAATTCATTATTTTTTGAAACAAATGTAGCAAATTATTGAAAAAATGAAATAAAATCTGTTCGAATATTTTTGTATTCCGATGCATCGACACTATTTAAAAATTATTTTCACTTCCTTGATTTGTCAATGGTTGATAGAAATGGAAAACTAAAAATCACACCCCAAAGCACCGCTGTTAGGTTTTCAAGTATAAAACTTTTAATTATTAACCACAAAATTGATCAAACATAATTCGATAAAATTCCGATTCAATCAACAAATAAATCTTCGAGGCACGAGTACGATAACTATGGCGACAAAAAATAATAACGGTTTTTGGTGGAGGGGTTCAATACAAGCATTTTTTACTATGGGAGGGGGGGGGTCTATCTCCCCCCGTTTAGGCGGTAGGGGCAATTTTATAAAAATTGACTTAAAATCTAAAAAAAAATATTGTAGAACAACGGGAAAACTTACAGATACAATTTATACCTTTTATGAAAGCCAGAAATTTGCACTTTATAATAAATTTTAAATGAAGTGGTTTCAATTTATAGTTTTTGAAATAACTGACTTCAAAATCAGAATTTACGAAAAAAAAATTTAAAAAACCACTTTGAGTACTATGTTTCTCGTGATTACAAATGTCAATAAAAAAAATTTTGATGTAGTTAGTTGCTTCAATAAATTTTTTATCAAACGATATAAATTCCTTTTTTCTATGTCTTATAGTTTTTGAGATAATTGAAAAATAGTAAAAATATTGAAGTATGCATTATTTTCAAAAAATTATGGAAATACGTACGAATTTACGATAATGTTAGGAGATAGACTAATGAAAGTATTAAAATTCATAAAACAGGTACTTATGTGCAATTAATTTCCGTATGTAACAGCTTTTCGCATGGCCCGCTTCGCGGGGCTCATTTTTTTAACCCTTTTTCCGCAGGGTTAAGCTGCTCATGCTAAATATGAAAATAGCAATTAATTTCCGTATGCAACAGCTTCCCGCATAATCTAGAGCACTGTTTGTGGAAAAAGCGATAAAAGAGAGAGAGACAGGTAACGTTTCGACGATGTCCAAGAGAATCAATCGATTCTACGATTGAACTATCACCTATCAATCTTAACGCTCTATTTTGTACCCTATCAAGTAGGCGCAAAGATGTTTGAGAAGCACCTGACCAGATATGAGAGTTATATTCCAGTTTTGGGCGGATGAAGGCTTTATAAATTGTAGCCAGATCAGAATGGGTGAAGAACTTCCTGCATCGTCTCAAGAAACCTAAGCATTTAGCAGCGTTTTTGGCGACTTCAAATATGTGGTCGTTCCAACGAAGATCATCGTTTACACACATACCAAGTACTGACAGCTTTTCGGTTTCTTCGATGCAGGTACCATTCATGGATAATGGCAATGGGGGAATGTTAAGCTTCAACGACAAGAGACAGCATTGAGTTTTCGAAGCATTGAATTCTACTCGGTTCATAAGACCCCATGCAACAATGCTGTCAAGGTCAGAATTCAATGAGCTTATCATACGCAACCGTTCCAGTTCCACATCCGAAGAGCAGGGACGTGAATTTGGAAACGAATATGAAAAGCTGAGGGTCGAGTCGTCAGCAAAACAGTTAAGCGGATTAGAAGTTTCAGACAAGAGATCATTAATGAAAATGAGGAAGAGAGTCGGAGACAAAACGGAGCCCTGGGGCACACCAGCATTTATTAAGTGGGTATCAGACTTGAAGCCATCCAACACAACTTGTATTGAACGGTCGGAAAGGTAATTTCTAATCCAACGAAGAAGAGACTCATCGATACCAAAAGCACGCATTTTCGATAAAAGAGCCTGATGCCAAACTCTATCAAATGCTTTAGAAATATCAAGCGCAATAATCTTACTTTCTCCAAAACAATGTAAAGATTGGTTCCACTTTTCGGTGAGATAAGCCATCAAATCACCAGTGGACCGTTTGCTACGAAAGCCGTACTGACGGTCATTAAGAAGCTTTCGTTCTTCAAGATATTTCATAAGTTGACGGTTTATCAACGTTTCCATGACCTTGGAAAGAAGGGACGTTAGTGCAATTGGACGGTAATTGGAAGAGGAGGAAGATTCGCCTTTTTTAGGGACGGGCTGGACAAATGCAGTTTTCCATCTGCTTGGAAAAATCCCAGCAGAATAGGAAAGATGGAAAAGTTTACGCAGTGGTTTTGCCAGCGTAGAAGAACACCTCTTCAGAATAACGGCGGGGATACCATCTGGACCAGCGGATTTATGTATATTGAGATCTTTGAGGACTCTCGCAACCGAGCGAGTTCGAAAAAATATCTGCTTCATCAAAGAATTTGCAGACTCCAGCTCAGGTGGAGCCAATATGCTATAAGGAAGTGTCGAGTTGGCAGCAAATTGAGCTGCCAGCAAATTGGCTTTGTCGATGGAGCTGACATACGGAGAGTCATTGAAGACGAGCGTTGGGACCGATGACGTGGTCGAGTTCTTAATGTTCTTGACAAAAGACCAAAAGTTTTTACTTCCTTTTGGACACAATAGTATTTTTTGCCTTACTTTTTGGTCATGTAAAAACTTAGCCCTTTGTATTTGAGCATTACAGATATTTCTAGCCCGTTTGAACAAATTTCGGTTTTCTACAGTCGGGTTGTCTTTAAATTTTCGAAAACTACTTTCTCGATCCCTTATCGCCTCTTTACAGCTTGAATCAAACCACGAATTCTCTTTGGGGATGATACTTTTTAATCTGTGAGGAACAAAATTTCTCATGCCGTTGAGAATTACGTTAGATATCATATCAGCTGATGCATCAACGTTTCCGTCGAGAAAGCACAATGACCAATTAAAATTTCGAAAGAAATTATTCAGGCCGTCCCAATTGGCTTTCTCGTATTGCCATACAGTTCTTTTGGGGACTTTATCTTTTTTTACCGTGACGGAGAACGAAAAATCTACCGATATGACACAATGGTCCGATTTGCCTAAAGGAGATGATACTATAACCCTATATTTTTCGGGATGAGAAGTGAGAAATAAGTCAAGAGTGTTGGCCGCATGGCCTTCAATATCTGGAACCTGAGTGGGCTCATCAACAAGTTGAGTTAGTTCGTTAAACTCAGCGAAGATCTCAACATATTTTCCTTCGGGTGTTGTCTGGCCAGAATGTCGAAGCCAACCAGAATTGTGTACATTGAAATCGCCCGCAATTGCGATTTCAGTGTGAGGATAAAGGGAGACAATTCTTACTATGGACTCAGATAGCGCATCAAACTCGTTAGAGGTTGAATTGCTATCTAAATTGGGGCTTCTATAAATAAAACAATAATGAATGATTTGCTTACGGACGGTGAATTTTAACCACATGAAATTAAAGTTCGTATTAGAACATAGGCCGTATTGTGGTAGAAGTTGGTAAGCAATATCATTACTAACATATACGGCGAGGCCATGGGCGGAAAAGAATAGTGGCACTAAGCTATATCCAGGCAGGTTGAATTCTGAGGGATCAGAACCAACACCCACCTGTGTTTCACTTAGTGCCAAAACAGCTGGCCTGCATTTTGCAGTGTGAGCGTACACAGCAAAGAAATTCGATCGCAACCCCCTAATGTTGCTAAAGTCGACAAGAAATCTACCCGACATTACAATCCACAAAAACACATAAAACAAAATATCAACCGTAGACGCTAACTAAGTCGAATCAACAAGTGCATATCCTATTAGAAAACAAAATCAAATTACTAGCGGTGTTATGCCCAGCTAGCAACTTGATTTTAGTTCACCAACGGGATCAACACCGTTGATTGACTATTCGCCTAACAAACGCACAGTCTCATTGACTGCACACACTGCCCAGATAAGATAAGAGATTATCAAATCAAAGAAATGTGTGCAGTCACTGGGACTGCGAGAGTGATGTGGGGGAGGAGACGATGGACAGGTAACGCACTTAGTGTTTGGGCTATTGAGTAGTACATGGGCTTTTTTTTATTTTTTTTCACACTTTCACAGCACTGATAATAATTGCACTAGATTTTATTTTCGTGGCGCGGCTGGAGAGATTGGTAATATTGTTGGTTGTTTTAGTTGGATTTTTTTTTTTTTTTTTTTAATTTTTAATTAATTTTTTTGAATTTTTTTTTTTATCAATTTTGATTTTTTGGGTGGTAAGAGGTGGAACAGGTCACGAATTATTCGGGCACTAAGCGCGGTGCGTGTGGCTACGTTGAATAGCTGATCGACACTTCATGCATTTAAAAGACTCCAACCAGTAAAAAAGAATTCAAGCAGTAAAAAAGACTAATGAGGCGCAAAGTTTCACGTACGGTTTTGAAGTCGAGCGAGGAGGGGCGACCATCTTCTTTTAGACAACAATATGCTGAACAAACTACGGATGAAGATTTAAAAAAAATAGCAGAAAAATCACCAATAATAAAGCTGGCATATGTTGAGTTTGATAAGTTTCATTGGAATGAGAAGGATCTAGTGGCTTATGAAGAAAGAGTAGTGAATTTACAAAAAGAAGCTGCTATCTTGGAACAAAAACTCGATGATGCTACTCAAAAAGGTAGACAAGAAGAAAAAATCGAAGTTGCAAAAAATTCACTTAAGGCCGGTGTATCTTTTGATGTTATCGCTGAAATCACTGGCCTTTCGTTAAATGAAATTGTACAGCTAAAGAAAAAAGCTTAATCTTTTTTCTCGCAACTGGCCTACCCTCGCTCACTCCATAGTTTTACCTAGCTTAGACTTCCTTCTATATGTTATATTAACCTGATCTACCTACTGAGATTATTTCCAAGCTTAGTTACTCCTATATCAGAAAGACATGTTGATACTTTATCCTTTGGTAGAAAATTTGTACAAAAGCTCTCATTGCACTTTTCTAAAACGTTATCTAACCCAATATTACCACTAAACTCAACTCCTCTTCTGAAGCTTTCTACTATTTCAGAGTGTTCATTTTTAACTTCAGTACGTATTCTATTCTGCTCTTTTGAATCTAAGTCTCTTATTTTTTTCTCTAAAAATGAATCAAATTTCTTAAGCGTAAACCTAACTGCAATATTGATATCTGGTACAACTTTTATTCCTTTACTTGTTAAATCCTGAAAGCGTTTGATTGAAGTAGGTATTGTACGGCTATGCAATGCTTTAATGAAAAAAACTGAATAAAATCTAATTTAATCTTATCTAATCTAAATCTGGTTGCCCCAGCTCCCGAGAATAAACGCTCGCTTTAAACAGACGTTACAACGAAAGGAAAATATATCATTGCCATTTTTGCCAGCTTTGGAAAAAGAGTTTTCATATCCTTCCAAATCTCAATAGCATCACTTTTTATTGGTGTAGTGTAACTGGAGACGATAGGTAAATTTGAACTTCTGTTTCTCTGATACCTCCTGTTGAAATTGTAGCAGATGATTTTTTTTTTTTATATTTTTGTGGACCAGTTTTTTGTGATATTTCCAGATGCTATAGTCTATATCAGCTTTATCAGACTCGTCAGATATAGAATTGTTGGCTGAAGGTGAGTTGTTATATTCCCCTAAATATTTAAAGGAAGAGAATTACTTCGCTTTTAGAAACTGCATTAACGTAAATCGAGATTCGAGGATTGCGGAATCTTCTCGACAGTTGCATTTTAATTTTTTCTTTAAATTGTGAAACCATTTCATTCTTTGGTTTGATGTTTTCAACTACTTCCCGAACGCAGCTTACTAGCGGAAAAACTTTGCTCACAGTGACGTAGCTATCTCCAGAAATTTCTCTTGTCAATTTTTCGAATGGGCATAATAGTTCAACCATTTCTTTCCAACAATCTATTTCACTGCTTGAGATCATATCGGGAGCTTTCGGCAAAGTATTGCTCCAACAACAGTCACTAGTTCTATAAACCGTTCCGACATGTAAAAACACGAATTCCATCTAGTGCGTACATCGAGAATCAGTTTTTTGATTTGGCCTTCTTTCAATCCTACTTCTTTAATTCTTTTTGTTTCTTTCTTGATTCGTCACTTGCATCCTAATCGGTCGGCACAAAATAAACGAATGATCCATCTTCTTTAAATACGTTTAATTTCAACAACTCGAAATTTGCAACTCAAACGAAACATGATTGAATTATTTTGCATTCCTATATCTCCGCCGCGCCGTCATTTGTATTTTTGAGTTTATGAGTTTACGATGGGTAAAGTAAAGACAACAGATATACTTACCTAATTACTTATTTATAGGTGTGTTATTTCTCAAGGCTGTTATATACATAACATGATATAAAAAAAACGCTTCCCGGACAGCGTGGCTTTTTTTATTTGAGGGTTGGTGTTCTCGTTCAGTTGTCAATAAGTCAACGAATTAAATTTTTTTGCCAAATTCGCACAAAAACGCAAAAAACGCTTGTTAAAAACCTAAAGGAATTGTTTGGAGTGCAAAATGAAAATGTTCCGAAGTGAAATTAATGCAGGTAAACAATTTTTTTTGCGTGTTTTTTGTTAGTATAGAAATGTCAAAAAATGTTTTGACTCTATTTATATGCTGGGATTGAATTCATAATGAGATCTGTAATTTATATGTGAGTTGGAAATATTATTTTGTTACTCGTTCCAAACGAATTAAACTATTAATAAAAAAAAAAAAAACCATTTTAACCCTCATTTACGAACCGGCAAAAGTCGTGTCCACCCGAACTGGGGTCCAAATGGACCCCACGATTTTTTCTTCGATTTTTTTTGGATTTCTGACTTATATTGTTCAGTTGTTGTTCTTCTGGCTATTGTATGAATTGTTTCTAAGTATTTCATATAGCAGTAATAAAGAAATTTAAGCAGAGATGTCATTATGCAGGTATGTAGGAGGTCATCAATAAAATTTTTCAATTTCAAAAACGATGGAAATTGCCTAACTTCGCAAATCTGGGATTCCCGCTTATCCCTTTCGATATGTCTGTTTTACGTAATTACTGATTGTAATATTCATGTATATCAATGTTCTTGTCAGGTATGCTTATCAAAAAAAAAAAAGTCATTATTTCAGTTTATTCAGGTCATCTAACAATTTTATGACCTAAAAAGGATTGAATTTCCCCAATACATGCCAAGCTATCCTGCCAAATGTGGCTTGAAGTTTAGGTGGCTGAATGAAAGCTCAACGGGCTATCCACTGAAGTTTTATATCTGCACTGGTAGCTCTTACCAAAGTACAGGACTTGGTCGTGGGTATGATGTGCTGATGTCGTTGATGCCATCATATTTCAGTTCTGAACGCAACCTCACTATTGATAATTTCTTTACGTCGCGTCGGTGGATTTGGCATTGAAGTTACTGGATAAGAAGATCACTATTATTGACACGATTCGGAAAAACAAAAGAGATTTGCCTTAACCTTTTGTAGCGAAGGAGGTTCTTGATGGCCAGAATGAGCCTGTAAAGGTCAATAACAAAAAGTAGTATCGTCCAGTCCAAAGATGGATTTTCTGGAAAAATGGCGTTGGTGGATTATGTTCCGAGGCCAAACAAACAAGTGGTATTGCTATCAACACAACATAACTGCGAGAAAGCCACTTCCGGTCATCAAAGTAAACCTGCCATGATACTGGATTATAGCCGCACCAAAGGTGGAGTCGATGTATTCGACCAAATGGTCTCAATATATTCATGTACACGTCAAACAAATCGCTGGCCGATGGTTGTATTCTACAATTTACTGGACGTAGCAGTCCTAGCAACTGTCATCATTTTCCGGGACTTCAATCCGCCTAGAAGAAACAAAAATCTGTACAGAAGTGATAAACTCATCGAACTAGCGGAGGAACTGGTTCAGTCAGAATTGAATAACCGTTCACAACCTGCAACACAATCTGGCATTGGAAAATCTGCATAGGATGCTCTCTGTATTTTGGGGAGAGTCCAGGAAAAATTACCAAGAGTCCACGAAAGGCTCTCTTGTAAAAGAAGCAGATGTCACCTTTGCCCAAGAGCAGACGACAAGAAAAGCAGAACCACCTGCAATGGATGTGGCAGATGTTATTGCCCTTGCCACACTAGAACCTTATGTGTTAAATATCTGGCGGAACTGCCAACAACTTCAAACTACATCGTTCTAAACATAAACTATGCTGCTTTTGAAATAAAATAATTAATTTTTAGAAAAAATATGATTTTTCATAGAATTTCAGTAGTGGGGTCCAAATGGACCCCAGTTCGGGTGGACGGGTTCTTTTTACAAAAAAATTGCAGAAAAATCTGTAAGCATCTGATTATCGTTTTAACTTAATAAATGAATAAAAAATTGAATTTTGTTCACTGAGTAAAAATCTTATTTAAAAAAAATGAAAAACAAAAAAGTTATGAGTGTTCAAACATGCTCTGGGGTCCAAACGGACCCCAGTTTGTAAAGGAGGGTTAATGTAATACTTAACAATTACCTTTGAAAAAAATGTCAACATTTACAGAAAAATGTGAAAAGAAATATGCAAAAAGTGTTTTGAATCACTAAACAGACCTTTTTTAATTGCTATTACGTTATTTTATTTTATCAGTGGTACCCGTGGTGTGATGGATAGCATGTCCGCCTGTTAATCCAGAGGTTCGAGTTCGAATCCCAACAGAGGCAAAAATGTTTTTTCCACGGGTATCGCCTTTCGCGAGGAATTGGCAAGTCCTCCGTTAGTATTCATTGCCATGAAAAGCGCTTTCTCGATTAGCCGTTCGGAACCGGCAGAAAAATTGTAGGTCCCCTCCATTCCCTCACAAGGCATGGTTGTGAGAAATGCGCTAGGCCCAGGGGCTCCTCGCTCTGTTGCGCCACCCTATTTATTTTTTATTTTACGTTATTTTATGTATCTTTATATAAATCTACAAATCTAACCCTTGAAATTAATGAAATTCTTAAAATCTAAAATTTTAAGCAACAAAATTGCATAGTATAAGAGTGGGCATACGATTTTATTCAGTTACACATTTGTGAACAGACTTTCTGACACCCATTTTGCTTTTGTTCGATATACATGAAAGTCTCTAGACGCACCAACATTTAAAAATGAAAAGTCGAAAAACTTACTCGATACTCGACAAAACGTCAAAAATCTATCCCCGACCAAATCTTAACCATCCTTTTATCCATAGCATCGGTTGTCGGGGATGTTCTTTAAATTTATGAAAAATAAAGTGCAAAAGACGAGAGAAGTACAACGTTTTTTTCATTCTTCGTGACTATTAAGAACTTAAAAAATATGGATGCAGACACAATTGTTGGATTAAAGAAATTGATGCGGTATGTCAAAAAGAAATCTATAAAAAAATAAGAATTTAACAAACTTTTGTTTCAGACTGAAAGAAAAGCGGATGAATTTGTTGAGGAAAGCGACTCAAATTCTTCATCTGGGTCTGATGAAGATATAATTTTGAACGCAGCAGCAACGTCAAAATCAAAGCGCAGAAAAATTTTATGCAGAGTTTGTTGTAGGGGCATACGATGAGCAGCAGTTCCAAGAAAACTTAAGGTTGAATAGAGATTCTTTCGAATTCATCCTGCACGAGGTAAGTACACAGTGGAAAGTAGTACTAAAGGAAGGAACCAATAACAACTCCTGGCTGTTGCATGGCTGCTGGCTACACCTGATTCTTACAGGTAGATACATTTGCATATGTATTTCTTTTCTTTTTATTTTAAATTTTGACTTCTTCTGTTACAGATCGGTCAGTGTGCGTTTCGATTTATCAAAGTGCAATTTGTCTCGTTGTTTTATGCTTTGAATCAAATTGCTCCAAAATTCATTAAGTGGCCTATAAGCCAAGAAATGAATGAAATGAAAAATGAGTTTGGCTTTAACTCTCCCTTCAAAAAATTGATCGGCGTCATTGATGGAACTTATGTTCCAATTAAAGCACTAAAATCACAAGTAAGAGCTTATACGAACAGGAAAGCCTATAGCTCTATGACTTTGCAATGTATTTGTGATTGCAAAATGAAATATATTGATTGTTACACTGGTTGGCCAAGCTCTGTACCCGATGTAGGAGTTTTCAAAAACAGCGACAGGCGACATATTTCTTCAGGTGCAAACCAACGAGAGTGTATATTTTCCGAATGGAGAATATATACTTGGGGACAAGGCTTATCCCTGCCTTAGCTGGTGCATTCCGCCATGGGGTCGATTCTGTAACTGTGAAGCTGTGAAGTGATGCAAAATATCACATCTTCACAGCGAATGCGATTCTCGTTCTGTGAATAAATGAAAACAAACGTCACAATTTCTTCACATGATAAATTATTTATCACAAAAGAATTTGCCAGCGAAATTTGAATTTGAAAATGGAAAATCAGAAAAAAAGAGGGCAAAAGGCTTCAACAGCCCAAAAACAATTTTTAATTGATTTTTGGAGCAAAGGCAAGATTTGGCAAATGACAAGTAAGTACATACATATGTATGTATAAGATAATTTAAAATAATCCTTATCTACGATGCAAAACAATTTCATTTGCAGACTTATAACAATTGACGGCTCACATTTTCGTTTAAACGAGTGGCCAGAACTAAGTGTTCAGTTGAACAGTTTGGGGGAGCCTTTAAAGATGGACCGAAATGGAGGAAGTATTGGAAAGATCTTGTGTAAGTCTTATAAATAAAAACATAATTAGTCGACATGAAATCACTAAATATTTTCCTTTACGCACAGAATAAGTGTTCGAAACTGCGACACCAGCGCGAAGGAACAACGCAGCAAAAGTGGGGTAAATGGTCCACCAATAAAAGACCTCACAGAAACAGACCGGCGAATAATAAACATTATTACGCCAGTGGCTGTTCATGGTGTATCAGCAGCTGTAGCTGAGAGAGGATCTGATGAGGTTTTGGTGGGTGTCCAATTTTAGTAGGTTTTAAGACTTTACATTTTATGTTTTCTTACAGATTGAGTGTATCAATGATGAGGTTTGAAGTCCAGAAACTTTTGTTCCTAAACCTACAGAAGAGCTTCCGATCCCGAGATCTGACCAATCAAGCAATAGAAGAATGCCAGTGCATTCGGGTGCACGTAAGCGACCGATGAAAAGGACGCTCAATAACTCCTCTGACGATGCTTTGGCAGTATATAAAGAGTTCGAGGAGAAACGGATAAGATTAGAAAAAAAAAAAAAATTTAATTAATGTTTGAAAAAAGCAAGATTTTGGTTGAGAACAATGTTCTGCAAAAGAATATTAGTGAAAACTGGACAAATTTTTGACAGCATTGGGGAATAATTAACAAATGATTACACGTTATACTTTTGAATTTTTCTTTTATTTGTTCAGAAATTTGAATGTTTAATAGATATGTAAATGTTTGGTTTACGATTCTACTACGTGTCTGCCTACCTTCTTGTTAATTTGGTTGGCCGGGTTCGATTCTTCGCCTTCATCCTAGGAAAGCCACTTTACTCTTGAACGTCGCCACACGTAGCATCATGACCTGTTCCTTCATACTGTGCGTTTGCGCTTTAAATTATGAAATCAGCTCCGCAAACAATTTGGACATTCATAGAATGACCCCCTTTTCTACAGTAAAAACATGTTCAATCTCTTTTCTTGGTGCTGAAATTGTGATGTGAGTTCCGTCAACTAGGCCTATTATTCCCGGAAAGCCATATTTTTCATGAAATTTTACCTAAACGGTCGGAAACTCTTCGCTAGTTATGGAAACTTCACATGCATATGGGCTATTCTATTCAAAACTAAGGCAATCTCTGAAAGACAGCGATGTCTGAGAAAGTGAAGATAGGACATAAATAGATAGGAGAAAAATCTCAAAGCACTCAACACATTCAACTGGTATGGAAGCGCACTTTTACGGCTTGATGAAATCATATGTGTTTTTAATTGGTCTATCAACTCCACACATAAAGGTTTCGGGAAACGATAGAGTTGAATGAAGTTCTCCTCTGTTATATTTTCAAATGGATTTTGCCCATCTCGGAGTGACCGCCGCAATATCCTCATTTTATTCCTGGGCAAATAATTATATGTATAAAAAGTAGCTTCTTCATAAGGAAAGACATTTTAGTAATGAAATTACCTTTGTTTAATATGGCGGGCGTCTATTGCTAAATACCCACTGAATAATTATGCCATTTTTTTGCAATAAAAATTAAAATTGACGCAAAAATTAACATTTATCATTTAGTACTTTTTAGTACATACCTACTGTCAGAGTGATTTATCATTATGAGTTCGGGAATCGCATCAGATTTTTTTGTGAAGTGATAAAATAAAAAAGCTCTGTGAAGACTGAAATGAAACAATTTTTATGACTTCACAGCTTCACAGTTGCAGAATCGAAACCCATATTTTCGAAGAAAAAATCTTTCGTCTAACCTAGTTTCATTCAAGATTCAACAAAAAGGAAATGCTTTTGTGAGAGTTATCATCGAAAACAGCTTCGCATTGTTGTTTGGCAGGTTTCGTCGCCTGAGGGACCTTGACATGACAGGGACAGGTTGGATACCCTCAACAATCTTGGCGTGTTGCGTTCTGCACAATATTTGTCTTGATTTTAAAGAAGTAAGAAGAAAGAGTTATATGAACGAAGGCAGGGCAATTCTGCAACAAACCTCTTTCGACCAAAACAAGGAATACTTGGAAGCCGGTGCTGTGGATGGCAACACAAAAAGAGATTCCATTTGTAAGGAAATAATGTATCAAACAACTGTTATAGTTTTTTTAATATTTATTATGTACTTTGTGTGTTTTTTGAATACTACTTGACAATACACAACGAACGTTTGTTTTACAACATTAGTGTGTTTCAGTCTCAAACTAACTGTCTTTCTTTTTTACAGATTCATAAAAAAAACTACACAAAAACATATTTACATTTTCTCTATGAATTTCTCCATGAGTGTTTGAAAAGTTTTTCTTGACTCCCTTGCTTCTTCAAGATGTTTTTCTGGTATTAATCATTTCTCTTCCATTTGTTGTCTCATTAATTCTTTCCTCTCCTCGCACTTTTTTACGTTCCTATGATAAACAGTTAAAGGAAAATTAATGTTAATTAATGTGACATTTATTACACACATGTAATATGCACCTTTCTTAAAAGTTTAATCTCTTCCACAAGAGGAGACTCGGCAGGCCGTTTCCGCGATGTTCGTGTAACCTTATTTGACGTTGAGAGGCTTCTTCATGTTCCTCCAGTTCACTTTGAGATTCACTTAATGTAACAGGTCTCAAGAACAAATGAAGTTTTTAGAAAATTTTAGTTCAACTTGTTTGCTGTTTTCAATTGAATTTAGTTAATTTTACAAGAACGAACAAATTTATTTATTTTTTTATATTTATTTTATACAGCAAAATGAAATTGACTTACATAGTTCAATCGGTTAGCTGTCAGTGTGACTGGGCTGCTAGCCACTGCTTGATAAGTGGAGTTCATACTGTACCATTAGTTGGACTTCGATACGTAGATAGCACAAAAATTACCCCATGAACCAAGTGATCCATACATCGGGATAAAAATTCTTCTCAAGTTTCATCTCCTGGCTCGTGTAGTACACATTGAATTGTTAATGTACTGGATACCAGTTGTGTGCTCCATTTGCTTGTCTTAACGTGCTGTGGCTAGTTTTTTTCTGCAAAAACAAACAACATTAACGCAACCTGTGGGCCGAAGTTCACGCAACTTTTTTAAATACCAATGGTGTACGGCTTACCAAATTTTGTTTGGCTTTGAAGCCGTAAGAAAAAGCATTCACAACACTCAAAATCATGTCTAGCCACTCCAAAAAAGCATCGACTTGTTCAAAAAAGACAAAAGAATACGATGCGGTCGAAACGGAGTTCATTTTTTGTTTTGATAGTTTTGACTGAAAGAAATGAAAAATAAATAAGAAATTGACTTCTATTTTAGTTGTCGAAACGAATTTCCTATGCTGCCCGATCACAAACATAATTAAGAACTAACAAAAACGCATTAACTGTACCTTTATTTCTATATTTTTAATAATATACGATTTTTAAAAAATATACGAGCAACTGACAGACAACTTTTATTCACTCACATGCAAAAATAAAGCTTATTTGACAGATCAAGATCGAAACTCAAGTACCAGAGATGAATTGGAAAAAGTTACGAAACGTAACATTCTGACACTTCAACATTGCATTTAGGAACGACATCAATGTTATTTTTCGTAACTTTTTTGTATCGTAGCATCGAAGAATAAAAGAGCGCAGTACAGCTGATTTGTTTTTGTTTATATTTTGAATTCGAAAAAACAAATAAACCGCCAAACAATTGAAAAAAGGTAACGAAATATGTACTTTCAAATAAGTTGTTTTACTTTATAGTTTGTCTATTTTTGCTTATAAATTCACAGATCAAAACGGTGGACGAAGAAAGAGACGAAGGCTTTGTTGCATTTTTCTTCTGCACGCAAGCAAGAATTCCAACAGCAAAGGTAAAAAAAATTGCTGTTGTGAATGTCGTTGAAGACATGATTTCTGTCGGCTTTGTAAGTATTTTTTTAAATGTTTCTAAGCAAAGCAATATAAAAACATTTCTATACTGTTCCAGGATTCCAATATTTCTGCACATCTGTGCGAAGTTAAAATGCAGACGCTGTTGAGAGCGTACAAGTTTGCCAAAGACAACGCTAAGGCGACTGGTGCTTCCCCATGCATTCCTCCATTTTTTACGGAAATGGAGGAAATATTTGGCAGTTAGCCTATTAACTCTCCAAGCGAGAGTATGAATATCGGTACGAAGTTCTTAGTAACTATAAAAAAATGCCTCGATTTCGAAAACTCCGGCACCTACAACCAAAAATCAAAAGGTTTCAAAATGTGAACTGTGAATGTGTGAATATCTCAAATTGAGGTTAATACAAAAAGATCAGGACCTAAAACTGCGCCAAGAGCGTTTAAAATTGGCGGAAGGCAAAATAAATAATAGAACGGAAAGGTTCAAGGAGCGAACAAGATTAATGGAAGAACTCCTAAGAAAGTGATTTTATTTTTGTTTTTTTTTTATTTTTTTTTTTTTTTTTCACTGAATTGTTTTTTGTAGTTTTAAGTTTTTGATTGAAACTTTTTTTGTTGAAATGCTTTTTTTTTGTTTAAGTAATAAATAATGTTTGTTTAAGTAGAAAAATGTAAATAAAACGTCAAAAACTGAATTGAATGGTGTTTGATTTTGTATCTTTGTTTATTGTTGTTATACACTCAGGGAAAAGCCTAAGTAAAATTTACCTAGAACGACTAAGGTAAATTAATTTGTATGGAAGTTATTTTTCAAGCATAACTCTGCTTAGAAATAAGACAATATATGCCTGTCCTTTACGATATTAAATAGGATATTTTGCCTTAAAAAACTAAGTAAAATTAATTTGAATGAAAGTTAGTTTTCAAGCATAACTCTGCTCAGAAATAAGACAATATATGCTCTCCTTTATGATGTAAAATAGGGTAATTTGCCTTAGAAAACTAAGGTCAGGTTGTTGTTGTTTTTTTTCCCTAGAACTAAGGCGATTTCTACACATTCTAGGTGAAACAAAATAAGCTAATTTGACTTAAAAACTAAGGTGAGGTGTTTTATATGAATTTCGCGTGACGATCATTATTTTGCCTAGATTTAAGGCGATTTCTACACATTATAGGTAAAACAAAATAGGTTGAATTGACTTAAAATACTAAGGTAAGATTGTTGCTGTTGTTTTGCCTAGAACTAAGGCAAATTCTACACGTCCTTGGTGAAACAAAATAGGCTAATATGACTTAAAAACTAAGGAAAAAGCGGTTTTTATGAATTTCGCTTGACGATCATTATTTTGCCTAGAATCAAGGCATTTTATCGGGAATTGTTCCCAGGAAAAAATTTTGAAATCGTGAGATCATAACCGAAGGAAAAGAAATTTATTGGTCAATGTTGACCATTCTTATTAATCTTAAAAAATATAATATTATAAGCTCAAAAGTCAAAGATAAAAGAACAGATGTTTTGTATTTGAATTATTTATGAAAATCTTTGCTCAACATTTGTTTAAGACATTTGTAAAATTTGTTTAAGACATTAGAAAAAAAAACTGAGCCATTAATGAAAATTCCATGCGTTGATTACTCTATTTAATTCAGGAGATCATTTTCCAAATTTTTCGATTTTGATGTTTTAATATTTTGAAAATATCCAATTTTCGAAGTCGAAATTCGTCGTTTTCTTTGTTCAGAAACATTATCCTAATTAATGAGTAAATTTCGTCACAGCTTTAAGAATTTCAAATCTTGACGTAAGAACTTATGAAATTATGTTTTTTAATCTTTGAACTTATAAGGTTGAAACATGTTATTTTCATCCATATCTAATTTCAAATCGCTCTCGAGGTAAGAACTTGAGATATAATTATTAGGTGTTTTATAAACATTAAAATCGTTTTTGCACCATTGAGATTCTCTACGTGCTTAAAATTGAAATGCTTAAAAAAAGGAACTAAGTCCTAAGGCAAATTTACAAAGAACCACGTTGATTTTACCATTTTTCTTTGTGATCTGTGTAAAATTAGCCTAGACATAAGGCAAATTTACAAAAAAACTAAAGTGATTTTCCCTCCAATTTGTTGCAAGCCAGTTTCATCAGCCAAATGAAATCATTTGTTCAGTGGCTTTCAAGTGAGTAAGATCAACGCGATCGAAAAGTGTTTCAGATAAATAAAAGTGACTCAAAACATTTTAACTAAAAGTGATTTGACTAAACAAGACAAAGTGTAAAGTAAAAAGTCAACTTGTGTCTGTAAATTGAAAGTTAGTCTAGACGTCTAGGTGCACGTATGCCATGGCAACTCAGTGTAACTCACCGTTATAAAATTCGCCTTTTTTTGTAATCTGCGTAAAATTAGCTTAGTCCTAAGCAAATTTACAATAAACTAAGGTGATTTTTCCATTTATTTTTGTGATCTGTGTAAAAATAGCCTTAACCTAAGGCAAATTTACAAAAAAACTAAGGTGGTTTCCCTCCAATTTGTTGCAAGCTGGTTACATCAGCCAAATAAAATCATTTGTACAGTGGCTTTCGAGTGAGTAAGTAGTAAGATAATCATCCCAATCGGAAAGTGTTTTAAAGAAGTAAAAGTGATTCAAAACGTTTAAATTAAAAGTGATTAATATATATACAAGATAACAATATATACAAGACAAAGTGTAAAGTAAGTTCTTTTCTGTACCTCATTAGTGGTAAGGTAAAATATATAAATTTCCAAATCAAGTGAACATACATATTTATAAAAAAAAAAACCTATACCTACATGGGTAACCTTAATTTTTTATTCAACCTTTACCTGACTCATTATTAATTAATTTACGTATATTTTAAATTTAGATCTCAGTAATTGATATTTTGAACAAAACAGAACAAGGCAAAGCAATTTAAAAAAAATTATGCTGCCAAACAACACTTGGAACCGGACGACCGAACAAATCTGGTACATAAAATAATCCAACATTTCACTGAATCAAATGTAAAAATAACAGTCAAAAAATGCGAAACTTTAGCTAATGAAATAATTAAGGCATTTGCCAACGAAATCGTGGTAAGTGTTCATACCATTACGAATTATAATTATTGTGTATATTTTGTTTTCAAGCCGAATAAACTTTGGTTTATTTATTAATAATAATTGGTTTTCATAAAAAAAAAATTTCAGAGTACATACTTACTTTATCCCGGGGAAAAATAAAATTCCGCCAAAGGGAAAATTATACGATCGGTACAGAGGGCAAAGGCGGTCGTTACTCAAAATGTTTCAAGATGAGATTGGGACGAACAAAATCAAACTGGTATCAAATATTCCCGAAAGTCCTAAGAATGAAGGTAAATAAAGAAATATAAAATTTTCTAAGACGCAAGTATTCCAAAGTCACATCACATTTCTAGATTCTGTTAGTGATACCGAGATGAACAAAATTTGCAGCGAGCTGAAACATAACAGGAATTGGGAATCTGTATTCAAAATTTTAAGTTTGAAAGTTAATATGTATTTCAAAAACGGGTCACTAAAATAACTTTGTTTAAAACACCATAGAAGAATCGGTTTCTGGCTTTACAAAAGGGTATAACATGGCATTACCATAATTTTTTAATAATTTTTTTTCCAATTTGTCATTTTTCTATATAAATGCGCCTCCCCGTTAAACGAATTTTTTCTTATCTCAACCCAACCTATACGCTCTAGCTTCTTGTCACACCGTATGCGATTCACCCTGTATATCCGTGGTTGTGACTGGTTGATTTTTATGTGTTTTGAGGTATATTATTAGTGTGAATAATTAATTAATTAATAATTAATTTAATTAATTTTCTGTTTATAATTAATTTTCTGATCACTTAAATGAAAGAAAAAATGTTTACTTAATTTAAATTTTTTTATATGTAAAAAAACAAAAAAGAACTATTGAATTAATTTTCTGTTTATAATTAAATTTCTTAACACTTAAACGAAAGAAAAATAAAAAAACATGCTTACTTACTTTATATTTTTTAATAAATAAAACAACAAAAAATTTATAATGTAATAGATTTTTTGTTTTTTATTAATTTTATGAACACTTAAATGAAAGAAAAAATTAAAAAAAAATGTGTACCTACATACTTAATTTGAATAAATATATTTCAATAAATATAACAACAAAATATGCATAGTTTAATTACTTTTTTGTTTATTATTAATTTTCTTAAAACACAAATGAAAAAAAAATTTAAGAAAATGTGAATGTACTTAGTTTATATTTTTTTAATAAGTAAAACAACGAAAATGTAAAATTTAATCAATTTTCTTTATCATTATTAATTTTCAGAATAAATAAATATATACTAAAATGAAAGAAAATTCTTATTCTTCTTATGTTAGCCATTAGGTAAAACTACGCATGAAACTAGGCAAACGAGTTCCAGTTGCCTTAGTTTATATGCAGAATTCTTATGTTGAGCACTTGGTAAACTGTGCTTAGCCTAGGGTAATTTATCTTATCTGAAAGCATGGTTTAGCAAAAACATAAGGCAAATTCACATAGTTGATTAGCCTTTTTCTAAAGAATAATTTTACCAAATACTAGGTAAAATTTGCAAATTTAGGTAAATTTCCGAAATGCTTTAGGAATATAAGGCAAGTTGCATTAGAAATTACCAGGTTCAAAATTGCCTTAGGTCTTGGCTAGGTTATACATTGATTTAGGTAAATTTTACACAGGGTTTTCCCTGAGTGTAGTATATTCTTTTCGCACAAATCATCGAACAATCTTTGTCGACGATCATTAAAGGTGTCGTTTACAAGCTCATGGTTGTCCTGCCCGTTATTTTGTCGTCTTAATCCAAAAGGATATTATCGGATAAAATTGCTATGTTGAGTAAAACAAAAGCCGCTGACTACAGTTTTTTTTATAGAATTCAAGTTTCTTTGCTCAGTAAATTTGTTTATTCTTCTGAATCTTCCTTTCAGCAACCCAAAAGCGTTTTCAACTATACAATACGGGTAGATGAATGCACAGCTGTGTTCGAAATAATGGCCCCTATCACAAGGCCCTTCGAAGCGATTTCGGACTACGAATGCCACAATAGAAGCATCACAGACGCCCTTGTAGTGAATGTTTTGCCACAAAATTAATTACTATTAATAAAAGTACTTACAAGTTACAAATATCTGTTGTCAGCGATCATTACGAAAATGTTTTTAGTCATTTCTATTTGACATTCGAAGTCCGAAATTGTTACGACGGGCCTTGTGATATGGGTGATTAAGAGGGCGTAGAGACATAAATCCTCATGGGACATAAATCCACCATTTTTTTTATTTTAGCTGAGACATAAGTTCACAATTTGCATAGAATTTTAATTTTTCAATAAATAATAGTAAATAAAAAGTCTTATGACACACAGCTAGAAAACCAAAGGTTGTTAGAATACCGCCGCTCTTCAAATTTACAAGCCAAAAACTATTTAAAAATTTTAGGGTAAAAAAAATTATAAGATTGACTTGCTATGTAAAATGCTAACTATCTAGATAAAATTTCTTTATTTAATTAAAACTAATTTCTCCTTGAAAAACCAAATTTTTGTTCAATAAAATTAAAAAAAAAACTCCTAACATGATTTCTCTAATATTGCATTATTCTTAATTGAACACAGTGGCTTAGGCTATTTTGCAACAAAGTTATTAATTGTTTTTCTCTTGAACCGCGTGCATAGAAAAATTCCAAAAATGCAGACAGTTGTTGGTTATATATATTGCCCATTCAGAACATGTAAGTAAATTCCAACGAATATAAAATTTTGCAAGTAGCATAAGAAATTCGAGGAAAAGAAAAGAAAGCAGCGAAAGGAAAAAGAAAAAACTGAAACAAAATCATTCTGCTTTCTTTTGTTTTCCTCAAACAGAAAAACACTGAATAAAATTAGAGAATAACAATAGAAAGCGGAATAAGATTTTGTTTCTGAGAACTAAGAAAAATAAAAAATAGAATTCGCAAAGTAGAGATATGGTTCTCCTTAATTTGGCGATATTATTTTGTGTTTAGAAGTTAGTAAAATTCCTTTCTTAAAAGAAATTTAAAAATTTTAAATTTTTGAGTATTTGCGCGAGAAAGCGCGCGATTTTTTAATTTTATTTACACAAATTCTCAAAAACTGAAATTTTTTTGAATTTCTTTTTTAAACAAAGGAATTTTACTAACTTCTAAAAATAAACTATTACATATCTCCAAATTCCAATAAAGAAATCACAGAGCTATACCCCATCTTACCCGCCATGGCACATAAAACCTGAATCAATTTTGATGACTCTGGCCCATTACAGGAAAACAATTATAAACACCGCATTATACCGCTCTTTCTTTTCAGATACTGCATCAGAACTTAAAACGAAAGGTCGGAAATTTGTTTTTACTGACGGCTCCAAAAAACAAAACTACACATCGTTTGCCGTTACATTAGAAAATGGTTATATCCTAAACATTGGCATTCTCCCAGAAATCACATCAATTTTCTCAGCAGAAGCATTTGCAATCCTTCAAGCGACTAAGGCAACAATGAACCACAGTGGCAAATTTGTTATATGCTCCGACAGTATGTCGGCCTTAAAAGCGATTAGCAGCCCTAATAACAACACTGCAATCAGAAACAAAATTGCTACGATGCCAAATAAAATCAAGCTTATGTGGACCCCCGGACAAGTGAATATTCGTGGAAATAAAGAAGCGGATAAAGCTGCGAGTTCTGCAAAAGATGCACCAGTATACAAGTTTAATGCATTTACAAAACAAGATTCAAAAATGTGGATACATAAAAAGTTGAAAACCAATAAAAAAGATGTATGGGGCCAATACCACCATCATTACAAAAAAGCGACCAAGTCAAAACATAAAATCACAAACTTTGTTCGTCTCAGACTCGCCCACACCTCAGCAACTCACACACTTGCTCACCAAAAAAAATCCGCCTATCTGCAGTTCATGTAACATGACTCTAAATATCTCGCATCTTCTTGAAAACTGGCAAAGCTCGAAGCCCGTTATAGAAGCCATCTTTCAAAACAAACCAATATACGAAGTATTACAAAATCCAAATTCAACAAATATTAAAAATGTAACCAAACACTTTTTTTACAATTTAAAAAATTTCAAAAAGTTTGTATTTGACAACAAATACAGGTGACAAATACTCTTTTTGTGGTCTGTCAAAGTAGACTAAAAGTGATGCCAAATTTCTATTCTGAATTGGGAAATTTTTAATTCAAAATAGTAGAAGTGGGATATTTTTCGTTTGAAAAAGAAAATTTGTCATTAATTTTTAGCCTCAAAAGTTTCATTTTCTAACCACAAAGCTAATAATATTTTCAAAACATGATGGAAGTTTCCGCAGGGTTAAGCTGCTCATGCCAAATATGAAAATAGCAATTAATTTCCGTATGCAACGGCTTTCCGCCTAAAATTCGCTCGAATTTTAAGCTATTATTAGTTTTGTGGATAGAAACTAAAACTTTTGAGGTTAAAAAGTTCATGAAAAAAGTTTAATTTTCTAACAACAACAAAAGTCTTAGCATTTTCTAAGTGATCTGTAGCAGAGATTTAAATATTAAATAAAAATAATTAATTGAAATTATTCCACTTTTTAATTGTTAAATTGACCATAAACATGGTTGATTGCTTTTACAAGCTCCTCAAACGGATCCTTGTGCCTTTTTTGATGTTTCTTCTCCATTGGTACTCAATAACCCAGTCTGCAAAGTTTTTTGAATAGTTTACGTTGTAAAAATGTCTTTTGACAACCCTCCATTGAGACTCAATCCTCTGGGTGTGAATCCCGTCCTCTCCTACAAACGGATTATCTGGATCGCTATGATTCACCTTTTTGTGAATGAACCCGTACTGGGGTAAACAATCATAAGCTCTCCAGAAATCCGTATGTATTGTTGTTCCAGGCTTTACGTGCTTCTGAATTAGAGGAATTAAAACCTTAAATAAAAACGCCATTAGTACAATAAACAATGTTATTTTAAAAGATAATTACCTCAGCACTCCTTATGTTGTCTGTGCAAACTTCAAGCCGCAGATCTTATGACCCATCTTGGATCATGCCCAAGACCCAATGTCCCTCAACCCGCCGACCCTTGTTATACTTGCGCCGTCCAAACTTGCTCTCGTCAATTTGGACGACGCATCCAGGTCCGCCTAACTTCTCCTCCTCCTCCTGAATGTCCAAAAAGTGATCCAACACAAGTTCTCGGCAATAGCTGAACCAGTCAGCTATTGTTTGAGATGATATGCAAGTTTGCTCAGAAGTCTAATCCTGTTTCTAAAAATAGTCAAATGAAATTTGAAAATACTTAACTATAAATACATATATATAACATATATACATACCATAAGAGATTCATACGAAAACTTTTCCGCAAAACCCGTACATTAAATAAAACACTCTAGACACAGTAATGTGAACGTCTTCAAACCACGTACCTTTAGCACGTGAAATTCGCTTCTTGCCCCTGCATACACCTTTTGAACATTCAAAATAGCCATTCGGGCTTTCTCTTGTACAAACATGCATTTCTTGTCGATGCAAACGACATCTTTTAGTTTTTGGTAGCATGCCTAACTCCTCAGCTAACTCCACGGCTAACACCTCTGTTACCGTCCTCCGTGAAAGGAATACCAGATTCCTACAGATTGTGTTATTAAAATGCAATTACAATAAAAATAATATAATTATATACTAATCACATGTTCCTGAGCACCTCAGCAATTCCTCGTCAACCGTAGCTATAAATTCCTGATTTTCCATCTCTTGTTTCAATCACGTTTAAACTTTCCTTGCTTTTAAACCACAATGTGCTTATACTTGTCAAAACTTTTAGCCTGTTTACCTGTTAAAAAACTAACTGTTTTTATTCAATAACAAAAACATAAATTTTCCCTTAACTGTAGAGACGAGTTGAAGGTTTTAATAATTTCCTTGGAATCAAAAGGAAATTTCCTCGAAAAATGACTAGAAGAACAACATTTTCCGGAAAAGTACTACAAAAAACGAATATTTGGCATCACTGCAAAAACTAGAAAAGTCAAAATGACATCCATATGGCAGCAGTTTGTTTAGCTCGGTAGTAAATGTCGAAACAAAAAAAAAATGGGTGAAAATGTGCAAAATTGAACAAATAATTCTAAATAAAAAAAAGGTATTTTTGCTATTAAAAAGTGTTCTTTTACTGTATTATTTAATGATATATGGTAAATACAAAGTGTTGTTTGGCTGAAAAATAAATATTTTCATTCAATTTTTCCCATTTTAAAGAGAAAAAAAAAACTTAGAGTGAGGTTAAAAACGAAAAATTAAAACATTTATTATATAATTCAGGGGCCTAACTCGCACATAATGAGTTTTAATATAATCTATTTAGATGCCCCCCAACCTGTAAAAAAAAAGTTTCAACCCCCAACTCCCGTACCGGAGAAGCAAAGTTCAGCCAAATTACATGTTAATAAATTATAATAATAATAAATATTTTTAACTCGAATGTTGTATATGTTGTATATGTTGTTGTATGTTGTATATTGGACAATGTTGTTTTATATAGTGCTTTTGCCAGATGGTGTAGTGATTATTTTACCACTGTCACTCGCTCTTGGTAACTGCTGTTAATTGTTTGGAACACCGTGGCTTTTTTCTAACAGCTTTTTGAATACCTCAGAAGTATTGTGGCCATTGAGGCCATTCCGCTGCTAACACCACTTACTTAGTCACGTCACCATCCTCTCACTTCCTCCTGAAAATCTCAAATTAAATTTCCATTGAGCCTGTTTAGCTCACTCAAAAACATAAATTTTTCATTTTAATTTTTGTTTGTAATAAGTTTTATTCGTGACTGATTTAATTCTACGTATAATATAATCTATCTATATATATAAATTAATGTTTGAATGATGTTTAATGACCAAGTTGAATTGTAGTTATAAAAGAAAACTATGAATGTTTTTCATCGGCTTTTTGGTCGTAATGTTATAATGAATAGAAAAACTCTATTTCATTCTTTTCCCAACATTGCGATGGTAGTTGCCATCTTCTTCAGGGGAGTCTTTATTAACAAAAAGAAAGTAGGTAATAATATACACACATGTTGTACAAATAAGGCTTGTTGTTTAACTTACATTTTATTTAACAAATACTGAAATTTAAACTCAAGTTGACATTTATGTACGTTAAAACAAAAGATTTTAATATTGAAAATTTTTGATGAAGAAACCACTTCCAGAGAGGTTTTGTCATTCGACAGTTTAGTGTCAACTGTTCCTCTGGATTTTGTTTTTGGAAACCAGAGAGCAATATACTGCTGAAATGTTCTGTGTGTCCTGTTTTCGGTTCATGTTGTTTTTGTTGTTGATGATGTGCAGCGTCTCGAGAGTATAACGTTTTGATGCATGTCTCTCCGTTTCAAGAATTTCCACTCTTTTAAAATCTGGAACATGTCCTGTTTCTACAGCGTGAAGAGCCAGTGCTGTCTTCCCCGAATTTTTTGATTATATATCAGATTTATGATTGGAAATTCGTTGTCGAAGAAGTTGTTTTGTTTTTCCAACATAGCAAAGATCACAACTTTCATTAGTTTTTCCATTACAATTTATTTTGTAAGCGACATCTGTTCGCCGATCTTTTTCTGTTTTCGGTTTTAAGTTGGTAAACAGCGATGCAACCGTATGACTTGACCTATACGCTATATTTATGCCTTTGGTGTTTTGGTTCATGACATTTTTAAAATTTTCCGATAATTTAGGAACATAAACAACACCTTTATAAACCCCCGATCTACTTTCCCCATTGTTCTCTACAGGAGCTGTGCTTTTATGTCGAAGAATAAGACTACGTATCAGTTCTCTAGGGTAACTATTGTCCAGAAGGATTTGGATGATCTTTTCTTCGTTTGCGGAGTGATATTCCTGATCACTCAGGGCAAATACTTTCCGAACCAAGTTTGAAGCGGTGTTAACAATGATATGCTTTGCTTGGTTTGAGCGAAAATTGACAAGTCTTCCCGATGCTGTATCCTTCTGATGCCAGTTGAATGAGAGCCGGTTGTTTTCGCGATGGATCTGAACATCCAAGAACGCTATCGCCCTGTTTTTTTCCCTCTTAACGGTGAATTGAATTTTTTCATGAAATTCATTGAGGCATCCCAGCACATTGTCAATTTCATTCTGGTTAATGACAGCAAAAATGTCATCAACATATTTTACAAGAAACTTTGGTTTGTCAAGCTTTTTGAAAGTTTCATCCAACAAAAAATCTAATACCAAATCTGTAACGGTTGGCGAAAGTGGATTACCCATAGGCATTCCATAAATCTGTTTGTACAAATTGTTTTTGAATTGAAGGACGTTGTTTTCTTTCAAACAGAAATCTAACAACTCTAGAAATTTGTTTTGATTAAGTTTTGTGTTGTTGCTTATAATTTCCCATTTCTTCTTAATTATTGTTGTTGCAAGTTGTATAGGAACATTGGTGAACAGAGAAACAACATCAAACGAAACTAATACTTCATTTGAGTCCAGAACTTTGTTTTTGGCCTTATCTTTAAACACAAATGAATTTTTAACAGAGTAGGGCGATTCTTTTGTGACACACTGTAGATAATATTTTGCCAAGGTACTTTGCAAGCTCATAGCACGGCACTTTCATTGATGACGTTATCAATTTTTAATTTATTTCGCAGTGCATTTTTAATTTTAGAAGCAGTTTCTTTTTAAAAAGAAAAATAAGTAGAATTTGTATTTGTCCGTGAGTTCAGTTTTGTGCTGAAATTTATTATTTCACAAGGCACCAAAAACCAAACAAACGAAACTTTTCTTAGCACAATGTAACGCATTGAATAGAATAGAACATAAATCAGGTTTTGATGCTTGGTTTCAAAATTGTGTCATTTTTCGTGTTTTTTATTTAGATGGCCTTAGAAAAAAGTAAGTGCAGTGGTACCTACATTTTTTCACCTTTCTTTTATGCCGAAAAAGGGGCACATGCAATTGAAAGTGAAAGCTTGAGTGGGCAAAAAACACCAAAACTATCAAAATTTTTGTGTTTGCAGGTGTGTCAAAATAGAAATAACATAACGAATTTAAATTTTTTTTATTTTCATCCCAGGTGTTGTTTAACGAAAATTAAATTCCCCACGTCAAAATTAAGATTTTTTTGAATCATATTCTTATTTAATTCTGTCTTGCTTATTGTAGATGAATAATGGACGGAAGCACCAACATGTAACATTTCAAAAAGATCAGAAATGGCAAAAGTATTGCAGCAGTGTAAAATAATTATTTGGGACGAATGCACCATGGCACACAAGAAAACATTAGAAGCATTCAATCGTACATTACAAGAATTATTACAGAACATTTTTAAAAAGAAAAAAAAATTTTATTAAAAAAATGTATGTTGCAGATCGAAAAGATCACCTCAACTCCATATTACGTTTCGCCCAGGCACGGCAATTGGGCTCATCAGTTAGATGATTGCTGTACCCTTCTAAGACGCAAATTTAGTTCGGATTACACCGACACTTATAAGATTCACTGCACTCACATGCAGTGAGAGGTCTCTTCGGAGGTGCATTGGTTTTATTTACTTCCGGCAAACACTTCCGGTTATTCCTCGATCTACTGCTGCTGACGAATAAAGTGATAAATTGAAATCTTCATAACGTTGTGGAAATATGTGAAACCGCTTTTATCAGCTGCAGAATTTTTCGAAATGGAGAATTACCTCTTGATATTGATGGTCAAATAAGATTGCCAATTAATTTTTGTTCTTTATCAGAATCGAATACTGTGTTAATACAGGGTATGTTTCCTAATATTGTAACTACATAATTACCGAAATTAAGATTGGTTAAGCCAAAGATTAATATTAGCATGTACGAATAGAGATGTTATAAGTTTCAATGTGGAAGTTATGAACAAAATACCAAGTGTAAGCGTAGCTTATAAATTTATTGCTACCGTCAAAAATCCGGATGAAGCTGTGAACTATCCAATCGAATTTTTAAATTCATTGGATCTACCAAGTATTCCGCCTTACTATTTACAATTAAAAGTAGGTATTCCAATTATAATGTTAGGAAATTTAAATCATCCAAGATTATGTAATGGCACCCGATGGGTAGTTAAACGATTAATGAAAATGTTAATACCAATGATTCCACCTGATCTGCCATTTGAATTTAAGCGTTTGCAGTTGCCTATTCGAATTGCTTTTGGCATAACAAATAATAAGTCTCAATGCCAAACGCTTGAAATCTGTGGTATACATTTGCAACATCCAGTTTTTTCTCTTGGCCAACTTTGTGTTCACGTGTTGGAAAACCATCCGCTCTATTCATTTATTCGACCTACTATGGAAAAAACAAAAATATTTCTTATCAAAAAGTATTGAAAACAAGAATATTCAATAAAACACCTTTATAACAAAAAAAAAGGAATATTTTGCTTTTTATTTACGCCCTGCGAAGCGGGCGGGGTTTTGCTAGTACAGCATAAATGTTTCCGTTACAATATAATGTTACATATGTGTATATGTATATGTGTGCATTGATATAGGTAAAGGGGAAATTTTCAACAAATATTAATAAACAAAAATCATTTTAAAATTTGTGGTTCATCATTAAATCGTAAAAAGAATATATTACAAAAAAAAATTAACAAATAAAAAACTGAATATTAAAAAAAAATTGAAAAACGTACCAAGTAGGTATGCGCGAATCACAACACTCAAATGAAATAAAAAAAAATAAAAACAATAAATTAATAATTAGAAAAAATATAGCATTAAAAAAATTTTACTTAACAATAAACTAAAAATATCAAATAAAATAAATCAAAAATGAGGAAAATATGACCCCCTAGGACCCAGCCAAAAACTCAAAAGCAAAAAAATCGAATTTTATCGCAAATTCACCCCGGCAAAAAAAAACAAAAAATCTTTCTATTCGCCACTGTACCTTCGGCGGATTTAACCTCACGCCTTCTACTTTAAATTTACCTAAAAAGAGATCTCTTTATTCAGTTGGACCTTCACAGATACTTTGACCCCTAACTAATTTCAAGGTCAGCAAATGGTTCGAGGAATTTTGGTTTTTCCCGAGTGGTGCACTTTGTTTAAACGAATTTTATTTTATTTGGCTTACTTCGGCCACAGTAAAAAAATTTAACTAAAAGAATAAACCACAAGTACTAAAATTTGAAAAACAAATTTACAGAAAACAAAAAAAAAATTCACACCAAAATTTTTTAACCTAATACGATGTCTTTTTAGGATTGGTGTTTCCAAGTTTTAAAACCTCACAAGCCTGTTTCTCACTCTTTTCAAGCAGCTCGTAACAGCGGTATGGATAAGGGGTAGGAAGGCCACCTCACCAGTTCCGGTGTTTACTCCGCAGCCGGCTCGTTTTTTGTCTGTCGGGTCTTGTCTCTTGTATTGTTCGTTTTGTCTTGTCTGTTGGTGTCATTGTACGTAGTCTCTGTTCGGACTTCACCAGAGCAGTTTTCGCCTTTTTCGTTAAGGAGTCGGGGTTCTTCTTGGATAGGCTCCTGATGGTCATGTTGCACTGTTTTTCCGTCCGAAACAATTCCTTCTTAGGTATATTATTTTAAGAGTATTTACAGGTGGGCCTCACTCAACACGTACTTCGCATAGCACGGCCTCGTTTTAACACGGTTGACTTTTTGTGACATATTTTCGCTTAACACGGTTCAAAGCCTTGTTTTGCACGGTTTCTGAAACAGTATTTTTTTCGATAATTTACACATGCTTCACGAAGAACACTCATGTTATGTCAATTCATGTACATATGCGTACGCCTCATGCATACATACATACTTGCTGTGTTTCTCAGATTTTAATTCCATAGTAGGGGCTTCCCCATATTAAGTTTGACAACGCGATGATAGATGAGAGAGTGCTATTTGCTAAGTTATGTTCACAAGAATAATAAATAAAAAGAAAGGTTTGCTTAGTTTTTTTCTGTTGTTAGACTCATTTGCTGACTAGGACGATAGGTACTGCATGTGAAGGAGATAAAATAACTAGTGATTTACAATCGTGTCAAAAGGTTGGTTTTCAAAAAACTGTTTCACTTTTAGGCTTTTGTTTACAAATTGGTTTTCTAGATTTTGAATATGTCAACAAAAAAAGATAAACAGCCGCTTAAGAGAAATGTTATTTCTTTTGAAACAAAGTTACAAATTTTGGACCGCTTATCGAATGGTGAAAATGCCACGGCAATTGCGAAAAGCTTAAAATTGAATGAAGCTTCAGTACGTACAATTAAGAAAAATGAATCGGCAATAAGAAAGGCAGTAGCTGATGGTTCTTCAACATCTCTAAAACATTCCAGTCGACTCCGTCCGCCAATAATGGAAGAAATGGAAAAAGCACTAAATATTTGGATTGAAGATAATTGTCAAAAACGAATTCCTTTGAGCAAACAAATCATCAAGGAAAAAGCACTGAGAATTTATGAGCATTTAAAGACAAGTAAAGAACCTTCGGTAAGCGCAGACTTTACGGCAAGTAACGGCTGGTTTGAACTTTTCAAAAAGAGATTTGCAATTCACAATCTAAAAATACAAGGAGAATCGGCATCGGCTGATGTAGAAGCCGCTAAGACGTACCCACGAGAAATTCAAAAATTTATCGAAGAACAAGGATATGCAACAAATCAGGTTTTTAATGCAGACGAAACTGCACTTTGGTGGAAGAAAATGCCAGATAGAACTTTTATTTCAAAAGAAGAAAAATCTGCACCTGGATATAAGGTATCCAAAGACCGAATAACGCTGCTATTGTGCGGAAATGCATCAGGTGATTTTTTGGTAAAACCAATGCTGGTTTATAAATCACTAAACCCTCGTGCGCTCAAGGGTACAGACAAGAGCACGTTACCGGTTTTCTGGAGGGCAAAATTTGAACTTCAAAGTTCTGTTGTTGCTGGATAATGCTCCTGGTCACCCACAAAATTTGGCTCATCCTAACATCAAAGTCATGTTCTTACCACCCAACACGACTTCACTGCTGCAACCAATGGATCAAGGCATAATTTATACCTTTAAGACTTACTACATCAGAACTTCTTTGCGGTGGGTCTTAAATCTAACAGAGTCTAGCGAATTGGATGTCACAAAAGCATGGAAACAATTCTCTATTAAGGACTGCATCCAAATCGTGGCACAATGTTTAAAGGAGCTAAAAAAGTCTACATTAAATGGATGTTGGAAACAACTTTGGCCGTCAGCAGTCGAACAAGAACATGAAATCGAGTCGCGTGAAGCTGAATTTGCTGAAATTTTAACGCTTGCTCATTCAATCGAAGGCGAAGGATTTGAAGACATGTCAACCGGAGATATTCATGGTTTATTGCAGGAAACGGAGCTAGAAGAAACGGACTTAATTGACATGATCACACGAAGTTCTGGCCAACAGAATGCCAGTAGCAGCGAAACAGAAAGTGAGCCTAATGAGATAGCAGTGAAGGATATAGCCCATGGAATGAACCTCGCATTAAACTTGGAGTCGTTTTTCTTAAATGCTGATCCTTCAGTTGAAAGGCGACTCAAATTCAAAAGAGAACTGGCACTATGCATGTCACCTTATAAAGAAACATACAAAAAGCTTTGCATTAATCAGGCAAAAATTACTGATTTTTTCATAAAAAAAACATAACATTTATTATTATTATTATTTTCTGAAGTCTAAATAAAAAATTTTTCACTAAAAATCCAAAATCCAGGAAAAAAAATTTATTTTTGTCGTTTTTCAAGCAATTATGGCACATATCTCTTCTTTTGCACTGGCTTCTTGTTTCGTTTAACACGATTTTGTTTAACACGATCTTTTGCAGGAACGCAACCCCCGTGTTAAATGAGGTCTACCTGTATTATTATTACTCGATTGATTTTTTTTAGTTTTAGTTCTGGCCATCTTGGAAACAAAGGCTTGATTTGAGACGCTGAGTTTTATTTTTTGAACTAAATTTTAACCTTCTTTTTGTTCCATCTGAAAGTTCTCCGAAGTTCCTGCTCCTTTCAAAAGTCTGGCATGCAGCACAGGATAATCTACATTGTCACATGTTTTCCTGATGTGCGATAAGAGGTTTGTAAGCTCATCCTGGTCAAACGACTTCCGTAGGATTACACACTGGTTCATGCTCTGGCAATTGTCATTACTTATGTAGGCGGTTTCATTGGGGAAATTATTTTCGTCTTTGTATATACTGTCCGCAAATCGATAGATTGAATAATTAAGATTGCAATGGTCTTCAAAGTACTGTACCAAAAGAAACTTTGGGATGAAATAATATCGAGCTTAAAAACCGCGAACAAACAAAATCAGAAAGTTAATTATTAGCACAACCGGCCGGCGCGGCGTGCAAAAAGAATGGAAATGAGAAATGACAGATGGATAATGAAAGGAAGTGCTGAAGAAACCGAAAGCGCATCCAGCAACAAATGTAATGCTGCCACCACCGACTAGCTTAGCTATGTGCGTTCGATGATTTGATAAGGTAGGTCAGGTAAATCAATAAGATTAATCAAAAGAAATAAAAGGTAGATGAATTGAATGATGATAAATTTTATAAAGATAATCAATTTAGAGAACAGGGTGTCCTCAAAATTGTGGGCGCCAGAAAATTCTTATAGGTGTAAATTTTCAAACCTTGAAGCTGAAAAGTATTAGAAAGTAAAAGCCGACCAGAAAATAAAAAGGAAATAACGTTGAGTAAAAAAAAGAACAGAGGTATGTGAATTCTCAAAGGGGAAGTTAAAATGATTTTATTGTTGGGAAAACCGTGCCTAAAGACTGGAATAAAAACCCAAATCTTTTCTAAATATTATAAAAGTAGGTATAGAAATTGAAACTCGTTAATAACAAAGTAAAAGTAAGTGGTAAAGTTTACCAAATAGGGTTAGATGGACCGTTGGAAAGCGGAAAAATTAAAAAAAAAAACGGGGCTCCAATAAACTCTTGAAAATATAGGGGCGCTCCTTAGAACAAAAACCGATACTGCCTTTTGTTTGTCCGGTATCTTTTTTTCCGGCACTTTTTTCTTTCAACCCCGACACCAAAATGAATTTTAAGTCCCTAGACACCGGACTATTCAAATATTTGCAACGAAAAAAAATCTACAAAAGTAACTTGGTTGTGTGGGACCCCCTCAGGCTCTTATTTTAGCCAACGACCTTCGACCTCTTCGGTACAAGTACAATAGGGATTTTCTTTCCTGTATATCGGTATATAGTCTTCGCCTTTTTTTTTTTTTTGTTTTTTCCTCTATAACATATATCGTCTTCGGCTATAACATAATATTTTTTTTTCTTAATCACACTGTTTCCTCTTATATTCTTTTATTTTTCTACCTATTTTCTACAACCCTAACTCTTAGCTACCGGCAAAATAAAAATCAAACAAAAAAAACTCACCGCTTTCAATTGGTTTTTCTCTTATTTCTTTAATTTATTTACGCTTATTAAATGTCCTTTCCTTTTATCTTTCTTTTTATACACTTCAAACTATTGTGTGGCACTTGGCAATTTTCACACTTTCAACTTCACTTATTTTTTTTTCTACTTGCTCTTTTCTGAGCTTAACTTGTCTAAGCTTAGATGTTGATGGTTATGGACTGCTGCTAATCAACTGATCCCTTCTTGTAGGTACTTGTAGATACTCTTGTACAATAACGTACCCTGTCTGTACGTTATTTTCCAAAGTTGTTGCTGAATCATTGCTTTGATTGCCGTTTACGACAGTTTTCTATCTAGTCATTTTCCACCAATAGCATTGTATATAGAAACTATAGTATTATTATGTAGACTTTTTGACTGGTAGCGAACCTATTTTCTCCGGTCCAACTTAGCAGTCTCCGTTCCAAGCCATTTGTTTCACCATTGTGTGTAGAGAAGCGAATGCTGTGCCACCGTGCTCCTCCTGTCCAAAGCATTGTTAAATCGTGTTTTAAACTTACTTTAAGCCGCGTTTTATTGTGAATTTTCTATATTCACTTGTATTCATATCACAATAAAACGATTTTTGGCTATATTCACTTAGCAAGTTCACTTTCAATTTTACTTTAAATGTTGGTACCCTTGGCACTTGTTCTAAGGATAAAAAACATTAAAAATTTGCATTCAGAAGAATATAAATGCATACATTTTGTTTTCCATTTCTATTTTTCTTAATTTAATTCTCGATTCTCAATTTATTTGCCGCGTTTCAACTTTTTACTTTCGAGGTAAACAAACAAGTGTCACTTTAATTTTTTTTCGCAATGGCTGTGTTTAATAAGATTCACTTTTATTTTTAGGATCGAATAATCGAATCGAATTAAAATTCAGATTTCGATGCAGGTATTTATTTCACGGTTGCTAGTTTGTGAATTAAAAACTCATTAAGTCATAAGTTAGTAAGTGACTTATGAATTAAATGAGTCAAAAGCTTAGAGGAATAGAGAACAAGAGGGAAAACCATTGCTTCTCCTGCCACCACCACCTTAACACCACTTTATTGTCGGATTTCAAACTGGTTTTGAAAGCAGAAAATAAAGTGGTGTTTGTGAAGTCAGTTTGAGGACAGATGCCGTGGTGTGTGTGTGATTTTGCCTCTTCTTGTATCTCCTCTGTGGTCAGAAGTCACATTATAACGGTAGTCATAACCCCTTGATGTGCGCGTTAATTATAAAAAAAAAGTCATAAGCTAGCAAGTGACTCAAGTCACTAATCCCATTCCAGCACAGCGATTTTTCGTAGCAGTGCACAAAAGAGAGTGCTCTCGAGAGAGAAAAAATTTCCCCACCCTGCGAATTTCTGCCACCAAAATTTCTGTGGACAGAAATCGTGCACAGCCAAAACAAATACAACTGTCAAACTGGCGTTTTTCCAAGCGTTGCGTTGCTGCGAATGTTTTGTTCAAGGCGTTTCTTTACTTTTAAGACAATTACGCTCTTTCAGAGAGTTTCTGAGAGAATTTTACAACCACTCCTTAAAATATGACAGATTGTGAATTTCTGTGCACAAAAGTAAGGAAACAGACTTATTCAATCTGCTCTCGAAAATCAGAAATATTAACGAACACAACCCAAAGACTGCCAACCTCTGGGTTCCAAAAAAGAAATTTACCAACCATCTCTGTTGTTTACTTAGCTAAGTGAGTTATTTTTGTTCACTTACGCTATTCACTTAGGAGTTGATGTTTTTCCATGAGCGATGTTTTGCTTAAGTGAATATAAGTGAATATAGAATTTCAATAAAACTCGGCTATAGTTTCTAAATACAATGCTATAGCCGAGTTTTATTCGGAATTTTTATATTCACTTCACGTATATGCGCTCAATGAAACGCTGCACTAACGTCGCTTATACATTTAACTTTATTCCATAAACTCCATTTACCAGCCATCCCTGTTCATGGCCTGTCCCTTTGTTCACTTCTGCAAGTGACTTATTTTTGTCCACTTACGTTGTTCACTTTAGAGTTGTTTTTTTTTTTCATGTGCGATGTATTGCGATATTTTGCTGAAGTGAATATGAGTTCCCAATGAAACTCGGCTTATGTTTTTGTTTCTTTTGGGTGCTGTTCAATGTGCATCTGGTGGTCGCAACAGCGACAGAGCGACCAACCGACTCAAATCGCGTCGCTCTTCAATAAAATGTTTTAATTTTACAGTCGATCGGTGAGCGACGAAGGAAAAGATGAAGAAAATAAACACTTATAAGTTTAATTTCAGCTGTCCAAAGCCGCCCCGAGAGGATTTTAAAAATAAAAATGTCAACGATAAAGAGTGGAAAGAAGTTGGACAAATTTGTAATAATTCTGTGCTGTTTACTTATGCTGTTTTATAATTTACCAATTCATTTATTTTGAAGTCACAAAAAAAGTTTTTTTTAACAAAGTTCAAAAACAACAAAATATTGCAAACAAAAATATTGAGGCAAAAAGTATTTAATTAAAAACAAAAACCCTTAAACACAGAAACCAGAACAGATTTAGGTATATATTTTTGATCACAAAAAAATCTAAATTTAATATATAACATCAATACCAATATCAAACAACAACAGAATTAAGTGAAATAGTTAGCAAAGTATATGACAAAAATAGAAATAGCTTTTTTAATAATAGTCCAAGAGGAAAACGTTTTGCAATAAGAAAAGAAAAAACGACAGTAAATAAGAAGCAAAATAAGATCATAAAGTACAATTAGGAGATAAATTGAAAATAAAAAAAATAAAAATATTTCACTCTAGCAGACCAGCAGAAATAAGATTAAAAACGATAACTGATTTAATGTAATGTACTTTTTTGATAGTTAACTTGTTCTGAAGTTTTTAAAAAAAGTGAATTTAAAAAATAATAGAAAAGAAATTAACCTAATCATCACAAAAGTACGTTTAGGAACATTGAAGAAAATATGTACTTAACTATAAAAACTAGAACTGGCTTTTTTGACATTAATCCACAAATTCAAATTATTTTGGCAACCGTAACAAAAACAAAAATAAATTAAAAACGTAAGATACTTACACACTATCAGAATCTTAACTGTTCTTAAAAATACATTTTCGAAACTTACAAACTAACAATGGCTTCTATTTCAACTACGCAAAATAAACAAAATAAATATGGTTAAAACGAAAACAGATCACAAATACAATACAATATCCTAACAGGCCAATTATTCTAAGCATATTCTATGGGTGTGAATGTTTACCAAAAATCAACCTCATCATTAACTACCAAAAAACTTCATAACTGGGATTCAATTTATACACTAGCAGCCGTATTTATAATCGCATAATAAACTCCGCACACCTTTAAAACACGCTTATTCATTGAATAACACAAAAATCGTATTTATAATAATTTTTCGTCAGTGAATAAGGTCTGAATAGCTTTAACGCCGATATGCGTGTTTTAAGCGTGTTTAAGCGCATAAATGTCATTTGATTTTGAGTATTGAGTTGTCATTCAGGGGTTTATTTACAACTTTGAGAATTTTAAAAATAACTATAATGGAAATGTACTCAAATTACATTAACTTCATAAATAATTTGGATGTAGTAAATGTGTTTTCAATTGACAGTAATATGCATTGTTTTCCATTTTTGTAAATTGGTTTCTTACAAGTTTTCCAGTTCGGAAACGTTTTTGATTTTCCCTTTTTGGACAAAACAACAAAATTAAAGCCAAAGAATAATAGAATATACTGTAACTCGAACCCAACATTTAATACCAAACCAAACAAACAAAACGTTTAACCGAAAACACAAGCGGCAACACTAGTGTAAGTGTAGAAATATACCATGAGGGAAAAATGTTTGACAGGAGTGGAGAGTGGAGACCATGTGGAAAATACTGGAGAGTTCTGGATGTAATGTCATTCGATATAAATAGGCCGCCGAGGCAACCAGATGTCAGTTTTGATTATAGAGTGATAAAGTTAAGAAGAGTGAATTGTTGTTTACAAGTGATAGTCCAAAAGTCGAGTTGAGTTCGAATAAAGTATAGATACCGAATAAAAGTGGTAAAATTGAATTGAAAGGTAAAGTTTTATTTTTGCGAACTAAGCGCACGTTACAATACATATAGACAACGTATATTGTGTGACCTACATTTCATCTTCCATAGCTAAGAAAATATAAACAAAAACAAATTTCTGTTGTCAGTTTTAACGATTGAGAAACCAAATTAGAGAGTTTCTTTATGATTTTGACATAAGGTAAGAATAACTATAGTGATGAAAAGGATTATAAATAAGGATTTTTTATTCACTGAATAAGGTCTTAATAAGTTCTTATTCACTGCATAACTATTATGCATTTTAAGCGTGTAATAGCGAAATCTAATAAATACGGCTGTTGATCTTTGGTAACCATTCACACGCAAAGGTATAGGACGAAAAAAACGAACAGAAAATTAAAAGAGCAAGAGTAAAAAGTATGGTTTGTACAGCTTTAAAAAAGAACCAAACGGAAGTCAAACTTAATTGGAAATAAAATCCGATCGAATGTAAAAAAAACAAGAACAAAGTTGAAAGCAAGGAACTATTAAGCAAGGAATCACAGAAAGAGTATATATAAATGGTAAAAAGTACTGACTAACTACATGTTGCAGTTTAAAAAAAGTATCTGTGATACATTCTTTCCACTCAACCTGTTTCTTCTGTCTGTCAGTACCTACCCGGACTTCGAAAACACACGTTCAGATGGAACAGAGCTTGCAACTATACAAAGTCTTTTCTTGACAATTTCGTAGAGCCGAGGATAGAGATTTTTTTTTTTGGTGCCAACCATTTAAGAGGATCCTTGTTTTTCTGCAGCGTTACCTCTTGAAGATACTTATCAACCTCTATAATTCCAATAGCAGTTGGATTTACGCTTTTGAGCTCATCAGAAACTTTACTGTTGAGATCTGCCCAGATGGAGAAGGCCTTACTGGAAGTAGATGGCTGAGGTTCCTCAATGGACTCTACCTGTTCACTCTGTTGAGCTATTTGAACGCTATTAACTAATGACCTCACATTGGAGCATGCTCTTTGAAATGCAAAGTCACTTGTGAAGCCGTATCTTATAAAACGGAGAATCCAGAAGGGTACTCTCCGCATAAACATCATGCTTTTCGACGTCTTTAAATTTTCTCTTCAATGAATCGAAAACTGAAGTGGCCATTTTTTGAACGCAGTCAGGGAGCATGTTTTCGTTTTCGCTCAAAAACTGTTGTCAGTGTCGCAGTAACCCATTTGAAATAAGGATAATTTTCTGAAATAGTAACTTGCTTCTCTGAACTCATCACTTCAGTGACTTCTTTAAAAAGCGTTAAGAATTTAATTGAAAAAGATGAAATTTCAAAATCAGAACTGGAAAGATTTTGAACATCTGCATATTCGACGGCCAGTGTTGATAGCAGACTCTTTTTTACGGCGAGTACTCGCTCAAACATATCGCACGTCGAATTCCAGCGAGTCACCACATCTTGCTTCAGCTGACTTTCACCCAATTGAGCTTGCATGGCCTTAAAGGCCCCGACCCATAGAACGCGTTGCGTGCGGTAGAAGCGGCGCGGCAACTGATGCGGTGGGTTTTGCCGCGCGCAACTGATAGGGGTGACTCATAGAATCCGTTGCGGTGTTTTGACAGATAAATTTAGTCAAAATGGGGGCGTTCAAGAATCGCATCCGGATAGCTTGTTGTTGTTGTTTACGTGTGGGAAATCGAAAAAAATAAGTTATAATCGTCTAGCAATGATATTTTGAATGTTTTTCTGTTTTCAAAAGTCGAATTTTAATATTTCACAGCTGTTGTCTGTTGTCGATCGTTCAAAAAGGTATCTAAGATACGGCTATCCGAGATAGGCTATCCGATAGGTTCTTGAACGCGCCCATTGTCACTTTTTCCATATAAGAGAAAACTTCAAATTGGTTGTGACTGCGCATGTCTCTCTTCTGTCACCGCGTGAGAGCCGCGGCAAGGTAGAAAGTTGGGCTACTCGGCGCGTTCGGCGCGTTGTGCGCGGTGCTTATGGGTCACCTCTCATAAGATCGTGTGTATTTAATCGAGCTGTCAGTTGGAAGCGGTGCCGCACGCGCGCAACGCGTTCTATGGGCCGGGGCCTTAAGTCGTTCGCAAGACTGCTTCGGCGGAAAAGCTCCACAATCGACTTAACTTTCGTTTGTGTCTGCTTTATTTTTTGGAGACCCCTTTGAACGATTATGTTTGCATTGTCATTGGTGAGCGCAACTACCTGGTTTTCTATATCCCAATTATGGCACATTCTCTTGAGTTGTTGTAACAAATTATCAGCAGTATGGCTTTCGGAAAAATGCTGACAATCAAGCATACATGTAGTCAACTCTGTCTTCTCGTTTATAAAATGTGCCGTTAAACTGATATAGCTCTCTGTTGTGGAAGAGGTCCAACAATCGGTTGTTTTGTTAGGCAAACATAACTTGCTTGTGCAAGTATGTAAATCTTTAATTTTTAATTTTGTCAAATTATAATAGTTAGTGAGGAGGGAGTTAGATAAAGTTTTACGGGTGGGCAGTTGATAATTAGGATTTAATTCAAACAAAAACTGTTTCAATTCCTTGCTTTCAACTATTTGAAAAGGTAAATATTGTTTTGTTACTAATTCCACTAAGTATTTATTTAACTGTTCGCTTTTTTTGGCAGAGACTGGCCTGTGAAGGTAAAGTTACTGGGTTATTTTAGTTGTATGTGCCATTCTGCTTTTTGTTAATAATGACAAAGAAGGAAGAGGAACCAGAGGGGCAGAAGTAATATTATGTTATGTTGTTGGCTCTTCGGTGGTCATCTCTACTTCCGCATCCGTTATTTGCTCTTCATGCACGGTAACTGCTGTTTGTGGGCTTTCCCTAATTGAATGGAACACCGTTGAATTTTTGAACGGGTTTAAGAATCGTCGTTTGCGTTTTCAAATTTTATAGGTGCCTATCGTATATACATAGGTACCTGTCGATTCTTAAACGCGTTCAAACATTTTTTTTTCTGGTAGGGAAGTAGGTATACCTATTCCAAGTGTGGTTGCATCTCATGCAAATTCTGTTTGTACCTACTTCGTAATGTATAAAATATAAACGAAAGTAGCACTTTTCGCTTGTGTTCTACGCGTAACTAATGTACATATATTTTCAATAGTCACAGAAACAGTGTATAAGAATACACATATGCAACACAGTTCTCTTTAACCGCCAAAAACCAAGCTATGAAAAGTGAAATAATGATAACAAAGAACAAGTTGCGACTGTTCAAATAGGTATACATATGTATGTATATTAACAAATCTGTATGACTCTTGCTTCATGTGCATATATTTTTTTCACAGCCTTCTCGTTGTCGGTTAGTCGCTCGTCATTAACTATAACCCACCCTCTGTTTGCATACATAGATATTAAAGAATTTTTTTTTGTCTGATCTCAGGCCAGAGCCAGTGGTCATTAAAAATCGTAACCGTTTAATTTTAGAAAAAAAAACAACAACAAAACATAATAAAAAATAAATTAAAAATAACAATATTAAGAAGAATGCGAACGCGTAGGAAAGAAATATGAACCATGAACTTAATATTGAGCACTCACTAAACATTGGAACAAGGCTATAAACTAAGGATTTTTGATAAATTTAAGGTCATATACATACCTTATCTCCTTGATATCAAAGCCCGATAACACACACAAATTTCAAAAAGTTCACTACCTTTATACAACCTTCAAACACACAAAACTGTTTTCTTTCTTTATTTAAAAAAGTCTTCTAAGCTAGTCAAAATTTTTCACTAAAAGCAAAACACGTCCGGCAAAGACAATGGGCAAAGAACAATGACTTATGAGTTATTACTAATTGACTATTCACTAAAGAGATGAAATTCTCAAGTCTCAACTGCTCATCCTAAATCAAATGGAAATGTTCTCATTATTCATATGTACCTATAACAAAAACAAATCCGGTAGTACACAAGTGCTAAAAAAAAACGGATGAAAATCTGGCAAACCTAAACCTTTGGAAGCTCAACTTAAATGCAGTCTTAAAGGTTGTTATTTTTCCAAAAATTTTAGTCTAAGATTAGATCTCTATCATCAGTATTGACACTAAAGTACACTAAAGTTAACCTTTTTTAAATTGGCAAAAAGTGATGTCAAAGCTGAGAAACGAGCTTTACTGTAGAATCACACCCCAAAGGATAATACACGAAGTACGGAACACCCTGTATATAGCTGAATAAATGCATAGGAGAACTTCCACGCGAAGCAGTACATCAAATAGAATACCCGCATCACTAGTATTTGAACATTATCGAACCACGTATTTTGAGCACGTGAAATACGTTTCTTGCCTTTACATAAACCTTTTTGGCACTCAAAAAACCAATCGCGTTATTCCGTTAGTAAGCAAGCATTTCAATGCGATGCACGCGACATCTCTTGCTTTTTGGCAAGAAACCCAACTCCTCAGCTAGTTGCACTGATAGTGCCTCTGTTTCCATCCTCTTTGAAAGGCCTATCAGTGTTCTAAAGATTGTGTTATTACAATACGTTACCAATAAAATAATATAATTGTATATTTACCATTGGCTTCTGATACCCTCTGCAGTTAGTCGTTGCCCTTCTTCACCCGAAGTTGAAGGCAATTCTTCTTGATTCATAGCAACGATATCTCCTAATCCTTCCATTTTTGATTTGCACTTTCTTTTTTTACCAAAATGTACTGATACTTGTTAAAACTTTCAGCATATTTATCCGTTAAAGATCTAACTGTTTTTATTCAATAACAAAAACAAAAAATCTCCCTCATTCTTAGGACATGATGAAGGGTTTAATCATTTCCTTCAAATCTAAGAGAAATTTCCTCAAAAAATTACCAAAAAACAACAGTTTTCAAAAAAGTCTTCCAAAAAGTAAATATTTGGCATCACTGCAAAAAGTTGGAAAGTCAAATTGACATCCATATGGCAGCAGTTTGTTTACTTCGGCAATAAATGTCAAAATACAAATAGATGGCAAATTGAACAAATAATTATAAATAGAATAAAGCATTCTTGCGATTAAAACTTGTTCCTCAGAATACTTTTATTGAAATACAGACATAAATACAAAGTGTTGTCACATTAAATTTTCCCAGTTTTAGAGAAGAAAAAAAATCTGAAGAGAGGTTAAAACCGACAATTAGAAAGTGTTTTTAAACAATTTAGAGGGGTCTCCAGCACTTTCATTTTCAAAATATATTCGACTGGAATGCCTCCCTACCTGTTAAATTTTAGTTCAAGCCCCAAACCCAACTCGTTATGTCCCTAAAGAAAGTTAAGCCGATAATTGTTTCGATCAATTGATAATATGACTCTCATTATTCAGTAGTTTTTTCCATCCATGCTTCTATCACTTTGCAGTTCCGCATCAGAGAAGAGAGTTGTGTTAAACTAACCGATTTAAGTGACCTATTATTGCATTGAAAATCAATTGTTAAAGTGAAACTTTTGTATAGAATTTGTTAAATAAGGTAAGTTCTCCATAAATGCATTGATTTAAATTCTATTATAACAACTGTAAGCTGGAAACAAATTTGAAATTAAAGCCAGACAGAGACAAATTTTTAGGAACGGTGCTTTTCGATTGGCAAACATTAAAGCAAGGTCAAAAGTGTTTTTCACGGATGAATAGTTTTTCATTTGCAATCAAAACAAAAAGTAAAAAATCTTTGCCTGAAATACTAAATTTTATATTTTTTTTTGTTCTTAATCAAGAAAGGTATTGAACTTTTTCATCGGTAATATGTAGATCTCAATATGCAATATTTTTATTGCAAAAGGCAGGAGCTCTGTGAAATCTTTTTCAAGAGTAAATTAATTTGAAGAAGTTGAGGCATTCTTAGTGACAAGAACAAACTGTCCTAAAAATCATATTTACGACTTAAGAAAAAAATTAATACTAGATTCAAATTTAAACTTAAGTCTAGGTGGAAGAAAAGTCACAGTACAAGAACAGTATTCTATGAAAACGAATCGGACTGGCTTCAGGAATCTGTTAAATTTAAAATGTTTCCATTACCCCCTGGTCGCCCTCAGACTAGTTTTGATCTTTGGAGTAACCGAAGAAAACGTGAATGGGTAGATGATCTTCGAAATACTGTTGCAAAAGAGCTTGTATTCTCTGCTAAAATGAATTTCCGAGCTAGGACTGTTCGCGATAGTGTCAATATCAAATGAAAGAGAAAAAAAAAATTTACAGCTGAATCACTTAGTATGAAAACATTGCTGCTTGCTGGCGGTAGTAGGCAGAAAGATAAATTAACTTCGGAACTGTTATTTGGAGAAGTGAATTTGTAAAAAAAAGAAAGAAATAGTGTGTTTATTAAAATTCGGAGCTCTTCAGAACAAAATTATCTAGAAGTGTTGTGAAAATGCCAGTGAGTTGTTGTGTGAAACAGTGTTCAAACCATACAATGAACACATAAAACATTTTTCCACGACTATGGAACAGGGTTGCCAATTTATCGACTTTGTTGTTAGAAATGACGACTTTTGCTTATGTCATATCCTAGCGAATAAAAAAAAGTTTTGACGACAAAAATTTTTTAGCGACATTAAAATTTTTTCCCGAATCAAAGTTCTAGGTTTAAAGTTTATTTGAACGGAATCCCCGAACATTGTGTTTTGTATACTGCCCAATCGATTTGATAGCGATCGACTAAGTTCCAATTGATTGTTTCATATATGGCTACACTGAACCAAATTTGGTAGTCAGATTGAATAAAAAGTAGGTAGAATTGAAGAATGGGTGATCAATATAAGGTCAATGAAACCCATCCGTTATTTTGAAAAATATTTTGTACTATTCAATAAATTTTGTTGTTTTGAAGAAATGCATAAGATTTTTCGTTTTTATGTTAATTCCACAAAACTTTGTGAAATTGAATAAATTTCATCATTCTTCACTGAAATTAAGTGAATAATCATTCTTCAACTTGACAAAATGTTTCCGAACTTTTCATCATTTTCACGTAATATTTTATTCAAGTTGAAAAAAAAATCTTCACTTTAACACTAAATTTTTTTTGAAATTGAATAAACATTCTTCCAATTGGTGCATATTCTTCTTCAAATCAACAAATTTTATTTGTTAATTTAACACATCCATTTCATCAATATGATGCCTTGTGGTCTTCAAATTGAAGATTTTTTTTCGATTTAATGCACGTGCGTTCCGTCAAATTGATAGAATATTCTTCGGTTCAATGGTTTTTTTTTCTTCAAATTTACTATCATTTCTTTCATTTTACGAATATTATTCTTCATTTTAACGCTTTGCTTTATTCGAATTCATAGAAAAATTGTATTGATCTCTTCAAATTTGTGAGAAATCATTGCTAAATAAGAAGAACATTTCCTTAAAATCAAACACATTTAAATATTTCAAAAACAAATCCAATTTTTATTACAAAAAACTCATTTATGGTTTGTTTAACTTATTAATTAGTGCACTAACTTTGAATTATTTTTATCACATCATTGTACAAATTAAAAATCTTGAAACATAGGTCTTTTGCCAATAGAACCGAGTTCTGCATATATCTAATCCCGTCGAAGTATACCACTATGCCGTAAGGTTCTAAGACAGTTCACAAAGAGACTGTGTATCAAATAATAAATTGTCTGAAAAAAAAAATAAAAAGAAAAAGCAATATATTTTTAAATTATGTATCTATTTTCAGTACAGATGTTTTTTATATTTACTTACTTTCAGATAAGTCTGTTCTTCTATTCATTTCAGCTAGAATAGATTTATTTGCCCTGTAGCTTTCTTCCGGTTTGGTTTGAGTAATAGTACCCCTAAGTACCCCTAGAATATGAGTAAAATGTAAAAATGTAATTTTTTCTTAAATGCAATTGGATATTAGTACTTACATATTTTGTATGTTTCCTTGTTTTCCACAACACTTGCGGTGTTAATATTTATCTTGAAACACGACTCACAATCACAACTCTACTCCAGAACTTCACTTAATTGAATAAATCATGACTTTGAGAACGGTCAAACAAAATAATTAAGAAATTTCTTCAGTTTGAAGAAAATTTCTTCAATTTGAATAAGACACTAAGCAGTATTTGAAGAATTTTCTTCAAATTGAAGAAAATAAAACAAATAATCCGTTAAACTGTTCAACTGCTTCAGCTTGTACAATAACAGGTTGAAGAAATATTTTCAAGTTGACAAATTTCGTCAATATGAAGAAAATACTGGAGTGATTTCTTTTAAAATAATGAACAATTTATCATTTTGAGTATACAGTTAAAACTAAAGATTGAAGAAAATTCGTCAAAAGGATTAATTTCTGGAATTTAAAGAAAAAAAGTATTCCACTCAGTGAAATTTATTCAATTTGATGAAAATAAAGCGAACGATTGGAATCGTTACGAAAAGAAGAAAATTCTTCATTTTCGTTAGTGTGAAGAAAATATTAGCGCTTAAAATACTATATTATCTCTGAGAAGTTAGTCGTGTAGGCCACAGGGGTTGCACTCATTTTTTTTTTGTATTTTAACAGTTTAATAATTACTGATGAATGAATTTAAACAAAAATCGATATTCCGATCAACCACAAATCTTTTATGTAAGAAAAAATTGCAAACTTAAAAAAAATAAAATTGACTTAATACTCTCGACTTATCTTCTGCCATTTGAATCTAAAAACTAAATTTAAAAAGAACCGTTTCTTAATGAAACATATATTTTACGTAAGTGAAGAAAATTTGAATAAAAAATTGTGATTTTGAATAACTGATTCATTGAAAACTAACAAAATGTTTTTGTTAATATGATAAAATTGCATTCGTTTGAATAAAATACTAAATCAAGCAGCATTTGAAGAAAATATTTTCGTTTTGAATATTTGGTCTTCAATTCGAAGAAAAGAATAATGAAAAATTGTTAATTTGAATAATTTATCCTTAAAAATATTAACGAAAATGTTTTGTCAATATCACTTACAAGATGAGGTGGATCTAACTATTCCAGTTCGTCAACATGACAAAATTTCGTTTGGTTGAATAAAAAACTAAATCATGCATCATTTGAAGAAAATATTTTCGTTTTGAATATTAGGTCTTCAATTCGAAGAAAAAAACTATGAAAAATTGTTGTTTTGAATAATTGATTCTTCAAAAATTAACAAAATATTTTCGTCAATATCACCTACGTGATTTGGTTCAGTGTAGCTTTCTTTTAAATACACGGAGAGAAATGAAAAATCGCCAATTGCAAATTTCTAGTTTGTAATTTGCAAAACATCTTTTTTTGGTAAACTACTCCGGTTTTATTACAAATTGATGGAAAAATTAGTAATCTATTTTTCTTATCGTCTCAAATCACAAAATTTTTCGAAAAGAGATTTACGATTAGTTGTCGTAATACTAGCATTTCGTCATCAGAGTAGCATACGAATTTTTGAATCGCAATCTACTATTTTTAGAGAACAATTTGGGATTACAATTTATTAATCTTGATTTGCAAAATAAAGATGGTGATTTGCTTTCTCGAAATGCACAAATCTGAAAATGAAGGGAAGATTTAGGTATTGACCCAAGAACACTGTAAATTCTGAAAATATTTATTGATTTAAGAGCAAAACAGCAAAGTGAATTACAATTAGTTGATTCACATTTTACTTTTTTAAGGCAATAACTTTAATTTGTAATTCCATTGATAACTTATCAATCATAATTTGATACATTTTTGGTGATTTAGTGCTCAATGCTTAAGCAATGAAAATGTAAGCTAGATATACCTACTTATTTAGTCCCAATCAATTGCAGTTTACTAAAATGGGTACATATTTCCCGATTTGAGATTGCAAAACTGTAATATACCATAGGTATATAAAAGTTATGCATTTTCGAGTTCATGCATGTGTACATAAGAACCTTCTAGAAAACTTTGGAAGATTGGTATCTATTTAGGGCCGACGACGACGCCAAGCTTGCGCCGTTGGATCGGCGGCGGCGTCGGTTGAATTTAAATTGTTTTTTCTTTTTTTCACAATGCAAAAATGATATGTGTATTAGGGTGGAGCGTTTTTTTTTTTTTTTGATTATTGCTTCGGCATACCTGTTAAAAGTTGCTGTTTTAAGTCATCATTGAACATTAGAAAAATCAATGAGCTCGAGTTATGTTTAGAGGTGCCCCCGTCATCATTATGTTTTGAAAAATTTATAAATATACTGATGAAATCATAAAGATTTATGAACGTAGAATGGCTTCCTGAGCGATTCCGTGTGAGTGTAACACAATAAAAATGTCTGAAACATCACGATAGTTAACTTGTACTATCATCTAGTCCTTGCCATGAAAAGCCAGAACTAAAAGTTTTGCCAGCTCAAAAAAAAAAAAAATTAAATTTGCCATTGCTGGCCCTAACCTGTGATCGTACTGGAGCATCTGATAGAGCCGCTGTCATTATAGCGTCTTCTGCCTTAAAAGATATTGGCATTATTTCATCAAACGATCCAAGTAGTGTCATTGATCGCTCAAAGTTGTGACGTGAGATAACTAAAGCCAGATTAACTTTACAAGAGGCAGATCGTAATAAAATTCATCGCGGTTTGTATTTTGATGCCAGAAGGGATAAAACTTTGGATTGTATTCAGAAAGAAAGTAAATTTTATAGAAAACGAGTTACAGAAAATCATTATGTGACTTTATCGGAACCAGGAAGCAACTATTTCGGGCATGTTACATGTGAGTCAGGGCCTGCTAAAGGTATTAAAGATACTATAATAACTCACTAGAAATCTACGTCAGTAAGACTAAGTGAAATAACTGTAGTTGGCTGCGATGGAACTGTAGAGAATACAGGTTTCAAAGGTGGTATTATTCGTCTGATGGAAGACGATACAGTCGATCATCACAGTGGTTTATCTGCCAATTACATGCTAATGAATTACCACTGCGGCATTTGTTATTACATAAAAATGGAAACACTACAGGACCGAAATGCTTCTCAGGTACCATTGAGTCTCAACTACTAAATTGTCAAATAATGCCATTAGTCCAGTTTAGCATTATAACTAAAACATTGCCTGAAATCGCCAGAAATGATTTAAGTAGGTACCGACCAGAAATACCTTTACGATATAATGACCGCTATCAGTACTGGTATATTTGCTTTTGATTTGGCTAATATGGAACCTGGACCTTTTCACCACTCTAGATGGCTGACAACAGCTACTCGAATTCTTAGATTATATGCCTCTAAAATCGACCCAGAAGAAAACTTAATGGTATTAGCTACGTGTGCGATGTGAGTTTATGGCGCTATGTGGTTTACAATAAAATGCAATCCCTCCTGCATAAACGGAGCTAAGCATCTGAGGCAAACCATTAGTCTGATGTCTGAGTCGCTTTTTGAATTCAGACTTGAGGACAGTCATTGACAAAGTAATCCAACGAAATGGATATTTCGAACACTCTGAAAATATTCTCATTGCCATGCTCGGAGATGACCGAGAAATCATGCGGGAACTGACATACCGAAGAATTATAAAAGCAAGATCAAATAATAGTGCTCCAATTCGTAATTTTAAGGTGCCTGCATTTAATTACGATGCCGATGAGCGATGATTATCCAGAAATGATTATGTGGCAAGACTGTAGTATTACTAAACCACCTTTAACGAAAAGTATGTCGGATGAAACATTAAGAGGCATTGTCAAAAATGGCCTCGGCGTAAGTCGCAATATTCATGACTTTCCATGTTATACCCGAGCCGTCGAACGCTGCATCAAATTGGTGACAGAACACAGAAGCCTATATTATGATAACAAGTGATTACATAAAAAAATACTTTTTTTTCTGTTTTTCAACTGTGTTGGGGCACCTCCAAACATTAAGACAGGTCGATGAAATTTTGTACGTTTGTTTTATACAAATTAAAACATTAAATGTTTAAATGAATTTTTAAAAAAGTTTTATTGAACTGGCAGCGATTCTGCCTCACAAATAATTCACAAATAACTGACAAAGATTCTCATAATTCATTAAGCTTAAATACTAAATCTGCACTACCCAAAGCCAACAATGCAACTCATTCTCATATGTAGGTATTCGAATTGCCGCATCTTTCCCACAGCGACGATAGACGCTGACAGCAGCATTCTTTACTTCTCAGTTTTCGGCTCGTGTAGTGGCTGTCTATCTACCTGTTGTGAATTTGATCTTGTTGTCGTTAACTCCTCCCGCCTTAAGATCGGACGTCCACGTTCGACGTAGCTGGCCTCAAGAGGTGAGAAACATCTTCTAGACCCAAGGTTACAGTGGGTACTACGTTTTTGGGAACTTGATGTGGTTCATTTATCCTTAGATTTTTTCTTCGCATGAATCTGGTGACAAGGTAGGCACCCATCAAGATGAATATTATTGTTGTAAGTCCGATATTGATAGCAAAGTTAGTGTTGTTTTTTGTAGTTAATAGGCTTATCTGCGATGTACCGTTTATGCTGAGTTCTCTCATCATCTCGAGGGATAATCTTTCTTCAGTGATTGCATTTTCTGATTTAGGTTGTAGAATAGCGGGCAACGGTTGGTGCTTTGTGATCTCCATGGTTTCGTAGAGCTTATTGTTAACTTCAATTGACGTGTTGACATGTTTAATCAGGTAGGAGCCATTTAACATAATTGCTTCGTTGTTGATTTTGAGAGGACCATTAAACTGATTCAAGAATAAGACATCTGTTGATATTTCTTCCACTGAAGGTACGTGTTGGTTGTTTACCAGAGGACATGATGATTTTTGGCTTTTCAGTAGCTTGGGAGTGCATGTACTATTAGTTATATCTATTATATTATTTGAATTGCAAATAGTATGTTTATTGTAAGATTTACATTTGTCTATAATTCCATAAAGTTTGTTACTGCAATCTAAAACATTATAATATGGTATTTTATTAATTTTAGAACCAATTTTTACAGGCTTAAGTAAGAAAGAATTACAAATAATTGGACTTAAGGTCGGTAAACTGATAATATAAATTATGTTTTTGCCATCAGATGCAATTTTTACATCGGCGAATTCAAATGCTTCATTTATGTTCATATAAGGCATGTTCTTAAGGATCTGTTCGGACAATTTTATTTCTGAGCTTGTTAAAATGTAGGAATTTACAATATTTGCCTTAGCCCAATGAATAGCGTAGGCGACATTCACAATTTCTTCTTTAATTATATCTAGCTTATATTTTATTTCCCAAATTTCTTTATCTATGATTTTTTCATTTACAATTTTGAAAACTCTATTGGTCATATTAGTTATTTCATTAATTTTACTTACTGTAATCCTATTGATAACGGCTTGTTTGTTATTATTCTGTAGTACGTTATTAATTTTATTCTTAATGATTTCATGGTCGTGGTGATCAGGGTTCCCTGCAATCCACTTCCATGCACTGCCGATTACATTTATGGATCTTTTATCTTTTCTTTTGATTTGTAGTCTTTGAAAATGACTTCTTATTCTTTGGACTTCGAATTGCAAAATTTGGTAAAAGGAGTGATTCTGATTTTTATTTAGCATTTCTTCTAATCTCGTTATCAAATTGCCGTATCCTTCTAGCTCTATTACATGAATAATCTTGAACGTGCCATCTTGTATTGTTGCGGTTCCCGTGCTAACCTTAATAAGCTGGGAGTTTGAATAATCTAGAATCTGGACCTCTGCACCGCAAAGGGTGAATATTGCCCTGTTGGAATAAAGGTTTAATTTTTTATCAGACTCTTGTGGACTACTTTGCCTGATCGCGTTTTAACTGTGGAATTAAGATTTTCTCTAACAATTTTTTTTTTATATCTAGGATCTAATTTATTTCCTACTCTTTTATTAGTTTTTACATAAATAGTTTCTCCTACACGATAAGTTCTTATAGGTTGTTTTCGTTTGTTATGGTAACCTAGATCCGCACTCTGTTTCTTTAAGATAGCCTCAACAGTTTCCCGTCTTGCGTTTACAGCGTATCAACTCAGAAAGGGTCGAATGGAACCTTTCTATCTGGCCATTCACACAACTGGTGTAAGGAGGTGCTTTATAAACAGTTATGCCAAACATATTTTCTAACATAAATGTTATAGAATTTGACCCTAAGGACTTTTCGTTGTCCATTACTACTGTTTGTGGGACACCGAATGCCAGTATTAATCCTCTGAGAGGTTCTTTAATATCCTCTGCTGATCTTGATCTTATAATTTTGGCTAGGGCATATTTAGAGAACTTATCAATGGCTGTTAGGATTACCTTTTTGTTAGTGAAATAAATGTCTATGTGAATCATCTGTCCAGGGTATTCTGGAATAGGGGTTGGTTGTAATTCGGGTTTATTAGGATGCCTTTCATATTTATTTTCTTTGCAAACTTTGCAAGATTTGGCTATCCTTTCGGCTTTTTCCTTCATATTAGGAAAAAAGAAATGTTGTGAAATTTGTATTCTATTTTCGCGTGCATTTCTATGGGCACGATTATGTTCCTTTATCACTTCATCTTCCTGCCTAATTTCATTCGTGAGATCTTCGACCATGGTTTTGGAGAAGCGCGTCCTGTATTGCTTAAAATGTCTAGGATACACTTCCTGTATTAATTCACATATATTATCTTCTGCTTTTATAACATTTGTGACACTTGGGTTAAGATATTTTTTAAGTATTTCAATTAACCTTTCTCGATCATATCTTGCCTCTACCACTATATGCCGGTGGTAGGTTGGAAAAACAATCTTAAATTCATAAGAAGGAGAGTCGCCTACCGATAGAAGGATTTGGTTTTTGAATCCGTTTATAGGAGCTTTTACAACTGGGATAGAGTCTTGATCCAGATTTTCGTCGTCGTCTTGGGACACGGGTAGATTGTTGACGTGTGACTGAATGGGTGCTCTGGACAATGCATCTGCTACCACATTCGTCCTTCCGGGCTTATATTTCATTTCATAATTATATTCCTCTAACCTTGCCTTCCATCTTTTCATCTTAGTATTATTATTTTTGTTGCTTAAAGCGAATGTCAAAGGTTGATGATCTGTGAATATGCACACTTTTGCTGAACCATAGAGATATGCTCTAAGGGAACTCAAGGCCCATATAATGGCTAAAAGTTCTTTCTCGCTGGCAGAGTAGTTCTCTTCCGGTCTGGAAAGTGTTCTTGAAATAAAGGTTATAGGCTTTCCCTTTTGTTCCAGTACGGCCCCGAGTGCAAAGTTTGAAGCATCCGTGGTCAGGTCGAATGGTTCAGAAAAGTCAGGATAGGCCAAGAGTATGTCTTGGGAAACAAGGGAACTTTTTAATTTACAGAAAGCATCAACAGCTTCCTCATTAAGTTGAATAGATAATTTGGACGATTTTGACTTCGAGACTCGTCCCTCCTCCCCCCTTAAGAGGGCTGTCAGGGGTTTAGCCAGCTTTGCATAGTTTTCGACAAAGCGCCTATAATACCCTGAGAGACCAAGAAATGATCGTAATTGCTTAAGAGTATTTGGTATTGGAAAATCAAGGATTGCCTTTACTTTATCCGGATTAGTTTTAATACCATTTGCTGAAACAGTAAATCCTAAAAATTGCACTTCTTGCTGAAAGAATTTACACTTATCTATTTGCACTTTCATATTTGCTTTATTTAATGTGAAAAAAATTTGTTTAATATGCTCAGCGTGCTCATTTTCATTCCTACTATAGATGATTATATCATCTATGTATACTTGACAGAACTTTCCAATATATTCTTGAAGTATGTCATCAAGAGTTCTTTGGAATATTGCCGGGGCGTTTTTAAGGCCAAACGGCAGTCGCACGAACTCATACTTCCCGTTATTAATCGAAAAGGATGTTTTCTCGATGTCTTCTTCCCTTAGAGGTATTTGGTGAAATCCGCTCTTTAGGTCGAGAACCGAGAAGAATTTATTTTCACCTAATTGTGAAATAACCATGTTAATATCCGGCATAGGATATCTGTCTGCAATAGTCACCGTATTTAATTTTCGGTAGTCTATTACCATTCGAAACTGTTTTGCCCCTGTGGAATCAGGTTTTTTTGGCACAATCCATACCGGTGAATTGTACGGAGACCGTGAAGGTCTTATAATGCCATCATCGAGTAGTTTTTGAACTTGTTTCTCTACTTCTCCTTTCAAAGACATAGGAAACGGATAGTGTCCACTATAAACGGGGTCTTCGGTAGATGTTCGAATCTCCGCGACTATTGACGTGGTATATGTCAATTTCTCATCGGGGTCTGCGAAAAGACTCAAATTATTTTGCAGAATAGGGCACAGTAGATTATTCTGTGAGGGTTTTAAGTTGCCAACCTTTTCTGAAAGAGAAGCTATATCGAGTGAATTAACAGCCTGCTGTCTAAGCTGTTTAATTTTGATATTGAAATTATTGAGAATTGACATATAGCTTTCTTTAGCATAGATTACTGCGGAGAGCTGTTTTAAGCTGTCATTCCCCAATATTCCATGAAAAGTTTTAAGATATGGGAGAATGTAAAATTTCAGTGGTGTATTTCTTAGATTAAATAAATTTAGAAGGGTATGCTGCCAAATTTTGACATCCCCTGCAATTGATTGTGCATAAAAAATTTGTTCGTTATTGATAGGGTTTTTAACCAGATCGGGTCTAATATAATTTTTACTCGATCCTGTATCGACGAGAAATTTTAACATTTCCCCGCTTTCCGTTCGACATTCGAAATAAGGAAGCGAGGAATCGCTTAGCCTAAAAAATGAATGTCGGTGTAATCTTGATTTGCTGAATTTGGATTAGGAAAATTTTGAGCATATTCCTCTAAGGTTTGCTCGTAACCACTGTCGGATTCTTCTATATATCCTTGATACTCAGTGTGGGAGACATCAGAGGTTTCCGAAGTTTCTGATAAATGGAAATTCATCTGCGGGGTCTGATTACTATTTGGGCGATACTTATTGTTATTAAATTGTCGATTATTATTCGAATTATATTGTTGCTGGTTCCGCTGACCAAAGTTTCTTTGTGCAGAAGAACCTTGGGTAATAGGTTCTTTTTTTATTACAATATTATCGGGGATTGAATCACTATTATTAGTAGTTGGTTTAAAATTCCTCTGAAAAGTGTTATTATTGAAACGATTCCCTTGATTGAATGGTGGAAAGGTACGGGTATTATTGAAACGATTTCCTTGATTTGACTGTGAAAAGGTTCGAGATTGATTGTTCTGATTGGAAGAACTAGGTCCAGGTTTTGATGTGTATGCCTGGTTTGTTCTGTAATTCTGGTTTTCCAGTTTCATACACAAGCTAAGTGCATGAGGGAGATCAGTCGGTTCTCTTATACCAAGAAGTCTGGGTAGATCTCCTTTTAAGCCCCTAATAAAGGTATCTAGGGCCTTATTTCGATAAGTTTCAGTCAAAACTTCCATAGGTTCTGGGCCTATATTCATACAGGAAATATTATTTAGAATTAAAGAAAGGTGGGAATATATAGAATTATAGTACTCTTGCACAGTTTTTCTTCCTTGCACAAGCCTCATCATCTGATATTCCAGTGTCCCCGAATCGCGTTTGTCCGCATAATGTAGGGTAAGACACTGGGAAATACTTCCCCAATCTAAGGGAGTATTGAATGACTCTAAAGCAATATCTGCCTTCCCTGTAATCTTATTTCTTATAACATTTAAAATTGCAAAGTATTTTTCCGTCCCTTTTAAACGTTCGTATATACCTAACACTCTCTCTACGCTCTTTTTCCAGGAGCTATACTCCCCTGGATCCCCAGAAAAATCCCTGATACTCCTCACTATTCCTGGAATAGTATCTGCATCTGTAGTTGTCGGTCTATTTCTCACTTGTTGAGTACTGACCTCTATGTTTTGAGAATTAAAATTTGGTTGTGAAGAGGACATAACCCTATGTGTCTGCCCTTCAATAACTTGTGAAACTATACTAGTAATTAATAATTCCAACTCTGGTGTAGCTTTGGGTATCACACTTCCTACTTGAGAGGCACTAGTTGTAGTTGACTGAGAAGATACGTTCAAATCTCTAGAAGGACCCGCTTCACTTTGATAATTATCTACTTCAATAGTTGAATTATCTACTTCAATTGGTCGATTATTTGAATCACTACTTTCACCTGGTTTACTACCTGCAGCTTTTTGCTGTCTAGTCATCATTTTTAATACAACACAAAAATTTTAAGAACAAGAATAATGATACTTAATTTGTATTAATTATCTGATTCGGCACAGTTACTTATCTTAAATGTAAATAATCAGTTACAATAAAAATTTTAATTTCTTACAGTAAAATCGTACGTCTTAACATTCCGTCTCCCTCGTTGTTGGTTAGACTAGAGATGAGCTGGATGGTTCTGGTCCCAGGATTTATGCACTTTTACGGCGAGCTATTTTTTAGGTCGACTTAAGAAAGTTTAGTGTAAGCGAATTTCTCTTTTCCGCGGCGAGCTTAACAGGTCGACTTAGGCGACTTAGTACGCGAACACTTTATTGCACTTTTTAACCTGGGCCCCACGTTGGGCGCCAATTAAAACATTAAATGTTTAAATGAATTTTTAAAAAAGTTTTATTGAACTGGCAGCGATTCTGCCTCACAAATAATTCACAAATAACTGACAAAGATTCTCATAATTCATTAAGCTTAAATACTAAATCTGCACTACCCAAAGCCAACAATGCAACTCATTCTCATATGTAGGTATTCGAATTGCCGCATCTTTCCCACAGCGACGATAGACGCTGACAGCAGCATTCTTTACTTCTCAGTTTTCGGCTCGTGTAGTGGCTGTCTATCTACCTGTTGTGAATTTGATCTTGTTGTCGTTAACTTACATAACAAGGCAACTTTTTATCACTATGCCGTTAAGAAAAAAAAAACTTCATAAAAATCCCTACATTATCGCTCCACCCTAATGTGTATGCATAAGTACAAGCATGAAATTCTTCCCTCGCGCTAGCAAAATTATAGAATGTTTGTCAATTCATTACCAGTTCAGTCCAGTGATGAGATGAGATGATTTTTCCAAACTGGTTTCTTACGGATTTAGATTTTTTTTCGGGACAACTGAAAGGAGTGAAATCCGTTTCCGTACTCAAACATAGAAAGACGAAATGATTCAATATCTTTTTTACTTTGTTCTTTGGTTTTTTTCTTGTGCTATGTACTCATTAGTACGCGCATTTCTTTTGTATGCAAAAACAACAAAACCATTGCACAAGAAATAGCGCGGCTCTTGTTAGTTGTATCATTGTCATAGCTCACTTCGATGTTTTTTCGTATATGTACGTGAATGAGTGATTAGAAATAGGGTCACTTAAAAAAAAGATATTTTTTCTAAATCAAAGTGAATAAACATGCTACAAAATAATCTGAAAAACTAATTCAATATGGTAAGACTATTATTTGACATGAGCAACATATTATTTAATTATTTAAACTCTTTTTTCTTTCAGATAATACCTTTGAAACTAGCTATGGACATAAAGTAAGAAAGACCCTGTCCATAGTATTGTTAAAATGCCAGCAACTATGATATACCTATTTATTATAAATATTCATATAGATATGTGTTCTCTACAAACAAAAATTTTTAGTTGTTTTAATGTATAAATTTACTATTTTCCAAATTTTAATTTAATATGTGTTCTTTTTATGCATTCCTACGATTTTAGGTGACCTTATTTTTATTATTTTTTAAACCGTAAATAGTTCAAGTTATTCACCCTGTTTCAGCATTGATAAAGACAAAAGGGTTATACACACATCTACAGTGTGTACACCCAAAACCCAAATACATTTAACGCTCTCAGGATCACTATTTAGGTACAGCTAGGCTTTTGGTTTCTGTGTTGAAATTTCTTCATTCGATTTTCGTCTGTTTTGTGCGATGTACCTACGCGTTGTTAAAAAAATATTCAAAAAGACATTTAGTGAGTGAAACCAAACAAAGTTATCTAAAAGTCATTTGTTTTGCGGTTAAATAATATAAAAGAAGACATTAAGTGAGTGAAAATAATAAATTGATAGTGAAAATTTTGGTCACTGACCTTGCAAAGTGCTCTGCTAAATGACATCTATACTCTGTCCAACAAAGATTGTCAGTACAGGCCTTACGGGAGAGCTTTTTTCGAAACTGTGGTGCCTGTCAACGCTCTCAGGACACCACACAAGTAATAATGTACGTAGCGCCCACTGAAATAAAAACAACCCACTGACCTACCTATGAGTTTTGCATGTAGTTTTAATAAAAATTTTGCGATAGTCCCCCATACAACTTGTCTGCCACACAGTCGATGGCAGATGAATGACTTGTGTGTTGTGTTTGCTATTCAATTCAACCCTCGTTTATTTGCTGAGTGCAATGAGAATGCGTACATTCAGACGGCGTTGCCATGACCAAATTTGACCGAAATAATACAACTCTTCCTTCAGAGTTTGTTAAAGAACTTTGAAAAATAATGCTTTTCTGAAGCTTTTGAGATAAATTTAATATGTAAGTACTGCCATCAGTGTATGTTGTTTTACTTTTTTCTTTTGTGTGCAAATACGTTATAATGCAACTATACAGGGTGTCCCGTAATTCGTTTTACATACTTTGGGATATGATTCTTGGTCATATTCTAACAAAAAAATTGTTCTACAATAAAGTCCGTTTCTCAAGTTTGACATCCCTTTTTTGACAATTTAAAAAAAGGCTAACTTTGGTGTACCCTGACCTGTGTTAAATTCGATATCTCTGTCAATACTGATGATAGAGACCCAATCTTAGACTCAATTTTTTGTAGAAATAACAACCTTTAAGACTGTATTTAAATTAGGCTTCCATAGGCTTAGAGTTGCCAGATTTTCAATTTTAAGTGGTGTTCAAATTTTCTTCCCAAAACAAAGTTTTGACTTTGAGGTCATTTTTTTGGAGAAAAGGCCTGATAAACATAGAGTTTCTTTATTTTTTACAGATGAACAAAACAATAATAAAGAAAAAACTCAGCATTAAGTTAACTCAAAAACTCATACATTTTATGATACTTGGAAAAATACGAAATGGGAAAAATTTAAAAAAAAATAAAAAAAAGTTCTTGCTTTGAGGTTTGTTTGAATAAAACAATAATATGATCACTTTTAGTAGTTTTTTTATGTATTTAATACAAATACAATTACAACAAGTGCTCAAAGCGCCCTCCTTCGTTTTGAATCCATGCCAGAGCCCGTTTTTGGATTTCATTGTGGATGTTTGCTTTAAATTTGGGGTATGAATGTTCAATAGGTAATTAAGTCGTATAAAAGAATAAGAAAACAAATTTGTTCATTAGTTTGTCAAATTAAGTCACGATTGCAGTTTGATCAGAGAGTTTTTTGAAATGCTTTCATTTACGAGAGAAGAATACGCAGACTTTTTTTTTTCTTATATGAGTTTTTAAATGGAAATTGAAGAAAAGCACAGCAAAGGATACCAGGAACTTTATACTAACTGAAAATCTGGCAACCCTTAGCCTATAGGAGTCAAATTTAAATACAGTTTCAAAGATTACAAGACTACAAGTAAGACAAGAGTTATCGACAGCAAATACCCACAATGAAATCCAAAAACGGGCTCTGGCATGGATTCAAAACGAAGGAGGGCGCTTTGAGCACTTGTTATAATTGTATTTGTATTAAATACATAAAAAAACTACTAAAAGTGATCATATTATTGTTTTATACAAACAAACCTCAAAGCAAAAACTTTTTTTTATTTTTTTTTTAAATTTTTCCCATTTTGTATTTTTCCAAGTATCATAAAATGTATGGGTTTTTGAGCTAACTTAATGCTGAGTTTTTTCTTTATTATTGTTTTGTTCATCTGTAAAAAATAAAGAAACTCTATGTTTATCAGGCCTTTTCTCCAAAAAAATTACCTCAAAGTCAAAACTTTGTTTTGGGAAGAAAATTTGAACACCACTTAAAATTGAAAATCTGGCAACTCTAAGCCTATGGAAGCCTAATTTAAATACAGTCTTAAAGGTTGTTATTTCTACAAAAAATTGAGTCTAAGATTGGGTCTCTATCATCAGTATTGACAGAGATATCGAATTTAACACAGGTCAGGGTACACCAAAGTTAGCCTTTTTTTAAATTGTCAAAAAGTGATGTCAAACTTGAGAAACGGACTTTACTGTAGAAGAATTTTTTTGCTAGAATATGACCAAGAATCATATCCCAAAGTATGTAAAACGAATTACGGGACACCCTGTATAATGATATTTCTCACTTTGGTTGTACAGAAAAGCCATTTAAATCCGTTATGAAAAATGATGTGGGACGTTGGAAATGAAAAATATATTGAACGACAATATTATTTTCATGCACGTGTGTCGCCACTGATTACAACTGTCTTTCAGGAAGGATTCGTTATTCGGGTTGGGGATACCTTTTAAAAAAAAACGCACCTATTATCTTACCTCATGGTGGTGTGGAAAAAGATGATCAAATTTTTGTTTAAATCGTAATTGTGAAATTAAAAAGCAAAAGTGGTAGCGCTGGTACTTTTCTCTCTCATTTTGAAGCGATTTAGTATGATTTTTTATACATGCTATGGGAACGCTGAAAGAGCTTTCACGTGTGATAGACTTATGCAATATGTTGCAGCCAAAGTGAGATGCCAACGTCCTATCTTCCCTGTACTGACAATCTTTGTTGGACAGCGTATAGCAACAAAGAAAATTTAAGTGGGCAGCCAAATTTCAATGGGCAGCCAGATTTCAATCATCGTGGTGATTTTGATGGGAGCAACTCATAGGAAGTTTATGAAATCCTTTGCCTCTGGGGACTTCAGCATTTTTATAACCATTTTCTTTGTAAGTACATAAATTAGAATTCATTCAATCTAAAGTATGTACGTATAACATATTTTCTATAGGTACCTATATGTAAGAAAGTGTTAAACATTGTTTTCTACATGTGTCGTGTTCTTATGCTCGATTGTGTGAAATAAAATAAAAACAATCCCATGTCTCTCGATCTCGATCTCGATCTCGATCTCGATCGTTTTGATCAAATTTCATTTTTTTGACTATATGTACAAAATTAATTATAATGTTTTTAGACGTGATATGTTTCTTAAAATTGCTGACAGTGCTTTCTTTGATAAAACGCTGTATATTATACCTAGTTAAGGAAATAATAATAGAATCTATAGATAAGCAGTATGAATGTTTTGTTCTATCCCATACAAGAAATGATTTTGAAATATTTGTTCTTGATGATTTTGAAAAAAAACCTTTTTTGTCTTACAAACTAGCTGACGGCCGAGATGTCTTTAAATTATCTAATATGTAATATAATGTACTGAATTCGAAATGAAATAAATAAAACTTTTATATAATTAATTTTTTTTAGCTGTAAGTTGCATCTGTATTTTTAGAAAAAAGTTGAAAACAATAAAAACACATATAAAAATGTATTCTTTTGTATTTATTCAATTATTATTCTCTACCAAAACGAAATAATGCAATGGTGTCTAAAAAGCCAATTCAAAAGTGAATTGAAAAACGAAAGTAACGGTTTGTATTTTGTAATTATAATACAATAATATGATATAGTAGTTTTTGGCTCTGTTTTTAATATTTTTTTTTACAGAAATATAAGAGTTATCACTCGCGAATAGTAGAATAAAACCTCTTCAACTTTAACATTTACTGATATAATCTAAATAATAGATTAACACTGTTAAATTAACATATTAATATGTTATAATTTTGAATTTAGAACGATCACATTTAAATTGCAATTAATTATTCATATATCTTGATCAAAATGCTTGAAAAAAGTTAGCAAACTGCTTTTAAAAAGTTGCAAATGACGTAGATGTTAGTTCCAATTTGCACTTTCAACTAGGAAACCTGTGACTGTCGATTCCTAAACTACTACGTTGGGAATGCAATTAAAAAAAAAATGGGTTGTAAATTACTACTTTTGATTTTAAGTTTAAAAAAACTTTATGATAATGTACGAAAAGGGAGTGCTAAGCTACATTCTTCCTTCAGAAATTAAAAGAAAATAATATGAAATTGATATAAACTTTTTTGCTCTAAAGAATTTTTGCTCGAAGAATTATTGATACTCAAAAAAGTTGGGACATAATTTTCGAGTACCAATACCATCATCTAGCTAATATCAATCTACAATACGCTAATGTAAAATTGCAATTCGATGATCACAATAAATGTTTCAGCGAACGAATGAATTTTACTTAGAAGTCATGAAATACAATTTTCCAGTGTCAATATCATCATGTAGCTAATGTCAATTTGCGACACGCTGACATAAAATTGCGATTCGCTGATCGCAATAATTTTTTCTCGGTCGAATGATTGTTACCTACTCAAAAGCCATGAAATACAATTTTCGAGTGTCAATATCTTCGGCTAGCTCAAATCAATTTGCGATTTGCTGATATCAATTTGCGGGTCGCTGATTGCAATAACCTTTTTCGTCGATGGAATTATTCATACTTCAAAGTGTTAAAACACGATTTTTGAGTGTCAATATACTCATTTTGCTCTTTTTACAGGATTGCAAACAAGAAGTCGTAATCTGCTAATTTCTAATCCAAGGTCTAAAACTGTATTCATTTGTCGTGATTTATAGCTGATTTTCCTTGATCTTTCTTCTCTTTCTTTTTCTTTCCGTGTAAGCTTGAATTAATTACAGTGTTAATACTTGTGATAAGCATGGATCTACTTAATAAGAAAAAACAATACAATCAAAAATAAAGAAATACCTGGGAGGCAGAATCTGAATTTAGGAGATGGCTGAAACCAGTTTTCGGAGACCCATCTAAAGCAAGATGTCAAATTTGTGTCGCAGAGTTCTATCCTATATTGAGCGATAATAGAAACATTAGAAAACTAATAAGCATAAACAAAAATTAGTTAAAAAAAGACGCAAGCCCCGTTACCTTTTAAAATTACCCCGAAAACTTTAGTTATAATATCAAGCAGAGCGGAAGGTGTCTTTTCCTTAATTATCGCAGAACATTGTTCAATTTTAGCTGTTGAACATTTAGGCGAACTGTGTAAAAAGGTGTTTGACAATTACATCGTAAAAAAGTCTACTAAAATAGTAACTGAGGTATTCGTGCCATATTTGACACAATCATTGGTTGAAGACATATTTAGGTGACCGAAAATACAGTGTGCTTATCGATGAATCCACAGATGTTTCAGTTACAAAAACGCTAGGAATAGCTATGCAATATTATAGTGCAAGAAACAAGGCCATTATATCTGCGTTTCTAATGCTCGCTTTAGATTATTAGAATTTGCAGATGCCAAGAACCTGGCTGCTGTTCTTGTGAGTTCCTTAAAAGATCGTAAAACACCAAACACAATATTGATGTTTTTTACTTTCACTATCTTTCAACCTTCAGACTCTCCCATACAAAATCTTGAGTCCGATTTTGATGGAATAAGTTTTAACGACTTTCTAACCGCTTTTCATGTTGAGTCTAACGACTCGAACTTCTACGAGCTGGCAACACTGCTATGGAATAGAATTCCTAAATTGAAAAAACTCTCTTGGCTGCTATCAAACATCTAAAGTCTGAACACGAAATTGGCTTGTTTCTGTTGCAATCATTCCATTTCAGGCATGTACACATGGTTATAAATTATTTTAGGTTCGTGATTATAATAAGAACTCCTGGTAAGAACAATCTAAATCCAGATTGGGTACTATTTATCAGGATTTCTGAACTGTTTTTTTATCTTGTAGCCCATGTATAAGCTTGATACCCAAACTGGAATTAGATTATCCAAAAGTTTTTCGTTCCTGCCTGGAGATCTTATTAATGACCTACCTGAATACAATCTATAACCAGATATTGACATACCTGAAATGAAATGTCTGGAACAGACACGAGCCAATTTAGTGTTCAGATGTTTCCTATCGATAGCATCTTACCATAGTCTGCGTCTTTCCTCCGAGAGAATTTTTAATCTAGGAGTTCTATTTCACACTTAAGGCAAACTATAGAATCCGCTGATTTCTGTCTTCATTGTATGGTTTGAACATTGTCTTACACAACAATTTACGGGCATTTTCACAACACTTTTATATTACATATTTTCAGCCGTATTTATAATCGCATAATAAACTCCGAACAACTTTAAAACACGCTTATTCATTGAATAAAACAAAAATCGAATTTATAATCATTTTTCGTCAGTGAATAAGGGCTGAATAGCTTAAACGCCGATATGCGTGTTTTAAACGTGTTTTAGCGCACAAATGTCATTTAGTTTGAGTATAGAAGTAGAATTTTAAAAACAACTAAAATGGAAATGTACTCAAATTAACTTTAAAAAACGAATTAATTTTGTTTATAGTTTCCCTGCCTACCATTAGTGTTATTTGTAACAAGGTTGCAAGAGCACTTGCTTCAAAAAGTGCACTCTTCATTTAAATGCCAACGCAAACGTCAGAGCAAATAAACGAAATCAATGGATTTATGCGGATTCGAGGTTTCCCAGGTGTCATCGGGGCAATAGACTGCATCCACATTAAAATTCCAAAAGTTCAACCGGAAAGGATTCTACTCGCTAAACACACAAGTTGTGTGTGACTCAGCCCTAAAAATTCGAGATATCGTGTGTCGTTGGAGGGAAAGTACTCACGATTCTCGAATTTTTAGGGAAAATAGAATCAAGCAAAGGTTTGATAGGGGTGAGTTCAAAGGACGATTACTGGGAGATGTAGGATCCGCGTGCTCGAACATTCTTTTCACTCCACTGAAAATCATGCGGAAGAGCAATATAACATAGCCCATATAGCCACGCGAAATACTGTTGAAAGGTGTTTTGGAATGTGGAAAACTCGTTTCAGGATTCTTCTGACAGGATTTCGATGCTCACTCGAAAACACAAAAACAGCAATAATAGCTTTGGCAGTCTTACGCAACTTAGCAATTACGTTCAAGGACACTGCCTCGGGTAAAAATAAAATATTCTAGTATACTAGTAGTCATACAATAGCCTTTTTTTCTTTCCTTAATCATAATGTAGGTATTGATGAATACGAAAACGAAAACATCCTTGCTGAGCAAAATCTACATTCCGAAATGGAAGCCTTTGAAGATGAAAGAAATTTAACACGAAGCGTTTTTATTCAACAACATTTTAATTAAATATTTCTTACGTACTAATAAATACAAAAAAATTAACTTAAATCACAATTCATTTATTAAACCTAGGAGAAAATAAAAAAACTAAACTAAGCTAGCACTTGATTTAATAAAAAAAACAAGAATAACAAAAACAGATTAATAAAAGAAACACAACGAAAAACAAAACGAAAACAATTAACTATCTATTAAATGCTTTCAATTAAAGGAGGTGAAGCTCCTCCATTTGTTCCCTCTCCCTTACCTTGAGAACTTTCCTCTTGCTACACCTTGAGGAATTGAAGCTTTGCCTCATGCTCTTCCTTCATGTACTTTAGCTCCTTCTCCTTTTTGTTTTTCTCCAAGTTGAAGCACTTCTCTTTCATATCATCTACCTTGGGGATTTTCTAAGGAAAAAGTTATTATGAAGTAATTAGCAATAAGAAAATATTTTCAAAGAACAAACCTTATTCCTCTTGGGTTCTTTTTTTGGCGCGGAACAAGAAAGTGTTTTCACTGGAGAGGATAAGATAGCTTCGATTTCCTTTTCCAAAAACTCAACCATTTGGAAGGGGTTATCTTCTATTTCTTGGATTTCTACCTGAAAAAGTACAAAAAATTAAATTTAATTTAATTTAATTTATAAATCTCACTGACGATGGAATCATTGCTTCTGAAATGTACATCTGAGGAAATATAAAAAGTGTTTTAACTGTTAAAAACTTTACTAATCTTTTCATTTAAAAAATTAAACTAACTTCATTCTTTTTATAGAATTTAGCTTACTTGCGCGGTGTTGTGGCTTTCATCCTTGTAGGTATTTGCAGCTGTTCGTTCATTTTCCTTATTCTGTTAAAAAACAAAAACATTATTTCGTGAACAACTTAACATGTTTATACATACCAATGTAAAATCACAGTCGAACTCGTTTTAGTCTTGTTCAAATTCGTGAGGTATAAGCTCCACTAGCCTCAAATCCTCGTCATCGGGTATTTTGGAGCTGAACCACCTCCAGTTGCGTTTCTGCTTTTTTTTGAAAGCAGAAACATTAGCCATGCTTACATTTTTGTTCCCCGCCATTGGGACTGGAGTTGCGACACCTTTCTTTTTACAGTACTTATTTCATTGAAGCTGAAAATTTTTACATTAAAGTTAGTTTGATTTTAGAATTGTATTTTCCAAAAATACGTCCATACCTGACTGTAATTTCTCTCCATGCTTCCCTTTTTGTTTTTGTAGTATTTGTGTGGGTTCTCTTGTCTTCTACGATGTGTGTGTACCCTTTCTTCCACTAATTGTCGCAAAAGAGCATGTTGATATTGAAAAATATTATATAAGTTTGAAAATGTTTACAAATTTGATTTAGATTTCAAATATATCTAACAATGAAATCTTCAAGTGGATTTAAAACGAATCCAGAAAACACATAAGGCATACACATTCCTAAACCTAAATCGTTTTTAAGTAACGTCATTAAATGTGAGTTGTATATTTTCTAATCAGAAATTTGATTTACTTTGTTACTTTTCTTCTTCATGAAATTTAGAAAACTGTGAACACTTATAGACGCTATTTCCAAACTGATTAATGTACAAAGACGAATCATGTATTTCCTGAATCTGTACTTAGTTTGCCGTGTAATTGTATGATTCCACTGAACTGAACTGAAAGTTACAGAGTTGTTTTTGAAAAATCACATAACAAAAATACTTCACTTTTTCATTTTATATTTTGCTTTGAACTAAACTGTAAGGCAAACTCCTCTTGTTCTCCGATTTTTCCGAAACCTATGCAACAACTTTAACTGCAATCACACAATTACATAGTAAACTGAGCACAGATTCAGGAAATTAATGCTTATCTTTGTAAAGATTTAAGGCACCGTCAAGAAATGTCTGCTTTTTGTTCCTGGAAAATCGCAAAACTAGCTATTGCTAAAACACATTACATACCTTATCTGAGGAATCCCAGTTTTCAGTGCGGGTCAGTTTTCCTTTTAGTTGATCCATTTTCCAAAGCTTTAATTATTTTATTGGTATTTGCAGTTTTATACTTAGACCGAACACCGAACGAAAATAAAAACAAAACAAAATTCTGTTGTCAGTTCAACCATTGAGAAACCAAAATTAGGGAGTTTCTTTATGATTTTGAAAAAGATTATAAATAAGGATTTTTTATTCACTGAATAAAGTCTTAATAAGTTCTTATTCCCTACGTAACTATTATGCGTTTTATAAGCGTGTAATAGCGAAATCTAATAAATACGGCTGTTTGTTTTTAGAACTTCACAATTTAAATAAAAACAAATTTCATTCTTTTTCTATGAATTTACTTCATTGAAAAACAAATTTAAAACTACTTTATATTTTATATTTCTACGTACTGCTGCCAGCAATGTTTTCATATAAAAAGTCATTTGAAATCTAAAAAAATATAATGTCGAAAGTTTCAAATTGCTTTTTTGCTCGAAATATGTTCCATGTAGGGGTAGGCACTATGTAGGTCACTTTTTTTTTGCCCCTAAAAAGCACTTTTGTGAATCTCGATTCAGAGGCAAGATTTATGGTGCAGGGAAATAAGTCCACAGGTACTAAGTCCACTGAGGGAGAAGCACAATGGATCCTCGAGATCCGAGTGAGGTGTTGCCACTTGTGGCTGCACCCCCCATTCAACCTAAGTCCACTGAGGGACTTAATTCTCATTTGAACAGGGAAATAAGTTCACAGGAACTAAGTCCACTGAGGGTCTAAGTTCTCCCTTAATGGGAACGAAATCCACTGGCCCTAAAGTGGCCATTGTTCCCATGTACAGTGGGAAATTCGTTACAAAAAACTGTGGGTTTTAGTTCCCTCTGAATGTGAAATAATATCAAATTTAATTAATAAAACTGTTAAAATTTCGAAGTAAAGGTAATACTCTGGAAGTAGGTATCTGTTTAGTTTATTTCAAAATTCAGTTTCTGAAAAAGTAATCAAAAAGCATCAGTTTATTTCGAAATTCAGTTTTTGAGTTTTGGAAAATATTTTTTCGCGGCGATTTTTGGAATTTTTTTTGAAAACTGAATAATAAAATATTTTCCAAAACTCGAAAACCGAATTTCGAAATAAATTGAATAAAAAAATATTTTCCAAAACTCGAAAACTGAATTTCGAAATAAACGAGTTTACGAAAATATGCGAAAGTATTTTGACACCCTCTTTGAACTTTCGAAAATAACAAAATAGTATCGAAAAGGTAGGTACTTACATGCTATGCATAAGCGAAATGAATAATGATAAGTTGTTTGTATCCACATGATGTGTTCACAACATTGAACGTCCCATCAACAAAATAACGTTTTTGAAATGTGGCGGGCATTTCTCCTATTAATCTTGTAATTCTTTTAGCCATAAAAATGGTGTATGCAAAGCCATTTTCCAAAACCGTGTGTTGGTAGAATGGGGGGGAATTTATCACTAAATTTAGAAAATCCGTAGTGTATTGAATATCGACTGCAACATACTCGTACTTATCAAGATAAGTTCAAGAAAACATAAGAAAAGGTCTAAAAACTAACAGTAGTTTCTCTCTTTAATTTTTGTTGTTGGCAATTAATTCTTACTTTATGCTTCCCAGTGTGTACTCGTTTCCCATAAGGAAGTGCAGCTGGTTTTCACTCAATGGGATAAAAGGCCACTTTAGTAAAGTGGATTTCGTTCCCATTAAGTGAGAACTTAGACCCTCAGTGGATTTAGTTCCTGTGGACTTATTACCCTGTACAAATGAGAATTAAGTCCCTCAGTGGACTTAGTACCTGTGGACTTATTTCCCTGCACCAAGATTTATACGCACTTTCACGTACACCAACACAAAACATTTGACGTTTACCAGTTTGAAGTTTGAATATTTTGCATTTTTTGTTTAAGGATTGTGAAAGAGACAAAAGAAAATAAACTATAAACTATTTTGTGAACATGGATCGCTCAATTTTAGCTGCATTTATTCAAAATATACATATATGAGTCGTCATCTAGTTCCGATTCTGACGAAGAATTGTTTGAAATTCTGAAATTGCTTACACATATCGAAAGGCATTCTGTGAATAATTTTGTTCAAATTCAAAGTGTGGTGTACAATTATTCGGATGAGGAGGTCGAGGTTCGTTCCTGGTGCGCACTTATTAATAAAGTAACGAAAACATTCTTTCTATATAAAGGGTCCGCCAAATAATTTTTTTTGAAAAGGCTATAAAAAAAACTACTGAATATTTTCTCAGATTTCTTTTTTCATTTGAAAGTACAATCCTTCCGATTAGTAATGAAATAATTTCTTTCAAATGGATGTCTCGGCTGGCCATGTATGTATGGCGTCATACCAAGGTCCTTATGCCAAATTCGTCTCAATGATGTCTCCGAAACGTTCAATTGTTGAGAACGACGGTGAATTGATGTTGATGGCGCATCACACTTTCTGCTACAGAAGCAATATTCTCGAGTGTACGCACTGTTTTTGGCTTTTCACGCTTTGCCAGTTTTTTTCACTTTTTTCACCAGATAACGAACATACGGAGCTGACGGTGCTTCTCTTCTTCCAAAATCCGTACGCGATTTTCGCACACATTCTGCAACATTACCATGATTTTCGAAGAAATGTCGCAATATTTGCCAGCGTTGTTCAAGCGTATACACAACCATATTCGTTCAGCGGAAGGATAAAACTAATTATCTGTCAAATCAGGCATGAGCTAAGTGTTACCATTCACGAAATAAGCACTAAAAAAAAACGTTAGATTTCGTTAGTTTCGTCAACACTTTCGAGTAATCCAGCGAACTGCCGATGTGATATCGCAGAAGTATGCCAGCTCTGCTTATTACAATAAAAAAACGAATACTGGAGGAAGAAATGCTATTAGTGGGGAAACTGGAGCGCTTGCACTTTTATGGTTCATAGTGAAAAAGTATTTCCACTAACATGAAAAGAAATAATTTCATTTTTACAGGTTCGCTGGAAATAAAAATACACAAATATCGAGAAGTTTCCAATTTATTTAATTTCTCGTTATCGAGCTCCTACAGAAGCCAGACTACATTTTTTTAGTTTTTGTATAGCATGTCGAGTATGCATACATCAAAATGCCAAATACAAGTTCGGAGAAAGAGGAAATAAGTAGACTATTTAAAAAGGTAAATAATAAGTTTTAAGAACATATTCAAGAAGTTACTAAATACTTTTTAGCTTGCAGGGTTGGACAACGTTTTGGGATGCATTGACGGTTCATATGTACACACACATATATCCGAAACCCAGCACACAAAATTCGATCTACTTACATAAATGTTTGTGAGTCGCCACGGATTAATTTCCATAACCTTGAAAGGCATATTATGTGATGCCAACAAAAAATTATTGGGTGTATTTGCTGGACCTCCCAAGCAAAATCCACGACTCCTGGATTTATACACTTTCACATGTGTCGAAAGATATTCCTAAGATTTTTGAGAGCAAATACCACCTCTTGGGAGATGCAGCCTATCCGCTTAGGGAGTATTTACTTACGCCTTATCGGGACTATGGTGATTTAACCGAAAAGCATTGGTGGTTCCATCCAGGAATTGTGTACTATTCATTGACGAGGTTTCGTTTTTATTTATTGTAGCGCTAGCTCAAACCTTTTTTTATATCATAGTCTCGTTGGTTTTTTTTGTTCACGTTGTTTTTTTTTGTGAGTATAACAGCAAAAAAAATCAATTATACTGCTCTCTGCACCGTATTTACAACTATAACATAAAACCGTAGGCACACATCATGTCTAAGCTAAAGGAAATGCTAGTCACTCAAATTGTTTTAAAAACAAAAATTGAGAAGACGATAGAAAATGGAAAAAAAACCAGGCTAGAAAAAAGAACCGTTGGATTTTTCAAACAAAAGCTGATTGACTTACGTTCCTTATGGCAAGAGTTTGTCCAGCAAGATCGGCAAATTCATGAGGTCATCATAACCACCAGGTCGGAATGTGAAAATGCATATATCAAAAAACAGCAGTTTGATGATGTGGAAATAAAATATTCCGAATACATGGGTGAGCTCGAAGATGGGTTGAGCAATTTGTCTTCCGACATAGATCAAAACCGAATGCCCCCATCTGAAACACGGAGCTTCAATACACAGTTACCAAAGATAACACTGCCTAAGTTTGATGGTGATTACAATTCATGGAGGTCATTTCACGACCTATTTAAGTCTTTGGTTCAGGACAATACGCAGCTGCAACCAGTTCAAAAACTACATTATTTGAAAGGTTGTCTTACGGGTGAAGCAGAGAGAGTGCTAAAATCTACTCCAATTACCAATCAAGATTACGAGCCGGCATGGAAGAAATTGAAGGAAAGGTTTGAAAATACAAGAACCTTAGTGAATTTTCATCTCAAGGCTCTTACAAATCAGACAAAAATTTCCACCGAATCAGGAAAAAACTTGAAGGTGCTAATTGACGCTACCGAAGAATGCTTGCAGCAACTCAAAGCATTGAAGGTGGACACTAGCACGTGGGATGCATTGCTGATTTACTTAACGGTGCAAAAGCTACCGTTAGCTACAATGCGTCTCTGGGAAGAAGAATTGGGAGATGATCAAAGTCTTCCAGACTTCAAAACATTTATGAAGTTCTTGCACACAAGAAGTCGTGTGTTAGAATCAATAAGTAGCACAATGTTTCCAAAACCAGCTACAAGTACAGTTAAAAGGGAAGGTGTTCAAGCATACCATACCATTGTGAACGCCAGCTGCCCTGCTTGCAACGAAAGGCATTACGTTGGAAAATGTCCTTCCTACCTAGGTATGGATGTCCCGACTCGGAGAAAGGTAATCAAGGCAGCGAATAGATGTCTAAATTGTTTTTCCAACAATCACATGCATACCAAATGCAAAAATAAATATCGCATCATGAAATATCAGCAACTACACCATACCACCCTGCATTTGAATGAATCTTCTGCAAAGGATCTCATCAAAGAATCGGGAAACCACAACGTCGAAAAAACAAACACATTTTTTTCTTCAAAAAGTCATAGCGCTTTATTACCAACTGCGTTGGTAGCTACTCGTGACTGCAACGGTCACTTAATAATCTTACGATGCCTTCTAGACTCTGGCTCGCAAACCTCGTTCATAACCGAGGAAGCCTGCAATAGGTTACAATTGCGAAGTAAGTCCACATCAGTGGAAATCATTGGTTTAAGCAAAAACCAAATCGCTTGCTCCAAGCAGCGAGTGCAGCTGAGACTACAAGCCATTAAGGCTAGCCACAATGTAGTCGAAAGCAACATGTTCGTGTTGAAAACAATAACGGACTCACTACCAGCGAAGGAAATAACGTTTCGAAGCTGGAAACATATTCAAAATCTCGAGTTAGCAGACCCGATGTATTGGAAACCCAACTCCATCGACGCTTTACTCGGAGCGGATGTATATGGTCATATCATCCGTGAGGGTGTACGATAGATACGGCCCTGAAGGGGCTCCTGTAGCGATTAATACCATGTTTGGGTGGATCATCATTGGCAAAATTGCGAACCCATACACCTCGTCAGTGAGGATATTTACCGCCACGATACAACAGGCAACAAAGGAGCTCAATTTCGAAATGCAGAAATTTTGGGAATTAGAAGGAGTGCAAGGCTTCAATAAATACACCCCAGAAGAGCAAAAATGTGAGGAGCTATACAAGGCAAACTATGAAGGATTACCGAATAAACAATATATGGTAAAACTACCGTTCAGTGAACCAAATGGTCCAACGTTAGGCATGTCTAGAGGACTTGCACTTAAACGTTATGAGTACCTCCAAAGAAAATTAGAAAAAAATCAGAGGCTTAAAGAAGCTTATGAATCGTGTTTCGATGAGTATATAACCAAGGGTCATATGGAAGCATGCAACCACGAAAAAAACGGAATACAACTGCACGAAAGCAACTATAAAAGGAGAGGAACCAGCAGACCAAAGTCACTTCAAGTTCCTGAAACCATCGGAGTAGTACCAAGTGAACCAGTTTTTTTTAAAATAATAACTTAACTTAAATTAACAGCGAATAATCTCAGCAAGGGTAAATCATAATTGAAATCGATCTAGTTTGATCGAATATATTTTTTGATAAACTTGTTAAACTTGTCTATAATTGTTGTAGTGTAGTTTGATCAAAGTCGAAATCGTTCAGCGAACATAAACGCTGTGCGAATATAATTTGATTGTAACTGCAAGTAGTAGCCTATGTGTACAGTTAAAAACTATATATAGAAATTCAAGTTGAAGTCGTTTAGCAAACATACGCTATACGAATATAACTTGATATAGCTAGGTAAAGTATTATTCACATGAGAACGACCAACGAACGACGAATGAACGAAAATTCGTTAATTTTGACATTTCATTCACATGAGTGTTTTACATTCGTCACGAATAACGAACACAATTTACATGCAAAACAAAAATGGGGAATGATTTTGAGGTTAAGCGCGCGCGAAAAATTTATTCGTTGGAGTGTGGAGTATGTGGAACGAGAATAAAGTCTGACAGCTCGTACCTACTAGATGTTTATTCGTAACGAATAAACTTTTTTTCTCAATTTTTTTTAATTTTAGACACAAAAATAAAAGTTTATCCACCTAAAAATAAGTATGAACTATGTTTCCATCGTTTCCAAAAAAATTCGTGAGGAATTTATGCTTGTAAGGTACTTAAAATCACATTTCTTTATTTATTCGTCGTTCGTTGGTCGTGCTCATGTGAATAGTCCTTAATTGAGCGGATTGAAGACATTCAACGAATTATACGTTGTGTGTATATAATCCGACACTAGATGTATAGGTTAAGCGAGTTGAAAAAATAAAGACTAAAAAATCAGTTAATGAAAATATACACATTCCAACTTTTTTCAATTATAAATTTTTGGAAGCATCTGTACTCTACAGGTTTTGTAAGTATAAGTTGCGCCAGAAACATTACATTTTTTTAGTTTTTGTATAGCATGTCGAGTATGCATACATCAAAATGCCAAATACAAGTTCGGAGAAAGAGGAAATAAGTAGACTATTTAAAAAGGTAAATAATAAGTTTTAAGAACATATTCAAGAAGTTACTAAATACTTTTTAGCTTGCAGGGTTGGACAACGTTTTGGGATGCATTGACGGTTCATATGTACACACACATATATCCGAAACCCAGCACACAAAATTCGATCTACTTACATAAATGTTTGTGAGTCGCCACGGATTAATTTCCATAACCTTGAAAGGCATATTATGTGATGCCAACAAAAAATTATTGGGTGTATTTGCTGGACCTCCCAAGCAAAATCCACGACTCCTGGATTTATACACTTTCACATGTGTCGAAAGATATTCCTAAGATTTTTGAGAGCAAATACCACCTCTTGGGAGATGCAGCCTATCCGCTTAGGGAGTATTTACTTACGCCTTATCGGGACTATGGTGATTTAACCGAAAAGCAAAAAAAGTGTAATAAAAAGCATTTCCAAACGAGAGTGGAGATTGAAAACTCATTTGGATTGTTAAAACAAAGATTTAGGCAACTGGTTCGGTTCACAGTCCTTAGAATGTCCCAGTTTGTATTAGCGTGTTGTGTTTTGCATAGCTTATGCATCGATGAAGGTGATTTGTAGGAAGACACAAACGATGCTAATCAACAGAACAGGGAACGTACTTACCCAGGCCCAGACAGTCAACATGCACGTTTGGATGATAGTCAGGAATTACACGATGTCTAGTGAGACAAGTCTCACATGAGTGCAAAAAAGAAAGGAGATGTGAGGAAATGAGATGCGAAAAAAACTTTTCGGTGATTCTTAGTCGTCTCATTTTGACGTGTCTCTTTACTCTTGTTCGCTTTAGAGTGGTGTGGTGGTGTTCATTTCATTCAATTTTTGCAATCGTTGGGATGAACAATATGAACATCACAAGAAAGAAGAAATGTCGAATGCAAATGCAATTTGGACGCGGGAAACCGCATTGGAACTCATTTGTTTATATGAAATGCATCCAAATTTATACAACACAACTCATAAAGACTATGTGGACAGAATTAAGAGATGTGATTCCTTGCAGTCTATCATGGATTCACTCAAAAATGTGTTCAGTGTTCCCAATAGTGAATATAAAGAAGATCAAGCGCAAAGTTCACACGTTGAAGAATCAATTTACTCGTGAGTTCCGGGAAATTGAAAAAAGTAAAAAAAAGTGGAGCTGGAGTTGAGGATGTTTATGAACCAAAACTGTGGTGTTACGACGAATTGACGTTTTTAAAAACTTTTTGCCGAACAAAACGTCAATAACAACATAGACGAGGTAAGATAATTGTTTATTTTTTTTAGTTTTTTTTCATTTTAAAATTTTTTTTTTAGATACAGCATGTGCATGAGAATTTTAACAGTAGTGCTTTCTTGAGCCTGAGTGCTGATGCGGCGGATGAAGCACCAAAGAAGAAGGTTTGTTTATTTATTTTTTAAGCTGTCTCTGTTGCCACTCCACCTGCCCCTCCTGGACAAAATTGTCTGCAAAGCTGTGTCGGATTTTTTCTGCTATGCTCTTGTGTGGATTGTCTGATGAGCTTGGATTCGGATTGGTTGTTTGTTCTTCCGTGGAAGTGGACGAAGCTGTTGCTGTTTGTTCGTGGCTGAGTAAAAAGTTGTGTAATACACAACAAGCTTGAGTAACCAACTCAACGTTCTCAACCCGCAAGTTAATTGTTGTTTGAAGAATTCCAAAACGATTTGAAAGCATACCGAAAGAATGTTCAATAACATGCCTTGCCCTTGACAGACGAAGGTTGAATATTCTTTTTTTGTCACACTTTGTTGCAAATCGGTAAGGCTTCATTAAATGCTTTTGGAGAGGGAAAGCATCGTCTCCAACAATGACAAATGGAAGAGATCTTCCATTTCCAACAGTTTTACTAGGAACTGATGTGCGGCATCATCAATGACATCCCTCAGTTTGCTTTGTTGCAACACACCTGCGTCATTGGTCCTTCCATTGCACCCAATGTCTACGTATATAAATTGGCAGTTGGCATCCGCTAAGGCAAGCAAAATAATGTTGTTGGACCCCTTGTAATTATGATAAAAGGCTCCATCTTTTCGAAGACTTCGAAAAGGTATGTGCTTGCCATCAAGGGCACCAAGGCGATTCGGGAACTGCCAGCGAATCGCAAAATTCGTCTGCGATTATCTCCCACTCCGATTTGGATGATGGAAACTGAAATTAGTTTTAAGATTTAATTATGACAATTTTTTTTATGATAATTTTTTTTTTTATTTTCAGCCCAAGGTGCAGCCCAAATTCCAAATTCTGGATTTTTGCAACAAAAAATTGAGAAGATACATATCTCAATATGCTTGGTTGGGAAAGCAGGTTGTCTTTGTGCTCGACGGAATAAAGAACGAACGAATTCGAAAAAATGCGTCATGGGAGATCCAAAAAATTTTAAGGAAAAGTGATGAGGAAGATTTGGCGCAAACAGAAAGAGACAAGCAACAAAGCACTTCCTTTTCACCCATAGTGTTGGAAAGCAGTTCAACATCAACGCAAAACCTGCAACTGCGACCACGGCCGGCAGCTCGAAATTCTGAATGTTGAGGTAATACGTCTACCAAGCAAGAAGTGCTTTCACCCCAGATCTACTGGAGCAGTCGATGGTTGGAATTTTTGACGATGAAGACTTACATTCATTTTGAATAATTTGTTAACCCTAAAAAAATGTATTAAATAAAACCTTTACTTACTTTTAAATAGTTGTTGGCCAAGTTTTTCCAAAGCGCTCTGCAAACTTCAGGCACTGTTCGGCATAAAAAGGCTCTGATAACCGGGTAGTCTGTGCTCTTATACGACTCGCCCGTAGCCAAAAACCTCAAAGTGGCTGCAAGTTTTTCAGCAAGGGGATTGCATCCCTCATCACAGTGTCGTTCTTAGTGATGTCATTTTTGACCAGCCCCAACAGTAACTGGAAAGTAGCTTCAGACATCCTCAAATAATTATGGAACGAGATTTTGTCGTTCGTTTGAAGCACCCTTGTTACAAAACTGAATGAACTGTGTTCTTCTCTATTTTGCCTCCAAGGCTTAACACAAAGCCTCTTCTGTTTTGGCTTTTCGCATTCTAAAGCGACCTCCTTACACAGGTCCAATAGCTTGCCCACAATTAATAGCTTCATCGTCACTGCTTTCCGTGTCCATGTGCTCCATAGCAATAGTTGCACAGCTTAATAAATTTAAAAGATTTCTTTCTGAACTTATTTTAAATAACAGTCTTTTGAAATCAAATAATAAAAGTTGAAATTTTTGTTAAAAAATTTTATTTTTTCAAAAATTCACAACGTTCAAATTAAAAGGAGGTAACAAAAAGATGATCTGTCAAATTTGAGACACACACTAAATTCAACGTGTAACAAAAGCAATTGTCTCACGGGATGGAAGTTTAAAAGGAACGTCAAAAATGAGACATGTCTCATGAGACATCGTGTAATTCCTGACATACTATTTTGCTCCATACATAGAGGATAAATAAAGCGAAACAGTATTTGTGAAAACCTTCAGAAACTTGAAACAATAGTTCTTTAATATTTACAAACGATTTTTTTACTTTCTAAGTTTGTTTTTTCAATAAATACAGTTTTCTTAATAGGTCCCATTCCTCCTGCTTTCAGGAGGAATGGGACAGCTATGTACTGTGCTTTCTCGACGGACACGTTATTTTAATAATATAATAATATAATAATATAATAATATAATAATTTATTTCTCAACGGCATGAGAAATTTTGTTCCTCACAGAAAAAAAGTATCATCCCCAAAGTGAATTCGTGGTTTGATGCCAGCTGTAAAGAGACGATTTGGGATAGAGAAAGTAGTTTTCAAAAATTTAAAGACAACCCTACAGTAGAAAACCGGTGGAATAGGACACTTGTACAAAATTTCTGAAAAAAAATAAATGCAGGTGGAACCGTATTTCCAGACGCACTGATGAGACCACAGATAGCGACAAGCTTACCACATTCTCCAGAAGTAGCCTGCACAGTTCGTTTCACTTCCTACGATGAGATTACTTTTTGAGGATTGCACAGTTGACAGTCCTGTTTCGTCACAATTCCAGATTCTGTCTGAAAAAAATTTGGATGTCTTGAATAGACGTCTAACAGATTGCTATAAAATTTACCAACGTTCGTTTCAATGAAATTTGTGCATCGCGATAAGCCTGGCACAGTGTCTGTTGGGCACTTTAGAAAGATAAAGGATACAAACACTTACACAGACTAAACAAAATAAATATTAATTCTTTTCACACTATTTGATACTACCTATTTAATTCACTCCTTGTACAGTTATTTCACTCACTTATTATTTTTTTCACCCAAAGTTCACTCAGTGATTTAACTTTTTATGGAATAATTACCATTTTTTCTTCTCGACTGCGTAGCTTTAATTGCGCACAAAACCTGTTTTGTAGGTAGATGCATACTTGATTTTTTTTAAAACGCTAGTCCGCCTTTTCTTCCTATTTGGTTTTCATTTTTAATATTTTGTTTAACACCGCAAAGTTCATATCGTCTCTTTTTCTTCTTCTTTCTTCACGAAGCTCGCAATGCTCTTGTTTTTGGGCAAGAACACTTTTGAACATCAATTACTGTTTGGTTTTTCGAGCTCTGCGACTGGGTGTGTAATTGGAACGCGCCCCATCATCCAATTCAAATAATTCAGCATTCGGTAAAGCTAATGCTCTTTCGGAATTGGGCGAAGACGATGACGGCCGTTCGGGAAAAATATGATTTTTGCAAATAGTTTGTCCGGGGAAAAATTCGTGTCGTTGTCGACGCACAACCAATCGTCGGCGTCGTTTCGCACGATGTCGTACATATTTTCGTCATATGGCGTGTTCTCCCGATACTTTTTTGGTGCGCTTTACGATGCACTTCCATCTGGATTCTACCTTTATCGGCTTTAATTTGAACTTGAATTTGAGCTCCAGCTGTGTTGCTAGGTGGGCCCACAGGAGTTTTGTTGTCCTAAACCACTTCATGGGTCCCACAGAATTTTGCAATTCTGCATATAGAATTAACATGAATTTCGTCTCTGATTCAGTCCACTTATGGCTCACTTGGAACTCCGTTACTTCTCTTACTAAACTGCTGCACGATGCGACTGGTGTTGCATCAGGTGTTTCCAATATCACGGACGGAATTTGAAAACTGTCGTCCGAAGTCATTGTGTTACGGTAATATTTCACCGCAACAAAGATCTTCCCTTAAAAACTGATTTATGTTTTTATCTTTTTCTTTTGGTCCCGAAACCCTCCTCATCATTTCTTCGACCCACCATTTTTCCGTTGTTTGTTCTTAGCAATGTAAAAGGAACATTGCTTTGAACAAATAACAAAAGCAGGTACACCTTATCAGCGGATGAGCTGAATGGTTTGTTGACCCTATACACAAACCTGGTAGATGGCTAGGGAGAATTGCCATTTCCAAACACAAAATGAGATACACACATATACACAAACATCACATAAAATAGAAGACACCATATACACTATATACAACATCATACAATATACATCATCACACAATACACAACATCACACCATATACAATGTCACACATTATTGAACAAATAGCCATCATATCACATTTTTACATGATATAATCAAGGCTTAAGCCCACCCTAAATATTTAATAGTGTCAAAGGTTGGAACGTTAATAGTTTTCCCCTCTCTTCCCCAAATCTGCAAAAGGGTCCACCGGCGTAAGTTAGGGTTCGCGAATATAAAAGATTTCTTCCGGCTATGATTCTTCTCGGAAAATTGTACATTAAAAATAGAGTATTTTGGAAAATGAGCTTTCCTCGATTCACTATTTGCGCGATTTAGAGTAACTGGGAGAATGCCCAGATGAAACTTGATTTTTGTTCAATAACTTTCAATTTTCTCGAAAGGTTTTGACATTGGGTAATTGGGGTCTGGACTCACCCATGAGATCGTCAAGTTTTGGACGACACCAACAACTTGTCGAACTCGCTGAATTGAGAGAGTGAGTACGAGCACTTTCGTTGGGTATTCGACAGCGATGGCAGAACCCCATTGGTGGTTGATGTCGTGGAACTGAATCCCACGAAACGTGATATGTTGAGAGATCGGATTTGTGTGTGTATGAGTGAGGTGTTGGGTCCAGACAGGGAGCTAGACTTGAAGTGGGAGACACTTCTTGGTTAGCTATCAAGCTGAAAAGTAGTTTTTGGAAAGCAGAGAAATTTTGAGAGTTTTAAGCAAAAATCAAGTTTTAGTTTTGTGCGAAGGAAAGAAAATTGTGGTAGAGAAAAACAAATAAAATAGTGAGACGAGGAAAGCAGAGAAGAACAGGATTCAAGGATTAAAAACAGAACAGAAAAATAGACGTCAGCAGGACGTAATTCGAGAGGAAGAAAAATTAGAGGAGAATAGCCGGCGGACATCTTGTCAAAAAAAAAAAAAAAAGAAGATAAGTAGAGTGTGTTTTTTTGAGTGCGGTAGTTTTTTTTAACTTGTGATTTTTGTGAAAAATTATAACCGTGTGGCTCCTTTCTTTTTTATTTAACCAGAAAAATATCTGATTTAGAACCCCATTAAATTTTTCTCCGGGAAACATTATTAACGGTCCAATCTTCGACTTGCCCTTGCAAAGTCAAATAGCGGTCCTCCAGACCGATTGTGCATAACTTGCATTTACATTGTATAACGTCATCCATTTACTTTCATTTAACTTCCATTTTGTAATACCTATTTTGTCGAAAAGATTTGGGTTTTTAATCCCAGTAATCTACGGTTTTCCCAACAAACATACAATAAATTATCATATATTCCCATTTAAAACTTCGTGTTGTTTACATTTTCACTCGTCGTTCTTTTTCTTGGTTGTGTTTCCACTTCTTTTCTCTTTCAGCAAAAGGTTTGAAAATTCCTTTTACAAAAAATTTTCTGGCGCCCACCCTTATTATTGAACAACACTGCTTTTTATTAATAACATACTTGCCTATTATTTGATATCCAAACCCTTTTAATTAATCCAACCTACCTATAAAACTTCACATTATCATCAACGAACATACCCAACACCCAGCTGAGTAGCCGTGGCTGACAGCATCTCTATATGCTGTGTGTTGCACATTTTTTTTCTCACCCTTCATTCAGCAATAGATAATTAACTCATTCGATCGCCATTATCATATCGGTGCACATCGTGCAAAATTTTCTTTGTAACTTTTTATTGTTTTGGTTCGCGGTTTTCACAGTTCGATATCGTTCTAAAACTTAGCTTTCTTTTATTATTTATTATTGAAAATTAAAATAAAATAACCCCTTGGAAGGGAGATACAAGAAAGAAAAAAAAAGAGCAACAATTGTACCTGGAGTAAAAAAATTTTTTATTATAAAACAATTTTTTTATAGCTTTAGCAAAATTTGTGTTACCTGCAATTGGGACATCTAAATGTCTTACATGTAGTCCAAAAAACAAATAGACTTCGTCGTAAGGCATCTGAACAATCATACCAGCTGCAAAATATTGAAACCGTTATGTGTTCTACTTTTACCAAATTGTACTTACTAATAATATTTCGGAGAAGTAAATTATGTCCAATAAATTATGGGCCCATTGGAGTTCTCTATGCAAAGGAAGTCATGAAGATCTATATCCATTTTTCTGAACAAAACAAAGCTACAAAGCTAAAATGAAATAAAAATAGAAATTTTATATAAATTTTTCTTTTAGAAAGAGAAAAATTTAAGTTTTGTTAACACAAAATTAAAACCGCACTTGAAAAACCAAAAAATTTTGCAGAGAATTGCAGAACAAAACAAACGGGAAGAAAAGATAGCACACATACATTGATAAAAAAAAGCACTTTTGTTCCAGTGGGCATAGCTTCGCGAAAAGCCCTATCTGCAGAACCTTGTCTCCTCCACCTTGTACTCCAAAACCTCAAAGATTATGCTAACGCCTGAGCAAGATTTATCGGTGCTCATAGAAGCAAAACCCTCTCGGGAGCAATACGATACCATAAGAAAGTATTCACCTGATATTCTGCCTTCTTACAAAGTTCGAAATGCTACCCAACAAATATTACTCTACTATAAGTGAAGAAACAGCTGAAGTTCAGATGCGGAGCTGCTTGATCACCATCACACTGTTGAACGAATTTATGCATCACAGAAAGATGTACTGAGTATTGCGAGCTGTAATGAGCTTTCTCTCTATTCTAAAATGGGTTTTGATAGTAGCTTGGGGCATAGAGAATACCATCAAAGGTTAACAAACAAAAGTGATGCAGATGGTAGATTCGTATCTATAACTTGCTTAGTACTAAAAGCTGTCAAATAATACAAATAATGTTTTATGGAAGATTCCTTGTCCTTCTTCTATTGTAGGCCTATCAAGATATCCTTCGAAAAAGAGTCAGATATATTGGTCAGTAAAGAGAATGAATCCATTCAATCACAAATATCTACATGAACTTGAACCGTCAAAAGTAATTTTTGGAGAAAGTGAACACACAGTTAAACATCAGTTGATATATTTTCAATGGTTGATGGCAAACTATGCAATAGCTTGAGTGGTAATCGCTCGGCTCAGATGTGTTATCTTTGTCAGGCAACATCCAAGGATTTCAACAACATTGAAAGAATGATGTCACTTCCTATCAACGTTCAATTTTTATCTTTTGGAATATCCGATTTGCATGCATGGATAAGGATGTTTGAATGCCTGCCTTACATAGCTTACAAATTGCCTGTAAGAGAATGGAGCAAATCGAAAAGTACTGAAAATTGCGTGGCAGAAAACAAGCAACGCATTCAGCAAGCGTTTCGAAAAGAAATGTGGGTAAAAACTGATCGAACAAAGCCTGGATATGGCAATACGAACACAGGAAATGTAGCCAGGCGTTTTTTTTTTAACTAGTGTTAAATGAAGCGAAATAACTGCTATAGATGTAAATTTAATAAAAAAATTTCACATAATCTTGCTAAGCTTTTCGTATTGCTGTACCATTGGTATTATATGAGCACTTCAGTGCATTAAATCTTGATTCATGGACATGAAATTGTCTCTCATGTCCATTGGAGAATTGAGCGAAGAAGCATTAAAAGCCCGGAATAAAGAGTTAAAAATGTAAAAAGAGCAAGACACATGTAAAACATCGAGACAAGACACATGAACGGATATAATTAACCGAATATTAATATCTTCAGATCCATTAAAAACCCATTGGAGAATAGGAAAACCTCAAAAAAAAAAATCCTTTTCATTCTGAAGCTTTCAAAATGTTCTTAAAGTCCGACTTAAATAACCAACCACATACGGAAATAATTGATAGTTTTTCGGACTCAGAATAGTCATAATTACACAAATAATTTGTTAACAATATTTAGAAAAGGTAAACCATAGATTTTTTGAATTATAAATCTGATTTCAGACGCGGGGCTCATTACTTTAACCCTTTTTCCGCAGGGTTAAGCTGCTCATGCTAATACGGAAATAGCAATTGTTTTTCTAACTCCAAGTTATTTGATATTAAACTGTAAAGTAATACAGTATATAACTTACAGTAAGGTAAAGTAACCCATTCCAACCCAAAAGTAAAAATCTACTTTTTGAAACAAAATTGTGTCTAGTCTTTATTAACTAGTAGTTTCAAAATCACCATAAATCTGTATTATGCCTTTAATAATTTCCTCGAAAGGATCTTTATTTTTCTTTTTCATGTTTCTCCTCCATTGGTATTCTATAACCCAATCAGCAAAATTGTTTGAATAGTTGTCGTTATAAAAGCATCTCTTCACAACTCTCCATTGGGATTCGATTCTTTGAGTGTGCGTTCCATTCTCCGACACAAAGGGATTGTCTGGATCGCTGTGTTTTAACCATGCTCACTCAAACAATCATACGCCCTCCAAAAGTCCGTGTGGATAGTGGTTCCCGGTTTTACATGTTTTTTTATAAGCGGGATCAATGCCTAATAAATAGAATTTATGAGTTCAGAAACTGTGTAAAGAAAAAAAATTTACCTCAGCACTTCTTATGTTATCAGTGCAAACTTCTAACCTAAGGTCCTCCGACCCATCCTCAATCATGCCAAGAACCCAATGTCCCTCCACACGACGACCTCTAAGACAAAATGATTAAATTAAATTTGAGTAAGTTTAAATGTAAATAAAACACTTACAGCCGTATTTATTAGATTTTCTTAAGACGTCTCTTAGACGTCGATTAGTTAAGTTTCAATTAAAATTTAATTGGAACTTAAGAGAGGTTGATTAAATTCTTATCGATAATCGATCCTGCGTTGATGCTAAACTAATTGATAGTTGTGTCAAAATAAAGTAGTAAAAACAGAAATCTAGTCCAATTTAGACTGCGTTTTGACAACCATTCGTTTGTAAACAAATTCAAAAAACCAAAACAAAACAAAATTTCGTGTTATAAGTAGCCTTCTTAAAAATGGAAAACGTAAGTAAAAGACACAGAGAGAGATCCCAGAATTAGGATTCTTCCGACAAGGTAAGATAAATTGGTTAAGGTAGCATAATACTGTCATAAAACTGTTTTTGATTTGCAGATACTCCTCCAGCAGCTTATTGAAGAAAAAATTAAAATAATTGAGGATAAGCGAGTGGACACGAACACTTCCAAAGCTAAGCGGGAAGCTTAGAAGGAGATATTGTCTTCGTATGTATTTACTTTAATGTTTTAGGATTCGTATATATAATAATTCTTTTATGTAGATTCAATCAGTGTAGTAACACTAAAAGGGATGTGTGCCAGATACAAAATCAATGGCGAAACACGAAAATGCATGCAAAAAAGAGGGCATCGACCTACAAGAAGGAACGAGGAGCCACTGGAGGTGGTGCAGCTCCCAAATCGCCAGATCCCGAGACCGAGAGACTGATGGCACTAATCCCAGAAGAGTTCACTGTCGATCACAACTTGTTCGATAGCGATACCGTTGATGTAAGTGCATAATAAGTATTTATAAAAATATATACCTAAGTATCTAATTATGTACATAGAATGAAATTCTACTAATAAATATGGAAGAAGAGTATTTGCTTGAGGACTTCCAAACGTTTCCGAGCCAACAGCCTGCAACACTACAGGTAAAAAATTGTTTAAAAACCCCCGTACCTACTTACATAAATTATCATTTTCAGGACGATCCAGTCAATTTGGAAAAGCCTCTAACTCCAACACCTCTGGTAAGAATCTATATATGTATATATATATATATATATATATATATATATATATATATATATGTATATATATAATATATATATATATATATATATGTAAATATATACATAAATGAGTAGCAAAACTTCAAATTGACATACCAATGACAGAATTCGGTCAGTTCAGTGACGAATAAAGCCAAGTCTATAGGTCCAATTTTCAACCACAAAGCATTTTCATCTCAGCTGCCGTCAACTCACACGTTTTGTACCTACATTGTCCAACAGTGTTGTGAGTGCTGGACACATAACCGCCATGTAAAGTGTTGCCTTATATTTTTTTGATCATAGAAGGCAGTGGAGTTTTACCGCCAAGTCCACCATCCACCCTAGGCTTATCCAATAGTTGATGTCGTTATTTCAAGTTGCTATCTTGTTGATCATAGATTCCAGGTACTTGAACTTTTCACACTTGGAAGGATTATAAAACATGCAACACAAGTACTTATTGTCTTTGGGACTGATACGGTACCCTCTTATTCATACGTTGAGTGCTCGTTGCTGGAATGCAGATTATCGAAAACTCATCCGGAACAGATTCACATTTAGTTTTCATATTTGGAGTATTATTTCGTGATATGCATCCACTTTATTATCTTAATGGCGATATTTCTTGCAATCCATTTTCCTCACTTAAAGCCTACCTCAAATAAAAAAGAGTTTTTTTGTTCCACTGTTTCTATGGTCGGTCACCAATGTATCTGTAAAAATATGAATGTAATAAAGAATCTATCCAATGCACCTGTAGCATTTTTTATATTCTTACACACAAAACTGGTAAGACTACTAAGCATTTGTTTTTTGTTTTGTGTGGTACGCTGAGATTTAAAAATCATGAACTTAATTAGGTGATTAAAACTGTATATCATTGTCAGAAAACTGTTTTGTTACTCCTCTACCCTAACTACTCCTTTCCCCCAAAATTCGAGTTCCGAGAACAGATAAATCTAATATACATATTCTTAAATTGCTAAAACGCTTTGCCATACCTACACACATAATTGTTTTTAGTTTGCATTAGTATAAGCACTCAGTTTGAATTTGGAGTCGTTAAACATTTTATTGAACTGTTATTATGACATTTACACACGTATAAATAAATTACACCAAAATCCCACCACAAAACTCATCGCGCTATAATAGAAAAGAATCGTTGGAGACGACTGTGTATAGTAAAATGGGAATGCCACCGTCTGTCTAGCCGCAAGACGTAGCCACATCATTAATAAAAAATAAAATCCTAAATTGGTATTAGGTATATAAGAGATAGATACTTAAGACACCAGACATGCAACAGCAAAGTAGGTACGGCTGCACAGCAAAACGACATTGAAAAGTAGTTTCTTAAATGCAATCAGCTAGCGACGCGACACGGATAACACTATATAAATCTAACCATCCATCCATCCATCCATCCATGCATTCGTCTCACTTGTTTTCCTCAGTCCGATTTCTTTGCCTACCGCCCGCCCCTCATATGCGTCTGGAACGGATGAATCTGGAATAAAAGGTGTATTGTTTTTTGGTCAAGGCTACAAAAATATCATTGAACTTACCTTGTCAAAGTTTCTCTTGAAATCCTTAGAGTTCTTTTTCTTGTGTCCATGCTTCTTACCCGCTTCTAGTGCATTACTAACTTTTCCATAACTTTACTACCAGCGCGAGTCAACTTGTATGTCTTGCGATTTTTGATACGATCGTGTTCGGAAAGTTTTTCGCTCACTCTTTCACATTCGCCTACAAAGCGTTTGATGTTATCCAGAGAACCAGTTCGTCCACCCATAGAAACATCTTTTTCCACACTGGTCTCTCGATTTTCAGATTCCGTTTCGAATGTACTGCACTCTGAGTCGTCTGTTGATGAGTATCTCTTCAGTGCACACATAATCCAGCTCGTTCTCTAAAGGATTAATAATAAGCCCAATGTTTGAATCACTCTCTGTTATACTACTGGTTGTCTTGTCACCCACTAATATGGAAGTCTTTTTTCGCAGATGTCTTCAGGTTCTTTAGCATCCGATGTAATTGCCTCGTCACCGTCTTGAAAGATGTTATCTGCATTGGATCGATTGTTGGCTCGCCGAGATATGTAGTTCCACAACACTGATGTCACCAGTTGGAAGATACTTGTTTTATTTTCAATATAGCTGACATGGCTAAATTTAAGCAATGGCAACATAACGACGAATGTTACGCCTGGGCTAGTTGTGTGTTCGATTTGGGATTTCAACAAACTGTAAGGAGGATTTTTTTGTAAGTAAGTAAGAGCCTGCTATTCAAGTGAACTATAAACCCTTACATTTTTTAAAACATGGAAAAATGGATGATCTATTGAAAGAGCTTTCTGTCTTAGGCGTCACACACGTACGTACATAATGTAGTTCGAATTTTAATTCTTAGGCTGTACTTCCCCACAACTACATTCTTATATCCTGACTTTGGGGATCCAATACAAATGAATGTTATATGGAGTGTTGTTTTTTTTTTGCATTCTGTTGATGAAAGGGTGTTGTTGACCAGATGAAACTGAAATAATAAATATGATAAATTGATAAACAAATATGTCTTTACTTACCTTCATATGTACGTGTATAAATATCATTCCAGAACGATACAACCAACTTCTGTAATGAATCGAAAACGTCCACCTCCAAGAAAAAATGTAAAAAGTCGACAAATAACCGTAAAGGTTATTATTTTAAAGACAAATACTTGGAGGAACATACCAACTATTTAAGGAAGAAGTTTGACGAGGAGTTGGAGACTTTTCGGCTGGACCGTGTATTGAAAGAAAGGGCATTTGAAGCCGAGGAAAGAAGGAAGGAAGAGGAGCATCAGCTGCTGATGAAAAACTTTTCAGAAGAGCATAATTTGAGGTTGAAACACTCAAAAGAGTTTCATCAGCAGCTGATGAAAAACATGCAAGAAAGTCAAAACAGACTTGACTAAATGTATGTATGTATGTATGTAAAACTACAATGTGATATGAATTTGACTTGAGTGAATATGTGATATTGAATTAATTGTTTTGGTTTTTTGTTTTAAGTTCGTTTTTTATTGTTTTTGATTAGTGTATAAACGTTTTTTTTTTGGAAATATAAAGTATAATATAAATAAAGAAATATATGTAAATTTTTCTTTTGTTTTATTTTATTAAATAAACTTATCACAACTATTATTATTTTATTCGACGCTTTTCGAAATTAGAATTTCATCCTCAGGTGACAGGTGTTTTGCCTTTCAACTTAATTTTAGTCTTTTGTTTTGTTTGTAGGTTTCGGCTATTGTTGTCTCTTTTATATTGGTTATAATATGTATATCTGTCTAGTTTAATTTTCTTTCCTGATCGTTGTTTTTGTTTTGTTTATTATTCTTATTATCTAATGGTAATTTTTTTGTTGTTTAAGTGCAGTTTCAAATAGTGCGTTTGTCTTGAATATTAATTTGTCGTTCATTAGTTTGTCTTTTTCTATCTTGTGTGCCTTGTAAATCTCGAACTCCTCTAGTGCGTCAAGTGTTCTTCCTTTCTTGCATAAGTGCAAAGGTTGCAAGTTTGTATCAAAATCTGTGTAATTATGGTTTGACTCCATTAAATGTAGAGCATAATTAGATTTTGTGTTCTGTTTTGGTCTATGTTCTTTAAAACGATCGTAGAACGTTCTTCCAGTCTGTCCAATGTAGTATTTGTTGCAATCATTGCATTTTATTTTATATACGCCTGATTGTTGTTTTATGTCTGTTTTCTTTTTTGGCTGTAAAATATTCTTTAATGTGTTGTTTGTTTTGTAGGAAACTTTTATGTTAAGTTTTTTGAATTCGTTTTGTATTATTTGAGGCAGTGGCGGATCCAGGATTTGGGCTTGGGGGGGGTTACATTACTCAAAATTATATATATACATATATGTATTGTATATGAAAACAAGTCATCAAACGCTCTAAGTGGTTCCCGAACAAGCCGCTTCAGAGAAGTATTTGTTTGGTAACCTCCTCGTGAGCCCGAAGCAAATAGTACGCAGTACACACAATAAAGGCCTTGATCTTTATGGGACAGCACTAGCCAAGGAAACTTTTTCAGATGAGATCTTTGAGCGTACTTCTTTGTTTCTTTTCCTTTCTTGATCACAACATTATGAGGAAAAGTATAATCGGGAGGAGGTTTCCAGTGATGCTCCAATAGTTCCGCCTTAGTGAAATCATCGATATTGTTTTGACCCACGTAAGACCCTATATCGGATGCAAAACGTGGCTGAAAGGATGGTTTGTTCATATTCGCAGTATCCACAGACGGGGTAGGGGTTGGAACATTTTCAACTCTACGAGCGACGATCGAAGTGCTAGCTGATGGAGTACATTCTTTTGATGACGATGATGCATCAGGAGATTGAGAATCTAATTTCTGACTTTTAGAGAAGAAAGAGTCAATTGTTCTTGTAGTCAGTCGTTTTGCCTTTTCAGAAACAAAAAAAATTCAAAACGTTAATTTGTCACTAAAAGAACTAAATTTGCTTATTATAATTAAAAGTCATACAAACTTTAAGTGTTATTATGTAAAAAACTACGTTAAATTTAAAATTGTACAAATTCAATCATGTAATTCTCTCAATTTTGCATTAATTGTGTGAATATTTACCATTATGCATTTGTCGTTTTTTTTCGTTTTTAGATGAACCACAAACTTCTAACGGGACCAATCAGAATCTACAAAAAAATAAAAGTGAAAAAAAAATAAAAATGAAAGAAACCACCTTTTTTTTAAATTTGAAAATCAGAAAAATATGCTCATACATTCGGTTCTCTTGATGTTTAATTTACCTTAAATAGATTCACGTTTTGTTTTTTATAATCTCAAATTACAGTTTTTCTCACGCACTACAAACTTCAATAATTTTTTTAGCAACTTTTTACCACACGTCTTTCTTCCTCAATACTTAGCGTTTTAGTGACGAAAGGAAAGATTATTAGCCACAGCTCTGAAAAATTTGCACCACATACATAAGTAAAGGCGATCCTTAACGTCGAACTTGTTGGTGTTTGGAACCATTACCACTTTAAGCGAAAGATTCAAATACTCACTTCGCAAGAGTGAATGGTTATGTCGATAACCATATATTCGAAAATGGTAATTAGTAGAAGCGTGCTGTGTTGTGTAGTGGGAAGGGAAGTATTGTACCGGCCATAAAACTAGAGCAATAAAAAATGGTCACTTCAAAAAGGACACATATCATAAAAGTTTCCCAAAAAATATGAGAACAAAGAACAAGATTGGTCACAACATAAATACAAATTAGGAAGTTTGGAAATATCTCTTCAGTAATTTGTTTTCATTGACCAAAATGAAAATTGGAAAGCAATTCGTCGCATGCTGAAGTGTATTCATTAGTCTTTAGTGGGTGTATTAGGTCATAAAAGTAGGGCAACGAAAAAATATAACATGAAAAAAGATTAGAACAAAGAATTTTTAAAAACGGTCTTTAGCAGTAGTGAGGAGTAGCTCATCATAGAAAACAATGAACGGTCATAAAATAAATTTAAAAAAAAAATACTCTAAAAATAAATTGCAACGGCTACCTACCAAAGGAACAATACTTACCATAAATTTCACTTCACTTCACTCGTTTACAGAGCTTGACAATTTTATTAGTGAAATTTATGGTAAGTATCGTTCCTTTTTATTACTTTTACCACAATATCTTGGTAGCCGTTGCAATTTATTTTTAGAGTATTTTTTTTTTAAATTTATTTTATGACCGTTCATTGTTTTCTATGATGAGCTACTCCTCACTACTGCTAAAGACCGTTTTTAAAAATTCTTTGTTCTAATCTTTTTTCATGTTATATTTTTTCGTTGCCCTACTTTTATGACCTAATACACCCACTAAAGACTAATGAATACACTTCAGCATGCGACGAATTGCTTTCCAATTTTCATTTTGGTCAATGAAAACAAATTACTGAAGAGATATTTCCAAACTTCCTAATTTGTATTTATGTTGTGACCAATCTTGTTCTTTGTTCTCATATTTTTTGGGAAACTTTTATGATATGTGTCCTTTTTGAAGTGACCATTTTTTATTGCTCTAGTTTTATGGCCGGTACAATACTTCCCTTCCCACTACACAACACAGCACGCTTCTACTAATTACCATTTTCGAATATATGGTTATCGACATAACCATTCACTCTTGCGAAGTGAGTATTTGAATCTTTCGCTTAAAGTGGTAATGGTTCCAAACACCAACAAGTTCGACGTTAAGGATCGCCTTTACTTATGTATGTGGTGCAAATTTTTCAGAGCTGTGGCTAATAATCCTTCCTTTCGTCACTAAAACGCTAAGTATTGAGGAAGAAAGACGTGTGGTAAAAAGTTGCTAAAAAAATTATTGAAGTTTGTAGTGCGTGAGAAAAACTGTAATTTGAGATTATAAAAAACAAAACGTGAATCTATTTAAGGTAAATTAAACATCAAGAGAACCGAATGTATGAGCATATTTTTCTGATTTTCAAATTTAAAAAAAAGGTGGTTTCTTTCATTTTTATTTTTTTTTCACTTTTATTTTTTTGTAGATTCTGATTGGTCCCGTTAGAAGTTTGTGGTTCATCTAAAAACGAAAAAAAACGACAAATGCATAATGGTAAATATTCACACAATTAATGCAAAATTGAGAGAATTACATGATTGAATTTGTACAATTTTAAATTTAACGTAGTTTTTTACATAATAACACTTAAAGTTTGTATGACTTTTAATTATAATAAGCAAATTTAGTTCTTTTAGTGACAAATTAACGTTTTGAATTTTTTTTGTTTCTGAAAAGGCAAAACGACTGACTACAAGAACAATTGACTCTTTCTTCTCTAAAAGTCAGAAATTAGATTCTCAATCTCCTGATGCATCATCGTCATCAAAAGAATGTACTCCATCAGCTAGCACTTCGATCGTCGCTCGTAGAGTTGAAAATGTTCCAACCCCTACCCCGTCTGTGGATACTGCGAATATGAACAAACCATCCTTTCAGCCACGTTTTGCATCCGATATAGGGTCTTACGTGGGTCAAAACAATATCGATGATTTCACTAAGGCGGAACTATTGGAGCATCACTGGAAACCTCCTCCCGATTATACTTTTCCTCATAATGTTGTGATCAAGAAAGGAAAAGAAACAAAGAAGTACGCTCAAAGATCTCATCTGGAAAAGTTTCCTTGGCTAGTGCTGTCCCATAAAGATCAAGGCCTTTATTGTGTGTACTGCGTACTATTTGCTTCGGGCTCACAAGGAGGTTACCAAACAAATACTTCTCTGAAGCGGCTTGTTCGGGAACCACTTAGAGCGTTTGATGACTTGTTGGGTGAAAAAGGAGCGCTGACAGTCCACCAACGCAATCAATATCATCAGAGGGCGGTGGAGACTGGGAGTAATTTTCTTAAGACTTTCCACAATCCAGCATCTGAAGTGATCAACCAGGTTCATGTGCAACGAGGTGCACAGGTCAAAGAAAATCGAGATCGATTGAGACCTATCATTAAAACTATTATTTTTTGCGGTCAGCAGAATATTTCTTTACGTGGACATAGGGATGATGGACCGCTCTTGAATACGACCGACAACAGAGATAGTCCGGTAGCTAACGATGGAAACTTCAGGGCACTTCTTCGCTTCAGAATTGATTCTGGCGACTCAACTCTTCAGCATCATTTAGAAACTGCAGGTGCGAACGCGACGTACATCAGTAAGACCGTCCAAAATCAACTGATAGAAGCATGTAAAGAAGAAATTCAGCAAGTCATTTTGAATAGAGTAAGAGCGGCTAAATTTTTTTCGGTTATATTCGACGAAACAACCGACATTTCGCACACGGAACAACTAAGCTTGTCACTTCGCTACCACTGGAACAAAGTTACCAGAGAAGACTTCATCACATTTTGCGATGCCTACTCTGCCATTCGGCCAGAAGATGTAGAAGGGAACGAGCGGCGTTTAACTGGAGTGGCATTGTCACATATTGTCATAGATTTGTGTAACAAATTTGATTTGGATTTGCAATACTTGGTTGGTATTGGTACAGATAGTTGCTCGGTTATGGCGTCTGATATGAAAGGGGCATGTCACGAGTTAATGAAAGTGGCAATTCACGCTCGACGCTGTCCTTGCAATAATCATGTTTTGAACAACTCTTTGCTGAAATCATCCAATGTCACGAGTTGCCGAAATGCTTCAGGAACAATGAAAACCATTGTAGCTTTTGCAAATGCTTCAGCAAAAAGGCACAGCGTCTTCGAAAAAGAACTTGGTGGAAAATCTCTTCAAAGACTTTGCGAGACACGATGGGTCGAAAATCACGAAGGACACATGCAATTTCAAGGTGAAAAGCTGATGAAAATTTGTAATGCACTTGACGAGATTTCGGATTGGAAGGATGAAAAAAGTGCATCTGCTGCGGCAAACCTTCATCATGCTCTTCTTAATTCAGCGTTTCTGATTTCAACTTCTTGCTTGAGTGATGTTCTAGGCATGTATAGCTTTTTTACTATCTTCTTTATTCTCTTTGTTTTAAATTTATTAATTTAATGCCTTAGTTTATGCCATCACTACAAAGTTCTTTTTCTGATTATTAGTTTTAAAACTCAATTATTGTTTTTGTAGGTGTAACTTTACCTTTGAGCCGAATACTTCAAACACCATCATTAGATCTGAAGAAAGCAACCGCTTACATACAAGATACCTTAACTGTACTTGAGAAGAAAAGAAGCGATGCTGATTCTGTTTTCCAACGGTTGTTTGTTGAAACTGAAAATCTTGCAACACAGTTGGGTGTCGAGTTGAAAGTACCACGCGTTGTTTCTCGTCAAAAACATCGAGATAATCACCAAAAAGAGCAAACTCCGGAGGAATATTTTAGAAGAGGAGTTTACGTTCCTCTTTTAGACAACGTTTTAACGGACCTCAACGAAAGGCTTTCTCCAGACGTAATGAAGCTTTTTGGGTTGAGAGTTTTTCTTCCTCGGACTTCTTATACAGAGGAGGACATTGAAGAAGTAAATCGCGTAGCACTCGTATACCAGAAGCTTCTGAACACTCCTCCTGCAAGCGTTATTGCAGAATTTGAGTTGTCGGTAGCAAAATGGAACCGAATTGTTGAAAAAGGCGGTGAACTTCCAGATTCGGTTTCTGCCGCCTTTGATGCGTGTGATAAAGTTATGTATCCGGCTATTCATATCCTGCTTTGGATTTTGGTGACGCTTCCTGTTACTGCAGCCACTGCAGAAAGGAGCTTTTCAACTCTCCGTCGCCTCAAAACTTGGTTGAGGACGACTATGGCAGAAGACAGACTCACCGGTCTTGCATTGCTACATATTCATCGCGACATTGAATTGGACATCGAAGCGATCATCAACAGATTTGCGAAACAAAATAGAAAATTGGATTTTGTGTTATAAATTGTTTTTACTTAAAACTTGTAATCAAATGTGTACTACCCAAATATAGAGAAATTGATAGAAAAAGTATTGTGTGAGAAATTTATTCAATTTTGAGTCAGTCATGTTGAGTCAGCCATTTTTTGATTGCAAATTTTCCATAGTGCATATAGTAATAAAAATATAAATACAATAAAGTAAGTTGATTTTGGTCGCTTGGTTAGTTTCCGTTTTTCAAGTTTACAAAAATTAGATTTTGTTCGGTTTTTTTTTTTTTTTTTTTGATTTTCAGTTTCAGTTTCGATTGGTTCAGCTCTATTTTTTGAAATGCGGGCTGTTTTGGGGGGGGTCATGACCCCTGTGACCCCCCCCTTGAATCCGCGCCTGATTTGAGGTAGGAGATTGGTGAATGTTATAGAAATGTATTTTGTATTGGTGTTTTCTTCTTTTTGATTGTTGTTGTCGTTGATTGTTCTTTTCCTTATACTTTTTTGAAGTAATTTGTCGATTATTTCTGTTTTGTATCCGTTTGATTTTGCTATTTGTTTTATTATATTTAATTCGTCGTTATAATCTTGGTCGTCCATGGGTATGTTGAGTAGTCGATTAATGAACGCATTATAAGCTGCCATCTTTTGTGAATATGGATGATGTGAATCGTTGTGTATTGTTATATCAGTTGTGGTAGGTTTTCTATATATTTTGTATTTGAGTTTATTGTTGTCTTTTCTTATGTTCAAGTCTAGAAAATTTATGGAGTTCTCTGTTTCGACTTCAGCGGTGAATTTAATGTTGTTGTTTATGTTGTTTATATAGTTATTAAGTATAACTATTTGTCTGTGTGTTCCGTCAAAAATGATAAATGTGTCGTCTACATATCGAGAGTATGTTATTATTTTGTTATGTTGAGTGTTAAGGTTTGATAAAATATATTTGTTTTCGAAGTAATTTAAATATATGTCAGCTATTAGGCCGCTTAAAGGTGAACCCATTGCAAGGCCTTCGTTTTGTATGTAGAATTGATCGTTGAAAGTGAAATAATTCTGCTTTAGTGTGATCTGTAATAAAGTTATTATTTCGTCTATTTGTTGTTTGTTGATTGTTGCAGTTGTTTCCAAATTCTCTTTTATTAAGGTTATTGTTGTATCTATGGGTATGTTAGTGTACATATTTGTGACGTCGAATGATAGCATTTTGTATTGTGGGAGTATAATTATATTTTCCATTTTATCAATTAAATGTGTGCTATTGTTGATGCTGTGGTTTTTATGTATATTGATATTGTGTTTGATTAATTTTTGCAACTTTTTAGCTACTTTATATCCTGGCGCGGTGGTATAGTCTATTAATGGTCTGATTGGTGTGTCTTTTTTATGTATCTTCGGGAGTCCTGTGAATCGTGGAGCTTTGGCGTTGGTTTGTTTAAGATAATGTTTAGTTGCATTGTTGAATATGTTATTGCATTTATTTATAGCGTTGTTGATGTCTTTAACATAATTTTTGGTTGGGTCCTTAGTTAACAATTTTATATTGTTGTTGTTGAAGAAAATGTTTGTTTTGTCTATGTATTCTTGTAGGTCCATTATGACAACTGTGTTACCTTTGTCTGCTTTTGTTATAATTGCGTTGTTCTGTTCTAACTTTTGTTTTATATTTTCTGTGTTAACTATTATGTTTTTGAGGTTTGTGTGTATTTTAATAGGTTTCTGTTTATTAATTTTCAGAACTTGCTTAAGTTTTTTGTTTATTGTTACCCTGGTTTCATTTTGCAGTTCTTGTGAAGGAATCATTTTGATGGCTGTTTCAGCGTTTGTCACTTCTTGAACGATGTTATTTTTGCTATTTTTGGGTATGTTGAATTTTAGGCCTTTATTTAATAATGTTGTTTCTGTTTCTGTGAATTGGATGTTTGTGCAGTTTACCATTCTGGCGTAAAACTTATGTTGGTTATGTTCGATATGCGTGTGTTTATGTGCTTTTGCGAGTCTGTGAATTTTCTGTTTCTGTTTCTGTGTGATTTTGCTTATTGTTTTGGATATCTGTTGTTCAATGGTTTGGAATATAGAATTAATTATCACAGGATGAATGTCATTGAGTATTTGGAGGTGTGTTTTGTATAGTATAGGGTTTAATTTTAATTTTTTGATGTATAGTTGTTTAACTTCTTCTTTCAGCCATGTTTTTTGTGCGATCTCTTGGGCTTTGATTGCTGATTTTGATGTGCTTTTTATGAAGATTTGTGCGTATTTAGGTGTTATTTGTAATTTTAGACATTTTGAGAGTTGTAGAACAGCTAATGCTATCACCGTAGTCTTTATGTTTTCTAATGAGGACGGAAACCCCGTGAGGAGGATCCTAAATCGGCTCCTCCAAACACCAAAGCACCTCTCAACAGCATTGCGTGTAGCTATATGAGCAATATTATACTGCTCTTCAGCATGTGTTTGAGGATTCAGCAGTGGAGTGAAGAGAATATTGGAGCAGGCGTAACCCCCATCTCCAAGCAATCGTCCTTTGAACTCACCATTCTCAAATCTTTCCTTTATTCGGCTCTCTCGGAAGATTCTGGAATCGTGCGTGCTTCCTCTCCAATGGCATACTATGTCTCTTATTTTTAGAGATGAATCACACACAACCAGTGTGTTTATGGAGTAATACCCCTTTCGATTTACATAGTATTGCCCTGTTTCTCCACCCACTTTGGGAATCCGTATGTGGGTGCAATCTATTGCACCAATAACATGCGGAAAAACACTTATTGCCTGGAAGCCATTGACTTCTTTCGCTTTGTCAGAAACACTTGCTGGCATTTTAACAAATTGGGGTCTTTTTGAGGCAAATGCCTTTGCAACCCGCTGACATATTGTGCAAAGGGTAGGCTGGCTAAATCCATGGATGTCAGCTGCATCGTCTTGCATCTGAAAAAATTTAATGAAATAAAGAAGTGCTTATATTGAGCCGGAATGATCGTAGAAACTACAAACACATATCTCATTTCGACCCCAAATATCTGATTGCAGCCATCACTTAAAGATCAGCAGGAATATGGCCTCCTCTGTTTGATCCTTCGAGCTCAGATCTCACAAGATTAATAAATTTTTTCATATTCAATTTCGAGAATCTATATTTTTGCCTAAACTGTTTCTCATCCAGTTCGAATGGATTGAATCTTCGTTTATAGAATTTTGGTGCCCTTGCACTTCTATATGAACTTAGCACATTAAAAACATTCAAATCATGAAGAAAATCTTCCATATTTTTGATTTAAGAAAAGTTTTTTTTAGAAATTATATTACCTACAAAATAGAGCGAAATTGACACCGATTTTCCCGAAACGTCACAATGAATTTTTAATTTGGGTTTAAGAGACCTTTAAACGTCATTATTGGCATTTAAGTTAAGAGGGCTCTTAGCAAGGTTACTTAAATGTGAAATTTGATTATCGATACGGATTCGTTACTTAAGTGTAACTTAAAGGTCAATTAAATATAATCGATGATTAAAAGTTCTTTATAGATACGGCTGTTAACCTTTATTATATTTTTTGCGTCCAAACTTCCTCTCGTCAGTCTGGACAACTCTTCCAGGGCCTCCAATTTTTTCCTCATTTTCCATCGTCTCCAAAAACATTTCCACAATCACCTCTCGGTAGTAACTATACCAATCGGCTATAGTCCTCGAGGATATACAAGATGATACAGGGGATATATAATCATCTATCTGAACATCTTCATAAGAGCTTTTCTTTGAAAAACAGTACATTAAGAAGAACACCCTCGAAACAGGTATCCGAGATTGCTCAAACCATGTCCCATTTGCACGAGAAATGCTCTTCTTGTCATGACAAACTCCCTTGTTGCACTGGAAAAATCCAATAAGATTGTTTTTTGTATAAATTTTCATAGGAAATCTATGCAACCTACATTTTTTTTCCGTTGGAAGCAAGCCACGTTCCTCGGCAAATTTGACTGCATCAGCCTCTACTGCCGTCCGACAACCCAGTTTATAGAAATTCCTTAAAGAGTTGAAAACAATTGATAACTTACTGTACATATGTGAATGCTATATTTTTTTATACATAGGTAACATTGACTCCATAAATTATCCGTCTGCGGTTGTAGGATCTCGTTGTCGGATGAATCCAATTCCCGGTGAGATGGTCCAGCTACACTTGCACTTTCCATTTTTTGCAATTTACGAATGGGGTTGGGGTCGATATCCTGAATCCCAAAATCCTGAATGTCAAAATCCAGAATCCCAAAATCCTGAATCCCAAAATCCCGACTCCCAAAATACTAAGTCCCAAAATCCCGAATCCCAAAATCCCGAAAAGTACTATAACTTACACTACTTTATGTTTTCCATCTGAATTTGGTATATCAAACGATGAGAAACAAGAACTAAGTTTTAGTACCTTTTTCATAAAATAAGACCGCACTGGTGGCAATCTTCTAGTACTATTTAGCATGGTCCCTCAAAATGATGAGAAGCAACAGATAGCGTACAACATTTTTTAATGCATAAAAAGCCACTCGATGTAATGAGAAGCAACACGTACCATATAAAAATGCATTATTAGAGCGTTTTCTCTAAGGATTTTGATATAAATTGAAGGAAGGCGGTAAAGGACTAGCTTACTAACATGACAGTGAGCGTTTTAAGAAATAGCTAACCAACATGCAGGGAGCGTTTGGGAAAAAATTTCTCTGGGAGAGCATGTAAAATTAACAAAAATCGTATATTTCCTTAAAATAAATTTTAATAGCTCTGAAATGAGCAGGGAGCGAGTAAATGCCACATAGCTTAACTGTACTGTTTAGCGAGTCGGAAAACATTCTGTGACCGGCAACAACACAACCCAATCAGAATCAATTATATATTCCCCTACAAAGTTCTTATAAGAACTAATAAACGGCAACCACTATCAGCCAATCAAAATCAATCACATATTCCCCTACAAAGTTCTTATAAGAACTATTCACTGGCAACCACTACCAGTACCAGCCAATCAAAATCGATTATATATTTCCTTACAAAGTTCTTAAATGAAAAGATTAGTAAAGTTTTTAACAGTTAAAACACTTATTTTATTTCCTCAGATGTACATTTCAGAAGCAATGCTTCCATCGTCAGTGAGATTTATAAAATTAAATTAAATTAAATTATTTGTCAAAAAACTAAAAATAAACAAAAATGTTTCTAAACAAAATTACAGTTGAGTTGAGTTGAATCTATTAAAAAATTTTTTGAATATTGAATCTTTGATTGGTCCATCATCACTATTCATTAGATTATTTTTGTTTTTAAATATGTAAAATGATTCAAAAGTATCTAATTCATAATTGCTATTTACATTTCTTATTAGTTTTAAATTTTGCAAACTAAAGCTATGACTATTTTCTAGCACATGTTCTGCAACACTTGACTTTTCTTTTTCATTATATTTAAGATGTGCAAAATGTTCTTTAAATCTTTTTAGAATAGGTCTTCTTGTCTGTCCTATATATTCTTTTGCACAATCATTACATCCGATAGAATAAATTCCTGACTTTTGAAGTTGGTCAATTTTATCCTTAGATCCTCCAATCAGATTTTTTATTTTTATTTCGCTGCACTCACTCATACGGATATTATATTTATTAAAGATTGGTTTTATCTTAGATGTTATTTCTGGATAGAAATAAAATTTTGAATATTTCTTTTCGTCATTTCCTTCATTCCTTATTAGATCTAAAGTTGTATAACGTCTCAATTCTTGTTTTCTTCTATGTGCAATTGTTAAATCTTCAATCAATTCTTCAGTATATCCATTAATTTTGGCTATGTCTTTAATTTTTTGGAATTCTTTTATTTTTGTTTCTATAGTCATTGGAATATTTAGAGCTCTAAAAATCATTGAGTGAAAAGCTGACATCTTATGTTCAAAGGAATGGAACGAGTCTGATGTAATGTATCTCAGAGTATTCGTTGGTTTTCTGTATATATCCAATTCGAAATTGTCTCCATTCCGAGTTATACTTAAATCCAGAAAATTTAGTTTCCCTTCAATTTCTTCTTCATATGTAAATTTTATTGATGGGTATTTAGTTCTATTTAATTTGTTAATGAGCTGACGGAGTTCATGTTTTTTGATTATCGCCCATATATCATCTACATATCTTAACCAAATTCTTGGAAAATTTACTTGATTTTTCATTTCAGTTTCTATATGCGACATAAATAAATTTGCTAAAAACGGGCTCATATGTGATCCCATACTGCAACCAAATTTTTGTCTGTAAAACTTTTCATTAAACTGGAACCAATTTTCATCCATGCACAGTTTAGTAAGTTTTACAAATTCATTTATTTCTTCTGGTTTAAGTGTATTTCTTTCTAGCCATTTTCTCAGAAAAACTAAAGTTTCATCAATTGGAACATTTGGATGTAATGAAACAACATCGAATGAAACTTGAATCTCATTGCTAGCTATTTTTAAGTTCTTTACTTTTTCTGCAAATTCAATTCCATTTTTTATAGCTGCTGTTTCAAATTTGATTGGGAGATTATTTAGTTTTTCTAATAACCAACATTCAAGTTTTGATAATATTGATCCAGTTGTTGATGTAATTGGTCTTATTTGTTTTCTTGGTTTATGTAATTTTAACTGAGAATATAATCTTGGTAAAATTGGATTTGAAACATTTAATTTCCTTGATAAATTAGGATCATTAAAAACTTTAACTGCTTGTTTGATAGCTTCTTTAGTTCTCCTTATCATTCCCGGTAAAGGATTAAAAATTACTTCTTCATAAGGTCCAGTTCTTATAAATTGTTCAGTTATTGCAATATATTCTTGTTTGTCTAGTATTACAATATTATTGCTTTTATCAGCTTTACTGAAAATAACTGAAAAAAAAAAGTTCTTATAAGAAATATTCACTGCCAGGATACGACCTACCTGGTCGGAGTTCTGAGAAGAACTGGTTTTCACTGTGCGAGACCATTTCTTTTATTCTTTTAATTGGGGGGGTCTGGCTTATAATAATAATGCATTTTTATATGGTACCTGTTGATTCTCATAACTTCCTGTGACATTTAATAAGTACATGAGAGCATTTTGTACGTGGAACAATAAGGTGCATTTTTTAAGAAAATGCAGAGAGTGACTTGGGTCACTTTGAAATGCTATTGTAAGCGTTCTACACGCTCAAATCGCATGGGAATGGTTGGAAATGATAGATAATATCTTCAAAAATTTAATTTTGGAAAAAGAAATAATATAAAAAAAAAATGCAAAATTTGTATGGGCTTTTCTGAGCTGAAAAAACTTTTTTGTTTTTCGACTTTTTTCGGCCGGAGGGCGTTTAAACGCTTTGAAATGGCAATCAAGCAGAGTAAAGCAAAATAAAAAAAAAATTTTTTTTTTTTATTTTTTTTTTTATTTTTTTTTAAATTTTATTTTTATATATATAAATATATAAATGTTGTAATGACCCATTACATTTTACCACCAACAACACCAATGCCAATGGAAAATGCCTATACCAACGCAGGCGATGATAATGGTGACGATAACATACAGCAGCAACACCCCTAGCGACTTACTATTGACTCCACGTGGAGTGACATTTCACTGACTGGTACAGCTCACATTCACTTACTACCAAAAGGTGTATAAGGCAGCCAGTGAAATACATGGAAATTCATTCCGGTACCGGCAGCGCAACAGCAGAGTCCAGAAACCAAGACTGGGTAAGTAAATAGTGTCCAACGCTACCTCGTTGTGAATTTAGTGTCCAACGCTACCTCGTTGTGAATTTAGTGTAAAACGTTACCTCGTTGTGAATTTAGTGTCCAACGCTACCTCGTTGTGAATTTAGTGTCCAACGCTACCTCGTTGTGAATTTAGTGTCCAACGCTACCTCGTTGTGAATTTAGTGTCCAACGCTACCTCGTTATGAATTTAGTGTCCAACGCTACCTCGTTGTGAATTTAGTGTCCAACGCTACCTCGTTGTGAATTTAGTGTCCAACGCTACCTCGTTATGAATTTAGTGTCCCACCCTACCTCGTTGTGAATTTAGTGTCCAACGCTACCTCGTTGTGAATTTAGTGTCCAACGCTACCTCGTTGTGAATTTAGTGTCCAATGTTACCTCGTTGTGAATTTAGTGTCCAACGCTACCTCGTTGTGAATTTAGTGTCCAACGCTACCTCGTTGTGAATTTAGTGTCCAACGCTACCTCGTTGTGAATTTAGTGTCCAACGCTACCTCGTTGTGAATTTAGTGTCCAACGCTACCTCGTTGTGAATTTAGTGTCCAACGCTACCTCGTTGTGAATTTAGTGTCCAACGCTACCTCGTTGTGAATTTAGTGTCCAACGCTACCTCGTTGTGAATTTAGTGTCCAACGCTACCTCGTTGTGAATTTAGTGTCCAACGCTACCTCGTTGTGAATTTAGTGGCTCCTGCTACCTCAGAGCAACCATTAACTCCCTCTTCCTAGTTTCGTTACAGGACCAAGAGAGAGATCCCAAGATCCCAGCGTTATTCTAAATCCGAGCCCCCAGAATTCGGAGCCCTTAACCCAGGACAAGAAAACTGAATGCAAGCCCAAGAACTGGAAGCCCACACAATCCAGGACAAGAAATCTTCATCTGATTGACCTGGAGGCCAATTCAAGAATCTGGTCGTGAATCCTGGACGAGATCACATCCCAGCCAAATCCCAGGGAAACTTCACTCACCCGAAGAGGCGTACTTGAAATCTCCATAGAGACTTTGATATAGAAACATGAATTAACTTTATAAAACAATGTATGAAATGTATAACCAACACTAATTTTAAATATCGGAAATAAACTAGCTTCAATAATCTAAAGTTTTGCTGCTTCTTTGGAAGACTCCGGATCCGCTGAGCTTACCTCAGCCTTTGACAAAAAGCAACCTCACAATGGCGCCCAAGCAGGGACTTCTTTGAAGTTGGTTAACCGATTTACCGACCGACCGTTCCAGAAGGATCAACTTGCTAAGAAGTCCATCCCGACCAACCTATAGATTGACCCAGTCAGAGGAGTTACTTCTTATCCAGATTTACCGACCAACCGACCGTTCCAGAAGAACTAACTCTCTGAGGGATCAAACCGACCGATCAAATTAGAGAAGCTCACTACCGAGCCACAGAAGAACAGGAAAGAGAAGCTCAAGTTTCAAGCCGTTGCCAGTAATTTAGAACCATGGGAAATACCGACAGTAATATCGACATGGACGTCGAAGAAAATCTTGCGTCCATCTACCTGCTCAAGAAGACGGAACTCATTGAGAAGATGGCTTCCAAAAGATTGGATACCAGTGGCACTGTGTCCACATTACGATCCCGCTTGAGCACGTATATCAAAGACTCCAGGACTCACTGTTCAACACAGAACCTGTGCACAGAAATCTCGCAGTTGATTCAAGAACGGGAGTATAAATACGAAAATGAAGCATCAACGCAACCTGCCAATATAACCGAGACGACGGAAGAGCCTAGCGCCCAACTCCAGTTACGTGTACCTCCAGCCGTAGGAGGACGGTACCACCAGACCACTGGAGCCGGCCCTGCAACTAGTTTAAGCTCAACCACCGCGCGTTCACCAACTCACTATCCGGAGCTAGATAGCATAAACCAACCAGGTCCATACAGAATGTACCGAAGTCCCGAGGCCGAAACCATGAACACCGTCCGTAAGTGGGGCTTTAAATTCGACGGTTCGGGCCCTAGAGTTTATGGAACGTCTAGAAGAATTGGTACACTGTTATTCCATACCTGCAGAACACATCCTCCGGACCTTTCCGGAAATCTTCAGAGGTTCCGCCCTAGAGTGGCTACGAATCCACCGAGGAAGTTTCCAGACGTGGGAAGAGTTCCGTGAAACATTCCTCAATTATTTCTTACCGCCACGATTCGTCCACAAGTTGGAGGAGGAAATCTGGCGGAAGAAACAAGGGCCTCGGGAGAAGGCCAGAGATTTCATCCGTGCTATGGAATATCTCATTCGACAACATCCCAAGATGAGTCAGGAAGACAACGTGGATCGAATATACGACAGCCTCCGACCGGAATATCGGCTTTTCGTACGAAGGAAAGATTTCCAGACGTTGGGAGAACTTACTGACTTGGTCGAGGAGTATGAATATGTTAAGAATGAAGAAAAGAACGTGAAACCCGCCTTGGCTCCTCCACCTCCAGCACCCCGAGCACAATTTGGTGCAATATCGGTACCGTGTGATCGTAACACGCATTGCTGGAACTGCAAACAAAGGGGACACCAGAAGAGGAACTGCCACTGACCCTTTCGGTTGTTTTGCTCTAGCTGCGGGGAGGATGGGCGTTTAACCAAAGACTGTCCTAGCAAACGTCACCCTCAGCCCACCCAGAACTGGAACAATCGAACATCCGCCATTATGGGAGTTGCGGAAAACCAGACGGAAGGTAATGGAGCACGGTACGCCAGGCACGAGAACAGGAACCAGTCCAGACTGGCTGTCCTCAAAATTACTACACCTGAATCACCACAGGCACAAGAGCCTGTTCAGAAAGCCGTAACCCGCGGACAGCCATGTACCTTGGTTTGTCACCGTAACCGATGGTGGCTGAAGAGATACCGACCCTTTGCTCAGTGGGCATCTCACCATAAGCAAACACCTCACCGGCTGGTCGGTGAGCCAATTCACTTAGAGCCAGCAGTCGTAGTAGAAACACGACAACCACCCAACCCGACTCCGTCCCGTTGGTATGATCCCCGATATTTCGTCCTCATTAAAATGGGAGGACAGATCTTCAATGCCCTCGTGGACACGGGTTCTACCAAGTCTTTCGTGGGTCCAGCGTTACGGAATCAATTAAGAGCCCTTAGACTACCTGTTCGATACCAAAGGCGCGAAGTCCAGCTGGCTAATGGCAACCCGGTTGTTACTCGGGAACACTACTCCATAAGGTTCAATCTGAAAGGAGGGGCAGTGGAAGGAGAGGTAACCTTTTTAAGCGAATTAGCGGAGGACGCTATATTGGGAGTCGACATTTTAGACCTGGCGAAGTTCTCGATCACCCTAGCGGGAGAACCATTGACGCACCGCAACATACCGCGCCCCTTTAATGAACCGATCTGCACCCTAGTCAACAATGTGCAGCTACCTAGTGGAGATAAGGACGCTTTAGGAAAATTTTTGGCCAAAGAGTTGCCCCAGTTTGAGGAACTAAAAGGACCATCCAATGTCGCTACCCATCGAATCCGACTCACAACTGATCAGCCGTTCAAACAACGATACTACCCGAGGAATCCTGCGATGCAGAAAGTCATCAGCCAAGAAATAGATGAGTTATTGGAAAATGGAAGAATCGAACCATCCAAGAGTCCATTCAGCTCCCCGATAGTGCTAGTCAAAAAGAAGGACAATTCCTGGAGACTATGCATCGACTATCGCCAGCTGAATGAGATTTCAGTCAAAGATGCTTACCCGCTTCCCCAAATCCATACAATCCTCGATAAGCTACGAGGAGCCAAATTCATCTCGACCATTGACCTGAAACAGAGTTATTGGCAAATCCCTTTAGAGTATGAATCCCGAGCCTATACGGATTTTACAGTGCCCGGACGTGGATTACTCCAATGGAAGGTCATGCCTTTCGGATTACATTCAGCCCCGGCAACTTTTCAGCGGGTACTAGACCAGGTAATTGGTATTGATATGGAAGAGTATGCATTTGCATACCTAGATGACATCATTGTCATTAGCAAGACCTTCGATGATCATCTTGGGCACCTTGCTAAAGTTTTTGAACGGTTGAGAAGAGCAAACTTAAAAATAAATTCCGAAAAATGCGAGTTCTGCAAGCCAGAATTAAAATATTTAGGGCATGTGGTGAGCCGACAGGGCATCCACACTGATCCCGACAAAGTGGCAGCGGTGAGGGAATTAAAAGCCCCCACCAATGTCAGAGAACTGAGACGAGTCTTAGGGATAACATCCAGGTATCGGAGGTTCATCCAGGACTTCTCCACGGTAGTTTCCCCGCTGACCAAACTGTTGAAGAAGAATCAGGGATGGTCGTGGCAAGCCGAGCAGGAGGAAGCATTCAATACACTAAAAGGGAAACTTACGGAAGCCCCCGTTTTAACCTGCCCAAATTTCAATGAACCTTTTACGCTACAAACCGACGCTAGCGACTACGGCATCGGGGTAGTCCTGTCCCAGAAGGAAGAAGGCCAGGAGAAGGTCGTGGCATACGCCAGTCGCACCCTGACAGAGCTAGAGAAAAAGTACACGGTCACCGAGAAGAAATGCCTGGCCATACTATGGGGAATCAGGAAGTTGCGACCTTACTTGGAAGGATACCACTTCACGGTCATAACCGACCATCACTCCCTCAAATGGCTCCATTCACTGGAAAATCCCTCAGGGCGATTGGCCTGTTGGGCAATCGAGCTCCAGCAGTATGACTTTAACATACAATACCGTAAAGGCTCTTTAAATGTAGTAGCCGACGCACTGTCCAGGGATCCCCTACCCATCAACACTGTTGATTTCTTGGCGGCCAGCGTTGATTCGAAGGTAGACTGGATCCTCCGACAACAGCAATTAGTATCCCAGCATCCAACCCGCTTCCCATATTTTCGGCTCGAGGGTGACCAACTGTTTCGGAGATTTCACAACAGCAACCCACTTAACGACCCTAACACAGAGTGGAAACTATGTGTCCCTAAAAATAAGCGAAGAGAAGTACTCGAAAACAACCACGATTTAGATACCGCCGGACACCTAGGGATTGCCAAAACCACGGAAAGAATTGCACGACATCATTATTGGCCTGGACTGAAAGCGGATGTGGCCAAATACGTCGGCCAATGTATCAAATGCAATCAATACAAGGTATCCCAACAAAAACCGTGTGGTCAGATGCACACCATGGCAGTAGAAGGACCATGGAAGGTTCTATGCATAGATTTCGTTGGACCACTGCCAAGGTCCATGAAAGGTAATACCATGATGTTGGTCGAGTGTATAAGAGGAACAGAGTACTCTCGTCAGGGGTAAATTATTTCGCCGAAAAGCTTGCACCTAAATACGATGGACCATATCGTGTGATGAAATTTATTTCCCTTGTTATCGTCGTCCTACAGAGAGAAGGAGACCAGCATAAAAATAAGAAAAGGAGAGACGAATGTCGAGCTCACGTACGGGATATAAGAGCCTACCAGACCAACGAAGAGGTCATTAAGTCAGCAGCCATGAACGCGGCAAGTAACAAAAGAAAAGTGACGCGAAAAGTGAGTCAAAAAAATAAAGGGCAAACAAAGGTGACCGCACCCGATGGAGCAGCCGCAACATCACCTTTTGTGCGGCTAAACAGTGTGCCGGCTAAGATGAGGCCACCCTGTCTCCGGTCAGCCCAGCCAGTACGCAGTCCCATCCATGTGGAATCCGTGGTAGTAATTCGGCCACCAATACCCGTCGCGGACCAAATGTTGGCCATCAGGGAGATGAGGCGACTGGCAGAGCAAAAGTGGGCAATACGTGGTGAAAGTGAGGATGGGACCCCAGGAGCTGAGCCCACTACCACCGAGAGGCAACCAACACCAAGGCCCACACCACCAGGTTCCCCAATATTAATATGACCCACGGCGACGAACTACTCCCAACTCCGGGAAGGAGCATGCCGGATGTCGACATGGACGAAGACCAACGACGTTCCCAGGCGGTCTCCAGTTCGAACCAAATCCGCAGTGATTCCACCTCCAGTACCCCGAGCAGCTCAAATCAACAGTCGACGGCCAGCCCAGACAATCCATTTGCCGGGATCAACATCGTGAAGCACCCCTTATACCGACCCGGTTCGAAGAGGCAACGCTTCATCATCAAGCAACCGTTTGGAGCAGCCGTCATCAAAATCGCCAACCGACAGGCGATCCTGACATATCGCGATCAAAGGAAGGTGGAACTCCTGAGACGTTAGAAGAACAGTATTAACCGTTAAGACAAAAATAGTTTTTGTTTACATTCATTCACCCCAGAAGAATTGTTTTGTTAAAGGAAAAAGAATAATTTTTTTTTTTCATTCACTTCAAAAGAATTAGTTGTTAGAAACTAAGGAAAAAAAGAAAAATTTTTGTTTCCGTTTACCTCAGAAGAAGTAGTTTGTTACAAAAAAAAAAGAAAAAAAAAAAAAAGATGAAATAATCTATAACCATAAAGAAGGGAAATTACTTAAGTTATCCATGGAATTTTTTTTTTCCTATGTAAGGAAAAAGGGAGGGTAACAAAGCTTTACCCCAACTATACAACTCAACAACTACAACTATGGTGCCGATGGACGTCACGCTCGATGGAATGGTCCACATACTAAGCACCTGCACACTCACCTATATCTTCGATGCAGACGAGAAGGTTCTCGTCTACGTAAGAAAGGAGGGAGTGTAATGACCCATTACATTTTGCCACCAACAACACCAATGTCAATGGAAAATGCCTATACCAACGCAGGCGATGATAATTGTGACGATCACATACAGCAACAACACCACTAGCGACTTACTATTGACTCCACGTGGAGTGACATTTCACTGACTGGTACAGCTCACATTCACTTACTACAAAAAGGTGTATAAGGCAACCAGTGAAATACATGGAAATTTATTCCGGTACCGGCAGCGCAACAGCAGAGTCCAGAAACCAAGACTGGGTTAGTAAATAGTGTCCAACGCTACCTCGTTGTGAATTTAGTGTCCAACGCTACCTCGTTGTGAATTTAGTGTCCAACGCTACCTCGTTGTGAATTTAGTGTCCAACGCTACCTCGTTGTGAATTTAGTGTCCAACGCTACCTCGTTGTGAATTTAGTGTCCAACGCTACCTCGTTGTGAATTTAGTGTCCAACCCTACCTCGTTGTGAATTTAGTGTCCAACGCTACCTCGTTGTGAATTTAGTGTCCAACGCTACCTCGTTGTGAATTTAGTGTCCAATGCTACCTCGTTGTGAATTTAGTGTCCAACGCTACCTCGTTGTGAATTTAGTGTCCAACGCTACCTCGTTGTGAATTTAGTGTCCAACGCTACCTCGTTGTGAATTTAGTGAGAGTGAGAGAGAGTGCGCCTTTCAAGAATTCGGGAGCCCCTAACGATCAGGGAGATCGATATCCCGAGCTACGTTCGGTTCGTCGACGGGGAGTGCTTTGTGCTGGACGAGGCAACTTTCGGGTCGAACAATGAATGCCATAACATTCTTCTTGGAACTCCAAGTTGATTGAAGATGTTGGGCGAAGCCAAATGTTGGCTGGTGGATGGGACTTTCGCTGTTCTACCGACCATAATGCAGCAGCTTTTCTCCATCCATGATTATGTGGATGGGGTGGTCGTGCCACTGGCATTTTGCCTTATGACACACAAGGCCAAGGAGGCATATGGCCAGGTTTGGTTCAGTCTCTTTAAAGCTGCTGCCGACAACAGCATCCATCTTAGCCCGGAGCGCGTCATTTCCGACTTCGAAAAAGCTATTTTCTTATCAGCAAATGAGTACATGCCCAGTACAAACTTCCGAGGCTGCAATTTTCATTTTGGGCAGATCATCTGGCGACGCATCCAGAACATGGGATTCCGCAGGAAGTACGCCACGGAGGAGGCGTTTTCCCTTGAAATGCGGATGCTAAAGGCATTGGCGTTTGTGCCCTCCGTAGAAGTCCTGAACTATTTTAATTCGTTCTATGCTTCGCTCCGCCACTGCGAAAGCAAGGAAGTGGCAAAGTGGTTCAAGCAGAACTACATACAGCGGTCAGGAAATCGTTCACCTTCCTACCTGCCAACATTTTGGTGTGTTGACCCGTGTGTAACTGGAGAACCCAGCTTTCTCAGGACGCAAAATAACGTGGAGGCTTGGCACAGACGCCTGAAAGTTGTTGTAGGGAGTACACATGCTGTACTATATATACAAGCTTGTCGGCGACCTAGGCAAAGAGGTCGTAGTTGGTAAAGCTAATGTGGACAGGGCAAGGATGGGTGAGGAGCGCCCATTCACCAAAACAGAAAAACGTAACGTGCGACTGCAGAACGTTCTCAACAGCAGAGCACACCAGCACCACGTAGACTTCCTACGAAACTTGGCACTGAACTTGGTTTTAGAGTAACCACCAATACCGATATCCCCAAAACGTCCTTTTCAGGACGACCAAATAATCAATAAGAGATATTTGTTGCTCAAAATATATATATACATAAGGCTTGCGCGAATTTGAAGTTATTATTTTCAAGAACTCGAAAAACCATCTGACAGAGAGATTAGACAGAAGGATTTCTGAGTTTTTTTTGATAATAATAGCTTTAAATTCGCGCGAATTTTGAGCTATTATTTTCAAAAAACTCAAAAAACCTTCTTTTAGAGAGATTTTTGCAAATAATAGCTTCAAATTCGCGCGAATTTAAAGCTATTATCCACAAGGATCCGAAGGAAGGAAAAGTAAGAGTTTAAATTTAATAAAAAGTGAAGTGTCAAATTATTCAAAAAATCAAGATGTCACAAGAAGATAAAATCAATCAGCTTATTTCCCAAATGGAGGGAATGCAACTTATAATGGACAAAATGCGAAAAGAAGCAGGAGAACGACTCATGAAACTCGAATCCCACACTAATATAGGGAGCAATGTGACAGTGTACTCAGATATAGTACCGAATTACACATCCCCCAACGACATCAAAATGACGTTATTCCAAAGTTTGCCTCAATTCAAAAGAGACATAGATGAGTATAGAAGCTGGAGAAAACAAGTATGGAACGCCATGGACAGCATTAAAGAACATACAGCTCATAACAACTATTTCGAAGCATTGGGAATAGTTCGGACAAAAATCACTGGCCCAGCATCACACATATTAATAAACAGTGATACTAAAAATAATTTCTAGGCAATCATAGACCGCTTGGACTTTACATATGCGGACCAAAGACCATTATATGTTCTTGAAGCGGAAATGTGTGGAATCGAGCAACGTAATCTGTCTTTGTTAGAATATCACGACAAGATTACACAATCCTTGAACTTAGTCATCTCTAAAATAGAAATGACTTTTAAAAATCATGAAGCAGCAACTGCATTAATTGGTGAAATAAAGACGAAGTCAGTAAGGACATTTATCATGGGAATAAACAACGCATTTACCAAAAATACGTTATATCAACATAATCCGAAGAGTCTAAGTGAAGCCTATGCAATCGCAAGCACAATATACCATGATAATAAATATCAGAAACTAGAAACAAGCAGCAAACCAATAATGAAAAGAGATACCCAGCATTTTGTGCCAAATGCTACGAGATACCTACAACAACATATGCAGCCACAAAGGAAATTCGAATCGCCTCAACCAATGGAGTTAGGGTCAAGTACATACAGAAGACCTTTTCAAAATAATAATCAAAGACAACAATACAACGATCAGAGAAATAATTATTATAACCCATTCAGAGGACATCAAAATAATCAATATAGAAACAATAATTCCTATCAAAATAATCAAAGTGATGTGAAACGAGAAGCAGATAAATGAAATCGAGATGATACTCAACAAAGTGACAACAACCATGTACCCAACAAGTTCCAGAGAGTGAATCATCAGGTGAAGGAAGATTTAGATGACAACGTATCAAACTACTCAGCAGAAGAAGATCTGAACACAGTTTATTCCGAGGAACATCAGTTTTTTCACGATACAACGGACTCCCTTGCCTAAGTCCGAATGATAAAAAAACGGGTAAGAAAATAAATATTTTAATTGATTCGGGTTGTACAAACAATTATATAAGTAAAAATTGTAAGATAGGCACAAGTATTCCAATAAAACAAGTTATTAGTAAAAGTATACACGGTGAAAGTGTTATTAACAGTACAAAAATCTTTAAATTATACGGACATACTTTGAACTTTTATGAGATGGATAGTTTAAAAGAATTTGATATGATTTTAGGAGATTCAGGTCTTAGGCAAATGAAAGCTAAAATAGATTTCTTTGCATATAAATTTACATATTCAGTAAAACATAATCTACAATCAATAAATTATATAACAGGAGACACAGAAGGTAAACATGAATATAATAAGAAAATAGACTTTATAATGCAAAGAAATGAAAACGCTTCGGAAGGATTACCCTTCACTACAACCATAGAGGCAACAATTAGGACCTCAAATCCAGATCCAATATGGACGAAACAATATCCGTATCCCATATCGGATAATGACTTTGTCAATAAAGAATTGGAAAACTTGTTAAATGATGGAATTATACAAAGATCAAGAAGTCCTTATAACTCTCCAATTTGGACAGTGCCCAAAAAGGGACTAGACGAAAATGGTAAACCAAAACGTAGAATGGTAATCGATTTTCAGAAACTTAACGCTCAGACGATTACTGATAGATATCCGATACCTGATGTATCCATGACTTTGCAAAATTTAGGCAATGCTAAATATTTTTCGGTTATTGATTTGGAATCCGGATTCCACCAAATAAAAATAAAACAGTCAGACAGAGAAAAAACTGCATTTAGTGTGAATGGCGCCAAATATGAATTTGTTAGAATGCCTTTCGGGCTCAAGAATGCTCCTGCTATATTTCAACGTTGTGTTGACGATATATTGCGAGAATTTATAGGCAAGTTTGCATATGTCTATATAGACGATGTTCTCATATACTCGGATACACCAGAAGAACATATTACACATATATCTATAATAGCAGATGCTCTATATAATGCAAACATGAAATTGAGTAGTGAAAAAAGCAAATTTTTCCAAGATTCTGTAGAATACTTAGGGCACATTATAAAGCATAAAAGAATAACAGTAGAAACTATTAGAGAATATCCTTTACCTACTAACCTAAAAGAACTTCGTTCATTCTTAGGGCTAGCTAGTTATTATCGTAAGTTCATAGAAAATTTCGCACAAATCACGAAGCCATTAACAATATTTTTAAGAGGTGAAAACGGTATGGTCAAAAAGAACCAAAGTGAAAAAATGTTGATTGAATTAGATGAAGCAGCAATAAATGCTTTTAATTTATTAAAAAAGAAACTACAAGGGGAAGTTGAATTATTTCAACCTGATTTTAGCAAACCAATAGAGCTTACTACAGATGCAAGTAATTTTGCGATAGGTGCAGTTTTATCACAGAATAGAAAACCTATTACTTTTATCAGTAGAACTTTATCAGAAACCGAACAAAATTATGCTACGAACGAGAAAGAACTCTTGGCAGTAATATGGAGCTTACAAAAACTCAGGAATTATTTATATGGTATAGCAGATCTGACAATCCTAACAGATCATCAAAGCTTGATATACAGCATATCAGAAAAAAACCCAAATAGTAAACTAAAGCGTTGGAAAAACCTTATCGAAGAATACGGTGCAAGAATAGTATACAAACCAGGCTACCAAAATGTTGTTGCAGATGCATTGTCACGAACAAATCTAAAAATAAATATGAACACACAAGAACAAAGCACTTCTGATCATAGTATGAGTAGTAGTCCTGACGATAGATACAGTGTTACAACGAAGCCATTGAACACATATAAAAACCAAGTTATAATAGTTAAACAAAGGAACAGTGTGTACCATACGCAGATAGAAACGTTGTTTGAGGCAAATTCTCGGTTTACGATAACATATGGAGACATAAGTACAGTCCCACAAGGACTCAAATCTATATTGAACCCAAATCAGGTAAACGCTATCTATTGTGAAGAGATTGTATGGCATGAGATCATACCGGTCATAAAAACTAATTTTGAAGCATACAAAATAATACATACTCAAACACTTCTGGAGGATATTCAAGACAAAACATTACAAACACAGATAATAAACGATATAAACGATATACACTCAAGAGCTCATAGAAATGCAAGAAATAATATACTAGAAATTCAGGAAAAATACTATTGGCCAAACATGAGCAAAGAAGTAGAACGATTTTGCGCCGGATGTTTGAATTGTAATAAAAACAAATACGAACGCAGACCCAAATAATTGGACAGACCCCAATACCGGGTAAAGCGGGCTTAAGCATAGCCATGGACATATTTTATATAGATAACCATATGTATCTAACAAGTATAGATAGATACAGTAAACATCTAAACATCAGAAATATTATAGATAAAAACAATTTCAGTAAAGTATTAGAAGAAGTCATAACACAACTATACCCATACATAGAAGAAGTCATGACAGATAACGAGAATATCTTTTGCATGCCTACAAGTAAAATAATCTATAATCGCTACTCGATTCAACACAGAACCAGTCCTGTATTGCATTCTCAGAGTAACGCCCAAATAGAGAGGGTACATAGTACAATATTAGAACTAACGAGACTCCTGGCAGAGGAAAATAAAACCAAGGCCAGTGACGAAATCTACAACGCGATAAAACAATACAATCCGGGAAAAGACCTAACGAATTGTTCTTCGAAAGGCATACACATAGTGAAATAAAAAATTTACTTAAAAACAATCAATCAAATTTACTTAAATACCACAATAAAAATAGAGTGAATAAAGTAGTCGAAAAGGGTGACAAAGTGTATGTGAAAACAAAAAACAGGAACAAAAGTAAACCTGTTTACAGAGAGGTGATTGTGGAGGAAAATAAGGAAAACGTTATTGTAACAAAAAATAAAAAAACGTATCATAAAGATGACATCCGCCAACGAATTACCAAAAATAATAATGTGGGTAATAAAGGTAATATACCTAATAAACCGCATTCAGTGCCAAGTGGTTCAAACTAATAATACTTTAGAAATTATTCCTCTTAAAGAAAGTAAGTTCGTACTTTTAGAAACTGATCCGGTCTATTTATTTAATTCAACAAAATTCTTATATCACGTAACAAACATAAGTAAGTTGTTAGGACCAGTCCCCGATCATGTTGAAGTAGTTAAGCTTAATGAGGAGGAAAAATATTTCATAAACAAAATAGTACATAATATTGAACAATTAGAAACACATCACAAAACGAAAAAAAGTTTAGATTTCATTGGAACTGCAGTGAAATTCATAACTGGAAATCCAGACGCTAACGATTTAAAAGAAATCAAAGCGACACTAAATAACATAATAGAAAATAATAATAAGCAAGTAATAGTTAACGAACACTTTCAGGAATTCTTCAAAAATATCCGTTCTTATGAAAATCATAGAGTTCTTATATTAAGAGAAACATTAGAACAAATTAATAACCTATTAGAAACAATTAACTTTGCTAAAAAAGGAATATTTGTGTCTAAAAGCATTGACATTAAAGATGTAAGAGAAATTGTACAAAATGAAAAAATAAATGTACCCGTAATTAATACCGAGACCTTTGATGTCGAAAAAGGCTTTAGGCAAGGCGACAAACTGTCATGCGATTTCTTCAACATCATACTTGAACAGATTGTAAGAAACTCAAACGTCAACACCAGAGGAACAATCTTTCAAAAGTCTGTACAATTACTCGCCTATGCAGACGATATTGACGTAATGGGAAGAAAAAAGCGTGATGTCATAGGTGCTTTTGCGAGTATTGAAACAGAAGCGGCAAAAATGGGTTTGATGGTTAATGAGGGCAAAACGAAGTATATGCTGTCATCAAACAAGGACACAGAACATCGGCGAATTGGACAAAACGTCACAATAGACAGACAACTTCGAGGTAGTACAGGACTTCGTCTACCTAGGATCCGCTGTAGACACGGACAACAACATCAGTGCGGAGATCAAACGGAGAATAACTCTTGCCAACCGTTGCTTCTTTGGGTTAAGAAGGCAATTGAGAAACAAAACCCTCTCTAGAAAAACCAAGGTGACCTTGTATAAGACCTTAATCATCCCAGTCCTGCTGTACGGCGCGGAAGCATGGACCTTATCGAAAGCGGATGAGGAAACTCTTGGTCGTTTCGAAAGAAAAATTCTCCGAATGATCTTTGGTCCCGTATGCGAAGACAATGTGTGGAGAAGAAGATACAACAACGAGCTGTATGAGCTGTACCGCGACATGGGCATAGCCAGAAGAGTACGCATCGCGAGGCTACGATGGTTGGGCCATGTAGAGCGGATGGACCCAAACGCTCCGGCTCGTCGGGTGTTCGAAAGCACATTGCAGGGAAATCGCGGAAGGGGAAGACCTCGTCTTAGGTGGCGCAATCAAGTGGATGAAGACCTCAACCGACTTGGAGTGCGAAACTGGAGAGAGCTCGCCCGAGATCGAAATCGTTATAGGAGGATGTTGGTTGAGGCTCAGGTTCACCCCGAACTGTAATGCCCACCTAAGTAAGTAAGTAAATAATTAATATCTTAGAGTACTCAGAAATTCACATGCTAAAATACCAAGATCTATATGTTACGATATTCAAATATCCTATAATATCACACAAATGTAAATTTTTCAAAGTTGTCGCTTTAGAATTCAGACATGGGAAACTTGTTTTAGATTCAAATATTGCACAATGTAAAAACTTCTTAAGAGTAAATAAATGTAAGGAATTTTTGAATTCCAATATATGTTAACTTGTAAAAATCAAAGACAATTGTACAACTAATGTGTTGGAAAATGAAGAATCCAATGGTAAGGTGATTCAAGAACAGAATGAGCAGGTCAGACAATACACTGACGACTCAATTATTGTATCGGGTTCGAATAAAATAAATAATGCAACAATTTCTGGAACCCATTTAATTAGAATAAGTAAATCAGTATTTATAAATGATAAAGAATATAGAAATGAAAAAGAAACAATTTTACGATATGCAAAAAATAAAAATCAAGACAACATTTATATAAATGAAATACTAGCATCAGAATCGAAACTTAAATTTTATAATATAAAATCAAATCAAATCAAATCAAAGCAATAAAACCAACCAGAGAAAATTTCCACAGAATCAATAGTATACCATTCAACAAATAAAGATAAAACAACAACCCAAAAACAACTCACAAGATGCCATACGATGACCAGATGGGAACAATAAAATAAACATGGAAAATTCCTAAGGAATCGCTTGGCGTCACCTACAGCACATATAAATATATGATCAGGACAAAACGAGATTGTCCTTAGTACAGTAGTGATAACATAGATAGTAAGATCGAGTATAAAACTCTGAACCAGACTTACTTGGTTAACGAATTATTAAGTGCCCTGTATTTTTGCCTTAAGAATTATAATAAAAATAAATAAAAGAAAAAAATATTTTTTTTAGTTCTTTCGTGAATAGTACAGTTTAACTCGGGGCTCATTATTTTAACACTTTTTCCGCAGGGTTAGGCCGAGGCCACGCAGTAAGCGATAAGCGAGCGAGCGAGCGACTGAACGACATGAAAAAATTAAAACAAATGAAATTGCATTGAACTGGCCATGCATTGAGCGAGCGATGAGCGATTTTTTTAAGCGACTGAACGACGTCGCTCTGTCACCAAACTTGTTCTAATTTTTAGTTTATCGCTTAGCGTCAAGAGCAACAGATGGTTGGTGGACAACAAATATAAACGTAGTGCTCTTGACAACGGCATTTTAACAACTAATCGCTAAAGAAATGTCGCTCACGAAAAGGCCACTCGTCGCTCGACTTTGTCGCTAAATCGCTGATCGTTCAATCGCTCGCTCGCTTATCGCTGACTGCGTGGCCTTAGCCTTAGGCTGCTCATGCTAAATATGAAAATAACAATTAATTTCCATATGCAACAGTTTTCCGTATGGTCCGCTTCGCGGGGCTCATTATCTTAACCCTTTTTCCGCAGGGTTAAGGTGCTCATGCTAAATATGAAAATAGCAACTAATTTCCGTATGCAACAGCTTTTAAAGAGATTTGACAGAAGGCTTTCCAAGTTTTTGAAGATAATAGCTCCAAATTCGCGCGAATTTGAAGCTATTATTTTCAAAAACTTGAAAAACCTTCTCTTAGAGATTTGACAGAAGACCTATCAAATTTTTGAAAATAATAGCTCCAAACTTGCACAAAATAAGAGCAAATATTTTCAAAGACTCGAAAAAATTTTTTTTTTTTTGAATTTTGCTGCACACTGCTCGATTGCCATTTCGAAGCGTTTAAACACTCTCCGGCCGAAAAAAGTCGAGAAACAAAAAAGTTTTTTCAGCTCAGAAAAGTTCATACAAATTTTGCATTTTTTTAAAAAAAAAAACCAAAATTAAATTCTTGAAGATATTATCTATCATTTCCAACCATTCCCATGCGATTTGAGCGTGTAGAACGCTTACATTAGCATTTCAAAGTGACCCAAGTCACTCTCTGCATTTTCTTAAAAAATGCACCTTATTCTTCCACGTACAAAATGCTCTCATGTATTAAATGTCACTCCAAGTTATGAGAATCAACAGGTACCATACAATGTTGCCACTTTACTGCAATTGCAGTAGATCTACTGCATTTTTTCCTAAAATGATTCTACTGCCTTAAAAAAATATCTACTGCACTTTTGGTTTAATGAATTAAAACTAAGCTAGTAATTACAATGCTCATAAATGAATTTTTAGTCCATATACTGAATACAACCATTTTCCAAACGCACCTGTATTATAAGTACACTCAGCTTATGGCTATAGATTTGGAACTCCATTAAAATGCTTTATATCTTCACGATCTTTAAAATTGCTCAAGCTGGATATTATGGGCAGATCGTGGCGGTTGGGTATGTAATTTAGTGGCATCTAGATCTAGCTTTAAATATGGTTGAGATTTTGTCTGCATTCACATTATTTTCGAAGTAATTTATCGTGCTAAGATCATGCTCCAGTTTTGAGTAATATATTCTGTATGTTGATGATTGTGCTTGTCCAATAAAGGCTTTATGCATTTTTTCATCAAGAGCCTGCAGTACATTGTAAAATTCTTCTTTGGTTTGTTTTAGACTAACTCCCGTATGATTAAGAGGACATCCTACACCCTCCGCTAGTTCCTTCCATTTTTTGAAGCATGCTGTTTTTTTGACGCGAGCATGCATTGCTACTATTTTAAGTAAGCGAGCTTCTTCCATGCTTAACACTTTAAGGACGTAATCAAAATGGAGCTTCAGCGAAGAGATGAACATTAATGGCAGTCCTGTTTCGATGTTCAAAATATAAGTGGGCGTGGTCAAGGGAAGGTGCAATACTCCTTTCAGAAAGAATCTGAGCAGCTGCTAAAAAATCTCATTTTGAAAGTATCCCCAAACTTGTGCTGCGTACATCATAACCGACCTCGCTGTAGCATCGAAGATTTGAAGATTTCTTCATACATGCTGACCAGATTGTGTTTATGACAATTTTCGTAGTTTTAAATTTTTCTGCTTAGTGAAGTTTCATATTACTTTGTGGAGTTATAAATATCGACTACTTCCACAATTTCCCTCTCCCGTTGCCAGATGTAGTTCCCATTTCTCTATCTCTTTCCTCTACCAAAAATCATTATTTGGGAATTACTTTGGTTTATTGTAAGGTTACACAATTTGCAAAACTCATCTAGCTTATTTATCATCATCTGAAGTTTTATAGGAGTATCAGCTAACAGAACTGTGTCATCTGCGTACATAAAAACTTTGATTTTAGTTCCACTTATTTCAACCCCTCCATTAAGATAGGAAGACTGTATCATTTATTTAGATGGAGAAAAGGAGAATTCTTAAGACGCTGACTTGCCTCAATCCTGATGTAGTTGAGAAACTTTCTGACATTTTGACGCCATTCCAGACTTTTGCGTACAGTTATGGTATATTTTCTTTAATGATTTCAGCATTTTAAAAGGAAGTTCCAATGCAGACAGATTATAAAACATTAATTTTATTTGTGTATTTATAATTGAGTTTCTTTAAAAAAAAATTTACTGCATAAAAGTGCAATCTGCTGCACTTTTTTTGTAAATCTGCTTCGGAAATTTTTTCAAACAGTGGCAACGCTGGTACCATCTAAAAGTGCATTATTTTAGGCCACACCCCTACCAATTAAAAGTATAAAAGAAATGGTCTCGCACAGGGAAAACCAGTTCACAGTTAGTCACCGTCATCGCGAGAGGACGTACACACAGCGGACTAAAAACACAAACCCAAACACACCGACCAAAAAAGGGACACTCACGGACTACCTGCCAGGTACCCGAACTAGAAAAAGGACCGGACTGGTAAAAAGGGTTTATCCCATCATTATTGTAATTCTACGGAATTATAATAAAACTAATCCTCTAATATTTTGCTTTTTCCAGGGAAGAATTAACGTTTTCTAGAAAACATAATCTCTTTTGCAGTATTAATAACTAATCACTTTTATTTTTCCAGGAATTCTTAATATAATTTTTAACACTTCAGGAAAAATGGAAAAACTGACCGCAGAAACGGCATTCACCGCTCTCGCAGATTTGCTGAAGCGGATGCAAACCGACCTGGGCTTAGTGCACCGGCAGCGCCTCAGCGGCTTCATCAAGGAGCTGCAAATACAGCTTGATGGACCGCAGCCAATGAAGGAAACCATTGCAATCAACGAAGGAAAGGATGAAGATTTTATCTGCCTGACTGGCGACGAGGCAGATAAATCTGATAAATCCGACGAGGACGACCAGTTCACCGAGGTAACTGGAATGAAACGGTCAAAGAAGACCACCGCCAAAAAGGACTCAGAAAAAAAAGAAGCAGGAGCCGCCATCACCAATCGGGTCGGTAGACACAACTTCACCTACCCCAATCACCGCAACAGCACCAGCAGTGGCACCAGCAGTAGCACCAATAGTACAGTCGTCACAACCAACAACGTCAAAGAAGGCACAATCAACTTCCACAAAAATAGGAGCATCAAAAACAGCCAAGGGTCCCGGAATGCCGCCAATTTTCTGTTTCTCAGGAAACATTGCAGAAATAAGCCGGTTCTGTAAAGGGAACAAATTGGCGGTCACGTTCAAAAACCGCAACACGAAGTCAACAATTATCAATGCCGGAAACCGCCAATCATTCGAAGGAATTAAAAAATTCCTCAAGGAGAGGAAAATCCAGTTTAATTCCTTCACACCGAGGGAAGATAGAAAGAACCTGCTTCTGCTCAAAGGCATCCACCACTCTTACGCTGCGATTGAAGTCGAAGATGAACTCAGGATAGAGGGCCTCCCTATCATCAAGGTCACCGAATTCAAAGCCAAGAGGGCACAAGGAAAGTCCTACAACAACTTCGTCGTGGAACTGGACAAAACCTGCCAGCTCAGCGAGGTCTACACAAAGACACTCGTTATGAACCAAAAGGTCCACTGGGAGAGACTTAAGTCCAACGATATCGTGCAATGCAGGAATTGCCAACGATTTGGACATGTTTCCACCAACTGTGGGCGTCAGTACGTTTGCGTAAAATGCAAGGAGGTGCATGAGCCAGGTCAGTGCAAGCGGACTACCAACACAAGACTGGATGTATGGTGTGCAAACTGCCAAAAGGAAGGACATCCGGCAAGTTTCAAGGGGTGCCCAACCCTTAAGGCCAAGTTGACTGAAAGGGACAAGGAAGTCGCCGAGAAGAAGGCCCAGCAGGCATTCGCCGCCAAATCCATCTCCATAGCAACCCGTCCAACCGTCAGCTATGCCTCAATGTTCAAAAGCGGACCTTGACCCAAATCAGCTACATCCACGAAGCAACAACCAACTGCAGCCAAAACTCCCAAGACGACACCAACGAGGCACACCAAACCGACACCAACCTCACCTATCAACCTCAACACCGAGGCACAGCGGATGTTTGGAAGCGACCTTGGTACCCTGATGAAAAAAGCCAAGACGGCAATACCCACCAGCTACGATAGACTAATAGGCGATGACTTCAACGCTCGACATACCCTATGGATGGACACCCCATGCAGTATTGAAGGAATGGCCATTACCAATTGGTTGGCTTCCAAGGATAGATACCAGCACCTACCAGCCTACATTCAGAACCTGTACCACCACCGACAACGACTGAGGAAAAGACTACAGAGGATTCAGCAACGTGAACTCAACACAAGCAATTCCGATTATCAGTATTGGCTGAGCGAGCTCAACTGTACCAACACAATGTTCAGGAATGCAGTTGAGCACCACAATATGCAATTCCAAAAGAGACTGCAAAACACCAAACCTGGTCCGGATACCTTCAAAAACATCAACAGGATCGTCGGCGAAAGGCCAGATATGCCAGAGAAAATCATCACCAACAGAGGAGATGTATCATCATCCGAGGATAAAGCAGAAGGATTCTCCGAATTTTTTGAAGAAAACTTCGTGTCAACTCCACCTTCTGACCTTGCATTCCTAAATGATGTGGACTCAACCATCCAGCTGATTGAAGGAAGCACAATCGAAGAAACCGTTTTCAGTGACGAAAACCCTTCATGCGACCCCAGTGAAGGCACCATTTTCACAAACCCAGAAGATATCCTAGATTTGATCCAAAGTGGGCGCCCCAAAAAATCAGCTGGGCCGGATACAATTTAAAAATTCGTTATTGAGAAATTATACAACTTTAGATCTAATAAGGAATGAAGGAAATGACGAAAAGAAATATTCAAAATTTTATTTCTATCCAGAAATAACATCTAAGATAAAACCAATCTTTAATAAATATAATATCCGTATGAGTGAGTGCAGCGAAATAAAAATAAAAAATCTGATTGGAGGATCTAAGGATAAAATTGACCAACTTCAAAAGTCAGGAATTTATTCTATCGGATGTAATGATTGTGCCAAAGAATATATAGGACAGACAAGAAGACCTATTCTTAAAAGATTTAAAGAACATTTTGCACATCTTAAATATAATGAAAAAGAAAAGTCAAGTGTTGCAGAACATATGCTAGAAAATAGTCATAGCTTTAGTTTGCAAAATTTAAAACTAATAAGAAATGTAAATAGCAATTATGAATTAGATGCTTTTGAATCATTTTACATATTTAAAAACAAAAATAATCTAATGAATAGTGATGATGGACCAATCAAAGATTCAATATTCAAAAAATTTTTTAATAGATTCAACTCAACTCAACTGTAATTTTGTTTAGAAACATTTTTGTTTATTATTAGTTTTTTGACAAATAATTTAATTTAATTTAATTTTATAAATCTCACTGACGATGGAAGCACTGCTTCTGAAATGTACTTCTGAGGAAATAAAATAAGTGTTTTAACTGTTAAAAACTTTACTAATCTTTTCATTTACTAATAATAATGACTTTTGTGTTTTTCAATTGCCAATAAAAGAGGTTTTGAAGCAACCAGGCACTACTAGATAACTATTTTTCCCCAAAAATAAAAACACCGAATGAAAGATAAAGAGAAATGTGAAACTAGTTTCATGAAACTGGATTTCATCATGTAATAACACTTGCGACACGGGATGACAGAACAAAGAAGAATTCGAAGTTGTTTCGTGAAACAAATTTCACCGTATAATAGCAGTCAAAGCGTGATTGTCTGAGACTCTACAGATTTCGTTTGATTGGGCGCGTTCATCACAAGTTAGATTTTCGGATTAACTAACTATTCTCGGCCTCTGATTGGCCAGACTTTAAGTTTTTCAGTTGACAACTCATCAGCTGTTATTTTTGACCGATTAAGTTTTTCAGCCAAGAAAAGCAGGCTGAAAATCTAGAATTAGTTTATTAAGCTGTCATATGCCATACGCGACAAAAAAAAATTATACAAGCTAAGTGAAGGTGATTTTTTTGAGCGCGATTTTTATTGAAAAAGTAAAATAGAATAAAAATGCCAATATTCAGTGTGTGTGTTGATGGGAGTTCTGGAAGTTGACGAGAGTGATGAAGTTTATCTTCGAATGCAGAATGGTAAGAAAAATAAAGTTTCAAGGTAGCTTTAAAAAAAACTACATTTTTTGTTTCTATTACAGATGCAGAGTACGCAGAGCAGTATATACAAAGCATACTTATTGTAGAATCCCAAAATTTGTCAGGTATGTCTGAAATGACTAGTTATGCTGATGTAGCGCTACTTTTTAAATAAGCATCATAGATTAGATTGCTTGTCGTGAATCTCACAAAAAAAATCACAAAGCGTGCGTATTGCGGCGCAGAGCAACACAGACAGTAGTGTTGGATACCTCATACAAGATGCACCTCAAATGTCACATACACTGCTCTGAAATGTATGAGCACCTCATACCAAAAAAATGTATGGCCTCAAACCTCACAAAAGCCATACAAAAAAATTTTACTTTAACATTCACCTTCCAGCTTCCACCCAACCTAAATAAAGTCAACTACATACTACCAACGTACCAACTACTACCATAACCATACGAAAGCGAACTTCTTTCTTAAAAAATCATTTTCTATTTCTATGATACCGGATTCACCTGACAGCTGTGAGTTTTACCGTACACAACGGATTGGGGTGACCCATAGAATCCGTTGCGGTGTCTCAACTCAACAAGACCACTCAATTCATGTTAGCAGAAGAGAAAATTTCAAATTGGTTCTTACTGCTCATGTCATCAGAGAGAAAATTTCAAATTGGTTTTGGCTTAAAGGCCCCGGCCCATAGAACGCGGTGCGTGCGTGCGGCACCGCTTTCAACTGACAGCTCGATTAAATACACACGTTCTTATGAGAGGTGACCCATAAGCACCGCGAGCAACGCGCCGCACGCGCCGAGTAGCCAAACTTCTATTTTGCCGCGGCTCTCACGCGGTGACAGAACCAATTTGAAATTTTCTCTCTGATGACATGCGCAGTAAGAACCAATTTGAAATTTTCTCTTCTGTTAACATGAGTGGCCTTGTTGAGTTGAGACACCGCAACGGTTTCTATGGGTCACCCCTATCAGTTGCGTGCGGCAAAACCCATCGATCAGTTGCCGCGCCGCTCCTACCGCGCGCAACGCGTTCTATGGGCCGGGGCCTTAAGTATTCAGTATGTTCTGTGGATAGTGTGGATCTGTGGATGTGGAAGTGTGAATGGCTGTAATGCGAACATGGTTGCAAAGAGAAATGTAGTGTTAATGTTGCCGCAGGTCTTTTTGAAAGTGTAACAATTTTTTTCAAAAAGTGTAACAAATGGAAAGAAAATGTAACAAACTGAAAAAAAACTACAATAATAATAAAAACATGTTTTCTTAACTAAAAAAAAAAGAAAAAAAAAACTTTATTAGGAACACCTTATCACATTTCGTTTTTATATATGTACATATGTACATACATACATACTAAGAAATTGTAATCAATTAATTTTTTCTCATTAGTCTTACAAGTACAAGTCTTTGATTTGCTTTGCAAATATTATTGCCTCAATTGTTTTCAAATCATATTAGTTCGCCTTATTATTTTTTATTTAATGAAGTTCAGAAAAAACACGTTTCGCAGTAGCGGAACTGTGAAGTAAGCTTAATATTTTTTTTGGAAAATTGTACAACATTTCCAAAAATTTCTCTTTTTGTGAATTTTGTAAAGATTTAACAAGGCCCCAAATTAATTCAATGTCGGCAATATATTTTATGTTTTGTTGTAACTGTAACTTTCTAAACTCAGTGCATATTTTTTTCTTTTTTTTCGGGATCATACAAATTCGGGAAATTATTTGATAGTGGCAAGATACAATTGCTTTCAGAAACAATTTTTCCAGGATCTAGAAGCACAATATTTTTTAATTTTTCATTAGTAACATCGAACCTCTTTTTAATCTGACATAGTTCTGTATAAAATAATTTCATTTTTGTTTTTATACATTTTTTTTTACGCTTTTTAATAAGGTGATTGAGGGAGATCTGATGGTGAATGAATTCCGGGATGCGATAATATTTCCGATTCATAAAAAAGGATCCTTTGTGGATGCAACGAATTATCGAGGTATTTCGTTTCTGAATGGAACATATAAGATATTCACATCAATATTACATAAAAGACTCACAACATGGATAGCAACACAAAACATGCCGAAAGAGTTTCAAGCTGGCTTTAGATCAGGGTACTCGACAATTGATAACATTTTTATTCTGAGAAGTATAGCGGAGAGCTTTATTATGCAGGGTAGAAAATTGTACGTATTCTTTATCGATTTCAAAGCTGCTTTCGACTCAATCAATCGAGACGCCTTGTTCTACAAGTTATATGGGCTGGGCTTGTCACGGAAGTTCGGACGCGTTCTCGAAAGTTTATACACTGGAACACGGGCTGCAGTATGGAACGGAGCGGATTTTTCGGAGTGGTTCTCAACCACAACAGGAGTGAGGCAGGGTTGCACATTGAGTCCCATCCTGTTTTCACTTTTCATTGATGATCTCATCGATTACCTTCCTGGTGGTGTTGATTACGCAGGAGTGCGTGTTAAGGCTTTGCTTTTTGCAGACGATATAGTCATGTTTTCTTACTCCGCGGATACATTACAACTCATGATAAACAGAGTATATGATTACTGTCGTTTGTGGAATTTAATAGTCAACACGCAGAAGTCCAAGGTTATGCTATTTAAAAAAGGTGGGGGTCGGAATGCAGCAAATGAAAGATGGACTTTTAACGGAGAAAATTTAGAGTGTGTAAATGAATACAAATACCTTGGCGTAATTTTCTCAAGAAACCTAAGTATGGAGAAACACTTAAACGAAAAACTGCAAAAAGCGAAAACTGCTATAAATATATCATGGAAAAAATGCTTTATGAACGTAAACATAGCTCACAGCAGTAAGCACAAGATTTTTGAAGCAGTTGCAGAGAGTATCCTGTTGTACGGCTCACAAGTGTGGGGAGGTAAAAAGTTTCACACGGTTGAGAAACTGTTAACACACTTCGTGAAAAGAATATTTCTCCTGCCAACAAGTACGCCTAACTACGTTCTTATGTTAGAAACCGGTCTGCCACCTCTATTCGTGAAAACCCTGAAGATTCAAGCCGATTATTTACTGACCGTCTTCAAGATGCCTGAACACCGGCTGGTCAGGAAGGTAGTTCTTAAAGCGGTACAAGACCAAAACAGCTGGTACAGAGAATGGTCAAGTCTTGCGGAAGGATGCAATATAAATTTTGATTTAAATGTTCAAAATATATTAAGCAGTAAAACTCTCTTGTATGACGTTATATCAAAGGTCGATGAGAAATGTAGAGCAGAATATGCAGCTGAAGCTTCTGGATCATTATTCAGGACAACATACAGTAGGCTGAACCATAATCTTGCAGAGAGAAATTACTTCTGTGACTCGAACAAGATTGATGTGATCGCTACAATGGTCAAGCTTCGGAGCGAACTACTCAATTTGAATTTTATACCACACAGACCCGATTTTCCACTAGAGTGCAGTATATGCAACTTAGAGGAAAGAGAAGACGTAATCCATTTCGTCGGAAGGTGTCCAACTTTGAGAGAAACTAGAAGAAGCATTCTCGGAAGCGACTTTTTAACAGAGGCTCAAGTTACTAGTAGGCTGAATGAGATGAATGTTGTCGAGCTATATGACTATTGCAAAATTGCGTTACGTTATAGAGAAAGAATAATGAATGAAGACTTTTGAGTTAACATACAGTAACTCATTATTATTTTCAAGTTATAAATATATTCTTTTTTTTTATCTATTATTACTATTATTAATTGTGAAAGCTTATTACAGTAAATGAAATAATGTTTATTGTCAATCTGGCAGACGGCAAATGCCATGCTATATGATATTTGTATATATGAATGTGTAAAAAAACTGTTAGTCATTTATAAATAAATAATCTATCTATCTATCTATCTATCTACATTTTTTTTTCATCAATAGATAGACCTACTTCGCCATCTGCTGCCCTAACGGCGCGTAACTAAGTACGTTCCCTCTAAAATTCTATATCTGCTTTTACATGGAGACCTTCTTAGCTCGACGCAATTCGAAAATGCTGTAGGGTAAAAGAGAAACAGAGATTGAAAAAGATGCTTTCACTCTTTGCTCTCACGTATTTTCGAAAAGCGTCGAGCTAAGAACGTCTCAATGTAAAAGCAGACTATAGAATTCACATACAAATGGTTCGAAAGAGAACTTTTCAATATTTTTTAACGAATAAAAAAACAAAAAAATTTTTACGGGAAAAGTGTAACCAAACGGAAAAAAAAGTAACATTGTAACAAAACTATAAAATAATTGAAAAGTGTAACACTTTTGTTACACTTGTATCATTGTGGCAACGCTGGTGTAAGTGCAGTGTGCAGACTGTAGTGTAGGTAGACTGTAGAGAGGAGGTTTGAATGAATAAACTCAATACTCAATTGTGTTTCAGAAAACACAACATGGCCTTTGCTTGCTCAAAGAGACGAATGTATGGAAGAATGAAAATGAAAGTAAAAATACAAATGAAGACCATTTGTGTTTTGAGGAGTTGAAAAATTTGTCACAGCAGTGGGACGTTTGTGCGTTTGGCTGAAAGAGAGAAGCAATGGGACGTTTGAGTTGAGGGTTTGACTACAAAAGAGAAGAATGAAAATGAATGTATGAACGAGCATCGAGATTTTGTATTACCTTATATTAGAGTCAGGGGACATTTGAGGTAAGTGAAGAAAAGTGTCTTATATTTTGTAAGGAAATAAGAATGTACGAGTAAGAGTATGTATACCTGTCGTGTGTCGTATGGTGCATGCTAGATCAAGGCGGATGGAGTACATTGGGTTATGATTAAGTGAAAGAGTATTACTCTGAAAATAAAAATGCAATATGGGGGAAGGTATGTATCTTATTCTTCTAATTATATGAATTATAAAAGAGTTACAAAGGAGTAGTAGGGGTATTTTTTGTATCGATTTCGAGAACTTTCTGCGTTATGTTATGTGATCTTAATATGTAATTAGCACTTGTGTACTACTGGATTTGTTTTTGTTATAGGTACATATTAATAATGAGAACATTTCCATTTGTTTTAGGATGAGCAGTTGAGATTTGAGAATTTCATCTCTTTAGTGAATAGTCAATTAGTAATAACTCATAAGTCATTGTCCTTTGCCTATTGTCTTTGCCGGACGTGTTTTGCTTTTAGTGAAAAATTTTGATTAGCTTAGAAGACTTTTTTAAATAAAGAAAGAAAACAGTTTTGTGTGTTTGAACTTTTTTATAAAGGAAGTGAACTTTTAGAAATTTGTGTGTGTTATCGGGCTTTGATATCAAGGAGATAAGGTATGTATATGACCTTAAATTTATCAAAAATCCTTAGTTTATATTTATAGCCTTGTTCCAATGTTTAGTGAGTGCTCAATATTAAGTTCATGGTTCATATTTCTTTCCTACGCGTTCGCATTCTTCTTAATATTGTTATTTTTAATTTATTTTTTGTTATGTTTTGTTGTTGTTTTTTTCTAAAATTAAACGGTTACGATTTTTAATGACCACTGGCTCTGGCCTGAGATCAGGCAAAAAAAAATTCTTTAATATCTATGTATGCAAACAGAGGGTGGGTTATAGTTAATGACGAGCGACTAACCGACAACGAGAAGGGTGTGAAAAAAATATATGCACATGAAGCAAGAGTCATACAGATTTGTTAATATACATACATATGTATATTTGAACATTCGGAACTTGTTCTTTGTTACCATTATTTCACTTTTCATAGCTTGGTTTTTGGCGGTTAAAGAGAACTGTGTTGCATTGTGTATTCTTATACACTTTTTCTGTGACTATTGAAAATATATGTAGGTACATTAGTTACGCGTAGAACACAAGCGAAAAGTGCTACTTTCGTTTATATTTTATACATTACGAAGTACAAACAGAATTTGCATGAGATGCAACCACACTTGGAATAGGTATACTTCCCTACCAGAAAAAAAAATTTTGAACGGGTTTAAGAATCGTCGTTTGCGTTTTAAAATTTTATAGGTACCTATCGTATATACATAGGTACCTGTTGATACTTAAACGCGTTCAAAAATTTGAAAAAAAATCACAAAACGAGCGTATTGCGGCGCAGAGCAACACAGACATCAGACAGCATTCAATTTTTGCTCAGCAACAAATGCTTAAAAAGTGTTTCATGTTCATTTCATAATCAGCAAACGTTATCGACCCAATAGAGCATCCAACAAACTTGTTGACTTTGGAGCATAGCCAACATCCAGAAGGTAACCAAACTATTTGTTATTTTTTATTATGCATTTTTGAAGTACTTGACTTTACTTTACAGGAAAGATTGAAAGTATGTGCGAAAGCCACATATGCGTGAACACAATGATTCACATCCGCATACGGAGCCGCAGCCGCAAAATACTAAGTATACGTGAATACAATGATGTATAGTATACACAACAAGGCAAGCCTGAGCCGCACAAGTTAACTTTATTTTAACTTTTGCGGCTGCGGCTGGGGCTGCGTTTGTTTATTGTGTTCACGCAGTAAGTTGATATTAGATTATCTGTTTTTGCTTTTATCAGAATTCATATGTATGTATATTAATCAATTATTTATTGAAGAGTTGCATTTTATCGATCAGTGGCTGTAAAAAAGTAACAATGCAGTTGTAGTAAAAACCCGTTAACTGCATTTATCTTGAAAAGGTATTTCCAATTTTATTACTGGTACTGGAGCACTAAACCTTCCAGCAGTCGAACTAAATGGCTTTCAAGTGTCATCTTAGCAAACTTAGCTGGAATAAGCTGTCGTTCATAGTAGAAACTATGAAGTGCAAATGCTGAGCTCATTTACAAGTGTATATTTATATTAAGAAATTAATTTTTAACATGAATTTATTTGTTGTTGTGTTTGATAAGATTTTATAAACCTCTACATTTCCTTTAGAGTCTGCTGCTGTCACTGTATGTACTAACAGTATTATTTTGCTTTTCCTGGAGGAATCTCTGAAAAGGAGAGATGAGCTGCGCAATCCAAAAAGAAAAAGACGTGGTATTTTCCAGGACATCGAGGGTGTACTAAGAAGCAGGGGCGAACGCAGAAAAATTTTTCGGGGGGGGGTTTTGAAAAAATATATTAAATATGAACGAACAATTTGTTTTTAATATTTTTATGCTTTTTTATACTTAAGATTTATAAATACATTGCTAGGAACAATCCTAACTAATATTATAAATGTGAAAGTAACTCTGTCTGTCCAGCTTTCTATGTAACCGTCTCCCGCCCAAACTACTAAACCGATTTGAATGAAATTTGGTACAGATATAGTCTATAACATGAGGAAGGACATAGGCTATGCATTTTATCCCTATATTCTAATGAGAACGGGAACGTATACAGGAACCTAGAAACTACAGCACCGATTTTAAAAATTCTTCCACCGTTAGAATGCCTCAATATCTTCAAGTAACATTAACTTTAACTCATCCCCATTTTCCTACAGGAACGGGAGTCCTGTCTACTATAATAAGTACGAAAGAAGCTCTGTCTGTCCTTCTTTCTATGTTACCATCTCCCGCCCAAACCACTGTATCGATTTAAGTAAAATTTTATACAGAGATGATCTAGAACCTGAAGAAGGACATAGGCTACATTTCATCCGAATACTTCCACGGGAACCGGTCCTTACTAATATTATAAATGCGAAAGTAGCTCTGTCTGTTCGTCTTTCTATGTTACCGTCTCCCGCCCAAACAACTGAACCAATTCAAATGAAATTTTGTACAGAGGTAGTATAAGACCTGAGGAAAGACATAGACTTGATGTTTTATCCCAATTCCCAAGGGAACGGGAACGTAAACGAGAACTTAGAAACTACTGCACCGATTTCAAAACTTCTTCCACCGTTACAATGCTACACTATTCCCGAGCGAGTAACATAAACTTTAACTCATTCCCATATTCCTATGAGAACTATCACCATATTCCCACGGGAACGGGAGTCGTTACTAATATTACAAAAATTCCAAAATTAAATATGTCTATTTGGTTTTTTTCTTTGTTCCATTATATCCATGTGAACGGAAGTACTTACGGCAAATAAATTTTATTTGGCAAAAGATGAAAAAAGTAAGAACATCGTGTGCAAAAATGTACTTAAGTAAAATTATATAACAATAGGTTACTGAAAAATTAAAAATGCTGCCGAAAGTCACTATTCCACGCGGACGAAGTCGCGGGCACAGCTAGTATTTTATAAATTAAAACCAATTCGCCTTGGAACTTTTGCCATTTTTATATTTATAACGTCCTCATAGTCAACCTCAATACTCCTATAGATGTTCAGCAACATCAAACCGTTCAGTCGCTCCTCGCTGGTTCTTCCTCGCAGATAAGTTTTTAATCTGCGCAGACATGAAAAAGATCGCTCGCTTGAAGCCACGGATACCGGAAGTGTCGCGCTGATCTGCATAAAACGATTAACTGTTTTATATAGGGACGAATCGCAAACATTTAAGGTGTCTATAAAGTTGTTGGGCCGTTTTTCGTTTGGCATACTCAAGCAATGTTCATGGGTATGCAAATGCTTATTCCTACATAAGTACACCCTTTCCTAGTTGCCGTTGTCGACCCCATTCTTATACAGAGCCAGTGCGACTGGCTTTTAGTATGTGTGATGAAAATTTTAATTTTCGTAGATGTCGGTCGCGACTGCCGTTAGTTTTGGAGTGACCGATACGATGTGTCTCGGTCGCACCTGCCGTTAGTTTTGAAGCGACCAATGCGATGTGTTTGCAAGTAAGTAGGGAAGTGAATTTTCATATATTTCTATCGCAGGTCCCGTTGTATACGACCCAATACTACCTCCACATCAACATATCAAATTTACTTACACTAGAAAAGGGTGATCATGCTAAAAACATACCAAAACCAAAGTCATTCCAAAACATATGAAATACCTGCAAATTAACTTATCGATAGAAATGGCTTCCGCATTTGAAGGGATTTTTTCGTTGACAGAATGAAATTTTCAGATGAATTTTATGTTTCCATGTTTTATATTTTGGTTTTTGTTTTAAAAAACTAGTGGTTCTTTTTTTATTTCACAAATTTCGGGGGGGGGGGGGGGGGGGGGGGGGGTTTCAACCCCCAAAACCCCCCCCTGCGTTCGCCCCTGCTAAGAAGTAAAGGGTACATGGTACAACCTTCCTGCTGTGGGGTTGGATAAGAAGTTGGCGAATTTAAAACAATACTACAACACCATTGTGGATAACAACAGAAAAACATCAACTGGACGGGGACGAATGTCTTGCATTTTTTTCGACGTAATGTCACAAATTTATTGCAAGGAAGTCAAAGTCCAAGACTGTCCGTTGTTTGAGTCCTCCACAGCAGCGAGGGCATCCTCATCAGTGACTTATGATACCTCTTCTGCAACAACACCAGCAGCACCAGTAACACCAGCAGCACCAGTAACGTCAGCAACACCAGCAGCACCAGTAACGCCAGTAACAATTCGAAGGGCTATTTCATCTGTGCCTTTCCAAGAAATGTTTGAAGGTCATACTTCGAATGCCGCAACAGGTGACGTTGTGTCTCCAAATGCGTCGACAACAAGGAGAAGGATGAACCGGTGCAGTAAAGTTGACATTGCTAGGAAATTTTGACTAATGTTCAAATAATGAAAGCAAAAAATTTCTTTTATTTTCACCAGCACGGTGTGCAGCTCTATTATCATTTGGGCTATGACTTAGTGTGAGGGATTCTTGATTAAATTCCGAATCTTCTTCGGTCTCCAAAAATTCATTAGGATTCACTTCGTCATTGAACAACTGGATGTGGTTATGCAAAATAACAGCACCCACAACCATTTTTACGGCCAGTTCTGGTGTTCCTACATCAAGGCGCCGAAACCTTCCTTTTAAAAGCCCAAAAGCTCTTTCAATGACAACCCTTCCACTGCTGAGAGTTGTGTTAAAACGAGCTTGTGCTGCATTGAGGTGACCATTGTCCCGGATAGGAGTTTGTAAATTTTGCATCAATGGATAGGCTACGTCACCTAAGAGATGGTACTCGGGTGGTATTTTACATTGGATAGTTTTGCAGAGTTCACTATTCCTAAAAACTCGTGCGTCATGCAGTCTTCCTGGTGCTCCCACGAAAATATCAGTAAAAAAGGTCCTATGGTTGCGCACACACCTTTAAACAAGATAAATTTCAATCTCTATAGTGTCAGTTTATTGATCTTATTCGTTTACTTACCCTGCAGAATAATGGAATGAGTATGTTTACGATTATAGTAATCGATGGGATTGTGGATGGTTTGTTTTATTTGAATGTGACATCCATCGATTGCACCTAAGATTCCAGGAATCTTACCATTCGTTTTCTGTTTAAAGGACTATAATGAAACAAATTGAGTAAATAGTTAACAATTTTTCACTATTTTTATTCTTACTGCTGATATACTGTCGTAATCGTCTCTGGAATGCCACTTAGTGGAATCTTTAGAAAGATTATTTACTGCATTCAAAACTTCACAAAAAGGACCATGTGAAGAGCTTTTCGCCAAATCGAAGCGGTCCCCAGCAGATAAAAAACTTTCCTGTTTGCTTAGCATCCAAATAAAGAATATTAGTTTTTTTCCAAGCTTATCACTTGCAAACTTGCATCAAGTTTTTCCAAGAAGCTCTGTTGAAAAAAAGTAAGTACCAAGGTAAATTTATAAAATTATTTTTGGACAAAACATTCTCGACTCATTCTAAAATGACTACGAAACTCTTCATCAGTATAACATGCAATTGCACTTTCATAGTTCGGGTTTCTTATAGGCTCATTTTGAACCCCGAACAGCTCTGGATTTGTTACTAAGTAAGTAAGAATTCATTCAATTATCGTTCATAAAATAAACAATAAACAATAGTTTTTATGAATTAATTAGCTATGGCTATGCCGTCAGCTCGGTTGGCAATATATTAACTAAATTTTGATTTGTTTTAGATTTGTTACTAAAGGGGATGAACTAAGTAAGTCGTTGACAAGGTACGCTGCAACTTCGCCTACAATATCAAATTATACTTTTAATTCTGAATAACAAACATAATTACAAACTTACACAAAACTTCATCTTCTGAATCCATTATCGATTGTTTTTTGCGCTTCTGAAATGTTTCTCATTCTCTTGTAAAGTCAACAAGTTAATAAATTTTTTTGACATATGCTCATCAAAATAGTCGCACCTGACATGTTTTGTTAGATAACCGTTCAACGCAAAACTGAATAAGTTTTTCAGTTAATCTGAAAATCTAACTTGTGATGAACGCGCCCATTGTACTTTTGATTTTTCTGTCAAGTGAGGTGAGTTTTAAGGCTCAAGCTCTAATTCTTGTTTCTGTTCCCGTGGGACTATAGGGATGAGATCTGTGCTAAGTAACTGTGGAATTTTGTTATAATAATAGAGTTTCTGCATACCATCTTGGCCGGGGCCAAGAGTACCCATCTCAACGTCAAAATGGGGCTCTTTATTAGCGCCTAGAAAAGCAATGGTTAAGGAAACATAGAGTTATTAGTTAAAAACTTTTGAATACACGAAGATATTAGTGTCACACTATATTAATATAAATTAATTTTTAATATTTTACTTTGGCTACACGACACTAGTTTTAAAATACGCACTGAGTTTTTTTTTAAATATATTTATACTGTTTTCACTCCTTAGATACGAGGGCAGACTATTATAATAGTTGATTCCATCATATAAAATAGAGTTCTGAGTTCTGCTCAAACGGCATCGTTCTGGTCTTAAATCACTATTATTTCTTAATCTAAACGGTTGGATTTGAGATACTTCCGATATCCCTTCCAATAAGTAATCCGTGAGCTTACCGTTACGCATTTTAGAAATTAAAATCATCGCATCATATATCAGTCTCTGTTTAACACTCATCCAATTTAAGCAGTCTAGCATGAACCGAATCGGAGTGTAAATGTTCAGCCTCAAAATTACTCTCATACCCTTGTTCTGAAGCCTTTGGAGTACTAATTTTACATCTTCATTAGCTCCGAACAGCAGAGTCGAGCAATAATTAAAGTGTGTTATAACTAGGGCATTATACAGAAGAATAGAAGATTCAAATGTCAATTGCTTTCTTATTCTGCTCATAAAATAGATTTTCTTTGAAATTTTTGCACACACGTTATTCGAATGTTCCATAAAATTAAGCTTTTCATCTATTATGACACCCAAGTATTTTATACTTTGAACACAGTTTATTAATACACTGTCCATATATACATTAATTTCTTCACTCACTCGAAATTTCACACATTTAGTCTTATTGATATTCAACTTCAATTTGTTTATTTTCAAATACTCATCAATTCTCATCAAGTCTTCATTCAATTTTTCACACATTGCTTCACTATTTTTCCCACAAATGTAGATCAGACTATCATCCGCAAAAAGTTTAACACTACAATACTTCAAACATCATTTAAAATCATTCATATATAAAAGAAAGAGGAATACCCCCAACACTGAACCTTGTGGAACTCCAAGATCATTTATTATTGCACTAGATATTTCATCATTCACTCTAGTTCTTTGGCTTCTATTCTCTAAATAAGACATTAACCATTCCAACTCACGACCACACACACCATATAAACACAACTTTTCCAATAATACAACATGTCTGTCGATAGTCTCAAACGCACGTTTCAAATCCAAGAAAACCGCTATCAACGAATTTCCACAATCAATTTGTCTTTTACACTTCCACACAACACAATTAATAGCAGTTTCACATGAATGCTCTCTTCTAAAAGCAGACTGCTCATCAATCAATAAATCATTGGACTGAAAATAATTTTGAAATTGATTAGCAACGAACTTTTCCAATATTTTCTCACAAGTAGGCAACATATTCACTGGTCTAAATTCTTCACATTTATTTGTATCATTTACTTTTTCAGCCGGAATAACAACGGATTCCTTCCATATTGCAGGAAATTTTCCCGTTTCTAATGATTTGTTAATAAACTTCAAAAGTACTGGACCAATTAATTCAATAGATTGCAAAACTATATTCCTATTCAGTCTTAACACGTCACTCTTATTATTCAAATCTTTAATCAAGGTATATGTATAGCAATCTTTCATTACAAAAATCAAAAGTAAAAATAGAACTGACACTTATTTCCGGTAACACAAATCTTACGTTCTCAATAGATTGATTGGGGCCGCTTTGCTTCTCCGGTACGGGACAACTCTCCATTGGGACTCAATCCTCTGGGTGTGAGTCCCATCCTCTCCTACAAACGGGTTATCTGGGTCGCTATGATTGACCTTTTTGTGGATATACCCATGCTCGGGTAAACAATCATACGCTTTCAAAAATCTGTATGGATTGTTGATCCTAATGCACCATGTTTTTTTATTAGAGGAATTAAAACCTTAAATAAAAACGACATTAGTACAATAAAACAATGTTATTTTAAAAGATAATTACCTCAGCACTCAGCCTTATGTTGTCTATGCAAACTTCCAGACGCAGATCTTGAGACCCATCTTGAATCATGCCCAAGACCCAATGTCCCTCAACCCACCGGCCCTTGTTAAACTTGCGCCGTCCAAACTTACTCCCGTCAATTTGAACGACGCATTCAGGCCCTCCTATCTTCCCCTCCTCCTCTTGTGTGTCAAAATAGTGGTCAAACACTACTTCTCGGCAATAGCTGAACCAATCAGCTATTGTTCGTGATGATAAAAAAGTTTGCTCAGAAGTGTAATCCTGTTCCTGAAAATAGTTAATTGATATTTGATAACATTTAACTATAAATACATATATAAATATATATAATACATATATATATATATATATATTAGACTGTTTCAAATTTTTTTTTTTTTTTTTTAATTTTCTCCCAAACAGGTTTAAAAGTTTCGTTTAGGTATATAAAGACTCCAGTTAAAATTTAAGATTTTAATAAAAATATTTAGGGGTGGCGCATCGCACATTTCGTTTTCCCAAAAGATTAACATAGGAAACATTGTTTTTTCTGCTTCTGATTTTTATAACTAGCGAACGAAGCATCGTAACGAAAATGTAAATACAAATTCTTGTAGGAAATTGAAAGCTCTACAAAAAAAAAAAAAAAAAATTACAGTGGTGAAAAAAAAAATTTTACCATTAAAAATAAATAAATAAAACGATAAAATAAATTTCCCACCAAATTTCTATAGGAAAATTATTTTATTGTTGCTGTAATTATTAGTTATCATCTAGTTATAGTAAAATGCATTCTTTACAACGAAACTCATGTCCACTTTATTTATAAGACCTGCAAAAGGTCGAATTATAGGTAACTTAACTTTGACAGGCTGTAACTTTGTTACAGTTAGTTTTACGAAATTTTGGCTAAGAAACTTTTTGTAGAGCATTCTATTTCCTACAAGAACATGTATTTACATTTTAGTTACGATGCTTCGTTCGCTATTTATAAAAATCAGAAGCAGAAAAAACAATGCATCCTATGTTAATCTTATGGGAAAACGAAATGTGCGATGCGCCACCCTTAAATATTTTTATTAAAATCTTAAATTTTAACTGGAGTCTTTATATACCTAAACGAAACTTTTAAACCTGTTTGGGAGAAAATTAAAAAAAAAAAAAAAATTTGAAACAGTCTAATATATATATACCATAAAAAACTCATACGAAAACTTCTCCGACAACCCGTACATCAAAAAAAATACTCTAGAAACTGGAATATGGGTGTCTTCGAACCACGTACCTTTGGCACGTGAAATTCGCTTCTTTACATTACATTTACAATAAAAATAATATATGCAATTGTATAATTACTATTTGTTTCTAAGAACCTCTGCAGGCGGTCGTTGCCATTCAACACCCGAAGTTGAAGGCAATTCCTGGTCAACCGAAACAATATTTCCTGGAGCTTCCATTTCTTGTTCGAGCTTTGCATTTAAAACACAATGTGCTAGTACTTGTCAAAACTTATAGCATGTTCACATGTTAGAAAGTTAACTGTTTTTATTCAATAACAAAAACACAAAATTTCCCTTGACCGTAGGGCCATGTTGAAGATTTTAACAATTTCCTTCGAGTAAAAGAGAAATTTCCTCAAAAAATAACCAAAAAACAAAATTTTCCGAAAAAGTACTACAAAAAATGAATATTTGGCATCACTGCAAAAACTAGAAAAGTCAAATAGACATCCATATGGCAGCAGTTTGTTTACTTCGGTAGTACATGTCATAAGACAAAATGGGTGGGAAATTGTAAAATTGAATAAATAATTATAAATAAAAAAAAGGCACTCTTGTTATAAGAAACTTGGCTTTTATTGTGTTATTTAATGATATACATAAGTACAAAGTGTTTTTTTGCTGAAAAAAAAAATGTTTTCATTCAATTTTTCCAAAAAATCTGAAAGTGAGGTTAGATACGAAAAATTAAAACATTTATTAAATAAAACAGGGGGCTAACTCAAACATAATAATTTGAAATAGATTATAATAAATAGATTATTTAGATGCCCCCCAACCTGTAAAAAAGTTTCAACCCTAAGTTCCGTACCGTAGAAACAAAGATCAGCCGATTGATTTATATACTATTTACTAAATATACATTGAATTTGTCAGCAATTTCATTTGCTCGAGTTGACGTCTCATCCCCGAATTCAACACTTCCAATTACTTTTCTTTTTACGTTTTTCAGTACAATTTTTTGAAGATTCTTCCACATTTCAATATATGATTTCCAGATTTCGCCAAAATCTGGGATGTTATGTAACTACTCTTAGCAATTTTTATTTCACTCTTAAGATTTTACGAATAAATTTATATTTTTACCAATTTTCAGCTGTGCCACTAAAATCAGCAGCGCTTTAAGCTCTAACTTTCTCTTTTTTTAAATCTTTGCAAACGAGAATTGAATCATGCATTATTATCATTTAGTTTTTCTATTTTTTCTTTTGTCAGAACTTCACAACATGCGTTTAATGTTTCACAAAATGTATTGGACGAAATATTTAAATCATTTTCAAAGTAGATATTTGATGATTTCATGGTCTGATATTTTATACTCTGCGTTTACATATATTCACTTTGACTTGAGACTTTAAATCACTGTTTGTAATAAAATAATCTATTAAAGTAGACGAAAATTCGGTTTTTCTCGTAGGTTGATTAACTAATTGCGTAAGCCCCTGATCCGCAAGGATATCTAAAATTTCTTCTGAATTATGATCCTTTGCCAGTAAATCTAAATTAAAATCTCCAGTCATTAAGATATTGTCTTCGTTTTCCAGCCAATAAACACACCATTCCGAAAAAAATGTTATAAACTCTGCTACTGAGGAGCTAGGAGATCTATAAAGCACTACCAATGTCCACTTTTCTTTATTCAACCATACATACATTTTGATAACCCATACAGAATTCAAAAAATTGAAATTGTCTATCACTTGAAATCGTATGCCTTTTTTCAAATAAACTACCACTCCTCCAGTGTGTCTCGAGTGAGAAGTACCAGTTATATTTTTGTAACCATCAACACTTATTTCTGTCTCATCTATATTGCTTGTGGTACAAGTTTCCATTAACATTAAAAAATCTGGCTTACCTATCAAAACCAAATATTAGTAATTGAAAAGTAAGATCATTTATACTAGATATTAATAAAGCAAGTAGTTTTTAGCAAAGAACGAGATGTGGCAAATGTAGTCATAATGGTGGCTAAGTTTGTGTGTTAGATGGCAACAAACTTACATACATACATACAAAAAATGAGTTTAAACCACATTTTTTAAACGAAAGAATAGCCAATTTAAAAAAAATACGTAGAAAGAAATTGTGAAATGGCTGTAACCTTTTTAATGAATAGTATAGGGTATACAACTACTAAAAATTTAAAAGCACCAAATGAAATGCCCAAAACATTTTTTTTAGTAGACATATAAAAATGTCATTTTTCACTTATCTATATTACGAGTATATGCATATGGGTGTTAGTTTTTAGTTAATCAAATTAACTTTCCAAATAAAACGACTTTAAGCTTAAGCCAACGAGAAAATCGAATTTGGAAAACCTGTTGGAGCTTGGAGAAACCGCTTCAATCTTCAACGAGACTCTTCGTCTATTCAATTTAGGAAAAAAAAATTTTAAATAACGGTTATCCAGCAATACCGTTATGCTAAGACTTTAGAAATTCATTAAAAAAAAAAAAATTTCTCGGCAAATATTTTGGTAGAAAATCAAAAAAAGGTATGTTAGCAGGAAAAGAATTTAAGGCTAAGAGTTAATTAAAAAAATTTCTTACATCATACATCAGCGACGTGAACTTCGATCTTTTGGATTACGAAAAAAAAATATAAAAAAAACTTTTTAACTTTTAAAAAACTAAATTAAGGTCCATCAATTGTGATGACCTGATTTCAAAAATTGTTGAACCAAAAAAATTTCTCGGCAAATATTTTGGTAGGAAATCAAAAAAAAGTATGTACCTACATCAGGGAAAAAAATTAAGGCTAATGTCCCTATTATGAGTAGCGAATCGAACGTTCGACTGGAAGCGAATGTTTTAGAGAAACTCATTTATTGGATCATTATCATTAAACTTCGTCCATTCTTTTATCTGACATACCTTAAACGTCGAAAAAAAAGTTTTCTACAAAGTTTTTGTTTCTACAACCTATAATACCGCTATAAAAGAAGCTCGCAAAAACATTCGCTTCCAAGCGAACGTTCGATTCGCTACTCATAATAGGGACCTAAGAGTCAATTAAAAGAATTTCTTACTTATGTATATATCAGCGACGTGAACTTTTTAATAAGGCCTTTTGTCAGTTCAACAGAGTTACCAGAAGGATACAATAGTATCCCGGGGGATTCTTTTTTCCCTATGGGATTCGGGGATACATATTTTTTTAAAAGGGATACATTTTTTCCACAATCATATGAACTCAAAGAATGTTGAGTTTATTAAAATTACAATCAACGAAATGAAATATCTAATTGAAATTGTTTTTGCTTAATTATTACGAAAAATGTCGTGTGAACCAACTAATTTATATTTGCTGAATGCATTCATTTCAGAAACTTTCGTTTGACAATTTTCGTTGCTAAAACGTTGTGTTTTATGAAGTAAAAACAATTTATTAATACTAACAAGTGGACTTCTTGAAAGGGACAAATTTGTTTTCAAAAGGACTATTTTTTTTTTGCCCTGGGAGACTCTTAAATAACTTTGGCTGCGGTAACACTGAGTTCAACTTCGTAGCAGTTAACATTGTTATAACTCAAATAATCTTTTGTTAACAAAATTCCTGTCAAGGTACTAGTTTCTAGCTTATTCCTGGTCTTGGTTTTGTTTAGATTCATTTGGGAAAAAGTTCTTTCTACATTAGCAGAGGAATGAGGAAGTAAAAGTAGAGAGGAAATAAATTTTGCCATTTGAGGAAAAGCTAAACTGTTGTCACATCTCTTTTCAAGACAAATAGTTTTCCAAAAATCCTGAACCGTTGTGTTTTTTAAAGAGCTTCCGAAAATATCTTCAAAGTTTAGTTGTCTTAACTCTCTGAATTCGGAATCGATCTCCTGAAGATTTTTTCGGTCAACTAAGTTCGGAAATTTGTAAAACAAGTCTAAAAGAGAGAACTGACATTTTTAAACAATTTTTTGGGGGTCTATGTAGGAAAGTTATTTAATCCGCTCGTCTTGGAAATCAAATCGCTTAAATATTTGGTGTGAAAGCTCAACGAAAAAAATGCAATTTTTTTTGAATACTTTAACTTCCAGAAAATCAATGTTTTCAAAGGTTTTCCGATATATAAAGATCCACACCCACACCCAAATATAGTGAAGAGATATCGAGCAAATTGCTTTCGCCGTTTAAATCAACAAGTTCGATTGAAGTTTTACTTAAATATTCAGGTTTGACGAAACATTTTAAAATTGAAAGCACAAGACTTTTGATTGTCGACTAAATTTTATGAACTTGGGGTTCTTCGCTCTGAAAAATTCTGTTCAACTTATTCACTTCGGGCAATATAAATTTTAAAAATTCTGAATATAACCTGATCGAAGGATTTTTCAAATTATTTAAAATATTTACAGCGCTATCAATCTGGTCTAAATTTGCGCACATTGCAAAATAAATTTTGAGCGGTTCATACAAATCTAACACACGAATCACGACTCTTTCCAGTGACAGCCACCGTGTTTGTGATGAGTGCAACAACTTTTTCGGTTTTTCATCCAGTAAAACCATTATCTCTTCAAACTGATCTATTCTTTTTGGGCTATTTTGGACATAATTATATATATATCTCTAACCATGGTTTCGACAGCTGACGGCAGTTTGAGCCAAGCACTTGAAGAGCAAAGGGCAAATGAATGACAAACGCATTCCAACACAAAAATGTTGGGACAGTCTTTTTTCAAAAGCGTTGCAACAGAATGACTTTTGTCAGTCATTACATTTGCCAGATCAGCTGCATAGCCAATCAAATTGTTTACAAAATGTATATTGTTATCTACGAAATTTTTTTTTATCGCGGAATATAGAGTTACTGCATCAGCTGCTGTCACCTCTACTAGACTTAGGAAAAAGTCTTTTACCTTAAAGTCAATACTTGAAATTTTTTTGGTTGAGATGTCTGTTGACTCGTCAACACACATAGAAAATTTGTTGCTTCTCAAAATTTCAACCAAATACTCAAATTGCTGAAGTCCCAATACATTTTTTATAAGACCCACTGTTTTCTTCCGCCTACAAGTCACACTTTGGCATATTTTAGAATCTGGAAACGTTTTTTTTTTTGGCATCTGAACAAGATGGTCCGATAGTAAAAATGACAAATTGTGCTCGGCCGTCATAGCAGCAATTTTGAATTCTGCCAGCATCGTACTCTTTTGCATATTATTTGACGTTTGCAGCGCTGTAGATACTGGTTTTTGAACCATGATGGATTTTACATTTTTTTTTTTGTGAGTATACCTAGCAGTTTCGGCGTGCTTCATTAAGTCAGTTTTTCCTTCAGTTGCCTTCAGTTCTACTCCGCAGGCCGAACAAAAAGCCAAGTAATGCACGTCATCATACTTTCGAAGCCATCCCTTAAACTGTGGCATTTGTTCGCACGCCGAAAAATATTTCGTTTCATATGGGCTTCGTTTCCGCTAAATTAAAAATTGTATATTTATTTATCTTGTCATTCACTATATGTACATTATTTTCTCTTATTTCAAGGTTGTTTAAAAGTCTAAAATTTATGGCTATGGCACACGAATTACGGGACACAGTGTATACTATCTTCAAGGCAGTTGAATTTCAAAAAAAATCATCTCAGAACAGAACAACACACTCACTTTAAGTGAAATATTGATTATATTAAATATTTTTGACAATAGCTATTGGTCTGAAATGATTTTTTTGAAATTCTTTTTTTTGCTAATAACGATGTATGCAATAACGTTGAGGACACTAATTGGAACTCGAAACCGTTTAAGATAATCAAATAGAGTAGGTAGTGTTGATAGTAACAGCTCTTATGTTGTCCAGTTTAGTAGTTTTCATTAAAAATGATATGAAACTATCGAAACTGGAAGACATAAGAGCTGTTACTATCAACACTACCTACTCTATTTGAATATCTTAAACAGTTTTGAGTTCCAATTAGTGCCCTCAACGTAATTGCATGGTTATTAGCAAAAACAAGAATTTCAAAAACAATCATCTCAGACCAATAGCTATTGTCAAATATATCTAATAATTAATTTAATATACTCAATATTTCACTTTTAAACGAATGTGTTGTGTAGTGTATAGTACTAAAACTATCTATTGTAAAAATATGAAATAAAATACACTTACATTCGGTTCTCCTGATTTTGTTTGTTGACAACTTTGGGAACTCGTTGAAGGCCGGTTTTCATCATGAGGAGTTACATCTGGAACTCCAACAATCCCAGCTTCAATATTTTTAGCAGGTTGAGCTGGACCTGGGCACAAATCCTCCACCGGCACTTGGTTTGAATCCATATTTGGACTCATTGTAGCTGAAGCTTCAGCCGAATCCTCTTTGGGTTCTGAAAAAGTGAACACAAATACTTTTATATTTTCATTGACAAATAACGTGAAAATATTACTTACTCATTTTCCCGAAAATAGACAAATACATCCTTAATTTTTAAAAAAAAATTTTTTACTTTAAAACACTTTTGAAATCTGAACAAATCAACTAGAACTTCGATTTCTTTTCATTTTCCACCTCCTCATACTCAGCACTTTCATTATGTAATACACATTCAACCATTGCATTTGGTTGCTTTGCAGATTGAAATGCGTTCATTATGAATTCGCATGTTGAATCAACAATATAGGTACTCTGTGCAGTCACATATCAAAGCATGTGATATTGGCACTGCGGTTTGAGTAAGCCGTATAATAATAATATAATGTACATGTCCAGTCCAGAATTTCACTTTGTTGCCAAAAATATAAATATGTATGTGTGTCTTCAGCACTTGAGGTCTAGGGTGAATATTATTCAGAGCTTGTGATAATTTCAGCAGTGACCAACAAATAATTGCATTCAATATGTTGCTATTTTAAAATTTCAATAAGAAGCGTGCAGTAAACTGTGTGTAAGAACCCAAAACAAATCAAAATTTTTGTTTTACCGCAAAACAGGTTAACATAATTTAATGCAACAAACCAACCAAATATTTTGATATTTAAGGCCAGATTACTCCAAAGAACGTAGTTTTTTTCAATACGTTTTATTTATAGAGCAAAAACTTTCTATTTATGAACTCCTATAAAATTGTTATATCTTTAGCTTTCATATGTATATGTATATGTAATAATATTGTTATTAATCTAAGCTTATATCTATCTTATAAGACAATTTGTCTTAATGTGTATAAGCGTTTCATGAAGAAATAAATAAAATAAAATAAATAAGATATGCTGAGTAATCAATTTTTTTACATATGAAAGCATATACATATATGAAATTATTTCAAAACATTTTTCGTTTTTTTTTTTATTTCAAAATGGCTGTGCTAAAATGGCTTCTAAAATTAAACTGATTCGTAGATGGCACTCTCATTTCAAAACTATTGCTGTTATCGATATCAGCCAAACGGCATTTTACTCTTAAGATGTTTGGATATGGCCTCAAACAGAACCAGATATTCAATTCAATTCAATTCAATTTAATTTTTTCTTTATTTTTTTCAAATCATAAATTATAATATTTTAGTAAAGAAATATAATATATTAGAAAGCATGGCAATATGCCGTCTGCCGTAAAGAAATTACAATTTTAAAATACAATGGAAGAACCAGATATATTCAAAATAATTTAATAAAAAAGTTACAACCAATTAAAACTGAAAAAAATTTCAAAGTCCACCATTTTGTTTCTTTTCATTGAAAATGAAATGCAATAGTTTTGAAATGAGAGTGTCATCCATGTACGAATCAGTTAAATTTTAGCAGCCATTTTCAGTACCGCCATTTTGAAATAAAAAAAAAAAACAAAAAATGTTTTCAAATAATTTCATATAGGTATGTGCTTTCATATGTGAAAAAATTGATTACTCACCATGTTATGTTCCATAAATTATTAAATAAATATTTAAAAAAAATACGTTTTTTGGAGTAACAGCGGCTCTATTAGGTCCGTTCGTTGAACTTTCCCCAGGTTTTCTTGACATCCCTGAGTCGTCAAAAAAACCTGGGTTTTCCAGTTTTCAAAAAACGCTACTCCACAAATCACCAAACATCTCTGTCATTAAAAAAAAAATACATGTCACTTGGCAGCCCTCAAATCGCCACAGCAAAAAGCTAGGGCGAGTTGGGGGAAAACCTATGGCAATTGGCAAACCTATGGCTCAGAAAACACTCAATTTGTCATTCAGGGCGAATAAAGGTTTCTCAAAAAGCGCTTTGTGGCTTGGCAACCCCAGGGCTTCAATGAACAAACCTTTTATCTGCTAATTTCTAAACTCTCATAGGCAATTCACAATAAAACTTCGTGTCAGCGTGTGGAAATACATGTATTCTTATAGGGCAATTCATAATCCAACCAATGCGTAGCAATAAAATGGGCGATATGGTTTTTATTTATTTATTATTTATTTTTTTTATTAGTTTTTACACTTACCTAAATAGGGAGTACAGTACCGAAAGTCTGAACACGTTTTACAAAAATTTATATATATATTAATATAAATGTAATGGCTGAAAAAAATCGCTTGGCTTATTCTGAAAAGTAAACTTGCTTGCTTAGGCTTTCATCAACTTGTGGTATGTTGTGTGGTATCCCGTTGTGAGATTTCGAACTTTCGAACTGCTATACCGTATTATATAACCACTTATATTTTATGTACAAGAGTAAAGAGAAGAGAAGCCGTAGCCTGTCAAACTGTTATTTTTTCATGGTAAGTTTTAAAGGGACGTATCTACTGGGCCAGTTTTCAGCGTCAGAACCTGTGGTGAGAATTAGTAAAGAACGAGTAAACCCATACGATCATGAGTTATGTCAGTCCTAGGATAGAAAAATATGAAAGACACAATGAAAAATTTTAACTCACCATGAGTCTCAGCAATTTGCCGTTGACATTTTTCTGAATTACGTCAAATTAGCTCATTTGTCATTTAGAACCACTTTTTCAGTGCAAATTGTCCTGTGGTGAGAATTTTCGAGTTAACCCATACGATCATGAGTTATGTCAGAGTTAACTCCTCACCATAGGATAGAAAAATATGAAAGACACACTGAAAAATTTTATCTCACCATGAGTCTCAGCAATTTGCCATTGACATTTTTCTGAATTACGTCAAATAAGCTCATTTGTCATTTAGAGCCAGTTTTTCAGTGCAGAGTTGTCCTGTGGTGAGAATTTTCGAGTTAACCCATACGATCATGAGTTATGTCAGAGTTGACATTTTTCTGAATTACGTCAAATCAGCTCACTTGTCATTTAGAGCCAGTTTTTCAGTGCAGAGTTGTCCTGTGGTGAGAATTTTCGAGTTAACCCCTACGGTCATGAGTTATGTCAGAGTTGACTCCTCACCATAGGATAGAAAAATATGAAAGACACACTGAAAAATTTTAACTCACCATGTGTCTCAGCAATTTGCCATTGACATTTTTCTGAATTACGTCAAATAAGCTCATTTGTCATTTAGAGCCAGTTTTTCAGTGCAGAGCTGTCCTGTGGTAAGAATTTTTGAGTTAACCCATACGATCATGAGTTATGTCAGAGTTGACTCCTCACCATGGGATAGAAAAATATGAAAGACACACTGAAAAATTTTAACTCACCATGAGTCTCAGCAATTTGCCATTGACATTTTTGACTCCTCACCATAGTGTAATGAACACCCAACATTTATACCAATTTCCTAATCGAAAACGTTTAACCGAAAACACAACTGGCAGCACTATAATGGAATGGTATAAAATGACAGGCATTGCTTGTAAGCCAGTGTGTGTGAGTGTAGAGATGCTTGACAGCAAATGTGGAAACCATGGAGAAGAAACTGGAACGCTCTAGATGAGTGTTGTTCTATATAAATTAGGCCGCTGACGCAACGAGCAGTCAGTTTTGATTATAGAGTGATAAAGTTAAGAGTAAATTGTTGTATACAAGTGATAGTGCAAAAGTCGAGTTGAGATCGAATTAAGTATAGATACTGAATAAAAGTGATAGAAATAAATTGAAAGGTGAAGTTTTATTTTGCGAACTAAGCGCACGTTACATTGGTGTCAGAAGTGTAAATAAAACTTATTTGACTAGTAAAGTGTAAAAAAAAACAAAAGTTAAATACAGTGAAAATGGGTAAGTTGTTGGAAGAGCTCAACTGCATTGAGCTTAAAAGTGAGTTAGGTAAGCGAAATCTTTCTAGTGCGGGATCGAAAAATGAGCTCGTCCTGCGCTTGCGCAACTATTTGGAACAGCAAGGGGAAGACGTAAACACTTTTGTTTTTGAAACAAAAGTGGAGGAAGAGGAAGTAAGTGAAACTGTAGATTTTTCTAGTATGATGAAACTTTTGTTAGAACAGCGAAACGAGCAAAAGAAGGAACAGCAGAATGTTCTCGAACGACTCGAAGTACAACAAAAGAAGCTGATTGAAGAGCAACAGCAGAATATTCTCGGACACCTGGAAGAGCAGAGAAACGATCAAAAGAAGGAACAGCAGAATGTTCTCGAACAACTGGAAGCACGACGAAACGAACAAAAGAAGGAACAGCAGAATGTTCTCGAATAACTGGAAGCACAACGAAACGAACAAAAGAAAGAACAACAGAATATTCTCGAAAGACTTGAGGCGCAACAGAATGTTTTGGAAGGTCAGAAAAACATTCTAGAAGGTAAATTGGGCAACATTGAGAAAAATGTATGTGCCATGACGAACGCGTTGAAGGTGTGGAAAAACAACTTTCTGTTGTAGAGAATCGTTTCGAAGGCGTAGAAAGCCGATGTGATGTTCTGACCAAGGAATTGGACCAGATCCGGAAAATCAAAGTTCGAGAATCTGCAGGAGAGTTTGCAAGGAAAAAGGAGATGAAACCGCCAACATTTGAAGGACAGTCGTCTTGGCCAGTTTACAAGAGACAATTTGAGGCAGCCGCGACAACAAATAGCTGGGATGACGAAGACAAGTACATTGCACTGACTCTTGCTCTTAGAGGACCAGCAGCTGAATTACTTCAAACAGTTCCAGCTGGTAAGGGCGGCGATTTCAGTTCTCTCGTGGCAGCTATAGATAAACGCTTTGGCGATAGCCACTTGAAAGAAGTCTTCCGAGTCCAACTCAATAACAGAGTCCAGAAAAGGGGTGAAAGTCTACAGCAGCTCCAAGCAGACGTCGAAAGACTGGTTCACCTGGCATACCCGGATGCTGGAGAAGAAATCATCAACCAGCTTGCTGTTGAGTCCTTCGTTCGTGCCATTTCCGATATAAATCTTCAGAGGTCTGTGCGAACTGCTAGAACACGTACTCTTTCTGAAACTTTAGCATTTGCATTGACAATTGAAGCAGCAGAACAGGCTTCTCATGGAGTACATCGACTTAGAGAAGCCATAGTCGAAGAATGCTCATGGCGAAGAGCTGAAATACAAAAGAACCAGCGAAGCGGACTAGCAAGATGTTGGAACTGCAACAAGACCGGGCACTTACAGCGTCAATGCCGACTACCACCAAATAAAGTCGCTTGTCAACATTGTGGAAGCAAGAGATCCAACCTAGAGCAAGGTAACAACAACACCAGCGTTGCCTATCAATCCAACTTCGAGGGGCAGAGGCTGGTTTCTTGTATCGATGGCCCCAGAACCACCTTCCAGGTCTCACAGACCAAACGAGACAACAAAAGTCTGACTGTGGAGACTACTATTAACGGGACCAAACATGTGGCTACCATCGACACCGGTGCCACAGCCTCCATAGTACGTCGAGACCTTGTAAAGACGACGTGGCTTCATAACACCAATAGCTCCCGTCTAAGAACCGCAACGGGAGAAGCAGCAAGAGTATATGGAGAAGTGTGTCTTAAGATCCGACTGGCCGATCTAGTGTTTACTCATCAATTCCTGGTGGCAGATATATGTGACGAGTGCATCATTGGAATCGACTTTATGAAACAGCACGGAGTTATAATATATATATATATATAAGGAACTTCCAATGACTTATTCGAACGAAAGTACGTCGACACTGAGGACTGTAATCACGGAAGATCTGATTCTGCCTCATCTTCTGAAGTGTTCGTTTGGACAAAACTTGAAGGTGAGTTTGGAAGCCTTCGATACCTCATGGTGGAACCAGACCCAGAGTGTTCCTCCCAAAGCGTCATCATTGGGAAAACACTGGTACCACCGAAAAACAAAATGGTCCCCGTACGATTACTAAACACCAGACCGTACGATGTAAGGTTGAAGAAAGGAGAAGTCGTTGGACGTTGCGAATCGGTTGCAGCAATTACGAAGATCACAGACGAAGCCCTGAGAAAAACTATAACTCCGGAGGAGCACAAAACCATCCGAGCTAAAATACTGTATTCATCCAACCTTGATCACCAACAAACAAGGATGGCTGAAAATCTCCTACAAGAGTACACTGACATCTTCGCATCGCAAAAGGGACAATATGGTAGGACACAGTTGGTGCAGCATCGCATCAACACAGGAGATGCAAGACCGATTCGTCAACCCGCAAGACGCCTTCCACTGGCCAAACAAGGTGAGGTTGAGGAAATGATAACAGCAATGAAGAAGGACGGTCTTATTGAAAATTCCAAAAGTCCTTGGGCTTCACCAGTGGTGCTAGTGAAAAAGAAAGACGGAAGCACTCGTTTTTGTGTGGATTACCGAAGGCTGAATGATGTGACTTGTAACGAACCGTCACAGTGCGGATATTTCGTTCAACGAAATTCGAGCGATATACACAAGATATATGTATATCGGAGTAACCGAACCAACAAACGCACCGAATACCTCCGCACACGCAGCAACACACACAAGTTACATACGCATTTCCAAGTCGCCCATTCACCCCACTCGTTATGTGCAAACACAGGCATCGGCGTGCGACATTGGGTATGCATTCGCCACGAACAATGGTCAATGGGTTTTGCTCATTTATAGAGCTCACATTCACATGTCGTAGGAAATGTGATATAGGGATGTAACTTGTAGAGGTAAAATTAAGTTTTTCTGCTCCGCTTCGGTAGAGTGTACACCACTCAATTGAAAACTTGGGATTTGGTACCTTGGTACTATCCCACTGCATTTTTGAGAAGGACGGCGACAGCTATCCAAATTTGTTTATTCTTCTTTCCACTCCCTCAGAGTGTAGGGAGGACAGGCCGAAGGCCACCTGATTATTCTTTGGCATTTGTGCTGAGGACAGAGTCCGGTAGACTCAAACGTTTATTCCGTGTGGATTCCCATAAGGCAATTTCCACGGACATTGGAAGCTGCTGACGCAAAAGTAGTTTCAACGATAATTCCATTGCATTGGTGCTTTGGACATAAAGCAGAAGCGAGATCCTGTTTGTTTATTCCTCTTTCCACTCCTCCTGAGTGTAGGGAGGACAGGCTCATAGCCAACCGTTTATTCTTCGGCATTTGCGTCGAGGACAGAATTACTGTGTTTATTCCTCCTTCCTTCCTCCTGAAGGTATCGAGGACAGGCTTTTAGCCACCTGATTATTCTTCGGCATTTGCGTCGAGGACAAGATTACTTGTGTTTATTCCTCCTTCCTTCCTCCTGAAGGTATCGAGGACAGGCTTTTAGCCAACTGATTATTCTTCGGCATTTGCGTCGAGGACAAGATTACTTGTGTTTATTCCTCCTTCCTTCCTCTTGAAGGTATCGAGGACAGGCTTTTAGCCACCTGATTATTCTTCGGCATTTGCGCCGAGGACAATATTACTTGTGTTTATTCCTCCCCCCTTCCTCCTGAAGGTATCGAGGACAGGCTTGTAGCCACCTGTTTATTCTTTGGCATTTGCGCTAAGGACAGAATTATTGTATATGCTAGTTTAAGTAAAACCTAATGTTATTAAGTCGATAAATAAAAAGGGAGTTTATTGGAAAAATAAAAGTTGGTTGTGGTTGTTTATTTTGGCTAAATCTTGGTGGAATCTTTCTCGACTTCTGGTGCTTCGTCGAGAGTACTTTGGACACGCTGAGCTTACCTCAGCCTTAGAAAGAAAGCATCACAAAATGGCGCCCGAGCAGGGACTATAAAAGATTCCAAACAACCAAGTCAAAACCAATACTTTTCGAAAGGTCCCACCTTCTAAGAGACCACATACCAACCAACGCCGTAATTTGGCTAGATAAATTACGAGAGCAAATTTTTGAAATCGACATTCTTCTCCCAACTACCGCCAACGGCATATCTAACTAGAACCAGCACTATGTCCGACTCCGAGGACCATGACGATCAATACTTGAACCCATGTAAGAATTTGGGCTTCATTTATTTTATGAAGAAACCTGAGCTGGTTGAAACACTGGCAGCCCGTAAATTAGACGCGACAGGTAGTGTACAAATACTACGAAAACGCCTCAGCCAACATTTAAGGAAGCTGAGAGACCACGGCTCGACACAGAATCTTTGCCAGACGTGGGAAGATACGATAGAGAAACGTCTCGATGAGGATGAAGATCCTACTACCAGTGCGACGATTCCTCCTGTTTTACGTACTCAGACGACCACCGACCAAAGAACGCCACATGCACCTACGGCCCCGTATTACACGGAAATCCAGTTTCCTGTTACTATGAGTAGAGGTTTGAATAGACAGGAACCTAGCACCCCGGGGCGTACGGAGGAACGACCCTCGGGCCAGCTCTCCAACCATATGGGACCCTCACAGAGTTTACCAACACACTCTCGGTCATCAGGTCGGTACACTTTGGGCTACGAGGCAGAAGTGATGAACACTGTCCGGAAATGGGGTCTCAGGTTCGATGGAACTGGGAACCCCTTGGAATTCATCAAACGAGTATCGGAATTAACGACGTGCTATGATATCCCGAAAGATCATATGCTTCGCACGCTCCCCGAGTTTTTCAAAGGAAATGCATTGGAGTGGTTGAGAGTTAAGCTTGAGAGTTTGACAACTTGGGAAGACTTCCACCAAGCATTTATCCAATTTTTCTTACCACCTCGATATCTGACTAAGCTCGAAGATGAAATATATTGCCGACGGCAAGGGCCAAGAGAAACCGCGAAAGAGTATATCATGAAGACACAATATTTGATACACCAGCATCCACGCATGACTGTACAAGACAATCTTGACCGAATATTTGATGGACTAAGACCCGAATATAGATTATACGCGCGTCGTAAAGATTTTCAGACAGTTGATGACTTGTTACTTCTCGTCGAGGAGTGTGACGCTATTAAAAGAGATGAAAGGTATATACCTACTACTCCGTCTCGACCGAACGCGAGTTCCACCACTATGCGCCACCAAACCTCCGCTTCCATCGTCTCTTACGATTGCCAGACTCACAGCGACGTAGCCACCGTATACGTCAAACCTCACCAAGATCCACGACTTTACACGCCGATTAAATTTGAGGATGTCGTCTACTATGCTGTACTAGGCACTGGCTCAATGGAAACCTACATCAACAAACAATTCCGAGACCATCTCCGCCGACTCAGAATACCTAGCTATTTACCAGATGAAAAGATAAGTATAGCGAACGAGACTTCCACCACAACGAAAGAAAGATACAGGATCTCATTCAAATTAAACGGGATGCAAATCAATGAAGACGTGATATACATGCCATCCCTAGAAGTTGACGCGTTACTTGGACTGGAAGCATTACGACAAGCCGGTTTAGAAATACTTATAGGAAATCAAATCGTAGGAGGTAAAATGCCCTCAACCAGAATCCAGACTCGACCATCCATGGCTGCCCCCACACGCAGCAGCGAACCTGTACATTTCAGAGTATTGAGCCGACCAGAAAAGGCTCCGTCACCGCAACCAATCACAATCCCCGATTCCCCCGAGAAGAATATGAATGCTATCAACGACCGGATGCCGTCCATGGCTGCCCCCAAACGCAACAGCGAACCCGTGCATTCCAGCGTACTAAACCGACCAGAAATAGCGCCGTCGCCGAAACCAACCACAATCCTCGATATGAAGGCTATCAGGGAACAAAGTGCAGCTACAGAAGAATTACTTGAAAAGGAAAAGCAGCCCCCACCAGAAGAGCAGAAGATGACAGGTTTCAAACGGCCACTCGCCACAGACCAAAAGAAGGAAGAACACCCGTCATCCCAACCATCCACCAGCCAACGGAAGGAAGCTATACGCCCCAATTTTACCCCACCGACCCTCTCAGCAATAATACCAATCTATTCTGTGAGGGAATATGAAAATGTAGAAGTAGGCGATCGATATCGCAAAGTAGAGGAAATTGTAGAAAGCGATGAACCATTATTTTGGTTATATAAGAAAAAAAAAATATATAATTTTTGCCATGGAAAAAATTGAAAAAGAAAAAGAATTATACATAAAAAAAAAAGAAAAATATATATATATGAAAAAATTGAATTGAATCAAGAAAAAAAAAAAAAAAAAAATATTGTATGGAAAAAAAAAAAAACAAAACTTTAAATTGAATCGAAAAAAAAGTATGTAAAAAAAAAAAAGAAGAAATTTAAAAAAGAAACACAAAAAAAAAAAAAAAAAATAAGAAAAATTTTGAAAGAAAATTTTATTTTGGAAAAGAAAAGAATTTTTAATTTTAAGCCGAGAAGGTTCTCGTCTCGTGAACAGAGGGGGCTCATTTTGTGATGCTTTCTTTCTAAGGCTGAGGTAAGCTCAGCGTGTCCAAAGTACTCTCGACGAAGCACCAGAAGTCGAGAAAGATTCCTCCAAGATTTAGCCAAAATAAACAACCACAACCAACTTTTATTTTTCCAATAAACTCCCTTTTTATTTATCGACTTAATAACATTAGGTTTTACTTAAACTAGCATATACAATAATTCTGTCCTTAGCGCAAATGCCAAAGAATAAACAGGTGGCTACAAGCCTGTCCTCGATACCTTCAGGAGGAAGGGGGGAGGAATAAACACAAGTAATATTGTCCTCGGCGCAAATGCCGAAGAATAATCAGGTGGCTAAAAGCCTGTCCTCGATACCTTCAAGAGGAAGGAAGGAGGAATAAACACAAGTAATCTTGTCCTCGACGCAAATGCCGAAGAATAATCAGTTGGCTAAAAGCCTGTCCTCGATACCTTCAGGAGGAAGGAAGGAGGAATAAACACAAGTAATCTTGTCCTCGACGCAAATGCCGAAGAATAATCAGGTGGCTAAAAGCCTGTCCTCGATACCTTCAGGAGGAAGGAAGGAGGAATAAACACAGTAATTCTGTCCTCGACGCAAATGCCGAAGAATAAACGGTTGGCTATGAGCCTGTCCTCCCTACACTCAGGAGGAGTGGAAAGAGGAATAAACAAACAGGATCTCGCTTCTGCTTTATGTCCAAAGCACCAATGCAATGGAATTATCGTTGAAACTACTTTTGCGTCAGCAGCTTCCAATGTCCGTGGAAATTGCCTTATGGGAATCCACACGGAATAAACGTTTGAGTCTACCGGACTCTGTCCTCAGCACAAATGCCAAAGAATAATCAGGTGGCCTTCGGCCTGTCCTCCCTACACTCTGAGGGAGTGGAAAGAAGAATAAACAAATTTGGATAGCTGTCGCCGTCCTTCTCAAAAATGCAGTGGGATAGTACCAAGGTACCAAATCCCAAGTTTTCAATTGAGTGGTGTACACTCTACCGAAGCGGAGCAGAAAAACTTAATTTTACCTCTACAAGTTACATCCCTATATCACATTTCCTACGACATGTGAATGTGAGCTCTATAAATGAGCAAAACCCATTGACCATTGTTCGTGGCGAATGCATACCCAATGTCGCACGCCGATGCCTGTGTTTGCACATAACGAGTGGGGTGAATGGGCGACTTGGAAATGCGTATGTAACTTGTGTGTGTTGCTGCGTGTGCGGAGGTATTCGGTGCGTTTGTTGGTTCGGTTACTCCGATATACATATATCTTGTGTATATCGCTCGAATTTCGTTGAACGAAATATCCGCACTGTGACGGTTCGTTACAGACTAAAAAGGACAGCTATCCCCTACCGAGAATCAGCGATACCCTGGATGCTATGGAGGGAGCCCAATGGTTTTCGACGCTGGACTTGAAGAGTGGATATTGGCAAGTTGACATCCACCCTGATGATCGGGAAAAGACGGCGTTTTCTACAGGTAATGGGCTCTGGCAGTTTAAAGTTATGCCGTTTGGGCTATGCAACGCTCCGGCAACATTCGAGCGTTTGATGGAGTGCGTTCTTCAAGGACTAACGTGGAAAGCGTGCCTTGTCTACTTGGACGATGTCATTGCTTACGGGAAAACATTTGACCAACATTGCAAGAATCTAAAAGCCGTGTTTCAGAGACTTCGAGAGGCTAACCTTAAACTGAATCCAGAAAAATGTGCACTTTTCAAAACCGAAGTTAAGTATTTGGGACACATCATCTCTTCCCAAGGAGTGAAGACTGATCCTGAAAAAGTTGACTCCGTCAAAAATTGGCCAACACCACAGGACAAACATCAACTCCGAAGCTTTCTTGGTCTTGCCACATATTACCGACGTTTTGTTAAGAACTTTGCTGGAGTTGCAAAACGTTTGCATCAGCTCACCGAAAAAGGGAGGCAGTTCAAATGGTCAGGTGAGTGTGAAAAATCTTTTCAGGAACTCAAATACCGCCTCTGTAACGCTCCAGTGCTGGCACATCCAACACCTGGAAAAACATTCATCATCGACGCAGATGCAAGCAACGTTGGAATCGGGGCGGTACTATCCCAAGTGCATGATGACGAAGAGAAAGTGGTGGCATATTACAGTAAGGTCCTCTCGAAGCCTGAAAGAAACTACTGCGTGACCAGAAGGGAACTGCTAGCTCTTATCTTGGCAACAAAGCACTTCCATAAGTACATCTATGGCCAGAAATGCCTTCTGCGGACAGACCATGGTGCTCTGAACTGGCTGTTGAACTTCAAAAATCCAGAAGGTCAAGTCGCAAGGTGGATAGAAAGACTGCAGACTTATGATTACCAGATTCAACACCGCAGAGGAAAGCTGCACTCAAACGCCGACGCATTGTCCCGAAGACCTTGCAAAGAGGATTGCAAGCATTGTAGGCGACAAGAAAACAAAGAAAATATTACCGCTCAGCGACTAAGAGCTGACCCCATATGCGGATGGAGCAATGAGGAAGTGAGGACCGCTCAACAGGAGGATCCAGATATCGAACCCATTCTCGCATGGAAAGAAAATGAAGAGAAACCTGAATGGGGAGGCATTTCTGACAGGAGTCCAGTTCTCAAAGCCTATTGGGCACAGTGGGACTCACTACATGTGCAAGAAGGTGTCCTCAGGCGAAGATGGGAGTCCGCTGACGGTAAATCATATGTGATGCAGCTGATCGTACCGCAATCGAAAGTCAGTGAAGTTCTTCGGGAGATGCACGACGGACCTTCTGGAGGTCACCTGGGAGTTAACAAAACACTGGAGAAGGTGCGAAATCGGTTCTACTGGTTACATGCTAGAGATGACGTGGAGAAGTGGTGCTGAACATGTGACAAGTGTCCTGCAACCAAAGGACCTGGTAGGAAGATTCAAGGTAAGATGCATCAGCACAACGTTGGATCGCCTTTTGAGAGGATTGCAGTAGATGTGGCTGGGCCTTTTCCAGAGACCAACGCTGGAAACAAGTACATTCTGGTTGTAATGGACTATTTTAGCAAATGGCCTGAGGCGTATGCCATCCCAAATCAAGAAGCCAAAACGGTGGTCGACCAGATTGTGTTTAACTGGGTAAGCAGGTTTGGCGTACCTATGGAACTCCATTCCGACCAAGGGAGGAACTTCAAGGAGAGACTCGCTGACATCCATAAAAGAACAAGGGAACGGATGAAAACCTACAGCAACCGGATGAAGACACGGTACGACACAAAAGGGACAACGGCAGGATTCCAAGCAGGAGATCGTGTGTGGCTTTATAATCCTCATCGTCAAAAGGGATTGTCACCGAAACTTCAGCAGAACTGGGAAGGTCCTTATACTGTTGTCACGAGGATTAACGACGTGGTTTGCCGCATCCAAAGAGGATTAAGAGGCAAGTTAAAAGTAGTTCATTGTGACCGGCTGCATCGATATAGTGGCGAGGCTGCAGATGGAATTATTCGGGACGAACAATCTTAAGGAGGGGGCAGTGTAATGAACACCCAACATTTATACCAATTTCCTAATCGAAAACGTTTAACCGAAAACACAACTGGCAGCACTATAATGGAATGGTATAAAATGACAGGCATTGCTTGTAAGCCAGTGTGTGTGAGTGTAGAGATGCTTGACAGCAAATGTGGAAACCATGGAGAAGAAACTGGAACGCTCTAGATGAGTGTTGTTCTATATAAATAGGCCGCTGACGCAACGAGCAGTCAGTTTTGATTATAGAGTGATAAAGTTAAGTGTAAATTGTTGTATACAAGTGATAGTGCAAAAGTCGAGTTGAGATCGAATTAAGTATAGATACTGAATAAAAGTGATAGAAATAAATTGAAAGGTGAAGTTTTATTTTGCGAACTAAGCGCACGTTACAATAGGATAGAAAAATATGAAAGACACACTGAAAAATTTTAACTCACCATGAGTCTCAGCAATTTGCCATTGACATTTTTCTGAATTACTTCAAATGAGCTCATTTGTCATTTAGAGCCAGTTTTACAGTGCAGAGTTGTCCTGTGGTGAGAATTTTCGAGTTAACCCATACAATCATTAGTTATGTCAGAGCTAACTCCTTACTATAGGATAACTCTTCACTGAAAAACTGGCCCTTAGGAAATGGCAAAAGGAAACCTATCATTGCACTTACTTTCGGCGCTGATTGAAAAATTATTTTTCACCCCACTATATGTGCACTCACCACAACTCTTACATTGCGATTACTTCATCTTCGATCGCTCCTACATAACAAAACCACTTGCGAAGTGTCAAAATCCATGCCCGAGTTTCAAAAAATGAATGTCACCGACATGTCATTTAAAGGACATGGATTTTTTGGTCTCCGTTGGACTTTCGGTAGATGTAATGTTGGCTGAGACCACAGGTGAGTTTTCGAACAACTAAAAGGAGATATCTGTCAAATCATAAACAGCTGAGAAAACATAATTTTCAGAGAACTATATTTTTTTTTCAAACTGCTATGTACTTTATTTCCAACAAAAACCCAACAAACTTCAACCCAGAAAGCAAAACAAAATAAGTCAACAGATCACAACAGTCATCAACACAAATCACAAACAGTCACAAACAACAAAAAATGTCACGCAAGGGATCTATATCGCCTTAGATACTTTCTTGAACGCACCCATTTTTCTTTTCACTGATTATTCCTGTTTCCATGGAGTTGGCAAAGTCAACCTTGGTTCAACAAACCATGGAAACAGAGTATGGGCTGCAATTCTGACAATTATTATTATTTTAAACGTCATTTGGAATGTAAACAAAGGTTGGTAAGTACGAAAATTTTTTTAAATTGTAAGATATCTTAGATAATTGTTATTTTTTAGGTTTTCAGTATAGCCTATAACCAAATCATGGTTATAGGCTACCGTATGGAATAATCGGGCCAATTAAATAGGTAAGTTTAAAGATTTGCTCTTTCTTAGGATTTTTGGCGCGTGCAAACAAGAAAGCTATTTTATATAGTAATCAAGATTTATTTTTGTATAAATCTACATATATCTACATATGTTTTTAATTTTTTTTCTTCTTTGTTTTTCTATAAATTTATTATGAAACTAGTTTATCTTATTTTAAAGGCTTACATTTTAATGGTAATCCCTACTTTCTTTTTTAATTAAGTATATCAATGAAATAAATAGGTACGATATTCAATAAATATACTATAACAAATATACATATGTAGGTGTGTAAATGCTTAAATGTTTATACTAGCATAAGTGAAAATTATGCTACGAAAATTGTTTTTTATGAAATTTTTATAATCTAAGTAAAATTAAAAAGTAAGTAAACTACCAAAAATTTGGGTAACAAAAAATTTTCAAACACTCACAGTACATTCAATTGCTCCTTCAGTCCAACCGAAACGTTGGTGAATGAAACCGTGACTGCTAGTCAGTCTGGTCCACGTACACTGACCGGGCGGGATAAAGCCTCGAAAGGAGAAGAATCCGTCGCACAGCGAAATAAAAGACGGCTGCCCTATAAAAGAGCGGCTGTCTCGCTTTTCAAAGTGCGTATCTGAAAGGCTGGCAATGACAACAGCATGACCATCACAGAGCGCAAGCACTGTGAAGATCATCTGTGGGAGGTGGCTATGGCAGAGAGTACGCAGATCCAGTCTGAGGGATGTTGTTTGGAGGACGGAACCTTTTTGGTCGAGTGTTCTAATCAGCAGACCGCTGACTGGCTACGTGCCTCTGTGCTTAAAATTCCATCCCTCCTAAATTCCTCTTTTGAAATTTGCAGGGTGCCAGTTTTGACAGAAGCCATCTGTTTTATCCCGGGGCAACTCAGGAAAACTGAAGATGTGCTACAACGCCTCGTTACCCAGAATGATGGTATCGACACTACGAAGTGGAAAGTCCATTACCACAAGATGGCTAGGAATCGGGATGGTGAAGACGGTTCTTACCTTGTTGTGGGAGTAGATCAAGCTTCTGTGGCTATCATCAAGGCTAGGTACGACTCCCGTCTGCATTTTCATCTTGGAAGGATTTGTTTCTAACTTAATTCCAATCGGTGAAAGTGATGGATGGATTACTAGTATTTATCAATGATAATAAAGTATAGAAACACTCAGTGAAACTAGTCGACTTACTAAAGCCCTTAAAAGGAGCAAGGTAAACAAACTAGAAACGCTCAGGAAATCAGACGGTTCCTATACCGAGTCCAAAGCAGAGACACTCAGTCTTATGCTGGAAACTCATTTTTTAGGAAACCAGATATCAATCGGACCACAGCAATCTATTTCCCTTAGATCAGGTGAACCCGATAAATCCACTCGACTTAGCTGGTACACGTCATCGTTAGTTGTTACCGACGAAGCCATCAAATATGTGAAATATGTAAACGGAGGTTGTCTTCTTCACGAGACGTAGAAAATTGACTGGTCTATCCCAACTTACGCTTAAAGGCGTCAACATCCCCTTTTCAAATGAAGTCAAGCATCTTGGAGTAATCCTGGATAACAAACTTCTTTGGTCGAAACATGTCGCGTGTAAAACTACTAAAGCACTGTCAGTTTTCTGGCAATGTAAAGGAGCTTTTGGCAAGACATGGACTATGATAAGACCTATCATCTCCTATGCGTCAGTTGTTTGGTGGAATAAGCTCTCGCGTAAATACGTTATTGCCTCGTTTGCCAAACTTCAAAGAACAATTTGTCTGGGTGTTACGGGGGCCTACCCCAGCACACCGGGTGCTGCTCTCGACGCACTGTTGAATCTTCCTCCCCTTGATACCTACATCATGGGGTGTACTCTCAAGACCATTTCTCGTTTAAAGTGATGTGGTCTCTGACACAATTCGCACTGGAGCTTTGAGGAGCTCGCAAGCAGCATATCTTTTGACTCACGTCTAATGGATATGCCGTCTGACACGATGATCCCAAGGCTCAAACTGCGTCAAAATTACTCAGTCAGCTTTCCTTCGGTTCAGGACTGGTTCGCTCCAGAATCTGAGCCTGGAAAGAACTGTTATCGTATCTTCACAGATGGCTCCAAAACCGACGAGGGTTCTGGTGCTGGTGCCTTTGTTGAGAACGACGACATACGACTGCACTCATCTTTGGGATCATACGCATCCGTTTTCCAAGCGGAGGCTTATGCTATCCTAATGGCCTTGAGCCACGTAACGAACAATGGATGGACGGGGAGTATCTTTGTTTGCAGCGACAGCTAAGCTGTGCTTAAGGCCCTTCTCAACCCTCTAACCACTTCGAAAGTGATCCAGGAATGCAAGAGCTCTCTGAATGCGATCGGAAGATTAAATTCATTGAGTCTCATTTGGGTTCCGGGCCATCACAGCATAACTGGAAATGAGATCGCCGATGAACTCGCTAGGCAGGGATCTCAGACAGCTTTCTCAGGACCTGAACCGTCGCTAGGTTTGCCAGCGTCCTCAGTGAGGGCTTCAATCAACGATTGGATCTGCGAAGAGCAACACCGTAGATGGCATGCCTCCATTGGATGCAGACAAACCAAGCGTATGCTCCCCAACGTTAGTAAGAAGACTGCAACATTTTTGCTAGCTCGTAGCAGAAAAGACTGTAGAAAGCTTATTGGCGTTGCCAGCGGGCACTTCTCTTTTGCCAAGCATTTAAACGTGTTAGACTTAAGTGATTGATACCACACTCTGTGAATCTTGTGGAGAAGATGAGGACACCGCAGAGCACTTCCTCTGTGAATGTCCTGCTTTTTCTCGCATGAGGTTTCAGATACTCGGCGCAGACATGGTGAGAGCTGGTAATTTAGGCTCCTTATCATGGCAGCGTCTTTTGGCTTTTCTCCGAACATCTGGAAAGCTATAACAAATAGAAGGTTGCTATCTGATAGTACAATGGACCGGTATTTAGGTCTGAGTGCTCCAGCTGGTATTTTAAAAACCTCCAACAGAAAAAAAAGCTCCTTCAGAAACTACTTACACAACCGCCATATGTATTTTACTATAACAGGTACAGTCACTCACACTCAAAGTGGGATACCTACGAAATAAAATCTTCAGTAAACTTCTTTACGAAAAAAAATGCAGAGTTGCTCACTTTTTTATAATTGTTATTTTTATTGATTGATATTGACCTCAAATTATTATTAAATAAAAAAAAATTAAAAACAATTCCGATTTGTTAAAAAAAAAAGAAAATGATCTGCCTAGTATTTTTTTTTTAATGCTGGTCACACTCAAAGTGCGACACCTGCTGTTTTCTAAAAAATCTAACTGCAATTGCCACGTTATCTATTATTTAGTTGCAGTATTTGTAGAGCTTTCATTGTTAGGTTAGGTTAGTTTAAAATGGCTGTCAGGAAAACAACTGACACACTTAGACCAGTATTAGGTCCATTGTGATACCATAAGAATTAAGTGTGGAAGAACCCCACTTAACAAAACCATTTGGAGCTTTTTATGAAGCGGAAGTGATGCAGGATATCTGTGTTCGCCAGATCGATCGTTTAGATCATCGAGGAAATATTTTCCTAGATGCTTTTCTTTTAAGGGAGAGTGCAGGACATGAGCAGAGGAGGTGTGGAATAGTTTCTTCCTCCTCCTCATCTAAGCAACTTCTGCAGAAGTCATTAGAGGGAACACCAAGTCTTATGGCGTGTCTGCCTATCAGACAATGTCCGGTAATGACATTGATTACGGAGCTAAAGTGCAATCTGGTTATGGATAGCAAATGTCTTGTGCGTTTTGGATCTAGTCCTGGCCATAGCTGTTTTGTTGCCACACACGTGGTGATACAGTTCCACCAATAGTTTGTTCTATCCATTGCCTCTTGCTTTAGCATAAGTTTACATGTAGCGATTGGTATACCGATATTCAACCTGCTGGTTGAGATCGGTAGAACGGTTCCTTTTCTGGCGAGTTCATCGACCTTACAGTTGCCCGCGATATCTCTGTGCCCCGGCAACCAAATAAGGTGAATATTGAACAGTTCAGCCATCTCCTTAAGAGACAGGCGACAGTTGAGGGCGGTTACTGAGTTCGTGGAAACGGCGCCGAGTGATTTGAGGGCTGCCTGACTGTCTGAGAAAATTCGGATATTCGCTGAGGATATCACGTTTTCTTTTAGCCATGATAGGACCCCTTTGATCGCCAGAATTTCCGCTTGAAACACGCTACAATGGTTTGGGAGGCGGAATGAGAGACTTACGTTAAGTCGTTTTGAGTACACCCCGCAGCCAACCCCTTCCTCGGTTTTTGACCCATCTGTATAGAAATGAATTGAATCATCTCTCAAAAATTCTTCGTCCTCCCAGGTCGTTCTCGTTGGGATTGAGACATGGAATTTATTATTAAAAACCAATTGGGGGATGGTGTAGTCAGAGTGGCAAGGGATTGATCTGAATAGATTCAGGATTGTGGCATGACCGATGTTGTTATCGGTCCATTGGGAGATAGCTCTGATACGAGTGGCTGTACTTGCAGCCATTTGTTTGCTGAAGATATCTAGTGGTATAATATTAAGGAGTATATTTAGGGCAGCTGAGGGTGTTGATCTCAGTGCTCCGCTTATACACAAACAGGCTGTTCGTTGGACTTTGCTCAGTTTATCGCAGTAGGTCCTTTTATCAAGAGCGGTCCACCATACCACTACTCCGTATGTGAGTATTGGTCTGATGACCGCGGTGTAGAGCCAGTGGGTGATTTGGGGAGAGAAACCCCATTTAGTGCCAATGGCTTTTTTGCAGGAAAACAGGGCTACGGTGGATTTCCAGATTCTTTCCTCTATATTGGCTTTCCAGTTTAGCTTTTATCTAGGATAATACCTAGATATCTAGCTTCGTTGGAGAGTTGAAGTGGAATTCCATTTATTGATGGAGTTGTTAGTTGAGGAATTTTGTATTTCCTGGTGAAGAGAACGAGTTCGGTTTTCTGAGGGTTGACCCCTAGATCACTTTTTCTCGCCCATTTTACTAGTTTGTTTAGAGCGGTTTGCATCAGATCCATAAGGACGTGAGCATATTTGCCGGATACCGCAATGGAGACGTCATCTGCATATGCAATCACTTTGAATCCCTCAGCCTCTAGGTCAACTAGAAGTTCATTGACGACTAGATTCCATAGAAGGGGGGATAGAACTCCACCTTGCCGTGTACCCCTGCTGACAGATCTCTTTGCAGAGAAATCTCCCAGTGTTGAGTTGATTCTCCTGCTTTTTAGCATAAGATTTATCAATTCCACTAAGGATTTGTCTACTTTGAGCTTCGTCAGCGCCTTTATAATTGCAGAGTTGCTGACGTTATTGAAGGCACCCTCTATGTCGAGGAAAGCGGCCAGAGTGTATTCTTTGTGATGGAGGGAATATTTTATAGAACGAACCAGGGTGTGAAGGGCCGTTTCTACAGATTTTCCCTTACAGTAGGCGTGTTGTGCTGTAGATAACAGTTTAGGATCTATAGCTTTACGCAGGTGGATATCAATCAGTCGTTCTAAAGTTTTAAGAAGGAAAGATGATAGACTTATTGGTCGGAGATCTTTTGGATTTACGTGGATGATTTCCCAGCCTTAGGTATAAACACAACCTTGATCTCTCTCTACTGAGTGGGGATATAGTTTAAGGTGGTACAGCCGATGAGAATTATTTCAAGGACAGGGGTAATAATATCCGCAGCCTTTTGAAGTTCAGCTGGAATTATACCATCAGGTCCAGGGGATTTGTATGGGTCAAAGCTGTTAATGGCCCAAAAAAGTTTTTCCCTTGTAATCAGATCGAGATTGTTTGGAGTTGTGTTACTTGATACTATGGAATCATAGTTACATAAAATCTTAGAGCTGCCTGGAAAATGAGTGTCCAGAAGCAAATTGAGCGTTTCTTCGCAGGATTCTGTCCAGCCGTCAGCTGTTTTCAAACTGCTAGGCATGGTTGGACTCTTTGAGAGGATTTTTCTTAGTCTGGAAGCTTCTGAAGTATCTTCTATTTTTCCACAGAAGTTTCTCCAGGAAGTTCTTTTATTTTTCCTCAGTTGATATTTATATGTTTTGAGGGATTCCTTGTAGGAATCCCAGTCTGTTACGATTTTAGATTGCTTAGCTCGGGTGAAAAGTTTTCTGCATTCTTTCCTGAGCGGTTCTAGCCCCGAGCTCCACCACAGTGGTTTCTGTTTTCCTCTTATTTTTATAAGAGGACAGGATCTGTCCAGTGAAAGGTTAAGGGCGGTGGTAAGATCATTGACTTTTTTGTCCAGATCCTGTTTGTTTGTAGGGTTTTGTAAAAGTTCAGGTTTAATAAACTTTTTCAGGGTTACCCGGTATTTTTGCCAGTCAGTTTTCCGATAGTTTCGGAAAACTGGGTGCTTGAGGGGTTCTTCATTAAGATCAAATTGAATATATCTATGATCAGAAAAGGAGTGCTCAGTATAGATACTTTCCAATTTGTAATCCTATGATGAACTGAATCGGAGACAAGGGTGATGTCTAGAACTTCTTGTCTGTTTCTGGTAATGAATGTAGGTTCATTGCCAGTATTACTTACTATAAGGTTAGTACTTAAAATAAAATCAAAAATAACTCACCCCTTTCATTTATGTCAGTACTTCCCCATACTGTGTGATGCGCGTTTACATCGCATCCAATGATGAGGCAGATATTCTGCCGTTCTGCTGCAGCGACAATCTTTTTCATCAGGTCGCCTGGAGGAGGGCCAGGATGGTCGTGGCCGAGATAAGCTGATACCAGCCAGTAGGTGTTGTTACTGGTTTGGTATCTAGCAGTAGTTACATCACAATTGCTGTAATCAGGGAGTAAAAATACATTAGTGCTACTTGTTACCAATATGCAGGATCTGGGTTCATCTTTGTCCTTTACATATAGTTGAGTATATCCAGGAGTCCTTAATCCATGAACGCAGGATTTGTTGGTCCATGGTTCTTGGATAAGGACAACATCTTGCCCTCTCTTGTTCAGGTGGAGAAGAAGGGAGGCCGAGGCCTGTTTGGAGTGTTGAAGATTAATTTGCATTAACTGCATCATTTTGGTTGCAGCTAAGTAGACTAACCCCCACCACTGTTTGGTTAAGGTCGTCTTCGGACTCACTACCTGAAGTTGATCGTAGCTTTCTTTGTGATAGCATTAAAAAAAAAATCGAAATGTCAAAGCAAACAACCTTTGAAGAAAGGCAAATTGTGATTTTCAATTACAATTAAAACAAACTGTTTTACTAAGAATTTTTGGGAATCCTGAAATTCGAACGGTTCCTTCTTTCAACCATTTCGACGCGGATTTTTTCCAGTAGGGGCCTGTAACGAAATAGACCAATGCCCCTCTCTCTCCTTGTAGACCACCGTTACAACCTCATGGCTACAGGCGCACGAGGCTGATCCGGGCATCAGGAAAGAGAGGGGTGTCCAGGCTACGACCCCCTTTGGCATGCTTGTTTATGTGGACTTAGCTCGTCGGATGGGGTGAGTTCTTGGAGCCGCAGCACTGGACGGTCGTTACGAATCTCATGCCTATATTATTCGTTGAAGAGGGACTCGATTACCTATTTGTGGAGGGGTGATTCCAATAAGGGGGAGGGCGAGGGTCCAGATGATAATGGCCCTCGGAGGATTTTCCCACCCTTGTATCCGGTTGGATACCACCAATGGCTACCACTACCTCCCGGAATATGTGGTAGCCCCTAATCCAGAAAAAAAACTACCTACCGCCCCTGTCCTTCAATCACCAGCTTACCTCATCCTAGTTCTATTCATTTAGGTTTTTTATTTTTTTGCGAAATTATCTACTTAATAAAAATTTTTTTTATTTCTAGCAGATGGCAACTCTCTTTAAACTATGGCGGATAAAAATATTATATATTCAATAAATTCTTTTTTTTTCTGGAAGATGGCAACTTTTTTCTTTTCAAAAATAAAATAAGTAATTTATAATTTATTATTTGGTTTTCTTTAAAAAGTTTTAACGCATTTAATAAAGTGATTCTATTTCAAGCCGATGGCAACTCTTTTCCAAAATATTTTGGTAAAATTTATGCATGATTTCTTTAAGACATAATGTATTTTATAGGATCTTTTTAATTTTAGCCGATGGCAACTCTTTTCCCACCAAAAACAAAAAAAATTTCACCCCGATTATGTAAACCAAATATTTTAAATTTGATTATAATAACACAAAACTTACTCAGCTTTTTCTTTCTCCTCGGCCAACGTAGTGCACCACCTTGGATTCCGGAACTCAGCTGCTATAATGAATTTATAAAAAAAAATGGTTTTGAAGGGGGGGGGGGGGGGGGGGGGGTGACCGCACATAAATTTTAAAAGCTTTTCTTCTTTAATTATTTTTAGTAATTTTCTTTCCTTTTTTTTTGATTTCCAACCAATTTGCCACTTCTAATCTTCTATTTATTAGTTATTTAATTTTTTTTCTTTTTACAATTTTTGTCACACAAACCGTAACGCGGGACTATGGATTATAAAATCGGGCGGGAAAACACTTTATCAACAGGTGGTTAAGGTAGCGGAGGGGAGGGGATTCAGGGCACAAGGGACACTCAAAGGTCATTCAGCTGTCCGGCACAGGGTCGTCGTCCAGGATGCAGATTCCTCACTTTGGCTCATAGATCCTCGCCACACCTCGCCATTGGTCAATATAATTTCTTCCTTTTTTTTTTTTTGTTCTCGCTCTTTATGTAAAACTACCGCACCTTCACTTTCTGGGACAAGTTCTAGCTAGTCTTTAGTAAAGACTACTTTAGCCTCTTCCTTTTTTTTTTTCTTCTTTTCACCTTAAAAAAAACCACTCGTCCTTTCTAATTTTTCTTCACATTTGGTTTATGATAAATTCTCTCCACTTTATTTATAATTTTTCCTTTCGCGTTTAGTATAGTTGGGGTATTTCGCTTCAGTTGATATATTGTATGTATGTCATAGGCGGATTCACGGGGGGGGGGGGGGGGGGGGGGTTTCGGGTCCGGACCCCCCCAATCGGGGAAAATAAAAGAAGTTATTTGTAACATTTATCGGCTCCTAATTTTCAAATTTCGTTACGGGACGGAAAAATATAGCATGAGCAAGACAAAAAAGTAAGGGAGAAGTAATATTATTATTTTAAAAATTCAAGAACTTTATTGATTATTATTACATTTCATAAGAAACTGAAGAGCCTTAAACACTAGTTAATTTTCGAGGTTTTTTGAAAAATTCCACTAGAATTTCGCCCTTGGTAAGTTCAATATGGGTATGGATATTTAAAGAAGCAAAACTATTTAGTCGTTCCTGTCCCATTGTATTTCTCAGGTTAGTTTTGAATCTCCTCAACGTGGAAAATGATCGTTCTGGAGTTGCTGTAGTTATAGGTTGTACTGCCAAGACTCGCAAAATATAATCCATATTCTTGAACGACTTGCTATTGATAACCTGAAAAATTTTGTCAGATTGATGTTTGCATATGTGACTCGATCCGATAAAAGGGACTTACTATAGGCGAAAAATCGGTTGTTGTTGTTGGATCTTGATTGATTGCTCAAGTTCTATTACTGAATATTCATGAAGCGCAATCAGAAATTGTAACATCGCTATTATTTCACAAAATATAAATTCAGAGAAACGATTTTTTACATGGGTTTGAATGGTACATCAGCGCCTTTCAGAGCGTGCCGTGTAAGCTTTCACTTTTGCCTAGAAGGTGCCTTGTGCCTTTTCATCATGAAACAATGAACAGATCATGTTGACGAATAGCAATTCTTATAACAAATTTAACGCTCTACAAATAAGGTCTCTTGTCTTATGATATTTTGCTAACTCTAACGGTTTCTGAGTTATTTAAGTTCATAGTTGAAGCTTAAGTCAATTTTACGATTTTTCTATTTCTACTGTCGTTTATTGATTTAAAAATGAAAAACGATAATATTTCATAGCATTTTTTACGATCACGCATGCTCTGGAACAAAAGTATTATTTTATTAAAGAAATCATTTTAGGGTCACGGTTACTTTGGAAGTTGTTTTCTAAGAAACAAGAAAAAGAAACCATTGAGATTAAGAATTGTTCTTTTTTTCATTTTTAAAACAATAAAAGACGATAGAAATAGAAAAATCGTAAAATTGACTTAAACTTCAACTATGACCTTAAACAACTCAGAAACCGTTAGAGTTACCAACAAATTATGAGGACCTTTTTCGTAGAGCGTTAAATTTTTTATAAGAATTGTTATTGATCGACACGATCTGTTTATTATTTCATGATGAAAAAAAAAAAATTAAAAAAATCAACAGAACTTTTCCCGTGTTATTTCCATTTAAAACTTTGGCTGTCGGGGGGGGGGGGGGGGGGGGGGGGATGGGTCGGGTTAAAATTAAGAGCTATAACTTGGCATGAATTCTTTTTAATACATTTAGAACCGATTTAGGACTATCGTGACAAAAAATTCGGACAAACCCTACATAAGGACCACCCTAATATAAATATATATTTATATATATATAAATAAAATTTTGAGTAATGGACCCCCCCCCCCCCTTGACCAAATCCTGGATCCGCCACTGATGTATGTATATTCATTTTTTTATTTTTTTTTGTTGTTGTTTTTATTTGATTCGTTTTCTTTTTATTATTCATTTGCACGTAAGTACGTAAATGTGGTTTAATTAAATTATTAACTCCACACAAAAAAAAAAATTTGAACACGGTGCTACTGCACATCTACTTTCTTTCCAACTTCACGCAGCAGGTATATAAATTCAATTTCTTGTTCAAGGAAGACAGCTCACGCGGCAAGGTATCAAAACATAATGCCTTTGGTGATGGCTACGCTAAGCTTGTCATGTACCAACCCGACCGTTGTGCCTGCATAGCACATAGCCGGACAGTTGGGTTAGTAGATGACAAGATCAGCCCACCAGGTTAGCGGACACTATTGCGGTTATCTTCATGTACTTTGCAAATTCTTAATTTTCGACTAGCGGGTGGAGATAAGCTCGCCGGTTGTTGCTAGGTAAGGTATGTATGTACGTATGTTAATAATGCGATTTGAATTATTAAAAGGCAAGTAGGGTGGGTCAGGTAAGTTATGTGAGAAGTATTATGTGTGTTATTTATTATGTGTGGTAGTTATTATCTTAGTTTATTAACTTCAATGGTTAGTATTATGTGTATTTTATTATGAGTAAAAGGTAAGTTTTATGTATGTTTTATTATAGCTAAAGGGTAAGTATTATAAAGGGTAAGTGTTATGTGTTATTATTTCTGGTATTATTATAGGATGTATTTTATTTATTGGTAGTGTTATTATAAAAGGTAACTATTATTAAACTGGTGGTATTATCGTAAGGTAGGTATTATCAGAGTAGATTTTATGATTTATTCGGTATTTTATTATGTGATTATAATATGTCTATTATTATTTATGTATGTACTGTATTATCCCGTTCCACACAGGGCATCAGCGTGCCAGAAGTGTGCAGATCACATATTCCGAAAATTTCGTATTGGCAGGGTTCAGTCGCTGAATAGTGACTTTTACTTTTTCTTTAACTTGGATGAGAGAAATGTTTGTTAGTACGTAAACAATAAACATACATAAATATAATACACATATATACAATAATAAATAAATACACATAGACAATAACTAATATATAATATAAACACCTAATAATAACTTAACCTAATGAAAATAAATAAATTTATTATAATAACTCTAGAACTTAAATACCTAACTTATTCCACTTATAAATAATAAATAAATACGTAAATAAAATAAATAAACACATAAGTAATAAGATAAATCTACAACGATTCTTGACCTAACACCATACCTACCTACATGAAAATAAATAACATAAGACATAAATACTTACATACATAATAATAGTTTAATACATAACAATAATCAAAAATATATATAAACATACAAGTAAATACATAACAAATAATATAACAAATACGTACAATAAACATTTTCCTACTGCACGCATAACCCACCGGCAGCCTCTATTTGTATCTATCGATGACCACTTATCGATGGCGCCTGCGCTGCGTCGCCAATTGTCCCGATTCAGCCCATCGTATAAATCGTATACATCGCACTCTATAATCGGGATGTCAATGACAACCAGCCATTGAGCATTTTATTTTAATTTGACGAAGCAGAAGTCATGCCGGCTATTTAGGAATTGTTTTTATTCTTCCATTTCTCGTTTTTAGGTTTTTTTCTTATCTTGTGGTAAGTTTAAAAATTCATATATAATTTTTTGTCTTATTTTTCTTTTCAGGTACAGCATAGTGCACATAGGTAGAGCAACAAACAAAATGTAAACAACAACAGGTAAGTATGATTTGCACATACATACATACATGTATATCTATGGACGCGAAAATTATTATTATTTTTTTTGTTTCGCCATAGAAATGTGTATAATCTTTATTTTTTTTCTTCATTTCGCAGGTAGCCGTAACAACTTTAAGAATGCAATAGTAAGCCAAAAAAAAAATAAATTAAACATTATTATTACAGATCCAGTGTCTGCTGCAACACTTCCACAACAAAATGCGCCAACTGAGGAAAGCATAAACAATACGGAGAAAGGTAAAATTAAATATTTCAATTTCAAATAAAAATACTTTTTTTATAAAGGATTTATTTTTAGAAAATTCTCCTTCTTGTCTTAAATCGCAGGTCGGTGTTCCTAAAAACCAAGGAGGCGGTGAAGGAGAAAGGACACATGTTCAAAGAGAGCTCACTGGCAAAAAACTAGTGAATTTCAAGACACGGTAAAACCGTATAGTGGACAACAACAAAAAAGCTTCCAGAGGCTGAGGCCGCATGTCTTGGCGTTATTTTGACCAAGTGGGTCTGATATACGAAGACGAGGTCAACATCAGAGATGCACCTACAGTGAGCTCTCTGGACACTTCATTGCTGTGTGCTCCCTTGTCCTCATTTCCCTTTACCTCAAAATTCAGTGCTACAAACCATCGGGCAATATTGGTTGCGCTGGAAGAGAAAAAGTTTCAATAGCTCGGGAGTTTCTAAACGAGCTTCGTGAACTGCGAGATCTGAAACAAAAAAAAAGCTCGATTCCGAGATTCAAAAATACAATGATGTAAAAACAAATAGAGCCCGGATTACCGGATGTAATTGTCAATAGTAATAGTATACATATCTACGCAAATTATATTACTTTATATCTATCCGGAAGATCTGGCTTATTAGAAGACTGCGTTGCTAGAGTAAACGAAGATTTATCTCTTGTTGATTCATGGGCTGAGTCAAACAGAATTCTTTTAAACCCAAATATTTCTCTTGGTATTGTTTTTTCAAGACGAAATATATCTTTGGAGGATTTACCCTAGCTCAGGCAACTATTGAAAAACTGACTAGGAAGATATCTATTTCTGAAAACTCTACCATCATGAAGTCGACCAGGAGCACAAAACAAAAACCATTGGCAATATATCGAAGGTATGTGTGCTATGTGATCATTTTTAGTTAGTTTATATTTGAGGATTTTCACAAAAAAATCTTAAAATTCTTTTTTGTTAATTAATTACAAGGGGGGCCGACCTCAGAAGACAGTTTTTTTCGATCGTTCCTAGCTTGGCCGACTACTGAAAACTACTTATTTTGTTTTTTTTTTCAATTGAGTATGCAAAGTTAAGTGAAATTTTATTTTCTTTCGTTCCAACCAAAACTATGAACAAATATATGCATGGATTCACTAGTCGGCCGGCCTTTTAACGTAAATAGAGAACGTTGGCCGACTATAAACAACCAATATTCTTATGTCTGCCTGTTTTATGTGTATGTTATTACACATGTTAGATCTGCTTAAACAACTTAGGTACTATTGTTATTTAAAACACAAAAAAAAAAACAATTATAATTAATAGTTCTTAATCTATTAACAGTGTATTTAAAAAACGGAAATACAAAAAAGGAAAAGGACATTTCACAATTTCTCAGAAGATGCACTTTCTGCAGCACTTAAGAAAATTAGAGAGGAAAATTGTTCACTAAGAGAGGCAAGTCGTGAGTTTGGAGTTCCTAGAACGACTCTCAAAGATCGAATCCATGGAAGAGTGGCTGAAAAGCCAAGCACAACAGGTCCCGATATAGTTCTTACTGCAGTCGAGGAAAAAAATCTTGTTCTGTGGCTCATAGGCCTTGCCAAATGCGGGTTCTCACAAAATCAATCGGAATTGTTAAATACAGTCCAAAAAATTATTTTGGAAGATAAAAGAAAGAATTCGTTCAAAGATGGTTTACCCGGGAGAACATGGTACTTTGTGTTTCTAAAACGTCTTCCAGAATACCAGTGGAACTGTCGAAAGGGCAAGCGGTTGTCACCGAAGAATCGATTATTTGGAAGAAATATATGCCGTAGATGTATTGGAAGATGCATCTCGAATCTTTAATGGGGATGAAACATCCTTCTGCCTATTTTCAAAAGCAGGAATTGTTTTAGCTCCTTAAGGATTGAAAAATGTGTACAAAGTCTCAGCAGGAACAGATAAGGAGAAACTAACTGTCCTTTTTGTGTTTAGTGCCAACGGTAAACAGTTACCACCACTAGTAATCTTCCCTTATGTACGCCCTTCTCAAGCTGTTGTTAGAAGTATGCCAGACAAGGGGTTTTTAGGTTGGTCCGAAAGTGGCTGAGGAAACTTTTTATGATTACACGGCCAATAGTTTCAATAAGTTGGTATCTGAAAATAACATCAAACGGTCAATATTGTTTCTGGTAGAAACATAATTCAGAACCAGTGATGGAAAATCTAACAAATTCAAGCTTTTTAGAAGTTAAAAAGGGTTGGGGTCAGAATTCTGCCGGGGTCATAATTCTTTTTTCAAAATTCTGCTTTCAGAATTCTGCTTTTCAAAATGCTGCTTTCCAAAATTTTGTTTTTCAAAATTCTGCTTTTCAAAATTCTGCTTTTCAAAATTCTGCTTATCAATATTCTGCCAATTATAAAGAAAATGAAAGTTTGGAAAATGTTAAAAAGCGTGCGCTTTTTATATAATATATAATATTGATAACAATTGTTCTTACTCTCTCCTAGTTATTTACTTTCTTAAACTCTTGCTTATTAAAGAATTAGAAAGTAGAGAAGTAGTTTTATGATTTCCTCAGTGTCACTCTCTTACTAAAAAAAAAAAAAATTGCATTACTCATTTAGTGTTATTAGTGTTTTCGCTTCGAAAGTGTTAAGATTAAAATATAAAAATGAATGTGTCAATCGTTAAATCAAATAAAGGAAAAAATAGATTATGTGTGGATGGATATGTTCTACTTTGAAAAGTTTAATAAGTGTAAGCATTATAATTGGGCATGTGCGAATCGTTTAAAAGATAAATGCAGATTGCGAAAAATTTGGTCTTGTATAGTTTTATGTTATGTTGTTTTTTTTTGTTCATTCATGATAAAGTTTCTTTTTTATTGTTTTTTTTTTTTTGTTCGTTTTCTTTTTGTTCTGAAAATAAAAAAATAAAAAAAATCAGCAGAATTTTTTCCTTTTAAATAGGCAGAATTTTGAAAAGCAGAATTTTGGAAAGCAGAATTTTGTCAGCCAGAATGAAAAAAAAGCAGTATTTTGTAGCCAGAATTTTGACCCGCTCCCGTTAAAAAGTGTTGGCTTAGGTAAAAGAGGAGATAACGAGGGAAAATATTAATTTTGGTAAATTATGGAAATCATAGAAAAGCTTGAGCAGACTCACCTCATTCAACCAGTACTTAACGATAACATAACCGGCACATATTTAGTAGATGAAACTGGTGAGCTACAAAAAGTTGACTCTAACTTTTCGGAGTCCATACCAACATCACTATTACCATTTGCCAATACACCATTTCTTCCAATTCATGACTCGCTTTCAGGAAGTATGTATTTATACCAGGCGTAGATAGGGGGGGGGATCAGGGGGATAGATCCCCCCCATTGGGATTGATAATTGTTCAACATAACCAGCCATGAACCAAAAAAGTTAAAGAAACACAATGTGAAATTTAGTAGCTACTTAAAACGTGAATTAAGTCTTATTAGTACTCACAGGATTGTACATTCTATACTATCATTCTACAGGGAAAATACAAAGTCAATTTCATCTGAAAGAAATTATTATTTCGGCAAATCACCTAATATTTTGAATTAAATTTTTTATATCGATTTTCCACGACTGGTATGAATAAAATCTCTAATACAGCAGTTTACCAAGCATTACTGTATTAACAATCCGGTGATGTTCTTGCAAAGCTTATAGTGGAAAATCTTCAAAATTGTGATCTGGCCATTTCTTTTTTCATCGGCCAAGGGTACGACGGATTAAGCAATATGTTTGATCGATACAATGGTGTTCAGGCAATTATTAGCCAACAATTTGCTTCGGATGCTCTATACGTCCATTGTTCAGCACATTCTTTGAATCCTTGCTGTATCTGTTTCCAGCAAAATACCAGCCATTAGAGACTGCCTAACCACAATGAAGCAGTTGACAATTATTTCAATCTCCACAAAAAAAGATATTAAAAAGGCTGAATCTGAATCTGATGGATCTCAAAATATAAAGCAGTTGAAGATTTTGAGAAGCTATTTCCGTTTGTGTTCGAGACTCTTCATCAAATAAGAACATTGGAAATTGACGCAAGGAACTTAGAAAACTCTTTGGATTTCGAGTTTTTGATTAGCTTAAAGGTTAAAAATATGGTTTACCAACTCTCGTTGTCAATAAGTCATAAGATTCATAGAGTGAATTTAGACTTGGCCCAAGTTATGAAACTCGCCAAATATTTAAGGGATCAACTAAAAATTAAACGGGTAGAAGATGACTTATTTTCGAAAGTGTTTGAAGATGCAAAAAAAATAGCTGAAGTCCTTGATATTGACGTAAAACATAAGAGAAAAGTGAACCGACAAAAGAATAGTTCGAACCCTTCGGTTCCAAGTACAGAAGAATATTTTCTTGTTATGAAAACAATCCTTTTCTCGATTTCTATGTAATGAACCTTGGAGAAAAATTTACAAACCATAAAAACATACTAGAAGGGTTTTCGGTTCTTTTCAAGGATTCTTCGTCTGAAATATACAAAGCAGCTGAAAAATTTAATGAAAATGTGGAGTCCATCTTCTGTTCTGTCCTTGAAGAATTAAAAACTTGGAAGAGATATTATTTGATCCGAAGGAATAATACCTATACTTCCTCTAAGAATTCATTGGAAGCGCTCGATAGCTGCCCCAAAGAAAACTTTCCTAACATATATGTATATAAATATCTTCTAGCAGGATATTAGCTACACTGCCCGTTTCAACGTCAACTCCCGAAAAAAATTTCTCCTATTTAAAGAGAGTAAAAACAAGACAAAGAAGCATGACCAACGAAGTGAGATTCTTAAAAATTTGTCTTTTTTAAAACAATAAAAAGGACAGAATTAAAAGGATTTTATTCGATGATAAATATGTATTTTAAATTAATATTATTTCACCTATTACATCAATATTTATTTTAGTTCACATTCGAACTAATGCGCATATTATATTATCTTTAAAAAATACACTCTTTCTTATGGCATACATAATGAATTCAATGAAGTCTTATCACCTACTTGTTTTTTCTTTTTAATTATTAAATCATTTAAAAAAAATGAGCGAACTAGGTTTATCCCCCCCCCCCCCCCCCCCTTCGCCAAAAGCTATCTACGTATGTGTTATGTGTATTATCCTTTGGGGTGTGATTCTTGGTCATATTCTAAGAAAAAAATTGTTCGTTTCTCAACTTTGACATCACTTTTTGACAATTTAAAAAAGGGTAACTTTGGTGTACCCTGATCTGTGTTAAATTCGATATCTCTGTCAATACTATACAATACAATACGAAACAGTTCGAAAAATCAGCCAAACCAGTTCGCGAGAAGCCACCGTCTGGCATTTCCTCACTGGCATGGAAAGAATTTTTCCATAAAAAGGAAATAGAAAAAGACAAGAAAACTAAGGAAATTGGGCTTCCAAAACGAAAAAGAGAAGACAAGCGGTTGGAGGCAGAAAAAAAGAAAAGGTCCGGAAGAAAAAAACAAAAAAAAAAAATCAATAAAATGAAAATAATAATGTGCTCCAACTGTGAGGAAACACTGGTTTGTTGCGACTCTTGTGAAAATTGGTTCCATTCAAAATGTACAGAACCAGCAGGGAAACTCTTCGAAGAAATTCAAGATATAATTTGCGTGTTGTAGCTGTAAGATTGAAGATATTAAAGTAATGCTTAGTTTACTATGAAATAAATTTAGTTTTTTATCAGTACTGCCTTTGCTTGAAAATTGTTAAATGTTACTGTGTTATTAAAATTGTTTTTTGATAGTTATTAAATGCTTAACTGACTAGGTACTAGAATTTTAATTTTCAGAACACAAACAAATATTCCCCTTGCCAAATTTTTTTACGCTTTGCTTTAAGCTTGCTCTTTGGTACTTAAAACGGCGCTGCAGATTTTTTTTTAAGTTCATTACTTATATCTTAAAATTGAACTAAGTAAGAACACATATTTTACACACAGACGAATTTCTTACTATAACTTTATCTTCTGCTCAAAAACAAAACATTTTAATAAATCAGACCATTCTTTTATGAGCATAATTCGCAACGAAAATTGAAAAATGTATTTACTTACATGCTCGTTATGAGAATAATCATTTATTGTTTGTAGCCGGAACTTTGGACCACATTGAAAGTACCATCTAAAAGGTAGTTTCTCTCGATTATTGTGCTCCTATAAAATGGAGGACTACTGTCATAGCGGGACATACCAAAACTTTCCATTAGACTTTTAGTTTGGAACAAATCCAACAAATCTTTCGCATTTACAGGGGCTTTTGCAAATGCCTTGTTTCCTATTCGAATGAGTTGCTTACGCATTTTTCCAAATGGTATCTGTGAATGAGGTTTAAAAAAAAGTAAAACGCAAACGATGCAAGTCTTAGCTCTGAACACTTAAAAAAAAATGCATCGATGTGGACGCAAACGATCATACACATAACATGTAAGTAATATTCTTACTTGCTGAGCCTCTTCTTTATTCTGGGCAGAAACTTCATCAAAACCATCGCGAATTCCACTTCTTTTTAGTGAAACATTTCCACAATTGTCTTTTATTTGATTGATTACCCTTAATTTTTCTCGTATATCTTGATCAGTTGGGTGGGTGGTCATGCGCGGAACTACTTTTGGGAATACGAACTAAATTTGTGTTAGTAAAATCTATTACAGCACTTGCGCGACAAGATTTGTCATAGCACACGTATCGCTTAGAAAATTTTGAATTACTTTTAAATCTATATAATTGTTTTATTTCTGGAATGTAAAGAAGCTTACTCCCTTTTATTAATCCTTCACAGAACTCGAAACTATAAATTAAATTCTTGGAGTTTTCCATTTTCTCACGTTGCTTTTTTATCGGCTGCCAGACTACGAATGATAAGCGTGGGAGTTTCTTAGATGTCATTAAGCCGATAATCCTTTTAGTCATGCCACAAAAGAACTGTAAACACAGATGAAAAAAAAAACAACGCACCTTGTAACCAAACGAATGTGTGTTCCTGTACAGTCTCTATATCAATAGCAATACCTATTGTTTGTGGTATTTGGCTCTATGACACTTCTACAAAGTGTCATTATACCAAACGCTAGTGTTCGGCCTAATGTCATTTTGCAAAAGCGTCATTGGTGGCATTCAGAAATCTAGTCACTACGTAGTGAACTCTTCTGATTGGTTGAAATCGACTACAAAACGAGTGGAAATTTCCTCTTCAAAGTAGGGTGATGTGGTCATAAATGCACCAGTGGTGCAAGATGCACCATAGCTATATTTGCCAAATACGCCACTGTATTGGCGTATGGCTCACTCAAATGTATCCGTTACTTCCAGTAACCACGGTAGAGTTCAGTCTGGTAGTGTTTCTCTTAGCTGTCGCTCGTGTGCGGAGATTTTTTTATTTTCACAGCGAAAAACGAAAAAAAGAGGGTGAGTTAATTTTTGTAATATTTCCATAAAATTCCAGTGTTAGTTCATTTGAAAGTACTAAAAGATTTGCTTGGACTTTTGTTCTTATTTTCATGTGAAGAGTGCGTAGTTTTGCTACGTTCTTTTTGAACAGCTATAATTTGTATCAAAAATTCCATGGTGGTGCAAAATGCACCACACAAGCATAGTGCTCAATGCACACTCAATGATCCTACTGTATCGGGACCTACCAAACGGCAGCACTCCTTATATAAATTTTCCGAATCCCTGGGTTCACTAAATATTCGTTGAAAGGAATTATTATTTGTTATTTAGTTTTGTTTCTTTTTTTTGAGAATAATTTATTTTTGTTAATTTTTTGTGTGATATGAAGTCTTTCTGTTTATTTTTATTTATTGTTTTTCTGTTTACTTTTGTTTTAATAAAAAATAGTAATGCTTTAAACCAATTTGTGGTGCATTAAGCACACTGGTTCATTGTGGACATATGACTGGTGCATTTAGTACCAACCATGGTGCTCTATGCACCATTTGCCATTTTTCGGACAATTTATATTTACTTCAAATTTTCAGATCATATCGACAGTTGAATTTTGTAAATATTTTCAAAACTAATCTATCAAAAGGATATCAAAAAGCCAACCAGAAACGACTAATTTTAAAAAAGTTATGATCATTTGAAAAGAGGGTGGTGCATCTATGACCACGTTACCCTAGTTGAAAAATTTCAGCTACAAAGTTAGTCTGACATTTGAGAATCAGCTGTTTGGGTAAACACACGAAAAATTACGAAGTGCAAAATGAAAGTTGTTTTGCAATATTTGAACAATTTTTATCAAATTGAAGCAAGTGAAGAGATTTGCAATCAAATCGTTTCAGGTAATGTTTTTTTGAGAGCAATAAGCAACACGATTCATTTAACAATTTAATTACAGATCCAGTGTATATGCCGAGTCATACATGCAACAACCTTTGGCGGCACAAACTACCAACAATGCGGAGGAAGGTAAATCCAAGTTTTTTGTTTTACTTCATAACAAGAATTGTATTTAAGAATGCAATAATTAGCAAAGAAAATAATTTAAACATTTCTATTACAGATCCAGTGTCTTCTGCAGCAACATGTCAACAAAATGTACCAATACCAACAGAGGAAAGACCAAGTAATACAGAGAAAGGTAAAATTAAATTTTTCAATTTCAAATAAAAATACTCTATTTATAATGGTTTTATTTTAAGAATCTTCTTGGGAGCGCCGCACCGTTTTGTTGTTTTTATAGGAGTGCATGAAGCACTAAACTGAGCTGCGGAACCCAAAAATACGGCGCAGGAAGGTGTTTCTGAAGATCAGGGAGGCGATGAAGGAGAAGGGCCACTGTTTCAAGGAGAGCTCACTGAAAAAAAACTGTTGAACTTTAAGACTCGGTACAATGCAATAGTGGAAAACAACAAAAAAAACTTTCACAGGCCGAGGGCGCATATGTTGGCTTTATTTTGACCAAGTGGGTCTTATTTATGAAGACGAGGTCAGCGTCAGTGATGCGCCGACAGTGAGCTCTCTGGACACTTCATCGCTCCTTTATGCTCAACACCCTCCACCTCAAAATCCAGTGCTCCAAATCATCGGTCAAAATTGGTTGCGCTGGAGGAGGAAAAAGTCTCCATAGCGCGGGAGTATTTGAAAGAGCTACGGGAACTCAGAATATTAAAACAAAAAAGGCTGGATTTTGAAATTCAAAAATACAATGATGAGAAGGAAAATCGAACCCGTAAGTAGATGTAATGTGTTAATTAAATTATGCTTTTATCATTGTTTCTTATAGATAACTAAAGCTGTTTATGTTTTTGTGATTACCTACATATGTACTAGACTATGCGATGCATGTGATGTTTTCAAATAAATTGGTTTATTTTTTGTTTAGTAATAAGTTGTATCTATTATTTTTAAGAACTAGCTATAAATTAAGCTAAGATTAGTTTAGTAAGTAAGAATGTGTATGTAATAAATATACTATAATATACTATACTATGTGCAATGATTTAACTTATTTTTTCTTTTTTTTTCGTAAAAAAAAATTTTTGTTATTTTTTGTTGTGTAAATAAAAACAAGATTGATCTCAGAAAATGGTATCTATTTTATTTTTAAAAATTATTTAACAGGAAGTTTCTTTTCCTTGCACAGCTATTTCTATTCTCTTGGATATCAATGTTCTCATGTGAAGTAGAATCATTGACATGGTCGTCATCATCTTCAAACTGGTTTTCGGAAAAATCTTTCTTTTTCATTAACTAAATGGATGTGATTGTTGAAAATGCAACTATCTGTCACAATTTTGTTGGCCATCATCGGATTTGCAACATCCAGATACTTCAAACGCCGAAACTGGCCTTTGAGGAAACCAAAAGTTCACTCTATGGTTATTCTGGCACTGCTAAGACGTGTGTTGAAGTTAATTTACTTCTCGAGAAGGTGTCCATTGTCACGGAAGGGTGTGAATAAATTCTGACCTAGAGGTAGGCAGCATCTCCTACAAGATGATAGTCAGCAGGTAACAATTGAGTTAATTGATCAGAAAGAGGACTATTTCTGAAAACTCTAGCATCGACCAGGAGCACCTACATAAATGTCAATCAAAACAGCTCGATGGTCACAAACTCCTGCAATGTAAAGAAATCATTATGTAAATTAATTGAATTAAATGTAGAAATATACACTAAATATGGGTATGGTACGTTTCGTAATTTTTATCTCGTTTATTGTTGTGTCGCCCAAGTTGTTTCGCATTTTGTTGTTAAATTTTTCGTTTGTTTAGTTTATTTATTTTTCGATATTTCTCGCTTCGCTTTGCATTCGTTTCGTTTAAAGATCATTTGGTCTTTGATTACTTTATGTTTGGCTTGTTTCGTTTTTCGATTAGTTCGCTTTTGTTTATATAGATTTTGATTATTTCGCCATCGTTTGATTGGTATTTTGCTTTTAGTGGATGTAAAAGAGGCTAGAGGTGTAAAAATCTGCGCGAATTTTTACACCTCTATCCTCTTTTTTCATCCACAAAAAGCAAAATACCAAAAACAAATCAAACGATGGCGAAATAATCAAAAATTGAACTGTACCGGTTATTTTTGTATTTTAACAACTTGATTAGCTTCTCATCGAACTTTATTGAAAATTGATTAGAACCATCAAATGATATACATATCATATATCATATTTTAGAAGCATTTTCAGGAACCAATTAGTCAGAAATAAAATACATATTGGGTGCATTGTTTTATTTAAAAAAAAACATTCATTTGAACACCAAAACTGAACATATCCATAATAATAATCTGATAATGAGCGAAATAATTGAATGCCAAAACAATAGATAACCGTCGCGTCGAGACAAAATGCGAAAAAACAGTTATAACATATAAATAAAATCTAAAAAATCATTTGTAAGTTCAATGGAAATGCGAAACAAATGTCTAGCTAGAAGATAAGAAATGCAAAGTAACTGTGCAGCGAAATGATTGAAAATCTAAGTAACAAAAAAACAAAACAGGCAATGCGAAGTAAACAAAAATAATTGTGTCAAAAACAAAATAATGGAATGCATAATAAAATCGAATCAATAGGCACCCACTTATACCTTGTAAAATAATTGAATGTGTATTTTTCATATTGTAGTAGTCGATAGGATTCTTGACCGGCTGTTTGATTTGGATGTGGCAACCATCTGTCGCTCCAACGATTCCGGGAATATAACCTCCAGATTTTTCTCGAAAAACCTTCACAAGAATTTTTGTTGTTGAATTAAATTTGTAAAAAAAACTGTACTACACCACATACCCGGGATATTTCATTATATTGGCTTATTGATGGCCACTTAATGTATTCGGCTAAAAGGGAACACAACAAATCCAAAATCTCACAAAAAAATGTGTGTGCTGAACTTGTTGTTAAAACGGTCACCAGAGGACAAAAAACTCTCTTGTTTACTTATTGTCCAAATAGTAAACAAAAGTTTATTTTCTAATTGCTGGACGCTCTTCAGGTTTCCAATCTTCGTCATAAGATCCTATAAAGAACTGATAAGAACATATTTTTTTGAAAAAAAGGAAACAAAAATTACTGAAAAGCAACTTCGTCTCATTCAAAAGTGGCACCGGAATTCTTCCAAATGGTGTTGTGGAATTATCACTTCATAGTAGTATTCCTCATGCGATCTTCTTTTAAATTTCCTTGATGTTCAAATAAAGATAAAAGACCCACTGCGAGGAGGTCGTTTACTATAATCACAGCTCTAGCTACATAGAAAATAAATGAAATGTTTTTACTTGACCACAACTTAATTAGTTTGCATACCTATGGCTTCATCTTCTTCCGAATCACTCATATTAGAATTATTTTTTATTTTAAAATATTTAATTAAAGGGCAAGAATTGTCTATACTTTCCAAAATACAAATAATTCTTGTTTCGTGTATGCTTGCATCTGTCATTATTTTGACAGTTCAGGGTTGACTACATTTTTAGTGCATTTTGCATTCACAAAGCTAGTCGACTTTCGACTACGTAGTGTAGTGACTAGATTCCTGAATGCCCCTATTGTGCCAAATTTCTAGATTTGGCATTATGTAACTTGGCACTATGTCACGGAACCTAGATAACTATTCGGTCGACTATTGAAATTGAACGGGCCGACTACTCAATAATCACACTTTCGTCTTGATAAAGATTTGTTTCATTTAGTTAATATACTGAATTCGTATAGGTTTTCCAAATCTACACATTTAAACTTAGATATCATCAAACCTAATAAATATCAGATATTAAGTTTAAATTTAAAAATAAGTCATTTTTAAATCCTAATCAAAGACAAAAAAAAAGTTAACTGGCCGACTACTGGTGCCTTCACCCTATAGGGGCCATCCTATCCAATTCGTTTGTTGAATAAAAGTTTGACGGAAAAATACCCACAGCGTTCACATTTTTCAAACAAATCGTCAAACTTCAGTTCTGATTTGAATTTCAACCATGGAGGAATTAGCAGTGCTAGGGATAAGATTTTAGAAAAAAAAAAAAACAAAGGAAAGTGTGTTGGGACTAAAGAGGTGCACTACTTGATAAAATCATAAATTCCTATTTCAATGTACCCAAAAAAGGAAAAATATTCTTTCCGTGCGATGTGAACTACCTAAACAAACATTTGGGAAATTAAATTTCTTGCAAGTTTGACAAAGTAAACGCTACTCGAAAAAATGTTTGTAATCCATACAACAAACTTGACAAAAAAATTGTAGTAAATAATCAAAAAAAAACCAGCTTATCCTAAACGATAACTTGCTCTGACTAATATTTCTTTAAATAACTTAATTACCAATTATAGCGGCAACCCTGGAGTTTGACAAGGCGTACTTAGGCTCACTTCAATTATTTTATTATTTCAGTTTCTCCTTTTTTTATGTACCGAATAAAATAAAACCCGAACTACTAATTTTTCCAAGGAATTTAACAAACTAAGGGCACTGACGCCCTACCAATCTTATACTACAAAAAAACTGAATAATAGAAATACAAAAAAAAGGGTAATTTGAATTACTAAAAAAAAACAATAAAAAAGTATCACGCCTGGCTCAAGCAATTAATGGCTGCACGGCTTTTGTGGTCAGCTCCCAAAAACAAACTCTGCGGTTCAAACCTCTGATCTGGCCTGTAACCGCCGCCTCATTTAACCCTCCCTCAGGTGCTTCTGAAGCTTCTCTTGTTGTTGCTAAAAACGTAAAAAAATAGGTATGATCGTCGGTGTCGGTTACCACTTACCACCTTCTCATCTTTCCTAGAGAAACTTATCAACTACCAAGTAACTTCATCAAAAAGGTAGCGCCTCACTAGCACTGAAATAAATTACACTCTTTAACATCTTTTTTATTTCTTTTCTATTAAGAAAACCTACACATTTTTTCTTTTTCCAACTTAAACACTTCCACCCTTCTTTTTCTTTTTATTATTATTATTATTATAATTATTTCTTTATTTTTCCTTCAAATAAGTACAAGCTTAATTACATTTCAAAGATTTACAAGCATGGCTATTCAGCCGTCTGACGGTTATATCTAAACTTTTAACATTGAGAGAGAAGATATAAACATACATATATATAATACAAATTTACAATCTAGAAAATAATTAAAGATTAAGAAAATTTTTAAATATGCCAGATAGTACAAAATTTTACTATTTTGTAAATAACAAATATTACTAATTTTTTGCTAAGCAAATCAAAAATTACTAACATAAACTGAAAGTATTATTAGTTTTGTTTAGTTAAGCTAATGATAGTGAATTTTTTTTTGTTTTTTTTTTAAAGATTTATTTTTAAACTAAGAAAACAAAAAAAAAAAAAAAAAAATATTAGGATAGGTACATAAAAAATAGAAGAGCAATTAAAGACTTTCAATATCAACGGAGAAGCGGGCTTTTAGTTTAGCTAAAACAAAATTATATTAGATTGAGCATTACATGTCAATGAATGAATTTCTGTATGCGACAGCTTCAGAGAAAAACCGGATAAGCAATTTCCAACCACTCTCACCATTCAAAACTGCAGCACAATCCTCAAACGAAAGGAAGCTCTTATTGAAGTAGAATCGCCGGATCTCTTGTAAGATTGGACATAACGCTAGGAAGTGAAAAACATTTTCAATTTGATTGAGGTTGCATAGTGTACAATTAGAATTCATATCACTTCTGTGAGGTCTGTAGTTAAGCTCAAGCATCTCCGTGCGAACCTTAAATATCAGACTTATCTCCCTAGAAGTGAATTCGGTTCGAAAATAATTTGCTTCCCCCAAAGAGAAGTTAAGTTTTTTGTATAGTGATCTAGATACTGACTCCCTTGCCCGATTGAGAAATGCCTGATATATGTTGTCATCTATAACCGAAATACAATCGTAAAGTATGTTCTGAGGCCAACTCCAGCCAATCTTTAAAAGGTGTGTATCTGCAGCGTAACGCTGTTAAGAGAATCTTTTTCTGCAAATTTTAGTTAGGTCTTTTCATGACTTTGATTATATAGTCTGCATTCGCCTTAAGATTCTTTAAAAAAATTGGTGGTAGTCCTGACTCAACGTGTATGGCATAATTGGGTGTATTAGATGGGAGTCTAAAGATACGCTTGAAGAAATATCTTTGGATAATCTCAATTTCGTCTAACTGCATGTAGCCATATACTTCATTTCCATAACAAAGGCAGCTTTTAACGGTTGCATCAAACACTTTGAACTTCGAAACCGCGTCTATATCTTTGTTATTGAAGAAATTTGACCACATACAGTTAATGGCTGCTTTTGCTGCGGTCAATTTATCTCTTAGGCTATGTCCTAATTGGAGTTGCATCGCGCGATTGAACGATGAACTTCGGTCGGTCGCGTTGCTTGTTGGTAGTGCTACCACAATGAGTGTCCTAATACCAGTCGCAAGATGCTCATAATATCGCGCGACCAGGCTGCATCATAGGCATCGCGACACTATCTTCTCAATTATAAAAAAAAAAAAAAAAAAACGTCAAATAAAATTTTATAAAAGCCGCTTGTAATTTGGCAAGTTCCACCACTTGTACAGAGAGCTGCGAAGCCAACAAGATATTTTTACCAATACAAATTACATACATAAAATGGGATTCACATAAATTTCACTGTTAAATTGTCTTCGAATTCCATTTCCCTTGCTATTTGCTACGAGCAACGCGACGAAAATCAAATTGGTTGATTTGAAGCAACCAGACTACTTTTTGTAGCGGCGGTCGCATGAGTATACACTTTGAATATGAAAAGCTTTAATGATAAAGCTTGCACGATCATGAAACAAACATTTGCGACCGTGCTACCCCATCGCGCGATCGCTTTGCTGTGTTAATAAGGACAAACAATAGGGTTATTGTTGTTTGATATTTTGATCGTCCGATGCACCGCCCGTCGCTCGTTGTTCGGTCGCGCGATGGCTGCCAATTAGGACATTGGGTTACATGACTTCGAAAATTCAGATTATGTGTTATTGTGAAACCTAGATATTTGAAGTCCTTCACTACTTCAATATTTGAACCACTCAAGTTCCAAGAACGGTCATTACGTGCACTACGATTCTGGTGTCTAAATATCATGATCTTAGACTTCTAAGTATTTATTTTAAGGTCCCACAAATCACAATATTGTTTTAACTTGTTAATTTGGAGTTGAAGTGTCACAAGATTATCAGTTAAAATAACAAGATCAAGATGATCTTTTTTCTTTTTGAGGTTTTTTTTGTCTTTTCTGTCTTTTTTTTTGTTTTTCATTTTTTTTTTCACATGATTTTAACCGACGGCGACGTTTACCGCACTTTACGTAAATGAAAAGATTAGTAAAGTTTTTAACAGTTAAAACACTTATAACACTTTACGTGTTATAATTCGCGCTGCGCTTTAAACAAAAGGGTTCAAATATTTAAAATAACGCTCGGCGCGATCACTTCCGATTCATATACTCGATTTTTTTTTTTTTTTGCTATACGTTTTTATCTTGACGTTACTTAGCCAAGTTAAAAGTTCAATTTATTTATGCCCGAAGTTGACTCTTTGTCACCGATGCTGAGGATTATTTGACGATCCGCCTCGATCAGCTGGTACTCATCACCTCCGTATAATCTATTTTTCCCGCTAATCGATGAGCCCACTCGATCCTCGTTGGAGTTCAATCCACTTGGTCACGCAGTTTTGCCGTTTTTTTCCCTTATTTTTCTCTCTTCCCATTGGCTATCCCTCCACCAGTTCCCCGACCGCTTCACTTGGCATTTCCGACGCCTCTACCTTACCCCTTAATGGCCAAATTTCAAAAACCTACCATACCGACCACCTGGTTATTCATCTGTCAAATAGATGATCAGTAGCACAGTAGCTTATGTTTTCTTGAGGTTTTTTTTTTTCAGATCACCACCGGTTTGTGTCTCTACTTTTCAAATTTTCATTTGGAGTAATGTGGTGCTATGCAACAACCGTAACATGGGATTGTAATTTTTGGGATCGGTTAGTTCTCAGTCTCGGGAAAAACCGAGTAATATTTTCAATATTAAATTAAATCATATTCAAACTGGTGGTTCTGGCTGCTAGAGTGGCCTTGCAGGTTAATGAAGGAAGATAGAAATAAAAACCATTATTAGTAGTAGCAATCTCACAATTGATGAGCATCTGTGAGTTTTATTTAACGTTTATTGTTGATCCCTGTTAACTCTTAGTAGCATAAAATTGCACTTGATCGAATGGTAGCTATTGCAACATCGTATATCTTCTTACCATTTGAAAATTGGCTTTCGGGTCCGGAACCCCCCAATCGGGAAAATAAAAAATGTTATTTGTAATATTTATCGGCTCCTAATGTTCAAATTTAGTTACGGGACGGAAAAATATAGCATGAGCAAGACAAAAAAATAAATGAGAAGTAATATTATTATTTCAAAACTTCAAGAACTTAATTGATCATTATTACATTTCATAAAAAACTGAAGAACATGCTACCTCAAATACTAGTAAATTTTCGAGGTTTTTTGAAAAATTTCGCTAGAATTTCGTCCACGGTAAATTCAATATGGGTATGGATATTTAAAGAAGCAAGACCATTTAGTCGTTCCTGTCCCATCGTATTTCTCAGGTAAGTTTTGATTCTCCTCAACGTCGAAAATGGTCTGGAGTTGCTGTAGTTACAGGTAGTACTGCCAACTGCCAAGACTCGCAAAATATATCGACATTTTTGAACGACTTGCTACTGATAACCTGAAAAATATCGTCAGATTGATGTTTGCATATGTCAATCCATCCGATAAAAGGGACTTACTAGGCAAAAAATCGGTTGTTGGATCTTGATTGCTTACACAAGTTCTTTTACTGAATATTCATGAAGCGCAATCAGAAATTGTAACATCGCTATTTTTTCACAAAATATAAATTCAGAGAAACGATTTTTCACATTGGTTTGAATGGTACATCAACGCCTTTCAGAGCGTGCCGTGTAAGCTTTCACTTTTGCCTAAAAGGTGCCTTTTCTCGGATCGCGTCACATATAAACTTTTTTACATGTAAATTTTTGATCGAAAGATACTAACCAGTAAAGCATTAAGCGCATTTTGGATGTTCTGGCCGTTGGATCTGGATTCGTTGCCTCCCACATCTTTTCTGACAGAAAATTTTCTTTCGACCAATCCGATATATTTTCGTAAAATGTGTAGAAGTCAGCGCATTTCTTTTCATTAAATTCTTGTTTAAAAAACAGTTGCCCGAAACTTTGGAAAATGGATTTGTGTTCCGAGAACCGACTTTTGAGTTGAGAAATGAACGTATCAAGAAACGGAATGTAGGAAGAAATTCTGTAGTAGTCTTCAATACTTTGTGCTTGAACGTTGCAACGATTTTTTTGTTGATTGCAACGGCGGCGGCCGGCGTGGCAATTTCATTAACTGATTCCATAATGTGACAAGCGATTTGGAATTCAACCGTCGAAATCGCTGTCAAAAGATGCAATGCATTTTGAGAAGTATTTTGATATTTCCACGTTTTGATTTCTTCCAAAGATTCAATAACAGCCGGTTGCAATTCAAAGTACGTTCCAACTACTTCATGAGACTGAGCCCACTTGGTATGACAAACAGACTTCAACTTTTGTTTTTTTTTTTCTCACTTTTGTTTGTCATTTTTGAAATTTCTTGGTGTAGAACGTCTTGTCTTTTAGGCCAGTGAAAAAAATGCTTCAATCGCTCCGATAGTTCCTAAAGCATTTTCGATTCCAGACACTTCGCATGCTGCATTGACTGCCAAACTAAAGCTATGTGCAGCGCAATGTACATAAATTGCCAGGGGGAAATACGATCTCAGATGAGCCTGTGCGTGTGCACCAATGAATTGGACACTCATTGCCGGAGCTCCATCGAATCCTTGGCCATACATATATGAGCAATCGACGCCAACATCATGTAAATAATTTCTGATTGAATCTGCTAAACCTCGTATATATAAATAAAATTTTGAGTAATGGATTATGTGGAGCGATGATGAGGATGGAGGTGACGGTGAGTTGTATTTAGATTCGGTAAAGGTGCATGAAAGTAGTGCCAAAAATACGGTTTCTTCTTGCTGGATTGAAAAACTGCAGATTGAAAACAGTTGGCTTAAGTTTAAACTAGATAGTGGAGCTCAGGTCAATATAATTCCGAGAAACATTTTTGATAACTTCAAACCTCGTCCGATATTGAGAGATTATGCGGTGAAGTTAGAGGCATATGGGGGATTCAGATAAGCGGTGGCAGGTTCAGCAGAATGTGAAGTTAGATATAGAGGGAAATAGTACAAACTTAAGTTTGTGGTTACAGATAAGAGGTGTCAACATTTGCTGGGATTAGACTCATGTATTAAGTTAGGACTACTGAAAAGACTGGGTTCGATATAGTATAAACATAGTGAGGTTGAGTTTATAAAACAAAACAAAGATATTTTTGAGGGTTACGGGGTTTTTCCGGCCAAATGTCAATTGAAAATCCGAGATGATGCTATTCCATTAAATAAACCTCCGAGAAGGATACCATTGGCGTTGAGGGACGGAGTAAGTGGCACCCTTGATAAAATGGTGAAGAGAGGAATAATAACGAAGGTGGACGGTCCCAGTGACTGATGCCACAACATGGTGGTAATCGAGAAAAAAGATAAGTCCTTAAGAATATGTTTATATCTCAAGGAACTTAATTTAGCTTTGGAGGAGGAGCACTGTTTAATACCTACCTTCGAAGATTTTCGTCATGAGATGAGAGAATGTGAATTTTTCACGGTATTAGACTTAAAAGAGGGATTTTGGCAAAAAAAATTGGATGAAAAGTAAAAAATGTGTACAGTTTTTAGTACCCCATATGATGGGTGGTATAAGTTCAATGTCTTGCCTTTAGGAGTTAAAATTGCACCTGAGAAATTTCAAAAAGTAAATAGTAAACACGGTCCGCTGGAGGGAACGTTTATATACATTGATGACTTGATTGTTGGGGGTAGAACCATTGCAGAGCATGACAGGAGCTTGCAGAGAGTAGTTGAAAAGGCGAGGGAGTTAAAAGTAAAATTTAATTCTTCCAATGTTCAGTTCAGAGTAGAAACGGTAAAATATCTAGGGCATATCCGGACAGAGCCGAAGCGATTAAAGGAATTCAAGACCCAAATAATCAAAAGGAGCTTCAAAACATATTAGGAACGGTCAATTACCTCCGGCTTTACATTCCTTACCTTTCCGACCTTATCGCACCGTTTCGAGAGCTCTTAAGAAAAATTTGTTTTTAAGTGGATTGACTATTTGTCAAAAGTTTTAAAAGAGGTGAAACAGGCAATTACAAAGGCAACAACTCTTCATGCTTTCAACCCGTTCTTCCCCGCTCTTCCATCAGTTATATTCAATATAAACATTGTCCGTTGCTACGAAGCGAAAAACGCTTTCCAGTTTTTTGCTTTTTTTCTCAAATGTGTTTCCACTCTTAGCGCAAAATCAGGATTTTGTAGACGTTCGTCAAGTTCCGTCATTTCATTAAGTGTTGTGATTGGAAACGTTTCTTCCATTTCTTCTTAACCGTCATCGGTTTCCTCTTTTTCCTCCTCCTCTTTTTCCTCTTATTCCTCTTCTTCGTCTTCCACCAAAAACGCTTCACGGTTTTCACCTTCGTTGTTACATTGGACTTCGCCAGTCAGCTTCAGATTTTGTCTTTCCAGACGGCTTATTCGTATGTACTTCTTCCCCGCTCTTCCATCATAGTTATATTCAATGTAAACATTGTCCGTTGCTACGAAGCGAAAAACACTTTCCAGTTTTTTGCTTTTTTTTCTCAAATGTGTTTCCACTCTTAGCGCAAAATCAGGATTTTGTAGACGTTCGTCAAGTTCCGTCATTTCATTAAGTGTTGTGATTAGAAATGTTTCTTCCATTTCTTCTTAACCGTCATCGGTTTCCTCTTTTTCTTCCTGCCCTTTTTTCACTTGTTCCTCTTTTTCCTCTTCCACCAAAAACGCTTCACGGTTTTAACCTTCGTTGTTACATTGGACTTCGCCAGTCAGCTTCAGATTTTGTCTTTCCAGATGGCTCATTCGTATGTACTTCTTCCCCGCTCTTCCATCACAGTTATATTCAATGTAAACATTGTCCGTTGCTACGAAGCGAAAAACACTTTCCAGTTTTTTGCTTTTTTTCTCAAATGTGTTTCCACTCTTAGCGCAAAATCAGGATTTTGTAGACGTTCGTCAAGGTCCGTCAGATTTTGTCTTTCCAGACGGCTCATTCGTATGTACTTCTTCCCCGCTCTTCCATCATAGTTATATTCAATGTAAACATTGTCCGTTGCTACGAAGCGAAAAACACTTTCCAGTTTTTTGCTTTTTTTCTCAAATGTTTTTCCACTCTTAGTGCAAAATCAGGATTTTGTAGACGTTCGTCAAGTTCCGTCATTTCATTAACTGTTGTGATTGGAAACGTTTCTTCCATTTCTTCTTAACCGTCATCGGTTTCCTCTTTTCCTTCCTCCCCTTTTTTCACTTGTTCCTCTTTTTCCTCTTCCACCAAAAACGCTTCACGGTTTTCACCTTCGTTGTTACATTGGACTTCGCCAGTCAGCTTCAGATTTTGTCTTTCCAGATGGCTCATTCGTATGTACTTCTTCCCCGCTCTTCCATCAGTTATATTCAATGTAAACATTGTCCGTTGCTACGAAGCGAAAAACGCTTTCCAGTTTTTTGCTTTTTTTTCTCAAATGGTTTCCACTCTTAGCGCAAAATCAGGATTTTGTAGACGTTCGTCAAGTTACGTCATTTCATTAACTGTTGTGATTGGGAACGTTTCTTCCATTTCTTCTTAACCGTCATCGGTTTCCTCTATTTCTTCCTCCTCTTTTTTCACTTGTTCCTCTTTTTCCTCTTCCACCAAAAACGCTTCACGGTTTTCACCTTCGTTGTTACATTGGACTTCGCCAGTCAGCTTCAAATTTTGTCTTTCCAGACGGCTCATTCGTACGTACTTCTTCCCCGCTCTTCCATCATAGTTATATTCAATGTAAACATTGTCCGTTGCTACGAAGCGAAAAACACTTTCCAGTTTTTTGCTTTTTTTCTCAAATGTGTTTCCACTCTTAGCGCAAAATCAGAATTTTGTAGACGTTCGTCAAGTTCCGTCATTTCATTAACTGTTGTGATTGGAAACGTTTCTTCCATTTCTTCTTAACCGTCATCGGTTTCCTCTTTTCCTTCCTCCCCTTTTTTCACTTGTTCCTCTTTTTCCTCTTCCACCAAAAACGCTTCACGGTTTTCACCTTCGTTGTTACATTGGACTTCGCCAGTCAGTTTCAGATTTTGTCTTTCCAGATGGCTCATTCGTATGTACTTCTTCCCCGCTCTTCCATCAGTTATATTCAATGTAAACATTGTCCGTTGCTACGAAGCGAAAAACACTTTCCAGTTTTTTGCTTTTTTTCTCAAATGTGTTTCCACTCTTAGCGCAAAATCAGGATTTTGTAGACGTTCGTCAAGTTCCGTCATTTCATTAAGTGTTGTGATTGGAAACGTTTCTTCCATTTCTTCTTAACCGTCATCGGTTTCCTCTTTTTCCTCCTCCTCTTTTTCCTCTTATTCCTCTTCTTCGTCTTCCACCAAAAACGCTTCACGGTTTTCACCTTCGTTGTTACATTGGACTTCGCCAGTCAGCTTCAGATTTTGTCTTTCCAGACGGCTCATTCGTATGTACTGCGAACGGAAAACAACACTTTGATTCCTTTGACCCGTTCTTCCCCGCTCTTCCATCATAGTTATATTCAATGTAAACATTGTCCGTTGCTACGAAGCGAAAAACACTTTCCAGTTTTTTGCTTTTTTTTCTCAAATTTTTTCCACTCTTAGCGCAAAATCAGGATTTTGTAGACGTTCGTCATTTACGTCATTTCATTAACTGTTGTGATTGGAAACGTTTCTTCCATTTCTTCTTAACCGTCATCGGTTTCCTCTTTTTCCTCCTCCTCTTTTTCCTCTTGTTCCTCTTCTTCGTCTTCCACCAAAAACGCTTGACGGTTTTCACCTTCGTTGTTACATTGGACTTCGCCAGTCAGCTTCAAATTTTGTCTTTCCAGACGGCTCATGTGTATGTACTTCTTCCCCGCTCTTCCATCACAGTTATATTCAATGTAAACATTGTCCGTTGCTACGAAGCGAAAAACGCTTTCCAGTTTTTTGCTTTTTTTTCTCAAATGGTTTCCACTCTTAGCGCAAAATCAGGATTTTGTAGACGTTCGTCAAGTTACGTCATTTCATTAACTGTTGTGATTGGGAACGTTTCTTCCATTTCTTCTTAACCGTCATCGGTTTCCTCTATTTCTTCCTCCTCTTTTTTCACTTGTTCCTCTTTTTCCTCTTCCACCAAAAACGCTTCACGGTTTTCACCTTCGTTGTTACATTGGACTTCGCCAGTCAGCTTCAAATTTTGTCTTTCCAGACGGCTCATTCGTACGTACTTCTTCCCCGCTCTTCCATCATAGTTATATTCAATGTAAACATTGTCCGTTGCTACGAAGCGAAAAACACTTTCCAGTTTTTTGCTTTTTTTCTCAAATGTGTTTCCACTCTTAGCGCAAAATCAGAATTTTGTAGACGTTCGTCAAGTTCCGTCATTTCATTAACTGTTGTGATTGGAAACGTTTCTTCCATTTCTTCTTAACCGTCATCGGTTTCCTCTTTTCCTTCCTCCCCTTTTTTCACTTGTTCCTCTTTTTCCTCTTCCACCAAAAACGCTTCACGGTTTTCACCTTCGTTGTTACATTGGACTTCCCCAGTCAGCTTCAGATTTTGTCTTTCCAGATGGCTCATTCGTATGTACTTCTTCCCCGCTCTTCCATCAGTTATATTCAATGTAAACATTGTCCGTTGCTACGAAGCGAAAAACACTTTCCAGTTTTTTGCTTTTTTTTCTCAAATGTGTTTCCACTCTTAGCGCAAAATCAGGATTTTGTAGACGTTCGTCAAGTTACGTCATTTCATTAACAGTTGTGATTGGAAACGTTTCTTCCATTTCTTCTTAACCGTCATCGGTTTCCTCTTTTTCCTCCTCCTCTTTTTCCTCTTGTTCCTCTTCTTCGTCTTCCACCAAAAACGCTTGACGGTTTTCACCTTCGTTGTTACATTGGACTTCGCCAGTCAGCTTCAGATTTTGTCTTTCCAGACGGCTCATTCGTATGTACTTCTTCCCCGCTCTTCCATCATAGTTATATTCAATGTAAACATTGTCCGTTGCTACGAAGCGAAAAACGCTTTCCAGTTTTTTGCTTTTTTTTTCTCAAATGGTTTCCACTCTTAGCGCAAAATCAGGATTTTGTAGACGTTCGTCAAGTTCCGTCATTTCATTAAGTGTTATGATTGGAAACGTTTCTTCCATTTCTTCTTAACCGTCATCGGTTTCCTCTTTTTCCTCCTCCTCTTTTTCCTCTTGTTCCTCTTCTTCGTCTTCCACCAAAAACGCTTGACGGTTTTCACCTTCGTTGTTACATTGGACTTCGCCAGTCAGCTTCAGATTTTGTCTTTCCAGATGGCTCATTCGTATGTACTTCTTCCCCGCTCTTCCATCAGTTATATTCAATGTAAACATTGTCCGTTGCTACGAAGCGAAAAACACTTTCCAGTTTTTTGCTTTTTTTCTCAAATGTGTTTCCACTCTTAGCGCAAAATCAGGATTTTGTAGACGTTCGTCAAGTTCCGTCATTTCATTAACTGTTGTGATTGGAAACGTTTCTTCCATTTCTTCTTAACCGTCATCGGTTTCCTCTTTTTCCTCCTCCTCTTTTTCCTCTTGTTCCTCTTCTTCGTCTTCCACCAAAAACGCTTGACGGTTTTCACCTTCGTTGTTACATTGGACTTCGCCAGTCAGCTTCAGATTTTGTCTTTCCAGACGGCTCATTCGTATGTACTTCTTCCCCGCTCTTCCATCATAGTTATATTCAATGTAAACATTGTCCGTTGCTACGAAGCGAAAAACACTTTCCAGTTTTTTGCTTTTTTTTCTCAAATGTGTTTCCACTCTTAGCGCGAAATCAGGATTTTGTAGACGTTCGTCAAGTTCCGTCATTTCATTAAGTGTTGTGATTGGAAACGTTTCTTCCATTTCTTCTTAACCGTCATCGGTTTCCTCTTTTTCCTCTTCCACTTTTTCCACTTGTTCCTCTTCTTCCTCTTCCACCAAAAACGCTTCACGGTTTTCACCATCGTTGTTACATTGGACTTCGCCAGTCAGCTTCAGATTTTGTCTTTCCAGACGACTCATTCGTATGTACTGCGAACGGAAAACAACACTTTGATTAGGATAACTTTGATAACTCCCCGAACTTTAAAGAGTTAAGGTAGTAATGTAGAAGATCTTCCCATAACAAGAGCACCAATCCAACAAGAAGAAATTGTGAGCGAGAAACCGATTTCAAAAGTAATAACTCAAGCCGGTCACGCATCAAAATCACTCGATCACACTAACTTAAAAAAAAAAAAAGTACATATAGTCTTATATGTGGGTATAAGTGGGGTAGTTTAGCTAGTAGAGTAAAATGGTAAGAGAGGCAGATGTTATATGTACAGGTAGTGATTAACATCTCTTATGCATGTGCATTCTCTATAGCTCAACATGTAAGAACATTTGCCCTATGCAGACAGTCTAATCAGAGTCGTATGATAGTACACAGTGCTTCTAATAAAGACCTATTCACTAATTACTCACGTGTTTCTATCAAATATTACAGTCCCCACCTGTGCAGAATTTTGTGTTCATCCTCTTATCCACAAGAAGCTGTCCCTGAGTATGTACCTGAGTTAATGAACTTCGGCGAACGAATTCCTGAGCATTATTCCTTCTTTGAAGATTGTTACCCTCTTTTAAAGTGGTTTTGTCAGTTTTCCTGTTTTGCATCCGGGCAGAAACCTCTTACAGTTACCGATAAATGCCACCACGTGCTCTAAGAATGAAACGGGCGCACTTCTTTGCTTCTTTCTTTAACATTCCATGTTTTTTTCTTAATTATAACTGCTTCAGCTTCATCGTTCCACTACCATATTTCTTTGGCTTGTTGATAGGATCCCTTTGAAACCCCAACCACTAATTTGGCTTTATCCTAGCAAGTTTGTGGTAGACATTTCCACATACCTTCTGTTGGGCGAACTGCATTCGAAATGAGTTAGTTGCCTTGATTCTCTTCGTAGTACTTGTTTGTTGTTTGTTTGCTTCCGTAATAATTGAAGATGGTGTGCAGCAGGGAGCTGCAGTGAAAGTCTCGTTTTATGAATGCATTCACTTATTCATTGCCTTAGTCCCTCTTCATACGTGTTAATCCGATAACGTTATATCGGTCGTTTCTGGGCAAAAGGGGTGAGGAAGAAAGAGAGTCTATGCGCAAAATGAAATCAGATTTATCGGCTGGGACAGTAGTTTCATTTCTAAAACATTCCGATTTTGTGTTTTTTTTTTTGTAGACGTGGTAGAGGGTTCTCATCTCTCATTCGCGTTGCTGCCATTTTAAAAAAAGTTTATTTCTGTTTGGACCAGTGGCGTAGCATAGGGGGGGGGGGGGGGGCGATAAAACCCCCCACGAAAATATTTCAGTCGAATATCATTTAAACGCTTCATTTACTTTTTTTTTTTGTTTTTTTGATGCAAATTTGTGTTTCATATTTAAAATTTAAGTTCGAGCTTTTCACAAATCAGTATCTAAATACATGTATGTTTGTGTTTTGCCTACATTGAGCTATAGAAAACAGTTGAAATGCGTTAGTAGGGCTCCTATTTATTAAAATCATTGACTTATTAAACATGGACTGCTAGGACCCAACTTCACTATGGTTCCACTTATTCTAAGCAATACTAGCGAGCATCATTTCAGCGGAAAACTAGTGAAACATTTTTGACACTGCTAAATAATCACGCTAGCTAAATCACAGCAGATGTCGTTAGTGTTTTAGTTAAGAGTAAGATATTGGCTAGTGTAACCAAAAATAAGTGCAATCATTATTATCCAACTTTTGTATAGAGAATTAATGCAACTAGCAATCCATGTATCATAAGTCAATACAATGCTTCAATCACATTGATCTATTACGACAGTTCCACAAAGAAAAATCTCACTGAGCGCTCAATGTCACTTTGACGGAGCGCAAACAGTTTTGTGGAACATAATTCTCAGCTCAACTGTGTCCTTGTTTTCAAATTTTACTCATCATCATCAGAATGTACAACGAAAATTCGCTGATGCTGAAAAAATAACCGAGTCTATAGGAGAAAAAAAAAAGGAAAGACGTTGAGAATATTGATGAAACCGTGGAAGTAATAATGAATCAATGGCCAACAGCGACTGAGGCAGCCACTTCAACCGTAATAAATGAAGTGTTATTGTGAAGACAACGTTGGGTTAGGGCAAAACATACACATTTCCAAGTTTCCCATTCACCCCACTCGTTATACGCAAACACAGGCATCGGCATGCGACATTGGATATGCATTCGCCACAAACAACGGTCAATGGGTTTTGCTCATTTATAGAGCTCACACTCACATGTTGTAGGAAATATGATATAGGGATGTAACTCGAACAGGTAAAATTAAGTTTCGGCTCCGCTTAGGTAGAGTGTACATAATGTTCTTAATTGAAGCTTGGGTTTCAGTACTTGGTACTAACACCAAATTACTTTTTTGAGGACGGCACCAGCTATCCTAATTTGTTTATTCCTCTTTCCACTCCATCTGAGTGTAGGGAGGACAGGCTGAAAGGCCACCTGATTATTCTTCAGCATTGTACGCTGAGGACAGAGTCCGGAAAGGCTCAAACGTTTATTCCGTGTGAATTCCCATCAGGAATCCTCACGGACATTAGAAGCTGCTGACGCAAAAGTGGTTTCAACGATAATTCCATAGCATTGGTGCTTTGGACATAAGGCAGAAGCGAGATCCTGCTTGTTTATTCCTCTTTCCACTCCTCCTGAGTGTAGGGAGGACAGGCTTACAGCCAACCGTTGATTCTTCGGCACTTGCGTCGAGGACAGAATTACTGTGTTTATTCCTCCTGAAGGTATCGAGGACAGGCTTTTAGCCACCTGATTATTCTTCGGCATTTGCGTCGAGGACAAGATTACTTGTGTTTATTCCTCCTTCCCTTCCTCCTGAAGGTATCGAGGACAGGTTTTTAGCCACCTGATTATTCTTCGGCATTTGCGCCGAGGACAATATTGCTTGTGTTTATTCCTCCTTCCTTCCTCCTGAAGGTATCGAGGACAGGCTTGTAGCCACCTGATTATTCTTCGGCATTTGCGCCGAGGACAATATTACTTGTGTTTATTCCTCCTTCCTTCCTCCTGAAGGTATCGAGGACAGGCTTTTAGCCACCTGATTATTCTTTAGCATTTGCGCTGAGGACAGAATTATTGTATATGCTAGTTTAAGTAAAACCTATTGTTTTTAAGACGATAAATAAAAAGGAATTTATTGGAAAAATAAAAGTTGGTTGTGTTTAATTATTTTGGCTAAATCTTGGTGGAATCTTTATCTCGACTTCTGGGGCTTCGTCGAGAATACCTTGGACACGCTGAGCTTACCTCAGCCTAAGAAAGAAAGCATCGCAATGTTGATAAAATATCTTTGTTTTACTATCAAAGAGCATAAATATTAAAAAAAAATTATTTATTAATAACCCGATTTGAAAAAAACTTAAGTAGAAAACCCCGGTGCGTGGGACCTGCGTTACCAACGATGAAAGTCAAATTGATAACGTTATATCGGTCGTTTCTGGGCAAAAGGGGTGAGGAAGAAAGAGAGTCTATGCGCAAAATGAAATCAGATTTATCGGCTGGGACAGTAGTTTCATTTCTAAAACATTCCGATTTTGTGTTTTTTTTTTTGTAGACGTGGTAGAGGGTTCTCATCTCTCATTCGCGTTGCTGCCATTTTAAAAAAAGTTTAGTTCTGTTTGGACCAGTGGCGTGGGGGGGGGGGTTTGGGGGATAAAACCCCCCACGAAAATATTTCAGTCGAATATCATTTAAACGCTTCATTTACTTTTTTTTTTGTTTTTTTGATGCAAATTTGTTTTTCATATTTAAAATTTAAGTTCGAGCTTTTCACAAATCAGTATCTAAATACATGTATGTTTGTGTTTTGCCTACATTGAGCTATAGAAAACAGTTGAAATGCGTTAGTAGGGCTCCTATTTATTAAAATCATTGACTTATTAAACATGGACTGCTATAGGACCCAACTTCACTATGGTTCCACTTATTCTAAGCAATACTAGCGAGCATCATTTCAGCGGAAAACTAGTGAAACATTTTTGACACTGCTAAATAATCACGCTAGCTAAATCACAGCAGATGTCGTTAGTGTTTTAGTTAAGAGTAAGATATTGGCTAGTGTAACCAAAAATAAGTGCAATCATTATTATCCAACTTTTGTATAGAGAATTAATGCAACTAGCAATCCATGTATCATAAGTCAATACAATGCTTCAATCACATTGATCTATTACGACAGTTCCACAAAGAAAAATCTCACTGAGCGCTCAATGTCACTTTGACGGAGCGCAAACAGTTTTGTGGAACATAATTCTCAGCTCAACTGTGTCCTTGTTTTCAAATTTTACTCATCATCATCAGAATGTACAACGAAAATTCGCTGATGCTGAAAAAATAACCGAGTCTATAGGAGAAAAAAAAAAGGAAAGACGTTGAGAATATTGATGAAACCGTGGAAGTAATAATGAATCAATGGCCAACAGCGACTGAGGCAGCCACTTCAACCGTAATAAATGAAGTGTTATTGTGGAGACAACGTTGGGTTAGGGCAAAAACTCAACCAAAGACATTTATAGAATCATGAAATCTTTGTAACGATGCACTTTTTTCAAGTTTTTGAAAATAGGTGCAACTGCGACCATTGCTAGCAGCGAGCGTAGTTTTTCCACGTTGAGGCGTCTAAAATATTGGATTAGGAATTCTACAGGCTTGCTCTTATGAGGATTAACAGGCACATTGACATTAAGGCGGAAGAAATTATCGAATGATTCGCGCAAAGCGAAAAAAATTTCCTAGCTACGCCACTGGTTTGGACGTGTGATAAAATTAATTGAATAATAGATACATATAGATAGGTAGTAGATACCATGTAAGTGTGAAAATATTAACTTAGAAAAATTACTAGAACGTCGCAAACGTTTCTATTGTTTATCCTTTTAGATAAACTACAAAACTAGAATTTAAAATGACGTCTTGGTGTAAAGAAGACACAACTCTTTTAATCGAGGCATACGAGGACTAACCAAACCTCTATAACCCAAAGCACCCAAAATACATAAATAGACTAGAAAGGGAAAAAAATTTGGCGGAACTCGTCAAAAGAATGAAGGGACATAAACCGAATGTCAGTGTATAGGACATAAAATTAAAACTGAGAACAATAAAAACTCAGGATTGCAAAGAGAAGGCCTTGGCGATGAATTCGAAGAAGAATGGTGCGGGATTCGACGACATTCACGTCCCTAAACTTTGGTGCTATGAACAACTTCAATTCTTGCACGATACAAACGACGAAGCTTCGCGAGAGTCTAATGTGTCATTCTTGAACTTATGTAAGTAAATGATTTTCGGACTATGAAACAAATATGAACAATTATATTTGCAGAATACCAAGGCTGTTGGAGATCAATTTGAATACGTTGCTCAGAGCAGTATGGACATCCGTTCGTCAACACCAATCACAAAGGTATGTATGCTGCAATCACGATATAACTATTTGTCGACTATTTTTTTAAAAGAAAAAAAAAACTATAAAATAAGGCATTTGCAACGAAGGCAATATTTGTACATTTCTACTTCTACAGGCAAAATGAAAACAAAATAAAAAAAAATATGGCAATTTTCTATTGTTTCCAATAATTTTATCTGGTGGTAAATATGTATTTAAGTCCTTCTTCGATGATTGTTCGCAAGTCTCCACGGTTGAGCACACCTCCATCGCTGATTCTGCCATTACAGCCTATATCAACATACATATCGTCGCCCCAGAACTGTTTTGTCGTATCTCCCAAAAACACAATTTTGGGAAATCGCATTTAAAGGTTTACGTAACTATAAAAAGAAAACGAAGCGCAACTTAATGCTCTTTTTTTAATTAGAATATATTGTGTGGAGTATCTTCTTTTTATTTATGTATTCAGAATTGTCCTAACTGTTTTGGTTTTCAAATTATAGAGCTTTTTAACCAAAATGAGTTTGTCGTATACGCCACCAAAATAAGCTTTTCGTTTCCATCCCATACACGTACGACAAAGTGAACGCACGTACGACATTACAATATTCAAGCGTCTTGTTTAAATCGTATAGAAATTGGTATGAGAACCAATTAAAAAAATTAAATTTTCAATGTTAACAATTAAATTTTATTTATTTTATAAAGGTTAAAATAGGAGTACATATCTACATCACAAGAGTTCTTGTGTTCATAGGTAAAGTCTTGGTGTGAAAAAAATTAACTTGAATAGTAATAAAAAAAATACAATAACAAAAAAGACATCCTATGACCATAATATATCAATGATATTTACATTTACAGGTACAAAATTTTTTTCACATTTTGGTTATAAAAACTAACGAAAAAGTCATTTTCTGACTATGAAATATAAAATTAGATCTTTGAGATCGAAAATTTAATTTTTGTTAGTAAACCTAACGCTTACATAAGTAACACTGTATGATTTATAAGCACACCATAGTATAAAAGTATAGTTTCAAATAATAAATTATTGATGATTTCATTCTTACGCTCTTGATTTGGACAAGGCTTCGCAGTAGTTTTAGTCTACCTTTGGCACAAAAACAATTAAACTTTTAAGATAATTCATTTACCTTAAGATAATTCAGTTACCTGCTAAAAACAAGACGATTTTGAGAGAACAATTTTGTTGGAACTGCCCGGCTACTTTTGTTTGACTTTTTCTATATTAAAGCTGTTTTATACCCAATTTCTCTTCTATTCGTTTTATAATAGAGTGTAAATTTTTCGTTCTTAATATGTTTAAGAAACTTTATTTTGCTAAATGGAATTGACGAAAACTTTAATTGGCCCGCTCTGGTTGAAAATGCTTTGAAATCTGTTGGCAACATTTTTGAATTAATTTTAATTTTACGTTCTTAAAGTTCATATTTTTAAGATGTCGAATAAGCGAAGGCAGGCTAAATATTTCCAAGCTGCCTCTGGAATTAGAGAATCTCCAGGCTCTGAAAATTTTTGTGTAATTTATTTTAAGAATGTTGAATTTTGAATGAGAAAAATCACAGCAGTGGACATGGCCTTGTTTTAATTTTGGGGGACGCAGGAGTCACTCCAAAGAGGCAGAACTTCAACAAAAGGATTGTCAGAAAATATTTGATGCAGTATTTTTAAAACTGCGCTGGCAATATCTTTGTATTTATACTTCCTGCACCGCCGCCCCAGTTGAAATATCTATACACGTACGACAAACCGCAATCCTTTTTTTTCTCATTTTTGTCGTACTTGCATACGATCAGTCCTACATTATATGTGAGTAAGTGTATGTACGACAAAGCAATTTTAAGGTTTTATTTTAAATTTTTGATCGTATGTATTAAGCCTATACACTTACGACAAAACAACATTAAGAAAAAAAAAGAGGGAAAACACATGGAATTTTTGTCGTATATGCCAAAAAATGGCAGTTACGACAAAACAAAACTCAAGGGGTGATTATTTTGTGGATATACGACAAAATGCATACTAATTATCTCAGCAACGGTAAGAGATAGGCAAACTCTGACAACTGAAATGAAAAGAGCACCTTTGAAAACATAAGACTGCATATCCAGTTTAAAAAAAACCCATTTTGGCGCTTACGACAAAACAATTCTCGGGCGACGATATATGTAAATTTGAAGTTTGTATTGCACATAGCCAACAGAACAATGCTATTAAAGCCCTTATAGTTGTAGTAAAAGGCACCGTCTGATTTCGATGCTCGAAAGCGAATATGTTTCTTCCCATTGCTCAAACGTTGAAGGAAACCGTAATGTAGAAACACAAGCTAACAAATTATTAGATTATCATAATTTATTATTACTTCCAGAAATTGGTTCAGCGTAAATTAATTTGCAGCATGCCATTACAACAACGGAAATGTGTGATTTTGAGATTCGAGTTTGGAAGTCCAGACTTCGATATGTTTCTCCCGTAGCAAAAAATCGAAGAAACATAGCCCATGATTCCACAGCAGGAATAGCTTCTTTTATCACAGTATTCTGCTTTTGGATTGATTCTTTCGCAATGAATAGAAACGTACGAGTACGATAACTTTGGCGACAAGAAATAATAACGGGTTTTGGTGTAGGGGTTCAATACAAGCATTTTTTACTATGGGAGGAGGGGTCTATCTCTCCACGTTTAAGCGGTAGGGGCAATTTAATAAAAATTGACTTAAAATCTAAAAAAAATATTATATAATATAAAAATATTGTAAAACAACGGGAAAATTTACAGATACAATTTATACTTTTTATGAAAGCCAGAAATCTGCACTTTATAATTAATTTTAAATGAAGTGATTTCAATTTATAGTTTTTGAAATAACTGACTTCAAAGTCAAAGTTTAGGAAAAAAAAATTGAAAAAATCACTTTGAGTATTATGTTTCTCGTGATTACAAATGCCAATAAAAAAAATTTGATGTAGTTAGTTGCTTTAATAACTTTTTTATCAAACGCTGTAAACTACTTTTTTCTATGTCTTATAGTTTTTGAGATACTTACTTACTTAGGTAGGCATTACAGTTCGGGGTGAGCCTGGGCCTCAACCAACATCCTCCTATAACGATTTCGATCTCGGGCGGGCTCTCTCCAGTTTCGCACTCCAAGTCGGTTGAGGTCTTCATCCACTTGATTGCGCCACCTAAGACGAGGTCTTCCCCTTCCGCGATTTCCCTGCAATGTGCTTTCGAACACCCGACGAGCCGGAGCGTTTGGGTCCATCCGCTCTACATGGCCCAACCATCGTAGCCTCGCGATGCGTACTCTTCTGGCTATGCCCATGTCGCGGTACAGCTCATACAGCTCGTTGTTGTATCTTCTTCTCCACACATTGTCTTCGCATACGGGACCAAAGATCATTCGGAGAATTTTTCTTTCGAAACGACCAAGAGTTTCCTCATCCGCTTTCGATAAGGTCCATGCTTCCGCGCCGTACAGCAGGACTGGGATGATTAAGGTCACCTTGGTTTTTCTAGAGAGGGTTTTGTTTCTCAATTGCCTTCTTAACCCAAAGAAGCAACGGTTGGCAAGAGTTATTCTCCGTTTGATCTCCGCACTGATGTTGTTGTCCGTGTCTACAGCGGATCCTAGGTAGACGAAGTCCTGTACTACCTCGAAGTTATGTCTGTCTATTGTAACGTTTTGTCCAATTCGTCGATGTTCTGTGTCCTTGTTTGATGACAGCATATACTTCGTTTTGCCCTCATTAACCATCAAATCCATTTTTGCCGCTTCTGTTTCAATACTCGCAAAAGCACCTATGACATCACGCTTTTTTCTTCCCATTACGTCAATATCGTCTGCATAGGCGAGTAATTGTACAGACTTTTGAAAGATTGTTCCTCTGGTGTTGAGGTTTGAGTTTCTTACAATCTGTTCAAGTATGATGTTGAAGAAATTGGATGACAGTTTGTCGCCTTGCCTAAAGCCTTTTTCGACATCAAAGGTCTCGGTGAGTTCTTTTCCGACCTTGACGGAGCAGCGTGAATTCTCCAAAGTCATCCTGCATAGTCGTACGAGCTTTGCAGGGATGCCGAAACTAGACATGGCTCTGTATAGCTCGTCTCTGTAAATACTGTCACACGCGGCCTTGAAATTGATAAAGAGGTGGTGAATATCGATATTACGTTCTCGGGTTTCTTCCAAGATCTGCCGTAATGTGAAAATTTGGTCTATTGTGGACTTCTCTGGTCTAAAACCACATTGATAAGGACCTATCAATTTGTTGACGTGGGGTTTCAGACGTTCAGATATTACAGCAGACAAGATCTTATAAGCGACGTTAAGGAGGCTTATCCCTCTGTAATTGGCGCAATGGTGAGGGTCTCCCTTCTTTAGGATCGGGCAAACGATACTGAGGTTCCATTCATCGGGCATGCTTTCTACCGACCATATCATGCAGATCAGCTGGTGCATGCTCCTTTCCAACTGGTCTCCAGCTGCCTTGAAGAGTTCGGCATCAAGGCCGTCTGCACCTGCAGTCTTATTTGATTTAAGTTTGCATATGGCAAGCTTAACTTCCTCTAGGTCGGGAGGACGGCATTCTTGATCATCGTCCAAGCTGAATGGGGCAATCTGCCTGACAGCGGAATTTCTGTCCTCATCGCCGTCAAGCAGTCTGCAGAAATGAACTTTCCAGATCCTCAGTAGCGACTGTGACTCTATAACTATGTTTCCCTGCTGGTCTTTACAGGCTTGAGTTCGGGGCTTGCCACCCTGGCAGGATCTTTTTACCTTTTCGTAAAACTTCCGAATCTCGTTTATGTCATGGCACCTCTCTATTTCCTCAAACGAGCGCTTCTCATGTTGCTTCTTTTTCTTTTTGAGAAGTCGGTGTTCTTCCCTTCTTTTCTCCTTGTAGATTTCGTTATACTGATCGTAAGCAGCCCTCGTTCGTTTTTGCATCAGCATTTGTCGTGCTTTTTGTTTGGCTGCATTTGCCTGCCTGCATTCTTCATCGAACCATGGGTTTCGTTTTGGTGGCCGAGTGAAACCCAGAGCCTCAGAGGCAGCGGTTCTGATGGCTTCTTGGCATTGCTGACACTGGTCTTCAATGCTTAATGTTGGCGGCATGGGATTCAAGGATAATTGAAGGGACACTCGATTGGAAAAGGCATTGGCAATCTCTTGCGATTGTAGCTTTCCGACGTCATATCTCTTCACAGCGTTAGTTCGTGCTGGTCGTGAACAAGATATCCTCATTCGTACCTTGGCAACAACAAGGTAGTGGTCCGAGTCAAAGTTGGCCCCTCGGAAAGTTCGGACATCTAGCACACTGGAAGAGTGCCTTGCGTCGATCGCAACATGGTCAATTTGGTTGACGGTTAATTGATCTGGAGATCGCCAAGTACCTTTATGAATTTTGAGATGCGGGAAGCGTGTACTACTTACAACAAGATTTAGCCCCGCAGCAAAATCGATTAGCCTCAGTCCGTTTTCGGAGGTTTTGTCGTGGAGGCTATGCTTACCGATTGTGTTTCCAAAGATGTCCTCCTTCCCTAGCTTTGCGTTAAAATCGCCAAGAACGATTTTCACGTCGTGTCTAGGGCATTGCTCATACGTTTCTTCGAGGAGCTCGTAGAAACAGTCTTTGGAATCGTCATCTTTCTCATCTGTGGGGGCGTGGGCGCATATAAAGCTAATGTTGGCGAATTTAGCCCTGATGCGGATGGTCATTATACGCTCATTGACTGGATTTTGGCTGATCACCTTATCCCTGAGTCTTTCTATAATCGACAAATCCGCACCCAAATAAGCGTTGTTTCTTTTGTCTGTAGCAATCGCCATAGTAGATGTCATGTCAGTTTTTGAGATACATAATTGAAAAATAGTAAAACTATTGAAGAATGCAATATTTTCAAAAAATTATGGAAATACGTACGAATTTACAATAATGTTAGGAAATAGAGTAGTGAAAGTATAAAAACTCATCAGACAGGTGCTTATATGCAACTAATTTCCTTATGCAACAACTTTCCATGCCCGCTTCGCGGGGGCTCATTATTTTAACCCTTTTTCCGCAGGGTTAAGCTGCTTATGCTAAATATGAAAATAGCACTTGTTTTTCTAACTGCAAGTTATTTGATGGAACTGAAAAGTTCGAAGAAGTTAGTTATTTCAAAAACTATAAATTGAAATCACTTCATTTAAAATTTATTATAAAGTGCTGATTTCTGGCTTTTATAAAAAGTATAAATTGTATCTGTTAGTTTTCCCGTTGTTCTACAATATTGTTTTTTAGATTTCAAGTCAATTTTTTAAAATTGCCCCTACCGCTTAAACGGGGGGAGATAGACCCCTCCTCCCATAGTAAAAAATGCTTGTATTGAAGCCCTACACCAAAACCCGTTATTATTTCTTATCGCCAAAGTTATCGTACTCTCCCCGATAGAATTTCTTCAAAAGAATCCTCATTCATTCGTAGGTAACGTCGATATTCGTCTTTGTCATCCAACCGAAGCTCGTCATTAAGAAGCGTGAAGAAGCTGTGTCCTTGTCGACGAAATCTCCAAGATTTGATCCATATTCGACTTTTCTTCTCCTTTTTTTCTTCTTCCATTTCGTTGGAGAGTAGGTAATAATACACTTGTTGATGCGCATATTGCACCTTCACACATTCATTCGCCTATTTCGACTTCCAAACTCCACACCGAATTATGCAATATATGTAGACTCGGGTATAGCTCCAATATATGTACAAAATCTCAAGGCCAACGCCGATTTCATTATTAAAGAAATGAAAAGGAGTGATTCATGTCTACACAAGATAATCCTGAAAAATTACTACAAACCAATGCAACCCCTTTCAAGGAGTGGAATCAACTAGCTATTAATCATGACTACTCTTAAAATTTGTCGGAATCTAACGTCGATAATTGGCAAGCTCAGTTTGCTGATGTGATCCCGAAAGTTGACCAAAGAATTTTTATAGAAAATCTTTCTAGAGCAAGTTCTTCTGCTTCCAGGTTTATCTACAGGCAGTTGAATCACCAAATAAATTCAAATGTCAGTTATTTCCGAAAAGAATACTCAGCGTCCGAGATAAGCATTATATTTAGAGCTAGAGTAGAAATTTTGAATCTAAATTACATACCTCACCGAGGTGATCGGCCGCAGCTTTGTACTTTATGTAACAGAAGAGAAAATGAAGATATTTATCACTTTTTTATAGCGATCTGTCCAATGTTACAGGAAATTCGACGTTTATATTTTCAAGAAAGTGCCGAAACTTTATAATATTTTAAATAGACTTGTACAAATTAAGCCTGGGTTGGCTTCATTTGTACAAGTTCTGCAAACATGGCATTAGGTACTTATCGCAACAGTTTCCCATAAGTGGCGAATTTTCCCAGTTATATACACTTTACACTTTTATATTTTTCTTTGTTTTGAAATCAAATGAAATGTTATTTCAGGCAGACGGCAGTAAAGCCATGTCCTTATTCAAGAAAACTAATTGTTACGAATATTGATGAAATAAAGAATCTATCCATCCACCCATCCATTAATTCGCTACACAAATACCTACTCAAACTTAAAATTCAGTAGCCTATTCCCTATTGTGCTCGTTTGAAATTTTAAACACCAGTGGTTCAATTTCTGGCATTCCGCAACACAAAATGGAATAGTGGTCGTGAGGAATGATAACAACGTGTAGACACCTAGCGTTAACACATATGGACAAGCAATTACACACCATTCAGGCACCATTCATCTTAATGTAAAGCAATACACACACTGCACTCTCTTTTAGTCAACAATATAGGTTCTCAGTCTCACTCACTCAACTGAAACAATAGCAGGCAATGACAATATCTGTATGCGTATGAGCTTGTGCGAATAGTGTCTAAAGCAATGAATCATCTACAGTGCAACGAATACTTCACAGTGGAATACTGTGATGAAGAACATATCACACAACAAAAAATATAAATAACACCCAAGTCAGGTCACAAAATGTGTGTATGAACATGAAAAAATACTCGTTGTCATTCCTCATCATTCGTGAACTATTCGCTTTTTTTCGAATGCAAGCGAATGGTGTACCTACCTGTTTGAGTTTGAATGGTCAATTCATTCATCATTCATGGGCACAAGCAATGCGAAGGCTGGTATTCACGAGTGTTGTGTACTTTTTCTACAAGCATCACACTTGTTTCATCATTGTGAGCGTCAGACTAGGTTAGGTTAGGTTAGGTTGAATGGGGGGTGCAGCCACAAGTGGCAACACCTCACTCGTATCTCGAGGATCCATTGTGAAATCAGAGGATGAGGAAATTGGAGGATTGGAGAGGTGGATGGTTATTGTGGTAGGGAACTCCCACTGAACCATTTGGAGCCCTGAGTAAATTTCAGGACGTTGCTCAGTGGGAGGTTAGAGATGTCGCCCAGTTCGTCGAAGAAGTATTCTCCGAGGATTTTTTTCCGAGTGTGGGCTAAGCTAGGACACTCACAGAGGAAGTGGAAAGATCCCTCCTCTGCCTCCTCATCTTGGCATCCTCTACATAAGTCGGATGTGCTAATGCCCATTCTCATCATGTGGGTACCCAACGAGTTGTGACCCGTGAGAATGCCAATCAACAGAGAGAGCCGAGGTCTGCTTAGCTGGAGTAGAAATTCTGTTTTTTTCTTGGAAATATCTGGCTAAAGGTTTCTAGAGACTCGGCATGTTTCTAAAGATGACCACCTGTCATTGGCGATTTTTAGAAAATTGTGTTTGATTCTGCTTTTTTCTTGCTCTGGTGGCTTTAGAACTGAAGTGTTCGCTTCGCTGGATTCGAGTGCTGACCCGATTTTTGCCAGCTTATCCGCCATTTCATTACCTATAATGTCATGATGTCCAGGAACCCAGGTTAAACTAACTGTGTTTGTCTCACTGAGCAGTCTAAGGTTATTGCGACAGCTGTCTACTAGCCTGGATTTTGTGATAATGGATGAGATAGCTTTAATGGCCGCCTGACTGTCTACAAAAAAGTCAATATTTTTGTTGATCAAGTTTTGCGTAGCAAGGTGCTTCGCGGCTTCGCACACTGCGAGTACTTCTGCTTGAAAGACACTGCAGAAGTCGGGGAGCTTTATTGATCTATTCATGTTAGGGTAGTCTGAGAAGATACCGTTACTCAGGAATAGTGTACCATTCTAACGGGGAAATAATTATTGAAATCAGTTCCGTAGTTTCTAGGTTCCCGTTTACGTTTGCGTTCTTGTGGGAATACAGGGATAACATATACATATATAGCCTATGTCCATCTTCAGGCTCAAGACCATGTCTCTGAACCAAAATTCATAAAAATTGGTCAATAGTTTGACGGTTTTGGATAAAAAATAAAAATAGACAAACAGATTTCATTTCAGACTTATAATATTAGTAAATACTCCCATTCCCGTGGGAATATGGTGACCGTTCCCGTACGAATATGGGGAGGACTTACAGTACTTTATGTTATTCAGGGATAGTGTAGCATTCTTACGGTGGAAGAATTTTTTAAATCGTTGCAATAGTGTCAAAGTTCCCGTGAGCGTTCTCGTTCCCGTTGTAATATAGGGATAACAAATACAGCCTATGTCTTTTCTCAGTTTCTAGACTATGTCTGTACAAAATTTCATTTAAATCTGTTTACTAGTTTGGGCGGAAATGGTAACATAGAAAGGCGAACAGACAGAGCTACTTTTGCATTTATAATATTAGAAGACTGGTTCCCGTGGGAATATTCGAATGAAATGTAACGTATGTCCTTCTTCAGGTTCTAGATCATCATATATATAAAATTCTCGTGTCACGGTGTTCGAACTTGAACTCCTCCGAAACGGCTTGACCGATTTTTACCAAATTTTATACGCATATTCAGTAGGTCTGAGAATAGGCTACTATCTATTTTTCATACCCCTTAGTGATAAGGGCCATCTACCATTAACATTGTTTAAACTTTCCGGCTATTTTCAGCTTAGTCCAGCGGGTGTTCCTGACAATTTTTTTAAATAACTTAGATCCGAGCAACGCCGGGCGGGTCAGCTAGTCTCTGTATAAAATTTCATTTCGGTTCTGTAGCTTGGGCGATAGATGGTAACATAGAAAGAAAAACGGACAGAGCTTCTTTCGCACTTATTATATTAGTAAGGACTCCGGTTCCCGTAGGAATATGGTGATGAATTAATTTTCAAGTTACTTGGGGATAATGTAGCATTCTAATGGTGGAAGAATTTTCGAAATCGGTGCTTTAACTTCTAAGTTCCCGTATACGTTCCCGTTCCCGTGGGAATTTATGGATAAAATATATAGCCTATGTCCTTTTTCAGGCTCGAGACTGTCTCTGTACAAAATTTCATATCAATCAGTTAAGTATTTTGGGCGTAAGACGGTAACATAGAAAGTCGGACAGACAGAGTGACTTTCACATTTATAATATTAGTAAGGATGTGGGAGAAAAAGTCTGAAACTCCTATTGCTCTTCAGCTCAGCTTTTCATATTCGTTTCCCTCCACTTCGGATATCGAACTAAAACGGTTGCGTATGATAAGCTCATTGAATTCTGACCATGACAGCATTGTTGCATGATGTAATATAAACCGAGTAGATTTCAAGGCTTCGAAAACTCAAAGTTGTCACTTTGAAAAACTGCCAGTATCTGGTATGCGTGTAAACGAGGATCTTCGTTGGAGCCTTATAGGACAACATAACATGCGTAATTCGTGGAATACAGGCGGCAATATGCGAAAAAGTGGCTCAAAACTGGGCCTTCTGAATGAACCATCTGAAACTGAGCCGCGGACAACGTTTACGTTACGTAATCTTGAAAACGTAAATGGCACAAACCAAATTATCGGTCCAATAAAAGTTTTAAATATAGGTATGATGCAAATTTGAGTGTTTTATTCGATTCTTTAAAAAAAAAACTGCGCTTAAAAAATAACACTTTACTTGCACACTCAACCAGCGATGCCAGATTGAGGGATTTTTCGACCCTAAAGGGAAAAAGGGAAAACCAACCAAGAAAACGGGAAAAACAGACACCTTCAAATGTTTCACATTATAATAAAATTTGTTTCTCATGAGCTATAGCATGATAGTAAATTCAATAAAAAGTACACAACCCTTCGTCTTTCCATTTGCTTCCAACTTAATTTTTGCTCTGGAAAGATCTTAAAATAAATAAATAGGGTGGCGCAACAGAGCGAGGAGCCCCTGGGCGCTGGGCCTAGCGCATTTCTCACAACCATGCCTTCTGAGGGAATGGAGGGACCTACAATTTTCTGCCGGTTCCGAACTGCTAATTGAGAGAGCGCTTTTCATGGCAATGAATTTACTAACGGAGGACTTGCCAATTCCTCGCGAAAGGCGATACACGTGGAAAAACATTTTTGCCTCTGCTGGTATTCGAACCTCGAACCTCTGGGCTAGCAGGTGGACATGCTAACCATCACGCCAATGGTAACACTCTGGAAAGATTTGACATACAAAATATTTCCTGTCTATGTGAAGAAGAAATTCCACAAAAATCAATACAGTGTGAGGTACTACAAACACATACGGTTTGTCGCAGGGTCGGAGTGCAGTTAAATTATAAATTGATTAGGGCCAACCAAAAGACTATTAAATATGTAATGGAAATAAATAAAATTTATTTAGATTAAGCAATATTTTGCCAATTAAACTTGTTTGAGCCATGAAGATTCAATTAGATACACAAATAATTGTATTTATTTTTTGAGTTTTACTTATTTCTTTACAAAATATTTATGTATTTTTTCTTTAAAAATGTTTCAATATTTTATTTATTACGTTCACAAAATATTAGATAACATTAAAAAGTTTACTTCATGCTGCGGGCGCTGAACAAGTACAAGCGCCTATGCATAACCAACAAAAACGAATGCGCCTGTGATTGAAATCCGAACTTTGACAGATTTGGTTGGTTGAAAAAAAAAATTTAGTCCCGTTTTGCATTCTTGTATATTCTATTCCAGATTCTAGTTCATTCATTTCACAAAAGCGCTTCTGCTCTGCCAGCTGGTTGGTACTGCAAAATTAATAAATTCGTTGCTTGCACGTTAAGTTTTATGTATTTATTGCTGGTGGTCACTGTTTATACCATTTTTCTTCTGGATTTCGACCTATCCTTAATTTTTCGGATTAATCAATTTTTTCTGCTTCCTCAAAGTAATTATTCCAATGCGAAATGGGTATGTCTAAATGGATATCAATGTTTTATGGTGTGAATTAGATATAAACAAGCATTTGTTGGCATTTCAGGAAAAAGGCAAAAGGAAAAAATCAATTCAGCTGCTTCTTCATCTACAGAGACTGATGTCGATTTCTGTTGGTAATCCGGAAAAACTCTCCGATCCGGGATGCCAAAGTAACACTTTTATTTGTTTTGAAGTTTCGTTGCTTGTATTGTGTATCGGTGTGAAACGTCCGTTACGTTCGTAAACATGGCTGACGTCGAGATGGACTGCGACTATGATTTCTTTCGCAATGGAAAGGGAAAAATTTGATTCCTCGAAGGCAAAATTGTTTTGCAAGACAAGTGGAGTAAGTAGATACACACATTTTTTAACAATTGCACATAAAAGTTTTCTATGACGTATAGCTGGAGAGAGGGTACTAGCCAATTATAATGAAGTGGCAAACTTCTTTGGCCTACCACAAAAATCCGGGCCTGTAGCCATGGAAGCTGCAAAAGAACACAGTGCAGTTAAGATTTATCTTGATATTTCATAATATGATCTAATCATTTATTTATTAAGTACACAAATGGTCTGACGAGGAGACTCACACGCTGCTGGGTCTGTACAGTGGGAATATGGAACTTGTCGGGCCAATGAGGAAATTCCGGGTAAAGAAAGAAATGTGGAGCTACATTGCCAGAATGTTCGAAAATCCATGCTAAAGAAATCGCTGAAGAACAAGCAGAAGGCCGCTCTAAGACGTAATAAAAAAAAGCGAAAGGCTGTGATTAAAAGCCACAGGAGAAGTGGGGCAGTTAGGAAGAGAATCCCTTTCGAATCGTCTATGGAGAACATAATACAAAAAGACGATTCTCTCCTCCCCGAGGTCGTCATATCTGCCAACAAAATAATGAGAAAAAATACTTTGATGGACCAGCCTTCGCCGTCTGCCGCACCTTCGATGTCAGCCGTACCCTTCACGTCAGCCGTACCCTCGACGTCATCGTCAGCCGCATTTTCGTCTTCCGCATTTTCATCTTCCGCCGAAGCATCTCAGCAAATGTCTCAACAGCAAGTCACCACTGACACTTTTTCATCTGCAGTTGAATGCGAAGATGCTCCTGCCAGAAAAAAGTTAAGTGTCAAAATGAAAAGCTGGCCGACAAACTCATTGCAAGCAGAGGCCTTCGTGCTGCCAAAAAAGAAGAGATGAAGATGAAAAGACACGAAGGAAAGATGAAAAAAAGCGAATATCGAGAACCTTCTCCAAAAATTAATTGATGCTGTGAATAACATTAATTAAAACGATTAGTTTGGTTGCAACTACTGTGCACCTACCTAAAAATTGTTAACGTAAAGACTGTTTAGGTTTAAGATAAAACTGCCGCGAATTGGAAAAACTAGTTTTAAGTTAAGCTAAGTTTCATACATATGAAGTCTGTATTGTTTTTGTTTTTATTACTATTATATACTATATACATATGAAGTCAGTATTATTTTTGTTTTTATTACTATTTATATTTTTATTAAAAAATCTCTGATAACAAATTTGTTATTCGCGTTCTTTTTATATTCCCCAACTGTTGCTGCTCACTGTCTCTTTGGGAGCTTTCTATTGTAGTAAATGTGTTAGCGTTGTCGTTGTTTTCTTGGTCTTCTTGTTCTCTGTCTTCGCTCCAAAGATCTCCTTCATTTATGTAAAGATTGTGTAATACACAACAGGCTAAAATGAACTTTCACATGCGTTCAACAGAGAGGAGTTCCAACTCTAACAGCTGCCTGAATCTTGTTTTGAGCAAGGAAAACGAGTTTTCAATTTTCACTCTCGTTTGGCAGTGTTTTTTTGTTATACTTCCGCTTACTGTTCGTCATGTTTCCTATATATTTATAAGGCGTCATCAGATATTCCCTTATTGGATATGCTGCGTCACCCAACAAGTAGTATTCTGTTCCACATATTCCCGGAAGGTCGCTGCTAATAAAAGAAAGGTCGAAAACTCTTGAGTCGTGTATTTTGCTTGGAGAACCGACAAACACATCGATGAAACGCTTTTCGGCATCGCATTGTACCTTGAAGAGTCAGAGATACTAGGTAGTGGCGGTTGATGTAGGTCGAACGATTCTTATTTGCCGGTTTCGATACGTAAGTATATATGTAGCATCCATCGATGCATCCGAGAACACCAGAAAAACCTGCAATCTGGAAATAAATATAGTTTCAAAATAAGCGGTTTAAACAAAACAAAAGCACGACGCACCTGTTTAAATTTTGCTGCAGTTTGAAGCTTTTCGTCTTCTGTAGAAGAGAACTTTATAAAATTTGGAGATATTTCAAACATGAACTCAAGAACGTTGGTTAAATTTCTATATATTGTAGAAATTCCAATGCTAAATAGATTAGCCAATTCCCTGTAAGAATCTTTATTTGCAGCAAACCTCAAATTGAAATTAATGAATCTCAGCTCTTCAATAACCATTATTCTTAGTTCTTACCAGATAAACGCCAGAACTTGCACTTTAGCGGGGACTTCCTTTCTACCACCACAATCAATTTTCCTCTTGAAGTGTGCTGAGGCCTTGTATTTTCCGCATTGCTTTTGCTAACCCGAAACTGTGCGCGAAGCTGCAGAAATATAAACTATTTATAATATAGATACTAAAAAGTTAAAAACGCATTGAAATTACCTCTTCTTTCGAATACTTTGCAACAACATCTTCAATAAAGTTTCCAACAAGTGGCTTTTTGCCAAACTCTTTCAATAAAAACTGAACTGCTGCCATATCATCATCATCTGACGACGATGATGATTACGTTGAAGACGATGAAGAGGACAATAATTCACTTAAAACCACAGGAATATGGCTTAAAATGTTTTTAGAATTCATTTCACAAAATTAATATTGTTTTGAGGTCACTTTTTTTCAATTTTTAGAAGTGTCAAATGATATTTGTCAATTTGACGCCAACAGTGTTTCAGTGTGTGAGTGCTTCTGGCTTCGCTTCCTTCTTCAAATAAAGAATCAAATTTCTCTTTTTTCGAGGAGAGGAACTGTCATTTGATGCCAATGGAACGGTTTGAGTTTTGAGAAGCGTTCAAAAGGCTTCCGAACGACCAATGGAAATCGACATGATACGGACACAGAAAGTGAAAAAAGATCAGAAACAAACAAAAATATTAAAACACTGCGTTCTCGATCTCAATACAGAAAAGATTGGGAATTATTACCTGATTTTAAACCATTGCTGTGCGAAAGAAAGCAGTCAGCATCAACTGCATCCACATCCACTTTTGCAAAAAGCGGTGAAGTTCGTGCTTATTGTAAGGTATGTAATGTAGATCTCTTACCAAAAAAAACCAAAATTACAAAAGCACGGACGGACACAAGAACATCAAAAAAAAAAAAACTTGACTGCGCTGATGGAAAAACGTCAACCGTAAATGTCAAATTTTGTAATTACTCCATTTGAACTAAAGACAAAAAGAAAAACATTGGAGTTAAGATTGTGTGCATTTGCGGCAGAGCACAACATAGCTCTAAATTCAATGGATCATCTTATGGGAGTTAAAAGGAGTAAAATTTTGCAATAACTGATTCAAATATTGTAAAAAATATGAGCCTCGGCAGGACGAAAGCAACAGCGATTATTAAAAATGATACCGGTAGATTTAGCTTCGATAAACTTTTTTTAAGAAATTTTAAGAAATCAAATGTTTTCAATTATAATTGATGAATCCACCTCGGTAGATTCAACAAAAAGTATGGTTGTCATTGTAAGTATGTAAACGCAAACATGAATGTTAGGGAGTACTTTTTGTCTTTAATTGAAGTTCCCGAAGCGAACGCTTAAAATCTATTTCTAAAATTTACTGACTTATTTTATAGCTTTGATATACCCTTTGAAAAAACTTGATTGTTTTTGCGTCCGATGGTGCCAGCGTAATGATTGGCAAATACAACTCAGTTTCGAAACTTCTTAAAGAAAAAATTCCTCATTTATTTACAATGGGATGTATTTGCCACACATTCCACCTAGTTGCTAGTAGTGCTTTCAAGAATCTTCCAGACGATGTTGAAATCTTATGTCGCGATATTTTTTTCCCATTTTCACTGTAGCGCAAAGCGGCAACACTTGCTCAAAGAGCTTAAAGTTTTTTGTACCCCAACAAAATGTTGCATCCAAGTCAGACACGTTAGTTGTCATTGCACGCTGCAGTGAAAAGAATTGTAAACCAGTTTCAGGCATTGCTACTCTACTTTACTGGAACGTTTTTAGAAGACACTGTAAACAAGAAACAATGCGAGAAGATATATCGCCTCTTAGAAAAACTTAGAAAAACCAACTTCTATCCTTTATCTCCAATTTCTGAATTTTTTTCTGCCACTATTTAATAAACTTAATTAAGTTTAGTTTATTTATTGAATGCTTAACAACTGTAAGATACAATATCTTTTAAGGTAGTTATAAGCTAATTTTACAGAAAAAAGCTAGATAGACAAAGAAAAAATGTATCAAAATTAAAAATTAAAAATTATGAACAAAATTTAAAACTCCAAATACGATTTACAGAATCACTTATATATTACTTCGAAAGTGATTTATTAAGACCTTTTTAATTCTTGTTGCGTTTTGGATTCCTCTAACATGTCGCGGTAACGACTTCCAGGAATTGACAAAGAATTGACGCTCAGATGTTAAACACGAATGGTGAGGCTGAATTAGCTGACGAGGTCTTACCGAAGTCGCGGTAGTAATTTTATCAAAACAATATTGTGGTTTTTTTTTTTTTTATAATTAACGCGCACATCAAGGGGTTATGACTACCCTTATAATGTTATTGAACACAGTGCGAGCATTTAGGAAAATAGGAGAGGATTTGAAAGGAGACACCGATGCACGTTGCTTTTGAATCTTTGTAAATCGTAATGCAGGGGAAACACAGAGCCAGGTAAAGCATTCCACATTCGGGTGGTGCGACTAAAATAAGAATCTCTATACTTGACTGTACGCCCGAAGTTGGGCTCAAGGCAGAACTGATGAGCATTCCTAGCGAGGCGGGTGTTGCGGCTAAATTGTTTCAAGGGAGGAATGCAGCTGGCTATTTCACTAGAGCACTGTTTGTGGAAAAAGCGATAAAAGAGAGAGAGAGACAGGTGACGTTTCGACGATGTCCAAGAGAATCAATCAATTCTACGATTGAACTATCACCTATCAATCTTAACGCTCTATTTTGTACCCTATCAAGTAGGCGCAAAGATGTTTGAGAAGCACCTGACCAGATATGAGAGTTATACTCCAGTTTTGGGCGGATGAAGGCCTTATAAATTGTAGCCAGATCAGAGGGGGTGAAGAATTTCCTGCATCGTCTTAAAAAACCTAAGCATTTAGCAGCGTTTTTGGCGACTTCAAATATGTGGTCATTCCAACGAAGATCATCGTTTACACACATACCGAGTACTGACAGCTTTTCGGTTTCTTCGATGCAGGTACCATTCATGGATAATGGCAATGGGGGAATGTTAAGCTTCAACGACAAGAGACAGCATTGAGTTTTCGAAGCATTGAATTCTATTCGGTTCATAAGACCCCATGAAACAATGCTGTCAAGGTCAGAATTCAATGAGCTTATCATACGCAACCGTTCCAGTTCCACATCCGAAGAGCAGGGACGTGAATTTGGAAACGAATATGAAAAGCTGAGGGTCGAGTCGTCAGCAAAACAGTTAAGTGGATTAGAAGTTTCAGACAAGAGATCATTAATGAAAATGAGGAAGAGGGTCGGAGACAAAACGGAGCCCTTGGGCACACCAGCATTTATTAAGTGGGTATCAGACTTGAAGCCATCCAACACAACTTGTATTGAACGGTCGGAAAGGTAATTTCTAATCCAACGAAGAAGAGACTCATCGATGCCAAAAGCACGCATTTTCGATAAAAGAGCCTGATGCCAAACTCTATCAAATGCTTTAGAAATATCAAGCGCAATAATCTTACTTTCTCCAAAACAATGTAAAGATTGGTTCCACTTTTCGGTGAGATAAGCCATCAAATCACCAGTGGACCGTTTGCTACGAAAGCCGTACTGACGGTCATTAAGAAGCTTTCGTTCTTCAAGATATTTCATAAGTTGACGGTTTATCAACGTTTCCATGACCTTGGAAAGAAGGGACGTTAGTGCAATTGGACGGTAATTGGAAGGGGAGGAAGATTCGCCTTTTTTAGGGACGGGCTGGACAAATGCAGTTTTCCATCTGCTCGGAAAAATCAAAGCAGAATAGGAAAGATCGAAAAGTTTACGCAGTGGTTTTGCCAGCGTAGAAGAACACCTCTTCAGAATAACGGCGGGGATACCATCTGGACCAGCGGATTTATGTATGTTGAGATCTTTGAGGACTCTCGCAACCGAGCGAGTTCGAAAAAATATCTGCTTCATCAAAGAATTTGCAGAATCGAGCTCAGGCGGAGCCAATATGCTATGAGGAAGTGTCGAGTTGGCAGCAAATTGAGCTGCTAGCAAATTGGCTTTGTCGATGGAACTGACATACGGAGAGTCATTGAAGACGAGAGTTGGGACCGATGACGTGGTCGAGTTCTTAATGTTCTTGACAAAAGACCAAAAGTTTTTACTTCCTTTTGGACACAATAGTATTTTTTGCCTTACTTTTTGGTCATGTAAGAACTTAGTCCTTTGTATTTGAGCATTACAGATATTTCTAGCCCTTTTGAACAAATTTCGGTTTTCTACAGTCGGGTTGTCTTTAAATTTTCGAAAACTACTTTCTCGATCCCTAATCGCCTCTTTACAGCTTGAATAAAACCACGAATTCTCTTTGGGGATGATACTTTTTAATCTGTGAGGAACAAAATTTCTCATGCCGTTGAGAATTACGTTAGATATCATATCAGCTGATGCATCAACGTTTCCGTCGAGAAAGCACAATGACCAATTAAAATTTCGAAAGAAATTATTCAGGCCGTCCCAATTGGCTTTCTCGTATTGCCATACAGTTCTTTTGGGGACTTTCTCTTTTATTACCGTGACGGATAACGAAAAATCTACCGATATGACACAATGGTCCGATTTGCCTAAAGGAGATGATACTACAACCCTGTATTTTTCGGGATGAGAAGTGAGAAATAAGTCAAGAGTGTTGGCCGCATGGCCTTCAATATCTGGAACCCGAGTGGGCTCATCAACAAGTTGAGTTAATTCGTTAAACTCAGCGAAGATCTCAACATATTTTCCTTCGGGTGTTGTGTGGCCAGAATGTCGAAGCCAACCAGAATTGTGTACATTGAAATCGCCCGCAATTGCGATTTCAGTGTGAGGATAAAGGGAAATAATTCTTTTTATGGACTCAGATAGCGCATCAAACTCGTTAGAGGTTGAATTGCTATCTAAATTGGGGCTTCTAAAAATAAAACAATAATGAATGATATGCTTACGGACGGTGAATTTTAACCACATGAAATTAAAGTTCGTATTGGAACAAAGGCCGTATTGTGGTAGAAGCTGGTAAGCAATATCATTTCGAACATAAACGGCGAGGCCATGGGAGGAAAAGAATAGTGGCACTAAGCTATATCCAGGCAGGTTGAATTCTGAGGGATCAGAACCAACACCCACCTGTGTTTCACTTAGTGCCAAAACAGCTGGCCTGCATTTTGCAGTGTGAGCGTACACAGCAAAGAAATTCGATCGCAACCCCCTAATGTTACTAAAATCGACCCGAAATTTACCCGACATCACCATTCACAAAAACACACAAAACAAAATATCGAACGCAGACGCTATCTAAGTAAAATCAACAAGTGCAAATCTTATTGGGAAACCAAAAAATAATTACTAGCGGTGTTATGTCCAGCAAGCAATTTGATTTTGATTCACCAACGGGATCAACACCGTTGGTCTCACTATCCGCCTAGCAAACCCACAGTCTCATTGACTGCACACACCACCCAGATAAGATAAGAAATTATCAAATCGAAGAAATGTGTGCAGTCACTGAGACTATGAGAGTGGTGTGGGGGAGGAGAAGATAAGGAGGTATATGCACAGTGTTTGGTCTGTTGATGGGCTTTTTTTTTTTTTTTGCTTAATTAAATTTTTGAAGCACAGCGCACTGAATAATAATAAATGCACAAGAAACTTGATCACTTTTTCACAGAATGTGTTTTGATCACGGCGCGGCGGAGGATAAGATTTTTTGATTATTGATTTTACGTTTGTTTTATTGTTTTTTCGGTGTAATTATTTTTTTAGGGGTAAGAAATCTATTGCTTTATTAAGTGAACGGGGGAATGGTAAGCGGACACTTGGCACGGTGCGTGTTTACGCGTTCGGTAGCAGATCGGCACTGAAGTTGGTTGGCGTGTAATGAGTATGTCAGAAAGCAAAATTAAATTTCGAAGCTCAACATATCTGTCAAAGGATATCCCCAGCAACATTTTAAGCAACAAGATAATCTATCGTATCTATCTTCGTAGGCCAAAGACGAAACGTACGGTACTGTTAAAGGCGACATTGAGTTTTCGCTTGCTTACATAGTTGCAATTACAGTAAATTTCACAGCCGTACATCAAGATCGGAATTACTAAAGTCTTTGCAAGAAGTAAACGTGTTTTAAAAGGTGGTCCGAGTTACCCATAAAGTACGAAGTACACCATACACTTTGGCAACAAGTGTGTTTATATGGTCATCCCAAGTCAAGACATGGTTAAACTAAACTCTACATAATTTATTGGGTAATTATTCAATACAATTGGAGGAAAATACTCAAGACCAAGACTTTTTCTTGAAATAACGATGCATTTGGATCTTTTCGGGTTTAAAATGAGACAGTGTAGCTCGGACAAGCTTTGAATTTTTTCGAGATCTTTGTTGACACAAAAAGCTCCATGCTCTATGAGCCCAAGGGGACAGTTAAAATACAATTGGACGTCATCTGCGTACATATGAGAAGAGCAATTATCAAATAAAGACGGGAGTTCATTAACGTACATCGAAAACAGTAAAGGACCAAGTATAGAACCCTGTGGGACACCTGTAATGTTCGGTAGGAAGCTAGACAATCTACCATCAACTTGGACTGCTTGTTTTCTATCAGCTAAATAAGAATGAATAAGCTTAGTGGGCACTCAATGAAAAATTGAATTGATTTTTAAGCTTTTGACATAAATTAACGTGGTTGACTGTGTCGAAATCGAAGCAGAGCCAAAAAAGTAACCTCATCTCTATCCAAGAATTGTCTTATATGTATCTTCAGTAACGTTTAAAAGAGCGGTAATACAGCTGTGTTTTTTACGAAAACCAGACTGCTTCGGTTTTCAACACCTTTAGCATTTTTCGAAATTGGTATGATTTTGGCTTTTTTCCACAAATCCGGGTAAATTCCTGACGTGAGAATAGTGTTGAACAAATAGGTGAGATAAGGCAGTATTATTGGTAGAATAAGATACAGAAATTTTGGATGAATTTCATCCAAACCAACAGCATTTGACTTTATAGAAAGCAAAGCTTCAACTACATCAACACTATCTGCAGCACGGAAGCCAAAGCCTGGATGGTCTGACTGGTCGGTAAATAATGACACATTCCCTTCGATAGGCAATTGAGCTTGTGTTGATTGCACGGCAACAAAAGTTTCGTTAAGGGTATTACCATCAACGTTCATTAGGAGCCCACTTCTCGACTTGCCGATTCCCGTTTTACGTAGGTTTTCCCACAGTTGTTTTCCTTTTAACGAGGTACTAAGGTGGTGAGAGAGGATTTTTGATTTTTCCAATCGTATTTCAGTAACAAATTTGTTGCGGAGTGAATAGAAAGTACGCCTCAGATCTGCCAATCGGTAACGCTTCCACCTAGAATATGACTCATCTCGTTGTTGCATTAGGAATCTTATATTAGAAATAAACCATGGTTTATAGTCAGCCCCGGATCTAGGGGGGGGGGGGGGGGCAGACCGGGGCATATGCCCCGGGCGGCAAGTTTAAGGGGCGGCCAAAAAACAAGTTCGAAACTCGCTCCCGCTCGCCCACAGGAATCACAGAACGCTGCAGCACTCGTGTCTGCTACAACAAATCATTGCTCCCTAAAACAAACATCACACAAAAAGAGCATCAAAACCATTTCACACTACATATTCATTACCAGACCCAGCATATCTTGTGCAGGTAACGAGGGTTGCAAGCGCAAAAAAAATTTGCTACTTTTCGGTTCCAAAACAGCAACGGTAGTTGCGACCGAGAAGTGGACAACTTTTCTACTTGCCGGTAGCGTTGCCGAAGTGGCACAATTGTGCCATTTTGGCACCCTTCAGTCTTGATTGGCACCTTGGCACCTTTAGCTCTCATTTTGGCACCTTAAGAGCTTGATACATTTTAATGAAGAAAACTTAATAAAGTCATTTAAAAAAGACTGAAAAGATTGTTTTTTTTTTCAAGTAGTGAAATACACATATCGTGTGTGTGTGTACTTATTCATGCCCAAATACTTTTTGAAAAAGTAGGGTAAACGAACTAGTATCCCATTTTGTAACCATAAATGCTATAGCAGACACTTATTTACATTTTTCAATAATATAGCCTTCAAGTAAATTGCAAAGAAATCATTGTTGAAATTAATAAAACAACAATTCAGAAAAGTTCCATTTTCGTTAGTATCCGGACACCAACATTTAGTATCCGGACGCTTTAGTTTTAGTATCCGGATACAATCATTTTAAGAGGCAAGCTCTGTCCGGATACAGAAAATACATGATAATCGCACATAGTTAGTATCCGGACAGCATGTAACGCGACCGCACCACCTTAAACAATAAAATGAAGCGTAGTTCTTAAAATACGCATTTCGAGTACCTGAAACCTTGCATGCAAGTATAAAACACATTGAAGGACCCATGTGTGTTGACTTTTTTGGATTTTTTTGTGTGATTTATCTATCAATAGCAAAAAAGGTCCATGTGTCCAGATACTAACACTGTCCGGATACTAGTGCGTTTACCCTATTTGTTATTTGTGTTTTTAAATATCTCTCTACCTTTGAAGGGCTGGTGGCACCCAGTTAGCACCTTTGGTTACTGAAAATGGCACCTTAAAAAATTTTACTCCGGCAACGCTGCGTTGCCGGTTTCAAAACGGCGAGCGAACGGAAGCACAGTTAAAAGGAAGTCAAAAGACAAAGTGGACAGATCGCATTTTACTATCATTATAAGTTTTTGTACTTTCTTGTCGATCATCTAATTGTGCTGTTGTCATATCAATAATCAATAAATCTTTCACAGCTAATCGATTGCCTTTCAAGGTTAGTTTGTTTTATTTATAACTATAAGTGTCCGTCCGTGGCTAAGTCCTGCTCTAGTTACATCTAGAAAAAACCATTATCATTTCTCCGCTCGTAAATTGTAGGAGGGGAGCCTAGGACGCTAAATTTGCAGTTACTAAAGCGTCATGGAGACTTATTGGATTGTGAAGTTTACGTTCTAAAACGAAAAAAAGTGAATGGAAGTTTTCCATTTCAGTGGGTCGAAGTGCGTGTATGAACTTTTAAAAATGTAAAAAAAAAACGGTCACATTGAAATACTCGAGCGCGTCAAATATTCATAGAGTATACGCGCTTTGTCTTTCTAATAACAGATAAATATTAATCTTACTATTAACTGGGGGCAAATGGGCGTAAAGAGAGGTTGAAAAAAAAAAGTTATTCGAGCGTGTCAGATTTTTAAAGTGAATGTCTTGCAAAATAGACGAATTCCGAAACATAAAAAACATTTCGATGAGATATGTGAAGATGAATTACAAACACTCAAACCTGTTCAACTCTTTTCTAAAGAAATAATGATGGTATTTGATCGAATCATATCAGAAATTAAAAAGAGATTTGATTGTGCCACCATGCTGAATATGAACTTCGATTTTCTTAATGGCTCTAATATTTTGAAAATGTCAATTGAAGAACTGCAAAAGTATGGAGCGGATCTGGCTAAAAAATATGAGCTAGATGTGAGCACCGTTGAATTCTGTCAGGAACTCTACGTTTTTAAAGAGCAAACTCCGCTTTTATTTGGTGACATTGAAAAAGCTAACGGTTTCTATCTCTTGCAACAGATCTATGCGCATGATTTGCAGGATGCTTTTCCAAATATTTGTGTTGCTTTGCGAACTTACTCTACGCTTCCCACGAAGTCTTAGCAAACTAAAACTAATTAAAAATTATTTGCGATCATCTATGAGCCAGGAACGCTTATCCAGTCTAGCAATCTTAGCGATAGAAAATCGAATCGCACACGAATTAAATTATGATAAGGTCATAGATTTATTTAATGAACAAAAAGCTCGAAGAGTAAAATTGTAATTGCAAATGATAAAAACAATAGTAAATTTGATTTTGTCTTTATTATAAAAATTTTTATTTTAAGTCCTTTCCTGTGCTGTATATAAAATATATATTCTACATATCTGTAAATAAATAGCATTAAAACAGAAAAAACAGCGGTTTAAGTATTTTTTCTGAAAGGCTTGTGTCCAGTTGTCAGTCAATTAGTGAAGATCTGATAGCTGAATAATAAAGATTATAAAGGTGAAAGCAAATATAAATTGGTGGGGGCGGGATTTTTCAGTATTTGCCCCGCCTTTAAAAAATTTAAGATCCGGGGCTGTTTATAGTTAGGCTTTAAAATTTTGATCTTTACGGGAACGTAAGTGTCAAAAAGAATTTTTATATTTTGAGTTAAGAACTTCAGCTGCTCATTTGATGACTGCATATAAAAAATATCATCCCAGTTAGTTGCTCTTACATGTTCTTCTAAGAGTTGAACATTGATGTTATTGAAATCACGATACAAAATTACCATACTCGAGTGATCAAAACTAAATTTCAGGGTTAAAAAGATCAAGTCATGCTTGGAAAAAGCAGGGGCAGAGAGTTGATCATATAAAGCTACGTCCTTTAACACGTTGACTGCACATGACCCACCGGTGGGTCAGGAAATTTTTCATCAGGAGGCCACATGTACCACCGGTGGGTCAGATGCTATATGTTTCTAGAAGTTCATTTTCTTCGTGGCCTGCTGGCAAAATGTTTTTATTTTTTCCATGGCATGTAGTTAAAAGTCCATTCTTTGATCTAAAGAAAAAATTAACACGGTATGGGAAATATAATGGAAGTTATGAGCACTTTTATTTGAATAATAAAAAAAAAAAACAATTCATAAATATGTAAGAGGAATGAAACTGATTTTATATGAAAATTTTGTGTAAATAAGTACTTTATATTCTTAGTAATATTAGAAGAAAAAGATAAAAATAAATTCAGTGTTTTTTCTTGAAGCATTCCAGGCAAAATGATGGTTTTCCATCGCATTTGTTGCAAAAAGTTGAAACTTTTATGGCTTTTTTTACTGCCTCATTCCATCCCATAATTTTGAAAAATTCGCCATAGCAGTTCGAGCAGCGTTTTCTAGTTTTCCTGTTATTTTGGTCTCTTGATGCGTATTCTTCAAGAGCATAAGACGAAGAAGATTGGGGTCCCACAAGTACGTTGGTAGTTGTTTGTGCACATAGTGCTTGGCATATCGATTTGCGAAACTGGGCGATTTGAATGTTTTTGCCAGTTTTATGCTTGTATACTACCAACGCATTATTGACAACAGATGTTGAGAGCAAATACTCGAAAGCAATTTTGTGGTACCACCTAATTGTCTTTCGCAATGGCGTGAAATAACACGCCATTTGATCAGAAATGTCAATACCTTGCTTAGCGTGGTTATAATCGATAACCATTTTCAGCTTTTTTTACTTCTTCTCCATTCCGATTTCTTTTTCCAGTTGCCATTTCGTCTAGGCCATGTTTCGTGTTGAGCATAAGAACATCTCGCTTATCCCTCCATTTGGCAACTACGACAGCTGAGTTTTCTCGTCCAACAATTTCCCCTTTTCTAAGCCTTGCATCTGTTACCTCCTTAGGATTGCGTTTACGATTTTTGCGCAGCGGCCCTATCAAATGCGTCCGGCGAGAGATTAAAGTCTTTGCTAAGGCTACAGAGGTGTAAAAATTGTCGGTCGCCATAGTTCTGCCTTTGTCGAGATATTTTTTCGCTAAGTCTTGGACTATTTGGGTGCTATGCGAAGTTGAGTCCGTTGGAACGCCTCTTTGATTCACATAACTGTTTTTCCCGGCATACACGGAACTAGTGTAGGTATACCCACTAGGATCATAACGCTTGTAGATTTTCACACCGTACTTGTGAGACTTTCCAGGATTATACTGGCGGAACTGAAGTCTTCCACTCCAGGGAATCATGGACTCATCCACAACCAGGATCTCACCATGACTTAGAGAATTCGTAAAGTTTTTTTCTAATATTTCCAAAAGACCGCTGACCTTACCAAGACGATTGCTACCAGCTGTTGAATTATCGGCAAAATCAATAAATTTCAAAATCAGTTGAAAACGGTTTCGTGACATCACTTGAGGGACAAAGGAGTTCTTGAAAAATGAATCGGTGCTCCAATAATCATTTATAGATAAGTATTTGAATATAACGAGTCCGAAAATTTTTTTTATTTCTGGAACATCCGTATCAACCCATCGCTTTACGCGTGAATTTCTAGTTATGGTTCTACTAGACAAAGTATTTTGAGCATTCAAATTTGTCTGAAGAACTATCAGCTCATACACTTCTTGAGTCACCATGAGTGAAAAAAAATCAAAAGCATCCATAGAACTGGAACGCACCAGACTCAAAGGTTTCCACAAAATCAAAAGTTTTCAAGGAAAGTCCATCAACAGGTGTCCAAGTATCAGAAATATAAACTTCATCTTCAGCTGACTCTTCATCAGAAATTTCCATTGCAAAATCAGAATCGGACTGTTCATCAGAAGCAGAAGGAAGATACTCGTCAGAATCTGACCCTTCAAAATCAACTTCCTCTCTCTCATCAGAAGACGTTCCATAAAATCTCCTCGGATCCATTTCTTATCGCAAATAAATCAGTTTATTTAGTTCTAGAGAAAAAAAAAAACCGAATGAGCAGAAAGTAACGGGTACTCATTTACTTTTTTGGAACCATGACCACCGGTGGGTCATGTGGCACCACACACATGTATGCATTATCAGGGTGCCACATGACCCCCCAGTGGTCACGCTCCTAAAACACAAAAAAACACCACAATTTTAGTAAAAACAGTACAACACTGATAAACACACAATAAAACATACTTTAACAAAAAAAAGCACTTGGCACTCTGGTAATGTTTTTTAATTTGCACGTGGGCAGTCAACGTGTTTTAAGTTACTTACTAGAAATAGGTCCAAAAGAGTTGCATCTCCTCCAAAGAAATGAGTTGGTGTACTTGTATTTACATGTCGGATTGCAAATGCAATCTGAAGATGTACGGCGAAATTTTTAAGCGATTCAATTTTTATCATGAGGGTCAAGTCTTTAAGCTTCTCGAATTTTTTAATACAATGACCTTAATATATAAAAGTATTTCTTCGCAAATTCCGTTTTGCAGGCACTTTCCTTTTTTATTTACTCAATCTGAACTAAGTGACCTTCACATGGAATATAGATCTCTAATAAACATTGACATATTAGCTATTCCCTCTGAAAATATTCAAGAACTTTGGAATGATGTCTTATGTTATGAGAATGAAAAATTCTTAAACATTAAAAAACTTGTTTCATATATTTTTTGTCTTCCACACAGTGGAGCAATTGCTGAGAGAGCTTTTTCAAGAGTTAATTTAAATAAAACTAAAATAAGAAACAAACCTGAAAGTCCAACACTTTGCGGGATTCTTCATACCAAATTATTAATAAAAAACGATAGTTGGTTTCGGCCTACTGCTTGTTCGAAACATTTTTTCAAATGCGTTTTTCAATTTAGCTGATAACTGTTTTCTTATCACATGTAACCAAGAAAATGGTACGTCAAAACATCACAAAAGTTCCCCTGACTACAAAAAAAATGTGTCCAAGATGTTTTGGTTTCAGCCTTCTGCCTTGAGCCTCTCTGACCCCCTGGCTACGTGCCTGCTGCACGGTGTGATCCTTAAGACGGTGTTTAGACTGGCGCAAGTCAACCGTGCAATTTTGACATTCCGCCACCCCGTCTTGTTCAGACTGAAAACTAATGTGAACACGATGGATTTATTTTGACGTTTATTTTGCCTTCAGATTTGGGGGGAAAAAAAAATTGAACTGAAAAAAGTATAAGGGTGGTATTCACCAAACAATCTTAAGAGCGCTCTTAAAGCTAAGAGGCTCTTAGTTTTAAATTTGGATGTGCTATTCACCAAGCAATAATAGGGTCTAGTCTAAGCTAATTCGAATATTCGAAAAATAAGGGTGTTGAGCCTGTGAACGCACTTTTTTCGAACTACTTCGACAGTTTCAGTGTCAATTGTCAAAATCAGCTGTTAGCAAACCAAAAACAGAAAAAATTTTCGGAAATTTAAGAAAAGGTAGAACGTAAAATTAATTCATTCTCTGTATTGCAAACCATAATTCGAATTTCTTATTTTTTTCAGCGCTCCTTCTCCTTCAATTTTGATTTTTGAATAACAACCACAAATGACGCTGTCAGTAAATTTCGAATTTTCGAAGTTATTTAAAACAACAACCGCTCATAACTTAAGAGTGGTAGCGACCACTCTTAAGTGTTATGAGCGCTCATAAATCTGCACTAATAGTGGTCGGTGAATAGGTTTATGAGGCACTTAGTTTAAGATTTCTTGGTGAATACCACCCTAAGTGTTTTGAAAAAATAAGCTGAAATCTTCCGAAATATCAAGAAAAATGAACTGTTCAGAAGAAGAAAGTGTTTTGGGATATATTAGTGCTTTTAATGCTGTGGCTTTATGCTGGTTACAAAATAAAAATAATAAAGAAAAAAGCGTGAATGGGTCAAGTCGTGGAAGCTAAGAAGAGCATACAGAGTTGCTTTCAGCTTGGTCCACAACGAACTGCGTCTTGAGGATAAGGACTCGTACAGGCGGTACTTGCGGATGAGTGAAGACTGTTTTACAGAAATTTTAGGACTCATAAGAGCTAAAATAGAACGAAAGGATACGCAAATGCGACAAGCAATTTCGCCTGAAGGGTGCTTATCATGCGTATTAAGATTCTTGGCCACAGGCGAATCATATAGGAGTATGGAGTTCCAAACGAGGATATCTTTGGCATTCATTTCTGAATGTGTTCCCAATACCTGTGAGGTTTGTATCAAAGTTTGGAAAAAAAATATTTGCAAGTAAGTAAATGTTTCAAGTTTTGTTTTAACAAATTTTAATAAATATTCGTTTTTAGTTTCCCGTAGGCGATAAATGGAAGGAAATTGCTGCAAACTTTGAAAATCGTTGGCATTTTCCGTGTTGCCTAGGCGCCTTGGATGGCAAACATGTTGCATTTAGGGCATCCAAAGCTGACGGCGCATTGTATTATAACTACAAGGGCTTCAACAGTGTAGTGTTATTGGCAGTGTGTGACGCTGACTACAAATTCACTTTTGTAGATATTGGGTGCAATGGGCTCATAAGTGACGGAGGCGTCTTGACACATAGTGCCCTTGCAGATATTCTTTCCCAAGCAGAGCGATTCCTACCAAACTGTAGAGTAATTAGGAACAACAGAATTTTACCATTCGTCGTTATTGGTGATGACGATTTTCCTTTGGAAAAACATTAAATGAAACCCTACCCGTATCGCACCACAGATGAATCCCAACAAACCTTCAATTTCCGGTTGAGTCATGCAAGACCGACTATTGAACATTCTTTCGGAATATTGTCCAACCGTTTTAGAGTGCTTCAATCCAATATTCATCTAAGACCCGAAAAGGTTATAAAGGTTATTCAAGCATGTTGTGTGTTGCACAACTTTCTGCTAGAGAAAAGTGTCAACTACGCTTCGGATACCAAGTTCAAAAATAGTGATTCTGCTGTGCTTAATCAAGAAAGTGAGAATAGGTCAAACAACCCCAAAAGGTATTCCAATGACGCTGGAAGAATCCGAAAAACATTCGCAAGTAAAGGAAGAAACTGAAACCGTAAATAAAAGATTTCAAAATGTTTAAGTTTGGAAATATATTTTTTTATTGTTTCTCGTTTGCTGAAGGCTCCAAATTTTTATAAATTTCTACTATTTGTGGCTTTGGATGCCTTATTAAAAAACATTTTGGTTCCAGTTTTAGTGGACTGCTGGCTTCAAGAGGGATTGTGCAAACTGAAAGCGTGGCTCTGCAGTTAGTTGAGCATTAACTCCATATGATGAAGACGGGTGTGTTGTCTGTTTATTAGTGACTATGTATGTAGGATTCGGTGAGGATGATCTATCTGGTGTTTGATGAAAAATGTGTGTAGCTGGATATGGTGAAATAGAATGCGATGAATGTTTTGTCTGATTATTGGTAACTGTGTATGTTTGAGGATTCGGTGAGGGTGATGGATCTGGTGTTGGATGAAAAATGTGTGTAGCTGGATATGGTGAAGGAGAATGCGATGAATGTGTTGTCTGTTTATTGGTAACTGTGTATGTTTGAGGATTTGGTGAGGGTGATGGATCTGGTGTTGATTGGGAAAACTCAATTGGGTATAGAGAGTTGATCGTGTGATCTCGTAGCAAGCGCATGTTATCTCACCTACAGCGGAAAAAAGTGCAGTAAACTTATCTAGGTGCTAGTTTCACCACCATAATCAGGGCTTTTATATGCCCATAGATAAAATTAATTTAACACAGATAGAGACTCTTCCAAAAAGTAAATTAACAGTGGAATCAAAAAATAAAAATAATAATTTTAGTGCACCAGAATGCATTCTGGGGCTCAAGTGCGAAACAATTGACAAGCATTACATAGCTACAAACCTTGTGAAACAACAACAATCTATGAGTTATCCATTGTGTAGTGCACAACTCATGACAGAAAGCGGCAACGATCAACGTGCAGTGACCAGTGTGTCAAACCACAGCATGGAAATCGAAAACGAAGTTGAGTGGACAAAGGTCATATCTAATCTTAAGCAAGCAGCGACCAATTATGGTACACATAAAAAGAGAAGACGCAATGACTCGGATGATACTGAGGAGCCTTCTTCTTCAAATTTAGCAAATAACCCATTTGCAATTCTTTCGGATTTATGTATCTAATCCTTCTTTTGAGCTACCTGGAAGTAAAAAGAACAGAACAGGAGACAAAACAAATTCAACTGAAGAGGAAACTAATCAGCCATCAACAAGTAAAAGTACAACTAGTGTGATTGATAAAAATGTAAGCAACAAGATTTTTTGCCCACCTATATTCATTTTTGGGGCTAACTGTAATTTGATTACCGATCTTCTTAGGTTATCAGCTTTTGAGTGTCAAGTAGAGAATCTTAGACATAAGTTTGTTAATATAGGATACCGAAAGACAAAAGTTTATGTAGATAACGCTAATGTTCACAAACTTGTAATTGAAAAGATTCGTGGAACAGGTATAGGGGCATTTTCATTTGCACCAAAAGAAACGAAAAGAGCGTCAATTCTATTGAAGGGTGTTGATGGTGATACCCATGTGGAAGCAATCAAACAAGCGTTGGTTCATGCTGCTCCAAATGTTAAAATTAATAAAGTAACACCATTTACAACAACTAAAACCAAAGCACAGGGTCTTAAGTTAAATATCTTTGTTGTTCAACTAGAAGTAGGCGAAAGTTTAAAGGAGTTAACAAATATTAGATATTTGCTTCACCAGAAAGTGTACTGGGAACGAAAACACAATAATATAGTAATTCGTTGTTATCGTTGTCAAAGATTTGGGCACACGGGAGAATGTTGTTCTTATCAAAGCCGTTGTGTCCTATGCGGAAATGAACATGATTCAGAGCTATGCTTACAATCTTTGAAGGCTTCGAAAGAAAATAACCAAGAACCACCTACGACCCAAACGCAAAATAGTTGGCCCTATTGAATACTTTTTAATAGAAATAGAATTATATAATATTATATATATAGTATAACAAAATGTGCAAACTGTAATCTAGAAGGTCATGCAGCAAACTCATCTAACTGTGAGGTTTATAAGAAATATAAAGAAAAAAGGATAGTTTTAACTCAAAGTGAAAGATTTGTAGCCAATAAAACAAAAACTGAGGTGCAACAAGTAGTCAAAAACTTAACTAGTAATATTTCTTTTGCAGATATAACTAAAAATGCAGCCTATTCTTATAAAAACCCAAAAGTAAGAACTATTTCGAAACCTCCACTAGAGGACAATGTTCCCAATTCGGGTGCAAACATTAGCGATTTCCTTAATGAAGCCAAAAGCTTATTTAACATTTCATTTAAAGAACTTTTGTTTAAAATCAGACAGTTTTGGCCTGCTTACCAAAAACTTCAAAACAAAGAGGACAAGATGTTTTCATATCTTGAGTTTGTGGCATCTATGGTAGTATGATGGACACAACAATTACCTTGAAAACCCTCTCGATTAACATAAATTCCCTTATCTCGCATGAAAAAAGACTTGCACTGTTCAAGACCCTTCAAATTAAAAATCCGCAAATCTGTTTTTTATCCGAAACAAGATTACAAGAAAGACACAGACCTACGTTTGATGGTTACAATGTAATAAGAAATGACGATGGCAGAGGAACAGCCATCGTTATTGATGAAAGATTTAAAGTCAACAAAGTCTCATTACATAGCGACTGTTTCTCTGTTTGCCTAGCTATTTTTTCAAAGTCGTTCGGGAGATACCAACCGTTTTCTCATAGGAAGTATTTATATACCACCGGGTGCTGGGCCTAACCTTAGTAGCGAACTGGATAGGATTCTAAATCTAGCAAGCTCATATGATGCCTTATTTATAGGAGGTGATTTTAATGCGCGACATCCAAATTGGGGTGACAGAACAACTAATGCGAATGGAGTTCGATTGTATAATTGGTTTTTCAATGGTCCCTTCTTAGATGTAGACATTATTTCACCACACAGCCCAACATTTCCTAGGTCATCTTCGGTTTTAGACTTTTTCCTCATATCATGTTATTTAAATAATTCAAGTAATTTAAATTGCAAAACATTTCCTCTTCCCTCCGATCACTTCGGAGTAGAGACTATTCTGAGAACACGTAACTTTTACCCTACACTAGCGTCTCCAAAGTGTCATACGAGCTTTGAAAGCACAAACTGGGATACCTTTAGAATGGAATTCCACAGAAGCCTTTCCACCTTGGAAATGCCAACAAGTAGGAACATACCTAACTCTGATATCGATGAACTCATAAAAAAAGTCAATGAAAAAATATTAGCGAGTATAGAAAACCATTCAGTGACGCAAGTCACAAAAAAATTAAAATACAATTTCATTTCCCAGCTAACTAAAAGCCTGCTTAAAACAAGAGGAATCTGGCTTAGAAAACTAAAACGGATTTTCCACAGAAATCTAAATAGAGTAAATTCGGAGTATAAGGAACTTTCTTCTAGAATACAATGTCTAACAAAAATAATAAAAGAAAATGTCAAAGCGGATTTTGATAAGGAATTCAGGATGCGCCTACAAAATATTAAGCCTTCTCCACAGGCCTTTAAGGAGATCGATAAAATTAGTGGAAGAAAATATTTTGGCACTGACATTTCCAAAGAGACACTAAGATTTAATGGGATAGAACTAGAAGATATCGACTCAAAACTCGAAGCTTTTAAGACGATCTACTCAAATTTGTACTCTGAAAAAACACCAAATTCTGATTTAAATCTAACAAACAATGTTCTTCTGAAGGTAGATGAATTTGAAAATATTAACAGCAGTCTATGTTTGACAACATTTTCGAATTCCAATACAGGTTCTGATAATTTGGATCCACCTTTCACATCACCAACCAAAGTTAGCATACATAGAATGAATCTTAACAATAAAAAATCGTGTGGCATTGATAAGATTTCAAACTTTGTTTTGCGCAAGTGCCCACATTCACTTGATATCACATTATCGTGCATTTTTAATCAATGCATAAATAATGGATACTTTCCCTCTATTTGGAAAAAGTCAGTTATTATGCCTATCGCGAAAAAGAAAAAGGCAAAGGAAGTTAACGACTTTCGGCCAATATCAATGCTCTCCAATGTTGGAAAGCTTTTTGACCGGATTTTGGCGGAAAGCCTAGATAAATTTTGCGATGAGAGAAATATTATACCTTTCAACCATTTTGGTTTCAGAAAAAACCACTCTACTGAACATTCACTTATTGTCCTTAACAATAAAATAATTCAAAATCTTAGAGCTAAGAAATGTTCTGTCGTTCTTGATATAGACCTGCAAGCGGCCTTTGATTCTATTTGACATAAGGGCCTTATTTATAAAATGATAACACTTAACTTCCCAGTTTCTTTAATACGGGTGGTAAAAAGTCTGCTAAGCTCTAGACGCGCATCAGTACGGATTGCATCTGAGTATTCGGATGAATTTTCGAAACTTTTGGGTGTTGCACAAGGGTCACTGCTCGGTCCAAAATTGTTCAATGTTTACTTGAGCGACTTCCCATTCAATAACCAGAGTACAGAGCCGCAATCTATACTATTTGCGGACGATACAAAAATTACAGCCAGTGCTGTGAGACCTCATGATGCATTAAACAAAATAAAAGATTCCTTGCCCATATTGACTTCTTATTTAAACTCTTGGGGGTTGACATTAAAAGCTGAAAGTGGCCTCACTTGCTTTAGGAACACATATGGTAGAGGCCATCGCAAGGCAGTTAAAGAAAGCAAATCTCTTGGATTAAGTATTAATAATGTTTCAATCCCCTTGAAAACAGAACCAAAGTATCTTGGCATTAATTTCAGCCATACTCTGAAGTTTAACAAACATGCAAGAAAAGTACTGAGCAAAGCCAAAATGGCATCTAGTTTACTTAAACAGCTTCTTTCTTCTAAGTACACTTCTAAGAAAACAAAAATGTTGATATACAAGACGCTAATCAGGCCAATTTTAACCTACGGTTTTAGTTGTTGGTTTACTATATCGCCAACAGTTGCGAATGAAATGGAAAGTTTTGAAAGAAAAATTTTACGGTATTGCTGTGGAAAATATAGGAGACCAAATAAAAAATGGTTTTCTAATAAAACATTGTATAAAGAAAATAAAATTGTACCTCTGATGGAATACATGGTTAACTCATTGAAAATCAGATTGCAAACAGTGTCAAATCACTGTAATCCACTCCTTAGAGAGATATGGGATGCAAATTCTAACCAGAGCGTGTTTGATCACCACTTTTACCTATCACCGTTCAATATAATTAACGCGAGATCGCAACCCCTTTTTGAGGCTAATTCAAGTCGCCCTTTAAAACTACCCTTTTATGAGAAAGCAACCTTGTCTGCTCTGAGAGGGTAGTTAATTTGTCGTTAATTAAGCGTCACTTACCTACATAAGCTCTTCGTCTCCCTCTTGACAAAATGTAAGTTCAATAAATGTAATACCACATTCAACTTTTAAATGTATAGAATATTATACAGTCAATCTAGTTGTATTGTTTATTGTTTTTTGAATTTATAAATCATAAGATTATTAAATATTAAATATTACTATTCTCTATGGAGATACTTTTGTATTACTTTCTTAGTTTGTAAGTTCTCTAGTCATAAATTTAGGTCGGCCGCTTTGAGCCATAAGAGTACGAATGTCGGGAGCAAACATACGAAAAATGTATAGCAAATATGTAAATTTTCAATTTTATTACTGTTAAAGGTTCAAAAACCAGCCTTTCTATTGTAAATTTAGAGTAGCCAGACATATTTATATGAAGTCGGTAATCTTTAATTCATGAATGTAGTCATAACAAAAAAAAAGATTGTATTGAAGTCTCAATAAAAATTGAATTGAATTGAATTGGGTATAGATCAGGGGATGGTGATGTTTGATGTTGGTATTTAGAAGCAATTATTTCATTGAATGGTGAGGATGAGGATGAGCGTTGATGATGATGAGGAATGGGGTGTGGCAAATTGACTGGCTCTGCTGGGTTGAAGAAATCCCTCCCTCTGCCGAAGCACAAACTTTTCTTGCACCTCTTGTATGACAGCCATTATCTTCCATTTGGCTTCATGGAAAAGGTCATTTGGCAAGTCCTCCAGCTCAATTTCGATGACTTTGGCAAATTTCACTTTTCTTTTTTGCGCAAGTTTTTGATTTTTGATATTATTTGCCAATTCTTCCGCAACTTGTAGCGACTTAGTGATTTGCCTCTCGAAGCCGGTCTGTTTTTTTGTTGGCCTGTTATCCTACAAATACAATCAAAGGCTAATAATTATATTTCTTAGAGCGTTTTATTGTTACCAAAAACGAATCATCTGTTGAAATCGCATCATTAAGGTCTCTTTCGAAAGAATCCGAATTTTGTGGAAAATATTGCTGAAAATAAAACAAAGTTAGTATTCGATGGTAAAATCGTCAAAAAACACTAACTTCTTGAAAGTTTGTCACCGAAGGAGTTGAACCCGTTTGCTTGTCTAAGAACTTAAGCTCATCAAAGCACCACAGTTTAGGAGCGTAAACATCCTCTCTTCCAGCTCCACTTTTCTTTGATTTTGCAATCAGATTCTTCTCTTTTAAGTACTGGGTGCGCAGCGTTTTGATTTTTACTTTTACTTCCTCCGGTGTAACCTCAACCCTTGACGATTTTAATTTTTCGCAGATCTCATTTAATACCTGGTTCTTCTTGATCCTATCCAGGAAATCTGGCGATTTAGTGTTATAGAGCATGGGACTCTGCTCATAGATCAGGATAAGCTCCATCGTCTGACTTTTGTTCCAATTCGTCATTTTGTTTTCGTATTTTTGCTCAGAAGCAAGGAAAGAACTTTTATTTTTCACAACTTCGTCTTTACTCGGCGGGAAAAAAATACAAGTGTCACAACCAAGAAATGTCAAAGCTCAACCAAGAAAAAAAAAAAAGAAATGTCAAAACTCCACCAAGAAAATTTTAAAATTTTTAAAAACTCCGGCGCAAAACTACGTCTCTTTCTTACAACTATGTGGGAAAGAGAAAAAACATATAGACGTCAATTCGGCACGGTTCACTTGCGCCTGTCTGAACATCGTCTAAGAACACTCATCAGTTTCACATCAACACGAGTTATATAGATAAGTTTTACAGAGATAAATTTAAATCTGCAAAATTTAAAATCAACTTTCATCGGTGTGTTCTTCCCCATTTTCCAAAACTCGCTCTCTGTTGTAATTTTTAAAGTTCTAGCGTGATTGGATATTGATAGTTTCTTTCTTTGGATTCATAATGAAAGACATCATATAGCTTTTGGATGAAAGGTATAAATATATGTACTTCAATATCAAAAAATATTACTAACATATTGCATCTAGTTTAACGACTCATTTTATAAACAGGAAATCTGGGGTAAAAGTGTTTGTCTTTACGAAATAGTGGTTTCAGTGACTTCATGTATGGGGCTTCCTCATACAAAGGAGAATCTAGAAAAAAAGCATATAAAATTTAAAAATCATAATCAAAGCACTTTGAACTTACAACATTCTGAGTTATTTTCAGAACCATATTCCATTCTTCTGCCTTGTTTCAAATTAGCAATCATCGATTCTTCATTTAGTTCGTGAACATTTTCAACATAGGGTACATTGCCGATTTCAATTGGAATTGAAACTGCACACGCCTTGTGAGCTCCATAAAATCTGACAGTTACTTCAACTTCATACGTTATGCTTATTATTTCACAAAGGTTTTCACATGTTGTTGGCGTTGGTGGTACTTGAAATGTCTCCATTACCTCAAATACTGCTTCGGTTATTGATGCTATTTTCTTTTTAGCCAGAGCAAACTTTTCGGTTAGTTTGGTTTTGACTCTTCTTTCTGTGTAGAGTGCAACAAGGTTGAGAGCAATATGCACTTGTTTTATTCTAGTGCTGCTCTGGTTTGAGATTCTTGCGCTCACATGAATGGATTCTCCGGGTACGTAGGCTGTCTTTTGTAGAACTAGACAAAGTAACAACGGTTTGGAGATGCATGGACCACAACAAAAGTGCTTGACTTCCTCCATTCTCGCTGGGATCTTAAAGCAACAAAATATTGAAAATAAATTGTAAGTTCATTTTATAAAATAAGAAAATTCACCAAGCTATTGAAGTGATTGAGATTTAATGTTTGTAGAACAGTGAATCCTCTGGAGTATGATTTGTTTGGTAGAAGACTTCGTTCAATAATGATTGTTGCCTCATAGCGTATGCGTCCACTATTTCCTTCAAACGATGGTGGTAAAGAACGTGCCAGTGGACAAGCAAATGAAAAGGTATGTGTTCCAGCATCTAAAAACTTTCTGCTCCCTTCAATGACATGCAAGTAGAAGGTATTTTGTGGTTTATTAAGTTACTGCTGCTACGTAATCTTCAATCTTAGTACCATCTACCTTCAGTGAAATTATGGCGAATGATCAAATCAAGTTCTATAATAGTATGGGTAGGAAAGAAGAGGACCTAAATTACAACCCTGGGGGACGCCGGCGCCGGAGGAAGCCAATCAAAAAGGGTTTTTATCGGGTAGACCTTAAACCTTTTTCGAGAGGGAATGAAAGACTAAGCCCTTTATATTACCGTGGGAAAGTAGGTACTGGAACATATGTACTTTATTCATCCTTATAAAATCCAAAGCACATTATTGTAACTTAAATGAATTAGAGTGGTCCACTCTGGAACATACCGCAGTTCGGAATTTAGTATAATTCATTAGTTATAGATAGCGCTTTTCAAAGAAAAACGAATTACGAATTTGAATCCATGTGGTTTTCGTAAACAAACTTTATGTAAAATATCTTGACTTTGATCTTGTAACATTTTTTGAAATAAAACAATGGATGATGTAATAATTTGAAATTAGAATGTTCGGAGTTTAATGTTTAATGATTGAGCTCTACAAAATTAATGAAAATCAAATAAGAAAAATATGTTACAACAAATTTATAGTGTACTAAAACGAAATAGTTTTGTTGAGTGTGATGTTTGGTCTGCATTCAGCACTCCTCCTCGTCACACCAAATTGCATTTTTGCCGCAAGTTATCGTATTTGATTGCACTTTTGTATATGTAGTTAGTTAGTTAGTTACAAAACTTTATTTAAAATGCAGCTTATTTTACAATTTACAATTTGATTACTTTAAGTTTAATATGGTTTGGCCAGTGGCCGTCTACCATATTGACAAAAATTAACTTTAATATATTAATAATTCACTTGATTTAAAAGTCTCCCTCAAGTATGCGTTGCATATAACTGAGTGCAGATGTGGTGTAATAATATAAACGATTCCAGCCTACTTTACCATTCAGTATGTCCAGCGTATCTATAAATTCAATCGATGCTGCTCCAAAGTACCTCACACGGAACTCCTTCAAGATGGGACATCTGGCAATAAAATGAAATACATCTTCCCTCTCATTCTGGTTGCACAGGTCGCACAGGATCGGCAGGTCGGGTCGGTGTGGGATATAATTTAAATGAATTAGTTCACCTCTTACTCGAAATATGACGTTCAACATATTCATGTGGTAGCGATTAAGCAAATATGTGTCTTCTCGTAGATCCATATTGAGTTGACTGTAGATCAATCGGTATTGTGAGGACTGCGCTTCTTGCTTAAACCTTTCATAAGTGAAATGACTTACACTCTGTAATAATCTTCCAAACTTTTGTCTCAAGTCCGATGAGTTCATGTCGGGCAAAAAGCAGAGGTTTTCACCAACATGGAGCGCCAGCTCCTCCCATTTACTTACGATATCTCCCTCGAATAATATATCTCTCTTAAGGATTTGCTTAGGCAGCCTTCTTTCATCCATCTCCATCACCTTCACTACATAATCAAAATGCAGCTTTAGGGTCCTTAGAAATAATGGCGGTTCTGTTGTTTCCAAATGTAAGAAATAGTTTGGCGTGGTACCTAAGTGGTAATCGGAAAGTACGTTTTAAGAAGTACCTAAGGAACCTTTCTACTTCTTCGAACTGGCAGCATCAAGCAATATTGAAGCTGAGGTTGCATGAAAGATTTTAAGCTTCGAATTATGTTCGACGTTTTAACTATCAATACAATGTGTCCAGACTGAAGAAACAGCTCTTTTCGCCTCAGCTAGTTTCAATTCAAAATGTTTTCTCATGTTGAGATTCGACGTAACTAGTACTCCTAAGTATTTATACTCTCGGACTATTTCAACATTTTCGCCATTATATGTCCATTTTTCGTTATTTGAATATCTGCCGCCTCCATCCCTAAATATCATAACTTTAGATTTCTGTAAGTCAACGGTCAGATTCCACTTTTCACAGTAATTTACCAACCGATTCATCATACGCTGCATTCCATCCACAGATTCAGAGAAGAATACGATGTCATCAGCAAAAATAAGTCCTGGTATTAGCATATTACCAACCCGAATACCGCCTCCAACTTCGTCTATGATATCGTTGATAAATAAAATGAATAGCAACGTACTCAAAACACATCCTTGCTTTACTCCCATTTCTGTTGAAAACTCTTCAGAGATGAATTCACCATCCCATACGTAGGCCGTGTTATTTTCATACATTGCTCTGAGTATGGACATAATTCTCCCAGATATTCCTAACTTATAAAGCTTATAATAGAGCGCTTCTCGGGCAATCGAGTCAAAGGCAGCACGGAAATCGACGAAAAATGCAGTTTCGTATATAAGTCTGCAAGAATGTCTTGCGTTGGACAGTATTCACATTTGATGATTTTCTTCTTTACCAGGTCACGAATCATTTGGTATCGAGTGTCAATGTGTTTCGTCTATTATGTATAAAAACCTGTGATCGCGTTTTTCTTGTTGTTTTCCAATGGCTCTGTTGAATCCGACTTTCCTTAGTTGATTTCCGTTGGCGTTTTCGCTTCTCTTGCATCTGTTGGTCCTAAATCCGATACAATTTTCATGATGTATGCCGATTGATTCAAATCAAAGTTACCATGAATATCCTTCGTGACTTCAATGCCCAAATAATAATTGTTTGGTCGCAAATCCTACACCACAAAAAGCGGCTAAAAAATCTGTTCAATGTAATTGATTTGTTTCTTCGTCAAGCCCGCCTTAAATAAGTCATCCCACTTAGATGATAATATAGCAAAAATTGTCGCCAATCCTCTTTGAATACAAGCATGGATGGTTATAGCTTTGATTGAATTCGGCTTCAATGAGCACTTTGTGCAGCTCCTTATTCCACGATCTGGCCGCCTGCTTCAGACCATAGATGCTGTTCTTGAGTAAGCACACTTTCGAACTGTTGTTATCAAAACCGATCGGTTGCTTCAGGAAGATGGTTTCTTCTAACTTTCCATTGAGAAAAGCGGTCTTTGCGTCGAAGTGATGCACGAGCATTTTTCTCTTTGCACAAACTGATAGCAGTGTTCTGAACGTTGTATGAAGTACTACTGGCGCAAATACCTCGTGCAATGAATCTGGCCTTACTTCGTTAAATATCGCCATCTGCGCTGGTTTTTACCTTAAAAACCCAATTGCTACCAATTGCCTCCTTTCCCGGTGGCAAATCGACCAATTCCCTTTTCGTCGCTATTGATTGCTTCATTGTAATAATTTTTCATTTATCTCTCTAACCAAACCATATTTATTTCCTCGATCAATCGCTTTTGTGGAATACCCTTGTTTGACCGTTGTGATACACGTAACGCCAGCTGTATCGCTATCGTATCCATCGAGAGTATTATCAAGAGATAAATCCACTTTACCATTCGACGACTCCTCCTGAATTGATGCATTATCAACTTAAATTTCCGTTACTTGATCGTATTTTCATGTTGCATTCAAATCGATCGAAATTTCATTTGCTGCCATTCCCAAAATGCCATTTACAAAATCGAACATCTCGACTGATTGCCACCTTTTTGGTCGCAGCGTGGTATGCTTTTAAATTGTAGTCATACCCAAGAAATATCATTTCAATTGCTACGTCGCGTCGTCCAATTTTCCTCTTTTGGCTGATGATACATGAACAAAACATTTAGATCCAAATATTTGAAAGCAATTTACACTTGGTTTCGTTTTGTTCCATCGTTCGTATGGCGCCATGTTCGTTGTTCTTGTGATCACACGATTCTGGATGAAATTTGCCGTAGCGACAGCTTCGTTCCAAAAACTATTTGGTAATCCTGCATCAATGAGCATACATCTCACCATTTCAATCAATGTACGATTTTTACGTTCAGCCTTTCCATATTGTTGTGGACAATCTGTTGCTGTCAATTGAATTTGAATACACTGTGATTTTAAATACTTTGTGAGTTCCTTCGATGTATATTCACCGCCCCGATCCGAACGCATTACATTACTTACGTAATACGTATAATTCACCTCTTGGATCGGCCACGCCAACTTCTTCACACCTTTATATTTGATTTCGCAAATCCGATTGTCAAATACAAATTCAACTTTGAATTCGTCTTTCGCCGACAGCCAAACCAATTGTGCCACGTGCCTCGTCATCGTGTCGAACTGTCGATCCAATGCATCAAGTGCTGCTTGATTTTTATTCGTATCATCAGTGTTCTCTTCACACTTCAACCGTCGCGTCGGTCGTGTTTCAACAATCACCTTTTTCCACAAATTTTGCTTCCGCAACAGCAATTCCATCCTGAATTTCCAATTTGGATAATTAATGTCGTTCAATTTAACGAATTTCTGTTTCACTTATGCAAATTTGCTTCGTTTCTCCGTTGTGATTTACCTTATTTTAATAGTTTCACACTTTAATCCTTTTTAATTTACGTTTATTTCATTCACTAGTCCCATAACTTGTAGAATATCTTGACTTTGATCTTGTAACTTTTCTTGAAATAAAACAATGGATGATGTAATATTTTGAAATTAGAATGTTCGAAGTTTAATGTTTAATGATTGAGCTCTACAAAATTAATGAAAATCAAATAAGAAAAATATGTTTCAAGAAATATTATAGTGTTCTAAAACGAAATAGTTTTGTTGAGTGTGATGTTTGGTCTGCATTCAACACCTACTATCCAAATGCCCGCTTCTTCTGACACCTAACACAACCTGGACCATCATCTCGATTTGGATCATAAGTATGGTGCAAAGAAAAACCAAAATTTAATTTACGTTAAAAAAAACCTTCAGCTATAAATGAGCAGCAAATCCGTTTCACTTTAAACGAAGACCTACCAGCAGATTTTTCTAGAGCTCGATATTCAAGTTCAGTTCTTCTACAAATTATTTCCAAGGAACTTTTTACAGAAATGGCCAGCAAAACTAGTTCTTACATCATGCAAGAAGATCACGAAGGAAGAACAAGCTATTCCGGGTAACCAAAACCGGTATCCAACAATTTATTGGTCTGGCTTTCATCATTTCGCTAGTACATAAATGCCAATAAACAAAACATTGGAGTTGTCGTTTCGGTATTCCTCTAGAAGCTTTGATAACCATTGCGGGCTTGCAGCAGGTAAATCAACATCTTGAACAATCCAAATCCAAAGTAAAAAGATCCTTATATAGGAAAACATTGTGATTCCATAAAGAATTTGAATATTTTACTGGTTGACTTCCAGAACGCATTTGATCGACAACCATGAAGAATCAGATCGGTTGCTCAACGAGAAATTTCAGAGACCTATGTATGGTTGTACACCAAATAGGCGTCATAGGTCCTTTGCTCCTTACTACAGTCCCCAACTTCCTCATGGAAGATAAAGTATCGAAAAACACATTCCGCCATGATGAGCGCAAAAAGCATATAACGTTTTAAGAGAAGCGGCTGCCATATTATTCAAAAGAAGACTGAGTTCTTGTGTGATCGATTTCTAGTAAAAACATGCACAATTCAGACGATTATTTCAATTGAAATGTACTTTCCAAGTTTAAAAATCTTAAATATCTTCTGGATCTATAAACAAAAGTAAAGCAACCTGTGATACCGACATCAATCATCGAGTAGGCGATAGGTGGATGAAAGTTGTTTTAGAAAACACAATAACTTATAATTTTGTTTAAATTGTGTTTGAAGTGAAGTATTAATTTTGTGTAGAGCTTGCAGTTCGGTGTGGATGCTATCGATGTCGGATTTGGTTGGCAAGTTTTTCAGCTTATCATCTAACAATTCCGCCATTGAACTTATTATAATACCTTTAAGATCCGGAATTGTCATGCTGGGTATTCTGATTTTGTCGCAATCTTTTAGCAGCAAATTCTTTAGCCGCCGTATAGTCAAATTTTTTTCTGACCGGTGATCGTTGCAAGCTGCCGAGCATTTTAGGTTTGCCTATTTGTTCTAAGTATTCACTATAAACTCACCAAATTTTAATGCTGGGCTATTTTGCTTCGAATTTTTTATTAGTTAACACTGGTTTCCACTTGATTTTTATTCCAAAATTAGTCTATTTTCAAAATTACGTAGGAGCTTCTTTAAAAAGTGGCTAAATGTCAGAACACTCAAAAGTCAATCATATGATTGACATATTTTTGTGCTGACGAGCATCGCTAATTTTAAGCTAGCGCAAAATAAAAAACTGTACGTGATCTTCGTTGATTTTAAAGCAGCGTTTGATACGGTAGATCATAAGGCCCTCATTTATAAGATGTTTGGCTTAGATGTCTCTGAAATTTGGCGCAGGATAATTGAGGAACTTTATGAAGATACACAAGCTGCAGTTTGGAATGGTGATACAAAATGAAGTTGGTTTGATTATACAACAGGAGTAAGACAGGGCTGCTCACTGAGCCCAATTCTATTTGCACTCTTCATTGAGGATATAATAGACTGCTTGCCTGGAGGCATTGGACATGCAGGAACGCTTATAAAAGCATTGCTGTTTGCAGACAATATTGTGTTGCTCGCACAATGCCCGGAATCACTGCAATTAATGATAAACAGACTTAATGAATACTGCAAACAATGGGGGCTGACTGTTAATGTAGGAAAGCCTAAGGCGATGATTTTTAAGAATGGTGGTGGAAGGAATAGATTGAATGAAAAATAGAAATTCGATGGAAATTTGATTGAGGTGGTCAATGAGTTCAAATATCTTGGTGTTCTTTGCACGAAAAATCTCAATATGGAGAAGCACCTGAAGGAAAAATTCGAAAAAGCAAAAATGGCGATCAATCTAACGTGAGAGGAGCTGTTTTAACAATAAGTCTGTCAATCATAGTAGCAAATACAAAATTTTTGAAGCAGTAGGATTCCATTATATTTTACGCTGCACCGGTTTGGGGAGGTAACCAATATGAAATTGTGAAAAGCTTTTGCGATTCTACATTAAGAAAACGTTTCGTCTACCGGCGAATACGCCCAATTATTTGATAATTCTCGAAACAGGACTGTCCCCGCTGTTTGTGAAAACGCTGTTTGTGTTAACGCTTAGCTTGGGAAACCATCGGCTACCGAAAAAGGCGGCCTTGAAGGCAATCCATTCCAAAATTGGGTGCTACAAAGAATGGCTTGTGTTGGCAAGCACTACTGGCGTGGATATAAGCTATAACGCTGATGATCTAAGCAAATTTAAGATGGACTTGTATCAGCTAATTGCAAAGGCCGATGAACTTGTATCGTACGGTTTACTGTCAGTTAAATCACAATTTGCTCCAGGAGAATTACTTTCGTGATGAACTCAGCATCGAAGAAATATCCATGATTATGCGGCAGGGGGAGAAATCCTAAATCTTAACTATATACCACACAGAGGAGACTTGCCGATAATCTGCAGCATAGCATATGTAACTTGGAGGAGAGGGAGGACGTAGTGCATTTCTTAGGGAAGTGCCCCACATTAAGGGTAACAAGGAGAAGCGTTTTTGGGAGAGATTTTCTGGATGCCGATGAAGTCATAACCAAATTGAATTAAATGGATGTTTCTAAATTGTTTCAGTTCTGCAAAATTGTTTTAAATAATCGTGAAAGAATTATACTAGGTCAATTTTAACATTATTTATTATCTGTTTTAACTTACAATTTTAAAAGGAATAGCTTTTTAAAAGTGGTACCCGTGGTGCGATGGTTAGCATGTCCACCTGCTAACCCAGAGGTTCGAGGTTCGAATCCCAGCAGAGGCGCAAAAATGTTTTTTCCCGGGTATCGCCTTTCGCGAGGAATTGGCAAATCCTCCGTTAGTAACTTCATGCCTTGAAAAGCGCTTTCTCAATTAGCCGTTCGGATCCGGCATAAAATTGTAGGTCCCCTCCATTCCCTCACAAGGCATGGTTGTGAGAAATGCGCTAGGCCCAGGGGCTTCTCGCTCTGTAGCGCCACCCTATTTATTTTTTTTTTAGCTTTTTAAAAAGTTTATATTTTCGGTTAATTATATGTAACAGTATATAAAAATTGTCAGTCTGACAGACGGCAGAAGCCATGTCATAATGAATTTTGTTCATCAAGTACATATCTTGTAATATTAAAAATTTTTTCTATACTATTTAAAAAGAATTAAATAAAACAAAACCCAGATGGTCTTCAGCATTACCTGGTTTTGTTTATCATCAATAACTTATAAGAACCTACGATCAACTTCACTATCAAAAAAAAAAAAAAAAAAATACCGACCAATTGAACAACTATGACTAAATCAACCTTACCCTCGCGATCAATGCAATCGGTGGTGGTATCAAAATATCGTTCATGATCGAATGCAGTGCCGTCGCTTTGTGCTTCTGCTCTTACATCATCTCTGTCCCAAAAAACTTTTGCTTTTCCTCGTACACGTAGGCTTACACCTACAAAACCGTACATTGTCTTAATACTCGTTATAATTTCGAAAAAGATTTTCATACCATCAACGCAGATTTTCTCATCTAATTGTATTATAGCTCGACCCCTTACAACTTCTCCAGCGAAGTAAATCCCATTCGGATTTTCATTGTACTGAATGTCAAATACTATACTAGTCATATTGCGCGTCGTTAATTTTATTTTTCCGAATTGATTGAATTTTTTATTTGAACTTTTCAACAGAACAAGTGAGTGAGGGTGAGTTTATTTCTTAGGAGATTGTTTATTTATAGAAAGGTCGTATTTGCATAAAGTTGCAGCTTACATTGTCAATCTTTTAACGTCATACAAAACCTGTTTACATTTTCAATTCGAAGTCATTTGAAAGGAATTTAAGTGAAAAGTTGTTGGCATTTATCAAACTAAACATTGTTCTAAGTAATTCAAAGGAATATGTATACTGAAGTGTTAGTGGGAAAGAAAAACTTTAATTAAAACACACATGGGTTGGATTTCATATATTCAAAGAGATTCTATTAATACGAAACAGATTCTACGGTTCTTTTCTTTGCTTGACTAATAACACAGAACCTACGCTTCTTAGCTTAACTGCACCGCGAAAACTAAACGCAACTGCCCGGTGTGAGGTTGATTATACCATGAGACTGTCGCACTCAAAGGTAAGATCAAGCATAGGAGTGAAAAAGCTTTTATTAAACTTGGTTTTTTCTGTGGTTTATTATTCATTTTGGATCGTGTCATTTTGAAGTGATGGAATAGAGGAATTTAAACTATTATACGATTTTTAACGTTCATTTGAAGTACTAGGTGCAGTGCAGCAAATCTCTAAGGTTAATAGGCCTTATAACCTAAATAATGTTTTCACTTTTGTCTTTTACTTCAATTGTGTGAAGTTGCAAGGTGATCAGTAATCCTTTGTGATATTAAAGTAGGAGTAGAATGCGATAGTTTGTATGGATGTTTGTTGCTCTTTCACTCAAAAGCTGCTAAATTGATTTTAATGAGACCTCCCACAGGAACGAGAACGGGAACGTAAACAGGAACTTGGGGAATACTGGACTGATTCAAAGATTCTTTTATCATAAGATTGCTACTTTATCTCTCAGTAACAAACACGATGGGCGTTGTACTATTCGGGTAGGCTCTGACTGGTGCCAACTTGGCGGCGCCCAGATGCTGTAACTTATAGTACACGTCAATTGTGCTTACTATACCTCCAAGCGGTATCCACTGGGACCTGGGATGCTCCGTCCAGAGCTGACCTGCTAAACTAGTAAGTGCGAGTGTTGACAAGGGAATCCGGAACAAAAGAATTGTGATCGGTCAACACTATAATTGCTCTGCGAACTATGACTGACTGCACGAATCTCAGTGGTCTACGAGAGCTTTCGTGTAAATGTTCCAGCGGATGAATTCGAAGGACAGAATCAACGGTGGACTTCAGCAGCCATAAAAGCAGAAACCCCTGAAGGAGCTACTCCAACATATTTGGTTTAAAGGTCTTTCGGGGTCTTTCAATACTAGGACAGGGTATTGAAGTAGAGATGGTGACGGATGAGCTCCTGGTGAGCCAACGGCAGCACTCACACCCCTGCAGCAGGGTACTGACACTGGATATTCCAGCCCTTTGTGTCCGAAGGGATCCAAAAGGACCTGGCCCTCCAGGTTGGGGGTTGTGCGTAGGGTTAACTACCCAACCACGGAAAAAAATATGGTTCCGAAACAACCAAAAGCCTCGGATAACGATAATGATTTCAAAGTTGACGACCCAAGCAAACGAAAAAAGGACAATGACCTCCGGATCTGCACGTGGAACGTAAGGTCTCTTAACGGACTAGGTGCAGCTGGAGAATTAGCGGACGCCCTGGACTGCTGCAAAGCAGACATAACCGCCATCCAAGAAGTGCGATGGAGTGGACCGGGCATAAAGAAGATGAAAAACTGTGACATCTACTATGGCGACTGCTACAGACAAAAGAAACAACGCTTATTTGGGTGCGGATTTGTCGTTAGAGGAAGACTCAGAGATAAGGTGATTAGCCAAAATCCAGTCAATGAGCGTATAATGACCATCTTCATCAGGGCTAAATTCGCCAACATTAGCCTTATATGCGCCCACGCCCCCACAGAAGAGAAAGACGACGATTCCAAAGACTGTTTCTACGAGCTCCTCGAAGAAACGTATGAGCAGTGCCCTAGACACGACGTGAAAATCGTTCTTGGCGATTTTAACGCAAAGCTAGGGAAGGAGGACATCTTTGGAAACACAATCGATAAGCATAGCCTCCATGACAAAGCCTCCGAAAACGGACTGAGGCTAATCGATTTTGCTGCGGGGCTGAATCTTGTTGTAAGTAGTACACGCTTCCCGCATCTCAAAATTCATAAAGGTACTTGGCGATCTCCAGATCAATTAACCGTCAACCAAATTGACCATGTTGCGATCGACGCAAGGCACTCTTCCAGTGTTCTAGATGTCCGAACTTTCCGAGGAGCCAACTTTGACTCGGACCACTACCTTGTTGTAGCCAAGGTACGAATGAGGATATCGTGTTCACGACCTGCACGAACTAACGCTGTGAAGAGATATGACGTCGGAAAGCTACAATCGCAAGAGATTGCCAATGCCTTTTCCAATCGAGTGTCCCTTCAATTATACTTGAATCCCATGCCGCCAGCATTAAGCATTGAAGACCAGTGGCAGCAATGCCAAGAAGCCATCAGAACCGCTGCCTCTGAGTTTCTGGGTTTCACTCGGCCACCAAAACGAAACCCATGGTTCGATGAAGAATGCAGGCAGGCAAATGCAGCCAAACAAAAAGCACGACAAATGCTGATGCAAAAACGAACAAGGGCTGCTAAAGATCAGTATAACGAGATTTACAAGGAGAGAAGAAGGGAAGAACACCGACTTCTCAAAAAGAAAAAGAAGCAGCATGAGAAGCGCTCGTTTGAGGAAATAGAGAGGTGCCATGACAGGAACGAGATTCGGAAGTTTTACCAAAAGGTAAAAAGATCCTGCCAGGGTGGCAAACCCCGAACTCAAGCCTGTAAAGACCAGCAGGGAAACATAGTTATAGAGTCACAGTCGCTACTGAGGATCTGGAAAGATCATTTCTGCAGACTGCTTAACGGCGATGAAGACACAAATTCCGCTGTCAGGCAGATTGCCCCATTCAGCTTGGACGATGATCAAGAATGCCGTCCTCCCGACCTAGAAGAGGTTAAGCTTGCCATATGCAAACTTAAATCAAATAAGACTGCAGGTGCAGATGGCTTTGATGCCGAACTTTTCAAGGCAGCTGGAGATCAGTTGGAAAGGAGCATGCACCAGCTGATCTGCATGATTTGGTCGGTAGAAAGCATGCCCGATGAATGGAACCTCAGTATCGTATGCCCGATCCTAAAGAAGGGAGACCCTCACAATTGCGCCAATTACAGAGGGATAAGCCTCCTTAACGTCGCTTATAAGATCTTGTCTGCTGTAATATGTGAACGTCTGAAACCCCACGTCAACAACTTGATAGGTCCTTATCAATGTGGTTTTAGACCAGAGAAGTCCACAATAGACCAAATTTTCACATTACGGCAGATTCTGGAAAAAACCCGAGAACATAATATCGATATTCATCACCTCTTTATCGATTTCAAAGCCGCGTATGACAGTATTTACAGAGACGAGCTGTACAGAGCCATGACTAGTTTCGGCATCCCTGCAAAGCTCGTACGACTATGCAGGATGACTTTGGAGAATTCACGCTGCACCGTCAAGGTCGGAAAAGAACTCACCGAGACCTTTGATGTCGAAAAAGGCTTTAGGCAAGGCGACAAATTGTCATGCGATTTCTTCAACATCATACTTGAACAGATTGTAAGAAACTCAAACGTCAACACCAGAGGAACAATCTTTCAAAAGTCTGTACAATTACTCGCCTATGCAGACGATATTGACGTAATGGGAAGAAAAAAGCGTGATGTCATAGGTGCTTTTGCGAGTATTGAAACAGAAGCGGCAAAAATGGGTTTGATGGTTAATGAGGGCAAAACGAAGTATATGCTGTCATCAAACAAGGACACAGAACATCGACGAATTGGACAAAACGTCACAATAGACAGACATAGCTTCGAGGTAGTACAGGACTTCGTCTACCTAGGATCCGCTGTAGACACGGACAACAACATCAGTGCAGAGATCAAACGGAGAATAACTCTTGCCAACCGTTGCTTCTTTGGGTTAAGAAGGCAATTGAGAAACAAAAACCTCTCTAGAAAAACCAAGGTGACCTTGTATAAGACCTTAATCATCCCAGTCCTGCTGTACGGTGCGGAAGCATGGACCTTATCGAAAGCGGATGAGGAAACTCTTGGTCGTTTCGAAAGAAAAATTCTCCGAATGTTCTTTGGTCCCGTATGCGAAGACAATGTGTGGAGAAGAAGATACAACAGCGAGCTGTATGAGCTGTACCGCGACATGGGCATAGCCAGAAGAGTACGCATCGCGAGGCTACGATGGTTGGGCCATGTAGAGCGGATGGACCCAAACGCTCCGGCTCGTCGGGTGTTCGAAAGCACATTGCAGGGAAATCGCGGAAGGGGAAGACCTCGTCTTAGGTGGCGCAATCAAGTGGATGAAGACCTCAACCGACTTGGAGTGCGAAACTGGAGAGAGCTCGCCCGAGATCGAAATCGTTATAGAAGGATGTTGGTTGAGGCCCAGGTTCACCCCGAACTCTAATGCCCACCTAAGTAAGTAAGTAACAAACACTATACTTCATTCCAGTAGTTCCCCAAGAACTGGTACGGGAGGTCGAAAACTACTGGAACAAAAACAATTAAAAAAAAAAAATTCGATCTTAGAAGTTAGAATGTTTCGTTTTTACCGAGTTGTACAAACCTACGTGAGGATTCTTGTTTAGTTCTTTTAGTTCTATTCTTCCAGAGCATTGTCTCAAGCGTGGGGATCAGGGAAGAACGGAATCGGTATCATCCTTGCGGAGAGCTATTTGACAGAATGTTGATTATTTCGAGGTCTTGTGACAGTTGGATGTCTCTTAAATTTGTGATGCACGGAAAGGTTTGGAATATTTTCATTGAATGTCCTCAACAAGTGGGCTGGTGGAAAAGATGCATTTTGGCTAGATTTTCACAGTTTACTTGGAAATTACTACTCAAAGAGCTGCGCGCAGCCGGAATGTGAGTGGCGGCCTTAAACTGCTGCAAAGAAGACACAACCGCAATCCAAGAAGTGCGATGGAATGGGCCGGGCATAATAAAGATGAAAAAACTGCGACACCAACTATGGCTAGCGCTGCAGACCACAGAAACAACGCTTGTTTAAGTACAAACTTCTTCCTACTGGTAGGCACAGAGATAAGATTACATTATCAGCCGAAATCCAGTTTTTGAGCGTATAGTGACCACCTTCATCAGGGCTAGTTTCAACAACATTAATCTGATTAGCCTCACGCCCCTCACAGATGAGGAGAACGATAATCCCAAAGAATTTTTCTACGAAGTCCTCGAAGAAACTTTTGATGTGACGTAAAAGTCGTCGTAGACGATTAAAACGCTAGATTTGGGAAGGAAGACATCTTTAGAAACATAATCGGTAAGAACGGCCAGCATGACAAGCCTTCGAAAACGGACTCAGGCTAAACACTTTTGGTGCGGGGATTAGTTTTAAAGTTCTCCCAAACCAAAGCGCTTTTGCAATTGCGGCAGCCAGCTTCAGAAACGCTGTTGACAGGGTTTCTGCCATCGCCAAAACTGAAATTATATGGCAGTGTCGATTCGGATGCATTAAAGTGCATTCATATATCACTCTTTTCTTACAGAGTGATATAGAATGCATAATGTTTTGGAAAAATATGGGAGACATCGGGTTGAGATGACTCACGATACTCATCTTCAAACTTATAAGAGATGACAGTTTGCCTAATCAATGGAGGGAAAGTTTTCTTCTTCCAATGTACAAGGGAAGGGGAAATACCAGAAGCTGTGACAACTATCGTTCGATCAAGTTGATGTCCCACACTATGAAGATCGTTGAGCGGGTTTTTGATAGCTGACTGCGGAAAATAATAAGGCTGTCTGATGACCAATGCGGGTTTGTCGCGGGTAAGTCAACTACAGACGCAATCCAAAGTATAAGGATCATTATGGAAAAACACCGAGATGCCTTAGAGGATTTGCATATTGTGTTGGTTGACTTCGAAAAAGCATTCGATCGACAACCACGAGATCTGATATGGGTGGCCCTCAGACACCGATGAGTTCTTGAAGCCTATGTGCGAATAATTATGGACATGTACGAGGGAGCAGTTACAAAAGTGAGATACCCAGCTGGAGTCACCGAAGAATTCCAAATAACAGTAGGTGTACATCAGGGAAGTGTCTTGAGTCCACTGCTCTTTATTGCTGTTCTGGATTATTTCCTCAAAGGAAAAGTAACGGACAATAAAGTACAACAATTATTCTTTGCTGACGATGGAGCCATCATAAGCGAGAATACTACATCCCTGCAACGAGCACTTGACGTTTGGATTGATGTTCTGGAATTAAATGGGTACCGTATTAGCGCTAAAAAGACTGAATACCTGTGCTGCCCTTTTTCTGATCCAGACAAGCCTATTCCAGACATTTATTTGAATGGAAATGTGCTTCCCAAGTGTGAAAAGTTTAAATATCTGGGATCTATGATCATGATCAATAGTGAAGCAACTTATGATGAAGACATCAATCATCGAGTAAGCGTAGGGTGGATGAAGTGGCGAGAAAACTCCGCTATCTTCTGTGATCGAAAAATGCCCCCTAAGCTGAAAGGAAGACTCCACACAGCAGTTGTCCGTCCAGCTCTGAAATACGGTTCACAATGTTGGACAATGTACAAAAAGTATGAGAGCAAATTGACAGCAGCCGAAATGAAGATGCTTCGGATGACAGCAGGAGTAACAAAGCTTGATCGAATTAGAAGTACTAAGATCCGTGGAGGCCTTCATGTCAAAAGTAACATTTTGGACAAAATTCAGCACGACCGACTCAGTTGGTATTGTCATGTTCAAAGGAGAGATCCGCAGAACCCCGTCTTAAAAGCCAATATCATACAACGTTTCAACAAATTCTTGACGAAAAAGAAAAGGCAGGCCAAAACACTCCTGGTACAAGCAAATGCAAAAACAGCAGCATTTGGTTGCCTCAGACATGGAACAATCCAAAATGGGGCGGCTTGCCGACGCTTTCTGTCACTAGTGTGAAGCAGAAAAGTGGGAGAGTTGTGATCGCTTCAAGATCACTACTCGTAACGCCGGAAATGAAAAGAAGAAGAAGAATGTTCCCCGGAAAAAATATGCTCTAGATCAGTGATTCCCAAAGTAGTCGATATCGACCCCAAATGACCTGTTAGAAATTGAAGGCATAATTTGCCGATACTATCTATAAGACTTATTATGCCGCAGGTCCGTCAAAGGCGGTATAAATAAGCGGAGTCGAATGAGAACATTTGATGGTGATCGACATTTTTGAAGAAGTCCAAAATAACGCTGGTAAACCCACATGCAGTTTGTCCAAAAATAAAAAGATTTTTTTGTACGAATTTCAATTCTGGCTTGATGAACAAATCAAAAGAATATACTGATAGCCCAGGAGATTGCGTCGATAATAGTCATTTTTCTTAATTATGTCAATTTTGATTAAATTGTCCCTCTTGCTTAAATGCAGGGAGATGGAGCCTCCCTCCAGTACGATTTATTTCTTAGAATATGACCAAGAAACATATGCCAGAGTATGCAACACGAATTACGGGACACCCTGTATATAAGGAGAACGAAATCATCACTTCACCAGAAGAATATTTTATTGTATGACAGATATTTACTATCAGTCATTTAGTAAATATCTTTGGCATGTTCTTTGGTCATGATCTGAACTTAATCAAAACCAAATCAGTTATATCGGCGTTTGTCGGAAAACTTATTCATTATAAACAAAATTTAAGCGGGAAAGAATAGTTTCAGTTTCGAAATTTGCCAAAATCATCAGAAATATTACAAGACGATGTTATTATATCACATGTCACTCATTTGGACGCGCTACACAAAGATTTTACCAAAAGGTTTAAGGATCTTTTGAATCTACTACTACTATCTAATTCCTGAGTAGATAATAAATCCGCACAGTATGACAACCAAGGAAGAAGCCAATGTAATTATGCAAGAAGGGTCGACCACCGTCAAAACTGACGAAGAGCTAAGCAAAAGCTCAATGAAGTCTGTCAGAAGTTATGGTTGCAACGCAGCATTGAATCTCGATATACTGCATTGAAGAAACATTGCCGAAAAAAAATTCTCATTGCTTTTCCATCATCATATTTGGTTGGAAAATGCTTAAGTGTGGTTACAAACATTTTGACGAAAAAAAGAAAACGTTTTTTCCCCAATTGAGAGCACAATTTTAAGTAACTTTCAATAATAATAAAGCTTACTCACTTAACCAACTGCAAATTTAAAAGTTGGTTAGCTTTATATATCAATAGGAAAAACTAATCCCTCACACAAAATTTTATCGAAATCGTTGGAGCCGCTTTTGAGAAAAATAAGCATTATTATTGGTAGCAGGTACCGCTATTTCAAAATCTAAAAAACCCAATTCTAAAACAACTGTAAATTTAATTTTGAAGAAAATCCGTCAAGTGGTTCAGGCTGTGGATTCATATACGGAGAGACAGATAGATGGACAGACAGAATTGGAGTCTCCACTTATTTCGTATTTTTTATCATCGTAATGTCATGTTTTATTTTTATCCCAACTTGCTTTATAACTAGTACCTATGTACAAATGTACATATAAGAGCAAGTAAAAAACTTAAACATGATTTTCTATGTAGTTTTGCTATGAGGGTCTAGGGTATCAGTTCAGTTTGGAAAAAGGGTCTCTTGCTCGAAATAGTTTGGGAACCCCTGCTCTAGATGATCTGCATGATATGGTTGAAAGAAAGCATACCCAACGAATACGACAGAACCCCGGTATCGTATTCCCGATTATAAAAATGGAGACTCTCAGAATTGTGGTAATTATAGAGGAATAAGGCTGCTGGTAATAAGTGAAGGACTGAAACCCCAAGCCAATAATTTGATAGGTCCTTATCGATGAGCGACTTTGGACCAGAAAAATACAAAATCGATCAAATTGTCACATTATAATAGATCTTGGAAAGAAGAGTTGAAGTATAATATCGATTTCATGACGGTATATAACAGTATTTACAGAGACGAGCTGTACACTGTACAGAGCCACGTTCAGTGGCTTTGGATGACTTTGGAAAACTCATGCTGCTTCAAGGCCGGTAAAAAACTCACCTCGGAAAAGGGTTTCGATAAGGTGACAAACTATCATGCGATTTCCTTATACTTGAAAAGACTGTTCAAAACTCGAACGACAGCACCAAAAGAATAATCTTTCAAAAGTCTGTACGCTTTTCCAGATCAAATTTACGGAATTGGAAGAAGCAATCGTGATGTCATAGGTGCTTCGTGCTTTTGTAAGCATTGAATTGAAACAGAAGCGGCAAAAATGGGTTTGAGATTAATTTGGGTAACGAAGTATATGTTGCCATCAAACAAGGATACCGAACTGAACAACGACGAATTGGACAAAACGTAACAATAGACAGACATAACTTCGAGGTAGTACAGGACTACATCAACCTAGAATCCGCTACAGACAGGAAAAACAACATCAGTGCAACAACTCTTGCGAACAGTTGCTTCTTTGGGTTAAGAAGGGAATTGAGAAACAAACCTTTTCTAGCAAAACCAAGGTAAACCCTTATGAGATCTTAATCATTCCAGTCCTGCTCTATAGCGAGGAAGCGTGGACCTAATCTTAAGCGGATGAAGAAACCATTGGTCGTTTAAAAAAAAAAAAATATATTCCATTACAAGGTGTGGATAAGGATATACATATACAACAATCAACAACGATCAGTATGAGCTGTACTGCGACATGGACATAGCTAGAAGAGTATACGCGTCACGAGAATACGATGGTTTTGACATGAAGGGTGGTCCGCTGGTGGTTTGGTGGTTTGGCACACGAAGAAATCGTTAAAGAGGAAGACTTTGTCTAAAGTGGTGTGATCAAGTGGAAGAGGATCTCCACCAACTTAATACCAATATAACCAGAATGTGTCTAGAACAAATCAGCCTTTATTCCAAGAAAAAACCAACATTGATTTCGCTGCTCTAAAATCGGCTCTAGCATTTGAGTTTTGGGATGATGTTTATAGAACCCATGATCCTACTATTGCTTTTCAATTGTTTCTTGCTAAATTACAAAGCAAAAACAGATTTGTTAAAAAGTGGATGTCTTCGTAGGAAAAATTATCGTAGGAAAAATTACATATCTACACAAGTGTTTTAAAAGCATCCCAACAACTCAAGATTGAAAGGACTATATCATAGGATATCTAATAAATTGAAAAATAAAATTCCTCTTCAGAGATATAATTATTATTGTAATAGGCTAGTTGAAAACATGGGCAACTCAAAAAAAGAATGAGAAGTTGTCAACGAAATCTTGAACTCGAGTAAGCCAAACGGTGATCTCGTAGTGAGCATTAAGAATTCGTCTGTATCTGGGCCCTTAGAAGTCGGAAATCCATTTAATGATAATTTTGTGAATATAACAAGCTCAATTCAGGACACTGCAATAAATATTGATTCCGTTTGCCAATGTGACAAGGCTTTTATTTTTGACACACTCCAAAGACAAAGTTTTTTCTTTGAACGTTTTTCACCTCTAGAAATTATTAAAATTATAAGTTCTTTGAAAAATTAAAATTCTAAGTCGTGTGACAATATGCAATATTTTAAAATATATCTTTTCTGATCTCTGATGTTCTCTCTCATATTTTCAATTTAACCATAGAAAAAGATATCTTTCCAGATTCTTTGAAAGAGGCTGTCGTTATCCCATTATATAAAAAAGGTGATCCTATGTGCTTAAAAAACTATCGCCCCATCTCCATTTTATTAGTTTTTGCTAAGGTCTTTGAGAAAGGCGTTAGTTAAATCTAGAATGTTGTCTTTCCTGAATAAAACCAAGTTTTTTGTGACTCTCAGTTCGATTTTCGAAGTGGTAGGTCTACTGAAGATGCATTGTTAAAATTGTGTAGTGAAATCTATAGCAGCCTTAAAATGCCAGTCCTTAATCCAGCTGCTTTATTTATTGACATCACCAAGGCCTTTGATATGGTAGACCATGAGATTTTGTTATCTAAGTTGGTTTAGTTCTTATTTCAAAAGTCGTAGTCAAAGAGTAAAGGTCAATAGTATACTTAGTGCTAAGATATTGTTCAACATAGGTGTTCCACAAGGTTCTGTTTTAGGGCCAATCTTATTCCTTGTTTTTGTAAATTCTCTTTTCTCTCAACCTTTTAGGGGTAAAACTACAGCCTTTGCTGATGACAATGCTTTGTCTTATAGTAATAAAAACTATTTTGATCTTTCGTTGGCCTTAAACCATGATTTAGAGTTGCTACGCGTTTGGTTCAAACTACATAAACCGATCATAATTGATAAAACGAAATTCATGGTTTTCAATTTAAAAGGTAAAATACATAATGACATGCCTCTAAAATATCATTCACCCAATTGTGGTAAGTTTCTTGTGGCAAAAAGTTGTTCTCATGTTTCTAATAATATTATTTTCAATTCTAACATAGGCTGCTCTGGAAACTGCTTCGATATAGAGCTTGTTGATAGCTTTAAATACTTAGGTGCTACTCGAGATTATAAAATGAGCTGGTTGAATCATACTTTGCTTTTGAAGCAGTCTTTCAACAATGTAGTAAGACAGATTTATCTTCTCAGCCAATATTGCGGGTTGCCATTGTTAAAACTGGTTTATAACGGTCTTTTCAAATCCAAACTTCAATATGGTTTGGTTTGCTGGGGTGGTACTCATTTTAATAAAGTTGAGCCTTTGGCCTTTGCTTACAAAACAAAAACATGCTGTCCGTATTTTATGCAAAGTGAATCGATTAACTCCAAGCTTTGGTTTGTTTAAAAATCTTGAACTCCTTCCACTACGACATTTGTATTTCTATAAAGTCTTAAAAATATTTTTTTAGAAATCCGGGTATAACTCTTCTAGAGTATATGAAAATTTTCGAAATTTTTTCGAAATTTGCGAGTTAATTCCAGAAATCTGGTTGTTGTACCCACCATCAAGAAAGCACATTTTTCTCACTTTTATAATATAACTGCGCCTCGTCTTTTTAATAATTTACCTGTATATTAGATGTGAAAGAGTTAAAAGAGTATTCCTCAAAAATATCAAACAATGGCTTTTTTTATGAATTATAATGCTATTGAAAATTTACTGAATCCCCTAGAATGATCACTTTAATTAATACTGTCTTTCACTTGTTTTACTTAATTTTTTTGCTTTACATTATTATGTTTTTGAAATTCTTGACTAATCGTATCTTCATCGATAATGTATTCAATATAATTATTTCTAAATAGTACTTTTCGCCACTTGTTTCTAACAACAGAATTGTACTTAACTGTTTCATTTCCTTAAAATGTTAAAGATTATTGAGCAATAGTAAATTTTACAGTTTAGTGTGGTCATAAAAAAAAAAAAAAAAAACTAGGTGCCACAACAAGCCCAAAGTGCTCGAGGCCTTTTTAAGAACCTCCGATTTTGAGTAGACTTCGAAGGGAATAGTTAGAAAGCGATTTTCATGGCAGTTTTTTACCTTCGAATGAATTTCAAATTCCTTTTGAAAATCGATAAACGAAAAGAATTTTTTAATGTTTCAGGGATCCAAACCGCCAACTCTCTTGTAACAGGCAGATATGCTTACTCTGACGCCACGAGCATTTATCATAATAATATGTAAAAATATTAGTTTAAATATGAGTCGGCTGTTACTTGCTGAGATACTCATGCAAAAGAAAAGTCAGGGGGCTTCTTTGGATTTTCTCTCGATTGAGGTGCGTTTCTCTTCTTTTTTTTCTCACAAAATACGATTACAGGTATTGTCAAAAGGTTTATTACTAGACACATCAAAAAAGTCAAGGCCTAAGGCCTTAAATCGAATGAAGAAGCTGAAAGAATTTCGAGTAAAGCAAAAGTGCGATACTAAACTTCATTTTTTTTGAAACTCCATAATTTTTGGAGTAAAAAACACATGAAGGTTAGGTTATAGGTTCGGTGGAAGTGGCTGTCAGTCAATGAGTACATTGCCTGACACACTTAGGCTGCAAGGGCCCATTGTGATACCACAGAGATCAGCAAGTTAATCACCTACTGATCTAAAAAACCCGATGTAAGATTAACGAGTTGATGACTTATTAATCTTACATTACGGGACTAGCCGGTTAATCACCTGCTAGTCGAACCACGGGGAACTTTTAATGTATTTCGAAAGACTTTTGCCGCCGTATTAATAAACGCGGAATAACTGGGAAATACTTATTCCATGGATTAAGTTACAATTATACCATTTTCCATTTAATTAAAGCCACCATTATACCATTTTCCACTTAATCCATGGAATAAGGCTTCGCCCAGCTATTCCGCGTTTATTAATACGGCGGTTAGGGTCTATGTAAGCTAAGTCGCTAGTATCATCGAAGAAGAATTTACCGAGATGAGTTTTCCTCCTATGAAGTAGTGCAGGGCATGAGCAAAGAAGGTGTTGAACGGTTTCTTCCTCCTCCTCGTCCATGCAGCTTCTGCAGAAATCATTGGAAAACACACCAAGTCTTTTGACGTGTCTCCCTATTAGACAGTGTCCCGTAAGAACACCTATGGTAGAACCTAGAAACAGGCCAGTGGCGTAGTGTAGGGGGGGTTTTGGGGATAAACCCCCTCCCCCCCCCCCCCCCCCCCCCGAAAATATTTCAGTCGAATATCATTTAAACGCTTCATTTTTTTTTTTTGTTTTATTGATGCAAGTTTGTTTTTCATATTTAAAATTAAAGTTCGAGCTTTTCACAAATCAGTATCTAAATACATGTATGTTTGTGTTTTGCCTACATTGAGCTATAGAAAACAGTTGAAATGCGTTAGTAGGGCTCCTATTTATTAAAATCATTGACTTATTAAACATGGACTGCTAGGACCCAACTTCACTATGGTTCCACTTATTCTAAGCAATACTAGCGAGCATCATTTCAGCGGAAAACTAGTGAAACATTTTTGACACTGCTAAATAATCACGCTAGCTAAATCACAGCAGATGTCGTTAGTGTTTTAGTTAAGAGTAAGATATTGGCTAGTGCAGTGATTCCCAAAGTGGTCGATATCGACCCCTTGGGGTCCCGTTCAGGGACCGTTTTGTTTTCGATAGTGAAGTATACCTGGGATTTTCCTTTTTGGTGGTTTTCTTACGCACCAGCTGTTCAATAGGTAGAAAATACACATCATTGCTATAATAGGTTTATAAATAAGAATTTATGCAACGTAGAATAGAGTGCTATTCACTACATAACTATTCATCCGTTCAGAGCTATTTAGGGAAATCTAATAAATACGGCTGGAAAAATTTAATGAAACATTTTAAACATGTAAAAATTCACATAGTATTGTATAATTGTGATATTATACATAAGTAGTAGTTTTAAACATTTTTACTTAAGATTGGCGGTGTGATCGCAGACACGAAAAAAAAGGAGACAGTAGGTACAGTTTGGACTACATAAAGTTTGGATTTATTTCATCTCCATCAAATCAACACTTGCCGACGTGTCTCATATGTGAAAAAGTATTTAGTAACGATGCCATGAAGCCTTCAAAAATGGAGGACCACTTATCACGGTCCTATGCAAAACGTTGATGGCTTGCGAGCGTCCTATAATATATCTCTGCTAAAAGCGAAGTAGGCGAAGCCTCTCACAATTGGAGAGCAACTTATTTTACCAGCCATTGCAGAGGTCCTCAACAATGCATTGCATAAGCTCGCTCAAGATACATATTATAAAAAGAATATCCTTGAGTAATAACACCGTTAAGAGACGAATAGACGAGATGGGTCGCGACGTGGAAAACATTTTATGCAATTTATTGCAGGCCAAGAGATTCTCTCTCCAGTTAGACGAGTCTACATTACCCGGCAATGAAACTCTGTTGGTAGGATACGTTCGATATATCATAGATGAAAATATGTACCGAGAGCTGCTTTTTACCATTATATCTGGAAACTGATACCAGAGGAGAATCCATTTTTCTGGCAGTGGAACGTTTTTTTTACCGTCAAAGCTATTCCATGGAGAAAAATTATTTCTGTTGATATATCAATATCAATATTTTCAGCTATTTTTGGGTCTGTGTTGGAGTTTCTAAATGAAAAAGATCCGAATTTGGAAGAAAATCTGAAAAATTCTATGACGGATTACATGACCGATCTTTACTTGATCAAAACAAGATCACTTCACAAAGATTTTAGCAAAAGGTTTGAGGATCTTTTGAACTTACAAATTCCTGAGTGGGTAATAAATTCGTACAGTATAATAGCCATGGAAGAAATCAATGTGATAATGCAAGAAGATTTGATCACCATCCAAACTGACGAAGAGCTTAAGCTTAAGTTCAACGAAGGCTATCAGAAGTTCTGGTTGCAGCGCAGCATTGAAACTCAATATACTGCATTGTGGAACATTGCTGAAAAATATCTCATCGCTTTCCCATCATCATATTTTGTTAAAAAAGACTTTAGTGTGGTTGCAAACATTTTGACGAAAAAAAGAAACCGTTTGAAAGTCAACGAACGCGGGAACTTAAGGCTGCAAATTACCAATATTAAACCAGATCTAGCTAGATTCATCCATCGCATTAATTTTTCAAATCATGAATTTATTATTTGTTCTCAAATAAGAGCACGATTTCTAAAAACCTGCATTAATAAATTATGAATTACACTTCATGTTTATTGAATTTCATACCTGCTATCATCGTAACGTCATGTTTTATTGTTATCTCAAAAAATGTTCTTTCTGCACTACTGCGAAACTTGCTTACGTAATAGGTACCAATAAAAGTAAGTAAAAAACTCGAGACAGGATTTTTAAAGTAATTTGACCCCCAAGTCTACGGTATCAGTTCATTTTGGAAAAGGGGTCTGTTGCTCAAAATAGTTTGGGAAACCCTGGGCTAGTGTAACCAAAAATAAGTGCAATCATTATTATCCAACTTTTGTATAGAGAATTAATGCAACTAGCAGTCCATGTATCATAAGTCAAAGAAAAATCTCACTGAGCGCTCAATGTCACTTTGACGGAGCGCAAACAGTTTTGTGGAACATAATTCTCAGCTCAACTGTGTCCTTGTTTTCAAACTTTTACTCATGATCATCGGAAAATTCGCTGATGCTGAAAAAATAGCCGAGTCTATAGGAGAAAAAATTGAAGTTTCCAGGATTGTGCATCGTCAAAAAAACCGACAAAATTACCAAAGCAGCTCAGCAGAAGATTATTACCGTGTATCAATATTCATACTTTTCCTGGATCACTTCATATCATCCATATCTGACAGATTTGCGAAACACAAAAAAATTTTGTCAATAATCGGAAATACCATCCCTGAAAAATTGGTCAGGAAAGACGTTGAGAATATTGATGAAACCGTGGAAGTAATAATAAATCAATGGCCAACAGCGACTGAGGCAGCTGCTTCAACCGTAATAAATGAAGTGTAACGTTGGGTTGGGCCAGAAACTCAACCAAAGACATTTATAGAATCATTAAATCTTTGTAACGATGCACTTTTTCCAAACATTTTCAAGTTTCTGAAAATAGGTGCAACATTGGCTGCGACCATTGCTAGCAGCGAGCGTAGTTTTTCCACGTTGAGGCGTCTAAAATATTGGATTAGGAATTCTACAGGCGAAGATAGGCTGAATGGGCTTGCTCTTATGAGCATTAACAGGCACATTGACATTAAGGTGATAGAAGTTATCGAATGATTCGCGCAAAGCAGAGAAGAACTGATTTATAATTTCATGTATTTTCATATCTTCTTATTTTCTGCACTTTATTATTGTATATCAATAAATTGGAAAAATCCACCCCCGAAAAATTTCCTAGCTACGCCACTGATACAGGCGGTTCAGGGCTAACAAACTCTTCGAGCGTTTTGAGTCTACACGTCTTGTTTAAGTAGGAGTTTACATGTAGCGATAGTTATTCAATTTCAATTTTATTCAGAATGTACAAGTAAGACGTAGTCTTTTATAGTACATAAAAATACGGACTATGATGATAAGTAAACATTATCGATAAATAAACTTAAAACAAAATACAAATGCAATATAGTAGATTAACTGAATATAAATAATATATAAATTTAGTAATAGCAACAAATTTTAAAAATCATTTTTTTTTTTTTTTTTTTTCATCTTGTTTTAATTAATTTCATTGTACATTTTAATCTGTTTACATTTAAGTTTTGATTGCATTTTTAAAGTTTGTTATTCCAATTATTCTTTTAATGGTAATCGGTAGAGAGTTCCAAAGCCTAATTACATACACAATAAAAAGCCCTGAAGAGTTCAAGTAGTTGTAAGTTGGTACTAAAAAATTCGTAGTTCTTAAAGATTGGGCAAATTGAAGTTTATTATAAATGTACAGAGGTGCCTTATTATGTATAATTTTGTGTAAAAATATACAACGTCTGGCATCCAGAAATTGGTGCAACGAACATCCAAGAACAAGTTGGTGGTAATGAGAAATGTGTTGGTGTCTCCGGAGACCATATACGTATCTTAACATATCATTAAACGCCACAAGCAATTTATGTTGAGAGTGAGAATCGGGTTTGCAATAGACTACACTTGCGTAGTCGATCAATGGCACGAGCAACGTTTTTATAAGCCTTAACTTTGTATTTACAGGAGTAGCGGAGGAGAATGGCCAAAGTCTACGTAGTCCAGAGTATATTCTTGCAACAGTATGATTAATATGACTTTCAGTTCAGCTGAAAGTTTTCTGTTAATTTTGAAACCTAGACTTGTAACAGTTTCCGAAAAAGACAGCTGGAATGAAGACAGAAAAACAGGAGGTAAAAGTGATGTATCAACAAGCTTTTTGGAAATTGCAAAAAGCTGAGACTTTTCTGGATTCAGACAAAGACCATTGTTAACTGACCATTTGAAAATTGCCATTAGATCTTCATTAATTCTGCATATTAAATCCTCTTGTAAACCAAGAGGACGCGATAAATATATTTGTACATCATCTGCATACAGATGTACCAAAGCATTTGAACATACGTTTGGCAGGTCATTTATATAAATATGCAAAATAACAACGGTCCCAAAATAGAGCCTTGTGGTACACCCATACGCAGATTCAGAGATCCTGATTGATTTTGAGCAATACAAAATCACCTATGTTGTTCCATTCTGAGCGTAGGGAAGTGGTCGTGCCCTTTTTGGCTAGTTCGTCTGCCATACAGTTGCCTGGTATGTCCCTGTGCCCTGGCACCCATGAAAGGTGAATCTTAAACTGATTTGACATCTCCCTCAGAGACATCTGACAATTTTGGACCGTGATGGATTTTGTAGAGACAGAGTCAAGAGATTTGACGGCAGCTTGGCTGTCTGAGTAGATTCGAATATCCGTGGAGGATATGACGTTTTCTTTGAGCCAAGACAGCACCTCCTTAATCGCCAGAATTTCCGCTTGGAACACACTACAATGATCGGGTAGGCGGAAGAAAAGACTGAGGTTCAGTTTTTCTGATCAGTTTTTCTGATTAGATTCCACTTCCCACACCTTCGCTGGTTTTCGAACCATCGGTGTAAAAGTGTATTGCTTCATTTTCCAAAAGAGTGCCATTTTCCCAAGCTTCTCTTGAAGGTATGGTTACTTGGAAATTGTTGTCAAACACCAACTTGGGGGTGGTATAGTCGGATCGATTCGGTAAGAATCTAAAGTTATCTAGAATGGTAGTGTTGCCAATTTGATTATTGGTCCACTGTGATGTAGCTCTGAGTCGAGCAGCTGAGCTAGCTGCGACTTGTTTGCTGAAGATATCTAGGGGTGTGAGATCTAGTAGTACATTGAGGGCGTCCGATGGGGTTGTCCTCATTGCGCCACTCATACACAGACTAGCCGTTCTTTGAACTTTGGCCAGCTTGTTGTAGTTGATCATCTTGTCTAGTGCTGTCCACCAGACTATCACCCCGTATGTGAGTATCGGTCTAATTACCGAGGTAAACAGCCAATGGGTGATTTGGGGGAGAAACCCCATTTCAAACCAATGAATTTTTTACAAGAGAAGAGTGCCACGTTGGCTTTATTTACTCTTTCCTCAATATTGGTTTTCCAGATCAGTTTTTTGTTAAAAATGAAATCTAGATTTTATAGCCTGATTTGACAGTAAGAAAGTTACCCCTTTAATAGTTGGGGGTCTGTAGTCCGGAATTTTGTATTTCCTCGTAAAGAGAACTAATTCCGTTTTGTGTGGATTGATGTTCAGACCACAATCTACAGCCCAATTGTTAAGCTTGTTAAGTGCTGTTTGTAGTAGCTCAGCTAGGGTTTGTGGGTGCTTGCCTGAAACGGCAATTGCTACATCAAAAAAAAAAAAACACATGAAAGTGAAAAAAAAAAAAACAAAAAAAAAACGAGCACAAACCATTTTACATCACAAAAAAATAAATTAATAGGGTGGCGCAACAGAGCGAGGAGCCCCAGGGCCTAGGGCATTTCTCACAACCATGCCTTGTGAGAGAATGGAGGGGACCTACAATTTTCTGCCGGTTCTGAACTAATAATTGAGAAAGCGCTTTTCATGGCAATGAATTTACTAACGGAGGACTTGCCAATTCCTCGCGAAAGGCGATACCCGTGGAAAATCATTTTTGCCTCTGCTGGGACTCGAACCATTACATCATACTCAACATTTATCAATGAAAAAATAATTCATCTTACCTTGGCGATCAATGCAATCGGTTGTGGTGTCAAAATATCGTTCTTGATCCCTGTAAAATCTGTCATTTTGTGAATTGCTTCTAGCATTGCCGCAATCCCAAAGAACTTTAGCCTTTCCTCGTACGCGTAAGCTTACACCTTCAAAATAATGATCATAACAATTTTAATTAAATTTGAGGAAAACAATTTTTGTACCTTTGACCGAGACTTGCTCATCTACACGTATTATAGCTCGACCGCTAATAGTTTCTCCAGTGAAGTAAATTCCATTTGGATTTTCATCGTACTCAATATCAAATGACATAGACATTTTTTCGATGTTACCTTGTAACTTAGTTTTGGATTTACTTTGCGAATTAAATCTCACAAAACGTTTAAGCTGAGATGTTCATGTCACCACAGCTTGTTGAATGGAGCTTGTTTTGTTATTTATTCGCAGAGTTACTTGTTAAGGTCATAAAGTAAAGATCGAAGTTACAACAAAGATCTCGTTTTAAACATTTATTCTTATCCATCGATCACCATTAAAAACCTGTTTTCATAACGAAAGTAACGTAAAATTGTAAAATAATAAAATTAAACTGCCTGCGAAAGTTTGAAACAATATTGGAACTTATTCAAAAGAATAAATCTGTTTGCTAAAATGTACTTTTGGTACTAGGCTTGGTTGATTATTCAATTTACCCTACAACAAGTCTAAACAAAAAAAAAAAAAACACAATGCGGCTTAATTCAACTGCATGGTAAGATGCACTGAAAAAACTAATTGCAATTGGCCGATACTTTAGAGCTTGGTCCGAACCTAAAGCACCACATACGAGTCTACGACTTCATTCAACTCAAAGGCAATTAAGATTTACATAAATATGCGAAAGCTCTTGCTAAGCTTCGATTTTTTTGCTGTTTATCATTCATTTTAAGTGCAATTTTCACTACTTGATTTGTATTTAAACTATAACTCTTAGTTCACTTTTTGTGAGGACGAACACTAACTCCGTCTTCGGTTTTCGAGCCGTCTGCGTCTGTGTAAAAATGAATTGAATCATTTTGTAAGAAATTGGTGTCGTCCCACGTGGCTCTTGGTTGGATGGTGACTTGGACGTTCTTATAAAACCAGTTGAGGGATGATGTAGTCGGTGTGACTTGGAATTGAACCGAATAAGTTAAGATTGGTAGAACGATCAATTGAGTTATTGATCCATTGAGAGGTGGCTTTGAGACAATTAGCCGTGTTCGTCGCCGATTGTTTGCTGTAAATGTCGAGGGATAAGAAATGTAGGAGTATATCTAATGAAGCCGAAGGTGTTGAGTGAAGAGCTCCGCTGATACAAATATGCTGGCTGATTTGTTTGGTACTCGTGGTGCGATGGATAGCATGTCCGCCTGTTAATCCAGAGGTTCGAGTTCGAATCCCAACAGAGGCAAACTTGTTTTTTCTACGGGTATCGCCTTTCGCAAGGAATTGGCAAGTCCTCTGTTAGTATTAACCATCAAATTATCTATCTCAAACTCAAAGCCTTTGGCTTCCCACCTTCAATTATCGAATGGGTCAAATCATACGTAGAGAACCGTGTGTATAGAGTAGTTTTTAGAAAAGCAGTTTCTAACCCGATATTTGCCTCTTCGGGCGTTCCCCAAGGCAGCCATCTAGGTCCACTCCTGTTTGTGCTTGCAATAAATGACGTTGCTAGTATTATTTCTTTCTCTGATCTGTCTATTTATGCAGATGACATTAAAATTATAAAAGTCATATCCTCTTCTCAAGATTCCTCTCTTCTTCAAAAAGACCTAAATGCTTTTCTTACTTGGTCCAATAAGAACTTTCTTGAGCTTAACGTTAATAAATGTCAATCTATGACTTTCTCGCGTAAACGCTTACGCTCTAGTCTTCGAACGTACTACTTCAGTAACGTGCCTATCCCCAGAGTTTCGTCTATTCGTGATGTTGGGGTTATTTGTGATAAAGAGCTGAATTTCCACTCTCACATTAACTATATTATACCGAAAGCAAACTCCTCTCTTCGGTTTTTTAAGCGCTGGTTTAGAGAGTTTTCCGACCCCTACGTCACTAAATCATTATTCAATACTTATGTTAGACCAATCCTTGAATATGCTAATCAGGTTTGGTCTCCCTGCTTTGCGTAGATTGCCTTGGTCTGATCCGTTCATTTTACCTCCATATGAAAGCCGTTTGCGACTAATTGACATGGTCACCCTTTCGAAACGTGCGTCGTCATATCGCCGACATAATTTTCGTCCATCAGATCTTGACCGGTACCATAGACTCCTCGGAATTACTTGATCTGATTTACATGAACACCAATCCACGTAACCTTCTTCCACCTCCCTACTCTCCGCACAAATTACGCTTATTTCAACGCCTTATGCAGAATGCTACGTTATGCGAATGCTGCAGGAAATACCTTTGACTTTTCCCTTAGTTCCTCTTCTCTAAAAAAAAATCTATAATCCGCTTCCCCTTTCAACTTCTAAGCCTTGCACTTCAACTTAGAATTAAGCATTGTATATTTGAATATATTTTTATTTATTTATTTGTTTATATTTTCTTTATTTAATTTTAAATATTTTTAAGTTTAAATCTATTGTTATAATCGCTTCTAGTAAGCTTAATAAATCAATCAAGTATTCATTGCCTTGAAAAGCACTTTCTCGATTAGCCGTTCGGAACCGGCAGAAAATTGTAGGTCCCTTCCATTTCCTCACATGGCATGGTTGTGAGAAATGCGCTAGGCCCAGGGGCCCCTCGCTCGCTCGCGCCACCCTATTTTTATTTTTTTTTTTAGGGCCGGTTTGTTCGAGCTCGATTATTTCTAATCAATGATTATTCCAGATGAAAATCATGGACTTGGTTTGTTCACGAAATTTTTAATCAAGGAGTCTCTGATCAGAGCTTTTAATCAAAGATTTTGCAAACCAGACAATTTTTCTGGGAAAGCTCCATTTAAACAACGATTTAATGAGAATTCAGCTTGTTCAGGCTTGATTTTTGCTCAAATCATAGCAAAATTTCAAAATAAAATATTGTCAGGCTGACTATCACATAAAATATTTTTGTGAAATCAATAAGCAGCTTCACTGAACTGCTTGAAGTGGAGTAAGTTATTCTACTTATTGCATTTTTGTTTCTATGTACAAGAAATAGTAAATTGTATTGTTTTTTCAGTGGAATGGATCTGGAAATTTTATTTGGGATTCTTGGGATGAAGATGAAACTGAAGAAGAGTTTCAAGAACTGATAATAGAAAGGCGACAGTACAAACTGCCTGAATGATTGGACCATTTCAATAAATGGGACCACATTAACTTTTTTCAACGATTCAGATTCCAGAAGCAAACTGTTGCAATTATTTTGGATTTAATACGTCCGAAATTTCAGGATAGATAAGAAAGATTAGTTTATATAATGTCACTGAAATTTATTTGAAATAGTAATAATACAGGGTGTCCCGTAATTCGTTTTACATACTTTGGGATATGATTCTTGGTCATATTCTAAGAAAAAAATTGTTCTACAGTAAAGTCCGTTTCTCAAGTTTGACATCACTTTTTGACAATTTAAAAAAAGGCTAACTTTGGTGTACCCTGACCTGTGTTAAATTCGATATCTCTGTCAATACTGATGATAGAGACCTAATCTTAGACTCAATTTTTGTAGAAATAACAACCTTTAGGCTTCCATAGGTTTAGGGTTGCCAGATTATATAATGATAAGAGTGGAAATTTCTTACATGTCATTAAGCCAATAATCCCTTTAGTCATGCCACAAAGGAATGTAAACACAAATTACAAAAAAAACCACGCACCTACACATACAATGTAACTTTAAACTAACAATTTCAAACGTATATGTTATGTTCCTTTCATAAATAAAAAAGCATTTCATTGGTAATAATGACGAATAACATGTTTTTTTTTTTTTGAGAAATAGAGTCGAAAAATATTCTTTGGACACTTTTTCGGTAATAATGCCGAAATGGGGGTCGACGTTGTTACCATTTTTGTTGGTAATAAAGTCGACTGGAAAAAAGCCGGTTGTTCATCTTTATTTCCGTTTTTTTTTAGAAATAACATCGAATCTATCTTATTTCCATCTACCTTATTTCACGGCACCCTTCCAGCATTCCTTGAAGCCAATTCAGCCGTGAATATACAGTAAACAATGGCTGTGCTTTACTTCTCCTATACGGGAGTTGAAATTTTTTTACAGGTTGTGGGGCATCTAAATAGATTATATTTCAAATTATTATGTGTGAGTTAGCCCCCTGAATTATTTAATAAATGTTTTAGTTTTTCGTTTTTAACCACACTTTCAGTTTTTTTTTCTATTTAAAATTGGAAAAATTTAATGAAAACATTTATTTTCCAGCAAAAAAAACACTTTTAATATATGTATATCATTAAATCTTTATATTTATAAAATTTCCCTGTCACAATGTTAGTTCGTACCGTACTCCTCCGAAACGGCTTTACCTATTTTTACCAAATTTTATATGCGTATTCACTATTCAGTAGGTCTGAGAATCGAATACTAATTATTTTCCATACCCCTAAGTGATAAGGGCCATCTACCTTTGGCATTGTTTCTTTAATTTACACTGTGCCACAAGAATTTTATATATTAGATCTTACTATCTCAGTGTAAATGTCATATTTATCAATTTAATTTGTTTAAAAACTAATTCTGAAATCACATTTTTTGCTCATTCATTTGCCTCTGCTAAGCAAGACATACAATGCTCTCACATTAATGTTGAGTTTTGCAGTTCTGTGAAGAGCATCAAATATATTTGCAAGTATGTCCATAAAGGCAGTGATATGGCTGTGTTTAGAGCAGAAAATACTAATGTAAATGCGCCTCCAATGAATAAAAATGATAAAATTACGCTCTACCAAATTGTTCGGTACATCAGCTAAAATGAAGCTGCTTGGCGTAGCTTCGTTTTTCCAATCCATTAATGGGATCCATCAGTTGTTCAGTTAGCCGTCCATCTTGAAAACGGTCAGCGTGTATTTTTTACGAACGAGACAGTGATTGGGCCCGTTCGAGAATGGTATCCGGATAGCTTGTTGTTGTTGTTTACATGTTAAACATTTAGCACAGATGCAAACCATTTCTGTCAAATAGAGAAACCAAAGCTATCTGGGAATTTTCGGTATACCTCAGATACCTTAGCGAACAGCTGATACAAACATAATGGCATTTGTTTGTTTTCTTTTTTTTTTTTTTTTTTTTTTTTTTTTATAATTTGCGCGCACATCAAGGGGTTATGAATACCCTTATAATGTTGTAGAACACAGTGCGAGCATTAGGAAAATAGGAGAGGACTTAATAGGAGACACCGATGCACATTGCTTTTGAATCTTTGTAAATCGTAATGCAGGGGAAATACAGAGTCAGGTAAAGCATTCCACATTCGGGTGGTGCGGCTGAAATACGAATCTCTATACTTGACTGTACGCCCGAAGTTGGGCTCAAGGTAGAACTGATGAGCATTCCTAGCGAGGCGAGTGTTGCGGCTAAATTGTTTCAGGGGAGGAATGCAACTGGCTATTTCACTAGAGCACTGTTTGTAGAAAAAGCGATAAAAGAGAGTGAGACAGGCAACGTTTCGACGATGTTCAAGAGAATCAATCGATTCTACAATTGAACTATCACCTATCAATTTTAACGCTCTATTTTGTACCCTATCAAGTAGGCGCAAGGATGTTTGAGAAGCACCTGACCAGATATGGGAGTTATACTCCAGTTTTGGGCGGATGAAGGCCTTATAAATTGTAGCCAGATCAGAAGGGGTGAAAAATTTCCTGCATCGTCTCAAGAAGCCTAAGCATTTAGCAGCGTTTTTGGCGACTTCAAATATGTGGTCATTCCAACGAAGATCATCGTTTACACACATACCAAGTACTGACAGCTTTACGGTTTCTTCGATGCAGGTACCATTCATGGATAATGGCAATGGGGGAATGTTAAGCTTCAACGACAAGAGACAGCATTGAGTTTTCGAAGCATTGAATTCTACTCGGTTCATAAGACCCCATGCAACAATGCTGTCAAGGTCAGAATTCAATGAGCTTATCATACGCAACCGTTCCAGTTCCACATCCGAAGAGCAGGGACGTGAATTTGGAAACGAATATGAAAAGCTGAGGGTCGAGTCGTCAGCAAAACAGTTAAGTGGATTAGAAGTTTCAGACAAGAGATCATTAATGAAAATGAGGAAGAGAGTCGGAGACAAAACGGAGCCCTGGGGCACACCAGCATTTATTAAGTGGGTATCAGACTTGAAGCCATCCAACACAACTTGTATTGAACGGTCGGAAAGGTAATTTCTAATCCAACGAAGAAGAGACTCATCGATACCAAAAGCACGCATTTTCGATAAAAGAGCCTGATGCCAAACTCTATCAAATGCTTTAGAAATATCAAGCGCAATAATCTTACTTTCTCCAAAACAATGTAAAGATTGGTTCCACTTTTCGGTGAGATATGCCATCAAATCACCAGTGGACCGTTTGCTACGAAAGCCGTACTGACGGTCATTAAGAAGCTTTCGTTCTTCAAGATATTTCATAAGTTGACGGTTTATCAACGTTTCCATGACCTTGGAAAGAAGGGACGTAAGTGCAATTGGACGGTAATTGGAAGGGGAGGAAGATTCGCCTTTTTTAGGGACGGGCTGGACAAATGCAGTTTTCCATCTGCTCGGAAAAATCCCAGCAGAATAGGAAAGATGGAAAAGTTTCCGCAGTGGTTTTGCCAGCGTAGAAGAACACCTCTTCAGAATAACGGCGGGGATACCATCTGGACCAGCGGATTTATGTATGTTGAGATCTTTAAGGACTCTCGCAACCAAGCGAGTTCGGAAAAATATCTGCTTCATCAAAGAATTTGCAGACTCGAGCTCAGGTGGAGCCAATATGCTATGAGGAAGTGTCGAGTTGGCAGCAAACTGGGCTGCCAGCAAATTGGCTTTGTCGATGGAGCTAACATATGGAGAGTCATTGAAGACGAGCGTTGGGACCGATGACGTGGTCGAGTTCTTAATGTTCTTCACAAAAGACCAAAAGTTTTTACTTCCTTTAGGACACAACAGTATTTTTTGCCTTACTTTTTGGTCATGTAAGAACTTAGCCCTTTGTATTTGAGCATTACAGATATTTCTGGCCCGTTTGAACAAATTTCGGTTTTCTACAGTAGGGTTATCTTTAAATGTTCGAAAACTTCTTTCTCTATCCCTAATCGCCTCTTTACAGCTGGAATCAAACCACGAGTTTTCTTTGGGGATGATACTTTTTGTTCTGTGAGGAACAAAATTTCTCATGCCGTTGAGAATTACGTTAGATATCATATCAGCTGTTGCATCAACGTTTCCGTCGAGAAAGCACAATGACCAATTAAAATTTCGAAAGAAATTATTCAGTCCGTCCCAATTGGCTTTCTCATATTGCCACACAGTTCTTTTGGGGACTTTATCTTTTTTTACCGTGACGGAAAACGAAAAATCTACCGATATGACACAATGGTCCGATTTGCCTAAAGGAGATGATACTATAACCCTGTATTTTTCGGGATGAGAAGTGAGAAATAGGTCAAGAGTGTTGGCCGCATGGCCTTCAATATCTGGAACCCGAGTGGGCTCATCAACAAGTTGAGTTAATTCGTTAAACTCAGCGAAGATCTCAACATATTTTCCTTTGGGTGTTGTGTGGCCAGAATGTCGAAGCCAACCAGAATTGTGTACATTGAAATCGCCCGCAATTGCGATTTCAGTGTGAGGATAAAGGGAAATAATTCTTTTTATGGACTCAGATAGCGCATCAAACTCGTTAGAGGTTGAATTGCTATCTAAATTGGGGCTTCTAAAAATAAAACAATAATGAATGATATGCTTACGGACGGTGAATTTTAACCACATGAAATTAAAGTTCGTATTGGAACAAAGGCCGTATTGTGGTAGAAGCTGGTAAGCAATATCATTTCGAACATAAACGGCGAGGCCATGGGAGGAAAAGAATAATGGCACTAAGCTATATCCAGGCAGGTTGAACTCTGAAGGATCAGAAACAACACCAACCTGTGTTTCACTCAGTGCCAAAACAGCTGGCCTGTATTTTGCAGTGTGAGCGTACACAGCAAAGAAATTCGATCGCAACCCCCTAATGTTGCTAAAATCGACTCTAAACTTACCCGACATTACAATTCACAAAAACACACAAAACAAAATATCAATCGCAGACGCTATCTAAGTGTAATCAACAAGTGTAGATCTATTGGAAAACCAAAGCAAATTACTAGCGGTGTTATGCCCAGCCAGCAACTTGACTTTGATTAACCAACGGAATCAACACCGTTGATCAACTATCCGCCAGCAAACACACAGCTTCATTGCCTGCACACACCACCTAGATAAGATAAGAAATTATCAAATCGAAGAAATGTGTGCAGCCAACGAAACTATGCGAGTGGTGTGGGGGAGGAGATGGTTAAAGGGGACGCACTGTGTTAGGTCTATTTTTTTTTTTTTTGATTTGATTGAATGACACACGGCACTGGATAGGTTAAATTCACTGAATTAATTTATGTAGCGCGACGCGGCAGGAAAATAATTGTTTATTGTTTTGTAAGGGTAGGAGAATGGATGGAATATTTTTAATTTTTTTTTTTTTTTTTTTGTTTATTTGCTTGTTGGGAGAATTGTTCACAGGTTTAACGGACACAAGCGCGGTGCGTGTTTTCGCGAACGATAGCAGATCTTTTGTGGCGCGTACATGCAAATTTTTGAGAAAGAATTTAAAGTTACGAAAAAAGATTAAAAATGAAAATTAGAGTGCATTTTAACGACACCCTTTATGAAATAAGCGATTCCGAAGAGATTTGTGCGAAAATTCTAAGTGGTAATTATACTTTTTGTGGTTTTGTCGAGTAACTTAGTTAATTTCTCACGTCCTTAGATTCTTCGTTCGCTTTGATGTATTTGCAAGGGAAAAGTCAAGAACTAAGTAAGTTTACAAATATAAAACGTGTCTATATGCACCCTCCATATACAGGGTGTCCCGTAATTCGTTTTACATACTTTGGGATATGATTCTTGGTCATATTCTAAGAAAAAAATTGTTATACAGTAAAGTCCGTTTCTCAAGTTTGACATCACTTTTTGACAATTTAAAAAAAGGCTAACTTTGGTGTACCCTGACCTGTGTTAAATTCGATATCTCTGTCAATACTGATGATAGAGACCTAATCTTAGACTCAATTTTTTGTAGAAATAACAGCCTTTAAGACTGTATTTAAACTAGGCTTCCATAGGTTTAGGGCTGCCAGATTTTCAATTTTAAGTGGTGTTCAAATTTTCTTCCCAAAACAAAGTTTTGACTTTGAGGTCATTTTTTTGGAGAAAAGGCCTGATAAACATAGAGTTTCTTTATTTTTTACAGATGAACAAAACAATAATAAAGAAAAAATTCATCTTTAAGTAAACTCAAAAACCCATACATTTTATGATACTTGGAAAAATACGAAATGGGAAAAATTTAAAAAAAAATAAAAAAAAGTTTTTGCTTTGAGGTTTGTTTGAATAAAACAATAATATGAACACTTTTAGTAGTTTTTTTATGTATTTAATACAAATACAATTATAACAAGAGCTCAAAGCGCCCTCCTTCGTTTTGAATCCATGCCAGAGCCCGTTTTTGGATTTCATTGTGGATGTTTGCTTTAAATTTGGGGTATGAATGTTCAATAGGTAAATAAGTCGTATAAAAGAATAAGAAAACAAATTTGTTCATTAGTTTGCCAAATTATCGTCACAATTGCAGTTTGATCAGAGAGTTTTTTGAAATGCTTTCATTTACGAGAGAAGAATACGCAGACATTTTTTTTCTTATAGGAGTTTTGTAATGGAAATTGAAGAAAAGCACAACAAAGGATACCAGGAACTTTATACTAACTGAAAATCTGGCAACCCTTAGCGTATAGGAGTCAAATTTAAATACAGTTTCAAAGATTACATAACTACAAGTAAGACAAGAGTTATCGACAGCAAACACCCACAATGAAATCCAAAAACGGGCTCTGGCATGGATTCAAAACGAAGGATGGGGCTTTGAGCACTTGTTTTAATTGTATTTGTATTAAATACATAAAAAAAACTACTAAAAGTGATCATATTATTGTTTTATTCAAACAAACCGCAAAGCAAGAACTTTTTTTTATTTTTTTTTAAATTTTTCCCATTTCTTAGTATCATAAGATGTATGGGTTTTTGAGGTATTTTAACGCTGAGTTTTTTCTTTATTATTGTTTTGTTCATCTGTAAAAAATAAAGAAACTCTATGTTTATCAGGCCTTTTCTCCAAAAAAATGACCTCAAAGTCAAAACTTTGTTTTGGGAAGAAAATTTGAACACCACTTAAAATTGAAAATCTGGCAGCCCTAAACCTATGGAAGCCTAGTTTAAATACAGTCTTAAAGGCTGTTATTTCTACAAAAAATTGAGTCTAAGATTAGGTCTCTATCATCAGTATTGACAGAGATATCGAATTTAACACAGGTCAGGGTACACCAAAGTTAGCCTTTTTTTAAATTGTCAAAAAGTGATGTCAAACTTGAGAAACGGACTTTACTGTATAACAATTTTTTTCTTAGAATATGACCAAGAATCATATCCCAAAGTATGTAAAACGAATTACGGGACACCCTGTATATACATATGTAGACACGCTGAAATATACATATATTATTTATTTTATTCGTATTTACATACTTATGTAATTTTTGTTTTTTTTTTTTAACAAAATTAGGTGCACAGACAGAAGAAGTCGTTTCTCCAGACGTTCGGGAAAGCGAGGTAACAGGTAAATAATTCTTAAGTAGGTACATTTACACAAAATAACCCAACTTGTGCTTAATAGAGGGAGCAAACACAGACGGTCATTTAGTTCAAATACAGGAGACGGGAGTGGTAGCACCCAAGGGTAAGTCATACTAATATCGAGTACCAAGGGATTTTACAAAAAACTGATTTTTATTTTTAGATTCATCGTGGGACCGAAAAGATATCCTTTAGTTTTTAGAGGAGTGTGTTAAACGCAAAAAAGATCTCAGAAATCCGAAGCTCAGGAGGCGAACAATTTTTACAGAGATCGCGGCTGTGCTTCGAGAGAAGCATGATTTTTACTAGCCGCTGTCTCTCGAGATAAAATTGAAAAACATGAAAATCCGATATAATAAAATTCTTGACAACAACAAAAAAACCTCAACGGGTCGAGGGCGAATGTCTTGGCCATATTTTGACCTCCTTAGAGATATATATATGCGGATGAAGTTACAGTGCGAGATGTGCACACGATAAGCTGTCTTGTGCCTTCATCCGCAGAGGATAGCCTTGCACCATCGACATCATCAGGCTTATTTTCTGAAAAGGCAGATAAAAAAAAAACAACACTGATTACAAGGAGATATTGCTTCAGATGGAAGAGCGGAAGATTAAAATTTCCGAAGTCCTCCTTGAGGAACTCAGGGAGCTGAGAAAATTAAAAGCTGAGAAGCTTTCTTGGCAAATTTCTCAAGGTAAGTTTATTTGCATTTATATTTTTCGTTCTGCTTTACCATGTAGACATATGTATTATATTATTACCTATAAAATATGATAATTTTCATTTTTGTTCTTCTTTAGCCAATCAAAGAGAAAAAGAATCTCCCAACTGATCTGCCGACTGTGAAGTTTTTTTTTGTTTTTAATTAGAATAAGGCCATTGAATTGTGATGTTTTTTTTTCCTTTTTTATTAATAAGAAGTTAGAAATTAAGTCCAGTCAATGAAATGAATTGTGATGTTTTTTTTTTTATTCATGATAAGTTAGAAAATAAGTTTTAATAACAGTAAGTGTTATTTAATGGAATAAAATGTTTGTTTGTTTTTGAATTCAAAGTATTTTTCTTTTTGAGTGCTTTGCGAAGAATAAATTTTAAAAAAGAGAAAGTAAGTATCTTCTTTTTTGACTTGAACTTGTCGTTGATGACCTCACGCTGAGATTTTGTTGGTTTTCTTGTTCATCGGTTTCTGCTTCAGGTTCAGGTTCAGGTTCAAGTTCTACATCAAACATATCTTCTGGGTTTTGCATTTGACAACAGGCTGTAACAATACGGTTTGCCATTTTTGGTTCAGCGACATCCAAATATTTAAGTCGACGCAATCGGCCCTTCAGCAAACCGAATGATCTTTCAATAGTCACTCGGGCACTACTAAGGCGAGTATTAAAGTGGTGTTGCTTCTCCGTCAAGTGACCATTATCCCGAAAGGGTGTTATCAGGTTATTTTTAGAGGATATGCTGAGTCTCCAAGCAGGTGGTACTCCCCAGATATAAGCTAATCAATTTTGTCGGAAAGAGGGCTGTTTTGGAAAACCCTCGCATCGTGCAGTCGACCTGGTGCTCCAACATAAATATCTATGAAGTTGCAACGGTGGTCACAAACTCCTGAAAGATGAGTAAAACCATCGATAGACCTGTGTTGTGTTTAATATAATGAGAAGAGATACCTTGCAATATGACAGAATGAGTATTTTTCCTATTGTAATAGTCGATAGGATTTTTGAGGGGTTGTTTGGTTTCGATATGACACCCGTCAATTGCACCAACAATACCGGGAATGTAGCCCAAAGATTTTTCTCGAAATGCCTATATTTGACATCATACATCATACCTTTAATTAGAAAAATTTATTTATTACACCTGTTACATACCAGGGCAATGTTTTGGTAATTCTGATGAGATGGCGCTTTAATATAATCTCCAATCAAGGAGCACAAAACACCGAGAATCTCACAGAACGCATTATGAGCAGAACTCTTGGCGTAATTTAATCTGTCCCCAGACGACAGAAAACTCTCTTGCTTACTCAATGTCCACACCGTAAACAACATTTTTTTCGAGTCCTAAAATTGTTTTTTTCCTTCCCACCTTTTGCATGAGATCCTAAATAAATGTTTCCGATTGTTAACCAATTTTTTAATTCAATTTTTATCAAATCTTACCGCAAAACAGCTTCCACTCATTCGAAAATGGCAACGAAATTCTTCCAAAGTGTATCTTGGAATTGTTTCTTCAAAATAGTTTTTGTTTCTTGTTGGAGTCTCGTTTGTTAAAAGTTCAGATGCAAGGCTAAAAATCGAGGTTGTTGCAAGAAGATCGTTCACTATGAACAGTTCAACCCGGGCTATATAAGTAAAAACAAAAGATATAACACTTTTAACACACACTTACGAATACATACCTAACAATTCATCTTCGTCTGAGGAATCTGATGAATTACTAGGATCCACTGAAGCCATTACGAATTTAAACAAAAACTAATTTTAATTTTATAACTGGAAAGGTTTTCAGTTGCGAACAACAATTTTAATTTTTCAGACGCTTTAGTTCGCTTTTTTTTCACAGCTGGTTATCAGTAGCTATCTGAAAAAAGATATCTGAGTCGTTCAAAAAGGTATCTTAGATACGCGTATCTGAGATAGCCTTTCCGATAGGTTCTCGAACGCGCCCATTGATAGTGCTACAAATCTACCTAAAACTACACTCACTGCATTTTTTGAGTTGTGTAATAGTACGGATATGATTTTGGTGCCTTTGCAAAAACATTACTCTATTCACAAGTACCACGCTATTTCAAATGGGCTCAAACAAAAACATGGATGCCCCGCAAGCCAGACTCACAAGTTGATGCATGTCTCAATTTATTTAAATCGAACGCTTTGGGGCGATTATTTACGGTCAATCCAAGACACACTGGGTGCTTTTATCTTCGACTGTTGTTGGTTAATGTTACTGGCCCATTATCATTTCAAGATATACGTAAAGTGAATTGGCAACAGTATCCAACATATAAAGACGCATGTCTTGCACTCGGCTTGCTGGACGACGATAACCAGTGGGAGTGTATGCTTGGATGCTTGCTGAAGCTGCATTGAACTGTACAGCAATACAAATTCGTCTAATATTTGCTATAGTGTTAACTACATGTTTCCCAGCTCGAGCAAACATATTGTGGGATAATCACAAAGATTCAATGACTGATGATATATTGCATCAATATCGTACACGGTGCAACGATCTAACGATAACATTCAGCAACGCTATGTACAAAGTACAATAAAGCATTGATTGCTATTGAGGATCTTTGCATTGTCATTACCAATTTATCACTCACTCATTTCGGTATGAATTCGCCAAATCGACCTGCATCTGATTTAATCAACACTGAAATGAATCGTGAACTGCAGTACAACACTGTAGAAATGGCAGCGATTGGTGCTCGCAATGTCCCACTAATGAATGACGAATAAAGAACCATTTATGACCTCATTTTACTCGCAGTTTCAGCAGGATATGGTGGGTTTTTCTTTTTTGATGCACCGGGTGGAACTGGCAAAACGTTCCTTATTTCACTAATTCTGAAATACGATCAAATAATGGCATCGCATTGGCCGTTGCATCATCGGGCATTGCGGCAACTTTATTGGTTGGAGGCAGAACAGCTCATTCAGTATTTAAGCTGTTAAGCAATTGAGGCGTTTAACAGGAAATTGAAAGATATTAAAAACAACGACAAACTATTTGGCGCCACTCTGTTGGTGCTTTCAGGTGATTTCAGACAAACACTTTCCGTCATTTCACGTTCAACATACGCTGATGAGATCAACGCTTGCTTAAAATCATCTCCATTGTGGCGTCATGTTGAAAAAGTACAGCTGAAACATGCGCGTTCTAATGCTTCAAGATCCATCCGCTGAAACATTCTCAAAACAACTCTTAGATATCGGTGATGGAAAAGTTGCTACAGATGAAACTGGATACGTAAGATTACGGACCGATTTCTGCACAATCGCTGATTCGTAAAATGCTTTCATTGAACAAATATTTCCCGATGTATGTAGGTACACACACAGTACATTAATCATGAGTGGCTTGCTGAAAGCTATTTTAGCAGCAAAAAATGCAACGTTGACAATTTTTGAACTCACTGGATTTGCCAGGCATGCCACCGCATAATTTACAATTGAAGATTGGATCTGCAATTATCTTCCTTCGTAATTTAAACCCGCCACAGCTGTGCAACGGTACGCGATTATCATTCGAAAATTGATGAAAATCGTTATGGAAGCCAGCATTTGAAATGGCAAGTTCAAAGGTGAAAATATACTAATACCACGGATTCCTATCATACCTACAGATGTGCCAATTCAACTCAAACGAATTCAGTTTCCGATTAGATTGGCATGTGCAATGACAATGCCTATTTCACGCATATACCACATACTTATACACTTATAATAAGTAAGTTACTTTTTGTCTACACAAGAATTTATCTAGAAACTAGAAATAATTTATAAGGCAAAACAACGTTTGCCGGGTCAGCTTGTAATACAATAAAAGAACAGTTTTTAATAGCAAGAATGCCTTTTTTTATTTATAATTATTTATTTAATTTTACAACTTTCCACCCATTTTGTGTTATGACATTTACTATCGAGCTTAACAAACTGCTTCAAAACTTTTCTAGTTTTTACAGTGATGCCAAATACTCGTTTTTTGTTATACTTTTTCTAAAAATGTTGTTTTTTTTGTCATTTTTTGAGGAAATTTCTTTTTGATTCGAAGGAAATTACTAAAACCTTCAACACGTCCCTACGGTCAAGGGAAAATTTGTGTTTTTGTTATTGAATAAAAACAGTTGGCTTTTTAACTTGTAAACATGCTGAAAGTTTTGACAAGTATTAGCACATTGTGGTTTAAAAGCAAGGAAAGTTTAAACGTGGTTCAAACAAGAAATGGAAGCTCAAGGAAATATCGCTACGGTTGACCAGGAAATGCCTTCAACTTCGGGTGTTGTATGTCATCCACCGACTGCAGAGGTTCTCAGAAGCATGTGGTAAGTATACAATAATATTATTTTTATTGTAAATGTATTCTAATAACACAATCTGTAGGACTCTAGTAGGCCTTTCACGGAGGACGGCAACAGAGGTGTTAGCCGTGGAATTAGCGGAGGGGTTCGGTATGTTGCCAAAAACTAAAAGATGTCGCATGCATCGGCAAGAAATGCACCTTTTTTTTCTTTCTGGAGAGCTTATTTTTGATTGATTTAACCGTGCATGGGTATATTCCCAACGATCAGTCACCTTGTCGCGGTGGGGGGGCTTAAGTAGATTATTTGCACCGAGCTCGATGCCGAAAGGTGGTCGAAGGATAAGGAAAATGAATGAAAACTAAGAATTGATCAAAAACAGTATGGAAGCTCAACTAAAGGAATTTTATTCTCCAGGTGGCAGTCAAAGCGAAAATCCACCCGTAATTTTCACTACGGCAGGGCACGGATTCTCTGGAGGCCCCATCTAACATACAAGCTTCCGCCTTTACTGGTGGAGTGGTGGTTACACGCGAGTCGAAGTTACCGTAACCGATGACTCCTGCAGTTCTCTCCATGAAGCTCTTCGTGGTTTAAGCTGGAAAGATGAAGAAGGCAGCTCGGAGGGCTTAACTCCAAAGCTAAATTCTCATCAGGGCTTGACTGTTGGCAAGAGCGGTGCTATCACCGGATTAAGTGAAGCTGAACAAGTGGATCCCACTTAAACGATGGCATCCTCTGGAGAACAGCTTTCCAAGCGCAAACAGAAGCTGAAGAGAAGGCGAGCGGCAAAGGCTCAGTGCAAAGAGGACATCAGGGTGGCCGAAGGTACTGAATTAAGTTGCAAACCTTTTCTGAAATAAATAAATACACATATAGGGTGGCGCAACAGTGCGAGGAGCCCCTGGGCCTAGCGCATTTCTCACAACCATGCCTTGTGAGGGAATGGAGTGGACCTACAATTTTCTGCCGGTTCCGAACGGCTAATTGAGAAAGCGCTTTTCATGGCAATGAATTTAGTAACGGAGGACTTGCCAATTCTTTGCGAAAGGCGATACCCGTGGAAAACATTTTTGCCTCTGGTGGGATTCGAACCTCGAACCTCTGTGTTAGCAGGTGGACATGCTAACCATCACGCCACCTTTTTTTGTGGTGGTGGTTTAAATTTTCGGCACGATTTATGTTTTGATACGTATGAGGCTCTACGAGGAGGTAACCCCCCCCCCCCCCCCCCCCCCCCCCCGTCCATATCGGGCGAGCTAAGCCGTGCCTCGCAAGCGTGCCAGGCCTCCAAGTAGTAGCATTCTTTCCCTTCCAATACTTCCCTTCCTTCATTTTCCTTTACCTTCCTAAATACCTACATTCTTGTTTCCTGCGTCGGTTCCTGTTTCCCAACCTTATCCTCATCCTACCTTTCATATCCTGTTCCTACTTTCCGTTTCCTTGATTCGATTTCCTATCCAAATCCTAATTCCTCTCCTTTTTCTCTCGTTTTGCCTCCTAATATCAACCTCAGAGGTGGTGCGGAAATGTGTGCATACAGTCGATTTTCCTGCGGTCTTAAGTCACGATATCTCTAAGGCGATGCTTTATAGAAGAAAAGTGTTAGATATTTTTGGTACAAATTTTACGATTTACAAACTTTGTTTGAACTATTTTTCGATAGCTCTCGTTGTTTCAGAGATATACGCAAAAAACGCAAATTTGTGGCCTTTGACCTCGAATAAAAAACAACGCACAAGCGGGATCTGGGGACTTTTGACATATCATTTGTTATAAAGTATTCAAGGCCTGCACAAAAATCCAGCTTGTTGGAAACTAATGCAAACTGGAATCATAATTTAGTCTATTTTGACTGGACCTCCAAAATGAATTCATCGCCGATGCTGGCGAATCATTTTATTCGATGATAATTGATAATTGACAAAAGCACATCAGTGGACACAAGGAAGATAATGTGTATTATGATTAAATACTTCAGCAAAAATATTAAAAAAGGTTGTGACAACACTCTATAAGTTGTTGGAAATCGAAGCGGGTGATGCCAGAACTCTTGCTAACGAATTTAAAAAACAGCTTTCGAATGATGGCCTTAAAATTGAAAAATTGATTGAAGTTGGTGTTGATGGGGCAAATGTGATGAAAGGTGCTCACAATTCCTTTTCATCAATTTTGAAGGAGACTGTCAGAGATCAAAGAGAGCTCGCTCAGAGCTCGTCACAATCAAATGTATTTGCCATTCGCTGATGCCCCTTGCTGCAGAGCAATCTTGTTAGCTATTACCACGACATTTAGAGTTTCTTGCACTCAGAGAAAAAAACCATATTTTGAATAAGAATTCCCATTGTTTCAATGATTTTTTACGATTAAAATTGGTCAATATGACACAGACCATTACCGTAACAGTTTTGGAACTATTATTATAATGGTACGTCTGTATTATTGCTTTAAAAGTTAAATAGTTTTGAAATAATAGTCTCTCTTATTAATAATCAATGGTTGGTACTATAAAAGACTAAAATTAATAAGCAATGTCCTATTGAAAATTAATCTGGTAGTACTATTGATTCAACCGTGGAATACCATTGCTTAGTTTCGAAATTCGAACTCGAATGTTTGTATATGTAAACGGATGTATAGTGTTGTACTATTGCTTTAATAGTATAATCTTACATTTTCTATGGTATGCTTTTCAAAAATGTATAGTACGCATTATTGTTTCAATGCGATACCTATTAATTCAATGGTATATAAACTATTAAGATCTTATGGTAAATCGCCTTTAAATAATAGGAAAACCGTATTAAAACAAAAATGTAGTACAATTAAAACAAAAGTGTTGTACTATTGTTCGTACTATTGTTTTAAAAGTGATGCACCATTATTTTAATAGTCAAGTACTAGTGTTTTAATAGTGTAATACTATTATTTTAATAGTGTAGTACTATTGTTTCAATAGTGTTGTAATATTATTTCAATAGTGTAGCACTTTTGTTTCAAAAGTGTGGTACTATTGATTTTATAGTGTAGTACTAATTTTTTAATAGGGTTGCACTATTGTTTTAATAGTTAAGTACTTTTGCTTTAATAGTATTATGTTATGACTTTCATAGTATACATTTTTTAGAATTAATAGTACGCATTATTGTTTTAATGTGATATCTATATCAATTTAATAGTAACAACATACGTTTTGCATTTTATGAGGCATGTACTATTAAATTGATAGATATCATATTAAAAAAACAATACGTACCACTATGTTCCAAAAATAAAAAGCTGAAAAGGTAAAGCATTATTGCAGATTAGATCCAAGTCCTTTTGAAAATATACTCACTTTTACATTATACTCAGTGATAGTTATCCATAACCTGTTTAAATAAAAATCTACAAAAAAAAATTAATACAAGTATTCAAGTAACATTTTACAATTTTACTTTAACATTTATTTAATCTTTTTAAAATAATTATACAATCTATATTTTCTCTTAAATTTAAGTGTTTTAAATAGGTTTTATTTAACAAAAAACTTAACTAAACTTAATTTCTGTACAATTAGTTCGATATAAAGATACAAATTTAAAGTTATGAGTTTAAAATAGTATTGTATGTTGGGATACCAATTTTTATGTTAAGCAAATGTTTTAAAATTTTTTTTAACCGAAACACTTTTAATCCATTGTGTAAATAATGAATGTGAATTGGCGGGCTGTCAAGATTAAGATCATTAACTGAGTGCAACACCGAAGTGGAAATTGATTTTCCATGCAATGCAAATAAAACAGGTTGAAATTTCATTTGGAATTGCACTTCCCCTGTAGACCAGTGCGAAAAGTATGCCCCAGAGAATGCTTAAACAGTGGCCATTTTGTTAGGACATTTAAACCCTCAGTTTGTATATCCAAGCTCCGCTCTTGGAATACTGTAGTCCATTTTGTCTGAACTTCGGACCATGGCTCATTATTGTGCGTCAGCCAAATAATGGTTTGCTCAGCTTCTTCGAAGTTAACGTCAGCTAATATCTCGTCAATTGGGGGATCACATACGAAAGTTTCTATACGAATAAACAAAATTACATAAAAAAAAGTTAAAACCGATTTTGTTTTTTACCTTCGTCCTCGATGACTTCGGTTATTATGTAGTTGCCTTTTTAAACCTCTTAATTTTATACGCGCATTTACGGCCTTATCGTGAAGCTTACCGGTTGGTAAGCCCACGACCTCTTTTGTGCAGATAATATTCCTTTAGCAAAATGAAAATATAAAATGAAATGAAATGAAATGACCGATGATCATGTAAAGTTCTGTACTTTTTTAATTTGTGTAATTTTAAAGTAAAAAAACTCACTTTGCTTTCAGATGGAAAAAGACAATGAATAGCATTTGTGGCTTAATTAAGTTTTATTAATTAATTAAACTTTTTTGTTAAAATGAAGTAAATCAAAGTTTCATTGAAGAAACCCAATTTTGAGGGACATTGACTTGCTGCCATTACCTTACTATTTTAATGGGATATACAATAAATTGGAATAAAGTAATGGGATACATACCATAAATTTCGTAAAGAACTGTGCCCTTTAATGGGATATACTATTATCGCTTTGAAGTAATGGGATAAATACTATTAAAGTTTAACGGGACTTTTAAAGAATGGCTTTATCTGAATCTGATTTTAGAGAATTCTAAAAATGGTAATAAAACACTCAATGAAACACATTTATTATCAAGATGAATTATATAGACCACACCTGAGTTCAATAGTTTTCAATTTTGTTTGTTTTTTTGTCTTTTTTACTGAATTTTTAAACAAATATTTTATTTCACTTTTAGCTACACAACTGAACGACAACTACCTTTACAATGACAACGACTGTAATGGCAAAATATTTGCCATCCTAAATTAGCGAAACCTTACTATTTTAATGGGATATACTATAAATTGGAATAAAGTAATGGGATACATACCATAAATTTCGTAAATAACTGTGCACTTTAATGGGATATACTATTATCGCTCTGAGGTAATGGGATAAATACTATTAAAATTTAACGGGACTTTTAAAGAATGGCTTTATCTGAATTCTGTTTTCGAAGATTCGAAAAATGGTTGTTAAATTGTTAAATAACTCGTTAATTTTAATTTTTCGACAAAAAACTTATATAATGAAAGTTGTTCAAAATTTAGTTTGCTATAACTTTGATCAAACACTTTTTTGCCTACGATTGTCATTTCTCGACTCAATCTGTAAAACAAGTTTATTATCGTATCATTTGGCCTAGTAAGAATAAATCTTTTTAGCAGTCTGAATTTTGGAACAGAGGCTATTACTGATGTGGTTTGCTTTCTAAAGAGCTTCCCTAACTTCCCCTAGTACTGTTGGTCTATTATAGGAGATAAAAGGTGAATAAATAAGTTCATCGCTTAAAACCTATTTTTTACATTTGACTCTTATGACGGATTTACCGTGATTAGGGAAGCTCTTAAAACTGCAAACCACTTCAATACTAGCCTGTGTCCCAAAATTCAGACTGCTTAGAAAAATTTACATAAAAAAAAATTATTCTTTAGGCCAAATGATACGATAATAAACTTGTTTTACAGACTAAGTCGAAAAATAACAATCGTAGGCAAAAAGTGTTTTAATCAAAGTTGTAGGAAATTATATTTTGAACAACTTTTATTATACATATCAATTCTAAGTCAAAAAATTTAAATTAGGGAGTTATTTAACGAAATACAAATTGATATGCTTTGACAACTTTTTTTCTTATTTTCAGTATTAAGTCAAAAAGTATCAGCCGTAGACAAAAACTTTTCATATACAAAGTTGTATGAAATTACATTTCAAACAACCGATTTTTGCATGTATACATTTTTAGAGGTAGGGGTTTTAATTTTGCGAAATTATTTTATTTGTGCTGATAAGGAAGAAATCTTGAAAAAATTAAATATAATTCAATTTGATCATTTTTAAAGTTTTGAATAAAAATGAAAATTTGCTTTTAAAATTATCCATTGAATTAAATATTAATGATATTGGTTATTATAATAATACAAACATTATATACGTACCTGTTTGTTTCATACGCAAAATATACGGCATTGCATCACTTTTCACTTTCACAGAATTTAAAATGAACTTTTTAACAAAATTAATGTACCCATGGCCAAGAATTTCTGATTTGAAAAATCAAGCTCAACCAAATCAAGTCAATTGAGTATGCATATTTTATTTTCAACTATTTTGCCTTTTTAATTCCAAAATTACATAAAGTATCAATTTTGAATTATTAAAGGATAGTGTATTATTAGACGAAACTTAACTGTGAAGCCAAAAAACTTGTAAACTCAATGTTATTTTTGGAGCAAAAACAAACTATACAACTTGCAACAATGAAAACTCAGTATTTTCTTTTTTTATTTTAAACGAAATATACAGGTCACCCTATTGTTAAACTATTCTAGTTCTACAAGAGCAAAAGGGCATACCTACTATAATTGCTAATAGTTAAAGTTGTTAAATCAATAGTATTTCATATTAAAAGAAAAACTTAATATAAGTATTTTAAGCAATCATATAACTTCAATGATGGAAAGTTATTAAAGTTATAGGATGCGAGAAAATGTAGACAAATCTTCTTATGACAGGGTGTATCTCAAAGAATTCGATAGAAAGCTGAGGGCTGTTTTTGAGTAGGTACAGAAAACATATAATTCACAACTATAACCTAAATTTTCCATAATAGTAATAGTAATAAAAAAAAAACACAGAGTTCAAAATTAACTTTTTCGTGGCAAATTTATCGTTTTTCAGGGAAAAAATAAAATCATAAACTTAAATTTTTTAACCATTTTAATTCAAGTGAAGGAACCGATCTACGAAAGATTTTAAAATATGAACCTTTAAACACGCTAATTCTTTTTTTATTTAGCTTTGCGAATTCGTTTTACCATATGGCTATCCTAATCTTCTTTTTTTACTTTTTTTTTATTCTTCTACAATGTTTTTTTTTAACAATGAACCCTTACATTGATCCTAAATAGGATACATGAAACTATAAAAACAATCCTCCGTGTTCTCGAAAAAAAACTTTTGTTTTGTTTTTTATAAATATTAAATTGCCTACATAAAACTATTCGAGCAATAGTTTGTGTTATTAATTTTTTTGGTCATAATAATAGTATTTCCTATTAAATTAACGATGGGTGTTATATTTCGAGCGATAATTTCTAATATTCGAAAATATTTAAATTGAAGACATTGATCTTATGGGATACACTATTAATTAAATGTTTTGTTCTTGTTTCATAACTATTTGATTACATGAGACTATTGAAACAATAGTCCTTATTATTAATATCAATTAGATAAACCTTATTAAATCAATAGTTTTTAATGGTTCAACAAAATGTGTACTTTATCTTGAATAATAGTGTCAACATTATTGAGTTAATAGTCAAATACTATTCAATCCATGAGCCGTCCCATTGAACTAATTCGACAAATTATTAACTACGATGTTTTTTAATGGTATCGAAACTATTGTAAATTTATAGTATTGGACAATTAACATAAAAGTACGTGGTATTAATTATTAATGGTAGGATATTATTAAATCAGGAGTATTTCCCATTAAATTAATAATATGTGTCGTATTAGCATTAATAATTTCAAAACTATTGGATCAATACCCCAAATACCATTGAATTTACCAAGAAACTATTGATTTCATAGTAAAATCTTATTAAAAAGCGTCTTTTTAAATCAATGGTCGTACCATTGAAAGTTTATGGTATTTTTTTCTCTGAGTGTATCTTTAGCCACTAGACTATTTATGATATCGATAAGTTGGTCCTGACATAGTCCTATGAACATCACATTCAAACTGCTAGCAAAGTTAGTTTGAGCAACAGGTTTTTAATAAAGTTCCGAATGGAAATCTACATTTGCTGGCTAAGGCATATCTGCCTTTGGAGTTGTTGGTTTTGTTGCCATCCTAAGCGTTTCCAAGCAATCGGGAATTTCCGATAGGGCGGTTCTTGTGTTGTGGGGTGAGGCCATCGTATATTGATTGCACGTAGCACGTTTCTTCTTTTTAGATTTACTTTGATGGCTATTTTGAAAAGTGTTTTTTAGCACAAACATTTTTTTCCTAAATATTTTTTCTTGATAAAACAAACTTTAACTACACAAAATAATGATAATGCGTCATGAAGAGAATATTCCCAAACATGTCGAGTTTTTCTGCTGAAACAAAAACAATATTAATGATATAATTAAAGTAAAATAACTCACGCTATAAGAAAGTATGAATTTCAAATCTCCAAAATGCTTTCAATTGTTTACTTTTATTTCACAGTTTGACTTGAATAGAGACAACTGAAAATGGGGTAGTTCACATGAGCACACTTTCTACCTGTAACTGTCAAAATCCTACTGCCTTTCCTTGGATTGTATGACAACATGAAATGAAAAATGAGATGAAATTTCCCTATAGTATGCGAACGAACCCAAAATACATCCGGATGTAAAAATTTAAACCCGACAACGCAATGCGGTTTAAATCCATCGGGTTTATTTGGAGTGAATAATATGGATTTGCGTTTGACAATCGGGTTTATGCGATTTTACATCCGGTCCGGATGTCGTAGCAAAAAGCATGATTTAGCTTACAACCAAATGCGCAACAAGTCCTTTCTGCGGCATACAAAACTATTTATTTTACTTAAATTATATTTTATTTCATACTTTTCCGTTATCAAATACCTTATTTTTAATTTGAATAGTTTCTAGTTTACTATATCAGAATTGTCTGTCGAAGTTCAAAATCACACAAGTTGGAAAAGCGGTCACTCAGACCAAAGTCTTTCCTACTATTTATACAGTGTGACCTGCTCTATGTTGAAAAATGGTCAGGTTTTTTTGTTGAAAAATGGTCAGATTTTTTTTTTTAATTTCTGCAAGCATACCCGTGGTGGGCATGCAAAAGAAATTGTGTTCTATACATAATGGTATTAAACGTACTTTTACAGGAATAAAGAATTTTATTGATAGCACAAATTTAAGCTTTTTACTGCTTTGATTTCTGATTGCCGCTACCTTTTAGTGTTTTGTGACTGTTCTCTGGGAATGATGATAAGAATAATAATAATAATCATAATAGTAATAACTTTTATTTTAGCTTTAGCATACCCTTTTGTTACAGTTCCAATCAAAAACTATTAATTTAATTCACTGTTTCTGACAGATTGTTTGAAATAAAATACAATAAAAACTTATGATAACTGCAGTGCTAGAAAAAACTCCCCTATTCTTACTAAATTTACTATTATCAAACGAACATTTGTTGATCTGACATATTAAACGAAAAGAATATTGAATATGAATATGAAAACAAAATTTTTTACAAATAGTTTTAAAGATTGCAAAACGCTTTCAAAATTTAAAAAGTCGACCAGACGTGGCTTTAGTGGTGGAAGCTGTAGGTACTAAAAGTGGTACTAGTGAGATTTTGTATAAAGTCAATGTTGGAAGCTGTACTCAAAGTAGTAGAGGTGATTTTCGGTAAATGTATGCGTAAATCAGCTTGTCGGCAGTTTCAATGTGTGTTTGAAGATGGGCATCTAATTAAAGGCCCCGGCCCATAGAACGCGGTGCGTGCGGTAGAAGCGGCGCGGCAACTGATGCGGTTGGTTTTGCCGCGCGCAACTGATAGGGGGACCCATAGAATCCGTTGCGGTGTTTTGACAGATAAATTTAGTCAAAATGGGGGCGTTCAAGAATCGCATGCGGATAGCTTGTTGTTGTTGTTTACGTTTGGGAAATCGAAAAAAATAAGTTATAATCGTCTAGCAATGATATTTTGAATGTTTTTCTGTTTTCAAAAGTCGAATTTTAATATTTCACAGCTGTTGTCTGTTGTCGATCGTTCAAAAAGGTATCTAGACACGGCTATCCAAGATAGGCTATCCGATAGGTTCTTGAACGCGCCCATTGTCATTCTTTCCATATAAGAGAAAACTTCAAATTGGTTGTGACTGCGCATGTCTCTCTTCTGTCACCGCGTGAGAGCCGCGGCAAAATAGAAGTTCGGCTACTCGGCGCGTGCGGCGCGTTGCTCGCGGTGCTTATGGGTCACCTCTCATAAGAACGTGTGTATTTAATCGAGCTGTCAGTTGAAAGCGGTGCCGCACGCACGCACCGCGTTCTATGGGCCGGGCCTTAATTTCTCATCTGTGCTCTGTGATAAACATTTCCCTCCATTCCCAATCGTGTAAATCCTACATGGTACTCTACAATCGGGTTGTCAATGACAACCAGCCATTGAGCATTTAACAAATAAGCATTTTTACATGCTTTCCAGAGCAGAAGCCATGATTGATATTCTGCAATTATTTTTATTATTCTCTTTTACTTTTCCTTATTTTTTTTTTATTTTTTTTTTCGTAAGTAGAAATTTATTTTTTATTGTTTCGTTTTATTTTCTTTTCAGGTGTAGCAGAATGGCTACTACAAATAACAAAAACAAAAAGGTAAACAACAACAGGTTAGTACGATTTGCAAATTATTATTATTTTATTGTTTCACCATAGAGATGTGTTTTAATCTTTATTTTTTTCCGGATTTTCAGGTAGCCGTAACAGTTATGAAAAATGGAGAAAGCAATTTAGAGGAAAAAGTTCAAAAAGGTATTCTAATTAGCGATGTAGCAAATGGCATGCGACTTGTGTCATTTGTCGTACTCAACGAAAGGTGGGTCAGTGACAAAAAAAAAACATTTAATGACCAGGCATCGTTCAACGTACGATAATGCAATCCGCACCGGTCCCAGTTCCGGTTATATGTCCTCTTTCAATCCCTTCAACCAGCGTGGATGCTTAGGAAACTCAAGCAGCAGTTCCAGTTACCGATTGCTGTGTTGCAGCTTTTTCAACGTCAAGGTTAAGTGGTAAACAGATAAGACAAACGGACATTTCAACGTTCGTCAGTTTAAATATAGACCGTGAGAAAAAAATTAATGACTTGGTGTTGAAGATGATAGTGAAGAATTTTCAGCCGTTTTGAATTGTGGAGGACTCTGGATTTTAAGACCTCGTGCGTTAACTGGAACCAGAATAAAAAATGCCACCCAGGTATATACTAAGCACAAGTTTGCTTGACGCCTAGTTCCTGTCAGCCCTGGAATAGTTGAGAGAGGAGTTAGAATCCGTCCAGTATATCTCGCTAACGACTTATGGATGGATATCTAACACAACAACATCTTACCAGGCAGTGACGCCACACTATGTGTTTGGAGAACCATGGGAGCTAGGTTCAGCTTTGCTTGGCTGCTTTGAATGCACTGAGTGACATACGGCAGTCTATTTAAAGGAAAAGCTGTTCAGACTAACAGAAAGATGGGATATCAGATCCAAAATATTTGCTTGCGTAACGGACAACGCAGCAAATATTAAAGCCGCAATCAGACTTGTTGGAGAATGCAAAGCATTGCTGGAAGGAAGTAGCGGAAGAACTTTCAAACCACGGTACCGAATGGCATTTTATTCCTCCCGCTTCTCCCCATAACGCCCACAAATGCACATTACATGGCGGAATACAGCAGATGATAGCGTTTATACGAGAGAGGTTCTGGATAGGACAAATCCGTAGGAGTGTCAAGTTCCAGATACACAACTGCTTGGAATGTTTCCGGCAGAAAACTGATGGAATGAAGCAGTTGATGGGTAATTTAACTGCACCGATAGTACGGATGGCACGAGCTTTCGTTCATTCAGGTGTCGACTATGCAGGCCCAATCGACATCAAAACTTGGAAGGCCCGCGGGGCAAAATTTGATGGGATCACTATTTTTGCATCGCACACACAATGAACATAATTGTAAGAGCTGGACTCTCAACCATTAAAAATGTGTTGAAGAAAGTGAAGGCCATTGTGGAACATTTTCACAGAAGTTCTATGACCACGAAAATGTTCTTCACCATTCAAGAGCAGCTTAGACCTGGTGAGAAGCCATTACAATTAAAAACGGATGTTGTGACTCGCTGGAATAGTACGCTCGATATGCTGGAAAGGGTCAAGCTCCTAGAGGAACCGCTGGAAGCAGCACTAGGTATGTTGCATAATCTGGTGGAAAATCTGTCAGAAGATGAATAGGTTTTGTTGCCTGAAGCAATAAGGGTTTTGAAGCCATTCAAAGCTCTCACAGAAGAGCCATCATGACAAAGAGAAGTTACGATTTCAAAAATTCTGGGAGGCACCAACAGCATAAAATGAACTTTAAATAATTTGAGTAAAACTAATTTTTGAGTCCAATGAGCCCTTCAAAAACAGCTGTCGGCACCCATTTCTATCTAAGGCTGCTTTATTGGACCCCAGGTTTAAAAAGGAATCCTTCATAGATGACGCGTGCTATGAATATGCAAGCAAAGCATTCACTGCAACAAGAGTTAAATTTAATCTCAAGGATTCAAAAAAGGAGCAGAGATGATGAAGACACTCCGCCAATTCCTTCAGTTGTAGAAGATGATGAGCTTGCGAGCATGACAGGAACATAGCTCAGGGCTCGAATGTTTCAACAGTTGCTGCGAGCATAATAACTACTCAACAGCACTTGGATGAATGGCAGATCAACAGAAAAGAGAATCCTCCGAAATGGTGGAGCATCAGAAAAGTTTTGTATCCATAAATAGCTGGAATAGTCACATGTGTCACGGCAACGTCTGTACTATCAGAAAGAATTTTTTCAAAGTCAGGTAAAATTTTTAGTGAAAAGCGTTCATCCTTAAAATCGGAACGAATGGAGAAAATATTGTTTTTGAATGCAAACCAACGTTTCATACCATAAGAATATTATTGAGTTTTAATTTTTTGTGTTAATTTGCTTGCAAATCATGGTTGTCGTAATTTTTTATACAAATATTTTTATTAAATTCACGTTTGCCTTTCAATTCAATTTCAATTAGTTTCATTTAGACAAGTTTGTGGTGCTATTTCATTGATTAATTTTTAAAATTATATTTCAATTCAATTTTTTCTTTGTTTTTGATTGAATTGATAAATGATTTTCATTGATTACTTCTTTACAATTGCCTATGAAAGCATCAGAAAAAGGAAAATGTTAGACGCTCACTCACCAAAGATGATTTAATGATAAGAAAGTTTACTATACCATTTCTTCTTTGAAATTCAGTTCAAAAACTATATTGATAAGCCAGACATATGACTTAATTAATTAAAGCTATTAACTTTTACACGAAATTTTTCTGCAATGTTATAACTATTTGTTAAGTTTACCCTTTATAACTACACACTTAAATACAACATCTTTTTTAGAGATTCAACAATAAAAAGTTCTTTTTTTTAACGCCAATACCAAGATTTCAAAAAATAACGAAAGTAACAACATTTTTGTACCGAGTACTCACATCAAAAGTAAAGTATACATAACATACGGGTACTCATTTTAACGTTACTTTTACAGCTTTAATTCTAATGGACATGAAATTTCTATTTCTCAAAATTTTTTAAAGGCCGGAGAACTAAGATGTGTTAGCAAAATTTTTGGGAACAAAATGAGGCAAAATTTTTATACAATTGAAATTTGTTTCCATATTTTCTATTTGCAGACGATTTTGAAGTTCACAATCCACTTGGGCCCATAGCGGAGTTCATAAAATAATAGGAGTATATTTTTCTATTCCTATATTTAAAAATTATTTTAAGATCAGTGATATTTATCTGGCTGCTTTAATTAAGGCTCAAGATATAAAGACCCACGGAAATGATCTAACTATTTATAAGCTTGTTGAAGAAATTAGTTCAATAGAAGTCCAAGGCATTGAACTTATTTTAAATAACAAGAAAACAAAGATTTACCTCATAATGGGTATAATCTTAGGTGATAATTCGGGACTTTACCAATTTTTCGAATTAAGTAAGTCTTTCTCATTTAACCCTTAAACCCTACCCTGGGGTCCAGCGCCATTGCAAAAATACATTTTCTTGATTTTTTTAAAAACTAAGCAACTCACACCAGTGCCACCCATGGAATTCTCATATTATCGCAGCAGACGTCTAAAAATCAGTCATTTATTAATTTTCGAGTGGTGCAGTTCAAAATATTTGAGCTTCAGGGTCCCATAGACCCCAGGGTAGTAATAGTTTAAGTTTTTGAACAGTTTGACAGTGTTTCAAGACGAGCGAAACGATGGCCATTGGCTATGTTTTATGGGATCTTAAATATTGTTGGTGTGAATTCGTATGTCCCCCTCAAAATAGCGTCCAATAAAACTCAAATAAGTTGTGTTTAAGTGTAATCAGCCCATTTCTTAATGTAATGTAAACAGCCCATTACTGGCTGGAGGAAACGAAACTCCACTACTTTCGTAATAGTAAGTAGACTATTACTTTCTTGTTTCGTTTCCTCCCGTTCCAAATGAAAAGGGCAGCCATTTGTTCTATCGAATTATTCTACACATTCTATTCTATTGCCAACCACGAACCACGACAGACACACTACTTAGACGCCACCACCCGCCATTTTCATTATTCATTGCCACAGTGCAAAAAGATTGTAAAAGTTAATTTTTGGAAAGATAAAAGAATAAAGTAGAGAGCTATTTATAAAGAGTGTGTTTTTCTCAAAGGACAAAGGGGATTCAGCGCAACATTTGGTCCTTCAAACCGCGTTAAAATTAAGTCATTCTTTAATTGAGGTGTGGTCGGGTTGGAGAATAGATTAGATATATAGACACAATATATACATATTAGAATAGCCCTATTCTAATTGACCGTGTGGGTCAAAATTCGGTGGCAAACAAGAAGCCACGGTTGATAAAACATCGTCATCATCGCTGCTGGAGCAGCATCGTCGTACGTCCATTGCTTCGTCGTGGCGTTAGTCTTTTCGCCAGAAGCCAACAAATTTTGGGTCAAGTTTGTCGCCATATTGTGACCCAAACCACGTTTGATAAAACATCGTCATCGTCGCTGCTGGAGAAGCATCGTCGTTCGTCGATTGGCCATTGCCCTCGTCGGGGCGTTTAGTCGTTTCGCTATAAGCCAACAAAATTTGGGTCAAGTTGTGTCGCCATATTGTGGCCAAAGCATCATTCAACCATCGTCAAGCTATCCAAGACCTCCACATCATCAATCAGAGTCCTCTTCAATCAGCATCATCATTCAGCCATCGTCAATACATTTACACCGTCAATCAGCCTCCTCTTCAAACAGCATCATCAATCAACATCATCATTCAGCCATCGTCAAGACATACACACCGTCAAGCAGCAACCTCATCGAGCAGCATCTTCAATCAGCATAAATAAATCTTGGAAATGTAAAGGTACTGTAAAATATGATTTTTTGTAAATACATGAGTACATATAAATTAAATTTAAATTACGAGTGCATTACTAGGGTAGTGGTATAAGAGGTATTTTAGTCGGGTTATATCTTATGATATATTAGCGGTAAAATTGGTACGCTATTCGGGTTATATCTTATGATATATTAGTAGTAAAAGTGGTACACTAATCGGGTTATATCATAGGATATACTAGCGGTAAAATTGGTACGCTATTCGGGTTATATCTTATGATATATTAGTGGTAAAATTGGTACACTAATCGGGTTATATCATAAGATATACTAGCGGTAAAATTGGTACGCTATTCGAACGATATAAAGTCATACGTGATAACGGTGGTAGATAGTTTTGTCTTTTGTGGTGTATAAATTTGGATAGAAATAAACTTTGTCGTATAAAATGAGTTTGGAGGATGTAATTTTGGCGTGCGATTCGATGACTGAATTTCATGAGCTATTTAAAGAAAAACGAAAAGAATTGTCGAGTTCAGTTATCGAAGCATACCGTGCAGAGCTTCAAGAAATATGGTTAAACGTAAAAGAAGTATATCAGGAATTTATACGCGCGGCGGTTAAAGATGGTGATCTCAAGGCGTTACTCATTGAGGTAAAGGCAAAATATAAGCAGGCAACAACTACTTATATAGAATTTTTAAGCGGCATCGTTGAGGTTACGCGCGCATATGGGGATGGGTCAAAGGTTCGGAACGATGAAGTGCAAACGGGGAGTAAGGACAACGATGATGAGTTTTGGCATAATACACGTGTGCCGCCATGTGAAACCGAGATTTTCTGTGGGGATTACGTGAAGTGGCCAACATTTAGGGATATGTTCACGGCACTTTATATTAGACATGCCAAGCTTAGTTCGGTGCAAAAGCTTTTTCATCTGCGTGCTCGAACTAAAGGTGATGCCCAAAATATCGTTTCGAAATTTGAGTTGACCAATGACAATTTTGAAGTAGCATGGGCTGCTCTTAAAAATCATTATGAAAATAAACGTGTATTAGTGAACAGCCATCTTAATATTTTGTTCGGGCAACCAAATATAGCAGCTGAAACTGCTGATGCTTTAAAAGAGCTGCAAAGCAATATTAACGACGCGCTTATAGCCATAAAATCATACGGCATCGAAGTCGACAAGTGGGATGCGTTCGTTACATACTTATGTGCCTCGCGTCTTCCGGCACAAACTTTATCTCTATGGGAGCAATCGTTAGCGATGCCAACTGAAATTCAGACGTGGGAAAGCCTGAATAATTTCATAACAAATAGGTATCGAGTTTTAGAAAATGTGGCTGACATGCAGCAGGGAGGGAAAGTGATGCGAACATCAACCAAACCATCTTCAAGTAGTACACCGCGTGTACGCACGCACCATTCGCAGATCGATTCGCAATTAGGGTCGCAGATAGGTTCGCAATGTAAGGTGTGTCAAGGGAATCATACGCTACGATTATGCCCACAGTTTTTAAAGATGAATGTTTCGAAAAGGCGAAACATAGTAAGGAAATTTAAACACTGCTACAACTGTCTTGCATACACGCATATGGCAACAGGGTGCCAAAGCAACAATACCTGCTTCCATTGTAAAGGAAAGCATCATACGCTCCTACATTGGGAACCTACAATGCAAACAGGTTCTAGGAGCAATTTTCAAAATATACAGTCCACTCAACGATCAATAACAAGTGTTAATTCGGGTCTCACTCCCATTACCGATGCAGGTTGCAGTCGAAGTCAGGCCAAAGCATTTGATCCCAGTAGTTCTTTTACAGTTCCATCTGAAAATCCTAACGTCTCAACTAAGTCTTATTTTACATCGACCCGATGCACGGCCCTTCTGGCGACAGCGATAGTTAGAATACGATTCAATAGAACGGAGTTTGAATGGCGGGCTCTCATCGATCCGGGTTCGGAAGTATCCTTTATATCGGAAGAGGTACAAAGCAAGTTGAAGCTGCCCACAAGATCAGTGAGAGCTTCGGTCGCCGGAGTTAATTCGTCGCTTATAGCGACTGCGTCCCGGATATGTTCATTCACTCTTAGTTCAAAGTTTGATAAAACATTTTCGTTGCTAGCTGAAGCGTTGGTGTTAAAAAAGGTTGCGGATAATTTGCCATCAATATCCATAGAGGTCGGTGACGCACAAAAACGCTTGGAGTTCCCTTTAGCCGATCCGTTTTTCAATCGTAGTTCAAAGATTGATTTGCTGATTGGCGCCGATTTGTATCCAAGTATTATACGTGAGGGATTAAAAACACAAGTGTTTCAACAAGTTATGGCACAAAATACTGTATTTGGATGGGTATTGCTGGGACCGGTAGAAAAGTCATTCTCTAGGGCTACGTCAAGTTTTTCGACGTTTTTATCTTTTTTTAATGAGGTTACATTGGATAGTGAGATTCAGAAGTCTTGGCAGCTAGAAGAGCTTCCAAAAACCACAAAGTTAACAACAGCTGATCAACAATGTGAGAGGTTGTTTGAAGAAACAACATATCGAGACAACACCGGTCGGTATGTAGTGCGTTTGCCTTTTAAAGAAGAGTTTCCTCAGAATCCCGGGTTAGGCGCTTCACGCGAAAATGCACAACGTCAATTTGTACGCAATGAAAAACGACTTTTGGGGAATCCTAGCGCTAAACGGGAGTACGATGCAGTGTTGTCAGAATACATTGACCTCGGGCACATGAAGCCGGTCGATCAACCAGAGGAACATGAAACGTGTCCAAATAAAGTTTTGTCGTATTTTATGCCGCATCATGCGGTTTTAAAGCCAGACAGTGCAACGACGAAGGTGCGTGTGGTGTTTAATGCATCGTGTGCCTCTTCAAACGGGAAGAGTTTAAACGAGGTGTTACATCCGGGTCCGGCTTTACAGACCGATATCACGCTCTTGATATTAAACTGGCGGCTTTATCGGTACGTGTTCAACAGTGATGTTGAGAAAATGTATCGGCAAATCAAGATACACCCCGATCAAACGCCGTTTCAGAGACTATGGTTTCGGTCGCACCCGGGAGATTCCCTAACTGCCTTTGAAATGGTAACTCTCACGTTTGGAGTTTCGTGTTCCCCATATTTAGCGATACGTTCGTTGCATAAATTGGCCCAAGAGGTAAGGCTTTCACATCCTCAGGCCGCCAATATTTTAATGCGAGAGCTATTTGTGGATGACGTGCTATCCGGGGCTCATACAGTGGCAGTCGCGCTGTCGGCTCAATCAGAGTTGGTATCGGTTATGCAATCCGCGGGGTTTCATTTGAGAAAATGGACAGCAAACTCAAAGGAGTTGTTAAGACATTTACCTCGTGAGTCACTTCTCAATGAAGATTTTCTGTATTTGGATGACAAAAGCTCGGTCAAAACTCTGGGAATACAATGGAAGGCTACTTCAGACACATTCTCATTTTCGGTTAATCCAACGGGTCAGTCAAATCCTATCACAAAACGTTCAGTGCTATCGGTAATCGCCAAATTGTATGACCCGGTAGGGTGGTTGGCCCCTGTCGTGGTCATAGCAAAAATTTTAATGCAGCAAATTTGGAAGGATAAGACTGAATGGGATAGTAATCTTCTTCCAGAAACGGAACAAAGTTGGAAATTGTTTGTGTCTAGGTTGCCTGAAGTTGCTCGTCTGAGTATTCCGCGCTGGGTGGAATATACTCCTGAGGGTGTATCGCAGATACATGGATTCTGCGATGCCTCGACAAAAGCGTATGCGGCTTGCATCTTTCTCCGCGTACAAAAGGGAAACCAAATCACTGCCCATCTGTTGTGGGCCAAATCAAAAGTTGCTCCAGTGAACACTATATCGCTACCAAGGTTAGAATTGCAGGGAGCAGTTTTGCTCTCAAAAATGTTGCACCATGTGTCGAACTCTCTCCCCATAAAGAATATGTCATCGGTCAAGTTATGGACCGACTCCACTATAGTCCTGGCGTGGTTGCAAAGGCATCCGAGTACCTGGGAAACATTTGTGGCCAATAGAACAGCCCAAATCTTAAATGTTACCTCCGTTACGGATTGGTCACATGTCGTTTCAGCGGAAAATCCGGCTGACCTAGCAACGCGGGGGATTTATCCCATGGACCTGGAGAGAAGTTCGTTATGGTGGAAGGGTCCGCAATGGCTAATGCAACCTGAGGCAGAGTGGCCGACGGCTAAGCAAAAGGTAGTGGACGAAACACTGTTAGAAAGGAAAAGGGCAACAGTCTTAACTGTACAAGTCGTGTCAGATTTTGAAGAAGATCTCAGCAAGTTTTCGAAGTGGCATAAACTCGTATGTGTGATGGCATACATGCTTCGGTTTTTCTATTCTTTTAGTAGAAATGGATATGTTAAACACTCAACATCGGAACTTTCTCATGCCGAAATATTAAACGCTAAGCAAAAATTGATCATTCTCAGTCAGAAAAAATATTTTGCGAAAGAATATTCAGAGTTGGTAGAAGGTAAGACCGTAGCGGAAAAAAGTTGGCTAGGAAAATTTAATCCACTGGTGGATGAAAAGGGCATTATCCGTTCAAATGGTAGACTGGTCCTATCCACTTTATCCTTCAACGAAAGGTTTCCCATATTGCTACCATCTAATTGCCTTTTTTTGCAACGCTACGTGGAATACGTTCACGAACTCTCCATTCATGGTGAGATCCAAATCATGATGCGATTAATAAGATCTGAGTATTGGACACCGCAAATTAAGAAAATTATCAAAAAATGCATTTTTCAATGCACCACTTGCCGTCGATACAAGCAAAAGGTACATACGCAATTAATGGGTGCGTTACCGCGTGAAAGAACCGTGCTAGGACGCCCATTTGCAAATGTAGGAATCGACTTCGCGGGGCCCTTTTTCATTAAAACTTATTACGGAAGAAAATGTCGCCTTGATAAAGGGTACGTTTGCATCTTTGTATGTTTTGCGACCAGAGCTATCCATTTGGAGCTGGTGAGCGACCTCACCACTCAGGCGTTTTTAGCTTCATTTACAAGATTTGTGTCCCGAAGAGGAACTCCAGAACAAGTTTTTTCCGATCACGGTACCAACTTTGTCGGGGCGTCGAAGGTTCTGTTACGAGAGTTTCAGAAAACAACGTTGCATTGTCAGACCGCAGCTGTCCACAACTTTTCCCAAATAAAATGGAATTTCATTCCTCCGGGATCACCACACATGGGAGGGCTATGGGAAGCGGGGGTAAAAAGCTTCAAAAAACATTTTAGGAAGATGGCCGGTAACGAAAAATTTACATTTGAAGAGTTTACAACTTTGCTCACGCGAATAGATATAGATATAGACATAGTCATAATTCGGAACGAAAATTTGTCACCCAATGAGTGGCGTCTCGGGAGAGTCATCAACGTGCATCCGGGTAAGGATAATAAAGTTAGAGTCGCCGACGTGAAAACAGAAAAAGGAATCATAACTCGATCAATTGCCAAACTTTGCATCCTCCTACCTCAATAACTTATTGCAGTATGACCAAAAGACATTCAAAGGTTTAATCATGTATACCCAAACACAAAACTAACATATCACATGTTATCAACCATTAGAACAAACAAAATAAACAATTCTATTTATTTCTAAGTTAAAATATCGATCCTCTACTATGGTATATGCACCCTCATGCAAAGTAAAAACAAGTGAAATAAATTATTTCAAATACTCATACGAATTTACAAAAGGTTTATTTTAAGTATCTCTAATATTTACAAAAAAAAAATGATTCCTAATTTATCTTGTACAATTATTAAATAATATTCATTTATATTATAAACACATCAAATGTTAAAAAAAAAAAAAAAATAGATATCAATAATCAATGGTGGTGGAGTGGTCTGCTTTTTCCGTAGCTTTTTGGTTGCACTGATAGTGCAAGGCGGGCGATAATGTTTAAGTGTAATCAGCCCATTTCTTAATGTAATGTAAACAGCCCATTACTGGCTGGAGGAAACGAAACTCCACTACTTTCGTAATAGTAAGTAGACTATTACTTTCTTGTTTCGTTTCCTCCCGTTCCAAATGAAAAGGGCAGCCATTTGTTCTATCGAATTATTCTACACATTCTATTGCCAACCACGAACCACGACAGACACACTACTTAGACGCCACCACCCGCCATTTTCATTATTCATTGCCACAGTGCAAAAAGATTGTAAAAGTTAAACTTTTGGAAAGATAAAAGAATAAAGTAGAGAGCTATTTATAAAGAGTGTGTTTTTCTCAAAGGACAAAGGGGATTCAGCGCAACAAGTTGAAATTTCATAAAAAACTTAACCTTAACCACAAATGGAGGAGAGGCTTACTTGGCCAACTTTGCAATCCAATCTACAGGTCCTCATTGGAAATATTATAAAAAAGAAGCGACCTGTGGCTGAATCAACATCTTCAGTCACTACAAAAAATAGATGTGCCGTGTGTCCACGAGACAAGGACCGCAAGACCAAAATACGATGCACCAGCTGCCGAAACCACTTTGTGGCGAACATAGCCGCTCAGTGTGTCATAATTGTCTTGATATAAACTTTTAAAACATTTTTCATAATTAAACAATCCTATCTTTTATGTAAGTGAATAAAATTTTTGATTAAATTGTTTTTTTTTATTAAATTGGGGCAAAAACTTTTTGGGGTCCCTAAGACCCCAGGGTAGCAATAGTGTTTCTCCCGGGATGGGTAGGGTTTAAGGGTTAACCACTATTGCAGATTTTGCTAAGCACCCAACTTACTAAAGTAATGTGCCAAGAGGATGCAACTATGATAAGAACTGAATTATAATTACAATTTAACTGTCGATTATTCTTTCACAGGGGCTTACAAGGACTCAATTTCAAATAAAATCCCTTCTTTTCATGTTGTCACAAACTTTTACGTTGATCTTATGCATGATGTGTTCGAGTGTGTTGCACATTATAACATGACACATACATATGTATAATAGAATCTCAATATTAACAACAAAGTATTTACGTTAGACGAACTCAATCAATATAAGTTAACATTTTCTTATGATGATACTGAAAAAGGAAATGTTTTTAAGGATATTACTTCATTACACTTGAAAAGAAAAAGAATAAATAGTTCAGCAAGAGAAATGTGGACATTTGTTCATAATTTTTCTGTGAGGATTGGTCACTTGCAGCCGTATCTATAAAGAACTTTTAATCATTGATTAGATTTAATTGCCCTTTAAGTTACACTTAAGTAACAAATCCGTATCGATAATCAAATTTCACATTAAAGTAACCTTGCTTAGAGCCCTCTCAACTTAAATGCCAATAATAACGTTTAAAGGTCTCTTAAATCCAAATTAAAAATTCATTCTGACGTTTCGGGAAAATCGGTGTCAATTTCGCTCTGTTGTTTAGGTAATATAATTTCCAAAAAGAAACTCTTCTTAAAACGAAAATATGGAGGATTTTCTTCACGATTTAAATTTTTTCAAAGTTCACATAGAAGTGCAAGGGCACCAAAATCCTATAAACCAAGATTCAATCCATTCGAACTTGATGAAAAACAGTTTAGACAAAAATATATAGATTCTCAAAATTGAACATGAAAAAATTAATTAATCTTGTAAGGTCTGAGCTCGAAGGATCAAACAGAGGAGGCCATATTCCTGCTGATCTTCAAGTGATGGCTGCAATCAGATATTGAGGTCGAAATGAGGTATGTGTTTTTAGTTTCTACGATCATTCCGGCTCAATATAAGCACTTCTTAATTTCATTAAATTTTTTCAGATGCAAGACGATGCAGCTCAAATCCATGGATTTAGCCAGCCTATCCTTTGCACAATATGTCAGAGGGTTGCGAAGGCATTTACCTCAAAAAGACCCCAATTTGTAAAAATGCCAGTAAGTGTTTCTGACCAAGTGAAAGAAGTCAATGGATTCCAGGAAATAAGTGGTTTTCCGCATGTCATTGGTGCGATAGATTGCACCCACTCCAAAGTGGGCGGGGAAACAGGTCAGTGCTATGTGAATCGAAAGGGGTATTACTCCTTAAACACACAGGTTGTGTGTGATTCATCCCTAAAAATAAGAGAAATAGTATGAAATTGGAGAGGAAGCATGCACGACTCCAGAATCTTCCGAAAGAGCCAAATCAAGGAAAGATTTGAGAATGGTGAATTCAAAGGACGATTGCTTGGAGATGGGGGTTACGCCTGCTCCAATATTCTCTTCACTCCACTGTTGAATCCTCAAACACATGCCGATGAGCAGTATAACATTGCTCATATAGCTACACGCAATGCTGTAGAGAGGTGCTTTGGTGTTTGGAAGAGCCGATTTAGGATCCTCCTCACGGGTTTTCGGTCCTCATTAGAAAATATAAATACGGTGATAGCATTAGCTGTTCTAAATAATCTAGCTATAGATTTTCAGGATGAAACTGCAGGTAATAATTATATAACAAATAATACAAGCAAGCTCTTTTCCATGTTACCTTTGTAGATGACTATGAAGACGAAAACAACGATGACATGGGAAGTGAAGTTATTGTACGCAACGAAGAAAACAATCACAATGCAAACATGTGCCGCAGAGCTTTCATTTAACTAAACTTAAAAAAAAAAAATTGTGGTATATGTCATATGTGCTCAAAAAATTATTCTATATCACTATTAAATCGCTTAAACTTAGAAAAACAAAATAAAAAAATTTTGCACTTTAATAAAAAAAAAAATATTTCTTTTAAAGCATGTTTTGAACTAAACTTTTACCTTACTGAACTATCAGTCGTTAAACAAACGTTGTACAAAAAAAAAACTTTTATACATTTATCAAAAACAATACAAAAACGAGCTTAAAACAAAAAACCAGAAACAATTAATTCAATATCATATATGTACATATTCAATCCAGTCAAATTCAATATCACATTTAAGTCTTACATACATACATACACACATTTAATCGAGTCTGTTGTGCCTTTCTTGCATATTTTTCATCAGCTGCTGATGAAACTCTTTCGCATGTTTCAACCTTAGACTATGCTCTACAGAAAAGTTTTTAATCAGCAGCTGATGCTCCTCTTCCTTCCTCCTTTCCTCGGCTTCAAATGCCCTTTCCTTCAACATTCGGTCCAACCGAAAAGTCTCCAACTCCTCGTCAAACTTCTTCCTTAAAGTTAGTCTGTTCCTCCAAATATTTTTCTTTGAAATAATCGTCAGACTAAAAAAAAACATATAATTTATGTGTGTACTAAATTTGTTATTTTTAAGTTTACAAACCTTTACGACTGTCCACTTTTAAAATTTTTTTTTGGAAGTGGACATTTTTCCTTCATTATAGAAGTTGGTTGTATCGTTCTGGAATGATATTTATACACGTACATCGTACATATGAAGGTAAGTAAAGATATATTTGTTTCTTCTTTATCAATTTATCATATTTATTATTTCAATGCTGGCCAAAGTCAACAACATCCTTTCATCAACAGAATGGAAAAAAACCACCACTCCATATCACATTCATTTTTATTGGATCCCCAAAGTCAGGATATAAGAATGTTGTTGTGGGGAAGTATAACCCAAGAATTAAAATGTGTGTGACGCGTAAAAAAGAAAGCTCTTTCAATAGATCATCCATGTTTCCGAATCAGACAACAGAGAACAGAAACAAAAGAAGAACCATTAGCAATAAGAGTCTTTGATTAGAAGGTAATTGATTTCCATTTACTTCATTTAACATTCATTACAAAACATATACTTTAGTGGTAAATAAAGAGAGATATGTGGTGCCATGCTGCGATGCAGCAGGATATATATCAAAAATCCCAAAATTATCAGGTTAGTGCTTTGAAGTGCCAATCCTGCTATTAATATAACTCCAACGAAAAAGTGTACACAAGCGTACCTTATTGCAGGTCCACTATTTCTACAGCCAGCTGCGATAGTAAAAAATGCACTGACAGTCATTTATTCACTGTGTGACACGAATAAAATTACGTGTTTTGAGTTACTTATTCCATTTCTGAAAACATTGTCGAATAATATGGGTGTCTAACACGTCACGTTTCTAAGTAATAGTGTCTATACTATTTACGTGTGCCCTCGTAAAAAACAAAAGATCGAACGTCGTTATTGATCCAATCCGGATCTGATCATGATAATAAAACAGCTTTAGATCATCATATTTTTTATTATTTCAAGTTGGTAGCTGTGTGGAATTCAAACGAGCTGCAGGGTTGCCCTACGAACATATTTTGTAATGGTTAATTGGTTGTTCTTTTTTTTAGGGAAAAATGATACTAATGAATTTTGTCAAAAATACATTTTTTTGCACTAATTCTTATTAATATCACGAACATATGTTTTGTTTTGTATAACTTTCCAATTTATTTCAAGAATTACATAAAAAATAAATATATTTGAAGCTTCTCCCTATCTATCTAAAATATATTTCATTTCACACGGATAAAAATGTTAATGTGGTAATACTGTTGTTATTGGAAATAGTGGAAATGATACCAACGTTTTCAAAGATAACAGTTTGTTTGGGAAATGATAAAATTTTTTCGAAAGTCATGATGAATAGTAACCATCGCAAGTGTTTAAATCATCCGGATAAGTTTTGTTATGTTTGTGGAAAATATATTATTAAATCTCATGGAAGAGTTCCTACTGCGAAAGTTAAACAAGCGTTTTTATGTTATTTTGGTCATTCTGTGGTGCAAGATAAGGAATGGACCCCGAAACTTTTTTGCATTTCGTGCTACGTAAAACTAAATGACTGGTATAATCGTATAATGGGAAGCCTCTTTCTATGTCTTTTGCTGTGCCAATGATTTGGCGGGAACAGGTAAATCATCACGATGATTGCTATTTTTGTTTTTTATTTTTTATTTATTTAATGATTTGGCGGTAACAGGTAAATCATCACGATGATTGCTATTTTTGTTTGACTAGTACCAGAGGAATTTAAAAAAAAATTAAGGGTAAAATAGAGTATCCAAATGTAGCATCAGTGTCAAAACCAATTGCTCACAGTGAAAAATATCCAGTACCTTTGGCACCAGACTCCACTTGTAAAGAACTTGTTATTTCAAGCAATGACGAAGAAGAAATTCAGCTAAGTAGCCAAAATTCGGAGTATCTCCCTCCCGATCACACCATGCAGCAAACACATGTAATTGAACAGCACGAGTTGAATGATTTAATCCGTGTTTTGAATTTGTCTGTTAGGAAAGCTGAAATTTTGGGATCTCGATTGCAAGAATGGCACTTGTTATCTCCTAACACAAAAGTATGTGCGCCGAGGAAAAGAAATAGGCACTTGTCTAATTTTTTTACTGACACGGAGTCACTTTGCTTCTGCAACAATATCAGTGAACTAATGGAAGAACTTGAAATACCATACGAAAAAGACCAATGGAGGCTTTTTATTGACGGTTCTAAAACTAGCTTAAAAGCTGTATTACTCCACAATGGTAGCCGATATCCTTCCATACCTATTGCATATTCAGTGATTTTAAAAGAAACATATGAAAACATGAAACTAATTTTAGACTTAATTAAATACAAAGAATACAATTGGAGAATATGCGCTGATTTAAAAGTTGTTGCTATATTGCTTGGGCTACAGGGAGGTTTCACAAAATATTGTTGTTTTCTTTGTTTGTGGGACAGTCGAGATACCGAAAACCACTATGAAGTTAAAGATTACCCGCAAAGAACTGAATTTGTTTCTGGTAAATCAAACATTAAATATGAACCTCTTATTCCGCCAGAAAATGTGATCCTTCCACCCTTACATATAAAACTTGGTTTAATGAAAAATTTTGTAAAGCCCATGGATAAAAATGGTAAAGGATTTTTGTATTTGAAAACTGTTTTCTCCAAATTAAGCGATGCTAAATTAAAAGAATTTTTGTGGGCCCACAAATAAGAAAACTCATAAGAAACGATGAATTTGATGAAAATCTTACCGCGAAGGAGTTAGCAGCTTGGTTATCTCTAAAAAAAGTAATTCATGGATTTTTAGGCAGTCTCAAAGCAGAAAATGCCGAGTTTTTAGTGAATGACTTATTACCAAAATTCAAAACGATGGGGTGCAGAATGTCTTTAAAAATACATTTCTTGCATTCCCATTTCGATTTTTTCCCACCTAATCTTGGAATGGTAAGTGACGAACAAGGTGAACGCTTTCACCAGGACATTAAACAGATAGAAGAGCGTTTTTCAAGGAAGATGGAATGCTAAAATGTTAGTAGATTACTGCTGGTTTCTAATGAAAGAGGATTCTACTCTTCACAAGAGGAAAAGTTAATATTTTTTCATCATTTTCGTTTTGGAATATTTGGCTCATTTCTTCTTCACTTGTAAATATACATAACATTTTTTTTTTTATTTAATAAATTTCAGTAAAAAATATAATATATAATTTTGATACTGTCTTTATTTATTTACTAGGTGTGCCAGCGACTTCGTCCGCAAGAATTGGCATAACTTTTTAATTTATCAACCGATTGACATGAAATAAAAACTAAATGTTAAGTGAAGCTTACCAATATATATTACTAGCCGTTTGAGATTAGCGTGCACAAACAAACAAACTGTTACGCTTTTATTATATGTATAGATATAGATATAGATAGAAGATATAGATATAGATAGATAGTACATCTATTTACATATCATATGTAACTTTAAAATGATACGTGTTACAAATCTGTTTACGTTTTTGTGTTCAGCAGGTCTATTTTGATAAAAAATAGCCGTTTCATTAAATGTTAGAGCACAAAAACAAAAATTTGTCACACAGTGATCACAGAATATTATAACCAATATCATAATATTCAGATAAAACTGCATACAGTGAACTAATAGTGTAAGCAGCAAAAGATAGAATCTCTAAAAAAGTCAAATTTTGTGCTGGTAGAACAGCTAAAAATGTAACTGATAAAAAAAATATTAGTACGAAACGAAAAGATAAATCAAAATTTAGAACAGGATGAGAGCAATTCAGTGTAGTACCTAAATTTTCAGGTAATATTAGGTTTATCACTATTAATGTAGTCAATAGAAATAGCAATAAAAATTTATTAAGTTGCTAATGCTAATTAATAAATTAATCTCTATATTAAGATGCTGACTATATACATAAAAAATAGAGTACTGATATTGCTATTGTAGGTAAGAACATAATGACTGCCATCACAATAATTGACATCCCATAATTTCTTAGTATGAAGTCAACTCTGTTCTCTTTTTTGTTATCTATGTATCTTTTACTCATTATATTATTGCTTGGCATCCTTGCACAGATATAAATATTTTACTATATTGATTTAATTATTATAGACTTATTAACATCCTTGATGGGTAATTACTATCCCAATCTAATTAAGTCCTGTAAATATAGTACAATAATATTAATTAGCCAACAAAAGGCATTATGGAAAATTAAAAGACACAAGCATTTGAATGGTTCTGCGCACTGTGAAACAAGACCAATGTAGTTTATGTTTTGTAATTAAAGATAAATTGGTTAAATTAAAAAAGTTCTATGCTGAATTATGTATAGATTTTTTCCAGAGGTGTATCCAAATTGACTGGATCGTCCTGAAAATAATAGTTTATGTATGTAGGTACGGGGTTTTTTAAACAATTTTTTAACTGTAGTGTTGCAGGCTGTTGGTTCGGAAACGTTTGAAAGTCCTCAAGCAAGTACTCCTCCTCCATATTTTGAATTTCATTCTACATAATTAGATACTTAGGTATATATTTTTATAAATATTTATATATGCCCTTACATCAACGGTATCGAACAATTTGTGGTCGACAGTGAACTCTCCTGGGATTAGTGCCATTAGTCTTTCGGCCTCGGGATCAGGCGATTTTGGAGCTGCACCACCTCCAGTGGCTCCTCGTTCCTTCTTGTATGTTGATGCCCTCTTTTTGGCTTGCATTTTTGTGTTTCGCCTTTGATTTTGTATTTGGCACACATCCCTTTTAGAGTTACTACATTGATTGAAACTATATAAAAGAATTATAACATACGAATCCTAAAATATTAAAGTAGATACATACGAAGACAATATCTCCTTATAAGCTTCCCGTTTGGCTTTGGAGTAGTGTTCCTTAAACATCGATAGTCTATTGATAGTTATCGATAGTTTCTGACTATCGAAAACATCGATGTTTTAAAAACAATCGCTAGTATCGACAATCAAATTTTGCTTTGTATTGTATGAAACTGTCAAAACTATTTAAGTAATAGCAATAGTTCGAATTATAAACAAATAAAGTTTTTATGCATTCTGTATCACTGTATTCAATTGTAGATATGAAATTTTATGAAGAGTAATGTCAAGAACTGTAACGCTGCCAGAACCATCTATATTTTGGCTGGCAGCGGCATACAAACAATTAAAGGCAAATGTTAGTAAAACTATAGAAGCATAGATGGCTTTTGATTTTCATTTGTTAAGTAGGTATGTAATTGTTTCTTAAGCGATAGTATCACCATTTAGTTAGGACCACCAAATATATTTTAAAGTGTTAGCTTGAGACTACCTAGATATTTTGCGCGTTCATTGCAATTCAGATTTTAAGATTAACTGAAAAACTTATTCAGTTTTGCGTTGAACGGTTATCTAACAAGATATGTCAGGTGCGACGGTTTTGATTTGCATATGTAAAAAAAGTTCATTAACTTGTTGACTTTACTGCGATAAACACTTCATGAGAGTAAAAAAACAATCAGTAATGGAGTTAGAATTAATTAATTGTATTTTTTCAATAAAAATCACACGCAGCAAAATCACAATCACTTGGCAAGTATAATTTTTTGATGTCACTTATCGCATCTGACAGCTTAATAAACTGAATCTAGATTTCCAGCCTTCTTTTCCTGACTGTAAAACTGAATCGGTAAAAACTAACAGCTGATGGGTTGTCAACTGAAAAACTTAACGTCTGGCCAATCAGAGGCCAAGAAAAGTTAGTTAATCCATTGTATATATAATCTAGATTATATATACAATGGTTCAACCCACAAGTACAAGTCGAATGACAATAAAAAATTATATTGATAGAGGTAGTTTCTATGCAGACGGATCCAAGGTCAAAGAACATTTAGATAAAATGTATGTCCGAATGCTAGCTATTGATCTGGAACCGCTACGTAAAGGAGAGCACACAGGTTTCCGCGAATTTGTCAAGGCTCTTGACAGCAAATACGTCATTCCAGATAAGTCCACCGTAAAAAGTGTTTTATTGCCTAACAGTTATTAGGATTTAAAGAAGAAGTTATCTGAAGCTTTAACGGCTTCGAAGTTTATTGCGATTACTACGGATTTGTGGACGTCGATTGCAAATGAAGGAATTCTGGCTGTTAGATACATCCCATTTTTTTCACCAAGGACGTCTCATTGCTCCATTACTGGAAGCAGTTCAAGTTAAGGGTAGTCATAACGCTGAAAACATATCAGAGGTAAGTACCTAGCTACATACATATTTACTTACCTATTTGTATTTTTATGACAAAGCACTGTTTGAAGTAATTTTTTTAAACGATTGTGAAAAAGCCCCATGTGCATTGAATGCTGATGAATATCTAGCTATTTCCGAAATTGTTCGAATACTGCAGCCTTTTGAGTGTGCTACTACGAAAACATCAGGTGAGACTTATACAACACTATCTTATGTAATTCCATTGATCCGCGGAATAAAAATAAAAATGGCTTCAATTCAAAATGAGCTCAAAACTGATGTGGGAAGAGAAGTATTTTACAATCTTCATGAATCCATTCAAACAAGGCTCAAGCCATATGAGAATAGAACACCAGTAGTTTTAGCAACTATTCTTGACCCAACTATAAAAAAAAGGCATTCAGAACTGAAGACGACGTAAAAAGAGCTATACAATGGCTTGAAAAAGTTTATGTCCAACATTTAAACACAAACCCGGAACAAATGATTTTAGATCCAGAACCAAAACCATCAACTTCAAGTTCAAAAACAAATAGCGACGACTTGTTATCGTTTCTCGATGAACCTGATAGACATCTGGCGACCCCATTAAGTGACGCAATCATTGACATAAGGTATTTTTTCAGAACATGATTTTGAAAGGAAATATGTTTTTAATAACATTTTATTCTCTTTTTCTACAGGCAATATTTGGAAAAACCAACAATTGACAAACATCAGAGTTCGATTGAATATTGGGAAAGGTCTGACTCAAGATTGAAGGAAATCGCCAACATGTTTCTATGTATACCGGCAACTTCTGTTCCCTCAGAGAGGATCTTTTCGAAAGCGGGTCAGATTTTAACGGATCGTCGCAATAGATTAAAACCAAAAGTTTTGAACGAACTATTATTCTTAAAACAAAATTTCGAAATTTTGAATTAGTACATCTGTGTATCAACTCACTTTTTAAATACTTAATAAAAAAGTAACCCCATTATTTGAGAAGAGTGTTGACATTAAACAATTATTCAATGGTATTTGTCTTTTTTCATATTAAAAACTATCGATAGACTATCGATACTATCGGGTGTTTTTCGAAAACAATCGCCAACTATCGCAAGTGCTGCGACTATCGATGTTTAAGGAACATTGCTTTGGAGGTGTTGGTGTCCACTAGCTTGTCCTCAATTATTCTTATTTTTTCCTCGATAAGCTGGTGGAGGAGTGTTTGCAAATTAAAAACAATTTTATGACTGTATTATGCTATTTTAACCAATTATCTTACCTTGTTGGAAGAATCCCAGTTCTGGGATCTCTCTCTATGCCTTTTGCTACCGTTTTCCATTTGCTTATCTTAAGAAGGCTACTTAAATACACGAAATTTTTTTGTTTCGATTTTCCGAACTTGTTTACAAACGAATGGTTGTCAAAACGCAGTCTAAATTGGACTAGATTTCTGTTTTTACTACTTTATTTTGACACAACTATCAATTAGTTTAGTATCAGCGCAGAATCGATTATCGATAAGAATTTAATCAACCTCTCTTAAGTTCCAATTAAATTTTAATTGAAACTTAACTAATCAAAGTCTAAGAGACGTCTTAAGAAAATCTAATAAATACAGCTGTAGTTCTGTTCGAGCGCTGGTTAAAAGAAGAAAGCAATATACATATATATCTCGTGGGCGCCTCAAAGGTACAGTTTTTCTCTCTAGTGTTTTAAAAGAGAGACATGAAATGGAAAAGGGAAGCATTTTTGTTATTCGATTTTTCAAAAAGCTGTGTAACAGTGCTTCAAAGTATCCGGATATTTCGGATATCCGAAATAGACCAGTGCCCCTGTTCTGTAACTATCGCCTTGGCGATAAACGGTTGAAAATGGAACGAAATTCTATGAATTTAGTAGGATTTCGTTCCATTTTCCACCGTTTATCGCCTGCTTTTATCGAGGTGATACTTACAGAACAGGGGCACAGATTCAGTATCTGTTATCCGACCTATTCGGATAGTATACGGTATCCGGATAGTATCGGATACCCGGAAATCCGGATGGTATCGGTGTGACGTGCTTTGCTTTTCCAGCCACGGTAAAAGCTCATGGCACGCCAGGGTTCTTTCTGAAGAAAGACACGTTAAACTTCAGTTTCTTTTAACAACTCTTTATTTCTTCAACAATTCTTTGAAGATAAATACACAAAAACAAACAAATGAAAAAATGGTTAGAACACGTTTGGTAGGTCCGGTGTAGATAAGGGCGTAACGTCTCTATAAGCGTCAACGGCGACGGTGTATCGGCTGCTTCCGATATAGATTCGGCGGCGGTAGCAAGAGTTCTCTCGATTAGCGTGTCCCTCGGAATTACGAGAGGGGGCAACAGCGAAAGCGAAGGTAGTAGAATATCGGGGGTCAGTAGGCAATGATGAACGGAAGGTCCGTGTCGTCCTCCTGTAGAAAGAAAAACAGAACTATAACCCCTCACGGGGTTCTGATTAGGAGGCTCACAAGTATTAATCGGTGCCCTCGGCGGCAATCGGCTCACAGGTATAGAAATACCTGGCAGTAATTCAAAGGGTTGACAGGTTTCTCTGAGGCCCTCTGGAATATGGAACACAGGAACTAGTCTTTGCCCCTGGTGGCACAATACGTAAGACTCTATATATTTATAATATGATTGATTGATTACTGCTGCTGCTGGAGAGATGCGCACGCTTTGAATCGTGCCGGCGGACCGTGTTTTCCCAGCTAGTTTTTTTTAGCTATTTAGTTTTTATTTAAACAGTACATACAATTTGACTTATAACTAATTAGGATACTATGATAATAATCTTTTGTTGCTCATAGGGGGCCTAACGACATACATTGTCTTAACAAAAAAAGTAATAAAAATAGAAGTCGGTTGACTTTGTTGTCTTCTCAGGTAGTTCATTCCTGGTTAACGATGGCGGGTTTGTAGTTGAAAGGTGGGGGTTGGCAATTTAGCCACGGCGGTGTGCTGACCCAGTGTCAGCGTAAAACGAGATAGGTCCCTCGTTGTCCTTGATGATGTTGTCGTCCAGGGTCTCCATCACACTGAGGTACCTCGGTTCCGGATGTCGTTGCTCTGTGGTCATCCTTCTCATTAGCTGATTCGGGTGGTTGGTGACGTTTTGCATTAGCTTCTTTGTGGGTAACACCAGGTATCTGTCCAGAGGTATGATGTTGGCTTCTTGGTATAGTTGCTCGTTCCTGTAGTGCTTTCGTCGCCGTCGCACAGTGGGCCCAAATGGCATTTATCGTCTCAAAAATGGTTTTTTCGAAAGTAATGTGAGAGCTGAACTTTTTATGCAAATTAACCAAGAAAAGGTCAAATTTCGCAGTGAAAAAAAATTAAAAGGATAAAGCTGCATACTTTTAGGATATGGCTATCTGAAGTGGTCGTTTCGTATAGCCCCATTGCTATGACGAAATAAAGACCGTTTTTAATAGACTTTTCTGTGGCATTTTATTTTGTGATTACGCAAAAGTTATATATCGTTAGAAAGCTTGTAATTTAAGCTTTAAATATCAGCAAACTCATTTTCAAAAAATATATTTTTTCTATATATTAATAAATTTTAATTAACATGCTATTTTTTTTTATATATTAATCTTTGATAAAGGTTTTAAATGATTGCGCTACCTTGCGCTGTGTTCTTGCATAGTGCATTTTAGTCCTTAATACATTAACAAAAAGGCACAAAAAAAGGTTTTGCCCAAATTTGCCCTTTTCGAATAATGACAACATTACCCCATGAAAAACTAGAAATAAAACTCTGAATATCTTCAGAACGGCTCACTCTATGAAAAAAATTATTTTGAGCTTTTTTGTAGAGCGTTCAATTTTCTACTTAAATAATTTGTCAGTTTATTTCTACATTGCTCAAATATCAGGCTATAAAAATAAGAAAGAATTTAAGTTTTTTTTTCATGTTATTTGTATGGAAAATTAAAATTTAAAAACAGGGACCTCTAAATGTTAATATTAGGAGCTCAAATTTTCAGAGGCTTCGTTTTATACCATCCTAAAAGTATCAAGCCTGTTCTATCGTTGAAAAAAGTTGCCCAAAAATGACACACCCCAATGCACATTGATGCTCAAAAATTTGATAAATATGCATTTTATACAGCTCGCATTTACGTTGAAAAATATAAATGGTATACATCTTCAGTCCATAAAATACTAATTCACGGTGAAGCTATAGTTCAACATTTTGGAGTCCTACCAATCGGTCAGCTTTCTGAAGATGTACAAGAAGCACGTAACAAAGATTACAAAAAAATAAGGATGACGCATTCAAGAAAATGTTCAAGAACAGCAACAAATGAGGATGTCTTTCATCGGTTGTTTTCGACATCAGATCCTCTTATATAAAGTATATGAAAACAAAACACAGCTGAAGCTCAGAGCTTTCTGAGGAAGCCATTCAGCTACTAAATTGTTTACATTTTTGTGTATCATATATTGCTTTAGTTGTCTCATATTGGGATGTATTTTTAATGTACTTATTGATATTATATTTTCTCAACAGGTGTATCCTTAGCATAAATAATAAATAAAAGCAAAATTTATACTGAAAATCCACATTTTGATTCGTCAATATTGTAATTTTTGAACTTTTAATAAACTTTAAATACCAAAACGCTAGATAGATTTTAAAAACTTTTAAATTTTATGATTCTCTATATATTAAAGATAATATATTCCAAATTTCACTTAATTACTCCAATAGACAAAAAAGTTACAGATTTTTGAGACGCGAAACTGCATTTGGGCCCACTGTGCGTCGGTCAAAGTGGAGGCCGGTGCAGATCCTGAGTATCTTCCTTTCATAGAGCTGGAGTTCTTTCATGGCTGTCTTCGAAATGGAAAACCAGACTGGGAATGAGTAGCTAATTACTGGTCACAGAAGTTGCTTGTAAACCAGTAACTTTGTCGGTTGGCTTAGTCCAGTTCTTCTTTTCAGCAGAGGGTGTACCCGGCTGAAAGCCCAACTGGCTTTTTTGAGAGCCTTCCTGCTGTGCGGATCGAAGTTCAGCAGCTCATTGAAGTGGATACCCAGGTATTTCACATTCGGTTTGGATTGAATGGTGGATCCATCGGGGAGTTTCATGACCAGATTTTTACATTTGGTGGCAGTCCGACCACCTCTGCCATTTGAGGGTCTTCTGAAGCACACCAGTTCCGATTTGGAGGAGTTGATCCGTATGCCCCACTTTTTGTAGTAGTGGTATAGTCTGTTGACGTGGGCCTCTACTCTCTTGACTGCGAGCAATGGTGAGAGTGATGTGGCGTAGGTTAGCGAGTCATCGGCGTAAAGGAGATTCTCGCATCCAGTTGGAGTTGGTTGGTCTGACGTCATCAAGTTGTAGAGGAAGGGACCGAGTTTTGAACCTTGGGCGACTCCGGCTACGATGTTCTTAGTGTTGGATTTGCAGTTGTCCATTTGTACGAAAAAATTTCTGAAAGAAAGAAAAGAACAGAGAATTTTGATTAGTGGCGGTGGAAGCTGAAACGAGTAAAGTTTATGTATTAATCCATCTATCAATACGCTATCCAATGCCTTCTCGACATCCAGAAAGCATCCAACGGTGACACGATGACTGTTGAGTGAGGTGGTGATGTCATGCTGAAACTTAAGGAGTGGATGCAGCGTCGAGTGTTTCTCCCGAAAGCCGAACTGCATGTCAGGTATGAGGAGGTTATCGTTGCAGAATATTTTGAGTCTGCGGAGGATTACTTCTTCCAGTATTTTGCTGATGTTACTCAGCAAGGAAATCGGCCTGTAGTTGAAGATTTGATTGGAAGCGCCTTTCTTGGGAATTGCCACGATCTTTGCTGTTTTCCAGTTCCGGGGAAAGTAGCAGTTGTTGATGCAGTTGTTAAGGATGATTGTGAGGAGAATCATCGCTGCATGAGGGAGCCTTTTGAGGATCTAGTTAGAGATGCCATCTGGTCCGGCTGACTTTTTTGGCTTGGAATTGCCGATTATCTCTGCTACCTCCTCTAGATTGCAGAGACGAATGTTGTTTGTTGGGTTGTCAGCTGGATTTGCATCGTCGAAGATCACTATATCCGGGCTTGGTTGGAGTGTTTGCTGCATTGAAGAATTGAAGATTCCACCTCCTGCACAAATGTTTGGTCAGCGGGCGGGCTTGGTTTGAAGTTTCCTTCGAAGTAGTTGGTGAGAGCTTCAGCTTTGTCTTGGGTGGCTGTGACTTCCATATCGTTGACAATTAGCATTTCGGGGGGTTTTTGTTGCTTTCCAATAATTCTATTGATGTTTCCAAACGTATCCGGGACGGGTCTAATCGCTTCCAAACTTTTCTGGAAGTGAATGTTGTTGTGGTGTTGGATCGAGTTCCGGAACATGATGTTGACCTGCTGCAGCTCATTCCAGATTGTTTGGTTACACCTGTTTCCTGTATTCATCTGGCTTTGATGAATCCTTTGAAGTTTTTTCCTTAGTCGTTGTCTGTGCGCGTATAGATTTTGGATGTATTCCGGTAGGTGCTGGTACCTATCCCTTGACGTCCTGGGCCGTTTTTGGTTGCTGATCGCCCTAGATACAGCTTCTTCTAGATGGCCAACTGCAGCATCAATATCGCTGTAAGGTTCCTGTTTGGTGGTGGCAGATCTAGGTTGTCCTCGATGTCCCTGTGCAGCTTCTCTACATCCAGTCGTCTGTAGTTGATGAAGCTTTCTGGTGTTTCTGAAATTAGAGAAATTGGTTGGCTTAAGCTAATAGTTAGTTGTACGGCTTTGTGGTCAGAGTCACTATCTACTGTTTTACAGATGAAGTTCTGTATTTCTGGCATTATGCGTTCACCAAGTTGGAAGAGGCTAAGAAAAAGTCAAGTGTCGATGGTGTTCTGGGAAAAGTTGGTTTTGGTTGTGATACAACTACAAGCGTATGATCGTTCGTATTTTGGCCCAGCCAGTTTGCTATTGCCCTGCCTTCTTCGCTGATGTCTGTGTCCAACCATAAATTGTGTCTTGAAAAAGTTATCGTTGAAGTCCCCACCAATGAGTCCGTACGTGCTTTGCTTCAGTATTCCGTTGAGGATGTGAAGGTCGCTTTGAATGTTTCTTGGAGAGGAGTTGCATTTGAAATAGGAGCTTATGACCGTTAAGGTTTCTCCTCTTTCAAGGCTTATCTTGATGGCTATGGCTCCACTAGTCAGTAGTCCAGCGATGGTAACTTCCTTTGTGTTGGGCGAGAGTTTATCTTTTATGAAGACTGCTGTTCCTCTTTGAAGATGATTTTTGTCCTGCCGAAAGGTCCTAAATCCCTTGATGTTTATGTTGTTCCGTCTAGTGACGTTCGTCTCGATGATTAGCGCAATGTCGGGGGTGTTGTTCTTCATGAACATGTTGAATAACGTCCTCTTGTTTAGGCTGTATAATGAATTAACATTATACGTCAGGAACTGTGTTTTCCCATGACGGCACTCGCCCTTTTAAACATCTTTGTCTGTGCAGAAATGGTGTAGGACTCACCTCACGGTTGTTTTTACCCACGACTATTTGCAGACGAAACAGCTGTTCGCCTGGTTGGTGTTCTGGCTTAAAGGTTGTGGCTCGTACTAATGGATGGTATTATGGTGGACGGTGGACGGTGGATGGTATATTGTGGGTCGTGGGTAGATGTTGGGGCTTGGGGGTTGCATATTTTTTTTTGCACTGTTTCTCTTTTGTAATCTTGTTGAGTGCATAATTGACGCTCGCTGATGATGGCTGCCCAGTTGTGGACCGAATTGCATACTATAAATTAATAAATATAAATATATTCTTTGTTTGCATAATGTAAATTGAGTATTTTTATTTACGAATTTTGCGGTCTGTAAGGAATCGAATTTTGAAATGTTTACTATATGATCCTTTGCAAAACTGGAATACTAGTTGCAATACACTCATTTACTTAAAAAAGGCATAAGAAAGCTTTCCAAAAATGCTAAGTATTTTATTTAATAAATTCAGTATCAGGGCAGGATATAGTGAAAAGAAAACATACAGTTATTGGAAATTTTACATATATTTTTTTTTGTTCTCAAAATACTTTTTGTTTTGGTTAATAAAAACCAAAATATTGACATTTTGGGGAAGCAGAGCGTTTCTTTTGTGGTCACAATATTTCCCGCTGTTGAAAAAACGCGCTCTGCAGCTGCAGACGTAGCCGGAAGACTGAGCATTTTCCGGGCAAGATCAGCTATACGAAGGAATACCTTCTTGCTCGGTGCTTCCACTACTCCATAGGACTTCCGTTATGACTTAGCTGAGGCTCGCTAAGATAGGTCATTGTATATGAAAACAAAAAATAGAATGAATATACAATGGATAGGTCTCAAATTGAAACAATGGTCTATTTTGTTTGTCTCTTTTTTTAAACAATATGTCAAAAGCAGTCATTAATCCTTGCCTTTGTCTGTCGCTTTGGTTGTCGTCGGAGTTCACAAATGAGTCAGTTTCGGCTGATTATTGACCGCCATTTTCATTTATTTTTAATTAATTAATTAATAATAAATGAAAATAAATAAAATTTAATTAATTATTGACATTTTCAATAATTGCGACCTTATTTTTCGGATTTTCATGGGCCAGGTCTTTATATCGTGAATCTAAAAAGGCCGCAAAGCTGTCGGACCTGAATAGTAACACTATTTACATCAAACCGTAGCGCAATTTCTTTTGATACAAAAAGACGATTCTAAAAGGATGTGTTTGTTCGCTTCACTCGAAGCAGAAAACTGTAGATTTAAGAGAATTTTCACAATGTCGAACTAAAGACAGTGGGGCGTTGGAAGCAGAAAAAACTGTGGTGGCTAAAAACAGAGGCTCTAACATCGGAACAAGCTCATTTATACTTATCAACTCGGCATCCGGTAGTGAAAGACGACTGTCAATGCAGTAAGACGCGTTCTACGATCACTTAGGACTACTTGTATAGCGACTTTATTTTGCTGCACCGATGTGAGCATCATGAACACCGAATTCCACCTTGTCGGACAGCTTTGAACTAACTTATGTTCTTTTAGCTCCAGAGATTTTTGAATATTAGTTAGTTCTTTCGATGCAATGTTGGAATGTTGAAAATGAGAGACTAGTTTGCTTACCATTTTAGCAATTTCAGCGATTGACTGCTGTTGTAATGACTGAGTCACACAAAGCTGTAATGTGTGTGCTGCACATGTCAAACCCGAGGAAAACTCAACAAAACTGCAGCTTTCATATTTGCAGCGTTATCAGTTACAACCGCCACAATTTTGTGCTTAATATTCCAAATATCAGCTACTTCTTCCAACCTCACTTCAATATTTGAAGCGGTTTCCCGATCATCTAATGTAGCCGTCGACAAGGTAAAAGTATGCTCAGTCCATTCTGAATCAATAATGTGGGCGTTGATGGTGATATAAGTATCCTAGGCCCTTGAAGGTCAGCCGTCTTTGCTCAGCGATACGTTGTATTTGGCTTCATTCAAATATCTAGATATTTTTGTTTTTAGTCCATCGTATAGCAGCTGTAGTCTTATTTTAATAGTTTGCTCCCATGGAATATTAAAATTGGGCTCCACAGTCGACATGAACTCCCGAAACCCAAGACCTAATAAAAATTGTATTTATATATTTGACTCTGAGTGAATGGAATATTATGAAAAAGTTTATTGAGATATGACCCTTGAGTTGATTCGTCACATATTTTGAGAAATGGCTTTTGGGTATATTCTTAGAAAAAAATCAGGTACGTTATTTCAAGACCTAGAGGCCCAATTGCAAAAACCCCTCTGCAGGTTATCCCACAGACCCTAACTGCAAATTTTGAAGAAAATTGGTTAAGCTGTTCAGGCTGTATATCCATATATACGGACAGACAGACAGAATTGCAGGACCTACTTTCTTCGTATTCTCCATCATCGTAATGTCATGTTTAATTGTTATCTCAAACTTTTTTTTCTGCAAGTAAAAAGCTGAAGTCTCTTCTTCAATCAGATTTTGTTCAAAATGTTGCGTTATGAAGTGCAATTTCTTTCCTAAATTCAGTTGTCTTATCAATCGCCTATAAAATCCCTGCAACCTGATAGGGAAAAAGTTTAAGTTTTTGAAAATGAAGAAAACCGAACGGTTTTTCTTTTAAAAAACGCTTTCTTGCGCTTTTGTCATGAAAGGAGCGATATCGATTTTGAGTTATGACAGTTTCTTGGACACCATGAAGAAGCTTCATACAAAAATTAAGTTTTCCACTATCATTTTTTTGCATTATATTTTTAAAGCAACATAAATAATAGTTTCCCCCTCTCAGACCGCTTCTGAATTTCAAGAACAAAAAAAATCGAAAGGAGAATATTTTTAAAAATTTTGCTGGGTAGTGTTATTTGTATAAGGTTTTATAGGCATAATTTACCATTCGGGAAAGATATTGGCAGATTGTCTACAGCTATCATTTTTGCCAAAGCTTGACTTATTTCTTCTGTTCTGCAATTCGTTGTTGGAGTTTTTCGTACTTTGTGGGAGGCCCAACAAAAGGAGCAGATGATGTAGATGGGGTAGGCGCAGATGAATTGTCGACGACTTGAGAACTATCCTCAAATCTGGAATACATACCATTAAATAAAAAAGCTATAATAACTTAAATGTTTTCAAACCGTTGTTTCAAGAAGATTTGAAACAAATTATCAGAAAGAAAATCCTTTGTTAACAGTAATTCGCATTAGATGTGATATTTTACTTGGGGTTTTGTCTTCTTCGCACTACCATTACTGTAGGCGTAGGTCCCAAGATGGTAGACAATAATTGTAGAAAATATTGAGATTCGTTACACTTTTCATTTACAACGTTTGCATCGAAAGACATGAACGTTAAGAAAGTAGAGTTTATTTTTCGGTTGATACTTTTAACCTCAAATGTCTCAAAGTTCTCGAAGAAAATTACAACAATATCTTACACACTGATCAAGCTTTACTTAAGTTATCATTTTACCTGATACCGATCTTGAAACTATTTCACAAACATAAAGAACTTAAGTTAAGCTTTTATTAGTCAATGATGTGAAACACATCAGTGTAGTGCATACTCTAGAATGGGGTTTCCCTAACTATTTTGAGCAACAGACCCCTTTTCCAAAAGGAACTGATACCGTAGAGCCAAATTACTTTAAAAATCCTGTCTCAGGTTTTTTACTTACTTTTATAGGTACCTTACCTAGTACGTAAGCAAGTTTTGCAGTAGTGCAGAAAGAAATTTTTTTGAGATAACAATAAATGATAACAGTACGATGATTATGTATGAAATTCAATAAACATGAGGTGTAATGTGTAATTCATAATTTATTAATTCAGGTTTTTAGAAATCGTGCTCTTAGTTGAGAACAAATAATAAATTCGTGATTTGAAAAATTAATGCGATGGATGAATTTGGTGAATTTCTACCAATCTAGATAGATCTGGTTTAATATTGGTAAGTTGCAGCTTTAAGTCTCTGCGGTCGTTGACTTTCAAACGGTTTCTTTTTTTCGTCAAAATGTTTGCAGCCACACTGAAGCCTTTTTCAACTAAATACGATGATGGGAAAGCGATGAGATATTTTTCAGCAATGTTCCACAATGCAGTATATTGAGTCTCAATGCTGCGTTGCAACCAAAACTTCTGAAAGCCTTCGTCGAACTTTAGCTTAATCAGTTTGGATGGTAATCAATTCTTCTTGCATTATCACATTGACTTCTTCCATGGCTGTTACACTGTACGAATTTATTACCCACTCAGGAATTTTTAATTTCCAAAGATCCTCAAACCTTTTGGTAAAATCTTTGTGAAGCGCATCCAAGTGAGCGACATATGATAAAATAACATCGTCTTGAAGGATTTCTGAAATTGAAAGTAAACTGAACGGAAACTGAAAGTATTCTTTTGTCTTTTCTGCTTAAATTTTGTTTATAAGGAAACCACAAACGCCGCTATTATTGATTTTGCTTTGATCAAGTTGAGCTCGGTCATGTAATAAATATCCGTCATAGAATTTTTCAGACTTTCTTCCAAATTCCGATCTTTTTCATTTAGGGTGGTATTCACCAAACAATCTTAAGAGCGCTCTTAAAGCTAAGAGGCTCTTAGTTTTAAATTTGGATGTGCTATTCACCAAGCAATAATAGGGTCTAGTCTAAGCTAATTCGAATATTCGAAAAATAAGGGTGTTGAGCCTGTGAACGCACACTTTTCGAACTACTTCGAAAATTTCAGTGTCGATTGTCAAAATCAGCTGTTAAGCAAACCAAAAACAGAAAAAAATTTCGGAAATTTAAGAAAAGGTAGAACGTAAAATTAATTCATTCTCTGTATTGCAAACCATAATTCGAATTTCTTATTTTTTTCAACGCTCCTTCTCCTTCCATTTTGATTTTTGAATAACAACCACAAATGACGCTGTCAGTAAATTTCAAATTTTCGAAGTTAGCTCATAAATCTGCACTAATAGTGGTCGGTGAATAGGTTTATGAGGCACTTAGTTTAAGATTTCTTGGTGAATACCACCCTTAGAAATTCCAACACAGACCCAAAAATAGCTGAAAATCTCGCTTAGCAAGCAGAAAAAGAAAAATTAATTATCTACTGAAGCTGTGAATTGCCGTATGAAAATCTTGCTACCTGAACCAAGCATCCAAGTTCACTTAAGCGAAAAATTCATTTGATTGATATATATGTATATTAGGGTGGGTCAAAAATATCAAACAAAATTTTTTTTTGATCCGACACACGAAAACTTGTTGTTTGGTACCTCTAGAAAGTACTTACAAAATTTGAGCTCTTAATATTAACGGGAAGATGATGCTCATCGTAGTTTTCCATTTTCAGTTTAGTATCATATAAAAATGGTCATAATCTTTTTAAAAATAGATTGTTCAACCAGTCGCAAAAACGGTATTTTTAGGAAATTGAACGGTCTACAAAAATTGTCTCTTATACTTTTTTCATTAATCTAACCATTTAAAAGATCTAAAATTTAAGTATTTTTAAGAAAATAACTTTTTTGATTTAAATTTTGTAACTCATTAACAAATAGTTATTATCAAATGAGCATCAATTATTTCAATAGAAAATTTAACGTTCTACAAAAAAGGTCTTTTGTTGTTAATCGATTACTCTAACCATTTAAAATATATTCGCAGTAGAACTGCAATTCTTACGAATTCTAATAATTTCTTAATAAATATTATAATTAATGGTTTCGCACGGGTATAAAATATATAGCGTATGTTACTCACTGAAAAAGTGATTGAGATCAATCCAGTACTTTTGATTTATTCATTACTGCCCGTGGCCTGCACTCGTTAAATTTGGAGTAAAACAATCAAATAATTTTGTTTATTTTTCTTGAAAGGTAGCGCTTTCATCACTAAAAACCTGTAGTTTTCATAACAAAAGCCATATATCATATAGCCATCTGCCTACATATACAATCTGTCAAATTACTGTCCGTGTTTCGGTTGTGATGTAGGCGACTTACAATCGACATGTCATTAAATATTTTCAAAATGGCACCAACAAGAAATTTTAAATTCAAAGTTTTTTTCCAGGCACTCTTATCTCTTTTTGAGGGTATCTGTCAATTTCATGACTACTGAAACTGCTTCTCGGGTGGCTTTCAGTATTCCATACCAGTTGGGTTTCAATTTCAAAAAATTAGATTGTATACAGATGTATGAAAGTTGAAATGTATTGTAAATGGCTTACCATATCTTGATCGTTTAGCCCCCGGGTAACCAATTTTGAAAATTATAAAATTGAAGTAAATGCCAACTGTGTTTTCAAATTTTAAAGCAAAATGAGGCAAAACGCAAATAAAAAAATTGCAAATTTTACAAAATAAAATCCTTACAATGATCCTTAAGGTCCCCTGGCATTTTTCTACCCAGGAGTTGCACACAAGAGCAAACGCTTTAAAAATCGATGAGAAGATTGAAGTTCTCAATAAAAACTTTTTTGAAAAAAATGTATTAAGCACAAACCCTCTAGTTAAAAACCTTATATTATATAGTTAACTTATTTAATTATTTATTTAATAATTTACATATTATCTACGTACGTATTCTTTCGTTTGTCCTCTTTTTCTTTTCTCTTTTCTTTGCTACGCTTGTTTTTGTTTATTTATTTATATATATGTATTAATGTTAACTTTTTTATTTATTTAATAATTTACATATTTACGAACGTAAACGTTCGTTTGTTTTCTTATTATTGCTTGTTATTTATTTATTTATTTATTTATTTATTTATTTTTGTTCTTATAATTTATTAATGTATTAACTGTTAATGAAGAAATAATAATAAAAATAAAGATAATAGAAATAAGGGTCAAACTGTGATATAATTTCAAGTAACACAATTCAAATGGAGGCTTTTTGTAAAATTTTTCCTTCAAATTCATAAATATTAAAATAAATGCTATTCCAAAACCTAATATTATTTTTCAGTAGTAAGATACAAATTGTTATCATATCTCTGTGCTGTGTAATGACTTAAAAAATTATTGTATACTCTGTTAATTTCATTCAAACAATAAAATATATCTATCTATCTAAAAGCAAAATGAGGTATATTCAATTAAATTTATTGAACATTAACCATAACCAGCTCCCGAAAACAGAAATTTTTAATTTTTGACAAATAGTTTATTGTTTTGTTTTGAAATATTTAACCGTCAAAAAGCTTTTCGAAGTTTTTCTAATGTTGCCAACAGGTGTCACGCAGTAATAATGTGTATTTTAAAAGCTTTTACTTTATTTAGTTTTTTACTTTTTCCACTTTGTGTTTCGATGTAGTTCAGGCTTAACCCTTAAACCCTACCCATCCCGGGAGAAACACTATTGCTACCCTGGGGTCTTAGGGACCCCAAAAAGTTTTTGCCCCAATTTAGTAAAAAAACAATTTAATCAAAAATTTTATTTACTAACATAAAAGATAGGAATGTTTAATTGTGAAAAATGTTTTAAAAGTTTACATCAAGACAATTATGACACACTGAGCGGCTATGTTCGCCACAAAGTGGATTTCGGCAACTGGTGCATCGTATTTTGGTCTTGTGGTCTTTGTCTCGTGAACACAAGGCACATCTATTTTTTGTAGTGACTGAAGATGTTGACTCAGCCACAGGTAGCTTCTTTTTTAAAATATCTGCAATGAGGACCTGGAGATTGGATGGCAAAGTTGGCCAAGTAAACCTCTCCTCCATTTGGGGTTTAATGAGTTCCAAGTCTAAGTTTTTTAAGAAATTTCGACTTATTTGAATTTTATCGGACGCTATTTTGAGGAGGACATACGAATTCAAACCAACAATATTTAAGATTCCATAAAACATAGCCAATGGCCATCGTTTCGCTCGTCTTGAAACAATGTCAAACTGTTCAAAAACTTTAACTATCACTACCCTGGGGTCTATGGGACCCTGAAGCTCAAATATTTTGAACTGCACCACTCGAAAATTAATAAGTGACTGATTTTTAGACGTCTGCTGCGATAATATGAGAATTCCATGGGTGGCACTGGTGTGAGTTGCTTAGTTTTTAAAAAATTCAAGAAAATGTATGTTTGCAATGGCGCTGGACCCCAGGGTAGGGTTTAAGGGTTAAAGAAAACGCTACGTCCCGCAATTTTTAAGTCTGTAATATTTTTGAAAATATTCATTTAAATCACATGTTGTAAAGGGCCATTTTTATCTGCATGAAATGCACAACGTATCTTATGTATTTAATTGGATAAGGAATGATAATGTATCGTTTAAAATAGCTTGGTAAATAACCCATATTTTTTTTGTAATATGTAAAAGATAAAAATGGTTACTGTGGGTTATCCTTAGCCCTTAGGAGATAAACATATGCCGTCGCGGATTTTTTTATTCATTAAGGTATACAATTCCCTAGTACATAAATTTGATTTATCTCGTAAGGTTTAGCCAGCGTTTGCAATGTAAACGCAGAAAAATATGTTTGTTACGACATCACATTACAAATCTTAAAATTTCTCGGCTTTTCTCTACTATAATATGCATGTATTATACATATAAACCTTCCTCTTGAATCACTCTATTCATTAAAAAAAACCGCATCAAAATCCGTTTCGTAGTTTTAAAAATCTAAGCATACATAGGGACATAGGGACAGAGAAAGCGAATTTTTTCTATACTATGTTAAGATTAAGATTAAGATTAAGATTAAGACTAAGATAATTCTATTAAATTCATAAAAATATGCAATTTTCATCAATGTTTTCTGACGACATTATCACGTAAAATTATCATCCATAAACCGACTTTACAAACAACAACACTTTTCAACTTGGGTCTGCCTATCCGGATCTCTAAGCTAATTCCTGATGAGTATTACGTTTAGAAGGAACAAAATTGCTGCAGTTTCTTCCATGGAATTTACTTCATGTGGCTGGGAAAACAGCTTTGAAAGGACTTAAAGGGGAAGTGTTTGTAGACCAATGCATAAATTCGGGATACTTGTTGGGAAATATCTAAGTAGCAAGTTTGTATTTTTTTTATGTGTAGGTCAGTGTGAATAACAAAGATGTATTCAAATGCTACTAGAAAATAATTTTACAGTTTGGGTCTGGATATACCGATCTCTAAGCTATCCGGATATCTGAACTATCCGGATACCAGAACTATTCGGATATCCGGATATCTTACCTATTCGGATATCCGAAACTATCCGAATATCATTTGTGTCAAAACAAACCTATTCCGGATAGTTTAAAGAACTGAAGCACTGCTACTTTGAAATGGAATCATACAATTATACGGCAAACTAAATACAAATTCCGAAAATACATAATTCGTCTCTGTATGTTAATCCGTTTGGAAATAGCGTCATTAAATGTTCACAATTGTCCAAATTTCTTCTACATAGTTGAAAAAACTGAAAAACCGTTAACATTTACTGATGCCGTTTTGAAACGGCCAAACTGCCTTGTAGACGTTGTAGACACGTGCTTTACTTTTGCTCTCTAGTTTTTACGTTTGATTTATGAAAAGTATACAAATTATATTGATTTGTGTTGATTTTTATACGATTTATTATCACTAATCAACAAATACCACGTTTCCACTTAGAATTGAATCGCATTTCAATTCGAATTAGTGCCAGTGTATGCCTACATCGAATTGAAATAGGATTACCCGATCCGATTGAAAATGGCGTGTGTCTGTATACCTAAATCGAGTAATCGGTTTGTCGAGTGTGTTTTTATTTTTTATTTTAGTGAACCAGTGGATAGTGGAAATTGCAGCGTAAAAGAGTTGTTTTGCTTTTCGTGTCTTGTTGTTTTGCAAAATATTTTTGGTTAATTTTATTGGAAAAATGTCACGAAGGAATATTGAATAGTGACCTCTTATTTTGATTCCAAAATATATCGAAATTTGGAAATTTACAAAAAAGTAGAAGCCGAAATAGTAAAGCAAGAGTACAACAACAAAGACAATAAACAAATCGAAATAAGGTGAAAAACTTGAAAAGATTATACATTGCCACAAAAAAAATAGCAAAAGTGGCAATAAAAGGGAGTTGTGTACTTACTACGAGGAGCTGGATAGGCTACTGTCAGCTACCGAACTGTTTGGGGCGAGCTTCAGCAAGTCAATAAAATGTTCCGGAATGCGATCCGTCACTACAATGATGCTCAAATCCAAAAGAGGCTACAAGAAATGAAATCTGGACCAGATGTGTTCAAAAAAATCAACAGGATAGTTGGTTGTAAGAATTCAATCCCGGAAGTCATCACAACCAACGATGGAGATGCTAAAACCAATCAGGAGAAACCGGAAGCGTTCGCAAAACATTTTGAAGGCAACTTTGTGCCCACATCAACCGATGACCCTGACTTTCTGGACGAAATCAAAACATCCGTTCAAATGACCCTTGGGCCCAACACTGATGAAACCACTTTCAGCAACACCAATCTGTCGAGTGACCCAGTCAATTTTCCAAACCTGTGCAGTCCGGAAGAAGTTGCGGAAATAATCAACAGCTCCAAGCCCAAGAAGTCAACAGGACGAGATGGTGTTTCTAATTTCATCCTGAAGAAAGAGGCTCCCACAGACAGTGATGATATTCCTGGCCATCATAATGAATAATTGCGTCAACAACAGCTACTTTCCCGGGAAATGGAAAACGGCCAAGATAGTGGCGATTCCGAAAAAAGGCGATCGGAATCTCATCGTCAACAACAGGCCCATCTCCCTACTACCTACTAAACAAGTAAGCTACTGGAGGAGCTTTTACTCAGGAAATTAAAGATGTTCTGCCGGGAAAATAACATCATCTCAGACATACAGTTCAGCTTCCGGGAAAAGCATTCAACCCTACACCCGTCACCCGTTGATGAAACTGCGCAATGATGTCACCGCTGCCCTCAACAGCCATTGGATCACCGTCGCTTGCTTTTTGGATGTCGAAAAAGCATTCGACAGCGTATGGATTGATGCTCTCATCCATAAACTCCACCTACTAAATTTTCCAGCTCCACTAATAAAAATAATTGTTTCCTTTCTCTCCCACAGGAACTTGTTCGTTCAAGTCGGAAGCGCAAAATCAACCACCAAACCACCATCGAGGCTAGGGCCATTCCTCTTCAACATAATGACGTCGGACCAGCCTTCCCCAAGAGACTGCGAAAACTTGCTTTACGCTGACAACTTCTTAACATACTGCACATCTTTTTCGCCATCCATAGCTGAACGCAGAGTGGAAACTCACATCCACAGACTATATGCCTATTATAGTAAGTGCCGCAGTGGCGTGGCATGGATATTTTCAAATGGTAAGTCGAGGAAAATGAATCACCTTCACAAATTAATAAGGAATAAATAGAAGGTACCTTAAATTCCAAACGTGGATTAATCGAAGCCAATTTTTCTATACTTTAAGTCATTTAGGTTAAAATTCACAATGAGCTTAAAGCATAAGAAAATGCACTTAAAATTCACTTTAAACTTGCAAATAATTCAAATTCCAAAACAATGATCAGTAGAAGAAAACGAAACCGAATTCGCCGTTCATTACTCGAAGGCGAAAACTGTATTATTTTTTCCAAGCAGACATTGCTGTAAGACGAAAATTATCGTCTTACTTTTTCCAATAAGAGAACGTGTATTGAAAAAGAAAGCACCGGGGGGAAGTAAATCGTAGAAAAGACAGGGACAAACACAAAATATGTTCTGCGCGGCGATTTTCAATGCTTTGTGTATGCTTATTCTGTATTGTGTGTGTATCTCGAAAATTTAAAAGTGCTTGAAGACAATTGTGTGTATTTGCAAAGATAGGCTGTTGACTACTTAGTTGTAGACTTATGTTGCTGGTTTTTTCTATGAACGAGGGGCAAATTTTAAAAGGTAAGACGATAGGAATCGTGTTAAATGGACGCCACGCCACTTACTAAGTGGGGTATACGGGTAAACTCAACCAAATCTGAACTCATTTGCTTCAGAAGGCCTGGAGTTTATAGAGGCTGCCGTACTGCTGGAAGGTGCAGAGCAACATCACTATCGCTACCCGATGGAACCAGACTGACTTCCTAACTGAACGCGAAGTATTTAGGTATCAACTTTAACGAGGTGCTTAGATTTAACCAGCACTCACGCGCTGTACTGAAGAAGGCCAATTTCCCTTTCCACCGACTTTACCCTTTGATGAGAAGAAAAACAGGACTAAGTCAGTCAACGAAACTTCTAATGTACAAGCAACTGCTGAGACCCGTCATCAACTACGGCAGCCCAGTCTGGTTCGCCATCTCCAAGACAGCGATGAAGGAGTTCCTACTTTTCGAAAGGAAAATTCTGAGACTCTGCACCGGCCTCACTTTTAACTACCAGCGCCAAAGACACTACCAGCAACCAGCTTGTGTACGAGGAAGCCAAAGTGATGCCCTTAGATCAAAACGTGTTATTGACAGTAAGGAAAACGGCTGCAGATATCAACAACCACTCGAATCATTTGGTGAGAAGGATGACCAGTGAGGACCAACGCCCCGAGCCAAGATAACTAAGCGTGATGAACACTTTGAACGAAGAAATAATACCAGCCAACGACGAAGCCACCAATTTCTACGTTGACCTTGGGTCAGCATATTTCCGTGGCCAATGCCACCCCCTACCACCTCCCCATGCTGAGGAACGCCAGCGACAACCTGCTTATGGCTAACTATTTTACAATTCAAGAGAAAAGAAAGAAGAGCGATAGGTACTCAAAATCTATCGAAAAACTGGGGCAGTCCATTCGACAGAGCCAACAGCTATTGGACGACGCTTTTTTCAAGAAACAAAAAGAGCTATTAGATACTGAATTTCAGCTTTGGGATGAACGCGACAAGCAGTATGAAGAAAAGTATGAAGCTCAAACAAGAAAATTACTCACAGAAAATACCGCAATTCTAACTGCGTGAACACAATGAGAGCCGCAGACGCAATACGCAGCCGGTGCTGAAAGAGCTGTCAAAGTGTGTCGTACGTTTTTTTTTAAACTGCTCACAATGCAGCCGGACGTGTTTTTTGACATAAGGTCTGTATTGATGTCAGCTGACTGCATGAAATCGAATTTATATCAAATTTGAGTGTGTTAAAAAAAATAAAAGCTAGAATGGATAGTGAGAATGAAGAGATGGTTTTTCTGATGGGTGTAATCCAGATTTGTTGTTTAGCTTTACAATATTTTAAAGAGAAAAAGCGAAGATGGTGGGTACGACCATTGTACCAAAGTAGAAAAATTGAAGGATATTTTGAAACCAGCTGCAAATTTATCAAGGAACATGATCCTGATCTGTTTTCCAAGCCTACTCGTATGAGCAAAACGCAGTTTGACTTGCTTTTGACGTTGGTCGAAAACAGCCTGACCAAAACGTCTATTCGGAAGCCAATAGGTCCAGAATGCAGATTGGTTCTGACACTCACGTAAGCTATTGAAAAATCTAATTTATTGAGTCTTAGTTTTCTCTCTTTATGAAGGTATCTGTCACAAGGAGTATCACCAAACTATCTGGCATGGTCGTTCAGAATGGGAGCATCAACGGTTCGCAAAATAATTGAAGAAACCTGTAAAGTATTTTGGGACGTTTTGTCACCAGCTTATATGCCAGAACCAGAACCTAAAATATGTGATTGGGAACGTGTGGGCGAAGGCTTCAATCAAACCTGGAACATGCCTAACTTCGTTGGAAGCATTGACGGCAAACATGTTGAAATTAAATGTCCACCGAATACAGGTTAAAAGTACGCCAAACTATTATGGTTATTTTTCACTGTTTTGTATTTTCTTAATACAGGTTCTAAATATATAAATTATAAACGGTATTTCAGCATCGTTTTCCTGGCAATTTGTGACGCCGACTATACATTTACTGCTGTTGATGTTGGAGCTTACGGCAGCCAGAGCGATGCTGGAATCTTTCGCAACTGCACCATCGCATCGGCAAAAAAATACTTGGTGACAATTTAAACTTACCGCCTCCGAAAAAACTCCCCAATTCCGACAAAAAAGTTCCGTACTATTTTGTTGGTGACAGTGCCTTTCCGTTTAGGATGAATTTGATGAGGCCATATCCTGTCACCCTTTTGAATGAACCTGAAGAAATCTTCAACTTAAGGCAATCACGAGCCCGAAGAGTAATTGAAAACACTTTCGGGATCCTAGCAGCCCGCTGGCGAATCCTGGGAAAGGCAATCGAGTTTCAGCCTCAAAATGCCGACAAAATTGTGCTTGTTTGTACAACTCTTCACAATTTTTTAAAATACAGACACCATAACATATTGCCCAGAGTCCTACATTGACACCTACTATGAATTGGGAGAGCGCACCAACGGAGCTTGGCGTCAGGAGTCTAACACTTTGTTACCAATTCGCCGGTGTGGAACGAACAACCGAGCGGAAGGAGCAGCTGAAATGCGAAAAAAGTTGACTCATTATTTCCAAAATGAAGGAAAAATTGATTTTCAACCTTAGGACGTATGAAACCTTTTAAACTTTATGCCTTTTATAATAAAAAAACACAATTTCAACAAAAACAGTAACATTTATTGTTCTTAAAATTAAAGGAACTATGTATTATAACACAAAGTAAGTATTTATAAAAAAAAATAAGACGCTTCAAAAATCACATACATATATATACTGAATTCAAAACAAAGTTAAACATTAAGGGCTCCCTCATTGACTAAATCCATCTCCACCTGATTTACGAAGCGGAGTAGCTCCAGCTTCGTGCTATTCCGCACTTCCAAAGGAAATTTTGAAATTTTTTGGATTATCGATCGATAAAACAATTCTTCTTCCGATGACTGCACTACTGGTGTATCTACTTTTGGCCTCGCTATATATTCCTTCATGCAGCTCAAGGTACTTATAAATGTCTGCTCTACTACAGACACGGCGGGAGTGTTTCTTCTTCCTCCAGGTCATCGAAGACTGGGCTGCCTGGATCCACTAGGACCACTGGTGTCATTGCTGTTGGTGTTGGTGTTGTGAATGTTTGTTGGCTTTCTTCGATATAGTTTCCCATTGTTCTAGGTATAAAAAAAAACAAACACATCAAAATCATTCTTTTTAATTCCGAAGTTTCTAAATAATTACGTTCTTGGCTTTACATGGTCTTTCAAGAACTCCATTTGCATGGAATACCTTTCAATGGGCTCTACATCGTGGGCAGCTTGTCCTGAACCTTTCGATTTGTTAATATTTCTTAAATAAGTGTCGCGAAGACACTTCCACTTTTTTTTGACATGTTCAACTGGAAAGAAAAATATTTGTAGGTTATGTTTTGTCAAAACATAACCTACAATACCGGCAAACATGTACTTACAGGGCAAATCCAATTCCTCAGATATATTTTCCCACTCCTTGGCTTTCATTTAAACATTCTTATAATTCCTATTACACAAATTCCATAATTAATTTTTTCCGACTCGTCCATTTTCTACCGCCTTTAAAACCAAAACAACTTTATTGAGTACGCACGTAAAAGTTAAAAGTTAGCCAACTCTTCCGGCTGCGGCTTGTGGCGCGTAGTGCGTTGCGTATGCATTGTGTTCACATCAATGAATTTGCTACTTTTCAATATTATGACAGTTCTTTCGGCTCCGGCTCCGTATGCGCATGCGTATACATTGTGTTCACGCAGTAAATCCTGGTGCCAGCACTAATCATTTATCATTTATTTTCAAATGCAAAAAGACAGAAATATGGTGGGGGGGATGACTTCTACTTACATGACCATTTTTGTTTTCCGGTATTAGTTAGAGTCGCAAAAAACATCACAATTATGCTAAAAAGCTTATTTCGTTTTATTCAATTTAAAAGATTTTTTTATTACATAAACATTTTTATAAAGAAAGAAAAATAAATACTGAAATAATTTTCGTTCCTTAAATACATACTTGACTTTATGCTTCGAATTAAGGGAAAGTTTTGCGTCATATACTGCTTGAGCTGGTTTCTTATTATGTCACCTGCCGAGCTAGTCGTAGAGTTTGTTGAGTCTGGCTGCACTACCAAGTTACTTTTGCTTGATGTGCTGGTATTTGCGTTCCATGCATCATTATATTGAACTTTTCGTCTCTCAAGGATGTTATGGAGTATGCAGCAGGTAGCAACAACATGAGGAACAAAGTTGACATCAACATCAATGCGTTTCTGTAGCATTCTCCATCTTCCCTGCGACCGATCGCGTTCTCAACAACTATCCTACTTCTATTCAGATATGCGTTAAAGGAATCCTGTTCTGGATCAAGAGCACCAGTGTATCCCTTCATAGGCCAGGGCAAAAGTGGGTATGCAGGATCACCAACCAAGAAAGCTAGTACTTCTACATCACCGATTGTTACTTTTGGCTGTTAAAGAAAAAATGTTCAACATACAGATTTTAGGTTCTAGTCATATCTCATATCTCATATCAAAGATCTTACAAAGGTCATATTTTGGATATTCGTGCTTAAATATGAGTCCTTTAATATAGTAGCATCGTGAACCGACCCTGGATGTTTGCATGTAATGTCCATAAACCTATCAAAGCAAAATTATATACTAAATTATCATACTGATTGAAGGAAACTTACAAGTAATTGCAATCAACTACTGCTTGCAAAACTATGGATGTCCATCCTTTTCGGTTGATATAGTCAGCGCCTCCTTCCAAGGGTGGTTTGACTGTTTATGCTTTTTTTTTTTTTTTTTTTTATAATTAACGCGCACATCAAGGGGTTATGACTACCCTTATAATGTTATAGAACACAGTGCGAGCATTTAGGAAAATAGGAGAGGATTTGAAAGGAGACACCGATGCACGTTGCTTTTGAACTTTTGTGAATCGTAATGCAGGGGAAATACAGAGCCTGGTAAAGCATTCCACATTCGGGTGGTGCGACTGAAATACGAATCTCTATACTTGACAGTACGTCCGAAGTTGGGCTCGAGGTAAAACTGATGAGCATTCCTAGCGAGGCGGGTATTGCGGCTAAATTGTTTCAGGGGAGGAATGCAACTGGCTACTTCACTAGAGCACTGTTGGTGGAAAAAGCGATAAAAAAGAGAGAGACAGGTGACGTTTCGACGATGTTCAAGAGAATCAATCGATTCTACGATTGAACTATCACCTATCAATTTTAACGCTCTATTTTGTACCCTATCAAGTAGGCGCAAAGATGTTTGAGAAGCACCTGACCAGATATGGGAATTATACTCCAGTTTAGGGCGGATGAAGGCCTTATAAATTGTAGCCAGATCAGAAGGGGTGAAGAATTTTTTGCATCGTCTCAAGAAACCTAAGCATTTAGCAGCGTTTTTGGCGACTTCAAATATGTGGTCATTCCAACGAAGATCATCGTTTACACACATACCAAGTACTGACAGCTTTTCGGTTTCTTCGATGCAGGTACCATTCATGGATAATGGCAATGGGGGAATGTTAAGCTTCAACGACAAGAGACAGCATTGAGTTTTCGAAGCATTGAATTCTACTCGGTTCATAAGACCCCATGAAACAATGCTGTCAAGGTCAGAATTCAATGAGCTTATCATACGCAACCGCTCCAGTTCCACATCCGAAGAGCAGGGACGTGAATTTGGAAACGAGTATGAAAAGCTGAGGGTCGAGTCGTCAGCAAAACAGTTAAGCGGATTAGAAGTTTCAGACAAGAGATCATTTATGAAAATGAGGAAGAGAGTCGGAGACAAAACGGAGCCCTGGGGCACACCAGCATTTATTAAGTAGGTATCAGACTTGAAGCCATCCAACACAACTTGTATTGAACGGTCGGAAAGGTAATTTCTAATCCAACGAAGAAGAGACTCATCGATACCAAAAGCACGCATTTTCGATAAAAGAGCCTGATGCCAAACTCTATCAAATGCTTTAGAAATATCAAGCGCAATAATCTTACTTTTCACTTTTCGGTGAGATAAGCCATCAAATCACCAGTGGACCGTTTGCTACGAAAGCCGTACTGACGGTCATTAAGAAGCTTTCGCTCTTCAAGATATTTCATAAGTTGACGGTTTATCAACGTTTCCATGACCATGATGCTTACCATCAATTGATCCTAGCATCTGTGGTACACCACATTTGGCTTTGAATCCTTCAATTATAGGGTGATATTCACTTCCTGTAGGAATTTTTATTTCGTCTTTCAGCATTGTTTGCACCATGGCTTGGCAAAAATCATATAGACATCTTTTAACTGTGCTTTTATGAACGCCAAATTGGTTCCCTACGACTCTGTATTCTGCACTCGATGCCAATTTGTAAATTGCTATGCCCACTTTCATGTCCACTGCAACAGGCTCACGAAATCGATAACTCAATGGGGACGGAGATAGACAGACGGAGATAGCTGCAGACAGTTTTTGACAAATGTACTGGAAGGAACTTTTGTCCATTCTGAAGTTCTCGACCATTTGGTCATCAAAACTTTCGGATTTCACATTATTTGTCCACCAATCCTGATTTCTTGTTTTCAACTAAATTTTTTTTTTTGGAATGTGAGCAATAAAACTATCAGGCATTATTTTTACGCGATTCATGTGTCTCACAACATTTTGATTAATACGCGTTAACTGTTTTTTGAGAAACCACTTTCTTCTTTCTGCAATTCGCTTTCTGCGTAATTGCGCACGCTGTACTATTAAGTTTTGCGTAAAATGTAGGAAACTTGAAACATCACAAGTAACTATTTTCTCCTTCGTGATTTCCATTTTTCTATTTGTGAAAAAAAAACTATTTGCCAACTTTTATGCACTACGCCAGTTCACTGTTTTTAGTTACGTAGAAATCACACACGGCCTAAGCTATATATATATAGCTTAGGCCGTGTGTGAATTGCGTTAAATTTGCGTTAAAACTTCTACCACGATTAAAATTTGACGTCTTGTTTGAGGTGGGATCAAATTTAGCCATTTGCTGTGTGAATTGCGTTAAAACAATTATTTTAACCAAGATTTCTGCGTAGGTTAAAAAAATTTCAATCGATAATTTAAGAAATTTCCCTGAACAAAAATTGGTTTTCTTTTTCACGGAAAAATAATTTCTCTTACAAAACATATTTTTAAGAAAACAGGGTTGATAAAAAGTCTCTGAAACTGAAAAAAAAATCTTTTTTACTTATTGTTCTCGATTCTAATGTCATATTTTAAAACAACAATCAAAAATATTCAAACAAAATTCCCATTTTGATTAATTGATTTATTTGGTGTGGTAACACTAAAAACTAGTTTTCACAGCTGATATCTGTCATACATGTCTAAAGAAACAAAACAATGAATTCGTATTTGGTTTAGAGAAATGACAAATTTAAAGTATTTTGTATTAATTCTTTTATATCTTTTAAAATATCAGCGCATTATAACAAGAAATTCAATTAAACAGAGAAGAGAGCGTGGGGTAGGTTATTATTTGAAGTTCAAGTTAAAACTTTTCCAATAATAAATGCTATCGCCAGATTACACGTGTAAGCTATGGAAGACTTCGAGTGTTTTCAGAAGACATCAATGCAATTCTCAACAACGATGAGATCAAATGTCGTGAACATTTGCGGTTGAAAAGTTCCACTTTTAGAACGATTGTGGACCTCATGCCATGGAAACGGAGTGGTTGGACAAATCAGTATGAACTCGTTGTATTCCTTTACTAGATGGCATCGGGTTGTAGCTGTCGACTTGCTGGTGGCTTTATTGGAATAAGCAGATATACTGTGAAGAGCATTGCGCACAAAATGCTTGATTTCTTTTGCGGATCCATGCGTCATCTCATTAAACATGTTCAACCGAATAACTATGAGGACATTGTTTATAGATTTTGCAGACGTTCCAAATCTAATATATTTGAAAATGCGATAGGAGGTTTAGACGGGACTCATATCAGGATACTTTGTCCTGTAAGAAAACATGACGAATATTTAAATTATAAACGTTTTTATTCGATCCAATGTCAATCTGTTGTTGACAGCAAATTAATGTTTAATAACGTTTTTGTTGGATTCCCTGGATCAGTACATGACACTCGTGTAATACAACAACATCTTTCATATCAAGCAAACATCCATAACACATTTTTTCTTAGGTTTTGAAAAACATTGGAAGTATACAAAAGTGGCAATTATCCAAAACAATCCTATTACCTGCTGGGAGATAGTGGATATGCTTGTCGTTTACACCCAATCCCCATCATAACACCTTACAAAACACCCAATTCGAATGAAAAAAAGTTCAACACCGCACACAGTAAAGAAAACGTTGTTGAATGTGCTTTTGGAATAATGAAAAGTAGATGGAGAAATGTTTTCAACAAAGGGTTGGAGCTTAAAATTGAAATCAGCATCAAAACCATTTTAACAGCATGTATTTTGCACAACATCTGCGTGGAAGGTGATGATTTAGGTTAGTATTCTTCAAAACAATGATCAAAATAACTATAATTTCAAGTCACTTTTGTTTTATCGTTTTTAAGGTAGAGGTGATCCAGAAGAAGAATTGATTCATTCCAATGACAGCGCTGAGGAAAATCTAGGAGTTTATGAAAGAGACACAGCTGAAGCATTAGTTTTTCGAGATTCGTTGCTTCAAAGATTGATACATACATACATAACTACATATTATGTCTTCCAAATAAATAAAAAACATAAGTACCAAAATCAAAAAATTCACTTTTTATTTCAAATTAAATTCTACATTTTTTACTTTTATCACACATTTTTATTTTTTAATCATCTTCCGAGGAGGAGAATACAATCAGACTTTCAACATTTATATCTGGGTAGTCTTTTGCGACCATTTGCCCAAAAACGGCCATGAGTGCACCCATTTGTTTTGACAGCTTCTTGTCGCGATTAATGCAGTGTTTTTCATATGCACTAAATTTTGGTGTTGCAGTAGAAGCTGATGTTGAAGGACGTCAGGTTGACGCAACGGGCGATGTTGGCAAATCAACCTCAACGAAGGTAAACTCCAGAGAGGAAGTTAATGTGGGCGATGGCATCAGCTCCGAACCAATAGATTCAGTTGGTGGCGGAGGTTCCAGAGAAACTACTCCCCATAAACTTTCTATCAGGAAAGGCGGGTGGTAGTTGTGTTTTTTGGATGCATATTGATGAAATAGCTGGTAATAGGGCCAGGATTCTATTTCCCTATCTGTGGCTGCATCATCACCGGCACCATCACCAGTATGCTGGTCAAAGAACGACTGTGATGGAAAAAATATCATAAAAAAGTGTGTGTAAGGTATTGCAAAACATTTACAACAATATACTTACCTTGTATTTTTGTGACATATTTTTCCATAGCTGCCTGCATGCCTTAAATTTTTTCTGGGGTCCCCAAAGCGCTCCGCTACACTCCTTCAATTGAATAAAACATCAGTTACTTAACGGAAATTTGTTAATGTTTTACAAACCTCCATCCATCATTAATGTTTGCATTTTTAAATGTAAACATATCATCCAGGCTTATCCTAATTTCAATCAGTCTTATTTTTTCTTCGTGAGACCCTAGAAAACAAAATCATTGAATTTATATAAATTAATTGATTTCAAACTTACATTTATTGTATGGTTTTCCAGCCTGCCTTCGTTTTTTTTCCTGACTCATGTTTCGTTGTTTGAATTGAATGCGCTTTTGCAAGAGCAAATTTCTCTATCAGTAGAAACGTCAAATCTTAACACACTTTAACCTGCTCCACAGCTCAATAAATTTCAACCCATTTTATTCACCTCATTAGTGTCAAATTTTAACGCGGGTTAAATTTTAACACACATTTTAACGCAATTCACACGCGGCCTTAGATTAGAAAATAAATCTAATGATGCAACTTTGTAGCCAATAGAGAAAAGAGAAATCATAAAATAGAGTTCTGGAAAATGTATAATGTATGTATATAAATTTTAAACTGCAAATAAAAATAGAATGAAAATGAAGTTCTTTGAGAAAAATTTTCTTTCCGAGTTTTGAGTAACATGTATTCGTTCTTCTTGTGTGGTTTTTCACTTCAAGTAAAGAAGAAACATTCACTTCTCCGAACTGTGAAAAGAGATAGTTTATTTTGACGGTGTACTTATTTACGCGGCAATGTAACTCAATTCCACGGCCAATTGGTAAATTGAATCAATTTACTTTTCATCCAGATCTATCGAAAAGGCAGGTTGGTAAAGAGTGTGCAAAAAGCCTTTAAACAGATTCAGATCAAAAATATTTTTGTTTAATTTGTAAATGGAAAATCTCATCAAGTAATGGATTTTAATCTTTTTACATACTCCGCGAAATACCCGAAATGTTATTCAACAGAACAGCTGAATATGCCCAATAGCTTTTATGTGTTCTTGTGCACATTTTGGATTGGAAAAAACAAATAAACAGCCAAGCAATGGAAAAAGTCAACGAAATTCTTTTAAATAATTTCTTTTACTTTACAGTTTGGCTATTTTTCTTACAAAAGATCAAAATCTTTTAAATATAAAACATTAATTTATTAATAAATCAAAAGCAGCTTTTGATGATGAGCACTTTTGGTACCTGGTGGCTGGAAATAATTTAAAATATTGTGAATAGAGCGCTTTTTTTAACTCAATGTACTAGCTACAGGCTTACAAAAAACACACTTGATCTTCCACCAATGACAATGGTCATGCTTGAGAATGCTCCTCAACGCCTTTTCGTCCGGGAATAGCAATTTGCAAGCGTTATTCTGAAGACAGCCTAGGTGTTCTTCAAATGTCAAAACGTAGGTACTGACTACGACTATACCTCCAATCACCATTGCAATTAATAAATTCTGCCAACAAGAAGTACCAATTCAAGCCACGAATTAAAGGTTCTTACTTCTTCATATTAAAAAGAATATCTTAAAATGTAGTCTTAAAACTTAAAAAATGTTGTAATTATTGGTCCGGTCTAATAAAATTGAATTACTAATTCAAGATATATTTTAAGATGAGTAAAGGATAGATTTTTATATACAATACTGTCAGTAGTGTACGTAAATTAACATAAATACTTTTGTTTTAAAAATTTGTTTAAATGTTCTCTTCCGAAAGCGTTTCTTCCAAACTGAAACGGTTTATAGTTGTTTTTAACGAATAAGAAGACAGTAGTGACAAATGCGAGGAATACGTTTTTGAATTAATGCAACTTAAATCCAATGAAGAGACGTTCTCGCAACACTGATCTCGTCTAATCGAAAAAAGTACCGCAGTCATCTCATATGCCGAAGAAGTTGACCCAAAATACAGCGAAGGTGAATTTCGAACCTATTTCCAGATAAATACAAATACCTACAATGCACTAGCCAAAAGGTTAAACATTAGTGCATATTTTGTAAATCTTCGCAGTGATAAAAGAATAACAGCCTCAAAAAACTTACTTCTGTTTCTTTGGTTCGCAGGCCCTGAAGCTTGCGGTTACAGGGACATTGGCGATCGGTTTAACTTTTGTATTACAAGTACTGTTGTGTTGAGCGCGTTATTACAAGGGTTACTTATTTTTTAAGTGATTTAGCAGAAGAAGTTATCGTCTGGCCTGACCAAAAACGAATGGAAGAAGCCAGCAACAATTTCTTGTCCAAAAGTGGATTTTCCAACACAATTGGAGCTATCGATGGGACACACATTGTAATCGATCCTCCCAGGGAAGGAAAGGATGATTATATTAACCGCAAAGGTCAAACCAGCATATATGTCTGGTATGACGAAAAAAAGAAGTCTTCGGATATAATTTTTCATCTGCAACCATAATTTTAATCGTTCAGGTGTTTTATTTTGAAGAAAAAAAAAATTTTTGTTCCAAGCACTCGTACCCTGAACTGCAGTGACGACATAAGAAACGTCAAACTCATCGGATTTTTGTTTTCTTATTTGGGTATCAAAAACGGCGGTAAGTAAATTATTTTCTCAACTTTTTATTATAAATTTTTTCCTAGGTTGAAGAAACCACTAAAAGTTGTTCGTTGGCTATCCCGGCTCGGCTCATAACAGCAGAGTTTTCCAAAACTCGTTTATTTTTCCAAAATTCCACCTTTTTTGCATGAGTAAATATTCGAATACAAATATCATTACAATACTTAGCTCCAAATCATAAATTTTCAAATTACTTCGTTTTGGGAGATTCTGCTTACCCGTTGTTTTCTAGTCTTTTGACTTCGTACAAAGACAACGATCATCTTACTGCTGCATAAAAGAATTTTAATGTGTAGCTCAGTTCTTGCAGAGTGTATATTGAGCACAGTTTTGGAATATTAAAGCAACGGTTTCGTCAGCTTTACTATCCCTCATTTACAAACTGGGGTCCATTTGGACCCCAGAGCATGTTTGAACACTCATAACTTTTTTGTTTTTCATTTTTTTTCTATGGGATTTTTACTCAGTGAACAAAATTCAATTTTTTATTCATTTCTTAAGTTGAAACGATTATCAGATCTTTACAGATTTTTCTGCGATTTTTTTGTGAAAAGAACCCGTCCACCCGAACTGGGGTCCATTTGGACCCCAGTACTGAAATTCTATGAAAAATCATATTTTTTCTAATAAATAATTATTTTATTTTAAAAGCAGCCTAGTTTATGTTTAGAACGATTTAACTTGAAGTTGTGGGCAGTTTCGGGAGACATTTAACACATAAGGTTCTAGTGTGGCAAGGGCAACAACATCTGCCACATCCATCGCAGGTGGTTCTGGTTTTCTTGTCATCTGCTCTTGGGCAAAGGTGACATCTGCTTCTTTTACAAGAGAACCTTTCAGGGACTGTTGGTTGTTTTTCCTGAACTCTCCCCAAAATACAGAAAGCATCCAATGCAGATTCTCCAATGCCAGATTGTGTTGCAGGTTGGGAACGGTTATTCAATTCTGACTCAACCAGTCCCTCCGATAGTTCGATGAGTTTATCACTTCTGTACAAAGTTTTGTTTCTTCTAGGTGGATTGAAGTGTCGAAAAATGATAACAGTTGCTAGGGCTGCTACGTCCAGTAAGTTGTAGAATACAACCATCGGCCAGCGATTTGTTTTGCGTGTACATGAATAGATTGAGACCATTTGGTCGAATACATCGACTCCACCTTTGGCGCGGTTATAATCCAGTATCATTGCAGGTTTACTTTGATGACCGGAAGTGGCTTTCTCACAGTTATGTTGTGTTGATATCAATACCACTTGTTTGTTTGGCTTCGGAACATAACTCACCAACGCCATTTTCCCAGAAAATCCAAAAGTGGATTAGTGGACTGGACGATACTGCTTTTTGTTATTGATCTTTACAGGCTCATTCTGGTCATCAAGAACCTCCTTTGCTACAAAAGGTCTAGGCAAATCTCTTTTGTTTTTCCGAATCGTGCCAAGAATATTGATCTTCTTATCCAGTAACTTCAATGCCAAATCCACCGACGCACGTAAAGAAATTATCAATAGTAAGGTTGCGTTCAGAATTGAAATATAATGGCATCAACATCAGCACATCATATCCACGACCAAGTCCTGTAATTTGGTTAGAGCTACCAGTGCAGATAGAAAACTTCAGTGTATAGCCCGTTGAGCTTTCATTCAGCCACCTTAACTTCAAGCCATATTTGGCAGGCTTGTTTGGCATGTATTGGTGAAATTCAATCCTTTTTATGTCATAAAATTGTTTGATGACCTGAAAAAACTGAAATAATGACTATTTTTTCTTTTGATAGGCATACCTGACGAGAACATTGATATACATGAATACTTCAATCAGTAATTACGTAAGACAGACATATCGAAAGGGATAAGCGGGAGTCCCAGATTTGAGAAGTTAGGCAATTTCCATCGTTTTTGAAATTGAAAAATTTTATTGATGACCTCCTACATACCTGCATAGTAACATCTCTGCTTAAATTTCTTTATCACTGCTATATGAAATACTTAGAAACAATTCATACAATAGCCAGAAGAACTACAACTGCACAATATAAGTCAGAAATCAGAAAAATTTCGACGAAAAAATCGTGGGGTCCATTTGGACCCCAGTTCGGGTGGACACGACTTTTGCCGGTTCGTAAAGGAGGGCTATGGCAAGCTCAGAGGAATGCCAAAATGGTGCCACTGTGTACAAGCTTGCTGTGTTTTGCATAACCTTGCTGGTGAAATGGATTTGGATTTCGAACTAGTCGTGGTTGTAGAGACAACTACTTCGGAATCAACTAAACAAAACAGAAGGAAGCACTCAAACCTTGCCAAAACAACTAGGAATTCTGTATGTGCAAACTTGTGAAAACTTGACATAAGAAACGTCAAACTCATCGGATTTTTTTTCTTATTTGGATATCAAAAACGGCGGTAAGTAAATTGTTTTCTCAACTTTTTATTATAAATTTTTTCCTAGGTTGACGAAACCACTAAAAGTTGTGCGTTGCTCACCACATTCTTGTGGAAATAAACAAAAAAGCTGCAAAATTAATTGTTGATGGGAGATTCGCCAAAGCAAAAAGTTGTTTCTGAACATCAGCAAGTTGCTGTTCTTCTTCGGTTTTTTCTCGCAAGGAACCACTTTCAGACGGAGGCTTTCCATCACGATCTACCGTCTCAATTACACGCTCATCTTTAGCAATTGACTCTTCCCTCACTGGCTCGTCGTTGGGAGCGGTGTCTTCGTTGCTGTCAACAGGTTCTTTCTGCTCAGATTGCACTTCTTCCAAGACTACGTCTACAACAGTGGGTTCAAGATTCGGCATTTCACTATCAGTTGGCGGCTCTTCTTCAACTTCTGGAGGAGGAGTAATCACCTTAACGGGTTCCTCGGGCTCCGGTTCAGGCTGAAATTGAATTGATTTAAGAAGGAAAATATTCAAAATGTGAATGGATAAACATACAATGGGCTCAGGTTTTTTGTAATTCTTGACGATCTTGACTTTATAAGCGTTAGCAGCTCTAGCATTAGCCTCAAGTTGTTGCTTGCACTTGGAAATTGGTCGGTTTGGTTTTTGCATGAAAGTGGTAAATTTTTTCTTGTTTGGTTTTGGTGGCTTCTTCCTTTAGTTCACGAAGGTTAATGCTAAGAAGTTAAAATATAAGAGCACTGAAGAATTACTTGAATTAGCTTTGTATACCCAAGAACGCTATGTTCGTTCGGTACTTCTGCCTCTGTGGACGGCAAGCCAGCAATTTCTTCATCTTCCATCTTAGTGCCATGCTCTGCAGCGGAAATACCATCGTCAGTTGCTCGCGAACGACGACCTTCCGAAAAATCGTCAACTTGGCTTTGAATGGAAGATTCTCTGTATGAGACTGGAGTGTGAGAGATGAAGAGTGACACGTCTCCGCTAATAGGAAAGAATTTTTCGTTCTCACTTTCATCGTCTTCTCTAGAAAAAAAAGAAAAAGCACAAGGTGAGCTTTATTTGTGTTTTGCTAGTGGAAAAGCAATTTTTTACCTTTGAACCCCTAAATAGAAGACGTTTCCGCAATGAGAAATAACATTATGGGCCTCGTCATGTGACATTGGACTAGTTGGTTGATCATTGATTCGAACAATGACGTCGTCAACTCTCAATCCTGCCTCTTTGGCTAAGCTTTGTTCAGTAACCTAAAAAAAAAACAAGTATTTCGTAAAGAAAGAATGTAGTTCCGAAAAAATATTATTATTTATTTATTTATTTAAGTCACAGGAAGCAATACAAATTAATTTATATCGTCCGGAATACATAGCACCGGGGAACTTAGCCCATATGGCTGTTAAACAATTATTTATTTTTTGCAAAAGGTTTTCTGGAACTAGATATTTGAAAATTTTTAAAGAAAATTTTAATTTATAGAAGTTTAAAAAAGAAAAAAGTGTTTTAAGATGAAATATTTGATTGATTTTAAATTTGATTGATTTTGTGTATTTTGAGTAGTGGAAATAACAATGATTTGTCCGGGTGTTTCGTTGTAGCAAGAAGTTTTTGTAGCGGTGGGATGTTGTTTGTGAAGTGTCGAGATGTTAGCGGACATCTTTGTAACACATGGCTTATGGAGATGGTCTCTTATTATTATTATTATTATTATTATTATTTATTATAATATAAATGAATTTACAATTATAATTTACAATTCTTTTTAACAGCGCTAGCTACATAGGCTTTCGGCTGGTATGTGAGGCAAAGTAGACTTTAGTGTTGGTTATAGGTGAGCCCCAAAGGGTATTCCAGCAATTTATGTCACCAGTGAACAGGATCAGACTTTGGCTGTTATTAAGACTGTTTGCAAGTTCGGAAGACGTATGTAGATTGTAGATGATTGAGAAGGATGTATGTATGTTGAAATAACTATTATTTTGATGTTCTATTGCAATACGGAGAGATTAGGATCATTCAATAGCAATTGTAGTTCATGACAATTGTTACAGTAACCGTTCAAGTTCCATTGTAGGATTTTCAAGTAAGTTTTGAATGTGTGAGGGCGCTTATTTCCAGTGCACACTGTGTTGCACTGGTTAAGGCCGTTGTTGGTGTTGTGTTTATTGGTGAAGTGGATATTGCGAGTCTAGCAGCAGCGGAGTCGTTTGTGTGGGAGTTTTTATATGCGTGGGGGTCGACAGGTGGCATATTGCAATTTTTACAGGATGGAGCATTTTTACATCTTTTCGCAGTGTGCCCTAAAAGCTGGTAATTTCTACACCGCATGGGGTTGGGGAAGTATTCCACAACCTTACAATTGTGCCAACCAATGCTAACAGAGAACGGTGGCTGGAAGGAGTCGAACGTTAGGAGAATGAGACCAGTTGGAGTTTGGATACCATCGATTTTTTTCGTAAACTTGTAAACTTCTGTAACGCCTTGAGGTTTCATTTCTGTTTTAATTTCTTCATCAAGAACATTTGTAAGGTAGGGTGTATATACTGTACCTTTGGAAGAGTTCAGGTTAGTGTGAAGGGATACGTTGATCGGGCAAAGATTTGATAAGTGTTTACTTGATAGTAAAATTTAAGCAATTTTTTGGGTTCTAGCGAGGATAAGCAAGTTTCCGTCACGCATTTGTGTAATGGAGTCGTAGCAAGGCTTAAAGCAACGATGCGACCGGCTTGAAGGATAGTCGGTGACGAGTTCCGAAAAAATAAATTTGATTTCAGAGGATCAAAACAAACATTGAAAATATTCGTAGCTTAATAATTTCACTGTAAAACTTTTTGAAACGAAGTCAACGCCTAACTTTATTGAATACTTTAAAAACTTAACTCTATACACGATTCCTTAAGAGACTTTATGAACTTGCTGGTCTTTTAAGGATGTTAAAATTATGTATTTTTTCTCTCTCTCTCTCTTCCGATTTTTAGCTCCATCCGTTTAGTCCTCGTCTTTATCATAATCTTTTTCATCATCAAATAATAATAAACTTATTGAATTACAGAAACACAAATTCAAGCAATGGATGACGAAATTAACGAAATTTTATTTTCAGCAGGTATTTACATACACTTACATACATTTATGTACCTATTTGTAGTGTTCTTTTTAAATTTTCTATTTGAAATAAATTTACAGAAGAATACTCCGACGTAGTGTTTTTGGAGGAATATGAAAATGAGCGGGAATGTAAGAAAATATTCCGGACGATGCATTCATCGAATCAGTAAAAAAAAGACCGGAAATGTGGAACATTCGGGACAAAAACTATATAGAAACCGAGTAGTGCGGCAAAGCAAATGGGAGGAAGTTCTAAAGGAACCTAGTAGGTTTTTGCTTGAAAATTTAAAATACCTTACAGATTGTCTCCAAGTGTTGTGTTTGTTTCAGACTTGGATATATCGTATTCTTCGCAAGCAAAAAAGAAATGGGACAACTTCAAAACGGCGCGGCGTACGCTTGGTTTAAAAAAGGTGCACCGAGTGGCTCTGGACTCTGGAGCAAGCAGAGGGTCGAAGTATAAGCATATGATGGTGCTGTCGTTTTTAGACGACACTAGGGAGCCAAGGACGTAATGGCTTTTCCACTTTTTTCAAATTTCAGTATTTGAATTGATTTCAACTATATTTACAGGACAAAATCCATTATGTCGACACCTGGTTCATCATCTGACTGTGAAAGCCCCAAATAAATCCCGGCAAAAAAACGTAAGATAATTTTTTTTTTTGAAGAATATTTATTAATTTTTTTTTTTCTAGTCAAGTCGCAACCAAGTGCTTATCAAGCAGAAGCCTTGCAGATTTTGAAGGACATGAACCAGCCTGCAGCTCCTTCAAAGTGCTATGCTGACTTGACCGGCCAAATGATTGCGGAGGATATGAAGTCACTTCCGGAATAAGACCAACGGGAGGTTAGGAGGGAATTATTCCAAGTTGTGGATGTCGCACTACTCCGGCACAGGCAGCGAAGTGCGGGGCTTTAATTAAATATAAATAATAAGAACTAAAGAAAAAAACTATTTAACTGTAAAACTTAAGAAGAAACTACTGCACTGTAAAACTTAAGAAAAAAACTATTTAACTGTAAAACTTAAGAAAAACACTATTTAACTGTAAGATAAAAAAAAAAACAATTTAACTGTAAGACTAAAGAAAAATTTATTTAACTGTAAAACTTTATTTAACTGTAAGACTAAAAAAAAAAACAATTTAACTGTAAAACTAAAGAAAAAACTTTTAAACTGTAAAATTTAAGGAAAAAACTATTTAACTGATAAAAACTTGAAAAAAACTATTTAACTAATAAAAACTGAAATTGAAAACATTTATATCTCTTCTTTTAGAAATTGGTCGTCCTGAAAAGGACGGATTTGTTTTACGGTTGTATCTACAGCTAAGCTCTGTCATATTGCCAACTGACAGCTCCAGTTCCAACAAAATACTTCGTAAATTTGTTACGCACAAGCTTAGCTGCGTTCGATGAATTGCCAGGAACTGGGCGAAGACCATGGAGGTTGTTTTCCTGGGATCTCCAGCTACCTCTTGTTATCTGGCCTTCAACATCAAGGTCGACTAACCCGTTGCTGATAAAACGGTTTCCATTGTGATTTCGGAGCCAACGGTGGAGACAAAAAGCACTTTGAACTACAAGTTCTGTTAGAGGTAAACCAGCGTTGATAGGGCCTCTAAAAATTCTCCATTTCGCAACCAAAATGCCCAATTCAGCATATTGGGCGTGAGGCTGAAAGCGTCATCAGCCACAATTAAATAAGGAGCGTTTTGAAGATCTGAGGCCACATCACGAGGTGGTGGTAGTCTAAATTTATACAAACATGAAGTAAAAATTCTCAACTACATATTAGTTATACTTACGGTAGAGTGTTTGAATAGAACTGCTTTCCATATTCGCAATTGTGAAAAACACCACCATCACTTTGCCTTCCTGCGGCTCCGACATCGCACATTGTAAAAGTGTAGTTGGCATCGCACATTGCCATCAAAACCATGGAATAGTGTTTTTTATACAGTACCTCACAATCAAAGTGGGACACCTAAGAAATAAAATCTTCAATAAACTTCTTTACGAAAAAAAATGCAGAGTTGCTCACTTTTTTAAATAATTTTTATTTTTATTGCTTAATATTGACCTCAAATTATTATAAAATAAAAAAAATATATCAAAAAACAACCCCGATTTGTTTAAAAAAAAAGATGAAAATGATCTGTCTAGTATTTTTTTTTAATGCAGGTCACACTCAAAGTGGGACACCTGCTGTTTTCTAAGAAAACTAACTGTAATTGCCACGTTATCTATATTATTTAGTTGCAGTTTTTGTAGAGCTTTCATTGTGATAGCATTAAAAAAAAAAAATCGAAATGTCAAGGCAAACAACCTTTGAAGAAAGGCAAATTGTGATTTTCAATTACCAAAAAGGAAAATCCGTTCGCAAATTAAGTAAAGCTGTTGAAAAAGTAAATCTATGGTGTTTAGTGTAATAAAACGGTTTCGGGAAGGTCGAATAGAAAATAAACCAGAAAGTGTTGAAAGCAAAAAAAAAAATTGCGATAGAAATGTGCGGTTTCTTTTAAGAAAAATAAGAAGTTATTCTTTGCTGTCCTCAATTGGCCTTTAAAAAATGTTAAAGGACACTTAAAATGTTGACTTAAGGGCAGAAAGAGTTCGGCGGTTTGTTAGGAGAAACGAATTGAGTGGCTGAGTTGCGCACAAAAAGCCGTTAATATCAGAAAAGAATAGTCGTTTAAGAATGCAATTGGCCAAAGAAATATCAGAAAAGAATAGTCGTTTAAGAATGCAATTCGGCGAAGAAAATGTGACAAAGGATATGAATTTCTGGTCAAAGGTAAGTCGCATTTTGTTCTCCAACTTCAATCATAATTCGGTCAATTCATTAAAAGTCCATTTTACGGACGAAACCAAAACTAATCTTTTTGATTCTGATGTCAAATGCTCTTTGGCGAACTGCATTCTTAAACGACTATTCTTTTCTGATATTAACGGCTTTTTGTGCGCAACTCAGCCACTCAATTCGTTTCTCCTAACAAACCGCCGAACTCTTTCTGCCCTTAAGTCAACATTTTAAGTGTCTTTTAACATTTTTTAAAGGCCAATTGCGGACAGCAAAGAATAACTTCTTATTTTTCTTAAAAGAAACCGCACATTTCTATCGCAATTTTTTTTTGCTTTCAACACTTTCTGGTTTATTTTCTATTCGACCTTCCCGAAACCGTTTTATTACACTAAACACCATAGATTTACTTTTTTAGCAGCTTTACTTATTTTGCGAACGGATTTTCCTTTTTGGTAATTGAAAATCACAATTTGCCTTTCTTCAAAGGTTGTTTGCCTTGACATTTCGATTTTTTTTTTAATGCTATCACAATGAAAACTCTACAAAAACTGCAACTAAATAATATAGATAACGTGGCAATTACAGTTAGTTTTCTTAGAAAACAGCAGGTGTCCCACTTTGAGTGTGACCTGCATTAAAAAAAAATACTAGACAGATCATTTTCATCTTTTTTTTTAAACAAATCGGGGTTGTTTTTTGAATTTTTTTTTTTATTTTATAATAATTTGAGGTCAATATTAAGCAATAAAAATAAAAATTATTTAAAAAAGTGAGCAACTCTGCATTTTTTTTCGTAAAGAATTTTATTGAATATTTTATTTCTTAGGTGTCCCACTTTGAGTGTGAGGTACTGTAGTTGAAAAACTCTGATCCAGAATGCGCTGGTGCCTGAATCAATATGTGCTTTACATCGAGAGCACCTATGCAATTGGGAAAGTTCCACTTCTCCCCAAGGCCCCTAGCAATTTTTTCATAGTTTTCCCTATCCAGTGTTGGGAAAACAATTGGACGCAACTTATTCTTAATGACCTCGGTTGTTTCCATTAAAATGTTGTGAACCACAGAAGCAGAGCACTTTTAGCATATGGCCAACCTCTGTTGTGACTCACCAGTAGCCAAGCAGCTAAACAAAATTAACATTGTAAGAAATTGTATAAAGAACATGGTTAGTTCAAATTTCAACTTACCGAAGTGTAATCACCAAACGCATTTTTGCCGGAATTGCTTCCCTTACCACATTTTGTTTTTCAATATCTGGCCCAACTAATAATAAGAGTTCCTCAAGCTGCGCTGGGGTTACTCTTAACTACTTTATAAATAAGTTGGGGTCATTTACGCCACTGATACCGCCAAAAATACTTAAAAAACCACTATCAATGTTTCTTTGCTTCAGATATGGATGCATCCAAAACGCCTTTTTTTTCTTTTTCGGGGGTTCCTCGAGGTCTTCAAATAAACATAATTGAAGAAAGAATAATGGCCATAGCCTTTCTTTTACTAACAGAATTTGAAAATTTGAAAACACTTGAAAACACTTTAAATTTTTTTGGATGTCAAAAACATATGACTTTGAAAGCTGTCAACCGATTGTAGCAACTTTGAAAGGAGATATCGGTTTTCTCTTTCTGTCTTCTATGCACACAACCTACATCCGTCCTGCTTTACTTTTCTGCACTTCCGCACTTGCAGATGCATGTAAATCCACCATTAGTAATATGCATCGTGATGTCACCTTCCTGACATTTGCGACACCTATATGTGTATCAGGTGCAACCACAAGTAGCCAAGTCACAAACCATACAGAGCAATTAAGGCTCACCCCACATGTGCCATTAGGCGTGTTTTTTTTCCTTCTTCAATTAGAGTTCAAAAAGCCTTAGCTAAAGATCATAACAACGGTATTGGTCTCTTAAAAAAATCGGATGGTAGTTTTACCCAAAGTTACAGTGAAACTCTGAGCCTACTTTTGGCCACTCATTTTCCTGACTGTATACATACCACTGATCAATCTCTAACCACAAATGTGAGTTACACTACACCTAATAGCACAACAAGAAGTCTAGCTAGAAAAATGTTTAACGAAGACTCCATCAAATGGGCAATATCCTCACAACAGCCTTTCAAGGCGCCCGGGGAAGATGGTATCTTTCCTGCTCTCTTGCAGTACGGAATTGATACCATAATCTGCTCACTTATATTTATCTATAGATTCAGTTTTGAATTAAGCTACATCCCTCAAACTTGGAGAAAGGTGAGAGTAGTATTCATACCAAAAGCTGGCAATAGATCAAACTCAGACCCAAAATCCTTCAGACCAATCAGTCTCACATCCTTCTTTCTAAAGGTCATGGAAAAAGTGATTGATTTACACATTCGCAGTACGGCCTTAATAGCAAATCCTCTCAATGCTAACCAATTCGCTTACCAAACTGGTAAATCCACTGTTACAGCTCTCCATCAGCTGGTCAGCAAAATTGAGAATGCCTTTGCTAAGAAAGACATCATACTCTGCTCTTTTCTTGATATTTCTGGCGCCTTTGACAATACTACGTACTTGTCAATTCAAACCGCTGCAACTGTCAAAGGAATTGACACACCAACCATTAAATGGATTGACTCTATGTTAAGTGGCAGAATCATCTCCACCACACTAGGTCAAACATCAATAACAGTTAATGCTGTTAAAGGCTGTCCCCAAGGGGGTGTTTTATCTCCCCTACTCTGGTCAATTGTAATAGATCAGCTCTTGGATGACCTCAATAAGCTGGGCCTTCATACACAAGGCTACGCTGATGACCTAGTCATCTCCATTCAAGGCAATCAAGAAGCACAGGTCACAAACCGTATGCAAAGTGCCCTGAACAAAGTTAATGACTGGTGCAATAAAGAAGGGCTTAAGGTCAACCCCACCAAAACAGTCATCATCCTATTCACCAGGAGACGTAAAATCGATCTCCAAACACTATCCCTAAATAGTGTTCAAATCAATTTTTCCAAAGAGGTCAAATATCTAGGAGTAACCCTGGATAATAAACTCAATTGGAAACCTCATCTAGACAAAACCATAGCAAAAGCAACAAATGCTTTCTGGGCCTGTTCTAGACTCTTTGGTAAAAAGTGGGGACTTAGGCCAAAAATGATTTACTGGACTTACCTCACTATTATCACACCCATCATAACCTATGCTTCGGTGATCTGGGTGGCAAAAAACAGAACAAGTTTATGCCCGCAAATCTTTGCAAAAGTTACAAAGACTAATCTGTGTAGGCAATGCGCACCTGCCCAACTTTAGCGTTAGAAAGTTTATTAAATTTTCCTCCGCTACATCAAAGAGTAAAGAAGACTGCTGCACTAAGCGGACTAAAGCTTCATCTCACTAACCACTCGAGAAAGGAAAACTTACAAGGACATATGAGTATTCTGCAGGTGCTCCCAATACTGGAATCGCCTGCAGCCCACTCCTCGGACTTTATGCCTAAACGCATACTGTTACACCACCCCTTTGAAGTAATCTTTCCAAACCGCTCAGCATGGAAGAACCCTGTAACTCTTACTAATAACTTCCAATACATCTGGTATACTGACGGTTCAAAAACAAACAACGGTGTAGGTGCAGGGATTTATGGTCCCAACTTTAAATCATCTACATCCCTTGGTAACAAAACTACTATCTTTCAGGCAGAGGTAATGGCTATAGAATTCTGTATTAGGGAATGCATTAGAAGAAACCTCCGAAGATCAAGCATACTAATCTGCTCTGACAGTCAGGCAGCACTAAAGGCTCTGTCCTCGACAAAAATCGAATCCAAACTAGTTTGGAACTGCCTGACATGTTTATTTCAATTAGCTACTCACAATAAAATAACTCTTTCATGGGTGCCTGGTCATGAAGGTGTACCGGGTAACGAAGAGGCTGACCGCCTTGCTAGGCTTGGCTTTCAGTCCCAATTCGAAGGCCCTGAACCCTACTGTGGTCTCCCAATCAGTAGCCTCAAAAGCGAATTAACTACCTGGGAACGACAGAACATGATCAGCACCTGGAACAACTCAAATGGCCATCGTCAGTCAAAACTATTCATTGACTTATCCCACAAACGTATGAAAGAAATTCTTGACATGAGCAAACGTGACGCAAAGTTACTTACGGACTTCTTCACTGGACACTGCTCTCTCAAGTATCATCTTAAAAACATGGGCATCAGCCAAGATGACACCTGTCGTCTCTGTCTTGAAGACATAGAAACAGCTGAACACATTTTATGTGAATGCCCTGCCTTAGCTAGATCCAGGCTAAAAATATTCGATAAAGGGTTCCCCTGTCCCATTGATATCAGAAACACCTCTTCCTCAAAGATTCTTAGGTTCTTACATGACCTCAGCTTCGAATGAGCTAACCTATACACTACCAGCCGTATCTATAAAGAACTTTTAATCATCGATTAGATTTAATTGCCATTTAAGTAACACTTAAGTAACGAATCCGTATCGATAATCAAATTTCACATTTAAGTAACCTTGCTAAGAGCCCTCTTAACTTAAATGCCAATAATGACGTTTAAAGGTCTCTTAAATCCAAATTAAAAATTCATTCTGACGTTTCGGGAAAATCGGTGTCAATTTCGCTCTGTTGTTTTGGTAATAAAATGAAACTTTTCTTAAAATAAAAATATGGAAGATTTTCGTCGCGATTTAAATGTTTTCAATGTGCTAAGAATTTTTCAGATGTCATGATTAATAAATAGAAACATAAAAAGCTGGCACAAAAGCTCCACAGAGCTACAAGGCCAAACGCGTTGTTCTCGCAACAACCATTCTCGTGCGGGTCTGAAAGGTTAAATTGGAATAGCATTCTTCAAGGCATATTTTCCTGCCTTGAGGTGATACCTACCAGAGAAAAATCATTTTGGATGTTTATGGTGGTCGAACGCCCACGCAGTAGTTATGCTTTATCCATTTCGCTATGGATGTCGTGTGCCTACAACCAGAGCTAAGAGATTGTCAGGGAATTGCAGTTTTGCTTGGCAAAGAAAGATTGTTCCATGGTCGAGCGGTCGATTTGCTTCTCATAATAAGGGCCTAAAAAGACGAACAATGCGTTGCGTTAGCTTTGAATGAATATTCGAAGAAATCCTCATCACATTTTAGGTTGATGATACTCGTACATAGTGTTTTTTTTTTTTTTTTTGATAAGCAAAAAGGCACCACATCTGTTTACAAACGAATGGTTGTCAAAACGCAGTTTAAATTGGACTAGATTTCTGTTTTTACTACTTTATTTTGACACAACTATCAATTAGTTTAGCATCAGCGCAGAATCGATTATCGATAAGAATTTAATCAACCTCTCTTAAGTTCCAATTAAATTTTAATTGAAACTTAACTAATCGACGTCTAAGAGACGTCTTAAGAAAATCTAATAAATACGGCTGTACGTGTTTTTAAACCTAAGGAAACAGCACAAAAGATCTTTCAGGTCGACGTGCTTGTAAAGGTAATTTTTACCTATTGCACCAACCACTTTTCACTTTGCACTTTGCAACTTTTCACTTTTACTTCGCAAATTTCGTTGCACCAAACGCCAATTTGCAAAGAGGAAATTATTTTTTTGAAAAGTAAAACAAAAATTCCTTCTTTGCAAATTTCGTTGCACCAAACGCCAATCTGCAAAGTGAAAAGTACTTTTCAGAAAAGTGCAAAGTTAAGTCAATTCGCAAAGAATTCTTTGGTTTCGTTTCACCAAACAAAAAGACTTTGCACTTTGCATTTCATATTCTGCAAAGCTTTTCAATAATTTGCAAAGAGAAAATTTCATTTGCGGTTCACTATTTATAGTGTTAAGTTCGGGTATAATAAATAATAAATTAAAATTAATCGCTTTGAACGACTTTTTAAAAACGATGAGTATAATTATAGTTACGTAAGAGATGTAAAACTGAGAGTAAATTTTGAAATTCCAAATAATTTTTAAACAGTGGAAAGTTTTCGCTTGACAAAAACAAATGTAGAATTTGTTTTATCCAAAGTAGGACATAGCAGTCGAAGGAATACGTGTCTAAGTCCCTTACAACTTTGTGTACACTGCGTTGGATGGGATGGGAAATGGTATTGATATTAGAAATTCGATCATTTTTTTTTTTTACACAAATGTTGATTACCTACAGCAATGATTGCAGCATAGCAACATACCAAATAAAAAATTTAGAGAAAATAAACAAAAGGTAAAGTAAAGCGCAACAAAATTGCCAGCGATTTAAAAGAATTTCGTTGTTTTAGTAAAAAAAACAAGGCCTCAAAGTTTTTAGTTTTGTCATTACAACAAAAAGAAGTTGAGACCATTTAAATTGTTTCACTTTGCAACTTTTCAAAATTTGACTAAAATGAAAAGTTACATTTTTAGTTGTTGAAACGCCCACACTTTTCACTTTGCAAAAAAAACATCAGAAACTGCAAAGTGCACAGTCATGGGCTTTTCATTTTTGGTGAAACACTTTGCACTTTTACTTTGCAGGAAATTATTATTTTGAAAAGCTGCAAAGTGCAAAGTGAAAAGTGATTGGTGCAATAGGGCCCTGGTATGAATTTGATTTTGTTTCATCTTGAATTTCACAGAGAGCTTTGAAAAGTAGCAACAAGCTTTGACGTTGAGCTCCATCTTGTTGCTGAAAATAGAACTGAAAATACTGTGGACAGATCGTTTTTTTTTAACTCGAATGCTGTACTATATACTAGCTTAAAAAAAACACGCCTATTATTACTTCTCTTATTATTATTATTTAGGTACTTCAGAATATTATTACGATATAAAGAGCTATACACACAGGAACGACAAACTTTTTAACTTTGTTTTGGAATACATCGACAGTAAAAAAAACTGTTATTAATTATTATTATCAATTCAAAACCAAGTGGAATCCAATCTAAAATTTTTTTATCGGAAAAGTTTCAAGTAGATAAAAATAATAAGCCAAAATAATCAACAAATCAATCCCGAAAATCCCAGGAATTTTACTTACAAGAAAAATATTGAGGACATAAAAATCGAATTCACAAAATCAATGGACTATAGTTTCTTTAATATACAAGACAAGACTTCTCCATTAATAAAGCTCTGTATTATTCCGGTTTATTTAAATGGATCTCAAGGAACTCAATGGGATCACGATCTGCAAACTCTAAAAGATGCAATCAATAACATGAAGGAACAAAACAATATTCTTATTTTTATGATAGATTTTAAGAAAAAACGTATAAGAATAAAAACAGTTATTTTAATTTAATATTACAACTTAAATTTGTTAATAGTTATATGCGACGCGTTTCGGAGTTACTTCTCCATCATCGGGCGGAATACTTCTGTTGCTAATGTTGTTAGTTGTTTGTTTCAACTTGACTTGAGCTTTGTTCTTCTAATGTTGTTGGTTGTTTTTGTTATTCTTTGTTTTGGCGTTTTGATGATGTGTTGTCTTCTTTTTCTTTTTCTATTTTTCTGTTGTTGTTGTTTATTGTTTATTTATTTAGTTTTAATTTTATTGTGTTGTCTTTTTCTCTCTTTTATTGTTTGTGTTCAAATTGTATTGCTGTCTCATATAGTGCGTTAGGTTTAATAGTTAGTTTGTCATTTAATATTTTGTCTTGTTCTTGTCTGTATGGTAATAATACACACCATACGGCTTTAGATATTTCTCTATGTTTAAACGCTGCATATTCTTGGAAATCAGATGCTAAAAATAATGTATATAAATTTGATTTTGTTAATGCTGATTATGAATTGATGTGTAATTTTTTTAATGAATTTGATTGGCAATTATGTTTAAATTCTGACAACTTAAATTCTATTTTTGTGTTATTTAGGAGCATATTAGATAATGCGCTCTCTTGGTATGTACCACTAAAAAAATTAATGCCTCAAAGTAGTAAGCCCATTTGGTTTAACAAAAGTTTATTAAGGCTGAAAAATGCCATGCTTAAAACGCACAAAAGAAGCAAGAAAATTCCATCTTTACACGGCAAATTTCGTCAACTAAGGTCTGAATATGAGCTTTTGAAAAAGTTTATCTTTAGACAATATGTTTGGACAATCGAATCAAAAATTAAACAAAATTCTAAGTCTTTCTGGTCTTATATTAATGAGAAACGTAAATCCTTTGGTATTCCGGCGTGTATGGTTCACGATAGTGTTACTGCCAATGATCTGCAGCAAATATGTAATATGTTTGCTTCTTATTTTCAGTCAAAATATGAGGACAAATCTCTTGTTTATAAATCAACATTGACTCTTGCGTCATGTATTGATTTAGGTTGTCTTAGCATTACTGAAGAAGAAGTTCTTTCAATGTTGTCAACCTTAGATCAAAGTGTTAAATTAGCTCCAGATAATCTGCCACCAATTCTTCTTAAATCCTGCAAGACTAGTTTAGCTAAACCTTTTAAAATAATTTTCAATAAGTCACTGGCCAATGGCGAATTTTTAGATTGTTGGAAAACTTCTTTAATAACTCCAATACACAAGGTTGGTTGCAAAAACCAGATAAATAATTACAGACCTATCAAGGCAGTCATCTTGGTCCTCTATTATTCTTACTCTTCATCAATGATCTACCATCTTTTATTAAACACTCTAATTTTCTTTTATTCGCAGACGATCTAAAATTATTTAAATGCATTGCTTCCGTATCAGATGCTTATGACCTACAAGATGATATTAATAATATCACACACTGGTGTAATCTTAATGGTCTGCAAATGAATATAAGCAAATGCTCAGTACTTACATTTTGCAGAATTCTCTCGACGATAAATTTTCAGTATACGATCCAAAATGAAATTCTAGTAAGAGTGAAAAGTCATAAGGATCTTGGGGTAGTCTTTGACCACAAGCTGAATTTTTCAATGCACTATAATTACATCATATCACGTGCAAATTCATTATTTGGTTTCATGCGTCGCAATACCAAAGAATTTCAAGATCCATGCACATTGAAGACCTTGTTTAATTCTTTGATAAGATCAAGGCTTGAATATTGCAGTACCTATTGTCTGGAATCCATATTACCAAAATAACAGTTCACGTATTGAAAAGATTCAGAAACGGTTTACAAAATTTGCTCTACGAAAGATGAATTGGAACGGTGATTTGCCAATCTATGAAGCTAGATGCACCTTATTAGGTATTAAGCCCCTATACAAAAGGCGAATTTATTATGCGGTCTTATTTGCGCAGGATGTTTTAACTGGACACATTGATTGTCCACACCTGCTTCCTTTGTTTTATGTTTATGCTCCGTCTCGTACTTTGCGTCCAAGAGACCAGGATTTCTTTTATGTTCCTAGACATTATACAAACTATGGATTAAACGAACCTAAATCTTCTGCATGTGTTTTTTATAACCGTTATGATAATTTTATTGATTTTAACATGAACAGATTATATTACAAAAGCTTTATAATGTTTTTGATGTAAGCAAATATGTACATATATTATATAAATTATTTATGCTTATTGTTATTGCATTTTATTTTACTTTTGTAAATTAAGTCTATGAAAGATAATGTTCTTGTTAGACGTAAATAAATAAATAAATAAAAAAAATAAAAAAAAGTATGCTTTATAGATTTCGTACTTTTCTATTGCGTCAAGTAATCTGCTTTTTCTGCATATATGCAATGTCTGTAAATTTGTCTCGATGTCTGTGTAATTGTGATTGTTGTCTATTAAATGTAAAGCAAAATGTAGATTTGGTGTTTGGTTTGGGTTTGTGTTCTTTGAATCTCTCTTCAAAGGTTCTACCCGTTTGGCCGATGTAAAACTTGTTGCAATCATTGCATTTAAGTTTATAGACTCCGGAGTTTAATTTAGTTTCTTGTTTTACTTTTGGTTTTAGTATATTTTGAATATTGTTGTTTGTTTTGAATGTTACGTTTATGTTAAGTTTCTTAAATTGGTTTGTTAATATTGGTACTATGTTGGTGTATGTGACTGATGCATATTTTGGAGTTTCTATTGTTTTCGGTATAATAGTTTTGTTGTTGTTTATTTTCTTTTTCTTTTCTTTATTAACTTGTCTATTAATGTTGTTTTGTATCCATTATTGTATGCGATTAGTTTTATTATATTAATTTCGTTATCAAAATCTGCTTTGTCCATAGGGACAGCGTTGCCGAAGTGGCACAATTGTGCCATTTTGGCACCCTTCAGTCTCGATTGGCACCTTGGCACCTTTAGCTCTCATTTTGGCACCTTAAGACACATTTTAATGAAGAAAACTTAATAAAGTCATTAAAAAAAGACTGAAAAGAATGTTTTTTTTAAGTAGTGAAACATACATATCGTATGTGTGTGTGTACTAATTCATGCCCAAATAATCGAAATGATACTTTATGGGAAAGTATTTGTTTTTTGTGTTTTTAAGTATCTATCTACCTTTGAAGGGCTGGTGGCACCCAGTTGGCACCTTTGGTTACCGAAAATGGCACCTTAAAAAATTTTACTGCGGCAACGCTGCATAGGGATGTTGAAAGATCTATTAATGAATGCATTGAAGGCTGCTAGTTTTTGAGAATTTGGGTGGTGGCAATCATTATGTAGGACGGTGTCGGATGTAGTTTCTTTCCTGTATATTTTATATTTTAGTTTATTATTGCCTTTTGTTATGGATATGTCAAATTATACTATCAAAAATTGATAGAGTTATTGTTTTCTATTTCTGTTGTGACTTTTATTTTTGTGTTGATATTGTTGATGTATTTTGTGAGCAAATCTATTTGTCTTTGGGTTTCGTCGAAGATTACAAAGGTGTCATCGACATATCTTGAATAAGTTATTATTTTGTGTTTTTGTGGGTTAAGTGTTGATAGAATATATTTGTTCTCGAAATGGTTCAAATATATTTCTGCTAATAGTCCACTTAGTGGTGATCCCATATTACATAATATTCTTATCATTGAGTGTTTTAACGCAAGAACTGCAACGAGACAATCTTATTTAGATAATCAAGAAGTTTTCTCAGAATCTCGGTGCTCCAAGGATATGGTTTAGGATAGAAAAGGTCATGAACTGCTTGACTTATGCAGCGAGTATGGTTTAAAGATTTTGAATGGACGCTCTAAGTCGGACTCTAAAGGAGAATTTACTTTAGTCGGCACACAAGGGTGCTCAGTAATCGACTTGAGCCTGAGCAGGGGAGAATGGAATAAATTTATCCAAGACTTTGAAGTGCAAGCACAAAATTACTCCGATCACCTACCAGTTGTAACTACCTTTGAGTTTAATATTCAAAATATCAGCAGTTCCGAAACTATACTAAAAACGATACCTAAATTTAAATGGAACCATATTCAAAAGGAAACTTATCAAACCCAATTTAATAGTGCCTGTCCAGACGGGTTATTTCAATAACGTTATGCTGTTAACGCTAGGTGTCTACACGTTGTTATAATTCCTCACACAAGTTCTCCATTTTGTGTTGGAAAGTGTATTGAAAAAAGCATAACGCTATTAGCATAACCCGTCTGGACACGCCAAGTGTACTGCTTAGGCAGATAAATCGGATTTCGTTTTGCGCATCCAGCCTCTTTCTTCCTCACCCCTTTTACCCAGAAACGACCGATATAACGTTATTGGAATAACACGTGTGGACAGGGACATAGAGAGGTAGAAAGGATGCACTCCGAAAAGCTTGAAGATATTGAACGAGCAATAAGGAACTCAGCAAAATTAAAAAAATAAATAAATAGGGTGGCGCAACAGAGCGAGGAGCCCTTGGGCCTAGCGCATTTCCCACAACCATGCCTTGTGAGGAAATGGAGAGGACCTACAATTTGCTGCCGGTTCCGAACGGCTAATAGAGAAAGCGCTTTTCATGGCAATGAATACTAACGGAGGACTTGCCAATTCCTCGCGAAAGGCGATACCGGTGGAAAAAAACATTTTTGCCTCTGTTGGGATTCAATCTCGAACCTCTGGATTTACAGGCGGACATGCTATCCATCACACCACGGGTACCACACTCAGCAAAATTACTGCCACAAAAACTCAGAAACAACTATGGTTCGATGAAAAAATGTGAGAGAAAACGAAGGAAATCTTTCGCACTACTAGGTCTTTTTTGAAAATACGACGAGCCCATCTATAAATCTTTGTATCTGCAAGCTAAACGCGACTTCAAGTGGAGCTGCCAGGAGAAGAAATCAATGTTTCAGAACTCATTAGTTGTTGAAATATCGGAATGTAGAGATTCGGCTACTCTTTGGAAACTTCTCAACAGAAAAACGGAAAAAAGCTTAAAATCTGTATAAATCTCGATATTAAAGAGTAAGGAAACCATTTTGAGTCTATTCTAAACCCATCTGACTCTATAATCCTAGAAAAATTCCATTATGCGGTTCCAGATGTAAAGAGCGAGCTCCTTGATAGACCCGTATCTTAGCAGGAAATTAGAAGCTGGCTAAATCAGAGCAAGGATCGATTAGCACCCGGGATTGACGGCATACCTGTTGAATTTTACAAATATGGAAGTAGTACGCTCCGGCGATTGCTTACGAATGAATACAACAGAATATTTGAAACTGGTGATATTCCAATATGCTTCAAACAGAGCATAATTTTTCCTATTTACAAAAAAGGAGACCCTAACCAGGCTGAAAACTATAGAGGAATAGCATTTTAATTCATCCCTTAAAATACTGATGGGTGTTTTAGCTAGGCGTTTTCAAGAATGGACTTCACAAAACCACCTTTTAAGTGAGTTCCAAGCTGTTTTTAGAGAAAACTACTCAACAACAGATCATATTTTTAGCCTCACCACTGCAGCACAATTTTATAAGGTTGAAGAAAAAACTGTATGCTTTCTTCGTTGATCTGAAAGCCGCATTTTGTAGACAGGAGTGCACTCTTTTACAAACTGTATAACAAAGGACTCTCGAGAAAGTTTGGAAATTTCTTAGAAAAGCTGTATGAACAAACATCCTCATCAGTTTGGGACGGTAAGCAGTTAGGTGATTTTTTTGAAACGTTGACGGGTGTTAAAAAAGGGTGCAATTTTAGCCCTCAAGCTTTCATCATGTTTACAGATGATATATCGGAATATCTATCGGGCGGAATAAAGATTGATGGGATCCACTTAAAGGTTATGCTATATGCAGATGATCTAGTCCTGTTTGCTGACTCCCCGATAAATTTACAAGGAATGATCAATCAGCTGCAAAGGTACTGCCAAGAATGGAGGTTAAATGTAAACATAACTAAATCGAAAGCAATGGTATTCCGAAAAGGTATAGGAAGGCTAGCAAGAAACGAAAAATGGTTTTTTGAACGACAGGAACTGGAAACGGTTAAATCCTACAAGTATTTGGGCATTAACATCAGCAGTAATATGAATATGGATCAACATCTTAAAGAAAAACTCATAGCGGCTAAAGCAGCCATAAGCAGCATAGAAAAACTGTTAAGATGACAAAAAAAAAAAAAAAAAAAAAAAAAAAAAAAAAAAAAAAAAAAAAAAAAAAAAAAAAAATCAAATATTTCAGGCTGTTTCAAAGTCAATCATGATGTATGGGGCACAAGTTTGGGGGTATAAGCAATACGAAGTGGTGGAAAAACTTCTTCGATTTTTCCTAAAAGGAGGACTTCCATAGTGTACGTCAAACAACATTCTACTTGTGGAAACTGGTCTTTCGCCATTATTTGTTGAAACACTCAAACTTCACCTCGATTATATTTTAAAAACCATCTCTATGCAAAACGAAAGATTACCGAATCGATTGTTAAATTACGTAATAAGAACCAAAACGCTTTTTGTCGACGAATGGAAAAATCTTGCTGATTTCTGTGGATACAATATTAACTTGGATGTAATAAACACCTTGCTGGAAAGAAGAGTTCTACAATTTAATTTTGGCAGTTGATGAGAAGATGCACGCAAATTGTATTGAAAAGTTAGAAAGTTCTGTTCATCGAGAAATTAACGCTAACTTGAATCACAAGCTCTGTGAGAATAATTATTTTAACGAAATATACCCAACTGAATTAATTTCAACGATTTTTAAAACTAGAGCTGAAATATTGAACTTGAACTTCATCCCGCACCGGGAAGATTTACCAATTTTTTGCTCTCTGTGTAATCTACGAGAAAGAGAGAACATATATCATTTTCTGCGATGGTGTCCTATTTTGATTGAGCTCAGAATCCAACTGTATGGGAAAAGAATCTTAGAGTAAGCGGAAATGAGAACTATTTTGAATGGATCCGATTGGAAAAAAATGTACTGCTATTGTCAAAAAGCTTTAAAATACAGAAAATCAATCACTTTTTAATAACAAAATTATTTGCAACTTTGTCAAACTTGGGCAGACGGCATTATAAAGCCATGTCTTAGACTAAAATGTATTAAACATAAAATTGTTATTATAAACAAATTGAAGGAAATAAATAAACTTTATCTAATCTATCTAAATCTATCTTATCTATTTATTATTATTATTTCTCTTTTGCATGATAGCATTTTAGTCGGCAGCGTTTTGTTTCAAAATTGAAACTATCTCGGCATGCTGCGTCTGCCGCTCCTCTTGCCTCTTGTAAAAGTTACAGCTCTCTCTGCACCCCACCGATTTTTGGCCTCCATTCCGGACCTGATGGACTTGGGCCAGGACTCAGGGAACGCCTTTCAAAGGAATCTAACTAAACACAAACACTAAACTAAAAACAAACACTAAGAACAATATAAAAACTAAAACACTTTACGTGATGTTGTCGCAACCATTTCTGTATCTGAAGAAACATTCCCTTGTCCCAATAATTCCTCTCTTCTTAGGACATCTACCCTTGATGTACCAAGGAGGGTGTCTGGAAAAACCGAAACCCTACAGTTTGGAATTTCTCCAAGTTCCCTAAAAATATGATTTGAACTTTGTTTTCCTTTCAATTCTGTACTCACTTTTCATAAGGGCAGCATAACATTCCCTATCCCTACCACTTTTGTTCTTGTGGGATTTAACTTTTTTGAATGTTCTTTCTGAACCGTATAGCCGTGAAGTTATAAAAATGCTCGTCTAGTCTGCCTCCGATAGCCTTCCACATCATGCTTTTTATTTTTAAAGCAAATGATTTGCCAACTTTTGGTCTTAGCTCAGCGACCAGACTTAGCATCAACTTCACGGCTGCATCCACTCATATTCCGGTAGCTTCTTGCTCTTGGATTAAATCATTCGGTATAAAATCTTGTGCTGAAACTTCTTCCTCAACACTGGAAGCATCCACCCGTCTGAAAATATATTCACGAAACTCGGGATCTACAACATTTTAACAAACAAGTGTAAGTAAATGCTATTTTAAAACAATTGTACACTTACCATTTCTGCCTCTACCAAAAAAAGAACCGGGAGAAATTGTGATTGATATGCTGTCCATTGTCTTTTTTCTTTCTTTTTTCAAATAAAAATTCAAATTCAAAATTTTTTCAAATCCAATTTCACAAACAGCTGATTTGACAAGCAAGAAAGTGCACGAGAAAATTGTTAGGGTAAATTCTTGTTGGAGGGGAAGTGACAAAAAATCAAAAGTAAAGATACACTTTTCTGGATCTCGCGGGTGAGTAAAGATACAGACCCAATTGCCAATTCACAATCGCAAGTTCGTGCGACCAAGTTGTGTCCACTCTTTTTACTTGCGATTATAGGTACTATAAGGCAAGTCTTGCAATCGTGCAGAAAAAAAATTTTGAGATAACAATCAAACATGACATTACGATGATAGAGAATACGAAAAAAGTGGGTCCTGCAATTCTGTCTGTCTGTCTGTGTGTCTGTCTGTCTGTCTGTCTGTCTGTCTGTCTGTCTATCTGTCTGTCTGTCTGTCTGTCTGTATATGGATCTACAGCCTGAACCAATGGACCGATTTTCTTCAAAATTTGCTGTTAGGGTCTGTGGAGCATCCTACAGAGGGGTTTTTGGAATTGGGTCTCTAGGTCTTGAAATAACGGTACCTGCCATACAACCGATATGATAATACTTATTTTTCTCGAAAACGGCTCCAACGATTTCGATAAAATTTTGTGCGAAGGATTAATTTAAGATTGTTTTTCTTATGATGTAAAAAAAATTTTTGGAAAAGGCCTGAAAACGGTACCTCCCATAGTACCGTTTTTTTTAAAACCGACTTTCTCGTTAATGGCTCACACGATCTTGACGAAATTTCGGATTTAAGAAGTCGTAAGCTGTTAAAGAAAGACTGCATATCAATATTTAAAAAAACTTAGTTTTGGAAATTTTTATAAATTTTTTTAAAAAATTTTGATTTTTGAAAGTAACTTCGAAACCATAACTTTTATTTTTTTCAATTTTTTTGTCAAAATAAATCCTATTAAGATCTAGAACTTTGCATACTCGACTTTTAAAAAACAGTTTTTAAAAAAAAGTGAAAAATAAAAAACCGTTTTTTGGGAAAACTGCTCCAACGATTTTGATTAATTTTTCATCATTCATGTGTATTAGCGATTGCAAAAGAATGGCGTTTTTAGATTTTTGCTTGAAACCTTTGGAATATTTAATTTAATTTTTTCATTATTTTGCGTGATTTAATTCAATTTCCATAATTAATGTGTAGTTGGCAACCCTGTACCACAAAATATATTATGAAGAGCTAATACCAAAACCTTTAACTCAGCCTTTAGATTTTGATATCGTATTTAGAACAAGTTCGTGCGACCCAGTCGTGCCCATTTTTTTTTTTTTGAAAACCACGCGTCTAAAAAATACCTACACTCTTTATAAATTCGAAAATTTATTGAATGAAAAATGCTAAGTGAGCTGGCCGCAATGTCAAAGCTTTAAATTCATTCCAAATACCTACTTGTTGTACTAAAAAATTTTTATGAAAAGTAAGTACCTACCTAAAATGAATCATTTGATTTGTAATCAGACGCCAGACAAACCTTAAAAATTCTTTTGTTTTCAGCGCGCAGCACATCGAACTTACATATACATATTTATGTATCTATACTTTCCTTACATTCGCTCCGAAACTATTTCAACAGCGCAAACGCTGATGACGCCAGCCAAGGTTAAGGTTTAGCGTTCGCTTGGCTGTTGTTTATAAACATTTGTATGACTACGTCATTTTCGTCGAAACCACCACCACTAGTAGCAGATACTATTCAATTAATGTTATTCTTATAATTTTTTTGGTGACGGTTTTCTTGTACAGATAGAGAATACAGAACATCAAAATATAAAACAGTCTTCTGGAAGTGATAATCGAAGTTACTCGCGTGGGGGCTACGAGGCTTCTTTCGATTTTACTCGTTTGATTAAATAAATTTCGTTCTTACTTCAGTGAATAAGTTGAGTCTTCATATTTGGAGCCTATTTACAAACCACACATTTTGAAGCAATTGAATCAAACTAATTAAGTATCAACAACTGTGAAATACCAATTCAATCTTTTGCTCTTGTGTTTATTTCACATTCAACTAGATTCACATAGAGCTCATCAATAAATAAGTACATTACCGACAAGCTTTTAATATATGTGTATTAGAAGTTATTAACTATTGCTGTATTTGTTAAAGGTATTTAATTTCCAAAAAAATATGAAAAAAAGTCATTTAGTTTATGGCCAATTAAACAATCAGTTCTGGAGTTTATATGTTTATAATTATTATGTGTACGGTTGCTTGTGTGTCCGTCGACGACAAGAATTAGTGATCTAATTTCAGAGGTTATATAGAAATAACCTTACCAACTTTCGCTCTAAATTTTCGTATTATTTGTTTGCATTGTTGAACTTGACTCAACAGCTGTGAGAACGATTTAATCGCATGAAGAAAAATGTTGAAATGTTCAAGGTTCAAGGACATTCTCTTTCAATGAGTCTCTTTGGACAGACAGAAAATTTCTATTTTCGCGTGTTTTTTTCACCGGTATAAGTCATAAATATAAACAATTTAAAAATGAAAAATACACTGTTTAAATACACTGAAATATTTTTTTTATATTTATTTTATTCAGTTTTTGTACAAAAAATAGGGAGAAGATTATTAAAAAAATAAGAATGTGTGCTGTTGATGAAATATCTAAAATGGATGATCAGAACCTTACCAAATTTTAACCACAAGTTATTTAAGGCCATAAATGTAGGGATTATATACGATTTGGCGCTTTCTCTTTCTGCTTTTTTATTTTTCACTTTTTTTAAAAAACGGTTTTTTAAAAGTCTAGCAAATACTTAGATCTTGCTAGAAGTTGTTTTGATAAGAAAATTTAAAAAAATCGAGGGTTTCGTTTTAAAATTACATATTTCAAAAAATTAAATTTTTTTTTTTTAATCTACAAAAACTTCCAAAATTAAGATTTCTACTTTTTAAGGTAGAGAACTACTTCAAAAATGGCAAAAATGTATATAAAATGTGTTGATTTCAAATCAGGATCAGGTTTCTAAAACAACTCAAATATCTTAAACCTTTTAATTGAAAAATTTGAAAAGAATACTTTATCAGCTTTAAAATGACACCTTAATAGTCCTAATCACTTGAATACGGACAATTTTAGAGTGCAACGTCTGAAAACCCTAAAATCACAATGCTCGGTTCTTTGAGTAAGGTTGGAGGGAAGAAGAAAATTACAACAAAAAAAATCCTTTGACTATTTCGTATTTTGCTAGCAAAGGAACATTTCGACAAAGTTTGAGCAAAATTGGAGGTATAGCAGCATTTTCGATTGACCGTTCTCATATGGAATGGCTCAACTGCAAAAAAGTGGTGTTATTGGATTTTTGCTGAAAAGATTTGTTATAATAAAATTTGTTTCAATATTTTATGTGATTATTTCATTTTCATATTTAATGTGAAGTTGGTAGCTCTGTACCACCAAATACGACGAGCGAATACTGAAATCTTGTACTCAGTCCTTAGATTTTGATATTGTACTCACTTTTTTTGTGAAATTATTTTGGAAACTAATTTTTTCATTAACTGATGATGTTAATAAAAGATTTTAATCTCGTAAAGTTATGCTGCATTAAAACGGCCTTTTTTAATGATTTCTCAAATTATATGATATACCTACATTATGTTGTATACGAAAACAAACACGAAAAACAGGAAAGGAAGGTAAAATTTAAGAGAGCAATGTACTCTATTAATGACGAATGAATAATTTAATACAAACAATTCCCTGAAGATTTGAATTCTTTTGGAATCAATTCTCTTTTTCTTTATAGTAAAAATACTTGTTATAAAAATATTTTTCTATCTTATCTTTCAGAAAACACAATCGCAGTACCTGCCTCCATATTCAAAATTATTTCCAAGCAGAGTATCATTTGAGAATACAACACTTAAGATAATTAAACCATGGAGTTATGAGACTCAGATGAAAAAGAACGCTTCCCGATACCAATACCAGTTTTTATCAACATATTTCCATTTTTCCCTATATCAACAGTCTTAGCGTCAAGTTCGCATCCAATTTTTCAAAGCTAATATGGGAATCGAGTTTTTAATTGTATATGAGGAAAACCCTCAAGGAATATACCTCACAGGCCAAACAGTAAAGGGAAGAGCAACAATAATAAACGATGAACCTATCTCTTTCAAGGGTATTTACTATATGGTTAATAATTTGCTATCCATTTTTAATAAAATACATGTTCACTTTAAAGGCATTCGATTACAAGTACGAGGTTACGCTAAAACAAAGTTTAATGTAAAACGAGGTAAAAACAACATACAGTACCGTGACAGAGAAAACTATTTTGATTCAATTACTGAATGCATCGATACCAATGGTAATGTACTAATGTTGTAGCTCATCTGTATAATATTTCATGTCATAAAATTTATTTTCATAGGAACAGAACAGACTTTAGAACCTGGCACTTACACCTACAGTTTTGAATGTTTATTGCCATCAGAATGTCCTTCTTCTTTCGAGGGCTTGTTCGGTAGGATACAATACGATACTAAAATAACGATATTTCGATCTATGTGGCGCGACAAAACTCATTATAGGACATTTCTTGTACTTAGGATTTTCGATTTGAATCTTCTTCCTGAAATGAGGGTATGTTTTATAGGGAACATCGGTACTCGGTATTGGTATTTATAATCTTATTTCAATCCATTGTCCACCTGTTGACAGCTCTCAGAAGAATGTATAACACCAAAGCGTATTTATAAACACTTTACTGTGTGAACACAATGAACTGCATACGCAGACGGAGCCGGAGACGCAAGAGTTCAAATCAAGTTAACTTACTGCTCCGTCTAGCGTTGTTTTTGTATTCACTTGTATTTAATATTTTGACAATTCTTGCGGCTGCGTCTCTGTACCCATTTTGTTCACGCAGTTAATCGCTGTTTAACGTGTGCTTTACAGCGTTCTTTTATTCTTGGATGTTACGCGATGTAACATCGGGTAACATTATGTCGTTCCTAAATGCAAAAAAGTTACGAAATGTAACGTCGATGTCGTTCTTAAATGCAATGTTGAAGTGTCAGAATGTTACGTTTCGTAACCTTTTCCAACTCATCTCTGGGACTTGAGTTTCGATGTTGATCTGTCTAACCCCTTTAAAATTGTTGTTGCACAGATTTGTTTTGGTTTTTTTTTTTTTTTCATTAATCTTCCAAATTCTGTGAACAGTTATTGATTTTCAATCTTGTTCATTTCAGAATTTTTTTTTCTTTATCAAAAACGAGTTTCCTTTAGCTGGCTTCGTATTTTAAGAAATACTTTATTAATATTTTTGACAGACCAGCAAAGTGTAACATCGAGTCGTTCCTAAATGAAATCATGATTTTGTAACAAAGTCAAACATACACAACAACAACGATGATTTTGACACTATAGCATCGCGTAACATCGAAGCCATAAAAGAACGGACTACTTAAGTTTGGACATCGAAATTTGTTGTCTAATGTGACATTTGATGCAACAAACAACAATTAAGTTGAATATATAGTGTATCGGTGTGCGAAGAGCGAAGAAATTGAATAGTTTGTGGAACAAAATAATTTCATTTGTGAATTATTCGAATTTTGTCAATTTACGAAAAGTTCTAAGGGTGCATCCACATTATGTCAAACGACGACTCCCATCGGCACATGTCGATCGGCAGTTTGAATTGGTGTTTATGTTCCGATTCCCCTATTCAAAGCCGTGTAGTTTACAAAAGTGTAGTTGGCCAAACTAGTCCGACTTTTTAGACACCGTTTAGGTGGACAAGTGTCTAGGAACTAATTTTATAAATACGACCAAGAAGTAATAATGTGTCTTTGTTTTTTAACACGGCTATCCCCAGCCAAGTTGGATTCAATTCGTATTGAAAATACGGGTACCGCTACCGGTTGCGGACAAAAGGTTAGGTCAAATGAAGTTTCAGTCGTTTCTGCTGATGACTTCCATGTTTTTGGAACAAAAATCATTGGATCTCGACGGCTGTTTGTAGAAAAGGAAATAACTTGTTGGCTCTTTTTACAAGCTGGGATTTCGTTTGCGATTTATGGAACAATACTTGAAAGCGGATATGAAGTGGCTTATGGTTGTTGATTTGTAGACAAGAAATACGTAAAAAAGAAGTGAAAAGGAGACAACAATAATTGAAGTTAGTTTTCAATTCGGTGTGGTTCGTATTACATTGTTTATCACGATCACAAATGAGTCGTTTTATCGTTGATTAAGATTGAACAGAAACACCAGACCGACACCAAAATAGCTTTTATTTTGAAAATAACTGATTTTGTTGCCTTGCATGAATATTGCTTTATGCTCGAAGGAAGTTACTAATACTTTCACAATAGCCGCGTTTTGTTATCACAATGATCCAATCCGGGTCGGATCTTGATAATAAAACAGCTTTAGATCATCATTTTTTTTTTAATACTTCCAGTTGGTTGCTGTATGAAATTCGTTCTCTCAAAAGACATTTCAAAAGAGTTGCGAAGTTGCCCTACGAACATTTTTTTCATTGGTTAATTTTTTGTTCTTTTTTTAGGGAAAAATGATACTCATGTATTTTGTCAAATATACATTTTTTTGCACTAATTCTTATTAATTTCACGAATATGTATATGTTTTGTTTTGTAAAACTTTTTCATTATGTCGTGAATTATACAAAAATGAATAAATGTGAAGCTTCTCGCTATCTATCTAAAATATACTTCATTTCACACAGATAAAAATGTTCATGTGGCAATACTGTTGTTATTAGAAATAGTGGAAATGATACCAACGTCTCCAATGGAAAATCTCCTCTTGTGTGAAATAGAAGAACTAATTTTTAGATCACAAAAATAGATCCAACCAAAAAGCAGGATCTCGCTTTGTTGTTGTAGCGCTAATAAACCTATGATCTGATCCGGATCAGATCAATAATAAAATACGGCTAATCTTAACTGAAAAAAAGACATTTTTACTTTGCATTTCAATCACAAAACTCTCAAGTGAATCGGTTGGAATCGTGTTACACGTTTCAACACGATCCACACTACAGTGTCTAGAGGACATCTTAAAGGGCGCTTCACTACCTCCCTCGAAGTTATGTCTACTTTGATATTTTGTCCAATTCTCACATTTGATTAAGCTGTTTTCTAGTTTTTTTCTAAGTTTTGTGGAAAAAAATTAGCAAACTTCTACGGCACTTTCCCCCTCTTCATCCCGAACCCCTGTATTTACTCTTGTTTTTTGTATCCACCAGTTATACGTTCCCGGGCGTACTTTCGGAATAATTTTTCATCTGTTCAACACGTAGTTCTCCACAGATTATCTTCGCATACGGGACCAAGGATCATTTTTCTTCCGAAACGGCCAGGGGTTCCTCATCCGCTTTAAATAAAGTCCATGCTTCCGCACCGTACAGCAGGACGGATATTATCAAGGTCTTATACAAGGTTAGCATGGTTTTTGAGAGGATTTTGTGTCTCAATTGCCTTCTTGACGCAAAAAAGCAACGGTCGGCAAAAGTTTTTCTCCGTTCGATCTCCGCACTGATGATGTTTTTCGCGTCTATAGCGGATCCTAGGAAGACGAAGTCCTGTACTACCTCGAAGCTATGGTTGTCTTTTGTGACGTATTGTCCAATTCGTCGATGTTCTGTGTCCTTGTTTGATGACAACATATACTTCGTTTTGCCCTCATTAACCATCAAACCCATTTTTGCCACTTCTGTTTCAATACTCGCAAAAGCACCTATGTCATCACAATTTTTTTCCTTTACATAAATATCGTGTGCGTAGGCGAGTAATTGTACAGACTTTTGAAAGATTGTTCCTCTGGTGTTGACGTTTGAGCTTCTTACAATCTTTTCAAGTATGATGTTGAAGAAATCGCATGACAGTTTGTCGCATTGCCTACACTAAACTAAACAAAACTAAAATTGATAAAGAGAACACCGATACTACATTCTCTGTTTTTTTCCCAGATCTGCCGTAATGTGAAAATTTGGTCTATTGTGGACTTCTTTGGTCTAAAACCACATTGATAAGGACCTTTCAAGTTGTTGACGTGGGGTTTCAGACGTTCACATATTACAGCAGACAAGATCTTATAAGCGACGTTAAGGAGGCTTATCCCTCTGTAATTGGCGCAATTGTGAGGGTCTCCCTTCTTTAGGATCGGGCATACGATACTGAGGTTCCATTCTTCGGGCATGCTTTCTTTCGACCATATCATGCAGATCAGCTGGTGCATGCTCCTTTCCAACTAGTCTCCAGCTGCCTTGAAAAGTTCGCCATCAAGGCCATCTGCACCTGCAGTCTTATTTGATTTAAGTTTGCATAAGGCAAGCTTAACTTCTTCTAGGTCGGGAGTACGCCATAACTGATCATCGTCCAAGCTGAATGGGGCAATCTGCCTGACAGCGGAATTTGTGTCCTCATCGCCGTTAAGCAGTCTGCAGAAATGATCTTTCCAGATCCTCAGTAGGGACTGTGACTCTATAACTATGTTTCCCTGCTGGTCTTTACAGGCTTGAGTTCGGGGTTTGCCACCCTGACAGGATCTTTTTACCTTTTCGTAAAACTTCCGAATCTCGTTCCTGTCATGGCACCTCTCTATTTTCTCAAACGAGCGCTTCTCATGCTGCTTCTTTTTCTTTTTTAGAATTCGGTGTTCCTAGTAAATCTCGTTCTCGTTATACTGATCGTAAGCAGCCCTCGTTCGTTTTTGCATAAGCACAATTGACGTGTACTATAAGTCACACAGTCAGAGGAATAGTACACGCGCATCCACCAGTTTTATTGATTTATTTTAATATGGCAAGCTGCACTTCTTCTAGATTTGGGGGATCCAAGATGGCATTTCGTGTTATCGTCCAAATTGAATGGGGCATCCTGCCTGGCATCTGAGTAGTCAACGTTTGTTTCCAGTCAACGGTTCAATCATCAATCGTTCAATGGAAAGAATCGGTCATTTCAATCAATGATTGTTTGAATCACTTGAATTAAATTTACTGAGATTATCAACTGAGACTGATTGGTTTCGCGGACTGAAATCGCACTAAGTTGTTCGTTGTGACAATTTTTGCTCTAGTCTATGTGCTCTATGTTCGATATTTGTCCGGTTCCAGCACTCAGTGCGCTCTAAACTGTCCTAGGTTTTTTCTGGGGCTGCGGTTTTCAGAGAACGTTGTTGAGAAGTGTCAGTTGCCTTTTTGACTTACTATAGTTAAAATTAAATGTCTGTCTCCAGTGACTGGAAAATGGTTCTAGAAAGAAAAAATTAATTCGTTAAAAGTATTTTTGATTTCGTATCTTGAAATAATATCTTAAAGCATATTTGAAACAGTGTTGACAGATACTTTCATTACATTGACATATCCTTTTTGTGCGATGTTTCGTAGCATCCCCTCTGCCTTGTGAAGTGGGATGTGGGAAATAATGCACATTTGTCTAGAGCAGAACATTTCTTTATTTCTTTCTCTCTCAATATATCGTGACGCCTGGTTTATGAAAGGGATAGCAATTAATCTCTGTTTAATAAAGCTTTAGTATGTTATTAAAATTATATTTAATTTTTTGGAAACACGTAGCAGAAGACTCTTCTCACGTGGTCCTGCGAATCGCAAGTAACAAAATCTAAATCTCCGCACAGAGCTAAAAACAAAAAAACAGAATTGTCTTTCGTCTACTTACTCTACGAACAAGTTCCAGGTGACGTTTGTATTTTATTTAAGTATTTGTGAAATGAAAAATTTAACGCTAACACGAAAAAAACCAGAAGATGCCAAACTAATGAGAATTGCTGTTTTACTGAAATCGAATGTTATTTTTCGTTAAAAACAAAAGGCATTTTTATTTTGTTTTGAGTATGCAGAGATTTGAATTTGTTACAAGGAAAATTTACTTTAAAAGATGAAAGTCGGTCAATTCCCATGTTTTTTTTTTTTTTTTTTGTTTAAGAATCCAACCTGGCCTCGGATAGCTATAAAACAAAAAAAAAGGGTAATAAGTCACACAGCATTCTTATTTTCTGTTTTAAGGTTCCGGTCGAAATTGAAGAATTTAGAACCTTTGGCTGTTGTCTATGTAAATCAAAGCCATTCATTTTATCCATTCACATTCCTCGAACTAGTTATGTTCCAGGAGAATATATTCAATTTTATTCAAAAGTCATCAATAAAAGCAGCATAAGGCTAAAAGGAGTAATCATTGCTTTGAATCTTGTCGCTCTAAACTCAATAAAACAAAGAAACAACATCACCAAAACACAAAAGATCGCACTGGATTCACGCAAATATGGAGGGTTTTCCAAAGATGTCCTTGAGTTCCAAGACATATTGCAGGTGCCACAAACCCCTCCAACTTGTGAAAATCTTTGCCAAATCATTAAAATTACATATGAAGTTGAGCTTAAGGCTGACGCTGAGATGATGTATTATGAAAAGACCGCTTCGATTCCAGTTGTAATCGGCAATGTTTCGTTTGGGGAAAACTCAGCTAACACATCTGCAGACGCTTTGATTGTCAATTTAAGAGATGGTGTCTCACTGGCAACGGGGTCCTAGAGTTAGTGGGTAACTGAAATTCGTAAGTTGTAACAATCGTTTTTTGGTTGCAATAACATTTTTTCTTCTTAGCTTCACCATCGTAGCTTTTTTCATCCAAACAAATGAAACTCGGTTACTCACAGAATAAAGATGAGACTTTTGGGGAGTTCACAACGTGGTATGCTTTTTACGGAACGACGCATTCTAATTCCAGCGATGTTTTAAGGTCTTTAAACTGCCAAAGAATGCTCCTGCCAGCAAAAATATACTGAGAAAATTACAACAACTAAAAACAAAAAGCCAAAGCTAAGGATCTTGGTGCACTGCATGCCGTAAAAATTATCAAATAAGTTATCAATCTGAGTCTCGCTTAACCATATTTATAAGTTTGTACTAAGACTATGGAATAAACAAGGTCTTTATATCCTAGGCTTAGCGAAAAAAAAAACTTATTATTAAGCACGTTTGTTGTTCACCTCATGAATCTGAAAGCAGTAACTCGATTAACACTTTTTTTTTATATTTGATTTTATTTATATAAATGTAACTTTAACTTTAAATTTAAGAAACTGAATCTTTGATTGACTGTAACCAGTGATGACATTTAAAAAAATAAAACGTCCAAAATTAAGCGCTTAGCGAAGTAAAACTATAGTGGATAAAAAAATAAAACATGGCTAGTTGAGAAATTGAGAACTTATTCCGTACAATGCAGCAATTGTAATTAAGTGGAGAAGTCGAGGAGATCATTTATAAGATGATGAAAGGATCATTTCTGGCCCAAAAAAATCATGGACCAGAAAAGTCAAGTGTTACTCAACACACTATCGAAAACAACCAGACTTTCAATTTACAAAGCCTAATAAGAAAGAATTCATCTTTATTGTATAGAAATTGCCATTATGCTTCAAATATTTGTTTTTTTTTTTTTATAATTAGCGCACATCAAGGGTAATGAATAGGTACCCTTATAATATCTATTCTTTACTTTCTGGGTAGAGTTTGGGAAAAAGCCTGGGAAAAGGTTTGGGCTCGAGCTTTTTAATGTTGTTTTTGTAATCTCCATTAGAAAGTGAATACACATTTGGGATGTTTCTGGCTGAATGACATTTATAACAATAGAGATGATTTATTGACCAATTTTTTGGATATAAGTTTAAGTGGAAATGGCAAACCCAATGAACCGTGCAATCTTTGCTACATTGGAACCACCAAACAATTTCTTCGACAACGTACATATGTATGTCTAATCACAAGTTAGACATAAGACTCAAAAATCCGGACAAGACAGCTCTGGCGTATCACAGTATTGAGAGCGGCCATTCTCCAGACTTTGATGGCGGTTAAATTTTACAGACGGAGAAACATATGTATTTCTAAACGATACACGTTAGAAACATTACATATTCTTAACAACAACAACAACAACAACAACAACAACAACATGAATAGAAAACAAGACACACAAAACATTTCGGCCGTTTATTGTTCTCTCGTGTCATCCTAAATTTCTCTGTCTCAGTTAACACCGACTCAACTTCATTATTCGAAGTGCTGAAGTTTTTTCTGTATCAATGATTTAACACATCATTTTATCTTTTTTCTTTTATTCCTTTTTATACAAGTGAGTGTGCTTATTGCCATTTTGTCAACAATTAATTTATTTACACATGTATTTGTATTTTTTGTTCAAATAAAGTTCCCCTGAAGAAGGCAGCAACCCCTGCCGAAACGTTGGGAAAGTTAATGGGGGCGTTCGAGAATCGTATCCGGATAGCTTGTTGTTGTTGTTTACGTGTTAAACATTTAGCAAAGATGCAAACCATTTCTGTCAAATAGAGAAACTAAAGCTATCTGTGAATTTTTCGGTATACAGGCCTCAAGGCCTCAACCCATAGAATCCGTTGCGTCCGTTCGCTCTCGGATTCACCTGACAGCTCGATTAAATACACACGATCTTATGAGAGGTGACCCATAAGCATCGGATGCAACGGACGCAACGCAACAAGTAGCCCAACTTTTAACTTTTTGCGTCCGGCAAAAGAGAGACATGCGCAGTAAGAACCAATTTGAAATTTTCTCTTCTGCTAACATGAAGTGGTCTTGTTGAGTTGAGACACCGCAACGGATTCTATGGGTCACCCCAATCCGTTGTGTACGGTAAAACTCATAGCTGTCAGGTGAATCCGGCAGCGAACGGACGCAACTGATTCTATGGGCTGAGGCCTTTACCTCAGATACCTTAGCGAACAGCTGATACAAACATATGGCATTTGTTTGTTTTCTTTTGTGGCGCGTACATGCAAATTTTTGAGAAATAATTTAAAGTTGCGAAAAAAAATAAAAATGATAATTAGAGTACATTTTAACGACACCTTGTATGAAATAAGCGATTCCGAAGAAATATGTGCGAAAATTCTAAGTGGTAATTATACTTTTTGTAGTTTTGTCGAGTAACTCAGTTCATTTCTCACGTCTTAAGATTCTTCGTACGCTATGATGTATTTGCAAGGGAAAAGCCAGGAACTAAGTAAGTTTACAAATATAAAAACGTATCTATATATGCATTCTCTATCACCTTTGGAATCGACAAACGCAAAACTACAAAAAAGTTCACGGAATAAATTGAAATTTTCATTCAGTGTTCAGTGTTTTAAGAATCTGTGAAGAAAATAAACTTTATTGTGATAGTTTTTCTTTAATTCAGACCTACAATAAAAAAAAGTGAAAAACAAAAGTAGCTGCAACAAAAACCAAACTGCAATGGAATGGAAAAGGCTACGAATAAATTTGTTTTTAAAAGCTGTAAAGAGACACAACAAAAAAAGCTGAAAAACAATCATTTTATGATGCTACTTCTGAGTAATACTAACAACAAGGCTTGACTGTTTCTAGATTCTGAACTAAGTTTACTGAAGGTCTGCATAACTATCTTTTTAGTTCCAGCTAAATTAAAGAAAAACTATCACAATAGTAAATAGTAAACAAGTTTAGTTCCTTTACAGTTTCTTAAAAGTATGTGAACACGGAAACGGAACTATTTTATAATTTCACTGACCACCAAGTTATGAATACTTCATTGGCCAGTCTGCATTTTATTTTTATTTATGTATTTTTTTTTTTTTTTAACAAAAAATACATTAGTATGTAGATTACGTTTTTTTTTTTTTTTTACAAAATTAGGTGTACAGATAGAAGAAGCCGTTTCTCCAGAAGTTCAGGAAAGCGAGATACCAAGTAAATAATTTGAAAGTAAGTACATTTATACAAAATAACACATTTATGTTGTTAGAGCTCAATTATAGGCCACACAGAAATGATATTAATCCCCACTGCACACTTTGTAATATGAATCAAATGGAAAACATCTTTCATTTTTTGGCAATATGTCCCATCTTACAAGAAATTCGGCGACTTTACTTTAACAAGAGTTATTTGTCGTTAGAGGAATGTTTCGGTGTTATGAATGGAGAGGGTGGTTGGAAGCTGCTTATTAGGTTTATATCCCATTTGATTGATTATAGAAATACATACGTGAATCTTTCTTAAATGCTCATGAAGATAAAATCTGATTTAATTTGTTTTAGCTAAACTAAAAGCCTGATTTTTGTAAATAAAACCTAACTTAATTTTGTTTTAGCTAAACTAAAAGCCTTTTTTTTTGTAACATGCAATTCAATTTAATTTCATCTAACCAAAACTAAAAGTCTGCGATATCAGCTAATATTGCAAATCTTTTACTGCTTCCATATTTTATTTTGTTTTAGCTAAACTAAAAGCTTCCCAATTGTTTAAATATAATTACGTCCTCATGAAGCAATATGACTCAATATTGATATTTATTACTAATCTTGTTTTAGCTAAACTAAAAGCCCGATTAAAGTCTTTCTTTTTTTATATAGATTATGTTTAATTCATTTTTTTATTTTTGCTTTTTTAATAAATATTTTTCCATAAATCCTGTTTAAAACGACTTCTTTGTATTTTTAATTTTTGCTTATATGTAGATACATTTTCTCTCAAATTGTATAGATTCATTATTTATTTAATTAACCGGCAGACGGCTTAGGGCCATGCTTGTAATTCTTTTTTCAACTTTAAGTTTATATTCTTTCGAAAAAAAAACAATAAAGATAATAATAATAATAATAACACAACTTATGCTTAATAGAGACATCGAACACAGACGGACATTTAGTGCAAATACAGGAGACGGGAGTGGTAGCACCCAAGGGTAAGTCATACTAGTATCCAGTACCAAGTCATTTTACAAAAAAGCTTAGTTTTACTTTTAGATTCATCGTGGGACCGAAAAAATATCTTTCTGTTTTTAGAGGAGTGCGTAAAACGAAAAAAAGACCTGAGAAATCCAAAGCTGAGGAGGCAAACTATTTTTACGGAAATCGTGGCTGTGCTTCGAGAGAAGAATGTTTTTTATGAAATTAAAATTAGTTGTCCTTAGAAATTAAATTAAAAAACATGAAAATTCGGTATAACAAAATTGTTGACAACAACAAAAAAAAACCTCAACGGGTCGAGGGCGGATGTCTTGGCCATACTTTGACCTCCTTGGAGAGATTTATGCGGATGAAGTTTCAGTGCGAGATGCGCACACGATAAGCTCTCTTGTGCCTTCATCCGCAGAGGATACCCTTGCATCATCGACATCATCAGGCTTGTTTTCCGAAAAGACAGATAAAAAAAGCAATACTGATTTCAAGGAGAGATTGCTTCAGATGGAAGAGCTGAAGATAAAAATTTCCGAAGGCCTCCTTGAGGAACTCAGGGAGCTAAGAAAATTTAAAGCTGAGAAGCTTTCTTGGCAAATTTCTCAAGGTAAGTTTATTTGCATTTATATTTTTCGTTTTGCTTTACTATGTAGACATATGTATTATATTATATATATTATAATTTTAATTCTTCTTTAGCCAATCAAAAAGAAAAAGAATCCCCCAACTGATCTGCTGACTTTGAAGTTTTTTTTTTGTTTTTAATTCGAATAAGGCCAATGAATTGTGATGTTTTTTTTTCCTTTTTTATTAATAATGAGTTAGAAATTAAGTTTAAATATTCTTATGTCTAGAACAGTGAGTGTTATTTAATGGATTAAAATGTTTGTTTGTTTTTGAATTCAAAGTATTTTTCTTTTTGAGTGCTTTGCGAAGAATAAACTTTAAAAAAGAGAAAGTATCTTCTTTATTGACTTGAACTTGTCGTTGATGACCTCACGCTGAGGTTTTGTTGGTTTTCTTGTTCATCGGTTACTGCTTCAGGTTCAGGTTCAAGTTCTACATCAAACATATCTTCTGGGTTGTGCATTTGAATGTGGTTATGCAAAATGCAACAGGCTGTAACAATACGGTTTGCCATTTTTGGTTCAGCGACATATAAATATTTAAGTCGACGGAATCGGCCCTTCAGTAAACCGAAAGATCTTTCAATAGTTACTCGGGCACTACTGAGGCGAGTATTAAAGTGGTGTTGCTTCTCAGTCAAGTGACCATTATCCCGAAAGGGTGTGACCAGGTTATTTTGTAGAGGATACGCTGAGTCTCCAAGCAGGTGGTACTCCCCAGATATAAGCTCATCAATTTTGTCAGAAAGAGGGCTGTTTCGGAAAACCCTCGCATCGTCCAGTCGACCTGGTGCTCCAAAATAAATATCTATGAAGTTGATATATAGCAAGAGAAACTCTCTTGCTTACTCAAATTCCACACCGTAAACAACAATTTTTTTTCGAGTCCTAAAATTGTTTTTTTCCTTCCCACCTTCTGCATGTGATCCTAAATAAATGTTTCCGATTGTAAACCAATTTTTTTAATTCAATTTTTATCAAATCTTACCGCAAAACAGCTTCGACTCATTCGAAAATGACAACGAAATTCTTCAAAAGTGTATCTTGGAATTGTTTTTTCAAAATAGTTTTTGTTTCTTGTTGGAGTCTCGTTTGTTAAAAGTTCAGATGCAAGGCTAAAAAGCGAGGTTGTTGCAAGAAGATCGTTCACTATGAACAATTCAACCCGTGCTATATAAGTAAAAACAAAAGATTAACACTTTTAACACACACTTACGAATACATACCTAACAATTCATCTTCGTCTGATGAAACTGATAAATTACTAATTCACTGAAGCCATTATCTTAAATTGGTAATCTAAAATCTAAAATCTAATTATATCATCGGAAAGGTTAATAGTTGCGATCAATAATTTTAATTTTTCTGAAACTTAAGTTTTGTTTTTTTTTTTGTTCACAGCTTGTTGTCGGTAGCTATCTGAAAAAAGATATCTGAGTCGTTCAAAAAGGTATCTAAGATACGCGTATCTGAGATAGCCTATCCGATAGGTTCTCGAACGCGCCCAATGTAAATTAATTGTTTCATTACAAAAATTACAGTGATCAAAAAAGCCGACGGAAAAACAGATTTCCACTTAAACTTAGACATTTATAGTGTTACTCTCTTAGTGTCCGACCGAAGCTTCAGCTTCGTCCGCATTCGGCAATAAAAATACTACAATCGGCTAAACCTTCGGCTTCGTCCAAAATCGGCCGAAGTTTTGCCCGAAGCCGAAGATTTAGTTTTTGGTTGTCGTGCGTCGCGTTGTGGTAGGCGCTGAAAAAAATTCAATTTCTATGATTTGTCGAAAAAACTTGGGTTTTCCAGTCCTCAAAAAACACTTAACTACAAAATAACCACACATCTTTGTCATTTGAATAAAAATATATGCTATTTGGCAACACTCAACTCACTCTAGTAAAAACCTAGGGCGAGTTGAGGGCAAACCCAGGTCAACCCCTGGGTTTTACATTTAGCGCTACTTTAGGTTTCTCCAAAACCGTTTTGTGGCGACCATAGGGCGACAATAGGGCGACCCCAGGGCTTCAACAAACGAACCTATTCTAGAAAAATATCATCAATTTTTTTCATATTTAGTCAATTCTTCAAATTATTGAAGCCTCGGCTTCGGCTTCGGCTATAACCTCTCTTGTTATCATGAAGAAACTGATACCAAAATTGCATAGGTACCACATTTGTCAATTTAATACTCACTATAGTGTGAAGATACATTAGGAGAGGATTTGAAAGGAGACACCGATGTACGTTGCTTTTGAATCTTTGTAAATCGTAATGTAGGGGAAAAACAGGGTCGGGCAGAGCATTCCACATGCGGGTGGTGCGACTAAAATATGAATCTCTATACTTGACTGTACGCCCGAAGTTGGGCTCAAGGTAAATTTGATGAGCATTCCTAGCGAGGCGGGTGTTGCGGCTAAATTGTTTCAGGGGACGAATGCAACTGGCTATTTCACTAGAGCTAATTCAAATAATAATTCATTTAAGTACGAGTAAAAAAAAACTGTACTTAAACATAAATGAAATTTATGAAAAACTTGGGGATCAATTATCTTGTTGACTCGCTATATGCCATATTTTTACAGGAAATGATTATAATTCCTGCTTTCTTTCGTAAAGGTAAAAATAGACCTTTCAGTATTTTGAAGAAAAATAACAATTTACAAGAGGCTTTTATTCAACTCCTACGAATTGAAAATACAGCATTAACAACATCGAATTAGGTATTTAAAACTATTGAAGAGTATGTATGCAGAGTCTATTCGTTAAAAACAAAAAATAATAGCCGTGTTTTATTATCACAATGATAATGATCCAACCCGGATCGGATCTTGATGATACTCATTCACTTTGTCAAATATACAATTTTTTGCACTAATTCTTATTAATTTCACGAGTATATGTTTTTTTTTGTAAAACTTTTTCATTATGTCGTGAATTATACAAAAATGAATAAATGTGAAGTTTCTCGCTATCTATCTAAAATATATTTCATTTCACACAGATAAAAATGTTCATGTGGCAATACTGTTGTTATTGGAAATATTGGAAATGATTCCAACGTTTTCAATGAAAAGTCTCCTCTTGTGTGAAATAGAAGAACTAATTTTTAGAACACAAAAATAGATCCAACTTAAAAGCAGGATTTCGCTTTGTTGTTGTAACGCTAATAAACCCATGATCTGATCCGGATCAGATCAATAATAAAACAGGCTAATATTATCAAAGGACGGTATGAGAAAGGGTATAAATCAAAAAATGAAAACGAAGATGTTTTAAAACAAAAAATAGGATATGATCCTTCCAGTTTGCCACCAACAAATCCAGAATTGTTGCAACAAATTAAAAAAACTGCATTTATCTGCAATATATGGTGTAATGCACACATTATTATTATTTATTTATTTCTACCAAGTATAAACTTTCATAGACAGATATAATTTAATTACAAAGCATTCATAATAAATTTCTTACATAAATTTCTATTGAAATGAAAATCAATAACATTATTTAATTCATTGAAACATGACATAGCATTTGTCAAAGGTTCACTTTGACCATAATTAGTTGTGTGCCTACAAGTAAAGAAGAATATGTGTTCTCTAGGTCTTAACTGCCGAGAAGGAGCATAAATATTCAATAGCTCTAACAACTGAGCGCAATCGATATGCTGACAAATAATGTCACGAGCAAATAATGCGGAAAAAGAAAACCTTCTTTTATATAGAGGTTCTAAAGCAATCAATAAGCATCTGGCTTCATAAGATGGCATATTATCATAGTTGAAAAGCTTCCGTAAAGCGAATCTCGTGAACCTCTTTTGAATCCTCTCAATACGCAAAATGCTGTTGTTATAATAGGGACTCCAAATTATACAACAATATTCAAGTAATGATCGAATAAGGGAAATGTATACAGATTTTAATGAGTAAGGATCAACAAACTCCTTACTATTTCGAAATAAGAATCCAAGCATTGAATTCGATTTTGAAATAAGATAATCATAATGCTTATCATACTTCATATTAGCATCAAAAAAAACTCCAAGATCTTTTTGAAACGATACTCTTAACAAAGTTTCATTATTAATTTTATATGGGAAAACTACAGGATCAAGGGTGCGATTAAAAGTTAAAACAGAGCATTTCGATATGTTAAAATGTAAACAATTTCTAGTACACCAAGCATGAATATTATCAAGATCAGTTTGCAATTCTAGGCAATCTGATAACGAAGCAACAGATTTAAATAGTTTTACGTCATCAGCGTACAATAAGCATTGTGAATACGACAATACATTGGGTAAGTCATTAATAAAAAGGACAAAAAGTAACGGACCTAGGTGACTACCTTGAGGGACGCCAGAAAAGTTATGAATTACGTTAGAAAAACACTGATTAATTTTAACATACTGTGTACGGTTGGTAAGATAGCTACTTATCCACTGTAATAGATTGGAATGAATTCCAATACTATTAAGTTTATTAAGTAGAATATTATGTTGAACGCGGTCAAATGCCTTTGAGAAGTCAGTATAAATCGTGTCTACTTGGTATCGCTTCTCCATGGTATTAAGGCAAAAATTGGAAAATAATGCTAAATTAGTGGTCGTAGACCTACTACTTACAAAACCATGTTGGTAAGAAGATATGCAATTTTTAGCTGCAGAGTAAATATGCTTTTTTACTATAGCTTCAAAAATTTTCGGAATTAGTTGAAGATTTGCTATAGGTCTATAATTTTCAACATTTTGTTTTGAACCCGATTTATGAATTGGAAAAATGTATGATTTTTTCCAAGAATCTAAGAATAAACCTTGATTCAAAGACAAATTGAATAACTTCAAGAGTGGCTCACTTAAACTGTTTTTGCATTTTTTCACAAAAATCGGTGGAATATTGTCAGGCGAACATGAAAAGTTATCATCTAGAGACTCTAGTTCCGATAGCACTTCTTCAACAGAAAGTGTAAGGGAACCTAAATCAATGGAAGATGTTGAACCTAACGTTGGATGAAAAACACAGGTTTCGGAACAGAAGTTTGTTTGAAAAAAGTTAGCAAACATATTGCAGATATCGTTGGTATCCGAACTAGTATGATCTTTGAACTTCATTGTAGCAGGAAGGCCAGTGGACTTTTTCTTATGATTTATAAATTTCCAAAAAGCCTTGGAGTTTTTTTTTATCTTAGATTCTACAGAAAGTAAATACTGACGGTACAAAAACCTTTTTAAAAATTCAAATTCTTTCCTGAGGCGACAAAACTCGCTTCGAAAGGAAGCATTTTTAACACTTTTCCTATGCATTTTAAGCATAGCCTTTTTTAAATTACATAAGCGATAATTAAACCAGACTGGCTTACCAGATCGCTTGAACCTCTTCAATGGCACAAATCTAGAGAAAACATCTTCAATTGTGTACATAAAAGAACAATAAGCTAGATTTAAATCAGATGTTGATAATAAAATATCCCAATCAATCGAACATAAAAAATTATCAATGGAAACATAGTCCGCTTTAGAAAAATCATACATACAACTATTTGAGTTATCATAGTTTTTAAGAAAATCCAGTACAGAAAAATTAAATCTTATTTCTAATGCCTTATGATAAAATGAATTTTCAAGGAGTTTGAATTCGGCTTCAAGAACTTTAGCTTCAAGATCTTTACTAAGAAAAACTAAATCTAGTATTCTTCCCAAAGAATTCAAAACCGAATTCAGCTGATTTAAGTAAAAAGCTGACATTGTATCTAAAACTTCTTCTTCATAATCATGAGTTACGTTAAAAGGAATTAAACATTTGTCTTCTACAGAAAAAATCCAATTAATAGTAGGTAAATTGAAATCACCTAGCACTAAGATATACGAATTCTCATCTAAGGTGTTAGCTACATTTTTAATATTTTTTACATGACAATCATAAACTGTTGAATCTGAACGTGGTGGGATATAAGATAAAAATATGTACAGTTGAAACATAGCGAAACCAGGAGAGACGACCTCGACACATACACATATTTGGTCGATTGTACGTGGAGAATCTTCTAGCATAACTTGTCTGCTATTAAGAGCCGAACGAACCGCAAGTAACACACCACCTCCTTTCTCGCCACCAGTAAGAGCATAGCAACGATCCTTTCTATAGACTTCGAAGGATGTGTCAAAATACTCAGAAGATTGAATGCTTTCATTGAACCAAGTTTCAGTGAGAGCAATAAAAACAAACGAAGAATCAGCAATAGCAGCACAGAATTCAAAAGTCTTCGATCTCATTCCTCCAACATTTTGATAGTACAGTGATGTACCATGATGATGACGATGAACATTCGATAAGCAGATTGAAGAATTAGCATTTGCTATTGATCGATTATTCGAATTGAATCCTTTTCGTTTTTTGAATGAAAGCGGAAAGCACGCACTTTAAGTCCAGTCGGCCAACCATCGGAATTAAGCAGAGTAGGTAACAATCCTTCAGGAACACCCAGTTTGAAGTTGACATGATAGAGATTATCGACGATTGCTTCATTTTTGATCAATTTATAGCACGAGAGCAAATCACTATTTATTCCAAACGACTTCGACGTATAATCTATCACAGCTTGTGCCGTCGTAGTAGGTTTGAACGAAGATAAGTGTAACCATTTACGCTTATTAAGAACTTCAACTTCTAACTCCTCAGTAGAGTTTTTATTTGTCCCAATGATGGTCAATTCATTTGGTCCTTTCGAAGAGCTAGTATTTAGACGTGTATTTTCGTTGGTAATAGTATTGATTGTTGTGTTACTATTGCCTAACGTATTAGTGTCCCCGTTGTTTATTACAGATGGTTCCGAAACATCAATGCGATTTTTAGCAGCAGGTACAGAATGTGTTACAATCTCAGTTATAGTTGTAGATGTAGAAGGCGTAGTATGAACAACCTTATCTAAAGTTTTCGATGTTTGGAGAGAAGAGCTATGCAGGCTGTTTAAGTTTAGTTGCTTAGTGACAGTTGTGCCACGTAAAGCAGGGTTTTTGGGGAGGGACGGCGAACCACGGGTAGGGGCCAATAATTTTGCTTTAGAGCGCGTTTGCACTTGTGGTTTGGAACTTTTGTTAGCATTTGATTGCAATAAAAGAGATTTTAAAGCAGATAATTCACATTCAATTAATTCAATTTTTGATAGTACAAGATCAGTGTCAGTTACCGATTGATTACATTTCGAGCAAAGATTAGAAGCCATTATAAGCAATTTACTATGTAAGTCAGTTTAATCGCTTACACAAAATAGTATACACCCAAAAGTATGCAACGTTTTTGGTAGAATTAAGTTAAAGAGTGTTATTGTGACTTAGTGTAATGTCAAGAGTAAAAAACAATAATTCACTTTGTGGCTGCTATGGTCAAGAGAAAAATATAAGATTTACACTTTGCACTGGATATTAAGCCACAAACACTATTTAAAAATAAGCACTAGCTGTTTATATATTAAGCAGTCAATAAAAGTTAAATCTTGCTTAGCTCAGATTGTTGAAATAAAAAGAATTAAATAGACACGAAGTCGCACGTAAACACACTTGTATAGGGTGACCAACCTTGTATGAACATGCGGTGCCCCATGGAAAAATTGCCAGAAAATTTTGGATGGACAATAATTGACGGCAAATATGAATATTATTGGTTTGATGGTCCCCAAAGTCCATCTTTTGAAGAAATATCTTCTGACATTCAAGGTACCCTATTTATATGTACAATATTGTTGTTTTATGATTTGAATAGTCAATAAAATTATTATATGATTTACTTAATTTTTTTATGTTATTACAGAGTCAGATATCACGAATGAAGACAGTGAAATAGATGCCGATGACAGCGATAGTAGCTATAGGAGCGAAGGCTTATCTGATAAATCTTACTTACTTACTTACTTAGGTGGGCATTACAGTTCGGGATGAACCTTGGCCTCAACCAACATCCTTCTATAACGACTTCGATTTCGGGCGAGCTCTCTCCAGTTTCGCACTCCAAGTCGGTTGAGGTCTTCATCCACTTGATTGCGCCACCTAAGACGAGGTCTTCCCCTTCCGCGATTTCCCTGCAATGTGCTTTCGAACATCCGACGAGCCGGAGCGTTTTGGTCCATCCGCTCTACATGGCCCAACCATCGTAGCCTCGCGATATATGCCTATAATAAAGACTACTGGCCCATGCTGTAAAAATTATGGGTCATTTGAACCACCAGGTGACCTATCTAGAACGATATAAGAGCATAAAATAATAAGATTCAGCACTATGCCGTCACTTGTAAGCTGTTCAACTGAGTGCAGGTGAGAATTCGAAAGTACAGGTAGAGTGAGTACATTTTGGTCTCATATTTTTGTACGGCATTCTTACCACCGATAGATCCATGAAAAATAATAAGAAAACGCACAGTGCCGTAAAAAAATGGTGAGCCACAAAGTCGGATTTTTTTTTTATTTTCCGACAATCACCAGGGTAAATTTGGTCATTTGATTTTATACGGCATCTATGTCATACTATTTCAATACTGCTTCTAATCCATTATTCCGCAACGCCGTACAAAAATCATGCGACAAGGGTAACAAAACGAGGGTTGCCACCCCCTCTCTTTCCGTGGTCCAGGGGGTGATTTGAAAAAGTACGGCTTGGATTCCAAAACATTATCTAGCACTCAAAAGTACTATTAAAAATAATGCCGTCAAAAAATGATTGTTCATTTGAATGTATATCAATAACTATCTTCATTTCATCGTATCCTTGATTTTAATAGCTGTAAAATCATTTGATCCTGTACGGAATCACCCCCTATGAGTTGACCTTGTCGTGGTGGGGGTGCTTATGGACATCTTCTCCAGCAATCCAGCTGCAGAACCTGACCAACCAACATAACTCAAAACAAAACCTCAATGTTAGAAAACTTGAAAACTGAAAAAATGGAAAAAGTAAATAAAAGGTATAAAAAACGAACGGGGATATACGTTCAAAAGTCGGCAGGTATCGCGACTGCCGGCGATGGCTTGGCCTCGAAAGAGGATAAGTCGCCAGTGACAAATTTATTTACGAAGAAAGGAAAAGCGATTGGCGGAAGGGCTGGGGAGCCGACTGCAGTTCAAGGAAGGCCTCACAAGCTAACCAAGAAATGTGGAGAGCCCTCTGGTTCTAACGCCCCTCCTAAGGAGGATGCCCATACCAGTGGAAGAGTTGCAGTGACTCTTTGTAGCACTTCCACTCATACTGCCCGTATTGTAGGGACCCCGGAGAAGACTGTTGCAGCAAGTAGAGGGGCCGAGACTTTCGGTTCCGACGCGAACTGTGATATGTTGACGAAAGGGCTACCCTCATCAAAAACACTGCCCCAACCTCCCACCTCATCCCATCCTATGTCAAAGGACTCAAGGTCGACCAACCCGGACGGTACGGGTGCCGAGACTTTCGGCTCCGTGGCTGAAAGGGGAGGACCTCCTTCGAGCTCCGGAAACACTCCTTCCCTCCCCCAAGTTGTAGGCGAAACTGTGACTTACAGTGGGACAAACAACGAAAGGGTGTCCAATCCCCCTGACCCCAAAGTTGGAGGTGAAACTGTGACTTACAGTGGAACTGAAAACAAAAGGGTTTTCAATCCCCCCAACCCCCAAGTTGAATGTGAAACTGTGACTTACAGTGGAACTGAAAACGAAAGGGTTTCCAATCCCCCTAACCCCCAAGTTGAAGGTGAAACTGTGTCTTACAGTGGAACGGACAACGAAGGGCATCCCAACCTCCCTACATTCCCAAACCACAAAGAAAGGCGGAATGCGGAGAAAATTGCGAAGGTGTTAGGTGCGGTACCTAAACCTAAGCTTGATTCAACGCAATCTGCCAAACTTGAGTGGGCAATGAAAATCATTGCAATAAATGAAAAACACAGCGAAGACTCAACGTCTAAGCGCCAACGCTCGTTCGAGCAGTCAACCCCGAACGCCAAAAGGCCTAAGGTGCAAAAACCAAGCACCCTCAGCTCCAAAAAAGACATGTCGTACAGTGACGCACTGAAGGACAAACCCATTTTCGTTGTCATTGACAGGAGTAACGCGGATGGTGCGATCTCTTTCGATCAATGGGCGATCATCATGAACAAGCTCCAGGCCTCCTACTGGACTCTTATGATGGAAAACCCAGGGGAACCTGCCATCTTTGAGGACGCAGGATGGTATCAGGGGCGCGTCAGGTTAATCGCGTTTGATGGAGAAAGATCGCGCGATCTGTATAAGCTTGCGATAAGCAGGTTAGAGGGACTCTGGCCTGGTGCTAAGCTTGAAGTCGTGTCAAGGGAGGATATCCCTTGCAGGCCTAGAGCTCGCGCTAGATTACCAGCAGAACTCTCCTGCAAAGAAACAATCATGAAAATGATTCAATTCGGCAATCCAGCCCTTCCTACCCATGACTGGAAAGTCGCGAAGCTGGAAGAGCCGGAGGGTCACTATAGATCGGCTATAATAGTCATCAATAAGGACTCCCTAGCTCCCCTGGCTGCGACAAAAGGCGTGATTCGGTTCGGCTGGTCAAATATTGCCTTAAAAATATACAAAAAAGATGAAGAACAGAACATCGTTCCATCTACCATAACAAAAAGTGCGTCTTCAGTGGAATAACCCGCAGGGCAAGTCGACCCTCCATCCATGGAGATAGACGAACTCGGCACATCTTCTGCTGAAACGTATGATAACAAACCCTCCACATCCGACTTGGATGCCCAAAACGTCGTCAAATTCTCCGACTTGGAGACTGATGACTCCGATGCCCAAAACGTCGTCAAATTCTCCGACTTGGAGACTGATGACTCCGCTAACGAGGTTTCGCTCAGCGAGGATGACCTTCTTAGGTCAAACTCTGAGAGCGAAACAGACGACGACCTCAACCAGACCGTGGTGGGGGTTAGTCTACTTAGTTGTTCCCAAGATGGTGCAGCTAACTCAGATTAACCTCCAACACTCCAAGCAGGCTTCGGCCTCCCTTCTTCTCCGTCTAAACAAGAGGGGGGAAGACATTGTCCTTATCCAAGAGTCTTGGATCATCAAGTCCACCGTTCGAGGACTAAGGACTCCTGGATATACTCTACTGTATATGAAGGACAAAGGTGAACCCAGATCCTGCATATTGGTAAGAAGTAGCACTAATGTATTTTTACTCCCTCATTACAGCAATCGTGATGTAACCACAATAAGATACCAGACCAGTGACAACATCTACTGGCTGGTATCAGCTTACCTCGGCCATGACCATCCTGGCCCTCCTCCATGCGACTTATTTAAAAGGATTGTCGCTGCAGCAGAACGGCAGAAGATCTGCCTCATCATTGGATGCGATGCTAATGCGCATCACACAGTATGGGGTAGTACTGACATAAATGAAAGGGGTGAGTCACTTTTTGATTTTATTTTAAGTACTAACCTTATAGTAAGTAATATTGGCAATGAACCAACATTCATTACCAAAAACAGACAAGAAGTTTTAGATATTACTCTTGTCTCCCACTCGGTTCATCATAGGATTACTAATTGGAAAGTATCTACTGAACACTCCTTTGCTGATCATAGATACATTCAATTTGATCTAAATGAGGAACCTCTCAAGCAACCAGTCTTCCGAAACTATCGGAAAACTGACTGGCAAAAATATCGGGTAATTTTGAAAAAGTTTATTAAACCTGAACTTTTACAAAACCCTACAAACAAACAGGATCTAGACAAAAAAGTCAATGATCTTACCACTGCCCTTAACCATTCACTGCAGAAATCCTGTCCTCTTATAAAAATAAGAGGAAAACAGAAACCACTGTGGTGGAGCTCGGGGCTAGAACCGCTCAGGAAGGAATGTAGAAAACTTTTCAACCGTGCTAAACAATCTAAAACTTTAATAGACTGGGACTCCTACAAGGAATCCCTCAAAACTTATAAATATCAACTGAGGAAGAATAAAAGAACTTCCTGGAGATACTTCTGTGGAAAAAAAAAAAAAAAAAAAAAAAAAAAAAAAAAAAAAAAATAGAAGATACTTCAGAAGCTTCTAGATTAAGAAAAATCCTCTCAAAGAGTCCGACCATGCCTAGCAGTTTGAAAACAGCTGACGGCTGGACAGAATCCTGCGAAGAAACGCTCAATTTGCTTCTGGACACTCACTTTCCAGGAAGCTCTAAGAACTTATGCAACTATGATTCCACAGAACCAGGTAGCATAACAACAAACAACCCCGATCTGATTACAAGGGAAAAACTAGTTTGGGCCATTAACAGCTTTGACCCATACAAATCCCCTGGACCTGATGGTATAATTCCAGCCGAACTTCAAAAGGCCGCGGACATTATTATCCCTGTCCTTGAAGTAATTCTCATCGGCTGTACCACCTTGAACTATATCCCCACTCAGTGGAGAGAAGTCAAGGTGGTGTTTATACCTAAGGCTGGGAAATCATCCCACGTAAACCCTAAAGATCTCCGACCAATAAGTCTATCATCTTTCCTTCTTAAAACTTTAGAACGACTGATTGATATCCACCTGCGTACAGCTATAGATCCAAAATTGTTATCTACAGCACAACACGCCTACTGCAAGGGAAAATCTGTAGAAACGGCCCTACACACCCTGGTACGTACTATAGAATATTCCCTCCATCACAAAGAATTCACTCTGGCCGCCTTCCTCGACATAGAGGGCGCCTTCAACAACGTCAGCAACTCTGCAATTACAAAGGCACTGACGAAGCTCAAAGTAGATGATTCCATAGTGGAGTTGATAAATCTAATGCTAAAAAGCAGGAGAATCAACTCTACTCTAGGAAACTTCTCTGCAAAGAGATCTGTCAGTAGAGGAACACCGCAAGGCGGAGTCCTATCCCCTCTTCTATGGAATATAGTCGTCAATGAACTTCTAGTTGACTTAGAAGCTGAGGGATTCAAAGTGATTGCATATGCAGATGACGTCTCCATTGCGGTGTCCGGCAAACATGCTCACGTCCTTACGGACCTGATGCAGACCGCTCTAAATAAACTTCTAAAATGGGCGGGAAAATGTGATCTGGGGGTCAACCCTCAGAAAACTGAACTCGTTCTCTTCACCAGGAAATATAAAATTCCTCAACTAACAACTCCATCAATAAATGGAATCTCACTTGTACTTTCAAACGAAGCCAAATATCTAGGTATAATCCTAGACAAAAAGCTAAATTGGAAAGCCAATATACAGGAAAGAATCAGGAAATCCACCGTGGCCTTATTTTCCTGCAAAAAAGCCATTGGTAACAAATGGGGTTTCTCCCCCCAAATCACCCACTGGCTCTACACCGCGGTCATCAGACCAATACTCACATACGGAGTAGTGGTATGGTGGACCGCTCTTGATAAAAGGACCTACTGCGATAATTTAAGCAAGGTCCAACGAACAGCCTGTCTGTGTATAAGTGGAGCACTGAGATCAACACCCTCAGCTGCACTAAATACACTCCTAAACCTCACACCACTAGATATCTTCAGCAAACAAATGGCCGCCAGTGCAGCCACTCGTATGAGAGCTATCTCCCAATGGACCGATAACAACATCGGTCATGCTGCAATCCTGAATTTATTCGGATCAATCCCCTGTCACTCCGACTACACCATCCCCCAATTGGTTTTTGATAATAAGTTCCAAGTCTCAATCCCACCGAGAACGACCTGGGAAGACGAAGAATTTTTGAGAGATGATTCAATTCATTTCTATACAGATGGTTCAAAAACCGAAGAAGGGGTAGGCTGTGGGGTGTACTCAAACCGACTTAACGTAAGTCTCTCGTTCCGCCTTCCAAACCATTGTAGCGTGTTCCAAGCGGAAATTCTGGCGATCAAAGAGGTCCTATCATGGCTAAAAGAAAACGTGATATCCTCAACGAATATCCGGATTTTCTCAGATAGTCAAGCAGCCCTCAAATCACTCGGCGCTGTTTCTACGAACTCAGTAACCGCCCTCAACTGTCGCTTGTCTCTTAAGGAGATGGCTGAACAGTTCAATATTCACCTTATTTGGGTGCCGGGGCACAGAGATATCGTGGGTAACTGCAAAGCCGATGAACTCGCCAGAGAAGGAACCGTTCTACCGATCTCAACCAGCAGGTTGAATATTGGTATACCAATCGCTACATGTAAACTTATGCTAAAGCAAGAGGCAATGGATAGAACAAATCATAGGTGGTACAATATCACCACGTGCGTGGCAACAAAACGGATATGGCCTGGTCTAGATCCAAAACGCACAAGACATTTGTTATCAATTGCCAGATTGCAAGTTAGCTCCGTAATCAATGTCATCACCGGACATTGTCTGATAGGAAGACACGCCATAAGACTTGGCGTTCCCTCAAATGACTTCTGCAGAAGTTGCTTAGATGAGGAGGAGGAGGAGACAATCCCACACCTCCTCTGCTCATGTCCTGCACTCTCTTTTAAAAGAAAGCGGCATCTAGGAAAATATTTTCTTGATGATCCAAGCGATCTGGCACACACAGATCCCCTGCATATCCTTCGCTTTATTAAAAGCTCCAAATGGTTTTGTTAAGTGAGGTATTCCCTCGCATAATACTTATGGTATCACAATGGACCTAATATTGGTCTAAGTGTGTCAGTTTGTTTTCCTGACAGCCATTTAAACCTAACCTAACCTAACCTGTACGGAAACTTTTTTTTATCATGATATTGTAAAATACAATTGTTACATAGTATTGCCGTTTAAAAGAAACCGTTCTAAAAAGAATTATAGAGAAATACAAAAACTGAAATTTTGCAAATTATTGTAAAAGTTTAAATATCATAGATTAATGAAATATAGCAGTTTTTTACGTTTTATCCCTTGTTTTAAATAGTATTAACATAGATAAATTAGGAAAAAATGATGCCGTACATTTTTATGCAGACCATATCTTTTAGACTGATAATAGTGACGCTACAATTTTAAGGGTACTTTATGGCCATCTGATAAAGTACGGCATTAACATATTTTTGAAGAAAATAATTGATAATATGATAAAATCACTATGACGTCTAACTGAACTGAAACGGTGTGTATATTATGTCCAAGAATTGAAACTGTCAATCCCAGTATCAACAGTTTTATATACTTTTTGGTTTAATATATACTTCAAACATTATTGATACATACATATAATTGATTTGTTTCATGGTAATGATGTGAGTAAATAAAACAATAATTTTTTAGAAAAATTCTATATATTTAATGATAATAATAAAACAAAAATTCATTTTTTAGAAAAATTCGATAAATTTATTCAGTATCGGAATCAGTTGCTGAGTTGTCATCGGAATCAACGTCTTCATCGACGTCCGAAATATCTTCTCTATTATTTTCTGAAACATAAATATGTATTTGTCAAAATCAAAGTCTTACGTACAAATTAAAGATGTAAAGATTTATTTACCTATGACGTCATCATCTTCTTCGCCTGATTCCTCATCCGGTTCCGTTATGTCACAGACTTTTTGGGGGCATTCCTCGCCGTGAAACCAATCGAAATCGTACCGACCATCATTAACAACCCAACTATAGTTTATTGGAAACAAGATCGACGGTACTTGTTTGTAGGCATTACACCAAATCTGTGCTATGTAGGTACTTCTCTTCAGATGTTGCTCCAACTCCCGGAAACAAGGGGGAAACGATGTTGCTTCCAATCTCATAGCTGTCTTTTTGAAAGCTTCATTACTACTTTTCGGCGTATAAATCCTTTCAAATATGATACACCTTGCTTCGTTTACAGTTTTTCTTGCTTTTACGTTGTATAAAACGCATACATATTCTTGCAGAACATTAAAAGTTTGTTCCATGAGCAGTGGATCTGCAACAAACGTATTATGCCCCACCACGGTTTATTGTAATCAAGTAAATGAAAAGGTAGATTTCAAACACACATCTACATAATTCAAAAAACTGTAAGCACAAATTCTTAAAATATTTTTTTTTCCACTTTCATTTCTGAAATAAAAGCTCAAATTTTACAGGTGTCTGCTAACTTCAGTGTCATGAGTACTTCTCAAAAATATGTTGTATTTTGGAATTATCAGTGACAACATAACTATATTTTGGTATAAATCGATAGTATACAAACCCATATTTAACATAGTTTGTAACTAGGAACCTAGAATCACGAAAAGACTATGAAAATTAGTACAAATAACTATTTAAATGCCGTATAAGAAAAATTTCACCATACATTTCGTTATATGAATTTTTTTTTTTGATTTTTTCTTTTTTAGTTTTTTTTTCCCCTTTGGACCAACGAAAATGTATGGCATATAAAAAAATATTATCTTTGCATAAAGTACTTTCAAAATAAATTTATTTTATGTTGTGTCAAATCACCCCCTGGACCACGGAAAGAGAGGGGGTGGCAACCCTCGATTTGTTACCCTTGTCGCATGACTTTTGTACGGCGTTGCGGAATAATGGATTAGAAGCAGTATTGAAATAGTATGACATAGATGCCGTATAAAATCAAATGACCAAATTTACCCTGGTGATTGTCGGAAAATAAAAAAAAAATCCGACTTTGTGGCTCACCATTTTTTTAAGGCACTGTGCGTTTTCTTATTATTTTTCATGGATCTATCGGTGGTAAGAATGCCGTACAAAAATATGTGACCAAAATGTACTCACTCTACCTGTACTTTCGAATTCTCACCTGCACTCAGTTGAACAGCTTACAAGTGACGGCATAGTGCTGAATCTTATTATTTTATGCTCTTATATCGTTCTAGATAGGTCACCTGGTGGTTCAAATGACCCATAATTTTTACAGCATGGGCCAGTAGTCTTATATAGATATGTAATCTTCTGGTTATGCCTATGTCGCGGTACAGCTCATACAGCTTGTTGTTGTATCTTCTTCTCCACACATTGTCTTTGCATAGGGGACCAACGATCATTCGGAGAATTTTTCTTTCGAAACGACCAAGGGTTTTCTCATCCGCTTTCGATAAGGTCCATGCTTCCGCGCCGTACAGCAGGACTGGGATGATCAAGGTCTTATACAAGGTTACCTGGGTTTTTCTAGAGACGGTTTTGTTTCTCAATTGCCTTCTTAACCCAAAGAAGCAACGGTTGGCAAGAGTTATTCTCCGTTTGATCTCCGCACTGATGTTTTTTTTCCATGTCTATAGCGGATCCTAGGTAGGCGAAGTCCTGCACTACCTCGAAGTTCTGTCTGTCTATTATGACGTTTTGTGCAATTCGTCGATGTTCTGTGTCCTTGTTTGATGACAGCATATACTTCGTTTTGCCCTCATTAACCATCAAACCCATTTTTGCCGCTTCTGTTTCAATACTCGCAAAAGCACCTATGACATCACGCTTTTTTCTTCCCATTACGTCAATATCGTCTGCGTAGGCGAGTAATTGTACAGACTTTTGAAAGATTGTTCCTCTGGTGGTGACGTTTGAGTTTCTTACAATCTGTTCTTGCCTTGCCTAAAACCCTTTTATCTAATGAATCTGAGGAGGATTAATTTTTTTTTAAATATAAATACCGAAATCTCTGCGCTTAGTTTACTAAAAAATAAAGCTAAATATTTAAATTTAAAGCAAGATGCTTTCACTGTAGGTTTGGAAGCCCTATGGTCGCACTGGGGTAGCCACAGAGCGTTTTTTTTTTTTGAAACCTTAAGTCGCCCTGAATGTCAAACTGAGTGTTTTTTGAGCCCGAGGGTTGACTTAGGTTTTCCCTCAACTCCCCCTAGATTTTTGCTAAGGCGAGTTGAGAGCTGCAAATGGCATGTATTTTTTTTTTAATGACAGAGATGTGTGGGGATTTGTGGTTTAGCGTTTTTTGAGGACTGAGAAACCCAGGTTTGACAACTCATAGGGTTATCAAAAAAACATGCATCAACCCTGTAGAAAGTTCAACGAACGGACCTTTTACCTTATGTTACAAATAAGAAAACGAAAAACTGACAGGAATGAAGAATTTCATTGATATCCAAAACCGTTTTTGTTTTATTTAAAAAAAATTTTGTAGCGTTCTTTATACGTATTTGGTACAAAAAAAATATTCTGCAATAAATTGGGTGGTCTTAATTCTCTGTCTTACTCGTGGTGTGATGGTTAGCAGTATCGCGTGTTAACCCAGAAGTTCGTGGTTCGAATCCCAACAGAGGTAAAAATGTTTTCTCCACCTGTATCGCCTTTCGCGAGGAATTGACAAGTCCTCCGTTAGAAAATTCATTGCCATGAAAAACGCTTTCTCGATTAGCCGTTCAGAACCGGCAGAAAATTGTAGGTCCCCTCCATTCCTTCTCAATGCATGGTTGTGAGAAACGCGCCAGGCCTGGGGCTCCTTGGACTGTTGCGCTACCCTATTTATTTCTATTTATTCTTATTTATGGTTAGAAATTCATTAAAAAGTTTCATTTTCCAGCGTTTTCAAATTTGCTCAAGAAAATTTTGCCAAACTGCTGACTCACCAAGTATGTAAGAGCTCAAACCTACCTATTCAAAAATATTCTTCAATAATATTAAATATTAATATAACACTTAAGACAGTTCAATTATCGAATGATAAGGTTCTGATAAGAAAGAGTGCTTCCGATTGCTATACTGTAAGTTATTTCAAACATTTGTCAGTTGGTAATTTTTTGTCTATCAAAGAGTAAGGTTCTGGCTGAATTTTTACTATCGCTATAATGGCAATAGTTTTCTTAATTACATATGAGGAAAACACTCAAGGTATGTACATTACAGGCCAGCCAGTGAAGGGAACAGCAGTAATAACAAACGACCAATCTATCCCTTTTAAGGGTAAGGCTAGATGAAGGGGTTTTTGATTTGTTTTGCAATGTAAACAAAATTCTTTCAAAGGAATCCAATTAGAAATACGTGGTTACGCTAAAGTGAAGTGGAGTGAAGGTTCTGGAGAAAACCAGAGTGTCTACTTTGACAAAGAAAAGTATTTTGAATCGATTATTGAATGTGTCGATACCAAAGGTAATGTTGAAGCTTTGCTGTAAGACATTTCATGTCATTGATAAAACATATTTTTGTAGGAACGGAACAAACCTTGGAGCCTGGCACCTACACCTACAACTTTGAATGTTTATTGCCATCAGAATGTCCTTCATCTTTCCAGAGCATATTCGGTTGTATACGATACGATACAAAAATAACAATATTTCGACCACTGAGGTGTAACAAAACGTATTCCATGGGATTCAATGTCTTGAGTATATTTGACTTGAATCATCTTCCTGAACTAAGGGTATGATTGACTGTGTGCTTATATCGGATCTCCAGTTATCTACCTACGAGTCACATTGCATTCTTTTGTTTGGCTTTTAGGTTCCGGCCGAGATGGAAGAGTATAAATTTTTTTGTTGTGGCCCATGCCAATCGAAGCCTCTCGTTATGTCCATGGACATACCTCAAAGCAGTTTTGTTCCGGGAGAATATATCCATGTTAATTCAAAACTTATTAATAATAGCAGCACACCTGTGGAGCGAGTGCAGATTGCTTTGAACCTTGTCGCTGTACACTCAGTTAGAAATCGTGTAAGGAACAAAATACAGAAAATAACTCTTGCTTCGCGTAAATACGGAGCATTGTCCAAAAATGTCCTTGAGTTCCAGGACAGACTGCAGGTGCCACCAACCCCTCCTACTTGTGAAAATCTTTGCCAAATCATTAAGATTACATATGAAGTTGAAGTTGCGGCTGAAGTGAAAGGAGTACATCATAGAAAGACCGTGTCGATACCAGTTGTTATTGGTAACATTCCGTATGTAGAAAACTCAGCTAAAATATCTGTTGAAGCTCTGATTTTAAACTTAAGAAATGGTGTGACACCAAGATCGTTGAGTCAGTGTGATATTAAAATTCGTAGGTCGAAAAAGTCGTCTTTTGGTTATGTTATTATAACTTTTCGAATTTTTTTCCTAGCTCCACCCTCGTATGAAGAAGCTCTTTTTGTCCAACCTCTGAAACCCAATCAAACCGGATCAAAGAAAGAAGATAAGACTTTTGGAAAGTTCACTCCGAAGTATGCTTTTTATGGCGCAATGGATCCGAGCTCTGGTAATGTTACACAGGAATATATTGAAATGATTGCAGTATAAACACTGCTGAAGATCACTGCTTATCGTAAAAAAGTCGTAGTTGATATAGTCAAGGTTTGGCCCAAACCCTCATGGTTTAATATAAATTGTTGCCTCTTTTCTATTAAAGTGACAAACATCTAATCTTGGTAGGCTTTTCAAAATAAAAAAGTCCTGAAAAAAATTTGGTTATTTTTCTGAGTTTCGCCGGACACGCTGCTTGTTTATTAAGGAACATATCAGACCGAGTTAATATTTCAAAATCAACAGTGTCACTTTCTATCAAGGGAGTTAGTAGTTTTAATAGTGACCTCTAAGATACTGCAATCCAACGGCCAAATGAAGAAAACAAAAAAGAAAGTCAGGAGTACTTTCTATCAAGTGACGTCTTCCCTGGAGTAATAGGTAAGCGACTTTGAATACAACATTAGTATTATCTTAAAATAAAGAAATCTTTAAAATAATTAAAATAGATAGATATATATAATATACTAGCTGACCCGCCCGGCGTTGCTCGGGTCAAACTTATTCAAAGCGTTGTTCCCACAGAAAGCTAGAAAAAAAAAAATAAAAAATTCTCGTGTCACAGTGTAAATTAAAAAAACAATGTTAAGGGTAGATGGCCCTTATCATTTACGGGTATGAAAAATAGATAGTAGCCGATTCTCAGACTTACTGAATACGCATATAAAATTTGGTAAAAATCGGTAAAGCCGTTTCGGAGGAGTTCAAGTTCGAACACCGTGACACGAGAATTTTATATATATCATATATAATATAATATTATCCTCATAGACCAACCAAAAATAGTTATAGTATCTGTTTGCAAGGATTCCGAAAATTAATAGGTGATGTTTTTATAAAATTACCTAGATCCCAACTAACAATCTCTCGAGAGCTAAACTCATGAAATCTGGAAAAAGCTCACATAAGATTAAGAATAAACATCTTGTTATGGAACTTAAACGGCTCTCATAACAGTTTTATTATAAGAGTTGATCAGTTTTGCTGCTTATAAGTACTTAAATATTATAGCTAGACCTATTTTTGTACTTGTAGGTAACAGGATTATATATAAATACTTAAAGTCCGATAACAATCTTGTTGTGAGAGTTAAGCTCTTAACATTGTTTTGAAGTATCTACAGTCCCATAACAAGACTTATTTAAGAGCTTAAGTCACTTTATACTTACATGAAAACCCTTATACGAGTTCTTTTTAAAACTTCTTATAACTAGAAACTGTGAAGAGTTCAAATAACAAAAGTCTTGTTGTATGTAATCTGACTGCGTTTTTTTGAACAACTCATCTTAATTGATCCTTGCAAGGATTCCTTATTATTTAGCAAACTAATGTCTGAGATAGATAATATTCTTGGTGCATGTTGCAAGCTGCCATTTAGAGACTTGTGTAAGTTCATTTTTCTGGTTTTCTGTCATCTTTATAGAAGGGAAAAAATATGGAATGAATTTTTTTTTATAATTAACGCGAACATCAAGGGGTTATGACTACCCTTATAATGTTGTAGAACACAGTGCGAGTATTTAGGAAAACAGAAGAGGATTTGAAAGGAGACATCGATGCCCGTTGCTTTTGAATTTTTGTGAATCGTAATGAAGGGAAAAACAGGGCCAGGAAGAGCATTCCACATTCGGGTAGTGCGACTAAAATAAGAATCTCTATACTTGATTGTACGCCCGAAGTTGGACTCAAGGTAAGACTGATGAGCATCCCTAGCGAGGCGGGTGTTGCGGCTAAATTGTTTCAGTGGAGGAATGCAACTGGCTATTTCACTAAAGCACTGTTTGTAGAAAAAGCGATAAATGAGACAGAGACAGGTGACTTTTCGACGATGTTCAAGAGAATCAATCGATTCTACGATTGAACTATCACCTATCAATTTTAACGCTCTATTTTGTACCCTATTAAGTAGGCGCAGAGATGTTTGAGGAGCACCTGACCAGATATGGGAGTTATACTCCAGTTTTGGGCGGATGAAGGCCTTATAAATTGTAGCCAGATCAGAAGAGGTGAAGAACTTCCTGCATCGTCTTAAGAAACCTAAGCATTTAGCAGCGTTTTTGGCGACTTCAAATATGTGGTAGTTCCAACGAAGATCATCGTTTACACACATACCAAGTACTGACAGTTTTTCGGTTTCTTCGATGCAGGTACCATTCATGGATAATGGCAATGGGGGAATGTTAAGCTTCAACGACAAGAGACAGCATTGAGTTTTCGAAGCATTGAATTCTACTCGGTTTTTAAGACCCCATGAAATAATGATGTCAAGGTCGGAATTCAATGAGCTTATCATACGCAACCGTTCCAGTTCCACATCCGAAGAGCAGGGACGTGAATTTGGAAACGAATATGAAAAGCTGAGGGTCGAGTCGTCACCAAAACAGTTCAGCGGATTAGAAGTTTCAGATAAGAGATCATTTATGAAAATGAGGAAAAGAGTCGGAGACAAAACGGAGTCCTGGGGCACACCAGGGTTTATAAATTTTGTATCAGACTTGAAGTCATCCAATACAATTTGTATTGAACGGTCGGAAAGGTAGTTTCTAATGCAACGAAGAAGAGACTCATCGATACCAAAAGCACGCATTTCCGATAAAAGAGCCTGATGCCAAACTCTATCAAATGCTTTAGAAATATCAAGCGCAATAATCTTACTTTCTCCAAAACAATGTAAAGATTGGTTCCAATTTTCGGTGAGATATGCCATCAAATCACCAGTGGACCGTTTGCTACGAAAGCCGTACTGACGGTCATTAAGAAGCTTTTGTTCTTCAAGATATTTCATATACGATTTATCAACGTCTCCATGATCTTGGAAAGAAGGGACGTTAGTGCAATTGGACGGTAATTGGAAGGGGAGGAAGATTCGCCTTTTTTAGGGACCGGCTGCGGCTGGACAAATGCAGTTTTCCATCTGCTCGGAAAAATCCCAGCAGAATAGGAAAGATGGAAAAGTTTTCGCAGTGGTTTTGCCAGCGTAGAAGAACACCTCTTCAGAATAACGGCGGGTATACTGAGATCTTTGAGGACTCTCGCAACCGAGCGAGTTCGAAAAAATATCTGCTTCATAGCAGAATTTACTGTCTCAAGCTCAGGTGGAGCCAATATGCTATGAGGAAGTGTCGAGTTGGCAGCAAATTGAGCTGCCAGCAAATTGGCTTTGTCGATGGAGCTAACATATGGAGAGTCATTGAAGACGAGCGTTGGAACCGATGACGTGGTCGAGTTCTTAATATTCTTAACAAAAGACCAAAAGTTTTTACTTCCTTTTGGACACAATAGTATTTTTCGCCTTACTTTTTGGTCATGTAAAAACTTAGCCCTTTGTATTTGAGCATTACAGATATTTCTTACCCGTTTGAACAAATTTCGGTTTTCTATAGTAGCTTTAAATTTTCGAAAACTACTTTCTCGATCCCTAATCGCCTCTTTACAGCTTGAATCAAACCACGAATTCTCTTTGGGGATGATACTTTTTGTTCTGTGAGGAACAAAATTTCTCATGCCGTTGAGAATTACGTTAGATATCATATCACCTGATGCATCAACGTTTCCGTCGAGAAAGCACAATGACCAATTAACTTCGAAAGAAATTATTCAGGCCGTCCCAATTGGCTTTCTCATATTGCCGCACAGTTCTTTTAGGGACTTTATCTTTTTTTATCGTGACGGAAAGCGAAAAATCTACCGATATGACACAATAGTCCGATCTGCCTAAAGGAGATGATACTACAACCCTGTATTTTTCGGGATAACAAGTGAGAAATAGGTCAAGAGTATATTGGCCGCATGGCCTTCAATATCAGGAACCCGAGTGGGCTCATCAACAAGTTGAGTTAATTCGTTAAACTCAGCGAAGATCTCAACACATTTTTCTGCGGGTGTTGTATGGCCAGAATGTCGAAGCCAACCAGAATTGTGTACATTGAAATCGCCCGCAATTGCGATTTCAGTGTGAGGATAAAGGGCAACAATTCTTATTATGGAGTCAGATAGCGCATCAAACTCGTTCGAGGTTGAATTGCTATCTAAATAATAGCAATGATTTGAATAATGAATGATTTGCTTGCAGACTGTGACTTTTAACCACATGAAATTGAAGTTCGTATTAGAACAGAGGCCGTATTGTGGTAGAAGTTGGTAAGCAATATCATTTCGAACATATACGGCGAGGCCATGGGAAGAAAAGAAAAATGGCACTAAGCTATATCCAGGCAGGTTAAACTCTGATGGATCAGAATCAACACCCACCTGTGTTTCACTTAGTGCCAAAACAGCTGGCCTAGCATTCGATCTTAGCCCCCTAATGTTGCTAAAATCGACCCGAAATCTACCCGACATTTTAATTCACAAAAATACACAAAACAAAATATCAAACGTAGACGCTAACTAAGTTGAATCAACAAGTGTATATCCTATTAGAAAACCAAATCAAATTACTAGCTGTGTTATGCCCAGCTAGCAACTTGATTTTAGTTCACCAACGGGATCAACACCGTTGATTGACTATCCGCCTTACAAACCCACATCCTCATTGACTGCACACACTGCCTAGATAAGAAAAGAGATTATCAAATCGAAGAAATGTGTGCAGTCACTGGGTCTGCGAGAGTGATATGGGGGAGGAGACGATGTAAGGTAACGCACTTTGTGTTAGGGTTATTGTTAATGCGGCTTTTTTTCTTCTTTATCTTTATTTTTAACTTTCACAGCACTGAATGTAATTGCACAAGTTTTTTTCCGGCTGGAAAGATTTTAGTTTTATTGTTATTTTAATTTTTGGTTGGACTATTTTTTTTTTTTTCGCTTTTTTTTTTTTTTGATTATTTGTTTGGGTAGTGGGAAGTGGCACTGGAGAGTTTTTCGGACACTTAGTGCGGCGCGTGTTGCTACGTTCGATGGCAGATCGACACTCAAAATCACCTCCTTCGTCTAATAAATCGCCGTCGAATTCAGATAGGGCATTATTATTTGAAATCTCTCCTGAATCCTGATAAGTAAGATATATTATTGATTCCAGGAAATTCAAAAAGCGTACTAGCTTTTACTTTGCCATCAGTGGATTTTAGTAGGTACAGCACGAAAATTGTCCAATATTTTTTTTTGACATTGAATGTTCGAAGCTTCCTTATTAAAATTTAGGCTCAATTTCTTTGGCACAGTTACTCTTAAGCATTTCAGAAGGTGTTTCATATTCGTTGTTCCTTGTGAATCAGTACGTAATCTAAGTCAACTTTGCTGAAGCTAATATTTAGATTAGTGTGATCGCCTTTTCTATCTTAGAGAAAAAATAGTACTTAGAGGAAAAAATAACAAGAGGGAAAACCACACTAACACATTGATACCTCCCCACAAGCTGGTGCACGCACTCATTCACAAAATTTCACTAGCACCACTTTATATTCGGATCTCAACACTGAGCTTACAGAAAATCGTACCAGTACTACTTTATTCTCGTCTTGGAACCGGTTTTTGTTTTTTTTTCTTACTTTTAGTTACCTAAGGCTACGTCTGGCTGAATTTTTGGAATCAAAACTTTTTTTTTGGTTTGTAAATAGAATTTATTTCTGATTATTTACTTTTTTAAGGATTTGAAAATAAAAATTGAAGCATCAAAATATTAAAATATTTTCTTTTACTTGTTAAAGATTTCTCTGAATACTCTCCTCCTTTCTATTTCTTTTTTTTTTAAACGTTTCTTAAGAGAAATAGACAGAAAAGTATGACTGCTTAAAAAATATGTACTACTAAACCAAAACAGTAACAAATAAATATGAATTCATTTTGCATTTGTTTGATGAAAGAGATTGCAACTTAAGTTTTCGAATCTCTTCTTGAAGCTGTGTTGAAAATTTAAGCAGTTAATTAATTGAATTTAAAAAAAAAAATCAAAAGTAAAATAAGTGAAAGCGGATATCAAACTATGTAGACATTTTTTGAAAAACTTATCTCAGTCAAAATATTGAAATGCAGCAATCTTGTAGATATTATGCAGAGTTCAGAAAGCCTTCATTCATCTCTGATAAAAAATAAGTTTTTCAAAAAATGTCTACATAATTTGATATCCAACTTTTGGTATTAATAAAAAGTTAAGACAAATAACCGCGCACCTTCTTCGCGAATCACAATATAATGAGTCCCAATAAATTCGGTATAGTTGCATGTTTATGAGTTTTCACATCTTGCCCAGCTTTACAAAGAAAAAAAAAATAGAGTTTTTAAAAAACAATAACTTTGGTGTTGCTCAAACCCTGCCCTTAAAAATTTTTCAGTAGTGTGGTGAAAACTAAATTTCAGGTTATGTTTTAAATTGCCAAGCGTCAAATGAAAATAAACTCACCATACATATACTTCCACAACTTTTTCGCGCCTTTTTGCTGCAGCTCACACGTATTCACAGATGGATGCTGCGATTACAAAAACAACAATGTAAACAAATGGAAGTTGCGGGGCTAGAGACGTATTGTACCACTGGCTTGCATGCTTTTGGAATCAATTTTCAAAAGCGGGGTCCACACTGTCCAATTTGGTGTCAAATTTGTTGGATGAAAAGTTGGACGGAAAAACCCATAGCGTCCACAGTCATCAAACAAGTCGTCAAACTTCATTCTGGTCAGAATTTCAACCATGAAGGACATAGCAGTAGCAGAGCAATTTAGGGATGAAATCTTAGAAAAGCAAGAAAAACAAAAGAAATGTGTAGGGACTAAAGAGGTGGACTACCTGAAAACATCATAAATATGCCGGAGAAAGAATATTCTTTCCGTACGATGTGCGCTACCTGAAAACAATTGGAAATAATCAACTTTAATTGAAATAAGCCATAAACAAAAGCAACCCTTTACTTTATAGTAATTTAATGATAATTACATTTTGGTACTACCAAACTATTTATATTATCCATTCATCGTAATTAGCATTTTGTAGGTATATGCCCATCAAGGAAAAAATATTTTTCCTTGCGACGCTCACTACTTGAAAGCATTGTATATTCCTATTTCAATGCGCCTACCAAGGAAAATATTTTTTCCGTGCGAGGTCCACTACCTGAAAATCTCATAAATTCCATTTTCAATGTGCCCAACAAAGAAAAAACATTTTTTCCTTGCGAGGTCCTCTACCTGAAAATATCATAAACTTCTTTTTCAGCTCAACCAACAAGAAAAAAATATTTTTTCCGTGCGATGTGCACTACTTGAAAACATTTTTGAAATGAAATTTCTTCCATGTTTGACGACTAGCGTCCACATTCATCCAACTTGTTGTCCAACTTGCAAAAATATCAAAAAAAATTTAAAGCCATCCAACAAATTTGACAAGCCGCTTGATGAGCGGCCACATTATCAAATTTGTTTGACAAACTCGATGCGTGACAAACAACTTGGACAGTGTGGACCCCGCTAATGAACCGCTTAGTCGCTTCATGTTGAATCCAGGGGGCGATACCTGTTTCATTTACACTTAGATCTAAAAAAGCATTTGAGCTCCTATAAAAAGTATTTTGCTCTCATAACTAAACTCTGATTCTTGGCTTTTACAAACTCTGTTCCCTTAATAGTCTTGTAAGAAGAGTAAAGATAACTTTGCTCTCATAAAGGTGTAAATTTAAGATTTGAGCTCTTGTCAGCGGTAGCCATATTACAAAATGCAAACAGAATATTTCGATGTGCTTTTAGAGTTACCGTCCATAAGAAATTGCAACTTCGATGAAATAACTTAGCAGGCTTTCCAAATTTAAATACTGAGTTAAATTTTTTGCGTGGCTTGTTTATGTTTTCATTTTGTGTTGCGACTGCAATAAATATATATTTTGTATAGTTACAAAATAATATTAAGGTGCAGGCCATATAGTCAATTAAAAAACAAATTCGTCATAGTTTTCTGCAATGAAAAGATTGTGAACATGTTTCTGTTGGCTTTCCATTTATATGCTATGCGTTGGCCTTTTCACACGTATGAGAAATTTGTCTCTATCTGAAGACAATAGTCTTACAAAATTATGGACATTTTCGGCACACCACTTCTGCCGGTCGTGTAACGCTAACGATAACTAAATAAAATAAATTTAAATAAATTTTTTCTGTCTGTTCTCGTCACTATACACTATTTGTCAGAATCGTGTAAATGCTTGCCACTCATTTATGACATCAAAATACTGACAGAGAACTTGATGTAAAATGCTATCAGTTCACAGTATGACAAAAACTGACATGTTGCCAAAAAGAATGAAATTTTAATTTTTTCTGACAGGCTGTCAGTATTTTCTGATAGAAACTGATGGAGTCAAGATTTCTGTATGTTTTTGACAGCATATGCAATTTTCTTGGTTAAAAAAATATTGACAGAACACTTTTTAAAAAAACTGGCAGTATTATAGCCCGCACTGAACCAAAAAGGTACATGACTTGAAGGAAAAACTCCATGTTTTTAAAGAAAAAATTCCAAGGGATAAGAATTGAGTAAACACACGTTTTATGAATTCGTTCCTACGACTAAAAAGGTTCCTAAAATTATTGATTCCTGCATTAAATTAATGATTAAAATTCATTGAAAATTTCTTGCAATAATTCACAAAACATATGACCTCTTTCATTCGATGTAAGAAGTAAACATTAAAATTCATTATTGTTTGCTTTAATTTCATGTACTTTGTCATTCTGTTACTGTATTTTACATTTATTTTATGACCTTCAGACATAATTTGAAGGAACAAATCCACTGGTTTAATGTAAACAATAATAAAAATCATGCTTATTGCGTTCTTAAAAAGTGTGAGCTATTTCAAACAGAATAATATGAGAAATTCATGGAACTCATGATACTTTTCATTAATTTTATGACATCGGCCTTTGTTTTTAATGATTTTATTCATTTATTTATGCTTTAGGAAATGTTTCCTTTTTGAATGACACAAATTATACATTTTTTGTGAGAAGTATGACGATTTTCATTGATTCAATAAATGTCGCTATATGTGAGAGATCATTCAGTTAATAAAAACGTACCTGCGCTCGACGTTGGGTCAAGAAAGATTGTCTGGCCTAGCGATTTTGTCGATTGAACGCTATATAGGGATATAGCATGACTCCTGTCATATGAAAATATAACTTCGCAATGATAAAACGCGGAAAGTACATCTTTAAATAATCTTAAAGTAAGGACAGCCTTGATTTACTATCGAGTACTTTGTTTCATTTCTGTATTTGAGCAAATATTTTTGAATAAACAATTTTTATCTTAAAGAAATATACTAAGTAGGTACTTATATACTTTGGGAAACAATAAATAGATAGATTTATTTGTATGCCCATTTGTCCATTTTATTTTCAGAGCTTGGTTAGAGCATTTTTCATCAGGGGCGCAGTTTTAAAAGCTCGCACCCAGGGCATAAAAGCCTAGTTACGACACTGTATGTCGTCGTTCTCCACAAAGGCACCAGCAGCGCCAGAACCCTCGTCGGTTTTGGAACCATCTGTGAAGATTCGATAACTTACCGTTCTTTCCAGGATCAGATTCTGGAGCGAACCAGTCCTGATCCGAAGGAAAGTTCACTGAGTATTTTTGAAGCAGTTTGAGCTTTGGGATCATCGTGTCAGACGGCATATCCATTAGATGTGAGTCAAAAGATATGCTGCTAGCGAGTTCCTCAAAGCCCCAGTGCGAATTGTGCCAGAGACCACATCGCTTTAAACGAGAAATGGTCTTGAGAGTTCCACCCAATGATGTAGGTATCAAGGGGAGGAAGATTGTTCTTGCACCTTAAATGTATTGTCTTCTGTCTGTGAAAGAAAAAACTCGTCAATGACTAACAAAATAATAGATAAAAACAGCTTATCTCCCTTCTCACACAAACGCAATAGATACTTTCCTAGTAAAAGATATTATTCGATGACGTTATACGTGCTGACGTTTGGCTGATTGGAAAAAGTATTGAAAACAACAAAAATGTGATAAGGTTCCGATGCGAAACACTGCTTCCCATTGAAAGTAATTATAAATATGCTGACGGACTTTCTTATTTTCAGTTAGTCGAAAGTCCGTAAAGCATCAAATTCGTGTAAAATTTCAATTGCAGCAATGGGTATCAACTTCCTAATCACATATGAGGAAAACCCTAATGGAATGTACGTCGCAGGCCAACCAGTAAGGGGAAGAGCAGTAATAACCAACGATCAGTCTATACCATTCAAAGGTAAGGTTCGATAAAAAGACTTTTTGATTTGTTTTGCACTGTAAACAATGTTCTTTAAAAAAGGTATCCAATTGAAAATACGTGGTTACTCCAAAGTGAGTTGGAGTGAGGGTTCTGGAGAGAGCAGGAGACACTACTATGACAGAGAAAAGTATTTTGAATCTGTTACTGAATGCGTCGATACCAAAGGTAATGTTATAGCTTAACTGCGCAAATCGATTCATTTCATGTGATTTTTGAACATTTTGTTGGTAGGAAAAGAACAAAGTTTGGAGCCTGGAACCTATACTTACAACTTTGAATGCTTATTGCCATCCGAATGTCCTTCGTCTTTCCAGAGCACGTACGGTTGTATACGATACGATACCAAAATAACAATTGTCCGACCATTGAAGTTAAACAAAACTTATTCTATGGGATTTAGTGTGTTGAGTTTATTTGATTTGAATCATCTTCCTACACTGAGGGTAAGTTTGGTCTCTGAATGAGAAATACTTATTCACACTTTGTTTTACTTTTAGGTTCCGATGCAAGTTGAGGTGACCAAACACTTCTACTATGGTCCATTCAAGTCAAAGCCTCTAGTTATGTCCTTGGACATTCCCCAAACAAGTTTCGTCCCGGGAGAATATATAAACTTTAATTCAAAACTTGTCAATAACAGCAGTGCAACGATAAATGGAGTGGTAATTGCATTGAACCTTGTTGCTGTACACTCAGTAAGACATAGCGCAAGGACAAGAATGCAAAAAATTTTGCTAACCTCACGTAAATATGGAGCATTTTCTAAAAATGTCCTTGAGTTTCGGGATAGACTGCAGGTGCCACCAACTCCTCCTACTTGTGAAAATCTTTGCCAAATCATTAAGATAACATATGAAGTTGAACTTACGGCTCAAGTGAAAGGGATGCATCTTAATAAGAACATTTCGATTCCAGTTGTCATTGGTAACATTCCGTATGTGGAAAAGTCAGCAAATGCATCTGTAGACGCTCTAATTGCAAACCTAACAAATAGTGTTGCTCCGGGACTGGGTAATGCTTGGAATACTGAAATTCGTAGGTTGTGAAAATTATTATTTTTATTAAATCACAATTTTTCTTTTTCTTAGCTCCACCTTCGTATCAAGAAGCTGTTTTTGTTCAACCCTGGGAATCTAGTGAAACGGGATCTAAGAAAGAGGATAAGTCTTTTGGAATGTTCACTCCGAGGTATCCCTTTTATGGCACGATGGATTCGAGTTCCAGCGAAGTTTCGAAAGAAGATCTTAAAATTGAGAAAGACTAAATTTTGTCAGCTCAAAAGCTAGGAGCCCTACTCGCCAGAAGATGTACTCGGCCTATCAAGGTTTATAGTTTGGAATTGGCCCAACGACGCCACGTTGAGTTTAATCTTTGGTCTTTATATTGTCTTTTGCAGTTTCATAATAAACTCAGAGACTAGTTGCTATGAATTACTATGACCCAATCAATATTTAAAACTGGAAAAAGTTACTGAAAATAAATACATAGAAATAGAACTTTTTTTTTTTAATTGAACGGAAAAATATACTCATGGACGATGCAAACAAAAATACAACGAAGTCAGAAACAAGTACAAGTTCTTTTACCCATAATAGTTGTGAGTGTGTCTTGAGGTGGAAAAGTCTAGACCGTCCGAATATTCGAAAACTGAATACTTTTATGTCGTTTTTGTTGCGTCATCTGGAAACCCTCCGAAGCTTCAAATCAAACGTGCCTCAGTTGCTCTTCTGAAATGCTTCTGGACGGGAAACCATAAACGCACTTATCGAATTTAATTGAATTGTATCTGCCCCCCATCGAATAAAAAGAAACACGGGGCCTCTAAGTCGGTTGAGGTCTTCTTCCTCTATATTGTGCCATCTAAGACGAAGTCTTCCTCTTCTGCGATTTCCCTGCAATATGCCTTTGACAACCCGTCGATGCGGAGCTTTGATTTGCATCCGCTCCACATATGTATACAGCCATCGTATTCTCGCAATGCGTACTCTTCTAGCTATGCAAATGTCGGGCAACAGTTGGTACAGTTCATTGTTCCATCTTCTCAACGAATTGTCTTCGCATCCGATAATTCCTATTACTTTTCTTTCCAAATCATCCGCTTTTGATAAAGTCCACGCTTTCTTAATTATTCCAGTAATGCTTTACGGCGCGCGCTTACTGGCATAATTAAGGTCCTATAAAGGGCTACCTTGGGCTTTCTAGAGCGGGTTTAGTATCTCGGTTGCCTTCTTAACCCAAAGAAGCAACGATTGGCAAGAGTTATTCTCCGTTTGATCTCCGCACTGATGTTGTTTTCCGTGTCTATAGCGGGTCCTAGTTATAGACGAAGTCCTGTTCTACCTGGAAGTTATGTCTGTTTATTGTGACGTTTTGCCCAATTCGTCGATGTTCGGTGTCCTTGTTTGATGACAATGACAACATACACTTCGTTTTGCCTTTATTAAGCTTCAAACCCATTTTAGCCGCTTCTGTTTCAGCACCTATGACATCACGCTTTTTTCTTCCCATTACGTCAATATCGTCTGCGTAATAGAGTAATTGTTCAGACTTTTAAAAGTACATACCTGTCAACTCTAGCGATTGTAGCTTTCCGACGTCATATCTCTTCATAGCGTTGGTTCGCGCGAGTCGTGAACAAGATATCCTCATTCGTACCTTGGCTGCAACAAGGTAACGATCCGAGTCAAAGTTGGCCCTCGGAATGTTCGGACATCTATCACACGGGAAGAGTGCCGTGCGTCGTTCGCAACAAGGTCAATTTGGTTGATGGTAGATTGATCTAGCGATCGCCATGTACCTTTACCCAATGTCCTAATTGGCAGCCATCGCGCGACAGAACAACGGGCGACGGACGCTGCATCGGACGATCAAAATATCAAACAGCAATAACCCTATTGTGTGTCCTTATTAACACAGGAAAGCGATCGCGCGATGGGGTAGCACGGTCGCAAATGTTTGTTTCATAATCGTTCAAGCTTTATCATTAATGCTTTTCATATTCAAAGTGTATACTCATGCGACCGCAGCTACGAAAAGTAGTCTAGTTGCTTCAAATCAACCAATTTGATTTTCGTCGCGTTGCTCTTAGCAAATAGCAAGGGAAAATGGAATTCGAAGACAATTTAACTAGTGAAATTTATTTGAATCCTATTTTATGTATGTAATGTGTATATTGGTAAAAATATCTTGTTGGCTTCGCAGCTTTGGGTACAAGTGGTGGAACTTGCCAAATCTCAGCCGGCTTTTATGCATTTATTTTATTTGACGTTTTTGTATTTTTTTTTATAATAGAGAACTATGCAGCCTGGTCGCGCGATCTTATGAGCATCTTGCGACTGGTATTAGGACACTCATTGTGGTAGCACTACAAACAAGCAACGCGACCGACCAAAGTTCATCGTTCAATCGCGCGACGCAACTCCAAAGGACATAGCCTTATGAGTTTTGAGTTGTTGAAAGCGTGTACTACTTAGTTTAAACCCGCAGCAAAATTGATTAGCCTGAGTCCGTTTTCGGAGGTTTTGTCATGCAGGCTATTCTTTCCCCCTTCCCTAGATTTAAGATGAAATCGCCCAGAACGATGTTCACGTCATGTCTAGGGTACTATACTCTAGGCCCATATGGTTCTTCGAGGAGCACTTAGAAACAATCTTTGGAGATATCGTCTCTCTCTTCTGGGGTGGCATTTTAGCCCTAACACGGATGGACATAATAAGCTCATTTACTTCATTTTGGCTGGTAACTTTATCCCTGAGTCTACCTCTAACGACAAATCTAACCCAAATAATGGTTTCTGTTGTCTGTAGTAGTCGCCAAAAGAGATTAGCAGTCTTCCATCTTATGCAAAAAGGTTAGATCGGTTCGAGACAAGAAAAAATTCGCACCGGAGCAGGATTCTATCTTCCTTCCTTTTAGGCGGGAGGGGAAGTTTTATAAAAAATTTACTTAGTTTTTCAAAGCAGTTATTAAAAATCAACTAAGTCAATTACGATCACATTACAACATTATTGAAGGCTTATAGTTTTTTTTTAAATTCACATTTTAGTTCAAAATTTTTAAGTGAATAGTTTTTAAGTAATCAAGTCTGAAAATGAAAATTTTGAAGAAAAAATTTTTTTGATATAAAACCTCGCGAAAGGCGATACCTACTCATAAAAAAACATTTTTTTCTTTGCTACTACTGGGAATCGAACCTCTAACATAACGCGTTATAGGCAGAAACGCTTATCGTTAAGCCACAGTCACCACCAGGATGATATAATAGCCAATTAAGTTATTGGTCCATTGGGAGGTGGATCTTCGACAAACTATTCTGTGTGCTGTATTCATAGCCGTTTGCTTGCCACTCTAATTTATTTTTACTTGCTATTATAGGTACTATATGGTAGGCTTTGCAATCGTACAGAAAAAAATGTTTGAGATAACAATTAAATATGATATTAAAAAAAGAAAGGCATTTTTAGATTTTCGCTTATTTGGAATATTTAATTTAATTTTTTTCAATATTTTGAGTGATTTAATTCAATATTAGTAATTAATGTGTAATTGGCAACCGTTGATCAAAAAACATATTAAGAGCGAATACTAAGCCTTAAAATTTTGGTATTGTACCTAGCACACAATCGCAAGTTGGTTGGACCCAGTCGTGCCCATTTTTATTTTATTTACACTCATAGCCCAAACCTAATTGCACTCTTGTTTCTGAACTTAATTTTAATTTGAATTTCTATTTCGCTCTAAAATGTGTAGGTACTAAGAAAGAAAACGGAAATACTGAGAAAATTACGCTGCTTCGGAAATCAGTTATAGGCCGGATATCGATTTGGTGAGTCAAAAACCTTAATGCTTTTGGAGATAATTTTTGTTGTTTCTAGTCTAGAATTTCGTTGGGCTTCGATATCAGACTATCAGTGTACTTAATCATGTGAGTCCCATAACCATATTACAATATTTGAAGTACACATGACTCTGACTCGTCGTTGTTTTGCATCTTAAATGAATCACCAACCATAGCCACTTGTCAACGCTTTTATTGTTTAGTTCCTTCTGTGAGATAAGAAAAAAGATTTATCAACTGTGATAGTCTTAAAACGTAATACAGAAATAACGCAATTACTAATTGAATCGTAACTTGATTTCTTTTTTCTTTTAGTTGACTCAATGTCATTCAGATATGCAGCAAAATTATATTGTTCTCTATATTGCCAAATTTGATTTTATTTCAAAAACGGGCACAGTCAAAAAATAGATTTGGTATGAATATAAGCTCTGATCATGGTGGATAAACAAATTTTTGCATTAGTCCAATTAACTATACAAGTTCGAAAAGAGGGCGATCAACTCTCTAAGCCCCCATGTTGGGGACTAGAGGTTGAACAAATTTCTGGTCTCAGTGGTATCACAATGGGCCCTCTGAAGTCATAACGCGTCAGACTCCGTACCCTGAAGACCACATTTAATAGAATCTACCCTAATCTCAAATTAGTGAAGTCAAACTGGTTTTAAAAATGCTGAAGAAAAATAAGAGTAATAGCTATCGTAAGCATATTGTTTTAAATCTTTAATTCACTCTACTTAATTTGTATTCTATGTTTACATAGACTTTTGTTTATAATAATTTATTATCCTCAATTAAAACGTTCAAGATTTAAGATATGTATAACATACAGTGCTCCACAAAAATCTGCGTACAACGATGACATATTGAAAAAAGTAGCTGTTATTCACACACTGTGGGTGATACATTGTTATATTAGGTATATTTCAATAAAACAATGTTCAAGGTTTTGAAATATAATAACATCTATAAACTAAATTTTCTTTAATAAAATAAAATAAATACAAATAACGAAAAAGCTTTAAAAATCGTCCACAAAAGTTTGCGTACAGAATATTTTATGCTTGCATTACATACTGTTTAGGTAACTGTTAATCTTTTTGCAAAACAGGTTTGTTTCTACAGGCTTTGTTTGTGCTTATCACTTGTGGAAAGTAGTTGTTTGTATTTTTTTTCTGTGAAAAAAAACTATAAAATGGCAAATAAAGAGTTAAGTTTAAGTGAGCGGCAGTTAATTATTGATCTGAACATAAAAAAAAAATGTCCTACTCGGAAATATCAAAAATAACTTCTAGAAGCCGGTCAACGATTCAAACAACAATAAATCGCTACAAAAATACGGGAAAAGTTGATTCAAGACCAGGATCTGGCCGACCATCGAAGATCTCTGTGAGAGATAAGCGTGCAATAAAACGGATGGTGGACCAAGATCCTTTCACAACGACTAACTCGGTAAGCGCACAACTTGAAAAATATAACAAAATCAAAGTGCATCCAGAAACGGTAAGAAGAGTTATAGTTCAAGAGGGGTTGAAGTCATGCACACCCAGGAAAAAACCATTTGTCAATAAAATCAACAGGCGCAAACGACTTGCCTTCGCAAAGGAGTATGTTGACAAACCTCCGGATTTCTGGCGAAAAGTTATATTTTCGGACGAGTCGAAATATAACATTTTTGGGTCTGACGGTCGTTTGAAGGTGTGGCGAAGACCAAACGATGCCCTTAATCCTAGGTACACTATCAAGAATGTAAAGCACGGTGGTGGAGGAGTTATGGTATGGGGCTGTATGACGTCTTCAGGGGTCGGAAAACTGGAAATAATCGAAGGGATCATGGGTCAATATGTTTATATTGACATACTCAAACGAAATTTAAAAACTAGTGCCGAAATACTGGGTATTGCAAACGATTACTATTTCCAGCAAGACAACGACCCCAAACATACCGCACATAATACGCGTATGTGGCTGACATACAACACTCCCCACTTGCTACGAACCCCAACACAGAGTCCAGATATGAACCCCATTGAGAATCTATGGGATGCTTTGGAAAGGAAGATTCGCATTCACGATATCCGAAATAAACCTCAGTTAAAAGAAGCCTTATTATCTGAATGGAATAATATTAGCAGTTCTTATACAGAAAAACTTGTAGGGTCTATGCAAAACCGCTTAAGAGAGGTCATAAGGCTTAAGGGATATCCGACGAAATACTGACACCAAAAGTAGTACAAAAGAATAATTATTTTTCCTTTTTTCTAACATTTTTTTCATATCTTTTGCAGCAGTACGCAAACTTTTGTGGATCATTTTCAAACGTTTTTTTTGTTTCAATTCGATTTTTTTTTTGACTAAGGAGTATTTTGTTTATTTATGTTATTAAAATTCAAAATCTTGAATACTGTTTTATTGAAATATACCCTTCAACAAATTTTAACACTTAGCGTTTGTGAATAACAACTACTTTTTTTAATATGTCATCGTTGTACGCAGATTTTTGTGGAGCACTGTATGTATATTGATTTTCCTTCCACAACGTATATAACAATAGGTTATGAGCCCAGAACAACGCCAAGGAAAATAAATATTTTGAATAAACGAAGAATTACTTCGGATATTTGTTGTGTACAAATAAGTAATTTCTTATCATTTAAATAATTATTTTTATTTCTTGATATTGAGAAGGACCGCACATAAGAACATCCATAATAAGCTATGCTGAGTAATCTTCTGGCCACCATTGAAAAATTAAAAGGACGAGAAAAAAAGTAGCACTAGGAAATTTGTTATTTGTTATTTGTAAGGCTCTGGGAATCAGTTCAGGGTACCGAAACCGATGGTTCAAAAATTTCAAAAACATCTTTAATTTTATCAATTGATTCTGCTAATTTTGTTCATATTGAAGATGCTCAAAATGCAAATGAAGTTTGGGAGAAATTAAAAACAATATTTGAAGATAAGGGTAGAGTACGTCGTATATGTTTAATTAACAATTAAACAAAAACAATTCAAGTTCAATGACGAGTGGATTGCGTGTTTCTTACTAGGTGGTTTATCTAAAAAATTTTCACCGATGGTTATGGCATTAGACAATGTTGAAGTTACAGCTTACAGCTCAAAGGATGCTGTAAGTGACAGTAGCGGCAACAAGTTTAATGAGTTTCTAGAGGACATCGGCGCATTCATTCTAAATGGAAGGGGTTTTAATGATAAAACGGGCGAGTATACGTTTGTGTCAAACAGAGGTTCATCAGTTGTAGATTATTGCTGCCCGTCATACACTGCTCTGGAAATGATTGACAACTTTTCGGTGGGATGTACAACATTGTCGGATCACATGCCACTGGTATTGGATATAAAAGCATCTCAAGTTACTGCCGGACAATCTGTAACATACCTTCTCCCCAGGCTCAAATGGTCAAACAGTAGAAGTGCTGCATACTTACAAAAAACTCATGATATAACTACTGAAAACATCATGCCAAATTACAAAATTGAGTCACGATGCCTCGCCTTAAAGGAATGCATCTACAAAGCACATGAAAATTCTAGTTCAGCCAATATTAAGTTTGAAAAAAAGAAACCGTGGTTTGACATTGATTGCCACATGAGTAGGAAAACATCACTTAAACTACTTAAGATTTATAGAAAATTCAACCTCGACGCATGCAGAAAAAACTATTGTGAAGCAAACCGAAAGTATAAAGTCTTATGTAAAGAGAAACAACGATTGTACTACCAAAGTATTGCAAGCCAACTTTCTGGTATCAACTCTGCAAAGGACTGGTGGAAACTTGCAAAGGAAATTCGTGGTAGTTCTACGAGTACTATACCTCAAATCACGGCTATTGAGTTCATGTCTCACTTTGAAAGTGCCCTAAATTATGATGGTACACAAAATAGTGTGTTAATCCAAGACACGCCTTCTGTTTTTATCGCCGAACTTGATAGCTCATTTGAACTACAAGAACTCAATTTGGTTATAACTTCTGCAAAGGATAACAAAGCTCCGGGTATAGATGGTATACCCTACGAATTTTATAAATATGCTAGTGACAGTTTTACCACCGAAGTACACGCTTTTTTCAACGAAATTTTCGAAACTGAAACAATACCCTCCTCTTTCAAAAAATCAATTATTTACCCGCTTTTCAAAAAAGGTGATGCAAAATGGTATCCAACTACCGAGGACTTTCGTTTCTAGATACCCTCTATAAATTATTCACCTCTTTAATTCTAAACCGACTAACAACCTGGATTGAGAACAATAATATACTCAACGAATACCAGGCCGCTTATCGAAACAACTATAGCACCATCGATCAGATCTACAATCTTTCATGTATGATTCAAATTCAACTAAGTCAGAAAAAAAAACTGTATGCATGGTTTGTTGATTTGAAAGCGGCTTTCGACAGCATCAACCGTCAAGCCCTGTTTCACAAGCTAGCTGCTTTAGGTATTTCGTCGAAAATGATTTCAATAATGAAACTACTCTTTCAGGATACAGTTGCAGCAGTTTGGGATGGACATAAAAAATAAATAGGGTGGCGCAACAGAGCGAGGAGCCCTTGGGCCTAGCGCATTTCTCACAACCATCCCTTGTGAGAGGGAATGGAGGGGACCTACAATTTTCTGCCGGTTCCGAACGGCTAATCGAGAAAGCGCTTTTCATGGCAATGAATACTAACGGAGGACTTGCCAATTCCTCGCGAAAGGCGATACCCGTAGAAAAAACATTTTTGCCTCTGGTGGGATTCGAACTCGAACCTCTGGATTAACAGGCGGACATGGTATCCATCACACCACGGGTACCACATAATGCATGGGATGGACATAATGCATCAAATTTCTTCAGCACGAGCAAAGGTGTTAAACAAGGATGTGTATTAAGTGCTTTATTGTTTATCCTGTTTTTAAATGACCTACACTCTGAACTTCCCATCGGAATATTTTTCGAAGGACTTGGAATAAACGTTCTTTGGATGCCGATGACATTGTGCTCTTAGCCGACAGTCCCAACACGCTGCAAACTATCATCAATAAGTTCAGCACCTATTGCCAAAAATGGAATCTCGAAGTAAATTTAGACAAGTCTGAGATTGTTATATTTAGAAATGGAGGTCGCAGAGCAGCCAGTGAAGCATGGTACTTTAACGAAGCTGAAATCAAAATAACAAACCAATACAAGTATCTTGGCGTCATATTTACTTACAATATGTCATGGTCCGAACATCTGACAAAAAGACTGGCATCATCGAAAAATGCAATAAACGCTACTTGGCCAAAATTCATAAAAAATAAATACGTTTCACACTCAGCCAAATTTAAAGTGCACGACGCAGCTACAAGATCGATAATGTATTATTGTTCACAGGTGTGGGGGTACAAGGAGTACACTCAAGTTGAAAAACTACAAAGGTTCTTCGTTAAAAGGTGTTTCAACCTGCCTGATAATACACCAAACTATGTAGTAAATATTGAAACTGGGCTGTCCAAAGCATTTGTCACAACACTGAATGCGCATTTCGGATACATACGAAAAACATTATGTCTTCCTCGTTGTAGATTGCCCCGTATACTCACTGCGGCAGTACTTCAAAAAAATATTTATTGGGCCCAGGAATGGTCAGGCCTTTTCCAAGAAAATGGAATTGCTTTTACTGTCAACGCCAACAATCTCGAATGGAAAAATGTCCACAACACGCTTTTGGAAAAGCTTAAAGAAAATCTATGGAAGTCATTTACTGATCGTGCTCTTCAATCTCAATTCCATGACGAATACTGTAACTTATCCTTCACAGATGTACCCAATTACTTTGATGACTCAAATTCACGAGAAATGATAAGCCTTATATTAAAAGCACGATGCGGGTTACTGAATTTGAATGCAAAGGCGTTTCGCAATGATACCGTCGGACTTTGCACGATGTGTAACCTTGATGCAACTGAGAACACTTACCACTTCGTTAGTATTTGTCCTATTTTCAAAACTTACCGCAGAATATATCTGGGAGCTGAAACCATTGATCGTGCAGATTTTCTAAACATACTGAACGGCTAATGTTACTTAAAACTATACAAATTCTTAAAACATGCTCTAAATTATCGAAATTTAATTGTTAATGAATATAACTAAACTGAATCAAACCTTAAACTCAAGCTAAGCCATAATCTAAATTTTGAATTTTTTAACCTGACAGACAACTTTAATAAGTTATTGTCCTAATTAATTTTGTAAACCAGCATTATCTTGTTTTTATAACTTTTTTCGAGAAAATAAAATTATTTTATCTATCTATCTATCTATCTATCAATGTTGAAGTTAAACTTGCAAGTGACGTTGTTAAAACCAAGTTATTGCAACAAATACCTTCACAGAATAAAAATAATGCTTTTTTAACCAGTTCTAAGCAAAAATCTAAAAAGGGTTGTATTCGTTGTTACACCTGTAACAAGAAAGACCACAAATCTAAAAGCTAGCTTTTTCTTAAATTGTCAAAAAGTCTTGTTAAAGTTGAGAAACCAACTTTGCTGTAGAACAATTTTTTTCTTAGAATATGACCAAAAATCACATCCCAAAGTATGTTACACGAATTACGGAACACCCTGTATATGTAGAATAGAAGTAGAAGCAGAAGAAAATGTACCCTTAACGCTGTGTCTCCACTTGCTTTAAATTCATAGCAGAAAGCAGGAATATGACAGTCTCGGTTTTTTCTGGGGCGAGTTAAGGGCTGTCAAATGGCGTGCATTTTAATTCAAATGAAAGGGATATGTGGTGATTTTGTTGCTAAGCGTTTTTTAAGGACTGGAAAACCCAACCCAACGACAACTCATAGGGTTGTCAAGAAAACTGGGTCAACCCTGGGTAATGTTCTACGAACGAACTTAAAAACACACATTTCGTAATTGGTATTTGGTAGTATGTCTTAGGGTTGCTCAAAAAACATCGATACATCGAAAACATCGATGTTTTTATGCGATGCATCGGCAAACATCGATGTAAGGTTACGATGTATCACATCGATGTTTTTTTCCATGAGCATCTAGCTAGCTAGATCAGAACCTGTTTTTCACGAAGAAAAGAGAAACGGTTGAATATTATGGTTCATAGAAATAGAATGATGTTTCTCAATACGGGATTTTCAATTTTGTTTTTTTTTTTTCAACTTCTTTTGGGTACAAAAAAGATAGAGAGAGAAGTGAAACAAAATACAAGTTCCTGCTCCTGACTCTGACGCTGAGACGCTGATAGACTCCTCGACTCAATTTGGGAGAGGAATAAATAAAAAAAAATCCTGGCACTGACGCTAAGTTTTATCACAAAAAGAGCAAATCAATTACATGAAGTCTGAGTTCTTCGATCGTGGACACTCAGTCTTAACACCGCTAGTGGTTATGCCGAGACGATTGATGACATACGGCCTCAAATTCTGCAAAAAGTGGTCGAAAACTTGGACTCTCGGCTGGAATTTATTGAAGCCAGACAGCGAGTCACTTTTAAAATATAATGGCAGATAATTATCTTTATGATACAGCTGAATTAAATGCGGTTTATCTCTTCTTAGAACCACACGTCTTAAAAATCACCTTTTATGTGGGATCTGTGAACTGTGATCAATAGTAAAGCAGCTTGTAATAATGAGATCAATCATTGAGAAAGCGCTTGGCTGATATCGTTGCGAGAAAGCTTTTCCACTTTCTGTGGTTAAAAATTGTTTCCTAAGCTGACGGTTCTTTACCGCGGTTGTGCAGCTCACACATAACGTTCGCAATGTTGGACAATGTGCAAAAACTACTTTGCTATCAACTGAGATAAATTTGACTCGTACGGCAATAGCCGAGATCGTATTCGAAGTACCAAGATCCGTGGAAGTCTTCGCGCAAAAACACCAAGCACGACAGGCTTAGTTAGTATATTGTCTTGTTCAAAGGAGAGATCCGGACAACCCCAGTAGGAATAGGTGCACTTGGGACCGATCCGTTAAACGTTAGAATATTTGAAAATTTGAAAAAAGGTAAATGTATGAGGAATAGAAAGTGTGAATAAATAAATAAATGTAATGTTGTTTATGGTTGTTTGTAAGGGATCGACACGGGACACCATGTCGTGAAGTCGAGTATTAAAATCTACAGATAAATGAAAAGAGGATTGTGAAAATAAAGTGTTAAAGAAATGTTTTGTTTGTTAGAAAATTGGGTAAAGGTAAAGGTAAAGGTGTAAAGAGTGAAGTTAAAGGTAAAGGAATGTTGGATTGTTTGTAAATAAAAAAGGTGTAGATTGTGAGAACGAATGAAAGTGGTTTTTAGAAAATTCCAATCTACAAGCAAATTTATGACTGCAAAGGATCGAAGCGGGTCACTGTGTCGTCGTTTGATAGGTATTCTATATAGATGTCCCTAAATAGCCAAGTACTAATATTTACGAATATAAATCAACAGAGGATTCTGAAAATAATCTGTTAAGGAAATGTTATATTTGCTTGAAAATTGGAAAAGGTTGAAAGATGCAAGTGCAAAGGATCGATGCGGGTCAGCGTGTCGTCGTTTGATAGGAATTGTATTGATGTACCTAAATAATCAATGTGAATCGGTTCATGTAAAATAAAGAAAATGCTGTCAATTAGATTTTTGGAATTTATTTCTTTAATTTTATTCAATACATTTTATAGGATTTCGTTTTTATTTATCCACGAGTTATGTTCTGTTGGAAATCCCAACCACTTAACAAAAACTTTTTTGCCTCTTGTCTGTAGAATTTTTTCCACCAGAAATACGTTTTTACTTTTTGACTTCATTAATTCTTCATTATAGAAACCGCCTTGTACGGGTTTTCCTTCAAAGTCTTCAAGAAGATATGTTATAGGGTTAGTTTCTTGGATTTTTCTTATTTTAAAGATCTCAGTTGTCCAGTTGGGGGTGTATCCTTTTTCAAACACATGTTTATGTTTGCTGATTCTTACTTTATCACCGACCTTAAATTTTTGTTTAATTATTTCTCTTTTGTTGTTGTTGTTGTTGTTGTTGTTGTTGTTGTTGTTGTTGTTGTTGTTGTTGTTGTTGTTGTTGTTGTTGTTGTTGTTGTTGTTGTTGTTGTTGTTGTTGTTGTTGTTGTTGTTGTTGTTGTTGTTGTTGTTGTTGTTGTTGTTGTTGTTGTTGTTGTTGTTGTTGTTGTTGTTGTTGTTGTTGTTGTTGTTGTTGTTGTTGTTGTTGTTGTTGTTGTTGTTGTTGTTGTTGTTGTTGTTGTTGTTGTTGTTGTTGTTGTTGTTGTTGTTGTTGTTGTTGTTGTTGTTGTTGTTGTTGTTGTTGTTGTTGTTGTTGTTGTTGTTGTTGTTGTTGTTGTTGTTGTTGTTGTTGTTGTTGTTGTTGTTGTTGTTGTTGTTGTTGTTGTTGTTGTTGTTGTTGTTGTTGTTGTTGTTGTTGTTGTTGTTGTTGTTGTTGTTGTTGTTGTTGTTGTTGTTGTTGTTGTTGTTGTTGTTGTTGTTGTTGTTGTTGTTGTTGTTGTTGTTGTTGTTGTTGTTGTTGTTGTTGTTGTTGTTGTTGTTGTTGTTGTTGTTGTTGTTGTTGTTGTTGTTGTTGTTGTTGTTGTTGTTGTTGTTGTTGTTGTTGTTGTTGTTGTTGTTGTTGTTGTTGTTGTTGTTGTTGTTGTTGTTGTTGTTGTTGTTGTTGTTGTTGTTGTTGTTGTTGTTGTTGTTGTTGTTGTTGTTGTTGTTGTTGTTGTTGTTGTTGTTGTTGTTGTTGTTGTTGTTGTTGTTGTTGTTGTTGTTGTTGTTGTTGTTGTTGTTGTTGTTGTTGTTGTTGTTGTTGTTGTTGTTGTTGTTGTTGTTGTTGTTGTTGTTGTTGTTGTTGTTGTTGTTGTTGTTGTTGTTGTTGTTGTTGTTGTTGTTGTTGTTGTTGTTGTTGTTGTTGTTGTTGTTGTTGTTGTTGTTGTTGTTGTTGTTGTTGTTGTTGTTGTTGTTGTTGTTGTTGTTGTTGTTGTTGTTGTTGTTGTTGTTGTTGTTGTTGTTGTTGTTGTTGTTGTTGTTGTTGTTGTTGTTGTTGTTGTTGTTGTTGTTGTTGTTGTTGTTGTTGTTGTTGTTGTTGTTGTTGTTGTTGTTGTTGTTGTTGTTGTTGTTGTTGTTGTTGTTGTTGTTGTTGTTGTTGTTGTTGTTGTTGTTGTTGTTGTTGTTGTTGTTGTTGTTGTTGTTGTTGTTGTTGTTGTTGTTGTTGTTGTTGTTGTTGTTGTTGTTGTTGTTGTTGTTGTTGTTGTTGTTGTTGTTGTTGTTGTTGTTGTTGTTGTTGTTGTTGTTGTTGTTGTTGTTGTTGTTGTTGTTGTTGTTGTTGTTGTTGTTGTTGTTGTTGTTGTTGTTGTTGTTGTTGTTGTTGTTGTTGTTGTTGTTGTTGTTGTTGTTGTTGTTGTTGTTGTTGTTGTTGTTGTTGTTGTTGTTGTTGTTGTTGTTGTTGTTGTTGTTGTTGTTGTTGTTGTTGTTAGTAGGTAAAGGGGCACTTGGACCTGGGAATTTTCTGAGCGAGCCAAAAGGGTGCCGTCGGTCTGATCAAAGGGAGATAATAGCGTCTAGAGTCACGTAGGTTGAAGATCCTTACGATGGGATGAGAGTAAAGAAAAAATGTGTGTCGTCGTTTGATAGGTATTCTATATAGATGTACCTAAATAATCAATGTGTGTCGGTTCATGTATAATAAAGAAAATGTTGTCAATTAGATTTTTGGAATTTATTTCTTTAATTTTATTCAATACATTTTATAGGATTTCGTTTTTATTTATCCATGAGTTATGTTTATGTTCTGTTGGAAATCCCAACCACTTAACAAAAACTTTATTGCCTCTTGTCTGTAGAATTTTTTCCACCAGAAATACGTTTTTACTTTTTGACTTCATTAATTCTGCATTATAGAAACCGCCTTGTACGGGTTTTCCTTCAAAGTCTTCAAGAAGATATGTTATAGGGTTAGTTTCTTGGATTTTTCTTATTTTAAAGATCTCAGTTGTCCAGTTGGGGGTGTATCCTTTTTCAAATACATGTTTATGTTTGCTGATTCTTACTTTATCACCGACCTTAAATTTTTGTTTAACTATTTCTCTTTTCTTGGTTTTGAAAAGTGGTAATATAGATTTTGAATTTTCCTTCGTTACATCTACAGGATAACATTTAATGGTTCTGTGAAAAGAATGATTGTAATCATGGAGTAATTTCTTATAAATATTTATCCATTTATAGCTGCCATTGAAACTAAATTCTTTCCACATTTTTTCTTTTAAGGTTCTATTAAATCTTTCAACAATAGAAGCCTTTAATGAACTAAAAGTAGAGTAATGGTTAATTTTATACTTTCTCATTAAGCTATTGAATGTTTTGTTGTAAAATTCTTTCCCATCGTCCGTTTGCAAATTTTCGGGAGTTCTAGAAGAATCAATAAATATTTGTAAGTTAAAGGTAAAGGAATGTTGGATTGTTTGCAAATAAAAAAAGTGTAGATTGTGAGAACGAATGAAAGTGGTTTTTAGAAAATTCCAATCTACAAGCATATATTTAATTTATGACTGCAAAGGATCGAAGCGGGTCACTGTGTCGTCGTTTGATAGGTATTCTATATAGATGTCCCTAAATAGCCAAGTACTAATATTTACGAATATAAATCAACAGAGGATTCTGAAAATAATCTGTTAAGGAAATGTTATATTTGCTTGAAAATTGGAAAAGGTGGAAAGATTCAAGTGCAAAGGATCGATGCGGGACGCCCGCCGTGTCGTCGTTTGATAGGTAATCTATAGATATCTCTAAATAGTCAAGTACTAATATCTACGTATAAATCAACAAAGGATTCTGAAAATAATCTGTTAAGAAAATGTTATATTTGGTTGAAAATTGGAAAAGGGGAAAGGCAGGTTAAATAATGCAGTGAGTGTTGGGATTGGTAGTTTTTCGATTTTTTCTAGATTTCATATCAGGGGAAATTACCAAATTTGTCAGTCCATACTATAAAAGCAACTGTTGCGTGAGTTCTTAATTCAGTTTTCAGTTCAGTTCAGTTCAGTTCAGAAAATATTTAACAAAAATTTTAAAATGTCAAATTTCCTAAAAAAAATTAAGTCGGCAGTTAACATGAGAGATGGGTCGGCACCACCAGCTCGGAAGCCGATATTAAGTTTATCGAAGATGGTCCAGAGGAAGAAATTTCCGATTTCTTCAGCGAAAAGGATAAAGACCGCATATGGTCTTCAAATATTAGTCGAACTAGACGACTTTGTGGTAGGTTTAAACAATTTTTTTTTTACAATTTCATATAAAATTTTTATTTTTAGGTATTCTTACCTAAACGGTGCAATGCACAAATGGATGAGGAAGATATTGCGGGGCTAAACACGCTCTGCCTAGAGGTCGTGGAGCCTTTAGGTCCTTCCTTCAGTATAGACTTCCACGACAAGGAACAACAACAACAGCAGGAACAACAACATCATCAACAAGAACAACAACAACAACAACAACATCATCATCATCAACAAGAACAACAACAACAACAACAACAACAACAACAACAACAACAACAACAACAACAGCAGCAGCAGCAACAACAACAACTACAGCAGGAACAACAATATCATCACCAAGAACAACAACAACAACAACAACAACAACAACAACAACTACAGCAGGAACAACAATATCATCACCCAGAACAACAACAACTACAACAGCAACATCAAGAACAGCAACAACACCATCAGAAACTCCGAAGAGGGAGGAAACCTAAACATGATGTGGTTATTCAAGAGGTAGAACATATTTTGCCTACACTCTATTTAAATTCAGAAGGCGAATTACTAAATTCGCAAAAAAATTATTTTAGATAAAATAAAAATTTTTTAAAAAAATTAAGTTTTCCCTGTTTTTTTTTATTTTTAGCGAATTCAAATTTTGGCTGATTTCATTACCAAAATTAAGCGTTTTAGTTTAAAAGGGCGAAAAATTGATTTTAAAATCAACCCCATTCCAAGCAACGAAGAACCAACTTCATGGATAAGAAAGGCGATTGAAGATATGGTGCGATTTGCAATGGAAGGTCTTAATGAGTCCGACAAGGTAGGAATAACGTTTTCTGGGAAAAGTTTTGCTCATGAGCGGGGAAGTGGATGGATCAACTACAAAACATGTTCAGACCTCAGCATGGATGATGTTTGGGAAATGATTTCCAAAATATTCCAGAGCAATTCTGTTGGCATAAGTACGGATGATTTTACGTTGTCTGTAACTTCAATTAAAATGCCAGCTGGGGAGGGAAGAAAACCTTCCTCCATGTACAATTCGTTCAACGAAGAATGTGTCAACCGAAGAGGAATAATTAGTGTGAAAAATACGGATAATTTATGCTTGCCTCGAGCTCTGGTTATAGCAATGGCGTACACGGACAAGGAGTACAATTTTGCTAGTATCAGAAGAGATATAGGCAAAATCCAAACTGAGAGAGCGTTGAAACTTCTGCGCGATACTGGAATCCAAATACCACCAGGAGGATGTGGAATTGATGAGTTGAAATTATTTCAAACTCATTTAAGGAACTACAAGATCACTGTTTACGAACACAGAACAAAGGGCCGTAAATTAATCTACGAAGGGGTTTCAAATGACAGCAACGAAAAGCAAATATATTTACTATATTGTAATAATCATTTTAATGTCATAACATCTTTAACTGCCGCATTTTGCTGTACTTTCTACTGTGAGGTTTGCCATGTACCCTACAATACAAAGAGTAAACATTATGGATGTCTTGCTGTTTGTTCGCAATGTCAGAGTACTCCAAAATGTAAGGAAACGCGGAATCAAATTGTATGCCCCGACTGCAATCGAAATTTTAAAGGAACAGAGTGCTATGACAATCACAAAATGAACACCCCATCAACATCGTCATCATCAGAACAACAACAAACTATATGTGAGCAAATAAAAAGATGTTTTGCTTGTTTAAAATCCTACGGCGGAAGTCGAGAACACGTTTGTGGAGAGTTCTTTTGCAAAAACTGTACAAAACATGTACCCAAAGACCATATGTGTTTTATTCTGCCTGATACGAGAACACCTAAGTTGGAAAATTACTTATATGTATTTTATGATCTCGAAAGTCGTCAAGAAAAGGTAATTGGAGCAATATCAAAAGGTTTAATTAAAAAACATGAACCAAACTTGTGCGTGTTTCAAATCAAATGTAGTCACTGCGTAGAATTTCCTGACTTGGATTTCTGTCAATATTGTGGAATGTCAATGAACGTTATAAAAGGAGAAGACATTGTACCTAAATTTATTCAACATATACTGGAAATTCGGAAAAAGTTTAAAAAAGTGATTGTAGTTGCTCACAACGGTCAATCATACGATCATCAGTTCGTTTTGCATTATGCTTTAGAAAAAACACATCTTTTTCCAGGATTGATAATGCGTGGTACAAAAGTAATATTGATGGAAATAGGAAACTTAAAATTTATCGACTCCATCAACTATTTTCCTATGGCTTTATCGAAACTACCAAAAGCATTCGACTTACCTAATGTTTTAAAGAAAGGTTACTTTCCGTATCTTTTCAATACCAAGGAAAATGAAAATTACATTGGAACATTGCCAGCAATAGAATATTACAGTGCAGATACTATGCGAACGGAGGAACGTGCTATTTTCTTAAAATGGTATTCAGAACATCAAAATGATTATTTTGATATGGAGAAAGAACTTATAGAATATTGTAAAAGTGATGTCAAAATTTTGACAGGAGCGTGCTTAGAGTTCCGAAAACTTTTTCTAACCCAATGTAACGTTGAACCATTTATAGAATCGGTAACGATTGCTTCAGCTTGCAATTTGCTATATAGACGGAACTTTCTGAAAGCAGACACTATCGGACTAATACCGAAAAACGGGTACAGATGTGTTGACAACCAGTCACCAGAAGCCATCAAGTGGATGATTTTGGAAGAACAACAAAGAAAAATAAACATCAAACATTCTTATAAAGGAAAAGAGGTGTTAATCAACGGGGTAAAAGTTGATGGTTTTTGTCAAGAAACTAATCAAATTTTTGAATACCACGGGTGCTATTACCACGGACACCCTCTCTGCTTGAAGCATAAACGGGATGATTCTCTACACGAGAATGAAAATGACACATTGAACCAAAGGTATGAGAGAACAAAAGCAAGAACAGAAAGACTAAGAGATTTCGGTTACGAGGTAATTGAAATGTGGTCTTGTGTATTTCGGAAGTATCTTAAGTCAATCAAAAAAGAAGACATAAACTTCTTAAACTGTCATCAACTGATTCAAAGTTCTCCGCTAAATCCTCGCGATGCTTTTTACGGCGGTCGAACCGGAAATATCGTCGATTATTACAAATGCAAAAAAGGAGAAAAGATAAAGTACATCGATATATGCTCTCTCTACCCCTGGGTGTGTAAGAATGGAAAATTCCCTACTGGCCATCCTAAGATCCACATCGCTGGTGATGCAGCCTGCTCAACTATGTCGAATTTGGAAGGAATAAATGGACTTGTGAAATGTAAAATTTTACCTCCAGAAAACCTGCTTCATCCAATTTTACCTGTCAAGCAAAATAATAAGCTCATGTTTTCACTATGTCGAAGCTGCAGTGATGAGAAAAATATAGATCCATTGTGTACTCATACTGATGAGCAAAGAGCAATGGTCGGTACGTGGGTAATAGACGAGGTCAATAAAGCAGTGCAAAAAGGATACATCATACTTAATATATTTGAAATATGGGAGTATAATGTAGTTCAGTATAACCCAAACAAAAATTTAGATGACGGGCTGTTCACATCTATGATGAACAAGTTTCTGAAAATTAAACAAGAAGCATCTGGCTGGCCAAGTGAGTGTTCATCTCAGGAAAAAAAAGAAAAATATGTTTCTGATTTTCTTGAAAAAGAAAATATTCAGCTGGAATTTTCTGAAATATGTAATAATCCAGGAAAGAGGTCACTTGCGAAACTGATATTAAATTCGTTTTGGGGAAAGTTTGGACAACGCGAAAATCAACTTCAAACTATTGTAGTGAACAACCCTTCAACTTTATTTCATTTGCTAACACATCCGTCGATTGAAGTGCTTCACATTCTTCCTATAAATGAAGAAAACGTCGTCGTTAACTTCGAGATGAAAGAAGAAGCTATCGAGTCTTTATCCACAGTAAATGTCTGTGTTGCTGCTTATACAACAACTTTAGCTCGGCTTAAACTGTATAACTACCTGGAGAGGTTAGGGGAAAGAGTTTTGTATTACGATACTGATTCGGTAATATACATAAGTCGTCATGGAGAATTTGAACCTCCTACTGGACAATTCATCGGTGATATGACTGACGAATTGGAATCTTATGGAGTTGGAAGTTATATAACAGAATTCGTTAGCGGAGGACCTAAAAACTATGCCTATAAAGTATTAAGTACAAAAGACAAGATGGAACACGTTGTCTGCAAAGTGAAAGGGATTTATCTTAATTATGAAGCATCTCTAAAAATTAATTTTGACTCTATTAAAGACGCGGTATTGAATTCTTCTTCCTCAGACAGTGAAAGAATTGTAATTAAATCACAAAGCATTCGACGAACAAAAGACCATCAAGTGATAACCATACCAGAAGTAAAAACTTACAAAGCCAAATCCGAAAAACGTCGTTTTCTTGAAAACCATAGTTCCCTACCATATGGGTTTAAAAGACACCGATATAATACTGCTTAAAATTACGAAATAAAAAGAGAAAACTTAATTACGTAAAAATTGTACAAATTATAACAAAATGTAAAAATGTATGAAAAACTTAGTTCTGAAAAGAAAATAAACTAAACAAAAAAAATGTATGTTTGTTTTTTCTTGAAAAAAATTCAAAGCTCGGTAGATCAAAAATAAAAAATATCAAAACAACCAACGCAACGTTAAGAGTCCCAATGAGAACCTGAATTAACGTTTAAAGAAAAATAAACAAATACTTCTTTTGTTTTTGTGATGATATCAAAATTTATTTATTTTCTTTTAACATGTTTACATTTGTATGTTTATTTTTTGAATTCAAACAATTCTGTTGACTACCTGATCAAGTGGATTGTATTCAATTATGCGGTCATGGAGCATAAGACAGTAAGCTGATGTGTTTGCTGGTATATTTTTTGATGTTCTGATCTCCAAGCGTATGTCGACAGGACCTGTTTTTAAGGTTTCGTTTTGATGTCTACAGTCTATAACAAAAATTGGGGAACGCGATTTAAATAGCTCCCAGGAAAGTAATGGTTCGGTGTTAGCTTTATTATAGTATGTTTTCTGAAAATCGGTATACATTCTGTACAACAAACTATATCTGTTTCTTTCAAAAGAAATATTAAGGTCTTCATGTGGGTAGACATCGGAGTTTAAATAAACTTTTAAGTCTGTAAGATCACAGTGATCAAAAATTGTAGGATCAGCAGATATTCTCTTATTTTTTTCAGTTTGCAGAGCAAGGACAATGTAGCGAGGTTTCTCTATTTGTGTTGTTGTTTTCACGTTCCAGATATGATGGGTAGAAGTTGAAAGTGTGGGGTATTCATAAAGATCCCAGTTTCGAAAAGCAATTTTCATAAAACTATTTGTGTTTATAGATTTGTATAGAGTTAATTTCATAGCATCTGATAAAGTCACATGCGGTATTTTCCACTGAACCTTATGAAGTTTTATTTGAACATTTTCATCAGTCGGGGATATAAGAGCATTTTCATCCATTCTTGCACGTGTAATTATTAGATCATGTCGAGCATTTGGTATAATTTTTTTATAATCTTCGGCGAATCCCAAAAGTTTGTTCAGTGGTATACAATAATTAAAATGCAATGGTTTCAAATTAATAGTTGAGTCGGGTGACCAAGATGCATTCAGTAGCATATCACTTTCATTTTTGGATAAAGATAAATAATTTTTAATCGTTGATGTTATTCCGACATTTCGATTACAGTCAATTTCTTTGCCATTCAGTTCATATCGTAGTTCATCAAAGAGAAAAGCCATTGCATTATTTACAAGTTTTGTAGTGAGTATCTCTTTTCCATCTGCTTTTGAAATTGTTCCTTCAACATACAAAAAACTTTCTGAAGGAAGAACATTAAGATTTTGATGTTGTATAGAAATCTGAATGATGTCATTGCGATCAAAATTGTTTTGATACGGTGAATAAGTATGATATTCATATTTAGAAATACTTTCATTAATCTCCGGTTCTTGAAAAATATTAAGCATATTTCTTTTTTAATGTGTATCCTAATGATAATAAAAAGTCCCGAAGTTCACTAACACAGGAATTGGAAAGCATAGACGATTCTCTTATTTTCAGTACCCCAAAGAATATAACAGGTTCTAACAGGATGTCTTTTTTAACAAAAAGTATGGACAGGCCTGACAAATCATCTTCTTTCACCCAAAAAATATTATCAGAATCGAATCGCGATACAAATTATGGTCCATATTTTGATGTGAACACTCAAACTATTAAAATAGGCAAATGTAACTTTGAAATGAATGAAAATGATATTATAATTGATGGTGAGACTTTTAGCCGAACTCCTGGTCTCATTGAGTTGATGTTAAAGAAAAATCCACGTAAGCAGAAATATGGTGCTAATGACTTAGAAGAATATCGAAAAATTTTACAAAAAACCAACGCACATAGAATAAATCATGACAGTTCTTCACGAATCAAGGGTAACAGAGGTGCAAAATATACTCAAATAATTAAAAAACTTGCTGTCGGACTTAAAACTGAAAGCGAAAAAACAGGGGCATCTTATACTGATACTACTGAAATGACATACACAAACAAAAATATGGAATATGTGTTCTGGAATGATCCTAATGAAATTGTTAATAGACTTAGACTTTTAACAGCATCAAAAAATGCTGGCAACAATAACCATCAGAATGAAATCAATTCTATAATTGAAGAACTAAAAGAATCAAATATCATATATTAAGATTAATCAAAACCATAATCCTTGCATATACAAGATGAACGTTGACAAGTTCGGTAGGAGTTCCAAACTTTTTCAAAAAACCTTAGACAATGTAGAACCTCAAAAAATCGGATTTAAAATCCTACCATCGGGTGATTTTGATATGGGGCATAGATATTTAAACAACATAGGAAAAAAACCGAGATTTCCACACCAGGCCGTCTGCAAAGGATATGTTGATGATCAAATAAGTTTTACGGAAACAAGTATTAAAAACCACGTAAACTCTTCATTGCTGGAAGTTTTGTCAACTTTTAGTGAGGAAATTCGAGTACTTAAAAATCACATAGACTCCTCTATAAAGGAAACAATAACATCTATGGTCCATGAAAACATGAAATCATTTCCGATTTCCCAAAACCTTAAAGATGCTGCAGAAGAAAAGTATATTGATGATAAAATAGGAACAAAAGCTGATCATGTTATGAAAGTAGTATTCCCATTACACCCTATGTTCCATAAGTAAGAAATATTGTTTGTACATATATATGTATATATATTACATATATGAAAGAGACTAAAGAAAAGTTCAATTTTCATAAAATAAAATAAAATTTGCTAGTTAGTATTCAGAACTTAGACAACAAGGAACCTTTAAAATGGACTCGGAAAAAATAATAATAAAAGATATTTGTGATTTTTTTAAAAATCATGGAGAAATATTAGATGAACACCATGAAGAGTTTAAAAGTTCTATATCTTTTCTTAAAAGATTCGAAAACAGATTTTATGTTGACTCAATTCATGGTAACCATTACTCCAATTGCTGTTGGTCATCAAATCAATGTCAACTAGGACCCGATACATGTGCTTGCTATATGATTGAAAATCGTTTAGTAAGAATTAAGAAATTAATGTTATTTTATAAAAATTGGAATAAAGTAAATAAAAAATAATATATTTTATATAGCTATAAAAGACTTCTTTTTTGTTTTGTTGTATTCACTCCTTACAAATATGAGTAAACGGCAGGTTGTGGAAGAGTTGCATAAGCCAGCACGTAGAAATTTCAAACGTCGTCATGTTATCATTAAAGGTTATGATGATTTATGGCAGGCTGATCTTGTTGAAATGATTCCTTATAGTTCCCAAAACAAAGAGTTTAAATATTTAATGACAGTCATCGATTCTTTTTCGAAATTCGCATGGGCCATCCCAATGAAAAACAAAAAAGGAATAACTATTGCAAAAGGGATGGAACAAATATTTATTGATTCTTCTAGAACTCCCGAAAATTTGCAAACAGACGATGGGAAAGAATTTTACAACAAAACATTCAATAGCTTAATGAGAAAGTATAAAATTAACCATTACTCTACTTTTAGTTCATTAAAGGCTTCTATTGTTGAAAGATTTAATAGAACCTTAAAAGAAAAAATGTGGAAAGAATTTAGTTTCAATGGCAGCTATAAGTGGATAAATATTTATAAGAAATTACTCCATGATTACAATCATTCTTTTCACAGAACCATTAAATGTTATCCTGTAGATGTAACGAAGGAAAATTCAAAATCTATATTACCACTTTTCAAAACCAAGAAAAGAGAAATAATTAAACAAAAATTTAAGGTCGGTGATAAAGTAAGAATCAGCAAACATAAACATGTGTTTGAAAAAGGATACACCCCCAACTGGACAACTGAGATCTTTAAAATAAGAAAAATCCAAGAAACTAACCCTATAACATATCTTCTTGAAGACTTTGAAGGAAAACCCGTACAAGGCGGTTTCTATAATGAAGAATTAATGAAGTCAAAAAGTAAAAACGTATTTCTGGTGGAAAAAATTCTACAGACAAGAGGCAAAAAAGTTTTTGTTAAGTGGTTGGGATTTCCAACAGAACATAACTCGTGGATAAATAAAAACGAAATCCTATAAAATGTATTGAATAAAATTAAAGAAATAAATTCCAAAAATCTAATTGACAGCATTTTCTTTATTTTACATGAACCGATTCACATTGATTATTTAGGTACATCAATACAATTCCTATCAAACGACGACACGCTGACCCGCATCGATCCTTTGCACTTGAATCTTTCCACCTTTTCCAATTTTCAAGCAAATATAACATTTCCTTAACAGATTATTTTCAGAATCCTCTGTTGATTTATATTCGTAAATATTAGTACTTGGCTATTTAGGGACATCTATATAGAATACCTATCAAACGACGACACAGTGACCCGCTTCGATCCTTTGCAGTCATAAATTTGCTTGTAGATTGGAATTTTCTAAAAACCACTTTCATTCGTTCTCACAATCTACACCTTTTTTATTTACAAACAATCCAACATTCCTTTACCTTTAACTTCACTCTTTACACCTTTACCTTTACCTTTACCCAATTTTCTAACAAACAAAACATTTCCTTAACACTTTATTTTCACAATCCTCTTTTCATTTATCTGTAGATTTTAATACTCGACTTCACGACATGGTGTCCCGTGTCGATCCCTTATACAAACAACCATAAACAAATTACATTGGGTTTTATCACTCACTAATAAAATCATTTATTTATTCACACTTTCTATTCCTCATACATTTACCTTTTTTCAAATTTTCAAATATTCTAACGTTTAACGGATCGGTCCCAAGTGCACCTATTCCTACTAACCCCGTCAAAAAAGCAATATCAATCAACGTCCAGACACGATCGCTAACAAAAAGAAAAACCTTAGCAGTCCAAAACACACCTTGTGCAGGCAAATGAGATGACATCACTATTCTGTTGGCTTTATGGAGCAATCCAAGACCAGGAGGTTTGACCACTTTTGATAAAATCAATGCTGCTGGTAGCGTACCCCACTAATATGAAGCAGTTTCTCATTGTGTGTAGAAGGCCTTGTACATACAGAAAACCTGTCTAACGCTCATTTTCTCATGCTAATTGTCCTTAATGCTAGAACTTTTATTCAAATTGAACAAAATAAAATTGAACTTAAAAAATATTTAATGTTTATCTCTTCCAAGCGAATCACTCAAAACCACGAAATAAATTATTGAATTATCTTTATCAGTGTGAGGTCTGATACAGTACAAAAATAAAAAAAGAACACAACGAGTATAGACGTACCGAGTGCTAATCGAATGCACATGAATCGCTTCATTGATAAGATATCGCTACTTTTATGATAAACCAAATATTTATCAATTCTTTGGTACTTTTTTCCCCTTTTGCAACACTTAAAACTTAAATCGATGCGGAGTATTTAGTTTCCTATAAAGAGCTAACTTTGACTGATATGTTGTTACGTGAACTTTTCGTTTTTATTTTTTGAGGTCAGTGAAGCTTTGCGGTTTTTTTTTAAATGGGTATAACATGCGAAATTAATTTTGATCAAAATGAACACGGAATATATTTTGCTGGACAAACAGTAACGGGAAGAGTGATTATTTCATCGACCAAGGCCAAAACTGTAAAAGGTTTGTATACGTAACAACGGGCTATTTCTTACACATTGAAATTCTTGTCGCGTAAATAAGTCATATGATTTGGAGAGTAGTGAAATTTTGATATCGTAGCTGTAACAAAAAATATTTTGTTTCATAAAAAAAAAAAAATTTGTGTGGAACATTGTTTACGTTGATTGCCTACATATTATGTAGTTTTCGTTATGTGGCGACCGGGGAGTGTTCGAAGTGCGAATTCCAACTGTAGACAAAAACAGTTTTCCACGGGTATCGGTGCCTTTTGCGAGAAATTGACAGTCCTCTCCGATAGTAAATTCATTGCCATGAAAAACTCTTTCTCGATTAGCCGTTCGGAACTGGCAGAAAATCGAAGGTCCTCTCATTTTCTTTTAGGGTTGTTAGAAATGCGCTTAGCCCTGGAGCTCCCCGTTTATTGCGCAACCCCATGCTATGCTTATCTAATGAGAATTTTTTTGTTAACATGCAAAAATTTTGTTTTCATTTTTTAGAAATTTCGCAGCAAAGCTGCTACCTGCAGCAGGATTTGATATTATTTTTTATCATGTTATTTGATTAGGTGGCCATTACCATTTGGGATGAACAAAAAATTCGACTTCGGGCAAGTTCTCTCCAGTTTTGCACTCTAAGTGGGTTCAAGTACTCTTCCACTTGATTGCGCAATCTATGACGAAGTCAACTTCCTTGCGCGATTTCCCTGCACGTTTTTGCGCAGAAGCATTTTTATACATACGCTCTAAATATCCCAGTCTCGCGATGTGTACTCTTCTAGTCATGCCCGCGCCCCGGTACAGCTCACACAGGGCACGTATCTTCTTCTCCACACATGGTCTTCGCATACGCGACGAAAGATTACTCTGAGTTCGAAAAAAATTAAAAAAGGGTTTCTTCATTCGCTTTCGATAAGGTCGACACTTACGCTCCGTAAAGCAGGACTTGGATGATTAGGGTCCTTGCTCCTTTAAAGTGCTACCTTGGTTTTTCTAGAGAGAGTTTTACCCGAAGAATCAGCGGCTGGAAAGAGTATGAGTAGGTAAGTTAACCGTCAATGTTTTAATGCTCGGAAAAGTATCTCAAGTACATAACGCTTCCTTTTTCTCATTACGTTTTACGTCAATATCGTCTGCGTAAGACAGACTTTTGAATGATTATTCCTCTGTTGTAAACGTTTCAGGTATGTACCATCTTCAAGTATTATGTTAAGAAAATCGAATGATAGTATGTCACCTTGTCGAAAGCCTTTGACATCAAAGGGCGCGGTGAGTTCTTTACCGACCTTGACGGAGCAGAGTGAATTCTCCAAAGTTATTCTGCATTGTCGTACGAGTTTTGCAGGGATGCCGAAACTAGACATGGCTCTGTACAGCTCGTTTCTGTATAAATACTGACATACGCGACCTTGGAATCGATAAGAAGATGGTGAATATCGATATAATAATATTCTCGGGTTTTTTCCAAGATCTGCCGTAATATGAAAATTTGGTCTATTGTGGACTTCTCTGGTCTAAAACCACATTGATAAGGACCTATCAAGTTGTTGACGAAGTTTTTCAGACGTTCACATATTACAGCACACAAGATCTTATAAGCAACGTTAACGAGGCTCATCCCTCTGTAATTTGCGCAATTGTGAGGGTCTCCCTTCTTTAGGATCGGGCATACGAAACTGAGGTTCCATTCATCGGGCATGCTTTCTTCCGACCATATCATGCAGATCAGCTGGTGCATGCTCCTTTCCAACTGTTCTCCCGCTGCCTTGAAAAGTTCGCCATCAAGGCCATCTGCACCTGCAGATTTAAGATTTAAGTTTTCATATGGCAAGCTTAACTTCTTCTAAGTCGGGAGTACGGCATTCTTGATCATCGTCCAAACTGAATGAGAAAATCTGCCTGACAGTGGAATTTGTGTCCTCATCGCCGTTAAGCAGTCTGCAGAAGTGATCTATCCAGATCCTCCGTAGCGACTGTGACTCTACAACTATGTTTCCCTGCTGGTCTTTACAGGCTTAAGTTCGGGGTTTGCCACTCTGACAGGATCTTTTTACCTTTTGGTAAAACTTCCTAATCTCGTTCCTGTCAGGGCACCTCTCAATTTCCTCAAACGAGCGCTTCCCATGCTGCTTCTTTTTGTTTTTGAGAATTCGGTGTTCTTCACTTCTTTTCTTCTTGTAAATCTCGTTATACTGATCGTTAGCAACCCTCGTTCGTTTTTGCATCAGCATTTGTCGTGCTTTTTGTTTGGCTGCATTTGCCTGCCTGCATTCTTCATCGAGCCATGGTTTTCGTTTTGGTGGCCGAGTGAAACCCAGAACCTCAGAGGCAGCGGTTCTGATGGCTTCTTGGCATTACTGCCACTGGTCTACAATGCTTAATGCTGACGGCATAGGATACAATGATAATTGAGGGACACTCGATTGGTAAATGCATTGGCAATCTCCTGCGATTGTAGCTTTCCGACGTCATATCTCTTCACAGCGTTAGTTCGTGTAGGTCGTGAACAAGATATCCTCATGCCTTGGCTACAACAAGGTAGTGGTCCGAGTCAAAGTTGGTTCCTCGGAAAGTTCGGACATCTAACACACTGAAAGAGTGCCTTGCGTCGATCGCAACATGGTCAATTTGTTGACGGTTGATTGATCTGGGGATTGCAATGTACTTTTATGAATTTTGAGATGCGGGAAGCGTGTACTACTTACAACAAGATTTAACCCCGCAGCAAAATCGATTAGCCTGAGTCCGTTTTCAGAGGTTTTGTCATCTAGGCTATGTTTACCGATTGCTTTTCCAAAGATGTCTTCCTTTCCTAATTTTGCGTTAAGATCGCTAAGAACGATTTTCACGTCGTACCACGCTCATATGTTTCTTCGAGGAGCTCGTAGAAACAGTCTTTGGAATTGTCGTCTTTCTCTTCTGTGGGGGCGTGGGCGCATACAAGGCTAATGTTGGCGAATTGCGGATGGTCATTATACGCTCATTAACTGGATTTTCGTTTATCACCTTATCCCTGAGTCTTCCTCTAACGACAAATCCGCACCCAAATAAGCGCTGTTTCTGTTGTCTGTAGCAGTCGCCATAGATGTCACAGTTTCTTATCTTCCATATGCCCCTTCCAATTAATCGCACTTCTTGGATTGCGGTTATGTCTGCTTTGCAGCAGTCCAGGGCGTCCGCTAATTCTCCAGCTGCACGTAATCCATTAAGAGATCTTACGTTCCACGTGCAGATCCGGAGGTCATTGTCCTTTTCGCGTTTGCTTGAGTCGTTAACTTTGAAATCATTATCGTTATTCGAGGCTATTGGTTGTTTCGGAACCAGATGTTTTTTACGTGGTTGGGTAGTTAACCCTACACTCAACGCCCAAGGTCCTTTTGGGATCCCTTCGGACATAAAGGGATGGAATATCCAGTGTCAGTACCCTGCTGCAGGGGTGTGAGAGCTGCCGTTGGCTCACCAGGAGCTCATCCGCCACCATCTCTGCTTCAATACCCTGTCCTGGATTTGAAAGACAGTGAAAAACCTTTAAGCCAAACATGTCTGAATAGCTCTTTCAGGGGTTTCTGCGTTTTTGACTGCTGAAATCTAATGTTGATTCTGTCATTCGAATTCATCCGCTGGGACACTTACGCAAAAGCTCTCGTAGACTACTGAGATTCGTGCAGTCAATCATTGTTCGCAGAGCATTGTAGTGTTGATCACAATTCTTTAACTCCGCATTCCTTTGTCAACACTCGCACTTACTAGTTTAGCAGGTCAGCTCCAGTTGAAGCATCCCAGGGCCCAGTGGATACCGCGTGGAGGTTTACTATACAATTGACGTGTACTATAAGTTGTAACATCTGGGCGCCGCCGCGCCGCCGCCGCGCGCGGCCAAGTTGACACCAGTCAGAGCCTTCCCGAATATAGTAGTATATCAACCTCTAATGACAAATCTGCACCGAACTAAACGTTGCTTCTGATGTTTGTAGTAGTCGCCATCTCGCCATAGTAGGCCTAGTTTTTCGTACGTTATAAGAGATCTTACGTTCCACTTTCAGATCTGGAAGTCTTTGTCCTTTTTTCGTTTGCTTGGATCGTCAACGTTGAAATTATAATTGTTATTCCAGGCTGTTGGTTGTTTCCGAAAATGGAATTTTAATGTGGTCGAGTAGTCGATCCGAAAACCTGTAGAGTCAGATTTCTCTGATGAAAATTAGCAGACAATCCGGAGCTATCGCCATGCTGCAAAGGTTTGAGGGCTGCTGTTTACGCGCCAGGAGCTCATCCGTCACCATCTCTATTTCAATTTTTAATACCCTGTCTTAGTACTGAAAGACAATGAGAGACATACTTGGTACGTCGGAGTAGCTCAATCAGTGGTTTCCACTTTTCAACTCCTGAAGTACACCGTTGAGTCTATAAGTCGAATTCACCGGAACTGTGACATTCCCCATAGACTTTGGCAGGCAACTGAGATTCGGGCAGTCAGTCATAACTTGCAGAGCATTGTGTTATAGTGTTGTTATTGTTTTTCTTCGTTTCTTTGTCCACACTCGCACTTACTACCTTGTCAAATCACCTCCGGTTGGTGGAGGCACGAGACCAGTGTGAGTGGCCAGTAATCAATACAAGTATGAATTTGAAGCATAATTGACTTATGCTAGCAACATCTAGGAGATCCAATTGACACCAATCATAGCATTGCCGAATATTACACGCCCAGCCACCTTTTCTTACCGAATTGAATACTAAAGCGAAAACTAGATTAAGAAAACACCGAAGATCTGAAAACTTCAAGTTTTCTATCGTAATTCGTTATCTTGTTATCTTAAGGGGTCCTGTGTTTTTTTTAACGTAATTCTTTGAACACTTCTCGAGTGCCACGTCTTTTGAGTGTGGGTATTTGCACATTTGCTTATCTAGAGTTAAGTTCTTAAATTTCTATAATAGCACTGGGATATAACTAATTCGAATATTGTTTTAAATCTTGCTATGCATGACCTCACGTAACGGTACACACCTATAAGTCGAAAAAAAATTCTTTTCAACATAAACGAACATATTCATGTCATTAAAACATTTCGAAATATTTGTTTTGTTTTCGTCTAAGGTATCGCACTTAAAATAAACGGATGTGCCCGCACAAAATGGACTCAGAATGTTGGAAAGAGTAACACAAAAAACAACAAAGTAAATAGCAAAAAAAAGGTTCAAGACTTTTATGGCCATGAGGACTATCTTGCGTCGACCACATATCTTCTTGGATCTTCGGAATGTAAGTCCTTATGCAAATTTGATAGAACCTAGATTCTGTATGACTCATAATTGATCTTCTTCTAGGTGAAACAACTGAAATCAAACCAGGAATTCATCACTTCACTTTTTCATGTGCTCTACCCCATCATTGCCCGTCCTCATTCGAAGGCAGAGAGGGTCACATACGTTACACAATTAAAATTGCACTTGTTCGCCCGTGGGAGTTCGATCAAACCTATTCAAAAGGATTTACAGTTCTCAAATTGAAGGACTTAAACTATGAGTCACCAGTTCTGAGGGTATTTCTTTAGTTTTATGTTTGAATTGCACAATTTTTACGACTTTCTTAATTTAGTCACCTGCGGTTCAGGAAACTCACAAGACATTCTTTTGGGGTCCATGCAAGACTCAGCCTTTAAAAATGAGTTTATCAGTTCCACAAACTGGTTATGTTCCTGGCCAGGATGTTTTCGTCACAGTAAATGTTACTAACGAAAGCAGTGTTCCCGTTCGAGATTTAAAGATTTCACTTGTTATGTTAGTTATATTGTTCAGTCAAAGCCCGACAATGCAATCACGTGTAGAACGAACAAATTTGGTCAAGGCTAAGGAAGGTCCAATCAATTCACGAACTACTCGAACAATGACCCAGAAAATAAGGGTACCAGCTACACCTACAACCTGTTTCAATCTTTGTCGCATTATTAAAATTTCATATGAGATACAAGTAGAAGCAAAACTTGGAGGATTCCATCAAAATCCTTTGGTTACAGTGCCGATAACTATTGGGAATGTTCCTTTGAGTAATGTGATACAGCAGCAGCCAATGCCTCGTTTGAGGTCACTCGAAGTCGTTGAACCCTCAGCTCCACGACACTCAGACGACTTCTACTCGATACAAGGGGGAATTTATATTGATGATACTGACGGAGGTGTTCTTCCGGGGATAGATCGAGGACAAAACATGATAGATCCACTCTCTTCACCAGACAACAACATTCGTAAGTACACCCAATTATTGTGAATCACTGTTTAAGACTTTTATTTTTTAGCTCCACCATCATACGAAGAGTCGATGCACATGGCTCGAGCGGATTGTAATGAAGACGACCAACATCCTTTGGGACAAAGTGAATTTCTTCCCAGATATCCTGTTTACAGTGTTATCGAACCATCGGCTCCGCTCGAAAATGAGCCTGTTATGAACACAGATCCAAGTAAGAGCACTTGGTTGTGAGATTATTATTTGGCTATCTAACATAAGATAAGATTTACTTAGAAGAATAAAAATCGTGTTGACATAAATGCTGCACCAGTGCTCCTTTTCTGTGACTATTGGATCGATACAATCGACAGAGAATCGGTGTAAATCTAACCGAAATCCTCATAAGCTCGTTGAATTTCAATCCAGTTTCCAACGCCAATCACCGGATTAAAAAAAAATTAGAAGCACTTCAGCTCCACCATTACCAGATAAGAAAGACAACGAAGAGTTCTCTGTCCAAGTGGTTTATCGAAAACTTTCAAAATCGAAACAAATGATATATTTAATCATATTCTTATGATTCAGAAAATGATCGACAAGCAAAAAGAAAAGTAAGAACTAAAATTTAAATTTGAATCACTAAACTATATACTAGACTGAGTTCACAATGATAAGATGACAAAGCAAGTACTTCAAGTCCTGCAGCTTTTTTCATTTCGTCCACCACGTTTCATGCTCAAGTTTCGAAATGTTTAACGATACGCAACAACTCAGCTTTCACCAAATCGCTTTCGTAGCTTATATTTTTAAGACTCAGGCAGTCTATGATTTCGTTTATTTTTGTGGAAGTCGAAGAAGCCCTGTTTAGTCACCGAGAGTGATACTTACAGCCATATTATTCAATTATTTCGAAACTAGTTTTTCGTAGATCTAGTTTTCGAGTTTCAAGTTTTGAACAAATCGGTATTATTGAAAAACAAAGTGACACATAAAACTCGAAATCGTAAAACTAGTTTTTGATAAAACTAGAAATTCATGAAACTGGAAAAATCTAGTTCTGAGGACTTCAAAACTAGTTTTGAAACGTTTTTGTAGTAGTAAAGCAGTAGTAGTAAAGTGTGATTTTATTGAGATATAAATAAAAATAGTTTTATAGTTAGATACATACATAGTTCTTTGTTAACAATTTTCACAAAAAGACATTGGCTTATGCCGTCAGAAAAAAATAGAGTTATTTTATGAAGCAATAAAGTTCTTTGTTGATTTAGTTATCGCGAAATAAAAATACATAACTATACATATATACAAAAGTACAATATCAAAATGATTCGTTAATAATTTGTTGTCGATATTTTAGAGCGGGTTTCAGGTAGTTGTATAGGATTTTCCAATTTTCTCCATTTAATATGTTTATGATTTCATTTGATGAAAGAGTATTTTTTCCCAAGATAACCATCGGATCGAGTTCAGGATGGGGCAGATACCAATGAAGTGACATATATCTTCTCTGCATCGTAGGTTGCAGTAGTTGGCGCAGTAGTTGGCTTTAAAGATTGTTGATATAAAATCCAGACTGTTTCGGTCATGGAAATAATTTTTATCACCTTGGTCATGACTCACTAGTCTATAGGTACTTCTTGTTTAGCTTTGCTGACTTTGTTCTTTGAAGGCATTCCATATTGATTCTTCAATGTTTCCTAAAAGCATCTACAGGGTGCCACCAAAAGATCTTCCATTGTGTTGGAGAAGTTGAACATCATGGATGTCACTCAATCTCGTCGATTCCGTAAAGAATTGAAGATTTCTGTCTTTTGGAAACAAAACTATCTTATTAGTGAGTTGATGATTTGGTTGATTCATGATTTTCCCAATATATGAGAAATGCAGCTGAACTGTGTGTAAATATTACGTAGGTAGATAAACCAGTTTCGAGGTGCAACATGTAGGTTGGTGTATTTTCCGATAGTTTGAAGGTTTTCTTGATGAAATATCTAAGAAGCTTTTCTACTTCGTCGAACTTGAAGATACCCCAAACTTGTGCTGCGTAGCACATAAGAGATCTTACGACTGCTTCGAAGACGTAAAGACGAAACGTTTTTGTACTATTCATCAAAACTTTATTCCCTCACATCATTTTCTGCTTTCATTTTGAAGCTTCGTTTCGGCATCGGTTAGTTTGGCAAGTATGTACGTCTTCGTAGGGGATTCAGGTTATTCACATACACCGTATTTGGCTACCCCATACACAATAAATCACCCCTAATAGGCTATTGACCCAATCAAAAGTCGGTGAAGGTCGGTTTCCGGTACTGCGACATAGGTGAAATATGGCTCAGAAACTAATAGTTGCAGCACGCATTTTGCAGGACCAATCTAATGCATTGGGTGCACCGATAATCAACTGTACTTGCTGATTAAAAAGAACTTCTTTGTTGTGTTTCTCCAACTCCAATTTCTGCTACGGAAAAAGTGCATGTGACTGCAACGTTAATTGGACTTATTGCTTCGATTTCTGTGCAAGGAAACTCGGCTTGTTACAGAGATTTTTGAGCAAGGTTCACAGACTCTGTGTTGCGGACTTCGAAGTGAAACGGGGGAAAATGGACCCCCCCCCTCCCATACGATTTTTTGCTTGTCTAGGTCCAACCTACACACCCTATCTTTTTGTCACACCTTATGCGAATCACCCTGTATTGTGGTGTGCTTTATGAATGCCTAATACGTCTTTGTTTTTGTGTGTTATTGATATAAGATTACAAATGATTGGCAAAATAAAATAATAGCTGGTGAAATCTTAAAAAAAACATGCAAAAATATATTAATTTGAGCAAATGCATTAGTATCTTTTATCTTTAAAAAATAAATATCACTGTACTAAGCAATAGCATGGGAACACCGCGCCAAACGTCAAATTAAAGAAAAAGAAAGAGCTTCAAGTACACACATTTTGTAAACAGAATTTTAAAAATGCGAAATGGCAGAAAATACCAATAAAGTGTAAGTATTTTTTCATGTAAATTTATTCACGTTTAGGTTTACCTACATTCTATATTTAGATCAAGAAGATTCTGGACTGCGGAGAAACCAAAGCGTTTTTGGATGCCTACGGCAAGAGATAATTTGAGTTCGAAAACGCAAGGCTAAGAAAATATGCCATGGCCAATGTCCTCGAGGACTTAGATTCACTCGGTGTTTTGGTAATTTCCCTTTTTGTTGTGTGTTAAAAGTTACAATAAATTATTTTAATTGTTTCTTACAGACTCAGCCGACCAGTGAGGAAATGCTTAAAATAAAAATTTAAAATCTGTTGAGGGCATATAAAGCCAGCTGCGACAGCAATAAGAGAACAGGCGAGTCGCACATAAAAGCTCCTTTTGAACAAGAAATGAACGAAATATTTGGATCGCAGCCGATTATCCGAAACAGCCATGCAATCAACATGTGTGGGAAGCGAGTAGAACCGCTCGCAATGCAATCAAGTAATCGTTCTACGCTTCCAGAAAGCAGTAACAGTAGTAAGTAAAACCAATTTATGCACGTTCTTATGGACATTCAAATGGTTTTTACATTTCTCTAGCAATCCCCTTTGTTTTGTCTTACAGCTCAGTCCGCTGCAATGATGACTTCTGAAATCGAGCAGCCCGCAACAACTTCGCCACATTCTGCCACTGCCACGCCCGTGTCTTCGAAAATATCCAACCGGCAAAAATACTGGGCAACGAAGGAGAAGACTGCTGCACAGAAAATGTCAGCACCCAATTCAAGATTGACGAACATGGACTTCGAATTTCGAAGGTGGGCGTTTTAATTTTTTTGTCGATTTTTCGTTACCCGAATATTGAGGCTCAGTGGAGCGAGCATGGGTTTCTACACATACCTGATTGGATTTCAAAAAATAAATTCGAGCAAATTAAAAAATATTTATCGTTCAATGACGAATGGATACGATTAAAAAGAGGTGATGTGGGGTACGTTCCCATTTTTATAGTATAAGAAAAGTTGCGACATATTTGATTGAACGTTTTGATTCAATTCCAAAGGCTGCTCGTTTGTGTGTTGACCAACAAATGTGCTCGACTAAAATGGCTCATCATTTCAGGCAGTATTTGCCAGACAAGCCGCATCTCTGGTTTGTAAAATTCTTTGTCTTGTGTGACAGCAACGGCTATTCATACAGGTTTGAAATTAACACCCGAGCAAAAATTGAGGACATTATTTTGCCCGGCACTCCTAACATTGGGACAACAGGGAATGTTGTCATCAGACTTTCACAAAAAATCACAAATTTTGCTAACCAAATAATTTATTTCGCCAATGTTTATACGTTTTTGCCGCTTTTAGTGTATCTAAGAGCTCGTGGCATATATAGCTTAGGTACGGTGCGAACAAATCGAGTACCAAAATGTAAGCTTCCCAATGATAAGAGTAAAGAGCTATAAAAAAGCGGCAAGATGATATTCAACAGAATATTTCTGAGGCGCTTATGGTGTCGAAATTGCCACCATTCTTTGGAAGGACACGAAAAATGTCAAACTATGTTCAACGTATGTTGGTATAAAGCCGTTTCTGAGAACTAAGAGAAAATATATAACGAAATTGACTGTCCACAAACTATACGAGAGTACCTATTACGCCCACATGAGTGGTGTCGATTTGATGGATGCCTATTGCCTACATGGGTCGAAATGGACTGAAAATTAAAACATATTTGGAATGGCCACAAGGATTTTTTATAATCTTTTGGATATGGCTACAACTAATGCATTTAAAATGTAAAAACGACAGAATGCTGATAAAAATCGGAACGAAGACGAACAACCGAAAGACATAACGATGTGTGAGAAATATTTAACCGTCAAAAAGCTTTTCAAAGTTTTTCTAATGCTGCCAACTGGTGTCACGCATTAATATGTGTGTATTTTAAAAGCTTACTTTATTTAGTTTTTTTACTTTTCACACTTTGTGTTTCGATGTAGTTAAGGCGACTTCCACCAAAAATGTTGGGAAAAAAGCTGTACATCCGGTGGCAAGTGACAGGTTTGATGGAATCAACCATTTTCCAGAATGGAGAACGAAAAAGTCATCTAAATTCTGTAAAAGCTTTATACAACAAAACCTTACGGCACCCAAGAACGCAGAAGAATCCTTCAAATCATATATCTATGAACAAGGCAAGAGTTCTCGTCGAAAATGCGTTTGGGAGCCTTAAAAGTCGGTGGCATATTATAGAGAAACAAATGGATTTGCAGTTGAACAACTGCCCAAAAAACAGTTCTTACTTGTTGCATTCTTCACAACATTTTACAAGATCGAAAATAAATGCCTCCTCTAAGGCTGAAAATGAAATGGAAACGGGCACATATGAGGCCATCCAACTCCAGCGACCTCAAAGACAAGAAGACATTCGTGAACACCCAACGGCAACTGAAATAAGGAATAACTTGAGTAGTTATCTCAAAACCGATTTTCCACTTTAGAAGTCAACCATTTTTAATTTTTACAAAATATTTTTTTAATAAAAAGAAAAAAACTAATTCAGTCTTACTGTACAACTAATACAACGGTTATGGGTAATATTCGATTAAATCGAGATTCGAGACTATCAGTCTTACTGAAAACTGCGCTTTACCACTAAGAAAGTTGCGCATGCGTACGTCTTCTCGCTCTTGGGTATCCATTTCCAACTGCCTTTGCTGCTCAAGTAGTTCGGTCTGCTTTTGGAAGAAGTTGTCTTGACTTTCTATCTGCGATTTTTTTATTTCTGAAGCAAACGCACGGAAAGCATAACTTCTTTTTCCTAGTTATGAAAACAAATAAAATTAAATAACATGTTAACATTTTTATAGTAATTCGAGCTCAAATAGTGCCTTCCTTTTTTGCTACTTGAAGGAGTTTCAATTATAGGTTGTGATGGCCCCGCGCCCGCATAGCTGTATGGTTTTTTTTTTGTCCATTTCATCAAGGATCTTTTTTTCTTTTATAATTTCTAACAACAAAACCACTTCAGAATGAAGCCAAACGCAATTATCAGCTTCGGTCATCATTTCTTTTAATTCCAGAGATACTAAAAATTAGCAAAACAAAATTGACCAAGCGCCAAGCAAACTCCAAAAAAACCGTAATAAATACAACACCAGACAAACCAACAACAAACACTTGAAACCGGACCGGTAAAGCATTCCGCTCTCCGCGAAATGCTGTGTCGGCGGCATATATCCTTTTCGCACGACCAGAAAACCTTACCGACACGCGACACCACACATCGACACAGAAACACAGTGTTTCGGCGCGTGTAATATGGGTGATAGTAGTAGCAGCACTTATTACTTATTATTAGGGATGAGATTTTAGAAAAGCGAGAAAAACAAAAGAAACCGTATGGGGATTAAAGATATATAGCAAGGAAAAACGCTGTAATCCTTCTCTGGATCCCAGCACACAAAGGCTATGATGGTAACGAGAGGACAGTCATTTTAGCAAAAGACGGCGCATCTAAACCATTCATCGGACCTGAACCCTTCTGCAGTGTAAATAAAAGCACCTTCAAAAACAGTGCCAAGATCGTCTTACTGAGAATCAAACAAAGCTTGGCGTTACTCTTCTGGACAAACTTGTTCAAAACTCTTTTTGCCAGAATATACTGAAAAAACACCAAAATACTTATCCCCCTAGATAAACTAAAACTCATTCACCCACAGAAGATTGCTAATTTCTGGTTCAACTCAGGAGCGGGAGAACTGCCCTGAAACCTCACATATGCTGGCACAATAGATTTCATTCAGACACCGCAGTGCCCAGAGCTGAGCAAGCTCTACCAGTCTCCTTAATCTAATCTAATCTAATCTAGGGGCAAAAGAGGTGGACTACCTGAAAACATCATAAATTCCTATTTCAATGTGCCCAACAAAGAAAAATATTCTTTCCATACGATGTGCACTTGCACTACCTGTGAAACATTTGGAAATAATCAGTTCTCTTTAGAATTTTGACTATGGAGGACGTTATTGTAGCAGCTCTGGTGATTATAGAGTGCGATGAACAACATTGGCGTAGCCAGGTAGGGGCAAATGCCCCAATCTAAGAAAAATGTCCTAGAAAAATTCGTGCTACGGCGAAAGTGTGCTCCGAACATACACGCCCCCTGTGAAACTCGTTGGTCTCAAAAACACAAAGCATTGCTGTTTTTAAAGCCCATTTCGTTGAGATCGTGAACGCATTACTGACTTTATCCACTGAAGGCAATGCCAAAACGCGATCAGCTCCATTTCACTCTGCAGCAACGAAACCTGTAGTTATCATATGCACTTCAATAATTGCCAAATATTCGGATATCCTTGAGCCTGTCGTTAATGGTCTTCAACTGTTATCTCTAGCCATCAAACCGCTGTAGATAACGTTATTGATGAAATTTAAAAAAAAAAATAGCAAACTCAATTCATATTGAATTGGATATGCCCAGACTAACCCAACGAGAGCAGCATCGTTCAAACCAACCCGCATCGAATCCAAACGATTATTGGAAAATTTCGTTGCTAATTCCGTATTTGGATTCATTGATATCATCGCTTGCAAATCGATTCGCGCCGTTCAATTTGCCTGCATTTTCACTACTCACATTGCATCCATACATTATGTTGAAAAAAAGTATTGGCGATTTGAAAGAAGACTTCAAGTCAGTTTCAGAATTTTATGAATTGGATCTAAGTGCAGAAATTGAATTATGGTCCTAACACTTGGAAAGACAAACAGCTTAGTGAAGAAGCGAAGAAAAATTTGAAAGTGTGCAACGTAATCACGGAAGCGGACACCTTTTTTTCCTGCTGCATCACATGCATTGGAAATATTATTGGCACAACCTTGCACGACTTGCACCGATGAAAGTCCGTTCAGTTCCCAAAGATGGGATAAACGAAAGATAAAAGTTTTCATCTAATGTTCCCAACGCTGCTCTATATTCTTCTTTTGTTTTGTGGGTATAAAGCTGTTGTTGTGGGCTGAGCTTCCGGAAACGTACTGGACTGCCCAACTTGTACGAAATACATCAGCCTCATCCGGAACCGTTTTGCTTCTATCGAGGTGTGACACAGTTAAGCGTAAGAGAGCGTCGCGGTCTACTTTTGTTGATTTTACTTTTCTTATTCTACTTGTCTCGTTTTCTGTTGAAACATGAAATTAAGTAAAAAATTTTTAATTTTTTCTTTTCTAAAACTACGGCTCCGCAATAAAATTTGCAAGTATTTCAGTGCTACCAACGCACTTCTAACGTCACTCTGTTCGAAATTATCCATCGAAGAAATCCCATCGATCATGTATTCTTGGTCCTTTATAAACCTTAAATTATTAAAGTACAAGTTTGGAACGTAGACGGAATCCGCACTGCACACTATATTTTTAACTTTTCTCAATTCTCAATGTGCGGATTGCATTAATTTTTTTCAATGTCTCCACAGTTGCGTTCAGCTCCTTTTCTTTGAATTTTTCTAACAGAGTTTCATAGGCCTTATACTTTTTAGTTTTATTTTCTTATTCTTCACTTGTTATATGCCATATCTCTGAAAAACTTCTGTACACTTCAAAAAACTCAACCCGAAACTCGCAATTTCCGGTTATAGCCATTTAATTCACTAATTGGAACACTTAAGATTTAACTTTCACCACTTCTCTACTTGGAGTCAGTTCAACTTTAATTTAAATTATAAGCTATAAACAAAAGCAACCCTTTACTTATCGACCACGTAAAGTAAGGATGATTACATTAGCCGTATTTTATTATTAATCTGATCCGGATCTTGGGCTTATTAGCGTTACAACAACAAAGCGAGGTCCTGCTTTTAGTCTGGATCTATTTTCGTGATCCAAAAATTAGTTATCCTATTTCACACGGGGTGTCGGTTTGATTGCTAAAAGTTGGTATCACTGCTAACTTTTGTCAAAACAAACGCTACTGCCATATAAAATTTTTCATCTATTCAGAAATGAAATATTTTTCAATATATTGTGGTGTGCTTTATGAATGCCTAATACGTCTTTGTTTTTGTGTGTTATTGATATAAGATTACCAATGATTAGCAAAATAAAATAATAGTTGGTGAAATCTTAAAAAAAACATGCAAAAATATATTAATTTGAGCAAATGCATTAGTATCTTTTATCTTTAAAAAATAAATATCACTGTACTAAGCAATAGCATGGGAACACCGCGCCAAACGTCAAATTAGAGAAAAAGAAAGAGCTTCAAGTACACACATTTTGTAAACAGAATTTTAAAAATGCGAAATGGCAGAAAATACCAATAAATTGTAAGTATTTTTTCATGTAAATTTATTCACGTTTAGGTTTACCTACATTCTATATTTAGATCAAGAAGATTCTGGACTGCGGAGAAACCAAAGCGTTTTTGGATGCCTACGGCAAGAAAAGATTTGAGTTCGAAAACGCAAGGCTAAGAAAATATGCAATGGCCAATGTCCTCGAGGACTTAAATTCACTCGGTGTTTTGGTAATTTTCCTTCTTGTTAAAAGTTACAATAATAATTCTAATTGTTTCTTACAGACTCAGCCGACAAGTGAGGAAATGCTTAAAATAAAAATTTAAAATCTATTTAGGGCATATAAAGCCAGCTGCGACAGCTGTAAGAGAACAGGCGAGTCGTCGATCCGATCCGGATTTGATAATTCTGATAATAAAACGCAGCTATTGATAGGAAGGGAAATACTAGTGTTTATTTACAAGCGATATGTAATGAAAAGAAAAAATTCATAAACGTTTACGTTGGGTTTCCTGGATCATCCCGCGACGGCTGGGTGTTTCAAATTCCAACATAAGTGAGAAACTGAATTCCGTTTATGGAAGTATGTAGATATGTATAATTGTATACCTATTATCTTCTTGAATGAAATGCGCATTTAATACTTATCTTACTTTTATTTTCAGACTGTTACATATTAGCTGATTTAGCATACCCTTGTAAGATGAACCTTATTACGCCCTACAAGCACAATGTTTAAAATGCCCCAAAAAATTTCAATGTCAAATTGAGTTCATCAAGGGTAATCATTGAACATTCTATTGGCATATTGAAACAACGACTTTTCGACAGCTTTACCACGGTAAACTAAGGGGCATAGACAAAATAGACTTGTTGTGTGCTACATAACATTGCAGACGAGGGAAACCTAGATTTTTCACTTGAGCCAACACCTAATGCTAATGAGGACTATGCACAGTACGGTGAAATGACAAGCGGGAACTCAATTAGGGACGCAATATGCGGTGAAAGTTATGAGCAGCAAACAAAATAAAATAAAATACAAAGTAAAATACTTTTTTATGGCTTTTATTAACTATTTTTTTTTATTAATTTTCTTAAAATTTCATTTCTTTCTCTTTCTTTCTATTCTATTTTTTTACAAAATATCTTTTGTACTTTGCTAGTTTTTCTTGCTCTTCCTGTTTTAGCTTCATTTGTTCAAAACTTCGTTCTAAACTCCTAAACTTTCCCTGCACTTGAAGCACAGTAAAGTAATGCCCTTTATCGACGCAAGTTTATCACATCTTATTTTTATTTTTTAGTTGAAAAGTTTTTCCAATTTTTGGTAGCGTCTCCGATACCAGTGAAAGGAGCAGCAGTGTTGGTGCTTCTAACCACAGATCTTTTGCAGCTCCTGAAAGCCAGCATCTTCTTTATCCGCAAACACTTCAGGTTAAATGTGAAATCCGATGGTTGAAACACTCATGTAAGACTAGTCTTAACCTCGTAATCAATATATGGAAGTCTGAAATTGAAAAAAAACATTTAGTCATAGCTGTGTTCATTGATCTTAAACGTGCATTTGAAACTGTTAATATATCTATATTACTACTACTAAAGCTTTATAAAATTGGTGTTAGAGGAACGCAACTTCAATGGTTTCGTAGCTTCCTGGATGGACGATCGCAACGCACCGCAGTAAACGGTAAAATATCTGGGTCATTTGCAGTAAACATAGATAGGTATCCCTCAGGGAACGTTGCCTGGGGTTCTATTGTTTCTTGTTTACATTAAGTGTTAAAATTTTCGTGGCTAAAACTTTTCGCTGACGATAGTCTGTTGTGTATATCTGGTGGTGATGTAACTACGTATGTGACAATCTTAATGAAGATCTTTGTGAAATAAACAATTGGCTAAAAATGAACCGTCTGTTGTTAAATATTGAAAAGTCTGAATGTATGTTTTTGAATGCACCATTGATCCCGTGTAACTTGTGCATAAGTATTGAAAACTGTTCACTAGAAATTGTACCCAATATTAAGTACCTCGGTGTGATAATAAATAATAAACTGTGTTGGAATGAACATATTGACTATCTGTGTAAAAAAGTGTCAAAGAAGTTAGTAGTTTTTCGAAAAATAAGACCTAGTCTATCAATGAACAGTGCAATAAAAGTATACAATGTGATTATAAAACCCCACTTCGAGTATTGTCCTACCATCCTTTTTTTCTGTGATATCTCCCAAAAAAGTTGAATGCAGATTTTACAAAACAAAGCAATGCGCATTGTACTGAAACGTGATCGTAATGTTAGTACCCGAGAAATGCATGAGTCCTTACGCTGGTTCAATATTAACAAAGACTATTTATGCTGACAATGACATTTATATTTAAAATAAAAAATAACATGTGCCCTGAAAATCTGTGTGAAAGAGCTTCAACCAATGTTAACGCAGCATCCAGCATATCACTTGCGCAACAGTGAAGATTTCATCATTCAACGGATGAGAATGAGAACCTCTTCAATGTTTCATGTTCCACGATGGCTTGCAATCATTCAATCGACTGCCTCATCATATTAAGGGGCAAAGCCACTGTGATAGGTCAAAGAAAAAAAAATTTTTTTTGTTTTAAATCAAAGTTCATAAATGTTCAAAAATATGTGTACAAAATTGCAAGTCAAAATTCCAAAAATTGACTAAGTTACAATGATTAAAAGATACATGATTTCATTACGAGAGATATGGACTAAAATCTTTGAACGCATTTTTCTCGTAACGACTTTTTTTGAACTGGTCGCATCAACAATTACTAACCGATGTCTAATTTTTTGTTTTGTTTTGTTCGTCTTAGTAGTAGTTTAGGTTAAGCGTAGCCGAATTAAAAATTTTTTTTTTTTCTATTTTTTAAACTGTTTGAAAACCAAAAAAAAGGTCGTAAAAAACAAAATATTGTCAATCAGTCGCCATTTTGTGAAAAACCAAAATAAAATAAATCGGCCACGTACAACGATAAGTACATTCGTACAGATCATAATAATTTTTTTTTTTCAGAGTACCGGTTTTTAAAAAATCGATGCGACCATGGAGGGGGAATTTTTTTTACGGCATCGTTTATATTGTTAAAGCTATGTAATAATTTCAATAATTTAAAAAATTTGTGGAAAAATCATTCGATGTGTACTTAAAAAAATAAAAAAAAACCCGATCCAAAAATTCCACAACTTACTCGTTCAAACATTTTTTTAAAAATCACTAATTTTCCGGCCGTCACAGTGGCTATCCCCCTTAAAAATGCAAACAACATAAACATATTCAAAAGACTTATTGCCTTATTTATAAATGAAAATATAATTTGGTAGTTTATTTTTTTTTAATTTTTGAACAAACCATATGCTTGCTATTTATGTTAATTATTATATATATAATTCTGTAAAAACAGTTCATGTTTAATTTAATGGCGCTTTCAGGCCAAATAAATCTTACAATACAATACTCGAACAAAACGTGTGGTATAATGTGGATGAATGTCTTTAAATGTGCGGACGTACTCGAACGCTACTCCTTCCTACGTCTTACAAAAAAAAAAATTTCCGTGTGATGTCTCCATTTTCAATGTGCCCAATAAAGAAAAAATATTCTTTCCGTGTGATGTGCACTACCTGAAAAAATTAAAAGTTGTTGTCCAACTTGCAAAAATATCAATAAATTTTTAAAATCAAAAAACAATCCAACAAACTTGACAAGCAGCTTGATGGAGAGTTCACACTTACAAATTTGTTCGACAAACCCGATGCTTGACAAATAAATTGGATAGTCTGAGCCCCGCTACTAGGACATACTGCATACCCACTATCCAAATATTTGAGGGTACCCTGCAAAGATGATGGGCACCTAGCTTGCGAGAAAAAAAGTTAAATATTACTTGCCTCAGTTCAACAAGATTTTTCTTATAACAATCTATCGGCACTTTAAACATATAACTAAATAAACAGCAAACTTCATAAGCAACACATTAAGTTATCATACTTACAATCTTACATATATGTACATATCTACTCATATGCAAGTTTAAACTAGTTTCCAATTACTGTTTCTATTTCCAGCATTTTTTGAAAAACAGTTTTGAGATCACGCATTTCTTGAATTCGCTGGCGCCCAGTTTCAAAGGTTTGCCTCTCCAGATCCATAAATTTCTTTGTGTCGTAAGTCTTCTTATTGAGATTATAGTTTAAAAAATTCCAGATTTTCATTTTATTTATTTGTACGGCGACGCGACGCGACGTTTGTTCGGTGGGGTGTGGTCTAGCTCTGTTTCTGGGCAAGTTTCGTTCAGGTTAAGAGTGTTCAATGAGCTGTTCTAGAACAGTTTTAGACAGAAAAGATAAGGCTTTTGGTGTTCAATGAGAAATTTTCTGTTCTTTTTTGTGTTCAATGAGCTATTCTAGAACAGTTTAGCACAGCGTTTTCTGCACCATTTTTTGAGCAAGATCAAGTTCGGTGATAACTATCAAAAGCAGCTTTTGACTTTTTGCTCGTAGTTTTTTAAGCGCAATGTAATTTTAATTTGTTGTGAGAAGTTCCAAAACATAACAAAAATCAGAAAAATAACACCTAAGCTTGTGCTGAAAATAAAATTACCATGGTGCCATGGTTGTTGCGTTTGAAGAAACTAAAAGTGTGGAAACTAAATTCTGTACAGGTGGCTGAATGGAATGCTTTTTCCGTAGACTTCATGCAAAGTGTCGAAATGGTCCCATGTTGGTGCATCACGTCCATTTTATTTGTTTCCTTTTAAATCCTTTTGTAAGTTATTCACCCGTGGTGTGATGGATAGCATGTCCGCCTGTTAATCCAGAGGTTCGAGTTCGAATCCCACCAGAGGCAAAAATGTTTTTTCTACGGGTATCGCCTTTCGCGAGGAATTGGCAAGTCCTCCGTTAGTATTCATTGCCATGAAAAGCGCTTTCCCGATTAGCCGTTCGGAACCGGCAGAAAATTGTAGGTCCCCTCCATTCCCTCACAAGGGATGGTTGTGAGAAATGCGCTAGGCCCAGGTGCTCCTCGCTCTGTTGCGCCACCCTATTTATTTATTTATTTTAAGTTATTCACCCCAATCATCGTAGTCGCTTATTGACAAAGTCGCAGCGACATTGAGGATTCTAGCAGAAGGTGGGTGAAGTGAATTAAGGGCTTTCTTAAAATCAGAAAGGTGAAAGTAATTCTTGGTTTTTAGGTAAATAAAGAGCTCAATAATTATATTGGTGATTGATGACTCCAATTCGGCTAGCAGAAGAAGGAAGTCCACAAAGCAAGTACAATTCTGCACACAAAAGCACGCAATATAGTTGAGAGAACGATCGGAGTTCTCAAAAATCGATTCCTTTGTCTTTTAGGTGCGCGTCAGTTGCATTACAGCCCGTCAAAAGTCATTCAATTTGCTAACGTACATATGTGCTGCTTTGCACAATGCGTGTATACATTTCAAAGTTGCAACTATTTTTGGTGATGAAATTCAACATGTTATTGAACCCATTGCTGCTGGAGAAAATAATGCAGTAAACGACCAATCATATAACGAAATAGCTTTAAATTCAAGACTTCAAATAATGAACGCACTTTGAAATTCACAGACAAAAATGAACATAAATATTTTTTTTATCAAATAAACAAAAACAACCTTAAATTTATGTAATTTAAAGAAGAAAAAAACTTAATCAAAAACTTATAAACTCAAAAGAAATGAATACTAAAGCTAGTCTCCACTTTGAGATTCTTGCAGTTCCAATTTTTTTCGTTTAATTTCTGGGGCCAACATTTTCATTTTGTTCTTTCCCGCTGTCTGGTTTCCTTTTTTCCCATTTCTATTGAGTCTTACTTTTTCTTTCTCTAGTTTAAAACGCTTTCTATTGTAGCTATTCGATTCTTTCAGATGACTTTCAATACGCCTTAAGGTTTTCTTAACGTTTATGTAGAAGTCTTCTTGAATTTGCGTTTGCTAATCAAGAAATGAGCTTCTTTTCTTTTTAAACTCACTGGAAGAATTCAACCGACGCTTTTTTTGAGCAAGTGCCTCCTGAGCATCATGGTGACATTGATGGCAAAGGTTCAAAAACCACTGTTTCATTCAAAATTTCTTCCAGCTCCTTTTCTAAATCATCATTTACTGCTTCTGAACTGGATGCTGACGCTAAAGGAACACCAAGAGCAGTACCTTTGGGATCGATAACCTTCTAGAAATTCATCCAATTCGCCACAGACTCCTAAAGCGGAGAAAGTTTGGCAAGTTGCACTATGCAGTGCACCTCCAGTGGCCCGACATTCGGTTTTGTTGTGGACTAACTTTTTTTTAACTTTGAATTTTAAGTCAGAAACCTATTTAAAACAAATTGAATAAGGTAAAAGTTGAGATTTTGACATTTCTTCGACTCGTCTGGTCGAAAAACGACTACGATGATTGCAATTAGCTACGAGTCGTGTTTTTTGAGAGGATTTCGGCTTCCATGATTAGGGTGATTATTATGCTAAGAAATTTTCGAAGAATTTGTGTTCTCTCTAATCCGAAAACTGGGACTTCACTTTAAATTTCAGAAAGAACTTTCCCCTATAAAGACTTACTTTTTATTCCTGAAGTCAACTCATTTTCATATTTTAACCTAATGGCTTTAACTCAAATCAACAATTTTATTTCCGATTTTGTGAAATACTCTCTAAGAATTGAAAAAAAAAAAACAAAAGAATCTCGAAAAAGTATTAATTTTATACATATTTGCTATTAAATTACTTACTTTTCGTTTTCCATCTTCATATTTCCGAATGAATGAATGGTTCCTAGTATCTAAAGCAGAAACTAGCAAACATGCTTCCTAGAAACTTTCTTTTGGCTGCATAACTCGATATGGAGTTTTATTCCAAACATCTTCGAATTTTAAATTTGAACAATCTTGGAAATTTATTCAGCTACTTTCTAGTTCGACATTAAAGCTCTTACCACAGAAAGTAACTCCTTCTTTGTCTGTAGGGTTAAGTTCTGTAACTGTATGCTCAACCATGTCTTCAATAGCTTTTTTATTCAAAGTAGTTGGCTTAACATTATTTGGAACAGGTTTTATATTGAACTCGATTTTTCGGCCTGTTAAGTTTCTTTTAAACCTCTTAACCTCCACATCGCTCCCGATATGAATTTTCTAACAACTTTAAAAAAAAAAAACAGCAAAATAAGTGAAAAAACCAGCTCAAAATAAATCGAAATAATTTTTTTTTGTTTCTTATTTATTACTTATCCATACACATCTTGGTTTCTATAGAAAAATCGTTTCCGACTATGACTGCTACTCTTGGGTACATTTTTATAATGGAGTTTACCTCCTCCTCTGTAAGTACACCTTGCTGGAATAGAGCATTTTGTAGTCGAAATCGTTGTTCTTTTTCATCATCGTCATCCGAATCGGGCTGCTTTTCATGGAAGGCAATTTGGAATGATGGATAAACGGGCTCCACTACCTCCAAACTACAGTCACTCATTTTTTTCAATTGATCGTCACTTAGCTTAACACAGCGTTTCGGGAGATACACTAAACAATTCTTCAGCTCTACCAAGATTTGCTCTCCATACATGGTTGTCACTCTGCGAGCTCCAATGATGTTATATTTTGCCTTCAGTTGAAGGTCTTTCAAACTTTTTGTAGGCTTGCTTGAGGTTGTGATAGTCACAAGACTATTTAGCTCATTTAAAAAGGACATTTTTGGATATTTAAAACTCAAATCAAAAGAAAAAAGTCACAACGTAAACGTATAGTACCTCACACTCAAGTATCAAAAATTGAACTGATCACGAAAACCAAACACATTCAGCTTTTATACTCTCTAACTCATCGATGTAGTCGAAAAAATATGTTTATCTGATAAAGAAACTCATTTTTCTTTTCCTGGTATTCAATTTGAGTCATCAACTGAACATTTTACAAAACAATTTCAATCGGATTTTTTTACTTCTTCTTTGCTTCGGTTTTTATTAAACCAAACTTTTTTGAGTATGTATCTGATGAGAACATTCCCGTAATGTTAAATTATTTGTGTTTAATAGCAGTCTTTGTTTTTATTACAAAAAAAAAAAAACACTTCAAACACTCTAGGGAAAAAAGAATGCTATCAGAAAGAGCAGTCAAAAGAAAAAAGAAAAAATAAAATTGTTGTTCGTCGAATCGACGAAGGTTATCTTTCTGGGGTTAATTTGAGTGGACGCAATAGAAGGCGAGACATGGAGGAAACTTAATACTCTGTAGTCTGTTCTTTTTTTCTTGGATGTTACGCGATGTAACATCCGGTAACATTATTTCGTTCCTAAATGCAAAAAAGTTACGAAATGTAACATCGATGTCGTTCCTAAATGCAATGTTGAACTGTCAGAATGTTACGTTTCGTAACTTTTTCCAACTCATCTCTGGGGCTTGAGTTTCGATGTTGATCTGTCAAACCCCTCTAGAATTGTTGTTGCTCAGATTTGTTTTGGTTTTTTTTTTCATTAATCTTTCAAAATTCTGTAAGCAGTTATTGAATTTCAATCTTGTTCATTTCAGAATTCTTTTTTCTTCATCAAAAACGAGTTTCTTTTAGATGGTTTTATATTTTAAGAAATACTTTATTCTTATTTTTGACAGACCAACAAAGTGTAACATCGAGTCGTTCCTAAATGCAATCATGATTTTGTAACAAAGTCAAACATACACAACAACAACGATGATTTTGACACTACAACATCGCGTAACATCGAAATCATTTAGGAACGCGGTTCTGCGGAGCTGCCTTTTGATATCAGTAGTATAAACTATAAATACCACAGTTGAGCAATATTTTTTTGCTGATCGGTATAACTCCATATAAAAGGAATCTCAATTCTTCTGATTTTGCTGATAATGGAGTTCATGTGTTAGCCTGTGAGTAGGTTGGAAATTTGGAATGAGTTGACTGTTGTGGTTTTGTGTATACGAAAAAGTGGTGGATGGGAATTTTTAGTTCTATTTTAAGAACTGTGTATGTGAAAGAAATCTGTGGTTATATGTAGGACAAAGGCCGTGTAAAAAAGTGGTGGATGAAAATTGTTGATATATTTTAAAAACTGTCAGTCGTATTTATAATCCCAATCCAAAGTATGTATAACTTTGGACAGCTCTTAGAACAGTGTCCAACTCCAAATCGTATTTATGAACACTTTCATCGCTGTCTAAGGAACGTCTAACTTTAGACATCGAAATTGTTTGTCTAAACAGTGGCTAAAGTGACATTTGATACAACAAAAAACAATTTTGTTGAACATGCTATAAAACACTGTTAAGAGTGTTAGGATTGAAAAAATTAAATAGTTTGAGGTGCAAAAATACTACATTCAACAATTTAATTTATAAATTGCACAAATTTCATCATTTTATGAGACTTGAAAAAGCTGTAACACAAAGTCAAATCAGATGTTTTTTTGGTCTAGTTCAAGTCCTACACCACACTCTTTCAGAGGCTTTTGTTGTTGTACTCGTATATAAAAACACAAAAAAAGGGTACTGCACGGATACATCATGAACGCCACCATTTAGTTTTTCGTTCAAAGTTGACAGTTTGTGTACGCTTGTTTAGACAACTGTTGGAATGCATTTATAAATACGAAATTGGCTTAGGTTTGTCCAACTCTTTAGACTCCGTCTAGTTGGACAGTTGTCTAAGGATGTTCTAAGCAAATTTTATACCTAAATACGACTGTGTGTGTAGAAGAAATCTATGGTTGGAAATTAAGATTTTTATATTTTGTAGGGCAGCATAAGATAATTTTTGTGGACTTTTGTCGGGACTGTGAAAATGTAATTTTTGAGCATAGAAATAGTGATGAAAAGAATGTGTGTCATGTGTTTTGTTGTTGAAGGAGAGTAGTATAAATACCACAGTTTCACAATATTTTCTTTTTCAGGATTTTTTGTAGTGTAAAATCTAAGTTTTCGGTGTGAATCAAGTTTTTACGAGCGTAGATTCTGATCAGTGATGTGATGGACATTTGAAGTAGTTTTATTGGTGGCTGACATGATGGCTGGGTGTAACCGATGTATGAATAAAATAGTATAGTGGTCATGTAGGGAAAAAAAGATCACTTGCATAGTTTTTTGGTCGATTTGAAATATGCTTGTACGACTAATATTTGTGTACGCTAAAAATAGTAATATCATCTTCCTGTGTGTTTTTGGTGGTTTACTAGATAGCTGTGTAACCGATGTATGAATAGAAAATGATAGTATCATCTTGCTGATATTAAAGTTCATTGAGTTTACAATGCATGGATGGATGGATGTATATGGATATGACTTTAGGAAGGACTATTTTAGGGGAGGAAAAAAAAGGCTAAAGTGTTCTTTTATATTAATTGTAATTTATTGATCCATGAGTTGCTAGCTGTCGGTAAACCGAGCCATTTAACATATATTATTTCGTAATTACTTTCGAGTACTTTTTGAACAAGGTAAATATTAGGAAAATTCGTTTTTTGTAATTCTTTTTGGCAAAAACATCCGTTGATAGGCTACCCTTTATAATCTTCGAGTAGGTATGTTGCTGGAATTGTTAGGTTCGCTTTTCTTATCTTAAAAATTTCCGTTGTCCAATATTGGGTATATCCTTTTTCGAACACATGTTCGAACTTGCTTATTCTAACATTGTCTCCAGCTCGAAATTTTCCTTGTGGGGCGACTTTTATTCTATTGTATGGTGTAGCCAAGAGCTGCTTGGAATTCTCCTTATTCACATCAATTGGACGCATTTTTATAGTTCTATGCATTGAATGATTGTATGTGTTCATCAAGTTATTAAGAATAGATATCCATTTATAGTTTACATTGAAACTGAACTCCTTCCACATCTTCTCCTTAATAATGCGATTAAAACGTTCGACAATTGATGCCTTAAGTGAACTGAATGTTGAATAATGGTTTATATTATGGAATTTCATCAAATCATGAATGAATTTGAATGAATGAATTACATGTTACAATAATTACAAAATGGTTTTACTGAATGTTTAACAGTTGATAAATTTTTTTTTTTTTTTTATGCAATAATTTCATATTCAAAGATTCAAAGGAAAGAAAATTCAAAAGAAAAATGAATTATTCAACCATGGTAGTAATATTGTAACAACTCTTTGTGACAAGAAGTGTCAGTGGCAAGAGTTATATTTAAAAAGTTAATGTACATACATTATAATTATTTAATTGTGAGCCGCACAAGAAAAAGAGAAAACATTTTTTTTTTATGGGTGAAAAATTATGATTTTAGCATAATGAGTTTTATAAGTTTAACACTTTTAGCAATGTCTCAACTTCATCTCTATTTAGAAGCCATAATCGGAGGAATGTCAAAAATTTATTATCAGATTGTTTGCGTATATCCCATGGTAGTTTTATATAAATAAAGGGAGCAATGACAGTAACAAAGCGTCTGTAGTGTTCCGTCCTTACTCGAGGAACTATTACCGAAGCTAAGTTTCGCAATGCTCGAATCTCATTTCGACGTATGCTTAAGTGTCCTCCCCTTAAGAAGAACATTTTAACACCCTGAACACATATAAATAGCGAAGTGGTAATCATGAAATGTCTTATTGAAAAACTCTTTTCCGTCATCGGTTTGCAGGTTTTTGGGGTGTCGTGAAGATAAAAAACAATACAATAAAAATTGTTTTCATTGCCTCTGTAACAGATGAAGCTGTCTTATTTCTTAATGGCATCGCCCACGCATATTTTGAAAATGTATCGATAACCTTCATTAAGTATTTATATCCTTTATTTTCATCGTGGTATGGGATCATTTCTACTAAGTCGGCTTGTCATAAATCATCGAAGCCTTTTATAACAACCCTACGTCGATTGAAATTCTTTCGTGCCGACCTGTGCAGTTCTTCAACAACTTGTCTTTTACTCATTTTACAGAAGAATAAGAAAAAACTTTTTATGTGTGGTTTTTATATAATTGCATTTATTTCAATCTTTTATACAAATTCATAATCTTTTGAACTCTTACTACGCGGTTTTCAATCATATAACACGCACAAGTATCTGGCCCCATTTGACATGCATTTGAGAACCAAACACAGTTTGTAAAATGACATCCATGAACCGAATTAACAATATCAACGTCCTTAAAATTGCTTAAAAAGAAATATTTTGAAGAAATTCTTCATAATGCTCCTCAAGCAGATCATCTTGATACCGACTTAAGAAACTTGACATTTTACTTAAAGTAAGTTATATATTGAAGTTAGACATGGTTGTTGTACAGTTTCTGTTTACAAATAAGAACTGATTTCGAGAATGATGTTTGTCTATGTTTTATATAAAAAGTTTTAGTTTATTATTCCTAATGTTCTTTGATTTTTTCCATTTCGAGAAGAAAATATTTTCGAAGGTCATCCAATAAACGGATTGTATTGAAATTTTGTACGTCAATGTATTCTTTTAAGGTTTTCTGTGTGTTGCTAAGTTTTTCATCTATATATGCCTTGTTTACTGCTTGATTTGACATGATAGGATTTCCAATATTGTTTAAGCATTTCCCCTCGATATCAAAATCACCATCCATCATTCTTTTGAATCTATCACCAGGAGGTCCTTGAAGACCAACCATTCTTGTATGCTGTTGTATAGAGCTCCCTCCGAACTTGTCGACACTCATTTTGCTAATAAATGAAATTTGCTTCACGCAACTCTTCTACAATTGAATTTATCTCATTTCTATGATTATTATTCCCCGCTCTCTGAGATGCAATCAAAAGTTTCAACCTATCTACAAGTTCATTTGGGTTATCCCAATGCACATAATCGATAAGGTTATTTGTAACGAGCATTGTAGGTGAATTACTATTCATGTATGCAATTCCAATTTTTTTTTAACAGTTTGCTCCTGAACTAAAGGTCTTATAATTTGTCTATACCTACTTTTCGCTTGTATTACCCTTGATCTGTGAGTTTATATCGTGATTTTTCAAGTGAGCACATGATTTTTGTAAAATTTGGTTATATTGCTGCAAATCCTCAGCTGTATAAATATCTCTACGTGGCAACAGCATAAACAAGTTCCAGTAGACCGGCAGTTCCGCGAAAAACTTTTCCATCGATGACAATATCGTTATTTTCGTTGACTTGAAAACTCGATCTACCCAATTTGTTTGAGTTTGACTCACTATCAAAGTATGGACCATAGATTTTATCATGATCTGAATTTGATATATCTAAGAGAATCTTTTCTGGGGGTACTTCAACTAAAGCTATTTGTTGGTGTTCTAAATGTAGAATTATCATCAAGTAACGTTGAATTCATGAATGTGCCACTTTTCTCTTCACCTCCTACAGAATCATTCTCATCATGATAACACCATAAGTGTGAGTATTGCGGTTTTTTAAACTGGGCGGTTCAATACACGGTTTGCTTAAACCGGGCGGTTCAATACAGGGCGGTTTTCTTAAACCGGGCGGTTCAATACAGGGCGGTTTTTTTTATATCGGGTGGTTCTGAATTAGGTGTTTTAATATGAGAAGCAGTTTGAAGACTGTACAAATTTATATCATAACTCTCTCTTTAAATGATTTCTTGAATCGTCCATTTTCAACGCGGTTATCTTTATCAATTACTACAAAACCATAAGAATTTTTCCAACATTAACTGCAAAGCTCTTTGGATTGTTTAAAAGTCATGTCCGAATTTATGTGGTCATTGTAAACATGCTTCAAATTTAGATCATCTTGTTTAAAAAGAATAACATAGTTCGCGTTATCTCGAATCAAGTGTTTCGGAATGTGTGTGTATGATTGACATAAATAAAAACTTTCAACATCACAATGGCGCCCCATACAAAAATAGTCTCTGATAGTATTTTGCTTTTCACAAGCAACATCGTCAAAAATATAAAGACTGAATTGGGTTTAGCCTCAGAAGGCTTCATAATTTCACTATTATTTAAGAAAACAAAATACCCCATTCCTTTTACAGAATTTATAGCACTCTTTAGATATTGGTATTTTGGTTGATGATCTAGAAGAATGCTTAGCATTACGTTTGTTTTTCCGCAGTTAGATGGGCCTACGATAAAACCACGAATACTATTTGGAAACAACGCTTCATGTTTTCTTTTTTCTTTAATTTTTCCATCGAAATTTTGAACGGAAATGCTATCTTGCTGTTTAATAAACTTCATTTTATTGAATGGTCTGTTTGAATATAAGTCATAGTGTTTTATAAAGATTACTTCTTAAACATTGATATCTTGTAACTGAACAGTTATATAATGATTGATTTTAGAACATCCTCCGTTAGTCTCAGTAATTTAGTTCAGGGGAGCGGATTAGTTAATTCACTAATAAACAATAGCTTCCATTTGAGTTTAAACCGTCATATAACTTTTGTGGACCTGGCACTAAACTTTCTTGCAAGAGGAGACCACGGCATTAACCTATTAATAAATTAGATGAAGCCTGTCGTGAACACGATATAGCATACAGTAGAAGCAATAATTAAAACGATTATATGTAGCTGATAAAATTTTAACTGAGAAATTGTGACAAAGGTTTCAAGCAAAAGATTCAAAACTATCAGAAAAACTCAATAGTCTTTACCAACATGCTGAAAGCTAAATCTACTCTTCGAATGAATATATCATCAAAATACCAAATAAAGAAAAGACGTAAGTGTCCGTCTAAAACAACTAATTTGTTTAAAAAAGCAGTAAAAGAAGCTAGAGCAACAATAAAATATTTAAACACTGAAGACACTAGTAAACAAGCAACAACGGCTCTACATGCAGCCAGAAGAACTATAAAGAAAAAGCGTAAGAATATTACTATACCAAGAGTACCTAATATGTACCATTACCAAAAGTTGGTGGCTTTTTACCATTGCTACCGATCTTAGCGGGGTTATCTGCTGTAGGTTCTCTAACTGGAGGTGTTGCAGGAATGACGAAGGCAATAACGATTCAAGGATGGAAAACAACAATTTGATGAAAGCAAACGTCATAATAAAAACATGGAAGCAATTAAACTTAAACATGGTAAAGGACCATATAAAAATGGCTATGGATTGTTTCTAAGTCCACAAGAATCAAAAAACTTATAAGGTTGCTACCTAACCGTTCTCTTACTAACATCGACATAAATGATTTTGGTAAAAGTTATATAAACAACTTTCGTGGTGTTTTCATGAGAGATACATTACCAATAAGGCCATTCAAAAAAGAAAGTGGAGTAGTTAATTTTGATGATAATAGTGGGGTCGGTACTCATTGGGTACTTACTTACTTACTTAAGGTGGCGATACAGTCCGAGTCGGACTAAGGCCTCAACCAACATGCTTCTCCAGCCAGCTCAGTCCCTAGCTAGCTGCCTCCAGTTTTGCACGCCAAGTTGGTTGAGGTCCTTTCCTACTTGCGTGCGCCACCTGAGTGGCGGTCTTCCTCTACTGCGCCGTCCCTCGGGATTGGATTCGAAGACTTTCCGGGCCGGAGCGTTGGTGTCCATTCGCTCTACATGACCCAGCCATCTAAGCCGCTGGACCTTGACTCGTTTGACAAGGTCAGTGTCGCTGTACAGCCCGTACAATTCGTCGTTAAATCTTCTTCGCCACTCACAATCTATATGCAGACGGGACCAAAAATCACCCGAAGAATTTTTCTCTCGAAACATCCTAAAGCGTTGTCGTCTGCCTTTGACAACGTCCATGCCTCTGCGCCATATTTAAGAACCGGAATGATAAGTGTCTTATACAGGGACACTTTAGTAGTAGTAGTATATTTATTATTTATTTCCTTAACAATTTTTCTGATATGTGTTAAAATATACAAATAAATTAAAAAGAGAAATAAATCAGAAGCATTTGTAATTTTTTTTAAAAATTGTTTTAAATGTCCCTTCGAATTCATGAAAAAATATATATATAAAAAAATATTATGGGTGGGGTGACCCTTCTAAAAGCTACAAGAATTTTAGATTGAAAAAACATATGAGAAAATAAAAAGTACATAACTTAAATTTTATTTAAGTTAATCACAAATTACATAAGAAGCGGTTCAATGAATGTATGATCTAAGGTGAAACACCAAAATTTCAAGTTTTTAAAAATTTAAACGTTGAAGTTTCTGATCTAAGATATAGTGGCAATTCATTAAAAAGTCTACAAGATGCCACACTAAAGAATCTACGACAGACGGTGGTGCGTGAGTGAGGAATGTTTACCAAAAATGAATGGCTTCCACGTATATTATGGTTTCTAAGAACTCTTAGATTGCGATGACCAGATCTCATAAAGAATATTTTTAATACTTACACAAAGAACGTAGATAAAAAAAATGCCTGAGAACGGAACGAAAGTACTGCCTCAACTTTTCCGTATGGGTAGAGAATTTCATTTTTCAGTTCAGATGTAAGCCTAAATATTTGAATTCATCTACATTTTCTATTTGAAAGCAATTCATATTGCACCGTGAACAGTCATCAAAAGTATTCTCTGCGGATAGAGATTCACACTTACAGTGTTCTAATTTAAAACGCTGACAATCGGGAGAGTGGTACAGCACGTCAACTGAAGGGCAATTAGCGTTAGACAAACTAAATAACATTAATTTTGTTTTAGAGCTAATCACTAGATGGGGGCTAGCAAACCAGACTCTAAGAATACTAAGGTCCCAGTTAATTTCAGTTGTGAAGTCTAATAGGCTTCTTGTCCCGTATGCGTAACCTATGTCATCTGCAAATGCTGTTAACGCACCCTTGAAAGGCAGCTCGAACACAGAATTAATATAAATTAAAAACAGTAGAGGTCCCATGACAGATCCTTGTGGCACGCCCACATTCGTATATTCCTTACTGCTTCTAGTCCTATTAATTTTAACCTTTTGAGATCGATTCTCAAGATAAGACGTGAGCCATAAGAGTACAGAACCCCTAAAACCTGCACACTCTAGCTTTTCTGCTAAAATTTTGTGGTTGACCATATCAAATGCCTTTGTTATATCTACAAATAAGCCTGCTGTAAATTTTTTGTCATCTAAGCTTTTAAAAACCATAGAACAAAAATTCAAGAGTGCATCTTCTGTTGATTGTCTTTCGCGAAACCCATACTGAGCAGAAGCAAAGAAATTTTTTTTATCGAGGAATTTCACGATCCTTTTTTTGATAAGTTTTTCAAAAATTTTACTAATAGATGGGAGCAGCGAGATGGGTCTATAGTTAAAAACCTTATCCTTATCACCTTTTTTGAAAAGTGGTACTACATCAGCACACTTCATTGCATCGGGAAAAATACCAGTTGTCACGCTATTATTGAATATGTGTGCTAAGATGTCAATAACATTCCATTTAATGTTTTTTAACAGAAGGTTAGAAATATCATCGTTCCCACAGCTATAAGTATTTTTAAGACTTGTTATAGCTTTCGACACTTCTATTGCTGTTGATGTTCTCCTTCTTCGTTTTCTTTTCCTTCAATATTCGTTGCTTGACTGCGTGGTCCAAGAAGCTTACGCATAAAATAGACTTGCGCTCGGTGGAGTTGTGCGCTCTGATGTTTTGATTGTTGTTGTTTGCTTGTTTGACAAAGCATTTGTCGATGTCTTTATCGGTAATATTCAAAGACAAAGCAGAGGTAAAAATTTGAAGTGCAACAGTTTGTGCATTTGTGTCATTGACATCGGGGACTACAGTTATTTCAATGCATTTCTTTTTTTGATTCTGGTTCTGCCAATTTAATTTGCTTTCAAGAGTGTTCACTTTCGATTTGAGATCAGCATTTTCTTTACGAAGTTCTTTGATTGTTTGCAAGAATTCCTTTTGTAGGGTTTCCATACATAAGAGTTTTTGATAAACCATTTGCAACGTCGGTTCACCATCAGCGCAACTAAGAGAAGATGTTTTGGGAGAAATCTGTTCACTGATGTTTTGATTTTTTGAAGGTGGTAGATTTGCAGTTTCTTCAGTTGGTTGTGGTGTTACTGGGTTAGGATGGTGCAGACTGCGACGCTTTAAAACTGTGCATCTATCACACCGATATGATTTCTTATTTGCTTTCATGTATTCAATTCAACTTGAAGTTTTAGGTTTATGCAGTTAAGGTGGAAAAAGCACTTGCAGTCACTACATGAAACTTTGGAAAAATTTGAAGAGCAACAGTTTGTGCATTGGTGTCATTGACATCGGGGACTCCAGTTATTTCAATGCATTTCTTTTTTTGATTCTGGTTCTGCCAATTTAATTTGCTTTCAAGAGTGTTCACTTTCGATTTGAGATCAGCATTTTCTTTACGAAGTTCTTTGATTGTTTGCAAGAATTCCTTTTGTAGGGTTTCCATACATAAAAGTTTTTGATAAACCATTTGCAACGTCGGTTCACCATCAGCGCAACTAAGAGAAGATGTTTTGGGAGAAATCTGTTCACTGATGTTTTGATTTTTTGAAGGTGGTAGATTTGCAGTTTCTTCAGTTGGTTGTGGTGTTACTGGGTTAGGATGGTGCAGACTGCGACGCTTTAAAACTGTGCATCTATCACACCGATATGATTTCTTATTTGCTTTCATGTATTCAATTCAACTTGAAGTTTTAGGTTTATGCAGTTAAGGTGGAAAAAGCACTTGCAGTCACTACATGAAACTTTGGATTTAGATCCTCTATCAATTTTATCTTTACACACTGGACAATTCATTTTTAATTAAATTTTTTTTTTTTTTTTACTTTTAATTTTGAACTTGACCTGTAGTGAGTATAATGTAAACTTGTAGTTTCTTTAAGAGAGATGCGCACCCCACGACACAAAAGAGAAGTTGCTCGAGAGAGGACTTTACTACTCAATTGCCTTCTTAGTCCGAAGAAACAGCGATTGGCAAGAGTTATTCTTCGTTTGATTTCAGCGTTGTCTGAATTAATAGCGGCGCCCAGGTAGATAAAGTCCTTAACTTCATCAAAGTTATAGCTGTCTATCGTGATTCGTGACGTTCTGTCCAAGACGTCGCCGTCGCGTCGGTGTTGGGTGTCCTTTCTTGATGACGGCATATACTTGGTCTTGCCCTTATTTACCACTAAACCCATCTTCTTCGCTTCCGTCTCAATGCTCATAAACGCGCCATTGACATCACGCTGCGATCTTCCAATTATGTCAATATCGTCGGCATATCCGAGCAATTGAACGGATCTTTGAAAGATTGTGCCTCTTGTGTTGACGTGGGAGTTTTGCACTATTCTTTCAAGAACGATGTTGAAGAAGTCGCATGACAGTGCATCGCCTTACTCAAAATACCTCAAAATCAAAGGTACAGGAGATGTTAAGTGAAAGATTGGGACAATCTTCTTCCGACTAAGGGGAGAGTTAACACATGGCGATCCCACGCTACCAAAATCCCGAAAACACCAATTAATAAAAAAAAATTGGGTGGGGCTACAGAGCGAGGAGCCCCTGGGCCTAGCGCATTTCTCACAACCATGCCTTGTGAGGGAATGGAGGGGACCTACAATTGTATGCCGGATCCGAACGGCTAATTGAGAAAGCGCTTTTCAACGATGGTGTTACTAACGATGGTCGTAAACACTAATGAGTTAACAGGAACCAAAATAGATATACACAAGGACAACCACCAGCATCCCGGGCGAGCAGAGGACACGACTCGGTAGTAAGTAAAATTTGTCTATCGATTTAATTTAGCATAGCAAGGCCTATCCAAAGCGTTCAGCCAACGCGTCGCATGGCATGGACCCCTATAAGAGATGGAGAAGCACCACCACCACCACCACCAACCCCAAGACTGATAAACGAAGTACCACCATTTCCAAGCCCGATGATAGAAATTTAGCCAGAGGTGGAGGAAAATGAAGAACTTCCTTTCCCGAGCTCGATAATGGCAATTCTATCAGAGGATGAAGACGAAGTGGAGTATATAGAAGAGGTTGAGAAAGATGAAGCATCACCATTCCCAATGCCAATGATGGAGTTTCAAGAAGAGATGGAGGAAGAGGAAGAAGTACCACCAACTCAAAGGTGGATATATGATGCACCACCACATTTATATCTATGTAGATGAAAAAATAAAATTAAAAAAAAAATATTTTTATATTAAAAAACTCATTTTATTTTAAATCGTTAATTCGATAGTAAAAAAATAATTTTATATTTCAAAAAAAAATTTTTTATTCAATTTGCTCTTGTTCGCAAATTTTTCTTATTTCTAGTTTAACAGATCTTCCCATTGGACCTTTGTATATGATGCAGTACAATGCTGTTTTGCATGTTGATGATTTCTATTGCCTTGTCAGTTAATTCTTAATTTGTTGTAGCGGGCTGGAAAGAATACCTACGAAAGAAAATTAATATTAAAACTGTGATACAAAATAAAAAGAAAAGAAAATAATAAATAAAAAAAAAGATTTACTTACATCGTTTGTACATAGATCAATGACTAATTGCGTTCCAAATTTCGTTTGAATCCTTCTCATGCTAAGTATCGGATAGCAATGATTTTGCTCCAAGTTTTTTGTATTAATCACTAAACTAAACTGCTTTCAACTTCAATTTCTTGAATTTCTTTACATGGTTTAATAATAATGACTTTTCAGATTAAAATAATAAAATTTCATCTCAAACAGTTGAATTTATACGGATTTTTTTTTCGCTCTTTTTTTTATCTTCTTAGGGGTGCAAGTTAGTTAATGTTTTTTTCTTCTTTATTATGTTTTTATGTGTTTCTAGAAAAACCGGTTTTTTTTCGTTATCTTTTTTATCTTCTTAGAGGACAAGTTTGTTCATGTTTTTCCCTTCTTTCCTAATTTTATTTTTATGTGTTTCTATTCCTAGAAAAACAGATTATTGTTGTAACAGATGTTGTAACAGATGTTTCTCATAATTCATGTATGTTTTCGAACTTCCCCAGTAAAGGGACTGTACTAAATAATACGATCATGTATGATCATGCAATATACTGAAGTATTTGGCGGTACAGCTACGTTTGCTTTGATTTCAAGTTTTTCATCTACAGGAGCCGATTTGATAGACTCATTTTAGCGGGAACAATCAATTACAATAATTGGAACAGTTTCCTTATATTCTTTACGTGACAAGAGTGGTTGCGATTGTTTGTTGTAAAAGGATTGTTGAAATCGGCTGTACATATCATAGAGAACAGCATATCGGTCGGTCGTAAAATCAACATTCAAATCTTCACGCGGATATGACTCAGAGTTTAAATGTACATTAACATTTCTCAACGTGCAGTGGTCAAATTTGCTAGCATCTTTATCTTTTTGATTTTTTCGATTCGTTTGTAGTCCAATTACAATATAATATGTATCTAGGTTTTTCGAGATGATTTGATGTTTTAATTGTCCATATATGATCGGTTGCAGCTGGTAGTGTTGGATATTCATACATTTCCCAGTTTCTAAAATGAATTTGAATGGGTTTTGATTGTATTTGTTTAAGTAAGGTAAGCCTATCAGCATCCGCCAATATGATGTGAGGAACTCTCCATTGCATTTTCAGAACTTTAATTTGCATATCTTCCGACGAAACAAAAGCATTCTCATCAGTTCGAGTGCGTATTAAAATCAATTCATGTCTTGCATATGTTATAATCCGTTTTTTACAATCTTCAGCAAATCCAAGTAAACTTTTAAGAGGTACACAAAAGTTGAAAGTACCAGATGAAGTCAAAATGGTGTCTTTTCCATACCATGAGGCATTTTGAAGATATCTGCTTTCATTCTCATTTAAGGATATATAGTTTTTTAATGGAGTTGTAATACCCACATTTTTATTGGATTCAATATCCACACCATTTAATTCATAATGAATTTGCTCAAAAAGAAAGGCCATAGCATTATTGCACAATCTAGCTGAATTAGAAATACTTCCATCTATTTTTTTTAGGGTTCCTTCAATCTATATCTATTTCAATATACCTATATATATAAATTAAAGTTTGGTTTTGTGTACGTTCGCTAAACAGCCAAACCGATTGACCGATTTTCTTTATTTTATTTTTTTAAATTAGAGAAGAGTATGAGTAGAAGGTTTAGGACAAAAAAAAAAAAATCATCGGAAAAGCAATGGTTTGTTTTTGGGCTAACACATTTTTCATTTTAAAACAGAGGCTCAAAGATAGCAAAAACTGGATTTTTTCGATTTTGAACGCCTAATATCTCAGAAACGCGAGCTGTTAGGTAGATCCTGAGTTCATATTTAGATTCAGCGAAGCAAAAACCTATAAAATAATTAAGCTTGCTTTTGGCAACAGAACACTGTTGACCAGTTATTCATCGAAAATAAGCAAGACAGAATTAACAATATGATTCAAAAAAAATTCTATTTTTGACGTAGGCATAAAGTTAGTTTATCAATCAATCGAGTTATAATAATAAATACCCTAAAAATAAGGAAGGAAGTGTATCGTACGGAGAAATGTGCAACATGACCATCAGGAGCCTATCCAAGAAGAACCCCGATTCCTAGGTCGGTTGTGCTAATAATAATTAACTTTCTGATTTTGTTTGTTCGCGGTTTTTAAGCTCGGTATTATTTCATCCCAAAGTTTCTTTTGGTACAGTACTTTGAAGACCATTGCAATCTTACGTATTCAATCATTCGATTGCGGACAGTGTATACAAAGATGAAAATAATTTCCCCAATGAAACCGCCAACATAAATAATGACAATTGCCAGAGCATGAACCAGTGTATAATCCTACGGAAGTCGTTTGACCAGGATGAGCTTACAAACCTCTTATTGCACATCAGGAAAACATGTGACAATGTAGATTATCCCGCTTATGCTGCATGCCAGACTTTTGAAAGGAGCAGGACCTTCGGAGAACTTTCAGATGGAACAAAAAGAAGGTTAAAATTTAGTTCAAAAAATAAAACTCAGCGTCTCAAATCAAGCCTTTGTTTCCAAGATGGCCAGAACTAAAACTAATATAAATCAATCGAGTAATAATAATAAATACCCTAAAAATAATATACCGAAGAAGGAAGTCAACAGAGAAAAAGTGTAACATGACCATCAGGAGCCTATCCAAGAAGAACCCCGACTCCTAGGTCGGTTGTGCTAATAATAATTAACTTTCTGATTTTGTTCGTTCGTGGTTTTTAAGCTCGATATTATTTCATCTTCAGTGAAACCGCCAACATAAATAATGACAATTGCCAGAGCATGAACCAATGTATAATCCTATGGAAGTCGTTTGACCAGGATGAGCTTACAAAAATCTTATTGCACATCGGGAAAACATGTGACAATGTAGATTATCCCGCTTATGCTGCATGCCAGACTTTTGAAAGGAGCAGGACCTTCGGAGAATTTTCAGATGGAACAAAAAGAAGGTTAAAATTTAGTTCAAAAAATAAAACTCAGCGTCTCAAATCAAGCCTTTGTTTCCAAGATGGCCAGAACTAAAACTAATATAAATCAATCGAGTAATAATAATAAATACCCTAAAAATAATATACCGAAGAAGGAAGTCAACAGAGAAAAAGTGTAACATGACCATCAGGAGCCTATCCAAGAAGAACCCCGACTCCTAGGTCGGTTGTGCTAATAATAATTAACTTTCTGATTTTGTTCGTTCGCGGTTTTTAAGCTCGATATTATTTCATCTTCAGTGAAACCGCCAACATAAATAATGACAATTGCCAGAGCATGAACCAATGTATAATCCTATGAAAGTCGTTTGACCAGGATGAGCTTACAAAAATCTTATTGCACATCGGGAAAACATGTGACAATGTAGATTATCCCGCTTATGCTGCATGCCAGACTTTTGAAAGGAGCAGGACCTTCGGAGAACTTTCAGATGGAACAAAAAGAAGGTTAAAATTTAGTTCAAAAAATAAAACTCAGCGTCTCAAATCAAGCCTTTGTTTCCAAGATGGCCAGAACTAAAACTAATATAAATCAATCGAGTAATAATAATAAATACCCTAAAAATAATATACCGAAGAAGGAAGTGAACGGAGAAGAATTGTAACATGACCATAAGGAGCCTATCCAAGAAGAACCCCGACTCCTTAACGAAAAAAGTGAAATAGGTTCTGGTGAAGTCCGAACAGAGACTACGTAGAATGACGCCAACAGACAAGACAAAACGAACAATACAAGACCCAACAGACAAAAAACGAGCCGGCTGCGGAGTAAACACCGGAAGTGGTGAGGTGGCCTCCCTACCCCTTATCGATACTAAACTGCAAACGCTTAAATTCAAATGGTAGATCAGGTGGAGTCATTGGTATACGTGGTATTAAGACATCTTCGACTTTAAGTTAACCAATTAAAATTGTCACTTCAATAACATTTTCATTGATCGTTTAACTACCAATCGGGTGCCATTACATAATCTTGGATGATTAAGATTTCTTAACATTATAATTGGAATACCTACTTTTAATTGTAAATAGTAAGGCGGAGTACTTGGTTGATCCAATGAATTTAAAAATTCGATTGGATAGTTCACAGATTCATCCGGCTTTATGACGGTATCAATAAATTTATAAGCTACGCTTGTCGCGGTAAAATTTACCGCTACAAAAAGTATCCTTTGGATCCTTTCACATATCCCTACTTCTTCTTCGTTTTTGGGTGAGGCTGCATAATTCTGGGAGAGTTAGGGGCAACCAAGGTTCCATCAGCCTATGGTTTACTCACCCAGCATTCTGCAAAAACATCCCACGTAGGGTGATGATGTAAAATTGGTCGAGGCTAGACCGACAAAGGGACAGGCGATCCCCAACGACGATCAAGAAGCGTGCAGACGGGCGGTCTCACGCAAGACAATGAAAATGTCCGGGGTAAACACACACAAGATGACCCAACACCACCATCAATGGTAGATGACAAATGCCTACCCAACGATTTACGTCACTTTGACAAAATTAGTATGGCCTTCTGCCCAACCTAAATTCACTATCAACTTTTGATTAAAATTTAATTGATATTGACATAAAAGAAGAATCATTTAGAGACGTGTTTCCGATTTTATTCTAACTTTCTTTTCCTACGATCTGGACGAAGGTCTACGGACAGCACTTCGAGCTTTCGAATTTAGCTTCTTCTGTCTTGTGTTCTCCGAGAAAATATCTTCTTCGCATTTTAGTTTGGGCCGGTTTGGGCTGGGGACTTTGCGCGAGTTAAATAATTTTTCGGAGTAAGTCTTTCTTTAGGGGTTGAAATCGTCCACTAGGCTACTGGTAATCACATCACCTGAACGCAAAGGACCGCGGGTAGTTGATTCGTGACATCTCACTCGCACATTCTAGCCTAATGGCGGAATGCTGCAGTAAAAGTGAGACCGAACAACACCACGCTTAAAGGTCTGACGAGGATGGCCAAATGGCCGATGCCGCATGGATGAGAAAAACCCGCCATCTTGATGGCCTCTTGATTCTTGAGATTGGAAGAAGAAAGACCCAAAAGAAAGCGTTCGAGGACTTATAGCGATTTTTTTGAGATTCGAGATTTTTCTTTTGACTTGGAGTTGGGAGAAATTTTGCTAAGCCGATTGTGCGAAAAAGAAATATCCAATTGGGGATTTTTAGGAAAAGGAAAATTTGAGATTTCTAATCGGAGAGGATATTTACTCGAGGAGCCCAGGAGATTGTGCTAGAAGAGCTAAGTATTTTATTTCGTTTTAATATTGCTTATTTTTCTCACCTCGGAAAGTCCTTCTTTTTCAAGGATTTTTCGAGTATTCATAGAGTCGCCTTATTTGGGTAAAGACTCAGACCCGCTAAACCTTCGTCGTCTTACTAACTTACGTTTTCTTTCCCGAGATTGCGGGACTCGCGACCGTTTTACCTGTATTTCTACTATTACTTTTTCTTTCGGAAACTTTCCATAAGTAATCCTTCTTTGTGTCCAAACAACACACTAATCTGTTTACTCTTTTAATTTTCAACTTTCTAACCTTTTTCTTGATTTCGAGAATTGGCCTCCTGCCAACCTCGAAATAAACTCTGTACTTTTCTTTTATCTTGAAAAGATTCTGGTTTTAGTCCAGGTTTCGACCACGGTTTTACCCAGACACCTTAGTACTACACCTGCAGTTCAGGAAACTCACAAGACATTCTTCTGGGGACCATGCAAGACTCAGCCATTAAAAATGAGTTTATCAGTTCCACAAACTGGTTATGTTCCTGGCCAGGATGTTTTCGTCACAGTAAATGTTACCAACGAAAGCAGTGTTCCCGTTCGAGATTTAAAGATTTCACTTGTTATGTTAGTTATATTGTTCAGTCAAAGCCCGACAATGCAATCACGTGTAGAACGAACAAATTTGGTCAAGGCTAAGGAAGGTCCAATCAATTCACGAACTACTCGAACAATGACACAGAAAATAAGAGTACCAGCTACACCTACAACCTGTTTCAATCTTTGTCGCATTATTAAAATTTCATATGAGATACAAGTAGAAGCAAAACTTGGAGGATTCCATCAAAATCCTTTGGTTACAGTGCCGATAACTATTGGGAATGTTCCTTTGAGTAATGTGATACAGCAGCAGCCAATGCCTCGTTTGAGGTCACTCGAAGTCGTTGAACCCTCAGCTCCACGACACTCAGACGACTTCTACTCGATACAAGGGGGAATTTATATTGATGATACTGACGGAGGTGTTCTTCCGGGGATAGATCGAGGACAAAACATGATAGATCCACTCTCTTCACCAGACAACAACATTCGTAAGTACACACACCCAATTATTGTGAATCACTGTTTAAGACTTTTATTTTTTAGCTCCACCATCATACGAAGAGTCGATGCACATGGCTCGCGCGGATTGTAATGAAGACGACCAACATCCTTTGGGACAAAGTGAATTTCTTCCCAGATATCCTGTTTACAGTGTTATCGAACCATCGGCTCCGCTCGAAAATGAGCCTGTTATGAACACAGATCCAAGTAAGAGCACTTGGTTGTGAGATTATTATTTGGCTATCTAGCATAAGATAAGATTTACTCAGAAGAATAAAAATCGTGTTGACATAAATGCTGCACCAGTGCTCCTTTTCTGTAACTATTGGATCGATACCATCGACAGAGAACACTGCCTTACAAATTAAAAAAAAATTTGAGTACCCGCTTTGAAATGTCATGATTTTTTATTTATACGTACTGTTTAATAAACATACATACAAATTTTTTTCCATCACGTCTCATTTTGTTTCAACTTCAACTTTTTCTTTTGTGCTTTGAATGATCCTCTCGTTTTAATCGCAAAACAGTAATCACCTAGCATAGTTGTGTCACAATGGCCTTGAAATCGTTCTTCAAGCTTCTTTACAACCTGGTGAAACCTCTCACCCTGCTCACCACTGACCGCTCCAAGATTAGATGGAAAAAAAGAAAAATGAGAATGAAGAAAGTGAACTTTTAATGACATTCTGCAACCCAACTTTTTGTATGCTTTTAACATGTCGTTCACTAGCTGTTCCGCATTTTCGGCTCTGTGGTTCCCTAAAAACCCCTTTATAACTGCTTAAGTAATACACGATATTACTGATTAGTAAGCTTTTTGTCAAAATTTGGGTCTTTCATCAAAGTACCTATTTGTGGTCCCACAAATATTCCTTCTTTGAGTTTGGCATCACTTACCTTTGAAAATACTGTCTTCAAATATAAAAAGCCATCTCCCTCTTTATTCATAGCCTTCACAAAATTTTTCATCAAACAAAGTTTTATGTGGAGTGGCGGTAAAATGACATTTTTAGGATCTATCAATGGTTCATGTTTCACATTAGATTTTCCGCTTACAAACTCTGACCTTTCTGGCCATACTTTTGTAATGTAGTGATTTTCTGTGGCTCTGCTGTCCCACATACGCAAAGAAAACAACAGTATTTAGTGAATCCGCCCAGTAATCCGAGCAAAATAGCTATAACTTTGAAATCAGCGCATACTTTCCAGCTGTAGTCTTTGTATTTTATTAAATTTAATATTGATGTCATGTTTTCATATGTTTCTTTTAAAACAGTTGAATATGCTATTGGTACTGTCGCATACTTGTTGCCATTGTGCAGCAATACCGAGTTCAGACTTGTTTTTGAACCATCAATAAATAAACGCCAGTCTTGCGTTTCGTGCGGAATATTCAACTCACTCATCAAAGTTTGTATATCGTTGCAGTAACATATGTTTTCAAAATTTGAAAAAAATTAAGCCAGTTGTTTATTACGTTTTCGTTGCACAGATACATTTGTGTTAGGAGCCAACACATTCCACTCTTTTAATCTAGATCCTAGTAATTCAGCTTGCCTAATTGATAAATCTAGGTATCGTATCAAATCACTCAATTCATTTTGATTTATCAGGTGTGGACGGCCAGGGCCAAGAGAACTTGTTGAAAATAAAAACTCGGGATCTTCGCAACTGTCATTATATTCTACAATATTTGGATCATCTGGCTCTTCTGTGGTCTCAATTTCATTTTTGGAGGGAGGTAAAGGAGGTGGCATTTCTTCACTGTGAGGTTCTGGTTTTGACATAGAAGGAACGTCAGGATACTTGATGTTGTGCTAGATTTTCTTTGTAAAACCACGTATATCAGTCATGCAAAAGTAGCAATCATTAAAATGATTACTAGGTTCGCGCCATAAAGCTGGTACGGCAAATGGCATTGACGTCTTGTTCCCATTTAACCAAGATATCAGAGTAGCATAGCGCAAAACACAAAAAAAAACTTTGATATCCATGGTTTATCTTGATTAACAGCACGTCCAAAATAGAGTAAATATGCACTTCTTACTTTTTCGGAAACATTTTTTGATGGTGATTTCACTATATACTGTCCGCAAACGGAACAAAACTTATTTGGTACATTTAAACAGTTGCGACGACCAGTTAGTCCAGTATATCATATTCATATTCATATTTTTTTCAAACAAATATGTGTTAAGATGTTGACCTTATCGAATATAAACGATTACTAAACATAAACAAAACAAAACAAAAAAAAAATAAAAAAGTACAATAAATCTAAAACGGTAACGGTATTTTCAGCTTAATACGTGTATCACAGATGGATCTCGTGTTACAAAAATAACAATGTAAACAAATGGAAGTTGCGGGGCAAGAGAGGTAACGGTTTTCCCTCTTGTTCTTTTTTCCTCTAAGAAGTGAAGGTAGTAGAAAATAAATTGACATGTACACATATGTTTGGAACAACTAATTACCTATTCATTCCAGCTAACAGTTAAGCGGGTACCAAAATAGTGTAACGCAATGGAATCGGTGGAAATCGAAACGAAATCCTCCTAAGCTCGTTGAAATTCAATCCAGTTTCCAACGGCAATCACCGGGCTTAAAAAAAAATTAGAAGCACTTCAGCTCCACCATTGCCAGATAAGAAAGACAACGAAGAGTTCTACAGAGAACAAGTGGTTTATCGAAAACTTTCAAAATCGAAACAAATGATATTTAATCATATTCTTATGATTCAGAAAATGATCGACAAGCGGAAAGAAAATTAAGAACTAAAATTCAGATTTGAATCACTAAACTATATACTAGATTGAGTTCACAATGATTAGATGACAAGTACTACAAGTCCTGCAGCTTTTTTCATTTCATCCACCACGTTTCATGCTGAAGTTTCGAAATGTTTAACGATACGCAACAACTCAGCTTTCACCAAATCGTTTTCGTAGCTTATATTATTAAAACTCAGGTAATCTTTGTTTCGTTTATTTTTGTGGAAGTCGAAGAAGCCCTGTTTAGTCACCGAGAGTGATACTTAGTCCTTTAGCTCCTAAGACCGTCTACAGACGGTCTTCGTATATATCCAATTATCTTCTAACTGAGTCATTTATCCGTTCCCACCTCCAAACAAGTTTTGTGCAGGTTGATTTTACTTCTATAACGGTACTGGTTTGGAGCCAAAGAGTGTAGTAGTCCTATTGATATTGTCATTTGTATCAAGAATTTGGTGTGAACAAGTTGTAAGATTTCTTGCGAATTTTGTGCAGATTAAATTATAAAAGAAAACACTTTCCAATAAACGAAACAACACGGGAATTATTTTGGTAAGTAATGAAGTGTTGTTTATCCCTTTTTTTGTTTTTGGAACGAAGTTCCTTATCGCGCGTTGTGAAAGGGGGCTAGACGGAAAAAATTTTTACGAAAAGTTGTCACGACACTTTTTGCTATAGTAAGCTATTGTAAGCTGTGCTGCGTCGCATGTTTCTCTGTCTGTCTGTCTCTCTCTCTCTCTTATAGAAAGCAAGCCAGATATTTTCATTTCTATTTCGCATTGAACAGTGTGGTGTCGAAAGTAACTTCGTTCCATCCGGGTGTCCCTTGACACCTCTCAAGTTTTTTTTTTTTTTGTTTTATTTGTGCAATAAAAGATTTTGTAAAAATCGTGTTTTTGTGAAGACCGTCTTCAGAGTGGCTTAGCTGTAAAAAATTGTGTTGTTGGTGCTGTGTTATTTTGACAGTAAAATTTTGTTTATTTTACCGGAATCAAAAGGTATTGTTGTTAAATATAATGTCTCGTCGAAATGCTAGAAACAGGGCTTGCGATAAGTAGAAAAAAAAATAACTCTATCTGCCTTAAAAGACGAAGAAATTGTATCATTGATGAATTAATATGAATCCGATGATGATTATGAAGTCTTCGATGATGGTTTAGAAGACCCAGACTATTGTTGTGATGAGCTCCAACCTGATGACAGCGCAATGATTCGTGATTGCTTGCAGGTTATTGATACTTTATCGTTTGTCAATGCTGTCAACTTATCTTTGAATGTGAGCAATCTTAGTTCGAATTTGACTGACGGTTTACCTCAAGTATCAAGAGAAGTTGTGAACGAAGAAATAGCAACCGATGAAACTTTAATCGAGCTGCCCTTATCGCCTGCAATACAACAAGAGCAACGACCAGAAGTTGCAACGCCATTCAAGCCAAAGAAAAGAGCTCGTTCGCCGTTACCCACCGAAGAAGCTTCAGGCCCTTCAATTATGCCATCAGCCGGTGGCTTCAATGGAGGTGGTTAGTATTTTTGAATAACATTTGAACATTATAAAACAAATAACAATTCCTTGCTTCATAATATATCATGTATAAATTTAGTAAATATCAATAAGGATTCATCGGAGTTCAAAGACATTTTGTAGCGAAAAATGTTCACCATGTGAATGAAGATGCATTTAGGGAAAAAAATTGATTTGCCACCTAAAATAAAAAAAACTTCAAACACCTTTTGAGTTTTTCTCATATTTCTTCTCCGACGATCCTATCGATACGATATCCCTCGAAACAAATCGGGCTGCTGTCACAGAAAATGTCAGCACCCAATTCAAGATTGACGAACATGGACTTCGAATCGAAGGTGGGCGTTTTAATTTTTCTGTCGATTTTTTGTTACCCGAATATTAGCCGTGATTTATTAGATATTGATCTGATCCGGATCAGATCATGTGCTTATTAGCGTTACAACAACAAAGCGAAATCCTGCTTTTTGTCTGGATCTATTTTCGTGATCCAAAAATTAGCTATCCTATTTCACACGGGGTGTCGGTCGGTTTGATTGCTAAAAGTTGGTATCACTGTTAACTTTTGTCAAAAAAAAACGCTATTGCCATGTAAAATTTTTTATCTATTCAGAAATGAAATATTTTTCAATATATAGTGGTGTGCTTTATGAATGCCTAATACGTCTTTGTTTTTGTGTGTTATTGATATAAGATTACAAATGATTGGCAAAATAAAATAAAAGCTGGTGAAATCTTAAAAAAAAACATGCAAAAATATATTAATTTGAGCAAATGCGTTAGTATCTTTTATCTTTAAAAAATAAATATCACTGTTGTTCAAATCAGAAATAATTTGAAAATATTTACAATAACTTATAACAGGCCCTTAGGTCTAGTACTTTCATGGTACATGAAGAATTAATTATTTTTTGTTACGTTGGCATCCTGCCTTTCGTTTTTTCGCCGTCATCCCGTCATCGCATTGCATCGCCGTGGCTACTTCATTATTCTTTTGGCAGCCATCACTCAAAAAAGTCGCCTTCTGCTTTGTATGAAAAAATTAAAAAAGTATCTTAAACCTAAAAGTCGAATGTTGAACTAAGAAACATTATCTTAAAATTAACAGAAAAGAAGGAACAAGTGTAAAAACATACTTTGAAATAAAGAAACAAACAAAAATCAACGTAAACATATTTTTTGTCATCGAACTTGGGAATTTCATCCGTGACATAATCGTCGTCTTTTTTTTTTTATACCAAATTCCATTGGGGAATTTGCACATGGTCCTTCGAGCCGGATGGTAGAAATCAAGCGTTTTCTTGGCCATCGTCAACGGAAAGAGTGTTTTTCAACGTTTTTTGGAAGTGCAAAGGAGTTTCCCTACCGCCTCAAGAAATATTTCGAGGAAAATCATCGTGGAAGTGTGGCGAAATTGTACTTTCTTGGGTGCATGTGCACAGACACATAATCATCGTTCTGTACAGCCACTGTGAAGCGCCTAATATTATCGGCTCTCCTGCAGATATCATCTTTTTGCATCGTTTTTCTAAATTCCAACAAGGGAATTTCACACATGCTTTCGTGGGTGCATGTGCGCAGACATAACCATCGTGCTGCACAGCCACTATAAATATATCATCATCGTAGTCACGCCAGACATAATCATCGTTGTGCACATCCAAATCATCGTTGTGCACATCCACGGTAAAGCGCCAAACATCATTGGCGCTCCCGCAGTGCTAACCTTGCGCAGATATAATCATCGTTCTGCACCAAATGCACCAAATTATCATCGACGCTACCACAGCATCATCGCAGTTCTCATCGTCATCGGAGTCATCCTCAGCATCATCGCAGTTCTCATCGTCATCGGAGTCATCCACAGCATCATCGCAGTTCTCATCGTCATCGGAGTCATCCTCAGCATCATCGCAGTTCTCATCGTCATCGGAGTCATCCTCAGCATCATCGTAGTTCTCATCGTCATCAGAGTCATCATCAGCATCATCGTAGTCCACACCAACGTCGGAGTCATCATCACCATCATCGTAGTCAACATAACAAGAAGAAATAATCATTTTTATACATTGCTTTGTAAAAGGTACGTTTTGTAATTTCATTTTTGGTGCATTAAATTCATATTCTTTACATACTATATAAATATCGTATACGTATATTGCTTTAACATATAAAATTATATATCTTTCATTCAACAAGTTGTTCGTTATACGCGGGGAATTTTTTTAAATTTCGATCTTTTTATATTAACTTTCAATCCAGTGGTAAAAGCGCATTGTCGATACAATGAGCTTATTAGGCGATTTAATTTTCGCTTCCGATCAGTTGGTCGAGTTTCATGCGGCCTTTAGGGCTAAACCAGGTGCCACTCATACGATTTCTTTGTTGGAATCATATCGAACTGAGTTGTTAGATTTGTGGCGGGAATTGAAATTAATTTACACTCAGTGTATGAAATCTGATGATGAGTCATTAAGAGCTTCCATCAGTGAGATTAAATCTAAATATCAAAGTTCCTCTTCCACTTTTTTCGAATGTCTGAGTTCCATTTCTGACTTTTTAAAGTCTTTAGCTCCTCAAGTTTTAGATCCTATCGCAATAAAAAACCAAGACGTAAACGTTAGTATTTCACAAAATAACAAAAGTTCGCACAACATTAAAGTCCCCGCCTGTGATACTCAGGAATTCCATGGCAATTATTTAGAGTGGCCTTCCTTTAGAGATATGTTCACAGCGGTGTACATTAATCATTCCAAGCTAAGTGATGTGCAGAAATTATTTCATTTACGTGCAAAAACAAAGGATCAAGCATTTGCTATCGTAAATAAGTTCGGGTTAACAGATCAGAATTTTAGTCTTGCGTGGAATGCGTTGAAAGATCAATACGAAAACAAAAGGATTTTGGTTAATAACCAAATCCAAATTCTATTGAATCAACAACCAATCCTTATAGAATCTAGTAGGGAAATAAAGTCACTGCAAAGCAATATTAATGATGCTTTAATTGAACTCAAGTCGTATGATATCAATGTCGAATCCTGGAATGCAATCATCATCTATCTTTGTGCTTCTCGACTTCCTGACACTACTCTCAATCTTTGGGAAAGTTCATTAAAAAATCCTACAGATATTCCAACTTGGGATCAATTAAACACCTTTTTATCGAATCGCTATCGCATTCTCGAAAGTGTATCTGAAATGAAACAGAACACTAACAAAACAACAAAATCGCAAGCTGCAAAATCAATTTCAACTAATGTCAAATCCAAAGACAAGCCGGTGCGAAACTTTCACATGAAAGTTGTACCTTCGTGTCAAGTTTGTAGTGAACAACATCCACTTCGACTTTGCCCGACATTTTTAAAAATGTCCGTCGATGACAGGCATAAAACAGTTCGGAAACATAAATTTTGTTTCAACTGTCTTGCAATGACTCATAACGTAAACCAATGTCAAAGTATGAGCACTTGTCTTCGGAGCAAAGGTAGACATCATACGTTGTTACATTTTGAACGAAAGGTATCGCCAACTAATAATTCCAGAAATCAATCTGCGGAATTTTTATCTAAGCGTGATTCATCATCTTCATCCCCAGTCGTTGTTTCTTCTTCATCTTCTTCTCCAGTCGTGGCTTCTTCTTCATCTTCATCAACTTTAGATCATCAAACCATACAGTCCACTCCAACTACCAATCATAATGTTATGTTTTCCAAAGGTTTTAGGCAAGTTTTATTAGCAACTGCTCTAGTTAAAATTCGACATCGTGGAATCGACTTCAATCTTCGAGCTTTAATCGATCAAGGTTCGGAAGTGTCTTTCATATCCGAACATTTTCAAAAATTGATCGGTTTACCAACTCAATCGACTCAAGCCCGAATATGTGGTATGGGTGCAACCGAAACAGCTTCCTCTTCACAACTTTGTTCCTTTACCCTTGGTTCCAATCATGTCAAAGATTTTGAAATACAAGTTCAAGCTCTAGTTCTGAAGAAGTTGACCGGTAACTTGCCCGCGATTTCAATGGATCTTAGTCAAACCAAATTTAATTTTGATTTTCCTTTGGCAGATCCGCTTTTTTATCAAAGTTCAACTATCGGTATGCTAATTGGAGCCGATCTTTATCCATATATTATTTTAGAGGGTTTGAAACCAAAGGTTTTGAGTAGTATTCTCGCACAGAATACCGTTTTTGGTTGGGTTCTTCTAGGGCCTTATGATAATGTTCCTATTGTATCAACCTTTTCAACTTTTGTGACTCAATGCGATGATTTGTCAATTGATCAAAAACTTGAAAGATTTTGGAAGCTTGAGGAGATACCTCAAACTTCGATGTTAACTCCCTCCGATAATTTTTGTGAGGATTTGTATCACGATACGACTTTTCGAGATCCATTAACGGGTCGATATGTCGTTAAGCTTCCGTTTAAAAATCCTCCCAACGAACCTCAATTAGGTCATTCACGTTTCAATGCGATGAGACAGTACCTTCGCAACGAAAAATCAATGATGGCTAAACCATCTCTCCGAGAAGAGTATCACAAGGTTTTGGCGGAGTATGTAACATTAAAACATATGACGCCTACTCCCCCGTACGAATTATACAAGGACAACAATGTCGAATCATATTATCTCCCACACCACGCTGTTTTAAAACCGCAAAGTACCACTACCAAATTGCGGGTAGTATTTAATGCGTCAAGCAGTTCTTCCAATGGGAAAAGTCTGAACGATCTTCTATATGCGGGACCGATTCTCCAAAGTGACATTACTTTCTTGATCCTTAACTGGCGGTTTTATCGATACGTATTTAATGGCGATATCGAAAAAATGTATCGCCAAATAAATATTAATCCTAAACATGCACAGTTTCAACGCATTCTATTCCGTCCTAGTTCAGATCAGAAAGTCATTGATTATCAACTTAATACTGTTACCTTTGGGGTAAATTGTGCACCCTATTTGGCTATACGGACTTAACATCAATTGGCTTCAGATGTTAGCGAAGAATATCCTCGTGCTTCAAAAATCTTAAAGGAAGAATTTTATGTAGATGATGTTCTTTCGGGCGCTCATGATGTTGCTACCGCGCGACGAAGTCAAATTGAACTTATAACAGCAATTGAATCTGCAGGGTTCAATCTACGAAAATGGACTGCTAATCATCCCGAGCTGTTAGACCACATCCCCAAGGAACATCTTCTGAACAAAGATTTTTTAAAAATAGAAGAGGATAGTTCTACCAAAACTCTGGGTATTCAGTGGAATGCCTCCTCTGACAGTTTTTCATTTTCCATAAATCCTTTAAATCTTTTAATGGTTTCAATAACTAAACGATCAGTTTTATCGACGATTGCTAAATTATATGATCCAGCGGGTTGGCTTGCCCCAATCATTATAACAGCAAAAATTTTAATGCAACAAATTTGGAAGGACAAAACCGGGTGGGATGAAAACATTTCGTGTCTCTGTGAACAAAAGTGGAAATCCTTTTTGGACGAATTCGCGGATATTCAAAAAATTTCCATTCCTCGATGGATTGAATTTTCTCCGTGGAAAGTATTTCAGATACACGGGTTTTCTGATGCCTCGGAAAAGGCTTATGCCGCCACTGTGTATGTACGAGTGCATCACAATTCCTCCGACTATAGCTCAAACTTATTATGGGCAAAATCGAAAGTTGCACCTGTCAACACAATCTCACTTCCACGATTAGAACTCCAAGGGGCTGTTCTTTTATCACGAATGATCCGATCACTCCTCAACCAATTCAAATTTCTGAAAGATATTCCCATCTACCTATGGTCAGATTCAACCATTGTTTTAGCGTGGCTAAACAAACCATCCAGTACTTGGAAAACATATGTGGCCAACAGGACTTCCGAAATCCTATCAAATGTTCCCGAGATAAAGTGGAATCATGTCGCGTCTCCCGAAAATCCTGCCGATTTAGCTACCCGTGGTGTTTCGCCCACGGAATTACAGGTCAATCCTCTTTGGTGGAATGGACCCTGGTGGTTGCGAGAAGCGGAAGATAAGTGGCCATCATCCGAATTATCTATACCCCCGAAAATACCATTCCAGAATATAAAATCAACATTAATATATTGTCGAGTGAATTTGAAAGCGAAGTTGTGTGTCGTTTTTCTACTTGGCATAAAGCTGTAAGAGTTATCAGTTACATAATCCGTTTTTGTAACTCAGCTCGGAGACCTTCAATGCGAAACAAATATCCTTCCAAAACTCTTCTCCATGAAGAAATCAAATTCACCAACAATATATTGATTAAATCCACTCAAAGACAATATTTTTCGAAAGAGTATCAATCATTAGCAAATGGAAATTTGATAGGACCAAAGAGTAGCCTTTTAACCCTTAATCCGTTTCTAGATTCTAACCAAATCATGCGGTCGAATGGAAGACTTGCATCTTCCACCTTATCGTATAGCGAAAGATTTCCTATTCTTTTGCCATATGAATCTTATATCTCTTCGCTTTTAATCGCTTATATCCATGAATTATCTTTACATGGAGAAATCCAGCTAATGATCAGATTAGTTCGCCTACAGTACTGGATACCCAAACTTAAAACCCTAATCAAAAAATATATTCGATCCTGCAAACCTTGTGCGTTATACAAAAAATCCGTTCAATCTCAAATAATGGGTGCGTTACCTGTGGAACGAACCACTATGAGCTTACCGTTCACCAATACCGGTATAGATTTTGCTGGTCCGTTTGTAATTAAAAATTACTATGGAAGAAAATGTCGGTTGGAAAAAGGTTATGCATGCCTTTTTGTATGTTTTGCGACAAAAGCGATACATTTAGAAGCCGTGAGCGATTTATCCACCGCTGCTTTTCTCGCTTCTTTTAATCGTTTTGTTGCTCGCAGGGGACTGCCGGCCACAATCTATACGGATAACGGAACCAATTTTGTCGGTGCATCGAAATTATTGATGTCAGACTTTCAAAAGGCTCTTATTAGCTATCCTGGTAGCTCATCACTTAATTTTTCCCAAATTGTCTGGAAGTTCATTCCTCCTGGCTCCCCTCACATGGGTGGGTTGTGGGAGGCAGGAGTGAAAAGTTTCAAAATTCACTTTAAGAAAGTTGCGGGAAATTCAAAGTATACTTTTGAAGAATTCTCAACGCTTTTGGCTCGAATCGAGTCGTGTCTAAATTCTCGGCCTTTATCTCGCCTTTCTGAAAATCCCGATGATCTCCTTCCATTAACGCCAGGACATTTTTTAAGAGGTGGTCCTTTGCTAAGTCCTCCAGAACCCCCCGAATCTCATAAACACATAAGTTTGATACGTAGATGGAACACACTAAAAATCATTCATCATCAGTTCAGTGCACGTTGGAAGGAAGAATATCTCAAAGAACTCATCAAACGATATAAATGGAAATATCCCAAACGAGACATGGAAGTCGGGGATCTTGTCGTTCTTAGGGATGAACAACTTCCTCCGAATGAGTGGCGCCTTGGTAGGGTCGTAAAGGTCCATCGTGGTCCCGACGATAAAGTTCGCGTTGTCGATGTTAAAACTCAAAAAGGAGTTGTCACTCGTTCTGTCGTCAAATTGTGCATTTTACCCTTGGATTGAAGTAATTTGCTTTTAAAAACCTTATCTTTTTGATCCTAGGTACAACGTAGAACTTTGGTGTGAACTTAATTTTCATTTATTCATTGCTAGAATAAGTAATATTAAAATGCATCTGAATTGAAATTATATCACGTATACTTATATTTTTATATTTTTTGCATTATAATCGTAACTTTGAATTTAATCTTGCAGAACATCATAAATTTTCCAATTGTTAAACATTGACATTTTTGCATGCGAGGATGCAAGGCGGGCGGAATGTTCAAATCAGAAATAATTTGAAAATATTTACAATAACTTATAACAGGCCCTTAGGTCTAGTACTTTCATGGTACATGAAGAATTAATTATTTTTTGTTACGTTGGCATCCTGCCTTTCGTTTTTTCGCCGTCATCCCGTCATCGCATTGCATCGCCGTGGCTACTTCATTATTCTTTTGGCAGCCATCACTCAAAAAAGTCGCCTTCTGCTTTGTATGAAAAAATTAAAAAAGTATCTTAAACCTAAAAGTCGAATGTTGAACTAAGAAACATTATCTTAAAATTAACAGAAAAGAAGGAACAAGTGTAAAAACATACTTTGAAATAAAGAAACAAACAAAAATCAACGTAAACATATTTTTTGTCATCGAACTTGGGAATTTCATCCGTGACATCATCGTCGTCTTTTTTTTTTTATACCAAATTCCATTGGGGAATTTGCACAACTGTGCTAAGCAATAGCATGGCAACCCCACGCCAAATGTCAAATTAAAGGAAAAGAAAGAGCTTCAAGTACACACATTTTGTAAACAGAATTTTAAAAAGGCGAAATGGCAGAAAATACCAATAAATTGTAAGTATTTTTTCATGTAAATTTATTCACGTTTAGGTTTACCTACATTTTATATTTAGATCAAGAAGATTCTGGACTGCGGAGAAACCAAAGCGTTTTTGGATGCCTACGGCAAGAGATAATTTGAGTTCGAAAACGCAAGGCTAAGAAAATATGCCATGGCCAATGTCCTCGAGGACTTAAATTCACTCGGTGTTTTGGTAATTTCCCTTTTTGTTGTGTGTTAAAAGTTACAATAATTATTCTAATTGTTTCTTACAGACTCAGCCGACCAGTGAGGAAATTCTTAAAATAAAAATTATTGAGGGCATATAAAGCCAGCTGCGACAGCAATAAGAGAACAGGCGAGTCGCACATAAAAGCTCCTTTTGAACAAGAAATGAACGAAATATTTGGATCGCAGCCGATTATCCGAAACAGCCATGCAATCAACATGTGTGGGAAGCGAGTAGAACCGCTCACAATGCAATCAAGTAATCGTTCTACGCTTCCAGAAAGCAGTAACAGTAGTAAGTAAAACCAATTTATGCACGTTCTTATGGACATTCAAATGGTTTTTACATTTCTCTAGCAATCCCCTTTGTTTTGTCTTACAGCTCAGTCCGCTGCAATGATGACTTCTGAAATCGAGCAGCCCGCAACAACTTCGCCACATTCTGCCACTGCCACGCCCGTGTCTTCGAAAATATCCAACCGGCAAAAATACTGGGCAACGAAGGAGAAGACTGCTGCACAGAAAATGTCAGCACCCAATTCAAGATTGACGAACATGGACTTCGAATTTCGAAGGTGGGCGTTTTAATTTTTATGTCGATTTTTCGTTACCCGAATATTCAGGCTCACTGGAGCGAGTACTGGTTTCGACACATATGTACCGATTGGATGTCAAAAAAGAAATTCAAGCAAATTAAAAAATATTTATCGTTCAATGACGAATGGAAACGAGTGAAGAAAGGTGATGTGGGGTACGATCCCATTTTTACTATAAGAAAAGTTGCGACATATTTGATTGAACGCTTTGATTCAATTCCAAAGGCTGCTCGTTTGTGTGTTGACCAACAAAAATGTGCTCGACTAAAATGGCTCATCATTTCAGGCAGTATTTGCCAGACAAGCCGCATCCCTTGTTTATAATATTCTTTGTTTTGTGTGACAGCAACGCCTATTCATACAGGTTTGAAATTTACACCAGAGCAAAAATTGAGGACATTATTTTGACCGGCACTCCTAACATTGGGAAAACAGGGAATGTTCTCATCAGACTTTCACAAACCATCCTAAATTTTGCTAACCACATAATTTATTTCGACAATTTTTATACATCCTTACCGCTTTTAGTGTATCTAAGAGCTCGTGGCATATATAGCTTAGGTACGTAGTGAACAAATCGAGTACCAAAATGTAAGCCTCCCAATGATAAGAGTGAAGAGCTAAAAAAAAGCGGCAAGAGGATATTCAACAGAATACTTCTGAGCCGCTTATGGTGTCGAAATTTCCACAGTTCCTTGGAAGGACACGAAAAATGTCAAACGGTTTTATACCAAAAATGTTGGTATAAAACCGTTTCGGAGAACTAAGAGAAAATACTTATATAACGAAATCGACTGTCCACAAACTATAAGTGAGTATTACGTCCACATGAGTGGTGTCGATTTGATGGATGCCTATTGCCTAAATGGGTCGAAATGGACTGAAAATTAAGACATATTAGAAATTGCCACAAGGATTCTTTATCATCTTTTGGATATGGCTACAACTAATGCATTTAAATTGTAAAAACGACAGAATGCTAATAAAAATCGAAACGAAGACGAACAACCAAAAGACATAACAATGTGTGAGTTGCGTTTGAGCATTGCCAAAGAACTCTGTGCTGCGGCTAAAAAATCGTTGGTCGTCCATCATCTGTTAAGCCTAAACTAGCTACATCGAAGCATAAAGTAAAAAGTTTCTTAAACAAATCAAATGATATTCCGAACTCTTCTATCAAAAACAAATTTGAATATCTTCCCCTCAGCTTTAAAAAAGTGTGTTTGAAAAAAGCTAGCTCATGTCACAGCTTTCATTTTGAACAATTTTTTGAAAACAAACACAATCAAATAATATTGTTTATTTTTCTTGAACGGTAGCGCTTTTATCACTAAAATCCTGTAGTTTTCATAACAAAAGCTCTTTAATAGTTTCAAATTAATTTCGAAAATTATAAAATTAAAGTAAATGTCAACTGTGTTTTTAAATTTATGAGTAAATTGAAACCTATTTAATAAAATTTACTGAACATTAACAATAAGCAGCTCCCGAGAACAGACATTTTTCTTTTTTGACAAATTGTTTATTGTTTTGTTTTGAAATATTTAATCGTCAAAAAGCTTTTCAGAGTTTTTCTAATGCTGCCAACAGGTGTCACGCATTAATATGTGTGTATTTTAAAAGCTTACTTTATTTAGTTTTTTTCACTTTGTGTTTCGATGTAGTTAAGGCGACTTCCACCAAAAATGTTGGGAAAAAAGCTGTACATTCGGTGGCAAGTGTCAGGTTTGATGGAATCAATCATTTTCCAGAATGGAGAACGAAAAAGTCATCTAAATTGTGTAAAAGCTGGATACAACAAAACCTTTACGGCACCCAAGAACGCAGAAGAATGCTTCAACGCATATATGAACAAGGCAAGAGTTCTCGTCGAAAATGCGTTTGGGAGCCTTAAAAGTCGTTGGCATATTATAGAGAAACAAATGGATTTGCAGTTGAACAACTGCCCAAAAAACAGTTCTTACTTGTTGCATTCTTCACAACATTTTACAAGATCGAAAAGAAATGCCTCCTCTGAGGCTGAAAATGAAATGGAAACGGGCACATATGAGGCCATCCAACTCCAGCGACCTCAAAGACAAGAAAACATTCGTGACCACCCAACGGCTACAGAAATAAGGAATAACTTGAGTAGTTATCTCAAAACCAATTTTCCACTTTTAGAGGTCAACCATTTTTAATTTTTACAAAATATTTTTATTAATAAAAAGAAAAAAACTAATGCAGTCTTAGTGTACAACTAATACAACGGATATGGGTAATATTCGATTAAATCGAGATTCGAGACTATCATTCTTACTGAAAACTGCACTTATACCACTAAGCAAGTTGCGCATGCGTACGTCTTCTCGCTCTTGGATATCCATTTCCAACTGCCTTTGCTGCTCAAGTAGTTCGGTCTGCTTTTGGTAGAAGTTGTCTTGACTTTCCATCTGCGATTTTTTTATTTCTGAAGCAAACGCACGGAGAGCTGATTCATAAATTTTTTTTCCTAGTTATGAAAACATATAAAATTAAATAGATTTGTTAACATTTTTATAGTAATTCGAGCTCAAATAGTGCCTACCTCTTTTGCTACTTGAAGGAGTTTCAATTATACCTAGGTTGTGATGGCCCTGCGCCCGCATAGCTGAATCGTTTTCTTTTTTTTTTGTCCATTTCATCAAGGATCTTTTTTTCTTTTATAATTTCAAACAACAACCGCTTCAGAATGAAGCCAAACGCAATTATCAGCTTCGGTCATCATTTCTTTTAATTCCAGAGATACTAAAAATTAGCAAAACAAAATTGACCAAGCGCCAAGAAAACTCCAAAAAAAAAAAACGTAATAAATACAACACCAGACAAACCAACAACAAACACTTGAAACCGCACCGGTAAAGCATTCCGCTCTCCGCGAAATGAGGTGTCGGCATATATCCTTTTCGCACGACCAGAAAACCTTACCGACACGCGACACCACACATCGACACAGAAACACAGTGTTTCGGCGGGTGTAATATGGGTAATAGTAGTAGCAGCGCTTATAACTTATTAGGGATGAAATTTTAGAAAAGCAAGAAAAACAAAAGAAAGCGTATGGGGACTAAAAATATATAGCAAGGAAAAAAGCTGTAATCCTTCACTGGATCCCAGCACACAAAGGCTGTGATGGTAACGAGAAGACAGACATCTTATCAAAAGACGGCGCATCTAAACCATTCATCGGACCTGAACCCTTCTGCAGTGTAAATAAAAGCACCTTCAAAAACACTGCCAAGAACGTCTTACTGAGAATCAAATAAAGCTTGGCGTAACTCATCTGGACAAACGTGTTCAAAACTCTTTTTGCCAGAACATACTAAAAAAACACCAAAATACTCATCCCCCTAGACTCAAACTCATTCACCCACAGAAGATTGCTAATTTCTGGTTCAACTTAGGAGCGGGAGAACTGCCCTGAAACCTCACATATGCCCAGAGCTGAGCAAGCTTTACCAGTCCCCTTGATCTAATCTAATCTTGGGACAAAAGAGGTGGACTACCTGAAAACATCATAAATTCCTATTTCAATGTGCCCAACAAAGAAAATTATTCTTTTCATACGATGTGCACTTGCACTACCTGAAAAACATTTGGAAATAATCAGTTCTCTTTAGAATTTTGACTATGGAGGACGTTATTGTAGCAGCTCTGGTGATTATAGAGTGCGATGAACAACATGGGCGTAGCCAGGTGGGGGCAAATGCCCCAACCTAAGAAAAATGTCATCGAAAAATTCGTGCTACGGCGAAAGTGTGCTCCGAACATATCTACCCGCCCTTTGTGAAACTCGTTGGTCTCAAAAACACAAGAGCATTACTGTTTTAAAAGCCAATTTCGTTAAGATCGTGAACGCATTACTGACTTTATCCACCGAAGGAAATGCAAAAACGCGATCAGCTGCATTTCAGCTACACTCTGCAGCAACGAAACCTGTATTTATCATATGCACTTCAATAATTGCCAAATATTCGGATATTCTAGAGATGGTCTTCAACTGTTATCTCTAGCCATCGAACCGCTGTAGATACCGTGATTGATGAAATTAAAAAAAAAAAAAATAGCGAACTCAATTCATATTGAATTGGATATGCCCAGACTAACCCAACGACAGCAGCATCGTTCAAACCAACCAGCATCGAATCCAAACGATTATTGGAAAATTTCGTTGCTAATTCCGTATTTGGATTCATTGATATCATCGCTTGCAAATCGATTGGCGCCATTCAATTTGCCTGCATTTTCACTACTTACTCACATTGCATCCATACATTTGAAATGTTGAAAAAAAGTATTGGCGATTTGAAAGAAGACTTCAAGTCATTTTCAGAATTTTATGAATTGGATCTAAGTGCAGAAATTGAATTATGGTCCTAGCACTTGGAAAAACAAACAGCCTAGTGAAGAAGAGAAGAAAAATTTGGAAGTGTGCAACGAAATCACGGAAGCGGACACCTTTTTTTCCTGCTGTATCACATGCATTGGAAATATTATTGGCACAACCTTGCACGACTTGCACCGATGAAAGTCCGTTCAGTTCCCAAAGATGGGATAAACGAAAGATAAAAGTTTTCATCTAATGTTCCCAACGCTGCTCTATATTCTTCTTTTGTTTTGTGGGTATAAAGCTGTTGTTGTGGGCTGAGCTTCCGGAAACGTACTGGACTGCCCAACTTGTACGAAATACATCAGCCTCATCCGGAACCGTTTTGCTTCTATCGAGGTGTGACACAGTTAAGCTTAAGAGAGCGTCGCGGTCTACTTTTGTTGATTTTACTTTTCTTATTCTACTTGTCTCGTTTTCTGTTGAAACATGAAATTAAGTAAAAAATTTTTAATTTTTTCTTTTCTAAAACTACGGCTCCGCAATAAAATTTGCAAGTATTTCAGTGCTACCAACGCACTTCTAACGTCACTCTGTTCGAAATTATCCATCGAAGAAATCCCATCGATCATGTATTCTTGGTCCATTATAAACCTTAAATTATTAAAGTACAAGTTTGGAACGTAGACGGAATCCGCACTGCACACTATATTTTTAACTTTTCTCAATTCTCAATGTGCGGATTGCATTAATTTTTTTCAATGTCTCCACAGTTGCGTTCAGCTCCTTTTCTTTGAATTTTTCTAACAGAGTTTCATAGGCCTTATACTTTTTAGTTTTATTTTCTTATTCTTCACTTGTTATATGCCATATCTCTGGAAAACTTCTGTGCACTTCAAAAAACTCAACCTGAAACTCGCAATTTCCGGTTACAGCCATTTAATTCACTAATTGGAACACATAAGATTTAACTTTTACCACTTTTCTACTTGGAGTCAGTTGAACTTTAATTTAAATTATAAGCTATAAACAAAAGCAACCCTTTACTTATCGACCACGCAAAGTAAGTATGGTTACATTAGCCGTATTTTATTATTGATCTGATCCGGATCATGGGCTTATTAGCGTTACAAAAACAAAGCAAGATCCTGCTTTTTAGTCAGGATCTATTTTCGTGATCCAAAAATTAGTTATCCTATTTCACACGGGGTGTCATGTCGGTTTGATTGCTAAATGTTGGTATCACTGCTAACTTTTGTCAAAACAAAAGCTATTGCCATGTAAAAATTTTTATCTATTCAGAAATGAAATATTTTTCAATATATTGTGGTGTGCTTTATGAATGCCTGATACGTCTTTGTTTTTGTGTGTTATTGATATAAGATTACAAATGATTAGCAAAATAAAATAATAATTGGTGAAATTTAAAAAAAAAACATGCAAAAATAAATTAATTTGAGCAAATGCATTAGTATCTATTATCTTTAATAAATAAATATCACTATACCAAGCAATAGCATGGCAACACCACGCCAAACGTCAAATTAAAGAAAAAGAAAGAACTTCAAGTACACACATTTTGTAAACAGAATTGTAAAAAGGCGAAATGGCAGAAAATATCAATAAATTGTAAGTATTTTGTCATATAAATTTATTCACGTTTAGGTTTACCTACATTTTATATTTAGATCAAGAAGATTCTGGACTGCGGAAGAAACCAAAGCGTTTTTGGATGCCTACGGCAAGAGAAGATTTGAGTTCAAAAACGCAAGGCTAAGAAAATATGCAATGGCCAATGTCCTCGAGGACTTAGATTCACTCGGTGATTTGGTAATTTTCCTTCTTGTTGTGTGTTAAAAGTTACAATAATAAAATTCTAATTGTTTCTTACAGACTCAGCCGACAAGTGAGGAAATGCTTAAAATAAAAATTAAAAATCTATTTAGGGCATATAAAGCCAGCTGCGACAGCAGAAAGAGAACAGGCGAGTCGCCGCGCCGATCCGATCCGGATTGGATCATTCTGATAATAAAACGCAGCTATTGATAGGAAGAGAAATACTAGTGTTTGTTTACAAGCGATATGTAATGAAAAGAAAAATTTCATAAACGTTTACGTTGGGTTTCCTGGATCATCCCGTGACGGCTGGGTGTTTCAAAATTCCAACATAAGTGAGAAACGGAATTCCGTTTGTGGAGGTATGTATAATTGTAGACCTATTATCATCTTGAATGAAATGCGAATGTAATACTTATTTTACTTTTATTTTCAGACTTATTACATATTAGCTGATTTAGCATACCCTTGTAAGATGAACCTTATTACGCCCTACAAGCACAATGTTTAAAATGCCCCAAAAAATTTCAATGTCAAATTGAGTTCATCAAGGGTAATCATTGGACACTCTATTGGCATATTGAAGCAACGACTTTTCGGCAGCTTTACCACGGTAAACCAAGGGGCATAGACAAAATAGACTTGTTGTGTGCTACATAACATTGCAGACGAGGGAGACCTAGATTTTTCACTTGAGCCAACACCTAATGCTAATGAGGACTATGCACAGTACGGTGAAATGACAAGCGGGAACTCAATTAGGGACGCAATATGCGGTGAAATTTATGAGCAGCAAACAAAATAAAATAAAATACAAAGTAAAATCCTTTTTTATGGCTTTTATAAATTATTTTTTTCTATTAATTTTCTTAGAATTTCATTTCTTTCTCTTTCTTTCTATTCTATTTTTTTTACAAAATACCTTTTGTACTTTGCTAGTAAGTATTTCTTGCTCTTCCTGTTTTAGAATTATTAAGCTTCATTTGTTTAAAACTTCGTTCCAAACTTCTAAACTTTCCCTGCAGTTGAACCACAGTAAAGTAATGCCCTTTATCGACGCAAGTTTATCACATCTTATTTTTATTTTTAAGTTGAAAAGTTTTTCCAACTTTTGGTAACGTCTCCAATACCAGTGAAAGGAGCAGCAGTGTTGGTGCTTCTAACCACATATCTTTTGCAGCTCCTGAAAGCCAGCATCTTCTTCATCCGCAAACACTTCAGGTTAAATGTGAAATCCGATGGTTGAAACACTCATGTAAGACTAGTCTTAACCTCGTAATCAATATATGGAAGTCTGAAATTGATAAAAAACATTTAGTCATAGCTGTGTTCATTGATCTTAAACGTGCATTTGAAACTGTTAATATATCTATATTACTACTACTAAAGCTTTATAAAATTGGTGTTAGAGGAACGGAACTTCAATGGTTTCGTAGCTTCCTGGATGGACGATCGCAACGCACCACAGTAAACGGTTAAATACGAGTATCTGGTTCATTGGCAGTAAACATAGGTATCCCTCAGGGAACGTTGCCTGGGGTTCTATTGTTTCTTGTTTACATTAATGATGGAAAAAGTGTTAAAATATTCGTGGCTAAAACTTTTCGCTGACGATAATCTGTTGTGTATATCTGGTGGTGATGTAACTACGTATGTGACAATCTTAATGAAGATCTTTGTGAAATAAACAATTGGCTAAAAATGAACCGTCTGTTGTTAAATTTTGAAAAGTCTGAATGTATGTTTTTGAATGCACCATTGATCCCGTGTAACTTGTGCATAAGTATTGAAAACTGTTCACTAGAAATTGTACCCAATATTAAGTACCTCGGTGTGATAATAAATAATAAACTGTGTTGGAATGAACATATTGACTATCTGTGTAAAAAAGTGTCAAAGAAGTTAGTAGTTTTTCGAAAAATAAGACCTAGTCTATCAATGAACAGTGCAATAAAAGTATACAATGTGATTATAAAACCCCACTTCGAGTATTGTCCTACCATCCTTTTTTTCTGTGATATCTCCCAAAAAAGTTGAATGCAGATTTTACAAAACAAAGCAATGCGCATTGTACTGAAACGTGATCGTAATGTTAGTACCCGAGAAATGCATGAGTCCTTACGCTGGTTCAATATTAACAAAGACTATTTATGCTGACAATGACATTTATATTTAAAATAAAAAATAACATGTGCCCTGAAAATCTGTGTGAAAGAGCTTCAACCAATGTTAACGCAGCATCCAGCATATCACTTGCGCAACAGTGAAGATTTCATCATTCAACGGATGAGAATGAGAACCTCTTCAATGTTTCATGTTCCACGATGGCTTGCAATCATTCAATCGACTGCCTCATCATATTAAGGGGCAAAGCCACTGTGATAGGTCAAAGAAAAAAAATTTTTTTTTTGTTTTAAATCAAAGTTCATAAATGTTCAAAAATATGTGTACAAAATTGCAAGTCAAAATTCCAAAAATTGACTAAGTTACAATGATTAAAAGATACATGATTTCATTACGAGAGATATGGACTAAAATCTTTGAACGCATTTTTCTCGTAACGACTTTTTTTGAACTGGTCGCATCAACAATTACTAACCGATGTTTAATTTTTTGTTTTGTTTTGTTCGTCTTAGTAGAAGTTTAGGTTAAGCGTAGCCGAATTAAAAATTTTTTTTTTTACTATTTTTTAAACTGTTTGAAAACCAAAAAAAAAGGTCGGAAAAAACAAAATATTGTCAATCAGTCGCCATTTTGTGAAAAATCAAAATAAAATAAATCGGCCACGTACAACGATAAGTATATTCGTACAGATCATAATAATATTTTTTTTTTTTTCAGAGTACCGGTTTTTGAAAAATCGATGCGACCATGGAGGGGGAATTTTTTGTAAGTCGCTACGGCATCGTTTATATTGTTAAAGCTATGTAATAATTTCTTATAAAAATTTGTGGAAAAATCATTCGATGTGTACTTAAAAAAATAAAAAAAAACCGGATCCAAAAATTCCACAACTTACTCGTTCAAACATTTTTTTAAAAATCACTAATTTTCCGGCCGTCACAGTGGCTATCCCCCTTAAAAATGCAAACAACATAAACATATTCAAAAGACTTATTGCCTTATTTATAAATGAAAATATAATTTGGTAGTTTATTTTTTTTTAATTTTTGAACAAACCATATGCTTGCTATTTATGTTAATTATTATACATATAATTCTGTAAAAACAGTTCATGTTTAATTTAATGGCGCTTTCAGGCCAAATAAATCTTACAATACAATACTCGAACAAAACGTGTGGTATAATGTGGATGAATGTCTTTAAATGTGCGGACGTACTCGAACGCTACTCCTTCCTACGTCTTACAAAAAAAAAAAATTCCGTGTGATGTCTCCATTTTCAATGTGCCCAATAAAGAAAAAATATTCTTTCCGTGCGATGTGCACTACCTGAAAAAATTAAAAGTTGTTGTCCAACTTGCAAAAATATCAATAAATTTTTAAAGTCAAAAAACAATCCAACAAACTTGACAAGCAGCTTGATGGAGAGTTCACACTTACAAATTTGTTCGACAAACCCGATGCTTGACAAATAAAGTGGATAGTCTGAGCCCCGCTACTAGGACATACTGCATACCCACTATCCAAATATTTGAGGGTACCCTGCAAAGATGATGGGCACCTAGCTTGCGAGAAAAAAAGTTAAATATTACTTGCCTCAGTTCAACAAGATTTTTCTTATAACAATCTATCGGCACTTTAAACATATAACTAAATAAACAAAAAACTTCATAAGCAACACATTAAGTTATCATACTTACAATCTTACATATATGTACATATCTACTCATATGCAAGTTTAAACTAGTTTCCAATTACTGTTTCTATTTCCAGCATTTTTTGAAAAACAGTTTTGAGATCACGCATTTCTTGAATTCGCTGGCGCCCAGTTTCAAAGGTTTGCCTCTCCAGATCCATAAATTTCTTTGTGTCGTAAGTCTTCTTATTGAGATTATAGTTAAAAAAATTCCAGATTTTCATTTTCTTTATTTGTACGGCAACGCGACGCGACGTTTGTTCGGTGGGGTGTGGTCTAGCTCTGTTTCTGGGCAAGTTTCGTTCAGGTTAAGAGTGTTCAATGAGCTGTTCTAGAACAGTTTTAGACAGAAAAGATAAGGCTTTTGGTGTTCAATGAGAAATTTTCTGTTCTTTTTTGTGTTCAATGAGCTATTCTAGAACAGTTTAGCACAGCGTTTTCTGCACCATTTTTTGAGCAAGATCAAGTTCGGTGATATCTATCAAAAGCAGCTTTTGACTTTTAGCTCGTAGTTTTTTAAGCGCAATGTAATTTTAATTTGTTGTGAGAAGTTCCAAAACATAACAAAAATCAGAAAAATAACACCTAAGCTTGTGCTGAAAATAAAATTACCATGGTGCCATGGTTGTTGCGTTTGAAGAAACTAAAAGTGTGGAAACTAAATTCTGTACAGGTGGCTGAATGGAATGCTTTTTCCGTAGACTTCATGCAAAGTGTCGAAATGGTCCCAAGTTGGTGCATCACGTCCATTTTATTTGTTTCCTTTTAAATCCTTTTGTAAGTTATTCACCCGTGGTGTGATGGATAGCATGTCCGCCTGTTAATCCAGAGGTTCGAGTTCGAATCCCACCAGAGGCAAAAATGTTTTTTCTACGGGTATCGCCTTTCGCGAGGAATTGGCAAGTCCTCCGTTAGTATTCATTGCCATGAAAAGCGCTTTCCCGATTAGCCGTTCGGAACCGGCAGAAAATTGTAGGTCCCCTCCATTCCCTCACAAGGGATGGTTGTGAGAAATGCGCTAGGCCCAGGTGCTCCTCGCTCTGTTGCGCCACCCTATTTATTTATTTATTTTAAGTTATTCACCCCAATCATCGTAGTCGCTTATTGACAAAGTCGCAGCGACATTGAGGATTCTAGCAGAAGGTGGGTGAAGTGAATTAAGGGCTTTCTTAAAATCAGAAAGGTGAAAGTAATTCTTGGTTTTTAGGTAAATAAAGAGCTCAATAATTATATTGGTGATTGATGACTCCAATTCGGCTAGCAGAAGAAGGAAGTCCACAAAGCAAGTACAATTCTGCACACAAAAGCACGCAATATAGTTGAGAGAACGATCGGAGTTCTCAAAAATCGATTCCTTTGTCTTTTAGGTGCGCGTCAGTTGCATTACAGCCCGTCAAAAGTCATTCAATTTGCTAACGTACATATGTGCTGCTTTGCACAATGCGTGTATACATTTCAAAGTTGCAACTATTTTTGGTGATGAAATTCAACATGTTATTGAACCCATTGCTGCTGGAGAAAATAATGCAGTAAACGACCAATCATATAACGAAATAGCTTTAAATTCAAGACTTTAAATAATGAACGCACTTTGAAATTCACAGACAAAAATGAACATAAATATTTTTTTTATCAAATAAACAAAAACAACCTTAAATTTATGTAATTTAAAGAAGAAAAAAACTTAATCAAAAACTTATAAACTCAAAAGAAATGAATACTAAAACTAGTCTCCACTTTGAGATTCTTGCAGTTCCAATTTTTTTCGTTTAATTTCTGGGGCCAACATTTTCATTTTGTTCTTTCCCGCTGTCTGGTTTCCTTTTTTCCCATTTCTATTGAGTCTTACTTTTTCTTTCTCTAGTTTAAAACGCTTTCTATTGTAGCTATTCGATTCTTTCAGATGACTTTCAATACGCCTTAAGGTTTTGGTAACGTTAATGTAGAGGTCTTCTTGAATTTGCGTTTGCTAATCAAGAAATGAGCTTCTTTTCTTTTTAAACTCACTGGAAGAATTCAACCGACGCTTTTTTGGAGCAAGTGCCTCCTGAGCATCATGGTGACATTGATGGCAAAGGTTCAAAAACCACTGTTTCATTCAAAATTTCTTCCAGCTCCTTTTCTAAATCATCATTTACTGCTTCTGAACTGGATGCTGACGCTAAAGGAACACCAAGAGCAGTACCTTTGGGATCGATAACCTTCTAGAAATTCATCCAATTCGCCACAGACTCCTAAAGCGGAGAAAGTTTGGCAAGTTGCACTATGCAGTGCACCTCCAGTGGCCCGACATTCGGTTTTGTTGTGGACTAACTTTTTTTTAACTTTGAATTTTAAGTCAGAAACCTATTTAAAACAAATTGAATAAGGTAAAAGTTGAGATTTTGACATTTCTTCGACTCGTCTGGTCGAAAAACGACTACGATGATTGCAATTAGCTACGAGTCGTGTTTTTTGAGAGGATTTCGGCTTCCATGATTAGGGTGATTATTATGCTAAGAAATTTTCGAAGAATTTGTGTTCTCTCTAATCCGAAAACTGGGACTTCACTTTAAATTTCAGAAAGAACTTTCCCCTATAAAGACTTACTTTTTATTCCTGAAGTCAACTCATTTTCATATTTTAACCTAATGGCTTTAACTCAAATCAACAATTTTATTTCCGATTTTGTGAAATACTCTCTAAGAATTGAAAAAAAAAACAAAAGAATCTCGAAAAAGTATTAATTTTATATTTATACATATTTGCTATTAAATTACTTACTTTTCGTTTTCCATCTTCATATTTCCAAATGAATGAATGGTTCCTAGTATCTAAAGCAGAAACTAGCAAACATGCTTCCTAGAAACTTTCTTTTGGCTGCATAACTCGATATGGAGTTTTATTCCAAACACCTTCGAATTTTAAATTTGAACAATCTTGGAAATTTATTCAGCTACTTTCTAGTTCGACATTAAAGCTCTTACCACAGAAAGTAACTCCTTCTTTGTCTGTAGGGTTAAGTTCTGTAACTGTATGCTCAACCATGTCTTCAATAGCTTTTTTATTCAAAGTAGTTGGCTTAACATTATTTGGAACAGGTTTTATATTGAACTCGATTTTTCGGCCTGTTAAGTTTCTTTTAAACCTCTTAACCTCCACATCGCTCCCGATATGAATTTTCTAACAACTTTAAAAAAAAAAACAGCAAAATAAGTGAAAAAACCAGCTCAAAATAAATCGAAATAATTTTTTTTTGTTTCTTATTTATTACTTATCCATACACATCTTGGTTTCTATAGAAAAATCGTTTCCGACTATGACTGCTACTCTTGGGTACATTTTTATAATGGAGTTTACCTCCTCCTCTGTAAGTACACCTTGCTGGAATAGAGCATTTTGTAGTCGAAATCGTTGTTCTTTTTCATCATCGTCATCCGAATCGGGCTGCTTTTCATGGAAGGCAATTTGGAATGATGGATAAACGGGCTCCACTACCTCCAAACTACAGTCACTCATTTTTTTCAATTGATCGTCACTTAGCTTAACACAGCGTTTCGGGAGATACACTAAACAATTCTTCAGCTCTACCAAGATTTGCTCTCCATACATGGTTGTCACTCTGCGAGCTCCAATGATGTTATATTTTGCCTTCAGTTGAAGGTCTTTCAAACTTTTTGTAGGCTTGCTTGAGGTTGTGATAGTCACAAGACTATTTAGCTCATTTAAAAAGGACATTTTTGGATATTTAAAACTCAAATCAAAAGAAAAAAGTCACAACGTAAACGTATAGTACCTCACACTCAAGTATCAAAAATTGAACTGATCACGAAAACCAAACACATTCAGCTTTTATACTCTCTAACTCATCGATGTAGTCGAAAAAATATGTTTATCTGATAAAGAAACTCATTTTTCTTTTCCTGGTATTCAATTTGAGTCATCAACTGAACATTTTACAAAACAATTTCAATCGGATTTTTTTACTTCTTCTTTGCTTCGGTTTTTATTAAACCAAACTTTTTTGAGTATGTATCTGATGAGAACATTCCCGTAATGTTAAATTATTTGTGTTTAATAGCAGTCTTTGTTTTTATTACAAAAAAAAAAAAACACTTCAAACACTCTAGGGAAAAAAGAATGCTATCAGAAAGAGCAGTCAAAAGAAAAATGAAAAAACAAAATTGTTGTTCGTCGAATCGACGAAGGTTATCTTTCTGGGGTTAATTTGAGTGGACGCAATAGAAGGCGAGACATGGAGGAAACTTAATACTCTGCGGAGCTGCCTTTTGATATCAGTAGTATAAACTATAAATACCACAGTTGAGCAATATTTTTTTGCTGATCGGTATAATTCCATATAAAAGGAATCTCAATTCTTCTGATTTTGCTGATAATGGAGTTCATGTGTTAGCCTGTGAGTAGGTTGGAAATTTGGAATGAGTTGACTGTTGTGGTTTTGTGTATACGAAAAAGTGGTGGATGGGAATTTTTAGTTCTATTTTAAGAACTGTGTATGTGTAAGAAATCTGTGGTTATATGTAGGACAAAGGCCGTGTAAAAAAGTGGTGGATGAAAATTGTTGATATATTTTAAAAACTGTCAGTCGTATTTATAATGCCAATCCAAAGTATGTCTAACTTTGGACAGCTCTTAGAACAGTGTCCAACTCCAAATCGTATTTATGAACACTTTCATCGCTGTCTAAGGAACGTCTAACTTTAGACACCGAAATTGTTTGTCTAAACTGTGGCTAAAGTGACATTTGATACAACAAAAAACAATTTTGTTGAACATGCTATAAAACACTGTTAAGAGTGTTAGGATTGAAAAAATTAAATAGTTTGAGGTGCAAAAATACTACATTCAACAATTTAATTTATAAATTGCACAAATTTCATCATTTTATGAGACTTGAAAAAGCTGTAACACAAAGTCAAATCAGATGTTTTTTTGGTCTAGTTCAAGTCCTACACCACACTCTTTCAGAGGCTTTTGTTGTTGTACTCGTATATAAAAACACAAAAAAAGGGTACTGCACGGATACATCATGAACGCCACCATTTAGTTTTTCGTTCAAAGTTGACAGTTTGTGTACGCTTGTTTAGACAACTGTTGGAATGCATTTATAAATACGAAATTGGCTTAGGTTTGTCCAACTCTTTAGACTCCGTCTAGTTGGACAGTTGTCTAAGGATGTTCTAAGCAAATTTTATACCTAAATACGACTGTGTGTGTAGAAGAAATCTATGGTTGGAAATTAAGATTTTTATATTTTGTAGGGCAGCATAAGATAATTTTTGTGGACTTTTGTCGGGACTGTGAAAATGTAATTTTTGAGCATAGAAATAGTGATGAAAAGAATGTGTGTCATGTGTTTTGTTGTTGAAGGAGAGTAGTATAAATACCACAGTTTCACAATATTTTCTTTTTCAGGATTTTTTGTAGTGTAAAATCTAAGTTTTCGGTGTGAATCAAGTTTTTACGAGCGTAGATTCTGATCAGTGATGTGATGGACATTTGAAGTAGTTTTATTGGTGGCTGACATGATGGCTGGGTGTAACCGATGTATGAATAAAATAGTATAGTGGTCATGTAGGGAAAAAAAGATCACTTGCATAGTTTTTTGGTCGATTTGAAATATGCTTGTACGACTAATATTTGTGTACGCTAAAAATAGTAATATCATCTTGCTGTGTGTTTTTGGTGGTTTACTAGATAGCTGTGTAACCGATGTATGAATAGAAAATGATAGTATCATCTTGCTGATATTAAAGTTCATTGAGTTTACAATGCATGGATGGATGGATGTATATGGATATGACTTTAGGAAGGACTATTTTAGGGGAGGAAAAAAAAGGCTAAAGTGTTCTTTTATATTAATTGTAATTTATTGATCCATGAGTTGCTAGCTGTCGGTAAACCGAGCCATTTAACATATATTATTTCGTAATTACTTTCGAGTACTTTTTGAACAAGGTAAATATTAGGAAAATTCGTTTTTTGTAATTCTTTTTGGCAAAAACATCCGTTGATAGGCTACCCTTTATAATCTTCGAGTAGGTATGTTGCTGGAATTGTTAGGTTCGCTTTTCTTATCTTAAAAATTTCCGTTGTCCAATATTGGGTATATCCTTTTTCGAACACATGTTCGAACTTGCTTATTCTAACATTGTCTCCAGCTCGAAATTTTCCTTGTGGGGCGACTTTTATTCTATTGTATGGTGTAGCCAAGAGCTGCTTGGAATTCTCCTTATTCACATCAATTGGACGCATTTTTATAGTTCTATGCATTGAATGATTGTATGTGTTCATCAAGTTATTAAGAATAGATATCCATTTATAGTTTACATTGAAACTGAACTCCTTCCACATCTTCTCCTTAATAATGCGATTAAAACGTTCGACAATTGATGCCTTAAGTGAACTGAATGTTGAATAATGGTTTATATTATGGAATTTCATCAAATCATGAATGAATTTGAATGAATGAATTACATGTTACAATAATTACAAAATGGTTTTACTGAATGTTTAACAGTTGATAAATTTTTTTTTTTTTTTTATGCAATAATTTCATATTCAAAGATTCAAAGGAAAGAAAATTCAAAAGAAAAATGAATTATTCAACCATGGTAGTAATATTGTTACAATATTACCTCTTTGTGACAAGAAGTGTCAGTGGCAAGAGTTATATTTAAAAAGTTAATGTACATACATTATAATTATTTAATTGTGAGCCGCACAAGAAAAAGAGAAAACATTTTTTTTTTATGGGTGAAAAATTATGATTTTAGCATAATGAGTTTTATAAGTTTAACACTTTTAGCAATGTCTCAACTTCATCTCTATTTAGAAGCCATAATCGGAGGAATGTCAAAAATTTATTATCAGATTGTTTGCGTATATCCCATGGTAGTTTTATATAAATAAAGGGAGCAATGACAGTAACAAAGCGTCTGTAGTGTTCCGTCCTTACTCGAGGAACTATTACCGAAGCTAAGTTTCGCAATGCTCGAATCTCATTTCGACGTATGCTTAAGTGTCCTCCCCTTAAGAAGAACATTTTAACACCCTGAACACATATAAATAGCGAAGTGGTAATCATGAAATGTCTTATTGAAAAACTCTTTTCCGTCATCGGTTTGCAGGTTTTTGGGGTGTCGTGAAGATAAAAAACAATACAATAAAAATTGTTTTCATTGCCTCTGTAACAGATGAAGCTGTCTTATTTCTTAATGGCATCGCCCACGCATATTTTGAAAATGTATCGATAACCTTCATTAAGTATTTATATCCTTTATTTTCATCGTGGTATGGGATCATTTCTACTAAGTCGGCTTGTCATAAATCATCGAAGCCTTTTATAACAACCCTACGTCGATTGAAATTCTTTCGTGCCGACCTGTGCAGTTCTTCAACAACTTGTCTTTTACTCATTTTACAGAAGAATAAGAAAAAACTTTTTATGTGTGGTTTTTATATAATTGCATTTATTTCAATTTTTTATACAAATTCATAATCTTTTGAACTCTTACTACGCGGTTTTCAATCATATAACACGCACAAGTATCTGGCCCCATTTGACATGCATTTGAGAACCAAACACAGTTTGTAAAATGACATCCATGAACCGAATTAACAATATCAACGTCCTTAAAATTGCTTAAAAAGAAATATTTTGAAGAAATTCTTCATAATGCTCCTCAAGCAGATCATCTTGATACCGACTTAAGAAACTTGACATTTTACTTAAAGTAAGTTATATATTGAAGTTAGACATGGTTGTTGTACAGTTTCTGTTTACAAATAAGAACTGATTTCGAGAATGATGTTTGTCTATGTTTTATATAAAAAGTTTTAGTTTATTATTCCTAATGTTCTTTGATTTTTTCCATTTCGAGAAGAAAATATTTTCGAAGGTCATCCAATAAACGGATTGTATTGAAATTTTGTACGTCAATGTATTCTTTTAAGGTTTTCTGTGTGTTGCTAAGTTTTTCATCTATATATGCCTTGTTTACTGCTTGATTTGACATGATAGGATTTCCAATATTGTTTAAGCATTTCCCCTCGATATCAAAATCACCATCCATCATTCTTTTGAATCTATCACCAGGAGGTCCTTGAAGACCAACCATTCTTGTATGCTGTTGTATAGAGCTCCCTCCGAACTTGTCGACACTCATTTTGCTAATAAATGAAATTTGCTTCACGCAACTCTTCTACAATTGAATTTATCTCATTTCTATGATTATTATTCCCCGCTCTCTGAGATGCAATCAAAAGTTTCAACCTATCTACAAGTTCATTTGGGTTATCCCAATGCACATAATCGATAAGGTTATTTGTAACGAGCATTGTAGGTGAATTACTATTCATGTATGCAATTCCAATTTTTTTTTAACAGTTTGCTCCTGAACTAAAGGTCTTATAATTTGTCTATACCTACTTTTCGCTTGTATTACCCTTGATCTGTGAGTTTATATCGTGATTTTTCAAGTGAGCACATGATTTTTGTAAAATTTGGTTATATTGCTGCAAATCCTCAGCTGTATAAATATCTCTACGTGGCAACAGCCTAAACAAGTTCCAGTAGACCGGCAGTTCCGCGAAAAACTTTTCCATCGATGACAATATCGTTATTTTCGTTGACTTGAAAACTCGATCTACCCAATTTGTTTGAGTTTGACTCACTATCAAAGTATGGACCATAGATTTTATCATGATCTGAATTTGATATATCTAAGAGAATCTTTTCTGGGGGTACTTCAACTAAAGCTATTTGTTGGTGTTCTAAATGTAGAATTATCATCAAGTAACGTTGAATTCATGAATGTGCCACTTTTCTCTTCACCTCCTACAGAATCATTCTCATCATGATAACACCATAAGTGTGAGTATTGCGGTTTTTTAAACTGGGCGGTTCAATACACGGTTTGCTTAAACCGGGCGGTTCAATACAGGGCGGTTTTCTTAAACCGGGCGGTTCAATACAGGGCGGTTTTTTTTATATCGGGTGGTTCTGAATTAGGTGTTTTAATATGAGAAGCAGTTTGAAGACTGTACAAATTTATATCATAACTCTCTTTAAATGATTTCTTGAATCGTCCATTTTCAACGCGGTTATCTTTATCAATTACTACAAAACCATAAGAATTTTTCCAACATTAACTGCAAAGCTCTTTGGATTGTTTAAAAGTCATGTCCGAATTTATGTGGTCATTGTAAACATGCTTCAAATTTAGATCATCTTGTTTAAAAATAATAACATAGTTCGCGTTATCTCGAATCAAGTGTTTCGGAATGTGTGTGTATGATTGACATAAATAAAAACTTTCAACATCACAATGGCGCCCCATACAAAAATAGTCTCTGATAGTATTTTGCTTTTCACAAGCAACATCGTCAAAAATATAAAGACTGAATTGGGTTTAGCCTCAGAAGGCTTCATAATTTCACTATTATTTAAGAAAACAAAATACCCCATTCCTTTTACAGAATTTATAGCACTCTTTAGATATTGGTATTTTGGTTGATGATCTAGAAGAATGCTTAGCATTACGTTTGTTTTTCCGCAGTTAGATGGGCCTACGATAAAACCACGAATACTATTTGGAAACAACGCTTCATGTTTTCTTTTTTCTTTAATTTTTCCATCGAAATTTTGAACGGAAATGCTATCTTGCTGTTTAATAAACTTCATTTTATTGAATGGTCTGTTTGAATATAAGTCATAGTGTTTTATAAAGATTACTTCTTAAACATTGATATCTTGTAACTGAACAGTTATATAATGATTGATTTTAGAACATCCTCCGTTAGTCTCAGTAATTTAGTTCAGGGGAGCGGATTAGTTAATTCACTAATAAACAATAGCTTCCATTTGAGTTTAAACCGTCATATAACTTTTGTGGACCTGGCACTAAACTTTCTTGCAAGAGGAGACCACGGCATTAACCTATTAATAAATTAGATGAAGCCTGTCGTGAACACGATATAGCATACAGTAGAAGCAATAATTAAAACGATTATATGTAGCTGATAAAATTTTAACTGAGAAATTGTGACAAAGGTTTCAAGCAAAAGATTCAAAACTATCAGAAAAACTCAATAGTCTTTACCAACATGCTGAAAGCTAAATCTACTCTTCGAATGAATATATCATCAAAATACCAAATAAAGAAAAGACGTAAGTGTCCGTCTAAAACAACTAATTTGTTTAAAAAAGCAGTAAAAGAAGCTAGAGCAACAATAAAATATTTAAACACTGAAGACACTAGTAAACAAGCAACAACGGCTCTACATGCAGCCAGAAGAACTATAAAGAAAAAGCGTAAGAATATTACTATACCAAGAGTACCTAATATGTACCATTACCAAAAGTTGGTGGCTTTTTACCATTGCTACCGATCTTAGCGGGGTTATCTGCTGTAGGTTCTCTAACTGGAGGTGTTGCAGGAATGACGAAGGCAATAACGATTCAAGGATGGAAAACAACAATTTGATGAAAGCAAACGTCATAATAAAAACATGGAAGCAATTAAACTTAAACATGGTAAAGGACCATATAAAAATGGCTATGGATTGTTTCTAAGTCCACAAGAATCAAAAAACTTATAAGGTTGCTACCTAACCGTTCTCTTACTAACATCGACATAAATGATTTTGGTAAAAGTTATATAAACAACTTTCGTGGTGTTTTCATGAGAGATACATTACCAATAAGGCCATTCAAAAAAGAAAGTGGAGTAGTTAATTTTGATGATAATAGTGGGGTCGGTACTCATTGGGTACTTACTTACTTACTTAAGGTGGCGATACAGTCCGAGTCGGACTAAGGCCTCAACCAACATGCTTCTCCAGCCAGCTCAGTCCCTAGCTAGCTGCCTCCAGTTTTGCACGCCAAGTTGGTTGAGGTCCTCTCCTACTTGCGTGCGCCACCTGAGTGGCGGTCTTCCTCTACTGCGCCGTCCCTCGGGATTGGATTCGAAGACTTTCCGGGCCGGAGCGTTGGTGTCCATTCGCTCTACATGACCCAGCCATCTAAGCCGCTGGACCTTGACTCGTTTGACAAGGTCAGTGTCGCTGTACAGCCCGTACAATTCGTCGTTAAATCTTCTTCGCCACTCACAATCTATATGCAGACGGGACCCAAAATCACCCGAAGAATTTTTCTCTCGAAACATCCTAAAGCGTTGTCGTCTGCCTTTGACAACGTCCATGCCTCTGCGCCATATTTAAGAACCGGAATGATAAGTGTCTTATACAGGGACACTTTAGTAGTAGTAGTATATTTATTATTTATTTCCTTAACAATTTTTCTGATATGTGTTAAAATATACAAATAAATTAAAAAGAGAAATAAATCAGAAGCATTTGTAATTTTTTTTAAAAATTGTTTTAAATGCCCCTTCGAATTCATGAAAAAATATATATATAAAAAAATATTATGGGTGGGGTGACCCTTCTAAAAGCTACAAGAATTTTAGATTGAAAAAACATATGAGAAAATAAAAAGTACATAACTTAAATTTTATTTAAGTTAATCACAAATTACATAAGAAGCGGTTCAATGAATGTATGATCTAAGGTGAACAACCAAAATTTCAAGTTTTTAAAAATTTAAACGTTGAAGTTTCTGATCTAAGATATAGTGGCAATTCATTAAAAAGTCTACAAGATGCCACACTAAAGAATCTACGACAGACGGTGGTGCGTGAGTGAGGAATGTTTACCAAAAATGAATGGCTTCCACGTATATTATGGTTTCTAAGAACTCTTAGATTGCGATGACCAGATCTCATAAAGAATATTTTTAATACTTACACAAAGAACGTAGATAAAAAAAAATGCCTGAGAACGGAACGAAAGTACTGCCTCAACTTTTCCGTATGGGTAGAGAATTTCATTTTTCAGTTCAGATGTAAGCCTAAATATTTGAATTCATCTACATTTTCTATTTGAAAGCAATTCATATTGCACCGTGAACAGTCATCAAAAGTATTCTCTGCGGATAGAGATTCACACTTACAGTGTTCTAATTTAAAACGCTGACAATCGGGAGAGTGGTACAGCACGTCAACTGAAGGGCAATTAGCGTTAGACAAACTAAATAACATTAATTTTGTTTTAGAGCTAATCACTAGATGGGGGCTAGCAAACCAGACTCTAAGAATACTAAGGTCCCAGTTAATTTCAGTTGTGAAGTCTAATAGGCTTCTTGTCCCGTATGCGTAACCTATGTCATCTGCAAATGCTGTTAACGCACCCTTGAAAGGCAGCTCGAACACAGAATTAATATAAATTAAAAACAGTAGAGGTCCCATGACAGATCCTTGTGGCACGCCCACATTCGTATATTCCTTACTGCTTCTAGTCCTATTAATTTTAACCTTTTGAGATCGATTCTCAAGATAAGACGTGAGCCATAAGAGTACAGAACCCCTAAAACCTGCACACTCTAGCTTTTCTGCTAAAATTTTGTGGTTGACCATATCAAATGCCTTTGTTATATCTACAAATAAGCCTGCTGTAAATTTTTTGTCATCTAAGCTTTTAAAAACCATAGAACAAAAATTCAAGAGTGCATCTTCTGTTGATTGTCTTTAGCGAAACCCATACTGAGCAGAAGCAAAGAAATTTTTTTTATCGAGGAATTTCACGATCCTTTTTTTGATAAGTTTTTCAAAAATTTTACTAATAGATGGGAGCAGCGAGATGGGTCTATAGTTAAAAACCTTATCCTTATCACCTTTTTTGAAAAGTGGTACTACATCAGCACACTTCATTGCATCGGGAAAAATACCAGTTGTCACGCTATTATTGAATATGTGTGCTAAGATGTCAATAACATTCCATTTAATGTTTTTTAACAGAAGGTTAGAAATATCATCGTTCCCACAGCTATAAGTATTTTTAAGACTTGTTATAGCTTTCGACACTTCTATTGCTGTTGATGTTCTCCTTCTTCGTTTTCTTTTCCTTCAATATTCGTTGCTTGACTGCGTGGTCCAAGAAGCTTACGCATAAAATAGACTTGCGCTCGGTGGAGTTGTGCGCTCTGATGTTTTGATTGTTGTTGTTTGCTTGTTTGACAAAGCATTTGTCGATGTCTTTATCGGTAATATTCAAAGACAAAGCAGAGGTAAAAATTTGAAGTGCAACAGTTTGTGCATTTGTGTCATTGACATCGGGGACTACAGTTATTTCAATGCATTTCTTTTTTTGATTCTGGTTCTGCCAATTTAATTTGCTTTCAAGAGTGTTCACTTTCGATTTGAGATCAGCATTTTCTTTACGAAGTTCTTTGATTGTTTGCAAGAATTCCTTTTGTAGGGTTTCCATACATAAGAGTTTTTGATAAACCATTTGCAACGTCGGTTCACCATCAGCGCAACTAAGAGAAGATGTTTTGGGAGAAATCTGTTCACTGATGTTTTGATTTTTTGAAGGTGGTAGATTTGCAGTTTCTTCAGTTGGTTGTGGTGTTACTGGGTTAGGATGGTGCAGACTGCGACGCTTTAAAACTGTGCATCTATCACACCGATATGATTTCTTATTTGCTTTCATGTATTCAATTCAACTTGAAGTTTTAGGTTTATGCAGTTAAGGTGGAAAAAGCACTTGCAGTCACTACATGAAACTTTGGATTTAGATCCTCTATCAATTTTATCTTTACACACTGGACAATTCATTTTTAATTAAATTTTTTTTTTTTTTTTACTTTTAATTTTGAACTTGACCTGTAGTGAGTATAATGTAAACTTGTAGTTTCTTTAAGAGAGATGCGCACCCCACGACACAAAAGAGAAGTTGCTCGAGAGAGGACTTTACTACTCAATTGCCTTCTTAGTCCGAAGAAACAGCGATTGGCAAGAGTTATTCTTCGTTTTGATTTCAGCGTTGTCTGAATTAATAGCGGCGCCCAGGTAGATAAAGTCCTTAACTTCATCAAAGTTATAGCTGTCTATCGTGATTCGTGACGTTCTGTCCAAGACGTCACCGTCGCGTCGGTGTTGGGTGTCCTTTCTTGATGACGGCATATACTTGGTCTTGCCCTTATTTACCACTAAACCCATCTTCTTCGCTTCCGTCTCAATGCTCATAAACGCGCCATTGACATCACGCTGCGATCTTCCAATTATGTCAATATCGTCGGCATATCCGAGCAATTGAACGGATCTTTGAAAGATTGTGCCTCTTGTGTTGACGTGGGAGTTTTGCACTATTCTTTCAAGAACGATGTTGAAGAAGTCGCATGACAGTGCATCGCCTTACTCAAAATACCTCAAAATCAAAGGTACAGGAGATGCTAAGTGAAAGATTGGGACAATCTTCTTCCGACTAAGGGGAGAGTTAACACATGGCGATCCCACGCTACCAAAATCCCGAAAACACCAATTAATAAAAAAAATAGGGTGGGGCTACAGAGCGAGGAGCCCCTGGGCCTAGCGCATTTCTCACAACCATGCCTTGTGAGGGAATGGAGGGGACCTACAATTGTATGCCGGATCCGAACGGCTAATTGAGAAAGCGCTTTTCAACGATGGTGTTACTAACGATGGTCGTAAACACTAATGAGTTAACAGGAACCAAAATAGATATACACGAGGACAACCACCAGCATCCCGGGCCAACAAATGCGAGCAGAGGACACGACTCGGTAGTCCGATTTCAACCCCGCGACAGACAACATCAAATAGTGAAATAAAGTTTATATTTTTTTAAAAGTAAAATTTGTCTATCGATTTAATTTAGCATAGCAAGGCCTATCCAAAGCGTTCAGCCAACGCGTCGCATGGCATGGACCCCTATAAGAGATGGAGAAGCACCACCACCACCACCACCAACCCCAAGACTGATAAACGAAGTACCACCATTTCCAAGCCCGATGATAGAAATTTAGCCAGAGGTGGAGGAAAATGAAGAACTTCCTTTCCCGAGCTCGATAATGGCAATTCTATCAGAGGATGAAGACGAAGTGGAGTATATAGAAGAGGTTGAGAAAGATGAAGCGTCACCATTCCCAATGCCAATGATGGAGTTTCAAGAAGAGATGGAGGAAGAGGAAGAAGTACCACCAACTCAAAGGTGGATATATGATGCACCACCACATTTATATCTATGTAGATGAAAAAATAAAATTAAAAAAAAAATATTTTTATATTAAAAAACTCATTTTATTTAAAATCGTTAATTCGATAGTAAAAAAATAATTTTATATTTCAAAAAAAAATTTTTTATTCAATTTGCTCTTGTTCGCAAATTTTTCTTATTTCTAGTTTAACAGATCTTCCCATTGGACCTTTGTATATGATGCAGTACAATGCTGTTTTGCATGTTGATGATTTCTATTGCCTTGTCAGTTAATTCTTAATTTGTTGTAGCGGGCTGGAAAGAATACCTACGAAAGAAAATTAATATTAAAACTGTGATACAAAATAAAAAGAAAAGAAAATAATAAATAAAAAAAAAGATTTACTTACATCGTTTGTACATAGATCAATGACTAATTGCGTTCCAAATTTCGTTTGAATCCTTCTCATGCTAAGTATCGGATAGCAATGATTTTGCTCCAAGTTTTTTGTATTAATCATTAAACTAAACTGCTTTCAACTTCAATTTCTTGAATTTCTTTTTCAAATTCTTGAGACATGGTTTAATAATAATGACTTTTCAGATTAAAATAATAAAATTTCATCTCAAACAGTTGAATTTATACGGATTTTTTTTTTTTTTGTTCGCTCTTTTTTTTATCTTCTTAGGGGTGCAAGTTAGTTAATGTTTTTTTCTTTCTTTTCTTCTTTATTATGTTTTTATGTGTTTCTAGAAAAACCGGATTTTTTCGTTATCTTTTTTATCTTCTTAGGGGTGCAAGTTAGTTAATGTTTTTTCTTCTTTATTATGTTTTTATGTGTTTCTAGAAAAATCGGTTTTTTTTCGTTATCTTTTTTATCTTCTTAGAGGACAAGTTTGTTCATGTTTTTCCCTTCTTTCCTAATTTTATTTTTATGTGTTTCTATTCCTAGAAAAACAGATTATTGTTGTAACAGATGTTGTAACAGATGTTTCTCATAATTCATGTATGTTTTCGAACTTCCCCAGTAAAGGGACTGTACTAAATAATACGATCATGTATGATCATGCAATATACTGAAGTATTTGGCGGTACAGCTACGTTTGTTTTGATTTCAAGTTTTTCATCTACAGGAGCCGATTTGATAGACTCATTTTAGCGGGAACAATCAATTACAATAATTGGAGCAGTTTCCTTATATTCTTTACGTGACAAGAGTGGTTGCGATTGTTTGTTGTAAAAGGATTGTTGAAATCGGCTGTACATATCATAGAGAACAGCATATCGGTCGGTCGTAAAATCAACATTCAAATCTTCACGCGGATATGACTCAGAGTTTAAATGTACATTAACATTTCTCAACGTGCAGTGGTCAAATTTGCTAGCATCTTTATCTTTTTGATTTTTTCGATTCGTTTGTAGTCCAATTACAATATAATATGTATCTAGGTTTTTCGAGATGATTTGATGTTTTAATTGTCCATATATGATCGGTTGCAGCTGGTAGTGTTGGATATTCATACATTTCCCAGTTTCTAAAATGAATTTGAATGGGTTTTGATTGTATTTGTTTAAGTAAGGTAAGCCTATCAGCATCCGCCAATATGATGTGAGGAACTCTCCATTGCATTTTCAGAACTTTAATTTGCATATCTTCCGACGAAACAAAAGCATTCTCATCAGTTCGAGTGCGTATTAAAATCAATTCATGTCTTGCATATGTTATAATCCGTTTTTTATAATCTTCAGCAAATCCAAGTAAACTTTTAAGAGGTACACAAAAGTTGAAAGTACCAGATGAAGTCAAAATGGTGTCTTTTCCATACCATGAGGCATTTTGAAGATATCTGCTTTCATTCTCATTTAAGGATATATAGTTTTTTAATGTAGTTGTAATACCCACATTTTTATTGGATTCAATATCCACACCATTTAATTCATAATGAATTTGCTCAAAAAGAAAGGCCATAGCATTATTGCACAATCTAGCTGAATTAGAAATACTTCCATCTATTTTTTTTAGGGTTCCTTCAATCTATATCTATTTCAATATACCTATATATATAAATTAAAGTTTGGTTTTGTGTACGTTCGCTAAACAGCCAAACCGATTGACCGATTTTCTTTATTTTATTTTTTTAAATTAGAGAAGAGTATGAGTAGAAGGTTTAGGACAAAAAAAAAAAAAAATCATCGGAAAAGCAATGGTTTGTTTTTGGGCTAACACATTTTTCATTTTAAAACAGAGGCTCAAAGATAACAAAAACTGGATTTTTTCTAACTGGATTTATTCTATAAACTGCAAACGCTTAAATTCAAATGGTAGATCAGGTGGAGTCATTGGTATACGTGGTATTAAGACATCTTCGACTTTAAGTTAACCAATTAAAATTGTCACTTCAATAACATTTTCATTGATCGTTTATGGCACCCGCATTACATAATCTTGGATGATTAAGATTTCTTAACATTATAATTGGAATACCTACTTTTAATTGTAAATAGTAAGGCGGAGTACTTGGTTGATCCAATGAATTTAAAAATTCGATTGGATAGTTCACAGATTCATCCGGCTTTATGACGGTATCAATAAATTTATAAGCTACGCTTGTCGCGGTAAAATTTACCGCTACAAAAAGTATCCTTTGGATCCTTTCACATATCCCTACCTCTTCTTCGTTTTTGGGTGAGGCTGCATAATTCTGGGAGAGTTAGGGGCAACCAAGGTTCCATCAGCCTATGGTTTACTCACCCAGCATTCTGCAAAAACATCCCACGTAGGGTGATGATGTAAAATTGGTCGAGGCTAGACCGACAAAGGGACAGGCGATCCCCAACGACGATCAAGAAGCGTGCAGACGGGCGGTCTCACGCAAGACAATGAAAATGTCCGGGGTAAACACACACAAGATGACCCAACACCACCATCAATGGTAGATGACAAATGCCTACCCAACGATTTACGTCACTTTGACAAAATTAGTATGGCCTTCTGCCCAACCTAAATTCACTATCAACTTTTGATTAAAATTTAATTGATATTGACATAAAAGAAGAATCATTTAGAGACGTGTTTCCGATTTTATTCTAACTTTCTTTTCCTACGATCTGGACGAAGGTCTACGGACAGCACTTCGAGCTTTCGAATTTAGCTTCTTCTGTCTTGTGTTCTCCGAGAAAATATCTTCTTCGTATTTTAGTTTGGGCCGGTTTGGGCTGGGTACTTTGCGCGAGTTAAATAATTTTTCGGAGTAAGTCTTTCTTTAGGGGTTGAAATCGTCCACTAGGCTACTGGTAATCACATCACCTGAACGCAAAGGACCGCGGGTAGTTGATTCGTGACATCTCACTCGCACATTCTAGCCTAATGGCGGAATGCTGCAGTAAAAGTGAGACCGAACAACACCACGCTTAAAGGTCTGACGAGGATGGCCAAATGGCCGATGCCGCATGGATGAGAAAAACCCGCCATCTTGATGGCCTCTTGATTCTTGAGATTGGAAGAAGAAAGACCTAAAAGAAAGCGTTCGAGGACTTATAGCGATTTTTTTGAGATTCGAGATTTTTCTTTTGACTTGGAGTTGGGAGAAATTTTGCTAAGCCGATTGTGCGAAAAAGAAATATCCAATTGGGGATTTTTAGGAAAAGGAAAATTTGAGATTTCTAATCGGAGAGGATATTTACTCGAGGAGCCCAGGAGATTGTGCTAGAAGAGCTAAGTATTTTATTTCGTTTTAATATTGCTTATTTTTCTCACCTCGGAAAGTCCTTCTTTTTCAAGGATTTTTCGAGTATTCATAGAGTCGCCTTATTTGGGTAAAGACTCAGACCCGCTAAACCTTCGTCGTCTTACTTACTTACGTTTTCTTTCCCGAGATTGCGGGACTCGCGACCGTTTTACCTGTATTTCTACTATTACTTTTTCTTTCGGAAACTTTCCATAAGTAATCCTTCTTTGTGTCCAAACTACACACTAGTCTGTTTACTCTTTTAATTTTCAACTTTCTAACCTTTTTCTTGATTTCGAGAATTGGCCTCCTGCCAACCTCGAAATAAACTCTGTACTTTTCTTTTATCTTGAAAAGATTCTGGTTTTAGTCCAGGTTTCGACCACGGTTTTACCCAGACACTTTAGTACTACAATAAAATAATTTAAACTTCCCTTTGGGAATTCTAACATTATCTTCTTTTTATTTATTTTCTGTCATCAAGGTTTGGAAATTTATCCCTACAAAAATTTTCTGGCGCCCACAATTTTTAGGACACCCTGTCGTTCAAATTGATTATCTTACCAATTTTATTAAGAATTTATAAATCTTCGATTAATTTAATCTCCACTTGATCAACCTATCGAACACACCCAGCTGAGCTAATCGCGGTGTCAGCATATACTTGTTGCTGGATGCACTCTTGTTTTCTTGCCGGCATTTCCATCTGTCATTCTTTCATATTCATTTTGCATTCTTGTCGCACGCCAGCCGGCTGTGCGTAATTTTAGATTAATTTTCTTTTATTTTGATAGTACGCGGTATTTAAGTTTACGTGATCGTCCTAAAGTTAGTTTATTTGATAAAAATACATATATATAAAATAATTAATACCCCCAAGAAGGAAGTGCCAACAGGAAGAAAAAGGTGCAACACGCTTACACTTGGTATTTTGTTCATAACTTCCACATTGAAACTTATAACATATATATATATTCGTACATGCTAATATTCATGTTTGGCTTAACCAATCTTAGTTTCGGTAATTAGTTACAATATTAGGAAACATACATTGTATTAACACAGTATTCGATTCTGATAACGAACAAAAATTAATTGGCAATCTTATTTGACCATCAATATCAAGAGGTAATTCTCCATTTCGAATTTTCAATAATTGCTTGAAAAATTCTGCAGCTGTTGAAAGCGGTTTCACATATTTCCACAACGTTATGAAGATTTCAATTTAGCACTTTATTCGTCAGCAGCAGTATATCGAGGAATAACCGGAAGTGTTTGCCGGAAGTAAATAAAACCAATGCATGTGAGTGCAGTGAATTTTATAAGTGTCGGTGTAATCCGAACTAAATTTGCGTCTCAGAAGGGTACGGCAATCATCTAACTGATGAGCCCAATTGCCGTGCCTGGGCGAAACGTAATATGGAGTTGAGGTGATCTTTTCGATCTTCAACATACATTTTTTCAATAAAAATTTTTTTTCTTTTTAAAAATGTTCTATAATAATTCTTGTAATGTACGATTGAATGCTTCTAATGATTTCTTGTGTGCCATGGGCCATGGCCCATGGTGCATTCGTCCCAAATAATTATTTTACACTGCTGCAATACATTTGCTATTCCTGATCGTTTTTAAATGTTACATGTTGGTGCTTCCGTCCATTATTCAACTACAATAAGCAAGACAGAATTAAATAACAATATGATTCAAAAAAATTCTATTTCTGACGCAGGGAATTTAATTTTCGTTAAACAACACCTGGGATAAAAATAAAAAACTTTAAATTCGTTATGTTATTTCTATTTTGACACACCTGCAAACACAAAAATTTTGATAGTTTTGGTGTTTTTTGCCCACTCAAGCTTTCACTTTCAATTCGTTATGTTATTTCTATTTTGACACACCTGCAAACACAAAAATTTTGATAGTTTTGGTGTTTTTTGCCCACTCAAGCTTTCACTTTCAATTGCATGTGCCCTTTTCGACATAAAAGAAAGTTGAAGAAAATGTACCACTTCAGTTACTTTTTTCTGTGGCCAACTAAATAAAAAAACACGAAAAATAACACAATTTTGAAACCAAGCGTCAAAACCTGATTTATGTTCTATTCAATGCGTTACATTGCGCTAAGAAAAGCAAAGTACATAAGTAGAATTCGTATTTGTCCGTGAGTTCAATTTTGTGCTGAAATATAATATTTCACAAGGCACCAAACAGCTGAGTGAAGGGAGGCCAAAATTTTTAATAGTAAAGGCCCCGACCCATAGAATCCGGTGCGTCCGTTCGCTCTCGGATTCACCTGACAGCTCGATTAAATACACACGATCTTATGAGAGGTGACCCATAAGCATCGGATGCAACGGACGAAACGCAAAAAGTAGCCCAACTTTTAACTTTTTGCGTCCGGCAAAAGAGAGACATGCGCAGTAAGAACCAATTTGATGTTTTCTTGTATATGGAATCTATGGTACTATCGAAAACAAAAACTGTCCCTGAAAGCCATCTATGTATTCGCCGGCGTACTAACATTCCGCTGTAATTTTAGAGCGCCGTCAGATACATAGATGGCTTTTCAGGGACAGTTTTTGTTTTCGATAGTACTATTCCATATAATGAATGACGTTTGCCTGTTAAAAAAAAAAGCATTCACAAAAGAGCGGGACGTTGTGAAAAAAGCTGACTATTAAAGTTTTTCTAAAATAAAAGTATTTATAGATAAATGGAGGAATACTTAATTGAAGCTGTTAAACTCCATCCATGCCTTTTCAACAAAGGTGATATCAAATACAGAAACAAATTTTGATTAAATTTATCTGTCAAAACACCGCAACGGATTCTATGGGTCACTCCTATCCGTTGTATCCGGCAAAACTCACAGCTGTCAGTTGAATCCGGCAGCGAACGGACGCAACTGATTCTATGGGTCGGGGCCTTAACCCTTATGGACCATCGCAAACGTCAGAATGAAGCGCTATAGGTTGTCCCAGCAAACACCATTTATCTTCGATCATTAGATAGGTACATGAACTGATTTTTTTTTTCTGAATGGTATGTGTATTGTTTTTTTTTGCCGCTCATTAGCTCGGTTGACCAGATTCTCTTTTTTTGTGTGACACTGACTTCTTTTATTATGTTTGATTTTTTTATGATTTTATCTGTAATCTGTTTCTCCTAGAAATACAACACCAACACAATGTTTGGCAAAGTATAGAATTTTTTCTTCTATTTTTAATGTGCTTGTTTGATAGCCGCAAAGCTGCTTGTATTGTAATTTTACATGGGAAAATAATTGAAACTTACATAATTATTATTACATTAGATATTATTATTTTTTCGGCGTACCCCACAGGCGGATCACTAGTGTGAAGCAGAAAAGTGGGAGAGTTGTGATCGCTTCAAGATCACTACTCGTAACGCCGGAAATGAAGAAGAAGAAGAAGACATAATTATTTTTTTTAATTAACTTCCTTTATTTGAAAAAAAAAATTTTTTTGTCCTAAACCTTCTACTCATAACTCTTCTTTAATTCAAAAAAAAATTAAGAAAATCGGTCAATCGGTTTGGCTGGTTAGCGAACGTAACGTACACAAAACCAAACTTTGATTTATACATATATATAGGTATATAGAAATAAATATAGATTGAAGGAACCCTAAAAAAATTAGATGGAAGTATTTCTAATTCAGCTAGATTACGCAATAATGCTATGGCCTTTCTTTTTGAGGAAATTCATTATGAATTAAATGGTGTGGATATTGAATCCAATAAAAATGTGGGTATTACAACTACATTAAAAAACTATATATCCTTAAATGAGAATGAAAGCAGATATCTTCAAAATGCCTCATGGTATGGAAAAGACACCATTTTGACTTCATCTGGTACTTTCAACTTTTGTGTACCTCTTAAAAGTTTACTTTGATTTGCTGAAGATTATAAAAAACGGATTATAACATATGCAAGACATGAATTGATTTTAATACGCACTCGAACTGATGAGAATGCTTTTGTTTCGTCGGAAGATATGCAAATTAAAGTTCTGAAAATGCAATGGAGAGTTCCTCACATCATATTGGCGGATGCTGATAGGCTTACCTTACTTAAACAAATACAATCAAAACCCATTCAAATTCATTTTAGAAACTGGGAAATGTATGAATATCCAACACTACCAGCTGCAACCGATCATATATGGACAATTAAAACATCAAATCATCTCGAAAAACCTAGATACATATTATATTGTAATTGGACTACAAACGAATCGAAAAAATCAAAAAGATAAAGATGCTAGCAAATTTGACCACTGCACGTTGAGAAATGTTAATGTACATTTAAACTCTGAGTCATATCCGCGTGAAGATTTGAATGTTGATTTTACGACCGACCGATATGCTGTTCTCTATGATATGTACAGCCGATTTCAACAATCCTTTTACAACAAACAATCGCAACCACTCTTGTCACGTAAAGAATATAAGGAAACTGTTCCAATTATTGTAATTGATTGTTCCCGCTAAAATGAGTCTATCAAATCGGCTCCTGTAGATGAAAAACTTGAAATCAAAGCAAACGTAGCTGTACCGCCAAATACTTCAGTATATTGCATGATCATACATGATCGTATTATTTAGTACAGTCCCTTTACTGGGGAAGTTCGAAAACATACATGAATTATGAGAAACATCTGTTACAACATCTGTTACAACAATAATCTGTTTTTCTAGGAATAGAAACACATAAAAATAAAATTAGGAAAGAAGGGAAAAACATGAACAAACTTGTCCTCTAAGAAGATAAAAAAGATAACGAAAAAAAACCGGTTTTTCTAGAAACACATAAAAACATAATAAAGAAGAAAAAAACATTAACTAACTTGCACCCCTAAGAAGATAAAAAAAAGAGCGAAAAAAAAATCCGTATAAATTCAACTGTTTGAGATGAAATTTTATTATTTTAATCTGAAAAGTCATTATTATTAAACCATGTAAAGAAATTCAAGAAATTGAAGTTGAAAGCAGTTTAGTTTAGTGATTAATACAAAAAACTTGGAGCAAAATCATTGCTATCCGATACTTAGCATGAGAAGGATTCAAACGAAATTTGGAACGCAATTAGTCATTGATCTATGTACAAACGATGTAAGTAAATCTTTTTTTTTATTTATTATTTTCTTTTCTTTTTATTTTGTATCACAGTTTTAATATTAATTTTCTTTCGTAGGTATTCTTTCCAGCCCGCTACAACAAATTAAGAATTAACTGACAAGGCAATAGAAATCATCAACATGCAAAACAGCATTGTACTGCATCATATACAAAGGTCCAATGGGAAGATCTGTTAAACTAGAAATAAGAAAAATTTGCGAACAAGAGCAAATTGAATAAAAAATTTTTTTTTGAAATATAAAATTATTTTTTTACTATCGAATTAACGATTTAAAATAAAATGAGTTTTTTAATATAAAAATATTTTTTTTTTAATTTTATTTTTTCATCTACATAGATATAAATGTGGTGGTGCATCATATATCCACCTTTGAGTTGGTGGTACTTCTTCCTCTTCCTCCATCTCTTCTTGAAACTCCATCATTGGCATTGGGAATGGTGATGCTTCATCTTTCTCAACCTCTTCTATATACTCCACTTCGTCTTCATCCTCTGATAGAATTGCCATTATCGAGCTCGGGAAAGGAAGTTCTTCATTTTCCTCCACCTCTGGCTAAATTTCTATCATCGGGCTTGGAAATGGTGGTACTTCGTTTATCAGTCTTGGGGTTGGTGGTGGTGGTGGTGGTGCTTCTCCATCTCTTATAGGGGTCCATGCCATGCGACGCGTTGGCTGAACGCTTTGGATAGGTCTTGCTATGCTAAATTAAATCGATAGACAAATTTTACTTTTAAAAAAATATAAACTTTATTTCACTATTTGATGTTGTCTGTCGCGGGGTTGAAATCGGACTACCGAGTCGTGTCCTCTGCTCGCATTTGTTGGCCCGCGATGCTGGTGGTTGTCCTTGTGTATATCTATTTTGGTTCCTGTTAACTCATTAGTGTTTACGACCGTCGTTAGTAACACCATCGTTGAAAAGCGCTTTCTCAATTAGCCGTTCGGATCCGGCATACAATTGTAGGTCCCCTCCATTCCCTCACAAGGCATGGTTGTGAGAAATGCGCTAGGCCCAGGGGCTCCTCGCTCTGTAGCCCCACCCTATTTTTTTATTAATTGGTGTTTTCGGGATTTTGGTAGCGTGGGATCGCCATGTGTTAACTCTCCCCTTAGTCGGAAGAAGATTGTCCCAATCTTTCACTTAACATCTCCTGTACCTTTGATTTTGAGGTTTCCACGAATTTAATTTAAAAAAAATTTATTTTAAAATTTCATCAAAAATTATAGAAGTATACTCCTGCCATTATTGGGTTACTGTCCTCTCACAATGATATTCAAAATAAGACTGAAATCAAAAAAGAATTTCCTCGTTAAGTAAAATAGTAGATTTTTCTTTATTTTAGTTGTTTTTTTATTCAATCATCAGAATTATATATCTAGAAACTAGAGAAGTTGGGGCTGGGAAGTAGGAGTGAGAAAGAGAGAGAGATAGAGAGAGATAGAGTGTTGGTTCAACTAGTTAATTGTTTGAAATTTCACACAACGATTATGACTACAATTTTCTTAAATTTAAAAATATAAATATTTTTTATCCTTAGAATACAAATATTCTTCAATTTTCGCAATTAAGCCTATATTATTTATTAATTTTTTGTTTAATTCTTCAACACCAACAAAAAACACTTGACGTTTATCAGTTTGAACTTTGAAGTTTGATTATTTTGCATTTTTTGTTTAAGGACTGTGAAAGAGACAATAGAAAATAAACTATAAACTATTTTGTAAAAATGGATCAGTTAGTTAATATATATTTACAATTGATATTTACTAGGTAATTTAAAATATTAAAAAATTAAAATATGAAAATAGTGTAGGAATGTTGGCGCATAGGGGGCCTAACCAAATGCATTGTCTAGAATAAAAATAATAACTTAATATTATATAGCTGAAAAGAAAGAGAATTCTTGATTATAAGTCAGTTGACTTGAGTTATCTCGGGATGTTCCGTCCTGGTTGTCGCTGTGAAAATGGATCAGTTGCATGCAGTTTCGCTGGAAATAAAAGTATGTATCGAGAAGCTTCCAATCTATTTAATTTCTCGTTATCGAGCTCCTACAGAAGCGAGACTACATTTTTAAAGTTTTTGTAGGTATAAAATGTAGGAGAAAGAGGAAACTAGTAGACAATTTCAATAGGTAAATAATGAGTACTACCCAAATTTTCAAGAAGTTACTAAATAGGTACTTTTTAGTCCGCATCATATACACTTTCACATGTGTCGAAAGATAAACCTAGGATTTGTGATCTAACCGAAAAGCAAAAAAACTGTAATAAAAAGCATTGCCAAGCGAGAGTGAAAATTGAAAACTCATTTGGATTGTTAAAACAAAGATTTAGGCAACTGGTTCGGTTATATTACCATACAGTCCTTAGAATCTCCCAGTTTGTATTAGCGTGTTGTGTTTTGCATAACTTATGCATCGTAGAAGGTGATTTGTGGGAAGACACAAACGATGGTAAATCAAAATCAACAGAACAGAGAACGTACTTACCCAGACCCAGACAGTCAACATGTAAATTTGGATGACACTATTTTGCTCCATAGAGGACAAATAAAGCGAAACAGTATTTGTGAAAACTTTTAGAAATTTGAAACAATAGTTCTTCACAAATGATTTTATTACTTTTTAAGATTAATAAATAAAGTTATCTTAATAGGTACATTTTTTTTAGTACGGTCTTATAATTTCATACATATTTTAAACATTTTTTTAATCATTACATTATTTTTAATTAGGTACAATTTTCAGTTTTATTTATTACAACCTTGTAAAGTTACACATAGCTTATACATTTTTTTAACACAAGCAATTATTTAAAATACAGTCTTTCTTTTACGCATAATTTTTTTCTTTTTTTAAACGCTAGTCCTCCTTTTGTTCCTCCTTTTGGTTTAGCATGTTTAATATTTTGTCTAGTACAGCAGAGTTCTTTTCGTCTCTTTTTCTCCTTCTTTCTTCGCGAAGCTCAAAATGCTCTTGTTTTTGGGCTAGGAAGCTTACGAACATCAATTGCTGTTTGGTTTTTCGAGCCCTGCGAATCAGAGTGCAATTGGAACGAGCTCCATCACCCAATTCAAATGCTTCAGCATTCGGTAGAGCTAATGCTCTTTCGGGATTGGGCGAAGACGATGACGCGACGGCCGTTCGGGAAAAATATGATCTTTACGAAAAGCGTGCCCTGGGGACATACCCGTGTCGACGCACAACGAATCGTCGTTTCGTACGATGTCGTACATGTCTTCGTCATTATGGCGTGTCTCCCCGAATAGCCCCGCTGGTGGAATTCTTTTCCAATACCTTTTTGGTGCGCTTTACGATGCACTTGTATCGGGATTCAACTTGTATCGGTTTTAGTTTTACCTTAAATTTGAGCTCCAGCTGTGTTGCTAGGTGGGCCCACATGAGTTTTTTCGTCCTTAACCGCTTCATGGGTCCCACAGAATTTTGCATTTCTGCATATAGGTTTAGCATAAACTTTGTCTCTGATTCAGTACACTTATGGCTCACTTGCGACTCCGTTGCTGCTCTTACTAAACTGCTGCACGATTGGTGTTGCATCAGATGTTTCCAACGGCTCGGAATGAATTTGAATACTGTCGTCCAAAGTCATTGTTGAGGATGTACATAGAGTAAAGACATTTTTATTTATGAAACAATTTTTTTCATAGCTTTAGCAAAATGTGTGATCTACCTGCAACTGGGACATCTAAATGTCTTGCAGGTAGTCCAAAAAACAAATAGACTTCGTCGTAAGGCATCTGAACAATCATACCAGCTGCAAAATATTTAAACCATTATGTTATCTACTTGAATTATACCAAACTATACTTACTAATAATATTTCGGAGAAGTAAATCATCTCCAATAATTATGGGCCCATTGGAGTTCTCTATGCAAAGGTAGTCATCAAGATCTATGTCCATTTTTCCGAACAACCAAGCTAAAATGAAATGAAAATTTATTTCATTTTATATAAATTTTATATAAATTTTTCTTTCAGAAAGAGAATAATTGAAGTTTTGCTACCACAAAATTAAAACCGAACTTGGAAAACCAAAAGTTTTGCAGAAAATTGCAGAACAAAACAAACGGGAAGAGAGCTGTCAAAAGTAGCACACATGCAATGATAAAAAAAGCACTTTGTCTTTTCCGTTCCAGTGGGCACGAAAAAAAGCACTTTTTTAGAATGCTTTTGTTTTTGCAAAAGAAATCGACATAAAAGAAAGGAAAAATGTATGGAAAAAGAAGACAAACAAAAGATGTGGGAGCAATATTTGTGATAAGAGAGGAAGAAAGAGGAAAGCCGTCGAGAAAGGACGGAAATAACAAATAATATGAAAAAAATAAAAAAGTGTGTGAGTTTGTGTTCTATTTTTTTTATTTAGTTATGTTTGCTAGAGATATTCTCTGTAATCGAATTGATTGTCCTAAACTTCTCTCTCTTTTTTCTTTATATGCTCCTTCAAGACAGTTGAGGATGAGGCCGATTCTGCTTTTTGTTCCCCGATTTTATACAAGCTACGGTAGATCAGATCCGATTTCACGTTCTAGTTATGAATTTAATTGCGTTTATCAAAATATAGGACTTATGTTTAAGCATAGATGTTTTTAAAACTATTGTTTTGAGTCTAGTTTCGTAGCATGTTTGTATATTTATGTACAGATGTAATATAATTTTTTTAGCTTCTCATTGTTCAATATTTGCTTTTACTTTTCTCAATATAGTTTATGTTAATATAGTTAAGTCTAGAAGAGTTATGAACTCGATAGATGGTAAATAAATAAATAAATTAATAATTTTGAGCATTCACCAATAAATTGCTTACTTTTCTGTTCCAGAAAAATATTCTGCTAAGGAGTTTCTGGAGAGCCGTGCATCTGCAGCGTAATTTCTCGACGTTCCACTGTTTCCTGGTGTATTTTATTGATTTTCTTTGCAGAAGGAGTTCCTTGGACAGCAGCGAAAATGCTCCTTAAGTAGATCGCTCCCTCTTCCATCTCTTTATCCGCAATCTGTTTTTTCTACTTAGTTGGTTCTCCTCTTCTTCTAATTCTAAATAGAGCCAAGCTGTATGAAGATTGCTTAGATGCATTACTGCAGCTAAATCTTTATTTTTGTCTGTTGTCATGTCTTTTGAAAATGTTTTCAAAAAAACCGATTTTGGATTAAATCTGTAAAGATACATAGCTTTGCAATATGTACGGCGAATATTGATTTAGTATTGACTATATTTACCTGTGAGCGTACTAAAAAAGGCTAAACCAAAACAGCCAAATTTTATAAATAAAAAAATTATTTTTTTTGCTTCCGCTCTTGGGGTTGATGGTTGAATGCATCCCATGTTTCGATTCCTCCAGTTCCACTTAAAAAGGCTGCCATTTTTCTGCTACAAAGTTAGTCTGACATTTGAGAATCAGCTGTTTGGGTAAACACACAAAAAATTACGAAGTGCAAAAATGAAAGTTGTTTTGCAATATTTGAACAATTTTTATCAAATTGAAGCTAGTGAAGAGATTTGCAATCAAATCGTTTCAGTTAATGTTTTTTTTTTGAGAGCAATAAGCAACACGATTCATTTAACAATTTTATTACAGATCCAGTGTATGCCGAGTCATACATGCGACAATTTTTGGCGGCACAAACTTCCAACAATGCAGAGGAAGGTAAATCCAAGTTTTTTGTTTTATTTCATAACAAGAATTGTATTTAAGAATGCAATAGTTAGCAAAGGAAATAATTTAAACATTTCTATTACACATCCAGTGTCTTCTGCAGCAACTGGTGAACAAAATGTACCAGTACCAACAGAGGAAAGACCAAGAAATACAGAGAAAGGTATAAAAAATGGTTTTATTTTAAGAATCTTCTTGGGAGCACCGCACCGTTTTGGCGCAGGACGGTGTTTCTGAAGATCAGCGAGGCGATGAAAGAGAAGGGCTACTGTTTCAAGGAGAGCTCACTCGAAAAAAAAACTGGCCAACTTTAAGACTCGTTACAATACAATAGTGGACAACAACAAAAAAAACTTCCACAGGTCGAGGGAGCATGTGTTGGCCTTATTTTGACCAAGTGGGACTTATTTATGAAAACGAGGTCAGAGTCAGTGATGCGCCGACAGTGAGCTCTCTAGACACTTCTTCGCTGAGTGCTTCCTTAAGCTCAACGCCCTCCACCTCAAAATCCAGTGCCCCGAATTATCGTTCAAAATTGGTTGCACTGGAGGAGGAGAAAGTCTCCATAGCGCGGGAGTATTTAAATGAGCTAATGGAACTCCGAGTATTAAAACAAAAAAGGCTGGATTTCGAAATGCAAAAATATTATGATGAAAAGGAAAATAGAACCCGTAAGTACATGTACATACAGGAACTTTATTTTCCTTGCATTATTTCTATTCTTGGATATTAATGTTGTCATGTGAAGTTGAATCATTGACATGGTCGTTATCATCTTCAAATTGGATATCGGAAAAATCTTCACTTTCATTAAATAAATGGATGTGATTGTGCAAAATGCAACTATGTAGCTGTCACAATTTTTCATCTGTCACAAAAATTCAACATCCAGATACTTCAAACGCCGAAATCGGCCTTTGAGGAAACCAAAAGCTCGCTCTATGGTTATTCTGGCACTGCTAAGACGTGTGTTGAAGTTAATTTACTCCTCGAGAAGGTGTCCATTGTCACGGAAGGGTGTGATTAAATTCTGACCTAGAGGGTAGGCAGCATCTCCTACAAGATGATAGTCAGCAGGTAACAATTGAGTTAATTGATCAGAAAGAGGACTATTTCTGAAAACTCTAGCATCATGTAGTCGACCAAGAGCACCTACATAAATGTCAATAAAAACAGCTCGATGGTCACAAACTCCTGCAATGTAAAGACATCAGTATGTAAATTAATTGAATTTGATGTAGAAATATACACTAAATAGACCTTGTAAAATTATGGAATGTGTATTTTTCCTATTGTAGTAGTCGATAGGATTCCTGACCGGCTGTTTGATTTGGATGTGGCAACCATCTATCGCTCGAACGATTCCGGGAATATAACCTCCAGATTTTTCTCGAAAGACCTTCATAAGAGTTTTTGTTGTTGAAATAAATTTGTAAAAAAAACTTTGCTACACATACCCGGAACCCGGGATATTTCATTATATTGGCTTATTGATGGCCACTTAATATATTCGGCTAAAAGGGAACACAACAAAACCAAAATCTCACAAAAAAATGTGTGTGCTGAGCTTGTTGCGAAGTTAAAACGGTCACCAGAGGACAAAAAATTCTCTTGTTTACTTATTGCCCAAATAGTTAAATAGTTTTTTTTCTAATTGCTGGACGCTCTTCAGGTTTCCAATCCCATAAGGCCATCTATATATCCGCCGGCGTACTAGCATTTCCCTCATCCACAGCAACAAGTGGATTATCGAAGATACTAACTAATTTAAGAAAGTTGTGAATCTGAGGATCACGGTGGCGCAGCATTCACTTTTCTACACTCAATGGTGAAAGCAATAGCTTGCAACGAAAATTCCTAAGTTCCAACTTAGGACACAACAAGTTCGCCACGAGCCCAAATGTCTAGGTATAACACTTTAGTTTCTATGTTCAATGATACTGCATCCCTTATTTGCTTAAATTTTTCTTACTACAAAAAGTAATTTGCTAACGTTTTTTCAAATGAAAATTGAAGCAACGTATCTGCCATAAAGTACCCCTATTAATTTTTATATTAATCTAAATCATTTTGAAATACTATAGGCAGAGATAATGAAAAAATTTCAATTTGATAAGTCCGAGTACAATTTTTCCAATTTTGTATTATTTTCTATTCGAAAAAAAAATTCAAACTTGCAAACAGCAACCAGCAATACCACAGGCACCTTGCTACTTGCTTTTTGCTTTTTGCACATTATACCGATCTCAAAATATATGTCAAGTCAACTTCTCCATCGTATGTTTTTGTTGGTTATCCTTGTTCGTTGTGTACCTATAAACCGGTTCTGGTTTCTACATTCCTTTAAATTGAAACATATATCCCTTCCTTTCAAACTCATACAAAATCCCCGCCTAAAAATATACATTCCACCATGTGCGTAACAGCTGATTCTCTGAGTAGCAATTTTTCCCCATCCGAACAGCGCCCCCAAACGAACAATAATGTCCCTAGAAAAAGGGACATTAGAAAGGAAAAAATAACAAATGTTTAACGGTTTATTGCATGAGAGGAGTAATTTTGTATGAAATCATACAATAAATATACAATGGAGAACTAAAATGTTAAACTGTGTGTGTGCTTTTCAATAGGATGATAGCTTGATGAGTCCCAGTTTAAAGTACAATTTTTTCTCATTTGTACTATTTTCAATTTAAAAAAGTTAATTGAGACTTGAAAATCTGCAACCTCTTCTTTGCAAATCAATTTATAAGTTTATGCATTTACGAAAACTAATCGCGCATTTTCTTTCAATGTCACAGACACCTTGCGTATTACTATTCACTACCACTCTGAAATCTCGATATATTAAAGAAATCTCAATAAAGTTCTGCTACTATCACATCGAATCTCGTATGTTATATGATATCGTTGGGTACCACTAAACCGGTTTTGGTTTCTACATTCGTTTAAATTGAAACAATTATGCCTTTCTTTCTAACCCATACGAAAGCTCCGCCCCAAATAATACATTCCACCATGTGCATAGCAGCTGCCTCTTTGCAGTCATTACATTCCCCATCCGAACAGCGCCATCATGCTAGATAACAAGAGTAGGTGAAAAGCTAAAGATTTTTCTGTAGGATTGAATGAAGAAGTGCAAAGGCTTGTATGAAGTGGTACATAGTCAACATAACTGTTTTTGGCAGTTACAAAATTTTGCGCGATTTGTTGCGGCTTGTGTTATTTTCTTCAATGAATATTGAAATTTCGTTGTGGAATGATCGTGTTCGAGAGCGTAAAAAGTTTAAAAAGCTAAAAAAAATTCAAAAGTTTAAAAGACCGTGAGCAGTAGTGAAAATAAAAAAAAAATACAGAAATAAAAACAAGAAATAAAAAAGATAGTGAGCAAGCAGAGTGCTAGTGAAATGAAAATTTCCAAAAAGTGCTAGAAAGGAAAAATATTAAACAACAAATAAAAACCAAAAAAAAAGCAACAGCTGAAATAAATTTAACGAAATTAATATTGCTTGCTAGTGGTGTAGTGATTTTCATTGTGAGTGCAAGTGCTAGTGAAATGAAAATTTCCAAAAAGTCCTAAAAAGGAAAAAATTTAAACAACAAATAGAAAACAAAAAAAAAAAAAAACAGTTGAAATAAATTCAACTAAATAACTATTGCTTGCTATTGGTGTACCTAGTGTAGAAGTTTTTTCAAAGTGATTTTTCGTTTGGTTTGGTTTTAACCTTGGTTTGGTTTTCACCGTTTGAGTAAGATTATTTAATTATATTTTCTCTCTTAATTTTTGGTTTCAGAAATACATAATGACTGCGTTGGCACTATTGCCACAGTAATAAGAAATTTATTTTTTTTATTTATTGCACTATATTTATTACTATAACTATATTTTTTACATTTACTATATTGCTATATACAATATACATATATATATAACTCTATTTTTTTATTACTATTACCTACTTTCCAATTATACTAAAAGTATAATTGAAAAATTCTAATTTAGAATTGAATTTTGAATTTAGACCACACTAGTCGAGGTCTTATTTTTAATTTTAATATATTTTTCCGATCTCGGTCGGATTTTCGTATGATTACATTCAATTTTGTAAGGCGGGTTTAATATTGAAAAACGTGACGTGGTAGTGCAAAAATTCATCAAAAAAAAGAAGGTGTACAGTGCTGTTTAAAGGGTTTGAATATATATTGTGTTTAATAAGTGATCTGTGCATATTTTATATATTTTGTATATTTTTATTTATTTTAAGTGAATTTTATAGTAATAAATCAAGTGTCAATTAAGAGGAGAAACACTTATAATTGATGAAAAAAAATTTTATTTCGATAATTCTGGTAAAATAAATTCGGATACATCAAATGGTTTAATTATAGGTACTTCAACAATTGGCTGGTGACACTTTTGATTTGACAACGCTCGATGACATTTGTGTTGATGGTGGAAACAAAAGAGAAAACGACAACAGAACCTCTCAAACTGTGAATACTGTTCACACGAAACATTTTTAGTTGTAATGCCGTCTGCCACAAATCAAATATTTTAGAAAATGATAATAAAATAAACAATAATTTCAAATCTTTTAGATACAAAATCCTTTCTTATAATGTTACAGGATTGAGTAATAAGCTTATTTTTATAGATTTTTTTAAATTTGTTAATCAATTTGAATTCATTTTTTTATATGAAACATTTTTAACGGAAAACAGCTTTATTAATTTTGAAAATAAATTTTTTAATTTTGAATTTAAATGGATACTAGCTACCAGATGGTCAAGGGGAAGAGCTAGTGGGGGATGTTTGTTCGGGTTCAAGAAAAATGTTAAACATATTAATTGCAAATTTGAGCTATACGAAGGTGTTACATATCTAAATCTGCATTTTAATAATAAAAATTATCGTATTCTTCCGGCTTACATCAATTGCAACCATTGGGACAACGACTTCGAAAGTATGGAAGGAGTAGTAGCCCAAAGCGGAACCACTAATTGGTTGGTAGTGGGTGATTTGAATGCAAGAATTGGAAGTGAAGAAGGAAATGAAAACAAAGCACTAGGAATTGAGCGAAAAACAAAGGATCCAATATGCAATGCACGAGGCCTTAAACTTATTGAGCTGTGTAACTCGTACGGGTTAAGAATTCAAAATGGAACAAGTTGCTCAGACACGGAAGGTGAACTTACTTTTGCTGGTCATCAAGGCAGCTCGGTGATAGACTATAGTCTCATTGGTAAGGAGTGGAATGATTACGTCGTCGATTTCAAGGTTGAAAATGTAACTTTTTCGGATCACTTCCCCATTGTTTTGACTTTCGGGATTACTTCGATAGTAGCTGAAGAAACAAGGACTATGAATCTCTTGCCCAAATTGAAATGGAAGGAAACCAAAGCGACAGAATATCAAACACAGCTAAATACTGCACTACAAAGACAAAGCTATTGCGATCTTGCCCAACTAGATGAGATAATAAAAACTTCGTACCCAGTAGAGACTGCAAACAGGACTTTGCAACAAGATTTTATCGCTCCTTGGTTTGATAAAGAGTGCATAAAAGTGAGGAAGGTATCGTTTGGTTGGCTAAGAGCATACAGAAGTTCAAGTGACGGTTACTTCAAATATCAGTATTTGCAAGCAAACAGTGCATATAAGACGTTGTGTAGGCGAAAAAAGGAAACATTCTTTGAAGCAGAGTCTAGGCGACTGGCCCTTTGTAAGAATTCAAAAGAATTTTGGTGCCTAGCACGGAACCTGAACGGAAAAAAATACACCATCCACTGTGATCTAAGTCCCAATCTTTTGGCATCACACTTCCAAAATTTGTTGAATCCTGCCCAAGAAAGAGTTAACTTCCAATACGCTGCTCCTGGGTTTAACAACGCAATTTTGGATTCTGAGATAAGTCACCAGGAGGTAATTTCAGCGGTTATAATGCTAAAGGACGGAAAAGCTGCTGGATCGAACGGTATATCAGCGGAATTTTACAAGTATGGTACAGTTGAATTAATCAGCAGGTTAACATGGATATACAACTGTGTACTGGAAACCGGGGTTATACCGCAAGAATTCAAAGAATCTATTATTTTTCCTATTCATAAAAAAGGTGCCTTGGCTGAATTATCCAACTATAGGGGATTTCATTTTTAAATGCATCGTATAAAATCTTCACTTTAATTTTGCAAAGACGGCTTAGTAAATGGATCGATGATGCCAAGCTTTTGAAAGAATTCCAGGCTGGCTTTAGGGCAGGTTATTCAACAGTTGACCACATCTTCGTGCTTAAAAGTATTGCGAATTCATTTCTTACCAAAGGAAAGAAACTGTACACGTTTTTTGTTGACTTTAAGGCGGCTTTTGATACAGTTGATAGACAAGCCCTCATGTACAAACTTTATAGCATAGGAATGTCAATGAAGTTTGGAAGAGTTATCCAAAACCTTTATGAAAACACACTGGCCAAAGTATGGAATGGTGAAGAGTTGTCAGGGTGGTTTGAAACAAAATCAGGAGTCAGACAAGGTTGTACAATGAGTCCAAGCTTGTTTGCTTTATTTATTGAAGACCTAGTAGACTTTCTACCCTGTGGGATTGAATACGCAGGCCATAGAGTTAAGGCATTACTTTTCGTGGATGATATCGTACTTTTGGCACCATCACCTGAATCGTTGCAGCTAATGATAAACCGGCTATCACAATACTGTATGCTTTGGAGTCTGGTTGTGAATTTGGATAAATCCATAATTATGATCTTCAGGGAAGGAGGAGGACGATATTGCATGAACGAAAAATGGCAATATAATGGAGAGAGCATTGAAATTGTCAAGGATTTTAAATACTTGGGAGTTTACTTCACGAGAAATTTAAGTATGGAGAGGCATTTAAAGGAAAAGCTCACAAAAGCAAAAGGTGCAATCAGCGCATCGTGGAATAGATGCTTCTACAACAAAAATATTGCCCATAGCAGTAAGTTCAAGATATTCGAAGCTATATCGAAGCTATACCCCATGTTTGCGCTCTACGCAGCGCTCTACCCCAGCGCAAACATGGGGGACAAAAAGGTATGAAACAGTGGAGAAACTATTGCGCTACTACATCAAGCGAATTTTTAGGCTGCCTCCCAATATGCCAAATTATAGATAGCATTGGAAACAGGCTTGTCACCCCTTTTCATTCGAACTTTAAAAATGCAAGTGGATTATGTTCTGAAGGTAATGAAAATGGGTAATCACCGGCTACCAAAGATAGCAGCTCTACAAGATATACGAACCAGATCAAGTTGGTATGCAGATTGGATGGACCTTGCTAGAGACTGTGAGATAGTCCTAAATCTTAATAGTCCGGACTACGATAATTGGAAGAGGTCCCTTTACCAGCTAATATCAGCAGCGGATACAAAATATAGAGCAAAATGTTTAAATGACGCGGCAGGATCTCTTTACAGACAATTTTACTGTCAGTTGAACCACAACCTGGGAGAGAAAAACTATTTTAAAGATGTCAATAGCGTAGACGAAATATCGATGGTGATTAAGTTGCGGGGCGAACTTCTTCAGTTAAACTTCGAACCACATAGAGAGGACCTACCGATCATATGCTCTTTGTGCAACTTGAACGAACGAGAAGATATTTTGCACTTCATGGGAAAATGTCCGATTTTAACAGAAATTAGAAGACAAGTTTTCGGAAGCAATATTTTAACAGAAAAAGAAATGATAACACTGCTTAATAATATGGATGTAAAAAAATTATACCAATACTGCAAACTAGCTCTACTTTATAGAAATCAAATTATTAATGAGACTTTTTAAGTTATTTAAACGAACGCTAATGATGGTTTTCAATTTAAAATTTAATTTGTTCAACGGTTATAGTAACTATTATTGAATTTGTTATGAATAATCTTGTTTCAAAGTTAAATTTATTATGTTTTGTCAACGAGGCAGACGGCAGAAAAGCCATGCTTTTTGTTTTTTTGTAAACTATGTAATCAAGAATTATAAATGTTATCAAATAAAAAATCTATCTATCTATCTATCTAGTAATAAATTAGAAAATTCTGGAAAATATTTTTTGCTTTTTCTTTAACTATGGCAAATTGCGTGTATAAAGACTGCCACCAGTCTAGAAATATTCCAAACGATTGTAGAAGAAAAATTTGGTTGAAACATGGAGATGTTTCAACTACAAAGCGGTTGCCTAAAACGGCAGGTATGTGCTGTACGCATTTTTATGAAAAGTACTTGACTCTTCACTCTACTCGTCGAGGATTGTTGAATTCACATGTCACACGCACTTCCAATATCTTCGCCAGGTATTTGTCTTTGCACGGATGTTGCGATTGACCGTTCCCGCCAACGAGTAATGGATGCTGAAGATATCATACTTCAAAGCAATAAGATCGTCCAAGAATGTGCCAAAAAAACGGCTACTGAAACATCTGTTTCTGCAACAAAGTCGGTTACCAGCTCTACCGATATTAATGCAGCAGAAGTGGCTATAATGTCCGAACCATCTGTTTCTGCACTAAGTTCGACTAACAGTTCAGCCGATATAAGTGCAGCAGAGGACCTACTATTTTCTTCGAATATGTGTCACTTAAGCCATTCTTCTTCTGAAACTCCTAGCGCTCCAACGACGTCTTTTGAATCTAATTTCGAGAACTTCCCAGATTCTTTATTCAAAACCCCTCGCGCTCCAACTTTGCTGAAACGCAGTTTTGGCCCAAATGCGTCAAAAACGTGTTTGACCTCACGTTTTGAGGATATACCCACAAGTCCAAATGAACCCCTTCCAAATTTGGCTTCGTCTTCCACTAAGACGTATAGTTGGAACTCTTATTTTGATGACGTTCCTGAGGATACTCCTCTCTCACCTTCCCAATTTCCGTCTCCGACTATTAAACCGAACCCAAAAAAGAGGTCACCATCTCGGACACCAAGAAAGACCTCGAGACCTTTGTATTATACGCCATCGAAGATGAGAAAGAGCAAGAAATATCATCTAAGAAACGCGGTCGAGGAAATGCTGTAAAACTCGAAAGAAGAAGTACTTACGTTCGTGTTGGCACAGCTTTTCCACGACAAATATAGCCGGTGGAGTCTTAAAGAAAAAGATATTTTTTTAAAAAATTTTTACAAGTCTCCATCGTGCTATTCGTTTTTAGTTAGTGCGGGATTTAGACTACCGAGTGCCAGCACCGTTTACCGCTGGCACTCTGAAATACGCCTTGAGACAGGAATAGCTGAAATAACAATGCGAATGCTTACTGAGAAAGCAAAGTGCATATCAGACATGGATAAAAAATGCGTTTTACTGTTCGACGAAATGATCGTAGAACAAGAAAAAGAATACAACTCCAAAGACGAAATTCAGTATGGATATACTGACTTTGGAGAATATGGACGCACCAATGAGATAGCCTCCAAAGTAATGGTTTTTACTTTGCGTGGGCTTAACAGGAATTGGAAACAGACGATCTGCTACTACGTCGGGTCACCAAAAGGTCCAATGCTGGCAAAATTGATAAAAAATGCCTTAGAGAATGTTCTAGAATGTGGGCTAAATGTAGTTGCGACAAGCTGCGACCAGGGTACAAACAATGTTCTTGCTTATAAGACCCTCGGAGTTGATTTTGAGTCATTAGATAAGCCCTATATAGAAATAGGCAGTAACAAAATTTTCCTAATTTATGACTATTGCCACCTGTTTAAGAGTGTGCGGAACAACATGGTAAAACACACAATAAATATCAAAGACGATGTTGTGAAATGGGATCCGATAAAAAAACTATACAATGAAGACTGAAGTATGGAACCTCACCTTAAAAATAAACTCGTCATAGCGAAAAGTGCAATTAACGCTACATGGAAAAAATGTTTTTCAAATAAATCAATATCGCATAGTGTTAAATACAAAGTTTTTGTTGCGGTTGCAGAATCAATATTGTTGTATGCTTCACAAGTGTGGGGAGGAGAAAAGTATGAAACGGTTGAAAAATTACAAAGATACTTCATTAAAAAATGCTTTCGCCTACCCAAAAACAGCCCTAACTATATGATCAATATTGAGACAGGACTTTCACCTCTATTCACAAAATCCCTGAAATATCATGTAGAATACATTTTAAAGGTGCTTGATATGCCAGACGAAAGGCTACCCAAAATAGATGCAATAAGGAAAAAGAAAGTCTGGTATCCAAAGTTGGAAGAACTTGGGAGATACTGCCAAATCAACTAAAGATTTCTTGAAGAAAATGGAAAATATTTGAAAGAAGATATGTTAAATCTTGTGTTGAAGGTGGATGAACAATACAGAGCGGATTGTATGCACGAAGCTTCATCCTCCTAACTTAGATCTATTTACAACCATCTTAATTATAATCTATGCGAACAGAACTACTTTAAAATCGAAAACAAACAAGACCTAATCTCAGCAATTTTCAAAATGCGAGGAGAGTTAATTGAATTGAACTATATTCCTCATCGAGATGATCTACCCATCTTCTGCAGCTTATGCAACTTAAGAGAACGGGAGGATGTCATTCATTTTATCGGTAAATGCCCAATTTTAAGCGAAATTAGAAGAGTTTTTCTCAACAGCAACTATAAATCGGAAGAAGATGTACTTACAATGCTCAACTGCGAAACTAATGTCACAGAATTATACAATTACTACCAAACTGCGATGTCATATCGGAATCAAATAATAAACGAAGCCTTTTAAATACAAAAAAGTAAAAAAAAAAAATCTACTATAGTTATAGAAGTTTTTATACTTGTTTTCCTATCAAACTAATATAATTATATATAATACATTACATATGAATTTATTTTAAAATGATGTCAATCGGGCAGACGGCTAGGCCACGCTCAAACGATTTTGTTAAAAATTAATTGAAAAGATATACTATTCTGAAATAATAAATCGAATTATCTATCTATCTATCTATCTATCTACAATGAAGACTCTAAAGGTGACTTCCAAGTATGCTATAAGCTGAAAAAAGCACATGTTGCTCCACATGCGTTCCAGAAGTTTTCGGTTAAACTGGCTACCAAAATTTTCAGTTTCAATGTGTATACTGGAATAAAATGCGCGATAAAATGTAATGTCTACGAGACCGATGAGGAGAAAAAAGTGGCTGAGTCAACAGCGAATTTCATACACCGGATGAATATTCTGTTTGACACTTTGAATACCGGCCAATTATATTCGAAAAACCCCAACAAAAAAGTGCTATCGGATGATACCGACACTTTGGAGTATCTGAAAAATGCCATTGACTGGATTTCAGAATGGAGGAGCACCGGCAAGTACAAAATTCCACTACTATTAATATACACTTTCGGCAACAGTCACACTAGTGATTATCATTAGTCTTGCAATAGACAGGATTACAAAGTGCCAAAGTTTTGGTTGTAATGTACGTAGCTTCGTAACTGAAAACGACGCTAATATGGCAAAAATGCGAACAACTAATTTAATTAGAAGATGATCAAATTGGGGATGTTATAACATATGGGTGTTCTGATCATTTAATCAATTTATTTGCCAAAGATATTGAAGAGGCGGAGATAAAAAGCAATGTAAAAAGAATTATAAAGTATTTTAAGTATCATCATTTTCCACAAGCAAAGTACAAGGAGACTGGTGGAAAAGCACTTATACTACCTCAAGATGTACGCTGGAATACATCAGCAGATTGTCTCGAATCCTACGTCAACAACGGGCACTGTCTTGTGAAAGTATGAAGCAACCACTGAACTGTTTTGGATCTTATTGAATTGGATCGTAAAGAACGTCCAAGATGTTCAGTTCAAAGAAAATGTTAAATTTTTTTTGAAAAAAGTGGCCAGAGCTCTAGAAGGACATGTGCGTCTTCAGTGATTGCACCCGCATATTGAAAGATCTTCTTTATCGGACTGCTTGCCAGAAGAAGCAGACAAACTCCAAGCAAGTAGTAGGGGAGTCCGGGATGCTAAATTTGCAGTTACTAAAGCGTCATGGGGACTTATTGGACTGTGAAGTTTACGTTCTAAAACGAAAAAAAGTGTGTAGCAGTTTTCCATTTTAGTGGGACGATGGGCGTGTATGAGCTTTTAAAATTGTAAAAAAAAAAACAGTCGAATTGAAATACTCGAGCGCGTCAGATTTTCATAGAGTATACGCGCTTTGTCTTTCTGATAACCGATATACATATATTAATCTGACGATTTACTGGGGGCAAATGAGCGTAAAGACAGGTTGAAAAAAAAAAGTTATTCGAGCGTGTCAGAAGAAGTGTGTGTTAAGTGTACTCTAAAAAGTGTCAAAAGTGTTTCAATAATCTGACAATTTGAGTGGGGCCTTAGTAAGTAGGGGAGTCACAAAGATGTAAAAAAAACACGTGAAGTACTCGAGCGCGTCAGATTTTTATAGAGTGATCAACTTGATGTCTTCGTCCTCCAGGATGATAATCTGACAATTATATGGGGGCGTACTCTTAGTCTGACAATTTTAAAGTAACAATTATTTGTTGTTTCTATTTTTTATTACTGGATGCAATGAAAAAAACATGTAGACATATGTATATATGAAATTTGATCATTGTTTATTTTAAAGGAAGGTACACAACATTAACAAAAAAAAGTTAACCTTCATCATCACTGGATTCGTCTTCGAAGTTGGTTTCCACTTCTTCGGCTTCCTGGACCTCCTCGTCATCTCGTTCTTCTATAAGAAAGAATATATTAATAATTTATACTGAATAAAAAAAAACTACTATAAGAAAGAATGGTTATGAAATGATACTTCACAGTCTTGTATTCTTTATTAATTATTTTATGATATAATAGTATTAAAAAGGGAACATACCTGATTCAAAAGTATCTCCAAAAATGTCAGGTGTTACGACGATATCTTGGTATGCTTCAGGAAGTTGGTTTCCTACGAACCAAGTCGGCTCCAATTTTCCATCCACATTTGTCCATTCGCAGTTTGTTGGTGACATCTCCGTAAGAGTACGATTGTGCGCATTTCTCCACAAGCATGCGATGTATTTTGTTCGCAATAAATGTTGCTGTAGCTCTGATCGGCAAGGCGGCAAATTACAAGCGTCCATTGTATATAGAATCGAAATTGAATTGAAAGAGATTATATATAGGGTGTGTTTCTTTATTCATTCCGTATATTCGGAATATTCCGAATACCCTTTTTGCGTTTCTTTATTCAATGGAATATTCCGGATAAACTATTTCCATGTTTCTTTATTCATTCTGGAATAGATATTTGGAATGCATTCTTTTCATTCCTAGTCAAGAGGTGGTTTAAATGGAATATTCTGTAGTTTGACAGATACCTATACTTTCATTGTCAGCTGTTGCTTGTTTCTGTTGCCAGAAAAAAAGTAAAAAATTAACAAAATGGAAATGGGTATGAGTACTTATTTATTATATTTTTTGTATCTTTATATATTTATGTATTGATTTCTTCTTTTTGCAGATTTGTTTTCAAAGTGGTCTCCAGAAGATATTAAATGTCTCATAGGGCTGTATGAAGCCCATCAAAATGATTTCGACAACTCTCAAAAATCTAAAGTTTGGCAAAACATCGCCCAAGAGTTGTCGACAACCAGGGGAAAAAACATTGCTGCAGATAAGTGCATCGGAAAATGGAAGGGCTTGAAAACTCAGTATAAAAAAATTAAAGACCACAACGGAACAAGTGGCAACAGCCCAAAGTATTGGGAGCACTTTGAGGACATTGATAAAATCCTTTTTAAGCGTCCGGAGATCTACGCACCAGCTGTTTGTTCCAGTGACGACTCTTCTGTAGTTCTGAATGAACTGACCAACACCCAGGGAGCGTACGAATTTGCGGATATAATTATTGATGAAGGCAACCATGTGGCAGCTAGTCGGAGGGCACGAAAAAGAAAGGCAGCAGAAGTTGACGATGGAAAGGCGCGCAGGCACAAGGACAAGATGGAGAGGACAGACAAGTTTTTGGACCTCATGTCAAAGCTGGTCAATCATGTTACTGCTACTGCTCCGCCCCATGCCGAGGCAACAAATGTACCATAGGTGAGTGTACCTTTTCATTCAATCAGTTATCAAACAAAATATGGGACTAACTTCTTGCTTTTTTTTTTAGATTTTTGCTGCTTCCACCATTCATTTATTCATATCATTAGAAATATTTTAAGTTATGTTTGTGAAGTATACCTACATATCTGTGTTACGTTGTGTTATTTATTTTATTTATACCCCTATTATGGATGACAACTCAACTATTATTGGGTTGTCTTCTCATATACATAACACGGGCACACAACCCAGTTTTCAGTTGGGTTGTCATCTGTAATAGGGGTGTTAGTTTTTAAAGTCATGTTTGAGTTACCTATAAAATTTTACGTTGCTTTATTTAGTTTTTTTCCTTAATTTGTTTATTCAAAAATAAACAGCAAATGAAATAAATCACAAAGCCTTTGATTTTTGTTTGTTTTATTGAAAAGGTATTTTTAAACGTACATTTATGTATATGATTTACAGAAGTTGAGCAATCGAATCTCTTTTTCTCTGTGCGGCTGGCTCAGAATCATCGTTCATATTTGAAGGTTCTTCCGTTTCAAAATCATATGGATTATAAAACTCTTCGTCTAAATAATCAAAATTTTTCAAACAAAAATTATGAAGGATACAGCCTGACATTGTGTACAGAGGATTAAATTCCAATTTCCTCGCATTTAGCTGCTGCAGTCTACGGAATCTGCCCTTAAGCAACCCTATAGACCGTTCGACTATAGCACGAATGTTTGAGTGCACTTTGTTGTACTTTTTCTGTTGTATGTTCAGATTACCATGATCTTTAAAACGAGTTAAAAGGTATGGTTTCAATCCATACGCTTGGTCCCCTAATAATGTGATGGTCATCAGGTATATATATGGAACCTATCAAAAAATTAACCCAAAGTAAAACAAATATTATTATAAAATAAGTATGAGTCTTTTTACCTGTTGTTATCTTTCGGAAAAGATTAGATCTCCTGAACAGGCACGCATCATGCACTGACCCAGCTTCTCCCGCGTAACAGTCTAGAAATAATCTGTTTTCATCACATACAACCTGCAATAGGATTGAATGGAATTTTTTCCTGTTGACATATGAATTGGGGTGTATTTTTGGCGTTGCTATTGGGATGTGAGAACCGTCAATGCATCCGATAATGCCTATAAATATAAATCTTATTCTTAATTGTTCACACAATTTTGATTTGTGTTAAAAAACCTGGAAATCCTGTAGTTTCCTGGTAATGGGAAGCAGTGCGCCGAACATCTTGTGAGGTGGGCCAGGCAATTATTCTATGACGAACGTTTATTTTGAGCAAAAAGTTGCATATGTTGTCTACAACAGTCCAACATGTTTTTTTGCAAATCCCAAACCTATCTGCCACTGAACTGTTTAAAAAAAATATTATAAAAATCATGCTCTGATTCAAATTGAGACATCTTACCGAAAGCACTCGGTGTTGGACAAGAACCACAACGTTAGAAGGAGTTGTTTTTCTAATTCAATTTGAGGACGCCCACTGTGGATATCGCTAAAAATGCCATGCTCTTCTTGAATTAGAGAGTACAAATCTTGAAAATTTGTCCGTTCCAGTCGAAAATGACTCTTGAAAGTTTTATCATCATACATTGGGATGATTATTTCATAATAGTTTTTATTTTTTGCAATTTCTTTTCTTTCCTCATTTTCACTTTCACTATCACTGTCAAAAAACAATTCCCAGGCAGCAAGTCCAATATAATTTACCAAATTTTTTAAATGATTGCCTTCCATCTGCATCTTCAAAAATAAACGTAAAACAATTTTTTTTGACGTAAAAACAAACAGCTGATAAATTTTATTCTTTTTATTCTAGTTCTGTTTCTTTATTTATTCTATTCTGGATATTCTGGATAGATATTTTTTCTTTTCTGTCTTTTCTATTCCTTATCCGGAAAAAATAAAGAAACACACTCATAATGAATGTACCAAGGATTCAAGTGCGAGCATTGTATATATAATCTTATTATTATATATACAATGGTGCGAGTGTACAATAATAAATAAAACATGTAGATAAGATATGTATACTAAGCCGACGCGTTCGACGTGTTCGTACTTCACATTAGATTTCGCGTTAATTTTCTAACGGTGAGCATACAATTTAATACTTTATGTTTTCTAAAGTGTGGCTTCTTAACAAAATATCCATTTCTGTTATAATTCCAATCTCCATTCACGAAAAGTGCAGTTTTCTTTATAAATAAAAACACAGTGCTACAAAATAAAAATAGAACTGCAATTACTTTTGATGTGAACAAAGCACTTGAAAACTTTCTTTCTTTTGCAATAACTTTAGATTTTGAGGGTGTTTGAAAATTTTCAAGTGCTTTAATAAGATGAACTCAACCATACCCACAACCTAACTGAGTTATATCAAAAGTAATTTTTCACTGTAACCTAAGCCTCGACAAAATTTTTTTCGTCAAAAATTTCGATCTTTGGTGCGAGCTCTCTCCAGTTTTGCAATCTAAGTCGGCTGAGGTTCCCTTCCACTTGACTTCCTTGAGGTGTGCTGTCGAAAAAATCTGCGCCTGATGGAAAACTGAGAGAAATTTTTCTTTGGTATGGTTATTACAAAAAGCGAGTTGGATCGCTCTTGGGCGGAATTGTTTGTATACAAATTAGCTTCAAAACCGATCAGCTGCACTTTCTGGAATAGCCCTGTGAGTTTTTTACTCTATCGTTTTTTTAACTAAGGTTTGTCCAATACTTTAATCTAAAATCGTTTAGAACAAGGGCACGGAGGCATACCAATCGTTTTCTTGTGTTTTCAAATGAACATAAATATGAGCTTTGAACTATTCGCAGAGAGCCCATCAAAACCTGATATGTGGAGGTGTCGAGTGCAACAACAACTCCCTTTCCACACAGCTGTACATTCAATTGAGGTATCCTGAAATGTAAGTTGATAAAAGTTTTGATAAATTGGAATTGATAAAGAGTAGTCTTTTTCGTAGTCATCGTATTGGCGTTTTCTAAATCACAGATATTCCAAGCGTATTACTCTAGAATGTACACGGGTATTGATGTAATAGGAATGGCACATGGGTTGATAAACTTCTGCCGGTGATGCTTAGTATATTCGGGCCCTTGTCCAAAACAAAGGACGTATCTAAGTATTTTAAGTTGAGACTCATCAGCTTTTAGATTTTTATGTGTGAGAAGATAATATTTTTAAGATTAAAAATTCTTTTTTTTAAATCGTAAATATTTATAATTTTTATTTTAATCAAGAAGTTCGCCTCTTTCTGGTTCTCGCTTATACATATATCGAAAATGGTGTCGTTGAGTATTATTGTTTGACACCAGTGCCGAGATTTAGCTAATTTCACTTTCCCCAGAGTGTGATTTGGCTATAGGAATTCAGTGAGTAAGTGCAATTGGCTGTCAGATTACTCACCTAGAATTTCAGCAGTGATTCTACACACTCACCCTCTGGAAAGAGAAACAAGCTAAATCTAGGCACAGATTGAAGCTCAAAAAATTCTGAAGAAATTCGAGAGAAATAACATTATCATGAAATGTGCTCTGATCCGCCTGTACCTGTACCGTGCTTATTGTGCTCTCGAATTTATTTACTCATTGTACCACTTTATTTTTGCTGTGAACCCCAAGAAGTAGGGGCATAGCGTTTTTAAAAACGTTTAAGACGAGTACGAGAGCACTTGGTTCTGTGAAGTGGGATACTTTCTCACACTGTATACCTACCTACATCAAGCCAATCGTTGCGTTGATGGGAAAGCTTATGGAACTTAAGAACAAGGTATATACACCAAAATTTAAGGTAAAATAGGTTGCTTTGATGATGAGAAAATAAAGATGAACCCCATAATGACCACCCCATAAAGACTTTGGTGAGGTGAGTCGCAAACAAGATATCAAATTCAAAATAACTTGCCTAGTATTCCACAAACAGATATTCCAATTCTTACAATTCAAAAACAAAATAAAATAACAGAACTTTGTTTATTTTTTTTATACATGTGCAGCATGTACAGCTTTTTATAAAGATTTAATATGTTCGTTGACTGCAGCATTAGATTCAGTAGGATCATCGTTGATAGCAGCAGTGAGTATATTTTAAGCATTGAGACTTTTAGCCTTACTATTAATTCCCTTTTGAGTTGAAACTCTTGCAAGCATTTTTCCGGATTGTTCTATTCTTTTTTTAGAGTTTCTAGGGACAACTTGAAAAAAATCTTTGCACTTCTGCTCATCAAAAGAACCCACTGCAAATTTTACCAGAGTAGTAAATGCACTTAGTATATTTTGAAAGCCTTTTAGGGCTATTTTTTTGCTCCCCCGACTGCCTCCGCTCCAGGTGACATGAACCATAAACTCTCTGGCAAAAAATCGGTCAACCAGTTGGTACGCACTTGTTGTAGCGTTCCTAATCCCAGTGTCCCCGCATACTTTCTACACCTTTCATTTTGGAAGTCTGTAATAAAAAAAAAAAAATGCAGGTGAAAAGTAACTTTTTTCATTAGGGTCGAATGTGCTGGAAAAATGAAGAAAGCGATACACATTTAATAATGTCGCTTCCAAAATACTCAACGTAGTGTGACGAATTATAGCTTTCCTGAATCCTTATTAATCGTACTATATGATTAGCCTAAAATATATCGAATCCTAACAGTTTTGAAAAAAATTCTGATACAAAAGCGATTCACTTTAACAATTTTCAATTGCAATTGGAAGTGAAAATACGTAATGAGTTATGTTTACATACCATTCGTCCATAGTTTTGGGGTCATTGAGGTTTAGCTCCACTTCATCCAAATCAGCTTCGGATTTAATGGGAAGCTTCTTATCTAAAAGAGAGCGAATCTCGTTTCCGACGCCAAGTTCAGCAGAAACTGGATTGATATTGCCCGATAGTTTTTCGTTGACCTTTAACAATTGCTCAATATAGTACTCGTGCAAAACATGCTGTCTGCCCAACTCTTTGAACACTTTTTCTAATTTTTCCATGATCTCTTTCAAGTTTTGCGTTGTGTCTTTCATATGTTGTTGAAAATCGAAAGTTAAACTCTCTTCAGCGATTTCGATCAATTCGGATTGCTCATCAATGGTCGGGACCTATATTGAGAAAAATATAAGTTTTGTCGTTGTTGCTTCAACAAGTCGACCAATGTAAGCCTGGCCTATAAATTCAAACTATTCTAAGGGAATTCATATCGTGGAAAAGTGTGTCCCTAGAATAGAAATTTGTTCCATTTTTACTCACCTTTAAAAAACTATTACTGTTTCCTTTGTTGTTTTCTAATGATGGTATGTGTAACGAAATTGACCTATGCCCCTCTTTTCCCTAGTAGACCACCCTTACAACCCCATGACTACAGGCACATGAGGCTGATCCGGGCAGCAGGAAAGAGAGGGGTGTCCAGACTACGACCCTCTTTGGCATGCTTGAATATTTAGGGTTTAGCTCGTCGGCTGGGTGGGTTCTTGGAGCCGCAGCACTGGACTGTCGTTACGAATTCATGCCGTAATTCCGAAAAAAATTTAAGGGACCGATGTCCGTTGGGACGATATGTCGGTCCAGTAGGAGTAGGGTCCAGATGTTGTTGGACCTGAGAGGATTTCTCACCCTCGTATCCATTTGGGATACTACCTAAATAGTTGTGCGGTAGCCCCTACTCCCAAAAAAAATGACCTACCGCCCCTGTCTTTTAACCACCAGCTTACCTCATTCTAACTTCGTTTATCTTCTCATTCTTCCCCTATCTCTATTTCACTTTATTAGGTTCCATAAATAAACAAGTTTTACTATTATTTTCTTTGCAGATGGCAACTCTTTTTTGCTACTAAGTACGTAATTATATTTTTTGTTAATCTCACTTTAAAATTTTTATCATTAAACTTTTCTCTATTTTTTTCTCAAAGGAAAAGGAAGCGTAATAAAACCAAAAAAAAATAAGCTATGGGATTTCTATAATCATTCAAAGGGAATAAATATACAAAATTATTAAGGGTACTCACCCAGCTTTTCCTCCAAGGTAGTGCACCACATTGTTGGTTTAGCGTATCTAAAAAATTAAATTTAGTTATAGGATTTCCCCCCTTTTTCCCCTTTATTTTTTTTCCCTGAATTATTATTAGGCTTTTTTTATAGGGATACGCACTGTATTCTTTTTTATTTTTTCCTTCCCTTTTTTTATTTTTAATGAATTTCGAAAACTACGCACCTTGAACAAATTTAGGTAAGTAAGTACAGGGGTTATACTATTTGCCCGAATTAATTTTTTCATTAATTAATATTACATTTTTTATAGTTTTCTCTTAATTCTAATACAAGAAACAAAACGATTTCACGCACACCAAATATTGAACACCGGGATAGACCGGAGGGGAGGGGGGTGCAGCAGAGGGCAATTATAATTCGGGATAAGATTACAAGGGAAGGGATATACACACTGGGACACTTTTTTTTTAAGGATAATGATGTTTTGGATGATGTTGCTGATGATGATGAGGATGATGATGATGTTGAGGAGATGCTGGTGTTAAGGAGATGCCGATGATGTTGTGTTGGATGGTGAGGTATGTGTTGGGGGAGTAGTCTGATTTACCCTTTTTTTCATTTGTCCTAACCCGGACCCGAGTCGTAGTTTTGAACACTTTTTTTTTATATTATTCCTTTCTAGGTTTTCATATTTTCTCCAATTATAGTTTTTTTTTTGTTTTTACTAATTTCCTTTTTTTCTTTTCGGCACAGACCACTGTTTCTTTACGTATTTTCTTTATTATTTCTCGCACGTTTATTTCTCAACGTATGTAGGTAGAGGTACTAGTAAAATATTTCTTCTATTTTCGTACTTCGCTTCTTCACAAGCACGATAACTTTTAAGTTTTTTTTTTCTTCTTTATAGCTTATTTTATTTTTATTAACTTTCTTTTAGTTTCTTTAATCCAAACTATTTTATTTCACTGTTGAAGTTAATTCTATCGCAAGAATAAAAAAAAACCAATTATTAAGTTCGCGCACTATTAACCAATTTTCTTTTCAACTGCTGCAATCGACTGTCCAAACTATAATGATCCACCCACCACAGGTACCCTTCAACACTTGGGCTAATCTCGTCATGTACCAGCTGGACCGTTGAGTACATTGTACATCTGCTATGCAGTAATCGCATAGTACATAACTAGCTCACGCCACCAATTTAACGGGCAACTGCGTGGGCTGATCATGATCTGATCAATTTCATTTACTTGAAATGAAAGGTTTGTATTGCAATTGTTAAGAAATGGTAAATGGTTGCGGATTTTCTTGGGTGCATGATAAGCAATTATGTACATTATGTAGGTTGGATGTAAGTACATAGGTATACTCGTATAATGCTAGTGGAATTTAAGTGTAGTGGCGTGCGATGCTGGTGGTATTATTTTTTTTTTTGCGAAAATGTATGTGATTATGTATTATTGGATATTTGTTGATTATTGTGATTATTATTATTGTTGTTATTGTTATTAGTTTGGGAGAGTAATTATATTATGAGGTTGTAAGTATTATAGGGTATATGTATTATAATGTGATATTAAGTTAGTTCAGTTTAGTTTAATTTATTATATTCAATTTATGTTATGTTTTGAGTGAGGCTGAGTATGTTTATGGTGTAGGGGCGGCCGCGGTGCAGTGGTAGAGTGTTAGGTAGAGAGGCCGGATGCGTGGGTTCGAATCCCGCTCTGGGCATCTACTTTTCTTTCAGCTTCCCAGTTTCATATGGACGCCGCCCTTGAGGTTATATATGTGAAATTAATAACAACTTATTTCCAACTACTGCAACACAAAAAAAGGGAAGGCTGCTACTCTGGTAGTACAATGGACTGGATATTAGGTCTGAGTTCTCCAGATTAGCATATAAGCCTCCTCTTTTTTAAAATATAAAAAAAAAAAAAAAAAAAAATGTTTATGTTGTATTTCTTTAGGCTAGGTTTTATTTTGGATAGGAATATTTAGGCTAGGTTTTATTAGGGAGAGGAAGAGTTATGATAGGTTTTATTTAGGATAGGAATATGTAGGCTAGGTTTTATTTAGGAAAAGAAGATTTATGATAATTATTTAATTCTTATTTAAGTTCCCCCACACATGTCAAGAGTTGGTAAAATTTCTGTTTCCTGTATTTCAATGTTAAAATGATCCTGCAAGCCAAAAATATTTTTTCAATTAAAGCTTTTATTTAATTAAAAACGTTATTTAACTGTAAACAATTTTCGAAAGACTTATTTAAGCCGTACACTTCAACCGAATAGTGGAATGCTTTTTTTCTTCCTGGAGACGGAGCTTTAGTGATGGACGCAACAGTGTCGCTATTTGCTTCCATTTTCTGGATCTCAGCCTCCGCTTCCTCGTATGAGTTAAACTCACGCTTTTTTAAGCAGTTTTGGGAAGTCCATCCATGTTCGGGGCTTCATGGAAGGTGGCCAGAAAAGGAAGTTGCCCTTCTCCCATCCTGAAGGGACGGTAGTCCAAAGGATGGTCCCTTTTTCTATAGTTTGCACCACCTTAAACCTTTTTACTTCTTATGTTAGGAACTTTTTATAAATTGCACTTTAGTTTTTATTGTTTTTTTTCACAGCACACAAGGTTTTCGCATTAGATCGCACAGGACAATATCTACCTATCTAATAAAAGAAACGTTTGCATTTTGCCGTTATATCTTAAGAAAGCGGCACAACTACTTGTAACTTGAATTGATGTCATTGTTCTTCTCTTGATTGCATCTTCCGAGGTTCCCCAGGAGGCATAGTCCTCAAACAGACAGACGGACAAAAGGAGAAATAGAAAAAAGCATGAAAAGTTAGTCTCCCACTAAATGGGAGCATGCTAAAAGAAAATAATCTGCGGACTTTTGATCGTACTCGCTGATGATTTTCAAAAGTCTTTTGTTTGAGTGCTGATTCTCAATTTGAGAATAGAGGGGAACCAACAATCCAGCGTTTAGGTTCTGAAATATGGCATCAACCCGCACCAGCTCCGAAAGGACACTCTCAATGAGTTTGAAAATGTTTGGTTGCTGGCAGTTCAATGAACTCTGAAACTGGTTGTGCCAAGACTCAACGCTATTGTTGGTTCTTGGTATTTTCTTGACGATATAATGGGTATTTTGAATGGCGAGCGAGGATGGGAACCAGTTTATACATAGATATACTAAAACTGCTTTGGAATACAGAAATCGATTCAGAGAAGGAGATTTTTAGTTACAAACAACATTTTAACTTAAAGTTTATTTTAATTGCATCAATTTTGTTTCAAATTAATTAATTGTATAATAAATAATGTTTATTAATACAAAAAATGTCAATCTGGTAGACGGCTTACTGCCATAACATTAAGACTTTCTGCTAAAAAAAAATATAATATTATATTAAATTGTATTAATCAAGTTAAATAAAAAGTTATATAAACTAACTAACTTACTAACTTGTTGGTTCTTGGGAGATTGGAAATTGTTATATTCCTGGAGTTCCACATCTCCAGGGAGAACCGCGGATCCCGTCGACTACGCCCTACCCAAGTGTCTTCAAAGTAGGTGAGGAAATCGTTGTGCGCATCACTATTTTCATAAGAAAAATGAAAAGTGTATGCCTCAAACCTTGAAACGACATCTTCTGTCTTGCAGAAGCATAATGCTATAAACTTTCTTATATCGGTATGGTACTGTGTGTCAGAACCATACCTCACGAGCATGCCAAGTTGCTGCACTTTCCGGCGAACAGCCTGTGCAAAATGAAAATAGCAGCCGTGCCTCAGGGAAAAGAAGCCGAATGGCGTTTTCTTCCGCTTTCTCGAAGTCGATGAGAAAATTCTGAGGACGGATATTGGCCATTCCGCTGAAGTTCATAATATCTCTAAACAGCGAGTGTATGTCTGTTCCGATTTATTTGACAGCAGACAATACAGGCAAGGGAGAACTTTGTTCTCGAAATACCCGTGAATCACCAGAGCTGGTAAAACATCTCGGGACATGATTTAAAAGTCCCATCTGCCAACCATGTCTGGCATCGGAACAACCTTAAACCGATAAGGAACCAAAAATTATAATCCTACTGTCGTCACCACTGCCAGAATCAGCTAATAAAAAGTCTTTTGGAACAGAAGTTTTTGTAAACAGCTGTGGCAGAATTATATCACTTCGACAGTGGGGAATCCGGAAGGGTTGAAAGTAACGCTTCCGCGTTCTTCCGCATCTTCAATGCAGAAGAAGAAGCTCCTGCCATAATATTATTGACTATGGCTCTAGGAGCAGCTACTGAGGTCAAAGCTTCAGATCTTAGCTTATCAGCCATTGCTTCTAGCTCACACAATACCGGTGAAGGACCGTGATTGTGAAGCCCTGTTGCAAAAACGGCTGTGCCTTTTAGAGACGGCTCTCCCTCGACATTTTCCTGATTAGAAGTGCTCACACCTCCAATCAGTATTTTTTTTTTTTAATTTCCAAACCAACTAAAAAAACAAAAGAGATAACAACAGAAAGTAAGTCCTCAAAGGAGAATTCAACTAATATTTAGGGTTTGGGAAGCCTTGGACGAAGCCATGGACAAAAACCCAAAATCTTTTCAACTATGAAAATTATACAAAGATGGACGGCTAGACGAACCGTTTAAAAAGGTAAAACAAACTCAAGAAATTGCGAAGAATGAAGAATGAAATGCGCGCGAATTTAAAGCCATTATTTTTCTAACTCCAAGTTATTTGATTGCACTGTCAAGTAATACAATACATAACTTGCAGGAAGAAAACGTGGAAGTCATTCCAACCCAAAAATAAAAAACAAATTTTGCAAACTAAATAGTGTCTAGTCTTTATTAACTAAGTAGTTTTAAAATCACCATATTTTGTATTATACCTCGACTAACTTTCTGGAAAGGATCTTTTTTTTCTTTTTCATATTTCTCCTCCATTGGTATTCGATAGGCGCAGGGACATAAGTCCCCGGGACATAAGTCCCAACTCTTATTTTTGGGACTTATGTCCCATCTAAGTGAGACATAAGTCCCAACTTCGATTTGGGAGTTATGTCCCACGCCATCGGGACATAAGTGCCAACTTTTTTCCGTTGAAGATGGGACATAAGTCCCAACTTTTCAGGAATAGAGCTTAGTAAATCGTTGTACATTTCGACTAGGTAACCAAACAATTTATGCTTGCCATAAAGTTGTTGGTCCTTGACACCTTTCTCTCAAGTGGTTTTAGGTAATGGAACCAATGACCTCTAGATTTTTTCAGAATCGTTATATACTCTTTGAATACCGATTCGAAGGCTCTGTTCGAAATATTATATTCCATCCAGCGGGCGATGGAAAATGTTTACTTTAATTATAGCTGAGGTATTTGCACACATAGTTCCTCCGACTTTCTATTCATTAGAAAGTAGAGATATGGTTTTCCGGAATTAGGAGATAATATTTTACTTGTAGAAGTTAGTAAAAATTTTTTAATTTAAAAAAGAAACTTAAAAAATTAGAATTTTTGAGTATTTGAGAAAATAAAATTAAAAAGTCCAAACTTGCTTTCGTCTATCTGGACAACTCTCCCAGGGCTTTCAATGTTCCGATTTTCTCCTCATTCTCTATCGTCTTTTTTAAAAAAAATATCCACAATCACCTCTCGGTAGTTACTATACCAATCGGCTATTGTCCTCGAAGACACACAAACTGATTCAGAGGATGTATAGTCCTCCATCTGAACATTTTCATAAGAATACTTCTTTGCAAAACAGTACATCAAGTAGAATACCCTGGAAACAGGTATCCGAGCTGGCTCAAACCTTGTGCCATTTGCGCGGGAATTACTCTTCTTGCCAAAACAATCTCCCTTGTTACATTGGAAATTTCCAATAACGTTGTTTCTTATATAAATTTTCATTGGACATCTATGCAACCTAAATTTTTTTTCAGTTGGAAGCAGGCCTTGTTCCTCGCCAAATTTGATTGCATTAGCCTCTTCTACCGTCCGACATCCCAATTTATACAAGTTCCTTATATAGTTGAAAACAATTAATAATCGCTGTATTTGTTATACATATATGTGAATACTATACATTTTATACACACCAGTGGCTCCTTAAAATATCTGTCGGCGGTTGTAGGATCTCGTTGTCGGATGAATCCATTTCCTGGTGAAATGGTCCAGCTACACTTGCACTTACCATGTTTTTCAATTTGCGAATGCAAAATTCATCAACAATTGTCATAAATTTCAACATTTTAACCGTTGAAATAACGGGGTTTTATTCAATAATAAACAAACCCAATAACGACTTTTTAAGGAATTTCCTTCAAAATTTAACAAAAAAAAACAAACAATTCTTAATAAAACTCTTTTCTACTAAAATAATTCCAACTTTCCACTGACTTACTATTCACTGACTCTCTAAATTAAAAAAACACAAGAAGACTTTCCCCGGACCATCTAAGTGCGCACGAAGGAGCGGATCCCCAATTGCTCAGAATTTCAAAAGAGCCCTTAAATTTCCTTCGTTCGGTCCAGTGAAGTTGTATTGCACAATTATTGGTCCACTATCACGATGCCCACGTAAGACTATCCTGTCGCCCTAGGACAATGATTGCTTCGATGATAGGCGTTATGTTCTGCCTATTTTTGGATATCTGATCAATTCGTGAAATGTCAATTAAATTTTCAAAACTTTTGGATTTCTCTTTTTCATTGCGCAGAAAATTTTCGCTGAAACATAATGCATCAAGATGCTCCTCGAAAATCTATGAGAAAAGCAAACCATTCATGGCGTGAAGAAAATCTGTTTCTTTATTATAATTTGAAAAAAAAAATTTGTAAAAAGAATAAATCCAATGAAAACATAAGAGTTCACGACACTAGTTATGAAATTTTCTGTTTTATTGTATTGATGTTTGGGTATTTGGAAAACGCTTTAGCTTTCTATGCATTCACTTAAATAAATATCATACATTTTCGTTTGATAACTCACCTCCTTTGCTTTCTTCCAATTATCAAATTTTATTTTTACTAACTGATGTAAGGGTTGCGATCCTCTGCCACCGCTTTTAGCAAAGGCAACGCACGGAGCACAAAATGCATCTCGGTGTATTTCAGAATAAGCAAGCCAGGAAAACTCTTCGAGCCATTTACAACAAAGCTTTAGTTTGCGAGTTTCAAACTTTTACAACAATGGGAATGTATAGTTTTTCGGTGGAACTCAGACATTTGTTAACACAAGGAGTCGTTGAGCATCAGTTAACACCTTATCCACAAAATTGTCAATATCATTTTTTTTTTTTCAATTCACTAGGGGGACAATGCTCAAAATGTTTGTCACTTATGGAACTTTCATTGTTTTCATTCTCAATGCTCACTACATCGGAACCACGTATTTTTGAAACCGTTTCAGCAGATGATGTTGGCTTAATTGGCACTAAAAATCTCTTCATTTTGATCTTTAATGTATGCATGTAACTTCAATCACTTAAACTTTTCACTTCACGTGCACAGTACCTAGTTATAAAATTTCGACCGCTCGCAGCTAAATACAGTACATTAGTTATTCTGATTACATCATCATTCATATAATGTACATTCACACTTCATTTACAAAAAAAACCGTCTCGTAGCCTGTACGTATTTCATCTTTTTCTTTTTTCTACCAGAGTATAACTAATAATGAGTAGACTTGTACGTAAACTTTATTTTAGAAATTGACTCTTTTTTCACTAAATTACCTTGGTATCAATGGTATCTACCGATGGACCTCCTTATAAATCTAAGCTTTAAATTGTTTCTAGAAACTTTATTCTTGTGGTTTGATATAACTAATGCTCACAATTTTCTTTTATTAATATTAGAAATAATCGAAGAAAAATTTCTTTGCACAAATGCAATGGCTATCGACAAAATGACGAGAAGAAAAGTTACTGTCAAACTGCGGAAAAATATTATGACATAAAGTTTGACGACAAGTTTGATACGTCTGAACGCAAACTACATTCGAACATCCAACATCCATCAAACGAAGTCTGTCCAACTAAATGTACAGTGTGAACTCCACTTATGCAAATATGATCAAATGATCATTGTGATTTGAGAAACATCAAGGTGTATTTGAATTCAGAGACATACACTCACGAGGACCTAAATCTCAAATTTGAGTGATCAATATGTAAAGTAAATTTCTACCTTCGCGTCGTTCTATAAAAAATATCAAGAACCACTCTTTCTTATCACGCCACTAATTTACGGAATTCCCACCAGTCTTTGAAATTGATTGTTTTTTCACCAAAACGAATCCATTAAAACAAGACCGGACGATGAACTGAAAATATCAACACCAATCCCTGTTTCAATATCAGTGTATTATTTAGTAATTCATGATCGCATTACTGAATACATTCCAATTACTGGAGAAGTTTGTAAACTTGTCTAGTTAGTATAACTATTCGAATTGAAAATATTTGTTTTGGAATAGTACTACATTTCGGAGTTTGTTGACATTGAGGACATGATACTTCACTTTTGTGGTCTTTTTTCGAATCATATCTACGGTATATGACACATTTCACAAAAATATGAACAGTAAAATGCCGCAATTAACGTCGTTATAGCGTTGTAATGATCGTTTTTGTGTAGTAAATTTACACTTTTTTCTGGTTAGATGCTAGATCATTCAAAATTAACATTTCTTCCTTTTCTTCCGTATTCATAGACATAGACAATGATCTTATATTACTGTAAATGACTTTGGAAACATCTCAAAGCTGAAATTCCAGAACTTTCAGAAGGAATAGATATTTTCGCAACATCTATGAGTTTTAAAGCTCTTTGAATTTGAATCTTAGAATTGTCTCTTCTAATATGATCAAAATTTCCTTTTTTCCGTGTTGGTTTTAGGGGTGCATTTTGTCTTGCACATTTTATTACGCATTCCATTATTTTGTTTTTAACACAACGATTTTTGTTTACTTCGCATTACCTGTTTTGTTTTTCCGTTACATAAATTCTCAATCATTTGGCTGCACACTGGGCATTTCTTATCTAGTTAACCATTTGTTTTGCATTTCCATTGAACCAACAAATAATTAGTAAGACTTATAATAAGGTTATTATTTTACTTAAATTATTTTGTTATAAATTTACGAAACGAACATAAAATAAACGAACATTTTTTATAGAACATAAAAGTAACATGGATAACAATAAAAAAAAGTTGCAATACTTTCTTATCGATAAGAGGAAAAGAAAAAATTAATTATTAAGGGTTTTTCTCTGATTTTATTAGAACTAAGTGTGATAACATCTACGAGTATTTCCGGTGCTGTTAGTTAAGAAAAAATGGAAACTACAATAGTAAAGTGCAATTAATAACAATGAAAACGGAAGAAAACCATACAAATAAATCAGTGATTGGTGAACATAACCAAGAACCAAATGCTTTACGAAAACCGGTGGCAGATGTCATGTAGAAAATCAGAGAGTGTGCTAAAAGAAGCGTTGACCTAAGCAGCAGAATAATACGGAGCATCGTGGCAAGTAGTAGTCACGAAGTCAGCGTCAACCTTTCGTCTAAACTCTAAATTATCTCTTCAACAACACATAAGTTCGTTCGTTGAACTTTACTCAGGGTTGACAAAGGTATTCTCGACAACCCTAGGAGTTGTCAAAAAAAAAACCTGGGTTTTCCAGTTCTCAAAAAACGCTTAACCACAAAATCACTACAAATCCCTGTCATTTGAATAAAAACACATGCCATTTGACAGCTCTCAAATCGCCACAACAAAAACCTGTGGCGAGTTGAGGGAAAACCCAGGCCAACCCTTGGGCTCAAAAAACATTCAATTTGACATTGAGGGCGACTTTAGGTTTCTCAAAAAACACTTTGTGGCGACCCTAGGGTTTCAACGAACAAACCTAAAAAAAGAGAAAGAAACAAATGTTTAAATCCAATGTTGAAACCATATGGAAAAGACTTTATTTTGCCAGAAGAAGTTAAATATTTAGATGATTAGATGATCACCTTTTTGTAGTAGACGACATTATGAAAGATAGGTTAGGTTAGGTGGAAGTGGCTGTCAGTCAATGAGTACATTGCCTGACACACTTAGTCCGCAAGGGCCCATTGTGATACCACAGAGATCAGCAAGTTAATCACCTACTGATCTCAGAAACCCGATGTAAGATTAACGAGTTGATCACTTATTAATCTTTCATTACGGGACTAGCCGGTTAATCACCTGCTAGTCGAACCACGTGGAACTTTAAATGTATTTCGAAAGACTTTTAGGGTCTATGTAAGCTATGTCGCTAGTATCATCGAAGAAGAATTCACCGAGATGAGTTTTCCTCCTATGAAGTAGTGCAGGGCATGAGCAAAGAAGGTGTTGAACGGTTTCTTCCTCCTCCTCGTCCATGCAGCTTCTGAGAAAGAAATCATTGGAAAACACACCAAGTCTTTTGGCGTGTCTCCCTGTGTCCCGTAAGAACACCTATGGTAGAACCTAGATACAGACGGTTCAGGGCCAACAAACTCTTCGAGCGTTTTGAGTCAACACACGGCCAAACTTTTTTGGTTGCAAGGCAGTTGTTACTCTCAGTCCATCTAGTGTTTGTTATCCTTGAAGCGTCTTGTCAAAGTAGGAGTTTACATGTAGCGATAGGTACACCTATGTTGTTCCATTCTGAGCGTAGGGAAGTGGTCGTGCCCTTTTTGGCTAGTTCGTCTGCCATACAGTTGCCTGGTATGTCCCTGTGCCCTGGCACCCATGAAAGGTGAATGTTAAACTGATTTGACATCTCCCTCAGAGACATCTGACAATTTTGGACCGTGATGGATTTTGTAGAGACAGAGGCAAGAGATTTAAGGGCAGCTTGGCTGTCTGAGAAGATCCGAATATCCGTGGAGGATATGACGTTTTCTTTGAGCCAAGACAGCACCTCCTTAATCGCCAGAATTTCCGCTTGGAACACACTACAATGATCGGGTAGGCGGAAGAAAAGACTGAGATTCAGTTTTTCTGAGTAGATTCCACTTCCCACACCTTCGCTGGTTTTTTAACCATCGGTGTAGAAGTGTATTGCTTCATTTTCCAAAAGAGCGCCATTTTCCCAAGCTTCTCTTGAAGGTATGGTTACTTGGAAATTATTGTCAAACACCAACTTTGGGGGTGGTGTAGTCGGATCGATTCGGTAAGAATCTAAAGTTATCTAAAATGGTAGTGTGGCCGATTTGATTATTGGTCCACTGTGATGTAGCTCTGAGTCGAGTAGCTGAGCTAACTGCGACTTGTTTGCTGAAGATATCTAGGGGTGTGAGATCTAGTAGTACATTGAGGGCGTCCGATGGGGTTGTCCTCAGTGCGCCACTAATACACAGACTAGCCGTTCTTTTAACTTTGGCCAGCTTGTTATTATTATTATCTTTATTAGTTATAAATTATGTTGTAGTTGATCATCTTGTCTAGTGCTGTCCACCAGACTATCACCCCGTATGTGAGTATCGGTCTAATTACCGAGGTAAACAGCCAATGGGTGATTTGGGGCGAGAAACCCCATTTCCCGCCAATGGCTTTTTTACAGGAGAAGAGTGCAACGTTGGCTTTATTTACTCTTTCCTCAATATTGGTTTTCCAGGTCAGTTTTTTGTCAAAAATGAGACCTAGATATTTAGCCTGATTTGACAGTGTGAGAGTTACCCCTTTAATAGTTGGGGGTATGAAAGATAAGGACAGAATAATTTTAATGACAAATATATAAAATATAAAATTGTTGGGAAAAAGTGAGTTGTGGATGAAGGATGATGGATGATACGTTCAAAGGTGCGGGGACATAAGGCTACGGGAAATAACCCCACTGATGGTTTTACTTCCCACTATGTGAGAAATAAGCACACTTTGATGAAGTGGACTTAGTTCCCATACATGGTGGGAAATAAAAAAAAGTGTGGTTCTATTTCCCATGAGTTTGAAAAACTTCCAACCGATTAGTAGAAAAAATAAACTTTGAAATATGTTATGTTATAAAATAATAACTAAATTGTAACAATATTAGAAAAATAATACCAAATTCAATCAACAAAATTATGAATATTTCGGATCAAAGTACAAATACGTTAATTAAACAACATTATAAACATAGAAAAGTAGATAATATATGTTGATGGAATGTGTTTTACAAAAACATTTTAATAAATTTTTGAGCGATTGTTCTACAAAATGGACATAATAATAAAGATTGCGCATTTGTGGTAATTTTTTCAAAACAGTGTTCACATATTTTAATGTGATTACAAGGAACAAGGAGAATATTACGGGTGTGAACAAAACAAATAATGCACAAAGTTGTGTCCAGGGCATTTACACTATTTTCCCCTTCTTCATTTTCGGGTTCAGAATCTTCTTCTTGATTCATTTCAATTTCCATGTCCATTTTATTATCAAAAATTTTTATTATTTGTGGAAGATATTCAAATAGGCTTATCTTCTTAGCATCTACTTTCTCAATAAGTTTTTGAATAAATGCATTTCTTTGGACAAATATTGGTTTAGGAGGTTCAAACATGAGCATCGTTTCGCCATCCATAGCTGCAATAAAATCTTAAGTTGTGTTATACTCCTCATCTATCAGGTAATCAATGAATTAAAAAAAATTTCCGTGCTTATAAAGCTTTTATCCCAAGTGACTGTTGTAGCCCTCTAAAGCGCTTGTTATTCGCATCCGCTCGCTATGGACAGAAAATGATTGTGGTGTTTCCTTCAGAACAGGTAAATATTAGAAACTTATAATTTGCTTAAAATTTACTTTACCTGTTGCATCCATTGCCTTTTAAAGTAAGTCGCATAAATAGGGATAAACATAAAGCTTCCTGGATATTTGAAACATTAAGTAAAGGTAGAGCTAACATCTTTTTAAATAAATTTAAAATGTTTCTGTTTGTCCTCATCGTATATCAGTAGTGTTATGAAACCAACACCCTTTAATTGCAGCGTTTGGGAAAACAGTGGTTAGTGCGTTTCGCAAACTGCGCTCAAAATCGGTAGTAAATGAAGCAGCAGAAAATTGAAAAAGGTTTCTTTCAATGAATGTGATCAACACATTTGATACATTTGATACATGTTTGTTGACTTATTCGAAGCCAAGACATAAAGAAATGGGTACCGCTATTTGGAAATCATTTGTAAAAGATAAAATTTCGAGCGGTTAGAAATCTGAACTTTAATAACATGTATTTAAAATTATTAACAACACTGAAAAATTGCTTATAATCCGGTCAAATTAAACCAAAAATTGATAGTGAAGTTACATAAATTCGCACCAAGCTGAAAGTTGGTGAGATCGTTTAAACTATGATTCCAAATAAAACTTGAAAGTTCCCCAACTTTCCCCTGCATGGAAAAAATTTTATTCGAGGTCAAAGGTCAAAAATGTGATTTTTTTTCCGATTTTTTGCGATTTTCAGCAAAACGGTAGGTTTTATAATAAAAATATATCAGACGCAATTGTAGATTATAAATTTATCTATAAAAAATGTAAAACTACTTTTTTTCTTACGAGTCACTGTTTAGCAGATATAACGATTCAAAAATTTAGAAAAGTTATAATCGTTATAATAAGCGCACGTTTTCACGCCACCTATGAGGTAAAGTATAGCGCGTTTTTTTAACTTGGTTTCCCAAGTATTCTATTCTAGGCGCGTTTTATCGAAATTCTATGTGAAGTTATGTTCATTTCAGTAAAACATCGCTCATGGAAAAACAACAACTCCTTATGTCCCTGTCCACACGTGTTATTCCAATAACGTTATATCGGTCGTTTCTGGGCAAAATGGGTGAGGAAGAAAGAGGCTGGATGCGCAAAATGAAATTTGATTTATCTGCCTCAGCAGTACACTTGGCGTGTCCAGACGGGTTATGCTCATAACGTTATGCTTTTTTCAATACAATTTCCAACACAAAATGGAGAATTTGTGTGAGGAATTATAACAACGTCTGGACACTAGGTGTTAACAGCATAACGTTAACAGCATAACCCGTCTGGACAGGCACTATGTCAATAGCCTAAATGAACATAAATATCGCAGTTAGCTAACTGCACAACAGGGATGGTTGATTAAATTTCTTTTTTGGCACCCAGAGGTTGGCAGTCTTTGGCTTGTGTTCGTTCATATTTTCTGATTTTCGACAACATATTGAATAAGTCTGTTTCTTTACTTTTTGTGCACAGAAATTTTTTTTTTAAGAAGTGGTTGTAAAATTTTTTCAGAAACTCTCTGAAAGAGCGTAATTGTCTTAAAAGTAAAGAAACGCCTTGAACAAAACATTCGCAGCAACGCAACGCTTGGAAAAACGTCTGTTTGACAGTTGTGGTATTTGTTTTGGCTGTGCATGATTTCTGTCCACAGAAATTTTGGTGGCGGAAATTCGCAGGACGGGGAAATTTTTTTATTCTCTCGAGAGCACTCTCTTTTTTGTGCACTGCTACGAAAAATCGGAACGGGATTAGACTGACTTTCGCCGAATTTCGGTGCATTTCGTGCGAATTTTCAGTAAAGAAACACACCTAATAGCTAATAGAAGAGTCAGGTGGTGACTTGGTGGGGACATAAATAGACACGCAGTTACTAACACACACACACACGCACACACAAGGAAAGTTTCGCAATCGGTCAGAAAAAAAGAACATCAGACAGAACACATAAGAACATCAGAACCAAGGCAACCAAAAACATGAGTCACAAAATGAATCTAATTGAACACAGCCATTGCGAAAAAAAATTAAAGTGACATTTGTTTGTTTACCTCGAAAGTAAAAAAGTTGGAATGCGGCAAATAAATTGAGAATCGAGAATTAAATAGAGAAAAATAGAAATGGAAAATAAAAGGTATGCATTTATATTCTTCTGAATGCTAATTTTTAATGTTTCTTATCCTTAGAACAAGTGCCAAGTAGGGATGCTCATGGAAAAAAAACATCGATGTTTTATTCGATGTGATACATCATAACCTTACATCGATGTTAGTCGATGCATCGCATAAAAACATCGATGTTTTCGATGTATCGATGTTTTTTGAGCAAAGCGTACGCGTCGCGTGTGCAGCTGCACATCGTGTAGTCTGTCTCTGGAATCTGGATATATAAATAAGCGAGAAGAGAGCATATTATGTATGACATGAATTAAACAGAAACAGAACACTGAAATCGATTTGGTTAGGTACTGTAACTGTGAGTTGTGAGTGTGTATTGTTCGATGCTTGCTTTATTCAATATGGATCGAATAAAATACACCATCCCACTGATATGAAATAAATTTAACTGTAGATTTGGCACTTTGAGTGAGTCTTTTCAATGCTTGCTTCATGCGATGCATCGACTAAAAAAAACATCGATGCATCGGTTAACATCGAAAGGGTGCGAAACATCGGATTTATTCGATACATCGAATAGTAAACATCGATGTTTTCGATGTATCGATGTTTTTTGAGCAACCCTAGTGCCAAGGGTACCAACTCTGAAAGTTAAAATTGAAAGTGACGTGCTAAATGAATATAAACCAAAAATCGTTTTATTCTAAATGAACATAACTGCATATAGAAAATTTTCAATAAAACGCGGCTTCTATCTGTTCATTATGATCCTATTAAAAAAAAAAAAACAAAATATCAAAAATTGGCAAAGACTGTAAAAGAAAAATACCTACAAAGTAAATTAAAACAAAGTAGTGAAGTTTATTCTTCTAATTCATAGCCATTAAAATCTTTTTCTTGTTCTTCTTCTTGATCTTCTTCTTGTTCTTCTTCTTCATCTTCATGCTGGATGCAAGTAAATTGCGTCAATAGCGATGTTTCGGATGTCACCTCATTGGAATCAAACGAATCCTCCACTGTTGGTGATTCAACATTATAGCATGACCGACCTCGACAATTGGTACATGCCATAGAACAAAACAGTCCAACTTTTTTGCAACCACATTTAGCACTGCATCCCTTTTTGCAGTTGCAAAAAATTGTGTTCAGCAATTTTTCCGGTCCAGGTGGAAGGAAGTGCAGTTTGAATTGGTTTTAGAATCTAGAGTGTTGTTGATTAGTTTCCAACCCCAGTCTGTAGGGTCAAGCTGATTACCAAGCCACACTTGAACTTGATAATATACGCGAGAGGATGTTGATGAGCAGCATCTGAAGTTGGAGGAACACAAGCTAATTGAACTTGTAATTTGCTTTTAGTGTTTTTAACGAAACATGCATATCTATACTTATCTAAGCAGGTAGTTTTTTTAGGAGCTCCGTACATAGAAAGAATAAAGCGAATGCCGTTGGTGAAAACTTCTTGTCGAGTTGAATTATTGTTTTTAAATACTTCAGCACATTGAAGTAGATCTTGCTTTTCAAACATTTTGAAAACTCTTATTTTACCCCTGCTGTAAAATGCTGATGTATCGCAGCAAGGAATTTCAGATTCCTAAGATGTTCCGAAAAATCATCGGCTCTTTCGAGACTTGCATTAATTAACGCCTTCATACCCCGTTCAACAGCAGTAACGTAATTTTTACCTAACCACAGATAAAATATAATGTTCAGACTTTTTTATTATAAACTTCACTTTTACCTAATAGTTTACCACAGATAAAACAATTTTCAGACATTTTCGTAATTAGCTCAAAGCAGACGGATATAATATATAAATATATATATATTGTAAGGCATAAGTAGTTCGGATTTTTAGATGTTTATGACTTGTGTGGCTTTTCCTTTTGCTAGTTTTGAATTACCCAACTTAAGTTTTTTTAAGGGCTTAAATCTTTGCAACGGACTAAGATATCAAAATAAAAAATTCACAGACTGAAGCAACAAGAAAAAGAAAAAAAAATTGCATCATTAACTCAATTTGAGCATAAGTCGACTTATGCTGTTATGGGTTATTGCCACAGATATGTTAGAATAATCACGTATTTTCACAAGAGCGTAGTTTTCAAGACAAACGGTATTTCATTTGTCATGAATAGCCACGCATGCTGTTGAAAAGGAGAAACTATTTAATCATATATTACAACTTTGAAAATGCAAATACGAGGCGTACTCATGCATATTATTAAAACGATCACAACTTTTCAAAATTTTTGAATCGTTATATCTGCTAAACAGTGGCTCGTAAGAAAAAAAGTAGGTTAACATTTTTTATAGATAAATTTATTATCTACAATTGCGTCTGATATATTTTTATTATAAAACCTACCGTTTTGCTGAAAATCGGAAAAAATCGGAAAAAAATCACATTTTGACCTTTGACCTCGAATAAAATTTTTTGCATGCAGGGGAAAGTTGGGGAACTTTCAAGTTTTATTTGGAATCATATTTTAAACGATCTCACCAACTTTCAGCTTGGTGCGAATTTATGTAACTTCAAATGTCTAGATTGACCGGACTATTAACTCATAAACGAACACTTTGTGTAGTTTCTTGGAAGATTTTTGAGTAGAGTTTTTGGAAATAATAATTATACTTTTTCTAGATATAAAATATCTTTTGATTAAATACCTACATATATTTTTCTTCAAGCCTTTACTGTTTTCTTTGAAAGCTCCTGAAACTATGTCATGGAGTTTTAAGAATTGTTTTAATCTTAAAATAAAGTTTTTTAACATGTTATTGTAAGATTTTGAAAAATTGGAGGAAACAAAAAAATTAAATTTAGCTTTTGAGTAGTTTAAGAAGTAATAGTATGAAATTCGGCGATCATTGTGTATAAAGGCTTTTACTTTTGCTAGAAACAGAAATGATTTGAAGAAAATTGGATTTAAGGAGTTGAACTTTTCATCCAGGGGGGGGGGGGGGGAGGGGGCGGCACGCGCTGACTCGCGCCCGCCTCGTGCCGCCTCGCGCCATCCCGCGCCGCCTCGCGCAACCCCGCGCCATCTCGCGCCATCCGGGGCCGCCCCTCGCCGAGCTACTCGCGCCGCGCCGCGGCACCCCACGCCCGCCCGTGCCGGCGAAAGTCCTCACATTTTTTTGAGTAAGAAATTTTTTCCACTGGTGTAACAATCGACGTTTTCCATGTGTTTGGAAGCTTACCACTTTCAAGGGAGTAGTTTAGTAAGTTAAATAAAGCAGGTCACATTTTTGTAACACTAGCCGTGTTTTATTGGGAATTTATATTCACTTCAGCAAAACATCGTAAAACATCGCTCATGGAAAGGAAAAACTACAACTCTAAAGTGAATAGCGTAATTGTCAATTGCAGAAATGAACAACAGGGATGGTTGGTAAATGGAGTTTATGTAAAAGTGAACTTGGTAAGTGAATATAGCCAAAAAAGCGTTTTATTGAGACTCGCAAATGAAGTGAATATAGAAATTCCCAATAAAACACGGCTACTGTCTTTTATCATTTTTTTATTCATTAAGTTAAAGTCAGTTTTGTTAGGTATCATTTCAACTATTTTTAGAACTTCTTAAATTGAATTTAATTTTTTTAAACTCAAAGCAATTTTCGCTATAGGATTACATTTTGATTTGACCACTGCACACTTGGTATTTTTTGATTAATTTCAATTATACTTTTGAAAAATTTATTAAATTTATTGGCAATCATTTTATTGTCTGTTATTTTACTTCCATTAAACTCAATACCGTTAATTTCTGCTACCGTCTGTCCCAAGACCAATGTTTTCAATGTTTTCCACATACTTTTTTGATCATTAGTACTCTTTAATTTATTTTGAATATAGTTTATCTCAGTCACTTTAAGATTATTTTTATAACTATTTCTTATTCTTTTGTACTCATGCCAATCCTCAACGCTTCTGGTTAACACAAACCTTAACAGCCTTATTTATTAGATCTCGCTAATACTCGGTTCAACCTGGTATTAGTTAATACTAGTATTAGCACTTAATACTCCCTTACGCCAGGTCGAGCGAATCCTTATTTATAAAACATTTTCCAACCCGTATTAGTTAATACTTGCTTATGTCAAATTTTTCATCAAAAAAATGACACATCTATAGCTCTGGTTACTATAAACGTAAACAAATCCCAGCTGACTTCATTTTGCACGTTCAATGCATTAAGTTTTTTCAGATAATCTAACTTCTTTCGGGCTCTGATTGGCCAGAGTTTTAGATTTTCTTTTGATGCGTGACTTTTGACCAATCAGAGGCCAAAAAAAGTTAGATTATCTGAAAAACTTAATTGCGTTGAACCCGAGCATTATGATTGTTTTTTTTTTGTGGTTGGCGGAAATTTTTCCAAAATGGTTATTAAACAAAACAAAACAAGAAATATTAGTTTTCATTTATTAATTTATTTATCTCGTAGTTAAGGCGGAAAAAGAATTAGAATTATTCACAAAACCAAAATAATTTTCCAAGTTTCCTCCAAAAATTTGAACAAAATGACATTTAGACCTTAATACGACCTTAATACTCCCTTAAAACTCCTATGAACCAGTATTAGCTTAATCCGCTGCTAATACTGGTGTATTTTTTTTATAAATAAGGTTTGGAGTATTAGTGGAGTATTAAGTTCGTAGTAACCTTAATCCGCCGATAATACGGGTTTATAAATAAGGCTGTAAGTGACTCCTAATTTTGTTTGACTTCTGACTCCTTAAATCATTGTTGAACCATTTTTGGTCTGTTTCTTTGAATGACTTTTGAACCACAAAACCCTGTATGATTCTAAGTGTTTCCTTTTCAAATTTTTCAAAATCACATTCACTTATGTTTACCAATGCCTGGCAAAAATCCTCGATCGAACCCTCCAAGTGGGTGCCGGGCGGGCAATGTTCACTACATATACTTATCAGTGTCTGTACGATGACAGACGGTGACAGCCAAGGTTAGGTTGGATCGCTGGGTGGTTGTGACTTCTCAATAGCACAATCCTTAGAAATCCAATCTCACCATAGATACGAGGTTCCTAGTTTCAGTGGTGGTGTGAGCATTTATAATCAGAGCCGAAGAATTAAAGGTTGGGGGATAAACCAATCAATAACGAGCTCTTCTGGATGCTTGGCAGGGTCCAGAATAGACTAGCCTTACCCCGGTACACGGCTCTGCCGGGGCTGACCTTTTCCTTCCGTAGATACTCGTGGGACCTTCTATGGAATTTTTAAAAACAAACAAACAAACAAACAAACAAACAGACAAAAAAACGAACAAAAAGACAAAAAAGAAAACTGGGGGGAGGCAACGTCAGTTGTACACATTCTCCGATTTGGCTGCAAAGTCGAAGCAGGAATGTGAGCCAACGAGCAAACCTTCTACCAGTGGGATACAAGGTTCGCACACAGGCTCTGAACCAGCTGCAAAGCCAGTTCAGGTCTGTGCAGTGGGAACCAAGAATCCCGACTCTGGCGAGCAGCACAGCCCGCTGGAAACTGGTCAAGAGCATGCTGCAAAGCTAGCTCAGATACGTCGCCAAGCCAGAAGGGTAATTGAAACGGTGGGTGGTAAACCCGCAGTGGAGAGAACCCCGGGTGAGGTTGAAAGATTGAAGTGGGCAAGTAAAATTGCAGAAGAGACCAGCCAAGACTCAACGTCGAAGCGAAACAGGTCGTTTGAGGTTGAAAAACCTCAACCAAAAAAGCCAAGAGTCGGGGTTAGCGTTCCATCGACACTGGTGCCGGGGCAATCCTTTGGTGACGTGGTAAAGGGACAGATTGTTGTCGCGGTCATCGACGGGAGCAATATGGATGGAAACATCTCTGCCGACAGGTGGGCGGACGTCAAGGCTCACCTCGCTTTCAGGTTTATTCCTGTTATCGAGGCGAATCCGGGACCCCTCCCAAGAATTAGCGACGCTGGCTGGCATCAAAACCGCGTCAAGCTGATCGCCTGCCAAGACCAGAGATCGCTTCACCTATATAAACTTGCTGTCAGCGGTTTAGGTGAGATCTGGCCAGGTGCTAAGCTAGAGGTTGTGGCAAGGGAGGATATCCCAAGCAGACCGAGAGCTCGTGCCTTGGTACCGGCCCTACACGAATCGCGGGAGATGGTTCTCCAGTTGATTAAATACAGCAACCCGGATCTGCCCACTCACGATTGGACGGTTCCGGTAATTGAAAAAGAGTCGGTGGGTCGTTATCGGTCGGCTCTTGTCATCTTGAATAAGGAGTCATTAGAACCCCTGGCGGCACGCGGGGGTGTTATTCAGTATGGCTTTGATAGCCTAGTGCTGAAAATATACAAAAAAGATGAGGACGCTGCAAAGCTTCCAAAGCAAGCGGCTGAATCCGAAGCCAAGGAGTCCACTGCGAGCGTCGAATCTTCCATCATGGAGACAGACGCGGCAAGTTGCTCTGATTCTTTGGAACAGCTGTCTTGCTCGAAACTGGACGAAAAGACTACAATAATAGTGTCTGATCAAGACGCAACTGACAACAAATCGTCCGATAAGGACGACAACAACAAAGGTGGAGTCTTAGACTCCGACGATGAAATGCTTGGGGTTCTCCTTTCTGAGGATGAGTTGCTAGACTCCGCCTCAGATATGGAGGACCTTAATGCTACAGTGTTGGAGATTAAGCTGGATGATTGTAGCAATGCTGCAAATACTCCAGATTAATCTCCAACACTCGATCAAAGCCTCAACCGGACTCCTTCTCCAACTAAGCAAGTCCGGCGAGGATATAGTCCTGATCCAGGAACCATGGATCAATAAATCCGTGGTAAAAGGACTCAGGACGAAAGATTATTCTCTGCTGTATGTGACGGACAAAGGTGAACCAAGATCCTGCATACTGGCAAAGAAAACACTTAACGTATTTTTACTACCTAATTACAGCAATTGCGACACCACAACAGTAAAACTGCAGACCAGCAGTGGGACTTACTGGCTCACGTCCGCCTATCTAGGCCATGACCAACCAGGGCCGCTACCAGGAGAGACGCTCGAGCGCGTAATAAAAAGCGCAACAAAGCTCAAAGTGGATCTTATAATAGGAAGTGAGTAGGAATAGGGTTACTTGGGCCTGGGAATTTTCTGAGCGAGCCAAAAGGGTGCCGTCGGTCTGATCAAAGGGAGATAATAGCGTTTAGAGTCACGTAGGTTGAAGATCCTTACGATGGGATGAGAGTAAAGAAAAAATGAAAAGTAATGTTGTGTGTGTGCTAAGAATCAAGAATAGACACGATCTGTTGATAGATCTTAGAACGGGGGTGTGAAATTTTGGTAATTTGTTGATAGATATAGGAATAGGTAGGACTGAGATTGTGATATGAGATAAGAAAAAAGAGACAATAAAGGGGGAGATGGTTTCTATTGAGTATTTTTTATGGTTTTTTGTTTTAGATTTCGCTGGCGCTCGGAAGTGGTTGATTTTTTTTTTATATGTTTGGAATTTGTTTGAGGGTGAGGTGAGGGTAGTAGGAATGTTTTTTTTTGTTTTGGTTGTAGGCTAGAGAATTTGGTCACGTCCGATATTTGGTTGGGGATAGATTGTGTATGAGCAAGTCGTTTAACAGCTTAGCATGAAAGGTTGTTGTCATGTGGTTGTTTTACTCTATACCGTAGGGTAAGGAAGTGACCCATGTTCGCATAGCAATAAAATCCATGATCAATGTTGAAATCGAGTATCTGTGTAGCATAGAAAGGTAAAATAAACCAATACTCATTGTAAGGAAAGATGATGATGCTAATACAAAGGCAAAGGTATATTTTGTTGTGAATATCGTCGGATTGATATGACAGGCAGAAACGAAGTGAAACAAACGAATAGGTTTTTTGTATTAGATTTCACTGGCGGTTGGTGATGGCTGGATTTTTTTCTTGCAATTTGGTCTCATTCGATATTTGTGTGTACATTTTACACCTTAGCATGATTGGTCTTTGGTCTCTATGCCAAAGAGTATGGATGGTTTTTTATTGAAAGGAATTATTATAAGGTTATCGGCGTTGAACAAAGGATAATAAAAGCGTCTAGAGGCACGTGGACAATTGGTAAAGAAAAATTGAAGCTGTGTGTATTTTGAACAATACATACGATCCGTTGATAGATCTTAGAACGAGGATGAGAGATTTTGGTAATTTGTTAATACTTGACGATAGAGAATTTTATCACGTTCGATATTTGTTTGGGCATAGATTGGACATGAGCATGAAATTTTACAGATTAGTATGAAAGGTCATTGGCATGTTTTATTATATGCTATAGAGTAAGGATGGTGATTTCTAGAAAGAAATTACTATAAGGTTGTCAGGGGTTGAACAATCCCGTCCCCCGGAAGGAATAAGGTAATTTTTGATTAAAAGCTACTACGCAGTATTAGAGCTGTTTAAAGCAAGTGAATTTGTGTCATTCAATTTTAAAGCAAAGTAAAGGTGTTTCATTTATGATCACTTAGATTAATAGGAGCGATTTGACGATACCTTTTTGCCATAAAAAATTTCAATAAATTAAGTAATAAAATATGTTTAGAAGACTTATAATCATGCTCTTTAGGTATGGTGTATGGATCCACTTTAACTGTAATGATGTTCAAAGATTATATGGTTCTCTGCCTTAAGAACGCAAGAAGTTATTATAAGGGTGTCGGTCTGAACAAAGGGAAATAATAGCGCTTAGAGGCACATTTACAGTTGGCAGGTTGAAGATACTTACGATGGCATGAGAGTAAAGAAAAAATGAAAAGTAATGTTGTGTGTAGTGCGAACAATACACAGGATCTGTTGATAGATCTTAGAACGGGGGTGTGAGACTTTGGTAGTTTGTTGATATGTACTTACTTTAAGATATAGGAATAGGTAGGACTGAGGTTGGGATATGAGAAAAGAAAATAGAGACAATAATCGGATTTAATATTCTCAAATTTTAATCCGTTCTTATGTTGAAATAAACTCATCATAACATTTGTTTTGCCCCCCCCCCCCCCCCCCCCCCCCCCCCAATTAGAGGGGCCCGTTATTAATCCTCTAATACTTTTTGGCAACCTAAACTATAAAAGAGTTTAACTACAGTCACGATCAACAGTCGTACTGCATCTGTTCGAAGGTATACAGTGCTTAAACTGATACAGTTAAAAGCAGTTCAATACAGCTTATAACTATTTACATTCTATAATTCAACATCTACACTATGATGCAAATAAATGATGATTTAACAAAAGATCCCTCGTAATAATGGTCGTTATAGAAACGCTTTGTCTGTTTCCTAAAACTATAAAAGAGATTAACTACAGTCACGATCAACAGTCGTACTGCATCTGTTCGAAGGTATACAGTGCTCAAACTGATACAGTTAAAAGCAGATCATCACAGTTTATAATTATTTACATTCTATAATTCAACATCTACACTATGATGCAAATAAATGAAGATTTAACAAAAGAGCTTATTAAGACTACTGATGCTCTACGAAAAAAGTATAAAGCTCTGAGAGAGAGGAAAGAAGCGCTCGAACTTCAACTTGAAGAAACTTTCAAACCTATTACGAAACCTCTTAAAGATATAATAGAACACACAAAAGGAAAACATTCGAAAAAACCCCAACAACAGCATCATTTTGAGTCTCCGCACAAGAAAATAAAACTGAATTATGAAAATGAAAATGGTGATGATGAAGATGATGATGACGATGACTATGACGATGAGGATGTTAATGATGAATTTAGAACACCCAATATTAAGAACACTAGTACTTCACTCATGAATGAATCAACCCCTAAAACGTCCAAGCCATCGTCAGTTAGAAACAGAACTAGTAGAAGTGATCGTGTGCGAAGAAGAAGTCTTGCTCGCAACTTTGGTTTGCAATTAAAACAAAAATTTGAAGAAACTCCTCAGTCATATATAGATTTATTAATAAATAATTCTAAATCCCTTGACGAAGTGTATGGAGTTCATTTGAACAATGGTAAACTACAAATCGGGGACAAAGAGTTAAAAATTCGAGGAAAAGCACTAAAAATTAATAATAAGACATATAACGGCACGAAGGGTTTGTTTGAACTAATATTCAAGAAAAAACCTAACACTTCCTTATATAGTAAAGAAGATTTAAAAGCGTATAAAGATATAATGTATAATACCAATGCTTACAGAAGGTCCTACGATTCCAGAAACCAGATACTAGGTCATAGAGGATATAAATACAGGGAAATCATAAGTAAACTATTAAATGATGATAATAATCCTAGTGTCACTTCACCTTCAATCGGTTCTGGATTGATGCAATTATCAAATAATAAGAAAGAATTCTTCTGGGACAATCCAAACGAACTCGTAGATCGTTTAAGACTTCTTATTGCATCACAACAATCCGGTAACAAGAATCATTCTAACGAGATTGCTTCAATTATTGAAGAATTAAAGGAGGCCAATATAGTTCAGTAAAAAAAAGTATCGGACGTTTTTCAAATAGAACAGTGAAAGGGTGACCTGGACCCAGAGGAGTGAAAGGTGAACATCGTCCTATAGGATTGAAAGGAGAAAGAGGGTTGCCTGGCCCAGCTGGTGAAGGATTTGACAAAACTGAAAACGATGATTATAATTTAAAGAGGAATCGATTAAAATATTCAAGACCCCCGAAGAAAAGTGATGATGCAGCTTCAAAGAAATATGTTGATGGAGTATGTAATCAACTTAGAACATATTTTCAATTTCAATTAGAGACAATCGAAAAAAATTCATCGACAGTACAAATAGTAATAAACACATTAAAAACAACCACGATGAAACTCACTTTAATGAAAAAAAAAAAAAATTACATGTTTGAAAAATAAATATTTCTTATTAATATATACAATTTACGTGTTTTTTTTTAAAGACATATTATAAATGAGTTTGTAGATGTGCTGATATCCAAGAGTTGTGTTCAGAAGGAAAACCAAGCCATTTAACAAAAACTTTATTTTTTCTCCTACGAATCACTTTTCTACAAGATAAGTACCTATCGGGGCTCATAGAAACCATTTTTTACAGGGTGACCTTGAAAATATTCTAAGAGATGGGTGACAGGATTTGAAAGTTGAAATCTTGATATTTTTAATTTTCAAATGCATGTTTATATTTACTTATTCTCACAGGCCTTCAACTTTAAACTTGAAAATAACATGGATTCTGACACGGTTATATACTGTTGAGAGTAAATGTTTTCTCATTTGTATGATTAACGATGGTTTAACGACGTTACCATGTCAATCCATCTTTATGTACCATTCACACTGAATTCCTTCCACATGAGTGATTTTAAGGTACGATTAAATCGTTCAACGATCGATGCTTTAAGAACGCTAAATGTTGAGTAATGATTTATTTGATGCTGCTTCGTAAGATTTTCAAAATGCTTATTAAAAAATTCTTTTCCATCAACTGTCTGGAGATTCTTCGGAATTCGGAGATTTCAGAAAATTTCAGCTTGATATTTTCCTTCTCTAGAAAATCCGCAATATTTTTGTTTTTATCCTCTTCAGATAAACATATACTTGGCCACCCTGAAGCTTCTTGCTTTATTTTGAGGTAGTTATTCATTATTGAGGTAAATAATGCCTCAGAACCTGTCTGATGATGAGGACGAGGACTTGAAACTGATAGGGGGATCACCTCTCATAAACCCAGCTCACAGCTCTAAAGGTGTATGAAGATGTATGAGATATTTCTATAAAGAATTATCTTGACGAATCATACGAACTACATACACAATGTATTCAATTTGAAGTCGAGAAATTAGAGAAACACTTTTTTTTTTTTTTTTTTTGTAAATGCCATTGACAGCTAAAACTGAAATAATTACTAGAGACGAATCCGATATAAATCTTCGAGCAAATCCATCTGAACCTTAGTAACACATTGACAAGATAGCAGACAATAATGTCCAACATAAATATCAAGTTCATTTTCGATGAGATCCTGGATTTTATGAAAGCACATCAACATGAGCTGCTGGAGGAACATCATGAATATCTGACAAGATGCTTATCCTTCTTGAAGATGTATAGAAACGTATCCTCTACCACATCGAAACATGGATGTCATTTTGTTAACTGCCCTTGGTCAAAGAATTTATGCCAAGACGGACCTGATACTTGTGCATGTTATTTGATTGAAAATAGAATGCTCAAAGCAAAGAAGTTAATGTTGTTGTACGAAAGATTAAAATAAATAGATTAAAAATAAAAGAATCTTTGAAATGCAGCTTGCCGTCAAAATACATCTGCCCAAACTCTTCTCTCTTGACCATTAAGTTAGTCATTATTTGACATGGGTATCTGTGCATCTGAAAATGAGAATTATCGATATCTTCTCACTGTAATACATACATTTTCCAAGTTTACATAGACAGTTTCTATTTAAAACAAAAGGGGCCCCTCTCGTTGTAGCTTTAGAAATTTACTAAATGAGGGTCACGATCCAAAGAACTTAAAACAATTCATGGAAAAAAGAATTTCTTTTTTTGCAAGACACATTTTCAGCTTATGGAAAAATAAACTACAATTGATGCCTTAAATGAACTGAATGTTGAATAATGATTTATTTTATGGAATTTCGTCAAAATATAAAACGTCTTACTGAAAAACTCTTTTTTTCCATCTACGGTTTGCATGTTTTTTGGGATGTCGTGAGGATTTTTATAAAAATCGTTTTCATTGCCTCTGTAACAGATGACGCTGTCTTATTTCCTAAAGGAATCGCCCACGCAAATTTTGAAAATGCATCGATAAACGTCATTAAACCGTAGTATGAGATGATTTCAACTATGTCAGTTGTCATAAATAATTTATGGCTTTGATAGCAACCATTCGCCGATTGAAAATCTTTCGTGTCGAGCTGTGAAGTTCTTAAACAAAAACTTTTTGTGTGTGTTGTTTTTATATAATTGTATTTATTTCAATCTTTTATATAAACTCATAATCTTTTGAACTCTGCTTACATGATCCTCAATCTTAATACACGCACAAGTATCTGGCCCCATTTGACATGCATTTGAAGACCAAAGACAGTTTGTAAAATGACATCCGTAAATCGAAATATCATTGTCAACGTCCTTAAAATTACTTAAGAAAGAAATATTTCCAAGAAACTCTTCATAATGCTCCTCAAGCATATCATGTTGATATTGACTTAAAAAACTGGACATTCTACTTAAAATAAGACATATATTGATATTAGACATCATTGTAGTACAGTTTTGATTTGGAAATAAGAACTGAATTCGAGAACGATGTTTCCCCTACGTTTTATATGTAAATTTTTAGATTTAGTATTGGGAGTTATAGCGTGAGGAAGGAAAACCCGTCTTATTTTTATATTATAGATATAACTCCCACAAACAAATAGTATAAGTACACCCTTGATTGTTTGAAATCGGATCAAAAAGCAGATCAAACCAGTTAAAAGAGCAGATCAGACCAGTTCAAAAGCAGATCAGACCAGTTAACAGAGCAGATCAGAGCAGTTCAAAATTTAGATTTTAAACGACTTCAATAACCTTAAGCTACCAAAGGCAATAGTGACGCTTGTACAAAGAATTATGTTGTTGAATCATGCGAACAACTCAGACAATATATTCAATTTGAAGTCGAGAAATTAGAGAAACACTTTTTTTTTTTTTTTTTGTAAATGCCATTGACAGCTAAAACTGAAATTATTACTAGAGACGAATCCGATATAAATCTTCGAGCAAATCCAACTGAACCTTAGTAACACATTGACAAGATAGCAGACAATAATGTCCAACATAAATATCAAGTTCATTTTCGATGAGATCCTGGATTTTATGAAAGCACATCAACATGAGCTGCTGGAGGAACATCATGAATATCTGACAGGATGCTTATCCTTCTTGAAGATGTATAGAAACGTATCCTCTACCACATCGAAACATGGATGTCATTTTGTTAACTGCCCTTGGTCAAAGAATTTATGCCAAGACGGCCCTGATACTTGTGCATGTTATTTGATTGAAAATAGAATGCTCAAAGTAAAGAAGTTAATGTTGTTGTACGAAAGATTAAAATAAATAGATTAAAAATAAAAGAATCTTTGAAATGTATTATTTCAAATCCAGCTTGCCGTCAAAATACAACTGTCCAAGCGCTTCTCTCTTGACCATTAATTTAGTCATTATTTGACATGGGTATCTTTGCATCTGAAAATGAGAATTATCGATATCTTCTCACAGTAATACATACATTTTCCAGGTTTAAATAGACATTTCCTTCGGTAACTGGCAGAAATTTATGGATTCTAACAACTTTCCTTGTTAAAGGTCAAATGATCACAAAAAATTAGCGCCGGCTATGAGGATGGATTGTTTTGAACCTTTGAACAAACCTTTGGATTATTATTTTGCTGCTGGTGATGTGGATACAAATATGCCCGTGACACAGACTCCATCGACGTCTTCTGTAATTCCACTTCATTAACCAATGAAAGACATACCACAAATACAACAACATCAACCTCAACTAGTGACCTTCGATCATGCCTACTCATATGCATACTACGAGGTAGGTGATGTCAAATTTCATACAAACATTCCTTACTACAAGGACAGGCTTTTGCCAATACTGCCAGTTCCTGGTCCATCAAAGAGTGTACCGAGGAATTCCTTTCCACCTCGGTCAGCAAAGAGCTTCCGCTCGAAAACACTTTATGCAGTTGATTCATCTGAAGATCGAAATGAATACATCACCAGATATGGCCCCACTGAAAATCATTACGAAGAAGTCGATGAACAAAAAACTCTCAAAGTCTTATCACACAATCTAATAGGTTCAGTTAATACTGATGCTGTCGAAGAAGAGCGACGACGTGTCCAGGATAACCATTTTCGAGTACTTGGCGAATTAAACTTGTCATTAGAAGCACTGATCATGCCACTAATATCACCCTAGTCAAGAGAAATGAGGCAACAAAATATGGTAGAAAACTAAAAAGAAACTATACTTTTATGACAATAGCTGAAACCGAATAATTAAAAAGGCTAAAGAAAATTTGTGTTAAGTTTTTTATTTCAAAAAGTTTTTAATTTTGCGGCCTTTCAAATTGAACCGCTTAATGTTTATATGAGAGTCGCTCAAGACTTTTATTTTCTGAAAATAATAATGAGAAGTAAATAAAAAAAATTATTTCAATTTTCGGTTTATTTTTATTTATCGAAAAAAATTTTTCTGAGATTGCAACAAATTGTTATTTTTATCGAAAAACAATTGAGGTACATAGTTTACCTCTTCTTGAACTGGAAGCTTCTGCTTCCTCTTTTCCTTCGGTTTCTGCAATATGATTTGATCCAAGATCTCAACTATTTGTGGTTGTTGCGGCTGCTGTTGATGTGGCTGCTGTTCTTGATAGTTTTCATGCTGTTGCTCCAGCTGCTGTTGTTGTTGAGGCTGTTGCGGTTGCTGTTCTTGTTGCTGTTGCTGTTGCTGTTGTTGATAATTTTTCTGACCTTGTTGTGGTTGCTGAAATTGTTGCTGATGATGCTGTTGCTGAGGCTGTTGCTGTTGTTGATAATGTTGCTGACCTTGTTGTAGTTGCTGAAATTGATATTGTTGCTGACCTTGTTGTTGTTGCTGAAATTGTTGCTGTTGATGCTGTGGCTGTGGCTCCTGATACTCGTCATCTTTCATGTGGAAGTCAACTTCCACGGACATCTCCCCGTATGGGCCCACTACTTCCAAGCAGCAGCGGTCCAATTGTAGGACGTCTTCCTCGTCCAGCTGCAAGTTGCATCTTTTAGGGAGGAAAACCTTTAAGAAAAAAAGGGAGTCAAAATTGAACAGTTATAAATTTTAATTTTTAATTACCTTGCATTCCTCCAGTTCAATGAGGATTTGCTCCCCAAATTTGGTGTTGCACCTCTTTGCCTTGAGTATTGGGTACCTCTTTTTTTGGACAACCTTCGAAAGGCTTAAAATGGGCTTTTGGTAGGTAGACGGCCTCACTGCTTTTTTAATTTTATTGAGGAAAGACATGATATAATGAAGATGATTTTTGGGGGAAAAGATTTTTCAGACGATCAGACGATTGTTCAAAAATAAACTGAATAGAAGACTCAGAGAACATTTGCTTTTTATAGTAGAAACTCTAGGGGGATTCAATAGGTTGGTTATTGGTGCCACTGATTTATAAAAGAAAAAAGAGACAACATCACATTCAAGAACTGAAAACAAATTATTCCATAGCTTAACTATAAGTTCTGACTACCTCTTCCCTCTATCAATATTCACAATGCATTTTTACATTGTTGGTATATTTTACACCCCCGATCCCGGTATAAAAATTGTTTTAAAATTAATAAAAACCATCCACAACCACCAATACCGGATGTGACAAATCAATCCCAAACCTTCAAATCTTGCCTGCAAAATTAAAAATTCAGAACAAAACATGGGTCGCATCCTTACTTTACAGTATAGCTATGCACAATCAATTTTCGGATGTGACGAAATGCATTAAGTACAAGATATGTTTCAAAACAAAACAAATATCGGACGAGGCCAAATTCTCTATTTTACATAAAAAAAAAAAAAAAAAAAAAAAAAAAAAAAAAAAAAAAAAAAAAAAAAAAAAAAAAAACCCAACCACCACCAATTGTCAATGAAATCTAATACAAAAAAAACCTATTCGTTTGTTTAACTTCGTTTTGTGTACATAAAATATCTAAGTTTCAAATTCTAGCTGTCATATCAATCCATCGATATTCACAACAAAAAAAACAAAGTCAACGTGCCTCTATTTTGCTTTCATCATCTTTCCTCACAATGAGTATTGGTTTATTTTACCTTCCTGTGCTACACAGATACTCGATTTTAACATTGATCATGGATTTTGTCGCTAAGCGAACGCTATTCGAACATGGGTCACATCTCACATCCTTACCCTACGGTATAGAGTAAAACAACCACATGACAACAACCTTTCATGCTAAGCTGTTAAACGACTTGCTCATACACAATCTATCCCCAACCAAATATCGGACGTGACCAAATTCTCTAGCCTACAACCAAAACAAAAAAAAACATTCCTACTACCCTCACCTCACCCTCAAACAAATTCCAAACATATAAAAAAAAAATCAACCACTTCCGAGCGCCAGCGAAATCTAAAACAAAAAACCATAAAAAATACTCAATAGAAACCATCTCCCCCTTTATTGTCTCTTTTTTCTTATCTCATATCACAATCTCAGTCCTACCTATTCCTATATCTATCAACAAATTACCAAAATTTCACACCCCCGTTCTAAGATCTATCAACAGATCGTGTCTATTCTTGATTCTTAGCACACACACAACATTACTTTTCATTTTTTCTTTACTCTCATCCCATCGTAAGGATCTTCAACCTACGTGACTCTAAACGCTATTATCTCCCTTTGATCAGACCGACGGCACCCTTTTGGCTCGCTCAGAAAATTCCCAGGCCCAAGTAACCCTATTCCTACTGAAGTGACGTCAACGCACATCACACAGTATGGGGGAGTACGGACGTAAATGAAAGGGGTGAGTCTCTTTTTAATTTTATTCTAAGTACTAACCTTCTTATATGCAATATCGGTAACGAACCAACCTTTGTCACAAAAAACAGACAAGAGGTTTTAGACGCTACCTTTGTATCTCAATCAATCTATAACAAGATTAAAAATTGGGCTGTATCTAAGGATCACTCCTTCTCTGATCACAGATACATCCAATTTAGTCTAACAGATGACACACCAAAACCCATAGGCTTCCGTAATTATAGGAAAACTGATTGGGTAAAATTCAAGGAAATCTTCAAACATTGTTACAACTACAATGACAATAGCTTCCCTTCAAACCCCAAGGATCTTGACAACAAAGTCGACGATCTAACTAGTGCTCTTAACCATGCCTTGTGTAACTCCTGCCCTCTTACCATAGTAAGAGGGAAGAAGAAACCACACTGGTGGACCAAGGAGCTAGAACCGCTCAAGAAAAGTTGTGCGAAGCTTTTCAATCGAGCCAAATCTTCCAGAAATCCCATAGACTGGGATCTCTATAAGGAATCCCTTAGGATTTACAAAAAGAGGTTACGAATAAGCAAAAGATCCTCTTGGAGAGAATTCTGCAATAAAATTGAAGACTCCTCAGAGGCATCTAGACTTAGGAAAATCCTATCAACGAGTCCAAACATGCCAAGTTCTATAAAAGATGAAAACGGCATCTGGACCAACTCATATGAAGAAACATTAAACTTGCTACTGGATACTCATTTCTCTGGTAGCTCGTTGACAATAACAGACGAGGAGCACTTGCCTCGACTCGCAAACCAATCAGGAAAAGGTCTTATCTCTAGAGATATACTGTTATGGGCAATAAACAGCTTTGACCCTTATAAATCACCAGGGCCTGACGGAATCATCTCTGCGGAGCTGCAACAGGTTTCAGACATCATCATCTATAACTTAGAGATGATCATGAAAGGATGCATCAGCTATGCATATATTCCCAAGGCCTGGAGAGAAGCTAGGGTCGTCTTTATACCTAAAGCCGGCAAAAGCTCCCATGTAAATCCAAAAGATTTAAGACCTATTAGTCTGTCATCCTTCCTCCTTAAAACACTGGAAAGAATGATTGACATACACTTAAGACAAGAAATTAAACCTAGTCTGATTTCAACGGCGCAACATGCCTATACAAAAGGTAAATCAGTGGAAACTGCACTCCACTCTCTGGTTTGCACCATTGAAAAATCCCTGCACTACAAAGAATACTCTCTCGTCGCATTCCTAGACATAGAGGGTGCATTTAATAATGTTAAAAATTCAGCAATCACTAATGCTCTTGATGGGCTGCTCATAGAGGAACACATCAAAAACATGATAACAACAATGCTCAGCAGCAGAATCATTAGTTCCGAAATGGGGAACTACAAAACAAGCAGAATGGCCAATAGAGGAACCCCGCAGGGAGGAGTTTTATCTCCCCTACTGTGGATCCTGGTCGTTAACAAATTGTTAATCGACCTAGAGGACGAAGGTTTCAAAACAATAGCCTATGCCGATGATGTAGCAATTGCCGTTTCAGGCAAGCACCCACAAACCCTAGCTGAGCTGCTACAAACAGCACTTAACAAGCTTAACAATTGGGCTGCAGAGTGTGGTCTGAACATCAATCCACACAAAACGGAATTAGTTCTCTTTACAAGGAAATACAAAATTCCGGACTTCAGACCCCCAACTATTAAAGGGGTAACTCTCACACTGTCAAATCAGGCTAAATATCTAGGTCTCATTTTTGACAAAAAACTGACCTGGAAAACCAATATTGAGGAAAGAGTAAATAAAGCCAACGTTGCACTCTTCTCCTGTAAAAAAGCCATTGGCGGGAAATGGGGTTTCTCCCCCCAAATCACCCATTGGCTGTTTACATCGGTAATTAGACCGATACTCACATACGGGGTGATAGTCTGGTGGACAGCACTAGACAAGATGATCAACTACAACAAGCTGGCCAAAGTTCAAAGAACGGCTAGTCTGTGTATTAGTGGTGCACTGAGGACAACCCCATCGGACGCCCTCAATGTACTACTAGATCTCACACCCCTAGATATCTTCAGCAAACAAGTCGCAGCTAGCTCAGCTACTCGACTCAGAGCTACAACACAGTGGACCAATAATCAAATCGGCCACACTACCATTCTAGATAACTTTAGATTCTTACCGAATCGATGCGACTACACCACCCCCAAGTTGGTGTTTGACAATAATTTCCAAGTAACCATACCTTCAAGAGAAGCTTGGGAAAATGGCGCTCTTTTGGAAAATGAAGCAATACACTTCTACACCGATGGTTCAAAAACCAGCGAAGGTGTGGGAAGTGGAATCTACTCAGAAAAACTGAATCTCAGTCTTTTCTTCCGCCTACCCGATCATTGTAGTGTGTTCCAAGCGGAAATTCTGGCGATTAAGGAGGTGCTGTCTTGGCTCAAAGAAAACGTCATATCCTCCACGGATATTCGGATCTTCTCAGACAGCCAAGCTGCCCTTAAATCTCTTGCCTCTGTCTCTACAAAATCCATCACGGTCCAAAATTGTCAGATGTCTCTGAGGGAGATGTCAAATCAGTTTAACATTCACCTTTCATGGGTGCCAGGGCACAGGGACATACCAGGCAACTGTATGGCAGACGAACTAGCCAAAAAGGGCACGACCACTTCCCTACGCTCAGAATGGAACAACATAGGTGTACCTATCGCTACATGTAAACTCCTACTTTGACAAGACGCTTCAAGGATAACAAACACTAGATGGACTGAGAGTAACAACTGCCTTGCAACCAAAAAAGTTTGGCCGTGTGTTGACTCAAAACGCTCGAAGAGTTTGTTGGCCCTGAACCGTCTGTATCTAGGTTCTACCATAGGTGTTCTTACGGGACACTGTCTAATAGGGAGACACGCCAAAAGACTTGGTGTGTTTTCCAATGATTTCTGCAGAAGCTGCATGGACGAGGAGGAGGAAGAAACCGTTCAACACCTTCTTTGCTCATGCCCTGCACTACTTCATAGGAGGAAAACTCATCTCGGTGAATTCTTCTTCGATGATACTAGCGAGTAGCGACCTAGCTTACATAGACCCTAAAAGTCTTTCAAAATACATTAAAAGTTCCACGTGGTTCGACTAGCAGGTGATTAACCGGCTAGTCCCGTAATGGAAGATTAATAAGTGATCAACTCGTTAATCTTACATCGGGTTTCTGAGATCAGTAGGTGATTAACTTGCTGATCTCGGTGGTATCACAATGGGCCCTTGCGGCCTAAGTGTGTTAGGCAATGTACTCATTGACTGACAGCCACTTCCACCTAACCTATGTTTACCAAAGTACTTATTCTATTTATATCACTTTGTCTAATACTTTGTATAAATCTATCTTTATTGTATTTTAAAATTTTCACTTTTCGTACTTGCATGTCTTTATTTTTACGCACCGGCCGGCAGTTTAAGAACTATCGTTTCGTGGTCACTTATTTTAAGATCATTTTTCACTTTCAATTGATTCTATATCAGTTACTTTGTAGTCCAATAAAATTTTTGTACTGGCACTTATTCTTGTAGGCTCTACTACCATTTGTCTGCACATATATTCTCCATAAACAAACACTCAAGATCTTTTTTATAATTTGAGTTTTCAAACCAATCAATGTTGAAATCTCCGATTATAACTATATTTTCGTTTGTATTGTCTTGTAAATAATCATTTAAATAGTCACAAAATTCAGTTTTTGGATAACTGGGTGATCTATACAAAGCAATGAATTTAATTTTCAATATTTCCACCACTAACATCCATATACTCATATTATATTGATTTGAACATTTTGTATCACTCTAAAGTCATCAATACTATTTTTTAAATAAATAACAACTCCTCCGGTATAGGTTGATGTTGTTTCACATCTTATAATTTTATAGTTTTTTATATGCACTTCTTTATCTATCACAGATGATCCGAGATGCGTTTCAGTTAAAACTACCATATTGAAATTGTTCTCACATATTGTTCCTTTTTATTCATTTAAATTACTGATTAAACCCTGTACATTGTACATTAAGATGTATGTATTTGAGAAAATTTGGTTGCTAATATGCAACCCTCTCCCTTTCTCTTTGCAGTTTTCTTATATGTACCTACTGGGCAATTTGCATCTCCAACATCATGGTTTGGATCTACAGGCGTGTTTTTTTTATGCTAGTAGGTACATTATATAATTTTAAACGTTTGAGTTAAAAAAAAACAATCTATCCACAGCATTTTCAGTTATATTTTCAGCAACAAGATGGTGCTCAACGTCAAAGCTTGTTGTCATTTTTCAAAGCTCTCTGTGAAATTCAAGATGAAACAAAATCGAATTAATACCAGGTTTGTTTCGTTATTTGTTCTATCAAATGAATAACGATACAAAGCCAGGTATAAATTTGTATTTTCTTTCTTATTTTCCATACATCAGATTTTCTTTTACAGCTTTTTTTTTTACTATTTTTGGAGGCATCGTCCAGCAGTGAAGAAAGCTCTTTGTCAAAGTCAGCTGTTCTGTACTGTTAAAAAAACTTTCGGGTATGTTCGGGGAGTATGTAAAAAGATATTAAAACTAATCTTTGATGAGATTTTCCATTGGCAAACAGAATCAATTTATTTTTTATCCAAATCTGTGGTAAAGCAATTTTACACTATTGACCAGTCTTTTCGATAAATTAAGAAAGAAAATAAGTTGATTCTATTTACAATACCATGAAATTGAACCATAATATTACCGCGTAAATAAACACAACCCAAATTTAATTAAGTTGAAACACGTACATACTGCTAGTCCCAAACATGAATTTCTATTGGAGAATGTTTGATTTCCATACATATGTATATCTTTCCCTTTTGATCATTTTCTACTGCTTTGTTTGTTTGTTTGATTTGTATTTTGCTTGCATTGGGCTATATTTTTTAGTCAAATAATTCCACGAGTAAAGCTATTAGCTTCAGCAAAATAGCAACTAGTGCAAAATCCTGTGTTAAGAACACCACCAGGTGAAAAAAAGGGCGAAAATTCAATATGAACATAGTTTTTATTTCATTAATTTTTAATCGAGAGAAAAAATTTCTTTGCAAATATCACATTTTTTTGGAACACCACCTTTCGAAAAGCTTTGATGAACTGAAATCAATGGTGGTGCCATCTTATTTTCAAACCTGGAAACTATTAATCCACAGCAATGCCATCCCTGTTTTTACTGTGGAAAATTACGACAGTAAAATGATTTGTTGTTGTTCCCCAAGGGAAATCTTTACTGTACTATATACTAGCATAAAAAAACACGCCTTGTATCAATATTCAACTTTTCAATTGTTAAATTACAATTTCTACATTTAACTTCTTAACTTCTCCACCACACTTTGGGCAACATATTTTGTTGGTTTTCAGCACTGTAATTTAACCACCAACAATTAAAACATCTTTTTACATTTAGCTTATCAAATACCAGGCACTTGTTCCATCCAATGTTAAGGCACGGTTTATCCATGTCAATTACTTTTTTAAATATATGCTTGTCTGTTTCCACTATTGCATTGTATTTTGTTGCACTATTAAATTTAGTGTATGCTTTCAAAAGATTTACTTCTCCTTCTAACTTATTTTGATTTTTTATAACTTCAATTAATTTATCTTCTTTCACCTCTTTGTCAATACCAATCACAATAATTTTTGGTTTTACCAGCAAAGGTTTGTTTAGTATTATATTTGCCTTTTAATTTTTCGTTTACTTCTTCTCCTATTTTTTTCACTGTTTGTACATCACCACACTTGATTACTATTGCTCCATTTACACTTTTTGATATACAGGGTGTCCCGTAATTCGTTTTACATACTTTAGGATATGATTCTTGGTCATATTCTAAGAAAAAAATTGTTATGCAGTAAAGTCCGTTTCTCAACTTTGACATCACTTTTTGACAATTTAGAAAAAAGCTAACTTTGGTGTATCCTGACCTGTGTTAAATTCGATATCTCTGTCAATACTGATGATAGAGACGTAATCTTAGACTTAACATTTTGAAGAAGTAACAATCTTTAAGCTTGTATTCAAGCTGAGCTTCCATAGGCTTAGGGTTGCCATATTTTAAATTTTAAGTGGTGTTCAAATTTTCTCCCCAAACAAAGTTTTGACTTGAGGTCATTTTTTTCTAGAAAATGTCTGATAAACATAGAGTTTCCTTATTTTTTACAGATGAACGAAACAATAATAAAGAAATTCTTTTATACGACTTATTTACCTATTGAACATTAGTACCCCAAATTTAAAACAATCACCCACAATGAAATTCAATAACGGGCTCTGGAATGGATTTAAAACAAAGGAGGAGACTTTGAACACTTGTTATAATTGTATTTGTACAAAATACATAAGAAAACTACTAAAAGTGCCCATATTATTGTTTTATTCAAACAAACCTCAAAGCTAAACATTTTTTTTATTTTTTTTTAAATTTTACCCGTTTTGTATTTTTTCAAGTATCATAAAATGTATGGGTTTTTGAGTAAACTTATTCATGAGTTTTTTCTTTATTATTGTTTTGTTCATCTGTAAAAAATAAGGAAACTGTATGTTTATCAGACATTTTCTGGAAAAAAATGACCTCAAAGTCTAAACTTTGTTTGGGGAAGCAAATTTGAACACCAACTTAAAATTGAAAATATGGCAACCCTAAGCCTATGGAAGCTCAGCTTGAATACAATCTTAAAGATTGTTACTTCTTCAAAAAGTTAAGTCTAAGATTAGGTCTCTATCATCAGTATTGACAGAGATATCGAATTTAACACAGGTCAGGATACACCAAAGTTAGCTTTTTTCTAAATTGTCAAAAAGTGATGTCGAAGTTGAGAAACGGACTTTACTGTAGAACAATTTTTTTCTTAGAATATCATATCCTGTATTATTCACTTGCAGCCCCAAATCTGCAGGGTTGATTTTTTCTTTTATTTCATTTTTAGTTTTTTCACTGTTTTGTTTACAATTCGGTTTTATTATTATTGGCGGTATATTTTTAATAGCAATCTCAGCATATGTTTTCATTTTCTTCAAATTATTTGGCTCATCAGTTAACTCTTTCTCGCACATAAGTTTAACACCACTCAATATATTTTTAATTTCTTCTTTTTACTGGCGGAAGATTTTTATTGACAATTTTAAAATACGAGTTTTCACTCCAAGCATTACAACTAGATAGTTCAGTGTCAGCGCATTCCTTTTTCTTTAAAGAAAAATTAACTTAACGATTGAAAGTATGAAATCAATATCAATGCTAACTTACCACCACGGGCATTTTTGAAGTAGTTGGTGACGATTGAGAAATATCGATAGTCTCGATTTGGCACGGGCCCTACTCAAATTTGCCTTTAAAAGGCTTCGAAGAGCATTCCATTTGTTTCTCGCTTCGAATCCATCAACATCTGGAATACCGAGCTCATTTGCAACCTGAACCCATAATGCCATAATTCACTTTTTTTCATCCGTATTAAAACTAATCTAACTACATACATTACTTTTTTTTAAGTAAGTAAGTAATTTATTTATTTATTTAGCATTAAACTTGCTATTTCAAGAACTATTTTTACAGTTTTATACATTAATATGTATTTACATTAGTCATACGTTATTACCGCAAGAAAGAATTTGAGAACACTACATTTACACACTGCGTATTTATTTAGAGAATTGCAGTATGTACTCTTCTATTCTGTTTTAAGCCTTCGGAGTACAGGTGGTCAATCATTTAATCGTTGATTAATTTATGTAGACTGTCTTACAATTCATTGTAATATTTATGATAGTTTTAAAGTACCTACATATATCAAATGGTTCTTGCTCTAATGACAGGAAAAACTACGAAATTTGATGACTTGATGTTCAATAGTCTTAACACTTACGCTCTAAAGCACAGTATTAAACTTAATCCGAAATTATGTGTTATGGATTTCTAAAAAGCTGCTATTAACATTTTAAGATTTGCACTCCGGAAGGGTGCAGTTTTCATATTTTTCAAAGCATTTACCGCTATGTTCAAAAATCCGGCTTACAAAGAAGGAACGGCTCCGATCCCGTGGTTTCTCTGAAAACTAAGCAGAAAGGTTCACTTTCATTTTTGTCACCTTTCAGAATTTCTTTAACATTTAATAAATTAAAGAAAGAAATGCCCCATAAAGCTCAACCAATAACGAATTGGTTTTATGAGTTTTATGTAAATGCATGAGTCCTGTTTGCGCAATCGTTCCTTGAGTTTAATCCAACTTGAAGTTTCTGCCCCGACTACTATTAATGGAAATTCAAGTCCAAAAAAAGTTTTGAAACGTATCTTAAGATCTAACTCAAGAGAAATATCTCCCAGTATAACTATGCCGGCTAGAAATTATGAGGTTGTGATTACGATTAATGACTCTAACCCTAAAGTATTATTCACATGAGAACGACCAACGAACGACGAATGAACGAAAATTCGTTAATTTTGACATTTCATTCACATGAGCGTTTTACATTCGTCACGAATAACGAACACAATTTACATGCAAAACAAAAATGGGGAATGATTTTGAGGTTAAGCACGCGCGAAAAATTTATTCGTTGGAGTGTGGAGTATGTGGAACGAGAATAAAGTCTGACAGTTCGTACCTACTAGATGTTTATTCGTAACGAATAAACTTTTTTTCTCAATTTTTTAATTTTTAGGCACAAAAATAAAAGTTTATCCACCTAAAAATAAGTATGAACTATGTATGTTTCCATCGTTTCCAAAAAAATTCGTGAGGAATTTATGCTTGTAAGGTACTTAAAATCACATTTCTTTATTTATTCGTCGTTCGTTAGTCGTGCTCATGTGAATAGTCCTTAACCTTTCATCAAGTCAAAATATTGGACCGAGTACTTCAACCGATATTACTTAAAAACTTCCACCTGTATTGATATTTATATCTCTCCTTGAATATGGTACTACTTCAAATGATGTCCTTAATTTCATTTCAACAAAAGGAATCGATATTGACATAAAATGTCATAGCCTAACTGCTGATAATATACCAGGGCGCTTATGTTCGTCATTTAAACTTGTTTGTCCTTCAACTTCTGGAAAAGTCCTTCTGGATCAAAACTTTTGGCCTGATGGAATGTTTGTGAAAGAGTTTATAAACAGACAACATAATTTACGAACTTCATCAAAAAACTGTCCAAAAGACTAGAAACACCTCAAACTTCAACAGCTTTAAATCTTCTTTTTTACAACATTTTGAATTAACAACAAGCTGTACGCGGTGTTAGTGATAAAGGTCACCGTCCTCTTCAAATATATTACCACAATGCCAGCGGATGCAGAACTAAAACTTCTGATTTGTTTACTTCCTCTAGTCATGAGGACTTTGATATCATTTTTAATACGGAAACCTGGTTTTATAAAGACATCCTAAGCACAAAAGTATTTGACAGTAAAATCTACGAAGTTTTTCAAAAGACAGATGTATTTCTGTCGAGGATAGAGGTGGTGCCGTTCTTGCTGCTGTCAATAACTCATTTCGGCCTTTCCAATCACTCTTCCAAATTTTGAAACTGAACAAATATGCTTCGTAGGATGCTTTATTTATAATATGATATTTTAATATTGATCATGGAAGATCCCCTTCGTATTCGAAGGATTTGACCGTTGAATTATTCAATTGCTAAAAACGATTCAAGCTAAGGAGACGGTTTATGAAATTGTAATCTTTTCAAATATTCATTTGTGATTTAAATTAAATACATATACATGGCTGATCTGATTTTCAAACGAATTTAAAACGGAAACCGAAATTGAATCGGTGCGGATTTAAAAAGTGTGTTCTTATTTCCGTACGGATTCACTACTTATTTTTTGTCACAAAAACGTGTTGAAAATTAAATTTTTGTGTTCATTGGAACTTTTTACAGCTTTAGTACATGTTAGTGCTAATATAGATTATTATTTTTCATTTCTAGCAATAAATAATGTTCATTAACCGGATTCAATTCCGCTAACAATATGATAAGCGAATTGAAAACGAACGAATTCGGAATTGAGAACCGCAAATATTATAAACGGGAGGATATGGTATCCGAACGGAAATCAGAACAGGGGTGATAGTAGTTTCTTTGTGCAATCACGTATATAAGCAATCTTTGTTTTTGGTGTTTTGTTGTTTTTAGATATAAACAAAACCTTTAGAAAAGAGTTATTTTATAAATTTTTGTTTGTGTTGGTGTTTTTGCGTTAAAAAGGCAATTTGATTTACTAATGTAAATCAGTTTGTTTTTTTTTTTTTTTTTTTTTTTTCAGTTTCAAAATTTCTTTATTTTTACTATATTTCGTTTTACAATAGGCTACCCACAAAGCAAAGTGCTTATCTGCAGGTGGTTAAATACAGTAATGTTATTAAAGTTGAAAAGTGATTCAAAAGATCTGTTAATGTTTTTGTTGAAATGAATTTTGACTTTGATAAATTAGAAAAATAGCAAAACAATCAAAAATAAAAGAAATATATCTTATTATTTACGACTTAAATGAGAGGTAAAAGTGGAAGTTATTTTTATGTTATATTAATTATCGCACAAAATACAATTCTAAAAGATGTTTTTTAATTTCTTTTTTTCTTTTTTTAAAGTTTCATATATTTTTAATATTTCGGGGTATTTCATTTAGAATGTTCGGAGTAATATATCTAAGCTCTCTGTTCCCGTATACGTTGAATGTGGACGGAATTTCCAGCATCCCAAGCGCTCTTCTCCTGGTATTAAGGTTATGTTTTATCGGTTGCAGGAATCTTTCATCTTCCATATAATAATTCAAAACAGTCAAGCGGTAAATTGCGTTTACATCTAATACTTTAAATTCGGCATTAATAGGTTTGATCAGTTTAATTAAACGATGTTGTAGGTTCAATATCTTATCTAGATGTGTTTTTGAAGCGTTTCCCCATGCCAGGATCCCATATCGAATTCGTGATTCTGCTAACGAGTAATATACTTTTTTGAGAACTTTAAAATTTGAAAATCTTTTTAGATAAGTTAAGGCAAACAGTGTGCTTTTGAGTTGGTGACGTAAAGTGTTTATATGATCACGCCAAAGAAAATGCTCATCTATAGTGACTCCTAGATACTTTATTTTTTTGACGATTTCGATTGGATTATTGTTTGCTAACATTGGACACTGGTCGTTTCGGTGAAAGACATTGAATGTTTCTTCTCGTTTGGATGGGTGGCGTATATGCATAACTTTTGTTTTGAGAGTGTTAATAACAAGTCCATGGTCGTGGCACCATTTGGATACATCATCAAACTGCTTTTGAAGTATTTCTTCGGCTGAGCTTAATTGTTTGTGTTTGACTATAATGGCGATATCGTCTGCATATGCATAAGCTGTGGTGTTTTTAAACAATCTCAAAAGTTCATTCGTAAAAAGAATAAACAATATTGGGCCCAGTTTCGAACCTTGTGGAACACCATATGCACTAGGTTTTTCCTGACTTGTAGTAGTTGACACCTTGACCTTGATCTTTCTATCAGTTAAATAGTTTGTAAGCCAATCTGATAAGTATCCTCTTACTCCGACTCTTTTCAAGGTGCTTACAAGCTTATCCTGACTCAGAGTGTCGAAAGCTTTACGAAAGTCGATGAATAGCACAAGGATGTGATGGTTTCGATTAAGGCCCGCGTTAATTGTGTTTGTAAATTCTCCCAGAAGTTTTTCAGTACTTTTATATTTTCGAAATCCGTATTGGTTTGGATGTAGAACTTGGTGTTTACTAATAAATGTGTGTAGTCGGTTAACTACTATTTCTTCCAAACACTTTTCTACGACTGACATGATTGCAATTGGTCTATAGTTTTCGGGGTTACTTTTTATCCCACCTTTATAGATAGGACGCTGTTTTCATGATTTTTGGCACGCAACCTTGTGTCAGGCTACGATTGATTATTGTTTGTACAACAGGTGTTAGGACTTCTGCGTTATTTTTTAGATCGATTGGTCTAATTTTATCTGCTCCAGGTCCTTTGTTAATGTTTATTTTGCTTAGAATTTTATAAATTTCGTCCTCGCTAGCTTCTCTAATGTAAATACTCTCAGAGATTTCCAAGTTTTCATGATTAAAATTTTGTGTTTTAATATTGCATATATGCATAATGCTAGAAACTTGGTTTGCAAACTGATTAGCAAATTCTTCCACGATCCCATAAACACCATTGACGTTTGTAGAGAAGTTGTTTTGTATGACTTCATCAATTGAGGCTTTTTTTCTTCCCAAAATTTCATTTATAACGTTCCACGTTTTTCTTGGATCATATTGTGCATTCGAAAATTTTTGTTTGTAGTAGTTGGTTTTCGCAATTTGTATATTATTGTTTACAACGTTTCGGAAGTTTTTATATTCTCGTTCATAACTTTGGTTTCTTGGGCTATTTTTCCATCTCCTATATAGCGTATCTCTTTTCCTACACATAGTTTAATTTAACTAGTTATTAAAACATAAAAAAATTGTTTGAGTGATGTGTAGTGCTGGATAGGTAAGCAATAATATTTGTGAGCTAATTTCACTTACGAAGGAGTAGTTTCATATGTGAGTTAATTTTTTTATTACCGATTTATTACTTTATTTTTACTTAATTTTTATTTTACAATTTGTAGGAAATAATACATTCTAGGTACTTACAAAATAAGAACCTTAACTCTTTGACGGTACACCTCATAATAAAAAAACTTTTCCCGTTGATTTTCATAATATTGTTTTCACTCTTTATTTGTGTAACACATATTTCATTAACACTATTTTAAATACCTAAGTACATATTTAGATAGATTTAAGTTCTCATATATCAGCAAAATATAGGTATTATAACATTTTTAAATACCTACATGGGCTTCCCACATCTAACTGAAAATGTCTAAGTGCTATTACGCAGAATGTAAAGAAAGACGGAAGAGTCTAAGCACATTGTCTTTTTTGTAAACTTCAGACGATTATCGAAGAGCAGTTTGGTTGAGACATTGCAATATTTCAAATCCAAATGATTTGCCAAAGACTGTCTTTATTTGCGAAGCCCATTTTTAAAAAATCCAAGTACAAGTGCATGGCACTTTGAAGCGCTTTACGCAATCTGCAGTAAAACAGAAAACTTCATGGACTCAACATGCGAGTTTATAATGAATGCATTTAAATTTTCAATGCAAACAAGCTCAATGGTTGCATCTGCGTCTGAGCCTCAACAAACATAAGATCCATTACCTTGCCCGACAAAAGATCTGACTACAAATAATTTATCAGAAATTCAAAATAAAACTCAATCATCGCCACGTTTTAAACCCCGATGTTTATTCCCAGAAACAATGTCAAAAACAAGCAAAAGACCTTCAACTCACACAAAGCCCATAAAGTATAAGATTATACCCGCATACGACCTCAGGAAGGGTTTGAGTATGCAAATGGCAGAATTTAGTGAGAAACTGCGGAATTTTATAATGACGCAGTGTTTCCATGTGGCAAGTGCTCCGTGGAAGCCAAAAAAAAAGAGTGGAATTCCGAAATGCGATTACATGCCGGAATAAACGAAGTAGTTGTGTATATGATTGCTGAAAGAGCAAAAAGCATGACAGCTATGGACAAAAAATTCCTTCTTCTCTTCGATGAAATTGATGTAAAAAAGCATTGGAGTACATAAGCAATAATAACGAGCTTGTTGGATTGACAGACTTGAGGGAAATTTTGTGTTTTTGTTATTGAATAAAAACAGTTAAATTTTTAACGGGTTAATATGCTGAAAAACTTGACAACTATCAACACATTGTGGTTAAAAAAAGCAAGTGCAAATCAAAAATGGAAAGATCAGGAGATTTCGTAGCAATGAATGAAGATGAATTGCCCTCAACTTCGGGTGAAGTAGGGCAATGACTAAATGCAGAGGTTATCAGAATCCAATGGTAAATATGCAATTATATTATTTTATTGGTAACGTATTGTAACAATCTTAAGGACACTGATAGGCCTTTCAAAGAGGATGGAAACAGAGGCACTATCTATCAGTGCAACTAGCTGAGCAGTTGGGTTTCTTGTCAAAAAGCAAGAGATGTCGCGTGCATCGCGTTGAAATGCCTGTAGACCACCGGAATATGGTAAAGGAGTGTAAAAGAGATTTATGCATTGTATATAGAATATATAATATATATAGAATATATAATATATATAGAATATATAATATATATAGAATATATTATATATACAATGGTTTATGTAAAGGCAAAAAACATATTTCACATGCTCAAAATACGTGGTTTGATAATGTTCATATGCCAGTGGCGCGGGTATTTTACTTGATGTACTGCTTCGCGTGGAAGTTTCCTTACCTATGCATTTATTCAGGTTATATATGTATATATATATGAATATATAGATAAATATTTAATAACTATAACAATTAATAATTTTTAGAGGAATTTCCCACTTCAGGGTCTGGCTGCACTTCTACTACGACAATAGCTGATTGGTTCAGCTTTTGTAGAGAAGTAGTGGTTGACCAATACTTCGATACAATCGGGAAAGAGGGAAAAATAGCAGGTCCTGGTTGCGTGCGTCGTTCAAATTGACGAAAGTAAATTTGGACGGCGGAAATTTAACAAAGGACGGCGGGTTGACGGTCACTGGGTCCTAGGTATGATTCAGGATGAATCTCAAAATCTGCGGTTGAAAGTATGCCCAGATAATACTAGAAGTGGTAAGAGGTATCTACACTACATATCTTTTAAATTAACAATGTTTTATTGTATTAATATCGTTTTTATTTAAGGTGCTGATACCCATCATAAAAAAGCATGTTGCTTTGGGCACAACAATACACACGGATTGTTGGAAGGCGTACGATTGTTTATCACAGCATGTGCATATTCACAAAAAAGTGAATTACAGTGACCCAGACAATCCGTTTGTGGGAGAAGATGGGACTCACACGCAAAGAATAGAATCACAGTGGAAAGTTCTCAAACGACATTTCTATAATGACAACTATTCCAACAATTTTTCAAAATGGATCGTAGACTAATGGAGGAGAAATGTGCAAAAAAACTGCAAGACCCTTTTGCGCAGTTCATAAAAGCTGTAAATCTTGTTTAGGGTGATTATAGCCAACAAAAATGCAATACTTTTAACTAACGCTTTTTATTTGAATTCCTATTCACGGTGCAATTAATTCTCTCTTTTTTCTTGTTTGTGTTGGTGGTGGCTTAATGTTTTACCATACTTTGCTGGCATGGATCCCGAAGTGATGGGACTTTTTGGAAAAATGTTCGAAGTAGATTTGAAACAAAATTACAGTAGATTCAACTGTTCTGCAGTAGATTTTTCATTTTCAAAACGTGAACAACCTTTAACAGATTCACATACAATAATAACTTAAGATAACAAAATAAATATTTTTCTTCAAAGCAAATTCACTTAAAAATTCATATAGGTACTAATATTAACATCAGCCTTGAATAAAAAAAAGTACTGTCATAATTGCTAGCTATTTATTACTTTTTTTAAACTGTCCGTCGACAAATAAAACTTATTAACCCTTAACTGATGTGGTGAAACTTAGTTACGTATCTAATGAGGTGGGTCCATTGGACCCAGCTTTTTGAAAGTGATAAAAAATTAGGGTGTCCATCTGGGGTCTGTCTAAAAAGAGAACATTTTGCTCTAGAATCCAAAAAAAGAGACATTCGAAAAATACTAAAGAGAACAATCGATATCGATATCTTCATATTTCTCTTTTTTCTTTATTTTTGTAGTGCTGCTTTTTTTATCAAAAGATTTTTATAAAAATCTTGACTGCTAATTTCTCTATTATTATAAACCAAGCAAAGAACAGAATTGATAGTCGAAATTTTGAGTCTATTTCTTTCTTTGGTCCATTGACCCTCAATTAGAGAAAATATTTTCTTAACATTAAGATTCTGCCATGGAATTACAAAAATACGCATACATTTTAGAAAGTTCTGAAAAGTGCTCTGGATAATTCACGCTATGAGAAAACTTTCGTCCATTTTGCACTTGACATTGACTGTGAATTATTAAAATTTAAACTCTTTGAATTTGTCTTAAGAAACTTATTCGATTCGCAAAATTCATCAAAACATTTACTGTCGTTTATAGTTATGTACATTTTTGGAAAGTGAATATAATTAGTTTTGTTTTTTTGTTTGGAGATGTTGCTCTAAGAAATTGTATTCTTCTTTATTTGAGACATTCACATTTACTTTGCAGACAATACACTGCGCATCCCATTTAAAATTTAAATCTTTCACGAAACTTGTATAATGTTTTTCCATTTCGTCGGAAAAATGTTTTTCCTTTTTGTGATTATCGCATTAGTTTTCTATGAAATCGAAAATTTTTAGGTACATGAATACATTAATTCATTTTCAAAAGAATATTTAAAGCTGGTTTATTATTAAATTATAAGTTATTTTGAAAATATCGCCGCAGTTCGCACAACGAACAATTTAAGAGGAATAGAGACAGTGATCTTTTATATTTAACAACCATACCACCGGCTTTCACTCATCACGCCAATGTATTAGAAAGAACTGCAATAATTCCTTACACCACGTTTACATTGAATTGAGGTGTTAAAAAATTTATTAACTTAATTCGAATAAAAAAAGTGATATACAAAGAAAAAAGAGAATAAAAAAAGATCGCAACGAAAAAAGATAATGATCGGACTTAAAAGAGAGAACATGTTCTCTTTTAAAGAGATAAGACACCCTATAAAAAATTGACAAGTTTACATTTTTCTTAAATATCTTTATTTTGAACTTAAGAAAGGATCATTTGTAAAGAAATATAAAAAAATAAATAAAACTATGAACCTCATTTTAAGCATAAAATTCGCACATAATAAACTTTTCTTAAGACCTGTTAAAAAAAACATTTCTAAAATGCACATTATAAAAAAAAAAAAAAAATAAAACTAAACTCAAAAAGTCATTATTCTTTAAGGTAAAATACCATTCCTTAGTATTTTCGCAAGCAAAAAACTCAAATAAAAAAAAAAATTTAAAAACAAAAATGTTGACACCCATCAAATTTGGGGCTTAAATACATGATTTGCATACCTGCGGGGACCTGGGAGCATGCTAGGCAAATAAGCTGTGTGCATTTTGAACCTAAATGAACAGTGTTTGCTCTCTTATTCGGTGGACAAAGAAAAACCTTTTTCTTTTATTTGACGTTTTCGTCTGTTGCTAGAGCCGTCAGCGGGCTTAAGCCAAATAAAGGTTACGTATCTACTGACATTGGTCCGATGGACCCACGTGCATGCTGTAACTCACCGAAGGAGAGGATATCGAAACACGGTCCTTTCTTATTCAAACATGTCCGCTTACTGATGGACCATGGACGGTATCTATAAGCGGAGGTAGCTGCGACTATCGCACCGGTTGCTGTACATGTTTGAAAATTGAATGTGGGTCCAATGGACCCACCACATCAGTTAAGGGTTAAAATACTCTATAAGGCCCACGGAATCCGAAGGTTCCCAACAATCTTCCATTTCCTTACACAGTATAGCATTTTCTAAAGTATGGTTGTATTTAATTTGTTGCGAAGTTTATCCTTCACTTAACTGACTGTCGAAAGTTTCCGGTCTGCTGCGGTACTACTATGTGGCAGTGATCATAAAATTAACATATAATGTTCATAAACTATTAATTTTTTTTCCCAAAAGTGTTTTCTTCATTTTAAAGTTTAACCCAAAAAGCTGTTATGTTAACGGCATCATAATATTTATCTAAAAGATATTGGATTCCCAACAAAGACCTCCAAACAATGTTAAGTTCTTCAAGATTTTCATTAAAGAACGGAAAAGGCGTTACAATGGCCAAAACGAGGTCATTGTATACCCTCTATCACTACCTTTGCATCTAAATCACAATCACAATCATAATTATCATTATCATAATCACAAAAATCTTTACATAAAATTGAACCAACATTTTTTTTATTTCAAGAATTTTGCTTTCTTCAAAATCGTGAGAAGCAATAAATCGCTAGAACTCGATCCCAAAACTCATATCCGTATAGGAAAGATAATGTAAGGTACTTTCTAAACCTGCATTGGTAGTACTGACTGAATCCATACTAATATAATTTTTTAATATTTCAATCTAAAGACCTGTTTAGTAATAGTGAGAACAAAAGTGCAGTAGATTTTATTTAAAGGCTGTAGATTTATTTTTCGAGAAAATTGCAGTAGATCTACTGCAATTGCAGTAAAGTCCCAACCCTGGGGACACGTTGTTATCATTCCTCACCACCACTTTTCCATTTTGTGTTGCGGAGTGCCAGAAATTGAACCACTGTTGTTTAAAATTTCAAACGAGCGCAATAGGCTACTGAATTTTAAGTTTGAGTAGTTATTTGTAGTTTGTTTTTCTAAAATTAAAAATATAAGCGAATGAATGGATGGATGGATGTATAGATTCTTTATTTTATCAATATTTTTCGTAACAATTAGTTTTCTTAAGAATAAGGACATGGCTTTACTGACGTCTGCCTGAAAAAACACTTCATTTGATTTTAAAACAAAGAAAAATATAAAAGTGTAAAGTGTAAATAACTGGGAAAATTCGCAACTTATGGGAAACTGTTGCGATAAGTACCTAATGGCATGTTCGCAAAACTTGTACAAATTAACAAATTAAGCCAACCCCGGCATCAATTTAAAATATTATAAAGTTTCGGCAATGTCAAAAAACTTTCTTGAAAATATAAACGTCGAATTTCCTGTAACATTGGACAGATCGCAATAAAGCGATAAATATCTTCAATTTCTTTTCTGTTACATAAAATACAAAGCTGCGGCCGATCACCTCGGTGAGGTATGTAATTTAGATTCAAAATTTCTACTCTAGCTCTAAATATAATGCTTATCTTGGACGCTGAGTATTCTTTTCGGAAATAACTGACAATAGAATTTATTTGGTGATTTAACTGCCTGTAGATAAGCATGGAAGCTGACGAACTTGCTCTAGAAAGATTTTCTATAAAAATTATTTGGTCAACTTTCGCGATTACATCAGCAAATTGAGCTTGCCATTATTATCGACGTTAGATTCCGACAAAATTTAAGAGTAGTCATGATTAAAAGCTAGTTGATTCCACTCCATGAATGGGGATGCATTGGTTTGTAGTAATTTTTTCAGAATTATCTTATGTAGACATGAGTCACTCCTTTTCATTACTTTAATAATAAAGTCTGCGTTGGCCTTGAGATTTTGCACATATATTGGAGCTATACCTGACTCTACATATATTGCATAATTCGGTGTGGAGGTTGGAAGTCGAAACAGGCGAATGAGTGTATGTGGGTGCAATATGCGCATCAACAAGTGTATTATTACTCTCGAACGAAATGGAAGAAGAAAAGTCGAATATGGCTCCAATCTTGGAGATTTCGTCGACAAGGTCTGTAACGAAGCGTTTTACGCTTCCAAGTTACATTTCCAACCACCTAGACTAGTTGCCAGCAAACGTCGAGAAAAGAAAAAAAAACGCCTATAAATATGCAACACAATTTATAGGCGACAATAATAATGTTAATTAGAGGGCACCCTATAACTACCAAAAGTAAAAGGGGAGGAGCCAACAGTATAACCCATAATAAAGCCGAAGTAAACAACAAAGCCGAAATCAACAACAAAGCCGAAGTCAACAAACAAAGCCGAAGTCAACACGAAGCAGAGCTGATAATGCAAGGCAGCAGCAATAATACGATCAACACACGGTTTGCCTGCGTGAACGATGTACCAATTAATTTTAATAGGGAACTGGCCATATACCAGCGATAGATACTACGTAAATCGAATTCCTACACAGGGAATGGTTGTGCACACGACACCACGGTCGGGCAGTGGTATAAATAGAGCAGGCTGCGCCATGGAAATCATCAGTCCGTCGGCTCCGGCCAAGCAAGCAACAACCTCTGGTAGGGTGAGTAAACTATTATAAAACAAATATTAAATAAACATTTAGTGCCACTTGGGGCCGATCAAATACCAGCTCGATCTGTCAGACCTAGAGTCTGTGCGTCATTAGCCCGCAGGAGCGTTCTAATCCTTGCACTAATAAAGTCACGTTCTTCCACAGCTAAAGGCCGCCGCGAGCGCCGAACTAAAGTAAGAACCGAATAATCACGCCAGTATTTAGTTCTACTCCACAGACAATAACAAACACGGAACCTAAAGACTCCTTGTACACCACCGCCGAACCAGACTACACCGCCGAAGTCGCCCACTCCGTGGAACTAGCAAACCAGGGACCATACAAAAAATAAATTGGAAAACCCACCAAGGGTATAACTGCTCGAACTCACCTTGGGTCTGAGAAAGCCCTTGCCGTGTCGCTGCCCCTCAGAGGCATTTAATAATTTCTGCCAGCTTTAACTTTCACCTTGGGTCTGAAAAGCCCTTGCTGTGTCTCTGCCCCTCAGAGGCATTTAATAATTTCTGCCAGCTTTAACTTTCACCTTGGGTCTGAAAAGCCCTTGCTGTGTCTCTGCCCCATAGAGGCATTTAATAATTTCTTAGAAAACCCACCAAGGGTATAACTGCTTGAACTCACCTTGGGTCTGAGAAAGCCCTTGCCGTGTCCTTGCCCCGCAGAGGCGTTTAACAATTTCTGTCGCCGCTAACTTTTCTTCTCTTCCTCACAGGGATTCTTACCAGTCGATCCAGACCTAGAAGGAAGCTGCCGCAGAAACGAATACCGCCGCTGCCGCCGCTCTTGCTAGTGATACCAGAACAGGCGTACCCGCTACCGTCTGCCGTACCAGATATCAACAGGCACACACTACCGCATACCGTACCAGAGTTACCAGCATTATACAAATTGTAATAAAACTGATGTTGTCATTTATTGAAATAGAAAGTTCGCTAAAATAAATAGTTTCTGACCTTGTTGCGAAGTTTAGTGTTTTATTCGCCGACCCTGGACAGCCGTGAGTTTTTACCCCGGCTGGGAAACTAAAGCACATCACAATTTGGCGCCCGAGCAGGGACCTAAGGTCCATTCCGTCAGAACAGAAACTCTTTTAGCGAACTATAAATAGAAAACGAAATTAGCTTACCATGTCAGACTCCGAAGAAAGCTTTGACGTATTTGCAAGCATCGGAGCCATTTACTTGCTCAGTAAAGAGGAACTTAAAGCCCGCATGAGTCAAAAAGGACTCGATACAGAGGGGTCAATCGCCACTCTCCGGACTAGATTCAGCGCTCACATTAAGGGAGCCAGACTGAGAAAATCTACGCAAAGCCTATGTGAAGACTTGGAAAAGGTCGCTACCACCAGGGAATACACCGACACACCTACAACTGAAACCGATACAGAACCCGTTCCCAAGTCGCCCGGCTACACCGAAATACGCTTCGACGTACCTGCCTATAAACCAGCATCACCTGAAAACAATGAGACAACGAAAGGTTGCCAAACTTTAGAAAGTCGACCAAACCATGCCAGTACATCGCAAGTACTCGACCATTTAAAAAACCGCACAACGATGAGAACCCCCGGTAAGATCGTACTCAGTTACGAGGCCGAAGTCATGAATACAGTCCGGAAATGGGGACTAAAGTTCGACTCGTCTGGTAACCCCGTGGAATTCATAGACCGCCTCGAGGAACTAACCAAATGTTACGACTTGCGCCTCGATGACGTAGTCAAGGCATTACCCGAATTCTTGCGAGGCACCGCTCTGGAGTGGTTCCGTATTAACCGTGAACGTGTCCAAACATGGAGTAGCTTTCGTAGCGCGTTTCTCCAACATTTCCTGCCAGCGCGATACCTGTGCAAGCTGGAAGAAGAAATTATGCGGCGAAAACAAGGCCCGCGGGAGAAGGCGAAAGAATTTATACGAGGCACACAGTATTTGATTCAAAGACATCCGCGCATAAGACTACTCGACAACATCGACCGCATATACGACAGCTTACGGGCAGAGTACCACCTCTACATAAAGCGGCGAGATTTCTCGACGCTTGAGGAACTTATGGAACTGGCCGACGAATACGAGCATATACATGGGGAAGATCGAACCTCCCGCCCGCCAGTACCTCGTATCCGTCCGGCTCTAAACCGAAACGCACCGCCGTACCGCCCCTTACCAGACAACCGACCGGCGTTCCAAACACAACGGCCAAACTTCAGCCGTCCTACCCCGCCTCGACCGATACTCCCCGCCAGCCAATACGACCGGTCCACACACTGTTGGAACTGTAAACAGCGGGGACATAATAAAAGCAACTGCCATCGACCATTCAGACTCTTTTTCTCCTATTGTGGAGAAGATGGGCGAATGACCGACGACTGTGACTGCCATACGCACAGGGCCGCAGTCATGAGCAGTCAAACAAACCGTACGAGAGGCAAGCGCACCTGGCACAAACAACCAGAAAATAGGAGCACAAATGCACCAGTACAAGTTGCAAGTATACCGTCACTTCCGACGCCTCTAGTAAGCGAGCAGAGGAGAACCTTTGCCCACGCAAAACAGAGCGAGAGAACAAAACAGAGAGTAACTTCATCGAGCGGTACAGATCCACGATGTTACGTGACTGTACAAATCTATGGTCAACCAGTAAAAGCGTTGATAGACACCGGGGCTACAAAGTCTTTCATCAATGCCAAGACACGACAGTTATTGCGCCAACACAAGTCCTCGGTATACTACCTCCGTCACCTAACGTACCTAGCCAATGGTGAGATAGTGGTTAGTCGCGAACATTATCCACTCACGATGACTATCGCCGAGCAAAGCGTTCGAGGTGACTTGACCTATATGAAACAGTTAACCGAAAATATGGTGATTGGCATAGACATGTTACGGAGTGCCGATTTCCGCATGACCCTACGAGGCAAAGAAATACCATGGTCTACTACCGATATGGAAGCACGTCGGGATAACCTCTGTATGCTAGGAGGTAAACCATTAACAGCTACGCAAGAAGAAACGTTAACTATATTATTAGATACCGAGCTCCCAAAATTTGACAACTTACCGAAAGTAACGAATGCCGCCGTACACCGGATTCAGTTAAAAACCGATCAGCCCTTTAAGCAGAGGTATTTTCCGAGAAATCCCGCCATGCAAAAGGTCATTGATGATGAAATAGACGAACTACTCCGGGACGATAAGATTGAACCTTCTAAAAGCCCATACAGTTCACCCATAGTTCTCGTGAAGAAGAAAACCGGTACATGGAGAGTATGCGTTGATTACCGGCAGCTCAATAGCATTACCGTTATGGACGCATATCCACTCCCACAGATTGTGGCGATTTTAGACAAGCTGAAACGAGCAAACTTCATATCCACAATCGACCTTAAGCAAGGGTATTGGCAGATCCCCCTGCACCCAGATTCACGAGCATCCACCGCCTTTACCGTACCCGGACGCGGACTATTCCAATGGAAAGTTATGCCTTGTGGGTTAAATTCCGCGGCCGCTACCTTTCAGCGTATGTTAGACGGCATCATCGGTCCGGAAATGGACGATTACGCTTTCGCTTATCTCGATGACATCATCGTTGTCAGCGGTACCTTTACAGAACACATACAACACTTGAAAGAGGTGTTCAAAAGGCTACAAACTGCAAACCTGCGCATCAATAGAGAAAAATGCGAGTTTTGCAAAAGCCAATTAAAATACTTAGGACACGTGGTAAGCGAACGTGGTATCAGTACCGACCCGGATAAAGTATCAGCCGTCCAAGAATTGAACAAACCGCGCAATGTCAAAGAATTAAGACGGGTAATGGGAATTACGTCGTGGTACCGCCGATTCATTAAGAATTTTTCACAAGTGGCAACCCCTTTGACTAAATTGCTTAAGAAAAACCAAGCATGGTTATGGGGCGCTGCTCAAGAAGAGGCATTTGCCGAATTAAAGAAACGCCTGACTGAGGCACCAGTTCTAATGTGCCCAAATTTCGACCTACCTTTTTCTTTACAAACCGACGCCAGCGACTACGGGCTGGGGGTCGTCTTGTCTCAGCACACTGACAAGCAAGAAAGAGTAATTGCCTACGCTAGTCGCACTCTCACAGATCTGGAAAAAAAATATTCGGTCACCGAAAAGGAATGCCTGGCCATACTTTTCGGGATACGCAAAATGAGGCCGTACCTCGAGGGTTACCACTTTTCCGTAGTCACCGACCATCATTCGTTGAAGTGGCTTCACTCACTCGACAACCCGTCTGGGCGTCTAGCTCGCTGGGCGATAGAATTACAACAATACGACTTTGAGATTAAATACAGAAAGGGGGCCATGAACGTCGTCGCCGACGCGTTATCTAGAGACCCCCGGCCGTTTGAACCAAGCGACCTGTCCATTATCTGTAGTCCAGCTGAGGACTGGACAGAACGTCGCATCCGACAAGTACAACTCAACCCTGACCATTACCCTGACTACAGGATTACAAATACTAAATTGTACCGTAGATTTACCGCCCATCCCCTCGCAAACCAAGAAGAAGATTGGAAATTATGCGTCTCCGCCGTCGACAAAAGCAAGGTACTCTTCGAGAACCACGACGCAACAACCGCTGGTCACTTGGGAATGGCAAAAACCGCCGCCAGAGTAATGAAGAATTTTTATTGGCCGGGCATGTAACGGGATATAGGCCGTTACGTAAGCAGCTGCACCGTATGTAAAGCGTATAAAGCATCGCAACAGAAGCCCGGAGGACTGATGCACACGAGTATAGCCCGCGAACCTTGGGACACCGTCTGTATGGATTTCGTTGGACCCTTACCCCGCTCCATGAAAGGTCATACAATGTTGCTCGTAATAGTCGACCGTTTCACTAAGTGGGTAGAAGTAATACCACTGAGAGCAGCCACGAGCCAGGCAGTAGTGAAGGCCCTTAGAGAGCGTGTTATTGCACATTTCGGAGTGCCACGCATCGTACTCTCCGACAATGGCACACAGTTCACTAGCACGATACTTGCTGCTTTTCTTCAAGAAATGGGTATCCAGCAACGTTTCACCGCACCTTATTCCCCGCAAGAGAACCCCACGGAGCGCGTAAACCGAGTACTGAAGACAATGATAGCTCAGTATGTGCAAGAGAACCATCGAACATGGGATGAACATTTGCCTGAGTTGTCCTTCGCGATAAATACGAGCAAACACGACTCGACCGAATTTACCCCTGCCTTCCTTAACTTCGGAAGAGAGCTTAAGGCACCGCGACAACAAACGTTGCCGACCGCCGATCATGCCGAAACCCCCTCTGTTAGAGGAGAAAGATTAAAAATGTTGTACGAATTAGTACAAGCTAACTTACGCAACGCCGCCACAAAGCAAGCACGCTATTATAATTTACGCCGCAGGGCGTGGCGACCAAGTATAGGAGAACAAGTATACAAGAGAGCACGAGTACTCTCCTCCGCTGCAAAGCATTTCACAGAAAAACTAGCACCACGATATGAAGGGCCATACGAGGTAGTACGTTTCGATTCCCCTGTAATTGTCGTACTGAGACCGCTAAACACAACCAAGGGGCATCGAGGAATTATTCGTGCCCATATAAAGGACCTAAAGGGTTATACATCATTGAGTAATTCCACAGCAGCCAGTATAAAATCGGTCGACACACCAAAAATTAATCAGTTAGTCATCGACCACCGAAGGATGAACAACCACCTAGACGACGAGACCATGGAAGACCGGGAGATAGCGCAACCGTGGAAAAGACTGCATACTCAGCCGATGAAATTGCAAACTGGGCCGCGCAGCACCATTTTTTTTGGGAGAACTGCCAAGGCCGACGCTCCGCACGACCGACCGAATCAATGAGGGCCACGTACCAGTACTGACACCCAAGAAACGGATCGCGCATACTCCAAAGATGATACCCCCAGCACTGCCAATACGAGACGTAACTACGTCGCCGAGAATGCCGAGACTGCAACCATGCTCGAGTAGGGCAAGAAAGCCCAGGGCTACCGCCGCCGACTCTGCAGGCAGGAAAATAAGCAAGGCCTTGCAGCTAAGAAAACGCTTGCTGCAAAAGACGTCGCCAGTAGTGGTACTACCTACCACAGCTCCTAAGGTAGTCCAACCCAACACCAGTGCGCTGCACCGCCCGCAACCGGACGCTAAACCAGCATCTAACCCGAGCCGTTTCAACTGTATGGGGTACATACCGCCGGTAGCCGCACGGGACCCCTCCGCGGGAATCAATATAGCACCCCCGGTAGCCGCACGGAACCCCTCCGCGGGAATCAATATAGCACCTCCGGTAGCCGAACGGAACCCCTTCGCGGGAATCAAAATTACGGGCGACCGCATGTACAATCCTAAGTTTCGACGGCAGAAATTCACCTTCACAAGACGTCACGGAAATGTGGTCTGTCGTATAATCGCGAGGGGTCTGGCCCTTCTATCCCATGAAGCAACTGGGGCAAAGAAACGCGTTGAGTTCGACCCATAGATAAGATGAGGACCCCGAGCACCCAGCGGCGCTGCAATATTTTTTTTTATGACTCATTTTTGAGGATTTTTTTTTACTTAGAGTGGAGTATTATTTTTTATGACTCATTTTTGAGGATTTTTTTTTACCTAGAGTTGAGTATTATTTTTTATGACTCATTTTTGAGGATTTTTTTTTTTACTTAGAGTTGAGTATTATTTATTATGATCCATTTTTGAGGATTTTTTTTTTGAGTTGAAGTATTATTTCTGTTTTAGCGAAGTACGCATTTGTTTAGTTGAACTATTGTAACCATTAAAAAAAAAAAAAAAAAAAAAAAAAAAAAAATATTAAAACAAAAAAAAAACATACAAAAAACAAGAAAAAAAAGGGTCGAAAGACAACAAAAAAAATATATACAAAAACAAAAAAAAAAGTCGAAAGACAACAAAAAAAAAAAAAAAAAAAAAACATAAAAAAAAGGAAAGTAGGAATATCTTTTATTAGACGAGAGGGTTCTCGTCTCCAAAAGGGGGGTGGTATGTAACGAAGCGTTTTACGCTTCCAGGTTACATTTCCAACCACCTAGACTAGTTGCCAGCAAACGTCGAGAAAAGAAAAAAAAACGCCTATAAATATGCAACACAATTTATAGGCGACAATAATAATGTTAATTAGAGGGCACCCTATAACTACCAAAAGTAAAAGGGGAGGAGCCAACAGTATAACCCATAATAAAGCCGAAGTAAACAACAAAGCCGAAATCAACAACAAAGCCGAAGTCAACAAACAAAGCCGAAGTCAACACGAAGCAGAGCTGATAATGCAAGGCAGCAGCAATAATACGATCAACACACGGTTTGCCTGCGTGAACGATGTACCAATTAATTTTAATAGGGAACTGGCCATATACCAGCGATAGATACTACGTAAATCGAATTCCTACACAGGGAATGGTTGTGCACACGACACCACGGTCGGGCAGTGGTATAAATAGAGCAGGCTGCGCCATGGAAATCATCAGTCCGTCGGCTCCGGCCAAGCAAGCAACAACCTCTGGTAGGGTGAGTAAACTATTATAAAACAAATATTAAATAAACATTTAGTGCCACTTGGGGCCGATCAAATACCAGCTCGATCTGTCAGACCTAGAGTCTGTGCGTCATTAGCCCGCAGGAGCGTTCTAATCCTTGCACTAATAAAGTCACGTTCTTCCACAGCTAAAGGCCGCCGCGAGCGCCGAACTAAAGTAAGAACCGAATAATCACGCCAGTATTTAGTTCTACTCCACAGACAATAACAAACACGGAACCTAAAGACTCCTTGTACACCACCGCCGAACCAGACTACACCGCCGAAGTCGCCCACTCCGTGGAACTAGCAAACCAGGGACCATACAAAAAATAAATTGGAAAACCCACCAAGGGTATAACTGCTCGAACTCACCTTGGGTCTGAGAAAGCCCTTGCCGTGTCGCTGCCCCTCAGAGGCATTTAATAATTTCTGCCAGCTTTAACTTTCACCTTGGGTCTGAAAAGCCCTTGCTGTGTCTCTGCCCCTCAGAGGCATTTAATAATTTCTGCCAGCTTTAACTTTCACCTTGGGTCTGAAAAGCCCTTGCTGTGTCTCTGCCCCATAGAGGCATTTAATAATTTCTTAGAAAACCCACCAAGGGTATAACTGCTTGAACTCACCTTGGGTCTGAGAAAGCCCTTGCCGTGTCCTTGCCCCGCAGAGGCGTTTAACAATTTCTGTCGCCGCTAACTTTTCTTCTCTTCCTCACAGGGATTCTTACCAGTCGATCCAGACCTAGAAGGAAGCTGCCGCAGAAACGAATACCGCCGCTGCCGCCGCTCTTGCTAGTGATACCAGAACAGGCGTACCCGCTACCGTCTGCCGTACCAGATATCAACAGGCACACACTACCGCATACCGTACCAGAGTTACCAGCATTATACAAATTGTAATAAAACTGATGTTGTCATTTATTGAAATAGAAAGTTCGCTAAAATAAATAGTTTCTGACCTTGTTGCGAAGTTTAGTGTTTTATTCGCCGACCCTGGACAGCCGTGAGTTTTTACCCCGGCTGGGAAACTAAAGCACATCACAGGACACAGCTCCTTCACGCTTCTTAACGACGAGCTTCGGCTGGATGACAAAGCCGAATATTGATGTTACCTACGAATGAATGAGGACTCTTTTGAAGAAATTCTATCCATTGTGAAAGAATCAATCCAAAATCAGAATACTGTGATACGAGAAGCTATTCCTGCTGTGGAATCATTGGCTATGTTTCTACGATTTTTGACTACGGGAGAAATATATCGAAGTCTAGACTCGAATCTCAAAGTCACACATTTCCGTTGTTGTAATAGCATGCTGCAAAGCAATTTACGCTGAACTTCTGGAAGTAACAATAAATGATGATAATCTAATAAATTTGTTAGCTTGTGTTTCTACATTTACGGTTTTGAGCAATGGGAAGAAATTGCAAATAATATTCAAAGCAATGGCAGTTCCCTCTTTGCCTGGGCGCATTAGACGGGAAACATATTCGCTTTCGAGCATCGAAATCAGACGGTGCCTTTTACTACAACTATAAGGGCTTTAATAGCATTGTTCTGTTGGCTATGTGCAATGCAAACTACAAATTTACATATATGTTGATATAGGCTGTAATTGCAGAATCAGCGATGGGGGTGTGCTCAACCGTGGAGACTTGCGAACAATCATCGAAGAAGGACTTAAATACATATTTACCACCAGATAAAATTATTGGATACAATAGAAAATTGCCATATGTAATTATTGGAGATGATGCTTTCGCGCTCAAAAAGCATATGCTGAAGCCATATCCTCATTACAGCAAAGAAGAGGGAAAACCATTTTTTAACTTTCGTTTGAGCCACGCCAGGCAAACTATTGAGCACTCTCTCGATTCGTAATGCTGGCCAACTGGCTCCGAATTTTCTGAGATTCACTTAAGACTAGATAAGGTTAAAAAAAATTGTCAAAACCTGCTGTTTCATATTCGTCGTTTTCTCCCTCAAACAACCCTTCTATAGCCAGTTCTAGGACATTTCCGGAGTTAATTTCTCCTGCTTTGATGACTGTGGAGGTAGACTCTTTCTGCTAAATAAAAGATTAAGAAGCTCATGGAGTTTCAAGACGGTTGAAACGAATGCCCGAGAAGCTAAGCGGAATCTTTGCCATTTCCTGGGCATCGAAATCAGAGTCGGAAGTTTCGTCTTCAACAAATGGCAAAAAAATCATGCTATTGACACCTACTGATGATGATGGCAATGTTACCCGTTGATTCATATACATATTTTTCGATGTACTTTTTTTTGGTTGCTTCTTTTATCCAATTTAAAATTTTTCATTTTGTTTCGTCTTGCAGTTTTTCCGGCAAAGTAAGCATTTCCGCCGCAATCATGTTGATAAATTGTGGAAGTCGAGATTCTTTTTGCTTGTTGTTGTTTTGGATCTGAGTCGACATTGTTGTTGCAGTATTCATCGTTTCAATCGCTGAAAATCTGAAAACATTTTCTTTTCCTTTTGCCTGTAGAAATAGAAATGTACAAATATTGGGTTCGTTGCAAATGCTTTATTTTATAATTTTTTTTTTCTTTTAAAAAAATAGTCGACAAAAAGTTATATCGTGATTGCAGCATACCTTTGTGATTGGTGTTGACGAATGTCCATACTGCTCTGAGCAACGTCTTCAATTGATCTCCAACAGCCTTGGTATTCTGCAAGATAATTGTTCATATTTGTCTCATAGTCCAAAAATCATTTCTTACATAAGTTCAAGAAAGACACATTAGACTCTCCCGAAGCTTCGTCGTTAGTATCGTGCAAGAATTGGAGTTGTTCATAGCACCAAAGCTTAGCGACGTTAATGTCGTCGAATCCCGCACCATTCTTCTTCGAATTCATCACCAAGGCCTTCTCTTTTCAATACTGAATAAGTAAGTAAGTAAGTAAGTAAGATATTCATTTATTAACAATTAAATACAATATATTATTACAAAATTTGAATCTTAAAGCTATGGCTTAGCCGTCAGCCTGATTGACAAATTTATTATTTTAATTGTATAAATGTAAATAAAAATAAATTCTCAATAAATTTAAAAGACAAAATATTCAAACATATTCAGATATTAATAACTTTCTGTAATTGCAAACTGATTTTAAGAAATTGCTTAGGGTTTTCCATTCACACTCGTTTAGAAGTTGTACAGATTCCTGTAATGTTAATGTGGGTTTCCCGAAATACATAACTCTGCGGTCTGAATATAGGGCATATACCAATAATATGATAGCAATCTTCTTTCGAATTAAGGTTGCACAGCGAGCAGAATTGAAAAAACTTCCATTATATGGGTTGCCTGCCATTGAGGTTAAGGACCTCACACCTTGCTTTGAGGATTATAGAAATTTCATCATAGCTTAATGAATCGTGGAAGTAGTTCCTTTGTTGTTAATTGAAATTCAGTTGGCTGTATAACACTCTGCTATTCGACTCTCTAGCCTTTAGGATGAACATATCACGAGTTGCATCATCATTCTTTTGAATAATGTTGTAGAGATTTTCTTTCAAATTGCCTAGGTTGTTAGTGTCAATTATAAAGTTTTCATCACAAGCGTTACTGATAGTATGCAATTTTTTATACCACCAATCTTTATTCCTTAGCTCATACAGGAACAGTTTTTTCGAAAGCCGAGAATCTTCATAATGACTACATAGCTTTATTATGAAGTCAGCCTGAGACTTGAGAGTGTTCGTTAGGAGTTTTGGAAGACCAGTTTCCAGGTATATACAATAATTTGGTTTGTTTTGCGGTAGGTTGAATAGTTTTTTCAGAAATTTCCTTTGGAATAATTCTATTTCCTCGTACTCGTCTGCACCCCATACTTGAGAAGCGTAGCAAAGGGTTTATTTTACAACTGAATCAAATATTTTGTGTTTTGCGGATAAAGCGATTCTTTTGTTTGAAAATACATTTTTCCAAGTAAGGTTAATTAAGCTTTGTGCGCTACTACTTTTTTCGGTAAGGTGGTTTTTGAAACTTAAAGTTGAATTAATCCTCACACCTAGATATTTAACCTCTCTCACAGTTTCAAGGATTTGTCCGTCATAATACCACCGTCTCTCATTATGCGCTCTTGCATGCCTCTCGAAGACCATTACTTTTGATTTGTCTGTATTAATTGATAGATCCCATCTCTTGCAATAGCTTGATAAACGATTTATCATTGACTGCTTCTGTTCAGGCAATTCTGAAAGTATGACTAAGTCGTCTGCGTAGAGTAACACATTGACTGTAGAACCTGCAATTCTGACTCCACCATGTAGATCATCTTGCACGTCATTCAAAAAGAGCGAAAACAATAATGCACTGAGAAGACAGCCTTGTTTCACACCAGAATTAGTACTGAACCACTCCGAGTACGTTGTACCATCCCAAACTGCATTTAGTATTCTCATTAGTATTCGTATACATTTCTCTGATCACTTTGATGAATTTTGACGATATACCAAGTTGCGACATTTTGTAGAATAGAGCTTCTCTGTTAATAAGGTCGAAGGCAGCTTTGAAATCAACAAAGAAAGAGTATACTTTTTTATTTCTGGCCTGGAACGCTTTAACAATAGATGTAAGAATAAATATTTGATCAATCGTAGAGTAATTCTTTCTAAAGCCAGCTTGAAGATCAGACAAAATGTTTTCCCTTTCAACCCATTTCTCCAGTCTTCCAACCAAGACACCACAGAAAATTTTTGCTATCACATTCATGAAAGAAATTCCTCTATAATTTTCTACAACGTCTATAAAGGTCCTTTTTTGTGGATCGGAAAGATACTGAATGTTTATTGATCTCAGTTATAATTTTATGTCCTTTACACTGACATTCGGTTTATGTACCTTCATTCTTTTGACGAATTCCGCCAAACTTGTTTCCCTTTCTAGTCTATTTATGTATTTTGGGTGCTTTGGGGTATAGGTTTGGATAGTCCAGTATAAAAGAGTTGTTTCTTCTTTACACCAAGACGTCATTTTAAATTCTAGTTTTGTAGTTTATCTAAAAGGATCAACAATAGAAACGTTTGCGACGTTCTAGTAATTTTTTTAAGTTAATATTTTCACACTTACATGGTATCTACTACCTATCTATATGTATCTATTTTTCGATAAATTTTTTCACATGTCCAAACAGAACTTAACTTTTTTTTAAAATGGCAGCAACGCGAATGAGAGATGAGAACCCTCTACCACGTCTACAAAAAAATAATACACTAAATCGGAATGTTTTGGAAATGAAACTGTACTGTCCCAGCCGATAACTCTGATTTCGTTTTGCGCATCGAGTCTCTTTCTTCCTCACCCCTTTTGCCCAGAAACGACCGATATAACGTTATTGGAATAACACGTATGAACAGAGACTAAGGCAATGAATAAGTGAATGCATTCATAAAACGAGACTTTCACTGCAGCTCCCTGCTGCACACCATCTTCAATTATTACGGATGCGAACAAAGAACAAACAAGTACTACGAAGAGAATCAAGGCAACTAACTAATTTCGAATGCAGGGCGCCCAACAGAAGGTATGTGGAAATATCTACCACAAACTTGCTAGGATAGAGCCAAATTAGTAGTAGGGGTATCAAAGGTATCCTATCAACAAGCCAAAGAAATATGGTAGTGGAACGATGAAGCTGAAGCAGTTATAACTAAGAAAAAAACATCTTTCATGGCTTGGTTAAAGCTCCCTCCCAATAACAAAGATGAAAGCGCTCAACTCGAAAAGGGATATGCGGAAGGTGAAAGAAAGAAGCAAAGAAGTGCGCCCGTTTCATTCTTATAGCACGTGGTGGCATTTAGCAGTAACTGTAAGAGGTTTCTGCCCGGATGCAAACCAGGAAAACAGACACAACAACTTGAACAGAGGGCAACAATCTTCAAAGAAGGAATAATTCTCAGGAATTCGTTCGCCGAAGTTCATTAACGATACTCCAGGACAGCTTCTTGTGGATAAGAGGATGAACACTGAACAAATTCTGCACAGGTGGGCACTGTCACTATAGTAATTTATAGAAACACGTGAGTAATTAGTGAATAGGTCTTTATTAGAAGCGTTGTGTACTATTATACGACTCTGATTAGACTGCCTGCATAAGGCAAATGTTCTTACATGTTGAGCTATAGAGAATGCACACCTATAAGAGATGGTAATCACTACCTATACATATAAAATCTCCCTCTCTTACCATTTTATTTATATACTATATATATATATATCTACCAGCTATACTACCCCAATTATACCCATGTACGAGTATAAGACTATATATTATGTACTTTTTTTTTTTTTAAATTAGTGTGATTTAATATGTGGCGTATACCGAAAATTAAGTGCCTTTTTTCATGCTTGAAAATATTCAGGTTTTTTAATTACCCTTACTCGAGTTCGGTAGTGATCCTGCTGCCCCATAGATTTTGATGCGTGACCGGCTTGAGTTACAACTTTTGAAATCGGTTTCTCGCTCACAATTTCTTCGTGTTGGATTGGTGCTTTTGTTGTGGGAAGATCTTCTACATACTACATTACTACCTAAACTCTTAAAGTTCGGGGAGTTATACGACCTGCGAATATGTTCAGTATTTCTCCTAATCAAAGTGTTGTTTTCCGTTCGCAGTACATACGAATGAGTCGTCTGGAAAAACAAAATCTGAAGCTGACTGGCGAAGTCCAATGTAACAGCGAAGGTGAAAACCGTGAAGCGTTTTTGGTGGAAGAGGAAGAAGAGGAAAAAGAGGAGGAGCAAACAGAGAAGGAGGAAAAATAGCAGGAGGAAAAAGAAAAACTTGACGAACGTCTACAAAATCCTGATTTTGCGCTAAGAGTGGAAACACATTTGAGAAAAAAAAGCGAAAAACTGGATAGTGTTTTTCGCTTCGTAGCAACGGACAATGTTAACATTTAATATAACTAAAGTGTTGTTTTCCGTTCGCAGTACATACGAATGAGCCGTCTGGAAAGACAAAGTCTGAAGCTGACTGGCGAAGTCCAATGTAACAACGAAGGTGAAAACCGTGAAGCATTTTTGGTGGAAGAGGAAGAAGAGGAAAAATAGCAGGAGGAAAAAGAGGACACCGATGACGGTTTAGAAGAAATGGAAGAAACGTTTCCAACCACAACACTTAATAAAATGACGGAACTTGACGAACGTCTACAAAATCCTGATTTTGCGCTAAGAGTGGAAACACATTTGAGAAAAAAAAGCGAAAAAGTGGAAAGTGTTTTTCGCTTCGTAGCGACGGACAATGTTTACATTGAATATAACTATGATGGAAGAGCGGGGAAGAACGGGTTTATGTTCAGTATTTCTCCTAATCAAAGTGTTGTTTTCCGTTCGCAGTACATGCGAATGAGCCGTCTGGAAAGACAAAATCTGAAGCCGACTGGCGAAGTCCAATGTAACAACGAAGGTGAAAACCGTGAAGCGTTTTGGCGGAAGAGGAACAAGAGGAACAAGAGGAAAAAGAGGAGGAGGAAAAAGAGAAGGAGGAAAAAGAGGAAACCGATGACGGTTTAGAAGAAATAGAAAAAACGTTTCCAATCACAACACTTAATGAAATGACGGAACTTGACGAACGTCTACAAAATCCTGATTTTGCGCTAAGAGTGGAAACACATTTTAGAAAAAAATCGAAAAACTGGATAGTGTTTTTCGCTTCGTAGCAACGGACAATGTTAACATTTAATATATCTAAAGTGTTGTTTTCCGTTCGCAGTACATACGAATGAGCCGTCTGTCTGGAAAGACAAAATCTGAAGCCGACTGGCGAAGTCCAATGTAACAACGAAGGTGAAAATCGTGAATCGTTTTTGGTGGAAGAGGAAGAAGAGGAACAAGTGAGAAAAGGGGAGGAAGAAAAAGAGGAAACCGATGACGGTTAAGAAGAAATGGAAGAAACGTTTCCAATCACAACAGTTAATGAAATGACGGAACTTGACGAACGTCTTCAAAATCCTGATTTTGCGCTAAGAGTGGAAACACATTTTAGAAAAAAAGCGAAAAACTGGATAGTGTTTTTCGCTTCGTAGCAACGGACAATGTTAACATTTAATATAACTAAAGTGTTGTTTTCCGTTCGCAGTACATACGAATGAGCCGTCTGGAAAGACAAAATCTGAAGCCGACTGGCGAAGTCCAATGTAACAACGAAGGTGAAAACCGTGAAGCGTTTTTGGCGGAAGAGGAACAAGAGGAACAAGAGGAAAAAGAGGAGGAGGAAAAAGAGAAGGAGGAAAAATAGCAGGAGGAAAAAGAGGAAACCAATGACGGTTTAGAAGAAATAGAAAAAACGTTTCCAATCACAACACTTAATGAAATGACGGAACTTGACGAACGTCTACAAAATAGAGGTCTGCATGAATACATTCACTTACCTTTCCGATTCAAGCACAGTAGTTCAGTGTATTCTGTTCGTAGAATGCTTAGAAATGAGTGTACACTAAAAATGAATACACTATTCTAAAAAAGCAAATACTGCACACCATTCGATCTCTTCGTAATAGAACGAATACACTGTTTGGTTTCTCTCCTAGTCTTGAATGCTTGTTTAAACAGAACAGAACAAGCCTAACAGTTATCAAAACACCGAATACAACAATTCAAAAAATACAAATAGAACATTTACAAGCACACTGAGTGCAGCGAGTGGCTTGAACTGATGCAAATGAATTATGTGATGCTCCGCTTTGTTTGTTTCTAGCTTTAACCTGAAAGTTTTAAATTTCTCATTGCCGATCCCGTGGGCATATGCGGATGAGTCAGAGTTTTTTACTCGTGGATGGTGTAGCATTCTAACGGTGAAAGAATTTTTCCCATTAGCGTTTCCGTTCCCGTGGGAATATAGGGATAACATATTTAGCCTATGTTCTCCCTCAGGTTCTAGACTATCTCTGTACCAAATTTAATTTAAATCGGTTCAGTGGTTTCGGCGGGAGATGGATACAAGAAAAGAAGCGAACAGACAGAGTTACATTTGCATTTATAACATTAGTAAAAATTTTGAATAGCAAAACCGATAATGGCGATGTTCATACTGGTCGATTTGTTGAAGCAACAAATCGACCAAAGTGTTCACATTGTTCAACGAATCGACCGCAAATCAATACCGACAAATTGGTGAAACAGAGAAGGAGAACAAGAAAACAATCGCTTTTATTCGCACGAAGCTTCAACAAATCGACCAATGTGAACTTCGACATTAGTTTATAAATTTTTCTTACATATGTACATATTCCTTGAAAATGAAATATGTTCAAAGAAAATGTACTAAGACTCTCTTTATTGATTGTTCACTCTTTCATTTCTTAGTATAATTGAAAATTCTCAGTTCGCTTGGTGTGTATAGTGCATTATTTGGTGTATTCGATGTGTTCGATATAAACTCGGTGTATTCGATGCATTTGAGAAAAAAACCAAATGGTGTATTCATTTGGAATGAATACACGATTCTATTGTTTTGGTTTGGGGTAATGAGTCATTTGTTTTGTTTTGAAATAACCAAAACCAGCGAGTAGTGTATTTGAAAAAATAAAGAATGGCTTGGAATTGGTTTCAAGCCACTCGTTGCAGATGTCTTCTACAAAATCCTGATTTTGCGCTAAGAGTGGAAACACATTTTAGAAAAAGAGCGAAAAACTGGATAGTGTTTTTCGCTTCGTAGCAACGGACAATGTTAACATTTAATATAACTAAAGTGTTGTTTTCCGTTCGCAGTACATACGAATGAGACGTCTGGAAAGACAAAATCTGAAGCCGACTGGCGAAGTCCAGTGTAACAACGAAGGTGAAAACCGTGAAGCGTTTTTGGTGGAAGAGGAAGAATAAGAACAAGAGAAAAAAGAGGAGGAGGAAAAAGAGAAGGAGGAAACAGAGAAGGAGGAAAAAGAGGAAACCGATGACGGTTTAGAAGAAATGGAAGAAACGTTTCCAATCACAACACTTAATGAAATGACGGAACTTGACGAACGTCTTCAAAATCCTGATTTTGCGCTAAGAGTGGAAACACATTTGAGAAAAAAAAGCGAAAAACTGGAAAGTGTTTTCCGTTTCGTAGCGATGGACAATGTTTACATTGAATATAACTATGATGGAAGAGCGGGGAAGAACGGGTTGAAAGAATCAAGAGTTGTTTCCTTTGTAATTGCCTGTTTCCCCTCTTTTAAAACTTTTGACAAATAGTCATTCTACTTAAAAACAACTTTCTTTCTTAAGAGCTCTCGAAACGCTACGATAAGGTCGGAAAGGTTAGTAATGAAAGGTCGGAGATATTGTGAGAATCTTTCTTCATCTGCTATGTAGCGCGCAAAATGATGGTCTAAAAGTTTGTTGTTTGAACGCGGAAAGTATAAGAGCGAAGTATACCATGCTTTACCAAATGTTTAATACTTCTTTGACGGATGTCATTATGGTATCAGAAACTTGGCTTAACATGTATATTCTGGATGGTCTTGTCTCTATACCAGGTTTTAAAGTTTTTAGATGTGATAGAAAAGATTGAATTGTTGGCGGTTCTTGTATATATTAACGTGAGAATTTATTGGGATCGTACGTTTATATCTCAGCTGAGAGTCATATCAATTTTGTTTGCGTCGAAGTGAAGACATCGGTAGAAAAGCTATTGCTTGTTTCTGTTTATTGTCCTCCTCTAATGGATTACATCTCTGAGCTTGGGGAGACTTTAATGCGACTTAATCCAAAATATGATCATGTCTTGATTGGAGGTGATTTCAATGTTAATTTTTTGAATGACAGCGTTCCTACAAGCGTTTTTACTCATTTTTGTGAGAAACTTGGATTATCCGTGGTGAATAATCAATGGCCAACATGTTTCAAGTCATGTACGAATCTGTCTCGTTTGGATTTGTTTCTAACTAATTCTAAATCTAAAATTTTATGTTAACACCAAATTAAGCCAACTTCAGGGTTTATAAATGATTTCATTTTTGTTTTTTGGTCTTGTATTAGATGGAGGTAGTCAAGTAAAAACAATTAGTTACAGATCTTACAGAAATTTTAATTTTGACACAGTGGCGAGTAACTTCTATGGACCCGAATGGGACGATACTTGTACATGCCTGACCTTAATGCCAAAGTTACTCTTTTCAATGACATGATTCTGAGTTTGTATAATTTATATGATCCAATTGTAACTAAGCTAGTCAATCGGAATAAATGTCCGTGGTTTACAAATGAAATTAAATTACTCATTAAAGATAGAGACCGTTTCTGCCGACGATTTAAGAGCAACCCTACTGCGTACAATAAAAGACAGTACGTTTTCTCTCGTAACAGGGTTAATACCACAATAAGGAATTCAAAACGATAATTTTTACGGGTTAAGTTAAATCCCTCACTTAGCAACCGTGAGCTTTGGAACAACCTTAAACTGATAGGTATTAAAGAAGATAAAAACAAAAATAAATGTCCTATCAACCCTGAAGTTATGGTAAGAGCTTTAGTTCCAAGTCACTCAACTTCAACAATTCCGCAAAGAATATTTGATAGGTATGCCTGATACTGAAAGCTCGTTTAAATTCTATTAATGCTGTTAAATCTAATGCTATTGGCTCTGATAATGTTTCACCGAAATTTATTTAACTTGTTCTTCCCTTAGTTTTGAAATATTTGCTTCATATTTTTAACTTCTTTTTATATAGTTCAGTGTTTCCGGACCAGTGGAAGAACTCATATATTATTCCAGTTCCAAAATAATCTAACCCTTCTACACCATTAGAATTAAGGCCTATTAGAATCCTTTATTTTCTGGGTAAATTAATTGAAAAAATTATGTTCTATCTAAATGATAGGCGCGTGCTTTCTGTGTGGCGATCCGGCTTTCGTATTCTCCATAGCTGTGAATCTGCAGCAATTAAGGTTACCAATGATATTCGATTTGCACTTGACTCGGGGAAGTTTGGAGTAATGGTTCTCTTGGACTCTTCTAAAGCTTTAGACAGTATTGACCACTCAATCCTCAAAACTTAAAAATAATTTTGATTTTTCCAACTCCTCTCAGAAACTGATGCGCAGCTATCTGGTTGATCGCGTTCAATGTGTTAAAACGTAAATAGGAACCTCAAGTTCTTTTGTCACTAATCTTGGAATTCCTCAAGGTTCAGTGCTGGGTCCACTGTTATTCCCTTTGTTTTTAAATGACCTTTCGGATGTTATTTCCAATCGCCAAGTTCATCTATATGCAGATGATATGGCCATTTACATATTTCGTCCAATTGGTTTGATGGATGACTGCTTTACTAGATCGAATGAGGACTAGGATTGTGTATTTGATTGGTCTAGTAGTAATAACTTAACCCGTCTAAGTCCCTTGCGATGTTATGTGCTAGAGAAGAGCTAAGCCCTGAAGACTTTCCTCCGGTTATTTTGCACAGTGAAGTCATTTCGATTGTTAAAGATGTTATGTACTTAGGCTTTAAGATAAACAACAATTTGAGCTGTTGCAAGGCAATTTCTGACTCCAATAGGAAAATTTACTCCGGACCGCGTAGTCTACGATCTTCTTCTGATCTTCTGTTAATAAATTTAAGAAAACAGCTTGTTAAATCTCTTCTTCTTCCGTACTTTATACATACAACTCGTCTGATAAATCCATCTTTGGATTGTAACTGTAGAAATAAACTCAATGTTGCTCTCAATGATTGCGTCCGATAGGGGGAATACGCAATGAAACGAACGGGTATTGAAACGGACACTGCAAATATCTCAAAAACCTCTGAACGAAAAAAAATTACGTTTTGGTTGTTTTCAGCACTGATGAGCATCGATAATCCCACAATAATGACAGTCTGCAGTCGCCACCATTTCGATTACATTTTCGCACGAGTTTAAAGCTCATTAGTTTTGTAAAAAAAGCGTGTACTTGCAAAGTGATTAAAAACTCAATCATATCTTAAACTAAAGCTGTGGTGGTTTTATGTTATGTGCAAACTTCTCAAAAAGATACGGAGCGATGCGTTACAGCCTTATCAAAACCGAATTTTTTGGAATTTCGTCAAACAGTTTTAAGGTTAGATGTGCAATGAGTCGGACAGGTGCCGTCGCAGTGAAACGGCCGTCCGATTCAATGCGCCTGTGGCTGACCGATTCATTACTCTTGCTTGTCATCGAGCCAATATTTATGTTTATTACTGTTTCATTTACTTTGTTTTTTAAATATTTCAAATCATAGCTACCTTTCAAATTCAAAAATAGTTTTACTTTGCATTTTTCATTTTCTTAATCGAAGTAACCCGTTGTTATTTTTTCTTTGTGTGCCACTCTTCTTTTGTCAAAAAATATTATTTATTCATCATTTCGGTTCTTATGGTTTAAAGGAATGTAAGTACATATTGTTAAGACTGTTTCAAGAGTAACACACTGAAAGCATTTTCTTATTATGTTCTTCTCATGTTATATCTTAAATTGTTTATTTCTAACCATCAGATGTCGCCAAATAAAAGGATTCGTCCAGAAAAAGCTGCTATAGAGTCTGCTGTGGAAGAAGTACTAAAAAAGGACAATCAATTCGGTCAGTTGCATCAGCATACAAAATATCTAAGTCGTATTTGGCGGATATTGTTAAGAAAGCTAAAGAATCTTCAACTACGTTCACTCATAATCCAAATATTGGAAATAAAAGAATTTTCACCCATGAACAAGAGGAACAACTAGCAGATTATTTGAAAAGATCTTCAAAGATGTGCTATGGACTAACTACAACCCAGGTGAAAGAGCTTGCTTACCAATTTGCAGCTGCAAATCATTTAGCACCCGAAAAGTGGATTGAACAAAAAAAGGCCACAAAGAATTGGTTCCGTGGGTTCATGAAAAGAAATCCATCATTATCAGTACGCAAAACTGAAAATACTTCTTTAATCAGGGCTTCCTCTTTTAACCAAGAAAATGTTGGTAAGTTTTACGAAAATCTTGCAAACGTATTGAATAAAAAGAAAATCGAATCTCATATGATATGGAACCTTGACGAAACTGGATGTTCAACAGTGACTAACCCACATAAAGCAGTTGCAACCCGAGGGTGTAAGCAAGTTGGACAGGTGACATCGGCAGAGAGAGGAAAGCTAGTCACAATGCTTGGATTCATAAATGCTTCTGGTGGCACCGCTCCTCCTGTATTTGTGTTTCCTAGAGTCCATTTCAAGGAATTCATGCTACAAAGTGGTCCAAAAGGGTCACTGGGTCTAGCTAACCCAAGCGGTTGGATAACTAAAGAGAGTTTCTACAAGGCCATGATACACTTCATAAAATATGTGAAGCTTCTGAGGAACACCCTTGTCTATTACTATGTGACAACCATTCTAGCCACATAACAATTGACATTGTCTCATTGGCTAGAGATATTAATATAACAATTTTAACGTTCCCACCTCACTGCAGCCATCGCATCCAGCCGCTGCATGTTTCTGTTTATGGACCCTTTAAGGCGCGATATAGGGAGGCCATGAACGCATGGATGTTATCTAATCCCGGGAAGACAGTTTCCATATATGAGGTAGCTCAATTTGCCAACACCGCGTTTATTGCAACATTTTCTATGGAAAATAACATTTCGGGGTTTCAGAAAACTGGTATTCATCCATTTAATAGGAATACTTTCACTGAGGATAATTTCTTGACATCCTTTGTGACTGACAGACCTGAGTTCCATAATGCAGAAGTATCAACTGATAATGCTCCTGGAACAATTGCTGCATTTCCATCGGCTGCCATCTCGTCTAGCTCCACTCCACAAATAATGGACTCGAAATTGAATCCATCAGCCTTGGTCTCTTTATCTCCTGAATGTGTTGAAGGCGTTGCCTGGAAAAAAAAACTCAGAACCGATCCAGGAAGATGAAAGCACAATAATAACTGACACTCCCGAGAAGGATGCATCAATGGAAAAGCATTCTGCTAAAAAGGAAGTAAACAAGAATATTATCAAGATGAAAGCTTCTAAACACATTATAAAGCTCGTTAACCCTTAAACCCTACCCTGGGGTCCAGCGCCATTGCAAACATACATTTTCTTGAATTTTTTAAAAACTAAGCAACTCACACCAGTGCCACCCATGGAATTCTCACATTATCGCAGCAGACGTCATTTATTGGTGCAGTTGAAAATATTTGAGCTTCATTGTCCCATAGACCCCAGGGTAGTGATAGTTAAAGTTTTTGAACAGTTTGACAGTGTTTCAAGACGAGCGAAACGATAGCCGTTGGCTATGTTTTATGGGATCTCAAATATTGTTGGTGTGAATTCGTATGTCCTCCTCAAAATAGCATCCGATAAAATTCAAATATGTCGAAATTTCTTAAAAAACTTAGCCTTGGAACTCATCAAACCCCAAATGGAGGAGAGGAATACTTGGCCAACTTTGCCATCCAATCTCCAGGTCGTCATTGGAGATATTTTAAAAAAGAAGCGACCTGTGGCTGAGTCAACATCTTCAGTCACTACAAAAAAATAGATGTGTCGTGTGTCCACGAGACAAAGACCGCAAGACCAAAACACGATGTAGCAGTTGCCGAAATCCACTTTGTGGCGAACATAGCCGCTCAGTGTGTCATAATTATCTTGATGTAAAATTTTAAAACATTTTTCATAACTAAACATTCCTATCTTTTATGTTAGTAAATAAAATTTTTGATTAAATTGTTTTTTTTTATTAAATTGGGGCAAAAACTTTTTGGGGTCCCTAAGACCCCAGGGTAGCAATAGTGTTTCTGCCGGGATGGGTAGGGTTTAAGGGTTAAGTCATCTTCAGAGTCGTCAGACGCAGATTTTTCATTACGAGAATCAGATGATTCTGCTGAATCTTCGTATAATCTACCATTTACATCTGCATCTCATGCTAAGGGCGAACGCAAGAAACGAAACACCGCAACTAAAAACAATAAAGATGACTATTGCACTGTTTGTAAGGGGCCTTATTCCAGCAGCAGTGTTGACTGGCTAATGTGTGCCATTTGTAAAAAATGGTCACACGAGCCGTGTGGCTTGAAGGGAATAAAGAACTACTTTTGTAATAGTTGCAGGTAACTCCAAAAGCTAACGGAAAGCTATTTATTTTCGCCACATTGAATTGTTATTATAATTATTATTATCACTATTATCAGTTTATGTTGTACTAAAATGTTTGACATAATTTAAATAAAAGCTGTTGTCCAAATAGCAAAGAAATTTTTAAATATTTGATATTCATATTGCTCAAAGTATGCCATTGGTTCCTAGTCCGTTTCAAAAGACACCCATTGTCCTATTCAATGCTACCTGTGTTATGAAAAGGACATAAGTGAAAATGAAAACATAATATTTTTCACGGTTCGAAAATATCCGATATTTATTATAAATATCAAAATATCGGATATTTATGATATATATCCGATATATATCAAGTTTGATATATATCAATTTTGTATGAAAACCATACCATTGTTTTGTTGTATTATCATTGCTATTTGCATATGTGTTGCATAAACAAACTAAAATTGTCAAAAACTTAAATGTTTTTAATGTTTTATATTTTATTTATTTAAATTAATCTCAAAAAATCCACTCAAAAACATAAAACCTTTTTTTTATAAATTCAAATCAGTCAATTGGCATACCTATACGTAGGTAACAAAACAAAAATTATTGCAAATAATAATGGAAATAGAATACAATGAAATAAGTCTTTCAGTTATCAAATCACTCATAAGTCAACCCTTACAAACTATTAATTATCAAATACTTAATTATATAATCAAAAAATGTGCTCAGTTTGACTGCAAGGAAAATAAAGGAAAGTCATCTTCCGATTCTGAATCTAGACTCAATAAGATATCATCGACATTTTGAATTATATCATCCGCTACATCACCAGGTTGAGTAATATCATCATCATGAGCAGGATCCGATATCCAATCTAAGTTCCTTTTCTTTGACGAAGACTTGTTGAAGCGTTTAAGCAAGTACACCAATTTATTAGCTTTGTCGATTCCCAAACGGTTTCGCAGCTTCGACTGCACCAGACCGAAACTTGAAAAAATACTTTCAAGCCCCGCTGTTGAAGCAGCTGCAGTCAAGAGCTGTTCACACATATTTAGGAACTTATTTTTGTGTTAACATTGCGTCCATTGAACATCTGTAGTGTTCAAGTTTAGAAGTTTCCACCAATCCAGCGGTGGGGTTGTTTGAAACTGATGCCCAAAAAGATATTGCGGAAAAATAAATGATTGGGTCATTATTGATGTAACCATTGACATAAAGCTTATTTCCAATTCAGCAAATGCTGTGTTCCTTTGTTGAGGGGTTAAGTTCTTGCCTGCAAATCGTTGATCAAGAGAAAAAATATTGCGGAAAAATAAATGATTGGGTCATTATTGATGTAACCATTGACATAAAGCTTATTTCCAATTCAGCAAATGCTGTGTTCCTTTGTTGAGGGGTTAAGTTCTTGCCTGCAAATCGTTGATCAAGGTGCCAAATAATGCGGGGCACCTAACGCCATATCGTGCCTTTTTTTGAAAGCAGAATTCACTTGAGCTGGTTGACTTGATAAATCTTTCTCCAAATTGTTCCAAATTTCGACAGCGACTGAAATTGTCGTTCCATCTCGTTGGGAACGATCTAAATCTTTTGCGACTGGATCCAGTCTTGCCAGCAAATCTAATGAATTGTTAGCAATTTGGATCATATCGTTGACAAATCGGTAAATGTCACTATCAATTGCATCTCGATGATTTTGACAAATCTGTACTAATATTCCGCGATTTTCGACAAATGATCTTACCGTATCCCGCATCGAGTTCCACCGTACGACAGTAGGCATGGTCAATTTTTTTTTTTGATATATATCGTCGAACCCTGTTTGATATATATCGGATATATATCTTGATATATATCCATTGATATATATCCTCGAACCCTGATTTTTTATTTAAATTTTTGTTTTCATAAAATATGGTGTATAAGTAATTGTACAGTATTATATCCGAATTCATTAAGAACAGTTCACGAGTTCCTAGGTTTCTAACTACGGTATGCAATTTTGTTTCAAAGAAAAACGTCCGTTTCATAGCGTATCTCCCCTATGTTTATTCTATTCCTAGATACTTTAGTGTTTCACATCTACGTAATGATATGTTTGGTCTGTGTTTGGATAACTATTTAGGTTTTAGATTGCTTCTGAAGCTCCATGATGTCATCCATCGTAGATGCCCTACGTATTTAATTGAACCGCTCACTTTTTTGCAATCGCAAAGGGGATTGAAACTTCTTTTACCTCGTTTTACGCGCAGCATTGCTGAACGCTCCTTTTATGTTTCTGCAATTCGTTTATGGAACTCAATTCCTAATGAGTTGCAAAGCACTACTTCACATACAGCCTTTAAAAGAAAATTATTTATGCACCTTTCTAATACTACTATTTCTTGATGCTACTTCCTTTTATGATCCTCCTCCTACTCCTTTCTAATTTACTTTTTTAACTATATTTGCTATCATTATATGCTTATATTATAATTATTTTTTTTTCCTAACATTTTGAATTTTTTTCTTCTTTTAATATTTCTTTTGTGAAATTCATTTAATTGTTAAAGTCGTATTTGATGCTCTAAAAGATTTGAATCTTAACGTATCACTGTGAATATTGTATTATGGAATAAACTAAACTATTTCGAACTTAAAATCTCAAATCTTTTTTATGAGTTCTAACCACAAAACTAATAGTAGCTAAAAATTCGAGCGAATTTTGGGCTATTATTACTTTTGTGGTTAAACATTTATAATTAAGTTTTATTTTTAAACAACTAAAAACTTACATACTTGCACAATTTCTAATTAAAAATATCCCACTTTAGAATATTTATTTGGTATCACCCTAACAAGTAATGTAAAAAAAGATGGGTCAGCTGTTTTGTTGATAAATACAATTACAACTCGTTATGTACCGGACTAAAGTCGCCCTGCAAACTATTGCATTCTATGTAGATTCACCAAATGGAAATGATCTTTGAAAAATGGTGGTCGATCCTGTAAAAGAAACAGGAAAAACAGAACTGACAGTTGTCGCAACAAGTTCTGACCAAGGATGAGACAATTAGAGAGCATATTGCATATACCATAATGCGATCGACACCCCAATCAGAATACACAAAGGTAAACGATCAAAAAAAATTTTTGCTGCATGACTACCCACATATGTTTAAGAGTGTGCGTAATATTTTATTAAGTCATAAAATAATAATAATTCAAAACAAAACTATTGACTATAATTTAATAAAAAAGGTTTACGAAGAAGACAGCAAAGGAAGCTTCCAAGTGTGTTATAAACTAACTGAAGCCCATATAAACCCAAGTCATCGAAAAAAATTTAAGTTAAATTGGCCACCCAAATATTCAGTTTCATTGAGGAATAATGTGTCCATTGCATTTGAATCGTTTCAAAACGGACAAGGAGAAAGAAGTTGCGCTATCAATAGCCAATTTCATATTGAAAATGAATAATCTCTTTGATGCACTGAATACAGGACAGCTCTATTAAAGAAATCCCAATCAGCAGGTAATATCGTATATCGGATACGACAAACACTATAGAATCTCTACTTGAAACAAGAGATTGGATACTACCACTGTTGCCGCAGGTCTTTTTGAAAGTGTAACAATTTTTTTCAAAAAGTGTAACAAATGGAAAGAAAATGTAACAAACTGAAAAAAAACTACAATAATAATAAAAACATGTTTTCTTAACTAAAAAAAAAAAGAAAAAAAAAAACTTTATTAGGAACACCTTATCACATTTCGTTTTTATATATGTACATACATACATACTATGAAAATGTAATAAATTAATTTTTTTCTCATTAGTCTTACAAGTACAAGTCTTTGATTTGCTTTGCAAATATTATTGCCTCAATTGTTTTTAAATCATATTTGTTCGCCTTATTATTTTTTATTTAATGAACTTTCAGAAAAAACACGTTTCGCAGTAGCGGAACTGTGAAGTAAATAAATAAATACGGTGGCGCAACAGAGCGAGGAGCCCCTGGGCCTAGCGCATTTCTCGCAACCATCCCTTGTGAGGGAATGGAGGGGACCTACAATTTTCTGCCGGTTCCGAACGGCTAATTGAGAAAGCGCTTTTCATGGCAATGAATACTAACGGAGGACTTGCCAATTCCTCGCGAAAGGCGATACCCGTAGAAAAAACATTTTTGCCTCTGGTGGGATTCGAACTCGAACCTCTGGATTAACAGGCGGACATGCTATCCATCACACCACGGGTACCACAAAACTGTGAAGTAAGCTTAATATTTTTTTTTGGAAAATTGTACAATATTTTCAAACATTTCTCTTCTTGTGGATTTTGTAAAGATTTAACAAGGCCCCAAATTAATTCAATGTCGTCAATATATTTTAAGTTTTGTTGTAACTGTAACTTTCTAAACTCAGTGCATATTTTTTTCTTTTTTTTTCGGGATCATACAAATACGGGAAATTATTTGATCGTGGCAAGATACAATTGCTTTCAGAAACAATTTTTCCAGGATCTAGAAATGCAATATTTTTTAATTTTTCATTAGTAAAATCGAACCTCTTTTTAATCTGACATATTTCTGTATAAAATAATTTCATTTTTGTTTTTATACATTTTTTTTTTTTCATTAATAGAAAGACCTACTTCGCCATCTGGTGCCCGAACGGCGCGTAACTAAGTACGTTCCCTCTAAAATACTATGTCTGCTTTTACATGGAGACCTTCTTAGCTCGACGCAATTCGAAAATGCTATAGGGTAAAAGAGAAACATAGATTGAAAAAGATGCTTTCACTCTTTGCTCTCACGTATTTTCGAAAAGCGTCGAGCTAAGAACGTCTAAATGTAAAAGCAGTCTATAGAATTCACATACAAATGGTTCGAAAGAGAAAAGTGCTGCCAGTTAAACTTTTTAATATTTTTTAACGAAAAAAAAAACAAAAAAATTTTACGGGAAAAGTGTAATGAAACGGAAAAAAAAGTAACATTGTAACAAAACTATAAAATGATTGAAAAGTGTAACACTTTTGTTACACTTGTATCATTGTGGCAACGCTTACTAACTTGGAAGTCTACCAGCAGGATAACTTTTCCCCCATGCTTCAAAAGACTTCAGGAAACGCTGTTGGGGATTGTTGAGCTATGGGAGCACATAAGAAGCGATATCTACGCAGTTTTATATGTCATATCTCATCAGTCTACGAATAAAATAAATAAGTGTATGTAACACAAAAACAGAAAACCATACTCATAAACCTATAGGTACCTATACCTTTATTTTTTTGCTTTGATGTTTCTCTTTTGGGTATGGAGACACTGAAGCGGCAGGTCGTGGCGATGGTTGAGGTGGATGTGTAGAGTAATTCCGTAAAAACTCTAGGTGCTCATACCTTGACGTCTAAAATAGAAATTAAAAAATAAATTAAATAAAATATAGGTAGATTGTACCACGTGCCTCTGAACCGTTTTTGATATTTTTTTCCATAATTGTGTTTCTCTGGTTCATTTACAAAATACATAGTCGCAATTACATTGACATACAATTTTATACAATATTGCTGTACTAACCTCGGCACCGCAATCGAACTCATATATACCCTCTTCAAACTCATGAGGGATGAGTGCCATCAGCCTCTCATGTTCGAGGTCCGGCGATTTTGGCATTGCTCAACCTCCTGTGGCACTTATGTTTTTGCGGTGTGAAGATTGAAGAAGCAGTATCCTTTGCCTTCATTTTCATCCCCCGCCATTGCGCTTGCAGTTGCGCTATGTCTCGTGGTGTTGCGCTCATGTTGTTGAAGCTGAAAGTGAATAAAATGAATTTATAAACGTACTTAATCATATTCATTAGTAAGAACTCACCTTAAAAACACTTAATTCCACGCATCCTTCTTCTGTCGCGATGTGTTGGTGTCGATGTCGACACATTTATTTTCTGTTATAGAAATGTTAGAGAGTTAATCTCTAAGGAGAATCTAAAAATTAATTTTATTGCTTTGGTATAATATATTTACATATTTAAAAAATTACTCACTTTATCACACGAATCCCAATTATCAGCTCGAATGCGTTTACCTTTGCTGTTTTCCATTTAGTTTGATTTTTTATTTCTTATTTTCCATGATTCCAATCTATGCTCCAATGAGAGTATTAAGAGATAGACCTTTTCGATTCCATAGAAGAAAGAACAAGCTATGACTGTAATGAACCGATTGCAAGATCAATTAAATATTTTAATGAATTTTATCAATTTATAGATTTCCATTTTTCATGGGGTCTGTTAAGAATCGTATTGTTTAATATCTTTGATAATAATAGATAATTAATATCTCACATCTTTTGTACACAAATATTTTTAGTTGTAAAAAATTTTTATTTTTAATGTAATCTGTAAGCTAAGCTTGTTGATGAAATAAAGAAATAAATGGCAATGGTGGAAAACCACCTAGCTATCTTCCACTATTTTGGAGCATTTCAAACCAATTCGAAATGAATATGACATTATCACAAAACTACGCTGAGTCTTTTAACCGGCACCTAAATGCTGTTAATGGATCATCAAATATATTTTTTTTTGTTCTCATTATACTGATTTCGATTTTGTAAAGGATAAAGAAAGTTTTTTTGTTTGTTACTAAGCAATATGAATGTGTACTCAGTTTTGGTATTCAAATGAATGTTTTTGTAAATAAAACAATGAGTGCAGTATATCTTTTAAGGCTTTCTCGGTTGTTTATTGACATATTAAGATTTTTAAGATTTCGGACTAGCCGCGTTAATATTAAAATATAAAATGCGTGCAATGCTGTATTCACCCCGAACTTTTCGCTACAAGTTGCATTGTGCGTGATCACCGGGAAACTGCTTTTGAAATGTTATTGTCTTCTTTGGCTACGCAAGTTGTAGCGGTGCGTAGACGGTTCTATTTGAAGCTGTTGTTGTTGCTGGGTAGAAGATTAGGAGCAAACGGTGCTCACTATATCGCTGGATGTTTTTATGGCTATCTGGATAGGCCGTGCGATGTTGATGACGGGGTCCCATGTACGCGACAGTTTTATGCTGTCATGTCATCGCGATTGAAATTTTAATGGCGTTTGATTTCAACCGCTTCGCGTATAAGCCGAGAGATATAGTGAGGCTCGTGAGCTAAAACTTTAGCTTGGTCGAAGTGAACATCATGGACTGTCAAAAATACAGACGGAAGGGAATCCTGTGCGTCCAATTGTCAGTCAAATTAATGCGCCATGCTATCTGTTATCAAAGCATTTGGTGAAAGTTTATAAACCATTGATTAGTTCGACATACAGCGTTAAGGATTCCGCACATTTTGTGTTCATTTAGGTGGCTTAAAACTCGAAGTACATAGATGAAGTGATAGTGAGTTTTGATGTTGAGTCACTTTTTTCGAATGTGCCAGTACATGAGGTGATTATTATCATTAGTTATAATAATTTCAACCCTTATAACATGCTGTCTTTATAATACATTTCTAAACCAAACTTATAATACTGACCTGTAATAATACCAAAAAAACACACATAATACTTACCTTTTGTTCATAATAAAACATCCTGATAATACTTACCATTAGCTATAATAAAACATACATAATACTTACCATTAAGTGATATTAAAAAAATGCATAATACTTACCTTTTGCTCATAATAAAGTTCACATAATGATTGCCATAAACATTAAACACATAATATTTTCTTTTCATTAATAATAAACGACCTAATACTTACCTTAATAATTATTTACAACCTATAATATTAACCTTAATACACTTAATAATATTGGAAATAATCAATACAACCTACTATAATATTCACCTGGAATAAATAAATAACACACTCAATACTTACCAACAATAATAGTAGCATACACTACACATAATACAACCCATTATAATATAATAACGATAAAGACTTGACCCACCCTACTTACCATTCACAAGAACATCATCTTGCCTCAATTAATTTTTGCGCAAGCCAATATCCATACATTCATTTTAATTTCCTAACACCTAAGATTTGGCATAAACCGTACACAGCATACGGAAACATAGTCGGCGAGCTTATCTCCACCGAGGTTGCGAGTTTGTGAATTAAGAAATCCTTAAGTCATAAGTCAGTAAGTGACTTATGAATTAAAAAAAATTTAATTCATAAGTCAGCAAGTGACTTGTGAATTAAAAAAAATTTATTCATAAGTCAGTAATGACTTGTGAATTAAATAAATTATAAGTCATAAGTTACCAAGTGACTTATGAATTAAATTTTTCATAGTTCACAAGCTACCAAGTGACTTATGAATTAGATGAACCGCTAGTCATAAGTTACCAAGTGACTTATGAATTAAATTTTTCATAATTCACAAGCTGACTTATGAATAAAAAAAAAAAATCTTAAGCCGGTAAGTGAATTAAGAATTCAATACAATTTTGTTTACATTGTAGCAAGTGACTTACGGATGAGGAAAGTACAAGTCATCTGGTATTGACTTATGAATGAAAAAAAAAATTTACCGATTGCGAACGAAATGTACCTCATACTAGTTATACATACATATGTAATTGTTATCGAAAATGAAATTACAAGATTAGCCAAATCATGTACCTGACTTTCAAGGTCTTTCTTGAAAACACATTTTAATTTATGTGCCATCTACATAGATTATTCACAAGCCAATTGCTCAGTGACTAGTGACAAGTGTGCATTAGAGTTTAGTGAAGTGATTTTTTAGTGGGAAAAAAGTTAAAAATTTAAAAAAGAAGTTTACAATCTTCATACGTTTGTAAGTATTTATTTTTAAGGTATGTAATTCTACTTTTATAAATATTATCAAAAACAAAGATCATGGCAGCAAGTGAAGATTCTGTGGGTAGTGAGTTCTTTAAAGGAATTCATATTGGGGAAGAAAGCTCTGAAGCTGCAAGTGAGGAAGTAAATTTTTCTGGGGCTAGTACCAGTACCCGTAATGAAAATTTAAGTCCAGAGGAAATTAATCTTCTTAAAGATTGCCAAAGGAACAGCTACTTAGATGGACGTTTTTTCACCGTTGACACCAAAGAGTCTGTGTCCAAAAACAAAATAGTGGCAAAATGCAATGACTGTTCCATGATTTTGTCTGGAAATATAAACGTGTCATCTAATTTGTTACGCCACTTAAAGGTAGGTTTTCAAACTCTTTGGTGATATTTGTGAAAGAATGCGTAACTAGGTGTTTTAATAAAGTTAATTTTTTTCTTATGCAAGTTAACACCTTCAATCATCCCCATTTATATCACATATAAAATAATGTCACACCATAGATTCCACAGATGGTCAACATAAACAGACCACAGATGAACTGTTATCTTAAGATTCGCTTCTTAGAATAGCGAGACCGCGGATGGCCAGCATAAACAATAGGGTCGTATTCAAGAACTCAAGCTCCAGTAAGAACCAACAGCAGATATTAAGAGGCAGATCTTAACAGAACGCGAACCGAAGCAGTCGTCGTCGTTGAGTAACATTGTCTTAGAATAAGTTAATTTTAAGATATGAAAATAAAGTTCTTTTTTTAAAAAACTAATTAAAGAACGACTCGTTTAATTTGCATATGATAAAACCAATGCACAAGTTGCACGTACTTTGAATGTGATACATACCTTTGATGTAAAATATTTATTAATTGACTAAATCTAAGTGAACTTTAAAAGTAGAGTGAGCAGTATTTATATATACCTATAGTATAACTAAGATTACACTATTAAAAGCTGACACGGGAATTCGATCATGGTGTTTTTAATTTTACACTGTTTTCAATTTCAATGCTAAACGCCCCATGGTATGAAATTTTACATTCAGTAGGCAGCTTACATATCATGTTCAGTTTCTTAAGGCAGCTTCATTCTGTTATCAGTGCGAATAACCGTTGCATAATATGCATATAATGTAATGCTTGTTTTTGCCTATTGAGAAAAAAATAACAATTTGGTTTTTTTCTGTTATTAACATGATAGACACCTCACGCTTTAACATGAAAAGAGATAAGACTCATGACTCGTTGCAGGCACTTGTTCACTGTTTTGTATGGTTATGGTCAGCTGTTTGAAATAAAGTTCAGGCTTTTGAGAAAACCATTTCGGTTTCTATCTGCAGATTTATGAAATTGCAACCACATAATTCAATATTAAAATATTTTATAAAGTGATTTCTTGGACATTCGGTTAGTCTTAGCCCATTTCCGACGGCTACCAGTTCCAGGTGTGCTAAGAACTTGAAATTTCACACTTTGTCTATTTTTGGTCTAATTAGAGGAATCTTAAAAAAAATTTTGGAAAAGCTTTTAGTTTCTTGGAAAATGGACGTTGCGTTTCCGCAACACTCGCCACATGTTGTAGCAAAATCCTTGAAGAAAAAAAATGTTTTGATATGGAGTTTAGATCAGTTTTATTCAAAAATTTATTTGTTTGAAAAAGCGTTTAAAAAAGAAAATAAATTCACAATGAATTATAATTTTAAAAACGAAACATAGTACAAATGCGTATAGCTTAGCTATGTGTGTTTTTAAGAACAAAAAAGCTGTTAGTTGATGCCCAGTTTTACCCCGAACATTGATGCCCTTCTAAGTAAGTAAGTAGCCACTACCGTACGGTATAAACAGGTATTACTCATGTAAGCACAAGTTTCAATAAACCCAAATCGCATGGGTTTTTCTCTTATAAGCATTTTGGCCGAATGTCGTCCTTAATATGGAATCATCTGCTCATGCAAAATATTTATATTCGTTTGTGGTTTTACAATACACCACACATTTATGAACTATGGGTTTTTTTTTCTCGGAAAAATGTTTCGAAGAAACCAGATATCCCGTGCAGTGATAACTTAACGAACAATAAATGTTGTCTTGTTTTGGGTAAGATGCTACTACTTTAGGCGGTTGTTGCGAAAACGCAACGTAGGATTTCTACCTCACCTACTAAGCAGGTAACTCGTATGAATTGCATCAAGTGTAAATTGAAACATAATTTGTACCTAGTTACGCAAGTTGAATGAATTCACATTCAATATTTTGAAATTCTTCAAATTTTTTAGAAAAAACATAGTGATAAATTTGATGAGTATCAATTATACAAGGCAGCAAAGGTTGCGCGATTAGACGAATCAAGTCGCATCATTCGACGAGTGACATGCAAATTTTCCCAAAGTTTGTTTGAAAATAATGTTTTAGGATTTATTTTAAAAAATCAACTACCCATGCGCATTGTAGAAGATTCAGCGTTTCGAAAAATTATTGATGGTAATCATAAATTTGTTACACTTATACAATTAAGACTTTGAAAAACTTTCACCGCTTTTCCTTTTTTAAGACTTTGATATTATACACGGAGACCAACCACTTCAACACTTGAGTCGGTACACCGCTGGAAAGAAGTTGAATGAGTTTTATGACAATTTGGTGACCAACATAAAGAAATCTTTAATGGAAGCTAATATGTCTGCACTACAGTTGACATATGGACAAGTGCAAGAAAAAGGTTTTTAGGAATGACAGCACATTGGGTAAGAATAGAAGGATACAATAACATATAATTATGTATGTATACACTGCCACAGTCGCCGGAGCAGATGAGTACAATAAGTTCGTAATTATTTCTCTGTTCTTTAAATATTTATAATAATTTTATATGCAAACTGGAAAAGGTCTGTTTCAAACTGAAACTCACATATTTTTCAAAACGTATGCACTATACAGGATGTCCCGTACTTCGTCTGCCATAGCTTAGGATGTGATTCTGAATTATATTCTAAGAAAAAATTGTTCTACAGTAAAGTCATTTTCTTAAGTTCGGTGTCTATCATCAGTTTTGACAGAGAAATCGAATTTAATACAGGTCAGAGTACACCAAAGTTAGTGTTTTTTTAAATTGCCAAAAAGTGATGTCAAAGTTGAGAAAATGACTTTACTGTAGAACATTTTTTTCTTAGAATATGACCCAGAATCACATCCCAAGCTATGGCAGATGAAGTACGGGACACCCTGTATAAACAAATGGTTTAAATCTCGCTTGGTGACTGTGAGGTATCCTGTATGTGTCCATATGTTAAAAATAACTACTTTCAGCTCAGTGAAGAAGACTTAAGCAGAAAGTCCGCGGCTCTTGCTTGCAAGCGCTTTCATGGAACTCATCATTATATTAACGTTGCTAATAAAATTCATGAAATTCATCAATTTTTTGGATTGAGCAATGACAAAGTTATAGCAACAATTACAGACAACGGCTCCAATTTTGTCAAGGCCTTCCGAGAGTTTGGAAGACATGGTTTTGATTCCTTGATGGGAGGTAATATTCTAGCTGAATAATTCACATGCATAAATTTGAATCCTTATTTCGTTTACTTAAGAGGAAATAAGTTCCAAAACCACTTACAGAAGAGTTCACAACGACAGCACCCTGCTTTTAATTTCAAGAATATAATTATCGTAACTTTGCTCTCTTTCAATAAAAACTCATAATTGTTTTTTTTTTCTTTTTAATTGCGACGTTGTTAGCTCTTCTATATTTAGAATTCTAATTTAGAACATCACTGAAAATACCTCTTTTATTTGATTCTTGGAGCCATTTTTTCGATGGTCAGTTTCGTGTTTCTGAACTAATTATTGTAAAAATGCTCTTTTTGTTTAATGAGAAACATTGAAATTTCAAAAGGAATAAAAATAGAAAAATAAAATAAAAAAAAAAAATTTTCCAGATGGTGTTTCATCTCCACTTCAAGCTGATGATGATGAGGAAAATGCTATGGATATTAGTGATGATGACAACGCTCAAAATGAAGAGTATGATGTTGTACACAATGAATCCGTTGCCTTGAACCTATCACATCATTTGCGATGTGCCAGCTATACTTTGAACTTGATTGCAAGTAAGGATGCGCATAAGGCCATAAACGAAAGTGCAAATCTGAAATCCATACACTTCGGTGTAATGAAAAAATGTGAAACATAACCCTCATTTCAAAATTTCTTTCGATTGTTTTGTTATTTTTTGGCAGATCAAGCATCGTCACGTAGGAAAAAAATCGTTCCACAGGAGCAGAGGACGGCAAGGCTGTGTTGTACTTTAAAAACAACGATCTTACCAATGGAAATTTTTTCAAGTCTTCTAAATTAGAGCATGTGCTAAGTAAAAACTTTTTCAGCTCTGTTTCCTCCGATTCTGGTGGGATAAGGGATGTTATCACAGTGTTGTTGCTAACATCGCCGAAATCGAAAAATTCGTCTGGTTCCTGATGACTTTGTTGGGCTTCCGGGCTAAGTCTATTTGTCAGGCTTTCTATAAGTGTTTTTACTTTAAGCTGCTTGTTTTCGACCAGTAGATTTATCCAACGCAACTTGAATCTAGGGTGAGTAATGGCAGCTATTGCTGCAAACACTACCATATCTACTATTTCAAAGTAGTCATGGAAGCGTGACACTAGTGATATTTTCAGCTTTTCAATGATGGGAGCACAGAACTGGAGCTGGTTACTGTTTATTAAACAGTCCCATTTCCACCTTACTTACTTAGGTGGGTATTACAGTTCGGGGTGAACCTGGGCCTCAACCAACATCCTTCTATAACGATTTCGATCTCGGGCGAGCTCTCTCCAGTTTCGCACTCCAAGTCGGTTGAGGTGTTCATCCACTTGATTGCGCCACCTAAGACGAGGTCTTCCCCTTCCGCGATTTCCCTGCAATGTGCTTTCGAACACCCGACGAGCCGGACGATGCTTGATCTGCCAAAAAATAACAAAACAATCGAAAGAAATTTTGAAATGAGGGTTATTTGCAAAGCCAACTTCCGGGAAAAGTTTAAATATATTTTGCTATATGCTACCTTTTTTTGTTTTTGGAAATATTAAGTTTTTGTTTGTCATATGATCTCAATTTTATATGAATTTTTTTTTTCCATATTTTTAATATTGAACTTCTTGTTAAACATAACTAGATATTAATTAAAAATTTATTTGAAAATCTCTCTGTTTTCTTATTACCTACTTTTGGTTTCTTTCAGGCGGATCAGGCATCACCTTTTTACCTTTTGATGCTTATTTTTCAAACGTTCATACATTTCGAGAACATTATTGGCGCCGAAAGCAAATTACATGATGTATTATAATTGTTGTAGCCTGTCTCCATATGATACTGTATTTCATATTTTATTTTTCATTAAATTACTGTGTGTGTGTGTGTGTGTATGTGTATGCGTATGTGTATGTGTATGTGTATGCGTATGTGTATGTGTATGTGTATGTGTATGTGTATGTGTATGTGTATGTGTATGTGTATGTGTATGTGTATGTGTATGTGTATGTGTATGTGTATGTGTATGTGTATGTGTATATGTATGTGTATGTGTATGTGTATGTGTATGTGTATGTGTATGTGTATGTGTATGTGTATGTGTATGCGTATGTGTATGTGTATGTGTATGTGTATGTGTATGTGTATGTGTATGTGTATGTGTATGTGTATGTGTATGTGTATGTGTATGTGTATGTGTATGTGTATGTGTATGTGTATGTGTATGTGTATGTGTATGTGTATGTGTATGTGTATGTGTATGTGTATGTGTATGTGTATGTGTATGTGTATGTGTATGTGTATGTGTATGTGTATGTGTATGTGTATGTGTATGTGTATGTGTATGTGTATGTGTATGTGTATGTGTATGTGTATGTGTATGTGTATGTGTATGTGTATGTGTATGTGTATGTGTATGTATATGTGTATGTGCATGTGTATGTGTATGTGTATGTGTATGTGTATGTGTATGTGTATTGGTATGTGTATGTGTATGTGTATGTGTATGTGTATGTGTATGTGTATGTGTATGTGTATGTGTATGTGTATGTGTATGTGTATGTGTATGTGTATGTGTATGTGTATGTGTATGTGTATGTGTATGTGTAGGTGTATGTGAATGTGTATGTGTATGTGTATGTGTATGTGTATGTGTATGTGTATGTGTATGTGTATGGGTATGTGTATGTGTATGTGTATGTTTATGTGTATGTGTATGTGTATGTGTATGTGTATGTGTATGTGTATGTGTATGTGTATGTGTTTGTGTATGTGTATGTGTATGTGTATGTGTATGTGTATGTGCATGTGTATGGGAGTGTGTAGGTTGTGTCTGGATCTCTGGATTTACGTCTCCACCAAGTCACCATCAGGTTTTTAATTCATAAGTCACTTAATACCAGATGACTTGTACTTTCCTCATCCGTAAGTCACTTGCTACAATGTGAATAAAATTCTATTCAATTCTTAATTCACTTACCAGCTTAAGATTTTTTTTTTTAATTCATAAGTCATTTGGTAGCTTGTGAATTATGAAAAATTTAATTCATAAGTGACTTGGTAACTTATGACTTATGATTTATTTAATTCACAAGTCATTACTGACTTATCAATAAATTTTTTTTTAATTCACAAGTCATTACTGACTTATGAATCAATTTTTTTTTAATTCACAAGTCACTTACTGACTTATGAATTAAAGTCAAGAGTTAAGATAAAAGTGATTTAAGACTTGGCAACCCTGATCTCCACCAACGAAAGATAAGGATAAGCCGCAAGAGTGGCCGCTAACCGATTGATGGTGTGATCTTGTCATGTACCTACTAACCAACTGCACCGGCTATGTACAAGGTGCAACGGTCGAGTTGGTACATGACAAGTTCAGCTGAGCCATCGGTGAAGGTGAAATTGGACAGTCGATTGCAGCATTGGACATAGAGAAGACTTTGGAAGAGAAAAAAAAAAACAAAACTGGAATATTTATGTAGGTATCTTTGATGGTTCTAAACAAATTTCGATTAAGCCTGATGAGTTATTAAACAAAATGTTAAAAAACAAAAATACATCGGTTCCGTTCTATTGTTGATCATTTCGCCATCGGCTGTAAAAAAGCGATGGCGAAATAATAAAAATCTATATAAACGAAAGCGAACTAATCGAAAAACGAAACGAGCCAAATATAAAGTAATCGAAGGCCAAATGATCTTCAAACGAAACGAATGCAAAGCGAAGTGAGAAATATTAAAAGATAAATAAACTAAACAAGCGAAAAATTTAACAACAAAATGCGAAAAAACAATAAACGAGATAAAAATGCCGTAACGAAAACTGCATTTGTCCAGCCGGTCCCTCAAAAAGGCGAATCTTCCTCCCCTTCCAATTACCGTCCAATTGCACTAACGTCCCTTCTTTCCAAGGTCATGGAAACGTTGATAAATCGTCAACTTATGAAATATCTTGAAGAACGAAAGCTTCTTAATGACCGTCAGTACGGCTTTCGTAGCAAACGGTCCACTGGTGATTTGATGGCTTATCTCACCGAAAAGTAGAACCAATTATTACATTGTTTTGGAGAAAGTCAGATTATTGCGCTTGATATTTCTAAAGCATTTGATAGAGTTTGGCATCAGGCTCTTTTATCGAAAATGCGTGCTTTTGGTATCGATGAGTCTCTTCTTCGTTGGATTAGAAATTACCTTTCCGACCGTTCAATACAAGTTGTGTTGGATGGCTTCAAGTCTGATACCCACTTCATAAATGCTGGTGTGCCCCAGGGCTCCGTTTTGTCTCCGACTCTCTTCCTCATTTTCATTAATGATCTCTTGTCTGAAACTTCTAATCCGCTTAACTGTTTTGCTGACGACTCGACCCTCAGCATTTCATATTCGTTTCCAAATTCACGTCCCTGTTCTTCGGATGTGGAACTGGAACGGTTGCGTATGATAAGCTCAGTGAATTCTGACCTTGACAGCATTGTTTCATGGGGTCTTATGAACCGAGTAGAATTCAATGCTTCGAAAACTCAATGCTGTCTCTTGTCGTTGAAGCTTAACATTCCCCCATTGCCATTATCCATGAATGGTACCTGCATCGAAGAAACCGAAAAGCTGTCAGTACTCGGTATGTGTGTAAACGATGATCTTCGTTGGAATGACCACATATTTGAAGTCGCCAAAAACGCTGCTAAATGCTTAGGTTTTTTAAGACGATGCAGGAAATTCTTCACCCCCTCTGATCTGGCTACAATTTATAAGGCCTTCATCCGCCCAAAACTGGAGTATAACTTTCATATCTGGTCAGGTGCTTCTCAAACATCCTTGCGCCTACTTGATAGGGTACAAAATAGAGCGTTAAAATTGATAGGTGATAGTTCAATCGTAGAATCGATTGATTCTCTTGAACATCGTCGAAATGTTACCTGTCTCACACTCTTTTATCGCTTTTTTCACAAACAGTGCTCTAGTGAAATAGCCAGCTGCATTCCTCCCTTGAAACAATTTAGCCGCAACACCCGCCTCGCTAGGAATGCTCATCAGTTCTGCCTTGAGCCCAACTTCGGGCGTACAGTCAAGTATAGAGATTCTTATTTTAGTCGCACCAACCGAATGTGGAATGCTTTACCTGGCTCTGTGTTTCCCTTGCATTACGATTCACAAAAGTTCAAAAGCAACGTGCATAGGTGTCTCCTTTCAAATCCTCTCCTATTTTCCTAAATGCTCGCACTGTGTTTTATAACATTAAAAGGGTAGTCATAACCCCTTGATGAGCGCGTTAATTATAAAAAAAAAAAAAAAAACCTGATTTTAGCTACAATCAATACACGAGGTAGGACATGATTATCTCTGTAATTTATTGTTATGATTCCTGTACGTTTAATGCATTCTTCTTCAAATGAATGAGACATAAATGAGTGCAATCCTTTTCCTTTTCTTGAAGGCGGTTTGACAGATGTTACTGTCAAGCAAAAATCATCCGTACGCAAACCTTGAGAATCACTTTGGAATATTTTACAAATCAGATTCCAAACTTCTTCGAACTTTAAAAATGAACAATCTTGGAAATTTATCCAGCCATTTCCTCGTTTGACGTTAAGGCCGTGTGTGAATTGCGTTAAAACAATTATTTTAACCAAGATTTCTGCGTAGGTTAAAACAATTTCCCTCGATAATTTAAGAAATTTCCCTGAAAAAAAATTGGTTTTCTTTTCACGGAAAAATAATTTCTCTTACAAAACATATTTTTAAGAAAACAGGGTTAATAAAAAGTCTCTGAAACTGAAAAAAAATCTTTTTTATTTATTGTTTTTGATTCTAATGTCATATTTTAAAACAACATTCAAAAATATTCAAACAAAATTCCCATTTTGATTCATTTATTCGGTGTAGTTACACTGAAAATTAGTTTTCATGGCTGATTTTTTTCATACATTTCAACAAAACAATAAATTCGTATTTGGTTTAGAAAAATGACAAATTTAAAGTATTTTGTATTAATTCTTGTTTTTTTCATCCAGACTTATCCTAATTTCAATTAGTTTTATTTTTTTCGTGAAACCCTACAAAACGAAAGCATTGAATTTATACATATACGTATATTTAAATTAATTGATTTCAAACTAACATTTAATGTATGGTTTTCCAGCCTTTCTTCGTTTTTTTCTTGATTCATATTTCGTTGTTTGAATTGAATGCAAAAGCAAGGTCAAATTTCTCTATCCCTAGAAACGTCAAATTTTAACACACTTTAACCTGCTCCACAGCTCAATAAATTTTAACCCATTTTATTCACCTCATTGGTGTCAAATTTTAACGCGGGTTAAGTTTTAACACACATTTTAACGCAATTCACACACGGCCTAAGACTCTTATCACAGAAAGTTACCACAGAAAGTTCTGTAACTGTATGCTCAATCATGTCTTCAATAGCTTTTTTGATCAAAGTAGTTGGTTCAACATTATACGAACTCACTCTTTCGGCATGTTAAGTTAAATCTCTCAAGCTCCACATCGCTCCCGATATGAATTTTCTAACAACTTTAAAAAAAAAACAACAAAACAAGTAAAAAAAACAGCTCAAAATAAAACGAAAGTATTTTTTTTTTCTTCTTATTTATTATTTACCCATATCTTTGTTTTTGTAGAATAATCGTTTCCGACTAAGACTGCTACTCTCGGGTACATTTTTATAATGGAGCTTACCTCCGCCTCTGTTAGAACACCTTGCTGCAATAGAGCATTTTGTAGTCGAAATCGTTCTTCTTTTTCATCATCGTCGTCCGAATCGGGCTGCTTTTCATGGAAGGCAATTCGGAATGATGGATAAACGGGTTCCACTACCTCCAAACTACAGTAGTCACCCATTTTCTTTAATTGTTCGTCACTTAACTGCTGAACACAGCGTTTCGGGAGATACACCAAACAATTCTTCAACTCTACCAAGATCTGCTCTCCATAAAAAGTGGTCACTCTGCGAGCTTGAATGATGTTATGTTTTGCCTTTAGTTGAAGGTCTTTCAAACTTTTTGTAGGCTTGCTTGAGGGTGTGATAGTCACAATATTATTTATCTCGTTTAAAAAGGACATTTGAAGATATTTTAAAAGAATTATAAAACTCAAATCAAAAGAAAAAGTCACAACGTAAACGTATAGTACCTAACACTCAAGTATCAAAAATTGAACTGATGACTGATCACGAAAACCAAACGCAGTCAGCTTTTATACTCTCTAACTCTTCGATGTAGTCAAAAAAATATTTTTATCTGATCAAGAAACTCGTTTTTCTTTTCCAAGTATTCAATTTGAGTCATAAACTGAGCCAACCACTTTATCAATCGAATTTGTTACTTTTCCTTTGCTTCGGTCTTTCGTAAACCAAACTTATTTGAGTATCTGATGAGAACATTACCGTAATGTTAAATTATTTATGTTTATTAGTTTGTTTTTATTACAAAAAAAAAAACACTTCAAACACTCAGAGACGACTAGGGAAAAAAGAATGCAATCGGAAAGAGCTGCCCATCAACGCCAAGTTGTAGCTACTCCGTTGCCAGCTCCGCAGCAAGAGCTGCCGAATAATCAAGCTCCGGAAATAGGTCATCCGGTTGTTCGGGCAACAAAACAAGAAAAGTGATGAGGTCGATGTACTTCGAAAAGAAACTGTAGATAAGTAAGAAGGGAAAAAGGTAAGGAAAAAAAGACAAATAAAAGTGGGAATCATTTTAGTGTTTTTGGTGCGCATGTTGTTGATTTTTATGAAAGACAAATAAAAATAAAAAAGAAAACTTGATTTTAGTCTTTATATTTATTGGTTTTCGTCATACGTTAATGTATAACACTTCTCACAACTTTGTTTTAATTTTAGAGAGCGACGCGTTTCGGAACGATGTTTGATCTTCTTGGCTTTCTTCGGCAACTGGTTCGTCTTTCGTTCGTTTATCGTTCGTCTTTCGATCAGGTTATATTGGACAGCATGTCCGGACACTAAAAAACATTTTCAATTTCGGTTTTAGTATCCGGACACCACAAATAATGGCAAAGATTTTATTACATTTGTTTTTTTCTTGCGAATTGTTTAAGCTAATGATAGTTCCAACTACATTAATTACTTTCCATTACAGTAAATTAACTTCTACTTGTTCAATTGCTTACTGCTTAAAACTGTTCGCACTATTTTTTTTTTTACACAAATCGACAGCGAGGCCGCACCTTCAAACCAAACAATAAAATTATGCGTAAAGTACGCATTTCGAGTACCTGAAACCTTATATGCATGTATTTGTATATGTATAGGACACATTGAAAGACCCATGTTTGTTGACGTTAGTGGATTTTTTTTGAATGATTCATCTATTAATCGCAAAAAGGTCAATGTGTCCGGATACTAACACTGTCCGGATACTCGTGCTTTTACCCTAGTGAGTTTTCTTAAAAATAGGTTTATCATTTAGTATTTTGTCTCTTTCTGTTTTGTTTGATTTATACTATATTTCGAACTCTTCTAGAGTGTCCAATAGTCTGCCTTTGTTGTAAAAGTGCAATGGCTTGAGGTTTTTGTCGAAGCTAGTGTAGTTGTATTGGTTGTAAATGAGGTGCATTGCGTAGTTAGAGTTTGTATTTTGTTTGGGTATATGTTCTACAAACCTGTCGTGAAATGTTCTCGCTGTCTGTCCTAAGTAATATTTGTTACAGTCGTCGCATTCGATTTTGTATACCTACTCCGCAGCTTATTTTAGTTTCTTTTTTGTTTTGCTTTAGAATTTTGTGTAGGTTGTAGTTAGTTTTAAATGAGATGTTATAATGTAGTTTATCAAATTCGTTTTTAATTATTTGTGGTATCGTTAATGTTAATGTATCGTTAATGTTTTTTTCATTTGGATAAGAAAGGAAGAAAGAGGAAAGCCATCGAGAAAGGACGGAAATAATAAAATCTTTAATTGAAAAAAGTAAAAAAGTTTGTGGGTTTGTATTTTATTTTTCTAAATTATGTTGTGTTGTTGTAAGTATTCAAGCAGAATCTGACGAAGGCGACGTGACGGTTTGCTGTTGGGTTGGATTGTCCTGATGCGCTGTTGTTCGGGTCTGGTTTGCCACTGTCATGGTGTTCATATGTGTCGTTCATAATAGTGCATATATTGTGCAATGCACCGAAGGCGTTCTCAACAACGATTCTCGTTTCAGAGTGAATGTAGTTGGAACTCCTTTGCAGAGTATATCTAATAATGAGTAGGGACACTCTCTACACAAATGCAACGCCTACTACTATATTCAACAATAGGCGTGTTTTTTTCACAAGGATGTTATGTACATAACATGATATCCAGAAAAAACGCTACGTTTTTTTTTATTTGTGGGTTGGTGTTCTTTATCAGTTGTCAAACCAATATAAGTCAACAAATGAATTTTTTTTTTGCCTAATTCACACAAAAACGCAAAAAATGTTTGTTAAAAACCCAAAGCAATTGTATAGAGTGGAAAATAAAAATATTCCGCAGTGAAATTAATGCAGGTAAACAATTTTTTTTTGTTCGTTTTTTGTTAGTTTAGAAATGTCAAAAATAGGTCCGTTTACAAAGGTAACAAGAAATTTTTCTTGTTTGTTTTTGACTCTGTTTACATGCTGTGGTTGAATTCATATGAGATTGTGATTTATACATATGTGAGTTGGAAAAATTATTTTGTTACTTGTTTCAAACGAATTAAACTATTAATAATAAAAAAATAAAACCATAACCACGTTGTTTTATGTATCTTTATATAAATTTACAAATCTAGCTCTTGAAATCAATAAAATTCTAAGAATAAAAAATTTTCAGCAACTAAATTGCAGAGTGTAAGAGTGGGCATACGATTTTATTCAGTTACACATTTGTGAACAGACCCTTTGCCATCCATTTTGCTTTTGTTCGAGATACATGAAAGTTTCTAGACGCACCAACATTAAAAAATGAAAAGTCGAAAAACTCATTCGATACTCGATTAAACGTCAAAAACCTATCCCCGACCAAATCTTAACCATCCTTTTATCCATAACATCGGTTGTCGGGGATGTTGTTTTTGCTTTGCATGTAAAATGATGTTATGTATATAACAGTCTTGTGAAAAAAACACGCCTATTGTGTTGTACACACGGGTGTTTGAGTTAAGATATCATTTTTTGTGAATAGATAATGAATGAATGCACTGTGGTTTGGAAATGTAGATTGATTAAAACTTTGTATGGATGGGTTTGTTCTTTGTTCAGTTTAAGGTTGAATTTGGTTGAATAAAGTTTATTTTAAATTTATTTGAAAAACTATGAATTCCGTGAAGTTTTTAGAAAAAATTAATAATTTGGGTATGTTGAAACCTGTTGTTGATCTTCGCGACTTTCAAGCAAAAAAATATAAAATTTTGTATGCTGAAAGAAGAGCAAAACCCATTGGAGGAAAAATAGTACTAGAGTTGAAGACAGTCAAGAGTCAAGGTAATAAGGGAGAGTATGGTCGAAAGTAACGCGTAGCAATTGTAACATTGAATTTTAAAAGAAAAATAAGCCTTTATCCGCTGATTTTTAAATGTAGAATTCCTCGCTATTCGGGGCTGAATGCACCCACAAAACTTCAACTGTCAAAGAACTGTGTGTGTCATGAACTGTGCCAAATATAGTTCAAAAGGTGGAGTTTGTGTATGAAAGCACATTTTTTTGGTGGTTAGTTCTGGAATAAATTTTTTTGAATAATGAATTTTCATTTTTTACATTTTTATTTTACTTCATTTTATTTCAAATTTAATGGTAAAAGTGCTTTTGTAAACGACGCATTAGATTTCGAATAAAGTTCATATTCAATCAAAGAAACGAGATGTGGACAGTTGTAACATTTTTTGAGTGGACAATTTTAACACATTACAACCGTCTACACGAAAAAACCAACTCTCCAATGCGTTTTTTAATCTTCAGTGAGTATTCTCTTTCGCAAAAAATATGCCACGACAAAGAGTAAGAAGAACCTCCAGAGGCATGTTTACAAAAGAAATTATTGTGAAAGCAGCAAAAGAAGTCCTAAAAGAAGGAAAATCTATTCGAAGTGTTTCAAGAGCTCACAACCTGTGTCACGTCACACTCAGTCGTTTTGTTCAAAAAACCAAATTTTTTAACGACTCCGGTGAGAACGCTGATTATTCAGATGTTATGGGTATAGGCCTCACAATCGAGTTTTCACCGATGATAAAGACGCACGTATTATTTATTAGGTTTATGTATATTATAAATATATAATATAATAAATAATATTTGTAGTTATAGCCTCGTATCAAAATGGAAGAATGATCGAATAGTGAAAATAATACTGATTGCCTCATTTGCGAAATAATCGGATGTAGTTCTAAAATAAGCGGTGAACTAGGAGACATTAAAAAGTCACTAGAGGAATATCAACACTGAAAGCTGCTTCTGAGGAAATAACGGATGGACTATCTCAGTTAGCTACGTGCATTCAGTAGGCAGACAAAAACATACCAATAAGGGACGCATTAATTCTTATTTAAAAAAAAGAACACCGCATCAACATGCTCTCTACCTAAAAAAAAACTTCGACCTGCAACTTTAACTAATTTCGATTTTAAAATAAGGTGCTTTTTATGTGTAAAAAAGCGGATGAAATGGAGGAAAGAAGATATTCCAAATCGTTAAGACAAAAAATCAGCTACCTCACTACTTCTGATTTCAAGAAAACTGTTTTGGATTTGGTAAGTGAAGTTAAAATTGAATATACATGGAATTTTCATAGGAGAATTGTATGTGTATTACATTTAGTAGCTCAGGAGGCAAAGTGTCACTCCGATTGTTACGTACGTTTAAGAACTACATACCTTAAAACAGACCCAGAGGGAGAAAAAAATTCATCCAGTAACAGTACAAGTAGATGCAGCAATGGAGCAGATTTTCAAATATATTGAAGAAAATGATGACTGTCAATTTTCACTTGCAGTATTAAAAAGTATTGTAACAATTGACAATATTCCTGACGACGAAACATTGAAAATGAGATTATTGAATCATGAATGAGGATAATATTGGGACTGTCGCAAAGTGCAGCTGTTGTAAGCCGAAAAACATTATCAAATGGACGTGTTGAAACTGCATAAATACTTTTCCCCTCAATTTTGGTTGGTACCAATTCTCGATGGCTGCCGTTCTTAATACTAAATTTTTTTGACGACTTCCATCCCAAGAAACTTGCTCCATATTTATTCTTTTATATTTCCCAAGGTATTTTGACTTTTTTTTTTGGCGTCCTCTTTTTTGCTCCATTGGCACAAATCATACACAATATTTTTTGCCCATAATCCTTCATCGGAATCTTGGTACGGGACAGAATATCCATCTAGGCTACGTATATTTGTTAAGCATATATAGCATTTGTGGTTTCCAGCAGGTTCTTAGCCCAATAAATATGCCGGACATCCAACTGTATCATTGGAAATAGGTATTTGATTTGTTGGCTCTAATTTTTCTTATGGCTTCTTTGCCTTTTTCTTGTTTTCTTAAATTTATTTTTTGTATTCAAGCCCCTCCAGTTTTCTTCTTGTTGTGAGGCTGCAATTATATTTTGCTCATTTGTACAGGGCTCATTTACTGAAACATTTTCTGCCAATTTATTTTAATTTTTTTCCATTTTTGCCTCAATTATTTTCGTCCTGCCGTTTAAATATTCAAAAGATTTTTGCAGGAATACATCAGCAGTTCAGCACGCATTGGGGTCGAGCAGTTCTTCAAAATCAAACTTTTTAGTTTATTAAACTCGCTTTCTGATGATGCACTGGAAGCAGGAATGCGGCCGAACCCAAATTAATCTCTCTTGATGCATGACTACAATGGTATCAGTGCTACTGCTTTCAACAGTCGACTGCTCAGTTCTGGCATTGAGTGGGCATTTCCCCTATCACCAGTTTCCTCCTTTACTTTCGACCTCACTTTTTCTTCGATTTTTTTTTCTCAAATTTTAACCATTCATTGTGGTTTTGGCTTTTCGTCAGGGGTTCATTGGTTGTACCTTGCTCAAATGTCAAATCGGTGATCTTCTTCATTATGGTAATCATTCTGAGATATTAGTTTCTTTAAATAAACTTTTTTCTTTTGAGTTGTCGTCAATTGCCCATCTTCTAAGACTCCTTCCGTGAAACCAAGAGTTGCAAACAGGATTGCCTTTATAATTTTTTTTGCTTCTCTTACACTTATTTCTTGCCAAAATAAGTTGTCCGATTGAGGCCATATTAAATACTTTCACTCGTCTTGGTGTATTTCTTTTTGAAAAGAACGAGGCATACCCTTTTTAAAAATGAGCGTTGTCGATCCTTATATATGTCTTTGGAAGAGGGTCTTCCAAGCATGCATCGGCATAATCTTCAATAGTATAACATCCATTGAAAGCTCTTAAGACTGCGGCTATTAATGCTTTCGCACCGTCTCACATTGTGACAATTCGCATAATTAGCAGGATTTAATTCAAAAATCGACATGCGCCAATGTAAACAAAAACAGTTTTTTGCTTACAACAAATTTTCCCACTAAATAACTGTAAAAAAAAAGAATTATGATAAAGTCAATTACAACGGCAAAAAATGACCTCAAACTTCACATTAGCTGCAGTTGTTGATACGCAAGGTCAGTTTATAGAGCCAGTTTTTTTTATTATTAAAGTGATTAGTGTGATTTAAAGTGAAAATAAAATTTTTTTAAATAGATACATATTATCTTGCAAATTATAAAGGAAAGTTGTTGTGATATATAATATGTTTTTGTTCAAACAAAGTTCGTTAAGTAAACTTAAATTTTAAAGAAAAATATGCATTTTAAGAGTTCTTTACGAGAAATGTATAGTTTATCAGTGTTGTTCAAGTCGAAGGCTTTGTTTCTTAAAAGCTTAGTAAACTAGAAACAAAACTGCGTTTAAACTTTTTGCGCACAGGTGCGACACCCATACTAAATTCAGGATGATAACCAAACTTATGAAAAAAGAATTTTACGAAGTTTGGATTTCTAAAGTCAAAGAAAAGCTCTTGGATGCGGTTTTTTCATTCTTCTTGGATTTGTTAAAGGCACAACCGAATTGATCCAGTTTGAAGTAGCTTCTATTCAACAACAAATTAACACCACACTTCCTGTTGAAATTAAGAATGAGAGCTTTTACGTCCTAGTGAAACCGATTTTTTGCTAACAGCATGATCGATGGCAAAGTTTGTACAGCGTTATCGTCTATAACCTCTTCATAACAAACTTGTTACATTTGGGGTGCAAGACCTTCTGAAATGAACAACCCAGCCGCTCTTTCGACAAAACCTGTTGACCATCAAGCAATGTGACTCGGATTAAGTCCCCTTCAATACTGGATAAGATTTATGGAGTGTTTCCTTCACATCGCGTATAGGCTAGATATAAAAGTATGGCAGGTTAAAACCCAAGAAGGTAAAAAAAAAGTCAAAAAAAAAAAAAATTAATCCAAAAGAGGCCTAGAAGTGTTTGCCTAATTCGCACAAAAACGCAAAATATATTTGTTAAAAACCCAAAGCAATTGTATAAAGTGGAAAATAAAAATATTCCGTAGTCAAATTAATGCAGGTAAACAATTTTTTTTGTCCGTTTTTTGTTATGCCGTTTTCGTTTGCTAAAAATAGAGTACTCTTTCATTTTTAGAGTACCCTACTTTTTGACAATTCAAACGAACATGAAATCAGAGTACTCCGTTTTTGTCAATGTATGTGTGCGTTTGACATATAGTTTGCTTTCAATGCAATTGACTACGTTCAGAAACATATCTCTGCGTATTTTATGAGCAATTTAGTAAATATTTGGAGTAAAAACTGACAAAAAGAACTTATAACTAAAAAAGATACGTAATAAACTTCATAAATGTCCAGACTGATTTTATACAAAGGTAATTTAAGGCAATAAGAATTTTTTTGAGCTCGGACCAACAACAAAAACAGCATTGACAAGTTGTGCAAACCAAAACCGATAGGTTTGTGAACGCCCGCGTTGATACCGTTACTATAAACAAATTATTAAAATAATTTAAAATTATGGAAGCAGCTATTGACTTAAAGGATTACCAAATTGTGACCAAAGCTGAAAGGGGAGCACTCCTTATAGAAAATGAGTACATTTTGTTGGAAAATCAAAGAAGTGAGTATGGTGCTGCATAAAAAAGGTATTCGAGGTAAAACTTGCTTTTTTTCAGCTCATAATATAATAAAAGTTGTGCACAACAGTGTTGCAGCATTTTATGGACTGCAAGAACTCAATTTTGATCCTCCTGTTGAAGCTGTTGAAGCAATGGTTAGTATATTTATATCAATCAGTACATAGTTATAATTCTTTGTGTGTGTTACAGGTAGCAGATTGTTCGGTGGGAGAAAACATGAAGTGGGATGTTCCCAAAACGAGGTACCTATTGAACTTATACAGTTCTTTGATGGACTAGGTGGGCCCACTGAAACAGTTCAGAACAAGAAAACTTTTGTGGGAATATATAGCTCACAAAATAAATGAAATTTTTTTTTTAATGTCACTCCAGTGCAGGTGGAATCGCGATACAAATGTGTCACCAGAAGAACAAAAAAGGCGGTTGAGAACAATAACACAAGTGGTGCTGTACGTGACGAAACTCCTTTCGACGATGAGATTCGTGACAATGTTGCACGTGATGATTCCATCTGCATTGACACAGGACTGTCTCCTGCTAAGATTTTCAAAATATCTGATATGTTTCCCGCGACTTCGCCATTGTGTTCTCAACCGTCGACAAGTAGAATATTTCGGCCGATAGCACAGCGAAAGGATTCAACACAATCATCCACTTCATCACCGGTGGCTTCATTAGATGATCAGTACAGATGATCAGTCAGTCCCAGTCTGATGGTGGAGAAAATGAAAATGTTGTTCGCCGAAAAGTCCCGAAAAGGAAAAACAATGAATCAATGTTTGAAATTCTGATGAAGCAGAGGGATCGGAAATTTCAAATCAAAGAGGAGGCCAGAGTTAAAAGAGAGGAGCAGAAAAACGACCGTCATCGGAAGAAAATCCTCCTCATAAAGGAAATCTTGGCAAAAACCAACAGGAGTAAAGAGTGACGAAGGGAAGAAAAGTGTGAAAAAAGTAAAATGTAAATGTTTTACTATGTAAATAAACCTTTAATTAATTAATTTCGTTTTCAACTATTGTGTTATTAGGTTTTACAAATTGTGTTATTCGTAGTACGAATTTGTTGCGACGGGCCTTGTGATAGGGGGGAATAAAAGACCTTCTAAAAGACTTCAACATTATCAATTGCAGGAAAGTGAGCACACCGATCGATCCAGGAGCCCAGGTGAAAAATTGTGATGATTGCAAATATTGTTCTTATATTGACAAAACATTATATCAGTCTTTAATAGGGTCATTAAATTTTCTAAGTATAAATACACGCCTTGATATTTCTCATTCGGTCATAAGATTATTTCAATATTATATGAATCCACACAGTGGACACCTTGCTGCAGGAAAGCATTTATTAAGATATCTTTCTAACACAATTCATTATCAGCTTATTTACAGAAAAACTGGAATGGAATTATTTGGCTACACTGACGCTGATTGGGGTGGTAACAGTGACGACCGAAAATCTTTTACGGGTCACGTTTTCTTTTTGGCTGGCAGTCCGGTGTCCTGGGAGTCCAAAAGCAATCGACGGTAGCCCTTAATAGCACTGAAGCGGAATACATGGCGCTCTGTTCATCATCGAAGGAGAGTGTGTTTTTTTGCAAAGGCATTGAGAGATTATTTTCAACGAGATTCATGGAGGAACTTAAACTCTGGTGAGAGTAGTGGTAATAGAGAAACCAATTGGAAATACAGCAAGCAAATGGAGTTCATGAGGAACCAAAATAATCAAAAAAAGATAAAAAGTATTGTCAGCAGTTTCAATGCGGCTATCGACATTGATTCATCATCAGCGTTTGCAAGAGAATATACAAGCATCATCATCCCACAAAAGTTTGCAGAGAAGAAGTCCACACACAGATCAAATGAAGCTACCTCTCTTTGCAGCACAGATGACCCTCGACCTCGACCGTATGCCATGGAGGTCATCGGAGAGCCTATATCTGGTCTCTTAGATAGCGGTGCTAGCACCAGTTGCCTGGGCTTCGATGGCTACGAGTTTCATCGCCGGCACAGTCAGAACTATGCCAGACTCTCTTCTGAGGTCAAAACTGCCGACGGGAGGTCAGTTATAAAAGGAACACGAAAACCATTCCCCAATATTTGGTGCCATCATTGCAGCAAAGACTGTACCTCGGGATCGACTTCTGGAAGGAGTTCGAAATTGCTCCTCAGCTGATCTCCGAAATCTCGACAGTTCCGTGCTGAGACGAATTGGATGTGGATCCGAATGCTCACGAGCTGACGGTAGACCAATCCCAACGTATAAAAGATCCCATCAGTTTGTTTCCTTCCTCTGCCGTACAAGGCTTAGGAAAAACAAGTTTGTAGGGACATACCATCGACACGGGGGATGCAGAGCTTATAAAATAACGTCATTACCCGGCTTCTCCAGCTGTGCAGGAACTCCTGTATGAGGAGCATTGGAGCGTATGCTCAAACTTAGTGTGATCGAAGAGAGCACAAGTGCGTGGAGTTCCCCTGTAGTTTTAGTCCGCAAGCCCGGCAAAAATCGCTTGTGCTTAGACTACAGGAAGGTTAACGCCAAAACCAAGAAGGATGCATATCCAAAGTGGGGATTGCTGCTCGGAAAACTTAATGAGTCTATAAGAAGTAAGACTTTGTTATGGGACATAGCCACATAGCCCACCCAGACTATAGACATATTGTGAAGAGAATGAAGGCCTGGAATGGTGTCTTGGAAGCATGCGGAATGCCAGTTGATACTTGCAGGAAAAAATGGAAGTCGTTAAGAGACCGCTATTTGCGATTGCTGAAGAAGACAACAAACACCACTGCGGACTACATCTGGAAGCACAAGGAACAAATGGATTTCCTTAAAGAGCAAGTTAACCCATATTGGAGTAAAACAAACTTCTATAGCTTTTATGAGAATGATGAAAAAAGGTCAGCGACAGCGAGTCCAATCTCGTTTATCGAGGATGAACAATTCTTGTTAAACGCATCGAGTCCTTCCAGTCCAGATTTCGACCCACTGGTTACAATGGATCACCACAGTACATTGAGCGATCTAAAACAAATAAACAGACAAAATTCATCGATTTGTACCGATGAACAGTACTTGTTACACACCTCGAGCCGGCAATCCTTGACTTCGAACCACAGATCTTAACGGATGACCACAAAATCAGCTCAAAGCAAACACATCGATATCAAGATGCATTTTGTTCGAGATGTCTATGAAAGAAAAGAGATCACAAATTTAGTAGGTAAGTAATCTATAAATTTTGATTTTTGTGATTTTAAGAAATTTTGTAGGTCTTTCCGAGTTCAGGCAATTGCTAAAAGCACCACCAAGAAAATCTGGCTACAAAAATAGAAAGCAAGGAAGAAGCATTAGGTATTGCGACGGAACGAGATCAGCTTTCAAATAAAGATTGATTACTAGAAAAGTTGCTATTAAAAAATCTAATAAAAAACACATGAGACAAGATTTGCAGGTTATTTCCACGTCGAAATTCGAAATTTCAATGACTCTTGAAATTGATGGTGTAATGACAGATGAGGAGTCTGAAGATAATGTCCAAAATAATGTTCGAACCATGGAAGAATTGACAAAAAATCCGGTCGAAAATGAATTCATTTTAGTAGAATTCAGAGGCAAGAAGAATTTCTTGTATTACGTGGCGCAGGTTTTAGCAGTGGAAGACGATGAATATGGTTGCATATGTGATAAAAAAAAATCCATATGTAGAAAATAGAAAGTGTTTTTGTTAATTTTTGTAAGCAGTGTTAGTGCTGTTGCGTTAAAAAATAAGCGTTACTTTTTTATCAATTTAACGCCATTTGTTAAGCTCAATCTACGGACTTCAAAGTTTGTAATTCAGTTTAATTTGTTTGGTTAAAATAATTCTTAAAATTTAAGTATCTAGATTGTTGAAGTGTTTTGAAGAGGTGGGCCTAATAAATCGTCGGCTGAGTTCTATCTTGTTCAATAGGCCATTTTTCACGAAATTGAGTTAGGTATGCAGTCTTCATAATTTGGGGGCGCTCTTTCGTTTGGCGCAAACCATTTTGTTCTATCTCTTTTAGTTTTCAAGTTATGGAAAACTGCTTTGTTCCATAGGACACATTTCGAACTGTTTTGGGTGTTATTTTTGTTCAATATACCACTTTTGATTCGTTCTGTATTACGATGAACAATACAAATTCCATATAAAAAACGACTTCCTTATTGATTTAAATTTATAACTTTTTTAAAAGAAAAGAAAAACATCTAGTGTGACTTGTTTTAAAACTAAAATTGTCTACGCTTGCAGAAAAAATCTACTTCCAAACAGTAATCTTCAAATATAATAAAAAAATTTCGACCTGAACCTTAAAAATCGATTGCAAAACATTTTGAAAATTGGACATTGAACAAGATAGAACTCAGCCGACGAAACGTATATTGCAGTAAATTTAATGTATTGTGGTTGTGTAAGTGGTTTTCTAAGGAGTAATTGGATGTGCTGTGAGTGTTTAAAAACTTTTGACTACCCAAATTTTTTACTGTTTACTTACTTTTTTGTTTTTACTTAGATTAGGTATAACAGTTTCAAATCAAATGTTATGGATGGTGGTACATATTGGCTATTGGGGAAAAAAAATGCATTGAAGTACTGCACACTAAAGTGTAAACAAACTTACCTGGGATTTGTCGATCCTACGTCGACTGGATTTTCCTGGCAAATGCTGAGAAACATAGCTAGAGTTCATAAAAAAGTAAAAAGAAAAGAAAAATTAGACAAAAGAATCAATAAATTTCAAAACAAAAATAAATGGAATGAAAATTAAAATAATTAGCTACCAACCGCGGTTTAGAGTTTCGAAAAGTAAACAAGCGTCACTTGTCACAAAGAAGCAGATAAGAGAAGAGAAACCGAAGATTGGGTAGAGAGTATCTCTATGGCAAGTGGAACTTGTCTCTGCAACCACCGCCGGTAGTTGCTGTCGCCTTTACTATTAATGAAGTGACGGTAGGGTACGAGTTTTTTGTGGAAAATAGAATATTTTTATATTATGTATTTAGGTATTTATTTGTTATAATTATTTATTTAGTATTTATTTATATATATTTATGGTGAGTGTTAATTATTTTAGTTATTTATTTATTTGTTATGTTCTAGTGTATCGTTATGTATGGCTGATGTGCGCATCTATTTATGTATTGTATGTGAATAGGCAGTTTATGTCAAGTTAAGTATTTTATGTATTTATGTAAGTATTTATTATTGTAGTGTAAGTTTATATGGGTACATTATGTATTATTTTGTAATTATTTTAGGTCAAAATAAAAATAAAAAAGAAACGGCACCACATCTTTCCCACTAACGATGCCACGGCACTGTGATTCAGCCTGGCATCATCTCGCAGAGGCTGCTGATAGTGAATGATGTGGAATGTGGATGGCAAAACGAACCGTTCGACTTTGAACATGGACAACAAAGTCATGTTCAAACCGTGAATTAAAGCCGATGGACAAGTGGAAAAAATCCAGTGCGATTGTTTAAATTTTGATAAAGTAATTTTTATGTAAGTTAGTTTATTTTTCTAGGTATAAATGTGTTATTAATTTATTTAAAATATAAAAATTGTTTAGTGAAGTGGGTTATTCTGAGAGAAAAGAAAAAACAAGGAAAAAGATACTGACGGCCAATTTGTGCAGCACATATATACATACATACATTCAAATCAAAAATACTACGGGTGAGTTTGAATTTAAATTTCTTAGAGCGAGTATAAAGTGGATTTTTTTTTGTTAGTTCTGGGGGTCTAGCCTAGTTGGCAAATTTAGTATCGCAAAGGGAAAACTGGCAGGAAAAAAAGAAAAAAAACCCAAAGATTGTGGAACAAAAGTCCATACGAGCCTGTGGGTACCCAGGCCGACAAGTAACCCTAAAATTGTATCCCAGAGCCGTGGTTATTTTTTTTTTGCCCCATTGTGTTGATTTTTTTTTTGGCTCGAAGTAAATTTTGTTTACATTTATTTACACAATTAAATTAATTCGTGCAAAAACAAATGAATGTATGTTTGTCATACGACAACAACGAGATTAAAGAACAAAAACATTGAACACAGTGCAAGTGGCCAAGTACAAGGGCAAGGCCAGGTCCGGCCTGAGGTGAAAAGCGCCTGAAGGGCCCCACCCTATTAATTTTTGTTCCTGCGTTGCCGTTCGTATTATTAAGTGTCCGGCGTGATTTTTTTTTTGTTATTTATTTATTTATTTCATTTTTAGTCATTTTTTTATATTTATTTTACATTTTTAATTTTTCTTATACCATTTTTACTCGTTCTCTTTCACATTTTTTTATTTGATATTTCTGCTTTTTGGTGTGTCAAAATTGTGTTTTTTTTTTTTTGAATTGATTGTCTTCCTTATCTACTCTTAGGCTATTTTGAGTTTTTTGTTATGAGGCCACGTTGCCACATCCGCTACAGGGAGCTCCTTTTAGGCAGGAACAAAAGTAGGTGGGTGAAAGCAATCCCAGTGTAGCCAAGGGGATAAAGGGATCGGTTGAGGTTGAAAAAGGAAACCTAGAAGATACAATAAAAATACAAAAAAAAACATAAAAACATAGAAAAACATAAAAGTATAAAGTAGGATTAAGGTTTGCTTTAGGTTTTAGGATTGTTATTTATTATTTCTTTCTGTTAATTTATTATTTTCTGGTTAGTGTTTTGGAGTTGTTTAGAGTTTTAATTCATCTTTGTTTAAATTTTAGTTTCATTTTGGTTTTCATTTGAGTTATTTATTTTTCGTTTCGCGCATTGGTTTTCATTTTTTGTTTGTTAGTTTTTTGTTTATAATAGACATGTACATCACGCCGATGTTTTGAAGAACAGGTTTTCCTTTTTTTGCGATAAACAATGATGGCGTGCTAAGCACGATTCCAGGGGGATGAGGAGGTTGGAGATGCATAGTTGGTGATTGGTTTCACCGGACAGCAGTGATCGTCATCGGGGAACTCGACAACATGGCCGACCGAGTTCCATGGTTGGGTGGGCTACAGGCCTCACTGAAATTTCACCTCGCAGTGCCTGAAGTGTGGTAAGGTTTTTGTGGTGGTGGTTTTTTTTGGCACGATAAGTATATGTTTTTGTAATGTGGTTTCTGTCTGGCGAAGGGGCAAGATCCCCCTAATCCGGCGAGCTGAGCCGCGCATCGCAAGCGTGCCAGGTCGGTTCGTCACGACACTTCCTTTTCCCTTCCTTTTCGATTTCCGTTCCCTTTCTTTTCTTTTCACTTTTTCCTTATCCTCTTATTTTTCCTCTTCCCGCTTTCCTGCTTTTGGTTGTTTTACCTCTCCCATCCTAATGTCATCCGCCTGTCAAATTTCCTTTCTTTTCTTTTCCCTTTTCTTTTATCCTTTCCTTTCCTTTCACATATTCCTTTCCTACCTTATCTTTTTGCCTTTACCTATTCCAATCCTCTACCTCTCCCAATCCCTACCTTCATCCAACTACCTTTTCCCAAACCTTCATACCCCTCCATATTACACAAACACCACACTTTAGGTAACTGATTTGGTTTGATTTTTATTTCCGTAGCATAATTTTCACTAAGCATTTAGATACGTATGTACGTATATTGAGTATAATATATTTATTGAATATATATTTATTTTATTGATATAAAATACTCGTATCTTAAGAAAAAAGAGAGTAGGCATAACTATTACAATTTATGCTATTAAATTAAGTTAAAATAATTTGATAACAAATAAGAAATTTATAGAAAAACAAAGAAGAAAAAAATAAGAATATAAGTATAGACTAGACATACTCGCAAAATTATTGGGCCAAATGTATTTATTTAGTTAACGTTCTCGGACGTCCAGGGTTGGGCTTAAATTCTATCCTATGTTCGTTTTTTGACTTTCGGATGATATTTCCAACAGTGCTCTTTGGAATATTCAATAACTTAGCTATTTCTCTTTGCGTCTTCCCTTTGGCATCATGAAAAATAACAAGTTGCCTCTTGTCGAAAGAAGTATTTTTGCTTTTTCGTCCCATACTGCAAAAAATGCGTGTTAAAAAATGTAAACAAATCAATTCAATCGACTAATTTAACGAACCTGAACGACTACACAATTGTTTTTTTTTCCTGCACTCAGTTTGAAATCCTAACTCTACTCTGTCAAATGAACGAATGAATACTTGACCCAATAATTGTGTGATGTTGTTTTTCTTACAGTGCAGTTAATTGAGTAAGGTAACGGTAAATTGAAGAACGAGAAGAATTGTCTTTAGCACTATTAAAATCACAATGGTGCAAGCAATAGATGAATTGCAAACCGGTTGCACTAAATTTTGAGTGTATATTTTTTATGGACTATTGCTTTTAACCCTTAAACCCTACCCTGGGGTCCAGCGCCATTGCAAACATTTACTAATTTTCGAGTGGTGCAGTTGAAAATATTTGAGCTTCAGGGTCCCATAGACCCCAGGGTAGTGATAGTAAAAGTTTCTGAACAGTTTGACAGTGTTTAAAGACGAGCGAAAAGATGGCCATTGGCTATGTTTTATGGGATCTTAAATATTGTTGGTGTGAATTCGTATGTCCTCCTCAAAATAGCGTCCGATAAAATTCAAATGAGTCGAAATTTCTTAAAAAACTTAGCCTTGGAACTCATTAAACCCCAAATGGAGGAGAGGTTTACTTGGCCAACTTTGCCATCCAATCTCCAGGTAATCATTGGAGATATTTTAAAAAAGAATCGACCTGTGGCTGAGTCAACATCTTCAGTCACTACAGAAAATAGATGTGCCGTGTGTCCACGAGACAGAGACCGCAAGACCAAAATACGATGCACCAGTTGCCGAAATCCACTTTGTGGCGAACATAGCCACTCAGTGTGTCATAATTGTCTAGATGTAAACTTTTAAAACATTTTTCATAATTAAACATTCCTTTCTTTTATGTTAGTAAATAAAATTTTTGATTAAATTGTTTTTTTTTTTATGAAATTCCTAAGACCCCAGGGTAGCAATAGTGTTTCTCCCAGGATGGGTAGGGTTTAAGGGTTAAATATAAGTTTTGACCCAATAATTTTGTGAGTAACTGTAGATACACACAAAAATAAATATAAAATTTTTAAATATGATCCTTATTCCCGGACACAACGCCGAGGAAAAGGCCTTCAACTCACACAACGCGCGCCGGTTAAATATGAAATTACACCCGGATACAACCTCAGGAAAGGTTTGAATGTACAGATGGCAGGCCCTAGTGAGGAAGTTAGGAACTGCGAAATTTTATTATGACGCAGTGCTTCGATGTGGCACATGCTCCATGGAAACCAAAAGTAAAGGAGTTTTTATAAAACTCCATTAAAAGTAATCAACGTATTACGGCTACCTTTAAGAAAAGAAAAAAATATATTTAGTGTCACCGGCACATGAATACGTATTTGTATGAAATTGTAAACACACGTCTTACCTGTAATCTGTTGTTGATCCGTGGCTCGTTGTTATCCTCTGTTTACCTGCAAAGAAAATAAAACGAAAATTTAAGAAACGAATTTCTACTTACGAAAATCAGAAAACCTAAAAAGAAAAAAAAAGAATAAAAACAATTGCCAAATATCAGTCATCGCTATTGCTTGGCAAAGTATGTAAGGGCCGTTTTCTTCACTATTGTTCAACTTGAAGCAAACTCTCAAGTTGGCCAACTCTAGAGTTGAGGCAAACTTGAGAGTTGAGTGACAAGTTGAAATTTGTTTTTCTTCACTTTTTAAATCTCAACTCTAGAGTTGAAATTCAAAGGTTAGCCTACTTGTGTTTTAACAAATTTCCCTGGGATATTTTTGACAGATATGGGCTTTTCAATTTTAGATTTGAATTAATTTCAAATCATTTGTTCATTCGATAGTTTTCGGTTGGAATAAACAAAAATTAAAGTTCCGGTTATTAAAGAAAAAAAGTTTTATCGTAAATTATGGCCGAAAAAAGCAACAAGTTGCCAAAAGTGATATATTCCACAGAAAAGGAAGACTGGCTCGTTGCAAATGCTTTGCAATATAGCATAGTCATCGAAAATAAAAAAACTGACGGTGCAACGAAGCGCGATAAGGACAAAGCCTGGGAAGATATTGCAAACAAATTCAATGTCGCCCCACCTGGCCAGGTTAGTACAATTTTAATTTTAACATTGCCTTATTTAACATTGTTTTTTTTTTTTATTATATTTTAGGAGAGGACTTTGAAATCATTGAGGGAAAAGTACGGCAAAATCAAACAAAATTTATAAAACAGAGTTTCGCAGAGGTCCACCAAAGAAAGATCTCCCTGCCTTGAGCGAGCCCATGCAGGAGTTATTTTAAATGTTGGTTCAGTCGACGTATGGCCTTTGTGCTTTGTGAGATGGTGGAGATGAAAAAGAAGTTCCAACTGAAACGATGATGGCAGAGGTGGAAAACTCTTGGGAGAGGGTCAACCCAGCCAAGTTGCGGAAGCCACCGAACCCTTTGCTGACCAACAGGCGTCGCAAGCAAAAAATTGATGAAATGGGACCTTCTTCAAAGTTATCCAAATTTGAGGAAGAGCGTAGGCTCCATCAAACAAAAAAACATGCGATTGAGTTGGAAATTTTGGAGATAGAAAAAGAGCGATACAAACTGGAGCGAGAGAGAGCACAATTTGACAGTGACCGTGCTTCTATCGAGTTGCAGAGGGCCAAAAACCAACTCGAATGTGATGCTGAGTTTCACAAAGCTCGGATGGAAACGCTGAAAGAGCATACTGTACAATCATGCCAAAAATCTATCCCAACAGCTGCCGCAAAAAAAGTTTATTTTTGAATTTACTAATTTTATTTCATTGGATTAATAATAAATAATAGATATTAATTTATTACGAACAAGTTTTTTTCAATTCTGATGTCTTTGTTCTTGGTCTAAAATGGACTGAAAATAAATTCGAATTTGAGACCTGGCGTGCCCAGCCGTTGCCAAAGGTAATTGATATTGCCTTAAGGATGGAACATGTGCATTACGCAACATATTGTTGAATCCGGGCATTTCCGGTGGAGTTTGGGGTTCTTTTTCATCGATGGCTATGTTGTGAAGAACGGCACAAGCAATTATAATCGCCTGCACGGTTTCAACTCTGCATCTTAACCCGGTGGTCAATACTGGAAATCGTCTTTTCTAAATTCCATAAGAACGTTCAACACAATTTCGAGTGCGAATCTGAGACTCGTTATATAAATTTTCAACAGTGTTTGAAACAGTTTGAAAAGGTGTTGCCAAGTAATTTGTGTTTGAGTAACCAGAGTCACCAACAATAATAAAGTGCTCAAATTCACCCTCTTCAAATCGTCGCCTCAAAGTTGACGAATTATACGAATATACGTTGATCGTGTGTGGAACCCTGATAAAAGTATAGAAATGCATAACTTTCATTTATTGCTTTTTGATATGTAGATTATGCCTGCCAACGAGCAACGATATCAATTATTTTCAGGTCTGCAGAAGCCACGGTCTGAACGTTTATAGAGAACCAACCATTGCGGTTCCTAAAAAGTTCTGCATCGTTACCACCAGGCGATTGGATCCTAATATGAGTGCAATCTTTTGCCCCAATTGTTCTTGGAAATTTGGCTATATCATAAAATGTACGTGCTGCTTGTAACCGTTTTCTTCGTGTTTCGGGCATGCCAACAAATTGGGGCACAAAGTTAGCGATTGCGTTTGACAACAACTTCACAATACGATGCACGGTATGCACGGTCACAAAGTATTTACTTTCACGACCAATTTCAATGGTAGGTTCATCTTTGAGAGCCGAGTAAGGCAATTCATTTAGCGTAATCCAGAATGCACCACGAGGAGGTAGAATTGCATTGCATTTCGAGTCCCAGTGAGTCAATTTTCAAAGTGTTGAAGATATTTAAGTCTCGTCAATGAATTCATCGCCCGTACGTGTGTCACTGTTGAGTACGTTCAGTTCGTCATTCATGGTCAAGAGCCGAAGTAGCTTTGGCGGTAAAACATTTTCTAGGCTTTCCCTGCTATCGTTTTAGAGGGTGCAAGTTTTTTAGTTAAAGACCCAAACTTTCTTTTCCATCAACCCAACATGGGTTTACTTTTTTACATCTAGGAAAATTCCATTATTTGGGATCCGAAGTCGTCCTTGTATTTTTCCAGGCAGTATTTTCTATAAAAGAAAAATGCCTTTATATTGATGGAAGTGCTGTGTTGTTTTGCGCCATAAAATTGTTTTTTTTCAGAAGCTTGTTGTGATTTTCGAGATCGTTTTTTGTGTTAGATGTATCGGTTTAGTCAACATATTCGCCTTTGCTGTGGTTCTTTACATCAAGACTCGTAGAACTGGAGAAAATCTAATTATACTGTCGCCGCAAGTTTTGCCATAGCCAACAACATTCTCAATTGGCATGTCTCGAAAGAGATATCATTCTCGGACCACCGGCACATCAGATTTGATCTGTCAAGGCCGAATCCCAACAATATAGAAAACAATAGGGTACCAAGACACACGGACTGGAATCTCTACACAGAAACACTCCGTTGTGAATTTGAACCATCCTATCCAAACATTGACTCTCCTTATCAACTTGAAAGGGAAGCAACACGCTTAAGCTCACAAATCACAAGCGCATACGAGTCCAGCTGTCACATTAGACAGATAAACTCAAATCGCGATGTTCCCTGGTGGAACAGTGAGTTGGAGAAGTTAAAAAGAAAGCTTCGAAAGTTGTTCAACAAAGCTAAACGAACCAATTCGTGGAGGGAATATCGAACAACTCTAACGACTTACAATTCGATGATAAGAAGGCAAAAACGACTTACATGGAAAAACTTCTGTGAAAGTATCGATAACTTGCCTTCTTCAATTAGAGTTCAAAAAGCCTTAGCTAAAGATCATAACAATGGTATTGGTCTCTTAAAAAAATCGGATGGTAGTTTTACCCAAAGTTACAGTGAAACTCTGAGCCTACTTTTGGCCACTCATTTTCCTGACTGTATACATACCACTGATCAATCACTAACCACAAATGTGAGTTACACTACACCTAACAGCACAACAAGAAGTCTAGCTAGAAAAATTTTTAACGAAGACTCCATTAAATGGGCAATATCCTCCCAACAGCCTTTCAAGGCGCCCGGGGAAGATGGTATCTTTCCTGCTCTCTTGCAGTATGGAATTGATACCATAATCTGCTCACTTATACTTATCTATAGGTCCAGTTTTGAATTAAGCTACATCCCTCAAACTTGGAGAAAGGCGAGAGTTGTATTCATACCAAAAGCTGGCAATAGATCAAACTCAGACCCAAAATCCTTCAGACCAATCAGTCTCACATCTTTCTTTCTAAAGGTCATGGAAAAAGTGATTGATTTACACATTCGCAGTACGGCCTTACAGCTCTCCATCAGCTTGTAAGCAAAATTGAGACTGCGTTTGCTAAGAAAGACATCATACTCTGCTCGTTTCTTGATATTTCTGGCGCCTTTGACAATACTACGTATTTGTCAATTCAAACCGCTGCAACTGTCAAAGGAATTGACACACCAACCATTAAATGGATTGACTCTATGTTAAGTGGCAGAATCATCTCCACCACACTAGGTCAAACATCAATAACAGTTAATGCTGTTAAAGGCTGTCCCCAAGGGGGTGTTTTATCTCCCCTGCTCTGGTCAATAGTAATAGATCAGCTCTTGGATGACCTCAATAAGCTGGGCCTTGATACACAAGGCTACGCTGATGACTTAGTCATCTCTATTCAAGGCAATCAAGAAGCACAGGTCACAAACCGTATGCAAAGGGCCCTGAACAAAGTTAATGACTGGTGCAACAAAGAAGGGCTTAAGGTCAACCCCACCAAAACAGTCATCATCCCATTCACCAGGAGACGAAAAATCGATCTCCAAACACTATCCCTAAATAGTGTTCAAATTAATTTTTCCAACGAGGTCAAATATCTAGGAGTAACCCTGGATAATAAACTCAATTGGAAACCACATCTAGACAAAACCATAGCAAAAGCAACAAATGCTTTCTGGGCCTGTTCTAGACTTTTTGGTAAAAAGTGGGGGCTTAGGCCAAAAATGATTTACTGGACTTACCTCACTATTATCACACCCATCATAACCTATGCTTCGCTGGTCTGGTGGCAAAAAACAGAACAAGTTTATGCCCGCAAATCTTTGCAAAAGTTACAAAGACTAACCTGTGTAGGTATCACAGGTGCAATGCGCACCTGCCCAACTTTAGCGTTAGAAAGTTTATTAAATTTTCCTCCGCTACATCTAAGAGTAAAGAAGACCGCTGCACTGAGCGGACTAAAGCTTCATCTCACTAACTACTCAAGAAAGGAAAACTTACAAGGCCATATGAGTATTCTGCAGGTGCTCCCAATACTGAAATCGCCTGCAGCACACTCCTCGGACTTTATGCCTAAACGCATAATGTTACACCACCCCTTTGAAGTAATCTTTCCAAACCGCTCAGCATGGAAGAACCCTGTAATTCTTACAAATAACTTCCAATACATCTGGTATACTGACGGTTCAAAAACAAACAACTGTGTAGGTGCAGGGATTTACGGTCCCAACTTTAAATCATCTACATCCCTTGGTAACACAACTACTATCTTTCAGGCAGAGGTAATGGCTATAGAATTCTGTATTAGAGAATGCATTAGAAGAAACCTCCGAAGATCAAGCATCCTAATCTGCTCTGACAGTCAGGCAGCACTAAAGGCGCTGTCCTCGAACAAAATCGAATCCAAACTAGTTTGGAACTGCCTGACTTGTTTACTTCAATTAGCTACTCACAATAAAATAACTCTTTCATGGGTGCCTGGTCATGAAGGCGTACCGGGTAACGAAGAGGCTGACCGACTTGCTAGACTTGGCTCTCAGTCTCAATTCAAAGGCCCTGAACCCTACTGTGGTCTCCCAATAAGTAGCCTAAAAAACGAATTAGCTACCTGGGAACGACAGACCATGATCAGCACCTGGAACAACTCAAATGGCCATCGTCAGTCAAAACTATTCATTGACTTATCCCACAAACGTATGAAAGAAATTCTTGACATGAGCAAACGTGACGCAAAGTTACTTACGGACTTCTTCACTGGACACTGCTCTCTCAAGTATCATCTTAAAAACATGGGCATCAGCCAAGACGACACCTGTCGTCTCTGTCTTGAAGACATAGAAACAGCTGAACACATTTTATGCGAATGCCCTGCCTTAGCTAGATCCAGGCTTAAAATATTCAATAAAGGGTTCCCCTGTCCCCTTGATATCAGAAACACCTCTTCCTCGAAGATTCTTAGGTTCTTACATGACCTCAGCTTCGAATGAACAAACCTATACACTACGTGTAATTAAACCTAAGGGAACAGCACAAAAGATCTTTCAGGTCGACGTGCTTGTAAAGGTAATTTTTCACCTTCACCCTATTAATTAAAAAAAAAAAAAAAAAAAAAAAAATACTGTCGCCGCGCCGTGCGCAGCCGGTACAGATACGAGGCCACAAATCTTCCTTACACTTCGAATTTACTTTAAAAAAATGTCCGACCTTATCTTCTTTGCAATATAGTCCCAACACTAACATTGTCATCTGTTCGGTAACACGGCCTCTGCGGTATTTTCTTTTTGTCAAAAACGTTTCATGAATATGGGATGATATTATTTCGGATACTTCCCGACAATAAATTAAAGTAATCTATAATGGTAGATGCACTTAATTTATTTTTGCTGTCGTGATTCCGCCAAGCGATTAAATGCTTATTTGAAGATTTGCAAATACTTTTAAAACAAAATCCTTAAATTATATCTTATGATTTAATCAATTTACCTCAATTTGCCGCGTTTACGGGCATTTTAATCACGAAAGAGATTATAATTGTAAGCACCCCATGTATCTCTAGCCGACATTGAGGCCCATGAAAAAATGACCCCGTTGATGGGTTGATTGTGTTTCTACACGTTTTGTCACCTTTTTTCGAGCTCTTTTTTGAACATCCCCAAAACCAGCCGAACCTTACACTTTTTGAATTTTCCACCGTCATTGTGGAATTTTAGAAGGAATTAACCCGATTTCTTCTAAAAACGCGATACTTTTTTCACTTGATGACACTAAAAAAAAATTATTTAATTTTGGGTGAAGAAGTAGATGCTTAACCGCCGCACCCTCAATAAGAAACACCTTACTCTTGCAAACGTTAAATAAAGAATTGGTAAACAATAACCTGCATCAAATTTGCATTAAAAATAACGGTACAAACATCGAATGTTCGCTCCTATTTCTTATGATCTGACTAAATATATGCTTCAATGTTTATTATGCCTGCATATATGTATATACATAGTTATATGCATGCATATTTATTTATGACACAAAAATATGTATGTGCATATTAAGAAACTATGATAGTTTGCTACCGTTGTGCTGTAGACATAGGTAATACAATTTTTTTAAAGGAGAGTACGATTGCTTCGGCTCAAAGACTTGATAATGCAATCCTGTAGAGGGGTTCAAAATTTATTATTTAAATCTAACTAGTTTCATTAGATGAAAATACACGAGTACAATAACTTTGGTGTAAAGAAATAATAATAATGATTAGTTCATCTTTGTGAGTCAAGTTTAGTTTAATAGGTGATCAACTGGTGCCTTTCAATGTTTTCGAAATAATGAAAAAAAAAAAATCCCGCGATTTTTTAATTTTATTTTCTCAATCATACATATATATGTGAAATTGTCAACGGCGCGGCGGTTCATATAGAGTCTTTCGACGAGATCGATGTATTACTGCTGAAGATCGCGGAGGTGGTCTACTATTGGCGGTTCGTTCATGCTTCCCATCCCATATAATATCGCTACCAATCATCGACATCGAACAATTATGCGTGTCACTTTGTCTCGGAATAGGTATTTCCGTGTATGTCATAACAAGCCACATACCACCTAGAAGTCCTGTTGATATCTATGAAAAGCACCTTGCTAACATTGATTTTGTAAGTAATTTGAATGACTGTCCCCAGAAGGTTTTTTTAATCGGTGACTTTAATCTAACTGATGTGAAATGGTCTTATTCTTCAAATGAAAATATGCTTATTCCCTGTAACTTAAAAAGTGCTATCGAAATAACTTTTGTTGACCATTTATTTCCTCTAAGCTTATGTCAAATCAGTAGCGTTGTCAATAGTTTGAATAATATTCTTGATCTTGTTTTCATACATGATGAATTCAAGGGTTCAGTGTATGAAACGCTTCCTTTGTCATTATTAAATGATTCTATCAATCATAAAGAATTATATATTGAAATTCAATTATACACTTATTTAAAAATTAATAGTAACAATTCATTATCATTTAACTTTTTAAAGGCAAATTTTATTAAACTTGATAATTATCTTGAAAATATTGACTGGAAAACTGAATTTTTAAACTTAGATTTACAAAACATGTTTGATCGCTTTTCACAGATTTTAAATATTGGTTTCAATCAATTAGTGCCGCATAAAAAGAAAAAGAATATTTCCAAACCTCCATGGTATAATAACAGGCTGACACACCTTAAAAATTTAAAAAATAAATCTTTCGCTAAGTTTAAGAAATCAAATGATTTGGCTGACCAAATACAGTTTTGTAATCTTCGCAGGAAGTTCAATGTGTTAAGTAAATTCTCGCAAAGAAATTATATCATGCAGGTTGAATTAAATTTTAGAAACGACCCAAAAAGTTTTTGGTCTTTTATAAATTCAAAACGAAAATCGATCGGGACTCCGAATTCTATGTTTTTTTAAAAATCAAGAGTCTGATGAAATTGAAAACACGGTTGAGCTATTTGCTCAGTTTTTTGAATCGGTCTTTTCAAACTCACATGAAAATCTAGTTGACCTTTCTGGTTATAATCATAAAGTAAGTATAGGATCCTTACAGTTATATCTCAACGATGTCTTAGAAGGATTGCATGATCTTAAGCCAAACGCCAAACCTGGCGTTGATGGTATTCCTGCGATAAATTTGATAAGATGTTTCATTTCTCTGGCTCTTCCATTACTAATCATTTTCAATTCTTCATTGTCATCTGGACTGTTCTTAGATGAATGGAAATCCTCTTTCTTGATTCCTATTTTTAAATCGGGTTCCAAAAACAATGTAGAGAACTACAGAGGAATTTGTAAACTATGTGCGATTCCTAAGTTTTTTGAAAGCATTGTCAAAAAAAGCTTGATTTCTTAGTGAAGGAACATATCAGAGATACCCAACATGGGTTCATCTCGGGAAGATCAACAATCGCCAATTTAACATGTTTCTCTTCTTTCGTTGTGGACGCTATTGAAAGCAAAGATCAAGTGGATGTTATTTATACCGATTTTAGCAAAGCGTTTGATTCGGTTTGTCACAAAATACTGCTTCAAAAATTGGAATCATTTGGTTTCCACTCAAACCTTCTTCAATGGTTCTGTTCCTTCCTCATAAAAAGATTTCAAAAAGTAAAAATTGACGAATTTACTTCAAGGCAGATAAAATGTACCTCTGGTGTTCCACAGGGTAGTCATCTAGGTCCTCTACTTTTTATCATATTTATTAATGCTATTGTTAATTGTGTCAACTTCAGCAAATGCCTCATATACGCAGACGATCTGAAAATTTTTCTGAAAGTAAACTCTATTAGTGATTGCCAAAGACTCCAATTGGATCTTGATAATCTATCTCGCTGGTCTGTGTTAAACCCCTTGAATCTTAACGCCAAGAAATGTTTTGTGATTTCTCACTCAAGAAAGAATTATACGCAAGATTTTTCATATTATCTTGATTGCAACCCTCTTCAGAGAACTGAAAAATTTAAGGATTAAGGCGTACTTATTGACTCCAAATTCTCTTTTATACCACATATAGAAGCTATTGTATCAAAATAACTCAATGTTAGGATTTATCAAAAGAAACTCAACGGACTTTACTAACCCCTACACCCTTGTGTCTCTTTACACCTCACTAGTAAGACCCAACTTAGAGTATGCAGACATCGTCTGGAACCCTCCCCTCACCAACAATGTATTTCCGATCGAATTCAGAAAAATCAGAATAGGTTTACGAAGTATGCATTTTACAAAATGCGATTGTGTTTTCATCCAAATTCCATAGCTAGGCAGAGTCTTCTAGGTTTGCAGTCGCTCAAATCACGTAGAACTAGTCATAACATAATTTTTGTGCGAGATATTCTATGTTATCATATAAAGTGTCCTTTCTTGTTGTCCTTAATTTGTATTTATGCTCCAGAGGGGCCGTTGAGGGATAGAAATCTTCTTTTTCAATCAAGGCACAGAACTAATTATGGCATGAGTGAACTAATTTCAAGATCAGTTAGAGAGTTTAATGAATTTTGTGGTCATATTGATTTAGCCTTCTCTAGAGATATATTTCGAGATAAATTGTATTACCTACTTATTTTTAAGAAATTGAAAACTATTTTGTAATAATGTGTATGTTTTTTGCCCAACGTTGATGCTTACCCTTTTGATAAACTCCAAGTAAGCAAAAATTTATAAATGAAAAAATTCGGAATTTTTGTGATATTTCAATTAATAAGTTTTTTTATTGCCAATATTTGATTTGCTAATTATGGACAGGTTTTATTGTTTAGTCAATTGATATGCGCTTATGTACTATAGTGTACGCCTTCCAATTGATTTTTTTTTTTTATTTTAAACAAATGAGCTTTGTTCAATCTTTACTTATCCACTATTCACATTTATTTCTTAGATTGTCAAAAGATACTCAAATGACATTCGCTCCACGTATCCGTGTGAACGTTTTCCAATTGATTCACTCTAAAATTACTACGTTTCTACTCAACAGAGACAAGTTTTCAAATTACATTCGGATGATGTATAATGTCATCAACCGATTTCAAATTGATTCCTTCTCTCTTTTACGACTTACTACAAATTTCTACTTTATATCAAAATATATTTATTTAGAGCATAATTAGCTGAACAATTTCCAATTGATTTATAAATTTATAATTTACCTTGATGATGTATTGTCCTTGAGGTCAGGGACTAGAGTGATTGAATATTTTTTTTTTTTTTTTTGCCGATTTAACGATTTAACGACTTAACGACTTTTATTGAACAAAAGGATATATACAATTGATACTTAACTATAATACGTTTCTTAATAATATGATTAATTTTGCTGTGTTGGCACATAAGGGGCCTAACGATATACATTGTCGGTTAATTAAATTAAGGGTAAAGCTTAAGTTTATGGTTATTAAAAAAAAAGTAATAATTTGCTAGATTTATATAACTGTAGGAGTGTTCAGTTCCTGTTGTCCTTGGGGTTAGTTTTGGTGGAGGTGGAGGTGGTGGAGGATGGTGGTGTAGGAGTTGGAGTGGGCGGGGTGGGTGATGTGGTGATGGGGCAGCTAGCCACGGTGGTGGGTTGACGCTGCCTCAGCGTAGAAAGCCATTGCCTCATCGTTGATGAATGTGTCGTCTTCCATCAGTGTCATCGCATCGATGTATCTCGGGTTCGGGTGTCGATCTTCTTCTGTTATCCTTCTTACTAAGGGGTTCGGATGGTTGGCCAGGTTTTCCAGTAGGCGTCTTCCAGATTGCACCAAGTATTTGTCTATGGGGATGACCCTTGCTTCTTCATAGAGCTTTCTGTTGCTGACGTTTTTCCTGCGTATCGGATCGTAGCCAAGCCCTGTGCATATGCGCAGAACCTTCCTCTCGAATACAGCCAGTTTTTGCATTTTCGTCTTGGATATTGTGAACCAGACGGGAAAGCAGTAGGTGATTACAGGTCGTATTAGCTGCTTGTACAGCAACAATTTTGTATTTTGGCTGAGTCCATTTCTTTTGCGCATCAGCGGATGGACGCGATGAAAAGCAAAGTTAGCTTTTTTGACGACTGCAGTGGCGTGCGGGTTGAAACGCATCAATTTGTTGAAATGGACTCCTATAGATACTTGACCTGCTTTTTCGGCCTGAGTTGTGTACCGTCGGGAAGGTTTACGCAGATGTTGTGGCAGTTTGCGGCTGATCTCGAACGTCTCCGTCCTTGTGTTGGTCTTCTTATGCAAATTAGCTCGGATTTCGCTGAATTTATTTTGATTCCCCATCGATTGTAGAACTCGAAGAGCTTCTTTACGTGGTCTTCAACTCTACGAGCAGCGATCACAGGTGACAGTGAGTGCGCGTAGGTCAGTGAGTCATCCGCAAAGAGAAGGTTGGTGGTGCTTTCTGGTTGAGGTTGGTCGGAGGTGAAGATGCTGTATAGGAAGGGACCTAGCTTCGATCCTTGAGCAACCCCTGCTCGGATGGGTCTGGTTGAATATACGGTGTTGTCTTCTTGCACGTAGAAAGACCTGGAATGAAGAAAATTAAACAAAATTTTAATTAATGAACCTGGAAAGCGTAAAATGGTTAGTTTGTGGATAAGTCCGTTTATCCAGACACTGTCAAATGCCTTCTCAACGTCCAAGAAACATCCAACTGTTGTTTGGTGGTTGTTGAGTTTCCTTATAACGTCCCCTTGGAGCTTCAAGAGCGGATGAATGGTAGAATGTTTCTCCCGGAATCCAAACTGCATATTCGGGATGATGCTGTTGTCATTACAGAATGCCTTGAGCCTTCGGAGAACCAGATCCTCCAGAATTTTGCTGACGTTGCTGAGTAGGGATATGGGCCTGTAACCGGACACAATGTTTCGGTTTCCTTTTTTGGGAATGGCCACGATCTTCGCCTTCTTCCATCGCTCGGGAAAGTGGCAGTTGTTGAGGCAGTTGTTCATCACAATGGCCAGGAAGATCATCACTGTTTGAGGAAGTATCTTAAGAACGAATTTTGAGATTTTGTCCGGCCCAGCTGATTTTTTGGGGCGCCCACTTTGGATCAAATCTAGAATATCTTCTGGAGTAGTGAAAATGGTGCCTTCACTGGGATCACATGAAGGGTTTTCGTCACTGAAAACGGTTTCTTCGATTGTGCTTCCTTCAATCAGCTGGATGGTTGAGTCCACATCATTTAGGAATGCGGGGTCAGGAGGAGGAGTTGACACGAAGTTTTCTTCAAAAAATTCGGCAAATCCTTCTGCTTTGTCCTCGGATGATGAAACTTCTCCTCTGTTGGTGGTGATCTTGTCTGGCATATCTGGCCTTTTGCCGACTATCCTGTTGATGTTTTTGAAGGTATCCGGACCAGGTTTGATGTTTTGCAGTCTCTTTTGGAATTGTATGTTGTTGTGGTGTTGAACTGCATTCCTGAACACTGTGTTGGTACAGTTGAGCTCGCTCAGCCAAGACTGGTAATCGGAATTACTTGTGTTGAGTTCTCGTTGCCGAATCCTCTGAAGTCTTTTCCTCAGTCGTTGTCGATGGTGGTACAAGTTCTGAATGTAGGCTGGTAGGTGCTGGTATATATCCTTGGATGTTTTAGGCTTCTTTTGGCTATCTAAGGCATTTCTGATGACTGTTTCTAGGTCCTCGATTGCAGCATCGATTTCCGTGTTTTGCAGGTTTCTATTGGTTGGGGGGATGGTAATGCTGTCCTCGACATCTCTGTGAAGCTTCTCAACATCCAGCTTCGTGTAGTTGATGAAATACTCTGGTGGTGGTTCTGAAATGATAAAAGGTGCATTAAGGTTAATAGAAATTTGTACCGCTTCGTGGTCAGAGTCACTGGGTATTGCCGTGCAAACAAAGTTTCTAAACTCGGGTAGTACATGCACAAGGTTGGATGTTGCTAGGAAGAAATCCAATGTTGAAGGTGTCCTAGGGAAGGTCGGCTTTGGTTGGGATATAACAACGAGATTGTGATTCTCGCTATTGTCATCCAACCAATTGGTAATGGCCATTCCTTCAATACTGCATGTGGTGTCCATCCAAAGGGTATGTCTAGCGTTGAAGTCACCGCCTATCGGGCTATGTTCTTCCACTGATGAAGTTGTTGAGTTTTTGAAGATCGTCTTTGATGTCGTTGACGCTGGATGAGCACTTCGCGTAGATGCTCACTACTCCAAGTGTTTCATCGTGTCCAAGTTGAACGGTGATAGCCGTGGCCTCAATCGTCTTTAGCCCTTGGATGGTATGCTCGGTGGTTCCAGCTGAGATTTTCTCCCGGATAAAAATGGCAGTACCTCTATTTGTGTCTGTTTTGTCCTTCCTGAAAGTGAAATATTTATTCATATTAATATTGTTCCGTTTGGTTACGTTGGTTTCTGAAATGAGAGCAATGTCGGGGTTATGTTTTTTTAGAAATAGATTAAATGACGTCCTCTTTTCTAGGCTGTACAGCGAATTTACGTTGTACGTCATGAGAGTGATTGAATATCGAATATCCTGGGCCTTTTATACTGTCTTTTGCTCCGCTTATACCGTTTTCGGGCAGTGACAATGCTGCCTACTCATCATCAATATTGCAATCCACCTGAATTTGTACATAGACAAGATTTTAATTTGTTGTTTGGCATCACTTGTTCATTTTTCGCGCAGCTTTGATCATGCGCCATCTTGACTAAAGTTGCCATTTTTTATCTCCCTCTAACCTATGGGTTTTATTAAATAAATTTAAAACATTAAATTTCTCAACGATTATGCATAAATTTAATAAAATTGTGTTAGAATCGCGTTCGGCGTTAAAAAGTTCATTTACTAAACGCGCCCATTCGTTTGGGTTGTTAAAGTTTGCCGTCAAATTGGCACCTTTCAACTGACACATGTTGAAGATGACGTTTGTTTCAATTTCGTGTGTGTTTTCTATTTAATTTCGTGCTGTTTTATAATTATCGCGAGTGTTTAATTGTTGCATTCTATTCGTTTAAATATACTTGTTTATGAAATTCAAGTGATAAAGTGCAATTAAAAATGTGTTATCCCCTTGCAGGTTATAAACATAACCTGTGGTGTATTAAATGTTTAGTTTTTGTTTTTAAATGTGTGTAGTTCTAGTTTGTATTTGACTAACCTTTGTTGTGTGTTTATTAACACGTATTAAATATGTTTTAAATTGTTTTTCTTTTTTCTACAGAGCCTAATTGAGATGTTTTCTCATGGCGGTGCTCCGGTGGGCAAGGCCAAAGACCCGCTGAATATTAGCAAGTTGCCGAATTTTATTCTGGTTGGTAAGTATCTTGCTTATATCTTAAATATCTACTAATCAGTTTTTTCTTTTGCAGGTTTTAGCTTTTAAGTATATATATATTAGCTTTAAGTATCATGTATATTAGGTATCTTAGTGAAAAACAATGTATATAATTCATGAGTATGTTTTTTTTTTTATTAAAATTCACTTCATGTCAATTTGTTATTGTTTTTTTATTGTTATTATTTTAAGTTGGTGAGCGAACAGTGTAATCTGTTGAGCTCATTGCTCGTAGGTGAAATAAATAAATAAAATAAAATAAAATAAAACTAAAATTTTTCAAGCTTTTTTTTTACAAAAAATTTTTACTAAGTTCTAAAAGCAAAATCATATCTCAACTTTCTAATGATTAGAAAGTCGGAGGAACTATATGTACAAATACTTCAACTTTAACTGAAGTAAACATTTTCCATCGCCCGCTATCTTTCCAATCTATTTCGAACAGAGCCTTCAAAACGGAATTCAAAAAGTATTATATAATGATTCTGAGATTATCTAGAGGTTATTGGTTCCATTACCTAAAATCACTTGAGAAAAAGATCTCAAGGACCAACAACTTTATGGCAAGCAAAAATTGGTTGGTTGTCTAGTAGAAATGTACAACGATTTACTAAGCCCTATTCCTGAATAGTTGGGACTTATGTCTCCTCTTCAACGGAAAAAAGTTGGCACTTATGTCCCGATGGCGTGGGACATAACTCCCAAATCGAAGCTTTGTCTTTTGTCTCACTTGAGTGGAACGTAAGTCCCAAAAATAAAAGTTGAGACTTATGTGTTATGTCCCTATTAAAAATAAAAAAAATAAATTATTTGAAAGTTTGTTTACCTTTTTTATGAAATTGTTTAAAACGTCCTCCAGCGATGCGTTGAACAAGGGATGCTCATGAAAAAAAAAACATCGATGTTTTATTCGATGTGATACATCGTAACCATACATCGATGTTTGTCGATGCATCGCATAAAAACATCGATGTTTTCGATGTATCGATGTTTTTTGAGCAAAGCGTACTTGTCGCGTGTGTAGCTGCACATCGTGTAGTCTGTCTCTGGATATATAAAGTAAAGGAGAAGAGAGCATATATTATGTATGACATCTTTGAGTTTGTATACATAGAGGAACCATGCTGGCTTGCGTTAAGACGCCGATAGATGTCACCAAGTAAATAAATTGAAATTTGAAATTTCAAAGCAACAGTTTTCTTGTGCATTTCCATACCCTTGACATTTTTCCTGTTTCCCTTCTCTGCTGCCTTTTTTAAATCAAATTTCTATGGAAAGCATTCCACCAAAAAATTTCAAAAGTCGATTTTATTTACTTAGTGACATCTACCGACGGCGACGTCTTAACGCGAGCTAGCAAGGTTCCTCTATGTATACAAACTCAATGATGACATGAATTAAACAGAAATAGAACACTGAAATCGATTTGGTTAGGTACTGTAACTGTGAGTTGTGAGTGTGTATTGTACGATGCTTGCTTTATTCAATATGGATCGAATGAAAGACACCATCCAACTGATATGAAATAAATTCAACTGTTTAGATTTGGCACTTTGATTGAGTCTTTTCAATGCTTGCTTCATTCGATGCATCGAATAAAAAAACATCGATGCATCGGTAAACATCGAAAGGGTGCGAAACATCGGATTTATTCGATACATCGAATAGTAAACATCGATGTTTTTTGAGCAACCCTACGTTGAACCAAATGCATGAAAGTTTTTGCTTATCCGTCGTTGTTTGCAATAAATTCTTTTAAAAAGTAGAAATTGTAGACTTTATTGCAATAAAAAAGGATCACCATACCATTATCTTAAGTGCTCCCTCCACACTCTCATTTTTCTTGGAGTTCTATGATCGCACAATTCCAGAAGCTGATAATTTTGATAGAACGAGATTAATTTTTCTTTAGTTTTTGTATGCCAGAACTCGTCATATTTTTTAACTCTGATGAATATGAAATCACAAGAAGTCCAAACACCAAATTAGCAAATTTGCTGTGTGAAGTTGGCCTTGAACTTGATAAAAATAGACATCAGTTTTCTTAAGTATCCATGTGTTCCCTTGTTTTTAAAGATAGGGCAACTTCTTTAGATTAACAGTTTCGTCCAAAGTCATATTTTTTACAGACGAGGGACATTTCACTTCACATATTGCATTTTTACCAATCAATCCGTCTGGAGCTGCGCCAAGAAAATGGTGTAATTTTTCTATAAAAAGCCCAAATTTAATTACTTTGAAGATTGCGGCGTACCCCACAGGCGGATCACTAGTGTGAAGCAGAAAAGTGGGAGAGTTGTGATCGCTTCAAGATCACTAATCGTAACGCCGGAAATGGAAAGAAGAAGAAGAGGATTGCAAATTAACTATACAAGTTTGTTTTGATGATATTATGGTAGCTGGAAGTACTTTTAGCTTTGCAATTCTACTAAAATTGGAAGCAGTAACTAGGGTTGCTCAAAAAACATCGATACATCGAAAACATCGATGTTTACTATTCGATGTATCGAATAAATCCGATGTTTCGCACCCTTTCGATGTTTACCGATGCATCGATTTTTTTTTATTCGATGCATCGAATGAAGCAAGCATTGAAAAGGCTCACTCAAAGTGCCAAATCTACAGTTGAATTTATTTCATATCAGTGGGATGGTGTCTTTCATTCGATCCATATTAAATGAAGCAAGCATCGTACAATACACACTCACAACTCACAGTTACAGTACCTAACCAAATCGATTTCAGTGTTCTGTTTCTGTTTAATTCATGTCATCATTGAGTTTGTATACATAGAGGAACCTTGCTATCTTGCGTTAAGACGTCGGTAGATGTCACCAAGTAAATAAAATCGACCTTTGAATTTTTTGGTGGAATACTCTCCACAGAAATTTGACTTAAAAAAAGGCAGCAGAGAAGGGAAACATGGAAAATGTCAAAGGTATGGAAATGCGCACAAAAAAACTGTTGCTTTGAAATTTCAAATGTCGATTTATTTACTTGGTGACATCTATCGGCGTCTTAACGCAAGATAGCATGGTTCCTCTATGTATACAAACTCAAAGATGTCATTCATAATATGCTCTCTTCTCCTTTACTTTATATATCCAGAGACAGACTACACGATGTGCAGCTGCACACGCGACGAGTACGCTTTGCTCGAAAAACATCGATACATCGTGTTCAGGTGAATCTGCAACTAAAATACGCCTTAGTAGGTTGCCACCCTTAAAGTGGAGAGTTGGAAATTTTCTTGAACATTACTCGGCTCGCGGCTAATTGAGGTGCGACGGCTTCTCCGCCGGCTAAATGAAATATGATATGGATAAAATATTCATTCGATTATTAGCAGCCACCCTTGAAAAACCTCCATTTTTTGTTCCTAAAAAGTAAAACCTAAAAAAGGATTTGTAAATTAAATTTAAGTAAAGATATTTACACGACAAATTAAAATAAAGAAAACTTAAGGGATCTCATAATAAATAAAGGAAAAGTCTTTTACTATTAAAGAAAACAAAGGGAAGGAAAAATCAAAGAGAAAAACCCACATACATACATAGTGCATTGGCAGATACCAATGTTAATTGCTATAGCACTCACAACGACATAAAGTCCAATCGATCCTGCAGGTAATTTAATTGCATGCAGTTCAACATTTGGTCCATTCGGCCGCATAGCAACACCAGTACATATATATATATATATATATATATCCTGCAGATATCAAAGATTCGGGACAGTTTTGGAAAACGGTGTGACCAGTCTATCCGACCATTTGCGGAAGACAAAGACATTCTGCAATATTTTCCATTCCGACCATTTTCGGAATATTTTTGGAAACGTTGTGACGAGTCCATCCGACCATTTGCGGAAGACAAAGACATTTGCAATATTTTCCATTCCGACCATTTTCGGAATAATTTGGGAAACCGTCGTGACCAGTCTATCCGACCATTTTCGGAATATTTTTTGGAAACCGTCGTGAGCAGTCTATCCGACCATTTTCGGATCGAGTTTCTGGGAACTGGCACCGTCCCACAATAACGGCACGTCGAAGTCGAGGCTACATCTTCTCGAAGTCAGAGAAACATCAGCGAAAAATTGTACAACCACATCTGTAACCATTGACATCTGGAAAATAAGTCAGCCACAGCTCATAATAAGTTCCAGCATCGTCAGTTCCATCATCGTCAGTTCCAGCATCGTCAGTTCCATCATCGTCAGTTCCAGCATCGTCAGTTCCAGCATCATCGTCAGTTCCAGCATCGTCAGTTCCAGCATCGTCAGTTCCAGCATCATCAGTTCCAGCATCATCAGTTCCAGCATCGTCAGTTCCAGCATCGTCATCGCAGCCAACATAAATTTTGTATTGTACAGGTATTTATACAGTTTTTTTCCAATTTGAAATTTTGTATTTTATATTCATACATACATATATAAATATATATTGGTACGTTATAATACGCGTTATAAAGCGGTAAAATTGTGACATATAAGTGCGTTACATTAAGACAGTTCGTAACGGTGGTGAGCAATTTTATTTTTAATTAAAGCGCGATTTGTATCTCATTTTTGCCATGAGCTTGGAAGATTTAATTTTGGCTTGCGACACATTGGTCGATTTTCATGCGGCATTTAAAGAAAAACCACGTAATAAGCTTTCACAATCGGTGATCGAAGCATTTCGGGTTGAGCTTCAAGAATTATGGCTTGAAGTTAAAAAAGTATATGCTCAGTATGCGCGGGCGGCTACGGAGGATGACGACCTCAAGGCGTCACTCGTTGAGGTTAGGGCAAAATATAAAAGTTCTTCGAACACATATATCGAATTTCTTAGTGAAATTTTGGAGGCCACTCGGCCAATCGAAAGTAAAGCAAAGAAGGATGGCGATAGTAAAGATGATAATGAGGAGGTTTTAATGCATAGTATGCGTGTTCCACCATGCGAAGCGGAAGTTTTTAGTGGAGATTTTTTAAAATGGCCAGCGTTCAGAGACATGTTCACTGCACTTTATGTCCGGCACGCAAAACTAAGTCCCGTTCAAAAACTTTTTCATTTGCGTGCCCGGACTAAAGATCATGCTTTGAATATTGTTTCCAAATTTGAAATTACGAACGAGAATTTTGAAGCTGCGTGGTCGGCTCTTAAAGAGCACTACGAAAATAAAAGAGTACTTGTTAATAACCATCTTAGTGTTTTACTCGGGCAACCGTGCATTCAGGTAGAATCGGCCGCGGCATTGAAGGAACTGCAAAGCAACATCAATGATGCTCTTATTGCTTTAAGGTCACATAGTATCGAAACAAAAACATGGGACGCGTTTATAACCTATTTTTGTGCAACTCGTCTTCCATCTCAAACCCTTTCACTTTGGGAAGAATCCCTCGATAAGCCCACAGAAATACAAACGTGGGAGAGCATGAATATTTTCATCTCAAATAGGTATCGGGTTTTGGAAAATGTCGCTGATATGCAAAAAGTTAATAAAGTTTCGCGAGTTACAGTGCCTAAGCAACAGTCTTCAAGCAATACGCCCCGTGTTCGTGCACATCATGCCCAAGTAGGTTCCCAATGCAAAATTTGCAACGGAGAACACTCATTACGTTTATGCCCAGAGTTTTTAAAAATGAACGTGTCCAAAAGAAGAAATGCGGTTAGAAAATTAAAATATTGTTTCAATTGCTTAGCCTATACTCATATGGTACCCACGTGCAAAAGTGAAAACACATGCTTTCATTGTAAGGGAAAGCATCATTCACTTTTACACTTTGATAGCACTCCGCCGGGGAATGCAAATACAAATTTACAGTCCACTCAAGCTCCAAACCCAAGTACACCCAACACTGTTCCAAATAACAGTTCGAGATCTTCAAATCCCACTGAAGCCCCAAATGTAAATGCCCAAGTTTTCTTTGCCAAGTCACAGCGAACAACTTTGTTGGCTACGGCGATAGTAAGTATTCACCAAAATCAAACTGATTTTGAGTGGCGAGCGCTCATCGATCCGGGTTCGGAAATTTCTTTTATTTCTGAAGAGGTTCAAAGGAAACTTCAACTTCCCGTAAGAGCAGTTAGAGCCACGGTGGCAGGCATTAATTCAAAAGTGACAGCAACTTCTTCAAAGATGTGTTCGTTTACACTTAAGTCTCGAGTTGATGAAAATTTTAATCTTTTTGCTCAAGCTCTTGTTCTCAAAACAGTAACGGAGAATTTACCTTCGGTTTCAATGGAGTTAAGAGAATCTCAAAAACTTTTTGAATTTCAACTCGCAGATCCCTATTTTAATCAAAGTTCCAAGATTGATCTATTGATTGGCGCGGACTTATACCCGTCTATTATCCGTGAAGGTTTGAAACATAAGGTGTTTCAGCAATTAATGGCTCAAAACACAGTTTTCGGATGGGTTTTACTGGGCCCCCTGCAAAACCCCAATTCTGCAAATAATATGAAGCCTTCCCAATCACTATCGTTTTTTAACGAAGTTTCTGTTGTAGATGAAATTCAAAGGTTTTGGATAATAGAAGAGCTCCCAAAAATTCAAGTATGGACGGCCGCGGAACAATTCTGTGAAGATCTTTTCGAAAATACCACGTATCGTGATGACACCGGTCGTTATGTAGTGCAGTTGCCGTTCAAAGAAGATTTTTTACAAGATCCTCGTTTAGGATTTTCATTCGGAAACGCACAACGGCAATTCCTCAAAAATGAGAAGCGTCTTTTAAGCAACCCTAACTTTAAACAAGAGTATGATTCGGTTTTATCGGAGTACGTTGACCTGGGTCACATGAAGCCAAGTGATTCGTCAGAGACTGGTTTAAGCGAACAAAAAGCGTTTTTTATGCCGCATCACGCAGTCATAAAGCCCGAAAGTTTAACGACAAAGGTTCGTGTTGTCTTCAATGCGTCATTCGCTTCTTCAAACGGGAAGAGCTTAAATGACGTATTGTATCCGGGCCCAGCGCTGCAAACGGACATAACGCTTTTAATGTTGAATTGACGGCTTTACAAATATGTTTTCAATAGCGATATAGAGAAAATGTATCGGCAAATTAAAATACATTCCGATCAAACCCCCTTTCAAAAAATTTTATTTCGCGAAAACCCAAAAGATCTTCTCAGTGTTTTTGAAATGACGACATTAACATTTGGTGTGTCTTGCTCTCCATACTTGGCCATTCGTACATTGCACCACTTAGCTAAAACAGTAAAAATCTCTCATCCTCTAGCTTCCACTATACTTCAAAGAGAATTGTTTGTAGATGACGTGTTATCAGGTGCACATGATATTTCCACAGCGTTAAAAGCGCAATCCGAATTAATTCTTGCTTTGCAATCGGCTGGTTTGAACTTGAGGAAATGGACGTCGAACTCAAAGGAGTTGTTGGAATCTATTCCAAAAGGTTCACTTCTTAACGAAGACTTCTTGAAATTTGATGATAAAAGTTCAGTTAAAACTCTCGGTATACAGTGGAAGGCAACAGTGGATACATTTTCCTTTTCGGTTCAGTCAATTCCCCAAGCTAGTTCTTTCACTAAGCGTTCAGTTTTATCAGTGATAGCGAAACTCTATGATCCGGTAGGGTGGTTGGCCCCTGTCGTGATTGTCGCTAAAATACTGATGCAACAAATATGGAAGGACAACACTGATTGGGACAGCAATCTTCTTCCCATTACAGAACAAAGGTGGAGAACATTTGTATCCAGTTTGCATGAAGTTGCAACAGTGCGTATTCCTCGGTGGGTAGAATATCGTCCACATGGTGTATCACAAATACATGGGTTCTGCGATTCGTCGGAGAAGGCCTATGCAGCATGCATTTATTTACGGGTGCAACACTCTGATAAAATTACATCACATCTTTTGTGGGCCAAATCGAAAGTCGCCCCAGTGAGTACAATTTCGTTGCCCAGATTGGAGTTACAAGGTGCTGTTCTTTTGTCCAGGATGCTCCATTTAGCGTCAGCCTCACTTCAGATACAAAACCTTTCGTCAGTCCATTTGTGGACGGATTCTACCATAGTTTTGGCCTGGCTTCAGAAACATCCAAGTACGTGGAAAACCTTTGTCGCAAATCGAACAGCGGAAATTTTGAAAAATTCTTCAGTGACAAATTGGTCGCACGTTGTTTCAGCTGAAAATCCAGCTGATTTGGCTACAAGGGGTGTTTCTCCGGCCGAGTTAAAACTCAATTCATTGTGGTGGAAGGGTCCTGAATGGTTGGTGCAATCAGAGACAGAGTGGCCAAAATTGAAGCATAAACCAGTCGATGAGTCAGTTTTAGAGATGAAAAGTATTAAAACACTCACAGTTCAAGTCGTTCAAGATTTTGAAGAAGATCTTTGCAAGTATTCAAACTGGCATAAGATGGTTTGTGTATTCGCTTACATCTTGCGATTTTGTCACTCTTTCAAAAATCGTGGAAACTCTAAACACTCGCGTTCAGAACTCTCACACGAAGAAATTGTATTAGCAAAACGAAAACTTGTCGTTCTTACTCAAAAAAAATATTTTCAAAAAGAATATTCTGATTTGCTACAGAAAAAACAATTGGCTTCCAAGACTTGGTTGGATAAATTCAATCCCCTAATCGACGAAGACGGTATTTTGCGCTCCAATGGAAAATTGGTGCAATCGACTTTGTCCTACAGTGAAAAATTTCCGATTTTACTCCCTGTCAATTGTCTCTTCATTCAACGGTACGTTGAATATGTTCACGCGGTGTCTCTCCACGGCGAAATTCAACTCATGTTGCGGATGATTCGATCAGAATATTGGACACCACGCATTAAAAACCTTATAAAAAAATGTATAATTAACTGTACAACTTGTACTCGGTACAAAAAACATGTGCAAACGCAATTAATGGGTGCGTTACCCAAAGAAAGAACAGTTTTGACTCGGGCATTTACGAATGTAGGGATAGATTTTGCAGGACCGTTTTTAATTAAAACTTATTATGGTCGAAAATGTCGGTTGGACAAAGGATATGTATGTATTTTCGTTTGTTTTGCGACACGGGCCATCCATCTGGAACTGGTGAGCGATCTCACAACACAAGCCTTCCTAGCTGCATTTACACGCTTCGTGTCTCGAAGAGGAACGCCTGGTAAAGTGTTTTCCGATCATGGAACTAATTTCGTGGGAGCCTCTAAAGTTCTTTTATCTGACTTTCATAAGTCACTTACGCAATGTCCTACCGCCTTCACTCATCAATTCTCACAAATAAAGTGGAACTTTATTCCTCCCGGTTCACCTCATATGGGTGGGTTATGGGAATCGGGCGTTAAAAGCTTCAAAATGCATTTTCGAAAAGTGGCAGGCAACGAAAAATTCACATTCGAAGAATTCGTAACCCTGCTTACTCGAATAGAGTGTAGTCTAAATTCTCGCCCCATCTCACCCATGTCTGAAAATTTGACTGACATTGTTCCATTGACCCCTGGTCATTTTCTCACAGGCGACTTAATGACAGGTCTGCCTGAACCATCTTTCCAAAAAGAATCCCTTAGTGTATTGAACCGGTGGAAAAAGTTGAAAATTCTCCATCATCAACTTTGTGTTAGGTGGAAAGAAGAATATTTAAAAGAGCTCCATAAGAGGTACAAATGGAAACATCCACAAAGAAATATCGAAATTAATGATTTAGTTATTATTCGACACGAAAATTTGCCACCCAACGAGTGGCGCCTTGGTCGAGTTATTAAAGTGTATGCCGGACAAGATAATAAAATTCGAGTAGCAGAAGTAAAAACTGCGAATGGAATCGTCACGCGTTCGATTGCCAAACTTTGTGTCCTCCTACCTCAGTAGCAGAATGAAATCGATTAAAAATCTTTATTTACAACGTATTCAGAATGGAATACATTTAGTCAAATCAAAAATTAAGGCTGCTCTCCATTGTGATATTCAAAAAAAAAAACAAATTTACTTAATACAATTATAAACAGTAAAGCAAATTGGAAAAACATTGTATGATATCTTTAAGTTTTGAAAAAAAAAAAAAAAATATTATTAAATATGTATAACAATATAGACATTGTAAAGTTTTCAAAAGGATTAACGTAAACTCTTTATTGAATAGTATTTTGCAATTAAAACTTTACTATGATAATTAAATGTCAATTAACTTGAATTTAGTGTTTGGTGGTATTGTGGTATAATGCTTTTTCATAACAATAAGTTTCGCAATAAATATTGCAAGGCGGCCGGTAATGTTCAGGTGAATCTGCAACTAAAATACGCCTTAGTAGGTTGCCACCCTTAAAGTGGAGAGTTGGAAATTTTCTTGAACATTACTCGGCTCGCGGCTAATTGAGGTGCGACGGCTTCTCCGCCGGCTAAATGAAATATGATATGGATAAAATATTCATTCGATTATTAGCAGCCACCCTTGAAAAACCTCCATTTTTTGTTCCTAAAAAGTAAAACCTAAAAAAGGATTTGTAAATTAAATTTAAGTAAAGATATTTACACGACAAATTAAAATAAAGAAAACTTAAGGGATCTCATAATAAATAAAGGAAAAGTCTTTTACTATTAAAGAAAACAAAGGGAAGGAAAAATCAAAGAGAAAAACCCACATACATACATAGTGCATTGGCAGATACCAATGTTAATTGCTATAGCACTCACAACGACATAAAGTCCAATCGATCCTGCAGGTAATTTAATTGCATGCAGTTCAACACATCGAAAACATCGATGTTTTTATGCGATGCATCGACAAACATCGATGTAAGGTTACGATGTATCACATCGAATAAAACATCGATGTTTTTTTTCCATGAGCATCCCTAGCAGTAACCATTTTACTCCTATTTTCTACCCATTTCCTACTAAGTGATTAATATTTTGTTGCTTGTTCGATTTTTCTTCTTTGATCAAAGTTTTCTTGGAATGATTTTTTCCTTTTCAGTTTCTCCAACTCCATTTCTTGATCTGTTTTATTTGGCAGTTCTGTTGGTGCGTCAACATTTCCGTGATTTGAATCAGCGGAAGCATTTCTTCTTCGTTTTCGGGGTCTGCTCGTTTTACGCCTTGAAAAAAGATTATTCATATTCATTAGAATTTTTTTTTCTGTTCTCATCAAAAAGATGTTTTTGGGAGTACTCACTTACAATCTTGCTGTGCACTTTTGTATATTCGGTGAATGACCATTTGGTGTGAATTGGACAACGGCTGCAGCACATCTACAGTTATTTGATTTTCCAAGAGAAAAATTTATTCTCTTTCCACCGACACAACACTGTTAAATTGTTCGCATATGTTGGAGTCATACCCATGAATCAAATTCTTGGAATTTCGAACCATTCGTTGTATTATCATACTTACGCTTTCAAATATGTAATTTTTTTACCATGTTTTCGACTTTATCTGTGCCTTCAATATCAATATCAAAATATCGGGCGCAATTTTTGTGACGTCCAAATGCATGGAACGGAGCGTTTTCAATGTCCATTTGCAGGAACAGTATATTTTGCTGCGCTTTGAATTCCTTTTGATGATATTGTCGATTCTTGAACCCAGCGTTTTTCTTCCTATGATGTTGTACTTTGTGTTTTTCGTCAGATCGATAAGTTTTTTCCTCATGTTTCTTAACAGATGATTGACGCACTCCATTTTTTCTATAATGTGGTTGGGAAATGGATTCTATAACCTGTGTGTGTTACCTGTAGGTTACCTGTATAACCATTTGGTTATTTTCTTGAAGTCCTCCGCTGTTTCCAAATTGCCTTTGTAGCAAAAGATCTTTGGTTTCCTTAATTTAATATATTACTTTATTTTCTTTGTTTTAGTTTCCATAAATTATTTTCTGTGATTTTGTTAATTACAATATTTGATTTTATTCTTTAATTCTTGATTTCACTTTTTAACAACTCCGGCATATTCGCCACAAGTGTCAGATTGAGAAGGAGAATGTGAGAATGCCGGAAATGGCATGGCGACAAATATTTCATGTGTATTTGTTTCGTCAACTACCTTGACGAAACTTTTATCACGACTGGTGGATGGACGCATTCACAAAAAATGTTGCTGTGCTTCACTTTGTATTTTTGTCAGCGGCTTCTTTGTCTCGCCATAATTTTATGCATCAAATAATTAGGGTTTTTATTAAGATGTAGATCCGCTACATGACCCTCCTCCAATCAAGCTCCCCTCTTGAAAGTTTAGTTCCGATCTAACTCAACTGAATTTTCGGTGCAGTGAGCGGCTTGAGTCGGTCAATGGAGATTGATACTCTTTTGTTTTTTATTTTTACTAGAAAAAATTTTCGAAGTCGTCGAATCACTTCATATGGACCTTCGTATGACGGCATAAGGCCAGTCTTTACCTTGTCGATTCTGACGAAAACTTGTTTGCATTCGTTTCATTTTTTTGGGATGAAAATTTCTTGTTTTGCTTGTCTTGTTTCGGTTGGAATGAAATTTCTCATAGTGTTCCGAAGCTCCTCTATCAAGGTGTCGGGAGAAATCGTTTCATTTTGGTTGCCAATGAAAATCTCACCGGGAAGTCTCAGATTTTGCCCGTAAACCATTTCTGCTGCCGAAGCATTTAGGTCTTCTTTCACGGCGCAGCGAATTCCGAGTAGGACAATCGGGAGTTCTGAGCTCCAATTGATAGTGTTACACCTAGCTTTCAATGAACACTTGAGTTTCCGGTGAAACCTCTCAACCATTCCGTTGGCTTGTGGATGGTATGGAGTTGTGTGGATCTTGTGTACACCCAGCAATATGGACAGTTCGCTAAAGAGTTTCGATTCGAATTGACTTTCCGTAGCGATTTTTAAAGGAGTACCAAAACAGGCAATGAAGTTTTCGACAAACGCTTTAGCGATTGAACTGTCAGATGTATCGATCAGAGGATAGGCTTCTGTTGCCTGATGGCGGTGGCAAAAATGTGACGGAACGCCTTCCTTGCTCCACGAAATGTGATGGCAGTGCGTGGCCGTCGGGGTCACCAATATATAAGCTGTTGGTTATTTTCCTGAAGTCCTCCGCTGTTTCCAAATTGCCTTTGTAGCAAAAGATCTTTGGTTTCCTTAATTTAATATTTACTTTATTTTCTTTGTTTTAGTTTCAATAAATTATTTTCTATGATTTTTATGATTTTGTTAATTACAATATTTGATTTTATTCTTTAATCCTTGATTTTACTTTTTAACAACGCCGGCACGTCTATTCGTCACAAGTGTCAGATTGAGAAGGAGAATGTGAGAATGCCGGAAATGGCATGGCGACAAATATTTCATGTGTATTTGTTTCGTCATCTACCTTGACGAAACTTTTATCGCGAGTGGTGGATGGACGCATTCACATAAAATGTTTGCTGCGTTTCACTTTGTATTTTTGTCAGCGGCTTTTTTGTCTCGCCATAATTTTATGGATATAATAATTAGGTTTCTTATTAAGATGTAGATCCGCTACAATTCTTATGAACAGTGCTGTCACCATCAGCAATAAAATTTTTGAATCCATATCCCATATTTATTGAAGCAATATTGAAACCCTTCTCTAGAACATCTGATTCCATTTTAGTAGAAGGTCCTCTGTGATTTTTGTTACATGTATGATCTGGTATGGGACCACTCTTTCCCTTATTTAAGCGACATATAAGGCAGTACTTGTTTTTTAGTCCAAAGTACAGAACTTTTTTAGTTTAAAATCAATTATTGTTGCTATTCCAGAGAGGCAGGTATATTTGCAGCCGTATGACCTATGTGATCACGCTCCATCTGTAACCACAGTTATCAAGACGTTACCCTCTTTGTCAACAATTCCATTTTCGATTGCGATTTTCTTTTCTTCTTCAATTGCTTGCTTCATTTTGGCTTCCACTGTGTGTATCCAAACATCTTTACTCTGGTTCTCTATTTTGCAGTAAATTTTCATATCCATGGATAGAATATTGATGTATTCAAACACCCGCTGGCAATACCTAAAGCCCAAAGCCCGTTACCGGAAAGCATTGCTCCTGCCACAATTTCCTTATTGATTGAATGTTTCAACTACAGTTTTCTTAGTCTCTTCTTCTTTGCATGTGAAAACAGTTTGCGTAAAATTGCACACTTCACATTTAAAAAAAAAATTTGATGTCAAACCTAAAATTAAACAGTAGATTTGAGTTTTCCCTTCTAAAAGACAAAAAATTGAATATGGTAGTAGTATACTTATATTTTCTTCCTGAATAAGTACGAGATTTTCAAAAGAGCAATCGAATGATTGCCCATGAGTTGTTATCTCCTTCGAACTCTTGAGGAAAAAGTCAAGATGAACTGCTCTTCACATTTCTGGAACGAAAGCATTTAAAGCTTGGGTTCTATCGACTTCAACGGTTAAGTCAAAATATTCGAGATTGTTTTGGATGGATGAAATGTCTTCATATATCATTCTTGTAGCAACAGACTCTATATCGAATGATAGGCCTTCATTGACGAGCTCGATTTTTTAAGTTTTCTTTAAAAACAAAAGCGATACATTCTACCAGTAACTTGTATCCATTTTGATTTCATTTGCAAGAAGATATATTTAAAAAAAAAATAAAAGAATGGATGCTTTTGAAAACTTCAATTGAAGAACAAAACTTGATTTTCTTTATATTCCCTAAGAAAGCATTCAACATTTTTCAAATTAAATTTAAGTTGAGGACTTGAATCCATTTCCATGCTTCACCAGATAGAATTATAGACGAAAACACTATTTGCGAAATCAAATGTCCATATTCTATTGAGGGATTGGATCCCATTGCCGCTATATGAAACAAAAAACTTAAATACATTACAGTTTCCGATGATGGTTGCGTAGCAGATCTTTCTGAAGCCATATTTATCGTTACCAAAATAAGGGACAGTTATACATATTTCCAAAAGAAATGTTTATATTCCAAAGGAATCTGATGTTCCTTTAGAAAACTAACAATTTCATTAAATATGCTTTCAGCATTGGACTGCTTCAGTCTAATATACGTTAAAAGTTTATCAACTATCTTAGATGTGCTTTGATCATAATAACGAACTTATTACACTAAACTTATTACTGCTTGCGTTGAAATATCTGTTTTTTCATCACAAATAATTGAAAATCTTCTTGTTCGTAATATGGAACAAGTTTTTTGTAGAACAAATGGAGCGATCACCTGTTTAGTGATAGACTGTGTCTAAAATCTTCCACATTTTATTGATTGGGTTCATTACAGATCGAATTCAAAAGTAAAGGCAACTTTTCCATTGTGGAAAGAAGAAGAGAATTTCTATGCTACTTTCAAAGTTTTTAGTTATAACATTACGTATATCGAATGTTACCTGATCTTCTTCCAGTCGCTTTTTATGAAGCGGAGCCGACAAGTGCCGGTCAAAAAGACTAACATTATTAGATAATGTTTTTTTGCATATCTTACAATTTTTTCAGCCATGGACGACTAGTTCTGACTCTAGGAGACTTCTCAAATTTGCAGAATAACGTGATATAAGTTCAATATGAGTGCATGCATTTTACACAATATATGCACTATTATGAACACCATAACAGTGACAATACAAACCAGATCCGAACAAGAGTGCATCTGGAGAATCCAACTCCAACCCAACAGCAAACCGTCACGTCGGTCGCCGTCGTCAGATTCTGATTGAATACTTACAACACAACATAATTAAAAAAATAAAACACAAACTCACACACTTTTTTTTACTTTTTTAACTTCTTATCAATCAAAAATTTTATTATTTCCGTCCTTTCTCGACGGCTTTCCTCTTTCTACCTCTCTAATCCAAATGATAACAACATTAACGATAAAAAATTCATATCTATAGAATACACAAATATACTTACATACCACAAATAATTAAAAACGAGTTTGATAAACTAAATATAACCATCTCCATCTCAACTAACAACGACCTACAGAAAATTCTAAAGCAAAAAAAAAAAAAAAAAAAAACAACTTGCGGAGTATACTACAAAATCGAATGCGACGACTGTAACAAATTTTACATAGGACAGACATCGAGAACATTTCACGACAGGTTTTTAGAACATATACCCAAACAAAATACAAAGTCAAACAACGCAATGCACCTCATGGACAACCAATACAACTAAGTACACTAGCTTATTATTATTACTATTTATTATTTATTTATTTCATCAATCAGAGATACATAAGCTCTTATAGACTACATATAAAATGAATGTATTCAATTATGATAAGATGACATTTAATAAATATATTTTAAAAGCTTCTCTTGAGCAATTATTAAAAATATCAATATTACTACTAACAAGGTTGGTTTCTCTGATGCAACGAGAAATTGGTTCATTCAACCCGTAGTTTACTCGATGAAATTGTTCTTGTAGTAAATAAGAACTGCGTAAATTTCTTTGAGGAACACGTAAACGGATTAATACTAACAAATCTGGACATATCACATATCTTACCAATGAATTAAAAAGTGCTTTTAAAGAGTACGGATCTGTAAATTCTTTTGAATTCCTTATTATGAATCCTAACATTTGGTTAGCCTTATTGACAATATAGTCTATGTGAGGAAGGAAAGTAAGTTTTGTATCAAGGATGACACCAAGGTCCTTCTTACGTTCGACACGATCAAGTATGATATTGCTGATCACGTAACTAAAAACAATCGACGAATTATGTCTGAAACATGACATTATTTGACATTTAGAGATATTCAAACTTAGAAGATTAGTATTACACCATTTTGCCAACCTATTTAAGTCATCTTGAAGAAGACGACAATCAGATAAATCTTCTATCGTATGGTATAGTTTGAGATCATCTGCAAACAACAAACAGGATGAAGATTCGAAAATTGAGGGAATGTCATTAATAAATAAAAGAAACAGCTTCGACAAAAACCTCAAGCCATTGCACTTTTGCAACAAAGGCAGACTCTTGGACACTCTAGAAGAGTTGGAAATATATAAATCAAACCAAACAGAAAGAGACAAACTTATTCTAAAAGAAAACGCACTTGGGTTAACGCACCAATTAATGACATTTTTTGCGATTAATAGATAAATCACTCAAAAAAATCCACTAACGTCAACAAACATGGGTCTTTCAATGTGTCCTATACACGCAGACAAGGTTTCAGGTACTCGAAATGCGTACTTTAAGAACTACGCATAATTTTTTTGTTTGGTTTGAAGGTGCAATCGGTCTCGCTGTCGATTTGTGTAGAAAAAATAGTGCGATCAGTTTTAAGCAGCAAGCAATTGAACAAGTAGAAGTTAATTTACTGTAATGGAAAGTAATTAATGTAGTTGGAACTATCATTAGCTTAAACAATTTGCAAGAAAAAAACAAATTTAATAAAATCTTTGCCATTTTTTGTGGTGTCCGGATACTAAAAAAATAACAAAGTTGTGAAAAGTGTTATACATTAACGTATGACAAAAACCAATAAATATAAAAACTGAAATCAAGTTTTCTTTTTTATTTTTATTTGTCTTTCAGAAAAATCAACGACTTGGGAACCAAAAACACTAAAATGATTCCCACTTTTGTTTGTCTTTTTTTTTCCTTACCTTTTTCCCTTCGTACTTATCTTCGAACTATACTATCTATCGTATAGTTTCTTTCCGAAGTACATCGACCTCATCACTTTTCTTGTTTTGTTGCCCGAACAACCGGATGACCTATTTTCGGAGCTTGATTATTCGGCAGCTCTTGCTGCGGAGCTGGCAACGGAGTAGCTACAACTTGGCGTTGATGGGCGTTAGACGCGATATCAAAATGCAGCTCCGCACAGTATGAAGTTCCCTCCATGTCTCCCCGCTGCCTTCTATTGCGTCCACCACAATTAAACCCAGAAAGATAACCTTCGTCGATTCGACGAATGTCAATTTTATTTTTAGATTTTTCTTTTGACTGCTCTTTCCGATTGCATTCTTTTTTCCCTAGTGTTTGTGTTTGAAGTGTTTTTTTTTTTTGTAATAAAAACAAACTAGTAAACATAAATAATTTAACATTACGGGAATGTTCTCATCAGATACTCAAATAAGTTTGGTTTAAGAAAGACCGAAGCAAAGGAAAAGTAACAAATTCGATTGATAAAGTGGTTGGCTCAGTTTATGACTCAAATTGAATTCTTGGAAAAGAAAAACGAGTTTCTTGATCAGATAAAAATAATTTTTTGACTACATCGAGGAGTTAGAGAGTATAAAAGCCGAATGCGTTTGGTTCTTGTGATCAGTTCAATTTTTGATACTTGAGTGTTAGGTACTATACGTTTACGTTGTGACTTTTTTCTTTTGATTTGAGTTTTAAATTTTTTTTAAAATATCCAAAAATGTCCTTTTTAAACGATTTAAATAATCTTGTGACTATCACACCCTCAAGCAAGCCTACAAAAAGTTTGAAAGACCTTCAACTGAAGGCAAAATATAATATCATTCGAGCTCGCAGAGTAACAACTTTTTATGGAGAGCAGATCTTGGTAGAGCTGAAGAATTGTTTGGTGTATCTCCCGAAGCGCTGTGTTAAGCAATTAAGTGACGAACAATTGAAGAAAATGGATGACTGCTGTAGTTTGGAGGTAGTGGAGCCCGTTTGTCAATCATTCCGAATTGCCTTCCATGAAAAGCAGCCCGATTCGGACGACGATGATGAAAAAGAAGAACGACTTCGACTACAAAAAGCTTTATTGGAGTATATATATTGGAGGTAAACTCCATTATAAAAATGTACCCGAGAGTGGTAGTCATAGTCGGAAAAGATTTTTCTATGGAAACTAAGATATGGATAAAAAATAAATAAGAAAAAAGAGAATACTTTCGTTTTATTTCGAGCTGGTTTTTTCACTTAAGAGTATTTTGCTTTTTTTTTGTTTTTGAAATTGTTAGAAAATCCATATCACGAGCGATGTGGAGGTTAAAAGATCTAACTTAACAGACCAAAAAATTGAGCTCAAATAATGTTGAACCAACTACTTTTATCAAAAAATATTTTGGAGACATGATTGAGCATACAGTTACAGAACTTAACCCTACAGACAAAGTAGGAGTTACTTTCTATGGTAAGAGTTTTAACGACGAACGAGGAAATGGCTGGATAAATCTCTAAGATTGTTTAACTATAAAATTCTGAGATTTTTGGTATATGATTTGTAAAATATTCCAATGTGATTCTCAGGGTTTGAGTACAGATGATTTTTGCTTGACAGTAACATCTATCAAATTGCTTTCAGGAAAAGGAAAAAGATTGCCCTCATTTATGTTTCATTCATTTGAAGAAGAATGCATTAAACATAAAGGAATCATAACAATAAGTAACGGAGTTAATTTACATACATATGTGTACCTCGTGCATTGATTGTAGCAAAAGCCTATACGAACAAAGAAAGAAATTTTGATCTTATTTGAAGAGACAGTTCTTAGATTCTAATTCTAAGAGCTGCTGTGTGGCATAGGCCACAGCTTGTATTCATATCTAGTTTAACCAGGATCTGGTTAACTGCTACGAGTCTCAGTTGCGGGGATAAACTTCCTCCTTGCGGTGTACCTCTACAGGTTCTGAACTTTAGAGTGCTTGCACTCATTTCTGCTTTTACAATTCTTGTTTGGAGCTTAATGCCAGAAGAATGGCACTAGAAAGGAAAGGAAAGAGAAGGAAAACGAAAAGTAAGTAATTTAAAACCAAATATGTAAAAAATCAATAATTATTCGAGATTCTTTTGTTGTTTTTTTTTTTTCAATTTTTAGAGACTATTTCACGAAATCGGAAATAAAATTGTTGATCAGGTTAAAATATGAACTTGAGTTCACAACAGAAAAAAAAGTAAATCTGTTATTATGTATAGGGGAAAGTTCTTTCTGAAATTAAAAAATGAATGAATGAATGTCAAATTTCTTGGATGTATTTCAAAATTTTTTGATATTTTTGCAAGTTGGACAACAATTTGTCAAAGTTAGTTGTCAAACTTGGAAGAAATTTCATTTCAAAAATGTTTACAGGTAGTGCACATCGCACGGAAAGAATATTTTTTTCTATAGTGGGCACAATGAAAATGGAATTTATGATGTTCTTAGGTAGTGGACCTCGCACGGAAAAATTTTTTTTTTGGTAGGAAATAGGAGTTCACAATGCTTTCAGGCATCGCAATGAAAAATATTTTTTCCTTATTGGGCACATACCTACAAAATGCAAATTACGATTAATTGATAATATAAATAATTTGGTAGCACCAAAATGTAATTTTCATTTAATTACTATAAAGTTAGGGGTAGCTTTTGTTTATAGGTTATAATTTAAATTAAAGTTGAACTGACTCCAAGTGGAAAAGTGGTAAAAGTTAAATCTAAAGTGTTTTAAATGTAATTAAGGAATTAAATGGGTGTAGCCGAAAATTGCGAGTTTTGGGTAGAGTTTTTTTTAAGTCTGCAGTTCCAGAGATATGGCATATAACAAGTGAAGAATACAAAAATTAAACTAAAAAGAATAAGAAATGAAACTCTTTTGACAAAATTCAAAGAAAAGGAGCCGAACGCAACTGTGGAGACATTGAAAAAAATACAATATGCACAGCATTTCGGAGAGAATTGACAAAAGTTGAAAATAAGTTGTAGTCTGGCTGCAGTGCGGATTCCGTTAACGTTCCAAACTTATGGTACTTTAATAAATTTAAAGTCTTCAATGGACCAAGAAGACATGACGGATGGAATTTCACCGATGGATAGTTTCGAACAGAGTGACATCACGTTGAAGAATTGAGTAACATGTTGTAAATAATTTTTTTTTTTAATTCATATGGCTGATTTGGAAGTGCCTCGGTAGCACTGAAATACTTCCAAAAATTATTGCGGACCTTCTTAGCCGTAGTTGTAAGAAAAAAATAAAAAAAGTTCGAATTCATTTCAGGTTTCAACAGAAAATGAAACAAGTACAACTTAAAAAAGGAAAACCTACACAAAAGTATACCGAGACGAGCTTTTACGCTTAGCTGTGACACACCGATCGTAGCAACATGGTTCCGGATGAGGCTGATGCGTTTTATACAAGTTGGGCAGTCCAGTACGTTTCCAGAAGCTAAGCCCACAAAACAATAGAAGAAGTTCTATATAGTGAAGCGTTGGGAACATTAGACGAAAACTCTTATCTTTCGTTTATCCCAACTCTAGGAACTAGAAATGAGCAACTAAGAAACGTACATCCATCATGCTCCTCATCACCTTTTGCACGCCTACTTAAATTCCACTGTTCAACCCATCACCATCACCAGTTTTATATGAAGACAGTTTAAGAGAAATGTTGCCGACGTTTACCAGTAACTACTCTTAAAAACCAGTGACGTTTTCGCGTTGTCATCAGAGCAATAAACCAATAGTTAACATGATAATATAATAATATAATATATATATATAAATAATACAATAATATAAGAATAAACATGAGACCAATCCTTCAATCCCAATTTGACCAAGAGCAAGAAAGCTATCAACCACAGCGGCAACAATGTCAAGAATACCCACAACAACAACACCAACAACAATAACGACGTCAACAAGAACAACCACTGGAAGAATGTCACTACCAACCTCTGCAAAATTTGTTAAAATTAAATTCTTCTTCTTAATTTTAGTTAAGAAGAAATGAAAACACATATAGAAATAAAATAAATTATCAATATCAGCAATAAATTCTTTCAAGATTCAATATCATTTGAAGCGTTTCAAGGATCAGTGCACTTGACGTAGATTTGGCAATAGGTGTGCAAAACTTTAAATCCAATCCGAAAAGGTTTGCCCTGTTGCTGAAAACCGAAGTGTAATGGAGAACTTTTCGTTTGGAGAACATTCGTTCCATTGAATATGTGATTGCACTTTCGCCAACAACTCTGTATAAGTTTCAGTAAGGCGAACAATTTTTGAAGTACTCTGAACAATTTAGATTCAATACATTAAAAAGATTGAACAATGAAGACCTTTTATAAAAAAGGGAATGATCTGGATGTTCAATCGCTGAGCTATACTTAAACGATCTGTTCTTTTGGAGGATCAAGAAGAAACCATCGACGGGGTGTCATCAATGGAGTATGGAATAATTGAAAGCGAAGATGTAAATAGAATACGTTTATTAGTTTTTGAATTTTTTTTATTGTTTCTTTGAAAGAAATATGAGTTTAAATCTGTTGTCTTGGAAATGATCTATACGAATGAAAATATTCGGAAAAACTATTTCTAACACCATTTGCGACATTTGATGGATTGCTAGTTTTTGCCTGTTGTAATTCCAATATAGATTTATCTGCATTTGCTGTAGAGTTTTCAATATCCGTACTACGGATGTAAGAAGCTTCTTTTTTTTAGAAAATTGTGAAGATAACGAATTGCCATCACAATGTCTGTTGTTTTTCTGGACTCAACATAATTTTCGCCAGCAGCACTCGGAATCGAGATGAAATAATACCGAAAGCATTTTCAACAACTCGGTGTGGGCGCGAAAGGCGATACACAGCTATAATTTTCCCGTTATGTTGAAAGTGCCACTGTTCGGTTTCATTAAATTTTCTTTTAATCTAAACGCGCCATCCGCCACCAAAACGTATGGCATGCTTTTGGGAAAATGATACATTTTTTCGGGTTTTGGAATTTTTAAGTTGTCATTTTCGAAATGGTCATAGAACTTTGTGTTCCAGAAAACACCTTCAACCGAAATTTTTCCATTTTATTACTTCAACCAATATGAATTCTTATTTTGAATTTACGATCGCCATCAAAACAATGCTATAATTTTTTTTGTAGTGAAATAGTATGCACCGAAATCCATTGGTTTTATTATGTTTATGTGCTTTCCGTCCATAGCTCCAATGCAGTGTGGGAAATTCCACTGTTCATCAAAACCTCTTGCTACTTCCTTCCATCCAATTTCAGTAATTGGTATCTCTTAAAGAAGATCGAAATAATAGTTTTTCTTTAATTTATTTGTAGAACTTTGTACCAAAAACAAAAAAGAAAACCAACTGCGAAAGTGATCGAAACGAGCTGCTGCGTATAGCAATCTAAAATTGAGAAAAAAGTATTTAATGTTTGCTTAACTTTCAATAATTTTTAATTACCTACTTACAGCTTACACTAATAAATTGTTTCAGAACTTTCCTTAACACTTCACATGTTTCAATTATCAAAACACTCAGAGTCGATTTTCCGATAAGCGGGGCGCAGACTATCAAATTTGTTGGATGAAACCCATAGCGTTCACACTCATCAAACAAATCGTCAAACCTCATTCTGATTTTAACCCTCCTTTACGACCCGTGTGGTACCCGTGGCGTGATGGTTAGCATGTCCACCTGCTAACCCAGAGGTTCGAGGTTCGAATCCCAGGAGAGGCAAAAATGTTTTTCTACGGGTATCGCCTTTCGCGAGGAATTGGCAAGTCCTCCGTTAGTAAATTCATTGCCATGAAAAGCCCTATCTCAATTAGCCGTTCGGAACCGGCAGAAAATTGTAGGTCCCCTCCATTTCCTCACAAGGCATGGTTGTGAGAAATGCGCTAGGCCCAGGGGCTCCTCGCTCTGTTGAGCCACCCTATTTATTTTTATTTATTTATTTACGACCCGTTAAAAGCGGTGTCAATCGGACCTGGGGTCCAAATGGACCCCACGATTTTTTCTTTGAAATTATTTTGATTTCAGATTATTTATTGTTCAGTTGTAATTCTTCTGGCTATTGTATAAATTTATTCTAAATGTTTTTTATAGCAGTGATATAGAAATTTAGGCAGAGATGTGTGTGTGAGAGATGTGATGAATTTTGTTGATGGCCTCATACATACCTGCATAATGAGGTATGTATGAGGCCATCAACAAAATTTTTAAATTTCAAAATCGATAACAATTGCCTAATTTCGCAAATCTGGGATTCCAGTTTATCCCTTTCGATATGTCTGTTTTACGTAATTTAATTACTGAATGAAAAATACATCCTTATTAGTTGTTCTTATCAGGTATGTCTATCAAAATGAAAAAAATAGTCATTACGTCAGTTTGTTCAGGTCATCAAACAACTTTTTGACCTCAAAAAGGATTGAATTTCCCCAATACATGCCAAGCAAGCCTAACAAATATGGCTTGAAATTTTGGTGGCTGAATAAAAGCACAACGGGCTTTCCACCGAAGTTTTCTATTTACACTGGTAGCTCTGACCAAAATACAGGACGTGGTCGTTGATATGATGTGATGTCGTTGATGCCATCATATTTCAATTCTGGACGCAGCCTCACTATTGATAAGTCCCTCGGTGCATTTGACTTTGAGGTTGCTGGATAAGAAGATCACCATTCTTGGCACGATCCGGAAAACAAAAGAGATATGCCTAAGCCTTTTGTAGCGAAGGAGGTTCTTGATGACCAGAATGAGCCTGTAAAGGCCAATAACAAAAAGCAGTATCGTTCAGTACACTCATCCAACTTTGGATTTTCTGTAAAAATGGCGTTTGTGAGTTATTTGCCGAAGCCAAACAAACAAGTTGTATTGCTATCAACACAACATAACTGTGAGAAAGCCAATTCCGGTCATCAAATTAAACCTGCAATGATACTTGATTATAACCGCACCAAACAAAGGTGTAGTCGATATATTCGACCAAATGGTCTCAATATATTCATGTACACGTCAAACAAACCGCTGGCCGATGATGGTTGTATTCTACAACTTACTGAACGTAGCAACCGTAACAACTGTCATCTTCTTCCGACACTTCAATCCACCTAGAAGAAACAAAAAGTTCAGAATTGATAAGTTTGTCGAACTAGCGGAGGAACTGATGGAGTCAGAACCGAATAACCGTTCACAACCTGCAACACAATACGGCATTGGAATATCTGCATTTGATACTACAACTTTCAATGTACCCAACAAAGAAAAAATATTCTTTCCGTGCGAAATGAAATTTCTTCCAAGTTTGACGACTAGCGTTCTTATTCATCCAACTTGTTGTCCAACTTGCAAAAATATCAAAAAAAAAAAATTGAAATCCATCCAAGAAATTTGACAAGGCTTTTGATGGAGAGTTCACATTTACAAATTTGCTTTGCAAACTTGATGCCTTAAAAACAAATTGGATAGTCTGAACCCCGCTATACCTGGTTTGTATGATTCAATTAAGTAAGGGCCGTTTTCTTCACTAAAAGTTGAAGTCAACTGGAGGATTTTTATTCTCAACTTGTGATTTTGTTTTTGTTCACTCAAATATGACAGCTTCAACTTTCGATTTTCAACTCTCGAGTTGATCAACTTCCGATTTTCTCAACTTCTGAAAAAAGCAGAAGTTGAATGAGTAAACTTGAGAGTTGTCTGTGAAATTTAATTTTGTACTACATTTTGTTGCTTCTGTCTGTTATTTTGGATTTGCATATGTAAATAAAAATATTTTTAAACTAAAAAATTATTATTTTGAGAGTCATCCATCGTCTGACAATATAAAACGTGTTCACGAGTCTGGCTTGAAAAATGGGTCCCGAATTCAATGTTATTTTCAGTCAATTTTAGACCAAGAACAAACAAGACAAAACTAAAAACCAAACATATTCAATATACATAAACGTATCTATGTCCATTATGTACATAAATTGATTTTTACTACCTAATATTTTTGTTACAAAACCAAATTTTTAAATTAAAAAAAAGACTTCTTTGCAACAGCTGTTGGGAATGGGTATTGTGGTTGCTCTCTTAGCATGTCCAAATGTCCATGTTTTTTTTTTTATTTTTTTTTCGAAATAAACAGAAGTCCGGAACTTTAATTTTCAAAGCAATCGAGCAATCAAAATTCAAATCAAAAGTTGAAATTTTTCAACTTTTGATTTGAATTTTGATTGCTCGATTGCTTTGAAAATTAAAGTTCCGGACTTCTGTTTATTTCGAAATAAAAATAAAAAAAAAAACATGGACATTTGGACATGCTAAGAGAGCAACCACAATACCCATTCCCAACAGCTGTTGCAAAGAAGTCTTTTTTTTAATTTAAAAATTTGGTTTTGTAACAAAAATATTAGGTAGTAAAAATCAATTTATGTACATAATGGACATAGATACGTTTATGTATATTGAATATGTTTGGTTTTTAGTTTTGTCTTGTTTGTTCTTGGTCTAAAATTGACTGAAAATAACATTGAATTCGGGACCCATTTTTCAAGCCAGACTCGTGAACACGTTTTATATTGTCAGACGATGGATGACTCTCAAAATAATAATTTTTTAGTTTAAAAATATTTTTATTTACATATGCAAATCCAAAATAACAGACAGAAGCAACAAAATGTAGTACAAAATTAAATTTCACAGACAACTCTCAAGTTTACTCATTCAACTTCTGCTTTTTTCAGAAGTTGAGAAAATCGGAAGTTGATCAACTCGAGAGTTGAAAATCGAAAGTTGAAGCTGTCATATTTGAGTGAACAAAAACAAAATCACAAGTTGAGAATAAAAATCCTCCAGTTGACTTCAACTTTTAGTGAAGAAAACGGCCCTTACTTAATTGAATCATACAAACCAGGTATAGCGGGGTTCAGACTATCCAATTTGTTTTTAAGGCATCAAGTTTGCAAAGCAAATTTGTAAATGTGAACTCTCCATCAAAAGCCTTGTCAAATTTCTTGGATGGATTTCAATTTTTTTTTTGATATTTTTGCAAGTTGGACAACAAGTTGGATGAATAAGAACGCTAGTCGTCAAACTTGGAAGAAATTTCATTTCGCACGGAAAGAATATTTTTTCTTTGTTGGGTACATTGAAAGTTGTAGTATCAAATGCAGATATTCCAATGCCGTATTGTGTTGCAGGTTGTGAACGGTTATTCGGTTCTGACTCCATCAGTTCCTCCGCTAGTTCGACAAACTTATCAATTCTGAACTTTTTGTTTATCCCTTTCGATATGTCTGTTTTACGTAATTTAATTACTGAATGAAAAATACATCCTTATTAGTTGTTCTTATCAGGTATGTCTATCAAAATGAAGAAAATAGTCATTACGTCAGTTTGTTCAGGTCATCAAACAACTTTTTGACCTCAAAAAGGATTGAATTTTTGATTTGAATTTCGGTACATAAATATGTATCTGTCAAAAATATCCCAGGGAAATTTGTTAAAACACAAGTAGGCTAACCTTTGAATTTCAACTCTAGAGTTGAGATTTAAAAAGTGAAGAAAATCAAATTTCAACTTGTCACTCAACTCTCAAGTTTGCCTCAACTCTAGAGTTGGCCAACTTGAGAGTTTGCTTCAAGTTGAACAATAGTGAAGAAAACGGCCCTAAATAATTTTATTTCTATGTTGCTCAGTCTATCTGCTGGATCAGATACTACAATAGGAAACAAAAATGCCATTTTTCAAGTGCAAATAAAAATAATATAGAAGAGCCGACACGATCTTATGAGAAGTGACCCATAAGCATCGGATGCAACGGACGCGGACGCAACGCAAAAAGTAGCCCAACTTTTAACTTTTTGCGTCCGGCAGAAGTGATATGCTAGTGATGGAATAGTAAAACCGATACCTCAGAGCTGCGACTTTTTTATTTTTTCACAGCTACTGAAATATCAGCTGTGGTAACATTTTTGACCGAATTTTAATATAAACTTGGTTTTAATAGCCGAAAAATACATCTTTTACTTCTTTTTATTTTACGAGTTGGATATTTCGGAAATAAATTCACTACTATTGACAAAGTTCACATATCGGTGAGTTTGTTGAAGCAAAAAAATTAACCAAAATCATTACCACAAAACACCGACAAATTTGTATAACAGAGAAGAAAAACAAAAAAAAAATCACTTCCTTCGCATGAAGTTTCAATAAGCCAAGCAATTCGAACTTCATCGGAATTTTCCTATTAGGACTTCTTCCAAAGCGACACGTGGCTCGAACATGACAAATGTAAAAACATTTGCTTTTTGTGTTTGTTTGGTGAAAGGGAATCCAATTTTGGTTTTTCTTCTTTCAAGCTGTGTTGAAAATTGAATAAATTAATTAATTGGTCTTTTCTGAAAAAAAAAATTAGAAGTGAAGCAATTGAAGGTGGACATTACTATGTAAACAATTTTTGGGAAACTGGTCACATAAAATTATTAACTATACTTATTTTAATGAAATGCCTCACTTTTATACCTTGTACTCTTAATTCGTACTCATTAATATATTATCTAGGAGTTAATTTTATAAAATCTCGTTAAAAAAAAACAATCACAAAAAAGCGGCACGTCTTGTGGGAAAAAGTTTTGTGTTTGAAGTAAAAAGTAAAGTTTCTCTAAGTAAATAATAAATAATAAAGTAATTAGATCCATGGAGGAGCATCTAATTGAATCGATCGAGCTCCATCCACGCCTTTTCAACAAAGGCGACATGAAATATAGAAATAAATTAATGAAAGAAAAGGCATGGATGGATGTGGCTGCGTCCACAGGGTTGGAGGGTAAGTAAGGTGTGAAATATTTTAAGAAAAATTAGCTAAACATTAACTTAATTTTCAGAGGAGGTTTGTAAAACCAAATGGAGATCTTTGCGGGATAGATACCTGAAGGAAGTGAAGAAAAAACCACTGTCTGGCAGCGGAGCGGACGTGCCAGCTGCCGAATTGAAGTGGAAACACTTCGATAGCATGGCTTTTTTGAACGATTACGTCATTTCAAGGAGGTATAACATTTAAACATACATATTTACATAATATTTATACCTTATTATACACTTTTCTTTTACAGGACCTGCAATAACAGTTTTTTAAATTCAGAGGAAGCTTCCACACGAAAGCGGTTTACATTTAGATATTGAAATAGGATTAAATTCCACAAATAGCCTTTTTGAAGGCTTTGCTTTGATGTTGATGCTTTGATGTGTCTTCGCCAACAAGAGCAGCAACACAGAGGAAGAGGGTGAGGCCTGAAGAAGCTTCGGCCAGATTTGAGGTAAGTACTACTAGATTATAGTTAAATTGAAATAAATGTATTGTTTCTTAAAGGTGCTGATGGGTGCTGTACAGGAAATTGTCAGCAAAAAGACGACGGAAGAGAAGAGCAGGAATACGGACTATCTAAAGACGCTCGATTCCTATCTTTTGCAGTTGCCTGCGAGTCAGCAGGACCGGCTGAAGCTAAAATTCTTGGAAATGGTCGGGAAAGAAATTAATGAAGCAGAAAATATGTTTTTTTAATTAATTATTATGTAATTAATTTACATATATGCATATGTAAATTACTGTAATATATGTACATGGACTCAGATTGTTAATTATTGATTGTTTTTTATTTTGCTACTTAGCAGAAACGTTGAAGCCTTTGTATTTTCCACCATGTTCTCAGTGCGATTCTAGTTGTAGTGAACCATTCCAAAGAAATAGTTTTTTTTATGAACCAATAACTGCTTTGGAAATTCTCAAAGAAATTGGACTGTTAAAAAATACAGGTTTTTGTGGCATTGATGGTATTTCAAACCATATTTCAAAAAATATAGCTTGCTATATCGTAGATATTCTAGCTTATCTTTTTAATTTGAGCATCAATTCTTGCATTTTTCCGGACGCTCTAAAGTGCGCTGATGGAATACCTTTATTTAAAACCGGTGAGTCCAGTTGTATTCGGAATTACAAACCTATTTCGCTACTTTCATCTATTAGCAAGATCTTTGAAAAAGTTATGAAAAAAAGAATGATGAAGTTTTTAAGTAAAAACAATTATTTTAGTCCCATTCAATTTGGTTTTCAGAGAGGAAAATCAACCGAAGATGCCCTTTTGGAATTCTGTTCTCAAATATTTAGTAATTTAGACAGAAAGTTTAACACAGCTGGTTTATTTGTGTACATAACCAAAGCATTCGATATGGTAAACCATACTATTCTGCTGAAAAATTATATAAAGCAGGCTTTCGCGGTTTCATGTTGGAATGGTTTAAATCTTAACTACGTAAGAGGACCCAGAGAGATAAGATCGATGAGATTAGGAGTGATTTAAAATTTATTGGGATAGGAATTCCACAGGGATCAGTTTTAGGGCCAATTCTTTTCTTGGTCTATATAAAATCTCTTTTCAGGCTTAAATTCAAGGGTGTTCAAAAGGCTTTTGCTGACGATATTGGATGTGTATATGTATATGGATCACTTAGTCTTCTAGATCTTATTTCTGATATAAATTGGGATCTCAACTTATTTCGAATGTGGTTTGCTGAACATGAGTTATTAATTAGCTCAAAAACAAAATTAATGTTTTTCAGTTTGTCTCAGGCGTATTCCTTCCCAACTGGTGCTGATATTGTCTTTCATGCTCCCGAATAACAAAAATTCAAATTAGTTAACTGTGCTTGTTGTTCTTCAGATACCTTTCTGAGTAATCAAAATTGCAGTTCTCGATTGAAACAGTTGATGAATTCAAATACCTAGGGCTAATAATTGATTCTAAAATGTCTTTTTCTAACCATACTAGCTCTTTGAGAAAATATTTCCGCTGTACTCTCAGACATTTCATTTACTTAAGAAGGGTTTGCTCATCGCAATTACTCACTTCAATTTACTATGCAGTTTTCCATTCTAGATTGCAATATGGAATATGTTGATGGGGTGGTTCTTACTATAATAATATTCAACCGTTATTGATATTACAAAAGTATATTGTGAGAAAAATCTGTAATAAAAATCGTTTGCATCATAGTCTTCCCTTATTTCGAGATTTAAAAATTCTTCCTATACGTCACCTCTACTGCTTTAAAGTTCTGAAAGCTTTTTTTGTAAAGTCCGGAAATTTGAATTTTAGAATACTAGACAATCATAATCTTCGAGGTAATGTCTTGAATTTAGTCTCTATTCCTACTTTTCGCACCACAGCTTTTCGAAACTTTTACACCATATCATCTTATCATTTATTTAATAAAATCCCTCTCTCTCTAAGAACTCTCAGAACAGCAAATATATTTTTGAAGCAATTAAAGGCTTGGTTATATAGTTTGGGTTTCAATGATTTGGAAACACTTTTGAGTGTCCGTGTATAGACAGTTTTTCTTCTAACATAATATATAAATTAGTTTTAATCTCAAACTCCTATGCGTTTTCTCATTTTTAGTTCTCTGACTAATGACTGTGTATTAAAATTATTAATCATTTTTACTTGATCTATTTTTTGTTTTGGATTTCTTCCTTAAGCATTTATTTAATAATTCTTTTAGTTACTTAAGGTCACCCCACCCTAAGATTATTTATTGGATTTAAATTTTGCTCTGGGTTATGTGCATTTAACACTATTTTTTTTTCTAAAAATATAAAATGTACTTATGTAGATTTCTTACTTTATTCTTTGTTTATACAAAATTGTAAGACCTGAATTTTTGTTAAGAAATAAACTTACTACTACTACTACGTGCTTTCAGATTTAGGTTAAGATTTAGAAGGACTAGCAGAGTAAGTATCGTCAGAGAATGAACCAAGTCTGCTTGTGAGCAAAGTGTTCACAATGTATGAACAACAAGCAATGTGTTTATGAGTGTGTTCATACCAAAAAGGGTAGTTTGATGGCGTAGGTAAGAAATACGTTTAGTTTATAGCCTGAATAGGGGTGGAAAATGACCCAGGAAGAAAAATTTGGATGTTTTTGAACTCATTTTGACCTCTGGTATCTACCTTCTGTTCTGAATTTTGTAGGTGGGTTTGTATTTGTATGTGAAGGTCATACAGTTACCTACCTTACCTACATTACAGTTCGGGATGAACCTGGGCATCAACCAACATCCTTCCATAGCAAACAAACAAACATGTGAATATGTTTATATAGTGGCTAGGTAAACATACAAAGGAGTGTTTTGGTATGTTTTCCGTTTTGTTTCGCCTCGAATCTGTCTGATACCTGTTGAAGGATGAAACAAAAAATGTTGAACAACCATTTTATTAAACGTTCTTTATTGGCTTAGGTCATTGACTGGAAAGAACAACAACAAAATCAATAGTTAAGCAGATAATCTTTCAATTGGTCTCTTAATTTAAAAGCATCTTTCGATGCATTGTTAGAAAAAATTCTTTTTGGCCTCTGAAGTGGAGAAGCTTTCTTTTCGCCACAGGCCATTTATAACATTTTCGCCTTGGTAACTATCAACATACTCTTTTGGTATATTGCTACCATCGTGCATTTTTACCAAATTGTGTAGCAATACAGCTGCTTTGACAATTTTTTCAGCAGATTTTAGGCTCATTTGAAGAGGATTAAGTAGAATACGCCACCGAGACACCAGAATCCCAAATGCATTTTCAATTACTAGCCTGGCTCTTGAAAAGCGTAATCTCCTAATAAAGTAGAGGGATATTGATAATAGTTCAATTAATATTGATAATAGTTAAATGTTACCTGGATAAGGGCTCATCAGGAATGGTTTTAATGGGAAAGCTGCATCTCCAACGAAGTAGTGTGGGAACTTGACGTTCGAGTTTGGAAGAATATCATCCTCTGGTACTTCCAAATTTCCATTGAACAATTTTTGGCCAAAAACAGAATGCCAGAGAACTCCACCATCACTTTGTGACCCATATGCTCCAAGGTCAAAGCCAGTGAAGGTATAGTTGGCATCGCAAATTCCCAACAAAACAATGGAGTAGGTTCCCTTATAGTTGTAGAACAATGATCCAGAATTTGGCGGGCACGTCATGTTAATATGTTTTCCGTCAATGGCTCCCAAATAGTTTGGTAAGTTCCACATCGTATCAAAATCCCGGGATATACAACTCCATTCAGATCGGCTTGGGACTGACAAATAAATGTGACCAAGTGATTTCCAAAGCACATCACAAGTTACGTTCACAATTCTTTTCACACTTGTCAGTCCCATTTTAAATGCCATTGAAAACATTTCCTTGGAACCTCCATGAGCCAAATAACTGCAAAGATTTATGAAAATCATTTGGTTTTAGGACTTACCAAGTTGGAAAAAAGTAAAACTTACACTAAGGTCATAAAAAGCCTGCACTTTGCTGATGTGACTGGCCTATTAGACTGCTTTGTTGAATCCTCCTTCACCATATTAAAAAGCAGATCGAACTCATCCTTGTTCATCCGAACAGCAAGCCTGAATTGTCCCGGGTCGTTGTTGTACATTTTTTCAAAATTAAAACTGAAAAATCCGTGCTCATCGCGGTCTTTGTACAAGGTCCGCACCCTAAAACGACCACTTTGATTTGTCATAATACTTAGGCACTCTTCGGCCTCTGAAAGCAGCAATACTTAAAACAAATTTTGAAGCACTTTTTCGATGTCCATTTTTACTACTACTTAAAAAAAAGTTTTCAATTAAATAATAACTATACTTTAAAAGAGACCACACCTTTTTCCAACTTCTAGCTTCTGACACGAGTTCACTTTAAGTTCTTAAATCTATATCTGTCAAAACACATTTTGACTAAATTTATCTGTCAAAACACCGCAACGGATTCTATGAGACCCCTATCCGTTATGTCCAAAACTCACAGCTGTCAGGTGAATCCGGCAGCGAACGGACGCAACGGATTTTATGGGTCGGGTCCTTTACTACAGTTGAGTTTCAGTAATTAGTGCTTCTGGAGCAGCTGAAACTCTAAAGGATGCAACAGGAAACAGTTCAAAAAAAATTTACAATGAATATCGAAGCTGAATACCTGTGCTGCCCTTTTTCTGATCCAGACAAGCCTATTCCAGGCATTTATTTGAATGGAAATGTGCTTCCCAAGTGTGAAAAGTTTAAATATCTGGGATCTATGATCAATAGTAAAGCAACTTGTGATGACGACATCAATCATCGAGTAAGCGTAGGGTGGATGAAGTGGCGAGAAAACTCCGCTATCTTCTGTGATCGAAAAATGCCCCCTAAGCTGAAGGGAAGACTCTACACAGCAGTTGTCCGTCCAGCTCTGACATACGGTTCACAATGTTGGACAATGTACAAAAAGTATGAGAGCAAATTGACGGCAGCCGAAATGAAGATGCTTCGGATGACAGCAGGAGTAACAAAGCTTGATCGAATTAGAAGTACTAAGATCCGTGGAAGCCTTCATGTCAAAAGTACCATCTTGGACAAAATTCAGCACGACCGGCTCAGTTGGTATTGTCATGTTCAAAGGAGAGATCCGCAGAACCCCGTCCAAAAGGCAATATCGTACAACGTTTCAACAAATTCGCGACGGAAAAGAAAAGGCAGGCCAAAACACTCCTGGTACAAGCAAATGCAAAAACAGCAGCATTTGGTTGGCCTCAGACATGGAACAATCCAAAACCGGGAGGCTTGCCGACGCTTTCTGAGGTCAACGCGGCGTACCCCACAGGCGGATCACTAGTGTGAAGCAGAAAAGTGGGAGAGTTGTGATCGCTTCAAGATCACTACTCGTAACGCCGGAAATGGAAAGAAGAAGAAGAAGATCGAAGCTGTTTCATATCAACCATCTAATATCTCAAATAATATTTTTTTCGAAGGTGAAACATCATTTTATAATTTACAAATATACCTTTTTTATTTTCATTGAAAAATATTTTTTTACGTTACACAATTTCATAGTACATATTTTGATCTTTTGATTTATATTCTCCATTATATGTAAATAAAGTTATTACTGTGGATTATATAAAATTTCTGCTATCTCATTCCTCCGCATCTGTCCCAATCTTCGGATTTGTAGTACATTCAGCAACTGGTTTTTTCCTGAATATAAAAACAAAGACATCTTCATCGTTTTTCATTTTAATATCCTTACTTAACATAAGTTCCCTGAACTCTGTATTAAGTCTTTAATTTTTTTTCAAATTAATAAAAAGAAAAGCATTGACAAGTGGAAGAATTGTCGGTCATTTTTCTGCTTGAATTACTTCAGGATTCAAAAGCTCCAGCAGTTTAATCTTTTTGATTGTGATTTAATTCTTCCTCATATTGAGCTGTCTTTAGTTCAAAAAACATATTCTTAAGGTCTAAGTAATTTGATTTTTCTTTATAATCTACTCGTACTGTAACTGAGTCAATAACAACATCTGACTCAACAAAGCTTAATAATATGATTTTAAAAACATTTAGCAAACGTTTTCGAAGAATATGTATCTGCGTTTTTTCAGATTGAAATGATTTATTCAAATTATTAATAATGTCTAATATGTAAGACAAAAACAAAAGCGAAAATTTCATTTCTGAATACTTTAAATTAATTAATATTTTGTCAATCTTTGCAGTCGACTGTGGTTTACTTCTGCTTTCAAATTTTTGCAAAGTGAAGTAATGAATAAGCCCTGACCACTGTTCTAAAACGCGATTTACTGCCGCGATTTACTACAGCCATCTAGTTTTACTTAGGCGTAATATTTTGTGAATTTCAAGACCAAAAGCTTTTTGGAATTCTCAAAACTCAGTTTGCCTTTTCGAGCTGTGAGCAAAGTAGAAGTATACATCTTGCACAAAACTCATAATAGTGCAGTCATTGAAGCGAAAAATACGGTCTTACCTCCGAATTTTTTTACTGTGAACCGATTTGCATGAAATTTTGGAATTAGAATCATCTTACCCTTAACTTCAAAAGTGAAAATGATTTGAACTCCTCAACCACCCTGGGGGTGGTTGCCACCCCTTCTCTTGGTTGATTTTTTTTTTAAATAACCTTGGATTTCGATAGAAGGCCTAATTTTAAACAAAAAATCATCTATAAAATTTTTCAAAAAATCAAATACTTTTCAAGTCATTGGCAATTGAAAATACGCAATTTTTTCACGTTTTTCATCGGTTCTTGCAAATATCTCCAAAAATATACGTTTTATCAAAAATTTTATAAAAAAACAAAGTTGTACCAGGTGAAACCATGAAAAATTTAGTTTCTTATAAAGTATTCTAAGTGCAATATTAAGCTAGATATTAAAGATCAAAGCCGTTTTTTATTTTGTCTGAAATTTAATCGATGTGGTCAATGCCATCTAGCGGCGAGCAGATGCATTTTAATACAAAAGGTTGTAGTGCTTAAAATAAGCTTGAAAATGAGCATAATTAAAAGTCTTTTTCACGTAAAATAAGCGAGCTGAAGTGCAAATAAGGGGAGCATCTAATGTTTTTTTCTTTGAAATCAATGGGTTTCATTCATGGGTGCCATTTCCACCAAAATTAAAATTAATCGTATTCCGCCTAAAATTAACTTTATTATGAAGAGTTTGATGGATAGTATCAGTTTGGCTCCTTCAGGACACATATTTTTCAAAAAAGTCACGATTAAAAAAAACAACAAAATTTTAAATTTTTAAAAAACCCATTTTTTTTTCAAAATATCTCAAAAATGACGACAGATACGTATAAAAGTGTTAGAATAAAAAATTAAAAAAAAGGTATTTTTCTAACAAACAATTTTATTTTTTGTTTTTTCTGTCAAACAAAAATTGACGGAGATATGATTGTTTAAAGAGCGCGTGGCAGCGCAATCACAGCCTCTCTTAAGTCCTTTAACCCTTCACCGTTTTAGAAAAAGGGTTTTTACCATATATTGCAATGAAGGATGTTGTAGCTCTCTTAATTACCTTTACAATGGTTTTTTATAAATTGTAATAGCATGAAAATTGAAGGGGTTATGGTCCAAAAACCCATTGATTTAAAAGAAAAAACATTAGATGCTCCCCTTATTTGCAATACAGCTCACTTATTTTACGTGCAAAAGACTTTTTATAGTGCTCATTTTAAAGCGTATTTCAAGCACTACAAAATCTTTTTGTATTAGAATGCATAAAATGCATCTGCTCGCCGCTAGATGGCATTGACCACCTCGATTAAATTTCAGACAAAATAAAAAACGGCTTTGATTTTTAATATCTAGCTTAATATTGCACTTAGAATACTTTATAAGAACCAAAATTGTTGATTGTCTTACCTGGTACAACTTTGTTTTTTATAAAATTTTCGATAAAACATTCGATACCCGACATTATTTTGAAAAAAAAAAAATCACCCTCGAGAAGGGGTGGTAACCACCCCCAGGGTGGTTGCGGGTTTCAAATCATTTTCACTTTTGAAGTTAAGGGTAAGATAAGCATAATTCCAAAATTTCATGCAAATCGGTTCACAGTAAAAAGATTCGGAGCAATAATGCTTCAATGACTGCACTATAATGGGAATTTTAATTCTTTTCATAGCAGCTGAGGCACATACGTGTATGGAATGACACTTACAGCCTAAATAGAAACTATTTTTATTTAATTGCTGCAAATGTGTTCTTACGCCTGTTAGCTCGCCATCTCATTATCAAAGCGTTGTCTGTAGCCAACCCGATTATCCAAAAGGATCTTCTTTTCTCTAAAAAAATTAATAATTGCTTCAAAAATATGTTTAGCATCAGATTTATTTAACCTAATGTATGCAAGTAGCTTATCAACGATCTTTGGCTTACTTTCGTCAAATAATCGAACCATTAAAACTTGACAATAAACCTGTTTGTGTTGAAACATCCGTAGTTACATCGCATGTTATAGAAAACTTACAAAATCTTAGAAGCGAACACAAATCTTCAAGAAAAAATGGAGCAACCTAATCTCTAACCATAAACTTCGCTTTAATTCTTCCACATTTTATTGCTTGTACGTTGGGGTCATTGCAGACTGACTTGAGTAAAGAAGGGAGCGTTTCCATTGTTGAAAGTGGAAGCCAGTTTTTTGTGATATAAAAAATGCATTTGTTCACACTTAAGTTTCTTATATTCTGCACTTTGTTCATGGCTGTTCTGAACTACAGTCGTAATGTCAACAATTACCTGGTCTTCTTCAAGGCGTTTTTTATGCAATGGAGACAATATAATATGTCGACTAAAAAGCGCAACATTATTTGTTAATGTAGTCTTGCACAATTATAAATAGGACAGACACAGTTTTCCTTTAGCCTTAAGGGCGTCCAATTTCAGACGACGATCTGTATTTTGGGCGATATTTTTTCTGAAGTGTTACTGATTTATGATGCTGCAGCTAGAGTTATTCGTTTTGCGTTTGTCGATGTAAATAAGGGTTCTATTGACGATGACGAAGGTTGTAGAGCTGGATATTGCGGCTGTCCTGGACTTTGCGATGGTGCTGAAGTTTGTGGTGGTGCTAGGCTTTGTGGTGGTGTTGGGCTTTGTGGTGGTGCTGGACTTTGCGATGGTGCTGGACTTTGTGGTGGCGATGAGCATTCTGAACCACTATTTCCATAAGAAAAGGGTTTTTAATTTACTGAGTTTGTAAATACCTACTTACGTTTTTTTTTTATTTTTATAAGACATTTTTCCATGGTTAATGACGAAAATGAAATATATATTTTCCTCTCCTTTCGTTTCTTAATAAAATAACCACAGAATAATATAACAAGAGGTAGCGTACCTGTGACCTGTGAGTAGAAATAAAGCTCTGAACGCACGATTGCACCGCTTTCTTGTGTCCAAGATTTACACCATCAGGAATAAAAACAAGAGGGAAATTCATCACTTCTCTTCCCTCGCAACCATTTGTTTACATTTTCCTTTTGTAACACTAAATCTATCTTTGATACACGTATGCAGTTGAGTATAAAGTTGAGCTTGTGAAAAAACATACACCAATTTGTTTTCGGATTTGAAGCTGGTTTAGAAATCCGAAAATAAAGTAGTTTTTGCAAAGTCAGTCTGTGGACGGATGCAGTTGTGTGTATGAGGCTGGCCCTCTTGTTTTTATTAAGTTAAAGATCTTATGGACACAAGAAAGCAGTGTAATCGTGCGTTCAGAGCATGTTTTCTACTCACAGGTGCACTACCTCTTGTAACATTACTCTTTGGTTATTTTATTTAGAAAAGAAAGGAACAGATATCTATGCTATAGCTATTCATGCAAGCGCTATGAAAATACAGTAATAGAATAATTATGATGCAGCTAGTACCTACATTTTGCGATGAATGTGTTCAGTTCTTAAAGCAAATTGGTTGTTTTTCTTAAACAACCAATCTTGTTCTAATACAGTGGTATTTTGAAACAAAAATAAGTGAAGTAGAAAAAATTTGCTACGTAGTAAGAGAAGAATGTGAAAAAAAATTAAATAGATCTGCTACAGCAAATTTTCATCCCTGGCGGATAAGAGCTCTTAACATCATCCCCCATCATATTGAAATTTGGTTCCCCACATGAAAGAAATGCAGTATTAAAATCAATTGCTCTTTTTCAAAAAATAAACAATAGACCTTTGCAACTGCAAGACATTGGACTAAAGACGGAAGGGAAAAGGAAGCATAATATTTACATGCATGCGAGCCTGACAGCAAAAAATCCGAATAGAAATGTTGACTCAGAGCTGTTCTACCAACTCATAGAACAAATGACAGTTAGTTCATCGAACATTATGTTGTGTGGAGATTTCAACAGCGATATTATCTATCTATATATATAAAGTAGGATGTATGTATGTATGTATGTATGTATGTATGTATGTATGTATGTCCGGGGTAAACTCCTAAAACACCCAACGGATTTTTATGAAATTTTCAGGGTAGACAAAGTTTAGTTCAGAGATGGTTCCTGTCAAGGTTTGATCCCCATATTCCTACAGGAACGGGGTTGGGAACGGAAAATTAGAAACTACTCCACAGATTTCAAAAATTATTTCAGCACTAGGGGTGCTACATTATCGCCCTTCATCAGTAACTTAAACTATATCTCATCCCTATAATCCCACAGGAACAGAAACGGGAACGAGAATGGGAACCATAAAGTTACTTGACCGATTTCAAAAATTCTTTCAACTCTAAGCCACAGTAAGACAGATTATATTTCTTCCCCAAATTCCCACGGAAGAGAAAAAACGAGAACTGTAACCTTAAAAGTACTGACCTGAGCAAAGCCGGGCGGCTCAGCTAGTTATTGATAAAAGTCTCTGTGAAAATATGAGTTCCTTCGGCTTACACTCTGTAAATGTATCTGAACCAACTCATTTCACTCAAACTTCAAGTACATTATTAGATCTCTTTTTTGTAAGTGAAGACGTAAAGGTACTATTTTATAACCAACTCGCCACTCCAGTTTTTTCCAAGCACGACCTAGTTTTTCTGACATACGAGTTTTTTTACAAAAGAAAATTCCATAAATCCAACATTTCAGTATAGGGACTTTAAAAATATTGATATGTCTTCACTTCAATACCACATCAATTCCATACCTAGGTATAATATTTATCTCATGCCTTTGCCAGATGACCAAGTCAAATTTTTGACAGAAAACATAAATTTTCTATTCAATTGCTATGTTCATTTAAAAACAAAGAGAATCATTTGCCCTTCTAAACCTTGGTTTACGAGTAGAATCAAAGAGTTAATGAATCTAAGAGATCAAGCTTATCAGAAATGGATTCGTTATCGTGTTGAAGAACTGCATTTAGCTTATAAGTCTTAGCGTAATAAAGATATTCAAGAAATAAAAGCTGCTAAAACACAATACTACTCAAATCGACTTGTTATTGATTCGAATGGACGAACATTTTGGGAAAACTTTCGAAAACTTGGAATTGGAAAGCAGTGACCAAAATTCTATACCATTATCGATAAGGATGAACTCAATCAGAAATTCCTCTCTGCGCCAAATGTCACACCATCCCGAGAAGTCGAAAATGCGCACAGTCCTCATACTTTCTCAACTGGCTCTTCCTTTAGTTTTGCAAATGTAACCATCATGGATGTAGTCGAAAGTTTCTTTTCAGTCAAATCGAATGCTATAGGAGTTGACGAACTTAACCCTGTTTTCTTAAAGTCCATTCTGCCTCTGCTACTAAAGTATTTCACGCATGTATTCAATACAATTCTAACGACAGGAACATTTCCCCAGCAATGGAAAATGGCAAAAATAATACCACTACCTAAGAACTCGCTTTGTAATGAGTAAAGAACTCGTCAGCCAATATATCTGTATGAAAAACTTCGATTTTCGGCAACAAACAGATCTACATGTTTAATTCTGCCGCGATTTTCATGTCTGAATTCAGAAAGACAGTTCTTTATTACTGCCTGTCGCCTGTGGAATTCACTTCCAGCTTATTTGCGAGAGATCAGCAACATGCAACGATTTGAGAATAGTCTGCGTATTTTCTTCTCTAAACAAAGCAACTAATTTCTATCTTAATTCTATTTCCTTTCCCTTTTTTTCATCGTTTTCTCTTTTCATCTTTTTGATATTTTTCTATTTTGAAATTTGAATTGTTATATTGTAATTAATCATTTCTTCAATTCTTGTACATTTTTAGTCTATATCACTAACTTGTTAACTTGAACAGTCAATTTATTATCTTCACAAATTTATAAGATTTATTATCTTACTGTGTAAGCTATTTGAACAATAAACTTAAACTTAAACTTAAGAGCTTCCCTTGCTAGCTCTGGATATTCGTATTTTCTTTTCGTCCAAAATACGTCGTCACTTTGCACACAAAATTCCATCTGCAGCCAAATCATGGTGCATAACATTAATTTCCTTTCTGAAAGCTAAATAAAAATAAAAATTTCCATCCATAATAATTTCCATACATCTTCTTGGCTTTTTTCGTCAACTGGTTCGTCTATCGTTCCTTTGTTGAAATATGTCTATAAATTTTATTTTAAATAGTTTTATTTTTTTAAGTATTTATTTTGTTAAATCTAAAGCTAAGGTTCACTTCTAGGCAAATTAAGAGCCTTAGGCCCTTATTTCAAGTGTCGTTTGGTTTCCGATAGTCGAACATCAAAAATGAAATTTGGTATTTCGTATTCTTATTTTTCGATACTTTCAATTTTGAATTTGTCCGTTATCGTCTGTATTTTTGCGTTCGACTATCACAGAAACTAACTCAAATGTCAAATTATAGGATTTATTCACAATGGCTACTTTCACTATTCACAGTAAAAGAAATCCTTGTCGATAGAGATACGCAATACCAAAAGAAAAATTTATCGAAGCTTTTGACCCTTGTCGTATCGAATGTTAGGCGACACTCGCAATAAGGGCGTTATTCTTCGTTACAACAATAATAATACACCGGTTTCCAGGACCTTTATTTCTTAGGTTTCCTTTCTCCTCTTGTTTAAACGGTTGTGAGCATGTAACACACATCGCCAGATCTTCTTTTAAAACATCACTCAGTGATTTCCACCATAGGTTAGGTGGAAGTGGCTGTCGGCCAATGAGTACATTGCCTGACACACTTAGGCCGCAAGGGCCCATTGTGAACAGTTTCCACCATAGACACCTAAAAACATATTTAAAAGTCGTATATCCATATTCAAAGCAAATTAAATTACCTGGCAATATTTTCTTGAACACAATGAGTGTCTTCAACCCGTTCTTTCCCGATCTTCCATCATAAATAAATTCAATGTAAACATTGTCGGTGTAGCTACGAAACGAAAAACACTTTCCAGTTTTTCATTGTATTCTCTCAAATGTGTTTCCTGAAAATTTTATAGTATCTTAAAATCAGTACAAAATAAGCGTTCAAATTAGGGCAAAGGTGGATTTTGGCAGGTGAATAGCCTCTTAGTAATGTTCTTAAAAAAGCTGGCAAAAAAACCGATCAGGGCTCGTATTGCAAATAATGAGGCAAAACAACGATAGCCACGACCGAACATGAACAACGAGAACTATTCATTGAAAATTTCAGAACGATAATAAAACGACTTTCGAAAGCCGTCGCTTGGCTTGACAACTTTGAAATTAATTTGTAACCCTTTCACTAGTCAATTTATTGACTATTATTATCACGGTAAAGTACAGGAACTGGCAACGTCTCTAAATTTCTACAGAGATTCAGAGTAGGTCACCGCATATTTAAGAGCTTTAACTCCAATTTTCGGTCGTAATTCTTACCCTTCGATTGAAACCTACTCAGTCACGAAGCTCATTATTGGCTCAATGGACTCAATCGTAAACAAAATCCACATGTACTTCATGAGAAAAACTTCATTCAGAAAAATGGGCACGATTGGGTCGCACGAACTTAAGTGTGCCTAAGTACAATATCAAAAAGTCTTAGGGTTGAGTACAAGGTTCCAGTGTTTATAGTACATTTGGTGCTACAGAATTGATAACTCCACATCATTATTATGAAAATTGAGAAATCTCATTAAGTATTGAAAAAAGTTCAATTAAATATTCTAGAGGTTTCTACCGAAAATTCAAAAACACCGCTTTTTAGCAGTTTATAGCACATATAAACACTGAAAATATAAACAAAATCAATAGACCCATTTGTGGTCGAGCCTTAGGAATTTACTGAAAAAATTACCTTTTAAGATTTAGTTCAGGCTGGCAACGTCGTGGGATATTCTCATAAATAATCAGGTAAACAGTGGTTGTATCCATCAGGACCATCTAGGTTAAATTTTTTTGGTCAGAAAAACCGCATTTTGCCAATTTAGCTCATTTCCAAAGTTGCTATCCCAGGTCATGTGAACGCGTGCGAACTCCAACCGCTGTTTGCTCTTATGGCGTTTAGTGGAGGCATTTTTTTTTTTTTTTAATTGAAGATGATCTGCACCTAAAATAGCTCGACGAACAGTTAATGTGCTGGCTGTTACCCCCGCTTTTTCCTTTATTTTGCTGGTAGAGAGAGCTGAATTTGATGCAGTTTTTAAAATTTTTCTCTTATCCTGAGGAGTTAAAGCCGTTTTTGTCCTTCCTTTGCAGTTCTTATCGTATGAATCACTGGTTTTAATAAAATTCCTCACAACATGGTCACTTTGGCCTATTTTTTTTTGCAATTCTTCGCATTGAAAACTCTTCGGATTGCAACACGTCAATTTTCCCTTTTTCTTCTGCAGCTAAAACTTTTTTTTCCTACATTTTGGACTGAAATCTGTGACAAACACTTTTTTATTGCTTAAACTTTGCAGCTATCTGTAATCCACGTAACAGATCGCGACCAACTATCTAATTTTACAGGTGCGTCTAATCATGTGAACCAAAAAAACTGTACTTTTTCTTGGAGCATTGACAAAAGTGAAAAAAAATGTCCGTTTGCTTCCGCTCACCTTGGACTTTTTAGTGTTATTTTGTTGAGAATTTTATAAGCTTTCAAATAAATGCAATTGTTTGACAATTACAAAAAAATTAGGTTTATGTAAAAAAAAATTTGTGCGTCTAATTAAGTGAACAGCAGTGTAAGTTTTTAAGTCTTTAAATGGATTTTACATAACTGTTTAATTCGCAGTAAAATGATTCTATATAGATTCTTCGACCAATTCATCCTCTTCACTTTTGTCTTCTTCGTATTTTTCCTTTCTTTTTCGTGTTACAAAAACAACAATACATATAAATAAAAGAAACTTACGGGGCGATAGAAGCAAAGGTTTGACCATCGTGAAAATAGCTAAGCACATTTTTATAGTAGCCCTTTTGGAATTTTTGTAGTACATAGAACGAAGTAAACTACCTTAACACTCGTTAAACTACGTCTTCATAAATGCAACTTACGTCTACATCTGATTTTAGGTGATAGAATTATATATTTTATGTTTTGTCTAAAAAGAGAACAAAAATAGATCCTTGCAAGAAAAGATAGTGTAAAAAAGATCGGGTCATAAAAAGAGAACATGTTCTCTTTTAAAGAGATACGATGGACACCCTAGGCTAAGCTTATGTCGCTGTACAGCTCGTATAGTTCGTCGTTGTATCTTCTTCGCTAAACGTTGTCTTCTCGATTAACGCAAACAGGACCATAAATCGTACGGAGAACTTTTCTCTCGAAGACTCCAAGTGACTTTTCATCCGATTGGGAGAGGGTCCATGCTTCTGCACCATATAGCAGGGCCGGGATGATGAGTGTTTTGTATAGTGCCTCCTTGGTTCTTCTCCATAGGGCTTTATTCCTCAATTGCTTATTTAACCCAAAAACAGCGATTAGCAAGAGTTAGTCTGCGTTTGATTTCATCGCTGATGTTGTTGGCTGAGTTTACAGCAGTGCCCAGGTAGACAAATTCACTGACTACCTCGAAGTTATACCTGGCAATGGTGACATTTTGACCAAGTCGGTGGTGGGATTGGACTTTTGTTGATGAAAGCATATACTTCGTCTTGTCCTCGTTTATTTTCAGCCCCATTTGGCTTGCTGCTAACTCCATAGTAGTGAATTTACCAGTAACTGCTCGCTTTGTACTTTCTATCACGTCTATGTCGTCTACAAACCCAAGTAATTATGTTGATTTATTGAAAATGGTGCCCGATGTACTGGCATGGGTGCTACGTATTTCATTTTCAAGCACAATGTTAAAGCAGCTGCATGACAGTGCGTCGCTTTGTCTAAGCTCTAAGCCCTCTGGTGGTTTCGAAGGTCTCAGTAGAGTCTCTACCAACTTTGACGGAACAGCTAGCGTTCGGCAACGTCATCCTGATATCAGTTTAGCAGGGATTAGTTAAAGTTAGACATAGCACGTTACATTTCAACTCTGTTAGCACTATCGTACGCTGCTTTAAAGTCGACGAACAGGTGGTGGGTGTCGATGTTGTACTCTTGGGTTTTCTCCAGGATTTGGCGCAATGTGAATATTTGGTCGGTGGTAGATTTTCCAGGTCTGAAGCCGCATTAATAAGGACCTATTAGATCATCAGCAAACGGCTTGAGACGTTCACATAATACGCTCGAAAGGATCTTATAGGCGATGTTTAGAAGACTAATGCCTCTATAGTTGGCGCAGAGTAGGCGGTCTCCTTTTTTGTGGATCGGGCAGACGGTACTGAGGTTCCACTCATCGGGTATACTTTCCTCCGACCATATTTTGCAGATGAGTTGGTGTATGCTCCTGACCAGGTCATCTCCAGCGTGTTTAAAAAGCTCCGCTTGTAGACCCGCACATCCAGCTGCTTTGTTCATCTTTAGTCTGGTGATGGCTACTTTGATCTCATTTTGGTCGGGCGGCTGCAGTTCGTGCTCGTCATCTGGATTAACTGGTACAAGTTGATATTGGGCGGGATTTTGGCTGTCATCGCCATTTAGCAACTGGTAAGAGTAGTCTCTCCAGATGGCTGACATCGCCTGCGTTTCCACTATGGTGTTTAAATCCTGATCTTTGCAGGGCCGAGGGCGACTTGCGAAACCCGATGTTGATTGTCTCACTCTTCTATAGAAGTTTCGCACCTCTTTCCTACTAAAACATCTCTGCATCTCCTCGACTTCGCGTTTTTGATGTTCCTTTTTCTTCCTCCTGAGTAAGCGTTTTTCCACTTTGCTTCGCTCAACGTAGAGATTTCTGGACGCTCTAGTATCTCTCTGGAGCCATGACTTGTATGCCTCCGTTTTTGCTTTGTTTGCCTGAGCATTTCATCATCACTTTCATTTTTCATCACTTTATCTTTTCCCTTTCATGACCGGCTTGTGAGGCCTGTGCATGACGTGTAGATCGTGTTGGGTTGGATATTCAGAGCGTAATTTTTCTCCTGTTCCTTGTTCCTGAAAAGAGAGCTCAGGTATCAAAAACCAATGGATCCGATGGATCCAACGGTCGTCGTTAGTTAGGGTGTCCATCTGGCTACTTCCAGAAAAGAGGACAAGTAACTCAAAAACTATTGAAAAAGAGAACTTTGAAGAAGAAAATAGAGAACAAAAAAGAGAACATAAAAAAAACTGAATAAAGCAATAAAAACAATTTATTTAACCTGGAATAGCAACTTTGGAAATGAGCTAAATTGGCAAAATGCGGTTTTTCTGACCAAAAAAATTTAACCTAGATGGTCCTGATGGATACAACCACTGTTTCCCTGATTATTTTTTTGGTCAGAAAAACCGCATTTTGCCAATTTAGCTCATTTCCAAAGTTGCTATCCCAGGTCATGTGAACGCGTGCGAACTCCAACCGCTGTTTGCTCTTATGGCGTTTAGTGGAGGCATTTTTTTTTTTTTTTAATTGAAGATGATCTGCACCTAAAATAGCTCGACGAACAGTTAATGTGCTGGCTGTTACCCCCGCTTTCTCCTTTATTTTGCTGGTAGAGAGAGCTGAATTTGATGCAGTTTTTAAAATTTTTCTCTTATCCTGAGGAGTTAAAGCCGTTTTTGTCCTTCCTTTGCAGTTCTTATCGTATGAATCACTGGTTTTAATAAAATTCCTCACAACATGGTCACTTTGGCCTATTTTTTTTGCAATTCTTCGCATTGAAAACTCTTCGGATTGCAACACGTCAATTTTCCCTTTTTCTTCCGCAGCTAAAACTTTTTTTTCCTACATTTTGGACTGAAATCTGTGACAAACACTTTTTTATTGCTTAAACTTTGCAGCTATCTGTAATCCACGTAACAGATCGCGACCAACTAACTAATTTTACAGGTGCGTCTAATCATGTGAACCAAAAATACTGTACTTTTTCTTGGAGCATTGACAAAAGTGAAAAAAAATGTCCGTTTGCTTCCGCTCACCTTGGACTTTTTAGTGTTATTTTGTTGAGAATTTTATAAGCTTTCAAATAAATGCAATTGTTTGACAATTACAAAAAAATTAGGTTTATGTAAAAAAAAATTTGTGCGTCTAATTAAGTGAACAGCAGTGTAAGTTTTTAAGTCTTTAAATGGATTTTACATAACTGTTTAATTCGCAGTAAAATGATTCTATATAGATTCTTCGACCAATTCATCCTCTTCACTTTTGTCTTCTTCGTATTTTTCCTTTCTTTTTCGTGTTACAAAAACAACAATACGTATAAATAAAAGAAACTTACGGGGCGATAGAAGCAAAGGTTTGACCATCGTGAAAATAGCTAAGCACATTTTTATAGTAGCCCTCTTGGAATTTTTGTAGTACATAGAACGAAGTAAACTACCTTAACACTCGTTAAACTACGTCTTCATAAATGCAACTTACGTCTACATCTGATTTTAGGCGATAGAATTATATATTTTATGTTTTGTCTAAAAAGAGAACAAAAATAGATCCTTGCAAGAAAAGATAGTGTAAAAAAGATCGGGTCATAAAAGGAGAACATGTTCTCTTTTAAAGAGATACGATGGACACCCTATCGTTAGTTCACCTTTCGGCTATCCAGCGGGCACCGCGGGGAGGTGACGATGCGATTTTGCCCACCGTCGCCGTCGTGTCGTAAACAGCCTACGACTTCTTAAATATCGTATTAGCCATTAACGAGAAAGTCGGTATTGAAAACCCCGGTAATGTGGGGGAACCGTTCTTAGACTTTTTCAAGAGAAAAAAAATTTACATTGTAAGAAAGACCTTTAAGAAATTATGTTTGACATTAAATTTCATCGAGATCATTGTAGCGGTTTTCGAGAAAAATAAATAAGACCTAGCTGCCCCCCTAGAGCCTAGCTGCAATTTGAGTAGGTCAAGGGGTTCAGGCTGTAGATCCATATACGGACATACAGACAGAAGAACTGTCACGTTACTCTGAATGGCCAGCGTTATCGATCAACGACAATCGATTATTTTTGACGCCATTTGGAAGATGTGAACTTAGACGATATTTGGGTAAAACAGATTATTTGGAGACTTAATTTTATTATTATCTTAGTGAATGCATCAGTCAATTGGACGCTTTGGTCCGATTTAACGCCTATGCGGTTATTTAAGTTAGTATGGTTTATGCTTTATGCGAATAATCCGAAGACGTTGTAAGAGAAATAGCACCTGTTTCGGCTGATATGTGTGGCTTAACCGTCGAAAATTCGGTTAAAGAAACGACCGCTACAAACAGCCCACTGAGGCCATATGAACAAAATTCCTTTCGAAAATAATGTTTTTAATTCGAGCTCATGATAAAGTTTTTAAAATATCTCAACTGGTTGGCGTTATATTTACAAAATGTAGTCAAGTTCTTATTGAATAACCCTTAAGAAGAATCACTAATGTTTTTCTTTTGTTTGATTCTTCTTCCTACTCCTTTAATTTTTCTCTTTCCAATAAATTAGAACTTCTCAAAATTAACAACAAAAACCCATTCTTTTGAAAAAATATATTTTAAATTTATCAATTTACTTTCACTTTCCTTTCGCTCAATCAAAAAGTTATTTGTCGTGCTTGTAGGCCAAGAAGTGGGAGAAAAATAAAACCCAGCATAAACTACTTTACTTTCTTTTGAGTACAGAAAGTTGATATTTTCTTTCTAACAACACGTTTTTACAAAATTTAAAACTACATTATTTAAACTGTTTGCATTAAGCTGCGTTGAAGGAAAAAAAACTTCGTTCCATTTAAAACGTTATTCACCTATATGCATACTACATACATTAAAATATTTATATTTACCGCTCTTAACGCAAAATCAGGAATTTGTAGTCGTTGGTCAAGTTCAATCATTTCAGTTAATGTTGTAATTGGGAAAGCTTCTCCAATTTTTTCAAAACCGTCATTGGTTTCCTCTCCCACTAAGGACGCTTCACGGTTTTCTCCTTCGTTTTTGTTACATTGCTGTTGATAATCAAAGAAAACTATTAAGTGCAAGTTCAAGTTTAAAGTAATCATTTGCTTACGAGTTCGCCAGTCAGCTTCAGACTTTGTCTTTCCAGACGGCTCATTATTTTTTCGAGTTTATCGAGCTTATGAATGATATAATTTAATTTTTCACAAACATCCGTTCTCGATAAAATATCTGAAAAACTCAGGAACTCTTGCTGCGCTTGGCTTTAATTGTTAAAATCAGAAACAATAGTTACCTTCTCTAATAGTTCTGTTACTTTGTTCCATAATGACACCAATGTAACTTGCCTCTAAATCTTCCACTTGTGAAACGTTTTCGAAAATATTTGTATTAACATTTCTACGATAAACAAAATGAGCTTTAAATAAAAGAAACAAAAGAATATAATTGTTCAAAGTTAATAGACATGCAATGATTAAAGAGTACTATTACTATTAAGTATTTTGCTATACCTAGCAATTTTAATTGCCTCAATGTCCTAAATTTTAACCAACACAAAAACATCCACAGTAAGAGTTCTAGCCAGGCCTTCTCAACGATATTCGCAATCTCTGCTTAAACAAAAAATCACAATTCATATATATTTATTTTCATAGGGGAAAAAACTGAATCTAATTTAATAAAAGTAATCACACTTCATCATTCCATATAAAAAATAATATTTAATAAAAAATAAATGTAATATGTACATAAGCACATTTTTAATTAAACTTTCTTGGGAATTCACCGCTTATGAATTTAAATTCAATAAAAAATCAATAATACCAGGTGAATAGCATCTTGGATTGTTCTCGTTTTTAACCAGAACTTTCTGACATCCAATTCATCATTATATTTCTTAACTGTTTCTGTATTACCTAACAAATAACTCCATAGCATATTGAGAACTTCGATATTGTCAGCAGAAAATGGAAATTTGTCCAAAATCGGCAATATAGACTTCAAACAGCCACCCACTATTTGCTGTACATCTATGTAATAGTTTAGCAGTTGTAGTTTCTTATTGCTACAATCGAACCGTTTCGTTATTTGTCTACTCAATTCCTTGTAAAAATTTAATACATAAGTGAGTTTTTAGGTCTAACGAATCCACTTCAACTAAATCATTTGAATTGATCATTGATGTGTTGTTGAAACTGAATGCCAAAGTACATATCCGAAAGTGACATATACAGTGAAGAGTCTTCTACATCTACATTAACTCCTATTATTTCAAGTCTTATAAAATTTTTTTATTATTTGAAAGTAGGTTCAAATCTTGCATTGCTTCATGGAGCAAAAAATGAATTTGTTTAATGTCTTGTCTATTGCTTTTATTAATCAAATTTAGAATATGTATATGCAAGAAATAGAAAATACAATTTATTTTTTCAGTTCGTTAAAAATTTTGAAACTTGATTTGTTGAATTTTTATATTCAAAAGCTTCTAAATTGAAATAGTAATGCAAGTGAATACATTGTTGCAATAACCTATTAATAACACTTTCCATAGAAAGCCAACGAGTCGAAGACAAACCCAAAATGTGGTTGCTTTTCACAGCAAAAGCTTCTTGGATGTTTTTTTATGCAGCAATGCGTTTTGTGCTATGACCTATGAGCAAATTAGTTATATATTTTTTTAAAATAATTTTTTTAATTCTGGTAATTTTTTAGATGCTGTAGAAGAACATAGATGCAAAGAGTGAGATGTAATATTACCGGACATAACAGATGCATTATCTGTTATTATTATTATCATTCGATAATATTTGTAGGAGGAGTATTTTTTTCCTGGGTATGTGATTGTTTAAGCTCTACCAACCCAAAGAAATGATCACTTATGTTATTTGTCCTACAGTTAAAAAGCCGAGTCACAACAACTAAATACTTGGTTGAAGATAAATACATACATCTGCGGTTTTATCAATAATAATTGAAAACTTCTTATCTTTTAAGTGTGCAGTAATTAAAGAGTGATAAAATGGTCCAATTAAATTTATAATCATTGATGTTGCCTTTGTTCTTCCACACCTAACTCATTTGGCATTTGATGAATCAGGACAAACAGAACTAGTTAGGGTAGGAATAGCATCCATGTTTGAAAGTGATAAATTTGGTTTTATATAAAACATAACATACATACGTTCAGCTTTTATCTTTGTGCTTTCAGGATCGCGAAAACTTACATGCTGAAAGAGTTCCGGTATATACCCTTATTACACGCACCGAAACACTGTGTCAATGCGTGGTGTCGGTAAGGTTTTCTTGTCGTGTGAACAGAAGATATGCCGAAACAGCAAAACGATTCGGCACGAAAACTTGTTCAAGCTAATCTACAAAGAGCTGAATGAGAGACAAGTTTTCGAATCCGCTAAGCAGACACTGGTCAAGTTTAAGCTTTTGAATCAACAATTCAATAAAACCTTAGTGAATTCTAAGAAAAGTGGAGCTGGAGCAACAAAATTTTATATAATTTTTTTTTGTGAGTCATAGCCTAAGCCTCGATTTAATCGAATATGACCCATAGCCGTTGTGTTAGCTGTAAAGTAAGAATGAATTATTAAAAAAAAATATTTTGTAGACTTAGATAACTATTAACTACTCACGTTATTCCTTATTTCAGTTGCCGTTGGGTGTTCACGAATGTCTTCTTGTCTTTGAGGTTGCTGGAGTTGGATGGCATTACATGTGCCCGTTTCCATTTCATTCTATGACCTTAGAGGCGGCATTTCTTTACGATCTTCTAAAATGTTGTGAAGAATGCAACAAATAAGAACTCTTTTTGAGCAGTTGTTAAACTGTAAATCAATTTGTTTCTTTATAATATTCCACCAACTTTTAAGGCGCCCAAACGCATTGTCGACGAGAACTCTTGCCTTGTTCATATGCGTTGAAGTTGAAGGATTCTTCTTCTGCGTTCTTGGGTGCCGTATAGTTTTTCATTAACCATGTAAGTAGAGGATAGGCAGGATCTCCAATAATAAAAAGGGTATTTTGGAACCTTCCAACAAAGTTTCGTACTTGCGGGAAGAGCTGTATCAAAGTTGTTGAACAATCCTTAATTCGAGCTCATGATAAAGTTTTTGAAATACCTTAACTGGTTGGCGTTATATTTATAAAAAGTAGTCGTAAAGTTCTTATTGAATAACCCTTAAGAAGAGTCACTCCTGTTTTTCATCTGTTTGATTCTTAATAATGAAAAAATATATTTTAAATTTATCAAACTACTTTCACTTTTCTCTCGCTCAAATAAAAAGTTATTTGTCCCTAGGTGAAAGAGGGGAAAAAAATTAAAACCAGCATAAACAACTCTACTTTCTTCGGTGAATCTTTGAGTACAGAAAGCTGATATTTTATTTCTTACAACACGTTTTTACAAAATTGAAAACTACATTTAAAAAACGCAATTACGTTGCGTTGAAGGAAAAAAACTTTGTTCCATTTAAAACGTTATTCACCTATATACTTACATACATTGAAATATTTTTACTTACCACTCTTAACGCAAAATCAGGAATTTGTAGACGTTGGCCAAGTTCAATCATTTCAGTTAATGTTGTAATTGGGAACGCTTCTCCAATTTTTTCAAAACCGTCATTTAAAGTAGTCATTTGCTTACGAGTTCGCCAGTCAGTTTCAGACTTTGTCTTTCCACACGGCTCACTATTTTTTCCAGTTTATCCAGGGTATTTTGGCTGGGGTGTTGGCAGTTATACCGTTTTGTTTGTTTAGCGCTGTTGCCAGGTTCTCCGCATAAAGGTCTGGTGGATATCTATGGGGACATCCCTTATTTGACTGTTGTTAAGTCTTAGTTGGTCGACTATAAATTTGATAAGGGGACACAATGCTCCTCTGGCACCCACGATGAGGGGAAGAATTCTTATCCTTTTGTTGGGATAGCACCTCTGCACTACTAAGATGAATTTGCTGGTTCCATAAAAAACGGACTTGTCCTGATATTGAAGGGCCTGCGTTTCAAGTCCCTCCCAGTGGACGCCAGCGTCGCATATAACTACCAGATCGTCTTTGCTGAAGATGACGTCGGGTTTCCGAAGGGTACCGTCTCGTCCCCTTATCCTTGGCTCCAGTTCTACACGCCAGCCCCCCTCCCTCGCTGCCGTCTATAAACGCTTCTGCACCCAGTTGTGTCGCGAGATTCGCTCCCAGCGTGTCGCAGGGCAGGCTTGCAACACATGGCAAAGTGTTTCCACCCTGTTGCAGTTCCCACGACATCTTCTTTCCGCTGGTGATTTCGAAGGAATACCTCGGGTCGGCAGGAAGTTGAACCTGAGCAGGATTGCCTTAATATAGTCCTGACCACTCCAATACATTGACGGATTATATATGAAAGAGGTGCAGCTTCCTTGCGTTGGCACTTGTCGTATCCCTTTACCTGAGAACGACGTCTCTAGTTTGTTTCCATGGAAGTTTAAGCAGGCCGTTTTGTTAGCTTTTTCGACCGCTATCATGCTGCGGACTCGCTGGATCCAGTCCCGACCAATGGCTGCGACTTGTTGGATTATCGGGTCTTGTGCCAGTTTCTCGATCCTCTCCGATATAATAACTGGAATCCGGCTTCTAAACTCGAACAAACCTTGTCCTCCGTTTTTGACTGGGGCGTAAAGGATATGGTATGAGCTATGACTAGATAGGTTGAGTGCTTTCCTCGCGAACATCCGAATCTTCTGGTCCACATCCTTCAGCACTTTCCTGATGGTAGTGGGTTTTTGTAGCGCTGAGATGTATCTAGGAATTACGTATTGTCTTAGGATATTGAGTTTTTGATGCGGATTCAGTGGAGCGCGTTTGACTGCTTGGAGCTCCGTGAGCAGTTTTCCCGGGTGCGCTTCGGAGTCTCTCATCGCCGTGAATGCATTTCCCAGGTACCCTATCGAATCTTCCATGTCTCCGGGGTCTTATGGATGATCTTTTTTCGGGATAAGAGTTGTTCTACTCACTTTGAGGGCCGACGGTGTTGTCTCTAAGAGGAGCATCGCATTGAAGAACAATGCTAGCTTCTTTACTGGGATTGCGCGTAGCTGCCTTAGCGTGATTCCATCTGCGCTAGGGCTATCCGATGACATTTTTTGCCTTGCCATTGTTATTTCCTCCACAGTAACTGGTGTTAATAGGACTGTTTGGTTGGTACGAGGGTTTGTAGTGGGCGCGTTTTCTTCTTTGGATGGCGTCGACATCACAGAGGAAAAATGTGCACGTAGTACGTCTGGTAGTAAGGGCTGTTCGGGTATGTTATCGAAGTTTCGCCCGGACAGTATTCTTTGCGCACATCTCCTCGTGTCTCGTGCGTCCTCTCGTTGAACGAGTCCGAACTCTAGATAACTTTAGATTCTTACCGAATCGATCCGACTACACCACCTCCAAGTTGGTGTTTGACAACAATTTCCCAGTAACCATACCTTCAAGAGAAGCTTGGGAAAATGGCACTCTTTTGGAAAATGAAGCAATACACTTTTACACCGATGGTTCAAAAACCAGCGAAGGTGTGTGAAGTGGAATCTACTCACAAAAACTGAATCTCAGTCTTTTCTTCCGCCTACCCGATCATTGTAGTGTGTTCCAAGCGGAAATTCTGGAGATTAAGGAGGTGCTGTCTTGGCTCAAAGAAAACGTCATATCCTCCACGGATATTCGGATCTTCTCAGACAGCCAAGCTGCCCTTAAATCTCTTGCCTCTGTCTGTACAAAATCCATCACGGTCTAAAATTGTCAGATGTCTCTGAGGGAGATGTCAAATCAGTTCAACATTCACCTTTCATGGGTGCCAGGGCACAGGGACATACCAGGCAACTGTATGGCAGACGAACTAGCCAAAAAGGGCACGACCACTTCCCTACGCTCAGAATGGAACAACATAGGTGCACCTATCGCTACATGTAAACTCCTACTTAGACAAGACGCTTCGGGGATAACAAACACTAGATGGACTGAGAGTAACAACTGCCTTGCAACCAAAAAAGTTTGGCCGTGTGTAGACTCAAAACGCTCGAAGAGTTTGTTAGCCCTGAACAGCCTGTATCTAGGTTCTACCATAGCTGTTCTTACGGGACACTGTCTTATAGGGAGACACGCCAAAAGACTTGGTGTGCTTTCCAATGATTTCAGCAGAAGCTGCATGGACGAGGAGGAGGAAGAAACCGTTCAACACCTTCTTTGCTCATGCCCTGCACTACTTCATAGGAGGAAAACTCATCTCGGTGAATTCTTCTTTGATGATACTAGCGACTTAGCTTACATAGACCCTAAAGGTCTTTCAAATCACATTAAAAGTTCTGTGTGGTTCGACTAGCAGGTGATTAACCGGCTAGTCCCGTAATGGAAGATTAATGGGTGATCAACTCGTTAATCTTACATCGGGTTTCTGACAGTAGGTGATTAACTTGATGATCTCTGTGTTATCACAATGGGCCCTTGCGGTCTAAGTATGTCAGCTGACAGCCACTTCCACCTAACCCAACCTTATTTAAAGTTCATTTTCTAAATCGTAGCAATGGATAACGATACAAATATTTTTGGAAACGTTTCACAAGTGGAAGATTTTGAGGCAGGTTATAGTGCTGGCATTATGGAACAAAGTAACAGAACTATTAGAGAAGGTAACTATTGTTTCTGTTTTTAAATATTAAAGCCAAGCGTAAGCGTAACAAGAGTTAATGCATTTTTCAGAAATCTTATCGAGCACGGATGTTAATGAAAAATTAAACTACATCATTGCACAGTGTTTTGTCCCTTTATGAAAAATCAACAAATAAAAAATTCCGAATCCATTCTTTTGACATGCTAACATAATTATAGAATGTCAACTCATGTAAAAGCGGTATTTTTTGAGAGATAACATCAATTTTGCACAGCGAATTCGTTCCACAACATCAGCATATCAGAGAACCGAGGTAATTTAACGGAATCAAGCAAATGTTGAGAGGTTTGGTCTAGTTCCAATGAGTTTAATATTTTTTTGTACCTTAATGGTGCAATTTGTTGTGTCAGTAAAGAGTTAAAGAATTTAGTTTTTCAAAATTATGGGTGAGTTATCAAATTTTCTTTGTTAATATAAAGAAAAAGTGAAATAAGAATTCAAATTGAATTAAAAAAAAAAACATACTCACAGTTTTTGAATATTATATTGCTGATAGCTTCAATTTGATATTGGCAAGGTTTAATCTGCTTTTGTTTGCTTATCTGCAATATTTCATTTCATTTACAGTTGTCCAACACCTGAAAAATATCGCCTGTTTTGAAAAGTGGCTTCAAGCGGATCAAAATACAAAAAAAAATCTGTTTTTAATTATGTTTTGAGTGAATATAAGTTAGAAGATGCCCCTGATGTTATAAAATCAAGTATTAAAAAGTCAGTACAGTTATTTTCCCTAAATATTTCTTATTATTGGAGAATATCTAATAGAGCTGAAAGTGTAGTTAGAAAGAAATATTCTGTGTTTTTGAGAAACATTTTTAAGTTGAGTGAAGATGTCTTAAGTTATTTAGAAAAAAATTGATCATAAAGAACCATCAGAAGTTCAAATTTCTTGACGAGGAAGGCCGTACCCCGTACAAAAACTTTGAAGATCTCAATGAAGTTTCACAAAAGCGAATAGTGGCAGATTTGCTGCAAAAAAGAGATCATTGTGAATTAAAATTTGCTGCTGCTGCTATATCAAAAGAAAGTGAACATAGGCAAGTTAAAAAATGTATGTCGCCTTTAGAAGCTTAAGCCTTATAGACCGATCTAGATTTGTCATACAGGAAGTATGAAAGATTGAGAAAGGTCATGAATGAATAACACACAGATACTTTACCAAGTTATTATTCTATGATCAAAATTAGAAACGATATACAGTGCTCCCCGGATAAGCACATCTTAGGTTTTGCTGCCTTTTATGTGCAATTAACCGGGAAAGTTTTCAAACCCGGTTACGTGCCTCCTAATAAAAGGACCCCCTTTAATACCTTAAAAGCGTTCGTAACCGACGAAGTATGTAGTATTGTTTGTGTTTTTGTTGGACATTGATGAATGATGACATTTCAATTGCTGTGAAGTCAGTTATTTTTTGTAAGTAAGGTAGTTATCCGAAAAAAATGCGTGTTTTTTAGATAAACGTGTTGATAAATAGAGGGCGTTAAGCGGGTTGGGTAAATATCGGATAGGCTTTTAACAGGGTTAATTTGTGAGCAATTTCAAACAAAATAGCAAGTGTAGAAAAAGTTTGCTTTCATAAACGGGTTGTGCATCAAAGCGGGGAGGTAAATAAACAGGAATTACTGTACTACCTAAGGATATAAAAGCAGACGAAACTGGATCAGAGGTAAATTTGCAAGAGCTTCTAAATAAAACTGCTTCATCCATAATACAATCGGTGGAAGATAAGTGTAAGTTTGGTCCCTCTACTCAATTAAGGTTAGTATGTAAATGGGTCTTCAATGGTTCTTCAGGCCACAGCAATTATAAACAGAAATTTACATTCGAACCAAATCGATGAATTTTTATTTTTATCTGCCTTAGTCCCTCTACAGCTGGTTGAGTCTAATACTGATTTAGTGAAATGGAAAAATGAAACACCTTCTTCGTCTTTCTTCTGTCGACCTGTACGTTTAAGTTTTATAAAAGAATCGAAAGAAGTGGTGAGAAACGAGTAACAGAGGATGACAACTCTGATAAATAACTTGGAAACAGTTACATTACCCAGTTACAGTACCCCACAGGCGGATCACTAGTGTGAAGCAGAAAAGTGGGAGAGTTGTGATCGCTTCAAGATCACTACTCGTAACGCCGGAAATGGAAAAGAAGAAGAAGAAGTATGTATATGTGTAGGTGAATAACGTTTTAAATGGAACGAAGTTTTATCCTTCAACGCAGCGAAATGTTACTTACTTACTTAGGCGGGCATTACAGTTCAGGGTGAACCTGGGCCTCAACCAACATTCTTCTATAACGACTTCGATTTCGGGCAAGTTCTCTCCAGTTTCGCACTCTAAGTCGGTTGAGGTCTTTATCCACTTGATTGCGCCACCTGAAACGAGGTCTTCCCCTTCCGCGATTTCCCTGCAATGTGCTTTCGAAAACCCGTCGAGCCGGAGCGTTTGGGTCCATCCGCTCTACATGACCCAACCATCGTAGCCTCGCCATGCGTACTCCTCTGGCTATGCCCATGTGGCGGTACAGCTCATACAGCTCGTTGTTGTATCTTCTTCTCCACGCATTGTTTTCGCATACGGGACCAAAGATCATTCGGAGAATTTTTCTTTCGAAACGACTAAGGGTTTCCTCATCCGCTTTCGATAAAGTCCATGCTTTCGCGCCGTAAAGCAGGACTGGGATGAGCGTAATGTAAAGGGCTTAAAAGAAGTTTTCAATTTTGTAAAAACGTGTTGAAAGAATGAAAAGGTCAACTTTCTGTACTCAAAGATTCACCGAAGAAAGTAGAGTAGTTTATGTTGGGTTTAAGAACCTTTTGCTTTTGGAGAGAGAGTTCGATAGAGTTAGACGTGTTAACTAGTGCTTAAAATAAATCTATTTTTGCTTGATTTTTTGTGGATAATTAAAACCACAAAAATATCTATCATATAGAAGAATTTTTTGTGAGTTGAGTTTTCGTGACGAACATTCAATACGATGGAAGAATTTTGTGGAAAATGTGATTTAAGATTCAATCGCAGTGATGTGCATATAATTTCTTGTAGCGGTTTCTGCAAAAAAAACTTTCATCGGTTGTGTTGCGAAGGCAAACTGTCCGAGTATGACATTAAACTAATAAGGAAATAAAAATCTTGGATACTGGTGTAATGAATGTTTGCTTATTCCTAAAAATATTCTTAGGCAGTATGAAAAAATATTGGATTTGCATCAATCTAAAAGTGAAAAAATTGTAGACATTTTAAAAGAGAGTATGAATAAACTAAGTACTCAGATCAATGATATGGCTATTGCATTTAAATCAGATTTAAAAGACAAGAGTGAAAAAGATAAAGAAGAAGTGCAAACTATATCGGCATCAGTGAAAGAATTAAATAATAATTTGTTGTTAAGATCATCTGAAAGTGCGAGCGAGAAGAATAATCAACTAAGAATAATTGAAGAAAATGTGCGAGTGTGTTTAGTTAATAAAATTGATGAGTTAAAGACTGAAGTGGTTAAGTCCCGTAATAATAACAAAGAGCCAGAATTAAAAGTGAAACACTCATATGCTGAATTATTAAAAAAGCCTGTAGGCATTGCCCCTGTATTAGTAAAACCTAAAGAGAGTCAACATTTTAACGTCACAAAATCTGAAATAAAGAAGAAGATAGATCCTTCTGCCCTTTCAATTAAAGTAAACAATATGTTTGAGAGAAAAAATGGTTCTATTGGTATATGTTGTGACAGTGAAGAAGCTATAAAAAAAAATTGGCGACGAAATTAAGAAAACAATGAGTGATAAATATGAAGTTCATATGCCAATAATGAAAAATCCGTCGATCCTAGTGAGTGGTATGTGTGAAAATTTAAGCAGTGATGTTATAGAAGAAGCTATATAAAACCAAAATAATATTGTTTTTAAAACACTAAAGTGCGTCAAAGTGTATAAGTCTTTAAAAAACAATATTTATTATAATGCCATTTTAGAGATTGATTCAAAAGCATTTCATGAAATTATTGAAGCTAAAAAAATTTATATCAAATATGATAGATGTGTTGTGTATGAAAAAGTGGGTATTCGTCGTTGTTTTAAATGTCTGGGTTATAACCATAAGCATACTGAATGTACAAGTGAAAAAATATGTTTAAAATGTGGTGGAAAAGACCATGAAATTAAAGATTGTAAAAACGAAGTTCAATGTGTTAATTGTATAAGACTTAAAAATAAAGCTAATTTTCCTGATATGGATGTCAAACATGATGTTCGTGGTATGGATTGTCCCCTATATAGAAGACAGCTGCTCAATGAGCGCAGCAAAATTAACTATTAGCAATTATCCGAATTAAAGTGCCTTTGTTTGAATATTGAAGGTCTCATAAATAACTTCAGTGAGTTAGAGTCCTTAGTGAATGAAAATGAATTCGACTTCATATGTGCTACAGAAACCCATACCACAGACTTAATTGAAGGTGTTGAAATTGGTCTAAAGGACTTTCAAACAATTAGATGTGATTCTGTATCTACACATACAGGCGGAGTAAGTTTTCACATAAAAAATGATTGGAATGTGGAAATATTGAAGAATTTTCCGTTTGAAAAACAGATCTGGTTTTTGTTGGTGAAAGTAAATAAAAATAACCTTACATACATACTAGGAGGTATTTACAGGTCGCCTAGCTACTCGCCGTCAATATTTCTAAATCAACTATCCGACTGGTTGAGTATTTTGAACTGTGATTTTAAAACTGTGATACTAATGGGTGATATCAATATAGATTTCTTAACAGACAGATCCTTCAAAAATCAAATAAGTGCAATATTAAGTGATAACTCGTATACCCAATTAGTTAAGGAACCGACGAGAATTACCAAAAATTCCCGAACTTTAATTGACAATGTAATGACAAATAATCCAGAGAGAATTGAAGCAAAGACTGATAGTAAATATAAAATTAGTGATCATGAATTTGTGATAATAAGTATTAAGGCATTATATTTCAAAAAACAAAATCAGAAGAACATAAATATATTAAAATATAACTCAGAAAGTTTTGTCTCTAAACTACGTAACTGTGATTTTTCTGTACCCATTAGCAATATATCTGTTGACATATTAACAAAGAAGTTTTCTTTAAACATAATACAGACTATTAATAGTTTTATAACATGTAAAAATATAAATCAAAACAATAATCCTTGGTTTACCGAAGATTTAAGATTACTTAAAAGTGAAAAGGTTTCAAAATATGAAAAAGCAAAAGCTTCTTGTCTTGCTGTTGACTGGAATAATTATAAAATTTGTAGAAACAGATTTAAAAGCTCCCTAGAATGTGCAAAAAATAATTTTATTAAAAGAAAAATAGAAATATGTTGTGATCAGAAAACTATGTGGAGAACTTTAAAGCTTCTTGTTCTTAAAGAAAATAATAAAAAGGTGAATGAAGTTGTTGATAACGGCAAACATTACAAAAATGGTCCCGAAATGTCCAATGTGTTAAACTCTTTTTTTGTTTCAAGTATTGATGTAATAAGAAGTAATATACCCAAAAAACAGTACACTAACTTAGTACCTGATTATTACTATTTAAATTTCAAGTTTAAGCAAATGAATACTGGTGACCTTAAATCGATGTTAAAAACGATGAACAATAAAAAAGATACAAACGGAATTAATGTTAAAATGTACTTGGATGCTTTTGATATATGTGGTGATATGTTGCTGAAAATTGTGAATTTGTCTTTAACTAGTGGAACGTTCCCAAATAGTTGTAAAGAGTCCCTTATCGTTCCGATTCCGAAAATAAAAAACTCTAATAAAGTGGAAGACTTTAGACCGGTTAATATGATGAACCTCGAAAGCAAAATTATTGAAAAGGTCGTGTATAATCAACTCCAAAACTACTTAGAGTCTTTTAATCTGATATCGCTTCATCAATCCGGTTTTAGAAAAAATCACAACTGTGAATCACTTCTCAATCTTGTAATTACAAAGTGGAAAATTGACATACATGACAAGAAAGTTGTAGTGGCGGTATTTTTAGACTTAAAGCGAGCTTTTGAAACTGTCGATAAATTGATTTTAATTGAAAAGCTGAAAATGTATGGAGTCCGAAATACAGAAGTTCAATGGTTCGAATCATATCTTAATAATAGATCTCAAAGGACAAAACTTAACGATAATATCTCAAACTCTGTTTCTGTACTTCATGGTGTCCCTCAAGGATCATTACTTGGAGTTTTATTATTTCTGGTGTACATCAAAGACATGGAGAATGCCGTTCGTTTTTCAAAAATTGTGCTGTTTGCTGATGATGCCTTATTGTTTATATCTTGTAGTAGCGTTGATGAATGTATTGAAAAAATAAATCTAGACCTCCAAAGTTTACAAGACTGGTTTGATACTAACATGTTAAAATTAAATATAAATAAAACTAAAGCTATGATATTAAATGGTAGTACTAATAGAACAATAAACATTAACAATCAAAATATTGACACTGTTAAAGAAATAAAGTACTTAGGAGTTATAATTTACGATAAATTAAATCTTGATGCACATGTAAATTATATATGTAAAAACTTATCAAAAAAACTTTACTTTTTTGGAAGAATTAGAAAAAAACTTTCAACTAATACCTCAATTAAAGTGTATAATACAATGATAAAACCTCACTTTGAGTACTGTTCTAGTATTTTATTTATGTGCAATAATCAAATGATGGATAGACTACAAAAACTTCAGAATAGGGCCATGAGAACTATTTTATTGTGCAATAGACTAACTCCAAGAAGAGAAATGTTATTAAAACTGTCCTGGATGAGTGTGAACCAAAGAATTTTGTTTAATGCTATAGTCTTTGTATTTAAAATTAAATTTAATATATTACCAAATTATTTAAATGAATATATAACTTATGTAAATAATGTACAACCTTTTGCGTTACGAAATGCTAGAGATTTTAGATTACCAATGTATAGAAATTCAAAAACACAAAACATGGTTCTTCATAGAGGATTGAATATATATAATAGTTTACCTAATGAAATTAAATTAGAACAAAATTTACACAAGTTTAAAAAACTTTTAAACGAATATGTTAAAAATAGATTTATTTAATTTATTGATTGAAAAATTTTTTGTAATGACTTTATAAATGGCAAGTATTGCCAAATAAATGAAAAAAAAAAAACCTTGCTGCGATCTCTGATGAGTCTAGGAACTCGGAGTACGAATCCGCTAATGAGGCAGAAGTCAACATCCAAGGGGATGCAGAGGAAGACGTCAACAATACTCAACAAGAGTCTCTTGGACTACATTAGAGGTATTGCGGGCCTAGTCGAACGAAATAAAGAATTTCGACTCTCCCTACTGTCAGCAAATGATGCCAGCAGAAATGCGTTAGACGAATGGCACCAACGCTTAAGCCATTAGTACACTCAGAGAAAAAAATACCATAAACTTTCAATGGTACGACCATTGATTTAAAAAGACGCTTTTTAATATGATTTTACTATGAAATCAATAGTTTCTTGGTAAATTCAATGGTATTTGGGGTATTGATCCAATAGTTTTGAAATTATTAATGCTAATACGACACATATTATTAATTTAATGGGAAATACTCCTGATTTAGTAATATCCTACCATTAATAATTAATACCACGTACTTTTATGTTAATGGTCCAATACTATAAATTTCCAATAGTTTCGATACCATTAAAAAACATCGTAGTTAATAATTTGTCGAATTAGTTCAATGGGACGGCTCATGGATTGAATAGTATTTGACTATTAACTCAATAATGTTGACACTATTATTCAAGATAAAGTACACATTTTGTTGAACCATTAAAAACTATTGATTTAATAAGGTTTATCTAATTGATATTAATAATACGGACTATTGTTTCAATAGTCTCATGTAATCAAATAGTTATGAAACAAGAACAAAACATTTAATTAATAGTGTATCCCATAAGATCAATGTCTTCAATTTAAATATTTTCGAATATTCGAAATTATCGCTCGAAACATAACACCCATCGTTAATTTAATTGGAAATACTATTATTATGACCAAAAAAATTAATAACACAAACTATTGCTCGAATAGTTTTATGTAGGCAATTTAATATTTATAAAAAACAAAACAAAAATAAATTAATAGGTTATCCCATTAAAAAACAGAATGGTCAAATCAAATAGTTTCGATAATATATAAGGAAAAACTATTATTATTTACAATTTTTTTTTCGAGAACACGGAGTATTGTTTTTATAGTTTCATGTGTCCTATTTAATCAATGTAAGGGTTCATTGACAAAATAACGCATCATACGGTTCATTATTTGAACAAAATTAGGTTGAAAGTTAAAAAAAAAACATTGTAGAAGAATAAAAAAAAAAGTAAAAAAAGAAGATTAGGATAGCCATATGGTAAAACAAATTCGCAAAGTTAAATAAAAAAAGAATTAGCGTGTTTAAAGGTTCATACTTTAAAATCTTTCATAAGATCGGTTCCTTCACTTGAATTAAAATGGTTAAAAAATGTAAGTTTATGATTTTATTTTTTCCCTGAAAAACGATAAATTTGCCACGAAAAAGTTAATTTTGAACTCCGTGCAAGTAAAAAAAAACTATTATTACTATTACTATTATGGAAAATTTAGGTTATAGTTGTGAATTATTTGTTTTCTGTACCTACTCAAAAACAGCCCTCAGCTTTCTATCGAATTCTTTGAGATACACCCTGTCATAAGAAGATTTGTCCACATTTTCTCGCATCCTATAACTTTAATAACTTTCCATCATTGAAGTTATATGATTGCTTCAAATACTTATAGTAAGTTTTTCTTTTAATATGAAATACTATTGATTTAACAACTTTAACTATTAGCAATTATAGTAGGTATGCCCTTTTGCTCTTGTAGAACTAGAATAGTTTAACAATAGGGTGACCTGTATATTTCGTTTAAAATAAAAAAAGAAAATACTGAGTTTTCATTGTTGCAAGTTGTATAGTTTGTTTTTGCTCCAAAAATAACATTGAGTTTACAAGTTTTTTGGCTTCACAGTTAAGTTTCGTCTAATAATACACTATCCTTTAATAATTCAAAATTGATACTTTATGTCATTTTGGAATTAAAAAGGCAAAATAGTTGAAAATAAAATATGCATACTCAATTGACTTGATTTGGTTGAGCTTGATTTGTCAAATCAGAAATTCTTGGCCATGGGTGCATTAATTTTGTTAAAAAGTTCATTTTAAATTCTGTGAAAGTGAAAAGTGATGCAATGCCGTATATTTTGCGTATGAAACAAACAGGTACGTATATAATGTTTGTATTATTATAATAACTAATATCATTAATATTTAATTCAATGGACAATTTTAAAAGCAAATTTTCATTTTTATTCAAAACTTTAAAAATGATCAAATTGAATTATATTTAATTTTTTCAAGATTTCTTCCTTATCAGCACAAATAAAATAATTTCGAAAAATTAAAACCGCTACCTCTAAAAATGTATACATGCAAAAATCGGTTGTTTGAAATGTAATTTCATACAACTTTGTATATGAAAAGTTTTTGTCTACGTCTGATACTTTTTGACTTAATACTGAAAATAAGAAAAAGTGGTTTGTAGTCTTAAGAGCCTCCCTAGCTTCCCTAAGCACGGTAAATCCGCCATAAGAGTCAAATGTAAAAAATTGGTTTTAAGCGATGAACTTATTTATTCACCTTTTATCTCCTATAATAGACCAACAGTACTAGGGGAAGTTAGGGAAGATCTTTAGACAGCAAACCACATCAGTAATAGCCTCTGTTCCAAAATTCAGACTGCTAAAAAGATTTATTCTTACTAGGCCAAATGATACGATAATAAACTTGTTTTACAGACTAAGTCGAAAAATAACAATCGTAGGCAAAAAAGTGTTTGATCAAAGTTATAGCAAATTAAATTTTGAACAACTTTCATCATATAAGTTTTTTGTCGAAAAATTAAAATTAACGAGTTATTTAACAATTTTACAACCATTTTTCGAATCTTCGAAAACAGAATTAAGATAAAGCCATTCTTTAAAAGTCCCGTTAAATTTTAATAGTATTTATCCCATTACCTCAAAGCGATAATAGTATATCCCATTAAAGGGCACAGTTCTTTACGAAATTTATGGTATGTATCCCATTACTTTATTCCAATTTATTGTATATCCCATTAAAATAGTAAGGTAATGGCAGCAAGTCAATGTCCCTCAAAATTGGGTTTTTTCAATGAAACTTTGATTTACTTCATTTTAACAAAAAAGTTTAATTAATTAATTAAACTTAATTAAGCCACAAATGCTATTCATTGTCTTTTTCCATCTAAAAGCAAAGTGAGTTTTTTTACTTTAAAATTACACAAATTAAAAAAGTACAGAACTTTACATGATCATCGGTCATTTCATTTCATTTCATTTCATATTTTCATTTGCTAATGGAATATTATCTGCACAAAAGAGGTCGTGGTCTTAATCCAACCGGTAAGCTTCACGATAAGGCCGTAAATGCGCGGATAAAATTAAGAGGTTTAAAAAGACAACTAATAACCGAAGTCATCGAGGACGAAGGTAAAAAACAAAATCGGTTTTAACTTTTTTTTATGTAATTTTGTTTATTCCTATAGAAACTTTCGTATGTGATCCCCCAATTGACGAGATATTAGCTGACGTTAACTCCGAAGAAGCTGAGCAAACCATTATTTGGCTGGCGCACAATAATGAGCCATGGTCCGAAGTTCAGATAAAATGTATTACAAAATGTATTATAGACTACAGTATTCCAAGAGCGGAGCTTGGATATACAAACTGAGGGTTTAAATGTCCTTACAAAATGGCTACTGTTTAAGCATTCTCTGGGGCATACTTTTCGCACTGGTCTACAGGGGAAGTGCAATTCCAAATGAAATTTCAACCTGTTTTATTTGCATTGCATGGAAAATCAATTTTCACTTCGGTGTTGCACTCAGTTAATGATCTGAATCTTGACAGCCCGCCAATTCACATTCATTATTTACACAATGGATTAAAAGTGTTTCGGTTAAAAAAAATTAAAAACATTTGCTTAACATAAAAATTGGTATCCCAACATACAATACTATTTAAAACTAATAACTTTAAATTTGTATCTTTATATCGAACTTATTGTACAGAAATTAAGTTTAGTTAAGTTTTTTGTTAAATAAAACCTATTTAAAACACTTAAATTTAAGAGAAAATATAGATTGTATAAATATTTTAAAAAGTTTAAATAAATGTTAAAGTAAAATTGTAAAATGTTACTTGAATACTTGTATTAATTTTTTTTTGTAGATTTTTATTTAAACAGGTTATGGATAACTATCACTGAGTATAATGTAAAAGTGAGTATATTTTCAAAAGGACTTGGATCTAATCTGCAATAATGCTTTACCTTTTCAGCTTTTTATTTTTGGAACATAGTGGTACGTATTGTTTTTTTTTTAATAAGATATCTATCATTTTAATAGTACATACCTCATAAAATGCAAAACATATGTTGTTACTATTAAATTGATATAGATATCACATTAAAACAATAATGCGTACCATTAATTCTAAAAAATGTATACTATGAAAGTCATAACATAATACTATTAAAGCAAACGTACTTAACTATTAAAACAATAGTGCAACCCTATTAAAAAATTAGTACTACACTATAAAATCAATAGTACCAAACTTTTGAAACAAAAGTGCTACACTATTGAAATAATATTACAACACTATTGAGACAATAGTACTACACTATTAACTAACACTATTAAAACAGTAGTACTTGACTATTAAAATAATGGTGCATCACTTTTGAAACAATAGTACGAACAATAGTACAACACTTTTGTTTTAATTGTACTACATTTTTGTTTTAATACGGTTTTCCTATTATTTAAAGGCGATTTACCATAAGATCTTAATAGTTTATATACCATTGAATTAATAGGTATCGCATTGAAACAATAATGCGTACTATACATTTTTGAAAAACATACCATAGAAAATGTAAGATTATACTATTAAAGCAATAGTACAACACTATACATCCGTTTACAAATACATACATTCGAGTTCGAATTTCGAAACTAAGCAATGGTATTCCACTGTTGAATCAATAGTATTACCAGATTAATTTTCAATAGGACATTGCTTATTAATTTTAGTCTGTTATAGTACCAACCATTGATTATTAATAAGAGAGACTATTATTTCAAAACTATTTAACTTTTAAAACAATAATACAGACGTACCATTATAATAATAGTTCCAAAACTGTTACGGTAATGGTCTGTGTCCTATTGACCAATTTTAATCGTAAAAAATCATTGAAACAATGGGAATTCTTATTCAAAATATGGTTTTTTTTTTGAGTGTACGATCGAGAGAACAACCGGCGACAACAGCAACCAGACCTGATCCGAAGACTCAAGGCAACAACATCAGCAAGGCGACGCGACGCAGAGCCATTGTGGCCGATTAGATTATTGGTCCACTGTGATGTAGCTCTGAGTCGAGTAGCTGAGCTAGCTGCGACTTGTTTGCTGAAGATATCTAGGGGGGGTGAGATCTAATAGTACATTGAGGGCGTCTGATGGGGTTGTCCTCAGTGCGCCACTAATACACAGACTAGCCGTTCTTTGAACTTTGGCTAGCTTGTTGTAGTTGATCATCTTGTCTAGTGCGGTCCACCAGACAGTCACCCCGTATGTGAGTATCGGTCTAATTACAGGAGTAAACAGCCAATGGGTGATTTGGGGGGAGAAACCCCATTTCCCACCAATGGCTTTTTTACAGGAGACAACACAACAGTACATCTCTAGAGATAAGACCTTTACCTGATTGGTTTGCAAGTCGATGCAAGTGCTCCTCGTCTGTTATTGTCAACGAGCTACCAGGGAAATGAGTATCCAGTAGCAAGTTTAGTGTTTCTTCATATGAGTTGATCCAGTTGCCGTTTTCATCTTTTATAGAACTTGGCATGTTTGGACTCGTCGATAGAATTTTCCTAAGTCTAGATGCCTCTGAGGAGTCTTCAATCTTCAAGAGGATCTTTTGCTTATTCGTAGCCTTTTTTTGTAAATTTTTAGGGATTCCTTATAGAGATCCCAGTCTATGGGATTTCTGGAAGATTTGGCTCGATTGAAAAGCTTCTCACAGCTTTCCTTGAGCGGTTCCAGCTCTTTGGTCCACCAGTGTGGTTTCTTCTTCCCTCTTACTATGGTAAGAGGACAGGAGTTACACAAGGCATGGTTAAGAGCACTAGTTAGATCGTCGACTTTGCTGTCAAGATCCTTGGGGTTTGAAGGGAAGCTATTGTCATTGTAGTTGTAACAATGTTTGAAGAATTCCCTCAATTTTACCCAGTCAGTTTTTCTATAATTACGGAAGCCTATGGGTTTTGGTGTGTCTTCTGTTTGACTAAATTGGATGTATCTGTGATCAGAGAAGGAGTGATCCTTAGATACGACCCAGTTTTTAATCTTGTTATAGATTGGGTGAGATACAAAGGTAACATCTAAAACCTCTTGTCTGTTTTTTGTGACAAAGGTTGGTTCGTTACCGATATTGCAAATAAGAAGGTTAGTACTAAGTAGAAAACATTTAAGTCCGTACTTCCCCATACTGCGTAATGTTCATTGACATCACTTCCTATTATGAGATCCGCTTTGAGTTTTGTTGCCCTTTTTATTACGCGCTCGAGCGTCTCTCCTGGTAGCGGCCCTAGTTGGTCATGGCCTAAATAGGCGGACGTGAGCCAGTAGGTCCCACTGGTTGTCTGCAGTTTTACTGTTGTGATGTCGCAGTTGCTGTAATTAGGTAGTAAAAATACGTTAAGTGTTTTCTTTGCCAGTATGCAGGATCTTGGTTCATCTTTGTCCGTCACATACAGCACAGAATAATGTCTCGTCCTTTTACCACGGATTTATTAATCCATGGTTCCTGAATCAGGACTATATCCTCGCTGGACTTGCTTAGTCGGAGAAGGAGTTCGGCCGAGGCTCTGATGGAGTGTTGGAGATTAATCTGGAGTATCTGCAGCATTGCTACAATCATCCAGCTTTATCTCCAACACTGTAGCATTAAGGTCCTCCATATCTGAGGCGGAGTCTAGCAAATCATCCTCAGAAAGAAGAACAAGCATTTCATCGTCGGAGTCTAAGACTCCGCCTTTGTTGTTGCTGTCCTTATCGGACGATTTGTTTCCAATTGCCTCTTGATCAGACACTATTTTTGTAGTCTTTTCGACCAGTTTCGAGCAAGACGGCTGTTCTAAAGATTAAGAGCAACTTACCGCGTCGCGTCGGTCGGTCTCCATGATGGAAGATTCGACGCTCGCAGTGGACTCCTAGGCTTCGGACTCAGCCGCTTGCTTTGGAAGCTTTGCAGTAAGGATCTGCAGTGCACTTTCTTGTATATTTTCAGCACTAGGCTGTCAAAGCCTTACTGAATAACACCCCCGCCTGCCGCCAGGGGTTCTAATGACTCCTTATTTAGGATGACAAGAGCCGACCGATAACTTAAATAAACTAAATTTTATAAATATTAGCATGTCCACCTGCTAACCCAGAGGTTCTAGGTTCGAATTGGAACCGTGGTGTGATGGATAGCATGTCCGCCTGTTAATCCAGAGGTTCGAGTTCGAATCCCACCAGAGGCGAAAATGTTTTTTCTACGGGTATCGCCTTTCGCGAGGAATTGGCAAGTCCTCCGTTAGTATTCATTGCCATGAAAAAGCGCTTTCTCGATAAGCCGTTCGGAACCGGCAGAAAATTGTAGGTCCCCTCCATTCCCTCACAAGGGATGGTTGTGAGAAATGCGCTAGGCCCAGGGGCTCCTCGCTCTGTTGCGCCACCCTAGTTATTTTATTTATTCTAGGTTCGAATCCCAGCAGACCTAAAATTGTTTTTCTACGGGTATCGCCTTTCGCGAGGAACTGGCAAGCCCTCCGTTAGTAAATTCACTGCCATGAAAATCGCTTTCTCAATTAGCCGTTCGGAACCGGCAGAAAATTGTAGGTCCCCTCTATTCCCTCACAAGGCATGGTTGTGAGAAATGCGCTAGACCCAGGGGCTCCTCGCTCTGTTGCACCACCATATTTATTTATTTATTTATGTTATTTAAAATCAAAGAAAAATTTACGTGTATAAAAAATATCAGCCGAGTTTTATTGAAATTCTATATTCACTTATATTCACTTGAGCAAAACATCGCTCATGGAAAAACAACAACTCCTAAGTGAATAGCGTAAGTGAACAAAAATAACTCACTTAGCTAAGTGAACAACAGGGATGGTTGGTAAATTACTTTTTTGGAACCCAGAGGTTGGCAGTCTTTGGGTTGTGTTCATTAATATTTCTGATTTTCGACAACAGATTGAATAAGTCTGTTTGTTTAATTTTGTGAACAGAAATTCACAATCTGTCATATTTTAAGGAGTGGTTGTAAAATTCTCTCAGAAACTCTCTCGAGAGCAATCTCTTTTGCGCACTGCTACGAAAAATCGCTGTGCTGGAACGGGACTAGTCACATGAGTCACTTGCTAGTTTATTACTGTCAGAAGTCACAGAGGAGATACAAGAAGAGGCAAAATCACACACACACCACAGCATCTGTCTTCACAAACACCACTTTATTTTCAGCTTTCAAAACCAGTTTGAAATCCGACAATAAAGTGGTGTTAAAGTGGTGGTGGCAGGAGAAGCAAGGGTTTTCCCTCTTGTTCTTTATTCCTCTAAGCTTTTGACTTATTTAATTCATAAGTCACTTACTAACTTATGACATAATGAGTTTTTAATTCACAAACTAGCAACCGTGAAATAAATACCTGCATCGAAATCCGAATCCTAATTCGATTCGATTATTCGATGCTAAAAATAAAAATGATTTTTGTTAAACACAGCACAGCCATTGCGAAAAAAAAATTTAAGTGACATTTGTTTGTTTACCTCGAAAGTAAAAAGTTGAAACGCGGCAATTAAATTGAGAATCGAGAATTAAATTGAAAAAAATAAATATGGAAAATAAAAGGTATGAATTAATATTCTTCTGAATGCAAATTTTTAATGTTTTTTATCTTAGAACAAGTGCCAAGGGTACCAACATTTAAAGTAAAATTGAAAGTGAACTTGCTAAGTGAATATAGCCAAAAATCGTTTTTTTGTGAAGTGAATATAAGTGAATATAGAAAATTCACAATAAAACGCGGATATCGTAGCTGAACAGAGTGAGAAAAATAAAGAGAGAAAAAAAAGATAAAGAATGATATACAGTTATCATTAATACTTATTGTACTTTATGACTAAAAAATAAAATAGGGTGGCGCAACAGAGCGAGGAGCCCCTGGGCCTAGCGCATTTCTCACAACCATCCCGTGTTAGGGAATGGAGGGGACCTACAATTTTCTGCCAGTTCCGAACGGCTAAACGAGAAAGCGCTTTTCATGGCAATGAATACTAACGGAGGACTTGCCAATTCTTCGCGAAAGGCGATACCCGTAGAAAAAACATTTTTGCCTCTGGTGGGATTCGAACTCGAACCTCTGGATTAACAGGCGGACATGCTATCCATCACACCACGGGTACCACGGTACTTTATGACTAATACGGTTTTATTTCTGCGTTAATTGGTTGAAGAAGTCAACTTAGGAAATCCTTCCTTCATCTAGTTGTTTCAAAGTTGTCTTTATAACAAAATGGCGATCAGTTATTCTCTTCTTTTTCGGTTCAAACATTTGAAGGCATCCATTCAAAGTCTTGATAAAGTCAGAAGTCTTGATAAAATCCTGATCCAGCAAGTCATCGAGAAATTTGAAAAAATTACCACGCTTAGAGAGCTTGGAAGACAAAATACTGTTGAATCCTTCCAATGAGCTAGTAGTCCTGTTGAGGCATCCATTACAGGATATTTTGTCTGCTCCTTCCTAGTTTGTATTATTGACAGTTGAATATATTAAGTTGTTTATGGAAATTTTTTTAAGCATTAAAGTGCAAACTAGTAAGCGTTTTTCAAATTATTGTAATGAAGTAGTAGCGCTTGCGAATATTTCCCAACTATTTATTCCAAAAGCCTAATTGGGAGCTCCCGCACAGTTCACAACTGTTTCCCAACTATTTTTTAAAGTTTTTCAAATAAGCGCAGTGGAGAAAGTTGGAGTTTCCAATGAAACATAATTATGTATATTACTTGGGTTCTGTTTCGCTCCAATTTTTGAAACTTTTGGTAAAATTATTATTAGTGAACTCTTCGCGAGTTTTAATAATTAAGTAATATTATATACAATATACTTATATTTACATACATACCTTTCTGATCCTTTGCTTCTCAAAACACGCCAAAGAAGGCTGGAAAACTGCATTTTCCGTTCCGTTAGGATCTTCATCTTTCAAAATCTCATATCCCGTCAGCAAGATAAGGAATTTACGAAAAAGTCTGTAAAATTCATTATTCCTTTGCAGTGTTATCATAAAATTAGGAGTTTGACTGGCAGCATGTCGTCGCACTGCTTGTGTAAAATAAAACCAGCACCCGGTTAGTTTCACGTTCGAGTATACATTTTTGAGACCATTAAAAGACAGTGGTGTCAAACCCAAAATATTGTTTTTAACGTAGTCAAATAAATGCGTATATATGGCCTCTGACTTAAACTTATTTGATAAAAGGATGTACAGAAATGAATACGTCTATAAATGATATACAGAAAAAAAGGTGGTCCAAGTTTTGGTAATGAAATGTAATTTTTACGTGGTCACCATGTGCAATGTGCAATATTAAAATTTGTTCGAATGCTCTAGACGCCGCGCCGCGCCGGAACCGTGCTAAAAGTTCCATCCATCAAGAAATGTCTAGGAAGCTCTTCTGATCTTAAATTTTCTATTTTTTCGCATATGGAACTCGATGCGAGTACGATATATGAAAAGTTCTCTTTAACAACTCTGCCACGATAAAATTGCAGCTCAGGATCAAACCGGGACATTCCGAATGATTTTTGGACTTCCACGCTCTCAAACAATTGTTTTACTTCATTGAAGTCATTTGGAGACTTGCGGGAAAACTTAATTTTTGATGTTCAAAAGCTGTCTTCGCATTCGCCTGAACTCAACGCTGGTTGGCGCACCCGGCTGCTTCTGCCACTGCTCATCAAAAATGTCACGAATATTGGATCTTTTAAGGCAAACATTTTTGCACTCATCCTTTATTGAATTTACCAATTTAAGTTTTTCAAACAAGTTCTCTTGGCTGTTGGCTCCCGTGGCAATGAGGCGTAGCATTTTTGGGAATTTGGCACAAGGAGTCATTCCCAAAATCTATTACGACACTAACTCGACACTCTTTCTCATAGCAGACATAATACTTTAAACTTCCAAAAACTTAATTAAGTTCATATATTTCGCAAGTTTCAGGTACATCAAGAAGTTGCATTCCAACAATTATTTGAGCTTCTGCCTTTTGCTGTGATCAGCTGTAGGCTCAGGCTCCTTTGTCCGTTTCTCCTTTGGTGGTATTGGTGCTGCTGGGGTTGTTTCCATCATGCTGACGTCTTCTTCAGCATTGTTGGGGCCTCCTTCAGCGTTGGTGACATCGGCTTCCGCCGTGAATTGGAGGATTACGTCAACATCGTTGTTCAACTTTACTGCAAAGTCAGGATACATCGTTTCCGTACAAGTAGCGCAAGTGCGTAACCTCCCTCTTGATAGTATTCAAGAGCTGTTGCCTGGCGGCTTTAACTTTTTCTCGCTGACCCATTGGGAAGGCGATAGTAAATCACTGGACTTGGGTTTTATTTTTTCACTAATCCGTTGGTAAACACTGGATTATCACTTAAGTTTTTTCTCTAACCCAGTGGTAAACACAGGATCAACAGGGTTTTTTTTGCTTTCATTTGCTACCCTTAGGTAGCAACTTTGGCAAGGGGTAATGGGAGATAAACTTTTATTACCTTGTTTTGTATTCGGATTTAAAATATATTCCGCGCACGATCGTTCACTTTAATTTTAAATAAATCTATAAACAATAATTTGATATATTACAATAAATTTCTCAATATTAGTTTCTTTAGTATTTTTATGTTGGTCAAATTGAAGGTGTTTAACTTTATTTGGTTTGAGTTTCTTCTTCTTCCGATGTTCGTGTTCCTTAATGGGACTTCACTTCCCCTTTTTTTATTCTTCAATATTCCATTCTACCGTAGAATTCATTTCTCCAATTGATTTCGTAAAGTCTGAGCTCTCATCGTCTTCTGATTCTGAATCGTATTCCAAATCCTCCAGTTCTTCTTCATCGTATTGTGCAGCTTGTTTCATGCTAACGTCATAATTTTCTATTATTTCTGAAGAAATTCTTCATCTGACTCTAGTTCTGGGGTACTTGAACGGAATGATGCCGCATCTGCATCCCTCCCAAAATTTCCTTCACCTTCGGATTCTGTTTGCAGTCCTGAGTCTGTTACAATTTCACCATGTTAATCTGATTCTGAGAAATACAAATGTTGTTCATTATCTAGTGGTGAGTCCATTCCTGAGTCGGATTCCCATACTGGCTCCCATTCTTCCTCTAACTGACTTTCTGCTTCTGATTCCATTAGAGATTCTTCATCTTCATCAGATTCGGCTTGTACATATCCTTGGGGAGCTTGGTTCGTATGATTCAACACACTCAACAGAGTGACTGTGTATCTGCCTTTGTACTCCTTTCTGATGGCTTCAATAGAATCAAGAGCGGCGATCAAAATAGTTTTGGAATAGTCTTTCGATTTCATTGAACATTTCATCAAGTGTAAGAGCTCTGTGGTATTGAATTTCTGGGTTGGCATGCAGTTTTGGTAATCGATTATATGCCGCTCTGGTAGTTCGCCGGGTCCTGGATTTATTGGATCGAGCAAAATTTCGAAAAATAAGCCACTGATGGATAAATGCCACAAATGGATTTTGCTTGTTCGTAGATTCCTTTTACACGGTTGTAAAATACTTCATCGTAATTGTCTTCCTCTTCTGCTTGCTCGTTTACGTTTACGTTACGATGATCCTCCATTATAAGATTGTTTCTTTGAATTGAACTGGTAGGTCCTCAATATTTCTTTAAGTTGCACTTGGTAGGTCCTTACAATTTCTTAAAATTGTTCTTGATATGGTCTCACTATTTCCTTGAGTTGCACTTGATAAGTCTTGCAATTTCTTCAAATTGTATTTGCTAGGTTCTCACTATTTCTTTAATTTACACTTGGTCCTCACAGTAGCGTTACTGCCTTTAAACTGAGTGAAACATTACTCTACGCAGTCCTTATAAGCCTCTAGAAACGATCAAAGGATCGACAGGAAGACCCAACAAAGTCTTATTGCGTGATTATTGAAAACAACTACGCAGGTGGTTAAAGTCCCTTAATCCTTCTTAAACTATTTGCAGGTACCTTTTATAAGTTTTATTTAATTTAATTTCTTTATTCATCAACAAGCTTACCTTACAGATTACATTAAAAATTAAAATTTCTTACAACTAAAAATATTTGTATATAAAAGATGTTAGATATTAATTATCTATTATTATCAAAGATATTAAGCAATATGATTTAATAACTGACCCCTTTAAATATGGAAATCTATAATTGATAAAGATTTAATTGATCTTGCAATCGGTTCATTACAGCCATAGTTTGTTCTATGCCCTGTTTGGAATACAAAAGGTTTATCTCTTAATACTCTCATTGGAGTATTGATTGGAATCATGGACAATAAGAAGGGGCTTACAATTCGGTAGCTCAATACGTCTTTAATAAATAGAATTTCATGAATGCGCCTCCTAGAATTGATGGTTTTAAGTCCCAAAAGCTTACATCTAGCTATATAAGATGGATTGAAATTCCAACGCAACTTGAAAAATATATATTTTGTAAAACGTCTCTGCACTCTTTCAGTACGATCAGAATGCAGCATAGACGATGGACTCCACACGACATCAGCATATTCATGAACTGATCTAACTAATGCGGTATAAAGAGAAACAAAAGTTTAAGGGTTGCGGAAGTCACTAGAGTTTCTCTTGACAAATCCGGAAAGAGAATTTGCTTTCGCAACAATGTAATCTACGTGATAGGTAAAAGGAAGCTTATCATCGATAAATACACCACGATCTTTTATTTTGGTAACCCTCGATAAAAGGACTTGGTCTATGCAGTAGTTGTGGATAATAGTATTTTGGGATCGTGTATAGGATAACACAAAACAATTACGTACGTTTAACATCAAACAATTATTGACACACTTGTATAAGCAATTTAGATCTATGTGCACCTTTAATGGGTAATTGACGACAACTGAAAAGAAAAAAATTTATTTAAAGAAACGAATATCTCAGAATGATTACCTTAATGAAGAAGATCACCGATTTGAGCAAGGTGCAACCTCTGAACCCCTGACGAAAAGCCAACACCACAATGAATGGTTCAAATTTGGAAAAAAATCGAAGAAAAGGTGAGGTCGAAAGTAAAGGAGGAAACTGGTGATAGGGAAAATACCCACGATATGCCAGAACTAAGCAGTCGACTGTTGAAAGCCATAGCACTGATACCATTGTAGTCATGCATAAAGAGAGAGATGACTTTGGGTTCGGTCGCATTCCTGCTTCCAGTGCATCATCAGAAAGCGAGTTTAATAAACTAAAAAGTTTGATTTTGAAAGACTGCTCGACCCCAATGCGTGCTGATGTATTCCTGCAAAAATCTTTTGAATATTTAAACGGCAGGACGAAAATAATTAATTAATTATTCATTATATAATAATTAAAAAATAATTGAGGCAAAAAAGGAAAAAAATGAAAATAAATTGGCAGAAAATGTTTCAGTAAATGAGCCCTATACAAATGAGCAAAATATAATTGCAGCCTCACAAGAAGAAGAAAACTGGAGGGGCTTGAATACAAAAATAAATTTAAGAAACAAGAAAAAGGCAAAAAAGCCAGCAGAAAAATAAGAGCCAACAAATCAAATACCTATTTCCAACGATACTGTTGGATGTCCGGCATGTTTATTGGGCCAAGAACCTGCTGAAAGGCACAAATGCTATATATGCAAAACAAATATACATAGCCTAAAGGGATGTTCTGTCTCGTACTGAGGTTCCGATAAAGGATATGGGCAAAAAATATTGTGTATGATTTTTGCCGATGGAGCAATAAATTGTGAACGGAAAGAGGACGGCCAAAAAAGTCAAAATACCATGGCAAAAATAAAAGAATGATTACGGAGCAAGTTTCTTGGGAAGGAAGTCGTCAAAAAAATTAAAGTATTAAGAACGGTAGCCATCGAGAACTGGTACCAGCCAAAATTGAGGGGAAAATTATTTATGCCGTTTTAACCTGTCCCTTTGATAGTGTTTTCCAGATTACACTAGCTGCACTTTGCGACAGTCCCAAATTGAGAAATAAAACATTGGAAACTGTCGAAGAAAATTAAATTTTAAAAAGAAGGGCCCAAACCAATCCACTTACAAAAGTCGTGCGGAGATTTTATTTGCCATGGATTTTCCCAGAATGATTTCAGTAGACAATTCGGTAATTGTAAACTGCCAAACCAGTGCCGCAGAAATAATAATAAAACTATTTCATCAAAGTCCAACAGGAAAATCATCATTTGAATGCAACAAATAATGTGGTACTGCGTAAATATTTCCATGATTCTGCTTCCTGTGTCGTTTAAAACAATTCAATTAAGAAATTTAGATTTTGACAAAAATATTTATACATTTCAGCATTGTTCTTGCAGGAAAATAGACTGCTTTGGAGAAAATGTTGAAACATCAGGCGAATTTGGTAAGTTAATCAAATAGAAATTATGTATACAAACTAATGTAACTTAATCACCCCTATCACAGATTCCATCGTAATCGAAAAAAGTCTACGTTTCCCGATGTTACTATCACATAATCCATTCGGAGTGGAACGAATTTCGAAATTCGTAAATTTGGTATCACTAATTCCGAATGAAAAGAAAATATGACGTCCTTTTCTGCGACAAGTTTCTTCTGTCGTAGAGCATAGAGCCATAGGTTAAATCCATTTGTTAAAATATAAAAAACACATTTGTATAAAACAATTTTACAAACTATAATTCTATTTAAGAAAAAACAACAAAAACAAAAATTATCTCGTAAATTAAATTAGATCCAATTCTGTTTTTATTTCCTCCCAGTGGTCATTAACTTCCTCCTTTGGACGTTTAGCGTATCCTTCTGCTATGTCTGGATTACTGGATAACATTGCATATAGCCTTTTGTCTGTTTGTTTGTTGTTTTCACCTTTTAAGAACATCGGTTTTATTTATAAACTCATATGAATAAAATTATTTCCGAAAGAAATTACATTTTTTCAAATGACTGTCTGCTGTGCCCGTTTCCAAATTTTAGCGAAATTTACAGATTTGGAGTGTTTAAATAGTAGTCGTAAGATTGTTAGATTACGTTTTATCTGTTACCACTCAAAACAACACTTGAATTTTATCTGTAAACAAACTTGGATTTCACAAATTATTTTATGGTTAAGTGAAATGAATTTGTATTTGACAGATTGGAAAGTATTCTGGGACCACTTAACAAAAATCCTCTTTTGGGAATTTTTTAACTCAATGATTAAAATATGTATTTGATTATATTCGAGAGTTAAATTGTTTATTTCATATAATATTTGATCAATGACGCAGATCTATTTTAACTTATTTTAATCACAAAAAGTGCAAATAAATGAATTTTTACTAGAAAATAAAAATCGGTAAAAGAATGTGTTTGGGGTTTTTTTTTAAGTTTAGGGATTTTTGTTCCTATTGCTTCAGCTGATTTCGAAAATGGACACTATTTTTTCAATCAGGCAATGCTTTTTTAGAATTCCTGCGGATCTTGTGATTGTTTTTTTTTCGGGGTTCATATCGTGATTTTCCTTTCGGAGATTTCTCCGAATTGATTTCGTGATTGGGGTGAATGTAAATTTCAAGACCTTTGCCTACATTGGAAACGAATTTTGATGATGAAGAAACTAAAATTCCACTGAACCGCATAACTAAAAGATTATTTTCAACCAAAACATGCAAGGAATACCGCCTGACAGGACTAATAAATTACATTCCCTCCCCTCTACCCAAAAATGAATTGGCGGCATTACACCACTGTTTGTTTAAGGAACCATCAATGGATCGAATATGACGATAACACTGCGAGAGTTTAGCTACGCAAGAGTTCAGATTTAGTACAACCTCAAATATTTTTTTTATATTTCGACGGCTAACTATGAATATCTCCTAACAGACACTTTTTGTGAAAATCACTTTTTGATACAGTTTTGTGTAGAATTTTCATCTGCATCGCTGAATGCAATCATTATATCGCTAGCTGCTGTCAAAATCTTTCAATTGTCTTTTTTTAATACCTCCTATCATATTGTCGCCAAAAATACCTCCTATCATCACATAGTACTATGGTTTTGTGCAGGAGCAAGTGCCGACAAGAAGTTTTTGCTTCATTATCTTACTAAATGTAAGTGTTTTTTTTATTTTTTTACTGTTTTGCTTGTAAATTAGTATTCTTGTATTATAAAAGTCATCAAATTTGATAATTTTATTACCAAAATACACCATAAAAGTCATAAGACTAGTTCACAGTGTGTTAGGAGATATTCTGTTTCGTTGAACTGGTGCCATAATACCTCCTATCGACAGATTTGTTTTGAAAATTTAACTGTTAAAAGTTATAAGTTTCCTTTTTAACAGCAAAAATTAAGGATTAAGGAGTCGTTTCTAGGTATGTTAATTAAATTACAGACTAAGAATGCTTTTTTAATTTATTATTTCAAAGTAAAATGTACTCTCGGGCGAAGAAATACCTCGACATGGCGCGGTCTCAAAGGGCTACCTTCTCTCCAAAAACCAAAAAGATGACTATGGAGCCCAATGTGACCACTTTTCTAACATCAATGAAATGTCTTTGGAGCAAGCTTTCTCATTTCACAGCAACAACGGAATGACTGCTGGATCGTGATTCTTCATGAAGAATCAGTAGTTGGAAACTTTGCATATCAATGAAGTATGCTCTGAGCAAGGTTCATCAGTTCCCGGAACAACGAAATGACTTCTGAGCCGTTTTTTGAAGTGGGATCAGTGGTTGAAATTCATGATCACCAAATAATACAATTAGAGATGGTAACTGAAGAGATTTTAATTGAAGAACCAGATCCTCCCACCAATCCTCAGCCAGTACCAGAAAATGGGAACCAGATTTTTCAAACGATTGTGAGTATGGTGATATGCAAGAAGGGAGACAAAGAAACAAAAAAGCCTTAAATTTGGATTAGAGACAGAATAAGAACAAGCTACTTCGAATGCAAGGGCTTCAATACCTTGGCTATATCAGAAAAAATAATATAATAAAACAATATACAACTGTGGTACCCGTGGCGCGATGATTAGCATGTCCACCTGCTAACCCAGAGATTCGAAGTTCGATTCCCAGCAGAGGCAAACATGTTTTTCCAGGAGTATCACCTTTCGCGAGGAATTGGAAAGTCCTCCGATAGTAAATTCATTGCCATGAAAAGCGATTTCTCAATTAGCCGTTCGGAATCGGCGGAAAATTGTAGGCCCCCTCCATTCCCTAACAAGGCATGGTTGTGAAAAATGCGCTAGGCCCAGGGGTTTTTCGCTCTGTTGCGCCACCCTATTTATTTCATTGAGATACAATCATACAATTCAAAACCCCAGGGTCATGGGTCCTTCTTGTTCTTCCGATTACTGCAAGATTCAATAGCTGAAAGGGCTACAATTTTTGAAAATTTTTGGGTGAAAATGGATTGGTCTCAGCGAAAAGTATTCGTTTGCAACCACGTCCAACAATCGGAAGTTTCCAGAAGACAGATCTTGGGAGAAAATTCAAGAAGATCACAAAGCTTGTTTTATTTTTTACCCTTTAAGACTAACTAATCTGTGTTAAAAACAGTTTGAATGAGAACTTTTTGTTTAAATCCTTAAATTAAAGTAAACTTGCTGTTCCAAAAAAGAAATGGAATCATCTACAAGAACTTAACTTCTTACCTGAAGACTGCCAACATTTTTATGAAAACTTGTCATTCAAATAATAAGTCTGCTTAGTAGGCTATTGCTCACTTTATTTTGAAAAATAAATAAAATATTTTTAATTTTTACAAGGAATTAATATTTTCATTTATTTTCTCTAGTTTTTTTTTAACTGAAATTAAATATATTTTATTATTTGTTAAGTTTTTGTTCCTTAATTGCTTCCAATAAATCAATTAATGAATACCTCCTATCAGCATGAAAAGTTTTCTTTTTTATAAATAAATATCTCCTAAGTTCCATTTAGTTATGAAAACCAAATTTTTTTTGCTATTTTAACTATTTTACATCATGTAGATTCAAAACAGAAAATATTTTGCAAAATTTCATAACGATTGGTTTTTGCTATGAGTAAATATTCAGTTTTTTGTGTCTCCTGAACATTTTACAAAATGCGACATAGGAGATATTCATAGTTAGCCGTCGATTTGTGTATAACGTGTGTGTTTCTATCAAAAGCAGGGCCATTTCTCGTTCTTATCTACTTATTTTTATTATTATTTTCATTTTCTAGTAAACTGGAGGCAACAAAATAAATTGAAGGTAATATTAGCTGCGTTTTATTATCAGAATGATCCAATCCGGATCGGATCATCATAATAAAACAGCTTTAGACCATCATATTTTTTTTATTATTTCAAGTGGTAGCTGTGTGAAATTTGTTCATTCAAAAGTGACATTTCAAAAGAAAACAAAAAAAAAATATAAACGAGAACAGAACATGGAAGCTGCTGTGGTTGATGTAAGTATATACTTTCATATTTGATTCTTTAATATTAAAAACTTTCATATTTGCAGTTTTTATTTGAAAGCGATGATAGCGATGAATTTAGCTCGTGAGATTTGTCCATCTTAATTGATGACAGCTCTAGTTCATCCACAACAGAAAATGTTCCTACAAATTATTATCAAAGAATAAAACATTTTTTGGAAACTGGACATATTTTTTGCGATGCAGATTTCTAAAAACACTTTCGGCTTCATAGATCAACTGTCTACGAATTGATAGGTTGTCACACAGTTTCTCCTATTATACCTACATACGTATATACAGATTTACATGTAAATTTTAAATTGTATTTTAGACCGGTATAAGCTATTGCCATGCTTCAATTCTACACCAAAAAGAGGGCTGCCGAAAACTTCTGCCGAGAAAGAAATATATGTATATATTTCTGTGGTACATGGCAAATACTAACGCTTTTCTTGAATTGGCAAATTTATTTGGAATATCACCATCCACCGCATGGAATATTGTGAAGAGAGTTACGTTTTGGCCTATATCCATCGGCCACGAATATGTAAAGTGGCCCAGTAGAGAAGAAATAGCTCAAAATATGGCTTTAATGGAGACAAAAACGAAGATACTAGGAATTTTGGGCTGCATTGATGGATCTCACATAAGGATCAATTCCCCCTAGAGCATCCTAGGGTCAGTAAGTTAATTAAGGTATTATGTAAGCTAGTTTAAACATTTTTATTAGCAAGTAAGTAGTTATAAGTGATAAAAAATTAATTTAAAACTGAAAACTGAATCAAGGCCCCTGCCTTAAACAAAGAAAATTATTTAAACAGAAAGCATACATACAGCATCTTACTTCAAGGTGTTGTAAATGCTAAGAAAAAATTTATTAATATTTATTGTGGAGAACCGGGGAGTTTACACTACAGCCGGCTTCTTCGAAGATCGGATATATATATTTATAAAGACGCATGCGAAAGGACCGAAGTGTTTTCCCCCTTCAACTCATTCTTGCTCGGAGATTCAGCTTATCCGTGTCTTGAATGGCTGATTCCACCCTTCAAAGGTAATGGAAGAATGACAAATGCCCAAAAAAAGTTTAATGAAATACATTCTGGACGAATAATTGTAGAACATTCTTTCGGTTTGCTAAAGACTCGTTTCCGAAGAATACTTAATTTTACAGAACACAAAAATATTAATGACGGAACGTACAAGCTACTAATTGGAAATTATGTGCTATATATATTTCTCGTTGAGGATGTTAACGGGCTAGGTGAAGTTGCAAGCTTCAGAATACTAAAAAACGAAATATAAGAAAAGCTAAGTTGGCTGTTCGATAAATTTCGATACCATAACTTGGAGGCATGCAACCAAATAAAAACTATAATGACTGACAAGACATAAATGTGAGTAACATCAAAGAAAAACATTTTCCTCAAAGCAGAGCTCTACTTATGCTGATTTCATTCTCTCCAAACCTTCCTCCGATTTGTAAATATAAATAGTATTTCAAATAAATAAGAATGTTACAGCTGCTTAAAAATTTAGTTTACAGCAAATCGGAATCGGAATATTTTTCTCACTATGAAGAAATAAAAGCGATGGCTCCGAAATTATTAATAATATATTTCGATAAAAATTGACATACCAATTATATTTAGAGTGGACATTGTTTAGTGTCTCGCATAATAGCTTGGGGAGTTTTACCAATAATTAATAGGCTTGAGTCAATAAATACCAAGTAGCTTTGGCTTTTGAATTGAATAGTTCACTTCATTGATTCGAAATCTTACTTTTTCGAATTTAGATCAAAAGAAAACGTATTAAAAATAAACGAAAATACGCTTAAATTTTTGAAGAAAAAAACTGCATTTGCATTTTTGTTATTAAAATAGTAAAAGTAAAAACACATTTGTAGAAAAAGAAAACGTTTTTTTATACCAACAGTTCAACTTCATAGGAGTTTTCGTTTTTGAAATCTGTATAGTGGCATTCGCGTAATAGTAATAAAAGAGGCAAGTTCTGTAAACAAGTGAAGTGAAGTGAAATTTATGGAAAGTATTGTTCCTTTTTATTACTTTTACAATAAAATCTTGGTAACTATTGCAATTTATTTCTAGAATGTTCTTAAGATTTATTTTGTGACTGTTCATTGTTTTCTACGCACTTTTGGTCCACTATCCTACAACGATAAAAAGATGTGGACCCTTAAGACGACGTATAGGGACATAACTCCCCGGGACAGAAGTCCGTTATGGACTTATGTCCCACTTCACAAGTCCAAAATCAAAATCAATACAAACATGTATGGACTTATGTCCCATTTGTTGTTTCGTTTGGGGCAAGTACTGTACCTTTTGCGAGATGAAGCTTTTCCAAAAAAGAGGCAATCAGAAGAAATGTAGACTATATTAAAAGCACGTTTAACGGGGTTTTTCTTTCTAATTACGAGGAAGAGCTACCATATGTCAAGAACTCTGAATTATGTCATAAAGCTAGAAAACCAAAGGTTGTTAGAAAACCCTCCGCTTTTAAAATTTGTAAGAAAAAAGCTATGGAAAAATTTTAATGTTTGGAAAAAATATTATTACATTGACCTGCCAATGTAGACTTTCTATATAGAACCCAAAAAATAAGAAAAAAAAAAAAAAAAACAACAATAAACCATTGATAAAAAATCAACTATTAATTTACCTTCCGTGCCGCCGCGCCGCAATGAAGAAAAAAAAGTTCTAGTGCAAAAACCATTCAGTGCGCTGTGCTGCAAAAATTAATCAAAAAAAAAATAAAAAATCCCATCAATAGACCAAACACTTAGTGCATACCTCCTTATCTTCTCCTCCCCCACACCACTCGCACAGTCTTGTTGGCTGCACACATTTCTTCTAATCGATATTTCCTTATCGTATCGATGCAGTGTGTGCAGGCTATGGGTTTGTTAGGCGGATAGTTGATCAACGGTGTTGATCACGTTGGTGAATCAAATCAAGTTGCTGGCTGGGCATAACACCGCTAGTAATTTGGTTTGGTTTTCTATCGAGATATACACTTGTTGATTATACTAAGATAGCGTCTGCGTTCGTTATTTTGTTTTGTGTATTTTTGTGAATTGTAATGTCGGGTAAATTTCAAGTCGATTTTAGCAACATTAGGGGGTTGCGATCGAGTTTCTTTGCTGTGTACGCTCACACTGCAAAATGCAAGCCAGCTGTTTTTGCACTGTGTGAAACACAGGTGGGTGTTGATTCTGATCCCACAGAGTTTAACCTGCCTGGATATAGCTCAGTGCCTTTATTCTCTTCCTCCCATGGCCTCGCCGTATATGTTAAGGCCCCGACCCATAGAATCAATTGCGTCCGATCGCTGCCGGATTCACCTGACAGCTGTGAGTTTTACCGGACACAACGGATTGGGGTGACCCATAGAATCCTTTGCGGTGTCTCAACTCAACAAGACCACCCATGTTAGCAGAAGAGAAAATTTCAAATTGGTTCTTACTGCGCATGTCTCTCTTCTGCCGGACGCAAAAAGTTAAAAGTTGGGCTACTTTATACGTTGCGTCCGTTGCATCCGATGCTTATGGGTCACCTCTCATAAGATCGTGTGTATTTAATCGAACTGTCAGGTGAATCCGGCAGCGAACGGACGCAACGGATTCTATGGGTTGAGGCCTTTAGAAATGATATTGCTACCAACTTCTACCACAATACGGCCTCTGTTCTAATACGAACTTCAATTTCATGTGGTTAAAATTCACCGTCCGTAAGCAAATCATTCACTATTGTTTTATATATAGAAGCCCCAATTTAGACAGCAATTCAACCTCTAACGAGTTTGATGCGCTATCTGATTCCATAAAAAGAATTGTTTCCCTTTATCCTCGCACTGAAATCGCAATTGCGGGCGATTTCAATGTACACAATTCAGGTTGGCTTCGACATTCTGGCCAGACAACACCCGAAGGAAAATGTGTTGAGATCTTCGCTGAGTTTAACGAACTAACTCAACTTGTTGATGATCCCACTCGGGTTCCAGATATTGAAGGCCAAGCGGCCAACACTCTTGACCTATTTCTCACTTCTCATCCCGAAAAATACAGGGTTGTAGTATCATCTCCTCTAGGCAAATCGGACCATTGTGTCATATCGGTAGATTTTTCGCTTTCCGTCACGGTAAAAAAAGATAAAGTCCCCAAAAGAACTGTGTGGCAATACGAAAAAGCCAATTGGGACGGCCTGAATAATTTCTTTCGAAATTTTAATTGGTCATTGTGCTTCCTCGACGGAAACGTTGGTGCATCAGCTGATATGATATCTAACGTAATTCTCAACGGCATGAGAAATTTTGTTTCTCACAGAACAAAAAGCGTCATCCCCAAAGAAAATTCGTGGTTCGATTTAAGCTGTAAAGAGGCGATTAGGGATCGAGAAAGTAGTTTTCGAAAATTTAAAAACAACCCTACTGCAGAAAACAGAAATTTGTTCAAACGGGCCAGAAATATCTGTAATGCTCAAATACAAAGGGCTAAGTTCTTACATGACCAAAAAGTAAGGCAAAAAATACTGTTGTGTCCAAAAGGAAGTAAAAACTTTTGTTTTTTTGTCAAGAACATTAAGAACTCGACCACGTCATCGGTCCCAACGCTCGTCTTCAATGACTCTCCGTATGTCAGCTCCATCGATAAAGCCAATTTGCTGGCAGCTCAATTTGCTGCCAACTCGACACTTCCTCATAGCATATTGGCTCCACCTGAGCTCGAGTCTGCAAATTCTTTGATGAAGCAGATATTTTTTCGAACTCGCTCGGTTGCGAGAGTCCTCAAAGATCTCAACATACATAAATCCGCTGGTCCAGATGGTATCCCCGCCGTTATTCTGAAGAGGTGTTCTTCTACGCTGGCAAAACCACTGCGTAAACTTTTCCATATTTCCTATTCTGCTGGGATTTTTTCCGAGCATATGGAAAACTGCATTTGTCCAGCCGGTCCCTAAAAAAGGCGAATCTTCCTCCCCTTCCAATTACCGTCCAATTGCACTAACGTCCCTTCTTTCCAAGATCATGGAAACGTTGATAAATCGTATATGAAATATCTTGAAGAACAAAAGCTTCTTAATGACCGTCAGTACGGCTTTCGTAGCAAACGGTCCACTGGTGATTTGATGGCTTATCTCACCGAAAAGTGGAACCAATCCTTACATTGTTTTGGAGAAAGTAAGATTATTGCATTTGATAGAGTTTGGCATCAGGCTCTTTTATCGAAAATGCGTGCTTTTGGTATCGATGAGTCTCTTCTTCGTTGGATAAGAAACTACCTTTCCGACCGTTCAATATAAGTTGTGTTGGAGGGCTTCAAGTCTGATACCCACTTCATAAACGCTGGTGTGCCCCAGGGCTCCGTTTTGTCTCCGACTCTCTTCGTCATTTTCTTTAATGATCTCTTGTCTGAAACTTCTAATCCACTTAACTGTTTTGCTGACGACTCGACCCTCAGCTTTTCATATTCATTTCCAAATTCACTTCCCTGCTCTTCGGATGTGGAACTGGAACGTTTGCGTATGATAAGCTCATTGAATTCTGACCTTGACAGCATTGTTTCATGGGGTCTTATAAACCGAGTAGAATTCAATGCTTCGAAAACTCAATGCTGTCTCTTATCGTTGAAGCTTAACATTCCCCCATTGCCATTATCCATGAATGGTACCTGCATCGAAGAAACCGAAAAGCTGTCAGTACTTGGTATGTGTGTAAACGATGATCTTCGTTGGAATGACCACATATTTGAAGTCGCCAAAAACGCTGCTAAATGCTCAGGTTTCTTAAGACGATGTAGGAAGTTCTTCACCCCTTTTGATCTGGCTTCAATTTATAAGGCCTTCATCCACCCAAAACTGGAGTATAACTCCCATATCTGGTCAGGTGCTTCTCAAACATCTTTGCGCCTACTTGATAGGGTACAAAATAGAGCGTTAAAATTCATAGGTGATAGTTCAATCGAAGAATCGATTGATTATCTTGAACATCGTCGAAACGTCACCTGTCTCTCTCTTTTTTATCGCTTTTTTCACAAACAGTGCTCTAGTGAAGTAGCCAGTTGCATTCCTCCCCTGAAACAATTTAACCGCAACACCCGCCTCGCTAGGAATGCTCATCAGTTTTACCTTAAGCCCAACTTCGGACGTACAGTCAAGTATAGAGATTCGTATTTCAGTCGCACCACCCGAATGTGGAATGCTTTACCTGGCTCTGTATTTCCCCTGCAATACGATTCACAAAGGTTCAAAAGCAGCGTGCATCGGTGTCTCCTTTCAAATCCTCTCCTATTTTCCTAAATGCTCGGATTGTGTTCTATTACATTATAAGGGTAGTCATAACCCCTTGATGTGCGCGTCAATTATAAAAAAAAAACTTGAGAGGTGTCAAGGGACACCCGGATGGAACGAAGTTCCTTTCGATTAATTAGTGAATCAACAAAAATAATCGTCGCGACACCACACTGTTCAATGCGAAATAGAAATGAAAATATCTGGCTTGCTTTCTATAAGAGAGAGAGAGACAGAGAGAGAGAGAGAGAGAGTCAGACAGACAGAGAAACATGCGACGCCGCACAGCTTACAACAGCTTACTATAGAAAAAAGTGTCGTGACAACTTTTCGTAAGAATTTTTCCGTCTAGCCACCCCGCGATAAGGAACTTCGTTCCAAAAAAAAAACCTTCTTTTTAAGTTAAAACTTATTTAACCCTTTGTAAAATTAAATTTTGTTCCGTTAAATTTAAAAAAAATTCTAGCATGGTGTCCCTGATATAGCATTATTCTAACTGAATGCAATGGCTTGGGTTATTTTGCAACAAAGTCATTAATTATTGTTATTCTTGAATTGCGTACATCAAAAATTCAAAAAATGCACGGTGAAAGTTGTGAAAACATTGAATTCGAGATAATGCCGGGACTCCGTAAAAATAGTAGTTTTTTGCACTTAAAAACGGAAAAAATATTATTTGTTCAAAAAGTTACTTGAATACAAAGCGTTATACGTGCTATGTAAAATTAAGAAAAGCGAGTGTTATTTTCGATACTGTGGAACATAAAATAAAAAAATAATCGAAGCTTTTCATCCACACCCCGACCAAGAAGAAATGGTTAAAAAAATGCAGCTTTTTAAGGCAATGAAAGACCAATGTAGCCTCGCTCAAAAACGTTGTTCAACAGCCAAGGACATTTTCAACGCAAAGCGGTTACAAATGCCAGGTGCAGCTCATTTGGTGCAATATGCTTCTGGCGGAATATAAACAGAATTAAATCTGATCTATAGCCAAAATCTCCGGAAAGCTTGAAGGAAATAAAGGAAGCTTTTTTAAATGAAAACGTTATGCTTAACCCTAGAACCCATACGGGGTGCGTAGGCACACCACTTGAAATTTGTTTTGCCTGTATTTTTTTCGTAACGGCCGAAATTGTAACGGAACTACATGAGTTTTATTTTTTTTACTGTCTCTTTACAGGCCAAGTCAGTTCAGTAGGTTTGTATTCTCCATTGCGTGTGTATCGTATGTAGTGGGGTGAATAAATACCCCAAATAGGTTTACGAGAGTTTGTTTTTTTCACTAAAGTCTTGTTGTGTAAACTATTATTTTATTTATTATTTTTCTTATTATTGTCCAAAAGTGAAATGTGTTATTTTGGTTAATTGAGTAACAAAAAAAAAATGTCAGAAATTGTGAACGACCTTCATAGATTGCTTTTCGAAAGTGATGAAGATGATGAAGAAAATTCCGAAGCCTTGAAAGATTTCATAGGAGCTGCTTCTGAAGAAGAGGACGAGATTTCTGCAAGTGATTGTGAAGACGAAGTTATCCCAGAGCAAAGACATCACCAAGGAGTTGTTTTGGGAAAAAAAGGTTTTCGGTGGACAACACAACCGCCTTCAACGAGTGGCAGAACGGCTTCACAGAACATTGTCCTTAGAATTCCAGGTTGTAAGGATGCCGCAAAATATGTCGTGTCTGAGATTGAAGCTTGGGAGCTACTTTTTGTTTCCTCGATATTGGAAGTTATTGTTTGCAACACAAATATTGAGATCGGTGTTCAAAGAGCAAATTCTGCATCAACATCCGCATCGACTTCCGCAATCACTTCTTCGCCAGCTGCAACTTCAAAATACAACGGTGACACAAATATTGAAGAAATCCGCGCACTAATAGGCTTTTTGTATGTTGCTGGAGTTCAAAAACAATCACGGAGAAACGCAAAGTATATGTGGTCAGTCAATTGCTCACCTATTTTCCAAGCAATTATGGGACAAAACAGGTTTGAGTTCCTTAGTAGCTGATTAAGGTTTGACGACCGACAAACAAGAAATCGAGAAGACAAGCTGTCACCAGTTAGATCAATATGGGAAAAATTTTGTTCTAATTGCTCAATATATTACACGCCGCATGAGTTCTGCACAATTGATGAACAGCTGTTAGGATTTCGAGGAAATTGTCCATTTCGTATTTACATTCCATCTAAACCTGATAAGTATGGAATAAAAATAATAACAATGTGCGATTCGCTAACGTATTATATGGTCGCAGCAATCCCATATATTGGAAAAAAAATAAGAAATTCAAATGATCCTACACCGCTGCAACTTGTTAGACAAATAAGTGAAAGTATCCATGGAACTGGCAGAAACCTTACAATGGGCAATTGGTTTACTTCGATTCAATTGGTTGAAGAAATGCTTTCTCGACATAAAATCACTGTTGTTGGAACACTGCGCAAAAACAAGGTCGAAGTCCCACCATCATTTTTGCCAAGTCGAAAAAAAGAAGTGCTTTCATCCCAATTCGCCTTCAGGGATAAAATTACTCTGGTATTATTTACTCCAAAAAAAGGTAAAGGAGTCCTGCTTGTCTCTACGCTACATAAGGGCAAAGTAGTTGATCCGCAGACGAAGAAACCAGAGATCATTAATTTTTACAATAGTACAAAAGGAGGTGTGGATACATTCGATCAACTTGTGCACACTTATAGTGTGGCAAGAAAAACAAAAAGATGGCCTCTGAGGTTTTTTTTTGTATGCTTGACCAGGTAGGCATAAACTCAATGGTCTTATATAACCTTGGCAATAATTATAAAAACAAAAAAAACAAACGAAGTACTTTTTTGCAAAATCTGGGGCTCGCTTTGGCAAAACCATATATGGAAGCTCGATTGGCACAAAAAATAAGCCTTCATTTGAGGACTAACATCGAGAGAGTTCTGCGATGTGCGCTTCCGGAGAACAGCGATGATGTCCCAGGCCCAGAACCTGCTACAAAGAAGACAAAACAGGGAAGATGTTTTTTGTGTCCTAGAAAAACAGACAGGAAGACAAAAGCCACCTGTGATAGATGCGAGAGACACATTTGTACTGAGCATCGTGCTGAAATATGCACCAGTTGCAAGAAAATGCTTAATTATGGAATATCTAAGTATAATGACAAAGTACATTTCTACAGACATTCTATTTTAGAAAGTGCATTTGGATACACTGTATTTCATGCTGCAAAACTGTCAAAACTGCTTATTGAAACGTTGCCGGTATCATAGCGGCATTACTTGATTGACGGTACGTTAAATGTTGTTCCATCGTGCGGATGCAGGCAGTTGTTAATAGTATAAGTTAACGTACAGAACATGAGCTGCGCCAACAGTTCCTTAAAACGACCTAATTTCCCTTCTGACAGACGGAATTAGTAAGAAAGAACGAACGAAGCAATAAACAATTCCAAGAACAACATTACCCAAACAGCAAACACCTATGCTGGCTGCTGACACCTCAAAACTATTAATAAATCGACGAACAGTCACCTTGTCGCGGTTGGGGGTCTTAAGTAGTTTATTTGAACCGAGCTCGATGCCGAAAGGTGGTCGAAGGATGGGGGAAATCAGTGAAAACTAAAAATTTATCAAAAAATAGTATGGAAGATCAACTAAAGGAATCTTATTCTCCAGGTGGCAGTCAAAGCGAAAATCCACCCATAGTTTTCACTACGGCAGGGGCACGGGTTCTGGAGGCCTCATCTAACATACTAACGCCCATTTAACATACTACTGGAGGTTACACGCGAGTCAAAGGTACCGTAACCGATGACTCCTGCAGTTCTCTCCATGAAGTTCTTCGTGGTTTGAGCTGGAAAGATGAAGAAGGCAGCTCGGAGGTCTTACCTCCAAAGCTAAATTCTAATCAGGGCTTAGCTGTTGGCCAGAGCGGTGCTATCACCGGATTAAGTGAAGCTGAACAAGTGGATCCCACTCCAATGATGGCATCCTCTGGAGAACAGCTTTCCAAGCGCCAACAGAAGCTGGAGAGAAGGCGAGCGGCAAAGGCTCAGTGCAAATAGGACACCAGGGTGGCCGAAGGCACTGAATTAAGTTGCAAACTTTTGGTGACGGCGGCGAAAAGGGACAAGTCGGAATAGGTCTCACCCACCAATTCAGGACGGTCTCCCGTAACCGAAGTCACCCCAACTTCTGCAAACGCGAACAGGGTCAGAAGGAAGAAGGTGTCCGGAAGCTCTGCAAATCTTCCTGTTGGTCTAATTGGAAAATCGCCGAATGAAACTGAAGGAACAGGTCGCAAGGCTTGCAAATTCGGTCCACGGACACTGACTGGAAAGGACGAAGCCGGCATGGTTAAAACTCCTGGAGGTCCAACCGAAACGTTGGTGAATGAAACCGTGACTGCTAGTCAAACTGGTCCACGGACACTGACCGGACGGGATAAAGCCTCGAAAGGAGCAATGATAATAAATCAAATTAACCTTCAACATTCTAAGGCTGCTACTGCACTCCTATGTAGCAGGCTTTCCGTGTTGAATACAAAAACTTACCTCGTAGCAATCCAAAAGCCATGGGCCTGGAAGGGCCGAGTTCTTGGTCTTGGAGGGCTACGAGGGTTCAATATTCTCTATGACGAACGGTCTGACTTACCCCGGACCTGTCTCATCATACCGAACTCTTTTGCAGCAACTAAACTTGATCATTTCTGTGGTCAAGACATGGTTGCGGCTATGGTGAACTACGAAACGAACGGTGAGTGGCAAACTTTCGTCGTTGCGTCAGTTTACTTTCCCGATGTTTTATGTAGTGAGGCTTCGAAATTCCCGCACTTTGATGCATTCTTCAATTATTTCAAATAAATCTGTAATTTCCAAGCAGTTCTCTTTGTATAAAATTAATATGCGAACCACTAGTACGCTCGAAGCATACAATAAGAAGCTTGGTGGGGTTCTCGTTCTACCCAAACATGGTAACTTCTTTAAATTTTGCAATGCCCTTTTGGACGAGGAATTCAGTTCCACTGTCGATTTTTAGTCGGCCATGGACTAAGACATGGCAAATTTTTGACCAGCCAAAGTCTAAATTATCTCGAAGGGATGAGTTTATCCAGGAGATAACAAAAACATTGGACAGATGAAAGGTTTCCACAGCCGAATTTATCAACCAGTTGACGTCCAAGCTGTATTGAGAACTCCAAATAGAGCCAAATTTGGTATCCGATATATCATCAGATAGTGAAGAAGATCAAATATACACGCAACAACAACAGCAGGAACAAATTATCCTTGCTTGAGCTATTTGTTTTGATAATCCACGCAGTGTACTTCTGCAGCCACGAAACCATTGCAAAATGTGCACTGACTGTTTTTCAAAATTGTGTGACAATGTTGCATAGAATAACAATGAACTTTTGTGTCCCTTTTGTCGTCACATTATTCAAAACTCTTGCCATGTTTATCAGTACCTAGTGTAATTTTATTTAGTAATTAAGAGCTAGTATTTGTTTTTCATTTGTTTTCTTTTTTTGTTTTCGTTAAATTAAAACCTTCTATACTTACATGACACCAGTTCGTTCATAATGTGCTTTTTATTTACTAAAAAAATAAGATTCTATGCAAATTGTGAACTTATGTATCAGCTTAAATAAAAAAGTTATGACCCACAGATAGACAAAAGATTGTGTAGTGCGCAAAGTTTCGGTTGGTTTTTTTTTTTTTTTTGAAAAGTTAAATTTTTAAATTCAAATTGAACAAAAAAATAAAAACCAAAAATTCAATAGGAAAAAGAAAAAGGAGCAGCTACACATATTTAAAGCAGCACGGTTCTAGTAAGCCCAAGTAAAAGCCGGACAACCGAGCTTAATCAGGTCGTAGACATTCTCCGCTTGACCTCAGCGTGACCTGGTCGGATAAGAAAAATTAAACAAAAGAGGAAATACAAAACGAGAACTGGATGAGCCTGTGAGAGATACCCAGGCTCTACAAGTAAATTTAAGCGAAGTCCTGGAACCGTGGATATTTTTTTTTAAATTAGTGTGTCGCCTTTATTTGGCTCGCAAGAATTTGCTTCACAACGCAAGTAGTTTTTTTTAAGTTTAAAGAAACATAAATATATACATACGCCAGCCAACATTGTACCAGTGGTCGAATATAAGGGCGGAAGTCAGGCCCGGCCTGAGGTGGCAAGCAGCTGAAGGGCTCCAACTTAAAATTTGTTCTGGTGTCGCTGATTTAGTGTTAAGTGTTTCGATGTGAATTTTTTTGTTATTTATTTATTTTTTTGTGTTTTTTTTTTCAATATTTATATTACACTTTATAGTTTTTTTAAATATTATTTTATTCATTTTTTAACATTTTTCTTGTACCTTTTTTGTGTGTGTCGAATTTGTGTTTTTTTTTTTTAATTTTCTTTCGTGTTGGGCCTGCAATCATCTCCTTATCTGGCCTTAGGCTACTTTGAAAAATCGTACCAGGGCACGTTGCGTTCATATCCGCTACAGGGAGTTCCTTTTAGGCTGGAATAGTAGGTGGGTGCACCCTATCCCCTGGTAGCCACGGTGGCGGTGGTAAAAGGGAACGGTTGTGAGTCGAAGAGACGTAAAAAGAAAAAAAGATATAGCAAATTAGAAGAAGAAATTACAGAAAACACACAAGTATACAAAAACAATTAAACTACAAGAATAGAAATACAAAAACACAAAAAAATAGGATAAAATTATAAAAATACAAAAAAAAAAACATTGAAACATAGAAATACAAAAAAATATAAAAACAGAAAAAAAAATAAAAATAATATAGGAGTAAGGATCAGCGTTAGGATATTTGTTATTTATCATTCTTTCTTTACGGTTAGTGTTTTGAGTTTAAGTTTATTTTTGTTTACTTCGGTTTAAATTTTAGTTTCATTTTGGTTAGTTTCATTTGAGTGGTTCAGTATTCGGAGTTCGCGTTTATATTTTCATTTTTTGTTGATAGTTTACCGTAAAATGAAAATGTACATCACGCCGATGTTTTGAAAAAGACGGTTTTTTGATCTGAGGTTATGACGGCGTGCTAAGCACGATTCCAGGGGGATGAAGAGGTTGGCGATGCATCGTTGGTAATTGGTTTCTCCTGGCAGCAGTTATCGTCATCGGGGAACTCGACAACATGGCCGACCGAGTTCCATGGTTGGGTGGGCCACAGGCCTCACTGCCATTTCATCTTGCAGTACCTGAAGTGTGGTGGTGGTATTTTTTTTTGGCAAGATTTATGTTATTGTTGTACCCGTGGTGTGATGGATAGCATGTCTGCCTGTTAATCCAGAGGTTTGAGTTCGAATCCCACCAGATGCAAAAATGTTTTTTCTACGGGTATCGCCTTTCGCGAGGAATTGGCAAGTCCTCCGTTAATATTCATTGCCATAAAAAGCGCTTTCTCGACTAGCCGTTCGGAACCAGCAGAAAATTGTAGGTCCCCTCCATTCCCTAACAAGGGATGATTGTGAGAAATGCGCTAGGCCCAAGGGCTCCTCGCTCTGTTGCACCACCCTATTTATTTTAATTTTATTTATGTTTTTGTTTTGACAGCCCTTTTAGATACCTGAACTACTCCCAGCAAAATTCCAGTGCTACTTCAGTTCTAGTTGAAAGCAAAGTTCAGGACGAGTTAAGGTTTCTTAGAAACGCTTAAGAACCACACCACAGGGCAAACCCAGGGCTTCAAACAGCAAATTTACTGCAATGACATGCCGAGTACACCATTCAATCGATATAACTGTTTGTATCATGCGTTCTAAGTATTAAAACTAACTAACAACACTATTTTCTTTTCTATGCCTATGCTATAGAGAAGCAAAAGTTAATATTTTTTTTTTAAAGTTTACAAAAACAATAATTAATAATAAATAGTTAAAAGCAAAAAAAGTAATAGTAAACTCGGGTGTAGTTACATCCGACGTAATTTTTTTAGAAAGTCCCAAGTTGAAAGTTGGACAAAGATTTAAGAGTGCTGAGGAAGCAACTTGTTGTATTTTAAATTATGCCAGATATGTTAAAGAAGGAAACAAAATTAACAAAAAAATCAAGTCACTCCATCAGTGCAAAAACGATCCAAAACTCTGAAAAAAGATCAACTGAACAGGCCAACTACCTTAAAACTCTGCGATTTACTCAAATTCAATTTTGTTGTGAATCGGTAGATTTAAATCTGCACTCCAAAGGAATGCGGTGAGAATAAAAATATGTGGAAATCACCCTATAAGTTATGTAGTCACTCTAAAAGTGTGTAATTCAAAGCACCAAACCACTTAGATATAAATTTCGTTGAACTGTTAAAAAAACAATTTTAAACGATCATATTTGTACAAAACAATTTTAATATTTTTAAGCTCTGAGACAAAACAATGTCCAGCGTCAATTAGAGTACGGTGTGTTCGCTTGGAAAAACACGACCCCAGTTTCGTTTCAGGTTTAAAAGAAAAAACTTTTACGATTACTGAATTGAACGAAAGCCACGACCATACTTACTTTGCGGTAGTTAACAAAATTGTTTGATGAGGTAACATAATTATTTTTTGTAGTTACAAAAGTCACAGGCGACGAATTCCGAAAATAGCTTTGTCGCGGTAAAATTTACCGCTACAATAAGTATCCTTCGGATCCTTTCACGTATCCCTACCTCTTCTTTGTTTTTGGGTGTGGCTGCATAATTCTGAGAGAGTTAGGGGCAACCAAGGTTCCATCAGCCTATGGTTTACTCACTCAGCATTCTGCAAAAACATCCAACGTAGGTTGCTGTGGCAAAATCGGTGAAAGCTAGACCGGAAAAATGACAGGCGGTCCCCAACGAACATTGAAGAACGTGCAGACGGGCGGTCTCACGAAAAATACAAAAACTGCCTAATGGAACCAAGCAAAACACCCAAGGCAACACAACAACACTCAATACAAACATCCATGGTAGATGATCAATTCCTACCCAACGTTTTACGTCACTTTAACAAAATTAGTATGGCTTTCTGCCTAACCTAAACTTACTTTTAATTAAAATTTAAATGATATTGACATAAAAGAAGAATCATTTAGAGACGTGTTTCCGATTTTATTCTCATTTCACTTTTTTGACGATCTGGACGAAGGTCTACGGACAGTACTTCGAACTTTCGAACTTAGCTTCTCCTGTTCTCCGAGAAAATATCTTCTTCGTATTTTAGTTTGGGCCGGTTTGGGCTGGGGACTTTGCGCGAGTTAAATAATTTTTCGGATTAAGTCTTTCTTAAGGGGTTGAACTCGTCCACTAGGCTACTGGTGATCACATCATCTGAACGCAAAGGACCGCGGAAATGCTGCAGTAAAAGTGAGACCGAACAACACCACGCTTAAAGGTCTGACGAGGATGGCCGGATGGCCGATGCCGCATTTATGAGAAAAACCCGCCATCTTGATGGCCTCTTGATTCTTGGCTGCAAAAGAAGAAAGATCTGGAAGAAAGCTCCCGAGAAATTATAGTGATTTTTGGAGATAACGATTTTTAAGATTGGCAGAATTTTCGTTTTAGCAAGAGGGGATTTTTAATTTATCGAGAGACGAAATCAGCGTTGCCGTTGGATATTTTGGAAAAGTTGCAAAAAAAGTGGCACTCGAGGAAAAAAGGTGGCACATGAAATTAAAATCGAAACAACACCATATATGTACCTATGTATGAAAATTGACTTAATGGAAAAAATTTCACACGTCTCAACGAATTTATATGAGTTGAAGAAAACACATACCTAGTAAAAATCATTTTAAGGGTTATTGCAACGAAAGATAAAAACTAACAATTTAACAATTCATTTTGTATTGAAAACTCTACATAAATAACTAAATAAAAGTATGAATAAATAATAAATAAGAGATAAGCAATAATTCATTTAAAAGAATTCGTATTACATTTTTCTTTCTTGTGATGGTTTACCTCTTTTTATAAGGAGCGCATCAGGACTCCACTCAGCTATGTCATATTTGCTTACTAAATTTAAGGAAGCCAATATATTTTCGCAAGTTTCAGTTTTTAGCCGGTTGGTGAGTTTATTTTTCATCAAAGTTAGCTTGGAAAAAACCCTCTCAGCGGTTGTGTTCTCAGTGGTTTCAAATCTGCGTGGACGGATTTTATTTCTAAAAATCTACATTGTTCGATTACCTTTTCGGGACTTTTGGTAAAATTACTAAAAACAGAAACAATGCTAAAAAAGTGGCACAGACTGAAAGGGGGTGGCTCAGTGGCACAGCCTGAAAAAAAAGAGAGAATTTGACACTAAAGTGGCACAGCGGTAACGCTGGAGACGATATTCCGGTTGGGAAATTTTGAGGAAAAGACAGAGGTGTACGTAGAAGATATTTCCTCACGGAGTTCAGGATAGTGGTGAACAAAGGAAGAGCTAAGTATTTTTTTTTTGTGCTATTATTATTTTATACCTGACGCATCGAAAAATCCTTCCTTTAATAGGGTTTCTCGAGCGAATCTAGAGTCGCCTTATTTGAGGCAAAACTAAGATCCGCTAGGCCTTCGTTGTCCTACCGTTTGTTTTCTTTCCCGAGATTGCGGGACTCGCGAGCGTTTTCCTTTATTTCTTCTATTACTTCTTGTTTCGGAAACTTTCCTTAAGTTACTCTTCCTTGTGTCCAAACGACACACTAATCTGTTTTACTATTTAACTTTCAACTTTCTAAACTTTTCTTAATTTCGAGAATTGGCCTCCTGCCAACCTCGGAAGAAATTCTGTACTTTTCTTTTGTTTTGAAAAGATTCTGGTTTTTAATATAGGTTTCGACCACGGTTTTTACCCAGACACCCTATTTAAACAATAAATCTATTTAAACTTCCCATTTGGATCTTCTTTTTATTTATTTTCTGTCGTCAAGGTTTGGAAATTTATCCCTACAAAAATTTTCTGGCGCCCACAATTTTTAGGACACCCTGTCCTCCAAATTGATTATTTCTATAAAATCCATTATAATTCAATTAATCGTCCCCTTTTATTAATTCGTCTGACCTAAATCATCAAATTAACCTATCGAACACACCCAGCTGAGCTAACCGCGGTGGCAGCATACATTTTGTTGCTGGATGCACCATTTTTCTTCTTGCCGGCATTTCTCCTCAGCTCGTCTGACATTTGACATTCTTGCCGCACGCCAGACCGCTGTGCATAATTTTATATTAATTTTTTTTATTTGATAGTACGCGGTATTTAAGTTTACGTGATCGTCCTAAAGTTAGTTTATTTGATAAAATATATATATAATATAATTAATACCTACTCCCAAGAAGGAAGTGCCAACAGGAAGAAAAGGGTGCAACACGCTTACACTTGGTATTTTGTTCATAACTTCCACATTGAAACTTATAACATCTCTATTCGTACATGCTTATATTCATCTTTGGCTTAACCAATCTTAATTTCGGTAATTAGTTACAATATTAGGAAACATACATTGTATTAACACAGTTTTCGATTCTGATAACGAACAAAAATTAATTGGCAATCTTATTTGACCATCAATATCAAGAGTAAAAGTGTAATTTGAGTATTATTTATAAATATTAGTCTCTCTCTTTAACTGCTTCAAAGCTCCTAATCTATCCTTTTTCCTCACAACATAATCTCTTTAGAAAACCTAATTTCATTTGCTTAACTTTGTAAACTCTAAACTATCGTCTGCTTGGTGCAGTTGGTAAAAGCGCGCTTTTCTTTTAGAATAAATACTAAGTAAGCCAAGCTATTCCGGTTCGATTCCCAGTCAATCCCTAACTTTTTTTTTTTTCTTTCTCTTTATTTTAAAATTAAATTTATTTTGATTAGCCATGGCTTGTGCGGCAGGTAAATGTTTGGATAGTTCCAACTCACCTCTTTTCGCATGCTATGGTCCATGTGGTAATGCATTTCATGCTAAATGTATTGGGGCCAACAATGCACTTTTAGATAAAATAAGTGCTTTTAAGTGCTTGTTGGTATTGCGATAATTGCAAAAAGATATCTGCTTCCCAATTAGCGATAAAGATGTCTACTTTCAAACTAGAAATTGAAAAGCTGTCGAAAGGTTTCGATCAGCTGTACAAAGCTTTCAATAAATCAGTTTTGAACCTAGAATCATTTTCTTCTCCCTGTAGCTCTGTTGAAATATCTACATCTACAGACGACTTAGAGACTTCAATTCCCCAGAAAGCTCTCGATTTAAATGACCTCAATGCTCAGTCTACTTCGCCAGCAACTATAAGCTCTGCCTTGATTGCAAGTACAGAGTCTAAAAAAAATCGTGAAGGCATAGTGACTAGCCAAAATTTGAGCCCTCCTTCAAAGCGCAAGACTTTGAGAAGCAACTCGGCCAAAATCAATATTCCTTCTGTCCCGATGGAACCAGTATAGTTGAAGTTGTGGATCTTGAAAATAGATCATTGCCATCTAATTCTAGTTCTGATCCTGAACCTGGTGCATATTTTACACCAATGAAGGCAGTTCCAAAACCTAAGTTAATTTTTGTGTCTCGACTTAGGCCAGATCTTAATTCTAACGATGTTTTGCGCTATCTGTTATCAAAGAAGTTAATTCCAAACGAAAATTGTATTAAATGTACTAAGATAAGCAAAACTGATAGCTTTGTGTCTTCGTTCAAGTTGCTTGTCCCGCCTTCGTCTTTCGACTCTATTTGTGACAGTAACTCTTGGCCTGGTGGTGCTCTTGTTAAAGAATTTACCATCAACAGGAGAGTTAAAAACAAATTGCTTATTAATACTTCTCCAAAAAACTAATTAGATTTTCCCTTTTTTATCAAAATGTAAGAGGTCTTCGCAGTAAAACTGCTGCTTTATATGTAAATTCCCACGTTTTTAAACAAGACGTATTTGCTTTAACTGAAACTTGGCTAAACTCAAGCCACTTGAACACCGAGATCTTGAGCCCTGAATTCTCGGCCTACCGTAAAGATCGGCACGTAGACAGACCAGATGATGTCGGGGGTGGTGTTTTGATTTCGGTCAGGAACATTTTGTATTTTTCCAAGTATCATAAAATGTATGGGTTTTTGAGCTGACTTAATGCTGAGTGTTTTCTTTATTATTGTTTTGTTCATCTGTAAAAAATAAAGAAACTCTATGTTTATCAGGCTTTTTCTACAAAAAAATGACCTCAAAGTCAAAACTTTGTTTTGGGAAGAAAATCTGAAAATCTGGCAACCCTAAACCTATGGAAGCCTAATTTAAATACAGTCTTAAAGGTTGTTATTTCTAAAAAAAAATGAGTCTAAGATTAGTTCTCTATCATCAGTATTGACAGAGATATCGAATTTAACACAGGTCAGGGTACACCAAAGTTAGCCTTTTTTTAAATTGTCAAAAAGTGATGTCAAACTTGAGAAACGGACTTTACTATAGAACAATTTTTTTCTTAGAACATGACCAAGAATCATATCCCAAAGTATGTAAAACGAATTACGGGACACCCTGTATTTAATACGAAGCTTGCGCCCGAAGATGGACAGAGTCCGAAACGCGTCGCCTGTTATACCTACAAAAATAATTTGTGAAATTAAGCAAAGTAGCTTTAATATTAAAAAAATCTAAAATATTTTGTTTTGTTTTTTAAATTCAAACAATTTTATAGCTTTTTTATCTACATATAATTATATCACACAAATTGGAGACAAACAAATCCAAAAAATGGTTAATTATTTTGGTCTATTAAAGGGTTCTGAGTTTCAGTAGTCGGATTCAAAAAGAATAGAAGGAAATGATATTGTAGGAGAGATCGAAATTGAGCGCGTAAAGGTTTGTAGAAAAATAGATTAATGAATTGATTTGATAGTGTTCAATTATTTTGATTTATTTAAGGGATCTAAGTTGGTTGCAAAGACAAAACTAGACAAAACCAAGCGTCAAGGACAGGGAAGGCCGCGTCGCGTCGTTAACCCTTTGGTTACACGATTAAGATATGGTAAGCCTACGGCCCACATATGCAATGCATCAAATTAATGCTCATGTTTCAGATGTGACGTTGGCGACTTACAATTTGCCAGGCAATTTGTTTTTGAGCAATTTATTGTTATTAGTTTTTAAGATTAAAAATTATTTTTAGCAGTCTTTTTGCTTTTAGAGTAGTTTTTGTGTTCTTCTCCCTCCACTTTCCACTTTTGAAAACAATTTGACGAAGCTGTCAATTTCATGGCTACTGAAATGAATTCTCGGACCAATTTTGGTTTCAGTTTCTAAAAGTTTGGTTGTGTATTTAAAAAGTTTAAGTGAATTGTAACTGCCTTGTCATATATTGTTTATGTGGCCCCGGGTAAGGCGAAACAAATGAAATAAATTTGAAGTACGTAAAAGTTCAACACTTCATAGGGTGAACCACCCAATCATTGGCACCTTAAGCGAAATCTCAACTTTTTCGGGCCATAATAATTCCGAATAACAGAAAACAGTCCACTTTTTTTTATTTTTTATTTTTTGATATATTTTTTTCTTTATTAAATTAAACGGAAGCTTAATTCATACAATAAAAGATTAATTAATGAATAAAAAGTTAATCAATGTCTACATACCCAATGATTGGCACAATTTTTCACTAGCCAATCCAATGATTGGCACATTGGATTTGTAAGGAAAATTGGTAAGAGTTACCAAATTTGTAATTTATTACGTGTCCGATGATTGGCATAGTGCCAATCAGCCCAGTGATTGGCATTTTTGCTAATGATTGGCATGGATTCCAAAGATTGGCACAGTGCCAATCAACCCAATGATTGGCACCCTTTCCAGTGATTGGCATATGCCAATCACTGGCGTAGGTCTGAAATTTCAGTCCAATAGTTAGCACCCCTGATAAATACTATATTTTACTTAAAATATTTAAAAAAAAGTAGCTTACTTTTTCTTTGCAATTTAATTATTTAAAAAAACAAAACTTCACAACGGTATTGATCTTTTTTCCACTATTTTCCTTCGCAATAAGCGCTCCACTTTGCTTGTGCATATCACAAGGTTTAACTAAAATTTGGCGCGAAATTAAGGCAACATTTTTGACAGCTGTATTTCCACGGCTATCAACCTTTAGGGGGGGAAAAAATGATGCCAAACTATGCAGAAATAAGTAAGGATGGTATTAAAAAAGAAAATATTAAAAAAAAATTTAAGATCCGATATATTTAAGTCTTTTATGAGGTATGTGCCAATCATTGGGGGGTGCCAACAATAGGACGGTTTACCCTATAAGAACGACACTATGGAGTCAAGAAGATAAATTTCCCTATTTACATTTAGGTTACATTTAACTTAATTTGCGTTTAAGAACCACAAATGCCAACAGATATTAGCATCTGTTAACACCTGGGATAAAAATACGCAGCAGCAGCACCAAGTACTCTCGTGCCATGGTGGTATTGTAAGTTGTAACTTTAAATGCCGAAAATAGTGATCGTAGATTATTAGTTGATCCGAGATAACACAGCGACGCAGATAATGAGGAGGATTTGTCTGTAGAGAATCGCAACGTAAATAAATCACCCTTATTACAATACACGTTTTAATAAAACACCAGTGAAGTGATAAAGCTCTTGTTGCCACTATTGTCGTTTAAGTAAAATAATTTTCGTAAGTCGTCGAGAAAATTTTGCAGTAACAAATCAATGTTTACCTTACAGCGAACTCAATGCTTTCACCTAAACAATCTGGCTTTCGTAAAAAACACAACTCTATCATCGGTCATCGCACTTGAACTCTCAAAAGCTTTCGACACAGTTAACCTTGTAAATCTATGTTATAAGCTTCGCCAGAATTTCAATTTTTCACTTAGTGCTACGAAGTACCAATTGAATATCTTTGAATATCTTGAAAATCTCGGTGTAACTTTTAACCGCTTCTTGACGTAAGAAAATCACATTAATGCGCTTGTCGGCAAAGTATATGGTGCGCTACGTGCAATGAGGGCAACCCAATAAAAACACGTATACTTCTTGCCAAAACTATTATAATACCGATTGTAACACATGGGTTCGAAACAGTGCCGTAACTAGCCTCTTATGCGCCCGGTGCGAGCTTTCAAAACTGCGCCCCTGAAAAATGTTATAACCAGGCTCAGAGAATAAATAAATAAATAAATAGGGTGGCGCAACAGAGCGAGGAGCCCCTGGGCCTAGCGCATTTCTCACAACCATCCCTTGTGAGGGAATGGAGGGGACCTACAATTTTCTGCCGGTTCCGAACGGCTAATCGAGAAAGCGCTTTTCATGGCAATGAATACTAACGGAGGACCTGCCAATTCCTCGCGAAAGGCGATACCCGTAGAAAAAACATTTTTGCCTCTGGTGGGAGGCTTAGAGAATAAAATGGAAAAATGTGCGTACAAATAAATCTATCTTTTTATTGTTTACCGAAGTATATAAGTAGCTACTTAGTATATTTGTTTAAGATAACTGTTTATTCAAAATTTTTTGCTCAAAATGAAACAAAGTACTCGATAGTAACCCAAGGCTGACTTTACTTTTAGATTACTTAAAGATTTACTTTCCGCGCTTTTCTCATAGCGAAGTCCTTGATTACATTTTCATATGACAGGAGCCGTGCTATGTCCCGTTCTATCGACAAAATCGCTAGGCCAGACAATCTTTCTTGACCCATTGTCGAGCGGAGGTAAGTTTTTATTAATTTGAGCTTACTGAACGATCTCTCGCAAGAAGCTACAGTCACTGGCATCGTTAAAAATATCTTTATAGCGACTACTAGATTGGGAAACATTTCCTGACATTTCTCACTGACGATGGAAGCATTGCTTCTGAAATGTACATCTGAGGAAATAAAATAAGTGTTTTAACTGTTAAAAACTTTACTAATCTTTTCATTTATTAAACATTTCCTTTAAATCCAGTTCCACTACAGCTTTGAGAAGACCCATACTTGACTGACATTCACATTTATCAAATAATGTAGTCGCTTCAACTTGACTCTTCAAAGTTTCTATTTCGGACCAAAATTCTGTGGCATTTATATCTGCAGAATATTTGTTACTCAGATCAGCTGCATGTTTTTTTAGTTCTTCAACCGAATATGTATTAATGTGTTGTAAGGTCAAAAAACCGAAAGAGTTTTATATATCGCGTAGTTTTTCGAATCGCCATTTAAATTCAGAAATAATTCTGTCTATTGCCGGTGTCTGAACTTTCACTTAAATCTTGTCTTTTTACTAGCTTTCGTCGCTTTTCAGGAAAATTGTCTTCAATGTCACATTGTTCACAAATTCTTTTTGCCTTTTCGAAAACAATGTCTACAGTCTCGCGAATACTTTGTATCTGGCTTGTCAGTCCCTTGATAAGTTCAGAAGCCTTGTCCTTGAGAACCTATCGGATAACCTATCTCGGATAGCCGTATCTTGGATACCTTTTTGAACGATCCAGATATCTTTTTCCAGATTGCTGCAGACAAGCTGTGAAATATTAAAATTCGACTTTTGAAAATAGAAAAGCATTCAAAATATCATTGCTAGACGATTATTACTTATTTTTTTCGATTTCCCATGCGTTTTAAAAGACTCTTATGCTGATATGCACACCAAAACAAAAAATCAACATGAAAAGAAATAAAAATAAATTTTCTATCAGCTGATCACTTGAATAGAAAGGTATACCAAAAATACTCGGATACCTTTAGATACCTAGCTTTTTAGTTGAAATAGTTGTGTGACTCTGCTAAAAGAATAACACGTAAACAATAACAACAAGCTATCCGGATACGATTCTCGAACGCCCCCAATGACAATATGTGTATGCGTATGAACTTGTGTACATAGTGTCTAAGGCAACGAATCATCTACAGTGAAACGAATATTTCATAAGGCAACGAATACTTCACAGTGCAATACTGTGATGAAGAACACATCTGTTAAACTGAAATATCTGAGAGAAGAGTATAATTTTTTTTCATGTAAATTCCCTTTTAGTAGGACGTAGTGTGTGTGAGAAATGTGTAAATAACACTGATGAGGATGTATTTAGTAGACGCTAGATGTGTGGCTGTTGAAATCTAAACCGCAAAGTTTTTTGAAATAATTTGGGATGTAACGTAGAAGAAAGCTTAACATCAACTTTTGAAAGATGCCTTGTTTTTTGTGTGTGTTAGTGGAAAATGTCATTTTTTCTCATAATTTTTCGTCTCTTATCAGTGTGGGTTCGTATCGGTACCTCATATTATAACCTAAAAAACATAACACACGACATAACATCAAATGACCCGCCTCCATGTCGAGTCGACATACCAAAAATTATTGCAGGTGGAGGTCCGCCATCTAACGTTTTTTTTCAACTAGTGCTTTCGTGAATGGTAACACTTAGTTCATGTCTGATTTGGCGGATAATTTGTTTTATCCTTCCGCTGAACGAATATTGTTACGCTTGAACAACGCTGAAAAAGTGAAAAGCCGATACACCCAAAACGAGTCACTATTTGGTTCGGGGTTTGGTCCAGAGGCATAATTGAGCCATTTTTCTTCGAAAATGAGCAAGGAGAGGCCGTTACAGTCAATGGCGATCGTTATCGTGTCATGTTGAACGAATTTTTGTTCAAAAAAATAGAAGAGGAGGATATTGGCAACATTTGGATTCAACAGGATTGCGCTACGTGCCACAGAGCCGAAGCTACACTTGATGTTTTGCGCCCTGTTTTTGACGATCGCTTTATCAGCCGCAGAGCTGATGTTGTTTGGCCACCTCGGAGCTGCGATTTAACACCGTTGGACTATTATTTGTGGGGTGCCATAAAAAATAAGTGTTACGCCGACAAGCCAGAGACAATTGACGCTTTAAAGGACAATATTCGTGAAGCCATTTGTAAAATACATCTGCACACAATCGATAATGTGCTTAAAAATTGGACCGATCGTGCAGGCTATTGCATGGCCAGCCGAGGCAGCCATTTGAATGAAATTATTTTCTTTTATCAACCGGAAGGATTGTACTTTCAAATAAAAAAAAAATAATTTGAGAAAATATTCAGCAGTTTTTTTTTTAGCATTTTAACAAAAAAAATTTGGTGGACCCTTTAGATACTAGTCTGGTCATTTCTGCGCCCCTCCAGGGGATGCGCCCTGTGCCTGGGCACCGCTGGCACCGCCCTAGTTACGGCACTGGTTCGAAATATACTGCAACTGTAACTACGCAAGCAAACGTAAACTTAATGTTGCCTTTAATAGTATTGTTCGTTATGTCTTTGCCCTACGAAGATACGATCGTGTTTATAACTTTGCTGTAAAAAATGATAATGTGAAACGAAGTTTTTGGAAATACACTGCGAACCACTAGGATGAGGCCACAAATTTTGCAATCGTTTTTCGCTTTTTATAACTGGTGGAAGTTTTGTACCCGGAAAAGTTTATTACCAGTTAATAGGTACGTATTTGAAATTAAAGGGTTAATTCGAAACGACCGTTGGAATTTCCCAAGATCAATTAATGAACTACTGAAAATGGGTATAAAAAGGAGCTCCACTAGGATGAGGCTATTGTGAATATTTCCGTGCAGGAGTGCGCAAATACGAATTCTTGTATAAAATATCTAAGAGAGTGTTAAAAATATCAGTTTTATCTAGTTTGAAGCACACATGAGTTCCGGAAAGACTTTGACAGCTACAGAAAGAACAAAAATAGATAAATAAATAAAAAAAAAAACTCATCAAAAATAGATGCTTTCAAGGAAATAGGACTCCCAGGCAGTGAAATAGCAAGAAGACTTAACAGGAGCAAAACAGTTGTAAATAATTCTCTTGCTGATCCACAAAACTATGGCAAAAATCAAAAAGGACGCACAAAAAAAGCCACAACAGCAATAGAAAATCGGTTGATTCTACGACTTGCCTCAAACTCCACTCTACCAGCGACTATGACAAGGGCCAAAAGCGGAGTTTCAGCCAGCATAACAACGGTTCGAAGAATAATACAAAAAAGTGATACTATTCAAAGGAGGAAACTAAAAAAGAAACCGGTTTTGAAGCCAGTACACAAGGAGCATCGTATGGACTGCAATACAGCATGTTGAAGTGAATGGAAACGCGTTGTCTTTTCGGATGAAAAAAGTTTAACCTTGACGGTCCTGATGGTTACAACTTTTATTTCCATGATATTAGAAGGTATGAGCCTATTTTGGCAAAACATCATAGCCGTACATGAGGTATAATGGTGTGGGGAGCTATAACCTACTATGGCACGAATAGTAGATTAGGAGTTGGAGTTTGTGTCCACAACAATGAACGAAAATAGCTACAAATGTTTGCTGGAACGGTAATTTCCAAAAATAAATTACATTTTTGGACCTCTGACTTGGATTTTTCAACAAGACAATGCCCCAAATCACACTGGGTTGTCAGAAGCTGGATTCAATCAGAAGAGGTGGAACTTTTGTCATGGCCGCCATATTCACCGGACTTAGACATTATTGAAAACGTTTGGCCATGTCTATCTCGTAAAGCTTATGAAGATGGCAGAGAGTTTGAAGACAAGGACAACTTAATTGATGCTATTCGTTGTGCCCGGGCCCAAATTTCATATGATTATTTAAAAAAAACTGAATGATTCTATTCCAAACCGTCTTATAGAGGTTATATCCAAAAATGGCGGACATACTCATTATTAATGTAAGAAAACGTTATTAATAAATATTATTAAACCATAAAATGTAAATATTTCACACATTTTTTTTGTTTTTTCTAAAATTTAGCATGTGGTTTCATCCTAGTGGAGCACCTTTTAATACCCATTTTCAGTAGTTCAATAATTGATCTTGGGAAATTCCAACGGTCGTTTCGAATTAACCCTTTAATTTTATGAATTTGTTATGTATCTATTAACTGGTAATAAACTTTCCCCTGTACAAAACTTCCACCAGTTATAAAAAGCGAAAATCGATTGCAAAATTTGTGGCCTCATCCTAGTGGTTGGCAGTGTATATAGTTTTTTATATGAAAAAGATATTCACAAAATTATTTTATTTTTCTCTTTATTTAATATAAATCTATTTTTCAGTGATAAGAGCTATTACTGATAGAGCGAACAGCATTTTTGACTTTACGAGTTTAAAGTGAATAAACTCGGTAAAAATATTTATGTTGTGCTCTATAAATGCATAGAAGTCTCTATACTTTTAACTTCTTTATTCAATCATTTTATCGCTACCCTAGTATTGGAAGGTGTTTGTTGATCTGGGAAATATGTTTCAAAGATATCGCAAAGCTTGGCAGCCTGAGACATAATTTTCACGATAGTTTTGAAAACTAGATATGTATATTATTTTACAAGTATGTAAGAAAAAATATTAATTTTTCAGTATTGGTCGCTTCAGTTCCTGGTGACGATGCAAGGGTGCTTTGCAGATTGCAGGCTATGCAAAAGCACGATAATAGCACATAAGTCCGAATTAGTTGCTCATGGTAGAACAAAAAAATTTTAAATGTAGCAAAGTAGAAGTTGTTCAAAATTAATTACGGGGCTCATACCTAATCAAAAATTGGCTGAATTAAAGTTAACCGCATTTATTTTTGAACATTGCTCCACAACTGACCATCTGGGTGTTCTTCTAAAAAATGTTGACAGCCCGTCAAAAGTTATTGGGAAAATGAAAATTTAAAGAAGAAAGTGCCCAGCCGTCATCCAAAACCTGCTTAGAATATTATGTCTAAGAATGTGAACTTCAGCTTCATTTTTCTGCAGCGAGCAACAGGAAATATGGCTTATATCCACTCATCTGCATGAGATGTTAAAGGATAGTGTAAACAAGTTCTACCTGCTTTTTCTCACGAATGTCCTCAGATCCATTACAAGCGCAAACAATATGTTTCAGTCCCATAACGCAGACCAGTTAAAAATCCTTAAAAATTTCAATGAACTCCTGTATCTTATCTTAAGCACGATAATAGAAAGGGGGTAATAGCCACTATTTTTTAGAAGCCAGCAAAATTGTTCACAATTCGGAGCTTAATCTATTTAGGGAAAGGTGCAAGGACTTTCTAGTAGAACTCTGACTGCAGCTGCAGTTACATATACCGGTGAATATCGAAATTCTAGAAAACACGAGTGTTTTTTCACCGCTATCGGCAACTTCGCAAAAGAGAGCGGTTATAACTGCAATTGTAGTTAGATTAACCACTATTTGCGAAAACGTCGATGCGGTTCTAAAAGAATGGAGTGTTCTACACCAGTCGGACTGACGTCAGTTAATGAAAATAACCCAGAAATGTTCGGAAACTCCAAAGAAAAAACTTTTAAGAACCTTTGTTACGAAAGAAAAAAAAAAAACTTAACACCTGAAACCTGCGCTTTCTAGGCTTCTTCCATTTGCGGTTCCAACACTAGCCCAATCTTTAAAGAATCCATCCTTCATAGGTTCGGAAACGAATTCCCTATGTTTGTAGGATGTACTACATTTACGTTGAGATGGTTATCTCACATTTCTAAATTTTCTTTATTTACAACGCGCACAACCTGAATATTAAATAAAGTTTTCAAAACACGCACGACCGGCACAAACTCAAAATAAATAAGCTATGCCAATTGTCAATGTCAAATTCCTTAGGGGCATTGTTGTAAGACGTCAAAATACGTCAATCAAAGGTCGCCCCAAAGGAACAAAAAGGGAACTAGCATGCCAGCAACGACCCATTAGGCCAACAAAAGCCCGTTTCAAATGGCGCCCATTACGTGGTGATCGCTATTCAAGGAATAGTGATCCAGAATTTGAGTTTTTCAGATTTTTTTTTATATTAAACTTTAGTTTCAATAGATTATATATAGATAAAAATATACATATATAAATTTTTTATTTTTTTACTTGAGATTAAATGTTTTTGCCAACAGTATTCCTGTTTCCTCGTAAGACCCGGTGACTGAATGTGAAGTATTCGACATCGCGTTGCGACTAGGAAAAGGGAATGCCTAGGTAAAAATTTAATGTGGAGTGAAGAGTTTTGAGTCCACTGGGTGTTTGTCTAGCAAGTGCTCACTGGTCCAAGGCATTCACCACACATGAAATTACAGGATTCGAGGAGACTCCATGATGTTAGTAACGTCGTTGAGAGTCCTTTGAAAGTATCGTTTCAGAGTCTTCTAGCTTGGAGTATGCGGCTACGAAAGTCCTGAAACAAGTAATCAATTATAAACGTCATTTCATTTAAAAAAAAAAAAAGTTTGTAAAGTAGAATATTTTAATTTTGTAGTACATCTTGAAAAGCTCAAGCACTTTGGCACCTTTGTTTCCTTTATTTTCGTAAGTTCCTGCAGCTTTCTCGAAATCTCCATCCTTCGTTTTTTTTTATAAAGATTTTAACTGAAATACAAAATATTAACAGAATTAATTTCCTCAATGTTAGTTTTTATTTTGATTTTTATATTTTCAAAACCTTTTGATTTTTTTTTTATATACGTACCCAGATTTTTTTTTAGGCACTCGATTGGCACAAATAGTCTAGTAAAATCGCACAGGTAATTTAAACATAAATACCAACAGAGTAATAAAAATTAAACTTATTCTGTGCGAAGTAGATAATGAGCAACGGTTGTCGCTCTTCTCTTGAAGAAACTTTATCCCGATTTCAGGCTAATTCCGAAGCTAGATTTGAAGCTTTTTATAATCGTTTCCGAGACACGGTCAATAGGTTCAATTTGGATAACTCGTTCAGTTTTTCTGAAGAGCTTAACTCGACTGTAGGTAACTCAACATTTACAATGTCGCACGAGCAGTCAGAAAATGAGTTACCAATTCTTGGCCGCGAGAGTGATGGACGGGAAGACAACATCGCTGGTCCAAGGCAAGGAAGTTCATCAGTTGAAGACTTGGCGAACAAAATCGAAAGTAGTCTTATGACTAATCAAGTTAGGTTTTTCCAACAGAAGGATAAGTTTATGGTGAATATCATAAAAAAATTGGAAGACATTAACCGGCCTACCGTTCCGAGAGCCTCTGAGGGTGGTAGTGAAAACCCATTTCGCTCAGGTGTAGAGTCTAGACCGACCCACGATCATCAAACCGTTCCAAATTCTCGAAATTCCATTTCACCTTCTTTAAATAGCGCCTCAGATGCCTGCAGATTAGAAAGGTGGAACGTTAAATACGACGGAACCGAACCGTCGGTGATTTTTTGTTTAAGGTTGGTCGTCTGCAAGTTTCGACCTCGTACAGCGACGAACAAATTGCTTCAAACTTCCACCAAGTAATAAGCGGAAAAGCAAATAACTGGTTTTGGGGTTATTTGGGACGAAAACCAGAGGCAACTTTTGCTCAAATCAAACAGGCAATGAAAAAAGAATTTGGACGGCAAGAGAATGACGTGGAGGTCTATATGAGGTTGTTGACTCGCAAGCAAGGGTTTAAAGAACCTTTCGATGATTTTTACGGATCCATCGTTAGTCTTAACGACAGGTTAAAAGAACCTTCCGATGAAAGGAAGATAATTGATGTTATTCGTAGTAACGCCAAGGATAAGCTAGGGGAGTTGCTTTTATTAGCAAATGCCAAGAGCCTAGAAGAGTTAAGAAATAAGGCTCGTGAAGCTGAGAGGTTTTTGGCGAAGCGGTATTATTCCCAAAGAACGGTACACGAGAGTAGTATGTTTTGGCCGGTTCTGGGCCAGGTTCAGGTTCAGGTTCAGTGTGCAGCAGTCATGATGTATTCAGGTTCAGGTTCAGTGTGCAGCAGTCATGATGTACAGTTGTGTACCATATGATGATATTTTTTTTTTCGGCAGGTAGTTTTTTTTTTTTATTTGGCGGGATGGTTTTTTGATGGTAGCGTCTGGTGGATAGTAAAAATAGATTGTTTTATTACGGTATGGAAAAAAACCATGGAGTACATAACATGAGAAGTGTCCTTTTACAATTTTTTTTTTCTCTTAATTACTTTGGTTTGTATATAAAAAAAACTAAATTTATGATAATACGGCATGATGTTTTTTTTCGGCAGGTAATTTTTTTATTTGGCGGGATGGTTTTTTGATGGTAGCGTCTGATGGATAGTAAAAATAGATTGTTTTATTACGGTATGGAAAAACCATGGAGTACATAACATGAGAAGTGTCCTTTTACAATTTATAAAAAATAAAATAAGTAATAAATAAAACAACTTTTTTTTTATTTCAATTATATATTTTTCTTTATGCTTTGCTAATTTTTTAATAAAACAAATTTTTTAATAAAACAACATCTGTATTGAAAAAAAAAGATAATTTTTGTCAATCGTTTTGAGGTATAGATGTCCATGAATTGTGCTCAGATGGAAAACCAAGCCATTTCACAAATATTTGTCCCTTTTTGGTTTTAAGTACTTTTTCTATGAGGTAAGTATCTGGAAATTTTGTTTTTTGTAATTCAAGTTCATAAAATCCTCCTTTGACGGGATGTCCTTGATAGTCCTCTAACAAATATGTTACGGGATTTGTGTGTTGAACTTTTATTATTTTAAAGATTTCAGTTGTCCAATTGGGGGTGTAACCTTTCTCAAAAACATGTTTATATTTACTTATTCTTACAAAGTCACCAATATGAAGCTTAGGTGTAATATGAATTTTTATATGATTATATGCTGTCGAAAGTATGTCTTTTTCATTTCTAGAATTAACTTCAGATGGACACATTTTAATAGTGCGATGTCTGGTGGTGTTATATGTTTTAGTCAGTGATTTTATCATATCAATCCAACGATATGAGCCATTGGCGCTAAATTCTTTCCACATCATGTTTTTTAAGGTGCGATTGAAACGTTCAACAATGGATGCTTTAAGCGCACTGAATGTAGAGTAATGTTTGATTTTATATGTTTTCATAAAATTTTGAAAAATTTTATTATAAAATTCTTTGCCGTCATCTGTTTGTAGATTCTTTGGGGTGCGTCCTTCATTAAATATATTTTGCATAGCTGCAGTGACATCCACTCCAGTTTTACTTTTAATAGGAAAACTCCAAGCAAATTTAGAAAATGTGTCTATTACCGTAAGAAGATATCGAAAATTATCATTTTCTGGTGAATAGGTATTCATTTCAACCAAATCAGCTTGCCATAGTTCATCAAGTCCCTTTATAATGACTCGTTTTTTTTTTAAATTTCTTCTTGCAGGTTTATGCAGCTCGTTAACAATGTTTCTCTTACTCATCTTTCAGTTGATTGAAATAAAAATGCAATGTTTTTTCTTTTTATAATAATTTTATTTATTGTATTTTTTTATATAATAACAAAAGTTTTTTTATTTTTAATAGCCTATTTTCAATCATGTAGCACGCACATGTATCGGGCCCTGATTTACATATATTAGAAGACCATGAGCAATTTATAAAGTGACAGCCATGAACAGATGTTGTAGAAGATACATTTTCAAATTTCCTAAGAAAATTTATACTAGCTATGAAATACTCATAGTGTTCTTCTAGTATAGTGTGTTGATTTGTTTTAAGAAATTTTAAAATTTCATCAAAAATTATAGAAGTATTTATTCCTGCCATTATTAGGTTACTGTCCTCTCACAATGATATACAAAATAAGACTGAAATCAAAAAAAAAAAAACTATTTCATCATAAAGTGAAATAATAGATTTTTCTTTATTTTAGTTTGACAATTCACACAACGATTATGACTACAATTTTCTTAAATTTAAAAATATAAATATTTGTTATCCTTAGAATACAAATATTCTTCAATTTTCGCAATTAAGGCTTTTAATTCTACAACATTCTCGTCAATATAATTTTTTGTTGCAGCATCTTCTTTCTCTTGTGGGTCCTGTAGATTTTGTAGACGCTTCCAGTTTATATTATAGTTTCCGTTTACTGTTTTGAGAAATCCTTCACCAGGTGTTCCCGGTATTCCTTGTATCCCAGGTGGTCCCAATTGTCCAGGTAACCCAGGTGGTCCCGGCACTCCTTGCAACCCAGGTGGTCCCGGTTCTCCTTGCTCCCCGCGTGGTCCAGCTGGTCCTGTTAGACCTCTGACAGGAGTTCTATTTGAAAACCTGCCGAACTTATCTACACTCATTTTGTTTTTACTCGATAATATTAGATTCTTTTAATTCTTCGATAATTGATACAATTTCGTTGGAATGGTTATTATGTCCTGCTTGATGTGAAGCGACAAGAAGTCTTAATCGAACTACAAGTTCATTGGGATCATCCCAGAAGATATAGTCTTTTTCTTTCTTAGATAGTTGCATTAATCCATTTCCTGTATGTGAAACTGGAGTAGTAGTATCTGTTAGTAGTTTGCTTATAATTTCTTTATATTTACTTCCACGATTTCCTAAAACTTGTTTTGTAGAATCATGAGAACGTCGATAAGCATTGGTATCTTCCAATATATCCTTATATATTTTTAAATCTTTCTCATTATATATATTTTGGGAGGGTTTTTTCTTGATTATTAGTTCATATAAACCGTTTGAACCTTCATAGATTTTATTCTTTATTTGTATATTTCTTCCTAGAATTTTAAACTCTCCATCCCCGATGAATAACTTGCCATTCTTTTCGTGAACGCCATATATATTGTCAAAAGCACTAGACTCATTCAAAAATAAATCTATATACTTCTGCGCTATTTCATCGGATTCATTGTCGTCTATTTGGTCTGTTAAGTGACGAGCTTTGTAACGACCACGTACTCGTTGTCTGCTTTCTCTAAAATGCTTGCTTTTGGGTGTCGTTGAATAGTTTTTCGGAGTAATACTACTGATGCTTGCAGCAGGTGTGGCAAAATCATCATCAAAATTTTGTTTTGATTTAGCTACTGGAGTTTCAAAATAGTTTTGCTGCTCATTTGATTTCTCAACTAACTCTTTCAGAGGGTTGGTAATTGGTTTGAAGGTTTCCTCTAATTGAGTTTCGAATGCTTCCTTTCCATTTCTTAGAGCTTTATATTTCTTTCGTAGGGCATCAGTAGTTTTAATGAGTTCACTTGTCAGTTCCTTATTTAAATTCATCATTATGAAGATGTATTGTTTTTACAACAGACTGTAAATAAGCTTCGTATACTATGAAAGAATCTTTCAATCGGTTTGAAATTGAATTTTATGTTGAATTTACTGCTTCTGATTGATGAACATCGATTTTTAAACCGAGTTGAACGACTTCGAACTTCTACGGATTGTGCGTTGAACTGTTTTGAGCTGCTCTCATAGAACATTACTCTACGTATGTTGTAAGCGGTAGGAAGAAATGTTTTTTATATTTCTCATTTATGAACTGCTTTGAAACAGCTTTTTACTGCTTTTAAACTGTTTTTTTCTGTTTTTTTACTGCTTTGAAACAGCTTTTTACTGCTTTCAAACTGCTTTTTTCTGTTTTTTACTGCTTTGAAACAGCTTTTTACTGCTTTGAAACAGCTTTTTACTGCTTTCAAACTGCTTTTTTCTGTTTTTTACTGCTTTGAAACAGCTTTTTACTGCTTTTAAACTGCTTTTTTTCTGTTTTTTACAGCTTTGAAACAACTGCTTTTTACAGGTTTTACTGCTTTTGAAGTGCTCTCATAGAACATTAATGCACGTATGATGTAATCTGTTATAAAGATCTGCTTTTTATAGTTTCAGGAAATGATCAAAGCCCTTCCTACATCGACCTTCTTTCAAAGGACTCTCTTTATCAATTACCAAGAATCCATATTCATCATTCCAACATTCTGCACATACCTTTTGAAATATATTAAATGTCATATCAGAATTAACATGATCATTATAAATATGTTTGAAGTTCATATCGTCCTGTTTGAAAACAATTAAACAATTTGCATTGTCGCGTATAAGATGTTTTGGAATTCTTGTATATGTTTGACATAAATAAAAACTGTCAATGAGATGATGTCGTCCCATACTAAAGTAAGTTCGTATAGTATCTTGTTTTTCACATGCAATATCATCAAAGATAAAGACTGAATTGGGTTTTGCTTCTTCAGGTGGTATAACTTCACTGTTGTTGGAAAACGTAAAGAAACCCATTTCTTTGATTGGCTTGATAGCTCTTCGTAAAAACTCATACTTTGGTTGATGTAATGACTTTGAATAAATATATATGTTTTCAAATCTTAAACCGTTAGGATGTTCTAGTAAACTCATCATAGCATTTGTTTTTCCGCAATTTGAGGGACCCGTAATTAAACCTCTTATGCTATTGGGTAATAGTTTTCCATGTTTTCTTGACTCATTACTTTTAGTCAAATCCAAATTTTGTATTGGTAAAAGTTGTTGTTGTTTTACGAATCGCATGATGAAAGGTACTAAGCAATTTCCTTTAAATACGAAGGTTATATTAAAAAAAATAGTCATAACATTGTAAACCGTCCTATTGAGTACATAAGTTTATTTCTATAAAAATGCTGGATTTTTCAAAAAAAACATATCAGTCAACAAAGCATCGTTAGAGGAGACGGTTTAGTAAACTCTATAATCAACAAATTACCCCTTGAACTTCATCTTCCTGGCTATCAATATTGTGGACCTGGAACAAAACTAGAAAAACGATTAGCAAGAGGAGATCCAGGAATTAATTTGCTTGATCAGGCATGCAAACAACACGATATATCTTATTCTAAATTTAAAAATACATCTGAACGTCATACAACAGATAAAATCTTAACTGAGAAAGCTTGGAAACTAGCGACATCTAAGGACACTGGTTTAGGTGAACGAGCGAATGCTATACTAGTTACAAATCTAATGAAAGCTAAACTTAAATTAGGTATGGGTTGCTCTAACAGTAAGGCAAAAATGAAATCAAAAAATAAAAAAGAGAAAACCAAGAAGAGAATCACTTTTAGTAGAACCATTAAAAGTCTTGGAAAAACTATTCAAAGAAAAAAGCCACATAGTCTCGAAAAAGCTATCAAAATAGCATTGTCAGCTGCTAAGAAAACGATTAATAAAAATGAGCACAATATTAAAACACCAAGAGTTATTTCAGTACCGAAAATTGGTGGTGTCATACCATTTCTTGTTCCACTCTTTGCTGGACTTTCAGCTCTCGGAGCTTTATCTGGAGGTGCTGCTGGTATTGCTAAGGCTGTCCACGATGCTAATAATGCTAAAAAAGATTTAGATGAGAAAAAACGGCATAATGGAAAATTGGAAGCTATTTCAATGGGTAACGGTCTACATTTAAAACCTTATAGAAAAGGACTTGGACTTTATTTGCGTCCGCATTCAAAAAACTTATAAATTCGTTACCCAAACGTGCCTTGAATGAGATGGATTTGAGAGCTTTTGCCATGAGGTTAATACCACATTTTCGGGGAGTTTTCATGCGTGATAATTTACCGGAAAGTAAACCCTTAAGAAATGAATGTGCAATAGTGAATTTAGATTCCTCAAATGGACCAGGAACACATTGGGTAGCGTATTATAAAAAAGGCAGTCACATCGAATATTTTGATAGTTTTGGAAACCTTCAACCACCGAACGAATTAATTGATTATTTAGGCGAAAAGACTAAATATAATTATATTAAGTATCAAGATTATAACTCTGTAAATTGTGGACACTTATGTTTAAAGTTTCTATATGATCACTATTATGAATAAATAACAAACATTTTGTAAAATTATTTTCATTGTCTTTTTTATTGTCATGGCGTTCACACTCACACTGAGCGGAAATACTTCTCATTTGACTGCAGAATATTTTCCACCTTTAAAATTGGATCGGGAGTACGTTTGTGGTTTGATAGATTTTCAAACATATAACTCTATACCTAATGTTGATGAACGAAACAATTTGCTGCATATTGTTGCACATGTTATTGAAATTCCAACAGGCTCATATGAAATCGATGATATTTATTCTTTTATTAACTATGCATTAAAAGAAAATAATGTTCCAATCTCCATGAAAATTGAAGCTAATAATAATACATTACAATGTGAACTGATTAGTACAGAGACTGTACATTTCGAGAAAGATCGATCTATAGGAAAATTATTGGGATTCAGTAAACGATCTTTGAAAGCGATTTATTACACACTTCCGATTTACCTGTTGACATAAACAAAGTGAATGTTATACGAATTGAGTGTAATATTATTTCTGGTTCATATTTTAATAACAAACCAATGCATACAATACATGAATTCTCACCAGGAGTAGGACCTGGATATAAAATCATTGAAGTTCCCAGAAATGTCATCTATTTACCAGTGAGCGTCAAACAGTTAAGTTCGATTTCATTGAAGCTTGTTGACCAGGACGGAGATTTAATAAATTTTAGAGGAGAAACAATTACCATACGTTTACATTTAAAACCATTAGGAGGTGCTACATAATGTTAATATATAATAATATAATAGACCGCAAAAGTGATGATTCTGTTAGTTCTACAAGAGCAGCAAAACTGACAAGACCGAAGCTCTCATCTGAAAATAAATCGTATCTCCAGTCCTTAGGATTTGTTTTAAAATAAAAATATAATAATAAATAAAATAGTAAAAAAAAAAAAAATAATAACAAAAAAAAAACAACAAAAAAAGAAGATAAACATGAGCGAAATATTGAATATAACCCAAACACCTGGGCCCTATTTCATAAACATTGACAGGTGACAATTCTACAAATTTGTCGCAGTTATCTGACAAATTTCCATTTCATATCGTATTGACAGGTCGTATATGACAATTTTGCAGTGACAAATTTGTCGCTGTCAGACAGTGATCAATTTGTCATGACAATTTTGTCACTGTCAAATAATGATATAATTGTCGTGACATTTTTGTCACTGTCTGACAAATTTGTCTTGACAATTATGTCACTGTCATATATTTTGACAAATTTCTTGCAATGTATACAAGAGACTGAACTTAGCTACAATATTAAAGCATTTGGAAACGGCCTCCACCCATTTTCCCATCGTCTTGCTAAAGAGCTATTTCTTAGAACCCTAGCATCTTGAACTGATCCAGGCCAGCGCGCAGAAGCATAAAAAAACTCCAAATTTGGGCCGCACACGAACATAGTATTGATTGAATGATCACCGTTTCTATCAACAAATGCTGACTCATTTTCAATCGGTGCATCAATTCATATTAAAGAGCCATCGACAATGCCAGCAACACTCGCAAAATCTCTAAAACGCTGAGCTATAGATATTGTATTTTCAGCAGGCCAGCGGATTTCTTCTCCCAAAAGGTGTTCTACCGTCAGATTGCAGAACTTTTTGACGCAACGATGAATGGAGCTTTTTGACACACCCTGTTCATCACCAACTACATGATACTGGGCTCCACTTCCAAGCCAGTGTAACGCACCTAAAATTTGGGTCTTAGCATCAAGAGCACGGTTTCTTTTAGTGGGATGCTGGAGGTGTAGACCGATTTTATTCAAAATATATTCCGCAGTACTTTTGCCGACGCGAAATTTTTCATTAAATTGAAAATCGATTGAAAATCATTGTTAATTCTGTCCTTAAAAATTCGAGGACGACGTATTTCGCGAACTTGTATCTCAGACTCATTGTCGCTTTCACTTGAAAAAATAATATTCGACATTTTTAATTTAACTTGTCACTTTTCGACCGAAACTCAGTTGCCTGTCACAATTGTCAATTACAAACTGACAAAATTGTAATTTGTATAACTTTTTCTGTACAATAAAAAAATTGTCACTACAAATTTGTCGGGGAATTTATGACAATTTTAAAAATATCCCTGACAATTCATTGTCATGACAATTTTTTTATGAAACGAAATTACGACAATTGTCGCAGATTTCCCGACAATTCTACAAAATTGTCAATTTTTCTATGGGACAGGATATAGACAATTTCCTAGTTGTCATTTACAAATTGTCACCTGTCACCTGTCGCAATTGTCAATGTTTATGAAATAGGGCCCTGGTTATGATAATAGCATCGCCAAATTTGAATATCACAGCTACTCCCCGTTTTTGCAGTCTTACAATGCAAGCGATGAAATACGTATTTCCATTCAACAACAAGACCTCTGTATTCTGCCCAGCGAAAGTTATATATACATTGAAGGAACCCTAAAAAAATTAGATGGAAGTAATTCTAATTCAGCTAAATTATGTAATAATGCTATGGCCTTTCTTTTTGAGGTCATTCATTATGAATTAAATGGTGTGGATATTGAATACAATAAAAATGTTGGTATTACAACAACATTCCCTCACAAGGCATGGTTGTGAGAAATGCGCTAGGCCCAGGGGCTCCTCGCTCTGTAGCGCCACCCTATTTATTTTTTTTTTTATTACAACAACATTAAAAAACTATATATCCTTAAATGAGAATGAAAGCAAATATCTTCAAAATGCCTCATGGTATAAAAAAGACCCCATTTTGACTTCATCTGATACTTTCAACTTTTGTGTACCTCTTAAAAGTTTACTTGGATTTGCTGAAGATTATAAACGGATTATAACAAATGCAAGACATGAGTTGATTTTAATACGCACTCGAACAGATGAGAATGCTTTTGTTTCGTCGGAAGAAATGCAAATTAAAATTCTGAAAATGCAATGGAGAGTTCCTCACATCACATTGGCGGATGCTGATAAGCTTACCTTACTTAAACAAATACAATCAAAACCCATTCAAATTCATTTTAGAAACTGGGAAATGTATGAATATCCAACACTACCAGCTGCAACCGATCATATATGGACAATTAAAACATCAAATCAACTCGAAAAACCTAGATATATTGTAATTGGACTACAAACGAACCGAAAAAATCAAAAAGATAAAGATGCTAGCAAATTTGACCACTGCACGTTGAGAAATGTTAAGGTACATTTAAACTCTGAGTCATATCCTCGTGAAGATTTGAATGCTGATTTTACGACCGGCAGATATGCTGTTCTCTATGATATGTACAGTCGATTTCAACAATCCTTTTACAACAAACAATCGCAACCATTTTTGTCACGTAAGGAGTATAAGGAAACTGCTCCAATTATTGTAACTGATTGTTCCCGCCAAAATGAGTCTATCAAATCGGCTCCTGTAGATGTGAAACTTGAAATCAAAACAAACGTAGCTGTACCGCCAAATACTTCAGTATATTGCATGATCATACATGATCGCATTATTGAGTACAGTCCCTTAACTGGAGAAGTTCGAAAACATACATGAATTATGAGAAACATCTGTTACAACATCTGTTACAACATCTGCTACAACAAGAATCTGATTTTCTAGGAATAGAAACACATAAAAATAAAATTAAGAAAGGAAACAACATGAACACACTTGTCATACATGAATTATGAGAAACATCTGTTACAACATCTGTTACAACATCTGCTACAACAAGAATCTGTTTTTCTAGGAATAGAAACACATAAAAAATAAAACTAAGAAAGAAGGAAAAAAAAAAAAACATGAACAAACTTCTCCCTAAGAAGATAAAAAAAGAGAGAACAAAAAAAAAAATCCGTATAAATTCAGCTGTTTGAGATGAAATTATATTATTTTAGTCTGAGAAGTCATTATTATCAAACCATGTCTCAAGAATTTGAAAAAGAAATTCAAAAAATTGAAGTTGAAAACAGTTTTAATACTCTGATTAATATAAAAAACTTGGAGCGAAATCATTGCTTTCCGATACTAAGCATGAGAAGAATTCAAACGAAATTTGGAACGCAATTAGTTATTGATCTAGGTACAAACGATGTAAGTAAACAAATTTTTTTTTTTATTTATCATTTTCTTTCCATTTTATTTTGTTTCAATGTTTTAATATTATTTTTCTTTCGTAGGTATTCCTTCCAGCCCGCTACAACAAATTAACTGACAAGGCAATAGAAAACATAAATATGAAAACAGCATCGTACTGTATCATATACAAAGGTCCAATGGGAAGATCTGTTAAATTAGAAATAAGAAAAATTTACGACCAAGAGAGAATTTGAAAGAAAAAAAAAAAAAAAGTAGGTTTTTTCTTTTTAAATATACAATTATTTTTTATTATCCAATAAACGTATAAATAAAATTTTGTTAACATAAAAAAAATTTTTTTTTTTTTTTTACAATATACATACAGGGTGTCCCGTACTTCGTGTACCATCCTTTGGGGTGTGATTCTTGGTCATATTCTAAGAAAAAAAATGTATGACAGTAAAGCTCAATTCTCAACTTTGACATCACTTTTTGACAATTTAAGAAAAGGCTAACTTTGGTGTACCCTGACCTATGTTAAATTCAATATCTCTGTCAATACTGGTGATAGAGACCTGATCTTAGACTTAATTTTTTGTAAAAATAACAGCCTTTAAGACTGTATTTAAGTTTAGCTTCCAAAGGTTAAGGGTTGCCAGATTTTCAATTTTAAGTGGTGTCCAAATTTTCTTCCCCAAACAAAGTTTTGACTTTGAGGTCATTTTTTCGCAGAAAATACCTGATAAACATGGAGTTTCTTTATTTTTTACAGATGTACTAATTAATAATAAAAAAAAAACTCATTAGTAAGTGCACCTAAAAACCCATAGATTTTATGATATTTGAAAAAATACAAAATGGGAAAAATTTTTAAAAAAATAAAAAAAAGTTTTTGCTTAGAGGTTTGTTTGAATAAAACAATAATATGATCACTTTTAGTAGTTTTCTTATGTATTTAATACAAATACAATTATAACAAGTGCTCAAAGCCCCATCCTTCGTTTTGAATCCATGCCAGAGCCCGTTTTTGGATTTCATTGTGGGTGTTTGCTGTCGATAACTCTTGTCTTACTTGTAGTCTTGTAATCTTTGAAACTGTATTTAAATTTGACTCCTATAGGCTAAGGGTTGCCAGATTTTCAGTTAGTATAAAGTTCCTGGTATCCTTTGTTGTGCTTTTCTTCAATTTCCATTAAAAAACTCATATAAGAAAAAAAATGTCTGCGTATTCTTCTCTCGTAAATGAAAGCATTTCAAAAAACTCTCTGATCAAACTGCAATCGTGACTTAATTTGACAAACTAATGAACAAATTTGTTTTCTTATTCTTTTATACGACTTATTTACCTATTGAACATTCATACCCCAAATTTAAAGCAAACACCCACAATGAAATCCAAAAACGGGCTCTGGCATGGATTCAAAACGAAGGATGGGGCTTTGAGCACTTGTTATAATTGTATTTGTATTAAATACATAAGAAAACTACTAAAAGTGATCATATTATTGTTTTATTCAAACAAACCTCTAAGCAAAAACTTTTTTTTATTTTTTTAAAAATTTTTCCCATTTTGTATTTTTTCAAATATCATAAAATCTATGGGTTTTTAGGTGCACTTACTAATGAGTTTTTTTTTTATTATTATTTAGTACATCTGTAAAAAATAAAGAAACTCCATGTTTATCAGGTATTTTCTGCGAAAAAATGACCTCAAAGTCAAAACTTTGTTTGGGGAAGAAAATTTGGACACCACTTAAAATTGAAAATCTGGCAACCCTTAACCTTTGGAAGCTAAACTTAAATACAGTCTTAAAGGCTGTTATTTTTACAAAAAATTAAGTCTAAGATCAGGTCTCTATCACCAGTATTGACAGAGATATTGAATTTAACATAGGTCAGGGTACACCAAAGTTAGCCTTTTCTTAAATTGTCAAAAAGTGATGTCAAAGTTGAGAATTGAGCTTTACTGTCATACATTTTTTTTCTTAGAATATGACCAAGAATCACACCCCAAAGGATGGTACACGAAGTACGGGACACCCTGTATAATGCCACCTTAGGGCTGGTGGTACCTCCTCGTCTTCCTCCATCTCTTCAAATTCCAACATCGGCATTAGGAATTGTTCCACATCCTGGGCCATTAACTCGAGTTCATCATCATCTTCGTCATCTTCACTTTCCACCTCTAGTAAAATGATCTGTTAAATTAGAAATAAGAAAAAATTTACGACCAAGAGAGAATTCGAAAGAAAAAAAAAAATAGGTTTTTTCTTTTAAAATATACAATTATTTTTTATTATCCAATAAACATATAAATAAAATTTTGTTAACATAAAAAATTTTTATTTATTTATTTTTTTTATTTTTTTTTTTTAATTTTTATAGCCACCTTGGGGCTGGTGGTACTTCCTCATCTTCGCTTTCCACCTCCGGTAAAATTTCCATCATCGGCATCGGGAATTGATCTAGATCCTGCTCCATTAACTCCAGTTCGTCGTCATCATCTTCCTCATCTTCGCTTTCCACCACCTCCGGTAAAATTTCCATCATCGGCATCGGGAATTGATCTAGATCCTGCTCCATTAACTCCAGTTCGTCGTCATCATCTTCCTCATCTTCGCTTTCCACCACCTCCGGTAAAATTTCCATCATCGGCATCGGGAATTGATCTAGATCCTGCTCCATTAACTCCAGTTCGTCGTCATCATCTTCCTCATCTTCGCTTTCCACTTCATCGTCTGCGTCGTAATTATCTTCCTCCATCTCTTCCAATTCGTTGCGTTCAATTCTAGTCATGGGTTCAACTCTTTGAACCGGTTTCATCGACATCATCCATGGTGGTAGATGGCAAGGGGTTGGTAGTGGTGTTGGTGGTCCCTCGTTATCACGGATTTGACTAAAAGTAATGAGTCAAGAAAACATGGAAAACTATTACCCAATAGCATAAGAGGTTTAATTACGGGTCCCTCAAATTGCGGAAAAACAAATGCTATGATGAGTTTACTACAACATCCTAACGGTTTAAGATTTGAAAACATATATATTTATTCAAAGTCATTACATCAACCAAAGTATGAGTTTTTACGAAGAGCTATCAAGCCAATCAAAGAAATGGGTTTCTTTACGTTTTCCAACAACAGTGAAGTTATACCACCTGAAGAAGCAAAACCCAATTCAGTCTTTATCTTTGATGATATTGCATGTGAAAAACAAGATACTATACGAACTTACTTTAGTATGGGACGACATCATCTCATTGATAGTTTTTATCTATGTCAAACATATACAAGAATTCCAAAACATCTTATACGCGACAATGCAAATTTTTTAATTGTTTTCAAACAGGACGATATGAACTTGAAACATATTTATAATGATCATGTTAATTCTGATATGACATTTAATATATTTCAAAAGGTATGTGCAGAATGTTGGAATGATGAATATGGATTCTTGGTAATTGATAAAGACAGTCCTTTGAAAGAAGGTCGATATAGGAAGGGCTTTGATCATTTCCTGAAACTATAAAAAGCAGATCCTTATAACAGTTTACATCATACGTGCATTAATGTTCTATGAGAGCACTTCAAAAGCAGTAAAACCTGTAAAAAGCAGTTGTTTCAAAGCTGTAAAAAACAGTAAAAAGCAGTTAAAAACAGAAAAAGCAGTAAAAAACAGAAAAAAGCAGTTTAAAACAGATAAAAAGCTGTTTCAAAGCAGTAAAAAACAGAAAAAAGCAGTAAAAAACAGAAAAAAAGCTGTTTCAAAGCAGTAAAAAACAGAAAAAAGCAGTTTAAAAGCTGTTTCAAAGCAGTAAAAAACAGAAAAAAGCAGTAAAAAACAGTAAAAAAGCAGTTCAAAAGCAGTTCAAAAGCAGTTCAGAGCAGTTCAAAAACAGAAAAAAGCTGTTTCAAAGCAGTTCATAAATGACAAATATAAAAAACATTTCTTCCTACCGTTTACACCATGCGTAGAGTAATGTTCTATGAGAGCAGCTCAAAACAGTTCAACGCACAATCCGTAGAAGTTCGAAGTCGTTCAACTCGGTTTAAAAATCGATGTTCATCAATCAGAAGCAGTAAATTCAACATAAAATTCAATTTCAAACCGATTGAAAGATTCTTTCATAGTATACGAAGTTTATTTACAGTCTGCTGTAAAAATAATACAGCTTCATTATGATGAATTTAAATAAGGAACTGACAAGTGAACTCATTAAAACTACTGATGCCCTACGAAAGAAATATAAAGCTCTAAGAAATGGAAAGGAAGCATTCGAAACTCAATTAGAGGAAACCTTCAAACCAATTACCAACCCTCTGAAAGAGTTAGTTGAGAAATCAAATGAGCAGCAAAACTATTTTGAAACTCCAGTAGCTAAATCAAAACAAAATTTTGATGATGATTTTGCCCCACCTGCTGCAAGCATCAGTAGTATTACTCCGAAAAACTATTCAACGACACCCAAAAGCAAGCATTTTAGAGAAAGCAGACAACGAGTACGTGGTCGTTACAAAGCTCGTCACTTAACCGACCAAATAGACGACAATGAATCCGATGAAATATCGCAGAAGTATATAGATTTATTTTTGAATGAGTCTAGTGCTTTTGATAATATATATGGAGTTCACGAAAAGAATGGCAAGTGGTTCATCGGGGATGGTGAGTTTAAAATTCTAGGAAGAAATATAGAAATAAAGAATAAAATCTATGAAGGTTCAAACGGTTTATATGAACTAATATTCAAGAAAAAACCCTCCCAAAATATATATAATGAGAAAGATTTAAAAATATATAAGGATATATTGGAAGATACCAATGCTTATCGACGTTCTCATGATTCTACAAAACAAGTTTTAGGAAATCGTGGAAGTAAATATAAAGAAATTATAAGCAAACTACTAACAGATACTACTACTCCAGTTTCACATACAGGAAATGGATTAATGCAACTATCTAAGAAAGAAAAAGACTATATCTTCTGGGATGATTCCAATGAACTTGTAGTTCGATTAAGACTTCTTGTCGCTTCACATCAAGCAGGACATAATAACCATTCCAACGAAATTGTATCAATTATCGAAGAATTAAAAGAATCTAATATTATCGAGGTAAAAAACAAAATGAGTGTAGATAAGTTCGGAAGGTTTTCAAATAGAACTCCTGTGAGAGGACTAACAGGACCAACTGGACCACGTGGGGAGAAAGGAGAACCGGGACCACCTGGGTTGCAAGGAGTGCCGGGACCACCTGGGTTACCTGGAGAATTGGGACCACCTGGGATACAAGGAGTACCGGGAACACCTGGTGAGGGATTTCTCAAAACAGTAAACGGAAACTATGATATAAACTGGAAGCGTCTACAAAATCTACAGGACCCACAAGAGAAAGAAGATGCTGCAACAAAAAATTATATTGACGAGAATGTTGGTGAATTAAAAACCTTAATTGCGAAAATTGAAGAATATTTGTTTTCTAAGGATAAGAAATATTTATATTTTTAAATTTAAGAAAATTGTAGTCATAATCGTTGTATGAATTATCAAACTAAAATAAAGAAAAATCTATTATTTCACTTTATGATGAAATAGTTTTTTTTTTTTGATTTCAGTCTTATTTTGTATATCATTGTGAGAGGACAGTAACCTAATAATGGCAGGAATAAATACTTCTATAATTTTTGATGAAATTTTAAAATTTCTTAAAACAAATCAACACACTATACTGGAAGAACACTATGAGTATTTCATAGCTAGTATAAATTTTCTTAGGAAATTTGAAAATGTATCTTCTACAACATCTGTTCATGGCTGTCACTTTATAAATTGCTCATGGTCTTCTAATATATGTAAATCAGGGCCCGATACATGTGCGTGCTACATGATTGAAAATAGGCTATTAAAAATAAAAAAACTTATGTTATTATATAAAAGAATACAATAAATAAAATTATTATAAAAAGAAAAAACATTGCATTTTTATTTCAATCAACTGAAAGATGAGTAAGAGAAACATTGTTAACGAGCTGCATAAACCTGCAAGAAGAAATTTCAAAAAAAGACGAGTCATTATAAAGGGACTTGATGAGCTATGGCAAGCTGATTTGGTGGAAATGATTACCTATTCAGCAGAAAATGATAATTTTCGATATCTTCTTACGGTAATAGACACATTTTCTAAATTTGCTTGGAGTTTCCCTATTAAAAGTAAAACTGGAGTGGATGTCACTGCAGCTATGCAAAATATATTTAATGAAGGACGCACCCCAAAGAATCTACAAACAGATGACGGCAAAGAATTTTATAATAAAATTTTTCAAAATCTTATGAAAACATATAAAATCAAACATTACTCTACATTCAGTGCACTTAAAGCATCCATTGTTGAACGTTTCAATCGCACCTTAAAAAACATGATGTGGAAAGAATTTAGCGCCAATGGCTCATATCGCTGGATTGATATGATAAAATCACTGACTAAAACATATAACATATGTGGTACCCGTGGTGTGATGGATAGCATGTCCGCCTGTTAATCCAGAGGTTCGAGTTCGAATCCCGCCAGAGGCAAAAATGTTTTTTCTACGGGTATCGCCTTTCGCGAGGAATTGGCAAGTCCTCCGTTAGTATTCATTGCCATGAAAAGCGCTTTCTCAATTAGCCGTTCGGAACCGGCAGAAAATTGTAGGTCCCCTCCATTCCCTCACAAGGGATGGTTGTGAGAAATGCGCTAGGCCCAGGGGCTCCTCGCTCTGTTGCGCCACCCTATTTTTTTTTTTTTTTTAAACATATAACACCACCAGACATCGCACTATTAAAATGTGTCCATCTGAAGTTAATTCTAGAAATGAAAAAGACATACTTTCGACAGCATATAATCATATAAAAATTCATATTACACCTAAGCTTCATATTGGTGACTTTGTAAGAATAAGTAAATATAAACATGTTTTTGAGAAAGGTTACACCCCCAATTGGACAACTGAAATCTTTAAAATAATAAAAGTTCAACACACAAATCCCGTAACATATTTGTTAGAGGACTATCAAGGACATCCCGTCAAAGGAGGATTTTATGAACTTGAATTACAAAAAACAAAATTTCCAGATACTTACCTCATAGAAAAAGTACTTAAAACCAAAAAGGGACAAATATTTGTGAAATGGCTTGGTTTTCCATCTGAACACAATTCATGGACATCTATACCTCAAAACGATTAACAAAAATTGTTTTTTTTTTTAATACCGATGTTGTTTTATTAAAAAATTAGCAAAGCATAAAGAAAAATATATAATTGAAATAAAAAAAAAAGTTGTTTTATTTATTACTTATTTTATTTTTTATAAATTGTAAAAGGACACTTCTCATGTTATGTACTCCATGGTTTTTCCATACCGTAATAAAACAATCTATTTTTACCATCCACCAGACGCTACCATCAAAAAAACCATCCCGCCAAATAAAAAACTACCTACCGAAAAAAAATATCATTATATGGTACACAACTGTACATTATGACTGCAGCACCCTGAACCCTCATGTCGACTGCTGTACCACATACTGTACACCATGACTGCTGTAACATCGTACCATCATCCTAGAATGACTGTTGTACCCTCGTACCCTCATGTCGACTGCTGTACCACATACTGTACAACCCTGAACCCTCACTGAACCCTTGACCCAGAACATACCAAAACTATCTACTCTCATGGTATAGAAAAGACACCATTTTGACTTCATCTGATACTTTCAACTTTTGTGTACCTCTTAAAAGTTTACTTGGATTTGCTGAAGATTATAAACGGATTATAACAAATGCAAGACATGAGTTGATTTTAATACGCACTCGAACAGATGAGAATGCTTTTGTTTCGTCGGAAGAAATGCAAATTAAAATTCTGAAAATGCAATGGAGAGTTCCTCACATCACATTGGCGGATGCTGATAAGCTTACCTTACTTAAACAAATACAATCAAAACCCATTCAAATTCATTTTAGAAACTGGGAAATGTATGAATATCCAACACTACCAGCTGCAACCGATCATATATGGACAATTAAAACATCAAATCAACTCGAAAAACCTAGATATATTGTAATTGGACTACAAACGAACCGAAAAAATCAAAAAGATAAAGATGCTAGCAAATTTGACCACTGCACGTTGAGAAATGTTAAGGTACATTTAAACTCTGAGTCATATCCTCGTGAAGATTTGAATGCTGATTTTACGACCGGCAGATATGCTGTTCTCTATGATATGTACAGTCGATTTCAACAATCCTTTTACAACAAACAATCGCAACCATTTTTGTCACGTAAGGAGTATAAGGAAACTGCTCCAATTATTGTAATTGATTGTTCCCGCCAAAATGAGTCTATCAAATCGGCTCCTGTAGATGTGAAACTTGAAATCAAAACAAACGTAGCTGTACCGCCAAATACTTCAGTATATTGCATGATCATACATGATCGCATTATTGAGTACAGTCCCTTAACTGGAGAAGTTCGAAAACATACATGAATTATGAGAAACATCTGTTACAACATCTGCTACAACAAGAATCTGTTTTTCTAGGAATAGAAACACATAAAAATAAAATTAAGAAAGGAAAAAACATGAACACACTTGTCATACATGAATTATGAGAATCATCTGTTACAACATCTGTTACAACATCTGTTACAACAAGAATCTGTTTTTTTTTTTCTAGAAAAAGAAACACATAAAAATAAAACTAAGAAAGAAGGAAAAAACATGAATAAACTTCTCCCTAAGAAGATAAAAAAAGAGAGAACAAAAAAAAAAATCCGTATAAATTCAACTGTTTGAGATGAAATTATATTATTTTAGTCTGAGAAGTCATTATTATCAAACCATGTCTCAAGAATTTGAAAAAGAAATTCAAAAAATTGAAGTTGAAAACAGTTTTAATACTCTGATTAATATAAAAAACTTGGAGCAAAATCATTGCTATCCGATACTAAGCATGAGAAGAATTCAAACGAAATTTGGAACGCAATTAGTTATTGATCTAGGTACAAACGATGTAAGTAAACAATTTTTTTTTATTTATCATTTTCTTTCCATTTTATTTTGTTTCAATGTTTTAATATTATTTTTTTTCGTAGGTATTCCTTCCAGCCCGCTACAACAAATTAACTGACAAGGCAATAGAAAACATAAATATGAAAACAGCATCGTACTGTATCATATACAAAGGTCCAATTGGAAGATCTGTTAAATTAGAAATAAGAAAAATTTACGACCAAGAGAGAATTTGAAAAAAAAAAATAGGTTTTTTTCTTTTTAAATATACAATTATTTTTTATTATCTAATAAACGTATAAAATAAAATTTTGTTAACATAAAAAAATTTTTTTTTTCACAATATATAATGCCACCTTGGGGCTGGTGGTACTTCCTCGTCTTCCTCCATCTCTTCAAATTTCAACATCGGCATTGGGAATTGATCCACATCCTGGCCCATAAACTCGAGTTCATCATCATCTTCGTCATCTTCACTTTCCACCTCTGGTAAAATTTCCAACATCGGCATTGGGAATTGATCCACATCCTGTCCCATAAACTCGAGTTCATCATCATCTTCGTCATCTTCACTTTCCACCTCTGGTAAAATTTCCAACATCGGCCGTGGTATTTCAAATCGTCTCGGGATTGGTAGTGGTGGAAGTGATTCATCTTCATCGTCTTCGTCGTAATAGATATCTTACTCCATCTCTTCAAACGGTCTCGGGATTGGTAGTGGTGGTAGTGATTAATCTTCGTCGAAATCGTGATAGAAATCTTCCTCCATCTCTTCAAATTCGATCCGTCCAATTCTCCTCGTTGGTTCAACTCTTTGAACCGGTTTTACTCCTATTGACATCATCCATGGTGGTAGTTGGTAAGGGGTTGGTAGTGGTGCTGGTGGTCCTTCATTATCTCTGATGAGGATCCATGGCATCCTACTTGTTGGTATAACTATTTGGATAGGCCACCTCCTCTTCTCGACCTCCATCTCCTCGGCTTTCATTTCTAACAGAAATGCTTCAAGAGTTTGCTCGCTCAAAATCTTCATGATATTTACTATTTGGAAGTATAATTGTTTCTTATTCTAATAATGGTCATCTCATCATCTTTTATACAAGAAAAAAAATTAATTGAATACTACTACTACTAAAATAGACTTTGACAAAAACATTGTAAAAATCAAATCTAGTTCTTATTGGTTCGAATAGAATATAGAAGAATAATATGAGATAACGCCCACGAAAAATATCCTTTAAAGATTCACACCAATATACATGAAAAAGATTTTACTATGTGTGATAGACATAAAGTGTAAAAAAGAATTTATTAGGATCGGCAGATAAAAATATTTAAAAAAGATCCTTTAATAATTCAAAGACATATATTTTTATCTCTTCCATGTGTGTGTGTGTTGAGGATCAATCGCTAAGAAATTCAAAATGATGCTTTGGTACCTGTTTTCTTTTTTTTTAATATGAGATAGAAACAATATAGACACTCCTTTTTTATGTTACTTTAACGTTGTCATAAGTTTTTATTTTTGAAGATACAAATACTATTCTTATTGCGATTTGGAAAAAAAAATACCAATTCATTGTTATATTCTTTCATTACCTTGAGTTGAAATGAATTTTACTTTTAAATATGCGGTATATTTTTACTACCCCAAGCATAATAGGTGCTTTTACCATCTTCACATATAAACCTTTTTGTATCATTACAACTCAAGGTTTTTTTTATTTATCATTTGGGTGTATATCAAATGTTGCTTACTTCTAAATATATACGAGTACATATTTCTATAAATATCTCGTTTCTTAACTAAACAATTTCTATAATCTCTTAATTCTAAATTATTTGTAATATATATTTTTTTATTCCTTTTGCTTTTTTTGTCACTTCACCGGTATCAATCCCAAAACAATATAATTTAGCAATTAGTCATACGAAACCAGTCATCATCCTCGAATTATTTTCATCTTTAAAAAGCCCTATCACCTTGCCATTATTTAAAGGGAAATTATGAATGTTATTCACCGGATACTCTGATGTGTCAAACCTAGATCTCTCAGGATTTATAATATCATCATAGATCTTAGCATAAAAGTCGTCTGTAAATATGGAATAGATAAAAGAGTCTGTATCCATATAGTTCAAACGAATTTTATCGCTAAATTTTGGCTTCATGTAATCATAATGAAAATCATACATTAACCACTTTGAGAGTTCTAAAACGACAAAACCTAAATAAATTGGTTTATCTAGTTCAACACTTCCTTTCTTCATCTCAATAGCACACATATTCGGTGTAAATATGCTACTACTATGAAAATTGGGATGCGCAATCAGCTTTCTTGCTGAAAATTGGTTTCTATGCGCATCCCATTCTGTGACAATCTTCACATTTCTACGCTTTTCAACATTTTGCATGGTCTTACCATAGACGCTATTGTTCATTAACTTGAAAAAGTCTTTTTCAAACTTATTCCTGGCAACCTTTCTTTTTTCGGTGTTCAGTGAAATATATTTTTGGAGCCAGTTCGACTGACTAAACTTCATGACTCTATGTACTTTTTTTAAAACTAATCCCTGGGAAATACATTGCTGTAAATTTCTTAAGTGAATTTTGAAATTTTTCCTTGAATTCAAGTGCGCAACTAACTTAGGAATTTTACAACCTGGGGTGGCTATATTTTCAGGACAAAATGGGAGATCGTTATGTGAGTCGTGAATACTCGATGGATAATCTAAATCTACTTCCAATACATATCCTACATTATCACCTTTAATGTTGGAGATGTATTCAGATGTATAAATCTGAGGATTATCCCACTGAAAATTACCATATGGTAAGGGTTGTGACATAGCCCATCCGTATAAGTTATTAGCATCAAGATACATTAAGTATTCCGATGCTAGGTTTGGATTATAGCTTGACATGTATTTATTATTAGCTACAGCATTTCTGTGACTACATTGACACAAACCACCCCTAATTCCAGTTTTAAAAAAATTGTACATATCGACATCAGTTAAAAGCTCTAACTTAATATTAGTTGTTTTGAGCATAGCGTCCCATGATAACCCAGGAGCTGTAAAATAATGACAAGGATCAAGTTCATAAATTGAAATACAAAGTTTCCTAAAACTTTCAAAAATATCTACTAATAAAAGCACATATTCAAGTTTTTTACACTTGAAGTGATCCCATACATTAAGAGCATGTTTATAGTCCTCAACTAAACATTCTTCATCAATCATTTTGTTATAAAATTTTGATGTAGAGGGTAAAGAGGTTTCTTCAAACCGTTCCCAAGAATCTAAATGATCATAAGGAAATACACCTTTTCTTTGCATTAAATTAAATGACACATTGTCTTGGAAAACACTTTTAGTATTTTTCAAATCATTAGCCGATAAATTCTTTGCTAAAGATGCGATGCTTGACTGAAGAAACCTAATTGAATCTAAAAATCTTATCTCAAAACTGTGATTTACATTTAAATAAATTCGTTTAGAAAGAGAAATATAATTTTCTTTGTTCAATGGAATAATTGAAATTTTCTCCGTTGATCGTAGAAAGTCTTTTTATAAAGAGATGACAATCATACCCCGAAAAATTATGAAAAAAGACGGGGAAAAATTTTGGTATTTGAAAATTTAAATTACAATGATCGTGGGCGGGTCCTCTATACAACCCGGTGAAGTGACAATGATCCCTTACCCTTAAATCTGAAATCTTAAAACTATTCTTACATTATATGACATGTTGGCGAATGTCTTTGTCTGAAATCCTCGGCTATGGTCAACATGGGCATCGGTTTTGGATTCTTGATGACTTGCTGGAATAAATTCGTCACATCTTTCACCAACATTTCTACAAATTTGTCTGACGAATTCTCACCTAAAACAGAAAAAATGGAAAATTATAAATATGTATATTGGGAAATATTATTATATTCATATTTAAATTCTTACCAACAAATGTTTTTTGTGTGTTAAACTTTCCATCAAATGTGCATTTGATAAAATAGGAAAAGGCACAAGGTACATGCTGCTGTACATCAGTTGTTGAAGAAAAATCCGGGTTGGGCTGTTGATGATTTATCGGTTGTAAAATAGACTCGAAGTCAGCGTAAACTATAAATGGAACTTCCAATTTCTTTCCATGCTTCTCAAACTTTAATGAGGTCTTATCTCCCTCTGGCATTATTGTAACGATCTTACAACATTCGCTTTTGTGTTTCTTTAAAGAATCTTCATTAGCAAAAGCTTGTAGACAACCATTACAAAAATGTTTTTTCTTTTCATGTTGTGTTTATTGTGAACTGATTAAGCGTGAGATGTTTTTAATAAAAACATAATGAGTTCGACCATCTTCAATCTCACAAAAGAGTAAATTTATATGCTTACTCTTTTCCTTTTGTGTACGATAGAATGGACCGATTATTTGTACATCTTTAGTTTTCTTACTCATCTCGTAACCAAATACATTCACACTTATCTCAGGATTGTTCTCTTCAAATATTTTAACATCTTTTATAGCCAGAGGGAACTGCAAGTCTTTAAAGCTTATGAGTTGGTTACATAATTCTATTGATCATTGTTTTGAACGTTTATACATGCTTTTTTGTTTCTTATTTGAGCTGGAAGTTCAAAATACGATGATCCTCCAATAGGTTGGTATTTATTGATATTTATCTCAATTCGCACAAATGATAACAAAGCCCATCCGCTGTCTTTTTCCTGAAATTCTTCTAATTTGGCTTTTATTTCGTCAATAAATTGTTGAAGCTTTCCATCAATATCATTTTCATTCAGCACCACACACATTTTTGTTTGAATATTTTTCACATCAGAAATCAGTTCATCAGGACTATTGTTGGACTTGACAAAATCACCGAAAAGTTCAATGTTTAGCTTCAATGAACCTAAAATTCCAATCTCGTTTTCCAGCAACTGTTTTATGAGGCACTTATTTTGGTCAAACAAAACATCAACATCCAAAATTGATTCATCAGCAATCTTTATATAATAGGTCTTAATTCTATTTTTGAAAGCTCCACTTATGACACTAACATTCTCGGTCAGAATCTGCATAGCAAGTGCTCTATGTGAAGCTTTTCTTTGATGATGGATCATTTTTCCTTGCTCGATAACCTTCTCACAGATGTAACAATATGTAGTTTGAAGAGAACCTCCATCATCATTTTCTTGAGGAGAACCTCCATCACCATTTTCCGAATACAGTTCATCAACTAGACTCATATGAGAAGCTTTTTTATTGTGTTCACTCCATTCTACAACATCTTCTTCACAGATATCACAATAGTCATTAGCAATTCTTCTAGGCCTTTTGTTCAAAACCGCTCTAGATGTTGAAGGTTGTGGAGAATATTCCCTTTTTCTAGAGTTTCTTTCATTACTTACAACAGCTCCTGCTGAATGTTCATTTTGGTCCTTCAGTTCATATCCATCATTTTCACTTAAGAGCAGTTTACTCAAGTTCTTATGGAAAGCTTTTTCGTTATGCTCGCTCCATTCAACAACAACTTCTTCACAGATACAACAATAGTCATTATCATTAGCAATTATTCTAGGCTTTTTGTTCAAAATCGCTCTAGATGTTGAAGGTTGAGGAGAATGTTTCCTTTTTCTCAAACTTCTTTCATTACTTACAACAGCTCCTGATGAATGTTTATTTCTAATGTGTTCATTAAGGTTGTCTTTCCTCGACAGAACCTTCTCACATATATTACACTTAAACATTTTTCTTTCGTCGCTATGAATATGCTTGATGTGCCTTGTCAAAGACGACTTGTTGACGAATGATTTTTCGCAATTTTCACAATTAAACATTTTTAAAAGTTTGAATATTATTCACAAAGAAAACACAAAAAAATATGTATAAAAATACAAAAATAGAACTTGATTGTTTAATGATTAACAAAACTCAGATTTTCAAAGAAAAATTCAACAAATTTGAATTTGATTGTTTAATAATTAACAAAACTCAGATTTTCAATGAAAAATTCAAAAAAATAAAGAACTTGACTGTCTTATTCACAAAAACATAATGTCCTATCACGTTCTCAAAATGCACCTTTTATAGGTTTTTTTTTTCTCAAAAAATCAAGAACCCTACTATAAATTGTATCATATGTATATACATATAGATATAAATAAAATAAGCATACCTACCTACACACATACATCCGCCTATGCCCAACACAAACAATTATTATCATGAAAAGGTTTTAATAAACATGTTGAAACATGAAATTGTTTTGTATGTACATATCTATAAATAGACATACCTACCGAAGTACCTATATACATACATCTCCCTAAGCCCAACACAAACAAACATTATCATGAAAAGGTTTCAATAAACATGTTGAAACATGAAATTGTTTTGTATGTACATATCTATAAATAGACATACCTACCTACGTACCTATATACATACATCTCCCTATGCCCAACACAAACAAACATTATCATGAAAAGGTTTCAATAAACATGTTGAAACATGAAAAGTTTTTTATATACAAACCAAAGTAATTAAGAGAAAAAAAAAAAAATTGTAAAAGGACACTTCTCATGTTATGTACTCCATGGTTTTTCCATACCGTAATAAAACAATCTATTTTTACTATCCACCAGACGCTATTATCAAAAAACCATCCCGCCAAATAAAAAAAAAAAACTACCTGCCGAAAAAAAAAAAATATCATCATATGGTACACAACTGTACATCATGACTGCTGCACACTGAACCTGAACCTGAACCTGGCCCAGAACCGGCCAAAACATACTACTCACGAGATCTCGGTTGAAGATAAGTCAGAACCAACCGATACCGAAGGTGAGGAAATCGCGGCCCTAACTTCATTTCAAAGATCGGGTTCATCAGCGAATCTGACGTGTTGGAATTGTGACCAAAAGGGGCACAGCTACCATTTTTGCCCTTCGCATGTAAGGAATTTGTTTTGCTTTGTGTGCGGTTTCAAGGGTGTTAGTACTCCTGAGTGCAAAAACCATTCGGGAAACCTTCGACGGGACGAATCAAGGAGAGGGGAGTTTCGTACCTCCAACAATATCCCCGAACAGAAACACGCATAAATAACAAAGACCTTACATCCGAGAGCATACCAACAAAGATTTGAAACGTGAAGAAACCCTTAGCTCTCAGGATGATCCCATTACCACCTTTTCTTTGAAATCTATTCACGAGCGCAAGCTCAACTATTATAAAGTTCGGTCCTGAATCTTCGGAACGAAGACCTTAGCCAGCACTCACGTGCAGAAATGCAGACATCGGTTTCGTAACCGGAAGAAAATTCGCAAGCAGATAGTGGAATCTAAAATTTCTTCGAGTACAGATGGACGGATGTATGCAAACATTACCCTTGAAGGTGAATCAGTATTTGGTTTGCTAGATAGCGGAGCCTCGATATCTGTATTAGGTAGTGGATGTTGGAATTTGGTAAAAAAAAAAAATGGGTATTCAGGTGAACCCAATAAAAACATAGTGCGTACGGCCAACGGCAAGTCACATGACATTGTGGGGCACTGTGAATTTTGCATGACCAAAAACCTTATTTTCTATGTTATTCCAAATCTTACTCAGTACCTAGGAATAAATTTCTGGAAAGATTTTCACTTGATGCCACAAATAAGCGAAATACAAACTGATGCCTGGATGAGTGAAGACAAGGTGAGTTTTAAAGATGAAGCGGAATTAATCGAGTTAAATCCAGAACAAAGCCAAATACTGGAAAGGCAAAAAAACGTTTTCCCAATTTTGTCGAGCTAGGTTTAGGTAAAACTAATCTGGGAGTTCATTCGATTGACACTGGTAACGCCGCGCCGTGCCAATTAAGTCTCGTCACTACCCATTGTCGCCGGTTCGTCAAGAAGAAGCCTACAAAGAATTAGACCGAATGTTAGATCTCGGCGTTATTGAGGTCAGCAACTCTCCCTGGTGTTGCCCAGTGGTCTTGGTTAAGAAGCCCGGTAAGGTTCGCTTATGCTTAGACTTTCGCAAAGTCAATGCTGTGACAGTTAAGGACGCATACCCGCTGCCACACATTGAAGGGTTACTCAGTCGCATCAAAGATAAACATTTTATTTCAGGGATAGATCTCAAAGACGCATATTGGCAGATTCCACTAGATGAAAAATCTCGAGAGAAAACAGCTTTTGCAGTACCCGGTACACCACTCTACCAATTTAAAGTGATGCCCTTTGGGTTGAGTAATGCAGGTCAAACAATGTGTCGAGTGATAGACAAGCTGTTGCCATCTAGTTTGCGTGAGAACGTCTTTGTGTATCTTGATGATCTTTTGATTTGTACTGCTGACTTCGAAACCCATATCCGTGTCCTCAACGAAGTTGCAGCTTGTCTGCGCAGAGCGAACCTTACAATTAACCTTGATAAGAGTAAGTTTGCCATGAAAGAAATAAAGTATCTAGGATACATCGTAGGCCAAGGTATTTTGAAGACGAACCCGGAGAAAGTAGAAGCAATGGTCAACTTTCCTATCTCTAAGACTCAAAGACAAGTCCGCAGATTTTTAGGATTAACCGGTTGGTACCGAAGATTCATTAAGAATTATTCGGATCTAGCAGCGCCGCTGACGGATTGTCTTAAGAAAAAGAACAAATTCGAATTGACACCTGAAGCCTTAGAAGCATTCAACAGATTAAGAACTGCACTTTCCTCTACCCCTGTACTGTCACAACCCGATTTCAAAAAAACCTTCACGATCCAATGCGATGCCTCTTCAGAGGGAGTAGGTGGAGTGATCTTTCAGTTGGATGAGAATCTAAACGAAAAACCGATAGCCTACATGTCAAAGAAGTTGAATAAAGCTCAGAAAAACTATACAGTTACAGAGCTCGAATGTCTTGCCGCCATCCTTAACATTCGTAAATTCCGTGCTTACGTTGATAGATCCCCTTTTAAAGTGATAACCGACCATTCAAGTCTCAAATGGTTAATGTCCATGAAAGATTTAAGTGGAAGATTAGCTAGATGGAGTTTGGAACTTCAGCCATTTGACTTTTCCATTGAACACCGGAAGGGTTCACTCAACGTAGTGCCTGACACGTTATCGCGAAAGGACATGGACGAGATGGTGGCAACGTCGGTCGTTTTGTATAGATCATGACCTTGAGGATTTCGGCGTGTATGGTAGGTCAAGAGGTCGGTTGAGTTTGATTCGGAGCCATATTCCCAACTACGGACCTAGTGGTATCCGGAAAATTCATTTACAAAAGGGTAAGGTTCAGAAGTAGTGATGTTAGTGACGAGGATTCCCTATGGCGTCTTTGGTTACCCGAAACACTCACCTTAGATTGCATACGAGCTGCCCATAGCACCAAACTTAGTTGCCACAGCGGTTTCGCCAAAACATATAACCGCATTCGCGAAAACTATTACTGGCCCAAAATGGTTAGAGACATCAAAGCTTTCGTCGGTGAGTGTGACGTTTGTAAAAGCGTCAAAGCACCAAATTCTATCCTCCGTCCCCCTATGACTACCCAGATTGTGTCTGAAAGACCAATGCAGAGGCTATATAGTATATATCGACCTGTTGGGGCCTTATCCTCGTACAAAAAGAGGAAATGTTTACGTTTTTATTTCTGTGGATCACTTCACAAAGTTTCCCTTTCTTAAGGCAATTCCAAAAGCTACCTCTTCGCGGATAGTGCAATATTTAGAGTCTGAGGTGTTTCACGCTTTCGGGACCCCTGAACATATTCACTCCGACAATGGACGTCAGTTCGTATTCAAAGAATTTAAAGAGTTCTTGGAGAACTATGGCATTAAACATACCCGAACAGCGTTATAATCTCCCCAAGCCAACATATCGGAAAGAAACAACCGTAATTTGCTTAGCAAATTGAGAGTGTTGATATCCGAGGAGCAGAACGATTGGGACAATCATTTATCGAGCATTGCATGTGCACTGCGTTCTGATGCCCATGATGCGATTGGCTGTCAGCCTTATTATGCTCTTTTTGGGCAAAGCATGATTTCTCATGGTTCTGCTTATGGGATACTTCGCAGTCTTAACGCTCTTGGTGACCCTGATATGATTGTGGCTCCGCGAGAAGTTAAAACGCAACTAGCCAGACAGAAGTTGTCGGAGAATATGTTTAGGGCACACGTTAAGTCGAAAAACACTTACAACTCACGTTCAAAAATGGTAACTTACCGAGTAGGACAGGAAGTATTCCATCGAAACTACGCTGAAAGTAGTTTTCCTCATGGCATTAATGCCAAACTGCTCCCAAAGTTCATAAAGTCCCGCGTACGACGTGTAGTTGGAAACTGCATGTATGAACTCGAGACGCGTGCTGGAAAAACGATTGGTGTTTTCCACGCCAAGGATATACGGCAGTAAGTCTTTGGTTGCACCTCATAAGCGGCACTGAAATCTGTAAATACCACAAAGTATCTTGCCAAATAAACATCTAAGAAATTTTACTTATCTGACTGATTTAAGTGGGTTCAGTACCCACGCTGGTAGTTTTAACTTGGAAGTTCATAAAAGCTTTTGTTGGCTTGGTTTTTCATAAACTTTATCTTTCAGGCTCACAATTTAGGCTGCACAGTTTTCTGTTTGCTCATATTTGGCATCAGAAGACCCCTCTAAAGAGCATAATGGCTACAACACACTGTATTTTTCGTACAGAGTTTCCGAATTGGCTTACATTTACAACACTGATTTCGCGAATGCAATAAAAACTAAACAATTGTATCCTGCGCTTTCTAGACTTCTTCCGATTGCAGTTCCAACGCCAACCAAATCGCTAACGATTCACCCTTCATAGGTTCGGAAACGAAGTTCCTATGTTTGTAGGATGAACTACGCTGGAAATGGTTTCCATAAATTTTTGTTGGCCGACAGATCAGAACAACTGCGAAACGTTTCACCGCGATATAATTTAGTAAAACAGTCTCTATTTTTTTTTTATCACGCCCGGTAGCTCTATTAGCTATTCGCACTTTTGTTTTCAATTCCAAGAACTCCATTTATTTAAAGGAGTTGCACTGGCTAACTCTGCGTCTTGAACATAACACTAAACACCTTGTTGTATTTTCACTTTTATTGCGGGTTGCTCGATTGCAACCAATACGATACACGACCGACGAGACGTCCTATACGCGTGGGTTCGTTTGCTAGAAATATATTAACTTAATATATTTGAAGCAAAGCCCTGTTACGAAAGAAAAAAAAACTTATCACTTGAAACCTGCGCTTTCTAGGCTTCTTCCATTTGCTGTTCCAACACTAGCCAAATCTTTAAAAAATCCATCCTTCATAGGTTCGGAAACGAATTCCCTATGTTTGTAGGATGTACTACATTTACGTTGAGATGGTTCTCTCACATTTCTAAATTTTCTTTATTTACAACGCGCACAACCTGAACATTAAATAAAGTTTTCAAAACACGCACGACCGGCACAAACTCAAAATAAATAAGCTATGCCAATTGTCAATGTCAAATTCTTTAGGGGCATTGTTGTAAGACGTCAAAATACGTCAATCAAAGGTCGCCCCAAAGGAACAAAAAGGGAACTAGCATGCCAGCAACGACCCATTAGGCCAACAAAAGCCCGTTTCACCTTTTCGCACTCCCGCTTTGACACTACTAACTCTTCCATTTTCCAACGCTTCTGTTTTGTCAAAATCAAATTAAAAAACCGACTAGGTATTAAAGCAGCAGATGTAGTTTTGTAAAACTTAAGGCTGTATCAGTTTCACACCATGTTTATCGACCAAACATTGCGTCTTAGGTATAACAAGTAACAACATCTAACTGATGAGCCCATTGTTGTACCTGGGCGAAACGCATAAATGGAGTAAAGGTTATAAAGAAAAATGTCTACAACAGAACGCGGAAACATGAACAAAAAACAGAGTGCAATTTGGATGTACTTCTTCTGAAGACAGCTTTTCAAATAATAAATCAAAGAACACTCCATGGAAAATTCAAGAGTTTAACACAAGTAAGTAAGCTTCCTTTTTGGAGAGGAAAAGCTTGGGAACGATTTAAAAAAACCAATAGCGTAAGCACTTCGAGAAGGAAGAGCATGAAGAACTCGCCCTTAAGTCATGCCTCCTATGATGCGTTCCGGATGACGAAAGTCACACCATAACGAACTTGGGCGGTTTGATGAGGTCAGAGCTCAACAACTGGAATCTTGGAGAAAAGATGACCGTTGCGTTGTTGTGACGGATAATGCTTTCAACATAGTGTGAGCAGTGAAGGCAAACAACTAGAGCCATTTCCCTTGATTTGCATATTTCTGGAAGCATGAGAACGATTTCAACGCAAATGTTGCTGCGTTCTTCAAAAAGAGTTCCAGAGCCACGGTAAAGCCTTCCAGCATGCAAATGATTTAGACTGAAGTTGAAGCAGTTCTGCGACACGTGGTGGAATTCAACTTACTTAATGCTCAACCGAATTTTACAAGTAAAGTCCGCCGTGCTAGCAGTTCTTGCTATAAGGAACCCGGAATTGAGCTCTTTGTCAACGAACAAGTGGTTGCTACTGGAAAAAGCGGCAAATAATAATCACAAATAATCTTAAGAGATCATGTCAATGTTCATATTTAATCAAATTGGTCTGTGGAAAACACCGGGTGCTCGTTGCCACTTTTGCGAACCAGTGTGTGTTTTATAGAATCCGAGTGGGCCAATATTTCGTGTGTGACAAAAAATTATAAGGAACGTGACTATGAAGTTTTCCTTAGTGGTTGGAGTGATGCTGTGTACGATATTTTGAGGAACCATGTAAAGTTGTCTTGTCCATTCGCATTCAACATAGCCACGATAAACGCAACCTAGGCGAAACATATTTGACAATTAAGGGTCACTGTCTCAAATGAAGCGCAACTATCCATATTTATTGTCAAGATGCACCAATTGACTCCAAATTATTTCTACATATTTCGGTTCATTACTCTCAAGGGATAGTACATAATAAGAAAAGACATGTTACTGGAGACAGAAGGATGCGCATCGCAAAAGAATTGAAGGAACCTCGACCTATACTTGGCGACGAAATGCGACCAATGAATAAATGGCCAATATTCCTCCAGAAGAAGTCCTCCGCAAAACTAAACAAGAAGGTCGGAAGAGAGAGGTTGGTTTGTACAAGATATTACCAGTACGGGATTCTCTTCCTCATTTTAAAAATGACACCGGAATTAAATGGATGCATCCATGATATTGGATTGGACAACAATTGGATAATGTATTGGACACCGACACAACTTTTCAAATACAAGAAATTTTTAAAGGAAGATCAAACAGGCTGCATTAGCATCGACGCAACGGGAGGTATAGTATGTCAAATGGTGTCTCCGGCTGTTTGCAGTTATCGTTGAAAGATTATGCCATTATTTCAGATGATATCCGAATAACACGACGCAAATTTAATAAACTATAGGATACAGGAATGGATTCGTAGCGGGCACCAATTCACAAGCAAACAGTGGTGGATTTTTCCTCGCGCTCTTGAGCGCAGTAGTAAAGTCGATTTAAAAACTTATGTTATGATAGGCTGAATGGCTTTTATGTATTCCGTAATGAAATTGTACTCGCCCCTCTCTTCCCTAGTAGACCACCGTTACAATCCCACGGCTACAGGCACATGAGGCTGATCCGGGCAACAGGAAAGAGAGGGGTATCCAGGCTACGACCCCCTTTGGGATGCATGTTACTTGGGGCTTAGCTCGTCGAAGGGGTAAGTTCTTGTAGCTTCAGCCCTTTACTGTCGTTACGAATTCTCATGCTTTTAAGTTCGTAAAAATAATGAAGCAACACGGTGTCACGGTGAGACGATATGTCGATCCAGTAAAGGTAGGGTCAAGATGTAGTTGGACCTGGGAGGATTTTCCCACCCTCGTATCCATTGGCTACCGCTACCTCCACAGCTGTGCGGTAGCCCCTACCTCCAAAATGATCTACCGCCCCTGTCCTCTAACTCCTCAGGTTACTGCATACATAATTCTATTAGTATCTCATTTACCATCATTTTAAAATATCGTTTTAGTATTTATTTTTCCTTAGTAATGGGCCCTCAGGTAAGTACTATAAAAAAAAATTCATACTATTGACTAGCTGGCAACCATACTTTTTATTTATTTTACTTCAATTGCTTATTTTCTTTAGCAGATGGCAGCTCTCTATTACTTATAGCTACGTAATTTTATTCAATTTCGACTTTATTATGTTTCACTTCAATTCAAATTTTTTTTCTTCCATAATTTATTTTACTTGCAGATGGCAGCCCTATTGTATTTCTAGGTAAGTAATTTTATTCTGTTATTTATTTTATTTTACTTGCAGATGGCAACTCTCTTTTATTTCTAGGTACGTAATTTTATTCTATTTCGACAAAATTCTATTTCATTTCTATTACCATTTTTTTTATTTTACTTGCAGATGGCAACTCCCTTTCTTTCACCCCATCCAAAAACCAAATAAAATATTTTATTGCGCTGGTCCAACCAGAAAACCGTAAAAAAAATATAGATTTAAAAAAAGAAAATATAAGGGATTACTTACTCAGAGTTTTGTTTGCTGCCAATGTAGTGCACCACTTTGGTTAAAAAACCCAGATCACCGTTGCTAATAAAAAAAGGCAAGCAGAAGGCTGAAACCAAATTGTCTGGGACCGACTTTTTGTAATCAGGGGGACTTTTCTGATATTTTGGGATACGACTTTCTTGGTTAAATGTAATAGGAAAGAAGTTATTAGTGCTTTAAGCTGAGAATGCACTTGAAAAATGTTAAAATGCGTCTGGCAAGCAGAAGGCTGAAATCAAATCGGCTGAAAAAGAAACCTGCCAGGCGGTTGAATCTGATATAATGTTGCGTGTATCTACACATACATGTGCATTATTTTTGGTTATCACTCCACTCCAAAAATTTGCTTCCAGCTCTTAGACTATGTATGTATTTTCCAAAAAGATACACATATTTTGTGTTTTACGGCCAAAAAAAGGTTTTGTCCTTTTCCACGGGTTTAAAAAAATGTTTTAATGGTACCTTCCGCACTTTTGACTTCAAATAATATGTTTTCAACCAAAAAAATCGACGACTGTTAATCACACACTGACGACCACAACTTTGTTATTATTAACTTTTTTTTTATATTAGCTATGCAAGCTAATTTGTTCACCGCACTCCACAATGATTATGTCTTTTCCGATTTAACGATGTTTTTTTTTTCTCGTTTAGCTATACAAAGCTGATCAATTCACCGCACTGTTACGATGATTTTATTTTATTTCGCACTCCACGATACTAAATATTCTACTTTATTTTTTTCGTCCGCACTGCTCTGGGTTAAATTTTTGACTGCCAAGCTTAGCTTGACCTTCTTCGATGGCTCAGCTGAGCTTGTCATGTACCAACTCGACCGTTGCACATGTACATAGTCGGTACAGTTGGGTTAGTACATGACAAGATCCATTTTTTGGCGGCCACTCTTGGGGCTTATCTTTAATGTGCTAATTATGGAAATTTTCTACTTGCGGGTGGAGATAAGCTCGCCGATCTGATGCCAAGGCTATGCATGTTATGTTTTGTGCAATGGCTTTTTTTTAATGCGACAGGGCAAGTAGAATGGGTCAGGTAAGTTATTGGGAACAAAACATTATGTGGGGATGGGTATTTGGAGTGTTATTATTAGTATAGTTAGTATTATATTTTTTATTTATTATTACAAGTAAGTACTTCTATAATGTGTAAATTATTTATTAATATTTTTTGGAAAAAATGTTGCTTTCTGCTTTCCTGATGCAATCAATCTCAAATTAATTCATGATTTGCCTTGTACCTTGCAGCTCTACATTCAAATTTCTTTTCTGTGGTACGGGACAATCCAAGAAATTTGAATTGAAAGGTAGCCCTTTCATACTTAGATTTTTCTCCTCCTGGTCTTGATACACAATGAAATCCAAAAAACGGGACCTCTGGCGTGCATTCAAAACGAAGGAGGGCACTTTGAGCACTTGTTATAATTGTATTTGTATAAAATACAAAAAAAAAAACTACTAAAAGCCCATGATTTTTTCAAAATAATCTAACTTGTTCATATCATTAATCCGAAAGGATTAAAAAGATATAATAATTAATACATAAATAAAATACAAGTTTTTCATTTACATTGTATTTGTGTTGTTAAAGATAACAAGTAACCACAATCGTTTGGAGCTAGCAGATGATAAATAATTGTGATTGTCAAATAATAGACAAATAATTTGCAATAAAATAATATTGCTGTCATAAATTGAAATGTTAGTTATCCTATCCTTCAAGTTGGATCAAACTGCACACGGTGTACTAATTTGATTTAAGTCGGTTAAGTAGTTTAGGAGTCCATCGCGGACAAACATCTTCTTACGTAATTTATATATATATTAAGAAGATTTCAGAGCTCACTTTTTAAATAGTGGGAGGAATATGTGGTATAATAGGCGTGTTTTTTTCACAAGGATGTTATGTACATAACATGATATCAAAAAAAAACGCTTCGTCTTTTTTTATTTGTGGGTTGGTGCTCTCGATCAGTTGTCAAACCAATAAAAGGCAACAAATGATTTGTTTTTGCCAAATTCGCACAAAAACGCAAAAACTGTTTGTTAAAAACCTAAAGCAATTGTATAGAGTGGAAAATAAAAATGTTCCGTAGTGAAATTAATACAGGTAAACAATTTTTTTTGTCTGTTTTTTGTTAGTTTAGAAACGTCAAAAATAGGTCCGTTCACAAAGGTAACAAAGAATTTCTCTTGACTCTGTTTACATGCTGGGGTTGAGTTTATATGAGATTGTGATTTAGATGTGAGTTGGAAAAAATATTTTGTTACTTGTTTCAAACGAATTAAACTATTAATAATAAGAAAGTACAACCATTTTTATGGCATACTTAACAATTAGCTTTGAAAAAAATGTTAACATTCACACAAAAATATGAAAAGATATATGCAAAAAGTGCTTTCAGTCACTAAACAGACCATTTTTAATTGCTATTACGTTGTTTTATGTATCTTAATATACATTTACAAATCTAACTCTTGAAATCAATGAAATTCTAAAATCAAAAATTGTCTGCAACTAAATTGCGGAGTGTATGAGTGGGCATGTGATTTTATTCAGTTACACATTTGTGAACAGACCCTTTGCCACCCATTTTGCTTTTGTTCGAGATACATGAAAGTCTCTAGACGCACCAACATTAAAAAATGAAAAGTCGAAAAACTCATTCGATACTCGACTAAACGTCAAAAATCTATCCCCGACCAAATCTTAACCATCCTTTTATCCATAACATTGGTTGTCGGGGATGTTGTTTTTGCTTTGCATGTAAAATGATGTTATGTATATAACAGTCTTGTGAAAAAAACACACCTAATGTTTGCTCTATGTTGCATACACGTTTCATGTAATCGAAACCATGTACACGCGCCATAGTCCAGACAAAGGTGAGCTAATTCTTATAACTCATCATATCATAATGCACTTACAGCCTTAGTTATTAGATTTCACTAATACTCATTTCAACCTGGTATTAGTTAATACTAGTATCAGAACTTAATACTCCCTTACGCCTGGTCGAGCGAATCCTTATTTATAAAACATTTTCCAACCCGTATTAGTTAATACTGGCTTATGTAAAATTTTTCATCAAAAAAATGACCCATCTATAGCTCTGGTTACTATAAACGTAAACAAATCCCAGCTGACTTCATTTTGCACGTTCAATGCATTAAGTTTTTTCAGATAATCTAACTTCTTTCGGGCTCTGATTGGCCACAGTTTTATATTTTCTTTTGATGCGTGACTTTTGACCAATCAGAGGCCAAAAAAAGTTAGATTATCTGATAAACTTAATTGCGTTGAACCCGAGCATTATGATTGTTTTTTTTGTGGTTTGCGGAAATTTTTCCAAAATGGATATTAAACAAAACAAAACAAGAAATATTAGTTTTCATTTATTAATTTATTTATCTCGTAGTTAAGGCGGAAAAAGAATTAAAATTATTCACAAAACCAAAATAATTTTACACTTTTCCTCCAAAAATTTGAACAAAATGACATTTAGACCTTAATACGACCTTAATCCTCCTTTAATACTCCTATGAACCAGTATTAGCTTAATCCGCCTCTAATACTGGTGTATTTTTTTTTTTTATAAATAAGGTTTGGAGTATTAGAGGAGTATTAAATTCGTAGTAACCCTAATCCGCCGATAATACGAGTTTATAAAGGGTGATTTTTTAAGAGCTTGAGAACTTTTTTTAAAAAAAAAACGCATAAAATTTGCAAAATCTGATCGGTTCTTTATTTGAAACGTTAGAGTGGTCCATGACATTTACTTTTTGAAGATAATTTCATTTAAATGTTGACCGCAGCTGCGTCTTAGGTGGCCCATTCGTAAAGTCCAATTTTGGGCAACTTTTTCGAGCATTTCGGCCGGAATAGCCCGAATTTTTCGGAAATGTTGTCTTCCAAAGCTGGAATAGTTGCTGGCTTATCTCTGTAGACTTTAGACTTGACGTAGCCCCACAAAAAATAGTCTAAAGGCGTCAAATCGCATGATCTTGGTGGCCAACTTACCGGTCCATTTCTTGAGATGAATTGTTCTCCGAAGTTTTCCCTCAAAATGGCCATAGAACCGCGAGCTGTGTGGCATGTAGCGCCATCTTGTTGAAACCACATGTCAACCAAGTTCAGTTCTTCCATTTTTGGCAACAAAAAGTTTGTTAGCATCGAACGATAGCGATCGCCATTAACCGTAACGTTGCGTCCAACAGCATCTTTGAAAAAATACGGTCCAATGATTCCACCAGCGTAGAAACCACACCAAACAGTGCATTTTTCGTGATGCATGGGCAGTTCTTGAACGGCTTCTGGTTGCTCTTCACTCCAAATGCGGCAATTTTGCTTATTTACGTAGCCATTCAACCAGAAATGAGCCTCATCGCTTTTGTCGATAAAAAAGCGGATTTTCTGCCAACTTTTCTAGGGCCCATTCACTGAAAATTCGACGTTGTGGCAGATCGTTTGGCTATTCATGATGAAATGTCAAAGCATACTGAGCATCTTTCTCTTTGACACCATGTCTGAAATCCCGCGTGATCTGTCAAATACTAATGCATGAAAATCCTAACCTCAAAAAAATCACCCTTTAAATAACTCTGTTAGGGTTTAACTTCATGTAATATGCAAGCCATGCATTTTCCCACGTTGTGTGAATTGGTGTTCACCTTGTCAAAGCGATCGCCACATAAACTCTTCCCTACTTTTTGAGAAGAGAGTTTAAACAGAACCGAGAAACTAAACAAACGGAATAAGGCCCGAAATAACGAATTTACAATGGACAACGACCTAGAGTTTATCAATCCCGTTAAAGTGGTCTACAAGCTACAACTACAGTGATGTGAAACTGGAGGATATTGAAATTGCAAAGAAATTGCATCTCGAAGATTTTCTAACTAACTAAATAACTGTTCTTAAAAAATAAATAAATGTAGTTCACGTTTCTAGTGCAAATGAATGTACCTTTCCTGTTATCGAAGACAACTCCTAATAAACTTTTAAACACGTTTTTCAAAGTTTAGACGATAGTGGTCTTAAAAGGCACGGAATCCAGGCTACAGAGAAGATATAACAGAGGCTCTTTATCCCTTTGATTTAAAAAAAATGAATGCAATTTGACAGCCCTGTTAGATACCTGAACTAGTCCCAGCAAAATTCTAGTGCTACTTCAGTTCTAGTTGAAAGCAAAGTTCAGGACGAGTTAAGGTTTCTCAAAAACGCTTAAGAACCACACCACAGGGCAAACCCAGGGCTTCAAACAACAAATTTACTGCAATGACATGCCGAGTACACCATTCAATCGATATAACTGTTTGTATCATGCGTTCTAAGTATCAAAACTAACGAACACTATTTTCTTTTCTATGCCTATGCTATAGAGAAGCAAAAGTTAATATTTTTTTTTTTTAAGTTTACAAAAACAATAATCTTATATATAAAAATGAATCGCAAAATGTGTTGGTAAGCGCATAACTCAACAACGCCTGGACCAATTTGGCCAATTCTTTTTTTGTTGTGTTTGTTATTGTCAGGAGAAGGTTCTTACGACATAAAAAATTTTAAAATTAATATTCCCACAGGAACGGGTTTGGGAACGGAAACTTAGAAACTACTAGACAGGTTTCTATAACGATTAAGGGTGCTATATTATACCCCTCCATCAGTAATTCAGGTTATATTTCATCCCTATAATCCCACGGGAACAGAAACGGGAACGAGAACCGAAACCTTAAAGTTACTTGACCGATTTCAAAAATTCTTTCAACTCTAGGATGTTACATCATCCCTCAGTCACAATGACTTATTAGTGGTTCCTGTCAAGGTTTGTTCCCCATATTCCCAAAGGAACGGAATTTTAAAAATTGCGCGGATATTCCGACGGGAACGGGTTTGGGAAAGGAAACTTAGAAACTACTGAAAAGATACCTGTAGCCCTTCCCCTTCCTGCATTAAGATTGCTACCCCTCAATTAGTAATTTAGATTATATTCCGTCCGTAAAGCTATTTCACCGATTTCAAAAATTCTTTCAACTCTACGATGTTACCTTATCCCTCAGTGACATAGACTTATATTTCACATATTTCCACGGTAACGGAAGATTCCCACAGGAACGGGGGCTGGGAACAGAAACCTAGAAACTACAGGACAGATTTCAAAAATTCTTTCGTCATTGGGATGCTACATAATGCCAAAGTGAAAACGGTTATTATTTTTCATCCCCAAGTTCCCACTTAAGCGGAAAAACGAGAACGGGAACTTTAAAACTACAGACCCGAGCAACGCCGGGTGGCTCAGCTAGTTAATAATAAATAGTTAAAAGCAAAAAAAGTAATAGTTGGTGTAGTTACGTCCGACGTAATTTTTTTAGAAAGTCCCAAGTTGAAAGTTGGACAAAGATTTAAGAGTGCTGAGGAAGAAACTTGTTGTATTTTAAATTATGCCAGATGTGTTAAAGAAGGAAACAAAATTAACAAAAAAAATCAAGTCACTCCATCAGTGTAAAAACGATCCAAAACGCTGAAAAAAGATCAACTGAACAGGCCAACTACCTTAAAACTCTGCGATTTACTCAAATTCAATTTTGTTGTGAATCGGTAGATTTAAATCTGCACTCCAAAGGAATGCGGTGAGATTAAAAATATGTGGAAGTCACCCTATAAGTAGTCACTCTATAAGTGTGTAATCCAAAGCACCAAACCACTTAGATATAAATTTCGTTGAACTGTTAATGAAATAAAAACAATTTTAAACGATCATATTTGTCCCAAACAATTTTGATATTTTTAAGCTCTGAGACAAAACAATGTCAAGCGTCAATTAGAGAACGGTGTGGTCGTTTGGAAAAACACGACCCAAGTTTCGTTTCAGGTTTAAGAAAAAAATTTTTTACGATTACTGAATCAAACGAAAGCCACGACCATACTTACTTTGCGGTACGCGGTAGTAAACAAAATTGTTTGATGAGGTAACATAATTATTTTTTGTAGTTACAAAAATCACAGGCGACGAATTCCGAAAATAGCTTTATTGCAAAGCCGAAAAAGAACATCATTTCACTGTCCATTTTCAAAAACTAGATCTAGGTTCGTATAAATTAACTATTTTACAATAGACAAAAGCAATTTTAGTACAATAATTTATTGAATTTTCTTCTCCAAATTCCTCGTCGTCGCCAGCTGTCTGTAGTTTCGAATGTTTTGTCAATTAGACTAAATATATACTAATTTCCTAATTGGACGTATTGTTTTTTCATAAGATTATTTTTATGTGTTAAAAAAAAAGGATTGTATTTTTCAAATTTCGTAATACATAATTTTATTATTCGTGTCATCTGATTGCAGTTTTAGTGAAATTGGAATAAGAAATTCCAATTATTTTGGCATCATTTTCATATCTGACTTCTTCTACCGTTCCCAGGACTTATTTCAATAAAAAAATTTCAATGAAAGTTTTAACCCCTTTCTTCCAAATAGAGCCAGAAGCGGGGTTCAGACTATCAAATTTGTTGGTCAAGCATCGAGTTTGTCAAACAAATTTGATAATGTGGCCGCTCATCAAGCGGCTTGTCAAATTTGTTGGATGGTTTTCAAATTTTTTTGATATTTTTGCAAGTTGGACAACAAGTTGGATTAATGTGAACGCTAGTCGTCAAACTTGGAAGAAATTTAATTTCAAAAATGTTTTCAAGTATGTAGTGCCTATCGCAGGGAAATAATATTTTTCTTTGTTCAATAGGTACATTGAAAGAGGAATTTATGATGGTGTCAGGTAGTGTACCTCGGAAGGCAAAATTTTTTTTTCTTTGTTGGGTTGATAATGAATTTTATGAGGGTTTTAGGAAGTGCACCTTGCAAAAAAAATGTTGGGCAGATTGAAAATGGATTTTATGAGGGTAATAGGTAGTGCACCTCCCAACGAAAAAATGTTTTTTTTTTGTTGGGCAGATTGAATATGGAGTTTATGATATTTTCAGGTAGTGGACCTCGCACGGAAAAAAATTTTTTCCTTGATGGGCACATATCAAAAAAATGCGAATTACGATAAATGGATAATATAAATAGTTTGGTAGCACCTTAATGTAATTATCATTTAATTACTATAAAGTAAAAGGTTGCTTTTGTTTATAGCTTATAATTTAAATTAAGGTTGAACTGACTCCAAGTATAGACAAGTGGTAAAAGTTAAATATAAAGTGTTCCAATCAGTGAATTAAATGGCTGTTACCGGAAACTGCGAGTTTTGGATTGAGTTTTTTGAAGTGTACAGAAGTTTTCCAGAGATATGGGATATAAAAAGCGAAGAATACAAAAATAAAACAAAAAAGTATAAGGCCTATGAAACTCTGATGGAAAAATTCAAAGAAAAGGAGCCCAACGCAACTGTGGAGATATTGAAAAAAAAAAAAATGCAATCCGCACAACATTTCGAAGAGAATTGAAAAAAGTTAAAAGTAGTGTGCGGTCTGGCTGCAGTGCGGATTCCGTTTACGTTTCAAACTTGTGGTACTTTAATAATTTAAAGTTTTTAATGGACTAAAAAGACATTATCGATGGGACTTCATCGATGGATCATTTCGAACAGAGTGACGTTGAAGAAGTAAGTAACATGTTGCAATTTTTTTTTTATTCCTACGGTTGGTTCGGGAGTGCCTCGGCAGCACTGAAAAACTTGCAAAAATTATCGCGAACCTTTTTAGCCGTAGTTGTAAAAAAAATATAATAATTTTACTTAATTTCAGGTTTCAACAGAAAATGAAAGAAGTACAACTAAAAAAAGGAAAACCAACACAAAAGTAGACCGCGACGAGCTTTTACGCTTAGTTGTGTCACACCTCGATAAAAGCAAAACGTTTCCGGATGAGGCTGATGCGTTTTGTACAAGTTGGGCAGTGCGTTTCCGGAAACTAAGCCCACAACAACAGCTTTACGCCCATAAAACAATAGAAGAAGTTCTATATAGAGCAGCGTTGGGAACATTAGATGAAAACTCTTATCTTTCGTTTATCCCATCTCTGGGAGTTAGAAATGAGCAACTAAGAAACGTACATCCATCATGCTCCTCATCACCTTTTGCACGTACTTTAACTCCACTGTACAACCCATCACCATCACCAGTTTTATATGAAGAGGGCTTAAGAGAAATTTTGCCAACATTAAAGAGCAACTACTCTCAGAAACCAGTCACGTTTTCGCGCTTTCATCAGGGCTATAAACCAACAGCATTTCACATGAGACTCAAGCCCACAATCCCAATTTGACCAAGAACAAGAAAACCATCAACCACAGCAACCAGAGCGCAACAAAATCAAGAATATCCACAACAACGACAACAACGACAACAACGTCAACCACTGGAAGAACGTCACTACCAGTCTGTTCAAGATTTTTGTTTATGGACAAAAATTTTAGTTAAAAAGAAATGTAAACACCTATAGAAATAAAATGTTTTCTATAACATCAATAAATTCTTCCAAGATTAATTTTATTTGACAAGTTCCAAGGATCACAGCACATAACGCAGATTTTGCAAAAGATGTGCCAAACCTTAAATCCAATCCAAAGATTTGTTCGTTGCTGAAAACCGAAGTCTAGTTGACAGTTTTTAGTTTGGAGAAATGCAATTCCTCATTTGCGTATTTTTCCATTGAATATGTGGATTAGATTCAATGCATTAAAAAGATTGAACAATGGAGACCATTTTTTTGAAAAAAAAGCGAAAGATCTGTGTGGAAAAACAATCGACGGGGTGTCATCAATGGGGTATGAAGTAGTTGAAATGGAATAAGTAAATAAAATACGTTTATTTATTTTTGAATTATTTGAAATAAATTTGAATTTAAATCCGATGTCTTGGAATCGATCCATATGAATGGAAATATTCGGAAAAATTATTTCTCACACCTTTTGCGACATTTGACGGATTACCATTTTTTGCCTGTTGTAATTATTCTAACATAGATCTCTGCATTTGCTGTGGAGTTTTCAATATCCGTACTGTTGATGTAAGAAGCTGAGCTTCTTTTCTTTAGAAAATTGTGAAGATAACAGATTGCCATCAGAATATCTGTGGTTTTTTCGGGACTCAACATAATTCTCGTCAGCAGCACTCGGAATCGAGATGATATAGTACCGAAAGCATTTTCAGCAATTCGGGGTGCGCGCGAAAGTCGATAATTATAATTTTCCTCTTCTGCTGAAAGTCCAGTGCTACTGCACGGTTTCATTAAATTTTCTTTTAATGGAAACGCGTCATCCGCCACCAAAACATGTGGCATGTCTTTGGGAACATTATAAATTTTTTCGGGGTTCGGAATTTTTAATTTGTCGTTTTCGAAATGCTCATAGAACTTTGTGTTAGAGAAAACACCACCATCCGAAACTCTTCCATTTGTTCCAGCTTCAACCATAATGAATTCATATTTTGAATTAACGATCGCCATTAAAACAATGCTATACATTTTTTTTGTAGTTAAAATAGTATGCTCCGGAATCCATTGGCTTTATTATGTTGATGTGCTTTCCGTTCATAGCACCGATGCTTACTTACTTACTTACTTACTTAGGTGGGCATTACAGTTCGGGGTGAACCTGGGCCTCAACCAACATCCTTCTATAACGACTTCGATTTCGGGCGAGCTCTCTCCAGTTTCGCACTCCAAGTCGGTTGAGGTCTTCATCCACTTGATTGCGCCACCAAGACGAGGTCTTCCCCTTCCGCGATTTCCCTGCAATGTGCTTTCGAACACCCGACGAGCCGGAGCGTTTGGGTCCATCCGCTCTACATGGCCCAACCATCGTAGCCTCGCGATGCGTACTCTTCTGGCTATGCCCATGTCCCGGTACAGCTCATACAGCTCGTTGTTGTATCTTCTTCTCCACACATTTCTTCGCATACGGGACCAAAGATCATTCGGAGAATTTTTCTTTCGAAACGACCAAGGGTTTCCCCATCTGCTTTCGATAAGGTCCATGCTTCCGCGCGGTAAAGCAGGACTGGGATGATTAAGGTCTTATACAAGGTTACCTTGGTTTTTCTGGAGAGGGTTTTGTTTCTCAATTGCCTTCTTAACCCAAAGAAGCAACGAAGCAAGAATAGCACCGATGCAGTGTGGGAAATTCCACTGCTCATCAAAACCTCTCGAAACTTCTTACCATCCAATTTCAGTAGTTGGTATCTGTTAAAGAAGAACAAAATAATATTTTATCTTTATTTTATTTGTAGAGCTTTATAGCAAAAACAACAAAAAGAAAAACCAACAGTGAAATTGAACTAAACGAGCTGCTGCGTATAGCAACCGCACATTTAACAAAACAAAATATTTAATTTTTCTTTATCTTTCAACACCTTTTTATTACTTACATTAATAAATTGTTTCAGAACTTTCCTTAAAACATAAAAACATAAACATGTTTCGATTATTATCAAGCCACTCAGAGTCGATTTTCCGATACGAGTACTGAATCTTAAATCAGAAAAGCTCCGCCCTGTCGCAAGAAATCGCAATGTGGCTGAAAGCCTTTCATTGGGAGAAATAGAGTCTCTCAGGTGCGTATTTTGTCGTTCTATGTGAGGTCGCACCATTTCCAACAATTCATTGTACGTTTGTGCCTCCATCCAGAGATAATTTTTTATAGTTATCAGGTGGAGTCAGTTTCAATTCGTTCAACAAATTGGATTGAATTGAATTGAATTTTTGGCGCTTTTTAATCCATTCCTTTTCCTTTTATTTTGTTGCTTGTTTTTCTGCTTGTTCATCGCACTCTATAATCACCAGAGCTGCTACAATAACGTCTGCCATGATCAAAATTCTAAAGAGAACTGATTATTTCCAAATTCGAAATTTTTTCAGGTAGTGCACTTGCACATCGTACGGAAATTGTGCACATTTATGATGTTGTCAGGTAGCTTACCTCTTTAGTTCCTACACACTGTCTTTTGTTTTTCTTGCTTTTCTAAAATTTCGTCCCAAAATTGCGCTGCTACTGCTATGTCCTTCATGGTTGAAATTCAGACCAGAATGAAGTTGGACAACTTGTTTGATGAGTGTGAACGCAATGAGTTTTTTCCATCCAACTTTTCATCTAACAAATTAGACAAATAAATTTGATAGTCTGAACCCCGCTGAGACATGGATGAAGTGGAACACATTTCGAGGCACATTACTGACTGAAAGTCTCTTAAATGCTAGTGAAATTGATTTTATTTATCATCATACGAAACTTAAACAATTTCTCTAAACCTTTCTTGAAAATTTAAACTCTGGTAGACATGTTGACAATATATCATCAACGTCTAAAACAGAATTGGAAATTGGAAACCTTGATATTGTTGGAGAGATTTTAAAGGGTCCTGAGTTTCAGTGGTCGGATTAAAAAAAAAAGAGAAGGGAATAAAGTAGTTGGAGAGATCAAAATCGATGCCATAAAGGTTTGAACACAAAAATATTAATAATTCCATACAATTTAATTATTTTGGACTATCAAAGGGATCTGGGTTTCAATGATTTTGATTTGATTTGATTTTGAGCTTATTGGTATTCAATCATTAGAAAACCGCCGTAAGATGTTCGCTATAAATTTTATAAATGATATTTTATCATACCATATAGATTGTCCTGCTCTATTATCGTTAATAGATCTATACGCTCCTTCACGAGAACTAAGAATTCGTACCCTATTCCGAAAAAATACTCATAGAGTAAATTATGCTTCTAATGAACCTATTACTCGCAGTGTTAGGGAGATTAATAATATTTCAAATAACATCGATTTCAATTTTCATTTGAGTAGAAACTCTTTTAAAAATATTTAAATATAAGTTTGTACTTTTTAACAAATTGAATTTTATAATGCCTTTATTTTAACATTTATTTTAGTTTTTCGTTATCTATCTGAGATTGTCAACTCTAATAGATATTAAATAAATAAATATATATAATTTTTCAGTGCTGATCTGTTATCGAACGCGAAAACACGCGCTGCGCTAAGTGTCTCAAAATTAAAAACTGTGCCTCTTCTTCCTCCACCCAAAAAATAAGAAAAAAAAATAAAACAACAATAAACCATTAATAAGTCAACTACTAGTTTTCCTTCCGTGCCTACGCAATAAAGAGAAATAAAAAAAAACTCTCATGCAAAAAAAGTTCTAGTGCAAAAATTATTCAGTGCTGAAAAAATTAATCAAAGCAAAAAAAAAGCCCGTCAATCGACCAAACACTTAGTGCATACCTCCTTATCTTCTCCTCCCCCACACCACTCTCGTAGTCTCAGTGACTGCACACATTTCTTCGATTTGATAATTTCTTATCTTATCTGGGTGGTGTGTGTACTGTGTAGTCAATGAGGCTGTGGGTTTGCTAGGCGAATAGTAAGATCAACGGTGTTGACCCCGTTGGTGAACCAAAATCAAATTGCTGGCTGGGCATAACACCGCTGGTAATTTGGTTAGGTTTTCTAATAAGATTTGCACTTGTTGATTTTACTTAGATAGCGTCTGCGTTCGATATTTTGTTTTGTTTTTGTGTTGTTTTGTGATGTCGGGTAAATTTCGGGTCGATTTTAGCAACATTAGGGGGTTGCAATAGTATGTTTATGCCGATTCCGTAATGGTGTACAGGCCTATCATGGTGTACAGGCCCAACTCTGGTATAAGAGTACACAATGACTATTCCGTCATGGTGTACAGACGATACGTGTACCAGGGTACACAGCAGGCACAGCCCTGCTATAAGGATACACATCTTTTTTAAAACAACGAATATTATACAAAAAAAAAGTGTCATGGTGTGCAGGCCGATTTATATTTTTTTGTCCCTTTATTGATGTTGGAACTTGGAAGTAAAAAAGGATATTTGGTCACCAACATGTTGGTTCTTTAAGAACTAAAAATAAATAAAAAACGATATAACTAGAACTTATGTGATAGTTTTTTTTTACGAATTTACAAAAGAAATTCTAGTATGGTAATAAAAAAACGGATATGAAGAAGTCATAAAAGGGATATTCCAAAAAAACTCGATCCCTTTACGATCATGTTTTCATGTTTGTCTCAAAAAAAAAAAAAAAAAAAATAGAAAAAAATTTTGAAAAAAAAAATATAAAAGGGGCATTTAGAAAACGTAATAGGACATTATGTTTTTGTGAATAAGACAATCAAGTTCGTTATTTTTGAATTTTTCTTTGAAAATCAGTTTTTTTTTAAATTAATAAACAATCAAGTTCGATTTTGTATTTTTTATACATATTTTTTTTTTGTGTTTTCTTTGCGAATTATATTTAAATTTTTAAAAATGTTTATTTGTGAAAATTGCGAAAAATAGTTCGTCCAAAAGTCGTCTTTGACAAGAAACATCAACCGTATCCATAGCGATGAAAAAAAAATCTTTAAGTGCAATATATGCGAGAAGGTTCTGTCGAGGAAAGACAGACTTGATGAGCACATTAGAAATAAACAATCAGCAGGAGCTGTTGTAATTAATGAAAGAAGTTTGAGAAAAAGGGAACATTCTCCTCAACCTTCAACATCTAGAGCGATTTTGAACAAAAAGCCTAGAATAATTGCTAATGATAATGACTATTGTTGTATCTGTGAAGAAGTTGTTGTTGAATGGAGCGAGCATAACGAAAAAGCTTTCCATAAGAACTTGAGTAAACTGCTCTTAAGTGAAAATGATGGATATGAACTGAAGGACCAAAATGAACATTCAGCAGGAGCTGTTGTAAGTAATGAAAGAAACTCTAGAAAAAGGGAACATTCTCCACAACCTTCAACATCTAGAGCGGTTTTGAACAAAAGGCCTAGAAGAATTGCTAATGACTATTGTGATATCTGTGAAGAAGATGTTGTAGAATGGAGTGAACACAATAAAAAAGCTTCTCATATGAGTCTAGTTGATGAACTGTATTCGGAAAATGGTGATGGAGGTTCTCCTCAAGAAAATGATGATGGAGGTTCTCTTCAAACTACATATTGTTACATCTGTGAGAAGGTTATCGAGCAAGGAAAAATGATCCATCATCAAAGAAAAGCTTCACATAGAGCACTTGCTATGCAGATTCTGACCGAGAATGTTAGTGTCATAAGTGGAGCTTTCAAAAATAGAATTAAGACCTATTGTATAAGGATTGCTGATGAATCAATTTTGGATGTTGATGTTTTGTTTGACCAAAATAAGTGCCTCATAAAACAGTTGCTGGAAAACGAGATTGGAATTTTAGGTTCATTGAAGCTAAACATTGAACTTTTCGGTGATTTTGTCAAGTCCAACAATAGTCCTGATGAACTGATTTCTGATGTGAAAAATATTCAAACAAAAATGTGTGTGGTGCTGAATGAAAATGATATTGATGGAAAGCTTCAACAATTTATTGACGAAATAAAAGCCAAATTAGAAGAATTTCAAGAAAAAGACAGCGGATAGGCTTTGTTATCATTTGTGCGAATTGAGATAAACATCAATAAATACCAACCTATTGGAGGATCATCGTATTTTGAACTACCAGCTCAAATAAGAAACAAAAAAGCATGCATAAACGTTCAAAACAATGATCAGTACTGTTTCAAATGGTCAATAATAGCTGCTCTCACAGTAAACATATCACATCCTGAAAGAACTATTTCATACCCATGTAAAAATAACATTGTTGACGAAACAATAGAATTATGTAACCAACTCATAAGCTTTAAAGACTTGCAGTTCCCTCTGGCTATAAAAGATGTTAAAATATTTGAAGAGAACAATCCTGAGATAAGTGTGAATGTATTTGGTTACGAGATAAGTAAGAAAACTAAAGATGTACAAATAATCGGTCCATTCTATCGTACACAAAAGGAAAAGAGTAAGCATATAAATTTACTCTTTTGTGAGAATGAAGATGGTCGAACTCATTATGTTTTTATTAAAAACATCTCACGCTTAATCAGTTCACAATTAACACAACATGAAAAGAAAAAACATTTTTGTAATGGTTGTCTACAAGCTTTTGCTAATGAAGATTCATTAAAGAAACACAAAAGCGAATGTTGTAAGATCGTTACAATAATGCCACAGGGAGATAAGACCTCATTAAAGTTTGAGAAGCATGGAAAGAAATTGGAAGTTCCATTTGTAGTTTACGCTGACTTCGAGTCTATTTTACAACCGATAAATCATCAACAGCCCAACCCGGATTTTTCTTCAACAACTGATGTACAACAGCATGTACCTTGCGCCTTTTCATATTTTATCAAATGCACATTTGATGAAAAGTTCAACACTCAGAAAACATTTGTTGGTAAGAATTTAAATATGAATATAATAATATTTCTCAATATACATATTTATAATTTTCCATTTTTTCTGTTTTAGGTGAGAATTCGTCAGACAAATTTGTAGAAATGTTGGTGAAAGATGTGACGAATTTATTCCAGCAAGTCATCAAGAATCCAAAACCGATGCCCATGTTGACCATAGCCGAGGATTTCAGACAAAGACATTCGCCAACATGTCATATAATGTAAGAATAGTTTTAAGATTTCAGATTTAAGGGTAAGGGATCATTGTCACTTCACCGGGTTGTACAGAGGACCCGCCCACGATCATTGTAATTTAAATTTTCAAATACCAAAATTTTTCCCCATCTTTTTTCATAATTTTTCGGGGTATGATTGTCATCTCTTTATAAAAAGACTTTCTACGATCAACGGAGAAAATTTAAATTACTCCATTGAACAAAGAAAATTATATTTCTCTTTCTAAACGAATTTATTTAAATGTAAATCACAGTTTTGAGATAAGATTTTTAGATTCAATTAGGTTTCTTCAGTCAAGCATCGCATCTTTAGCAAAGAATTTATCGGCTAATGATTTGAAAAATACTAAAAGTGTTTTCCAAGACAATGTGTCATTTAATTTAATGCAAAGAAAAGGTGTATTTCCTTATGATCATTTAGATTCTTGGGAACGATTTGAAGAAACCTCTTTACCCTCTAAATCAAAATTTTATAACAAAATGATTGATGAAGAATGTTTAGTTGAGGACTATAAACATGCTCTTAATGTATGGGATCACTTCAAGTGTAAAAAACTTGAAGATTATATGGTTCTTTATCTTAAGAGTGATGTGCTTTTATTAGTAGATATTTTTGAAAGTTTTAGGAAACTTTGTATTTCAATTTATGAACTTGATCCTTGTCATTATTTTACAGCTCCTGGGTTATCATAGGACGCTATGCTCAAAACAACTAATATTAAGTTAGAGCTTTTAACTGATGTCGATATGTAAAATTTTTTTAAAACTGGAATTAGGGTTGGTTTGTGTCAATGTAGTCACAGAAATGCTGTAGCTAATAATAAATACATGTCAAGCTATAATCCAAACCTAGCACCGGAATACTTAATGTATCTTGATGCTAATAACTTATACGGATGGGCTATGTCACAACCCTTACCATATGGTAATTTTCAGTGGGATAATCCTCAGATTTATACATCTGAATACATCTCCAACATTAAAGGTGATAATGTAGGATATGTATTGGAAGTAGATTTAGATTATCCATCGAGTATTCACGACTCACATAACGATCTCCCATTTTGTCCTGAAAATATAGCCACCCCAGGTTGTAAAATTCCTAATTTAGTTGCGCACTTGAATTCAAGGAAAAATTTCAAAATTCACTTAAGAAATTTACAGCAATGTATTTCCCAGGGATTAGTTTTAAAAAAAGTACATAGAGTCATGAAGTTTAGTCAGTCGAACTGGCTCCAAAAATATATTTCACTGAACACCGAAAAAAGAAAGGTTGCCAGGAATAAGTTTGAAAAAGACTTTTTCAAGTTAATGAACAATAGCGTATATGGTAAGACCATGGAAAATGTTGAAAAGCGTAGAAATGTGAAGATTGTCACAGAATGGGATGCGCATAGAAACCAATTTTCAGCAAGAAAGCTGATTGCGCATCCCAATTTTCATAGTAGTAGCATATTTACACCGAATATGTGTGCTATTGAGATGAAGAAAGGAAGTGTTGAACTAGATAAACCAATTTATTTAGGTTTTGTCGTTTTAGAACTCTCAAAGTGGTTAATGTATGATTTTCATTATGATTACATGAAGCCAAAATTTAGCAATAAAATTCGTTTGATCTACCTATATGGATACAGACTCTTTTATCTATTCCATATTTACAGACGACTTTTATGCTAAAATCTATGATGATGTTATTAATCCTGAGAGATCCAGGTTTGACACTTCTGATTATCCGGTGAATAACATTCATAATTTCCCTTTAAATAATGGCAAGGTGATAGGACTTTTCAAAGATGAAAATAATTCGAGGATTATGACTGATTTCGTAGGACTAAGGGCTAAATTATATTGTTTTGGGATTGATACCGGTGAAGTGACAAAAAAAGCAAAAGGTATCAAAAAATATATAACAAATAATTAAGAATTAAGAGATTATAGAAATTGTTTAATTAAGAAACGTGATATTTATAGAAATATGTATATATTTAGAAGTAAGCAGCATATAATGTACACTCAAATGATAAATAAAAAAAACCTTGAGTTGTAATGATACAAAAAGGTTTATATGTGAAGATGGTAAAAGCACCTATGCTTGGGGTCATAAAAATATACCACATATTTAAAATTTAAATTCATTACAACTCAAGGTAATAAAAAAAAATATAACAATGAATTGGCATTTTTTTTTTTCAAATTTTAATAAAAAAAAAATATTTGTATCTTCAAAAATAAGAAATCTATGACAACGTTAAAGTAGCATAAAAAAAAGGAGTCTCTACAGTGTTTCTATCTCATATTAAAAAAGAAAACAGGTACCAAAGCATCCTTTTGAATTTCTTAATATTAAAAAAGAAAACAGTTACCAAAGCATCCTTTTGAATTTCTTAGCGATTGATTCTCAACACACACACACACACACACACACACACACACACACACACACACACACACACACACACACACACACACACACACACACACACACACACACACACACACACACACACACACACACACACACACACACACACACACACACACACACACACACACACACACACACACACACACACACACACACACACACACACACACACACACACACACACACACACACACACACACACACATGGAAGAGATAAAAATATATCTCTTTTTTGAATTGTTAAAGGATCTTTTGTAAGTATTTTTAACTGCCGATCTTATTAAATTCTTTTTTACACATTAAGTCTATCACACATAGTAAAATCTTTTTCATGTATATTGGTGTGACTCTTTAAAGGATATTTTTCGTGGGCGTTATCTAATATTTTTCTTTCAAATTCTATTCGAACCAATGAGAACTAGATTTGATTTTTACAGTGTTTTTGTGAAAGTCTATTTTAGTAGTAGTAGTAGTATTCAATTATTTTTTTCCTGTATAAAAGATGATGAGATGACCATTATTAGAATAAGAAACAATTATACTTCCAAATAGTAAATATCATGAAGATTTTGAACGAGCAAACTCTTGAAGCATTTCTGTTAGAAATGAAAGCCGAGGAGATGGAGGTCGAGAAGAGGAGGAGGCCTATCCAAATAGTTATACCAACAAGTAGGATGCCATGGATCCTCATCAGAGATAATGAAGGACCACCAGCACCACTACCAACCCCTTACCAACTACCACCATGGATGATGTCAATAGGAGTAAAACCGGTTCAAAGAGTTGAACCAACGAGGAGAATTGGACGGATCGAATTTGAAGAGATGGAGGAAGATTTCTATCACGATTTCGACGAAGATTAATCACTACCACCACTACCAATCCCGAGACCGTTTGAAGAGATGGAGTAAGATATCTATTACGACGAAGACGATGAAGATGAATCACTACCACCACTACCAATCCCGAGACGATTTGAAATACCACGGCCGATGCTGGAAATTTTACCAGAGGTGGAAAGTGAAGATGACGAAGATGATGATGAACTCGAGTTTATGGGCCAGGATGTGGATCAATTCCCAATGCCGATGTTGGAAATTTTACCAGAGGTGGAAAGTGAAGATGACGAAGATGATGATGAACTCGAGTTTATGGGCCAGGATGTGGATCAATTCCCAATGCCGATGTTGAAATTTGAAGAGATGGAGGAAGACGAGGAAGTACCACCAGCCCCAAGGTGGCATTATATATTGTGAAAAAAAAAATTTTTTTATGTTAACAAAATTTTATTTTATACGTTTATTAGATAATCAAAAATAATTGTATATTTAAAAAGAAAAAAACCAATTTTTTTTTTTTCAAATTCTCTCTTGGTCGTAAATTTTTCTTATTTCTAATTTAACTAATTTAACAGATCTTCCCATTGGACCTTTGTATATGATACAGTACGATGCTGTTTTCATATTTATGTTTTCTATTGCCTTGTCAGTTAATTTGTTGTAGCGGGCTGGAAGGAATACCTACGAAAGAAAAATAATATTAAAACATTGAAACAAAATAAAATGGAAAGAAAATGATAAATAAAAAAAAATTGTTTACTTACATCGTTTGTACCTAGATCAATAACTAATTGCGTTCCAAATTTCGTTTGAATTCTTCTCATGCTTAGTATCGGAAAGCAATGATTTTGCTCCAAGTTTTTTATATTAATCAGAGTATTAAAACTGTTTTCAACTTCAATTTTTTGAATTTCTTTTTCAAATTCTTGAGACATGGTTTGATAATAATGACTTCTCAGACTAAAATAATATAATTTCATCTCAAACAGTTGAATTTATACGTATTTTTTTTTTTGTTCTCTCTTTTTTTATCTTCTTAGGGAGAAGTTTGTTCATGTTTTTTCCTTCTTTCTTAGTTTTATTTTTATTTGTTTCTTTTTCTAGAAAAAAAAAACAGATTCTTGTTGTAACAGATGTTGTAACAGATGTTGTAACAGATGATTCTCATAATTCATGTATGACAAGTGTGTTCATGTTTTTTCCTTTCTTAATTTTATTTTTATGTGTTTCTATTCCTAGAAAAACAGATTCTTGTTGTAGCAGATGTTGTAACAGATGTTTCTCATAATTCATGTATGTTTTCGAACTTCTCCAGTTAAGGGACTGTACTCAATAATGCGATCATGTATGATCATGCAATATACTGAAGTATTTGGCGGTACAGCTACGTTTGTTTTGATTTCAAGTTTCACATCTACAGGAGCCGATTTGATAGACTCATTTTGGCGGGAACAATCAATTACAATAATTGGAGCAGTTTCCTTATACTCCTTACGTGACAATAATGGTTGCGATTGTTTGTTGTAAAAGGATTGTTGAAATCGAATGTACATATCATAGAGAACAGCATATCTGCCGGTCGTAAAATCAGCATTCAAATCTTCACGAGGATATGACTCAGAGTTTAAATGTACCTTAACATTTCTCAACGTGCAGTGGTCAAATTTGCTAGCATCTTTATCTTTTTGATTTTTTCGGTTCGTTTGTAGTCCAATTACAATATATCTAGGTTTTTCGAGTTGATTTGATGTTATAATTGTCCATATATGATCGGTTGCAGCTGAAAGTGTTGGATATTCATACATTTCTCAGTTTCTAAAATGAATTTGAATGGGTTTTGATTGTATTTGTTTAAGTAAGGTAAGCTTATCAGCATCCGAAACATTCTCATCAGTTCGAGTGCGTATTAAAATCAATTCATGTCTTGCATTTGTTATAATCCGTTTATAATCTTCAGCAAATCCAAGTAAACTTGAGGTACACAAAAGTTGAAAGTACCAGATGAAGTCAAAATGGTGTATTTTCCATACCATGAGGCATTTTGAAGATATCTGCTTTCATTCTCATTTAAGGATACATCGTTTTTTAATGTAGTTGTAATACCCACATTTTTATTGTATTCAATATCCAGACCATTTAATTCATAATGAATGACCTCAAAAAGAAAGGCCATAGCATTATTGCATTACTTCCATCAAATTTTTTTTGGGTTCCTTCAATGTATATATAACTTTCGCTGGGCAGAATACCTTAGCCTTAGCCTTATACGCGCCCACGCCCCCACAGAAGAGAAAGACGACGATTCCAAAGACTGTTTCTACGAGCTTCTCGAAGAAACGTATGAGCAGTGCCCTAGACACGACGTGAAAACCGTTCTTGGCGATTTTAACGCAAAGCTAGGGAAGGAGGACATCTTTGGAAACACAATCGGTAAGCATAGCCTCCATGACAAAACCTCCGAAAACGGACTGAGGCTAATCGATTTTGCAGCGGGGCTGAATCTTGTTGTAAGTAGTACGCGCTTCCCGCATCTCAAAATTCATAAAGGCACATGGCGATCCCCAGATCAATTAACCGTCAACCAAATTGACCATGTTGCGATCGACGCAAGGCACTCTTCCAGTGTGCTAGATGTCCGAACTTTCCGAGGGGCCAACTTTGACTCGGACCACTAGCTTGTTGTAGCCAAGGTGCGAATGAGGATATCTTGTTCACGACCAGCGCGAACTAACGCTGTGAAGAGATATGACGTCGGAAAGCTACAATCGCAAGAGATTGCCAATGCCTTTTCCAATCGAGTGTCCCTTCAATTATCCTTGAATCCCATGCCGCCAGCATTAAACATTGAAGACCAGTGGCAGCAATGCCAAGAAGCCATCAGAACCGCTGCCTCTGAGGTTCTGGGTTTCACTCGGAAACCAAAACGAAACCCATGGTTCGATGAAGAATGCAGGCAGGCAAATGCAGCCAAACAAAGAACACGACAAATGCTTATGCAAACACGAACAAGGGCTGCTTACGATCAGTATAACGAGATTAACAAGGAGAGAAGGAGGGAAGAACACCGACTTCTCAAAAAGAAAAAGAAGCAGCATGAGAAGCGCTCGTTTGAGGAAATAGAGAGGTGCCATGACAGGAACGAGATTCGGAAGTTTTACCAAAAGGTAAAAAGATCCTGCCAGGGTGGCAAACCCCGAACTCAAGCCTGTAAAGACCAGCAGGGAAACATAGTTATAGAGTCACAGTCGCTACTGAGGATCTGGAAAGATCATTTCTGCAGACTGCTTAGCGGCGATGAAGACACAAATTCCGCTATCAGGCAGATTGCCCCATTCAGCTTGGACGATGATCAAGAATGCCGTCCTCCCGACCTAGAAGAGGTTAAGCTTGCCATATGCAAACTTAAATCAAATAAGACTGCAGGTGCAGATGGCCTTGATGCCGAACTTTTCAAGGCAGCTGGAGATCAGTTGGAAAGGAGCATGCACCAGCTGATCTGCATGATATGGTCGAAAGAAAGCATGCCCGATAAATGGAACCTCAGTATCGTATGCCCGATCCTAAAGAAGGGAGACCCTCACAATTGCGCCAATTACGGAGGGATAAGCCTCCTTAACGTCGCTTATAAGATCTTGTCTGCTGTAATATGTGAACGTCTGAAACCCCACGTCAACAGCTTGATAGGTCCTTATCAATGTGGTCTTAGACCAGAGAAGTCCACAATAGACCAAATTTTCACATTACGGCAGATCTTGGAAAAAACCCGAGAACATAATATCGATATTCACCACCTCTTTATCGATTTCAAGGCCGCGTATGACAGTATTTACAGAGACGAGCTGTACATAGCCATGTCTAGTTTCGGCATCCCTGCAAAGCTCGTACGACTATGCAGGATGACTTTGGAGAATTCACGCTGCTCCGTCAAGGTCGGAAAAGAACTCACCGAGACCTTTGATGTCGAAAAAGGCTTTAGGCAAGGCGGCAAACTGTCATGCGATTTCTTTAACATCATACTTGAACAGATTGTAAGAAACTCAAACGTCAACACCAGAGGAACAATCTTTCAAAAGTCTGTACAATTACTCGCCTATGCAGACGATATTGACGTAATGGGAAGAAAAAAGCGTGATGTCATAGGTGCTTTTGTGAGTATTGAAACAGAAGCAGCAAAAATGGGTTTGATGGTTAATGAGGGCAAAACGAAGTATATGCTGTCATCAAACAAGGACACAGAACATCGACGAATTGGACAAAACGTCACAATAGACAGACATAACTTCGAGGTAGTACAGGACTTCGTCTACCTAGGATCCGCTGTAGACACGGACAACAACATCAGTGCGGAGATCAAACGGAGAATAACTCTTGCCAACCGTTGCTACTTTGGGTTAAGAAGGCAATTGAGAAACAAAACCCTCTCTAGAAAAACCAAGGTGACCTTGTATAAGACCTTAATCATCCCAGTCCTGCTGTACGGCGCGGAAGCATGGACCTTATCGAAAGCGGATGAGGAAACTCTTGGTCGTTTCGAAAGAAAAATTCTCCGAATGATCTTTGGTCCCGTATGCGAAGACAATGTGTGGAGAAGAAGATACAACAACGAGCTGTATGAGCTGTACCGCGACATGGGCATAGCCAGAAGAGTACGCATCGCGAGGCTACGATGGTTGGGCCATGTAGAGCGGATGGACCCAAACGCTCCGGCTCGTCGGGTGTTCGAAAGCACATTGCAGGGAAATCGCGGAAGGGGAAGACCTCGTCTTAGGTGGCGCAATCAAGTGGATGAAGACCTCAACCGACTTGGAGTGCGAAACTGGAGAGAGCTCGCCCGAGATCGAAATCGTTATAGAAGGATGTTGGTTGAGGCCCAGGTTCACCCCGAACTGTAATGCCCACCTAAGTAAGTAAGTAAGTTTATATTTTCGTTGTTTTGAATTACTTAAGTTTTCAATAGTTTTTGTCATTGCATAATGGCAATGTTTGTGTTCATATTTATACCTTTGACCCGAAATGTTTATAATTTTGTTGATTAAATTTGGTATCATTTATCTATTTTTTTTGCAATTTAACTATTATTATTTGTATGTATAATAAAACTAAAAACATGCTTAAATGTTAGTTTGATTTTTTGTTCATGGGTTAAAATTTCTTCAAACTTGATGGGAAATAAAACCACACAGATATTTTGGGACTTATTTCCCACCTTGCATGGGAATTAAGTCCACTTTACCAAAGTGTGTTTATTTCCCACTAAATGGGAAATAACTCCATCAGTGGACTTATTTCCCGTGGACTTATGTCCAAATCAGGGGTGTTGCAGATATTCGCATCCGCATCCGCAATCGCGGATTATTCGCATTGATTTCAACATCTGCATCCGCATCCGCATCCGCATCAATTTATGCGGAGTTTATGCGGATGTGATTCAAAGTTTTTTTACTTACTATCTGCACACAGTTAGAAAGCAAAGAGAAACTATTCGGTTTTTTCATTTTTTCCAATGTACGCAATAACGTATTACAGAAATCCATTTGAAAAAAAAAAAACATAGCTAGTGAGTGTTGTTTTCATACTAAGAGTCGACAAGAAAATATGGCAAATACCAACACACACTGAAGCGAAATTATTTTTTCTTCTTGTCGATTTCTGTTTCTTGTTTTGTTCTATTTCTGTTAGGTGTGTTTTGCGTCTGACTCTCCCACGAAGTCACCAAATTCAAAAAAATCAAAAAAACAGAAAAAAGATTCAGAACCAGGAACTTCCGGGTTGTGTGTCGAGGCTTGCTTTAAAAGCGATATGGCGATGATGCTAAATTCATCGAGTGAAGATGATGGTGAAGCAGAATCTGACAACGCAAGTCCCGAAACGCTTCTTCGAAGAGAGATAGCTACTTATCGTAATAAAAAAAGACTGGATTTGGATAATAATCCCCTCGATTGGTGGAAAACTAATGAAACAGATCTTAAAACACTCTCCAAAATTGCACGCAGGTATTTGTCACCTCCACCTGCTAGTGTTCCCAGCGAACAGCTGTTTAGTGGAGCTGGTTTAATCTACGATCCATTAAGAAACAGATTGGAGTCTGAGAAGGCTGCAATATTATTATTTATCAAATATAATTCACCTATTTTTAATTTTAATTATTAAACCATTTTCTTATTCAGTAACACAATGAAGTACAATACATTTTTATTTTTATTTTTAAATAAAAAAAATTTAAAATTGTTAAATTTTCATTCATTTATGTATTTAAAATGATATATATTTCGCAAATTCTAAGATCCGCATCCGCATCCGCATCTGCGGATATTAGTTTCCTAAAATCTGCATCCGCATCCGCATCCGCGGATGTCAAAATTTGCACATCCGTAACAACCCTGGTCCAAATACAAAATCTCAATCACATTAAACGCTATGAATTCAGATACCTCTGAAACGGTCGGTTTTTTCTTTGTTTTCTTAAGTTCTAATAACTTGAAATCGTCCCAAAAATCAAATCATTAACTTTACGTCTAGAGGTAGACGAAGACATTTTCGACTTAATTATTTGTTAATTTAGTAAATTATGAGCGTTGTTTCAGCATGTTTTAAATATCAATTTATATTGTGTATGCATTGTGGCAGTGCACAGAATTTTTGTTTTGCCGACGGGAAATCGACTTTTTTTTCGATGTTCCTTTTGAACGTCATGTAGAGATGATTTTAACAATATTGTGTTTTATAATTTGATTTTGTAGCTTAAGTGTTTTAGAATAAGTTGTGCTTAGTTCTTTTATATTTTTAGTTTAATCTCTCATCTGTGCTGTTGACTTTTTGCTCGTAGTTTTTTGTGAAAATTGTTTTGCATTTGTATTTTGTTTTTTAATTAAAAAATTAATGTGTCTGGAAATAAAAACGCTGTTCAAATAGTAGTTCGGGAGTGTCCGCTTCGCGAAATGTTAAAAAACAGTGAAGTTCAAAGTGAAGTTAATTATCATTCATCAAACTCAAAAATTCTGATTGTTGATGGCCGTCCGTTCGTGTTTTTTAAAGTTGCCAGTGGACTTTGTCAAATGCATTTTGCCGACGGCATTTGACATGTCGCGATGTTGATTTGTTATTTGCGATGTGGATCGTGTTAATTTCTTTTTTTTTGTTTTTAAAATGGCAGGTGCATTTGTGGTTTTTGCATTATTGCCGATAATTATTTGTTAATTTAGTAAATTATGAGCGTTGTTTCAGCATGTTTCAGCATGTTCCAAAAAAATTTTAAATCCCATCCTTTACTTGTGGTGCATTGGTGTTCCTTTTGAACGTCATGTAGAGATGATTTTAACAATATTGTGTTTTATGATTTGATTTTGTAGCTTAAATGTTTTAGAATAAGTTGTGCTTAGTTCTTTTATATTTTTAGTTTAATTTCTCATCTGTGCTGTTGACTTTTTGCTCGTAGTTTTTTGTGAAAATTGTTTTGCATTTGTATTTTGTTTTTTAATTAAAAAATTAATATGTCTGGAAATAAAAACGCTGTTCAAATAGTAGTTCGGGAGTGTCCGCTTCGCGAAATGTTAAAAAAACAGTGGAGTTCAAAGTGAAGTTAATTATCATTCATCAAACTCAAAAATTCTGATTGTTGATGGCCGTCCGTTCGTGTTTTTTAAAGTTGCCAGTGGACTTTGTCAAATGCATTTTGCCGACGGCATTTGACATGTCGCGATGTTGATTTGTTATTTGCGATGTGGATCGTGTTAATTTCTTTTTTTTTGTTTTTAAAATGGCAGGTGCATTTGTGGTTTTTGCATTATTGCCGATAATTATTTGTTAATTTAGTAAATTATGAGCGTTGTTTCAGCATGTTTCAGCATGTTCCAAAAAAATTTGAAATCCCATCCTTTACTTGTGGTGCATTGGTGTTCCTTTTGAACGTCATGTAGAGATGATTTTAACAATATTGTGTTTTATAATTTGATTTTGTAGCTTAAGTGTTTTAGAATAAGTTGTGCTTAGTTCTTTTATATTTTTAGTTTAATTTCTCATCTGTGCTGTTGACTTTTTGCTCGTAGTTTTTTGTGAAAATTGTTTTGCATTTGTATTTTGTTTTTTAATTAAAAAATTAATATGTCTGGAAATAAAAACGCTGTGCAAATAGTAGTTCGGGAGTGTCCGCTTCGCGAAATGTTAAAAAACAGTAAAGTTAATTATCATTCATCAAACTCAAAAATTCTGATTGTTGATGGCCGTCCGTTCGTGTTTTTTAAAGTTGCCAGTGGACTTTGTCAAATGCATTTTGCCGACGGCATTTGACATGTCGCGATGTTGATTTGTTATTTGCGATGTGGATCGTGTTAATTTCTTTTTTTTTTTGTTTTTAAAATGGCAGGTGCATTTGTGGTTTTTGCATTATTGCCGATAATTATTTGTTAATTTAGTAAATTATGAGCGTGAGCATGTTTCAGCATGTTCCAAAAAAATTTGAAATCCCATCCTTTACTTGTGGTGCATTGGTGTTCCTTTTGAACGTCATGTAGAGATGATTTTAACAATATTGTGTTTTATAATTTGATTTTGTAGCTTAAGTGTCTTAGAATAAGTTGTGCTTAGTTCTTTTATATTTTAAGTTTTAGTTTTGTCTGCGTTTTTGCAGCACAGCATTTAAAGATTGACTGCATTGATTGCCTTTCATGCAATTTTTAGTTTATAAATTATTATTGTTATTGAAATAAAGATGGTTTTAACAAGATGCTTGTGTGATTTATTTTCCTTCTGAACGGCTTTCAGGTGTTTTTAAGGATGTGTTTTGATGGGTTTTAAACAGCTTTACAGTATTTTTAAAGATGGGTTGATTGCTGTTTGAATTCGTTGATGATTTGATGTAACTTCATTTTGTACAGATGTGTTGATTGTTGTGTTGACTATGGTTAATGATCTTTCGTAAAAAAAACACTTTAACCAGTTTATTATTATTTCTTTGTTTCTTCAGCGAATGTCTCGGTGAAACGATTCCTGTTCATTATTGGTTTTTTTTTTTTGTTACTTCAGCGAATTTTCGGTGAAGAGATTCCTGAAGCGATGGGGTTTGAAATTCGTTTGAAATCTCCGTTCGCGTTCAATTTATGAAGTAATGATAAGTGAGTTTTCGTAGAAAGACTCTGGTATCATGTTGTTCAGCTTTTGAGGTGGACTTTAATTAAGCCTTGAGTGTTTTATCTTGAGACAATGATGTTATCTTCGGAGAAGATAATGGTAACAGCAAGTTGGTATACTGTTGTTGATTCGGGTGAATCCAGGGGCGTTGTTTTAGGTTTTTGAGGAATCTTTGAGGAAGATGCAGGCACCATCAGCTAAGGTTGGTGTTGACTCGTTTGCTGAATCCAGGGGCGGTATATTTTTGAGGTTTTTCAGGTAATTCTTCGGGGAAGAGATATAATTCAGAAGAAATTGATTCTTAATGAATCCAGGGGCAGTGTATAATGGTTTTTTTTGTAATAGTTTACGGTTCACGTTCAAGTTTTGAAGCAATGACAAGTGAGGTTTTATTGAAAGACTCTGTTATCATTGATGGTTTGTTGCTCAGTTTTGAACGAAGTGGTGATGCGTTTGTTGAAGCCTGCAAAGGTACTCAGAACGCCACTTAAAGCTCAGAATGCCACTTCTTCCAGAATTGGTCAGCCAGGACCTGAATTCTCTTCCAGCGTTCTAAGTAGGTGATGTTAAGGGTAAGTTTCCCTTGCCGTACGGCATGAATTGGTTCTCCGATGAGAAAGTGAGCGGGAGTTAAGACGTCCAAATTGTCTACGTTGTCGGTCAGTCTCGAATTGAGACATGCTTCTTCTTGTGTTAGAAGCGTCGCGAGCTCGGTGAGTATCTCATTTCCAACAACACGTTTGATGTGGTACTTGACCAATTCCACACCTGCTTCCCATAACCCTCCGAAATGGGGAGAAGCGGGAGGAATAAAATGCCATTCTGTACCGTGGTTTGACAGTTCTTCCGCTACTTCCTTCCAGCAATGCTTTGCGTTCTCCAATATTCTGCCTAGCTCCGCGTTAGCACCAACAAGATTTTTTCCGCAATCATTGTGCAGCCTCCTGCATGTACCTCTACGTCTTGTAAAACGTTTGAACGCTGCTAATAATCCCTTGACTTTGCGGCAGTTGGATGCAGACCTGAGATATCTAGTAATCTTCCGGATCACTCGTAACAGGTTCGAGAATTTTTGCACCACATCGAGTATCCTGTTATCCTCCGCGCTCATCTGTACGGCATGCGTTTGAATTGAGCGCTCCTCTTCGGCAGTTGCAACCTCTTCAGCTTCCTGGAAATTTCGTACTTCCGACCCTAAGTCCACGAACTGCGTAAAAGTTCGGACATGAACCGCGGTTTCGGTCGGAACTTTTCCAAAAATTATCCAGCCGAGTTGTGTTTTTTGGGCCACTGGACCTTGGCCGTCTTGACTCCGTTCTATCTGTGGAAATCTGTGTGTGGGTGAAAACGTCGCTTCCAAGTAGTAGGTCCACCGGAGCAGGTAAAAAGAAAGTGGGATCTGCTAAACAGAGTCCCTCTAAATGTTGCCATTTCTTTGGTTCGATTCGGTGGGCTGGAAGATGCCCAGTCAGTGACTTGAAAACCAGTGCTTTTACAGCACCTCAAACGCCGAGTGTTGCGACGCAAGCGTTAAATCGACGCTGCTATGTGTTATGCCACTGCTGACCAAACCCAACCCACTTACTCTCGCCACGGTCTGACACCGTTTTAAGTTCAGCAATTGTGCAGCTGCTGCTGTTATAAAAGTGGCTTCTGATCCTGGGTCGACCAGAGCTCTTAGACAATGGAAACTTCCATCTGCTGCCATGACTTTGACAACGGCTGTTGCCAACAAAACCTTCGCCGATGCACAGCTGCCTGCTGACGCATGGAAGGTGTTTAAACGACCGCTCGACCGCTCGAGCTAGCTCTGCCGTCCATATGGAACTCAGGCGCGTCTGGGTTGACGGAGACCTGAGTAGCGGTGAAATCTGTTAGTCTTCTGGGCTGGCTAGGTTGTGGTGGTGTACTGATGTGCAGCAAGGAATGGTGGCGCTTCGAACAAAACGTGCGATTTTTGTCGCTTGGGCAGTTTGAGGCGAAATGACTGTACCCCAGACAGTTATTGCACACCTTTGCCGTCTTAACTACCTGCGCGCGACTTTGCACATCCATATTCAGGAACTTCTGGCACTTCCTCAGTGAGTGTTGGCTCTGGTGGCATACCTTGCACACAAACTCCGTTCTGGCAGCCGTCTTCACGTGAAACACCTTCCGCACCTCCGGACCGGTTGGTCTCCGTACATCGTTCCTGAAAGAACTTGGTTGCGCAGTTTCTCCACTCACTCCTTCCAAAGTCGTGAAGTGTGCTTCCAAAAACTCCAGAAAATCGTTCCAGCTTGGCAACTCTTTCTGGTTCCCCAACTTCTCTTCCCACATCTGCTGCAAATTACCAAGTAACTTGTTGTATACGATATGCACCAATATAACATCCCATTTATCCACAGGTACATCCAGGTTCCTGAGTGCATGGATGCACTCTTGCGAGGTGAATATCACCTCCTTCATCTCATCAACAGACTCCTTAACAAGGCACTTTTGGCTAAAAAGTAATTTTAGTTGCGCATTTACTAAGACACGCTTGTTGTCGTATCGCGCCTTTAATAACTCCCATGCCTTGTCAAAATTACCCGCGACACAGGGTAAATGCTGGAGCAAACGATCCGCCTCGCCTTCTAAACTGGACTTCAAAAAGTGCATCTTGTCGATGTCCGTTAAGTTCTTGTTAGATCACACCAGGGAATCAAATCGATCGTGAAACGACCGCCATTTTGTATATTCCCCACTAAACTTAGGGAGATCAATTTTTGGTAACCTCACTTCGGTACGAACCATACCTGACTGGCCTAAACTCTGATCAGCTTGACCTGCTGCCATCGCTGACGTTGCAGGAACCGAAGACAAACTCTCCAACAATTCTATTAAATCAGACCTATAATCTATGTACGTATCGTTGATTTTATCATAGACCTCAAAATAATCGTCTTTTTCTATTTCAGCTTCCAACTTTGAACCCCCAACAACGTTCTGGTGGTAAATTTTTGCTGAAGCCATATTTTCTTCAAGCAGGGCTAAGCGACTACTCGCAATTGCACGCGTACTACGTGCTTTGGGCTCTTTCTTGAAGTTCCTGTAGTTCCTCTCTATTTGCTCCAGGAGGCTTTTTTGTAGAGCACCGTAGAACAGCGAAGAACCAAGAGCAGGAACTGGATTCGACATTTTTACGTATTTTATTTTGTTTGGGTATAAACTATTTATTTATAAAGTACGAACACAACAAGAACGGACTTACTTAAACTCTTCTTTTATTTTCGGTGGCGACCTTGAATGACCTTGTTGTTCTGGATGTCTCGACCTCTGCAGCAGATTTTAGTTTTAATTTTATTATGATTGGCGTTTTTTAATCGCTCGCGATTTCTTAGTTCTAAGCAAATTTAATTCGATAGAATTGAAACTTTACTTATCTTTACTCTGAAAGAGCTCTTTATATGTACCTATATATACATGCACTAGAGTGTTCGTTAAACGACTCTGCAACTCACACATTAAAATGTTAATGTTTTACACACAAATTAATTGTTTTTAATCACTGTTCGTTGAAGGGCTTCGAAGGACCAAATGTTCCGAGTTCCGACTAGGTCTTATAACTATATTTGAAAAAACTAGGAAAAAAGCTATTTAAAAGAAAACACACAACTTCACTTTTTAACTTTCAAATTGGTTGTAATTTAATTTCTTCTTGAACTTTAGTCATATGACTTTATGTACATTAACTTCATTATTTTTTCATAAACATTCTATGTTTTTGTTTACGTTTAAAATTTGTGGAACATATGTTTAGTATTGTTTATTTTCGTTGTAAATGTTTCCATCCAGTTCCAAACAGAAACACAACTCTTTCTCACGGCCAACAAATTTAAATGAGGCGAAATAAAATTACATGATATAAAATAAATAGAATAATTTTTTTCCAGCCAAAAAAAAAAAATTGAATTTATTTTTTTAGATCTAGAATTTATTTTTGAGCGCTTGCAGAGTTTATTTTAGTTTCAACGGTGCATTAGCTTATGATTTTAATTAAGAAGAATTTTTGCTATATTTATCTTCACTAACATATTAGAATAGTATTTTTTAATGTTGAGGAATATTCAAAAAATAATTTCATAGAGCATTTTCTAATTCTTTCAAGTGTCTTGTGCACCGTCTAAAACCTTTGCGATCGGCTTGAAACTTTTTGTGCTTCATTAAAATTCCATTTGGCACCCATTCCGTCTATGTAGATTCGAAAATAAAAAATAAAATTTTTTTACTCCACACTAATATACAACATTACATATTACATCCCTTGGCATCAGTTGAAAGTGGTTAAAAACTGGTTTCCACTTGGTGCATTAATGTGTTTCGAGACTTTTCAAACCAGTTTCAGTTTTTCGCTAAAGAAAGATCTAGTCTGACATTAAGAATGGACTTTAACATCACGTTAACGGTTCATGAATGATAACATACATTCGAGGAATAAAATTTTGGAGTCTTGGACTAATCCGAACGACCTTCCCGACGATCAGTCACCTTGTCGCGGTGGGGGGCTAAAGTAGTTTATTTGGACCCAGCTCGGGCCGAAAAGGGGTCGAAGAATGGGGAAAATGAATGAACCAAGAATCGATCAAAAAACAGTATGGAAGATAAACTAAAGGACTTTTATTCTCCAGGTGGCAATCGTCAAAGCGAAAATCCGCCCGTAGTTTTCACTACGGCAGGGGCACGGACTCTGAAGGCCCCACCTAACATACTAATGCGGAACGCGGAGAAAATTGAGAAGGTGTTAGGTGCGGTACCTAAACCTAAGCTTGATACAACGCAATCTGCCAAGCTTAAGTGAGCAATGAAAATCATTGCCATAAATGAAAAAACTGCGCAGACTCAACGTCTAAGCGCCAAAGTTCGTTCGAGGAGTTAACCCCGAACGCCAAAAGGCCTAATGTGCAAAAATCAAGCACCCTCAGCTCCAAAAATGACATATCGTACAGTGACGCAATGAAGGACAAGAACATTTTCGCTGTCATCGACAGGAGTTACGCAGATGGTGCGATCTCTTTCGATCCGTGGGCGAACATGAACAAGTTCCAGGCCTCCTACTGGAAGGCCTGATGGAAAACCCAGGGGAACCTGCCATCTTTGAGGACGCAGGATGGTACCATGGACGAGTCAGGTTAAACGCTTTTAATGGAGAGAGATTGCATGATCTGTATTAGCTCGCGATTAACAGGTTAGATGGACTCTGGCCTGGTGTTTAGCTTGAAGTCGTGTCAAGGGAGGATCCCTTGCGGGCCAAGGGCTCGCGCTAGATCACAATCTGTACTGTTCAAAATGCCTAGTAGAATCAAAACACTGATTTAATACTTTTATTGTTTTTCTATTTTGATTTATTAATTTTTGTATAACTTTCATTTATTGTTATTTTGAATTGAAATGGTTCCATTTATCTTATGTACTATAAAAGACTAAGTCTTATTTGTACTATTGTTTTAAATAAACTGAAACAGAAACTGATTACCGCCAGAACTCTCCTGCGAAGACACGATCATGAAAATGATTCAATTTGGCTATCCTACTCTACCTAACCGTGACTGGAAAGTCGCGAAGCTGCAAGAGCCGGACGGTCACTATAGATGGGCTATAATAGTCATCTCCCTAGCTCCCCTGGCTGCGACAAAATGCGTGATTTGATTCGGCTGGTCAAACATTGCCTTAAAAATATATAAAAAAGATGAAGAACAGAACATCGTTCCATCAACAAAAAGTGCGTCTTCAGTGGAAGAACCCGCAGGGCACGTCGATCCTTCATCCATGGAGATAGATAAGCTCGGCACATCCTCTGCTGAAACGAACGAAAATAAACCCTCCACATCCCACTTGGATGCCCAAAACGTTATCAAATTCTCCGACTTGGAGACTGATGACTCCGCAAAGGAGGTTTCGCTCAGCGAGGATGACCTTCTTAGGTCAAACTCTGAGAGGGAAACAGACGACGACCTCATCCAAACTGTGGTGTTACCAAGATGGTGCAGCTAACTCAGATTAACCTCCAACACTGCGAGCAGGCTTCGGCTTCCCTTCTCCTCCGCCTAAACAAGAGAGGGAAGATATTGTCCTTATCCAAGAGCTTTGGATCATCAAATCCATCGTTCATGGACTAAGGACTCCTGGATATACTCTACTGTATACGAAGGACAAAGGTGAACCCAGATCCTGCATATTGGTAAGAAGTAGCACAAGCACTGATGTATTTTTACTCCCTGATTACAGCAATAGTGGTGTAACCAGTGTAAGATACCAAACCAGTGACAACACCTACTGGCTGGTATCTGCTTACCTCGGCCACGACCATCCTGGCCATCCTCCAGGCGACTTATTTAAAAGGATTGTCGCTGCAGCAGAACGGCAGAAGATCTGCTTCATCATTGGATGCGATGCCAATGCGCATCACACAGTTTGGGGAAGTACAGACATAATGAAAGGGTTAAGTCATTTTTTGATTTTATTTTAAGTACCAACCTTATGGTAAGTAATACAGGCAATGAACCTACATTCATTACCAGAAACAGACAAGAAGTCCTAGATATCACTCTTGTCTCCGATTCTGTTCATCATAGGATTACAAATTGGAATGTATCTACTGAACACTCCTTTTCTGATCATAGATACATTCAATTTAATCTTAATGAGGAACCTCTTAAGCAAACAATCTTCCGAAACTATCGGAAAACTGACTGGCAAAAATATCGGGTTACTCTGAAAAAGTTTATTAAACCTGAACTTTTACAAAACCCTACAAACAAACACGATCAAGACAAAAATGTCAATGATCTTACCACTGCCCTTAACCATTCACTGCAGAAATCCTGTCCTCTTATAAAAATAAGAGGAAAACAGAAACCACTGTGGTGGAGCTCGGGACTAGATCCGCTCAGGAAGGAATGTAGAAAACTTTTCAACCGAGCTATCAGTCACCTTGTCGCGGTGGAGGGGGCTTAAGTAGTTTATTTCAACCGAGCTCGATGCCGAAAGGTGTTCGTAGGATGGGGAAAATGAATGAAAAGCGAGAATTGATCAAAAAAAAGTATGGAAGATAACCCAAAGGATTTTTATTCTTCAGGTGACAATCGTCAAAGCGAAAATCCACCCGAAGTTTTCACTACGGCAGGGGCATGGATTCTGGAGGCCCCACCTAACATACAAACTTCCGCCTTTACAGGTGTGTATACGCGAGTCGAAGGTACCGCAACCGATGACTCCTGCAGTTCTCTCCATGAAGCTCTTCGTGGTTTGAGCTGGAAAGATGAAGAAGGCAGCTCGGAGGTCTTAGCTCCAAAGCTGAATTCTCATCCTGGTTTAGCTGCCGACCAGAGCGGTGCTACCACTGGATTAAGTGAAACTGAATAAGTGGATCCCCCTCCAACGATGGCATCCTCTGGGGAACAGCTTTCCAAGCGTCAACCGAAGCTGGAATGAAGGCGAGCGGCAAAGGCTCAGTACAAAGAGGACACCACGGTGGCCAATGAAGCTGAATCAAGTTGCAAACCTTTGGTGATGGCGGTGAAAAGGGAAAGGTCAGAAAAGGTCTCACCCACCAATTCAGGACAGTCTCCCAGAACCGAAGTCACCCCAACCTCTGCAAACGCGAACAGGGTCAAAAGGAAGAAGGTTTCCGGAAGCTCTGCCAATCTTCCTGTTGGTCTAACTGGAACGTTATGGTGAAACGTATTGGTGAAACTGAAGGAACAAGTCGCAAGGCTTGCAAATTCAGTACACTGACACTGGCAGGAAAAAACGGAGCCAGCATGGTAAAAACTCCTGGGGGATTTTTTAATTTTATTTTCTCAAGTTTTCAAAAATTTTAATTTTTAAAAATTTGTTTTTTAAACATAGGGACTTTACTAGCTTCTAAAAATAAAAAAATATCTTCAAGTTCCTGAAAACCATATCTCTACTTTGCGAATTTTAACTGTTATTTTCTAAGTTCTCTAAACGATATCCTATTCCGTTTTTTATAGGTTTTCTCTAATTTCATTCAGTGTTTCACTGTTTAAAAAAAAAAAAAAAAGCAGAATGATTTTGTTTCACTTTTTTTTCCTTTCCCTGCTTTTTTTCTTTTCCTAGAATTTTGTATACTTCTTTCAAAATTTCATATTCGTTTGAATTTACTTACATGTTCTGAATGATCTTTATATGCGCCCACGCCCCCACAGAAGAGAAAGATGACAATTCCAAAGACTGTTTCTACGAGCTCCTCGAAGAAACGTATGAGCAGTGCCCTAGGCACGACGTGAAAATCGTTCTTGGCGATTTTAACGCAAAGATAGCGAAGGAGGACATCTTTGGAATCACAATCGGTAAGCATAGCCTCCACGACAAAACCTCCGAAAAAGGACTGAGGCTAATCGATTTTGCTGCGGGGCTAAATCTTGTTGTAAGTAGTACACTCTTCCCGCATCTCAAAATTCATAAAGGTACATGGCGATCTCCAGATCAATTAACCGTCAACTAAATTGACCATGTTGCGATCGACGCAAGGCACTCTTCCAGTGTGCTAGATGTCCGAACTTTCCGAAGGGCCAACTTTGTCTCGGACCACTACCTTGTTGTAGCCAAGGTACGAATGAGGATATCGTGTTCACAACCTGCACGAACCAACGCTGTGAAGAGATATGAAGTCGGAAAGCTACAATCGCAAGAGATTGCCAATGCCTTTTCCAATCGAGTGTCCCTTCAATTATCCTTGAATCCCATGCCGCCAGCATTAATCTGAGGTTCTGGGTTTCACTCGGCCACCAAAACGAAACCCATGGTTCGATGAAGAATGCAGGCAGGCAAATGCAGCCAAACAAAAAGCACGACAAATGCTGATGCAAAAACGAACAAGGGCTGCTTACGATCAGTATAACGAGATCTACAAGGAGAAAAGAAGGGAGGAGCACCGACTTCTCAAAAAGAAAAAGAAGCAACATGAGAAGCGCTCGTTTGAGAAAATAGAGAGGTGCCATGACAGGAACGAGATTCGGAAGTTTTACGAAAAGGTAAAAAGATCCTGCCAGGGTGGCAAGCCCCGAACTCAAGCCTGTAAAGACCAGCAGGGAAACATAGTTATAGAGTCACAGTCGCTACTGAGGATCTGGAAAGATCATTTCTGCAGACTGCTTAACGGCGATGAGGACACAAATTCCGCTGTCAGGCAGATTGCCCCATCAGCTTGTACGATGATCAAGAATGCCGTCCTTACGACCTAGAGGAAGTTAAGCTTGCCATATGCAAACTTAAATCAAATAAGACTGCAGGTGCAGATGGCCTTGATGCCGAACTTTTCAAGGCAGCTGGAGACCAGTTGAAAAGAGCATGCACCAGCTGATCTGCATGATGTGGTCGGAAGAAAGCATGCCCGATGAATGGAACCTCAGTATCGTATGCCCGACCCTATGTGAACGTCTGAAACCCCACGTCAACAACTTGATAGGTCCTTATCAATGTGGTTTTAGACCACAATAGACCAAATTTCCACACTACGGCAGATCTTGGAAAAAACCCGAGAACATAATATCGATATTCACCACCTCTTTATCGATTTCAAGGCCGCGTATGACAGTATTTACAGAGACGAGCTGTACAGAGCCATGTCTAGTTTTGGCATCCCTGCAAAACTCGTACTACTATGCAGGATGACTTTGAAGAATTCACGCTGCTCCGTCAAGGTCGGTAAAGAACTCACCGAGACCTTTGATGTCGAAAAAGGTTTTAGGCAAGGGGACAAACTGTCATGCCGTTTCTTCAACATCATACTTGAACAGATTGTAAGAAATTCAAACGTCAACACCAGAGGAACAATCTTTCAAAAGTCTGTACAATTACTCGCCTACGCAGACGATATTGACGTAATGGGAAGAAAAAAGCGTGATGTCATAGGTGCTTTTGTGAGTATTGAAACAGAAGCGGCAAAAAAGGGTTTGATGGTTAATGAGGGCAAAACGAAGTATATGCTGTCATCAAACAAGGACACAGAACATCGACGAATTGGACAAAACGTCACAATAGACGGACATAACTTCGAGGTAGTACAGGACTTCGTCTACCTAGGATCCGCTGTAGACACGGACAACAACATCAGTGCGGAGATCAAACGGAGAATAACTCTTGCCAACCGTTGCTTCTTTGGGTTAAGAAGGCAATTGAGAAACAAAACCCTCTCTAGAAAAACCAAGATTACCTTGTATAAGACCTTGATCATCCCAGTCCTGCTGTACGGCGCGGAAGCATGGACCTTATCGAAAGCGGATGAGGAAACCCTTGGTCGTTTCGAAAGAAAAATTCTCCGAATGATCTTTGGTCCCGTATGCGAAAACAATGTGTGGAGAAGAAGATACAACAACGAGCTGTATGAGCTGTACCGCGACATGGGCATAGCCAGAAGAGTACGCATCACGAGGCTACGATGGTTGGGCCATGTAGAGCGGATGGACCAAAACACTCCGGCTCGTCGGGTGTTCGAAAGCACATTGCAGGGAAATCGCGGAAGGGGAAGACCTCGTCTTAGGTGGCGCAATCAAGTGGATGAAGACCTCAACCGACTTGGAGTGCGAAACTGAAGAGAGCTCGCCCGAAATCGAAGTCGTTATAGAAGGATTTTGGTTGAGGCCCAGGTTCACCGCAAACTGTAATGCCCACCTTAGTAAGTAAGTAAGTTCTGAATGGGCAAAATATACTATTAACAACTGTCTGTATTTTTGGAGTTGTTTGAAGCACGCGGTTCAAGCGAAAAACAATTAATGACATTGTTGCAAAATTACCCAAGCCTTTGTATTCAATTAGAATAATGCAATATCAGGGATACCATGCTAAGAGTTTTTTTTAGAGATTTTACTGAACAAAAATTTGGTTAAATAAGTGTTTAATTAAATGAAGAAATTTTATAAACAAAGTGAGCATTTTACTTAACAAGTCTATTTTAAAAAAAAATTTTTTTAACAATAAAATTTTTCCATAGTTTTTTGTTTATAAATTTGAAGAGCGGCTAAAATAAAAAAATATTAAGAAGTTGGACACAAGTCTGTAATGAACTTAGGTCCCGAGGAATTATGTCCCTGCATCCTGAACACCAACTGTGCCTGGCACATTCACTTACAAAACGAAAGCGATGAAGATCTGTATGGCCCTGAATCCAGCCTATACCTGCTCTTACTACCGATCAGAATATAAAAGATTTTGTAAAAAAAAAATGCGTAAGACTGTTTTAATCATCAAAAGATCACCAACAAAAAACGACAACTTTCTGCGAAAGTATGTAAAAATAGAGCACGGAAAGGAGTTGTCATTCTTAATTGACTGTAGAACTCGAAGGAATAGTCTAATTTTCATGATGGAATGGTTTTTCCTTTTAAAGTCGAGTATAAAGAAATCGCTTATAGACCTCCATCACCCCATACTTTCTGAAAAATGTGATTTCGTTTTAATAAAGGAAATGGTAGGAATACTTGATCCACTAAAATTAACTATTGAAGCCCTTTGTCGGTCGGATTCAAATTTATGCTTAGCTTGCGGGCTTTAAAATTTCTCTTTAAAGAAATAAAGTTCAACAATTCCAGACTTGGTTTTAATTTAAAAACAGCTTTAGTTGAAAGACTAAGTTTTCGACGCAAGGCAGAGCTATGATGAGTACTTGATTACTTACATAATCCAGATATTCCACCTTTCATAAGGCCCCATCATATATTTTTCGTCAAATTAGAATCGAAAGCTTAAAAGCACAACAGGGAATGAACCCCCGCTATCGCATTGATGATAGATTCTACGTCAAAGAGTTTTAATACATTTTCTCTTAAACCTGTGCTGTTGCTTCTCTTCCTTACGAAATCCGAAGCGTAATAAATAATGTCAAATAACATTATTACAGTAAAAAAAAAAAGCAAGAGATAGTCTTGCAGAAGAGCAATTGACCTGGACAAAATGGAGGATACCTACTTCCAAAAAATTAGAAGAACGTGTTGCAGACTCCCCAAAACTGTTGGAAAAGTTGAGTTTTTTAACAAATAATGAAACACCAACGAACAAATTATGGAAGAAAAAATTTTAAGTGCAAAGCCTAAATTTTGCGAGGACCTAACGGGTGATGTGAATGCCTTCTTTTTGCCAGACTTTGTTGTACAACTAGGAGGAATTGGGAAAGAGTTTCCACTTTGGGCAGCTGCCGCCATTCCTTGCTATTCAAAACATGCCTCCAGTGCGTATCAAGAAAATTGTTTTGGAGCCTTGAAAGGAAGTTTTAGACAAACTTTTAGTCTACCAGTTTGTTGTAGCTAATCGGTTCGTTCGGGAGCATTTAAATAGCATTAATGCAGGAACAACAATCGTTTCCTCTAATTTGAAGCAAGTAAGCCACCTCAAATTTGTTTAAATTAAAGAAATTGCCACTCTCACCTTAATCCTCTAAGTAAAACAGATTTGTCACCTAAAATACTAACTGAGAACAGCTCCCCAAAAAAATATTCTTATGACCAAAAATATTCCATTTTCGGGGGCTGGGTGACTCTGAGTCTTCGGGGACCCGAAGATGGAATAATATTTCCAAAAAACGTGGCCTCATCATAATAGTAAAATTGAGTAAATTAATGTCATTGTTTACACAGTTTCTTTTTTAAAACCATAGAACAAAAATGCTTCCTTTTTATATTTTCTTTTAATAAAACTGTAAGGGGATCCACTTTTGCTCTCTGACTTTTTTGAAACATGTGCAACTTTCAACTGCAATCACACAATTAAATGGTAAGCTGAATACGGATTCAAGAATTGCATAGTCATCACTGTACTCTGTAAGCTTATAAGCTTACAGAGTACAATGTCAGTGACTTTTCAAAAATGTTCAGCTTTTCGAGAAGAGTGGGAAAAGCTTGACATTTAATGATGCTACTTAAAAACGGCTATAGGCTTTAGGCATGTGTATGCCTAATGAAGATTTCATTGTTATATTTGAAATCTAAATCAAATTTGTAAAAAATTTCAAACTTATTTCAATATTTTTCAATACCAACAGGCTCTTTTGCGACAATTGGTGCAGGAAAAAATTCACATCATAGATGATAAGATAACCGACACAAATACCACAAAAATAAAAACGGAAGCTTGGAAAGAAATAGCAGTCAGGTAAGGTGGGACGTATTTTTGGAATACACAATACTATACTAAAACTTACTTTAATGTAAAAATGTTCAGCTTCGATGGAAAAAGTGCTGTGAAAAGACGCAAACTCCAGTTGCAATGGCGAGGAAAAAAATGCGCGCGAAAGCTAATGTTTCTGTCTTTAAAAAAAAGCAGAAACGCTACTGGAAGTAGTTTAGCTCCAAAGTCTAGCGATGCTGAAGATTTTAGTCTAGTAGAGCTGATTCCTCATGAATTCGAGCAAGATGAAAACGAATTCGATTGTGATTTCTCATCTAAGGACTTGGTATGTAGAAACCATGTTAAGTTGTTCATTGAATAATGTTTTTGTTTCTTAACAGAATAAGGGAAATAAACCAACCGCTTCACACACAGACAACCTTGTTGCAAATAACACTGAGAGTGGGCAGTGGGGTGGCTGAATCCGTGAATGTCAGCGCCATCATCTTGCATCTACCGAAAATAATGAGACCTTTTCAAAATGAATACATTTAAGGCACTATAAAATACAACATAATACACCTCATTTCGTACCCAATATCTAATAGCTGCCATCACTTGTAGGCCAACAGGAATGTGGCCTCCTCGCTTCGATCCTTCCAAATCAGTTTTCACCAGGTTTATGATTTTCTTCATATTCGATTTAGAAAATCTATATTTCTTCTTCAATAATGATTCCTTAAGCTTCATAGGATCAAATCCTTTTTCGTAGACTTTTTGCGTTCTACTACTTTCAATTCAAAACACATTTACTACATCCAAATTATGTGTCAAATAAATGTAATTTTGGTACATTTCCATTTTATTTATTTTCAAAATTCTCAAAGTTGTAAATAAACCACTGAATGACAACTCAATACTCAAAATCAAATGACATTTGTGCGCTAAAGCCAGCTGAAAACACGTACATATATCGGCGTTTAAGCTACTCACCCTACCCTTATTCACTGACGAAAAATAATTATAAATGCGATTTTTGTTTTGATCAATTAAAGTTTCGCTAAGCTCAAAATGCAATTATAAGTAATACTGTAAGTACTACTTACAATTTGTTTTCGGCAGCACTTTCAAAAAATTTACGATTACCAATGAAGTTGTTAATTTTTCAATTTGACAACTAGGTTTGCTTACACCTGGACCGAGAATTGAGTAGAGTCACTGCTGAAATGCGAGGTGAGTAATCTGGTAGCCAGCTGCCAGTTGTTTTACTCACTCAATGAATTCCTCTAGCTAAATCGATTTTCAATGAAAAGTTACTTACTTCACTCACTCCCGGGAAAGTGAAACTAGCTAAATCTCTGCACTGGGCTTAAACTTTGACAACTGTGTCGAGATTTAGATAATTTCACTCTCTCGACACTGGGTTTACTTCCATTTAGTTTAAATTTAAAGAGTGGATAGTACGGCCGTTAGTAAATATCCAATGTGTCACTTGCGAAGCGCCATCTGTTGCTGATTTTTCATAAAGAAAAGCGGTATCTATCGCTAATTTTTCTACTTTCCATAAAAAGTTAATCAGTTCCAACAGATGTCACTTTTTTGCTCACAGAGGCATCTATGTTTCAATTCTACGATGAGTGTGAAGCTAGTTGAGGAACGCACCTTTTTGTATTGCGTAAAATATTGGGTGTGTTTCTCTACTTGAAACAAAAACTAACATTTTCCTTTGATTTCAGACGAAAACTACCAGGAACAACTCTAGCGCCATGTTTTGGAGCTATACCAAGCAGATTACTTCATTCCCAATATAATAATATCGGAAGTTCCGTCCATTGCAGCTAATTATAGCGACGACGAAGTTGCGGGAGCTGAAGAAAGCGTAAGAGATATTTGGGTAGAAGCGCTCACTAAGTTGCTTCTGGCGCAGCTAGAAATGTTACTTCCTAGAGTAGGAAAAACATTCAATTTAAAAACAAAACAAAAATGTGGTGCCTGATTACAGCCGAGCTTGCTAAGAAAGGGTATAGATTTAGCGTTGCCCATGTTCTGGGAAAATACCGAAGCCTAGAACGTCGATATAAACAAACCAAGCTTCACAACAGTAAGACTGGACGGGATAGGCTGATATGCCCTTTCAAAAGGTATGTATTCTCTCAATTATATGTATAGAGAAACATGCTTTTTAAACTTTTTTTTTAAATTTTTTTGTAGAGAGTTCGACTGAATTTTGGGTGACGAAAGGGAGGTACACCCGGAATATTTTGTAGAAGAGCATATGTCCGATGGAATATCACGAGAGCAACTTATGAGTGAGGCTGGGACGAGCTGCGAAACAGTGACATTAATAACATCTGGTAAGAATTTCAGAAAAAGAATTAAAGTGAAAAAAGGCAAAAGTGAACTAGTTGAAAGTGTGCATTAAACCTTGTAGGCGATTTTTAAACTTGTCTCAGTGAAAATCTTTGAATGCGGCATTCTTGTGCACATTATGCTGAACTCAGAAAGCCTTCATTCATCTCTGTAGCACAATTATTAAAAACTGGCAACAGTTTAGGTTTCTACTTTTTCTTAACACAAAAAATTTGTGCTGTTGCTGCCTTTCCTTTTTTTGATATCTTAAAAATTTGTATAAAAAGTTTCCGTTCACGACATATAGAGTCCTCTTAATTCACTTTCACTAGCTGACCCCTAGGTTCAATAGCGACCGATTCTGAGGCTATAGAAAATTCATTACATTATCAATCAATATCGGCCACTTTCGGTCCGTAGAAAATAATTATTGGGACGGTAATGTATGTAAAAAACGCTACAAACCTATCGGAAAGTCCATTGCAATTATAATTAAATGGTGCCGATGCAATTTAGTCTTAGTCGCCTATCGTTCAACCCAAATTCCGTAGGTCACTAGACTGCTTATATAAATAAAAATTGCCATTGACTACTTTTTGACGACACTACAAAGAAAAAAAATTGAAACAATAAATTTTACATTTTGAAGATTATCACTAAAAGAAAAAGTAGCACATATTTAGCACAATCCAGCACATCTTTCCTTTTTTTGGAAAATGAAAAATAGCTCGGCTAACTTCATAGAAATTTGTAACTGACGAAATGTAAATCAAAGCTGGTGTCGCAAACAGAGTGCTCAAAATGCATCTTTCAATATTTTTTCTTGTTTAGAGTCTTCGATGTAGCAAATTTTTCAGCGAAAACTTTTCGTAATATTTAATATTTTTTTTTTTTTCAAATTTCTCCCATAAGACGAAAAATGTATGGTATGTGACATTCCAACTGAACAGGAACTTGTATATGCATCGCAAATGCGTTGGAACATGATGCTTTCTACATTTTTTGATTTTGATTTTTGAAATCCAATCCAAGACGTGAATCATTTCTAAACCTTGGCATCAAAAGCGTCATCCAGAGGCCAGAAAAAGAACCACGAATAAACTGTGGAAGGTGGGTTTCTTTTTTTTTTTTTTTTTTAGTTCGTCCTGGTTTGTGTCTCAGGAATAGATTTAGTAACCAGTTGTGCCAAGTTGACTGCTCAATTATTCGAAGTCAACCTCAAAAAGTTGAAAAGCAAGAAGGAATAAAATAGTAACACAGAGTATGCATAAGTATAAACAGATAACTAAGGTAAGGCAGTACCATTTGGTCCACAATCTAAGTTCATACTACAAACCTTAGTTGGGAACAATTGACGTCGTTTTTTAATCAGGTAGTTTGAAATCAATTTAAAAATGTAACGTGTTTTCGATATAGGTATTCGCAAGGTATGATTGAAGCATGGAAATGTTTCAACCGTTAAACTCTTGCTCAAACTTGAAAGCATGTGCACAACACATTTCTACAATAAGGAAATTACTATTCAGTCCATTCGTCTAGTAATATCCAAAAGAGCACTTAATTTCTTTGCCAACTATTTGTTGCTGCACGGATGTTGCTATCGACCATTCTCGTCGATTTCTGTCCGAAAGGAGGCTACAATTTCTGCATCATCTTTTTCTACAACTGAGTCGGCTTCAAGTTCTGCTGAGAAAAGATTTATTATTATTTTCAAATATGGCCCATGGTCGCTACTGCATGGCGCGTTTTCTTTCCGTCCTTAAATTCAATTTTCGAAAATTTCCCCGATTCGTCTTTCAAAAGCAAGTCACCATCTTGGACACCCCAAAAAGGTTAACTAACGACCCATTTTTACGCCGTCTAAAATAAGAAAAAGCAAAAAAAAAAAAAAAAAATCGTTTGAGAAATGCGGTAGAGGAAATGTTGGAAAATCCGAAAGAAGTTATTCCTTTTGTTTTGGCACAACTTCTCAATGAAAAATATACGCGCTGGACTCAAAGAAAACGGTGCAATTCGGTTTTACATAGCTGTTACGGGTTTCAGATTACCATGTGTGAGCTACGTCTACCGCTGGAATTCAGCAATACGCCTTGAAGCAGGATTTTGTGATATCACAATGTTCATGCTATCCGAGAAAACAAAAAGTATGTCGGTAATGGACAAGAAGTGCTAATATTGCTGTTTTATAAAATGGCTGTGCAAAAAGAGAAGGAATACAACGCCAAAGATGACATTTCGTACGGATATACTGACTTTGGAGAACACGGACGTAATAACCAAATAATTTCCAAAGTAATAACTTTAATTTTGCGAGCTTCTCAGTAAAATCTTGAAGCTGGCCTTCAGCTATTACGAAGGATCGCCATGGCGTAATGCTTTCAAAAATGATATTAGAAACAATAAGTAAGGTGTTGTAATGTGGTTAAAACGTTGTTGCTACAAACTGTGTTCACGTTTCGAATAATGTTCATGCTTAATCTGAAAAATCGTCGCGATTTTTTGGATTATTTTCGGAAACTGCATTTTGAAATACATAAACTGTATAATAAAATATTTTCCAAAACTCGAAAACTGAATTTCGAAATAAACTGAATAATAAAACATTTTCCAAAACTCAAAAACTGAATTTCGAAATAAATGAGTTTACGAAAATATGCTTTTTGCTCCACTTTTCGATCTTTCGAAAATAATAAAATAGTATCGAAAAGGTAGGTACTTACATGTTATGCATAAGCGAAACGAATAATAATTAGTTGTTTGTATCCACATGATGTGTTCACAACATTGAACAACAACAACAACAACAACATCAACAAAATGGTGCGTGGACATAAGTCTTCGGGAAATAAGTCCACTGGTGGAGTTATTTGTCGATGAACCTTGCAATTGATCTGATTTCTACTTCCAGTGCCCCTGTACTGTAACCATCGCATCGATAACATCGATCGAGAAACAGTGAGAACCGAAACGAATGCCTACTAAATTCATAGAATTTGGTTCCATTTTCCACCGTTTATCGAGGCGATAGTTACAGGATAGGTGCACAGTCCGGTTCTATTTTTTCAAGTTTCGTCCTTAACGCTACTGGATCGGAGAACGTTGAAACTGTTGAAAAAAATTTTTATCGGATAAAGAAAACGCGAGCTACTAAGACGCAGCTGGCAGCACGGCATGTAATTAGAAGGTTTGAGTATTCGATCGTGTTTACGTGTTAAGTTTCAAATAGATCGAGACTCAAAATACAATTCTTTCTAATTGGACTAACTTTCTATTGAAATATAAATTCAAAATAAACATTAAAATGTGAATGATTTTTTAGTGAATCTACATCAAGAGAAGTGGTCCTAGCATAGGATAGGAATATTTTTTTATTGAGCTGAACGCGTTCATCCAAAACAACTGTCATCATTATAAATGTTTTCGCTTCACATCAAGCACATATTTTCCCAACATTTAATTCAATTCCCTAGTTTGGTAATAAATGAGTGTGAAAGTGTAATTATATAATAATAAAATTGAAAGTAGATTTCTTACAAAAAAGGCAAAAGTCTCAAACCTGGACCACTAAATCGTTTTTAATCCGGTATGAGTATTGCAGGTGAGTGTGTTATTGTACTACAAATATTACAACCCTTATAAGTTATAACTGAATGATAACACATAATAGTTGCCAGAATTTTCGTAGTTGTTTTTTTTACAACTTGCGCTATTTAAGAAAAAGTATTTAATCTTAAAATTATATTGGGTGGAAAATTTAAAAGCTGTTTGGAGTTCCATTTGAAGTTATTACAAAAGAAAATTTTTATCTTACTAATTAATATACGAGATTCATTATTTGATTTGAAAATAATTACTAAACAAACTTGGATGGTTGTTTGTTTCTTTTTTTTTGCTGTTACACTCATTACAAGACAAGAAGTTCATGCATATCAGACTGTCAATATGTTCCAATAAATAGTATTTTCATGCTGATTGCTGACCCAAACGTTCAGAAACCTTTATCGGCTCGGATACCTTTGTATCCGTCTATGCTATTCGTGTATTTCTTCAACACGGAATTTCAACAACACAAAGCTATCCGAATAAGTTTTGATGAATTTTCTTAACGCTACCATGAGCCAGGCGCAATACACACAGTGTACGATGCTCTAAATTTGTAACTTTGTACAATTGTACCTTATCCCGAGAGCCCGGTTCAAGTTGAAAGTTTTGTTCCTCAATAGTCCTATAAAACCTAACTTTTTTCGGCCTTCGGTTGGTCAAATATCAAGAAAGAACTTTTCATTATAGACGTTCATCGTTCAGTCGTCATCATCTCTGTCGCAGCCACAGTAGGATCATTCGTTGAAGCCCTGGGTTTGCCCTTTGATTGCTACAAAGTGTTTTTTGAAAAGCCTTAACTCGCACTTAATGTGATAATAAGTGTTTTTTGAGCCCTGGGTTTGCCCTCAACTCGCCCTGAAGTAACACTAGGTTTTAGCTGTGGCGATGAACAGGACTGTCAACTGACATGTATTTTTTTTCAAATGTGTGGTGATTTTGTAGTTGAAGGTTTTTTGACAACTTACTAAAAGCTCGGTAAAGTTCAACAAATGACCCTACTCATGAAGTTTTTATTGGCGTTTATACCATGCGAAGCAATGTATAAAAGTGAGTGATATTTGGTCGCATATGTTGAAGAAGATCAGACAGAACATTGTTCAACTGCACTCACTGTTTTCGTCCGGACAGATAAGAAGATAGAAGTTTAACAGAACAAGTCGAAAAGTTGAAGAAACGAAGAAGTTTATCACATAGAATTGAGTGTCCAGGGAATGAGATTGCCGACGCAGAAGCCAAATTAGCTCTCAAACAGCCTCTCACCTGTTTTGTCCCTTTTAACAAAAAGGACACTCTTAAGCACATAAAAATCTGCTTGAGAAGCAAAACTTTGCACGATTGGGCCGAATATGCACACCACTACTCTACAATCAATACGGAAGGTACAAGGGCAATTTTTCCTACCGGACTACCCAGAAGTATTATAACAAAATACATAAGACTGAGATTGGGACATACACACATTACTCACAAACACTTGATGACCAAAGAACCGGCACCGGTATGTAATTTCTGCGACAATAGACCATCTTTGAACATTTCCCATATCCTTCAATGTTCACATATCAACGCTACATCTTTAATAATCGCCAATAAAACTTTCAAAGAACTATTAACCGTAATCTCACCAAGCAACATAAAATTTATCAATGAAATTGTACTCAGACTAAATATGTTAATTTAATTTAAGCTTATTTCAACGAGCCAAAGGCCCTGGTAGCTAGTGCTCTTTAATGTTATTATTGACATGTAATTTAATTATATTTCAATAAAGTTCAATAATAATAATAATAATAGAATTGAGTGGTCGACTATGTCAAAGGCTTTGGAGAAATCCAAAAGGATGAGAAAGCTGATGTATTCTTTGTCTAAAGCTCGTCGAATGTCTTCCGTTACCTTTAACAAGGTCGTTATACAACTATGCCCCTTTCGAAACCCTGACTGCTTAGGTGTTAGAAGATTTGAGCTGCTTAGATATGAAGTCATTTGATTTTGCAAAATTCTTTCAAATACTTTCGATAGAAATGGCAGGATGGCAATGGGTCTGAACTCATAATTTTTTGAGGTTTTAGGAATAGGTATTATTTTTGCAAGCTTCCACAGTAGCGGATATTCCCCTGTAGTTAATATGGTGTTAAAAATATTAGTTATAAGGGGTAGTACTATAGCTTAGCTAGTATAATCCTTAAAAATTTAGGGATCATTTCATCGAGGCCAATCGCGGTTGATTTGATAGACAGTATACTTTCAACTACCTCAATGCTATCAACTGACCTGAAACTAAATCCAAACCAATCATACTATCGCTGTTAAGTGTAGGAAGCGTACGGTTAGTTGTGATATGGTGGGTTGCTGGCAAAGATATGAACATTTTGTTGAGCTCATTGCAGTCGGCGTACGTCATTAGTGCATCTGTTTTTACTTTTGACTACTCCAATTTGGCGAAGATCATTCCACAGTTTTCGTCCGTCGAGCGTTGGGTTTAGTTTGTCTGCATACATTTGACGCTTTTCAGAGCGGATTGCCACTACAACTTAGTTGCGATAACATCGATACACATTAAAATGCTCCTGTAACCTATATCGTTTCCAACGCTTATAAACTTGATCACGATTAAAAATAAGCTGCCGAATATGTTGAGAAAACCATGGTTTCCCATTCGTAGTAGATGTTTTGATAACTTGAAATGAGTTCATTTAAAAAACTTATTTTCTGATCAGATGTAGGTAGGTAGTTAATGACATTCCAGTTTAGTTGTCTAGTTTCTTCATCTAATAAAACATAATTAATGCGTTTAAAGTCTCTGTATTGTATATTCTGCACCAACGGGGTTAGATTATAGTTAAATGCTAAAAAGATTAAGTCATGTTTCGAGAAGGAAGGAGCTGAAAGCTGATCATATAATAGCACTTTTCCTAAACTACTCACCCAGAAAATATCAAGTAAAGTAGACGTTGTACTAGAAAAGTGCGTTGGATTAGAGGTGTTTACAGCGTTTAAATTAAATGAGATTAAGTCATTGAGAAGTGAATTATCTTCCAATATATTAGAATTAAAATCACCACATACAATTATATTAGGACTATAAAGGCATACATCCTCCATTAAGGATATGAAAGGTGATACATCAACATTTTTATTTGGTCTGTATACATTACCCAGCAAAAGCTTTTCCTCTTCTCCCAGTATCTCAATAAAAGCATATTCAATATCGGACACCGGAAGTGAAGTCCACTTAAGTTTACACTTTATACCATTCCTGACAAAAATTGCAACGGCTCCACCCACACGACCTTTTCTATCGACGCGAAACATTTTTTATCCCTTCAAGCTACATAAACTATCTCTTAAACCCTCTACCAACCATGTTTCCGTCACCCAGATGACATCAAGATTGGCTCCTTCGAACAAATCACGGGACTCATCAATTTTTGGTAGTAAACTCTGTCCCCCGTATTAATAAACGCGGAATAGCTGGCTGGGTTATTATTATTCCATGGATTATGTTACCGTTATACCATTTTCCACTTAATTAAAGCTACCTTTATACCATTTTGCACTTAATCCATGGAATAAGGCTTAACCCAGCTATTCCGCGTTTATTAATACGGCGGTGTGCGTTTAATAAACAAACCTTAAGGTCATCTTTTCTATTACTCAGAACTCGAATCATCGCCCGCAATGGTTCACTTACATTCATTATTAAAATTACTATACGTATCTCAACAATAGCAGAAGTGAAGATAAAGAAAGAAAAACTGCAGCAAGACCAGAATCGAAAGTAAGTTCAAATTGTTCAGCTTCAACTATACCGTCCTCAGTTCTCCTCTATTACTTATTCCCTTTTCTTCTTTTAGTATGAAGGTACAGTGAAAGATTCGATTGAATAAGGAGTATAATAAAAAAGAACTTTTTTTTATAGTAACTAAATTTATAAATTAGAAGAAATATGGAAAAAGAGATATTAAAAATAAATAGGGTGGCGCAACAGAGCGAGGAGCCCCTGGGCCTAGCGCATTTCTCACAACCATGCCTTGTGAGGGAATGGAGGGGACCTACAATTTCCTGCCGGTTTCGAACGGCTAATATCGAGAAAGCGCTTTTCATGGCAATGAATACTAACAGAGGACTTGCCAATTCTTCGCGAAAGGCGATACTCGTGGAAAAAACATTTTTGCCTCTGTTGGGATTCGAACTCGAACTCGAAAAAGAGATATTATTAAGAATAAAAATAAGGCAATAGTATTAAAATAGAAAGACGAAAGAAGAGAAAAAAAAAATTGTTTGAATTTAATATAAAGTTAATTAATTTGTGCTTTTTCAATTTATGATGTTCAATTTTCTAGTCTGGCTACTCCGTCTAGGTTGTCTACGCAGTCCATTAAAACAGCTGGTTCATTCTGCTGACGTTTAACATAGACACATCCTCGTGCTGTGTGTACCGAGACAAGTTGTTTACTTTTTTACTTGCGATTATAGGTACTATAAGGCAAGTCTTGCAATCGTGCAGAAAAAAAATTTTGAGATAACAATCAAACATGACATTACGATGATAGAGAATACGAAAAAAGTGGGTCCTGCAATTCTGTCTGTCTGTCTGTGTGTCTGTCTGTCTGTCTGTATATGGATCTACAGCCTGAACCAATGGACCGATTTTCTTCAAAATTTGCAGTTAAGGTCTGTGGAGCATCCTACAGAGGGGTTTTTGGAATTGGGTATCTAGGTCTTGAAATAACGGTACCTGCCATACAACCGATATGATAATACTTATTTTTCTCGAAAACGGCTCCAACGATTTCGATAAAATTTTGTGTGAAGGATTAATTTAGGATTGTCTTTCTTATGAAGTAAAAAAAAATTTTGGAAAAGGCCTAAAAACGGTACCTCCCATAGTACCGTTTTTTTTAAAACCGACTTTCTCGTTAATGGCTGACACGATCTTGACGAAATTTCGGATTTAAGAAGTCGTAAGCTGTTAAAGAAAGACTGCATATCAATATTTAAAAAAACTTAGTTTTGAAAATTTTTATAAATTTTTTTAAAAAATTTTGTTTTTTGAAAGTAACTTCGAAACCATAACTTTTATTTTTTTAAAATTTTTTGTCAAAATAACTCCTGCTAAGATCTAGAACTTTGCATACTCGACTTTAAAAAAACAGTTTTTTAAAAAAGTGAAAAATAAAAAACCGTTTTTTGGGAAAACTGCTCCAACGATTTTGATTAAATTTTCATCATTCATGTGTATTAGCGATTGCAAAAGAATGGCGTTTTTAGATTTTTGCTTGAAACCTTTGGAATATTTAATTTAATTTTTTCATTATTTTGCGTGATTTAATTCAATTTCCATAATTAATGTGTAGTTGGCAACCCTGTACCACAAAATATATTATGAAGAGCTAATACCAAAACCTTTAACTCAGCCTTTAGATTTAGATATCGTATTTAGAACACAATCGCAAGTTCGTGCGACCCAGTCGTGCCCATTTTTTTTTAAGCTTCAGGGCCTGCTGCAGTATAAATTTGTTGTGTGATGATAAGCATTGTATACATATGTATATAAACTACATCGACATTTCGACATCTCTTTTTTTGATTAGCAGGTGTACCTCAAACTAAGGTCCTCTTTCAACAGACAGACGGAAACCATTAATAACTGTTATCCACCAGACGTTGGCTGCAACTTATTTCTACAGTATAACTTCTGTTTTTTATATATCAATTATTTAATTTAGTATTAAATATTATTATTTAGCTGAAAGATAAAATATTTAACTCTTGAATATTTTTAACTGTAAGTAAAAGCTCTAGTTTTGTGTTCATCAATCAATTACAACTATAAGAAATGAAAAATTCTGTTGTAATTTGTTTGTTGTTTTTGTAATTGCTGTGTGTTATTGTAATCCAAGCTTAAAAAATAAAATAAAACTCAAATATTTCAAACCAATTTGAAATTGCAACTGTTTAAATTTTGAAAAATAAAAACGGTTGATAAATGCTGAGGAACTACAATTTAATGGTAAGCTGTTGTTGAATTTGAAATGAAACAGAAATTTAACAGAACATCTGAACTTGGGTTCTGGGGTAAGCTAATATGCAATGCTAGAAGTGCTAACACTGTATACATATATATTCTATATATATATATATGTATAGTTTATATATACAATGGTGCTAACGGTAAACTCTGTGATTGAAATTATTATGGGCACCACCTGTCGCAGAAAATCTATACTACATAGCACTATATTCAATTTTCCATCTAATTATAAATTTTACTCTTCCCAAATTGTCTAACAGTAGTATAATGTAAACGTCGTTGACGAATAAAAATACGTTTCTATTTTTGTATTATCAACGTTAACCTATCTGTTTTAAGAGTCTAAGAGCTGGCGAATATTTCTACCAAAGTATTTTACGCACCTATCATTAAATTCTGTTAGAATTAGTAACAGGTTGGGCTAAAATAAATGGTTATTGCATTTATTACATTTCGTTTGAAACTATTCATAATCCCTAAATTTGAAATAGGTACCTACCTATGTACGTATTTCAAAGCAATTGGAATAATTTCCAAAGTAAAACAATCCAACGTTGCTTTTTGCTCCTTAAGAAAGTAATTTCAATCGAAAGAAATGAAGAAACGCAAAAATATACTTATATTTATATCTCACACCAGTTTCTTCAAAACAAATACAATTTTCCAAGGAACATTACAAATTACATATACCCACAAATAAAGACCAAAACAAAATCACAACATCAGTCTCTTAAAACATTTATCTGGCTCTCTTTTAAATACGGTCCACAAGACTACTCGCATTTTTTTTACGTTTTTTGCAAGGCGACTGCAGCGCTCGTGTCCTTAAAACAAAACATTCTTAAATCGGCATGTGGTTCTACTATAGAACATATATACAATGATTATATATACAATGCTTTTCACAGCTTTTCCCTTGTTGGTTGCTACCTCTTGTAAAACTATGGTGCAGGTCCTCAATGCAGGAACTGCTTAAATTAAATTTCCTATAAAAAAAACTATTAATACCTAATAGCACCCACTGAGTAAATTCACTATAAAAAATTCACCTTAAGATTCTTCAAAAGGGTCACAATTGTTACTTTGATGTGGAACTTCCTTGTCCCGACGATTTTCTATTTGAATTTATTTAGAAAAACTATTGTACTTTAAGACAACTTATTTGCTGCCTTCTTTAAAAAAAAAATTTTGTACTAGTTTAATTTCTTTGTACTCGATGACGATCCGTCGACGTTTCAGTTTGCAATGAAAAATTGCTAACAGCCAACGTCTGCTGTTCTTTCTTTCTTTTGCGGCAACCAGTTAGAATTACTCTCTTCGTCTTTTTCTTCTAGCAGCCATTCTACACTCTCAACATTTCGACTACTTTCCCTATCAACTTTCCTTAAAACCTTATCCTAAAACCTCATACTTCCACAAAACAATCAACTTATTGTGACTTGAGCTCATGTTGTTGGGAAGTAAAATCAATTTCTTTCTTGTTCCTTTGGGGCGACATTTGATTGACGTATTTTGACGTCTTACAACAATGCCCCAAAAGAATTTGACATTGACAATTGGCATAATTTATTTATTTTGAGTTTGTGCCGGTCGTGCGTGTTTTGAAAACCTTATTTAATATTCAGGTTGTGCGCGTTGTAAATAAAGAAAATTTTGAAATGTGGGAGAACCATCTCAACGTAAATGTAGTACATCCTACAAACATAGGGAATTCGTTTCCGAACCTATGAAGGATGGATCTGTTAAGGATTTGGCTGGTGTTGGAACAGCAAATGGAAGAAGCTTAGAAAGCGCAGGTTTCAAGTGTTTAGTTTTTTTCGTAACACATCCCATGCAACCTGTCGGTTTTCTTGTGAGTGAAGCGAGCTTTTCATATTGTTTAATTCAGTTGTGATGGTGTTACGGTTGTTTTTCCGTTGGAATTCCGTTGATTTGATATTTCTCGTTTCGCCGACACATTTTAAACAAATAGGGGGCCGGCAGCCGGCACACGTTCCTATTTAGAAAATAATTGTTTGTGATCCAACTATTAACAAATCTCAAATTGATCAATTTAATATTTTGTCTGCCTAGGTGAGTTTTTCTTGAGCAAAACTTATTTAACATTTTTGTAAATCATATTTGTTTCAAATCAAACTTTGAAATGCATTAGTTTTTTGATTTTATTATGTTATATTTATATATATTTGATAATTGGCATTAGATATTGATCCCTCTATGACCTCATTTGTCTTTCCAGAATCTATAAAACTACTTTGCTTCTGCTATTTTGTAAAGTTTTTTTTTCTGTAGTTTTTTGTTGTGCTATAAAGTTATACGTACGATTTTATAATAATTCCACTGAAGCGAATTTGAATTTCACAATGGATATAATAATTGATAATTGAGTTTTTATTGAGACTTTTTTTTTGTATAGTTACAATGGATACAATCAATCTGCCTTTTAAATGCGAGTATGCAAAATCTGGACGAGCAATTTGCAAAGGATGTAAGACCAATATTCGAAAGCTTGTCCTCCGTATAGCTGCTATGGTTCAGGTAAAAAATTATTTAACAAATATTAGGGTGGAATGTTTTTGATGTTGTTTCTTTTTTCATGTCAGTCGGATTTTCATGATGGCAAACAACCGAATTGGTTTCATTTCATGAAAGTTGTTTCTTTAAAACACAACGGCCAGCGTCGGCTGGATATATTGAAAACTTAGAAAACATTCGATTTGAAGACCAGGAAGGAGTCAAGAAAAGTATATGTAAGTTTTTTTTTTATATTCTTTTGATTTATCAAGCAAAAATGCTCTTACAAAAAACTTTCTGGTTTTAAGATGCGTAGTTTATTTTCAATGGCCGCTTTTTTATTTCTCAAAGTAGAGGGCGATTGGCAATCCATATCCGCACTGTTGTTATTTTCTGTATCTATAGCGGATCCTAGGTAGACGAAGTCCTGTACTACTTCGAAGTTATCTCTGTTTTTTGTGACGTTTTGTCCAATTCGTCGATGTTCGATGTTCGGTATCCTTGTTTGATGACAACATGTACTTCATTTTACCCTCATTAACCATCAAACCCATTTTTGCCGTTTCTGTTTTAATGCTCGCAAAAGCACATACGACCTTCTTTCCATCAACTCAGCATATCGAAATTTTAATGAACGAAAAAGAAGATATTATTAAGAATAAAAATAAGGCAATAGTATTAAAATAGAAAGACGAAAGAAGAGAAAAAAAAAATTGTTTGAATTTAATATAAAGTTAATTAATTTGTGCTTTTTCAATTTATGATGTTCAATTTTCTAGTCTGGCAACTCCGTCTAGTTTGTCTACGCAGTCCATTAAAACAGCTGGTTCATTCTGCTGACGTTTAACATAGACACATCCTCGTGCTGTGTGTACCGAGACAAGTTGTTTACTTTTTTTTAGCTTCAGGGCCTGCTGCAGTATAAATTTGTTGTGTGATGATAAGCATTGTATATGTATATATAAACTACATCGACATTTCGACATCTCTTTTTTTGATTAACAGGTGTACCTCAAACTAAGGTCCTCTTTCAACAGACAGACGGAAACCATTAATAACTGTTATCCACCAGACGTTGGCTGCAACTTATTGAAGTATAACTTCAATAACTTAGTTACAATGGATATAATCGATCTGCCTTTTAAATGCGACTATGCAAAATCTGGACGAGCGATTTGCAAAGGATGTAAGACCAATATTCGAAAGCTTGTCCTCCGTATAGCTGCTATGGTTCAGGTAAAAAAATATTTAACAAATATTAGGGTGGAATGTTTTTGATGTTGTTTCTTTTTTTCATGTCAGTCGGATTTTCATGATGGCAAACATCATAAAAAACAACGGCCTGCGTCGGCTGGAGATTTTGAAAACTTAGAAAACATTCGATTTGAAGACCAGGAAAGAGTCAAGAAAAGTATATGTAAGTTTTTTTCGTATTCTTTTGATTTATCAAGCAAAAATGCTCTTACAAAAAACTTTCTGGTTTTAAGATGCGTTGCTTATTTTCAATAGCCGCTTTTTTATTTCTCAAAGTAGAGGGCGATTGGCAATCCATATCCGCACTGTTGTTATTTTCTGTGTCTATAGCGGATCCTAGGTAGACGAAGTCCTGTACTACTTCGAAGTTATCTCTGTTTTTTGTGACGTTTTGTCCAATTCGTCGATGTTCGATGTTCGGTATCCTTGTTTGATGACAACATGTACTTCATTTTACCCTCATTAACCATCAAACCCATTTTTGCCGTTTCTGTTTTAATGCTCGCAAAAGCACATACGACCTTCTTTCCATTAACTCAGCATATCGAATTTTTAATGTTATGTGTGTGTGTGTCGATATTATTTTTGGCTATGTTAGTCGTTAAATAAGTTTGTGTAGGGTTTTCCATGTAACGCAAATATTTTTTTAAAAACAAAAGTTTTTCTCCTTAAACCATCCTCCTAATGATTTACAGCTGTTCATTTTTGGTAGACTCGGTCACTTTGTAGAAAAGTATTAGCATCGGCATTGCATTTTGATGGCTTTTTCTTTCTAAATAGTCTACAGAAGCATAAAGTTTTGAATTCGTTTTTCATATTTTATTTTATTCATATTTTATTCAAATCTACGACAGTAAAATCAACAGATTTATGCTTAAAACAAAAATATTACATTGAGTAGTATATAATAATTCAAATAAAGTTACTATTATTATGAAGAACTTTGAAGCAAATCTAAAATACGAGCCTTAAAATGGTCTCTAGGTAAGAAAGTGTCCAAATAATCATAATATTTATTAAATAGTTTGCTACAATAAGATATTGGTTCCCTCTGTCCGTAATTAGTAGAATGAGGTATTTCGAATATAAACTGCCGCATCCTTAGTTGCCGGCTAGGAGTATATATATTTATATAAGACTAGCAAACCCGGCGAACTCCGTTTCTTCACCAGGGGCCTATTTCGCAGATCATACATCACATACAATGTATGATTTTAAAATTTATTGTACAAAATACTGTTTCACAGAAATGTTGTATGACTGCTGTCATTGATTGATTGATTCGACTGGAATATTTCCAATAAAAATTCTATTTCACAGAATTTTGTCATACATTATATGTCTTGTAACGGAAACCGATGTTCTCCCCTCCCACTCCTAGTAGACCACCCTTACAACCCCATATGTACAGGCATATGAGGCTGATCCGGGCAGCAGGAGAGAGAGAGGGGTGTCCAGGCTGTGGCCGCTGGCATGCTTGCATTTAGCCATAGGCAATAGCTCGTCGGCGGGGGGGGGGGGGGGGGGAGTTCTTGCAACCACAGCTCTGAACAATGTTACGCATTATCATGCCATGTGAAAAAAAATGTGGCGTGATGAGTTTAAGTTTTCGGACCCATTTGTCCTCGTACGCGTTCCATAGCGGTGAGGGTCTTCGATGTTGTAGACCCTCGGAGGTTTTGCCCACCCATTGTACCCTGCGGATACCACCATGGCTACTGCGACCTCCTATTTATGCAGTAGCCCCTTGCTCATCCTTGCTCCCTATCGCTTACCACATTCCTGTCAACCTCACCTCAATTCTTGTTTCCTTTTACCCGGACATCCTAACTAAAAGCATTTCCAGAAAATTAAAAAAAAAAAACCAAAAAGAACACTGTTTTTTTTCAAAACGTTATAATAAATGTTTTATTTAAAACTAATCATCTGGAGAACGTAAGTAGTATAGATGTACAGCTGATTCCATACTTTATTCAATTAAATAAAAGCTACTTATTTATTACAGATGGCAACCCTTTTCCTTATTGTTCAATTACAGGTAAATAACATTTAGAGTATTTATTCATGTGTCTCAATAAAAAAAACAATAGCAGTTTATTTTCTTTATTATTTTTTTTTCCAGATGGCAACCCTTGTTCCTTAAGTTTCAATTTCAGGTAATTATCATTCTTATGTTATTTAATTCTTCGACTCAATTTAAATAAAAATTATTTTCTTTATTTTTTTTTTCTTTTCAGATGGCAACCCTCTTTCATAAATTTTCCATTTTTTTAGGTATCTATCAGTTACTATCAGTTATTTATCATCTCTTTATTACCTTTTTAAATAAAAACTTTAATTTCTCCTTTTTTTTTATAGATTAGAATTTAGAATTAGAATTAGAATTAGAAAAATTTTATTCATTCTTTTTTCGTTTCAACTTAAGACTACTTATATGGTACAATGGAAAATGAAAAGAATAAATAATAGCTATCATTCTTTAACTTCAAAGTTAGTGTTGAATGATACATTTGTGAATTTAATTTACAATAATAAGAAACTGTTGTGGGGTGACAATCAGTATTACGAAAATTACAATGATTTAATAAGTTAAGCAAATCAATAATTATTTCAGACATAAGTCAAAAATACATTTTTATTTTTAAACTTGATACACATTTCAACAATAGTTTACAATTGAGTTTAATTCAATTGTGAAAAGCCAATCTTTTACTTTCTTTAAGAAAGAGTTTAAGTTTTGAGTTCTTCTGATAGATACAGGTAATTTATTAAATGATTTTGGTGCTGTTGCAGTGTAAAAGTTTGAGAAATGAGTTTTGCGGACAGTAGGTTCATTGACAAGGTGCAAGTTGTTTATTCTTAGATTATATAACTCCGAGTTTCTACTAGGAATATTACCGCTTTGCTTGAAAAATTCTTTTAAAACTTTAAAAATATGAAGATGTTTCATAGGTAGAATTCGCAATTCTTTGTATAAGGGCCAACTTTCAGTAAGACGATTTTTGTTGCAAATAATTCGAACAAGATGTTTTTGAGCAATAAGTAAAGGTCTAAAAGTACTTGCATAAGAACCACCCCAGCTAGATAACCCGTATTGAAGTTTAGAATGTGCAAGACCATAATAAATTGAAGTTAGAAGTTTCTTAGAGCAGAATGGTTTTAAAAGATACATTTTTCTCGTTATGAGCAACAATTGATTTTTGATGTTGTAACAGTGGTCCTTCCAGTTAAGGTTGGAATCAATTGTAACACCCAAGTATTTGAAATTATTAATGGAATCGATTTTGAAACAAGAATCGGAACAAGAATATTTATGTTGGAAATTAGGTTCACCACAATTGTGTATTGGAAAGCTGTATTGCCTGCAACTTGGAGAATGGAAAAACAAATCATAATCACAATTTCGATGACCAGTTGTTTTAAAAGTCATGAACTTGGTCTTCTCACTTATTACTAACTTATGGCTAGAAAACCAAGTTCTTAGCACTTCAAGGTCCTTTTCAATCAGCAAAATACAATTCAGATCGGAATTTGAATGGTATGTAAATGATATATCATCAGCAAACGCGGTCGATAGGCCATTCAAACGGAGCTTAAAAATTGAGTTGATGTAGACAAAGAAAAACAAAGGGCCGAGCACAGATCCCTGTGGCACTCCACTTTTTAAAAATCGAGCTTCACTATGTGTGCCATTTACAACAACTTTTTGAACTCTTCCTTTAATGTATGATTTCAACCATTCAAAAATGGCAACACTTTTTCAGTATCCCCCCCCCCCCAAACAAAATAAAATAAGAACATATACATATATAAAAAAATTTTTATTATGGTTTAAAAGTACTCACTCAGGTTTTAAATCCGCCAATGAGGTGCACCACTTTGGTAGTTATACGTTATACCCTATATAATTCGATGAGGGAAAAAAAAAATTTTTAGTGAATTTTATTTTGTTTAGCAAGGGTATTTCGTTGCCCATCCATTGCCCCTGACTATCTTCACTTTATTTTTCTTTTGCCATGTTTAATTACTATTTAATTTCACTTTTACCGTTCTCTTTTTTCCTTTTTTTCTTTTTTATTTTATTTTCTTCATATATTCTTTTTCAGTTTTCTTTTCCCTTATTTTTCTTTATGAAACTTTAACTTCCTTCACTAACATTTTATTATATTTCTTAAATCTAAGGGTCACGACACGGTCACAAAAAAAAACACAACTCAACTCCGTAGAGCATTTATTTATTGTTCGACACCAAAAGAAATTCTACTTTGTATAAGCTTGCTATGCCTTTTTTTTTATTCGTTTCTTCTTTCTTACTCTTTGCCACTGCGTGTTTAATATAAAAAAATTATATGCACCAAAAACACCCACGCACACTTTACCGTCCTTAAGAATTCTCTTCTATCCAAATTCTTTTTTTCTTCACTATACTAAATCAAACCAAGTATAACATGAGCGACTGATCGCGATTAGAACCACACTTTGAATGTCGCATTACCGTGTGTGATGGCTAAGCTGATCTTGTCATGTACCAACTCGGCCGTTGCACATGCACATAGCCGGTACAGTTTGGTTAGTACATGACAAGATCACACCATCGGATAGCGGCCAACTATTGCGGCTTATCTCTAGCGGGTGGTAATTGTTTCTTTTTTTTTTGTGGGTGGAGATAAGCTCGCCTAATTTGCATTTTTTTGTCGGTTGCTATGCGTGGTATATATTTCTTTTGCAGACTTGTGTACTGCGAAAGGACAAGTAGGGTGGGTCAGGTAAGTTATGTGTGTAACGAATACTAAGGTATTATCAATTTATCATGAATAGTATTATGAGTGGTTTATTTATTATTGATGGTAAGTATTATATTGGTTATTTATTATTATTACGGGTAAGTATTATAGTATGTAGTTTTTTTTAATTACGATAGTAAGTATTATATATGTTTTATTATTAAGGGTAAATGTTTTGGGTTTGAGTATATTATGAAAGGTAAGTATTATGTGTTTGAATATTATAAAAGGTGAGTATTATGTGTTTTATTATTATGGCGGGATGAATATTATAGGTTTTTTTTTGTTATTATAAGAGGTAAGTATTAGGGTTTTATTATCTATAAAGAGTAATAATTATGAGTTTTTATTCTTAATGAAATGTATTGATTATGTGTTTGATTATGGTGAAGGGTAAGTATTATGCGGGTTATCAGGTGAGTTTTTTTTTTTATGTGTTATAGGTAAATAGTGTTATGGATATGGTACTATTATCAGGTAAGTATTATTATGTGAGTTATTCCAATTATAAAGGTGAGTATTATTTATTATGTATTATTATAATTATTAGTTTTTTTTGTTGTGATTATTATTATTATTATTATTATTTTGGTTATTAATATTATTATTTATTTTAATTAGATTATCGTTCCCCACAGTCTACAATGTATGATAAGTTTTCTTACATTCGATACAGCAAAAAATATTGATGTATCAATCGCTTTTTTCTTAAAGGGCATCCAAACTATTGGTCTTTGGAATTGAAAGGAGAGATTTTATGAAACTAGAATAGTATGAGAAGAAGATTGAAAGACCAAGATGGAAAGAAAATTAATAATTCTATTTCCATTTAGTTAGTTTGTTAGTACGGTATCTTCGAGCCATATTATACCATTGCATTGAAACGCTTTTGAAAGCGTGTTGAAAAAAGTCAAATCTTGTCCAAGGAACAACATTTGGTTGAAACTCTCGTTTTATGGAAAAAGCTACTTTTCCATTTTGTCTGCTACATGGCTTTTGGTAATAATAAAAATCGTTGGACGTCTGTGGACAACGCCAATCCTCTAAGTTCGCATTCCTTTTCTTGTCTGAATTCAAATTTAAAAAGGAAAAGTTTCAACCTATATTCATCCCAAAAGAGGTTACAGAAGCGAAAAGCCCAATTTTTAAAACTTGGCTACAAGTTCTTGAAGACAAAACAATTCAACGGATTTCAACGAATGCAGCGTCTTGTCAAATTAAAAAAGTAAAAATTATACAGGGCTGCCCAATCGAAAAGCATGATTTATGAAGCTCGAATAACTTCGGGTGTAAGATAATAACACTAAGTAAGAGCTAAAATAAGGGGTTGAACTGCCATTTTATTAAAGAAAATGCATATAATATGCATCTTTTATTTTGTATTTATTAACTATTCGATGGAAGACATTCAGCGTTCGGAATGATTATAGTCCTATTCGCAATAAGCTTAAACTACTAACACTCTACCGAAGACTGATTTTATTTTGCTAGTATTAAAGAGTAGACACATGGATATAATGAAATGAATTTATTCTCTTCGTTTGATTCTATAGAATTTGACTTTTAAAAAATAGAGTTTTGTTTTGTTCAATAATTTTTGCTGTCAAATCATACAACAAAAATTAACATCATACAATCTTTCCAATGAAATCTGTGAAACAGAAAATTGTACGTAACCCCGGGGCTACACGATCAAGATATGGTAAGCCATTTACAATACATTCAAACTTTTTTACATACACAACCAAACTTTTCGAAATTGAAACCCAGCTGATATGGAATAGATTAGATTAGATTAGATTTAGATTTAGATTTTATTTTTTTTCTCTTAAAATCATTACAAATTACAATTTTGTTTTGTTTTATAATAAGAAATAAAAGATAAAAATAAAATAATAGGCTGTGGTGTTACCGTCTGCCTGATTGACTTTTGAAACTGTACTTAATAATATAATAAAAAGTGATACATAATCATAATTAATTTTTTTTTTTTCTTGAAATTAGTAAATTAAGACATTTTTAAGTGTAAATTTTTCCTAAATTAAAATATATTAAGGAGTAGGACTTTGGAATATTGAAAGCCACCCGAGAAGCAGTTTCAGTAGCCATGAAATTGACAGCTTCGTTCAAATACCCTCAAAAAGAGAAAAGAGTGTCAAAAAAAAAAATTCAAATTTCAAATTTCAAATTTAAAATAATTTCTGCTGTTGAAATTTAAAAGTTTGAAAAAGCGTTGTGAAAAATTTTAAAATTCGAACACAAATATAAATCTCAAAATTAAAGTGAATTAAAAAAAAAAAAACAAAATTTATAAAAATGAGTACTCAAAAAGGAACGACCATCAAGTTCATAGAACTCTATAAGAACTGTGATATTTTATGGAACATGAGCTCTTCGTCTTATAGACGAAACGATTTAAAGCTCAAAGCTTACCAGAGCATTGCCCATGAAATGGAAATGACGGTTGACGATGTAAAAAAGAAAATAAAAGCCCTAAGAACTTCTTATACCAGCGAACGTAGCAAAGTTGAAAAGAGCAAGAAGTCTGGTTTGTTTGTTTATTAGAACATAATTTCATTGTGTATTAATTGTGTATTTTTTACCATTAGGTTGTGGAGCAGACGCTGTATATGAGCCATTGCTTTTTTATTACAATGAGATGTCGTTCTTGGATGGGTGCATTATACAAAGAAAAACAGTCGATAACGCTTTCAACGTAAGTATCCGCAATCAGAAATGTAGTGGTGTTACTCATAACCTTTAGCGCCAGTTATTCTGGATTTACAAACATCTGCAAGTGCAGATGAAAAAAGGAAATAGACACAAGATTTTAAATTCTTACTTGCCTGATGGAGAGCACCCAATGCAGACCTCTAGTTATATATAGTTACAAACGGAAGTGAACCGAAAACTTTATTAAATAAAACAAATTAAAGTAAAACTACGTTTATTTTCTTTATTTATAACTATTGCTGTATTAAGATTTTTACTCATACTTTTTTGAAATCGGTCAATTAGTTTTAAGGTTCCCGTTCTCGTTCCCGTTTCTGTGCCCGTGAGAATATGCGGATGAAATATAGTCTCAGTTACTTATGAATTATGTTGCATCCTAATGCTGAAAAAAATTTTAAAATCTGTTTAGCAGTTTCTAAGTTTCCGTTCCCACTCCCGTAAGAATACGGGGATCAAGAATAGATAAAAACAATCCTTGAAGCGGTTGTATATCAGAAAATTTTGAGTTTTTTTCCACGGACCAAATGAACATTTTTGTATACATAGAAACTTAGAAAGAGCCATAGTATTAGTAAGGGGCCATGTTAATTTTAGCAGAAAAATTTTAGTCCAGCAACAAAGTAATTGGTTTTTGAAATTTCCGTTTTTTCCGATTAAAAAAGACTTTTTTATGTGGATCATTTATTTACACAAAAAATAAACAAAAAAAATGGGAACAATAACAAACTACTTATTCATAAACGATTTAATTGTTGTTAATTACTATCTACCATTGTTATTACCGTTTATCTTCCTCCACTGGCAGTCAATACTCCCATTACCTAAACAATATCTAGACAACTCTTCTCCTATTCTGCAAGAATACTTATATGTTCGGTTGCTTTGTCCTCCAACTGTTGAGAATGTGTCCGGCAAGTTTTCATTCATTTGTAGATTGATTGAAATTATGTAAAACGCAAGAAGTCAGAACAATTAAGTCCACCGTTTCTGGTAAGACCTCTATAGGTCGATGAAATATTCTAAAGCGGTTGGCTAGCCTTCCAAAAGTACATTCTACTACCATTCGTGCACGACATATTCGGTAGTTAAAAAACTCTTGCGACACGCTCAAGTTTGTGGTTCTGCTGTATGGTTTCATTAAATGTTTGTCTAAGCCAAAAGCATCATCTCCAATAAAAAAAGGCAACTTCATTTCCTTCTCCTTGAACTAGTTGTCTTTTATTTGGCACGTTTAGGGTCCCATTCTGCAATGACTGATAGAGATAGCTGTCTTGGAAAATGGTGTTGTCCGATGCCTTTCCATTACAGCCAACACTGATGTAAATAAATCGGCTGTGCGCGTCGACACACACAAACAAAACGATGCTATAAAATCCCTTAAATTTGTAGAATTGTGAGCCTGTATGAGCAGGAGCCTTTATTCGGATGTGCTTGCCATCCAGTGCACCCAATGTATGCGGGAACTGCCATAAAGAGTTGAAATCTCTTGCAACTTTCAACCAATCCGTCTCAGTATGTGGAATCTGTTTAAGACAATATAATTATTATACTTTGTATTATGAAAACAATGTTAAAATTTTGTAATAATTAATTTAATTTCATTGATAGGAACCATCATGTGAGAATATATCGTCAGAGCCAAACACCAGTCAACTGCCAGAGGCATTGTCGATAAACGCTGGCGCTGTTCCATCAATTGCCTCAATATCAAAACCAGCGAAAAGAAAGCATTGTGAAGAGGACACAAAATTTGATTCAGCTCTCGAAAAGCTGTTACAAATGAACGCAAAGAAAGATGTATTTGAATGTTTTGGTGACAACATTGCAGCTCAATTACAAGAATTTTCCAAAGAAGAAGCTTTTTTGCTGATGGCTGACATCCAAACAATGGTTTCAAAAAGGAAAATTAAAAGCTTAAGAACATCTAATGATATTATAAAACAAAATCAGTTGTTGGAAACAGAATATTTGGAAGAAGAATATTTGGAGGAGTATTTAGATTAAAGTTTTGTATTCTAGTATGTCATTGTTAGTTTTTTCATTTTAGTAATAATTATAATAATTAATAATTTAATTTAAATTTAAATAAAAAAAACCAAAAAAGGATATTTTGTTGTTACTTTTAAATACCGGTCCCGAAGGCTTTCGTATACGGCTCTCAAAACTTTTGGCACAAAAGCACCAATTGTACTTCTAGATATTCTTGAGAGGAACTCCAACGATTTGAATGAATCGCCGGTTGCCAGATATCTTAAGGTGACGGAAAACTTCATTCTTGCTGATATTGCTGGACGCATTATTGTGTCAACTTTTAGAATATTGTTCTCGACCTACATATGTAAAAAAAAACAATTTTTGAAGTTATACTTCTTTTAATGTGTTTTGGAAAATTAATGAATTAAAAATAAAATTATTACAATGCGAAAACCCTACCCATCATCCATCAAATCAACCACATTAACTGCTCATACATACCAACAAATAAGACTAAAATGTCGCCACAAAAATAAACTACCTCCAATTCACCTCTTCATAAATATGAAAGCAAGACTGGCGGCACACCGTCTTTTCCATCAAGGACATATAAAATCAAATCCAATCACTAAAGGCGTTAAACTAACCTATGATAAGATCCAAATAAAAGTCATGTCACTCTCTGAACTACCAAGGGAATTTTTTGTAATCCTCCACTGGATCCCAGCACACCAAAAATCCTAAATATTTTTTGCACAGGACTATTAACCGGCCACAAAAAGAAACAACTTCACCAAATGAGGTTAGTAGTGGACGCCATCTGCAGACTATGCCTCGAAAATGAAGAAGCATGTCTGCGCATTATTTTGGAATGCCCAGGACTTTTCCGCCAATAAGAAAGCAAATACTTGGCTATGAGATCATCCCCTAGATAAACTCAAACTCATCCACCCACAAAAACATCTGGTTCAACTATCAGAAGCAGGAAAACTGCCCTGAAACCTCACATGGTTCGCATAATAGGTTTCTTTCAGACACCGCAGTACCCAGACCTGCACAAACTGAATAATCTAATCTAATCTAATGTTTGCTAAGTTCAGAAATTTATTTCAAATGCTTCTGAGATAGGACGATTTATTGGTTTGAGTAATAGAGGCCAAGTTTTGTTGTTCACATATTACAGTCAGTTCTTGAGGGAGTAGACAGTAGTTGTAGTTCAAACGTTGTAGATTACTGGCTTAAGCCGCCGAGTTCTTCAAAGGTTAACTGTTGTTGGTTTTGCAAAGTAGGTATTTCGGTTTTCGACTTCAGACTGTAAAGGCATTGGTTATATGACAGCAGAGACTATTAATTCTAAGATTGTTACAATAAATCATCTTGAGGCTTGTTACTAAAACGTCTACAGTCGTATTTATAAAATTTGCTTAGAACATCCTTAGACAACTGTCCAACTAGACGGTGTCTAAAGAGTTGGACAACCCTTAGCCAATTTCGTATTTATAAATGCATTCCAACAGTTGTCTAAACAACCCTTCAAACTGTCAACTTCGAATGAAAAACTAACTGGTGGCGTTCATGATGTATCCGTGCAGTACCATTTTTTGTGTTTTGATATACGAGTGCAACAACTAAATGGCTCTGAAAGATTGTGGCGTAGCACTTGAACCAGACCAAAAAAGCAGCTGATTTGACTTTGAGTTACAGCTTTTCCAAGTCTCATAAAACGATGAAATTTGTGCAATTCATAAATTAAATTGTTGAAAGTAGTATTTTTGCACCTCAAACTACTTATTTTTTTCGATCTTAGAGCTCTCAACAGTGTTTTATAACATGTTCAACAAAATTGTTTTTTGCTGTAGCAAATGCCACTTTAGCCATAGTTTAGACAACCAATTTCGGTGTCTAAAGTTAGACGTTCCTTAGACAGCGATGAAAGTGTTTATAAATACGATTTGCAGTTGGACACTGTTCTAAGAGCTGTCCAAAGTTAGACATACTTTGGAATGGGATTATAAATACGACTGCTAGTGTCTAAAGAAAGCCTAGAATATTATTAACTCACCAATTGATCCACATTATGTGTTTGGAGGGCCTTATTCTCAACTTATCATCCCGAACATGCCAAAATTTCCAATTAATCTACCCAAACAACCTCCAGCATTTCAGCAAGAAGAATCAAATAAAGCATGTCGTAGCTTATTCAATTAGTCGTTCAATTAGCTGCCGATTAATATTACCAGTGGTAATTTACCACTAAAAGTTGTACCACTTTGTAGCAGCAAGCGAAAATACAGAAGTTAAGCAGAAGCAGCATGCAGCGATCAGAATGCTGTCACAGTTGTTTAGGTTAAACAAAACGAAAATCAAATATGTATAACAAAACTGCAATACAACACACAACAGTGCAATCGGATGCAACTGGAACTGACTGGAAGTGTTAAATGCAGCTGTCAAACTATTCCTTGCCTTATCATGGATCTTCATTTGACACTTAATTTACTCTTCGGGGTACCATATTTTGGGTTTAAATAATTATTTTAAAATAAAAATATAACCAACCAAACCCAGCACTTCCTCGAACTGAACAATGTTGAGCCTGGTAAAGTTTTTGAAATCGCTGTCATCTTGCTCCCACAACAGATCCTTCAATAAATGGGCCTCCAGGTCATGCTCCAATCTGTTGGTTTATAATTTTATAATATATAGCTTAAATTTAGCATTGAAGGAAACACAAACCTTTTCATTAGAAAGGGTCTTACCCACAATCTCCTCGTATTTTTTTTTTTTTTTTTTTGAAGCATCTCCTAACTTTTTTAACTCCAGCAAAACTTTGACAGAAGCGAGAACCTTCAATTGTTTTCTTGTTGGTGCCATCTTGAAAATATAAATGACATGTTGATTGAAAGCCATTTGCCTGGCAAGTTGTAAGTCGCCTACGTCACAGCCGAAGCACGAACAGGAATTCGACATAGTGTATGTGTAGGCTGATGGCCATATCTTGATCGTGTAGCTGCAGGGTAATGTATGATTTTAAAATTGTTGTATGTTGTATAAAATGTAGTGTTGTATGATCTGTGAAACATACATCACATACATCATACATATCATACATCACATACAATGTATGATTTTAAAATTTATTGTACAAAATACTGTTTCACAGAAATGTTGTATGATTACTGTCATTGATTGATTGATTCGACTGGAATATTTCCAATAAAAATTCTATTTCACAGAATTTTGTCATACATTATTCGTCTACAATGTATGAAAAATTTTCTTACATTCGATACAGCAAAAAATATTGTTGTATCAACCGCTTTTTTCTTAAAGGCATCCAAACTATTGGTCTTTGGAGTTAAAAGGCGTGATTTTATGAAACTAGAATAGTATAAGAAGAATATTGAAAGACCAAGATGGAAAAAAATTAATAATTCTATTTCCATTTAGCTATGTTTGTAAGTACGGTATCTTCGAGCCATATTATACTATTGCATTGAAACGCTTTTGAAAGCGTATTAAAACTCAAATCTTGTCCAAGGAATAACATTTGGTTGAGACTCTCGTTTAATGAAAAAGCTATTTTCGCTATTTTGTCTGCTACATGGCTTTTGGTAATAATAAAAATCGATGGACGTCTGTGGATAACGCCAATCCTCTCAATTCGCATTCCTTTTCTTGTCTGAATTCAAATTTAAAAAGGAAAAGTTTCAACCTATATTTATCCCAAAAGATGGTTTCAGAGGCGAAAAGCCCAATTTCTAAAACTCGGGTACAAGTTCTTGATGGCAAAACAATTCAACGCATTTCAACGAATGCAGCGTCTTGTCAAATTAAAAAAGTAAAAATTAAAAGGAGTTACCATTGTATATAGAATCTATAGTACTATCACTTCGGCCTTACTAGCGCCATTTAAAGACGGTGAATCACGCTACTAAAATGGCTTAAGAGCAGGAAATCACAAGAGAAATGATTTCCCTTGCCATTTCTCTTGCTATTATAAATTCGGAGGAGTAGTAGGTTAAAATGCTTAAGAATACAATTCTTCTTCTTCTTCTTGTGTATAATGCCGAAATGCGAAATTTGTATTCAATGGAGTATGGCAGCTGGCAGGTAGCGAAGCAAAAGAAGACAACTTATTGTTTTTTCTTATGGGTTTTCATTCCTTCATTCTCCACAGCATAGGTAAGCATTTATTTTGGCTATCGTATGGGACATCGGACATGGGGTAAGACAATAGAGCATGTTAAGATGTGTGTGTGCTATTGATATAGGTCATGAACTGATATGATCATATGACATGACTTGTGTGGATTACCTGTATGGTTGCAATGAGGTAGTGAAGGAGTAGAAGAAATTCGTTTGTAGGCTTTTTTGTGTGCTTTTTGTGTGCGGTTGAATAAATGAGTTTGCAATGTATCATTGAATGTAGGTATATTATTTTTGGCAGTTACAATACAACTGAATTTGGTGAAGGCTTACAGAGAATTATGGCGAATTCAGTCCTTTTTGAGGTCATAAAATTATTTGATGACCTGACCAAACTGAACTAATGACTATTTTTTTTGAGATAGGCATACCTGCCAGGAACAATTGATGTGGATGAATTTTACAATCAGTAATTACGTAAAAAAAACATATCAAAAAGGATAAGCGGGAATCCCAGATTTGCGAGATTAGGCAATTTTCATCGTTTTTGAAATTGAAAAATTTTATTGCTGACCTCCTACATAATGACATCTCTGCTTAAATGTCTTTATCCCTGCTAAATAATAATACTTAGAAACAATTCATACAATAGCCAGAAGAACTATAACTGAACAATATAAGTCAGAAATCAAAAAAATTTCGAAGAAAAAATCGTCCATTTGGACCCCAGTTCGGGTGGACACGACTTTTGGCTGTTCGTAAATGAGGGTTAAGAACATTATTCGTTGTGATTTCAATTGGATAAGTTCTAAGCTGATAAAATCATAACAAATTTTGCCAAAGCAATTAAAAATTGTTTAATAAAAAAAAACCAACAAGCGTTCGAAAAAAACAGTGTTGTGTAGTGATAGTGCGTCAAAAACAAAAACTTTCATCTGCATCAGCCATACCTTGAACAATCATAAAATCAACTTTGCAGAATAAAAGAAGTTTATTCAAGTAAAAACATATTAAAAAAAAAAAACATATTAAAATAGTGATCTGTTTTTGTGTTTTGTTGTTTTACTGTTGAAACAATTCATAAGTTTCAACGAGACAAAAATTTGCAGACGATAAAAACTGGAGAGTAAGAGTATTTAATCCATAATATTTCTTTTTCTTTTCAGCATTTCAATTTCAATTTCAATAATTTATTTAAAATTTATATTTCGCGCTACGAATTCGAATTCGATATTGTTAGAGCAGGGATTTTCGTGAAATAATAGTCGATTTTGTTAGGTGTCTTATCGCGACTTGAGTGAAGTGATAGTGAAAAGTAATAAGTGAATCATAAGCTAGTGATATTTTGGTGAAGTTAAGTGTGTATATTCACTATATTTGTAATACTCGGTGTAATTTGTTACTATTAAATTAATTAAATACTTCGAAATATACCTTTCACTTCTGAACAGATATGTCGAAGTGTTATGTTATGCTTTTTTGTTGATTTTTTATAAGTTATTTGAATTCGTTTTATGTTATTTTGTGATATAGTTTTACGTTTTGTTTATTGATGATATCAATGATAAATCAAGCAAATCAAGCATGCAAAGTAGTTAGTGAGGCAGGCCTCCTTGGGAACCTCATTAAAAAAAACGAATCTTGTATTTTACCTCCTGGGTGATCCGGAAAAAAAATACACTTTTTTTGTAGTTGCCTATAGTTTTCCTTTTAAAAAATCTATTTATCAAAATACTAACGTTTTCCACCCTTTTTCAGATTTGTTTTTGTTGTTAAATAATGAACCTTGTTGTTCGAGGTTGAATACGATAATAAATTTATTTAACAGAAAAATATAAAATTATAATTGACAACAAATAATAAACAAAAAAAAATAAATTACAAACAAGTAAATTACTCGTACAGTAATTATTTTTTTAACACCCTCACTTGTTAAGTATTTCAATAATATTTTATGTTTAAATTCTTAACATAAACCCATTTCTTTTATACAAAAGTTATGCTGACAACTTCCAACTGCTTTTGTTAAATTATCTGCAACCATCTTATTCGAAGGAGTATAAACTATTTCAATTGTTTTAGCTTCGATTACTTCTCTCAAAAAATGATATCTTATGTCAATATGTTTTGATCGAGGTCGATATCCATCTGATTCGGCTAATTTCATAGCTCCTTGATTATCACACATAAGTTTAATTGGATCAATTGGTTTCCCATCAAGTTCACATGCCAGCTGTTTTATCCAAATTGCCTCTTGTATAGCAGCTGACAAAGCCATGTATTCAGCTTCTGTACTTGACAAAGCTACAGTTGGTTGCCTCTTACTACACCAAGTTATTGCAGCATTCGACATTTTAAAGACATAGCCAGTACAAGATCTTCGTTTATCAACATCAGATGCCCAATCTGCATCACTATATCCATGTAATTCTTGAAAGTTACCTCTTTTGTAAGTTAATTTTAGTTCAATTGTCCCTTTCAAATAGCGTATGATTCTTTTTACAGCTTTCCAATGTGCTCTTCCAAAATTGGAATTAAATCTACTTACGTCATTTACTGCGAAAGCAATATCAGGTCTAGTACATTGAGCCAAAAATAGCAAACTTCCAACTGCTTCTTGATATGGTATTTTTTTTATTATGTAATCTTTTTCTTCCAATGTTTCAGAAATCATTTTTACTGACAATTTTTGGTTAGGATCACTTGGGGTAGATATTGGATTACAGTCTTCCATTTTAAATCGTTGAAGTATTTTACGGATATATATAGCTTGGTCCATTTCGATTTTTCCTTCTGATTGATGAATACGAATTCCCAAACACATTTTAGCAACTCCCATATCTTTCATTTTAAATGAAGATTTCAATGCATCTTTTAACTTCTTTAAAGTCACTGAATCTTTCCAAAATATTAAAAAGTCATCAACGTAAATTGATACAATCAAGTCAAATGTTTTACTGAAGTAAATACATGGATCCATTTTTGATTTTCTAAACCAAACATTTTCAACACACTGTTTAGTTTTATGTTCCATTGCCTTCCTGCTTGCTTGAGTCCATATATAGCTCTTTTCAGTCGACATACTCGCGCTGTACCATCATTGAATTCCGTTGGTTGATCAATATAAATTTCCTCTTCCAGATCACCTTGTAAAAAAGCTGTCACGACATCCATTTGATCAACTTTTAAATTTCTTTTTACAGCAAGAGCCATCAAATATCGAATAGATGCATTTCTAACAACTGGAGAATAAGTTTCGTCATAATCAATTCCATACTTTTGGTTACAACCTTTCGCAACAAACCTTGCTTTATATCTCTCAATGTTGTTGTCTTCATTCCGTTTGATAGAAAAAACCCATTTCGTTTTTAAAGTTTTCTTACCTTTAGGAAGTTCAACTAGATTCCATGTTTGATTTTCTTGAAGTGAATCCATTTCACTTTGCATGGCTTCTTTCCACTTACTTGAGTCACTTCGAGAAATCGCCTCCTCATATGTTGATGGATCGTCTTCTTCATCTACTTCTTGGGACATATATGTTACATATTCGTCAAAATTTTTGGATTTTTGTGTTCGTGATGTCCGTCGTAAAACAGATGTTTCAGGATTTTCCATAACAGCACTGTGGTCTTGATCGGATTCAATAACAGATTCTTTATCTACGCTTTTTTCTACATCTGGCTCATTAACAGAATCTTTATCAACGCTATTTTCTACATCTATCCACATTCTTGAAATTTCAGTTGCCCTCACTGAATCAGAATCACCTGCAGTCTTCATATTCACATCATTTTTATAGATTTTTTCATAAAATATTACATCTCGACTTATTTTCAGTTTCTTGCTTACAGGATCAATACAACGATAACCTTTGGTATCATTATCATAACCGACAAATATCATTTGTGTCGACTTTCGGCACCATTTTCTGCGACGCTCTTTTGGTATATGCACCATTACTTCCGAGCCGAAAATTCGAAGATTTGATAAATCAACCTTAATATTTGACCATACCTCTTCCGGTGTCTTGTCATTCCAAGCTGAACATATCGAACGGTTGATAATATAAACTGCGGTATTGCAAGCTTCAGCCCAGTAAATATCATCAAGCTTAGCATCAAATAACATACATCTAGCACGTTCAATTATTGTCCTGTTCATTCTTTCAGCAGTTCCATTTTGTTGTGGTGTGTAGACATTTGACAACTGATGTTGAATTCCGTTTTCTTTGCAGAAGTTTTGAAAATTTTTAGAGCAATATTCGGTGCCGTTATCAGTTCTCAACTTTTTTATTTTTTTTTTCAGTTTGGTTTTCAACGAACGCTTTAAATTCCAAAAAATACTTAAAAGTTTCAGATTTTTGCTTTAGAAAATATACAAAAATTTTTTTCGAGAAATCATCAATAAAGGTCAACAAATATTTTGCTCCACCGATTGATTTACTTTCCATTGGTCCAACTAAATCCGAATGAATTAACTCCAATATCTGAAATGATTTACTATTACTTGATTTAAATGGTAGTCTAACCTGCTTCCCTTCGGCACATATTTTACAATTTGTCAAATCAATTTCTTCATTTTCGAAATGAATTCCAGTCACTGCACTGTTTCGCATTTTGCACATACTTTTGTAATTTATATGTCCAAGTCTCCGGTGCCATAATGCTGCAGTTTCAGTTTCAATCTTTGATAAATTGCACATCGGTTGTTGATTCTGGATCTTATAAATTCCATTTTCAGGTTTGCATTGAATCATAACACTATCATCAGCGTTAAAAATTGTACAACCTTCTTTGTTGAAAACAACTGTTTTGTTCTTTTGCACAATTTTATAAACTGATAGTAAGTTTGCTGTTAAGTCCGGAACATGTAAGACATCATTTACTTCAATTTCATGATTATATCTAGAAACAAATTTGTTTTTCCGACACAGTTTACCAATATCCTTGAATTATTTGCAATCTTGATATTGTTTACATTTGATTTTTGGCATTGAAACAATAAACTATCATCAGGCGTCATGTGATTTGATGCTCCACTATCCAAGTACCATTCATCATATTGACTTTGAGTTGAAAAACATGCTAGGAAAGTATCTTTAGTTTTTCCAGTCTTCATCTTGAAATCATTTTCACTATCATGTTTCGTTGGACACTCAGTGCTTTTATGTCCTTTTCCACCACAAGTATAGCATTTAAAAATTTTTAATTGTTTTCTTCTATTAGCATTTCCAATTTTTTTTTCCAATGAATGCATTTCCATTTTCATTTTTGTCGAATTGGGTATCTAGCAATTTCATTTTTATTTCCTCAGAAGTAACTTTTTGTCCATTTCCTTCAAAGCTCAATATCAAAGGCCTATAGTCGTCTGTTAAACCTGCCAATAAAATCGCCGACAACCATTCGTCTCCTATGACAAAACCAATACAAACTAACTTGCTTGCTGTCGATGTGATTTGATCGATATAACATTGCATGTTGTCACAAAGTTCTAGACGGATGGAAATCAATGTTCGAAGCAACCCAATTTTTCGCAACATCCCTCGATCTTCAAACATGTTTTGAAATGTTCGCCATATCTCCATAGCTGATTTACAATGTCTAATATGAACATATAAGTTAGGTTCCACCGATAAAACTAGCATTGTTTTAGCCTGACTTAGTAGTTCAACATTTTCCTCTTTGCTAACCAATGGTGATTCATCTGAAGGTTCTATACATTTATCAAGCTTCTTGAATTCCAAGTAATTCTGCATTGCAAAACTCCAATTGTGGAAATTTTCACCACCGTTCAATTTTTCAACTGCAAAGCTTTCCTTTCTTGAATTCATATATGATAAGCTGATTTCTTTCTTATTTTATTTAGTCAATTATATTGGATTTATTGAGAATCGCTCTGGGCCCATAACCTGTTGTTAAATAATGAACCTTGTTGTTCGAGGTTGAATACGATAAAAAATTTATTTAACAGAAAAATATAAAATTATAATTGACAACAAATAATAAACAAAAAAAAATAAATTACAAACAAGTAAATTACTCGTACAGTAATTATTTTTTTAACAGTTTTTATCTATCATAACCTTACATTTCCATACTTACTTTTCTCAACTATAATTCCAACATTTCCGAAAAAATGTTCTTCAATATCATTTTTCACATATCAAATAATAAATTCAAAACAAAAAAAAAATGTCTGCTCATTAATACAAATTTCAATTTTTCATGAATTTGAAATGAAGTTTTTTGCTTGCAACATACTAACATAGCAATTTCATTTTATCCCTTCAAATTGAAATTTCAGTACCTCAATCACAACAGTATGATCAGATGTTCTATTGTACGTAAAATCTTTCTTGACCTACTACACCACTATACCCCACCCTAAAAGAAAGACAAAACAATTCATGTAATTAATTTCTCACACCTATTCTGCTTTGCTTAACCATAAGATTACTGACTCTTTATACGTTGGCTTGTGTTTTCGATTCTCCTCCCCACGTTAAATAACTTCCTTTGATTTCTGCTTTTCTTATGGTTAACTTATGATATGACATATAATACGATTACTGAAAAACTTATTTCTCTATACGTTCTCTGTTGTCTTCGATTTTGTTCCCCACCTTAAATAATTTGCTTTGATTTTGGTTCTCTCGGCACTTTTTGAAATTTAAGCGCTTAATTCTCTCTCGTCTGTGTCTCTTTGCTTAAGCGATTTCAGCGCACCACTCGGTGAATAAAGGTCTCAGAAAAAGCTATCGGATGATAGTACTATAGATTATATATACAATGGAGTTACCCAACCGAAAAGCATGATTTATGAAGCTCGAATAACTTCGGGTGTAAGATAATAACATTAATACCCCTATTATGGATGACAACTCAACTGAAACTGGGTTGTCTTCTCATATATATAACACGGGCACAGAACCCAATTTTCAGTTGGGTTGTCATCTGTAATAGGGGTGTAAGTAGCTAAAATAGTGGTTGAACTGTCATTTTATTAAAGAAAATGCATATAATATGCACCTTTTATTATGTTATTATCAACTATCCGATAGAAAAGACATTCAACGTTCGGATTGATTATGGGCCCATTCGAGCTCAAACCAATAACTCTTTGCATTCCCTTGAATCTCAATTTTCCCCACACAAAATAATGTACAGAAATTCAAGAATGATGTGCATCGGCATCTCCGTTCTTATCCTTTCCTTATTTCCTAACACCCGCACTATGTTCTTACCATTATAAGAGTAGTCACAACCCTTTGAAGTGCGCGTAAATTATAAAAAAAAAAAAATAAGCTTAAACTACTAAGAGTCTATCCAAGACTGATTTTATACCAAAGAGAAAGTAACTTTTGCTAGAATTAAAAAGTAGACGCATATGGATATACTGAAATGAATTTATTCTCTTAGTATGATTTTATAGAATTTGACTTTTACAAAATTGAGTTTTGATTTATTCAATAATTTTTGCTGTCAAATCATACAACAAAAATGAACTTCATACAATCATTCCAATGAAATCTGTGAAACAGAAAATTGTATGTGATGTATGATTTTTAAATTGTTGTATGTTGTATGAAATGTAGTGTTGTATGATCTGTGAAACAGGCCCCAGGGGCAACAAATATTATTAACGCTTCATTGGCTGGGCAACGGAAGCCAATGCCATGGTCTAGGAAATATCCATGGAGTTTCAAAGTCTTCGGTTTGTCGTTGTGTTAAGAATGTTTGCTCCTTAATTTCACAGCATTTATTAGGTAAGTAAATCATAAGCAAATTGTATACTGGACAAACATAATGCAATGCAGTCTTACTCCTTATTCAAGGTGAAGAAGTTGTCTGGCCACGAAATAGAAATGCTGTGTCTGCGGACCTTTTTCGCATAGCAAGAATGCCACGTATAGCCGGGCTATAGATTGTACTTTAATTCCAATAGATGCACCAGATTTCGATGAACAATCTTTTGTTGATCGTAAAGGAACTCATTCCATAAATGTGATGTTAGTTGCTGGCGCTGACTATCGCTTTTATGACATAAACAGTAACTATCCCGGTTCGGTGCATGACAGTCGTGTTTTGCAGTGAGAAAATGGATCAATGAAGATTGGTGTCCTTTTCCGGGTGCTATCATTATTGGCGATTCTCCCTATCTGTTGAGGAAGTGGCTGTTTACTCCTAACGTCCCTGTTTCTATTTGCGAAAGTAGGGCCAAAACTCGGTTTTTGGCGAAGTTAAAGAAAACTAGACAAGTCGTTGAGTGCAGTCTCGGACAGTTGAAAGAAATATTTCCATGTTTGAACAGACTACGCCTCAAATCAGCACTAAGTTGTGCAAATGTTTTAAATGCTTGCGTGGCATTATACAACATACGAAAACGGAAAATTTATTTATTTATTTGATAGTGACAATAATGATGAATATGAAGACTATGCAGACGACCATGAAGACGATACAAATGTATCGCAAGAGTTAATTAACTATATAAAAGTATTTAATAACCAAATATAAAGTTAAAAATGATTTTGGGCATTTCTGGTTTTCTTGATATCTGGCTGGTGTGAAGTAAGTGGTATCTTCTTTCTGCGAATATGTGTAGTTGTTACACTTTTTTTTCGCGAAAACTAAACTTTACGATGAGTACGAAACTATTAACGCGTTTGGATTATCCGAATCCAATTAATAAGTAAACAATTAATAAAATAAACGAAATTAAAAACTATTAAAAGAAATGCACAACCGGTGTGCCGCGAGATAAACAGACGAAATGTCAAACGCGCTGATAAACTAAAAAGTGTAACACTCAGCAGGTAGGCTGCTGACACCACGGCTAAACTCAGCTGGGCTGGGTTCGTAAACAAAAAAAAGTAAGCGTAGAGCGATAAAAGATGATTAAATAATTATTAAATGTAGAATTAAAAGTATTTTCTAAGTACAGGGTGTACAAAGAAAAGTGGGCGCCAGGAAATTTTTAGGTGAAATTTCCAAACCAAGAATCAAGGCTGAAATGTTAAAACAGAATAAAAACAATTCAATTAAATTCCCAAATAGGGATTTAAAGCTATTTATTGTTGTTATTTCTGTTGGGAAAACCGTACAAGAGTTGGATTAAAAACCCAAATCATTTCAACTATAGGGTTGGGGTCGATATCCTGAATCCCAAAATCCTGAATCCCAAAATCCTGAATGCCAAAATCCAGAATCCCAAAATCCTGAATCCCAAAATCCCGAATCCCAAAATCCCGAAAAGTACTATAATTTACACTACTTTATGTTTTCCATATGATTTTATCATTTCAAACGATGGGAATCAACAAGAACTAAGTTTTAGTACCTTTTTCATAAAATAAGACCGCACTGGTGGCAATTTTCTAGTACTATTTAGCATGGTCCCTCAAAATGACGAGAAGCAACAGCATTTCTCTAAGGATTTTGATATAAATTGAAGGAAGGCGGTAAAGGACTAGCTTACTAACAGGACAGGGAGCGTTTTGAGAAATAGCTTACCAACAGGGCAGGGAGCGTTTGGAAAAAAAAAAATTTTTAATCAATTTTAAGAAATAATTGAGAAATATATATTTTTTAGCTTATTGATAGGCAGGGAGCGTTTTTTTTGGAGAGCATGTAAAATTAACAAAAATCATATATTTCTTAAAAAAAAATTTTAATAGCTCTGAAAAGAGCAGGGAGCGAGTAAATGCCACAACAGCTACCTACCGGCAACCACTACCAGCCAATCAAAATCAATTTTATATTTCCCCTACAAAGTTCTTATAAGAACTAATAATTGCCGCATAGCTTAACTCTACTGTTAAGCGAGTCAGAAAACATTTTCTGACTGGCTTAGCACTGCTACCGGCAACCACTATCAGCCAATCAAATCAATTTTATATTCCCCTACAAAGTTCTTAAAAGAACTATTCACTGGCAACCAGCAACAACTATCAGCCAATCAAATCAATTTTATATTCCCCTACAAAGTTCTTAAAAGAACTATTCACTGGCAACCACTACCAGCCAATCAAAATCAATTAAATATTTCCTTACAAAGTTCTTATAAGAACTTTTCACTGTCAGGATACGACCTACCTGGTCGGAGTCCTGACAAGAACTGAATTTTCCGATTTTAACGATTTTAGCGATTTTTATTGAACAAAATATATTTACAATTGATACTTAAGGCTAGGTGTCCCTTGCATTTTTCGTTAAAATTTGAAAGGTGCGTTGACTTATTGCTTCATAACTTTTGCAATTTTCTTGATAATTTGATGAAACAAAATGTATTGTAAAGATGATAAGCACACAAACATTTGTGTATCATTCAAATGCTGAAAGTTATTCCGTAACGGTTTTTATGGGGACCGGAAGCTGTTTTTTTTATTGAAAATTTCGATTTGTTCACTATTTTGGTCGGGGCACCCGTATTTATGAACTTTTTATTTTTTCTTTTTCGTTTTATAACTAGAAAATATATATGCAACTAACCTCTGAGCGTTTTTTTTCAAATTTTGTCTCCTTATATGAAAAAAACCTTCGTCAATTTGTTGTAATTTTTCGGTTTTCAGCATACTCTTACGGTAATAACTTTGGCGTTTATTAATATTTTTTCATGAAATAAAAAGGAAATAGTAGATAGATATCAGGCGCATCCTAAAAAATCATTGGTAATAGTTTTAAGTGTTTTGAAACAGGTGTTATGATGAGAAGTTTGTGAAACTGCCTTTTTTTAGCTTATAAAGCATGGGGCAAGGCGTGGGTGTTTTCAAGTACATATATATATACATTTTTTTGAAGGTAATAAAGCTCCTCAACTAACCTCTGAGCCCAAAATCAATATTTTTTTCTCCAAACCGCTAAAATTCAATTTCAATAAAGTCATATTTGCAAACGATTTCTGACGAACGAGAGGCCAAAAGAACCTCAATTTTTTGTTGGTATTTTTCTTTGATATAATCTTAAATAGTTTCAATAAAGAAATATACTATTGTGGTCACAGAATTTGGAATATAAATTCTAGAAAAACTGTCTACTTTGGGTTTTTTACTAGAAAATCTTGCTTAAAAACATATACATATGCATTTCAGTTCGAAGCAAATCCGCCACCAATTTTAGCGCCGTTTTCTCTTTTTTTGGTCTGTTCTCTGTGGTTTGGAAAAGGAGTATCGCTCAGATGATCTTACGCGTTATGCATTCCCTCATACATATCATCTATATTCTATACCTATGACCTTATTTTGTGATCTTTTGTGCTATTCATTGTGCTACTCATTACAAACTGTGTGCCTGTTGTTTTTGTTTTTTGCTGGTAGCAGTAGCTTGCATTGTAAAAAAAAAAGTTTGAAATGACGAAGGATTGAAAGAAACGGACATAGGCAAACGCACAAAGGGAAAGGGGTGAGAAAATAGCACCACTGCACTAATAGAATGGAATTTCTTGGTCAAAGTGTACGCAACTTGATGAGAGTGTGTTTCTTTTTTTTCTTCAGCTAAAATTTTGTATTTCACTAGGTAGTTATTTTGTGTTTGAGAACTTCTATTGTTTTGTTGATGACATAACGCGGTTGGCATGAAAATGTGTGTAGGTATAGGTCAGTAACTTACATAGGCATATAGGATTCAACTTATTTGGAATAAGATATGCGTTTGGGTAAGGTGTACCAATGCGAAATAATTTTTTTAACTTTGTTTCAAAGTTGTTGGTTGTACTATTCTTTCGTTATTGGTTTGTACCTATTTGTACCTATATTTTATTTATTTTATTTTTGTTTCATATTGTGCATGTGGGAAGGCAAGCAGAGGGTGGATAAGTGTGGGTAGGAAGTAAGTACTTATGTATATCTATGAAAATACATATCCGGATGTTTATGGGCATTCAATTGCAATTCAGCGTCTTCTTTATCTTAACATAGCATAAAATAAAGTCGCTTTCTCTGTCCCTATGTCCCTATGTAGGCTTAGATTTTTAAAACAACGCAACGGTTTTCGATGACGTTTTTTGAATAGATTGATTCAAGAGGAAGTTTTATATGTATAATACATGCATATTATAGCAGAAAAAAGCCAAGAAATTTAAAGTTTTGTAATGCGATGTCATAACAAACATATTTATTAAAAATATTTACTTTTACTTTTACTTCAATTTTATAATTTTCAAAATCGGTTTGAAACTCGCACGAAAAGCAAACTATTTTTTAAAGCATCGTAGCTTATGTTGAAAAGAGTAGGTATCTTTTGTTTTTGTTTCTGAATGGTAAGTATTCAGATATTTTTTACTGCAGCACATACTAATAATATGGCAATTCGTACATAGGTAATCATTCATATAGAACTAAGAAATTTTTATTCAAGTCTGGAAGACGTCGGCGTTCGAACATACATAGGTCGTAGTATAGTGAATGCCAAAAGAGTACGTTCAGCAAGAGATGAAGAATCGTCAACGGAACGTGAGGCTCGCCTTTGATAACATAAGTTCAAAGACAATATCTTGGTTTAGAGAAAGAGCGATTCTGTCACCAACTAACGAACAAGTAGATAAGGTAAATAACTTGATTCTTTCAAAGGTTGATGCGCCAACGAAAATATACTACTCGGTCGATACTGTTTTCGATTTGGAAGAAGCTGTTCATTTTCCTTCAGAATTTCTAAACTCTTTGAACCCATCAGGACTCCCTCCACACAAAATGGTGTTAAGTAGGTTGTCCTGTTATTTTATTAAAATAAATAAATAAATAGGGTGGCGCAACAGAGCGAGGAGCCCTTGGGCCTAGCGCATTTCTCACAACCATGCCTTGTGAGAAAATGGAGGGGACCTACAATTTTCTGCCGGTTCCGAATGGCTAATCGAGAAAGTGCTTTTCATGGCAATGAATACTAACGGAGGACTTGCCAATTCCTCGCGAAATACGATACCCGTGGAAAAACATTTTTGCCTCTGTTGGGATTCGAACTCGAACCTCTGGATTAACAGGCGGACATGCTATCCATCACACCACGGGTACCACCTGTTATTTTATTAAGAAACCTGAATTCACCAAAACTTTGCAATGGCACGCGTTTGCTGGTAAAATCACTGAAAACTTTCATAATAGAGTGCACAATACTCACAGGATGTGGTACCGGAGAAGATGTATTGATTCCCCGAATCCCTCTGATACCATCGGATTTACCCTTCCAATTTAAACGCTTGCAATTTCCGGTGAAGACATCTTTTGGAATGACCATTAATAAATCGCTGGGTCAAACCTTTAACTTTGCAGGCTTAGATTTGAGTGTTGACTGTTTTTCACATGGCCAACTGTATGTCGCTCTTTCAAGAGTAACTTCCAGAGAAAATATGTTTTTAATTTTATACCCGTACGAAGCCATAGCGGGCCGCTGTGTTTTTATATACAACGTTCACAGTTTTTCTGTAGGGTATTTAGTATCAGCATTGTACCCGTGCGAAGCCGGGGCGGGTCGCTACTCAACTATCCAACCCTGGGGAAAGTTCAATGAACAGACCTAATGATGGAAATAAAAAAGTATAAACCTAGAAATTTTCAGGCATTCTTAAACTTAGGCTTCTTAGTTTTCGTTTCTTGACAGTTTTGTGTTAACAACGCTTTAAATAAGTTAGACCCGAGCAACGCCGGGTGGGTCAGCTAGTTTCTGATAAAGAAGGAACTTTTTTGTATTTGAGAATTCTTTCAATTGAATTTAAAATAAATTATACATTGAGAGTTACAGTGTAATTTTCTGTAAATTGTGTTGTGCTGATTGTTAGATACATGTTGAATTTCAATTGGTGTATTATAATAAAGTATTCGTGTCTAATTTTGTTTATTCGTGCTGTTGACAAAATTTCAGCCCATTCATTCAACATAACAAAACTTGTAAAAATGTCTCAAAAATCGTTTTACAAGAAAAAATTATGGAAGGTAATTATTCATAAGGTAGATTATTCCTAGAGAGATGGAATTCCTTTTTTTTATTTTGAAAAAAAAAAAAAAAAAACAAGTAGGTACCTAAGGAGGTGGTGTTGATACGGCCAAGTACATGAAGTTTTAAATTCTGTAGTGATGAGAAAGACTTTTTTTATTATTAACCATGCATATATTATATATATTTTTTAATAGGACCATCCCACGTGATCTGTTTTGGTTTTTCATAAATTGCTTTCTTAAAATGTCTAGAATACGATAGCAATGTGATTTTTGAAAATTCGAAGTCGTTTTAAAAATACAGCAGTTAAAAAAGTTTTATACTTTCACAGTTATAAGCGGACCTAAAACTTTTCTTCTCAGAACTGTGCTTTTCAGACTTTGCTCTATACTATCATACTACACACTACACACTGCTATCAACCAAATATTCCCAAGTGTACGACTTTTTTTTAGCAAAAACCAAAAAAACCAACGGAAATTCGTAACAATTTTTTCCAAATATTTACCAAAAGTCCAATTTTGTATATATTCACTTCATAATAGTTCATGCCATGCATTTAGGATTGCAGATGAAAACGACGATAACTTTTTTTTTGTTTTCGACAAGCCAGTTGGAACCGTGAAGGAAGTGCGAGTTCATTTTTTGAAGCGGGGTATACAGAGAACTATAACTCATATTCTACCTTATATTTTCAGCTTAAAATTTATATTTATCAGTCGATATATATATTAGTAAATTATAGTAAATTTGAAGTTCTATCTATTTACTGGTCATTGAAAAAAATCCTAAGAACTCCCACAAAAAACAGGCCGTTTCATAAGATGACTTCTTTAAATCTCAATTTGCTTGGTTATGGCCCACAAGATTACTGTTTTTGTTCAAATTTCAAGTGAAAAAAAAAAATAATAATAATTGTAACGGAAAATTTTTTAAATCAAATTTAACTTGAAAAATTTTGAATTTTCTTAGGGAATTTTTTGTCCTTCGATTGCAGTTTTCAAAAAACATCCATTCCTTTATTTTCTTAAAATATATCTTCTTGCAAATGAAATTATTAAAATGGATACAAGTTATTGGTAAAAAAAAAATAAAAAAAATAAATAAAAATAAAATAATAAAAATAAATAAATGAAAAAAAATTAGTATTATCTACATAAGTTCCCAAGTTATCCCCTTTTTCATTAATTTTTCTGATCAAACTAGGCCAAGTAACTGACCTACAATTAAATCACACAAATATCATGTTTTCCACATCGGCAAAAACACAAGATAAGAAATATCGACCCTACAACATCTTCATTATTTGTATTTATCTCAGCAAGCAAACTGACAAAAAAAAAATGAACCGGTTTCCTGACTTGACACAATACATATTTCTATTCTCAACCCATCCAAAAACAAGAAATCGTAAAAAATGTTCATTCGGACATATTGTGTACATGCATATATCTTCGTCAGTGTGCCTTATGAATGATATCTGTTTTTTTCTTATATGCCTACTTGCAGAGCGCATGCTCGTATAATTCTCACCCCTTTGTTCTGCTTATGCAAGTGCGTAATTCTTTTCTAGTTTCTGGATTCTGGCTGTTGCCGAGACCAAAAAGAGAGAGAAAAGAGGGAGAATTTGAAATCAGACGCGACGATGGCAAGAGTGATCACTTTTAAGAGAATAAAATGATTTACTAATACAAGCAAACACTTTTACATGAGTTCTGAGTTCGCTAAAAAAGTCCACCTAGCCTTAAATATACGTTACTTAATTATATGGTAAATTTTGCTGTGTTGGCACATAAGGGGCCTAACGATATACATTGTCGGTTATTTAGATTAAGAGTAAAACTTAAGTTAATGGTTATTAAAAAAAATATAATACATTGTTAGTTTTTGATAACTGTAGGAGTGTTCAGTTCCTGTTGTCCTTGGGGTTAGTTGTGGTTAAGGATGGCGGAGGATGGTGGTGTAGGAGTTGGGTTGGGCGGGGTGGGTGATGTGGTGATGGAGCAGCTAGCCACGGTGGTGGGTTGACGCTGCCTCAGCGTAGAAGGCCATTGCCTCATCGTTGTTGAATGTGTCGTCTTCCATAAGTGTCATCGCATCGATGTATCTCGGGTCTGGGTGTCGGTCTTGTTCTGTTATCCTTCTTACTAAGGGGTTCGGATGGTTGGCCAGGTTTTCCAGTAGGCGTCTTCCAGATTGCACCAAGTATTTGTCTATGGGGATGACCCTTGCTTCTTCATAGAGCTTTCTGTTGCTGACGTTTTTCATGCGTATCGGGTCGTAGCCAAGCCCTGTGCATATGCGCAGAACCTTCCTCTCGAATACAGCCAGTTTTTGCATTTTAGTCTTGGATATTGTGAACCAGACGGGGAAGCAGTAGGTGATCACTGGTCGTATTAGCTGCTTGTACAGCAACAATTTTGTGTTTTGGCTGAGTCCACTTCTTTTGCGCATCAGTGGATGGACACGATGGAAAGCAAAGCTAGCTTTTTTGACGACTGCAGTGGCGTGTGGGTTGAAACGCATCAGTTCTTTGAAGTGGACTCCTAGATACTTGACCTGTGTATCGTCTGGCGATATTTTCCACAATGCTTAATGATTGGCGAGACTTTCTTCGTATATTTTCTTTTCTTTTATTTCTCTTAAAATTCTATTGAACAATTTGGTAGGAATTTTATCCAATTTATATATTTGTTCTCACGGTGAAGCCGCCAATATAAAACGAAGCAAATCTTTATAGTTTTTGTAGGAATTGTATCTAATATATATACTTTTTCTCACGGGGAAGCCGCCAATATAAAATGAAGCACGTCTTGTCTAGTCAAACGCCAGAGAATAAGAGCGCGAATCACATGTCATGGATGACATTTTTTTGGCAGACCGGCAGTGTTCACACCATCGCGAAGTTAGGTGCGGTTGAGTATGTATCACTCACTCCAGCACCAGAGATGTGCAAGGAGGAGTGGTACATACTAGTGAACCGTAGATGGCGTGAACATTACCGGCCCCCTTGGCATAGAGTGCCAAAAGAAATTTATATGTACTTCTAATAATTATACAATTTTAAGATATAATAATAATTAAATAATCAATTCAATGGTTATAAAATACAAAATGGTTGTAGAACAATGATCTGATTTCATTTGATTTCTTATTATGTTCTCAGTTGTGTACTTAGTTGTGTACTTAGTTGTGTACTTAGTTGTGTACTTAGTTGTGTACTTAGTTGTGTACTTAGTTGTGTACTTAGTTGTGTGTGCGGTTTTAGATATAAAAAAAACAGAGTTTAAATTGAGTTTATAGATACTTCATCTAAAAAATATAAGTTTATAGATACTTCATCTAAAATATGACTGTATTGAATTACGATAATTCATTTGTTCCTTGGTTCAATCATTTATAGGCAAACGACAAAGTTTGACTATTGGGCGAGTAAATTCACCAAATCGAGTTTTTATTGTTGCCACCCGCACTCTACCATCTGGACCAGGAAATACTTTAATGATACGACCCATACACCAATCAGTGGATGGAAGGTTTTCCTTTTTAATCAAAACAAAGTCACCGATTTTAAAATCTTCAGTAGAGTAATGCCATTTTGTTCGTTTATGAAGCTCTTTGATATATTCTTCCTTCCAACGTTTGCTGAATTCATGATGAATTGATTTGAGCTTTTCCCAGCGGCTTATGAGTGAAAGCGATTTTTCTTCGGGCAACAGTTCAGGAAAAGTTAAAAGTGGAGTTCCGGTCAGGAAATGGCCTGGCGTTAACGCTAATAGGTCGGTAGGTGCATTCGACATAGGACATACCGGTCGCGAGTTTAAGCACGCCTCTATGCGAGCTAATAGTATAGCGAATTCTTCGAAAGAAAAATGAGTATGAAGTCCGATTTTACGAAAGTGGGTTTTGAAACTCTTTACCCCGGCTTCCCAGAGCCCACCCATATGGGGAGCACCTGGGGGAATGAAATTCCAGGTCAAGCTTTGAATCCCATATTTGGCTAAAGTTAATTCTGGAAATGATGAATGAAGCTTTTTAAACTCATTTTTTTCGGCCTGAGTTGTGTACCGTCGGGAAGGTTTACGCAGATGTTGTGGCAGTTTGTGGCTGATCTCGAACGTCTCCGTTCTTGTGTTGGTCTTCTTATGCAAATTAGCTCGGATTTCGTTGAGTTAATTCTGATTCCCCATTTGTAGTACTCGAAGAGCTTCTTTATGTGGTCTTCAACTCTACGAGCAGCGATCATAGGTGACAGTGAGTGCGCGTAGGTCAATGAGTCGTCCGCAAAGAGAAGGTTGGTGGTGTTTTCTGGCTGAGGTTGGTCCGAGGTGAAGATGCTGTATAGGAAGGGACCTAGCTTCGATCCTTGAGCAACCCCTGCTCGGATGGGTCTGGTTGAAGATACGGTGTTGTCTACTTGCACGTAGAAAGATCTGGAATGAAGAAAATAAAATAAAATTTTTATTAATGAACCTGGAAAGTGTAAAATGGTTAGTTTATGGATAAGTCCGTTTATCCAGACACTATCAAATGCCTTCTCAACGTCCAAGAAACATCAAACTGTTGTTTGGTGGTTGTTGAGTCTCCTTATAACGTCCCCTTGGAGCTTCAGGAGCGGATGAATATTGGAATGTTTCTCCCGGAATCCAAACTGCATATTCGGGATAATGCTGTTGTCATTGCAGAATGCCTTGAGCCTTCGGAGAACCAGATCCTCCAGAATTTTGCTGACGTTACTGAGTAGGGATATGAGCCTGTAACCAGACACAATGTTTCGGTTTCCTTTTTTGGTAATGGCCACGATCTTCGCCTTCTTCCATCGCTCGGGAAAGTGGCAGTTGTTGAGGCAGTTGTTCATCACAATGGCCAGAAAGATCATCACTGTCTGAGGAAGTATCTTTAGGACGAATTTTGAAATTTTATCCGGCCCAGCTGATTTTTTGAGGCGCCCACTTTGGATCAAATCTAGGATATCTTCTGGGTTTGTGAAAATGGTGCCTTCACTGGGGTCGCATGAAGGGTTTTCGTCACTGAAAACGGTTTCTTCGATTGTTCTTCCTTCAATCAGCTGGATGGTTGAGTGCACGTCATTTAGGAATGCGGGGTCAGAAGGTGGAGTTGACGGCGCAGGGACATAAGTCCCCGGGACATAAGTCCCAAATTATATTTTTGGGACTTATGTCCCATCTAAGTGAGACATAAGTCCCAACTTCGATTTGGGAGTTATGTCCCACGCCATCGGGACATAAGTGCCAAAAATAAAAGTTGGGACTTTTGTCCCTCCGAATATACTTTTTACAAGCTAAGACATTTTTTTCAGAAGCCCTTCTGAAAAATTGTCTGTGTTTTTCTCAAATTATTGAAGCTTCTTTTTTCAAAATGCAAACTTACTACTCATTAGAAAGTAGAGATATGGTTTTCCGGAATTAGGAGATGTTATTTTACTTTTAGAATTTAGTAAAAAAATTTTAGTTTAAAAAAGAAACTTAAAAAATTTTGATTTCCGTTTCGAAGGCTCTGTTTGAAATATGTTGTAAGGGCAGCGGGCGATGGAAAATGTTTACTTTAATTATAGCTGAGGTATTTGCACATATAGTTCCTCCGACTTTCTATTCATTAGAAAGTAGAGATATGGTTTTCCGGAATTAGGAGATAATATTTTACTTGTAGAAGTTAGTAAAAATTTTTTAATTTAAAAAAGAAACTTAAAAAATTAGAATTTTTGAGTATTTGAGAAAATAAAATTAAAAAATCGCGCGATTTTTTAATTTTATTTTCTCAAATACTCAAAAATTCTAATTTTTTAAGTTTCTTTTTTAAATTAAAAAATTTTTACTAACTTCTACAAGTAAAATATTATCTCCTAATTCCGGAAAACCATATCTCTACTTTCTAATGAATAGAAAGTCGGAGGAACTATATGTGCAAATACCTCAGCTATAATTAAAGTAAACATTTTCCATCGCCCGCTGGATGGAATATAATATTTCGAACAGAGCCTTCGAATCGGTATTCAAAGAGTATATAACGATTCTGAAAAAATCTAGAGGTCATTGGTTCCATTACCTAAAACCACTTGAGAGAAAGGTGTCAAGGACCAACAACTTTATGGCAAGCAAAAATTGTTTGGTTGCCTAGTCGAAATGTACAACGATTTACTAAGCTCTATTCCTGAAAAGTTGGGACTTACATATGTCCCATCTTCAACGGAAAAAAGTTGGCACTTATGTCCCGATGGCGTGGGACATAACTCCCAAATCGAAGTTGGGACTTATGTCTCACTTAGATGGGACATAAGTCCCAAAAATAAAAGTTGGGACTTATGTCCCGGGGACTTATGTCCCTGCGCCGGAGTTGACACGAAGTTTTCTTCAAAAAATTCGGCAAATCCTTCTGCTTTATCCTCGGATGACAATACTTCTCCTCTGTTGGTGGTGATTCTCTCTGGCATATCTGGCCTTTTGCCGACTATCCTGTTGATGTTTTTGAAGGTATCCGGACCAGGTTTGATGTTTTGCAGTCTCTTTTGGAATTGCATGTTGTTGTGGTGCTGAACTGCATTCCTGAACATTGTGTTGGTACAGTTGAGCTCGCTCAGCCAAGACTGGTAATCGGAATTGCTTGTGTTGAGTTCACGTTGCTGAATCCTCTGAAGTCTTTTCCTCAGTCGTTGTCGATGGTGGTACAGGTTCTGAATGTTGACTGGTAGGTGCTGGTATCTATCCTTGGATGTTTTCGGCTTCTTTTGGCTATCTAAGGCATTTTTGACGGCTGTTTCCAGGTCCTCGATAGCAGCATCAATTTCTGTGTTTTGCAGGTTTCTGTTGGTTGGTGGGAAGGTTATGCCGTCCTCGACATCTCTTTGAAGCTTCTCAACATCCAACTTGGAGTAGTTGAGGAAATACTCTGGTGGTGGTTCTGAAATGATAAAAGGTTCATTAAGGTTAATAGAAATTTGTACCGCTTCGTGGTCGGAGTCACTGGGTATTGCCGTGCAAACAAAGTTTCTTAGCTCGGGTAGTACATGCACTAAGTTAGATGTTGCTAGGAAGAAGTCCAGAGTTGAAGGTGTCCTAGGAAAGGTCGGCTTTGGTTGGGATATGACAACGAGATTGTGATTCTCGCTGTTATCGTCCAACCAATTGGTAATGGCCATTCCTTCAATACTGCATGTGGTGTCCATCCATAGGGTATGTCGAGCGTTGAAGTCACCGCCTATTAGTCCGTATGTCCTTCCACTGACGAAGTTGTTGAGTTTTTGAAGATCGTCTTTGATATCGGTGACGTTGGTGTGTTTCATCGCGTCCAAGTTGAACGGTGATAGCCGTGGCCTCAATCGTCTTTAGCCCTTGGATGGTATGCTCGGTGGTTCCAGTTGAGATTCTCTCCCGGATAAAAATGGCAGTACCTCTATTTGTGTCTGTTTTGTCCTTCCTGAAAGTAGAATATTTATTCATATTAATATTGTTCCGTTTGGTTACGTTGGTTTCTGAAATGAGAGCAATGTCGGGGTTATGTTTTTTTTAGAAATAGATTAAATGACGTCCTCTTTTCTAGGCTGTACAGCGAATTTACGTTGTACGTCATGATGCGGAGCCTCTTTACTTGCATATTTGGAATATGAAGGTGGCTAGGGCCACGGTCTTATCTTCTTCACTCATGCTATCGTAGCTGGTGGGTACTGCCGTCTTGGCTTTTTTCATCAGGGTATCAAGGTCGCTCCCAAACATCCGCTGTGCCTCGTTGTTGAGGTTGATAGGTGAGGTTGGTGTCGGTTTGGTGGGCCTGGTTGGTGTCGTCTTAGGAGTTTTGGCTGCAGTTGGTTGTTGCTTGGTGGATGTGGGTGGTTTGGGTGAAGGTCCGCTTTTGAACATTGAGGCGTAGCTGACGGTTGGGCGGGTTGCCATGGAGATGGATTTGGCGGCGAATGCCTGCTGGGCCTTCTTCTCGGCGACTTCCTTGTTCCTTTCAGTCAACGAAAGATGAAGAACAAGAAGTTGTTGTAGGACTTTCCTTGTGCCCTCTTGGCTTTGAATTCGGTGACCTTGATGATAGGGAGGCCCTCTATCCTGAGTTCATCTTCGACTTCAATCGCAGCGTAGGAGTGGTGGATGCCTTTGAGCAGAAGCAGGTTCTTTCTATCTTCCCTCGGAGTGAAGGAATTAAACTGAATCTTCCTCTCCTTGAGGAATTTTTTAATTCCTTCGAATGATTGGCGGTTTCCGGCAATGATAATTGTTGCTTTAGTGTTGCGGTTTTTGAACGTGACCGCCTATTTGCTCCCTTTGCAGAACCGGCTTATCTCAGCAATGTTTCCTGAGAAACAGAAAATTGGCGGCATTCCGGGACCCTTGGCTGGCTCACTTAATTTTGGTGCTCCTGGTGTTGTGGAAGTTGATGGTGGGCAGTTTTTGGCTGCGATTGTCTTCTTCGAAATTGCTGGCGGTGGTGGCTGAGCGGTTGGTGCTACTGCTGGCACCACTGCTGGTGCTGTTGCGGTGATTGGGGTAGGTGAAACCGTGTCTACCGAACCGATTGGTGATGGCGGCTCCTGTTTCTTCTTCTTGGAGTCTTTTTTGGCGGTGGTCTTCTTTGACCGTTTCTTTCCAGTTACCTCGGTGAACTGGTCGTCCTCGTCGGATTTATCAGATCTATCTGCCTCGTCGCGAGACAGGCAGATAAAATCTTCGTCCTTTCCTTCGTTGATTTCTATTATTTCCTCCACTGGCTGCGGTGCATCGAGCTGTATCTGCAGCTCCTTGACGAGGCCGCTGAGGCGCTGCCGGTGCTCTAACCCCAGGTCGGCTTGCATCCGCTTCAGCAAAGTTTCGAGAGCGGTGAATGCCGTTTCTAAGGTTAGCTTCTCCATTTTTCCTGAAATCTTAAAAATATTATTAAAAATTCCTGGAAAATAAAAAATGATTAGTTATTAATCCTGCAAGAGATTATAATTTCTAGAAAAGGTTAATTCTTTCCTGGAAAAACAAAATATTAAAGGATTAGCTTAGTTATAATTCCGAAGAATTACAATAATGATGGGATAAAACCCTTTTACCAGTCCGGTCCTTCTTCGATTTCAGGTACCTGGCAGGTAGTCCGTGAGTGTCCCTTTTTTGTTCGGTGTGTTTTGGGTTTGTGTTTTTAGTCCGCTGTGTGTACGTCCTCTCGCGATGACGGTGACTGACTGACTGTGATGATGCTGAATTTTCCAGTGTGAGACAATTTCTTTTATACTTTTAATTGGTAGGGGTCTGGCCTAAAATAATGCACTTTTATATGTTACTTGTTGATTCTCATAACTTCGAGTGGCATTTAATACATGAGATCATTTTGTACGTGGAAGAATAAGGAAGGAAGATGCTATTGTAAGCGTTCTAGACGCTCAAATCGCATGGGAATGGTTGGAAATGATAGATAATATCTTCAAGAATTTAATTTTGGGAAAAAAAAATAATAAAAAAAAAAAAATGCAAAATTTGTATGGACTTTTCTGAGCTGAAAAAACTTTTTTGTTTTTCGACTTTTTTCGGTCGGAGAGCGTTTAAACGCTTCGAAATGGCAATCGAGCAGCGTGTAGCAAAATTCAAAAAAAAAATTTTTTTCCTGAAGGACAGATTATTTGTTTAAGTGGAAAAAAGTGTCAGAAAATCTAATTTTTAAGTTTAAATATCATGATTTTAGTCCTTTTTCAGGATAGAATTTCAAAATGTTACCAACAATTGATCGGTAATATGAAATTAAACATATTTTGCTAAAAACTGGAACGTTTTTGAACTAGTTTGAAGCAAATGATCATAAAAGGTCCTTCGAATCTGATCTTTATTATATATCGAAATGTCCTTTTTATAAAGGTGCGTTCTTTTTGATTCTCAGAAATTCGCCTTATCTAAGATCATTTCGTGATCTTGTCAAAGTTTTTCAATGTGTAAATTGTGTTTTTTTAATTGTTTGTGGTTAAGTGTTGTTCGAAAATGTCGACAAATTTTGCCGACACAGTGGTCAGCAATAAAGGCGGGGTAAAGTTGGTGTTCGGTGGCTACTTCTTCCATAAGGAAAAAGTCAATGCCAACGGTGTCGCCTATTGGTCTTGTGCTGCGCGCAAGTCTAAGTGCTGTATTGTCCGACTTCGCACCCAAATAGTCGACGGACAGCACTTAGTACTGAATGTGCCAGGTGTTCACAGCCATGACCCGTTGGCATATGAACGGGAAATAATTAGCGCGAATACTTTCGTTAAAGAGAAGGCAAGGGAGAGCTTGCCACCTAGTGTAGTAATTCGCGACTCCATAGTGCGCGAGTTACACTTTTCGTATTCGGTGTATTAATTAAAACAAGAACGACCGTTCACTTCAACTATTAAAAATCAATATTTCATTACATTCATAAAAAATACGAGCAGCTTATCTCAAACACGACAGCTGTTGTTTCCAATGGAAGAAATAAATCGAAACAGTTTCGATCTGATGTGGGTGTCCCGCAGGGTTGTGTACTAAGACCGTTAGTTTTTTCACTGTATATAAATGACCTTGAAGATCACATACCTGGCGGTGTTACCTTTGGTGATTTATTTGTCAAAGTACTGCTGTATGCGGATGACGCTGTAGTTTTAACGGACAACCCAGTAACACTTCAACTTCAAATAAACAAATTGAAAAAATTTTGTGATTTGTGGGATCTTAAAATCAACACATCAAAATCTAAAATTATGATTTTCAGAACCCAGAACCGTAGCACAGGAAATGACCGTACTTGGACACTTGATGGTGTCAATTTAGAAGTCGTCAAAGAGTTCAAATACTTGGGTTACACGATTACCCACAATCTGAATCTCCGAGTTCATATAAAAGAAAAATTAGCAACGGCTAAAGCAGCAATCAATTGCATGTGGTCAAATTTCTTTAGAAGCAAATATATAGACCCGTCATCTAAGTTTAGGGTATTTGATGCAACAATCAAAAATTGTCTATGGGTGCAATGTGCTACAGGATATAGAAACTATACAAAGATATTTTTTTAAACGTATCTTCCGTCTCCCAGTAAATACACCGAACTATGCGATTCACGTTGAGTCTGGACTGCCTCCCATTTTTTTGAGAAATTTAAAAGCTAATGCAGATTATATTCTCAAAGTCATGCAAAGGTCAAACGACAATTTACAGAAAAGGATTATGTTGGTTTGTTTAAGATGTCGGTATACACCTTTTAAGGACTGGTATGAGCTGGCTTCGGCACACAACTGCCCTCTTGTCCTCTCTGTGGAAAACTTTAATTCATGGAGGCCTGCTCTTTATGATTGCATTGCTTGCGTTGATGAGCATATGTTCCTGTCATTTCTTGATCGGGCGAGGGACTCTGTATCGAGAACAATATATAGTAAACTAAACCACAGTTTGAGGGAAGCCAACTACTTCCGAAGAGAATTCTCAGTAACGGAGATGAGTCTGATATTTAAAGCTCGCACGGAGATGCTGAGGATCAATTATAGGCCACACAGAACTGACCTAAACCCGAACTGCACGTTATGCAACTTGAATGAACCCGAAAACATTTTCCACCTCTTGGCCTTATGCCCAATGTTGCAAGAAATCCGAAGACTTCATTTCAATAAGAGTTTCCTCTCGTTAGAGGAATGCTTAAGAGTTCTGAATGGAGAGAGTGATTGGAAGTTACTTATACGGTTTCTTTCACAGGCGGTTCAATATAGAAATATGTTCGTTGATCAGCCTTAGTACAACTTAAAGATTAAATATCTTACAATTTTGTTTTAGCCAAACTAAAAGCCCGTTTTTTACAACTGTTATTGCACGTCTTTAAACTGCTCCCTTTTGTTTTGTTATAGGTAAACTAAGAGGCCTATGAAAGATATTTTAACAAATTTTTATTGCATACTTCTGCATTTTTTTTTAAATTCCATTAATTTAAACCACTGTTTTGTTTTAGCTAAACTAAAAGCCCTATTCTTAAACTCACTTGTAATTAATAGCAATTGTACTTTTTCTGTATTTTAATGCACTGTACATTAAATTTTTTATTTTTTTTTTGTTTTAGCTAAACTAAAAGCCTTTTTTGAAGATATCTAAAACGCATTTATATTTAATATACTTTTTTTGTTATTTGATGCATTAGGTATGTCTAGATTGTTACTGACTTAAGCCTTTGTTTTGTTTTAGCTAAACTGAAAGCCCTTTTTTTCAAACTATGTATAATTACTTAAATTTATAATTTTTCTTTTCTCTCAAAATGTTAAGAGTAGAAATCTTACCGGCAGACGGCTTATAAGCCATGCTTGTAAATCTTTTAATTTGATCTCAAATTGTACAACAATGAAGAAGAAAAAATAAAGATTTTTTAATAATAATAATAATAATAAAAATCAACTCTCTTCTTTATTTGTTTCCAAAAATCTCTATACATAATTTGCTTAGACACTAATCGCTTGCACAGCAGAGCAGCGGATATCATGGAGCTCATGTACTTGCGTTCCTGATATATCTTATTACCTACCAAGAAAGTGGTGTGATATTGTTTACTGTTTGTTTGTTTTTGCCAGACTCATCATTTTCGTGGGAAGGTACAATATATGTAACTCCTCCCGGCTTTAAATCTGAAGTCTCCGGCTTCATATTGTTTACAATTTTGATGGTCTCTTTCTTAGTCTTTAACTTCACAAAGATAATTATGCCTACAATACTTAAAATCAAAATTAAAGTTATACTAATATTTGAGCCATACATTACATTTTTGTGATATTTAAGTTCTTTTATGTGTTTTAAATTTTGAATTTGATATATTTCTAACATTGTTTCAAAACTTAGCTTTTCTGTAATATTAACATTTTGATCTTCCTCATAAGAAAATTTATGAACAAATTCCATATTAAAATTTGAAATTGAAATATTTCGTATATTAATTGTACAGTTATTGATATTTATAATAAAATTTCCATTTAGTACTAGATTTCTATCATCACAACCGTTCACAATCACTTCTTTTCTTAAATTTTTACATACAATTAGGTTTTCTTCAATATTTTCAATTACAGTCTTATTGTTTATTCTAAATTTACATATACCTTCAGTTAAACAATTATCCGTTTTCTTTAAATCTTTAATATTAATGTTGTTTGAATTATAGTCATATTTAGTTCTATTTAATTCAATGTACTCTACAGCCATTATATCTATTTCTTTGTTTTCTTTGTTGGGCATAGGCATTATCATTTTTAACTGGGTTTGAATATAACTTTTTGGGAGTTTTATAGCTAATATTAATTTTGTTCCATTCAATTTAAATGCTCCTATCTTGGAATGTTTTAGTTTAAAAAAATCTAAATCAGAACACATTATTTCTTCTCCTGTTAACATACTAGGATGTAAAATACCTTGTTTGGCGGACGCTATATTGTCTAGAATATTGTCAATTTTATCTTCAAGTATTTTAAGTTTTAAAAGTTGGTCTGTTCTTAAAAGTTTTAGTGATAAATTTCTTTGATTGTCTGCTGTATTACTGTACACTTCAGATATTTGTTTTCTGTCCTGCTCTATGATTTCTTTAAAATTGTTTATATTGTTCATGATCTGTTTATTAATATTAATTTGTTGATTTAAATTTTCAATTGCATTTCGGTTATTTATATCTACAACTTTAAAGTGCTCTACAATATCTACCCTATCATTGTCATCCATAGTTCCATACAACCATTTCTGAGCGGTCCGAATAAAGTTTGCAATACCTCTTTTTTGTCGGAAAGTGGAAACTAAGGCTCTTACTTTTGCTTTTATATTAACTATCTCGCTAATTATTTGAACATTATTTTCTATTTTGAGATTCTGCAGATTAACTTCAACTTTTTCGATTGCAGTTGTTATCTCTTCAGAATCTATTAAATGAACGATCGTTTGTGTTTCATTTATCAAATCCACAGTTCCTCTGTTGATGGTAAATCCCTGATCAGTCTGAACTTGAGAGATTAGAAGAGCTGCTTCCGTTGGTATTGTTACAACTACGATCCACAGCATTAGCCAAATCAGAACCTGCAAATTGATTAGGTCTTTTAACCGTTGTTGGATGGACGTTTAATAATTTATTTTTCCTAAAATATGGTTCATTTTTGTGACGTAAATGCTTGTAATTTCTAATAAAACCTTCGCTCCTTTGTTCATCATATTCTTCTCTATCTAAATTTCTTTTATCTATAATTTGTTTCTTGCGTTTAATCGCTTTATTGCTTAAAAAAATTGGATCTGATTCTAGCGCTTTATTTGGGCTTGTTCCTAAAGTTGAATGAAATCTATTGTTATAAATTTTAACTGCCTTGTGAATTTTGCGGTTAGTAGTTAATTCTCTACTTTTTATTGTCAATAAGATTTCAAGCAATGTTGAATGGAAACGTTCAATATCAGAGTTTCCTGTATGAGAGTTTGGCTTTGTAAAGTGAAACTGAACCCCTTCTTCTCTGAAAAACTCTTTTATATTTTCGGAATTGAACTCGTTATCACAAACAATTTTCTTTGGATTTCCAAACTTAGCAAATTGTTCTTCAATACATTCTAGCTTATTAACCCAGTTTTTACTAATTAAATTATACACAGAAGCTCTCTTAGTCAGTTTATCCAAAAATGTAAGATAAAAACATTTGTTGAAGTGGTAAATATCCATATGTAATATTTCATTTGCTGCTTTTGGTGTTTCAGAAACTTGAAATTTTGGTTTAATAGGTTTTCTGTCATATTTCCCTTCCTGACAAGTTTGACAGTTTCCTATAACCTTGGATATTTGCTTAGCTAATCCTGGGTAGTATAACTTATTTTTTAGAGTTCTATAAGTTTCAACTATTCCAGAATGACTGCTCTCTTTCACGTGGTATAAGGAAATTTGCTTACAAATGTCAGCTTCTGTTCCTACCTCAAGAGCTCTTTTTGTGCATTTAATGAAAGTTAAATTTTTATGGTCCCTGAAAAGTTCTATTAGGCATTTCTGAATCTTGTTATACTCATGGTATGATAGTTCTGTATAAATGCCTACTTTTCCTTTTATCAGGTTTCGTTTGAAGAGATCCTGCCAGTATGACTGATTTTTAGTCATATTTACGTGGATGATTCTTCTACCATGACTCTCTTCCACTTCTACTAAAACTGAATTGGAAAGAATTATTTATGTTTTGTATTTATTAACAATGTCTTCTTTTATTGGGAAATGGTCTAATTGTTGCTCTGGTGCTGAATGGATTGTTGCCATATTTGATTCAGATTCATCGTCTAATTGGTCCACCTCTTTTATGCGACTTAAGAAATCCGCCACCTTATTGTCTTTACCCCTTAAGTACTCTATATCATAATTAAATTGATAGTTTGAACAACCATCTCTGGTTTCTTGCCGAAAATTCTTTACCGTTATATTTTTTGTTTAGGTACTTAATTGGTTGATGGTCAGTGACTATTTTAAACTTATTTCCCCAGAGGTATGGTCTAAAATACGTCACTGACCAGACAATAGCAAGAAATTCTTTGTCAGTAGGTGAATAATTTTTTTCATGGTCGTTTAAAGACCTCGATGCATAACAAACTGGCTGACCGTCTTGAGTAAGCACCGCACCAATAGCGAAATTTGAAGCATCGGTAAATACCGTAAACTTTTTATCAAAATTTGGAAATCTTAGTATGGGATAGCTAGTTATATTTTGTTTTAGGGTTTCAAAAGACTGTATATATTCAGGATCTTTTGTATTAATCTTTGCATTTTTCTTTAAAAATTTTATCATTGGGTACGCAATTTTTGAATAATTCTTTACAAATTTCCGGTAAAATCCCGTGATTCCCAGAAAGGATTTTAACTCTTTTTCTTTTGATGGTAACTTGTAGTTCAAGATACATTTAATTTTTTCGGGGTTGGGTTTCATACCTTCATCAGTCAAGATGTGACCCAAAAATTCTGTATCTTTTTGAAGAAAAGAACATTTTTCAAACTGGACCTTGAGATTATGTTTGGCCAGGGTACTAAATATTTTCGTGATGGCAATTAGATGCTCTTCTAGACTAGTGGAAAAAATTAGAATATCATCAAGATAGACTACACAGATCTTGTTAATGTAATCCCTAAGTACTTCATTCATGAGCCGTTGGAATGTGGCTGGGGCGTTTTTAAGGCCAAAGGCATTCGAGTAAATTCATATAAACCGCTTGGTGTTACAAATGCGGTTTTATGAATGTCTTTGGGATGCATTTTAATTTGGTAGTAGCCTTTAGCTAAATCCAAAGTTGTGAAGTATTGGGCTCTCCCTAACTTATCTAATATACTGTCTATATTAGGTAGAGGGTACTTGTCGTCAAAAGTGATTTCATTTATTTTCCTATAATCTATACAAAGCCTGAACTTTTGTTCACCTGATTTACCAACCTTTTTCGGGACAACAACTATGGGAGAAGAATATCGGCTGTTTGACTTTCGAATAATACTGTTTACATTCTTGCACTCTTAGTTTTTCTACGTCACTAAGATTATTTATCTTTTTTCTTTGCATTCTATTTTCAATCACACTGTATGCATTTGGTAACTTTTCTGCTGTCAGCAATAAAACAGTTATTTGTCTTTGGGATAAAATTGTATTTTTTCGTTCGTGCATTATCAGCAATAATATCATTTAATTTGTATTGTTTTCATTCACACCTTTTTTATGTTCATTACTTGTCAGCAATAATTCTTTAATGTTCAATTCAGTAACGTCATTTGATATTCGAAACTATAAGTTATTTTCTTTTGTTTTTGTTTTCTTATGCACATTTGTAAATATGTAGAGTAAGCAATTTTTAGGTATAAATATTAAGTCAATCAGAAATAAAGCATGATTTTGAAATAACCAACCAAGACTTTTACACGAACCTTCAAGTGAGTCTGCTTGAAACCTCTTCATTATCATCTCAAGGTGTTATAGTGTTGCACTGTAACCACCCTTGCTAATCATAGTGATACACTGTGATCTAGCCTACATCATTCGGTAGAAGCACCGATTGAACATTTGGTGACCCCGACGTGATTATTGCTTCCCTCACCAGCAGTAAGAAGCAATTTTCGCTACCAAACGCGTTGCCAAGGCTATAACATTGGCATTTTAATTGAACGTATCTTAAAGCGTTGCCAGGGCTAAAACACTGGCAAAACTGCAACATTGAAATCTGCTCAATTCATTGAACTCATTGAAGACTAAAACTTCAGAGAGAGATCCAAAAATTTAAACTATGGAGGATGAACTGGATATCTACACAAAGGGTGCCAGGCAGAAGGTCATCACCGATGAATTGCTGCGCTTGCAATCCAACATTGCAAAGGACGGACCGGAAAGGAAAACAGCAGAATATGCAAGGAAGCGGTTGGTGTTGATTGAAGATCTTTGGAGTGAGTTCGAAAAGAATCACAATGACATCGAGGAGGGGGGAAAACACGATACACCATACTTCCAGGGCGACACAGCTGGGAAGGTCAAGCAACTCTACCAATCGCTAACACAATACCTTCTGTCCGTGATGAAGGCTGGGACATCGGAAAAACAAGCTGAAAAAGAATCAGCAAAGGAAAACGTGATGAGGGCTGGGACATCGGAAGGACAAGCTGAAAAGGTATTCGCAAGGGAACATTGTGAAGCTACTTCTCATTCGCTAACCTCAACACCGAACCAGGACATCGACACAACAAAGGTCTTTCGAAGGCAAAGGGCAATCCTGCAGTCATTGAAGCGATTGCTGGAAAACATAGAGGAGAGCGCAGAAGAGTATTCAAGCACGTGTTGCCGCCTAAAGATCGACCAAACAAAAGGCGTCTGGTCACAGATGGAGGAGGTTCATCAAAAAATTGCTGAGCTCCTAGAAGACCCAGAGAATGCAGGTTATGACATCGAAGAGTACTTCGCATTCGAGGACAGAGTCCAGAAAAATCTCCTCATGTTGTCAACCAAACTTGAAGGAGGCCGTCCTGATTCCCATCAAGCTGACACATTGAGGCAAACGGCAAAATTACCTAAAATAACCTTGCCAAGGTTTGACGGAAACTACCTGACCTGGAGGCAATACTGCGACTTGTTTACCGAATTGGTCCACAATCAAAAAATAGCCGATTGCCAAAAGTTGTTTTACCTAAAAACAACTCTGGAAGGTGAAGCAGAAAAACTGATACGCCACTTCCCCACCTCAGACGCCAACTACCACGCTGCTTGGAAGGTAGTTACTGAGCGGTTCGAAAACCCTCGGCTACTTGTCTCAGCACTTATCAATAAATTAATGGCGCAACCAACTTGTCATCAGGAAACAGCAAATCAAATAAAGGCATTGCACGACACTACAGTCGAATGCCTGCTGGGTCTTAAAAACCTAAAAATTGACATAGCAAACTGGGACCCACTCGTAATGAGTATTCTGATGAAAAAATTGGATCGGAATACTCTAACCCTTTGGGAGCAGTCCCTAAAACAGCCCAAGGAATTGCAGCCTTTGGATATATTTTTGAAGTTTTTGGAAACAAGGTTCCAGTCACTCGAAGCAATTGGAGGCAAGAGCAGCAAAAGAGACGAAGAAGAAAGAAGACGAGTCCATGGCTTCAAGGTGACAAGTTCTATAACCACCCAGAAGAAGGATTGCACATTGTGTAAGGCTCCACATCAATTATATGCGTGCCGTGCCTTCCTTGATCTAACACCATCGAACAGATTAAGTCACGTAAGAAACAACAAATTGTGTGTAAATTGTTTGAAGGATGGTCATACCTCCTATGATTGTCGTCACGGAAGCTGCTCAAAATGCTCAAAAAAACACAATACGTTGGTACATTTAACAAAGAGGGAGCTGCCGAACTCTAATAACCACAGTATTGGGCAACCAATTCAAGAATCCACCAACAAAAACACAACACTAGCAGCTGCAGGAATAAACAAGAAGGAGAGTTATGTATTTCTCAGCACAGTCATCGTGAACTTAGAGGGACAAGACGGTTCAACCATCAACTGCCGTGCGGTGTTGGACTCTGGGTCACAGATAAGTATCATCACAGAAAGAATGATACGAAGGCTTAAGATACCACTGTCCTTCAAGCCTATGATCATCCAAGGTGTCGGAAGCTGCAAAAGAGGTGCCCAGAAAAGGGCAAACATTAGTCTTAGGTCTAAAACTACCGATTTTACCGCCAGGCTTGAGGCCATAGTTTTGCCTCAAATCATATCACCTCAGCCAACACAAGCGTTCGATGTTTCAACGTGGAAAATTCCAGGAAATGTCAAACTAGCAGACTCTCAATTTAATAAGCCTGACCACATTGATCTCCTTATAGGAGCCGAGTTGTTCCATCAATTACTCTGCGTTGGGCAGATTAAACTTGGAAGCAATCTACCACTTCTACAAAACACATTATTGGGGTGGATAGTGACCGGAAGGGTGAAGGCTGGGTCAACAACAACTACAACATGTGGAATATTCGCTGAAGAATCTTCTCTCGAAAATGCAATTACCAAGTTCTGGCAAACCGAAGAACTCCCGTGCTCCAACTCAAAGCGAACCATCGCAGAAGAGAAATGTGAAGAATATTTCAATCAGTCAACATCAAGAAATACGAGCGGAAGATTCATTGTCAGCTTACCCTTCGCTGACGATCCAACTAAATTAGGGTCATCAAGTGACATAGCTCTCAATCGATTTCATGCCTTGGAGCGCAGGCTGAACCGTCATCCAGAATTACAGAAACAGTACACTGAATTTATGAACGAGTACATCCAGCTGGGGCACATGACGGAAATAGATTTCAAAACAGTGTCTACACCACACTACTTCTTGCCTCATCATTGTGTTCTTAAACCAGACAGTAGCAGCACAAAACTAAGAGTGGTATTTGACGCCTCGGCAAAGACATCATCTAATACTTCGTTAAATGACATCTTGTATGCCGGACCAACAATCCAAGATGACCTGTTTACGATTCTATTACGTTATAGATTGCCCCGATTTGTAATCAAGGCTGACATTCAAAAGATGTATCGCCAAATTCTCGTACGTGAAGAAGACCTACACTTCCAACTTATATGGTGGCGCTCCCATCAGAATCAACCAATCAAATGTTATAAGCTTCAAACTGTCACATATGGAACTACGGCAGCTCCTTATCTTGCGACAAGGTGCCTCCAAGCATTGGCTAAAGAATACAATACGAAGTACCCCCTAGGCTCACAAGTATTGCAGAAGGACTTCTATGTTGATGACGTCATGACAGGGGCTGATAGCATGATCGAAGCAAAGGAAATTCAGACTCAATTGTCAGCATTGCTGCGCGAGGGAGGGTTCCAGTTAAAAAAATGGTGCTCCAACAAACAACAATTGCTCGCAAACGTCCCATTAGAAGACCAAGAGATTTCACTCAGCGACGATCGTAACGAAAGCAGTGTCAAAACCCTTGGGTTAATGTGGCGACCAAAATCCGACATATTTTGCATTAAAACAAATTATCGAACATCAAAAAGATTTACCAAAAGATCTGTGGCCTCAGATATAGCACGTCTTTTTGACCCTCTCGGCATAGTCGCTCCAGTGGTAGTTGTCGCAAAACTTTTCCTCCAAGAACTGTGGGAGCTTAAATACGACTGGGATGCTGCCTTACCAGAAGAAATGCACACCAGATGGGATAAATACTACAAAGGTCTCCGAGAACTAGATACATTCCAAATTCCTAGACACGTCTTCAGTCATCACATTCCATCATCAGTGCAAATCCATACATTTGCAGACGCATCAGAAAGGGCCTACGGAGCTGCTGTATTCATCAGATCCCTCAATAAAGAAGGTACAGTCATAGTGCGGCTGTTATGCTCAAAATCTCGAGTCGCACCAACTACCAAAACAGCATCAGGTATGAGATCAATGACAATACCTCGTCTAGAATTGTGTGCGGCACTGTTAGCTGCCGAACTATCACAACGAGTAAAGGGAGACCTAAACTTGGGCAATACTAGTAGCTTTCTGTGGTCTGACTCTCAAATTGTATTGAGTTGGATCAATTCAAGTGCAGACTCCTTTCAGACTTTTGTTGGACGTCGAGTGGCCAAGATCCAATCACACACGAGCGCTGATAATTGGAGATATGTAAGATCATCAGAAAATCCGGCAGATGTCTTATCAAGAGGCATATCCCCAGAAAAATTGCAGGATCATACATTATGGAAATTTGGTCCTCGGTTTTTACATGGTTCAGAAGCAATTTGGCCACCACCATTTAAAAACAGTAAAACGTGGTCAGATGAAAGGAAGAACGCTGCCTTGGTAACCAGTAAAGTTGACACTCAAAAACACGATATTTTCGAAGGAATCAGACATTCCAATTCCTTCCCTAAGCTCAAGACAATAATGGCATACTGCTTTCGATTTACAAGTCTCGTCAAGTCAGGTAAATTAAAGGAGTCGCTAAATTCAGTGAGGCAGAACCAAAAAAGGAACAAATCTGCATGGCCAATAACAACTTCAGAACTAGAGACTTCTTTGCAATTCCTCGTCAAGGAAATTCAATTCCACGGCTTTTATAAAGACATTTGTTTCCTCAAGGCAAATAAGGAGCTGGAAAAGGATAGTCCACTGAAGGGCCTAGCTGTATTTTTAGACGCGGACGATATTCTACGTGTTGGAGGTAGACTTCAAGAGTCATCATTATCTTACGATAGCAAGCATCCGATCCTGTTACCATATTCACATCCATACGTTGAAATGATCATGACAGACTTGCACATTCAAAACAATCATATTGGGCCTCAAGGTCTTCTAGCAATCACGAGACAGCGATTTTGGCCGATAAAGGGCAAAAACATTGCACGTTCCATCACTCAACATTGCACTTTTTGCATCAGAGCAAAACCACATATGTATTCCCAGATGATGGGAAATTTGCCAGGCACAAGAGTGCAACCAGCACGTCCTTTCATTAATACTGGTGTGGACTTTTGCGGCCCATTATGGGTTCACTACCGCACAAGAGGAAGTCGTCCACAAAAATGCTATCTATCAATGTTTTGCTGCTTCGCGACAAAGGCTGTCCATATCGAAGTTGTTAGCGACTTGACAACTGAAGCTTTTTTGGGAGCCTTACGAAGATTTATGAGTCGGCGTGGACACGTAAAAAATCTGTATTGCGATAATGCCACGAATTTCGTTGGCGCCAAAAATCAACTAGAAGAACTAAAAACAAATATATACTCAGCACAGGCGCAAAATAAAATCGCAACTTCGTGCAGTTCAAAGGGTATTGATTTCCACTTTATTCCTCCCCGAGCACCACATTTCGGAGGATTGTGGGAGGCCGCAGTCAAGTCCGCCAAACGTCTTTTACAATGCAAATTGGCTAACGCTTCACTAACCTACGAAGAACTTTGCACAATCACAGCAGAAGTTGAAGCGATTCTTAATTCACGACCCTTGACAGCAATGTCCAACGATCCAAGTGATCTGAATGCATTAACACCTAGTCATTTTCTGATTGGGGAGTCACTAAGGGCAACCATTGATACCAAGGCTGAACCAGTACGTGGGAGCCTACTGACTAGGTGGAAATTAGTAGCACACATAAAACGAGAATTCTGGAATCGATGGTCTCTGGAATACCTTAACGAGCTTCAATATCGAACAAAGTGGAAAAAACAATCAAACAATATCAAAATTGGTACCATTGTTATCATGAAAGAAGACAATACGCCAACAATGAAATGGCCACTTGGCAGAATCGAGCATATCCACGTCGGAAAGGACGGCTTGGTACGTGTCGCTGACGTGCGAACTAAATCTGGCATGTTGAGGCGCCCCATACATAAGCTTGCCCCCCTCATAGAAAATGATGAAGTCGAGTTGAATCCGCCATCAACAGATCGAAAACGGAGAAGCGATAGATCCACTCCTGATGAAACAACAACGTCAAAGGCAGCGAGAAATTCTACAAATCTTAATCCGCTTACTACGATGCTTTTGATTGGTCTTCTTTTACCAGCAGTATTGACAAGTGACATTGAAGTAACAACTTTCAACAACACTTCACCAGGAATGCATTTTCACCGACACGGAACAATCAGCCTGATTCATAACAAATGGAACATCATAGTATTCTACAACCTCGAGCCTTACCGAATGGAATTTGAAGCTTTGGAAAATACAACTACAATACTTAACCACATTTGTAAAAAACTATCCGGTAACGAACTGTGTCTTCAAATGGTTCACCAGTTTCAAGTCATCAAAAACGAGCTCAATGAAGACAACCTGATCGGAACTACCAAATTATCTATAAGAAGGAGACGAGGCGCCGTCGATGTTGTTGGAAATATAGCAAACTCACTTTTTGGAGTCCTCGACTCTAAATATGCTGAAGATATATCTCAAAAATTTAAAGGCATCGAATTAAACGAAGACCATCTTATGAGACTACTAAAAAATCATACCTCCATCGTAGATTCCACTATCAACATTGTCAGATTGAGTCAAGAAGATTCAATCAAAAGAAAACAAGCACTTGACCAACAACTTAGTCAATTGTTCAACAGTTTAAGCAATGTCACTGAAGAATTGTACCAAACTAAAATGAAGGAATTATTTTTATCATGGTGCACGCATGCAACACTAGTTATCATCAACATTCAGAGAATGCAGACAGCTATAGCAGACGTTCTGACTGACACGCACCGTGGACGAGTAAATCATCTTTTAATCACTCATCAACAACTCGTAACCGAAGTAGCAAAAATAAGAAATCATCTTCCTCCAGGTCTTCGCATCGCCGTAGAACCCGATCAAATTTTACAACTCTACAACCTAATGAATGTGGAGGGTCACATCAGTTCAAATTACATAACTTTCAAAATAGAAGTACCATTACTCAGCTTAGAGGAATTTTCAATTTACAAGCTTATTCCCATTCCGGCACCAGCTAATAATACTTACATGATTATTCAACCCTCAACTGACATGCTAGCAGTAAGTGCTCATCATGACCAATATTATCCAATCACTGAAGGTGAACTTTCAAAATGTTCAACGCTCAATGGAAATCATCATTTATGTATGCAAACTCACCCGGTGTATCAATCTGGAACCAATTTGAGTATGTGCGAGATGAATTTACTCAACAATAACTCAGAGATTTCCACCTGTGAACTGAAATTTGTCAAGGCGGAATCAGTATGGACGAAACTTCCTGACACAAATCAATGGATATTTTCATTAAACAAAGAAGCTGTGCTTAATGTTGTTTGTAATCATCAAACCTCATTTTTAGCATTGAAAGGAAGTGGGCTATTGAAACTTCAGCCCAATTGCGTAGCCAAAGACAAGCACTTAACACTTCAAGGCCAACAAATTTATTCATCAACGGTTCAAGCCTCATACACCAGGATTACTAACAATAATATACACAGTGAAGACGTAATTCGCCTAGCCTCTCCTCAGTACAACATGTTTAACCTCAGTTCATTCAGTCTTGAGCTAAATAAACTTCGAGAACAGATTAAACTTCAACAGCTTGAGCTTCCTACTACAATCAGTCTTCATAACACTCCTCATGTTGTTTCGAGTTCAGTTGGATTAATTATCATTTTCATAGCACTTATCTTCTTTATTTACAAGAAAATAAAGGGACGACAGAAGCCCCCTCATCCAGTTCCGTCTCCGCGGACAACCAACTCATCAAGTTGTACCATATCCATCTAGAAACTAACCTTCTGATGAAGCCTGGGATCATCAGCGCGGGGCAGGATGTTTACATTCTTGCACTCTTAGTTTTTCTACGTCACTAAGATTATTTATCTTTTTTCTTTGCATTCTATTTTCAATCACACTGTATGCATTTGGTAACTTTTCTGCTGTCAGCAATAAAACAGTTATTTGTCTTTGGGATAAAATTGTATTTTTTCGTTCGTGCATTATCAGCAATAATATCATTTAATTTGTATTGTTTTCATTCACACCTTTTTTATGTTCATTACTTGTCAGCAATAATTCTTTAATGTTCAATTCAGTAACGTCATTTGATATTCGAAACTATAAATTATTTTCTTTTGTTTTTGTTTTCTTATGCACATTTGTAAATATGTAGAGTAAGCAATTTTTAGGTATAAATATTAAGTCAATCAGAAATAAAGCATGATTTTGAAATAACCAACCAAGACTTTTACACGAACCTTCAAGTGAGTCTGCTTGAAACCTCTTCATTATCATCTCAAGGTGTTATAGTGTTGCACTGTAACCACCCTTGCTAATCATAGTGATACACTGTGATCTAGCCTACATCATTCGGTAGAAGCACCGATTGAACAAATACCTTGTTTTTCCATATCTAAAATTTGTCTCCGAACTTCACCTTCGTGTTTTGGCGGTAATCTATATGGCCTGGAATTTACTTGTTGCTCAGTTGTTGTTCGAATTTCATGCATTATGGAATTTGTATTGGTAAGTTGATCACCCTCCTTGTAAATCAATTTTTCGTATTGCTTTAAAATTTTACAGATTTCTTCTTTTTCCTGATTATTTAAATGTGACAGATCTACTTCTTCAGCCTTTTCACTTAAAATTTCGTAATGTTCAATGTATGGTGTTTCTTCAGAATATAAGTTTATTTTTGCAGTGTTAGTTAGTTCTACAAACTTTTGTTTCATATTAATAGCACTGAAATTTTTCCTAATTATATCCATACCAACAAGGAGATCGTAATCTTTATTTTTTAAATCCATTTTATACCATTTCAACTTGCTATTACTCCCCATTCGAAATTCTTTAGGGACATCTGTAACAACAATTTGAATAAACTGTTCTGTTTTATTATTAATTGTATTAAGAACTACTGATTTCTCTTCAAAAACAGGAAAATATCTACAATCAACTCTAGATGAGTTTATCAAACTTATTGTTGAGCCAGTGTCAATCAACGCTTTTAATTTTTTATCACCTATACAAAAGTTACAAAATATTTTGTGTCCGAGGCCTAGTTCCGAAAATCCGCATTTGGTTCTATGCTGTTAATTTCTTCGTTTTGAACTCTCCTCGTTTCACTCACTTCACTACTACAACTAGCTTCGTTATTACTATACAAATTATTTACATCCATAGGTATCGGGTTTTGATGCCTATTTCTAGCCTGACCTGATGGATTAAAAACTTGATAGTTATTTTGCCTAGTTTGATTTGATCTTTTGTTAAAAGAATATCTGTTCCTACTCTGACCAGATCTATTATTGCTTCTATTATTGTCGTTTCTATTGGCACTGTAGTTGTTGTTATTGTAGCTCATATTATTATTTTGTGGAATGAAATTTCGAGTCGTATAATTAGTATTGTATTTTTTTAAATTAAATTCATCTTGACCGATGAATTCATTTAAAATTGCTCTTATTTCTGACAGTTTGTACTTTTGTGAAATTTGTGCCAACAGTGCACCGGCCGACATTTCTTTAATTCTTAAGATTAGCACACTACTCAAACTGTTGACAATATCTACTGAGTTTGTGCTATACATTGCGCACTCAGAGATATCGTCAATAATAAATCTTATTTTCTCACTTAATTCTAAAACCGAACTTACTTTGAGCTTTCCTATTTCCTGCACTATTATCGCTTCAGTTTTAGATGCCTGGTAGTGTAGTTTGAGTTGAGTTTTCGTCTCAACCCAAGTTGTTGGTGGTGTCACTGACAAAAAGTTCTTTGCAGCTCCTGTAATTTTCTCATCGAAGATTACGGAAAAAACCTCGCTGGCCTGTAGGGCAGGATAATTTCCCATTATTCGATCTATTGCTGAGATAAAAGATGGCAGCGTTCCGGTTTTTCCCTCGAAAGTTGGAGCAAACTTCAGGTCCCGCTGTATCTTCCTTCTCAGTGAAAGTGGTTCCATCTGCCTGTTCATTAGCTCTGTAAGCATTGCAAGGCATTGCTCTGGGATTGTTGGAATTGCCATTCTTCCCTCGTCTAAAAGTCGATTTCGTCTTGCACTTCTACTTCTATCCAGATTGCAGATATTTTTTTTAATTAATCGCAGTTACAGCTCAAAAATTATCAAAATGTTCCAAAGGTTGCTTATGTTTTCCTTTTTAATGGCATATGATATGTATTTATTATTTTATTTTTTTCTTCGTCGCAACAATCTCTATCCACAAACACTTCACTTTATTTTTTTTTTTTTTTTAATTTTATTTTTATTCGGGTGGAGGTGGGGTTCGTGGATGGCAAAACACTTTATTTTCTTGTTTTGTGCTGTTCGTTTCCGTCGACTGCGCCAGTTACACTTTTCGTATTCGGTGTATTAATTAAAACAAGAACGACCGTTCACTTCAACTATTAAAAATCAACTCTCTTCTTTATTTGTTTCCAAAAATCTCTATACATAATTTGCTTAGACACTAATCGCTTGCACAGCAGAGCAGCGGATATCATGGAGCTCATGTACTTGCATTCCTGATATATCTTATTACCTACCAAGAAAGTGGTGTGATATTGTTTACTGTTTGTTTGTTTTTGCCAGACTCATCATTTTCGTGGGAAGGTACAATATATGTAACTCGCGCGGACATTGGTTGCCGGCCTTATTTGCCGTCAAATAAGGCACAAAATAAGAAAATCAAAAGAGTGCGCCTTTCAAGAATTCGGGAGCCCTTATCAATCAGTGAGATCGATATCCCGAGCTACGTTCGGTTCGTCGACGGGGAGTGCTTTGTGCTGGAAGAGGCAACATTCGGGTCGAACAATGAGTGCCATAACATACTTCTTGGAACTCCAAGTTGCTTGAAGATGTTGGGCGAAGCCAAATGTTGGCTGGTGGATGGGACTTTCGCTGTTGTACCGACCATAATGCAGCAGCTTTTCTCCATCCATGGTTATGTGGATGGGGTGGTCGTGCCACTGGCATTTTGCCTTATGACACATAAGACCAAGGAGGCATATGGCCAGGTTTGGTTCAGCCTCTTTAAAGCTGCTGCCGACAACAGCATCCATCTTAGCCCGGAGCGAGTCATTTCCGACTTCGAAAAAGCTATTTTCCTATCAGCAAAGAAGTACATGCCCAATACAAACTTCTGAGGCTGCAACTTTCATTTTGGGCAGATCATCTGGCGACGCATCCAGAACATGGGATTCCGCAGGAAGTACGCCACGGAGGAGGCGTTTTCCCTTGAAATACGCATGCTGAAGGCATTGGCGTTTGTGCCCTCCGTAGAAGTCCTGGACTATTTTAATTCGTTATATGCTTCGCTCCGCCACTGCAAAAGCAAGGAAGTGGCAAAGTGGTTCAAGCAGAACTACATACAGCGGTCAGGAAATCGTCCACCTTCCTACCTGCCAACATTTTGGTGTGTTGACCCGTGTATAACTGGAGAACCCAGCTTTCCCAGGACGCAAAATAACGTGGAGGCTTGGCACAGGCGCCTGAAAGTTGTTGTAGGGAGGACACATGCTGGACTATACAAGCTTGTCGGCGACCTAGGCAAAGAGGTCATTGTTGGTAAAACTAATGTGGACAGGGCAAGTATGGGTGAGGAGCGCCCATTCTCCAAAACAGAAAAACGTAACGTGCGACTGCAGAACGTTCTCAACAGCAGAGCACACCAGCACCACGTAGACTTCCTACGAAACTTGGCACTTGACTTGGTTTTAGAGTAACCACCAATACCGATATCCCCAAAACGTCCTTTTCAAGACGACCAAATAATCAATAAGAGATATTTTTTGTTAAAAATATATATATACATAAGGCTTGCCTTCTCTTAAAGAGATTTGACAGAAGGCTTTCGAGTTTTTGAAAATAATAGCTCCAAGTTCGCGCGAATTTGAAGCTATTATTTCCAAAAACTCGAAAAACCTTCTCTTAAAGAGATTTGACAGAAGGCTTTCGAGTTTTTGAAAATAATAGCTCCAAATTCGTGCGAATTTGAAGCTATTATTTCCAAAAAGACGAAAAACCTTCCCTTAGAGAGATTTGACAGAAGGCTTTCGAGTTTTTGAAAATAATAGCTCCAAATTCGCGCGAATTTGAAGCTATTATTTCCAAAAACTCGAAAAACCTTCTCTTAAAGAGATTTGACAGAAGGCTTTCGAGTTTTTGAAAATAATAGCTCCAAATTCGCGCGAATTTGAAGCTATTATTTCCAAAAACTCGAAAAACCTTCCCTTAGAGAGATTTGACAGAAGGCTTTCGAGTTTTGAAAATAATAGCTCCAAATTCGCGCGAATTTGAAGCTATTATTTCCAAAAACTCGAAAGCCTTCTGTCAAATCTCTTTAAGAGAAGGCAAGCCTTATGTATAATAATAATATAATTATAATATTGGATGATCTAGCTGACTTTTTGAAAGTTGATATTTCTTAAACATTTTATTTTTCGAATTTTTTAATTTACGTAGCCTAGCATTCGACCACGGAGGATGCAAGCTCATATTTGAAAATGATCGAGGAACAGAAGAAACCAATACGTTTTTAAATATATTCAAGAACATTTTGAAATTATCCTTTAAGCTATAGTTAATATTCATTTGCCAATCTATTTCACAAAATTTATCATTCAATATACTAAAATTATCAATATTAAATTTAAATTTATACTTATCAAGCGTATTGAAAACTTTAAAGTTTTTGAAACAAATTGATTTAAAAGTAACTGAGAGGGCAACATGATGAGTAGAATTTGAAAACAAAGGAATGCATTCAGAAACTTGAGTTTCAATTTCATCGCTAGTAAAAACTAAATCAAGAATTCTATGTAGAGAATTATGAACAAAATTGAATTGGTTCAAATTTAGGGCGAAAAGAGAATCAATAGTCTCAAACTCCTTTTCAGAGGAAATTACCAACGGCATAACTTTGTTTTCATTCTCCATCCACCGGATATCTCCCAAATTGAAGTCACCAATTACACAAATGGATTCTACATCATTATAAGAATTTAATACATGTTCGACATCTTTAACATGAAATGTATAAATTGATAAAGAAGAATCAGGTGGAATAAAACTAACAAATATAAAAAATCTACTTCCATCAATTTTTTCTATACAAACACATAGTTGTTCAATACTGCAGTCATCATCGGATGAGTTAAGAAGTTGCATGGAATAAGCAAGCATAGGCTTTCGAACAGCAAGAAGAACGCCCCCACCTCGTTCAGATCCAACGCAATGGCGATCACGTCGAAATACATGAAAATCATTCGCATTTAAAATCTCCTCGTTATTAATGTCGTTATACACATACAGCCAGGTCTCCAAAACAAAAGCGTACATGTCGTATTCAGATGCATCCACCAGATCAGAAAGACTATTGAGTTTGTCTCTCATACCACCCATGTTTTGAAAATACATGGAAATATTAGTTTTGTTATTGTTTATGCGTTTTTGTCATTGTATCTGATAACTAATTCTCATGGCAGATATGACGCGACACTCACACAAAAAAATTGGAATGCCGTCCCCGTCAGATTTGCTTGAAGCTCAAGTAGAAATAGAGGAGTCTGTTATCTCGATTGTGATGTTGTCGCCAGCAAGCGGAATCGCGGCACTGCGATAAAATGCATCATGAAAATGTGTAGCATCTTCCTTCCTTTTCACTTAATTGTAGTCAGCAAGTTTCCTACTGCACAAGAAATAAAATAAAACTACAACGTTAGTTGCTGCTTTGGTCTATTGTAATTTTTAACTAATATTATTATTATTTGCTGTATTATATTTTATTCGCTTCCAATTATAGCTAATGACAATGAGGAATGAATGGTTCACACAATTTCCATCATAAATTAGGAATCATTCATAACTGCGGCTCCCTAGGCATAAATTGAAGCGAGCTGCCCTAATAAAACAATAGCAATCCAAAGCGTCCTACGCCATATAGCTTAGGGCTAAAATTGTTAAAAAAAAAAATCACATTGTCATCAAAACCTTCGATCGCAGAATCCCGATGATGATATCCTTAACTCTTTTGAAGTTGTAAAGCAACGCATTGCAAAGAGCTAGGATTTAATTTTTTCGGAAATATGTTTGATATAGCAATCGAATGGTTACCACAATACAAATGTTGTATGTGGTCAGGGGCAGCAGAACACTATTTTTTTAGGAGGGGAGCAACAAAAAAATTGTCACACCTCGTGCCTGGTCTACATATATATCAGGGGCGAGCCGCCCCTGTGTGCGATGTGTGTGGCGCACACAGGCGCCAAGACAATAGGGGCGCCGCGCCGCCACTGCCACCTAAATTATTTTTGTTACCTAAATTATTCACCCCTATCATCGTAGTCGTTTATCGACATCGAAAGCTGTCGATGTCGTAGTTGATTCGATATTTATCCGGCATCATGATACTTTTTGATCGAAAGATTAAAAAAATCTATTAAGAACTTCTGTCAGTTTCATTTTCGTTCTATTTACTGTCTTCAAAAGCAAAGCAAACGTCTTTGATTGTTATTTGTGACAATTTTTTTACAAAAACCAATAGTGGGAAACATTTCTAGTAGTGAGGATGAAATGGAAGAAAATAGATTCGCAATAAAAACTTGTTGAAGATTCGAAGAAAAATAAGAGAAGAATCTCATAGACTCTAAGTAAGTTCAAATTAAAAAACATTTTACAGATGTACATACATACCTACATCCTTATATTTAAAAACATTTTAGGTTTGTGCAGTTTGTGTATTTTGATATCTGGCACTTAGAAACAGTCAACTGTATCTAATCAATATATCAAAACAAGTTGTTGATGATTGAATCAAAACTATGCCCAAAATGGATAAATGTAGACGTAACAGAAGAGTCCAAAAGAGAGGAAACTATGGTTTTTTGAAAAATTTGGGTTTCCCGGCGTTATTGGATGCATCGATGGAACGCACATTAAAATCATAACCCCCAAAAAAATTAACAAACCTTTTGCTAGCCGTCTGCATCTCTAACGGGGAGTCCTAGAGAGTTTAATGTGGCAACTGATGTCTATTCCTTTTTTGTGTCTATTTTTGCCAAAGTTTTTGTTGCTACCCTTGGCTAAATAAAGTTTTGCTTCCATGAAAGCAAGCAACTGCTCAAATTGCTTTTTAGTTTGTAATTTTCATCTTAACAATTATTAAATACAACAGGTAGTCAAATGAATTTGTTAACTAGTTAATTTTTCATGGTAAGTTGGTATATTTCGTTTCGCTGTCGTCACAATAAAAAACATCGAGCGTTCTTACAACTTAGTCGCGTCGATTTGATTTACGGAGATTCCGAATGAGCGACAGAACGTCGATTTGTAGTAGATTTTGAGATTTCTTCGACTCGTCTGGTCGAAAAACGACTACGATGATTGCAATAAGCTACGAGCAGTATTTTTTGAGACGATTTCGACTTCCATGATTGGGGTGACTGTGTATGTATGGCATATAATATTAACTAAAGTAAAAGTATTGTGAGTAAAATTCTGCAGTCCTTCGATATGAATATGCAAGTTGCTTTAGATGCTTTAACAGAATTAAAAAAGTTTTACTAAAAATTAGAACAGACATATTTTGAAGAAATTGTAAGAAAAATTAGGCGTCGAGACCGAATTTGAAACTTCCAGTTCCAGACCCCTAAGACTTCGTAAAACTCCAAAGAGTTTTGATTATGAACACGAAGACAACTCTATTAATGATCCGAAAACCTCTTTTAAAATTAATGTATTTTTTTTATATATTAGACCAAGCGTTATCCTCCGTAGATGAAAGATTTAATTTATTGAATAATCACAATGACGTGTTTAATTTTTTATTTAATTTAAGTGATGAGCAAGATCAAAGACTATTAAAAAGTAGTTGTCATCGTTTATAGGAAAAACTTTCAGCAAATGATTCATTGGATATTAACGCCGATGATTTGTATGAAGAAATTATGTCATGTCAGCCTTTTTCAAAAAATTCAATAATGATGTGGTGAAAATTCTTGAATTTATATATTTAAACAATTTGACAGCTGTATGCCCTAACATTACCATAGCATTACAAAATTTGCTAACTATGCCAGTTACAGTAGCAAGCGCGGAAAGGTCATTTTCTAAATTAAAACTTATAAAAAATTACCTGCGCTCCACAAAGAGTCAGGAAAGATTAACAAATTTAGCAACAATATCCATAGAGGAGGCCATACTAGACCATATAGACAATTAGACATATATGAAACTATCAAGGATTTCGCAAACAAAAAAGCGAGAAAAGTGGAAATATTGTAATTTAAGTATGTTTATATTCTTGCAAATGTTGACTCTTTTTGTTTTTTTTTTTTTTTTTTGATTCTTTGTATTAATAAAGTATGTAAAAATTTAGTTCGAGTTTTATTTTTCGCAGTAATTGGGAAGCAGAAGCGAACGGGATCTACCTATTTAGTATCTTCCCAAATGTTCTCCAGTTTTGTATACTTTGATATTAATGATAATATTATCTAAGTACTGTAAAACTGGAGAACATTTATTTCGGTCAAAATGAACAGTTTATAATATTCGTTAAAGATTTGAATTCGTTTTTTATGAACATTCGTTAAAAAAGAGGCGCTTCATAGGTTCCGCACACAGGCGCTGCCGGGGGTTGGCTCGGCCCTGATATATATGAATGTTCCGTAAAACGTACATTTTATTATATTTTTAAAAAAGAATGACTAAAATAAAGGAGAAAAAAAAGGATAAGAAATAATTCATAACGTTGAGTCTGTGACCGATAAATAAATGATACAAATCACCTGGTCAGTCTCAGATCTCAGTCAACCAAGCAGAAATTAGTATAACAATATTCATAATTTCATAAAATTTTTTTTGCCTCATTTAACTCAAAAAAAATTGATATATTTCCAAGGCCAAAAGGTGGGGTGCACCCCATGCTCAGAAAAGTTAGATGGGGTCTATACCCCACCCACCCCATACCTTCTGCTGACCACATAATGTGGTAACCATACAAAATTTGTATTGTGGTAACCATTCGAAATAAACACACTTTGGTAAAGTGGCCTTAATTCCCATGCAAGGTGGGAAATAAGTCCACTTTCTTATGAGAATTAAACTCACATGAAGAAATACGAAGAGCGACCAAATTTAACTGAATGAAACGTTGTAAACAACCGTGGGTTATTACTTCCTAGACACACATTTTTAAGCTATCCTATTGAATGCAATCGATTCAAGTCATCATTAGTGAAAAGTTCTGGAAAGTGAAGTTGCGTTAACAAAAAAAAAAAAAAAATGGAAAATCAATTTGAGTTTTTTACGGGGTATCGTAAAAATAGTGTATTAGTTTATGATCGAAGTGAAAAACAAATATATGTGAAAAAGTATACGCGGAATAACATTTCAAGATATTGCTGCTATTTTGAAAAAGTGTAAGGGCAGCATAATAGTCGATGAACGGTCTAAAGAAATAACAAAAAAGAACGAGGCTCATCATCCGCATGAGAGCCAAGAAAAAGCATACAAAAAATTAAAGTGATAAACGCAATGAAAGCAGACTGTGTCAATACACCTTTAAAGAGGAGAGGAGGAGAGAAAATTCGCGCGAATTTTCTATTTTCACATCACAAATCCATAATCCCCTGGCCAAAATTTTTTTCCGCTTCACTTTTTGCTTTATCTCCGGTACAAAATACAATAGCGCACGCAAAGAAAATCCAAAGTCCGTAACGCGAATTTCACACTATAGTCTTATAAACTACTAAAAAACTAAATCCCAATTTCTTATTTGTTCCTATTTTTCACAATTTTAATTAAAGCTCTTGAAAAACTTTTTTTTAATATAAAAACAATTTGTAGAACTCTTAGGCATGGTTTCAAAAGCTTCCAAGAATATATTAAAGGTTTGAAGAAAAAAAAGATAAATATTTAAATAAAAGAAATTTTATATTTAGATTTCGCGAGAGTATTGTTATCATTTCCAAAAAATTTAGTCGCAAAATATCCCTAAAAGCTACACAAAATGTTTGTTTTAGTGCTAAACGCTTTTTTGAAGTCAATAATTGAATAAACATGCTATAAAAATTTAGATCCCTAACCACTTAAGATTGTGTTTTACATATCGTTCCCCAATAGGTTACCCTTTTCTATAAGTCAACGAATATGTATACACATTTGTTCACATTTATTGAACGAAACTTTTTTCAATTTAATGCTGCTTCGTTCACAACCGATTTTGAGCGTAGTTTGCGAAATGCGCTAACGACAGTATTTAAAAATGCTACAATTAAGGGTTGTTGGTTTCACTATACCACTGCTCTTAGAAGAAAAGCATCAAAGATACCGAATTTGCTTCAAACGATGAGGACAAACGCAAGGATATTAAAAATATTTAAAAAGATGTTGACCCTACCTTTGCTTAATGTTTCAAATATTCATGGAGCATTTTTATTACTGGAAAACGAAGTAAAGGCAATTGAATCCAGCTGTTTGACCATGTTTATGGTTTACTTTAAGAGACAGTGGATGCAACAGGTAAAGTTTACTTTCAGCAAATTGTAAATTTCTTATAATTATTTTTTCTTAAGGAAACACCGCAATCATTTTCTGTCCACAACGAGCGGATGAGAACAACACAACAAGCGCTTTAGAGGGCTACAACAGTCGTTTGGGGAAAAAGCTTTGTATGCACGGCAATTTTTTTAAATTTGTAGATTGCTTGATAGATGAGGAGTTTAATACAACGCGAGATTATATTGCGGCTATGGATGGCGAAAAAATGCTGATGTTTGAACCTCCAAAACCAATATTTGCACAAAGGAATAGATTTATTCAAAAACTTATTGAGAAGCTAGATGCAAATAGAATAAGTCTTCTGGAATATCTTCCTCAAAAAATAAAAAATTTTGATAACAAGACGAACAAGGAGCTTGAGATGAGCCTACAAGAAGATTCTAAACCCGAAAATGAAGAAAGAGAGAGTAGCTTAATTGCCCAGGACACAACTTTGTGCATTATTTGTTTTGTTCATACCCGCAATATTCTTCTTGCTCCTTGCAATCACATTAAAATATGTGAACATTGCTATGAAAAAATGTCACAAAATGCCAGATCGGTATTACTATGTCCATTTTGTAGAACAATCGTTCAAAGCTTCACAAAAGTCTTTTTATAAACCAAATTTCATTTATATTGTTTGCTAGTTTATATTTTCGTTGTTTTGAATTATTTAAGTTTTCAATAGTTTTTGTCATTGCATAATGGAAATGTTTGTGTTCATATTTATACCTTTGATCCGAAATGTTTATAATTTTGTTGATTAAATTTGGTATCATTTATCTATCTTTTTTGTAATTTAATTATTATTATTTGTATATATAATAAAATTAAAAACATGCTTAAATGTTAGTTTGATTTTCTGTACATGGGTTAAAATTTCTTCAAACTTAATGGGAAATAAAACCACGTAGATATTTTGGGACTTATTTCCCACCTTGCATGGGAATTAAGTCCACTGGGGACTTATTTCCATGCACCGAGCAATATACAGATAACATTAACATTACAATAGTGTGAACATCATACAAATAGTTAACATTAAGATAGTACGAGAGTAATACAAATGGTTAACATTACAGTATTGTGTTTTATTAATGTAAATGAGAGGCAGCAAAAAAAGTTTTTTATGTAAACAAACAAATGGAATTTTATGTATTAATATACCAAAAGGAGTATATTCAATCGGCCCAGGCTTTAAATTAATAAAATTTGAATGTAAATTAATATGTTTATATAGATTCATATGCGTCTAGTTTGGAGGAATTGGTGCCGTTCTTAGGAATTAAACATTTTTTCTTATGAAATGAAAGGTGTCATTAGGCATCAAAAGAGGGGAAACCAAGATTCAGCTCCGTCAGAAAATATCTTGAGGGTGCACAACGCACTTGAAAATATATATGCTTGTTCTTTGAAATGAATGAATGAATTATCTTTATTTAGCTTCATGATAAGCCATTTAGTATACAATTATTACAATTTTAAATAATAAGTCTTATATCTCGATCACAGATATTTGTTTGAACAATTTTGGATTAATAATTAAATAACATTCTCTTTAACATAGTAGTTAATAGTTCTTCTTTTAAATTCAAAGAAATTATTTGTATTTTTGATTTCTCTTGGCAGATTATTGAAACCATGGAAGCCCATGTAAAATATAGTTCTTTGACCTCTCACTGTCTTTGACCTTTCTTTTCTTAGGTCATTGTTTTTCCTAAGGTTGTAGTCACGGTTTGCATTTGTTCGCACGTTTTCACATAAATAGTCAGGATACTTATTATTTTTTTATTTTATACACAAATATCATACACAACATAAACAGTCTTTGGTTAATATTTAGCCATTTAATCATAATTTAACATGGTTCTTATTGAAGTGTATCGACTACATTCTAAAATAGAACGCATAATTTTGTTTTGTTGTAATTGAAGTCTATCTTTGTGACTCTGTGGACACATATACAATAAACTAACACAAAAATCGAAATGGGGCTTAATTGTGTTTCTTTATTCATTCCGTATATTCGGAATATTCGGAATACTCTTTTTGCGTTTCTTTATTCAATGGAATATTCCGGATAAACTATTTCCTTGTTTCTTTATTCATTCTGGAATATTTGGAATGCCTTCTTTTCATTCCTAGTCAAGATCAAGGTGGTTTAAATGAAATAGTATTCTGTAGTTTGACAGATACCTGCATACTTTCATTGTCAGCTGTTGCTTGTTTCTGTTGCCAGAAAAAAAGTAAAAAATAATAAAATGGAAATGGGTATGAGTACTTTTTTTTTATATTTTTTGTATCTTTATTGTTTTTAAAGTGGTCTCCAGGAGATATTAAATGTCTCATAGGACTGTATGAAGCCCATCAAAATGATTTCGACAACATCGCCCAAGAGTTGTCGACAATCAGGCAAAAAAACATTGGGGCAGATAAGTGCATTGGAAAATGGAAGGGCTTGAAAACACAATAGGTATAAGAAAATTAAAGACCACAACGGAACAAGTGGCAACAGCCCAAAGTATTGGGAGCACTTTGAGGATATTGACAAAATCCTTTTTAAACGTCCTGAGATCAACACACCAGCTGTATGTTCCAGTGACGACTCTTCTGTAGTTCTAAATGAACTGACCAACACCCGTTCGACTTTGCTCTTCTTGAATTAGAGAGCACAAATCTTGAAAATTTGTCCATTTCAGTCGAAAATGACTCTTGAAAGTTGTATCATCATACATTAGGATGATTATTTCATAATAGTTTTAGTTCTTAAAATAGAAATAAAAATTACCATCCACCACTTTTTCGTCCACACAAAACCACAACAGCCGAAAAAAAACCAAGAAAGAGTCTGCACCCATTTTGATGAACAGAGGTCCTTATTAGGAACATGTGTATTTAACGAAGTAGTAAAAGCTATTGAAATGGGTTATAAGCTGCTAACTATAATGGAAATTTGGGGGTATGAAGTGATCCAATTTAATCTTATAATGTCTTATAAAAATAAAGATATTGGGAACGTTTTGGAGATAGACTTGGATTGGCCCCATACCTTACATAACGTTCACAATGACCTGCCTTTCCACCCCAGAAAATATCAAACATTTTTTTCCCCATATAACATTTTGTATCCACATAATATATAAGAATTATGAAATTAAGTGTTTTTGGTCATTTTTGTTATTTAATATTTAGGGCTTATTGCTGTTGCCTTTACTTTCAAAATAAGTTTGTCCGATTTGTATTTCGCAATCAACTGCTGTCTAAAAAAGTGCTAAGAAATTAAAATAAAAAATAAAACAATAAGCATTTTTTTTAATTGACTTTATTATGTATTCATGTTTGTATATAGAAATTATTTTCATATTGATTGGTATATTCTTTTATATAATACATTTCATGATGAATAGAATTATGTCTTTACTCATTACATTATACCTTAAAGTTTAACAAGAATCATCATAATTTTATTATAAATATCAACATTTTATTAACATACAAATTTTTTTTTTTTTTTTTGATATAACATTTTACACATGCAGGTATATCTTACGACTATTTTTAGATAAAATAATAGTCTTCTATACGCTTATTACCCCACGCTAAAGTTGTAAAGGAATTAGGGATAATAAATCTTTTATCATCATCATCTGTAAGACTGATCTTATTTGTTATATTTTTTTTATTACCTTGAGTTGAAATGAATTTTACATTTAAATATGTGGTATATTTTTATGGCCCCAAGCATAGGTGCTTTTACCATCTTCACATATAAACCTTTTTGTATCATTACAACTCAAGGTTTTTTTATTTATCATTTGAGTATACATCAAATGTTGCTTACTTCTAAATATATACATATTTCTATAAACATCTCGTTTCTTAATTAAACAATTTCTATAGTCTCTTAATTCTAAATTATTTGTTATGTATTTTTTGATTCCTTTTGCTTTTTTTGTCACTTCACCGGTATCAATCCCAAAACAATATAATTTAGCCCTTAGTCCTACGAAATCAGTCATAATCCTCGAATTATTTTCATCTTTGAAAAGTCCTATCACCTTGCCATTATTTAAAGGGAAATTATGAATGTTATTCACCGGATACTCAGAAGTGTCAAACCTAGAACTCTCAGGATTAATAACATCATCATAGATTTTAGCATAAAAGTCGTCTGTAAATATGGAATAGATAAAAGAGTCTGTATCCATATAGTTCAAACGAATTTTATCGCTAAATTTTGGCTTCATGTAATCATAATGAAAATCATACATTAACCACTTTGAGAGTTCTAAAACGACAAAACCCAAATAAATTGGTTTATCTAGTTTAACACTTCCTTTCTTCATCTCAATAGCACACATATTCGGTGTAAATATGCTACTACTATGAAAATTGGGATGCGCAATCAGCTTTCTTGCTGAAAATTGGTTTCTATGCGCACTCCATTCTGTAACAATCTTCACATTTCTACGCTTTTCAACATTTTCCATGGTTTTACCATAGACGCTATTGTTCATTAATTTGAAAAAGTCTTTCTCAAACTTATTCCTGGCAACCTTTCTTTTTTCGGTGTTCAGTGAAATATATTTTTGGAGCCAGTTCGACTGACTAAACTTCATGACTCTATGTACTTTTTTTAAAACTAATCCCTGAGAAATACATTGCTGTAAATTTCTTAAGTGAATTTTGAAATTTTTCCTTGAATTCAAGTGCGCAACTAACTTAGGAATTTTACAACCTGGGGTGGCTATATTTTCAGGACAAAATGGGAGATCGTTATGTGAGTCGTGAATACTCGATGGATAATCTAAATCTACTTCCAATACATATCCTACATTATCACCTTTAATGTTGGAGATGTATTCAGATGTATAAATCTGAGGATTATCCCACTGAAAATTACCATATGGTAAGGGTTGTGACATAGCCCATCCGTATAAGTTATTAGCATCAAGATACATTAAGTATTCCGATGCTAGGTTTGGATTATAGCTTGACATGTATTTATTATTAGCTACAGCATTTCTGTGACTACATTGACACAAACCACCCCTAATTCCAGTTTTAAAAAAATTGTACATATCGACATCAGTTAAAAGCTCTAACTCGATATTAGTTGTTTTGAGCATAGCGTCCCATGATAACCCAGGAGCTGTAAAATAATGACAAGGATCAAGTTCATAAATTGAAATACAAAGTTTCCTAAAACTTTCAAAAATATCTGCTAATAAAAGCACATCACTCTTAAGATAGAGAACCATATAATCTTCAAGTTTTTTACACTTGAAGTGATCCCATACATTAAGAGCATGTTTATAGTCTTCAACTAAACATTCTTCATCAATCATTTTGTTATAAAATTTTGATTTAGAGGGTAAAGAGGTTTCTTCAAATCGTTCCCAAGAATCTAAATGATCATAAGGAAATACACCTTTTCTTTGAATTTTTTGAAAATTTTGATTTAGAGGGTAAAGAGGTTTCTTCAAATCGTTCCCAAGAATCTAAATGATCATAAGGAAATACACCTTTTCTTTGCATTAAATTAAATGACACATTGTCTTGGAAAACACTTTTAGTATTTTTCAAATCATTAGGCGATAAATTCTTTGCTAAAGATGCGATGCTTGACTGAAGAAACCTATTTGAATCTAAAAATCTTATCTCAAAACTGTGGTTGGCATTTAAATAAATTCGTTTAGAAAGAGAAATATAATTTTCTTTGTTCAATGGAATTATTGAAATTTCTCCTTTGATCTTAGAAAGACTTTTTACAAAGAGATGACAATCATATCCCGAAAAATTATGAAAGAAGACGGGGAAAAATTTTGGAATTTTAAAATTTAAATTACAATGATGGTGGGCGGGTCCTCTATACAACCCGGTGAAGTGACAATGATCCCTTACCCTTAAATCTGAATTCTTAAAACTATTCTTACATATATGAAATGTTGGCGAATATCTCTGTCTGAAATCCTCGGCTATGGTCAACATGGGCATCGGTTTCGGATTCTTGATGACTAGCTGATATAAATTCGTCAAATCTTCCACCAACATTTCTATAAATTTATCTGACGAATTCTAACCTAAAATAGAAAAAATGGAAAATTATAAATATGTATATTGGGAAATATTATTATATTCATATTTAAATTCTTACCAACAAATGTTTTCTGAGTGTTGAACTTTTCATCAAATGTGCATTTGATAAAATATGAAAAGGCGCAAGGTACATGCTGTTGTACATCAGTTGTTGAAGAAAAATCCGGGTTGGGCTGTTGATGATTTATCGGTTGTAAAATAGACTCGAAGTCAGCGTAAACTACAAATGGAACTTCCAATTTCTTTCCATGCTTCTCAAACTTTAATGAGGTCTTATCTCCCTCTGGCATTATTGTAACGATCTTACAACATTCGCTTTTGTGTTTCTTTAATGAATCTTCATTAGCACCATTACAAAAATGTTTTTTCTTTTCATGTTGTGTTAATTGTGAACTGATTAAGCGTGAGATGTTTTTAATAAAAACATAATGAGTTCGACCATCTTCATTCTCACAAAAGAGTAAATTTATATGCTTACTCTTTTCCTTTTGTGTATGATAGAATGGACCGATTATTTGTACATCTTTAGTTTTCTTACTCATCTCGTAACCAAATACATTCACACTTATCTCAGGATTGTTCTCTTCAAATATTTTAACATCTTTTATAGCCAGAGGGAACTGCAAGTCTTTAAAGCTTATGAGTTGATTAAATGCTTCTATTGTTTCGTCAACAATGTTATTTTTACATGGGTATGAAGTAGTCCTTTTAGGATTTGATATGTTTACTGCGAGAGCAGCTATTATAGACCATTTAAAACAGTACTGATCATTGTTTTGAACGTTTATGCACGCTTTTTTGTTTCTTATTTGAGCTGGTAATTCAAAATACGATGATCCTCCAACAGGTTGGTATTTATTGATGTTAATTTCAATTCGCACAAATGATAACAAAGCCCATCCGCTGTCTTTTTCTTGAAATTCTTCTAATTTGGCTTTTATTTCAGCAATAAATTGCTGAAGCTTTTCATCTATGTCATTTTCATTCAGCACCACACACATTTTTGTTTGAATATTTTTCACATCAGAAATCAATTCATCAGGACTATTGTTGGACTTGACAAAATCACCGAAAAGTTCAATGTTTAGCTTCAATGAACCTAAAATACCAATCTCGTTTTCCAGCAACTGTTTTATGAGGCACTTATTTTGGTCAAACAAAACATCAACATCCAAAATTGATTCATCATCAATCTTTATACAATAGGTCTTAATTCTATTTTTGAAAGCTCCACTTATGACGCTAACATTCTCGGTCAGGAGCTGCATAGCAAGTGCTCTATGTGAAGCTTTTCTTTGATGATGTATCATTTTTCCTTGTTCGATAACCTTCTCACAGATGGGACAATATGAAGTTCGAAGAGAACCTCCATCATCATTTTCTTGAGGAGAACCTCCATCACCATTTTCCGAATACAGTTCATCAACTAAAGTCATATGAGAAGCTTTTTTATTGTGTTCACTCCATTCTACAACATCTTCTTCACAGATATCACAATAGTCATTAGCAATTCTTCTAGGCCTTTTGTCCAAAATCGCTCCAGATGTTGAAGGTTGAGAAGAATGTTCCCTTTTTCTCGAACTTCTTTCATTAATTACACCAGCTCCTGCTGAATGTTTATTTCTGATGTGCTCATCAAGTCTGTTTTTCCTCGACAGAACCTTCTCGCATATATTGCACTTAAAGATTTTTCTTTGATCGTTATGGATATTGTTTATGTGTCTTGTCAAAGACGACTTTTGGACGAATGATTTTTCGCAATTTTCACAATTAAACATTTTTAAAAGTTTGAATATTATTCACAAAGAAAACACACAAAAAAAAATATTTATAAAAATACAAAATCGAACTTAATTGTTTAATAATTAACAAAACTCAGATTTTCAAAGAAAAATTCAACAAATTTGAATTTGATTGTTTAATAATTAACAAAACTCAGATTTTCAATGAAAAAATTCAAAAAATAAAGAACTTGACTGTCTTATTCACAAAAACATAATGTCCTATCACGTTCTCAAAATGCACCTTTTATAGGTTTTTTTCTCAAAAAATCAAGAACCCTACTATAAATTGCATCATATGTATATATCTATAAATAAACATACCTACCTACACACATACATCTGCCTATGCCCAACACAAACAATTATTATCATGAAAAGGTTTTAATAAACATGTTGAAACATGTTGAAACATGAAATCTGTACATATCTATAAATAAACATACCTATATACATCTCCCTATGCCCAACACAAACAAACATTATCATGAAAAAGGTTTCAATAAACATGTTGAAACATGAAATGTTTTGTATGTACATATCTATAAATAGACATACCTACCTACATACTTATATACATACATCTCCCTATGCCCAACACAAACAAACATTATCATGAAAAGGTATCAATAAACATGTTGAAACATGAAATTGTTTTGTATGTACATATCTATAAATAGACATACCTACCTACGTATATACATACATCTCCCTAGCCCAACACAAACAAACATTATCATGAAAAGGTTTCAATAAACATGTTGAAACATGAAATTGTTTTGTATGAACATTAGAGTGGTCCTTAGGAAAAAAAAATTTGGGACGCCCCCCAGGTTGGTTCTAAATCAGGAAAAAAAAATTCCCTAATTTTTTCAAATTTTTATTCCTAGCCCTTCCTGACCCTATTTCATTAAAAAGTTTTTGTTTTTTCGATCATCCGTTCAAAGACGGCTCCTGTTATAAAAAAATTGTTTATCGAGTTTTTGTTAATAACATGTTAATAACAAATGAAATAATAAATAAAAAAAATCTAATTTAATGTTGTATCATTTAAATTGCCGTAGATATCTTTGAAAAAATAATCCATGTCAAAATGTTGCTTACTTTTAGCAGATTGAGCGAAATAAGAAATCAGCCTTTTTGTTTATTAACAATAGAGTATAAGCAAATGATCTTAATTTTATCAAACATACACGTGGCTGTAGAGTGTTCTGAGATCATCACTGACATCTTACTATAGGAATGCATTTAGTTTCTCCCTCATACCATCATGATAATCTATTTTTATTATCTACCAAACGCAAACATTAAAAAACCGTCCCGCAAAAGATACCACAAAAAAAAAATTACCTGTTGCAAATATCGGGATGGTGTGCAACCCTGTACACCATGACTGCTGTACCCTCGTACCCTCATGTCGACTGCTGTACCACATACTGTACACCGTACACCAACTGTACACCATCTGAGCCACCTGAGCCAGAACAGCTACCTGAGTCACCTGTACACCGTACACCAACTGTACTCCACCTGAGCCACCTGTGCCAGAACAGCTACCTGAGCCACTGTACACCGTACACCAACTGTACACCACCTGAGCCACCTGTGCCCTCATGTCGACTGCTGTACCACATACTGTACACCGTACACCAACTGTACACCATCTGTACCCCTGTACCCTCATGTCGAGTGCTGTACCACATACTGTACACCGTACACCAACTGTACACCGTACACCAACTGAACCCTTGACCCAGAACCGGCCAAAACATACTACTTGTAGGTAGCTGCTTTTGAGTTCCGCCCAACACCCTTCCCAACCATCCCACCATTTCAATGTTCTTTTATTCTCATGATGCTTCCACAACAAAACTTTTTTTATATTGAACTCAGGCATCTTCTTCCTAGAGGCGATTCTTGGTCTTATAAGACCATCACGGTTCTTGTACCCAAAAGCTTGTACCCAAAAGCTTCGGCTGACGCTTCAGTTACCAACTTTACACATCGTTCTACGCTTTGAGTGTGACATGGAAACCGAAGCAAACTTTTTTAACAATATCCCCGCTATTGACAAGCCTCAAAATTGTTTCATCGGTTAGGAATTTGCTTACAGGAGGCTCAGTAACGTTTACATTCTGCCAATTTACTGAGTCGAAGTATAAGATCTATAACCTTTGATTGATCTCGTGGAATATCATGCCAACGTCTTTCAAAATATACTAGCGATTATAGCAGCATTTCTGTCAGATACCCCCGCTCGACCACAAGCAATCCCCAAACTTGGAAGTTTGACTCGCATTTGATTTTTGGTACGTTTAATCTTTTCATTTTTGGCAGGAGCAACTTCGAAGTCACTGTCACTGTCAGTTGTCTCAGAACTAGAAGTATCAGGAAGTGTTTCCACAGAAATAGTTTTCAGAACATCAGTATTATTTAACTTCAGTTTTATTTTGTTTAGTTTTTCAGCTCTCTCTTGCTTTCTCTTTAAGCTTTTTCTAAGCCCTCGAGTAGCAGTTCAGTCAACATTTCCGATCGATAACTTTCTCACGGTTAAAATCAGTTAAAAATGGTGTCTCTTTAGCGGGAACTTTTCTTTCCTGATCACAGCAACAATGTTTTATCAAATTACACTGACAGGAGCATTATGTCAAAAAGCGTCTCAGATTTCACCAAAAATGGATCTTATTGTAATTTAAACTTTTCGAGCTGATTTCTTTTTTCATTAATCCTTTAATTTTTTAAGTGCTTTTTATATTTTTCGTGATACTGACGAATTTTTCGTAAAACAGAAAGAGTGGAAGTGGTGGAAGAAGAAGCTTTATTCCAAATCTCAATCACATTAAAGGCTACGAATTCAGATACCTGTGAAACGGTCGGTTTTTTTCTTTGTTTTCTTAAGTTCCAATATCCTATGAAAAATAATCTTTTATGACATACATATTGAAATGTTGGCAAGCAAACTAATTTCAATGGTTCAATCGTCCCAAAAAACAAATTATTAACTTTACGTCTAGAGGTAGATGAAGAAATTCTCGAATTTTCAAAAAAAACCTATGTTTGAAGAAAATTTCTTTTGTTTTAATGTAGAATTTACTTTTAATATCTTAACTTTCCGGTCAAGCGAAACACAACTCTTTCTCATGGCCAAAAAATTTAAATAAAGCGAGATAAAATTACAAATTAAATAAATGGAATAATTTTTTTTCCAGACAAAAAAATTTAATTTATTTTTTTAGATCTAGAATTTTTTTTTTGGTGGATGGGCGTTGTACTATTCGGGTAGGCTCTGATTGGTGCCAACTTGGCGGCGCCCAGATGCTGTAACTTATAGTACACGTCAATTGTGCTTACTATACCTCCAAGCGGTATCCACTGGGACCTGGGATGCTCCGTCCAGAGCTGACCTGCTAAACTAGTAAGTGCGAGTGTTGACGAAGGGATCCGGAACAAAAGAATTGTGAGCGACCAACACTATAATTGCTCTGCGAACAATGATTGACTGCACGAATCTCAGTGGTCTACGAGAGCTTTCGTGTAAATGTCCCAGCGGATGAATTCGAAGGACAGAATCAACGGTGGACTTCAGCAGCCATAAAAGCAGAAACCACTGAAGGAGCTACTCCAACATATTTGGTTTAAAGGTCTTTCGGGGGCTTTCAATACCAGGACAGGGTATTGAAGTAGAGATGGTGGCGGACGAGCTCCTGGTGAGCCAACGGCAGCACTCACACCCCTGCAGCAGGGTACTAACTCTGGATATTCCAGCCCTTTGTGTCCGAAGGGATCCAAAAGGACGTGGCCCTCCAGGTTGGGGGTTGTGCGTAGGGTTAACTACCCAACCACGTTAAAAAAGGCCAGTTCCGAAACAACCAATAGCCTCGGATAACGATAATGATTTTAAAGTTGACGACCCAAGCAAACGAATAAAGGACAATGACCTCCGGATCTGCACGTGGAACGTTAGATCACTTAATGGATTTAGTGCAGCTGGAGAATTAGCGGACGCCCTGGACTGCTGCAAAGCAGACATAACCGCCATCCAAGAAGTGCGATGGAGTGGACCGGGCATAAAGAAGATGAAAAACTGTGACATCTACTATGGCGACTGCTACAGACAACAGAAACAGCGCTTATTTGGGTGCGGATTTGTCGTTAAAGGAAGACTCAGGGATAAGGTGATTAGCCAAAATCCAGTCAATGAGCGTATAATGACCATGCGCATCAAGGCTAAATTCGCCAACATTAGCCTTATATGCGCCCACGCCCCCACAGAAGAGAAAGACGACGTTTCCAAAGACTGTTTCTACGAGCTCCTCGAAGAAACGTATGAGCAGTGCCCTAGACACGACGTGAAAATCGTTCTTGGCGATTTTAACGCAAAGCTAGGGAAGGAGGACACCTTTGGAAACACAATCGGTAAACATAGCCTCCATGACAAAACCTTCGAAAACGGATTGAGGCTAATCGATTTTGCTGCGGGGCTAAATCTTGTTGTAAGTAGTACACGCTTCCCGCATCTCAAAATTCATAAAGGTACATGGCGATCACCAGATCAATTAACCGTCAACCAAATTGACCATGTTGCGATCGACGCAAGGCACTCTTCCAGTGTGTTAGATGTCCGAACTTTCGGAGGGGCCAACTTTGACTCGAACCACTACCTTGTTGTAGCCAAGGTACGAATGAGGATATCTTGTTCACGACCAGCACGAACTAACGCTGTGAAAAGATATGACGTCGGAAAGCTACAATCGCAAGAGATTGCCAGTGCCTTTTCCAATCGAGTGTCACTTCAATTATCCTTAAATCCCATGCCGCCAGCTTTAAGCATTGAAGACCAGTGGCAGCAATGCCAAGAAGCCATCAGAACCGCTGCCTCTGAGGTGCTGGGTTTCACTCGGCCACCAAAACGAAACCCATGGTTCGATGAAGAATGCAAGCAGGTAAATGCAGCCAAGCAAAAAGCACGGCAAATACTGATGCAAACACGAACGAGGGCTGCTTACGATCAGTGTAACGCGATTTACAAGGAGAAAAGAAGGGAAGAACACCGAATTCTCAAAAAGAAAGAGAAGCAGCATGAGAAGCGCTCGTTTGAGGAAATAGAGAGGTGCCATGACAGGAACGAGATTCGGAAGTTTTACGAAAAGGTAAAAAGATCCTGCCAGGGTGGCAAGCCCCGAACTCAAGCCTGTAAAGACCAGCAGGGAAACATAGTAATAGAGTCACAGTCACTACTGAGAATCTGGAAAGATCATTTCTGCAGACTGCTTAACGGCGATGAGGACACAAATTCCGCTGTCAGGCAGATTGCCGCATTCAGCTTGGACGATGATCAAGAATGCCGTCCTCCCGACCTAGAGGAAGTTAAGCTTGCCATATGCAAACTTAAATCAAATAAGACTGCAGGTGCAGATGGCCTTGATACCGAACTTTTCAAGGCAGCTGGAGATCAGTTGGAAAGGAGCATGCACCAGCTGATCTGCATGATATGGTCGGAAGAAAGCATGCCCGATGAATGGAACCTCAGTATCGTATGCCCGATCCTAAAGAAAGGAGACCCTCACAATTGCGCCAATTATAGAGGGATAAGCCTCCTTAACGTCGCTTATAAGATCTTGTCTGCTGTAATATGTGATCGTCTGAAACCCCACGTCAACAACTTGATAGGTCCTTATCAATGTGGTTTTAGACCAGAGAAGTCCACAATAGACCAAATTTTCACATTACGCAAGATCTTGGAAAAAACCCGAGAATATAATATCGATATTCACCATCTTTTTATCGATTTCAAGGCCTCGTATGACAGTATCTACAGAGACAAACTGTAACAGAGCCATGTCTAGTTTCGGCATCCCTGCAAAACTCGTAAGACTATGCAGGATGACTTTGGAGAATTCACGCTGCTCCGTCAAGGTCGGTAAAGAACTCACGAGACCTTTGATATCAAAAAAGGTTTTAGGCAAGGCGACAAACTGTCATGCGATTTCTTCAACATCATACTTGAACAGATTGTAAGAAACTCAAACGTCAACACCAGAGGAACAATCTTTCAAAAGTCTGTACAATTACTCGCATATGCAGACGATATTGACGTAATGGGAAGAAAAAAGCGTGATGTCATAGGTGCTTTTGCGAGTATTGAAACAGAAGCGGCAAAAATGGGTTTGATGGTTAATGAGGGCAAAACAAAGTATATGTTGTCATCAAACAAGGACACAGAACATCGACGAATTGGACAAAACGTCACAATAGACAGACATAACTTCGAGTTAGTACAGGACTTCGTCTACCTAGGATCCGCTGTAGACACGGACAACAACATCAGTGCGGAGATCAAACGGAGAATAACTCTTGCCAACCGTTGCTTCTTTGGGTTAAGAAGGCAATTGAGAAACAAAACCCTCTCCAGAAACACCAATGTAACCTTGTATAAGACCTTAATCATCCCAGTCCTGCTTTACGGCGCGGATGAGGAAACCCTTGGTCGTTTCGAAAGAAAAATTCTCCGAATGATCTTTGGTCCCGTATGCGAAGACAATGTGTGGAGAAGAAGATACAACAACGAGCTGTATGAGCTGTACCGCGACATGGGCATAGCCAGAAGAGTGCGCATCGCGAGGCTACGATGGTTGGGCCATGTAGAGCGGATGGACCCAAACGCTCCGGCTCGTCGGGTGTTCGAAAGCACATTGCAGGGAAATCGCGGAAGGGGAAGACCTCGTCTTAGGTGGCGCAATCAAGTGGATGAAGACCTCAACCAACTTGGAGTGCGAAACTGGAGAGAGCTCGCCCGAAATCGAAGTCGTTATAGAAGGATGTTGGTTGAAGCCCAGGTTCACCCCGAACTGTAATGCCCACCTAAGTAAGTAAGTAAGAATTTTTTTTTTTTGAGCGCTTCCAAATTTTATTTGAGTTTCAACGATGCATTAGCTTATGATTTTAATAAAGTGGAATTTTTGTTATATTTATCTAACATATTATAATATTATTTTACAATGTTGAGAAATATTCCAAAAAAAATTTGTGTAGTATTAAAAAGAAAATTTCATATAACATTTCCCAGTTTTTTCAAGTGTCTTGTGGGTGCCGGGAATTAACTTCACGGGCACTACCTTTACATGGGAAATAACTTCACCACAAGTCGGAAATAATTTCACTTTTTTGTGGGAACGAATTTCACATTTATGTGAAGCTATATCCCACCTTCGGTGGGAAATAATTTCACTTTGAATTACAGTTGCAGATGATGACAATGCTTTCAAACTTACTTTCGCATGCTAATGAAACAAAAACTAAAACCCGGTGGTGGGGTGAAAGAGAGATTTCAAATGTTTTTTCTAAAAATGAAACTAGGAAGCAAAGGCTTTCCAAAGGCTGAAATAAATACGTACAAGCTTAAGATTAACAAAGCTATACTGAGCTTACAGTGAATAGTAAACATTGAAAAACTTAAAAAATCTAAAAGACTACGCCAATGGCTGCATCAAAACCCGCTAGTACTGTAATTTTTTATCAAAAAGGATTCTGTTCAAGCTGATCACTACTGATATAGCATTGAGCTTACCTCATTGTGAGTTTGATTGTTTTCAAGTTAAAGTGGCTTAGGGAAAGAAAAGTGGAGTTTAAAATGGAAGTGTCTTATGAGTTTATCTTGGGCTTGCGGCAAACAAGTAAACTATTATATCTAAATGAAGAAAAACATTTCAAAAAATACACGCGGAAATATGTTTTACGGTATTCGTGCTATTTTAATTCATGCAAAGCATGTGTTTTTTTCGGTGAAAGTGCGAAAAATGTTCTTCGTGCAAATGAAGCTCTTCATCCACACAATGATCAAGAAAGTGAAATGAAAAAAATGAAGTTCTTGAAAAATATGAAAGAGGGTTGTGCAAATAATGCACTCTGACGAAGGTTTACGGCGAGACAGATTTTTGATAGTTGTCGTATGGAACTGAATGATGAAACTGTTGATGTTCCTTTCAAACAAGTGAAAAGAAATTTAAATAAAGTAAGGACACAGAGCTTGCCACAATGCCCAAAAACAAAAATTGAGGTTCAAAAATGCTTCGAAAACAAAGCGTTTTTGGAAGACTATGGAATGTCCAGATATAATAAACTGAATTTTTACCGGGCTCTTCTTTCCTTCTCCGCTACGGGACTTGGAAGTTGAAACTTTTTTTACAGGTTGGGGGGCGTCTAAATAGATTATATTTCAAATTATTATGTGTGAGAACGGGGGGCTACCGTTTTATTTAATAAATGTTTTAATTTTTCGTATCTAAACTCACTTTCAGATTTTTTTTGTCTTTAAAATTGGAAAAGTTGAATGAAAACATTTTTTTTCACCAAATAAACACTTTGTACTTATGTATATCATTAAATAACACAATAAAACACAAGTTTTTTATAGCAAGAATGCCTTTTTTTTATTTATAATTATTTATTCAATGTTACATTTTCCCACCAATTTTGTCTGATGACATGTACTACCGAAGTAAACAAACTGCTGCCACATGGATGTCATTTTGACTTTTCTAGTTTTTGTAGTTATGCCAAATTTTCATTTTTTGGAGTACTTTTTCGGAAAATGTTGTGTTTTTGGTTATTTTTTGAGGAAATTTTTCTTTTACTCGAAGGAAATTGCTAAAATCTACAACACGTAGTGGCGAAGCGTCCATATAAGTCGATTATTTCCGACTTACCTTTTGAAATTCACATCCGAAACATCTTAGACTTCTGGCAACATGAATCAAACTTAATCATACACATGAACTCGCTTCCAACATTTTTTTAACAATTACCACTTTGCTTTCCGTTTTATTCTACACACATGTTGGCTCTTCAATTCACTCCATAAACAAACACAAAACTTTAGCAACATACAAGGTAACCGCAAATATTACGTCTTATAAAACTTGTTGCTGGATAGAACAAATTTGTGTTCTCTCCTCTTTTTTCTTTTACCAAAAAATATGACGGTAGAACATCGTCTTATTTTCTTCCATAAGAAAGCATGCATTGAACAGAGAGAGGCACCTCTCTGTTCAATACATGCTTTCTTATGGAAGAAAATAACCCGGTGTTCTAGCCACGGTTGCCAGTTTGGTCATTTATGTCCAAATCTGGTCATTATTTTTTCACTTGGTCACATGGTCACTTTTAATTCCATTTGGACATTTTTTCAACTAAATGAAATAAGAGAAACGCTTCAGTTTATATAGGTCCTCAAAACTGGAATGAGTGAAATGAATTGAATGAAAAAGTGCATCAATAAGTTCGTTCGTTCCAGCCCAACGATTGCTTTGAGGTAGCCGCAATGAGTTCTCTTGAAAAACCTCAGTTTACCCTTACTACCAAGCTAGGTGTTTTTTGAGTTCTGCACTAGCCCTGAAGTAAAACTAGGATTTTGCTGGGGAGAATTCTGGTAGCAAACACTGATATCAAATGGCACGAGCTTTTCTTCAAATGGCCGACATGTGTGGTGACTTTGTGATTAAGTCTGCCTTACGAACTGAAAACCAAGGTTTTTTGGCAACTGAACATGATGCTGCACAGCTTGTTTCTGTCAATACTGTCATACGCTTGTTTTTTTCCAAGATCTCCCGTGTGCTGTACGAATTTGTTGACGTGGGTTTTTCAGACTTTAACAAAGACAAGACATCGCATCTGACGTTAAGGAGGAGTATTCCTCTATAATTGGTGCAATTGTAAGATTTTCCATTCACTGAACATGCTATCTCCTGACTAAATCATGCAGCTGGTGCACTTTCCTTTCAAGCTAATCACTAGCTTCCTTGAAAATTTCGGCGTCGAGACCGTCTGAAAATCCAGTTCTATTTGATTTAAGCTTACATACGAGTTTGCCACCCTAACTTCTTCTGATCTAGAGTAAGGCATTCTTAATAATCTTCTAAGTTGAGTCTGCATAATTAACTTTTCAACATCCTCAGAGATGAATACGGTTTCACAGCTATGTTTGCTTGGTGGTCTTTACGGGTTTGGTTCATAGTTTTCCACCCTGGCATAAATTTTTAACTTTTGGTGCAAACTTTGAAGCTCATACTTTCATGAAATTTCTATATTTCCTTAAACAAGCACTTCTCATGCTGATTTTTTCCGTTTGAGAACTTGGTGTTCTTCCCTTCTTTCTTCATCGGAATCGATCATAGTTTTGGTCATTTCAAGCTACGTTTGGTCGTTTTTATTTCCATTTTTGGACACATATTTTGTTTGCCAAGTGGCAACCGTGGTTCTAGCGTCATATTTTTTGGTAAATCTGTTGTTTGTTATCTCTTTGTGCTCTGAGCACGTGAATATAGCGCCGGCGCAGTAGCCCTCTTCTCATTTGCAGCATTGCTATTGCTACTGCACACTTCGGTGTTAGCATGATATTGGTTTTATAAAAGAAAAAAAACGCTTTCCTTCGTATTTCTTCCCATGGACACATGCTTATAAACAAAAATGTATATGACAGGTTTGCAGGTTGAGGTAGGTACGTGCTTGGAGAACAAGAAAATAACACGCTAGTTAATACCATTCAATAAACAAAGATAGAATAACAGCAACCCAAGCCATGAGTTAATACCATTCAATAAACAAAGATAGAATAACAGCAACCCAAGCCATGCCATACGCCGACCAGATGAAAGCAATAAAACAACAACCCAAAAATAACCCACAAGATGCCATACGATGACCAGATGGGAAACATGGAAAATTCCTAAGGAATCGCTTGGCGTCACCTAGCACATATAAATATAAGTTCAGGACAAAACAACATGGTCCTTAGTACAGTAGTGATAACGTAGATAGTAAGATCGAGTATTAAACTCTGAACCAGACTACTTGGTTAACTCAGTATTAAGTGCCCTGTATCTTCGCCTTAAGAATTATAATAAAAATAAATAAAAAAAATAAAAAATATTTTTTTTTAGTTCTTTCGCGATTAGTATAGTTTAACTGGGGGCTCAACCGGGATACCAATTTAACGTTTTTAAATTAATTGGAAATCGAAAAACAGATATTTTTTTACATATCTGCGGTAGTTATTTTTTTGAAAAAAAACATTTAAATAATTCAGTGTAAAGTTTAGTCGCGATTAAACCTTTTCACGTCGGCACGAGTATAAGCTAACGGGCTTTTACATCCAACACGGAAAACTGTCGACATTTCGATTTAACCCAGCCAAACAAAAAAGAAGACAACTTTAAAGTCAAAATATCCACAAGGATCCGAAGGAAGGAAAAGTAAGAAGTTTAAATTTAATAAAAAGTGAAGTGTCAAATTATTCAAAAAATCAAGATGTCACAAGAAGATAAAATCAATCAGCTTATTTCCCAAATGGAGGGAATGCAACTTATAATAGACAAAATGCGAAAAGAAGCAGGAGAACGGCTCATGAAACTCGAATCCCACACTAATATAGGGAGCAATGTGACAGTGTACTCAGATATAGTACCGAATTACACATCCCCCAACGACATCAAAATGATGTTATTCCAAAGTTTGCCTCAATTCAAAGGAGACATAGATGAGTATAGAAGCTGGAGAAAACAAGTATGGAACGCCATGGACAGCATTAAAGAACATACAGCTCATAACAACTATTTCGAAGCATTGGGAATAGTTCGGACAAAAATCACTGGCCCAGCATCACACATATTAATAAACAGTGATACTAAAAATAATTTCTATGCAATCATAGACCGCTTAGACTTTACATATGCGGACCAAAGACCATTATATGTTCTTGAAGCGGAAATGTGTGGAATCGAGCAACGTAATTTGTCTTTGTTAGAATATCACGACAAGATTACACAATCCTTGAACTTAGTCATCTCTAAAATAGATATGACTTATAAAAATCATGAAGCAGCAACTGCATTAATTGGTGAAATAAAGACGAAGTCAGTAAGGACATTTATCATGGGAATAAACAACGCATTTACCAAGAATACGTTATATCAACATAATCCGAAGAGTCTTAGTGAAGCCTATGCAATCGCAAGCACAATATACCATGATAATAAATATCAGAAACTAGAAACAAGCAGCAAACCAATGATGAAAAGAGATACCCAGCATTTTGTGCCAAATGCTACGAGATACCCACAACAACATATGCAGCCACAAAGGAAATTCGAATCGCCTCAACCAATGGAGTTAGGGTCAAGTACATACAGAAGACCTTTTCAAAATAATAATAACCAAAGACAACAATACAACGATCAAAGAAATAATTATTATAACCCATTCAGAGGACATCAAAATAATCAATATAGAAACAATAATTCCTATCAAAATAATCAAAGTGATGTGAAACGAGAAGCGGATAAACGAAATCGAGATGATACTCAACAAAGTAACAACAACCATGTACCCAACAGGTTCCAGAGAGTGAATCATCAGGTGAAGGAAGATTTAGATGACAACGTATCAAACTACCCAGCAGAAGAAGATCTGAACACAGTTTATTCCGAGGAACATCAGTTTTTTCACGATACAACGGACTCCCTTGCCTAAGTCCGAATGATAAAAAAACGGGTAAGAAAATAAATATTTTAATTGATTTGGGTTGTACAAACAATTATATAAGTAAAAATTGTAAGATAGGCACAAGTATTCCAATAAAACAAGTTATTAGTAAAAGTATACACGGTGAAAGTGTTATTCACAGTAAAAAAATCTTTAAATTATACGGACATACTTTGAACTTTTATGAGATGGATAGTTTAAAAGAATTTGATATGATTTTAGGAGATTCAGGTCTTAGGCAAATGAAAGCTAAAATAGATTTCTTTGCATATAAATTTACATATTCAGTAAAACATAATCTACAATCAATAAATTATATAACAGGAGACACAGAAGGTAAACATGAATATAATAAGAAAATAGACTTTATAATGCAAAGAAATGAAAACGCTTCGGAAGGATTACCCTTCACTACAACCATAGAGGCAACAATTAGGACCTCAAATCCAGATCCAATATGGACGAAACAATATCCGTATCCCATATCGGATAATGACTTTGTCAATAAAGAATTGGAAAACTTGTTAAATGATGGAATTATACAAAGATCAAGAAGTCCTTATAACTCTCCAATTTGGACAGTGCCCAAAAAGGGACTAGACGAAAATGGTAAACCAAAACGTAGAATGGTAATCGATTTTCAGAAACTTAACGCTCAGACGATTACTGATAGATATCCGATACCTGATGTATCCATGACTTTGCAAAATTTAGGCAATGCTAAATATTTTTCGGTTATTGATTTGGAATCCGGATTCCACCAAATAAAAATAAAACAGTCAGACAGAGAAAAAACTGCATTTAGTGTGAATGGCGCCAAATATGAATTTGTTAGAATGCCGTTCGGGCTTAAGAATGCTCCTGCTATATTTCAACGTTGTGTTGACGATATATTGCGAGAATTTATAGGCAAGTTTGCATATGTCTATATAGACGATGTTCTCATATACTCCGATACACCATCATATATCTATAATAGCAGATGCTCTATATAATGCAAACATGAAATTGAGTAGTGAAAAAAGTAAATTTTTCCAAGATTCTGTAGAATACTTAGGGACCGTTCAAGTATTACGTAAGCACTACAGGGGGGCGGGGGGGTCTTTGCTTTGCTTATTTTGGATGACATGGGGGTAGGGAGGGGTCTAGGTGATGATTACGTCATCGGGAGTTTTTTTATTTAAAACTGTAAATAGCTTTCAAAATCCAAAAAGTCAGCCAGACGTGCCCTTAAAGTGAATTTTGTTTAAAGTCAGTGGTGGAAGTTGTACTTAAGGTGGCAGTAGTGAAATTTTGTGTAAAGGCAATGGTGAAAGCTGTACCTAAAGCAGTAGAGTTGAATTTCGGTTGACGTATGCACAAGTTTGCCCTCTATTTATTTTCTCCTCTGAGCGCTGGCTTAAGAGCCGAGTAGGGGAATTCCCGCGATCTATTCACTTGTCTAAATTTGCTCTTCCAGTATACTGTCTTGTTTGGATACTATAGCAAGTAGCCGTATTGTAAGCATAGCAAAGCAAGTAAACATTTGTGTAACCGTTTATTCTACTAGCCAAAGGTTAGTGTTCAAGATGTTTCAAATAGACAAATCAAAGTTATATCAAAAATTGTTTGAAAGTTTTAAATTTTTATACTTATGTTTTATATTTTCTTTCGCTTACTCTATGTTGAATACCGTACCTATTAGTAAAATCAGATTTCTTAAATCTGTTTACTTATTTTGAAAACTACAACTATAAAAATATAATATTAAAAAAATACATTAATTGAAAAATGTTTACGTAAGCATGGGGGGAGGGGGTATGTGCTTTGCTTACTTTTGCTGACAAGGGGGGTGGGGGGGTCAATAATTGTAACAAATCTGCTTACGTAATACTTGAACGACCCCTTAGGGCACATTATAAAGCATAAAAGAATAACAGTAGATCCAAATAAAGTAGAAACTATTAGAGAATATCCTTTACCTACTAATCTAAAAGAACTTCGTTCATTCTTAGGGCTAGCTAGTTATTATCGTAAGTTCATAGAAAATTTCGCACAAATCACGAAGCCATTAACAATATTTTTAAGAGGTGAAAACGGTATGGTCAAAAAGAACCAAAGTGAAAAAATGTTGATTGAATTAGATGAAGCAGCAATAAATGCTTTTAATTTATTAAAAAAGAAACTACAAGGAGAAGTTGAATTATTTCAACCTGATTTTAGCAAACCAATAGAGCTCACTACAGATGCAAGTAATTTTGCGATAGGTGCAGTTTTATCACAGAATAGAAAACCTATTACTTTTATCAGTAGAACTTTATCAGAAACCGAACAAAATTATGCTACGAACGAGAAAGAACTCTTGGCAGTAATATGGAGCTTACAAAAACTCAGGAATTATTTATATGGTATAGCAGATCTGACAATCCTAACAGATCATCAAAGTTTGATATACAGCATATCAGAAAAAAACCCAAATAGTAAACTAAAGCGTTGGAAAAACCTTATCGAAGAATACGGTGCAAGAATAGTATAAGTTATATTAAACTATATTAATTTGGTTTAAAAAAAAGAATTTCATTTCTTTTTTTCTATTCTTTACACTTCAAAATACAAAATTGAACTGAATAACTTACAACTACCTATCTTAATTGAAACCTCTGCTGCTGTTATAAAAGTGCTGACGACCTGTCCCCGATGTTGGGGTGATGACCGTCGTTGAGGTCGTCTGTGCTGTTTTCTGGGAATTCGATAATGCAATAATTGCAGTTCAAGTTGCTGCGCGTGGATATGAAGAATTGAATAATTTTGTTGACGTTAACTTATACAAACCAGGCTACCAAAATGTTGTTGCAGATGCATTGTCACGAACAAATCTAAAAATAAATATGAACACACAAGAACAAAGCACTTCTGATCATAGTATGAGTAGTAGTCCTGACGATAGATACAGTGTTACAACGAAGCCATTGAACACATATAAAAACCAAGTTATTGTAGTTAAACAAAGGAACAGTGTGTACCATACGAAGATAGAAACGTTGTTTGAGGCAAATTCTCGGTTTACGATAACATATGGAGACATAAGTACCCAGTAGGAAATTTGCTCATCAGTGAAAAAAAGGGATGAATTCCTCGAGGAATTCATGTGGTGCTTTCATAAGGGAAAAGGTCATCAATGAATTCACTAATGAAAAGTCATGCAATTGGTAGGTAGTCTGTAGTTCAAGTTGAATCTTGTGCGTTGTTTTTAAAAGAAAAAAAGAAGAAAGCACGATGCATAACAAAATCCCCTTTGAGAAAACCTAATCAGGTAGCGACAAAAATAAGTATGAGAAAACAACCCTTTCTTTTCTCTTTCTTCCATTTGTTTAGAATGTCTATTTTTCGCCGACGCTTATTTTGTTTTTTCAATTCATTTCTTTTGTTCTGGAATGATTTAGTTTCCATTTTGTGATTAAAGAAGACAGTTGTGCAGTTTGTATAACTCACAGTAGATGTAACAAATAATAAACAATGGATAAAACACGAACGTACATCTCTCAAATGCATTCTTTATTTGCATTATCTATGCATTTACCCAAATGCGTTCTTTTTTTTACAACTGAAAAGCATACTCCTAAGATATGAACACATTTCAGTAAAACTCCCATAGCGGAAAACATTACTTACCAAGCACTAGTTTTTTCACTCACGAAAGAGAGGCCATGAAAACGAAGATGCCATGGGTGTGGTGATTTCCTTACATCTCATTCATCGAGAAAGTGTGCAGGTGCTTCTTGCCAATGACAAGCCCATGTTAAATTCAGCTAATGATTCAGTAGGAAATTCACTAGTGCAGCTACTTTTCCCTGAGGAAAAGGCAGCATTTTCAGTAGTGAATTTTCGGAAATTTCCTACTGGGTACAGTCCCACAAGGACTCAAATCTATATTGAACCCAAATCAGGTAAACGCTATCTATTGTGAAGAGATTGTATGGCATGAGATCATACCGGTCATAAAAACTAATTTTGAAGCATACAAAATCATACACACTCAAACACTTCTGGAGGATATTCAAGACAAAACATTACAAACACAGATAATAAACGATACACACTCAAGAGCTCATAGAAATGCAAGAAATAATATACTAGAAATTCAGGAAAAATACTATTGGCCAAACATGAGCAAAGAAGTAGAACGATTTTGCGCCGAATGTTTGAATTGTAATAAAAACAAATACGAACGCAGACCGAAAGAGCAAATAATTGGACAGACCCCAATATCGAGTAAAGCGGGCTTAAGCATAGCCATGGACATATTTTATATAGATAACCATATGTATCTAACAAGTATAGATAGATACAGTAAACATCTAAACATCAGAAATATTATAGATAAAAATAATTTCAGTAAAGTATTAGAAGAAGTCATAACACAACTATACCCATACATAGAAGAAGTCATGACAGATAACGAGAATATCTTTTGTATGCCTACAAGTAAAATAATCTATAATCGCTACTCGATTCAACACAGAACCAGTCCTGTATTGCATTCTCAGAGTAACGCCCAAATAGAGAGAGTACATAGTACAATAATAGAACTAACAAGACTCCTGGCAGAGGAAAATAAAACCAAGGCCAGTGATGAAATCTACAACGCGGTAAAGCAATACAATAGTACACTCCACAGTGTCACCGGGAAAAGACCTAACGAATTGTTCTTCGAAAGGCATACACATAGCGAAATAAAAAATTTACTTAAAAACAATCAATCAAATTTACTTAAATACCACAATAAAAATAGAGTGAATAAAATAGTCGAAAAGGGCGACAAAGTGTACGTGAAAACAAAAAACCGGAACAAAAGTAAACCTGTTTACAGAGAAGTGATCGTAGAGGAAAATAAAGAAAACGTCATTGTAACAAAAAATAAAAAAACGTATCATAAAGATGACATCCGTCAAAGAATTACAAAAAATAATAATGTGGTTAATAAAGGTAATATACCTAATAAACCACATTCAGTGCCAAATGGTTCAAAACAATAATAATACCTTAGAAATCCTTCCTCTTAAAGATAATAAGTTCGTGCTGTTAGAAACTGATCCGGTTTATTTATTTAATTCGACAAAATTCTTATATCACGTAACCAATATAAGTAAGTTGTTAGGACCAGTCCCCGATCATGTCGAGGTAGTTAAGCTTAATGAGGAGGAAAATTATTTAATAAACAAAATAGTGCATAATATCGAACAATTAGAAAGCCATCATAAAACGAAAAGAAGTTTAGATTTCATTGGAACTGCAGTGAAATTCATAACTGGAAATCCAGACGCTAATGATTTAAAAGAAATCAAAGCGACATTAAATAACATAATAGAAAACAATAATAAACAAGTAATAGTTAACGAACACTTTCAGGAATTCTTCAAAAATGTCCGTACCTTTGAAAATCATAGAGTTCTTATATTAAGAGAAACGTTGGAACAAATTAATAACCTATTAGAAACTATTAACTTTGCTAAAAAAGGAATATTTGTGTCTAAAAGCATTGACATTAAAGATGTAAGAGAAATTGTACAAAATGAAAAAATAAATGTACCCGTAATCAATATCTTAGAGTACTCAGAAATTCACATGCTAAAATACCAAGATCTATATGTTACGATTTTCAAATATCCTATAATATCACACAAATGTAAATTTTTCAAAGTTGTCCCTTTAGAATTCAGACATGGGAAACTTGTTTTAGATTCAAATATTGCACAATGTAAAAACTTCTTAAGAGTAAATAAATGTAAGGAATTTTTGAATTCCAATATATGTAAACTTGTAAAAATCAAAGACAATTGTACAACTAATGTGTTGGAAAATGAAGAATCCAATTGTAAAGTGATTCAAGAACAGAATGAGCAGGTCAGACAATACACTGACGACTCAATAATTGTATCGGGTTCGAATAAAATAAATAATGCAACAATTTCTGGAACCCATTTAATTAGAATAAGTAAATCAGTATTTATAAATGATAAAGAATATAGAAATGAAAAAGAAACAATTTTACGATATGCAAAGAATAAAAATCAAGACAACATTTATATAAATGAAATACTAACATCGGAATCGAAACTTAAATTTAATAATATAAAATCACTAAAAAAATTTATATTGCCATTGGAACAACATCCAATATTATACACATTTTATATAATAATCGTAATAAGTATTATAATGTTAATCATATCTATATATTCAAAAATACAAAAACGAATAAGTGAAAAAAGAGCTGTTCAAAATCAAGAAGACTATTTTAAAATATTAAATAGGTTTGGAATTAACAATAGTGAGGACACTATATTTTAACCAAGGGGGGAGTTAATACCATTCAATAAACAAAGATAGAATAACAGCAACCCAAGCCATGCCATACGCCGACCAGATGAAAGCAATAAAACAACAACCCAAAAATAACCCACAAGATGCCATACGATGACCAGATGGGAAACATGGAAAATTCCTAAGGAATCGCTTGGCGTCACCTAGCACATATAAATATAAGTTCAGGACAAAACAACATGGTCCTTAGTACAGTAGTGATAACGTAGATAGTAAGATCGAGTATTAAACTCTGAACCAGACTACTTGGTTAACTCAGTATTAAGTGCCCTGTATCTTCGCCTTAAGAATTATAATAAAAATAAATAAAAAAAATAAAAAATATTTTTTTTTAGTTCTTTCGCGATTAGTATAGTTTAACTCGCTGGTCTCCGACTTATTTCATGAATTTGTATGTGTTTCTGCACTAGACTCATGTGTCCAAGCTCAAAGGTTGCCACTTTGATAACAAATATGCGAGGATATTAGATCTCATAGCATAAAGCATATTTTTGGGAGAAAATGCAAACTATAATTGGAATTTTTCTAAAGTGGCACAACTGGCCTAAATGAATTTAGTTCCCAATGAGCCGTATTTTATTTGAAAAACAAAGTTTACCAGCAGAACGCAGTGCAATACTTATTAAAATTGATTTAGTGCTTTTCGTGTTTTTTTTTAATATTACAAATTTAGGCTTTAAAAATTGAAAAGTGCAAAAAGTCTGAAAAGTTTTCCGATAGTAAGTTTCAGTGGTTTGATTATGGCCTTAATATCTGTTAACTGTTGCTTAACTGATTTTCACTCAAAGGAAACAAATAGTTTTAACTAGCTTAGTCTTATGAAAAAAAAAGTTATGATGCTCTACCTAATAGCAAAGTTGGTTTAAAATACCTGACTTTTTGGCTTGATGCGAAGACAAACATTGCACAAAAAAAATTTTAAGTAAACTTTTTTTTGTTGGTGACTAAGTTTCCTTCGAGTTACCTTTTGGAATTATTCACCCCTCGCCACTGACAACACGTCCCTACGGTCAAGGGAAATTTTGTAATATTGTTATTGGATAAAAACAGTTAACTTTTAACGGGTAAACATGCTAAAAGTTTTGACAAGTACTAGCACATTGTGTTTTAAAAGCAATAAGCAAAGTTCGAAGAGGAAATGGAAGCTTCAGCAAATGTTAACGTGGACCAGGAATTGCCTTCAACTTCGGGTGTTGAATGGCAACGACCAAGTGCAGAGGTTATTAGAAACAGATTATACAATTATATTATTTTTAGTGTAAATGTATTCAAATAACACAATCTGTAAGACTCTGGTACGCCTTTCGCGGAGGACGGAGAAACAGAGGTGTTAGCCGTGCAGTTAGCGGAGGAGTTTGGTTTGGTACCAAAATCGAAAAGGTGCCGCATACATCGGCAGGAAATGCACCTCTATACTCGAGAGAGTGCAATTGGGTTTTTTGAGTGCTCGAAAGGCGTGTGTAGAGGAAAGAAGAAGATTTCACGTGCCAAAGCTACGTGGTTCGAGGAGGCCCACATTCCAGTCTCTAGAATATTTTATATAATGTACGGGTTGGCGAAGAAGTTCTCGTATGAGTTCCTTATGGTATATATATATATATGTATTTATATTTAAATATTATCAAATATCAATTAACTATTTTCAGAAGGAGGATTACACTTCTGAGGATACTTGCATATCTTCACGTACAATAGCTGATTGGTTCAGCTATTGTCGAGAAGTAGTATTAGAGCACTATTTTGACACTCAAGAGGAGGAGGGGAAAATAGGGGGGCCTGGATGCGTCGTTCAAATCGACGAGAGCAAGTTTGGACGGCGCAAGTTCCTCAAGGGCCGGCGGGTTGAGGGACATTGGGTCTTGGGAATGATCCAAGATGGGTCCCAAGATCTGCGTCTGGAAGTTTGCCCAGAGAACATAAGGAGTGCAGAGGTAATTATCTTTTAAAATAACATTGTTTTACTGTACTAATGTCGTTTTTATTTAAGGTTTTAATTCCTCTAATAAAAAAACATGTGGCATTAGGATCAACAATCCATACAGACTATTGGAAGGCCTATGATTGTTTATCCGAGCATGGGTATATCCACAAAAAAGTCAATCTTAGTGACCCGGATAACCCTTTTGTAGCAGAGGATGGGACTCACACACAGAGGATTGAGTCTCAGTGGAGAGTCGTCAAAAGACATTTTTATAATGATAATTATTCCCATGATTTTCCACTTTGGATTGTAGAATATCAGTGGAGAAGAAACATTAAGAAAAAACACAAAGATCCTTTTATGGAATTAATAAATGCAATCAACCATGTTTATGGTAGGTTCAACAATTAAAAATTGGATTTATTTATTTTTACATTTTTTATTTGGAATTTAAGTCTCTATTTCAGATCACTTAAAAAATGCTACAACTTAGTTTTTTGTTGTTAGAAAATGAAAACTTTTCATGATTTTCTAACTTCAAAAGTTTTATTTTTTAACCATAAAACTAATAATAGCTTAAAATTCGCGCGAATTTTAGGCTATTATTAGTTTTATGGTTAAAAAATAAAACTTTTGAGGTTAGAAAATCATGAAAAGTTTTCATTTTCTAACCATAAAATTAATAATAGCTTAAAATTCGCGAAAGTTTTATTTAATAATAGCTTAAAATTCGCGCGAATTTTAAGCCATGCGGAAAGCTGTTGCATACGGAAATTAATTGCTATTTTCATATTTAGCATGAGCAGCTTCATCCTGCGGAAAAAAGGGTTAAAATAATGAGCCCCGCGAAGCGGGCCATGCGGAAAGCTGTTGCATTCGGAAATTAATTGCACATATGTAAGCACTTGCCTGGTGAATTTTTATACTTTTATTACTCTATTTCTTAACATTTATTGTAAATTCGTATGTATTTCCATCATGTTTTGAATATATAATTAGCTTTGTGGTTAGAAAATGAAACTTTTAAGGCTAAAAATTCATGACAAATTTTCATTTTTAAACGAAAAAAACCCCACTTGCACTATTTTGAATTAAAAATTTCCCAATTCAGAATAGAAATTTGGCATCACTTTTAGTCTACTTTGACATAACACAAAAAAGGTATATGTCACCTGTATTTGTTGTCAAATACAAACTTTTTGAAATTTTTTAAATTGTAGAAAAAGTGTGTTTTGTGCAATAAAACAGTGAAGTGTGTATTTAAAAAGTGTTTTTTTATTCTTTAGTGTTTAATTCAATTCAATTTGTTTGATTTTAGGGTGAAAAAAATGAGGTTAGACACGAAAAATTAAAAAATTTATTTTACGATTTAGGGGGTCAACTCACAGGTAACTTTTGAAATTTATTTTATTAAAACGCCTCCCCGACCTGTAAAATAAATTTCAACCCCCCAGTCCCGTAGCGGAGAAGGAAAGTGGCCCCTTTTTACCAACATACCATCTTGGAGAGCAATTTCAGCTACACGATTTTAATAACAGCCAAAATCGCAGAATTGACAAATTCCAACCTGTGTAATGGTGAGCACAGAAGGTATTTAGTTGATGGTACTTTCAATATTGTTCCAACATCCACTGGCTTCAAACAATTATTAATTGTTCATTTTGCATATGCAGAACATGTGAGTACCCGTACTTTTCGATTTTGCAACAGCAGTGATAATGTAAAGTTATACTTTAGTTGTCAAAAATAAATGGTTGATTCTAAAATATGTATTTGAAAAACACTTACCTTTCGTTTTAGTGCATAACATAAAGTAAATGTGAACTATTGGTGTAATGTGTAACATTAAAAATAATTTAGATAAAATACATACATATTTTTCAAAAACAGATCTTTCGGCTTTGTGTCTTTCCTATAAGATGAGGAAATATCCTACTAATATTATAAACGTGAAAGTTTGTATGTGTGGATGTATGTTTGTTACTCTTTCACGCAAAAACTACTGAATGGATTTTACTTAAACTTTCCAATAATATAGCTTTTACATCAGAATAACACATAGGCTACAATTTATCCCTAAATTCCCATGGGAACGGGAACGTATACGGGAACTTAGAAACTATAACACCGATTTCAAAAATTTTTCCACTGTAAGAATGCTTCATTATCCCCGAGTAACATAAAAACTAATTCATCCCCATATTCCTACGGTTCCCTATATTCCCACGGGAGCAGGAACGTATACGGGAACATTGACACTACAGCACCGATTTCAAAAATTCTTTCATTCTTTCGGATCCAGGATTTTGATTAGGGGGGGGGGGGGGGTCAGTTTTCCTTCCTTTTTAATGATTTGTAGTTATTGAATATAAACTCAATCAAATATAAGAATACATTTTTTATTTAAAAGAGTTAGAAAAATTATTTAAGAAAAAACAAGTGAAGTTAGTTTAAAACAGTTAATTAAATGCTAAAATCTATTTTTTTGTTGTAGCCGGTTTTTGAAAACCTTGTTATTACTTTTCAACATCGATCGGGATGTGTCCGTGGATGTGCATAAGTGCCAGACCGCAAAGGCGATTTTCACCCATTAAGGACCTAGTGAAATGGCAACATCGTCTGCATAAGCATTAACTCTACAGCCATTCCTCTCCACGCTTATCAGTAGTTCATTCACCACCAAATTCCAGAGAAGAGGAGAGAATTCCACCTAGCGGAGTGCCTCTACTGCTCTACTTACACCAGCGTTACCGTTGGATATTTTGGAAAAGTTGCAAAAAAAGTGGCACTCGAGAAAAAAAGGTGGCACATGAAATTAAAAACGAAACAACACCATATATCTACCTATGTATGAAAATTGACTTAATGGAAAAAATTTCACACGTCTCAACCAATTCATATGAGTTGAAGAAAACACATACCTAGTAAAAATCATTTTAAGGGTTATTGCAACGAAAGATAAAAACTAACAATTTAACAGTTCATTTTGTATTGATAACTCTACATAAATAACTAAATAAAAGTATGAATAAATAATAAATAAGAGATAAGCAATAATTCATTTAAAAGAATTCGTATTACATTTTTCTTTCTTGTGATGGTTTACCTCTTTTTATAAGGAGCGCATCAGGACTCCACTCAGCTATGTCATATTTGCTTACTAAATTTAAGGAAGCCAACATATTTTCGGAAGTTTCAGTTTTTAGCCGTTTGGTGAGTTTATTTTTCATCAAAGTTAGCTTGGAAAAAGCCCTCTCAGCGCAGACACCAGCCCAGGCATTGATATGAGGCAAGGTTAATAATTTTGCAACAAATTCATATGAGTCGGAAAATAGATATTCATTCAAAATATTTTTAATGTAACCCACTTTAAACCAAAACAATTCGATATTTGTCAATTTCAAAAATTGGTTTAAAATCTGCGTGGACGGATTTTATTTCTAAAAATCTATATTGTTCGATTACCTTTTCGGGACTTTACAGAAACAATGCTAAAAAAGTGGCACAGACTGAAAGGTGGTGGCTCAGTGGCACAGCCTGAAAAAAAGTGGCAATTTGACACTAAAGTGGCACAGCGGTAACGCTGACTTACACCTCTTTTGGTAGAAGCCTCTCCCAGTGTTAAGTTTATGATTCGACTCTCAATGAGTCTTTCAATCAACTCACCGAGTGAGGGATTCACCTCCAGAGTTGTAAGTGGTCGGGATATCGCAGATGTTTCGACGTTGTTTAAGTCTCCTTCGATGTCTAGGAAAGCAACTATAGTGAACTCCTCAATCAATTTCTCTAGTGTTTAAGCACAAAAGAAGATAGACTGATAGGTCGGAGATCTTTACCCAATGTCCTAATTGGCAGCCATCGTGCGACCGAACAACGAGCGACGAGCGCTGCATCGGACGATCAAATTATCAAACAACTATAAACTTACTCTGTGTCCTTATTAACACTGGAAAGCGGTCGCGCGATGGGGTATCACGGTCGCACATGTTTGTTTCATGGTCGTTCAAGCTTTATAATTAAAGCTTTTCATAATCAAAATGTTGGGGAGTGCGACCGACGCCGACGCTACGAAAAGTAGTCTGGTTGCTTCAAATCAACCAGTTTGATTTTCGTCGCGTTGCTGTTAGCAAATCGCAACCGAAATTTGAATTCGAATTCCATGTAGGAAGTAGCACTCAACGAGAAGGTTGCGCGATCTTATGAGCATCTTGCAACTGGTATTAGAACACGCATTGTGGTAGCACTACCAACAAGCAACCCGTACGACCGAAGTTCATCGTTCGATCGGGCGATGCAACTTCAATTAGGACATAGCCTTAGGGTTAGTTTGTGAATATTTTCAATCTTTTGGTAGGTGAGCCAGTTTTAAGCAGCTCACCGAGTGATAAAACCTTTATTTTCGCAAGAGCGATGTAATGTCATTGGAAGTAGGTGACACTTATGTTATGTAAGTCAATTTAGGTCATTTGGCATTAAATTATTTTCATAGTATTTAGATATTGTACACCTAAAATATTGTGGCAGTTATCGTATAATAAGCAGACTTTTGAAACTTTCGCGGCCACTAAAAGTTTTGAATTATATATCGTCATTTGCAAATAGACAAAACAAATTAGACGGTTCATCGGGAGTTCATTAGTAGCGGGTCGTCCTTTTGTTCTATAAAGTTTTTAAAATCTACCTTATTTATTGTATAAAACACTAAATAGCTAAACAGTTTCTAACTAAAAGAAAAACTCACTCATCAGTTAAATCTTCTTCCTTCTTCATAACCGCATTCTTGGCTATTGTTGATGCGCTTGGTGCAATATATTGAATGGCTCGGATTTCAACCTTTTCCTTGACGTCTTTCAGAAACGTAAAATTCGCGCGAATTTTTAATTTTTAGAACACAAACCCATACTCCCCTTGCCAATTTTTTCCCGCTTCGCTTTTAGCTTTCTTTTCTGTAGTTAAGGCAGCGGCTGCAGATTTTTTTTTTAAGTTAATCACTTATATCTTAAAATTGAACTAAGTAAGAACCCAGCTTTTACACACAGGCGAATTTCTTATACTATTACTTCATCTTGCGTGAATATTTCACTACTATTTATTCCATATGCCTCATTGGAAACTCCAACTTTCTCTACTACGCTTATTTGAAAAACTTTAAAAAATAGTTGTGAAACAGTTGTGAACTGTGCTGGGGCTCCCAATTAGGCTTTTGGAATATATAGTAGGGAAATATTCGCAAGCGCTACTACTTCACTACAATAATTTGAAAAGCGCTAATATTACACTACTATTCATTCCATATGCCTCATTGGAAACTCAAACATATTTGGGTTCTGTTTCGCTCCAATTTTTTAAACTTTTGGTTTAATATTAGTGAACTATTCGCGAGTTTTAATAATTTAGCAATATATATACACATTTTTACATACCTTTCTGAGCCATTGCTTTTCAAAATACGTCAAAAAAGGCTGCAAAATTGCATTTTCCGTTCCGTTAAGAGCTTCATCTTTCAAAATCTCATACCCTGTCAGTAAATCTTTCGGGCTAAGGAGAGGCAAGATAAGGAATTTACGAAAAAGTCTGTAAAATTCATTATTCTTTTGCTTGTTATCATAAAATTAGGAATTTTACTGGCAGCATGTCGTCGCACTGCTTGTGTAAAATGAAACAAACACCCGGTTAGTTTCGCGTTCGGATATACATTTTTGAGACCATTACGGAGGGCCGTCTCATAATCCGTAGTAAAAGACAGTGGTCTCAAATCCACAATTTTGTTTTTAACTTATTCAAATACATGCGTACATATGGCCTTTGACTTATTTGATAAAAGGTGTTACAGATACCTGCGAAATAAAGAAAAAAATAAAGATTAAAACACAATCTCTAATGTGAAACAAAAAATTATGATTTTGGCGTCCATAGAAATGTATGCAAGTATGTACATATCGTACTTACATGTTGTTGTTTACCTTTTTGTTTTGTTATTCGAAGTCCACTCCACTGCATCTGAAAAGGAAAATTAAAAGAAGAATTGGATTATATTGTCAACTTACACAATATGAAACCTAAAAAAAAAGAAAAATGAAAGAATAAAAAAAAAAAAAGAAACAATTCCAAAAAATCGGGAATCGGGATGGAAGAAAATTAAATGCATTACAATTATTGCTCAATGGCTGGTTGTCATTGATATCTCAATTATAGAGTGCCAGGTACGGACTATACGATGATCGGATACGAATTCATGTTGCCTACGCGACGCAGGCGCCACGGTGGTCATCGATAGATACCACATAGAGGCTGCCGATGGGTTATGCGTGCGGTAGGGTAATTTTTATTGTACGTATTTGTTCTGTTATTTATTATTTATTTATTTGCATGTATATATATTTGAGTATTGTTATGTATTAAATTATTATTATGTATTATAGTATTTATGTTTTATGTTATTTATTTTCATGTAGGTATAGTAGTGTTATGTCAAGTATCGTTGTAGAGTTATCTAATTATTTATTTATTTTATTGATATATTTGTTTATTTATTCAGTTAGTGATATTTAAGTGCAATAAGTTAGGTATTTAAGATTAGAGTTATTATAATATATTTATTTATTTTCATTAGGTTAAGTTATTGTTAGGTATTTATATTATATGTAAGTTATTATAAATATGTATTTATTTATTATTGTATATATGTATTTTTGTATCCAGAATGTGTACGTACAATAGAACATACGCGGTTTTAAATTTATAAAAAAAGGTTAGTCGCTTGCGAGCCTGAAGCCGGCCAAAATAAAAGCTTTATTTTAGTTCATAATTCCTGCTGGCAAGCTCAAGGCCATCTATGGGGAAAAGTTGTGTTGAGATGGTTGAGCAAAGGAACCGTTCGACTTTGGAAGATTTATAAAGTCATATTAGAACAGTTTGTTTCGAGGTTGCGATTTTTTTTTTGTGTAAGTGGTAAATTCGGGATTTTTCCTTTTAAAATTAAAAAAAAAAAAATTTCGTTTTCTTTTCTTTTAAAACGTATAGTGCATGTTGCAAAAACTAAAGTAGAAAAAATATAGAAAAAGTGCTGGAGAAAAAGGTTTCCATAGGAAATATATACATATATATATATATATACAGTCAAACCTGGATAAGCGAGAGTTCAAGGGAGCACAATCTCATTCTCGCTTATAGAGGTTTCTCACTAACCCGAGTTTCTCGCTAATGCAGGTACATGGGTAGCGTTTCTCACTCAAGTTTCTCTATCATCGTTCTAACTATCTATCGTTTCTCTATCAAGAACGAAGTAGTTAATATGTAATAATGATTATGTGCATGATACGCACAACATATTATATTATTGTTAAGTACATACATACATACATATGTAGTACCTATATTTAATACGTTTTAATGCTTACGAAAACTAAACAAAAATTCATGTACATATACATACATACATACTATGTAATTTTATTTTATTTAGAACTTATTTACATATTTGCATTTTTTTTATTTTTTTTAATTGAAGATGGTCTGCACCTGAAATAGCTCGACGAACAGTTAAAGTGCTGGCTGTTACCCCCGCTTTTTCCTTTATTTTGCTGGTAGAAAGAGCTGAATTTGATGCAGTTTTTAAAATTTTTCTCTTATCCTGAGGAGTTAAAGCCGTTTTTGTCCTTCCTTTGCAGTTTTTATCGTATGAATCACTGGTTTTAATAAAATTCCTCACAACATGGTCACTTTGGCCTATTTTTTTTGCAATTCTTCTCATTGAAAACTCTTCGGATTGCAACACGTCAATTTTCCCTTTTTCTTCTGCAGCTAAAACTTTTTTTTCCAACATTTTGGACTGAAATCTGTGGCAAACACTTTTTTATTGCTTAAACTTTGCAGCTATCTGTAATCCACGTAACATATCGCGACCAACTAACTAATTTTACAGGTGCGTCTAATCATGTGAACAAAAAAAAACTGTACTTTTTCTTGGAGCACAGACAAAAGTGAAAAAAAATGTCCGTTTACTTCCACACACCTTGGACTTTTTAGTGTTATTTTGTTGAGAATTTAATAAGCTTTCAAATAAATGCAATGGTTTGACAATTGCTACCCAGACTTACAAAAAAATTAGGTTTATGTAAAAAAAAATTTGTGCGTCTAATTAAGTGAACAGCAGTGTACATTTAAAAAAATCTATCAATTTCGTTTGGGTTCTGTTTTTGTATTTTGAATGTTTTTCTCTAACTCATAAATTTTGTCGAGTATTGCTCGATGAACAACTGCCGCGTATTCAAAGTACTGATGAACCATCTCCAACGCATTTAAAGCTTGCTTCATTGGAATGATCTTAATTTCTGTTTCCGGGATCTATGCCTCGTCTTCACTGTCATTTTCAGCATTACAGGTGTTCACACAATTCTAAACGATATCGTCGTCGGTTTGTTCTCCAGCGGTAGTTACGTCGTCGTCAATTTGAACAAAATTTTCGAAGCTCGGCATTGACATATTGGATTCGTGAGACACAAACTTAGTCCATTCTCCATTCCTCGTTGCTAGGTCCAACTTCAACATCATTTTCCTCTGGCAGGTTTCGAACTTTTCCAAAACCCAGCTTTCTTGAAGCAGTTTTTGACAGTAACGTCACTGACTAAGTACCATGCTTTTCTAGCAAATTTCATAGCTAGAAGTACGTTAATGTCAGGGCTTCTGTTTTCTTCCAGACTCGTAAGAATATGTTTAACGACTTCTCTGCGATAAAAGCGTTTAAATGTGTGAATGATGCTTTGATCTAATGGTTGAAGTTTACTAGTGGTGTTAGCAGGTAAAAATAATTTTTTTAGTTCCGCGAAATAGAATGGGTCCAATATTGACGAGAAAACAATACAAAAACAATGGTAGAAAGTTCCACGAAAGTCGACTGTCGCTTAGAGAGGTATAGTTAAGTAGCAGTCTCACTTACGGAGGTCAATGACGGAAAAACGACTCTCTCATACAGAGGTTTCTGTTTCTGGCTAATAGAGGTTTTGGGAGCTTAAAATGTCGGGTTCTGGCTATTATTCTCACTTATAGAGTTTTCTCACTTATTCAGTTCTCACTTATCCGGGTTTGACTGTATATATAATGTATATACATATATCCAAGTTTGTCTGGTGAGTGTTGATAAAAGCGTTCGTTAAATTATATTTTTGTTAGAGTATTTCTTTTTTTTGTATGGTAAATTTGTGATGGAATGATATAAATGTTTATTTAAATGTTGTAGATCTATCCTCTGGCGGTCGACGACGAGGCAAAAAGGTCGTGGCCGCCCATCGTTTTTTTTTTTTTTGTACCACTGGAAAGTTCAAAACTACACTCAACAAGAAGACAATAAAACACAGATAAAAGACAGCCAACAACAAAAAAACTGGCAAAATTGCAGCCCGTGGGAGTCCTGGGTTCTCCAAGTAAAAGTGTTCTTTTTTTTTAAGTGGGGGCAAGTGAAGTACAAACATACAAAAGGGGGTAGAAGAACAAACATAGCACCAGCAGCAAATATTTGGAAATGAACGAAGTGCATATAAACAAACAAAGAACCAACAAAATTATAAAAATATAGATACACGAAACAAGAAAAGACATACATATATGTACCATAACGGAGTGAAGAAATCCATAACGTTCACATATGGCCAAGGTGGCGGAGCGCGCAAAGTGGCCGATATACCAATTTGAATGCTGTGTTGCCGTACTAGTTATAAGTTTATGTTTTGGCGTAATTTTTTTATTTTTATTTATTCATTTTCTTTGTTTGATTCTTGTTATATTTGTATGTCACATTTTTATTCATTTTTAAAATCCGTTTTTGTCTGGTGTGTTTTTTTTTTGAAACCATGAGGTAGGAACAGGAAGCCGTTGCCCAGCCTGATTCTTCTTGCGATGGCTGCTTAGTGATCTTTGGTGTGTCGATTGTTAGCAACCTCGTCCAGTATAGGGAGCTCCTTATAGGTAGGACCCAAATTGTAGTCGGGGTGAGACAAATCCCCTAGTAGTCTGAGCGAGAATAGTCGGAGTCGGTGACGTTCTGGGTTTCCATAGGCCTGAAGAGAACACAATACTGAGAATTTAATGAACGTCAAAACACAAGAGCACAAAAACAATTATAGGTATTTAGAAATACACATATACTACAAAATATATAAAAATACCAAAAACTTAGAGATACCGAAACAAGATACTTGAAAATACAGAAATAACATAAAATTTTAAAAATACAAAAACAACATAAAATTATAAAAATACAAAAACAACAAAAAAAAACATAAAAAAAAAAATAAAAACAATGTGATGGTGTTTGTGTTCTGACAGTTAGAGTTTTTCAGTCAATCCTAATCCTTCAATCCTAATTCCTTTTCCCCTCCCTTCGTTCCCGCATCAAAGGATGCACAAAAATGAATACGTCTGGAAATGATATACAGATGAAAAAGTGGTCGTAGTTTTGACAATAAAATGTAATTCTTACGTGGTCACCATGTGCATTGTGTTATATTAAAATTTGTTTGAATGCACTAGACGCCGGAACCGTGCTAAAAATTTCATCCACCAAGAAATGTCTAGGAAGCGCTTCTGATCTTAAATTTTCAATTTTTTCGCATATGGAACTCGATGCAAATACGGTGTATGAGAAGTTCTCTTCAACAACTGTGCCTCGATAAAATTGCAGCTCAGGATCAAACCGAGACATTCCGAATGATTTTTTTACTTCCGCGCTCTCAAACAACTGTTTAACTTCATTGAAGTAATTTGGAGATTTGGGGAAAACTTTGTTTTTGATGTTCAAAAGCTGCCTTCGCATTCCCCCGAACTGAACGCTACTTGCCGCACCCGGTTGCTTTTGGCACTGTTCGTCAAAAATGTCACGAATATTTGATCTTTTAAGGCAAACATTTTTGCACTCATCCTTTATTGAATTAACCAATTTAAGTTTTCCAAACAAGTTCTCTTGGCTCCCGTGGCAATGAGTCTTAGCATTTTTGGGAATTCGGCACAAGGAGTCATTCCCAAAATCTACTACGACACTCTTTCTCATTACAGACATAATATTTTAAACTTCCCGAAACTTTATTAAGTCTATATATTTGGCAGGTTTCAGGCACATAACGAAGTTTGCTGTTTTTACGCATTCCAGCAATAATTTCGTAATTTAATACACTAGCCATTTTTAAAAAAAAAAAAACAAAATCTTTCTCTATTTGTGCTACACACTTCTTATCACTTATGTAAGATCACGCTTTACAAAGACCCTCTTGCAAACTGCCAAAAAAATCATACGAAAGAAGCAAGTGGATAATACAAATTTTTTGAGTGCACCGTTATGCTGGTCGCACAAAATCAAGTACCATCTGCTTTCTGCTTGCATGCGGCACTACAGCATAATTTCGGCATTATTACCATTTGGGCAAAAACATTTCCCTATCTTATAAGCCTTTGCTTCTATGTTTTTACCACGCCCGATTTGCAAACTAAACAACAAATTCGGGTCGCTTTTATTGCCAATTGATGCCTTCGGCATAATTTCAAACTTTTTACTGTATAATGTCGAAAACATGAAATCGGTCTTATTTCCACTAGGATAAAAATAATTTCGAATTAGGCTGATTCGACCTTATTACCATCTACCTTATTTCACGGCACCGTTTAGAGCATGTAAAGCAGTTCTTTTAATGTGCTAAGATGCTTTCCTGTGACAGAAATGCTTAAACAGGTTTTAAGGCGCCGCGCCGCATTGGAGAAAAAGAACGCTCTGCCGAAGAATTCGTAACCGGAAGCGTTGCAAGGATTAAAAGAAAACTGTTTATAATGCCAAACACATCCTTATTGCATTTATCCATCAACTCAAGAGCATTAACGGGAAGACGGTTGTTCTGCTCCTTTTCCATTAACCATTTTTCCCGACACAACACCAGCTCATCTTTGAGCAAAAAACAGGCTGTGTCTGTATTTAACTCTAAAAGTTGACCAAAGTGATTTAGTAGCGACTTAACGCTGGTATCCAACTCATCAGTATTATATCGAGTTGTATTTTCCGGAATAAAAATTGTAAGTTTAAATACATCTAAGGTTTCCGGTCGAAGTTTTTCATGCAAATCGGTCAGGACAAAGTCAATTAAAGGTGCTATAACGAGATTCTGTAGTATACCTCAGCTGAATTAGTGTCAAAATTAGTTCGGTGAATTTGGCGTCCACCATGACGTGGAATACGAGGAATTCTCAACTCAACATTCAACTGATCGCATAAATTCTTTGCATGCTGCCAGATGTTGTGGAAGCTGGTAATGTTCTCCCGGCGACCTTGAAGAACGGAAATCGTGTTCTTCAACAGCATTGCGCTGCTATTCAGGCAAAGAGATTTAGATTGTAGTAACTTGCTCAAGGACTGTGTTAAAGACATCACATCAAACAAACTCAAAACCAATACAATAAACTGTGAATTGCATAAAGATGTTATAAGTACGGAAGCCTTGCCAGCAGTGGTGCTTGTGTCACACCACTGCAATATCGTTTCGAATGCTTCCACAATTTTGATGAGGTCCAAAGAAAATTGAAGTACACCTTCATGTCGTTCTACCTACCTTGTTTCGCAAAGTGATGTGAGGGCACACCCCAAGGTGTTCATGAGGACAGTTTTTCGTTTCGGATGCGATTTGAAGAAGATGATAACCTCTTTCATTATTGCAACAGCGTCTGGAATGGCAGGTACTGTTGAACGTTGAGAAATGGAGTTATTTGGTTTATGACTGTAGTATGGAGTCCTAATAGCATTTTTCGCTTCTTTCTGAGTTTCAATGACAGTACCTCGAATTTCTGAAAGCATAACAACACATCCGTCTGTCCCTATTCCCACACAGCATTCAAGAGGAAGTTTGAGCTTTTTCTGCAGTTGCACCAATACAATTTGGATGATGGCTTTGCCAGTTTGAGATAACTCCTTAGATTGAGAATTTCTATCCAATTTCTCTTCGGCTGCTAGTTTTTTCTAGTTTCCCTCCAGCTTTCCTCATCAGATTCGTATTCTTCATCAGTTCTGGAATAAGCTAGTTCCTCAAATGCATCCACGAAAGAGACAAAATGCTCACGAATGCTACCATTGTGAACGTAGCGTGATATAATACTCAGTTGGGAGAGGTGAGATGCATCAGTTGTTTCATCAAAAAGTATTGTATAATATTGTGAATCCCGAACGAATGACATTGACTTTTTTATGCCTTCTGTCTGAGTTTTTGGTATTGAATGATATCTTATTTAAAGAAATTTAGGGACTAACCGAATTTTTGTAGCGAATACGCACAGTTTGCTATAGACTTAACATTTTTATTGAGAGAGAGGGGGGGGGGGGTGCAAATGCCCCTATCGCCCCCCTAGATCCGCGCCTACTACGTCCTGCTAAAACGGAATTTATATTAAAAAACAATTATACTCTTCTTTCAGATATTTCAGTTTAACAGATGTGTTCTTTATCACAGTATTGCACTGTGAAGTATTCGTTGCCATCGACACTATTCGCACAAGTTCATACGCATACACATATTGTCATTGCCTGCCATTGCTTCAGTTAAGTGAGTGAGAATGAGAACCTGTGTTATGTTATTGATATTCAACAACATGAAATTAACCTACTTGGCCCGTGTAAGGCGAGAACCCTCGTTCTGGTCAGGGGCACCTGACCACCAATGTACATTTGGATCCATACACATGGATCCAAGATTGCTCAAAAAAGGAAAAGGAAAGGGGAAAGCCAGCGGTTAAAGGCACACTGGGGCCAATTATAATGGGAGGCGACGAGGCCTACTTAGCAGAGATACCATTTGGTATCTCTGAATGCACCTGAGAATTAAAAGTTAGTTTATTTTGTTATAAAAGAACTTACTTCTTTATTGGCTGCTAAATAAAATATACAAAAATAATTTTACTAAATTGTTTACTGCAACTTGCTGATTGTTACTGACTGTTACTGATTGTCATTGACTTCATTTTTCATTTACTATTTATACCAAATTAATTGTCCATGAATTGTTATCGATGTTATCGACATCAATTCATTTTCTGCTAAGCCAAGAATTTGTTCTTTGCATAAACTAATTTCGTCACTGCCCGACTTTCGTCACTGCCCGACTTTCATGAGTGCAATTCAACTCGTCAGCATTAGGTCTCTGGCCTGTTGTTGGTTCATATGGTGGTCATATGAATCAGCAACTAGGTTTTTATTATTCTTTTTGCCCTTCCGTTTCGGTTTGGCGACAAACCGATGACCGGGCATTTGTGAATTATTAATGGTCTATCAAGCGTGCTCGTTTGTTTATTTACAAACGAACCGCTTGATGACCTTGATTCGTATATTTTATTTGAATCATTTTGAGTTGGGTTATGGTTTATTGTGTTGTTTGAGTTTTTTATGAAACTCTTAATGCGTTTCTCATACAACACAACACCTCCCCCCTTCAAAACCGCGATTTTTGTTTAGAAGAGACAAAAATTGCCAATCGAGTTTACCGCCCACATGAGAGTCCGACGAATTTATACAAAAATGTTTGTTAATATTATCATACGCCAAAATATCTACAGAAGTTATTCTTGACTCAGCATTCCAGACAAAAAATTTGAAAATTTTTAAAGTAATCTTATAAATTAACACGGAAGAAAAAAAACTATAAAATAATTCTTAATTGTAATCCTCCAGTCAATGTAGTTGTTTCCAGGGGGGATCGACCGGTAGTGGTTTCTAGAAGTTGTTTTCTTCGGGTGTAATGGTACCTGGACGACGTCGGTTTCATTGGGATTTCCTTCGCTTTTTAGTTAATTTTGAAATATCATTATGTATTTTGATTAATATTATAAAATATCTTTCCTATTTTATTTATATTTTTTTTTTTTTTTGTGTTCTTAACTATTTTCATTAAAATTAAAAATGTTTTTAAATGTATAACTTTTTATTTTACTTACATTTGGTAGGTATTGTATCTCTAGTAAAATTTGTTTAATCAATGGGAAAAATATCTTTTAAATGTATAGTTTCCGATTTTACATAAATTTCAATTTATTTTATAAATATTGTATATATAATAGAATTTGTTTTGTGTAATTTTAGTCTAAATATTATAAGTTTTAAAACAATTTTCTTCTTATAGTAATAGAGGTCTATTATACTCTTTATTTTTGATTTCTTTTTATTTAATTTTAGTGTAGTTTTAGATGAGTTTTTTAGTTTTAGCTTAAATATTATAATTTTTATTTAAATTAGTCTTCTTCTTATAGTAGTAGAAGTCTATTGTAGTCTTTATTTTTTGATTTCTTTTTATTTAATTTTTCATTTCTTACTAAGTTTCTTAAAAGAATACATATTTATAGTAACTCAAGTTTTAGTCTATTTTTTCATAGAATCATGGTTTTAAAATAATTTTTTTTTTTGTGTTTTTAAGTTTTTAAAATGGGTGTCATAAATTTTCAATATAATTTTAGCAATCTTAATAACTTTTAGATGAACTTTTACTTGTATTATGTTTAAAGCTTTGAGGGGGTGTAAGGGTTTGTTTGTGTATGAAATGTTGTGTGTATGTTGTATATCGGTTGAGTGTGTAAAATTGTTTTGGGGCTCACTATCTCCCATCTTTTAATTTTTTTTTTTATTATATATGGTGGCGCTTTAATTCTTTTCCTGCTTTTTTTTTTATGTATTTTATAATTCTTTTTTTTTTTTTTTTTGAAAGCGCTTTTATTATTATTATTATTTTTTTTTTTTTTTTTTTTTTTTTTTTTTCAAAATTTTGTATCGAAATTCGGGATAATCCCGAATTTCTTCCTTCAGCGTTTCTGTGAATTTCTTCACATCGTCCTCTTTGGCTGGCAATTTTATTTTCTTCGTCATGTTGCTGTATTTCTTCTTCTTGTATGTTTATTATTGCTGATTGACTATCGTTCAACAAAATCGGAAACAAATGGATTTGTTCAAGTGTAAATGCTAATATTTCCGTTAGTTTTTCTTTGTTGGGAATTGTGTTCTGAGGGCATGCTCTCATATATAAATCTGTTAGATCTGCCGATGTTATCAGAAGTGGATGAATTTGGTTCTGTCTTGTGGAGGATATTATGTCCAAAACTACCTGTTGTCTACTCTGAATCTCTATTATCAATAGTAAAAGAGTTTCTAAAATTGTTTGCACCTCATTTTCTTGCATTATTTCGGTGTTAATTTTTTCGTTTAACTGGTTTATTTCAGTAAAAAAAATTGTTTGCAGATTCTATTTTATTTCTACATTAAATTCCGTAGTGATTCATTACTCAAAAAAAATCATTGGGCTAATGGTTACTACTATTACAAAGAAAACAGACAGCAATTGCCGATTTATACAAAAGTTAAAAAAAAAACAATTGCCGATTCATACAAAAATTTTGTTTCGTATTTTCGGTTTTCGTTCAAGAGGTTTAGTGGTCGTGAATGTAATTTGATCGTTTATTGAAACTGTTTACTGTTGCGCATTATTGGCGTGTGCCGTTGATTTTTATCATGTTAATTTCAATGCGGTCTTTCTTTGATGAATTTGAACATGTGTTATTGAATGAATGTGAAATTCAAGAAGTGGTTTTAGGTAGTGACCTTGTTATTTATTATTGTTATATTTTTTTTTTTTTTTTTTTTTTTTTTTCAAATCGACAGTTTTCGATTTTAAGGTAGGTTCAGTTTCTTTTACTTTTGCCTTGCCATTTTCACTTTATGAATGAAATGGAAACATGAATACAGACTTTCTTGGGGTAAGTAATATGCATTTGTAGGCATTGTATACATTTTTGGTTTTTTAGGGGAGCGTTGCTTAGCAAAAAAAAATTTATAGTAGGAAAAAGAGTAGCTGTTATTCGTAATAATGTTTGAGACGATTATTATGAATGGTTACCAGTTATTTAGAATGATTCTATTTTTGGACATTTATTGGATTTGTTGACTTTGAGTTCTTCCTGCTTCTTTGAATTGAAATCTAGCAGTTTTACTCTTTCGTCATTTACTTGGACCTTTCGCAGATTTTCCCTTGATTCCACTTTGCGAGGTGAAATTTGAGATTGCAAAACGGAAGTTGAGTTCCAAACATTTAAATTTTTTTTGATGATAAGCCTTCAGAGTCGATGTCTAGGCCGGTCGCGTTACAGCGCCGCAAAATACATTTCTCTTCCGGTGAATTGCTTGCAAAATTTAGTTTGGTTTTGGCTTCACCTTTTGGTCGTGGTTGTTATGAATTATCTGTTTAATTTCATTCGAGTTGTTCACATGCGAGTGATTTCCCGTGAAACAGCTACCATTGTGCGAAATGGGTAATTCATAATTTTCGGTCATGTTTGAACAATCCTTCATTGAAGTGGATAAAGATTCGAATTTAGTGCATTGACTTGCATTTTTATACTGCAGTTTACTTTTTTCTTCTTGTGAATCCTTAATATTCAATTCATGTCCTGCCTTTTCTTCGTGATTTATATGAGTTTGCTGACAGTTTGTGGTTGCCACATTTGTGTCAAGCCCTGTATAGCAACATCCATTGTGCGAAATAGTTGACTCATATATGTTGTTTTCAAAAGAATGTACCAGTGGTATGCTATACACCTTCGAGTCTCGCGCCGGTAGTGCAGGAAAAGTTAATAATTTGTTAGGGCCGTCTATGTTACAATAGTTCCCTAGGAAATTATATCCTAGTATTCCATCTCCAGGGATGGCTAGGTCATCTTCCACTACTTGAAAAGCGCAACGAGGAAATGAAGGCATTTGTATAGTGCCAATGCATTCTCCTAATGTAAAGCCAACACCACAAGGCGTATTAATAGTCATTCTTTTATGTGGTCTGAGGAGGTTTATATCTCTAATAGCGCTCTTTTTTAAGAGGCTGACTTCTGATCCTGTATCTACTAATAATTTGATGTGTTTTATTCCGCCTAGCTCAATTTCGATTTCAATTGAGGGTAAAGAAATTTTATTTAAGAAATAAGGAAAAGAAAGTTTTTCCAAACAAACGAAACGCGCAACAGGAGAATGGCAAGAGTGAATCAATCGTAGGCAAAGAAAACCCTTCCGAACTAAAAATTGTAAACTATAATGGAGAGACAAAAAATTGAAAACATTCTTTTTCTTAAAAAAAAATAGAAAAAGAAAAAAAAACAGAATCGTACTAGTGGAACCTTTGGTAAAGGTAACTAGGTTCGTAGCATAATACGCTGAAACATGGAGGGTGTTTCAGTTAACCAGGTTTATTCTCCAAACTGGTCGTACATCCTACCGGCTGCGCCATTGTTATGTTATTGATATTCAACAACATGAAATTAACCTACTTGGCCCGTGTAAGGCGAGAACCCTCGTTCTGGTCAGGGGCACCTGACCACCAATGTACATTTGGATCCATACACATGGATCCAAGATTGCTCAAAAAAGGAAAAGGAAAGGGGAAAGCCAGCGGTTAAAGGCACACTGGGGCCAATTATAATGGGAGGCGACGAGGCCTACTTAGCAGAGATACCATTTGGTATCTCTGAATGCACCTGAGAATTAAAAGTTAGTTTATTTTGTTATAAAAGAACTTACTTCTTTATTGGCTGCTAAATAAAATATACAAAAATAATTTTACTAAATTGTTTACTGCAACTTGCTGATTGTTACTGACTGTTACTGATTGTCATTGACTTCATTTTTCATTTACTATTTATACCAAATTAATTGTCCATGAATTGTTATCGATGTTATCGACATCAATTCATTTTCTGCTAAGCCAAGAATTTGTTCTTTGCATAAACTAATTTCGTCACTGCCCGACTTTCGTCACTGCCCGACTTTCATGAGTGCAATTCAACTCGTCAGCATTAGGTCTCTGGCCTGTTGTTGGTTCATATGGTGGTCATATGAATCAGCAACTAGGTTTTTATTATTCTTTTTGCCCTTCCGTTTCGGTTTGGCGACAAACCGATGACCGGGCATTTGTGAATTATTAATGGTCTATCAAGCGTGCTCGTTTGTTTATTTACAAACGAACCGCTTGATGACCTTGATTCGTATATTTTATTTGAATCATTTTGAGTTGGGTTATGGTTTATTGTGTTGTTTGAGTTTTTTATGAAACTCTTAATGCGTTTCTCATACAACACAACACCTGTTTTGTTGACTAAAAGAGAGTGCACTCTGCAGTGTGTGTATAGCTTTGGATTAAGGTGAATGGTGTCTGAAGTCTGAATGGTGTGGAAGGCTATGAATAAGTGAATGCATTTACAAAACGAGACATTCACTGCAGGTCCCTGATGCAGAACACGAAGCGGTAGAACTTCGAATTAACCTTAACATAGTCTCGATTACTCCTTCGACACAACAAACGAAACATTACCTATTACGCTTTTCCTTATGAAAAAAGAACAAACAACCATGAAAATAAATTAGAATTAGAATTGCATATGCGGGAAAAACTTGGTTCTAAAACCTAAAACGATGTTCGACCTATATACGCTGGTAGTCAGACCTACAATAATAGGTCTGTTTCTTTACTTTCTGGGTAAAGTTTGGGAAAAAGCCCGGGAAAAAGTTTGAGCTCGAGCTTTTTAATGTTGTTTTTGTAATCTCCATCCGAAAATGAAAAGTAAAGATACGCCTTTTGGGATGTTTCTTGCTGAATGACATTTGTCATGCACTCTCTGTAGAGATGTAAGAAAACATACAAACAATTTTGTTTCAGAAACGTGCTAAAATGAGCTCAAAGCAATATTGCATTGCATATTTAACATTATTTTGAATTTTCAAACCAACAAAGAGAGATTATGCTTTCTATTTTTCATTTAATTTCAAATATAAATTTGAATTCAATCGAAATGTTTCGATCAGCTGATTTCACAAACAGCCGATTTGACAAGCAAGAAAGTGCACGAGCAAATTGTTCGGGTAAATTCTTGCTGGAGGGGAAGTGTCAAAAAAGCAAAAGCTCTGCCACTTTTACGTCAAAAAAAAGTAAAGATACACGTTTCGGGATCCCGCGGGATCCCACGGGATCCCGCGGGTGAGTAAAGATACAGACCGAATGTACGCAGCCGTTGTATGGTGGACAAAAACAGAAGAAATAACGGCAATCCAAAAACTAGAAAAGATTCAAAGATTGGCAACAGCTGAGATCATGCGTACAACACCAACATACAGTCACTCACACTCAAAGTGGGACACCTAAGAAATAAAATCTTCAATAAACTTCTTTACGAAAAAAAAATGCAGAGTTGCTCACTTTTTTAAATAATTTTTATTTTTTATTGCTTAATATTGACCTCAAATTATTATAAAATAAAAAAAAAATATCAAGAAACAACCCCGATTTGTTTAAAAAAAAAAAAAGATGAAAATGATCTGTCTAGTAAATTTTTTTTAATGCAGGTCACACTCAAAGTGGGACACCTGCTGTTTTCTAAGAAAACTAACAGTAATTGCCACGTTATCTATATTATTTAGTTGCAGTTTTTGTAAAACTTTCATTGTGATAGCACTAAAAAAAAAAACGAAATGTCAAGGCAAACAACCTTTGAAGAAAGGCAAATTGTGATTTTCAATTACCAAAAAGGAAAATCCGTTCGCAAAATAAGTGAAGTTGATAAAAAAGTAGATCTATGGTGTTAAGTGTAATAAAACGGTTTCGGGAAGGTTGAATAAAAAATAAACCAAAAAGTGTTGAAAGCAAAACAAAAATTTGCGATAGAAATGTGCGGTTTCTTTTAAGAAAAATAAGAAGTGATTCTTTGCTGTCCGCCATTGGCTTTTAAAAAATGTTAAAGGACACTTAAAATGTTGACTTAAGGGCAGAAAGAGCTCGCCGGTTTGTTAGGAGAAACGAATTGAGTGGCGGAGTTGCGCACAAAAAGCCGTTAATGTCAGAAAAGAATAGTCGTTTAAGAATGCAATTCGCCAAACAGCATGTGACATCAGAATCAAAAAGATTAGTTTTGGTTTAGTCCGTAAAAAGGACTTTTAATGAATTGACCGAATTATGATTGAAGTTGGAGAACAAAATGCGACTTACCTTTGACTAGAAACTCATATCCTTTGTCACATTTTCTTTGGCGAATTGCATTCTTAAACGACGATTCTTTTCTTATACTAACAGTTTCTTGGACGCAACTCAGCCGCTCAATTCGTTTCTCCTTAGAAGCGGGCAAACTGTTTCTGCACATAAATCAAAATTTTCAGTGTCCTTTAACATTTTTTAAAGGTCATTGGAAAGGAATAACTTCTTATTTTTCTTAAAAGAAACCACCCAAAATTTTTTGGTTTATTTCCTATTCGACCTTCCGAAACCGTTTTATTACACTAAACACCATAGATCTACTTTTTTAACAACTTCACTTATTTTAATTTTGCGAACGGATTTTCCATTTTGGTAATTGAAAATCACAATTTGCCTTTCTTCAAAGGTTGTTTGCCTTGACATTTCGATTTTTTTTTAATGCTATCACAATGAAAGTTCTACAAAAACTGCAACTAAATAATATAGATAACGTGGCAATTACAGTTAGTTTTCTTAGAAAACAGCAGGTGTCCCACTTTGAGTGTGACCTGCATTAAAAAAAATTACTAGACAGATCATTTTCATCTTTTTTTTTAAGCAGATCGGGGTTGTTTCTTGATATTTTTTTTTTTATTTTATAATAATTTGAGGTCAATATTAAGCAATAAAAAATAAAAATTATTTAAAAAAGTGAGCAACTCTGCATTTTTTTTCGTAAAGAAGTTAATTGAAGATTTTATTTCTTAGGTGTCCCACTTTGAGTGTGAGTTACTGTACGCTCTAAACGTCATTGTAGGACTAACTTCAATTATCCTCTTCATAAAAATGGAATCAAGACTGGCGACACACCGTCTTTTCCACCAAGGACACATAAAATCACATCCATACCCGAAAGGACTTCTGTCGTTAATGGAAAGTCTAGAAAAACTTAATACCTTTGGTATTATTCCCATGTACAACTTCAAACTCAACTTCTCCATTGTCATCCCTCCTAGAGAAGACTGGGAGAACACAAAGCCTCATCCTTCAAGGCAAGATATGATCTGGTATACGGATGGCTCAAAAATGGAAACTGGTACAGGTCCCGGCATTTTCAGCGACTGTCCCAGAACGAATTCCTCAGTAAGTCTGGGTAGTAACTCATCCATTTTCCAAGCTGAAGTCTTTGCCATTAGCGAATGTTCGAGAATAATATGTTCATCGAACACGAAAAACAAAACAATATTCATTTTCTCAGACAGCCAAACTGCTCTAAAGGCATTAAGCTCACTTGTCATAAGATCCAAACTAATCCAGAGACAGTCATGCCACTCTCTGAACTAGCAAGGAAAAACGCAGTAATCCTTAACTGGATCCCAGCGCACAAAGGCTATGATGGTAACGAGAAGGCAGACATCTTAGCTAAAGACCATTCGTCGGACCTGAACCCTTCTGCGGTGTAAATAAAACCACCTTCAAAAACACTGCCAAGAACATCTTATTGGAAGAATCAAATAAAGCTTGGCGTAGCACATCTGGACAGACCTGTTCAAAACTATTTTTGCCAGAATATACTGAAAAAACATAATATTCCTACTGAACCTCAATAGAAAAACCCTAAAAATTTGCACAGGACTACTAACCGGTCACTGTTCTTTAAAGAAACATCTTCACCAAATGAGGCTGGTAGCGGACCCCATCTGTAGACTATGCCTCGAAAATGAAGCAATATCTCTGCACATCATTATACAGAATGTCCAGCATTTTTCCGCCTTAGAAAGCAAATACTTGATTATGAGATTATCCCCCTAGATAAACTCAAACTCATTCACCCAAAGAAGATTGCTAACTTCTGGTTCAATTCAGGAGCAGGAAAACTGCCCTGAAACCTCACATGGGCTGGCACAACAGGTTTCATTCAGACACCGCAGTGCCCAGAGCAGAGAAGTAAATATGCTGAAAATTATGTCCGAAAAAAATTTGAAATATGGAAAAATAGGCATTTACACACAAAATGTGTGGAAATATGCCCCAACCAGCAATATAGAAAACAACTCACAAAATACATACATATGAAATAATGGGCGGGAAAATGTGATATAGGGGTCAACCCTCAGAAAACTGAACTCGTTCTCTTCACCAGGAAATACAAAATTCCTCAACTAATAACTCCATCAATTAATGGAATCCCACTTGAACATTCAAACGAAGCCAAATATCTAGGTATAGTCCTAGACAAAAAGCTAAATTGGAAAGCCAATATACAGGAAAGAATCAGGAAATCCACCGTGGCCTTATTTTCCTGTAAAAAAGCCATTGGTAATAAATGGGGTTTCTCCCCCCAAATCACTCACTGGCTCTACACCGCGGTCATCAGACCAATACTCACATACGGAGTAGTGGTATGTTAGACCGCTCTTGATAAAAGGACCTACTGCGATAATTTAAGTAAGGTCCAACGAACAGCCGGTTTGTGTATAAGCGGAGCACTGAGATCAATACCCTCAGCTGCCCTAAATATACTTCTTAACCTCACACCACTAGATATCTTCAGCAAACAAATGGCCGCAAGTGCAGTAATTCGTATGAGAGCTATCTCCCAATGGACCGTTAACAACATCGGCCACGCTACAATCCTGAATTTATTCGGATCAATCCCTTGCCACTCCGACTACACCATCTCTCAATTGGTTTTTGATAATAAGTTCCAAGTCTCAGTCCCACCGAGAACTACCTGGGAAGACGAAGAATTCTTGATTTAATACATAACTATACAGATGGTTCAAAAGCTGAAGAAGGGGTAGGCTGCGGAGTGTACTCAAACCGATTTAACGTAAGTCTCTCGATCCGCCTTCCAAACCATTGTAGCGTGTTCCAAGCGGAAATTCTGGCGATCAAAGAGGTCCTATCATGGCTAAAAGAAAACGTGATATCCTCAACTAACATCCGGATTTTCTCAGATAGTCAAGCAGCCCTCAAATCACTCGGCGCTGTTTCTACGAACTCAGTAACCGCCCTTAATTGTCGATTATCTCTTAAGGAGATGGCTGAATAGTTCAATATTCACCTTATTTGGGTGCCGGGGTACAAAGATACCGTGGGTAACTGCAAAGCCGATGAACTCGCCAGAGAAGGAACCGTTCTACCGATCTCAACCAGCAGGTTGAATATTGGTATACCAATCGCTACATGTGAACTTATGCTAAAGCAAGAGGCAATGGACAGAACAAATGACAGTTGGAACAATATCACCACGTCCGTGGCAACAAAACGGATATGGTCAGGACTAGATCCAAAACTTACAAGACATTTGTTATCCATAACCAGATTGCAAGTTAGCTCCGTAATCAATGTCATTACCGGACGTTGTCTGATAGGAAGACACGCCATAAGACTTGGCGTTTCTTCTAATGACTTCTGCAGAAGTTGCTTAGATGCAGAGGAGGAGGAGAATTGAAAAAAAGAAAATTGCTCCACGGCGTAGTTGGTTAGAGCGAAGATAGTTTTGAGGAGGAGGAGACAATCCCACACCTCCTCTGCTCATGTCCTAACTCTCCTAAAAGAAAACGGCATCTAGGAAAATATTTTCTTGATGATCCAAGCGATCTGGCGAACACAGATCCCCTGCATCTCCTTCGATTTATTAAAAGCTCCAAATGGTTTTGTTAAGTGAGGTACTCCCTCGCATAATTTCTATGCTATCACAATGGACCTAACAGCCAATTTCCACTTGTCATTCAAATTTACTGCCAAAAAATGACCGACGCTGTTCGTCAGTTCAATGACTGTCAATTTTCGCAATTTCCACTTGTCATTTTTCTCGATGACAGAAAACTAGGTCATTCATCACTTAAAAAATGGCAAGTGGAAACCTAGCATAATATTGGTCTAAGTGTGTCAGTTTGTTTTCCTTACAGCCATTTTAAACCTAACCTACTGAAAATAATAATAATGATGACTGACCTATATGTATAATAAAAAAAATAATAGAACATAAATAATACTCAGCGACAATAATAATAACACCACACACATTACACACATTACAGTGTCATAATAAAATTCGACCCAAGCTATTTACCTTACACAAGACAAGTAATCTTACATAAAATAATCAATTCACCCAAAAAATAAAATCTGCTTATCTCTACAGGTAAGCCACACGAAAATTCTTGCCAACCTACATAATGCATAATGACCCCAGCAACAGAATTGCACTTGAACAGAGATAAGCGGTTGTGAACAAGAGTGGCCGTTAATCTGATGGCATGAGCTTGTTATGTACTAACTGAACCATGCTGACTATGGTCCAGCTTACACATACACATGACAATGACAACCTAAGCTTAGCCATCGAAAAATTAAACTCTGGTTAGTCAAAAAATCATCGTTGAACAATGCGGTAGCACAAAAATTATTAAAATAATTATTGCTGCGTAGTGCGTATTAAAGAAATTAAAAGTGAAAGAATAAATTATCGTGTGTGCGTGCGGTCCCGGTGACACCTCGCGTTTATTATTATGTATAACTATCGCTTTCAAGAGAAATCGAGCCAAAAAAAAATTATTAAAAAATGCTAGTTAAAAGGAAGCTAAGCCAAAGAAAGGTGCGAGTAATACGCGCGGCAATATTTTTTTGCTTGGCTATGAAAAAAAAAATTTGAAAAAGCATACTGGTAGTTTTTCATAAGATTCGACAAGAGCCTGGACGGATTTTTGTTGGCTTTCCTATGATTGGGCTTTATTTTCCGAACAGATTTTTCCTCTTAGTATTTTTTCTTGCATACTGTCAGATTTATTAGCACGTAATAAAAAAAAACTAAGTTGGATTAACTGATTTCAATTTTTTTTTTGCTGGAATACCTGTTCTATTCAACAAAATTTATTTGTGGAACCAAGAAAAATATTATCTGGAAGAAAGAATCCGTATTTTTTTTTTTCTCTAAACTAAGAATGAATGATTCTGTTTTAAGTGTTTTACTCAAAGCTAAAAAGCAATTGGCAAGACCTTCGATAGTAAATTCATTTGCCATTAAAAGCGCTTTATCGATTAACCGTTCAAAATCGACAGAAAATTGTAATTACCTTACAAAAACATGGTTGTTGGAAATGCGCTGGGCCCTGCGGCTCCTCGCTCTGTAGTGCCACCCTATTTTTTACTTATTTAATTATTTGGAAAAGCATTGACTATTTTCTATATAAATCACACTTTTTTGTGCATAGTCTTGTAAAAAAATTTATTTATTAATCAATCCATATTAATTTGAGTGGTACCCGTGGCGTGATGGTTAGCATGTCCACCTGCTAACCCAGAGGTTCGAGGTTCGAATCCCAGCAGAAGCACAAATGTTTTTCCCGGGTATCGCCTTTCGCGAGGAATTGGCAAGTCCTCCGTTAGTAAATTCATTGCCATGAAAAACGCTTTCTCAATTAGCCGTTCGGAACCTGCAGAAAATTGTAGGTCCCCTCCATTTCCTCACAAGGCGTGGTGGTGAGAAGTGTGCTAGGCCCAGGAGCTCCTCGCTCTGTTGCGCCTCCCTATGTTTAATTTTGACTTGGAGACTTGATTTCAAAAATACCATGTGCTAAAATAATTTTAACTAAGTTTTGAAAGAACAAAGTTTAAGCCTTCGAAAACATTTTAGTAAGTGGTAGTCTAGTAAAAGATTTAGCTGATTTAAAACAGTTTTTTTTGAAGATTTTTATTTTTTTTTTTACAAAACTGCTACTCCTGCCTGAACGGTTGATATACCCCCCCCCCCCCTTTTTCAAAAACGACTTGTCTCAACCCAACTCATCCGTCCTGGGATTTTATCGCATCTTATGTAAAACGCCTTGTGAGTAAGTTAGAGAACTTCCTAAAAGTGGAAAAAAAACAACCAAAAAAATATGCGAGTGAATGATAAAAATGAACTTTTGAGCAAATTATAGAAAGGGAAAGAAGAAATAATAGTAAACTTAACAAAACTCCAAGTGAACCAGTATTTTCGAATGTAGACTCCGGTAATTGGCATCGTGGGCACTTCAATGTTCTGGATCTGCACCACTGTTTTCACCTCAAGAGGGGAAGCTGGTCTAGAATTCGGAAGAAACCAATTTTTTTTTTCTTAAAAGGTATTTTAGGTCTTAAAAATAACACACCAAGAAATGGATGCCCGCAAAAATCTCTAAATGCCCAAACTTTCCATTCTGCGGCAGCGAACCTCAGGTATGCCATATGATTTTATAGTACTTAAAACTTTAAACGCGTTTTTCTCGAAATCACTTTTTTGAACTGGCCTAAGACATAACTCGAACAAATCTTTACCGATCTATACGAAATTTTGATAGTACATTCGAAATACCTTTTCCCGGAGACTGACATATGTAGGATTTTTTTTTAAATATTTTATTTATTTAATCAACAATTTTGTGGTTTTTTTTTTTGAAAATTTGAAAATTTTCAAACGTGCACCATTTTGCGAAAAAACAAAATATCGAAATAATCCTTCGTACGTCTCTTGCTGTTGTTATATAGAAACTAAAAATTTTCAGGATTTTATTGCAGGACCAAAATTGAGGAGGTTACATCTTCGGCCATGGACCCGTCTAAAAAATGAAGCGCCTCCAAAGAAATGCAGGACAGCCGCCATTTTGAATTTAGTTGACACGAAAAAATTTGTATTTGCATATTAAAACCTAAATTATTAACCTAAACTATTAAACTTTATTCACAGATTTTCGATTGATTTTTTTGTTGATTCACAAAAATTTCATAAATTATGCCCATTTTTTCACGCTCTAAACCAGCCTCCCCCTTAAGAAGAAATGTATAAGTTGTGCCATAATACCATCAGCGCCAGCGTACCATTAAGCAGCTTGTTTATTTCCCCGTATAACCGCTCCAGGCTGATTTTATTCCTCAGTAACGAGTGGTGTTCGGTGTTGACATGTGAAAAAAAACATTGTATAACTGAAAAAATTGAAAAAAATTGTTGTATAAGTATTGAATGGAAAAATTGTAAAATGGCAAATAAACCAAAAAAAAAAAGAAATGAAAGGTAAAATAAAGTGCGTAAATAATTTAATTTAGGAACAGGAAAGAGGCAAACAAAGAATAAAGATAATAATTAAAGAGAAAAAGAAGAAAGGTTTTTTTATTCTAGTGGGTGATTTTTTACTTAACTTTCTTTTACCCTGCGGCTACACGATTTACGTAAGGCAAGTCATTGGCTCACATAAATAATTTTTCAAATTCCTGTTCGTGATTCGGATGTGACGCAGGACAGGCGACTTACAATTTGCAAGGCCATTGGCTTTCAATCAATTTTTTAAACTTTCGGTTTCAGGAAACCGCAAAAAAAACCTTAGAAATAATTTTTCTCAACACTCTTCACTTCAATTCATCTTAATTTTTAGAGTGTTTTGATGAAGATGTCAATTTAATGGCTACTCAATCGTAGGGGAGCCCAAGAAGGGATTTTCCGCGTCAGAAAATCATATGGGGAGAAACCTTGCAGCCTGTAATGTACTCCTACCATATATGAAACCTTAATCTTGGGGCGTTCGTTGGGGGCAGCCTGTCAGATTAGTAAAAAAAAGTCGATCCTCAGAAAAACTCAAGCGCGTCAGATTAAGAGATGGTAGGTTGATTACATCCAGAAGAGTGTATATTTCAATAATCTGAGAATTTGAGAGGGGCCTAAGTAAGCGAGTCAGAAAGATGCAAAAAAAAATAAACATTTTGAAATACTCGAGCGCGATTAATTTTTTATTTTATTTTGAAGGTAATCTTATCAGGATTAAGGAAAACATACAATCTGACATTTTTCTTTGGGGCGATAAGTTTTTTTTTAATGCATCCAGTGTGAGGTTGCTTTTTGTCAAAGGCTGAGGTATGTTCAGTGGATCCAGAGTCTTCCAAAGAAGCAGCAAAACTTTAGATTATTGAAGCTAGTTTATTACCGATATTATAAATAGTTCTGGTTTAATACATGTTATACAATGTTTTATATTTCAAATTTAAATGTCTATTTCGAAGTCTTCATTGATGAGGGCAGATTTCCCTCCTCTTCGGGTGAAGCTTCACTTGGGGTTCAGCTGGGATGTGGTCTAGTCCGGGATTCACGACCAGATTCTTGGATTGGTCCGTGGGCCAGTCGGATGATGATCTCCTGTCCTGGGTTGGTCTTGGGCCACGTGGATTATGGTTTCCTATCTGGGGTTATGTGCTTCCAGCTCTTGGATTCGGATTCAGGTTGCCAGTCTTGAATTAGAGGCTTCCAATTTTAGGTTTCAGATTTGGAGTAACGCTGGAGACTTGGTATCTCTTCCTTGGTACAGTGGATGCTGTAAAGATACTAGGAAGAGGGGTTAATGATTTGCTCTGAGGTAGCAGGAGCCACTAAATTCACAACGAGGTAGCGTTGGACACTATAAATTCACAACGAGGTAGCGTTGGACACTATAAATTCACAACGAGGTAGCGTTGGACACTATAAATTCACAACGAGGTAGCGTTGGACACTATAAATTCACAACGAGGTAGCGTTGGACACTATAAATTCACAACGAGGTAGCGTTGGACACTATAAATTCACAACGAGGTAGCGTTGGACACTATAAATTCACAACGAGGTAGCGTTGGACACTATAAATTCACAACGAGGTAGCGTTGGACACTATAAATTCACAACGAGGTAGCGTTGGACACTATAAATTCACAACGAGGTAGCGTTGGACACTATAAATTCACAACGAGGTAGCGTTGGACACTATAAATTCACAACGAGGTAGCGTTGGACACTATAAATTCACAACGAGGTAGCGTTGGACACTATAAATTCACAACGAGGTAGCGTTGGACACTATAAATTCACAACGAGGTAGCGTTGGACACTATAAATTCACAACGAGGTAGCGTTGGACACTATAAATTCACAACGAGGTAGCGTTGGACACTATAAATTCACAACGAGGTAGCGTTGGACACTATGGATTCACAACGAGGTAGCGTTGGACACTATAAATTCACAACGAGGTAGCGTTGGACACTATAAATTCACAACGAGGTAGCGTTGGACACTATAAATTCACAACGAGGTAGCGTTGGACACTATAAATTCGCAACGAGGTAGCGTTGGACACTATAAATTCACAACGAGTTAGCGTTGGACACTATTTACTCACCCAGTCTTGCTTCCTGAACTCTGCTTCTACGCTGCCGGTACCGGAATCCTACTCTTGCTCGAGTACTAGGATGATGAGTTCCTAATTTGTCCACTTGCCGGGACCAGAACTGATTTTCATGTATTTCACTGGTTCCCTTATACACCTTTTGGTAGGAAGTGAATGTGAGCTGTATAGGTCAATGAAATATAACTCCACGTGGAGTCATTGGTAAGCTGCTGGTGATGTTGTTGTTATCTATTATCGTCACCATATCATTGCCTGTGTTGGTAAATGCCAAATTCCACTGGCATCGGTGTTGTTGGTGGTTTATTTTGCTGTTGTTTTGTTTTGTAGGAGCAAATATGTAATGGGTCATTACACTCTCTCCTTTCTTACGGAGACGAGAACCTTCTCGTCTTGACTGGTGGCCTACGGGTGATGGAGGGAAGTGTTGCTGCTAAGCTACGACCTTAATCCCGAAAGGGTGGGGGTTCAGGTCCGGGACGTTGCGATCTTCTCTTCTCGAGGGGTTGTCCTGCAAGACACATAGAAAAAAAAATTTGGCCTAAAATGTCCATTCCAAGGATTGCATCACTGGTTAATTCTGGTAAAAATGTGACTTCTCCCGGAACCAAACATTCTCTTAGACTAAAAGTGGCCGAATAGTGCTCTCCGGTAGTGGTGCGACTTCCGTCGGCTAAATGAATTTCACGTTCCTGGTAACGCACAGGAGCCTTCAGAGCTCTGAGCTTATCTCTTAGTACTGGACCGACAAACGAATTCGTAGAACCGGTGTCATCTATTGCGTTGAAAGTCTTTTCCTCAACTTCTATCGGTATAAATACCCTACTTTCACTGCAGGGTTTTGTATTAGGATGTCTTGGTATGCTTTGTTCTGGCCTTACTTGGTTTTCTGATGCATCCAACTCAACCGTTTCGGTATGCGAATGTTGTATACAGCGTTTATTATACCGTGCCCACGAACTGGTAAATCGACTGGCGGTTGTAGGCTTTTTCGGTTTCCTCCTGCTTCGGTTCGGACTTCGCTTATTTATAACATCTGGTTGAGGCATAAAAATAGTTGCTATCTGGTGAAGACCTTGGTTATTTGTTGGATTTTGATGCTCAGCTTCAAATATGGCAGCAGTTCTATTATTCCAGTTTTCTGCTGGCGGATTGTATCGACGGCATGGGCAGTCTTTAGTTAGCCATCCGTCTTCTCCACAATTGGAGCAAAACAACCGAAATGGTCGATGGCAATTTCTTTTTTGGTGCCCCCGTTGCTTGCAGTTCCAGCAATGTGTATTGGGGTCGTACGGCACCGATGTTGACCCAAATTGTGCTCGTTGTGCTGGAGGTGGAGCCAAGGCGGGTTTTGTATTTCTCTCTTCGGTCTTCACGTACTCGTACTCCTCGGCCAAGTCAGTAAGTTCTCCCAACGTCTGGAAATCTTTCCTTCGTACGAAAAGCCGGTATTCCGGTCGGAGGCTGTCGTATATTCGATCCACGTTGTCTTCCTGACTCATCTTGGGATGTTGTCGAATGAGATATTCCATAGCACGGATGAAATCTCTGGCCTTCTCCCGAGGCCCTTGTTTCTTCCGCCAGATCTCCTCCTCCAACTTGTGGACGAATCGTGGCGGTAAGAAATAATTGAGGAATGTTTCACGGAACTCTTCCCACGTCTGGAAACTTCCTCGGTGGATTCGTAGCCACTCTAGGGCGGAACCTCTGAAGATTTCCGGGAAGGTTCGGAGGATGTGTTCTGCAGGTATGGAATAGCAGTGTACCAACTCTTCTAGACGTTCCATAAACTCGAGGGCATTTCCCGAACCGTCGAACTTAAGTCCCCATTTACGGACGGTGTTCATGGTTTCGGCTTCGGGACTTCGGTACGTTCTGTATGGACCTGGTTGGTTTATGCTATCTACCTCCGGATAGTGAGTTGGTGGATGCACGGTGTTTGAACTTAAACTTGTTGCAGGGCCGGCTCCCGTGGTCTGGTGGTAACGTCCTCCTACGGCTGGAGGTACACGTAACTGGAGTTGAGCGCTAGGCTCTTCCGTCGTCTCGGTTGTATTGGCAGGTTGTGTTGATGCTTCATTTTCGTCTTTATACTCCCGTTCTTGAACCAACTGCGAGATTTCTGTGCACAGGTTCTGTGTTGAACGGTGAGTCCTGGAGTCTTTGATATACGTGCTCAAGCGGGATCGTAATGTGGACACAGTGCCACTGGTATCCAATCTTTTGGAAGCCATCTTCTCTATGAGCTCCGTCTTCTTGAGCAAGTAGATGGACGCAAGATTTTCTTCGACGTCCATATCGATGTTACTGTCGGTATTTGCCATGGTTCTAAATCACTAGCAACGGTTTGAAATCTGAGCTTCTCTTTTCTGTTCTTCTGTGGCTCGATAGTGAGCTCCTCTGATTTTATCGGTCGGTTTGATCCCTCAGAGAGTTAGTTCTTCTGGAACGGTCGGTCGGTTGGTAAAACGGGATAAGAAGTAACTCCTCTGACTGGGTGAATCTCTAGGTCGGTCGGTATGGACTTCTTAGCAAGTTGATCCTTCTGGAACGGTCGGTCGGTAAATCGGTTAACCAACTTCAAAGAAGTCCCTGCTCGGGCGCCATTGTGAGGTTGCTTTTTGTCAAAGGCTGAGGTATGTTCAGTGGATCCAGAGTCTTCCAAAGAAGCAGCAAAACTTTAGATTATTGAAGCTAGTTTATTACCGATATTATAAATAGTTCTGGTTTAATACATGTTATACAATGTTTTATATTTCAAATTTAAATGTCTATTTCGAAGTCTTCATTGATGAGGGCAGATTTCCCTCCTCTTCGGGTGAAGCTTCACTTGGGGTTCAGCTGGAATGTGGTCTAGTCCGGGATTCACGACCAGATTCTTGGATTGGTCCTTGGGCCAGTCGGATGATGATCTCCTGTCCTGGGTTGGTCTTGGGCCACGTGGATTATGGTTTCCTATCTGGGGTTATGTGCTTCCAGCTCTTGGATTCGGATTCAGGTTGCCAGTCTTGAATTAGAGGCTTCCAATTTTAGGTTTCAGATTTGGAGTAACGCTGGAGACTTGGTATCTCTTCCTTGGTACAGTGGATGCTGTAAAGATACTAGGAAGAGGGGTTAATGATTTGCTCTGAGGTAGCAGGAGCCACTAAATTCACAACGAGGTAGCGTTGGACACTATAAATTCACAACGAGGTAGCGTTGGACACTATAAATTCACAACGAGGTAGCGTTGGACACTATAAATTCACAACGAGGTAGCGTTGGACACTATAAATTCACAACGAGGTAGCGTTGGACACTATAAATTCACAACGAGGTAGCGTTGGACACTATAAATTCACAACGAGGTAGCGTTGGACACTATAAATTCACAACGAGGTAGCGTTGGACACTATAAATTCACAACGAGGTAGCGTTGGACACTATAAATTCACAACGAGGTAGCGTTGGACACTATAAATTCACAACGAGGTAGCGTTGGACACTATAAATTCACAACGAGGTAGCGTTGGACACTATAAATTCACAACGAGGTAGCGTTGGACACTATAAATTCACAACGAGGTAGCGTTGGACACTATAAATTCACAACGAGGTAGCGTTGGACACTATGGATTCACAACGAGGTAGCGTTGGACACTATAAATTCACAACGAGGTAGCGTTGGACACTATAAATTCACAACGAGGTAGCGTTGGACACTATGGATTCACAACGAGGTAGCGTTGGACACTATAAATTCACAACGAGGTAGCGTTGGACACTATAAATTCACAACGAGGTAGCGTTGGACACTATAAATTCACAACGAGGTAGCGTTGGACACTATAAATTCACAACGAGGTAGCGTTGGACACTATAAATTCACAACGAGTTAGCGTTGGACACTATTTACTCACCCAGTCTTGCTTCCTGAACTCTGCTTCTACGCTGCCGGTACCGGAATCCTACTCTTGCTCGAGTACTAGGATGATGAGTTCCTAATTTGTCCACTTGCCGGGACCAGAACTGATTTTCATGTATTTCACTGGTTCCCTTATACACCTTTTGGTAGGAAGTGAATGTGAGCTGTATAGGTCAATCAAATATGACTCCACGTGGAGTCATTGGTAAGCTGCTGGTGATGTTGTTGTTATCTATTATCGTCACCATATCATTGCCTGTGTTGGTAAATGCCAAATTCCACTGGCATCGGTGTTGTTGGTGGTTTATTTTGCTGTTGTTTTGTTTTGTAGGAGCAAATATGTAATGGGTCATTACACCAGTAATAAAAAATAGAAACGACAAATAATTGTTACTTTAAAATTGTCAGACTAAGAGTACGCCTCCATTTAATTGTCAGTCATCCATCATCCTGGAGGTTGCAGACATCAAGTTGATCACTCCGTATAAAAATCTGACGAGTATTTCAAGGACACTTGTTTTTTTTTTACATTTAAAAAAAACATAAATATAATGAGTACACTTTACATTCACTTTAAAAATCTGACATGCTCGAATAACTTTTTTTTTCAACCTCTCTTTACGCCCATTCGCCCTCAGTTAATCGTCAGATTAATATTTGTCGGTTATCAGAAAGACAAAGCGCGTATATTCTATGAATATCTGACTGCCGTATTTTTTTTTTCGTTTTTGAACGTAAACTTCACAATCCAATAAGTCGCTTCAGTAACTGCAAATTTAGCATCCTGGGCTCCCCTACTACAAATTCCTTCTCAGCTGGCTTGTAATATTCCATACTAGTTAAGTTTTATAATTTAAAGGGATTCTCTGGTCTAGACGTATATGAATTTCAGGTGATTTTTAAAGTGTCGTAAAAAAAACAATCTATCTATCTATCTTTACATATATAAATCAATTGCTGTTCGTTAGTCTGGCTAAAACTCAATAACGGCTGAGCGGATTTATCTTATCTTGGTCTTGAAATGTTCGTGGAAGTCTAGGGAATGTTTAATAGGTAAGTTTATATGAAAATAAGGAATTGGAATAAATTAAAAGTTACAATTTCTTTAATCTTAACTGTAATGAATTAAAAATTAAATTAAAACAATGCTTTGGTTTTTGTTTAGACAAAAAGAAATGAAAAAAATAAATAACAAATAATATGATTATTAAATTGTTTGTTTCTAAGAATTCTTGAAATTATATTTTTGACTGATATGGTAAGAACAAAGAATTAAATTTTCTTATTAAAAGTGTTATTTTTACTATAATCCAGGTTATTTTTCATATATTCCCTGGACTCCCACAAACAATTTAAAATCTCACTAGCTAACCCGTCCGGCGTAGCTTTATATGTAGATAGATTTACCCATTCTCGCGTTTTAGTAAGACTAACAACGCCAGTGAGAAAAAGATCTGAACTAGGTCGTAGAAGTAAATCAAATGAGCGAAGAGGAACAACACGTTCTAACCGCACTGATGACCAGCGAAAGCGAAAGACATATAACGAAAATAGTCGTATATGTAAGTATGTCAGAAATACGTTTTATAGTGAGTGGAAATGAAGTGCCCATAAGACACAACAACTGCGAGCACGACAAAATGAAGTTAAGCGTTGTGCTTCTGTGATTCTGGAACTAGCAGCATTCTACTTTGATCTGAAAATAAATAATTGTAATTTTTTGACAACAAATCGCTGGCTATAATTATTTATTCCTATTTATTGCGCGATTTACATAACCTCAAAAGTAAGTAGAACGGAAACGGGAACGTTAACGAGAGCTAAGTGTTTGTATTGAAGAGGCACCAAAACTATTAATCCTATTCTATTAAAAATAAACACAAAATTGGCCTAGAACCTGAGCCTATGTCTAGATTTCCTTTTCAAATTCCCTCGGGAACGGAAACATAACCGGGAACTTGAATACTAGACTGGTTCCAAAAATTCTTTCGCCGTTGGAGTGCTTCATTGCCCAAAGTACCATGGACTACATTTCATCCCTAAATTCTCACAAGAACGGGATAGGGAACGGGAACGGGAATTCAAAATTCACTGGAACGATATCAAGTTTTTGTTGCTATTACAATACGACGTTATAGCTTCAACAATATTATTTCATCCCCATACTCCCACGAGGACGGGACGAAAAAAAACATGCGGAAACTTGGAAATTTCTGAACCGATATCCCAGAAATTCTTTAACTGATGGAGTACTTCTATATTATTACTATATTTCATCACCATTTTCTCACAGGAAAGGGAAAGGGAACGGGAATTCAAAAATCACTGTTCAGATTTCAATACGGTTTTCACTACTACAAAATGGTGTTACTACCAAGTTACATAGACTATATTTCATCCCCATACGGGCACGGAATGGGAACTGGAACAAATTAGGGAACTTGGAAAATACTGGACCGATTCCAAAAATTCTGTCATCGTTAGAGTGCTCAAATGCCTTTGAGTAACATAGACTATATTTCATCCCCACTCTGCCACTAGAATGGAAACTTGAAAACTGCTTTACTTCACTTTCAATTTGATCAACATAGGGCCTGAGCTACGCCGGGCGGGTCAGCTTGTCACTTTTATATATATAAGTTTAAGCTTTAAGGAATATAAAGAAAAAGAAGAAAAAGTTAAATACTTAGAAAAAAAATTATCAGCTGATGAAAAGGGGAGTCTCAAAAAGTTGGCACGTTACTATGGCCACGATTTCAACTCTTCTAGCAGTCGGAAACAAAAAAGATTATTAATGTTGAATAATGCCGCTATGGTCGGAACTGAGGGAAAGTAGAAACAAAAATTATTAGCCCGCGTGTTTAGTAAAACATCATCAATATGAAAGCAGAATTGGTACTTATTTCAGGCTGAATGGTTATCTCCTCAAATGACGTTGGTAACTGAGTCCCAGAAAACAACTCAAATTCGAATAAGTTATCTATTTCTTCCCATACCATAGATTGAAGGGTCTTCAGTTGTTGGAACTTTAAGGTTTGCGTGACACCAAATTTGGGCAATGTAACATGCCCCTAAAAATTGCTTTTACAGTTCTGATCCGGATGGTGGGAGAGAAGAACCGTTCTACCAAATGTTCTGACTAGGTTTATTTTAAAAGAAAAACTAGGAAAAAAGACTTAAAAAGCTTTTATAAGAAAAATAAAACACGACCACTTCGTTTCTTGTACAATCGGTTTAAATATAAAATATGAATTCCTGAAATATATATGCTGTTTTCAAAACACGAAACTACAGGAAATACGAAATAAATGAAATAAATCAACACATTTTAAATTCAAGTCGAAATTCATACAGTCTTCAATCAACACAGCAATCAACCCATCTGTACAATATAAAATAAAAGTTAAATCAACTCATCATCATCACTCAGCCCATCAATCAACACATCTTTAAAACACCTGTAAGTTTTTCCATTCTTCCTCAAATTCTTTCTTTAGCTTTTTAGAATCTTCTTTTTCTTTCTTTAATTTTTCTATGTTGGATAACAAGGAAATTGTAAGGGCTTTGTTATTAGTTAGTTTATTAGTTATTAGTTGTCATATAAAAGATGAAAACGGCAACTGGACCAACTCATATGAAGAAACATTAAACCTGCTACTGGATACTCATTTCCCTGGTAGCTCGTTGACAATAACAGACGAGGAGCACTTGCCCCGACTCGCAAACCAATCAGGAAAAGGTCTTATCTCTAGAGATATACTGTTATGGGCAATAAACAGCTTTGACCCTTATAAATCACCGGGGCCTGATGGAATCATTCCTGCGGAGCTGCAACAGGTTTCAGACATCATCATCTATAACTTAGAGATGATCATGAAAGGATGTATCAGCTATGCATATATTCCCAAGGCCTGGAGAGAAGCTAGGGTCGTCTTTATACCTAAAGCCGGCAAAAGCTCCCATGTAAATCCAAAAGATTTAAGACCTATTAGTCTATCATCCTTCCTCCTTAAAACACTGGAAAGAATGATTGACATACACTTAAGACAAGAAATTAAACCTAGTCTGATTTCAACGGCGCAACATGCCTATACAAAAGGTAAATCAGTGGAAACTGCACTCCACTCTCTGGTTTGCACCATTGAAAAATCCCTGCACTACAAAGAATACTCTCTCGTCGCATTCCTAGACATAGAGGGTGCATTTAATAATGTTAAAAATTCAGCAATCACTAATGCTCTTGATGGGCTGCTCATAGAGGAACACATCAAAAACATGATAACAACAATGCTCAGCAGCAGAATCATTAGTTCCGAAATGGGGAACTACAAAACAAGCAGAATGGCCAATAGAGGAACCCCGCAGGGAGGAGTTTTATCTCCCCTACTGTGGAACCTGGTCGTTAACAAATTGTTAATCGACCTAGAGGACGAAGGTTTCAAAACAATAGCCTATGCCGATGATGTAGCAATTGCCGTTTCAGGCAAGCACCCACAAACCCTAGCTGAGCTGCTACAAACAGCACTTAACAAGCTTAACAATTGGGCTGCAGAGTGTGGTCTGAACATCAATCCACACAAAACGGAATTAGTTCTCTTTACGAGGAAATACAAAATTCCGGACTTCAGACCCCCAACTATTAAAGGGGTAACTCTCACACTGTCAAATCAGGCTAAATATCTAGGTCTCATTTTTGACAAAAAACTGACCTGGAAAACCAATATTGAGGAAAGAGTAAATAAAGCCAACGTTGCACTCTTCTCCTGTAAAAAAGCCATTGGCGGGAAATGGGGTTTCTCCCCCCAAATCACCCATTGGCTGTTTACATCGGTAATTAGACCGATACTCACATACGGGGTGATAGTCTGGAGGACAGCACTAGACAAGATGATCAACTACAACAAGCTGGCCAAAGTTCAAAGAACGGCTAGTCTGTGTATTAGTGGTGCACTGAGGACAACTCCATCGGACGCCCTCAATGTACTACTAGATCTCACACCCCTAGATATCTTCAGCAAACAAGTCGCAGCTAGCTCAGCTACTCGACTCAGAGCTACATCACAGTGGACCAATAATCAAATCGGCCACACTACCATTCTAGATAACTTTAGATTCTTACCGAATCGATGCGACTACACCACCCCCAAGTTGGTGTTTGACAATAATTTCCAAGTAACCATACCTTCAAGAGAAGCTTGGGAAAATGGCGCTCTTTTGGAAAATGAAGCAATACACTTCTACACCGATGGTTCAAAAACCAGCGAAGGTGTGGGAAGTGGAATCTACTCAGAAAAACTGAATCTCAGTCTTTTCTTCCGCCTACCCGATCATTGTAGTGTGTTCCAAGCGGAAATTCTGGCGATTAAGGAGGTGCTGTCTTGGCTCAAAGAAAACGTCATATCCTCCACGGATATTCGGATCTTCTCAGACAGCCAAGCTGCCCTTAAATCTCTTGCCTCTGTCTCTACAAAATCCATCACGGTCCAAAATTGTCAGATGTCTCTGAGGGAGATGTCAAATCAGTTTAACATTCACCTTTCATGGGTGCCAGGGCACAGGGACATACCAGGCAACTGTATGGCAGACGAACTAGCCAAAAAGGGCACGACCACTTCCCCACGCTCAGAATGGAACAACATAGGTGTACCTATCGCTACATGTAAACTCCTACTTAGACAAGACGCTTCAAGGATAACAAACACTAGATGGACTGAGAGTAACAACTGCCTTGCAACCAAAAAAGTTTGGCCGTGTGTTGACTCAAAACGCTCGAAGAGTTTGTTGGCCCTGAACCGTCTGTATCTAGGTTCTACCATAGGTGTTCTTACGGGACACTGTCTAATAGGGAGACACGCCAAAAGACTTGGTGTGTTTTCCAATGATTTCTGCAGAAGCTGCATGGACGAGGAGGAGGAAGAAACCGTTCAACACCTTCTTTGCTCATGCCCTGCACTACTTCATAGGAGGAAAACTCATCTCGGTGAATTCTTCTTCGATGATACTAGCGACCTAGCTTACATAGACCCTAAAAGTCTTTCAAAATACATTAAAAGTTCCACGTGGTTCGACTAGCAGGTGAACAACCGGCTAGTCCCGTAATGGAAGATTAATAAGTGATCAACTCGTTAATCTTACATCGGGTTTCTGAGATCAGTAGGTGATTAACTTGCTGATCTCTGTGGTATCACAATGGGCCCTTGCGGCCTAAGTGTGTTAGGCAATGTACTCATTGACTGACAGCCACTTCCACCTAACCTAACCTAGTTGTCAAAGTCTTTATTTCCGTTACGAGGAACTCTCTCTTCTCTCTGTTGGGCAACTGAAATTCATCATTACTTTCCAAAAATTTGTTAATTTTGTGAAATGATGCAACCCTAGCATCGTTTATGTTTTTAAACCGGTTAAGGTCATACATCTTACAAGTAAACTCTTGAAATTTAGCGAACAAATCTTCCCTGTTCATTGATGGCTCTTAGATTTATAGAAACACTCCGTAAACGCCTTGTCGAATTTGTTCGGATCTGTAACACAACCAAGTATGGAACCCACAGGTAGTTTACTGCCCTTTTCCTCAATATTGAGTAAATTCTCAATATGTTCGGGTGCTGCTTCACCATTAGAAATATTATACAAACATCGCTTATCTAGGTTCTCATCAAACGGATGAAGTCAAATTTCGTAACGTTTTGTCAAAACCTTTCAATGCTATGTCTAGCGTGCCACAAGGTAGTCATCTTGGTCCCTTGCTTTTCATTGTTGCAATAAATGATGTAATTTCTTGCATCTCTTATAGCGACATTTTAATCTTTGCTGATGATATGAAGATTTTTAAAATCATCAAAAATGCTTCAGATCGCGACTTCTTACAAAAAGATATTGATAGTTTTGTTGTATGGTGTTCAATGAACGGACTAACTTTAAACACTTCCAAGTGCCAAAGTATGACTTTTTCCGCAAGAGATCTCCCAGCATTGGAGAATATTTAATATCGCAACAATCTTTATCACAAGTTTCTAGATTCCGTGACCTCGGTGTTCTTTTTAGTACCAACCTCGAATTTAATGAACACATCAATCTCATTATTAACAAAGCTAATTCAATGCTTGGTTTTATTAAGCGATGGGCAAAGGAGTTTAATGACCCTTATGTCACCCTCTCTTTATACAACTGTTATGTTCGCCCCACCTAGAGTATGCTTCTCAGGTGTGGTCACCATTTTATGATATTCATAAATCACGAATCGAAGCAATACAGCACAGATTCATACGCTTCGCTCTCAAAGGTCTTCCTTGGCAAGATCCTTTCAATCTCCCTCCTTATGAAAATCGTATTCGCTTATTAAATCTTCAAACCCTCTCACAGAGAAGAATCAACAATGATTTAGTATTTTTTCATCAATTAATAACCGGTATAATTGATGCTCCCGACTTGTTCTCCCACGTAGGATTCAACTATCGCGGAGGAACTCACCAACTACGTAATTTAGAGTTTATACATCGCTCCCACCACCGAACTAACTATGGAATGCATGAGCCATTAGCACGCATGAGTAGGTTATTCAACTCTAATCCTTTTATTGTCGATTTCAACATTAGTAAAAGTAGTTTAAAATTAATATTAAGAACCAGTGTACCATCTGCATGATTCATGTTTAGTAGATTTTTTATTACTGTAGTTTAATTTCATTTTTTATTTATAACCTTGTTTCACTAGTTTAGTTTGTTCTCTTAATGTTAATTTAATTTAAGTTTTACTTTGTAATATTTTTGTAATGTTTTTTTATTTTTCCTCGTATACGTTCTCTTTGTGCTTGTGTTGGCGTTATTTACTAACCACTAACACTTGCATTAATGATGAAGAGCGTAGATAAGTGTGTACAGACGAGCTTGCTCTAAGTTCAGTGCCACTTAAGTCTCTGAGATGCAAAAAAAAAAAAAAAACGGATGGATCCATATTAGCTTTAAAGAGTTTATCCTCTAGTTCATCCACTGATTTTGTATCTTCCGAACTCTGAACTTCCTCATCACGTGCCGAGAATTTTTCATTTAAAAAGATGTGTTTTAGTATTTTGTTATGTGATATCGCAGATTATAAAAAAAAAAATAATAATAATATCCATCCGATACTCACCTCAAAAATTTTTTTTTGCTTCTTCAACTCTTCCTTGTGTTTTCCCTTTATTGTGTTTTGTTCATCCAATAGATTATAGAAACGGGTTTTATATTCAGATAAGGGTATACGTTAGGTAGATGTTATTTCTTTTGCCTTCGCGGCCCCTGATGTCGAAGCCGAAAAAGTTTTTGATGTAGATGTTTGGGAATTACTTGTAATTGCAGGTTTAACTCTTGTCCGCATACATGGCAATTTATTTGGAATTGGAGCCGACATAGGTTCCCGTCTTTTTATAGCTCCTTGAACTTTATTGATTGGTATAGGTTGCTGTGTTTTTACAGCTCCTGGAACTTTTATTGGAACATTTATGGGTACATCTCTATCAGCCGATTTGCTTCTACGCCTATTCACTTTGCTGTTACAGATGTGAAACTTTGCTGCTGCAGCTGTGAAACTGGATGTAACAGTTTAAAATGTGGCTGCCGAAAACATGGTTTGAAATGCAAAAATGTATGCTCAAATTGTCATGGTTCTGAAACATGCTCCAATGTAGAAGAAAAAACCTAAGAGGAAGTTGATGATTCGGAGATAATCTTGAAGACGAACGAGGTGATGGTCTCGAAGATTTCGAAGTTCCATTAGAATCGGGACGGTTTGTCGAGTCTAACGATGAAGAAATGCCATCAAAGAGACAAAAACTAATGGAGAAGTAATTAGAATGCAAGATAAAGTATTGATAAATAAGAAGATTATTGACAAAAAAAAAATCATAAAATCCAAAAAAAAATAAAATGCCAAAAAAACCAAAAATAAAAACTACAAAATACTAAAAACCAAAAAAAAATTACAAAATACAAAAAAAAAAAAAAACCAAAAGCTACTGTTGCTGCTCTAATTTTAAGTAGAGTTTAGTAGTTTTAATTAGTTTTAAGAAAACACAAAAAATGATCTTTTGTTAATTTAAGTAAATAAAGTGTAAATTCTAATAAAGCGCCCAAAATTATACATATCTAATGAATCCAAAAAAATTTCGGACTCGAGTTTTTTTCATTATTTGTATATTTTTTTTTTAATTGTCAAAAAGTAGAGATTTCAACGAAAAGAAACAAACCAACTTTTGATATTCTGATATTTTATACGTGAGAATTTTCGATTGAAAATTAGGGTGCTTTTTCGATTTTTAGTCAAAATAAGGTGAAAAATTACATATTTTAAATCAAAAAAATTACTGTATGTTTGGGACATACAAAGATAAGTTTTCACCAAATTTCGTGAAAAAATACGTTTTTTTTGCAAAAATAAAAATTAAAAACCATAAACTCAGTTATTCGAATTTTTCACATAAATTTTGAGGTTATGTGAAAAAAGTGTCGATACAAAAGTTGTATATCTTTTTATTACCTACAAGCTACATCTTTGCCATTTAATTTTTTTTTTCTAAGATTTGCAGTTTTACCGGAAATCGAGATTAACCGTTTTTGCCCTTAAAAACTCTCCCCTCCCCCTTGCGGTGTCACACCGCATTTTTTAAAAATCTCTCAAGTCATTAAACAGAAAAAAATGTTTTTTTGTAGCCTTAGCTGTAGGCCATCTAGCGCTGTATAGAAAAACAATGAAGTAGCTTTTCGCTATCATTTGGTTACGGAACCAAATTCGCTATGGCCATCTAGAGTTGTATAGAAACATGAAAGAAATAAGAAAATAGCTTTTAACTATAACCAATCAGAAAGATTAAAGTGATGCCAGATAGTAGCTATTTTCTGCTACTTTTTTATTTTTTTAAGAATTTTTTAAAACTCGAAGGAAGTTACTTATATCTTCGTAACCTTCTTCTGTGTTTTAAGCAAAAAAGAATTTTAAGCTTTCTCCTTCGCTACGCTCTTGATTAACATTCTGCCGATTCAACTTTTTTGCGGATTTCGGCATAGGCTGACGCTTACAACTTGGTATAACTTTCGTAACTTTGATGACTTGGGTTTTAATTTTGCTGAAAAGTTAAAAAATCTATGACTTGCAGTTCCTGCATAAAAAAATATCTAACTTTGAATACGTTTCGTTCTTTCTGTTTTAAAAGCGTTATTGCTGTTTGTCCTATTCTGTGGACGTATTAGAACGTTATTTAACTTAAACGACAAAAGTGGCAACAGGAGCTTTATCATTTTACTGGTGTTTTAATAAAACGTTTACTGTAGTAAGGGTGATTTACTTACGTTGCAGACAAATCCTCCTCATTATCTGCTTCGCTGTGATATCTCGGATCAACTGATAATTTAGAATCATGTGTTTTCGACATTTTAAGTTACAACTTACAATAACACCAAGGCACGAAAGTACTTGGTGCTCCTGCTAACAAAAAAAAATACAGATGCTAATATCTGTTGGCATTTTTCGTTTCTAAATGCAAATAAAGTTGAATGTAACTTAAGGACACTGTCACACTTGGAACGTCGAAAAAAAGTCAATTTGTCTTAGTTTTTTTTGTAGTAAAAGTATGAAATGCATTTAAACGAATTTTTGCACACATATTAATACATGTTTGAATAATATTTTGTAATTTTTCCAACATCAAGAGATTCATTACAATTATGTGTAAATAAGTAAAGACATGTAAAAATATTTTATTTTGCGGTGAACGCGATTTCACCTTCAAAAATTATTTGAAACAAAAAATTTAAATAGATATCGTTAAATAACATATTTTCCAAGTAAGTATTTGCTGGGTTTTCAAAAATACCTATTTTTGAATTTTGGTGACCATTTTTAAAAAAAGTTCGATTTTCACCCCAAAATTGGATTTTAAATCGGCTTTAAAATCGGGTTTTATTTAGAAAAAATAAAAACCCCACGATAACTTACTTTGTTTTTGTATTAACTGGTTTAAGTGTTTTTGAGTTATCGCGGTCTCCGGCTTCAAAAAAGTGGTTTTGAGATAATCGCATTAAAAGGTAAAACAAGGAATTGTATCTTCCTGACTCTAATGTCAGTTTCCATTGGACGAAAAGAACCGTCCAGGAGCGTCCAGGAGCATTCTCATACCGTTCCATTGGTGCAAAAAGATTGCTTCTCATGATTCTGAGGAGTGATAGCCGCTTCTCGATTTGAAGTGAGAATCGACTCAAGAAGCACTAACACATGTTACTCAAATGTCAAAAAGAAAATTTTCTTGAAGGAATACTTTTTAAGAGCCATAGGTGTTTCACTCACACAAAGGAAATTACGTTAAACTGAATAGAAACAATTTTGGGTGTTCCATTGGTTTTTAAGATTAGTGCTTCTCCGAGTGAAACCAATGGAAAGCGACATAAGTGTCGTTGCTTAACGAAATGTTGAACTGATGAAGGTGCAATATCATTTAAAACTATTCCATTTGCTTCCCCTTACCCCGGCGGGCGCTACATAAACAATATATGGCAAGGCAGTTACAATACACTTAAACTTTTTACATACACAACCAAACTTTTCGAAACTGAAACCCAAACTGATCCATAAAATTGACAGCTTCATCAAATTGTTTTTAAAAGTAGAAAGAAGACTAAAAGCAGAAAGATTGCTCAAAATAATTTTTAATCTTAAAAATTAATAGCAAATTGCTTTTAATCTTATAAATAAAATAAATAGGGTGGCGCTACAGAGCGAGGAGCCCCTGGGCCTAGCGCGTTTCTCACAACCATGCCTTGTGAGGAAATGGAGGGGACCTACAATTTTTTGCCGGTTCCGAACGGCTATCGAGAAAGCGCTTTTCATGGCAATGAATACTAACGGAGGACTTGCCTATTCCTCGCGAAAGGCGATACCCGTGAAAAAACATTTTTGCCTATTTTGGGATTCGAACCACGAACCTCTGGATTAACAGGCGGACATGCTATCCATCACACCATGGGTACCACGCTTTTAAGCTTAAAAAATAATAATAACAAATCACTTAAATATACAAATTGCCTGGCAATTGTAGGTCGCCTACGTCCTTATGATATCTTAATCGTGTAACCGCAGTGTTAACGACGTGGTCTTCCCCTTCCTCGACACTTGGTATTGTCTAGCCTTGTCTTTGGTACCAACTCAGATCCCTTAAATATATCAAAATAATTTAACACAATCAAATCATTATTCTATTTTTCTACAAACCTTTACGCGCTCAATTTCGATTTCTTCAACCTAATTTCCTTCTCTTTTTGATTCCTCAGATCCCTTTAATAGACCAAAATAATTAAATTGTGTTGAATTATTAATATATTTGTGTACAAACCTTTATGCGATCGATTTCGATCTCTTCAACTTCATTTTCTTCTCTTTTCGAATCCGACAACTCAAACTCAGGACCCTTTAAAATTTCTTCAATAATATCAATTTCTTCTTCAATTTCTAATTTTGTTCGAGACGTTGATGGTACATCATCATGTCGAGTTTAGATTTTCAAGAAATGTTTTGAGATATTCCATAAGTTGTTTATGCTGTTCCACGAAATCAATTTCGCTTGCATTTAAAAGACTGTCGGTTATGTGTCTAAAAATGTGCTCTACTTCATCCATGTCTCTGGCTCTGTTTTTACGAAATGGGTTAAAATTCTCATTAAATTTTTTTTTATTGAAATACTTACTGGGAACAGTAGAAAAAGTCATATATAAAAGTGATGCCAAAATAATTGTAATTTAAAATTATTAATAATAATTGTAATTTAATTATTTAAAACTATCAGAAACATTCAATTAGGAAATTAGGATTTATTTACTCTAATTGACAAAACATTCGAAACTACAGACAGCTGACGACGAAGAAGAAATTTTAGGAGAAAATTCAATAAACTATTGTACCAAATTTGTTTTTGTCTATTATAAAATAGTTAATTTATACGAACCTAGATTTAGTTTTTGAAAACGGGCAGTGAAATAAGTTCTTTTTTGGTTTTGCAATAAAGCTGTTTTCGGAATTCCTCGCCTGTAATTTTTGTAATTACAAAAAATTATTATAATTATGTTACCCCATCAAACAATTTTATTAATTACCGCAAATTAAGTATGATCGAGGTTTTCGTTCATTTCAGTTATCGTAAGGATTTTTTCCTTTGACCCTGAAACGAAACTAGGGTCGTGTTTATACAAGCGAACACATTGTACTTTAATTCACGCTGGACATTGTTTTGTCTCAGAGCTGAAAAAAAAATTAAATTGTTTGGTATAAATATGAATGTTTAAAATAGTTTTTGTTTTATTAACAGCTCAACGAAATTTATATCTAAGCGGCTAGGTACTTTGGACTACACACTTATAGATTGACTACGTATTTATAGGGTGACTACACACTTATAGGGTGACTTCCACATATTTTTATTCTCACCGTATCCATTTGGAGTGCAGATTTAAATCCACCGATTTACAATAAAATTGAATTTGTGTAAATCGTTTTAAGGTAGTTGGCCTGTTCGGTTGATCTTTTTTCAGCGTTTTGGGTCGTTTTTGCACTGGATGGAGCGACTGTATTTTTTTGTATTAATTTTGTTTCCTTCTTTAACACATCTGGCATAATTTAAAATACAACAAGTTGCTTCCTCAGCACTCTTAAATCTTTGTCCAACTTTCAACTTGGGGCTTTCTAAAAAAATTACGTCGGACGTAACTACACCCGAGTTCACTATTACTTTTTTTGCTTTTGACTATTTATTATTAATTATTGTTTTTGTAAACTAAAAAAAAAAAATATTAACTTTTGCTTCTCTATAGCATAGGCATAGAAAAGAAAATAGTGTTGTTCGTTAGTTTTAATACTTATAACGCATGATACCAACAGTTATATCATGAATGAACGGTGAAAAAACTGCACTCGGCATGCTATTGTATAGTAAATTTGTTATTTGAAGCCCTGGGTTTGCCCTGTGGTGTGGTTCTTAAGCGTCTTTGAACCTTAACTCGTCGTGCGTAGAAGAGCCTAAAGGAGATGTTACTAGGAGATGATACTACAACCCTGTATTTTTCGGGATGAGAAGTGAGAAATAGGTCAAGAGTGTTGGCCGCACGGCCTTCAATATCTGGAACCCGAGATGAGCCCATCAACAAGTTGAGTTAATTCGTTAAACTCGGTGAAGATCTCAACACATTTTCCTTCGGGTGTTGTCTGGCCAGAATGACGAAGCCAACCAGAATTGTGTACATTGAAATCGCCCGCAATAGCGATTTCAGTGTGAGGATAAAGGGAAACAATTCTTATTATGGAGTCAGATAGCGCATCTAACTCGTCAGAGGTTGAATTGCTATCCAAATTGGGGCTTCTGTAAATAAAACAATAGTGAATGATATGCTTACGGACGGTGAATTTTAACCACATGAAATTAAAGTTCGTATTAGAACACAGGCCGTATTGTGGTAGAAGCTGGTAAGCAATATCATTCCGAACATATACGGCGAGGCCATGAGAAGAAAAAAATAATGGCACTAAACTATATCCAGGCAGGTTGAACTCTGATGAATCAGAATCAACACCCACCTGAGTTTCACTCAATGCCAAAACAGCTGGCCTGCATTTTGCAGTGTGAGCGTAAGCGTATACAGAAAAGAAATTCGATCGCAACCCCCTAATGTTGCTAAAATCGACTCTAAACTTACCCGACATTACGATCCACAAAAAACACAAGAAACAAAGTATCAAACGCAGACGCTTAATCTAATTGATGAGTTTTTTAGTTGAGATATTCCACGTGTTTTTTAATCTAATAAATGAAAAGATTAGTAAAGTTTTTAACAGTTAAAACACTTTTTATATTTCCTCAGATATACATTTCAGAAGCAATGCTTCCATCTTCAGTGAGATTTATAAATTAAATTAAATTAAATTATTTGTCAAAAAACTAATAATTGAGTATTTTTTTATTATTGCTTTGTTGATCAATTAGCAATAAATTTTCAGCTTTCCGCATGGCCCGCTTCGCGGGGCTCATTATTTTAACCCTTTTTCCGCAGGGTTTAGCTGCTCATGCTAAGTATGAAAATAGCAATTGTTTTTCTAACTGCAAGTTATTTGATTGAACTGAAAAAAGTTTTGTTGCAATTTTCATATTTAGCATGAGCAGCTTTACCCTGCGGAAAAAGGGTTAAAATAATGAGCCCCCACGAAGTGGGCCATGCGGAAAGTTTTGCATACGGAAATTAATTGCACATAAGCACCTGTCTGATGAATTTTTATATTTTCAATAGTCTATTTCCTAACATTATCGTAAATTCGTACGCATTTCCATAATTTTTTGAAAATATTGCATACTTCAATAGTTTTACAATCAATTAATTCAATTATCTAAAAAACTATGAGACATAGAAAGAAGTAGTTTACAGCGTTTGATAAAAAATTTATTAAAGCAACTAACTACATCAAATTTTTTTTTATTGGCATTTGTAATCACGAGAAACATAATACTCAAAGTGATTTTTTCAAATTTTTTTTCGTAGATTTTGACTTTGAAGTCAGTTATTTCAAAAACTTTAAATTGAAACCACTTAATTTAAAATTTATTATAAAGTGCAGATTTCTGGCTTTCATAAAAGGTATAATTAGTATCTGTAAGTCTTCCCGTTATCTTAAATATTTTTTTTTAGATTTTAAGTCAATTTTTATAAAATTGCCCCTACCACCTAAACGGGGGGAGATAGTAACCCCCTCCCATAGTAAAAAATGCTTGTATTGAACCCCTCTATCAGAAACCGTTATTATTTTTTGTCGCCAAAGTTATCGTACTCTCCCCCATTTTTTGATTGCCTCATCGTAATTCGTATCTAAAGTCGTCATAGCCCAGCGTCTCAGGTTCGTTTCCCAGCCATGACTTGCATTTTTTTGTTTATTTAAAGTGAAAACATAAATAAAAATTGATCGCCATGGCTGGGATTCGAACATGAGACACTCAGTTTAATAGCCAACGACTCTACCATTGAGCCAAGAGACACCTTATTTTTTATGTTGCTAAATGACTTAAAAGAATGCAATAGCATTATTACATAGTAATTGTACTTACCGACTCGGAGAAATACAGAGAAGAAAGAAATCAATTGAAGAAACAGAGAAAAATTTATGCAACGCAGAAAAAATAAAAAGCACCAAATATTTTACTGCCATTACAATGAAGAGTGGCTGGATAAGTGAAGCTGGAAATTTCATCATGACAGAGTAGGAGACGCTTTTTACAACAAATTAGAAGAGATCAACAACTCATCGCGATGATTTATCGATGGAATTGAAACGGTTGCATGAAAATAGCTTGAAAACCATTACCCAATAGACACTATCGCTAAGAAAATTAACGTATTAATTTTAACAGAGAATCACATGGGTGAAGAAGAAATATATGATATTCTTATCTAGTACTATTTTGATATCGGCGATCTATCTGTTTGTCGTTGCAACTGTGAAAATGAACAGCAAGTTATAATAGTTGGCGTTTATATTTCACCGAATACGTTTTTAAGTGTAATACGACAGTTTTTATATAAAAATTTATTTATTTATTCTGAATACGCTTCTGCACACCTTCACGGCAAAATTGGGGAGAGATTTGATGATTTGCCAATGATTTTGAATGGTGACTTTAAACATCAACTCCGCCGATACTACAAATTTTAATTTTTAAAAGAAGAATATAATTTAACAATGACGAATGACCGCAGCCTTAGTACAACGAAATATAAATCGACAGTTGGTGCAGTCTTTGCGATATATTTAAATAGGTTCGAGTCAAAATTTTTCGTTTCCTATTTTAGTTACCATAGGCCTATTACTTCATTATTAGAATACGATGATTGCATGAGATGATAATGGAAAAGCTGAAAATGTGAATGAAAACTCATAAGTTTCATTGATGTTCTTCCATATGTACAATGTACATGTACATATATTATTAAACATTGAATAAAATATTGCCACTATTTATCTATTTTTATTATAAGCACTAAGAAGAAACATTTCAATGAAAAGATTTTCCTGGACATTAAAATATTTACTGAAAATTCAATTCTCTTTTCACTTCTGTAGGCACTCCCGGAGTGCTTCTTTTTTTTTTTTTTTGCTGTTAAGGGGTTAGGCCACCCTAGAGGCTGAAAAAATAGACTTCATTTTTTTCAGAAAAACTACAAAATTAATCGAGATAACTGAAACTGGATTTTATTATTTATATCAATGACTGCTTACGTTAATTTTTTTTAAGGGGTTTATTACAAAATGGCGGCTGTGCAGCGTTTTTGTGAAGACGTCTTTTTTTTCTTGAGGTCCACGGCCGGACCAACAGCTCATGTAATTTTTTGAATAATAATGAGCAAATAAATTTTTTCGATTAAATATACCAACTGCTATAGAAGTAGGTACATAGGATTTTTGCAATATATTGATTTTTGGCCAAATGGCGCCTTTCTAAAGTGAAAAGTGCAAAATTTGCTACGCAATATAAAAAAAAAATCCTACGTACAAGTATATTTCAATCCTACTACACGTATATTTCAAGATATGTTTAAGATTTCAAGTAAATCGGTTGAAAATTGCATGAGTTACGAGTCCGGCCAACTTGTAAAATATAGTATTGAGATAAACGCGTTTAAAGTTTTGAGTAGTAGAAAATCATGAATAATTTTACAATACTTTTAATCTGTGATGCCGGAAGGAGACGTTCGACAAATCTAACTCTAGTCTAGACTAGTCAGGAAATAAATGTTTTCAATAACAACTGCCATATACATGCTCTACTCCCCTAACGTACCTTACCCCTTGCGCTCACAAAAGGAGCTCGATACGGACCAGACGGCCTTGTACTAAAATTCGAAAACCGAGTACCTAAAAGTTTTTCTCGGCCATAATTTGGGACATCATTTTTGAGGTCCTAAGGGACCATTTGGAATTTAAAAAACAAAATCGATTTCTCGAAAATTCTAGGGTGGCCTAACCCCTTAAGTGTTGTTTGGGTCTTGTAACACTCATTACAAGACAAGAAGTTCATGCATATCAGACTGTCAATATGTTACAATACATAGTATTTTCATGCTGATTGCTGACCCAAACGTTCAGAAACCTTTATCGGCTTGGATACCTTTGTTTCCGTGTATGCTATTCGTGTATTTCTTCAACAAAAATTTCAACAACACAAAGCTATCCGAATAAGTTTTGATAAATTTTTTTAACGCTACCATGAGCCAGGCGCAATACACACAGTGTACGATTCTCTAAATTTGTAACTTTGAACAATTGTACCTTCTCCCGAGAGCCCGGTTCAAGTTGAAAGTTTTGTTCCTCAATAGTCCTATAAAACCTAACTTTTTTCGGCCTTCGGTTGGTCAAATATCACGTATTAAACGAAAAACTGAGCTTCTGACCAATCAAGAAAGAACTTTTCATTATAGACGTTCATCGTTCAGTCGTCATCATCTCTGTCGCAGCCACAGTAGGATCATTCGTTGAAGCCCTGGGTTTGCCCTTTGATTGCTACAAAGTGTTTTTTGAAAAAGCCTTAACTCGCCCTTAATGTGAAAATAAGTGTTTTTTGAGCCCTGGGTTTGCCCTCAACTCGCCCTGAAGTAACACTAGGTTTTAGCTGTGGCGATGAACAGGACTGTCAACTGACATGTATTTTTTTTCAAATGTGTGGTGATTTTGTAGTTGAAGGTTTTTTGACAACTTAGGAAAAGCTCGGTAAAGTTCAACAAATGACCCTACTCATGAAGTTTTTATTGGCGTTTATACCATGCGAAGCAATGTATAAAAGTGAGTGATATTTGGTCGCATATGTTGAAGAAGATCAGACAGAACATTGTTCAACTGCACTCACTGTTTTCGTCCGGACAGATAAGAAGATAGAAGTTTAACAGAACAAGTCGAAAAGTTGAAGAAACGAAGAAGTTTATCACATAGAATTGAGTGGTCGACTATGTCAAAGGCTTTGGAGAAATCCAAAAGGATGAGAAAGCTGATGTATTCTTTGTCTAAAGCTCGTCGAATGTCTTCCGTTACCTTTAACAAGGTCGTTATACAACTTTGCCCCTTTCGAAACCCTGACTGCTTAGGTGTTAGAAGATTTGAGCTGCTTAGATATGAAGTCATTAGATTTTGCAAAATTTTTTCAAATACTTTCGATAGAAATGGCAGGATGGCAATGGGTCTGAACTCATCATTTTTTTAAGTTTTAGGAATAGGTATTATTTTTCAAGCTTCCACAGTAGCGGATATTCCCCTGTAGTTAAAATGGTGTTAAAAATATGACTTATAAGGGGTAGTACTATAGGTAGTATAATCCTTAAAAATTAAGGGTTCATTTCATCGAAGCCAATCGCGGTTGATTTGATAGACAGTATACTTTCAACTACCTCAATGCTATCAACTGACCTGAAACTAAATCCAAAGCCAATCATACTATCGCTGTTAAGTGTAGGAAGCGTACGGTTAGTTGCGATATGGTGGGTTGCTGGCAAAGATATGAACATTTTGTTGAGCTCATTGCAGTCGGCGTACGTCATTAGTGCATCTGTGAAAGAAAAATTTTAAAAACTGCATCAAATTCAGCTCTCTCTACCAGCAAAATAAAGGAAAAAGCGGGGGTAACAGCCAGCACATTAACAGTTCGTCGAGCTATTTTAGGTGCAGACCATCTTCAATTAAAAAAAAACAAAAAAAAAATGCCTCCACTAAACGCCATAAGAGCAAACAGCGGTTGGAGTTCGCACGCGTTCACATGACCTGGGATAGCAACTTTTGAAATGAGCTAAATTGGCAAAATGCGGTTTTTCTGACCAAAAAAATAATCAGGGAAACAGTGGTTGTATCCATCAGGACCATCTAGGTTAAATTTTTTTGGCACTTGTTTTAATTGTATTTGTATTAAATACATAAAAAAAACTATTAAAAGTGCCCATATTATTGTTTTATTCAAACAAACCTCAAATTTAAAATTCTTCTTTTTTTTTTTTAATTTTACCCATTTTGTATTTTTTCAAATATCATAAAATCTATGGGTTTTTGAGTTCAGGTTTTTTTATTATTGTTTAGTTCATCTGTAAAAAATAAAGAAACTCCATGTTTACCAGGCATTTTCTGCAAAAAAATGACCACAAAGTCAAAACTTTGTTTCGGGAAGAAAATTTGAACAGCACTTAAAATTGAAAATCTGGCAACCCTTAACCTGCGAAAGCTAAACTTAAATATAGTCTTAACACGTTGACTGCCACGCCAATTTTCAGTATGTTTCACTGGGTGCCAACAACGTTTTTTGCTATATTCAAGATTTTTACTATATAAATATATATTTTGATATCAATTTTTATGTTTGTGTTGTCCTCAGAAACCTTGTGAGGGATTTTTGCCTGGCAATCAAATATGATAGCCATGGCACAGCACAATAAGTTAGACTTCTGTCTTACCGTCGGAGGCCATGGCTATCATATGTGATATCCAGTTTTTTATTTTCAATAATTTTTATTTGAGATTTTAAACTATTATTATTATTATTGCGGGATAGAGACTTTTTTAATTATGACGACAGTTAATTAATTAATAAGACAAATAAACATACAGTCACAACAACAAGAATTGCCGTTACAACCAAGTCAAAGACAGGCACAAGTGCACCGGTATAATTTACGAACAAGAACAAAAACAAAGAGTAGAATAATAACAACACCCACCCACTATACAACAGTCTTCCCGTGACCACGACATGTGTTACAAGCAAAAATCAAAAATTAATTTGATTAAAAATTTTTAACCGCGGTAAGTCCGTTAAGTGTCTTAATTAAAAATATTTTTATTTGGTTCTTTCTTGGGGTTGCAGATTTTAATTCAAAATTAATTCAAAATGCGTAGGGGACATAAAGCTCAAGCTGAAACCATCACAATGTCGTCTGATTCGAATTCCGACTTGGATTTTGGCTCTGATGATTCTAACGATGATCCGATGTGGCAGCCAGGGGAAAATCCATCCGATGGAGATGAGAATATCTCGGATGTCATGAGAGATATCCTCTTAGAGGAAGAGAATGAAGATCAGCTTTCAGATCGTGAGGATGGCGCAACAGTTCTTCATCAGTGGAGTGAGTATGTGGGTAGACACAAAGTCTTTGAATTTGTCGGGAAAAAAGGTCTTCAAATAGAAATTTCGAATCAATCATCACCTAGCATTATTTTCTCTCATATTGTGGATGAAACTATGATCCAATTTATTGTGGATGAAACAAACCGGTTTGCGGAACAGACTATTGTAGCCAAACGCAGTTCCAAAGATAGTCGGATGAACAAGTGGATTCCTACAGATGCAGAGGAAATGAAGAAATTTTTTGGATTGATGATGTGGATGGGTTTGGTACCACTTGGGCGTTTGGAAGACTATTGGGAGAGCAAAGGAATTTATAACATGATGCTACCTAGAACAGTAATGTCCAGGAACCGTTTTCAGGCATTGCTTTCGATGCTACATTTTGAGAACAATGAGACAAGTAACCAAAAAAATCGGCTCCGGAAGATTAAAAAACTGATTGATAAACTTCAAAAAAACTTCAAAGCACTTTTTTACCCTGGCGAAGACTTTGTCATTGACGAAACTCTAGTGCCATGGAGAGGTCGTCTTATATTTAGACAGTACATACCGAATAAAACTCATCGATACGGAGTGAAACTTTTCAAACTCTGCTCCACTAATGGATACACTTGGGCACTTAGAGTTTACACCGGAAAATCAGATACTGGTCAAAGAGAAATCGGACTGGCCAAAAATGTATGCACTGATCTTTGCCAAGGACTTCTCAATGAAGGGAGATGTCTTTACGTTGATAATTTCTACAACAGCTACGAACTTGCTCAGTCTTTTTTGCAGCAAAAGACTCATGTTGTAGGCACTCTCAGAGCTAATAAGCGAAACTTGCCGAAAGAAGTACTTCTTGCGAAGTTGAAAAGAGGCGAAGTTGTTGCCAAGGAAGACAAAGACGGAATCGTTATTTTGAAATGGAAAGACACGAGAGAAGTTAGAATACTTTCTACCAAACACGCTCCAGTTTTGGTACCTGCTTCCACCAGACGTAATGCACCTGCACTTATCCAAGAAGATACAACCCGACCTTCCACGAGCTCTTATCCACCTCAAGCTGCAAGGCCAAGAAGAACAACGGACAGATTACCGACTAAGCCTGAAGCAATTTTAGCTTACAATAAAGGTAAATCTGGAATTGATTTATCTGACCAAATGGGTTGTTACGCAACAACTCTCAGAAAGGGCGTGAAGTGGTACCGTAAACTAGGAATTGAACTGTTGCTGGGAACATCAGTAGTTAACGCTTGGGTAGTATACAAAAATGTAATGAAAACTAAAATTTGCATACGAAAATTCAGAGAAAAATTAGTCGCTGAGCTTCTAAATATGCCAATATCTTCACCTCAACCAGAAAGACCTCGAATCAAGTATCACCATTTGAAGGACAGGTTGAATGATTCTGGGACTAAGATTCGTAGAAAGTGTAACATTTGCTACAAGCGTATATCTAAAGAAAAAGGTCGACTTTGTGCTCGAAAAGAATCAAAACAAGTTTATACTTTCTGTGAAGATTGTCCAGAACAGCCCCAAATGTGCCGCGAATGTTTCAATCTGCAACAAAAATAAAAGCTCGAACTCAACAACTTTCCAGTTTCTTCGAAAATAAAAGCATCTATTTGAAATTTATTTAGAAAAACTATTGTACTTGTAAGACACTTTATTTGCTGCCTTCTTTAAAAAAAAATGTTTGTACTAGTTTAATTTCTTTGTACTCGATGACGATCCGTCGACGTTTCAGTTTGCAATGAAAAATTGCTAACAGCCAACGTGCGCTGTTCTTTCTTTCTTTTGCGGCAACCAGTTAGAATTACTCTCTAACGTCTTTTTCTTCTAGCAGCCGTTCTACACTCTCAACATTTCGACTACTTTCACTATCAACTTTCCTTAAAACCTTATCCTAAAACCACATACTTCCACAAAACAATCAACTTATTGTGACTTGAGCTCATGTTGTTGGGAAGTAAAATCAATTTCTTTCTTGTTCCTTTGGGGCGACATTTGATTGATGTATTTTGACGTCTTACAACAATGCCCCTAAAGAATTTGACATTGACAATTGGCATAGCTTATTTATTTTGAGTTTGTGCCGGTCGTGCGTGTTTTGAAAACTTTATTTAATATTCAGGTTGTGCGCGTTGTAAATAAAGAAAATTTAGAAATGTGAGAGAACCATCTCAACGTAAATGTAGCACATCCTACAAACATAGGGAATTCGTTTCCGAACCTATGAAGGATGGATCTGTTAAAGATTCGGCTGGTGTTGGAACAGCAAATGGAAGAAGCCTAGAAAGCGCAGGTTTCAAGTGTTTAGTTTTTTTCGTAACACATCCCATGCAACCTGTCTGTTTTCTTGTGAGTGAAGCGAGCTTTTCATATTGTTTAATTCGGTTGTGGTGGTGTTACGGTTGTTTTTCCGTTGGAGTTCCGTTGATTTGATATTTCTCGTTTCGCCGACACATTTTAAACAAATAGGGGGGCCGGCACACGTTCCTATTTAGAAAATTGTTTGTGACAAGTCTCAACTTGTTCAGTTTAATATTTTGTCTGCCTAGGTGAGTTTTTCTTGAGCAAAACTTATTTAACATTTGTAAATCATATTTGTTTCAAATCAAACTTTGAAATGCATTAGTTTTATTATTATTAGTTTTATATTTATATATATTTGATAATTGGCATTAGATATTGATCCCTCTAAATCTCTCCCTCAGAATCTATAAAACTACTTTGCTTCTGCTATTTTGTAAAGTTTTTTTTTCTGTAGTTTTTTGTTGTGCTATAAAGTTATACGTACGATTTTATAATAATTCCACTGAAGCGAATTTGAATTTCACAATGGATATAATAATTGATAATTGAGTTTTTATTGAGACTTTTTTTTTGTATAGTTACAATGGATATAATCAATCTGCTTTTAAATGCGAGTATGCAAAATCTGGACGAGCAAATTGCAAAGGATGTAAGACCAATATTCGAAAGCTTGTCCTCCATATAGCTGCTATGGTTCAGGTAAAAAATTATTTAACAAATATAAGGGTGGAATGTTTTTGACGTTGTTTCTTTTTTCATGTCAGTCGGATTTTCATGATGGCAAATAACCCAATTGTTTTCATGAAAGTTGTTTCTTTAAAAAACAACGGCCTGCGTCGGCTGGATATATTGAAAACTTAGAAAACATTCGATTTGAAGACCACGAAGGAGTCAAGAAAAGTATGTGTAAGTTTTTTTTTTGTATTCTTTTGATTTATCAAGCAAAAATGCTCTTACAAAAAACTTTCTGGTTTTAAGATGCTTAGTTTATTTTCAATAGCCGCTTTTTTATTTCTCAAAGTAGAGGGCGATTGGCAATCCATATCCGCACTGTTGTTATTTTCTGTGGCTATAGCGGATCCTAGGTAGACGAAGTCCTGTACTACTTCGAAGTTATCTCTGTTTTTTGCGACGTTTTGTCCAATTCGTCGATGTTCGGTATCCTTGTTTGATGACAACATGTACTTCATTTTACCCTCATTAACCATCAAACCCATTTTTGCCGTTTCTGTTTTAATGCTCGCAAAAGCACATACGACATTCTTTCCATTAACTCAGCATATCGAAATTTTAATGAACGAAAAAGAAGATATTATTAAGAATAAAAATAAGGCAATAGTATTAAAATAGAAAGACGAAAGAAGAGAAAAAAAAAATAGTTTGAATTTAATATAAAGTTAATTAATTTGTGCTTTTTCAATTTATGATGTTCAATTTTCTAGTCTGGCAACTCCGTCTAGTTTGTCTACGCAGTCCATTAAAACAGCTGGTTCATTCTGCTGACGTTTAAAGGCCCCGGCCCATAGAACGCGGTGCGTGCGGTAGAAGCGGCGCGGCAACTGATGCGGTGGGTTTTGCCGCGCGCAACTGATAGGGGTGACCCATAGAATCCGTTGCGGTGTTTTGACAGATAAATTTAGTCAAAATGGGGGCGTTCAAGAATCGCATTCGGATAGCTTGTTGTTGTTGTTTACGTGTGGGAAATCGAAAAAAATAAGTTATAATCGTCTAGCAATGATATTTTGAATGTTTTTCTGTTTTCAAAAGTCGAATTTTAATATTTCACAGCTGTTGTCTGTTGTCGATCGTTCAAAAAGGTATCTAGACACGGCTATCCAAGATAGGCTATCCGATAGGTTCTTGAACGCGCCCATTGTCATTTTTTCTAAATAAGAGAAAACTTCAAATTGGTTGTGACTGCGCATGTCTCTCTTCTGTCACCGCGTGAGAGCCGAGGCAAAATAGAAGTTCGGCTACCCGGCGCGTGCGGCGCGTTGCTCGCGGTGCTTATGGGTCACCTCTCATAAGAACGTGTGTATTTAATCGAGCTGTCAGTTGAAAGCGGTGCCGCACGCACGCACCGCGTTCTATGGGCCGGGGCCTTAACATAGACACATCCTCGTGCTGTGTGTACCGAGACAAGTTGTTTACTTTTTTTTTAGCTTCAGGGCCTGCTGCAGCATAAGTTTGTTGTGTGATGATAAGCATTGTATATGTATATATAAACTACATCGACATTTCGACATCTCTTTTTTTGATTAACAGGTGTACCTCAAACTAAGGTCCTCTTTCAACAGACAGACGGAAACCATTAATAACTGTTATCCACCAGTTGCTTTCAACAGACAGACGGAAACCATTAATAACTGTTATCCACCAGACGGCTGCAACTTATTGAAGTATAACTTCAATAACTTAGTTTCAATGGATATAATCGATCTGCCTTTTAAATGCGACTATGCAAAATCTGGAAGAGCAAATTGCAAAGGATGTAAGACCAAAATTCGAAAGCATGTCCTCCGTATAGCTGCTATGGTTCAGGTAAAAAAATATTTAACAAATATTAGGGTGGAATGTTTTTGATGTTGTTTCTTTTTTTCATGTCAATCAATGTTATTTTCTGTGTCTATAGCGGATCCTAGGTAGACGAAGTCCTGTACTACTTCGTGTGTGTGTCGATATTATTTTTGGCTATGTTAGTCGTTAAATAAGTTTGTGTAGGCTTTTCCATGTAACGCAAATATTTTTTTAAAAACAAAAGTTTTTCTCCTTAAACCATCCTCCTAATGATTTACAGCTGTTCATTTTTGGTAGACTCGTTCACTTTGTAGAAAAGTATTAGCATCGGCATTGCATTTTGATGGCTTTTTCTTTCTAAATAGTCTACAGAAGCATAAAGTTTTGAATTCGTTTTTCATATTTTATTTTATTCATATTTTATTCAAATCTACGACAGTAAAATCAACAGATTTATGCTTAAAACAAAAATATTACATTGAGTAGTATATAATAATTCAAATAAAGTTACTATTATTATGAAGAACTTTGAAGCAAATCTAAAATACGAGCCTTAAAATGGTCTCTAGGTAAGAAAGTGTCCAAATAATCATAATATTTATTAAATAGTTTGCTACAATAAGATATTGGTTCCCTCTGTCCGTAATTAGTAGAATGAGGTATTTCGAATATAAACTGCCGCATCCTTAGTTGCCGGCTAGGAGTATATATATTTATATAAGACTAGCAAACCCGGCGAACTCCGTTTCGCCACCAGATTGCTTAGTTTCTTGTTCGTTTGTTTGGGGATTAAAATATGAAGAAATTTTTTTTTGTTTTATATTTGAAAAGGAAAATTTTTATTTCAGTTTACAGCAGTAATGAATTCATTTCGTTTACAAAAATGAATTGTGATTTAGCTGAACTTCTCTAAGAAAAAAATGTAAGTGAAAAAAAAAAAAAAAAAATGAAGCGTTATACGTGGCAGTTTTATTGAAGTGCTTTATGGTAAACCACATTTTTTTCATAAAACATTTTCAATTAGAGCTAATTGAGAGTCTACAAATCGGCAAAAGTCGTTGGCAAGAGTAATTAATCCAGTTGTGGCATCAACTGGAACTTTTCCATTTCCAACAGCTAACAATTGTTTGGAAAATTGTGCAGCACTTTGATCATTTTGAAGTTGAACTCTCATATTAGTTGTAAGCGAAAGTGTTTTTACGTAATTCCACAAAGGTGATGCCTTCAGTTTCAGAGTTTTGGAAAATATTTTATTATTCAGTTTATGTATTTCAAAATTCAGTTTTCAAAAATAATCCAAAAAATCGCCGCGAATTAATAATAAAGTAATGATAAAAAAGCACTGGTTCATTTACATCAGAAAGGGCTTTCAATTTATATAAAATAGTAAAAAAAGTGAAAAAAGGTTTTACAAAAAGAGTTTTATAACAAACAATTTTTTAATAAAGTAATTCTACGGCAACCTGGGTACGTAAGGTTCGAAGTTATTTAAAATTTTTTTTTCAGTTAGGACTTTTGTAAGCGTGTAACAATAAAATTTTATTAATTTTCTTACTTTTCTTTTCAGATGGCAACTCTAGATGGTAAGTACATATAAAATTTGATTCATTTTTCTTATCTTTTCATTTCAGCTGGCAACTTTGTATGTAAGAATAAAATTTAATAAATTTTCTTTTCCATTTCATTCTCCATTTTTCTTTTCAGATGAAAACTATATTTTTTTTTGTAATATTAAGAGAAAATAACTGTAAATAATGTTAATTAACAATTCTTTAGGTTTTCGTGAGGTTTAAACTCTGGTTTCAAAGTAAAATTTATCTTTTAGTTTAAATGTAATGCCATACATATAGTAATAAACGCAATAATTGAGAATGAGATTTTGTGAAAAAAAAAAAGAAATCAATAAAAGTTTCCTAGGCAAATTGTCCTTTTGTTTAAAGAGATTTCACTTACTCTTAAATCAATAAATATAATGGCGTTATCCGGTCCCTTGCAGTGCACTACCTGGAACTGGTTTAAGTTTATGCAAAAAAAAAATTTAAGAAAATCGCAAGAGTTCGAAATATTTTTTTTTTGTTTGGTTGACGGAATTTTAAAATTTTTATTTTTTTATTTTTTGTTGATTTGTTCAAAATTTCACTATTGGAGGGGGCTGGGATATAACTTTAATTTATAAATCTTTCTCTCTTTTTTTTCTTTAACAACCGAAAGCAATATGCATATACAGGAAATACACGTTCCACACAAGGAAAGGGTAGGGATGGTTTACTAGTTTAATAAATTTATAAATTTAAGGAAGGGACCACAAGGACACATCACCATATTTTTTCTTCTTTTTTTTACTCCTTCTGGATCCTTCTGCTTCTGGTTATCCTCTTTGGCACCTTCTTCTTCAACTTCTTCTCCTTCCTCACGTCACTTTATGATTTGTTTTCCCTCTTTAATGATATGGGCATTGTCCACTTTTGTTCAATTTATGAATAATTGATTTGATCAGTCCTTAAATATGTTTTATATATTTTTTTTATCTCAATTGAGTGGCTTGTAACGGAAACCGATGTTATCCCCTCCCACTCCTAGTAGACCACCCTTACAACCCCGTATGTACAGGCATATGAGGCTGATCCGGGCAGCAGGAGAGAGATGGGTGTCCAGGCTGTGGCCGCTGCCATGCTTGCATTTAGCAATAGGCAATAGCTCGTCGGCGGGGGGGTTCTTGCAACCACAGCTCTGAGCAGTGTAACGCATTTATCATGCCATGTTAAAAAAAAAATGTGGCGACCCATTTGTCCTCGTACGCGTTCCATAGCGGGGAGGGTCTTCGATGTTGTAGACCCTCGGAGGTTTTGCCCACCCTTTGTATCCTGCGGATACCACCATGGCTACTGCGACCTCCTATTTCTGCAGTAGCCCCTTACTCACCCTTCATCCCCTACATCGCTTACCCCCTCTCTGTCACTGTCTTCACCTCAATCCATGGTTTCCCTTAACCCGTCATTCTCTAGTAAAAATCAAAAAAATTTAAAAAAATCAAAAGAACACATTTTGTTTTTCTCAAAACGTTATAAAAAGTTTTTTTATTAAAGCATAATTAAGAATTGTGGTGATCAATTCAATATGAATTCAATTCAATTTATTTCCATAAATATATAAATTATATTGATACATTAAGATTTAAATCTTCTAGAGCATCTAATAAATTTAACAATAGATTTTTTTATAACTCATGAAAGCAAAGAAAACGAAAAAATAAGAAAGTAAAGTAACTAATATAGTTAAAGAAGTAATAAATAAAATAAGGACGATAGTAAAAAAAGAAAAAGAAGTAAAAAGAGTGGAAAAAGAAGAGATCAGTGAAAAAAAAAGTTAGAAAGTCGGAAAGTATAAAATAGATTTAATTAAGATGAGATAGGTGCAAAAATAATTTCCTCTTGAATGTCGCATATGTGGTAGTGCTTTGCAGATCGTTTGGTAGGGCATTCCATAAACGAACTGCAGATACATAAAAGGATCGTTCTGCAATGCTGTGCGTGAAAAGAGACAAAATTAATTTCAATCCTCTTTGAGATTGAGCAAAGCTTAGAGGTTCTTTAAGGTACATTGGACTTCAACCATGGATGATATTATGGAGTTTCAGAAGCAGCCTAAAGTTAAGATAATTATCAAGGTTCATACCAAATATTAAATTACGTAAATGTGAAACACTAGTGTGTCTACGTATAGAATGCACAAATCGAACACAATCATTGATAGCAACATTTAGTTTTCTTCTACAAACACAGTCTAAAGATGGAAAAACAGAGGCATTGTATGTAAAATAAGGCGAAATAAGTGATTTAATTAGTTGAAGCTTTAAGTTGGGCAACAATAAATGAGACGAAGACCTTAAACAGCGCAACCCATGGTAAATTTTCCTGATGGTGTCAAAAACTGCCTTACAACAATTAAGGTTGGTATTGATTTTGAATCCTAAGTAAGTGACATCTTTCACATAGGAGATTATTTCACAATCGATCGTAAGTAATAATTTAAATTCAATTCAAAATCCAATTAAATAAAGTTCACTTTATTTTACAGATGGCAACACTTTTTTTAAGCTTAGAAATTTTAGGTAATTATCTTTTATTATTATTTTCCTATATTCATCAATTAAAAAAAAATAAAATTTTTCTTTTTTTTTCTTACAGATGGCAACCCTGGTTATATTTCCCAAATTTTAGGTCAAGCTAGTCCTAAACGACGAACATGCTCGCCGAGCATGCTCGTTTGCATTATCCCATAGACGACGAACGCATTTGCCGAGCATTCCTTTCATGTTGATTCCCCACAGCGTAAACGTGTGTATTCTTCTATTAAATTGTAGCTGTCTGTTGCCTTTTTACTTTATCCACGATATGCACCCGACGACGTCCACAGCAGAAATGAGGTTTGCTTCATAGTAAAAAATCGGTTTGCTCCCGAGCATGGCCCTACATGGCAAACAACGAAGCCAACGAACATGACAAAATCGAAAATTTTCGCCAACAGCGAGCGGCGCGCCAACCAACCCCTAGACGATGAAAATACGGTGAGCACGAGCATGCTCGGCGAGCATGTTCGTCGTTTAGGACTAGCTTTAAGCTAGTCCTAAACGACGAACATGCTCGCTGAGCATGCTCGTTTGCATTATCCCATAGACGACGAACGCATTTGCCGAGCATTCCTTTCATGTTGATTCCCCACAGCGTAAACGTGTGTATTCTTCTATTAAATTGTGGCTGTCTGTTGCCTTTTTACTTTATCCGCGATATGCACACGACGACGTCCACATGGCCCTACATGGCAAGCAACGAAGCCAACGAACATGAAAAAATCGAAAATTTTCGCCAACAGCGAGCGGCTCGCCAACTGCTCGCCAACCAACCCCTAGACGATGAAAATACGGCGAGCACGAGCATGCTCGGCGAGCATGTTCGTCGTTTAGGACTAGCTTTAAGGGAACGTCTTTATTTCTGTCGCGATGACGCACTAAATTGGATGTTTGTTTTCCATTATATTTGAATACTTTTCGGCAAGAATGGCAGAAACCGATATCCTTAATGATAACACCATCTTGATCTGAGACTTCTGAAAACGTGTCCCAAATCTTGCTCCTTCCTTTTCTTTTAGTTATTGTCTTAAAAACACTACTTGCAATTTTATTTATTGTATCGTCCATTTTAACTTGTTTTGTCCTCTAACGGCAAATTATATTGTAAACAATTGAACTTCTTCACTCTTATACTTTCAAATAATGATAGGTAGTTGAACCCAGATCGCCTTTAAATACTTATTTCGAATCGTAAAAAACAAATTATAATTCCTTATCCACTAAAAGGGAAAGTAGTGCAAAAACTTAAATAGCAGGTCGATTGCGAATGACATACCTTGATGATGTTCACCCTAAGTTTTTGTGTATGATTCTGCCAATAGTACTGCCTTATATAACATTTGTTTTTAATACTATCTTGATGTCAGGAGTCTTTCCGAATCTGTGGAAGATTGCCAAAGTCATTCCAATTCCCAAAAACGCCAAAGGTGTGGAATTTCGTCCTATCTCTTTTCTGTCGAAAGTCTTTGAACGAATCCTTCAGAAACAAATCAATAATCATCTTACAACTAACTCGATGCTAACGCCGAAGCAATCTGGTTTTCGGAAAAAACACAGTTGTATTACGGCGCTTTTTAACGTTACTGAAGACATTCGACATGCATTAGATAAAGATGAGGTAACGTTCTTGGTTCTGCTCGATTTCTCAAAGGCTTTCGACTCTGTTGACCATGATATCTTATCTAAAAAGCTTATGCATAACTTCAATTTTTCTTCAAGTGCGGCAAAACTGATTTGTTCATATTTGACTGATAGGAAACAAGCAGTGCAAGTTGGTGATAGCTTGTCCAATTTTCTCCCAAATGTGAAAGGTGTTCCCCAAGGTTCTATACTTGGTCCTTTACTGTTCTCTATTTACGTTAGCGAGCTTCCGTCTCTATTTGACCATTGTTCGACTCATTTATGTGCTGACGATGTTCAATTGTACTTTAGCTGCCCTCTTGGGCTCATAGAGCATGGAGTCTTTTGTGTCAACAAAGACCTAGAAAAAATCTCAAAATGGTCCGAGTTAAACGGCCTTACCTTAAATCCAAAGAAATCAAAATGTATTGTTATATCGAGGAAAACTCTAAATCTTGATTATTTTTCTCCGATAGTGTTGAAAGATGCCCAAATCGATTTTGTGGATACTGCAAAAAATCTCGGTGTAATTTTTAACCGCTCTTTGACCTGGGACAACCACATTAATGTTATTGCTGGCAAAGTGTATGGGGTCTTTACGTACTTTATGGGTAACTAAGAGCTTCACACCATTTAAAACTAGTTTTCTTCTTGCTAAGACTCTGATAATTCCCATTCTGACATACGGCTGTGAAATATTTTGTAACTGCAGTTTTGCTAGCTTGCGTAAACTCAATGTCGTCTTCAATAGTACCTTACGTTATGTCTATGGTTTGAGTAGGTATGATAGATTAGCCGGTTTTTCCCAACGCTTGCTGGGTATGACCTTCGAAAAGTTTCTTGAACTTAGGTGTCTAGTTTTGTTCTCTGACATTATGATTTCGCACCAACCACAATACTGCTTTGAGAGAATTACATTCGCGGTCTCGACAAGGTCTCGTCAATTGATTCATCCTCGTTGTTCGTGTTTAACATCTCAGCGTCAATTTTTCGTTAATTCCGTCCGTCTTTGGAACTCATTACCACGAAATATTAAGGAAATTCAAAACGCAACAAGAATTAAAAGACTATTAATAAACCACTTTCGAACTTATACAAATGTAAATAACTAAAAATTTAAACTTAAATCTGTTTCATAATTTGCTTCAATTTTAATAACTTCTTTTTATCTTGCTCTTTATTTTGTTAAATTAGCTAATGACTAGCTTATAAGATATTATATCTTGCAGTTGTTAGGCATTCATGAAATAAAATGAAATAAAATAAAAAAATACCTGATTCCAAAAAGATATGACATTTTTTTTGTTTTCCTTCCTTTTCAATGATTTGCAGTAATGAATATAAACTCAATCAAATCTAAAAATAAATTTTTTATTTAAAAGAGTTAGAAAAATTATTTAAAAAAAATAAGTGAAATTAGTTTAAAACAGTTAATTAAATGATAAAATCTATTTTTTTGTTGTAGCCGGTTTTTGAAAACCTTGTTATTACTTTTCAACATCGATCGGGATTTGTCTGTGGATGTGCATAAGTGCCAGACCGCAAAGGCTCTCATTAACTCATTGTGGACCTAGTGAAATGGCAACATCGTCTGCATAAGCATTAACTCTACAGCCATTCCTCTCCACGTTTATCAGTAGATCATTCACCACCAAATTCCAGAGAAGAGGAGAGAGAATTCCACCTAGCGGAGTGCCTCTACTTACACCTCTTTTGGTAGAAGCCTCTCCCAGTGTTAAGTTTATGATTCGACTTTCAATGAGTCTTTCAATCAACTGACCGAGTGAGGGATTCACCTCCAGAGTTGTAAGTGGTCGGGATATCGCAGATGTTTCGACGTTGTTTAAGGCTCCTTCGATTTCTAGGAAAGCAACTATAGTGAACTCCTCAATCAACTTCTCAAGTGTTTAAGCACAAAAGAAGATAGACTGATAGGTCGGAGATCTTTACCCAATGTCCTAATTGGCAGCCATCATGCGACCGAGCAACGAGCGACGGGCGCTGCATCGGACGATCAAAATATCAAACAAGTATAACCTTACTCTGTGTCCTTATTAACACTGGAAAGCGGTCACGCGATGGGGTAGCACGGTCGCACATGTTTGTTTCATGGTCGTTTAAGCTTTATAATTAAAGCTTTTCATAATCAAAATGTTGGGGAGTGCGACCGACGCTACGAAAAGTAGTCTGGTTGCTTCAAATCAACCAGTTTGATTTTCGTCGCGTTGCTGTTAGCAAATCGCAACCGAAATTGGAATTCGAATTCCATGTAGGTAGTAGCACTCAACGAGAAGGTCGCGCGATCTTATGAGCATCTTGCAACTGGTATTAGGACACGCATTGCGGTAGCACTACCAACAAGCAACCCGTACGACCGAAGTTCATCGTTCGGTCGGGCGATGCAACTTCAATTAGGACATAGCCTTAGGGTTAGTTTGTGAATATTTTCAATCTTTTGGTAGGTGAGCCAGTTTTAAGCAGCTCACCGAGTGATAAAACCTTTATTTTCGCAAGAGCGATGTAATGTCATTTTAGGTCATTTGGCATTAAATTATTTTCATAGTGTTTAGATATTGTACACCTAAAATATTGTGGCAGTTATCGTATAATAAGTAGACTTTTGAAACGCGGCCACTAAAAGTTTTGGATTATATATCGTCATTTGCAAATAGACAAAACAAATTAGTCGGTTCATCGGGAGTTCATTAGTAGCGGGTCGTCCTTTTGTTCTATAAAGTTTTTAAAATCTACCTTATTTATTGTATAAAACACTAAATAGCTAAACAGTTTCTAACTAAAAGAAAAACTCACTCATCAGTTAAATCTTCTTCTTTCTTCATAACCGCATTCTTGGCTATTGTTGATGCGCTTGGTGCAATATATTGAATGGCTCGGATTTCAACCTTTTCCTTGACGTCTTTCAGAAACGTAAAATTCGCGCGAATTTTTAATTTTTAGAACACAAACCCATACTCCCCTTGCCAATTTTTTCCCGCTTCGCTTTTAGCTTTCTTTTCTGTAGTTAAGGCAGCGGCTGCAGATTTTTTTTTTAAGTTCATCACTTATATCTTAAAATTGAACTAAGTAAGAACCCAGCTTTTACACACAGGCGAATTTCTTATACTATTACTTCATCTTGCGTGAATATTTCACTACTATTTATTCCATATGCCTCATTGGAAACTCCAACTTTCTCTACTACGCTTATTTGAAAAACTTTAAAAAATAGTTGTGAAACAGTTGTGAACTGTGCTGGGGCTCCCAATTAGGCTTTTGGAATATATAGTAGGGAAATATTCGCAAGCGCTACTACTTCACTACAATAATTTGAAAAGCGCTAATATTACACTACTATTCATTCCATATGCCTCATTGGAAACTCAAACATATTTGGGTTCTGTTTCGCTCCAATTTTTTAAACTTTTGGTTTAATATTAGTGAACTATTCGCGAGTTTTAATAATTTAGCAATATATATACACATTTTTACATACCTTTCTAAGCCATTGCTTTTCAAAATACGTCAAAAAAGGCTGGAAAATTGCATTTTCCGTTCCGTTAAGAGCTTCATCTTTCAAAATCTCATACCCCGTCAGTAAATCTTTCGGGCTAAGGAGAGGCAAGATAAGGAATTTACGAAAAAGTCTGTAAAATTCATTATTCTTTTGCATTGTTATCATAAAATTAGGAATTTTACTGGCAGCATGTCGTCGCACTGCTTGTGTAAAATGAAACCAACACCCGGTTAGTTTCGCGTTCGGATATACATTTTTGAGACCATTACGGAGGGCCGTCTCATAATCCGTAGTAAAAGACAGTGGTCTCAAATCCACAATTTTGTTTTTAAAGTATTCAAATACATGCGTACATATCGTCGCCCGAGAATTGTTTTGTCGTAAGCGCCAAAATGGGTTTTTTTAAACTGGATATGCAGTCTTATGTTTTCAAAGGTGCTCTTTTCATTTCTGTTGTCAGAGTTTGCCTATCTCTTACCGATGCTGAGATAATTAGTATGCATTTTGTCGTATATCCACAAAATAATTAACCCTTGAGTTTTGTTTTGTCGTAACCGCCATTTTTTGGCTTATACGACAAAAATTCCATGCGTTTTCCCTCTTTTTTTTTTTCTTAATGTTGTTTTGTCGCAAGTGTATAGGCTTAATACATACGATCAAAGATTTAAAATAAAACCTTAAAATTGCTTTGTCGTACATACACTTACTCACATATAATGTAAGCTTGATCGTATGCAAGTACGACAAAAATGAGAAAAAAAAGGATTGCGGTTTGGTTTGTCGTACGTGTATATAGATATTTCAACTGGGGCGGCGGTGCAGGAAGCATAAATACAAAGATATTGACAGCGCAGTTTCAATAATACTGCATCAAATATTTTCTGACAATCCTTTTGTTGAAGTTCTGCCTCTTTGGAGTGACTCCTGCGTCCCCCAAAATTAAAACAAGGCCATGTCCACTGCTGTGATTTTTCTCATTCAAAATTCAACATCCTTAAAATAAATTACACAAAAATTTTCAGAGCCCCCCTGGAGATTCTCTAATTCCAGAGGCAGCTTGGAAATATTTAGCTTGCCTTCGCTTATGCAACATCTTAAAAATATGAACTTTAAGAGCGTAAAATTAAATTAATTCAAATGTTGCCAACAGATTTCAAAGCATTTTCAACCAGAGCGGGCCAGTTAAACTTTTCGTCAATTCCATTTAGCAAAATAAAGTTTCTTAAACATATTAAGGACGAAAAATTTACACTCTATTATAAAACGAACAGAAGAGAAATTGGGTATAAAACAGCTTTAATATAGAAAAAGTCAAACAAAAGTAACCGGGCAATTCCAACAAATTTGTTCTCTCAAAATCGTCTTGTTTTTAGCAGGTAACAACTCAAAACTATTTAATGACAAAATGCATTATCTTAAAAGTTTATTTGTTTTTGTGCCAAAGGTAGACTAAAACTACTGCGAAGCCTTGTTCAAATCAAGAGCGTAAGAATGAAATCATCAATAATTTATTATTTGAAACTATACTTTTATACTATGGTGTGCTTATAAATCATACAGTGTTACTTATGTAAGCGTTAGGTTTACTAACAAAAATTACATTTTCGATCTCAAAGATCTAATTTTATATTTCATAGTCAGAAAATGACTTTTTCGTTAGTTTTTATAACCAAAATGTGAATGAAATTTTGTACCTGTAAATGTAAATATCATTGATATCTTATGGTCGTAGGATGCCTTTTTTGTTATTGTATTTTTTTTATTACTATTCAAGTTAATTTTTTCACACCAAGATTTTGCCTATTAACACAAAAACTCTTGTGATGTAGATATGTAATCCTATTTTAACCTTTATAAAATAAATAAAATTTAATTGTTAACATTGAAACTTTAATTTTTTTAATTGGTTCTCGTATCAATTTCTATACGATTTAAACAAGACACTTGAATATTGAAATGTCGTACGTGCGTTCACTTTGTCGTACGTGTATGGGATGGAAACAAAAAGCTTATTTTGGTGGCGTATACGACAAACTCATTTTGGGTAAAAAGCTCTATAATTTGAAAACCAAAACAGTTAGGACAATTCTGAATACATAAATAAAAAGAAGATACTCCTCACAATATATTCTAATTAAAAAAAGAACAACTTAATCGCTTCGTTTTCTTTTTATAGTAACGTAAACCTTTAAATGCGATTTCAGAAAATTGTGTTTTTGGGAGATACGACAAAACAATTCTCGGGCGACGATATGGCCTCTGACTTATTTGATAAAAGGTGTTACAGATACCTGTGAAATAAAGAAAAAAATAAAGATTAAAACACAATCTCTATTGTGAAACAAAAAATTATGATTTTGGCGTCCATAGAAATGTATGCATGTATGTACTTATCGTACTTACCTGTTGTTGTTTACCTTTTTGTTTTATTATTCGAAGTCCACTCCACTGCATCTGAAAAGGAAAATAAAACGAAGAATTGGATTTTATTGTCAACTTACACAATATGAAACCTGAAAAAAAAAGAAAAATGAAAGAATAAAAAAAAAGAAACAATTCCAAAAAAATCAAACATTGCTTCTGCTTCGGGATGGAAGAAAATTAAATGCATTACAATTATTGCTCAATGGCTGGTTGTCATTGATATCTCTATTATAGAGTGCCAGGCACGACTATACGATGATCGGATACGAATTCATGTTGCCGACGCGACGCAGGCGCCACGGTGGTCATCGATAGATACCACATAGAGGCTGCCGTTGGGTTATGCGTGCGGTAGGGTAATTTTTATTGTACGTATTTGTTCTATTATTTATTATTTATTTATTTGCATGTTTTTATATATATTTGAGCATTGTTATGTATTAAATTATTATTATATATAAAGTATAGTTTCAACAAATTCGCGACGAAAAAGAAAAGGCAGGCCAAAACATTCCTGGTACAAGCAAATGCAAAAACAGCAGCATTTGGTTGGCCTCAGACATGGAACAATCCAAAACCGGGAGGCTTGCCGACGCTTTCTGAGGTCAACGCGGCGTACCCCACAGGCGGATCACTAGTGTGAAGCAGAAAAGTGGGAGAGTTGTGATCGCTTCAAGATCACTACTCGTAACGCCGGAAATGAAAAGAAGAAGAAGAAGTATGTATTAAAGTATTTATGTTTTATGTTATTTATTTTCATGTAGGTATAGTAGTGTTATGTCAAGTATCGTTGTAGAGTTATCTAATTATTTATTTATTTTATTGATATATTTGTTTATTTATTCAGTTAGTGATATTTAAGTGCAATAAGTTAGGTATTTAAGATTAGAGTTATTATAATATATTTATTTATTTTCATTAGGTTAAGTTATTGTTAGGTATTTATATTATATGTAAGTTATTATAAATATGAATTTATTTATTATTGTATATATGTATTTTTGTATCCAGAATGTGTACGTACAATAGAACATACGCGGTTTTAAATTTATAAAAAAAGGTTAGTCGCTTGCGAGCCTGAAGCCGGCCAAAATAAAAGCTTTATTTTAGTTCATAATTCCTGCTGGCAAGCTCAAGGCCATCTATGGGAAAAGTTGTGTTGAGATGGTTAAGCAAAGGAACCGTTCGACTTTGGAAGATTTATAAAGTCATATTAGAACAGTTTGTTTCGAGGTTGCGATTTTTTTTTGTGTAAGTGGTAAATTCGGGATTTTTCCTTTTAAAATTAAAAAAAAAAAAATTTCGTTTTCTTTTCTTTTAAAACGTATAGTGCATGTTGCAAAAACTAAAGTAGAAAAAATATAGAAAAAGTGCTGGAGAAAAAGGTTTCCATAGGAAATATATACATATATATATACAGTCAAACCTGGATAAGCGAGAGTTCAAGGGAGCACAATCTCATTCTCGCTTATAGAGGTTTCTCACTAACCCGAGTTTCTCGCTAATGCAGGTACATCGTTCTAACTATCTATCGTTTCTCTATCAAGAACGAAGTAGTTAATATGTAATAATGATTATGTGCATGATACGCACAACATATTATATTATTGTTAAGTACATACATACATACATATGTAGTACCTATATTTAATACGTTTTAATGCTTACGAAAACTAAACAAAAATTCATGTACATATACATACATACATACTATGTAATTTTATTTTATTTAGAACTTATTTACATATTTGCATTTTTTTTTGTTTTTTTTAATTGAAGATGGTCTGCACCTGAAATAGCTCGACGAACAGTTAAAGTGCTGGCTGTTACCCCCGCTTTTTCCTTTATTTTGCTGGTAGAGAGAGCTGAATTTGATGCAGTTTTTAAAATTTTTCTCTTATCCTGAGGAGTTAAAGCCGTTTTTGTCCTTCCTTTGCAGTTTTTATCGTATGAATCACTGGTTTTAATAAAATTCCTCACAACATGGTCACTTTGGCCTATTTTTTTGCAATTCTTCTCATTGAAAACTCTTCGGATTGCAACACGTCAATTTTCCCTTTTTCTTCTGCAGCTAAAATTTTTTTTTCCAACATTTTGGACTGAAATCTGTGGCAAACACTTTTTTATTGCTTAAACTTTGCAGCTATCTGTAATCCACGTAACATATCGCGACCAACTAACTAATTTTACAGGTGCGTCTAATCATGTGAACAAAAAAAACTGTTTTTTTTCTTGGAGCACAGACAAAAGTGAAAAAAAATGTCCGTTTACTTCCACACACCTTGGACTTTTTAGTGTTATTTTGTTGAGAATTTAATAAGCTTTCAAATAAATGCAATGGTTTGACAATTGCTACCCAGACTTACAAAAAAATTAGGTTTATGTAAAAAAAAATTTGTGCGTCTAATTAAGTGAACAGCAGTGTACATTTAAAAAAATCTATCAATTTCGTTTGGGTTCTGTTTTTGTATTTTGAATGTTTTTCTCTAACTCATAAATTTTGTCGAGTATTGCTCGATGAACAACTGCCGCGTATTCAAAGTACTGATGAACCATCTCCAACGCATTTAAAGCTTGCTTCATTGGAATGATCTTAATTTCTGTTTCCGGGATCTATGCCTCGTCTTCACTGTCATTTTCAGCATTACAGGTGTTCACACAATTCTAAACGATATCGTCGTCGGTTTGTTCTCCAGCGGTAGTTACGTCGTCGTCAATTTGAACAAAATTTTCGAAGCTCGGCATTGACATATTGGATTCGTGAGACACAAACTTAGTCCATTCTCCATTCCTCGTTGCTAGGTCCAACTTCAACATCATTTTCCTCTGGCAGGTTTCGAACTTTTCCAAAACCCAGCTTTCTTGAAGCAGTTTTTGACAGTAACGTCACTGACTAAGTACCATGCTTTTCTAGCAAATTTCATAGCTAGAAGTACGTTAATGTCAGGGCTTCTGTTTTCTTCCAGACTCGTAAGAATATGTTTAACGACTTCTCTGCGATAAAAGCGTTTAAAAGTGTGAATGATGCTTTGATCTAATGGTTGAAGTTTACTAGTGGTGTTAGCAGGTAAAAATAATTTTTTTAGTTCCGCGAAATAGAATGGGTCCAATATTGACGAGAAAACAATACAAAAACAATGGTAGAAAGTTCCACGAAAGTCGACTGTCGCTTAGAGAGGTATAGTTAAGTAGCAGTCTCACTTACGGAGGTCAATGACGGAAAAACGACTCTATCATACAGAGGTTTCTGTTTCTGGCTAATAGAGGTTTTGGGAGCTTAAAATGTCGGGTTCTGGCTATTATTCTCACTTATAGAGTTTTCTCACTTATTCAGTTCTCACTTATCCGGGTTTGACTGTATATATATATCCAAGTTTGTCTGGTGAGTGTTGATAAAAGCGTTCGTTAAATTATATTTTTGTTAGAGTATTTCTTTTTTTTGTATGGTAAATTTGTGATAGAATGATATAAATGTCTATTTAAATGTTGTAGATCTATCCTCTGGCGGTCGACGACGAGGCAAAAAGGTCGTGGCCGCCCATCGTTTTTTTTTTGTACCACTGGAAAGTTCAAAACTACACTCAACAAGAAGACAATAAAACACAGATAAAAGACAGCCAACAACAAAAAAACTGGAAAAATTGCGGCCCGTGGGAGTCCTGGGTTCTCCAATTAAAAGTGTTCTTTTTTTTTAAGTGGGGGCAAGTGAAGTATAAACATACAAAAGGGGGTAGAAGAACAAACATAGCACCAGCAGCAAATATTTGGAAATGAACAAAGTGCATATAAACAAACAAAGAACCAACAAAATTATAAAAATATAGATACACGAAACAAGAAAAGACATACATATATGTACCATAACGGAGTGAAGAAATCCATAACGTTCACATATGGCCAAGGTGGCGGAGCGCGCAAAGTGGCCGATATACCAATTTGAATGCTGTGTTGCCGTACTAGTTATAAGTTTATGTTTTGGCGTGATTTTTTTATTTTTATTTATTCATTTTCTTTGTTTGATTCTTGTTATATTTGTATGTCACATTTTTATTAATTTTTAAAATCCGTTTTTGTCTGGTGTGTTTTTTTTTTTTTTGAAACCATGAGGTAGGAAGCCGTTGCCCAGCCTGATTCTTCTTGCGATGGCTGCTTAGTGATCTTTGGTGTGTCGATTGTTGGCAACCTCGTCCAGTATAGGGAGCTCTTTATAGGTAGGACCCAAATTGTAGTCGGGGTGAGACAAATCCCCTAGTAGTCTGAGCGGGAATAGTCGGAGTCGGTGACGTTCTGGGTTTCCATAGGCCTGAAGAGAACACCATACTGAGAATTTAATGAACGTCAAAACACAAGAGCACAAAAACAATTATAGGTATTTAGAAATACACATATACTACAAAATATATAAAAATACCAAAAACTTAGAGATACCGAAACAAGATACTTGAAAATACAGAAATAACATAAAATTTTAAAAATACAAAAACAACATAAAATTATAAAAATTCAAAAACAACAAAAAAAAAACATAAAAAAAAAATAAAAACAATGTGATGGTGTTTGTGTTCTGACAGTTCGAGTTTTTCAGTCAATCCTAATCCTTCAATCCTAATTCCTTTTCCCCTCCCTTCGTTCCCGCATCAAAGGATGCACAAAAATGAATACGTCTGGAAATGATATACAGATGAAAAAGTGGTCGTAGTTTTGACAATAAAATGTAATTCTTACGTGGTCACCATGTGCATTGTGTTATATTAAAATTTGTTTGAATGCACTAGACGCCGGAACCGTGCTAAAAATTTCATCCACCAAGAAATGTCGAGGAAGCGCTTCTGATCTTAAATTTTCAATTTTTTCGCATATGGAACTCGATGCAAATACGGTGTATGAGAAGTTCTCTTCAACAACTGTGCCTCGATAAAATTGCAGCTCAGGATCAAACCGAGACATTCCGAATGATTTTTTTACTTCCGCGCTCTCAAACAACTGTTTAACTTCATTGAAGTAATTTGGAGATTTGGGGAAAACCATTGTATATAGAATATATATATATATATACAATGGGAAAACTTTGTTTTTGATGTTCAAAAGCTGCCTTCGCATTCCCCCGAACTGAACGCTACTTGCCGCACCCGGTTGCTTTTGGCACTGTTCGTCAAAAATGTCACGAATATTTGATCTTTTAAGGCAAACATTTTTGCACTCATCCTTTATTGAATTAACCAATTTAAGTTTTCCAAACAAGTTCTCTTGGCTCCCGTGGCAATGAGTCTTAGCATTTTTGGGAATTCGGCACAAGGAGTCATTCCCAAAATCTACTACGACACTCTTTCTCATTACAGACATAATATTTTAAACTTCCCGAAACTTTATTAAGTCTATATATTTGGCAGGTTTCAGGCACATAACGAAGTTTGCTGTTTTTACGCATTCCAGCAATAATTTCGTAACTTAATACACTAGCCATTATTTAAAAAAAAAAAAAACAAAATCTTTCTCTATTTGTGCTACACACTTCTTATCACTTATGTAAGATCACGCTTTACAAAGACCCGCTTGCAAACTGCCAAAAAAATCATACGAAAGAAGCAAGTGGATAATACAAATTTTTTTGAGTGCACCGTTATGCTGGTCGCACAAAATCAAGTACCATCTGCTTTCTGCTTGCATGCGGCACTACAACACAATTTCGGCATTATTACCATTTGGGCAAAAACATTTCTCTATCTTATAAGCCTTTGCTTCTATGTTTTTACCACGCCCGATTTGCAAACTAAACAACAAATTCGGGTCGCTTTTATTGCCAATTGATGCCTTCGGCATAATTTCCCACTTTTTACTGTATAATGTCGAAAACATGAAATCGGTCTTATTTCCACTAGGATAAAAATAATTTCGAATTAGGCTGATTCGACCTTATTACCATCTACCTTATTTCACGGCACCGTTTAGAGCATGTAAAGCAGTTCTTTTAATGTGCTAAGATGCTTTCCTGTGACAGAAATGCTTAAACAGGTTTTAAGGCGCCGCGCCGCATTGGAGAAAAAGAACGCTCTGCCGAAGAATTCGTAACCGGAAGCGTTGCAAGGATTAAAAGAAAACTGTTTATAATGCCAAACACATCCTTATTTTTATCCATCAACTCAAGAGCATTAACGGGAAGACGGTTGTTCTGCTCCTTTTCCATTAACCATTTTTCCCGACACAACACCAGCTCATCTTTGAACAAAAAACAGGCTGTGTCTGTATTTAACTCTAAAAGTTGACCAAAGTGATTTAGGAGCGACTTAACGCTGGTATCCAACTCATCAGTATTATATCGAGTTGTATTTTCCGGAATAAAAATTGTAAGTTTAAATACATCTAAGGTTTCCGGTCGAAGTTTTTCATGCAAATCGGTCAGGACAAAGTCAATTAAAGGTGCATATAACGAGATTCTGTAGTATACCTCAGCTGAATTAGTGTCAAAATTAGTTCGGTGAATTTGGCGTCCACCATGACGTTGAATACGAGGAATTCTCAACTCAACATTCAACTGATCGCATGAATTCTTTGCATGCTGCCAGATGTTGTGGAAGCTGGTAATGTTCTCCCGGCGACCTTGAAGAACGGAAATCGTGTTCTTCAACAGCATTGCGCTGCTATTCAGGCAAAGAGATTTAGATTGTAGTAACTTGCTCAAGGACTGTGTTAAAGACATCACATCAAACAAACACAAAACCAATACAATAAACTGTGAATTGCATAAAGATGTTATAAGTACGGAAGCCTTGCCAGCAGTGGTGCTTGTGTCACACCACTGCAATATCGTTTCGAATGCTTCCACAATTTTGATGAGGTCCAAAGAAAATTGAAGTACACCTTCATGTCGTTCTACCTACCTTGTTTCGCAAAGTGATGTGAGGGCACACCCCAAGGTGTTCATGAGGACAGTTTTTCGTTTCGGATGCGATTTGAAGAAGATGATAACCTCTTTCATTATTGCAACAGCGTCTGGAATGGCAGGTACTGTTGAACGTTGAGAAATGGAGTTATTTGGTTTATGACTGTAGTATGGAGTCCTAATAGCATTTTTCGCTTCTTTCTGAGTTTCAATGACAGTACCTCGAATTTCTGAAAGCATAACAACACATCCGTCTGTCCCTATTCCCACACAGCATTCAAGAGGAAGTTTGAGCTTTTTCTGCAGTTGCACCAATACAATTTGGATGATGGCTTTGCCAGTTTGAGATAACTCCTTAGATTGAGAATTTCTATCCAATTTCTCTTCGGCTGCTAGTTTTTTCTAGTTTCCCTCCAGCTTTCCTGATCAGATTCGTATTCTTCATCAGTTCTGGAATAAGCTAGTTCCTCAAATGCATCCACGAAAGAGACAAAATGCTCACGAATGCTACCATTGTGAACGTAGCGTGATATAATACTCAGTTGGGAGAGGTGAGATGCATCAGTTGTTTCATCAAAAAGTATTGTATAATATTGTGAATCCCGAACGAATGACATTGACTTTTTTATGCCTTCTGTCTGAGCTTTTGGTATTGAATGAATTATTATTTAAAGCAATTTAGGGACTAACTGAAATTTTGTAGCGAATACGCACAGTTTGCTATAGACTTAACATTTTTATTGAGAGAGAGGGGGGGGGGGTTGCAAATGCCCCTATCGCCCCCCTAGATCCGCGCCTACTACGTCCTGCTAAAACGGAATTTATATTAAAAAACAATTATACTCTTCTTTCAGATATTTCAGTTTAACAGATGTGTTCTTTATCACAGTATTGCACTGTGAAGTATTCGTTGCCATCGACACTATTCGCACAAGTTCATACGCATACACATATTGTCATTGCCTGCCATTGCTTCAGTTAAGTGAGTGAGAATGAGAACCTGTTTTGTTGACTAAAAGAGAGTGCACTCTGCAGTGTGTGTATAGCTTTGGATTAAGGTGAATGGTGTCTGAAGTCTGAATGGTGTGGAAGGCTATGAATAAGTGAATGCATTTACAAAACGAGACATTCACTGCAGGTCCCTGATGCAGAACACGAAGCGGTAGAACTTCGAATTAACCTTAACATAGTCTCGATTACTCCTTCGACACAACAAACGAAACATTACCTATTTCGCTTTTCCTTATGAAAAAAGAACAAACAACCATGAAAATAAATTAGAATTAGAATTGCATATGCGGGAAAAACTTGGTTCTAAAACCTAAAACGATGTTCGACCTATTATACGCTAGTAGTCAGACCAACACTAATAGGTCTGTTTCTTTACTTTCTGGGTAAAGTTTGGGAAAAAGCCCGGGAAAAAGTTTGGGCTCGAGCTTTTTAATGTTGTTTTTGTAATCTCCATCCGAAAATGAAAAGTAAAGATACGCCTTTTGGGATGTTTCTTGCTGAATGACATTTGTCATGCACTCTCTGTAGAGATGTAAGAAAACATACAAACAATTTTGTTTCAGAAACGTGCTAAAATGAGCTCAAAGCAATATTGCATTGCATATTTAACATTATTTTGAATTTTCAAACCAACAAAGAGAGATTATGCTTTCTATTTTTCATTTAATTTCAAATATAAATTTGAATTCAATCGAAATGTTTCGATCAGCTGATTTCACAAACAGCCGATTTGACAAGCAAGAAAGTGCACGAGCAAATTGTTCGGGTAAATTCTTGCTGGAGGGGAAGTGTCAAAAAAGCAAAAGCTCTGCCACTTTTACGTCAAAAAAAAGTAAAGATACACGTTTCGGGATCCCGCGGGTGAGTAAAGATACAGACCGAATGTACGCAGCCGTTGTATGGTGGACAAAAACAGAAGAAATAACGGCAATCCAAAAACTAGAAAAGATTCAAAGATTGGCAACAGCTGAGATCATGCGTACAACACCAACATACAGTCACTCACACTCAAAGTGGGACACCTAAGAAATAAAATCTTCAATAAACTTCTTTACGAAAAAAAATGCAGAGTTGCTCACTTTTTTTAAATAATTTTTATTTTTTATTGCTTAATATTGACCTCAAATTATTATAAAATAAAAAAAAGATATCAAGAAACAACCCCGATTTGTTTAAAAAAAAAAGATGAAAATGATCTCTCTAGTAAATTTTTTTTAATGCAGGTCACACTCAAAGTGGGACACCTGCTGTTTTCTAAGAAAACGAACAGTAATTGCCACGTTATCTATATTATTTAGTTGCAGTTTTTGTAAAACTTTCATTGTGATAGCACTAAAAAAAAACGAAATGTCAAGGCAAACAACCTTTGAAGAAAGGCAAATTGTGATTTTCAATTACCAAAAAGGAAAATCCGTTCGCAAAATAAGTAAAGTTGTTAAAAAAGTAAATCTGTGGTGTTTAGTGTAATAAAACGGTTTCGGGAAGGTCGAATAGAAAATAAACCAGAAAGTGTTGAAAGCAAAAAAAAAAAATTGCGATAGAAATGTGCGGTTTCTTTTAAGAAAAATAAGAAGTTATTCTTTGCTGTCCGCAATTGGCCTTTAAAAAATGTTAAAGGACACTTAAAATGTTGACTTAAGGGCAGAAAGAGTTCGGCAGTTTGTTAGGAGAAACGAATTGAGTGGCTGAGTTGCGCACAAAAAGCCGTTAATATCAGAAAAGAATAGTCGTTTAAGAATGCAATTCGCCAAACAGCATCATCAGAATCAAAGAGATTAGTTTCGGTTTCGTCCGTTAAAAGGACTTTTAATGAATTGACCGAATTATGATTGAAGTTGGAGAACAAAATGCGACTTACCTTTGACTAGAAACTCATATCCTTTGTCACATTTTCTTTGGCGAATTGCATTCTTAAACGACGATTCTTTTCTTATACTAACAGTTTCTTGGACGCAACTCAGCCGCTCAATTCGTTTCTCCTTAGAAGCGGGCAAACTGTTTCTGCACATAAATCAACATTTTCAGTGTCCTTTAACATTTTTTAAAGGTCAATGGCGGACAGAAAGGAATAACTTCTTATTTTTCTTAAAAGAAACCACCCAAAATTTTTTGGTTTATTTCCTATTCGACCTTCCGAAACCGTTTTATTACACTAAACACCATAGATCTACTTTTTTAACAACTTCACTTATTTTGCGAACGGATTTTCCATTTTGGTAATTGAAAATCACAATTTGCCTTTCTTCAAAGGTTGTTTGCCTTGACATTTCGATTTTTTTTTAATGCTATCACAATGAAAGTTCTACAAAAAGTGCAACTAAATAATATAGATAACGTGGCAATTACAGTTAGTTTTCTTAGAAAACAGCAGGTGTCCCACTTTGAGTGTGACCTGCATTAAAAAAAATTACTAGACAGATCATTTTCATCTTTTTTTTTAAACAAATCGGGGTTGTTTGTTGATATTTTTTTTTTATTTTATAATAATTTGAGGTCAATATTAAGCAATAAAAAATAAAAATTATTTAAAAAAGTGAGCAACTCTGCATTTTTTTTCGTAAAGAAGTTAATTGAAGATTTTATTTCTTAGGTGTCCCACTTTGAGTGTGAGTTACTGTACGCTCTAAACGTCATTGTAGGACTACCTTCAATTATCCTCTTCATAAAAATGGAATCAAGACTGGCGACACACCGTCTTTTCCATCAAGGACACATAAAATCACATCCTTACCCGAAAGGACTTCTGTCGTTAATGGAAAGTCTAGAAAAACTTAATACCTTTGGTATTATTCCCATGTACAACTTCAAACTCAACTTCTCCATTGTCATCCCTCCTAGAGAAGGCTGGGAGAACACAAAGCCTCATCCTTCAAGGCAAGATATGATCTGGTATACGGATGGCTCAAAAATGGAAACTGGTACAGGTCCTGGCATTTTCAGCGACTGTCCCAGAATGAATTTCTCAGTAAGTCTGGGTAGTAACTCATCCATTTTCCAAGCTGAAGTCTTTGCCATTAGCGAATGTTCGAGAATAATATGTTCATCGAACACGAAAAACAAAACAATATTCATTTTCTCAGACAGCCAAGCTGCTCTAAAGGCATTAAGCTCACTTGTCATAAGATCCAAACTAATCCAGAGACAGTCATGCCACTCTCTGAACTAGCAAGGTAAAACGCAGTAATCCTTAACTGGATCCCAGCGCACAAAGGCTATGATGGTAACGAGAAGGCAGACATCTTAGCTAAAGACCATTCGTCGGACCTGAACCCTTCTGCGGTGTAAATAAAACCACCTTCAAAAACACTGCCAAGAACATCTTATTGGAAGAATCAAATAAAGCTTGGCGTAGCACATCTGGACAGACCTGTTCAAAACTATTTTTGCCAGAATATACTGAAAAAACATAATATTCCTACTGAACCTCAATAGAAAAACCCTAAAAATTTGCACAGGACTACTAACCGGTCACTGTTCTTTAAAGAAACATCTTCACCAAATGAGGCTGGTAGCGGACCCCATCTGTAGACTATGCCTCGAAAATGAAGCAATATCTCTGCACATCATTACAGAATGTCCAGCACTTTTCCGCCTTAGAAAGCAAATACTTGATTATGAGATTATCCCCCTAGATAAACTCAAACTCATTCACCCAAAGAAGATTGCTAACTTCTGGTTCAATTCAGGAGCAGGAAAACTGCCCTGAAACCTCACATGGGCTGGCACAACAGGTTTCATTCAGACACCGTAGTGCCCAGAGCTGAGCAAACTCTACCCGTCCCCTAAATATAATCTAATGTAATCTAAATTAGCAAAATTTGTAAATATGCTAAAAATTATGTCCGAAAAAAATTTGAAATATGGAAAAATAGGCATTTACACACAAAATGTGTGGAAATATGCCCCAACCAGCAATATAGAAAACAACTCACAAAATACATACATATGAACTTACTGAAAGTAATAATAATGATGATTGACCTATAGTATAACATAAAAGTAATAGAACATACATAATACTCAGCGACAATAATAATAACACCAACCACATTACTAGGTACCACCCATGTAAAAAATATAAAACTATAAAAGGTGTCATAATAAAATTCGACCCAAGCTATTTACTTTACACAAGGCAAGTAATCTTACATAAATAATCAATTCACCCACAAGAATAAAATCTGCTAATCTCTACACGTAAGCCACACGAAAATTCTTGCCAACCTATGCATAATGACCCCAGCAACAGAATTGCACTTGCACAGAGAGATAAGCGGTTGTGAACAAGAGTGGCCGCTAATCTGATGGCATGAGCTTGTTATGTACTAACTGAACTATGCTTACTATGTTTCAGCTTACACATAAACATGACAATGACAACCTAAGCTTAGCCATCGAAAAATTAAACTCTGGGTTCTAATTAGTCAAAAAATCATCGTTGAGCAGTGCGGTAGCAAAGAAATGATTAAAATAATTATTGCTGCGTAGTGCGGGTTAAGGAAATTAAAAGTGAAAGAATAAATTATCGTGTGTGCGTGAGGTGCCGGTGACAGGTGATGGTGACACCTCGCGTTTATTATTATGTATAACTAACTACTCGTATCGCTTTCAAGAGAGATCGAGCAAAAAAAAAAAAATTCTTAAAAAATACTAGTGAAAAGGAAGCTAAGCCAGCCAAAAAAAAGGTGCGCGTAATACGCGCGGCAATATTTTTTAGCGGTTCGTGGGCTATGAAAAAAAAAATTTGAAAAAGCATACTGGTAGTAGGGTGTCCCTTATTTTAGAGGTTTTTCTGACTGGATGCTTTGATTCTTTTTCATTTGAAAACAGTAGTTATGACTAAAAAACTGATACTGAGATCATTTAAAGAATACCTTAAACTGTCAGAAACCACTTTGGTTTCCGTTAAGTTGTCATCTACAGACAAATGTACAAAAACATTTTTCGGTGCGAAGTCAGCACGGGTTTCCGTCATCGTAGCAAAGTGAAATTTGGTATACAAGTAGGGCAGGAGGTTTTTTTATGAAATGAGAGGGTATGCGTTTCCATATCTTTATTAAAATTTGATAAATACCTTTCTCTAGAGACGTACGTAGGATTTTTTTTTTTTTTAATATTTTATTGATTTAATCAACAATTTTGTCGTTTTTTAAGTAAAAAATAAATAGGGTGGCGCAACAGAGCGAGGAGCCCCTGGGCCTAGCGCATTTCTCACAACCATGCCTTGTGAGGGAATGGAGGGGACCTACAATTTTCTGCTGGTTCCAAACGGCTAATCGAGAAATCGCTTTTCATGGCAATGAATACTAACGGAGGACTTGCCAATTCCTCGCGAAAGGCGATACGAGTGGAAAAAACATTTTTGCCTCTGTTGGGATTCGAACTCGAACCTTTGGATTAACAGGCGGACATGCTAATCATCACACCGCGGGGTCGTTTTTTTAATAGCAAAAATTTGAAAATTTGAAAATTTATTTTTATTTATTGCAGGACCAAAATTAAGGAGGTTACATCTTCGGCCATGGAACCGTCTTAAAAATTAGGCGCCTCCGAAGAAATGCGGGACAGCCGCCATTTTGAATTTAGTTGACACGAAAAAGTTTGTATTTGTATATTAAAACCTAAATTATTAACCTAAATTATTAAGCCTTATTCACAGATTTCGATTGATTTTTTTGTTGAGTCAAAAAAAATTCATAAATTATGCCAATTTTTTCACGCTCTTGACCAGGCTCCCCCTTAAGAGGAAATGTATCAGTGCCATAATACCACTCAGAGTGCCATTAAGCAGCTTGTTTATTTCCCCGTATAACCGCTCCAGGCTGATTATATTCCTGATTTAGTAACGAGTGGTGTTCGGTGTTGACATGTGAAAAAAAACATTGTATAGCTGAAAAAAATGGTTGTATATAAGTATTTAATGGAAAAATTGTAAAATGGCAAATAAACAAAAAAAAAGAAAGAAAAATTGAAGAGAAAAAGAAGAAAGTTTTTTTAATCTAGTGGGTGATTTTTTACTACTTTCTTTTACTCTGCGGCTACACGATCAACGTAAGGCAAGAAATTGGCTCACATAAATAAGTTTTCAAATTCCTGTTCGTGATTCGGATGTGACGCAGGCGACTTACAATTTGCAAGGCCATTGGCTTTCAATAAATTTTTCAAACTTTCGGTTTCAGGAAACCGCAAAAAAAAACCTCAGAAATAATTTTTCTCAACACTCTTCACTTCAATTCATCTTAATTTTTTAGAGTGTTTTGATGAAGCTGTCAATTTAATGGCTACTCAATAGTAGGGGAGCCCAGAGCGAATTTTGCGCGTTACTCGAGCGCGTCAGAAAATCATATGGGGAGAAACCTTGCACCTCGTAATGTACTCCTACCCAGTGGCGGATCCAGGATTTGGACAAGGGGGAAGGGTCTATTACTCAAAATTTTATTTATGTATATATTTATATGTATTGTATATAATATATATAATGTCGAGCAAAATTTGAAGGTGTAGCAAAGAGGTGAAGAAGGTTCGAAACTTTACTTCTACTAAATCAATTCGAGTTTATTTGACCTAATCCTCAGCATATCTTACTCATACATAGTATATAAACAAGAATGATGGCGGATATAGCAAATACTGCGTAGCTTTTGGTGCAAAAATCGATGGAGTAGGTGATGTAAAGTTGGCAAAGCTAGTTACCGAGCCTTTCAATGTTTGGAAGCACGCAAAAGAAACCTTTCGAATTCACGAGAACAATGATTACCATAGAAGATCAATTTTGGGAATTGAAACACTTACGCGAAGTTGAGTTTGTAAAACGTAAAGCAATTGATCTGCAACTTGACCAGCAGAAAGAAAAAGCGAGAAAAGAAAATTATGAGAGACTGAAACCTATAGCTAGAACTATTGTTTTGTATGGGAAACAAGGTATTGCTCTTCGTGGTCAAAGAGACTACGGACCTTTGTTTCAAGAATGGCTAAACACTAGCAACGAAGCTGAAGAAAGAGAAAAGTTGAACGAAGGAAATTTTCGGGCTGTTCTGAGATATCGAGCTGAGAGTGATCAACTTTTGAAGGAAAATCTTTGGTCGTTGCAAAGAAATGCAACATATTTGAGCAAAACTATTCGAAACGAAATAATCGAGATCTCTCACAAATTTATAATAGGAAAAATTATTGATAGAGTTAATAGAGCCAAAAGATTCTCAGTTTTAGAAGATGAATCGACTGATATATCAAGCATAGAACAATTTTCTATTTGCATCCGATACTTGGACACAAAATCGAATATCTGTGAAGATTTTCATGGATTTGTGCCAGTTACCAACGTGTCTGGACGAGGTTTAGTAGATTCAATCAGAAATTATTTACATGATGTTGAGAGATGTGAGAGAAGGCACCTTCTAGGCAAATGTGAAAGCTTACACGGCACGCTCTGAAAGGCGCTGAATGTACCATTCAAACCCATGTAAAAAGTCGTTTCTCTGAATTTATATTTGTGAAATAAAGATTGCGCTTCATGAATATTCAGTAAAAGAACTTGTGTAACCAATCATGATCCAACAACCGATTTTTTGCTTATTAAGTCCCTTTTATCGGATCGAGTCACATATGCAAACATCAATCTGACGATATTTTTCAGGTTATCAATAGCAAGTCGTTCAAGAATGTCGATTATATTTTTATAATCAATAAAGTTCTTGAATTTTTAAAATAATAATATTACTGGACCCGAATTTGAGAAAAAACCAATTTTGAGAAAAAACCATCTTTGGTTAAAGTGATCCCATGAAATGCCTCTGAGCTATAGAAATTTAAAAATAGAAAGTCAGAGTCTCCGTGTATTTTCAATGGGAAATCTTCACACCTTTTGATCGAGGACTTAAAATTAATATTTAGGGCTCAAACTTTCAGGGTTTTTTTTTTTTTTAGTATTTTCAACAAAATTTCAAATCAAAATTTGTATATGCATATGTGTAAATTTTTTTATTGCATCCAGTAATAAAAAATAGAAACGACAAATAATTTTTACTTTAAAATTGTCGGACTAAGAGTACGCCTCTATTTAATTGTCAGTATCATCCTGGAGGATGAAGACATCAAGTTGATCACTCTGTATAAAAATCTGACGAATATTTCAAGGACACTTGTTTTTTTTACATTTTTAAAAAACAGCCATGACTTATGGCCCCGCTCAAATCGTCAGATTATCGAAATACATATACACTTTTTTGAGTACACTTTACATTCACTTTAAAAATCTGACATGCTCGAATAACTTTTTTTTTCAACCTCTCTTTACGCTTATTTGCCTTCAGTTAATCGTCAGATTAATATTTGTCGGTTATCAGAAAGACAAAGCGCGTATAATCTATGAATATCTGACTGCCGTATTCTTTTTTTCGTTTTTGAACGTAAACTTCACAATCCAATAAGACGCTTCAGTAACTGCAAATTTAGCATCTTGGGCTCCCCTACTACAAATTCCTTCTCAGCTGGCTTGTAATATTCCATACAAGTTGAGTTTTATAATTTAAGGGTATTCTCTGGTCTAGACGTATATGAATTTCAGGTGATTTTTAAAGTGTCGTAAAAAAAACGACGAAAAAGTTTTTGATGTAGATGTTTGGGAATTACTTGTAACTGCAGGTTTAACTCTTGTCCGCATACATGGCAATTTATTTGGAATTGGAGCTGACATAGGTTTAGGCATTGTATATATAATCTATAGTACTACCATCAGATAGCTTCTTTTGTCACCTGCATTGGCCGAGTGGTGCGCTGAAATCGCTTAAGTAAAGAGAGCATAAGAGACACAGACGAGAGAGAATTAAGCGCTTAAATTTCAAATAGTGTCAAGAGGACCAAAATCAGAGCAAATTATTTAAGGTGGGGAACAAAATCGAAGACAACAGAGAACGTATAGAGAATCATTATTTCAGTAATCATATCATATCATAACCCATAAGTCAGGAATTACACGAGGTATGGTGAGACAAGTCTCACATGAGTGCGAAAAAGAAAGGAGATGTGAGGAAATGAGATGCGAAAAAAACTTTTCGGTGAGTACCGGGCCGATTTTTAGCAGGCTCATTTGCGTTTTTCTTTTCTCATTTTCTCTTTTTGCTATGTTGCTTTATTCGTTTTTCCGTGTTGGTGAGATGAACGTCTAAGCAAAGCAGAAATCAAAGCAAGTTATTTAACGTGGGGAGGAGAATCGAAAACACAAGACATTGTATAGAGAATCAGTAATCTTATGGTTAAGCAAAGCAGAATAGGTGTGAGAAATTAATTACATGAACTGTTTTGTCTTTCTTTTAGGGTGGGGTATAGTGGTGGTAGTAGGTCAAGAACGATTTTATGTACAATTGAACATCTGATCATACTGTTCTGTTTGAGGTACTGAAATTTCAATTTGAAGGGATAAAGTGAAATTGCTACGTTGTAAATTTTCATGAAAAATGGAATTTTGTATTGATGAAGCAGAAACTTTTTTTGCATTTCGAATTTATTATTTTATATTTGAAAAATGATATTGAAGAATATTTTTTTGTAAATGTTCGAATAATAGTTTACAAAAGTAAGTATAGAAATGCAAAATTATGTAAGATAAAAACGAATCTGAAAAGGGTGGAAAACGATAGTATTTTGATGAATAGATTTTTTAGAAGGAAAACTATAGGCAACTACAAAAAAAAACGGTATTTTTTCCGGATCACCCAGGAGGTAAAATACAAGATTCGTTTTTTTTTTTTAATGAGGTTCCCCAGTCGGCCTGCCTCATTAACTACTTTGCATGCTTGATTTGCTTAATTTGTAATTGATATATGTAGTAATCAATATACAAAACGTAAAACTATCACAAAATAACATAAAATAAATTCAAATAACTTATAAAAAATCAACAAAAAAAGCATAACATAACAAAATAACAAAATGACTAGCTAGGGGAATTCAATATTGCACAGTCAAAAAAAAAGATGGTAAAATAAAAAAGCGAAAGAAAAGGAGAAATATAATTGCACTTCATACTGCATAGAAAAAAGCAAAAAACGGAAAGAAAAGCAGAAAGAATACTTAATTAAGAAAAAAGAGGAAAAAAGGTAAAATAAACAGGAATATAAAAAAAATTTATATACAAAACAAAAAATCAATATAAAAAACAACAAAAAAGTAAAACAAAACAATAAAATGACTAGGCGGTCAGGTCCATCAGTTGCTATTTCAAGGTACCTAAAAAGATAAAAAAGGTTAAATTATTCATTGAAACAAAAATTTATAGATTTTCCATATACATTTTTAATTTACATTTTAGAAACATTATTTACATTACACTTAGAAAATTACCTAAGAATACTTAAACATACTTTTTTTATATAACATTAGAATACATATTTTAAACATACTTTTTTTTATATTTTTTAGTCCCACGAAGCTCCTTGTTTGTCTTCTTTATAGAGAACAACATCATTCCTTGCAAAAGGAATCTCACAATTGTCTCTTTATGTTCGGTGTTAGGGCAGGGTATTTCCAGGTTCGCATCTCTGGAATCGCGGACAGTCTCCATCCATTTTTCCATGAGGTCTTCTATATGTTGTTTTTTTCTGAAGTTTTCCTCAAAAACCCTCTGCACTTTCTCAGCCAATTTTTCCAGCTGGATTGAGGGAACAGCTAGCGATCCGAATTCAGATGTAGCAACGGTGCTGACATAGGCCCTTAGTTCTATAAGTTGCAGTTGATCTCTCCTTTCAACTGAGCTGCTGATCATGAAGTTGGAACAGGCTTCACACTTCAGTTTGGGCTTGAGCTTGTCAGCTGCAAAGCCTGCGTAGTAGATTGCTGCCATCTTTTGCATCTGCTCACTGGGTTGTAGTTCAACCTGTGGTGGGTCTTCTTCCTCATCCACTTCCATATTCCAATTTATGCAGTCCTCGCATTGGCAGTCGTTGTCATCATCATCATCGATATCTTCAACATCGACGGGATCTCCTGAAGCTAGTAGATAGTCCTCTTTCGTTTCTACGACTTTTGACTTCACATTGTCTTTTGTCGTTTTATCGATTTGAGTGGCCAGCTTCACGGAGAACTTCTCAAATGGTTTAGAACTGATGTGAGAAGCTTTGAGTTTATAACAGACTTGAAAGTCCCCTTTCGAGTCTTCGTTATAAAGTTCTTTGATAGGTCTCCACGACACAACATCGTCATTGATTTTTATGTCGTGTTTTACTAAAATATTTCAGATGCTCTTGAATAGATGGCAGTTATCATAAAGAAGAAACACTCTATGATCGTCTACTTCTATGTAGGGCCTATCTATTGCATCCCAGTCCACTCCGAGTCTCTTGTATGCGAGGACGTTGTTTGATCCCTGATCGCAACTTGTCGCAACAACGTTCAGCCCACATTCCAGGACTTTTTTCAAGGTCTCTTTTATGATCCTTGCTAGCATGTCTCCTTTTGGTGAGCCGACATAGTAGGAGATGGATTGTTTCCAATTTCTGTTTAGCACTCGCAAAGTAAATACCATTACTTTGGATGCTATCAGATTCGTCCGTCCATGTTCTCCGAAATCAGTATACCCGTACTGAATGTCGTCCTTGTTGTTGTACTCCTTTTCCTGTTCAACCATCATTTCGTCGAACATGAGTACGCATTTTCTGTCCATTTCATTCATGTCTTCTGCTTTCTGTCTGATGCTTTGTGCTTTAAGAGCTTCAGCATCCATAATTCGTTGACATGAAAGGTGAACAACAACATCCGAGCAACAGCAAATAGCTGTGGAAGATATCGGAAGTGCTTTTTTGGACAATAGACATCGATATGACTGAAGGGTTAAATCTTTCATATAAAAGTGCGTTGAGCACATACTTGCCCCTTTTGGCAATGGATTGATGGTTGAAACATTTCCGTGTTTCAACCATATTGGCCTTCTACAATCCTTTGGAATAATGAAAAAAGAAATGCGGCTAGGATAGGTCTTATGCTGACCACAGCCTTTGAACACGCACTTTGACATATTTTTCGGAAATAAAAGGTATATTTAAGAATTAAATGAATTTAATAAAAAAAAAATTAACAAATGTAACGAAAATGCACACTAAACTTCACAAAATATCACTAGCTTATGATTCACTTATCACTTTTCACTATCACTTCACGCAAGTCGCGATAAATCACCTAACAAAATCGACAATTATTACACGAGAATCCCTACTCTTATGATATCGAATCAATAACGCGATAAAGGTACTTTTTTACTCTTATAAATATTGTATGAATATTTTAAAATGTCAATGATAATAATAATAATAATAATAATAATTTGTTTATTTTATCCTGAAAAGAAAAGAAAATATTTTTTGAAACTCTCACTCTCCACAAGATTCAAATGGTATGGTGATGATGATATTATTGCTGATGCAAGCTGATGAAGCACTCACTGTACAACACTACTTTATTCACACGCTTGTTTATTTAGTTTTTTTATTTAATAATTTCTAATTGCTTTGGCAAAATTTGTCTGATATTATCACTTGATTCTGATATTAGAACTTATTCAATTGCAATCACAACAAATAATGTTCTTTACTTACGTTTCATACTGGAGAATTTTTAATGTACGCGCCAAAAAGTTGTAACTGCCAAAAATAATATACATTCAATGACACATTGCAAACTCATTTATTCTACCCCACACAAAAAGCACACAAAAAAAGCCTACAAACGAATATTCTTCTACTCCTTCAATACTTCATTGCAACCATTCAGGTAATCCACACAAGTCATGTCATATGATCATATCAGTTCATGACCTATATCAATTGCACACACACATATTAACATGCTCTGTTGACTGTTGTCTTACCCCATGTCCCATGCAAAAGCCACAATAAATGCTTACCTATGCTGTGGAGAATGAAGGAATGAAAATTGAAAACCCATAAGAAAAAACAATAAATTGTCTTCTTTTGCTTTGCTACCTGCCATACTGCTACTGCAGTGTTCAGTGTATACACAATTAAAAGAGATATCAATTAATTGTGTACTCCATTGCATACACAATTAAAAGAGAAGTCAATAATTATATTCTTAAGCATTTCAGCCTACTACTCCTCCGAATTTATAATAGCAAGAGAAATGGCAAGGGAAATCATTTCTCTTGTGATTTCGTGCTCTTTAGGTGAGTTAGTAGCTCTATTGGCCGTCTTGAAATGGCGCTAGTAAGGCCGAAGTGATAGTACTATAGATTCTATATACAATGGTTTAGGTTCCCGTCTTTTTACTAAGTTTATCCATTGTATATATAATCTATAGTACTATCATCAGATAGCTTTTTCTGAGACCTTTATTCACCGAGTGGTGCGCTGAAATCGCTTAAGCAAAGAGACACAGACAAGAGAGAATTAAGCGCTTAAATTTCAAAAAGTGCCGAGAGAACCAAAATCAGAGCAAATTATTTAAGGTGGGGAGGAGAATCGAAAACACAAGACAAAGTATAGAGAATCAGTAATCTTATGGTTAAGCAAAGCAGAATAGGTATGAAAAAATAATTACATGAATTGTTTTGTCTTTCTTTTAGGGTGGGGTATAGTGGTGGTAGTAGGTCAAGAAAGATTTTACGTACAATTGAACATCTGATCATACTGTTCTGTTTGAGGTACTGAAATTTCAATTTGAAGGGATAAAATGAAATTGCTATATTGCAATGCAAGCAAATTTCATTTCAAATTCATGAAAAATTGAAATTTGTATTAATGAGCAGAAATTTTTTTTTTGTTTTGAATTTATTATTTGATATGTGAAAAATGATATTGAAGAAAATTTTTTCTGAAATGTTGGAATTATAGTTGGTAAAAGTAAGTATAGAAATGCAAGGTTATGATAGATAAAAACAAATCTGAAAATGGGTGGAAAACGTTAGTATTTTTTAAAAGGAAAACTATAGGCAACTACAAAAAAAGTGTATTTTTTTCCGGATCACCCAGGAGGTAAAATACAAGATTCGTTTTTTTTAATGAGGTTCCCCAGTAGGCCTGCCTCACTAACTACTTTGCATGCTTGATTTGCTTGAATTGTCATTGATATCATCAATAAACAAAACGTAAAACTATATCACAAAATAACATAAAACGAATTCAAATAACTTATAAACAAAAAAGCATAACATAACAAAATGACTAGCTAAGGGAATTGAATATTGCACATTCAAAAAAATTTAATAAAAAATAAAAAAGCGAAAGAAAAGGAGAAAAATAATTGCACTTCATATTGCATATAAAAAATAGGAAAAAAAAGTGAAAGAAAAGCAGAAAGAATACTTATTTAACTAAGAAAATTTAAGGGTAAAGAAGAAGAAAAGGTAAAATAAATTAGAATTTACAAAAATATATATATACATAACAACAAAAATCAATATAAAAAACAACAAAGAAGTAAAACTAAGCAATAAAATGACTAGGCATGTCAGGTCCAGGTTCAGTTTTAAGGTACCTATAAAGAAAAAAGGTTAAATTATTGATTTTAACAAAAATTAATAGGTTTTCCATATACATTTTTAATTTCAGAAACATTATTTACATTGCACTTAAAAAATAATCTTAGAATACTTAAACATTTTTTTTTTTTTTTTAAATAGGTAACCTTAGAATACTTAAACATACATTTTCTTATATTTTTTAGCCCCGCGAAGCTCCTTGTTTGTCTTTTTTATAGAGAACAACATCATTCCTTGCAAAAGGAATCTGACAATTGTCTCTTTATGTTCGGTGTTAGGGCAGGGTATTTCCAGGTTCGCATCTCTAGAATCACGTACAGTCTCCATCCATTTTTCCATGAGGTCTTCTATATGCTGTTTTCTTCTGAAGTTTTCCTCAAAAACCCTCTGCACTTTCTCAGCCAATTTTTCCAGCTGGATTGAGGGAACAGCTAGCGCTCCGAATTCAGATGTAGCAACGGTGCTGACATAGGCCCTTAGTTCTATAAGTTGCAGTTGATCTCTCCTTTCAACCGAGCTGCTGATCATGAAGTTGGAACAGGCTTCACACTTCAGTTTGGACTTGAGCTTGCCAGCTGCAAAGCCTGCGTAGTAAATTGCTGCCATCTTTTGCATCTGCTCACTGGGTTCACTGGGTTGTAGTTCAGCCTGTGGTGGGTCTTCTTCCTCATCCACTTCCATATTCCAATTAATGCAGTCCTCGCATTGGCAGTCGTTGTCATCATCATCATCGATATCTTCAACATCGACGGGATCTCCTGGCGCTAGTAGATAGTCCTCTATCGTTTCTACGACTTTTGACTTCTCTTTGTCTTTTGTCGTTTTATCGATCTTTCGCTCCTCTGCCAAGTCAGCTGTGCTTATTAGAGGCTCTGCTCCAGCATCTTCATATCCTGAGTGTTCTGGTGCGCTATAGTGCTGAAACATGACCAGCTTCAAATTTCTTATAAATCTCCACACCGATGGTTCCTTATCATAGGATCCTCTATTCGTTCGCACCATTGAAAACAGGTTTTCCGCGACATCGGTGTTGAGGTGCGCCAATAGGAAATAATTCTGTTCTTTGCTTTTCAGATAGTGCCACATCTGAATTATACCTATTAGCGTTTGCTTTAATCCCTTAAAGCAAGGTGGAATTATATGACTGCTGCTGCTTCTCCAGCTTGAAACCCACTCAATACAGCTTTCTAGGTATTCCAAAGTGTCGGTGTCATCCGATAGCACTTTCTTGTTTGGATTTTTCGAGTATTTTTGGCCGGTATTCAGTACGTCAAACAGCACATTCATTCGCTGAATAAATGTAGCTGTTGACTCGGCCTGTTTCTTTAGCTGCTCTGTTTTGTATACATTGCATTTGATTTCGCATAGAATCCCTGTATACACGTTGAAGCTGAAGATTTGAGTGGCCAGCTTCACGGAGAACTTCTCAAATGGTTTCTGACTGATGTGGGAAGCTTTAAGTTTATAACAGACTTGAAAGTCCCCTTTCGAGTCTTCGTTATAAAGTTCTTCGATGGTTTTCCACGACACAACATCGTCATTGATTTTTATGTTGTGTTTTACTAATATATTACGGATGCTCTTGAATAGATGGCAGTAATCATAAAGTAGAAACACTCTATGATTGTCTACTTCTATGTAGGGCCTATCTATTGCATCCCAGTCGACTCCGAGTTTCTTATATGCGAGAACGTTGTTCGATCCCTGATCGCAACTTGTCGCAACAACGTTCAGCCCACATTCCAGTACTTTTTTCAAGGTCTCTTTTATAATCCTTGCAAGCATGTCTCCTTTCGGTGATCCCACATAGTAGGAGATAGATTGTTTCCAGTTTCTGTTAAGCCCTCGCAAAGTAAATACCATTACTTTGGAGGCTATCAGATTCGTCCGTCCATGCTCTCCAAAATCAGTGTATCCGTACTGAATGTCGTCCTTGTTGTTGTACTCTTTCTCCTGTTCAACAACCATTTCGTCGAACAAGAGTACGCATTTCCGGTCCATTTCCGTCATATCTTCCGCTTTCTGTCTGAGCATGTGCATCACAGTCTCAGTCAGGCCTGCCTTGAGTCGTATTTCTGAGTGCCATCGGTATATGGTACTCACTGCTGGTAGCTTAAATCCCGAACTAATCAAAAACGCATAGCACGCTGGAGACTTAAAGAAGATTTTTAAGAAAAAAACTTTTTCTTTAAGAGTCCAGTGTGTTTTCTTTTCGTGTAAAAGCTGTGCCAACACGAAAGTAAGAACTTCTTCTTTCGAATCTTCCAGCTTTTCTTCGACCGCTTTTCTTAAAATATACCTCTTACTCTTTCGAATATGGCGAGGGGTGTAAATGGTTACCCCGCGAGGTTTTTTGGGGGTCGTAGATTTCTGAGGGGATGGGGACTTTGCAAAACGTCTATGAATTGGAGACGGAAGTTGTGAGGGTGAAAGCGGAGTATCCTCCGGAAGATCTTGAAAGTTGTGGTCCCAGCTATAAGTCTTAGTGGATGTAGATGCCAAATTATGAAGAGGAACATTTGGACTTACTGGTATGCTTTCGAACTGTGTGTTCAAACACGTTCTGGAAGTAGTGGGTTGAAGTTTTTTCGGCATTTTTGGGGCTTGGGGAGTTTTAAAAGAAGAATCAGGAAAATTCTCCAAAATTGTATCTAAGGCTTCATTTGAAATAAAAAAAGTAGACGGGCCTGAACTGGTGCAAGGGGTTTCAAAAGTAACATTAGAATTAGAAGCACTTGTATGGACAGAGCTCGTAGCCGATTTTTGTGCAGAAGTTGTTGCCGATTTTTGGGCAGAAATTGCTGTTTTAATGGTTTGAGCTTTAAGAGCTTCAGCATCCATAATTCTTTGACATGAATGGTCAACAGCAACAACCGTGCAACAGCAAATAGCTGGCGAAGACATTTTAAGTGCTTTCTTTGACAGAACACATCGAAACGCTTGAACAGCTAAGTCTTTTTCATGAAAGTGCTTTGAGCACATACTTGCCGTTTTTGGCAATGGCTTGATGGTTGAAACATTTCCATGTTTCAACCATATTGGCCTTCTACAGTCCTTTGGTATAAGGAAGAAAGATATACGGCTCGGATAGGTCTTAAACTGACCACAGCCTTTGAAAACGCACTTCGACATATCTGTTCAGAAGTGAAAGGTATATTTCGAAGTATTTAATTAATAACAAATTACACAGAGTATTACAAATATAGTGAATATACACACTTAACTTCACCAAAATATCACCAGCTTATGATTCACTTATTACTTTTCACTATCACTTCACTCAAGTCGCGATAAGACACCTAACAAAATCGACTATTATTTCACGAAAATCTTGCTCTAACAATATCGAATTCGAATTCGTAACGCGAAATATAGATTTTAAATAAATTATTGAAATTGAAATTGAAATGCTGAAAAGAAAAAGAAATATTATGGATTAAATACTCTTACTCTCCAGTTTTTATCGTCTGCAAATTTTTGTCTCGTTGAAACTTATGAATTGTTTCAACAGTAAAACAACAAAACACAAAAACAGATCACTATTTTAATATTTTTTTTTTTCAATATGTTTTTACTTGAATAAACTTCTTTTATTCTGCAAAGTTGATTTAATTATTGTTCAAGGTATGGCTGATGCAGATGAAAGTTATTGTTTTTGACGCACTATCACTACACAACACTGTTTTTTTCGAACGTTTGTTGGTTTTTTTTTTATTAAACAATTTTTAATTGCTTTGGCAAAATTTGTTATGATTTTATCAGCTTAGAACTTATCCAATTGAAATCACAACGAATAATGTTCTTAACCCTCATTTACGAACAGCCAAAAGTCGTGTCCACCCGAACTGGGGTCCAAATGGACGATTTTTTCTTCGAAATTTTTTTGATTTCTGACTTATATTGTTCAGTTATAGTTCTTCTGGCTATTGTATGTATTGTTTCTAAGTATTTTATATAGCAGTGATAAAGAAATTTAAGCAGAGATGTCATTATGCATGTATGTAGGAGGTCATCAATAAAATTTTTCAATTTCAAAAACGATGGAAATTGCCTAACTTCGCAAATCTGGGATTAACGCTTATCCCTTTCGATATGTCTGTTTTACGTAATTACTGATTGTAAAATTCATCCACATCAATTGTTCCTGGCAGGTATGCCTATCTCAAAAAAAATAGTCATTAGTTCAGTTTGGTCAGGTCATCAAATAATTTTATGACCTCAAAAAGGACTGAATTCGCCATAATTCTCTGTAAGCCTTCACCAAATTCAGTTGTAACTGCCAAAAATAATATATGTACCTACATTCAATGATACATTGCACTCATTTATTCAACCGCACACAAAAAGCACACAAAAAAAGCCTACAAAAGAATTTCTTCTACTCCTTCACTACCTCATTGCAACCATACAGGTAATCCACACAAGTCAAGTCATATGATCATATCAGTTCATGACCTATATCAATAGCACACACACATCTTAACATGCTCTGTTGTCTTACCTCATGTCCGATGTCCCATACGATAGCCAAAATAAATGCTTACCTATGCTATGGAGAATGAAGGAATGAAAACCCATAAGACAACAATAAGTTGTCTTCTTTTGCTTCGCTATCTGCCATACTCCATTGAATACACATTTCGCATTTCGGCATTATACACAAGAAGAAGAAGAAGAATTGTATTCTTAAGCATTTTAACCTACTACTCCTCCGAATTTATAATAGCAAGAGAAATGGCAAGGGAAATCATTTCTCTTGTGATTTCCTGCTCTTAAGCCATTTTAGTAGCGTGATTCACCGTCTTTAAATGGCGCTAGTAAGGCCGAAGTGATAGTACTATAGATTCTATATACAATGCATGACCCTAGTTTCGTTAACTGAAATTAACGAAAACCACGATCATACTTACTTTGCGGTAGTTAATTGTTTGATGGGGTAACATAATTTTAATAATTTTTTGTAATTACAAAAATTACAGACGAGGAATTCCGAAAACAGCTTTATTGCAAAGACAAAAAAAAATTATTTCACTGCCCGTTTTCAAAAACTAAATCTAGGTTCGTATCAATTAACTATTTTATAATAGACAAAAACAATTTTAGTACAATAGTTTATTGAATTTTCTCCTCCAATTTCTTCTTCGTCGTCAGCTGTCTGTAGTTTCGAATGTTTTGTCAATTAGACTAAATAAATCATAATTTCCTAATTGGATGTTTTTTCAAAAGATTATTTTTATGTGTTAATTTTGTAATAGTTTTATTTTCCGTGTCATCTGATTGTAGTTTTAGCCTAATTAGAATAAGAAATTACAATTATTTTGGCATCATTTTTATATATGACTTATTCTACTGTTCCCAGTACGTATTTCAAAAAAAAAAATTTTTATGAGGGTTTTAACCCATTTTCTCAAAACAGAGCCAGAGACATGGATGAAATAGACACATCTTTAGACACATAACCGACAGTCTTTTAAATGCAAGCGAAATTGATTTCGTGGAACAGCATAAAAAACTTAAAGAATATCTCAAAACATTTCTTGAAAATCTAAACTCCGGTAGACATGATGATGTACCATCAACGCCCCACATCCGGCGAGCTAAGCCGCGCTCCATGCCAGTCTTCCCGGCGTGCATTACCTTTCTTTTCGAGGATGGCTTGCATTCACCGATCCCAAGTTAAGGATCGTCTCTTCATTCCAAGACAACATCTTTCACCGGCTGACTTTGGTTCTCCATTCGCATCGCCACTCAGCTGATTGTCTTTACAAGTATCATCTCCATGCAAGTTTCCCTGGAGACAATATTATTAATGATTTGAAAACATTGAATGAAAAATCAAAAGCTGACCTTGATCTAACATCATCATTACACATGTATGAAATTGCTCTCACTTTCAACCATGAAGGTCAAATACATGAGGAAACCTCAGAAGTCGGAAGGTCGGAACCCAAACGAACAAAACACAAAGGAATGCGGATAAAAGAATTGTGATCAACACTTGTAAGATCTCTTAACGGACTACGTACAGCTGGAGAATTGGCAGAACATGACTACGGAAAAATATATACATGCGCAGACAAAATGCAGAGAGAAGCTGCAATGTATTACGCAGACTTTGAATCACAAAAACTCCAGAATAAACAGATAAATAAATAAATTGATAAAGAAAGTCAATAAGGAAATGGTTAAGAAGTCTAAATCAATAAAAGAAAACACGATAAAATAATAAGGTGATGTAAAGTGATAAGTGATAAAAAAAAGTGAAAGAGTTATACTAATTCTTTCATTTTAATATGTAAATATTTTTATATATTACACTTCATTGTGTATATTTTTACCTATATTTAGTGCTTTTCGAATGCGTGTGTAAATTTGAACAATTTTGAACATTTCTTTTTTATTTGGTCATATTATCAAAATATCTATTTATTTACTTTTGTTTTTGGTTTTTTACTCATTCATGAGCAATATTCAATACATACATAGGTACCTTTTTTTTTATATTTTATTATGTGCAGTTTTTTGTGTGCTTGCTTTTATGTATTATTTTTAAATGCTTTGTTGATAAATAATTAAGAAAATTAAACGGCTCTTGCAATGGTGTATTTGTTTACTCCACGCCAACGAAACACCTTTGCGACACCTTTTTGAAAAATTTTATGGAAAAACATCTGGCCCAAACGCTTATCCTGGTGAAACTGGAAATGATATTAAAAACTGCCAGAATCTAAGAGTCGCTTATTACAAAATCATTGAAGTGAACTTACCTGAAATATCTTTGCAATGCTTGAGTTCTGACCAAAAATATTTCTATGAAATTTGTATGGCAATCAATAACAGCGATAAAGATGGTTCAATTTTTTCAAGAAATCCTGGAGCAATGGTCCATTCAAGATGGTTGACGACAGCTAACCGCATTTTAAGAGTCTACGTTTCCAAACAAGACCCAGACGAGCCATTACAACATATAATTCAATTTATTTGTAAAGTTTATGTAGTGATGCGGTTTGAGATTAAATCTAAGTCTTTATTTATATTCGGTGCGAAACTACTCCCATAAAGCCATTCAACTCACTATTTGCCAGAGGAACTGAAGAAGATAATAGACCCAGTTTTCGCTGGTAATAGATACTTCGGACACTTCGAAAACGCTTTGGTAGCCATGCTGCTGGATGATCGCCAACACATTCGAGAACTTGATGCTCGACGCATTATTAAAGCAAGAGTAACAACCAATAAAATAGGAAATCCAAAATAGTTTCAACTTCCAAAATTTAATTTCGAAGCTACTGAATACTTCGATATTATTGATTGGTGGCACATAGAGCAAGTTCGTTTAACTGAGCCTTCATTGGTAATGGATTTTACACAACAGAAGAGCTTTGGGATATTGTCAGTCAAAACGACAAAAGCAAATCAAATTTGTTGACAAGTTTCCCATGCTACATCCAAGCAGTTGAAAGGGCCGCCAAATTGGTCACCGAGGCTTCCCAAAAAGTTTGTGGATTCACCAACAGAGTCAGTTTGATAATTTGAAAAGAACTTCCAAATAATGAAACCAAAAAAGATTATTTTAAATGAATAAAAAAAAATTTTTTAATGAGATAGTCGATATTGTTTTTTTTTACTTTTAATATCTAAACTTTCCGGTCGAGCGGAACACAACTCTTTCTCACGGCCAACAAATTAAAATGAAGCGAAATAAAATTACAATTAAAATAAATAGAATAAATTTTTTCCAGAATAAAAAATTGGATTTATTTTTTTAGATCTAGAATTTTTTTTTTGAGCGCTTGTAGAGTTTATTTGAGTTTCAATGATTCATTAGTTATTAGTTAGTTAATTAGATTTTAATTAAGTAGAATTTTTGCTTTATTTATCTACACTAACATATTATAATATTATTTTACAATGTTGAGGAATATTCAAAAAAAAAAAATTGGTGTAGTATTAAAAAAAAAGTTTCAAAAAGCATTGCCCAATTTGTTCAAGTGTCTTGTGCACCTTTTAAATCCTTTTCGATCGGCTTGAAACTTTGTGTGCTTCATTAAATTCCATTTGGCACCCATTCCGTCTATGTAGATTCAAAAAAAAATTTTTTTCATTCCACTCTATAGCCTATATGTCTGCATGTCTGGTCAATGTACGTCTTCTCACAGTTCGAGCATTTGATTTCATAAATGCCACTACGTTCGCTCATCAGTACCGAAACTTTCGTCGAGCCGAGAAGTGTGCGAAGTTTGTTGTTATTGGTATATGCCATCATCTGCATATTGGCTAATTCGAACGAATGTTTTAAATGGTTTGTAATATTCAGTGCGAATGTCATAACGAAGTGATGTTTGCTAGTTGACTGTGTCGTTCGATTTTTTTCTGTATTAAGTTGTGAAATGGTCATTTCTAATTCGTCCTGAAGTTTTTCGTACTATATGTTCTATATGGTAAACAGGGGCACATTCACTATCGGGGAACATTCGTCAAAGCTTTTTTCGACTGGATGCTTGCTGAATTAAGAAATAAAAATTGCGTTGAATGCATCCATTATTGAACTCACGAACGCATTCCTAGTTTGACATTAATAGTCTCGCATTCAAGAAAGTTGTGTGCAGTTTTGTTTTTTCCCGCTCTCCGTTGCTACTTTGGATAATTGGTAAGTAGTGATTTTCTAAGTAAAAAAATTTATATAAGGAATGCAGATTTCATTCATTATAAAGACAAGAAAAATAAATCACGCAAAGCCATTACAGTTATTCCACCAAGCGATATTCTTGTTGACAAGCTTTTGGAAAAAGTCCTATATCACTCCGGTTTTTAAAAAGGGTGATAAGATAGAAATAAAAAAACTACATGCCTACATATATCCAAACTGTCTTGCATCCCCAAACTCTTTGAGCAAAATGTTTGTGACAGCCTCTCATTTTTTAGAAAAAAATCCAATGCCCTCGAAAATGGGCCTGAGCTCGACTGTATTTACACTGATTTTTCCAAAGCATTCGAACAACTTTTTTAAAATTTATTTTATTTATTCGACCAACTCTCTCATGATGTTATATTATATAAGCTCAAATCTTTGGAATTTCCTACAATATTTATTGCATGGATTTGCTCTTATCTCGAAAATAGAACGTACCAAGTAAAATTTCGTAACAGCTTTTCGAATCCCTTCAATGCTCTGTCGGGTGTACCACCTTGGGCCTTTACTTTTCATTGTTGCCATCAATGACGTACGAGAACCGTTTTTTTTTTTTTTTTTTTTTTTTTTTTTTTTTTTTTTTTTTTTTTTAATTAAATAGGGTGAAGGTGAAAATTACCTTTACAAGTTTACAAGCACGTCGACCTGTAAGATCTTTTGTGCTGTTCCCTTAGGTTTAAAAACACGTAGTGTATAGGTTTGTTCATTCGAAGCTGAGGCAGTGTTGGCATTAATCGATTAATTTTTTAATCAATTAATTAATTTGATTAAATTTAATCTGATTATTTTAATCATGATTAAAAAATTAATCTTAATCATGATTAATGTTATTAATCATATCATTAATCACAAATCGATTAACTCGATTAACCTAATAAATCCATGAATCCAATTCAACGTACCCGTAACAATGAAGAAAAATTATAGCACAGATTTCTTAAAACATTTTTATTATATTCCAACTTTCAAATCAAATCAAACACACTGAATTCTTTTTTGTTTCAATGTGAGCACTGTTAGCTTTCTTCGTAAAAACGCAAGCCTTTTTTTACTTTTATGATCACTTGTGCAGGTGAAATGAAGATGAAGGTCAAGTACAAAAAAATTTGATAAATTCTGTCCGCTATTTTACATTTTGTTTGGACATTGCAATGAGCAACCAACGCTTACATATTTTTTAAAGAAATAGATACTATATTCCAACAACAACAACAAAAAAAACTGAATACTTATGCTGGCCGTTAAAGAAAAGAAAAATAATTAATAGTTAATCAAGTAATCAAATTAGTAATCAGATTAATGATTATGATTAAAAATCATAATCATTCTAATTTGATTATGATTAATTAATCAATAGTCAAATTTTTGATTATGATTATTAATCATTAATTTTAATCATTAATCAGATTAATTTTGGGCCAACACTGAGCTGAGGTCATGTAAGAACCTAAGAATCTTCGAGGAAGAGGTGTTTCTGATATCAAGGGGACAGGGGAACCCTTTATTGAATATTTTAAGCCTGGATCTAGCTAAGGCAGGGCATTCGCATAAAATGTGTTCAGCTGTTTCTATGTCTTCAAGACAGAGACGACAGGTGTCATCTTGGCTGATGCCCATGTTTTTAAGATGATTACTTGAGAGAGCAGTGTCCAGTGAAGAAGTCCGTAAGTAACTTTGCGTCACGTTTGCTCATGTCAAGAATTTCTTTCATACGTTTGTGGGATAAGTCAATGAATAGTTTTGACTGACGATGGCCATTTGAGTTGTTCCAGGTGCTGATCATGTTCTGTCGTTCCCAGGTAGTTAATTCGTTTTTTCGAGAACCTAGTAATGCTATGTATTTAATGTCTGGTTATTCATTATGTAGTGTCTCAAGTTTTCGTGACCTAGCTGTTTACTTCAATGTTAACCTTGAATTTAGTGAGCACATAAGCTCAATTGTAAGGAAAGCAAATTCTATGCTAGGTTTCATAAAGAGGTGGTCAAAAGAATTTGATGATCCTTATGTAACATTATCTTTGTATAACTGTTATTTCCGCCCTCATCTCTAGTACGCCTCACAAGTTTGGTCTCCCCTATATGAAATTCATAAACATCGTATTGAGGCATACAACACAAATTTATACGTTCTGCTTTGAAGGGTCTCTTTTGGGAAGATCCGTTCAATCTACCTCCTTATGAACATCAAATTCAACTTTTGCAATTACAAACCCTTAGTCAAAGACGTGTCAACAATGACCTAATATTTTTCCATCAGCTTATGACTGGCTTTATTGATGCTCCCTACTTGCTCTCGTCCATAAGTTTTAACTACCGCGGAGGATCTCACCACTTGCGTAATTTAGAGTTGATTCATATCCACCATCATAGAACCAACTACGGCATGCATGAGCCGCTATCGCGCATGAGAAGTTAAACAATTCTAATTCCCTACTTATAGATTTCAACGTTAATAAAAACTGTCTTAAACTAAAATTTAAAACCAGTGCTCCACATGCATGATTTTTGTTCAACGTTTCTTAGTTTATATGTCCATGAAAGTATTCGTAGCTTCTGTTTTATTTTATTTCTTGTAGTTTATTTAATTATTATTGTAATTCATGTTAGGTGTTCTATATTGTATGTCACTGTTTGTATTTTTTTTTTTTTTTTCATATATATATTTCTTATACGTTCTCTTTGTGCTGGTGTTGGTGTTTTCTAAGCTCTTACACTTGCATTTATGATGAAGAGCGTAGATAAGTACGTACAAATGAGCTTGCTCTAAGCTTCGTGCGACTTAGTCCCTGAGATGCAAAAAAAAAGACTCCAAGTCCACGTTTACTTTTGATCGGTCATTTGGACTCGCCTCTCAATTAATAAGTAAAGATACCGTCCGATTGAGATAGAAATTAAAAATACATACATACATGAAGTTAAAATTAAATTAAAACCCGTTTTTTTTTATTTACAAAATACAAAAATATGTTACCTGTTTGACACTCCCCATCTTTTAAAATCTTTCTGGCGCAATTTCATGAAATATGACATTGTTACACATAGTTACGATAAAGCATCTTATAGACGTTGTTAGTTTCTTTTTACGAGCAAAGAATCTCGACACAGAATGGCTCCAAAGTTGACAGATGAGCATATTTTCCCTAATAATTTCCAAAAGATGCGATCGGCTGGTATTTACACTTTCGCCAGTATAGGTGCTACTTCTTCAACTGCAATAAAGACGGCAGAAATAATTTAAAAATTTGATAAATTGTTTGATTTGTTTAATTCATCACAATTTAGAGCAAAAGCATCCAGAAGGCCATTTTTTGCGAACAAGGAGCAAGTTGATTTTTTGAATGAAATTAAAGTTTTTCTGAAAATATCTAATTTTTTTAAAACTCATTAAATGTTTCCAAAAAATGCGATTCATAAAAGGATGGCAACAGAATATATTTGCATTAATTGATTTATTTCAAGAACTAAAAGTGGATGACGTGAAATTTCTTCTTACAAGAAATCTCAATCAAGATTGTTTAGAGAACACATTTGCTTTTCTATACGCAATCGAGAAGGAAAGATGGAAATAAGTTGCTCATACCATCTCAATTCACATGTGCATTCAAAAGGTTTTTGTGGCCAAATACATGGAGGATATTACCCATGGAAACTGTTAACCAACTATACCTTTGAAATTTCCAGATGTTGATGTGCAACTGCCAATTGAACAAAAGAATAAAGTAATATCCATTTTCGAAATCGAATCTGATTGTAAGACTGAGAATTTCGGCAGTAAAAAGTCTCTTTATTATTTTGCGGTTTATGTTTTTAAAAAATACCGTCAAAAGCATAAGTGTGAAGTGGAAATAAATGAACAACCTAGTATTTCCTCCATTTTCACTGATTTTAAGGAATATGAAGGTGCAAAATTGACACCACCTACACAAGATTTATTAAATGCGTTAGAGAACCTTGAACAAAAATTTATTTCAAACTTTCCAAATCTGTATTCTTTGAATAATTTTGAAATGAAAATGTTTGATGTTCTAAATAGTGAATTCAATTACAATTGTTGTAAAAATCAAAACAAAGAATTTATTATAAAGTTTTATATACGAGTACGAGTTTACAATATTCTCAAAACCTTTAACACTAATACGAAGAAATAAAGCAACAAACAAAAATACCTTAGTGTAACACACATGTGATACTTTGATGCGGAAGCAAAGGGAGGGGAAAAGGAATTAGGATTGAATTAGGATAGGAATTTGGATAGTGATAATCCCAATAAAATGATTAATTGGCGAGATTGTTTTCGTTTATTTTAAGTTTTCTTTTATTTATTACTTTTTCTTTTCTTTTGTTTCGCTTAAAATATTACAAATTTTGCTTGAGAAAATATATATACATGTGCGGGGAAGCCGCCAAAGGAAAACTAGCAAAGGAAAATTAGACGTCCGTCTGGGTTGAAAGCCAAAAAGTAAGAGAGAGTAAAACCCCATGTCATGGCTGACGTTTCTTGGTAGGCCGGCAGTGTCCACACCATCGCGAAGTTAGGTGCGGTTGAGTATGTATCACTCACTCCAGCACCAGAGATGTGCAAGGAGGAGTGGTACATACTAGTGAACCGTAGATGGCGTGAACATTACCGGCCCCCTTGGCATATAGTGCCAAAAGAAATTTATATGTACTTCTAAAAATTATACAATTTTAAGATATAATAATAATTAATTAATCAATTCAATGGTTATGAAATACAAAATGGTGGTAGAACAATGATCTGATTTCATTTGATTTCTTATTATGTTCTAAGTTGTGTACTCAGTTGTGTTCTAAGTTTTGTACTCCGTTGTTTTCTAAGTTTTGTACTCAGTTGTTTGTGCGGTTTTAGAGGTAAAAAAAAAAACAAAGTTTAAATTGAGTTTAAAGATACTTCATCTAAAATATATATAAGTTTATAGATACTTCATCTAAAATATGACTGTATTGAATTACGACAATTCATTTGTTCCTTGGTTCAATCATTTATAGGCAAACGACAAAGTTTGACTATTGGGCGAGTAAATTCACCAAATCGCGTTTTTATTGTTGCCACCCGCACTCTACCATCTGGACCAGGAAATACTTTAATGATACGACCCATACACCAATCAGTGGATGGAAGGTTTTCCTTTTTAATTAAAACAAAATCACCGATTTTAAAATCTTCAGTAGAGTAATGCCATTTTGTTCGTTTATGAAGCTCTTTGATATATTCTTCCTTCCAACGTTTGCTGAATTCATGCTGAATTGATTTGAGCTTTTCCCAGCGGTTTATAAGTGAAAGAGATTTTTCTTCTGGCAACAGTTCAGGAAAAGTTAAAAGTGGAGTTCCTGTCAGGAAATGACCTGGGGTTAACGCTAATAAGTCGGTAGGTGCATTCGACATAGGACATAAAGGTCGCGAGTTTAAGCACGCCTCTATGCGAGCTAATAGTGTAGCGAATTCTTCGAAAGAAAAATGAGTATGAAGTCCGATTTTACGAAAGTGAGTTTTGAAACTCTTTACCCCGGCTTCCCAGAGCCCACCCATATGGGGAGCACCTGGGGGAATGAAATTCCAGTTCAAGCCTTGAATCCCATATTTAGCTAAAGTTAATTCTGGAAATGAAGAATGAAGCTTTTTAAACTCATTTTTTAACGCCGTGTCAGCACCAACGAAATTGGTTCCATGGTCTGAATATACAGAATGCGGAAGACCCCGCCTTGCAACAAACCGAGCAAAGGCAGCTAGGAAAACTGCCGATGACAAATCGCTGGCGGCTTCCAGATGTATGGCTTTCGTTGAAAAGCATACGAAGAGGCATGCATAGCCCTTTGTCAAACGACAATTTCTACCCGTGAAGCTTTTGATTGTGAAAGGTCCCGCGAAATCTATTCCGGTATGAGTAAAAGGAGGAGAGTAATTACAACGTTCATCAGGAAGAGCTGCCATCAATTGTTGACCTAACTGTTTTCTGTGGATCGCACAGGTTTTGCACTTATAAATATGAGATTTTACAAGAATTTTAACTTTCGGTATCCAATAAGCTTGACGAATCATCCGTATCATTAAGGCGTTTCCACCATGAAGTGTAAGTTCATGAATGAAATCAACTAAAAGTTGGGTAAATTTTGCTCCGTAAGGCAAGATGATAGGATGGCGTTCACTGTAAGAGAGATTTGCATTTGATAATCGTCCGTGAACTCGTAGAATTTGGTTGGAATCCAAAGTAGGATTCAAAGATAAAATTGGGCTTTTTGAACTGATACTGCGGTTTGTAGACAGAGCTTTGAATTCTTCGAAGAAAAAGGATTGCTGACATTGACCTATTAGACGTTGTTGAACGAATTGAATTTCTGGTTGAGTAATACGAATGGAATCAAACGAAATTGGTTTGAATTTCTTCGGTAATTTTATGCGAATGTAACGATAAACATATGAGAGAACTCTCAATGCTCGTGGTAACGACGAAAATCTCGACAAGATATCGATTTCGCTAAAGGCAGTAAACGTCAAAATTGTTTGCGGAGGAAGAGAAATGAGGCGATGCTGAACGAATTGAATTTCAGGAAGAGTGATACGGCATGAATTATAAAAAATTGGATCAAATTTCTTTGGAAACCTTTTACGAAGAAATCGATAGACATAAGATAGGATTCTTAAGGAACGTGGTAAACACGGAATTCTGGATAAAATCTCGTTAGAAGTGATTAAAGTAGCAAGCGTCAAGACTGGTTTCGCCTCCAAGACCTCGCTTTTCGGTTCAAGGGGAAGGCTTGCCGGCCATTGCGATTGAGGCTCGCTTATCCAGGAAGGGCCTTTCCACCAAAGATCACTATCTTTTAAAACCGATGGAGTGAGACCCCGAGTAGCGAGATCCGCAGGATTATCGCCAGATCTAACATGATTCCAGTTCCTGTTGCCAACATTTTCGATGATTTCGCTTGTTCGATTTGCGATGAAAGTTTTCCAAGTCCCTGGATGTTTTCTGAGCCATGCTAGGACCACAGAAGAGTCGGACCAGAGAAATATTTGATAAGATTCGACTGGTATTTGCGGAAGATAGGTTTTAACAAGTCTCGAAAGAAGAAGAGCCCCACAGAGTTCTAATCGAGGTAGTGAAATAGATTTTATTGGCGCGACTTTGGACTTTGCGCAAACTAGATGTGAACGTATGCTTCCATCATTGTGCTGAACTCGTACGTAAAGACAAGCGGCATATGCTTGTTCCGAAGAATCGCAAAACCCATGGAACTGAACATCTCCAGAAGGAGTGTATTCCGTCCATCTTGGTATTTGAATCAACTGGATTTCATTGAACGACTCTACAAAGGCTTTCCACTTGAGAAAAGTATTGGACTTTAGGAGCTCATCCCATTCAGTTTCTTCTATCCAGATTTGCTGCATAAGAATTTTTGCGGTAACTATAATCGGGGCTAACCAGCCCGCAGGATCAAAAAGCTTGGATATTTCGGAAAAAACTTCACGTTTGGTAGGAGTCGTAGAAAATCTGATAGGCTGAGTGGTGAAGTAGAAAAAGTCGTCTTTAGCGTTCCAACGAATCCCTAAAGTTTTCGTGGTGCTGTCAGAGTCAATTTTTAAAAAGTTTTCGTTTAGAACGTGATCAGAAGGGAGATGATCTAATAGAAAAGATGAATTCGAAGTCCACTTACGAAGTGGGAAGCCAGCAGAGTTGAGTGCTTCAATAACTTCGAGTTGGATACTTTTCGCCGTTTGAAGATCATGCGCACCAGAAAGCAAATCATCAACGTAAAAGTCGGATTCAATGACTTTTGCTGCAAGTGGATATTTAAGCTGAACATCCTTTGAAAGTTGCTTGAGTGTTCTGATAGCTAAGTATGGAGCACAATTCACCCCAAAGGTTACAGTAAGAAGCTCGTAATCTACAATATTTTCTACTGGTGACGTTCTATATAAAATTCGTTGAAATTTTGTTTGATCGGGGTGTACCAAAATCTGCCGGTACATCTTTTCGATGTCGGCGTTGAAGGCATATTTGAAAAATCTCCATTTGAGTAATAGTGAAGGTAAATCACTTTGGAGAGTAGGTCCTGCATAAAGACAGTCATTGAGACTCCTACCAGTAGACGTGGAGCTAGAAGCGTTAAACACTACTCTTACCTTGGTAGTGTGGCTCTCGGGCTTGAGCACTGCATGGTGTGGCAGATAATAAGAAAGAACATTACTGCTATTATGCTTTTCATGAAACGTTAATTTGCGCATATGATTGAGCGTTAGGTATTCGGTAAGCACCTGAGAATATTTATTTTGAAGATCTGGTTTATTTTGAAGATTGTGTTCTGTGCGACAGAATTGTTGAAATGCAATATTTCTCGAGTTCCCTAATTGAGACGGTTCAAAGTCAGGCTTAAAAGGTAAGCTGACCACATATCTTCCATCGGGAAGTCTAAACGTAGTGTTTTCATAAAGGTGTTCACAGTATTTATCGGATTCCGAAGCAAAATGTTTTCGTTCAGAAAGCTCTTCCCCCTCAAAAAACTTTTTGATGCTTTCAGTAAGGGATTCATTCTCCGTTATACTCGTGGAAAAACTTTGGACTGTGGTAGGAATTGGTCCGGAAAGGATCCAACCGAAAACGGTTTTTTGAGCTAAAAGTGACTTCGAAATCTGTTTAACACCAGCGCGTATAATGCTCGGATAAAGATCTGCTCCGATAAGCAAATTAACTTGAGAAGAATAATTGAAGTTTGGATCTGCTAAACAAATTCCTTCTAAATCATGAGAATCCATTAAAGAAAATGATATACTGGGTAAGTTATTTGTAAGTTTTTTAAGAATAAGTGCATTCGTTGTTATTAGTTCGCTTGGATCTTCACTATTGATAATTGAAATGAGGCATTTTTTACTAGATTTGGCTGTTTGAGCACCACTAACTCCTAAAATCGAAATGTCCGAATCTTTAGTTGGCAAGTTTAGACGCTGTTGAGTTGCTTCCGTGATAATAGAAGACTCAGAACCGGGGTCAATTAAGGCTCTTATACGATGAATACCATCTTGCCCGCGGATATCAACTAAAGCCGTCGCAAGTAAAACTCTTCGATGAGCTTTGACAAAAAAATTTTGTTGTTTTTCTTGTGGGGTATCGGAAGATGAAATGGACTGTATGTGTGGAGTTGAATTATGATCGGAGGTATTTGCGACGTCAGCATTGCGATCCAAATTAAGGAAATGAGAGTGCGAGGTACTTGATGAGTCATTGTGAGGTATAAAAGGTTGCGAATTTTTGTTTAAATTACTTGAATTGGCCTGAGAATTGTTTGCTATGTGAAGTAAGGAGTGGTGTCGTCGATTACATGTATTGCAAGTGTATTTGCTAGCACAATTATTGAGAACATGATTTAGTGACAGGCAGTTTATACACATTTTGTTTTTTCTTATAAGTTCAATTCTCTCTAGTACTGGCAATTTTAAGAATTGTGGACATTGACGGATATAATGCTTCCCAGAGCACGCTTTGCATACAAATTCTTGTGCCTTTGTGTGGAAAAGATTAACATGTTTCGGATGTTGAGAATAGGACTTAACTGGTGCATGACTATGTTGTCTTGATGCCATTCTAGATTTGTCGGATGAAGTTTGCGATGAAGTGGTATCAGAAATAGATTCCAAAACTTGAAAACGGTTGCTCAAAAACTTATCCATTTCTTCCCATCTAGGAATTTCTGTAGGATTGGAAAGTGACTGTTCCCATAAAGCGAGTGTGGTGGGGGGCAATCGATTAGCGCAAGCAAAGATAAGAATTGGATCCCAATTTTTAGTGCATACATCTTGTGCATGAAGTTCTGACCTACAATCATTTATGCTTCTTTGAAGAGTCTTAATGGCAGAAGAAACTTCATCCTTAAAACTAGGAAGGTTGAATAAAATTTTTATTTGGTTATTAACCAAAATTCTCTTGTTTTCGTACTGTGTCCGAAGTGCTTCCCAAGCTAGCTCAAAACTTGCATTGGTTAAGGGAAATTTACTAACGATGTCATGAGCTTCATCACTTGTCTTCGCTCTCAAATGGAATAATTTTTCGACAGCACTCAACTTTGGGTGATCATAGTATACGGCTTTAAACATGTCACGGAACGACGGCCATGAAACATAACCTCCTTTGAATACCTGTGTATCACAGGGAGGTAACTTTAAATAGTGCGAAAAGGACGACTTTTCCACTAAAGAAACATTAGAAGAACTCGAAGATGTCAAAGGTGTTTTGAACTCTTCCTTCTGTAGATTTACTTGGATTTCTAAAAACAGACCTAAGCACGATATATAAGTTTCATTAGAACTTGAGTATTTCCTTTCAAGTGTTTCTATATCTGCTCTATCCTCTGATGGAGAGCGAAGGCATTTGGTATAGTTAGACTTTGTCTCAGACCACAAACTTTTTAGCTCCTCTTTACGAGCTTCTATTGTAGCTAGAGTATGGTTTTTGACTGGGATCTCCTTTGCATTAGAAAAATATTTGACCAACTGGTCAGCGGAAAGAATAAAATCGTCTAATAAAGACATTTTAGATCGAAGTTATAAATTATTTCAAAACGATTCAATTTGAAAATGCGTTCTGCAAAGGCAGTAAATTGAAATATTTATTTCAAATTAATTTCCCAAAAAACCTTGGAATAATTTTAAAAACCAACCACAAAAAGGCAACGAATTAAATAATTTCCTACCCCAGAACGAATAGCAGTGGCAACACTCTTTTCATGAACAAAGTTCCAAACCAATTGAGACGAAATAAATTGAACCAGCGAAAAAATGACACTATGGATGTGTAAGCAGGGTTGTGCAACATAGGCACCAATGCATTTAAATATTGATTTTTTTTTTTTTTGTAAAAACAATTGAAAAAACTTTAAATTTATTTTTCTTCTAACCACCAAACGCACACACAACTGTTTAATAGAATATGAGATAAAGTATATATAATTTTTTTTTTTTTTTTTTTTTTTTTAGTACTCTAATGTATAAAATGATTACGAATGAAATCAATGAAAAGAGATCAAAATTCTTACCCCAATACAATTTTGTCGTTTCTTGTTCTTTTCCAAAAAGGCTATGTTGGTATGTGATGGTGATGTGCTGCTGGTTGCTGGAACTGTGAGTGTTGATCGATGGATGTATGTCTGTTGATGACGACAATGTGATGGCGGCGATGAATGTGACGATGTTGCAGTCGTAGAACTGCGGTATGTAAATACCAATCTCTCAAGTCGAAGAAGAACCGCTGTAGACTCGTCGTCTATGGGTTCAGATGACGACGCAAAATGTTGGAGGATTGTGACGATGATGATGAAGATTTGATAATGACGACGACGATGGCGGCGTTGACAGTGGTTTCCTCTAGCGATCGTAGAACCGCTGTAAACTCGTCGTCTATGGTGACGATGACGACGGAACTGGTGGAGGTTTATGACGATGATGATGGAGCCAAAAAATCGATGATTATTTGTGGCTCGATGTGGGCAACGCAAATTGGCGGTCGTCAATGGGACGACGCGACGATGGCGACGATGACGACGGTATGTCGAAGGTATTTCCTTTTAGTGGCCACCGACGATGACGACGTAGATCGTCAAGACGACGACAATGGAGCCAAAAAAACTCGTCCAAAATGGCGATGATGACGACGGTATGTCGAAAGTATTTCCCTTTTTTTTTTTTTTAGCGGCCACCGACGATGACGACGTAGATCGTCAAGACGACGACAATGGAGCCAAAAAAAAAAAACTCGTCCAAAATGGCGGTCGTCAATGGGACGACGCGACGATGGCGACGGTATGTCGAAGGTATTTCCTTTTAGCGGCCACCGACGATGACGACGTAGATCGTCAAGACGACGACAATGGAGCCAAAAAAACTCGTCCAAAATGGCGGTCGTCAATGGGACGACGCGACGATGGCGACGGTATGTCGAATGTATTTTCCCTTTTTAGCGGCCAAAAGAAAACTTGGGCACGCACTTTCCAACGACGGTGACGACGTAGATCGTCAAGACGACGACGATGGAGCAAAAAAAATAAACTCGATGATTATTTTGCTCGATGCGGGCACGCAACTGTCCAAAATGGCGGTCGTCAATGGGACGACGCGACAATGGCGACGATGACGAAAGTATTTTCTTTTTAGCGGCCAAAAGAAAACTTGGGCACGCACTTTCCAACGACGATGACGACGTAGATCGTCAAGACGACGATGGAGCAAAAAAAAACTCGATGATTATTTTGCAACAACGCAATTGTCCAAAATGGCGGTCGTCAATGGGACGACGCGACGATGGCGACGATGACGACGGTATGTTGAAAGTATTAAGCACTTTCCAACGACGATGACGACGTAGATCGTCAAGACGACGAAGATGGCGAAATGTTGCTCGCTGAATGTTGCAATCATCCGGCTCGAAGGACCAAATGATAATCCCAATAAAATGATTAATTGGCGAGATTGTTTTCGTTTATTTTAAGTTTTCTTTTATTTATTACTTTTTCTTTTCTTTTGTTTCGCTTAAAATATTACAAATTTTGCTTGAGAAAATATATATACATGTGCGGGGAAGCCGCCAAAGGAAAACTAGCAAAGTAAAATTAGACGTCCGTCTGGGTTGAAAGCCAAAAAGTAAGAGAGAGTAAAACCCCATGTCATGGCTGACGTTTCTTGGTAGGCCGGCAGTGTCCACACCATCGCGAAGTTAGGTGCGGTTGAGTATGTATCACTCACTCCAGCACCAGAGATGTGCAAGGAGGAGTGGTACATACTAGTGAACCGTAGATGGCGTGAACAGATAGTGTAAGGTAGGGATTAGGATAAGGTAGGATTTAGGAATCGAACATACTCGGGAAACGGAAAAGGGAACAACCAGACAAAAAAACTAGGAAACGGAAAAAGGAAAGGGACCAAAACAAGGATGGGAAAGGTAGGTATGTCCGATAGGAGAGGAAATTATGGGAAGCGAACGAATGCACTGAGAGGAGACCTGGCACGCTTGCGGAGTGCGGCTTAGCTCGCCGGATGAGGGTGGGTCTTGCCTCCTCTGCTGCACCTCGCCTCGCAACAAAAACATAAATCGTGCCTAAAACTGATACCACCACTAAAACAACACAAAGTACCCCTCACGTTGGGCCCTGCTGCTGGTAGTGCAGGGTGGCCTGTTCCCATCCTCAACCTCGAATCCAATCGGCCTTATCGTTTGGATTCCCCTTGAAAATCAAACTGTCAGAACTCAAACACCATCACACCTCACTACATCACCGCCCGCTCACACCCCACTAAAAATGGAATCTACCACGCCATCGTAATTAATAAAATCAGACCGTTTTCAACCAAGGTTTGGCGTGATTAACATTTTTATTTAATAAAATGAAACACTAGACAAAATAACCCTAAACGTAACCAAAAAAAAATCATAAAAGCATTAAAAAACAAAAAAAAAATCAAACTAAACAATATTAAAATTGAACAATAAAACTAAAATCAAACTAACTACAAAAGAAATAAATTAACAAAAAAAGGAAAAATGAAAATGAAAAAAAAATTTAAAAATGTAACCTTAAAACTAACCTACTATCTTTCTGTATATATATTGTTTTTGTGTTTTCATGTTTTTTGTTGTTTTTGTGTTTTTATAATTTTATGTTGTTTTTGTATTTAAAAAATAATTTTTTTTTGTATTTGTATTTTAAAAATTTTATGTTGTTTTGGTATTTTTGAAATTTTATGTTGTGGTTTTGGTATTTTTATATGTTCTGTGGTTCTTGTGTTTCTATGTTTTAATTTATTTTTAACAATTTTTTTTTTCTTTCTCGGTTTAGGGAAACCATCAACTACACTGAAACCCGACTTTTCCCACCCTGGCTACTTGGGGATTGATCGCACCCCGACTAACCGAACCTAACTATAAGGAGCTCCCTGTAGTCAACTTTTAGCCGCTATGTTACCGGCTATAATAATAAAAATGCAGCCTCCACAGGAAAAATCCGGCTTAGTAGCGGCCCCCTTACTTTTTGCTATCGGACAGCAATCGGCTGACCCACAAATCGCACACACACACACACACACACACAGGAAAAACCAAAAGAAACAAAATTAACTAAGAAAATGAATTTAGAAAAATTATAAAAAAAACGAATAAAATAAACAGTAAATAAAAAAAAACAATAAAAAAAAATCACGCCAAAATATAAACTTATAACTAATACAGCGAACAGCAATTGGATTTTGTATATTGGGCCACTAGGGCGCTCCGCAACCTTGGCCGCCGGTGACGTCCAAGCCTTACGGTTTGGTTGGCTTCACTTGGTAGTACGTATGTATATTGTATATACTCTCCTTGTTACGTGTATATTGGTTTTTTTTTAAATTTTGTTGCTTCTTTGCGTGAATCTTGTACTTCGTTAATTTCCAAATTTGCTTGTTGAAGGATTATTGTTCGTCTGTCAACCCCCTTTTTGTACCGATTGTATGTACTTCAACCCCACTTCATATAAAAAAAAAACACTGTTACTCCCACGGGCCGCAATTCTTCCAGTTTTTTTTTTTTTTTTTTTTTGTTGGCTGTCTTTTATCTGTGTTTTATTGTCTTCTTATTGAGTAGTTTTGAACCTTCCAGGGGTACCAAAAAACGATGGGCGGCCACGACTATTGCCTTGTCGTAGACCGCCAGAGGGTAGATCTACAACATTTAAATAAACATTTATATCACTCTATCACAAATCTACCATACAAAAAAAGGAAATACTCTAACAAAAATATAATTTAACGAACACTTTTATTACACTCACCAGACAAACTTGGTTATATATATATATATATATATATATATATATATATACAGGGTGTCCCGTAATTCGTCTTACATACTTTGGGATATGATTCTTGGTCATATTCTAAGAAAAAAATTGTTCTACAGTAAAGTCCGTTTCTCAAGTTTGACATCACTTTTTAACACCTAACCTGTGTTAAATTCGATATCTCTGTCAATACAGATGATAGAGACCTTATCTTAGACTTAAGTTTTTGTAGAAATAACAATCTTTAAGACTGTATTTAAGTTGAGCTTTCATAGGTTAAGGGTTGCCAGATTTTCAATTTTAAGTGGTGTCCAAATTTTCTTCCCCAAACAAAGTTTTGACTTTGAGGTCATTTTTTCGCAGAAAATACCTGATAAACATAGAGTTTCTTTATTTTTTACAGATGAACAAAACAATAATAAAAAAACACTTAGTAATAAGTGCACTCAAAAACCCATACATTTTATGATACTTGGAAAAAACTAAAACAGGTAAAAATTCTAATTTTGTCTTTTTTACGTTTTTTTATTGCAACAATTTGCAAAGGGAGCAGTTTTCCAAGAATTGATTCTTTTAAGACAATTTTTATGACTTTGCACTGATGAAATGGGTTGAAAGTGTATTTGACCTGCTACCAAAACACTAATTGACTTACCTCTTCTCAGGGAAATTTTTGGGGCATGAATATTCAATGGGTCGTATAAAAGGATAAGAAAACAAATTTGTTCATCAGTTTATCAAAACAAGTCACGATTGCAGTTTGACCAGTGAATTTTTTGAAATGCCTTCATTTACGAAAGAAGAATACGCAGACATTTTATTCGTATACGTGTTTTGCAATGGAAATTCAAGAAGAGCACAACGAAGATACCAGGAACTTTATCCCAACAGACGACTTCCTTCTCCATATGTTTTTGGAAATACCTTTCGTAGGCTTCGAGAAACTGGATCAGTATTAACTGAAAGACCTAACGCAGGAGCTGGAGTCATAAGAAGAGTTTCGGTTGATGAAAGAATACTGGCAGCTGTTGAAATCGATCCTTCCACTAGCATAAGACGCTTGGCTCTACAGTATAATTTTTCCAGACAAAGAATCTCCAGAATACTGCATGGCGAAAATATGCATCCATATCACCATACACCTGTACAGGAACTACTTCCGAATGATTTTGTAATGAGAATCGAATTTTGTAACTGGTTGCTAGAGAGAAGCTTGGATGACAACCACTTTATAAACAGAATTCTTTGGACAGACGAATCCCAGTTCACAATAGACGGTATCACGAATTTTCATAACCTAAATACATGGGCCTCAAGCAATCCACATTCAAGACGGCAAAGATCGTTTCAGCGCAGATTTTGTGTCAATATGTGGGCAGGTGTAATTGGTAATAGATTAATCGGACCTTTCAAATTTCCACCCCGACTTAATTCTACAAATTACCTGGAGTTTTTACAAAATGATCTACCAGGCCTATTGGAGGATGTTCCACTGCATCAGCGAGTTTCATCATATTTCCAACAAGATGATGCTCCCGCCCACTATGGTCGTGAAGTTAAGGATTGGCTGGATGAAAAATACGGTGGTAGATGGATAGGCAGAAATGGACCAATTCACTGGCCTGCAAGATCTCTCGATCTCACTGTACTGGATTTTTTTATATGGGGACGAATGAAAGAAATTGTTTACTCTTCTGAAATAACAACTTTAACCGAATTAGAACAACGTATTTCCGAAGGATCACTACAAGTAAGACAAGAGCTATCGAGAGCAAACATCCACAATGAAATCCAAAAAAATATATATATGTAAAACCCTGTTGGCGGTCTGGAAAATTTAATTTTTGCGTAATTTTCGAAAAATTTGTTTCGCCATTTTGTTTTTCGAAGTTGGAAAAATTCCTAAAAAAAAGTAGAACTTTTTCCGATGAGAAAAAAATCGTGACCGGATTGTTTTTCTTCGTTTTATTTTCCTTTTCAGATGCAGTGGAGTGGACTTCGAATAACAGAACAAAAAGGTAAACAACAATAGGTAAGTACGATATGTACATACATACATGCATACATTTCTATGAACGCCAAAATCATAATCATAGAGATTGTGTTTTAATCTTTATTTTTTTCTTTATTTCGCAGGTATCTGTAACAATTTTATCAAATAAGTCAGAGGCCATATGTACGCATGTATTTGAATACGTTAAAAACAAAATTGTGGATTTGAGACCACTGTCTTTTACTACGGATTATGAGACGGCCCTCCGTAATGGTCTCAAAAATGTATATCCGAACGCGAAACTAACCGGGTGTTGGTTGGTGTTGTTGCCAGTAAAATTCCTAATTTTATGATAACAATGCAAAAGAATAATAAATTTTACAGACTTTTTCGTAAATTCCTTATCTTGCCTCTCCTTAGCCCGAAAGATTTACTGACGGGGTATGAGATTTTGAAAGATGAAGCTCTAAACGGAACGGAAAATGCAATTTTCCAGCCTTTTTTTGACGTATTTTGAAAAGCAATGGCTCAGAAAGGTATGTAAAAATGTGTATATATATTGCTAAATTATTAAAACTCGCGAATAGTTCACTAATATTAAACCAAAAGTTTAAAAAATTGGAGCGAAACAGAACCCAAATATGTTGGAGTTTCCAATGAGGCATATGGAATGAATAGTAGTGTAATATTAGCGCTTTTCAAATTATTGTAGTGAAGTAGTAGCGCTTGCGAATATTTCCCTACTATATACTATTCCAAAAGCCTAATTGGGAGCTCCAGCACAGTTCACAACTGTTTCACAACTATTTTTTAAAGTTTTTCAAATAAGCGTAGTAGAGAAAGTTGGAGTTTCCAATGAGGCATATGGAATAAATAGTATTGAAATATTCACGCAAGATGAAGTAATAGGGTCGGTTGGGGTAAATGTAAACATGGGGTAAATGTAAACGTCGGTTATTTTCGCATTTTAAAATAAATTGTAGCATTCGAGCCAAAAATAAAATTAAAATATGAAATGTCGTGACCTCAGTGCACGCAGTATTTTGCAGTTGTCTTACGAATTTCGGTGGAGATTAACGTGTAAAAATATTATCAGTTTAAAAAGTGAAATCCAGTTTTTTGAGTTTTTTTGTTGTTTCAAAAAAGTTATTTATACTTAATAGGTAAGTCGAAATATGCTGTTATTTATGTGTTTTTAAGTTCGCTGAAGTAGTTTCTTTCCCTAAACCGCCATATTATTATGTTTTTTGTAGTTTTTGTTACGTGTTTACATTTACCCCAGTAATATAAACGTATGGGGTAAATGTGAACAAGCTTTAGGGATAAATGTAAACAGTAATTTTACTACAGATTTTTTGCTTATAACTCCCTTTCCAGTGAAAAGATGCCCCGAAAATATATTAAAAAAAAACTTCAGCTTATACAATCTAAACGATATTAAAAACGCGGTTAGAGATGTGAAGGACATGAAAATGACATACCGTCAACCTGAAGAACGCTATAATGTTCCTAAATTTGTGATGTTCCATCGAATAAAAGGCCGGAAGGTGCATTAGCAACTGTTAGCAACCAAACACCTCTGGACGATGAAAGAATGCCTGAAAATAATATGAACATTGAACATACTTAATACCATTGATACCGTAAGTGCACAAACGCCTCTTCTTCTGCAGACTTCCATCAGCGCCTTGTTTTTACGTACAAATTCTCCGTCACAAATCACTGAACCGTCCGTCGAAACGAAAAAACCAATACCAAAACTGAAGCAAATGACTTATGATGAGGTACTAACTTCGGACGAAGTCTTAATCGACAACGAGAAGCTGAAGCCAAAAGGAAAGCCAAAAAAACACCGAAGCCCAAGAGGAAATCAACAACTGCAGTTAAGAACCCGCGTGCTGTCAAAAAACGGGGTTTAAGCTCGAGTTCCGAAGATTCGGACAACGAAAAGAACATTGAGTATGATGAGGACAGCCCGTGGAATGAGGAGTTAGATGGCGGTGAGGACCATGAGCAGTTAGAACCTATCGATCCCAAAAGGCTCAATCAAGATTCCTGCTGATTCGATTGAAAGGAGGGAACAGACTGTCTGTATTATTCAATTATGTTTGTATTGTAGAGTCATCTGCTCAAAGCACAGAAATTGAAGTGATACTTTTGAAAAGCTTAGACACTACAAAAACAACTTTTGCATTGATGTCGACTGAAAAAAGAAATGTTCTTTTGGAAAACATAGTTGGAATTCTCCCAGATCCTACTTTTCATATGCTAGGAGCGCGTGTTCACTACAAAATTAAGAAATCCATCGACGCCACGTAAAAGTAAAGTGAGAAATACAAGTCCACTATACTCTTATACTTAATTAACTATCTACCTGTACCTATCTTTTATATAATACCTAATTAATTAAATATGAAGTTTTAAGTAAAAATCTATTTGTTTCTATATCGATTATTTAAAATAATCAAAATGAAAGTACTTTTCGTGTCATTTTTTGAAGAGTAGTTATGAAAGTATGGGGTAAAAGTAAACATTGCAATATTGGACATTATAGGTATATAGCTCAGAAGAATTTCTGTTTTGTTTACTTTAACCCCATATTCGGATTCCTAGCACTTAGGAGACACGAGTTAGATGTCTCCTTTACCCCAGTATTTCTTAAAACTATGGGGCAAATGTAAACAGGCCAGGGGTAAATGTAAACACTGTCTTACAGCTCATTTGAGTTTTATACCTTTATTTAAGCATGATTAGTAGAATGATATGATGAATGATGGTATTTCATTATATATTATCCGTATTCAAAAGTTGAAAAAGTAACACCTTAATACTTTTTGTTTTTTCTGAAAAAACATGTCATTCAGAAAATGCAAAAACTGTTCCCATTTACCCCAACCGACCCTAGTATAAGAAATTCGCCTGTGTGTGTAAATGATGGATTCTTACTTATAGTTCAATTTTAAGATATAAGTAATGAACTTAAAAAAAAAAAAACCTGCAGCCGCTGCCTTAGCTACAGAAAAGAAAGCTAAAAGCGAAGCGAGAAAAAAATTGGCAAGGGGAGTATTTGTTTGTGTTCTGAAAATTAAAAATTCGCGCGAATTTTGCGTTTCTGAAAGACGTCAAGGAAAAGGTTGGAGTTCGACCCATTCAATATATTGCACCAAGCTCATCAACAATAGCCAAGAATGCGAAGAAGATCAAAAGTATTTTATCTGAATTCAGTGTCCAAAACATAGAAGATATAGTTTTCGTTACGGATAGAAAAGCCAGTATAAAAAATGCTTTGAAAGATTAAAAACGCATTAACTGTTCGAACCATTTATTGGCCAACGGTTTGGATTCAGCATTTGATGAAACAATAGAACTTCGCACTACTGTAGAAAATTGTTGGAGCCTTGTCAAATATTTCAAAAAAGCCAATTTACAACATTTATTGCCAACAACACTGAAGACACATTGCATCACTCGCTGGAACTCTCATATAAGTTTATTTAAATCGGTGTTCAATAACTGGTCAAAAATTAATAAAATCTTATCCGAAAAAAATGAAGTCCACAGAGTAGCGGACAAAAATATTAATGTGCTCAATATCTAAGTGCAGTTATGTGAAAAGTTTGATACGACTTTATTGAAGATGCAGGGCACAAAATACAATTTGCTAAGCTTTGTGTATCCCTCTATACATCGCCTAAGAATAATCTGTGAAGTGTCTGCCGTACCGCCATTTCACACTTGAAATCAAACATTTTATTTGAAATTGATCTTAAGTGGCTCCCAAATTTAAACGTGTATCACAAGGTTGCTGTTTTTTTGTATCCACTAACAAATGCAGTTCAGGAAAATAGTCTCATCTCTGAAACGGAGCAATTTTGCATAGACGAAATAACTCGAAGTTAAACAACAAATGATGCACAAAGCAATTCACTTTAAGTCTTCAATCAACCATCATGTTCCAGTGCAACACCTAACAATGGAGCCTCTGCAGTCTTACTCATCCAAAAGTCTTGATTTCTTCTTCCTTGATTCAAATTTTGACCACCCCTTACCAGAAAGTGTGCACAAAGAAGTGGAGAAATATCCTCGAATAAGGGCCCCCATAACAGCAGAGTTTGATGATATTCAATGTTGGAATAACCATGTTGCAGAGTATCAAAGGCTTTCAAAATTCGCCAAAAAAATATTGTCCATTCCTGCAAGTAGTGCTGCTTCGGAGAGGGTTTTTTCACTAGATTGTGTTTTAATCTTTACTTTTTTCCTTATTTCGCAGGTATCTGTAACAACTTTTATATTAAAAAAAACATTTTTTTTTTTCAAAATGTTAAGAAACTTAAATAGGTACAAAGGTTTTCAAAAAATTTATGCGTATGATTTTTTTTGGCCACAAAAGTATGACAATCTGATTATAGTTCAATATTAAGATATAAGTAATGAACTTAAAAAAAAAACCTGCAGCCGCTGCCTTAGCTACAGAAAAGAAAGCTAAAAGCGAAGCGAGAAAAAAATTGGCAATCGGAGTATGGGTTTGTGTTCTGAAAATTAAAAATTCGCGCGAATTTTGCGTTTCTGAAAGACGTCAAGGAAAAGGTTGGAGTTCGACCCATTCAATATATTGCACTAAGCTCATCAACAATAGCCAAGAATGCGAAGAAGATCAAAAGTATTTTATCTGAATTCAGTGTCCAAAACATAGAAGATATAGTTTTCGTTACGGATAGAAAAGCCAGTATAAAAAATGCTTTGAAAGATTAAAAACGCATTAACTGTTCGAACCATTTATTGGCCAACGGTTTGGATTCAGCATTTGATGAAACAATAGAACTTCGCACTACTGTAGAAAATTGTTGGAGCCTTGTCAAATATTTCAAAAAAGCCAATTTACAACATTTATTGCCAACAACACTGAAGACACATTGCATCGCTCGCTGGAACTCTCATATAAGTTTATTTAAATCGGTGTTCAATAACTGGTCAAAAATTAATAAAATCTTATCCGAAAAAAATGAAGTCCACAGAGTAGCGGACAAAAATATTAATGTGCTCAATATCTAAGTGCAGTTATGTGAAAAGTTTGATACGATTTTATTGAAGTTGCAGGGCACAAAATACAATTTGCTAAGCTTTGTGTATCCCTCTATACATCGCCTAAGAATAATCTGTGAAGTGTCTGCCGTACCGCCATTTCACACTTGAAATCAAACATTTTATTTGAAATTGATCTTAAGTGGCTCCCAAATTTAAACGTGTATCACAAGGTTGCTGTTTTTTTGTATCCACTAACAAATGCAGTTCAGGAAAATAGTCTCATCTCTGAAACGGAGCAATTTTGCATAGACGAAATAACTCGAAGTGAAACAACAAATGATGCACAAAGCAATTCACTTTAAGTCTTCAATCAACCATCATGTTCCAGTGCAACACCTAACAATGGAGCCTCTGCAGTCTTACTCATCCAAAAGTCTTGATTTCTTCTTCCTTGATTCAAATTTTGACCACCCCTTACCAGAAAGTGTGCACAAAGAAGTGGAGAAATATCCTCGAATAAGGGCCCCCATAACAGCAGAGTTTGATGATATTCAATGTTGGAATAACCATGTTGCAGAGTATCAAAGGCTTTCAAAATTCGCCAAAAAAATATTGTCCATTCCTGCAAGTAGTGCTGCTTCGGAGAGGGTTTTTTCACTAGATTGTGTTTTAATCTTTACTTTTTTCCTTATTTCGCAGGTATCTGTAACAACTTTTATATTAAAAAAAACATATTTTTTTTTTCAAAATGTTAAGAAACTTAAATAGGTACAAAGGTTTTCAAAAAATTTATGCGTATGATTTTTTTTGGCCACAAAAGTATGACAATCTGATTATAGTTCAATTTTAAGATATAAGTAATGAACTTAAAAAAAAAACCTGCAGCCGCTGCCTTAGCTACAGAAAAGAAAGCTAAAAGCGAAGCGAGAAAAAAATTGGCAAGGGGAGTATGGGTTTGTGTTCTGAAAATTAAAGATTCGCGCGAATTTTGCGTTTCTGAAAGACGTCAAGGAAAAGGTTGGAGTTCGACCCATTCAATATATTGCACCAAGCTCATCAACAATAGCCAAGAATGCGAAGAAGATCAAAAGTATTTTATCTGAATTCAGTGTCCAAAACATAGAAGATATAGTTTTCGTTACGGATAGAAAAGCCAGTATAAAAAATGCTTTGAAAGATTAAAAACGCATTAACTGTTCGAACCATTTATTGGCCAACGGTTTGGATTCAGCATTTGATGAAACAATAGAACTTCGCACTACTGTAGAAAATTGTTGGAGCCTTGTCAAATATTTCAAAAAAGCCAATTTACAACATTTATTGCCAACAACACTGAAGACACATTGCATCGCTCGCTGGAACTCTCATATAAGTTTATTTAAATCGGTGTTCAATAACTGGTCAAAAATTAATAAAATCTTATCCGAAAAAAATGAAGTCCACAGAGTAGCGGTCAAAAATATTAATGTGCTCAATATCTAAGTGCAGTTATGTGAAAAGTTTGATACGATTTTATTGAAGTTGCAGGGCACAAAATACAATTTGCTAAGCTTTGTGTATCCCTCTATACATCGCCTAAGAATAATCTGTGAAGTGTCTGCCGTACCGCCATTTCACACTTGAAATCAAACATTTTATTTGAAATTGATCTTAAGTGGCTCCCAAATTTAAACGTGTATCACAAGGTTGCTGTTTTTTTGTATCCACTAACAAATGCAGTTCAGGAAAATAGTCTCATCTCTGAAACGGAGCAATTTTGCATAGACGAAATAACTCGAAGTGAAACAACAAATGATGCACAAAGCAATTCACTTTAAGTCTTCAATCAACCATCATGTTCCAGTGCAACACCTAACAATGGAGCCTCTGCAGTCTTACTCATCCAAAAGTCTTGATTTCTTCTTCCTTGATTCAAATTTTGACCACCCCTTACCAGAAAGTGTGCACAAAGAAGTGGAGAAATATCCTCGAATAAGGGCCCCCATAACAGCAGAGTTTGATGATATTCAATGTTGGAATAACCATGTTGCAGAGTATCAAAGGCTTTCAAAATTCGCCAAAAAAATATTGTCCATTCCTGCAAGTAGTGCTGCTTCGGAGAGGGTTTTTTCACTAGATTGTGTTTTAATCTTTACTTTTTTCCTTATTTCGCAGGTATCTGTAACAACTTTTATATTAAAAAAAACATATTTTTTTTTCAAAATGTTAAGAAACTTAAATAGGTACAAAGGTTTTCAAAAAATTTATGCGTATGATTTTTTTTGGCCACAAAAGTATGACAATCTGATTATAGTTCAATTTTAAGATATAAGTAATGAACTTAAAAAAAAAAACCTGCAGCCGCTGCCTTAGCTACAGAAAAGAAAGCTAAAAGCGAAGCGAGAAAAAAATTGGCAAGGGGAGTATGGGTTTGTGTTCTGAAAATTAAAAATTCGCGCGAATTTTGCGTTTCTGAAAGACGTCAAGGAAAAGGTTGGAGTTCGACCCATTCAATATATTGCACCAAGCTCATCAACAATAGCCAAGAATGCGAAGAAGATCAAAAGTATTTTATCTGAATTCAGTGTCCAAAACATAGAAGATATAGTTCTCGTTACGGATAGAAAAGCCAGTATAAAAAATGCTTTGAAAGATTAAAAACGCATTAACTGTTCGAACCATTTATTGGCCAACGGTTTGGATTCAGCATTTGATGAAACAATAGAACTTCGCACTACTGTAGAAAATTGTTGGAGCCTTGTCAAATATTTCAAAAAAGCCAATTTACAACATTTATTGCCAACAACACTGAAGACACATTGCATCGCTCGCTGGAACTCTCATATAAGTTTATTTAAATCGGTGTTCAATAACTGGTCAAAAATTAATAAAATCTTATCCGAAAAAAATGAAGTCCACAGAGTAGCGGACAAAAATATTAATGTGCTCAATATCTAAGTGCAGTTATGTGAAAAGTTTGATACGATTTTATTGAAGTTGCAAGGCACAAAATACAATTTGCTAAGCTTTGTGTATCCCTCTATACATCGCCTAAGAATAATCTGTGAAGTGTCTGCCGTACCGCCATTTCACACTTGAAATCAAACATTTTATTTGAAACTGATCTTAAGTGGCTCCCAAATATAAACGTGTATCACAAGGTTGCTGTTTTTTTGTATCCACTAACAAATGCAGTTCAGGAAAATAGTCTCATCTCTGAAACGGAGCAATTTTGCATAGACGAAATAACTCGAAGTGAAACAACAAATGATGCACAAAGCAATTCACTTTAAGTCTTCAATCAACCATCATGTTCCAGTGCAACACCTAACAATGGAGCCTCTGCAGTCTTACTCATCCAAAAGTCTTGATTTCTTCTTCCTTGATTCAAATTTTGACCACCCCTTACCAGAAAGTGTGCACAAAGAAGTGGAGAAATATCCTCGAATAAGGGCCCCCATAACAGCAGAGTTTGATGATATTCAATGTTGGAATAACCATGTTGCAGAGTATCAAAGGCTTTCAAAATTCGCCAAAAAAATATTGTCCATTCCTGCAAGTAGTGCTGCTTCGGAGAGGGTTTTTTCACTAGCTTGGAACATCATATCGGAAAAGAAAAATCGCTTGGCACCAAAAACAATTGACAATGTAATTTTTTTTCAATTCTGTTTTTAAAGAAAAGGGAATAGACTTATTAATATGAATTGTAAATTAATAATATTCCTAAGTTCCTTAAATTTTAATTACTATAAATAAACATTTATAAATTACTATTATAAATTACTATAAATAAACATTATAAATTTAAACATAATTAAGCATTTACTTGAATCTATTAACAGTATTTTCACACGTTCCTACACTTTGTACTAGGTTATTGATTGTATCTCAAAAAGCAATGCTTAATATAATCACATATTATTTTAGAAGTATTTCAATTTACATGCTAACAAAGTGTTTAGTTGAAACATAAGTAGGTAGTTACCTTACCCCAAACATCAATTTCCACAACGAATGGGTTTCCCTTCATTTACAATCCATCCATTACCGCAATAAAATACCTTGAACGTTATAAATCCTTTCTATAGAACACAATAAATAACCTATGTGCACTAACAAAACAAAAAAATAATTTCGCAACCATCACTTCTATAATTAACAAAAAAAAAAAAAAACCATACAATATACATAACGCCAAAGTCAGGTCCCAAAATGTGTATTCAAACCTTTCTGTGCGATCTCGCAAAACAAAATAGTTTCATCTATGAACTTGAGAAAATATTCGTTTTCATCCCTCATCATTCGTGAATATTTGCTTTTTTTTCGAATGAAGTGAATGGTGTACCTGTTTCAGATTCAAGTTCATTCATCATTCATGGGCACAAGCATTGCGAAGGCTTGTATTCACGAGTGTTGTGTACTTTCTCCACAAGCATCACACTTGTTTCATCATTGTGAGCGTAAGACTGTGTACGGCTTGTTTTTCGGGAGATGATTCGAAAGTGCAAGTGATTGCACTCATGCAGTTCTCTGGTCTGCATCCGATGTCAGTGCTCGGCAGTTGAAGTTCTGTAGTTCAGGAACTACATATGTCTATTAGGTTGGAGGTAACCAAAAAGAAGTCCAGTCAGGATGGTGTTCTGGAGAAGGTTGGCTTCGGCTGGGATACCACAGTGAATGAGTGATTTCCGGTGTCTTCATCGAGCCATTTGACCAAAGTGTTTCCAGCATCAGTTGAGGTTGTGTCGAACCATCGTGGGTGTCGGGCATTGAAATCTCCTCCTATGAGTCCATACGTGTGTTGAGCGTTAATGGTGCTGAAAATAGAGAAATCGTGATTAATATCGTTCTTGTTGGCGCTGCAGTTGTTGTAGATACTGAAGACAACCAATGAGTCATTATTTTCAACTTCTATGGCTACAGCTGTTGCTTCGAAGGCTCTCAGACCAGGAACCATGACTTATGAGGCTTTTATGCTCTTTTTTTACAAAGAACGCGGTGTCTATTTTCCTTGGAACCTTGTCTGTCCTGAAGGTGTTGTAGCCTTTGAAGTCAATGTTGTTCCTTTTTGTAACGTTGGTTTCGCTGATGATGATGAGGGCCAGGTCCGGTGAGTGATTTCTTAAGAAGAGGTGAAATGACGTTCTTTTTAATACACTATACAATGAGTTAACATTGTTCGTGATTATTTGTAGTCGGTTTATGCCCTGCATAAATCAAAGATAAAGGTGGTCAGAGCCACGGGCTTCTTCCTCTCCTTGCTTAGTGAGGCGTAGTTGGATGGAACAACAGAGCGAGCATTCTTGATGGCTGTTTCCATATCGGTTCCAAAGTGTTCCTTTACTTCCTTGTCTAAATTTGGTTTTTTCTGGGTATTTTGCTCCTTTGGTGACGGTCTCCTAGTCTGCACCCATAGCATGTTGTTTTTTGGAGATTGTGCTTTCCATGCCTCCTCGCTTGAACATGGCTGCGAAGCTAAGTTTCGTAAGGTTGCATGTTGACTGGGTCCGGAACTCCTGCTGTTGCTTCCTCTCAGCTTCAGCTTTCTTTTTGTTTTCTTTCTGTGCAAATAGGATCTTGCATCGGAGGTTGTTTGCTGGGTGCCCAAACTCTTTGCAGTTGGCACGCTTTCTGGTCCTTATCTTTGCGTTTGCACGAACCGGGATTGTGGCTTTCGTTGCATTTCACGCAGTCATAGTTCATGCCGCAGTTGGTGGCCACATGACCAAACCTCTGGCAGTTTTTGCACTGAACGATGTCGTTGTTCTTTTGCCGCTTCGAGTGTACCTTTTGTTGAGGATCCTTATTTTTGTATATATATCCGCTACGCCACAGGTTTTGTTTACTTCAACCACGAACGAGTTGAAGGTTTTGTTTTTGGCTTGCCTTGAACGGAAGACCGTGACTTTAAACGCTGGAATGCCTTCTATATGGAGCTCATCCTGTACGTCGATGGTTGAATACGAGTGATGGATGCCTTTTAGTAGTAGGAGCACCTTTCTATCTTCATGGTTTTGAACCTTCCTGGTTTTTAAGAATTCCCTTATTTTTGTAAATCCATCTCTGTCAGAAGCGTTTATGATTGTTTTCATTGTGTTCAGGTTCTTAAGTGTAGATTTAATGTTGCTGCTCTTTGCGAAACCTGCTGGTTTCGGCAACGTTTCCGGATATTACGATTATTGGTGGCATTCCTGTCTTCTTAGTTTCCTTAGATGCCTGAGTTACAGTTGCTGTTGTTGATGCTGGAGTATTTCCTGGCCCTGGGTTAATGAAAGCTGGGGTCGATGGCTGGGTGGTTAAACCCATAGTTATTATTGAAGTTTCCTCCTTCCACTTCTTGTTGTCCTTTTTCATGCTTTTGTTCGAAAGCTCGAAGCTTTCTGCCATTGGAGGGATCGTCTTTGACCTTTTCTTACCGGTTACCACAGTGAACTGGTCATCTTCGTTAGATTTATCGGACTCGTCACCAGTCAAGCCGATAGTTTCTCCATCCTTTCCTTGATCATTTATCGTTTCCTCCATTGGCTGCGGTCCTTCGAGCTGTATCTGCAGCTCCTTGATGAAGCCACTAAGGCGTAGCCGGTGCTCTAACCTCAGGTCGGCTTGCATCCGCTTCAGCAAAGTTGCGAGAGCGGTGAATGCCGTTTCTGCGGTGAGCTTCTCCATTTTTTCTCAAATGTTAAAAATAGTATTAAAAATTCCTGGAAACATAAAAATGATTAGTAATAATCTTGCAAAAGATTAATTTTTTCCTAGAAAAAAAAAAAAAAAATAAAATATTGAAGGATTAGTTTTTATTATAATTCCGAAGAATTACAATAAGGATGGGATAAACCCTTTTACAAGTCCGCTCCTTCTTCGAGTTCATGTACTTGGCAGGTAGTTCGTGAGTGTAATTTTTTTAGATTTTATTTAATGTATAGGTTTTTGGCTTTTCAAAATGCTATAGCACGACTCTGTAGGTATTATCGTTATTTTTAAATAATATTTTTTCCATTTTCAGTGATTTTTTTCTTAAATGGCCCCTCCCGCCTAAACGGGGGAAAATGGACCCCCCCCCCCTCCCATACAATTTTTTGCTTTTCTAGGTCCAACCTACACACCCTATCTTTTTGTCACACCTTATGCGAATCACCCTGTATAAACATGCAAATAAATAAATAATAACTAACAGAACAAATACGTACAATAAAAACTACCCTACGGCACGCATAACCCACCGGCAGCCTCTATGTGGTATTTATCGATGACCACCGTGGCGCCTGCGTCGGCAACATGAACTCGTATCCGATCATCGTGTAGTCCGTACCTGGCACTCTATAATTGAGATATCAATGACAACCAGCCATTGAGCAATAATTGTAATGCACTTTGCATTTAATTTTCTTCCATCCCGAAGCAAAAGCAATGTTTGATTTTTAGGAATAGTTTTTCCTTATTCTTTCCTTTTTCTTTTTAAGTTTCATATGGTGTAAGTTGAAAATTTAATCTAATTCTTCGTTTTATTTTCCTTTTCAGATGCAGTGGAGTGGACTTCTAATAACAAAACAAAAAGGTAAACAACAACAGGTAAGTACGATTTGTACATACATGCATACATTTTATGGACGCCAAAATCATAATTTTTTGTTTCGTAATAGAGATTGTGTTTTAATCTTTACTTTTTTCTTTATTTCGCAGGTATCTGTAACAACTTTTATATTATAATAAACATATTCTTTTTCAAAATGTTATGAAACTTAAATAGGTACAAATGTTTTCAAAAAATTTATGCGTATATTTTTTTTTTGCCGGATCACCATAGGCTACAAAAGTATGACAATCTGATTCTCTTTTTTCTCTTTTCTGCTTTAACACATCTTATGACCATCTAATTCTCGTGTCTGTGTAACTATAAAATGCGAACTGATAAGAAGCACGTGGGGAGTGTCCCTACTCATTATTAGATAAACCTACTCTGCCCTTTTCATCAGTGCACAGCTGCACAGTCATAAAAATTATCTTAAAACAATCAATTCTTGAAGAATTTTTTACCATTTTTAGATTTTTCCAAATATCATAAAATATGTGGTTTTTTCAGTGCACTTATTACTGATATTTTTTTATTTTTGTTTTCTTCACCTGTAAAAAATAAACTAACTCTATGTTTAACAAAACTCTGCGGAAGAAAATTTGAACACCATTTGAAATTGAAAATCTTGAAAACCCTAAGCCTTATCAAAGACCAATTTTTTTTTTTTTTTTTTTTTTTTTGTCAGGAGTAAATCTTCAAAAGACACTTAGTAGTATTCGATACCAAGTAGTGTGGGATTCTTACCCACTAAAAACTCCTCATAATCAGAACCAATCTATAACGATCGACAACAGATTTTTCTTTCTCAATAATATTATCTCTTTAAGGGAAGCTTAAACTTTTAATGCTTCCCATGACTTTTAGGCCATTAGCTCGTGTGGCTTGGTTCTTCTTAATCTCCGAACATTGCCTCTCGTATTTAATACGGACTCCATTTCAGAGTTGATATGACTATGCAGTCGCTGATTGTGTGATACAGCATGTTTTCTTACAACTTCTGTAACCGTTTCTATTTGTAGGTCACGATGAAAATCGCTATTTCTTATATACCATGGTGCATTTACTATTCCACGAAGGACTTTGTTTTGGAACTTTTGGATGATTTCAGTATTTGTTTTCTTTGAACAGCCCCATAATTGGATTCCATAGGTCCAAACAGGTCTAAGTACTTGTTTATAAAGCATTATTTTATTTTCGACAGATAAGTCCGAATTTCTACCGAGTAACCAGTACATTTTTCTATATTTCAAGTTGAGCTCTTCCCTTTTCTTTTTGATATGCTCTTTCCATTTTAGCTTTGCATCCAAATTCATCCCAAGGTATTTGGCCGTATTGGCGTAGGGTACAGCTTGATTGTTGATGAATATTTGAACGTAGCTTAACTTTTTATTTGTAAAGTTTATATGTGCAGATTTAGCTTCATTGAGCTTGATACGCCATTTTTTGGTCCAATCACTAACGGTGTCGACGGCATTTTGCAATTTCTCAGCAGCCTTGACGACGCACTTACTGGATGCCAAAATTGCGGTATCATCCGCAAAAGTAGCCATAATGGTGTTGTTATCCACTGGAATATCCCTTTTGTATAACAAATACAGGGTAGGTCCTAGGACGCTTCCTTGTGGAACACCGGCTTGTATATTACATAGCTTTGAATATTCTTGATCATACCGTACTCTGAAGAGCCGGTTTGAGATATAAGATTTTAGTATTTCGTAGTACTGCCTGGGTAGGTCCCTTTGCAGTTTGTACGCTAGCCCCTCATGCCATACCTTGTCGAATGCTTGAGCAACATCTAAAAATATAGCCGAACATACTTGTTTTTCTTCTAATGCTTTTTCAACTGTATCCGTTATTCTATGAACTTGGTCTATCGTGGAATGTTTATTTCTAAATCCAAACTGATGATTTGGGATTAGATTTCTTTCTTCTATGACCTTGCTCAGTCTTTTCAGTAGCAATTTTTCAAAGACTTTTGCCATTATTGGTATAAGCGATATTGGTCTGTAAGACGTCACTTAAGTACAGTTTTAAGGATTATTATTTCTACAAGAAACTAAGTGTAAAACAAGGTCTCTACCATCAGTATTGCCAGAGAAATCGAGTTTAACACAGATCAGGGTACACCAAAGTTATCCTTTTTTTAAATTGTCAAAAAGTGATGTCAAAGTTGAGAAACGGATTTTACTATATAACAATTTTTTTCTTAGAATATGAGCAAGAATCACAAGCCAAAATATAGACATTATAGAATTTTTCAAATCCTATTTGAAATTATAAATGTGAAAGTAACTCTGTCTGTCCGGCTTTCTATGTTAACATCTCCCGCCCAAACTACTGAACCGATTTGAATAAAATTTTGTACAAAGATAATCTAGAACCTGAGGAAGGAAATAGGCTTTATATTTAATCCAAATACTCCCATGGAAACCGAAACGTATACGGAGACTTAAAAACTATTTTTTTTTCTGTTGGAGATTTTTAAATATCAGCTGGAGCACTCAGACCTAAATACCGGTCCATTGTACTACCAGATAGCAACCTTCTATTTGTTATAGCTTTCCAGATATTCGGAGAAAAGCCAAAAGACGCTGCCATGATAAGGAGCCTAAGTTACCAGCTCTCACCATGTCTGCGCCGACTATCTGTAACGTCATGCGAGAAAAAGCAGGACATGACATTCACAGAGGAAGTGCTCCGCGGTGTCCTCATAATCTCCACAAAATTCACAGAGTGTGGTATTACTTAAGCCTAACACGTTTAAATGCTTGGCAAAAGAGAAGTGCCCGCTGGCAACGCCAATAAGCTTTTTACGGTCTTTTCTGCTACGAGCTAGAAAAAATGTTGCAGTGTTCTTACTAACGTTGGGGAGCATACGCTTGGTTTGTCTGCATCTAATGGAGGCATGCCATCTACGGTTGTGCTCTTCACAGATCCAATCGTTGATTGAAGCCCTCACTGAGGACGCTGGCAAACCTAGCGACGGTTCAGGTCCTGAGAAAGCTGTCTGAGATCCCTGCCTAGCAAGTTCATCGTCGATCTCATTTCCAGTTATGCCGTGATGGCCCGGAACACAAATGAGACTGAAGGAATTTAATCTTCCAATCGCATTTTGAGAGCTCTTGCATTCCGGGATCACTTTCGAAGTGGTTAGAGGGTTGAAAAGGGCCTTCAGCACAGCTGTCGCTTCAAACAAAGATACTTCTCCCCGTCCATCCATTGTTCGTAAGGCCATTAGGATAGCATATGCCTCGGCTTGGAAAACGGATGCGGATCCCAAAGATGTGTGCAGTCGTATGTCGTCATTCTCAACAAAGACACCAGCACCGGAACCCTCGTCGGTTTTGGAGCCATCTGTGAAGATACGATAACAATTCTTTCCAGGCTCAGATTCTGGAGTGAACCAGTCCTGAACCGAAAGAAAGTTGACTGTAGGTATCAAAGGGAGGAAGATTCAGCAGTGCGTCGAGAGCAGCTCCCGGTGTGCTGGGGAAGACCCCCGTAACACCCAGACAAATTGTTCTTTGAAGTTTGGCAAACGAGGCAATAACGTATTTACGCGAGAGCTTATTCCACCAAACAACTGACGCATAGGAGATGATTGGTCTTATCATAGCCGTATAGATCCAATGGACCCTTTTCGGTGAAAGACCCCATGTCTTGCCAAAGGCTCCTTTACATTGCCAGAAAACTGACAGTGCTTTAGTAGTTTTAGACTCGACATGTTTAGACCAAAGAAGTTTGTTATCTAGGATTACTCCAAGATGTTTGACTTCATGTGAAAAGGGGATGTTGACGCCTTTAAGCGTAAGTTGGGTCAGACCAGTCAATTTTCTACGTCTCGTGAAGAGTACAATCTCGGTTTTAAAAGAATTGACGGAGAGGCCGTTTCTAACACACCAGGTGTCAGCCATATAAAGCGCAGCCTGTGCTCGGGACAGCTTGGAGGCTGGAGCCAACCGATAGCACGGCAACGTCGCCGTCGCGTCGTCTGTATATGCTTTGGCATGAACGTTAGAACCATTGAGCATTACAAGTAGAGAGTATAGGGATGCTCATGGAAAAAAAAACATTGATGTTTTATTCGATTTGATACATCGTAACTTTGCATCGATGTTTGTCGATGCATCGCATAAAAACATCGATGTTTTCGATGTATCGATGTTTTTTGAGCAAAGCGTACGCGTCGCGACTCGAGTGTGCAGCTGCACATCGTGCAGTCTGTCTCTGGATGTATAAAATAAAAGGGAAGAGATCATATTATGTATGACATGAATTAAACAGAAACGGAACACTGAAAACGATTTGGTTAGGTACTGTTATCTATGACTGTGAGTTGTGACTGTGTATTGTAAGATGCTTGCTTTATTCAATATGGATCGAATAAAAAACAACATCCCACCGATATGAAATAAATTCAACTGTAGGTTTTGCACTTTGAGTGAGTCTTTTTTAATGCTTGCTTCATTCGATGCATCGAATAAAAAAACATCGATGCATCGGTAAACATCGAAAGGGTGCGAAACATCGAATTTATTCGATACATCGAATAGTAAACATCGATGTTCTCGACGTATCGATGTTTTTTGAGCAACCCTAGTAGAGAGTCGATCAACATGCACCACAGAAGAGGAGATAAAACGCCACCTTGTGGACAGCCCGTATTCACTCCCGTTGCAACATATTGTCCACACTCCGCCTCAGCAATTACGGTTCTATTCACTAGCATTGCTTTAATCCACAACACTAATGACCCGTCCACACCGTGTTCTCTGGCAGCATTGCACATACCATCGAAGCTAGCATTGTCAAAAGCACCTTGAATGTCGATGAAAATGCCCACCGCAAATTCTTTCCTGTCAAACGCGCATTCAATCCTGCTAACAATATTTTGAAGTGCGGTCTCGCAAGATTTTCCTCTTTGGTAAGCATGTTGCATCTGAGACAAAGGGTGTGTTTGGAGTGAGGTTTAACGTATGTAAATCTCAATCATTCTTTCCAGCGTTTTAAGCAGGAAGGAGGTAAGACTGATGGATCTGAAGCTCTTGGCGAGTGAGAAGTCTTGTTTACCAATTTTTGGTATGAAGGCGACTCTAACACACTTAGAAACTATAGCACCATTTTCAAAAATCCTTTTACCGTTAGAATTCTACACTACCCCCGAGTAACATAAGCTGTAACTTATTCCCATTTCCCTACGGGAGCGGTCACCACATTCCCATGAGAACGGGAGTCTTTACTAATAATAAAAGTCCGATATCAAATCTGTCTGTCTATTGTTCTTTGTTACCATCAACCGCCCAAACTATTCAGCCCATTTGTATGAATTTTGGTACACAGATAGTCTAGAGCCTAAGGATGGACATAGGCAATATGTTTTTTCCCTATATTCACATGGGTTCGGAGACTTAGAAACTACAGCACCGATTTCAAAAATTCTTCCACCGCTAGAAGGCTTCACTATTCCCGAGTATCAGAAACTTTGAGTTATCCTCCTGAAACGGGCCATATTCTCTCAGGAACGGAAATCTTTACTAATATTACAAATTCGGAATAAGCTCTGATAATCCGTGATACTTTGTTATCATCTCCGGCCCAAACCACTGATCCGATTTAATTGAAATTTTGTTTAGAGAGAGAGAGCCTAGAGCCTGAGAAAGGACATGGGCTATATATGTAATGCCTATATATTTCTACGGGAACGGCAACGTGAACGAGAACCTTGAAATCACTGGATCGATTTCAAAAGTTTTTTCGCCTTGAGGTGATTTTGTCACACTGTCGATATCATAGTTGACCTGAGGAGAAATGTCTGTCTTGATCTTCATTTAAATATTGGCAGTCGGGAATGGCTGTGCGAAAGGTCGATTTCGGCGCCGACTAATGACATAACTATATACATATAAACAAATAAGTTATTTTAATTAAAAATCTAAAAAGAAATAAATTTCTTATTAGAAAAGATGTTTGATCGTAAGATCGCCTCAACTCCTTTTTGCGTTTCGCCCAGGTACGGCAATGGGCTCATCAGTTAGATGTTGCCGTACCCTTTTAAGACGCAAATTATGTTCGCTTTACACCGACACTTATAAAATCCACTGCACTCACATGCAGTGAATTCTATTTCTAAGTGAATGGAACTTGTCATATGCACACTTTCGGTTGCTAATATCACGTTATTAATAGAGAAATATACCAGCAAGCAATGGCCTTCAAATTACAACAAAAACTCAAACGATTACATCTTTATTTACTGGAACAAACAAAAATTAGTTTTACACCGATATGACGAATATGTTGTTTACATGTGACATGTGACAAACCGTTGCATAAAGTCAATCGGCCAGAGTTTCAGACTTTTATAAAAAGTCAATGCTAAGTAAAAATTACGTCAGAGATTGCTTTCTCCAAGTGCTCCATCCAAGAGATCCGTGCTGAAGTTGGTGATTACAACATTTCTTTATCCATCGAGGATTCGACAGACGCAGGACGCTGTGTAGCTAACGTAATTGTTGGGCCTTTGAGAGCATATGGACGAGAATGCCTGTTAAAGTCCGAAGTTTTGGAGAGAGTTAACTCATCAACCACTGCACAGCTTTTTTTGATGATTCGATGCGATTGTTGCGGCCTGATGAACTTAAGCGAGAAAGTGTTTTGTTGTTTGTAACAGACGCTGCACGGCTACACCGTATGAGAAAGAGAGTGGCAAAACTGCAAGTGTTGTATTCGAAAATGGTTCGCGTAGCTTGTACAGAGAGTCAAATTAAAATTTTTATTAAAGAACAAAGCATTAACTTTCAAAAACACTAAAGTATGAGAAAGTAAGTTGCTTAGTTGATTTTTAATAAATAAAAAAAAAATTGAGTCCTTTTTTTACAAAATTGCCCCTTGCACCTACTCGGAGGGATATAGACCCCCCTCCCATACAATATTTTTCTTGTCTTGGCCCAACCTATCTATCCTGGGACTTTGGCAAACGGTATCTAAAACACCTTACATAAAAAGAAGAAAATTCTAAAAGTTAATAATTAATTAAATAAATAAATAAATAGGGTGGCGCTACAGAGCAAGGAGCCCCTGGGCCTAGCGCATTTCTCACAACCATGCCTTGCGGGGGAATGGAGGGGACCTACAATTTTCTGCCGGTTCCGAACGGCTAATCGAGAAAGCGCTTTTCATGGCAATGAATACTAACGGAGGACTTGCCAATTCCTCGCGAAAGGCGATACCCGTGGAAAAAACATTTTTGCCTCTGTTGGGATTCGAACTCGAACTTCTGGATTAACAGGCGGACATGTTATCCATCGCACCACGGGTACCACTTCAATAATTAATTACAAAAATAATTAAAAAAATTAAGAGCAGTGAAAAATTTTTTTTAAAGTTTTTTCTATACGCTATTTTAAACACATTTACGATTCATTCATGATAATCCTTGGACTGGCCGTGGATTCAAAGGTATAAAGCTTACGGCACTCCATTACAAAACAAACAATTTAATCAATTTTATATACGAGTGTGAGTGTACAACCTTCAACCTACCATGAAAAATTCAAACAACAAACAAAAATACCTAAGTGCAACCATTGTATATATAATAGATTCTGTATACAATGGTGCAATTTTGATGAAGATGCTTTTTTATTATTATTTATTTATTGGTTAGTGTTATGAAACTTCAACACAAATAGAGTTGAAGAAGAAAATAATCTAAAATACATTATACCAATATTTTTTCGCTAATTGTGTATCCATTTCACTCCTTCCACTACGGTCGCCAAAAAGGCATATTTTTAAGACTTTTTTGGTGAAAAATTTAAGGTAATAAAGCAACATTTGAACAACGTTAGCCTAAATTTGCGCATTGCAAAATGCTCCAAAAAAAAAAAAAAGTCAAAGTACATTCGTTATCGTAATGACGGGATGATTTTTTCGATTTTTCGTAGCACTCGGAAGCCCAAAACCCGCAAAAAATAAAACCGGCTCAACTGTAGTCAAAAAGTTAGTAATTATTAAAAAAAAAAAAAAAAAACGATAAAGCGCTCGACAATACCTGGTGAATTATGTGAAGAAGTACTGTGCTCAATTTTAAAGCGATTAGTCCAGTAGATTTTGAGTTATCGTGCACACGGACTTCAAATGTGACAAGTCTCAGAAAAACGGTTTGAAACGCGCAGAAGAGTTTGGTCTATGAGCGCTCATTGCTCATAAGATTGAGAACACTGTTCTAATCCTACCATGCCTCGAATATAAATACATAACAAATTTATGAAGGAATTTATTCGGGGTTCAATAATAAAATTGCGCCGCGCAGCTGCCGCCCAGGTATAAAACCCGGCATGGAGCAACAGGCGCTCAAATATTCATAATTACGTCAATTTTACCCCGATCGACTTGAAATTTAAACACAATCAGCCGTATTTATTAGATTTGGCTATTACACGCTTAAAAAGCATAATAGTTATGCAGTGAATAAGAACTTATTAAGACTTCATTCAGTGAATAAAAAATCCTTATTTATAATCCTTTTCATCACCCATTATAGTTATCCATACCTTATGTCAAAATCATAAAGAAACTCTCTAATTTGGTATCTCAATGGTCAAAACTGACAACAGAAATTTTTTTTTTGTTTATATTTTCTTAGCTATGGAAGATGAAATGTAGGTCACACAATATACGTTATTCTATATATACGAATATGTGTTCTATATTATTCTTTGGCTTTAATTTCTTGTTGTTCTGTCCAAAAAGGGAAAATAAAAAACGTTTCCCAACTGGAAAACTTGTAAGAAACCAATTTACATAAAAGGAAAACAATGCATGTTTCTATCAATGGGAAAACACATTTACTACATCCAAATTATTTGTAAAGTTAATGTAATTTGAGTACATTTCCATTTAAGTTATTTTTAAAATTCTCAAAGTTTTAAATAATACACTGAATAACAACTCAATACTCAAAATCAAATGACATTTATGCGCTTAAACACGCTTAAAACACGCATATCGGCGTTTAAGCTATTCAGCCCTTATTCACTGACGAAAAATGATTATAAATACGATTTTTGTTTTATTCAATGAATAAGCGTGTTTTTAAGTTGTGCGGAGTTTATTATGCGATTATAAATACAGCTGAATATTATTTTGATATTATGCATTCATTAATTTCAATTAATTAAAAAAACCACCCATTACGCTTTCATTTATTAAAATAGAAGAAATAAAAATAAAAAAAAATAGAAAAATTCGTAAATATGCTGGAATTATGTCTGAAATACCTTTAACCATATTCCAAACATAATTTCAGCACATAAATTATTTTCTAGTTTTTTTTTATTGCATTTACATCCAAAATGTGAACAAATATACACCAACCAGCAATAATGAATACAACTCACAAAATACCTTCCTACTGAAAATAATAATAAAACCTTCATACCTCACACTAACTTAGAATAATGATGACTGACCTATATAATAAAAAATAATAGAACATAAATAATACTCAGCGAGAATAAAAATAACACCACACACTACTACCCATGTAAAAAATATAAAATTATAATTAAATTCGACCCAAGCTATACTTTGCTTGCTATGGTCCAGCATCCAGCTTACACATGACAATGACAACCTAGGATTAGCCATTGAAAAATTAAAATCTGGTTAGTCAAAAAATCATCGTTGAGCAGTGCGGTTGTAAAAAAAATTTTAATTATTATCGTTGCGTAGGCGGCATAAAAAAATTAGAAGTAGAAGAATAAATTATCGTGTGTGTGTGTTAATAGATAATTGGCAGTGACACTTCGCGCTTGTAATAAAATAATAGTGATTATTAGAAGAAAAAAACAATAAATTGAGCAGTTCGGAAGTAACTTTGAGCAAATAAATAAAAAAAAAGGTCCGACCAATACGCGATATTTCTTAGTGGTTCGTAGCCAAGAAAAAAGAAAAAAATTCATATAAAAAACATACAGGGAGTTTTGCATAAGAAGCGACAAGATCCCGGGACGGATTTTTGTGGGTTTCCCCCATGATTGGATTTTATTCTCTGAGCAGATTTTCTTTTAAAATTTTTTTTTTTTGCATACCACCAGATTTTATACAAAAAAATAAAACTAGGTTCGATTCATCATTCATTCATTCATTCATTCGTCATCCCTCTTTTATTTTAATTCCGGTTTTACTCAACAAAAGTTATCTCTGTGGCAATAAAAAGTGCCTGTAGTCTAGGAGAAAAGGATTTTCTGGAAGAAAGAACCCCTCATTTTTTTTTTAATTTCTCAAAAACTAAGAAAGATTTTCACATTCAGTTTCAGTGATTTACTTACTTGTTAGTCACTATTTTTAGTGCAAAGCTCTGTTAAAAAATTTTAATGAAAATAAATATGAATTTTTTTTTTTAATAGGTAGTTATGATTTTGATTCCTCAAAAACCATTCACTAAAATAATTTTAACTAAATTGTGAAATAACAAAGTATTAGCTTTCGAAAACATTTTGATACGTAGATGGTAGTAAGTGACTTAAAGAGTGTTCAATGAGCTGTTCTAGAACAGTTTCAGACAGAACAGATCATGCTTTTGGTGTTCAATGAGAAATTTCTTGTTCTTTTCTCATCTTTTTTTGTGTTCAATGAGCTGTTCTACAACAGTTTAGCACAGCGTTTTCTGCACGTCCTTTTGAGAAAGATCAAGTTTGGTGAAAAACTGTCAAAAGCAGCTGTTGACTTTTTGCTCGTAGTTTATTTAGCGAAATATAATTTTAATTTGTTGTGAAAAGTTCAAAAATATAAAAAAAAAAAATCAAGAAAATAACACCTAAACTTGTTCTGAAAGTAAAATTACTTGTTCGTGACGAAAATACGCTAAATAAAGCTGATATCAGAAAAAGAAAAATTGGTGGTTGTTTTTTTTCGTTTTTGTTGTTGCATTTTTGAAATTTGCTCACTGCTTCTGTGCTCAGCCATTGTTTTTTTTTCGAAGAGTTTTACCATTTTTTTTTTATAAAACTGCCACTCCTGCCTAAAAACGGAGGGACTTTACGACTTGTCTGAACCCAATCCATCCGTCTTAGGCTTTTGTCGCATCTTATGCAAAACGCCTTGTAAGTGAATATAGTGCCTATACCCGAAAACCTCCTTAAAATGGACCGTAAGAAAACAAAACCAAAACAATGAATAAAACCAAAAAAAAAAAAACTAAGTAAAAAGCGAGTGAAAGTTAAAAATGCACTTTTAAGCAAACTATGGAAAGAGAAAGATGAGATAATAATAAACTAAACAAAACTCCAAGACAACCAACCAGTGTTTTCGAATGTAGACTCGGGTAATTGGCATCGTGGGATCTTTATCATGCACTTCAATGTTCTGGATCAGGACCGCTATTTTCACCTTAAGAAGAAATGTATCAGTTGTGCCCTAATACATATACCACCCACCGTACCATTAAACAGCTTGCTTATTTCCCCGTATAACCGCTCCACGCTGATTATATTCCTCGGTAACGCGTTGTGTTCGGTGTTGACATGTGAAAAAAAAAACATTGTAAAGCTGAAAATAGTGGTTATAATACGTATTGAATGGAAAAATTGTAAAATGGCAAATAAACAAAAAAAAAAAAAAAAGAAATGAAAGGTAAAACAAAATGTGTAATCAATTTAATTTAAGAACAGGAAAGAGGCAAAAAAGAATAAAGATAAAAATTAAAGAGAAAAAGAAGAAAGGTTTTTTTATTCTAGTGGGTGATTTTTTACTTTACTTTCTTTTACCCTGCGGCTACACGATCAACGTAAGGCAAGTCATTGGTTCATATAAATAAGTTTTCAAATTCTTGTTCATTATTCGGATGTGACGCAGGCGACTTACAATTTGCAAGGCAATTGGCTTTCAATAAATTTTTTTAATTTTCTGTTTCAGAAAACCAAAAAAAAACTTGGAAATAATTTTTCTCATCACTCTTCACTTCAATTCATCGTAATTTTTTAGATGAAGCTGTCAATTTAATGGTTACCTACTCAAATTGATTCTAAGCTGGCTTGGAATATTCCATACAAGTCGACTTTCAATTTCCAAAAAAGTTCAATTTTATAATTTAAGGGGGCATTCTGGTGTCTAGACGCATGAATTTCAGGTGATTTTTGAAGTGTAGCAAGAAATGCAATCACTACACCCTCAATCCACTTCTTTAAGCCATAAAATAAAATTTTAAGGAATACAGAACAAGGAGAAAGAGCTAAATACTAAAAGAAACTACCAGCTGAACAACGAAAAATCGTTTTGAAGATATATTCTTAAATAGTTAAACTTTGAAAATATGTAAAAAAATTATTTTTCCACTAGAATACCCCCTTAAACATAAATCCTTTAACAAAAGCACAAAGCTTGCAAGTTATTGAATTCTATTATCAATTAAGATATTTGTTCTGTTGAGAAAGTACTGATATGGCTATTCGTTCTATTGTGATTGTGACTAACAATTTCGCACAAAAATTAGAACGTTGAACATTAAACCCGTCGGCGTCGTACCGTGGTACCCGTGGTACGCCAAGGTCTTACAATTAGGCAAGATATAGTAACCTTCCGATTGAGTGGGATCTATACAAGAACGATACAATTGAATATATAAATAAAACAAAGAGATCAGCTTCTGCTACTCAGTACCCACGACGATACTATGAAAAGTGATGTCTAAGGTCTAAAACACACCAAGTTTTCTTAAAAGAACTGATGACCCACTTTGCAGGGTGTGTGCAAATTTCATCTATAGAACCCGGTTATAAATAAATAAATAAATAAATAAATATTGTGTCGCAACAGAGCGAGGAGACCCTGGGCCTAGCGCATTTCTCACAACCAAGCCCTTGTGAGGGAATGGAGGGGACCTACAATTTTCTGCCAGTTCCGAACGGCTAATTGAGAAAGCGCTTTTCATGGCAATGCATCTACTAACGAAGGACTTGCCAATTCCTCGCGAAAGGCGATACCCGTGGAAAAACATTTTTGCCTCTGCTGGGATTTGAACCTCGAACCTCTGGATTAGCAGGTGGACATGCTAACCATTACGCCACGGGTACCACTTACATTAATGTTTGCTCAAACATAAGAAATCAGTTAGTATGTCGAATGAATGAGATCTTCATTTGAATCAGTAGAACGGTCACTTTCAATTCTGTAAAACGGCAACGATGTATGCACTGAATATGACATTTTCACATACTTGAATAGTCATCCATACTGTACCACCGAAAAAGGTATGAAAATATCATTATTATTTTGAGAAATTGATGGTATAAGAAGTGTGACGGGTGGGACATCAAATTACCTCTCCTTTGCGAGTTGACTTAAACCATTCGCAATAGACAAGAACCTATGAAACTTTTGTTAAAGAACCTCATTTTATATGTTCGTGTACAGATTAAGTATTAGAATAGTTTACGCGAATATCTCGTAAAACAAAAATAATATGCTTCTCAATGCTTGTGACGGGTGGGACAGTACCATTGTAAGGGGTAGGACGAGTAATATTTAGCCATACAAGTGTATAAAGTTCTTTTCTGTATTTACTTTAAATCAGCTCTTTAGTGAATTATTTGAATGTTACTTAAGTAATCATTTCATTTCATATGAATGTATAATGTTCTATTCTAAAGAAATGGATATAATTATAAATTAAGTTGTTTATTTTTTATGCGTACGGTGTCGGTTTCGCTGGAATGACCCTCTTTCTAACATTTTGGCCGGTATCTCACGAATAAACGTTTGAATTTTTGCTTATAGTGCGTCAATCAAAGCGGATTTGTCGCTATAGACATAAGCGTTAACATAACCACACAACAAATAGTCGAAAGGCGTCAATTCGAAAGATCTAGCCAGCTAGAATGAACTAGAACTAGACGTGTTATGTAAGTCAAACTTCTTCCATTTTGGGCCCAAAAAAATTTGTTGTCATCGCACCATTTACAGTAATGGCGCCGAATCAGTAACCCACTTGCGATATTTTCTTAGTTTTTACGCAAGCGTTTTGGTGGTTTAATGTTAAAAAAAAAAAATAAAAAAAAAATAAAAATAGGGTGGCGCTACAAAGCGAGGAGCACCAGGGCCTACCGCATTTCTCACAATCATGCCTTGTGAGGGAATGGAGGGACCAACAATTTTCTTCGAAATTAATTTACCATCGGGGGACTAGCCAATGATTCGAAACACGAACCTTCCGGTTAACAGGCAAACATGCTGACCATCACGCCACTTAAAAAAAAAACTCAAATTCTATTTGTTTATAGTATAAAATTTTTAATGGCTATACATAATTTTATTAATTTGTTTTCTCCGATAGTTTTTTTGTGAAATAAGAAAAGATAATATTCTAGTTGTTTCCAATTCAATACAATTTGACTTTCTTGAAAATTTAAATATGAGACTCTATATCTGTTTATCTATAATTTAAACTGTAAACGTTATATTCGGAGACCCTTTGTAACCAATGATTAATTTTCGAAATTTTATTTGTATTGAAATCACTATTTTGTTATGTTTTTAACTTTTTCTTTTCTTGTTTTCAATGAATTTCAAAAATCGTGCGTTGTCTTATTTTTTCCGATGAGCTTTTGCTCCTTTTTCCAAATATTTGGGGTTTGAGAGCCACATCGTGCAAAAGGAAAAGGGCTTTATGACCCACCCAAGCGGGTAACAATCCCCAACTACAATTTGAGCCTTGTGACCCACTCTGGTGGGTAATAAAGCCCAATTTTTTCGATTGGGCTAAGTTCCCTGGGTCTTATGCCCCTGCGCCTGGCAGAGTGATAGTAGTCCGGGATCCCTAGTTCAATTTTTTATTTGTTTAGGTTAGGTAGGTTAGGTGGAAGTGGGTGACAGCCAATGAGTAATACCTACGGACATTGCCTGACACACTAAGACCGCAAGCGTTCATTGTGGTACTATAGAGATCAGCAAGTTAATCACCTACTAATCTCAGAAATCCGATGTAAGATTAACGAGTGGATCACCCATTAATCTTTCAGTAAGGGACTAGCCGGCAAATCACCTGCTAGTCGAACCACACGGAACTTTTAATGTATCATCGAAGAAGAATTCACCGAGATGAGTTTTCCTCCTATGAAGTAGTGCAAGGTATGACCAAAGAAGGTGTTGAACGGTATCCTCCTCCTCCACGTCCATGCAGCTTCTGCAGAAATCATTGGAAAACACACCAGGTCCTTTGGCGTGTCTTCCTATTAGACATTGTCCCGTAAGAACACCTATGGTAGAACCCAGATACAGGCGGTTCAGGGTTAACAAACTCTTTGAGCGATTTGAGTCTACACACGGCCAAACTTTTTTGGTTGCAAGGCAGTTGTTACTCTCACTCCATCTAGTGTTTGTCATCCTCGAAGCGTCTTGTCTAAGTAGGAGTTTACATGCAGCGATAGGTACACCTATGTTGTTCCATTCTGAGCGTAGGGAAGTGGTCGTGCCCTTTTTGGCTAGTTCGTCTGCCATACAGTTGATTGGTATGTCCCTGTGCCCCGGCACCCATGAATGGTGAATGTTGAACTGATTGGACATCCCTCAGGAACATTTTACAATTTTGGACCGTGAAAGATATTGTAGAGACAGAGTCAAGACATTTAAGGACCACTTGGCTGTCCGAGAAGATTCGTGTATACATGGAGGATATGACGTTTTCTTTGGGCCAAGACAGCACTTCCTTAATCGCCAGAATTTCCGCTTGGAACACCCTACAATGATCGCGTAGGCGGAAGAAAAGACTGAAGGCCCCAGCCCATAGAACGCGTTGCGCGCGTGCGACACCGCTTCCAACTGACAGCTCGATTAAATACACACGTTCTTATGAGAGGTGACCCATAAGCACCGCGAGTAACGCGCCGAACGCACCGAGTAGCCCAACTTTCTACTTTGCCGCGGCTCTCACGCGGTGACAGAAGAGAGACATGCGCAGTCACAACCAATTTGAAGTTTTCTCTTATATATAAAAAGTGACAATGGGCGCGTTCAAGAACCTATCGGATAGCCTATCTCGGATAGCCGTATCTTAGATACCTTTTTGAACGATCGATAACAGACAACAGCTGTGAAATATTAAAATTCGACTTTTGAAAACAGAAAAACATTCAAAATATCATTGCTAGACGATTATAACTTATTTTTTTCGATTTCCCACACGTAAACAACAACAACAAGCTATCCGGATACGATTCTTGAACGCACCCATTTTGACTAAATTTATCTGTCAAAACACCGCAACGGATTCTATGGGTCACACCCATCAGTTGCGCGCGGCAAAACCCACCGCATCAGTTGCCGCGCCACTTCTACCGCACGCAACGCGTTCTATGGGTCGGGGCCTTGAGATTCAGTTTTTCTGAGTAGATTCCACTTCCTACACCTTCGCTGGTTTTTGAACCATCGGTGTAAAAGTGTATTGCTTCATTTTCCAAGAGAGTGCTATTTTCCCAAGCTTCTCTTGAAGGTATGGTTACTTGGAAATTATCATCAAAGACTAACTTGGGGGTAGTGTAGTCGGATCGATTCGGTAGGAATCTACAGTTCTCTAGAATGGTATAGTGTGACCGATTTGATTATTGGTCCACTGTGATATAGCTCTGAGTCGAGTAGCTAGCTGCTGTTTGTTGAAGATATCTAGGGGTGTGAAATCTAGTAGTACATTGAGAGCGTCCGATGGGTTTTGTCCTCAATGCTCCACTAATACACAGACTAGCCGTTCTTTGAACTTTGGCCAGCTTCTTGTAATTGATCATCTTGTCTAGTGCGGTCCACCAGACAATCGCCCCGTATTTGAGTATCGGTCTTATTATCGAAGCAAACACCCAATGGGTGATTTGGGGGAGAAACCCCATTTCCCACAAATGGATTTTTAACAAGAGAAGAGTGCCACGTTGGCTTTATTTACTCTTTCCTCTATATTGTTTTTCCTGGTAAGTTTTTGTTAAAAATGAGATGTACCTTTTTAGCCGGTCGCGGGGAACCGTGGAACGTCTGCCCAACAGTTTTTCAATTGGTCTGTTCAGATCTTTGATCTCGCTTGCAGTAACGTTAATTCGTTAAAAAGGCATGTTTTTGCGAATTTTTTTGTGAGAAATCAGTTTAAATCTCTTTATTAAAATCAATTACACATTAAAAAGTGACATTTCAAGAATGTTGTAAATATTTTCATAAAGAAATATTGAAAAATACGGCAATTTGAAATTATGAGGGGCACAGACTTTTAAAAAGTGAGTTGTGGGAACAACGCTTTAAAGTCGTGAACTCTAAAAAAAAACACAAAGAAAACACCGACAGGTATAAACATATTCGTAACTTTGTCAATTTGGCTCCAATCCACTTGAAGTTTTGACACAATGTTCTTAAAATATTAGGCATTCGTCAAAAAAAAAACTTAACCCTCAAATAATACCTTAGTATTGATGAAGTTTGTTTTTATACCTTATGTTGATAAATAATAGTATTCATGAAATCTTCGTTTTTTATGTTCTTGATGGCAATTAATTTTACGAAAACATTTTCATAAAAAAAAAAAAAAACAATTACTCGCTTGATACTATTTGATTTGTTTTGTATTTGGTAAATTTTCAGAGTCTGGCGACTTTTTTTAGGATTGGCGTTTCCAAGTTTTAAAACCTGATAAGCCTATTTCTCACTCTTTTCAAGCAGCTCGTCACAGCGGTATCGATAAGAGGGAGGGAGGCCACCTCACCAGTTCCGGTGTTTACTCCGCAGCCGGCTCGTTTTTTGTCTGTCGGGTCTTGCATTATTCGTTTTGTCTTGTCTGTAGGTGTCATTGTACCTACGTAGTCTCTGTTCGGACTTCACCAGAGCATTTTTCGTCTTTTTCGTTAAGGAGTCGGAGTTCTTCTTGGATAGGCTTCTGATGGTCATGTTGCACTTTTTCTCCGTCCGATACACTTCCTTTTAAGGTATATTATTTTTAGGGTATTTATTATTATTACTCGATTGATTTTTATTAGTCTTAGTTCTGGCCATCTTGGAAACAAAGGCTTGATTTGAGACGCTGAGTCTTATTTTTTGAACTAAATTTTAACTTTCTTTTTTTTGTTCCATCTGAAAGTTCTCCGAAGGTCCTGCTCCTTTCAGCACGGGATAGTCTACATTGTCTCATGTTTTTCTGATGTACAATAAGAGGTTTTTAAGCTCATCCTGGTCAAACGACTTCCGTAGGATTATGCACTGGTTCATGCTCTGGCAAATTGTCATTACTTATGTAGGCGGTTTCATTGGGGAAATTATTTTCGTCTTTGTATATACTGGCCGCAAATCGATAGATTGAATAATTAAGATTGCAATGGTCTTCAAAGTACTGTACCAAAAGAAACTTTGGGATGAAATAATATCGAACTTAAAAACTGCGAACAACTTCCTTCCTTCTCAGGTATATTATTTTTAGGGTATTTATTATTATTACTCCATTGATTTTTATTAGTTTTAGTAGTGGCCATCTTGGAAACAAAGGCTTGATTTGAGACGCTGAGTCTTATTTTTTGAACTAAATTTTAACCTTCTTTTTGTTCCATCTGAAGTTCTCCGAAGGTCCTGCTCCTTTCAGCACGGGATAATCTACATTGTCACATGTTTTTCTGATGTACAATAAGAGGTTTGTAAGCTCATCCTGGTCAAACGACTTCCGTAGGATTATACACTGGTTCATGCTCTGGCAATTGTCATTACTTATGTAGGCGGTTTCATTGGGGAAATTATTTTTATCTTTGTATATGTATATACTGGCTGCAATCGAATGATTGAATACCTAAGATTGCAATGGTCTTCAAAGTACTGTACCAAAAGAACTTTGGGATGAAATACTATCGAATTTAAAAACCGCGAACAAACAAAATCAGAAAGTTAATTGTTAGCACAACCGGCCGGCCAGCGCGGCGGCGTGCAAGAAGAATGGAAATGAGAAATGACAGATGGAAAATAAAAGGAAGTGTTATGGAGAAACTGAAAGTGCATCCAGCAACAAATGTAATGCTGCCACCACCGACTAGCACAGCTGGGTGTGTTCGATGATTTGATAAGGTAGGTCAGGTAAAACAGTTAGATTAATAAAATGAATAAAGGGTTGATTAATAGAATGATGATAAATTTTATAAAGATAGTCAATTTAGAGAACAGGGTGTCCTCGAAATTGTGAGCGCCAGAAAATTCTTATAGGAGTAAATTTTCAAACCAGTAAGCTGAAAAGTATTAGAAAGTAAAAGCCGATCAGAAAATAAAAAAGAAATAACGTTGAGTAAAAAAAAGAACAGAGATATGTGAATTCCCAAAGGGGAAGTTAAAATGATTTTATTGTTGGGAAAACCGTGCCTAAAGACTGGAATAGAAACCCAAATCTTTTCTAAATATTATAAAAGTAGGTATAGAAATTGAAACTCGTTAATAACAAAGTAAAAGTAAGTGGTAAAGTTTACAAAAGAAGGTTAGATGGACCGTTGGAAAGCGGAAAGAAAAAGAAACCGAAGGTTGGACTTTGGACAGTTAACTGAAGTTCCCGAAAGTTCCCAAGGTGGGTTGAAAGTTAAAGGGGTCGCGTGCCAGCCAATTTTTTGGATTCTACGGGCAGAAAAAGGGGCCACACAGTAATTTGTAACAAACGCTTTCACCAAAGAAAAAAAATAAAAAATAAATCAAACGTTTCACCAAATCTCACTCTACTTATCTTTGTATTTTGGATTTCCTTCTCCCAAGTCTCCCTGCTCAATTTGTTCTCCTGCAGATCAATATCCTTAAAAAAAGGATAATCCTTCCTCGTTTCACATCCTTAATTCTTTAATTAACAGATTCTAAGAAAAGAACTAAAACTCGCTCTAAAAATCATCTCGTAAAGTTTCGCAATATCAAAGAACTTATTTTCACTCTTTTTCTCTTTCATTGTCTTTCACTTTTTCCTTACACCTTGATCTCTAGCCAAGAAGTGTCTCTCACTTCAAACCTACATCGTTGTCTGGTCTTAACCCCGTTCTCATACACACGCACACAATCGTACGTTCAACCAATCACTTTCGTGGATTCAGTAGGTGTGTTTTTTTCACAAGGATACAGCTACCAACTTGAAATAATAAAAAATATGATGATCTAAAGCTGTTTTATTATGATAATCCGATCCGGATTGGATCATTCTGATAATAAACCGCAGCTAATATTACCTTAAATTTATTTTGTTGGCTCCAGTTTACTAGAAAATGAAAATAATAAAAGTAGATAAGAACGGGAAATGACCCTGCTTTTGCTAGACACACACACGTTATACATAAATATAAAAAAAATATATGAGGTTGTACTAAATCTGAACCCTTGCGTAGCTAAACTCTCGCAGTGTTAGACTAGTTGATATACATAATTTCTATTTGATTAACTTACCGAATTCGACAGATGTTTCAACATTTTATCCAAAGCAGTCTATTTTCCTGCAAGAAAAAGGCTGAAATTTATAAATATTTTTGTCAATATTTAAATTTTTTAATTGAATTGTTTTAAACGACAGAATCATGGGAGGGTTTTGTTTACGCAGTTACTACATTATTTGTGGCACTCAGATGATGATTTTCCTGTTGGACTTTGATGAAATAGTTGTATTATTATTTCGACGGCACTGGTTTGTAGGTTTACTGAAATCCTTCTGGGAAAATCAATGGCAAATAAAATCTCGGCGCGACTTTTGTAAGTGAATTGGTTAAGGCCCTTCTGAAGAACGTTTAAGCACAATCCGTTGATTTTGTTTTCTTCGACAGCTTCCAATATTTTATTTTTCAATTTGGGACTGTCGCAAAGTGCAGCTATTGTAAGCCGAAAAACATTATCAAAGGGACATGTTAAAACTGCATAAATATTTTTCCACTCAATTTTGGTTATTACCAGCTCTCGATGGCTGCAGTTCTTAATACTTCAATTTTTTTGACGACTTCCATCCCCAGAAACTTGCTCCATAATAATTCTTTTATTTTTGCCAAGGTATTTTGACTTTTTTTTCGTCCTCTTCTTTGCTCCATTGGCACAAATCATACATAATCTTTTTTGCCCATATCCTCCATCGGAATCTTGGTACGGGACAGAACATCCATCTAGGTAACGTATACTTATTTGGCATATATAGCATTTGTAGCTTCCAGCAGGTTCTTGGCCCAATAAACATGCCGGACATCCAACAGTATCGTTGGAAATAGGTATTTGATTTGTTGGCTCTTATTTTTCTTCTGGCTTCTTTGCCTTTTTCTTGTTTTTTAAATTTATTTTTGTATTCAAGCCCCTCCAGTTTTCTTCTTCTTGTGAGGCTGCAATTATATTTTGCTCATTTGTATAGGGCTCATTTACTTAAACATTTTCTGCCAATTTATTTTAATTTTTTCCCTTTTTGCCTCAATTATTTTCGTCCTGCCGTTTAAATATTCAAAAAAGATTTTTGCAGGAATACATCAGCACGCATTGGGGTCGAGCAGTCTTTCAAAATCAAACTTTTTTGTTTATTAAACTCGCTTTCTGATGATGCACTGGAAGCAGAAATGCCGCCGAACCCAAATTCATCTTTCTGGATGCATGACCACAATGGTATCAGTGTCTTCCAACAGTCGACTGCTCAGTTCTGTCACAGAGTGGGCATTTTCCCTATCACCAGTTTCCTCCTTTACTTTCGATCTCACCTTTTCTTCGATTTTTTTTTCCAAATTTCAACCATTCATTGTGGTGTTGGCTTTTCGTCAGGGGTTCATTGGTTGTACCTTGCTCAAATCGGTGATCTTCTTCATTAAGGTAATCATTCTGAGGTATTAGTTTCTTTAAATAAACTTTTTTCTTTTGAGTTGTCGTCAATTACCCATCTTCTAAGACTCCTTCCGTTTCACCAAGAGTTGCAAACAGGATTGCCTTTATAATTTTTTTTGCTTCTCTTATACTTATTTCTTGCCAAAATAAGTTGTCCGATTGAGCATTGAGGCCATATTAAGTACTTTCACTCGTCTTGGTGTATTTCTTTTTGAAAAGAACGAAGCATACCCTTTTTAAAAATGAGCGTTGTCGATCCTTATTTATGTCTTTGGAAGAGGGTCTTCCAAGCATGCATCATCTTCAATAGTATAACATCCATTGAAAGCTCTTAAGACTGCGGCTATTAATGCTCTCGCACCGTCTCACATTGTGACAATTCGCATAATTAGCAGGATTTAATTCAAAAATTGACATGCGCCAATGTAAACAAAAACAGTTTTTTCTTACAACACATTTTCCCACTAAATAACTGAAAGAAAAAGAATTATGATAAACTCAATAATTACAACGGCAAAAAATGACCTCAAACTTCACATTAGCCGCAGTTGTTGATACGCAAGGTCCCCTTCAATCCTGGATAAGATTTATGGAGTGTTTCCTTCACATCGCGTATAGGCTAGATATAAAATATGGCAGGTTAAAACCCAAGAAGTTAAAGAAAAAGTCAAAAACAAAAAAAAAATAATCCAAGAGAGGTTTAGAAGTGAAACTGGGTTATTGATTGATATGCCCACATAGCAGTCAGGCAATACTAATGATGGAAACACGGCAAGGAGACTCTTCGGGGATGAAGAAAAAACTGCAGAAATAACTGGGATTGATATAGAAATCATCAAAATATTTCATATAATTTTTGAAGCTCTAGGGTCTGGGTACACAATTGACAAAGATGCCTTCGAAAATTTTGCACCAGAAACAAGGGATGTGTATCTTATAAAGTATGGCTGGCTGGTTGTTTTGATTGGAGTTGTAAGAAGTATGAATAATGTGATAATAGTGTTGAAGTGTGTGTGTGTGTGTATGATCATGTGCTTTTTTTTCACAAAACTCACTCAAAAACGCTTCGTTTTTTTTGTGGGTTGGTGTTCTTGATCAACCAATAAAAGTACACAAATGAATTTTTTTTGCAAAAATTCGCGATAGCAATTGTATAGAGTGGAAAATAAAAATATTCCGTAGTGAAATTAATGCAGGTAAACTATTTTTGTTTTTGTCCGTTTTTTGTTAGTTTAGAAATTTCAAAAAAAGGTCCGTTCACAAAGGTAACAAGCAATTTCTCTTGAGTGTTTTTGACTCTGCTTACATGCTGGGGTTGAATTCATATGAGATTGTGATTTATATTTGAGTTGGAAAAAATATTTTGTTACTTGTTTCAAACGAATTAAACTATTAATAATACAAAAATAAAACCATTTTTATGGCATACTTAACAACTACCTTTGAAAAAAATGTCAACATTCAGAGAAAAATGTGAAAAGAAATATTCAAAAAGTTCTTTCAGTCACTAAACAGACCTTTTTCAGCTGCTATTACGTTGTTTTATGTATTTTTATATAAATTTACAAATCTAACTCTTCAAATCAATAAAATTCTATAAATAAAAAATTTTCAGCAACTAAATTGCGGAGTGTAAGAGTGGGCATACGATTTTATTCAGTTACACATTTGTGAACAGACCCTTTGCAACCCATTTTGCTTTTGTTCGAGAAACATGAAAGTCTCTTCTAGATGCACCAATATTAAAAAATTGAAAAGTCGAAAAACTCATTCGATTCTCGACTAAACGTCAAATATCTATCCCCGACCAAATCCATCAATTTATCCATAACATCGGTTGTCGGGGATGTTGTTTTTGCTTTGCATGTAAAATGATGTTATGTATATAACAGTCTTGTGAAAAAAACACGCCTTAACGACATCAGCCACCGTTGGTGTGCTGTGTCATCGCTGTCGAATTCCAACGAAAGTGCGCATGCTCAACCACACACATAGAGTTCGACAAGTTGTTGGTGTCGTCCAACACTTGTCGATCTTGATGGGTGAGTATAGACTCCTAGAACACCCAATATCACAACCTTCGTGAAAAACATCGAACTTTGCTGAAACTGAAAATAAGTTGTCGCTGAGCATTCTCTCAGTTACATTTAATCGCGTGGAGAGTGAATCGAGTAAGCAACCAAACCCAATTATTCCTAGTAAACTTTTCAATTTCTTTCGGGAGAATTATGGGAGGAGAAAATCTTAAGTGACCGAAAATCTCTATCTAGCACTGGTGTACTCTTTTGCAGATTTGGGATAGGGGTGAAGAACTTTAACATTTCAATCTTTGGATACCTTAATAAAGTTTAGGTTGGGCAGAAAGCAATTCTACTGTTGCCAAAGTGACGTAAAACGTTGGGTAGGAATTGATCATCTAACATGGATGTCTGTATTGAGTGTTGTTTTGTCGCCTTGCGTGTTTTGCCAGGTTCAGTTAATCAATTTTAGTGTTTTTCATGAGACCGCTCGTCTGCACGTTCATCAATGTTCAGTGGCGACCGCCTGTCCCTTTTCTGGTCTAACTTTGACCAATTTCCATCAGCGACCTACGTTAGATGTTTTTGCAAAATGCTGGGTGAGTAATCCATAGGCTAATAGACCCTTGGTTGCCCTTAACTCTCCCTGAATTATGCAGCCACACCCAAAAACGAAGAAGAGTTAGGGATACGTGAAAGGATCCGAACGATACTTTTAGTAGCGGTGAATTTTACCGCGACAGTTCTTTCCGCGTTGCGTCGTTGTCTCAGTTGTAGTTCATCTTTGTTGAGGACCCTCGCTCGTCGTTGCCCGGCATTTTTGTCGATGATAGTTGCCAGACTGTCTGTAGTTTTATTGTGTGCAGGTTTTTCGGGGCTGGATTCCGCAGTTGGGTTTAGGTCTTGCGGAGGGCTATGGCCTTATACATAACCCTCATACTTCCGCTCCTCCAAACCCTCAACAGAGAATTCGTTTCCCATTTCTGGTTCGTTGTGTTTCCGTGCTTTAGGGTCAGTCGGTTCGTCATTCGTGTTATGTCCTGTGTCAGTGGTGGTTCCTTGACCAGCCTTCGATGGTGTTAGCCCTTTCTTCGGCTGAATTTTATCAACGTAGGAACCCATCGAGATCTTAACACCTTTGCCTTGAAGGGGGAGAGAGTTCGGTGCTGGATTAGCAGTTGGCCCATCCTTTCCCAAGCCCTCCCTATCCAAAATGGCTCGTGTGTTGTGTAGTTTGTGTTTTAAGGTCAGTTTTGTCGGTCGTACCATGCAGGGGCTTTGTGCTAAATTAGCAGTAGGCCTAACTTTTCCCAAGCTTTCCCTGTCTAAAAAGGCTCGTGCGTTGTGTAGTTTTTTGGGTTCTATGTCTGTCATCTCGTTCCAGTCTAATTTCCCCAGCCTTTTTACCGTACGCTTACAGTTGGATTTTACTCCGCCTGGAAACGCAGGATAGATTTGAAATGTCAGAGGTAGCTATAGAGTTAGCGTCACTGACATCATCAACGACGGTATTTCCACCACTGGCTCCATCTTCTATATCTAGGTTGGAGAAAGGTCGAGGAGAAGATTTTCTTCTTCCTCAGTCATCTTCGCAACGTTGTTGTTGTTTTTCTTCAAGCTGTTCATTTTGTTTTCAATGTCTTTTCCCTTTTTGTATTTGGAAGTCGCTTCGATTTTTTTATAAGTTGGGTTGGTTAATTTGAATTCACCATTGGTCCCGTTCCATATGATGCAGCCCGCATTACCAGAATCATTTAGCAGTTCGAGGAGAAATTGCAACAGTGGATTTTTTTGAGATCTTGTGTACTCTACCAGGTGGTTACTGTGAGTAGTAAAAATACGTTAAATAATTTCTTTGCCAGGATGCAGGATCTTGGTTCACCGTTGTCCGTCACATACAGCAGAGGATAACCTTTCGTCCAGAGTCCTTTAACTACGGATTTATTAATCCATGTGAGTGAGACAGGTCCGGGTTGCTGAACTGAATCAACCGGAGAAACATCTTCCGCGATTCATGTAAGACCGGTACAAAGGCACGAGCTCTCGGCCTGCTTGGGATGTCCTCCCTTGCCACAACCTCTAGCTTAGCACCTGACCAGATCTCACAGCAAGCTTCTATAAATGGCGCGATCTCTGGTCTTGGCAGGCGATCAACTTGACGCGGTTTTGATACCAGCCAGCGTCGCTGATTCTTGGGAGGGGTCCCGGATCCGCCTCGATAACAGGTCTAAACCTGAAAGCGAGGTGAGCTTTGACGTCCGCCCACCTCTCGGTAGAGATGTTCCCATCCATATTGCTCCCGTCGATGACTGCGACAACAATCCGTCCCTTGACCACCGGCACCAGTGTCGATGGGACGCCAACCCCTTTTGGGTTGAGGTTTTTCAAACTCAAACGACATATCTCGCTTCGACGTTGAGTCTTGCCTGGTCTCTTCAACAATTTTGATTGCGCACTTCAGTTTGTCAACCTCTCCCGGGGTTCTCTCCGCTGCGTGTTTACCACCCAACGTTTCGATTACCCTTTTGCTTGGCGACGTATCTTAACTGGCTGAGTTGTTTGTTTGTTTGTTAGTTTTTAAGAACTGTATTGAAAGTCCCACGAGTTATTCCGGATGGAAAAGGTCATCCCCAATAGAGACATGTACCGGGCTAAGGCTAGTCTTTTCTGGACCCTGCCAAGCATCCAGAAGAGCTCGTTATCGATTGGTTTATCCACCAACCTTCAATTCTTCGTCACGAATTATAAATGCTCACACCACCACTGAAACTAGGAACCTCGTATCTATGGTGAGATTGGATTTCTGAGGATTGTGCTATTGAGAAGTCACAACCACCCAGCGATCCAACTTAACCTGTCACCGTCTACCATCGTATAGACACTGATAAAGTATATGTGGTGAACATTGCCTGCCCCGCATCCACTTGGAGGGTTCGATCGAGGATTTTTGCCAGGCTTTATTGCGACTAAATTTCACACAAAATTAAGATTGTTGAACATTAAACTGTTAACATGACCTGCGGTTCCAACAAAATTATGCCACATGGCATACAGCACGCCAAAGTTAAGTTAGGTTAAAGTGGCTGTCAGCTCAACTTACACACTTAGGCCCGTTGGGCCCATTGTGGTACCACGGTAGATCTAATGTATCCTTATACTAATGGAACCACTTTGAGCTTAAAAAAGCTCACTAGGGTCATTATAAAGATACACGAACCTTGGTGTATCTTACGTTTGTGAGTTGAAGCGGGGCATGAACAGAGAAGGTGGGGAATAGTCTCCTCCTTCTTATCATCCATACAGCTTCTGCAAAAATCGTTTCAGATGACTCTAGCCTTGCGGCATGTCTTCCAATACGACAGTGCCCTGTAATCACACATATCGTCGAACTAATGTGTTTTCTGTTGAGAGAGATCAAGTCGTTCGACCGCTTGAGATTTAGCTTGGGTCAGATTTGTTTCGTTGTGTTACACGTTAAACTGCTTGACCATCTCAGGTTAGCTTTCTCGTATACGTCCTCCTTGAACAAGAGTAGGTATGTAGCGATTGGTATGCCGATACTCTCCGTTATCGGTGAGAAGGGCAGAAGTGTTCCATTTCTGGCGAGGTCATCCGCCTTACACTTTTTTCGAATGTCTCTATGCCCCGGCACCCAGCACAGGTGAATGTTTAACGAACTTACTGTACGTCATGATGCGGAGCCTCTTTACTTGCATATTTGGAATATGAAGGTGGCTAAAGCCACGGAATTCACTCATGCTATCGTAGCTAGTAGGTATTGCCGTCTTGGCTTTTTGCATCAGGGTAACAAGGTCGCTCCCAAACATCCGTTGTGCCTCGTTTTTGAAGTTGATAGGTGAGGTTGGTGTTGGTCTGGTGGGCCTGGCAGGTGTCGTCTTGGGAATTTTGGCTGCAGTTGGTTGTTGCTTCGTGGATGTGGCTGACTTGGGTGTAGGTCCGCTTCTAAACATTGAGGCGTAGCTGACAGTTGGGCGGGTTGCCATGGAGGCGTATTTGGCGGCGAATGCCTGGTGGGACTTCTTCTCGGCGACTTCCTTGTTCCTTTCAGTCAGCTAGGCCTTAAGGGTTGGCCACCCCTTGAAATTTGCCGGATGCTCTTCCTTTTGGTACTTTGCACACCACACATTCAGTAATGTGTTTATAGTTCGCTTGTACTGACCTAGCTCATGCACCTCCTTGTACTTCAGGCAAACGTACTGACGCCCACAGTTGGTGGTAACATGTCCAAATCGTTAACAATTCCTGCATTGTACGATATCGTTGGACTTGAGTCTCTCCCAGTGAACCTTCTGGTTCATAACAAGTGTCCTTGTGTAAACCTCGCTGAGCAGGCAGGTCTTGTCGAGTTCCACGACAAAGTTGTTGTAGGAATTTTCTTGTGCCCTCTTGGCTTTAAACTCGGTGACTTTGATGATTGGGAGGCCCTCTATCTTGAGTTCATCTTTGACTTCAATGGCTGCATATGAATGGTGGGTGCTTTTAAGCAGAAGCAGGTTCTGTCTGTCCTCCCTCGGTGTGAAGGAATTAAACTGAATCTTCCTCTCCTTGAGGAATTTTTTGAATCCTTCGAAAGTTTTGCGGTTTCCGACATTGATGGTGGTCGTCTTATTGTTGCAGTTTTTAAAGGTCACCGCCAATTTGTTCCCTTTACAGAACCGGCTTATTTCAGCAATGTTTCCTGAGAAACAGAAAATTGGCGGCATTCCGGGACCTTTGGCTGGCTCGTTTGTTTTTGGTGCTCCTGGTGTTGTGGAAGTTGATGGTGGGCTGTTTTTGGCTGCGATCGTTTCTTTGATGTTGCTGGCTCCCGTTTCTTCTTCTCGGAGTCCTTCTTAGCGATGGTCTTCTTTGACCGCTTCTTTCCAGTAACCTCGGTGAACTGGTCATCCTCGTCAGATTTATTCGGCTTATCGGCCTCGTCAATAGTCAGGCAGATAGATCCTTTGTCCTTTCCTTCGTTGATTTCAAAGACTTCAAAGGTTTCCTTCCTTCGTCCTTCGAGCTGTATTTGCAGCTTCTTGATGAGGCCGCTAAGGCGCTGTCGGTGCTCTGACCCCAGGTCGGCTTGCATCCGCTTCATCAGAATCGCTAAGGCAACGGGCGAATGCCGTTTCTGGTGTCAGTTTCTCCATTTTTTCTGAAAAAGTTAATGTAAAAATTCCTGGAAAAAATATGAATGACTATACTCTGTCCAACAAAGATTGTCAGTACAGGGAAGATAGGACGTTGGCATCTCACTTTGGCTGCAACATATTGCATAAGTCTATCACACGTGAAAGCTCTTTCAGCGTTCCCATAGCATGTATAAAAAATCATACTAAATCGCTTCAAAATGAGAGAGAAAAGTACCAGCGCTACCACTTTTGCTTTTTAATTTCACAATTACGATTTAAACAAAAATTTGATCATCTTTTTCCACACCACCATGAGGTAAGATAATAGGTGCTTTTTTTTTAAAAGGTATCCCCAGTAGGCCTAATCCTTTTTTAACAAAAACAACATAAATAACAAAAAATAAATATAACTTCATTTATTTAAAAATAATCTATTTAACAATATAAAAATATACATTTCATAACAAAAACATCATAAAATAATTTTAATTTAAATAATTGGATACTTACATCTATTCAATATAGAAAAAGATCTTAATTACAATCTGACGAGTAGTTGCTAGTGCTACTATCTTCGTTCAGATTTATAACTAGCCTTTCTGTGGCTTCTTCGGTGAAAACATCCATCGCCCACATTTTCGGCTCAACAATATTTATAACGTGTTGCACACAGTTATCCCACTTGACGTTGTCAACATCATCAAGTGCTATTGTTAATAACTCCTTGATTTCGGACATTTTAAATGTTTTGTTTCGACTTGCTACACATCCTTTCACCTGAGCCCAAACCAATTCTATTGGGTTGAGTTCACAGTGATAAGGCGGTAAACGAAGCACTTTATGTCCCGCGGCTTGAGCCAATTCGTCAACAACATATGTACCTTTCATAATTGGATTTTCTTCGTTTGACGATTTCCAACAACTCTGCTTTCACCATATCGTCTTCGAAACTTATGGCATTGCTTCTCAACCAATTTCTTATGTCTTCTTTTTTCTTTGAGGTTGAAGGCGCCTTATTTTGTTTTCTGGAATGGTATGAAGCATTGTCCAATACGATGACGGAGTTGGGTTCCAATCCTGGCAAAATACTCTTAAACCATTTTTCGTAGACTTCTGAGTTCATATCCTCGTGGTAGTCACCGCTCTTATTTGAAACAAAACTTAAAAGCCCATCTCTGAGGAAGCCAGTAGAACTTCCAATGTGGCTTATGATCAATCTTTTTCCTTTTCCCGATGGTGCTTTTAATCCCGTTGATAGGCCTTCAACAAATGCCTGGCGTGGTGTTTTTATATTCGGGTCAATCCAAACATGTTGACGAGTATGCCCTTCATTAATCCAAGTTTCGTCAGTGAAATATATTTTCTTTTCTTCTTCTCTATATTTTTTTATTTGTCGCAGGTATTTCCGTCTCCACGAAACAATGTCACTTCTCTCCAACAGAATACTTTTCCGCTGACGTTTGACAAATTTGAATCCAAGATCCTTCTTTAAAATCGTGTGGAGGGTTGACCTGCTTATTGTGGATATGTTTGGACTCAATCGCACCTCCGCCAATATTTTGTCAAGTGTAGGGATTTCATTATTCATAAAGAAGTGATGTACTAAATGTCTAATGGCGCATTTATCGAAGTCATCGGTAATTTTTTTCAGACCGCACTTATTTTTCTTCTTAGGCGGTGAATTGTGGCCCTTGTTTTCTTTTTCATTTAAGGCCCTGTAAACAGTTCGATCTGCTACACAAAAAACTCTTGCAGTGTGCTTTACAGCAGCCGATTTATTTTTAAAATTTTCTTGAAAAGTTTCCACCGATTTGACTATTTTTTCCTTTTCCTGTGCACTTAGATCTCTTTTTGTTGTTAAAGCCATTTTCTTGTGCCTCTTAACCACAATATTTCACCAAACAAACACTTTTTAATAATAATACACTTTTTTATCAATTTTGCACTTCACTTCTTTGAACACAATTTCCCACAACACAAATACTTTGTAATAATAAAACACTTTTTTATAATTAAACACTTTCTTGTGATCAAACACTTTTTATAAATCACTTGCACTTCACTTATTAACAAAACAACCCGAATAACGAATCCTTCCTGAAAGACAGTTGTAATCAATGGCGACACACGTGCATGAAAATAATATTGTCGTTCAATATATTTTTCATTTCCAACGTCCCACATCATTTTTCATAACGGATTTAAATGGCTTTTCTGTACAACCAAAGTGAGAAATATCATTATATAGTTGCATTATAACGTATTTGCACACAAAAGAAAAAAGTAAAACAACATACACTGATGGCAGTACTTACATATTAAATTTATCTCAAAAGCTTCAGAAAAGCATTATTTTTCAAAGTTCTTTAACAAACTCTGAAGGAAGAGTTGTATTATTTTGGTCAAATTTGGTCATGGCAACGCCGTCTGAATGTACGCATTCTCATTGCACTCAGCAAATAAATAAGGGTTGAATAGCAAACACAAGTCATTCTGCCATCGACGATCGACTGTGTGGCAGACAAGTTGTATGGGGGACTATCGCAAAATTTTTATTAAAACTACATGAAAAACTCATAGGTAGGTCAGTGGGTTGTTTTTATTTCAGTGGGCGCTACGTACATTATTACTTGTGTGGTGTCCTGAGAGCGTTGACAGGCACCACAGTTTCGAAAAAAGCTCTCCCATAAGGCCTGTACTGACAATCTTTGTTGGACAGAGTATAGTATTAATCCTGCAAACGATTAAATTTTTCCTGAAATGGTTAATCCTTTCCTGGAAAAATAAAATATTAAAGGATAAGCTTTTACTACATTTCCTTAGTAATATAATTAGGATGGGATAAACCCTTTTCACCAGACCCGTCCTTCTTCGAGTTCAGGTACCTGGCAGGAAGTAAGTGAGTGTCCCTTTTTTGTTCGGTGTAGTTGGGTTTCTGTTTATAATTCCGAATGATTTTTGTATATCAAACGATGAGAATCAGCTTAGTCAGCCTATTTCATAAAATAAGACGTCATTGGTGGTAATTTCCTAGGATATACTATTCAGTATGGTCCCTCGAAATGATGAGAAGCAACAGATAGCGTACAAAATGTTCTCATGCATAAAAAGCCACTAGAGCTAATGAGAAGCAACACGTATTCCATATAAAAATGCATTATTAGAGAGTTTTCTCTAAGGATTTTGATATGAATTGACGGAAGGCGGTAAAAGGACTAGCTTACTAACAGGGCAGGGAGGGTTTGGAAAAAAAATTTAAAACAATCAATTGTAAGAAATAAAGTAAGCAATATATATTAAATAGCTTACTGATAGGCAGGGAGCGTTTTTTGATAGCTTGTTATAAGAGTGAATTATCATACCCCTTAAATAATTTTTTAATAGCTATGAAAAGAGCAGGGAGCGAGTCACCAGTTGAATGCCGGATAGCTTAACTGTACTTTTAATCGAGTCAGAAAACATTCTCTGACTACCTTAGCAGCACTGCTAATCACCGGCAAATACTACCAGCCAATAAAAATCGACCATTATATTCTCCTTCGCAGTTCTTATAAGAACTATTTACCGGCAACCACTGCTAGCTCATAAACTAATCGACCTACCTCTTCAGAGTTCTCACAAGAACTGAATTTTCCTAGTAAGTTAGTTTTATTTGAACAATATATACAATTTGACTTTTATAACTAATTAGGATACTATGATAATAAACTTTTGTTGGCCCATAGGAGGCCTAACCATTATATATCGTCCTAGCTTAAAATATTACAGAAAAATAAATACATAAATTACATGTCATAAATTAAAAGAGAAGTCGGCTGATTTTTTTTTAGTCCGCTCAGGCTTTTCAATCCTTGTTATCGGTGTTGGTTTTGTAGTTGAACGGTGGAGTTGGCAATTTACCCACGGCGCGGCGCGCGGTGCGGCGGTGTGCTGACCCAGTGTCAGCGTAAAACGAGATAGGTCCCTCGTTGTCCTTAATGATGTCGCCGTCCAGGGTACCTCGGTTCCTTATGTCGTTGCTCTGTGGTCATCCTTCTCATCAGCTGATTCGGGTGGTTGGTGACCTTTTGCATTAGCTTCTTTGTGAATAGCACCAGGTATCTGTCCTGAGGTATGATGTTGGCTTCTTGGTACAGCTGCTCGTTCCTGTAGTGCTTTCGTCGCCTTCGGTCAAAGTAGAGGCCGGTGCAGATCCTGAGTATCTTCCCTTCATAGAGCTGGAACTCTTTCATGGCTGTCTTCGAAATGGAGAACCAGACTGGGAAGGTGTAGCTAATTACAGATCGCAGAAAATGCTTGTAGACCAGTAACTTTGTCGGTTGGCTTAATCCAGTTCTTCTTTTCAGCAGAGGGTGCACCCGGTTGAAAGCACAAATAGCTTTTTTGAGAGCTTTCCTGCTGTGAATTTCAACAGCTCATTGAAATGGATACCCAGATATTTTACTTTCGGTTTGGATTGTATGGTGGATCAATCGGGAAGTTTCAGGATCGAATTTATGCATTTGGTGGTTTTTGTTGCTTTCCAATAATTCTATTAAGGTTTCCAAACGTATCTGGTCCGGGTCTAATCGCTTGCAACCTTGTCTGGAATTGGATGTTGTTGAGGTGTTGGATCAAGTTCCGGAACATGACGTTGACCTGCTGCAGCTCATTCCAGATTGTTTGGTAGCCCTTGTTTGCTGTTTTCATCTTGGTTTGGTGAATCCTTTGAAATTTCTTCTTAAGTTTTTGTCTGAGCGCGTATAGATTTTGGATGTATTCCGGGAGGTGTTGGTACCAATCCCTTGACGTCCTAGGCCGTTTTTGGTTGCTGATCGCTCTAGATACAGCTTTTTCTAGATTATCAATTGCAGTATCAATCTCGCTGTCAAGAAGCTTCCTGTTTGGTGGTGGCAGATCTAGGTTGTCCTCGATGTTTCTGTGCAGCTTCCCAACAACCAGTCGTCTGTAGTTGATGAAGCTTTCTGGTGTTTCTGAAATTAGAGAAACTAATCGGTTTAAGTTAATCGTTTGTTGCACGGCTTCGTGGTGAGAATCACTATTTTACAGATGAAGTTCTGTATTTCTGGCATTATGTTCACCAAGTTGGAAGAGGTCAACGAACACATCCGAGCAACAGCAAATAGCTTTCGAAGATATCGGAAGTGCTTTTTTGGACAATAGACATCGATATGACTGAAGGGTCAAATCTTTCTTATAAAAGTGCGTTGAGCACATACTTGCCCCTTTTGGCAATGGCTTGATGGTTGAAACATTTCCGTGTTTCAACCATATTGGCCTTCTACAATCCTTTGAAATAATGAAAAAAGAAATGCGGCTAGGATAGGTCTTATGCTGACCACAGCCTTTGAACACGCACTTTGACATATTTTTCGGAACTAAAAGGTATATTTAAGAATTAAATGAATTTAATAAAACAAAAATTAACAAATGTAACAAAAATGCACACTAAACTTCACAAAATATCACTAGCTTATGATTCACTTATCACTTTTCACTATCACTTCACGCAAGTCGCGATAAATCACCTAACAAAATCGACAATTATTACACGAGAATCCCTACTCTTATGATATCGAATCAATAACGCGAAAAAGGTACTTTTTACTCTTATAAATATTGTATGAATATTTTAAAATGTCAATGATAATAATAATAATAATAATAATAATAATAATAATAATAATAATAATAATAATAATAATAATAATTTGTTTATTTTATCCTGAAAAGAAAAGAGAATATTTTTTGAAACTCTCACTCTCCACAAGATTCAGATGGTATGGTGATGATGATATTATTGTTGATGCAAGCTGATGAAGCACTCACTGCACAACACTACTTTATTCACATCCTTGTTTATTTAGTTTTTTTATTTAATAATTTCTAATTGCTTTGGCAAAATTTGTCTAATATTATCACTTGATTCTGATATTAGAACTTATTCAATTGCCATCACAACGAATAATGTTCTTTACTTACGATTTATACTGGAGAATTTTTAATGTACGCGCCAATAAGTTGTAACTGCCAAAAATAATATACCTACATTCAATGATACATTGCAAACTCATTTATTCTACCCCACACAAAAAGCACACAAAAAAAGCCTACAAACGAATATTCTTCTACTCCTTCAATACTTCATTGCAACCATACAGGTAATCCACACAAGTCATGTCATATGATCATATCAGTTCATGACCTATATCAATTGCACACACACATATTAACATGCTCTGTTGTCTTACCCCATGTCCCATGCAAAAGCCACAATAAATGATAACCTATGCTGTGGAGAATGAAGGAATGAAAACCCATAAGAAAAAATAATAAATTGTCTTCTTTTGCTTTGCTACCTGCCATACTCCAGTGTATACACAATTAAAAGAGATATCAATTAATTGTGTACTCCATACTCCATTGCATTTGCATACACAATTAAAAGAGAAGTCAATAATTGTATTCTTAAGCATTTCAGCCTACTAACTACTACTCCTCCGAAATCCGAATTTATAATAGCAAGAGAAATGGCAAGGGAAATCATTTCTCTTGTGATTTCGTGCTCTTTATGTGAGTTAGTAACTCTATTGGCCGTCTTGAAATGGCGCTAGTAAGGCCGAAGTGATAGTACTATAGATTATATATATACAATGCTTATACCCAAATATAAAAAAATATTAATAATATATGGGGTTGTACATTGTATATAGATTATATATACAATGGGTTGTATCAAATCCGAGCCCTTGCGTAGTTAATCTCTTTCAGTATTGTCGTCATATTCAATCCATTGATGGTCCCTTAAACATACAGCGGTGTGACGTGTAATGCCTCAATTAATTTTATTTAGAAAAGAGGGAATGAAGTTTATTACTCCTTAAATGTTTTAACCAGAAATAATATTTTAGCTATTCTGTTAGTGGAATTTTAGTATCTTCATCATTAAAATGTTATTTTCAATACAAGCAATGCTCCTCAAATTTACACTTAGTTCCACATTAGTTGATATACACCGAATACCGAATAGATATTTCAGCATTTTCTCCAAAGCAATCTATTTTCCTGCAAGCAAAAGGCTGAAATGTATAAATATTTTTGTCAAGATCAAAATTTTTTATTTGAATTGTTTTAAACGACACAAGAAGCAGAATCATGGAATTGTTTACGCGGTTACCACATTTGTGGCATTAAGATGATGATTTTCTAGTTGGACTTTGAAGAAATAGTTTTATTATTATTTCGGCGGCACTGACTGGTTTGGTAAATTACAATTACTTGCCTATTGAAATCTTTCTGGGAAAATCAATGATAAATAAAATCTCGGCACGACTTTTGCAAGTGAATTGGTTAAGGCCCCTCTGAAGAACGTTTAAGCACAATCCGTAACTTTTGTTTTTTTCGGGAACTTCCAATATTTTATTTCTCAATTTGGGACTATCCATTGTATATATAATCTATAGTACTACCATCAGATAGCTTCTTTTGTCACCTGCATTGGCCGAGTGGTGCGCTGAAATCGCTTAAGTAAAGAGAGCATAAGAGACACAGACGAGAGAGAATTAAGCGCTTAAATTTCAAATAGTGCCAAGAGGACCAAAATCAGAGCAAATTATTTAAGGTGGGGAACAAAATCGAAGACAACAGAGAACGTATAGAGAATCATTATTTCAGTAATCATATCATAACCCATAAGCAAAGCAGAAATCAAAGCAAATTATTTAACGTGGGGAGGAGAATCCCTTTGCCCCTTTTGGCAATGGCTTGATGGTTGAAACATTTCCGTGTTTCAACCATATTGGCCTTCTACAATCCTTTGAAATAATGAAAAAAGAAATGCGGCTAGGATAGGTCTTATGCTGACCACAGCCTTTGAACACGCACTTTGACATATTTTTCGGAACTAAAAGGTATATTTAAGAATTAAATGAATTTAATAAAACAAAAATTAACAAATGTAACAAAAATGCACACTAAACTTCACAAAATATCACTAGCTTATGATTCACTTATCACTTTTCACTATCACTTCACGCAAGTCGCGATAAATCACCTAACAAAATCGACAATTATTACACGAGAATCCCTACTCTTATGATATCGAATCAATAACGCGAAAAAGGTACTTTTTACTCTTATAAATATTGTATGAATATTTTAAAATGTCAATGATAATAATAATAATAATAATAATAATAATAATAATAATAATAATAATAATTTGTTTATTTTATCCTGAAAAGAAAAGAGAATATTTTTTGAAACTCTCACTCTCCACAAGATTCAGATGGTATGGTGATGATGATATTATTGTTGATGCAAGCTGATGAAGCACTCACTGCACAACACTACTTTATTCACATCCTTGTTTATTTAGTTTTTTTATTTAATAATTTCTAATTGCTTTGGCAAAATTTGTCTAATATTATCACTTGATTCTGATATTAGAACTTATTCAATTGCCATCACAACGAATAATGTTCTTTACTTACGATTTATACTGGAGAATTTTTAATGTACGCGCCAATAAGTTGTAACTGCCAAAAATAATATACCTACATTCAATGATACATTGCAAACTCATTTATTCTACCCCACACAAAAAGCACACAAAAAAAGCCTACAAACGAATATTCTTCTACTCCTTCAATACTTCATTGCAACCATACAGGTAATCCACACAAGTCATGTCATATGATCATATCATTTCATGACCTATATCAATTGCACACACACATATTAACATGCTCTGTTGTCTTACCCCATGTCCCATGCAAAAGCCACAATAAATGCTTACCTATGCTGTGGAGAATGAAGGAATGAAAATTGAAAACCCATAAGAAAAAACAATAAATTGTCTTCTTTTGCTTTGCTACCTGCCATACTCCAGTGTATACACAATTAAAAGAGATATCAATTAATTGTGTACTCCATTGCATACACAATTAAAAGAGAAGTCAATAATTATATTCTTAAGCATTTCAGCCTACTACTCCTCCGAATTTATAATAGCAAGAGAAATGGCAAGGGAAATCATTTCTCTTGTGATTTCGTGCTCTTTAGGTGAGTTAGTAGCTCTATTGGCCGTCTTGAAATGGCGCTAGTAAGGCCGAAGTGATAGTACTATAGATTATATATACAATGGACTATCGCAAAGTGCAGCTAGTGTAAACTGAAAAACACTATCAAAGGGACAGGTTAAGAGTGCATAAATACTTTTCCCCTCAATTTTGGTTGGTACCAGTTATCGATGGCTGCCGTTTTTTTGACGACATTCTTCCCAAGAAACTTGCTGCGTAATTATTCTTTTATTTTTGCCAAGGTATTTTGACTTTTTTTTGCCGTCCTCTTTCGGTTCACAGTTTTTTGCTTCATTGGCACAAATCTAATTTTTCTTCTTCTTCTTGCCTTTTTCTTGTTTTTGTTTTCAAGCCCATCCAGTTTTTTTCTTCTTGTGAGGCTGTAATTATATTTTCCAGTTTATTTTCATTTTTTTTCATTTTTGCCTCAATTATTTTCGTCCTGCCGTTTAAATATTCAAAAAAGATTTTTGCAGGAATACATCAGCACGCATTGGGGTCGAGCAGTCTTTCAAAATCAAACTTTTTTGTTTATTAAACTCGCTTTCTGATGATGCACTGGAAGCAGAAATGCGACCGAAGCCAAATTCATCTTTCTGGATGCATGACCACAATGGTATCAGTGTCTGCCAACAGTCGACTGCTTAGTTCTGGCATATAGTGGGCATTTTCCCTATCACCAGTATCCTATTTTACTATCGACCTCACCTTTCCTTCGACTTTTTTTCCAAATTTGAACTTGGCTTTTTGTCGGAAAAACTTCGTCTGAATTCACTGGTTCAGAGGTTGTACCTTGCTCAAATCGGTGATCTTCTTCATAAAGGTATCCATTCTGCGATATTAGTTTCTTTAAAAATACTTTTTTCTTTTCAGTTGTCGTGAATTGCCCATTTTCTAAAACTCCTTCCGTTTCACCAAAGTGCAAACAGGATTGCCTTTATAATTTTTTTTTGCTTCTCTTATATTTCTTGCCAAGATAAGTTGTCCGATTGAGGAAATATAAAATACTTTAACTCGTCTTGGTTGATTTCTTTTCGAAAAGAACGAGGCATACCTTTTTAAAAAATGAGCGTTGTCGATCCTTACATATATGTCCTTGGAAGAGGGTCTTCCATGAATGCATCGACATTATCTTCAATAGTAAAATATCCATTGAAAGCTCTGCAGACTGTGGCTATTAATACTCTCGCACCATCTGTAACCCCTTCTTTTGGGAAAGGGACAAAATTCTGACTTTTAAAATCCTGACCGACGAAATCCCGCAATAACTTAGAAGAATTTTCCCTGAAAATTCAGGTGGACAAAATCCTGACTTTTTATTTCTGATACAGTCGGGATTTTTGTGTTCGCTTCTTTCTTGTTGGTTGTGACGGCTGTACTGTTGGTGCTACTGCTGGTGCCACTGAAGGTGAAGTTCTGTCTACCGACCCGATTGGTGATGGCGGCTCCTGCTTCTTTTTTTTCTGAGTCCTTTTTGGCGGTGGTCTTCTTTGACCGTTTCCTTCCAGTTACCTCAGTGAACTGGTCGTCCTCGTCGGATTTATCAGATTTATCTGCCTCGTCGCCAGTCAGGCAGATAAAATCTTCATCCTTTCCTTCGTTGATTTCAATGGTTTCCTCTATTGGCTGCGGTCCATCAAGCTGTATTTGCAGCTCCTTGATGAAGCCGCTGAGGCGCTGCCGGTGCTCTAACTCCAGGTTGGTTTGCATCCGCTTCAGCAAATCTGTGAGAGCGGTGAATGCCGTTTCTGTGGTCAGTTTTTCCATTTTTTTTCCTGAAATGTTAAAAATTATATTAAGAATTCCAGTACGGTCCTTTTTCTAGTTCAGGTACCTGTCAGGTAGTCCGTGAGTGTCCCTTTTTTGGTCGGTGTGTTTGGGTTTGTGTTTTTAATCCGCTGTGTGTACGTCCTCTCGCGATGACGGTGACTGACTGACTGTCTGTGTGAGTGTACTGAATTGTCCTGTGTGAGACCATTCGACCATTCATTTTCGAGTTTTTGAAAATATTTGCTCTAGTTTTGTGCAAGTTTGGAGCTATTATTTTCAAAAATTTGAAAGTCCTTCTGTCAAATCTCTCTAAGAGAAGGTTTTTCGAGTTTTTGAAAATAATAGATTCAAATTCGCGCGAATTTGGAGCTATTTTTTTTAAAAACTCGAAAAGCATTCTGTCAAATCTCTTTACAAGCTGTTGCATACGGAAATTAGTTGCTATTTTCATATTTAGCATAAGCAGCTTAACCCTGCGGAAAAAACGGTTAAAATAATGAGCCTTCTGTCAAATCTCTCTAAAAGAAGGTTTTCCGAGTTTTTGAAAATAATAGCTTCAAATTCGAGAGAATCTGGAGATATTATTTTCAAAAACTGGAAAAGCCTTCTGCCGAATATAAATAAATGTATATATACATATATGTATATATATATTTGGAACTCATATATCTCTTATTGATTATTTGGTCGTCCTGAAAAGGACATTTTGGCCACCCTGAAAAGGACGTTTTGGTAAAATCGGATTGTTGTTAGGTTACTCCAAAACCAAGTTTATGGCCGTATTGCGCAAGAAGTCAGTGGGGTGCTGGTGTGCCCTGTTGCCTAGGACGTTCTGCAACCGCACGTTCCGCTTTTCTGCTTTTGTCAATGGGCGGTCCTCACCCATCCTCGCTCTGTCGACATTAAGCTTGCCGACAGCGACCTCCTTGCCTAGGTCACCGACAAGCTTGTAGAGCCCAGCGTGAGATCTCCCTACAACCACCTTAAGGCGCGTGTGCCAAGCTTCCACATTGTTCTGGGTCCTGGGAAAGTTAGGATCTCCTGTGAGCGAAACGTCCACACACCAAAATTTTGGTTCGTAAGATGGTCTCTTATTTCTTGGGTGCTGCACATAGTTGGTCTTAAACCACTTCGCCACTTCTTTGCTTTCGCAATAGCGGAGCGAAGCATCGAAGGAGTTGAAGTATGCGATGACTTCTTCGTGGGGCACAAACGCCAATGCCTTCATCATACGCATTTCCAAGGAAAACACCTCCTCCGTGGCGTACTTCCTTCGGAACCCCATTTGTTGTATCCGCCTCCAAATAATCTGCCCAAAATGGAAATTACATCCTCGGAAATCGGTCGTTGGCATGTACTCTCTCGCTGATGTGACTATGGCCTTCTCAAAGTCGGAGATGACCCGCTCCGGGCTCAAGCTGATGTTTTGCTCGGCAGCAGCTTTAAAGAGGCTAAACCAAACCTGGCCATATGCCTCTTTGGTATTGTGTGTCATAAGGTAAAATGTCAGTGGCACAACCACCCCATCCAGATAACCATGGAAGGCGAAAAGCTGCTGCATTATGGTCGGAACAGCCGCAAAAGTTCCATCTAACAGCCAACATTTGGCTGCGCCTAACAGCTTCAAGGAACTTGGAGTTCCGAGAAGAATGTTATGTCGTTCATTCTCCAATCCGAAAGTTACTTCGTCCAGCACAAAACACTCGCCGTCAACGAACCGAACGTAGTTTGGGATATCAATCTCACTGATGTTAGTGGGCTCCCGAATATTGGCGAGGCGCACTTTTTTAATTTTTTTGTTTTGAGCCTTATTAGACGGCAAATAAGGCCGGCATCCCACATCAGCCCGCACTATGGAATCGCGAATTATTACGCTTGGTGGCAAAGTCTCCTTTGCCTTGTCCTTAACGAAGTTGTTTGCGCTTATAACCTCACGTTCATATGCCAACGGGTCATGGCTGTGAACACCTGGCACATTCAATATTAAGTGCTGTTCGTCGACAATTTTGGAACGAAGTCGAACATTGCAGCACTTAGATTTGCGCGCAGCACAAGCCCAATACGCGACACCGTTTTCATTTACTCTTTCCTTGTGGAAGTAGTAGCCCCCGAACACCAACTTCAACCCGCCTTTATAATTAACGACTGTGTCGGCAAAATTTCACGACATTTTCGAATAACACTTAGCAAAATTCACTTTACACATTGAAAAACTTTGACGAGATCACGAAGTGATCTTAGATAAGGCGAATTACTGAGAAGCAGCAAGTACGCACCTTTATAAAAAGGACATTTTGTAGTGAAATAGAGATCAGATTCGAAGGACCTTTAAAGATCATTTGCTTCAAATTAGTTCAAAAACGTTCCAGTTCTTAGCAAAATATCTTTTATTTCATGTTACCGATCAATTGTTGGCAACATTTTGGTATTTAAACTTAAAAAATTGATTTTCTGACACTTTTTTTTCCATTTAAATAGATAACCTGTCCTTCAGAAAAAAAAATTAAGTCCAAAGCTCGCATTCTACTTAAAAAATTTACTCTTTTTTTATATAAGACCAAAGTTAAAAGTTTCCACTAACTACAGACAAAGTATCATCGATTTTTGTAAATTAATAAAATGTCCTTGCGAAATATACTTGATAACTTTTTTGTTTGTTTGTTTTAGTTTCTTGTAAGATCTCTCTAAAAAAAACCTCATTTTAAGGACGACCAAATAAGCAATAAGAGATACTTTGAATTCACAATATATATACATATGTATATATATGTATATACTATATAAACATATATACATATACATATATATATTATATATATGCATTTCTATATATAATATATTTACATATATATATGTGTATATTAGACTGTTTCAAATTTTTTTTTTTTTAAATTTTCTCACAAACAAGTTTAAAAGTTTCGTTTAGGTATTAAAGACTCCAGTTAAAATTTAAGATTTTAATAAAAATATTTAGGGGTGGTGCATCGCACATTTCGTTTTCCCATAAGATTAACATAGGAAACATTGTTTTTTCTGTTTCTGATTTTTATAACTAGCGAACGAAGCATCGTAACGAAAATGTAAATACTTGTTATTGTAGTAAATTGAATGCTCTACAAAAAGTTTCTTAGCCAAAATTTCGTAAAACTAACTGTAACAAAGTAACAGCCTATCAAAGTTAAGTTACCTATAATTTAACCTTTTGCAGGTCTTATAAATAAAGTGGACATGAGTTTCGTTGTTAAGCATGTATTTTACTATAACTAGATGATAACTAATAATTACAGAAACAATAAAATAATTTTCCAATAGAAATTTGGTAGGAAATTTATTTTATCGTTTTATTTATTTATTTTTAATGGTAAAATTTTTTTTTTCACCGCTGTAATTTTTTTTTTTTTTTTGTAGAGCTTTCAATTTCCTACAAGAATATGTAGTTACATTTTCGTACGATGCTTCGTTCGCTAGTTATAAAAATCAGAAGCAGAAAAAACAATGTTTCCTATGTTAATCAAACGAAATGTGCGATGCGCCACCCCTAAATATTTTTATTAGAATCTTAAATTTTAACTGGAGTCTTTATATACCTAAACGAAACTTTTAAACCTGTTTGGGAGAAAATTGAAAAAAAAAAAATTTGAAACAGTCTAGTGTATATAAATAATTAGTGGAGGACCGTAAGCTTTTTACCTAGGAATCCAGGGCCAGTCCATGGATTTTCATGAAATTTTCGGAAATGTGTTTTGAATGGCGTATAGAAAAAAGTTAAAAAAAAAATTTTCACCGCTCTCAATTTTTTAATTATTTTTAAAATTAATTATTAACTTTTAGAATTTTATTTTATTTATTTAGGGTGTTTAAGATACGGTTTTCCAAAGAGTAAGGATGGATAGGTTTTGTCAAGACAAAAAAAAAATTGTATGGGAAGGGGGGTCTACATCCCTCCGTGTAGGCGCGAGGGGCAATTTTATATGAAATCTACTCAATTTTTTAAAAAATTATTAAAAATTAACTAACCCACTTACTTTCTCATACTTCAGTGTTTTTTAAAAGCTATTGCTTTGTTCTTTAATAAAAATTTTAATTTGAGTTTACTAAATGAACAGATTCTGAGAAATCAAGCCTCAAAGTCAAAATTTTGAAAAAAGAAAATATTTTTTTCCTAATAAATTTTTTTTTACAAAATTTTGCCCCATTAAGCGCCATTTTTTCTTTTCATATTCAATGCTTTTATTAGTTTTAATTCAAAAGAAAAAAACCGAACAAAAAAATTTTTCTTGGTTTAAGAGAAATTAAAAAAAAACGAAAGGTACTTTTTTCTAGAAAACAAAATGTCGTTAATTTCCCGCTAATTGAACTTTTTTCCTGGAAGTGAAATATGAAATGTGTCTTAAATAGCATATAAAAAGAAGTTAAAAAAAAAAATTTTGTATGATCTTAATTTTAATATAAATTATAAATCATATAAATAAAATTCTCGTGTCACGGTGTTCGAACTTGAACTCCTCCGAAACGGCTTTACCGATTTTTACCAAATTTTATATGCGTATTCAGTAAGTCTGAGAATCGCCTACTATCTATTTTTCATACCCGTAAGTGATAAGGGCCATCTACCCTTAACATTGTTTTTTTAATTTACACTGTGACACGAGAATTTTTTTTTTTTTCTAGCTTTCTGTGGGAACAACGCTTTGAATAAGTTTTACCCGAGCAACACCGGGCGGGTCAGCTAGTAATAAATAAAATTTTAGAGTTATCTTTTAATTATAGTAGTTTTAAGTTAAATTTTAAAACTATGACCTATTACAAACTTGAACTTTGGTCTCAAAGGACAGCACATGTACTGATGTGTGCTCCCCCCAGTTGATGAAACCGAAAAAATGTGGTTTTTTCCCAAATTTTGAATTTTCAACCAATCAAATAGACTTAAATCAGTTAAATTAACGGCCCGAAGTTTTTTTTTTGGTGGGGAGAATGCTGATGTAGTGTTCTTTCTTTTAAATAAGAATTGATGCCTCCCTTATTGATATATGTTTGTTTGCATACTGAATGCACGTAGAAAAATTCGCGAGTATTTATTTGGCAAAAAACCATATTTTTTCGGATTCATCAACACGTTTGACCGGAAACAGCATTTGGGGCACAAATCAGTACATGTGCTATCCTTTGAGACCAAAGTTCAAGTTTGTACTATGTCTTAGTTTTAAAATTTAACTTAAAACTAATATAATTAAAAGATAACTCTAAAATTTTATTTATTATTTATAATTTATATTAAAATGAAGATCATACAAAATTTTTTTTTAACTTCTTTTTATATGCTATTTAAGACACATTTCATATTTCACTTCCAGGAAAAAAGTTCAATTAACGGGAAATTAACGACATTTTGCTTTCTAGAAAAAAGTACCTTTCGTTTTTTTTTAATTTCTCTTAAACCAAGAAAAATTTTTTTGTTCGGTTTTTTTCTTTTGAATTAAAACTAATAAAAGCATTGAATATGAAAAGAAAAAATGGCGCTTAATGGGGCAAAATTTTGTAAAAAAAAATTTATTAGGAAAAAAATATTTTCTTTTTTCAAAATTTTGACTTTGAGGCTTGATTTCTCAGAATCTGTTCATTAAGTAAACTCAAATTAAAATTTTTATTAAAGAACAAAGCAATAGCTTTTAAAAAACACTGAAGTATGAGAAAGTAAGTGGGTTAGTTAATTTTTAATAATTTTTAAAAAAATTGAGTAAATTTCATATAAAATTGCGCCTCGCGCCTACACGGAGGGATATAGACCCCCTTCCCATACTACTTTTTTTTTTGTCTTGACAAGACCTATCCATCCTTACTCTTTGGAAAACCGTATCTTAAACACCCTAAATAAATAAAATAAAATTCTAAAAGTTAATAATTAATTTTAAAAATAATTAAAAAATTGAGAGCGGTGAAATTTTTTTTTTTAACTTTTTTCTATACGCCATTCAAAACACATTTCCGAAAATTTCATGAAAATCCATGGACTGGCCCTGAATTCCTAGGTTTTGCCTTTTTTATGTCTAACGGTCCTCCACTAAATATAATACATATAAAAAAAATTAAAAATTAGAATTTTTGTTTTTGAATTTTGCTACACGCTGCTCGATTGCCATTTCAAAGCGTTTAAACGCTCTCCGGCCGAAAAAAGTCGAAAAACAAAAAAGTTTTTTCAGCTCAGAAAAATCCATACAAATTTTGCATCTGTTAATTATTGATTTACTTTGAGCACTAGTTATAATTGTATTTGTATAAAATACATAAAAAAACTACTAAAAGTGCCCATATTATTGTTTTCTTCAAACAATCCTCAAATTTAAAAATCTTTTTTTTTTTTTTTTAATTTTACCCATTTTGTATTTTTTTCAAATATCATAAAATATATGGGTTTTTGAGTGCACTTAATATTGAGTTTTTTTTTATTATTGCTTTGTTTATCTGTAAGAAATAAAGAAACTCTATGTTTACCAGGCAATTTCTGCAAAAAAAATGACCTCAAAGTAAAAACTTTGTTTGGGGAAGAAAATTTGAACACCACTTAAAATCTGGCAACCCTAAACCTGTGGAAGCTAAACCTAAATACAGTCTTAAGGATTGTTATTTCTACAAAAAATTAAGTCTAAGATTAGGTCTCTCTCATTAGTATTGACAGAGATATCGAATTTAACATAGGTCAGGGTACACCAAAGTTAACCTTTTTTTAAATTGTCAAAAAGTGATGTCAAAGTTGAGAATCGAGAAATTGAGGGTACAGCAAAGTTAGCCTTTTTCTAAATTGTCAAAAATGTATATCAGGAAACCAGCCAACAAAATTAGATCAACGTATATAAATCGGCATGATCTTTTGTCATTGACTTTGCAAGGAATTTGCGATGCCGATAAAAGATTTACCGATGTTTTTGTTGGATCTCCTAGTAGAGTCCATGATGCTCGAATCTTCCAAATGTCCTTTATCAGCGAAGATCTTCCAGGCATATGTGGCAGTAAATACCATCTGTTAGGCGATGCTGCTTATCCCGTGCGAGAATAACTACTTCCTCTCTACAAGGATTTTGGGAAACTAACGAAAAAGAAATCTCTTTTCAACAAAAAACTGTCCCAAACTTGGGTCATGATTGAGAACGTTTTGGGTTATTAAAAGTAAGGTTCAGGCAACTAATGAGGTTGGATTTTTTCACAGTTGAGAGGATGTGCAAGTTCATTCTGGCGTGCTGTGTTCTGCACAATATATATATCGACGAAGGAGACGTGTGGACAGAGGACGCTAATGATCCCACACAACTTCCTAACATAGATGAACCCCAACAAGATCCTGAATCGCAACAAAGAGGAGACATTGCCTTAAAACGCTTGGGCGGGGGAGAGTACGATTACTTTGGCGACAAAAAATAATAACGGTTTCTGATAGAGGGGTTCAATACAAGCATTTTTTACTACGGGAGGGGGGGTCTATCTCCCCCCGTTTAGGCGGTAGGGGCAATTTTATAAAAATTGACTTAAGATCTAAAAAAAAATATTGTAAGATAACGGGAAAACTTACAGATACTAATTATACCTTTTATGAAAGCCAGAAATCTGCACTTTATAATAAATTTTAAACTAAGTGGTTTCAATTTAAAGTTTTTGAAATAACTGACTTCAAAGTCAAAATTTACGAAAAAAAATTTGAAAAAATCACTTTGAGTATTATGTTTCTCGTGATTACAAACGCCAATAAAAAAAAATTTGATGTTGTTAGTTGCTTTAATAAATTTTTTATCAAACGCTGTAAACTACTTCTTTCTATGTCTTATAGTTTTTTAGATAATTGAAAAATAGTAAAACTATTGAAGTATGCAATATTTTCAAAAAATTATGGAAATACGTACGAATTTACGATAATGTTAGGAAATAGACTATTGAAAATATAAAAATTCATCAGACAGGTGCTTATGTGCAATTAATTTCCGTATGCAACAACTTTCCGCATGGCCCACTTCGCGGGGGCTCATTATTTTAACCCTTTTTCCGCAGGGTTAAGCTGCTCATGCTAAATATAAAAATAGCAACAAAACTTTTTTCAGTTCAATCAAATAACTTGCAGTTAGAAAAACAATTGCTATTTTCATATTTAGCATGAGCAGCTTAACCCTGCGGAAAAAGGGTTAAAATAATGAGCCCCGCGAAGCGGGCCAAGCGGAAAGCTGTTGCATACGGAAATTAATTGCTATTTTCATATTTAGTATGAGCAGCTTAACCCTGCGGAAAAAGGGTTAAAATAATGAGCCCTGCGAAGCGGGCCATGCGGAAAGCTGTTGCATACGGAAATTAATTGCTATTTTCATATTTAGTATGAGCAGCTTAACCCTGCGGAAAAAGGGTTAAAATAATGAGCCCCGCGAAGCGGGCCATGCGGAAAGCTGTTGCATACGGAAATTAATTGCTATTTTCATATTTAGCATGAGCAGCTTAACCCTGCGGAAAAAGGGTTAAAATAATGAGCCCCGCGAAGCGGGCCATGCGGAAAGTTGTTGCATACGGAAATTAATTGCACATAAGTACCTGCCTGATGAATATTTTTACTTTCAATAGTCTATTTCCTAACATTATCGTAAATTTGTACGTATTTCCTTAATTTTTTGAAAATATTGCATACTTCAATAGTTTTACTATTTTTCAATTATCTTAAAAACTATAAGACACAGAAAAAAGTAATTTATATCGTTTGATAAAAAATTGATTGAAGCAACTAACTACATCAAATTTTTTTTATTGGAATTTGTAATCACGAGAAACATAATACTCAAAGTGATTTTTTCAAATTTTTTTTCCTAAATTTTGACTTTGAAGTCAGTTATTTCAAAAACTATAAATTGAAACCACTTAATTCAAAATTTGTTATAAAGTGCAAATTTCTGGCTTTTATAAAAAGTATAAATTGTATCTGTAAGTTTTTCCGTTGTTCTACAATATTTTTTTTTAGATTTTAAGTCAATTTTTATAAAATTGCCCCTACCGCCCAAACGGGGGGAGATAGACCCCCCCTTCCCGTAGTAAAAAATGCTTGTATTGAACCCTTCTATCAGAAACTGTTATTATTTTTTGTCGCCAAAGTTATCGTACTCGTGCCCTTGGGCGAAATTAAAAGAGATGCCATTTCTGACAGCTTTTGACTTTTTTATTTCATTAATTGACTTTTTTTTTAATAGTTTTAATAAAAAGACAACATTTTCATAAATAATTTTTTCAATTGTTTTTCTTTTTAATTGCTTCGATAAATTGGTCCATTTTTTCCAGCTTTTCTTTATGCATTCGCAGCTTGTCCGCTCGCACAATTTCAAACCTCCTCTTCTTTTCTTCTATTAACTTGTCGGCGATGATTTCTTGGGAACTTTTCCTCTTTCTCTTCTGTGGAGGTGGTGTTCCACTTAAATCCTCAAAACTAGGATATGTTTCCAGACTGTTTGGGCTATCTACAGACTGTCTTTCCGTATCGGGTGACAGCAACGAGCTCTTTCTTTTTGTTTCGGTTTGCGCTCAATCGAAGCGCATCGTCCTCCGACACAATTTTTTCCAGCACGTCTCCATATTCCAAGGTCTGTCTTACAGCCCTACTCGTCCTATTGTTCTTCACATCCCTTTTGAATGTCCGTATGATAGCCTTGTACCGCCCAATAATACTTTCCGTAGAAACATTTTCATGGAATTTTTCGGAACAAGCTGTTTTTACGTGTTCCCTCATTACTTTCTTGTTTCGGAATTTTTTCATGGGCCCAACTTCGTCCATACACTGCTCATAAATTGAAAGCATGAACCTTGAACGCCCTTCTGTCCACCGAAATGTATCTAAGAAAAAATTTCACATTAAAACAATAACATTTTTAAAATCCAAATAAACTCACCCGATGGCGACTGCGAGTCATTTGGGAAAGGCTGAGGGTTGCTTAATTCCAATGACTCGTCCAACTCTGTTGGGAAAGGCTGTGAGTGAGATTCATACTGTTCAGATTCGAACTGCTGCGAGATGCTTGGACTGGATGATGTTGGAGTTTGAAATTTGCATGGCTGCAAGGTGCTTTGACTGGATGATGTTTGAGTTTGAAATTTGTATGGCTGCGAGGTGCTTGGACTGGATAATGTTGAAGTTTGAAATTTGCATGGCTGCGAGACACTTTGACTGGATGATGTTTGAGTTTGAAATTTGTATGGCTGCGAAGTGCTTGGACTGGATGATGTTTTGGGTTGAAATTTGTGCAAGATGCTTGGACCGGATGGCCTGGCAAAAATCCTCGATCGAACCCTCCAACTGGGTGCCGGGCGGGCAATGTTCACTACATATACTTATCAGTGTCTGTACGATGTCAGACGATGACAGCCAAGGTTAGGTTGGATCGCTGGGTGGTTGTGACTTCTCAGTAGCACAATCCTTAGAAATCCAATCTCACCATAGATACGAGGTTCCTAGTTTCAGTGGTGGTGTGAGCATTTATAATCCGTGCCGAAGAATTAAAGGTTGGGGGATAAACCAATCAATAACGAGCTCTTCTGGATGCTTGGCAGGGTCCAGAATAGACTAGCCTTACCCCGGTACACGGCTCTGCCGGGGCTGACCTTTTCCTTCCGGAGTTACTCGTGGGACCTTCAATGGAATTTTTAAAAACAAACAAACAAACAAACAAACAAACAGGCAAAAAAACGAACAAAAAGACAAAAAAGAAAACTGGGGGGAGGCAACGTAAGTTGTACACATTCTCCGATTTGGCTGCAAAGTCGAAGCAGGAATGTGAGCCAACGAGCAAACCTTCCACCAGTGGGATACAAGGTTCGCACACAGGCTCTGAACCAGCTGCAGCCAGTTCAGGTCTGTGCAGTGGGAACCAAGAATCCCGACTCTGGCGAGCAGCACAGCCTGCTGGAAACTGGTCAAGAGCATGCTGCAAAGCTAGTTCTAGCCAGTGAATCGGAGGGCAAACGGACCGCCACTGCTAATAGTGGGGATGAAGTCCCCAATATTAGCTTTGAAAACAATTCGCCTGCTTTGGTGCCATCATCAAGACAGGACGAGGTGAAACTAACAAAGAGGGGATATGGAGGGGGTGATTAACGACTCCGTCTCCACCTTGAATGCCCTTAAAATAAAGGACACGGGGAGGGCCGTTCAGACTGGCAGGGTTGGGGTGGCGACTAGCTACCCTACCTCTGCGGGTCAGTACGTACCCTCGTCGAGTACCATGAATCCTCCAACTGGTGGAGCGGGAGAGATGATTAACAACTCCAGCTCGGCCAAGGGGGGGGACTCAGATCAAAAAAACGCCCGCTCAGATACGTCGCCAAGCCAGAAGGGTAATTGAAACGGTGGGTGGTAAATCCGCAGTGGAGAGAACCCCGGGTGAGGTTGATAAATTGAAGTGGGCAAGTAAAATTGCAGAAGAGACCAGCCAAGACTCAACGTCGAAACGAAACAGGTCGTTTGAGGTTGAAAAACCTCAACCAAAAAAGCCAAAAGTCGGGGTTAGCGTTCCATCGACACTGGTGCCGGGGCAATCCTTTGGTGACGTGGTAAGGGGACAGATTGTTGTCGCGGTCATCGACGGGAGCAATATGGATGGAAACATCTCTGCCGACAGGTGGGCGGACGTCAAGGCTCACCTCGCTTTCAGGTTTATACCTGTTATCGAGGCGAATCCGGGACCCCTCCCAAGAATTAGCGACGCTGGTTGGCATCAAAACCGCGTCAAGCTGATCGCCTGCCAAGACCAGAGATCGCTTCATCTATATAAACTTGCTGTCAGCGGTTTAGGTGAGATCTGGCCAGGTGCTAAGCTAGAGGTTGTGGCAAGGGAGGATATCCCAAGCAGACCGAGAGCTCGTGCCTTGGTACCGGCCCTACTCGAATCGCGGGAGATGGTTCTCTAGTTGATTAAATACAGCAACCCGGATCTGCCCACTCACGATTGGACGGTTCCGGTTATTGAAAAAGAGTCGGTGGGTCGTTATCGGTCGGCTCTTGTCATCTTGAATAAGGAGTCATTAGAACCCCTGGCGGCACGCGGGGGTGTTATTCAGTACGGCTTTGATAGCCTAGTGCTGAAAATATACAAAAAAGATGAGGACGCTGCAAAGCTTTCAAAGCAAGCGGCTGAATCCGAAGCCAAGGAGTCCACTGCGAGCGTCGAATCTTCCATCATGGAGACAGACGCGGCAAGTTGCTCTGATTCTTTGGAACAGTTGTCTTGCTCGAAACTGGTCGAAAAGACTACAATAATAGTGTCTGATCAAGACGCAACTGACAACAAATCGTCCGATAAGGACGACAACAACAAAGGTGGAGTCTTAGACTCCGACGATGAAATGCTTGGGGTTCTCCTTTCTGAGGATGAGTTGCTAGACTCCGCCTCAGATATGGAGGACCTTAATGCTACAGTGTTGGAGATTAAGCTGGATGATTGTAGCGATGCTGCAAATACTCCAGATTAATCTCCAACACTCGATCAAAGCCTCAGCCGGACTCCTTCTCCAACTAAGCAAGTCCGGCGAGGATATAGTCCTGATCCAGGAACCATGGATTAATAAATCCGTGGTAAAAGGACTCAGGACGAAAGATTATTCTCTGCTGTATGTGACGGACAAAGGTGAACCAAGATCCTGCATACTGGCAAAGAAAACACTTAACGCATTTTTACTACCTAATTACAGCAACTGCGACACCACAACAGTAAAACTGCAGACCACCAGTGGGACTTACTGGCTCACGTCCGCCTATCTAGGCCATGACCAACCAGGGCCGCTACCAGGAGAGACGCTCGAGCGCGTAATAAAAAGCGCAACAAAGCTCAAAGTGGATCTTATAATAGGAAGTGACGTCAACGCACATCACACAGTATGGGGGAGTACGGACGTAAATGAAAGGGGTGAGTCTCTTTTTAATTTTATACTAAGTACTAACCTTCTTATCTGCAATATCGGTAACGAACCAACCTTTGTCACAAAAAACAGACAAGAGGTTTTAGACGCTACCTTTGTATCTCAATCAATCTATAACAAGATTAAAAATTGGGCTGTATCTAAGGATCACTCCTTCTCTGATCACAGATACATCCAATTTAGTCTAACAGATGACACACCAAAACCCATAGGCTTCCGTAATTATAGGAAAACTGATTGGGTAAAATTCAGGGAAATCTTCAAACATTGTTACAACTACAATGACAATAGCTTCCCTTCAAACCCCAAGGATCTTGACAGCAAAGTCGACGATCTAACTAGTGCTCTTAACCATGCCTTGTGTAACTCCTGTCCTCTTACCATAGTAAGAGGGAAGAAGAAACCACACTGGTGGACCAAGGAGCTAGAACCGCTCAAGAAAAGTTGTACGAAGCTTTTCAATCGAGCCAAATCTTCCAGAAATCCCATAGACTGAGATCTCTACAAGGAATCCCTTAGGATTTACAAAAAGAGGTTACGAATAAGCAAAAGATCCTCTTGGAGAGAATTCTGCAATAAAATTGAAGACTCCTCAGAGGCATCTAGACTTAGGAAAATCCTATCAACGAGTCCAAACATGCCAAGTTCTATAAAAGATGAAAACGGCAACTGGACCAACTCATATGAAGAAACATTAAACTTGCTACTGGATACTCATTTCCCTGGTAGCTCGTTGACAATAACAGACGAGGAGCACTTGCCTCGACTCGCAAACCAATCAGGAAAAGGTCTTATCTCTAGAGATATACTGTTATGGGCAATAAACAGCTTTGATCCTTATAAATCACCAGCTCCCTCAAAACCAATAAAAAAAAAATCAATTCGACTGTGCGCCGCGAGTGGAAAAAAAAAAAATTCATTGTTTTTAAAACAAAAACAAAAATAAGTGCAAACCAACACCAGTGCTTGTGCAGTGCAAGTCGTTTTCAATGCCTACCACCCATTTAACTGATAAAGAAGGAAAAAAAAAATTACAACAATAACCCAAACACAAAGTGCGGTTCCCTTCAGTGCCATCTCCTGCCCTGCACCACTCTTGCAGTCATAGCATTTGTACACATTTCATATGATTTGAATTTTTTTTTTCTTATCAATGCAGTGTGTGCAAATTTTGTGGCTGTGAGTTTGCTAGGCGAATAGTCGATCAACGGTGTTGGTTCCGTTGGTGAAACATAAGCAAGTTGCTGGCTGGGCATAACACCGCTAGTAATTTGCTTGTGTACTCCAATCGAGATCTATACTTGTTGGTTCGACTTAGGTAGCGTCTGCGTTTGATATTTTGTTTTATGTGTTTTTGTGAATTGTAATGTCGGGTAAATTTCGGGTCGATTTTAGCAACATTAGGGGGTTGCGATCGAATTTCTTTGCTGTGTACGCTCACACTGCAAAATGTAGGCCAGCTGTTTTGGCACTGAGTGAAACACAGGTGGGTGTTGATTCTGATCCCACAGAGTTCAACCTGCCTGGATATAGCTTAGTGCCATTATTCTTTTCCTCCCATGGCCTCGCCGTATATGTTCGGAATGATATTGCTTACCAGCTTCTACCACAATACGGCATCTGTTCTAATACGAACTTTAATTTCATGTGGTTAAAATTCACCGTCCGTAAGCATATCATTCACTACTGCTTTATTTATAGAAGCCCCAATTTAGATAGCAATTCAACCTCTAACGAGTTTGATGCGCTATCTGACTCCATAGTAAGAATTGTTTCCCTTTATCCTCACACTGAAATCGCAATTGCGGGCGATTTCAATGTACACAATTCAGGTTGGCTTCGACATTCTGGCCAGACAACACCCGAAGGAAGGTATGTTGAGATCTTTGCTGAATTAAATCTTTTAACTCAGCTTGTTGATAAGCCCACTCGGGTTCCGGATATTTCTGGCCATTCGGCCAACACATTAGATTTGTTTCTCACTTCTCATCCTGAAAAATATAGGGTCAAAGTGTCATCACCTCTAGGCACGTCGGACCATTGTGTCATATCGGTAGATTTTCCGGTTTCCGTCACAGTAAAAAGAGAAAAAGTCCCAAAAAGAACTGTATGGCAATATGAGAAAGCCAATTGGGACGGCCTGAATAATTTCTTTCGAAATTTCAACTGGTCTTTGTGCTTTCTCGACGGTAACGTGGATGCATCAGCTGATATGATATCTAACGTAATTCTCAACGGCATGACTAACTTTGTTCCGCATAGATCAAAGAGCATCATCCCCAAAGAGAATTCGTGGTTCGATTCGAGCTGTAGGGAGATGATTAGGGAAAGAGAAAAATGTTTTCGGATTTTTAAAAATGACCCTATCGAAGAAAACAGAAATAAGTTTAAGTGCGCCAGGAACGCCTGCAATACTCATATACAGAAGACCAAGTTTTTATATGACCAAAAAGTAAGGCAAAAAATACTATTGTGTCCAAAAGGAAGTAAAAACTTTTGGTCTTTTGTTAAGAATATTAAGAACTCGACCACATCATCGGTCCCAACGCTCGTCTTCAATGACTCTCCGTATGTCAGCTCCATCGACAAAGCCAATTTGCTGGCAGCTCAATTTGCTGCCAACTCGACACTTCCTTATAGTATTTTGGCTCCACCTGAGCTCGAGTCTGCAAATTCTTTGATGAAGCAGATATTTTTTCGAACTCGCTCGGTTTCGAGAGTCCTTAAAGATCTCAACATACATAAATCCGCTGGTCCAGATGGTATCCCCGCCGTTATTCTGAAGAGGTGTTCTTCTACGCTGGCAAAACCACTGCGTAAACTTTTCCATCTTTCCTATTCTGCTGCGATTTTTCCGAGCAGATGTAAAACTGCATTTGTCCAGCCGGTCCCTAAAAAAGGCGAATCTTCCTCCCCTTCCAATTACCGTCCAATTGCACTAACGTCCCTTCTTTCCAAGGTCATGGAAACGTTGATAAACCGTCAACTTATGAAATATCTTGAAGAACGAAAGCTTCTTAATGACCGTCAGTACGGCTTTCGTAGCAAACGGTCCACTGGTGATTTGATGGCTTATCTCACCGAAAAGTGGAACCAATCTTTACATTGTTTTGGAGAAAGTAAGATTATTGCGCTTGATATTTCTAAAGCATTTGATAGAGTTTGGCATCAGGCTCTTTTATCGAAAATGCGTGCTTTTGGTATCGATGAGTCTCTTCTTCGTTGGATTAGAAATTACCTTTCCGACCGTTCAATGCAAGTTGTATTGGATGGCTTCAAGTCTGATACCCACTTCATAAATGCTGGTGTGCCCCAGGGCTCCGTTTTGTCTCCGACTCTCTTCCTTATTTTCATTAATGATCTCTTGTCTGAAACTTCTAATCCGCTTAACTGTTTTGCTGACGACTCGACCCTCAGCTTTTCATATTCGTTTCCAAATTCACGTTCCTGCTCTTCGGATGTGGAACTGGAACGGTTGCGTATGATTAGCTCATTGAATTCTGACCTTGACAGCATTGTTGCATGGGGTCTTATGAACCGAGTAGAATTCAATGCTTCGAAAACTCAATGCTGTCTCTTGTCATTGAAGCTTAACATTCCCCCATTGCCATTATCCATGAATGGTACCTGCATCGAAGAAACCGAAAAGCTGTCAGTACTTGGTATGTGTGTAAACGATGATCTTCGTTGGAACGACCACATATTTGAAGTCGGCAAAAACGCTGCTAAATGCTTAGGTTTCTTGAGACGATGCAGGAAGTTCTTCACCCCTTCTGATCTGGCTACAATTTATAAGGCCTTCATCCGCCCAAAACTGGAGTATAACTCCCATATCTGGTCAGGTGCTTCTCAAACATCTTTGCGCCTACTTGATAGGGTAAAAAATAGAGCGTTAAAATTGATAGGTGATAGTTCAATCGTAGAATCGATTGATTCTCTTGAACATCGTCGAAACGTCACCTGTCCCTCTCTTTTCTATCGCTTTTTTTACAAACAGTGCTCTAGTGAAGTAGCCAGTTGCATTCCTCCCCTAAAACAATTTAGCCGCAACACCCGCCTCGCTAGGAATGCTCATCAGTTCTGCCTTGAGCCCAACTTCGGACGTACAGTCAAGTATAGAGATTCGTATTTCAGTCGCACTACCCGAATGTGGAATGCTTTACCTGGCTCTGTATTTCCCCTGCATTACGATTCACAAAGGTTCAAAAGCAACGTGCATCGGTGTCTCCTTTCAAATCCTCTCCTATTTTCCTAAATGCTCGCACTGTGTTTTTATATCATTATAAGGGTAGTCATAACCCCTTGATGTGCGCGTTAATTATAAAAAAAAAAAAAAAAAAAAAAAAATGTAAATCCAAAAGATTTAAGACCTATTAGTCTATCATCCTTCCTCCTTAAAACACTGGAAAGAATGATTGACATACACTTAAGACAAGAAATTAAACCTAGTCTGATCTAGTCTATTTTCCTAAATGCTCGCACTGTGTTTTTATATCATTATAAGGGTAGTCATAACCCCTTGATGTGCGCGTTAATTATAAAAAAAAAAAAAAAAAAAAATGTAAATCCAAAAGATTTAAGACCTATTAGTCTATCATCCTTCCTCCTTAAAACACTGGAAAGAATGATTGACATACACTTAAGACAAGAAATTAAACCTAGTCTGATCTCAACGGCGCAACATGCCTATACAAAAGGTAAATCAGTGGAAACTGCACTCCACTCTCTGGTTTGCACCATTGAAAAATCCCTGCACTACAAAGAATACTTTCTCGTCGCATTCCTAGACATAGAGGGTGCATTTAACAATGTTAACAATTCAGCAATCACTAATGGTCTTGATGGGCTGCTCATAGAGGAACACATCAAAAACATGATAACAACAATGCTCAGCAGCAGAATCATTAGTTCCGAAATGGGGAACTACAAAACAAGCAGAATGGCGAATAGAGGAACCCCGCAGGGAGGAGTTTTATCTCCCCTACTGTGGAACCTGGTCGTTAACAAATTGTTAATCGACCTAGAGGACGAAGGTTTCAAAACTATAGCCTATGCCGATGATGTAGCAATTGCCGTTTCAGGCAAGCACCCACAAACCCTAGCTGAGCTGCTACAAACAGCACTTAACAAGCTTAACAATTGGGCTGCAGATTGTGGTCTGAACATCAATCCACACAAAACGGAATTAGTTCTCTTTACGAGGAAATACAAAATTCCGGACTTCAGACCCCCAACTATTAAAGGGGTAACTCTCACACTGTCAAATCAGGCTAAATATCTAGGTCTCATTTTTGACAAAAAACTGACCTGGAAAACCAATATTGAGGAAAGAGTAAATAAAGCCAACGTTGCACTCTTCTCCTAAAAAAAGCCATTGGCGGGAAATGGGGTTTCTCCCCCCAAATCACCCATTGGCTGTTTACATCGGTAATTAGACCGATACTCACATACGGGGTGATAGTCTGGTGGACAGCACTAGACAAGATGATCAACTACAACAAGTTGGCCAAAGTTCAAAGAACGGCTAGTCTGTGTATTAGTGGCGCACTGAGGACAACCCCATCTGACGCCCTCAATGTACTACTAGATCTCACACCCCTAGATATCTTCAGCAAACAAGTCGCAGCTAGCTCAGCTACTCGACTCAGAGCTACATCACAGTGGACCAATAATCAAATCGGCCACACTACCATTCTAGATAACTTTAGATTCTTACCGAATCGATCCGACTACACCACCCCCAAGCTGGTGTTTGACAATAATTTCCAAGTAACCATACCTTCAAGAGAAGCTTGGGAAAATGACGCTCTTTTGGAAAATGAAGCAATACACTTCTACACCGATGGTTCAAAAACCAGCGAAGGTGTGGGAAGTGGAATCTACTCAGAAAAACTGAATCTCAGTCTTTTCTTCCGCCTACCCGATCATTGTAGTGTGTTCCAAGCGGAAATTCTGGCGATTAAGGAGGTGCTGTCTTGGCTCAAAGAAAACGTCATATCTTCCACGGATATTCGGATCTTCTCAGACAGCCAAGCTGACCTTAAATCTCTTGCCTCTGTCTCTACAAAATCCATCACGGTCCAAAATTGTCAGATGTCTCTGAGGGAGATGTCAAATCAGTTCAACATTCACCTTTCATGGGTGCCAGGGCACAGGGACATACCAGGCAACTGTATGGCAGACGAACTAGCCAAAAAGGGCACGACCACTTCCCTACGCTCAGAATGGAACAACATAGGTGTACCTATCGCTACATGTAAACTCCTACTTAGACGGGACGCTTCAGGGATAACGAACACTAGATGGACTGAGAGTAACAACTGCCTTGCAACCAAAAAAGTTTGGCCGTGTGTAGACTCAAAACGATCAAAGAGTTTGTTGGCCCTGAACCGCCTGTGTCTAGGTTCTACCATAGGTGTTCTTACGGGACACTGTCTCATAGGGAGACACGCCAAAAGACTTGGCGTGTTTTCCAATGATTTCTGCAGAAGCTGCATGGACGAGGAGGAGGAAGAAACCGTTCAACACCTTCTTTGCTCATGCCCTGCACTACTTCATAGGAGGAAAACTCATCTCGGTGAGTTCTTCTTCGATGATACTAGCGACCTAGCTTACATAGACCCCAAAAGTCTTTCAAAATACATTAAAAGTTCCACGTGGTTTGACTAGCAGGTGATTAACCGGCTAGTCCCGTAATGGAAGATTAATAAGTGATCAACTCGTTAATCTTACATCGGGTTTCTGAGATCAGTAGGTGATTAACTTGCTGATCTCTGTGGTATCACAATGGGCCCTCGTGGCCTAAGTGTGTTAGGCAATGTACTCATTGACTGACAGCCACTTCCATCTAACCCCCTAACCTGGACCGGATGAAATTTAAGTTTGAGATTTGTATGGCAGCAAATTGCTTGGACTGAATGATGTGTGTCGTTGTCGTTCAATCGCGTTGGACGATTTGTGCTGATCAATTGGTTTGGTTGATAAATGTGATTCACTAGCGAACGCCTGTTCGCTTACAACTTACTAGCAGGAATCAGGTTATCACATACATCCATGTGTTCATCGTAGTCGAGATTAAAAAATGTAGAAACATCTTCAAAGTTCACGCAATATGTTTGGATTGCTGAAATGAAAACATTGTAACCAATTGGTTTTGCAGTGCAAACAAAACTTACTTGGTTTGTGTTCTAAAAACACTTTCCCATCGATATGAACTATACTGCCATCATCCCTTTTACTTAGAATAAATTCATTGAGGTCTACTTCGTCGTACGTTGTATCGCTCATATTTATTTTTTAATTACTTTTCCAATTTTTGAACAACGTGTTCGCAACAAATAAATTCTCACATGAAATTAAAAAAAAAACATTTCATTTTGACATTTCTTTTTACCACTACCAATGCAATCACTCCAAATCTGTTACTTCGCTTAAAACGAATTCCAAAATAAAACGAAAAAGGAGTGAAAGAGTGAATTTGTTTTTGGAAAACGACATGAGGTACTGTGACTGAGAGTTGTGAGTGTGTATTGCACTTGTACTATGCTTGCTTTATTCAATACTAGCTGTGCCCGCGACTTCGTCCACGTGAAATAGTGACTTTCAGCAGCATTTTTTACTTTTTAGGAAATAAAACTTCTGGCGGTATTTCCAAAAAAAATATTCAACCCCTATTTCAACACCTTGTAGCCCTGTTAAAAATACTTTTGAGACCGTAGTTTTTGAATTCCCATTTCCGTTCCCGTGGGAATATAAGGATAGATATATAGCTAATTTAATAAAATCTGTTTAGCAGTTTGAACGGGAGACATACGAAAAACATACCGACATAGCTACATTCGCATTTTCAATATTAGTAAAGACTCCCGTTCCCGTGGGAATATGGTGACCGTTTTCGTGGGAATATGTGGATAAGTTAAAGTTAATGTTACTCCGGGATTATGGAGCATTCCAACGGTGGAAGAATTTTTGAAATCGGTGCTGTAGTGTAAAAGTTCCCGTATACGTTCCTGCTCCCGTGGGAATATAGGGAAAAAGTATACAGTCTATGTCTTTCCTCAGGTTCTGAACAATCTTTGTTTAAAATTTCATTTGAATCGGTTTATTAGTTTGGGCGGGAGATGGTAACATAGAACGACGGACACACAGAGCTCCTTTCACACTTATTGTATTAGTAAGGACTCCCGTTCCCGTAGGAATATGTGGATGAATTAAAGTTAATGTTACACAGGGATAGTGAAGCATTCTAACGGTGGAAGAATTTTTGAAATCGGTGTTGTATATAGGGAGCCGTAGGAATATGGGGATGAATAAGTTTTTATGTTACTCGGGGATAGTGTAGCATTCTAACGGTGAAAGAATTTTTGAAATCGGTGCTGTAGTGTCAAAGTTCCCGTATACGTTCCTGCTCCCGTGGGTATATAGGGAACCGTAGGAATATGGGGATGAATTAGTTTTTATGTTACTCGGGAATAGTGTAGCATTCTAACGGTGAAAGAATTTTTGAAATCGGTGCTGTAGTGTCAGAGTTCCCGTATACGTTCCTGCTCCCGTGGGAATATAGGGAACCATAGGAATATGGGGATGAATTAGTTTTAATGTTACTCGGGGATAGTGTAGCATTCTAAGGGTGAAAGAATTTTTGAAATCGGTGCTGTAGTGTCAAAGTTCCCGTATACGTTCCTGCTCCCGTAGGAATATGGGGATGAATTAATTTTTATGTTACTCGGGGATAGTGTAGCATTCTAACGGTGGAAGAATTTTTGAAATCGGTGCTGTAGTGTCAAAGTTCCCGTATACAATCCTGCTCCCGTGGGAAAATAGGGAAAAAATATATAGTCTATGTCTTTCCTCAGGTTCTGAACAATCTCTGTTTAAAATTTCATTTGAATCGGTTTATTAGTTTGGGCGGGAGATGGTAACATAGAACGACGGACACACAGAGCTCCTTTCACACTTATTGTATTAGTAAGGACTCCCGTTCCCGTAGGAATATGTGGATGAATTAAAGTTAATGTTACACAGGGATAGTGTAGCATTCTAACGGTGGAAGAATTTTTGAAATCGGTGTTGTATATAGGGAGCCGTAGGAATATGGGGATGAATTAGTTTTTATGTTACTCGGGGATAGTGTAGCATTCTAACGGTGAAAGAATTTTTGAAATCGGTGCTGTAGTGTCAAAGTTCCCGTATACGTTCCTGCTCCCGTGGGAATATAGGGAAAAAATATATAGTCTATGTCTTTCCTCAGGTTCTGAACAATCTTTGTTTAAAATTTCATTTGAATCGGTTTATTAGTTTGGGCGGGAGATGGTAACATAGAACGACGGACAAACAGAGCTCCTTTCACACTTATTGTATTAGTAAAGACTCCCGTTCCCGTAGGAAAATGTGGATGAATTAAAGTTAATGTTACACAGGGATAGTGTAGCATTCTAACGGTGGAAGAATTTTTGAAATCGGTGTTGTATATAGGGAGCCGTAGGAATATGGGGATGAATTAGTTTTTATGTTACTCGGGGATAGTGTAGCATTCTAACGGTGAAAGAATTTTTGAAATCGGTGCTGTAGTGTCAAAGTTCCCGTATACGTTCCTGCTCCCGTGGGAATATAGGGAACTGTAGGAATATGGGGATGAATTAGTTTTTATGTTACTCGGGGATAGTGTAGCATTCTAACGGTGAAAGAATTTTTGAAATCGGTGCTGTAGTGTCAAAGCTCCCGTATACGTTCCTGCTCCCGTAGGAATATGGGGATGAATTAGTTTTTATGTTACTCGGGGATAGTGTAGCATTCTAACGGTGAAAGAATTTTTGAAATCGGTGCTGTAGTGTCGAAGTTCCCGTATACGTTCCTGCTCCCGTGGGAATACAGGGAACCGTAGGAATATGGGGATGAATTAGTTTTTATGTTACTCGGGGATAGTGTAGCATTCTAAGGGTGAAAGAATTTTTGAAATCGGTGCTGTAGTGTCAAAGTTCCCGTATACGTTCCCGTTCCCGTGGAAATTTAGGGATAAATTGTAGCCTATGTGTTATTCTGATGTATAAGCTATATTATTGGAAAGTTTAAGTAAAATCCATTCAGTAGTTTTTGCGTGAAAGAGGAACAAACATACATACACACATACAAACTTTCACGTTTATAATATTAGTAGGATGGTAAAACTGAAAGGGAAGAGAGCATGTAAAATAAATTTAACTGTAGATTTGGCACTAAGAGTACATCGAATAGCAAACATCGATGTTTTAGATGTATCGATGTTTTTTGAGCAACCCTAATTGAAGCTCCAGAACTTGTCGATTCGACGAGCCACGAGTGTATCATGGGGGGTTAAGGCGGCGCGGCGGTTAATTTGATTTGACCTGAACGCCACTCATCAAGTCCAAAATCAACCATTATTAGTGTAAGATTCTTGAATTAAACAACGAAACAGCGAATCTCGAGTGCAAGAACAAAGAACAAAAAAACTCTTAACTCATTTGCATCGAGCAGACACAATTGATAACAACAACAGCAGCAGCAGTAACGTAAATTGCAACGGTAACAACAGCAGCAGCCGCAACAACATCAGCAGAAGCAAGAGAGCAACAAAGGGGATCTTCATAAACGACTCTTTGTTCTTTCACTATGTATACACAAGCTCTGTTTATGAAAGCTAAGGAAATTTTTAAACAGAGGGGAGCAAAATATTGTTGGTATAAAAATATTCAAATTCTAGTTGGGAAAATTGAGGAAGAAAAAGTAATTTCTATGAAATCATTCACGTTTTATATACAATGGCAAGGTTGTTGAAATGGTTTTTAATGGTTAATTTAGAGACCTCAAGAGTCAAGAGTTGTATGATGACGTCGCGTCGAAATATTTTTTTCTTAGTAAGAAATTTCCAAAAATTCACTATTGAAAATGCTGCTTTTTCCTCAAGGAAAAGTAGCTGCATTCATGAATTTTCTCCTGAATCCTTTGCTAAATTTAACACGGGCTTGTGATTGGAAAGAAGTAAGTACCTACACACTTTCTCGATGAATGAAAAGTAGGGAATTCACCATGCCCATGGCTCCTTTCATTATCATGGCCTCTCTTTCGTGAGTGAAAAAATTGGTGCATATAAATGCTTTCGTATATAAAAATTCTTTACTGAAATGCGTTCATACCTGATATACCATACCATTGTCTTCGCATAAAAACGACCGAGTTTCCTCATCCGCTTTCGATGAGGTCCATGCTTCCCCGCCGTAAAGCAGGACTGGGATGATTAGGGTCTTATACAAGGTTACCTTGGTTTTTCTAGAGAGGGTTTTGTTTCTCAATTCCCTTCTTAACCCAAAGAAGCAACAGTTGGCAATAGTTATTCTCCGTTTGATCTTCACACTGATGTTTTTTTCCGAGTCTATAGCGGATATTAGGTAGACGAAGTTCTGTACTACCTCGAAGTTATGTCTGCCTATTGTGACGTTTTGTCCAATTCGTCGATGTTCTGTGTCCTTGTTTGATGACAACCTATACTTCGTTTTGCCCTCATTAACCATATATATATCTAATATCTAATAATATCATCAAACCCACTTTTGCTACTTCTGTTCTTTTCTTCCCATTACAATATAGGCAATATCGTCTGCGTAGGCGAGTAATTGTACAGACTTTTGAAATATTGTTCCTCTGGTGTTGACGTTTGAGCTTCTTATAATCTTTTCAAGTATGATGTTGAAAAAATCGCATGACAGTTTGTCGCCTTGCCTGAAACCTTTTCCGATATCAAAGGTCTCGGTGAGTTCTTTACCGACCTTGACGGTGCAGCGTGAATTCTCCAAAGTCATCTTGCGTAGTCGTACGAGTTTTGCAGGGATGCCGAAACTAGACATGGCTCAGTACAGCTCGTCTCTGTAAAAACTGTCATACGCGGCCTTGAAATCGATAAAGAGATGGTGAATATCGATATTATATTCTCGGGTTTTTTCCAAGATCTGCCGCAATGTGAAAATTTGGTCTATTGTGGACTTTACCTTTCGGTAAAACCCTGTCATGGCATCTCTCAATATCCTCAAACGAGCGCTTCTCATCCTGTTTCTTTTTCTCTTTGAGAATTCGGTGTTCTTCCCTTCTTTTTTCCTTGTAAATCTCGGCATTTGTCGTTTTGGGAGCCGAGTGAAGCCCAGAACCTCAGAACCTCAGAACCTCGGACATAGTGAAAGTGATTATATTCGCGTTTAATATTCCAATCTTCAAATTGAAGATGTTTCATTCGAACATAGTAACTATTAGTTATGCGGATAATTTTCTTATTATTATGTGAGGAGCGGTGGGTATATGTAATGAAAACGTTCCCGTGTGTGTTAGTAACACTCATGATTTCTATAGTCGGAGTTAATAGCATATTATTTTTGTTATGCTTCCCAGTAGGAAATTTGCTTATCAGTGAAAAAAAGGATGATTTCCTCGAAGAATTCGTGTGGTTCATAACTCATAAGGGAAAAGGTGAATTCACTTATGAAAAGTCATGCATCATCTCTTGTGCTTTGTTTTCAAAAGAAAGAGAAGAAAAAACGATGCATAGCAATATACCCTTTGACATCATAAACGCTAATAAGGTAGCGACAAAATTAAGTAAGAAAAAATAACCCTTTCTTTTCTCTTTCTTCCATTTATTGGCTTTGAAATGTCTTGTTTTTTTTGGTGTCACGTGTTTCTTCGATGGGTCGCCGACGAACTATGGGGCAACTTTATAGAGAGCAGTGCTATTTGCTATAAAGTCTATTCCCAAATTTTAAAGCAACGGAATAATATATGTTGATTTTCTAAATTTTCTAAATATAACATGGAAGAACTTTTTTTTGAAGGTCACGTATTCTAGATTTAACACTCTGTCAAAGATGATCAAGTTGGTACGAAAAAGCAAATAAAAGAGCAGCTTTCTGTGAGATTTATTTTTAAATTTTTTTTTTTCTTATAAAGTGTGGTGAAAAAAATGTCAGGTAATAATTATAATATTGTTCAAGGTGGGTTGTTTATATTTAAGAAAGAAAAAATTGGAAAAACTTGTTTTGATATAGAATTGCGAGGTTACAAAAATTAGCTTTTTTCTAAGGTCTCACATTAAACTTAGGGTAAAATCTTAGGTTTCGGCATTTTGGGGCGTCTTTGCTTCTCCTGTACCGGAGTTGGGAGTTGAAATTTTTTTTTACAGGTTGGATTGGAACCTTTTTACAACCCTCCATTGGGTCTCAATCCTCTGGGTATAAGTCCCATCCTCTTTTACAAACGGATTGTCTGGGTCGCTATGATTCACCTTTTTATTAATCTACCCATGCTCATGTAAACAGTCAAAAGCTCTCCAGAAATCGGTATGGATTGTTGATCCTAATTCAACATGTTTTTGAATCAGATAAATTAAAACCTTGAATAAAAACGACACTAGTACAATAAAACAATGTTATTTTAAAAGATAAATTACTTCATCACTTCTAATGTTGTCAGGGCAAACTTCCAGACGCAGATCTTGTGACCCATCTTGAATCATCCCCAGGACTCAATGTTCCTCAACCCGCCGACCCTTGTTAAACTTGCGCCGCCCCGCCCAAACTTACTCTCGCCAATTTGAACGACGTAACCAGGCCTTCCTATCTTCTTCTCCTCCTCTTGTGTATCAAAATAGTGGTCCAACATTGTTTCTCGGCAATAGCTGAAACAATCAGCTATTGTTCGTGACGATAAACAAGTTTGGTCAGAAGTGAAATCCTGTGTCTAAAAATAGTTAATTGTTATTTGATAATATTATATAAATTAGAGTGATTTTTAGAGAATTTTAATGAGTGCACCCCTCACAAATGTTGCAAATAAATAAAAAAAAATGTTCCCAAAATTTCACCCCCTTATCTCAATTTTAACACGTGCCGCCGGACCTGTACTTTTTTTCCATTTAAATAACATGTAATTTTTTTTATGTTTTAGTTTTTTTTCTTAAGCAATATACAAAGCACAAAAAAATCCGGTCACGACTTTTTTCTCATCGGAAAAAGTTCTACTTTTTTTTTTTAGGAATTTTTCCAACTTCGAAAAACAAAATGGCGAAACAAATATGGCGGTCTGAAAAATTTAATTTTTGCGTAATTTTCGAAAAAATTATTTCGCCATTTAGTTTTTCGAAGTTAGAAAAATTCCTAAAAAAAGTAGAACTTTTTCCGATGAGAAAAAAATTCGAGCGAATTTTTATTTTTACACCACACATCCATACTCCCCTGGGAAAATTTTTTTCGCTTCACTCTTATCTTCATTATTCTATCGTGAGTCAAATGATAAACGATAAAAATTCGCTAGAATTGAATGAATGAATGAATGCATGTTTTCTCTGATCAATAGAAATTTTTCGTGTAGCTCATAACTGTTGCACTTTAAATTGTGTTTAGAATGTCTTGCTCGGCCGACAGCAAACTACAATAAAAACAAAAATCCAAACCTCTGTTCTTTTTGTAGAAGAATAGTGGAAAATAGTTTAACAATATATTCTTAAAAATTTAATTTGTTAATTTGATTATCAAAAATTTATTTTCGCAAACAAAGAGATGTTTTTTTTTATTTGCAATAAAAGAAAAATTCAGTTTCGTTGTTATTATGTTTGGTGTTTAATTTTTTAACCGGGAAACAGAAGAATGGGTCATTAGACCATGATGGCATTAAGACGCTTTAGAAAGCGTCATTAGACCATTATGTTCGAATATGGCCTTAAGTCACAATTCAAAGCGTCTTAACGCCATATGGTCGAATATGGCCTTATGTCGTATGGTCTTATGTCAGGGCCCCAACTCCCGTACAGGAGAAGCAAAGTTCAGCCTGAAGCAATAAATTAACAGAAAAAGAATAATACATAACAAAAATCCTAAAACTAATCCTTAATACTATTTTATTTTTGTGTTGTTTTGTATATGTTTTTATATTTTTTTTGTTTTTTAATAATATTTATCTTATTTTTTTTTGTTTTTGAATTCCTTTTCTTGCAGTTTAATCGTTTTGCATATTTGTGTGTTTTCGGTAATTTTTTGCTAATTTTCTATTTCTTTTTTTTTTCTTTCTAGGTCTTCGACTCACAACCGATCCCTTTACTACCTTGGCTACGAGGGGATTGTTTGCACCCACCTACTTCTATTCCTGCCGAAAAAGGAGCTCCCTGTAGCGGATATGGACGCAACGTGACCTGGTACGACTATTCAAAGTAGCCTAAGAACAGATAAGGGGACGATTGCAGGCCCAGCAAAAAGAAAACCCAGCGAAAACCCACAAATTCAACTAACCACAACAGAAAATTTCAAAAAAAGGTCAAAAATAAATAAAAATGATATTAAAAAAATTATAAAAAGTAAATTAAATATAAAAAAACAAAAAAAAAAACGAAATAAATAAATAAATAGTAAAAAAAATCCCGAAACAATTCTTAACACTAAACAGCAACACGCGTACAAATTTTAGGTTGGGGCCCTTCAGGTGCTTTTTTACCTCAGGCCGGACCTGACTTTGCCCATATACTAGGCCACTGGTACTCTTTTCAATGTTTTCGGCCTCCTATCTCGTTCGTCTTATGGCGCACATACATTTTATACGCGCAAATTAATTTAATTGTAAAGGGTCATTTTTTTGAGGTTAGGATTTTCATGCATTAGTATTTGACAGATCACGCGGGATTTCAGACATGGTGTCAAAGAGAAAGATGCTCAGTATGCTTTGACATTTCATCCAAACATGCCAAACGATCTGCCACAACGTCGAATTTTCAGTGAATGGGCCCTAGAAAAGTTGGCAGAAAATCAGCTTTTTTATCGACAAATTTTGTTCAGCGATGAGGCTCATTTCTGGTTGAATGGCTACGTAAATAAGCAAAATTGCCGCATTTGGAGTGAAGAGCAACCAGAAGCCGTTCAAGAACTGCCCATGCATCCCGAAAAATGCACTGTTTGGTGTGGTTTCTACGCTGGTGGAATCATTGGACCGTATTTTTTCAAAGATGCTGTTGGACGCAACGTTACGGTTAATGGCGATCGCTATCGTTCGATGCTAACAAACTTTTTGTTGCCAAAAATGGAAGAACTGAACTTGGTTGACATGTGGTTTCAACAAGATGGCGCTACATGCCACACAGCTCGCGGTTCTATGGCCATTTTGAGGGAAAACTTCGCAGAACAATTCATCTCAAGAAATGGACCGGTAGGTTGGCCACCAAGATCATGCGATTTGACGCCTTTAGACTATTTTTTGTGGGGCTACGTCAAGTCTAAAGTCTACAGAGATAAGCCAGCAACTATTCCAGCTTTGGAAGACAACATTTCCGAAGAAATTCGGGCTATTCCGGCCGAAATGCTCGAAAAAGTTGCCCAAAATTGGACTTTATGAATGGACCACCTAAGACGCAGCTGCGGTCAACATTTAAATGAAATTATCTTCAAAAAGTAAATGTCATGGACCAATCTAACGTTTCAAATAAAGAACCGATCAGATTTTGCAAATTTTATGCGTTTTTTTTTTAAAAAAAGTTCTCAAGCTCTTAAAAAATCACCCTTTATAAACAATTACACCCACGGCTCTGGGATCTTTTTTGGATTTACTTGTTGGCCTGGATACCCACAAGGCACAGGCTCACATCCAGTTATTGAAACTTTTTTGCTCTTGCTCGTATGTACTTTTTTTCCACTATCTTTGGAGTCACTTTTATGGCCATATTCCACTTTTTCGATGTTAAATTGCCGAATAGGCTTGACCCCCAGAGCTACTGAAAATCCTCTTAAAATCGTACTTAGAAATTTGAATTCAAACTCACCCATGGTATGTGCAACTAATACATGTACATGTACGTACATAGTACTAATAGGTGCTGCTTTACTTTATATCTCCTTCGTTTACTTTTACAATATTCTATTTAAAATATTCTAATCCAACCTGGTCGTCGAAAAACGAAAACGCTGCACACTCCTCGTTCAGATATCATAAATGATTTAGGAGCTTTTTTATTGCAATGTCACCTCATATTTTTTGTAGGAATTGAGACTTTTAAAAAAATTTAAAAAAATTTATGTCAGTGCTTCTTCTACTTACGACATCTGCGCGTAGCATTTGATAATGAAGCAGCAAATAATTGGCAAGGCACTTTTATCCCTTGCGTTCAGTTAGATTTGCTGTTGAAACAATGCTTCTGGTGCCCGAAATTTAATGCCATTTGGAAGAGTTCCTCCCAAATAAATAACAATGAATGAATGAATTTCTTCAAGTTTTTTCATACAAAATTCCAAAACTTCTTACCTTGCATCTGCAAGAACGTTGATAGCATTTTCGTCCATGGACTAAATGGAAAATTTATTTCGATCAATCTCTTTCCGCTGGGTTTGCAATCTTTTGAAAAGAAGGATGTCAGGTCCAGAAAATGGATCAAATTTCGATGCGTCGAATACTCCGTAAAAGTGAAAAAAACGAATGCTTGCACTTTATCCCTTAAAGACAAATCTTCCAAAACGCTTCATATACAGCGGATGATACTTCAATCCCAGTTCCAGCTGAAAGTTCTGGTACCCCAAGAAGTTGTTCAATATTTGAAGCTGTCTCAATAATTGGAAGTCTGTCAACTTTAGCTTGGCCAGTTATATCAGGAAGAAGTTTCGAATCCCAGTGTATAACGGCAAAGTTTAAATCCAAATTAACAAATTTTGTTTAACTAGCTGTAGCAGTTTGCATGCGAAAATGTTGACGAGGAATCCTTATTGAGCTGCGATTTATTATATACTTTAAGGGATCCATGGAAGTGGCTTCAATACAGGCTGTCAAGATGTGAACGGCGCGCAGGTGTCTCTGTAAATGATTTTGCACTTATCTAGAACTGCCGATAGCCTGGGAGTTAGAGTATCTTTTCTTGCTCTTTTTATGCCTTAAGGTTCTGGCCCTGACGACTCAGAGCTATGATTTTCTTCTTGAAGCTCCTCTTCATCCACTGACAAAACAATTTGCTCATTAAAATAATCAAACATAATAAATTTATTACATACCTTCTTGCGAAATGATTAATTTTTGTGTTTTCTACTCGCTGCTTTGTTTTCTCTTCACGGCACTCTTTTTTTTCTCCTTGCTTGCTTGAAGTCAGTTCCTAGCATACACCCTGGTCGACCTTTTTGCTTTTGTAAAATCAAGAAATTTTTATCGCTTTCAATTTTTTATCAAATCCAAATCCAAACAAGTCGTCTAATGTTTCTGCATAATCACACTCTTTTTTTAAGACTCACTGTTTTTACTTTTTTCAATATTCCGTAGCACTTCGTAAAGTTTTTTCAATTGTTTAAGAAGACAATGACATCCAGGATCCACCGCGAGTAGGAATTCTTGTTTTTTTCCAAAAGATTAAACACTCATCTATCACCAAACTTACATTATTTGCCAAACTTAGCTTAACTTTTCGCATGTTATAGAACAAAACGCTCAGCACATCTCGCTTTGAAGGTAATTTAGAGCCTAGAATTTGGTTTTTCATAGCACCGACCAAAAATAAATGTTTTCGTGACATAATTGCAAAAATTCAATTTACGCCTACATAGTAAAAGAAAATTAGTACAAGAGAGAAAGAGAAAGTAGCATATACAAATGCATACAGTGCAGAAGCTGAATTTTCATAAGAGCGTCAGCTTTAAGCTCAATGCGGCACGTGTTAATGTGGTCGTAAAAAAAATATGGTAATGTTTTAAGAAGTAATGGAAAAGAACGTGTTGCGGTATATTTTACCACAACAAGTTAGACCTTTATTTTTCTTCCTTTTGCCATTTTCACCCCCTCCTTTTGTTGTGGCTTCAAAGTGCTGGCAGAGTACAAAGCAACCCTAGTCCATCAGCTAGTGGTGTACTTCAAAGCATTTCGGAAAAGCAACCCAAATAGGTACCCCTTCATTGAGCCAGTGGACGGCTGGAGACTCAAGCAGCAGCGTTAGTAACAACCAGGAAGGTTCTGGAAGAAGTCCATCAAACAGCAGCAGCAGCAGGTTACTAACAACCTAATATTTGTACAATAAGGTAGAGATATGGCTAGCCATCTCTAACACACTGACTAGATATCAGTCAACTTTTACTATAACGTTCATCATCAGCAGAATTTGGAATTTGAAGCCTTTTCAATATAAACGGCCAAGAGCCCAACGTAATGGCTGAGCGCCCACCGTAAAGGCCGAGTGCCCAACCTAAAGAGCTTTACCTTAGAAAGGAGTTGACTCTTCATAGGATTATTCCCATTCCCTCAAATCTGCGTGAAGGTTCACCGAAGTAGTTTAGTAGTTTTCGCGAAAAACGACGAATCCTCTTTAACTGAATCCTAGTCTATATAGTTTTCTTGCACAATGTAACTTGGGTCGGTTGGGCCGAGGGAGTTTGTTTAAAGAAATTGGTTTTCAATTTTCTCTTCTGGAATGGAATGAAATGGAACAGGTCTGGATTCGTGCATTCAGGCAAGTTGTTGCGAAACTCTAACGACCGAGAGATTCAGCAACGAAATTGTTTAGAAGAGCGATGGATGCGTTTCGCATACGGCGCAGACTCCAGCGAGTTTGCTGAGACCTGAGAGTACTGCAGATACCCCGTGACGTACATCCACGACTCTGATTGGTTGAAGTGAGTGGATTTGCTGAGTGCGCCGATGAACGAAGAGACCGCCAAGAAGATGGCACTTCTTGGTTGACCTCTGAAAAGGACACTGTGCCAAAGAGTTTTTAAAAGTCGAGTGGTTTGATATAATTGCTAGTAGTGCAAATTGAAATAGTGTTTGTCTTGGCAGAAAGGCCAAAGTCATAGCAGTTATTTATTTTTGCAGGAAAGCTCCAGTCAGGCAGGAGGAGGGTTACTGCCAGGACGGGCAAGAAAACTCATAGACAAAATTCTTCAGCAAAAAAGCTAAGTATTTTTATACTTTTGTATTTTAGTTCTTTAAAAGTGGAAATAGTGTTAGTTCTGCGTTTGTTTTGGTTTTGACTATAGAGTCATATTACTTGTGTCGGTTGGTTTGGGAATTCCAAGCAAAAATTTCCTGGCACCCTTAGCATTGTAAAACACCCTGTTTATGTTTCGATGGAACATTATTTATCTCATTTAATTCCTTTTATTCACCTTTTATTCCTCGATATTTACTAAGAAAACTGCCTACGAAGTACGGACCACCCCTTGCTGAGCAGCTGGGATTGGCAGCATTTATTATCTTGCTACCTGTTGCACTCTTTTCCATTAAAGCCCACCTAGCTGTCATTTGAATGCTCAACGTAAAATAAAATTCGATCAACATCGCCGCGAGTTAACGATATGCAGACTCATCACCAGGGATAGGATTTTACTAACTATGCCTTTTTTTTGGTTAATCGGAATATGAAATAGACTTTCGACAAACTTGTTTCAAGCCCTGGTGATTGCAAATATATGTATTTTATTTTGCCTTTTTTTGCCTTTTTATACCATAATTGCCTTTTTTTGCCTTTTTTCGCCATTTTAGCCTTTTTCTGCTTTTTTATTAAAGTTTGTTAAGAATTATCTATTAATTGGTTTAGCATTAAAAAAAATGCGAACATTTTCGTTTGCCGTTGAGAACATTTCGTTAAAAATCTTGTACCGTTTCAAACATAAAAACTATGGAAAATGTTCGAATTAATGCGTGTATTAATGTTTTTCTACGCACACATGCTTGGTACTTCTTCCTCGCAGCGTAAAATGCATACCTGCATCAACATTTAGAACGTTCAGGACTGTTCCGAGAAATGAATGACCTGACCATGACCACATCCGGTTTGCGCTTGTGGCCGCTGTGTGCATAACTATAATTTTTTTTAATGTGTGCAAATAAAACCGTTGGGAAATCCCAGGTACCATTCAAATTTATTTGGATTCGCAGAATTTTTGCGTATGGGATAGTTATTCTTTTGTGAATGTAACTCTCTGGCACATAATTGAGTATTATTGAGTCAACTGTCGCGATACATTTCTGCTACCCCTTCAATAAATAGAAAAATGTTCCGCAAATATGGTCAACTTGGTGGTGCGATAAAAACAATAGACCTCATTAGCTCGAAGTGCGCTTCTTTACGTAGTCGGTTTTTTATACCTAGGGTGTTTTTAATAAAAATAAGTGAACGATTACTGTGACAAAATGCCTAAAGGTTCTCCCAAACCAAAGCGTTTTTGGCGTCGCGGCAGCAGCATTTGCAGTTGCGTCAACGCGCCGCTCTGAGTGCGGCGAAAAAAACGTTTGTATACCCACACCGAAGCGTTTTTTGCAGCGACAAAGCAACTCATTTTTGACATTTGTGACTTGTATTTAATTAAAGATTTTTTTGTTCGTCGCACTAAATTCGTTGAGCAGAAGGAAATTAATTGAATTAGCTTCTCGAAACCAAGAAGAATTTTCATATCATGAAGCTCTCTCACCCATGCCTTTAACATTCACTACGTTCGAACCTTTGCCGGCAACATTTCTTTCATTTAAATCCATTACTGATGATTCAATTTTACAGAACTTGAGAAAGAACCAGGAATATAACAGATCGTCGAAGGAATCGACATTTTTTTGAGGTCAACAACAATTTGGTACAGAAAATAGTTTTACACAAAGTCTTTTCCATTTTAAAATGTTTTCTTTTCAGCTCCAATAAGACAACAAATACGATTCTCGACTTCTCCAAGAATTCAACAAGAAGCCTCAACACAAAGACCCACACTTAAAGTGGCAACTAGTCTGCCTTTCATTCCACTGAAAGATTTCATTGCTAGCAAGTTTGGATCGCAATACAGCCCCGAACCTCCAAAGTTATCAACTACCATACCAGCTTTTATTGCACCAACAGCAGTAAGCTACGATGTATTATCGAAGTTACAGAAAAAAACAATTTATAATCAACAAAACCCAAATCAACAATACGGCTCACAAACTCCTCTGGTCGTTAAGCCCTTTGTTCCAGTTCAACAGCCAGTATTGTCGGCAGGCAATCAAATTTTCTTCCAACAACAACCGCAATTCAATGTTCAACAACAACAAAAGTATTAACAACAACAATATCAACAGCAGCAACATCAACAAGAACTTAAACAACAACAATATCAGATCCAACAACAGAGACTTCAACAACCACAACAAGTCTCGAAACAGCAATTTGCTGTATTGAACCAGCCACAGATCATTTCGCAACAATTTAATCCGTTCCAACAAGCTGTTGCTGCAGTCCAGCCTGCAAGGTATACGTTCTCATCTCAACAAAAACAGCAACGAAATCCAGTTCAACAACACAGTTCCACAAAGATTGTCCCATCAGTTGAACTTCAACGAAGCCTACGGTTCGAACAACAACTATCCTCGTCAGCACAAGATCGACAGCAGTCACAAATTCAAATAGTTCCCGCACGCATGACCATGTCTCAGACTATTCTTCCACAGCAGACGAATACGAATACAAATTCCAGCCCCAATTTGCAGCCGCAGTCTGAAATAGGATCTATCAATGTTCGACTACCAAGCAATAGCCTCGTGGGCTTGATTCCAAACACTAATATTTTCGATTCGAATATAAATGTGAATTTCATTTCACCTAAGAGTTAAGCTATGTTACGTTTAATGTTAGATAAACTATTTAATATATTTATTAAATAAATACAAAATTTAAGTATAATTTTCATTGCAGCATGATTTCTCCATTCAGAATTTCCATCACGTACCGTCGCGTCGTTCGGGATGTCTTTGTTGATTGAGCAATCTCCTCATGAGCGGTTTAAGGTGGCTTTCGATTTTTACCAATAGCTTTCATATATCCTTCGACAAGTACTCGTCGTCCAGGGGAACTTTTTTTTGCGACAAACAAAGTGAAGCCCGTCGTACATCCTCAGGATTTTTCTTCCTTCATGGCTGTTTTAGAGATGTTGAACCATAGCTAGCCATCGGTTTGCGAAGTTGCTTGTGTTGGTATATACACTTGTACATCAGAACTTCTCTCGACTGGCTAAGTACAAGGTTTTCTTTTTATCAGCGCAGCGGGTGAAGTTAGTGGAAAGCAAAATTAACTTTTCGTATAGCAGTCCTTAAATCTGAGTACCTCGTTAAAGTTAGAATCGAGGTTCTTAGCGTTTCTTTTGGCTGAGATTCTTTTCCGATCAGAAAGATTTTTAACGCAGTTTTTGCAGTTTCCCACCAAGCTACTGCGTCCGTCTTCTGTTTTTCAAAAAGACACCAGTTCCGATTTGGCCTCATCGGTATGGAATCACAAATTTATTTGCAAAAAATTACAAATATTTTCGCGTGTTTTTTATTAAGTTTTAAACAAGTTTATTTGCAAAAAAGCAAATTAAAAATTATTTTGGGTTGTGAGACAACAAATTACAAATAACAAAACGAATTTGTCATTAAGCGTGTTTTTTTCACAGCACTGTTATGTACATAACTACGTTTTACACGCAAAGCAAAAACAATATCCCCGTTAGCCGAGGTTATGGATAAAAGGATGGTTAAGATTTGGTCGGGGATAGAGTTTTGGCGTTTAGTCGAGTCTCGAATGAGTTTTTCGACTTTTCATTTCTAAATGTTGGTGCGTCTAGAGACTTTCATGTATCTCGAACAAAAGCAAAATGGGTGTCAGAAGGTCTGTTCACAAACGCTGTTCTGAATAAAATCCTCTGCCTACTCTTACACTCCACAATTTAGTTGCTGAAAATTTTTAATTTTTAGAATTTAATTGATTTCAAGAGTTACATTTGTAAATTTATACAAAGATACATAAAACAACGTATTAGCAATTAAAAAAGGTCTATTTTGTGATTGAAAGCACTTTTTGCAAATTTTTTTTTCACATTTTTCTGTGAATGTTGACATTTTTTCAAAAGTAATTGTTAAGTAATCCATAAAATTGGTTTTATTATTTTATTATTAATAGTTAAATTCGTTTGAAAAAAGTAACAAAATAATTTTTTCAATTCTGACATAAATCACAAGTTTCATATGAATTCAACCCCAGCGTGTAAACAGAGTCAAAAAACCCCAAGAGAAATTCCTTGTTACTTTTGGGAACAGACCTATTTTTGACATTTGGATTTTTTTTTTCACAAAAAACGTAAACAAACCAGACAAAAGGCCGATGAAGAACAATGGAACCGCAAAAAAAGTAAGAAAATTTATGTTTAAATTATAAAAAATATGTATGAAACGATTATAATTATTTACAGAAAGCAAAGGACGACCTGGTCTAAAGAGCAGACGGAAGGGCTGCTTGATTTTTATGCAGCGAGGGCAAATGAGTTCCAGCACTGCCGAAAAAAAAATTTGCCTACGAGCATTTGTTGGAAGATATGCTTTCGGCTGGTCTTGTGGTAAGTACATGGATTGAATGAAAGATTAATATGATTTTTAATATAAATGTTTTTCTCAGGATTCCCAAACAACAGCTGTCCACCTGGAAAATAAGATGCACACGCTTTTAAGAGCGTACAAGGCTGCGGTGGACAATAATCGCCAAACGGGTGCTGCACCATGCATAGCTCCATTTATGGAGCGCATGGATGACTTGTTTGGGAGCAAACCCATTATTTCCAACGTCCACAATGTGACAATTGGGGTGGACGTGATAGGAGAAAGCAACGAGGAGACTCCTAGTTGCTTGGTGTCGTTTTCTCCGGAGCCACTTCAAGAGATTTCGCAAAACCCAATTGTCACCCCTTCAAGCAATTTTGTTGAATTGTCAATGCCAAGTTGCAGCCGCGCACGAACTACTTCAGCAACAACAGTAGATTCTTCGAGCTGCGAAGATCTTTCGTTCGTTTCGGAAACCAAAAAAAGAAAAATGACAAAATCCAGCTACATGGAAAAGAAGTTGGAGATGAGGAAAGAGGAAAAAAAACAGAAAGGGAGGAGAGGAACCAGAGGTGGGCAGAATATATGAAGTTGGAGAAGGAAAAAGAAGAACGCCGCCGCCAAAAAGCTGAAATGCTCAGTAAATATTTAAATAAACAACAACAATAGTGCTAGTTTTATGTTATATGTTAAATGTATTCTAAAATAATAAATTATGTATGAAAATGTGTGTATTTGCATCTTATTTCATTAGTGGATTATGTTGTTTTCAATTAGGTAGTCAAATAGAACTTGACGACGATTTGTTGTTGAGTTAGAAGTGGATTCTTCAGCTAAAATATTTTCATTTGTGTTAGTCTCATCAGGATCAAGGTTTTCATACGTGTCGTCAAACATAATGCACAAATTATGTAAAATGCATGCACTTACAACGATATTCGCTATTGACCGTATGTCACGTTGCTCAGTAAATTTTAAAAGACGTCTAAATCTTCCTTTCAACAGTCCAAAGGCGTTCTCAACCACGATTCTCGTTGCTGAATGAATATAGTTGAAAGATCTTTGTTGTTCTGTTAGTCTACCATTGTCTTTGTATGGTGGAACTAACCAATTGGTAGCAGCATACGCAGAATCACCCAAGATAAAACTGTTGTTAGGAAACAGTTGGTTATAATTGCTCTGCGACTTTCTAAACAGCTCAGAGCGTCTTAAAACTCTGCTGTCGTGTAACGAACCTGGTTCACCGCAACTCACATCAATAAATTTTTTGTCAGCATCGACAACAGCTTGCAGAACGATTGTAAAATTGTGCTTGCGGTTATAATAGCATTCTTTGTTTACTTTTGGTGCTGCTATTGTAATATGGGTGCAATCTATGGCACCAAGAACACGTGGTATTCTTTTCTTCTCCTCAAATTTTCTACAATTTTCAGCAACAGCAGCTCCTTGAGGCCATTTTATATAATCGTGACCTTTTGAAACAAGCCATCTAGTAACTCGATTTACTGCTACCCAACTGGATGACTTTGTGACGCCAAACAAATTTCCCAGTTGTCGAAACGTAATTGAGTTACTAATGTACCATACGTACATGAAAACTTCTCTCCTGCATCCCATTTTGATTCGTCCTCCTCTATGTGAATGAACAAAAACATAGTGCTGAGAGTAGCTTGCTATAAAAATGAAATCTTTGATAAAAATTGAAAGAGTTAAATAAAAAACAAAAACATACTTATCAAGTGTTCTACTGTTGAACGACGCAATCTAAAATGGGACTTGAAATCTTCTTCGCTATAAGCTTCAATAGTCATAAGAAAAGATGTGACTGAGGCATGTTCTTCTAACAACTCAACAGAGTCTTCCAAGCTAGTAAGACTTGTGTTTTCCGCGAAAAATGTTTCGAGTATAAACTCGCTATCACTCTCACTTGAATCAACCAAATCACGTAAAATCTGCAATCAAATTAGTAAATCAAATAAAATCTAACTTTTTCTATAATTATTACCACTTCTTCTGGAATATTTTCCATTTTATTTAGTTTCTTTTGTTAAATTTCGCGTATTTCTTTTGTCGACTTTTGTAAACAAAATTCTTTTTGACTTTTTATTCGATTTGACAACTGATCAAGAACACCAACCCTCAAATACAAAAAAACCGAAGCGTTTTTTTGGATATCGTGTTATGTACATAACAGTCGTGTGAAAAAAACACGCCTATTGACAACTGACAAATGAGAGCGGCAGCGGCGAAAACGCTGCATGTATGGGACTGTCGCTGCTCTTCGCCGCGTTGGTGTGGGGACTCTCATATGCCGCTGTGTAAACTATTTAATTTTGACAACTGCAAATGCCGCTGCCGCAACTGCAAAAACGCTTTGGTTTGGGAGAACCTTAAAACGGCTTGCAAAGACGAAACTAAGTTAAAAAATTTTGTGTTGAAGTTATGGACCAGATTATTTTTCATCTGATGCAAAAGTGCTTTTGTGCAAATTGTGTGGTGTAAAAGTCAACCACGAAAAAAAATATTTTGTAGAACAACACATTCGCAGAGCTAAGCACCAGCAAGCAATGGCGTTGAAGAAACCAACAAAAACTCAAACTATATTTCTTCTTTCGTTACTGGAACCAACAAAAATGAGTTTTACGCCGATATGACGAAAATGTTGTTAGCATGTGACATACCGCTGTATAAAGTCAATCGCCCAGAATTTCAGACTTTTTTTGAAAAATACACGGAACAAAAAGTTCCAGACGAGTCAACGCTAAGGAAAAATTACGTCGGAGATTGCTATCTCGAAGTGCTACAAAAGATCCGTGCTGAAGTTGCTGACGACAATATTTATGTATCCATCGACGAAACTACAGACAAAGCAGGACGTTGCGTTACTAACGTAGTTGTTGGGCCTTTGAGAGCATATGGACGAAGGTACCTGTTAACGTCCGAAGTTCTGGAAAGAGTGAACCATTGTATATACAATCTATAGTACTACCATCAGATAGCTTCTTTTGTCACCTGCATTGGCCGAGTGGTGCGCTGAAATCGCTTAAGTAAAGAGAGCATAAGAGACACAAACAAGAGAAAATTAAGTGCTTAAATTTCAAATAGTGGCAAGACGCAAGAGGACCAAAATCAGAGCAAATTATTTAAGGTGGGTGAGGAACAAAATCGAAGACAACATAGTAATAGTTTTGTGTTTTGAAAAAGGTGTTATGATGAGAAGTTGCTGAAACTGCCTTTTTTTAGCTTATAAAGCATGGGGCAAGGCGTGGGTGTTTTCAAGTAAATATATATATACATTTTTTGAAGGTAATAAAGCTCCTGAACTAACCTCCGAGATCAAAATCAATATTTTTTTCTCCAAACCGCTAAAATTCAACTTCAATAAAGTCATATTTGCAAACGATTTCTGAGGAACGAGAAGCCAAAAGAACCTCAATTTTCTGTTGGTATTTTTCTTTGATATAATCTTAATCAGTTTCAATAAAAAAAAATTACTATTGTGGTCAGAGAATTTGAAATATTAATTCTAGAAAAACTGTCTACTTTGGGTTTTTTACTAGAAAATCTTGCTTAAAAACAGGAAAGGGGTTTGAAAACACCACCACTAATAGAATGGCATTTTTGGGGTTTGGGGAGTTTTAAAAGAAGAATCAGAAAAATTCTCCAAAATTGTATCTAATTGCCCAAAAAAATATAGCTACATTCAATGATACATTGCAAACTCATTTATTCTACCCCACACAAAAAGCACACAAAAAAGCCTACAAACGAATATTCTTCTACTCCTTCAATACTTCATTGCAACCATACAGGTAACTCACACAAGTCATGCCATACGATCATGAGTTCATGAGATCATGAGTCATGACCTATATCAACAGCACACACACATCTTAACATACTCTATTGTCTTACCCTATATCCCATGCAATAGCCACCATAAATGCTTACCTATGCTGTGGAGAATGAAGGAATGACAACCCATAAGAAAAATCAATAGGTTGTCTTCTTTTGCTTTCCTACCTGCCAACTCCATTGCATACACAATTAAAAGAGATATCAATTAATTGTATTCTTAAGCATTTCACCCTACTACTCCTCCGAATTTATAATAGCAAGAGAAATCATTTCTCTTGTGATTTCCCGCTCTTTAGGTGAGTTAGTAACTCTATTGGCCGTCTTGAAATGGCGCTAGTAAGGCCGAAGTGACAGTACTATAGATTCTATATACATTGAGTAAACTCAACAAGAATTGCCATTGTATATATAATCTATAGTACTATCACTTCGGCCTTACTAGCGCCATTTCAAGACGGCCAATAGAGCTACTAACTCACCTAAAGAGCACGAAATCACAAGAGAAATGATTTCCCTTGCCATTTCTCTTGCTATTATAAATTCGGAGGAGTAGTAGGCTGAAATGCTTAAGAATATAATTATTGACTTCTCTTTTAATTGTGTATGCAATGGAGTACACAATTAATTGATATCTCTTTTAATTGTGTATACACTGGAGTATGGCAGGTAGCAAAGCAAAAGAAGACAATTTATTGTTTTTTCTTATGGGTTTTCAATTTTCATTCCTTCATTCTCCACAGCATAGGTAAGCATTTATTGTGGCTTTTGCATGGGACATGGGGTAAGACAACAGAGCATGTTAATATGTGTGTGTGCAATTGATATAGGTCATGAAATGATATGATCATATGACATGACTTGTGTGGATTACCTGTATGGTTGCAATGAAGTATTGAAGGAGTAGAAGAATATTCGTTTGTAGGCTTTTTTTGTGTGCTTTTTGTGTGGGGTAGAATAAATGAGTTTGCAATGTATCATTGAATGTATATTATTTTTGGCAGTTACAACTTTTTGGCGCGTACATTAAAAATTCTCCAGTATAAATCGTAAGCAAAGAACATTATTCGTTATGATTTCATTTCGATAAGAGGCATTTTCATTCTTGAAAATTAAAAAAGCATAAAGTGCAGAATTCAAATAAAAAAACTATTGAACAAGTACTATCAAACAAAATAATATTGAAAAACAATAAAAATAGTGATCTGTTTTTGTGTTGTGTTGGTTGTGTTTCACAGTGTTGTGAGACACGTAGAGAAAAAAAAAAATTTAAAACTATAAAAAGTGTGTTGTTTTAGTGTTATATTTTATTGTTGAGAAGTAAAAGTCTAAAACGGAGAGTAAGAGTATTTAATCTTTAATATTTCCTTTTCTCTTCAGCATTCTTATTATTGTTATTATTATTATTATTATTACTATTATTATTATTATTAAACTGAAAAATCTATATTTCGCGTTACGAGTTCGATATCGTTAGAGCAGGGATTCTCGTGAAATAATAGTCGATTTTGTTAGGTGTCTTATCGCGACTTAAGTGAAGTGATAGTGAAAAGTGATAAGTGAATCATAAGCTAGTGATATTTTGTGAAGTTTAGTGGTGGTTTAATGGTGGTTGAACAGGAAAAGGAGTACAACAACAAGGACGACATTCAGTACGGGTATACTGATTTCGGAGAACATGGACGGACGAATCTGATAGCATCCAAAGTAATGGTATTTACTTTGCGAGGGCTAAACAGAAATTGGAAACAATCCATCTCCTACTATGTCGGCTCACCAAAAGGAGACATGCTAGCAAGGATCATAAAAGAGACCTTGAAAAAAGTCCTGGAATGTGGGCTGAACGTTGTTGCGACAAGTTGCGATCAGGGATCAAACAACGTCCTCGCATACAAGAGACTCGGAGTGGACTGGGATGCAATAGATAGGCCCTACATAGAAATAGACGATCATAGAGTGTTTCTACTTTATGATTACTGCCATCTATTCAAGAGCATCCGAAATATTTTAGTAAAACACGACATAAAAATCAATGACGATGTTGTGTCGTGGAGACCTATCAAAGAACTTTATAACGAAGACTCGAAAGGGGACTTTCAAGTCTGTTATAAACTCAAAGCTTCTCACATCAGTCCTAAACCATTTGAGAAGTTCTCCGTGAAGCTGGCCACTCAAATCTTCAGCTTCAACGTTTACACCGGGATTCTGTGTGCCATCAAATGCAACGTATATAAAACAGAGAAGTTAAAGAAAGAGGCCGAGTCAACAGCTGCATTTATTCAGCGAATGAATGTGCTGTTTGACATATTGAATACCGGCCAAAAATACTCGAAAAATCCAAACAAGAAAGTGCTATCGGATGACACCGACACTTTGGAATACTTAGAAAGCTGTATTGAGTGGGTTTCAAGTTGGAGAAGTAGCAGCACTCATACCATTCCACCTTGCTTTAAGGGATTAAAGCAAACGCTAATAGGAATAATTCAGATGTGGCACTATCTGAAAAGCAAAGAACAGAATTATTTCCTATTGGCGCACCTCAACACCGATGTCGCGGAAAACCTGTTTTCAATGGTGCGAACGAATAGAGGATCCTATGATAAGGAACCATCGGTGTGGAGGTTTATAAGAAATTTGAAGCTGGTCATGTTTCAGCACTATAGCGCACCAGAACACTCAGGATATGAAGATGCTGGAGCAGAGCCTCTAATAAGCACAGCTGACTTGACCGAGGAACGAAAGATCGATAAAACGACAAAAGACAATGAGAAGTCAAAAGTCGTAGAAACGATAGAGGACTATCTACTAGCGCCAGGAGATCCCGTCGATGTTGAAGATATCGATGATGATGATGACAACGACTGCCAATGCGAGGACTGCATAAATTGGAATATGGAAGTGGATGAGGAAGAAGACCCACCACAGGTTGAACTACAACCCAGTGAGCAGATGCAAAAGATGGCAGCAATCTACTACGCAGGCTTTGCAGCTGACAAGCTCAAGCCCAAACTGAAGTGTGAAGCCTGTTCCAACTTCATGATCAGCAGCTCAGTTGAAAGAAGAGATCAACTGCAACTTATAGAACTAAGGGCCTATGTCAGCACCGTTGCTACATCTGAATTCGGATCGCTAGCTGTTCCCTCAATCCAGCTGGAAAAATTGGCTGAGAAAGTGCAGAGGGTTTTTGAGGAAAACTTCAGAAAAAAACAACATATAGAAGACCTCATGGAAAAATGGATGGAGACTGTCCGCGATTCCAGAGATGCGAACCTGGAAATACCCTGCCCTAACACCGAACATAAAGAGACAATTGTCAGATTCCTTTTGCAAGGAATGATGTTGTTCTCTATAAAGAAGACAAACAAGGAGCTTCGTGGGACTAAAAAATATAAAAAAAAGTATGTTTAAATATTCTAAGGTTATATAAAAAAAGTATGTTTAAGTATTCTAAGGTTATTTTCTAAGTGTAATGTAAATAATGTTTCTAAAATGTAAATTAAAAATGTATATGGAAAATCTATTAATTTTTGTTTCAATGAATAATTTAACCTTTTTTATCTTTTTAGGTACCTTGAAATAGCAACTGATGGACCTGACCGCCTAGTCATTTTATTGTTTTGTTTTACTTTTTTGTTGTTTTTTATATTGATTTTTTGTTTTGTATATATATTTTATATTCCTATTTATTCTACCTTTTTTTCTCTTTTTTCTTAGTTAAGTATTCTTTCTGCTTTTCTTTCCGTTTTTGCTTTTTTCTATGCAGTATGAAGTGCAATTATTTTTCTCCTTTTCTTTCGCTTTTTTATTTTTTACAAACTTTTTTTTGACTGTGCAATATTGAATTCCCTTAGCTAGTCATTTTATTATTTTGTTATGTTATGCTTTTTTTTGATTTTTTATAAGTTATTTGAATTTATTTTATATTATTTTGTGATAGTTTTACGTTTTGTGTATTGATTACTATATCAATTACAAATCAAGCAAATCAAGCATGCAAAGTAGTTAGTGAGGCAGGCCTACTGGGGAACCTCATTAAAAAAAACGAATCTTGTATTTTACCTCCTGGGTGATCCGGAAAAAAATACCGTTTCTTTTGTAGTTGCCTATAGTTTTCCTTCTAAAAAATCTATTCATCAAAATACTAACGTTTTCCACCCTTTTCAGATTCGTTTTTATCTTACATATTTTTGCATTTCTATACTTACTTTTGTAAACTATTATTCGAACATTTACAAAAAAATATTCTTCAATATCATTTTTCAAATATAAAATAATAAATTCGAAATGCAAAAAAGTTTCTGCTTCATCAATACAAAATTCCATTTTTCATGAAATTTTACAACGTAGCAATTTCATTTTATCCCTTCAAATTGAAATTTCAGTACCTCAAACAGAACAGTATGATCAGATGTTCAATTGTACATAAAATCTTTCTTGACCTACTACCACCACTATACCCCACCCTAAAAGAAAGACAAAACAATTCATGTAATTAATTTCTCACACCTATTCTGCTTTGCTTAACCATAAGATTACTGATTCTCTATCTATACGTTGTCTTGTGTTTTCGATTCTCCTCCCCACGTTAAATAATTTGCTTTGATTTCTGCTTTGCTTATGGGTTATGATATGATTACTGAAATAATGATTCTCTATACGTTCTCTGTTGTCTTCGATTTTGTTCCCCACCTTAAATAATTTGCTCTGATTTTGGTCCTCTTGGCACTATTTGAAATTTAAGCGCTTAATTCTCTCTCGTCTGTGTCTCTTATGCTCTCTTTACTTAAGCGATTTCAGCGCACCACTCGGCCAATGCAGGTGACAAAAGAAGCTATCTGATGGTAGTACTATAGATTATATATACAATGGAATTGCCCAGCTTTTTGACGATTCGATGCGATTGTTGTGGCCAGATGAACTTAAGAGAGAAAAGGTTTTGTTGTTCGTAACAGACGCTGCAGCCTATATGAAGAAGAGTGGCAAAACTCTGCAAGGGCTGTACTCAAAAATGGTTCACGTAACTTGCGTCACTCACGGTATACACAGAGTCTGTGAAAGCATATGCAGTCACTACCCAAAAGTTGACGCCTTCGTGTCGAACTTGAAAAAAGTATTCCTGAAGAGTCCATCTCGGATTGCTGTTTTTAAGGAACTGAACCTTAATTGCATTGAATTTGAAATCAAATTTTTTAATTTGAATTTAAACTAGGTCTTAACTCGCTGGGGTACTTGGTTAGAGGCAGCAGCATATTATGCAGACTTTTTTGATCGGATCAAAAAAATCGTCAGCGCTCTTGGAGATGATGCAAGCTGTGTTGCATTTGCGAAAAAACTGATTGAAGATGAAGAACTGCAAGAGCAGCTGGCGTACATTAAAGTCAATTTTGGCTTTTTAGTCGATCCGAAAAAACATATTTTCAAATACCTACAAAAAACAGGAACATCAATTGGCGAAGTGCTGCCTGTTTTGAAAGACATTAACGAAAATTTAAAAAAAGCAAAAGGACCCATTGCAGAGGAAGTCTTGAAGAAGTTTACTGCCATTTTCAATGGAAACACAGGCCTAAAAACGATTGAGCAGATAAATTCTGTAATAAACGGAGACGTGGACTCCAAACTTCCAGAAAACATTGAAGTGAATAATGTTGAAAGTTTTAGATGGGCTCCCCTCGTCTTAGCTGAAGTTGAGAGATCATTTAGCTCCTTCAAAGCCCTTCTAAGTGACAACCGAAGAAGATTGATACCTGAGAACTTTAAAAACTTTTGGTTGTCCAATGCTACTATAATTAAATGTATTTTTGTTTATGTTCCTTTTATTTTTTTATAAATGCCTTTTCTTTGCCTTTTTAAGTGTTTTGTTTTGCCTTTTTTTAATTTTTTAGGTCAGCAAAATCCTAACCCTGCTCATCACATTTCTTTGACATACGAAACCTCCATAAGATTTAACATAAACATAAATATCCGACAGACAAGATCGATATTGTTTCGCGATCATTGTAGATACACACATACCATACTGAATTGGAGACGACCTAGTATTAAGATCATTTTGTAAAATTAATCTTAAGTGAGATACCAAACGAGAAAGATCTCATAGGAGATCTCGGTAGATTTTTAATTTGAATAAAATAGAATAATTCTTTTTTTAAAAATCTTAACGATTCAAGAAAGTTTTAATTGGCACCCGAACAGTAGGGACACTTGTTTTCGCGGAAAAGTTATACATCGCAAGTGAGCCAGTTTCAATTAAAAAGTACACAAGGCCATAAGCTTAAAGCAACCTGTGCCACTTTGAAAAAAGAAAAAACCGTGACAGTAGACCTACATTGTATATGAAAACTAGTAATATTACTGAAACCCTTTTTCTAGGGTCATTATTGATCACTAGGGTGCGCTGCGTCGGATGGGGAATGTAATGACTGCAAAGAGGCAGCTGCTATTCACATGGTGGAATGTATTATTTGGGGCGGAGCTTTCGTATGGGTTAGAAAGAAAGGCATAATTGTTTCAATTTAAACGAATGTAGAAAAAAAACCGGTTTATTGGTACCCAACGATATCATAATAACATACGAGATTCGATGTGGTAGTTGCAGAACTTTATTGAGATTTCTTTAATATATCGAGATTTCAGAGTGGTAGTGAATGGTAATACGCAAGGTGTCTGTGACATTGAAAGAAAATGCGCGATTAGTTTTCGTAAATGCCTAAACTTATAAATTGATTTGCAAAGAGGTTGCAGATTTTCAAGTCTCAAATTAACTTTTTTAAATTGAAAATAGTACAAATGAGAAAAAATTGTACTGGAAACTGGGACTCATCAAACTATCATCCTATTGAAAAGCACACACACACAGTTTAACATTTTAGTTCTCCATTGTATATTTATTATATGATTTCATACAAAATAACTGCTCTCATGCAATAAACCGTTAAAGATTTGTTATTGTTTGTGTCCTGCTCGCACTTATACGACCTCTCACTTTTTTAATGCATGCTTGTGGACAACCTTCAAATTCATTTTGAAAATGAACAATGAACTGTGATAGTACCATAGAATAAATATACAATGGCTAAGGCTACCTGTCAGCCTAGGACAGTGTTTCGTTAGGGTTGTATTTTAAAAATGTCAAAGTTACTTTTACTAGCCCTAAACGACGAACATGCTTGCCGAACATGCTCATTTGCATTATCCCCTACACGGCGAACACATGCCCAACAATCATTTTACATGCACACACACGACGACGTTCATAGCAAAAATGAGGTTTGCTTCATAGCAAAAAACAGGTATGGCCCTCGCCCTACATGGCAAACATCGAATCCAGCAAACATCGAAATTTTTCGCCAACGCTCGCGAACCAGCCCCTACACGACGAAGTACGGCGAGCATGAGCATGTTCGGCGAGCATGTTAGTCGCTTAGGGCTAGCTCTAGATTTTGGTATGTTCGTTGGATTCGATGTTCGCCATGTAGTATCATGCTCGGGAGCAAACCTGTTTATTTTTTGTTTTGCTGTTGACATCGTCGTGTGCATCTGAAATGAATGTTCGGCAAATTTGTTCGCCGTGTAGGGGATAATGCAAACGAGAATGTTCGTCGTTTAGGGCTTGATCAGAAATCAGAAATTATGAAAATAATCAATAGTTAGGTTTAGCTAACTGCTACAAAATAAAAAAATTGCAATGACTTCTGACGTGGCTTAGTTTAGGTTATTGGTATGGTATCCACACGTATTTATACCCCTTTGATATCTTCATTGATTTTGCGGTATTAAACAATTGTCTCGTTGAAAAAGACAAGCATGCATTTATAAACATCTTCTCCGAACTTGCTTGTGCGTTGATTAGATTCGTAGTCAGCTGCTCCTTTTTTCCTCTTTTGGCTGATAACACTTTCTGTTTGCATAGGTGAGAGACATAAATTTAACGTGGAGAATATTTTTACAGGTCGCACTACTGTTTGCGGTTGCATTAGCAACCACTTTAATTTTTTTAATGTAGCTTTGGTCGATGTCTCCAACATTAATATCTACATTAAGTCCATCACGAAGCACACGGAGAGCGAGATCTGTGTCTGACATAGATGGGCTAGCCGATGGGACGTTGAATATTTCAATGCAGTTGGCATTGGCAAGTAGCTGTTGTTCCAGGTTGTTGATCTTCTGCTCCAGAGAATGTATTTTCTTTTCACAGTCGTTATTTTTGGCAATGAGTGCATCAATTTGAATTTGTTCTATAGTTACAATTTTAGCATATGCCATTTCTAGTGTAATTTGTGTTTCTCCTTGAAGTGTTTCGGTTGCAGTTGTTATTTTCTTTGTTGATATTATTTGGTTGAGAGACCTTGGCGATTATTGCAATGGTATAGATGGTGATGACTGATGAGAATGCAAATGGTGGGCAGAGCGGATTTGCTGCTAGTGTTGAATGAGAAAATGACTCTCTTCGATGGCTAGTGCAAGACGGACATCTCCAGATCCAGATTGATTGGTTTCTTTTGATGTAGTCAATCTCGGTAGCAGTTAATTTAGCACATTTTGCATGAAAAATGTTCGAGCAATCATTGCACTTTATTTTAAGATCTGGGGCCTATTTCACAGAAATGTTGAATGATTGCTGTCATACAATATCTGATTCGATTGGAATATTTAAAACAAAAATTCTGTTTCACAGAAATGCATCATACATTCATTGATTACAATGTATGAGAAATTATCATACAATTGTTTCAACAAAAAATAGTGTCGTTAGAACGGTTTTTAAAAGGAAAAGAATGAGTGGCTCAAAGCGTAAATACAAAAAGGTAAGTTGTCATATTTATTATTGATTAATAGACATATGTTTGTCTATAAAATAATGCATCTGTTTTGTTTTTTAGACAGAGAAGGATTTGCAGCTAATTCTTTTGCAAGAAATGCTGGAGGAAAAAGAACTACTTTATGGGAAGTTTAATGGAATAAGGCAAACTAAAAAGGATATTTCGAATGCGTGGAGCAGGGTTAGCCTCTCGGCTGCAAGATCTGGTCTTGTTGGAGACAGGATGGCGACAATTTCGCAGAGTGACGTTGCGAAATTGGCGCCGAAGCACCATGGTAAGATTTCAATTGGAATTGTTCTTACATACGAACATAGGATAAATATTAATAGTTTCTATCTATTTTCAGATCAAAATTGACCGAATAAAGCAGACGGGAGTGGGTGGGGCTGGAAAAGAAGACTTGCTGGATGAAAATGACAAGATGATTTTAGCAATAGTTGGACCATCGGTAAGTATTGAAACAGTTAATAATAACTTTAATATGGATACATTTTTATATTTCTTAGGCATCAGTTGGATTAGGTGCACATGAGTCTAATGGCGATGTCAATCCCACCAGAGATGAGGTACGAGAAGAGACGTCGTTTTTTCAAGAGGAAACAAGACCAAGCTCAAGCCAACAAACACATAAACCTAAAAAGAAAAAGAAAAGTGACGAGGCCTTAAAAAGAGAGCTCCTTAAAGCAGCGCTCTATAAAAATAGGCTAGAGTGCCGAGCGTTAGAGATATCTTTGGATACCAAGTTTTTTAGTGACTCTCAGTTCGGTTTTCAAAGTGGTAGGTCTACTGAAGATGCATTGTTAAAATTGTGTAGTGAAATCTATAGCAGTCTTAATGAATCTGACATCCCAGCTGCTTTATTGATTGACATTACCAAAGCCTTTGATATGGTAGATCATGAGATTTTGTTATCTAAGTTGCATAATATTGGTTTCAGAGGTCTTATCTATGATTGGTTTAGTTCTTATCTGAAAAATCGTAGTCAAAGAGTAAAGGTCAATAGTATACTGAGTGCTAAAAAATTGTTCAACATAGGTGTTCCTCAAGGTTCTGTTTTAGGGCCAATCCTATTCCTTGTTTTTGTAAATTCTCTTTTCTCTCAACCTTTTAGGGGTAAAACTACAGCCTTTGCTGATGACACTGCTTTGTCCTATAGTAATAAAAACTATTTTGATCTTTCGTTGGCCTTAAACCATGACTTAGAGTTGATACGCGTTTGGTTCAAACTACATAAACTGATTGTAAGTGATAAAACGAAATTCATGGTTTTCAATTTAAAAGGTAAAATACACAACGACATGCCTCTAAAATATCATTCACCCTATTGTGGTAAGTTTCTTATGTCAAAAAGTTGTTCTCATGTTTTTAATAATATTACTTTCAATTCTAACATATGCTGCTCTGGAAACTGCTTCGATATAGAGCTTGTTGAAAGCCTTAAATACTTAGGTGTTACTCTTGATTATAAAATGAGCTGGTTGAATCATACTTTGATTTTGAAGCAGTCTTTGAACAATGTAGTAAGACAGATTTATCTTCTTAGCCAATATTGCGGGTTGCCATTGTTAAAGCTGGTTTATAACGGTCTTTTTAAATCCAAACTTCAATATGGTTTGGTTTGCTGGGGTGGTACTCATTTCAATAAAGTAGAGCCTTTGCTTATAAAACAAAAACATGCTGTCCGTATTTTATGCAAAGTGAATCGATTAACTCCAAGCTTTGGTTTGTTTAAAAATCTTGAACTCCTTCCACTACGACATTTGTATTTCTATAAAGTCTTAAAAATATTTTTTGAGAAATCCGGGTATAACTCTTCTAGAGTATATGAATATCGAAATTTGCGAGTTAATTCCAGTTATCTTGTTGTTGTACCCATCATCAAGAAAGCACATTTTTCTCACTTTTATAATATAACTGCGCCTCGTCTTTTTAATAATCTACCTGTATTTGTTAGATGTGAGAGAGTTAAAACAGTATTCCTCAAAAATATAAAACAATGGCTTTTTTCTATGAATTATAATGTTATTGAAAATTTACTGAATCCCCTAGAATGATCACTACTATCTTTCACTTGTTTTACTTAATTTTTTTGCTTTACATTATTATGTTTTTGAAATTCTTGACTTATCGCATCCCCATCGATAATGTATTCAATATAATTTTTTCTAAATAGTACTTCTCGCCACTTGTTTTAAACAACAGAATTGTACTTAACTGTTTCATTTCCTTAAAATGTTAAAGATTATAGAACTGTGCCTTTTTAATACTTATTAATCTGTTATACTTTAAGGTTTTTTGGTATATGAAATAAAGGGAAAAAAAAAAAAAAAAAAAAAAAAAAATGTGTGATTCAAAATACACTAAAACGCTCACAGAATCGTCGTCTTCCTCAGAAGATTAAAATTTTTGAAACATTATTAATATAAACCTGTTACGAACAATCTTTTGTATATTCATTTTGGAGTTTGAGTTGCTAGGTTTGTCCCTAAAAGATATTCTTCGATACGTCATGAGACCTTAACTTGGCCTACACATATTCGCAGAAAGAAGATACCACTTACTTCACACCAGCCAGATATCAAGAAAACCAGAAATGCCCAAAATCAGTTTTAGCTTTATATTTGGTTATTAAATACGTTTATATAGTTAATTAACTCTTGCGATACATTTGTACTGTCTTCATGGTTGTCTGCATAGTCTTCATATTCATCATTATTATCACTATCGTCACTATCATATAAATAAATAAATTTTCGAGGGCCATCCGTTTTCGTATGTTGTATAATGTCACGCAAGCATTTAAAACATTTGCACAACTTAGTGCTGATTTGAGGCGTAGTCTGTTCAAACATGGAAATATTTCTTTCAACTGTCCGAGACTGCACTCAACGACTTGTCTAGTTTTCTTTAAATCTTCATTGTTCCATTTTCTGTACAGACTGCTACACTGCAAAACACGACTGTCATGCACCGAACCGGGATAGTTGCTGTTCATGACATAAAAACGATAGTCAGCGCCAGCAACTAACATCACATGTATGGAATGAGTTCCTTTACGATCAGCGTTGGGGTTATTTTGAATATTAAGTGGCTGCTTAAATACTGAATGAGCTGTTCTGTCTCCATCCAATAAATTTGCCGCAATGCCCGATGATGCAACGGCCAATGCGATGCCATTATTTGATCGTATTTCAGCAAGAACTAGTGAAATAAGGAGTGTTTTGCCAGTTCCACCCGGTGCATCCAAAAAGAAGAACCCACCTTGTCCTGCTGAAACTGCGAGTAAAATGCGGTCATAAATGGTTCTTTGTTCGTCATTCATTAGTGGGACATAACAATCGCTGCCATTTCTACAGTGTTGTACTGCAGTTCACGATTCATTTCAGTGTTAATTAAATCAGATGCAGATCGATTTGGCGAATTCATACCGAAATGAGTGAGTGATAACTTGGTAATGACAATGGACTGATCCTCAATAGCAATCAATGCTTCATTGTACATAGCGTCGCTGAATGTGATCGTTAGATCGTTGTACGTGTACGATGTTGATGCAATATATCATCAGTCATGGAATCTTTGTGATTATCCCACAATATGTTTGCTCGAGCAAGGAAACATGTAGTCAACACTATAGCAAAAATAGACGAATTTGTATTGCTGTACAGTCAATGCAGCATGCCGAGTGCAAGGCATGCGTCTTTATATGTTGGATACTGTTGCCCTCTGCTGTTGTTGTTACGCATATCTTGAAATGATAATGGTTCAATAACATTAACCAACAACAGTCGAATATAAAAGCACTCAGTGTGTCTTGGATTGACTGTAAATAATCGCCCCAAAGCATTCGACTTAAATAAATTGAGACATGAATCAATTGGTGAGCCATGCTTGTGGGGCATCCATTTTTTTGTTTGGCCCCATGTGAAATAGCGTGGTACTTGTGAATAGAGTAATGTTCTTGCAAAGGCACCAAAATCATTCGTACTATTACACAATTCAAAAAATGCAGTGAGTGTAGTCTTAGGTGGATTTGTAGCACGATCAATGACTGTCTCGTTCGTAAAAAATACACGCTGACAGTTTTCAAGATGGACGGCTAACTGAACAACTGATGGATCCCGTAAATGGATTGGAAAAGCGAAAATACGCCAAGCAGCTTCATTGGAGCTGATGTACCGACCAGTTTGGTAGAGCGTAATTTCTTCAACAACAGGTGCATTGAATCTACGAATATGTTCACCAGCTGATGTTTTATCAGGATTAATGTTATAACAGTGTGTTTATTGCTTTGTAATTTGCGCATATGTGATTTGAATATTTTCAACAATTCATTGTGCTCGCTCAATAGAGCATCCAAGTCGCTGACGATGCGCCTGGCAGAAAATGAATCAATTTTGTTATAGTCACAACGTGCATTCACGCGATTGGCAAGTGCGCTTCCGGAATACTCGCCGCCCATGAAGTAGATTTGTAAAAATGTATGTGGTTCGTTTGGCATTGGCAGCAATGAGCCCATTTTATGATAAACTTGGCCTCTGATTTTGAATGTAGAATTGTATTGTTGACCATTAGCATTAGTATTTTGAACTATTTCTGTTACTTCAAACGATGTCATTTGAACACATGAACTGAATGTTCGTATTGACTTCAGGAATACGTCAGAATCTGGATCCGTGCCGATAAGTAAACCGTTCAGCGGTTCAGGTGGTGTTTCAATTTCAGGTAGTTGCACTTTTATTGACGCGCAACACATCCTAGGTGGCTCATTTTTGAATTTGAGAGCGTGACAATACGGACATTCCTTATCCATAGCACCAATTACCACTTTTGAATTAGCATAATATTCAATATCGGGCTCATACCGGAATGCTAGACGCGAAAATGAATCAGATATAAATGCACGATGTACCTGTTATCGTTGTTGGTTATTTGTTCTTCGTCTATTAACCGTGAAACGGCGTAATTGTTCTAAACGTATAACTTCATTGCGCTCAGCTCGTGTATCATTTGAATCTTCTTGGCGCAATTGCTGCATGCTCACACGTGCATCAGCATTTTGTTGATGGATTTGGTCTTCGGTTCTATGGGATCTTTTATCTCTCATACTTCTGGACCTACTTGTATTGCGGCTTAAATCAGCATTTTTGCGTTTTCTTGGCATTGCTCACTGTACAAATATCAAAACTGCGGCAACCTGGGAAACCTTTGGCTTTTGTAGTAACATTTTAAAAAATTTATGAAAGGAGAAAAAGAAATGACAAAAGATGCGCTTACTTGTTTGCAGAAAATAGGACTTGATGATTCCACTGCTGAGCAGCTACTGAGTTTTAAAGATTACGCAAATTTTCTATATGACTCAGCGTTTAAGATTACTGACTTATCTCAAAATTGGTTTGTTGAAGCAGTAAAAGATACATTTTTAGAAAGCACAGCACGGGATATCTATCAAAAAGCTGTAGCCAGAAAGAAGTTTATTTCAGTTTATGTAGCAAATGCTAAGGAAATTTCTGAGCCTCATTATCGAGCTCAAGGCTGCTGCAACATACATTAAAATTTATAGGGGAAAACATGCATATACCAAAAATATTTAATACCAATAATTACAATCAGTGCGAAAGTTGCCAATCAGTACTAAGTCCAGCAGCTTATCTGTTAAATATAATCTGAAATAGTTAATAGTTAATAAATTTAAACCCCAAAATTGATAAACACAACTCGATTTAAATAAAAATAAAAAAGAAAACTTACACTGTATTCGCAATGAATTCTCTGAGCAAAAAATATCATAAGAATTTATTTTTAAGCAAAATAAATTGATAAACATGACATTTAAACTGAGACTGTAAAATCTAATATATAAAATTCTGGTGTCACAGTGTAAATTAAAGAAACAATGTTAAGGGTAGATGGCCCTTATCACTTAGGGGCATGGAAAATAATTAGTAGCCGATTCTCAGACCTACTTAATACGCATATAAAATTTGGTAAAAATGGGTAAAGCCGTTTCGGAGGAGTACGGTAACTAACATTGTGACAGGGAAATTTTATATATACGAGTGTAAGGAAGGATATACACATAAAAACAAAACAAAATTCACTCTAGAAACTAATATACACAATGTACACACTCTTATTGCTTGTTGAAGAATTCCCTGAGCAACTTTTCTTTTCTTTCTAAGCGGGCTTCCATTCTCTCCTCCGCTTCATCCATCTTCTTCAACCTTTTTGCAGTTTACTCTGTCAAGATTTGGTTTTTTTCCGCAGCAGTATTCTCCTTCGTTGCCCAGTATTTTTGCCGGCTGGATATATTCGAAGACACGGGCGTGGCAGTGGCAGAATGTGGCGAAGTTGTTGCGGGCTGCTTGATTTCAGAAGTTGTCATTGCAGCGGACTGAACTGTAAGACAAATGGGGATTTTTTTTCTGTTGGAGGTTTTTAAAATACCAGCTGGAGCACTCAGACCTAAATAGCGGTTCATTGTGCTACCAGTTAGCAACCTTCTATTTGTTATAGCTTTCCAGATGTTCGGAGAAAAGCCAAAAGACGCTGCCATGATAAGGAGCCTAAGTTACCAGCTCTCACCAGTATCTGTAACCTCATGCGAGAGAAAGCAGGACATTCACAGAGGAAGTGCTCTGCGGTGTCCTCAATCTTGTGGAGAAGACAAGATTCACAGAGTGTGGTGTCACTTAAGCCTAACACATTTAAATGCTTGGCAAATGAGAAGTGCCCGCTGGCAACGCCAATGAGCTTTCTACAGTCTTTTCTGCTACGAGCTAGCAAAAATGTTGCAGTCTTCTTACTAACGTTGGGGAGCATACGCTTGGTTTGTCTGCATCCAATGGAGGCATTCCATCTACGGTTGTGCTCTTCACAGATCCAATCGTTGATTGAAGCCCTCACTGAGGACGCTGGCAGACCTAGCGACGGTTCAGGTCTTGAGAAAGCTGTCTGAGATCCTTGCCTAGCAAGTTCATCGGCGATCTCATTTCCAGTTATGCCGTGATGGCCCGGAACCCAAATGAGACTCAAGGAATTTAATCTTCCGATCGCATTCAGAGAGCTCTTGCATTCCTGGATCACTTTCGAAGTGGTTAGAGGGTTGAGAAGGGCCTTAACCCTAGTTTACGTTTTTTGGTTCGCGCGAATCCCAACGCAAGTTTGAATGCTTATAACTTTTTTCTTAATCATATTTTCGACCTGGGATGAAAACTCAGTGAAGGAATTTCATTTTTCTTTACGTTTTTCATCGTATTTTCATCATAGCGATTTAAGATAATTTTCTGGAATTTTTTTCTGAAAAAAACCCACAAACCAAACTTGGGGTTCGTGCGAACCCCACTATGGTTCCGGCTTGTTATGACAGCCTGAAATAGCCTTCGCAAGATTGTGTTGTGTTGGTAATAAAACGACCTGTTTACATATTTGGTTTTGGAACATAAGATACCAATGCCATTCTCTGCAAAATTCCAAAAATGAATGAAATGGACAGTACTGATCTGATCTGGTACGGTCAATTCAATTCGTTCAAAAGTATTTCAACAGGCTGGGGAGTGTTTGTCCTGGCTGATAATTGAGCTCAGCGACTAATTGAATCGTCGAAACGGAGGAAGATATTCAGATGTTCAAAACGTGTACCTACTATTCATCACGGCTCGAAGAATTGATGCCCATTGATAGTATCCCAAATTAGATGTGAATACAAATTTTGGGGTTCGCGCGAACCCCAAGTTTGGTTATTGCATTATTCTTCGTGCCGTAAACTAGGGTTAAGCACAGCTTGGCTGTCGCTGCAAACAAAGATACTTCTCCCCGTCCATCCATTGTTCGCAACGCTTGGAAAATGGATGCGAATGATCCCAAAGATGTGTGCACTTAGCAGTCGTATGTCGTCGTTCTCCACAAAGGCACCAGCACCAGAACCCTCGTCTGTTTTGGAGCCATTTGTGAAGACACGATAACAGTTCTTTCCAGGCTCAGATTCTGGATCGAACCAGTCTTGAACCGAAGGTAAGTTGACTGAGTAATTTTGACGCAGTTTGAGCCTTGGGATCATCGTGTCAGACGGCATATCCATTGGACGTGAGTCAAAAGAAACGCTGCTTGCGAGCTCCTCAAAGCTCTAGTGCGAATTGTGCCAGAAACCAGATCTCTTTAAACGAGTAATGGTCTTGAGAGTACACCCCATGATGTAGGTATCAAGGGGAGGAAGATTCAACAGTGCGTCGAGAGCAGCTCCCGGTGTGCTGGGGAAGTCCGCCGTAACACCAAGACAAACTGTTCTTTGAAGTTTGGCAAACGAGGCAATAACGTATTTACGAGAGAGCTTATTCCACCAAACAACTGACGCATAGCAGATGATTGGTCTTATCATAGCCGTATAGATCCAAAGGACCCTTTTCGGTGAAAGACCCCATGTCTTGCCAAAGGCTCCTTTACATTGCCAGAAAACTGACAGTGCTTTAGTAGTTTTAGACTCGACATGTTTAGACCAAAGAAACTTGTTATCCAGGATCACTCCAAGATGTTTGACTTCATTTGAAAAGGGGATGTTGACGCCTTTAAGCGTAAGTTGGGTCAGACTAGTCAATTTTCTACGTCTCGTGAAGAGGACAACCTCGGTTTTAAGAGAATTGACGGAGAGACCGTTTCTGAAACACCAGGTGTCTATCATATAAAGCGCAGCCTGTGCTCGGGAACAGACAGCTTGGAGGCTGGAGCCAATCGAGAGCACGGCGACGACGTCGGTGTCGTCTGCATATGCTTGGGCATGAACGTTAAAACCGTTGAGCATTACAAGTAGAGAGTCGGTCAACATGTACCACCGAAGAGGAGACAAAACGCCACCTTGTGGACAGCCTTTATTTACTCCCGTTGCAACATATTGTCCACACTCCGCCTCCGCAACTACGGTTCTTTTCATTAGCATTGCTTTAATCCACAACACTAATGACTCGTCCACACCGTGTTCTCTGGGCAGCATTGCACATACCATCGAAGCTAGCATTGTCAAAAGCACCTTGAATGTCAATGAAAATGCCCACCGCAAATTCTATCCTGTCAAGCGCGCATTCAATCCTGCTAACAAGATTTTGAAGTGCGGTCTCGCAAGATTTTTCTCTTTGGTAAGCATGTTTCATCTGAGACAAAGGGTGTGTTCGGAGTGAGGTTTTACGTATGTAAATCTCAACCATTCTTTCCAGCGTCTTAAGCAGAAAGGAGGTAAGACTAATGGGTCTAAAGCTCTTGGCGAGTGAGTAGTCTTGTTTACCAATTTTTGGTATGAAGGCGACTCTAACACTTTGCCATGGAGTTGGTATATACGCTAGGGCTAAACTCACGTGTACTTAGTATTTTGCGGCTTCGGCTCCGTATGCGGCTGTGAATCATTGTGTTCTTGCATATGTGGCTTTCGCACATACTTTTAATCTTTCCTGTAAAGTTAAGTCAAGTACTTCAAAAATGCATAATAAAGTGAAATGAAAACAAATAGTTTGGTTACCTTCTGGATGTTGGCTATGCTCCAAAGTTAACAAGTTTGTTGGATGTTCTATTGGGTCGATAACGTTTGCTGATCCTGAAATGAATTTCTTGTTAAAAAACACTTTTTAAGCACTTGTTCCTGAGCAGAAATAAAATGCTGTCTGTGTTGCTCTGCTCACCGCCATACGCACGCTTTGTGATTTTTTTTGTGAGATTCACGACAGGCAATCTATGATGCTTATTTAAAAAGCAGTGCTACTACATTATTAACTAGTCATTTCAGACATACCTGACAAATTTTCGGATTCTGCAATAAGTATGCTTTGAATACACTCCTCTACGTAATCTGCATATGTAATAGAAACAAACAATGTATTTTTTTTTTTTTTTTTTTTTTTCAAACTACCTTGACTACCAAACTTTTTTTGCAGTCGAAGATAAACTTCATCACTCTCGTCTACTTCCAGAACTCTCCCATCAAAACACACACTGAATATTGGCATTTTTATTCTATTCTACTTTCTCAATAATAATTGAGCTCAAAAAAATCACCTTCACTTGGCTAGTACCTATAATTTTTTTTTGGCGCTTATCGCATCTGACAATTTAATAAACTAAAGGCCCCGGCCCATAGAACGCGGTGCGTGCGTGCGGCACCGCTTTCAACTGACAGCTCGATTAAATACACACGTTCTTATGAGAGGTGACCCATAAGCACCGCGAGCAACGCGCCGCACGCGCCGAGTAGCCGAACTTCTATTTTGCCTCGGCTCTCACGCGGTGACAGAAGAGAGACATGCGCAGTCACAACCAATTTGAAGTTTTCTCTTATTTAGAAAAAATGACAATGGGCGCGTTCAAGAACCTATCGGATAGCCTATCTTGGATAGCCGTGTCTAGATACCTTTTTGAACGATCGACAACAGACAACAGCTGTGAAATATTAAAATTCGACTTTTGAAAACAGAAAAACATTCAAAATATCATTGCTAGACGATTATAACTTATTTTTTTCGATTTCCCACACGTTAACAACAACAACAAGCTATCCGGATGCGATTCTTGAACGCCCCCATTTTGACTAAATTTATCTGTCAAAACACCGCAACGGATTCTATGGGTCACCCCTATCAGTTGCGCGCGGCAAAACCCACCGCATCAGTTGCCGCGCCGCTTCTACCGCACGCACCGCGTTCTATGGGCCGGGGCCTTAAATCTAGATTTTCAGTCTTCTTTTGAAAAACTGAATCGGTAAAAACTAACAGCTGATGAGTTGTCAACTGAAAAACTTAACGTCTGGCCAATCAGAGGCCGAGAAAAGTTAGTTGATCTGAAAATCTGACTTTTGATGAACGTGCCCAATGAAACAAATTGTTGTAAGATACTTACACTTGCCATTGCTTCCGCAGTATGACTGCCTTCAATTTTTGTCACGCTCAAAAACGCTGAAATCAATTTGGTATCGCTATAAAATGGCACGTTAGAGCTAGGATTCCTTCATTCGCATTACTTGTCCACATATCCGTTGTAACACTTAAATATTAGCATGTTGATAGGGCTTCTGGTTGCTTAAGGCTTCTACGAATAATTTTTGTCCTTTGTGTTCTGAAGTCCTGTAAGGAATCATATCAATGGCTATCATCTGGGCGTAGACGGAATCTTTTTTAATTTTTGAATTCTCATCGAATTTCTGGCTCCTTTGAAAGTAATTTTTGATGAAATTTCGCAGTCTTTGGTGACATTGGATGATTTCCATCCGCATCTGCATCAAGAGCTGGATCCTCATCTTCAATATTTATATTGTCACCATATTTTCTTTTTAAGTGGTCCCGTAAATTGGTAATATTTCCAGAGGGTTTATATTCCTTGCGGTAAAAATTAAGCAATATTGACCTTTTTTTTGAAAAAATTCCAAACGGAAGATTTGTTTTTTCTATCCATATTGATCGTAACTTATAAATAAATCAAATACAATAAGGAGGTAGGAACAGGAGACAATCTTAATTTATCTGTAATCTTAATCTGAAATGGCAATTAAATTGCAGGAAGCAAAGCACGAACACGAACTACATCACATGAAGTAAATCTGTTGAATGTAATGAAAATGAAATGCTAATGCAGGACTTCCCCCATTTCAATATGGAGTGAAGTTTATTATCATTGTATGCAGGGGCGTAGCGAGGATCCAAGCTATGAGGCGGGGGGAGGGGGAGGGGTGAATTTTTATGAAATGCCGACTAGTCTTAAGAATTTGCCGACTGCATCAAAAAATAAATCTATGTATGTATATTAAATAGGATGTAAAGGTTTTTCAACAGGGACGCTACAAAAGTAGAGCAACAGGGACAGCAAACGACGCCATATTTCTTGCCGCTCTTTAAACATTTCTCTTTAGTAAGGTTTGCCATTTTATGATGAAAAGATATATGAGCCAACAACGAGTCAAAATTATTAAAATTTACTACCGAAATTCGGAGTCTGTGGCCTCAATTTTAAGAGCGCTACGTTCAATTTATGGTGAGGCTGAATGGCTCAGTGGCGTATCTAGGAAATTTTTCGGGGAGGGGGTTACATGTAAATATTTTTACATAAGTAAAAGTCGTTGTTCAATTGTATTGAATAGGTTTTTTCCAATTTATTGATATACAATTATAAAGTGCAGAAAATAAGAACATATGAAAATATACGAAATTATAAATCAATTCTTCTCTGCTTTGCGAGAATCATTCGATAATTTCTTCCACCTTAATGTCAATGTGCCTGTTAATCCTCATAAGAGCAAGCCCATTCAGCCTATCTTCGCCTGTAGAATTCCTAATCCAATATTTTAGACGCCTCATCGTGGAAAAACTACGCTCGCTGCTAGCAATGGTCGCAGCCAATGTTGCACCTATTTTCAAAAACTTGAAAATGTTTGGAAAAAGCGCAGATTTCATGACTCTATAAATGTCTTTGGTTGAGGTTTTGCCCTAACCCAACGTTGTCTCCAAGTCGGTTGAGGTATTCATCCACTTGATTGCGCCACCAAAGACGAGGTCTTCCCCTTCCGCGATTTCCCTGCAATGTGCTTTCGAACACCCGATGAGCCGGAGCGTTTGGGTCCATCCGCTCTACATGGCCAACCACCTTCTGGCTTTGCCCATGTCGCGGTACAGTTCATACAACTCGTTGTTGTATCTTCTTCTCCACACATTGTTTTCGCATACGGGACCAAAGATCATTCGGAGAATTTTTCTTTCGAACGACCAAGGGGTTCCTCATCCGCTTTCGATAAAGTCCATGCTTCCGCGCCGTACAGCAGGACTGGGATGATCAACCGACTTGGAGTGCGAAACTGGAGAGAGCTCGCCCGAGATCGAAATCGTTATAGAAGGATGTTGGTTGAGGCCCAGGTTCACCCCGAACTGTAATGCCCACCTAAGTAAGTAACGTTGTCTCCACAATAACACTTCATTTATTACGGTTGAAGTAGCTGCCTCAGTCGCTGTTGGCCATTGATTCATTATTACTTCCACGGTTTCATCAATATTCTCAACGTCTTTCCTTTTTTTTCTCCTATAGACTCGGTTATTTTTTCAGCATCAGCGAATTTTCGTTGTACATTCCGATGATGAGTAAAAATTTGAAAACAAGGACACAGTTGAGCTGAGAATTATGTTCCACTAAACTGTTTGCGCTCCGTCAAAGTGACATTGAGCGCTCAGTGAGATTTTTCTTTGTGGAACTGACGTAATAGATCAATGTGATTGAAGCATTGTATTGACTTATGATACATGGACTGCTAGTTGCATTAATTCTCTATACAAAAGTTGGATAATAATGATTGCACTTATTTTTGGTTACACTAGCCAATATCTTACTCTTAACTAAAACACTAAACGACATCTGCTGTGATTTAGCTAGCGTGATTATTTAGCAGTGTCAAAAATGTTTCACTAGTTCTCCGCTGAAATGATGCTCGCTAGTATTGCTTAGAATAAGTGGAACCATAGTGAAGTTGGGTCCTAGCAGTCCATGTTTAATAAGTCAATGATTTTAATAAATAGGAGCCCTACTAACGCATTTCAACTGTTTTATATAGCTCAATGTAGGCAAAACACAAACATACATGTATTTAGATACTGATTTGTGAAAAGCTCGAACTTAAATTTTGAATATGAAAAACAAATTTGCATTAATAAAACAAAAAAAAAAATAAATGAAGCGTTTAAATGATATTCGACTGAAATATTTTCGGGGGGGGTTTTATCCCCAAAACCCAACAAGCCAACAAGCCAGCGACGATTGTGTACCCCGACTCTTCATTTTATGCTACTGACCAACACCCACCGATACCCATTCCGGATTGGCAAATTTTCTTTGAATTCCTTCTGAGAATTAAATGCAAGCAAAGAAAAAAAGAATAATCAGAATGCCATGTGAAAAATTGTATGTGATGTATGATTTTAAAATTGTTGTATGTTGTATGAAATGTTGTATTAACTGTGAAACAGGACTCTGATTATAGAATTGCTGAGGTGAGAAGAAAACGCTTCCATTCGTGTCTTTTTGGTTGAGATGGCTTGACTCGGCAGTTGGAAAATCTACTTTGTTTTTCTACCTTAATTTAAATAAAAATTTAAAAATTTAAATTAAACAAGTCGGCTATTGTTATTTTTTTGGGCAGCAAATCGACTATTGCAAACACTTCCATTCGTGTCTTTTTGGTTGAGTTGACTTAACTCGACAAATCTACTTTGTTTGTCTTCCTCGATTTGCCGACTCGGGAAAATCATGGGGGTGATAAACCCCCCCCACACCCCCCCCCCTCGCTACGCCCCTACGTACATATATAGAACTTATAGTAATATCATCAAACAGTAGTGGGGCCAAACTGCCATCTAGTTATTTTGTACTAAACTAAAAATTACTGGTAAATGTTAGTACGGTATTGAATAACTAGATGGCAATTAGGCTACGCAACTCAGTTTTCAGTTTTAATTCATTTTTATTTCTTTTTCTTAAATTTACTTAGGAGCTAGCAAAAATGTTTAAAACTAGCTTATATAACAACTTAACCCTTAAACCCTACCCATCCCGGGAGAAACACTATTGCTACCCTGGGGTCTTAGGGACCCCAAAAAGTTTTTGCCCCAATTTAATAAAAAAAACAATTTAATCAAAAATTTTATTTACTAACATAAAAGATAGGAATGTTTAATTATGAAAAATGTTTTAAAAGTTTACATCAAGACAATTATGACACACTGAGTGGCTATGTTCGTCACAAAGTGGATTTCGGCAACTGGTGCATCGTATTTTGGTCTTGCGGTCTTTGTCTCGTGAACACACGACACATCTGTTTTTTGTAGGGACTGAAGATGTTGACTCAGCCACAGGTCGCTTTTTTTTTTTTAAATATCTCCAATGAGGACCTGGAGATTGGATGGCAAAGTTGGTCAAGTAAACCTCTCCTCCATTTGGGGTTTAATGAGTTCCAAGCCTAAGTTTTTTAAGAAATTTCGACTTATTTGAATTTTATCGGACGCTATTTTGAGGAGGATATACGAATTCACACCAACAATATTTAAGATCCCATAAAACATAGCCAATGGCCATCGTTTCGCTCGTCTTGAAACACTGTCAAACTGTTCAAAAACTTTAACTATCACTACCCTGGGGTCTATGGGACCCTGAAGCTCAAATATTTTCAACTGCACCACTCGAAAATTAATAAATGACAGATTTTTAGACGTCTGCTGCGATAACATGAGAATTCCATGGGTGGCACTGGTGTGAGTTGCTTAGTTTTTAAAAAATTCAAGAAAATGTATGTTTGCAATGGCGCTGGACCCCAGGGTAGGGTTTAAGGGTTAACTAACTTAACTAAGCGGGTACTCTAAATTACTCAACCTTTCGGCCTAAAGATAACTTACGGATTTACAAACTAGAACTATGGTTAAAAACTAAGAAAATTTAAAAACAAAAAACTTAGTTTGCTGGATCTTATTTTTTTTGATTTTTGTTAAAACTACTTAAAACTACTTAAATCTATTTAAATCTACTTAAACCTAGAGCAGCCACAGTAGCATTTTTTTTGTTTTCTGTTTCGTAATTTTTTGGAATTTTTATGTTTTACGATTTTTTTTTGGAATTTTTGTTTCATGTTTTTTTTTTTTGGGATTTTTGAACTTTTTTTTTTTGTTTTTTTTTTGGTTTTAAAATTTTTTTTTTTTGTTTTTTTTTTTGTATGCCACTGTGCCTACCCCCTATACCCTAAGACTTACACGCTAAACCTGTGTAAGCCAGCCATTGGCGACTCGCTATCAATATCAATTTGAGTTTCGTGCTCAGACAACCACCAGAACATATTTGACATTTTAACAACGTCACGATGATCGCGATCTGAGACCGCCCTACTGAACCGAAGGAGCTTTTCAACGTCTCTGCCTACTGCGGTGACGTCTCGGTTATAAAGGAGCCGTCGTTCCACGGACTTACGGCAGACGTGATAGATTAGCGGAACCGCCAACCTATCCTGAATCAGCCCTTCCATATCAAAATAGAGGAAAGCCTCCGGTGGGACAAATCCACTGAAGCGTGTTCTTTCCAGATACTCTCTGTTGGGGTAATAAGCCCCAAAAATCGGGCCATTGGTCAAGGTCATCGCTCTTACCGTGTGACCACGAGCCAGTTTTATAATGAAGTTGTCGATCCTGTTTATTTGAGCCCCGTTGTAAAGGACCTCATTGGGATAATATTTTTTGTACTCCGACTCTGGTGTTCTGTGCTGTGTAATCCAAGACAGGTACACAGACACTGTCTCTCAAACACCCGAATCTTTTCCATTTGAGACGCTGTAACATTGAACCACACAGGGCACCCATAGACAATCATTGGCCTTATGAGCGCCATGTAGCAAATCACTTTCACTCTGCTATCAAGTTGTCTGCTGTGAAACAGTCGCCTTGTCAGAGCAAAATCTCCTCTAGCCCTTGCCAGAGCCGCATCCATATGTTTGTTAAAATATAGGTACTGATCTAGCCAGATGCCCAGGTACTTGACTACTACTTTGCTTGGCAGTGGGTGGCCATGTAGATCAACGATCACCAGCTTGCGCCAGTTCTTTCTCGTATCCCATGAGGCCCGAGCCAACGGGGTCCCAAACACAATTGTTTCCTATTTCTGAAAGTTGATTTTCAACTTCCAGTCATCGCAATATTGCTGGATCTTATCGAAGTCACGCTGCAAGAGTGTTCTGATGACTTCGATCTTTGGACCTGTTCTGTACGCAATGAGGTCGTCAGCGTACGCTATAGCATGGTGAAGAGAACCAATTAGATCGCCAGTGAAAATGCTAAATAATATAGGCGAATTCACCGCCCCCTGTTGTAGACCGTTCTGTATTTTAAAAGTTGTGGTAGAAGTTATATTGCAACTTTTCACAACAAACGTTCTACCATGAAGCATGTCATTCAGAATATAAAGCAGTGGTTTACTCATGCCATACCTGATCAACTTATAGAAAAGACCGTCTAACCAAACGGTATCGAAAGCCTTCTCCAAGTCAACCAGACATGCACCCGTACACTGCTTTTTAACTTTGTTCCATTGAATATCTGATACTAGTTTAGACGCGGCATGTATGGTATCATGGCCCGCATGATTTTCTGGAATAATATGTTTGTCCTCAGCCCATGTGGACAGAGCTCTATTGAGAACTTTCTCGAATACTTTGCTGATACTCGGAAGAAGACTAATTGACCGGAGATTTGCTGGATTGGAACCATCCTTACCTTTTTTAAGGAGAGGATGGACCACTGCCGTCTTCCAACGCACTGGATAATATGCATTATTCAGCGCATTGTTGAACAACGTGGTGTATATGTCCACCGCTTCCGCAAGGAGGTTTCGCAGCACAACATTTGGTATGCCGTCGACTCCTGCTGACTTCTTTTTCTTTATTCTGTGAAAGATGTCCACGAGGTCCATCTTAGAAACGAACAGGGTATTATCCCCGTTTCGCTGGGCGATGACTGCATTCGCAAGTCGGTCGTCATTGAACCTAGTGAAACCAGGATTCTCAGATCGCCAATGCGAGATCTCGTCTCTAAGACAAAAGTGTCCGACAAAGGCTCTGTTCTCAAGGTTCTTTTTCTTTATTCTGTGAAAGATGTCCACGAGGTCCATCTTAGAAACGAACAGGGTATTATCCCCGTTTCGCTGGGCGATGACTGCATTCGCAAGTCGGTCGTCATTGAACCTAGTGAAACCAGGATTCTCAGATCGCCAATGCGAGATCTCGTCTCTAAGACAAAAGTGTCCGACAAAGGCTCTGTTCTCAAGGTCGTAATTCGGGCTCATGCACTCATTCACCTTATATACTTGCTCGAAAACAGCACCCACAGTCTCTACCTTCTCCTGAGCATCTTCCACTGTAAAGTGGTCATCATCCAAAATGGTGTCATCTGGATCTATTCCTAATGTCAGAAGTAAGTCTTTGTTCTCTGTCGTCCTTTGGAGTTTAATACTCTGAAGGTCATTTTGATCTTTTCTCCAAAAGATTTTGTTTATTTCCGGAAACATACTCGGGTTGTTGGACTGTACAGCCCGAATTTTATTGTTCCAGAAACATGAAATGGAAATTCTATAGTTTTCTTTAATAAGTTGTTGGAGATTTTTGATCTGTGACTTCAGAGTTCTAATCTCCAAATCGTGTCGGTCAGTAAACCTCCTGTGCACGAGTTTTAGTCTTGACAGGAGTCTACTTTTTTGTTTGTAAAGTGCGTCTATTGTCGCGTTTCTGTACATGCTCGTAGTGTCATGTTGCATATATTTAGGAATTGTCCTGTCCATTGTACTACGGATTGCATCCTCCATACGTTGCTACGCAACTGTTTCATGGAGTGTGTTTCTTTTTTCATTCCGTATATTCGGAATATTCGGAATACCCTTTTTGCGTTTCTTTATTCAATGGAATATTCCGGATAAACTATTTCCTTGTTTCTTTATTCATTCTGGAATATTTGGAATGCATTCTTTTCATTCCTAGTCAAGAGGTGGTTTAAATGGAATATTCCGTAGTTTGACAGATACCTACATACTTTCATTGTCTGCTTTTACTTGTTGCTGTTGCCAGAAAAAAAGTAAGAAATAATAAAATGGAAATGGGTATGAGTACTTATCTTCTTCTTCTTAATACATATATATAAATTACGTGTCACAATGTTTGTCCGCGATGGACTCCTAAACTACTTAACCGATTTTAATCAAATTTGGACACCGTGTGCAGTTTGATCCAACTTGGAATATAGGATAGCTTACATCTCAATTTATGATCGACCACCATATGTTGTTGAGACTAAAGTATAATTTAAATAAATAAATACAGTGAAGTAAGTATTATTAGCCACGCGTTGCTGTGGCTAAGGTAAGATATATACAGCTATTCAATGCGCTATAATAGCATGTTTTTCAGTTTATTTTGTAACGATTAAATTATTATTTTCAGTTGAATGCCACCCAAAAAATCTAACCTCAACAACTAGAGGAGCAAAGAGGCACGACGCAAACGCGTTGAAAGAGCTCATCAGTCGGCAGAACAAATCACCACAAGAAATGGAGCTCAAAGAGTCAGGATAGCAGAGCTTCGTGCACAAAAGTGTCAAGAACAACGTGACGAACGTATGCGACAGAATAATGCAAGAATAAGAGCGGCACGAGAACGAAACATAGCTGTAACACGAGTACAAGAACGACAGAGGCAGCGGATCAGCCGCTCAATAACACGTACATCATTTATTCGCCTTGCTTTCGAATATGCACCGGATATTAACTACTCTGCGCATTCAAAAATTGCTATCGGTGCAATGGATAAAGTATGTCAATATTGTCAGGCATTGAAATTTCGGAATGAAACACCCGCCACGATTGCAAAATGACAACCATCAAATCGTCATAAAAGCCGACAAAGTACCATTAGGTGAACATACTGGCAGATTCAACGCTCCAACTGTTGACGAGGTTGCTGTTATTATGGTTGGCGATCCAGTTGACAACAGCAGCTATATGTTGCATGTTAACGTGTAGGAACGCCGTCGAACCTATTTGTCTTAGCAAAAGACAGGTTAACCAAAAATATTGTGCATCGATTAGTGCTTAATTAAATTGAAATTAAAAGTATTTTTAAAGAAGATTTTAAACTATCCGCCTTAACAACCTCATTTATAATTTTAATTATCACATGTTATTTATGTAATACACAAATTTGTTACAAACTTGAATAAAAATAATAAACAATTTTAAATTTAATTCTTTTGTTGTGATTATTGCTTTATATCAACTGTACAAAAATTTTGATCAACTGTGTTCAAAGTCCTTCCCCTTCAAATCCCAAACCAGTAAATTTTTATACCAGCTTTAACGTTTCCGTCTTCTTTCATAAATAATAATTTCATTTTAGTAAGGGGTAACGGTAGTAGAGAATCAGTAATGAAGGTCCCCATGATTTTTTTACAAATAGCATCTATGTAAAAAAGCATTGTAATTCCCAGGTCTGATGTTCTCCTACCATTCCCATTAAATTCTTTATAACAACATCATATGAAAAAACGCTAGCCACAGCAACGCGTGGCCGGGTCAGCTAGTTTATTATATATTTTGTATCTTTGTATATTTATGTATTGTTTTCATCTTTTTGCACATTTGTTTTCAAAGTGGTCTCCAGGAGATATTAAATGTCTCATAGGACGCCCATCAAAATATGTTCGGCAACTCTCAAAAATCGAAAGTTTGGCAAAACATCGCCCAAGAGTTGTCGACAATCAGGCAAAAAAACATTGGGGCAGATAATTGCATTGGAAAATGGAAGGGCTTGAAAACACAATATAAGAAAATTAAAGACCACAACGGAACAAGTGGCAACAGCCCAAAAAAAACAATTCCCAGGCAGCAAATCCAATATAACTTACAAAATTTTTTAAATGATTGCCTTCCATCTTCAAAAATAAACGTAAAACAATTTTTTTTTGACTTGAAAACAAACAGATGATAATTTTATTCTTTTTATTCTAGTTCTGTTTCTTTATTTATTCTATTCTGGATATTCTGGATAGATATTTTTTCTTTTCTGTCTTTTCAATTCCTTATCCGGAAAAAATAAAGAAACACACTCATGATGTTACTATAAATTCCGTAGACAATATTGGAACAGTGAGATGAACTCAACTGTGGTGCCCTGATAAGGTGCCCTGACATAAGGCCATACGACATAAGGCCATATTCGAAAATATGGCATTATGACGCTTTGAATTGTGACTTAAGGCCATATTCGAACATATGGTCTTATGACCTATTCTTCCGTTTTCCAGTTAAAAAAATAAACCCCAAACATAACAACGAAACTGAATTTTTCTTTTATTCCAAATAAAAAAAAGCATCTCATTATTTGAAAAAATAAATCTTTGGTAAACAATTTAACAATTAAAACAACTTCATATTTAGCATGACAGTGAATTTGATTTAAGAATATATAGTTTGACTATTTTCCACTATTGTTCTGCAAAAAGGACAGAGGGTTGGAGTTTTGATTTTATTGTAATTTTCTGCTAGCCGAGTAAAACATTCTAAACACAATTTAAAATGCTTGCAAGGCTGCAAAAAAATTGTGCGGGCATTTTCACAACATATGATACATAAAAGCATTTGATCGTCTTGACATGAATATTTATCCAACTGAACAGGGCTTTCGTCTTCATCGGCTTCATCCAAAACGAATTATTCTTCGGCCAGCAAGTTGTTGTATCTGTTCTTCATTTAGTTGAGGAAAACATTGATTGATATGCTTTTTTTCCAAGTTTTTTTAGAGCTAACTCAATGAGTTAATTTTTTGTCTTGAAACGTTTTTTTTTGGCGGCTCAAAAATGCAAAAAGTCCCATCCAATGACATAGAAAATTCTCTCAATTTAACTTCATCTTCTTCCAGCAGTACGTTTAGGAATTTGAAAAAATTTCCATGCTTGGACAACTTTTTTCCTAGCCGGCTATTATAGCCTTCCAAAGCACTGGTCGATCTCATCAGATTTCCATAAACAGAAAAAGTTGAAGATGTTTCCTATTAAAAAACGATTATAACACAACGAAAATTAATAACTGAAATATCGCGATCCGTTTAAAAGTAAATGCACTTACCTTTTTCATCCATTGTTTTTGAAAGTACGTCAAAAATTCTTTGAAAATACTTTCACCGTTTTTCCGATATTGAGCGCTATTTGCTTCAGAAAATAAAATTTCATAACCTATTTCGATGTCATGCGGTGCCATCAGTGAAAGTGCCATAAACTTTCGGCGCAGGGACATAAGTCCTCGGGACAGAAGTCCCAAAAAAAAAATCGCGCGATTTCTTAATTTTATTTTCTTAAATACTCAAAAATTTTAATTGTTTAAGTTTCTTTTTTAAATTAAAAAAAGTTTACTAACTTCTACAAGTAAAATAATATCTCCTAATTCCGGAAAACCATATCTCTACTTTCTAATGAGTAGAAAGTCGGAAGAACTATATGTGCAAATACCTCAGCTATAACTGAAGTAAACATTTTCCATCGCCCGCTGGATGGAATACAATATTTCGAGCAGAGCCTTCGAATTGGTATTCAAAGAATATATATAACCATTCCGAGATTATTTAGAGGTTATTGGTTCCACTACCGGCTCAGTTGGTATTGTCATGTTCAAAGGAGAGATCCGCAGAACCCCGTCCAAAAGGCAATATCGTACAACGTTTCAACAAATTCGCGACGAAAAAGAAAAGGCAGGCCAAAACACTCCTGGTACAAGCAAATGCAAAAACAGCAGCATTTGGTTGACCTCAGACATGGAACAATCCAAAACCGGGAGGCTTGCCGACGCGACGCTTTCTGAGGTCAACACGGCGTACCCCACAGGCGGATCACTAGTGTGAAGCAGAAAAGTGGGAGAGTTGTGATCGCTTCAAGATCACTACTCGTAACGCCGGAAATGAAGAAGAAGAAGAATTGGTTCCACTACCTAAAATTACTTGACCAACAACTTTATGGCAAGCAAAAATTGTTTGGTTGCCTAGTAGAAATGTACAACGATTTACTACAATTTGCTTCCTTATTTTTGTTCATTGTGGAGACTAGCGCAGGTATTTTGCTTGCTTTTCTGCGAATGGCTTGGCAGAAATGAAACCAACAAGTGTTGCACTTGACTCCTTTAAATACAGTTGCTAGACTTTTCCTTAATCCGCTTTCAAAATCAGTAACAAAGGAGTTGGGTTGGAATTTGAAAAAATTATTTTCAATAAATTGAAGTAAATGAACGTAAGCTTGTTCGGTTCGGTGAGTCATAAGTACAAATATGAAAGGGTACACCTAAAATTGGGATAAATATTTTTTTTTATTCTTAAAATTGACATAGATATATTTCTTAATTACTGTTTTATCGCAATCAAAAGAAATTTTTATTTTGATTTGTATAAATGCAAAATTTTAAATTTTGCATCAAAATTGTTAATTTCTAGATATAGTGCAGTCAATGAAGCATTTTAGGTCCGAATTTTTGTGAACCGATTTGCATGAAATTTTGGAATTAGGCTCATCTTACCCTTAAATTCAAAAGTGAAAATGATTTGCACACCGCCACCACCCCTTCTCGGGGGTAAATTTTTTTTTTTTAAGTAACCTCGGATATCGATAGAAGGCTTAATTTTAAGCGAAAAAACAAATATAAAGTTTTTTGTTAAGTCTAATACTTTTCGAGTTATTGGCAATTGAAAATTCGCATTTTGTTCACGTTTTTCATCTATTTATTGCAAATATCTCCAAAACTATACGTTTTATCGAAAATTTTATAAAGAACAAAATTGTAGCAGGTAAAACAATGAACAATTTGGTTTTTTATAAAGTATTCTAAGAACAATATTAAGCTAGATATAAAAGATCAAAACCATTTTTTATTTTGTCTGAAATTTAATGGTTGTAGTCAATGCCATTTAGAGGCGAGCAGATGCATTTTATGCATTCTAATACTAGAAAATGTTTTGTAGTGCTTGAAATAAGCTTTAAAATGAGCACTATTAAAAGTCTTTTGCACGTAAAATAAGTGAGCTGTAGTGCAAATAAGGAGAGCATCTAATGTTTTTTTCTTTTAAATCAATGGCTTTCATAAGTGCCATTTCCACCAAAATTAAATTTAATCGTATTCCGCCTAAAATTAAGTTTGTTATAAAGAGTTTGATAGATAGTATCAGTTTGGCTGCTTTTGGACATATATTTTTCAAAAAAGTCACGATTAAAAAAAAAAACAACAAATTTTCAAATTTTTAAAAACCATACTTTTTTTCATAATATCTCAAAAATGACGACAGATACGTATAATAGTGTAAGAATAAAAAATGTTGGTATTTTTTTGACAAACAATTTGGTATTTTAGTTTTTTCTGTCAAACAAAAATTGACGGAGATATGATTGTTTAAAGAGCGCGTGGCAGCTCAATCACAGCTTCTCTTAAGTCCTTTAACCCTTCACCGTTTTAGCAAAAAGTTGTTTACTATATATTGTTTTAGCTCTCTTAATTACCTTTACAATGGTTTCTTACAAATTGTGATAGCGTAAAAATTGAAGGAGTTATGGTCCCAAAACTCATTGATTTAAAAGAAAAAAACATTAGATGCTCCCCTTATTTGCACTACAGCTCACTTATTTTACGTGCAAAAGACTTTTAATAGTGCTCATTTCAAAGCTTATTTCAAGCACTACAAAACATCCTCTTGTATTAGAATGCATAAAATGCATCTGCTCGCCGTTAAATGGCATTGACTACAACCATTAAATTTCAGACAAAATAAAAAATGGCTTTGATCTTTTATATCTAGCTTAATATTGTTCTAAGAATACTTTATAAAAAACCAAATTGTTCATTGTTTTACCTGCTACAATTTTGTTCTTTATAAAATTTTCGATAAAACGTATAGTTTTGGAGATATTTGCAATAAATAGATGAAAAACGTGAACAAATTGTGAATTTTCAATTGCCAATAACTCGAAAAGTATTAGACTTAACAAAAAACTTTATATTTGTTTTTTCGCTTAAAATTAGGCCTTCTATCGATATCCGAGGTTACTTAAAAAAAAAAAATTTACCCCCGAGAAGGGGTGGTGGCGGTGTGCAAATCATTTTCACTCTTGAATTTAAGGGTAAGATGAGCCTAATTCCAAAATTTCATGCAAATCGGTTCACAGTAAAAAAATTCGGAGGTTGGGCCCTATTTTTCGCTTCATTGACTGCACTAATAATCATACAAAACTAAACTAAGGGATTTTTTGCCAAAAGATCCAAAAAGATTTTTGGAAAGAAGATTCCTTTAAAACTTTATCGTACGTTCTAATGTTCATTTCAAGATGTGCGCACATTTTTTATGTTCACCAACCACAAGCCCGTGCTATCCGGAGGCAAATTTTGTTCAATTGGATTTTTACTCACGATAGAATAATGAAGATAAGTTCGAAGCGGAAAAAATTTTCCCAGAGGATTATGGATGTGTGGTGTGAAAATAAAAATTCGCGTGATTTTTTATTTTTACACCACATCCATACTCCTCTAGGAAAATTTTTTTTCCGCTTCGCTCTTATCTTCATTAATCTATCGTGAGTAGAAAGCCAAACAAAAAAAAGGTAAAAATTCGGGCGAATTTTTATTTTCACAGCACACATCCATACTCCTCTTTGAAACTTTTTTCATCTATAAACTTGAATCAATGAATACAAGTTTTCTCCGATCAATGGAAACTTTTCGTCAAGCTCATAACTTACTGTTGCACTTTAAATTGTGTTTAGAATGTCTTGCTCAGACTACAGAAAATTGCAATAAAAACAAAAATCCAACCCTCTGTTCTTTTTGCAGAAGAATAGTGGAAAATAGTTTAACAATATATTCTTAAAATACTTAAAAATTTAATTTGTTAATTTGATTATAAAAGATTTATATTTGCAATTACGTAAAGAGATGTTTTTTTTATTTGGAATAAAACAAAAATTCAATTTCGTTGTTATTATGTTTGGTGTTTATTTTTTTAACTGGGAAACGGAAGAAGGGGTCATTAGACCATAATGACATTTAGACGCTTTAGAAAGCGTCATAAGACCATACGATCGAATATGTCTTAACGCCATATGTTCGAATATGGCCTTATGTCATATGGTCTTATGTCAGGTCACCCTCAACTTTCAACAACAAAACAGCGTTCATTGAGTAGGGTACATTAACGCTCAAGAATAACCTGAACTTTAAATCAGTTCAGATTTCAAATTTTTTCTTCAACAGTATAAATTCATCAGTAGTGGAATGTGGAAAACTATCGATATATTTTCTAAACTATCGATTGTCCCAATAGTTCAAAACAATCGATTAATCGATTAAACTATCGATGTTTTATTAACACTACTTGTTATTTCTATTTGAGGAATGGTGTACATTAGTCTGTACATCAGTTGACCTCTGAATGCTGCTAAATGACGAAACTCCTCTGCGTTTTTCAAACAGTTTTTCTAGCACTTGTCCGTGTGCACCATAACTCAAAATCTACTGGACCAATTGCTTTAAAATTTTGCACAGTACTTCTTCACATAATCCACCAGATATTGTCGAGCGTTTTTTTTGATAATTATTAGTTTCTTAATAACAAATAAGCTAATTTTTTTTTGCGGGGTTTTTAACCCCCAGGTGCTACGCAAAATCGAAGAAAAAAAAATCCAGCCGTCATTACCTCGAGAAACACATCCGTTAACGAATGCGGGGAGAGTACGATAACTTTGGCGACAAGAAATAATAACGGTTTTTGGTGGAGGGGTTCAATACAAGCATTTTTTACTACGGGAGGGGGGTCTATCTCCCCCCGTTTAGGCGGTAGGGGCAATTTTATAAGAATTGACTTCAAATCTTAAAAAAAGTATTGTAGAACAACCGGAAAACTTACAGATACAAATTATATTTTTTATGAGAGCCAGAAATCTGTACTTTATAATTAATTTTAAATGAAGTGGTTCCAATTTATAGTGTAATAACTGACTTCAAATCAAAATTTACGAAAAAAAATTAAAAAAACCACTTTGAGTATTATGTTTCTAATGATTACGAATGCCAATAAAAAAATAATTGATGTAGTACGTTGCTTCAATAATTTTTTTATCAAACGCTGTAAATTACTTCTTTCTATGTTTTCTATTTTTTGAGATAATTGAAATATAGTAAAACTATATTTCTTCTTTAAAATCAAAAGATTTTCTAATTTTAAAAGAAACTTTTCATATAAAAAAAAATTTGCAACCCAAAGCTTATTAGAAGCCGAAGCAGGGGGTTGCAGGCATCTCACTGCTTGCATCGTAAATCTCATGTATATTATTTTTTTCACTGTAAAATGACAGAACAATGGTTTTTCTTTCTGATGACATGTACTTCATGGGTGTATTTTGACATTTCCTTTTGTTTCAATGACCAGATAAGGTTTTTTTGGGATTTTATTAGGAATTGTTTGTTTTTTTGTTAAATTTTGAAAACATCAAATGAAATTATTGATCCGAAAACAATTGCTGTTTTCATATTTAGCATGAGCAGCTTAACTCTGCGGAAAAAGGGTTAAAATAATGAGCCCCCGGCCATGCGGACAGTTGTTGCATACGGAAATTAATGTCACATAAGTACCTGCCTGACGAATTTTTATACTTTCACTAGTAAATTTCCTAACATTATTGTAAATTCGTACGTATTTCCATAATTTTTTGAAAATATTGCATACTTCAATAGTTTTACTATTTTTAAATTATCTCAGAAACTATAAGACATAGAAAAAAAGTAGTTTCAATGCTTGATAAAAAATGTATTGAAGCAACGTACTACATCAATTATTTTTTTATTGGCATTCGTAATCATGAGAAACATAATACTCAAAGTGGTTTTTTTATATTTTTTTCGTTAATTTTGATTTGAAGTCAGTTATTTCAAAAACTATAAATTGGAACCACTTCATTTAAAATTAATTATAAAGTACAGATTTCTGGCTCTCATAAAAATTATAATTTTTATCTGTAAGTTTTCCCGTTGTTCTACAATTTGTTTTTAGATTTGAAGTCAATTCTTATAAAATTGCCCCTACTGCCTAAACGGGGGGAGATAAACCCCCCCCCCCCCCTCAAGTATAAAAAAATGCTTGTATTGAACCCCTCCACCAAAAAACGTTATTATTTCTTGTCGCCAAAGTTATCGTACTCGTGCCACGAATGCAATTTCATTTTTTCGTTTCAGATGATTCCGTTGCGACTTATGGTGCAAACCAACTTTTTTTCCAGGCACCTCCGGAGTTTAGTTTTCACTCTCTCAATTTTGAATAATCTGCAATGCAAATTTAGGACGACCGACGGTGATGTGGTAAGGTGATTGAATTCTGACGGTTCTGACAGAGCGCTCTTCTTAGAGGCACCACAACACTTCGAACGATTGGGTTCCAGGACGCGGATTGGACCCCATCCCATCCTATCCTTCAAATCCAGCAGCAGAGCCCAGCGTGAGGTGTTTTGCTGAAAATTAAGTAGAATTGATCTTAAAAAATATTAATCATCTGCGCAATATTGTTGCTACAAGTCCCGTCGATGTTCTTTGAATTATATTCTACAAATATTTCGGCATGATTTCCATTATGATTTTTATATTTTTTTGGCTTTACATCAAAAGTTCGCTACATTTTCAATTTAACCTTTAATTTTTCAGGGCCTTGCATCCAAATTCACTTATTTAGTTTTTAACGAGAAAGAAAATGACTTGGCTCATCAGAGCATATAAATTTGTTTACCTGGCAACGGAACTTGGGAATAACATAAAATGGTTAACAGAGAAATATCCATACAAAGCAATAAGCAAGAGGCTCGTCTTTTGCGCTTAGTCTCAAAACGAAATACAAAGATGATGATGATGATTGTGATGATGATGATGTACCACTTAATTGGATGAAATTTCATTCTTTCTTTTTATAAGAAAAGTCTGCATGAGCTATAGAAAACTACAGTAAAAGTAGATGGGCACTCAGGGACGGTTTTTGGTGGGTGAGGGCCTGACGCCTGAAAAGTAAAGTTATTGTAGGAAAGTTTGAAAAATCGAGGCTTTTAATTTTACTATTTTTGTAGCTTTTTAAAATACAAACTTTGTGAATTTCCTGAGATGCAAAAAAAAAAAAAAAACAGAATTGTATTGAATGCAAATAAATTGGTATCCTATAAATCCTATCCTAACTAATATTATAAATGTAAAGTCACTCTGTCTGTCCGGCTTTCTATGTTACCATCTCCCGCCCAAACTACTGAACCGATTTAAATAAAATTTGATACAGATATAGTCTAAAACTTGGAACGGGAACGTATACGGGAACATAGAAACTACAACACCGATTTCAAAAATTTTTCCATCGTTAGAATGCTACACAATCCCTGAGTAACATTAGCTTTAATTCATCCACATATTCCTACGGGAACGGGAGTCCTTAATAATATAATAAGTGTGAAAGTAGCTCTGTCTGTCCGTCGTTCTATGTTACCATCTCCCGCCCAAACTAATGAACCGATTTAAATGAAATTTTGTACAAAGATTGTTCTGAACTTAAGGACGGACATAGGCTGTATTTCATTCGAACCGGTCCTCACTATTATTATAAATGCAAAAGTAGCTCTGTCTATTCACCTTTCTATGTTACCATCTCCCGCCCAAACTAATAAACCGATTTAAATGAAATTTTGTACAAAGATTGTTCAGAACCTGAGGAAGGACTTAGGCTATATATTTTTTCCCTATAATCCAACGGGAGCAGGAATGTATACGGTAACTTTGACACTACAGCACCTATTTCAAAAATTCTTCCACCGTTGGAATACTCCAATCCCGGAGTAGCATTAAATTCAACTCTTCCACATATTCCCACGAAAACGGTCACCATATTCACACGGGAACGAGAGTCTTTACTAATATTGAAAATGCGAATGTAAGATATCTTTCTTACTGTGTATGCATTCAATGAATAAATCTAAATCTAAATCATTGGCAGAATGTAGCTATGTCGGTATGTTTTTCGTATGTCTCCCGTTCAAACTGCTGAACAGATTTTATTAAATTAGCTACAGTTATGGTCTAGAATACGCGGAAGGATAAAGGCTATATATTTATCCTTATATTCCCACGGGAACGGAAATGGGATTTCAAAAACTACGGTCTCGAACGTATTTTTAACAGGGCTACAAGGTTTTGAAATAGGGGATGAATGTTTTTTTTGGAAATACCGCCATTTTTAAGGCTAGAAGATTCAAACAAATATTTAATGCTCTTAATCCAAATCCTAACTAATATTATAAATGTGAAAGTAGCTCTGTCTGTCCGACATTCTATGTTACCGTCTCCCGCCCAAACTACTAAACTGATTGATATGAAATTTAGTATAGAGATAGTCTAGAACCTGAGGAAGGACATAGGCTATATATTTTATCCTTAAATTCCCACGGGATCGGGAACGTACACGGGAACTTTGATATTATAGCACCGATTTCAAAAATTCTTCCACCGTTAGAATGCTACACTATCCCCGAGTAACATAAACATTAATTCATTCCCATATTCCTACGGGAACGGTCACCATATTCCCACGGGAGTGGGAGTCTTTACTAATATCATAAGTCTGAAATGAGATTTGCCTGTCTATTTTTATTTGTTATCAAAAACCGCCCAAACTTTTAAACCTATTTATATGAATTTTGGTACAGAGGTATAGTCTTGAGCCTGAAGATGGACATAGGCTATTTATGTTATCCCTGTGTTCCCACAAGAACGCAAACGTAAACGGGAACCTAGAAACTACTGAACTGATTTCACGAATTATTTCCCGGTTAGTATGCTACACTATCTCAAAGTAACATAAACTTTAATCTATTTCCATAATCCCATGGTAACGGAAGTACTTACTAACATTATAGATCCGAAATCAACTCCGTCTGTCTGTTTCTCTTTGTTACCATCTACCGCCCAAACTATTGAACCGATTTGTATGAATTTTGGTGCAGAGATAGTTTTGAGCTTGAAGAAAGACATGGGTTGTATTTGTTATCCCAATATTCCTACGGGAACGGCAAAAGTTCTGTCACCGTGAGTTGATTTCTGTCAATTTCTCGATAACACAGTTGACCTGAGAAGAAATGTCTATCTTGATCTTCAAATAAATATTGGCAATCGGTAATGAATGTGTGAAAAGTCGATTTCGGCGCCGACTAATGAGATAGTTAACCATATAAACTAATAAATTGTGTTAGACGTATTGGGGGATGTTGTCGAATATCTATCAGTAGACTATATTATGGACACTGAGCAAGTCACAACATACCCTATAGAGTTTCTTAATTTTATTAGAATTATCAGAAGTGGCAGCAAGTTTGTGTTCCAGTGCCAATAATGAGTAATCTAGAATTGTACACAGCTACAAATTACACATCTGGGAAGCGGCATCATAAAAGATTTAATAATGACTGAAACAGCGATAGGAGAAAACTATTGATTCCCCGTATTTCTTTAATTCCCACTGATTTGGCATTTTAGTTTAAAAGAGTGTATCAAACTCGCAAAACCTTTTTATTTGACAAATGATAGAAAAAGTAAGAACGTCGTGTGCAAAAATGTGTTGAAATAAAATAATAAAGCAATAGTTTACCAAAGTGCACGTGTCTTATTTGCAAAATAAGTAGCCTAAAAATTAAAAATGCTGCCGAAAGTCACTATTCCACGCAGAAGAAGTCGCGGGCACAGCTAGTAAAGTATAAATGCTAAAAGGCTGACTGTTTTCCCGTTTTCTCTCCGACTCTCTTCTTCATTTTCATAAATTATCTCTTGTCTGAAACTTCTAATCCTCTCAACTGTTTTGCTGACGACCCTCAGGTTTTCATATTCGTCTCCAAATTTACGTCTTTGCTCTTCGGATGTGAAACTGGAAAAGTTGCGTAAGATAAGCTCATTAAATTCTGACCTTAACAGCGTTGTTACAGAGTAGAATTCAATGCTTCAAAAACTCAATGCTGTCTCTTGTCGTTGAAGCTTAACATTCCCCCATTGCCATTATCCATGAATGGTACCTGCATCCAAGAAACCGAAAAGGTGTCAGTACTTGGTATGTGTGTAAACGATGATCTTCGTTGGAATGACCACATATTTGAAGTCGCCAAAAACGCTGCTAAATGCTTAGGCTTCTTGAGACGATGCAGGAAATTCTTCACCCCTTCTGATCTGGCTACAATTTATAAGGCCTTCATCCGCCCAAAACTGGAGTAAAACTACCATATCTGGTCAGGTGCTCCTCAAACATCTTTGCGTCTACTTGATAGGGTGCAAAATAGAGCGTCAAAATTGATAGGTGATTGTTCAAAATCGATTGATTCTCTTGGACATCGTCGAAACGTTACCTGTCTCTCTCTTTTTTATCGCTTTTTTCACAATCAGTGCTCTAGTGAAAAAGCCAGCTGCATTCCTCACCTGAAACAATTTAGCCGCAACACCCGCCTCGCTAGGAATGCTAATCAGTTTTACATTGAGCCCAACTTCAGGCGTACAGTCAAGTATAGAAATTCTTATTTTAGTCGCACCACCCGAATGTGGAATGCTCTACCAGACCCTGTTTTTCCCCTACATTACGATTCACAAAAATTCAAAAGCAATGTGAATCGGTGTGTCCTTTCAAATCCTCTTCTATTTTTTTAAATGCTCGCACTGTGTTCTATAACATTATAAGGGTAGTCATAACCCCTTAATGTGTGCGCTAACTATAAAAAAAAAAAACATTGCTCAACATTGTGAACCGTTTGTGAATGCTGGACTGTTAACACTCAACTTTTTTACTCGAATTAGATCCATATTCAATCGAGAAATCGTTTTCAGAGCATAGACTTTCAGCGTCGTCGTTGTCGCATTCCCCCAAAGAGTCTACTATGTGCCTGTACAATGCCCAGCGGTATTTCCTCACCGCACATCAAAATCGCCAACGATTAGTGCCTCAAATCCTCTTCGGAAGCTTGATCAATATTTGCCAGACGAAAATTTAGAAGAAGAAAAAGCAGAAGATGGTCTTCCGCCCAATACAATATATATAACAATATATACTTGCAAGAGGCTACCATCTTGCGAGACCAATTTCTGTCAAATTTTTAAACCAATCAAAAAGATATTTTGTTTTTCAATGTTTTATTTACAACGTATTTCTTATGCATAAATTTTAAGAAGGTTAAGAACGTAAATTTTACTCAGACTTCATAGTGAGCATAATGGCGTATATAGGTACTTACAAACATTATTATAAATACAATTTTTTTAAATCTCAAACATCAGTTTTCTTCAAATAAAATTCACTTAGACTTGAAGTCTGTAGTATTTCTTTGGACATCATTTCTTACACCGTCAATGGCAGCATGATGACGAGTGATTTCTTGGAGAAGGGACTCCAAAATAAGCTTTTTCATTGTCTCATGCATTCATGTACCGGCCATGAAATCTGTAATTTTTTTTATTGTTTGTTTATTATTGAAGACCGAGTTGCTCCTGAAGGAGTTTTGTTTGGCATTGGTGGTTTTTTGCTAAGCTTTTCTTATTTGACTGAGCTATTGGGATTGAAACGAGGAAGAACCTCGTCTGAAAAAAATAAGGAACTCTTCCATCGCTTCCACTTCCGAGTTTTCTTCTAGAGAGATTTCATCTGGGTAGAGGGGTGGTGAACTATCCGCTCGGAACGATGCATCTCGTTTCCTTTTTTTTTTTTTTTTGGTTATCCAATATCTTGGGTTTGAGAAACACCCTCAACGGAATCCTTCATGCACAGAAGCTTAATGACTGCTTCCTCCAGTGAGGTCAAAATATGCTGCTCATATCCTCCACCACCCGTCACATTGATCGATCGTTTGCTTTCAGTCAGCTTTTTTCTATTGCTGACTTATGGTCTGACCAAACCCATGTCATATAAATGTGATAATTGATTATTTTCAGTTAACTTAACTCCACTTCCGTTCTCAAATTTGGCTGGCTGGAGGGCCTAGCGAGTTCAAAGCTTCTTGCAAACTTTTCCAAAGTCCTTCCAAGAGCTCGGGGCACTTTTTTTTTTTCAAATTTTTAGCAACGTCAGATTGTTCTTTTATTGGGGACGTTGAAGATGATAAAATTTTTTTTTTTGGAAAATTGAGTTCGGTAAAGCAATTCGGGTTGAGCGGCTAATGAATCTCTATACTTAACCGTACGCCCGAAGTTGGGCTGAAGGGAGAACTGATGAGCATTCCTAGCGAGGCGGGTGTTGCGGCAAAATTTTTTCAGGGGAGGAATGCAACTGGCTATGTTCCTAGAGCACTGTTTGTGAAAACAGCGATAAAAAAGAGAGAGACAGGCAACGTTTCGACGCTGTCCAAGAGAATCAATCGATTCTACGATTTAACTATCACGTAGCAATCTCAACGCTCTGTTTTGTATCCTATCAAGAAGGCGCAAAGATGTTTGCGAAGCACCTGACCAGATATGGGAATTATACTCTAGTTTTGGGCGGATGTATGCCTTATAGATTATAGCCAGATCAGAGTGGGTGAAAAATTTTCTGCATCGCTTTAGGAAACCTAAGCACTTTGCAGCATTTTTGGCGGAACTTTTCTCGGCCTCTGATTCGCCGAACGTTAAGTTTTTCAGTTGACAACTCATCAGCTGATAGTTTTTGCAAATTCAGTTTTTCAGTCAGGAAAAGAAGGCTGAAAATCTAGATTCAGTTTATTAAGCTGTCAGATGCGATACGTGACATCAAAACATTATACTAGGCAAGTGAAGGTGATTTTGTTGTGCGTAATTTTTATTGAAAAAATAGAGTTAATTAATTCTAACTCCATTACTGATTGTTTTTAAGCTTATGAAATGTTTATCACAATAAAATCACAAAGCTAATGAATTTTTTTGTCACAAGCAAATAAAAACCGTTGCACCTGACATATGTTGTTAGATAACCGTCCAACGCAAAACTGAATAAGTTTTTCAGTTCATCTCAAAATCTGAATTGCTATGAACGCCCTCATTTTCTTGACGATTTCTTTGAATTGATGACGGTTTGTGGTTTTCGTTCTTGAAAATATATTTTTATTTAATACTTTGAAAGTAGAAGCTTAAATACCTTCTACATACTAATAAATGCTTATTTACTTTCAATATACATAGTTACCTTCCACATTTTTTTTTTACATATTCACGTACTTTTTTGAACTTTTAATTTTTTATTTAACGAAACTAACATACACTTTTGAATATCCGCAACAATTTTGGTGTGGATGAGAAACGTTTCGGTAATTCGACTTTTTTAACCTGAATTATCAACAATCTTGCACTTTTTCACCGTCGGATTCGATAGTAGCAAACATGTCTAAACTGGTGAGGATCGCTTCCGCAGTCCATTTATCGGATTCTTTCATCGGGGTGATTGATTTAAAAATAACTGACAAAAGAATAGCGACGTGTGTCCCCGGTCGAGAGTTCTCATTCTCAGTCTAATTTAGCTTGTTGACAAAATAGCACTACCTTTCCGAAGTTGACTCTCTGGCTTTACTCTGTCCCTTTGTGCCAACCAGCCTCATTCATTAGATTTCACTAATACTCGTTTCAACCTCGGAATAGTCAACACTAGTTGTAGCACTTAATCCTCCCTTACACCACGTCGAGCGAATCCTTATTTATAAAACATTTTCCAACCCGTATTAGTTACGCCTTGCTTATATCAAATTTTTCATTAAAAAAATGACACATCTATAGCTCTGGTTACAATAAACGTAAACAAACCCCAGCTGATTTCACTGTGCACGTTCAATGCATTAAAGTTTTTCAAATAATCTAACTTTTTTCGGACTCTGATTGGCCAGAGTTTCAGTTTTTCTTTCGATACGTGACCAATCAGAGGTCAAAAAAAAGTTAGATTATCTGAAAAACTTAATTGCGTTGAACCCGAGCATTATGATTTTTTTTTTTTTTGTGGTTGGCGGAAATTTATTATAAAATGGATATTGAACAAAAGAGAAAAAGGTCTGAAAATTAGGATTGTTCTCAAAAGGTAAGTCAGTACCTATATTTAGTTTCCTTATTGCTAAAGATAAAAACACTAATATATTAGTTTTCATTTATACATAAATTTATTTCGTAGTTAAGTCGTTAAAAGAATTTAAATCATTCACAAAACCAAAACAATTTTACAATTTTCCTACAAAAATTTAAACAATATTTTTCTTACACTTTTATTCTCAAAATGACATTTAGACTTTAAAACGACCTTACGCCCGCCGGGGTTAATATCTAATCCTATGAACCAGTTTTAGCTTATGCCGCCTCTAAAACTGGTGTATTTTTTTTTTATAAAAAAGTTCGCAGTATTAAAGGCGTATGTATGTAACTTTACTCCGCCGATAATTCGAGTTTATCTAATCTACAGAAGCCTTTACATTTCCAATATTGAAAAATGAGATCATAGGCTGCCTAAAAACTGCAATAAAAGGAAGGCTGTCTCGTCGGAATGAAAACACAAACTGTCGCCATATCTCTCCATTCTAGTTTCCGTGCGGGATTCTCTACAGTAGACCACATCTTTGGTCTATCTTGCTCAAGTAGAAAAAACATTGAAAATTAGAAGAAATTATGTGCTTGATTGGTAGAATTTGTGGCTGCATTTGACACAGTCAAGAACAGCATCTGACCAACAAAATAGCTTCGTTGGGAATATCATGGGAATTTGTTATGCCATACACCCAACACCTCGCAACATTCAAGAGAAGCAGTTTGTAAATGATAGTGGTTCTGGTTATCGTAATGATGTCGTCATCACTAGTTGTTTTACTACTGATCATAAATTTCAGATCAAGGACTTCTCCCTAATGATGCAGGAAGCTACATGGCAGAATTAGCAGCAATAAACAAGGCCATAAGCATTACAAAAACATACTGTGGACGTTGTCTTATATTGACAAAGGACTTGGAAACGAAAACAACAGATGCCCTACACTGGAACTATTAAGAAGAAAACTAGCAGAAAATTTAGTATTAGCTTGGGTACCAGGGCATGTTGGAATCCAAGGGAACGAAGTAGCAGACGTTGCAGCCAAAGATGCCAAAAATTATCCACTGGTTACTGAATCACCAAACTTTTACCAATTGACTCGACAGGTATGGTTAAGTCAACAGCGGGAGGAGCTTGCTGACAATTGGAGGAATTGTCAAACATTCCTTCGTACCCACAACCCTCAACACCTTCGAATTCGATACAATAGCCTTTTTTCCAGAGAAGATTGCAGAAGAGTGCTTCGAATCAGAGTTGGAAAGACAATTTTTACCAGTAGGCATTTGTATAGCAATGAACCCCCAGAAGTGTGTGAACATTGTCAAACAGAAATTTCCATATGGCACATATTCGTCGAATGCCCTGTATCTCGCTAAATTGATCCTTCGCTAGAAAGAACTCGGATACCCTACCAATTAGCCATCATACTTAATCCAGCAGATCATCAAACAATTGAGAGGATAAAGATTGCCCTAGATGCTCATAACAAATTTAATGAAATTTAATCTGTTAATTACTCTTATATGTATAACAAAACTGTTTTTTTTCAATTTTTTATTTTTATTTTTGTTTTTTCACACAACTTTGAATATTGTTTTAATGAATTCTTTTTTTTTTTTATAAAACTTAAAGATCCAAAAGACGGCATCGTATGGTTTTATTACCCAGATGCCTTAACTAAAATAATTTGTAAATTTATTTGTAAATTATTTGAATAAATAAATAAATAAATAAATAAATTTCAGATATTTTCGCACCTGGGAGACACATTCACGTGCATTCAAATAAATGACTGGAAAGAAAATGCGTTGCACAAGTATTTGCTTAGCTTTTTTACTTGCGATTATAGGTACTATAAGGCAAGTCTTGCAATCGTGCAGAAAAAAAAATTTGAGATAACAACTAAATATGACATTACGATGATAGAGAATACGAAAAAAGTGGGTCCTACAATTCTGTCTGTCTGTCTGTGTGTCTGTCTGTCTGTCTGTCTGTCTGTCTGTCTGTCTGTCTGTCTGTCTGTCCGTATATGGATCTACAGCCTGAACCGCTTGACCGATTTTCTTCAAAATTTGCAGTTATGGTCTCTGGAGTAGCCTACAGAGGGGTTTTTGGAATTGGGTTTCTAGGTCTTGAAATAACGGTACCTGCCATACAACCGATATGACAATACCTATTTTTCTCGAAAACGGCTCTAACGATTTTGATAAAATTTTACGTGAAGTATTATTTTTTAATAACTGTTCTAATGATGTAAAAAGTTTTTTTGAAGAAAGCCTAAAGACGGTACCCCCCATAGTACCGTTTTTTTCAAAACCGACTTTCTCGGTAATGGCTAACACGATTTTGACGAAATTTCATATTTAAGAAGTCCTAAGTTGTTTGAGAAAGATTGCATACCTACATTTGAAAAATTTAGTTTTTTCGAATTTTCATTAATTTTTTAAAAAAAAATTTGTTTTTCCGAATATTTTCAAAACGATATATTTGATTTATTTCAAATTTTTTGTCAATACATCTTTTAGCAAGATCTTAAAACTTGTGTACTTGAATTTTGAAAACCTCATTTTTTAAAAAAATTAAAAATAAAAAACCAGTTTTGTAGAAAATGGCTCTAACGATTTTGATTAAATTTTAAGGGTTTATATGTATAAGCAATTGCAAAAAAATGGCGTTTTTAGATTTTCGCTTGAAACTTTTGGAATATTTAATTTAATTGTTTTCAATACTTTTCGTGATTTAATTCAATTTTCACAATTAATATGTAGTTGGCAACCCTGTAAAACCATATATATTAAGAACGAATACTAAAACCTTTTGCTCAGTCTTAAGATTTGTTTTTTTTACTTAGCAAACGATCGCAAGTTCGTGCGACCCAGTCGTGCCCATTTTTTTTTTGGCAAACAGGGCTCGCTTTATCTGTAGAACTTTTGCTTGCCCTAACGTCAAATGCTTCTTTCAGGTATGTAGGATCCTATCGATGTTGCCTTTTTGAAGATTTTTTTTATCAATATCTGAACCAAGCCGCTTTTTTTGGCGCTCTGAGTGTGTCACATTATATATTTAGGGTTGCGAGTTTATGAATTAAAAAATCCCTAAGTCAAAAGCTAATTTTTGACTTCTGATTTAGTAAAAATGTAATTCGCAAGCTAGTTGCTGATTTAGAATTGAAAATTTTTCAAGTCATACTCGTAAGTCACCAGCTAGGTGATTTATGAATTAAAATTTGTTCAATTCTTAAGCCATTTGGTGACTTGTGAATTAAATCTTTTTCAATTCATAAGCTATTTGTTGAGTTATGATTTAAATTTTTCTCCAAATCAGAAAAATTGGAGACTTATGAACTCGATTCTTCTCCAAACGTAACATCACTAGTGAATTGTGTAATGAGTTAAGATTTTCAAGGGAATATACATATACATACATATGTATGTATGACTAAAAAAATGTTTTTTCAGATGACATTGGATCACTTCAAACAAACGAGGATTCAATTTCCGGAGGCAATGACAATGAGTACTGTAGCGATGATGAAAACGTTGAGGAAGACGAAAACGATGTGTTTTTGGAAAGTGAACCATTTGATTTACAAATTTCTTATCATCTTCAATGTGCTTCCATACTCTCAACCTTATTGCAAGTAACGACACCAACATGGCAATAGACGAAACACCCTCCGTTAAATCGATGCATTTTAATGTTATTAAAAATTGTGGAATTGCTTACGCTCTCCAAAATGTAGGGAACAACTGAATTGTTTTTTGGGATGCAGTTTATAAAGACCTGTAGTTACACGCTGGAACAGTTTATACGACAGCTTAGAACAGGTATTCTAGCTAAAGGAAAAGTTACTTGAATGCGAACTTATTTCAGTTAACAAAAAGATATTACTATTTTACGATAGCGATTTCGAGTAGGCACATTTAGTGAATATTTGCGTTGGTCATTTCTTTCATGGGTAATTGACATTTTGCAAGGGGTGAGCAATTGCCATTTTGGCTATGTGTTGCCCACAATGCTACAATTCTTTCTCTTAATCGGAAATGGGAGTATCTCATTGATAGTGCCGAATTACAATTTTGCCTTCCCATCGTCGAAAAATTGAAAATTTCACTATGCACACGTTTCAAAAATTACTTTGAAATAAAAGGTAAGGGTAAGGTGGCAGTTTTAGCATCCTTAACTCACCCCAGATTTGAAATAGCATGGATTACCTAGTCTTCTAACCTCCGAAAAGCAACTCAAAATTAAGAGCCTGGTGCAGAGTTTAACAAATAAACGTTCGCACGAAACGTCGGCAATGTATCAACGTTCAAATGATTTCTTTGATTTCGGGGTCGTTACAAATACCGCAATAATAACATCTCTCATTCCTCAAGAATGTGCGGAGACAGAAGTCATGAGTTTTTTATTGAATACAAGCTCTAGCCTCGAGGTTTTAAAAGACTTTCCTCTCATACGATCACTCTTTAAAAAATACAACACAGCCTTGCCATCTCCGCTCCTGTGGAATGGTTTTTTTCTACAGTTACAAATGCAATTTTACATTGTTAGTTTAATATGTATTTTGTTATTATTTTCATCTGTGATGATTTTTTTGTTGTTATATATGCATGAAACTGTTTTGACAAAAAATTTGATAAGAAAAAGATATCATTTCGAACAAAAAATCAAATTTTTTTTTTAACATCTATAAATATTTAAAAAAAATTAAAGATATCATTTCGAACAAGAAACCCAATTTTTTTGTTTTAAAATCTATAAAAATTTCAAAAATTAAAATTTTTCAAATTTTGAAATGCATTTTTTCTTAAACAACTTAGAACTTCTAAAATATAAAATTTCGCCAACATCGTGAAAGCTATTAACGAGAAAGTCGATTTTGAAAAAACGGTACAATGGGATGATAAGGTTTTCAGACTTATCATCAGAATGTCATGTTTAATCGTTATCTCAAAAATTTTTTCTGCATGATTGCAAAACTTGTCTAATCCGCAAAATCGTGTCGAGCACAAAACCTATCTAAAGCGCAATCATACTCCAAAAACCGTCTAGTAGATTTGCCTGTGCGAGGATTTGAAAAAATTTAATTCACAAGTCACCAACTACCTTACCAGTAAATTATTAGCTTGTGAATTAAAGACTAGCTTAAGCTAAGAAAAGAATTAAGCTTTTGCAACCCTGTATATATCTGCCTGTTGGACTTATCTGCAATTTCTGTGAGAATAACTAGTACCATGAAAAGCACGTAGATAACCGTTCGCCGTTCGGGACTAGCCAAAAATTATGGGCAAAAATAATATTATATATTTGTTATTATAGGTATTCTCCAAATTGGTTGGAACTAGGTACTGGAATATTATACTGGAGTTTCACTTGCTCTCTGTGCAGGTTGAATTTCTGTGCCGTAAGGGTAAATCGTCTTTTTGATAATCATGTTTCATGTACCCTTAAAAACCATATACTGCGCTCATAAAAATAAACCTTGGTTTACCAAAGAGATTCTCTTCTCTGATGAAACAACGTGATTTGGCCTATAGACGATGGAAAGTTTTTCGTGTTATAATCTTCCCCAAATCTATATCACTCAACAGCGCAACAAAACTGTTCTAGAAGTCCTTAAGACAAAGGCTCGCTTATTCGTCTATTTTCTACTCGCATTAACTTGTCAGGAGGAAGTAAACAGATGTAGAAAAACTTGAAAAGTATTGGTGTTGTTAAATCTTGTATTGATATTCCAGAAAACCAAGATATTGTAACGTGCGCTTAGTTCAAAATAATAAAACTTTTCCTTTCAGTTCAATTCTACTACTTTTATTCGATATACTTATACTTATACTTTATTCGATCTCAACTCAATCTTCGCACTTTCACTTTGTAAACAAAACTGGTTGCATCCGCGGCCTATTTATATAGAATAACATTACATCTAGAGCTTTTCAGTAATTTCCAACTTGAGAGCCTTGCAGTATTTTGCTGTCAAGCATTTCCCTCCTGGTATATTTCTACACACACACACACACTGACTCACAAGCAACGCCTGCTATTAGATGTATATTAGGTGTGTTTTTTTTCTCAAGCCTATAAAGGCTTCATCAAATAGAGAAAAAAAACACGATTAAGCAATTTGGCAGCACTATGTATTTGGCATATGACTTTTGGGAGCGAACTTCAAAATAAATAAATAAAAAATAAAAATTTATACGGTAACTATTTGTTTTTGATTTCTTACTCGCAATTTATATCATATTATACTTTTCTTTTGTAGGTAACACGATTGAGGCCAGCCAAGAACCAATCAACCTGGAGCTCATTTCTTGCCCAACATGCAATTGCTATACAAACGAAAGGAGGAGCTGGACATTGGTGACAAAAAGATTCGAGAGCTGAAATGGAAAAGGTCGAAGCTATCCAGTTCACATTCAAACAGTTCGTACTAAACTTCACCAAGGTATTGCTTTTGAAAACTAAAGAAAGCGATGGAGAAGATGCGAAACAAGAGGTTGCTAACTCCGACACTTACTGGAACCAGCATTCGAGTGTCTCTCACCAGAATCAATGCTGAGATGAATCAATTATCCTTTCGTCGTGCTGTTGATTCTGCCTTCCTTTGACCTGTTCGGACTATTATGAGAAATGCTATATTTTCAATAAAATTACTGTCCTGTGCTCTTTTGATATTTATTGATAGTGAAACTCGGTTTTATCAACCAACATCCAACATGCATAATTACAGCTAATTTTCTTGCTACTGCTACAATTGCTTTTTTCATTCGTTTTTTCTTCGCGACCCCAGTTTTTTAATTTAAATGTCCTCGTGGTAACTGTAAGCATTGTTTGTGCAGCTTCATATAACACACTTCTACATTCCGCTGGTCCCATCTTTGATATTCTGCCATGCCGATCAACTTCTCCAGATGAATATTGCCTTGGTGTCAACCCTATATATGTTCCAACTATCAGATTTCTCAAAACTTTTGTTTAAATTACAAAACCGATCGAATATCTTTCATAGCATATCCAAATACTTCCTTGGGATACTACAAGAAAATTCTTTTTATTTAAAATTCATTTAAAAAAAATTATTTGCACTTACATCTAAGCAGAATTTCAATCCTGGCATGAAGTTGCCTGTTAGCCCAAGAAGCCTGAAATAAGTCCTTGATCCTTTGAGCCCTGCGGTGCATATAAGAGCCGAAGGAAAGCAAAGTTTTCGTGCAACAGCATCCACCACAATATCCCGAACCACCTCGATTTTGATGCACAGACATGCGCGCATGCACGGATTCGGTCGTTCAATGCATTCGTCTATGTTAATAAATTTCTTCTAGTCTGCATCTAATTTGTATCTATAGAAACAGCTGCACTTGGCGCCGCAGCCGTATGGTGTCGGACGGCATTTATGCTCATATCAGTATCATAGCCAGTGTACTCACAACGGTGACATGTATTTGGTACGGCTGTTTTGACAACACGCTTTGCAAAAATACCAGCGAATTCATTGATTGGGTATTGGTTGCAGTTTGCGCATCGTAAATACTGACCCATTCGTCTCCAGAGTAAGTGGTGTTTGAAGTCCTAAAATGTCTTTTGAAATATGAAGTTGCCTCCTGGTTTCAGCATCGCCATCCTTGAACCGTTTTTTTTACACGAATTCCCGATCTGAGAACTGAAAAGTATAAGTAAATATTAAGTTTAGCAACTAAAAATTATTGAATACTTACTTTTTGCAAGATTGCGTCTTCTTTCTGCTCATACGTATCCACTAAAATCTTAAATACTCATATGACTTTGAAAGAGAAATGTCATTTGGTACATTGGGTGCGTTCGTTCAGTTCACAAATTGCACATTTTTGTGAACCAAAATTTTGTCCGGTAACATAAATTTGTTAACAATTGTTAGCACATATATTAGTTTGTAGCTACACCGAACAGACCCAACGACAACTTCTGCCATTTTCGATAACACTTCCAAAAAATAGTTTGGTAGCACATTTTCTGTTATCGGGCTAAGGAAATAAGACCGAATAAATTATGAGGCTAAGGGAAGCCCAGATAGCTATATTTTTGTTGTATTTAGCACGTGAATTTTTCTAAGCCGTATAGGCTTGAGAAAAAAAACATACCTATTATAGTGTTGCCGCTTATGTTTTCGGTTGAGCGTTTGAACGGGTGTACAATATTAACGATCTGAACAAAACATTTGCCACAAACACAACTGTCATCAGTCGTTCAGTTCCCCAACAGTTTTCAAATCCTAGTTCTCCTTCTTATAGTTTCTGTTTCTCCTCCATTCCAGATGAGGATGTAGTCGAGGCTTTTCTCTCTGTTAAGTCTAACGCTATAGGACTGGATAAAATACTCCCTTCCTTTCTGAAAATTTTGTTTCCCACACTGCTACCTTACATTACTCAATACTTTTCTTACGCGCTACAATCTACTGTCATCAAAACAATCGGGTTTTCGAAAGAATAACAGTTGTTTAACTGCTTTATTGAGTGTATCTGAGCATATTAGGAAAGCGATCGATAAAAATAGTGTCACGTTTCTTATACTCCTAAATATCTCTAAAACCTTCGACATGGTGAATCATATGTTGCTTTGTGAAAAACTGTCCCAGATATTCAAATTTTCCTCTTCCGCAATAAATCTTTTGTTTTCTTATTTAACCAATTGAATGCAAGCTGTTTACTTCAACAAAACTTTATCAGACTTTCTTCCTGTCATGAGTGGCGTTCCACAAGGTTCTATACTTGGTCCGCTGCTTTTCTCAGAATATGTTAATGAAATTCCTGCTGATGTACGACAATGTTCTATTCGTATGTACGCTAACGATACTCAGTTATACTTTAGCAGCCCCCTTGGGATGATCGAGCATTGCATAACTTGCACATATGAAGATTTAAAACTAATTGACTGTTGGTCTATTGAAAATGGACTACTGTTGAATCCAATGAAATCTAAATGCCTGGATATTTCCAGGAGCAAAATTGACGTTTCCTACTTCCCTCAACTACTTCTTAAGAAGAGTCCCATTGATTACGTCGATTCTGCTAAGAACTTAGTTGTAGTGTTTAATCGGAATACATGTAAAAGACACTGTTGCAAAAGTCTATGGTGTTCCACGAACGCACACAGCATACATATAATTCCTTTTAAAACCAACATAGGAGAAAAATTGTTTTTCAAAATATTTTTATTTCTTCCAGTTTTATTGGTCCGAAGGTGTAGAGGGCCCTAAGCCTCACTGGCCTTGTTCTCATCATTTTAAGTCTGACACTGTGACTACGAAAACTAAATGACTATCGCTATAAGCTACATCATCGAAGAAAAAATTCCTGTGTCGACTCAACTGTCCGCAAGTTTCACGTTGCACTAGCATTTCAAACAACACTGCAACAGCAGCACGATTGGTGAATTTTCGTTATGGTATGCCACAAAAGAAGAACAGATTTTGATGAGGCAGTGTGTCTTCGCATAGATATAGCTTCCAGCAAAGTATATCTTGAAAGGCCAAATCAAGGCAGATGTATACTTGCCAGAAGGACACCGAAAAGTGGTGTTTGTGAAGTACTCATCCAGGTTGTTTACTTCTAAATTTGAGTTGGATTTTCTGTTGAAGTGACTTAAAAATACTTTTTTGCCTCTTGAAATCAAGGAAATAAAATTGTAGTCAGTTAGTTACCTTTAATAAATACCAAAATCGATCTACCTACTTATAATCTTAATGTCCTCTCTCAATTGATGGCGCATATAAAATAAAACCGGTGTACTGAGGGAAAAACTGTGTCCGATATTTAAATGGGAAAGCATTAAAATTCCAGTTGCTGTCGTTTTTAAAGCAACACATTCAAATTGAATTGAAAGTAGTTTGTTTCAAATACAAAGTGCTTTTGCGAAAGCAGACAAGTAACTTTGGCTTTTAAATTGAATAGTTCACTTCATTGATTCGAAATCTTACTTTTTCGAATTTAGATCAAAAGAAAACTTGTTAAAAATAAACTAGAATACGCTTCAATTTTTGAAAAAAAACTGCGTTTGCATTTTCGTTATTAAAATACTTTAAAATTAAAGTAAAACACATTTGAAGCAAACGAGAGCGCTTTTCTATACCAACAGTTGAACTTCATAGGTGTTTTCTTTGTTGAAATCTGTATAGTGGCATTCGCTTATTAATAATAAAAGAGTCAAGCTCTGTGAACGAGTGAAGTGAAGAGAAATTTATGGTAAGTATTGTTCCTTTTTATTACTTTTACTCTTAAGATCTGTGTGTTCTAAAATCGTATGTAATAGGAAAAAAGTTGCTAACTAAATATGAAATTGTAAATATTCAAATCTTTTATAGCATCTTCTAAACCTGTTAAGTTCAACATCAAGGGGTAGGGGCTTACTTCAAGTATATGAGAACAATAAGCGCTTCGAGAATATCTACCCACACCGGGAAGGACTAGTGCAGTTGATAATTGAAGAAGCCTTATTTACTTACTTTAAATCCATTGTTGACCAAATTATTACAATTTTTCCTGCTGAAAAATCTTCTGAGGTAACTACTAAATTTTTTAAATTTTTTGTCAATATCATTATTAATTCATTTGTAACTTATTAATTTTTCATATCATTTCAAGGACTTCTATTCTATTCCACGAAATAGAATTTATTCCACGAATAGAAAACAAACACGGCTCGGGGCTATAAGCCCCGAGCCGAAGCCTGCAAAGACGACCAAGGGAACATCGTGGTGGAACCGCAGTCAATGCTGAGGATATGGAAAGACAACTTCTCCAAGCTCTATAACGGCGATGATGAACCCCATTCCGCTGTTAGAGAGATAGAACCATTCGATTTAGGCGACGTAGACCAACAAGTCCGCCAACCCGATCTGAACGAAGTGAAGACAGCAGTATCCAACCTAAAGTCCGACAAAGCAGCTGGAGCTGATGGCCTCACTACCGAAATGTTTAAAGCGGCAGGCGATGACCTGGTCAGGAGTATGAACCAGCTCATTTGCAAAATATGGTCGGAACTCGGAAGAAAGCATGCCCAATGAATGGAACCTCAGCATTGTTTCCCCGGTCCTCAAGAAAGGAGACCCTCTGAACTGCGCCAACTACAGAGGTATCAGTCTTCTTAATATCGCATACAAGATCCTCTCTGCCGTATTTATGTGAGCGTCTGAAGCCATTCGTCAACAACCTGATAGGTCCTTATCAGTGCGGCTTTAGACCAGGAAAGTCCACCATAGACCAAATCTTCACACTACGGCAGATCTTGGAAAAAACCCAGGAGCTTCAAATCGATACCCACCACCTTTTTATCGATTTTAAGGCCGCGTATGACAGCATCTATAGAGAGGAGTTATATAGAGCCATGTCTAGTTTTGGCATCCGTACCAAACTTATCCGATTGTGTAGGATGACGATGGAGAACGCACGCTGCTCCATCAGGGTCGGAAAAGATCTCACAGATACATTCGATGTCAAAAAAGGTTTTAGGCAAGGCGATGCACAGTCATGCGACTTCTTCAACATCGTTCTTGAAAGAATAGTGCAAAACTCCCAAGTCAACACAAGAGGCACAATCTTTCAAAGATCCGTTCAATTGCTCGGATATGCCGACTATATTGACATAATTGGAAGAACGCAGCGTGATGTCAATGGCGCATTTATGAGCATTGAGACGGAAGCAAAGAAGACGGGTTTAGTGGTCAATGAGTGCAAAACCAAATATATGCTGTCATCAAGAAAGGTCAGTCTTGACAGAACGTCACTAGGCAGCTATAACTTTGAGGTAGTTAAGGACTTTGTCTACCTAGGCGCCGCTATTAATGCAGACAACGACACCAGTGCTGAAATCAAACGAAGAATAACTCTTGCCAATCGCTGTTTCTTCGGACTAAGAAGGCAATTGAGTAGTAAAGTCCTCTCTCGAGCAACTAAAGTGTCCCTGTATAAGACACGTATCATCCCGGTTCTTATATATGGCGCAGAGGCATGGACCTTGTCAAAAGCAGACGAGAACGCTTTAGGATGCTTCGAGAGAAAAATTCTTTGGGTACCGTCTGCATAGATGGAGAGTGGAGAAGAAGATTTAACGAAGAATTGTACGGGCTGTACAGCGACACTGACCTTGTCAAACGAGTCAAGGTCCAGCGGCTTAGATGGCTGGGTCATGTAGAGCGAATGGACACCAACGCTCCGGCCCGGAAAGTCTTCGAATCCAATCCCGAGGGACGGCGCAGTAGAGGAAGACCGCGACTCAGGTGGCGCACGCAAGTAGGAGAGGACCTCAACCAACTTGGCGTTCAAAACTGGAAGCAGCTAGCTAGGGACCGAGCTGACTGGAGAAGCATGTTGGTTGAGGCCCTAGTCCGACCCGGACTGTAGCGCCACCTTAAGTAAGTAAGTAAGAAAGTAAGAAATAGAAAACAGCGACCTAGTGACAAACTCTACTGTAAGTACAACAATAGCAGGTCAAAACGTGTCAGGTTAACCGAATGCTTATCGGTGCCGCCCAAAGAGGACGAAGTTGAGGCAAATGAAGAAAATGAGTCGTTTTCTATAACTATCAAAGCTACGTTAAGTCGAGATTGCTATAACTGGGATTTAGTCCAGGAAAAGTGGGAAAAAACATTTTCACTCCGTCATTTTTTCAAATATCGAGTTTTTGAAATCTTGGCCATTGTTTTCAGATTCAAGAGCACCCGATTTGGTATAAAAAATTTTACATTTTAGTTAAACACTAAACTTAAATGTCTTAATGAAAGTTGCTGTAATTTTGAATATTTCTATTATCTATTTTGAAGTAATATAAGTGCCGATTAAAACATAACCACATTTATGTACGTTTTTGTAGATAAACGTACACTTCGACCAACTACATCCGGAAAATAATAAACAAAATCTTTCTAAAGGATATTGACAACTTTACTAGTCCACCCCTCCATCTTAATCAGCAAAACAACGGCAAAACATTTGTTAGAAATAAGTTTCGTTACGTTTTATGAATAATGTATATCAAATATGCACTCAATTAGTAGTCGCACGTTTGGTAATTTTCAGTTTTACCAAACTAGATAAATTGAAAAAATTGAAATAAAATAACAAACTTGTTCAATTAAAGTGACATAATTTATTTATTTTTAAAAATTAATTAATAACATTTTTTTAAAAATAAATAAAATATATGTCACTTTAATTAAACAAATTTGTTATTTTATTTCAATTTTTTCAATTTATCTAGTTTGGTAAAACTGAAAATTACCAAACGTGCGACTACTAATTGAAAACATACTCGTATTTGATTCAAATCGAATACGACCCTTATTTGATTGAAATTTGTAAAGTATTAGAAGCAAAAGGTGTCTCTTTTGAATAAAATGCATGCATACTTAAATTAAAGCAGCGAGCGCAATAGGTTGAATGAATCAAAGCTTTGATTTCAGACTATTTCGATTGAAATTCAAGGAAGAATTTTATTTAGAAATAATGCACATTGTCTTTCACTTATGGTCATTAAGCATTTTAAAGAAAAGCCATCCGTAATTAAATCAGAGCTAATAGTTTTTAGAATTACCGGTCTTCTGTAGCTTAAATCATTGTCATAAAGCATTTATTTCAAATGGAGTTTTCATTAAATTTTTATTCGAAAGCGTTGCAGCTTTGACTCTAAGAAAAACGCTTTTGGACCCAAATTGTTGCCATTTTTCTTTGATTCAAAGCCTTTTTTTTTGATTTGGTGATGTTTTTTGGCTCAGTGATGATAGTAGTCAAAGAAGAAATATTTTTGTTAAAGTGTTTATCTTTTGTTGAGCTCATTAATACTCCAAGGACTTATTCTGAGTAGAAGATATGGCCATGAGGAGCGTTTGGGCAAAGCAGGCAATTTTTGTTATGGATAGTTGTTTAAGTAAACGTAGAGCCAGCCGTATTTGCAGTCGTTATTTAGAAACCGCAAATCTTTAAAAAACCCATAGGCCGACAATCTGTATTTAGAGTTTTGTTCAACGGGGAATAGGCACGGGACAAATCGACCAAAATCCAGCGATGCAAAAGGAAAAACAAATCGAGTATTGACGAAAAATTCTCAGAATCTTCGTAAGCAAAATCAAATTCATTGCTGAAAGGGGATTCGCCTTTCGAGGAAACAAATTGTTAACTATTCCAGATGTCGAGTGCAGAAGAACTTATTATGAGTTTATAAAAAGCAAAAATATTTTATGGGACCAATCCAACGCAAACTTTAAAAATATCAAAAAAAAGGAAGAGGCGTGGTAGACAGTTTCCAAGGCATTCGGAATTCCAGTTGATGTTTGCAAGAAAAAATGGAAGGCATTGAGAGATTATGTTCAACGAGATTTAAGGAGGAACTTAAACTCTGATGAGAATATCTACTAGTAATAAAGAAACCAATTGGGAATACAGCAAGCAAATGGAGTTCATGAAGAACCAAAATAATCAAAAAAAGATAAAAAGTATTGTCGGGAGTTTCAATGAGGCTATCGAGATCGACAGTGATTCAGCGTTTGCAGGAGAACATACAAGCATCATCTCGAGTACGGAAAAACTTATTGAGTCTATAAGAAGTAAGACTTTGTTATGGGACATAGCCCATCCAGACTATAGACATATTGTGAAGAGAATGAAGGCCTGAATGGTGTTGTTAAGTATTCATAATGTATCTGGCAATGCTCGAATAAATGAGCATCCAACTTCGTGTGAAACTGTCAAATTCACAACAAATGGATTTCAATCCGTATTCAGCCATCACACTAGCCTAACCTAATTTTCTTAACCTAATTGAAAAATATAGATAATAAGAATAATTTAAGTCTTTTACTTACGTTTGATTCATTGTTAAGAAATACATTACAAAGTGGCGACGAGGACAAGGAGCGGAACACAGCTTTTCTTTAATTTTGAACATAATCTTATATATAAAAATGAATCGCAAAATGTGTTGGTAAGCGCATAACTCAACAACGCCTGGACCAATTTGGCCAATTCTTTTTTTGTTGTGTTTGTTATTGTCAGGAGAAGGTTTTTATGACATAAAAAATTTAAAAATTGATATTCCCACAGGAACGGGTTTGGGAACGGAAGCTTAGAAACTACTAGACAGGTTTCTATAACGATTCCAGTATTAGGGGTGCTATATTATCCCCCTTCATCAGTAATTCAGGTTATATTTCATCCCATTAATCCCACGGGAACAGGAACGGGAACGAGAACCGATACCTTAAAGTTACTTGACCGATTTCAAAAATTCTTTCAACTCTAAGATGTTACATTATCCCTCCGTCACAATTACTTATAAGTGGTTCCTGTCAAGGTTTGTTCCCCATATTCCCACAGGAACGGAATTTAAAAAATTGCGCGGATATTCCGACGGGAACGGGTTTGGGAAAGGAAACTTAGAAACTACTGAACAGATTCCTGTAGCCCTTCCCCTTCCTGTATTAAGATTGCTACCCCTCAATTAGTAATTTAGATTATATTCCATCCGTAAAGCTATTTCACCGATTTCAAAAATTCTTTCAACTCTACGATGTTACCTTATCCCTCAGTGACATAGACTTATATTTCACATATTTCCACGGTTATTGAAGATTCCCACAGGAACGGGGGCTGGGAACGGAAACCTAGAAACTACTGAACAAATTTCAAAAACTCTTTCGTCATTGGGATGCTACATAATCCCAAAGTAAAAACGATTATTTTTCCCCCCAAGTTCCCACTTAAGCGGAAAAACGAGAACGGGAACTTTAAAACTACAGACCCGAGCAACGCCGGGTGACTCAGCTAGTAAAGTAATAAAAATACACTACAGAATTGGAAATCCAAAGCAGAAAAAAAAATTTCAAAGTCAAAGGCACTTGAGCAAGAGGTAAAGTGACTTAAACACACATATACATAACAAACGACTTACATATTTAATTCCATAAACGTACTTACATACAAAAAAAAATTATAAAAGAAGAAATGGCTCAAATTGAGGACGCAATCGCACAAATTTCAGAAGTATACTAACTCAACTTACATGTGGTCGTCGAAAAGTTCAAGCAGGCGATTGTCGGGGGCTTCAACTCGCTGTAATTGATGAAGTTAATGAAACATTTGAATTTTACCTTCAAAGAGTAGAGAATTATTTGGAAATTCGTGAGTTTAATGAAGACACACCAGAACACGAAAAAAGCGTGTGCAAATTTTCATTAACTGTTTGGAACTAAATATTACCACACATTGACTTGTCTCACGCACCAGATGAACCAAAAACAAAAAAGTACAAAGAATTAGTTAAAGTCTTACAAGAGCATGTGTGTCCAAACTCCAAAGCCCAGTGAAGTTGCTGAGCAGCAAAAGTTTACATTGCACACTGTCACTCAGCATGAAAGCGAGTCGATCTCTAATTTCCTAGCAGATCTAAAGAAAATTGCCTCGAAGTGCAATTTTGTCTGTGATAGTTGTAAAAAGTAAAAAATTGCTACGCATTTGAGATCGCAATTTATCAGGGGGATACGGGACAATGAGATAAGAGAGAGACTGTTGCAGCAAGAATCATCTGTGGCCTTCGAAGCTATTTGTAAAAAAGCATTAGCAATAGAAGCGTCTAAGGTAGAAAGTAGAGAAATTAGGTGTCAATCACTACACTCTATAGGAAAGGATTGGGACAAATCCGTAGGAAAATTTGAGAAGAGCAATAGTAAATTTAAGAGTAGTGGAGCGAAATCTGAAGCTATAAAGAAGCTTCAGGGAAAATGTTTTAAGTGTGAGATTGCTGAAAAAATAAAAGCAATAGTTGATTGTAAAAAGCCAAATAACTTATCTGAGTTGCGTAAATTTTTGGGGCTTATTAACTATTATCAGAAGTTCATTCCAGATTTATCCTCAAAGCTCTTTCCATTGAATGAACTTTTACAAAAAGATAAACCTTACAAGAAATGCCAAGATATTTTTATCAAGTTGAAAGGATGCGGAAAGCGGAATGCCAGTTAATACTTGCAAGAAAAAATGGAAGTCGTAAAGAGACCGCTATTTGCGATTACTGAAGAAGACAACAAACACCACTGCGGACTCGGATGAGCCGGAATGCATATGGAAGCACAAGGAACAAATGCATTTTCTTAAAGAGGAAGTTAACTCAAATTGGAGTAAAAGAATTTTCTATAGCTTTTATGGGGTTGATGAAGAGAGGTCAGCGACAGCGAGTCCAATCTCGATTAGAGAGGATGAACGATTCCTGTTAAACGCATCGAGTCCTTTCAGTCCATATTTCGACTCACTGGTTACAATGGAACACCCCAGTACATCGAGCGATCTAAAACAAATAAACAGACAAAATACATCGATTTGTACTGATGAACAGTTCTTGTCAAACACCTCGAGTCCGGCACAGATCTCACCGGATGACCACAAAATCAGCTCAAAGCGATTGAGGAAGCGAAAACCATCGATAGAAATGACTTTTGTATCAACGATGGAATCGGTACAGCAGTAGCTACGTCAACCTCGCAAAACTGTCGCAACTGTGGCAACGTCCGAACCTGACGAGGTTGACCTGTTTTGTCAGTCACTGGTGAAAAAATTCAAAACCTTTCCTCGAGCAGCAAAAAATTATGCAAAATTAGAAATGCTGAAGTTTTTGAGTCCGATTGAGGATCAGCTCGAGGAACCTAAAAAGAAAATAATCTTAAAAAGAAATTTAAAAAAAAATTGTTCGCTCACTGAGAAATGTAAAGTTCCCCATTTGAAAGAGCATGCAAACAAAAGAAGTGGTCATATCAGTTACCTTTCATACACGATTCGCAAAAAGGTGATCAGTTCTATGGGTGATAAAGTAGTAACTGAAATAAAATGCAGGATATAAAATACAAATATGTACTATTTTGTGTTACTGGAAATGTGTGCTCTATTAACAAAGTTCATCACGAACCTCTTTCAAATTGAGAGGCAGTGAACAGTTTTTTTTTCACCTTTTGCGGTTCTAAGCCCAGTGGCCCATTTCACCAAAATGAAAGTTACCATCACAAATTTGTACTTATAATTTACAATTGTAAGTTTGTAAACCAACTGCAAATTCTAAGTTCACAGATTTGTGATCAAGACGAATACAATTGTAGAAAAAGTCACAAGTGCTTAAAATTCCCGTTGCACCGGCATCAAGAATAACTTGTTTTTTATAACAATTTAGACTGTTAGACATCAAAATGAACAAGGAAAATAAAATAAATAAAAGAATAGAAAAACAATATAAGTTTTTTGTAGTGTCAATAGGGGTTTTTCTTTTTTGGTTCGGAACAGTGAACTGAACTGAGAACGAACAGCGTGAACGTGTTCTGAACTGAGCGTGTTCAATTCTCAGTTCATTTTAGAAACACACTTGAACGAAGGCTGTCAAACAGCTGTCAAAATGTTTTTCGCCAAAACAAAAACTTTCATGTCAATCTGCTTTGCTGTGGTGTGTGGTTTACTTATTTAAAATATAAGAAAAATAAAAGTAGAATGGAAAAATTAATTGTTTTGAGACATGCGTTAACAATTTTGTTTGATTTTATAAGTGACGATGATGAAAGTTGTGATGAGCAAGCTACAAAAAGGCAGAAAATAGAAAAAAATAAAAATTATGCAGAGGAAGTTGTGCCTAGGTTTTCTAATTTGGTTTTTAAAAACCACTTTCGCGTTAATCCAGACACATTCGAGCAACTGTGCAGGGAAATACATTCGAGTGAAGAACATCATTTTGGCCCTGGAAGGAAATCCACGTTGATTGAGAAGCAGGTGATGATCACTTTGTGGTATTTAGGAAATCCCGAATGTATGAGGTAGATTAAAAATAAAATAGGCTTTAATAAATTTGTTGAATTTGTTTGACAACAATCTAACGATTTACGCTTGATTTATTTCCTGAAAAAGTCTGAAATAGTGTGCATTTGCTTAGATCCATTGCAGACAGATTTGATGTATGCATCGCAAGTGTTTGGAGATTAGTATCAGCTACATGTGACGTTCTAATCAAACTAAATAGAACAAGGAAATACATCCGATGGCCTACTACAGATGAAGCTGCCAGAACATCCTCTTTCTATTTTAGAAAAAATGGCTTTCCAGGTAATTTTTTTTCTATCGTTATAATACTAAAATAACTAATATTAACTACCTATAGGAACTACTGGATCAATTGATGGGTCACATATACCAATTAGAGCCCCTATATATTCGCACAACTCTTACATCAATAGGAAAGGATTCCATTCTGTTCTACTGCAAGGTGTATGCAACCACAAGATGGAATTCATGTACTGTTACACTGGTAAAGCAGGTTCTATACATGATGCACTGCTTTTGAAAAGATCTGGTTTAATAAACAAGATCGCATCAGGTAGTGTTACTAGAATTTTAAAGTTTTTGTTCGTTATTAACACGAATCTTCTATAAAGGTGACTTATTTTTATTTTATTTATTTAAATTCTTTATTTCATGATAAATACAATTCAATACAAGCCGGTTTATAAAAAATATACAGCAAATATTTCATTTGCATCAGATTCTCTTAGCTCTATTAGCTTTAAAGAATTGTGAAAAATGATATTTTTCGTAACATTGTAAAAACGAGTAACAATGACAAGGCATTTGTTGTTACTCGATATGTCCGTTGTCTCATCGATTATAATTGAAAATCTAGATTTTCTTAACAGAATACAAATTTTTTCTCGTGCAAATGGGCCAATGACTGTATTTACCGTGGCAGTAGCTTTTGTACGGCCACACTTAACTTCTTTTGCTCGTAACAAAGAAGGCATTGAATCCATTAAGCTGAACGGGAAATTGTGTCTCATGCAGTACATCACACAAGTTATTTCTGCCGACAACTTGTTAAGGTTTGCATTTCGAGAACTTGTTTCTCGCAATAATTCTGAAATGGGAGTTATAGTTGTGGTGCTCGTTACTTTCTCACAATGCATTTTGGAAAGACCATGTCTTTCAAGGTTGGTTTTGTTATTGTACAAGGACTGAAGGCATATCTTGCAGAAAGATGATCCTTCATAAAAAATTAGCCACGAAAACTGACTTTCCCAGATTGGTTTCTACTTTTGCTGGTACTTTCTAGTTTTATGCTTCTTAGAAGTTTCTTCTCCTTCAACGTCAACTCTGTCATTAAAAAAAGCTTTGTTTAAAAATGTGAATCATTCAAAAAACAACCTATTTTATGCACTAGAGCAGGGGTTACCAATTCTGTGCCGCCGCGCCGTAGAAAGTAATGAATTGTGACATCGTAGCGGCATATAATAAACGGTGCCGTGTCATATGGTCATGTGTCATATGGCCATATGTTCGAATATGGCCATATGACACATTGTGAAAGTGTCATATGGCCATATTCGAAGATATGGCCATTTGTCACTTTTCTAAAGCGTCGTTTGGCCATATTTACTTGCGACTTTTTAGCATATGGTCAAATGACACTTTTAAAAGCGTCAAATGGCCATATGTTTAAAACTGGAATATATGTTAGGCTTCCAAATATTTTCTAAATAAAAACCGGTTTTTACCGTAATAAGTGATGAAAAAGTCATTTCTAATTACATTCTCTCGGTATATTTGTAAGCTTTCCATTCATCGATTAGGTATCAAACGCAGCACGTGGTCTAATTATTGTATTAAAATGTCGAACTCCAGTCAAATTTATAATTTTGAATTTTGTGAAGGCTTAAAAAAAGGCAGTAAATTAATTTATATTCCTGATATTAAACAGTTATATAGAATAAAATATTCATCAAAAATGTCGAAATACTATATTTGCCATAGTAAAAACTGTAAGGCTAGTGCAGTTATAGATTTTAATAATCAAAATCTGGTACGCGTACCAAAAACAAGTGCCGCGCACAATCATTTAGACAGTGAAGAATTGAAAATAAAAATGGACCAAATAAACAATATTAAAACCGAGTGCGCAAAAGTCTCACTTAAGAGAAGTGGAGTTCGGGAAGTTTTCGATAAGGTTATGAACGCAAGTGTCAGTGAAAACCCACCTCAGGTAAAGTATTCAAAATTTTTCTTTAAAATTTTTAAAACAAAAGTTCGTCGATGCTATATTTCATACAAACAAAATTTCAAATTTCCTTAATACGAGTATCTCATCTGTTTTATTAATGATTTTTTGGACATAAGGTTCAATTTGGAAAACTACGTCGACAACTGATTCGAATAAAAAACATGTCATTTCCAAAAATACCAGTGAACGCTTGTGAACTTGTCGATCTTTTCAATACTAAGACTGTGATGGACAGCTTTGGAATGTCCCGATATGAAAACAAGCCTTTTTATCGGGGCACTGTTGTGGAAGAAAACTTTTCATATTCAGTGTTTCTATCCCCAACTATTGCATACGGTATACAGAACTTGGAGCAAGGTTCAAGAAGGAATTATTTGTTAGATGCAACTTTTAGTGTTGTACCTGTTTCTGGATTTAAGCAATTATTGATTATATACTTTGCGCATGATAATCACGTAAGTAAAATGATTACATTTGGTTAGTGTATAATTTTGTTTACTTAAATTGCTTAACGTTTTCTTGCTGTGAAATTTAAGATGAGTTCATCTATAGAAAACATTATGAATTTGCAAGAAAAGATGTGTGTGAAAATAAAAAATTTGCCTCAAATTTTTTATTTTCACACCCCAAATTGATTCTCTCTTGGGCAAAAATTTTTTCCGCTCGCTACGCTTTGCGCGAATGACGATATTTTTTTTTTTTTTTAGTTTTAATTTTATATCTAGTAAATAAATTAAAATCTTTTCTTGCAAATTCATAATGTTTTCTATAGATGAACTCATCTTAAATTTCACAGCAAGAAAACGTTAAGCAATTTAAGTAAACAAAATTATACACTAACCAAATGTAATCATTTTACTTACGTGATTATCATGCGCAAAGTATATAATCAATAATTGCTTAAATCCAGAAACAGGTACAACACTAAAAGTTGCATCTAACAAATAATTCCTTCTTGAACCTTGCTCCAAGTTCTGTATACCGTATGCAATAGTTGGGGATAGAAACACTGAATATGAAAAGTTTTCTTCCACAACAGTGCCCCGATAAAAAGGCTTGTTTTCATATCGGGACATTCCAAAGCTGTCCATCACAGTCTTAGTATTGAAAAGATCGACAAGTTCACAAGCGTTCACTGGTATTTTTGGAAATGACATGTTTTTTATTCGAATCAGTTGTCGACGTAGTTTTCCAAATTGAACCTTATGTCCAAAAAATCATTAATAAAACAGATGAGATACTCGTATTAAGGAAATTTGAAATTTTGTTTGTATGAAATATAGCATCGACGAACTTTTGTTTTAAAAATTTTAAAGAACAATTTTGAATACTTTACCTGAGGTGGGTTTTCACTGACACTTGCGTTCATAACCTTATCGAAAACTTCCCGAACTCCACTTCTCTTAAGTGAGACTTTTGCGCACTCGGTTTTAATATTGTTTATTTGGTCCATTTTTATTTTCAATTCTTCACTGTCTAAATGATTGTGCGCGGCACTTGTTTTTGGTACGCGTACCAGATTTTGATTATTAAAATCTATAACTGCACTAGCCTTACAGTTTTTATTATGGCAAATATAGTATTTCGACATTTTTGATGAATATTTTATTCTATATAACTGTTTAATATCAGGAATATAAATTAATTTACTGCCTTTTTTTAAGCCTTCACAAAATTCAAAATTATAAATTTGACTGGAGTTCGACATTTTAATACAATAATTAGACCACGTGCTGCGTTTGATACCTAATCGATGAATGGAAAGCTTACAAATATACCGAGAGAATGTAATTAGAAATGACTTTTTCATCACTTATTACGGTAAAAACCGGTTTTTATTTAGAAAATATTTGGAAGCCTAACATATATTCCAGTTTTAAACATATGGCCATTTGACGCTTTTAAAAGTGTCATTTGACCATATGCTAAAAAGTCGCAAGTAAATATGGCCAAACGACGCTTTAGAAAAGTGACAAATGGCCATATCTTCGAATATGGCCATATGACACTTTCACAATGTGTCATATGGCCATATTCGAACATATGGCCATATGACACATGACCATATGACACGGCACCGTTTATTATATGCCGCTACGATGTCACAATTCATTACTTTCTACGGCGCGGCGGCACAGAATTGGTAACCCCTGCTCTAGTGCATAAAATAGGTTGTTTTTCGAATGATTCACATTTTTAAACAAAGCTTTTTTTAATGACAGAGTTGACGTTGAAGGAGAAGAAACTTCTAAGAAGCATAAAACTAGAAAGTACCAGCAAAAGTAGGGGTTGGGTTCGATATCCCGTTTTTTATAATCCTGCTTTTTATTTTCCCGCATTTAAAATCCCGTTTTTTTAAGCCCGTTTTGTTATTATCCCGCTTTTTTAAAACCCCGTTTTTAAAATCCCGTTTGTTGAAATCCCGTTTATTAAAATCCCGTTTTTATAAGCCCGCTTTTGTAATCAACACCAGGTGTTTTATTTTAAAAATCGCGCGATTTTTAAAATAAAACACCTGGTGTTGATTACAAAAGCGGGATTAAATATAAAAAGAAGAAGAATATTTGGTCTAGATAATTTTATTTTAAAAAATGTTCAGACAACAAAACTTTCAACAATTGAGAACTGATATGTAGAGTTTAAATGAACAATATTGAATAATACTTATCCAAATATAAAACGGGCTAAGCGGGATTAAACGGGATTTTAAAAGGCGGGCTTTTGATAGACGGGATTTTGATTAAACAGGATTGTCACGAACGGGATTTTAACAAAACGGTATTTAAGAAGACGGGATTATAAACTTTTTTTTGTCGGGATTTTAAAAAACGGGATTTTAAAAAGCGGGATTCCGATACGCTCCCCAAAAGTAGAAACCAATCTGGGAAAGTCAGTTTTCGTGGCTAATTTTTTATGAAGGATCATCTTTCTGCAAGATATGCCTTCAGTCCTTGTACAATAACAAAACCAACCTTGAAAGACATGGTCTTTCCAAAATGCATTGTGAGAAAGTAACGAGCACCACAACTATAACTCCCATTTCAGAATTATTGCGAGAAACAAGTTCTCGAAATGCAAACCTTAACAAGTTGTCGGCAGAAATAACTTGTGTGATGTACTGCATGAGACACAATTTCCCGTTCAGCTTAATGGATTCAATGCCTTCTTTGTTACGAGCAAAAGAAGTTAAGTGTGGCCGTACAAAAGCTACTGCCATGGTAAATACAGTCATTGGCCCATTTGCACGAGAAAAAATTTGTATTCTGTTAAGAAAATCTAGATTTTCAATTATAATATTATCACTTTTACTGAGACTTGGCTTTATGAAAGCATATTTGTGGAAGAGTTTTTTGATACGTCATTATTCTCTGTATTTCGTCATGATCGAATCGATGTAAAAAAATCTTGTGGAGGTGGTGTTCTGATTGCCGTGAAACGAATTTTTGGAGCTGTTGCAGTGGAACTAGACGTTGTTTGTGTCCCTGAAGAATTGCATATCGATCAACTTTGCGTGCGAGTGGATGCTGTTTGCGGAGGTCTGCTTATATTTTTAAGCTATGTTCCACCTAAAAGCTCATCTATCATTTATATGAAACATTTAATGAACATTGATAAAGTAGTTTCCTTGCCTGAATTTGATAATTATAATATTTGTGTGCTTGGTGATTTTAATTGTGGCGATATAGTGTGGTCACCAACTAATGAAAATAAGTTAATACCTATTTCACTGTCATCTGAGGTTGAGATTTTATTAATTGATTCCTTGTTGTCAAACAATTTATTTCAAATAAATAATGTACATAATTCGCTTGGTAGATTCTTAGATTTAGTGTTTATATCAGAAGAATTAAAGGGTTCTGTTATGGAGTGCACTCCTTTTTTGCGTAATTTTCCTCATCATACATCTATTAATATTTGTCTGAAAACCTACAAGTATGATAATTTTTGCAAATTCAATAGCTCTAAGATTGTTTATAAATTTGATCAAAACAACTTATCTCACATGAATGATTGTTTTCATAATATTGATTGGTCAAATAAATTTTTGGGCAAAAATATATCTGAAAAATCACATATTTTTAAGACTATTATGAACAATGTTCTGGAGGATTGTGTTCCTATGCATCGCAGTAAAGTAAACTCTCACCCAGTTTGGTATAATTATAGATTATTGAAATTAAAAAATGCTAAGAATGCTGCATTTAAAAAGTATAGGAAATCTAGTTCAATTGATGACTATACTGTTTTTTCACGTCTCAGAAAAGAGTATGTATTTCTGTCTAAATTTCTCTATTCTAAATATATTTTCTCTGTTGAAAGTAACTTAAAGAGCAATCCTGCATCCTTTTGGAATTTTATTAATTCAAAGCGAAATAGTACAGGCCTTCCAACAATGATGTGCCTTGATAGCAATCAATCTACTGATCCAAATGCAATTGTAGATTTATTTGGAGATTTTTTTCAAAGTATATACAATTCTTCTGGTTCTCGTATTATTAATGACAACTATATTTGTGCTCTTCCCTCTGTGTTTGATTGCTCCTGTTTCTCATTTAACTTATATGAAGTTGAAGCTGCTTTAAGAAAAGTGAAGCCCAAGAGAAAGCCAGACATTTTAGGTTTTTTCCCAATTGTTCTTCGTCATTGTGCTAGCTCGCTTTGCGTTCCCTTGTTAGAGTTGTTTAATCAATCCTTATCTGAAGGAATTTTTCTTGATGAATGGAAGGTATCAATTATTGACCCAGTTTTTAAATCTGGTTCAAAGCATCTTGTGTCTAATTATAGACCGATTACTAAACTCTCGGTTCTACCTAAAATTTTAGATAGCCTTGTACAAGACAAGTTTACGTTCGTAATAAAACAACAGGTCAGTAAATACCAACATGGTTTTTACAAGGGAAGGTCAACGACTTCAAATTTAGTTGAATTCTCAAATTTTTGTATCAACTCTCTGGAAAGTCGCAAGCAAGTTCACGTGATTTACACTGACTTTGTAAAAGCGTTCAGTAGAGTTAATTTATTTATTCTTTTAGAAAAGCTACAGGCTTATGGATTTCATGGTCCTTTGCTTCAATGGTTTGGATCTTATTTATTTGGAAGGAAACAATATGTTGCAATAGGAGACTTTTATTCTAAGGAAATACAGGTGACCTCTGGAGTTCCTGAAGGAAGCCATTTAGGTCCTTCGTTATTTTTAATGTTTATAAATGATCTACCGGCTCTTTTGACGAGTTCGTGCTGTCTCATGTATGCCGATGATATCAAAATTTTCAAGAGTATTTCGAATATAAGTGACTGTTTGCTGTTACAAAACGATTTGAATATTTTTCTTGAGTGGTGTGAATCTAATGATCTTTTGTTGAACATTGACAAGTGTGCCTGTATGAATTTCAACAGGACACATCTTGACATTATTCCAAACTACTCAGTAAATGGTAGTCAGCTTAAATTTGTTGAGGTATTTAAGGATCTAGGTGTTATCTTTGATGTAAAGCTTACATTCAACTTACACGTTAATAGTATTGTCTCAAAGGCCAATTCACTGCTTGGTTTTGTCAAAAGGAATTCCTCTGACTTCAAAGATCCTTATACTATAAAATCTTTATATTGTAGTATTGTTCGTCCCATTTTGGAGTATGGTTGTGTTGTTTGGGGTTCTACTACCATTTCTAATAAAAATCGAATCGAAAGTGTTCAGAAGAAATTTTTGAGATATGCCCTGAGAAACTTCTTCGATATCAATGATAATGGTACCCATCACTCTTATCATTCAAAATGTCTCTTATTGGGAATTCAAACTCTTGAAACGAGAAGAAATATGTATAGCATTATGTTTATTCGAGATATATTATGTTCGACAATTGAAAGTGAGATTCTGCTTAACTGCTTGAATTTGTACGCTCCGTCAGTGTCTTTGCGAGCGAGACCACTGTTGTCAATAAATTCACACCTAACATTATATGGCCAACGTGAGCCCATATCTGCAAGTTGTAAGTTATTTAATTTGTATTATTCTAATTTAGATATATCTTTGCCCAGAAATATATTTAAAAATAATTTGTTTTCTTTGCTTAACTAGTTAATTGCAAACCAAATCACCTATCATTGAATGATTGTTTTTATCATACTACAATGTAGTATTATACTTTAAGATATTAAGTTATGTGAATTAATTTTTATTATTTTATTCGAAATCTGTGGAATATGTATTCGTAGATTGAAATAAATAAACTAAACTAAACTAAACTAAAATCGATGAGACAACGGACATATCGAGTAACAACAAATGCCTTGTCATTGTTACTCGTTTTTACAATGTTACGAAAAATATCATTTTTCAATTTGAGGCAAATTTTTTATTTTCACACCCCAAATTGATTCTCTCTTGGGCAAACATTTTTTCCGCTCGCTACGCTTTGCGCGAATGACGATTTTTTTTTTTTTTTTAGTTTTAATTTTATATCTAGTAAATAAATTAAAATCTTTTCTTGCAAATTCATAATGTTTTCTATAGATGAACTCATCTTAAATTTCACAGCAAGAAAACATATATGTACATATGTAAATAATTGTATCTTGAATAATTGTTTTATAAAAATGATATTTTAATTCCAGGTTTTTCCTTTTATCTATGTGCTTATGAATAATAAATCAGAACAAGCATATATACACTTGTTTAAATATATAGATGCAAATATTTTCAAGTTCGAACCTAATTCCTTTGTTACTGATTATGAAAAAGCATTAAGAAACAGTCTTCAAACCGTATTTCAAGGACTTACGTGCAGCACTTGTTGGTTCCATTATTGCCAGGCTGTACGAAGAAAAGCATCGAAAATACCACAGCTTCTGACCTCTTTGCACCAGAATAAGGAAGCGAACCGATTGTTTCGAAAATTTTTGATACTTCCCTTAATGAAACCGGGAGATATTAAATTAGCTTTCGACATTATTTATTCACAAGCAAATAGTGTGAAGTTTCAAAAAAATGGTGATAGCATTTTTAAAGAGTTTTTGGTTTACTTTAAGAGGCAGTGGATGGATAAGGTATTTTTAATTATACTTAAATCATAAATGAGCACACATATCTTAATATATTAATTAATTTGTAGGAAACTCCATCAGCATTTTCTGTATTTGGTACACTTATGAGAACCACAAGTGCACTTGAAGGCTACAATAGTCGTTTAAGTGGAAAACTGGCCAAACGTGGAAATTTTTTTAAATTTCTTGATGTCTTGCTTGAAGAGGATCGTGTTAAATCAAGGGACTTTGTTATGTCCCTGGATGGAACGTTCGATATTTTCCAGCCGCCCAAAAAAAGATTCAAGGAAAAAAATGATAAAATTGAAGATGCCTTGAAGAAGCTTGACAAAAAAATAATTTCCATTAATGACTTCTTAACCCAAATGACCAATTCCAATAACAGCCTTCTTGCTGAAGAAGTAATTCAAATGAATCAATCGTCGGGAAGAGAAAGTGATGATGAAAATTCCGATTGTTTTGAAGGAGGAACCCTAGAAGCTGATGCCACTCCTGTTTTATGTGTTATCTGTTGTGAAAATCCTCGTACAATCCTTTTGGAGCCATGTAATCATTTTAAATTGTGTTTAGAATGCTTTACAAAACTCTCAGAGAACTATATAAAAAAAAAACAACGCTATTCTTTGCCCAATTTGCAGAAGAATTGTAGAAAACAGCAAAACTGTTTATTGTTGACATTTGTATGCTTTAATTATGTGAATATATGAATATATTTTTTGTTAAAATTCTTTTTTATGTATGATATGTTTTGAATAAACACTTTGCGTTATTTGGAAATCTTTTTTACTATTATATTTAATTTATAATTTTCAATGTATCTACTTTTTTCAGGTAAAAGAATGTTTTGAAAGTGTCATTTGGCCATAATGGCCAAACGACGATTTAGAAAAGTGACAAATGGCCATATCTTCGAATATGGCCATATGACACTTTCACAATGTGTCATATGGCCATATTCGAACATATGGCCATATGACACATGGCCATATGACACGGCACCATAATAAACTAATCGGACTTAAAATATTGGAAACCACTGTACTGTTAAACTGTTACTAGTGATATTCATGCAACGATATAACCCTTCTTCTAAAACAAATAGGCAAACCCTTGTGATTGCATAAATACTCGTTACATGAATAATATCTTCGGAAAAATAAAAGTAGGTATGTACTTACAAACGTGTGCTAGGACCAGCAGCATCTTGATTATCAGTTTCTTTGGTTTCTTCTGTTGGGCGTTTTTTGTTTTGTGTTTCACTATTTATGAATGAATAGAAAGGAAAGAAACTACTTTCTCAAAAAGAGAAAACATATGCACTGAATTCTATTTACCCATTTCTTGTTTTAATTAAAAATTTATCCATCTTGCTTGTACTGCTTTGAACCAATAATGTAAATATTGTAAATCGTTGTCAAGTCCTAAGGCCAATTTAATAGCCTATAGCCATAAGCCGAAGCTGATATCTAAGGTGAGAGGTGTTCGAAAAATGATTGCATTCAGTGCTTGGACTGAAAATTAATATACAGGGTGATTTGCATAAGGTGTGACAAAAAGATAGGGTGTGTAGGTTGGACTTAGACAAGCAAAAAATCGTATGGGAGGGGGGGGGGTCCATTTTCCCCCGTTTAGGCGGGAGGGGCAATTTAAGAAAAAACTCACTAAAAACGAAAAAAAAATAACGGTAATAGCTACAGAGTCGTGTTATAGCATTTTGAAAAGCCAAATACCTATACATTAATTTAAATTTAAAAAAAAGTTGTTTAAATGAATAGTTTTTGAAATATGAATTTTCAAAGTTAAAATTTAAAAAAAAAACATAATTTTTTTTTTGAAACCATTTTTTTCAAAATTTTACGATATTAAGTAGTATTTTTCTGGCTTATTTTCAATGCTCTTGTTTATTTTTGATCAAACACAAAAAACCGGATGTCAAAATAACCTGCAGTTTTTGAGAAAACCAAAAATTACAAAAACTACTTTTTAAAATTTTTTTTTTTTAAAGTTTTTTTTTCGTTATTGGATTCTTAAGTGAATTTACGAAGTAAAGGATGAATTTTCTCATTACTTTTTTTCACTTAAGAATCACTTAAGAATCCAATAACGAAAAAAAAAGTTTAAAAAGTCGTTTTTGTAATTTTTGGTTTTCTCAAAAACTACAGGTTATTTTGACATCCGGTTTTTGGTGTTTGATCAAAAATAAATAAAAACATTGAAAATAAGCCAGAAAAACACTACTTAATTACGTAAGATTTTGAAAGAAAATAGTTTGAAAAAAAAAATTATATTTTTTTTCAAAATTTTGACTTTGAAAATTAATATTTTAAAAGCTATTCATTTGAACAACTTATTTTTAAATTTAAATTAATGTTTAAGTTTTTGCCTTTTCAAAATGCTATAGCACGACTCTGTATGTATTACCGTTACTTTTAAATAATTTCTTTTCCGTTTTTAGTGATTTTTTTCTTAAATTGCCCCTCCCGCCTAAACGGGGGAAAATGGACCTCCCCCCCTCCCATACGATTTTTTGCTTGTCTATGTCCAACCTACACACCCTATCTTTTTGTCACACCTTATGCAAATCACCCTGTATAATCAACAGGTGGCGCTGAAACTTCCCTAAAGATTCATCTACTTTTCTTTGTCATATGCAATGCGGTCTGAAATTCTCATGTGCAAGAGAATTTATTGAACTGAAATCGTAAGTTCTGTAGATTTCATTTAAGGGCAGTAGATCTCTTTTAGGAAAAAATGCAGTAGATCTAATGCAATTGCAGTAAAGTCACAACCCTGGTTATGACCCTTAGGCCGGCCACTGACTACACAATAAAACTGCGCAAATTGGAGTTTGCGCAGTTCATTTGTGTTGTGAATGGGGTTGTTTGTGCAGTTAACTGTGTAAAAATCAAAACTATTTGATTTTTGCTCAAGTCAGTTTGCGCAGTTATATTGTGTAGTCAGTTGCCGGCCTTAGATCCGCTGCTCGCTGCCACCAGCCACCACCACCTCAAATGCTGCCTTCCTGACGATTCGTTCTCTTACCCTTGGCATGCATAGTTCGAAAAAGTAATTCGGATCTGTGTAGAATGCAAACATATCTTTACACACACATTCAATTTGCCCAAAATCGTGGTGGCATGTGAATGGGCGCGTTCATCACAAGCTAGATTTTCAGATTAACTAACTTTTCTCGGCCTCTGATTAGTAGTTAAGTTTTTCAGTTGACAAGTCATCAGCTGTTTGTTTGTACCGATTCAGTTTTTCAGTCAGGAAAATCCAACCAAACAAGGCTGAAAATCTAGATTCAGTTTACTAAGCTGTCAGATACGATAAGTGACATCAAAAAATTATACTTGCCAAGTGATGGTGATTTTGTTGTGCGTGATTTTTGTTGAAAAAATACAATTAACTAATTCTAAATCCATTACTGATTGTTTTTTACGCTTATGAAATGTTTATCGCAGTAAAGTCATCAAGTAAATGAATTTTTTTACATATGCAAATCAAAATCGTCGCACCTGACATATCTTGTTATATTACCGTCCAACGCAAAACTGAATAAATTTTTCAGTTAATCTTAAAATCAGAATTGCAATGAACGCACCCAATATTTTTCGAAATTGAAGTTGGAATGTGTTAAATAAAAAAAGTGACAACTTCACAGAATAAGCTGTTGCAACAAATGTCTTTTTTCTGTTTTCACTTGGCGGTCGCTGTTGGCTTTTTTAATGTTTTGTTTCTTCGTTTAATATTAAAATAACCAATAAATTATATTTTTATAGTTGTGCTCTGTTCAGCTTTATTGATTAAAAACTAAATGGCCAATTTTGATATGGTAAGAACAAAAAATTTCAAAAAAGTATTAAATTCTTAGTAAAACTTTTCTTATTTTAGAAAACAAAAAAATGAATAGGAAACAAGAAAAAAACAAAAAAAAGTTTGGGGTCCGGACACAGAGGTTTCTCTATAAAGTATGGAGGGAGAAAATTAAACAGCAGAGATGAACGTGGCAAATTACATGGATTTCATGCCGTCATAAATCCATGTCAAAATAAACAATATGACGGCAAAATACAAACAAGTTTCGTTGTTTAATTTATAGAAACAAGTAATATAATCGTTGTTTTATGTAGAAAATAAAAAGCAGTTTTCCTTCTTTTTATTTACAGATTCTTTTCAAGTGCAAATATTAGAGGATGAAGGTTTGTACATAAATCTAAATTTTTTTAATGTTAAAAAAAAACTTAGGTTATTTAGTTTCAATTGTTTATCAACCGAAAGGGAGGAGTTATCCTTCCCGCGTCAAACAAAATAATACGTATACCAGCGCTCGGTCTTTGGGACCGAGACTTATTAGAATGTAGTTTCCCTTCTAATTTGAATATTTTCATGGAATTTGTTTTGATCAGTAGAATGATATATTAGGGGTTTTTCTTTTTTAGTTCCGAACAGAAAAGTGATACGTCAAAAACGTAAGAGAAGAGTATTTCTTTTTCAATTCAGCAACATCTGAACGCTCAAAATGCTTTTCTTTTTTATTCAGAACACTACGCGAGCGCACTCTACGTGCTCGAAATAAAATGACGGGGCATCTAGAGCAAGAGTCTGAGCGCAGCTCACTGAACACGCTCAGTTCAGAACACGTTCACGCTGTTCGTTCTCAGTTCAGTTCACTGTTCGGAACTAAAAAAGAAAAACCCCTATTGTTACCACATTAAAATAAGGGATGATACAATTCACGAAGCTACCATAAGGCACAATCCAATCGCACCGCTACTAGGTAATATATGTATTTACGAAAAAGTTATTTTTTCGGTCTCACAGACCAATGCGTGGGTAATATGTATGGCTGTTGAAGTTTACGTTTGAAAGAGAAAAGGTTTATTTCTAATTTCAAATCACTTGAAAAAATTTAGCCTTAATACATCAAAGAGCTCATAGTGTTACTTCTGTTGCTTCGCATCGGTCTGATGTCCTGATTGTTGCTCAGGTTGTACCTACGGCTGAAACTCTGCTACTGTTGTAATACTGCTCTCAAAGTATGGTGAGAGTAATGCGTTTTTCGTTTTAAATATAAATAAAATACCTGATCCGCAATGAAATAAATTATAAGGACAAATTTCTAAAACGTTATAATATATGTATATTTCATCGATCAAGACAAAAGGAATGGACTGTATAGTATTAGCACAATTAAACGTTCTCAATGGTGGTTGCTGGCAAACTGAAAATATCGAGAGCTAAGCAAATGCCCTCGATGCTACAAAAGAATTTAGGCAATCACCTCTTATGTATAAAAAATTTACATTGCATTGAAAGCATAGGTCTATGCAAACTCTATGCACTAAGTGTTGCCTGAGAATAACAAGTGGATTAAGATAACGATTTACACAGATAAGCTTGAACAACCAACCATGGATTAAGATGCTAGAAAAATACATAGGGTATTTTACGATATGTTTGGCAAGTGAAATTAATTAACATTAGGTATTGACAAAATAATTATCATTTATAAATTAGATCAAAATGTGCAAAAAAAACAAGAAAAAATACATTTCTAAACACGCCGCCCCCCCTGAAGGAATTTCAGGAAAATGGTAGCACAGCCAGTTTTGTTATTGGGCGTTTGAAAATGCCATTTTTGGTGCGAACCGACACCACTCGTACTAGATTGTCCCCTCCTGGATGAAGAGTTTCAATTCTCCCTAAAGCCCATCTGGATGGAGGCATATTGAGCTCCTTTACGACCACCAGGTCACCAATTTTCATATTCCTTGTCTCCTTTTTCCATTTGGGACGTTGTTGTAGTGAGGTCAGGTATTCAGAGTGCCATCTACGCCAGAACCCCTGCAACATATTTTGAATGAGTTGCCACCTTCCAAGTCTATTAAGTGGGACATCTAGACAGTTTGGCTCCGGTATTGCGGTATATGGTCTACCTATAAGGAAATGAGATGGTGTTAGAGGGTTCAAATCTGTATCAGAAATAGCACAAAGAGGCCTAGAATTTAATATCGCTTCAATTTGAGAAAGCAAGGTGGAAATTTCCTCAAAGGTCAAAATGTTATTCCCTAATACTCGTCGAAGGTGCTGTTTAACACTATTAACCCCCGCCTCCCAAAGACCACCAAAATGTGGGCTATGTGGAGGAACAAACTCCCATCTGATACCTTCAGCTGCCAATGTTGCTGACACCAATTGGGTGTGTTTCTCGGAGCGTACCAATTCAATCCATTCACACAGAGTTCTCGCAGCTCCTTGGAAATTGGTGCCATTGTCGGAGTAGATGACGCTACATTTTCCTCTTCTAGCAATAAATCGCCTTAACGCGGCTAAAAAGGCATCCGTGGTTAGGTCACTGACGACTTCCAAGTGTAAAGCCTTTGTCGCCATACAAACAAATAATGCAAAATAGCCTTTCACATACTTTGGATCTCTTCCTTTTGCGAGTCGAAGTGTTATTGGTCCAGCATAGTCACATCCTGTTCGGTCAAAGGCAAAAGATGGTGAGAGTCTTGAAGACGGCAAATTCCCCATGAGTTGTTCAGACGTAGCCTGACGTTGTCGAAAACATCGCATGCAGTCGTGAACAATTTTCCTTATGTGGTTTCTGTTTCCAAAAATCCAAAACTCCTGTCGCACTAAAGAAAAAAGTTCTGATACACCTGCATGAAGGAATTTAGTATGAGCATCCTGTAAAATCCACAGAGAAGCCGGGTGACCTTTCGGCAATATTATGGGGTGTTTCTGACTGAAGGAAACATTAACTGCATTGGAAATTCTGCCCCCAACTCGAAGCAGCCCAACAGCATCCAGAAACGGTGATAAAGATGACAATTTAGATTGGCTAGAGACACAATTTTTTGTTTTCAAGGATTGTATCTCCTCGGAGAACTCTTCTTGAGCCCATAGAAGACACTTCTGCTTGGCGTAAAGCAATTCAGTAGACCGCAAGAAACCTTTCACTCGTTCTTCTGGGGAAAGCTTACCATTCTTCGCACGGCGAACAAAAACAGCTACAATTCGAATGACTTTGAACCAGGAAGAGACTCGTTTCCCTAGTCTGTCAAAAAGTCCTTCTTAAGCACACAATAAATTGGCAGTAACAATTTGTTTTCTTTCTTCAGGCACTTCCTTTAGTTGCATTCCGTCAGCCAAGAATCGTAACTCATGGCAAGCCAAACTGGGCCTTTCCACCAAATATCGAGTTTGAACAACTTGCTGGGCTCAACTCCTCTCGACGCGCAATCAGCTGGATTTTCCTCTGAGCGAATATAGCTCCATTCGGAACAAGGAAGAGCATCAAGAATTTTAGCCGTACGATTAGCAATAAAAGTGTTCCATCGACGAGGAGGAGAAGAAAGCCAAGCTAACACAATTTGAGAGTCACAAAAAACAAAGGTTTGGGAGGGCTTGATATCCAAAGAAGCGCGAACCAACTTTACCAAACGACTCAACAGCAGCGCCCCACAAAGTTCAAGGCGGGGAATTGTCAACTGCTTGACAGGTGCAACGCGGGTTTTAGCAGCAGCAAGTTGAACCTCGATTTCTCCATCTTCTGACATGCTGCGGACGTAAACTACGGCAGAATACGCCTTCTCAGATGCATCTGAAAACCCTATCAACTCAAAATTCTTCGAATTCAAAGTAAACCTTCTCAAAATTTCAACCTTTTAAAATAGAGCAAATCTCTTCGGTAGGTAGTCCATTTGTCAGCTATTTCACTTGTCAGTGGATCATCCCATCCGATTTTAGTTGTATGCATCCATAACTCCTGGAACAGCATTTTGAATAAAATGGTGGCAGGAGCCAGCAAACCTAAAGGGTCAAAAATCTTAGAAATTTCTGACAACAGCGTTCGCTTTGTTGGTGACAATGGAGATTTTTTCTCTAACGAAATTTTGAAGGTAAAAATATCACGGTGAGGGTTCCAAATTAGTCCGAGGATCTTTGTGCAGTTGTCAGTGCAATCCAAATCAAGAGAAAATGTTGGCTCAGCATCCAACCCCTCCAAAGTCGACCAACAATTAGAACTCCATTTGCTTAACTGCAAGCCCCCGAGGGACAACAACTCGATCAACTCCGCCTTTAATTTCAAGATACCTGTTACAGAATCCGAACCTGTTAAGATATCATCAACATAAAAATCGTGCAATATAGAGTTTGATGCAATAGGGAACTTATCCGCGTAATCTAGGGCAAGTTGTTTCAGAACTCGCATTGACAGAAATGGAGCAGGAGAAGTTCCGTAAGTAACGGTAAACAGCCGATAGTGTCCAATGGGTTCATCGGGACTTTCTCGCCACACAATACGTTAATAGTCACGATGTTTCTTATTCACCCAAATTTGCCGAAACATCTTGATAATATCGGCACAGAAAACATATCTATGGGCTCTAAACCGCAAACAAACATTTATCAAATTACGCTGGAGTGGAGGACCTATATGTAATGTATCATTCAAACTGGTACCATTTCCATCCTTATGAGAACCGTCAAAAACAATCCTTAATTTGTTGGTTATGACAGCGTGATAAGGCAAATAGTAGATCTTACCAGAAGTCGGTTCAACCTCTCCTTCCGGAATAAGCTCCATATGTCCTAAGTCCTTGTATTCCTTCATAAAACGACAGTAGTCCAAACGAAGATTCTCCTGACGAGCGAAGCGACGTTCCATAGCAAACAATCTGGACAATGCTCCAGAGAGAGTGTTGCTAAAAGCTACATCATTTTGCCGAAAAGGCAACTCCACTACATATTTTCCATCAGGTGAGCGAGAGAAGCCTTTACAAAATAGAGTTTCCGCATAATCACCAGAATCCAACGAATACGTATTATCAGGAATCTCTTCAATTTCCCAAAACGATTTTAGAAGAGCATCAACATCCTGCACGATTCCTACAGGTAGGGAAACAATTTCCTTTATTGGGTTCTTACCCGTTATTACCCACCCAAAAATCGTATTATGAGCGATCAAGTTACCGCTTTTATCAGAGTGCCGGCCATCACGCAAAATACTCCAGGCCTTGTCCGATCCTAGCAACACATCAATAGGACCTGGAACGTTAAAGCCTGGGTCGGCCAATCTCAAATCATCCAACATTAACGATTTATCAAATTCAAGAGGCAAAAATGGAGTTTTCGAAGTTATTTGATTCAGAATGAATGCTTCAACCTGCAATTCATTTGAATCAAAACAAGATTCAAGATTAAGGGTTACGGCACCTTTTGTAACACCAGCTTCCAGCGAAGATATTCCAGAAATAGCAACCCGAGCGTGGCGACGACGAAGTTGCAACCTTTTCGCCAATCCTTCAGTTATAAAGGACGCTTGAGAACCTGTATCGAGCAAGACGCGACAGGGGTGTTTGTTACCAAAAACATCTGAAACCATAACAACGACTGTAGGCAGTATACCAGAGGGACGGGTTTCGTTTTGACTATGGATGCTAACAATTGATTCCGACGAAGCTTGGGAGGTCGTGGGCATTTCTGTAATCAAATTATTAGCTTCAATAAGCGGCGATGGTGGATCTAAATGCACAAGTACATGATGGCGAATACTACAATTGGGGCAACTTGTTTTTGAACGGCATCTCGACGACGAATGATTGCTTCCTAAGCAATTGTAGCAAAGTTTTTGATCCCGAGCATAACTACGACGCGAAATAACAGACAAAGCAAGAAACTGGGGACATTGGGGCAAATTATGATTTTGTTTGCACAAGGGACATATCAAATTTGAGACGGCAAAGCTTTTTATATTGTTCGAAGAACTACCCGAACGCGTTGATTGTTTATTTTCACGAAACCTTGATTCATTCGTTTTATCTGAGCATGCTTCTAGAGCATCGCATCTTTTTTCCAAAAAGTCAATTAGTTCTTGAACGGTAGTTTTTTTCAGAATTGTTATTATGAAGAGCCCAAGCCTTACGCGTGTCTGAGTCCGTTTTACTAAGCATTAAATAAATCAGCCAAGGATCTCTGCTTTCACTTTCAAGAGCCTTCAAGCCACGAATAACCTCGTCTGATTTATCCGCTTACCGACGCAGGTGTCCGCTATCCGCGACTGCCACCGTTGGCATCTTCATAAAAGCTTCAATATGCGCGTTTATAATATATAACGGCTTATTATAACGGCGTTCGAGTTTTTGCCACGCTTGCTCGTAATTGCAATCCGCTATTTCGATACCGATTAAAAGTTTTGCGGCTTCACCAGTCAAAAACGATTTTAAATAGCGCATTTTATGAGCACCCGAAAGGTTTTTCTTACAGCCTATGCTTCCTAGGAACATGTCTCGAAACTCAGGCCATTCGCGGTAATCTCCCCCAAAAGGAGTTATCTTAAACTTAGGTAGGTAATTCAATTTCACTAGAAGTCTTCAACTGAGTTTTAAGAAGAGTTTCTAACAAGGCGGCTTGTTGGTTAAGATGTTCATCCGAAGAATCATCACTAGCTTGAGCACGCGGCGGAACCGGAGGAGGAATTGAAGGAGTGTTCTTTCGAATCGTTTTAAGAAACGCACTTTTCGCATCTAGATATTTTTTCTCCGTAGCTTCAAAATCAATTTCGGGATCACCATATCCCTCTTCCTCAGCATATTTAAAAAGCTCATTTTGATTAACGCAAAAATCCCTCCACGTTTCTTCTAACCGTTCTAACCTAGTTTCTAAATTGTCTATGTCCTCATCGGCTACTTCTAATATATACGTATGTGCACGCGTTATCGAACCCTTTAAATGTCCACGCGCTTGCCTTAGGGTATTCATGACTATTGCAGTTCTTGGTAGAACCCGAACACGTGAGCGCAACAAATATTAAAAAAACTTCTTTCACAAATTCCAGACGCTTCAAATCACAAGATTTCCTTCCAAAAGCGCAGCTAGTTAACCGCACCTCAACACAGCACTTCAAAGCCTAGCGAACATCAAACCAGCAATACAGCAAACTCACCAAACACAGCAAATAATTTTATTATAGATTGATACAATTTTACCCAAAGTATTTGCAGGTCCAATAGTCCAGCAGAACAGCCAACCACCATGTAAATTGAAAGCACTTTAATTTACAAAAAATATCCGGCTTTACGCAAGGACCAACTTTGATCCGCAATGAAATAAATTATAAGGACAAATTTCTAAAACGTTATAATATATGTATATTTCATCGATCAAGACAAAAGGAATGGACTGTATAGTATTAGCACAATTAAACGTTCTCAATGGTGGTTGCTGGCAAACTGAAAATATCGAGAGCTAAGCAAATGCCCTCGATGCTACAAAAGAATTTAGGCAATCACCTCTTATGTATAAAAAATTTACATTGCATTGAAAGCATAGGTCTATGCAAACTCTATGCACTAAGTGTTGCCTGAGAATAAGATTTAATTAAGATAACGATTAAGATAACGATTTACACAGATAAGCTTGAACAACCAACCATGGATTAAGATGCTAGAAAAATACATAGGGTATTTTACGATATGTTTGGCAAGTGAAATTAATTAACATTAGGTATTGACAAAATAATTATCATTTATAAATTAGATCAAAATGTGCAAAAAAAACAAGAAAAAATACATTTCTAAACAATACCATTGCATTAAATGTTATTTTTTGTTCCAGGTTCATCCATTTAACCGCATCCAACATTTGCCTTACTGCTGTGTATCCATTGCACTTAAAAATAGTTCGCATTGCTTTGTTCTGTAATACTTGCAATCGCTGTCTTATGTAGTTTTAGGTATGACACCCGAACGAAATCGTATCATGTCAATAAAATGTCCATGGCGTAATGGTTACTTTAACAATCAGTGGTAACACTGGTTCTTGTGTGTTTAGTTTGTGTTCTAATCGCGTCTTATTTATTTTCATTTATCTTGTGTAGTCTGATAATTTTAATTATAAACTGCAAGTTAAATAAGTGTTTAGAGTTCGTATCTTTGTTTAAAGTGTTAATTTTCATTGTAAACTAATCTAAATTCTGTGTATTTACAAGTTTTCTTGCTTAGCTTAATTGTGTAGTGATTGGTAAGAAAAAGTTTTTTTACCCGTTCCCAATAATTGAGTGAAATTTGAGTTGTTTTCATTTTAATATTTGTCTCTCCCTTTAACTTCTTTGAATTCCTAATCTATCCTTTCTCCTCAATTTCCTTCATTAACTATATTTCATTTGTATAACTCTGAGAGCCTTTTATTATCGTCTGCTTGGTGCAGTTGGTAAAAGCGTTAATTCTTTTTGAATACTCACTAAGTAAACCATTCTAGGTTCAACTCCCAGTCGTTCCTAAAAATTTTTTTTTTTAATATTTTTCAATTTTTTTTATTATACTATCAATTACTTTTTTATTGGCTAATTATGGATTGTGCAGCAGTTAAATGTCTGGATAGTTCCAACTCACCTGTTTTTGTATGCTATGGTGTATGTGGTAATGCATTTCATGCAAAATGTATTGGGGCGAACAATGCGCTTTTAGATAAATTGAATGCTTTTAAAAATGCATGTTGGTATTGTGATGATTGTTAAAAAATATCTCTCTCCCACTTAGCTATCAAAATGGGCACGTTCAAGCTAGATATTGAAAAGCTGTCAAAAGGTTTTGACCAGCTCTACAAAATTTTCAATAAATCAGTTTTGAACTTAGAATCATTTTCCTCTCCCTGTAGCTCTGTTGACATGTCTACATCTACAGAGGACTTAGAAATTCCAATTTCCAAAAAAAACTCTTGTCTTGAAGGATGTTAATACTCAGTCTTCGTCTTCGGGAACTAAAAGCTCTGTCACGCTTCCAAATACGGGCACTAAAAGAAACCGTGAAGGAACAGTAGCTAGCAAAAACTTGAGCTCTCCTTCAAAGCGAAAGACATTGAGAAGCAACTCCGTCAAAGTTAATAGTCTTTCTGTCCCGATGGAACCAGTGGTTGAAGTAGTGGACCTCGAAAATAGATCGTTATCAAATAATCTCAATTCTGAACCACAGTCTGGTACATCTTTCACACCAATAGAGACGGTTCCAAAACCGAAATTAATTTTTGTGTCTCGACTTAAGCCAGATCTTAATGCAAACGATGTTTTGCATTATCTCGTTTCTAAGAAATTGATTCCTGATGAAAATTTTATTAAGTGCAGTAAGATAAGCAAAACTGATAGCTTTGTGTCTTCGTTCAAATTGCTTGTCCCGCCCTCGTCTTTCGAGTCTATTTGTGACAGTAACTCTTGGCCTGGTGGTGCTCTTGTTAAAGAATTTTCCATCAACAGGAGAGTTAAAAACAAATTGGTTACCAATACTGCTCCAAAAAACTAATTAGATTTTCCCTCTTTTATCAAAACGTAAGAGGTCTTCGCAGTAAAACTGCTGATTTATATGTTAACTCCCACGTTTTCAAACATGACGTGTTTGTTTTGACTGAAACTTGGCTAAGTCCAAGTTTCTTGAATTCCGAAATCTTGAGCCCTGAGTTCTCGGTCTACCGTAAAGATCGGCACATAGACAGACCAGATGAGGTCGGTGGTGGTGTTTTGATTTCGGTCAGGAACACATATATGTCGTCTCGTATACTCTTTCCGTTTGAACTGACTATTGATGTTGTTTGTGTGAAAGTCTGTACACTGTCTAAAAATATTTTTATCGTTAACGTTTACATTGTTCCAAAAAGTTCAGCCTCTGCTTATGCTGAACTGTCGTTAATTTTGGATCATATTTTTGAATTGTCGGACCTAGAAAGCCAAATTCTGTTACTAGGTGACTTTAATTTACCATATGTCCAATGGTTACCCTCTGACGATGGATCATTCCAAAAACCATCTCTAACTTCACCGCAGCGTGAGCTTTCTTGTTTAGATAATGTTATATCTACTGACTTACAGCAAGTAAGCTGTATTAGAAATTTCCAAAATCGTATGTTAGACCTTGTTTTCTCTTCCGAAGCTATTAGCACGGTTGTTCTTCAATCTAATTCAGGCATTACTAGAATTGATGATCTTCATCCCCCTTTAGATATTTTTGTTGAACTAAGCAACGTTTCTCACGTTATTAATAATTCAAATGACTGTTTATATACTTTTGACTTTCGAAAAGCGAATTTCGATTTGCTCTCGAATGAATTAAGCAGGGCTGGTATTGAAAATATATCAACCCTTACAAATATTGACGAAGCAGTCGCTTGCTTTTACTCCGTTTTAGAAAATTGCATGGAAAAAACCATTCCCAAAAAGACGCTCAGAAATGCTAGTTTTTGTCAACCGTGGTTTACCAAGGAACTAAAGGCTCTGAGGAATAAAAGAAACAAGGCTTGGAAGACCTATTTAATTACTCTTTCTCCAACTGACCACCAAATATTTATAAGTTTTTTTAAAGACTTCAAAACGCTTTCTCAGAATCTGTACTCTAGCTACGTCACCCAAATGGGCTGTTCTCTGAAAAACGATCCAAAAAGCTTTTGGTCCTTTGTAAATTCTAAAAAAAAATCAGACGGCTATCCAGCCAACTTTATTTATAACGCCATTTCTTTAAAAAATACTCCCGACATTTGCAATGCCTTTGCAGACCTCTCTTTTTGTAATACAAATCTAGAAATTGATGGAAAATACTTTGAATATTTAACTCACTGCTCGCAAGTTAATTTTAATAGTATCCCTATTCAAAGAGACATAATTACCTACTACCTCTCTTCTCTCAAAGATGACGTTTCTTCTGGTCCGGACAGGATTCCGCCAATTGTTTTAAAGAAGTGTTCCTCACGATTATCCTTTCCACTTGAACATCTTTTCAAGCTTTCATTAAAATCTGGAATATTCCCCACTCTATGGAAAAAATCTTTTATCATACCTGTTTTCAAAAAGGGTGAAAAATCCGATATAAAAAACTACAGACCTATTTCAAAGCTCTCATGTATACCTAAGGTATTTGAACAAGTAGTCTGCGAAAGCGTTTCCTTTTTTTCAAGGAATGTTGTCTGCCACCAGCAGCACGGATTTATGCAAAGAAGATCGACGGCTACCAACCTTCTTTCCTTTCATCATAAGTGTTCCAATGCTCTTGAATGTGGGAACGAGCTTGATTGCATTAACACTGACTTCTCTAAGGCGTTTGACCAACTGTCTCATAACATCATACTTTATAAACTAAAAGCTTTTGGATTTCCTACAGTATTTATTGCTTGGATAAACTCCTACTTAAAAAATAGAACTTATGAAGTCAAATTTCGTAACATTTTGTCAAAACCTTTCAATGCTATGTCTGGCGTGCCACAAGGTAGTCATCTTGGGCCCTTGCTTTTCATTATTGCTATAAATGATGTAATTTCTTGCATCTCCTATAGCGACATTTTAATCTTTGCTGATGATATGAAGATTTTAAAAATCATCAAAAATGCTTCAGATCGCGACTTCTTACAAAAAGATATTGATAGTTTTGTTGTATGGTGTTCAATGAACGGACTAACTTTAAACACTTCCAAGTGCCAAAGTATGACTTTTTCCCGCAAAAGATCTCCTAGCATTGGAGAATATTCAATATCGCAACAATCTTTATCACAAGTTTCTAGATTCCGTGACCTCGGTGTTCTTTTTAGTACCAACCTCGAATTTAATGAACATATCAACCTCATTATTAACAAAGCTAATTCAATGCTTGGCTTTATTAAGCGATGGGCAAAGGAGTTTAATGAACCTTATGTCACCCTCTCTTTATACAACTGTTATGTTCGTCCCCATCTAGAGTATGCTTCTCAGGTGTGGTCACCATTTTATGATATTCATAAATCACGAATCGAAGTAATACAGCACAGATTCATACGCTTCGCTCTCAAAGGTCTTCCTTGGCAAGATCCTTTCAATCTCCCTCCTTATGAAAATGGTATTCGCTTATTAAATCTTCAAACCCTCTCACAGAGAAGAATCAACAATGATTTAGTATTTTTTCATCAATTAATAACCGGTATAATTGATGCTCCCGACTTGCTCTCCCACATAGGATTCAACTATCGCGGAGGAACTCACCAACTACGTAATTTAGAGTTTATACATCGCTCCCACCACCGAACTAACTATGGAATGCATGAGCCATTAGCACGCATGAGTAGGTTATTAAACTCTAATCCTTTTATTGTCGATTTCAACATTAGTAAAAGTAGTTTAAAATTAATATTAAGAACCAGTGTACCATCTGCATGATTCATGTTTAGTAGATTTTTTATTACTGTAGTTTAATTTCATTTTTTTATTTATAACCTTGTTTAGTAATGTTTCACTAGTTTAGTTTGTTCTCTTAATGTTAATTTAATTTAAGTTTTACTTTGTTATATTTGTGTAATGTCTTTTTTATTTTTCTTCGTATACGTTCTCTTTGTGCTTGTGTTGGCGTTATTTACTAACCACTAACACTTGCATTAATGATGAAGAGCGTAGATAACTGTGTACAGACGAGCTTGCTCTAAGTTCAGTGCCACTTAAGTCTCTGAGATGCAAAAAAAAAAAAAAAAACAATGAAACGACTCCGACCTATTACGTGGGAGTTTGAGGTTCGAATCAAACACTTACACTTTTTATTTGTATAAAATGCTGCTGCTAGCAAGTTCCGCATTCGAAAAAAAAGTAGTAGTAGATCAATAAATTCAAATAACTTATTGTGAAAAACACGTACATGAGATAAGCGTCGTTTGAGATCGTCGTCTGTTAACAAAACATGAGTGCATAAAAATAATAAAATTGAAAGAAAACAAGATCGTTAGAGACAATACATAAAGATCAAAATTGATAGGTATATTTTTATAACTTGCGAACAATAGTGTAAAAAGTAAATTTTAATAGCTTAACTCTACTTAAGCATTGCGATGCATCGTTTTAAGGGCATTGCGATGCATCGTTTTTGAATTTGGTTTCTCCAGACAACAGTAATCGGCTTTGGGGAACTCAACAACATGGCCGACCAAGTTCCATGGTTGGATTGGTACAGGCGCGGATCCAGGATTTTGATAAGGGGGGGGGGGGGGGGGGGGGCAGTTTTCCTTTTTTTCAATGATTTGCAGATATTAAATATAAACTCAATCAAATATAAGAATACATTTTTTATTTAATTAGAATTAGAAAAATTGTTAAAAAAAAAATAAGTTAAAGTAGGTTAAACAGTGAATTAAATGATAAAATCAAACTTTTTGTTGGAGACGATTTTTGAAAACCTTGTTTTTACTTTTTCAACATCGATCGGGATTTGTCTGTGGATGTGCATAAGTCCCAGAACGCAAAGGCGATTTTAAGTCATTGTAGGCCTTAAATAGGTTTTAAAGCGCCCGCGCCGCAATGAAGGAAAAGACCGGTCTGCCGATGAATTCGTAACCGGAAGCGTTGCAAGAATAAAACTGTGTATAATGCCAAACACAGTCTTATTGCATTTATCCATCAACTCAAGAGCAGAAACGGGAAGATGGTTGTTCTGCTTCTTTTCCGTTAACCATTTTTCCCGCCACAACACCAGCTCATCTTTGAGCAAAAAACAGGCTGTGTCTGTATTAAACTCTAAGAGTTGACCAAAGCGATTTATTAGCGACTTAACGGTGGTACCTAACACATCAGTATTAAATCGAACATTTCCGGAATGAAAATTGTAGGTTTAAATACATCTAAGGTTTCCGGTCGAAATCTTTCTTGCAAATCGGCCAGGACAAAGTCAAGTAGAGGTGCATAAATAACGAGATTCTGTAGTATACCTCAGCTGAATTAGTGTCAAAATTAGTTCGGTGAATTTGGCGTCCACCATGACGTGGAATACGAGGAATTCGCAACTCAACATTCAACTGATCGCATAAATTCTTTGCATGCTGCCAGATGTTGTGGAAACTGGTATTTATGTTCTCCCAGCGACCTTGAAGAACGGAAATCGTGTTCTTCACCAGCATTGCGCTGCTATTCAGGTCAAGAGATTTAGATTGTACTAACTTGTACAAGGACTGTGTTAAAGACAACACATCACTCAAACTCAAAACTGACTGGGTCACACCACTGCGATATCGTTTCCAACGCTTCCACAATTTTGATGAAGTCCGAAGAAAATTAAAGTACACCTTCATGTCGTTCTACCCACCTTGTTTCGCAAAGTAATGTGAGGGCACACCCCAAGGTGTTCATGAGGACAGTTTTTCGTTACGGATGCAATTTGAAGAAGAAGGTTAAATAAAAATAAATAAATAGGGTGGCGCTACAGAGCAAGGAGCCCCTGGGCCTAGCGCATTTCTCACAACCATGCCTTGTGGGGGAATGGAAGGGACCTACAATTTTCTGCCGGCTCTGAACGGCTAATCGAGAAAGCGCTTTTCATGGCAATGAATACTAACGGAGGACTTGCCAATTCCTCGCGAAAGGCGATACCCGTGAAAAAAACATTTTTGCCTCTGTTGGGATTCGAACTCGAACCTCTGGATTAACAGGCGGACATGCTATCCATCGCACCACGGGTACCACTAACAAGGTTACCTCTTTCATTATTGCAACAGCGCAGCGTCTCGAATGGCAGGTACTTTTAAAATTTTTGAAATGGAGTTATTTAGCTTATGACTGTAGATATCATGGAGTCCTTACAGCATTTTTTGCTTCTCTCTGAATTTCCATGACAGCACCTCGAACTTCTGAAAGCATAACAGCACATCCGTCTGTCCCTATTCCCACACAACATTCAAGAGGAAGTTTGAGCTTTTTCTTCAGTTGCAACAATACAGTTCGACCGATGGCCTTGCCAGTTAGAGATAACTCCTTAAATTTTGAAATTCCTTCCAATTTCTCTCGGGCAGCTAGTTTTTTTCTAGTTTCCGCCCAGCTTTCCTCATCAGATTCGTATTCATCAAGTGCATCCACGAAAGAGACAAAATCGTCACGAATGCTACCATTGTTAACGTAGCGTAATATAATACTCAGTTGGTAGAGGTGAGATGTATCAGTTGTTTCATCAAAAAGTGTTGAATAATATTGTGAATCCCCAACGTTACTCAAAATTTGAACAAAAGCTTCTTTTTGTAGCGAATACGTACAGTTTGCTTCAGACTTAACATTTTTATTGACAGAGAGGGTGGGCAATTGCCCCCCCCCCCCCCCCTCTGGATCCGCGCCTGGATGGGTAGCATATATAAATTTTATTTATACACCACACATCCAAACTACTTGGGAAAATTTTTTGCGCTTCGCTTTTAGCTTTATTATTCTATCCGTGAGTAAAAAGCAAAGCGAACAAAATTTGCTTCCGTGTAATACGGGCTTGTGGTTGAGCTAAAGAAATTCGCGCGAACAGACCACGCTATATAACATATAGTATGATACATAGTTCCGTATAGATATTTCTTATGGACGTGTGTTCCTCTTTCAAAAAAGTAATAAGTAGAGTTGCGCAACAGAGCGATTAACCCGACGGCCTAGCTAATTTCTAACAACAATGCCTTATGAGGGAATGAATGGGACCCACAATTTTCTGCCGGTTCCGATATAGAATAATCGAGAAAGGGCTTTTCATAGCAATGAGTTTACTAACGGATTATATGAAAATACAATCCAATTACCAGTTAAAACCTCACTCATCTCTAGTTTTAGTGATTCATCGACTCATTCCTAGTTCGTCTGACGTTTATGTTGCATAATTATTTCAAAATAATTTTAGGAAATACACAATCGTCAAAACACCGCGCCGTATTCATTAGATCACCTCTTCAGTACCACGTGGAAAAACCTATCAGCTTCTGCGACGCTCCTAAAGTGCGCAACACGTTCTATGAGCCGGGTCTTCAGCATTGATATGCACGATAGTTATACATGGAAAACGGCTATGAGTGCTTTATGGTGCGTTCACACTATGCCATGCAGTAATCTCATCAGTTTCATTGGGTTTAAGTTCGGGTTGGCTTGAGGTAGGAAAGCAGATTATTTTGAACGTAGTGTGGACGCACCTTAATATTCTTCAATGATTTTAATTTTGTCGATGCTTACTAGAACATCTGCACTCTCCGTTTTTAGAAATCACTGAATCAAAAAAAGATTAAAGGTTCCATCCAGCTTTAACGCCGCATATAACTAAAAGGACTATGCAAATAAATATTATTACACCACTGTTCGTTGCGTTACTACCATCAGAGTCAATGTTTTCCCGGTCATTTGCTGATCTAACTGGCAGCAGATACACCTCTTGGGATCATTCAAAGCTAAACCAGTCCATATTCATTGACGTTTAGGTATAATAAATTCACTCAATAGATGGTCAATATGTTTCTGTTCAAAACAACTCACGAATCACGATCAGAAACTTGTTTTGAATAAATTAAGTTAAAAATTACAATGAACTTGTTGAAAGCTTTTTGTTTCTGTAATTCACTCGATCGTTTTTGGAAACTCTTGAACTGTTGAATTTACTTGGAGTTAGTTTTGAATCTGTTTTCACGATGAATGTTGTCAGTGTTATTGTTGTACCTGTTTTATTATTTTATATCGCAAAGACGAGTGCTGACAGTGAGTTAATTGGGGGAAATGCCTAGAAGGTGATACCTACTAACTTTGTGTTTTATTTGCAGCCAGTTGTATAAATCCAAACAAACGAAAGGGATACTGCATAACAATTGAAGAATGCCCAATTATAAATGCTCTAAGTTCTAAAATGTCACCATCGAACGATGATTTAAGATTTCTCACTGAATCATCATGCGCTAATGGGTATGGAGAACCACCTCATGTTTGTTGTTCTGAAGATTCAACATTTGATGAGAACTCAGCCAATCAAAGACTAAGCAATGACTTATTACCAAAAATTCAAGATTGTGGTGATCAACCTAGTGGTAGTAAAATTTATAGTGGAAAGGAAGCAGAACTGGACGAGTTCCCATGGATGGCATTGTTGAACTATGGTAAGTTTATAGTGAAACTCAAATTTATGGAGCAAAAGCAATTTTTTGTGAAGCTTCGAAATTTATTCTATCCCTGGGTGGGATGTCTTTTAGATTATTTGTTTCTTTTTGTTGGTTTGCATTTTATATCGAGAACTACCCTTTAATATGACTTATTGAGCTCGAAAAATAAGCCCAAAAACATATTTTGCGGGTTCAGCTTTTTAATGCACATTTGACATTTCAGAGGCACAACCATAAAAATGTTTAGGAAATGCGGAATTAGAACTTTTATGAGGTCAAGAGGACATATAAGATCATTAAAAAGAAGTCAACCACCTTTGTTCTTCAGTGTTGTTGTTGTACATATGTAGTTAATGAATTTTGTCCAAGAGTTGCTAATATGCAAACGAAATATAAATGTGCGGCAGGGCAACTTGTTTATTTTAAGAATTTGCCTCATAAACAATATCAAGTATCTCAGTTAAATTTTAATTATACACACGCCAATAATGTTAACAAGCATTGGGTTGAAGTCTTAACGAGTTTAAAACGTTTTCAAGAGAAAAAAAATATCATGTGAGCGACACACAAATTGATTTTTAACTGCTACAATCATTTGCTTGAAGTTAACGAACATTTTTGTTATGACTGATGTTTTGGAGGAATAATGTCCCTTTTCAGGAATGAAGAGGGGACATTTTAGAATTCAGCAATACTGATGACTTACTGGAGTTAAAATTGGTTGAAATAATGTTCATTTTGGTCGAAGCCATCATACTGCGATAGAGGCAACGAAGTCGAGATATGCGAACATCTTCTCTTCTTTAGTTTGTAATTGTTGGTATTTGGGCCAAAATTGCCTAATCTTTACCAGCAGATCTTGAAACGATAAGTTAAACAAAGTTTTTGCTTCATTTAGAAAGTTGTTGAGGTCACCTGTTGGAGGGTTGACGTCTTTAGATGGAACTACACTAGCTTTAGTCCGAGATGGGACGGGCTTATGGGAAGTTTTTGTCATATTAGCAAAAGATATACTTGGACTTGAGAAGTTATTTATGTTTTCCTGTACAAACATTCTACTTTCCTGAACAGCGTTTTTTGTTCTTTGCGCGATAGACTCTTTCTTGTTTTTATATTTTAGATATGCGGGACATCCCATATAACTAGCTGCGTGACCCACTTGGTCGCAATCTCCCATGACAGAAGGCTTATTCTCCATAATCTGCTTCAACTTAAAAAGGCGCAAATCTGCTTCGTATCTGAAACGCGGTTACAAAATAGACATAAACCTGTTTTCAATGGTTATAACTTAATTAGGAATGATTCTGGAAGAGGTACTGCTATTATTTTAGAAAAAAAAATATAAGTATACAATTGTACCTTTCCGAAGTGAAATTATATTAGAAGCTTTAGCTACTTTAACTTCAAATAACTCTTCAGGTCTAACTAGTAAAACTCTTATTGGAAGTATTTACATTCCCTCTAAGGCAGGTGAGCCCTTACTAAGGGAACTTGAAAGACTATATGCTCTTATCGCAACCTTCGATATGATCATTATCGGTGGTGATTTTAATGCTCGTCATGTGGAATGGGGGATAGCATAAATAGCCCAAATGGGAAAACACTTCATAGGTGGTTTTACAACGGGGCTTTCTTAAAGTTAGATCTGGTTTCACCCTTCAGCACTACTTTCCCAAGGTCCTCGTCTGTGTTGGATTACTTCCTTATTTCGACCAATTTAGCTTCTGCGCACCCTGCCATTTGCTCCACATTCCCGACAATAGCTGATCATTTTGGAGTTTCGCTCGAATTCAATTTCACGAATTTTGTACCGCTTTTGCAGCCTCCCGACACATACATTAGCTTCAAAAACACCAGTTGACAGACTTTTAGATTGGATTTACATTATGGTCTCTCTCAAATTAATATTCCTAACGACAGAAATGCACCCAATTCTGAAATAGACTCACTTATAAATCAGATAAATTCAAAAATAACATCATGTATAGAAAAGAACTCGGAAGTCTGTATAACAAAAAGTTTGAGGTATCATAATATATCTGATCTAACGAAAAAATTATTAAAATTGCGAAATATTTGGTTACAAAAATTGAAGAGATTGTTTCACCGTCATCACAACAGGGTGAACCTAGAATACCAACAATTACACTCTAAAATACAGTGTTTAAATAAAATAATCAAAGACCGAGTTAGAACAGAGCTTAATGAAAGTTTTAGAGAAAAATTGAAGGACATTAAACCATCTCCCCAAACATTTAGGCAAATTGATAAGATAACCGGCCGAAAACTTTTTGGTACAGACATCCGCAGAGATGTGCTTAGTCATAACGGCATTGAGGTAGAAAATATGGAAAGCAAACTGGAAGCATTTAGAAGTTTTTACTCAGAGTTGTTCTCTCTAAAAACACCTTCATTTGATCAAAGGCTAACAAACGAAGTCACAGCGAAAGTAATCGATTTTTACCAAAGACAATCTAATCAGCCTCTGAAAATGTTATCGCCATCAAATAACGCTTTAAGTTTAGATGAGACACCCTTCACAACTACTTGCAAGGTAAACAGCTTAAGACTCAGCTTAAATAATAAAAATCATTTGGTTTTGACAACGTATCTAACTTTGTTTTGAAGAAATGCCCTTTGTCCCTTGATGTTGCTCTTACATCCACATTTAATCAATGTATCAACAATGGTTATTTTCCTAAAATATAGAAAGTAGCGAAACTCATCCCCATAGCCAAAAGTAAAAACGCAAAGGATATAAAGGACTTCCGACCGATTTCCTTACTTTCAAATATTGGTAAGATTTATGAGAAAGTTTTAGCAGGGCATCTCAACAACCTATGCGAAGACCTAAATATAATTCCAAGTAACCAGTTTGGATTCAGAAAAAACCACTCCACAGAACATGCGTTGTTGGTTCTGCACAATAAAATAATTCAAAATCTTCGAAAGAAAGAAACAACTTTATGTTTGGATATAGATTTAGAAAAGGCGTTTGATAACATTTGGCATTACGGATTACTGTTCAAGATCATTTCTTTAGGTTTGCCCATTTGGCTAGTGCGAATTATCCAAAGTTTTTTGGAAGACAGATTTACCTCTGTAAATATAGGAACAGAATTCTCTGAGCAAATAGCAGTGCTTTCGGGTGTTGCTCAGGGATCAATACTTGGTCCAACACTCTTCAACATCTTTCTGAATGACTTCCCATTCAAAGATTTTATGATCCAGGAGCCTTGCGGTTTATTGTACGCAGACAATACCACAATATTGGTAAGTGACAAGAAGCCAAGTCTTGCACTTAGCAAGCTGAAAGAAAAGTTCCCATCTTGGAAAGTTATTTTAAAAGTTGGGGCTTAAAAATCAACGCAGGGAAATGTAGCCTCACCTGCTTTAGAAACTCAAGTGGTAAGGGTCATTATCTGGCTGTTAACTCTTTCCGTCACGGTTTTTTATGTTCAGTGTAAAACTAATATTTTTGTGTATTCTGTATTGCATAGGCTTTCTTTTAAGTAGATTTGGTGGTTTTTCGAAAGTGGGTTGATGGGGGGGGGGGGTCAGATATGGAGTGGTTATTGTGGGTGACCACTGTGAAGAAGTTAGGTGATAACCACTTCAAATAAGGTGTAATTTTCAATAATTAGTTATGTTTATTCGTTATAATTATATTTATTATACAAGGCTTTTCATATTTCAACAATTTGAGCATAAAAATTAAATCATATTTGTAAATATTAACTTGCCAGTGAAATAAAATACTTGCATTTCTGGTAAAATCAGTTTTCGTTTGATAATTTAGCTCTTCTATTGACCGTCAGAGTATGACAATTGGCACTTTTCAAATGTTACATGCTCGTGTCGTTCATATTAATAAAAACATTAACCAATAGATGTCGCTTTATCATAAGAAACACGAATAAGTAGGTGGTTAGTTCTACTAACCACCAAGACGGAAAGAGTTAAGAGAGTAAAGCTTTAAATCTACAGATTAACGGAAGCGATGTCCCATTAATAGTCAAACCCAAAATACTAGGTATTAATCTCCATAATAGATGCGTTTTTAATAAACATGCTAGAAAAGTACTAATGAAAGCAAAAATGGTAAAAGCAAAGTTGAAATCTTTAATGCAATCAAAACATATGCCGGGCAAAACCAAAGTTCTTATGTATAAAACATTAATAAGACCCATTCTAACTTATGGATTTAGCGTATGGTTTACAATCTCCCCTACTGTAGCGAAAGAGTTGGAGAACTTTGAACGGAAAGTCCTCCGTTTTTGTAGTGGGAAGTTTCGGAAACCGAATAAAAAGTGGTTCTCTAACAAAACGTTGTATGAAGATACAAAAATGATACCTCTTATTGAATATCAGACTAAGCTTCTCTTAGCAAGATTAGAAAGCCTTAGCTCACATCCTAACCCTTTAGTAAGAGCGGTGTTCGATTCAAATAGCAACGCAAGTATTAATGATAACTACTACCTTTCACCAATTAACCCTAGACCCGTGTACTGGGCACTGAGTGCCCATTAAAATTTTCAAATATAAAAAAAACCTATAAATTTCTATATGTAATACGCCTAAAGGTATTATTCTCACAAGCATACAGTGTTAAAGTACACGAAAATGAACTAATCGAATTGATTTTGTTGATATTCGGGGTAGGCCATGGTCGCGAAAGATAAAAGCCGATATCGTGTATGTGGGCACTCAGTGCCCATATTAGTTTGGAGTGCATTTTTATATTTGATTATGTGAGAATTATTCTTTTTCAACGGTTTTTTATGTTTTACAGTGATATATTCATCAAGTTTGTTGTTGTTTTTATTGTTTATTAGGCTGCAAATTAATCAAATAATTTGTGCTATAGCAAGAAAAAGGCAAAAGAAATGTTTTTCGTTTCATATAAAGTGATTTTGTATTATATCTTATAAATTATTTTGAAGTAAGTAAAAAAACTTGTGTAAGGTTAGTTACTTTTCGTTAGTCATGGATTTTTTTTTAGAATATGGATGATATGAGTCGCATACTATTCCTGATAAATGCATCATCAAGTCGGGGTTTGACTAATGCAGAGCAGGCATTTTTTGACGAAAATTCGCGTTATGGATGAAGTAGTTGATGAAGGAGAAAGAGTTCATGAAAATAACTCTGAAGACGACCACAGTGATGCTGGTGCAGATTTCTCAAATGCTGATGATCCGAACTACGAGCCAAACGAAGCTTTGCTTGACTTACGCGCTTAGCAGGCTGGTTTTGATGGAAAGATCTTTTCCATCAGAGCAACATGGCCTTTTACCGGGCAGTTATGTCATTAGAGAGGTTTGAGGAAATAAGCAGATTTATTCGATTTGATGATGGAAGAACCCGAGCTTTCCTGATAAACTAGCTGCGTTTAGGCATGTGTGGAACTTGTTTCAAAGCAACCTGGTTATTTTCTATCATCCTTCGAATGAGCTTACCAGCGATAAGCAACTCATTGGTACAAGGGGAAGATGCCCATTCAAAATGTACATGCCTAATAAGCCTGGCAAATACGGAGTAAAAATATTTTGGATTGTGGATGCTAAAACCAACTACCCCTTCAAAGTAAAGTATATGTCGGTCAGCAACCGGATGAAAATCGAACTGAGGGTATATCTCATAAACTCGTGATGCGACTAGCGGACAAGTATCTGGACAAATGTAACAACATAACGACGGACAATTACTGAGGGATTATGTGGCATCCCAGTGCTGAAAGAATTTTTGAAATCTGTCCAGTAGTTTCTAAGTTTCCGTTTCCAACCCCGTTCCTGTGGGAATCTTCCGTTCCCATGGAAATATGTGAATGAAATGTAAGTCTATCTCATTGAGGCTGAGGGATAATGTAACATCCTAGAGTTGAAAGAATTTTTGAAATCGGTCAAGTAACTTTATGGTTCCCGTTCTCGTTCCCGTTTCTGTTCCTGTGGGATTATAGGGATGAAATATGGTCTAAGTTACTGATGAAAGGAGATAGTGTAGCACCCTTAGTGCTGAAAGAATTTTTGAAATCTGTGGAGTAGTTTCTAATTTTCCGTTCCCAACCACGTTCCTGTGGGAATATGAGGATCAAACCTTGACAGGAACCATCTCTGGACTAAACTTTGTCTACCCTGAAAAGTTCATAAAAATCCGTTGGGTAGTTTAGGAGTCTACACCGGACATACATACACACACATACATACATCCTATTTTATATATATAGATTTATCTCATTTTTCAATAAAAATTTATCAAAATTTGTAAAAACTTAATTTCCATGCTTATTCATTCTGCATGGTGCATCCATGTCGCAATTGAGACCAGATGCAAATAGAGATCTGATAGTGCCCTTTTATGATAAAGCACTCGCTGTTAATCTTAGAGGATGAACTTATCTCTGACCCAAAGTACATACATAGACCGACGTTGAATACTTTTACTCTTGTTTTTGTTTATATGGTACCATAAATTCATTAAGAAGACAAGACAACGTTATGTACTATTTTCGATTGGAATAAATTCCAATACAACTCATTAATAAAAATAAATAGAAAGATATTTCTAACAATTGTTTAAGTATTGGAAGCTCACAAAAGTGAGAAATTTTTCGTTTTAGTTATTTAGTTTTTTAGGTTAAGGTACAAAAATTAGTATTAAGTGCTCAATAGAAGCAAAATTGATTATGTATGCCGGGAGCAAGCGTGCAGTGTTAAGATATTTCTGCAAAATTTGCAAATTCTCTATACATAATATAATTGTAAATAATTATTAAATAATATTCGTGTTTAGCCAGACATACCTGTAAACAAGTCGGCCACTTTATAAAAACCTTAGTAAACAAAACAAATGTATTGATATTTAATGACTCAATAAAAATTGAATTGAATTGATGACTTACTGGACTTAGGTGGGCATTACTCCTCAATTAACATCTTTCGATAACAACTTAGATTTCGGGCAACCTCTCTTCACTCCAAATCAACTAAGCTACTCCTCCAATTGGTTGCGCCGCACAGTGGGACAAGGTACCTCGAAAACTGGAATCAATCCATCTGTTGGATTGTGAGAGCTGAAGTATTGATTTTTATTTATGAAACGATTCTTAATGCTGAAAGAAACACATTTTCTCTTTTAAACTTATAACCTTTGTTTTTAATCACGAAAAAATTTCAAATATATTTTTAGATTCATAGATAAATTTTTGATAACAAGATAATAAATACAAATGTCTTCATTCCTAATTGAAACAAAAGTTAAGCTTAAATCAGATATAAATTAGAGTAATCATCATCACTTTCTATGTTGTGTAAAGAAGACTCAATATCATCACTCTGAATCGGACAAATTATCATACCAAAAACTGACTTTGGAAAAGTCTTAAGTGGTTTTGGAGGTAGATTTCTTAAGCTCAGTGGATCAGATGTTATCATCATTAAATTGAAAACATCTTGATTGCTCTTCTCTCTGGAACATTTTCTGGAATAATTTTCTCGATATTTCTTGAAGTCCTTGTTCCTAGCTTCTTGTGCTTCTTCGGATAATTGTAATTTAGGAAGACGAGCAGCTGAAATAACATCGGGTCCATGAATTAGAAGCTCATGTACAGTTGAAGGCATATAAAACCAAGGGTAGGAATTCATAAAGAGTTTTGCAGTATCGATTGTGAATTCAAGAAATTTGTCGATATTTATATCATATTCACTTGATATGGCTACTAGAATTGATTGCAGCTTTTCAATTAGAAGTATCTCAATACCAAAGATTTCCGAAACTAGAACGGGATTATTGAAAAATCTTCTAGCAGTGTTGCCGTCTTTTGAATTGCCGGAATTTGGTTTGAGTTGATCGACAATGAGTCCCATTTGTTCCTTAAACTGATTTTGTATTCGAACTTTGTTTAATGCCACTACTTCTTTGTCTTCTTTTCTAGCTTGCCACTTTTTAATCGGAAGCTTGTACCGAATGTGCAAAAGGCATTCAAAAACTTGAATCTAAAAACTTGAGGTAACTTGGCAAGAAAAACTTGAGTGTAAAACTGAAAGACCAAATTCCAACATATTGGGATTATGTGGCTTCGACAGCATTTTTTCCTTGTCAGATGAGTTATTATTTGTGAAGGTATTATAGACCATTCCATACACCATTGTGAAAAAAAGTTTGTGAAACTCGAACGTTTTTTTCATCAATAACGACTTCGGAAGAGTATCGATTTGTAACTTTTCAGCAAAACAAATTTCTATGGGACTGCAATACCTGGTAGAAGAAGGTCGTGGATTTTGCCACATTATTTCCTTACTGTTCAAATTCTCACAAACCAATCGCAGAGACACAACTAAAATAATGAAAACACTCCAATCATCGGCTTCCATTCCTACGTACTTTTACTTGTACTTCTACTTGGATTTTGCCACATTATTTCCTTACTGCTCAAATTCTCACAAACCAATCGCAGAGACACAACTGAAATAATGAAAACACTCGAATCATCGGCTTCCATTCCTACGTACTTTTACTTGTATGAACTATGGCCTGAACTACCGTCGAATCCCAACTTTGAAATCAATAGCAAATTACTAAAATGCTCATTTTCTAGACGTAGGTACAACTACGTCTTTTTGTGATTGTATTAAACGTTTAACCGTGTGATGATTCATAAAAGCCAGAACAGTGACTTCAGTGGAAGATATATATTCCTTACCCGGATAGCATTTTTTTGGCATCTTGAATTATTTTGTGTGATGAAAATCTATCAGGATCTTTGTTTCTGATTATGTTGTATTGATGCCACGTTAGCTTCGCCTCAACAAAAGTCGAAAGGGCTTCTTCTCCTGACATCTTCATGGTACTTCTACTTTAACTTTGCTGATATGTTTTTTTATAAGTACCAGCGCGGTGAGGTGAACGCAGTACGTCCTCCAATAATTTTCATACCGACAAATGGCCTTCAGATCTTAGGTTAATCTTAGTAGCAATTAGCAAATCCTTATTCAACTGCAGAAAAATCATTTCTTAAACCAAGTGTACACGATTGGTAGGTCTGACAATCCTTGTCAGATCTGCAAACGTCTGAAAATGTGTGCAAATGAGCTGACAATGAGGGTGAAAATGGAATTTGTGTGTACCTACACGGTTTGCAGAAATCTACAAATATCTACAAGTTTATTGCCAGCTGTTTGGCTGACAATGTCGACAAACCAATTTGGGCAAATAGCTGGCAATGGATTTGCAGATATTTGTAGATTTCTGCAAACCGTGCACAAACAAATTCATTTGTGAATCTGCATATATTCATTTTCAGTTCATTGTCACATCGCATCTGTCAAAAAAATTTTAGAGCTAAAAGTGAAATATCAAAAAACAATAGAAAATGTTCACGTAATCACATTTAAATTTTCGATGAGTTTTGTAGTTGACAATCAAATTGTAGAGACAATCCATGTGTTTTTTTCCTTGTAATCCTTACCAAATTTGCCTGCCAATGAATAAATTTGCAAATGTTCTTCAAACTGGGTCTGCAAATTTATTTATTGCCAGACATTTGCAGAAGTGTCAGAAAATTAACAAAATTTGTGTACACACGATTGCCACATCTTCAAACTAACTAGTCTTCAAAATGATCAATGAACAAATTTTTTTGCAAATTAATTTGGTGTGTACACGGTTGTCAGCTTGTGCTTGCGTGTACACGATTGCCAGATATCTGCAAATTAATTAGCAGGTATTTGTCTACAATTAGCATCCAAATAGTTTTGCTGCCAATTAATTTGGTGTGTAGACGATTGTCAGCCATTCGAGACAAATTTTTCACTGACAGATCTGGCAATATTTGCAGATCGGGCAATCGTGTACACTTAGCTTAATGCTTGCTGTTTTTAGACGTTTAGAATGGTCGCAACTGTTTTGAAATGTTGTTTGTGGACGTGCACGTTTATGTGAGTCATTGTTGACTTGTTGTACATCTTTAAACCAATATAATAGATTGATTGTATTCTTAAATCGAGTTTAATTGCGGCCAGATTGTGCCCATTTTTCTTTGAATAGCTCCGTGATTTCAAATATATCCGTGTAAAAAACAAGTCATTTGAATATGAACCTACAACAAAAAGTAAATTTTGAAATAGCTTAAGGTAGCAGTTGAAGAATTGAAAAATTGTTTTAAAAAAAAGGAGCACGTACGAGCTCCCGTTCTTTTTGGAATTGCACAGACAAAATGTTAAACTACATGAAATAACTCAAATCTGCATGTGGAAGAGTGTGGAAGTCTACCTTGAGCTTAAGCTTTTAAAAAATTCCTGTATATACACTTGGCTTCCGATGTAAAATTTAACAACATCTTTCCACAGATATTTTAATACTTATGAAAATATTAAATAACATACCTGACGCTGTCGATTCCATGTTCAATCTCAATTACAATTACTAATAACTTTGGTTTCATTTTTTAAATCAATTCTGATCTTGCCATATAGGTGGCCCCACTGTGCGCCGCCAAGAATCAGGTCATGCCAATCCGCGATTTCCCTGAAGTGTGCTTTCGAAAACCCATCGAACTGGAGCGTTGATGTCCGTCCGCTTTACATGTCTTACCCATCGTAGTCCCGCGATACTCTTCTAGCTATGCCTTTTTACAACTCATACAGCTCACTGTTGTATATTCTTCTACGCACATTGTCTTCACATACGAGACAAAAGAAAACAACCAAAGGTTTCCTTACCTAGATAAAGTCCACGTTTCCGGGCCGCAAAGCAGAACTGGGATGATTATGGTCTTATAAAAGGTTAACTTGGTTTTTCTAAAGACAGTTCTGTTTCTCAATTGCCTTCTTAACCCAAAGAAGCAACGGTTTTCAAGAGTTATTCTCCTTTTATTTCTTTTTGATGACAACATATACTTCGTTTTACTCTCATTAACCATCAAACCCATTTTAGCCGCTTCTGTTTCAATGGTCGCAAAAGCAATTATGACATCACTCTTTCTTCTTTCCATTCCATTACGACAATATCGTCTGCGTATGCCAGTAATTACTGTACAGACCTTTGAAAGACTCTTCCTCTGGTGCTGAAGTTTGAGTTTTGCATCACCATCTTCAGAAGTACGATATTAAAGACCTCGTGAGTTCTTTAATAAAATTGACGGAGCAGCTCGTGTATAAATGAAATTTGTTTCCCGGATTTTTTTCAATACAACATTTGATTGACTGTGGACTTTTCTGGTCTAAAACCGCATTGATTAGGACCTTTCATATTATGTATTTACTTAAGGTTTCAGACGTTCACATATTACAGCAGACAAGAAGGCTTATCATTCATTTCATTTTAATTCATTTTTATTCAGTTTTTCTTATATCTACTTATATGCTAACAAAAATGTGTAAAACTAGCTTATGTAATAACTTAATTAACTTACTGACCCTAGGCGGGTACTCTAAATTATTCAATATCTTACTTCTAATGCCTTTCGGCCTTAAGATAACTTATGAATCAAAAACTAGAGCTAGTTAAAACTAAGAAAATTTTTTAAAAAACTTAGTTTGAATGATCATTTTTTTTTTGTTTTCTTAAGACTAATTAAAACTAATTAAAACTAATTAAAACTACTTAAATCTTCTTAAAACTAGAGCAGCCACAATAGCTTTTGGCTTTTTTTTTTTTTTTTTGGTTTTTTAAGTTTTGTAATTTTTTTTTTTTGGGTTTTTTGTATTTTGTAATTTTTTTTTTTTTTTTGTATTTTGTATTTTTTTTTTTTGATTTTATGTTTTTTTTTTTTTTTTTGTTTTTTTGGATTTTTGTGACTTTTTTGTTTGCCACTGTACCTACCCCCTATACCCTAAGACTTACACGCTAAACCTGTGTAAGCCAGCCATTGGCGACTCGCTATCATTATCAAATTCGTGTTGTTGCTCCGACAACCACCAGAACATTTTCGACGTTTTAACAACGTCACGACGATCGCGATCGGAGACCGCCCTACTGAACCGGAGGAGCTCTTCAGCTTCTCCGCCTACTGCGGTGACGTCTCGGTTGTAAAGGAGCCGTCGTTCCACGGACTTCCGGCAGACGTGGTAGATTAGCGGAACCGCCAACCTATCCTGAATCAGCCCTACCATATCAAAATAGAGGAAAGCCTCCGGTGGGACAAATCCACTGAAGCGCGTTTTCTCCATATATTCAGTGTTGGGGTAATAAGCCCCAAAAATCAGGCCATTGGTCGAGGTCATCGCTCTAGCAGTGTGACCACGAGTCAGTTTTATAATGAAGTTGTCGATCCTGTTTATTTGAGCCCCGTTGTAAAGGACCTCATTAGGATAATATTTTCTGTACTCCGACTCTGGTGTTCTGTGCAATCCAAGACAGGTACGCAGACACTGTCTCTCAAACACCCGAATCTTTTCCATTTGAGACGCTGTAACATTGAACCACACGGGGCACCCATAGACAATCATTGGCCTTATGAGGGCCATGTAGCAAATCACCTTCACTCTGCTATCAAGTTGACTGCTGTGAAACAGTCGCCTTGTCAGAGCAAAAGCTCCTCTAGCTCTGGCCAGACCCGCATCCATATGTTTGTTAAAATATAGATACTGATCTAGCCAGATGCCCAGGTACTTGACTACTACTTTGTTTGGCAGTGGGTGGCCATGTAGATCAACGATCACCAGCTTGCGCCAGTTCTTTCTCGTATCCCATGAGGCCCGAGCCAACGGGGTCCTAAACACAATTGTTTCCGATTTCTGGAAGTTGATTTTCAACTTCCAGTCATCGCAATATTGCTGGATCTTATCGAAGTCACGCTGCAAGAGTGTTCTGATGACTTCGATCTTTGGACCTGTTCTGTACGCAATGAGGTCGTCAGCGTACGCTATAGCATGGTGAAGAGAACCAATTAGATCGCCAGTGAAAATGCTAAATAAAATAGGCGAATTCACCGCTCCTTGTTGCAGACCGTTCTGTATTTTAAAAGTTCTTGCAACTTTTCACAACAAACGTTCTACCATGAAGCATGTCATTGAGAATATAAAGCAATGGTTTACTCATGCCATACCTGATCAACTTATAGAAAAGACCGTCTAACCAAACGGTATCGAAAGCCTTCTCCAAGTCAACCAGACATGCACCCGTACACTGTTTTTTAGCTTTGTTCCATTGAATATCTGATACTAGTTTAGACGCGGCATGTATGGTATCATGACCCGCCTTAAAACCGAACTGATTTTCAGGAATAATATGTTTGTCCTCAGCCCATGTGGACAGAGCTCTATTGAGAACCTTCTCGAATACCTTGCTGATACTCGGAAGAAGACTAATTGACCGGAGATTTGCTGGATTGGAACCATCCTTCCCTTTTTTAAGGAGAGGATGGACCACTGCCGTCTTCCAACGCACTGGATAATATGCATTATTCAGCGCATTGTTGAACAACGTGGTGTATATGTCCACCGCTTCCGAAGGGAGGTTTCGCAGCACAACATTGGGTATGCCGTCGACTCCTGCTGACTTCTTTTTCTTTATTTTGTGAAAGATGTCCAAGAGGTCCATCTTAGAAACGAACAGGGTGTTATCCCCGTTTCGCTGGGCGATGACTGCATTTGCAAGTCGGTCGTCATTGAACCTAGAGAAACCAGGATTCTCGGATCGGCAATGCGAGATCTCGTCTCTAAGATAGAAGTGTCCAACGAAGGCTCTATTCTCAAGGTCGTAATTCGGGCGAATGCACTCATTCACCTTATATACTCGCTCGAAAACAGCACCCACCGTCTCTACCTTCTCTTGAGCATCTTCCACTATAAAGTGGTCATCATCCAAGATGGCCTCATCCGGATCTATTCCTATTGTCAGTAGTAAGTCTTTGTTCTCTGTAGTCCTTTGGAGTTTAATACCCTGAAGGTCATTTTGATCTTTTCTCCTAAAGATTTTGTTTATTTCCGGAAACATACTCGGGTTGTTGGACTGCACAGCCCGAATTTTATTGTTCCAGAAACATGAAATGGAAATTCTATAGTTTTCTTTAATAAGTTGTTGGAGATTTTTGATCTGTGACCTCAGAGTTCTAATCTCCAAATCGTGTCGGTCAGTAAACCTCCTGTGCAAGAGTTTGAGTCTTGACAGGAGTCTACTTTTTTGTTTGTAAAGTGCGTCTATTGTCGCGTTTCTGTACATGTTCGTTGGATCATTTTGCCTATACCTAGGAATTGTCCTGTCCATTGTACTACGGATTGCATCCTCCATACGTTGCAGGTATCCATCGATCTCAACGTTCGACAGATTCATGTTGCATGGTGGCGCAATACCGTTCGAACGAAGTTCCCTTGAGACGGCACCGGAAAAGCGTGGCCAACGTGTCTTACCGTAGTTGTAAGAGTGCGTCGGCACGTACTCCTCCAGTTCCACAAGGTCGTTCAGAAGCAGTATGACGGCGGCAAGTCCACAGTGGTCACTGTCGTACTCAACCGTCGTCAAACAATTTTTCGTCCGTCGAAGAATGTCGTCGGTCAGTTTCAGTCTTGAGTCTAAAAGCAATAGATCCAAATAAGAGCCACTTCGAGGATATGAAGGCCTGTCAGTAGCTAGCAGATCGACTTTACACTCAATGCTGTGGAGCCCCAGCCAATTGAATAGCTGGGTCCCCCTAGGATTGGCTAATTGATTTCCCCAATCTTGGTGTTTAGCTTTGTAATAACCGGCCAAAAGGAAATAGTTTTCTTCTGAGTTCAGTTTCAGACATCGAAAAAGTGTTTCAAGCTCTGTTATAAAACATGAATTTTGAGAAGCCTCCGGCGCATAGATCGCGACCACATACAACCGCCTCCCCTGTTGGAGAGGGATGCATACGATACACGCTTCAAGCAACTGGAATCGGCGTACTTCACCACTATACAGGGTGTCCCGTAATTCGTTTTACATACTTTGAGGTATGATTCTTGGTCATATTCCAAGAAAAAAATTGTTCTACAGTAAAGTCCGTTTCTCAAGTTTGACATCACTTTTTGACAATTTAAAAAAAGTCTAACTTTGGTGTACCCTAACCTGTGTTAAATTCGATATCTCTGTCAATACAGATGATAGAGACCTTATCTTAGACTTAATTTTTTGTAGAAATAACAACCTTTAAGACTGTATTTAAGTTGAGCTTTTATAGGTTAAGGGTTGCCAGATTTTCAATTTTAAGTGGTGTCCAAATTTTCTTCCCAAAACAAAGTTTTGACTTTGAGGTCATTTTTTTGGAGAAAAAGCCTGATAAACATAGATTTTCTTTATTTTTAACAGATGAACAAAACAATAATAAAGAAAAAACTCAGCATTAAGTTAGCTCAAAAACCCATACATTTTATGATACTTCGAAAAATACAAAATGGGTAAAATAAAAAAAAAAAATTTAAAAAAGTTTTTGCTTTGAGGTTTGTTTGAATAAAACAATAATATGGTCACTTTTAGTAGTTTTTTTATGTATTTCATACAAATACAATTATAACAAGTGCTCAAAGCGCCCTCCTTTGTTTTGAATCCATGCTAGAGCCCGTTTTTGGATTTCATTGTGGATGTTTGCTTTAAATTTGGGGTATGAACGTTCAATAGGTAAATAAGTCGTATAAAAGAATAAGAAAACAAATTTGTTCATTAGTTTATCAAATTAAGTCACGATTGCAGTTTGATCAGAGAGTTTTTTGAAATGCTTTCATTTACGAAAGAACAATACGTAGAAATTTTTTTTCTTGTATGAGTTTTTTAATGGAAATTCAAGAAAGGCACAACAAAGATACCAGGAACTTTATCCTAACTGAAAATCTTGCAACCCTTAGCCTATAGGTGTCAAATTTAAATGAAGTTTCAAAGATTACAGGACTACAAGTAAGACAAGAGTTATCGACAGCAAACTCCCAGAATGAAATCCAAAAACGGGCTCTGCAATGAATTCAAAACGAAGGAAGGCTTTGAGCACTTGTTATAATTGTATTTGTATGAAATACATAAAAAAACTACTAAAAGTGACCATATTATTGTTTTATTCATACAAACCTCAAAGCAAAAACTTTTTTAATTTTTTTTTTTATTTTACCCATTTTGTATTTTTCGAAGTATCATAAAATGTATGGGTTTTTGAGCAAACTTAATATTGAGTTTTTTCTTTATTATTGTTTTGTTCATCTGTAAAAAATAAAGAAACTCTATGTTTATCAGGCTTTTTCTCCAAAAAAATGACCTCAAAGTCAAAACTTTGTTTTGGGAAGAAAATTTGAACACCACTTAAAATTGAAAATCTGGCAACCCTTAACCTATGGAAGCCTAATTTAAATACAGTCTTAAAGATTGTTATTTCTACAAAAAATTAAGTCTAAGATAAGGTCTCTATCATCTGTATTGACAGAGATATCGAATTTAACACAGGTTAGGGTACACCAAAGTTAGACTTTTTTTAAATTGTCAAAAAGTGATGTCAAACTTGAGAAACGGACTTTACTGTAGAACAATTTTTTTCTTAGAATATGACCAAGAATCATATCCCAAAGTATGTAAAACGAATTACGGGACACCCTGTATATTACTTTATGAGCAATGCCTTTACGTAAGAAGATCGCAACCCCACCCGCGAAAGTCGAGTTGGGTCGGTCCCTCCTTACGATAATGTAATTATTATTCGTCAAATTGTGATGCTGGCTTAGCCTAGTTTCGCTAACCATACATACATCAGGACGTTGGTCTTTTAACAACTCAAGGAAGTTGGCTCGTCGTTCTATCCTAACTAGCGAATTCACATTCACGGCTAGGATCTTAAAAGGCCTCTTAAGCAGCGCGCCCGTTAACCTAAAAATTGCGCAAGCGACGGCACTGCACGGTAGATCAAGTCCACCCTACGCGCCTGCTCACTTATTTGCCGTGATAGTTCACTCATTTGTGCCTGAATGACACGCAGAGCGACCATCACCTCTGACTCCCCAGAAGCTTCCTTTGACACAGATGGCTGTGCGGCCGCTTTCCGAGGAGGTTGTACCGTTTTCCCAGCCCCCCACGCCATTTGGGCGTAAGAGACTTCGGGAACGACGGCCCTTGGAATTGGTCTGGCTGTTTGCCTTCCCTCATCCTTAGTTGCTGTTGGAGCAGCTTTTTTTGATTTTTTAATAATCTGGTATCGAGGACAACCCCGATAATTAGCAGGGTGCCCATCTCCACCACAGAGAACGCACTTCAATAGGGTCTTGTCTTCGACCCTTGTCTCACCGAGCTTACACTCTTTGTCTTTGTGGTTCTCTCCACACTTTACGCACCTCGACTGCATTTGGCAGTTGAATGCGGCGTGCCCGAACCGTTGGCAACGAAGACATTGCAAAATGTCCCCGTGCCTGTTTAATTTTTCCCATCTTACCATCTGGTAGTCCAGGACGGAGGTTTTCCTTAGACTCTCCAGACGGCTATTGGGTGATAAGGTGACGAGGAACATCGGCAATAGCCGCTTCTCCCGTCTTGCCTTGGCCGTGGTGAACGACTTGAATGCTTTCGCATTGGATCGCATGTCGATCTTGGCCTAATCTTTTAATTGTAAATTTGTCACCAATGGCGGACTTACATAAGTTTTTGGTAGCTTGAAGTTCCATCTTTAGGGTGTTGATAGGGGGCACCCTGCTCTTCGTCTTCTTCTTTTGTTGTTGTTGGGTTGGCTGCTGCTCTGCTGGTTGCTGCTGTTGGTCTGCTGGCTTCTTCTGCTGCTTCTGGATCTGGCTCGGTGTCGCGGCTTTTATAGCCGCGGTCCCCCGTGGCTGCTCTTCGGTAGCAGTTTTTTTATTTAACTCAGCTTTTTTAGCTGTAGTCCCGCGTTGCTGCACGGGCGCAGTTTTTTTGTTTGCAGCATTTTGTGCTGCTGCTGCTGGTCGCTGTTCTTTTGGCGCATCAACTTTTGGTTGCGACTGTTGTTGATGCGCCTCCCTCTCCGCTCGCCTACGATCCTCTTGCCTTTGTTTTATTTCGGCAATTTCTTTATTGAACTTAGCCAGTGTCTCGGTGAGAAATTGGATCCGCTGTTCTTCTTCCTCGTCGTTGTTGATGTTCTCTGCCAAGGCAGCGAACGAATTGCCGCTACCTGTATAACGGCCCTCGCCACCGTTTGACTCATAATCGTAGGTCGAGTTGAGACTTACGATGCTTTCTGTGTCCGTCGACATTAAATCGTCATCGACCTCCTCTGCCGCTCCCTTCGCCTTCTGCTTTCGGGGCACTAAATTCGGCTTTCCCTTTAGGCGCCGCCTCCTTTTAACTGCAGTTCCAGCTGCCTCTGTTGTTGTTGCGGTTGTTGCCGCTATCAGTTTTGCGGTTGTTGCCGCTGCTGTAGAATTTGTTGATTCCAACAATTCTTTACTCGCAGAGGCATCTTTCGATGCCCCTGCCTTCTTCTCTTTCACCATCTGCTTTTTTTCCCAATCAATGACGTTTTCAACCGCCCGGTTATGAAAAAAAGCTTCCAAAATTTTGGTCGCCTCTGAGTGGGATTTGAACCCACGACCCTTGGCTTCAGAGTCCGCCACTCTACCACTGTGCTAACTTTTCAGTTAACAAATCGATAGCTAAATTAGCACTTAAACTTTCACTCACTTGAAAATACACTGTCACTGCTCTGCTATAGTCTTTCCTGCACGAAAGTCAAAGATCGACTGAAGATTTTTTTCAATACAACATTTGATTGACTGTGGACTTTTCTGGTCTAAAACCGCATTGATTAGGACCTTTCATATTATGTATTTACTTAAGGTTTCAGACGTTCACATATTACAGCAGACAAGAACTTAAGAAGGCTTATCCCTCTATAGTTGATACAATTATGAGGGTTTCCCATTTTTCCAACTAATCTCCTGCTGCCTTGAAAAATTCGTCATCAAGGCCACCTGCACCTGGATTCTTACTTGATTTAAGTAAGAATATCAACATCAATGATATATAAATAACGCTTCGGCACGAGTACGATAACTTTGGCGACAAAAAATAATAACGGTTTCTGATAGAAGGGTCCAATACAAGCATTTTTTACTATGGGAGGGGGGGGTCTATCTCCCCCCGTTTAGGCGGTAGGGGCAATTTTATAAAAATTGACTTAAAATCTAAAAAAAAATATTGTAGAACAACGGGAAAACTTACAGATACAATTTATACTTTTTATGAAAGCCAGAAACTTGCACTTTATAACAAATTTTAAATTAAGTGGTTTCAATTTATAGTTTTTGAAATAACTGACTTCAAAGTCAAAATTTAGGAAAAAAAATTTGAAAAAATCACTTTGAGTATTATGTTTCTCGTGATTACAAATGCCAATAAAAAAAATTTGATGTAGTTAGTTGCTTCAATCAATTTTTTATCAAACGATATAAATTACTTTTTTCTATGTCTTATAGTTTTTAAGATAATTGAAAAATATTAAAACTATTGAAGTATGCAATATTTTCAAAAAATTAAGGAAATACGTACGAATTTACGATAGATAATGTTAGGAAATAGACTATTGAAAGTATAAATTTTCATCAGGCAGGTACTTATGTGCAATTAATTTCCGTATGCAACAACTTTCCGCATGGCCCGCTTCGCGGGGCTCATTATTTTAACCCTTTTTCCGCAGGGTTAAGCTGCTCATGCTAAATATGAAAATAGCAATTGTTTTTCTAACTGCAAGTTATTTGATCGAGCTGAAAAAAGTATAAAAGTATAAAAATTCATCAGACAGGTGCTTATGTGCTATTCATTTCCGTATGCAACAGCTTTCCGCATGGCCCGCTTCGCGGGGCTCATTATTTTAACCCTTTTTCCGCAGGGTTAAGCTGTTCATGCTAAATATGAAAATAGCAATTAATTTCCGTATGCAACAGCTTTCCGCATGGCCCGCTTCGCGGGGCTCATTATTTTAACCCTTTTTCCGCAGGGTTAAGCTGTTCATGCTAAATATGAAAATAGCAATTAATTTCCGTATGCAACAGCTTTCCGCATGGCCCGCTTCGCGGGGCTCATTATTTTAACCCTTTTTCCGCAGGGTTAAGCTGCTCATGCTAAATATGAAAATAGCAATTAATTTCCGTATGCAACAGCTTTCCGCATGGCCCGCTTGGCGGGGCTCATTATTTTAACCCTTTTTCCGCAGGGTTAAGCTGCTCATGCTTAATATGAAAATAGCAATTGTTTTTCTAACTGCAAGTTATTTGATCGAGCTGAAAAAAGTATAAAAGTATAAAAATTCATCAGACAGGTGCTTATGTGCAATTCATTTCCGTATGCAACAACTTTCCGCATGGCCCGCTTCGCGGGGCTCATTATTTTAACCCTTTTTCCGCAGGGTTAAGCTGTTCATGCTAAATATGAAAATAGCAATTAATTTCCGTATGTAACAGCTTTCCGATTTATTTTAACCCTTTTTCCGCAGGGTTAAGCTGCTCATGCTAAATATGAAAATAGCAATTGTTTTTCTAACTGCAAGTTATTTGATTGAACTGAAAAAAGTTTTGTTGCTATTTTCATATTTAGCATGAGCAGCTTAACCCTGCGGAAAAAGGGTTAAAATAATGAGCCCCCGCGAAGTGGGCCATGCGGAAAGTTGTTGCATACGGAAATTAATTGCACATAAGCACCTGTCTGATGAATTTTAATACTTTCAATAGTCTATTTCCTAACATTATCGTAAATTCGTACGTATTTCCTTAATTTTTTGAAAATATTGCATACTTCAATAGTTTTACTATTTTTCAATTATCTAAAAAACTATAAGACATAGAAAGAAGTAGTTTACAGCGTTTGATAAAAAATTTATTAAAGCAACTAACTACATCAAATTTTTTTTTATTGGCATTTGTAATCACGAGAAACATAATACTCAGAGTGATTTTTTCAAATTTTTTTTTCGTAAATTTTGACTTTGAAGTCAGTTATTTCAAAAACTTTAAATTGAAACCACTTAATTTAAAATTTATTATAAAGTGCAGATTTCTGGCTTTCATAAAAGGTATAATTAGTATCTGTAAGTTTTCCCGTTATCTTACAATATTTTTTTTTAGATTTTAAGTCAATTTTTATAAAATTGCCCCTACCGCCTAAACGGGGGGAGATAGACCCCCCCCCCTCCCATAGTAAAAAATGCTTGTATTGAACCCTTCTATCAGAAACCGTTATTATTTTTTGTCGCCAAAGTTATCGTACTCTCCCCAACGCTTCTTCTTATTTGGCATAACTTATTTTATTACGTATTATTACATTAATAATGCATTCTCGATTCGCCATCTCTACCGCCCGTCGTCGCGTCGGCCACTGCGCCAACCGTAGTCGATTATATGATCGCATTCGGTAGCCTTCGTATATTTTCGTGCCGTATCAGTAGGTACGCACTATTAGGCCTAGGTAAATCGATCATTTTCGAAAACCGAATCGGTCGTCTATCATTTATCATCATCGGCTATCTAAATGATTCGATCTTTGAATCGATAGGTTATTGATTAAGAATGGGACAAAGATAAAGCTTATTCAAAGAGTTTTTTTTTTTTGAAATTGTAATTACTAAAAATGTTCGCTTGCCATAAAACATTCTCCAAACACCACAAAACCCCTGCATAATGGTTCTCTAAAAGCAGTCTCACTCTAACCTTAAAAAATATTTTTTCCACTGTGGGTCACATAAAACTATTTCTGAGATTCGTTTCGTTTTAAGAAGATCCAAACCGGAGTATATCTAATAATGAGTGGGTATTTGCACGGTGCCCAAGCGTATATTCGTCAAGAAATGTGCGAAATTGCGTTGGGATCGTGCAGTCTGTTGGTTCTTACTTTAGACGTTCTTCTGAACGCACTGCATTGAATGGTAAAATTCGAGAGCTATTACCGGCTGAAAATCAAAAACCCTTCTGGCAATGCGTGAAACAAGGAAGGTTCACATAAGCATGAAGTCGTTATGATATTTAAGGAAATGTATTCAGCTATTGTCAATGCTCTCGAAGAAATCCAAACTAGCCACAGTAAAGAAACATCGCAGCAAGCTGTTTAAATGCTTAACACACTTCGATTTTCGAATTTTGGTATGTGCCTAGTGATTCTTCAAAAAGTCAAGATCTTTACCTTGTCGCTATAAAAACAACTGCAAACAGTTAACACCGATCTCAGCATTCAGTCACGTGGATAAAGTTATTGGGACTTAAAAACTACTTGCGGAACACAACGAGTAAAAACAGACTGAACAGATTGGCTCTAATGAATATTCACTATGGGATAGATATTGACGCACATGAAGTATTGGATATATTTAAAAAGAAAAACAGAAGATTGATTCTGTAGTACATATGTATTCAAATGAACCTACTTTTGTTTCCATATTTTTCATAAAATATAAAGGTTGTTTCATGCACTTCCATGAGATTTATTTATGATTTTTGTCTCATTAGAGTATTGAAATATTGAATATTTAATACAGGTGCCAAAAAATGCCCCAAATGCTGACCTGATTCCTGCCAAACGAGTATTTGAAACAAAATTTGAAATTATAGCGGCACAGAATTTTTTGAACTATCGTAACAAAAAAAAATTTCAAAGTCTCACACTGGTAGCCTCTTAATGTTTATTCAATGAAAGAATCAAAAGAGAAATAAAAATATACTTTACTTTTTTTGTGATTCAAAAAAAGCAATGCGCTTGAATTGTGGTATCTCAACAGCAACTTTTCAATTTCATTGAAGTCCTTAGAACTAGCACTACAAATGTAACAGCGCTGAAAAGGGCTGGCGTCCGTCAGGTCAATAAAAACTTTTATGTCAACCATTTTAAGAAATAAGTTCATGCGAAACTTATGAAAAGCATAAGGACTGAATTTGAGCATCGACTCGACGCTTCTCAGCTTCCAAAACTTGTGCAAATACGCTCTTGTATTCAAACTTAAGCGGGCGGCAGTATTTGGTTGATGTTGATGATCTCGGATTTTGCATTCTATCTCATTTTTCGGATAGCACATTTGTTTCGCATTTTGAACTACTTTGTTGGAAGGAAAACGATCAGGGTCCTTGGCTCTGATAATATTGTATTGGTGTTTCGTAAGCTTGGCCTTTACCACAACTGAAAGTACTTCCTCATCTGCTCGGCCCAAGGGCGCTATTGTTACCTGGCAGCCTTAAAGTGTTTTTTTTCACAACTCACGTTTCAAATTCGGTGCCCCTTTTAACTTCAAACTCTTGCACCGATTCTTTGGAAATTTTAAACACTTTTTTTGTATATGATTTACAAGGTAACGCTGTGGGTTTTTTTTTTTCAAATTCGTTTATTCGTTTCGCCCTTGAAGCAGTCAATCTTATTAAGAATGAGACTACTAAGAACTCTGCTGGGGAACCAATAATAATAAAGAGATCCCTGCCTTTATTCACGCTATTTTTCGACAGCAAACAAAGTCTTGAAAATGTCTATAGTATTCGATAAATTTTGGGCATAAAAGTCAAAATTGAACCACTACGAAAATCAAAAATTGTTCCGCAATGTAAACGATGCCAAGCATTTGGCCACACCCAAAAATATTGCAACCGCGAGTTTGCTTGTGTTAAGTGTGAAGGAAAACACGCAACTAAAAACTGTCCATCAAGCAAAGAACAGAAAGCAAAATGTGTAAACTGTCAAGGCAATCACCCTGCAAGCTATAGAGGCTGTCCAGTTGCTAAAAGATTTCAAAAATCCAAAAGCAAAATGACATCCGGTGAAATAAAGCCTAGCAATTCAGCAAACACAAAAAGAACTCCTGAAGCTGAAGATAAAGGTAAGAAAGAACTTCCGAAGGAAGCTGTTAAAGGAAAAGCGACGAAAATAAATCCTATTCACAGATTGTTAAAAACGCGAGGAAGAATGAAGAAACTTCCAATAAGGAAATTCTTGAACTTATTCTTTAATGAATTGACAATCAGGATTTGAACATCAAACGGCTAAGTGAAGAAGTCGCTCTTAAAAAACAATGATGGAAAGAACACTAAAAATTGGAACATGGAATGCAAACGGTCTTTTACACCATTTATCAGAATTAAAAATCTTCTTAGACACGAACATACTTGTCTGGTGTCCGAAACTCATTTCTCAAGTGGACTGGTTCTTGATGATTTAATATCAAACTATATTTGCTACCACGCTCCTTATCCAGCTGATAAGGCTAGAGGTGGATCGGCAATCCTGATAAAAAAGAGCTTAAAACACCATGAAGAAGCTATGTTTACAAACGAGAATATGAAAGTAACAATAATTAGTATTGGTATGAAAAAGAAAGACTTCAAGTTGGCATCAATATAATGCCCGCCAAGGCGTTCCCCGACTGAAGATGATTATACAGAACTGCTAAATCTACTAGGACATAACTTCCTTGTTGGCGGTGACTTCAATGCTAAGCACACCCATTGAGGATCCAGACTTATAACAACAAAGGGCAGAAGGCTTTACAAAGCATGCCTCAAATACAATTGCGAGTTTTATTCTTCCAGATCACACACTTACTGGCCATCGGATACTAGTAAAATACCAGACCTTGTTGACTTTTTCATAGTTAAAGGCATCAAACGAAACCACATAAGAGTCGAAGGTAATTATGACTTATCATCAGATCATACACCGGTGATTTTATCACTTAATGAATCAGAGATAATGGAAAAAAGTAATCCTGTAAATAATAAAACAAACTGGAGTGAATTCAGAGAAAAGCTTGAAAGCTATATAAATCTCAGATCCCCTATGGAAACAAAAGAGCAAATCGGCCCTGAAGTAGAACAATTCATTGCCGATGTTCAAAAAGCTGCAGAAGAAAGTGCACCAACTTACTCGAGTAGGAGACAAACTAAAACAAAATACCCTGTCGAGATAAGAGAGTTGATATTGGAGAAAAGAAAAACTCGAAGAAAATGGCAAAATACTAGATTTCCAGACGACAAAACAGTGTTTAACCGGCTAAGCAACGAACTGAAAAAACAAATCTACGAATTCAAAAATTCAAAAATGATTTATTAAGTAGATTCCTGAAAAATTTAACGACTGATGCTTCAACCGATTATTCGCTCTGGAAAGCAGCTAAGCGCCTGAAAAGACCGCAGTTACAAAACCCGCCAATAAAATCTCTAAACGGAAATTTGATCGGAAATCCGAAAGAAAAAGCTAACCTGTTTGCAGAACATCTTGCGAATGTTTTTAAGCCATTCCCAGCAAATAAATCTGAATACAGCTTACAGTTTATTGATAAAGTCGATGAAGTTGACATACTAATTGTCACACTCAAAGAAATAAAACGTATGTGTCGAAATCAACTATCGAACAAAAAATCACCTGGGTACGATCTAATAACTGCCCAGGTTATGAAAGAAATGCCATCAAAAGCCTTCATAAAACTCCAATTCATAATAAATGCATGCCTAAAGACCCAATAAATATGTCCCACATCATTGGAAAATTGCTGAAGTAATTGTTATACCAAAGCAAGTTAAGCCACCAACGAAGTGACGTCTTACAGACCAATATCACTTATACCAATAATGGCAAAAGTCTTTGAAAAATTGCTACTGAAAAGACTAAGCAAAGTCATAGAAGAAAGAAATCTAATCCCAAATCATCAGTTTGGATTTAGAAATAAACATTCCACGATAGACCAAGTTCATAGAATAACGGATGCAGTTGAAAAAGCATTAGATGAAAAACAAGTATGTTCGGCTATATTTTTAGATGTTATTCAAGCATTCGACAAGGTATGTCAAAGGGACCTACCCAGGCAGTACTACGAAATACTAAAATCTTATATTTCAAACCGGCCCTTCAGAGTACGGTATGATCAAAAGTATTCAAAGCTAAGTAAAATACAAGCCGGTGTTCCACAAGGAAGCGTCCTAGGACCTACCCTGTATTTGCTATATACAAGGGATATTCCGGTGGATAACAACACCATTATGGCTACTTTTGCAGATGATATTGCAATTTTGGCATCCAGTAAGCGCGTCGTCAAGGCTGCTGAGAAATTGCAAAATGCGTTAAACACCGTTAGTGATTGGACCAAAAAATGGCGTAGCGAGCTCAATGAAGCTAAATCTGCACATATAAACTTTACAAATAAAAAGTTAAGCTACGTACAAATATTCATCAACACTCAAGCTGTACCTTACGCTAACACGGCCAAATACCTTGGGATGAATTTGGATGCAAAGCTAAAATGGAAAGAGCATATCAAAAAGAAAAGGGAAGAGCTCAACTTGAAGTATAGAAAAATGTACTGGTTACTCGGTAGAAATTCTGACCTATCTGTCGAAAATAAAATAATGCTTTATAAACAAGTACTTAGACCTGTTTGGACAGTTCCAAAAGTCCTTCGTAGAATAGTAAATGCACCATGGTATATAAGAAATAGCGATTGATTTACATCGTGACCTACAAATAGAAAAGGTTACAGAAGTTGTAAGAAAACATGCTGTATCACTCAATAAGCGACTGCATAGTCATATCAACTCTGAAATGGAGTCCGTATTAAATACGAGAGGCAATGTTCGGAGATTAAGAAGAACCAGCCACACGAGCTAATGGTCTAAAAGTCATGGGAAGCATTAAAAGTTTAAGCTTCCCTTAAAGCGATTATATTATTGAGAAAGAAAAATCTATTGTCAATCGTTCATAGATTGGTTCTGATTACGAGGAGTTTTTATTGAGGTAAGAGTCCCACACTACTTGGTGTCGAATACTGCCAAGTGTTAAAGATTTCCTCCTGACAAAAAAAAAAAATTTGTTTATATACTTTTTTTTAACAATTACAAATGCTACGATTTCTTCCCAAAAAATGTTTCACTTCAAAGTGTTCCCAAAAAGTGAAAAATTAAAATTTAGAAAAAATTTTTTCCAGTGTTACCTGAGAAAAGCAATTATCTAACGAAATAATTTTAGGTTTCTGATTTCGGACGATCCAATACTGAGTTATGAAGAGCACAGCAACTCTCCTCTCTTCTAGACGCTTCACAATAACTACTGCCATTGCCGTAGTTTCTGATAGTTCGTTATGAAATTTTTACACAATATTTTTAAAATATTATATTTGAAAACAACAGTGATTTTAATAAAAAGACACTAGCCCTGTCGTTTAAAAAAATCATCAACGTTTTTTTGCGAATTAACCTCTAAGGTAGTCTATTCGGAAAATTTTAATAAAAAAAATTAAAGGACGTATCAGCACTTTCTGTTTTTTTCGCACGATGTTAAACTATTTTTAAAATTAAAAATCTCCGCGTAGAAATGTCTAGAAACCTATTTTTACTCTTACTATATATAAAATATACCTTAATTTATTGAAAATATTATGTAAACGAAAAAACGTAGAGCCTTAAAATATATTTAGAAAAGTATTAAATATTTGAAACTATGAAATCCATATAGGTTTTAAATTTTCACGTTATTAAATTTTGTAATATCAAAGCCATACTATAGCACTACTAACTTATCAATTGTCTTAAGAGAAAATTAAATGTGACTTTCAATTCGGTCGTATGGAGTAAACAAGCAACTTCAAAATATAACTGTTTTTGCAAATGATGCATTAGTGTGTGTGCTAACGGAAAAACCAGTTTTTATTTTCATAGCTTACAATTTTTTTTTTATGTATTTATTCCGACTCCTTATATTAGCATATCATCTAAAACTCCAAAAGCTTCTCGCTATGATAGTACAAAGTGTGGAGGGGTATCCCCTTCCCTTATGTATATCACTAGCCAGAATGAGTCAAACTCATGGTAGCAGAATAAAATTAATCTTAATTAATTCAATTTATTTAATAAAATTCTTCCCATTTTTTTATTTTTTAGGTACGGATAACGAACCCAAATTTTTCTGCTCCGGAAGTCTAATCAATTCCCGATATGTCTTAACTGCAGCGCACTGTGTTGTTGGAAAGCAACTGTAAGTTCTATTGCCTATTTTCTAAATATAATTTGCAAGAAAATACTCAGTTTTATCGGTTAATAAACAGGCATAGTATACGCTTGGGAGAATACGATACCAGCCAACCAATTGACTGCATTAACAATGACTGCGCTGACCCTTTCAAGGATGTTTACATCGAAGATATCATAGTTCATCCAAATTACAATTTGAAGAGCCACCATCGACACAATGACATTGCATTGATTCGATTGAGGGAGGATATTCCCAGCACATCCTTCATTTTACCAATTTGTATGCCTTGGGTATTAGGGTTCAATCGAACTCAAGTGGGTACAAATTTGGTTGCCGCTGGATGGGGTAGAACTCTCAAAGGTAATTGGCTCTTGTAAATAGTTGATATGGTAGCAGTCCGATTGTCTTAATATCTTGCAAAATTCATTTCAGAAAGAAGAAGCGATATAAAGCTGAAGATATCGTTGCCAGTTGCTGGTCAGGAAGATTGTCAACGAGCATATAAAAGATCAAGAATTTATCTGTTGGACTCTCAACTTTGCGCTGGAGGAATATATGTCGAAGACACTTGCGATGGAGACTCTGGGGGGCCACTGATGTACTTCAAAGGGAAATGGTCTCTTGAAGGAATTGTATCATATTCAAGGGGTTGCGGGTTGGAAAACATTCCAGGCATTTACACTCGTGTCGCAGAATATGAAAGATGGATAGTCAACTTGTTGAGACCATAAATTAATTTTTGATTTAAATTTACTTTTACATAATTTGCGTTTGCATATATGTAGATACCAAAATAAAATCAAAAATAAACGTAAACTGATTTTAGGCCTCAATTGTATTCATTCGTTGAAAACTGAAAGTACATGTGTTGTGTACATATTATAATGAGTTGATCAACTAGTTTAGGTTAGGTTGAATGGGGGGTTCAGCCACATGTGGCTCACTCGAATCTCAAGGATCCATTGTGTTCCCAGGGAAAACAGAGGATGAGGAGGTGGGAGGATTGGAGAGGTAGAGAGTAGAGTAGAGTAGAGTAGAGTTGGGCTGGTGGTTGGTTTATTGGGGTAGGGAACCCCAACTGAACCATTTGGAGCCCTGAGTAAATTTCAGGATGTTGCTCAATAAGAAGTCGGAGATGTCGCCCAGTTCGTCGAAGAAGTATTCTCCGAGGGCTTTTTTCCTAGCTAAGACACTCACAGAGGAAGTGGAATGATCCTTCCTCTGCTTCTTCATCTTGGCATCCTCTACATAAGACGGTTGTGCAAATGCCCATTCTCATCATGTGGGTACCCAACGAGTTGTGGCCTGTGAGAATGCCAATCAACAGAGAGAGCCGAGGTCAGCTAACTTGGAGTAGAAATTCTGTTTTTTTCTTGGAAATATCTGGCCAAAGGTTTCAGAAGACTCGGCATGTTTCTAAAGATCACCACCTGTCATTGGCCGTTTTTAGAAATTTATGTTTGATTCTGTTTTTTCTTGTTCTAGTGGCTTTAGAACTGAGATGTTCGTTTCGCTGGATTCGAGTGCTGACCCGATTTTAGCCAGCTTATCCGCCATTTTATTACCGATTATGTCACGGTGTACTCGAACCCAGGTTAAACTTACGGTGTTTGTTTTGCTGAGCAGTCTAAGATTCCTGCGACAGCTGTCTTCTAATCTGGATTTTGTTAAAATGGATGAGATAGCTTTAATGGCCACCTGACTGTGTATGAAGAAGTCAATATATTTGCTGATCAAGTTTTGCGTAGCTAGGTGTTTTGCGGCTTCGCACACTGCGAGTACTTCTGCTTGAAAGACACTGCAGAAGTCGGGAAGCTTTATTGATCTATTCATGGTAGGGTAATCTGAGAAGATACCTGACCCTAATCCTTCGTCCGTTTTGGAACCATCTGTGAAGACGGAAATGTGATTTTCTTTTATAACCCTGTTTTCCTCGGCGGCGTGCCCCACAGGCGGATCACTAGTGTGAAGCAGAAAAGTGGGAGAGTTGTGATCGCTTCAAGATCACTACTCGAAACGCCGGAAATGGAAAGAAGAAGAACCCTGTTTTCCTCCCAGCTTGCTCTTATCGGAAAGACTGTTAGTGCCACTGGATTGAAATCAATATGCGGGGGGTATAGTCTGTTTGAATGTCTATATCTGTATGGTTCATGATGGTTCTATGGCCTGATATGCCTGTTTTCCAATTGTTGCATTGTTTGAGTCGCAGTGCGCTTTTGGTCGCCATCTCCTTAGTAAAAAGATCTAGGGGGGCTAGCGACAGGAAGGTTTCCAGAGCTGCAGTTGGTGTCGATCTCATGGCACTAGTTAAGCTTAAGCATGATCTTAAGGTTTAAAGCCTTCTCTAATGATGGCCGCTAGACCAGACGGGCATGAGTGAGGAGTTCTGTTTTTGTAGGGTTGACATTTAGCCCACAGATTTTAGGCCAGCTGGTGAGCTTGTTTAGAGCTGTCTGAAGGATTTCACAAAGGGTTGTTGTGAATTTTTCCGAAGTCATGATGACGACATCATCAGCATAGGTTACGGCTTTTATTCCGGCCATGTCAAGTTTAACCAGGACTTGGTTAACTACTAAGAGCCAGAGTAGCAGGGATAACACTCCTCCTTGGGCTGTACCTCCACAAGTTTTGACTTTTAGGGTGCTTGCATTCTGCTTTTACTATTCTCATAAATGACCAAACTGGCAACCGCCTCACAGGCACCTTCGCACTCTACAGCAGCTCCATAGATATCAGTGCGTAAAAGGTCACTTTGGAATGTTAGGTATACAAACAAAAGCTATTACTTTTCATAAGGTATACGTTATTTGTAATAAAAAAATGCAATTCTGTTTTTTTCTATTTTCTCACTACTTTTTTTTTCAGTGATCAAATTTGACTATTTCAACCGAAGCTTGCATTTCGGAAAAGGTGTTTATTATGCGATTAAAAAAACAAGATATGTCAGGGAAGGGTAAGGATGTGTATTTACATTTGTTAGTACAGGGTGTACTAAGAAAAGTGGGCGCCTGGAAATTTTTAGGTTAAATTTCCAAACCAAGAATCGAGTCTGAAAAAGTAAGAACCGAATTAAAATACGAAGTTTAAATTCCCAAAAGGGATTCAAAGCTATTTATTTGTATTTCCGTTTGGAAAACCGAACAAAAAGTTGGATTAAAAATCCATATCTTTTCAATTTTAAAGTGATACAAGGTGGACGGTTAGACGAACCGTTTAGAAAGGTAAAGAAACGCAAGTAGCCGCGAAGAGTGAAACGTTAATTGTTCTTTCCCGAAAGAACAATTAAAATGAACTTAAAAAGGGTTGCGTGTCTCACAATTTTGAGATTTTTCGTAGGCAAAGTCGCAAGACTCTCAAAAAAAAAAACTAGCAATCAATCTACTTATCTCTTTTTTCTCTGTTTTCCTTCCTCCTTCAAGATTCTCAATATTCGTCCGTCTGACGATTTCTACAGTTCCTTCAATTTCCTCCTTCCACTGACTCTTATTCTTCTTCTAAAATTTCTGTAACACTTTCTGCCAAAATAAAACTATTTCCAACTTTCACTGTTCTAACTTCTATTTCTCTCAAAAAAACACAATTGGCAAATAAAAAAACCACTGATTGATTTGTCCTTTCTCGACCCTCAAATTCACACACACATTCATACAATCGGGCAGTTATGTTCCGATACTCTTCTGAAAGGTTTTTAAATAAAAAAACTCGACCACAAATTGTGAGGTGACTTTACTTCATGAGTGCAAACTTAAGACTAAATTTTTACATCTGTGTCTCTTAATTCTAAGGAGAGATAAACTGATGACATTACAAAATACCATGCAGTCAGTTTATCTCTTGAAAACAAACGAAATACAGTATGGGCGATGTGAGATCAAGTATCCCACATCGGTTTGAATTTAGGATGCTGCCTGGGTGGCACGCTATGTGAGATAAATGATAAAATGTTTGGGGTGCTGCCTGGGTGGCATGCTGGGCTGGGCAATCGTGTCTCGAGGTTTTCGGTCACGGTTCTCTAGCACATGCAGCCTTATGGCTTTTATGCACCTCCTTTGTTGAATTCCAGCGAGACCTTTCACTCGCATAATTTTCCAATCACACTGAACTGAAAAATTTGTTAAGAGTTTGTTCCAAAACTTATCCAGTTCTTGAGTCGAGATCAGACCCCTCCCATAAAGTATGTCGAGAAAAATGAAAGTTACTGAGAGTTGAAAATAATACTTCTGGGCATTTTCCCAGTTACTCTACTATATGTATATTCTACTGAGTCAGTTGAAGGATAAAATTCTCTTTGATACAACTTTTCGAAAATTTAATAGATGGAAGGAAAAGCTACCAAAACCAAAATGAACTACTTTACCCTATTCGGTGGATCTTTGCGCAGATTTTGGGTAAAGGGGAAAAGGGGAAAACTATTAACGTTTCATTCTATGATTCGGCTTTACAAAAATAAAAGTTAAATTTAGATTGTTTATACTTGCAGCACTACGCTGCAGGCTGCATAGTGTATCTCATAACGAAGTATGGAGTTCACACGTGCCATTTCAATTGTTCACATATGTGATATATGTATGTATGTGTATGGTGTTGTGTGTGTGATATCCTTCTTTATGTAGGGTGTGTAATGAGGTGTGTGAAAGATGATGAGTGTAAAGATGATATACGTGACTGATGATAATGGGTGAATGATGGTATAAGTATATGAATGTAAGTATGTGTAAGTGATGATAATGATGTGAATGTGAATGATGTTTGGTAATGCAGGGTATTTAATTGAAGGGGAAATGGTGTGCGAGTCTCCAGAGGCTTCTGGCTCGATACACCAAACGCCGACATCAGTTCAGCTTGTCCGCTGATTACGACACGTACCTATTTTTGTCATTTGCTCAAAGCTGTGTTTCGATCACATTGCTGAGAGCAAACAACGGAAGAATGGTGGGACAAAGAAATGATAGGGAAGGTTCGGGGAAAAGAGAGGGATTCGAAATCAAACTAACCAAATGTAAGAATGGTTTTTGTTGCGGGAAAATTTACCGTAACACATTTTATTTGTTTTTTCAAAAATAAACAAAATATTTTAATCGATTAATAGTGGAGGACCGTAAGCTTTTTACCTAGGAATCCAGGGCCAGTCCATGGATTTTCATGAAAATTTCGGAAATCTGTTTTGAATAGCGTATAGAAAAAAGTTAAAAAAAAAATTTCGCCGCTCTCAATTTTTTAATTATTTTTAAAATTAATTATTAACTTTTAGAATTTTATTTTATTTATTTAGGGTGTTTTAGATACGGTTTTCCAAAGAGTAAGGATGGATAGGTTTGGTCAAGACAAAAAAAAGTTGTATGGGAAGGGGGGTCTATATCCCTCCGTGCAGGCGCGAGGGGCAATTTTATATGAAATTTACTTCATTTTTTAAAAAATTATTAAAAATCAACTAAGCCACTTTCTTTCTCATACTTCAGTGTTTTTGAAAGCTATTTCTTTGTTCTTTAATAAAAATTTTAATTAGAGTTTACTTAATGAACAGTTTTTGAGAAATCAAGCCTCCAAGTCAAAATTTTGAAAAAAGAAAATATTTTTTTGCTAATTAATTTTTTTTTACATAATTTTGCCCCATTAAGCGCCATTTTTTCTTTTCATATTCAATGCTTTTATTAATTTTTATTCAAAAGCCAAAAACCGAACAAAAAATTTTTTCTTGGTTTAAGAGAAATTAAAAAAAACCAATGGTACTTTTTTCCAGAAAACAAAATGTCGTTAATTTCCCGCTAATTGAACTTTTCTCCTGGAAGTCAAATATGAAATGGGTCTTAAATAGCATATAAAAAAAAGTTAAAAAAAAAAATTTTGTATAATCTTAATTTTAATATAAATTATAAATAATTATTAAAATTTTGAGTTATCTTTTAATTATATTAGTTTTAAGTTAAATTTTAAAACTATGACCTATTACAAACTTGAACTTTGGTCTCAAAGGACAGCACATGTACTGATTTGTCCCCCAAATGCTGTTTCCGGTCAAACGTGTTGATGAATCCGGAAAAATATAGTTTTTTGCCAAATAAATACTCGCGAATTTTTATACGTGCATTTAGTATTCAAACAAACATATATCAATAAGGGATGCATCAATTCTTATTTAAAAGAAAGAACACTACATCAGCATGCTCCCCACCTAAAAAAAAACTTCGAACCGTTAATTTAACTGATTTGAGTTTCTTTGATTGGTTGAAAATTCAAGATTTGGAAAAAAACCACATTTTTTCGGTTTCATCAACTCGTTTGACCGGGAACAGCGTTTGGGGCACACATCAGTACATTTGCTGTCCTTTGAGACCAAAATTCAAGTTTGTAATAGGTCATAGTTTTAAAATTTAACTTAAAACTAATATAATTAAAAGATAACTCTAAAATTTTAATAATTATTTATAATTTATATTAAAAGTAAGATTATACAAAAATTTTTTTTTAACTTTTTTGTATATGCTATTTGAGACACATTTCATATTTCACTTCCAGGAAAAATGTTCAATTAGCGGGAAATTAACGACATTTTGTTTTCTGGGAAAAAATACCTTTCGTTTTTTTTTTAATTTCTCTTAAACCAAGAAAAAGTGTTTTGTTCGGTTTTTGGCTTTTGAATAAAAATTAGTAAAAGCATTGAATATGAAAAGAAAAAATGGCGCTTAATGGGGCAAAATTATGTAAAAAAAAATTAATTAGGAAAAAAATATTTTCTTTTTTCAAAATTTTGACTTTGAGGCTTGATTTCTCAAAAACTGTTCATTAAGTAAACTCTAATTAAAATTTTTATTAAAGAACAAAGAAATAGCTTTCAAAAACACTGAAGTATGAGAAAGAAAGTGGCTTAGTTGATTTTTAATAATTTTTTAAAAAATGAAGTAAATTTCATATTAAATTGCCCCTCGCGCCTGCACGGAGGGATATAGACCCCCCTTCCCATACAACTTTTTTTTGTCTTGACCAAACCTATCCATCCTTACTCTTTGGAAAACCGTATCTAAAACACCCTAAATAAATAAAATAAAATTCTAAAAGTTAATAATTAATTTTAAAAATAATTAAAAAATTGAGAGCGGCGAAATTTTTTTTTTTAACTTTTTTCTATACGCCATTCAAAACAGATTTCCGAAATTTTCATGAAAATCCATGGACTGGCCCTGAATTCCTAGGTTTTGCCTTTTTTATGTCTAACGGTCCTCCACTATAAGCGGTTTGAAAACCGAGTGCTTTTTTAGCTTTGTTTGAGTTTCGCGTTATATCTTCTGTTCCGGCAAAAGTTTAGCAGGTCTGTTAAGTGTTCATAATTTAGATTTTAGACATTACTTTCTCAATATAAATGCGATAGCAGCAGTACTAAACTTTTCTCGCCAAATCATTTTCTTTTTTCAAAAAAGTGCCAATTGTTGTTTTTGGAAATATCTGTGTTAAGATATCCGTAGAACCGTAATCTGTCAATGAATTTAGCTCAATGTCGCCAAAACAAAAATATTAAAAAAATAAATTTTTCGATATCTCGCTTCGCTTTCGATTCGATACTTAAAGTATAAAATTTTTTTTCCACCGCGTTATTACCGGTATACAGCCCCAGTTGTTCGAAAAGTGGGCAAAACTCAACTTTCCGATTACGAGCCAGCCGTGGGCCCATTTGTCAGAAATCATTTTTGAGAACTAGTATAGAACTACGTATATAAGAATATCTTTTACTTGAAACCAATATATGTTTTATTTCATTTTGAATTTGTACACCCTTATACCTCTAAATAAAAACACCCTTTTCATAAGTTTTGTAGCCTGAAGGTCAAACTTCAATGTGAACAGCTCCCACCAACATATACTTTACGGCCGAAGAGTGGTCTTTATCCAAGCTTCGAAATCAGCTACTTTTGTAAATACACTGGGCCATCCTTCAAGTCCACATCCATTACCAAAAGAGGTAATACCTTCTATAGCAAAGTGGGCTCCACCCTCTCCGCTCACAAGTGGCCCACCAGCATCTCCATTGCAAGTGTCTTCACCATATCGCCCACCTGCACAAAGCTGTGTCGATGTAAGCTCTACGCCTTTTGTCTTAAACTTCTCAGAACATTCTTTGAAACTGTAAAAGGGTAAACTCACTTTCTGTTTAACATTGCTTTGACGTCCTGTTGAAGAAAAGAATTAACTTTTTACTTAGAAAATAACCACTCATGGTGAAACTTACTGATTCGCTCGTACAAAAAAAAGGTTGAACAAAAAATGTTTGACTACCTTTCAGCGATGTAACGACGTAAAAGCTAAACAAGCTGATCAACTTACCTGTAAGAGTTCTTCCCCAACCGGCTGCAATTAAATTAGAACCAAGACGAAGTTCTCTCTGCTGTTTGTTTGATGGCCGTAGGTAAACACACGGGTTTTATGAAATCGGAGTATACTACGACGTCGTTAAGCCGTACAAGAGCGATGTCATTTTGCCTGTTCTTACTTGAATCATCATACTCAGGATGTGGTATTGCCTCCTCAACACCAATATTTACTATCGGATCGGCGCAGTCCGTTTTGATACAATCAATAGCTTTGGTCAAGTCATATTCACCCAATCGCACTCGGTCTCTTTGAAAATTGATATTATTTAATAAATAATTACGTAGCACATTCTGAAATTGAAAACACTTACAATCGTCCAAACAGTTTTGTAACTCCGGTCAAACACTGCGCTGCTGTTAGAACGTATCTCTGATTGATAAGACTGCCAATACAACCGAATGAACGCGTTTCGTCATCTAAGTATATGTTTTTCTTATCAACTTCTTTGCTTATGATTGAAGTATTAAAGCTAATCACCTTTGACATATTCGAGGAGTACAATCCAAGGAAATTCATCCAACCGAATGTCTTCGCCACCGTAGATCCAGTCCCTAATATCAGCTTGTCCACATTTTGGTACTTTGGGTAGAATAATTCCCTCTCCATTACCAAGAGCTGAAGTAGCAGATGGTGTTGAATCTTTAAAATTATTTTGAGAGTTAATTATGATTTTTGGCAAATGAGAAGAATTCATGAAACCAACTATGCCCACTCGAAAGCTCAAACAGTGCTAAGATGAATATTGGAACAGCTAGTGACGTTTTCTTTGACATCTTTAGTGATATTGAATTTTCCGATCCAGTTTTAAAATGGGACCGGAGCTATTACTTTCGTTTATATTGCGATGGAACAAAAGCATCTATCAGCGATAGGCTTTCGAAAACGACTGAGCTCACAGCTTGTTTAGATTCGAGAACAAGACAGGCAGTGTGCCTTTGGTTTTGCATAATTGCACATGTCTGATCAATGCACATGCATTTACTTCACTAACGCTTGAAAATGACGTTCTCATAAAAGCAAAACGCATGAGTAGAAATTGGCGGCAGACATGTATGAATGAGTAATGATCTCATTTTTTCTTTTATTCTTTTATTGGTAAAGCTTAGTTCTTACTGGTAGGTGGTGGTTCGATTCGCAATAAATATTATTGTATTTTATTTATTTCAAGCATAAGTATATTAAAACATTGTGTCTTTTTTGTAATACTACTTAGGATAATGGATGGTTAGAAGAATTTTGACAAAATTTAGAAAATATATGAATAATAACTTATATGTACATTTACGTTAAAAGATTTCAATTTGATTTACATAAAATAAAAGTAAAAGAAATAGTAAAAGCGAAAGGAAATTGATTTAGCATCTGTATAGGGTCTTTAAAAAGTTTTCAAAAGATATGTAGCTGTCTAGTTTTCTCAGGGTGGCTGGTAGATTATTCCAAAGGACGATCGCGTGCACAACCAACTGTTGTTTACTTCTCCGAGATAATGGAAAACTTATTTTATCAAATAAGTATTCGAGAACGTTTTTTTTTGCATCAATTTAATGAGCAAAGTCAGAGTAAGGAAATCAAGGTATTTGTTCAGAGGCATACTGAGGAAAACATTCTTCGCATTTTCAGAAACATGATCGAATCGTTGCAAACCGTAGATAAATCGCACAATATTATTGAGTGCAACTTGCATTTGGCGTTTGCTCACACTATCCGGGCAGCAGAAAATCAGGTTACCGTATAAGAGAGTTGGAAAAAGTAGGGTTTTGGCTAACGCCATTTTCGTAAATATCGGAAGACAACTTCCGGAGAGATTGAGCATATGCAAAGCAGCATAGGTTCGACCGGGTGCACATGTTATATGGTTGTCCCATGAAAGAGTCTGGTTGAAAATTACACCGAGATTCTTTACAGTTTTAACGTAACTCAACCTTGACCCATCAATCTCAACACATGGCAGACATGTTGTATCGATGGCATTATTACTGATAATAGCCGCGCTTTATTTTAATGCGGATCGGATCTTGATAATAAAACAGCTTTAGATCATCATATTTTTTATTATTTCCAGTTGGAAGCTGTGTGAAGTTCGCTCTTTCAAATGACATTTCAAAAGAGTTGCAGAGTTGCCCTATGACCTTTTTTTTCAATGGTTAATTTTTTTTGTTCTATTTTTTAGGGAAAAATGATACTCATGCATTTTGTCAAATATACATTTTTTTGCATTTATTCTTATTAATTTCACGAATATATATTTTGTTTTGTAAAACTTTTCATTATGTCATGTATTAGGTATACAAAAATTAATAAATGTGAAGTTTCTCTCTATCTATTTCTCTCTATATATCTATCATTTCACACAGAAAAAAACGTTCATGTGGCACTACTGTTGCTATTGGAAATAGTGGAAGTGATACCAACGTTTTCAATGGAAAATCTCCTCTTGTGTGAAATAGAAGAACTAATTTTTAGATCACAAAAATAGATCCAACCAAAGAGCAGGATCTCGCTTTGTTGTTTTAATGCAAGTAAATCAATGATTCGATCTGGATCATCGTGATAATAAAATACGGCTAATAACACAGGCCTGCAAAATGATGGTTATAACTTCATCTCTGGAATTTGATAGCTGATTCTAGTGTATTTTGGTGTGCTGATTACGAATATATCCTTAGTTTTAGGCACAGTCAGAGTTATTTTGTTGTTCTTTTCCTTAATTTCAATAAAATATATTAATATTGTTACTAATTTAAATTGTTATTATTTTTAATAAGTTAATTTAATTTATCCCGTTAATTTCGTTCGTTGAACTATACCCTGCGTTGACCCAGGTTTCCTTGACAGCCCTTTAAACAAAGGTTTTCCAGTCCTAAAAAACACTAAACTACAAATTCACCGGTGCAGTGCATTAAGGCCCGCGGCAATAAGACTCGTGGGTCTTAATTCCTCTTTGTTTTAGAAGTTAGGACCAGAAGGGTTATTCCCATGATGAAATGGCAGTAAGAGCCACGGGCCTTAGTTCCTTTTTCTGCGAACTCAAATATCATTTCGTAATGGAAAGAAGTCTCACCGTTTGCACTTTAACTTATTTTCAATGTGAATTAACTGGCACAGGGACGCAACTCCACTAGACATAAGTTCATGCTCTGATTCTGGATTATGAAATATCAAAGAGGAACACACTAGTACCTATATGTTTAGTGCGGTCAGTTCGCGCGAATTTCTTAAGTTGAACCACAATTCCGTAAAATTCGCTCGAATTTTTATTTTTTCACCACACATCCATACTCCCTTGAGAAAATTTTTTCCGCTTCGCTTTTAGCTTCATTATTTTATCCTTGAGTAAAAAGCAAAGCGAAGCGAACGAAATTTCCCTTCGTTTAGTGCGGGCTTGTGGTTGAACATAAAAGATTCACACGAACAGACCAGGAGAAAGTAGCTATAAAGGGCAATTCACATGAGCGCGACCAACGAACGACGAATAAATCAAGAAATGTGATTTTAAGTACCTTACATGCATAAATTCCTCACGAATTTTTTAGGAAACGATGGCAATATAGTTCATACTCATTTTTTGGTGAACAAACTCTTATTTTTGTGCCTAAGCTTTTGCGAATAGAGAAAATAAATTTATTCGTTACGAATAAAATTAATTCGTAACGAATAAATTTCTTTTCTCTATTGCTTTAATTTTAGGCACAAAAAGAAGAGTTTATCCATCTAAAAATAAGTATGAACTATATTTCCATTGTTTCCTAAAAAATTCGTGAGGAATTTATGCTTGTAAGGTACTTAAAATCACATTTCTTGATTTATTCGTCGTTCGTTGGTCGCACTCATGTGAATTCACCTTAAGAGCAAAAAAAAACATTAAGAAAGTAGATTCAGTTACTATGTGCGCATAAGAAAGTGAACTGAGTTTCCATCATCCTATGTCACGAAGGGGGAGACAACGTGAGCTGTGAATTCATATCCATTGACAGCTGAAATAAGCGCCCAAATTTTGGAACTTTGTTTTTCATTGCAAAATGTTGTTTCCTTCAATTAAAAAAAAACTAGTATATATGCATTTAGCGCATCGAATATGTTCTTAATTCTAAGAAGGAAAACTAATTTTAATATCCCATGTGCACCAGACTCATATAAATGCTGCTTCAAAATGGCAACAAAAGACATGGGCCTAAATTCTTTTCTTTGGTGGGTTTTATTGCCTCTTCAAAGTGGAAACAAAGCCCGTGGGTGTAATTTCCATTTTTTTGAGCCAGAAGGCCCACGGGTCTTATTGCATTGCACCAAAATCACCACACATCCCTGTCACTTGAACAACAATACATGCCTTTTGACAGCCCTCAACTCGCCCCAGCAAAAACCTAGGGCGAGGGTTGAAAGCAAACCCTGGTCCACCCCAGGGCTCAAAAACACTCAGTTTGAGATTCAGGACGAGTTTAGGTTTTTCAAAAAACGCTTTGTGGCGACCACAGAGCGACCCCAGGGCTTCAACAAACGAACCTATTAAGGAAAAAAATTCAAAAAATCATTATTTTTTTCATTTTTAGTAAATCTGAAGAGAAAATTCTTCAAGTTATGGTAACTTCGTCTTCGGCCGAAGGTAGATATTAAGCCGAATATTTGGCTTTGGATGGAAATCAACCTTCGGTCGGACACTAATTAGGTAATATAACTAAATTTTTTTTGTATGAATGAGCTCAATATTAAATTAAGCCAAAATACCCCTTTTTGACATGTTTATTGCGAATTACTTATACTCATAATGTAGGTAGAAATTAACAAATTTTTTTTTTTTTTTTAGAATATAGATATTTCTGTATTTTGTATAAATTTTACACGAAAGGTTTGCCACCGCACATAATATAATACAGAGATTTGATTCATATGATCTTTTTACTAAAATATTATCTTTATATTACAATGTATAGGTTTATTATTAGAAAAAAGAGATTTTTTGTTGGAAGAAACTACGATCGAAAAACTTCCATTTCAATTTAGAGAGATAAAAAAAAATGACTAGCAATTGCATTAAATTAAATAAATAAATAAATAAATAAATAAAAAAATAAATAAATAAATAAATAAATAAATAAATGAATGAATAAATACAAAAATAAATAAATAAATATATAAATTAATAAATAATAAATTAATAAATAAATGAATAATTAAATAAATATAAATCAATAAATAACAATAACAAAAAATGACTAAATACTTCGATAACTTCACAAATAAATAGTTACTCGTAAACAATTTTAGAGATTTTCAATGAAAAAAATCGAAAAAAAAACATAAAAAAATAAGAATAAGAGATGACAATTTGGACTATAAGTTACAGGGGCCCTACTATGTAACTCGATTCTACTTTCGAATCATTCGAAAGTTATTATATTATAAAGGGCATTCGAACGTTTTTATTGTAGAATCGAGTTACATGGTAGGCCCCCAGGTTTATAAATTCAATTCGTGAATGAGGTAATTTTCAGCAAACATACATTTCAAAAGAAATTTATCGGAAAGTTTTGAAATTCTTTCAACAATCAACTCAACATTCGCATGTTCATCTAACTCGTGTGTTGAATAGTGCCATGGCAAATTCAACATCATTTTAAGAATCTTATTTTGTGATATTTGGAGCTTTTTTAAGTGACATTTTGCACAACTTCCCCATACTGGACATCCATACAACAAAATAGACTAAAAGATAACTTTGAATATAATGATTTTATTTTTATTTGAAATGTGTGACTTACGATTAATGAGGTATGAGGGGTAGAGCATTTTAATGGCAATCCCTACTTTTTTTAGTGTTTGAGAAATATGGTCTTGGAATGTCAGTCTGGAATCAAGGTATATTCCAAGATATTTGACAGATTTTTGCCAATAAATACTGCATCCATTAACTTGTAGCTGATTGTTTGGAAGAAAGCAAGATTTTCTTTTTCTAGAGAAAAAGATGGCTTGCATTTTTTCCAAGTTGAGTTTTATTTTCCATCTGTTATAGTAATTTTCTAATACCCTTATCGCATTTTTAAGATTCGTTTCAATTTGGAAAATGAATTTATGCGACGAAAGTATTGCTGTATCATCAGCGAAAATTGCTGATTCACATTCAGGCAGATCCGAAAAATCAGATGTAAAAATATTAAATAAAGTAGGTGAAAGCACAGATCCTGAATAGAACAAACTTGACTTTTCACAATTTACATGTACCTTAAAACATCTATTTGACAGGAAACTTTGAACAATTTTACACAAATGTGGTGGGAACTTATACTTTAAAAGCTTGAAAATTAGCCCATTATGCAACACGGAATCAAACGCTTTTTCTATATCAAGAATTATCATGCCGCTGGACTCATCTCTCGTACAATTCGTTTTGATGATTACAAATTCTTTTTACTTGATGGGATGTGTTGTGAAGTTGTCTAAAACCGAATTGTTGGTCTGGAAGAATTTTATATCTTGAGAGAAAAGTAGACAATTTATTTTTAATTATTTTTTCTAAAATTTTGCTAACACAGCTTAAGAGGCTTATAGGTCTGTAACTATTTGGACTTTCAATAGCCTTTCGAATCGGAATTACCTTAGCTTCTTTCCAAGAAAGTGGAAAGTAATGTAATTACTGATTTGCATTAATTTCTATGTCCCTCTACACTAATTAAATGCAATAAAAATCAAGCTTAAGTAATTTAATGACGTTTTATAAATTTTTAAATGCAGGCGCTCAGACATTTTTGAGCAAAATCTTAAATATTCAATATCAAAAAATCCTGACGTGATGGATTTCTTTTATTATTTTTCTCGCAATCAGCACATCAGAAACTCTATAAAAAAAGTTATTCAGATTTCAAAGAGGAAAACCATTGCAGACCTGTGTAATAGCTTGGAATTTTTTTCGAGTTTAGCTTAAGGTGATTATTTTGATATATTATACGCGAAAGATCCTCGTTCAGTCGCGCAGTTGCATCTTCCACCATACCCAAGGGATAGCTTAAATTAACTTGCACATCGTCTGAGTACATGTGAATCTTGCAGTGCTGAATAATTGATGGCAAAAACTGCTTGAGTTCTTTGGGTGAGGTATTTTTTCATAAGAAACAGAGAAGAATTATTAAGAAGGAAAAAATGCTTAAGTTTTTTCAAAAGTATATACGCCTTAGAGAAGTCGAGTAGAGCAAGTGTTGTTATTTGGTTGCTGTCTATATTTTACCGAATACCACCTGTTATTTTAAGAAGTGCCGTTGTGCAGCTATAATGAACTGAACACTGAAGCTAAAGCTTCCTTGAAAATTAGGATTATTGTTTGAACTCTATTAATTTCCGTTTCTTCGTTTTCGTTAGAATTTGAACATATGAATTGTTTGTTGAGATCATTTGCATCGCACTCTACATCGGGTTTTTGTTGTTGCGTCGAAAAACAAAAGGATTTAATATTTTCCCACGACGCCTTTGAATTTAAGTTACTGAATTTAGTAGAATAGTATCTACGTTAAGAGTTTTTAATTTCAACATTTACTGCGTTTCGTAAAGTTTTATATTGCAAAAAAGGAGTTTTGAAATGTTTCCATCTCTTAAAACCAGCATTTCGCTTAGCAATAAGCTTATCGATATTGTTGTTGTACCATCCTATTCGCTATTTTTCATTAGAACTGTTTTCATATGAACGTTATTTTCCAAAATGTGGTTGGTTGTTTCAGTGAAGAAAGCGACCTGCTCATCAACTTCTGGTAAATTATATATGCTATCCAGGTCTGAACTGTGGATACTGGGGATAATTGACTGCATATTTAAGGAATTAAAGTCTCTAAACGAAATTGTACTACTTGAGGGGAACATATTTGGATTAAGGTTAGGTAAAAGGCAATTATAAGGTCGTATTTTGAGAAACCGGGAACATCAAGCTGCCCGTAAAAGTTTATATGCCAGAAAGGTTATTAAATGTACATACTATTTAGTGCACGTTTAATTAGCTGCAGAAACTGTCAGATTGATTTTTAATTAATTTTTAAGCAACCTAAGGAATTTATAATTTTTTTCATTTTCTTTCATCGTGAATAACTTCAAAAGGAAGAACTTTATTGAAAAATATTAAAATACCTTCTTTGTAGAACATCAAATTTTCTCTAAGAAACATGTTTGTGAATTATCGTATATTGACTTGTTCGTTAATTAAAATATTCAAAGTAAAAAAGCAAAATAAAAAATACATACCAGTTTTTCAAGCTTGATTACTTGGAAACGGTTAGCCTGACAAACATTTTTATTATGACTTTTTTTAAGGAAATCTAATTTCCTACAAAAAAAATGTCGTTGATTTTTTTGGGCTCAAAATGGTTTAACAGTTTTGACGCTAAAATGAGGTAAGTTACAAAGAATAGAAAACACTATTGTATTGATAGACCTCTAGTTTTCTTAGCTCAAACTTTTTTGGTATTATTTTTTTAGCATTCCAAAAAATATTTTCAATGTAATTTTCAAAAAAAAAGCGTACATATATGTATAAAATTATATTTTGTACACAAAACACTTTTTAAAAAAAGCCTTATTAAAAAAAAACTTTATTTGAATCCTTGCATAGTTAGTTGTTTCTGGGTTCTGCTAAGAGCTTAATTTTTACGCAATATAGTACGAACATACTGTAATAAATATATATATATAACATATTTAGAAAAGAAAAATTATATTTCGATAAAATTAGAAAATATACCTTTTACAGGATTTTTTCTAATCCCAATAGCTAAACTAAAGCAAACCGATCTTGAACCCTTTTACCGCATTTAACTCAAGACATTGAGATCCATCAAAACTGATAGCGCAGATTCGTAATCAGAGAACCCAAGTCATAAAAGGAAAGATAGTTTTTAGATGTTATCAAGTGAGTAAGTAATTATGACCGCCACAGTCAGTGGAGTAGTTCGCAAGTGAAGACACATCTCTGTGTATAATTGCACAATGTCTAGCTTATCTCCGCCTTAGAAAGCAAATACTTGACCTTCCACCACAAAAGATCATTAACTTTAGGTTCAATTCAGAAGAAAAAACAACTGCTCAAAAATTTCCCATGAGTTGGCACAGTAAGTTTAATCTATACACCGCAGAGCCCAGAGCTTCATAAGCTCAACCCACCACACAACCTAAGCCTACATCTACATCTTGACTATTAATTCGTCAGTTGTATTTAAAATACTGCGATATAAACGCAAAGAAAATAACGTGTTTCGAACAAATTTGCACATTTTCACAGCAACTCTTGAGTCTTGACTTTTGTATGTAGAGAAATGATATATTTTAACCTTGCATTAAGAAGGCTATGCATATGCATTGATCAGACTTGTGCAATTCTGCAATGAGAAAAGCCAACTATCTCTCAGCTCTCAGACAATTAAACAAGTTCAGTAGTTGTCGCGAATCTATCGTTTCTGGTTGCTTTTTTCCCCTACAATGCAAATGATTATAATTGCAAATTTAACTTCTTTTTCACACATTTGATAATCTTCGATTATTTCATTTAATAAAACTCGTTTTGGTTAGTGACGTTCGGTGTAATCACTTCGTGTGTAATAGGCCAAAAAATGTTAACAACATCTGCTCTTCTTCTTTTTACAATTCTTCAGCTGTCAAGTGGACAACGTTAGTTTCGTGTATTTTCTCAAAACCTAAACATTAAACATCACTTTTGAATTTAAAAAAATTTAAGATTCATGCAGAGACCCGAAAGGTGATGCCGGAACTTGCGTTTCAAAACAAAATTGCCCAGCTATCTTATCACTCCTACGAAAGGATACACTTTTAGACGAAGACATCCAATTTGTCCAACAATCTCAATGCGTTGATGGAAATGGGCTGCCACCATATGTTTGCTGTGCATCAAGAAGTGGAGTCAGTGAAGATAGGACCATGTCCACAGACTCAAAAACTGTTAATTCAACTCCCAGTAATGGGGAAGGGAATATACTACCCACTCTACCAAGATGCGGGCGAGCTGCTTCTGGGGAAAGGATCTACAATGGCAATGACACTCTTTTGGATGAGTTCGCTTGGATGGTACTCCTGGAGTATGTCTCAAGTGAGTAATAATAAATTCAGTTATGAGTAGTTCAATAGAAGTGCATAAATTGTACACAGATAAAGACATTCGCACTTTGAATTGTGGTGGCAGTCTAATAAATCAAAGATACGTGCTAACGGCGGCCCATTGTGTAACTGGAGCTGTTTTGGAACAATTTGGACGATTGTAAGTGAAGTCTGTTCGAAACTGTGCATATATCTATTGATTGAAAGTCTTGAGTTTTTTTTAAAGAGATCGTGTGCGCTTGGGTGAATATGACTTGTCCAAGGATATTGACTGCAATAAAGTAGAATGTGCCGATCCCATAGTAAATATTGGAGTTGAAGAGTCGATACCTCATCCTCAGTATGACGACTTCAGTCTCAACAAGCAAAATGATATTGCTCTAGTGCGACTTAGTAGCGTTGTCACTTATACCGATTTCATCAAACCCGTTTGTCTACCCTCTGCGTTAGGAACGAACAGAGCACTGGCATCTGGTGCAAATTTAATTGTAGCCGGTTGGGGGAGAACTCACTTTTGTAAGTAGAAGCTCTGGTGAAATAATTTATTTAAACCTCATTTCAAAAGCTTTAATAAGAGTCTAGCGTATTTGTAAATTTAGTTGGCTTTTATTTTATATGAAGGGTGTTTTTTGAGAGATTTGTGGTTTTTAACAAAAATAAGCCGCATTTAATTTTATGTTATGTCTTTTTAATGTTTTTATAAAGACAAGGGTTTGCAATTGTGTTTTCGGGCGCCCGCCGCTGATGATTCTATTAAATTCCAACCAGGACCGGTCTAATTTTAGGCCTTTTTTTTGCACAATTTGGGGTTGTATGTCAGCAATAACGTGCCGAATATTTCATTTCAAGGCGTCGATTATATTTGAAGGGCTATCTAAAGACGATTGTCCCTCAAAAGCGCTGTTAAATCGTCCGATCTTGGAGGTAACTCTTTGCTTTAAGACTCGAAAAAATCAAAAAGAATGAAAACCACACGTCCATAAAATGCACCATTTTCAAGTTGTTCCTTTTTAAGAAGCTTTGTGTTCGTTAACGTTTACCTGAACACTACTTTATTTAAGAATTCATTTAACTCCTTTCTATTTTTTTCAGACCGACAGAGTAAAGTCAAACAGAAGCTGTACATACCTGTCTTTGAGTTCAAGGAATGTTTTAAGAAATTCAAAGACAAAGGTGTACAACTTACTTCGAAGCAGCTGTGTGCAAGTGGACGTTTTAGTGAAGACAGTTGTGATGGTGATTCTGGTGGCCCACTTATGAGCGAACATGATGCAATGCACTATGCCGTTGAAGGTATTGTTTCTTTCGGCCATAAATGTGGACTTGAAGGATGGCCAGGTGTCTATACAAAAGTAGCTGATTTTGAAACTTGGATAAGAAGTATCCTTCGACCGTGAAAAGTAAACGTATTAAGAGTTGTTTAAAGCGAAGATCTTGAACATTTTGGATAATAAAGGGTGTTTTCATAGACGTGTGGTTTTCAAGAAAAAATAAAATTAGTATAATTTAACGTTATGGCCACGAACTTAGGTTATTGTAAAGAAAAGGGTTTGTCATTATATTAATATATAACTATAATATAATAATTCTTGGCAATTTTTATTTGGCAATTTTTGTTTAACAATTGATCGATAAGACTTTATTTGATTCACAATTTTTTATTTGGCATTCGATTTTTAAGCTTTTCTTTTTTACTTTCATTAAAAAACAAGCTTTAAAACTTCGCTCGAAATTTTTAAGCTTGTTACATAGGTTAGGTTAGGTGGAAGTGGCTGTCAGTCAATGAGTACATTGCCTGACACACTTAGGCCGCAACGGCCCACTGTGATACCACAGAGATCAGCAAGTTAATCACCTACTGATCTCAGAAACCCGATGCAAGATTAACGAGTTGATCACTTATTAATCTTCCATTACGGGACTAGCCGGTTAATCACCTGCTAGTCGAACCACACAGAACTTTTAATGTATTTCGAAAGACTTTTAGGGTCTATGTAAGCTAGGTCGCTAGTATCATCGAAGAAGAATTCACCGAGATGAGTTTTCCTCCTATGAAGTAGTGCAGGGCATGAGCAAAGAAGGTGTTGAACGGTTTCTTCCTCCTCCTCGTCCATGCAGCTTCTGCAGAAATCATTGGAAAACACACCAAGTCTTTTGGCGTGTCTCCCTATTAGACAGTGTCCCGTAAGAACACCTATGGTAGAACCTAGATACAGACGGTTCAGGGCCAACAAACTCTTCGAGCGTTTTGAGTCAACACACGGCCAAACTTTTTTGGTTGCAAGGCAGTTGTTACTCTCAGTCCATCTAGTGTTTGTTATCCTTGAAGCGTCTTGTCTAAGTAGGAGTTTACATGTAGCGATAGGTACACCTATGTTGTTCCATTCTGAGCGTAGGGAAGTGGTCGTGCCCTTTTTGGCTAGTTCGTCTGCCATACAGTTTCCTGGTATGTCCCTGTGCCCTGGCACCCATGAAAGGTGAATGTTAAACTGATTTGACATCTCCCTCAGAGACATCTGACAATTTTGGACCGTGATGGATTTTGTAGAGACAGAGGCAAGAGATTTAAGGGCAGCTTGGCTGTCTGAGAAGATCCGAATATCCGTGGAGGATATGACGTTCCCTCTCCTCTTCATTCTCAGTATTAACGACATTGAAATGATCATCAAACACTCCTCTATCTCTCTCTATGCGGACGATACTAAGTTTTACCGGATCATTTCTTCTTCTGAAGACTCTTCCCACCTCCAACTTGACCTCGACAATTTTTCAATATGGTGCTCCAAAAACTGCCTGGAGCTAAATGTTTCCAAGTGCCAATCAATAACCTTCTCACGTAAACGCATCAAATCTACTCCCCGTCTCTATCTTCTAAACGGTCAAATCATTTCCACCGTTGAGGTGATCCGGGACCTTGGGATTATTTGCGACCGTGAGCTGAATTTCCTCAAACATATCGACGATATAATCCTTAAGGCAAATTCAGCACGTGGCTTCGTGAAGCGATGGTCCAAAGAATTTGCAGACCCTTACGTAACCCGATCCCTTTACATTTCATTTGTTCGTCCACTTCTTGAATACGCTTGTCAAGTCTGGTCGCCTTTCCAGCAAGTGCACATTGCCAGAATTGAGAGCATACAACGCCGTTTCCTCCGTTTTGCTCTTCGAGGTCTTAATTGGAGTAATCCCCTGATATTACCTCCTTATCAAGACCGAATCAAACTCCTAAACCTAAATACGCTGAAAGATCGAAGAGAAATATTTGACGTTCTCTTCATTCACCGAATCCTCACAGGTACCATTGGCTGCGTTCGGATTCTTACCTAAGACGAACTAGATTCCTTTCGTGACATTTGTTGTTAGTGTAATCCCATGTTAAAAAGCAGCTGACTTCAAAACATCTTTTGAGGGGAAAGCGATCCAAAGGTACCTTAAAAATCATGGTATAGCAAGCTACCCAATTTGAAATTTGAGAACAGCTGACTTGGATTCATTTTTGTTTTGCTTTCTGTCAGTGCTTTGTTGCAAAATTGCTTTTTGTAAACATAAAATTTAAAATATGGTGCTCCTAATTGATTTAAACGACGTTGTTTACGAAGTAAACGATTGTGAAGAAGTTTGCAATCGAATAATAAGTGGTACGTGGTGTTTGCAATTTTTAAAACACATTTTAAGCTGCATTTTTTTTTCAGATTATGATTTTGCTGTGTTATATGTCCAAAATAAAAAGTGTAAAATTGTTGCTGGTAAGGACATAAAGTACGTTTATACGCATACATTTGTTTTATCTATTGTTTTTAGGCAATTTAGGTAGCAATACTGCGGATAATGAAGAACCACAAGAAGTGCCAGCAGCTGCTGAAACATTGTTGGAAGAGCAACCGCCTTTTGCAGCTAACTTTAGTGATGGTAAATGTGTGTTTTTTTTTTGTTGTTATAATTCTAATTATGCTATGCTTTTATTTCAAATAGCATCCGCCATGAATGCCTCCATGGAGAACCACGAAACAGAGCCTGTGGACGCTCAAAGTGTAGGGCAAACCCATACAAAAGGTGAGTTAGTTTCTGAGTTTGTTCAGCTTTTCCGTGAGTGAAATAGGCGGAAACAATTCCCAAATTATGCGTGGTGTCTTTCTGCACATATTGGCCGATACATTGGGCTCAGTGGGTGTCATTGTATCAGCAGTTCTAATGCAGATGTTTGGTTGGTTCCATCATGATCCTTATGCAACGGCAGCCCGAAGCTCTTGACCGGTCGTTACCACAATGTTACCAAAAAGTAACAGATTTGACCGGTGTTTACGCAGTGCAAGAGCCACATTTCTGGACCCTTTGCTCAGAAGTGTACGTAGGAGCTATAAAACTGGAAGTTTCGAAAAACGTTGACCCTAAATATGTGGTGACGCACGCTCGAATGATTTTCGAATCGGTCGGAGTAAAGCAACTATACATTCAGCTAGATTATGTGTGATGAAAGTACAGTTAAAAGTGAATTTGTAGTAATTAATTTATTGTTTATACTTTTCAAATACAAAACGAAATTAAACGAACAAATTTCAGTTGTAAAGTTTAATACGAATTTTAATGTATGCTTTGAAATTTCTTGTTCTTTTTTTCTAAAATTTACAGAACCATCTTGGGACCACAAGACCGTGCTCCTCTTTTTGCATGAATGCATAAAGAGGAAAGCGGATTTCCGAAATCCTAAGATTCGCCGTCGGAGTATATTCGTACAAATTCAGGACGAACTTGTGAGAAAAGTGGGGGCATTCTTCGAAACGTCCTCTCTGGATCAAAAATTAAAAAACATGAAGCTCAGGTACCACAAAATAGTTGACAACAACAAAAAAACTTCAACCGGACGAGGCCGTATGCCATGGCCGTATTTTGAGTTGGTGAGTGAAATTTTTGATGCCGAGGTGACGATTCGGGATGCCCCCACCATTAGTTCACTAATAGCTAAGCCTGCGAACCCTAATTCGGCGGCGAATCTAATGCCAACAACATCGTCGGCCTCATTCCTAAGCCCTGAAGCGCCAAGTGCAAGAAGGAACACAGCACTGAAGGAACGGTTGCTCAATATTGAGGAGAGAAGGTTGGCAATTGCAGAGGAGCTCCTTAATGAGGTTAAGGAGCTGAGGATTATGCGAAGGGAGCGGATGGACCGTGAAAATCCACACTGTAAGAAAATGCTAAAATATGAATCATTGCCAGTATTAATTTTCGTCCTTATTTCAGAAAATACAAAATACATTGGGAAGTCCAAATCCAAAGAAAAGACTGAATTTTTTTGTTTTTGTTTTTTTTTTTATTTGTTAAGTTTAACAATCTTGTTTTGTTTTTTTTTTATTAGTTTATAAGTTTTTTATAAGTTTCTTATAGGTTATAAGTTTTTTTTATAATAAAATAAAATCTAAAAAAAAAGTTAACTGAGATTCTTTCTTTTGGAAATATTTTGAGACAGCATTATGGCGATAGTGTAAAAGTGATTTTACAAAAAGTGAAAAATATTAATAAAAGTTGTATAAATGTAACATTAACTTATTTTTACACTTTTTTGTTGATAGTTCTTAATATCAAAAATTAAAATAAGGAAAGCAAAAAGTTCCTTTTCTGGCTACTAACACCTCTTTCAGTTGTATTTGCGTTTTCTGGCACTGGGTCACTAACAACATCATAGTCGATTTCAATGTCTGCACTCTGCACATTCTTCATGGCTTCGTATTTGAATGTGGTTATGCAGAACGCAACACGCAGTGACTATCTTATTCGCCATCATTGGTTCTGCAACGTCCAAATATTTGAGACGACGAAAACGACCTTTAAGTAGCCCAAAAGCTCGTTCTATTGTAACCCTTGCGCTACTCAGACGAGTGTTGAAATGAGCTTGTCTTTCCGTCAGGTGTCCATTGTCACGAAATGGGGTTACAAGGTTTCTTCTTAACGGGTACGCCGTGTCACCCACAATGTGAAATTCTCCGCAAACAAGACGGTCAATTTCGGAAAAAAGAGGGCTGTTTTTGTAAACCCTTGCGTCATGTAAGCGCCCAGGGGCTCCAACATAAATATCTGTAAAAATAGTGCGATGATCACAAACACCTGAAAGAATAAATTAGGTTAAAAGAATAAAACTTCACTAGCATAACGCAAACACTTACCTTGTAAAATCACAGAATGCGTATTTTTTCTATTATAATAGTCAATCGGGTTCTTCAAAGGCTGTTTTATTTGGATGTGACATCCATCGATAGCCCCTACTATGCCCGGTATGTACCCTGCAGATTTTTCCCGAAATGCCTAAAAGTTTTCTTGCTATTATAACATAATGTATCTACGTTTAAGCTAAAAAATAAGAACTTACTTGTGAAATAGAGTTGTACTCGCTTGTAGTAGGCCACTTGATATAATCCACCATGAGGGAACATAAAAGTTCCAAGATTTCACAAAATGCGTTGTGGGCAGAACTTTTGGCCAGATTAAATCGGTCCCCAGCTGACAAAAAACTTTCTTGCTTACTAAGAACCCATAACGTAAACAAAAGTTTATCTTCTAGGCCCAAAACCCGCTTTCGGTTTCCCACCTTCTCCATAAGATCCTAAATTGTAAGAATACAAAGTCAAATAACAAACATTTTGCATGTATTGAAGCTTACCGCAAAACTACTTCGACTCATTCGGAAGTGGTCTCGAAATTCATGCAACGAGTATGAAGGAATCGTTATTTCACAGTAGTTTGTGTTCCTCGTTGGCATATCGTCGCTCAGCAGTTCGGGAAACATTGTCAGCATGTTGGAAGGTGCCAATAGATCGTTGACAACAAACGATTCAATTAAAGCTAATTGTTAAAGAATTTAATAAGCTACATTAATTCACAAATCACAATGTAAAAACTTATTTTCATACGAACCCAATAATTCTTCTTCTTCCTGTTCGGATGAAATGTCTAAGCTTGCCATTATTATTTTTTAGTTAATTTTTATTTGATTTAACAAAAATTACGTCCAATTGCCATTCGCTTTAGGTTTGGTTTGTTTTCACTTCGATTTATCAGCTGTTTCTGATTTGACAGATACCTAATCTTAGTCGTTCGAAAACTTACCCGGATACAAAGGTATCCTAGTTATGCTACCCATTTTTTTTCGAACGCGCCCATTGACTGTCCAGCCCTTAACGAATCCATTTTTCTAAATATTAACCGTCGTAACACCCGGAATCCCCGTCTCTTCTATCTTCCCACCCATCGAACCTCTTACGGCTTCAATGAACCCATCTCCCGAATGCTGAGAAATGTCAACTCCCACTCCTCTTGTTTTGACTTCTGTATGAGTACTCCCTGCCTAAAACTTCGTCTCCTTAGCCCTCCAACTACTTAGTAAGTCTTAGCTATTAAGTTTCTTAGTTTGTAAGTTAATAGCTTATACTCCCTGCCTCTACTAAGCCCTCCAACTAGTAAGTAAGTCTTAGCTATTAAGTGTCTTAGTTTGTAAGTTAATAGCTTGTATTAGGCCTAATAAATGGGGGTTTTTGCCCCCACCAAAATTAAAAAATTAAATTAAATTTCTTTGAGCCAAGATAGCACCTCCTTAATCGCCAGAATTTCTGCTTGGAACACACTACAATGATCGGGTAGGCGGAAGAAAAGACTGAGATTCAGTTTTTCTGAGTAGATTCCACTTCCCACACCTTCGCTGGTTTTTGAACCATCGGTGTAGAAGTGTATTGCTTCATTTTCCAAAAGAGCGCCATTTTCCCAAGCTTCTCTTGAAAGTATGGTTACTTGGAAATTATTGTCAAACACCAACTTGGGGGTGGTGTAGTCGGATCGATTCGGTAAGAATCTAAAGTTATCTAGAATGTTAGTGTGGCCGATTTGATTATTGGTCCACTGTGATGTAGCTCTGAGTCGAGTAGCTGAGCTAGCTGCGACTTGTTTGCTGAAGATATCTAGGGGTGTGAGATCTAGTAGTACATTGAGGGCGTCCGATGGGGTTGTCCTCAGTGCGCCACTAATACACAGACTAGCCGTTCTTTGAACTTTGGCCAGCTTGTTGTAGTTGATCATCTTGTCTAGTGCTGTCCACCAGACTATCACCCCGTATGTGAGTATCGGTCTAATTACCTAGGTAAACAGCCAATGGGTGATTTGGGGCGAGAAACCCCATTTCCCGCCAATGGCTTTTTACAGGAGAAGAGTGCAACGTTGGCTTTATTTACTCTTTCCTCAATATTGGTTTTCCAGGTCAGTTTTTTGTCAAAAATGAGACCTAGATATTTAGCCTGATTTGACAGTGTGAGAGTTACCCCTTTAATAGTTGGGGGTCTGAAGTCCGGAATTTTGTATTTCCTCGTAAAGAGAACTAATTCCGTTTTGTGTGGATTGATGTTCAGACCACAATCTGCAGCCCTATTGTTAAGCTTGTTAAGTTGTAAAGTTCACTGGTTTCCAAACTACCAAATCGCCAAGCATTCACTGCTGTAGGCTCAAACCTCTTTCGCACTAACTGCAAAGTCGAGGGATGGTAGTGGAAACAACTTGGAACTACCCAGGAATTGCCTTCGGCTCAATGCCTTATATCAACAAAAACCAGAGAGTGTTCTAGATCGAGTCCACGATCACTAATGACATTTTATTTGTAAATTCATTCCCTATTTATACAAATTTATTAAGCTCCATTTCTGGCTATCGAACAATCGACTACATTTCGATATCCGATTAAAATGCTTCATCATCACATTCTTTTGGGTGAGCGCCAATGACCTATATCATAAACAAATGCTCATACCCAAAGACTATTGCTGTGACATAAACAGCGCGCATGCAGTCAAAGCAATATGATCCCTTATTACTTCTGTCGGCTGGCAGTGGCCTGCCGTTGGGAATCATATTGTTCCGAGTACAATGCACTCTATGAATACACAAGCAAGTCAGGTGTTATGCATTTCTATGCAATGTAGCCGAATGTGAGAGGATCGGATATCGAGGCACAGCCGAAGGTTGACAACCTGTTAATAGTTGTAGAGCATTTAATTACGAGGTCGTTGGCTGTGACTCCTTCACACCACCCTTCCTTTGGAAAAAGAAGAAATCAAGACAAGAGTGTTGATTTCTACTTTTCCACGACTCTTTTACAAATACGGGAGTATGAAATTAAATTTTTTTTTCTTTTATCATATTGGATTGAACATTGTGGCTATTTCTGGATGTTTAATTTTAGTTAATATTTTGGTATCATTTGTGATATTTACATTAGTTAAAATTTACTTCTCTTTTTTTTTTTCATTGTATGTTATGCGGTATTTGGTATAAATATTTGTTTTTTTTTCTATTTTATTCAAAACAATATTCTCTTTTCATATTTACTTATTATTATTATTTATATGTATATATTTATATTCAATACGCGCGCATTGATATTTTGTTTAGTTATTACCTTATTTCTATTCTTACAATTACTTTTAAACATTGATTTAATATCAGAACATTTGTTTTGACAATATGCACATGTTTCTCTCTTTTTTTTTTTTTTTTTTAATTTTTTTAATTTACAATACTAGTTTATATATGCTAAAAATGGTTTTAACCTATTTATCAATTTACATTTATTTCACAATTTCACAACTTATACAATAACATACATTCAATCAATTTCTTATTTTAAAATTTTTTTTTTTTTAACAATTTCACAAATTAGGTACACAATAACATCCATAAAATCAATTTCTTATTTCTACTTTTTCTTTTACAATCTCACAAATAACACAATAATAGTCTTACATAAAATGGGTTTTATCTGTTTTTGTTAACAATCAATTTCTTATCTTCAAATCTTCTTTTTGAACTTCACAAATGTATAAGTTTACAAATTATAATAGTAACATATATATGTATATAAAATGGTTTCAATCTGTTCTTGTGAACAATTACTTTCTTATTTTCACATTTAATTTCGCAATTTACTCCTTCCTGTGATAAGACTTCATATGGTCCTATATATATTGGATCTAACTTCTTTCTGCTTTCGTTTCTTAACAAGACTAAGCTACCTACGTTGTAATCATGAGTTTTTGCTTTTCTATCAGAATCGTACCTATCTTTCCTAGAAATTTTCTTTTGTATTAAAGTATCCCTAGCATCCTTATGAGCAATTTGTAGTCTGTGTTTTAAGTCTATCACATAGTCTTCGTAGTTGTACACTGGTTCAACTTTCTTTGTAAGATTTGAAGGCAAATTACATTGTCTTCCAAATACTAATTCAAATGGGGTGAACCCTGTTTCTGAATGTACTGAAGTGTTGTAACAGAAAACATAGTATGGCAACCAGTTGTTCCAATCTGTATGTTTTTCTTCTACATAACTCCTAAGGTATGCTCCTAAAACTTTATGGTAATTTTCTAGTGCTCCAATGCTTTCATGGTGGTAAGCGGTGGATTGCAATTGTTCTATCTTTAATAACTTACATAGATCTTTGAAAACTCTATTTATGAATTCTGTACCTTGGTCAGATGCTATGGTAGCAGGGACTCCATACTTTAGGATAAAGCCTTCTACAAGTCCTTTAGCTACCGTATTAGCTTCCTTATTTGGTAAAGCAATGGCTTCTGTAAACTTCGTAAGTTCGTCTTGTAGTGTAAATATATATTTTGACCCATCTTCCGTCTCGTCAAGAGGTCCAACTAAATCAAGGTATATTTTGTCAAAGCATGTTTCTGCTGTTGTTGTAATAGTCATCGGTTGATTTTTTGGTTGTATGTGTTTGTTTCGCTGACACATTGGGCAGTGCTTAACGTATGTCGTCACATCGTTTTGCATTCCTGTCCAAAAATATTTTTTCTTAATATTCCGCAACATGCGATTTATTCCGGCATGTCCACTTGTCGGTAACATGTGGTAATCATTGAGTATAAGTTTTTGTTTTCCAGGGTCCGTTACTTTTATTTTATCTTCAATTATGTGCACTTTTATTTTATTTCCTTTGAATATTTCTTCTATCTTTTTCTTTAATATATATAATTTCTCTTTACGACGGCCGTCTGAGAGTTTACCTAACTCTTCTTTAGTTATATAAATATCTTTAATTGACAGAGGTCCGCAAATTGAACGCACGTCCCTCAACAACATTTTGTCAAATGATGCCGATCGAGCAATAGTGCTATTCTTGGATTCCTCTTCATTATTTAATAATGGTTCACCGTTATTTTGCACGTCCCTCAACAACATTTTGTCAAATGATGCCGATCGGGCAGTAGTGCTTTTTCTGGGTTCCCTTTTACTATTTAAAAATGGTTCTTTGATAGTTTGCACGTCCCTCAACAACATTTTGTCAAATGATGCTGATCGGGTAATAGTGCTTATCTTTGACCTATTTAATATCAAACAATTATTCCCTGGAATGTATCCTACAATGAGGTTTGGACTTATAACTCTGGTACCTTTTAATAAACTGTAATCTTTGTCTTCATCTTTGAAGCTATTTAATATTTTCAACTCGACTATTTTTAGCCCCTTTTCTGGCGGTTTAAGAAGTTCACTTATGATTTTTTCTTTCTCTAATTTACTTGTTGTTGGGTTTTCTTCTTCTAAATTTGAGTTTCTAGCTTGTGCTCTTGTTGTGACACACACAAATAAATTCTGTAAGTCCTCTGACTTTAGTTGTATTCTACTTAGTGCATCCGCAGTGCAGTTGTCTTTGCCTGGTGAATACTCCACAGTAAAGTTATATTCCTCTAATATTAGCCTAAATTTCGTTAATCTACTTGAAGGTTCTTTTAGTGAGAACAGATATACTAGTGGTCTATGGTCCGTTAGTATTTTGAAACGTCTTCCGAAAAGATAAGGTCTGAAATGTTTTACTGCCCATACTATAGCGAGCAATTCTTTTTCTATAGTGCTGTAATTCTTTTCGGCTTTATTTAATGATTTACTTGCGTATGCGATGGGTTTATCATCAAAATTTGATATAACAGCACCTAAGGCAAATCCAGAGGCGTCTGTTCGGAGTATAAATTCTTTTTCAAAATTTGGAAACTGTAAAATATTTGGGCTTATTAGGAATTCTTTTAGCAAATTAAATGAGGTATTGCAATCTTCGGAAAATTTAAATTCTACGTTCTTTCTTAATAAACGGTTTAAAGGAATTGCTAGTGTTGCAAAATTTGGTATGAACTTTCTATAGTAGTTAGCAAATGCTACAAATCTCCTTACTTCGTCTGCATTTTGTGGGATTGGATAATTTTTCATTACTATGGATTTTGATGGATCTGGTATAATACCTTTGTCTGATATTATATGACCTAGATATAAGACTTCTTTTCTAAGGAAAGCACATTTACTTGGATGTAGTTTGAGATTTACTTCTCTCAATCTTTCGAATACTTCAATTAAATTTTTATTGTGGTGTTCTAAATTTTTATTTTTTTTGAATACTATAAGTTTGTCAAGATACACAAAGCATTTTGAATATGTTAGACCCGATATTGATAGAAACCTTGAAAACGTACTGTGTGACAATTTATATATATGTATATATGTAATAGGTAATGGAAATTTTTCATCTTTGATAATTTTGCAATGTTTCTTGTGTTTTTCTTTTCGTTAACATAAAAAAAAAATATACTATTTTCTAAAATAACTAATTTTAAATGTAGTAGTAGTAGTACTGTATTACATAATTTAATCAATTTGGAGACAAATCCGCTTTTTCCTGTGGAACTCTTTGCGATGGAAGCAATGTAGTGTTCGGTAAAAATTTAGAACGTTGTTTGTGCTGCTTGTTTTGATCGCCCTCATGATGTTGTTTGGTTTTTGTAATTTGTGTTTAACTGTAGTCATCTTTGTTGAAGTGTTTTTTTGTTTATGTACGTGCCTTCTGTACTCTTGTATGTACAGAGGACACGGGCCAATAGTTTTGTCGTTCGCAGGACTCGCTGTTTTCGCCTTTAGTAGAAGTTGCGCCTCTGCGAGGTGCTCTGCGGCCGCTTTTAGGTCGCTCCGTGTGGTCATTAAAAGGTTTGTTTTTGGTTTTACAGTACCAAGCGAGAGAGAAAAAAAAAAAAACTACTTTGAACAGCTTTAACTTGAATGGACGAAAAAGACTTTAACTTTGTCTTGTCCAAAACACTTTTTCTGAACACTCTCTGGCTCCTGATTCTGTTGATTTAGAATTTTACTTCTGGAAATCGAAGACTCCTGGCAAGATCGCCATGTAAAGTTCACTGGTTTCCAAACTACCAAATCGCCAAGCATTCACTGCTGTAGGCTCAAACCTCTTTCGCACTAACTGCAAAGTCGAGGGATGGTAGTGGAAACAACTTGGAACTACCCAGGAATTGCCTTCGGCTCAATGCCTTATATCAACAAAAACCAGAGAGTGTTCTAGATCGAGTCCACGATCACTAATGACATTTTATTTGTAAATTCATTCCCTATTTATACAAATTTATTAAGCTCCATTTCTGGCTATCGAACAATCGACTACATTTCGATATCCGATTAAAATGCTTCATCATCACATTCTTTTGGGTGAGCGCCAATGACCTATATCATAAACAAATGCTCATACCCAAAGACTATTGCTGTGACATAAACAGCGCGCATGCAGTCAAAGCAATATGATCCCTTATTACTTCTGTCGGCTGGCAGTGGCCTGCCGTTGGGAATCATATTGTTCCGAGTACAATGCACTCTATGAATACACAAGCAAGTCAAGTGTTATGCATTTCTATGCAATGTAGCCGAATGTGAGAGGATCGGATATCGAGGCACAGCCGAAGGTTGACAACCTGTTAATAGTTGTAGAGCATTTAATTACGAGGTCGTTGGCTGTGACTCCTTCACAAAGTGCTGTTTGTAGCAGCTCAGCTAGGGTTTGTGGGTGCTTGCCTGAAACGACAATTGCTACATCATCGGCATAGGCTGTAGTTTTGAAACCTTCGTCCTCTAGGTCGATTAACAATTTGTTAACGACCAGGTTCCACAGTAGGGGAGATAAAACTCCTCCCTGCGGGGTTCCTCTATTGGCCATTCTGCTTGTTTTGTAGTTCCCCATTTCGGAACTAATGATTCTGCTGCTGAGCATTGTTGTTATCATGTTTTTGATGTGTTCCTCTATGAGCAGCCCATCAAGAGCATTAGTTATTGCTGAATTGTTAACATTGTTAAATGCACCCTCTATGTCTAGGAATGCGACGAGAGAGTATTCTTTGTAGTGCAGGGATTTTTCAATGGTGCAAACCAGAGAGTGGAGTGCAGTTTCCACTGATTTACCTTTTGTATAGGCATGTTGCGCCGTTGAGATCAGACTAGGTTTAATTTCTTGTCTTAAATGTATGTCAATCATTCTTTCCAGTGTTTTAAGGAGGAAGGAAGATAGACTAATAGGTCTTAAATCTTTTGGATTTACATGGGAGCTTTTGCCGGCTTTAGGTATAAGGACGACCCTAGCTTCTCTCCAGGCCTTGGGAATATAGGCATAGCTGATGCATCCTTTCATGATCATCTCTAAGTTATAGATGATGATGTCTGAAACCTGCTGCATCTCCGCAGGGATGATCCCGTCAGGCCCTGGTGATTTATAAGGATCAAAGCTGTTTATTGCCCATAACAGTATATCTCTAGAGATAAGACCTTTACCTGATTGGTTTGCGAGTCGAGGCAAGTGCTCCTCATCTGTTATTGTCAACGAGCTACCAGGGAAATGAGTATCCAGTAGCAAGTTTAATGTTTCTTCATATGAGCTGGTCCAGTTGCCGTTTTCATCTTTTATAGAACTTGGCATGTTTGGACTCGTTGATAGGATTTTCCTAAGTCTAGATGCCTCTGAGGAGTCTTCAATTTTATTGCAGAATTCTTTCCAAGAGGATCTTTTGCTTATTCGTAATCTCTTTTTGTAAATCCTAAGGGATTCCTTATATAGATCCCAGTCTATGGGATTTCTGGAAGATTTGGCTCGATTGAAAAGCTTCGCACAACTTTTCTTGAGCGGTTCTAGCTCTTTGGTCCACCAGTGTGGTTTCTTCTTCCCTCTTACTATGGTAAGAGGACAGGAGTTACACAAGGCATGGTTAAGAGCACTAGTTAGATCGTCGACTTTGCTGTCAAGATCCTTGGGGTTTGAAGGGAAGCTATTGTCATTGTAGTTGTAACAATGTTTGAAGATTTCCCTGAATTTTACCCAGTCAGTTTTCCTATAATTACGGAAGCCTATGGGTTTTGGTGTGTCATCTGTTAGACTAAATTGGATGTATCTGTGATCAGAGAAGGAGTGATCCTTAGATACAGCCCAATTTTCAATCTTGTTATAGATTGATTGAGATACAAAGGTAACATCTAAAACCTCTTGTCTGTTTTTTGTGACAAAGGTTGGTTCGTTACCGATATTGCAGATAAGAAGGTTAGTACTTAGTATAAAATTAAAAAGAGACTCACCCCTTTCATTTACGTCCGTACTCCCCCATACTGCGTGATGTGCGTTGACGTCACTTCCTATTATAAGATGCGCTTTGAGCTTTGTTGCGCTTTTTATTACGCGCTCGAGCGTCTCTCCTGGTAGCGGCCCCGGTTGGTCATGGCCTAGATAGGCGGACGTGAGCCAGTAAGCCCCACTGTTGGTCTGCAGTTTTACTGTTGTGGTGTCGCAATTGCTGTAATTAGGTAGTAAAAATACGTTAAGTGTTTTCTTTGCCAGTATGCAGGATCTTGGTTCACCTTTGTCCGTCACATACAGCAGAGAATAATCTTTCGTACTGAGTCCTTTTACCACGGATTTATTAATCCATGGTTCCTGGATCAGGACTATATCCTCGCCGGACTTGCTTAGTCGGAGAAGGAGTCCGGCCGAGGCTTTGATGGAGTGTTGGAGATTAATCTGGAGTATCTGCAGCATTGCTACAATCATCCAGCTTAATCTCCAACACTGTAGCATTAAGGTCCTCCATATCTGAGGCAGAGTCTAGCAACTCATCCTCAGAAAGGAGAACCCCAAGCATTTCATCGTCGGAGTCTAAGACTCCACCTTTGTTGTTGTCGTCCTTATCGGACGATTTGATTTCAGTTGCGTCTTGATCAGACACTATTATTGTAGTCTTTTCGACCAGTTTCGAGCAAGACAACTGTTCCAAAGAATCAGAGCAACTTGCCGCGTCTGTCTCCATGATGGAAGATTCGACGCTCGCAGTGGACTCCTTGGCTTCTGATTCAGCCGCTTGCTTTGGTAGCTTTGCAGCGTCCTCATCTTTTTTGTATATTTTCAGCACTAGGCTGTCAAAGCCGTACTGAATAACACCCCCGCGTGCCGCCAGAGGTTCTAATGACTCCTTATTCAGGATGACAATAGCCGACCGATAACGACCCACCGACTCTTTTTCAATCACCGGAACCGTCCAATCGTGAGTGGGCAGATCCGGGTTGCTGTATTTAATCAACTGGAGAACCATCTCCCGCGATTCATGTAGGGCCGGTACCAAGGCACGAGCTCTCGGTCTGCTTGGGATATCCTCCCTTGCCACAACCTCTAGCTTAGCACCTGGCCAGATCTCACCTAAACCGCTGACAGCAAGTTTATATAGGTGAAGCGATCTCTGGTCTTGGCAGGCGATCAGCTTGACGTGGTTTTGATGCCAGCCAGCGTCGCTTATTCTTGGGAGGGGTCCCGGATTCGCCTCGATAACAGGTATAAACCTGAAAGCGAGATGAGCCTTGACGTCCGCCCACCTGTCGGCAGAGATGTTTCCATCCATATTGCTCCCGTCGATGACCGCGACAACAATCTGTCCCTTTACCACGTCACCAAAGGATTGCCCCGGCACCAGTGTCGATGGAACGCTAACCCCGACTCTTGGCTTTTTTGGTTGAGGTTTTTCAACCTCAAACGACCTGTTTCGCTGCGACGTTGAGCTGGTCTCTTCTGCAATTTTACTTGCCCACTTCAATTTATCAACCTCACCCGGGGTTCTCTCCACTGCGGGTTTACCACCCACCGTTTCAATTACCCTTCTGGCTTGGCGACGTATCTGAGCGGGCGTTTTTTTGATCTGAGTCCCCCCCTTGGCCGAGCTGGAGTTGTTAATCACCTCTCCCGCTCCACCAATTGGAGGATTCATTGTACTCGACGAGGGTACGCACCGACCCGCAGAGTTAGGGTTGCTAATCGCCTCCCCAACCTTGCCAGTCTGAACGGCCCTCCTCGTGTCCTTTATTTTAAGGGCGTTCAAGGTGGAGACGGAGTCGTTGATCACCCCTCCATTTCCCCTCTTTGTAAGTTTCATCTCGTCCTGTCTTGATGATAGCACCAAAGCAGGCGAATTGTTTTCAAAGCTAATATTGGGGACTTCATCCCCTCTATTAGCAGTGGCGGTCCGTTTGCCCTCCGATTCACTGGCTAGAACTAGCTTTGCAGCATGCTCTTGACCAGTTTCCAGCGGGCTGTGCTGCTCGCCAGAGTCGGGATTCTTGGTTCCCACTGCACAGACCTGAACTGGCTTCGCAGCTGGTTCAGAGCCTGTGTGCGAACCTTGTATCCCACTGGTGGAAGGTATGCCCGTTGGCTCACATTCCTGCTTCGACTTTTCAGCCAAATCGGAGAATGTGTACAACTTTCGTTGCCTCCCCCCAGTTTTCTTTTTTGTCTTTTTGTTCGTTTTTTTGTCTGTTTGTTTGTTTGCTAGTTTTTAAAAATTCCATAGAAATTCCCACGAGTAACTACGGAAGGAAAAGGTCAGCCCCGGCAGAGCCGTGTACCGGGGTAAGGCTAGTCTATTCTGGACCCTGCCAAGCATCCAGAAGAGCTCGTTATTGATTGGTTTATCCCCCAACCTTTAATTCTTCGGCACGGATTATGAATGCTCACACCACCACTGAAACTAGGAACCTCGTATCTATGGTGAGATTGGATTTCTAAGGATTGTGCTATTGAGAAGTCACAACCACCCAGCGATCCAACCTAACCTTGGCTGTCACCGTCTGACATCGTACAGACACTGATAAGTATATGTAGTGAACATTGCCCGCCTGGCACCCACTTGGAGGGTTCGATCGAGGATTTTTGCCAGGCAGCTTGTTACATATTTAAAGCAATTAAAAAAATCAAACAATGAAATACAAAAAAAAAATTTGCAACACATACAAACTGTACAAATCGTTATTTGGTAGTATACCTAGTAGTCCGGGATCCCTGGTCCAATTTTTTTTGTGACTACTATCAAGCTAATTTTCCCTGAGTGGCTTTATTTTGTTGAGACGCCCAACAATTTTCTAACGAAAACTTTCGACTGTGGTAGCTAACAGAGGTAGAAAGGGTGAAATATGTCGATTTATCGATTACGAGGTCAAAAAAAGTGATTACTAACAAACTGATTTTTTCGTTTTTACTTATTTAATATTTATTTAATCTAACAGTCGGATTGTCCTACAAATTCCGTGGTACGTTTTTTCAGTCCTACGCTCAGAAAATGTCAATACCACCAGATTATTATTTTCATTACTAACTGTAGGACAAAAATATTACATTATAGGTTAGTGTGTTATCTGCCCAATTCAAACAATGTCCTACAAGAAATCAGGTATGCATCGCTAGTCCGACAAGAATTGTAATTTTTTTGTTTGTTTATTTGTAACATATGGTACAAGAAAAAATCTTGCTCTAATTTTAAATATTTAGCTTTATTTTTTAGTAAAATAAGCACAGAGATTTAGGTATTTCTAAGAAAAAAATTAATCCTCCTCAGATTCATTCGACAACCTATCGCTGCTATCGCTACTATCGCAACTATCGCTGTCATCGGCATCTACTTCACTTCCTTCATTGGTGATATCTGACTCTGTAATAACATAAAAAAATTAAGTAAATCATAATATAATAATGAATAGTCAATCATAAAATAACAATTGTATGAATAGGGTACCTTGAATGTCGGAAGATATTTCTTCAAAAGATGGACTTTGGGGAACATCAAACCAATAATATTCATATTTGCCATCAATTATTGTCCATCCAAAATTTTCTGGCAATTACACCATACATTGCAGATAAATACAGTTCTTTTAATTTGTTGCAACAATTCTTGTTTTGTTGGTGGCAAACTGGAAGGATCATATCCTACGATTTTTTGTTTTAAGATATCTTCGTTTTCATTTTTTGATTTATATCCTTTCTCAAATAACTCATACCGTCCTTTGTTAATATCATTTTTTGTTTTTAATGAATAAACTCTGCATATGAAGTATTTCAAATTATCGAAGAGTATGTCTTCGATAATTTGAAATACTTCATTCGATGTTGTTAATGCTGTAGTTTCAATTCGTAGGAGTTTAATAAAAGCCTCTTGAAAATTGTTATTTTTCTTCAAAATAGTGAAAGGTCTCTTTTTTCCTTTACGAAAGAAAGCAGGATTATAATCATTTCCTGTAAATATATGGCATATAGCGAGTGAACAAGATAATTGATCCCCAAGTTTTTCATAAATTTCATTTATGTTTATATGTTTTTTTGTCACGCTTGAAAAATAAATTGATTTTTTATTACATGAATTTCAAATACATATATATTCAATTTGAGCACCGCTATAGCGTAGTGCGTTATTTTTTACATCATGCATATGTAATACTACTTTTGGGCGTAGGACTGAAAAAACGTACCACGGAATTTGTAGGACAATCTGACTGTTAGATTATATAAATATTAAATAAGTAAAAACGAAAAAATCAGCTTGTTAGTCATCACTTTTTTTGACCTCGTAATCGATACATGTTTGAGGAAGGGGACTCTTAAGATCAAACCATACAATTTGTAGGACAAATATTTTTTTACGTAATTCAGATAATTATCTTGAAGCTTAACTAAGAAAGAAACTGTTACTAATAAATTTTTTAGTATCATGAAATCGACATATTTCACCCTTTCTACCTCTGTTAGCTACCACAGTCGAAAGTTTTCGTTAGAAAATTGTTGGGCGTCTCAACAAAATAAAGCCACTCAGGGAAAATTAGCTTGATAGTAGTCACAAAAAAAATTGGACCAGGGATCCCGGACTATAGCTTTTTCAACAACCAGATGCCTTTTTTTTATGTAAGAAAAGTGTTTTCCTAAAACTTTTTGAGGATATTAAATGCTTTTCGATAAATACTGAAACCATAATCAAAGATAGTAAAAAAATAAGTTTTGATAGTAGCAACTTCACATATGGTTTTATTTACTTTAAAGAAATAACTGGAAACAGATTTAAGATCAGATTTTTGATCTGTATATAATTTATAAGGCCTTCATCCGCCCAAATCTGGTCAGGTGCTAACTCTCATATCTGGTCAGGTGCTTCTCAAACATCCTTGCACCTACTTGATAGGGTACAAAATAGAGCGTTCAAAGTGATAGGTGATAGTTCAAATGAGAATCGATTGATTCTCTTGAACATTGTCGAAACGTCACCTATCTCTCTCTCTTTTATCGCTTTTTTCACAAACAGTTATCTAGTGAAATAGTCAGCAGCATCCCTTAACTGAAACAATTTAGCCCCAACACCTAGGAATGCTCATCAGTTTTACCTTGAGCCCAACTTCGGGCGTACAGTCAAGTATAGAGATTCTTATATCAGTCACACCACTCGGATGTGGAATGCTCTACCTGACCCTATTTTTCCCCTGCATTACGATTCACAAAAGTTCAAGAGCAACGTGCATCGGTGTCTCCTTTCAAATCCTCTCCTTCTTTCCTAAATGCTCGCACTGTGTTCTATAACATTATAGGGGTAGTCATAAGTTATGACTCATAACCCCTTGATGTGTGCGCTAATTATAAAAAAAAAAAAAAAATAAAAAAAAATTAAATGTACTTTTTGATGATAACAAGTTCATGGGTAGGTACGGCGAAATAATCGATTCGCAGAACAATAAAACGGCGAAACGATCATTTGCGAAATAAACACTTGACCAAGTAACTTGAAGCTATGTAAGTGAAGGGCATTCAACAATTTGCCAAATGATATTTACGTATTGTCCCAAAATCATTTCAAACTGAGCCGAAAGAATGAAATGCCAAATAATAATTGCGTAATAATAAGAAGACAAAATGAAAGAATGCAAAGTGTTATCTGTAAAACAAGGTTTGCAAAACAAAAAAAGTCGAAACGACCACGGCGAAAAATATAGGTGACCCAAAGTAAAGGTACCAAAAGGTTAGTACATACTGTAACGTGCGCTTAGTTCGCAATAATAAAACTTTACCTTTCAATTTAATTCTACCACTTTAATTCTATATCTACTTTATTCGATTTCAACTCTACCAATAATCCCATTAACTCTTAACATTATCCCTCTATAATCAAAACTGACATCTGGTTGCCTCGGCGGACTGTTTATTTATCGAATGACATTACATCTAGAACTTCCCAGTAATTTCCACATGGTCTCCACTCTCCACTCCTGTCAAACATTTCCTCTCCTGGTATGTTTCTACACTTACACTAGTGTTGCCGCTTGTGTTTTCGGTTGAACGTTTTCGATTAGGAAATTGGTGTTGGAACGTTATTTACATGCAACAAGAGTAGACGTGCTTTTATCTCGGCGGGCAATTCCCTAAAGAAAGTCAAATCTAAAACAAACAAATAAATCTTTCATTGTATCAACCTCTTTAAAAACGAGTAACAGCTTAAATTTTTGGATTAGCTTAAATATATCTTGTGTTTTAACAATTTAAAGAGAAAAGAAAGTTAATTTGTAAAAGTGAATTTCTTTGTCATTTTTGTTTCAAACCATTGAAATCAGTGTCAAACCCTCTCAAAAAATATCGAACCTCCAAAACAGTTTTAATTATTATTACTGTCACCCATAGTACATAATACATACTAATATAATTAATACTCACACTACTCACCAACACATTATGTCAGGCATCAAGCAAAATAAAAATATTTCCGATCTTGATTCTTCGAAAATAAATACGGGTTGGGGTCAGAATTCTGCCGGGGTCATAATTCTTTTTTCAAAATTCTGCTTTCAGAATTCTGCTTTTCAAAATTCTGCTTTTCAAAATTCTGTTTTTCAAAATTCTGCTTTCAAAATTCTGCTTTTCAAAATTCTGCTTTTCAAAATTCTGCTTATCAATATTCTGCCAATTATAAAGAAAATGAAAGTTTGGAAAATGTTAAAAAGCGCGCGCTTTTTAACATTTTCCAAACTTTCATTTTCTTTATAATTGGCAGAATATTGATAACAATTGTTCTTACTCTCTTCTAGTTATTTACTTTCTTAAACTCTTGCTTATTAAAGAATTAGAAAGTAGAGAAGTAGTTTTATGATTTCCTCAGTGTCACTCTCTTACTAAAAAAAAAAAAAAATTACATAACTCATTTAGTGTCATTAGTGTTTTCGCTTCGAAAGTGTTAAGATTAAAATATAAAAATGAATGTGTCAATCGTTAAATCAAATAAAGGAAAAAATAAATTATGTGTGGATGGATATATGTTCTACTTTGAAAAGTTTAATAAGAGTGTAAGCATTATAATTGGGCATGTGCGAATCGTTTAAAAGATAAATGAGGATTGCGAAAAATATTGTTCTATTTGGTCTTGTATAGCTTTATGTTATGTTGTTTTTTTTTTGTTCATTCATGATAAAGTTTCTTTTTTATTGTTTTTTTTTTTTTTGTTTTTGTTCTGAAAATAAAAAATAAAAAAAAAATCAGCAGAATTTTTTCCTTTAAAATAGGCAGAATTTTGAAAAGCAGAATTTTGGAAAGCAGAATTTTGTCAGCCAGAACGAAAAAAAAGCAGAATTTTGAAAAGCAGAATTTTCATTTTAAAAGCAGAATTATGAAAAGCAGTATTTTGTAGCCAGAATTTTGACCCGCTCCCAATAAATACACCCCGAACCCCTCTCGGAACACAAACCACCAAGAAAAAAAGCTTCTGATGACACTGTGCTATTAACAAAAATAGACTCAATGCTTAGAAACCAGAGTGATCAAATTATTACCCTTCTTTCATCGAAAATTACGGAAAGTATGGATGATCTTGCCTCGAAAATGGAAAAGGAATTTGCCGCGCTCGAAAAAAATATCTTCGATATAAACAACAGAGTCACAAAACTTGAAGTGGCACAAAAAACAACAACTAGCGAAATGGCCTCTTTAATGTATGATCTTTCTCTTTTAAAAAAGCCACTAGAATCATTTAATAAAGACTTAACCAACACTAAACAGTCCATAACATCTTGCACAAGTGAATTAAGTGATCTTAAAATTCAAATACAAAACATCAAAACGACAATCAACGATCATGATAACAAAAGTGTAGCACGCGACATGTTATTATTCAACGTCCCACGCACTCCCGAAGAAAATCTAAACACATATTTCAATCACCTTTTGCAAATCCGTTAACATTGTACCGCCGCATATAAATGATATTTTTCGCACTCGTTCAAAGCTTAACAATAATGAATCAACAATCGTAATCAAATTCAAATCACCGTATGCTCGAAATTTTGTTCTAACGTCAATAGCCAAACACAGGAAAACTAGTAGAAAGCAGTTGTGCCTTAAAAACTTAGGACTTGAATCAGATTCTCATATCTTTGTACGCGAATGTTTAACCAAAAATAACAACAACATACTGCGGGCGGCGCTTAAATTAAAAAAAGAAAACAAATTCTTTTCGGTATTTACATTGCGTGGTCTTGTTTATGCCAAATGTCACTCCAATGAAGAAAGAGCTGTCAACATTGAAAACATCGAAAACATCGAACAACTGAAGGAATTGCCAGCATCCATATATGAATAACGCAAAAATCTACTACAATACTGCAGCACATTTTAACTTATTTATCTCATTTTTAATTATTAATTATTATTTTTTCATAATTCTCTTAAATTTTTTCTAATCTCTTATTTTTCATATTTAAAATTTTTCTTCATCTTTCTTTTTTTTTTCTCTTATCAAAATGTTTTCCTTGAGCTTTCCCTTTCTCTCCATTTCCTGCTTAGTGCGGTTTGTGGCGTCAGCGATAACTTGGTGTCGTTTACGACACCGTCCATGGTTATATATCTATGGCTGGTGCTACCAATGACATAACTTATAGAGATTTCACAAGCGAAAATACTCGAACTATGCTTAATATTTTATGTACTCAACGCTCTGGTTTGAAAATCTGCCACCTGAATGCGCAGAGCCTATTACCGAAGTTGGATGAATTTAGAAGCTTATTTGAGGGTTCAAGTGTTGATGTTGCTCGCATTTCTGAATCTTGGTTGTCAAGCGAAATTAATGACGATTATTGCAGCATTAACGGTTTTCATAAACCTTTTCGGTCTGATAGGGTGGGACGAGGGGGTGGTGCAGCAATTTATGTTCGTAATAATCTACAGTGTAGTCTGATACGTAGAGCTCCGGTGTCTAGTGAATTAGAGTATGTGTTTGTAACTATTAAATGTAATTTCAATAAAATATTAATTGGTACGATGTACAGGCCAAATAGAAATATTAATATAGCTCCAATAAAATAAGTTGATGAATTATCCAATATCTCCCCATTCATAGTACTTGTGGGCGATTTCAATTGTAATATCTTACAAGACTCTAGTTTGGTAGATAGCTTGGGTTCTACTGGTTTGTATCCCGTCAACACATCACTGCCCACGCACTTCACACGATCCAGCTCCAGCCTTCTTGATGTTTTTTTTGTTTCCCACCTTTATAAAGCACTCCATTTCAATCAAATCTCTGCTCCCGGTTTCTCTCACCATGACCTTATAATCTTAACGTATGAATGTGAACCCTGCAATATCGAGAACATTTTCAGCTATCGAGATTTTAAGAATGTTAACCTGAGACTTTTAGAGATTGATGTTAGTTGTGTCGAATGGTTTCGAGTATATTCAATGTAAACAGTTATCGTTTATTGAAAGCAACATACGCCAACTCTTCAATGCTCATGTTCCTATTAAAACCAAATATACGTCAAGAAATCAACCTTTATGGTTTACAAACAAAATAAAATTTTTGATAAGAGAACGTGATCAAGCTTTTAAGCGATGGAAAAGATTTCGTCTTGATGTTTTTCACGATGTTTTTAGAACGATGAGAAACAAAGTAACTCTGGAAATTCGTGAAGCAAAGCGACGCTTTTATGGCCCACGATTGGATCCTGCCCAAGCTAAACATAAGCTGTGGAAAAATCTGAAACAGTTAGGGATAGGTAAACAGAAAAACAACAACCTTGACAATATTGATCCCAATGAATTAAATAGAGTTTTCACTACTTTGTCAAGCCCTGATTTGGAAATTCCGCAAAGCTCTATTCTAGCTCAAAACATTCCTCCATATGCCAGCTGCTCATCCAATAATTTCAGTTTTACGTTTGTTGATGAGGCTGATGTTCTTAAAAGCTGCATCTCAATCAGGTCCAACGCAGTTGGTTTTGATGAGATTCACCCTGTTTTTGCCAAAGCTATCCTCCCGTTCATCTTAAGACCATTGACCCATTTATTCAACAGGATTATTATGACTGGTGTTTTTCCACATTCCTGGAAAAGAGCAAAAGTAGTCCCAGTACCCAAAGCCCAAAATGAGTATCGCCCAATCGCCATTCTACCATTCTTTTCAATGGTTTTGGAAAGACTTTTAAACTCGCAGGTTCACCAATACTTAAAACAAGAAAATCTACTCTGTGTCAGCCAATCTGCTTTTCGCCCTAATCACAGTTGCACAACTGCCCTGTTGAATATTGTTGAACACATAAGGCAAGAAATAGACAGAGATAATGTAACTTTCCTCGTGCTACTGGATTTTTCTAAGGCGTTCGATTCAGTGAGTCATCAAGTCTTATGTAGAAAACTTAGGTATCAATTCAATTTCTCTGAATCTTCCTTGAGACTAGTTTTCATCTTACCTAGATAATAGATTTCAGGCAGTGGTGATAAATGATAAAAAATCATGTTTTCTCCCTTTGAGTAAAGGTGTACCGAAAGGTTCAATTCTGGGTCCACTGTTCTTTTTGATGTATATCAATCACCTACCGATTAGTATAGGCTCCTCTGTAGATATGTATGCTGATGACGTACAATTAAGAAAAAGTTTCCCTTTGGGCTTATTAGAAAATGCTACACTTGAAATCAACACTGACCTTGACCGCATTATGGACTGGTCAAAATCTAATGGCTTATGTCTAAATCCTAAGAAATCAAAATGTCTAGTGATTTATAGGAAAAGTATCGAAGATACCTCTTACCTTCCAAAATTATATCTGAAAGACTGCCCAATTGAATTTGATAGTTCTGCGACAAATCTTGGCATTACATTCCACTCTACACTCTGTTGGAATGACCATATCCGCTTGACCTTAGGAAAAATTTATGGAGGCTTACGTCTGCTATGGGCAAGCCAAAAATGTATACCCCTGAAAACTAGGCTTATTCTTGCAAAATCCCTCATCATACCTGTATTGCTATACGGTAATGAAATATATAGCAACTGTGACTCTGTTTACAAAAGAAAATTGAACGTTGCCTATAATAGTATTGCGAGGTATGTTTATGGATTGCGAAAATATGATAGTATTTCTCACTATGCCAAATCAATCTATGGTATGTCTTTCGACAATCTGCTTCAGTTTAGAACATTGATTTTCCTTCATAAAGTTATGCAAACGCATCAACCAACGTACCTTTACAATAAGATTTCTATGTCGCGTTCTACTCGTTCTTTTAACATAATACCAATACGATACACTTACTTAGTATCAAGTCGGCAATTTTTCATTTTTTCTGTTCGCTTGTGGAACTCTCTGCCTATATCGCTACGCAAAATAGGTTGCACTGAGTTGTTTAGGACTGGATTGAGACAATACCTGGAAAGCTTTTGATGATTTTTCTTCTTTCTCTTTCTTTTTCTTGTTTTTCCCTTTCTTTTTACTTTCTATTAACTTAATATTATATTATCTTTGTATATAAATATTTATTTTATCTTCATTTTTTTTCTTCTTTGTTTTTCTTTATTTTTGTTATTAAGTTAATTGAATTTAATTTAAAAGCATATAATCTAATTTGTAATTTGATACTTACACTATTTTTATAAGATATTGTATCTTAATGTGTTAAGCTGTTGTCGAGATGAATAAATTTGAAATTTGAAATTTGTTGGGTTTGCATTACACTGCCCCCTCCTTAAGATTGTTCGTCCCGAATAATTCCATCTGCAGCCTCGCCACTATATCGATGAAGCCCGTCACAATGAACTACTTTTAACTTGCCTCTTAGTCCTCTTTGGATGCGGTAAACCACGTCGTTAATCCTCGTGACAACAGTATAAGGACCTTCCCAGTTTTTCTGAAGTTTCGGTGACGATCTCCTGCTTGGAATCCTGCCGTTGTCGCTTTTGTGTCGTACCGTGTCTTCATCCGATCACTGCGCTGTAGGTTTTCATCCGTTCCCTTGGTCTTTTATGGATGTCAGCGAGTCTCTCCTTGAGGTCGTTCACATACTCGTCCGTGTCCTGTTGCTCCTCTGTGGGGCATCCAAATTTAAGTTCGCTGGACAGCCGCATGGTTTTCCCGAACAGGATGTCAGATGGTAATTGTCCTGTTGAGCTATGTACCGCACTTCTATAGGCCATCAGGAATAGCGGTACGTGCCTATCCCAGTCTCTTTGGTAGTCGCCTACTACCTTGGTGAGGTGTTCTTTCAAGGTCTGGTTGAATCTTTCAACCATCCCATCAGATTGTGGATGAAGCGGTGTGGTTCTGGTCTTCTCAAGTAGTCCGCACACTCCTTGGAAGATGTTTGACTCAAAGTTCCTCCCTTGGTCGGAATGGAGTTCCATAGGCACGCCAAACCTACTCACCCAGTTAAACACAATCATTACAACCAGAATGTACTTGTTTCCAGCGTTGGTCTCTGGAAAAGGCCCAGCCACATCTACTGCAATCCTCTCAAAAGGCGATCCAACGTTGTACTGATGCATCTTACCTTGAGTCTTCCTACCAGGTCCATTGGTTGCAGCACACTTGTCTCATATTCGGCACCACTTCTCCACGTCATCTCTAGCATGTAACCAGTAGAACCGATGTCGCACCTTCCCAGGTGGCCTCCAGAAGGTCCGTCGTGCATCTCCCGAAGAACTTCACTGACTTACGATTGCGGTACGATCAGCTGCATCACATATGATTTACCGTCAGCGGACTCCCATCTTCGCCTAAGGACACCTTCTTGCACATATAGTGAGTCCCACTGTGCCCAATAGGCTTTGAGAACTGGACTCCTGTCAGAAATGTCTCCCCATTCAGGTTTCTCTTCATTTTCTTTCCATATCTTCAACGCGTTTGTCAAGGACACATACATTTTCTCAATGTTGCCCAATTTGCCATCTAGAATGTTTTTCTGACCTTCCAAAACATTCTGTTGAGCCTCAAGTCTTTCGAGAATATTCTGTTGTTCTTTCTTTTGTTTCGTTTCGTTGTGCATCCAGTTGTTCGAGAACATACTGCTGTTCCTTCTTTTGCTCGTTTCGTTGCTCTTCAATCAGCGTCCTTTCCTCGTTTCGTTGTGCTTCGAGTTGTTCCAGAACATTCTGCTGTTCCTTCTTTTGCTCATTTCGTTGCTCTTCCAGCTTCTTTTGTTGTACTTCGAGTCGTTCGAGAACATTCTGCTTTTCTTTCTTTTGCTCGTTTCGCTGTTCTTACAAAAGTTTCATCATTCTAGAAAAATCTACACTTTCACTTACTTCCTCTTCCTCCACTTCTGTTTCAAAAACAAAAGTGTTTACGTCTTCCCCTTGCTGTTCCAAATAGTTGCGCAAACGCAGGACGAGCTCATTCTTCGATCCCGCTCTAGAAAGATTTCGCTTACCTAACTCACTTTTAAGCTCAATGCAGTTGAGCTCTTCCAACAACTTACCCATTTTCACTGTATTTGACTTTTTTTTTACACTTTACTAGTCAAATAAGTTTTATTTACACTTCTGACACCAATGTAACGTGCACTTAGTTCGCAATAATAAAACTTTACCTTTCAATTTAATTCTACCACTTTAATTCGATATCTACTTTATTCGATTTCAACTCTACCAATAATCACATTAACTCTTAACATTATCACTCTATAATCAAAACTGACATCTGGTTGCCTCGGCGGACTATTTATATCGAATGACATTACATCTGGAACTTCCCAGTAATTTCCACATGGTCTCCACTCTCCACTCCTGTCAAACATTTCCCCTCCTGGTATGTTTCTAAACTTACGCTACTGTTGCCGCTTGTGTTTTCGGTTGAACGTTTTCGATTAGGAAATTGGTATTAAATGTTGGGTTTGCATTACACTACCTTCCTGCAACATGGCTGGATATACACCGACAGTGCCAGGTGACTTGAAGCTGTCAATAGATGCCACGGCGGCGGCGTATTTGATGGACTCGTCAATTACAGCTTACGAAGACGTGTACCAGCTGTTTCGAGTTGATTTAACAGATTCGCCAAGTCTAAAGAAAATAGATTGTTGTTTTCGAACTGATATCTAGTTTCCTGGAAAATGAGTTTGAAGCATAAGGCTAAGTTCTCTGCTTTAGAATCGGTATAGTAACCGTTTGATTTCCTGAGTTTAGCTAGTTTGTTTACACTGTGCTCCTTTTAAGGGCTTTGGCAAGTCGACAAGTCTCACTGAGTGTCTCTATACTTTCACAGAATTCTTTGTAAGAGGCCTTCTTTAATCTTCGAATTAACCTTTGAAAGTCCTTGTCTGGTCTCGTCACTGTCACTGTATGGTCTCGAGGGAGCTGTTCAGAAGACTCCTGGTTTTCCTGCGAAGTTTTTGTAGTTTAGCGTTCCACCACGGAACCATAGATCTACAAGAAATAGATTTTCTCATATCTATAAGGGCACAATTTTCTCCAAGAATTGCATCTTACACTTTATGTGTTGTTGAGCGCTCAGGTAAAGTTACATGGAATTGAATGTATCTGAGGTCCGAAAGTAACACGTCCGGCAGATCTTTGCAGTTGTGACAGTAGTATTGAATTGAAGTTCAGATTCAAATATAAAGATAGGTGGTAGATAATTTGTATCGAAATCACGTTTGGAGATGAATTGTCTGTAATTTGGTTGGATTGAGCGTAAGGTCATTACTCAGCTTGCACCAAACCTGCATCACATTCAAATCTTCATTAACTCTTAAATTTTTTTAAAAACGTACGCCTATAAGCAAACGGATTGATTCAGAAAAAAATGTAGCCAACTTTTTGAGTATAGTATTGTGGGTAGCCTTGAATAAGACGAACTGATATATTTACTTACCTAATTAATTAATTTTGTACGCAGAAGCTTGTGAAAACCTCGCAGAAAGTTGAATGAACTAAAATTGACAAAATGACTTGAAGTCATAATTGATCGTTTTGTGATCTTCAATCTACAGCCCAGATAAAATCGTTATCACTAGAGCATATCGCTCCTGATTGACTTTAACCGTCTATCCATTGGCATCTTCATAGAAAAACGAGCCAATGACACCTTCCGAACAAAGAGAACACCAAACAGTCACTTAGTCTGAATACACGTCTCTTCGATCACTTGTGGGTTTTCTGAGTACAAATTTTGTTGGTAGAAATACCACCGCACGAGAAATGAAAACGAATTATCGGTGTTTATTGTTTTAACACCCTAGGTGCATATCTATGGCACGTTGTGAATGATCAGCAGGTTTCAATTGTAACCCACTTTGAATTTTATAAGGATTGGACTGTAGATATTAATGAGTAACAAAATGCTTTTGATGCGGCATTCCAATTACTCTCGGAGGACTCGACAATGCCTCGCGGCATCGGTGGGTTGTAATGTTAATAATCATCTCCTAATAGAAAAGAAGGTCCATCGGTTCTTTTGCCCTTTTTGTGGTTAGAAAGATGTAAAGAATAATGGGTTGGGTTCGATATCCCGTTTTTTATAATCCTGTTTTTTATTTTCCCGCATTTAAAATCCCGTTTTTTTTAAGCCCGTTTTGTATTATCCCGCTTTTTTAAAACCCCGTTTTTAAAATCCCGTTTATAAAAATCCCGTTTATTAAAATCCCGTTCTTATAAGCCCGCTTTTGTATTCAACACCAGGTGTTTTATTTTAAAAATCGCGCGATTTTCAAAATAAAACACCTGGTGTTGAATACAAAAGCGGGATTAAATATAAAAAAGAAGAAGAATATTTGGTCTAGATAATTTTATTGCAAACATTATTATTGTTTCAAAAGAAAAGAACATAATACATAACAAAAATGTAATTCCAAAAAAGATTACAACAAAAAATAACAAAAAATGAATACCTACAGTTGAATATTGTGAGCTATACGACAAAAATATTAAAAGATCTGTCCCAGTTTCTCTGTATAATGGTATTAATAAAAAAAATGTTCAGACAACAAAACTTTCAACATTTGAGAACTGATATGTAGTGTTTAAATGAACAATATTGAAATATAAAATATAAATATAAAACGGGCTAAGCGGGATTAAACGGGATTTTAAAAGACGGGCTTTTGATAAACGGGATTTTGATTAAACAGGATTGTCACGAACGGGATTTTAACAAAACGGTATTTAAGAAGACGGGATTATAAACTTTTTTTTGTCGGGATTTTAAAAAACGGGATTTTAAAAAGCGGGATTCCGATACGCTCCCAAGAATAATTTACCAGCTAAATTATCGGAGCTAGATCTGGACATTTTTTTTTCTTTTTGGCTCGAGGTTTTTCACAACAGTGCAGTAAAGATTTTAAATGAATAAAGGACAATTCATATGAGCACGACCAACGAACGACGAATAAATGAAGAAATGTGATTTTAAGTACCTCACAAGCATAAATTCCTCACGAATTTTTTAGGAAACGATGGAAATATAGTTCATACTTGTTTTTAGGTGGACAAACTCTTATTTTTGTACCTAAGCTTTTGGGAATAGAGAAAATAAACTAATTATATATAAATTTTATTCGTAACGAATAAATTTCTTTTCTCTATTGCTTTAATTTTAGGCACAAAAATAAGAGTTTAAATAAGTATGAACTATATTTCCATCGTTTTCAAAAAAATTCGTGTGGAATTTATGCTTGTAAGGTGCTTAAAATCACATTTCTTTATTTATTCGTCGTTCGTTGGTGGTGCTCATGTGAATTCACCTTATAAGTTAACTGTAGTGTGATCATATCACTTCAAAGAACCCAACGGCAACGTTCAGACACGATCGCCAAGAAACAAAAAGAAGGGCAGACCAAAGCACTCCTAATCGTAGGTACAGACAGACAAATGCAAGGAAATCTTCGGCGTACCTCACGGGCAGATTTAGTGTGAAGCAGATAAGTAGAGATCACAACGTCAATAAAAGAAAGTAGTTCATCTCAGAGACACTACAAAAATAGTTTAAATTTTGGAACCTAATCGAGAGATATAGCCATTTAGTATGAAATATGGGGAATCTAACCTTTTCTTCATAATAAAAAATAAAAAAACCCAAACACTGAATCATATAATAAATTATGGAATATTTTCACTAATGGATGAAATCGCACTCACATGCAGTAAAGTTCAACACCTTTAGCTGAACTAGTTTAATGTGAAATTTTTTTCTGTACATTCCCTATTTCCACTGATATCACAATAAACTAAAAACAAAATCAAGTAAAAATTCCAAATGATTATTCCTCTAAGCAGCGACTATTTAAGTAGCTTAGTCGTTTTTAAAAATCAATAGATCGGTGTTGTTGACTTTGCTAAATTGATCTCTTGCAGCAAATGAAAATAGAAAACAGAGAGAATTTTTATTGAAGCAGTTGCTTTCATAATTTCTTAAGTCAGCAGAATAAACTCTAAGGTATGTAGGTACAAGAAAATGTCAAATATCAATTTCCAATAAAAACAATCATCCTTAACTCAAAAAGTGATTGACAACATGAAATACAAGACACGAGTAGCTGCTGCATTCTTTGTGATTACGCTTGTTCAGCTATCGAGTGGCCAAAGTAAGATCTTTAAAATACAGACCATCACAACTGATATAATTTTAATTTTTTTTTTAATATTCAAAAGATCCGTGCACGGACCCTAATAATAGACCTGGAACTTGCATCTCCATATACTATTGTCCAGCTGTCTTATCGCTTATTGGAAAGCGACCATTTCTTTAAGCAGATAAAAAATTCGTAAGACAATTTCAGTGTCGCAGCGGAGCATATGTTTGTTGCGCATCTAGAACGGCTCCCAATCCAACACCCTCAACATTAGCTCCTGGTCATGGGAAAGTATTCAGAAATTTCGAGGTTAGAGTTATTAAAGGTGCTACGTAATATCTGTTTTTCTTTATTTCACCGTGTGTGTCCTATAAATTTTTAATTTTTCTGTATAAATAAATAGCTGTGCCATTTTAAAAAATTTCAATATGGTTTTATTTGGCTAAGGTATGGCAATTACTTCTATATACCTTCTCCTAACTTTATACCTTTTCGGTATGCTCTCGAAAAATACTTTTTCGACTAACTAGGCAGCATCTTAAATAAGAAATCTCAGTGGATGATGACCATCAGTTCATTCAGAATTCCAAATGGTTCAGTGTGGTTCCTCCGTCTCATTTACTGACAATCACCCGCGCCTTCTTACCATCTTACCCCCTTCACACTCTTTATCCGTTAACAAAGGATAAACACAATGGATCCTTTGAGATTGAGGCGTTTTCCATTTGCAACTGAACTCTGAACGCTACGTAATCTTACCTGACCTAAAAACTAACCTTACCTAACGCGTGCCAAAGACCCACATTTGTTTGCTGATTCTGAACGATGGAGAGAGAAAGTGCTTTTCATGGCAGCACAATTACTCTCGGAGAACTTGGCGGATTATGTATGTATGTATGTTATGTATATTTATTCATATTCTCTTTTATAATTTTTATAATTTCTTAGTTTTATAAGTTTACATTATTTTTAGTGTTAGAGAATAGTTTGTATCACTTATATTTGAAATAAAAATAGGGGTGGTTCTACATTTCATAAGCAATAAATAGACTGCAATAAAATATTATCTAATTACAATTACAATGTGGGGTGACAATATGAAATTTACGCTTTAGAATTAAAAAACATGATTTGAGATTTAACAATCAAATTTAAAATGTAACGTCTTCAAAGATACATTGATTTAACAAAGCTAAAGTAATTAAAAATTTATTGTGAAACAAATTTTAGCAAAACTAGAAAACATTTTGTCAAACAACGTACTGTAGCAGATTTTCGATTTCATCAATATTGTAATAAAGGAGCCATGATTTAATTTGTTTTAGAAATAATGATACAATTCTAATGCTACGCATCAGGGAGATTATTGAACAATTTACCAACAACAAATTCCATACTGTACCCTTGAATGGAACAATTCATAATACACTGTAGTTACGGTAGTGTTTGAACAAAATTTCCTTAAACGATAAAAACACCAAATTATTTAAGTATTCGTTTTATATAAGATGTTGATCTATTGCAACACCTAGATACTTCAAATGCTTTACAGTTTCTATGAAATTGCCACTGCAAACGGAGTGCGAAACCTGAAGGGACATAGAATCTAACCATAAGCAATTGTGGCTATTGTGACGAAGCGTCACAATTTCTTCCTCCGACCCAAAAGGCCACACTAAAACAATGCACGCATTTAGTGTACTAACATATGGTGAACACACATTCCAAGGCCAAACCTTGTTTACCTTTCTGCGCCGTATCTCTTCATGTGCATTTTCTTATGGAGAAATGCATTGTCAATCGCCATCAAATTTTTATATGGAAAATTGTCATTGAATTATAATTCACATTTTGTTTCTGTAGCAAAATCTATGAATAGGGGTGAATTAATCACCGAAAATCAGAAAGAGTTTTATTAAGTTCCATTTATCCTGGCTACCTTAGCTGAATAAAAGGAATTTTACCGAATCTTTCTCCCGTCCCGTGCAAAGAAATTCCTCTTGCCCTGGCTATCCTAGCTGAGCATTTGGTATTATCTTTCAACTTTTTGACTTTTTTTTACAGTCTCTGTGTAAAGAAATTCCACTCGCCCTGGCTATCCTAGCTGAGCATTTGGTATTGTCTTTATTATTCTACCTTTTGACTTTTTACAGTCTCTGTGCAAAGAAATTCCTCTTGCCCTGGCTATCCTAGCTGAGCATTTGGTATTTCCTTAAGAAACCAGAGTTAATAAAGACACTGACCCAACGGGGACAAGACACCAGTGGAACCGTCCAAGAGTTGCGTCAACGCCTGAGTCGCCACCTGAAAGAAGCTCGCATGCACCGCTCTACACAGAATTTGTGCGCTGAGTGGGAAGACAAAGTAGAAGAGAGGAATAATGCCGATCCTTCGGACGAGGAAGACTACGCAACTGCTTCCGGATCGAACATACCACCTTCCAAGTCGGAACACAAGCAGCAGAAGTTATTCCAAAGCAGACTGCAGGTTCCACTGTTCCAAAAACCAGCCATGACCGCACCCACGTCTACCCGAACAGCAAGTTATGTTCCCCCCGCCAGATTCGAACGAGCAGTCTCCGCCCCTCCGCAGGTCGAACAGCACGAAAGCACCCGTACATACCCAGCCACGGCCCCATATCCCCCACCTGGCCGATTCGGACGCAGTTTCGAAGCCGAGTTGATGAACACCGTTCGCAAATGGGGATTCCGATTCGATGGCTCCAGTAAACCCGTTAGAGTTTTTAGAGAGAATTTAGGACTTGGCATTATGCTACGAGACACCATTGAACGACATGCTCCGGACACTTCCCGAGATCTTCCGCAAAACGGCCCTAGAGTGGTTTAGGATAAACCGAGACGCTTTGACCAACTGGGTTGCCTTTCGACAGGCATTTCTACGTCATTTCTTGCCAGCAAGTTATTTTCATAAACTGGAAGATGAAATAATGCGCAAGAGACAAGGCCCGAAAGAGAAAGCGAAAGACTATGTACGTTCATGCCAGTACCTGATCCGACAACACCCACGCACGACTATCGAGGATAACGTAGACCGCATCTATGACGGACTACGACCCGAGTACCGACTCTACATCAAGCGTAGAGAATTTACGACTTTAGATGAATTGATGGATCTTGCGGAGGAATACGAGTTCGTGCGTCAAGAAGATCGAAACTCTCATCCTGCCTCAAGTCATCAACAATACCATTACCCGACCGCACCTGTTCCGCGACTGCAAGTACAGTCGCCTTCACCCGCCTTCTATCGCCAAGCCGTCATGCTTCGAACACCGATACAACAACCAACCGTCCCGTACGACCAAAACACTCATTGTTGGCAATGTAAGCAGAGAGGGCACAATAAAAAAGACTGCCGACGTCCCTTCAGATTGTTCTGCTCTTTCTGTGGGGAGGACGGTCGCCTCACCAAAGATTGCACTTGTCACCGAAGTTCCACCGCCGTTCTCCGCCAACCTGGCCCCACCAGTCCCACCGACCCTTGACCGTTCTTACCTATAGAGGCTGGCGATCGAGTATATTATGTCTTGGTCGACACTGGTTCTTCACGATCTTTTATCGGCCCTGGCTTACGGGAAGAATGCCGCCAACTCGGAGCAGCTAGGAGAAACCAGCCGCATGCCGCGCAATTTGCTGACGGTCGAATAGCCGAACCGTCCGAGCATTACGTCCTGTCTCTAAATTTAAATGGTAGAATAGTGCAGAGAGAAACTATTTTCCTACCCACCTTGGCAGAAGACGCCATATTAGGCATGGACCTTTTAGGAGAGGCAGGATGCACGCTAGGGCTAGGAGGCCGCAGACTTGCTATGCCAACAACTGCTATGACCCGAGCACACATACGAGATCCGAAAGGAGCCGCTCCAACAAAAACATCATGTCTTACAGATACCAACAATAACTCAGCCGGTATCGCGCCGGCGATTACAAATAAAGAAGACCTCAATCGACCACCGACCGTAGTAAGACAAAGACATTGTTTAGAGTCCAGAAAAATGAACTTGCTGCAACGACCACCGAAGATGAAAAACGTAGACTGCTCATCGATGCAGGCTCTCAGAACTGAAACGTCGACGTCCACGGCCAAAAGACCACGACCCGTTTCTCCGAAAAACCCCTGCAAGAAACGATTAACGCAACCCCGTCAGCCACATACCGCAGCCCGTCCGGCCCTAATACAATTGGTAAGGGCTGAACCAGCCAACGAATTTATCACTCACCGTGTGAGCCGCAAGCCTGTGCATCCACCAGCCGTGCTTATCCGAACTCCGCCAAGCCCCGAAGTCCAAATGGTGCATGTTCAACCAGTGAGGGACAGGGCGAGCCGGAGAGATCACCGACTCTACCCACCGAAGGAGGAACCAACTGTGATGCCTGAGTTGAGACCACCAGAGGAAGACCGTGAACAGCCTCCACTCACCAGAACGCAACGGAGGCGAGCCAACCGCCAAAGGAACCCGAAGATGGACCCATTTCGTGGCCTCAATTCCGTGTTCCGGAGGAACACAAAGCCCTTCACCATCCGCAGGGGATGCGGAATCTTAGATGCGAACCCCAACGACACCGGGACCGAGGTACTGCTGTCGTTCCGGGGAAAAGTGAAGGTGTTCCCAATGAGGTTGGAGGTATAAAGGCTCACCCAGGGAAGTGACTCAACTAAAATTAAAATTAAGGTTGTTTTGTTGTCATGGTCACGGGACGACTATTGTTTTTGATTTTTTTCTCTCAGGATAAGTATTTAGTTTAATTAGTTATTTTGTTTATAACGTTTATGAAAAAAAAAAAAAATATATGAACAGCTATGGACAAAGAAATAGCACACTCATTCATTTTCTTATGAAAACTGCATTTATTTTTGGGTTGGGGTCGATATCCTGAATCCCAAAATCCTGAATGCCAAAATCCAGAATCCCAAAATCCTGAATCCCAAAATCCCAACTCCCATAATCCCGAATCCCAAAATCCCGAAAATCCCGAATCCCAAAATGTCGAAAAGTACTATAATTTGCACTACTTTAAGTTTTCCATATGATTTTATTATATCAAACGATGAGAATCAACAAGAACTAAGTTTTAGTACCTTTTTCATAAAATAAGACCGCACTGGTGGTAGTTTTCTAGTGCTATTTAGCATGGTCCCTCAAAATGATGAGAAGCAACAGATAGCGTACAAAATTTTTTTATTGCATAAAAAGCCACTCGATGTAATGAGAAGCAACACGTACCATATAAAAATGCACTATTAGAGCGTTTTCTCTAAGGATTTTGATATAAATTGAAGGAAGGCGGTAAAGGACTAGCTTACTAACAGGACAGTGAGCGTTTTGAGAAGTAGCTTACCAACATGCAGGGAGCGTTTGGGAAAAAAAATTTTTTAAATCAATTTTAAGAAATAAATGAGCAATATATATTTTTTAGCTTATTGATAGGCAGGGAGCGTTTTTTTTGGAGAGCATGTAAAATTAACAAAAATCATATATTTCTTTAAAAAAATTTTAATAGCTCTGAAAAGAGCAGGGAGCGAGTAAATGCCACAACAGCTACCTACCGGCAACCACACCACCCAATCAAAATCAATTATATATTCCCCTACAAAGTTCTTATAAGAACTAATAATTGCCGCATAGCTTAACTGTACTGTTAAGCGAGAAGAAAACATTTTCTGACTGGCTTAGCAGCACTGCTACCGGCAACCACTATCAGCCAATCAAAATTCTTATAAGAACAAATAATTGCCGCATAGCTTAACTGTACTGTTAAGCGAGTCAGAAAAAATTTTCTGATTAGCTTAGCAGCAACAGGCAGCTACCTACCGGCAACCACTACCAGCCAATCAAAAACGATTATATATTTCCTTACAAAGTTCTTATGAGAACTATTCACTGCCAGGATACGACCTACCTGGTCGGAGTTCTGACAAGAACTGAATTTTTATTAACTGTTTAACTGGTTACCTACATATTTTTATTGAACAGGTATATATACAATTGGTTCTTAATTCTAAGATTACATTACATTTAGATATATTTTGTTTTGTTGGCACAGAAGGGGCCTAACTTTAAATAATGTGTGGTTTGCTAAAATAATTATAATTATTGCCTATGATAAGAAAAAAAATATATACATATTTATAAGGTTATTAAAAAATCTCTGGTTGTTCAGATCCGGTTGTCTTTATGTTGAAGGGGGTTTGTGTGGCCTCTAGCCACGGTGAAAGCTTAGGCTGCAACCTCGTAGAAGAGTATTGCCTCTTCGTCATTGATTGAAATGATTTCTTCGTCCAGTAATGCCATCATATCTAAGTATCGCGGCTCGGGATCTCTCTCTTCGCTTGTCATACTTCTCACCAGTGGATTGGGATGATTGCTCAGGTTGTTGGTTATTTTCTTTGCAGCGTTCAAAAGGAATCTGTCGATGGGAAGGACTCCTGATGCTTCGTATAGCTTTTTGTTGCTGAAGTACCTCTGTCGTTGGCGGTCAAAGTTGAGTCCTGTGCAAATCCTCAGAATTTTCCTTTCAAAAGCTCCGATTTTTTTCATGCTGGTTTTGGATATAGTAAACCAATCAGGGAAGCAGTAAGTGATGATTGGTCTGAGGAGCTGTTTGTAGAACAGCAACTTTGTCTTCTGGCTGAGTCCGTTCCTTCTTCGCATTAGAGGGTGTATGAGGTGGAAGGCGTAGTTTGCCTTTTTAAGAACTGCTGTTGCATGTGGGTTAAAGCGTAATGTTTCCTCGAAGTTTATGCCAAGGTACTTGATGCTTTTTTTCGTCTTCAGCTGTGTTCCATCGGGTAGTTATATGGTTGTTTTGTGACAATTTGCTGCTGATCTTGTGTTTCGACTTCTTGTGGGTCTCCTGAAGCAGGCTAATTCGGATTTGGACGAATTAACTTTGATGCCCCATTTGGTGTAATATTCCCAGAGACGTCTAACGTGATCCTCGACTCTTCGAGCTGCAATTGCTGGTGACATCGATGTTGCATAAGTGAGGGAGTCGTCTGCATACAGCAAGTTCTTGGCGTTGTTTGGTTGAGGCTGATCTGAGGTAAAGATGTTGTAGAGATAGGGCCCGAGCTTTGATAAATTGAGCTACTCCTGCTCTGATACCTTTGGTTGCTGATTGGCTGTTTTCAATTTGGACGAAGAATGACCTGCAATTGAGAAAACTGAAAATTATTTTGATTAATGTACCTGGAAAATTAAGAAGAGTTAGTTTGTGAATTAGCCCTTGGATCCAGATGCTATCAAATGCTTTCTCGATATCTAGGAAGCATCCCACAGCAACCTGGTAGCTGTTCAGAGTACTAACGACGTCCTTTTGAAACCTCAGGATCGGATGAAGTGTGGAGTGGTTCTCCCGGAACCCGAACTGCATACTTGGGATGATGTTGTTATGGTTGCAGAATGCTTTTAGTCTCCGGAGAATTATTCCCTCCAGGATTTTGCCGGTGTTGTTTAATAGTGAGATAGGGCGCTATCCAGAGACAGTACTTCTATCACCTTTCTTGGGGATTGGCACGATTTTTGCAGTCTTCCATCTCTTTGGGAAATAGCAGTTGTTGATGCAGTTGTTGAATATGATTGCCAGGAATAGCATCAGGACTTGGGGAAACCTTCTTATGATGTAGTTGGAGATCATGTCGGGTCCGGATGATTTTTTAGGTCGTCCACCGTGGATCATTTCAGCTACTTCTTCTGGATTTGTGAAGTTTTCTGCAGGTACCGGGTCACTTGCAAGGTTATCGTTGTTGAATAACATGACTTGAGTATCCGTTTGCTGCAGTTGTCTTACAGTTGCCTCAACTTCTTCGATAAACCCTGGATCGTTGGGTGGTTTTGGCACAAAGTTTTCTTTGAAAAAATTGGCAAACGCGTCTGCTTTGTCTTGGGTTGTCTCTACTTCCCCTTGTCCGGTGCTTATTTTTTCTGGCATCTTTGGTTTTTTCCCGATGATGTTGTTGATGGCTTTGAATGCGTCGTTTCCAGGCTTGATGTTCTGCAGCCTTTGTTGGAACTGGCTGTTGTTGTGATGTTGAAGAGCGTTTCTTAGCATGATGTGGGTGCATTGGAGCTCACTCTTCACCACTTAGTAGGTGTTGCTCACGGTATTCCAATCTCTTTGCTGAATCCTTTGCAGCTTCTTCCTCAAACTTTGGCGGTGTTCGTATAGCCGCACAATCCTTTCTGGGAGGTGCTGGGATCTGTCTCTGGATGTTCTCGGTCTCTTCTGTTCATCTAAGGCATTTGTTATTATGACCTCCATTGATTCAATAGCCTCATCGATCTCGTCGTTGGAGAGATTCCTGTTTGCTTCCGGCAAAGTGATTGTTTCCTCGATATTTGTTTGGAAATCTTCGGTATTAAAGCGGCTGTAGTTGATGTACTCCTCCCCTGTCGAAGGACTAATCGAGATGATCGGCCTGTTAAGATTGATTCGAAGTTCTACCGCTTCGTGGTCTGCATCCGATGTCAATGTTCTGCAGCTGAAGTTCTGTAGTTCAGGAACTATATCTACTAGGTTGGAGGTTACCAAGAAGAAGTCCAGCCAGGATGGTGTTCTGGGAAAGGTTGGCTTCGGCTGGGATAACACAGTGAATGAGTGATTTCCGGTGTCTTCATTGAGCCATTTGACCAAATTGTTTCCAGCATCAGTTGAGGTTGTGTCGAACCATCGTGGGTGTCGGGCATTGAAGTCTCCTCCTATGAGTAAATACGTGTGTTGAGCGGTGATGGTGCTGAAAATAGAGAGATCGTGATTAATATCGTTCTTTTTGGCGCTGCAGTTATTGTAGATACTGAAGGCAACCAATGAGTCACTATTTTCGACTTCTATGGCTACAGCTGTTGCTTCGAAGGCTCTCAGACCAGGAACCATGACTTGGGAGGCTTTTATGTTCTTTTTTACAAAGAGCGCGGTGCCTCTTTTGCCTGGAACCTTGTCTGTCCTGAAGGTGTTGTAGCCTTTGAAGTCGATGTTGTTCCTTTTTGTAACGTTGGTTTCGCTGATGAGGGCCAGGTCCGGTGAGTGCTTTCTTAGGAAGAGGTGAAATGACGTTCTTTTTAATACACTATACAATGAGTTAACATTGTACGTGATTATTTGCAGTCGGTATATGCGCTGCATAAATCGAAGATAAAGGCGGCCAGAGCCACGGACTTCTCCTTGCTAAGTGAGGCGTATTTGGATGGAACGGCAGAGAGGGCTTTCTTGATAGCTGTTTCCATGTCAGTACCAAAGTGTTCCTTTATTTCCTCGTCTAGATTTGGTTTTTTGTGGGTATTTTGCTCCTTTGGTGACGGTAGTCTGCATCGTTGGTTGCTGTGTCTTTGCACCTATCGCTTGTTGTTTTTTGGGGAATGTGCTTTCCGTGCCTCCTCGCTTGATTATGGCTGCGAAGCTAAGTGTTGGTTTCGTGAGGTTGCATATTGACTGGGTCCGGAACTCCTGTTGTTGCTTCCTCTCGGCTTCAGCTTTCTTTTTGTTATCCTTCCGTGCAAGTAGGACCTTGCATCCGAGGTAGTTTGCTGGGTGACCAAACTCCTTGCAATTGGCACAGTACACTTTCTGGTCCTTATCTTTGCGTTTGCACTCACCGGGATTGTGGTTTTCGTTGCATTTTACGCAGACGTAGTTCATGCCGCAGTTGGTGGCCACATGACCAAATCTCTGGCAGTTTTTGCACTGAACGATGTCGTTGTTCTTTAGCCGTTCCCAGTGTACTTTTTGATTGAGGATCCTTGTTTTTGTATATACATCGGCTACTTCACAGGTCTTGTTTACTTCAACCACAAACGAGTTGAAGGTTTTGTTCTTGGCTTTCCTTGAACGGAAGACCGTGACTTTGGACGCTGGAATGCCTTCTATTTGTAGCTCATCCTGTAATTCGATGGTTGAATAAGAGTGATGGATGCCTTTTAGTAGTAGGAGCACTTTCCTATCTTCACGGGGTGTAAATGTATGGTTCTGGACCTTCCTGGTTTTTAAGAACTCCCTTATTTTTGCAAATCCATCTCTGTAAGAAGCGTTTATTATTGTCTTCGTAGTGTTTAGGTTCTTCAGTGTGAATTTGATGTTGTTGCTCTTTGCGAACCTGCTGAACTCGGCAACGTTTCCGGATATAACGATGATTGGTGGCATTCCTGTCTTCTTAGTTTCCTTAGATGTTACAGTTGCTGTTGTTGATGGTGAAGTACTTCCTGGCCCGGGGTTGGTTAAAGCTGGGATCGATGGCTGGGTGGTTAAACCCATTGTTATTATTGGAGTTTCCTCCTTCCGCTTCTTGTTATCCTTTTTAATGGTTTTCTTTTGTCGCTTTGTTGTGCGGTTTTCTTCTTCTGAGCTCGAAGCTTCAGAAGGCGCACATTCGTCTTCTGTGAGGTTGACCATATCCACATGGTTTTCTGGCATTGGAGGGTTCGTCTTTGACCTTTTCTTACCGGTTACCGTGGTGAACTGGTCATCTTCGTTAGATTTATCGGCCTCGTCACCAGTCAGGCCGATAATTTCTTCATCCTCTCTTTGGTCGCTGATGGTTTCTTCCATTGGCTGCGGTCCATCAAGCTGTATTTGCAGCTCCTTGATGAAGCCGCTGAGGCGTTGCCGGTGCTCTAACCCCAGGTCGGCTTGCATCCGCTTCAGTAAATCTGCGAGAGCGGTGAATGCCGTTCCTGCGGTCAGTTTTTCCATTTTTCCTGAAATGTTAAAAGTTATATTAAGAATTCATGGAAAAATAAAAGTGATAAATAATCACTGAATATATATATATATAAATATATATGTATATATATATATGTATATATATGGGAATATAGATATATAACATATATATAAATATATGTATTTATAATATATATATATAATGGGATCTCACAGTATCTCTTATTAATTATTTGGCCGTCCTGAAAAAGACGTTTTTTATGAGAGATTTGACAGGAAACTTAAGCAAACAATCAAAAAAGTTATCAAGGACATTTTGCAAGGACATTTTTTAAATCGATTATACTTTGTCTGTAGTTGGATAAAACTTTTAACCTTGGTCTTATATAAAAGAAGAGTAAATTTTTTAAGTAGAATGCGAACTTTGGACTTAATTTTTTTTTCCTGAAGGACAGATTATTTGTTTAAGTGGAAAAAAAGTGTCAGAAAATCAAATTTTTTAGTTTAAATATCATGATTTTAGTCCTTTTTAACGATAGAATTTCAAAATTTACCAACAATTGATCGGTAACACGAAATTAAAGATATTTTGCTAAAAACTGAAACGTTTTTGAACTAGTTTGAAGCAAATGATCTTAAAAGGTCCTTCGAATCTGATCTCTATTTCACTACAAAATGTCCTTTTTATAAAGGTACGTACTTTTTGATTCTCAGAAATTCGCCTTATCTAAGATCATTTCGTGATCTCGTCAAAGTTTTTCAATGTGTAAATTGTGTTTTGTTAATTGTTTGTGCTTAAGTGTTCTTCGAAAATGTCGACAAATTTTGCCGACACAGTGGTCAGCAATAAAGGCGGGGTAAAGTTAGTGTTCGGAGGCTACTTCTTCCATAAGGAAAAAGTCAATGCCAACGGTGTCGCCTATTGGTCTTGTGCTGCGCGCAAGTCTAAGTGCTGCAATGTCCGACTTCGCACCCAAATACACGACGGACAGCACATAGTACTGAATGTGCCAGGTGTTCACAGCCATGACCCGTTGGAATATGAACGGGAAATCATTAACGCGAATACTTTCGTTAAAGACAAGGCAAGGGAGAGCTTGCCACCGAGTGTAGTTATTCGCGACTCCATAGTGCGCGCGGACATTGGTTGCCGGCCTTATTTGCCGTCAAATAAGGCACAAAATAAGAAGATCAAGAGAGTGCGCCTTTCAAGAATTCGGCAGCCCCTAACGATAAGGGAGATCGATATCCCGAGCTACGTTTGGTTCGTCGACGGGGAGTGCTTTGTGCTGGACGAGGCAACTTTCGGGTCGAACAATGAATGCCATAACATTCTTCTTGGAACTCCAAGTTGCTTGAAGATGTTGAGCGAAGCCAAATGTTGGCTGGTGGATGGGACTTTCGCTGTTGTACCGACCATAATGCAGCAGCTTTTCTCCATCCATGGTTATGTGGATGGGGTGGTCGTGCCACTGGCATTTTGCCTTATGACACATACAAGACCAAAGAATCATATGGCCAGGTTTGGTTCAGCCTCTTTAAAGCTGCTGCCGACAACAGCATCCATCTTAGCCCGGAGCGAGTCATTTCCGACTTCGAAAAAGCTATTTTCTTATCAGCAAAGGAGTACATGCCCAGTACAAACTTCCGAGGCTGCAACTTTCATTTTGGGCAGATCATCTGGCGACGCATCCAGAACATGGGATTCCGCAGGAAGTACGCCACGGAGGAGGCGTTTTCCCTTGAAATGCGGATGCTGAAGGCATTGGCGTTTGTGCCCTCCGTAGAAGTCCTGGACTATTTTAATTCGTTCTATGCTCCGCTCCGCCACTGCGAAAGCAAGGAAGTGGCAAAGTGGTTCAAGCAGAACTACATACAGCGGTCAGGAAATCGTTCACCTTCCTACCTGCCAACATTTTGGTGTGTTGACCCGTGTGTAACTGGAGAACCCAGCTTTCCCAGGACGCAAAATAACGTGGTGGCTTTGCACAGGCGCCTGAAAGTTGTTGTAGGGAGGACACATGCTGGGCTATACAAGCTTGTCGGCGACCTAGGCAAAGAGGTCATAGTTGGTAAAACTAATGTGGACAGGACAAGAATGGGTGAGGAGCGCCCATTCCAGAAAAACGTAACGTGCGACTGCAGAACGTCCTCAACAGCAGAGCACACCAGCACCACGTAGACTTCCTACGAAACTTGGCACTGAACTTGGTTTTAGAGTAACCACCAATACCGATATCCCCAAAACGTCCTTTTCAGAACTACCAAATAATCACGGTTCTTCATCTCTGCCATGACGCTTGCGCGAATTTGAAGCCATTATTTTCAAGAACTCGAAAAACCATCTGACAGAGAGATTTGACAGAAGGATTTCTGAGTTTTTTTTGATAATAATAGATTTAAATTCGCGCGAATTTTGAGCTATAATTTTCAAAAACTCGAAAAACCTTCTCTTAGAGAGATTTGACAGAAGGCCTTTCAAATTTTTGAAAATAATAGCTCCAAACTTGCACAAAATTAGAGCAAATATTTTCAAAAACTCGAAAAAAAAAATATTTTTTTTTGAATTTTGCTGCACACTGCTCGATTGCCATTTCGAAGAGTTTAAACGCTCTCCGGCTGAAAAAAGTCGAAAAACAAAAAAGTTTTTTCAGCTCAGAAAAGTCCATACAAATTTTGCATTTTTTTTTTTTAATTATTTTTTTTTTCCCCCAAAATTAAGTTCTTGAAGATATTATCTATCATTTCCAACCATTCCCATGCGATTTGAGCGTCTAGAACACTTACAATAGCATTTCAAAGTGACCCAAGTCACTTTCTGCATTTTCTTAAAAAATGCACCTTATTCTTCCACATACAAAATACTCTCATGTATTAAATGCCACTCGAAATAATGAGAATCAACAGGTACCATATAAAAGTGCATTACTTCCAATTAAAAGTAGTATAAAAGAAATGGTCTCACACAGGAAAATTCAGTTTTTGTCAGAAGTCAGAACTCCGACCAGGTAGGTCGTGTGCTGGGTGCTGGCAGTAAATAGTTCTTATAAGAACTTTGTAGGGAAATATAAAATTGATTTTGATAGTCTGGTAGTGGTTGCCGGTAGGTAGCTGTTGCTGGTAAGCTAGTCAGAAAATGTTTTCTGACTCGCTTAACAGTACAGTTAAGCTATTGGCATTCACTCGCTCCCTGCTCTTTTCAGAGCTTTTAAATTTTTTTTTAAAGAAATATATGATTTTTGTTAATTTTACATGCTCTCCAAAAAAAACGCTCCCTACCTATCAATTAGCTAAAAAATATATATTTCTCAATTATTTCTTAAAATTGATAAAATTTTTTTTTTTTTTTCAAACGCTCCCTGCCTGTTGGTAAGCTATTTCTCAAAACGCTCTACGTCCTGTTAGTAAGCTAGTCCTTTTCAACCTTCCTTCAATTCATATCAAAATCCTCAGAGAAAACGCTCCCAATCTGAAAAGTACTCAATACTACTCTTAACAAGCTTAAAGGTACTATCGGGCAACTGGAAAGGAGCGAAACACGAAAATCCCGAAAGTATCAGAAATGAAAAGTCGGGATTTTGTCCACTTCAATTTTTTGCGAAAATTATTCTAAGTTGTGTCGGGATTTTGTCCATCGGGATTTTGGAATTCGGGATTTTGTCCCTTTCCCATCTTGTACAAGTAACGAGGGTTGCAAGCGCAAAAAAATTAGCTACTTTTCGGTTCCAAAACAGCAACGGTAGTTGCGACCGAGAAGTACACAATTTTTCTACCTTTCGGTTTCAAAGCAGCATCGGTTGCTGTGACCAAGAAGTGGACAACTTTTCTTTTCAGTTTTAATTGCGAAAGGGTTAAAAGATCTTCGCTTTTATATTCTAAAAAAAAAAAATGCAATTTTTTGTTCCTGTTGCAAGATTTTCCAGAAACCGTCTGCTACTGCCACATCTGCATTGTGTTCTACAGGATTTATCAATTGGAAAAACTCTCAGAAAGATTGACCGAACACGAGGTAACTCAAATCCACAAAGAGTGTGTGATCAAGTGACGGTTACAGCAAATGAAATCATGCCAGGGTATTGATCAAGACATTGACCGCGCGCCGTATTAATAAACGCGGAATAGCTCCATGGAATATAAGGCTTAACCCAGCTATTCCGCGTTTATTAATACGGCGGCGAGAGATTAATTCACTCAGAGAAAGAAACATGCAGACAGATCCTGCGTATTGTTATGGATGCTGTATCGTATCTATCCACAAATTGCCTTTCTTTTCGCGGCTCCCAAGAAACTCCTAGCGATCTCATCACACAATGTCCTCAGCCTAGTCAAGGTAACATCTTGATCTTGATCTCCCTGCTCGCCAAACATAATTCAAATCTTAAGTTTCAATTAGAACACTTAAAAAAGGGACAAGTATCATATTTATCAAAGACAATTCAAAATGAAATAATTGACATAATGGCAAAAACAGTTAGAAATAGTATTTTAAATGAAATCAAAGAAGCTAAATACTACACGATAATGTTCGACTGCACTCCAGATGTTTCGCATACAGAACAAATGAGCCAGGTTATTCGATATGTAAAAAGAACTGGCGTGTGTGTGAAATAAAAGAAAGTTTCATTGATTTCATAGAAGTTGCTGGAAAGACAGGAGAGGACATTTGTCAACAGATTCTAGACAAATTGGCTGTTGATGAATTAGATATTGGACAATGTCGTGGCCAATCTTATGACAATAGGTCCAATATTGCCGGCATCCATAAAGGAGTACAAGGCAGAATTGCAGAAGGAAATGAACTGGCCGAGTTCGTACCGTGCTTGGCTCACTCCTTAAATCTTGTAGGTGTTCATTCTGCCTCATCATGAAAGGAAACTATTAACCTATTTGAACTGGTTCAAAAAGTACATATATTGCTTTTTTGTTGGCTCCACTACTAGGTGGGACATTATGAAAAAATATGTTTAGGCAAATTTAAAAGGGAGTAGTCAGACGAGATGGTCGGCGAAACATATTGCTGTGAATGCTCTATTAAATAATTTGCCAGAAATAGTGGAAGCCTTAGAAGTTAAGCAAATTTCTCATGCTCCAGAAACTAAGTACGAGGCAGGTAATATCTAAACAGCTATAAAGAATTTTAAATTTATTCTCAATTTAACTATTTGGGCGAATATTCTCCGCGAAATCAATCGAGTGAATATTGAGATTCTGAAAGATGTAATCCTTGCCCGTTCCGTCGCACTAAAGGATGGTCTGCTCAAAACTTTACAAGAAATGAGACAAAATCCAATAGAATATTGGATAAATGAACCTAGAGAAGTGGCTGAAAAAAGTGGTGTTGACCCTATCTTGCAAAACAAACGAATTCCGAAACATAAAAAACATTTCGATGAGATATGTGAAGATGAATTACAAATACTCAAACCTGTTCAACTCTTTTCTAGAGAAATAATGATGGTATTTGATCGAATCATATCAGAAATTAAAAAGAGGTTTGATTGTGCTACCATGCTGAATATTAACTTCGCTTTTCTTAATGAATGGCTCTAATATTTTGAAAATGTCAATTGAAGAACTGCAAAAGTATGGAGCGGATCTGGCTAGAAAATATGAGCGAGATGTGAGCACCGTTGAATTCTGTCAGGAACTCTACGTTTTTAAAGAGCAAGCTCCGTTTTTATTTGGTGACATTGAAAAAGCTAACGGTTTCTATTTCTTGCAAAAGATCTATGCGCATGATTTGCAGGATATGCTTTTCCAAATATTTGTGTGGCCTTGCGAATTAACTCGACGCTTCCCACTACATTCGCAAGCTGTGAGCGAAGTTTTAGCAAACTAAAACTAATTAAAAAAATTATTTGCGATCATCTATGAGCCAGGAACGCTTATCCAGTCTAGCACTCTTAGCGATAGAAAATCGAATCGTACACGTATTAAATTATGATAAGGTCATAGATTTATTTGCTGAACAAAAAGCTCGAAGAGTAAAATTGTAATTGCAAATGATAAATAAAATAGTAAATTTGATATTATCTTTATTATAAACATTTTTATTGTAAGTCCTATCCTATGCTGTATATAAAATATATATTCTACATATCTGTAATAAATAGGATTAAAACAGAAAAAACAGCGGCTTAAGAATTTTTTCTGAAAGGCTTGTCGCTTGTGTCCATTTGTCAGTCAACTATTGAAGATCTGATAGCTGAAATAATAAAGATTATAAAGGTAAAAGCAAATCTAAATGGGTGGGCGGTTTTTTTCAGTCGTTGCCCCGCCTTTAAAAAGTTGAAGATCCGGGGCTGATTCATGGTCACCTATTTTTATATTTTTATTCACCCTTGTACTAATTATATCAGTACAGTTTGTTATTACGTAGTCAATTAATGTTTTAGAAGATCTTGTTATTCTTGTAGGCTCATTAACAATCATATGTAGACCGCTATCGTTTAAAATATTTGTAATACGCCTCTTGTACGTGTCTGTTACCTCGAACCAATCTATGTTAAAGTCACCTACTATTATAAGATTGCCACAGTGTGTGAGATAGTCTATGTAGTTTTCCACTTTTAGAAGAAATGTGGCTGGGACATCTGTATAGGCCACATTGATGTATTACTGGACAATTTTCATATTGCACTTTCACCATCAATATCTGTTTGACAAACAAGAAAAACCAAAGAAATTTCCAATTTAAAAAAGAACAAAACGCACAATTAACACAATATTTAACAAAGTCTTTATTTAAGATAAAATGCACATGCTCTTGATATTGCTCATACCGGACTGTACTCTGTACCGCTCAACTGCTCTTAGTGGACTGTATAGCTCAAATTCTCATAGTGGACTGTGCCAGTGCTGCCGTTTCTACTGTCATGACAGTAGACTACTGTTTTTTCACTCTAAAAAAGTCCAATCTCCTGTCTCCTGTTTCCAAGTCATTTTTTTCAAAATTCTACATTGAGTAACTCAGTAGTCAAACATTTTATTACTTTTTACAAATATTTATCATAAGTTCATAAGAATTTTTTTTATCCTCGTACCACAATATTCTTCATCTTCAAGAAAAGATATTATAAAAGAACTTACCTGTTCAAGTTCTACCTCGAGAACTGAAAATATTCGGGAAAATGCTTTAAATTTCTACATTAAAGGATGCAGTGAAATAAAAAATCGTTTTCCAATAGATAGTTTACTTTTTCAACAGTTTCAATTTGTAGATCCTTAGAGCTAATTTAAGCAGAACACAAAACTTGAATTCTTTGCAAATACTTTGTAATCATTTTTTAAAATTGATAAATACAGTTGATCTTTTAAACGAGTGGCATAGTTTGCCTACGTACTTTAAAGAAGAAGAAAGACAAAAAGTAAAAGACGCTGGTATTAAAGAATTTTGGAACATGATTGCAGGTATCAAAGATTACAACGATGAACTATTTTTAAAAATATCTTTAAATTGGCTGAGATTGTTTTAAGTTTGCCACACTCAAATGCAGAATGTGAACGAATTTTCAGCATTGTTACCGATGCAAAAACAAAAAAAAAAACTGTTTAGGGAATAAGACTCTCAATGCAATTGCTGTCATAAGATCGCACATAAAAGAAGATGATTTGAATTGTACGGCATTCCAAATTAAGAAAACACATTTGAATTTAATGGAAAATCAAAAAGAAAATATGTGATTATATTTTAAATAATAATTTCAACTAAAAGACTGATATATTGTCCTATTTTATTTTAGTTTTTAATTCTTTTTTGATTAGCTAGCCATACATTTAAAAATATGTATGTAATTGTGAACATGAAATTTTTTTGTTTAGTTTTTGGATAATTTTATAAGTTTTTTATTTTGTTTGCTTTGAATAATAATTAAGTTTTGTTTTGAAAAAATAAATAAGAAATAAATAAATGAATTTCCAGTTTAGTTTGGTGAGACCAAACAGAATGCTTAGAATTTTTTTCATTTTGTAAGGTTGATGTATCGAGTTTTCAACTCTCTGCATAGCATTCTTATACAATTTAGAAGAAAATTTGCTAAATCTTGATTTGACTTAAGGTGATGCCAGCACGTTATTGATAAATACTGACGTAAGCGAGGTTCACTAACACATTCGAGTCCAGTTGGACATTCTATTCGAAAAAAATTAAATCTCCTGTTTTTTCAACCCGTTGAACAGGAAATCTCCTGTTTTTGTCAATTCATCGAACGGCAGCACTGGACTGTGCTCTTGTCAATAATCATCTCGCCCTATATACACATTTTTGCTGCTGCACAAGCCCGCTGTCGCCTTACCAAATTTAAGCACCGCTACCTTCACACATTTGGCATGATGGATCTGCACTTGGGTTTTTTCCATTGCAACCCTTCGGTCGCAAACACCGTTGCCTTGTCTGCCACTGCCACGTACGATCGCGATGAATATTTCCTATTTTTCAGTGCTGTCGTTTCGCAAAGTCCATGAGTAACCATTTTCACAAATTTTGAGGAGCCTTTTCGGACGTTGAGGAGCCATGCTTAGTATGCAATGCACTACGAATGATGAAATAATAGTAGTCGCAATAAAGAAAAAATTGCATTTAAAATTACACGTAATGGGTAATTGAAAATATGTATTCAATTACAGTTACAAGTAATGGTAATTGAATTTTTTTCAAAGTAAAGTAACATGTAAAAAGTATAGGCAAATACCTTCTGTTTAATCAGATTCTTTATCACCTTAGACAAAAATACTTATTGTTGCTGGTGGTGATTGAGATACCTTTTCCAATCCAGAAATTTGCATCGTTGTTTGGTGTTTTCAACAATATCCTTCAACTATTTTATAAATATCCGCTGCTGTCTTCCCAAGCATTGGAGAGAAAACTTTCTACCATTTAGTTTTAACTGAATGGTGGGAAACAGAGGCGACGCATCATTAGCTTCTTCTGATAATTCAATAAGATGTTCAAAACGATAGGAGAGCTTCACCTGCATATATTTTGCGACATCGTTCAAGAATACTTAGTGGTCGATGTTTGTAAAATTTATTAATATAATCAACATGCTTTCACAAATACATACAAACAATACTTATATACCTATGTAATTAAAATCACCTACAAATACTACTACCAAACATTCAAATCATTTCAATATAAATACTCTCACTACTTTCTAAATACTCTTCACTTGTCATCAGTTTACTTAAATTAAAACACTTAAACTAAATACGCGAGTTGTCTTTTTCTTTCTAGAAGTTTAACAATGTTACTCATTCGTACGCATTTCTGCGTACTCTCAATTCTCAATTTTTTTTTATTTTTTTTTGAAAATGAAACTTCGTTATGCTGTATCTCAGTCATTTTTTGTTGTGTATAAACCCAGAGCATACAGAAATGAAGTCAATTTTGCGTTCTAAGACAAATAGTAGGTATATTTATAAATTTTTTTCAAAGTCTACATTTAGACCGAGATAATCAGAAAAAAACCAAAAACTTAAACAATAACCAGTTTTCCACTGTTGTTTTTTGTATTTTGAGATCGAAGTCTTTGATGGCTCCCACTTTTCAACGTAATCGTCGCATGACAGTTCTTTTGCCATTAAAATCGCATTCACTGTTTCAATGTTAAGACAGTTTCGTTTCTTATCTTTTAGTAGTAATCATTATTTTCAACTTTGAAAGCAAACAAACGTTTGATTTTGTAGTAAATTATGGTTCTAGTTTAGGGAGCCATTTTGACATATGGGGAGCACAGTAGCCATTTACTCGACAAAAAAGCCAAATGTTACTATAGTAGCCACTTCGACAGCAGTGCTCTCAACCGAAAAGCATCTTCTTGGTAGCCTGCACCGCATATCATGTTGATTCTAATTGTCGGTCGCAACCACCGCTATTTTGCACATTGAACGTTGTCGTGTTATATGTTTGCCTTCCTGTAAGCATTCCTTCTTCTTCTTGCTGCGGTTGCTCGCTAATAGTGTTTTGTGTGTCGTTTGGGTTTTTTCCACAGTGACCCATTTTTATTATCATAAGTAGCGACCGAGAGGTCACTATGGAAAGGGGTGTGGCCTACGCAAGTGCCACATGAAGATTTCGCTTTCTCTAACAATATCCAATACTGCATACTGACTTGATATTTTTGCAAAACGCTACATTTAAAATTTTTTTTAACATAGACAACAACACCACCTGTATGATTTGACTCACTTTCACAGCTGAAAGGCTGATAGAATCCATCTAGTATTGCACAATTTAAGTCACTGGGATCCGTAATATGTGTTTCTGTTAACACTAAAAAAGCTTCTAGTTTTCTTCAAAATTATTTATAAGTCCTTGTATATTAAAATAAATACATCTTACATCGTCTAATTGCTAATAAATCTGTCTGCTCTTCAGCTATTTTCAGTTTCCTTTGAAAAACTGGACAATTCACATCACTTGCCTTATGTTTATCATCAATATCTATTTTTTAATTTTTTTTTTGCATTAAAGCAATTAATACATTTAACATTAACATTAAGTGTGTTTCTTTACTGAAAATTCACACGAAATGCACCGAAAGTTGGTGAAAGTCAGTCAAATGTCGTTCCAGCACAGCGATTTTTCGCAGCAGTGCACAAAAGAGAGTGCTCACGAGAGAGTAAAAAATTTCCCCACCCTGCGAATTTCTGCCACTAAAATTTCAGTGGGCAGAAAAGTTGGACTGTCAAATTGAAAAAAAAAAAACAAAAAAAAATTGAAGTTGAAGAATTGAAGTTTGAAGAAAAAAGTAAAAAAATGGAAAACAAATCCCAAAGTTTCGAGATTCAGTGTTCGCCTAACACTTTTAGGAGTATCCAAACAGGTGAGTGGGTGAATTTTGTGTTTATTTTTGTAGGAAAACAATTTCTTTGAGTGTTGACACAAAATCTAACATTTTCCTTTTATTTCAGACGAAAATAACCAGGAACAGCTCCAACAACACGTTTTGGAGCAATCACAAGATGATTGCTTCGCACCGAATATAATAATTTCGGAAGTTCCATCTACTGACGAAACTTATAGCGACGAAGAAATTGCAGCTGTTGTTACGGGAGGTGAAGAGAATGCCACCAAAGATATTTGGCTTCAAGCGCCCACTAAATTGTTGCTATCCCAATTGGAAATGTTGCTCTCCAAAGTTGGGAAGACTTTCAATCTAAAAAGCAAGAAAAAAATGTGATCCCTGATAGCAGCCGAGCTCGAAAAGGAGGGGTATAGCTTCAGTGTTGCCCAAGTTCAGGGCAAATACCGAAGTCTTGAACTCCTCTACAAACAAACGAAGCTGCATAATAGCAAAACGGGCGGGATAGACTAATATGCCCCTTCGAGAGGTATGTATTCTCTCAATTGAATTGATAAACATTGTTTTTAAACTTTTTTTTAAATTTTGCTCTAGTGAGCTCGACCACATTTTGGGTGAAAAGAGGGGGGTACACCCCGAATATTTCATCGAAGACCACATGTCCGATAGCATTTCGAGGGAGCAACTAATGAGCAGGGCTGTAACTAGCTACGAAACAGTGGCACCAACAACATCTGGTAAGTGAACTGGGTGAAAGTGTGCATTCTTCCTACATTTCTGATTTTTATTGAAGTGAAATAACTTTTGATTGTGAATTTTCAAAAATTGTGTTTTTATTGAAAATCTAACGATACAGCTTCGTGGTAAATATAATTTGTGACCAGGAAATATTTAATTTGTAGCTGTATGTCTATTCATATAGAAGTAACGCTACCAAATACACGAAGAAGTTTTCAATTTCTGATTTTGTCAGAAACTCTTGGTACATTTTTTGGGATTTCATCTATATATGTAAATAGACATACAGCTACAGCCATGAAGATTATATTTTCGATTAGAAATGATATTTATCACAAGCTGTATAATTTTTTTTTTAATAAAATTTTTTTTGAAGAAATTTCCCACTTAGCGCCGTTTCCATTGGAAAGTCTACATCAAACCATGTCGACAATTGTTTAAGTGTAATCAGCCCATTTCTTAATGTAATGTAAACAGCCCATTACTGGCTGGAGGAAACGAAACTCCACTACTTTCGTAATAGTAAGTAGACTATTACTTTCTTGTTTCGTTTCCTCCCGTTCCAAATGAAAAGGGCAGCCATTTGTTCTATCGAATTATTCTTCACATTCTGTTGCCAACCACCACACTAAGTAGTCCACAGCCACCCGCCATATTGATTCTTGTTTTTTCATTGCCACAAGCAATTAATTTTTGTTAAAAGTTACTAATTTAAAGAATTACAATAAAGTCGTATTAAAACGTTCTTGAGTGTGCGAATAATATTCTGAAAAGGGAAAAGAAACAGACAAACATTTGGTCCTTCGAGCCGGATCGCCAGAGCCACGGCCAATTTTTTGGCAAAGCAATCGCCGCCAGAGCCACCTGTGCCACGGCAATTTTTCGCCACAGTAATCGCCGCCAGAGCCACGGCCAATTTTTGGCAAAGCAATCGCCGCCAGAGCCACCTGTGCCACGGCAATTTTTCGCCACAGTAAGCGCCTCCAGAGCCACGTCCAATTTTTGGCAAAGCAATCGCCGCCAGAGCCACCTGTGCCACTGCAATTTTTTGCCACAGTAATCGCCGCCAGAGCCACGGCCAATTTTTGGCAAAGCAATCGCCGCCAGAGCCACCTGTGCCACGGCAAATTTGTGCCACAGTTATCGCCGCCAGAGCCACGGCCAATTTTTGGCAAAGCCATCGCCGCCAGAGCCACATTTGCCACGGCCATTTTTTGACACAGCTATCGCCGTCAGAGCCACCTGTGCCACGGCCAATTTTGCCAAAGCTATCGCCGCCAGAGCCACCTGTGCCACGGCCAAATTTTGCCAAAGCCATTGCCATCAAGGGGTGTGTTACACCGAGCCACACAACCTCTCGAGAAAGTCACTAGCAGCAGCACGAGGAAGCCACCAGCAATTTCATCTAGGAGTCGACATCATTCAACCACACCGTCAATCAGCATACTCATCAATCAGCATAAAGAAATCTTGGAAATGTAAAGGTACTGTAAAATCTGATCTTTTGTAAAATACATGAGTTCATATGTATATATATTCTTTAAATTACGAGTGCATTATTATGGTAGTGGTGTAAGATATTTTTTTGAAGGGTTATCTCCTAGGACATACTAGCGGTCATAGCGGTTCGCTATTCGGGTTATATCATATGATATGTTAGTGGTAAAATTGGTACACTAATCAGGTTATATCATAGGATATACTAGCGGTAATATCGGTACGCTATTCGGGTTATATCATATGATATGTTAGTGGTAAAATTGGTACACTAATCGGGTTATATCATAGGATATACTAGCGGTAAAATTGATACGCTATTCGAACGGTTTAAAGTCATAAGTGATAACGGTGGTAGATAGTTTTGTCTTTTGTGGTGCATAAATTTGGAGTGATAGAAATAAACTTTGTCGAATAAAATGAGTTTGGATAATGTAATTTTGGCGTGCGATTCGATGACTGAATTTCATGAGCTTTTTAAAGAAAAACGAAAAGAATTGTCGAGTTCAGTTATCGAAGCATACCGTGCAGAGCTTCAAGAAATATGGTTAAACGTAAAGGAAGTTTATCAGGAATTTATACGCGCGGTGGTTAAAGATGGTGATCTCAAGGCGTCACTCATTGAGGTAAAGGCAAAATATAAGCAGGCAACAACAACTTATATAGAATTTTTAAGCGGCATCGTTGAAGTTACGCGCGCATATGGGGAAGGGTCAAAGGTTGGGAACGATGAAGGGCAAACGGGGAGTAAAGACAACGATGATGAGTTTTGGCATAATACACGTGTGCCGCCATGTGAAACCGAGATTTTCTGTGGGGATTACGTGAAGTGGCCAACATTTAGGGATATGTTCACGGCACTTTATATTAGACATGCAAAGCTTAGTTCGGTGCAAAAACTTTTTCATCTGCGTGCTCGAACTAAAGGTGATGCCCAAAATATCGTTTCGAAATTTGAGTTGACCAATGACAATTTTGAAGTAGCATGGGCTGCTCTTAAGAATCATTATGAAAATAAACGTGTTTTAGTGAACAGCCATCTTAATATTTTGTTCGGGCAACCAAATATAGCAGCTGAAACTGCTGATGCCTTAAAAGAGCTGCAAAGCAATATTAACGACGCGCTTATAGCCATAAAATCATACGGCATCGAAGTCGACAAGTGGGATGCGTTCGTTACATACTTATGTGCCTCGCGTCTTCCGGCACAAACTTTATCTCTATGGGAGCAATCTTTAGCGATGCCAACTGAAATTCAGACGTGGGAAAGCCTGAATAATTTCATAACTAATAGGTATCGAGTATTAGAAAATGTGGCTGATATGCAGCAGGGAGGGAAAGTGATACGAACGTCAACCAAACCATCTTCAAGTAGTACACCGCGTGTACGCACGCACCATTCGCAGATCGATTCGCAATTAGGGTCGCAGATAGGTTCGCAATGTAAGGTGTGTCAAGGGAATCATACGCTACGATTATGCCCACAGTTTTTAAAAATGAATGTTTCGAAAAGGCGAAACATAGTAAGGAAATTTAAACACTGCTACAACTGTCTTGCATACACGCATATGGCAACAGGGTGCCAAAGCAACAATACATGCTTCCATTGTAAAGGAAAGCATCATACGCTCCTACATTGGGAACAAACAGGTTCTAGGAGCAATTTTCAAAATATACAGTCCACTCCACGGTCAACAACAAGTGTTAATTCGGGTCTCACTCCCACTACCGATGCCAGTGTCAGTCGAAGTCAGGCCAAAGCATTTGATCCCAGTAGTTCTTTTACAGTTCCATCTGAAAATCCTAACGTCTGAACTAAGTCTTATTTTACATCGACACGATGCACGGCCCTTCTGGCGACAGCGATAGTTAGAATACGATTCAATAGAACGGAGTTTGAATGGCGGGCGCTCATTGATCCGGGTTCGGAAGTATCCTTTATATCGGAAGAGGTACAAAGCAAGTTGAAGCTGCCCACAAGATCAGTGAGAGCTTCGGTCGCCGGAGTTAATTCGTCGCTTATAGCTACTGCGTCCCGGATATGTTCATTCACTCTTAGTTCAAAGTTTGATAAAACATTTTCGTTGTTAGCTGAAGCGTTGGTGTTAAAAAAGGTTGCGGATAATTTGCCATCGATATCCATAGAGGTCGGTGACACACAAAAACGCTTTGAGTTCCCTTTAACCGATCCGTTTTTCAATCGTAGTTCAAAGATTGATTTGTTGATTGGCGCCGATTTGTATCCAAGTATTATACGTGAGGGATTAAAAACACAAGTGTTTCAACAAGTTATGGCACAAAATACTGTATTTGGATGGGTATTGCTGGGACCGGTAGAAAGGTCATTCTCTAGGGCCACGTCAAGTTTTTCGACGTTTTTATCTTTTTTTAATGAGGTTACATTGGATAGTGAGATTCAGAAGTTTTGGCAGCTAGAAGAGCTTCCAAAAACCACAAAGTTAACAACAGCTGATCAACAATGTGAGAGGTTGTTTGAAGAAACAACATATCGAGACAACACCGGTCGGTATGTAGTGCGTTTGCCTTTTAAATTCACGCGAAAATGCACAACGTACGCAATGAAAAACGACTTTTGGGGAATCCCAGCGCTAAACGGGAGTACGATGCAGTGTTGTCAGAATACATTGACCTCGGGCACATGAAGCCGGTCGATCAACCAGAGGAACATGAAACGTGTCCACATAAAGTTTTGTCGTATTTTATGCCGCATCATGCGGTTTTAAAGCCAGACAGTGCAACGACGAAGGTGCGTGTGGTGTTTAATGCATCGTGTGCCTCTTCAAACGGGAAGAGTTTAAACGAGGTGTTACATCCGGGTCCGGCTTTACAGACCGATATCACGCTCTTGAGACTATGGTTTCGGTCGCACCCGGGAGGTTCTCTAACTGCCTTTGAAATGGTAACTCTCACTTTTGGAGTTTCGTGTTCCCCATATTTAGCGATACGTTCGTTGCATAAATTGGCCCAAGAGGTAAGGCTTTCACATCCTCAGGCCGCCAATATTTTAATGCGAGAGCTATTTGTGGATGACGTGCTATCCGGGGGTCATACAGTTGCAGACGCTCTCTCGGCTCAATTAGAGTTGGTATCGGTTATGCAATCCGCGGGGTTTCATTTGAGAAAATGGACAGCAAACTCAAAGGAGTTGTTACTACATTTACCCCGTGAGTCACTTCTCAATGAAGATTTTCTGTATTTGGATGACAAAAGTTACGTCAAAACTCTGGGAATACAATGGAAGGCTACTTCAGACACATTCTCATTTTCGGTTAATCCAACTGGTCAGTCAAATCTTATCACAAAACGCTCGGTGCTATCGGTAATCGCCAAATTGTATGACCCGGTAGGGTGGTTGGCCCCTGTCGTGGTCATAGCAAAAATTTTAATGCAGCAAATTTGGAAGGATAAGACTGAATGGGATAGTAATCTTCTTCCAGAAACGGAACAAAGTTGTAAGCTGTTTGTGTCTAGGTTGCCTGAAGTTGCCCGTTTGGGTATTCCGCGCTGGGTGGAATATACTCCTGAGGGTGTATCGCAGATACACGGATTCTGCGATGCCTCGACAAAAGCGTATGCTGCTTGTATCTTTCTCCGCGTACAAAAGGAAAACCAAATCACTGCCCATCTGTTGTGGGCCAAATCGAAAGTGGCTCCAGTGAATACTATATCGCTACCAAGGTTAGAATTGCAGGGAGCCGTTTTGCTCGCTAAAATGCTGCACCATGTGTCGAACTCTCTCCCCATAACAAATACGTCATTGGTCAAGTTATGGACCGACTCCACTATAGTCCTGGCGTGGTTGCAAAAGCATCCGAGTACCTGGGAAACATTTGTGGCCAATAGAACAGCCCAAATCTTAAATGTTACTTCCGTTACGGATTGGTCACATGTCGTTTCAGCGGAAAATCCGGCTGACTTAGCAACGCGGGGGGTTTATCCCCTGGATCTGGAGAGAAGTTCGTTATGGTGGAAGGGTCCGCCATGGCTAATGCAACCTGAGGCAGAGTGGCCGACGGCTAAGCAAAAGGTAGTGGATGAAACACTGTTAGAAAGGAAAAGGGCAACAGTCTTAACAGTACAAGTCGTGTCAGATTTTGAAGAAGATCTCAGCAAGTTTTCAAAGTGGCATAAACTTGTATGTGTGATGGCATACATGCTTCGGGTTTTCTACTCTTTTAGTAGAAATGGATATGTTAAACACTCAACATCGGAACTATCTCATGCCGAAATAGTAAACGCTAAACAAAAACTGATCATTCTCAGTCAGAAAAAATATTTTGCGAAGGAATATTCAGAGTTAATAGAAGGTAAGCCCGTAGCGGAAAAAAGTCGGCTCGGAAAATTTAATCCATTGCTGGATGAAAAAGGCATTATCCGTTCAAATGGTAGACTGGTCTTATCCACTTTATCCTTCAACGAAAGGTTTCCCATATTGCAACCATCTAATTGCCTTTTTTGCAACGCTACGTTGAATTCACGAACTCTCCATTCATGGTGAGATCCAAATCATGATGCGATTGGTCAGATCTGAGTATTGGACACCGCAAATTAAGAAAATTATCAAAAAATGCATTTTTCAATGGACCACTTGCCGTCGATACAAGCAAAAGGTACATACGCAATTAATGGGTGCGTTACCGCGTGAAAGAACCGTGCTAGAACGCCCATTTGCAAATGTAGGAATCGACTTCGCGGGTCCCTTTTTCATTAAAACTTATTACGGAAGAAAATGTCGCCTTGATAAAGGGTACGTTTGCATCTTTGTATGTTTTGCGACCAGAGCTATCCATTTGGAGCTGGTGAGCGACCTCACCACTCAGGCGTTTTTAGCTTCATTTACAAGATTTGTGTCCCGAAGAGGAACTCCAGAACAAGTTTTTTCCGATCATGGTACCAACTTTGTCGGGGCGTCGAAGGTTCTGTTACGAGAGTTTCAAAATTCAACGTTGCATTGTCAGACCGCAGCTGTCCACAACTTTTCCCAAATAAAATGGAATTTCATTCCTCCTGGATCACCACACATGGGAGGGCTATGGGAAGCGGGGGTAAAAAGCTTCAAAAAACATTTTAGGAAGATGGCCGGTAACGAAAAATTTACATTTGAAGAGTTTACAACTTTGCTCACGCGAATAGAATGTAGTCTTAATTCACGTCCTTTATCACCCATGACTGAAAATGTATCAGACTTGGTGCCTTTAACGCCTGGTCATTTTTTGACAGGTGGTTTGTTGAGTGGCTTACCTGAACCGTCATGTGAAGATCAGTCACTGAGTATAATGAATCGTTGGAGAAAGTTGCAAATTCTTCATCATAAAATTGCGTCCCGATGGAAAGAAGAATATTTAAAGGAATTGCACAAAAGATATAAGTGGAAACACCCCCAAAGAAATATTCAGATAAATGACATAGTCATAATTCGAAACGAAAACTTGTCACCCAATGAGTGGCGTCTCGGGAGAGTCATCAACGTGCATCCTGGTAAGGATAATAAAGTTAGAGTCGCCGACGTGAAAACAGAAAAAGGAATCATAACTCGATCAATTGCCAAACTTTGCATCCTCCTACCTCAATAACTTATTGCAGTATGACCAAAAGACATTCAAAGGTTTAATCATGTATACCCAAATACAAAACTAACATATCACATGTTATCAACCATTAGAACAAACAAAATAAACAAAATTTTATTTCTAAGTTAAAATATCGATCCTCTACTATGGTATATGCACCCACATGCAAAGTAAAAACAAGTGAAATAAATTATTTCAAATACTCATACGAATTTACAAAAGGTTTATTTTAAGTATCTCTATTATTTACAAAAAAAAAAATGATTGCTAATTTATCTTGTACAATTATTAAATAATATTCATTTATATTATAAACACATCAAATGTTAAAAAAAAAAAAAAAAAATAGATATCAATAATCAATGGTGGTGGAGTGGTCTGCTTTTTCCGTAGCTTTTTGGTTGCACTGATAGTGCAAGGCGGGCGATAATGTTTAAATGTAATCAGCCCATTTCTTAATGTAATGTAAACAGCCCATTACTGGCTGGAGGAAACGAAACTCCACTACTTTCGTAATAGTAAGTAGACTATTACTTTCTTGTTTCGTTTCCTCCCGTTCCAAATGAAAAGGGCAGCCATTTGTTCTATCGAATTATTCTTCACATTCTGTTGCCAACCACCACACTAAGTAGTCCACAGCCACCCGCCATATTGATTCTTGTTTTTTCATTGCCACAAGCAATTAATTTTTGTTAAAAGTTACTAATTTAAAGAATTACAATAAAGTCGTATTAAAACGTTCTTGAGTGTGCGAATAATATTCTGAAAAGGGAAAAGAAACAGACAACATTTTGAAAAACTGGTCTCTGTGAAAATCTTTGAATGCGACATTCTTGTGCACATTATGCTGAGCTCAGAAAGCCTCCATTCATCTTTGTAGCACAATTATTAACAAACTGGCAACATTTTAAGTTTCCATTTTTTCTGTTTTAAGAAAAAACTTTATGTGTTAAGAAAAAATGGAAACTTAAACTGTTGCCAGTTTTTTTGTTTGTAATTTAAAATCTTTTTTTTTTGTATACATAATATATAAATATTTAATTTCTTTTTTTTTTTGCAAATTATAAATTGTTATTTAAAACTAACTGAAATGAAATGAATTTTAATTTTTAATATTTGTAGCACAATATATCTTACATTTTTTTTTTTTTTTTTTTTTTTCAAATAGTACTGGGTACTGAAACTCACTCTAAATTACAAGATATTGTATCTTATTGAGTATTTACTACAATAAATTTAAACTAAACTAAACTTAGGATCAAAAGATCCCTGTTTGAGAGCTTGTCAGCTAGGTTCGAGAAATCGACCATGCGGTCATCGATCCACCAGGAGTCTCTAAAGATGACTACATTGACAGGAAGGGCAATGTAAGCATTTGCGTACAAGCCATTTGCAATGAACAAAAAAAGTTCATTAGCATTTCGGTGGGTTTCCCAGGGTCTTCCCATGACAGTTGGGTGTATCAAAACACTTCGGTACCCGACAGACTAAATGCACTCCCTGAAGGTAAATGTTCTTGTTGTTCTACATCAGCCGGTATATAACTTCTTGTTTTTAGGGTACTACCTTTTAGGTGATTCGGCATATCCTTTTTGGAACCGTTTGATAACACCATATAGAGACAACGGGCATCTGACAAGTGCTCAAAAGAATTTTAATATAAAACTAAGCTCCTGCCGCGTAGCCATCGAGCACTCGTTTGGCATTTTAAAGCAGAGGTTTCGGCAGCTATATTACTGCAAACTACGAGGGGTCAAAAAGATATGCCACTTCATAAGGGCATGTGCACTACTGCATAACATAGCTGGCGAAGATGACGTCGAATTTGTTGTCGAAGAGGAGCAAAATCACAACATTGAGGAGAACATCCCATTGAGGGAAGTCACCAGAGGCAATGCTGTTAGAGATGTGATTTGCCAACAACTAGACCAACTAACCAACAACTGAGAAATTTTCATATAACTATGAAAAACTATATGAAATAAATAAATAAATAAGAATTCGTTTTTTAAAAATTCTTTATCTTTATCTTTATTTTCCCGACATTTTTTCCAGGATTTTGCTTAGAGTGTTATTTCAAAAATCATCGGCGTTTTGTTTTTTTTCTTTCTAAGAAATTGATTATTTTGGAATGATATTCCTTTCGATTCATCTTTTATCTCCTCTAGCGTCTTCCAGGCCCTGTCCGAAACCACAGCGAAGCCGGTTCTTCTGTAAAGTAAAAAAAACAACCGGGTTAGTATAGAGAAATTGTTTGCTGTCTTTTAGGTAGTTTTAGGCAAAGGAAAAAGTCAAAAGTGAACTAAAACTAAACCTTGTATGAGATTTTTGAAAAACTGGTCTCTGTGAAAATCTTTGAATGCGACATTCTCGTGCACATTATGCTGAGCTCAGAAAGCCTCCATTCATCTTTGTAGCACAATTATTAACAAACTGGCAACAGTTTAAGTTTCCATTCCAGATAAGTAGGGAGAAAATTCCATAGTCGAACAGCATTAACATAAAACTGGCGCTCAGAAACGAGAAATGAACAACGCGGAGGAACAAGGTTGCAAGACCTAACAGATCGAGGGAATTGTATTCTGTTAAAAAGATATTCAGGTTTTCGAAGCTGCATAATATTGTGCAGCAACGTTATAGTTTTGAACTTGAAGAGATTGCCGAGTGTCATACCATACATTGACTTCGAATAATTAGATATGTGATCTCTCCTTTTTATTCCGAAAACATACCGTGCAATGCTATTGAAAGCAACATTTAATTTAGTCTTATGTACTTAGTCGCAATTGCAATAGATTTCACAGCAATAAAGTAAAATTGGAACTAGCAACGTCTACGCCAGGATCATTCGCGTTCTAGGAGGAGTTATATGATGAGAAGCCCAGAGTAATCGTAAACCTCCATAAACTTTTCCTAAAGTAAGTCTAATGTGATCATTCCAGGTTAAGGTACGATTAAATGTAAGTCCCAAGTTAATTGCAGATTCAGCAAACTCAATCGGGGTGTTATTCAAAAGAATGGGAGGGAAATACGATGTATCTATCAGAGTTCTTGCTATAACCATACATTTGGATTTTTTAGCATTTAGGCAAAGATCATTTTGCTTGGACCAAAGTACAATTTTCTGTTGATCATTATTTACTTCATAAATCCCATTTTCCAGCATTCCAAGAGGAAAGCTGCTGTATAATTGTACATCGTCTGCGTACATGTGCAAGGAGCAATTTAAAGAGAAGGAAGACAGGTCATTAATATACATTAAGAAGAGCAAGGGACCCAATATAGAACCTTGAGGAACACCTCTATGCAATGGAAGGGGAGAAGACAATGTATTGTTAGCAAAAACTGATTGTGATCTTTTAGATAGATACGAGTGAATTAGTTTAGCTGACGACGATGAAAAATGGAATTGGCTAAGTAGCTTTTCACATAGTATATTTTTATTGACCGAATCAAAAGCTTTGGAAAAGTCTAAAAGAGTAAGAATGGTTACATTATCATTGTCAACAGCACTTCTAGTTCCTTCAGTAACATCAATTAGAGCAGTTGTACAGCTATGTTTGGGTTTGAAACCAGACTGATGAGAACAAATCAGTTTTCGTTCGGATAAGAAACAGCGTATTTGTTTGTTTATGATTCTTTCCAAGACTTTCGAGAGAAAAGGTAAGATAGCAATCGGTCGATATTCATTGCCATTTCTATTTTTCGGAATTGGAATTACCTTAGCTTGTTTAAAAGCAGATGGAAAGGTGCTTGTGATGAAAATACTATTAAACAAATGTGTAACATATTTAAATATGAACGGTAAAATGGCTTTTAGAAAATCCGGTGGTATACCATCAATCCCAACAGAATTGGATTTTATGTCTAGGAAGCTTTCGAGTACATCTGATTCATTAACAGCCAAAAAGTTGAATTCTAACATTCGATCATCCACCGTAAGAAAATTTACTTCGCTCTCATCAACATTCATTGCATTCATATTATTTATTTCGGTGAACTTTTTGTTAAGATCTTCGCAGTCAACATTTGAAACATTATTATTATTTTTACGACCTACACCAATATCTTTGAGATTCTTCCAAAGTTTCTGTTTAGCTAGACGAGGATCAAGCCTTGGAGCGTAGAACTGCTTTTTTGAATTACGTATGGCGCACACACCTCTATTTCTCACTCTTTTAAAACTGCTATGCAATTCATCAAGCTTAAAAATTTTCCATCTTCTATATGCCATATCACGCTCTTTGATAAGTGTTTCTATGTTGTTGTTCAACCCAAACCGAGTCTTGTTTTGATGTAGTATTGTTTTGAGAGGAACATGAACATCAAAGAGGTGGTTAATGTTTGTATTCAGAAAAGATAACTGTTCATCTACCGATGATAGATAGTATATTATATTCCAATCAATTGAACTCAAGTCTCTTCCTAATTGATTTTTATTTATATTTTTAAAATCCCTGAAAGTAAAAATAGAAGGACAAAAAACTGGTGAGTATTCTGAAGTCAAGTAAATAAGGTCGTGATTAGAAAAAGCTGAGGCAGATAGTTGCCTTTAATAGAGAACTTTACTTAAATGACTTACAAAAAACATATCCAAGAGGGTATACTATTGTTTTTAGTGAAATGAGTGGGCGTTGAAACATTTACTGGAAATAAACTAAGTGATTTCATACCATTAGTCAACTCTGTGCTTTGAAGCACATTATTGTTGAAATCTCCAGCAACTATAAGAAATGGTGAGACAAACGACAAATCATCAAGGACAGAAAAAAGTGGACACAAATTGATGTTTCGATGAGGCCTATAAACTGATCCTATCATTAGTTTAGTATTATTATTAGATTTAACCTCTATGAACAGGTAATCAATCTCACTATCAGGTGGAGACTTACCTACTAGTTTACAGCATAAGCCTCTACGCGCAAAAATTGCAACTCCACCTCCAACTCAGCCAACTCTATCACTTCGAAAAACATCAAAGCCTTCAATCTGACATACAGACGTGTGAGAAAACCAGGTTTCACTAACGCATACTACATCGATGGTAGAATTCACAAATAAATATCTAAATTCATCAAGTTTTGGACCTAAGCTTTGTGCATTGATGTGGCACACTTTCAGACCCTTACATTGCTTACATAGAACCTGAATCATAGAACGCGTCGAGCTATGATTAGCATATTCAAACATGGATTCTCCGTTTTGATTAATTTCAGTCATTTGACTTAATTGTATGATTTAAAAGAAAGGACACTAAAGTGCGTCCTGAACTTCAACTCCGAATACATAGGAACAATGTTTTCGATGTAGTTCACTATGCAATTTCGGCTTCCTCTACTTCCACTATTGCTGAGCTCCAAAAGCATTACGAGCTCTTCTTCGTCCTCCGAATCTTCGAGGATTATTTGTAACAGATCTTCACCTGTCTCTTCCGTTAGTTCCAAAATTAGATTTCGATATTCCATTGCTAATTATCACTGAAAACATAAATAATTATAATTCGCGTTCAAGCACTAATTTACTTAACTCACATGACACTTTTTGTTGTAAAACACCGATTTTATGAGTTGAAACTAGAGATTTGTTTATTGCTCACTTTAAATATTCTTGAGATTTGTTTATTGCTCACTTTAAATACTCTTCAGTCAAATATTTTTTACAAAGTTTTTAATTAGTTGTTCGGTTTTCCATTCACATCTGCATATTTTTACTTTTTTGTTTTGACGTTTAGCGAATGTTTTTTGTTCGAGCCGTTTCTTTACTTTTGTGACAATTACGCTCTTTCAGAGAGGTTGTCACAGTTTGTGAGAGAGTTTTACCCCCACTCCGTAAAATTTGACAGATTGTGAATTTCTGTCCACAAAGTAAAGAAACAGACCTATTATTACACAATTTCATATCATGATTTTCAGCACAATTAATACAAATTTTTATACTAGTACATTTTTTGCTGCATGATTAAAACCACAACAATTGAAGCATCTTTGTACATTTGTTTGCTTATAAACTTTGCATCTATCCCATCCAATGATCACTTTGGTTCTTTCCATTATTTTGCCATAGGCAACACTATCCATTTCAATTATGGCATTATAACACTTATTTTTTGGAGACAGATATATTTGTACGCACATTAGCTCGTATTCGCTTAACCCGTTTTTACATTTCAACGATTTGATTATTTCATCCTCACATAATTTTTCTTTCATGCCCACTATCAGCACTCTAGGCTTTGTTTTCGTTGCTATTTTCACATTATACATAGGTAATTATCACTATGATTTTTATTAAACACATTTTCTCAGTGGTAAGGTTGCCGGGTCAATTGAATTTTTTATAACCTCTCGTGTTTTGACATTGTTTTGGTTTTCTTTTGGCTTAATAATAATCACATTATTTTTTTCTTTTATTTTTAGTGTAGTTTTAGTTTGTGCTGATGATTTTTTGATTTTTTGATTTTCTTTTAACTGTTTTAATTCTCTGACAAGATTTTTTTATTTCTTTAACAGTTTCAATTGTATTTTTGTTGTCATCTTCAATTCATTTAAAATTATCACATTCGCACTTTGATTTTTAAAGCTTTCGCTATCTCCACTTATTTTTTCAATTTCTTTAACACTTTTTTCACAAGCTTTTTGCGCTACTTTCATTTCTTTAAATCTCTCCTCATATCTGGCTTCAATAGCCTGTAGTAATTCTATTATTTCTATTTCATTTTTTTTTTAACGATTCTTCAAATTCGTTTTTGTATTCTTTCAAATAACTTCCAGTTTTTTTTTTTTTCCACAGTAAGATCGATCAAAAAACACGTCTGTACTCTACGAATGTTCACACTTGTATATTAAGAACAGAATGAGGCCCAAAAAAGGTCCTTGAAGAACGCCTACATTGATGTTCTGGGATTCACTTAAGACATTGCTAACTTAAACTTATTACTTTTGCTCATATAAGATTCAACACAGCAGGAAAAAACCACGGAACCATATGTCATTTAACTTGTTCAGAAGTATACTGTGGTTAACCATATCGAACGCTTTGGTTATATCAACAAAGAGTGAACCTTTTTGTATAAAACAACAGAAGTCCAAAAGTGCATCTTCTGTGGATAGACCCGTCCTGAAGCCAAATTGAAGAGGGCTAAAGAAATGTTGATTAGACAAAGCGCAGGATCCTTTTTTTTATGGCTTTTTCAAAAACTTTTGAGACGGAAGACAATAAGGAATCGGTCAATAGTTTCTTATGTCAGTTTTGAGTCATGTTTTAAATATTGGAACAACATGAGCACATTTTAAACCATCTGGAAAACATCCAGAGAAAACACTCAAATTAAAAATGTGTGCTAGAATGTCTACCATATTGAACCTCGTTTGTTTCAGTACAACGTTATAAATGCCATAATTTCCACAAGAATATGAGTTTTTCAAAGCGTAAATGGTCTTCAAAATTTCTAATGCAGAAATATTTTCAAAAAAGAAACTATTTCTATTATAGCCTTCGTTCAAAGTGCTAAATCTTGAGCAGCAACTACATAGAGAAGGTAGATCATTTTGAAATGAATTTTGACCTACTGCAGCAAAATAATTATTGAAGATATTAGCAATCTCTTTGTGGATATCCCGATCTAAGCCAAAATAAGGAAATACTGTGAGAAAATTCGACGTTGGACGACTACAATTGCAAGAGATCGCCAAGTCCTTTTCCGATCGAGTCTCTTACAACCTCTTAAGAAGTCCTATGCCGCCAGCATCAAGTATAGGTATAGAGAACCAGTGGCACCGTTGCCAATCAGTCATCAGAAATGCCGCCTCTGAACTGCTGGGTTTCACACGGCCACCACAATGAAACCCCTGGTTTGACGACGAATGCCAGCAGGCACATGCAGCTAAACAGGAAGCATACAAAGCGGCGCTGCACAAAAAGACTAGAACTGCTTACGAGCTCTACAAGCAGAAGAGGAGAGACGAACACCGACTTCTTAGACGGAAAAAGAGAGAGCATGAGAAGCCCGCGATCGAGGAGATAGAAGGTTACCACAGCAGGAATGAGGTTCGGAAGTTTTACCAAAAGGTAAAAACAACAGCCTCGGGCTATAGGCCCCGAGCCGAAGCCTGCAAAGACGATCAAGGGAACATCGTGGTGGAACCGCAGTCAATGCTGAGGATATGGAAAGATCACTTCTCCAAGCTCTATAACGGCGATGATGAACCCAATGTTAGAGAGATAGAACCATTCGATTCAGGCGACGTAGACCAACAATTCCGCCAACCCGACCGGAACGAAGTGAAGACAGCAGTATCCAACCTAAAGTCCGACAAAGCTGCTGGAGCTGATGGCCTCACTGCCGAATTGCTTAAAGCGGCAGGCGATGACCTGGTCAGGAGTATGAACCATAGCTCATTTGCAAAATATGGTTGGGAAAAAGCATGCCCGATGAATGGAACCTCAGCATTGTTTCCCCGGTCCTCAAGAAAGGAGACCCTTTGAACTGCGCCAACTACAGAGGTATCAGTCTTATTAATATCGCATACAAGATCCTCTCCGCCATACTGTGTGAGCGTCTGAAGCCATTCGTCAATAACCTGATAGGTCCTTATCAGTGCGGCTTTAGACAAGGAAAGTCCACCATAGACCAAATCTTCACACTACGGCAGATCTTGGAAAAAACTAAGGAACTTCAAATCGATACCTACCACCTTTTTATCGACTTTAAGGTCGCGTATGACAGCATCTATAGAGAGGAGTTATATAGAGCTATGTCTAGTTTGGGCATCCCTACCAAACTTGTCCGATTGTGTAGGATGACGATGGAGGACGCAGGCTGCTCCATCAGGGTCGGAAAAGATCTCACCGAAACATTCGATGTCAAAAATAGTTTTAGGCAAGGCGATGAACTGTCATGCGACTTCTTCAACATCGTTCTTGAAAGAATAGTGCAAAACTCCCACGTCAACACAAGAGGCACAATCTTTCAAAGATCCGTCCAATTGCTCGGATATGCCGACGATATTGACATAATTGGAAGAACGCAGCGCGATGTCAATGGCGCGATTATGAGCATTGAGACGGAAGCAAAGAAGACGGGTTTAGTGGTCAATGAGGGCAAGACCAAGTATATGCTGTCATCAAGAAAGGACACCCAACACCGACGCGACGTCTTGGACAGAATGTCACGATAGACAGCTATAACTTTGAGGTAGTTAAAGACTTTGTCTACTTTGTCAGACAACGACACCAGCGCTGAAATCAAAAGAAGAATAACTCTTGCCAATCACTGTTTCTTCGGACTAAAGAAGGCAATTGAGTAGTTAAGTCCTCTCTCGAGCAACTAAAGTGTCCTTGTATAAGACACTTATCATCCTGGTTCTTATATATGGCGCAGAAGCATGGACATTGTCAAAGGTAGACGAGAACGCTTTAGGATGCTTCGAGAGAAAAATTCTTCGGTTGATTTTTGGTACCGTCTGCATAGATGGAGAGTGGAGAAGAAGATTTAACGAAGAATTGTACGGGCTGTACAGCGACACTGACCTGGTCAAACGAGTCAAGGTGCAGCGGCTTAGATGGCTGGGTCATGTAGAGCGAATGGACACCAATGCTCCGGCCCGGAAAGTCTTCGAATCCAATTCCAAGGGACGCCTCAGTAGAGGAAGACCGTGACTCAGGTGGCGCACGCAAGTAGGAGAGGACCTCAACCAACTTGGCGTGCAAAACTGGAGGCAGCTAGCTAGGGACCGAGCTAACTGGAGAAGCATGTTGGTTTAGGCCCTAGTCCGACCCGGACTGTAGCGCCATCTTAAGTATGTAAGTAAGTAATTAAATTAGCAATCTCTTTAGGATCAGAAAAATCTTTGCTATCATTTTGTATCTTCATTAAGCCGGACAGATTCTTATCCGTTATATTCATTATATCGTTTACGACCTTCCACTCTTCTTTTGAGTTACCTTTCGCATGTCTGAATTTATTGCGATTGTAGACGTCACAACTATAACGTATATCTTTGTTTATTTTGCGACAGATTTTTTTATAACGAATTTTTAAGTTCGTGTTCAATGGATGCTTAAGGCAATTCTGGCGAATTTTATGTTTAAGTTTAATTTTAGTCAGAAGAAGACGATATATCCAAGGCTTTAACCTTACATTGGATTGGATCTGCTCAGCGAAACGAACACAGTTAGTTTAACCTGGGTTCCAGGACATCGTGACATAATTGGTAATGAAATGGCGGATAAGCTGGCTAAAATCGGGTCAGCACTCGAATCCAGCGAAACGAACACCTCAGTTCTAAGGCCACTTGAGAAAGAAAAAAACAGAATCAAACACTATTTTCTAAGAACCGCCAATGGCAGGTGGTCATCTTTAGAAACATGCCGAGTCTCTAGAAACCTTTGGCCAGATATTTCCAAGAAAAAAACCGAATTTCTACTCCAGCTAAGCAGACCTCGGCTCTCTCTGTTGATTGGCATTCTCACGGGACACAACTCGTTGGGTACCCACATGAAGAGAATGCATTAGCACATCCGACTTATGTAGAGGATGCCAAGATGAGGAGGCAGAGGAGGGATCATTCCACTTCCTCTGTGAGTGTCCTAGCTTGGCCCACACTCGGAAAAAAACCCTCGGAGAATACTTTTTCGACGAACTGGGCGACATCTCAAGTCTCCCACTGAGCAACGTCCTGAAATTTACTCAGGGCTCCAAATGGTTCAGTGGGAGTTCCCTACCACAATAATCATTTACCTTTCCAATCCTCATATTTCCTCATCCTCTGATTTCCCGGGGAGCACAATGGATCCTTGAGATCGGAGTGAGGTGTTGCCACTTGTGGCTGCACCCCCCATTCAACCTAACCTAACCTACATTGGATCTGTTTTGTCTGAAAGAGTATATGGAATTGGTTATATGGTTTTTTAAACATTCTAAAAATAAATCATATCCTCCAGATATATTTTCTTCATCATAAACTTCCTCCCAGCTCCCATAAAGCAATTTACGATTTAGCTTTCTAAAGTCAACTTTAGTTCATCTACGTTCAATGTTCGTATTGTTTGGCTCAAGGTATTTTAGACTATTGAAAATGATATCCTTCATGCAGTGATCTGTAATTTGCAGGTCAAATGCAATGCCAGCACAATCGTTCCTGAGATTGGTCTAGAAGCCTCCATTGATGAAAATCCATGATCAGACAACAGAGTATAAATCCAAGGCAGTACTTGGGGTCAATAGATCTAAGTTTATATCACCCAAAATGATTTAAAACGATAAACACAGATAAAACTAAAACTTTCCTCACGAAAAGAAAAAGAAATCTTTATGATCCATTCGATCATTATAGGAGTGTATCTTTCGAAACAAAGGGATATCCCAATCGCTTTAGATGACGTCCATGCGTTTTCGCCGTATAGCTGGACTAAGAAGACCAAGGTCCTACAGAGAGCTACTTAGTTTTTCTATACAGGGTTTTATTTCACAATTGCCCTCTAAGCCCAAAGTCGCGATTGGAAAGAGTAATTCTCGGTATCATCTCTGCGCTGATGTCTATAGCGGATGCTAGGTGTGAGGAAGTAATTTACAACCTCGAAGTTGTGTCTATATTATGTGACGTTTTGCTAATTCGTCGATGCTGATGCTGAGGAGAAAAACTCGTTTCTCGATTTGAAGATTGCACATTGAAGTAAGAGAGTCCACTCAAATGCCAAAACAGTACCGAGGCTTTTGTGCCTGCTAATTTATTCAGCCTCATTGAGTTTTTTTTTAATACTCAATCGCTTAACTCGATCTGTGCAGAATGAAAAAGCTTTCAGTTCGAACAATTTGTTCTCTCAATCAATCGATTCCACAGTTTGCAAATTTGTATAGGACTCAAAACAGAAAAGATCTCATCTCGAATTGATTATACCTCCAAATATTGAAAAATAAAAAAGTTCAGTTGTTTTTGAAAATAGAACGGTGCTGGTCACTTTGCTAACGAAGATAGAGCATTTGGGATTGATATTTACTAGAAAAAGTATTTCAAGAAAATAGAAAAAGTATTTTGGCGATAGAAATAAGATGACAGTAGTTGTTGCATTCATTGTGTTCGCACTTATTCAACTGTCTAATGGGCAATGTAAGATCCTAACAAATTTGACCGAAGATGTAAATAATCAAAGACTCTTTTAAAATTTCAAAAGATTCCTGCAGAGATCCTAGCAATAGACCTGGAAATTGCATCTCCATACATGACTGTCCAGCTATCTTATCATTGCTTGCAAAGCGACCACTTCTAAAAGCAGACACAACATTTGCCCAAAAATCTCAGTGTCAGAACGGAGCAGGCAGTGCACCACATGTTTGTTGCTCATCTGGTGGATTATCTGCACCTAGGGCCTACGTCAAACCAACAACTTTTACTTCTGGAAATGGAGAAGGGACTATAATACCCACTCTTCCAAAGTGTGGACAAGCTGCTTTGGGCGATAGGGTCTACAATGGCAATGACACTCTTTTGGATGAGTTTCCTTGGATGGTACTCTTGGAATATGTCACAGGTAACTGATCTATAAACTACAATTACAAGCAAATGAAGAAGTTGACCAATCTATGTGCATAGGTAGAGGCAAGCGTTCTCTGAATTGTGGCGGCAGTCTCATCAATCAAAGATACGTGCTTACGGCTGCTCATTGTGTGACCGGAGCCATTTTAAAACTATATGGACAACTGTAAGTGATTTCCATAAAAGTTAAAAAAGTTCATCAATTCTCCAACTAGGGATCGTGTACGTTTGGGTGAATATGACTTGTCCAAAGACATTGACTGTATTAAAAAGGACTGCGCCGATCCGATAGTACATATGGGTGTTGAGGAGTCAATACCTCATCCTCAGTATGATGATTCAAGTCTGAATAAGCAAAATGATATTGCACTTGTGCGGCTCAATGACGTAGTAGCATACACAGATTTCATAAAGCCAGTTTGTCTACCGTCGATAAAGAGAGCGCAGACACAACTTAGAACTGGCACTAAACTGGTTGTAGCCGGTTGGGGAAGAACTCTCTCAGGTAAGTAGATGACTAGTAATTAATTATAAACTTACTTCAAAAACGAGGTTCAGAGTGTTTCAAACGTGTTTTTATGCTACAATCGTGTTTGTTTTGCTGTGACTATTGAGCATGACTAAGTGACCTCGGGGCTACACGATCAAGATATGGTAAGCCATTTACAATACATTCAAACTTTTTTACATACACAACCAAACTTTTCGAAATTGAAACCCAACTGGTATGGAATATTGAAAGCCACCCGAGAAGCAGTTTCAGTAGCCATGAAATTGACAGCTTCGTCAAATACCCTCAAAAAGAGAAAAGAGTGCTTGGAAAAAACTTTAAATTTTAAATTTCTCGTGGGTTCCATCTAGAAAATATGTAATGACATGTTGATTGAAAGCCAGCTGCCTGGAAAATTGTAAGTCGCCTACGTCACAACCGAAACACAGACAGGAATTTGAAAGATTTATTTGTGTGAGCCGATTGCTTGCCATTTGTTGATCGTGTAGCTGCAGGGTAAACCTTGATGAGTTCAACGCGGTATTAGAGTTCAACTACTTTTCTGTCAGATTTTTATACACTTTTGAGCCGAATAAAAACTTTTACACTTGCCCCAACCACCACGAGTAGCGAATCGGTGGACTGGAAGCGAATATTTTTGAGAGACTCGTTTATAGTATATACATATGTTACAAATTTTAATGAATGATAATAATCCAATTAATGAGATCTGTTAAAAAAAATCGCCTCCAGTCAAACGTTCGATTCAACGTGGAACTTACCTGCGAATTGAGTAAAATAATTTTTTTTTACAGCCAAGCAGAGCAACATTAAGCAGAAACTGAACGTACCCATCAATGATTTCAACGAATGTGCTCAAAAATTTGCAGAAAAATATGTTCAGCTTAGCTCAACTCAACTTTGTGCGGGAGGACGTTTCATTGAAGACAGTTGTGATGGCGATTCGGGTGGTCCTCTTATGAGCGGAGATGATAATATGAACTATGTTATTGAAGGTGTTGTGTCCTTCGGTTATAAATGCGGCCTCGATGGATGGCCTGGTATCTACACAAAAGTAGCTGACTTCGAGCCTTGGATTAAAAGCAATCTTCGACCGTGAAATGTAAATAGAAACAACAATTAGAACAATAAAAGCATTAGGAAACCTACTAGGTAATGTACATGTAAGATCCTGTTAGTAAAGAGGATTGCCATACACCTGAGCAACCTGCAACCGAAAGGTAGGATAGAAAAATGGACAAGCAACATTTTTTTTTTATAATTAACGCGCACATCAAGGGGTTATGACTACCCTTATAATGTTATTAAACACAGTGCGAGCATTTAGGAAAATAGGAGAGGATTTGTAAGGAGACACCGATGCACGTTGCTTTTGAATCTTTGTAAATCGTAATGCAGGGGAAACACAGAGCCAGGTAAAGCATTCCACATTCGGGTGGTGCGACTAAAATAAGAATCTCTATACTTGACATGCATCAGAAAGTTAAGATTGGAAATATGATCTAGTGAATGATGACTGATGAGTAGCCAATCCATTTCTAGGTTTTATACAAAAATTAACAAAACATAAGATAAGTAAATATTGAATGAGTCGAAGGATAACTTTAAAGGATCTAAGTCGAAAGAAAGTTTTTTTTAGCTCCAAGAGAAGTTTCGTTTTGTGGTATGGCGTGTACAATTAGTTTTGGCAAGCGTCCCCACCGTCTCCAAGCAATCGGCCTCCGATTTCTCCATCTAGAAAGCGTTTCCGGATTCTACTTTCGCGAAATATCCTAAAGTCATGCGTACTTCCTCTCCAGTCACAAACTATGTCTCGAATTTTAAGTTTCGAGTCACATACTACTTGGGTATTGATAGAATAGTACTTTTATCGATTTACATAATACTCTCCCGCCGGCCCACCAACTTTGGGAGTTCGAATATGTGTGCAGTCTATTGCACCAATTACCTCTGGGAAACCTGCTCCCTGTTGAAAACCACGTTTTTCATTTATCTGCTCCGTTGCTGTTATTGGCATTTTAATAATCGTTGGTTGCTTTGACGCAAAAGCCCTCGCAACTCGTTGACATATCGTGCAGAGAGTGGGCTGGATTAACCCGTGAATATTTCCACTGTCATCTTGAATCTGAACAGGATTAAAACGCTGTTATTTCACAGAAACATATTTTTGATAAACAAAGCTCACCTCATTTTGACCCCAGCATCTAATGGCTGCCATAACTTGAAGACCGATATGATTTCCACCTCCTCTTTAATCACTTTCTTTTAAATCTACGCGTACAATTTCGATAAGCTTCTTCAATTTTGCCTATGAAAAGCGATATTTTTGCCGAAATTCCCTTTCTCTGAGTGTCATCGGATTAAACCGAGGTTTGTATTTTTTTTGCGTTTTTCTATTTCCCGGCGAACTTATCAAATTAATTAGATTTATGTCATCGAAGACAGAAATAGTAGAAAATTGCATTTTGTTCTCAAGTTTTTACAAAATTCATCAACCAAACATTCAATTGTCACTTTAGACGAGGTTTAGACAACCAATTTCGGTGTCTAAAGTTAGACAGTCCTTAGACAGCGATGGAAGTGTTTATAAATACGATTTTGAGTTGGATAGTGTTCTAAGAGCAGGAAGGTAGGTATTTAGGAAGGGAAAAAAATGAAGGAAGGGGAAGATGGGAAGGGAAAGGATGCATCTGCTCAGAGGCCTGGCACGCTCGCGAGGCACGGCTTAGCTCGCCGGAAATGGGGGGGTCTTGCCTCCTCGCAGAGCTGAACCTTACATCAAAAACATATATCGTGCCAAAACAAAATTTTACCACCACCACAAAAATTACCTCACCTCACCCTAGGCACTACCGCTGTCATGTAGTGCGGCCTTTTCCCTCCCCTCCTGGGATCCCGTCGGCCATCGATGGTAGGATCCCCCTTGCGCGAATGGGCTGTCAGGCACCACTCACCATAGCCACATCGTCACACCCTCACCCCCCTGAAATTTCTCAAGAGCACATAATTTCCTAGTAAAAAGCAGTCAAATCACTCTTTTTCATCAGCGTGATGTATCTACATTTATTTCAAAAAAACTAAATCCTCACATGCCATACCAAAAAAACTTAAGATTACTACAAAAAAAATCAAAATAAATCAAAAAAAGGAATCTTAACTTAAAACTAGAAGCAAAAAAAAAAAAACAAATTCAAAAGAAAACAATAAACATTAAATTTTTAAGATTTGTGGGAATTTGACCCTTTTGACCTTGTGTAATGGCGGTCGGTATCACGGCAAAACGATCTGTGATATCGGGCCTGCGTTTGGGGATGGGTGGCCTTCAATTCGCCCACCCTATTATCTACTGTAACCCTGTCTAAAAGGAGCTCTCTTTAGGGGATGTCCAATAGGACCATTCAATAAAAAAAAACACAGGACGAGAAATTCCCCCGACCCTTCGCCCTTCCACGTCGCGTCTTAATTCACTCGGTGCTTTTGAATTGGAATGGAAGTCTTGTTTTTCTTTAAAAATGCTTTTGAATCGATAAACAAAGGAATCTTAAAACTAAAAACAAAGGAATATATATGCAAAAACGTAAAGGTATATATAAACAAAAGAACAAAAAAAAAATCACGCCGAAGATCTATCTATATACATATATAAAAAAAAACAAAATTCTTAGCATTGGCTTTAGATCTGCCAACAACCACTTCTCCCAAGGCTGACTTCTCGCTGCGTTGTCAGATGATAGCAGCTCCGCCCCTGCCCCAACGAATTTGCACTTTGTTGTTCGTGCTTATCGTTTTACATTGATTTCAAATTTAAATATGAGCCTTTTTACCGGCAGCCCCCACGATTCACTTGTATTTTCTAGTTTTACTTGTTTATGTCTGGGGATTCGACAGACATGTTATATTATAGCTGACCTCCCTTTGACCTTTCCTTTCTGGTGTACTATCGGCTGCTACTGTTTTTTTTCCGCTGTGCTGGTTGAATTTCTCGGGGTCACTTCACCAAGGTCAGACGGTCACAAACTCGTCTGGTGTCGCTGACCGCCAAAGTAAAATCTACAAAATAAAACACAACTACATTGCATGTACTTTCACCAACGACAATATACACTGCACTACCCAGTGAACTTTATTTCTGGTGATATTCCACTAGAGAATACTAACGATATTTGTAATGCCTTCGCTAACTATTTTCGAAGCTTTTTCTGTGATACCCCCGTAGTAATAGACAAAAACTACTTTACGTATTTACGTAAAGTAGTAAATTTTAATAATATCCCTATTCATAGTGACAACCTTTTTAGAATATTTATCACTTCTGCAAAATGACTTTTCGTCCGGTCCGGATGGAGTCCCGCCAATTCTTTTAAAGAAATGCCGTTCCATAATAATGTTCCCACTTCAATATCTTTTTCAGCTTTCAATCAAAACAAGCGTTTTCCCAAGCCTTTGGAAAAGTCCTTTATCACTTCGGTTTTTAAAAAGGGTGATAAGATAGAAATAAAAAACTACAGGCCTATATCCAAACTGTCTTGCATCCCCAAACTCTTTGAGCAAGTTGTTTGTGACAGCCTCTCATTCTTTACAAAAAATATTATTTGCAGGCAGCAGCATGGCTTTATGCAGAAAAGATCAACGGTAATAAACCTTCTTTCTTTTCTTCACAAATGTTCCAATGCGCTTGAAAATGGGTATGAGCTCGACTGTATTTACATTGATTTTTCCAAAGCATTCGATCAACTCTCACGATGTTATATTATATAAGCTCAAGGCTTTTGGATTTACTACAATATTTATTGTATGGATATGCTCTTATCTCGAAGATAGAACATACCAAGTAAAATTTCGTAACAGATTTTCGAATCCCTTCAATGCAATGCTCTGTCGGGTGTGGGTGTACCACAAGGCAGTCCTTTTGTGCCTTAAAATGACACCTTAATCGTCTTAATCGCTTGAATACAGACAATTTAAGAGTGTAAAGTCTGAAGCCCATAAAATCGCTATGTTCGGTTCTTTGAGTATGGCTGGAGGGGAGAGGAAAATTACAAAAAAAAATCCTTTGAATATTTCGTATTTGGATAGCAAAGATACATTTCTACAAAGTTTGAGCAAAATCGGAGGTATAGCAACATTTCGGATTGACCGTTTTCATATGGAATGGCTCCTACACAAATTAATAAGGAATAAACAGAAGGTACCTTAAATTCCAAACGTGGAATAATCGAAGCCAATTTTTCTATACTTTAAGTCATTTAGGTTGAAATTCACTTTAAACTTGCAAATAATTCAAAACAATGATCAGTAGAACAAAAAAAAAAATGGGCACGACTGGGTCGCACGAACTTGCGATCGTTTGCTAAGTAAAATACCAAAATCTTAAGACTGGGAAAAGGTTTTAGTATTTGTTCTTAATATATTTGGTTTAACAGGGTTGCCAACTACACATTAATTGAGAAAATTGAATTAAATCACGAAAAGTATTGAAAAAAATTAAATTAAATATTCCAAAAGTTTCAAGCGAAAATCTAAAAACGCCATTTTTTTGCAATTGCTTATACATATAAACCCTTAAAATTTAATCAAAATCGTTAGAGCCATTTTTTAAAAAACTGGTTTTTTATTTTTAATTTTTTTAAAAAAGGAGGTTTTCAAAATTCAAGTACACAAGTTTTAAGATCTTGCTAAAAGATGTATTGACAAAAAATTTGAAATAAATCAAATATATCGTTTTGAAAATATTCGGAAAAACAAATTTTTTTTAAAAAAATTAATGAAAATTCGAAAAAACTAAATTTTTCAAATGTAGATAAGCAATCTTTCTCAAACAACTTAGGACTTCTTAAATATGAAATTTCGTCAAAATCGTGTTAGCCATTACCGAGAAAGTCGGTTTTGAAAAAAACGGTACTATGGGGGGTACCGTCTTTAGGCTTTCTCCAAAAAAAATTTTTACATCATTAGAACAGTTATTAAAAAATAATACTTCACGTAAAATTTTATCAAAATCGTTAGAGCCGTTTTCGAGAAAAATAGGTATTGTCATATCGGTTGTATGGCAGGTACCGTTATTTCAAGACCTAGAAACCCAATTCCAAAAACCCCTCTGTAGGCTATTCCAGAGACCATAACTGCAAATTTTGAAGAAAATCGGTCAAGCGGTTCAGGCTGTAGATCCATATACGGACAGACAGACAGACAGACAGACAGACAGACAGACAGACAGACAGACAGACACACAGAGAGACAGACAGAATTGCAGGACCCACTTTTTTCGTATTCTCTATCATCGTAATGTCATTTTTAATTGTTATCTCAAATTTTTTTTTCTGCACGATTGCAAGACTTGCCTTATAGTACCTATAGTAGGGGAGCCCAAGAGGGGATTTCGCGCGTTACTCGAGCGCGTCAGAAAATCATATGGGGAGGTACCTTGCACCCTGTAATGTACTCCTACCATATATAAAACCTTAATGTTGGGGCGTTCGCTGAGGGCAGCCCGTCAGATTAGTAAAAAAAAGTCGATCATCGGAAATACTCGAGCGCGTCAGATTAAGAAATGGTAGGTTGATTACATCGAGAAGAGTGTATATTTCAATAATCTGACAATTTGAGCGGGGCCTTCGTAAGTAGGAGAGTCACAAAGATGTAAAAAAAAATCGATGTTTCGAAATACTCGAGCGCGATTAATTTTTTTTTTATTTTGAAGGTAATTTTATCAGGATTACGGAAAACATATAATCTGACATTTTGGTTGGGGCGATTAGGTAAAATCGTCAATAAAAGGTATTATATATGATGGTTAATATCTCGCTTAATATTGATATTAGCAATTTCGTCCAAAGACCTTTTTTGTAGGAAACTAAATTTTCTACAAGTTTGTAATTTGCAATTTTTCTGTAGCTTTTGTTATTTACGAGATAACTGCGACAAAACGTGAATTTTATGGAAAAATCTGGTTAAGTGGCCCGTACCACCTTCCTGGTATGAGTAACGACTTTGCAAAAAAGAACATTTTTGTAGAGCGTTCAATTTTGAGAAAAAAACATCTTTGGTTAAAGTGATTCCATGAAATGCCGCTGAGCTATAGAAATTTAAAAATAGAAAGTCAGAGTTTCCGTGTATTTTCAATGGGAAATCTTCACACCTTTTGATCGAGGACTTAAAATTAATATTAAGGGCTCAAACTTTCAGGGAGGTTTTTTTTTTAGTATTTTCAACAAAATTTCAAATCAAAACTTGTATATACATATGTCTACATGTTTTTTTTATTGCATCCAGTAATAGAAAATAGAAACAACAAAGAATTGTTACTTTAAATTTGTCAGACTAAGAGTACGCCCCCATATAATTGTCAGATTATCATCCTGGAGGACGAAGACATCAAGTTGATCACTCTGTATAAAAATCTGACGCGCTCGAGTATTTCAAGGTCACGTTTTTTTTTTACATTTTTAAAAATCAGCCATGACTGATCGCCCCACTCAAATTGTCAGATTATTGAAATATACACTTTTTAGAGTACACTTAACATTCACTTTGAAAATCTGACACGCTCGAATAACTTTTTTTTTTTTTTTTTTTTAACCTCTCTTTACGGCCATTTGCCCCCCGTAAATCGTCAGATTAATATATATCCGTTATCAGAAAGACAAAGCGCGTATACTCTATGAAAATCTGACGCGCTCGAGTATTTCAATTTAACTGTTTTTTTTTACATTTTCAAAAGCTCATACACGCCCATCGCCCCACTGAAATGAAAAACTGCCATACACTTTTTTTCGTTTTAGAACGTAAACTTCACAATCCAATAAGTCCCCATGACGCTTTAGTAACTGCAAATTTAGCGGCTCGGGCTCCCCTACTACTATAATCGCAAGTAAAAAGCACAACAAAACCGAATTCGCCGTACATTACTCTAAGGCGAAAACTGTATTATTTTTTCCAAGCAGAAATTGCAGTAAGACGAAAATTATCGTCTTACTTTTTTCAATAAGAGAACGTGTATTGAAAAGGGAGGCACCGGGGTGGAAGTGTATCGTAGGAAAGACAGGGACAAACACAGAATATGTTCTGCGCGGCGATTTTCAATGCTTTGTGTTTTGTGTATGCTTTGTGTATTGTGTGTGTATCTCGCAAATTTAAAAGTGCTTGAAGAACATTGTATGCATGGGCAAAGATAGGCTGTTGACTGCTTTGTAGACTTGTTGTAGACTTATGTTGCTGGTTTTTTCTACGAACAAGGGACACATTTTAAAAGGTAAGACGATAGGAATCGTGTTATATGGACGCCACGCCACTGCTGCACACCACATATAATTTAGTACATAATTTTTCTATAAGAACACCCTCTTACCGTGGAGGCGCGATGTTTCTTCAAATGTTCTATTTTATAATTTTTTTGTTTTTCTTTATTATTTCTCACTCAGCTAGTACTCTAAAAAAACACAAAATAAAAACACTTTTAGCTGTCGCTACTTTAAGTTTACTTTTTTTTTCTTAGCTCACTTTTAAAAATTTTCTCTCGAGATTTAAATTAACATGTATGTGCTACACAACTTCTTCTACCACTTAAACTTATGATCTTCGACTACCGTCGATCTAAGTTATAACAGCTCACCGAAATCCGCAAGCTAAATAAATGCAGTTGGGTGGAGAAAACCACCCACACATTTGAATTCTGCTGTTTTGCCGTTTTCTCGTTTTCATAAATTCTTTTGGTTGCATCTAGGCGGATCTTAAACTATCCTAGCCAAAAACCATCCGAATTGGCAATGCTTTTCGCACTACCTTACTGTCAGCTTCGAGAGAACGACTTGAACTGGAACATATTCCAATTACCAACAGCAAAACACAAAAAAAAAACAATCTGACAATCACAGACAAAACTTTCACCAGCCCTAGCCATGGCATTTCGAGTTTCGCCAAATACCAAAACGTGCTTTTCCGTCTTAGCGTGTCGATGTTGCGCAGTTCGCAAAGTCTTTAAGAACTCCCGCATTAGTCTTTAAGAACTTCCGCTAACGAAGCCCACCGAACCAAACAAATAACAGGCTACACCTCACAAGAAGCTGAACCAAAAAAAAACAACATAAACAAACCATATGTACATCCATAATACCGGGCCCGAGACAGCGCTACTCCTGTCTCTTCAGGTAAGTATGTTTTACCCGTGGTTAGGGTCCTACCAGTGCATCTTCCAATTAATCGCTCTTGGTGATTAGTTGAAGATACATTTACACCATTCGCCTTCAACCAGTCCTAGCGCTGTACTCTTCATTTGGCTCCTGCTAAACCAGACGTCCAATGTGGCAAGCAACCCTGGTTGCTACTACATTTGTAACCTTTTTTTTCTTTGGAGTTCTTCAGGTCCACATCGCATTCAACCACACCTCATACCTACGGTGACCATATTTTCCAAAACAAAATAATGAACAGTAAGAAAAAAAAAACAAATTTTAACCAATTCTTTTCTATTAATTAAAAACTTTATAAACAGAAAAAAATAACTCAACTTTAATAAAATGCATTTTGTGCATTGAGGGAATTCAGTCTTACATAGATTTAAAATGAAAAAGAGGTTAATAAAAACAAAAACTTATGAACAAAAAATTAAAAAAACTTAACATGAAATTAACACAGTTCATAACAATTTCTTAATTTTTAACATATTTTTCTGAAGAATAAATTAAGCCCACTTTGTCTTTTTCTTTAATTAGTCCCTGAACTCAAGACAGTTCATTTCGTAGTTATATTTAGTTATCAAAATAGATTTAATTGTTTCTACCTTCATTTGATTTTTTTCATTTGTCCAAATATTGTTTAAAATAGAAAATACACGTTCTGTTGGTGCATTTGATCCTGGCAGACATAAAACAAATTCGGCAAGTTTCAAAATGTTTTTGAAACTTATGTTTTTTTCTGTAAAAACATTGAAAATTTCTACCCCTATCAGCTGTTGTCCTCTGAATATCTATCTACCCATTCTCTAATTTTGCTCAGAGTGACATACACAATACGTCATCTACTCTGAAGTCACTTCTCTTTCTCATAATAAACATCAAACTTGCTTCTACTTGCTCCCAAGAAGGTATTGCACGGACCCGCTCCAAAATTTCAACTTCAATGAATGCAGTCATGCAGTGTCCCATTGACTTACATAGTCGACGCAACTACTGTTAAAATCTCTTGCATGCTTCTTGATTTTCTCTGAAATAAAATGATATTCTTGTTCTAAATCCGAAATCATTTTTTTAATTACTATTGGTAAAAAATTTTATCTCCTCTTTGCTTAATTTTACATTTGAGTTCTTTGATGATCATAGATACTTCCGTCATGCATATTTGCTGAGACTCAATTAGTAAAATGTTGTTATGGAAAAGATTAGCCTGATGATGTGCAAAAAACACCCATATTTCTGAATACGGATCATTAAAAAAGTCATTTAAAATAGTGGGGCACTTTGGATGCAACATAAAGTAAACCTTCAAGGGTCTAAAAAGTTTTATAATTCTTTCTATAGCTGGTTTAAGAGTAAGCCACCTTGTCTCGCTAAAACCCATTAGCTGCTCCACAAATTTCTTTCTATTGCTCTACACGAACTGTGTAAATGTAAAAGAAAGAACATATTTTGACGATAATTACTTCCACATCAATTCTTTGACAATTCTTGACACACTTAATATTTACATTTTGGATTTTTGGAATTGATATGAAATACAGAACAAATAATGAACAACTTTTAAAATACAGAACATTTATGTGTTTTTGTTTCCAGCAAAATTAATAATGAGCATCGTCTTCAAATACAGAACTGTTCATTATTATAATGAACGGATGGTCACCGTACTCATACCACAACAAGGCGGCATCATAGCAATCGGGAATTCCTAACAAATGCAACAAACAAACACTGTACATACGTATTATTTTAGTTTATTTTTATTTTTATTTTTTTATAAACAAAAGTTCTCCTTGCAGGTGCCCGTAACAATACTTTGGAATGGGATTATAAATACGACTGTAATACATTAAAGTTTTTAATATGTGTATGTGATTTTTTGTTCTTTTTCTAGATTTAAAAAAATGTACATACATATGTCCAAAAACATTGTGATTTTGAATGCTATAGATACATTTTTTTTTAATTATTAATAATTAGAAAAACTATAGCTTATGTTGGTGAAATATCTTTGTTTAACTGTCAAAGATCATAAATATTAAAAAAATAGTTTTTTTTTAATAACTCGATTTGAAAAAAAACTTCATTAGAAAACCCCAGTGCATGAGACCGGCGGGCGCGGCGTCACTACGATCAAAAGTCAAATTAACGTCACCAATGTAGGCGAGAAATTGCAATTTTTGGGAAGAAGAAGTCAAAAGTCAGTTAATCAGAATCAAAACCCATTTTCATAAAAAAATTAGGTTTTGTTGGTATCATTCAAACACAAACGATAGACCCTAGTTTCAATCGCAAATCTCTTTTTATGCCATAGAAATCAGAACAAAAAAGTGAAGTTCATTTTGAAACCCATTTTATCCACTTAAATTTTTGTTTCAAAACTCATTACATATAATATCCAATTTTTTTTTTCGCATCAAAAATCATTGAAAATATATCTTATTATTAGCTTCAAACTTAAAACCCTTTTATATCATCGAGCCCTTCCCGATCGTAAGCATTCAAACGAAAAGTACCAAAGGTCAGTCACTTACGATAAAATTTATTTTCGCTGTAACTTATAGTTATAATGTAAAACTAAAAATGCAGAAAATTGCGAAACAATGTAAGCTTTTAATTTCTATAAAAAAAAACTAACGATGATTTTACGGGAAGGGCTCGTTATGTTGCCGAGTAGTTATAAGGAATATTGAAAAGAACTACATACTCCGTATTAAGCTTTCCTCACTTTTATTTATCAGAGTAGGCGTTGTGACCCATCCGTGTTTGAGTAGTTTTTATAAGGGATATCTCCTTTATCTTATTATGAGTATTCATAATTATGGTTCATTGATTTTAGAAATTCGAGCAGTGGGTTGTTCTTTTAAGAAAGATTTATTTAATGTTGTGAGAAGTGTTAACTAACTAATAATGGAAAGTTCAAATCATCCAGTTCTTGTCGGTGATGGGAAAGCCAGAAAAAGGGAAAAGAACAAAAGTAACTGCGAATCTGAATTGACTGAGCGGTAAATTTTTAATTATGATCCACTATGAAACACAATATTGTATGGATATAAGAAATTTTAAATATTTTGTTATTATAACAAGTTACCGACAAAAGCAAACTCCCAAAATACCAAAATGCAAACACCAACCAAACAACAGTGTGTACAAGTGCAATACATTACAAGGTTTTGATGCAATGGGATTTGCGAAAACGTTTTACAAAACAACAACCAAATTATCGTAGAATGCATATCTTGATGTATTGTTGTCTCTGTTCCCAGATGCAGAAGAGGTACATCTGCAAAAAAATAAAAAATAAACGTGGAGTATCATGTAAGAGACACTAAAGCAATAGTGGTTCGAGTTTGTCAAAATGCGTTTTGTGGAATCCTGGTCATAAAAAGGGATAGATTTTTTGAAGTTGCTAAGAGACATATACAATCTGGAGGTGCTCCTTGAGAAGCAAGAGGAGGTTGCAGGTCTTCCCGACAAAATGCTCCCAAAAAACACGCAGCTATTGAATTCATTCAAAAATTCAAAACGCTTGAACTGCATTATTGCAGAAATACGGTAGCAAAGCGTCAGTATACTTACTAAGTGAACTGTCTATTGCTAAGATGTACGAAATGTACAGTACCCAAATCACAGAGAACTCTCTCCAAGTAAAACCCAGTTATTTTCGCAACGTTTTTAGTAACAACTCCAATATCGGATTTGAGGCTCCTTCAAACGATCCATGCTCAAAATGTATTGAGCTTACCGAACGAATCAAATACGAAAAGAATGATTCTACAAAAAAATAAGCTCATGGTTGAGAAGCTTATCCATAAGAGAAGAGTAAAAGATTACTTTACTATATTAAAAGAGGAAAGGAATGACCATCTCATTCGACTGCCAAAAAAAACATGGTTTTGCCCAAGATACCAGATCAAGCTGCTTACTATTCCCGGCAATTTGACATTTACAACTTTGGCGTTGTTGTGGGAAGTTCAAATGCTTCCTTGAACAAAAAAATTGTTTTTTTCATCACATGACTGGAAAACGAGTTTGCAAATATGTAGATCAAATAAGATAGCGTCCGCTGTTTTCAACCGTTTGTGCAGCCTTGATGTGGGCCATGCTAAAACAGTGCGCTTGGTCTGCGATGGATGCGGTGGTCAAAACAAACACAAACTCTACCATTATTGGTAGGTATGACTTCCTATTGGATTTTTAAAAAAGCGATTCATAAGTAAATTTAAAGTCTATCATAGATTTTTGTGGCTTACAATCAATCAAATTTTACTTCGAATTTGTGTAAAGAAAACCAAACTAGGGCCACTGTAATGAGATCGTCAATGAAACTGAATATAACGACAGCATGCTGAACTGATGGAATCGTAATCAGTACTAAGAAGAAGAACCCATGTTCGAAGATATAGAAAAATTTTACTTAACATTTTGAATTTATTTCGGCCTAATGAAGCAATATTTATTTTCACAGATTGTGGTTTCACGGATATCGTACTATCACCTTGTTTATTAATTATTGATAGCAAAGATGGTTGATCGATTTTCTATCCATATGTAATCGTAATATCGTACCGTCCTATGTGACAGCTAAAACGAATTTATTTCTTAAAGCAAAAAGAATTGTTTTGATTTTGTTCGCGGCTTTTTGGAAGAAACTTTTAAAATAATGGAAGACAACAATTTGGTAAGTTTATAAAAGATAAAAATTTTAAATTGATCTGATCAAACTCTTATTGTTATAGATTTTTGAAGAGCAGCTCATTGCTCTTGTTAGAGAAAAAGAATTTCTGTACTTTCTGAAATCAAAGTGATACAAGAACGTTCTGAAAAGGAATACAACGTGGGAAGAGATCGGGAAGCAGCTACAAAGCCCAGGTAATAAGCTTTATATATGAATATGTATATGTACATACATATTTAAATATATCTATATATATAAAGTAGGATGTATGTATGTATGTATGTATGTATGTCCGGGGTATACTCCTAAACCACCCAACGGATTTTTATGAAATTTTCAGGGTAGACATAGTTTAGTCCAGAGATGGTTCCTGTCAAGGTTTGATCCCCATATTCCCACAGGAACGGGGTTGGGAATGGAAACTTAGAATCTACGGGACAGATTTCAAAAATTCTTTTAGCATTAGTTGTACTACATTATTCGCCTCAATAAGTAACTTAGACAATAATTCATCCCTATTATCCCACGGGAACAGAAACGGGAACGAGAACGGGAATATTAAAGTTACTTAACACATTTCACAAATTCTTTCAACTCTAGGATGTTACATTATCCCTCAGTGACATAGACTTACATTTCATTCACATATTTCTATGAGAACGGAAGTCCCACAGAAACGGTGTTGGGAATGGAAACCTAGAAGCTACAGGACAGATTTCAAAAATTCTTTCAGCACTTAGAAGCTACTGGACAGATTTCAAAAATTCTTTCAGCACTGGGATACCACATAATCACTCAGTAACTTAGCGTAGACTTCATCCCTATAATCCCACTGGAACAGAAACAGGAACGAGAACGCGAACCTTAAAGTTAATTAACCGATTTTAAAAATTCTTTCAACACAGACTTATATTTAAGCTATCTAACAACAAAATTAAAGAGACTGCAAATTTAAAGAAAACCTATTCAGCAGAAAATACAATTCGCCACCTGAGAGTATAAGTGCCCCATAGACCACTTTTTCGGGAAACTGAGTTAATGATGCAGTTATACTAATTCGAATATTCTCTATCGTTTGGTCCTATTCCCATTGCTCTATCTCTATTATTAACAGAGTTACGAAACCCACTTTTGCTCTACAGACCACACATTTTTGGGTTCTCTTAGTGCTTATTTGCCTTATATCCAAAATTTGTACTACGTGAGGCAATTTTTGTAGAGAAGTTGAAATAACAAACACTTAGTGCTTAAATGCCCTATAGCAATGGACAATGGATATAGAGCAAATTCAATTAAAATATATTGTCAGTGCTTAACTGCCCCATATCCACAGGAGCTAGGATATAGAGCATTTAAGCTCACATAATATATTACAATTAAGTTATCATTTAAGTGCTTATTTGCTCCATATCCATGGACAAATGTGCAGTCAGCTTGAAAAGTATAAATAGAAGCATAATTTTCGCGATCATTTCAGTAGCCAGTAGACAAAGTTGCTGTTCTACAAACAGCTCCTCAGACCAATCATCACTTACTGCTTCCCTGCTTGGTTTAGTATATCCAAAACCAGCATGAAAAAACTCGGAGCATTTGAGAGGAAAATTCTGAGGATTTGCACAGGACTCAACTTTGACCGTCAACGACAGAGGTACTTCAGTAACAAAAAGCTCTACGAAGCATCAGGAATCCTTCCCCTCAACAGATTCCTTTTGAACAGTGCAAGGAAAATAACTAACAACCTGAGCAACCATCCCAATCCACTGGTGAGAAGCTTGACAACCGAAGAAAGACATCCCGAGCCGCGATACTTAGATATAATGGCACTACTGGGCGAAGAAATCATTTCAATCAATGACGAAGAGGCAATAATACCCTTTTACGAGGTAGCAGCCTCAGCTTACCACCGTGGCTAGAGGCTACACAAACCTTCTTCAACATAAAGACAACCGGATCTGAACAACCCGAGATTTTTTAAATCACCTTATAAATTTATATATTTTTCTTATCATAGGCAATAATTATAATTATTTTAGCAAACAAATCAATATTTAAAGTTAGGCCCCTTCTGTGCCAACTAAACAAAATATATCTAAATGTTATGTAATCTTAGAATTAAGAACCAATTGTATATATACCTGTTTAAGAAAAATAGTTAAACAGTTAAACAGCGATCATTTCAGTTGGTTTCGTGCTCTCGTGGAGTAAAGGCCAAAGGAGGAAAAAAAATATGATGATGACATAATGAAAAGTTCTTAATTTCATTTTAATGTTTTTTTTTTAATTAATATATTTTATTTTTGTTTTATAACTTGAATTATAATTATTTTTTTTTATTTAATAAAATGTTTGATAAAAAACAGTCTTTGTTTCAAATCTATTTGTTGACTATGCTTTGATATTTCAGTTTTGGTGGGAATCTTCTTCAAAGACGAATTTGTAATCGTCTATCTCTGATTTTTTCAAAAAAGCAGCCATTAAAAACAATATGTTTTTAAAATATTGCAAAAAAAATAGAAAACGAGGTAAACAACAGGAAACAAATTTATTTTATGTAAGTAGAACTATTTAGCTTCGCGTTGTCATACTACATAACGGAGTTAAGTGTAGTTTTTTCTGACTTTTTAATTTTTATATTAAAGCATTTTTTTTTTTTTTTTTTACTAAACTACAAAAACAAAATTGGTAAAAAAAAATGAAAAAAGAAATATAATAAATAATCCCTTAATAAAGCAAGCTTCTACGAATGTTGAAGTATTTTAGTAACCCATTCCAAATAAAATTAAATGTATTTTTCTAGAAAATTTAATGGACCAAAAGTAGTTTTAAGTATTTTTCCTAATTTAGTGTTAAAAAAATGTGTCATTTTGAAAGGTTTCTCATTGACTTAAAAATAAGCTTATGTGATATAAAGAAGGACATACCCAAAGTATTTATACTAATGTTTATTTTATATTTCTATCACTAAAAATAAAATTTTAAAAATTAATAATCCTAGTAATTTTGAATTTTTTTAGTATTTTTGTTTTCTTTGACATTCCAATGTTTAGTGCACAAATGTCCTATATCCCATGGAAAAATGGAGTTTGGTTTTGATTCATTCACCCATCGTATGGAACAGGGTCCTATATCCATTTCTGACTTTTTTCGAACTTTTTTTTTTCTTTTTTTTACAGTAACAGTTTTTGACCCAAGGTTCACAAATTACAAAAGAGAAATGTTCAATTAGTATGTATAAACATTCAAAAGTCATATTAGTTAAGTAGAAAGTAACGCAATTATTTTTCAAACCTTAAAATTCGTTTTCTGAGGAATAATTTCAATGGATATGAGGCACTTAAACTCTCAGGTGGCGAATTGGTTAACATTTATGTTCCTCAGTAAAATAGTAATATTTAAAGAGATTTGAATTCCTAGCTAACATAGTTTTTGCTGTCTTGAGTGAAGAAATAAAAATTATTTATTGATTTTGAACAAATCATATTGTGCTCTGCTCTGATCTCTGAGACATTAAACGAAAAAGATAACAACATAATTAGAGAGGCTGCAAATTTACCAAAAATCTATTTAGCGGAAAATACAATTGGTAAATATTTGTATTCCACAATAAAATAGTAATATTTAAAAAGATTTGAATCCATAGCTAAAAGACGTTTGTTTCTACGGTTTACTACTAGGCCGAAAGGGTTTCTATAAAACTTTATAGTTTAGTCCAGGGATGGTTCCTGTCAAAGTAGGATCTCAATATTCTCACGTGTTTGGTAAAGGAAACCTAGAAACTACTGGACACATTTCAAAAATTCTTTCAGCTTTAGGATGCCACATAATTCCACAGTAAAAAGATTAAATTTCATCCCTTATTCGCACGGAAGAGGAAAAACCAGAACGGGAACCTTAAAAGTACAGACCCGAGCAAAGCCGGGCGGCTCAGCTAGTATTTATATATTTATTTATTTCATCAACTGTACAGGAAAGTAAGAAAACTTATGTTAGTACAGGCAAAAGTATAAAATTTAAAAAAAAAAAAAACATTTAAGTATAAAATTGACAAATAATATAGAATTAAAAAGTATTGACAAAATTAGTATTATTATTATAACATTTGTGTTTTATTTATTTTGTTCAAGTAGCATAAACAATGGATATTAATTTTCTCTAAGGTGATTGAAGAGTATTTTTTTAAATTTATTAGAGTTTATGGAATTCCTAATGATTTGAGGGAGCATATTCCAAAGATAAATCGCGTATATAAAAAAATGTCGGGAACTTATTAAGTAAGTAGGTATATCTTGGTGCAATAAATTGTAGGGTTCTTTCAGATCTGGCAGGTTTAATTAGGTTGAATAAGTAATTAGGGGTCTTCTCAATAACGATTTTTTGCAGGGCGAGAACTGTACGGAATCTTAAGTAAGCATTCAAAGAACATCCAACAATTTTCTCAGCATAGCTTGAGATATGTTCACAACGTTTAATATCAAAAACGTATCTGGCGCAGCAATTAAAAGCAACATTGAGTTTTCTTCTACATTCAGCATCCATATTCGTGAATAGCTCACAACCATATAAGATGATAGGTATTACAAAGGTCTGAACCAATTTTGTTTTTACTGCACTCGTCAGATATTTAGTAGTTGGGCTAAGTCCACGAAGTATACCATAAATATTACAAACAATTTTATTAATGTGATCAGTCCAATCGAGTTGCTGATTAAAAATAATTCCAAGATTTTTAAAGTTAGATACAAACTCAATTCTGTTACTGTTAAGAAACAAGGATGGAAGTGAGAGTTCAAAATTTTTTGTTCGGTTGACAATTAATGCCTTTGTTTTGATTGGATTTAGCCTTAGGTTGTTTTTTTCTGACCATCTGTATATAGAATCAAGAGTATCGTTCATTTTATGAAAAGCTGATTGAATAGAAGATTTAGAAAAAACGCAATATATCTGGACATCATCGGCAAATATGTGATGCATGCAGTTCTGTATTGATTCTGAAATATCGTTAATAAAAAGTGTAAACAACAATGGCCCCATGACAGAACCTTGAGGTACACCGAGACTTACGGGCAGAGCAGATGATAATTTATTTTCACATGCAACAGACTGAAAACGATCTTTAAGATAAGATCCAATTAGTTTACATAATGAGGTATCAAAGGAAAATTGGTGTTTTAATTTTTGAAGAAGAATATTGTGGTCAACAGAATCAAATGCTTTTGCGAAATCCAGAAAAACGATAAGTGCCATCATATTATTATCAATTCCAGACCGTATATCTTCCGTTACCTTCAACAGAGCTGTTATGCAGCTGTGTCGACTCCTAAACCCAGATTGGGTTTCAGTTATAAGCTTATTTACCTCAAGATACTTTTTTATTTGCTTGCTTATTAAGATCTCAAATACTTTGCTGAGACATTACAAGATGGCAATTGGTCTGAACTCATGAACATTAGATGATGATTTTTTTGGAATTGGTATGATTTTCGCATACTTCCAAGCATCAGGAAATTGACTTGACATAATGCAGGTATTAAAAATGTGGGTTATAATTCTTAAGATAACAGGAAGAAGTATTTTTAAAAAATCAGGATGTATACCATCAAGACCTACAGCCTTCGATTTTAATCCAAGAATGCACTCACCTACACTTATTTCGTCAAGACATTTCAGTGAATAAGTGTTCAAATCCTCATGGGGTATGCAATCATTATTTAGAGTTGTAGGGTTATTGCAACCAGAAATAGATGAACCAAAATTCAAAATTTTTCTATTTAATTCATTTAATTCCGCAACGTCTAGACTTAAAGGTGTTGCTTTTCTTGGGTTAATACCGATATTGCGAACACATTTCCAGAATGATGAACTTGATTGATCTGTATTGAATTTATTATCTTAGTAAATCATTTTGTTTTTTCTGATCAAGGAAATACATTTGTTCCGAATTATTTTGAATTGCTTAAACATAGTAGGGCATCGGTATCTTTTCCATCGTGCATAAGCTAAATCCCTTTTTTCAAACAGTTTTTTTGTTGCATTAGTAAACCATGGAGTGCCTTTATATTCAATGCATTTTGTTCGAATAGGAACATGTTTATCATAAAGATTGCATAAATTGTTTTGAACAAAATTAACTTGATCGTTTACATCAGACGTTTCATACACAAAAGACCAATCGATGTTTGAAAAGTCGTTAAAAAGATTGTCTATATTTATTGATTGGAAGTCTCGAAAATTCAAAACATTTATTGATTCAACAGATTGGAATATGTCTAAGGTCAAAAATATTAAATCGTGATGAGAGAATCCTGGCACAGAAATTTGATCAAAGTGACTGATCAATTCTTTTCGAGAAACTAGAAAAATATCCAAGAGTGAAGGAGTTTTGTTTGGCATGAAATGAGTAGGGTAAGATGAATTAGCAAAATGTAAGTTTAAAGATTTAACCATGCTGAGAAACGTAGGATTTTGATTTTCTAATATATTTAAGTTAAAATCTCCGCATAAGACTATGTTTGGATACAAAAGAATAAACTCTTCCAAAAGATTTTGAACGCACCTATATTTATAATATATATATATCTATAATTAGCAACATCTGGGGCCATGTACATAGAACCGATCAACAACTTTTTATTATCATGGAGTATTTCTACTAGAATATACTCAATCACATCACTAACACTTGATTTAGAAACCACTGTACATTTGAATTTATTTTTTATAAAGACTGCCGAACCACCACCTTGTTTATAAACACGGTCAGCACGAAAAAGCTTATATCCCTTTAATTTAAAAAGATCATCGCACATATTAGGCTTAAGCCACGTCTCAGAGATGCAAATAATATCCATACAGCTCCCTTCAATCAAAAATCGAAGTTCGTCAATTTTGTTGACAATGCTCTGCGAATTTAAATGGCACACTTTAAGGCCGAGTTTATGTTTGCACAATGAACGTTTTCGATTTATCAGTGAAACCCTCCCGTATCACTGGCATTGGAATCATTGCTTATGATAGAGAGCAAGATAATTTAATATGAGTTAAGAACTAATTTATGTTTATGCTTTACAGGCAAAACAAATTTAGAACTCAGTATAAAAGAAAAATTAATTCGTTATTAAATTATACGAAGCAAAACAAAAACAATAATGAATAAGTAAAGAAAACAAAACGTAAAAAAAATGAAAGAAAAGAAAGGAAAGAAAAAAAAAATGAAAATGTCAATACAAATGAAAAATTAAACATATATACATTTCTTCGAATAAAACATTGTTTTCCTTTCAGTCGGTGAATGTAAGCAGCGGTGGAAAAGTTTGGGGCACCGCTTCATCAAAAAAAAAAAAAAGAAATGCCCTCTGGAAGTGCTGCCCAGGGAGAGTGTTCTTGGGAGTTTTTCCCAATGTTACAGTTTCTGATGGAATCTGTGAAAACAAGATGGTAAAATTGTGAACATTTAATAAGACAAATCGTATTTTGACTTCCTAAATTTGTATTTTAAAGACAGACTGGAAACTTTACACCAGTTACCTCAGAGCTCTACGAGAAACATCAAACGATGTTTTTGTTGATCTCGAGTCGGAGAAAAGAGAAAACTCCGACCCCACCATCAAGCACCCGAAAACGGCGGCTGTGCAGCGCAGATTTTGAAGTTTTCCTACATATGTCGGCTATAACATGCGCATTAATCACTTTTTTCGTTTTGAACTTATATTCGGTAATGCTCTCATTATTACACGCTGCATTTTTCGAGTTGCGCATGCTTTTGTCAATTTTCTTTCATATTGATTTCTGCGCTCAGTCTTACAGTTTTAAATAAAAAAAAAAAAATGAATTTAGAAGAAATTAATGATTTGTTGAACATGAACACCTGGTCTTGTAGTAGTTTTTTAAAAACATTAACTGCTCAAAGCACCAGAGTTTCGGCCCAGAAATATCTTAGGTACGCAACAGCTCCACTTTTTCGATTTTTCCATTTCACGAAACTCTTTAGAAAACTTAGGTAGTTCGCAAAGTGTGTATTTTTCTTTTTATCAAATTTATATTATTCAATGGGTCATACAATTTTAATGAATCTAAGGTCTCGGCCACGCAGTAAGCGGCTGAGCGGCTGAGCGGAAAAAAAAATTAAAACATATGAAATCATACAGAAGCGTCCACGCTATGAGCGAGCGGCGAAACAAAATTCTGAGCGTCTAAGCGGCGCCGCTCCACAACCAAACCTGTTTTAATTTTTAGTAAGACATGGTTTTCAGCCTGTCAAACAAATTTTGAAAAAAAAAAAAATTACAGCTTATGAATTACCTACTTTATGATAAAACTGATGTTCTGTTTTTGCCATTTTCTCTTGGGACTCATCAAAATATGATTCGCTCCATCTGATGGAGTTATTTGGAACTCTACATAGAACATAAGGAAGATGACTGTGCTTACAGCCCATATAATTTGTGCTGGTGATTGATAGTTTCGTGTTTCCTTTAAGCATTTTTTAACATTAGAATACCTATCAAATGTTAAAACGCAATGAACACGATGGCATAAAAAATACTTTAGATTGAATAGAAAAAGTAGGATGGAAGCTTTATGAATAGTACTTTAATTTTCATTTAAGAAACGTACTCAAACCCCTATTTTTAGTATGAAAAAAGTAAGCAAGCCATCGCCGCGCCGCGCCGGTTCATCAGTTTTAATATCAATTGTGAGAAATATATATGACCTGTGTGAGGTTCTTTGACAATCTAATTCTCGCTGTCGATGAGTTCCAATAGGTTTGATTCTTTTCGCCAATGGAAAAACCTAAACGTTGCGTTGGACGCACTCATTGAATTTAAAAAATAGCGGTACCTAATTCAATTCCACTGGAAAAATATCTTGAATGAAACAAACGTTTTTCATTTTTAAATTCACTTGCGTCTAAAGTTCTGTGAATAGCGTCTGTGGTTGAAATAAATTTAGATTTTTTTTTTAAATAAAGAGCGTCTATTGAAATTTAGACTTGTTGTTTTTACAAAATTTATTTCTGGTAAGATACAGCACATTTTACGCGTATAGTTTTCTTTTATAATTATATAACATATTATTAGCCAATAAAGAAAAAATGTCTTCGTGCAGGCAAACAAAAAACGCATTGCAATGTGGCTGTACTTCACCCAAACAGCTGATGGGAAAGCCAAATGTTGCTACTGCCAAAAAATGGTGAGCTTCGCCGGTGGAGCAACTGGTAATTTGAGACGCCACATGAAAACGCAGCATGTGGGCGTCATCCCTTCCTACTCCAACAACAAGTACCTTGTCAGATCCCTCATCCTCCGTCCGCAACAACCAACGCCAGCAATCGATAACCAGCTTCGTTGAAAAGCCAGTATCAATATCAATGGCTAGGAAACTGGACGAAAAGCTGACAAAGTTCGTTGTAAAAAATTACCACCCATTTTCCAGCGTGGAAGAGGCAGAATTTAAGGACTTTCTGCACACGCTCTGTCCAAATTATCAGCTGCCAACAAGAAAAACGTTGTCCAACTCGCTCATTCCCAGGATGTACGAGGATCAAAGAAAAAGTACGGGAGATGCTTACTAGCGTTGAAGCAGTATGCGTCACAACAGACGGTTGGACATCTCTAACCCAGCCGAGCTACGTTGGAATAACCGCCCACTTCGTCAAGGAAGAGCATGAAAAACTCGCCCTCAAGTCATGCCTCCTGGGGTGCGTTCCTTATGAGGAAACCCACACCGCACAGAACTTGGGTGGTTTGCTACGGTCGGAGCTCAACAGCTGGAACCTTGGAGAGAAGGTGTCCGTTGTTGTGACGGATAATGCGTCCAACATAGTGGGAGTAGTAAAGGCAAACATTTGGAGCCATCTCCCTTGCTTTGCCCATTCCTTAAACTTGGTTGTTGTCGAAAGAATGAAAAGTATTTCTACGCAGATCGGAAAAATAAAAACAATTGTTACTTTTTTTAAAATTAGTTCAAGAGCCACTGTGAAGCTTTGCAGTATGCAGAAGGAACTCAATGTTCCAGAGCTAAAGCTGAAGCAGTCCTGCGACACGCGGTGGAATTCAACTTACCTAATTCTCAAACGCATTTTGCAGGTAAAGTCCGCCGTGCTAGCAGTTCTAGCTATAGAGAACCCAGAGTTGAGCTCGTTGGCAACGACTGAGTGGGTGCTACTGGAAAAAGCTGCAGAGGTGTTTAAAATCTTTTACGACATGACGGAGGAATTGTCAGCTGAAAAAAACGTCTCAGTGTCCAAAATGATGTTGATGGTTACAGCGATAAATGGCCATGTGAGAAGACTTCAAACACAAGATAATCACCAGATTCCTGAATTTGACGCAGTTTTAGAAGCACTGAATAAAGCAGTAAGCAGTCGCTTTAAGTGCTTGGACTCCTTCGTCGACGAAAAAGTGGCACAAGCAACTCTGTTTATTTATTTATTTATTCACTTCATCAAACAGAGAAGAATTTCTCTTAAAGACTAATACATTTGTTATTTATAAAATAAAAAGAAAAAGGAAAAAATTAAAATAGAAGGCAATCTTCCTTAAATTAAAAAAAGGAAGAGCATGAAAAACTCGCCCTCAAGTTATGCCTCCTAGGGTGCGTTCCTTATGACGAAAGCCACACCGCACAGAACTTGGGTGGTTTGCTACGGTCGGAGCTCAACAGCTGGAACCTTGGAGAGAAGGTGTCCGTTGTTGTGACGGATAATGCTTCCAACATAGTGGGAGCAGTAAAGGCAAACAATTGGAGCCATCTCCCTTGCTTTGCCCATTCCTTAAACTTGGTTGTTGGCGAAGGAATGAAAAGTATTTCTACGCAGATCGGAAAAATAAAAACAATTGTTACTTTTTTTAAAAGGAGTTCAAGAGCCACTATGAAGCTTTGCAGTATGCAGAAGGAGCTCAATGTTCCAGAGCTAAAGCTGAAGCAGTCCTGCGACACCAAGATTTTAAAAATTCGGGTTTCCCAACACACAGTGCTTTATGACAGGTGTGTGAGAGATCTAAAATCTAAGGTGTTGACAATACCATCAAGTTCAACCCAATCATTATCTGATCCTGTCGCTGAAGAACCAAGACAACGCCAAAATCGTCCTCTAATTTGGGGTTATTTCGATTCCGTCCCAAAAAATTCTATTGTGTGAACTGCGCTTTTGCTTTCACATGTTTCGTTCATATGAATTTCTTCATTTCATTTCATACACAATCAAAAATGATTGCTTTCGGTCGTTTTGCCGTTCTAAAATCATATCACACTCACACTCAATCAAAAATGATTGGTTTTAGTTTCGGTCGTTCGTCTCGGTTAAATTATATCATACAGTGGTATTGTGATTGATTGGTTCCGTATTCCGGTTAGCATCGGTCATGACTGAGATTGAAATTGATTGGTTCCGTATTCCACTTAGTATCGGTCATGATTGAGATTGAGATTGATTGGTTTGCAGAGCTTCTATGTGCTATATCCTATATGGAGTACAGTAGAAATGTGACTGATTGGTTCCGTATTCCATTCAGTATCGTTCATTCTTCTTAATGAAATGATTGAGATCGAGATTGATTGGCTTGCTTCTATGTGATTGCAATCATCAATCATTTTCAGTGAACGGGTCAAAAAGACCGAATCAATCGCGATTGACAAATCGCCTAGCCGCTCAGCCGCTTACTGTGTGGCCGAGGCCTTATGCGGCATATACATTGTTCAAATGCTTGACCAGCATGTAAGAGTGTATTAGTAAAAATAACTCACGTATGCATTGTGTGTATGCTGGAAGCAAAATCAAATCGTTTTGATTTTCGTTCAATCAGGCTTCAATCATTGAAGAGTGTATATGCGAGATTGAATGCTAGATCCAGCATACACTTCGTAAAGACACGGCAAAGCAAACATTCGTCGCCACCGAGCGCGAAGTTTAATGGGGAAAACAACAACAACATTGATTGAAGACTCAAGCTTGGAGTGTGTATATCCAAAGTCAAAGAGTATTTACTAATACAATCTCGCATATACACTGTTCAAATGCTTGACCAGCACTCAAGCATTTGAACAGTGTATATGCCGCATAAAATAACTTGAAAAGCATTTGCTTTCTTAGCCCGATTTATATAGTCGGGGTGGCAGGGATCGTATAATATTGATTTTAATTCGTAGTCAGTGCTGCCATCCGTATGATAACTATGCTACATGCATGTATGATAATTTTATGCCTTGTATGGTGTATGATAGCAAACCATTATCATACGCCACATGTATGATAATTTCGAGTTTTCGAAAAAAAAATTTTTTAGAAAGTAAAATTTTTTTATTGGCATATAACAAATATTTTCAGAAGCATAAGTAATTGGAAACGGGCGACTTGTCATCACTGATCGATTACGCGCTTTGAGCTTTTGGTTATTCAACATGAAGTGACAACGGAATGTTTCCTTAGTAGTGTTCAATGAGCTGTTCTAGAACATCGTTTTCTGCAATTCTTTTGAGCAAGGTCAAGAATGGTGAAAACTGTCGAAAACAGATGTTAACTTTTTTTAGCTCAATTTCATTTTAATAAATAATACATAACCTTTTGCTGAAAATAACAATTTTTCTGACAAACTTACATTAAGTTACAATAGCCGTGCTTCTTTTTTTCTTTCAAGGTAGTAGAGAGTAGACATTGCTATAGTTTATTGAAAAAAAAACCGCTTAGTAGTAGAGAGTAGACATTGCTATAGTTTATTGTAAAAAAAAACCACTTTGAAACAGTATTCATTCATTTTCTTACAACAAACAAACCTTTTATCCATGGTAGAAGTATCCTAGTTTTAACTATATACTTTTCGACAAGAAAAAGACTTGTTGTTGCTCACCAACTCTTACTGTACTTTTTATATACTTGTTTAAAAAAAGGCTAATATCAAACAAAAGAATTAAAAAAGGAATTAAAAATTGTTTTAGCATACGTGATACGTATGTAAACCGTGTCAACACTTAATTTTAAGTAATGAGTTACGTTGAGCTTTTATTCAGTCAACATGTTTTCAATATTTCAACTTCTGAAACAATACCAAAATCAAATATAAAGGGTTTTTCAACAAGGACGCTACAAAAATAGAGCGACAGGGACAGCAAACGACGCCGCGTCATATTTCTTGCCGCTCTTTTATCATTTCTCTTCAGTAAGATTTGCCATTTCATGATGGAAAGATATACGAGGCAACGAGTCGGAACTATTAAAACCTACTACTGAAATTCGGAGTCAGTGCCTTAACGTTAAGAGCGTTACGTCCAATTTATGGTCGTCATAATCGTCCTAGCAGATCAACAATTGAGCGTCTAGTGGACAAATTTGAGGCACAGTACAAAATGTTCCAGTGCCAGTGAGACAAAAAAGTGTCCGTAGTGTCGAGAATATTGCTGCCACTGAGGCTTCAGTTGCAGAAAGCCCAAGTGTGTCTTTCACATGTCGTTCTCAAGTGTTGGGCATCTCTGTGACTTCGTAGTGGCGAGTTTTGCGAAAAGATCTTGGCCTACATCCTTACAAGATTGAATTGACGCAAGAACTGAAGCCGCTTTGCCACCAGAAGCGTCGTATGTTCGTGAATTGAGCTGAGTAACAACTTGAAAATGATTCGGATTTTCATCGAAAAATCATCTTCAGCGATGAGGCTGGCTGAATGGCTTCGTCAATAAACAAAATAAAATATGCGGTATTGGTCAGGCAGCAATCCACACGTACTCATTACTCCCTGAGTCATCATTGCATCCCAAAAAAATTACGGATTACGGTGGCTTATGAGACGGCGGGTGCGGCGGTGCGTCATTGGGCCGTACTTCTTCCGTGATGATCAAGACCGGCACGTTACTGTTCAAGGAAACCGTTCAATCATAACCAAATATTTTTGGTCCCAATTGGATGATATGGACTTGGAGGACATGTGGTTCCAACAGGAAGGCGCGGCGCCACAAACCATCACACAGCGAATGTCACAATCAAATTTATTGGAAACCAAGTTTGGAGAACGTGTTATCTCAAGAAATGGTCCAGTCGCTTGGAAGACTCGGTCATGCGATTTGACGCCGTTAGACTATTTCCTGTGGGGCTACGTCAAGTCTTTGGTCTATGCCAACAAGCAAGCGACGACTTACGAATATCGAACGTGAAATTGCAGCGGTATCGGCCGATTTATGCTTGAAAACCGTCGAAAATTGGGTTTAGTGTCTGGACTTCTGCAAGCACGCCCGTGGTGGTCATGCAAAAGAAATCGAGCTTCATACATAATGGAATCGAACGTACTTTCATAGGAATAAAGAATTTCATTGATATACAAAACCGTTTTTGTTTTATTTAAAAAAACTTTTGTAGTACTCTTATTAAAAAACCCGGTATATACGTATAATACGTATAAATACCTTCTTCCTATCTTCCTACCAATGAAAATGAGGGTGTTCATAAAAAGTTAGATTTTCAGATAAACTAGCTTTACATGTCTAAACACAAATATTGAAAAAAGAAGTGTTCGACTATTTTACTACTATTTTGACCCAACTACAAGAAACTATTAATTTCTTATCAGATCTCTCCGCAGAATTGAAAAGTGAATTAGAATACCATTTTAATCTGACTTAAAATTTAGATGACCATCCAATGCAAAACTGTCCACAACACGTATGTCTACATCATTTCAAGGATAGTGTTGCTGCTAGAATCGTATCTCGTACGGCTATTGTATAACGATTTAGATTTTGCTGTCAACGACTACGAAAGTTATCGTTTAAATAAATAAAATTTTCGGTAATTTGAAAAATATTGTGGTATTTAAACTTCTGAAGGTCTTCATCTTAAGGTTTAATCAAATCCAGGTTTTTTGAAGATCAAATAACACGTTCTCTAGAAACCATTTTAATGCTTTTCAATAACCTATTTCCATCTTTACGTTTACGGTACCAATAAAAAGCAAAAAAAAATTGAGATCATTTTTTTTTATATTTTTTTTCTACTTCTGCAAAACGAGTACGACGTTGAACGCGTATGATAATTCGCCCTCTGGCATGATAATTTCAAACCAATTGTATGATAAATCATTCGCTCAAATCTGACAGCACTGTTCGTAGTGAACTATTAACTCACTTAAGTTAATTCAATTCAAGTCAATTCCTTTGACCACTTGAATTCTTCCGCCATAATACAAAGTGATTTCTCAACTGAGTTCAAATCAAGAATAAAGCAAACTACGAAAAACAACGAGTAGAGATAAAGAGAAACTTGAAAAAATGCATGACAAATGCTACCCGTGCATGTCCGGGCAGCTGTATTTCTATCTCGATTTTTTTCTCGCTTGCACTTCATTCATGCACGAGAAAAATGCGCCGTGGAATAGTGGACTATGAGAAATTGAGAAAACTGTGAAGGAACTTGCTGCTCCGTCGCCATTTAGTCGGCTATTACATGGCGCAATATTTTTAATGCGCATTAATCGCTTTTTTTCGTTTTGAACTTGTATTCGGTAATGCTCTAACTATAACACGATGCATTTTTCGAGTTGCGCATGTTTTTCCAAATTTCAATTTCAATTTTCTTTCATATTGATTTCAACGCTCAGTCTTGCAGTTTTAAATTTCCATTGAAACAGTTGTGGAACTGTTGAAAAAATTAATTTAGAAGAAATTAATGATTTGTTGAACACGCACAGATACACACCTGGTCTTGCAGTAGTTTCTTAAAAACATTAACTGCTCAAAGCACCGGATATATCATCCACGTTTTTCGATTTTTCCATTTCACGAAACTCTTTAGAAGACTGAGTTCGCAAAGTGTGTATTTTTCTTTTTATCACATTGATATTAATTTTAATGAATCTAAAATAACTTGAAAAAAATCTGCTTTCTTAACACGATTTACATATACAGGGTGTCCCGTACTTCGTGTATTATCCTTTGGGGTGTGATTCTTGGCCATATTCTAAGAAAAAAAATGTAGTACAGTAAAGCTCCATTCTCACCTTTGACATCACTTTTTGATAATTTAAGAAAAGGCTAACTTTGGTGTACCCTGACCTATGTTAAATTCGATATCTCTGTCAATACTGATGATAGAGACCTTATCTTAGACTAAATTTTTTGAAAAAATAACAATCTTTAAGACTGTATTTAAGTTTAGCTTCCACAGGTTTAGGATTGCCAGATTTTAAATTTTAAGTGGTGTTCAAATTATCTTCCCGAAACAAAGTTTTGACTTTGAGGTCATTTTTTTGCAGAAATTGCCTAATAAACATAGAGTTTCTTTATATTTTACAGATGAACAAAGCAATAATAAAAAAAAATTCAGTAATAAGTGCACTCAAAAACCCATACATTTTATGATATTTGAAAAAATACAAAATGCGTAAAATTAAAAAAAAAAAAGATTTTTCAATTTGAGGTTTGTTTGAATAAAACAATAATATGGGCACTTTTAGTAGTTTTTTTATGTATTTTATACAAATACAATTATAACAAGTGCTGGGCGTTGTACTATTCGGGTAGGCTCTGACTGGTGCCAACTTGGCGGCGCCCAGATGCTGCAACTTATAGTACACGTCAATTGTGCTTACTAACCTCCAAGCGGTATCCACTGGGACCTGGGATGCTCCGTCCAGATCCAGAGCTGACCTGCTAAACTAGTAAGTGCGAGTCTTGACAAAGGAATGCGGAACAAAAGAATTGTGATCACCACTATAATTGCTCTGCGAACAAAGACTGATTGCACGAATCTCAGTGGTCTACGAGCAGTGGATTAATTCGAAGGACTGAATCAACGGTGGACTTCAGCAGCCAAAAAAGCAGAAACCCCTGAAGGAGCTACTCCAACATATTTGGTTTAAAGGTCTTTCAGGGCCTTTCTATACTAGGACAGGGTATTGAAGTAGAGATGGTGCCGGATGAGCTCCTGTTGAGCCAACAGCAGCACTCACACCCCTGCAGCAGGGTACTGACACTGGATATTCCAGCCCTTTATGTCCGAAGGGATCCAAAAGGACCTGGCCCTCCAGGTTGGGGGTTGCGCTTAGGGTTAATTACCCAACCACGTAAAAAAAAAAATTTGTTCCGAAACAACAAATAGCCTCGGATAACGATAATGATTTCAAAGTTGACAACCCAAGCAAAAAAATGGACAATGACCTCCGGATCTGCACGTGGAACGTAAGATCTCTTAACGGACTACGTGCAGCTGGAGAATTAGCGGACGCCCTGAACTGCTGCAAAGCAGACATAACCGCCATCCAAGAAGTGCGATGGAGTGGACCGGGCATAAAGAAGATGAAAAACTGTGACATCTACTATGGCGACTGCTACAGACAACAGAAACAGCGCTTATTTGGGTGCGGATTTGTCGTTAGAGGAAGACTCAGGGATAAGGTGATTAGCCAAAATCCATTCAATGAGCGTATAATGACCATCCGCATCAGGGCTAAATTAGCCATCATTAGCCTTATATGCGCCCATGCCCCCACAGAAGAGAAAGACGACGATTCCAAAGACTGTTTCTAAGAGCTCCTCGAAGAAACGTATGAGCAGTGCTTTAGACACGACGTGAAAATCGTTCTTGGCGATTTTAACGCAAAGCTAGGGAAGCAGGACATCTTTGGAAACACAATCGGTAAGCATAGCCTTCATGACAAAACCTCCGAAAACGGACTGAGGCTAATCGATTTTGCTGCGGGGATAAATCTTGTTGTAAGTAGTACACGCTTCCCGCATCTCAAAATTCATAAAGGTACAAGGCGATCTCTAGATCAATTAACCGTCAACCAAATTGACCATGTTGCGATCGATGCAAGGCACTCTTCCAGTGTGCAAGATGTCCGAACTTTCCGAGGGGCCAACTTTGACTCGGACCACTACCTTGTTGTAGCCAAGGTACGAATGAGGATATCGTGTTCACGACCAGCACGAACTAACGCTGTGAAGAGATATGACGTCGGAAAGCTACAATCGCAAGAGATTGCCAATGCTTTTTCCAATCGAGTGTCCCTTCAATTATCCTTGAATCCAATGCCGCCAGCATTAAGCATTGAAGACCAGTGGCAGCAATGCCAAGAAGCCATCAGAACCGCTGCCTCTGAGGTTCTGGGCTTTACTCGGCCACCAAAACGAAACCCATGGTTCGATGAAGAATGCAGGCAGGCAAATGCAGCCAAACAAAAAGCACGGCAAATACTGATGCAAAAACGAACAAGGGCTGCTTACGATCAGTATAACGAGATTTACAAGGAGAAAAGAAGGGAAGAACACCGACTTCTCAAAAAGAAAAAGAAGCAGCATGAGAAGCGCTCGTTTGAGGAAATAGAGAGGTGCCATGACAGGAACGAGATTCGGAAGTTTTACGAAAAGGTAAAACGATCTTGCCAGGGTGCCAAACCCCGAACTCAAGCTTGTAAAGACCAGCAGGGAAACATAGTTGTAGAGTCACAGTCGCTCCTGAGGATCTGGAAAGATCACTTCTGCAGACTGCTTAACGGCGATGAGGACACAAATTCCGCTGTCAGGCAGACTGCTCCATTCAGCTTTTACGATGATCAAGAATGCCGTCCTCCCGACCTAGAAGAAGTAAAGCTTGCCATATGCGAACTGTCAAGGTCGGTAAAGAACTAACCGAGACTTTTGATGTTGAAAAATGCTTTAGGTAAGGCGACAAACTGTCATGCGATTTCTTCAATATCATACTTGAAAAGATTGTAATAAACTCAAACGTCAACACCAGAGGAACAATCTTTCAAAAGTCTGTACAATTACTCGCCTACGCAGACGATATTGACGTAGTGGGAAGAAAAAAGCGTGATGTCATAGGTGATTTTGCGAGTATTGAAACAGAAGCGGCAAAAATGGGTTTGATGGTTAAAGAGGGCAAAACGAAGTATATGTTGTCATCAAACAAGGACACAGAACATCGACGAATTGGACAACACGTCACAATAAACAGACATAACTTCGAGGTAGTACAGGACTTCGTCTATCTAGGATCCGCTGTAGACACGGACAACAACTTCAGTGCGGAGATCAAACGGAGAATAACTCTTGCCAACCGTTGCTTCTTTGGGTTAAGAAGGCAATTGAGAAACAAAACCATCTCTAGAAAAGACAAGGTGACCTTGTATAAGACTTTAATCATCCCAGTATTGCTTTACGGCGGGGAAGCATGGACCTTATTTAAGGGCGGCCGTGGTGCAGTGGTAGAGTGTTTGGTAGAGAGGCCGGATGCGTGGGTTCGAATCCCGCTCTGGGCATCTACTTTTCTTTCAGCCTCCCGTTTTCATATGGACGCCGCCCTTGAGGTTATATATGTGAAATGACTAACAACTTATTTCTAACTACTGCAACACAAAAAAAAAGGGAAGGCCGCTAATCTGGTAGTACAATGGACTGGATATTAGGTCTGAGTTCTCCAGATTAGCATAAGGCTCCTCTTTTTTTTATTTAAAAAAAAAAAAAAAAAAAAAAAAAAAAAAAAAAAAAAAAAAAAAAAAAAAAAAAAAAAATGACCTTATCGAAAGCGGATGAGGAAACCCTTGGTCGTTTCGAAAGAAAAATTCTCCGAATGATCTTTGGTCCCGTATGCGAAGACAATGTGTAGAGAAGAAGATACAACAACGAGCTGTATGAGCTGTACCGCGACATGGACATAGCCAGAAGAGTACGCATCGCGATGCTACGATGGTTGGGCCATGTAGAGCGGATGGACCCAAACGCTCCGGCTCGTCGGGTGTTCGAAAGCACATTGCAGGGAAATCGCGGAAGGGGAAGACCTCGTCTTAGGTGGCGCAATCAAGTGGATGAAGACCTCAACCGACTTGGAGTGCGAAACTGGAGAGAGCTCGCCCGAAATCGTTATAGAATTATGTTGGTTGAGGCCCGGAAAGGTTCACCCCGAACTGCACGCGCATGACTAAAGAGCAAACGAGAAAAAAATCGGGATAGAAACACAGTTGCCCGGACATGCACGGGTAGCATTTTTCGTGCATTTTTTCATCTTTCTCTTTATCTCCATTCGTTTTTTTTTTTCGTAGTTGCTTCATTCTTGATTTGAATTTAGTTGTGAAATGCTTTTTGTATTATGACGGAAGAATTCAAGTGGTCAAAGCAATTGACTTGTGAGTTGAAAGTTCACTACGAATTAAATTCATTATTGTACGATTCCTGCCACCCCGACTATATTAATCTGGTTAAGAAAGCAGATGCATTTTAATTAATTTTAGATGTACTAAAGTTGTATGAGCCATTAATCAATATAAATGTGATAAAAAGAAAAATTCACACTTTGCGAACTCAGGTTTCCAAAGAGTTTCGTGAAATGGATAAATCAAAAAAAAGTGGAGCTGGTGCAGAAGATATATATGTGCCTAAGCTGTGGTGCTTTGGAGCAGTTGATGTTTCTAAGAAACTACTGCAAGACCAGGCCTTCGATGTCAAATATCGATAAGGTAAGTCTTAACCTATAAAATGCTTAGGAAGTGTTCACAATACAATGTTTAATTTTTTTGTATAGGTGAACCCAGAGGAAAATTTACTTTAAGCGCCAACGCGGTCGCCGTTAGATGCAAGTACTACAGAAAAGTAATGAGTTAACAGCAAAAAGAAGTGTAAGTACTTACAAGTGATTTTTAAGAGCTATAGAAAGTTAAAAAAAAAAAACATGTTGTAATTAGTGGTACCCGTGGTGTGATGGATAGCATGTCCGCCTGTTAATCCAGAGGTTCGAGTTCGAATCCCACCAGAGGCAAAAATGTTTTTTCTACGGGTATCGCCTTTCGCGAGGAACTGGCAAGTCCTCCGTTAGTATTCATTGCCATGAAAAGCGCTTTCTCGATTAGCCGTTCGGAACCGGCAGAAAATTGTAGGTCCCCTCCATTCCCTCACAAGAGATGGTTGTGAGAAATGCGCTAGGCCCAGGGGCTCCTCGCTCTGTTGCGCCACCCTATTTTATTTTTTTTATTTTTTAGTGAACATAATTCAGTCATACAGTGTTTGAAGATAATTTTATGTTAATGCGGGCCTGTTATAGTCCATTCCAATTTTCAAGTGTGTAGATCTTGCCAATCTACCTTTCCTTCATTAAAAAAATATTCGGCAAAGGTTCGGCGAATATTTTCTGATGCTCCTTTGCGAGGATTGTCAGCATTTTCTCTCGCTTGCGAACTTATTCCGCTAGTGCTTGGAATGGATGTTGTCAGTGTTTGTGATGTTATGTTTTCATTGGAATTGTGTGTTAATAAAAAATTATGTAAGACACAGCAAGCTTTTGTTACGTCTTCAATATATTCAACGCGGAGATTCATAGTTGTTTGCAAAACCTTGAATCTGTTAGCCAGAATTCCAAATGTATGCTCAACCACATGTCGTGCAAACGAGCATATTGCATGTGCGTTTTGGCTTGTCTCTGGTATGATAAGGGTAAGACTTCATTATGTGTTTTTGTAGAGGAAAAATATCATCTGCAACAATCACATATGGAAGCATTCTTCCTTCCCCTACCTCCTTATCCGATGGAAACTCGTTTGCACCATTGTCAATAACGTTCTTTAACGAACTTTGAAGTACAGGAATCCCCGGATAAGTACCTCACGCTTAAGTGCCTATCCCGCATAAGTACCTCTATTTTCTCAGAACCAAAATTTTTAAAGAATTTTTCATATAAAACTCATCTTTTAAGTGCCTTTCGCTTAAGTACCTTTCCCGCTTAATTGCCTCTTTTAATTTTAACTTTTGTTGATATTTACCTGAAAATAATTCTCTTAAGTACCTAATCGAATTTGTAACTTATATACTCATCAAATGGTTTGACCAAATGCGGTTCAAAATGCCATAATTAGCGGGATTCTGCTTATGGATAAAGCAAAAGAGTTTGCCGTAAAATTTAATGAAGACTTCGAACCAACCAGTGGCTGGCTATGGCGTTGGCAGCTAAGGCAAAAAATCAGATCCATTAAAATTCTGGGTGAAATAGCTGACGCTGATGCTTCAGGTGCGGAGGTGTATCGCCAAGAAGTTTTGCCAAAACTGATTGACGAGTACGACCAATGCAACGTCTTTAATGCCGACGAAAGTGGACTTTTCTATAAAGCCTTACCAAATAGCACTTTGACCAGAAAAAACAAAACAACAACAGGTGGGAAAATTGATAAGACCCGTCTCACCCTTCTTTTTCTCACAAACGCTGATTGGACTTACAAAAAAGTTTTCACAATAGGAAAACCCAAGAATCCAAGGTGCTTCAAAGGAAAATCTATACCACTTCCTTATTACTCCCAACATAAAGCTTGGATGACGTCTTCTTTGTGGTCTCAGTTGATCAAAGAATTTAACAATGAAATGAAGAAACAAAATCGAAAAGTCTTATTGTTTATCGACAATGCAGCATGCCACAAAGTTGAAAATCTGGACATCGAAAACGTTAAAAAAAAAATAAGTGCTTCTGAGCACTTAAGCGGGGTTTTCATAAGTGCCTAACCCGCTTAAGTACCTCGCAGGTTTTTTTTAGAGGGCGGCCGTGGTGCAGTGGTAGAGTGTTTGGTAGAGAGGCCGGATGCGTGGGTTCGAATCCCGCTCTGGGCATCTACTTTTCTTTCAGCCTCCCAGTTTCATATGGACGCCGCCCTTGAGGTTATATATGTGAAATTAATTACAACTTATTTCCAACTACTGCAACACAAAAAAAAAGGGAAGGCTGCTACTCTGGTAGTACAATGGACTGGATATTAGGTCTGAGTTCTCCAGATTAGCATATAAGCCTCCTCTTTTTATAAAAAAAAAAAAAAAAAACCTCGCAGGTTTGGACATTTATGGAGAGGCACTTATCCGGGGATTCCTGTAGTACTCCAGCGTCATTCATACGTCCATTGCATCCAATATCCACATAAACAAATCTGCAATTTGCATCTGCCAAAGCTAGTAATATGATGCTGTTAGATCCCTTATAGTTATGGTAGAATGTACCGTTTTTTCTCAAGCTTCTGAAAGCTATGTGTTTACCATCAAGGGCACCAAGACAGTTTGGAAACTGCCAACGGAAGGTAAACTCCTCTGCGATTCTTTCCCACTCAAGCTTTGAACCTGGAAACTTTAAAAAAAAAAACAAAAAAGAAAGCTAATTTTCAATTCAATCTAAACTTTACAAATATATATTTTTTTTCTTTCCAGAGAACAATCATCGGATTTAAAAAGAAAATTCGGCAGAGTTGCGGATGTTATCCAAAAAAAAAAAGTGAGCAGGTCCTCTTACCAGTTGGTTGGGAAAGCAAGTCGTTTTTGAATAGGATTCCATTCAAGACGAGCAAATAAGAAGAGACACTTCTTGCGCTATCCAAACAACTCTACGCGAAGGTGTGGAAAAAGATTTCGCTTTGCGAAACAAAAAATCGCAGTCCACTTCGACGGAGAATGCTTGTTCGACTCCGACATCAGAAGACTCATTTGCTTCATTGCTTTCGTCCAGTACAAGAAGAATTGAAATACAACGAAATGAGCAAATAAAACCACCGTCATCGCAGTCAGAAGAGGCCAGGAGTTCGTTTACTCCAGACTTACTGGAACAGTCAATGTATGGATTATTTGACGAAGAAGATTTTATTTGAAGTGGTTATACGAAATCTTTATTTATTCCACCAATGCCTAGTTCAAAACAAAAAATGTAAAAATGTGATCAGCTCTTAGAACAAATATTCAAACCTTAAAATAAAATAATTTACCTTCAAATATGTTGTTTTAAAATTTTTCCATATAGCTCTGCAAACTTCTGGTATGCATCTACTTAGGAATGGCTGCGAGAGCCTAGTTTGAAAATTTGAGCTCTGGAATGATTCTCCCGTCGCTAAGAACCTTAGCGTAGCTGCCAGTTTTTTTGGAGGTGAAATAGCATCCCTCATCATGGTGTTGTTTTTTTAATGTCGTTTTCAACCAATGAAAGTAGTAAATCGAAAGTTGATTCGCCCTTTCGTATGTAGTTAAAAAAAGATTGCTTGTTGTTTGACTTTAATTCGTTTGTTAAGTAGCTAAATGAACCATGCTCCTATCTTTGCTTTCTCCATGCTTTTATCCAACAATTTTTTTTTTATAAGCTTCCAAGGCTTCCCTGCATATATCTGAGAGCTGCAAAACAATTTCCTCATCCCCGCTGCTATCGGTATCCATTTTCTCAGCGAACATAATTGTTACGTCCAACAAATCATTAATTTCATCTAAATTCATTTTCTTATCAACTCAACAACTGTTTCAACCGTTTCACAAAATAGAAATTTAAAACTGTAAGACTGAGCGCAGAAATCAATATGAAAGAAAATTGGCAAAGACATGCGCAATAGAGTGTCCCGTCCATGTATGGGAAAAAAAAAATGTTCGAGTTTTGTATCGTAATAGGTATCAAAAGTTGCGTATTGACGAGTAGATTAAGAATATATACTTCCTTTTTTATTTCGATACAATTTTTGGGCCTCTACAAACGGTTTTAAATGTAAAAAAAAATTAATTCTTAATTGTTTTCATACATATTTTATGTTACTTTTTATTATTCCAATTCATCTTTTTTTTAGTTTAATTAAAGGTATTTGTTATTTAAAATGTTTAAAATAAATTATTAGGGTTCTCAAACAAAATAAAAATGTTAACGGAAGCACGAAACGCTTAAAAACAGATATACATATTCACATTTTAAATTGGCCTTTGAAGTTTTTCTTTTTTTTTCTATTCACATTTTAAATTGGCCTGAAGTTTGAAGTTGTGGTACCCGTGGTGTGATGGATAGCATGTTCGCCTGTTAATCCAGAGGTTCGAGTTCGAATCCCAACAGAGGCAAAAATGTTTTTTCCACGGTTATCGCCTTTCCCGAGGAATTGGCAAGTCCTCCGTTAGTATTCATTGCCATGAAAAGCGCTTTCTCAATTAGCCGTTCGGAACCGGCAGAAAATTGTAGGTCCCCTGCATTCCCCCACAAGGCATGGTTGTGAGAAATGCGCTAGGCCCACGGGCTCCTTGCTCTGTAGCGCCACCCTATTTATTTTTTATTTTTTTTTTTAAGTTGAAAGAAGGCACTTTATTTCTGGATTCAATCTTGCTCCTTATGAGTCCATCCCTTGATTTTGTTCCGAATTGAAAGCCAAAACGCCAAAGCGTATACTTTGACTATGTACTTTACAAGAATTTTTAACTTTTCAGATGGATTACTGGATCCTACATACAGTCTTAATATTCTGTTCGCAGTGGTGACCCATTGTGAGTGTGCCATTTTCAAAGGCTGTCGATTTGCTAATACGGGAGCACAGTAACCTGATTTGATCGCTTGTCACATTTCAAAGATATATTTTTGTTCGGTACTCAATTGATCTACGATTCTTTGCTCGGTGAAAATTGAGCAACAGTGGTATTTTCACAATCAGCTAGTGCCTTACCGATTGGGCCAGAATACTCGCGAGGTCCCGAAGTTGATCCATCCAAGTTGGTGAAAAGGTGTCTTAGTGGCAATTCATTTGCGTGGAGTAAACATATTGTAAAGGTAGACCAAGCTCCTTTTCCATATAAGATATAATACCTCCTTTCCAACCAGTATTTGTTGCAGTGTCGTCACATCCAATGCAGACAATAGATTTCAAATCGAATCCTTTGTTTTTTAAAAAGTCTATTATTGAGCTACTTATTTCTATTCCTGTCCCACTTTTCGGAGTTATGTGGCCCAAAAACAGTGATTCTGGTTCAGCAAGAATTGAAATATGTTCTTCAAGAACCACCTTCCGGTAATAGCGTCCATCTTTTGTTTCGAAAACAAGGGTTTTATCTTTTCGTCCATCAAAATATATACTTTACTAAGACACCATCGTATTGGTTTGAAAGACTGTCTCTTGACTTTCACAAAGCTCGATGAATTTTATTTTTGTCAATAACAAGAGTAGTATTATTAATGTCGTTTCTCGTTTACAAGACCAGCGTCCTGAAGCACTGCAGAAGCAACTGCTGCAGCAGAACGAACAGAAATCCCATACCTGTCACAAACTCTTGAGAGGTAATGGTTTTCCCTCTTGTTCTTTATTCCTCTAAGATGTTTACAAAGTTCATAAACTAACTCATCGAAAATAGAAGAGTTATTATATGATATACAATACTAGGCGTGTTTTTTTCACAAGGCTGTTATATACATAACATCATTTTACATGCAAAGCAAAAACAACATCCCCGACAACCAATGTTATGGATAAAAGGATGGTTAAGATTTGGTCGGGGATAGATTTTTGACGTTTAGTCGAGTATCGAATGAGTTTTTCGACTTTTCAGTTTTTAATGTTGGTGCGTCTAGAGACTTTCATGTATCTCGAACAAAAGCAAAATGGGTGGCAAAGGGTCTGTTCACAAATGTGTAACTGAATAAAATCATATGCCCACTCTTACACTCCGCAATTTAGTTGCAGAAAATTTTAGATATTTAGAATTTCATTGATTTCAAGAGTTAGATTTGTAAATGTATATTAAGATACATAAAACAACGTAATAGCAATTAAAAAGGGTCTGTTTAGTGACTGAAAGCACATTTTGCATATATCTTTTCACATTTTTGTGTGAATGTTAACATTTTTTCCAAAGCTAATTGTTAAGTATGCCATAAAAATGGTTGTACTTTCTTATTATTAATAGTTTATTTCGTTTGAAACAAGTAACAAAATATTTTTTCCAACTCACATCTAAATCACAATCTCATATAAACTCAACCCCAGCATGTAAACAGAGTCAAGAGAAATTCTTTGTTACCTTTGTGAACGGACCTATTTTTGACGTTTCTAAACTAACAAAAAACAGACAAAAAAAATTGTTTACCTGCATTAATTTCACTACGGAACATTCTTATTTTCCACTCTATACAATTGCTTTAGGTTTTTAACAAACAGTTTTTGCGTTTTTGTGCGAATTTGGCAAAAAAAAAATCATTTGTTGCCTGTTATTAGTTTGACAACTGATCGAGAACACCAACCCACAAATAAAAAAAAAACGAAGCGTTTTTTTGGATATCATGTTATGTACATAACATCCTTGTGAAAAAAAAACGCCTGCTGTATCGAATACGTGTTACATTTAGATCACATTGTGACGTTGCAACCTAATTTGTGTTAGGGATGGTATAGTGGGGGGAACTAGATAGATCCGTTATATTTTTTGAAAATACAAAAAGGAACCTTGAGCTAGTCGAGTTCTATAATTTCAGTTGCAGTAAATTAGTTATGTATGTATTGTATGCGGCTGAGATAAATGAAATAAATATACTAACTTGAAATGCAATATTCGCATCATTATTCTTGCAGTTATGATAAAGGTAATTTTTTAGCATCTATGTGAGAACGTAAGTTACACATTAAAGTGGTAAAAATGGTAAAATTAACATGAATTAGCAACGAAAAGCAAGATAAACTTGATTGCATAAATAGGGCAAAAAGAAAAATTTTTCTGAAAAGTCGCTTATTTTTCAAAACTTCAACGGCTGGTAGAGGCCCAAAAGTACCATAGAATATTTTTTTTAGTATTTTTCCCGTGATGTGCTCTTGAATACGCAACTTTTGAGGTGTCTTACGTAAGGATACGCCACAAAAAAATTTGACGGGACACTCTAATGCGCAACTCGAAAAATGCAGCGTGTAATAATGAGAGCATTACCGAATACAAGTTCAAAACGAAAAAAGCGATTAATACGCATTAAAAACATGCGCCATGTAATACCCGACTTAAAGGCCAACTAGGAATAATGCACTTTATAGTTGGCCCTTTAGAGATAGCGACTTCTTCATTTGGCACGTTCATAGGCCACTTAACTTTCCATAATAACCATACGGTCGCTAATTACAGCAAGAAAAATAATTGTTTCCATAACACAGATGTCCCACAGCGTTCAACTTGCGAATAGCGGTGGTTGCGACCGAAAAGTAGAATCGGTGTATAATATGCGGTCCAGACAAATAAGAAAGATGTTTTCGGATGAGGGTGAGGGTCGCTAAGGTTACGTGTGCCAGGCAACAACGGTGGTTGCGACCGAAAAATAGCAACCGAGGAAATGTTCATGAAGACCTTACGTATCAGAGGTACCAGATAACAGTGGTTGCGACCGAGTGGTCGCAATGGAAAAACCCAAGTGCAGATCCACTGTGCCAGATATGTGAAGTAGCGGTACCCAATATCGATAAGGCGACAACAGGCTAGAGCAGCAGCAGCAACAATTTGTATGTAGGACGATCCAATTGTTGACTTGACCACAGTGCATTACACAGTGGAGTTCTTTATTCCTTGATGGTCGGTCCATTACGAGCATTTGAGCGGTGCAGTCCACTAAGAGCTGTTGAGCGGTGCAGTCTGATATAATAAGCAATTGTGCATGTGCATTTTATTTTAAATAAAGATTTTTTTACATATGTAGGTATTAACTGTGCGTTTTTTGTTCATTTTTAAATTGGGCGTTTCGTTGTTTCGTCAAACAACATTCTATGTGTGTTTTTAATCAAGTAAGTGTTTTAAGTGAGTGTTTGAAGAAATAAGAATATTATGAACAATGAAAGAAGTAAGTATATGAACTATGAAGGACAGAAACCGGAAATAAGCAAAAAGTATTTACAATGATTTACTTTTTTTCGTTCAATTAACCGGGAAATTTCGTTTCAAATTCAATAAAAAGTTTAAATTTTTGGACCATTTAACCGGGAATCGCAATTAAGCGGAATGCATTTAACCGGAAAATTGTGTGTATATTTCCAATTAAATCTTGTTTTTGCCTAGTAGGTATTCAGAATAATTAAACGGGTAACGCTACTAAGCCAGGGGTAGGTATTTATCCGGGGATTACTGTATACGGAATGCTTATTTGTTTGTAATTTTATTTCAATTGAAGTATGTACATATTATGTTCTTTTATGTATTCATACTTTAGTAACCGTTTAAATTTTATTTGCATTTAAATAATTTTTTAATTCATCCCGCATGGCAACAGCTATGGTGTTTAGTGTAATAAAACGGTTTCGGGAAGGTCGAATAGAAAATAAACCAGAAAGTGTTGAAAGCAAAAAAAAAATTTGCGATAGAAATGTGCGGTTTCTTTTAAGAAAAATAAGAAGTTATTCTTTGCTGTCCGCAATTGGCCTTTAAAAAATGTTAAAGGACACTTAAAATGTTGGCTTAAGGGCAGAAAGAGTTCGGCGGTTTGTTAGGAGAAATGAATTGAGTGGCTGAGTTGCGCACAAAAAGCCGTTAATATCAGAAAAGAATAGTCGTTTAAGAATGCAATTCGCCAAAGAAATATCAGAAAAGAATACAGGTGGACCTCACTTAAAACGTACTTCTCATAGCACGGCCTAGCTTTAACACGGTTGACTTTTTGCAACTTTTTTTCACTTAACACGATTCAAAACCTTGGTTTGCAGGGTTTTGGAGGGAAAATTCTAAACCTTGGGTTACTGGAAAGAAATTCAAAGACTGGTTTTCAAATTGTTTTGTGCCAGAAGTAGAGAAATATTTGAAAAATCAAAATTTGAACTTCAAAGCTCTGTTGCTGTTGGATAATGCTCCTGGTCACCCACATAATTTGGCTCATCCTAACATAAAAGTCATGTTCTTACCACCTTACACCATTATAATTTATACCTTCAAGACCTACTACATTAGGGCTACTTTGCGGTGGGTCTTAAATCTGACGGAGTCTAGCTTTATGGATGTCACAAATGGTAACAATTTCCAATTAAGGACCGCATCCAAATACAACAGTAAAATGTATTCTTCAATAGTTATCTAGTAAATAAATGTGAGTAAGCGTAATCGCAAGTTTATCGATTTGTAAACAAGTTTTTTTTTCAGTCGGAGGGTTTAAAAATACTAACTGGAGCACTCAAAGCTAAACAATGGTGCATTGCACTACCAAATGACAATGTTTTTGTTTTCCACATAGATGTTCGTAGAAAAGCCAAAAACGCGGCCATGATAAGAAGCCTAGCTTAATAGCGCTCGCCATCTCAATGTAATGGCTTGGAACTGGAACCAAAAAAAAAAAAAAGAGAACATTTGCATTCCATAAGCACAGCATAGATATTGTTCTTTCAAATTTTGAAAAGGAGACAATACATATTTAACCCGGATTGTGCCAGCATATTTACGGATGTCGTCGGCATATAAATATATATACTATACTAGAAAATAGTGGGTAGCGTATTAGTTCAAAAAGGCTGATTATGTACTTGTATTGCCCGTTTTCTGATTTAGACGTGCCTATTCCAGACATTTATGTTTTGTAAAATAAATTTCAAAAACATACATCGAAGTAAAATCCATGATAATGCCGTTATAAACTTTTTATTGAAGTTCTTTGGTATTTTTTGTGTTGTGAGAAATTTAAAATAATAGAAAGTACAAAAATCAATTATGTATGTATGATCTCAGTGTTTTTCTTATTTTGAATACAAATTTCCAAAAATTTGTTTTTAGTGGATTGATCATATCTAGAAAGCTCTTTACGCATATTAGGGATTGAAGACATTGAACATGCACATTGGGACTCATCCATAGCGACACGTGGCTTGTCGAAGTGCTTCATATAGGTTCATACTAGAAGTAGTGATTTGCTAACATTTTTAAAATGAAAATGAAAGCAAAGTAGCAGTAACAAAGCACCCATATTAGTTTTTTATCCTATTCAAAACAATTTCTTATGCTATTGCGTGCATTCTGCATTGCTTTTCAACATTTGATAAGTTATCTATTTTTAAAAAAGCTCAAAGGAAACTCGAATCTATTTATCTCCAACACAAATTATTTGGGCTGTCAAAACAGCCATTTTCCTTATGTTGTTAATAGAGCTGCAAATTAGCTCTGCAGAGAGAGTGAATTTCAATTTAATGAGTCCCAATAGGCTTTGAAGACTAAAAAACTAAAACAAACAAACAAAAATACTTTGCAATTAGAATTATAATTAAAAAGATCTATCGTTTACTTTTTCTTAATATTGTTAACAAATTATTTGCGTAATTATGACTATTCTAAGTTCGAAAAATAATCAATCATTTCAGTCTGTGGTTGGATAATAAAGCGGGGCTCTAAAAACTTTATGATTTCTTCAGAATAAAAAGGTTTTTTTTAAGGATTTCTTATTCTCTGTTTGGCTATAAGTGGATCTGCAGATATTAAAATTCAGTTAGTTGTATTCGTTAATATGTCCTGCTTCGATATTTTTCGATCAAAATATTCTATACTAATTTTGAAATCCTTATTTTGGGCTTCTAAATGTTTAATTCTCAAATGGGCACTATTATTCCATGATCAAGTAGTAATATTTCGGTGAATTTCAAACGCAGAAAGTTTTCTTTTTTATGTTGAAATGCCTGTACCGATCAGCGTCCAGAAAGAAATGCCATTGAATAAAAATTTTTGGAGGTTTTTGCGATACGTGTCTTTTAGGTTCTTCCACTACTTTTTTGCGTCCACTCTTAAAAAAAACGATATTTTTTACATTATTTTTATATTTATATATTATGTTATATTTTAAGGTTTCTTGCTACTGGCCATTCTTTTAGGGATTTGGCATTTGCTTTTCGTATGGGCAGAAGCACAGTCAGTGTAATCTTTTCGGAGACTTCTGTCAGAATTGCATTCTTAAACGACTATTCTTTTCTGATATTAACGGCTTTTTGTGCGCAACTCAGCCACTCAATTCGTTTCTAATAACAAACCGCCGAACTCTTTCTGCCCTTAAGTCAACATTTTAAGTGTCCTTTAACATTTTTTAAAGGCCAATTGCGGACAGCAAAGAATAACTTCTTATTTTTCTTAAAAGAAACCGCACATTTCTATCGCAAATTTTTTTTTTTGCTTTCAACACTTTCTGGTTTATTTTCTATTCGACCTTCCCGAAACCGTTTTATTACACTAAACACCATAGATTTACTTTTTTAACAACTTTACTTATTTTGCGAACGGATTTTCCTTTTTGGTAATTGAAAATCACAATTTGCCTTTCTTAAAGGTTGTTTGCCTTGACATTTCGATTTTTTTTTTTTTAATGCTATCACAATGAAAGTTCTACAAAAACTGCAACTAAATAATATAGATAACGTGGCAGTTACAGTTAGTTTTCTTAGAAAACAGCAGGTGTCCCACTTAGAGTGTCCTGCATTAAAAAAAAAAATACTAGACAGATCATTTTCATCTTTTTTTTTTAAACAAATCGGGGTTGTTTTTTGAAATTTTTTTTTTATTTTATAATAATTTGAGGTCAATATTAAGCAATAAAAATAAAAATTATTTAAAAAAGTGAGCAACTCTGCATTTTTTTCGTAAAGAAGTTTATTGAAGATTTTATTTATTAGGTGTCCCACTTTGAGTGTGAGGTACTGTACCAATTCTGGTTTACAATATACTGCATCGTTGGGCTTTATAAAATTGTGCAACACAACGGTTGCTTTAACAATTTTTTCAGCATTTGTAGGAAGCATATTCAGCGTTGTTTCAAGAATCCTTCACTTTGCGATAAGAATTCCAAACGCATTTTTTGTTACACGGCGTGGCAAGCTCATGATAATCCGTTTTTTCGCCACACACTACACAAACATGCTTTAGAGATAATTAGTTGCTTTACGTTTTTCATCTCAATCAGACCTAGTTAATTATTGAATTGGCTTAAAAAAAGAAAACCGAAAAAACAAAATAAAAAAAGAATTTGTTGTAAAGAGTAGTATAAAAAATAATCTATTTTTAGACATTCCAATTTGTTAAAGAGTTTGGAAAACTAGTCCACCTTTGATTTAAAAAATTTTTTTACGGATGAACAAAGTCAATTTAATTTATGTTTGTTACAAAAATTACGCCATTATTAAAAAAAAAACAACTTTGTTGAGGGACCCTATTTCTCCAAAAGACCGACTATCTTTAACACTACGGTTCCTAGCCAGGGTTCGAACCTCAAGAGTCAAATTTCGAAGTGAAATTGTAAAAAAAAAGTGAAGCAAACCGAAAAATTGCGAAGTAGATTTTATTCGAAAAAAAAACTCAAGTTATTAAAAACAGTATCGAAAGTTATGTGTGAACATAGCGAATTACCAAATCGAGAAGCAACCAGATGCTCATTTCAATTTTCATTGTTCATGTTCAGCTTAGTTCCACCTTCCAACATCTCTCAGTCAAGGCGCTGCGCGCTGCTATAACTTTCAAATGAAATGCGCGTATAAAGTAAGGTTCTCACCGGAGAGCGCTGAGTCTTTTCTCGTTTTAAAGAATAGTGTATGTATATGTGTAGATTTCGTATGCTGGTATGCATGTTGCATGGGCTATAACCTATAATGGAAATGACACATTGGCTTTGTTTGATTCCAAGATTGAAATGAGTTTAAGGTCTGTTCAATGAAAAATAGTGAAAGGAAAATGAAATTTTAGCGGAAATTGAAAGTGATTGAAGTTTAAAAGTGTAATTTTTCAGGGTGAAAAAAATGAAGTAGATCTCAATTCAAGCGTAGTAGCGAAGTAAATTTGTTTTTTTTTTTTTTTTGCATTTCAGAGACTAAGTAGTACTGAGCTTAGAACAAGTTCATATGTACACACTTATATACGCTCTTCATCATGAATGCAAGTGTTAGTAGTTAGTTAGTATAACACCAACACCAGCACATAGAGAACGTAAGGATAGTAAAAATAAAAAAAAAAACATTACAGTAAAAAATTTCAAATATAAATTACATAAATTACAAAATTATCTTAACTAACGTACACTATTAAAACAAACAAGACATACAAAATGTGATACAATTTACAATTAAATAACATAAACTAAAAATAATTGAAAAATGCAAACATGCAAGCATGCAAACTAAACTTAAGAAAGTGGAGCACTGGTTTTCAAAAAATTTTTTAACCTGGATTTACTTAGGTTAAAATCAATTAAACATGAGTTAAGATTAAATAGTCTACCCATACGAGTCAATGGCTCATTCATGCCATAATTCGTTCTATGGTAAGGGCAGTATATTAAAACTAAGTTGCGCAGGTGGTAAGATCCGCCTCGAAAGTTGAATTGAACACAAGAAAGTAACTCAGGTGCATCGATATGTCCAGTGATAAGTTGATGAAAAAACACCAGATCGTTAATGGTACGCCTTTGAGAAAGAAGTTGCATATGCAATAATTGGATTCTGTGCTCATATGGTGGTAAATCGTAAGGGTTTTCCCACGGAAGCCCTTTAAGAGCGAATCTTATGAATTTTTGTTGTACTGATTCTATTCTTGAGTTATGTATTTCATAAAAAGGGGACCACACTTGAGAAGCATACTCTAGATGAGGTCGTACTAAACAATTGTATAGAACAAGGGTAACATACGTGTCTTGAAATTCTTCTGACCATCTTTTCATAAAACCAAGCATGCTATTGGCCTTACTAACGATGTAATTGATATGTTGAGTAAAGTCCATATTAAAACTAAAATATACGCCAAGATCCTTAAAACATTTCACTTGACTCAAAATAATATTGGAAATAGAATAACTTGGGTTGCTAGGCTCCTTCTTTTTAGAGAACGTCATGCTTTGGCATTTGTTGGGGTTAAGGTTGAGCCCATTTTTAAAGCACCAAACTGCAAAATGATTAACATCGGATTGGAGATAAGAGCGATCAAGCGAACCAGTTATCTTTTTAAAAATTTTCATATCATCAGCAAAAATTAATATTTCACTGAAGGAAATGCAAGACACAACATCATTGATAGCTTAAATAAATAGAAGAGGTCCTAGATGACTTCCCTGAGGTACACCTGAGCCAGCATTAAAAGGATTGGAAAGGATATTACGAAACTTTACTTGGTAAGATCTCATAGACAGATAAGAAAGTACCCAATCGGTGAACACAGGTGGGAAGCCAATAGCCTTTAGTTTGAACAGTATAATATTGTGTGAAAGTTGATCGAAAGCTTTAGAAAAATCCGTGTAGATGCAATCGAGCTCATTACCATTTTCTAGTGCTAAAGAACATTTTTGAAGAAAGCATAGCAGGTTTGTGACAGTCGATCTATTTTTGACAAAACCGTGTTGCTGTGTGCAAATAACGTTTTTTACACTGAAAGCCAGCTGTTCACATACTAGTTTTTCAAATAGTTTAGGAATGCTAGAAAGTTTGGCAATGGGTCTATAGTTTTTTATATCACATTTATCCCCTTTTTTAAAAACTGGAGTGATAAATGATCTTTTCCAAAGTAAAGGAAATTTACTGGATTTCAAAGAAAGTAAGAACATATATTGTAAAGGAAACGCTAAGCATGACCTACATTTTTTTAGTACAATTGGAGGAATGCCATCCGGCCCGGAAGAAAAATCGTCATTTAAGGTTTCAAGACTCAAAAAAAGTTTATCAATATCAATAACAATGTTATTAAAACATACTTGATTACAGTTGCGTAGATAACTGAAGAAATCAGTATCAATGTCAACAGTAGTATCACAAAATGAGCTGCGAAACTGGTCAGCAAATGCATTACAAATATCAGAGATGCTCTCATAAGAACAGTTCTCATACACAAAACTAGCTGGATAACCATCTGATTTTTTCTTTGAGTTAACAAACTGCCAGAAGGTTTTTGGATCCTTTTTAAATGAGTATCCCATTCGGTCAATGTAATTTGAATAAAGATTTTAAGAAAGTGTCTTAAATTCTTCAAAAAGAGAAACGTAAAACTCATAGTCGGAAACGGAATGAGTTTTAATATAAGTGTTCCAAGCTTTATTTCTTTTATTTCTTAAAACTTTTAACTCTTTAGTATACCATGGATGGTTGGCTTCAGAATTTTTAAAATTTTTTTTAGGAATTGATTTTTCTATACATCTATAGAGAATCAAATAAAAGCTGCTAACAGCTTCGTCAATATTGTTAAAAACTGATATGTTTTCGATACCAGACATAATTAATTCACCACAGAGCAAATCGAAATCAGCTTTGCGGTAGTCAAACACATAGGAACAATCATGAGAGTTACTGTTAGTGTGGATCTCGCCACTCAAGTCAAGAATAATATTCAGAGGTGGGTGGTAGTCATCTATGTTACTTTCATCAAGGCTAGGATCAGTAATACCGAAACTAGATTCAATAACAACGGTACTAACAGAGTCTGAAGAGAAGACCAAATCGAGAATTCGATTTTTAGAGTTTTTGATACAGCTTACTTGCCGTAAGTCGGTTGATGTTAAATTATCCAACAACATTAATTCCTGTTGGGGTGAAGTCAAAGATGGCTTAAAATAGGTTTCATCCGAAGATGGTAACCATTGAATAAAGGGTAAATTAAAGACACCTTAAAATAATACATAATTTTCAAAGCACAGTAATTCATTAATATAATCTAAAACTAACGTTAGTTCTTTATAAGTTGAGGCAGAGCTCTTTGGTGGAATATATGTATTTATAATATAAATGATTTTAGATTTGATTGAAACTTTGACACATAATACATTTACAGTTAATTCAAATGGGAAAGTTATAAGAGAGGACATATACTTGCTACGAACAGCAGTAAGTACGCCACCTCCAACTTCCGAGGGTTTATTATAGGTACGATCTTTTCTATATACTAAGTACTCATGGTCAAATAATTCAGTATCTAAAAAGGTGGAGTTAAGCCAAGTTTCCGTCAGAGCAAAAATGTCATGAGATAATGCTTGGGAGTTGTTATAAAGATTGGCAGTTTTACTGCGAAGCCCTCTTACATTTTGGTAGAAGAGGGAGATACTTTCAAGTTTTTTGATCCCTTATTGACGTTACTTTTGGTAGGACGAGCTGAAAATTCTTTAATAAGAGTATCAGGCGGCCAAATCTGAGGGTTACAAATAGGGTCAAAAAGCATTGGAGAAACAATAATCTTAAAAGAAGCCACATAGTTGTTAGGCTTACTTATTTTATTACACCTAACAAACGAGTCGTTGGTGATGCATTTGTTAGTTTTAAGGTGGAAAATTATGTCTTCTGGAGTAGTATCTGATTTGAGACGAGATATAAATATTGTCTTTGGTTTAGGAACTGATTCCACAAACCGTGGGGGTCTATCATGATCAGATATTATAATAGCCTCATTGTTCGAAACCATAGAGGCGACAGATTCGATTGGATTAGGTGGGTTTGGAGAGCTTAAAGTGACTATTTCAGTCGTGTTTGAATTATAAGTCTCAATTGGATTAGGCTGAACAGAAGAGCTTAAATTGAGTATTTCAGTCACATTTGAGTTATGAGGTGTAGCTATAGCTACATTACTTCGCAAACCACTTCGTTTCATACTAACACTTACAGAGGACACGCTGTCCTGTTTTCTTTTCAAGCCCTTACTCGATTTTAATGGTTGGTAGGAAGTGGAAGGAATTGGAGGAAGTTGAAGGTTTAAGTCATCAGTAGAGGTAGAAATATCTACCGAGTACTGGGCGCTAGAGAATGAGTTGACATTAGCAACTGCTATATTAAAACAACTCGAAATTTCATTAAAACCCTTTGGTATTTTTGTTATATCGTTTTTAAATGATTCTAACTTAAATGCCAATTGGGAAAGAGAAATTTTTCTACAGTTGCTGCAGTACCAAAAAGCGATTTTCGATGCAGTAACTTTTTCAATGAAAGCACTCGTAGAACCAACACATTTTGCATGGAATGCTTTGCCACATAGGCCGAAGCAGGCAAAAAGGGGGTTGTTGTTGGAGCTATCAATGCACTTTTCTGCTGCGCAATTCATTTTCTAATTAAAAAAGTTTTAAATAAATCAAAATAAAAACAGCAGAAATTAAAAAAAAAGATAGAAAAGAAAAAAAATTATTATTACGGAAAGTACCGGATTTGAACCTGTGTTAATCGGATTCAAAGGCAAAGCTCTTAGCACCTGTGCTAAAGAATATCTTAAAATTGAATGTGTAAAGTTATGATAAAACAATATTTATATTTATTGAATAGAGAAGGTTAACGTGTAAATTGTGAAGACCAAATAAAAATATTAAAGAGAAAAAACACTCAAGAGCAATTTTTTTTTTTTTTTTTTAGTTAGTGGATAATACTCAGAAAGTTAGTGGTAAACTACGATCTAAGAGAGATTGAATTAGGAAAATGTAGGTATGTAATTACAACATGCAATGGCTTACCAAGAATAAATTCACAAACAAATTAACGAACAGCATAAATGCTATACACACAACACTATACAATGAATTATTAGTATGAAAGTATAATGAATGTTACTAAAGTAAGCAATTTACGAGGTAAACAATTAAATGAAAGTTCAAACTATCAAAAAATCAAAAACTAATTGGAGCTAATTTACACGTAAACCAACACACAAGAAACCAGTGATGCCAATGGTTTCTTGTGTGTTGGTTTCGATTGGAGTAAAGGTTTGAACCCTGCCACAAATATGGCTCAAGGTAAAACTGATGACCATTTTTATAGTGAGGTGGGTGTTGCAGCTAAATTTATTAAGGGGAATGCAACTGGCTATTTCACTAGAGCAATGTTTGTGAAAAAAGCGATTAAAAAGAGAATGAGACAGATAACGTTTCGACGATTAAACTATCACCTATCACTCTTAAAGAAAGTGCGTTTTGTGCCCTATAAAGTACGCGCAAATATGTTTGGGGAATATGCGGTTATACTCTAGGTTTGTACAGATGTAGGCTTAATAAATTGTAGCCAGATTAAAAGGGGTGAAAAATTTTGCCTTAAAAAACCTAAGCATTTCGTAGCTTCTCTGGTGACTAGAAATATGTTGTCATTCTGTAGAGCACTTACATGTTTTCGGTATCGGGATAATGAGTCTTGAGGACAAATTACAACATTGTGTTTTCGAAGCATTCAATTCTACTAGGTTCTTACCAACTGGACGGTAATTGGAAAAGGTCTCGTTTTTTGGGACGGGCTGGACAAATGCAGCTTTCCAACTACTCGAGAAGAGCCCATAAGACTAGGATAGATAGAAAAGCTCACGCAGTGGTTTTGCCAGCGTAGAAGAAAACAAATCTTCAGAATAACGCAAAAATTCACTACTGAAAAGCTTCTTTTTCCTCTGGGTAAAGTTACTGCACTCCTGAATTTCCTTCTGAGTCCTTTGTTGAATAAAACATTGGTTTGTAATTGAAAGGAAGTCCTGTCTGCTTTTCTCTATGGGAATTTATTACTGAAATGTGAGCATACATATTTTTTCTGTGTAAAAAATGGAATGCATTTGGAGAAGGAATAAAAACGAAATCATTATATGCATTTCTTATTGTATTTCAATAGAAAAACTTCTGAAAATAAGTATATCGGTAAGTATTATCCTCAGTAAAAGTAAAATTAAGTATTTATTACTCTTCTTTGACGCTTGGCAGAGTTTGGAGAGCACCTTATAGATTTATTATTCTCGTAATGGTTCTGTTCATTTGAAATCAAAGAAAAATAAAAATATTCAGCTTTATTATGAGTTTCACGTGAACAGAATTCCCCTTGAAAAAGATCCCATTTCACTTTTCCCTTATTATGAGTTTCGAGGGAAAAATCTTCCATGTTGGAAAAAATTCCAACAAACGTGAAAACGTTGAGGCAATTTATTTCATTTATTTTTGTGCAGCGAACAAGTGAACAAGAAAAGCGAGAAAATTGTATTGTGGAATTTTTCCGGGCGAACAAAAATGTTCCCGGCGAACAAAAATATTCTTGGCGAAAAGCTGTTCACGTTTCCAGTTCACCCATGATGTCTTTTGGCTTGTAAGAATATGGTGTATTTTTTTTTAAAAGGATGATGCACTTCCTATCCTTCGATGTATAGGTGTGGTGTTGCACTTTTGTCTCGGCCAGGTATAATTTGATGGCTTAATAATTGTTTTAGTTTTGTTGACGTTGACTACCGTGTAGTTGGGTTTCTTCGGAGTCATTTGGTAGTGGCTATACATCGCCGCAGTTGCCAAGTTGTAGCACACGATTGGTGGCTGTGCTTTACCTGTGTTGGTCAGCTTTTCGGTTGGTGCTGCCGAAGTTGATGGTTTTGCGGTAGGAGCTTTTCTCTTCGAGGCCACTTCAGTGAATCCACTCAAATCTTCGTATACTTCCTCAGTTACCATGGGAAGCTTCTGCCTTTTGCTGTGATCAGCTCTAGGCGCAAGGCTCCTTCGCCCGCTTCTCCTTTTATTTATTGGTGCTGCTGGGGTTGTTTGCGACATGCTGACGTCTTCTTCAGCATTGGTGTCATCGGCTTCCCGCGTGAATTGTTGGAGGATTACGTCAACATCGTAGTTCAACTTTACTGCAAAGTCGCAGGATACATCATTTTTCATATTTCCGTACAAGTTGCGCAGGTGCGTATTCTCCTCCTTCAAGAGCTGTTCCCTGGCGGCTTCAACTGTTTCTCGCTGACCCATCGGGATGGATAATAATAATAACTGCACTTGGGTTTTATTTTTTCACTAATCCGATGGTTAAACGGATTAACACTTGGGTTTTTTGCTTTCTTTTGCTACCTGTAAGTAGCAATTTTGGCAAGGGGTAAGGGGGTTTTTTTTTTTTTTTTTTTTTTGTCAGGAGTAAATCTTCAAAAGACACTTAGTAGTATTCGATACCAAGTAGTGTGGGATTCTTACCCACTAAAAACTCCTAATAATCAGAACCAATCTATAACGATCGACAACAGATTTTTCTTTCTCAATAATATTATCTCTTTAAGGGAAGCTTAAACTTTTAATGCTTCCCATGACTTTTAGGCCATTAGCTCGTGTGGCTTGGTTCTTCTTAATCTCCGAACATTGCCTCTCGTATTTAATACGGACTCCATTTCAGAGTTGATATGACTATGCAGTCGCTGATTGTGTGATACAGCATGTTTTCTTACAACTTCTGTAACCGTTTCTATTTGTAGGTCACGATGTAAATCGCTATTTCTTATATACCATGGTGCATTTACTATTCCACGAAGGACTTTGTTTTGGAACTTTTGGATGATTTCAGTATTTGTTTTCTTTGAACAGCCCCATAATTGGATTCCATAGGTCCAAACAGGTCTAAGTACTTGTTTATAAAGCATTATTTTATTTTCGACAGATAAGTCCGAATTTCTACCGAGTAACCAGTACATTTTTCTATATTTCAAGTTGAGCTCTTCCCTTTTCTTTTTGATATGCTCTTTCCATTTTAGCTTTGCATCCAAATTCATCCCAAGGTATTTGGCCGTATTGGCGTAGGGTACAGCTTGATTGTTGATGAATATTTGAACGTAGCTTAACTTTTTATTTGTAAAGTTTATATGTGCAGATTTAGCTTCATTGAGCTTGATACGCCATTTTTTGGTCCAATCACTAACGGTGTCGACGGCATTTTGCAATTTCTCAGCAGCCTTGACGACGCACTTACTGGATGCCAAAATTGCGGTATCATCCGCAAAAGTAGCCATAATGGTGTTGTTATCCACTGGAATATCCCTTGTATATAGCAAATACAGGGTAGGTCCTAGGACGCTTCCTTGTGGAACACCGGCTTGTATATTACATAGCTTTGAATATTCTTGATCATACCGTACTCTGAAGAGCCGGTTTGAGATATAAGATTTTAGTATTTCGTAGTACTGCCTGGGTAGGTCCCTTTGCAGTTTGTACGCTAGCCCCTCATGCCATACCTTGTCGAATGCTTGAGCAACATCTAAAAATATAGCCGAACATACTTGTTTTTCTTCTAATGCTTTTTCAACTGTATCCGTTATTCTATGAACTTGGTCTATCGTGGAATGTTTATTTCTAAATCCAAACTGATGATTTGGGATTAGATTTCTTTCTTCTATGACCTTGCTCAGTCTTTTCAGTAGCAATTTTTCAAAGACTTTTGCCATTATTGGTATAAGCGATATTGGTCTGTAAGACGTCACTTCTGTTGGTGGCTTACCTTGCTTTGGTATAACAATTACTTCAGCAATTTTCCAATGATGTGGGACATATTGGGTCTTTAGGCATGCATTTATTATGAATTGGAGTTTTATGAAGGCTTTTGATGGCATTTCTTTCATAACCTGAGCAGTTATTAGATCGTACCCAGGTGATTTTTTGTTCGATAGTTGATTTCGACACACACTTTTTATTTCTTTGAGTGTGACAATTGGTATGTCAACTTCATCGACTTTATCAATAAACTGTAAGCTGATTTCAGATGTATTTGCCGGGAATGGCTTAGAAACATTCGCAAGATGTTCTGCAAACAGGTTAGCTTTTTCTTTCGGATTTCCGATCCAATTCCCGTTTAGAGATTTAATTGGCGGGTTTTGTAACTGCGGTCTTTTCAGGCGCTTAGCTGCTTTCCAGAGCGAATAATCAGTTGAAGCATCAGTCGTTAAATTTTTCAGGAATCTACTTAATGAATCATTTTTGAATTCGTAGATTTGTTTTTTCAGTTCGTTGCTTAGCCGGTTAAACGCTGTTTTGTCGTCTGGAAATCTAGTATTTTGCCATTTTCTTCGAGCTCTTCTCTTCTCCAATATCAACTCTCTTATCTCGGCAGGGTATTTTGTTTCAGTTTGCTTCCTACTCGAGCAAGTTGGTGTACTTTCTTCTGCAGCTTGTTGAACATCGGCAATGAATTGTTCTACTTCAAGGTCGATTTGCTCTTTTGTTTCCATAGGGGATCTGAGATTTATATAGCTTTCAAGCTTTTCTCTGAATTTACTCCAGTTTGTTTTATTGTTTACTAGCTTAGGATTACTTTTTTCCATTATCTCCGATTCATTAAGTGATAAAATCACCGGTGTATGATCTGATGATAAGTCATAATTACCTTCGACTCTTATATGGTTTCGTTTGATACCTTTAACTATGAAAAAGTCAACAATAGTTCCGACGCTGCGAACTATTATGCTGCGAAATTGGCACCAAAGTTTGTTGGGCCTTTTCGTATCAGCAAGCGCTTGTCACCTTGGACATACTTGCTTAAAGATGATAAAGGGAAAGATCGCGGAACGTGGCATGTTAAAGATCTCAAGCCGTTTGTCGATGAGATCAGTGACAGCAGAAGTCCCTAACTTTGAATAAGTTTTTTGTTTTTTTTTAATTTTAATTCTTTACATAATTTACAGCGGTCGTTACATCTTTCCCTTTAATTTTATTTACCTTTTTTTTCTCTCTTTACTTAAACTTTACTTTTAATTGTTTTCTTTAGCTCATTTTATGTTTTTTATTATTTATTTCAATTCTTTATACTTCACATCTTCTTCAGTTTTTATTTTTACTTTTTATCTAATTTTCTTCAATTCGGGTTACTACTTTGTCTTGATGGAACTTATACTTGTGTTGTTTACCCTTCCATTTGTTTCCTCTTTTTCCTGTGTGTGTGGTAGGACTTTAGGAAATGGTTTACGTTTCTTGTGAAAAGTAAACACATTTCCTGGGAGGTAAGGGTGGGATTTGTTGCGGTAAAATTTACCGCAACAAAAACCATCTTACGATAGTTTGTCTCAAAACCCTTTCTCTTAATTTTGGTCGCAGCTGCATGGTTCTGGGTGAGTTGAGGGCAGCCATGGTCCCATCAACCAGTGGCGTACTCACAGAGAACCCTGCAAAAGCAACCAACCATTTTCGAACAGAACGGGCGGTTCTGCAAAACTCTCTACCCATCCTAGTCACTTCCCAATTCCTTTTTACCTACCCCATCTTTCCACCTGGATTATCATCAATCGTGTCGAGCCAGCAGGTTGGCTGGAGACTCGCACGCAACTCTGTGTATGAATATGGGCTAATGACAGAAGGGGTCTGTCCAAATGATTAAAAACACAAACCAACACTAACCATATCATACTACATCACATGCACAAACCACACGAAGAACCAATTATTTCACGAGACGCACCATATTAATCATCACATACACAAACCCATATTCATACACAAGTAGTAATCACACATACACGCATACCTACACTGAGGCAAACAAACCATTCATCCAACACAAATCATCCATCACACACATACAACTACATACACACAAAATAGTCATCATTCACATACAATCACACTGATACATAAATCGATCAACATCAAATCATCAATGGCAAAGTACCCAACGAAAACACTTTTCTATGGCCGAGTGCCCGACTTTTAACTTTAAATTTAAATTTTAATAATCGCCACTTAAATCTCTTTTACAAGGAAAACACGGTATCAGCCGGTCTTCCCCTTCTAAACAAATCTGAACAAAAGTCCACCAGACATAGATTTTCAAAATTCGCGTTTCTTTTTACTCCTTCTACTCAAAACATTTTACTACGGCATTTAACTTGAAACTTGTTGGCAGACCCGTTCTGCACCTAATCTTTTAAACCTCCGATGTAACTTCACTTTTTAGTTGCACAGAATGGTGCATATTATCGTTTTATCGTTTTCGCTACAAAAGGGTACTGAACTCTTCCGTCAGCTGTAAGCCGACCAAAATTTCCCAAGATCGTGGAAATTTGGTGGCTAAGGGGAATATTGAGAGACAGTAGGGTATTCCAAATAAAACGGTAGTCCTCTCACGCAAACGCTGATTGGTGCTAATTATCCGTAATGGAACCCACTGTGGCTGAATGAACGGCCAAGAAAAACGACGATCATGAAGAAGCTTGATGAGAGAGTTGGGGAAGTCACTTCATTGTTGGCTAAGAAAACAGGAGGTTGTAGAAAAAGCGATAAAAGATATAGAGAGATATTTTTACGAACGGCCATATTGGTTTAAATTTTGTTGAGAAATTGTTTCCACGATTGAAATTACAAGTGGTGTAATTTCGTGACATTGCAGAATTTTGCTCAAATTTCGAGTGTGGATAAAAGGTTTTGCTGGCAGAACGGGCCAGACAACAGGGAATTCTCCCACGAGAGGATTTGAGAAACTGCGATTTTGAGGTGTCAGAAAAGGACACAGAAGCGGAGGGAGTAAGAAGAAACAAAACTTTCAAAATAAAAGATAAGTAGAATCGTTCATTTTTAATATCTCTATAAAGTACATTATAATAATCTGGTTGGCTTTTGTGCCGCAAAATTCCCGATTTTATTGAGGGACTCGTGACCCTTTTGTCATTGCCATTTTTCGGCACTTCCAAGACCGTGCGATAACGGGTTTTCCTTACGTCTAACTTTTCTTTTGGCAAAGAATACTGTTTGCTTCTTTTCTTTCTATTACTTAAACTATCATACAATTTTATAATAATCTGTTTATGAAAAGATTTGGGTTTTTAATCCTAAATCCTTAAGGTTTTCCCAACCACTAAATACACTTTTAAATACTGTCAAAACTGTCTTTGGTATTTTCCACCCTATTCGTTTAATCTTATTCTTGGTCGTATTTTTCCTTCCTTTCTTTTTTTTTAACAATTTTCAGCAAAGGTTTGAAAATTCCTTTTCAACAAAAATTTTCTGGCGCCCATTTTTATTTTTGTTAGTCACCGTACTAACAAAAATTTTATTAACATCCACCCACCTACTTAATACATCGAATAAAAATTTTCATCTCATTAATCATCTAATTAATAAAAATTTCCTTCGAACACACCCCCAGCTGAGCAGCCGTGGACCCAGCATAATTGTTGCTGGACGCACTTTTCATTCTTCCCAGCGAACGAACACACCTTTCCAATTTCCATCAAACGATAAACGTCATTCAATCGAAAATTTTCCCCGCGTGCATTTCGACTGTGCAATTGCTTTTCTTGTTTTAATTGGTTGGAATCGGAAATTCCATTTATTTTAGTCCGCGGTTTACAAGTCCGTACTCAACCTAAATTAGTAAATTAACGTAAAAAGAAAAGAAATAGAATAAGAAAAAGATCCCTGTGCTGTGGAAAGAATAAGTGCAACAAGTGGCGCCCAACGTGGGGCTCGTGGAAATTGTTTTTTTTTTCCTTACTATTTGGAAATTCTCTGTGTGAAATTGTGTTGTATCGTTTGGTTTGAGTTGTGATTGTGTTTTTGTGCATATTTTTTGGAACAAATAGTAATCTTTTTTAATTTCATCTAGGTTGTTGGTGGAAAATTTATATTTGCATTGTGACATTGAATCACACATACCTACAGTTTTTTGGTAACAGAGGAAAGGAGAGAAAAATTTTTTTGTGCGGCTGGAAAAGTGTCAAGTATACTAAACTGTATACTTTTTCAAGTAAGGTTTCCTTTGCATTTCATTTTATATTATATTGATTTTTATTTGATTGGTTTGATATCATATTAAAGTTTATTTCTTGATATTTTGTTGAAACATACATAATTATACGCATATATATATATTTTTTTTTTTTGTTTTTGTCCATATACATTCATACATACCCATTTAAAATCATAATCGTTTGCATCACTTTTTTTTGTGTTGACAAGGTCTGTTCGAGTAGTTTTTTTTTAATTTCATCTTCGTGCAAAAGTGCAAGTGAGTGCCTTTTTGACTTTGGAGTCGGGGTTGTTTTGTTTAGTTGAAATATAAGTGGTAGGAAGGAAAAATTATTGGTTTGTGCCATTGCGAATCTGAAGTGTGTAGTAAAAGTGTTAGTATAAATCATAGGGCTTCCTAGATTACGAACATTAATTTAATTAGAGTTTTGGAAATTGATTGATTGATTTGAGTTAAGATACAACTATAAGTGTTTATGCAAAAAGTTTGCGAGTCGGAATCAGTTTAAGATCGAAAGTTTTGAGAAAAGTTTTTTTTAGTGATTTGAGATTTAGCGACTTGATTGACTTGAGTGAAAATAAGTTTTTGTTTTTAATCATTGTTTTGAGAATTAGAATAGTTTGAACGTTTTTCAGTGGTTTGAGTAAAAACAAGGTGTTGTTTTTCAATCATTGGGTTGTGAATTAGTTTGAATAGGCTGAGTGGTTTACACAGTGATTTTACTGACTTGAAGGAAATAAGGTGTTTTTCAATCGTGGTTTGGCAAATTAGTTTGAATAGGTTGTTGTATACACAACGACTTTATTGACTGAGTGCAAATAAGGGTTTGTTTTCAATCGTTTTGTCAGAATTAGGTAGAATAGTTTGAACGTTTTTCAGTGGTTTGAGTGAAAATAAGGTGTGTTTTTCAATCGTGGTTTTTCAAATTAGTTTGAATAGTTTGAGTGTTTTACACTTTATTGGCTGAGTGAAAACAAAGGTTTGATTTCCATAGTTGTGTTTTGGATTAGTTTGAACAGTTTTGGAAAATGAACATTGGACGATTAGCAGTGGACGAACTGGCATATGAGATGCAGATTCGTGGTTTGAAAGTGGATACAGTGGAAGTGATGAGGAAAGCCCTCAGATCTTCAAGAGTGTTAGAGTCTCGGGGGACATTGGAAAACTCGAAGAGTTATCCGTTCAGTTTTCAAGAGGATAAAGATGCGGTGATAGCTAAGATGGAAGAGATTAGGGTTCTTTTGGAAGATCCTCCGAAAGATCCGAAATCTTCAGAATGTGTCAAAATAATTACAAAGATTGAGTGGGCATTAGGCCGTATTGGTAGGGCAGTGTGTGAGGATGAGAAGCATGAAGAAGAACAGAGTGAACTAAAGAATGAGTTGTTGATTTTGTTAGGTGTGCTTATGGGTGATAGTGGAGATAGCGACTTGGAGGATGAAATTCCAAAGAAGGTCGTAGCATCAGGAGTCGCAAGTGGCCGCTCGGTGAGCATAAGTCCATCACGAGGTAATGCAACGAATGCTAATGTAGGAAGACTTTGTGAGGTAGCAAGTGGTAGCGAAACAGGTCGTGTGAATGAAGTAACGAATGGTGGCAGGTGTAATGTGTTGACGAATGAGAGGTTGTCGTGTGGTCGTGTGAGCGAGGAAACTCGACGTGAGAGCGAAAGTGAGGCCCGTATTAGAGAACTCGAAAGAGAAATTGAACTAATACGATTGTTGAGAGAGAGTGATAGGGAATCTAGATTGAACAGGGAAAGTGGAGGAGTGAACAGGGAACAATCAGGGAATTTAGTTGGAGATGAGGTTGTTGCAAGGTTACCAGTGGAGAATGTAGATCGTAGGGTGATTTTTAGAGAGAAGGAACGTGTGGGGAAATGGGGAGTGAAATTTACTGGTGAGTCGGATGGTTCATCAGTGAATTCATTCCTAGAACGTGTTGAGGAACTGCGTGTAGCGAATGATGTGTCGGAGTCACATTTATTCAAATCTGCGACTGAATTGTTGTGTGGAAAAGCCCTCTTATGGTATAGGACTGTAAGGAGTGAGCTAAAGAACTGGCAAGAACTGGTTGAAGAAATTAAGGCGGAGTTCCTTCCTGCGAACTATGATGATCTCCTCTTGGAGGAGATTAATCATAGATCCCAAGGGAAGGACGAAACCTTCGGCGCATACCTCGCCGTTATGAGAACTCTTTTTAGGCGGTTATCAGAACCTTTGACTGAGGGAAGAAAACTTACTATTTTGAAGAAAAACGTCGACCCCTTTTATCAACAACAAATTGCCTTTGCGAAACCAACGTCTGTTAAGGAGCTAGCTGTTTTAGGAAGAGAGTTAGATACGCTTAGGACAAATATGGAGAATTTCACCCCCCCTTCTAGGTCGAAAAATCTTCTTGAACCGGAGTGTGGATATCGGCCAAGCAGTTCAAGTCAACATCGTGTTGCGGTGGTTGAACCAGCTCCCGATAAACCACCACCTAGGGTTGTTAGGTGTTTTAATTGCAATCAGGAAGGTCACTTTGCTTCTGCTTGTTCCGCTTCTAGGAAATGTTTTGGATGTGGTGCTTCTGGTGTGTCAAGGCGTGATTGTAGGCGTTGTGCGGGAAATGGTCAACGAGCTCTCGGGTCAGCAGGCCGAGTAGCTCGTCGAAATTAGATAGGTCGCCTGCTGGCGACCAGTTGGCGGACATTCAGTTAGGTTTTACTCTTGCGGCAAGTGATAGGGACATAAGGCCATATTTAGGAGTTTTAATTTATGGAATTAGGTTTTTAGGCTTATTAGATTCAGGTGCCTCCCGAACCATAGTTGGTGGTGAGGGTTGGAAAATTTTGCAGGATTTAGGGCTAAGTGTAGGGAACTCAGATATTAAATCAGTAGCGTTAGCAGATGGGAAGGGTGTAGGAGTTTTAGGTTCTCTGCCTCTCCCGATGGTAGTTGAGGGTAGGTCCATTTTGTTGGATTGTTTGGTTATTCCAAACCTTCCACAACTTTTGATTTTGGGTGCGGATTTTTGGGCACTTGCGGGTATAGTCCCGGATTTAAGATCAGGAGTTTGGAGTTTTTCCGAAGAGCAGAGACTAGCTGCGATATCGGATATAGGTAGTATTAGGGAAAAGTCTGAGTTGAGTGCGGATGAGAGTAGAAAGTTAGAGTCTGTAGTCGAAGACATGTTTAGTAGTATGAGTGAGGGATTAGGATGTACAAATCTCGTAGAGCATAGGATTAGGACGTCCGCAGAACCGATAAAACAGAGGTATTATCCGGTATCGCCGGCGATACAACAACACATAGATAAGGAATTAAAGGAAATGTTGGAGGCAGGGGTTATCGAGAAATCGAAAAGCCCTTGGGCTTCCCCAATATTACTAGTGAAGAAGAAAGACGGTTCTTATCGGTTCTGCGTAGACTATAGGAAGTTAAATGAGGTTACTGATAGGGATGCTTACCCTCTCCCGTTCATTTCAGCCATTTTGGACAAGCTCCGAAATGCTAGGTTTTTGTCTTCCTTAGACATTAAGTCTGCCTATTGGCAGATACCAATGGAGGAAGAATCAAGGAAGTATACGGCCTTTACCGTACCGGGTCGAGGACTATTTCAATTTTTGAGGATGCCTTTTGGGCTACACAACTCCCCGGCGACATGGCAGAGGTTCATTGACGACGTTCTGGGTCCCGACTTGGAACCGTTCGTCTTCGTATACTTGGATGACATCATCATCGTCACCGATTCTTTCGAGAAACACCTCGAAATTTTACAGGAAGTTTTTAAACGGTTGAGGGAAGCAGGATTAAAAGTAGGTAGGGAAAAGTGTAATTTTTGTAGGCCTTCCTTAAAGTTTCTGGGATATGTGGTAGACAGGAACGGGCTTCACGTCGATCCTGAAAAGGTCGAAAGTATGGTGAAGATTCCTCCACCCAAGAACGTAAAGGAAGTTAGGAGTTTTGTAGGGACAATTTCATGGTATAGGAGATTTGTACAAAATTTTGCAGGTTTAGTTAGGCCCCTTACTGACTTGTTGAAAAAGAATAAAAAGTTTGTGTGGTCGAATGAGTGTGATGAATGTTTTAGGAAGGCGAAAGAATGTTTGGTTACGGCACCGATTCTGACCTGTCCAGATTTTTCTCGACCATTTGTCGTTCAGACTGATGCGTCGGATTATGGAATCGGGGCTGTACTTTCGCAAAGTTTTGATGAGGGTGAAAAGGCTATATGTTATATTAGCCGATCACTAAACAGAAGCGAGAAGAATTACTCAACTACGGAGAAGGAGTGTTTGGCAGTGATGTGGGCCATTGAGAAGTTGAGGCCGTATTTGGAAGGTGTCCAATTTACGGTCATAACTGATCACTATTCCTTAGTGTGGTTGAGTAATCTCAAGGATCCTCAAGGGAGATTAGCGCGTTGGGCCATTCGGCTACAACAATTCGATTTCAAAATTATCCACCGAAAGGGAAAAGAGCATGTAGTTCCTGACATGTTGTCGCGAGGAGTGCCGGAGTTAGCTGGTATCTCAGAAGCGGATTCTGACCCTTGGATAATCAAAATGAAATCGGCTGTTGAGAAGGATCCATTGTTATATCCATCGTGGAGAGTTGAGAATGGTAGGCTTTTTAAACATGTAAGAGCGAGTCATGTTTTGGTTAATGAAAGTGGAGATGAGTGGAAATTAGTGATAGGGAAAAAAGATAGGTTAGGGATTTTAGAAAAATGTCATGATAGTCCATTAGCAGGACACATGGGCATACGAAAAACTTTTGCTAGGGTAGTTGAGAAATACTATTGGCCTAAAATGAGAGGAGATATAACTAGATATGTTAGGAATTGTAGGACTTGCCAACAAGTGAAACCGATGAATGAGAAACCAGCTGGTTTGATGACAGAAAGGGAAGGTACTTCCAAACCATGGGAAATGATCTGCGTGGACCTGGTGGGTCCGCTTCCAAAATCATCGAGGGGTTTTATCCACATTCTGACTGTGGTCGACTATTTCACCAAATTCCCTTTGTTGTTTCCCCTTCGGTCTGCAACTGCAAAGTCGGTATGTAAAGAGCTTGAAGAGAATGTGTTTCTGTTGTTTGGTGTTCCGAAATGGATTGTGTGTGATAACGGCCCCCAATTTCGCAGTAAAGAACTGCAGTCCCTGTGTGCAGGATACGCGTCGAATCTGAGGTATACTGCACACTACCATCCCCAAGCTAACCCTGCGGAACGAATCAACCAAATAATTAAGACTACGTTGAGAGCGTATGTCTCTGAAAATCATCGGAGTTGGGATACGCAGCTGGCAAAGGTGGCCTGTGCGATCCGAACATCACAACATGAAGTATTAGGTTTTTCCCCTTACTTCGCAAACTTTGGTAGAAACATGGCCACTAGTGGTCGTGATTTCGAATCGAGAGTTGATGGTGAAGAGAGTCACCAATCCCAAGAAGAGATAGGAGCTTCGTTCAAGAAGCTCAGAGATGATATAGCAAAGAAGCTAGGGGCAGCGACTAAGAAGTCGGCCCAGATCTACAATCTACGCCGGAGAGACACGCAGTATCAACCTGGCGATCTCGTGTGGCGTAGAAACTTTGTACTCTCCGACGCTGCGAACTATTATGCTGCGAAATTGGCACCAAAGTTTGTTGGGCCTTTTCGTATCAGCAAGCGCTTGTCACCTTGGACATACTTGCTTAAAGATGATAAAGGGAAAGATCGCGGAACGTGGCATGTTAAAGATCTCAAGCCGTTTGTCGATGAGATCAGTGACAGCAGAAGTCCCTAACTTTGAATAAGTTTTTTGTTTTTTTTTAATTTTAATTCTTTACATAATTTACAGCGGTCGTTACATCTTTCCCTTTAATTTTATTTACCTTTTTTTTCTCTCTTTACTTAAACTTTACTTTTAATTGTTTTCTTTAGCTCATTTTATGTTTTTTATTATTTATTTCAATTCTTTATACTTCACATCTTCTTCAGTTTTTATTTTTACTTTTTATCTAATTTTCTTCAATTCGGGTTACTACTTTGTCTTGATGGAACTTATACTTGTGTTGTTTACCCTTCCATTTGTTTCCTCTTTTTCCTGTGTGTGTGGTAGGACTTTAGGAAATGGTTTACGTTTCTTGTGAAAAGTAAACACATTTCCTGGGAGGTAAGGGTGGGATTTGTTGCGGTAAAATTTACCGCAACAAAAACCATCTTACGATAGTTTGTCTCAAAACCCTTTCTCTTAATTTTGGTCGCAGCTGCATGGTTCTGGGTGAGTTGAGGGCAGCCATGGTCCCATCAACCAGTGGCGTACTCACAGAGAACCCTGCAAAAGCAACCAACCATTTTCGAACAGAACGGGCGGTTCTGCAAAACTCTCTACCCATCCTAGTCACTTCCCAATTCCTTTTTACCTACCCCATCTTTCCACCTGGATTATCATCAATCGTGTCGAGCCAGCAGGTTGGCTGGAGACTCGCACGCAACTCTGTGTATGAATATGGGCTAATGACAGAAGGGGTCTGTCCAAATGATTAAAAACACAAACCAACACTAACCATATCATACTACATCACATGCACAAACCACACGAAGAACCAATTATTTCACGAGACGCACCATATTAATCATCACATACACAAACCCATATTCATACACAAATAGTAATCACACATACACGCATACCTACACTGAGGCAAACAAACCATTCATCCAACACAAATCATCCATCACACACATACAACTACATACACACAAAATAGTCATCATTCACATACAATCACACTGATACATAAATCGATCAACATCAAATCATCAATGGCAAAGTACCCAACGAAAACACTTTTCTATGGCCGAGTGCCCGACTTTTAACTTTAAATTTAAATTTTAATAATCGCCACTTAAATCTCTTTTACAAGGAAAACACGGTATCAGCCGGTCTTCCCCTTCTAAACAAATCTGAACAAAAGTCCACCAGACATAGATTTTCAAAATTCGCGTTTCTTTTTACTCCTTCTACTCAAAACATTTTACTACGGCATTTAACTTGAAACTTGTTGGCAGACCCGTTCTGCACCTAATCTTTTAAACCTCCGATGTAACTTCACTTTTTAGTTGCACAGAATGGTGCATATTATCGTTTTATCGTTTTCGCTACAAAAGGGTACTGAACTCTTCCGTCAGCTGTAAGCCGACCAAAATTTCCCAAGATCGTGGAAATTTGGTGGCTAAGGGGAATATTGAGAGACAGTAGGGTATTCCAAATAAAACGGTAGTCCTCTCACGCAAACGCTGATTGGTGCTAATTATCCGTAATGGAACCCACTGTGGCTGAATGAACGGCCAAGAAAAACGACGATCATGAAGAAGCTTGATGAGAGAGTTGGGGAAGTCACTTCATTGTTGGCTAAGAAAACAGGAGGTTGTAGAAAAAGCGATAAAAGATATAGAGAGATATTTTTACGAACGGCCATATTGGTTTAAATTTTGTTGAGAAATTGTTTCCACGATTGAAATTACAAGTGGTGTAATTTCGTGACATTGCAGAATTTTGCTCAAATTTCGAGTGTGGATAAAAGGTTTTGCTGGCAGAACGGGCCAGACAACAGGGAATTCTCCCACGAGAGGATTTGAGAAACTGCGATTTTGAGGTGTCAGAAAAGGACACAGAAGCGGAGGGAGTAAGAAGAAACAAAACTTTCAAAATAAAAGATAAGTAGAATCGTTCATTTTTAATATCTCTATAAAGTACATTATAATAATCTGGTTGGCTTTTGTGCCGCAAAATTCCCGATTTTATTGAGGGACTCGTGACCCTTTTGTCATTGCCATTTTTCGGCACTTCCAAGACCGTGCGATAACGGGTTTTCCTTACGTCTAACTTTTCTTTTGGCAAAGAATACTGTTTGCTTCTTTTCTTTCTATTACTTAAACTATCATACAATTTTATAATAATCTGTTTATGAAAAGATTTGGGTTTTTAATCCTAAATCCTTAAGGTTTTCCCAACCACTAAATACACTTTTAAATACTGTCAAAACTGTCTTTGGTATTTTCCACCCTATTCGTTTAATCTTATTCTTGGTCGTATTTTTCCTTCCTTTCTTTTTTTTTAACAATTTTCAGCAAAGGTTTGAAAATTCCTTTTCAACAAAAATTTTCTGGCGCCCATTTTTATTTTTGTTAGTCACCGTACTAACAAAAATTTTATTAACATCCACCCACCTACTTAATACATCGAATAAAAATTTTCATCTCATTAATCATCTAATTAATAAAAATTTCCTTCGAACACACCCCCAGCTGAGCAGCCGTGGACCCAGCATAATTGTTGCTGGACGCACTTTTCATTCTTCCCAGCGAACGAACACACCTTTCCAATTTCCATCAAACGATAAACGTCATTCAATCGAAAATTTTCCCCGCGTGCATTTCGACTGTGCAATTGCTTTTCTTGTTTTAATTGGTTGGAATCGGAAATTCCATTTATTTTAGTCCGCGGTTTACAAGTCCGTACTCAACCTAAATTAGTAAATTAACGTAAAAAGAAAAGAAATAGAATAAGAAAAAGATCCCTGTGCTGTGGAAAGAATAAGTGCAACAAGTGGCGCCCAACGTGGGGCTCGTGGAAATTGTTTTTTTTTTCCTTACTATTTGGAAATTCTCTGTGTGAAATTGTGTTGTATCGTTTGGTTTGAGTTGTGATTGTGTTTTTGTGCATATTTTTTGGAACAAATAGTAATCTTTTTTAATTTCATCTAGGTTGTTGGTGGAAAATTTATATTTGCATTGTGACATTGAATCACACATACCTACAGTTTTTTGGTAACAGAGGAAAGGAGAGAAAAATTTTTTTGTGCGGCTGGAAAAGTGTCAAGTATACTAAACTGTATACTTTTTCAAGTAAGGTTTCCTTTGCATTTCATTTTATATTATATTGATTTTTATTTGATTGGTTTGATATCATATTAAAGTTTATTTCTTGATATTTTGTTGAAACATACATAATTATACGCATATATATATATTTTTTTTTTTTGTTTTTGTCCATATACATTCATACATACCCATTTAAAATCATAATCGTTTGCATCACTTTTTTTTGTGTTGACAAGGTCTGTTCGAGTAGTTTTTTTTTAATTTCATCTTCGTGCAAAAGTGCAAGTGAGTGCCTTTTTGACTTTGGAGTCGGGGTTGTTTTGTTTAGTTGAAATATAAGTGGTAGGAAGGAAAAATTATTGGTTTGTGCCATTGCGAATCTGAAGTGTGTAGTAAAAGTGTTAGTATAAATCATAGGGCTTCCTAGATTACGAACATTAATTTAATTAGAGTTTTGGAAATTGATTGATTGATTTGAGTTAAGATACAACTATAAGTGTTTATGCAAAAAGTTTGCGAGTCGGAATCAGTTTAAGATCGAAAGTTTTGAGAAAAGTTTTTTTTAGTGATTTGAGATTTAGCGACTTGATTGACTTGAGTGAAAATAAGTTTTTGTTTTTAATCATTGTTTTGAGAATTAGAATAGTTTGAACGTTTTTCAGTGGTTTGAGTAAAAACAAGGTGTTGTTTTTCAATCATTGGGTTGTGAATTAGTTTGAATAGGCTGAGTGGTTTACACAGTGATTTTACTGACTTGAAGGAAATAAGGTGTTTTTCAATCGTGGTTTGGCAAATTAGTTTGAATAGGTTGTTGTATACACAACGACTTTATTGACTGAGTGCAAATAAGGGTTTGTTTTCAATCGTTTTGTCAGAATTAGGTAGAATAGTTTGAACGTTTTTCAGTGGTTTGAGTGAAAATAAGGTGTGTTTTTCAATCGTGGTTTTTCAAATTAGTTTGAATAGTTTGAGTGTTTTACACTTTATTGGCTGAGTGAAAACAAAGGTTTGATTTCCATAGTTGTGTTTTGGATTAGTTTGAACAGTTTTGGAAAATGAACATTGGACGATTAGCAGTGGACGAACTGGCATATGAGATGCAGATTCGTGGTTTGAAAGTGGATACAGTGGAAGTGATGAGGAAAGCCCTCAGATCTTCAAGAGTGTTAGAGTCTCGGGGGACATTGGAAAACTCGAAGAGTTATCCGTTCAGTTTTCAAGAGGATAAAGATGCGGTGATAGCTAAGATGGAAGAGATTAGGGTTCTTTTGGAAGATCCTCCGAAAGATCCGAAATCTTCAGAATGTGTCAAAATAATTACAAAGATTGAGTGGGCATTAGGCCGTATTGGTAGGGCAGTGTGTGAGGATGAGAAGCATGAAGAAGAACAGAGTGAACTAAAGAATGAGTTGTTGATTTTGTTAGGTGTGCTTATGGGTGATAGTGGAGATAGCGACTTGGAGGATGAAATTCCAAAGAAGGTCGTAGCATCAGGAGTCGCAAGTGGCCGCTCGGTGAGCATAAGTCCATCACGAGGTAATGCAACGAATGCTAATGTAGGAAGACTTTGTGAGGTAGCAAGTGGTAGCGAAACAGGTCGTGTGAATGAAGTAACGAATGGTGGCAGGTGTAATGTGTTGACGAATGAGAGGTTGTCGTGTGGTCGTGTGAGCGAGGAAACTCGACGTGAGAGCGAAAGTGAGGCCCGTATTAGAGAACTCGAAAGAGAAATTGAACTAATACGATTGTTGAGAGAGAGTGATAGGGAATCTAGATTGAACAGGGAAAGTGGAGGAGTGAACAGGGAACAATCAGGGAATTTAGTTGGAGATGAGGTTGTTGCAAGGTTACCAGTGGAGAATGTAGATCGTAGGGTGATTTTTAGAGAGAAGGAACGTGTGGGGAAATGGGGAGTGAAATTTACTGGTGAGTCGGATGGTTCATCAGTGAATTCATTCCTAGAACGTGTTGAGGAACTGCGTGTAGCGAATGATGTGTCGGAGTCACATTTATTCAAATCTGCGACTGAATTGTTGTGTGGAAAAGCCCTCTTATGGTATAGGACTGTAAGGAGTGAGCTAAAGAACTGGCAAGAACTGGTTGAAGAAATTAAGGCGGAGTTCCTTCCTGCGAACTATGATGATCTCCTCTTGGAGGAGATTAATCATAGATCCCAAGGGAAGGACGAAACCTTCGGCGCATACCTCGCCGTTATGAGAACTCTTTTTAGGCGGTTATCAGAACCTTTGACTGAGGGAAGAAAACTTACTATTTTGAAGAAAAACGTCGACCCCTTTTATCAACAACAAATTGCCTTTGCGAAACCAACGTCTGTTAAGGAGCTAGCTGTTTTAGGAAGAGAGTTAGATACGCTTAGGACAAATATGGAGAATTTCACCCCCCCTTCTAGGTCGAAAAATCTTCTTGAACCGGAGTGTGGATATCGGCCAAGCAGTTCAAGTCAACATCGTGTTGCGGTGGTTGAACCAGCTCCCGATAAACCACCACCTAGGGTTGTTAGGTGTTTTAATTGCAATCAGGAAGGTCACTTTGCTTCTGCTTGTTCCGCTTCTAGGAAATGTTTTGGATGTGGTGCTTCTGGTGTGTCAAGGCGTGATTGTAGGCGTTGTGCGGGAAATGGTCAACGAGCTCTCGGGTCAGCAGGCCGAGTAGCTCGTCGAAATTAGATAGGTCGCCTGCTGGCGACCAGTTGGCGGACATTCAGTTAGGTTTTACTCTTGCGGCAAGTGATAGGGACATAAGGCCATATTTAGGAGTTTTAATTTATGGAATTAGGTTTTTAGGCTTATTAGATTCAGGTGCCTCCCGAACCATAGTTGGTGGTGAGGGTTGGAAAATTTTGCAGGATTTAGGGCTAAGTGTAGGGAACTCAGATATTAAATCAGTAGCGTTAGCAGATGGGAAGGGTGTAGGAGTTTTAGGTTCTCTGCCTCTCCCGATGGTAGTTGAGGGTAGGTCCATTTTGTTGGATTGTTTGGTTATTCCAAACCTTCCACAACTTTTGATTTTGGGTGCGGATTTTTGGGCACTTGCGGGTATAGTCCCGGATTTAAGATCAGGAGTTTGGAGTTTTTCCGAAGAGCAGAGACTAGCTGCGATATCGGATATAGGTAGTATTAGGGAAAAGTCTGAGTTGAGTGCGGATGAGAGTAGAAAGTTAGAGTCTGTAGTCGAAGACATGTTTAGTAGTATGAGTGAGGGATTAGGATGTACAAATCTCGTAGAGCATAGGATTAGGACGTCCGCAGAACCGATAAAACAGAGGTATTATCCGGTATCGCCGGCGATACAACAACACATAGATAAGGAATTAAAGGAAATGTTGGAGGCAGGGGTTATCGAGAAATCGAAAAGCCCTTGGGCTTCCCCAATATTACTAGTGAAGAAGAAAGACGGTTCTTATCGGTTCTGCGTAGACTATAGGAAGTTAAATGAGGTTACTGATAGGGATGCTTACCCTCTCCCGTTCATTTCAGCCATTTTGGACAAGCTCCGAAATGCTAGGTTTTTGTCTTCCTTAGACATTAAGTCTGCCTATTGGCAGATACCAATGGAGGAAGAATCAAGGAAGTATACGGCCTTTACCGTACCGGGTCGAGGACTATTTCAATTTTTGAGGATGCCTTTTGGGCTACACAACTCCCCGGCGACATGGCAGAGGTTCATTGACGACGTTCTGGGTCCCGACTTGGAACCGTTCGTCTTCGTATACTTGGATGACATCATCATCGTCACCGATTCTTTCGAGAAACACCTCGAAATTTTACAGGAAGTTTTTAAACGGTTGAGGGAAGCAGGATTAAAAGTAGGTAGGGAAAAGTGTAATTTTTGTAGGCCTTCCTTAAAGTTTCTGGGATATGTGGTAGACAGGAACGGGCTTCACGTCGATCCTGAAAAGGTCGAAAGTATGGTGAAGATTCCTCCACCCAAGAACGTAAAGGAAGTTAGGAGTTTTGTAGGGACAATTTCATGGTATAGGAGATTTGTACAAAATTTTGCAGGTTTAGTTAGGCCCCTTACTGACTTGTTGAAAAAGAATAAAAAGTTTGTGTGGTCGAATGAGTGTGATGAATGTTTTAGGAAGGCGAAAGAATGTTTGGTTACGGCACCGATTCTGACCTGTCCAGATTTTTCTCGACCATTTGTCGTTCAGACTGATGCGTCGGATTATGGAATCGGGGCTGTACTTTCGCAAAGTTTTGATGAGGGTGAAAAGGCTATATGTTATATTAGCCGATCACTAAACAGAAGCGAGAAGAATTACTCAACTACGGAGAAGGAGTGTTTGGCAGTGATGTGGGCCATTGAGAAGTTGAGGCCGTATTTGGAAGGTGTCCAATTTACGGTCATAACTGATCACTATTCCTTAGTGTGGTTGAGTAATCTCAAGGATCCTCAAGGGAGATTAGCGCGTTGGGCCATTCGGCTACAACAATTCGATTTCAAAATTATCCACCGAAAGGGAAAAGAGCATGTAGTTCCTGACATGTTGTCGCGAGGAGTGCCGGAGTTAGCTGGTATCTCAGAAGCGGATTCTGACCCTTGGATAATCAAAATGAAATCGGCTGTTGAGAAGGATCCATTGTTATATCCATCGTGGAGAGTTGAGAATGGTAGGCTTTTTAAACATGTAAGAGCGAGTCATGTTTTGGTTAATGAAAGTGGAGATGAGTGGAAATTAGTGATAGGGAAAAAAGATAGGTTAGGGATTTTAGAAAAATGTCATGATAGTCCATTAGCAGGACACATGGGCATACGAAAAACTTTTGCTAGGGTAGTTGAGAAATACTATTGGCCTAAAATGAGAGGAGATATAACTAGATATGTTAGGAATTGTAGGACTTGCCAACAAGTGAAACCGATGAATGAGAAACCAGCTGGTTTGATGACAGAAAGGGAAGGTACTTCCAAACCATGGGAAATGATCTGCGTGGACCTGGTGGGTCCGCTTCCAAAATCATCGAGGGGTTTTATCCACATTCTGACTGTGGTCGACTATTTCACCAAATTCCCTTTGTTGTTTCCCCTTCGGTCTGCAACTGCAAAGTCGGTATGTAAAGAGCTTGAAGAGAATGTGTTTCTGTTGTTTGGTGTTCCGAAATGGATTGTGTGTGATAACGGCCCCCAATTTCGCAGTAAAGAACTGCAGTCCCTGTGTGCAGGATACGCGTCGAATCTGAGGTATACTGCACACTACCATCCCCAAGCTAACCCTGCGGAACGAATCAACCAAATAATTAAGACTACGTTGAGAGCGTATGTCTCTGAAAATCATCGGAGTTGGGATACGCAGCTGGCAAAGGTGGCCTGTGCGATCCGAACATCACAACATGAAGTATTAGGTTTTTCCCCTTACTTCGCAAACTTTGGTAGAAACATGGCCACTAGTGGTCGTGATTTCGAATCGAGAGTTGATGGTGAAGAGAGTCACCAATCCCAAGAAGAGATAGGAGCTTCGTTCAAGAAGCTCAGAGATGATATAGCAAAGAAGCTAGGGGCAGCGACTAAGAAGTCGGCCCAGATCTACAATCTACGCCGGAGAGACACGCAGTATCAACCTGGCGATCTCGTGTGGCGTAGAAACTTTGTACTCTCCGACGCTGCGAACTATTATGCTGCGAAATTGGCACCAAAGTTTGTTGGGCCTTTTCGTATCAGCAAGCGCTTGTCACCTTGGACATACTTGCTTAAAGATGATAAAGGGAAAGATCGCGGAACGTGGCATGTTAAAGATCTCAAGCCGTTTGTCGATGAGATCAGTGACAGCAGAAGTCCCTAACTTTGAATAAGTTTTTTGTTTTTTTTTAATTTTAATTCTTTACATAATTTACAGCGGTCGTTACATCTTTCCCTTTAATTTTATTTACCTTTTTTTTCTCTCTTTACTTAAACTTTACTTTTAATTGTTTTCTTTAGCTCATTTTATGTTTTTTATTATTTATTTCAATTCTTTATACTTCACATCTTCTTCAGTTTTTATTTTTACTTTTTATCTAATTTTCTTCAATTCGGGTTACTACTTTGTCTTGATGGAACTTATACTTGTGTTGTTTACCCTTCCATTTGTTTCCTCTTTTTCCTGTGTGTGTGGTAGGACTTTAGGAAATGGTTTACGTTTCTTGTGAAAAGTAAACACATTTCCTGGGAGGTAAGGGTGGGATTTGTTGCGGTAAAATTTACCGCAACAAAAACCATCTTACGATAGTTTGTCTCAAAACCCTTTCTCTTAATTTTGGTCGCAGCTGCATGGTTCTGGGTGAGTTGAGGGCAGCCATGGTCCCATCAACCAGTGGCGTACTCACAGAGAACCCTGCAAAAGCAACCAACCATTTTCGAACAGAACGGGCGGTTCTGCAAAACTCTCTACCCATCCTAGTCACTTCCCAATTCCTTTTTACCTACCCCATCTTTCCACCTGGATTATCATCAATCGTGTCGAGCCAGCAGGTTGGCTGGAGACTCGCACGCAACTCTGTGTATGAATATGGGCTAATGACAGAAGGGGTCTGTCCAAATGATTAAAAACACAAACCAACACTAACCATATCATACTACATCACATGCACAAACCACACGAAGAACCAATTATTTCACGAGACGCACCATATTAATCATCACATACACAAACCCATATTCATACACAAATAGTAATCACACATACACGCATACCTACACTGAGGCAAACAAACCATTCATCCAACACAAATCATCCATCACACACATACAACTACATACACACAAAATAGTCATCATTCACATACAATCACACTGATACATAAATCGATCAACATCAAATCATCAATGGCAAAGTACCCAACGAAAACACTTTTCTATGGCCGAGTGCCCGACTTTTAACTTTAAATTTAAATTTTAATAATCGCCACTTAAATCTCTTTTACAAGGAAAACACGGTATCAGCCGGTCTTCCCCTTCTAAACAAATCTGAACAAAAGTCCACCAGACATAGATTTTCAAAATTCGCGTTTCTTTTTACTCCTTCTACTCAAAACATTTTACTACGGCATTTAACTTGAAACTTGTTGGCAGACCCGTTCTGCACCTAATCTTTTAAACCTCCGATGTAACTTCACTTTTTAGTTGCACAGAATGGTGCATATTATCGTTTTATCGTTTTCGCTACAAAAGGGTACTGAACTCTTCCGTCAGCTGTAAGCCGACCAAAATTTCCCAAGATCGTGGAAATTTGGTGGCTAAGGGGAATATTGAGAGACAGTAGGGTATTCCAAATAAAACGGTAGTCCTCTCACGCAAACGCTGATTGGTGCTAATTATCCGTAATGGAACCCACTGTGGCTGAATGAACGGCCAAGAAAAACGACGATCATGAAGAAGCTTGATGAGAGAGTTGGGGAAGTCACTTCATTGTTGGCTAAGAAAACAGGAGGTTGTAGAAAAAGCGATAAAAGATATAGAGAGATATTTTTACGAACGGCCATATTGGTTTAAATTTTGTTGAGAAATTGTTTCCACGATTGAAATTACAAGTGGTGTAATTTCGTGACATTGCAGAATTTTGCTCAAATTTCGAGTGTGGATAAAAGGTTTTGCTGGCAGAACGGGCCAGACAACAGGGAATTCTCCCACGAGAGGATTTGAGAAACTGCGATTTTGAGGTGTCAGAAAAGGACACAGAAGCGGAGGGAGTAAGAAGAAACAAAACTTTCAAAATAAAAGATAAGTAGAATCGTTCATTTTTAATATCTCTATAAAGTACATTATAATAATCTGGTTGGCTTTTGTGCCGCAAAATTCCCGATTTTATTGAGGGACTCGTGACCCTTTTGTCATTGCCATTTTTCGGCACTTCCAAGACCGTGCGATAACGGGTTTTCCTTACGTCTAACTTTTCTTTTGGCAAAGAATACTGTTTGCTTCTTTTCTTTCTATTACTTAAACTATCATACAATTTTATAATAATCTGTTTATGAAAAGATTTGGGTTTTTAATCCTAAATCCTTAAGGTTTTCCCAACCACTAAATACACTTTTAAATACTGTCAAAACTGTCTTTGGTATTTTCCACCCTATTCGTTTAATCTTATTCTTGGTCGTATTTTTCCTTCCTTTCTTTTTTTTTAACAATTTTCAGCAAAGGTTTGAAAATTCCTTTTCAACAAAAATTTTCTGGCGCCCATTTTTATTTTTGTTAGTCACCGTACTAACAAAAATTTTATTAACATCCACCCACCTACTTAATACATCGAATAAAAATTTTCATCTCATTAATCATCTAATTAATAAAAATTTCCTTCGAACACACCCCCAGCTGAGCAGCCGTGGACCCAGCATAATTGTTGCTGGACGCACTTTTCATTCTTCCCAGCGAACGAACACACCTTTCCAATTTCCATCAAACGATAAACGTCATTCAATCGAAAATTTTCCCCGCGTGCATTTCGACTGTGCAATTGCTTTTCTTGTTTTAATTGGTTGGAATCGGAAATTCCATTTATTTTAGTCCGCGGTTTACAAGTCCGTACTCAACCTAAATTAGTAAATTAACGTAAAAAGAAAAGAAATAGAATAAGAAAAAGATCCCTGTGCTGTGGAAAGAATAAGTGCAACAAAATTTTTGTTGAAAAGGAATTTTCAAACCTTTGCTGAAAATTGTTAAAAAAAAAGAAAGGAAGGAAAAATACGACCAAGAATAAGATTAAACGAATAGGGTGGAAAATACCAAAGACAGTTTTGACAGTATTTAAAAGTGTATTTAGTGGTTGGGAAAACCTTAAGGATTTAGGATTAAAAACCCAAATCTTTTCATAAACAGATTATTATAAAATTGTATGATAGTTTAAGTAATAGAAAGAAAAGAAGCAAACAGTATTCTTTGCCAAAAGAAAAGTTAGACGTAAGGAAAACCCGTTATCGCACGGTCTTGGAAGTGCCGAAAAATGGCAATGACAAAAGGGTCACGAGTCCCTCAATAAAATCGGGAATTTTGCGGCACAAAAGCCAACCAGATTATTATAATGTACTTTATAGAGATATTAAAAATGAACGATTCTACTTATCTTTTATTTTGAAAGTTTTGTTTCTTCTTACTCCCTCCGCTTCTGTGTCCTTTTCTGACACCTCAAAATCGCAGTTTCTCAAATCCTCTCGTGGGAGAATTCCCTGTTGTCTGGCCCGTTCTGCCAGCAAAACCTTTTATCCACACTCGAAATTTGAGCAAAATTCTGCAATGTCACGAAATTACACCACTTGTAATTTCAATCGTGGAAACAATTTCTCAACAAAATTTAAACCAATATGGCCGTTCGTAAAAATATCTCTCTATATCTTTTATCGCTTTTTCTACAACCTCCTGTTTTCTTAGCCAACAATGAAGTGACTTCCCCAACTCTCTCATCAAGCTTCTTCATGATCGTCGTTTTTCTTGGCCGTTCATTCAGCCACAGTGGGTTCCATTACGGATAATTAGCACCAATCAGCGTTTGCGTGAGAGGACTACCGTTTTATTTGGAATACCCTACTGTCTCTCAATATTCCCCTTAGCCACCAAATTTCCACGATCTTGGGAAATTTTGGTCGGCTTACAGCTGACGGAAGAGTTCAGTACCCTTTTGTAGCGAAAACGATAAAACGATAATATGCACCATTCTGTGCAACTAAAAAGTGAAGTTACATCGGAGGTTTAAAAGATTAGGTGCAGAACGGGTCTGCCAACAAGTTTCAAGTTAAATGCCGTAGTAAAATGTTTTGAGTAGAAGGAGTAAAAAGAAACGCGAATTTTGAAAATCTATGTCTGGTGGACTTTTGTTCAGATTTGTTTAGAAGGGGAAGACCGGCTGTCAACACTTAAATCTCTTTTACAAGGAAAACACGGTATCAGCCGGTCTTCCCCTTCTAAACAAATCTGAACAAAAGTCCACCAGACATAGATTTTCAAAATTCGCGTTTCTTTTTACTCCTTCTACTCAAAACATTTTACTACGGCATTTAACTTGAAACTTGTTGGCAGACCCGTTCTGCACCTAATCTTTTAAACCTCCGATGTAACTTCACTTTTTAGTTGCACAGAATGGTGCATATTATCGTTTTATCGTTTTCGCTACAAAAGGGTACTGAACTCTTCCGTCAGCTGTAAGCCGACCAAAATTTCCCAAGATCGTGGAAATTTGGTGGCTAAGGGGAATATTGAGAGACAGTAGGGTATTCCAAATAAAACGGTAGTCCTCTCACGCAAACGCTGATTGGTGCTAATTATCCGTAATGGAACCCACTGTGGCTGAATGAACGGCCAAGAAAAACGACGATCATGAAGAAGCTTGATGAGAGAGTTGGGGAAGTCACTTCATTGTTGGCTAAGAAAACAGGAGGTTGTAGAAAAAGCGATAAAAGATATAGAGAGATATTTTTACGAACGGCCATATTGGTTTAAATTTTGTTGAGAAATTGTTTCCACGATTGAAATTACAAGTGGTGTAATTTCGTGACATTGCAGAATTTTGCTCAAATTTCGAGTGTGGATAAAAGGTTTTGCTGGCAGAACGGGCCAGACAACAGGGAATTCTCCCACGAGAGGATTTGAGAAACTGCGATTTTGAGGTGTCAGAAAAGGACACAGAAGCGGAGGGAGTAAGAAGAAACAAAACTTTCAAAATAAAAGATAAGTAGAATCGTTCATTTTTAATATCTCTATAAAGTACATTATAATAATCTGGTTGGCTTTTGTGCCGCAAAATTCCCGATTTTATTGAGGGACTCGTGACCCTTTTGTCATTGCCATTTTTCGGCACTTCCAAGACCGTGCGATAACGGGTTTTCCTTACGTCTAACTTTTCTTTTGGCAAAGAATACTGTTTGCTTCTTTTCTTTCTATTACTTAAACTATCATACAATTTTATAATAATCTGTTTATGAAAAGATTTGGGTTTTTAATCCTAAATCCTTAAGGTTTTCCCAACCACTAAATACACTTTTAAATACTGTCAAAACTGTCTTTGGTATTTTCCACCCTATTCGTTTAATCTTATTCTTGGTCGTATTTTTCCTTCCTTTCTTTTTTTTTAACAATTTTCAGCAAAGGTTTGAAAATTCCTTTTCAACAAAAATTTTCTGGCGCCCATTTTTATTTTTGTTAGTCACCGTACTAACAAAAATTTTATTAACATCCACCCACCTACTTAATACATCGAATAAAAATTTTCATCTCATTAATCATCTAATTAATAAAAATTTCCTTCGAACACACCCCCAGCTGAGCAGCCGTGGACCCAGCATAATTGTTGCTGGACGCACTTTTCATTCTTCCCAGCGAACGAACACACCTTTCCAATTTCCATCAAACGATAAACGTCATTCAATCGAAAATTTTCCCCGCGTGCATTTCGACTGTGCAATTGCTTTTCTTGTTTTAATTGGTTGGAATCGGAAATTCCATTTATTTTAGTCCGCGGTTTACAAGTCCGTACTCAACCTAAATTAGTAAATTAACGTAAAAAGAAAAGAAATAGAATAAGAAAAAGATCCCTGTGCTGTGGAAAGAATAAGTGCAACAAGTGGCGCCCAACGTGGGGCTCGTGGAAATTGTTTTTTTTTTCCTTACTATTTGGAAATTCTCTGTGTGAAATTGTGTTGTATCGTTTGGTTTGAGTTGTGATTGTGTTTTTGTGCATATTTTTTGGAACAAATAGTAATCTTTTTTAATTTCATCTAGGTTGTTGGTGGAAAATTTATATTTGCATTGTGACATTGAATCACACATACCTACAGTTTTTTGGTAACAGAGGAAAGGAGAGAAAAATTTTTTTGTGCGGCTGGAAAAGTGTCAAGTATACTAAACTGTATACTTTTTCAAGTAAGGTTTCCTTTGCATTTCATTTTATATTATATTGATTTTTATTTGATTGGTTTGATATCATATTAAAGTTTATTTCTTGATATTTTGTTGAAACATACATAATTATACGCATATATATATATTTTTTTTTTTTGTTTTTGTCCATATACATTCATACATACCCATTTAAAATCATAATCGTTTGCATCACTTTTTTTTGTGTTGACAAGGTCTGTTCGAGTAGTTTTTTTTTAATTTCATCTTCGTGCAAAAGTGCAAGTGAGTGCCTTTTTGACTTTGGAGTCGGGGTTGTTTTGTTTAGTTGAAATATAAGTGGTAGGAAGGAAAAATTATTGGTTTGTGCCATTGCGAATCTGAAGTGTGTAGTAAAAGTGTTAGTATAAATCATAGGGCTTCCTAGATTACGAACATTAATTTAATTAGAGTTTTGGAAATTGATTGATTGATTTGAGTTAAGATACAACTATAAGTGTTTATGCAAAAAGTTTGCGAGTCGGAATCAGTTTAAGATCGAAAGTTTTGAGAAAAGTTTTTTTTAGTGATTTGAGATTTAGCGACTTGATTGACTTGAGTGAAAATAAGTTTTTGTTTTTAATCATTGTTTTGAGAATTAGAATAGTTTGAACGTTTTTCAGTGGTTTGAGTAAAAACAAGGTGTTGTTTTTCAATCATTGGGTTGTGAATTAGTTTGAATAGGCTGAGTGGTTTACACAGTGATTTTACTGACTTGAAGGAAATAAGGTGTTTTTCAATCGTGGTTTGGCAAATTAGTTTGAATAGGTTGTTGTATACACAACGACTTTATTGACTGAGTGCAAATAAGGGTTTGTTTTCAATCGTTTTGTCAGAATTAGGTAGAATAGTTTGAACGTTTTTCAGTGGTTTGAGTGAAAATAAGGTGTGTTTTTCAATCGTGGTTTTTCAAATTAGTTTGAATAGTTTGAGTGTTTTACACTTTATTGGCTGAGTGAAAACAAAGGTTTGATTTCCATAGTTGTGTTTTGGATTAGTTTGAACAGTTTTGGAAAATGAACATTGGACGATTAGCAGTGGACGAACTGGCATATGAGATGCAGATTCGTGGTTTGAAAGTGGGTACAGTGGAAGTGATGAGGAAAGCCCTCAGATCTTCAAGAGTGTTAGAGTCTCGGGGGACATTGGAAAACTCGAAGAGTTATCCGTTCAGTTTTCAAGAGGATAAAGATGCGGTGATAGCTAAGATGGAAGAGATTAGGGTTCTTTTGGAAGATCCTCCGAAAGATCCGAAATCTTCAGAATGTGTCAAAATAATTACAAAGATTGAGTGGGCATTAGGCCGTATTGGTAGGGCAGTGTGTGAGGATGAGAAGCATGAAGAAGAACAGAGTGAACTAAAGAATGAGTTGTTGATTTTGTTAGGTGTGCTTATGGGTGATAGTGGAGATAGCGACTTGGAGGATGAAATTCCAAAGAAGGTCGTAGCATCAGGAGTCGCAAGTGGCCGCTCGGTGAGCATAAGTCCATCACGAGGTAATGCAACGAATGCTAATGTAGGAAGACTTTGTGAGGTAGCAAGTGGTAGCGAAACAGGTCGTGTGAATGAAGTAACGAATGGTGGCAGGTGTAATGTGTTGACGAATGAGAGGTTGTCGTGTGGTCGTGTGAGCGAGGAAACTCGACGTGAGAGCGAAAGTGAGGCCCGTATTAGAGAACTCGAAAGAGAAATTGAACTAATACGATTGTTGAGAGAGAGTGATAGGGAATCTAGATTGAACAGGGAAAGTGGAGGAGTGAACAGGGAACAATCAGGGAATTTAGTTGGAGATGAGGTTGTTGCAAGGTTACCAGTGGAGAATGTAGATCGTAGGGTGATTTTTAGAGAGAAGGAACGTGTGGGGAAATGGGGAGTGAAATTTACTGGTGAGTCGGATGGTTCATCAGTGAATTCATTCCTAGAACGTGTTGAGGAACTGCGTGTAGCGAATGATGTGTCGGAGTCACATTTATTCAAATCTGCGACTGAATTGTTGTGTGGAAAAGCCCTCTTATGGTATAGGACTGTAAGGAGTGAGCTAAAGAACTGGCAAGAACTGGTTGAAGAAATTAAGGCGGAGTTCCTTCCTGCGAACTATGATGATCTCCTCTTGGAGGAGATTAATCATAGATCCCAAGGGAAGGACGAAACCTTCGGCGCATACCTCGCCGTTATGAGAACTCTTTTTAGGCGGTTATCAGAACCTTTGACTGAGGGAAGAAAACTTACTATTTTGAAGAAAAACGTCGACCCCTTTTATCAACAACAAATTGCCTTTGCGAAACCAACGTCTGTTAAGGAGCTAGCTGTTTTAGGAAGAGAGTTAGATACGCTTAGGACAAATATGGAGAATTTCACCCCCCCTTCTAGGTCGAAAAATCTTCTTGAACCGGAGTGTGGATATCGGCCAAGCAGTTCAAGTCAACATCGTGTTGCGGTGGTTGAACCAGCTCCCGATAAACCACCACCTAGGGTTGTTAGGTGTTTTAATTGCAATCAGGAAGGTCACTTTGCTTCTGCTTGTTCCGCTTCTAGGAAATGTTTTGGATGTGGTGCTTCTGGTGTGTCAAGGCGTGATTGTAGGCGTTGTGCGGGAAATGGTCAACGAGCTCTCGGGTCAGCAGGCCGAGTAGCTCGTCGAAATTAGATAGGTCGCCTGCTGGCGACCAGTTGGCGGACATTCAGTTAGGTTTTACTCTTGCGGCAAGTGATAGGGACATAAGGCCATATTTAGGAGTTTTAATTTATGGAATTAGGTTTTTAGGCTTATTAGATTCAGGTGCCTCCCGAACCATAGTTGGTGGTGAGGGTTGGAAAATTTTGCAGGATTTAGGGCTAAGTGTAGGGAACTCAGATATTAAATCAGTAGCGTTAGCAGATGGGAAGGGTGTAGGAGTTTTAGGTTCTCTGCCTCTCCCGATGGTAGTTGAGGGTAGGTCCATTTTGTTGGATTGTTTGGTTATTCCAAACCTTCCACAACTTTTGATTTTGGGTGCGGATTTTTGGGCACTTGCGGGTATAGTCCCGGATTTAAGATCAGGAGTTTGGAGTTTTTCCGAAGAGCAGAGACTAGCTGCGATATCGGATATAGGTAGTATTAGGGAAAAGTCTGAGTTGAGTGCGGATGAGAGTAGAAAGTTAGAGTCTGTAGTCGAAGACATGTTTAGTAGTATGAGTGAGGGATTAGGATGTACAAATCTCGTAGAGCATAGGATTAGGACGTCCGCAGAACCGATAAAACAGAGGTATTATCCGGTATCGCCGGCGATACAACAACACATTGATAAGGAATTAAAGGAAATGTTGGAGGCAGGGGTTATCGAGAAATCGAAAAGCCCTTGGGCTTCCCCAATATTACTAGTGAAGAAGAAAGACGGTTCTTATCGGTTCTGCGTAGACTATAGGAAGTTAAATGAGGTTACTGATAGGGATGCTTACCCTCTCCCGTTCATTTCAGCCATTTTGGACAAGCTCCGAAATGCTAGGTTTTTGTCTTCCTTAGACATTAAGTCTGCCTATTGGCAGATACCAATGGAGGAAGAATCAAGGAAGTATACGGCCTTTACCGTACCGGGTCGAGGACTATTTCAATTTTTGAGGATGCCTTTTGGGCTACACAACTCCCCGGCGACATGGCAGAGGTTCATTGACGACGTTCTGGGTCCCGACTTGGAACCGTTCGTCTTCGTATACTTGGATGACATCATCATCGTCACCGATTCTTTCGAGAAACACCTCGAAATTTTACAGGAAGTTTTTAAACGGTTGAGGGAAGCAGGATTAAAAGTAGGTAGGGAAAAGTGTAATTTTTGTAGGCCTTCCTTAAAGTTTCTGGGATATGTGGTAGACAGGAACGGGCTTCACGTCGATCCTGAAAAGGTCGAAAGTATGGTGAAGATTCCTCCACCCAAGAACGTAAAGGAAGTTAGGAGTTTTGTAGGGACAATTTCATGGTATAGGAGATTTGTACAAAATTTTGCAGGTTTAGTTAGGCCCCTTACTGACTTGTTGAAAAAGAATAAAAAGTTTGTGTGGTCGAATGAGTGTGATGAATGTTTTAGGAAGGCGAAAGAATGTTTGGTTACGGCACCGATTCTGACCTGTCCAGATTTTTCTCGACCATTTGTCGTTCAGACTGATGCGTCGGATTATGGAATCGGGGCTGTACTTTCGCAAAGTTTTGATGAGGGTGAAAAGGCTATATGTTATATTAGCCGATCACTAAACAGAAGCGAGAAGAATTACTCAACTACGGAGAAGGAGTGTTTGGCAGTGATGTGGGCCATTGAGAAGTTGAGGCCGTATTTGGAAGGTGTCCAATTTACGGTCATAACTGATCACTATTCCTTAGTGTGGTTGAGTAATCTCAAGGATCCTCAAGGGAGATTAGCGCGTTGGGCCATTCGGCTACAACAATTCGATTTCAAAATTATCCACCGAAAGGGAAAAGAGCATGTAGTTCCTGACATGTTGTCGCGAGGAGTGCCGGAGTTAGCTGGTATCTCAGAAGCGGATTCTGACCCTTGGATAATCAAAATGAAATCGGCTGTTGAGAAGGATCCATTGTTATATCCATCGTGGAGAGTTGAGAATGGTAGGCTTTTTAAACATGTAAGAGCGAGTCATGTTTTGGTTAATGAAAGTGGAGATGAGTGGAAATTAGTGATAGGGAAAAAAGATAGGTTAGGGATTTTAGAAAAATGTCATGATAGTCCATTAGCAGGACACATGGGCATACGAAAAACTTTTGCTAGGGTAGTTGAGAAATACTATTGGCCTAAAATGAGAGGAGATATAACTAGATATGTTAGGAATTGTAGGACTTGCCAACAAGTGAAACCGATGAATGAGAAACCAGCTGGTTTGATGACAGAAAGGGAAGGTACTTCCAAACCATGGGAAATGATCTGCGTGGACCTGGTGGGTCCGCTTCCAAAATCATCGAGGGGTTTTATCCACATTCTGACTGTGGTCGACTATTTCACCAAATTCCCTTTGTTGTTTCCCCTTCGGTCTGCAACTGCAAAGTCGGTATGTAAAGAGCTTGAAGAGAATGTGTTTCTGTTGTTTGGTGTTCCGAAATGGATTGTGTGTGATAACGGCCCCCAATTTCGCAGTAAAGAACTGCAGTCCCTGTGTGCAGGATACGCGTCGAATCTGAGGTATACTGCACACTACCATCCCCAAGCTAACCCTGCGGAACGAATCAACCAAATAATTAAGACTACGTTGAGAGCGTATGTCTCTGAAAATCATCGGAGTTGGGATACGCAGCTGGCAAAGGTGGCCTGTGCGATCCGAACATCACAACATGAAGTATTAGGTTTTTCCCCTTACTTCGCAAACTTTGGTAGAAACATGGCCACTAGTGGTCGTGATTTCGAATCGAGAGTTGATGGTGAAGAGAGTCACCAATCCCAAGAAGAGATAGGAGCTTCGTTCAAGAAGCTCAGAGATGATATAGCAAAGAAGCTAGGGGCAGCGACTAAGAAGTCGGCCCAGATCTACAATCTACGCCGGAGAGACACGCAGTATCAACCTGGCGATCTCGTGTGGCGTAGAAACTTTGTACTCTCCGACGCTGCGAACTATTATGCTGCGAAATTGGCACCAAAGTTTGTTGGGCCTTTTCGTATCAGCAAGCGCTTGTCACCTTGGACATACTTGCTTAAAGATGATAAAGGGAAAGATCGCGGAACGTGGCATGTTAAAGATCTCAAGCCGTTTGTCGATGAGATCAGTGACAGCAGAAGTCCCTAACTTTGAATAAGTTTTTTTGTTTTTTTTTAATTTTAATTCTTTACATAATTTACAGCGGTCGTTACATCTTTCCCTTTAATTTTATTTACCTTTTTTTTCTCTCTTTACTTAAACTTTACTTTTAATTGTTTTCTTTAGCTCATTTTATGTTTTTTATTATTTATTTCAATTCTTTATACTTCACATCTTCTTCAGTTTTTATTTTTACTTTTTATCTAATTTTCTTCAATTCGGGTTACTACTTTGTCTTGATGGAACTTATACTTGTGTTGTTTACCCTTCCATTTGTTTCCTCTTTTTCCTGTGTGTGTGGTAGGACTTTAGGAAATGGTTTACGTTTCTTGTGAAAAGTAAACACATTTCCTGGGAGGTAAGGGTGGGATTTGTTGCGGTAAAATTTACCGCAACAAAAACCATCTTACGATAGTTTGTCTCAAAACCCTTTCTCTTAATTTTGGTCGCAGCTGCATGGTTCTGGGTGAGTTGAGGGCAGCCATGGTCCCATCAACCAGTGGCGTACTCACAGAGAACCCTGCAAAAGCAACCAACCATTTTCGAACAGAACGGGCGGTTCTGCAAAACTCTCTACCCATCCTAGTCACTTCCCAATTCCTTTTTACCTACCCCATCTTTCCACCTGGATTATCATCAATCGTGTCGAGCCAGCAGGTTGGCTGGAGACTCGCACGCAACTCTGTGTATGAATATGGGCTAATGACAGAAGGGGTCTGTCCAAATGATTAAAAACACAAACCAACACTAACCATATCATACTACATCACATGCACAAACCACACGAAGAACCAATTATTTCACGAGACGCACCATATTAATCATCACATACACAAACCCATATTCATACACAAATAGTAATCACACATACACGCATACCTACACTGAGGCAAACAAACCATTCATCCAACACAAATCATCCATCACACACATACAACTACATACACACAAAATAGTCATCATTCACATACAATCACACTGATACATAAATCGATCAACATCAAATCATCAATGGCAAAGTACCCAACGAAAACACTTTTCTATGGCCGAGTGCCCGACTTTTAACTTTAAATTTAAATTTTAATAATCGCCACTTAAATCTCTTTTACAAGGAAAACACGGTATCAGCCGGTCTTCCCCTTCTAAACAAATCTGAACAAAAGTCCACCAGACATAGATTTTCAAAATTCGCGTTTCTTTTTACTCCTTCTACTCAAAACATTTTACTACGGCATTTAACTTGAAACTTGTTGGCAGACCCGTTCTGCACCTAATCTTTTAAACCTCCGATGTAACTTCACTTTTTAGTTGCACAGAATGGTGCATATTATCGTTTTATCGTTTTCGCTACAAAAGGGTACTGAACTCTTCCGTCAGCTGTAAGCCGACCAAAATTTCCCAAGATCGTGGAAATTTGGTGGCTAAGGGGAATATTGAGAGACAGTAGGGTATTCCAAATAAAACGGTAGTCCTCTCACGCAAACGCTGATTGGTGCTAATTATCCGTAATGGAACCCACTGTGGCTGAATGAACGGCCAAGAAAAACGACGATCATGAAGAAGCTTGATGAGAGAGTTGGGGAAGTCACTTCATTGTTGGCTAAGAAAACAGGAGGTTGTAGAAAAAGCGATAAAAGATATAGAGAGATATTTTTACGAACGGCCATATTGGTTTAAATTTTGTTGAGAAGTTGTTTCCACGATTGAAATTACAAGTGGTGTAATTTCGTGACATTGCAGAATTTTGCTCAAATTTCGAGTGTGGATAAAAGGTTTTGCTGGCAGAACGGGCCAGACAACAGGGAATTCTCCCACGAGAGGATTTGAGAAACTGCGATTTTGAGGTGTCAGAAAAGGACACAGAAGCGGAGGGAGTAAGAAGAAACAAAACTTTCAAAATAAAAGATAAGTAGAATCGTTCATTTTTAATATCTCTATAAAGTACATTATAATAATCTGGTTGGCTTTTGTGCCGCAAAATTCCCGATTTTATTGAGGGACTCGTGACCCTTTTGTCATTGCCATTTTTCGGCACTTCCAAGACCGTGCGATAACGGGTTTTCCTTACGTCTAACTTTTCTTTTGGCAAAGAATACTGTTTGCTTCTTTTCTTTCTATTACTTAAACTATCATACAATTTTATAATAATCTGTTTATGAAAAGATTTGGGTTTTTAATCCTAAATCCTTAAGGTTTTCCCAACCACTAAATACACTTTTAAATACTGTCAAAACTGTCTTTGGTATTTTCCACCCTATTCGTTTAATCTTATTCTTGGTCGTATTTTTCCTTCCTTTCTTTTTTTTTAACAATTTTCAGCAAAGGTTTGAAAATTCCTTTTCAACAAAAATTTTCTGGCGCCCATTTTTATTTTTGTTAGTCACCGTACTAACAAAAATTTTATTAACATCCACCCACCTACTTAATACATCGAATAAAAATTTTCATCTCATTAATCATCTAATTAATAAAAATTTCCTTCGAACACACCCCCAGCTGAGCAGCCGTGGACCCAGCATAATTGTTGCTGGACGCACTTTTCATTCTTCCCAGCGAACGAACACACCTTTCCAATTTCCATCAAACGATAAACGTCATTCAATCGAAAATTTTCCCCGCGTGCATTTCGACTGTGCAATTGCTTTTCTTGTTTTAATTGGTTGGAATCGGAAATTCCATTTATTTTAGTCCGCGGTTTACAAGTCCGTACTCAACCTAAATTAGTAAATTAACGTAAAAAGAAAAGAAATAGAATAAGAAAAAGATCCCTGTGCTGTGGAAAGAATAAGTGCAACAAGTGGCGCCCAACGTGGGGCTCGTGGAAATTGTTTTTTTTTTCCTTACTATTTGGAAATTCTCTGTGTGAAATTGTGTTGTATCGTTTGGTTTGAGTTGTGATTGTGTTTTTGTGCATATTTTTTGGAACAAATAGTAATCTTTTTTAATTTCATCTAGGTTGTTGGTGGAAAATTTATATTTGCATTGTGACATTGAATCACACATACCTACAGTTTTTTGGTAACAGAGGAAAGGAGAGAAAAATTTTTTTGTGCGGCTGGAAAAGTGTCAAGTATACTAAACTGTATACTTTTTCAAGTAAGGTTTCCTTTGCATTTCATTTTATATTATATTGATTTTTATTTGATTGGTTTGATATCATATTAAAGTTTATTTCTTGATATTTTGTTGAAACATACATAATTATACGCATATATATATATTTTTTTTTTTTGTTTTTGTCCATATACATTCATACATACCCATTTAAAATCATAATCGTTTGCATCACTTTTTTTTGTGTTGACAAGGTCTGTTCGAGTAGTTTTTTTTTAATTTCATCTTCGTGCAAAAGTGCAAGTGAGTGCCTTTTTGACTTTGGAGTCGGGGTTGTTTTGTTTAGTTGAAATATAAGTGGTAGGAAGGAAAAATTATTGGTTTGTGCCATTGCGAATCTGAAGTGTGTAGTAAAAGTGTTAGTATAAATCATAGGGCTTCCTAGATTACGAACATTAATTTAATTAGAGTTTTGGAAATTGATTGATTGATTTGAGTTAAGATACAACTATAAGTGTTTATGCAAAAAGTTTGCGAGTCGGAATCAGTTTAAGATCGAAAGTTTTGAGAAAAGTTTTTTTTAGTGATTTGAGATTTAGCGACTTGATTGACTTGAGTGAAAATAAGTTTTTGTTTTTAATCATTGTTTTGAGAATTAGAATAGTTTGAACGTTTTTCAGTGGTTTGAGTAAAAACAAGGTGTTGTTTTTCAATCATTGGGTTGTGAATTAGTTTGAATAGGCTGAGTGGTTTACACAGTGATTTTACTGACTTGAAGGAAATAAGGTGTTTTTCAATCGTGGTTTGGCAAATTAGTTTGAATAGGTTGTTGTATACACAACGACTTTATTGACTGAGTGCAAATAAGGGTTTGTTTTCAATCGTTTTGTCAGAATTAGGTAGAATAGTTTGAACGTTTTTCAGTGGTTTGAGTGAAAATAAGGTGTGTTTTTCAATCGTGGTTTTTCAAATTAGTTTGAATAGTTTGAGTGTTTTACACTTTATTGGCTGAGTGAAAACAAAGGTTTGATTTCCATAGTTGTGTTTTGGATTAGTTTGAACAGTTTTGGAAAATGAACATTGGACGATTAGCAGTGGACGAACTGGCATATGAGATGCAGATTCGTGGTTTGAAAGTGGGTACAGTGGAAGTGATGAGGAAAGCCCTCAGATCTTCAAGAGTGTTAGAGTCTCGGGGGACATTGGAAAACTCGAAGAGTTATCCGTTCAGTTTTCAAGAGGATAAAGATGCGGTGATAGCTAAGATGGAAGAGATTAGGGTTCTTTTGGAAGATCCTCCGAAAGATCCGAAATCTTCAGAATGTGTCAAAATAATTACAAAGATTGAGTGGGCATTAGGCCGTATTGGTAGGGCAGTGTGTGAGGATGAGAAGCATGAAGAAGAACAGAGTGAACTAAAGAATGAGTTGTTGATTTTGTTAGGTGTGCTTATGGGTGATAGTGGAGATAGCGACTTGGAGGATGAAATTCCAAAGAAGGTCGTAGCATCAGGAGTCGCAAGTGGCCGCTCGGTGAGCATAAGTCCATCACGAGGTAATGCAACGAATGCTAATGTAGGAAGACTTTGTGAGGTAGCAAGTGGTAGCGAAACAGGTCGTGTGAATGAAGTAACGAATGGTGGCAGGTGTAATGTGTTGACGAATGAGAGGTTGTCGTGTGGTCGTGTGAGCGAGGAAACTCGACGTGAGAGCGAAAGTGAGGCCCGTATTAGAGAACTCGAAAGAGAAATTGAACTAATACGATTGTTGAGAGAGAGTGATAGGGAATCTAGATTGAACAGGGAAAGTGGAGGAGTGAACAGGGAACAATCAGGGAATTTAGTTGGAGATGAGGTTGTTGCAAGGTTACCAGTGGAGAATGTAGATCGTAGGGTGATTTTTAGAGAGAAGGAACGTGTGGGGAAATGGGGAGTGAAATTTACTGGTGAGTCGGATGGTTCATCAGTGAATTCATTCCTAGAACGTGTTGAGGAACTGCGTGTAGCGAATGATGTGTCGGAGTCACATTTATTCAAATCTGCGACTGAATTGTTGTGTGGAAAAGCCCTCTTATGGTATAGGACTGTAAGGAGTGAGCTAAAGAACTGGCAAGAACTGGTTGAAGAAATTAAGGCGGAGTTCCTTCCTGCGAACTATGATGATCTCCTCTTGGAGGAGATTAATCATAGATCCCAAGGGAAGGACGAAACCTTCGGCGCATACCTCGCCGTTATGAGAACTCTTTTTAGGCGGTTATCAGAACCTTTGACTGAGGGAAGAAAACTTACTATTTTGAAGAAAAACGTCGACCCCTTTTATCAACAACAAATTGCCTTTGCGAAACCAACGTCTGTTAAGGAGCTAGCTGTTTTAGGAAGAGAGTTAGATACGCTTAGGACAAATATGGAGAATTTCACCCCCCCTTCTAGGTCGAAAAATCTTCTTGAACCGGAGTGTGGATATCGGCCAAGCAGTTCAAGTCAACATCGTGTTGCGGTGGTTGAACCAGCTCCCGATAAACCACCACCTAGGGTTGTTAGGTGTTTTAATTGCAATCAGGAAGGTCACTTTGCTTCTGCTTGTTCCGCTTCTAGGAAATGTTTTGGATGTGGTGCTTCTGGTGTGTCAAGGCGTGATTGTAGGCGTTGTGCGGGAAATGGTCAACGAGCTCTCGGGTCAGCAGGCCGAGTAGCTCGTCGAAATTAGATAGGTCGCCTGCTGGCGACCAGTTGGCGGACATTCAGTTAGGTTTTACTCTTGCGGCAAGTGATAGGGACATAAGGCCATATTTAGGAGTTTTAATTTATGGAATTAGGTTTTTAGGCTTATTAGATTCAGGTGCCTCCCGAACCATAGTTGGTGGTGAGGGTTGGAAAATTTTGCAGGATTTAGGGCTAAGTGTAGGGAACTCAGATATTAAATCAGTAGCGTTAGCAGATGGGAAGGGTGTAGGAGTTTTAGGTTCTCTGCCTCTCCCGATGGTAGTTGAGGGTAGGTCCATTTTGTTGGATTGTTTGGTTATTCCAAACCTTCCACAACTTTTGATTTTGGGTGCGGATTTTTGGGCACTTGCGGGTATAGTCCCGGATTTAAGATCAGGAGTTTGGAGTTTTTCCGAAGAGCAGAGACTAGCTGCGATATCGGATATAGGTAGTATTAGGGAAAAGTCTGAGTTGAGTGCGGATGAGAGTAGAAAGTTAGAGTCTGTAGTCGAAGACATGTTTAGTAGTATGAGTGAGGGATTAGGATGTACAAATCTCGTAGAGCATAGGATTAGGACGTCCGCAGAACCGATAAAACAGAGGTATTATCCGGTATCGCCGGCGATACAACAACACATAGATAAGGAATTAAAGGAAATGTTGGAGGCAGGGGTTATCGAGAAATCGAAAAGCCCTTGGGCTTCCCCAATATTACTAGTGAAGAAGAAAGACGGTTCTTATCGGTTCTGCGTAGACTATAGGAAGTTAAATGAGGTTACTGATAGGGATGCTTACCCTCTCCCGTTCATTTCAGCCATTTTGGACAAGCTCCGAAATGCTAGGTTTTTGTCTTCCTTAGACATTAAGTCTGCCTATTGGCAGATACCAATGGAGGAAGAATCAAGGAAGTATACGGCCTTTACCGTACCGGGTCGAGGACTATTTCAATTTTTGAGGATGCCTTTTGGGCTACACAACTCCCCGGCGACATGGCAGAGGTTCATTGACGACGTTCTGGGTCCCGACTTGGAACCGTTCGTCTTCGTATACTTGGATGACATCATCATCGTCACCGATTCTTTCGAGAAACACCTCGAAATTTTACAGGAAGTTTTTAAACGGTTGAGGGAAGCAGGATTAAAAGTAGGTAGGGAAAAGTGTAATTTTTGTAGGCCTTCCTTAAAGTTTCTGGGATATGTGGTAGACAGGAACGGGCTTCACGTCGATCCTGAAAAGGTCGAAAGTATGGTGAAGATTCCTCCACCCAAGAACGTAAAGGAAGTTAGGAGTTTTGTAGGGACAATTTCATGGTATAGGAGATTTGTACAAAATTTTGCAGGTTTAGTTAGGCCCCTTACTGACTTGTTGAAAAAGAATAAAAAGTTTGTGTGGTCGAATGAGTGTGATGAATGTTTTAGGAAGGCGAAAGAATGTTTGGTTACGGCACCGATTCTGACCTGTCCAGATTTTTCTCGACCATTTGTCGTTCAGACTGATGCGTCGGATTATGGAATCGGGGCTGTACTTTCGCAAAGTTTTGATGAGGGTGAAAAGGCTATATGTTATATTAGCCGATCACTAAACAGAAGCGAGAAGAATTACTCAACTACGGAGAAGGAGTGTTTGGCAGTGATGTGGGCCATTGAGAAGTTGAGGCCGTATTTGGAAGGTGTCCAATTTACGGTCATAACTGATCACTATTCCTTAGTGTGGTTGAGTAATCTCAAGGATCCTCAAGGGAGATTAGCGCGTTGGGCCATTCGGCTACAACAATTCGATTTCAAAATTATCCACCGAAAGGGAAAAGAGCATGTAGTTCCTGACATGTTGTCGCGAGGAGTGCCGGAGTTAGCTGGTATCTCAGAAGCGGATTCTGACCCTTGGATAATCAAAATGAAATCGGCTGTTGAGAAGGATCCATTGTTATATCCATCGTGGAGAGTTGAGAATGGTAGGCTTTTTAAACATGTAAGAGCGAGTCATGTTTTGGTTAATGAAAGTGGAGATGAGTGGAAATTAGTGATAGGGAAAAAAGATAGGTTAGGGATTTTAGAAAAATGTCATGATAGTCCATTAGCAGGACACATGGGCATACGAAAAACTTTTGCTAGGGTAGTTGAGAAATACTATTGGCCTAAAATGAGAGGAGATATAACTAGATATGTTAGGAATTGTAGGACTTGCCAACAAGTGAAACCGATGAATGAGAAACCAGCTGGTTTGATGACAGAAAGGGAAGGTACTTCCAAACCATGGGAAATGATCTGCGTGGACCTGGTGGGTCCGCTTCCAAAATCATCGAGGGGTTTTATCCACATTCTGACTGTGGTCGACTATTTCACCAAATTCCCTTTGTTGTTTCCCCTTCGGTCTGCAACTGCAAAGTCGGTATGTAAAGAGCTTGAAGAGAATGTGTTTCTGTTGTTTGGTGTTCCGAAATGGATTGTGTGTGATAACGGCCCCCAATTTCGCAGTAAAGAACTGCAGTCCCTGTGTGCAGGATACGCGTCGAATCTGAGGTATACTGCACACTACCATCCCCAAGCTAACCCTGCGGAACGAATCAACCAAATAATTAAGACTACGTTGAGAGCGTATGTCTCTGAAAATCATCGGAGTTGGGATACGCAGCTGGCAAAGGTGGCCTGTGCGATCCGAACATCACAACATGAAGTATTAGGTTTTTCCCCTTACTTCGCAAACTTTGGTAGAAACATGGCCACTAGTGGTCGTGATTTCGAATCGAGAGTTGATGGTGAAGAGAGTCACCAATCCCAAGAAGAGATAGGAGCTTCGTTCAAGAAGCTCAGAGATGATATAGCAAAGAAGCTAGGGGCAGCGACTAAGAAGTCGGCCCAGATCTACAATCTACGCCGGAGAGACACGCAGTATCAACCTGGCGATCTCGTGTGGCGTAGAAACTTTGTACTCTCCGACGCTGCGAACTATTATGCTGCGAAATTGGCACCAAAGTTTGTTGGGCCTTTTCGTATCAGCAAGCGCTTGTCACCTTGGACATACTTGCTTAAAGATGATAAAGGGAAAGATCGCGGAACGTGGCATGTTAAAGATCTCAAGCCGTTTGTCGATGAGATCAGTGACAGCAGAAGTCCCTAACTTTGAATAAGTTTTTTTGTTTTTTTTTAATTTTAATTCTTTACATAATTTACAGCGGTCGTTACATCTTTCCCTTTAATTTTATTTACCTTTTTTTTCTCTCTTTACTTAAACTTTACTTTTAATTGTTTTCTTTAGCTCATTTTATGTTTTTTATTATTTATTTCAATTCTTTATACTTCACATCTTCTTCAGTTTTTATTTTTACTTTTTATCTAATTTTCTTCAATTCGGGTTACTACTTTGTCTTGATGGAACTTATACTTGTGTTGTTTACCCTTCCATTTGTTTCCTCTTTTTCCTGTGTGTGTGGTAGGACTTTAGGAAATGGTTTACGTTTCTTGTGAAAAGTAAACACATTTCCTGGGAGGTAAGGGTGGGATTTGTTGCGGTAAAATTTACCGCAACAAAAACCATCTTACGATAGTTTGTCTCAAAACCCTTTCTCTTAATTTTGGTCGCAGCTGCATGGTTCTGGGTGAGTTGAGGGCAGCCATGGTCCCATCAACCAGTGGCGTACTCACAGAGAACCCTGCAAAAGCAACCAACCATTTTCGAACAGAACGGGCGGTTCTGCAAAACTCTCTACCCATCCTAGTCACTTCCCAATTCCTTTTTACCTACCCCATCTTTCCACCTGGATTATCATCAATCGTGTCGAGCCAGCAGGTTGGCTGGAGACTCGCACGCAACTCTGTGTATGAATATGGGCTAATGACAGAAGGGGTCTGTCCAAATGATTAAAAACACAAACCAACACTAACCATATCATACTACATCACATGCACAAACCACACGAAGAACCAATTATTTCACGAGACGCACCATATTAATCATCACATACACAAACCCATATTCATACACAAATAGTAATCACACATACACGCATACCTACACTGAGGCAAACAAACCATTCATCCAACACAAATCATCCATCACACACATACAACTACATACACACAAAATAGTCATCATTCACATACAATCACACTGATACATAAATCGATCAACATCAAATCATCAATGGCAAAGTACCCAACGAAAACACTTTTCTATGGCCGAGTGCCCGACTTTTAACTTTAAATTTAAATTTTAATAATCGCCACTTAAATCTCTTTTACAAGGAAAACACGGTATCAGCCGGTCTTCCCCTTCTAAACAAATCTGAACAAAAGTCCACCAGACATAGATTTTCAAAATTCGCGTTTCTTTTTACTCCTTCTACTCAAAACATTTTACTACGGCATTTAACTTGAAACTTGTTGGCAGACCCGTTCTGCACCTAATCTTTTAAACCTCCGATGTAACTTCACTTTTTAGTTGCACAGAATGGTGCATATTATCGTTTTATCGTTTTCGCTACAAAAGGGTACTGAACTCTTCCGTCAGCTGTAAGCCGACCAAAATTTCCCAAGATCGTGGAAATTTGGTGGCTAAGGGGAATATTGAGAGACAGTAGGGTATTCCAAATAAAACGGTAGTCCTCTCACGCAAACGCTGATTGGTGCTAATTATCCGTAATGGAACCCACTGTGGCTGAATGAACGGCCAAGAAAAACGACGATCATGAAGAAGCTTGATGAGAGAGTTGGGGAAGTCACTTCATTGTTGGCTAAGAAAACAGGAGGTTGTAGAAAAAGCGATAAAAGATATAGAGAGATATTTTTACGAACGGCCATATTGGTTTAAATTTTGTTGAGAAATTGTTTCCACGATTGAAATTACAAGTGGTGTAATTTCGTGACATTGCAGAATTTTGCTCAAATTTCGAGTGTGGATAAAAGGTTTTGCTGGCAGAACGGGCCAGACAACAGGGAATTCTCCCACGAGAGGATTTGAGAAACTGCGATTTTGAGGTGTCAGAAAAGGACACAGAAGCGGAGGGAGTAAGAAGAAACAAAACTTTCAAAATAAAAGATAAGTAGAATCGTTCATTTTTAATATCTCTATAAAGTACATTATAATAATCTGGTTGGCTTTTGTGCCGCAAAATTCCCGATTTTATTGAGGGACTCGTGACCCTTTTGTCATTGCCATTTTTCGGCACTTCCAAGACCGTGCGATAACGGGTTTTCCTTACGTCTAACTTTTCTTTTGGCAAAGAATACTGTTTGCTTCTTTTCTTTCTATTACTTAAACTATCATACAATTTTATAATAATCTGTTTATGAAAAGATTTGGGTTTTTAATCCTAAATCCTTAAGGTTTTCCCAACCACTAAATACACTTTTAAATACTGTCAAAACTGTCTTTGGTATTTTCCACCCTATTCGTTTAATCTTATTCTTGGTCGTATTTTTCCTTCCTTTCTTTTTTTTTAACAATTTTCAGCAAAGGTTTGAAAATTCCTTTTCAACAAAAATTTTCTGGCGCCCATTTTTATTTTTGTTAGTCACCGTACTAACAAAAATTTTATTAACATCCACCCACCTACTTAATACATCGAATAAAAATTTTCATCTCATTAATCATCTAATTAATAAAAATTTCCTTCGAACACACCCCCAGCTGAGCAGCCGTGGACCCAGCATAATTGTTGCTGGACGCACTTTTCATTCTTCCCAGCGAACGAACACACCTTTCCAATTTCCATCAAACGATAAACGTCATTCAATCGAAAATTTTCCCCGCGTGCATTTCGACTGTGCAATTGCTTTTCTTGTTTTAATTGGTTGGAATCGGAAATTCCATTTATTTTAGTCCGCGGTTTACAAGTCCGTACTCAACCTAAATTAGTAAATTAACGTAAAAAGAAAAGAAATAGAATAAGAAAAAGATCCCTGTGCTGTGGAAAGAATAAGTGCAACAAAATTTTTGTTGAAAAGGAATTTTCAAACCTTTGCTGAAAATTGTTAAAAAAAAAGAAAGGAAGGAAAAATACGACCAAGAATAAGATTAAACGAATAGGGTGGAAAATACCAAAGACAGTTTTGACAGTATTTAAAAGTGTATTTAGTGGTTGGGAAAACCTTAAGGATTTAGGATTAAAAACCCAAATCTTTTCATAAACAGATTATTATAAAATTGTATGATAGTTTAAGTAATAGAAAGAAAAGAAGCAAACAGTATTCTTTGCCAAAAGAAAAGTTAGACGTAAGGAAAACCCGTTATCGCACGGTCTTGGAAGTGCCGAAAAATGGCAATGACAAAAGGGTCACGAGTCCCTCAATAAAATCGGGAATTTTGCGGCACAAAAGCCAACCAGATTATTATAATGTACTTTATAGAGATATTAAAAATGAACGATTCTACTTATCTTTTATTTTGAAAGTTTTGTTTCTTCTTACTCCCTCCGCTTCTGTGTCCTTTTCTGACACCTCAAAATCGCAGTTTCTCAAATCCTCTCGTGGGAGAATTCCCTGTTGTCTGGCCCGTTCTGCCAGCAAAACCTTTTATCCACACTCGAAATTTGAGCAAAATTCTGCAATGTCACGAAATTACACCACTTGTAATTTCAATCGTGGAAACAATTTCTCAACAAAATTTAAACCAATATGGCCGTTCGTAAAAATATCTCTCTATATCTTTTATCGCTTTTTCTACAACCTCCTGTTTTCTTAGCCAACAATGAAGTGACTTCCCCAACTCTCTCATCAAGCTTCTTCATGATCGTCGTTTTTCTTGGCCGTTCATTCAGCCACAGTGGGTTCCATTACGGATAATTAGCACCAATCAGCGTTTGCGTGAGAGGACTACCGTTTTATTTGGAATACCCTACTGTCTCTCAATATTCCCCTTAGCCACCAAATTTCCACGATCTTGGGAAATTTTGGTCGGCTTACAGCTGACGGAAGAGTTCAGTACCCTTTTGTAGCGAAAACGATAAAACGATAATATGCACCATTCTGTGCAACTAAAAAGTGAAGTTACATCGGAGGTTTAAAAGATTAGGTGCAGAACGGGTCTGCCAACAAGTTTCAAGTTAAATGCCGTAGTAAAATGTTTTGAGTAGAAGGAGTAAAAAGAAACGCGAATTTTGAAAATCTATGTCTGGTGGACTTTTGTTCAGATTTGTTTAGAAGGGGAAGACCGGCTGATACCGTGTTTTCCTTGTAAAAGAGATTTAAGTGGCGATTATTAAAATTTAAATTTAAAGTTAAAAGTCGGGCACTCGGCCATAGAAAAGTGTTTTCGTTGGGTACTTTGCCATTGATGATTTGATGTTGATCGATTTATGTATCAGTGTGATTGTATGTGAATGATGACTATTTTGTGTGTATGTAGTTGTATGTGTGTGATGGATGATTTGTGTTGGATGAATGGTTTGTTTGCCTCAGTGTAGGTATGCGTGTATGTGTGATTACTATTTGTGTATGAATATGGGTTTGTGTATGTGATGATTAATATGGTGCGTCTCGTGAAATAATTGGTTCTTCGTGTGGTTTGTGCATGTGATGTAGTATGATATGGTTAGTGTTGGTTTGTGTTTTTAATCATTTGGACAGACCCCTTCTGTCATTAGCCCATATTCATACACAGAGTTGCGTGCGAGTACAAAAGAAATGAAAAAGTGAACGATTTTACTTATCTTTCAGTGTGTTTTAATATTCTTTTTTTCCTTCCTACTCCTTCCACCTCTGTGTCCGTCTCTGACACCTGTCTCAAAATTCCACAAATCTTCTTGTGCGACAAATCCTGTTGACTGGCCCGTTCTGCCAGCAAAACCTTTTAGCCACACGCGAAAAACAATGGAAAATTTCTATTCTATTCTGAAATTACACCACTTGTAATTTCCAAACTTCAGAAACTTTTTTTTTCTTAGCAAAATATGTCCAAAAAAATGGCCGTTCGCAAAAAAATATCTCCTTTTATCGTCTTTTCTACAACCTCCTGTTCAATAGCCAACAATGAAGTGACTTCCCCAACTCTCTCATCAAGCTTCTTCATGATCGTCGTTTTTCTTGGCCGTTCATTCAGCCACAGTGGGTTCCATTACGGATAATTAGCACCAATCAGCGTTTGCGTGAGAGGACTACCGTTTTATTTGGAATACCCTACTGTCTCTCAATATTCCCCTTAGCCACCAAATTTCCACGATCTTGGGAAATTTTGGTCGGCTTACAGCTGACGGAAGAGTTCAGTACCCTTTTGTAGCGAAAACGATAAAACGATAATATGCACCATTCTGTGCAACTAAAAAGTGAAGTTACATCGGAGGTTTAAAAGATTAGGTGCAGAACGGGTCTGCCAACAAGTTTCAAGTTAAATGCCGTAGTAAAATGTTTTGAGTAGAAGGAGTAAAAAGAAACGCGAATTTTGAAAATCTATGTCTGGTGGACTTTTGTTCAGATTTGTTTAGAAGGGGAAGACCGGCTGATACCGTGTTTTCCTTGTAAAAGAGATTTAAGTGGCGATTATTAAAATTTAAATTTAAAGTTAAAAGTCGGGCACTCGGCCATAGAAAAGTGTTTTCGTTGGGTACTTTGCCATTGATGATTTGATGTTGATCGATTTATGTATCAGTGTGATTGTATGTGAATGATGACTATTTTGTGTGTATGTAGTTGTATGTGTGTGATGGATGATTTGTGTTGGATGAATGGTTTGTTTGCCTCAGTGTAGGTATGCGTGTATGTGTGATTACTATTTGTGTATGAATATGGGTTTGTGTATGTGATGATTAATATGGTGCGTCTCGTGAAATAATTGGTTCTTCGTGTGGTTTGTGCATGTGATGTAGTATGATATGGTTAGTGTTGGTTTGTGTTTTTAATCATTTGGACAGACCCCTTCTGTCATTAGCCCATATTCATACACAGAGTTGCGTGCGAGTCTCCAGCCAACCTGCTGGCTCGACACGATTGATGATAATCCAGGTGGAAAGATGGGGTAGGTAAAAAGGAATTGGGAAGTGACTAGGATGGGTAGAGAGTTTTGCAGAACCGCCCGTTCTGTTCGAAAATGGTTGGTTGCTTTTGCAGGGTTCTCTGTGAGTACGCCACTGGTTGATGGGACCATGGCTGCCCTCAACTCACCCAGAACCATGCAGCTGCGACCAAAATTAAGAGAAAGGGTTTTGAGACAAACTATCGTAAGATGGTTTTTGTTGCGGTAAATTTTACCGCAACAAACTTCATCGACTTTATCAATAAACTGTAAGCTGATTTCAGATGTATTTGCCGGGAATGGCTTAGAAACATTCGCAAGATGTTCTGCAAACAGGTTAGCTTTTTCTTTCGGATTTCCGATCCAATTCCCGTTTAGAGATTTAATTGGCGGGTTTTGTAACTGCGGTCTTTTCAGGCGCTTAGCTGCTTTCCAGAGCGAATAATCAGTTGAAGCATCAGTCGTTAAATTTTTCAGGAATCTACTTAATGAATCATTTTTGAATTCGTAGATTTGTTTTTTCAGTTCGTTGCTTAGCCGGTTAAACGCTGTTTTGTCGTCTGGAAATCTAGTATTTTGCCATTTTCTTCGAGCTCTTCTCTTCTCCAATATCAACTCTCTTATCTCGGCAGGGTATTTTGTTTCAGTTTGCTTCCTACTCGAGCAAGTTGGTGTACTTTCTTCTGCAGCTTGTTGAACATCGGCAATGAATTGTTCTACTTCAAGGTCGATTTGCTCTTTTGTTTCCATAGGGGATCTGAGATTTATATAGCTTTCAAGCTTTTCTCTGAATTTACTCCAGTTTGTTTTATTGTTTACTAGCTTAGGATTACTTTTTTCCATTATCTCCGATTCATTAAGTGATAAAATCACCGGTGTATGATCTGATGATAAGTCATAATTACCTTCGACTCTTATATGGTTTCGTTTGATACCTTTAACTATGAAAAAGTCAACAAGGTCTGGTATTTTACTTGAATCCGATGGCCAGTATGTTGGTGATCTGGATGAATAAAACTCACAATTGTATTTGAGGCATGCTTTGTAAAGCATTCTGCCTTTTGTTGTTATAAGTCTGGATCCCCAATGGGTGTGCTTAGCATTAAAGTCACCACCAACAAGGAAGTTATGTCCTAGTACATTCAGCAGTTCTGTATAATCATCTTCAGTCGGGGGGGTATTCTATTCGGTTTTAAAAAATATTCCGCGCACGACCGTTCACTTTGACTGTTCACACAAGGTTGAAAAACTATACGATGCGTTACGGGGGCGAGAGTAGGTATTTTAAAAAAGAGTTAAGTAACATTTTTTTGTTTTATTAAAAGAAAGCTAACTAATTAAAATCCCTTTACTTGGCAATTCTTTTCATTTACGTTTTACCTTATTTTTATTTGTCATCTCCCAAGGGGTTACCAGTTTTTTTTTTTTTTTTTTTGAATTTATGATGAAGAACGAGGAAGAATAGGAAAAACATGTTGGAACAGTTTCATTTTACAAATGCCGTGAATACATTTTAAAAATTGTTTTATTTTATTTAAGTTTCTATTAACAATAATTTGGTATAATACATAAAATTTCTATTTTTGTTATTTAAACTGAACGTGGTTGACTTTGTTTGGTTTGAGTTTCTTCTTCCTCAGATTTAAGTGTTCCTCCAATGGGTAATGGGACTTCACTTCCCCTTCTTATATTCTTCAATACTCCACTCTAGCGTTGAATTAATTTCCTCAATTGATTTCGTAAAGTCTGAAGTCTCATCGTCTTCTGATTCTGAATCGTATTCCAAATCCTCCAGTTCTTCTTCATCGTATTGTGCAGCTTTTTCCATGCTAACGTCAGCATTTTCTATTACTCCTTCATCTAACTCAAGTTCTGGGGTGCTTGAACGGAATGATGCCGCATCTGCATCCCTCTCGAAATTTCCTTCACCTTCTGATTCTGTTTGCAGTCCTGAGTCTCTTACAATTTCACCATCTGAATCTGATTCTGAGAAATACAAATATTGTTCATTGTCTAGTGGTGGTTCCATTCCTGAGTCGGATTCCCATTCTTCCTCTAACTCGCTTTCTGCTTCTGATTCTATTAAAGACTCTTCATCTTCCTCCGATTCGGCTTGTACGTTTTCTTGGGGAGCTTGGTTCATATGATTCAACACACTCAACAGAGTGACTGTGTATTTGCATTTGTACTCCTCTCTGATGACTTCAATAGAATCAAGAGCGGCGATCACAATATTTTTGTAATCCTTGAGTCTTTCGATTTCATTGAACATCTCATCAAGTGTAAGAGCTCTGTCGTGTTGAATTTCTGGGTTGGCCATGCAGTTTTGGTAATCGATGATATGCCGCTCTGGTAGTTCACCGGGTCCTGGGTTTATTGGATCGAGCAAAATTTCGAAAAATAAGCCACTCCAAATGGATTTTGCTTGTTCGTAGATTCCTTTTACATGGTTGTAGAATACTTCATCGTAATTGTCTTCCTCTTCTGCTTGCTCTTTTACGTTTACGTTACGATGATCCTCCATTATAAGTTCGTTTCTTTAAATTTAACTGGTAGGCCCTAAATATTTCTTTAAGTTGGTAGGTTCTTGCAATTTCTTCAAATTGTATTTGCTAGGTTCTCACTATTTCTTTAATTTACACTTGGTATGTCCTCACAGTAGCGTTACTGCTTTTAAACTGAGTGAAACATTACTCTACGCAGTCCTTATAAACCTCGAGAAAGGATCAACAAACAATTACGCAGGTTGTTAAAGTCCCTTAATCCTTCTTAAACCTCTAGAAAGGATCCAAGGATCAACAGGTAAACCCATTAAAGTTTTATTGCGTGATTATTGAAAGCAACTACGCAGGTGGTTAAAGTCCCTTAATCCTTTTTGAAGTATTTGCAGATACCTTTTTAAGTTTTATTTAATTTAATTTAATTTCTTTATTTCATCAACAAGCTCAGCTTACAGATTACCTTAAAAATAAAAAGTTATTACAACTAAAAATATTTGTATATAAAGGATGTAAGATATTAATTATCTATTATTATCAAAGATATTAAACAATACCTATGATTTTTAACTGTTCATTAAAATATTTAATTAATCTTGCAATCGGTTCATTATAGCCATAGTTTGTTTTATGCCCTGTTTGGAATAGAAAAGATCTATCTCTTAATACTCTCATTGGATCATAGATTGGAATCATGGACAATAAGTAAGGGCTAATAATTAGCCTCAATACGTCTTTATTAAATAGAATTCCATGAATGCACCTCCTAGAATTGAGGGCTTTAAGTCCTAAAAGCTTACATCATCTAGCAATATATGATGGCTCAAAATTATAACGCATTTTGATAAATATATATTTTGTAAAACTTCCCTGCACTCTTTCAATACGATCAGAATGCAGCATACATCAAAAAGTTACAATGTATTAAACGTTCCTTGTGGAACTCCAGAGGTGCAGGATATCAACCGAGAGGAAGTATTATCAAGGCAAACTTTTAGAGATCTACCAATTAGAAAAGATGAAATCCACTTCAATAAATAAGAATGAAAACCAAAATGTTATAACTTCTTTATAAGAAGCCAATGGTTTGCACAGTCGAAGGCTTTACTGAAGTCCGTGTAAATCGTGTCAACCTGTACTCCTTTCCCAATAGAATTGATTGCAATAGATGTGAAATGCATCAGATTTGATGTAGTTGAACGACCATTGACCAGTGTTCCAGAAGGGGGAACAGTTTTTAAAGTAATATCAGTTGAAGGACTCGGTCCAATATTTTTACTTGATGATGCCTTGTCATTAAGGTTAGAGTCATTAATCGTTATCACAACCTCATTATTTCTAGCCGGCATATTTATACCGGGAGATATTTCTCTTGAGTTAGATCTTAAGTTACGTTTGAAAACTTTTTTTGGACTTGAATTTCTGTTCATTGTAGTCGGGGCAGAAACTTCCAGTTGGTTTAAACTCAAGGAACGATTGCGTAAACAGGGTTAATGCATTGTAATATTTTGAATTTGCAAATCAAGGCGGAAATCGGTGTTGGTAATGTTATGTTCCTTGTTGGTGCTTAAATGCTGTTAAAATGCTGGATCAACTGATAAAAATCGCTAACTTTTTTCTCCATTGTACCAGTTTTGTATCCTAGCAAGTGGAGGATCCTTTGAAGACCTTAAATTTCTTTGTGCTATTGCGCCACAAACAATAGGTCGAATTGTGATGGAAACTTGTGAGACCATTATAACAGTTTTGAAAGGAAATATAAAAGTGAGAATATTTTGATATTTCATTATATTAAAATTAATGTACATACATATGTATTTACACGAGGATGTATTTCACATTCCAATATTTTGTGAGAACTCGTCAAATAATTCTTGGGTATTTGCGTACACGCGAGAGGTCGATGGCTGCGGTTGTTGAACAAAAATTACTTGTTGCGGCATTGGCGATGGAGAAGATACAGAAGAATCACTCCAAGTATGTGTCGAAGATCTAACTGAAGGGTCTAAAAGATTTTGAACCCCGCGGATTACAATTGCATTAAGTTGTCCAAAAGACCCAGCAAATAAAGTATCCGAAACAAGTTTCTCGGCAAACAACAAAAGTTTAAGCTTGTTGCTACTCGCACAACTTTCTCCAACAAAATAAATCAAAATCATTATGATGAAAATGCATTATATATGTTGAAGAAATTAATAGTTTCAATATAATTAATCCTGATTGGCATGCCGAAGCCCATAGTTTGGACGACATTCAACCTGCTCAAGGACGCAATGCTAGCAACGAAACAAAGTTAATAAAAAAAAAAATTTCAGATTATTTTGATTCCACTGATCGCGCTGTTCCTTGGCAAAACAAAATATGGGTATGAAAATTGTACTAATAAAAATTGATAACATTATTTATATGTACATATATATTTTTACTAAGCCATGTCGTTTTCATTTGAGACTCTGGAATGGAAAATCAATGCTTCTGCTTCTGTTTCCAATTGTGAATTCAACTTCAGGAGGAGAATTTGGGAAATATTTTTTTTTTCAGAAAGAGAACTGGGATGATTGCCATTTCATATAACCAAATAAAACCAATGTAGTATACTTACCTCATTTGAATGGTCATCGCTATTGTCGATTGTTGTTGTTCCTTATATTGTGTCCTCCTGACTACAGAAAACTTAGCAGATGGAAGTGCCATACATTGCATTGGAAAACATTATCTGCTCCCGGTCCAGATTTTTCACTTTTTCTTTGCTTTCTGCAGTCGCGTTGGCCGCCGTTTCGAAAAGTATATATTTTTAAATGACACTTTCGCAACTAGCGTCAGGATCAAATTTTTTTTGTTCTTCAACTAGCACTTCAAATGCGTTTGCTTTAAATACCCGATTACAATAATCTTTGCTTTTAGCGAACCACAACACCAGTAAACTTTTATATAACTCGATAAATTCCGTAAAAAAATTTGTGCGTATATTTTTAAATGACGCTTTCGCAACTAGCGTCAGGATCAAATTTTTTTTAGTTTTTCAACTAGCACTTCAAATGCGTTTGCTTTAAGTACCCGATTTCAATAATCTTTGCTTTTAACGAACCACAACACCAGTAAACTTTTATATAACTCGATAAATTCCGTCCAAAAAATGTGTGCGCCTTGTTTATTCATCTTTATTTTATAATATATATAAACAGTAGTTTGTAACCTAATGATGTAAGTTTCTTTTGACGTCACACAAACAATTGTGAATTAATGTTTATATAAAATTTTCTTTCTCCCACTTACGATAATAAAGTCCTGATGATGAGCATAACCATGTTCGTATCGTCGAAATAAAACAAAATACAAAAATAAACTAACACCTCTATTTACATTGACCTATAGCCCACATAAAGAATAATTAATTATAACTTAAGATAAAAAGGTCACGAAACTTATCATAATAACTCCTTTACAACTTTGATAAAACAGATAGATACCTAGCAGAAATTTAAAAAAATGTCACGTTCAAGAACCTGTCGAATAGACTATCTCGCATACCCGTATCTTAGATACCTTTATGAACAACTAAGATATATTTTTCCAGCAATATGGACAACAGCTGTGAAATATAAAACTCAAACTTATAAAAACTGAAAAACATTCAAGTTATCGTTGCTAAACGATTGAAATTTGCTTTTTTTTTCCAAAATCAAATGCAAAGTGCATTTAATTCTGAAATAAACACACACCAAAATAAAAAGAAACCCAAAATGAACAGAAACAAAAATAAACTTCCTATCAACTGATTACTTGAATATAAACATATACCAACAATTATCGGAAACGTTTTTTGGTAGAAATGCTTAATGCTTAACACGTAATCAGCAACAAAAAGCTATCCAGATGCGATTATCGAACGTCCCCAATATCAATTTGAGGTAATTTTAATAAACAAAAACTTATGTTCAATGCTCAATGAAACTTGGTCACTGTTTGGTGATAACTCAAATCAAAATATCCAGTGTCTCACTAGGTTTGTTCTTTGACCCAGGTTTCATTGACAACCCTACGAGATACGAGAAAGAATCTGGGTTTTCCAGTCTTAAAAAAACGCTAAACCACAAAATCACCACACATTCCTCTCATTTGAACACAAATACAAGTCACTTGACAGCCCAATTCACTGCCTAAACTCGATCCAGCAAAAAAGTTGAAGGCAAACCCAGGGCACACCCAGAGCAGCCCTAGAGGCCAATTTCACAGATCTTGATGTATGATCATACAATGTATGATTTTAAAATTTATTTTACGAAATACTGTTTCACAGAAATGTTGTATGATTGCTGTCATACTTCAATACTTCATACAGTATGTGATTCGATTGGAATATTTCCTTTTCCAAAAAAAGATATTTCGGATCCGTGGAGCAGAGTGAGCCGAGATGCAAGATATGGTCTTGTTGGAGACAGCGATGGCGACAAATTTTGAAGAGTGACGTGGCAAAATTGGCGCCGAAGCACCATGGTAAGATTTCAATTGCAATTGTACTTACATAGGTACTTACGTAGCTTAAATATTAATAGTTTACATAAATATATCTATTTTCAGATCAAAATTGACCGAATAAAGCAGACGGGAGTGGGTGAGGGCTGGCAAAGAAAACTTTTGGTGTTTTGAACCAATATAAACGCAAGGTTTAATATTCACAACAACCTCAGATTTTGCAAATTGGCATTTTGAGATGTTAATTACCAAACCATACTCCTGGAGACGTTGCAGAACTTTAACGACATGCTGTTTATGTTCTCCTTCTGATTTTGAGGCGATCAGGATATCGTCGATATAACAAAAAACGAAGTCTAAGTTGCGAAGAACCATGTCCATAAACCGTTGGAATGTTTGAGTCGCATTCTTTAGTCCGAATGGCATTACCACAAACTCAAACAATCCAAAAGGAGTTGTAATCGCTGTCTTCTGGATGTCTTCGGGTTCCATCGGTATCTGGTAATACGCCTTGTCCAAGTCCAAGATGGAGAAAAAAGATTTGTTGTGAAGGTTCTCGGTGAAGTCCATGATGTGTGGTATCGGGTATCTGTCGGCTTAAGTTTGGGCATTTAAGCGACGATAGTCACCACAACATCTCCATCCGCCCGTTTTCTTCTCCACGAGATGGATTGGGCTGGCCCATGGACTGCTGGATACGCGACAATAACCTTTTTTGATGAAAGCTTCAATGTCGGTTTTGGCCTGTTTCAACTTTTCTCCAGTGAGACGTCTTGGTCGTTCGGAGTTTGGCTGACCTGTAGTTATTATACGATGGTGCATCATGGAGGGTTTCGATTTGGGAGAGCTACTGTTGGCTTGCACAAATTGTTTCACCAGACTAATGTAGGTGTCAGGTCCATTAATGGAAAGTAGTCTGGTGACGTCGGTTGACTCAATTTTCCCAGGCGCCGTTAGTGCTGTAGTTTTGTCAATGACGCGTTTTGCCTTCAAATCGATTAACAGTCCATAGTGTGCCAATAAATCTGCTCCAATGATTGCTGTCTTGACGTCTGCAATAATAAAAGGCCAAGTGATGGCTCTTCGAAGACCGATGTTAAGCGTGAGAGTTTTGCTACCGTACGTATGTATTGGCGAGTTTTTAGCAGCGAGAAGTGTTGTTTCTCCTCTCTGGTTGGAGCAATCACTAGAGCGAGGCAAGACGCATATTGTTGACCCGGAATCGAGCAAAAACTTCTGATGTGTGTCCTTGTCGTAGATGAAAAGGCGGCTTTCTTTGCTGAACGATGGGCTGTCGTCAACCGCCTTGGATGACAACAGGGTTGCTAGTTTTTTTGAGAAAAACTGCAAGGTTTGACACACCTTCTTGCCTCTTCACCAAACTTTTTGTGGTAAGAACACACCATCGAACTTCCTTCTTTTGCCGGGACCTTCATAGCTCTGGAAAAGGATCTGTTCCTTGACGTACCTCGAGTTTTGTTTTGATCCGCTTTTATGCTTTGAACTAGTGTAGTTAACTTAGTCAAAGCTGACTCTACCTCCGTGAGGCGTTGTTCAAAGGTGACGTTGTTTCGGCTTTCGTCGACCTTCGCCGCGAACACTTGGTAAGGTGCTGTTGCCATATTATCCATTATCCTGTCAGCTATTTCCGACAATGCCGTGAGGTCGATGTTTAAATTGGCAGATAATATGCCACGGATATGATTCGGCATTCTGGACATCCAAATTGTAGAGAGCATTTCGTCCGGCACATTTTCTCCTGCCAGCCTTCTCATCTCTCGCAACAGACTTGACGGACGCTTGTCACCGAGTTCGAGTGATGTCATCAATTTGTTCAATTGCCGCTCCTTGGATTCCGTAAAACGCCCAATCAACTGCTTTTTGAAAGCCAGATATTTGTCTGCGGCTGGTGGCGTTTGAACCAGATCTGAAACCTCATTTAAAATTTCAGGGTCTAAGGCAGCGATGATGGCATTGAATTTGCTGTTGTCTGACGCAATCCTGTTGTTATGAAATTGCGCCTCAATTTGGACGAACCATAAGGCTGGATTTATTTCCCAGAACGGAGGAATTTTGAGGTTCTTCAAGGCAGAAATTTCTGCGAGCATTGGTGCTTGTGCAGCAGCTGCAAGCATTGGTGCTTGTGCAGCAGCTGCAAGCATTGGTGCTTGTGCAGCAGCGTCTTGTGCTGGCAGAGCCGCTTGGTCATTAAACATTGGGGGATCCATATGTCTGTGGATGTAAAAAAAAGAAAATTGTGAACTTGCGTTTGTGAATTGTGAGTATATCACGTCGGGGTCACCACTTTGGTGTTTTGAACCAATAAAAACGCAAGGTTTAATATTCACAACTTTTTAACTTTTAATAAACGTAAAGAAATAGGTATTAATGTTCACATGGAAAAATCTAGACATCGAATGAAAAATAAGCAGCTGCCAGTCGAGTAGAAAATCGTTGAATGCCAAATTTTGAATCATGACATTTTAAAGTCTGATACGCCACTAGCGAGTCGGCGGTGAATCATGAAGTAGTTGACAGAGTGCCCACAAGTCGCCACAAACTTGTTGAATGAAAATGATAAGATGGTTTTGGCAATAGTTGGACCATCGGTAAGTATTAAAACAGTTGATAATAACTTTAATATGGACATTTTCTTGTTTTTTGGGCATCAGCATCAGTTAGATTAGGCGCAAATGAATCTAATAGTGATGTCGATCCCACCAAAGAAGAGGTACGAGAAGAACTGTCGTTTTTTCAAAAGAAAAAAGTACCAAGTTCGAGCCAGCAAGCATATAGCCTAAAAAACAAGGAAAGCGACGACGCCTTAAAAAGAGAGCTACTTAAAGTAGCGCTCTATAAAAATAGGCTAGAGTACCGAGCGTTAGAGGTATCTTTGGATATGTGTTATTTCAAATACAATAAAACGCTCATAAATCGTCGTCTTCCTCAGAAGATTAAAAATTTATGAATCATTTTAAATAAAAACTTGATACGAACAATCTTTTGTATATTCATTTTGGAGGTTGACCTTAATTTGACCAACACATATTCGCAGAAAAGTATACCACTTAATTCATACCAACAACCAGACAGTTATCAAGAAAATCAGAAATGCACAAAATAATATCTGGATATTCCTCATATTCATCATCATTGTCACTATCGTCACTATCAAATAAATGAAATAATTTTCGCTGGCCATGCTTTTTCGTTTGTTGTAAAATATCACGCAAGCATTTATAATGTTTTTTGCTGTTTTTTTTTTTTGGGAAAATAGAATTGTTTAAAATAATTTTATCTGTCAAATCATACAACAATTCAAAACATCATACAATCTTTCCAATGGAATCTGTGAAATTGAAAATTGTAGTTATGTGATGTATGGTTTTTAAATTGTTGTATGCTGTATGAAATGTAGTGTTGTATGGTCTGCGGTTTTTATCATTATTTTAGAAGCGTACATTTTTCTTGGTATGTACCTGATTTTGAATGTAGAAAGTTTATGAAGATTACGTTAATAATCAAAATCACTTTAGAGCAATGTTTTTAGCAGCAGTGTTTGTGTTGAAATTTTAGAATGGACGAAGAAAGTGTAAATTTTAACCTTTTTGAAAGTATTTTTACTTGCGATTATAGGTACTATAAGGCAAGTCTTGCAATCGTGCAGAAAAAAAAATTTGAGATAACAACTAAATATGACATTACGATGATAGAGAATACGAAAAAAGTCGGTCCTACAATTCTGTCTGTCTGTCTGTGTGTCTGTCTGTCTGTCTGTCTGTCTGTCTGTCTGTCTGTCTGTCTGTCTGTCCGTATATGGATCTACAGCCTGAACCGCTTGACCGATTTTCTTCAAAATTTGCAGTTATGGTCTCTGGAATAGCCTACAGAGGGGTTTTTGGAATTGGGTCTCTAGGTCTTGAAATAACGGTACCTGCCATACAACCGATATGACAATACCTATTTTTCTCGAAAACGGCTCTAACGATTTTGATAAAATTTTACGTGAGCTATTATTTTTTAATAACTGTTCTAATGATGTAAAAAATTTTTTTGGAGAAAGCCTAAAGACGGTACCCCCCATAGTACCGTTTTTTTCAAAACCGACTTTCTCGGTAATGGCTAACACGATTTTGACGAAATTTTATATTTAAGAAGTCCTAAGTTGTTTGAGAAAGATTGCATATCTTTGTTTGAAAAATTTAGTTTTTTCGAATTTTCATTAATTTTTTAAAAAAAAATTTGTTTTTCCGAATATTTTCCAAACGATATATTTGATTTATTTCAAATTTTTTGTCAATACATCTTTTAGCAAGATCTTAAAACTTGTGTACTTGAATTTTGAAAACCTAATTTTTTAAAAAAATTAAAAATAAAAAACCAGTTTTTTAAAAAATGGCTCTAACGATTTTGATTAAATTTTAAGGGTTTATATGTATAAGCAATTGCAAAAAAATGGCGTTTTTAGATTTTCGCTTGAAACTTTTGGAATATTTAATTTAATTTTTTTCAATACTTTTCGTGATTTAATTCAATTTTCACAATTAATGTGTAGTTGGCAACCCTGTAAAACCAAATATATTAAGATTGAATACTGAAACCTTTTGCTCAGTCTTAAGATTTTTGTAGTTTACTTAGCAAACGATCGCAAGTTCGTGCGACCCAGTCGTGCCCATTTTTTTACTTGCGATTATAGGTACTATAAGGCAAGTCTTGCAATCGTGCAGAAAAAAAAATTTGAGATAACAATTAAAAATGACATTACGATGATAGAGAATACGAAAAAAGTGGGTCCTGCAATTCTGTCTGTCTGTCTGTGTGTCTGTCTGTCTGTCTGTCTGTCTGTCTGTCTGTCTGTCTGTCTGTCTGTCCGTATATGGATCTACAGCCTGAACCGCTTGACCGATTTTCTTCAAAATTTGCAGTTATGGTCTCTGGAATAGCCTACAGAGGGGTTTTTGGAATTGGGTTTCTAGGTCTTGAAATAACGGTACCTGCCATACAACCGATATGACAATACCTATTTTTCTCGAAAACGGCTCTAACGATTTTGATAAAATTTTACGTGAAGTATTATTTTTTAATAACTGTTCTAATGATGTAAAAATTTTTTTTGGAGAAAGCCTAAAGACGGTACCCCCCATAGTACCGTTTTTTTCAAAACCGACTTTCTCGGTAATGGCTAACACGATTTTGACGAAATTTCATATTTAAGAAGTCCTAAGTTGTTTGAGAAAGATTGCTTATCTACATTTGAAAAATTTAGTTTTTTCGAATTTTCATTAATTTTTTTAAAAAAAATTTGTTTTTCCGAATATTTTCAAAACGATATATTTGATTTATTTCAAATTTTTTGTCAATACATCTTTTAGCAAGATCTTAAAACTTGTGTACTTGAATTTTGAAAACCTCCTTTTTTAAAAAAATTAAAAATAAAAAACCAGTTTTTTAAAAAATGGCTCTAACGATTTTGATTAAATTTTAAGGGTTTATATGTATAAGCAATTGCAAAAAAATGGCGTTTTTAGATTTTCGCTTGAAACTTTTGGAATATTTAATTTAATTTTTTTCAATACTTTTCGTGATTTAATTCAATTTTCTCAATTAATGTGTAGTTGGCAACCCTGTTAAACCAAATATATTAAGAACAAATACTAAAACCTTTTCCCAGTCTTAAGATTTTGGTATTTTACTTAGCAAACGATCGCAAGTTCGTGCGACCCAGTCGTGCCCATTTTTTCAATATGCAATAAGAAAAATAGTAGAAGTAAGGTTTATGAAACGTTTGGAGAAATAAAAACTCAAAACGGTGAAATGTTTCCCAACTTTATGGCACACAGATCCTGCAAAAAAAGTTCTCAAATACAGATCTAAGGCAACAACCAATCTTTTGAGACATAAGTGCCAGAAATAAAACCAGCCAAGTTTAATAAATAAAGTGCGTGTGCCTTCTTTTGAAAAAAAAAGTTATTTTGGATGCTTCCGTTAAACTTGTTGTGGAAGACATCAGACCATTTACTATAATTGAGTGGTATGCAAAATTTTATGAGTGTGTCAATATTGGTGAAAAGTACGGACAACACGTAGATGTCAAAGATAGGCTGCCAACCGGAGCAACGATTAGTCATCAAGTGAAGGATACAAAACGCACGAACTAACGTGAAGAGATATGACGTCGGAAAGCTACAATCGCAAGAGATTGCCAATGCCTTTTCCAATCGAGTGTCCCTTCAATTTACATTGATCTGGAAAGATCTGGAAAGATCATTTCTGCAGACTGCTTAACGGCGATGAGGACACAAATTCCGCTGTCAGGCAGACTGCCCCATTCAGCTTGGACGATGATCAAGAATGCCGTCCTCCCGACATAGAGGAAGTTAAGCTTGCCATATGTAAACTTAAATCAAATAAGACTGCAGGTGCAGATGACCTTGATGCCAAACTCTTCAAGGCAGCTGGAGACCAGTTGGAAAGGAGCATGCACCAGCTGATCTGCATGATATGGTCGGAATAAAGCATGCCCGATGAATGGAACCTCAGTACCGTATGCCCGATCCTAAAGAAGGGAGACCTTCACAATTGCGCCAATTATGGAAGGATAAGCCTCCTTAACGTCGCTTATAAGATCTTGTTTGCTGTAATATGTGAACGTCTGAAACCCCACGTCAACAACTTGATAGATCCTTATCAATGTGGTTTTAGACCAGAGAAGTCCACAATAGACCAAATTTTCACATTACGGCAGATTTTGGAAAAAACCCGAGAACGTAATATCGATATTCACCATCTTTTTATCGATTTCAAGGCCGCGTATGACAGCATTTACAGAGACGAGCTGTACAGAGCCATGTCTGGTTTCGGCATCCCTGCAAAACTCGTACGACTATGCAGGATGACTTTGGAGAATTCACGCTGCACCTTATCGAAAGCGGATGAGGAAACCATTGGTCGTTTCGAAAGAAAAATTCTCCGAATGATCTTTGGTCCCGTATGCGAAGACAATGTGTGGAGAAGAAGATACAACAACGAGCTGTATGAGCTGTACCGCGACATGGGCATAGCCAGAAGAGTACGCATCGCGAGGCTACGATAGTTGGGCCATGTAGAGCAGATGGACCCAAACGCTCCGGGTCGTCGGGTGTTCGAAAGCACATTGCAGGGAAATCGCGGAAGGGGAAGACCTCGTCTTAGGTGGCTTAATCAAGTGGATGAAGACCTCAACCAACTTGGAGTGCGAAACTGGAGAGAGCTCGCACGAAATCGAAGTCGTTATAGAAGGATGTTGGTTGAGGCCCAGGTTCACCCCGAACTGTAATGCCCGCCTAAGTAAGTAAGTAAGTTAGAAGGATACAAAGGAGAAGTTGGTGGAAATCATAAAAAGCGAATTGGTTGCAGTAAAATACTTATCAGCAAACAGCAACAACAGACCTTTGGACAGACAATTTCAAAATGAGGTCTTATTTGGTGCTAACGATTCATTATATATAATAGACACGATCTTCATTGAACGGGGGTTGGCTGTGGATGAGATTGAAGCACCATGATCCGGTAGCAACATAATCGGCAAAATTGACAAAATTTTTCTTGAATTCCGCATATCGGCCCTTCAAAACAACATCTGGTTTAACTGTTTTGGTCTTCTCTTACACATCGTTTTCGAGAAGGCATGTTCGGATATCCAGGAAATTGACCATTTTTTTTTAAGAGTGCAAGAAACTCGTCAAATACATGAAAAAATCTGGTGCATGCAGTTCATTCCACCAAACTTTGAAAGCTGAGTGTAAGACAAGGTGGACGTCAAGATTTAAAACGTGTGAGTCAATTCAAGTGGATATGCAGGACATCATTTGCGTAGTACAGCAAAAACAACAGCTCCATCGCATTCAAGGTATCGATTCGAATTTATTGAATGAAGACATCGTTTTCTTGGAGCCCTTCAAAGATACTTTTTTAAAGCTGGAGTCATCAAAAACATGTACCGTGTATTTGGTTTTCCCGCATTACGACAGCTTATTCAACGCCTGTTTACTGGATGTATTGGACTCATCAACTCTAATTGACTTCAAGGGCAGAGTCAAAACACCATTTAATCAATTTATTTTATCCCGAAAAAAGGTTGCGTTCATGGCCGCCACTTTCTTATACTGGCCTTGTAGTAAAGTGCAGCTATTAACTATGGAAGAGAAGACATGATATCTATAGTCTCATTAAAACAGTGAATATATTGCAACCGACACAAAAGATCCTCTCAAAAACATTTTTAAGCGTCTATATGAAGTCAGCAAAATATAAAATTGCATACCTGCAGCATCAACCCCTTCAGAAAGAACTTTCTCTCAGGCTGGGAATGTGATAAGTGAAAAACGTACCAGGTTGAACCCGGAAACTCTCAATAATTCAATGGTTGCATATTCTAATTTAAAAATTAATAAAATTTAAAGTACCTAATAGCAATTTTTAATACAGTTAATCACAAAAGTAAGTAAGCTTTCATAATTTTTGCATACAAATGCCAAAATTAAATACAATCATGTTAGAAATATCAGACAAAATGCATTCCAAGTCGTGTGGTTATTGTACAAATCACGTGATAAACAAAACTTACCGTTTGAACTTTGGTTTACCTGCTAAACAAAGTTTTCTATTTTTTAGTCGTGTTTTCTATGTCACAAAAGTAAATAAGCACTAGCAGCATTTGAAGGTTAAACAGTTGTTGGTGCAGTTAACTTGGTTTTTTGTGTTTTCTTAGTTTTTTATCTCTCTTTTTAATATTTTTTTCAGTTAAGAATTGATAAATTATTTATTAATTAAAGAAGATGGCTCCAAGAGGTAAGGAACTAAGCTTGGACTTAAAAAAAGTAATAATAAATCAGTACTTGGAAAATAGATCGGAACGCGAAATTAGTAATTTTGTGAACAAAAGTCCATCTCCGATTCACAAAATAATTACTAAATACAGAACCTCTGGAATACTGGAAAATGGTCATCGCTCAGGTCGGCCTCTCAAATTTACACAACTGAAAAGCCGTATTAGAAAAACAAAAACAAATCCGAAAAAATGCCCCAAAGATAATGGCCGGGTTCAAGACAAATTTCGAAAGTTCGAAGAGATCTGTCAGACCATGAACGACTATCTTAACTTTCACCTCTCACCTCTCGATTCACCTCTCGATTCTACGTAGTTAGTAGTAAAATTAATTGTAAAACACAAATATTTTCAGTTTGAAATTCAACAATTTGACTTCCAAGTGTTTCTAAGTTGAGCAGTTTTGAAATTACATTCTTTTTACTTAATTTTGTTAAAAAAATGAAAATCGTGTGCCTTCAAAAATGTATTTTCTTTGTTGATAAACTCACTATTAAAATTAATTTACAAAACGGAATATCCAAACACCAATAATTATCAATTTCAATTCAACAAATAAGCGAAAACTTGTAGAACAAAAAAATAACCCAAGAATACCGAGTAAAGTTCGATTGTCATGTCTCATGTATGTTGTTTTCCTTGTTTTGACAAGTAAAATCTTGAGTTCAGATTTTCAGCCAAGTTTTTCCATCTGAAAATCTATGTTCGAAAATCTGAAAATCTAAATGTCATCTGAATTGTCATCTGAAAATCTGGAACTTTTTGCAAGGGAAAAATGACAGAATCTTAAGTTAAGATTTTCGAACATAGGCCAATGTCTGAAATAATTAATGAAACAGGTAAGACATGCAAACCCCAAACGATTCGTCGAGTGCTCCACCAATAAATCGCGTAAAACGTCTTTATTTCGCAAAAACCCGTGAATACAAAGAAGCAGGTTTTTGGAACACCGTTATTTTTTCTGATGTAAGTAAATTTAATATCCATGGATCTGACGGACGTGAAAAGGTCTGGAGAAGAAAAAACACTGAACTTGATCCAGCAAATATAACGTTATGGTGTGGGGGTTTATGGCAGCATCTGGCGTCGGTAAATTAGTGTTTGTTAATTCTTTGATGAAAAGGTTCGACTATTTGAACGTTTTAAAGAATAACCTTCACGAAAGTGCCGGACAGTTGGGTATGGGTAGGTTAGTCTTCCAACAAGTCAATGATCCTAAACATAACTCACATGTGGTCAAAGAGTGGCTGCTTTATAACCTTCGAACGCAACTGAAAACACCACCTCAGTCACCCGATTTGAATATAATTGAGCATTTATGGGAGCATCTAAAAAAAATGGGCACGACTGGGTCGCACGAACTTGCGATCGTTTGCTAAGTAAAATACCAAAATCTTAAGACTGGGAAAAGGTTTTAGTATTTGTTCTTAATATATTTGGTTTAACAGGGTTGCCAACTACACATTAATTGAGAAAATTGAATTAAATCACGAAAAGTATTGAAAAAAATTAAATTAAATATTCCAAAAGTTTCAAGCGAAAATCTAAAAACGCCATTTTTTTGCAATTGCTTATACATATAAACCCTTAAAATTTAATCAAAATCGTTAGAGCCATTTTTTAAAAAACTGGTTTTTTATTTTTAATTTTTTTAAAAAAGGAGGTTTTCAAAATTCAAGTACACAAGTTTTAAGATCTTGCTAAAAGATGTATTGACAAAAAATTTGAAATAAATCAAATATATCGTTTTGAAAATATTCGGAAAAACAAATTTTTTTTAAAAAAATTAATGAAAATTCGAAAAAACTAAATTTTTCAAATGTAGATAAGCAATCTTTCTCAAACAACTTAGGACTTCTTAAATATGAAATTTCGTCAAAATCGTGTTAGCCATTACCGAGAAAGTCGGTTTTGAAAAAAACGGTACTATGGGGGGTACCGTCTTTAGGCTTTCTCCAAAAAAAATTTTTACATCATTAGAACAGTTATTAAAAAATAATACTTCACGTAAAATTTTATCAAAATCGTTAGAGCCGTTTTCGAGAAAAATAGGTATTGTCATATCGGTTGTATGGCAGGTACCGTTATTTCAAGACCTAGAAACCCAATTCCAAAAACCCCTCTGTAGGCTATTCCAGAGACCATAACTGCAAATTTTGAAGAAAATCGGTCAAGCGGTTCAGGCTGTAGATCCATATACGGACAGACAGACAGACAGACAGACAGACAGACAGACAGACAGACAGACAGACACACAGACAGACAGACAGAATTGCAGGACCCACTTTTTTCGTATTCTCTATCATCGTAATGTCATTTTTAATTGTTATCTCAAATTTTTTTTTCTGCACGATTGCAAGACTTGCCTTATAGTACCTATAATCGCAAGTAAAAAAATGGGCACGACTGGGTCGCACGAACTTGCGATCGTTTGCTAAGTAAACTACAAAAATCTTAAGACTGAGCAAAAGGTTTCAGTATTCAATCTTAATATATTTGGTTTTACAGGGTTGCCAACTACACATTAATTGTGAAAATTGAATTAAATCACGAAAAGTATTGAAAAAAATTAAATTAAATATTCCAAAAGTTTCAAGCGAAAATCTAAAAACGCCATTTTTTTGCAATTGCTTATACATATAAACCCTTAAAATTTAATCAAAATCGTTAGAGCCATTTTTTAAAAAACTGGTTTTTTATTTTTAATTTTTTTAAAAAATTAGGTTTTCAAAATTCAAGTACACAAGTTTTAAGATCTTGCTAAAAGATGTATTGACAAAAAATTTGAAATAAATCAAATATATCGTTTGGAAAATATTCGGAAAAACAAATTTTTTTTTAAAAAATTAATGAAAATTCGAAAAAACTAAATTTTTCAAACAAAGATATGCAATCTTTCTCAAACAACTTAGGACTTCTTAAATATAAAATTTCGTCAAAATCGTGTTAGCCATTACCGAGAAAGTCGGTTTTGAAAAAAACGGTACTATGGGGGGTACCGTCTTTAGGCTTTCTCCAAAAAAATTTTTTACATCATTAGAACAGTTATTAAAAAATAATAGCTCACGTAAAATTTTATCAAAATCGTTAGAGCCGTTTTCGAGAAAAATAGGTATTGTCATATCGGTTGTATGGCAGGTACCGTTATTTCAAGACCTAGAGACCCAATTCCAAAAACCCCTCTGTAGGCTATTCCAGAGACCATAACTGCAAATTTTGAAGAAAATCGGTCAAGCGGTTCAGGCTGTAGATCCATATACGGACAGACAGACAGACAGACAGACAGACAGACAGACAGACAGACAGACAGACACACAGACAGACAGACAGAATTGTAGGACCGACTTTTTTCGTATTCTCTATCATCGTAATGTCATATTTAGTTGTTATCTCAAATTTTTTTTTCTGCACGATTGCAAGACTTGCCTTATAGTACCTATAATCGCAAGTAAAAAGTCAGAGAACATGAGATAAAAACGAAATATAACCTTAAGCATGTTCTCCAATATGAATGGTCTAAAATTGGTCAAGATATAACTAGGGTGTCCATCTGGGTACTTCCAGAAAAGAGGACAAATTACTCTAAAAACTATTGAAAGAGATAACTTTAATGAAAAAAATAGAGAACAAAAAGGGAAACATTTTATTTAACATAAAATTTTTTATTCATTTAACAAAAAAAAAAGCGCTTTAACAAACCAAAAGAATTACAAAACTAGAACAAAATCTCATAAGGTAGTACATAAGTACGTATAAATCTCTAAGTCTTTAAATGGAGTTTATATGTATCTATTTAATTCACAGTAAAATGTTTTTATATAGATTTTTCGACCAATTCATTTTTCTCATTTTTGTCTTTTTCGTATTTTTCCTTTATTTTTATCTTTGTCGTGTTACCCTGTTACGAAAACAACAATGTAAATAAAAGAAAGTTGCGGGGCAAAAGAAGTAAAGGTTTGACAATCGTGAAAGTTGCTACATATATACGCTCATGGTAGTACTTTTGGAATTTTTGTAGTAGAACGAATTGAACTACGTAAATACTCGTTACAATACGTCTCCATAAATGAAATTTACGTCTACATCTACATCTGATTTTAGGTGAAAGCAGTGGCGTAGCGTGCCTTGTCGGGGCCCCGTATAAAAATTTTTTTGGAGGCCCATATATGGAGGTAAAGATTTTTCACAAAAGAAAAAAAATATTGTGAGAAGAAATATTTATTTATCACATAATTTACCCATTTTACAAATAAAAATCGAATTTTAAATATTTACTCTCCTTGCCTTTTTTTCGGCAAACTGATTGATTAAATCATTTATGGCTGATGATGATTTTAGTTTTTCTAAAGTTTCTGCCTCTATGGACAATAGTGAGATGTCTGACAGCCGTTCTTGTCCCATCGAAGTTCTTAAGTAATTTTTTATTAGTTTTAATTTTGAAAAACTTCTTTCTGCCGTTGCGGTTGTAACTGGAAGGGTTACAAAACACGAAAAGGTAGCAATAATCAGAAATCAAAGCAGTATTAGCTTAAATTTGTGTATGAAAGGCATTGACATATGCACTGGCTGCCAGTACCCTAATTCATGCTTTTTCCAAAATTTTACAAGAATTTCAAAATTAATTTAAATCGCACTTTTGTATTCAAGCTTTAAATCATAGTTTTGAAATGAGCTTATGAATAGCTGAATAGACAGAGACATAGAAAAGCGTAAAGCCTTGCGCAAACCAGCGCGGTTAGTGCGTGCGATGCTATTGCCTTAAGTCAAACCTTCATAAGGTTACATGTATTTCATTTTGACAGAAACTGTATCGCACGACGTTATCGTGCTGGTTTGCGTTGGGCTTAAGCGTAACTTACCCAACTGAATCCATCCACCGACCTATTTTTCAAACATCACTTTATTTTTGGATTTCAAATCATCAATTTAATATCCGAATATAAAGTGATATATGTAACTTCACTAATACTAATTAGTATTCTGCTTGAATATGTGTATCACAGATAGATCTTGTTTTACAAAAGCAATAATATAAGCAAATGAAATATGTGTGGTGAGAGAAGTAAGTGGTTTCACTTTTGTTCTATTCCACTCTATGCATCAAACCAAGTCTGTCCAACTAACTGAGCAGTGTGAACTGCGCTATTAAAAAAATACTTTAACCTCAAATGAAAATAAACTCACCTCACACACACTTTCATAAATTATTTCCGCCATTTTTTTCAGCTCGCACGTATTCACAGACAGAGGATGTGATTACAAAAACAACAATGTAAACAAATGGTTGTTGCGGGGCAAGAGAAGTAAAGGTTTGCCATCTAGTTAATTTCTTATCTCTGTGAAGTAAGTAAAACGGGGAAGTCCCGCAGCCCGCCACAACGATGTAGAGTGTTGCCAACTTTTGAACGCACGCTTAAGGCGGGAAAAAAAGGAATTGCTTTATAGAATTTTGTCATTTGTAAAATAAAATAAATTAGAAAAATTTTATTCTTTTTCCCTACACACTTTGGGGGCCCCGTATAATTGATACGGCAAATACGGCGGTAGCTACGCCCCTGGGTGAAAGAGTTATATATTTTATAATGAAACTAAATTTAATTACGTGAATAAAATGATAGAAAGTTCTGCCAAAAAAGAGAACAAAAAAAGGTCCTTGCAAGAAAAGATAGTGTAAAAAAGATCGGACCATAAAAAGAGAACATGTTCTCTTTTAAAGTGATACAATGGACACCCTATATACATATAACCCAAAATCTAGTCAATTCAATGCCTTCACGCTTGAAGGCAGTTATTAAGTAGAAAGGGTACCCAACAAAGTACTAAATCGATATAACAAGTACAACTTCATCTTTGAATTCAACGTCTTCTTAAATTGCTTACATAACTTTTGTAATATGAATCTGCTGAAGCTAAATATTTCTTAAGTTAAGTTGAATCTTTATTTGAAATTTTATTTTTTGATTCAAAGAAAATATTTGAATTACAAAAAAAACTATCTTTTCTCTTTTTTTTTTTATTTGAAATTGATTGTTTGGAGGCAATAATCTTTAAATTTAAAGGTGCTTACTTACTTTTGTGATTCACTGTAAATCTCTTGTTGCATTTTTGTCTTTAATTATTCCTTATTTATCATGATTTTGTTTTGCTTTTTTTTTTACTTATAATTTAGTTTTCTGTTTGCTTGACAATTTTTGTTTCTCTATACCTACAAAGCTGTACTATCTTACTTCAATGAATACAATAAACTGTTTCCACCTTTTCTTCGCCAACACTTCCTTCTTTGAGGGTATTAATTATATTATGTATATACAGGGTGTCCCGTAATTCGTTTTACATACTTTGGGATATGATTCTTGGTCATATTCTAACAAAAAAATTGTTATACAGTAAAGTCCGTTTCTCAAGTTTGACATCACTTTTTGACAATTTAAAAAAAGGCTAACTTTGGTGTACCCTGACCTGTGTTAAATTCGATATCTCTGTCAATACTGATGATAGAGACCTAATCTTAGACTCAATTTTTTGTAGAAATAATAACCTTTAAGACTGTATTTAAATTAGGCTTCCATAGGTTTAGGGTTGCCAGATTTTCAGTTTTAAGTGGTGTTCAAATTTTCTTCCCTAAACAAAGTTTTGACTTTGAGGTCATTTTTTGGAGAAAAGGCCTGATAAACATAGAGTTTCTTTATTTTTTACAGATGAACAAAGCAATAAATGTATGTTGCCACCGCGACTAGCTCAGCTGAGTGTGTTCGATAGGTTAATTTGATCAGGTAGGTAAGGTGAATTAATAAAAGGGACGATTAATTGAATTATAGTGAATTTGAATAAGATGTACAATTTAGAGAACAGGGTGTCCTAAAAATTGTGGGCGCCATAAAATTTTTGAAGGTGTAAATTTCCAAACCTTGACGACGTTAAAAAAAAAAGATGTATTTGAATTCCCAAAGGGCAGTTTAAATAGTTTTATTGTATTAATAGGGTGTCTGGGAAACCGTGGCCGAAACCTGGAATAAAACCCAGAATCTTTTCAATATAAAAGAAAAGTAGGTACAGAATTTCTTTCGAGGTTGGCAGGAGGCCAATTCCCGAAATAAAGAAAAGTTTAGAAAATTTAGTAGATAGCAAGAAAAAAAGAAGAATTACGTAAGGAAAGTTTCGGAAAAAAAATACGGTCGCGAGTCCCGCAATTTCGGGAAAGAAAACGGTAGGACAACGAAGGCCTAGCGGATCTAAGTTTTTTGCCCAAATTAGGCGACTGTAAAAATTTTCGAAAAACCCTTGAAAATGAAGGAATTTTCGAAGTGAAAAATAAGTAATGAAATGAAAACAAAATACTTAGCTCTTCTACAACAATCTCCTGGGCTTCTCGAGAAAATATCTTCTCTGCTCTGATCTCAATTTTTTTCTAAAAAAAAATTCCCCGCTGGAATGTTCCGCAAAGTCATCTCCAAACTACAATCAAAAAAATGAAAAATCTCTAATCTCCAAATAAAATCGCAAAAATAATTTCTTGGACGCTTTCTCTTCAATCTTTTCCCTTTCCACGCTAAAAGTCAAGAGACCCTCAACATGGCGGGTTTTTCTCCTCCATCGCGTGGTGTTGTTCGGTCTCACTTTTACTGCAGCATTCCGCCATTAGGCTAGAACGTGCGAGTGAGATGTCACGAATCAACTACCCGCGGTCCTTTGCGTTCAGGTGATGTGATCACCAGTAGCCTAGTGGACGAGTTCGACCCCTTAAGAAAAGGGACTTACTCCGAAAAATTATTTCATTCGCGCAAAATACAAAGAAGATATTTTCTCGGAGAACGAAGAACAGAAGAAGCTAAGTTTGAAAGTTCGACATACTTTCGGTAGACCTTCGTCCAGATCGTTAGAAAAAGGAAATGAGAATGAAATCGGAAACATGTCTCTAAGTGATTCTTCCTTGATGTCAATATCAATTTAATTTTAATTAAAAGTTAATAGTAAATTTAGGTTGGGCAGAAAGTCATACTAATTTTGTTAAAGTGACGTAAAACGTTGGGTAGGAATTGATCATCTACCATTGATGTTTTTGGTGAGTGTTTTTTGTGTTGTCTTGTCTCTTTCGCCAGATTCAATTGGAAAACTTTAGTATTTTTCGTGAGACCGCCCGTCTGCATTCATCAAAGTCCGTTGGAGACCGCCTGTCCCTTTTCTGGTCTAGCTTTGACCGATTTTGTCACAGCAACCTACGTGGGATGTTTTTGCAGAATGCTGGGTAAGTAAACCATAAGCTGATGGAACCTTGGTTGCCCTTAACTCTCCCAGAATTATGCAGCCACACTCAAAAACGAAGAAGAGGAAGGGATATGCGAAAGGATCCGAAGGATATTTTTTGTAGCTGTAAATTTTACCGCGAACACTGTATAATAACCTTTTATTTTCATAAAAAAGAAAAGAAGAAAAAACCATGCTATTAACTAAACGTACTTCTTACCTATACCTAGATTTTTATTTTACTCAAAACAAACACGCCATCAAACTATCCTTTTTGGTATGATCACACTGCTTGATTATAACCAAAGATAGAATTTTACTAACTTTGCCTTTTTTTTGGTTAAAGAGAATATGAAATAGACTTTCGACAAACATGTTTCCCTAGTGACTGCAAATATATGTATTTTATTTTGCCTTTTTATACCATAATAACCTTTTTTTGCCTTTGCTCTTCGCTTTTTATTAAAGTTTGTTAAGAAATATCTAATAATTGGTTTAGCATTAAAAAAAATGCGAACATTTTCTCAAACTGAAACGATTACTTCTTCCGTTACTGGAACAGACAAAAATGAGTTTTACGCCGATATGACGAAAATGTTGATAGCATGTGACACACCGTTGTACAAAGTCAATCGCCCAGAGTTTCAGAATTTTTTTGAAAAATACACAGAAAAAAAGTGCCAGACGAGCTAACGCTAAGGAAAAATAACGTCGGAGATTGATATCTCGAAGTGCTACAAAAGATCCGTCCTGAAGTTGGTGACGACAATATTTATGTATCCATCGATGAAACTACAGACAAAGCAGGACGCTGCGTTACTAACGTTGTTTAAACTAGGTTTTAACTCGCTGGGGTACTTGGTTAGAGGCAGCAGCATATTATACGGACTATTTTGCTCGGATCTTGCTTGTGGTACCCGTGGTGTGATGGATAGCATGTCCGCCTGTTAATCCAGAGGTTCAAGTTCGAATCCCAACAGAGGCAAAAATGTTTTTTCCACGGGTATCGCCTTTCGCGAGGAATTGGCAAGTCCTCCGTTAGTATTCATTGCCATGAAAAGCGCTTTCTCGATTAGCCGTTCGGAACCGGCAGAAAATTGTAGGTCCCCTCCATTCCCTCACAAGGCATGGTTGTGAGAAATGCGCTTAGGCCCAAGGGCTCCTCGCTCTGTTGCGCCACCCTATTTATTTATTTATTTTTTTATTTTGCTCGGATCAAAGAATTCGTCGACGCTCTTTTAGATGATGCAAGCTGTGTTGCATTTGCGAAAAACTTGAAGATGAAGAACTGCAAGCGAAGCTGGCGTACATTAAAGTCAATTTTGGGTTTTTAGTCGATCCGAAAAAACATATTTTCAAAGACATACAAAAAACAGGAACATCAATTAGCGAAGTGCTGCCTGTTTTGAAAGACATTGAATAAAATTAAAAAAAAAAGCAAAAGGGCCCATTGCAGAGAGAGTCTTGAAGAAGTTTACTGCCTTTTTTAATGGAAACACAGGCCTAATAACGATTGAGCAGATAAATTCTGTAATAAACGGCGACGTGGATTACAAACATTAAAGTGAATAATGTTGAAAGTTTTAGATGGGCTCCTCTCGTTTCAGCTGAAGTTGAGAGATCATTTAGCTCCTTTATTGTTTATTTGCCTTGTATTTTTTAATAAATGCCATTTCTTTGCCTTTTTAAGTGTTTTGTTGAATTTTTTTAATTTTTTAGGTCAACAAAATCCTAACCCTGATTATAACACACTGTTTTTTCATGATCAAATTGCTTGTGAACACTGTGCTCACAAGCACTTTGCTCACAAGGAGTTTGGTTTAATGTTACTCAAAATCATTTTGAGTAACATTTGTTTGGTTCATTTGAAAACAGGGGTTGTTCAGAGTTGCTTTTTCAAGTAAATACTCATTGTTCATAAGCAGACTTACGTCACTTTCCATTGGATGAAAAGAACCGTCCAGGAGCGTCCAAAAGCATTCTCAAACTATTCCATTGGTGCAAAAAGATCACTTCTCATGATTCTGAGGAGTGACAGCCGCTTCTCGATTTGTAGTGAGAATCGACTCAGAAGCACTAACACATGTTACTCAAATGTCAAAAAGAAAAGTTTCTTCAAGGAATATTTTTTAAGAGCCATAGGTGTTTCTCTCACACAAAGGAAATTACGTTAAACTGAATAGAAACAATTTTGGGTTTTCCATTGGTTTTTAAAATGAGTGCTTCCCCGAGCGAAACCAATGGAAAGCGACATTAGTGCATTTTAATCTCTGCACGGAATCTCCTAAGTGACTTCTTTTAAAACAAATACAATTCTTGATTATTTCCAAACGGCTGTATAATACTTTTCTAGTTTTCCATTTCAAATGTTCATTGCAACTGCAAAATCGTCGCAGTTTAAGATTTTAAGAAACATTCTTGTTGTTTTTATGATAACAGTTGAGGCTATTCGATAACAAGTTCACTTCAATCGTGACCTGACCAAACTACTTGTAGATATAGATAAGGTACATTAAACCCAATAACACACATTACTCCATCAAAATCTTAGAATGCACAGTAGATCTTTTTTTTCAATCTCATTTGCGTATGTATTCTTTAAATAGTAAATTGTCAAATATCAACATTTCAATATGCACATATGTACTAGTGATATGAGATATGGTACATTATATTCACATTGAAATCAAAAAGCAGGTCTCAACATTCATACAACTTCCCCGACAGTAGGTACCTACTACCTACACTCCTCTTTTACTTTTAGACATTTCAGTATCATGTATGCTATGCACAAAAAAGACATCAAATTTCGACATTCATTAAATGCTTTTATTATTTCCAAATTTTTGCTATCACATTTCACGCTCGAAGAGTATTTTTAATCCAAGGTTCGAAATCAGCTACTTTCGTGTAAATACCCGGCCAGCCTTCGAGTCCACATCTATTACCGAAAGAGACAACACCTTCAATAGCATAGTTGGTTGTATCCTCTCCACTCATAAGTGGCCCACCAGAATCACCATCGCAACTATCCTCACTGAAACGTCCTCCTACACAAAATTGTTTTGAGCCCAGTTGTATACGTTTTGCTGCAAACTTTTGAACACATTCCTGGAAATCGTTGATGGGTACGTACAATTTCTGCTTTATGTTGCTTTGCCGTGCTGCAAAAACAAACCACGAATTAGTTGATATATGTCGACTGTTTTAAATTGATCAATTTTGAAAATTTTGCAGTCAAAATGATAACATACTTCAAAGAAATTACGTGCGTCCATCAAAACTCAGTTTTTCATTTAATATAACTTTTTTTGGCCTGTGGTTGGACAGACATTATCTTGAGAATTCATCAACAGTCGGTTATTACAAACTATTCTCATGAAAAAGTTAGATCATATGGAGAACTGAATTTTTTGAACGCACTCATTAACAAGTGAATAGTGCAGTGTCATTTCTGGCTAGCTCAACGCAATGCTCATTTTCAATCAAAAACAAAAACCGGTAACGCAAACAGTCATTATGTTGAAGTCACTCATGCAAACAAAAGTATCTATTTATTTACTTACATGTCAGTGTTCTTCCCCAACCGGCTACAATTAAATTAGTACCAGTTCGTAGTTGTCTCTGAACTCCCATTGCCGACGGCAGGCAAACTGGTTTGATGAAATCTGTGTAAGTCACAACATCATTGAGCCGCACAAGAGCAATGTCATTATGTCTGTGTGGACTTGTATCATCGTACTCAGGATGTGGTATTGACTCTTCTACACCTATATTCAAGACTGGGTCGGCACAGTCGTTCTTAACGCAGTCGATATCTTTGGACAAGTCATAATCACCCAATCGAACCCGGTCTCTTCAAAAGAATTCATTATTTTCACAACAACATACATATGCAAAACAAGCTGGCGCTTGGTGTACAAACTTACAGTCGTCCAACTTCTCTTAAAATAGTTCCAGTCACGCAATGAGCTGCCGTTAGCACGTACCTCTGATTGATAAGACTGCCCCCACAATTCAAAACGCGCTGGTTATTATCTGATTGGGATTTCCAAGATTCGTAAGCTGGTTTAAAATGATTTTTTCAATTGACTCACTTGTGACATACTCCAGAAGCACCATCCAGGCGAACTCATCTAAAAGAGTGTCATTGCCACTATAGATCCGTTCTCCAGAAGCGGCTTGTCCACATCTAGGAAGGGTCGGCAGTATAAGCCCTTCTCCATTACCACTTACTGTTGTTGGGGGATCAGTTCTTGGTGTTGATGTAGAAGCGCAGCAAACATGTGGTGCCTGGCCGGCTCCGTTCTGACACTGAGATCGTTGGGCGAACCGTCTATCTGCATCCGAAAGTGGTCGCTTCTGAATGAGAGTTAGTAAAGGTGGACAATTGTGTATAGAGATGCAACTTCCAGCTCTGTTATTGGGATCCCTGCAAGTGTCTTTAAAAAGTTTTCAAAAATTATTGAAATGATTTCAGTTGTGGTCAAAATTTTAAAGCCCATACTTTGCCCACTCGACATCTGAACAAATATCAACACAAGCAATGCAGCTACTATTGTCATCTTGTTTTTCTTTCCTGTTTTAGTCTTAAGTTAACAATGAACTGATTATTTAAATGGCATTTACTTCAAATAACCTATTTTTAAATATTATCACTTATAAAAACCACTCCGTGAATATGAAGATTTTATATTTTATTCTTCATTTGCAAGGGAACAAATAAACAAACTGACCGTCACCGATCTATTTTCGAATACAACTGAACATGTTTCTTTTTCTTGTTAAATAGCCAGTGAGATAATTAATTCCAGATTATCTCTTATTTTTTTCATTTTGAGTCAATCAATAGGCAAATTGTGATGATCAGCGTTGCCACTTCACAGAAATAAGTCGGAGCAGATTTGGCGTTAAAATTAAGTATGTAGAAATGTAGATTTTTAAAAAGTTCCGATTTTTTGTTAAATTTTGCAAAACAATTTTTAAATGATAGTTTAGAAACGTGGGTGCTGATTGCTTTCTAACAGTATTTACTCGGCCTTTTAGCTGTGCTATAAATTTTGTAATTCTTGAGTGGATTTTTTTTTTTATTGAGGAACACAATAATACAATATAATTATTTGGCATCACTGATATATAATCAATAGCTCATCTAATGGCAACCCAAATAGGTTTTCACTCTAGCCTACTTATATGGTTTGAAAATTACTTGACCAATCGCAAACAATATGTAAAAATTGGAACGGTTGTTTCAAAAGAAATTTTTAATCACTCAGGTGTCCCTCAAGGGAGTCATTTAGGACCTCTCCTCCTCATATTATTTATAAACGATCTACCACCAAGAATTCGATATTCTGAATGTTTGCTTTTTGCAGATGATCTTAAGCTTTTTAGGCCAATTAAGTGTGAATTGGATTGTTATCGACTTCAACGTGATATAGATGAAGTGTCAGCTTGGTGTTTTGAAAATCGATTATTTTTGAATATAGCGAAGTGTAAGAGCATTACATTTACCAGGTCGCCTAATGCTATAAATCATTCATACGTCATTTCTGACATTCAACTTGAATCAGTGGATAGACAAAAAGACCTAGGCGTTATTTTCGATTCAAAGCTATCCTTTAATTTGCATCTAGACTACGTTATTTCTAGGGCTAATAAATTAGTTGGATTCATCATGCGAAACTCAAAACAATTTCTGGATCCTTACACGATTAAATCTTTATATATCTCACTTGTAAGATCACTTCTTGAGTATGCATGTTGTATATGGTGTCCATTGTATAGGGTGGGTATAAATCGTATTGAATCCGTTCAAAAAAAAGTTTCGAGGTACGCTTTGCGTAAACTAAATTGGGTTGATAATATTTTACCTAGCTACAATGTAAGATGTCTGTTAATAGATTTAAGGACTCTCGAAGCTAGGAGGAATTATTATTTAGTCATGCTTGCTGGAGATGTTCTCTGTAATCGAATTGATTGTCCTAAACTTCTCTCTTATTTTTCTTTATATGTGCCTTCAAGACAGTTGAGGACGAGGCCGATACTGTTTTTTGTTCCCCGATCTTATACAAACTACGGTAGATCAGATCCGATTTCACGTTCTAGTCATGAATTTAATTGCGTTTATCAAAATGTAGACTTATGTTTAAGCAGAGATGTTTTCAAAACTATTGTTTTGAGTCTAGTATCGTAGCATGTTTGTATATGTACATATGTAAAATAATTCTTTTTGCTACTTATTGTTTAATATTTGCTCTTACTTTTCTCAATATAGTTTATGTAAATATTGTTAAGTCTAGAAGAGTTATTAACTCGATAGATGGTAAATAAATAAATAAATAAAAAAATAAATAAGAACTATTGTATTCATCTAAGTGACATGTTGAATACATCATTTTATACAGAAATTGATCTTATTTCAAATTATTCTTATAAATTAAATCTATTTAATTGGCAATAACCAAATGATAAATAATTAGAAACATTTTTTTTTGCTCAAGTCTCCGGGTTATCCGGGAGACCTAATCACACTCTTGAGGAGACTTAACTTACCATACTTAAATTCTTTAATGAAACAACAAAAAGAATGATCAGCTTATTTTCAATTTGAACTCATTTTGAACTTTTTTTTTACACGCGTGACTATAAATTAATAAAAAAAATCATTACGTTTTCAATTTGCTCTGGAGAGGCTGTCTGGCCAATTTCTTTCGTCTGCTAGAACCTTGTGGAATTTTTTAATTTGAGTGCATCTAATCGCAGTTATAAATGTTCTGTGACTCAGAAGTCAGAAGCTAATTTTTCACTCATATGAAGCTTGTTGCTTTTGTCCTTCGCTAGTTATATGTCGGACTCCTTCATTTTTAATTCAATCAAAATCAGCCGTCTGTCTTTAGCTTGCTATTTGTGTTAAAATAGTCACATAATTTCTTTTTTTTTTCAATTTTAAATATTTAAGAATATTTATACTGACTTGCTTTGTTTTATAATTTGTTCTTTGGGAACCACATCTTTGTATGCAAATAAAATTTTCATTAGTTAAAGAAAGAAGAAATTGCTGCACTTGTAACACAGATCTAACAATGAATTACAGAGAAGGAAGACTTTAGCCACTGACTGATCAAGTTTTTGTGGGAATGGTGTAACTGGCTCAAGTCTCCCTCTATCGTTTTCTCACAAATAAAACACCTAGATTACAAGTACCAAAAATTGTCACTGGTGATACACTCATTGCTATTCAGTTTCAAATATTAGTAAGAACAAGCAACCTATGCCAAACGCTTACATTAAATTCCATCTATAGATTCGTTAACACTCAAATAAACTTTATATTTTGCAGCTGAATTCGAATTCGAAGGTTTTTGCTTTTTTTATTATTATTACTTTTATTTATTCAACGTACCTAGTCTTATTCTTACAGATTTCAGATATCTATGTATATATATGTATAAAGTAGAATGTATGTATGTATGTATATCCGGTGTAGACTCCTAAACCACCCAACGGATTCTTATGAAATTTTCAGGGTAGACATAGTTTAGTTAGTCCAGATATGGTTCCTGTCAAGGTTTGATCCCCATATTCCCACAAGAACGGGGTTGGGGACGGAAAACTAGAAACTACTCCATAGATTTCAAAAATTCTTTCAGCAGTAGTGGTGCTACATTATCTCCCTTCATTAGTAACTTAGACTTTATTTCATCCTTATAATCCCACAGGAACAGAAAAGGGAACGAAAACGGAAACCTAAAGTAACTTGACCGATTTCAAAAATTCTTTCAACTCTGGGATGTTACATTATCCCTCAGTGACATAGACTTACATTTCATTCACATATTTCCATGGGAACGAAAGATTCCCACAGGAACGGGGTTGGGAACGGAAACTTAGAAACTGCTGGATAGATTTCAAAAATTCTTTCAGCATTAGGATACCACTTAGTCCCACTGTAACACAGATTATATTTATTCCCCAAATTCCCACGGAAGAGGAAAAACGAGAACTGGAACCTTAAAACTACAGACCCGAGCAAAGCCGGGCGGCTCAGCTAGTAACTTATAAAATAGAAGAAATCATTTTTTAATTGAATAAGACTTCTTATTAACCTAAGGATTGCATCAGCAAGTAGTGGAAAGCATACTTTAGAATTTGGCTTAAGGTAAAGCCGATCTACTTGAACTGAAGCAAAGTGGTATCGCTGCCAGATGATGTACCTATAAAAGAAATTTCTTACTAAAACCAGTCTCACTCTCTATCTCTATCTAGTTCTCTACCTACATAAACGTAAACAAAAATCAAGTTACTCTCTATACACCAATTGAAAAGCAAGAAAAGCTGAGTAAGGCTGGCTGATAATACAAAACAAGATTAAGATTCAAGCTTCTGAGCTTTAGAACTGAACCTCAGAAGTTTTTTCTTTTTATCTCATTTATTTCATGACTCATGAGTTAAATTATTGTTTGTTGTGAATTTTCCTTCTTCTTTTTGTGATGCCAAAAATGTTTGATGCACATTCGCTTATGCAAGCTCTGTCGAAGTTTCGACACGATCAATAGTAACTGATTGCACTTTAAATGGTTCTCGATTGTGTAGGCCTTTGCCTTTACCTACCCTTTCGTTTCCTTACAAAGTTCAGAAGCTCAGTGTGTTATAAGCAGTGTTATAAGCCACGAGCCATGAAGAAGTGCTAATTCTGGCTCTCAGAACTTATTTCGTATGACCATCATTTTAGAAATTGAGCAACTACATCGTCAGTTAGCAGGTTAATCTTGATTCAATTCAAGTATAAGCAAATCCAGTTCTTTTTTGTTGGGGAATACCAAATGTATGATCTCTATAATATTGTTTTTGAATGAGGAACTACTTTTGGAGATAAGATGATGATCTGTGAATTTCCCGCTAAAATGTATACCTACATGATACATCATTCGACCCAAGCCTTTTGCAAATTGAGTGTTTTGCATATTGCGTTTTGCGTCACGTGTACAATAAAAAATATGGGTCATTACAAGTGTCCTACATAAATATGCATCAGGTTTCATCATCAAGGTTTCAGGTACTTGAAATGCGTACTTTAAGAACTGCGCATCAGTTTATTGTTTAAGGTTTAAGGGTCCGTTCGCGCTGTCGATTTGTGTGAAAAAAAAAATAGTGCGAATATTTTAAAGCAGTAAGTAATTGCACAAGTAGATAATAATTAACTATTGGTAATGGAAATTATTGGTTTTGTTGGAAATACCATTAACTTAAACAATTTGCAAAAAGAAAACAAATTTAATAAAACCAAAGTTTAAGATATTTTTCAGTTTCCGGGCACGTTGTCCGGATACTAAAATGTGTTTTTATCACATTTTCTTTTTTTTTTCAATATCTGGACAGGTTTTACAGAGTTCAGAGATGTCTGTCCGGACACTAACAAAAGAAATTCAGTGATCGGACAAGTCTTATTTTATAATATATTTGTAATTCATATTACGTTTTAACTTTTTTGCATTATTTTTAAGAAATGATCACAGATAAGATAGTTGTTTCCTTAGATGACATAAGAAAAAACAATACCAGTATCAGCCGGGCGTCAAGTGAAAACGGTATATGTCGGTCGACATTGCTTGGCCGATGGAAAGGCAAAAGACTAATTGGAGAGGATGCGAAAAGGATGGGCCCACAGAGATCCTTACCGACACCCTGAAGAGGAACAACAGAATGCGAAGTGGTGTACAGACATATGCAAAAGTGGTTTTCCTCTGAAATTGGCTGATTTACTAAATACGGTGCAAGAAATTGTAAAGGCTACACAGAGAAAGATCCCATTTAAAACGCCCCGGAAGTACAAGGATAAAAGCATTTTTAAAGAGAAACCCAAATTTACCGCTACGGGAGAAAAAACCCTGAACAAGGGTAGAGCAGAAGTGACAGAAGAGACCATAAAGAAATCGTTTAAAGATCTAGAAGATCGTTTAAAGATCTAGAAGATTGCTTGAGAAGCATTAAATAAATAATAAATAAGGTGGCGCTACAGACCGAGGAGCCCTTGGGCCTAGCGCATTTCTCACAACCATACCTTGTGAGGGAATGGAGGGGACCTACAATTTTCTACCGGTTCCGTACGGCTAATCGAGGAAGCGCTTTTCATGGCAATGAATACTAACGGAGGACTTGCCAATTCCTCGCGAAAGGCGATACCCGTAGAAAAAACATTTTTGCCTGTTGGGATTCGAACTTGAACCTCTGGATTAACAGGCGGACATGCTATCCATCACACCACGGGTACCACTTGAGAAGCATTGGATTAGAAAATATCATGAAGAACCCATCGAGAATCTTAAATGGTGATGAAACCAGCTTCTGTCTCTGTCCAAAAACTGGAAAAGTCATAGCCCCTAAAGGCTATAAAAACACTTACCAAATTGCAACTGGAAATGAAAAGGAGATTGTTGTCAGAAAAGCTGAAAGAATTTGGTGTTGATGCTACTCGTAATAAAGTTTTGAAAAAGGTTCAGACTGAAGCTGCAAAACCGATCAATAGTTCGCCAACATATGATGTTGTCCTTGGAGAAAACCTAGGAGCAATAGGAGATCTGAGCACTGGGTGTTTATATTCTAGACAAGGATGGATTGTCAGTAATGAGGCCGACAGTAATGCCTAAGAAATTGCGCTGGAATCATCAAGAGCTGGCGATTCATATACTATCAAGGTATGTAAGTATATTTTGAAAATACTTTGCTAGCTCCCGATTTGCGTACAAATCTTCTTTCAGTGTCTAAAATTACTGACAAGTAGTGCGAAGTTATCTTCAGGCGTAATATGGCGCTGGTACGAGATGAAGCTGGTCAGATAAAGACTTTAGCTGATAGAGTTTGCGATTTATACTACCTAAGACAGTCTTCAGAATCTGCAGGTGCTGCTGAGTCGACCAACCAGAAGGAAAAATCTGACAAATCCAAGTGTGGCATGAAGGACTTGGCCATTTAAATTTTCGCGATTTTTTGAATATGGTCAAAAACAGTAGTGCCACAGGAATTGTTCTAAAGCCAAACGATCAATTGTCTTCGTGTGCCATTTGTTTAAAGGGAAAGCTGGTCGCTTAGCCATTTTCTGTTAGAACTTCAAAAAGTGCCGAGCCGTTAATGATTCCAGCCCATTCGGATATCTGTGGCCCTATGAGAACTCAGTCTAACTGGCTGAACACAATGCAAAAACGGAGCTGGACTGCAAAATCGGAACTGGATGAGCTGTCAAAATTGCTGTACGTTTCGATTTTTATCGGCCCACAATGCAGCTGTACAGCTTTTGACATTTAAATCATTTGACACATTATTTTGTATTTTCTAAAGTCGGTTTGAGTATTTTATAAACAAAACAAATTTGATATTGTTACTATGGATGAGGAAATAAATGATATTGTGTTGCTTGTTCCAATTATCAGAATGTTTTATTTGTATTTAAAGTACTTTAAAAAAAGAAATAGGAGGTGGTGTGTGCGGCCCTTGTATCAAGAGAGACCAGAGACTTTGAAACCAGTTTTTTGTTTATGAAGGAGCATGATTCAGATTTGTTTACCAAATCTACAAGTATGGATAAGCAACAATATAATTTATTACTTGCTTTGGTAAAGAGCAGATTGACGAAAACGTCTATTAGAACTCCTATTAGTTCAAAGTGTAGAATGGTGCTAACACTGTCGTAAGTAATTAATGCAAGTCTACATTTGTTGTGTTCCTAATTGATTCATACAGATATTTGTCGCAAGGAGTATCACCGAACTTTTTGGCTTGGTCATTTCGCATTGGAGCGTCTATCTTTAGTTTTATATTTTTATAGTTCTTGTTGCACAAGTTCCACAGAACATTCCGAGCCGCAACAGCCTGAATAATTTTTTCGGATTCATCCATTACGTAGGTACTGCAATTTTAAAAACAAAACAAAAACAAAATTAGTAAACCAACCTTTCATTAATCATCACTCACCACAAAATTGTTATAAATTAAAAGTAAAAGCCAAAAAACAAAAAACTAAAGTAACACTTGGCTGTCACTCAATAATTTACACACAAAATGTTTTTTTTTTTTCCTTCAAAATCATAAACGTCAAATTTGCTGTGCAGCAAAAGTTAAAAGTTCGTCAACTTGTCCAGTTCCGATTCCAGTTCCGTATGCAACTCCGTCGCATTGTGTTCGCGCTATTGAATTTGTGTGTATTCAATAATTTGACAGCTGTTCCAGTTCCAGTTCCAGTTGCAGCTCCGTCTGCATTGTGTTCAGCCAGTAATGGTGGAGGAAAGTACTTTGTCACCTTCATAGACGACTACTCGCGCTGGTAATAAGTTTACAAAATTAAAAATAAAACCGATATCGGGTCATAAGATTAAGGCACTGCAGACAGATAACGGCAAGGAATACGTTTCGAAAATTTTTTGATGAATACCTAAAGTCGCAAGTTATTCAGAGAAGACTATCAGCGCCTTACACTCATCAACAAAATGGGATAAACGAAAAAACCGGACATTGGTCGAAATGGCCCGATGTAAGGTACTGCAAAGTGGACTTTCTCCTTCGTTTTGGGCTGAGGCAATATGTTCAGCGAATTATTTGAGGTATCGTTGCCCGTCAAAATCAATTAATGGTAAAACACCATTCGAATTGTGGACGGGACAGATTCCAAATCTGAAACATCTCCAGATTTTCGGTTCCAAATCTTTTATAATAATTAACGAACCAAATAAAGACATATTTGGAGCTCGTTCAACCGAGAGTGTATTCGTTGGATACTCAAAAGAAGCCAAAGCTTATCGAAATTGGATGCCATCAGCGAGAAAAATTTCTATCATAAGAGACGTGACGTTTGTTGATGATTCGAGAAAAGTATGTATGTGATAATGTATGAATCATCTCATCTGATACCAACTATGTTCGTGTAGAATCCGAGAATTCATCCTAGAATCAAATCAACAGTCTGATGAACCGTCCAAATCCGATGAGATCAGCGAGCGAGGTTGAACCTGACGCCGAGAACATTGTTGATAGTGATAATGTAGCTTATGCTTTCAATGCTGAAGTAAGTTTTAAGAAGGTCCTCCAAGATGATGACTGTGCTGAGTGGAAAAACGCCATTATAGACGAAATAAAGAGTCTAACTAAAAATGATACCTGGATGTTGGTTCATGAATCATGACAAGGCGGAAGCGCAATCAAGATGGTGTTGTTACCAGGAGAAATTCTTGCCTTGTAGCCCAAAGTTTTACACAACAACCAGGAATAGACTACACAAAGACGTTCTCTCCTGTTGCCCGCCTGGAATCTATATGTCTTATTCTCGCCCTTGCTGCCAAGTTCCAGCTCAAGTTTCATTAACTTGACATCACCTCAGCGTATTTAAATGGAACGTAAAATGTGGAAATGCATATGAAACCTCCACCTTTACTGGAAGATGTTTTGGAAAAAATTCTTTAAGGTGAGACAACAAACAGCTCCATTGCTCAGAAGGCGAAGACAATGTTTCGATTTTTTCGTGAAGGAAAATAGGTGTGTTACCTTATAAAGGCACTTTATGGCTTGAAACAAGACGTATGTCAATTGAATGAAAGATTTGACCGTAAATTGCAGCAAATTGGTCTAAAAGCTACAAAATCCGATACATGCGTGTATGTTGCATGGAAAACTGGTAAGATCTTAATTCTCTCTATTTATGTTGACGATGTTCTTCTTTGCTCCAAGGATCTGAACTGGATTCAGTCAGTCAAAAGTAGTCTTATGGAAAACTTCGAAGTAAAAGATCTTGGAGAGGCAAAATATTGCCTAGGGATCGAAATCTCTCAAAGTTCAGGATCCATATCCATAAGTCGAAAAGGTTACATCCGTAACTTGCTTCAGAGGTTTAACATGAAGGACTCCAAACTTACGATTCCCATGCAGCCAGACTCCAGACTTTTGAAGGATGAAAATTCTTGTGATCAAGAAAAGAGGCCATAGAAAGAGGTAATCGGTGGACTTATATATAGACCGGGGCACATGCCCCGGGCGGCAAGTTTAGGGGGCGGCAAAAACAAGTTCGAAATTCGCTCCCGCTCGCCCACAGGAATCACAGAACGCTGCAGCACTCGTGTCTGCTACAACAAATCATTGCTCCCTAAAACAAACATCACACAAAAAGAGCATCAAAACCATTTCACACTACATATTCACTACCAACCAGACCCAGGCCCAGCATATCTTGTGCAGGTAACGAGGGTTGCAAGCGCAAAAAAAAAACAGCAACGGGAGTTGCGACCGAGAAGTAGGTACACATTTTTTCTACCTTTCGGTTTCAAAGCAGCATCGGTTGCTGCGACCGAGAAGTGGACAACTTTTCTTCTTTTCGGTTTTAAAACAGCAACGGTAGTTGCGAGTGCGACCGAGAAGTACACAGTTTTTCTACCTTTCGGTTTCAAAGCAGCCCCTGTGGTTGCGAGCGAAGGGAAGCACAGTCAAAAGGAAGTCAAAAGTCAAAGTGGACAGATCGAATTTCACTATCATTATAAGTTTTTGTACTTTCTTGTCGATCATCTAATTGTGCTGTTGTCATATCAATAATCAATAAATCTTTCACAGCTCATCGATTGCCTTTCAAGGTTAGTTGGTTTTATTTATAACTATAAGCACGGTTGCTACTTGCCAGAAAAATATGTGTCCAAAAATGAAAATAAAAATGTCCAAAAATTGCTTAAAATGACCAAAATAATGGTTGATTCCGAGGTTGAGTCTCAATTGAAACAATGACCTAGAACACCATATTCCAGGCCTATAAGAAGTTAGGGCTGCCGCCAAACTCCCTTGCTGACAACGGTCTTGTCACTCGAAAGCATCCGTTCCTTTAGAGCACTCCAATTAAATCGAGTTGAGTGGTTAGATGGGGAACCGTTTGTACGCACAACTGTTTTTGTCATTTTATAATTTTTCTGTTGTGTCTCTTGCGGGAGTATCAGCCGACGATCTTTGTGACAGGTTACGATCATATCGTTATATCTGTCATTTCATTGGCCAACGGGGTGAGGAAAAAAGTGACTGGATGCTCAAGATAAGAACTGAATTTTCTGCCTCAGCAGCAGGGTTGTAAAAGCTTAAGCTAATTTATAGCTTAAGTCTGGATTTAATTCACAAGCTATTTTGAGAATTGTGAATTGGCGAATATTCAATTCAAAAGCTAGTTTGGGAATTATGAACTAAGAAAGATTCAATTCACAAGCTAGTTTGTAAATTGTGAATTTAGAAAAAATCAATTCATAAGCTTGTTGGAGAATTGTGAATTGAGAAATATTCAATTCATAAGCTTGTTTGTGAATTATGAATTGAGAAGATTTAATTCATAAGCTAGTTTGTGAATTATGAATTGAGAAGATTTAATTCACAAGCTAATTTGTGAATTATGAATTGAAAAATATTCAATTCACAAGCTAGCTTATGACTTATCTGAATTATGAATTGAAAAATATCCAATTCATAAGCTAGCTTACGAGTTTATTATGAATAGGAAAAAAATCAATTCACAACCCAGCTTATGAATTACATGAATGTTTTCCAATTCATAATACGGATAATTCATAAGTTAGCATGTAGCATGTGAATTGAATATTTTTCAATTCATAAGCTAGCTCATGAAAAATATTCAATTCACAAGCTAGCTTATGAATTGATTATTTCTTAATTCATAAGTCACAAGCTAGCTTGTGAATTGAACATTTTGCAATTCATAAGCTAGCTTATGAATTGAATATTTCTCAATTCATAAGCTAGCTTATGAATTAAATATTTTTCAATTCATAATTCACAAACTAGCTTGCGAATTGAATATTTCTCAGTTCTTAATTCTCAAATTAGCTTATGAATTGAATTTTTCTCAATTCACAATTCACAAACTAGCTTGCGAATTAAATATTTTTCAATTCTGAAGCTTACTATTAGCTTATAGCTTACGGATTTTTTAATTCATAAACTCGCAACCCTGCGTCAGCAGTACACTTTGCGTGTCCAGACGAGTTATTGCTCATAAGGTTATGTTTTTTTTTTCAATATGATTTCCACTACAAAATGGAGAATTTGGGCGAGGAATAAGAACAACGTCTCTACACTAGGTGTTAACAGCATAATGTTATGGGCAGGCATTTTGTAACCATGGCCGCAGCATGTAATGTATCGTTTCGTTTGTTTAAAAAAAGCTCGTATGATAGCTTAAATCAAATAAAAGTGCATTTGCACAAGGTCTCAACGAAATTCTCAAGTCAACTAGAGATTATATTCTTATAAGAGTAGGTATGCTTAATTTGCATAATTTAGTCAGGACAAAGAATGTTCAATGAATGGAAAACCTTATAGTTGCACCAATTACAGAGAAATAGGCTTCCTTAACTTCGCATCTCTTGTCTTGTCAATGTGAACATCTGATCCCTCTACCTCAGAGCAATCCCTAGGCTTGAACAACCGAACTCATTAATGCACTTTTCATATCATGCGATAAGAGAACTGCTTCGTGTATATATTTCATTTTTGAGAACCTAAAAACTGAAGTGTTTTTCTTATTTCAATTCATTGAAAAAGTAACCAAATGCAATAAAAAATTACCATGTGACCAAGAAAAAAAATTATGACCAGATTTGGTCATAAGAGACCAAAATGGCAACCGTGACTATAAGTGTCCGTCCGTGGCTAAGTCCTGCTCTAGTTACATCTAAAAAACCATTATCATTTCTCCGCTCGTAAATTGTAGTAGGGGAGCCTAGGATGCTAAATTTGCGGTTACTAAAGCGTCATACAAAAAAGTAAACTAAAGCGTCCTACAAAAAAGATATTTTAGACCAAATTGTGAGTCCTGCTAGAATTGCTTTCAAAATAAAAAAAAAAAAAGTTATCACGCTCGAGTATTTCAAAATGTCGAAATTTTTTACACCTTTGTGACTCGCCTACTTACTTTGGACTCGATCAAATTGTCAGATTATTGAAATATACACTCTTCTGGATGTAATCAACCTACCATCTCTTAATCTGACGCGCTCGAGTATTTCCGAGAATCGATTTTTTTTACTAATCTGACGGGCTGACCTCAACGAACGCCCCAACATTAAGGTTTCATATATGGTAGGAGTACATTACAGTGTGCAAGGTTTCTCCCCATATGATTTTCTGACGCGCTCGAGTAATGCACAAAATCCCTTCCTGGGTTCCCCTACTATTGTGGTGTTAGTGAAATTGCAGTTAAGTCGTAGTTTAACTACTTTGCATTGAGTTGACAATATAATTATTCCATCCAATGATCTTGTTTCGCGGTCGATTTATTTTAAAAATACATGTTTTTTAGATTGAATTGTTTCGTCAGTAAAATTTAATATTTTCGTTCACAGTTTGTAATTATGAGCGCTCCAAGAAAAAAGCTATCAGGAGCAGAATATAGGAAAAAAACTCAATATAAGAAGGAGCAAGGAAAAAAATGTGCAGATAACATGAAAAATTGGCTTCGCGGAGGGGGTGACACGTCAGTATCTGCTGCATCTTCCGAAGTTGATATAGATATAGAGGATGTTTCTCGCATTTTGCCCGATCAAACGGATCAAGATTTTTCTCAGTCTGACTTCACAATGGAAACTTCGACATCTGTATCTATGTGCGAAGAGCAACCTGAAAAAAACAAAGCCAGAATATGAAGGATCTAAGTCCCCGCACTCGGATTCGGGAACATAAAAAACCGAACTTGATTTGACGGACCCAGGCAATTGGCCTTACTTACTTTACTTAGGTGGGCATTACAGTTCGGGGTGAACCTGGGCCTCAACCAACATCCTTCTATAACGATTTCGATCTCGGGCGAGCTCTCTCCAGTTTCGCACTCCAAGTCGGTTGAGGTCTTCATCCACTTGATTGCGCCACCTAAGACGAGGTCTTCCCCTTCCGCGATTTCCCTGCAATGTGCTTTCGAAAACCCGACGAGCCGGAGCGTTTGGGTCCATCCGCTCTACATGGCCCAACCATCGTAGCCTCGCGATGCGTACTCTTCTGGCTATGCCCATGTCGCGGTACAGCTCATACAGCTCGTTGTTGTATCTTCTTCTCCACACATTGTCTTCGCATACGGGACCAAAGATCATTCGGAGAATTTTTCTTTCGAAACGACCAAGAGTTTCCTCATCCGCTTTCGATAAGGTCCATGCTTCCGCGCCGTACAGCAGGACTGGGATGATTAAGGTCTTATACAAGGTCACCTTGGTTTTTCTAGAGAGGGTTTTGTTTCTCAATTGCCTTCTTAACCCAAAGAAGCAGCGGTTGGCAAGAGTTATTCTCCATTTGATCTCCGCACTGATGTTTTTTTCCGAGTCTATAGCGGATATTAGGTAGACGAAGTTCTGTACTACCTCGAAGTTATGTCTGCCTATTGTGACGTTTTGTCCAATTCGTCGATGTTCTGTGTCCTTGTTTGATGACAACATATACTTCGTTTTGCCCTCATTAACCATCAAACCCATTTTTGCCGCTTCTGTTTCAATACTCGCAAAAGCACCTATGACATCACGCTTTTTTCTTCCCATTACGTCAATATCGTCTGCATAGGCGAGTAATTGTACAGACTTTTGAAAGATTGTTCCTCTGGTGTTGACGTTTGAGTTTCTTACAATCTGTTCAAGTATGATGTTGAAGAAATCGCATGACAGTTTGTCGCCTTGCCTAAAGCCTTTTTCGACATCAAAGGTCTCGGTGAGTTCTTTTCCGACCTTGACGGAGCAGCGTGAATTCTCTGCATAGTCGTACGAGCTTTGCAGGGATGCCGAAACTTGACATGGCTCTGTACAGCTCGTCTCTGTAAATACTGTCATACGCGGCCTTGAAATCGATAAAGAGGTGGTGAATATCGATATTATGTTCTCGGGTTTTTTCCAAGATCTGCCGTAATGTGAAAATTTGGTCTATTGTGGACTTCTCTGGTCTAAAACCACATTGATAAGGACCTATCAAGTTGTTGACGTGGGGTTTCAGACGTTCACATATTACAGCAGACAAGATCTTATAAGCGACGTTAAGGAGGCTTATCCCTCTGTAATTGGCGCAATTGTGAGGGTCTCCTTTCTTTAGGATCGGGCATACGATACTGAGGTTCCATTCATCGGGCATGCTTTCTTTCGACCATATCATGCAGATCAGCTGGTGCATGCTCCTTTCCAACTGGTCTCCAGCTGCCTTGAAAAGTTCGGCATCAAGGCCATCTGCACCTGCAGTCTTATTTGATTTAAGTTTGCATATGGCAAGCTTAACCTCTTCTAGGTCGGGAGGACGGCATTCTTGATCATCGTCCAAGCTGAATGGGGCAATCTGCCTGACAGCGGAATTTGTGTCCTCATCGCCGTTAAGCAGTCTGCAGAAATGATCTTTCCAGATCCTCAGTAGCGACGGTGCCTCTATAACTATGTTTCCCTGCTGGTCTTTACAGGCTTGAGTTCGGGGTTTGCCACCCTGGCAGGATCTTTTTACCTTTTGGTAAAACTTCCGAATCTCGTTCCTGTCATGGCACCTCTCTATTTCCTCAAACGAGCGCTTCTCATGCTGCTTCTTTTTCTTTTTGAGAAGTCGGTGTTCTTCCCTCCTTCTCTCCTTGTAAATCTCGTTATACTGATCGTAAGCAGCCCTTGTTCGTGTTTGCATAAGCATTTGTCGTGCTCTTTGTTTGGCTGCATTTGCCTGCCTGCATTCTTCATCGAACCATGGGTTTCGTTTTGGTGGCCGAGTGAAACCCAGAACCTCAGAGGCAGCGGTTCTGATGGCTTCTTGGCATTGCTGCCACTGGTCTTCAATGCTTAATGCTGGCGGCATGGGATTCAAGGATAATTGAAGGGACACTCGATTGGAAAAGGCATTGACAATCTCTTGCGATTGTAGCTTTCCGACGTAATATCTCTTCACAGCGTTAGTTCGCGCTGGTCGTGAACAAGATATCCTCATTCGTACCTTGGCTACAACAAGGTAGTGGTCCGAGTCAAAGTTGGCCCCTCGGAAAGTTCGGACATCTAGACATCTAGAACTTTCCACTCCTGGCCAGGCAATTGGCCAGGAGTGGAAGAAATGACTGACCAACAACGGACTTACTTTAGCAATCAGGCTGTACTACTAGCAGAAAATCACCCTGAAAGCATAGAATTTAAATCTACTGAACGCAATGGCAGGCATTTAACATCTTCTATGTGGTACAAAACGTTTGCTAATTGCGAAAGGGTTAAAAGTAGGGATGCTCATGGAAAAAAAACATCGATGTTTTATTCGATGTGATACATCGTAACCTTACATCGATGTTTGTCGATGCATCGCATAAAAACATCGATGTTTTCGATGTATCGATGTTTTTTGAGCAACCCTAAGACATACTACCAATTACGAAATGTGTGTTTTTAGGTTCGTTCGTTGAACTTTACCCAGGGTTGACCCAGGTTTTCTTGATAACCCTATGAGTTGTCGTTGGGTTGGGTTTTCCAGTCCTTAAAAAACGCTAAGCAACAAAATCACCACATATCCCTTTCATTTGCATAAAAATACACGCCATTTGACAGCCCTCAACTCGCCCCAGAAAAAACCGATGACGAGTTGAGGGCAAAAACAGGTCAACCCTAAGCCTAAAAAACACTCTGTTTGACATTCAGGGCGACTTTAGGTTTCTCAAAAAATGCTTTGTGGTGACACGAGGGCGACCCCAGGACTTCAACGAAGAAACCTTTTATTTCTAGGGGTTAATTGTCATATAAGAACTAGCAAACCAAAAAAATAATAAAAAATGAATGAAACATAAGTGTCACAATTACATTCGAAAATTAACAGCTAAAGCTAATCGTTGTTTTGATTTTGCCTTGCGTTTGCGTTATAGGTTACCCTTGGTCTCCACATGCTTTAAATCTATCGCAGCTATTATAGCAGCCTTTGAATATCGCAAGTGGAGACTATTTTAGCAGCTTTATTTTCGTCGCCTGCGATATATAGCATACTTTTATCACAGGGTATCTATCGCAGCTATTAAAGCAGAGGGAACTGTCCTCAGCATATGGTTTTCCACCATTTTGTTTCGTTGTTGTGTTTGGTATAAACATATGCTACAAAATGCCCACAACACAAAATTTGTCAGTTGCTCCGCTTTCTTGTGTCTGTCATATTCCTGCTTTCTGCTGTGAATTTGAAGCAAGTGGAGACACAGCGTTAAGGTTACATCTTCTGCTTCTACTTCTATTCTACATATACAGGGTGTTCCGTAATTCGTGTAACATACTTTGGGATGTGATTTTTGGTCATATTCTAAGAAAAAAATTGTTATACAGTAAAGTCCGTTTCTCAACTTTAACAAGACTTTTTGATAATTTAAGAAAAAGCTAGCTTTGGTGTACCTATGTAAAATTTGATATCTCTTCCATAGGTTTTGGGTTGCCAGATTTTCAATTTTTCAATAACTTGACATTGACAGCGTACGCGTCGCGTATGCAGCTGCATATCGTGTAGTCTGTCTCTGGATATATAAAGTAAAGGAGAAGAGAGCATATTATGTATGACGTGAATTAAACAGAAACAGAACACTGAAATCGATGCGGTTAGGTACTGTGATCTGTGACTGTGAGTTGTGAGTGTGTATTATGCGATGCTTACTTTTATTCAATATGGATCGAATGAAATACACCATCCCACTGATATATAAATTGAAAGAGAAAAGAGCATGTGAAATAAATTGAACTGTTGATTTGGCACTTTGAGTGAGTCTTTTCAATGTTTGCTTTATCCGATGCATCGAATAAAAAAACATCGATGTATCGGTAAGCATCGAAAGGGTGCGAAACATCGGGTTTAGTCGATACATCGAATAGTAAACATCGATGTTTTCGATGTATCGATGTTTTTTGAGCAACCCTAGTTAAAAGATCTTGGCTTTTATATTCTAAAAAAAAAAAATGCAATTTTTGGTTCACGTTGCAAGATCTTCCGGAAACCGTCTTCTGCTGCCACATCTGCATTGTGTTCTACAGGATTAATCAATTTGAAAAAACTCTCAGACCGAACACGAGGTATCTCAAATCCACAAAGAGAGGTGTGTGATCAAGTGGAAAACACGGGTACAGCAAATGAAATCATGCCAGGGTATTGATCAAGACATTGAGAGATTAATTCACTCAGAGAAAGAAAAATGGAGACAGATCCTGCGTATTGTTATGGATGCAGTATTGTATCTATCAACAAATTGCGTTTCTTTTCGCACAATGTCCTCAGCCTAGTCAAGGTAACTTCTTGAACTTGATCTCCCTGTTCGCCAAACATAATTCAACTCTTAAGTTTCAATTAGAACACTTAAAAAGGGACAAGTATCATATTTATCAAAGACAATTCAAAATGAAATAATTGACATAATGGCAAAAACAGTTAGAAATAGTATTTTAAATGAAATCAAAGAAGCTAAATACTACACGATAATGTTCGACTGCACTCCAGATGTTTCGCATACAGAACAAATGAGCCTGGTTATTCGATATGTAAAAAGAACTGGCGATGGTTGTGAAAGAAAGTTTCATTGATTTCATAGAAGTTGCTGGAAAGACAGGAGAGGACATTTTTTGTCAACAGATTCTAGACAAATTGGCTGTTGATGATATAGATTTTGGACAATGTCGTGGTCAATCTTATGACAATGGGTCCAATATGGCCGGCATCCATAAAAGAGTACAAGCCGTGCTTGGCTCACTCGCTCCTTAAATCTTGTAGGTGTTCATTCTGCCTCATCATGCCAGGAAGCTATTAACCTATTTGGACTGGTTCTAAAAGTATATTGCTTTTTTGTTGGTTCTACTATTAGGTGGGACATTATGAAAAAATATGTTAAGGCAAATTTAAAAGTTATTAGTCAGACGAGTTGGTTGGCGAAACATATTGCTGTGAATGCTCTATTAAATATTTTGCCAGAAATAGCGGAAGCCTTAGAAGAAGATAAGCAAATTTCTCATGCTCCAGAAACTAAGTACGAGGCAGGTTATATCTTAAAGAAATAAAGCAGGGAGTCCCTCAAGGCTCCATATTAGGCCCGATACTATTCTGCATGTTTATTAACGACCTCCCTACAGTTTGCAAATATACTACAGTACATCTTTATGCAGACGATGTCCAACTACATCTAGCAAAAGCTTCAGGTAACCTTAATGAACTAGTTTTTCTCATGAATGAAGACTTAAAACATATTACAACATGGTCTGAAAACAATGGGCTTCTTCTCAATCCATCAAAATCCCAGATAATACCCATCTCAAAAAACAATTTTGACCTTTGTCTCCTTCCTGATGTTTACCTTAACAATAATAAAATTAAAGCAGTGGAATCAGTCACTAGTCTAGGTTATGTAATCAACCGTAGTTTGTCTGGTTACAATCACACAAACGTTGTCGTGGGTCGTATTTACGGATGTCTTCGTAAATTGTGGATTAGTGCTTATTTTACACCTCAAGAAACAAGACGAAAGCTGGTACTGTCTCTAGTCTTACCCCTCATAACATATGCTGAGGTGGTCTACAGCAGTCTTGACTCCTCGTCCCAGCGAAAACTGCAAGTTGCGTTCAATGATGCTGTGCGTTATATTTATGGTATTCGTAGATATGACCATATTTCTGTGTTTGCTACGGGTTTGCTTGGATGTACCCTGAAACAATATATCAACGCTAGGAATTGTATGTTTTTGCATAAAATAATTATAACTCGAAACCCGCCTTACTTATATAACAGACTTAATTTTACTCGCTCCTCAAGAACCATCAACCTCATTCCCTACCGTTACAATTACCTTAACTCATCACGCTTATTTTTTATCCATACTGTAAGACTTTGGAACTCTTTGCCCTTTCAATTGAAGAATATTTCAAATCCCAATAATTTTAAAAGTGCAATTTTCCAACATTTCTCCTCCTCATCCATTTAAATTATTTCTCTCATTACCCACTACCTTTCTTTCCTCTATCCTATCTCTCACTCCTTAGATTTAGATAAATATTGTTATTAGATTTAAGTATTTGAAATTATTATAACTGATATGAAAACACCATGTACTATAAAAGATCATGTCTTAGTGTACAAACCATATTATGTTAAATAAAACTTAAAACTTAAACTTAAATATTCTCCGCGAAATCAATCGAGTGAATATTGAGATTCAGAAAGATGATATAATCCTTGCCCGTTCCGTCGCACTAAAGGATGGTCTGCTCAAAACTTTACAGAGAACGAGACAAAATCCAATGGAATTATGGAATATTGGATAAATGAGCCTAGATAAGTGGCTGAAAAAAGTGGTGTTGACCCTATCTTGCAAAACAAACGAATTCCGAAACATAAAAAACATTTCGATGAGATATGTGAAGATGAATTACAAATACTCAAACCTGTTGAACTCTTTTCTAGAGAAATAATGATGGTATTTGATCGAATCATATCAGAAATTAAAAAGAGGTTTGATTGTGCTACCATGCTGAATATGAACTTCGCTTTTCTTAATGGCTCTAATATTTTGAAAATGTCAATTGAAGAACTGCAAAAGTATGGAACGGATCTGGCTAAAAAATATGAGCCAGATGTGAGCACCGTTGAATTCTGTCAGGAACTCTAGCTCCGCTTTTATTTTGTGACATTGAAAAAGCTAACGGTTTCCATCTCTTGCAACAGATCTATACTCATGATTTGCAGCATGCTTTTCCAAATATTTGTGTTGCCTTGCGAATTTACTCTACGCTTCCCACTACATCCGCAAGCTGTGAGCGAAGTTTTAGCAAACTAAAACTAATTAAAAATTATTTGTGATCATCTATGAGCCAGGAACGCTTATTCAGTCTAGCAATCTTAGCGATAGAAAATCGAATCGTACACGTATTAAATTATGATAAGGTCATAAATTTATTTGCTGAACAAAAAGTTCGAAGAGTAAAATTGTAATTGCAAATGATAAATACAATAGTAAATTTGATATTATCTTTATTATAAACATTTTTATTTTAAGTCCTATCCTGTGCTGTATATAAAATATATATTCTACATACATATCTGTAATAAATAGGATTAAAACAGAAAAAACAGCTGTTTAAGAATTTTTTCTAAAAGGCTTATGTGTCCAGTTGTCAGTCAATTAGTGGAGATTTGATAGCTGAAATAATAAGGTGTTAAAGAATATAAAAAGTAAGATTAATTATAAAATAATATAACATGCTAAAATTTACTCTAGTCTTGAACGTACACTTCATTCTGTTTAACGTCATGCTTTCTTACTTTCTCTTTGCAACGTACACTTCATTCTGTTTAACTTCATGCTTTCTTACTTTCTCTTTGCATTAATATTCTCATGTACATAGATCATGTTTCAAATTTAGGTTAAGAAAAATTCAACTCATTACTTATTGTACCTTCGAAATATTAAGTTGGCATTTGGCAATCAATAAAATTTGAAATTATTGTAAAAATTAAACTTTCGTTCTTTTGTTTGGGAGCGGGTCGAAATGCTGTATTTTAAAATACTGTAAGGTCAAAATACTGTATTATACTGTATGATACTGTATGTTCATAATACTGTATGGTTAATATACTGTATTTCAAAATACTGTATTTCAAAATACTGTATGTACAAAATACTGTATGATCAAAATACTGTAGTTCAAAATTCTGTATCCCAAAATACTTCATCTCAAATTGCTGTATGAGCAAAACACTGTATCTCGAAAATCTGTCTGTAAAAATACTTTTTTTTGGCATTATTCCGTTCTTCAACTTCCATTCCTTTATTTGTTTTCACTATCGATATATTCATTTTAAAGCAAAATAGCGCTTAACACCTAAATTTGCACAAACCTTTAAACATCTACTGAATGCATGAACACGTGCTAGTTTTGACAGATTAACTAGTCTTTTGCAATTGCTCATGCAGTTGTTGATTATGATTAAAACAATTCATTTTAACATGTGAAAGAGATACAAGGAGAAAATGAAATAGAGAAAAAAAGACGAAGATACCATTTGTTTTGTTTTTGTTTTAATTAATTCAAAGACTACTATACATAGACTACTGCATTTATCATAGGCACATGTTATTTTCCAAGGAAGTATATAAGAATATTAGGTTAAAGAAAAATTGTTATGATATTTTCTAAAGAAAAGTATTCTGTTTTCAAAACTCTGTATTTGAAAACTGTAAGTCAAAATACTGTATCTCAAAATACTGTATTTGAAATTGCTGTAATTAGGCTGAAAAATAAAAATTGTTTTGAGAATGTAAAAAAGTGCGGCACTTTTCAGTCTAATTACAGCAATTTCAAATACAGTATTTTGAGATACAGTATTTTGACTTACAGTATTTTGAGATACAGAATTTTGAGATGCAGTTTTTTGACTTACAGTACTTTGACCATACAGTATTTTGTACACACAGTATTTTGAAATACAGTATTTTGAGGTACAGTATTTTAAATACAGTATTATGACCCATACAGTATTTTGACCCTAACCCCTTTTGTTTCCCAACATAAATTGGTAGCAGAACGTAGTTATCGTATAATTTAAATTGTGTTGTAGAGTAATAAAAGAGATTAGTAAAGTAATTCAATATTCAAGTAATTTTCTTTAAAAGTTGATTGTACGACATATTTTCACATAGGTATTTCGGTGATTTATGAGGTTAGAGTAATCCTCGTGCTACCACATCATAATTGGCACGTGATTTGATTTGGATACTTATTGCAAGATTTTTTCTCTTGCCCTTAAGGAGGTAAGGGACAATAAAATATATTTTTTGAATAACCACCGCCGCCAATCTATCTTTTCATCCCTTTTTATGTCGCTTGAGTGAACATTCTTTGACGTATACTACACTGGCGAAAGAAGGCGAAGGTGGTCTGAAAGTTTCAGATGCTGCAGCGGGTTTTAAGACAGACAGAATCATGGAAATGAAAAAAGCTAAGAAGATACGTGCTTCAATACTTGGCCTTTTAACCAAACAGCGAAATAGTTTTAATGAGCAAGCAAGTTCTATTAATAATTCGGCTATGAGCATTATGTTGCAGCTCATTGATGATTATCATAAACGACATAATGCGATCACAGAACATATTCTGGAATTGAGTGTGGATGAGAAGGAAGATGATGATGCTTGTGAGAAGGAGGCTGCTTTTACTACAGCGTATATTGAGCTCAAGACCAAATTAATTTATTTAATTGAGGAGAAAAAGGCCGATTTGAATTCAACCTTCAACTCAAGTTCACCAGCAAACCAACCTGTCCGTGCAGTGAGACTACCGAAATTAGAACTTCCCAGATTTTCTGGCAAATATTGCGATTGGATGGATTTTAAGAATGAATTCGAATCCATGATAATAAATGATTCGAGTTTGAATGATGTTGATCGTTTCAGATTCTTAAAATCTGCATTGAGTGATGGGCCTAAGCGCATTATTAGTAACATGGAAGTAACAGCATCTAACTTTTCAAAGGCGTGGCAAGCTTTAAAGGACCGCTTTGACCACGAGGCCCTCATATTTGGGTCCCATATCAATGAAATTATTGCCATGCAAGGGGTATCGGGCGGAGGTCCACAAGCCTATAGAGACCTCATCGAAAAGGTTCAGGCACACTATAGGTCGCTGCTATCGTTGGGGTCTGCTGAAGCGGTCGCGGAGAATTTAATGATTAGTCTTATTCTCGGAAAGATTGATATCAAGGCTCAATCCAAGTGGGAAGAACATACAAACGAGAATATCGCAACGTGGACAAGTTTTACCAGTTTCTTTGAGAAGTATGCAGCAGCACAAGAGCGTGCGGATCAGACCAGAAAGCAAGGAGGCAAATCACAGGTTGTGGATAAACGCCCGCAATATGGTAAGAAGAGCCATACTACTTTGGTTGCTAGTTTGCATGATAGTAAATGTTTTAAATGTCAATCAAATACGCATGTTTTAAAAGATTGCCCTACGTTCCTTGCTCTTACGCCCAAAGAACGTTCAGAAGAAGTAAGAAAGATGAGCGCTTGTGTTGCATGTCTTCAGTCAGGGCATTCGTATAGGTTTTGTAAAGGCCGGTGTGAGAAATGCTCAAGGAAGCACCACACTTTATTGCATTTTGAAAGCACGCAACCTGTTGTTGAATTATCAAGTAGTACGTCACAAAGATAATTTTTTGCATCACAATCATTTGAAGATGAGCAGGTTCTATTAGCGTCAGTTATTGTGAATGTATTTGATGGAAATGGCTCCGCCACCCCTTGTCACGCCTTGCTAGATTGTGGTTCTACAGATCATTACATATCGGAGAGATTTGCAAAAATTATAAATGCTAAGCGATTCAAGTGTGACACTCTTATAGGCGGCATTGGAAGCATTGGTGTTTCATCGAAAGGACTCTGTAAATTAACTTTCGGTTCTGTAATAAACGACTCTGAGCGATTCGTTATTCATGCATCTATTTTACAGAAAATTACAGAGTCGTACCCCCCACTTGCCTTCAGTATTTCGGAATGGAAAATTCCATCTCACGTTAAATTAGCAGATCCGAACTTTAACAGACCTAAGCATGTTGATCTGTTGATAGGTGGAGGTTTATTTTGGAAATTATTAACTGGTGAGCAATATCCATTAGGCCCCGATCTCCCTTATCTTTGTAATACGAAGCTTGGATATATTGTCGTTGGATCTATCACTTCATCCCCAACTCCTCTTCGTAGAGCACTTTACTCATCTAGAGCTGCAATCGACAAACTAGAATAATTGAAACAGCTAGTAGAACGAGCATTTGAAGTTGAGTCTTGCACAAAGTATAAGGTTGGCTCGTTTCTTAGTCCCAAAGACAAGGCTGTTGAGGAGCATTATGAACTTACGACTCGACGAGGCAACTTTGGACGATACACCATACGCCTCCCTTTCTGTGGCAACCCAATCTTACTTGGAGATTCATTGGACATTGCAACCCGTCGCTTCCAAGCTCTCGAACGCAAACTTGAAAAACATCCTCTAATGAAACAAATGTATTCAGAATTTATTGATGAATATGAGCGCCTTGGTCACTTAGAGGTGGTTCCTAATTTTGATGCATCTACGACGCATTTTTTTATGCCCCATCACCCGGTGTTTAAAATGTTAAGCTCAAGTACGAAAATAAGAGTGGTGTTTGATGCCTCATGTAAGACATCAAATGGAGTCTCCTTGAACGATTTATTATACACTGGGCCAAAGCTGCAGGACGATTTGATGATAATACTCTTGAGGTTTCGCTTATTTCCGTACGTTATAACTGCAGATATACAACAGATGTATAGACAGGTACTGGTTGATCAAGCTGACACTAATTTTCAATTAATTTTATGGCGCAAAGAAAAGAAAGACCCATTGAAAGTTCTTCGACTCCTCACAGTTACCTACGGTACCGCTCCTGGAGCTTATTTAGCTATCAAGACCTTACACAAACTAGGAATGGATGAAGCTGAGCACTTTCCTGTGGGTGCCAAATTATTGAAAGAAAATTTTTATGTAGATGATGCGATGCTTGGGGCAAATAGCATTGAAGAAGTCATTGAAGGTCGACGTCAGCTCGTTGTAATTTTATAGAGTGGTGGATTCAAACTGACCAAATTTTGTTCAAATGTAGAATCTACGATAGCTGACATTCCTTTGGAATCTCGAGAAAAGTTTGTGCAAATTGGGGACCACAATACTATAAAGACACTTGGTTTAACTTGGCAACCTGGTGCAGATATATTTCGGTGTACTTACAATGAATTTGAAGCGACATCTATTATTACGAAACGTGTTGTGTTGTCAGAGGTTGCTAGACTGTTTGACCCTATTGGATTTATTTGTCCCGTGGTCACCTTAGCAAAGATATTTTTCCAAGACTTATGGCGCAGGAAGTTTGATTGGGATACCCCACTACCAGATGATCTCGCTACAAAGTGGAATGGCTTTCGTAGTGACCTAACAGCATTAAATAATATTTCATTACCACGCTATGTCCTTGGTAACAATAATTACGACTTGCTCCATTTACATGGATTTTGTGACGCTAGTCAGAAAGGCTATGGTACCTGTGTATATACATGGTGTCTTAATTCTACTGGAGAAGTCACGGTTCGATTTTTGGTAGCTAAATCCCGGCTCGCACCTACTAAAACCCTTACAATAGCAAGACTTGAATTATGTGCTGCGAGACTTTTAGTAGACTTGATAGAAAGGTTAAGAGTTGAAGTCTTTCGAGACATTACAATCGGCGAGATAAAGTACTGGACTGATTCAACTATCGTTCTTAGCTGGTTACATGAAGAACCCTATAAATGGAACACTTTTGTAGCTCATAGAGTAGCACATATACAGGAAGTCACAAAGTTTGATCAGTGGAAGCATATTCCAGGTGAGTTGAATCCGGCAGATTTTATTTCACGTGGCATGTTGCCAACGGAAATGACAGAATCCTCACTGTGGTGGAATGGCCCTGCTTTTTTACGCCAGGCAATTACTGAATGGCCAGAAGAATTTAAATTGCCAAAATCAAATACTACCGAATTAGAAGAATTACGTCCTTCAAAATATGTTTTAGCAGCTTTTATCAAAGTGGATATTACTGAGTCTATGCTTTATTCTCGTAATTTTCGAGGAACTCGTCGAGCTTCTGCGTATGCACTACGTTTTATTGAGAGGTGTCACAAGCGCAATCGAATTCCAGGCATAAGGCAGTGGCAAATCTTATCAAGACCAAATATAAGAAATTTTATTAAGCATCCGTCATTAGAAGAAGAAGTGCAGAGGAAGTTTTTATCAAAACTATTCAGCAATCGTCCTTCGCATTAGAATATTCGCTACTCGAAAAAGAACAGTCAGTAAATAAAGGCAGTGCATTAGAAGCTATGGCTCCATTTATAGATGAAAAAGGCATTATTAGAGTAGGTGGACGAATAAAGAAAGCTGAGATAGCCTTTGATGCAAAGCACCAGATTCTATTGCCGAAGACTCATCGCTTTACGTCCTCAGTCATCTCATATTTTCATCATTATAGAGTTTGTCACGCAGGACCACAAATGGTGTTGGCAGCTGTTCGAAATCGTTATTGGCCTATTGGTGGATTACAACTGACAAGAACCATCGTAAGCAAATGTATTTGGTGTTTTCGCATGCATCCTAAACTCATCTCTCAATTTATGGGCAGCTTGCCCGTAGATCGTGTATTACCACTGCAACATAAAGTGTTCATGGTAACCGGAGTTGATTTTGCCGGCCCAATAAGTGTTCGTCATCATATTCGCTGCAAGCAAAACAAGGAGGTGCATTTGGCTCTATTTGTTTGTTTCACTACAAAAGCCGTCCACATAGAGCTCGTTCCTGATCGCTCTACTGAAGCTTTTTTACGTGCGCTGAAAAGATTTATATCAGATAGAGGCAGAGTTTCTAAGATGTATTCTGACAACGCTACTAATTTTGTAGGCGCATCCAACTATTTCAAAGAACTAAAGGCTAACATGGAAAAAGATAGCGAAATAATTGAACGAGAATTTAGCAAAGAATTTATGGAATGGTCTTTTATTCCACCACGAGCTGCCCATCACGGAGGTTTATGGGAGTCATCGATAAAAATCATGAAGCGTTTAATTCACAATATCGTAGGATGCATGGAATTAACGGAAGACGAACTTCGTGCAGTAGCAAAACAAGCGGGAGCAATTATGAATTCGAGGCCTATAACCCCCATGTCAGCGGATCCTAATGATTTGGAACCTCTCACGCCTGGCCATTTCTTGTGCGGTGGACCTCCTACTGCAATACCTGAGCTTCCTGTGTTGCCTAAAAATCCAAACTCTCTTCACTTAGCCCAACGAATGCGATATTCCGAGCAGCAGCTGTGATACCGCTTCTACAAAGAATACCTTCAAACTCTTCAACCAAGGTCCAAATGGCGATTTAAAAATAATAATGTCGAAGTAGGTGATATGGTCTTAATGAAATTGGATAACTTAGATCCCTTGCGATGGCCGTTGGGCAGAATAATTGGAGCTATGCCAGACTCAGAAGGTATTGTTCGCGTCGTCAAGGTCAGAACCAAAAAGGGCGACTACAAACGTGGCATTACACAACTTGCTCTTCTTCCTAATCAAGATTGCAGCTTGAGCTTAACAGCTCAATAGGGGGGAGTATGTTAAAGAATATAAAAAGTAAGATTAATTATAAAATAATATAACATGCTAAAATTTACTCTAGCCTTGAACGTACACTTCATTCTGTTTAACTTCATGCTTTCTTACTTTCTCTTTGCAACGTACACTTCATTCTGTTTAACTTCATGCTTTCTTACTTTCTCTTTGCATTCATATTCTCATGTACATAGATCATGTTTCAAGTTTAGGTTAAGAAAAATTCAACTCATTACTTATTGTACCTTCGAAATATTAAGTTGGCATTTGGCAATCAATAAAATTTGAAATTATTGTAAAAATTAAACTTTCGTTCTTTTGTTTCCCAACAAATAAGGATTATAAATATAAAAGCAACTATAAATTGGTGGGGTCGGCATTTTTCAGTATTTGCATCGCCTTTAAGAAATTGAAGATCCGGGGCTGGCAGCCATAAGTTGGAAATCCCAAAAACAAAAGACTGTTGCTCTATCGTCTACAGAAGCCGAGTATATGAGTGTCTCGGAAGCTATGAAGGAGGCTGTTTACCTACGGACTTTCTTAAAAGAGCTCGGTCTTGACAACCTGAATGATATAGCCCTATAGCTTATACAACGATAATCGTGGTGCCGGACTTCTTGCTGAAAACCAGGTCTTCCATCAAAAGATTAAACATATAGACATTCGCCACCATTTTATTCGCGATGTGCTATCTGAGGGAGGCATAAAGCTGGAATATCTACCTACAGAAGAAATGCCAGCTGATGTTTTGACTAAGGCACTAATACAGGGCCTAAGCATTATAATTGTCTTTCGATACTTGGAGTTATTAAGGTATGAGGATCATATCTTTGAGGGGGCGTGTTTGACATCCCTGCTAATTCATGATCATGCATTCCAACTACTACACAATTAAATTTCTTTTTCTCTACTTTTCTTTTGTCCTGTCATTCTGACTTGACTTCTTTTTGGTCATTCTGAACTAGTACTTTAAATTGAACTATCCTGTCTTTTGCGTTGTTTAATAAGTCTTTAAGTATCAAAATCATCCTTTGGGTTTATTATTCAATTATAGTTTCAGTCATTTAATTTGTTTGCGTGTATCGGCTCAACAGTGCCAACGACTTGAAACCACTAAAGGAATAACCCTGTTTCGTTTTACTCTAACTATGGTCCTCGCTCCTCATTGAGCTGCTTTGATCTCACCTGTATCTCACTAGCTTCTCTAATATTCTGATAAGAACTTTGTTTTTACCACTGTTTCCCGGAACCAAGCCATCAGGATCTTTTAAACCATCAAACCAACAAATTTACTTAGTGTATTAGACATTTATTGTTTAAAACTATAAAATCATATTTTTATTAAAATTTTATGGTCGAAGAGTTTTTCTTATCCAAGGCTCAAATTCAGAAACTTTTGTATAAACACCAGGCCATCCTCTAAGTCCACATCTATTACCAAAAGAAACAATACCTTCGATAACATAGTTGGTTGCATCTTCTCCGCTCATAAGAGGGCCACCAGAATCACCATCACAACTGTCTTCAATAAAACGCCCTCCCACACAAAATTGCGTTGAGCTTAGACGAACGCGTTGCGCTGCAAACTTTTGAACACACTCCCGAAAATCATTCACTGGTATATATAACTTCTGCTTAATGTTACTTTGCCGTGCTGTAAAAAGAAATAAGTTTTCAGTTGGAGAAGCTTTTCAATAATTTTTCTTATTAAAATAAATTTAATTCAAATTGGCAACCATGGAATTGTTTATCCATCAGCTGGGCAAATAAACTGTTCATACAAAAACGAAACCGGCAAAACAAAAATTAATTTACTACTCATCTCCTTACTTGTTAATGTTCTTCCCCAACCGGCTACAATTAAGTTAGTACCAGTTCGTAGTTGCATCTGTGTTCTCTTTGCCGAGGGCAGACAAACTGGTTTAATGAAATCTGTGTAAGTGACAACGTCATTGAACCGCACAAGTGCAATATCGTTTTGCCTGTTTGGACTTAAATCATCATACTGTGGATGAGGTATTGACTCTTCAACTGCCATGTTCACGATAGGATCGGCACAGTCTTTTTTGAAACAGTCGATATCTTTGGATAAGTCATATTCACCCAAACGCACACGTTCTCTTTGGAGAAAAGAAAAAATTCAGTATTGTATATCAATGAAAAATAAGATGCCCCCAACCTCTAGTGCGTGTAATGTAACTTACAATCGGCCAACATCTTTTAGAACAGCTCCAGTCACACAATGAGCTGCCGTTAACACGTATCTCTGGTTGATCAGGCTACCCCCACAACTCAAAGAGCGTTTTCCGTTATCTATACATACATATACAAAATCTTTAATTGCCAACAAATTAATCCGCTTTGTAGATCACATACTGTTATACTCCAAGAGCACCATCCAAGCAAACTCATCCAATAGCGTGTCATTGCCACTGTAAATCCTTTCACCAGAAGCAGCTTGTCCACATCTTGGAAGAGTGGGTAGTACTATACCTTCCCCGTTTCTAGAAGCTGAGGTTTTGGGTGTGGTTGTGGTTGTGGGTGTGGGATTCGTTTTTGTTGCACAACAAACATGTGGTGCACGGCCTGCTCCATTCTGACACTGAGAATTTTGTGCAAACCGCCTGTTTGCGTCGGAAAGTGGTCTTTTCTGGATAAGAGATAAGATATCTGGGCAACTGTGTATCGAGATGCAAGATCCAGCTCTATTGTTTGGATCCCTGCACACATCTTTAAGATTGATTCAAAGTTAATTTTGGATTACGTGTGATTTTCAAGAACATTACTTTGCCCGTTCGACACCTGAAAAAGTATGAATACAAGAAATGCTGCTGCTGCTCTCATTTTGTCTTTCATCCTTTGATTGAAATTATTCTTTGTTTTATTATTTGACTGTGTAAGTTATCCCTAATTATTCACACGCGCAAAGCCCAAAAAGAAAACACTCAACCTGCGTGAAAGTTTTATGTTGACAACTTCATTTTAACAGAGCTACTTGGCAAAGTGACCAGAACCGATCTTTTTTCGAGTACAACTGAAACTGAACTTGTTCGCATTGTCGTCAAAGAGATAATCCATCCGAAGTTATCTCTTGCTTAAGTGACGGGTGGCGGTGAACGGTGATTTAGTTTAACTGAGCAGGGGAATTCGTACCTAAACCGGTCTCTCTCAGTTTGGATGGAAATGACTCAATCTTAATGCAAAAGACGAACCTGGATGAAAACACAATTTGTTTTAAAGACACAGCTTTGGACTTTGTCTCAGCACTCTATCTTGCCAATTTATATGAATTCAACTTTTAATGCCTTAGATTCAAGTGAACTCAATGTGTAGTGATTAATTTCATCTTAACTAAAACTACGTAAGACTATAACTATTGTAAGATTGGACATTTTTTTCATTTATGGTAATTCTTATAGCCACTGTAAAACAGGGTAGATTAAGGGGAATGAAGGAGAGAGCATAGCATAGGCAAAGTGAGTGTGGAGATTGAGCTAGCAAAGAGTGAGTGAAGTGAGTCACTTTGCACTGAAAATTGATTTAGCAAATAAAAGTGAGTAATAAGTTAGTGAGAAGACCTGTTAGATTACTCATTTGGCATTTTAGCTGTGACTTGATAGGTTCCTTCGTTGAATCGAGTATTTTTGGGCCCTAGGTTTGCCCTGGTTTGGCCCTCAACTTGCCCTAGGTTTTTGCTATGACGAGGTTAGGTAGTGAACAGGGCTGTCAAATGATATATACTTTTGTACAAATGACAGCAATGTGTGGTGATTTTGTGTTTCAGCATTTTTGAAGGACTGGAAAATCCAGGTTTTTTGATTGTCAAGGAAACCTGGGTCAACCCTGGGTAAAGTTCAACCAACGAATCTGATGTATTACTAGCGTGCCCAGCTTTCAGACAGTCTGTCCCGCTGTCCCCCGCGAGGCTGAAATTGTCCCGCTTTTGCAATTTTTGTGAGGGTTGAGTTTCATTTGATTCGATAAAATTTAAGCTAAAACTTTTTCATTCTTTTGTATATTGCTATTAACTCGGAATGCGTGCTGGCAAAATACTCGAGGTTAAAATTAAAAAATGAAAGTTGTGCAAGTAATTTTCGTGGAGCTGTGTGTGAGCAGCTTGTGGACAAATGCCGCCATGGCTAGAGATTGTCATCTTATTAATTAGTTATCGATGGTTTATTTTCAGTTCAAGTAGTGTTTTGTTACAAGACAATAATGCCTAAACGCAGGTGTTCCTTTAATATTAGTTTGCAACAGAAGTATCCATTTATAAAACAAAGAAAAGATGACCCCGCAGACGTTACATGTGAAAAATGTCGTACAGATTTTAGTGTTGGACATAGTGGTGCCAGTGATATAGAAAAACATTTAAAATCAGAAAAACATTGACTTGCCGATCAAGCCGCTGCGCTGCTTCAAGCTCGAGTCGTCGACTTCTAAGAATTTGGATTTAACTGCAGCCGGGGGTACGTGGGCGTATCACACCGTGCAACATAATCACAGTTTTCGCTCAAGTGACTGTTCTTCTTCTTTAATTTAAGCATGTTTTGAGCAAAAATTTAGATGTGCACGTACAAAGTTTCAAGCTATTGTGGTAAATGTGCTGTCAACCATGGCAACCGAAGATTTAAAAGAGCATTTTCCTAAACCCAATTGCAAAACTTTATTAGCGGATGCTTCAAATCTTGGCTCAATCAAATTATTCCCAGTTTTAATTCGCTATTTTTCACCATAGAAAGGCGTGAAAGTTAAGGTTTTAGAGTTTCGGGAGCAGCCAGGCGAAACATCGGATATTATTGTACTTATTGTATTATTATTGTATATATTGTCTTTTAATGACTTAAATGCTGCGTTTTGTGTAGATAACAGGAACTGCAACTTCGGGGGAAAGAATTGGAGAGGAAATAATAATGTTTACCCAAAGTTGAACCAATCACTCGGCAGACAGTTTATTGGTATTGTATGTGGAGCCCACATAGCCCACAACGCGATCAAAACTGCCGCTGATTTTCTTCCTGTGGATTTCGAATGCATTATAGTTCTGAATCTACAGCGTTCGAGTAGAAGCTTTGAAAGAGTTTTGTATTTCTACCGAGACAGAGTATCACAAGCTGCTGGGCTTTAGTAAAATAAAGAGGCTTGCGTTAATGCCCGCGCTTGAGAGAGTTATCAATATGTTTCAGCCTTTGAAAAACTATTTTATGAGTATCGACAAATGCCCAAATATTTTAAAGACGTTTTTCGAAGATCCCGGCTCAGAATTGTGGTAATATTTTTTTCACGCACAAGCAGCGACCTTTCATGAAGTTGTTTTGAAAATCGAAGCTCAAAATGTGTCGGCTATAGAGTCTGCAAAGGAAATTAATCGTCTCCGAGATAACCTTGCAATAAAAAAGAATACGATTCTCCTTCCTCACATGGTCCGTAGCCTGATGGTGAAATTACAAGAAAGAGCAGAAGAAAAAGCAGCAGTAAGCCAGAACGTAGAAACTACGGCGGCTGGGTTTTATAAAACAAGCAAGGAGTACCTACTTCGACCAGTGCCAGTGGTGTCAATTTAACACAGAACTAAAAGTGTTTGAATGGGCAAATTTAACAAAAGTGCCTACGTAGAAAGTGGTTAATTTACTAATCACGCAAGGACTTATTAGCAGCAGCCAAGATGCTACAGTCTTTGAATTTTTCACTTATTTTAAACTTTGTTACAGATGAAAACATTTCTGGCTGGAATACCGAGTATGTTTCAACTCAAAAATGTTGGGTCAATTTATTCCAGCACTTTCGTGCCAATAATCTAACTTTAACAATTTTTTCTACGATTATGGAGTACGTTATGTGTCTGCCTGGTAGTAACGCACGGATCACGGAAGAGTTTTTTCCTCAAATGAACAAGGTTTGGACAAGTGATAAAACACAGTTGAGTGTCTCAGTAATGAAAGATACTTTGATAACGAAGATAAATATAAATAAATCGTGTACTGAGCTTCACACTTTTCTAAAAGTAAGACCCGATATTTTAAAACAAATTTGTTCAGCCGATAAATATAAAAATACAAACTAGATTTCACGCCACTACTTATTTGCTTTGATTATTTAAAAATAATAATAATAATAAAAAACCTTGTAGAACACTAGTAGCTTTTTTTAATTATATACATAATTCCGAAGATGTCCCGCTTTGACAAAAAAAAAAAAATAAATGGTCACGTTATGTATTACATATAAGCTTGTCTGTTTAAAAACAGTTGGAAAAAAATATTTTCTTTCATAAGATTTTTACTAAGGCTTTCATTTATGTAACAAATTATCCAAGTCTTTACGATATAAATGTTCACCTTTTGCTTTCTAGTGGTTTTGCGGGGTAACCACATACTAAATATTTTATTCTACATATATATTTTTAGTGGTTTCTTGTTTCATGTGTCAACTTCTTTTCTCTGTTGGAGGTTTTTAAAATACCAGCTGGAGCACTCAGACTTAAATACCGGTCTATTGTACTACCAGATAGCGACCTTCTATTTGTTCAATCTTTCAAGATGTTCGGAGAAAAGCCAAAAGACGCTGCCATGATAAGGAGCCTAAGTTACCAGCTCTCACCATGTCTGCGCCGAGTATCTGTAACCTCATGAAAAAGCAGGACATTCACAGAGGAATTGCTCTGCAGTGTCCTCATTTTCTCCACTAGATTCAAAGAGTGTGGTATCACTTAATCCTAACACGTTTAAATGCTTGGCAAAAGAGAAGTGCCCGCTGGCAACGCCAATAAGCTTTCTACAGTCTTTTCTGCTACGAGTTAGCAAAAATGTTGCTGCCTTCTTATCAACGTTGGGGAGCATACGTTTGGTTTGTCTGAATCCAATAGACGCATGCCATCTACGGTTATGCTCTTCGGAGATCCAATCGTTGATTGAAGCCCTCACTGAGGTCGCTGGTAGACCTAGCGATGGTTCAGGTCCTGAGAAAGCTGTCTGAGATCCTTGCCTAGCAAGTTCATCGGCGACCTCATTTCCAGCTATGCCGTGATGGCCCGGACTCAAGGAATTTAATCTTCCGATCGCATTCAGTGAGCTCTTGCATTCCTGGATCACTTTCGAAGTGATTAGAGGGTTGAGAAGGGCCATAAGCACAGCTTTTGGCTGTCGCTGCAAACACAGATACTTCTCCACTTCCACCCATTGTTCATGACGTGGCTTTAGGCCAATAGGATAGCATATGCCCCCGCTTGGAAAGCGGATGCATATGATCCCAAAGATGCGTGCAGTCGTATGTCGTCGTCCTCCACAAAAGCACGAGCGCCAGACCCCTCGTCGGTTTTGGAGCCATATGTGAAGATTCGATAACAGTTCTCTCCAGGCTCAGATTCTGGAGTGGACCAGTCCTGAACCGAAGGAAAATTAACTGAGTATTTTTGACGCAGTTTGAGCCTTGGGATCATCGTGTCAGATGGCATATCCATTAGAAACTTCTGACGCACAGGAGATGATTGGTCTTATCATAACCGTGTAGACCCAAAGGACCCTATTCGGTGAAAAACTCCATGTTTTGCCAAATGCTATTTTGCATTGCCAGAACACTGACAGTGCTTTCGTAGTTATAGAGTCGACAGTCGACCTGTTTAGATCAAAGAAGCTTGTTATCTGGGATTACTCCGAGATGTTTGACTTCATTTGAAAAGGAGATGTTGACGGTCTTAAGTGTCAGTAAATTTTCTAAGTCTCGTGAAAAGGACAACCTCGGTTTTAAGAGGATTGATTGTGTTTCTAACACACCAGTGCCCCTGTGCTGTAACTATCGCATCGATAAAATCCGTCGAGAAACGTTAAGATTTGAAATGAGATTGGTTTTATCGCATCATCGGGGTTCTCTAAGCGATGACAGGGGATAACTATATCACGCGAAACGAACTAGAATCAAAATACTGGAAAGGCGATAAAAATGGGTTTCTATATCAATACAAGTCGATATCTTATTCATTCTAAAAGTCAAAATTTATCACTTGGTTCAAAGCGGGCGATAACAAAAAAGGAGCACGGAAACATAGCTGAGCACAAAAAGGTAAAATTAAATAGTAAATTTTTGAAATACTGGGTATTCAATTTTTCAGAGAGGTACGAGAATATCGAAAGCACAAAAAGAACTGCTAGTTAATTATATGCTTGAAAACAAAACGTTTGCCAGAGGTCAATTTAGGGAGTTCAACGCCAACGACAGCAGTGGAAATACTATGGAGCTACTCACATCCAAGCTTAACTCCCAAGGAACAGTTAAGAAGTCAGTAGAACAATGGAAAAAGGTAAGTTAGATTGAATACAATAAAAAACACAAATTTTATCAAAAATTTTTCCTTGCAGTGTTGGATTGACATTTAATCAGCAGCAAAAAAACAGGCCAGCGAAATGAAAGTCTTCATGAACACAACTGGTGGTGAAAGCATCGCAGAAAGTCCCCGTCCTGACTTAACGACTTGGAAGAGAAAATTATTGCTATCATCACGATGGACGTTGTTGATGACGATGCTTCTACCCCTGAGCTGAGAAAACCAATTGTTGATGTAAGTTCAATAAAATTTTCTTCAAAATAAGAACTATAAATTTCGTTTTTAGTATATAGAAAAAGAAAACGTTTTGGAAGAGGAACATTTGTAGCCTGAAAACTCGAGCCAACCTCTTAAGCAAGCAAAAGAACCAAGACAAAGAAGGTCCCGATGCGGATTCCGTCTTATTTAAGTGCACTAAAGGAGGGAGAGAGGGAGGGCAGAGAGCGCTGCAAAAGAATATGTTTTGGCGATTAAATTAACCGTTCAAAAGTTATTCATCGTCAAACTTTTATGTGTACGGATTTTAAAAGTTTTTGGTGAGATATTCGAAAAATTTCAATTTAATTTATAAATTTCATATGAATTTCATTTATTGTCATTGTCCCTGTCCACACGTGTTATTCCAATAACGTTATATCGGTCGTTTCTGGGCAAAAGGGGTGAGGAAGAAAGAAGCTGGATGCGCAAAATGAAATTTGATTTATCTGCCTAAGCAGTACACTTGGCGTGTCCAGACGGGTTATGCTCATAACGTTATGCTTTTTTCAATACAATTTCCAACACAAAATGGAGAATTTGTGTGAGGAATTATAACAACGTCTGGACACTAGGTGTTAACAGCATAACGTTGACAGCATAACCCGTCTGGACAGGCACATTAACATTAGAGTTATTTGAGTTTTATTTTTAAAATTATCAAATTTTTCTTTAGGTAGTTGTTCTAAACATCTTATTTTTAATCATTAGAACTCACGATCCTCTCTTAGAGAATTTCTGTTTTGTATTTCATTTCATCTGTTTGAATTGTGAAAATAAAACTCAAATAATATTTATATTAATGACAAGAAATGAAATTCATATGAATTTAATAAATTAAATTTAAATTTTTCGAATATCTCATCAAAAACTTTTAAAATCCGTACACATAAAAGTTTGATGATGAATAACTTTTGAACGGTTAATTTAATCGCCAAAACATTAGAAACCTTTTTTATAGAGCAGTTAATTTCCAACAAAACTTTGTATTGCGCATTTTGTAAAAGTCCTTTATTGTCGAGTTATAAAAATTCATAAACAAAAATGAGATTTCTCTTAAAATAATCAAAATTAAATCCTTAATATCTTTTAAATGGTGAGGTTTACGTAAAAAATATTAGATACCTTTTTTTTAGAACGTTAAATTTCCTTAAAAATTCTTTTGGAACATTTTTCTGTTCAATCGATAAATGATGAGGTATGAGTTTTTTTCTATTGGACTGAGAAAAATATACAACACTGCGATGTGGACGATCTTCCTATTAAAATTAAAAGATCATATTTGGTGAGAATTTTTTTAAAGTGTCTAGCAACCCATTTTTCCGTAGCATTTGTAAAAAAAAAATAATCCATTTTTCTAACCCACTCTAAGTACATGTACATTATGTATTTCTCGTTCAAGATGCGAATAATACTCGTGCATACAATCAAACGTTTGAAAATTACTGATTTTTTTTTTTTAATTTTCTATTTCGTTTTCAAAATCACTGCAGCTCCTTTGATAGAACTAGTTTTGTTACTCAAAACGAGAAATGATTTTCAAAACTCGAACAAGTTTTTCTTCAGAAACGAATATGTAATGCCAATCTTATTCTAGAACTAGTTTTGATTATTTTTTGCAAACTGGAAACGAAACTAGTGTTACCTGAAACTTGTTTCATTTCTAGTTTTACGAATTCTCAATAATATGGCTGTTAGGCTTTTCTAAACCGGGTCTGGTGTACAATGATATTGATTATGACAAGACCTCACGGGACGGGTGTCATTTATTCAACGTTAATGGTAATGATATTGTAAATGGGTTAGTTCCAACAACAATAACAAAAAACTACCCAGCCTCATTTTTTGCTCTGGGATTTTTTTCATTTGTTTTTGATTTCAAATTTAGTAATACAGCATTGTGGTTAATCCTTTTGGTTTAACAGTGTTTTAGCAAATGCATTTACTAATTACAAAAAAAGAATTAAAAAAATTACAGAGCAAAAGTTGAGTCTGGGTAGTTTTTTGTGGTTGTTGTTGGAACCTACCCATTTACCATACCATAACCATTAAGCGTTGAATAGACGACACCAGTCAGGATTTGTCAAAAGTCTGTTGTTCAGTAAAAAAATTGCAAACATGTGATATAGTTAGAAAAAATGTATTTCGTATCAAAAAAGACTTTTATGATAAAATATTTGATTTTATGCGATCTCGAATTATTACGGCCTCTCGTTGTTGAACCATATTGCTCTCCGGAAGATAAAATATGTTTCTTTCTTCATCAATGTCGCTGTCTGGATCCTCAATAATCAATTCGTCGGCGTCGTAAATCCTATGTAGTAGGCGAAAATTGTGCAAAACACAGAAGGCATTGATTTTATCTTTCCTGAGGCTTGAGGGGAGTGAAATAATCCTACTTTGAGGCATCAGAAGACAGACTTCAGAACCCCATTCAATCTTTCCACACAATTTCTCGTTTGAGCATGGACGGTGTTGTACGCTCTTTCACTTGCATCAGCAGAAGATCTATAAGGCGTGTTTTTGATGAAAAACATAAAATGTGTCTGGTTAAAAAACGGTTCTTTCAATTGACTGCAACTAACAGCACATACAATAAAACAGTTCGCTTCGACGTTATAAATTGGAATGAATCTCCGTGTCCGTTTTATTAGCAAGTCAAAAGTTAGTTATGTGTGTGTATATGTAATGTATACATGGGATATTATTTGACATTCAAAGTAGATAATTTCCCTTCTGGGATATGTATTGCTTAGGCGCGTTCCATGGTTTATGTTTTCGAAGAATAATGATAAACAAGGCGTCATTAGCCAGGGACGTAATGGGTAGCCAGAGTCACCTATGTTTAAAAAGAATAATAATAGAGTTCAACTTTTTATAGTAAATAAAATAATTGTTCACGCCTAAGAGCCAAGAGCTATGTTCTCTATGCAATCGTGTCTCATAGCGCTGTTCCAAGAGTGATTTTACCCATGAACCTTTCCAAATGAAGGAGTCATGTGAAGCACCTACAAATCGCGCTATTACCACAAATATTTTTAAGTTGTAGTCACAAACCTGAGGATAAAGTTATTGAATTTATTTGATTATATTAATCGGAAGCTTTTAAATACCAATTGGACATTTTTGGAATGGTATCCTTTCTTGTTGAGGTAGCACGCTTCCACGTTCATTCTTGGTTTGAGTATCCTTACATGGGTACAATCCACTGCCCCAATAACCTGAGGAAACCCGGTAGCATCAAAAAACCAAATTGTAATGGAAGGTTATGCGTTTGTTTTCAAAAAACTAAAAACAAAAAAAAAGCCAAATGTACTTACGTCTGCTTAATGACTTCATATTCATCCTCTTTTGGGAATTGAATATACTTTCCGGCTAAATGGTTTTAAAGAATTATGGAAACTTCAGCCACAATTCTTAACACCATCGTTCGACTCATTGCTGCTCCAAAGTCTTGGCCGATGTCCTTTTAAAAGGAACCCGAGGCATACAAATGTAATACAGCACATAGACTAATAGGGATAGGTATGAATGTCTTCCTAAAGCCTTTTGTCATGTAGTAGTGAGTCATTTTGCCTAACAAAATCTGTGCTGCATCATGACTCAGCCTATAAAGCTCCCGAAACCGCTCCTCCGGAGGTGTCCCGAAGGTGTCACCGGTTCACTCGCATTCTATTGCACCGCTCATGAGCTTCACTTAATTAAATTAAAGCGAACATTTTAAGTTTTAACTATTATCAACAAATAAAAACTGAATTTCAGACTGCTCACGTTAGTTTACACAACAAAATTCATAAACAAGATTGACAGATAGATTTATCGCCTTCCATTCCAGTCAAACTGAAACCGAAACTCAAAGTTATCGCATGCACTTATAGAAACCCAGTTCTTTCCAGGGGCGATAAAGAAGGAATGAATCGTTTCATTTTTTAACGATGCGATAACTTATCGCCAGAGATACAAAACATAGGCACAGGTGTCAAACATATAAAGCGCAGCCTGTGCTCGGGAACAGACAGCTTGGAGGCTGGAACAAACCGAGAGCACGGCGACGCACGTCGCGTCGTCTGCATATGCTTGGGCGTGAACGTTAGATCCATTGAGCATTTTACAAGTAGAGAGTTGAGAAGAGGTGATAGAACGCTACCTTGTGGACAGTCCTTATATTCACTCCTATTGCAACATACTGTCCACACTCCGCCTCAGCGATCTCGGTTCTATTCACGAGCACTGCATAAATCCACAACATCAATGACTCGTCCACACCGTGTTCTCTGGCAGCATTGCACATACCATCGAAGCTAGCTTTGTCAAAAGAACCTTGAATGTAAATGAAAATGCCTACCGCAAACTCTTTCCTGCTAAGCGCGCACTCAATCCTGCTAACAAGAATTTGAAGTGCGGTCTCACAAGATTTTCCTCTTTGGTAAGCATGTTGCAACTGAGAAAGAGGGTGTTTTTGGAGTGAGGTTTTACGTATGTAAATCTCAATCATTCTTTCCAGCGTTTTAAGCAGGAAGAAGGTAAGACTGATGGGGTTAATAAAGGACAATACAAATGAGCACGACCAACGAACGACGAATAAATCAGGAAATGTGATTTAAAGTACCATACAAGCATAAATACCTAACGAATTTTTTAGGAAACAATTAGAATATAGTTCATACTTATTTTTAGGTGAACGAACTCTTATTTTGGATTTCTTAGGTAGATGGGCGTTGTACTATTCGGGTAGGCTCTGACTGGTGCCAACTTGGCGGCGCCCAGATGCTGTAACTTACACGTCAATTGTGCTTACTATACCTCCAAGCGGTATCCACTGGGACTTGGGATGCTCCGTCCAGAGCTGACCTGCTAAACTAGTAAGTGCGAGTGTTGACAAGGGAATCCGGAACAAAAGAATTGTGATCGGTCAACACTATAATTGCTCTGCGAACAAAGACTGACTGCACGAATCTCAGTGGTCTACGAGAGCTTTCGTGTAAATGTTCCAGCGGATGAATTCGAAGGACAGAATCAACGGTGGACTTCAGCAGCCATAAAAGCAGAAACCCCTGAAGGAGCTACTCCAACATATTTGGTTTAAAGGTCTTTCGGGGTCTTTCAATACTAGGACAGGGTATTGAAGTAGAGATGGTGGCGGATGAGCTCCTGGTGAGCCAACGGCAGCGCTCACACCCCTGCAGCAGGGTACTGACACTGGATATTCCAGCCCTTTGTGTCCGAAGGGATCCAAAAGGACCTGGCCCTCCAGGTTGGGGGTTGTGCGTAGGGTTAACTACTCAACCACGGAAAAAAATATGGTTCCGAAACAACTAAAAGCCTCGGATAACGATAATGATGATGATGCAAACGAAAAAAGGACAATGATCTCCGGATCTGCACGTGGAACGTAAGATCTCTTAACGGACTAGGTGCAGCTGGAGAATTAGCGGACTCCCTGGACTGCTGCAAAGCAGACATAACCGCCATCCAAGAAGTGCGATGGAGTGGACCGGGCATAAAGAAGATGAAAAACTGTGACATCTACTATGGCGACTGCTACAGACAAAAGAAACAACGCTTATTTGGGTGCGGATTTGTCGTTAGAGGAAGACTCAGGGATAAGGTGATTAGCCAAAATCCAGTCAATGAGCGTATAATGACCATCCGCATCAGGGCTAAATTCGCCAACATAAGCCTTATATGCGCCCACGCCCCCACAGAAGAGAAAGACGACGATTTCAAAGACTGTTTCTACGAGCTCCTCGAAGAAACGTATGAGCAGTGCCCTAGAAACAACGTGAAAATCGTTCTTGGCGATTTTAACGCAAAGCTAGGGAAGGAGGACATCTTTGGAAATACAATCGGTTAACATAGCCTCCATGACAAAACCTCCGAAAACGGACTGAGGCTAATCGATTTTGCTGCGGGGCTGAATCTTGTTGTAAGTAGTACGCGCTTCCCGCATCTCAAAATTCATAAAGGTACATGGCGATCCCCAGATCAATTAACCGTCAACCAAATTGACCATGTTGCGATCGACGCAAGGCACTCTTCCAGTGTGCTAGATGTCCGAACTTTCCGAGGGGCCAACTTTGACTCGGACCACTACCTTGTTGTAGCCAAGGTACGAATGAGGATATCTTGTTCACGACCAGCGCGAACTTACGCTGTGAAGAGATATGACGTCGGAAAGCTACAATCGCAAGAGATTGCCAATGCCTTTTCCAATCGAGTGTCCCTTCAATTATCCTTGAATCCCACGCCGCATTGAAGACCAGTGGCAGCAATGCCAAGAAGCCATCAGAACCGCTGCCTCTGAGGTTCTAGGTTTCACTTGGCCACCAAAACGAAACCCATGGTTCGATGAAGAATGCAGGCAGGCAAATGCAGCCAAACAAAAAGCACGACAAATGCTGATGCAAACACGAACGAGGGCTCCTTACGATCAGTATAAAGAGATTTACAAGGAGAGAAGAAGGGAAGAACACCGACTTCTCAAAAAGAAAAAGAAGCAACATGAGAAGCGCTCGTTTGAGGAAATAGAGAGGTGCCATGACAGGAACGAGATTCGGAAGTTTTACCAAAAGGTAAAAAGATCCTGCCAAGGTGGCAAACCCCGAACTCAAGCCTGTAAAGACCAGCAGGGAAACATAGTTATAGAGTCACAGTCACTACTGAGGATCTGGAAAGATAATTTCTGCAGACTGCTTAACGGCGATGAAGACACAAATTCCGCTGTCAGGCAGATTGCCCCATTCAGCTTGGACGATGATCAAGAATGCCATCCTCCCGACCTAGAAGAGGTTAAGCTTGCCATATGCAAACTTAAATCAAATAAGACTGCAGGTGCAGATGGCCTTGATGCCGAAGTTTTCAAGGCAGCTGGAGAACAGTTGGAAAGGAGCATGCACCAGCTGATCTGCATGATATGGTCAGAAGAAAGCATGCCCGATGAATGGAACCTCAGTATCGTATGCCCGATCCTAAAGAAGGGAGACCCTCACAATTGCGCCAATTACAGAGGGATAAGCCTCCTTAACGTCGCTTATAAGATCTTGTCTGCTGTAATATGTGAACGTCTGAAACCCCACGTCAACAACTTGATAGGTCCTTATCAATGTGGTTTTAGACCAGAGAAGTCCACAATAGACCAAATTTTCACATTACGGCAGATCTTGGAAAAAACCCGAGAACATAATATCGATATTCACCACCTCTTTATCGATTTCAAGGCCGCGTATGACAGTATTTACAGAGACGAGCTGTACAGAGCCATGTCTAGTTTCGGCATCCCTGCAAAGCTTGTACGACTATGCAGGATGACTTTGGAGAATTCACGCTGCTCCGTCAAGGTCGGAAAAGAACTCACCGAGACCTTTGATGTCGAAAAAGGCTTTAGACAAGGCGACAAGCTGTCATGCGATTTCTTCAATATCATACTTGAACAGATTGTAAGAAACTCAAACGTCAACACCAGAGGAACAATCTTTCAAAAGTCTGTACAATTACTCGCCTATGCGGACGATATTGACGTAATGGGAAGAAAAAAGCGTGATGTCATAGGAGCTTTTGCGAGTATTGAAACAGAAGCGGCAAAAATGGGTTTGATGGTTAATGAGGGCAAAACGAAGTATATGTTGTCATCAAACAATGACACAGAACATCGACGAATTGGACAAAACGTCACAATAGACAGACATAACTTCGAGGTAGTACAGGACTTCGTCTACCTAGGATCCGCTGTAGACACGGAAAACAACATCAGTGCGGAGATCAAACGGAGAATAACTCTTGCCAACCGTTGCTTCTTTGGGTTAAGAAGGCAATTCAGAAACAAAACCCTCTCTAGAAAATCCAAGGTGACCTTGTATAAGACCTTAATCATCCCAGTCCTGCTGTACGGCGCGGAAGCATGGACCTTATCGAAAGCGGATGAGGAAACTCTTGGTCGTTTCGAAAGAAAAATTCTCTGAATGATCTTTGGTCCCGTATGCGAAGACAATGTGTGGAGAAGAAGATACAACAACGAGCTGTATGAGCTGTACCGCGACATGGGCATAGCCAGAAGAGTACGCATCGCGAGGCTACGATGGTTGGACCATGTAGAGCGGATGGACCCAAACGCTCCGGCTCGTCGGGTGTTCGAAAGCACATTGCAGGGAAATCGCGGAAGAGGAAGACCTCGTCTTAGGTGACGCAATCAAGTGGATGAAGACCTCAACCGACTTGGAGTGCGAAACTGGAGAGAGCTCGCCCGAAATCGAAATCGTTATAGAAGGATGTTGGTTGAGGCCCAGGTTCACCCCGAACTGTAATGCCCACCTAAGTAAGTAAGTAAGAACTCTTAATTTTGTGCCTGCTTCATCGAGTGTATTTATCGGATTCACCTGATCTCCTTGAAATAAATTGTTGTGGTCCGATTGATATACCTGGTTTTCTGGAAAATGAGTTTCCAGCATGAGAATGAGTGTCTCTGCTTTAGACTCGGTATAGAAAGCGTCTGATTTCCTGAGTTTTTCTAGTTCGTTTACCGTGCTCTTTTTAAGGGCTTTGGCAAGTCGACTAGTCTCACTGTCTCTCTACTTTCACAGAATTCTTTGTAAGAGGCATTCTTTGATCTTCGAATTAACCTTATAAAGTCCTTCTGTTTAGATCGGTACAAGTTCCAGTCGACCTCTGATTTGTTCTTGAGGGACCTATTCAGAATACTCCTGGTTTCCCTGCGAAGTTTTTGTAGTTCATTGTTCCACCACAGAACCATGAATGTACTAGGCAATTGTCTAGCTGAAGATGCCAGCTCAAAGCTACTAGTAAGGGCACAATTCACTTCAAGAACTGCATCTTCAACTTTTTGTGGTATTGAGAGCTTAGGTAGAGTTTTGACGACAAACTAAAAAGTTTTTAATAAAAAATTAAATTTTACAAAGCTCATCATTGAAAAGTGTCCAGTTAGTTTTTTTTGGATTCTTTGTAACTAAAAGAGTGGAAACCACATTTGCTACATGGAATTCAATATATCTGTGGTCTGAGAGTGACACGTCTGACAAAACTATCCAGTTGGTAATTTCCTTGGCATATCTGTTAGATAGTGTCAAGTGAATTAAGTCCTGTCGTATAGCCGTAGCAAAAGTTGGCCTATTGCCAACATTGTTAATGTCTAAGTCAGAAGACAGAATGTAACTAAGAATATGGTTGCGACTCATGTTGCATTTGGTGCTTCCCAAACTAATATTTCGGGCGTTAGCATCACAGCACATGATAAGCCCCAACTTCCGGCTTTCACAAAACTCCACTAAATCCGCAACCTGTCTAGAGGGAGGGGGTAGAATGGAGTTCCATGGAAAGTAAACTGACGCCACAACGAAAGTTTGCCACTGACCGTTCGTTTCGTAGTCAACTCGAGTTATAAATTCAACTCGAGTTGGAAAGCGTTTGATAAACCGAACTCGCGAATACACCTTAATTCGAATTCACCTTAACGGAATACCTACACATTCACATGGCTCGAGTCATGTAACTCGGGTTGAATACACACTTGAAGAATGGAGATAAAAGGGCTGTTTTTTTGGGAAGAAGTCCGGTACCTTGTATTGTAAATCCAAAAAAACGGTTCGCGTTTTTATGTTTGATGGTTGGTATCCGTGACGAGTTGTCAAACAAATGAAAGCAAATTTTTGTTTAGTTCGCACAAGAATACGAAAGAGTTTAAAACAAGTTAAAAACTAATTCACCTAAATATGGAAGATATTCCAAATGAAGTAATAATAAACAAAGCAAGTGGAGGTATATTTAACTTACAAGTTTCAATTGCAGGTTTTTTTTGAATTGTTAAATTCGAGTGAAAGCGATAGCGAGTTTGTTCTCGAAACATTTTTTGCGGACAACACAAGCCTTACAAGCTTGGAAGATTTAGCTGAATTAGTGGAACAACATGCCTCAGTCAACTCTTTTCTAATGACTATTGAGTCTTACAGTGAAGCAGACTTCAAGTCGCATTTCAGATTACGTCGTGCAACAACTGAACATTTGATAGGTATGTAGGTACTTGTTTTTTACTTAACTTACTGAAATTATTCAACGATTTTATTTTTAAGCTCGTTATTCTCAGCACTATGTATCGATTCATTCATTACATAGAGGAGGACGCATCAAAATGGGATATAGCAGAGAAGTCTTCATGTACTTGTGGTACATCAGCAATTCAGTGACGTTTCGTCAACTTGGAAACTTGTTTGGCGTCACAAAGTCTTCCAGTTGGGTTGCAGTCAATCGAGTTGCTAAATGGCTTGTCTCAAAAGGCCACGACTACATAAAATGGCCTCAAGGAAATGATGTTACAGAAAATTGTAGAAGGTTTGAGCAAAAAAAAAAGAATACCAGGTGTTCTTGGTGCCATAGATTGCACTCATATTACAATAGCAGCGCCAAAGATCAATAAGGAATGCTACTACAACCGCAAACACAATTTCACTATCAACCTGCAGGCTGTTGTTGATGCCGATAAAACGACGTAAGCTGCGGTGAACCAGGCTCCTTACACGATAGCAAAGTTTTAAGACGTTCAGTGCTTTATAAAAAATCGCAGAGGAGTTATAGCACACTGTTTCCCAATAGTAGTTTTCTCTTGGGAGATTCTGCTTATGCCGCTACCAATTGGTTAGTTCCACCATACAAAGATAATGAGAGACTAACTGAGCAGCAAAGGAGTTTCAATTATATTCACTCCGCAAGAAGAATCGTTGTTGAAAACGCCTTCGGACTCCTAAAAGGAAGATTTAGAAGACTTTTAAAATTTACAGAACAACGTGATATACGTTCAATAACGAATCTCGTTGTGAGTGCATGTATTTTGCACAACATATGCATTACAATGGACGATACATATGAACAGGAACACCATGGCAATGATGAAACAAACCCTGACAACGTAGCATCTGTAGAGCGCACATTAAACCCAACAGCAAACCGTCGTGAAATACTATTTGAATATCTATTACAACATGACATAATCTAAAAAATAAAACACAAACACACACATATTTTTTTCTTTCATTTTTTATGCATCAACGATTTTAACAACTCGGTCCTCTCTTTGCGGCTTTCTTCTTTCTTTTTTTCAATTTCAACATGCTCTTGCCACATCTTTAATTTGTCTTCCCTTTCGATTTGTTTTTCTTCCTATCTCATTTCTAATTTTTTTGCATAATATTCTGTCCTTGTTATTTTGCTTTTTTTTTTGCTCTGGCGTAGGGCTGTCGACCGAATCTCTAGATGAAGCTGCTGCTGCTGCGGGGCAGGCATCTAAATAACTAGATGCAGACGTTGATGCGCCTACAAAACCGCTGGACGGAGTAACTATTGGAGCAGATGCAGTACTAGAAGGCAGCTCTGGCTCTGGAGAGTATGAAATTAGCTCACTCCACGCCTCCTCGCCTTCCAGTACAGGATCTACCCCAATATCCACTGTGTGCACCATCGACATTATCGGTTTATTTCCAAAAATGTAATCCATTTTATCCATGAACGGAATAATGGAAGGTGCAGCACCCGTCCTGTCGTTGTTGTCGACTGCGCTTTTGTATGCGCGCATCAACGTGTGCATCTTGTTTTCCAGATGCAGAGTTGTAACTGACGAGTCCTGAAAAATTAAACATTTTTGTTCAAAAATATTACAATTATCAAACTTATGTACTTACCACAAGGCCAGCCGAGAGCATATCTTCGAGTATATGCTCATAAGCGTACTTCTTCCTACGGCTGTGCTGCAACTCGTCAGCCCGCGCAGCATAGCAATCCAGTAACCCATCCGTTTGCTCCTTCGTCCAACTTATTCGCTGCTTTCTGCAAATAAGTAATGCATTAGAACATATTAATATAAAAATATCTTTTCTTACCTCTTTCTTTCTAGAGCCATGTTGTTTACCAATAAACAACAATGAAAGCTCTACAAAAAATAACGTGGCAATTACAGTTAGTTTTATTAGAAAAAAGCAGGTGTCCCACCTTGAGTGTGACCTGCATTAAAAAAAAATTCTAGACAGATCATTTTCATCTTTTTTTTTAAACAATTCGGGGTTGTTTTTTGATATTTTTTTTTTATTTTATAATAATTTGAGGTCAATATTAAACAAAAAAAATAAAAATTATTTAAAAAAGTGAGCAATTCTGCATTTTTTTTCTTAAAGAAGTTTATTGAAGATTTTATTTCTTAGGTGTCCCACTTTGAGTGTGAGTGACTGTATGTACTTATTTTTATTGCGATTTTGATTTTTGTTTGTTTGTGACTTGTGAGTTATGCAGTAACTGAGTTTGCTTAAAATAAAAATTTAAAAACAATACCGGGCCCAAAGAAAAGATATCTGGTGTGGGAAATAATTAGTAAAGAGGAAGGAGGTAAGGTAAAATGTAGAAAATGTTATAGTATTTATAAGAATTCAGGCCATACGAGTCCATTGAATGTACACATAAAAAAGAAACACCCAAGAGAGTTCCTAGAAATAGCTGAAGAAAGGGGAGTAAATACTGATGTTGACATTGTTGACAGTAGTATCCCTATCCATAGCCAAAGAACAAATGATCTTGACCTTGATCAACCTTCAATAAGCCAAGCAGTGGTTAATATTGCGATTCCACAATTTGCGTTAAAAGATCCCGTGCTTGCGTTAAAAAATTAAAGCAAACTCGATTGCAGTTTCTTCGAATACTTGTCAAAAAGTCAGAGATAATGATTTACTCTACTTAATAGTACTTGATTTTCAACCGCTTCAAATTGTTGAAAATGAAGGGTTTAGAAAATATTCGAATGTGCTCAACCCTGAATACAACATTCCATGAAGAGAATTATGTTTGTGAGTCAAAGTCTTTAAAGTAGAAACTTAAAGACGTCGACTATATAGCTTTGACATCGGATAGCAATTGCTGCTTCATAAGTATATGAAAACATCCGTTCTTTATACCACCGAGCTACAGAAAAATCATATTGCTGAAAACATAGCCAATGCAATCCAAAAAATATTGGACGAACGCGAATTTGGGCAGAAAATTATAACTATTGTCACAGACAACGCCGCAACAGTGAAAAAGGCAGTGAGTGAATTTTTAAATAAAAGCAATCATTTCTGAGTTGCCTACACATAAAATCTCAGAGATAAAGATTGCATTGAAAAGGTCGATGTGGAGCAATATTTCGTAAATGGGAGTTCATTAATTCCACCGCTTTTAAACAAGTGTAGAGGCATTGTATCCCATTTTCATCATAGAGTTAAATCATCACATGCACTGATTGATATGCAAAAAAATAATGAATGTAGAGATTTTAAAACTAAAACAAGACGTTAAGACAAGGTGGAATAGCAGTTTCTATATGATTGAACAAATGTTAAAAGTAAAAGTGGCTCTTTCTGCTACAGTGCCACTTTTGGTAGCCTCTTTGCCACATCTGGAATTTAACAAATGGGTTTTGATGGAGGAGATAGTAATGATATTGCAACCATTTGAAAAAATTAAAAGTATTTTGTAAGGAGAGTCGTATCCTTCACTATCATGTGTTATTCCCCTAGTAGTAGGACTCCAAAATGCAGTTGCAAAAAAACAATTAAATACTAAGTCGTCTAAACGTTTACAAAGAGATCTACTTACGGGCATAGAAAAGCGTCTATGTGTATTTAACTGAACAGAACGGCAGCCAAGGCTACATTTCTAGACCCACGTTTCAAAAAAAAAAAAAAAAGATTTCGGAATCGAAATTCATACTGCTAATGGTGGATTTACATGCATCTGCAAGTGCAAATGAAAAAAGGGAAAAAACACAAGATTAAAAATTCATACTTGTCTGATAGAGAGGGAAGCACCGTCTGCACATCCTTAATTATAGGATGCGGATGAAAAATTATAGGTGCATTTGAATATGTTCATCTGCACCTATAATTTTTGATCTGTAACCATAGTTTTATTCGTTCAGGTGTTTTCTTTTGAGGAAAAAAAAAATTGTTTGTTCCAAGCACTGGTTACCTGAACTGCAGTGACGACACAAGAAACGTCAAACTCATCGGTTTTTTGTTTATTCTAATTTGGAATTTGGATATCAAAAAAGGCGGTAAGTGAATTCTTTTCTTAACTTTTTCATTGTAAATTTTTTTCCAGAAGAACTGGCAAAGCCATTATTAACTGCAAAATGATTTCGAATTACCTTCTTTACCCAAAGAAGCAGCGTTTGGCAATAGCAATACTCCGTTTCATCTTCACATCTTGTCATAAGCTGATCCTTTCCTAGGTCGACGAAATTCTGTACTACCTCGGAGTTGCGTCTGTGAATTGTTACGTTTTGTCGAATTTTTAATCGATTCTCTCTCAGTCATGTTTGATAATAGCCTATAATTCGGCTTGCTCGCAAAAGCAAATGTTTAAGTTTTGCAAAATCTTCACAGTTACGATGTTGAAGCAATCGCATGACAGTATGTCGCATTTTCGAGTTAAAACGTCTCGGCCATTTCTTCACCGAAGAACAGCGTGAATTCTCCTACATCATCTTGAAGTCCTACGAATTTTACTGTGTGGTTACATCAAAGGAATGGCCCTACACAGCTAGCCTCTGTAAACCTTGAAATGATGAGATCTGCAAAAAATATGGTGTATATTTCGAAAATGTGTGTGATTGTGGACTTTTCTGTTTTAATACCACACAGATAAGCCAAATTGATGACGTGAGAGGTTACATGCTCCATTTTCCTTTACGGCGGGCGGCGGCGCGGCGCGGCGGTGGCGTTTAGAATGATCTCGGTGGGTTCATTGCTCTTCATACTGTTAATCAGTCTTATTTTATATGTGACATCAACAAAGGTTACTCCACTTTAATCGTCGCAATTATGAGGGGCTGTCTCGTGTTAAAATCGGATAAATGATATTGATTGTACATCTATCGGGTTGGGCCTACCTGTTTACATAATGCAGAACAGCTGGTGCGTGGTGCATTCAGAAGTTTTGATTGATTTAGACTCATACTTACTTCAACTAACTTTACTTCTTCTAGGATGACGGAACTCATGATCATCGTCCAAGTTTAATGTGGTGCACTGTCTGAGGGTGGAATTTCTGTATTTATTGTCTGCCGTTTTAGAGTCTGCGGAAATAGTATTTGCAAATCCTTAATAGCAACTGTGATCCTATCACAACGTTTTCTTCCCAAACTTTGCAGATATGAGCTATGATCTCTTCACCATTTGGTAGAACTTTCAAATCTCATTTATATCATGGCATCTCTCAATTTCCTAAAACAAGCGCTTTGTTTTTTTTAAGAAAATTCGAATTGCTTAACTCCGCCTTATAGATCTCCTTGAAACGTTCTGTTGGTTGTTTTTGCTTGGCTACTGATTTCGTTTTATATGAGACATGAAATTATTAGTAAGTGTAATTGTGATTTTTATTGTTAGTTAAATGTGTTACCAAAATTCCAAACAAAAATGTGATTAACGTGTATTGTGTGATGTGTGTCTCCTGTGTGATTTATAAATTTAGTAAGAAACAATAAAACTTGGTTACTTGGTTCTCTTCTATTTTATTCTTCTAAGTTCAAAAATGTTATTAGATTTAATAATGCAATGACTAGTGCAATTCTAAAACCAACCGATCTCGTTGGCGATCAACTTACGAATGAATCAATATGACTTTAGAAATGATTTACAGAAATTATGATTTGTTAAGCTTGTACGAATGCGACACAAAAAGAAATATGCAAAACCAGTATTTCGGTTATCTTAAACATAACTGATTATGTGTGTAATTTGTTGAAAGAATTGTAACGTTATAGCATTTGAGTTTAAATTTGAGCTTTTTGATAATTCATGAACTAGTGTATGTTGTTTGATGATTGGCATTCCTAAACAGCTACATTACATGCCTGCATCCTTTATCGTGGAAACCGAATGAAAACCAGATTCTCACAACATCCAAGGATAGTTTAGGGACACTCGATTGAAACAGGTACTGGCTATTTCTTACGATTGTAGCTATCTAACGTCACATCGTTTCAGAGCCTCCTTTCGCAAAGACCGTTAGCAGTATATTCTCATTTTAACCTTGTGATTTATGCATACATAAACGCAAGGAATCTGCCCAGCTTGATAGCTAGAGATAGTTTTGTGTGCTTTAATGAGGGCAAAGCTAGTCATGATAATGGAGCACGGGTTTTCAAATGCTAGTGTAGTGTGTTGTCAATGGCAATGCCTATTTTCGGAAATATTTATTTCTTAGGATTAGCTGGTAAAGAAAAACAGATTATCCTTATCCTTAGTAGGTTTTTGATGTGGTACCAGTGGTGTATGCATATGGTTGGGTTTGGGTCAACGAACTCATTATGAACCAGGGCTAAAATTTTCAAACAGTTCGATTGACTAAGTAGATTACATAATCAAAATGCAGTTAAAGACTCTTACAGCCTTATTTATTAGATTTCACTAATACTCGTTTCAACCTGGTATTAGTTAATACTAGTGTTAGCACTTAATGCTCCCTTACGCCAGGTCGAGCGAATCCTTATTTATAAAACATTTTACAACCCGTATTAGTTAATACTTGCTTATGTCAAATTTTTCATCAAAAAAATGACCCATCTATAGCTCTGGTTACAATAAACGTAAACAATGCCCAGCTGACTTCATTTTGACTTTATTTTTTGTTGTGGTTGTCGGATATTTTTGTAGGTACTATTTACTATGGACAAACAAAAAAGAAAAAGATCCGAAAATTGGGATAGTTCTCAAAAGGTAAATTAGTATATTTAGTTTCCGCATTCCTAATGATAAAAGTAAATTTACTTGCTTTCATTTATACATAGATACTACTCCGCCAGCTAGTAGAGGAAAAAATTGAAATTGTGGAGAACAAAAGTGTGGACAAATCAAAGAGGGAAGCCTGGGCTGAAATTTTGATAAAGTAAGTATAACTCAGTAAGTAATATACAATTTAAAATTTACTTTTGATTCTTATAGTTTCAATAAAGTAAGCCAAATCCAGAGGGACCTTATTCAATTACAAACGCAATGGAAGGCTATAAAGATGAAGGCAAAACCCAACCAGAGTGATTACAAAAGAAGCCGAAATGCGACAGGAGGAGGACCACCGCCGAAGTCCCCAGATTCGGAAGAGGAAAGACTGATTTCACTCATCCCCCACGAATTCGAAGTGGATGAGAATCAGTTCGACTGCGATTTTTCGGATTCAATGGTTTGCAATAGCTATAGTTTTGAATAATAACGCAAAACTAATTTTGCTTTTTTATAAACAGGTTCAAAAGGAAAACGTTTCTCCTGTCAAAATAACAGACAACGTCGAAGCCAGTACTTCGAGAACGCCTTTGGTAAATGTTTTGCACAACAAAAAATTTTGTCAAATTTAAAAAACTTTCTGTTTCTTTTTTTCTAGTTCAACATATCACAGGATTATGTTGAGGTGGAGTTTTTAGAACAGGAGATTCCTGGCAGTTTTTCTCCACCGTCCCATCCAACTCCAATAAAAAAAAAACAACCTAAGAAGGTAAGGTGTATGTTAATAGGAGTTCCATTTTTTTTTAACTAAAAAGTTTGGTTGTGCTTTTTAGGTTAAAGAGATGAAAGACGAGGAGTTGAAAATGAAATTATTTGAAGCTTCCATGGAAAGCAAAAAACATAGAAAAGAAATACATGGAAGAAGACCATCTGATGAAGATGAGGCTGCTACAAGAGCAACTGAAACAGGTGGAGCAAGAAAGGAAGTAAAGTGCTGAGCTTCATCAACTGAAAGTGAAACACTACTTATCTGACTGATTTTATTTTTATTTTTTTATGAATTTTTTTTTGGTTCTTTTTTTAAACGAAATTAAATTTCGTTGTTAATGTGATGTCTGAATTTTGTAATTTTTTTTTTTTGTTGTTTTTTACCAACCAATGTTCATTAGGTTAAAGATTTTAGATTTAAGTTTTGAATAAAAAAAATAAATGAATTGAAAACAAAGTTATTTGTGTGAGTTTGTATATATGTATATCATCCAATGTTGGTATTCGAACCACGAACTTCCCGGTTAACAGACAGACATGCCACCAGTACACGCCACGGTACCACATTCCGCGTGGAGGCTGGAGTCCAGTTTCGTCTGGAATGTAGTCAATTATTTTGCGTACCTATCGGTTTAAGTACTATGTTCTGAAGATTTGTTCTATGAACACACTGCGAGAAGTACATTGTTGTTGATTTTGTAGCTGTAACATAGTGTTGTTTATTGTACTGTTTTCGACTTGGGGAGAGAAATCGACTTCTTCTTTAAGAGGGAATTTTGTTTAATCTATTGATTTTATATAATCTATTGATTAGTACCTGTAGATAGAAGTTGGTCCTTAAAATCGATGGCCATATTGTGCAAAACTGCCAATGCGATTGTAGTCGTTTTGGCATTTTCTAGCGAACACCTCATACCTGTTAGTAGAATTCTAAACCTCTGCTTCCAAACTCCAAAGCACCTCTCTACTGTGTTTCCAGTTGCTATGTGTGCAACATTATATCGAGTATCGGCTTCAGTACGCGGATTCAAAAGAGGGGTGAACAATATATTGCTACAAGGGTATCCTCCATCCCCAAGTAGACGACCTTTGAACTCACCATTTTCGAAGCGTTGTTTTATTCGACTTTCCCTGAAAATGCGTGAGTTGTGTGTGCTTCCTCTCCAACGACAGACAATATCATTAATTTTCAGAGAAGCGTTGCAAACGACTTGAGTATTTAGCGAATAATATCCCTTTCTTTTTACATAGAATTGACCTGAGGGCCCACTGATTTTTCGGATTCGTATGTGGGTGCAGTCAATGACTTGTGGAAATCCACGTATCCCAAAAAACATGTTTATTTCTTGTATCTGTGCAGACACAGTTATTGGCATTTTAACATAAGTAGGTCTTTTGGATGCAAATGCTTTTGCCACACGTTTGCATATCTGACAAAGAGTGGGTTGGCTAAAACCATGGATATCCGCTCCATCGTCTTGGATCTTTGAATAAAGGAATGTTAAGGTCAGATAAAGTTCATATGCTATAAATAAATGTACCTCATTGCGTCCCCAATATCGTATTGCTGCCATGACTTGTAAATCAATTGGGATGTGTCCTCCTCTCTGGTCATCGCTAAGATTAGGCCGCGCTATTGTTATCAATTTTTGCATATTTTCTTTCGAAAACCGATACTTCGACCTGAAATCTTCATCCCTCATCGTCATGGGATTAAACCGAGCTTTGAACAGCTTTGGCCTTCTCCTTCTCGTTGTTAAAACGTTTAAAAAATTTAAATCGTTCACAAAATCAAAATAGTTTTCCATTTCTTTTACTTTTTTTTTCTGAAAATGACATTTGACTATAATACGACCTTAATCCTCCTTTAAAACTCCTATGAACCAGTATTAGTTTAATCCGCCTCTAATACTGGTGTATTTTTTTATAAATAAGGTTTGGAGCAGAGATCAAAATGAGTATGTTCAAATCAGTTCAAACACATCCCAAATTTCTCAACGATCGCTCAGACTTGATCATTTTCCACCCCTATTCACAAGCAAATAACTCGCAAGCATATTTACTCTCAAGCAAAAACTGCTAGTGAACAAACTAAATCAATATGGATACTCACAAGTCATTTTTTCTGTATTGCACTCACAAGCAAATTACTTGCAAGCAGATTGACTTGTTTGAATATATTCAAATACTCATGAGCATGCAAAATATTCACAAGCAGGCAGTGTGTTCACAAGCAGGTAGCGTGCTTACAAGCAGGCAGTGTGTTTATAAGCAGGCAGTGTATTCATCGGAAAGCAATGCGTTGAACATTTATACCTAACTATAATTCTATTGAAAAACAAAGAAAGGCATACAAATGGCTGGTTTTGGCTTATGATAAGAGAAAGAACGGATTGGATGCATTGCGGGATGATAAAACATTTTAATTTCTGATTCCAAAATTTCCCTTTTTAATATTTTTGTATGTATATGTTACTATTTTCCAGGAATTAAAAAAGTGTTTGAAAATAATTTTTACAATATAATAAATTTATATGACTTTATTGCGGAAATGGATTTTGCTTATCAGTTTTTCAAGTGATTGCTAATTCCTTCGTTTTATGGCATGCAAATGTTTGGGTTAAAGCTTATGAAGGTAGGTACAAAAATTAAAAGTAATCAATGAATTAGGAAGAGTTATAAACATGTAGGTATTTACGTCGTTGACGAAATAAGTTTTAAATATTTTTTTTCGGAATTATGCATAATGAGAGAGTTTATCTGAGAAAAAGTGACCTGAATGTATATATATGTACATAAAAAACCGCAAGTGTTTCATAAAAACTTTAGTGCCAGCTATTCTACCCACTGAAGATATTTTGGATGCGCAACCGCAACCGTCAACGTCTTCCCGAACGCATAATGTTTTCACACGGTTTATTGGGGAAAGTACAGCTCAGGATTCATTTGAAACGGAAATCACTGAATATATTGCAACCAATACAAAAGATCCTGTCAATATTCTTCAATGGTGGTTTGAACACAAAAACATTTTTAAGCGCCTATATGAAGTCAGCAAAATATTAAATTGCATACCTGCAACATCAGCCCCTTCAGAAAGAGCTTTCTCACAGGCTGGGAATGTGATAACTGAAAAACGAACCAGGTTGAACCCGGAAACCGTTAATAATTTAATGGTTGCATATTCAAATTTAAAAATTAATAAAATTTAAAGTAAAAGAAATTTTTAATAAGTCTTTTGTTGCATTTTTGTTTTTTTTTTTCTAATTTATCCTTATTTATCATGATTTTGTTTCGCTTTTTTTAACTTCTAATTCAGTTTTCTGTTCGCTTAAAATTTTTTGTTTTTATATACTTACAAACCTGTACTATCTACTTCAATGAATACAATAAATTGTTTCCATATCTACTGTATAATAACCTTTTTCTTAATATAAAAGAAAAGAATAAAAAACCAAGCTATTAAACAAACGTACTTCTTACCTATACCTAGATTTTTATTGTACTCAAAACGAACACGCCATCAAACTACCCTATTTGGTATGATCACATTGCTTGCTTATAAACACACTGCTTATTCACAAGCACACTGCATACTCATGAACTTATTGCTTGTTTACGAATAAATTGCTTGTGATCACTTTTACTCACAAGCACTTTACTCACAAGCAGCTTAACTCAATGTTATTCAAACTCATTTTGACTTGCAAGCAAGTCTACTTGTTTGGTTCGTTTGAAAATAGGGGTTGTTCAGAGTTGTTTGGTTCACAAATAAGATCGTTCAAATTTACTTGCTTGTGGGCTGACTCAGCTTGTTCAAACTCGTTTTTTTCAAGTAAATACTCATTGTTCACAAGCAGACTTAGTTCATTTTAATCTCTGGTTTGGAGTATTAGTGGAGTATTAAGTTCGTAGTAACCAATACGCCGATAATACGGGTTTATAAATAAGGCTGTTAAGGTTTGGGTTAAGGCCCTTAAGTTATACCCTTAGTCTGGTGCCAAATTAAATACTTTTCTAATGATTTCTAAATATGTATGTTATTGAATTACAGCAACACAAATTCAAGCAATGGATAACGAAATAAACGAAAATTTATTTTCAGTCGGTATTTATACACACGTATATATGCATATATCTACATATTTGTACTTAGTTTTCTTTTTAAATTTTCTCTTTGAAATATATTTACAGAAGAATACTCTGACGTAGTGTTTTTGGAGGAATATGAAAATGAACCCGAATGTAGTTTAAAAAATATTCCGAACGATGCATTCATCGAAGCAGTAAAAAAAACCCGAACTGTAGAACATTCGGGACAAAAATTATAGAAACCGAGTAGTGCGGCAAATCAAATGGCAGGAAGTTTTAAAGGAACTTAGTAAGTTTTTGCTTGAAAATTTAAAATACCTTACAGATTGTTTCCAAATGTTGTGTTTGTTAAAGACTTGGATATATCGTATTCTTCGCAGGCGAAAAAAATGAGACAACTTTAAAACGGGGTACGGTCGGTTCAAAAAAGGAGCACCGAGTTGCTCTGGAGCAAGCAGAGGGCCAAAGTATAAACACATGATGATGCTGTCGTTTTTAGACGACACTGGGGAGCCAAGGACGTAATGGCTTTTTAACTTTTTTCAAATTTCAGTATTTGAATTGATTTCATTTATATTTACAGGCCAACATTCATTGATCCATTATGTCGACACCTGGCTCATCATCTGATTGTGAAAGTCCCAACTCCCAAAGCAATCCCGGCAAAAAAACGTAAGAAAAAGTTTTTTTTCAAAAAATATTCACTAAATTTTTTTTTCTAGTCAAGTCGTAACCACGTGCTTATCAAGCAGAAGCCTTGCAGTTTTTGAAAGATATGAACCAGCCTGCTGCTCCTTCAAAGTGCGATGCTGACTTGACCGGCCAAATGGTTGCGGAGGATATGAAGACACTTCCGGAGGAAAACCAACGGGAGGTTAGGAGGGAATTATTTCAAGTTGTGAATGCCGCACTACTCCGGCACAGGCAGCGAAGTGCTTAAATTTAATTTAACTAATAAAAACTTAAGAAAAAAGCTATTTAATAATAAAAATAAATAAAAACTGAAATTGAAAACATTTTATCTCTTCTTTTAGAAATTGGTCGTCCTGAAAAGGACGGATTTGTTCTACGGCTGTAAGTACAAATAAGCTCTGTCATATTGCCAACTGACAGCTCAAATTCCAACAAAATACTTCGCAAATTTATTACGCACAAGCTAAGCTGCGTTCGATGAATTGCCAGGAACTGGGCGAAGACCATGGAGGTTGTTTTCCTGGAATCTCCAGCTACCTCTTGTTATTTGGCCTTCAACATAAAGGTCGACTAAGCCGTTGTTAATAAAACGGTTTCCATTGTGATTTCGGTGCCAATTGTGGAGACAAACAGCACTTTGAACTACAAGTTCTGTTAGAGGTTATCCGACATTGATAGGACCTCTAATTCTCCATTTCGCAAACAAAATGCCAAAAGAATTTTCAATTACACGCCTTGCTCTGCTCAGCCGGTAATTAAAAATACTTTCTTCGAAAGATAGATTTCTTCGACAGTTCGACTTCAGCATATTGGGCGTGAGGCTGAAGGCGTCATCAACCACAATTAAATAAGGAGCGTTTTGAAGATCTGAGGCCACATCACAAGGTGGTGGTTGTCTAAATTTATACAAACGAACTGTAAAAACTCTCCACTACATAAGTTATACTTACGGTAAAGTGTTTGTATAGAACTGCTTTCCATATTCGCAATTGTAAAAAACACCACCATCACTTTGCCTTCCTGCGGCTCCAACATCGCACATTGTAAAAGTGTAGTTGGCGTCGCAAGTAGTATGTTTATGCCGATTGCTGATTCCGTAATGGTGTACAGGCCTATACACCATGAGCCATGACGTCATGGTGTACAGTTGTCATGGTGTACAGCTGTACACCATGCCGATATTTGCAGCAGGTAATTTTTTGTGGTATCTTTGGTGGATAATAAAAATAGATTGTTTTATAACGATATGGAGAAAAAAACAAAGGAGTACATATATGAGAAGTGTCCTTTTACAATTTATGGTTTTTTTCTCTTCATTACTTTAGTGTGTATATAAAAATTAAATTTATGGTAATACGGCAAAACTAAATGCATTCATACAGTAAGAAAATGTTGAAAGGATTCTTTGTTGGTATAGATTGTCATGGTGCGCTGCTTTGGCGCTGTACAGAAAAAAAAATCAGATTTGTATATGTACCTACCTATATGTTTGGTATTTTTTGATTTTTGATATAAATACTATGATCGTCTATCCTAGACCATCAGTTAATTTTGAAAAATTCATGAATTTAAAAAAGAAAAAAAAAAGAAAACAATTATGGTGAAAATTACTTTCTTGGAATGGCTTAACAATTTCGGCAATCAGTGCTGGGAGTTCGAAGAACTCCAGCAAATTACGCTGCAGGACGTCAGGATCATGGAAGATGACATGCGTCATAACGAAAAGATGATGAAGAGATGACATACGTCGGAACGAAAACGTTACAAATGAAGGCAGTGGGAGCGGGGTTCGAATTTGAGCCTCTCCCAACAATAACCAATTGTTTTATAAAAAATAAAATAAGCAATAAACAAAACAAATAAAACAAATTTTTCATATTTCGTTTGCAAAACAAAGTATGGGAGGAGGGGGTCAATTTTCCCCCGTTTAGGCGGGAGGGGCAGTAAGAAAAAAATCACTTAAAACGAAAAAAAATTATTTAAAAATAACGGTACTACCTACAGAGTTGTGCTATAGCATTTTGAAAAGCCATAAACCTATACATTAATTTAAATTTTAAAATAAATTGTTCAAATGAAAAGTTTTTGAAATATTAATTTTCAAAATCAAAATTTTGAAAAAAAACATAATTTTTTTTTCAAACCATTTTTTTTTTTTTTCAAAATTTTACGTGATTAAGTAGTATTTTTCTGGCTTATTTCAATGCTCTTATTTATTTTCGATCAAACAAAAAAAACCGGATGTCAAAATAACCTGTAGTTTTTGAGAAAACTTATTTTGATAAACTGATGAACGAATTTGTTTTCTTATTCTTTTATACGACTTATTTACATATTGAACATTCATACCACAAATTTATAGCAAACACCCACAATGAAATCCAAAAATGGACTCTGTCATGCATTCAAAACGAAGAAAGGCACTTTGAGCACTTGTTATAATTGTGTTTGTATAAAATACATAAAAAACCTACTAAAAGTGCCCATATTATTGTTTTATTCAAACAAACCTCAAATTTAAAAATCTTTTCTTTTTTTTTTTAATTTTACCCATTTTGTATTTTTTCAAATATCATAAAATGTATGGATTTTTGAGTGCACTTAATGCTAAGTTTTTTCTTTATTATTGTTTTGTTCATCTCTAAAAAATTAAGAAACTCTATGTTTAACAGGCAATTTCTGCAAAAAAATGACCTCAAAGTAAAAACTTTGTTTCAGGAAGAAAATCCACCACTGGCAAAAAAATCTGGCAACCCTAAACCTGTGGAAGCTAAACTTAAATAAAGTCTTAAAGATTGTTATTTCTACAAAAAATTAAGTCTAAGATTAGGTCTCTATCATTAGTAGGTATTGACAGAGACATCGAATTTAACATAGGTCAGGTAACACCAAAGTTAGCCTTTTTTTAAATTGTCAAAAAGTGATGTCAAAGTTGAGAATCGAGCTGTACTGTGCGTAGGGTTAACTACCCAACAACGTAATAAAAAATTTGTTCCGAAACAACAAATAGCCTCGGATAACGATAATGATTTCAAAGTTGACGACCCAAGCAAACGAAAAAAGGACAATACCCTCCGGATCTGCACGTGGAACTTAAGATCTCTTAACGGACTAGGTGCAGCTGGAGAATTAGCGGACGCCCTGGACTGCTGCAAAGCAGACATAACCGCCATCCAAGAAGTGCGATGGAGTGGACCGGGCATAAAGAAGATGAAAAACTGTGACATCTACTATGGCGACTGCTACAGACAACAGAAACAGCGCTTATTTGGGTGCGGATTTGTCGTTAGAGGAAGACTCAGGGATAAGGTGACTAGCCAAAATCCAGTCAATGAGCGTATAATGGCCATCCGCATCAGGGCTAAATTCGCCAACATTAGCCTTATATCCGCCCACGCCCCCACAGAAGAGAAGGCGACGATTCCAAAGACTGTTTCTACGAGCTCCTCGAAGAAACGTATGAGCAGTGTCCTAGACACGATGTGAAAATCGTTCTTAGCGATTTTAACGCAAAGCTAGGGAAGGAGGACATTTTTGGAAATACAATCGGTAAGCATAGACAAAACCTCCGAAAACGGACTGAGGCTAATAGATTTTACTGCGGGGCTAAATCTTGTTGTAAGTAGTACACGCTTCCCGCATCTCAAAATTCATAAAGGTACATGGCGATCTCCAGATCAATTCAACACCACATTGACCATGTTGCGATCGACGCAAGGCACTCTTCCAGTGTGCTAGATGTCCGAACTTTCCGAGGGGCCAACTTTGACTCGGACCACTACCTTGTTGTATCCAAGTTACGAATGAGGATATCGTGTTCACGACCTGCACGAACTAACGCTGTGAAGAGATATGACGTCGAAAAGCTACAATCGCCAGAGATTGCCAATGCCTTTTAAAATCGAGTGTCCCTTCAATTACCTTTGAATCCTATGCCGCCAGCATTAAGCATTGTAGGCAATACAGCCAAACAAAAAGCACGACAAATGCTGATGCAAAAACGAACAAGGGCTCCTTACGATCAGTATAACGAGATCTACAAGGAGAAAAGAAGGGAAGAACACCAACTTCTCAAAAAGAAAAAGAAGCAGCATGAGAAGCGCTCGTTTGAGGAAATAGAGAGGTGCCATGACAGGAACGAGCTTGTAAAGACCAGCAGTGAAACATAGTTATAAAGACACAGTCGCTACTGAGGATCTGGAAAGATCACTTCTGCAGACTGCTTAACGGCGATGAGGACACAAATTCCGCTGTCAGGCAGATTGCCCCATTCAGCTTGGACGATGATCAAGAATGCCGTCCTTCCGACCTAGAGGAAGTTAAGCTTGCCATATGCAAACTTAAATCAAATAAGACTGCAGGTGCAGATGGCCTTGATGCCGAACTTTTCAAGGCAGCTGGAGGCCAGTTGGAAAGGAGCATGCACCAGCTGATCTGCATGATATGGTTGGAAGAAAGCATGCCCGATGAATGGAACCTCAGTATCGTATGCCCGATCCTAAAGAAGGGAGACCCTCACAATTGCGCCAATTACAGAGGGATAAGCCTCCTTAAAGTCGCTTATAAGATCTTGTCTGCTGTAATATGTGAACGTCTGAAACCCCACGTCAACAACTTGATAGGTCCTTATCAATGTGGTTTTAGACCAGAGAAGTCCACAATAGACCAAATTTTCACATTACGGCAGATCGTGGAAAAAACCCGAGAACGTAATATCGATATTCACCATCTTTTTATCGATTTCAAGGCCGCGTATGACAGCATTTACAGAGACGAGCTGTACAGAGCCATGTCTAGTTTCGGGATCCCTGCAAAACTCGTACGACTATGCAGGATGACTTTGGAGAATTCACGCTGCTCCGTCAAGGTCGGTAAAGAACTCACCGAGACCTTTGATGTCGAAAAAGGTTTTAGGCAAGGCGACAAACTGTCATGCGATTTCTTTAACATCATACTTGAACAGATTGTAAGAAAATCAAACGTCAACACCAGAGGAACAATCTTTCAAAAGTCTGTACAATTACTCGCCTACGCAGACGATATTGACGTAATGGGAAGAAAAAAGCGTGATGTCATAGGTGCTTTTGCGAGTATTGAAACAGAAGTGGCAAAAATGGGTTTGATGGTTAATGAGGGCAAAACGAAGTATATGCTGTCATCAAACAAGGACACAGAACATCGACGAATTGGACAAAACGTCACAATAGACAGACATAACTTCGAGGTAGTACAGGACTTCGTCTACCTAGGATCCGGTGTAGACACGGACAACAACATCAGTGCGGAGATCAAACGGATAATAACTCTTGCCAACCGTTGCTTCTTTGGGTTAAGAAGGCAATTGAGAAACAAAACCCTCTCTAGAAAAACCAAGGTGACCTTGTATAAGACCTTGATCATCCCAGTCCTGCTTTACGGCGCGGAAGCATGGACTTTATCGAAAGCAGATGAGGAAACCCTTGGTCGCTTCGAAAGAAAAATTCTCCGAATGATCTTTGGTCCCGTATGCGAAGACAATGTGTGGAGAAGAAGATACAACAACGAGCTGTATGAGCTGCACCGCGACATGGGCATAGCCAGAAGAGTACGCATCGCGAGGCTACGATGGTTGGGCCATGTAGAGCGGATGGACCCAAACGCTCCGGCTCGTCGGGTGTTTGAAAGCACATTGCAGGGAAATCGCAGAAGGGGAAGACCTCGTCTTAGGTGGCGCAATCAAGTTGATGAAGACCTCAACTGACTTGGAGTGCGAAACTGGAGAGAGCTCGCCCGAAATCGAAATCGTTATAGAAGGATGTTGGTTGAGGCCCAGGTTCACCCCGAACTGTAATGCCCACCTAAGATTGATGAACATCGATTTTTAAACCGAGTTGAACGACTTCGAACTTCTACGGATTGTGCGTTGAACTGTTTTGAGCTGCTCTCATAGAACATTACTTTACGTATGTTGTAAACGGTAGGAAGAAATGCTTTTTATATTTTTCATTTATGAACTGCTTTTAAACAGCTTTTTACTGCTTTTTACTGCTTTTAACTGTTTTTTATTTCACTGCTTTTGAACTGCTTTTTACAGGTTTTACTGCTTCTGAAGTGCCCTCACAGAACATTAATGCACGTATGATGTAAACTGTTATAAAGATCTGCTTTTTATAGTTTCAGGAAATGATCAAAGCCCTTTCTATATCGACCTTCTTTCAAATTACTGTCTTTATCAATTACCAAGAATTCATAGTCATCATCCCAACATTCTGCACATACCTTTTGAAATATATTAAATGTCATGTCAGAATTAACATGATCATTATAAATATGTTTCAAGTTCATATCGTCCTGTTTGAAAACAATTAAAAAATTTGCATTGTCGCGTATAAGATGTTTTGGAATTCTTGTATATGTTTGACATAAATAAAAACTATCAATAAGATGATGTCGTTCCATACTTAAGTAAGTTCGTGTAGTATCTTGTTTTTCACAAGCAATATCATCAAAGATAAAGACTGAATTAGGTTTTGCTTCTTCATGTGGTATTCTGAAAATTAAAAATTCGAATTTTTAATTATCAGAACACAAACCCATACTAACCTTTCCAAATTTTTTTCGTGGGCGTTATCTCATATTATTCTTTTATATTCTATTCGAACCAATAAGAACTAGATCTGATTTTTACAATGTTTCTGTCAAAGTCTATTTTAGTAGTAGTAGTATTCAATAAATTTTTTTTTTGTATAAAAGAAGATGAGATGATCATTATTACAATTAGATACAATTATACTTCATTTCATATAACTTATATATCATTGTCAACCAGGAGGAAACGCTAGAAGTAGTTCTAGCTAAAATAAAAGCCGATGATAGCAAGTTAACACACGGCGATCCCACGCCACCAAAATTCCGAAAACACCAATTAACACATGGAAATCACACGCCACCAAAAATACCGAGAACACTCATCAAGGTTTCTCTAGTTTTACGACAAACAGATGGTCGTAAACACTAATGAGTTAACAGGAACCAAACCTACACTAGGACAACCACCAGCATCCCGAGCCAACAAATGCGAGCAGAGGACACGACTCGGTAGTCCGATTTCAACCCCGCGACAGACAACATCAAATAGTGAAATAAAGTTTATATTTTTTGAAAGTAAAATTTGTCTATCAATTTAATTTAGCATAGCAAGGCCTATCCAAAGGGTTGAGCCAACGCGTCGGATGGCATGGACCCCTATAAGAGATGGAGAAGCACCACCACCACCAACCCCAAGACTGATAAACGAAGTACCACCATTTCCAAGCTCGATGATAGAAATTTTGCCAGAGGTGGAGGAAAATTAAAAACTTCCTTTCCCGAGCTCGATAATGGAAATTCTATCAGAGGATGAAGACGAAATATCGAAGAATAGAAGAGGTTGAGAAAGATGAAGCATCACCATTCCCAATGCCAATGATGGAGTTTCAAGAAGAGATGGAGGAAGAGGAAGAAGTACCACCAACTCCAAGGTGGATATATGATGCACCACCACATTTATATCTATGTAGATGAAAAAATTAAATTAAAAAAAAATATTTTTATATTAAAAAACTCATTTTATTTAAAATCATCTCATATTCGATAATAAAAAAATTATTTTATATTTCAAAAGAAAAAACCAAATTTTTTATTCAATTCGCTCTTGTTCGCAAATTTTTCTTATTTCTAGTTTAACAGATCTTCCCATTGGACCTTTGTATATGAAGCAGTACGATGCTGTTTTCATATTGATGATTTCTATTGCTTTGTCAGTTAATTCTGGAAGGAATACCTCCTACGAAAGAAAAATAATATTAAAACTTTGATACAAAATAAAAAGAAAAGAAAATAATAAATAAAAAAATAATTTACTTACATCGTTTGTAGCTAGATCAATGACTAATTGCGTTCCAAATTTCGTTTGGATCCTTCTCATGCTTAGTATCGGATAGCAATGATTTTGCTCCAAGTTTTTTATATTATGTCGATTTCCTTTGCAAAAACAAAAGCACTCTAAAAAAGTGCTTTTTTTCGTGCTCACAGAAAAGACAATTTTTTTTTTATCACTGAATGTGTGCTATTTTTGACAGCTGTCTTCCCGTTTGTTTTGTTCTGCAATTTTCGGCAAAAGTTTTGGTTTTCCAAGTCCTGTTTTAATTTTGTGGTAACAAAACTTTAATTATTCTTTTTGTGAAAGAAAGATTTATATAAAATTATGATTTTCATTTCATTTTAGCTTTGTAGCTTTGTTTTATGCGAAATATGGAGATAGATTTGGATGAATTCCTTTACATTGAGAACTCCAATGGGCCCATAATGATTGGAGAAGATTTACTTCTCCGAAATATTATAAGTAAGTATACTTTGGTATAATTCAACAGCCTTATTTATAAACCCATAATAGGGAGTGAATAGCGCTATTTTCCTCTTTTAATATCTCTGAACAGAAAAACGTATTTATAAAACTTTTTGAACGTAACATAGAGGTAGAATATGCTGAACGCCGATTTAGGTAGTATAGCGACTGAATAGGTTTTTGTCATCGCTACTGGGAAATGACAAGGGAATGTTAGTACGCCGGCGGATACATAGCTGGCTTTCAGAGACCGGTTTGTTTTCGATAGTGAAGTACACCTGTGTATTACTGCTCAATGCTATAAATTATATTATAGATTATAGATAGGTAAGATATACTCATCATAACTATAATGGTTTATAAATAAGAATTTATTCAACGAAGAATAGAGTGCTATTCACTACATACTATTCATGCGTTCAGAGCTATTTAAGGAAATCTAATAAATACGGCTGCAAGTAGATAACCTAATGATTTTAATATTTTGCAGCTGGTATGATTGTGCAGATGCCTTACGATCAAGTACATTTGTATTTTGGACTACCTGCAAGACATTTAGATGTCCCAGTTGCAGGTAAGAAATATTTTGCTTCAGCTATAAATTTTTATTTCGTGCATCACCATATAAAGCCCACAACCACAAAAGAAATTGGAAATTTTCTAGTCATATCCATTAGCCTCTACGCATTGGGATTCTGCATTGTCTATTTTGTTTTCTTTCCACCAACATGGCCATAACGTAGATATAACCTATTCAGTGCCATTACTACTATTTCTCTTGTTGATATTTCTACTACGAAAAATGCTGGCCTGGTTTTTCCAACAAAAACTCAACAAAACTGGTAAAACTGAGAGCTGAACAGAAGAAAATCCTGGAGCAGGTCATAGAAAAGGAAACTTATAATGTTGCGTCAAAACTTCTCAGCAAGTAAGGAGGGGACAGATCCGTTGCATTGAAATGGGCATTATTAGCCTCTCCAACACTGAAGCCAAGTAAACCATTACCGGACAACCGTAATTTCAATCTCAACACCAGCATAGCTTCACTATCAACTCGCCCAATCGGCAATTCATTACAACCCTCAACAGCACTTAATCAATCACTACTCTCTGCTGCAATTAATGGACTACCTTTTTGGCGTTCAAGTAGGATCAAAGCTTTTTAGTGCAGTCAATGAAGCATTTTAGGTCCGAATTTTTTTACTGTGAACCGATTTGCGTGAAATTTTGGAATTAGGCTCATCTTACCCTTAAATTAAAAAGTGAAAATGATTTGCACACCGCCACCACCCTGGGGGTGGTTGCCACCCCTTCTCGGGGGTGAATTTTTTTTTTTGAAATAACCTCGGATATCAATAGAAGGCCTAATTTTAAGCAAAAAAACAAATATAAAGTTTTTTGTTAAGTCCAATACTTTTCGAGTTATTGGCAATTGAAAGTTCGCAATTTGTTCACGTTTTTCATCTATTTATTGCAAATATCTCCAAAACTATACGTTTTATCGAAAATTTTATTAAGAACAAAATTGTAAATAATAAATTGTTTTGTCTGAAATTTAATGGTTGTAGTCAATGCCATTTAGCGGCGAGCAGATGCATTTTAATAAAAACTAAAAGACCAAATTGTTTGTCAAAAAAAAACAAAATTTTTTATTCCTACACTATTATACGTATCTGTCGTCATTTTTGAGATATTATGAAAAAAAGGGGTTTTTAAAAATTTGAAAATTTGTTGTATTTTTTTTAATCGTGACTTTCTTGAAAAATATGTGTCCAAAAGCAGCCAAACTGATACTATCTATCAAACTCTTCATAACAAACTTAATTTTAGGCGGAATACGATTTAATTTAATTTTGGTGGAAATGGCACTTATGAAACCCATTGATTTAAAAGAAAAAAACATTAGATGCTCCCCTTATTTGCACCACAGCTCACTTATTTTACGTGCAAAAGACTTTTTATAGTGCTCATTTTAAAGATTATTTTAAGCACTACAAAACATCTTCTTACATTACAATAAATAAAATGCACCTGCTCGCCGCTAGAAGGCATTGAACACATCGATTAAATTTCAGACAAAATAAAAAATGACTTTGATCTTTTATATATAGCTTAATATTGTACTTAGAATACTTTATAAGAAATTAAATTGTTCATTGTTTTATCTGCTACAATTTTGTTTTTTATAAAATTTTCGATAAAACGTATAGTTTTGGAGATATTTGCAATAAATAGATGAAAAACGTGAACAAATTGCGAACTTTCAATTGCCAATAACTCGAAAAGTATTGGACTTTATGGACAAAAAACTTTATATTTGTTTTTTTGCTTAAAATTAGGCCTTCTATCGATATTTGAGGTTATTAAAAAAAAAAAATTCAACCCCGAGAAGGGGTGGCAACCACCCCCAGGGTGGTGGCGGTGTGCAAATCATTTTCACTTTTGAATTTAAGGGTAAGATGAGCCTAATTCCAAAATTTCATGCAAATCGGTTCACAGTAAAAAAATTCGGAGGTTGGGCCCTATTTTTCGCTTCATTGACTGCACTATTTGGCTAGACGAATGTGAATGTAAAATTGTTGAAATAATGCATTCTGATTTTTAAATTTTGTTCCTTCGATTGTGTTTTTAAAAGACACCTCTTCTACTCTCTTGTAAACTTATTTTTGTTTTTTTTTTTGTTATAATTAACACGCACATCAAGGGGTTATGAATACCCTTATAATGTTGTAAAACACAGTGCGAGTATTTAGGACAAATGCAAGGGATTTAAAAGGAGACACCGATGCGCGTTGCTTTTAAACCTGTGAATCGTAATGCAGGGGAAGCATTCCACAATCGGGCGGAGCCCTGTTTGTAGAAAAAGCGATACTGAGATATGTGACGTTTCGACGATGTTCAAGAGAATCAATCGATTCTGCTATTGAACTATCATCTATCGATCTTAGCGCTCTGTTTTGTACCCTATCAAGTAGGCGCAAAGATGTTAGTGAAGCACCTGACAGAGCTGTAAAAGAATGTATTCTTTTTTATATTGCAGTCAAATGATGAAAAAGACTTATCTTTTGAATATTTTGACTTCATGTTAGTGCTTAACTTAAAAAAAAATTCGCAGTCAATTGTGAAGTCTTTTGTGAACCAATCATCTAGAGCAGTCAAAAGACTTCGAGTAAAAAGAGTCCAATACTTTTTGACTGGTCGCAATCTTTTACATTCTTTGCAATCATGAAATCTTTTGATTGTATTGAAAGTAATGCAGTCATTTGGCTGCTTTGGAGTCTTTTGACTGCTTGAAGAATATTTTTTTACTGCTTGAAGTCTGCTATCTGCTTGACTTCTTTTTTTATTGCTTGGAGTCTTTTAGCAGTGACATATTTATGTAGACCGATAATAAATTATGAGAGTGGATCCATGAAAATGTCAGAACGATAACAAATCGTTTGCCAAAAGCAGTCATAAATAACAGCGAGTATCGTACGACGTATTCGCAAAGTAACGATGTTGCGGGTGTTTTTTGCAGGTATCATTATTTGTAATACGGGTCCTGGATGCAAAACTGAGATTACTGCTGTTCAGGAGGTGATATGATATAAAAGATGATAAAAGATGATAAAAAACTTTTTACTGCTTGAATATCACTTTGTAATAAAATCATCATCATAAAATATCAAATTTGTAATAAAGTGTGCTCGGCTGCGGACTGTTGAATTCTTTTTTAAATAAAATTATAAAATTTGATTAAAAAAACTTTAATTTGAAAACAATTATTTCATAAATAAAAATGTCTTTACTCTAGGTACATCTTCAACTCTGACTTTGGGTGACAGTTTTGAATTTCCGTCCGAGGCATTGGAAACATCGGATGCAACACCAGTCGCATCGTGCAGCAATTTAGTAACGCAGTCCCATGTGAGCCATAAGTGGACTGAATCGGAGACGAAATTTATGCTGAACCTGTATGCAGAAATGCAAAATTCCTTGGGACCCATGAAGCGATTCCGAACGAAGAAACTAATGTGGGCCCACCCATTGTATATGAAACCTATAGTAACACCATGACCACTAACGATGCTATAACCACCTACTTGCTCGATTAACGAACTTTGCGGTTCTCTCTAAATTTATTTTGGTGGTACACTTGGGTATTATAAATACAATGTAGGGTTCTACACTTAACTTTCTTTCCGATTCAAAAGAGAAGTCCTTTAATCGAGCAAGTAGGTGGCTATAGCATCGGGAGTGTTCATGGTGTTACTATACGTTTTATATACAATGGGCCCACCTGGCAACACAGCTGGAGCTCAAATTTAAAATTAAATTAAAACCGATTCAAGTTGAATCCCGATATAAGTGCATCGTAAAACGAACCGGTGTCGGAAAATAATTCGACCAGCAGGGCCATTCGGGAAGACACACCTTACGACGATGATATGTACGACATCGTACGGAACGACGATTCGTTATGTGTCGATACGGGTATGTCCCCAGGTCAAACTTTTCGTAAAGACCACATTTTTCCCGAACGGCCGTCAACGTCTTCTTCGCCCAATCCCGAAAGGGCCTTAGCTTTACCAAATGCTGCAAATTTTAAATTGGATGATGGGGCTCGTTCTATTAGTACGCCGATTCGTAGGGATCGCAAAACCAAACAACAATTAATGTTTGCAAGTTTTCTTGCTCAAAAACAGGAACATTTCGAGCTTCGCGAGGAACGTAGGAGGAAAAGAGATGAAAAGAACTCTGCGGCACTGGACAAAATTTTAGAAAAACTAACCAAAAAGAAGGAAGAGAAAGAGGACTAGTGTAAAAAAACAAAAAAAAAAAAAAACAAATATGTTGAAAAGTTAGACTGTATTTTAAATAAATGTATGTGATGTGTAACTCTACAAGGCTGTAACAAATGTAATTGAAAATTGTACCTATTTAAAAATAATGTATTTATTAAAAAATGTTTAAGATATGTATGAAACTAAAAGACTGTATTTAACAATGTACCATCAAGAAAACAATATTTATTGAAAAAACAAACTTAAAAAGTAATAAAGTCATTTGTAAAGAACTATTGTTTTAAATTTCTAAATGTTTTCACAAATGCTGTTTCGCTTTACTTGCCCCCTATGGAGCAGAATAGAGTCATCCACATTTTCGTGTTGACTGTTTGGGTCTGGGTAAGTCCGTTCTCTACTCTGTTGACTTTGATTACCATCGTTTGTGTCCTCCCACAAATCGCCTTCATCGATGCATAAGTTATGCAAAACACAACATGCTAAAACAAACTGTGACATTCTAAAAACTGTATGGTAATCTAACCGAACCAGTTACCTAAATCTTTGTTTCAACAATCCAAACGAGTTTTCAATTTTAACTCTCGTTTGGCAATGCTTCTTGTTATACTTCCTTTGCTTTTCGGTTAGGTCTTTCGACACATGTGAAAGATTATAAATCCTGGAGTCGTGGATTTTGCTGGGAGGTCCAACAAACACATCTAAGAATTTTTTGTTAGCATCACATATGTATTGCAATGTAATGGATATTAACCCGTGGCGATTCACATAAGTCGAGCGAATTTTATGTGCTGGGCTTCGGATATATATATATGATCCGTCAATGCACCCCAAGACATTGTCCAGCCCTGCAAGCTAAAAAGTATTTAGTAACTTCTTGGATATGTTCGTAAGACTCATTATTTACCATTTTAAATTGTCTGCTAGTTTCTTCTTTCTCCGCACTGGTATTTGGCATTTTGATGTATGCACTTGATATGCTATACAAAAACTTTAAGAAGGTGGTCTGGCTTCTGTATTAGCTCGATACCAAGAAATTAAACAAATTGGAAACTTCTCGATAAGTACTTTTATTTCCAGCGAACCTGCAAAAATGAAATTATTATTTTCATGTTTGTTGAAATACTTTTTGATTATGAACCATAAAAATGCAAGCGTTTCAGTTTTCGCACTGATAGCATTTCTTCCTCCAGTATTGGTTTTTTATTATAATAAACGGAGTTGGCATACTTTTGCGCTATCACATCAGCAGTTCCCCGAGATACTCGAAAATGTTGACGAAACTATATAGAAAGAATGTTTTCGTAACTTTATTAATAAGTGCACTAGGAACAAACCTCCTCATCCGAATAATTGTACACAACACTTTCAACAAAATTATTCACAGAATGCCTTTCGTTTTGTGCAAGCAATTTCAGAACATCAAACACTTCTTCGTCAGAATCGGAACTAGATGACGACTCTTGATTTATAATTTGAATAATTGCAGCTAAAATTGAGCGATTCATTTTCACAAAATATTTTTTAGTTTATTTTCTTTTTTCTCTTTTACAGTCCTTACACAAAAAATGCAAAATAATCAAACTTCAAACTGGTAAACGTCAAATGTTTTGCGTTGGTGTACGTGAAAGTGCGTGTAAATCTTGCCTCTGAATCGAGATTCGTAAAAGTGGTGTCTGGTGTCTACATGTAACGTATTTCGAGCAAAAAAGCACTTTTAAAAGTGCTTTTGTGTACCACTGGAAATCGACATTAGTCACAGTGTTAAAACTGCTTTCAACTTCAATTTCTTGAATTTCTTTTTCAAATTCTCGAGACATGGTTTAATAATAATGACTTTTCAGATTAAAATAATAAAATGTCATCTCAAACAGTTGAATTTATAAGGATTTTATTTTTTTTGTTCTATCTTTTTTTAGCTCCTTAGGGTGCACCCCTATTAGAAGTTTTAATTAAAATTTTTTCTTTTTTTGTCTTCTTTATTATGTTTTTACATTATGTGTTTTTAGAAAAACCGGATTTTTTTTCATTATCTTTTTCTGGAACTACGGGACGGTGTTCAGATGAAATACCGTTTCCGCCTGTACTCCTCGGTCCCTCCGGCACTGGTGCCGGTGTCGGGTCGGTACCATGCGTAACATTTCCAGTATTCGTTCGTTTTTCCTTACGTTCCACGTTTTCTGCATACACAGGTTCATTGAATAATCTTTTCATCTCAAGAGTTAGGTCTTGCGTGGAAGATAGTGCCATTTCCTCTTTAGCATCGCGGCTTAACCTTTGTCTTAGGATTGCCACAGTCCCGGTAGAATCTAATCCCCTTTCTTGGCATTTCTCGATTAGTTCCGCCTTGCTCAAAAGGTATATCCACTGTAAGGTTCCGGACGGTTCAGACGCGTTTGGAACATCAGTTTGGTCCTTAGGAGTATCGTCTTCACTTGAACTCATTTTCTTCCTTTTCCGGTTTGGTGATGTGTTCGGTTGTCGGTTAATCTTACTGGTGAATGTTGTTCAATCTGGTATTTCGGTATCTGGTCACTGGGATGGACTTCTTAATGAAGTCTCTGCTCGGGCGCCAATTTGTGATGTGCTTTTTTCTTTAGAGCTGGGGTATGCTCGTCGGTTCCAGGGTCGACCAAAGAAAACACGTAAAACTTCGGTTATAAAGAAGGTTCAATCCTTTTATTTGTCTTAAAGCTAATCTAATATAATGTTTACTAATTCTTATCACTAATTCTGGTGATCGGTGGTTCCAACGCTGGTAGATCCTTAGTCCTATGCTGGCAAAACGGTCCTTAAGTACGGGTTTTTTAAAACGCTGGCATCAACAGGAAAAATCCTGGCATCAACAGTAAAAATACTGGCATCAACAGTCAAACGCTGGCATCGACAGGAAAAAGCACGATAACGGGATTTTCTTGCTTCCTTTGACTTTGGCGAAACTATTGTTTGCTCTTCTCTTTTAAGAACTATTATAACTATATTTTCGAAAAGATTTGGGTTTTAAATCCGAATCTTTTAGGGTTTTCCCAACAACATAAAATGAATATTAAAGATTTCATTTCATTCGAACATTGTCTTTCGTTTTCCACTCATATTTGTTCACACTCCTTGGTCGTATTTTCTTTTCTTCACTTTTCAGCAAAGGTTTGAACATTTTTTTTTCAATACAAATTTTCATACTAACGATAATTTTGATATCAGCAACCCACCCACTTAATATATCCAATAAAATAATACCTACTTACCTACCTCAAGGCTGAGCGGCCGTGGTATCAGCATACATTGTTGCTGGACGAGCTTTTTTTCTTCCCAGTGAACAAACAAGCCTTTTGATAAACGTCATCGTCATTCAATCGAAACTTTCCTTGCGGTGCACATCGGCTGTGCAATTGCTTTTCTTTTTAATTTCTTGGAATCGGAAATTCCTTTGGTTCTAGTCCGCGGTTTAGAAGTTCGAATCCATCCTAAATTGTTAAATTGTAAAGTAACTTAAAAGATTATAACATATAAAGTTCAGATCTGGTGGAAGAAAAAGGTGCAACAGTGGTATTAGACTTTCGTCAATCGGTATTTGTTCTAAAATATCATTTTCGCCATCTTCATCAAATACAATGTCATCTTCAACTACAAAATTTTTATCGTTCAGAAATCGATCGTCAACTGAGACTTTATAGGAAGTGTAAAGAGGAGTATCTTTCGAATATCGTAACCACACTTTAATTTTTCGTTTCTTGACTATACAATACACGTATGTAACTAGATTTATGAATTTTTTTCCTTTTAATATGAACTGTTATTTAAATGATCATTATCGACTTGCCTTGGTAATAGATTGACCATTGTATTTACTTCGATTGGGATATTTATCACATGGCCATAAATTCTGACCATTACGTGCCGAAGTCTACGAATTTGCATAAATGAAAGTTCAATATTCTTATAAATTAAATATTTGCAGTTGCATCATTATTTGTTAAAAATTTTAAATCTTTTTTAAACTAGTCTGTCGCAAATGTCACAAGGACGGCCGAATTCATTATCAACAAAAACTTTTTCAAATTCTCGATGCGCAGAGGAGTTCTGTTGGAAAGCAGAGTATGTTTGAAGAATTATATTAGGCGGCGGTGGTGGGTTAATTTGAGAGCGGGGATGACATTGCAGTACTCCAGTACTCTAAAAAAAATCTTCTATGTTAATATGTGAATTGTTGGTAAGATAACGCGATGAAAAAAATGGCAAATCTCTCGATGGTAACTGGTGGTACATATGGGACATATCTGGTGGATGGGCCTGCAATTTGTAAAAAGTGGATAACTGGTGGTAAATTTAGCACCTCTCTTGTTGATGATGTCACGATTTGAGAACTAAATGAACTGTTATTAGAATGACTGAAAGCTGTTTAAAATTGGTGGTACAACTAAATGAACTGTTATTAGAATGACTGAAAGCTGTTTAAAATTGGTGGTACATTGTGTTACATACCTAGTGGATGGGCCTGCTATTTGTGAAATAGAAATATATAAGTGTTTAAGTTCTTTTCTTGTCTCTGAACCGTTTACATTTTTCAGCGTTGATTTGTTTTTGACTTGCCTGTTCCATTTTTAATCCAGATTTCTTTTTTCTGTGTCGCTTACACTTTTCTCTGTTTTTATCCCTGTTTTTTTTTTTATTTCTGTCTTCTTCGTGAGAATCATCCATATTTATTACAATTTATTGATTAAAATCCAAAACTAAAACTATAGAAAATTTGAAAGCTGTATTTTTCTGAAAAGAAAGTAGAGACAGTATGGACAAACATGGTATTAGTAATACACGTATCTTTCCCAATGTCACATTAGTATGTAGATAAATAAATTTTCGGACAAAATATAGTCCATCTGTCCCAATGAAATAGTTGATGTATTTGCTATAAATTAATTCATTTTTGTCCAATTGTACATATTTATGTATTTTAGTAATAACTTACAAGACGACTAAGCGAAGCTTCACTATACCTACTGTACCAAGTCATAAGGTTATGTACTAACTTGAGCTCAGGACTCAGGTAGAAGTAAAATATTTGCATTTTTTTTCCCTTCGATTCCTGAATCTTTTACTTTTTTTAAAAATGCTATTGCATTCTTTTAAGTCATTTAGCAACATTAAAATTAAGGTGTCGAACTTGAGACGCTGGTGCTGGGCTCTGACGATTTTACATACGATGAGCCAAAAAATGGTGTCGGTCGCTTGATTCAAATCAAGACAAACGAGGAAAAAATAACGTTAACTGAGATAGAGATACCTGACTGTTGAGTTGAGTGCAGTTTGGAAACATCGCGTTCCACCTGGTATTGTACAAATGGATCATAGTTCCATGAAACTGTATATAGACCCGTGCAAAACACAGATAAAGCACACATTGGTGCACTGAAAATTATCTTTTCCTGCCACTGAACTCCTGAGATGATTGATGTCAAGCCGGATACCACCGCCGTCTTGTGCAAACAGTTGCCTACAGTAATCCAGCGACTCGTCTCGTCCCCCAGTCGAGTCGGTTTGATTATTATGTAATCGACTTTGGCCTCCAAGGCTTTGTCCAGTTCGGCTTCAAAGGATTCATGTGCATTTCCGCTATCGTACACCTCTCGAATAAAACGAAATGATGGCTTGTGAGCTGCACTGCAGTTAACAACATTAAATGAAAGTGAGAGTTCTTACCTAATATTTTCATGAAAGCAGACTTGGATCCTTGGATGCCAGTGGGTTCATGGAATGTTTCGTGGAACTTTGTTGTACTATTATATTGGTTGCTTTAATCACTGGCTTTTGTGGGAAGATATAATCCAGATGGTGCACCAAAAGCTTGAGCACTACTGCTTCTATTTGTTATGAACGCTCTAAAGGTATCTTTTGTCAAATGAAATGTTACGGTAATATTTCACCGCAACAAAGATCTTCCCTTAAAAACTGATTTATGTTTTTATTCCCTTCTTTTGGTCCCGAAACCCTCCTCATCATTTCTTCGACCCACCATTTTTCCGTTGTTTGTTCTTAGCAATGTGAAAGGAACATTGCTTTGAACAAATAACAAAAGCAGGTACATCTGATCAGCGGATGAGCTGAATGGTTTGTTGAGCGAAGATACAAACCTGGTAGATGGCTTGGGAGAATTGCCATTTCCGAACACAAAATGAGATACACACATATACACAAACATCACATAAAATAGAAGACACCATGTACACTACATACAACATCATACAATATACATCATCATCCAATATACAACATCACACAATATACACTATCACACATTTCAGATTACACATCATCATCAGAAATACACATTTTTACATGATGTAATCAAGGCTTAAGCCCACCCTAAATATTTAATTGAGTGTCAAAGGTTGGAACGTTAATAGTTTTCCCCTCTTTTCCCCAAATCTTGAAAAGGGTCCACCGGCGTAAGTTAGGGTTCGCGAATATAAATGATTTCTTCCGACTATGATTCTTCTCGGAAAATTGTACATTAAAAATAGAGTATTTTGGAAACTGCCTTCCTCGATTCACTATTTGCGCGATTTAGATTAACTGGGAGAATGCCCAGATGAAACTTGATTCTTGTTCAATAACTTTCAATTTTCTCGAAAGGTTTTGACATTGGGTAATTGGGGTCTGGACTCACCCATGAGATCGTCAAGTTTTGGACGACACCAACAACTTGTCGAACTCGCTGAATTGAGAGAGTGAGTACGAGCAATTTCGTTGGGTATTCGACAGCGATGGCAAAACCCCATTGGTGGTTGATGTCGTGGAACTGAATCCCACGAAACGTGATTGGTTGAGAGATCGGATTTGTGTGTGTATGAGTGAGGTGTTGGGTCCAGTCAGGGAGCTAGACTTGAAGTGGGAGACACTTCTTGGTTAGCTATCAAGCCGAAAAGTAGTTTTTTTGAGCAAAGAGAATTTTGGAGTTTTTGGATCAAAGATCAAGTTTAAGTTTTTTTTTGCGGAGAAAAAAAATAGAAAATTGTGAGGAAGATTGAAGAAAACAGTGAGACGAGGAAAGCAGGAAGACAGGATTTGAGGAAAAAAAAAGGAACAAAAGAAGACGTCAGCAGAACGTAATTTGAGAGGAAGAAAAAAATTAGAGGAGAATAGCCGGCGGACATCTTGTCAAAAAAAAAAAGATAAGTAGAGTGATTTTTTTTTTGAGTGTCGTAGGTTTTTGCAATTTGTGCTTTGTGAAAATTTATAACCGTGTGGCCCCTTTCTTTCTTTCTTTTAATTGCACAGAAAAATATCTGTTTTAGAACCCTTTTTCAATTTTTCTCATATTGAGAATTTTCGGGAAGTTATTATTAACGGTCCAATCTTCGACTTGCCCTTGCAGTCATATAGCGGTCCCTGTACATAATTCATTTATACATTGTATAACGTCGTTCATTTACTTTTTTTACATTTCCCATTTTATAACCTTTACTTTGTTCGAAAAGATTTGGGTTTTTAATCCAACTTCTGTACGGTTTTCCCAACATAATAATAATAAATCATAACATTCCTATTTAAAACAATCGTGTTGTTTACATTTTCACTCGTCGTTCTTTTTCTCGGTTGTATTTCCACTTTTTTTTCCTCTTTTCAGCAAAAGGTTTGAAAATTCCTTTTACAAAAAATTTTCTGGCGCCCACCCTTTTTCATTTAACAACACTGACTTTATCAATTAATTACATACTTGCCTATTATTTGATATCCAAACCCTTTTAATTAATTCGCTAACCTACCTTAATAAAAACTCCACATATCATCATCGAACATACCCAACACCCAGCTGAGTAGCCCTGGCTGACAGCATCATTACATGCTGTGTGTTGCACATTATTTTTTTCTCACCCTTCATTCAGCAATAGATAAATTAACTCATTCGATCGCCATTATCCTATCGGTGCACATCGTGCAAACTTTTCTTTATAATTTGTTTTGTTTTGTTCGCGGTGTTTAAGTTTCGGAAATCATCCTAAAATTTAGTTTACCTTTTCATACATTAAATATTATTGGATATAACCCCCCTTGGAAGGGAATTATAGAAGGAAAAAATAATATGAGCCCGTTTTTAGCAAATTTATTTATGTCGCATATAGAAACTGAAATGAAAAATTAAGTAAATTTTCCAAGAATTTGGTTAAGTTATGTAGATGATATATGGGCGATAATCAAAAAACATGAACTCCGTCAGCTCATTAACAAATTAAATAGAACTAAATACCCATCAATAAAATTTACATATGAAGAAGAAATTGAAGGGAAACTAAATTTTCTGGATTTAAGTATAACTCGGAATGGAGACAATTTCGAATTGGATATATACAGAAAACCAACGAATACTCTGAGATACATTACATCAGACTCGTTCCATTCCTTTGAACATAAGATGTCAGCTTTTCACTCAATGATTTTTAGAGCTCTAAATATTCCAATGACTATAGAAACAAAAATAAAAGAATTCCAAAAAATTAAAGACATAGCCAAAATTAATGGATATACTGAAGAATAGATTGAAGATTTAACAATTGCACATAGAAGAAAACAAGAATTGAGAAATTATACAACTTTAGATCTAATAAGGAATGAAGGAAATGACGAAAAGAAATATTCAAAATTTTATTTCTATCCAGAAATAACATCTAAGATAAACACAATCTTTAATAAATATAATATCCGTATGAGTGAGTGCAGCGAAATAAAAATAAAAAATCTGATTGGAGGATCTAAGGATAAAATTGACCAACTTCAAAAGTCAGGAATTTATTCTATCGGATGTAATGATTGTGCAAAAGAATATATAGGACAGACAAGAAGACCTATTCTAAAAAAATTTAAAGAACATTTTGCACATCTTAAATATAATGAAAAAGAAAAGTCAAGTGTTGCAGAACATATGCTAGAAAATAGTCATAGCTTTAGTTTGCAAAATTTAAAACTAATAAGAAATGTAAATAGCAATTATGAATTAGATGCTTTTGAATCATTTTACATATTTAAAAACAAAAATAATCTAATGAATAGTGATGATGGACCAATCAAAGATTCAATATTCAAAAAAATTTTTAATAGATTCAACTCAACTCAACTGTAATTTTGTTTAGAAACATTTTTGTTTATTATTAGTTTTTTGACAAATAATTTAATTTAATTTAATTTTATAAATCTCACTGACGATGGAAGCATTGCTTCTGAAATGTACATCTGAGGAAATAAAATAAGTGTTTTTAACTGTTTAAAACTTTACTAATCTTTTCATTTATAAGGAAAAAATAGTGCAACAGAAAGTACGAAAATATTGTAACTATCCACGTAAACGAGGCGACCATTATGCCCCAGCAAAAATATTTACACAAAAGTTCTTTGGCGAACATTGTAAACTTGTTTTTCATTTCATTTTCTTTTATGGAATGTTAAAAATGCAATTGGTATTTTTTTTTTGTCAACAACTTGAACTTACACTAGATAAACAATAAACAAAAATAAATTAAAAATACATTGGCCACTTTATCGCCAAAAATCTCCTCGTTCTAATTGCTGTTTTGCGAGAAAATCACATGAAAGATGAACTGTCAGATTCTTTCAAAAGCGAAACTAGAAGGAATTGAAACGTGATGTGTTCCATGTTTGATTCTATTCTAATATTAATTAGGGTGACTCTACACCAAGAGATATGATTTCGGAAAAATGATGAGGCTTCAGAAAAAGAATCAAATCTGCCTCTCCAACAAATGGAAACTGCAGATCAATCCAAAGTTGAAAAATAATAAAAAATGGATGGCATAATAATCATTTTGACAGAGCTATATCAAATAGATTGAAAAAGGTAAAAACTAATTGAAAACATTAAGTAAACGACTTTGAATATTAGAATATAAATACAATGTTAAATTAATATCTGAAACATCAAGCTCATCTTAAATGAAAGTTTATTGGGTAACCAAGATATTTTAGCAGTAATTGAAACTACTTTCACCGACAGAAAGAAATACCAACACTATTACAAAAAAAAACAATTCCTTGTAAGTCGATTTTGTAAGCGCTTCCCACAGCAATTCGGTCTAGGCGTGTTTTTTTTTCACAAGGATGTTATGTACATAACATGATATCAAAAAAAAAAAACGCTCCTTTTTTTTGTGGGTTGCTGTTATTGATCAGTTGTCAAACCAATAAATGTCAACAAATGAATTTTTTTTGCCAAATTCGCACAAAAACGCAGAAAATGTTTGTTAAGAACTCAAAGCAATTGTATAGAGTGGAGTGGAGTCCTTTTCCTTGGTTAAGACAAACACTTGTTTTGACGTTTAGCAAATATAAAAATCAAGTGCTTAAAAATTGCAGCTTTATAGACTCGGAATTTGAGCCTATTCCTGACATAAAATTTTTATAAGATATAAGATCTGTGTTGCTAGTTACTTTCTTATAAAATGTGTTGGTAGGTTGGTACCCTTATTTCCCAAACGAAACACACAAAATAAATGGAAGAATGATATCGACAATCGAGATTGACTGCTTGGAAATCGATCGAAATCGAAACATAATGAAAATGAAGTAGATATAGATAGTATTGAATCAACGTATTGTGATTGTGATCGAAAATCGAGATTGATTGATTCAAAATTGATCGAAATCGACACGAAATGAAAATGAAAAAGATAGTAGGGCTGTTTTCTTGGGAAGAAGTCCGGTACCTTGTATTGTAAATCCAAAAAAACGGTTCGCGTTTTTATGTTTGATGGTTGGCTGATTGGTTGTCTATCCCTTGTAAGATTTACTCATCCTTTTATCCCCTGTATCTTTTGTTGTTTTTGCTTTACATGTATTTACAATACAAGGTACCGGACTTCTTCCCAAAAAAAACAGCCCTAGTATTGAATCAAAGTATTATCATTGAGATCGAAGATCGAAATTGATTGAGATCGATTGATTCGGACTTGAATGATTTCGATCATCAATACTTTTGAATGATCGAATCGAAAAGATCGAATCGATCATAATTTACACAGGCCTAATTTCTTGCCAAATGAGATTTTGAAAGTGAATACTTCAACGATTCTTTTAACTGAAAATTATATTATTTTCATTATCTACGAAAGAAACAAAGAATTTATTATTTAGAAACGATAAAGAAGCCAAGTTACTACCCACGCACGACTAAGGCGGTTCTTATTTGATAACAGTTCTATTGCACCAAACATCAAATTTAGGATGCCTCCATAATATAAGGGACTGCCATTGGCGTAACCGTAACGTTAGTATTACAAAATTTTATTTTTTAATTTAAGTCATCACAAAACAGCCACCTGTGTTCAACATCAGTGCGTTTTTTTAAATAACTAACAAAATGATTTTTGTTGTTTTCCCTGTCGATAATTTCAGCCAACCTAAATAAAAATGTTTAGAAAATTACACTTTAGAGTTCATTTAAAATATATTCATACTTACCGACATTTGTCTCCAAGATCTTTAAGATGTGGTAGATCTTCAAATCTGCGTTTGAGACTGTCCCCTGAACTGTTTTGATGCCGAACATCTAATTCCACTAATAGGTGGTTGTTCAATTTAACGTTATCGTGAACCATTCCGTGGCAGTTCTTAATTTAGCATTTTAATATTCTTTATTTTTTGTAAACTAAAGCCGTTTGTGATTTTTAAGAACTCTTCAAAACCATTTCAAAATGCTCCACTATCGCACAAAAGTACATACACTTCAAAATTCTTCAAAGGCTTGGTGCCGATGAAAAAAAATTTCTTCATCAGACCGCAAATCGAGTCAGTTGCATCTAAGATGTGTGGGTCCAGTCTTGTTTTTATATCTCTTTGGAAATGGGAATATGTTGGAATGAGAGTTCCAGCCTTTGCTGATAAATGCTTGTTTTGGATACTGCTTTTATTAAATTCGTTACAAATTAAGAACTAGTTAGCAGATTCTTTGACAAACTTTAAAAGTGTTTATTATTGATCGCCCTCAAATTCCCTAGAATCAATATAGCATCAAACCCGCAATTGTTTGTTGCTTTGACATAATGTTTTTTGAATTTGATTGGTGGTAATACAGGACCATAACGGATTAAATTGGTATCGCGTTTGATGAAACCTCGCTTTTCTACGTAACATGGAACTGGTTTAAGATAGAAGCCTATATCCTATGTGAGAAGTATTGTGGCTACGTAATTTTTTCCTATAAATGTTTCTTGTATCATTTTTAATTCTTCTGAGTAGAGTCCTACTGCTAAATCATTGCTTCTTTCGGTTTTGGATTGCGAACTCTCAGATTTTACTCCCGGTCCATTTTCGTTTGTCTCTACTGTCTCTGTGTCAACGTCGGATAAAGCAGATTCCGTTGAAATGGATTCGGACGAAGAGCATGATGAAATATATGAGCTTCCTGATTGATGGTTCTCTTTTTCCTTACTATCGAATTTCAGAGTGCACTTTCTTTTCCTCCTCAGTTTTGTACACATTGCATTTGATGCCACACAAAATTCCTGTGTACACGTTAAAGCTGAAAATTTGAGTTGCCAATTTTACCGAAAACTTCTCAAAAGGTTTCGGAGCTATATGTTTATCTTTTAATTTGTGGCAGACTTGAAAGACCCCTTTTGAGTCTTCTTTATATAGCTTGTCGTTAACATTCCAGTCCAAAATATCGTCTTTGATTTTTATTTTGCTTTTGAACATAATATGGCAGTAGTCATACAATAGGAAAATCTTTTGGCTGCCTATTTCCACTTGGTGATCCAACGTAGTAGCTGACTGTCTGCTTCCAATTCCTATTGAGCCCTCGCAAAGTAAAAACCATATCTTTGGAGGCTATTTGATTGGTGCGTCCATGTTCGCCAAAGTCAGTATATCCGTTTCCGCACTGAATGTCATATTTGGCGTCATATTCTTTTTCCTGTTGTACAACCATTTCATCGAACAGGAGGATGCACTTCTTATCCATGTCGGACATGCTCTTTGCTTTGCCCGATAGCATGCGCATTGTAGTGTCGCAAAATCCAGCCACGAGGCGTATTTCTGTATGCCAGCGGTAAACGGTGCTGGCAGCCGGTAGTCTAAGTCCCTCACGAACTAAAAACGAATAGCACACTGGAGACTTATAAAAGATTTTTTAAAAAATATCTTCTTTCTTTAAGCGTCCGGTTATATTTTTCGCGGAAAAGTAGTGCCAACACGAAAGTAAGAACTTCTTCTTTCGAGTTTTCCAACATTTCCTTTGCCGCGTTTCTTAAATGATATTTTTTGCTTTTCCTTATCTTCGACGGCGTGTAAATAGGTCTAGAGTAGATTTTCTTCGGTGTCAGAGATGGGGACTTCTTTTTGGGCATCCGCCGAAAAGTCGGAGGTGGAAGTTGGGAGGGTGAGAGAGGAGTACCCTCAAAAACGTCTTCGAAATTAGAGTCCCAGCTATAGGTTTTTTTTGAAGAATAAGCCAAGTTATGAAGGGGTTTATTTGGACTTGTTTGAATGTTTTCAAAACGTGAGATTAAGTACGCTTATGAAGTCTTTGGACCAAAACTGCGTTTCGGCAAAGTTTGGGCGCGGGGAGGAAAAAGATAATGCAGAATTTGAAGCTTCCTTTCAGGCAGAAACTAAAGTTTTGGTTATTTTATTTGAGCAAGAATGGCCAACAGCAACACCTGTGCAGCAACAAATTGCTGGCGAAGAAATGCGAAGTGCTCTTTTTGATAATACTCGACGAGTGGACTGAATAGCAAAGTCCTTTTCGTAGAGTGCGTGGAGCACATACCTGCAAGAGCTTAATGGTTGAAACATTTCCATGCTTCAACCATACCTACCTTCTACAATCAATTGGAACTGAAAAAACGATTTGTAGCCAGGATAGGTCCTGGTGTTAGGGCAGTCTTTATACACGCACTTAGACATATCGATAAAAGCAAAAATATTTTTAAGAAAAAATTTAATTACTCGATATCACAATTATAGTACCTAATTTTCACTTATCACTGATCACCTTATTTCTTTTGGTGTTTTTTGATCCCTTTCACTTCGCTCAATTCGTTATAAAACCCCTACAAAAATCGGATTTGTCACGAGAGTCCCTGGTTCTACCGAAATCGAACACTTTAAATTTAATTTAAGAAAAAAAATACCTCAGATCGCGCGATATCTAAGAGGGAGGGTGTGGGAAAGTTTGAGGGAGAGAGATTAAAATAATAATGTAGAGAATTATAGTACTATACATATATAATTATAAAAATAGTTAAAAAGTAGTTAAAAATTAAAAATTTGTTTGTTACTACTTTGATAGTAATTCCAACAGTTGCAACAATATCTGAACGAAAACAAAAAACAAAACAAGATTAAATGCTCTTACTCAAATTTCTATATCAATCAGTCAAAGCTCAAAACTTAATATGTTTTTTTTTACGTAGTTGGTGAGATCCTCCACGATAGTTGAATCTTATGTGGGAGAGCAAGTCGGGAGCATCAATCGAACCTGTTATAAGTTAATAGAAAAATACTTAATCATTGTTAGTCCGTCTTTGTGAGAGTGGTTGAAGATTCAAAAGACGAATGCGATTTTCATAAGGGGGGAGATTAAAAGGATCTTCCTTAGGGCAAAACGTATGAATCTGTGTTGTACTGCCTCAATACGAGATTTATGAACTTCATACAGAGGTGACCAAACCTGAGAAGCATACTCGAGATAGGGACGAACATGACAGTTGTATAAGGAAAGTGTAACATAGGGGTCGTTAAATTCTTTTGCCCATCTATTTATAAACCCAAGCATTGAATTTGCTTTACTTGTTTTGAGGTTGATGTGTTCATTGATCACGGTCACGGAAATTCGAGACTTGAGATAATGATTGCTGAGACCTGAGATATTGAATAATTTTCAATGCAGGGAATCCTTTTGCGTGAGAACGTCATACTTTGACACTTGGAAGGGTTCAAACTAAGACCGTTTTTAGAACACCACTTAACAAAACTGTCGATATCTTTTTGTAATAAATTGCGATCTGACGAATTTTCAATAGATTTAAAAATCTTTATGTCGTCAGCAAAAATTAGAATATCGCTGTATGATATGCAAGAAAATCATTTATTGCAATAATAAAAAGCAAAGGACCAAGGCGACTCCCTTGTGGCACACCAGAAAGACCACTGAAAGAATTTGACAACACGTTACGAAATTTGACTTGATAAGACCTATTTTTTAAGTATGAACTTATCCAAACAATAAATACTGGTGGAAATCCAAATGCTTTAAGCTTATATAATATAATATTATGAGAAAGTTGGTCGAAGGCCTTAGAGAAGTCAGTGTAAATGCAGTCTAATTCATACCCCTTTTCGAGTGCATTAGAGCATTTAGTAAAATGAGAGAAGATTAGTAGCTGTCGATCTTCTTTGCATAAATCCGTGTTGCTGATTACAGATTATATTCCTTGCAAAGAATGATAAACTTTCGCAGGCTACTTGTTCAAACAGCTTAGGAATGCATGAAAGCTTTGCAATTGGCCTGTAGTTTTTTATATCTATTTTTTCACCCTTCTTGAAAACAGGGGTAATAAAAGACTTCTTTCACAAACTAGGAAATTTTCCGGACTTTAAAAAAAGCTTGAAAAGGTATTCGAGAGGAAAGGCTAACGGCTAAGCGTAAAGAACACTTTTTTTAAAAATATAGGTGGTATCATATCCGGACCAGATGAAACGTCATCATTTAGAGAAGAAAGGCAATGAATAATTCTATCACTGTGAATGGGGATACTATTAAAACTTACTTGCGAACAGTGAGTTAAATACTCAAAATAGTTTTCATCAATTTTGAGAGATGTACTACAAAAAGAGCCACAAAAATGATTTGCAAAGGCATTGCATATATCAGGAGTATCCTTTAAAAGATTGCTATTATAAATAAAATTTGCTGGATAGCCGTCTGATTTCTTTTTGGAGTTAACAAAGGACCAAAAGCTTTTTGGGTCATTTTTAAGAGAGCAACTCAACTGAGTTACATAGCTGGAGTAAAGATTTTGAGAAAGCGTTCTGAAGTCTTCAAAAAGACTTATGAACACTTGGTGGTCAGTTAGAGAAAGATAGGTCAATGACGGAAAATAATGTCTTACCAATACAACTATAGATAACATAAAACGAAATCATAATCTAATTTAATTCAACTATGTTATTTTTAATTATTCACAACACTTTGAACCAAAATAAACTGATAAGTAGATGTTTAAACTAAAAAGTTTACTGAAACAAATCACAGCTTAAAATAATAGTATGAAATACACAGTATCTAGTTAGTTTAAGACAGAGCTATGAAATACACAACAATGCACAGAGATAACCAGTGCTGCCACTGATTTTAGGAGCGGACTGTGAAGTCTCTAAGGGAAAAATATGGCAAAATAAAACAAAATTTAAGAAACAGAAGCGCAAATTTTTCGAAGGATGCCAAAGCAACTGGTGGAGGTGCACCAAAGAAAGACCTCCCTGCCTTAAGCGAGCCCATGCAAGAGCCAGTTGTTGATTCCGTCGACGTTTAGGCTTTCTACAGCGACTGGGGACAGCAATTTTCTATCCCTAGAAAAACATACGCCAGAACCGATGGAAGTCAATAAAGTCGTTGAATCCAGCATTGACATCTATGACATTTTATTAATTCAAAATGATTGCCTACATCAAGGTAATGTTGAAGAAAATCTATTCGCAACTCAGACGGCTGTGTTGGAAGAAGTTGGTAATGAATCGTGGAAAGGGTCAACCCAACCAAATTGCGGAAGCCACCGAACCCTTTGCTAACCAACAGGCATCGGAAGCAGAAAATAATGGCTGAAATGGGTTCCTTCAAAAAAGGAATCAAAGTACGAGGAAGAATTGAGACAACACTGATTTAAAAAAAATTCAATAGAATTGCAGATTTTGGAGTCGGAGAAAGGGCGGTATGGCTTTGAAAGAGAAAGAGCACAGTTCGAACGAAAAAATGAGATCAAATTCGGGCCCTGGCGTTCCCTATCGTTGTTCAAGGTATTCGATTTTGCTTAGACGATGGGACATGTGTATTACGAAACATATCATCGAATCCGAGCATTTCCGGTGGAGGTTGTGGTTCCTTTTCGTCAATGGCTATGTTCTGAAGGACGCCACAAGCAAATATAATCAACTGCGGAAGTGCGGACTGCACGATTTCAACTCTGCATCGGTGTCTATTATTTTTAGATCTGCAGAAAGTGCAGTCTGAACGTACAACCAACCCTTGCGGTTTCTTAAAAATTCTGCATCGTTTCCACCAGGCAATTGGATTCTTATGTATTTGTGTTGGCTATAGCATAAAATTCACGTGCCGCTTCCTACCGCTCTCTTCGTGTCTCAGGCATTTGAACAAACTGGGTCTCAAGGCCAGCTTTTGCGTTCGACACCCGCTTTATCATTCGATGCACTGTTAAAATGCTTACGCCAATAAAATCAGCAATGGCCAATAGTATTGACGCGAGTGTAAAATACTTCAGAGTAATCAATAATTGGATAATTGGTCGTGATTTGTGCGGTCTACACATACATAAGTTGATACTTTTTGAACTAAAAAATATTCAAAATGCTAGGCAAACTACCCTCTATTGATTCCAACAGCATCATTGTGGTTCGCTTCGAAATACGAAATCGGTAAATGAAATCAGTCATCCCATTTTTCATATTTTACATATATTGTTTTCTTTCAATCACCACCACCAATTGTTCTTCTTTTTTATCTTCGCTTTTAAAAGCAGACGATGGATGCTTGGATGATTCTCCCAATTTTAATTCTTTCGGAACATTTTATTATAAAAATATTTTTATTGCCATGTAATAGGCCGCCTACACTACTGAAACCGTTTGCGCAAACATATGTATTTTGTTTTTGTAAAAATGTTTGCACAAACATGTTTGAGTCGTCTGTGGTGAATTTTGCTCAAACACGTGTCAGTTTTCAAGGAGTAAAGATGAATAAACAAGTGGAACTAATTTTTTGGACGGAATTTATCGAATTATATAAAAGTTTACCGGTGTTGTGGTGCGTTAAAAGCAAAGATTATTGTAATCGGGTAATTAATTAGTTTTTTTAATTTTGGTGGGGCTACCGCCCCATTTATTAGCTTAATACAAGCTAAAAGTAACTTAAACATACTAAACTTAAACTAATTAAAACTAATTAAAGCTAAATTAAACTACAGGGATGAGAAGTGGTTTAAAAGGAGGACTTTCAGACAAGGACTTGGAAGATTAAGGTCGAAAAGAAAAGGAACAGAGTTAATCTTACTCATCATGCGGGTTAGGGGTTCGTTGAGACCATAGGATGTACGATGAGCAGGAAGGAAAAAAAAATCGGGATGATCTTACGTTTCGGGGATTAGTGTTGAAGGAGATAAGGTCTAAAAGGGAGGAGCAGTCAGTGTTGCCAGTAAGAAGTCGGTGAATGAATATGATGTCAAAGACATTCCTTCTGTTTTCTAGGGAGTGAAGATTAATTATTGTAAGACGATCGCGGTAAGGAGGCAAGTTGAGAAAGTTTCTTACGTCGTAGAGATCCCGTAGGGCAAAGAGCAGAAAACGACGTTGAACACTTTCGATCCTTGAAATATGAACCGCTTGATATGGAGCCCATACTTGCGATGCATACTCAAGGAGAGGGCGAACATAGGCAATATAGAGAGACTTTGTTACAAGGGGGTTGCGGAACTCTTTGGACCATCTCTTGATAAAACCAAGGGCGGAATTAGCTCTTGATATTAGGACGCCTCTATTTGGGGGTTCGCTATGAGGTTGTTCGTCATCACGAAAGACATTGAAAAACGAAGGAAACAGCTCTTGGCTTTTGATGTCCTGGGAAAGGTTTGTTTCAGTAAGTGCAAATACATCAAAGGGAAGATTGTGGGACTGCAAGTGCACTGAGTGAGTTTTAGAACGAAGACCTCTTACGTTTTGGTAATAAAAAGAAAGAGGGTGGAGATTAGAAGGTGGAATACTGTTTTCAGTGTTAGGAGCGATAAAACTTTTCAGTTTCGGATCGGATTCTTTGCAGGTAAGAGATTCTTTTGGATTGAACGTACCGAGAGAAAGCTAAGAGATCTTTAGAGACTTGCACCGAAGAGATATTCAGGAGCTCGTGGTATTTATTGTAGAGCTGCCTTAGGTGTTTAGGATCAGAAGGAAGTCCTTCCTTTTGAATAGACGCTAATACATAGCTTTTCGTTTTACCGTCTACACACATATCGTCTGGTTTATCGTGAAGATAAGCTAGGAATAGACGAATGTTGTCAAACACCTTACTATCTCTAAGTTTTGAAAGAGCATAGCGGGACTCGGTAGATTCAATGAGGGACTGTTGCGTGAGTTTGACATTAGGAGGTAAAAGAGGATCGAAAGTAGAGCGAGATTCGAGAGGTGGTTGAGATGGGCTTGGGTTTAAAATATGAGAGCTTATAAAATTAGGGTATTTAGCTCCTGAGGTGAGGTTGAAACTAGGAACAGGGGGGGATTTTGTTTGGTCGAAATTATTTGAGAGAGGGGATTGGGAATCAGGGTTAGTATTGAAGGATACCCGTTGATGAGCACGTTTCTGTTGGACTGCGGGTTGCTGTAAGGACAGTCTGGGGTTGTGTTGGGGCTTGGGTAAGAGTTTAGGCAGAATTATAGATTTTTGAGATATGTGGGGCTTGGGCATAGGTCTAGCAGGAGGTGTGTGGGGCTTAGGAGGATAAGGATTGTTTTTAAAATTATTGAGAGAAAAAGAGAAATTTGGGAAAATATTTGTTTTAAAGCTCCAGTTATGTGACGACGCTTCTGCTGATTTTTCGGGCCGAGGGTCTTCCATCCACAACGATAGGGTCATATCACCAAGTTTTAAGCCTCCATCGGGGAAAGAAAATAACCATTCGTATTTCCCAGGAATGTTGATTATAAAACTCCGTTTCGCTGCACGTCTGGAATCAGTAACCGATATAGAGTACGTTCTGGAGAAGAAATCACGTATCCAAAGTTTGTTGGCTTTGCGAGGAGTGTTTCTCAAGAGAAGGGCAATTGTGTTGGTATTTTTTAGCTTGTTAAGTCTGCTACTCCATTCGGCTTTAGTCCAGGTGGTCCCAAATTTTGATACAAGTGGTGCAGAGGGAGGTAAGCTACAAGAAGATGGTTGTAACACAGGATCGGTATTTATGGGGGGTAAAGATGATGAAGTTGTATTATGGAGGTGAGATTCGTTCTCAGCAGCGATTACCACTTCATTGCGATTTTTGACCGGGGAACAAAATTGTAGCTCATCATGTAAGGAAACATTAAACGAGCACGAGGGCACATTGTCGTTCGACAGCGTGTGGTGAGGGGAAGGTTGGCGTAAGCTTTTAGATGCTCTCACACTATCTATCAACTCTTTGACGGTGTCCATGGTCATCACGAGATCAACCGAAAAATTGGAGATGTGTTTTAAGGCGTCGTCAATTAGTGATGAAAATGAGGCATCGTCAGGTTGGTGAGGTTTAAGGGAATTGATAGAATCCATTATATTGTTGCCCGATAGGAGTAGTTCATCCCGAAGAGTAGTTAATTGTCCATCAAGATTTATTTTAGAAATTGCCGAGATAATGTCTTTTTTCATATTTTGAAGAGAAGATTTGACCGAAATGATCTCATCAAAGGTATCATTAGTATTGACAATTTTTTTATTTAAATCACTTGAATTATTGTTTATTGCGTGGGTCAGTTCAGAGAGGCGGCAGTGAATTTCATCGTTTGAGTTAATAAGGTCATCAAATTTGCCCATTTCATTCAAAATTTGCCGACACTTATCATTATTTTTATTTATTTCATCACTGCACGAGTCATTGTTAAATTTGATAGCTTTTAAAATGTGGGACAAAGATATTTCCCTGCATTCATCACAAAAAAACACGAACCGGGAACTATATTCGTTAAAGTGGATCAGCGAACGTTTGCTTAGACCAGCACATGTTGGGTGAAAAAGCCTACCGCACAAACCACCGCACGTTAATTGGGGCATGCTATTATCGGTAGCCAGGTTAATATTGCACGCGTTGCACTTGGTCATTTTGCAAAATATGAGTTGATTGATTTGAATGGGAAATGACGAATACAAGAAAAGACTCAATAAAGGGAGCGGATTAAAAACACGTCTGCACTTGACAACGAACGTTTTGGAAGTGAAAAGCATCACATGCGAAATCGCTTATTGCTCCGTAGATTGATATGAAAAACGTCAAGCAACTAATATCTCTCAAACATGTTTGAGTAGTGTGTGGCGAAACTATGTTTGCATAAACACACGTTTGTGCAAACGTGTTTGCGTAGTGTAGGGGCCCTATAAATCGAAAATAATTGACAGGAGCAACAAAATGTACAAAAGGTGTGTTTTTTCTCAAGTCTATACGGCTTAGAAAAATTTACGTGCTAAATACAACAAAAACTTAGCTATCTGGGCTTCCCTTAGCCTCATAATTTATTCAGGCTTATTTCCTTAGCCCGATAACAAAAAATCTGCTACCAAACTATTTTTGGAAATGTTATCGAAAATGGCGAAGGCTGTCATTGGGTCCGTTTGTATTGCTTCAAACTCGTATAATGCTAACAATTGTGAACAATTTTATCTTTGCTTAGTTCACAAAAATAAGCAATTAGTAAACTCACCGAACACACTTACAGCCGTATTTATAATCGCATAATAAACTCCGAACAACTTTATAACACGCCTATTCATTGAATAAATCAGAAATCGTATTTATAATCATTTTTCGTCAGTGAATAGGGCCTGAATAGCTTAAACGCAGAAATGTGTGTTTTAAGCGTGTTTTAAGCGTATTTTAGCGTATAAATGTCATTTGATTTTGAGTATTGAGTTGTCATTCAGTGGTTTATTTACAACTTTGAGAATTTTAAAAGCAACTAAAATGGAAGTGTACTCAAATTACATTAACTTTATGCATAATTTGGATGGTGTAAATGTGTTATCCACTGAAAGAAGTAGAGCGCAGAAGATGTACAAAAAAGATTTGATCCAATGAAGCTTAAGGAGTCATTATTTAGGCAGAAATATAAGAATGTTTCTTTTTTCAGAGCCCGTTTCACACGCGTCGTGGCTGAGTTACAATTTCTCGGATGCATAAGAACCTCCAAACGGAAGACCGAGCATGTACCATGTTACACGTTTAACATGGGAAGTTAAACCATTAAAATTTCTACATTTTGTGGTAGTGTTTTTTATGTCATTTGTTCTATGTATTTATTCAAATAAAAATAAAATTGTCCATTCTATTGTACGTTTGTTTCTGTTACTTTTGCGATTTTATTGTTAAAAGCATTGTGATATACTTGGCTTGGAATAACTTGGCTTAGGAATAGAAATACATAAAAGTCATATCATTACGGTTTAATAAGTTAATATCTTATTTTTTTTAAACACTCAACGCCTGGGCCTACATCAATTTTAAGGTAACAATAGCTGCAGTAATCACATCACTGGTCGATTGTAACAAGCACTTGTAGCTGTAGCAAACTCTTAAGTCGAATCAAGCGCTACACGCCTCGATGGCAACAGGCAACCGGGATAAAATCCAAACATCCATGTTATTCTCTTTTCCAGTGGGTTTGATGTTGGCGGAATATTTTTCATCGCCGCCAAAGTATATCAGAGCAAATTTGGTAGCATTCCACAATTTGTTGCAGAAAAATCGATAGCCTTGAACACGATTGATATCCAAGTTGTTGTCGCGTGCCTGCGTTATGTATGCACAAAGGGCAATTGTCAGAGCATCAGTTCCACATTCTAGAATGTCATTAGAGAAGTCTTGCTTTTGACCGTTCTTTGCTGGGATGCATAGCAACAACTTCTTTAAGTGCTTCCTTCTTCATAAAACCGCACAAATGCTTCAGTCACTGCACGACACAACTTCGGATCCATAATAAATGCAACGCGACTTCAGTCATAGAAAGATCCCAAACACTTGAGTTCATGTCGACTAAGGTTTTCTTCCCGGCAGAGCTTCTTCTCCATCACAACCTGTGTTGCTATACCAGCATGAACACAGCCTGATACCCACAGAGTCGTGTAACATTTCATTCGATGATATCGAGTAATAGCATATTCTATGGCATTAGTTAGAGGATGACCCAAGTGCAGAGACCTAGTGACATTGGATGGTGGAATAACCATGACAAATTTAAGTTAGCTTTAGTTATTTTATTTGTACTTGCAGTTTTATATTTAGACCGAACACCGAACGAAAATAAAAACAAAACAAAATTCTGTTGTCAGTTCAACCATTGAGAAACAAAAATAGAGAGTTTCTTTATTATTTTGACATAAGGGATGAATAACTATAATGGGTGATGAAAAAGATTATAAATAAGGATTTTTTATTCACTGAATAAAGTATTAATAGCTTCTTATTCACTGAATAACTATTATGCGTTTTAAGCGTGTAATAGCAAAATCTAATAAATACGGCTGTTAATGTACCAAATGAGATTTCTCATTCACTCATTCAATCATAAAAAAAACCTCTTGTCGTGCTCCAAAAATAAAATTTATTCCGTAGAACAGCAACTTGAGACACACATGTCTACAATTGTTGCTCCCGGATACTCTGATGTTTTTAATGTAAAATACAAGTGCACAAGAGATTTCATTAAAAAAATCGAAGATATTCTCCAAATCAAAGAGTCTGTAAAGCTTTTTCGAAATAATTCACTTACAAAATGTCTCCATTCGCGATGGAATCTATCCGTGTACTTTCACATTTGCTTTCAAGAAATTGCTGGCCAGTTCGATAATCTTCTTGATCCCGTTTTCGATGAGAGCAAACTGTCCTTTTTGAAAGGAAAATTCGTCTGCTATCCGAAAAAGTACAATTGGATATTTGGTTATCGCCAGCAGGAATGTGCACCTGGAGGATGTCTTATGGAACTGTGTCGCAAACAACTGGTGGGTGCTGTAATTGAAATGATTCCCTTCGTGAAAATTGCAATTCACAGAATTCGAACAAGCTTTGGGCTAAAGCGGACGCGAAGCGAAGATAAACTCATTGCATGTAGCCAATGGACTGAAGACTATCATCTGATGCCATGGACACAAAGCTCATTGTATTGTACTTGGAAATGGGTAAGAATTGTGTTTTGATTGCCTTGTTTTGCTTTAATTCTTGTTGTCTTTTTTAGTTCTTCAATATGGCTTTCGAGGTATGGAAAATATTTCTATGGGCGATATTCTACGTCGGCAAAAGGGAAAACTTCAAGACCTTACGTCCATTTGTATGAAGCCATGAAATAGTTCTCAAGGCTGCATGGAGTCAATCCATCTTAAGGCAATTCTTGTGAGTTTTTAATTCGTTGCTCGAAACAAAAACATTTTTTATAAATTTTTACTTTCAGTAAAAAATATCTCAAAGTCTCCAACTAACCCAGGACAGCAGAAAACTTAACCGAATTCTAGACATTTGGTCAGATAATAAGGACGTAGTATGTTTGCATGTTTTCCATAATATTCTACCAGTCGAGGATAGCAAAAGGGCAATTATTGATGCTTTAAGCTTGCAACACCTTACGAATATGAAACGCGGAGACTACTACGGTCCACCACAATCATGGACGATGCGTGCAAAAAAATGTATGGGTGTAGCATTGTTGTACAAGGCAATGAAAATTTATGTGGCCGAGGGGGAATCGCAACTCTCCACCAACTTAAATGCCAAATTGGTCTTGTCCTTGTCCATTAGAAAGGAACTCCAGATGCAATGGAAATATCTCTGTGACTAAGGACACAAAAAAAAAAGTCCAAATCTTTTGATTCACTACTGATTGAACCAGTATCACTGGAAACAGCAACCAACAGACTCATTGATTTTTCCATACCCCTGCTGGAGCTGCGCTCTGGAGTTTTCAGCAATGACAATGACAACAGCATCTGGAACAGAACAAACTTCTTTAGCAAAGTTTTAATTTGTATAATTTATACTCAACTTGTTCCCTCTCTGCATCTCCATCCATAAAAGGATAGCACTTGTAATTAATGAATTTCTTATTATTTGGCCGTTTAAATTTTTATTTTCAACTGAGCCGCCCGGCGCGGCGTTCCGTTATCGTTCTTCCTCTTCCGTGGGAATATGGTGATGAAATATAGTCTTTTTTTACTGTGGAATTATGTGGCATCCTAAAGCTGAAAGAATTTTTGGAATGTGTTCAGTAGTTTCTAGGTTTCCTTTACCAAACCCGTGAGAATATTGAGATCAAACTTTGACAGGAACCATCGCTGGACTAAACTATAAAGTTTTATAGAAACCCGTTCGGCAGCTTAGGAGTATACCGTAGAAACAAACATATAGCTGAGCCGCCCGGGTTTGCTCGGGTCTAACTTCTTTCTATCGTTGTGGCCACAAAATTGCCTGAAAGGTTTAAGTTCGGCGGTACACCCGCGCGCTGCTGCACCGAAGATAAGAAATAAATGTATTTAAAGGGAAATTTTATATTTTATCTCAATTCTAGCGGATAAACAATATTTCTGGTCGTTTTGGTTGGTCTATAAATGTACAACTTTTTTGGATCGCCAACTCGAGAGCACGCAACATATAATTGGCCAAGCGAAAAACATGAATTTTCCAAATGTAATCCAGCTATAGCTAACGATTGTCCTTGTGCTTTGTTAATAGTAATCGCAAAGGCAAGACGTAAAGGAAACTGAAGCTGCTTGAAATCATATGGCAAATCGTTGGTAATCATCGGTATGCGTGGAATCGTGATATTTTCGACATGGTTCCATAAATATGATGCTTTTAAGCAAGCGTTCAGCTCATCTGCAGGCGTTGATCGAGGTAACGAAAATCACCTGCAAGAAGAATCAGAGCGCCTCCAATCGTTTGAGGTTTTTCTCGACAATCGCACAGAGTTCGGTGAAGCGCCTCAAGTGATTTTTTATGGGCCATTGTGCATTCGTTCCAAATTATGATATTCCACGTTTTAAGGATTGTGGCCATTCCGGAATTTTTGCTGATGTTGCAAGTAGGTGTTTCGGTCTGGTTCAAATTTAACGGAAGCTTAAGTGCTGAATGCGCTGTTCGTCCGCCATCGAGTAGCGTTGATGCAATTTCCGATGATACCAGTGCGAGTGCAATGCCGTCCCGCATTCGAACCAAAGCCAATATCAAATTGATGAGAAATGTTTTAACTGTTCCTCCTGGAGCATCTAGGAAAGAAATTCCGCCAGTTCCGTTGGCTAAACGTTGCATAACTTTGTCATATGCATTTTTTGATCAGCAACTAAAAGTCTTTGTTGCATTTCAACAAAATGCTGGCGTTCCCGGACCAAATTCCTGTCTTGTATGTCAATTCAGCATACCAAGTTGACAAAGAATTTTGTTGTTGATCGATATGCATAAATCCTCAATCAATATAAGAGCTTCATTGAAAATGTCGTTCGAATACTCTTGATTTGGATCGATTACACGTCCTTGCCTGAGAATGTCCTCACATAGACTTTTGCGATGTGTTTTCCAGAGTTCTACAGGGTGCGATGGTGCACATGTTGTTAAAATGATTGCAACCAAATTACGCGTTTGCTTTGAAAGACACGTAAGTGCCGCCTCTGCTAGTGTTGTGTTCCAATGACGATCATTTTCGACTTTCGAGTAAGCCTAGTTTGAAGCATGCTTCTCTATACGTTTGGCACACTTCCCTGTGTACTGTTTTCAAAGCAACGAATGATGTAGGACCCTTGACTGTATGCAATAACAATCGCAAATAATAAAATTCTGCGTTATTGGGATGTACGATATACACACGTCCCAAGGCATCAGACGAACGTAAATCAGCATACTATGGAACACTTGCGCCCCGCTTTCTTCGTGCGTCCTTTTTTTCGACGTATTCCAGGTGTAGTATTTGGGCACTTTGTGATACAGCAACGTTTTTGCGAAATCATCCGATGCACATAATTTAAAAAAGGCAGTGAGTGTAGTGTTTAGTGGCAGATCTGCTCTATTTTGTGCATTTTGTTCGGTAAAGTAGACACGCTGGCCATTTTCCAAGTGCACAGCGAGATGTTGAACAGTTGGATAGCGTTCGTGGATGTTGAATGATAGTATTCGCCAAACTGCTTCATTGCTGCTGATGTAGCGTCCCATTTGGAATTGAGTGATTTCATCAGTTTGATTGGCCAGCCCAAATACTGCCATGTCACCGCCCTTATTGACGTATTTGCAAATGAACTTGATCGATTTCACCGAATTGCAGTACTCGACATTAATGTGAGCATCGAACATTTTCGATTTCGACGATTTTTTGATTCAACCAAAATAAAATGTGAGCGTGCGGCAGGCCTATTTTTTGCCATTCAATTGAGTACATCCAGCATCGAGTCTCTCCAAAAATATGGTTCCTTGTGATAACGACTATGAGCCTTATTAACTTTAGTTCAAAAACTCGAGCGAGAAGATCATGTCTGTGCGATGAGTTTTGGCCGGTGAAAAGCAGATGTGGAATTTCACTTCACGTTGGATTGCATGTGAAGGTGATGAACAGATCATCCAGGCATCCTGTGCGTATTCGTGCATCTGTCGCGGACTGCCGGTATACGTTGCTGGCAAGACTACCATTTGTCCGATATTAGCAGCGTTCCGATCATTGACCATTGCATCACGTAAGTGAACGTATTCTTCAACTCGCATCGCAACTTCTATTGATATATCCGAATAAAGAGAAGACGTTCGATTTCAATTTTCGCGTACATGTCCACAATGAACTGATGGTATAGTTCACGGCATTTCAGTATGTGGTTGGTTTCGGTTGCACGATACATAATGTGGTACGCGTAATAATCAATGCAGGAAATTTTCTTTGTTGACTCTTCATTCGTGTTGGGGTTGATTTGCATGATGTTGAAATGGTAGCCATCTTCTCCACACGGAAACAGCAGTTGACATAGAAGTGCATCGTACGAACGATGTGTTTCCGAAACGCGTTGCCCAGTTGTATTCTGGCGGTGGATGACAATGTCACGTCTGCTCTTATTACAACAGCGTAGTCATCTGATAGCATCTGGTCTATAGCAGTTTTAAATAGACGAATCAAACTGTTGCTTCTGTGCAACATTGTTTGTAATTCCGAATTGATTTCGCGTCTGGTTGCAGTATCAATCGCGCATCGCTGTTCGGTTTCTCTTTCCTCCTTGACAGTAAAATATATTTGCAAAAACTTTGCCTCTTGATTCGGTAAAGGAAGCAACGAACCGATTCGGTGATATATTTGGCCTTGAACTTTAAAAGTGTGCATGTAACCGTCATTGTTGTCAATGTTTGTTGCACCGAAAGAGATCATTTGAAAGCATGAGTTGTACTTGCGAATGTTCATCAAGAAATGTTTTGAAAATGTAGTGTCACCAGAAAGATAACTTTTTAGCGGCTCAGGTGGCTCCATCACCGGAAGCAAAACTACTTTACCGTTCGACTTTTAGCTGAGTTGAGGACGGATTTTTCCGATAAGTGCAACGATCGGATGATATGGACACATCTACTTCAGGTGGTTCATCAAACTCAGAAGCCTCAATTTCAGTTTCGGGCTGATTTGAAACTCTCCCAAGCTCAGCAGAGATTCCATAACCAAAGGAATGCACGTTTCTTATTCCCGATGTGGAAGTTTGCAGTCCTGTGAGTTCAATGACGCCTTTCTCCAGCTTTGAGATGGAATGTTGCCGGCACTCTCCGCCACCAGTTGCATTGATCTCTTTTTTGTTGTCGACAAAAATTCCACTTTTTATATTTAATTCATAAGCATTTTACATTAAAAAATTTACAAGCTATTATCGAAAATCGGGCTTCGTGAAGTGTTTTTATAATTTAGCAAAAATGGATCGATTTGGTTAATATTTGAGGTCTCTTGGTGGTTTTGAACATTCTGTCCCCAATGTGGCGTGGCTCAAGCGAAAGTTAAAAAACTTTTTTTGCCTCTTCTTTGCTGTTATAAGGATATGGCTCAGTATATGCTTTTCGAGCGCGAAATCATCATCTCCAATAATTACATACGGCAATTTTCTATCGTTTCCAATAATTTTATATGGTGGTAAATATTTATGTCCTTCATCAATGATTGTTCGCAAGTCTTCACGGTTAAGCACACCCCCATCGCTGATTCTGCCATTACAGCCTATATCAACATAATGTAAATTTGTAGTTTGCATCGCACATAGCCAACAAAACAATGCTATTAAAGCCCTTATAGCTGTAGTAAAAGGCACCGTCTGATTTCGACGCTCGAAAGCAAATATGTTTCTTGTCTGAACTGCCATTCTGCAATTTCTTCCCATTGCTCAAACGTTGAAGGAAACTGTATTATGCTATTTTTGACAGCCACAGCTCTCCTCCCGTTTGTTTTGTTCTGTAATTTTCTGCAAAATTTTTGGTTTTCCAAGTTCGGTTTTAATTTTGTGGTGTAACAAAACTTCAATTATTGTCTTTCTGAAAGGAAAATTTATATAAAATTACTATTTTCATTTCATTTTAGTTTTGTAGCTTTGTTTTGTTCGGAAAAATGGAGATAGATCTTGATGACTACCTTTGCATATAGAACTCCAATGCGCCCATAATTATTGGAGATGATTTACTTCTCCGAAATATTATTATTAAGTATAGTTTGGTATGATTCAAGTAGATAACATAATGGTTTAAATATTTTGCAGCTGTGTTACGTAGCAAAACCTGCAAAAAAAAAAGATACCTCAGTGAATGTTCATGTAATCCAATAACTTCATGCTACTTACCATAGATCATACAAAAATTTCCTTCCGTTTTTTTTATTGTTTTTATTTTGTCATCAGTCAACCTTAGAAAAATACAAAAGTAAGCAAAATTGGCTAAAGAATAAGAAGGAGAGTTTGTTTACAAAATGCAAGTACCTACGAAATGTATGTACATATGAAAATATGTAAACAAATTCCCACCTGAGGTTTTACAAAAACAAAAGAACTCAATACTTACCTGTGAAAGTCCAAAAGAAAATTAAACCACCTACATAAATAAGAAAAAAAAAAAAAAATAGGAAAACGAAAAAAACTAATTCGCGAAATTAAACGAAATAAGAAACAAAAACAAAAAAAAAAAGAAAATACAAAATGTAAATTCGCGAAACACCGACGGCGACGATATCAATTATTGATTTGACAATTAGATTATGCACTGGCTTGCGCAGACTATCCATCTCTCTCTAACTCAAAGTAATGAGTTATTGCAATTCAGCAATATAATAATGCATTAAGTAGAAAGACATTTGAGAGAGAGATTCATGTAAGTTTTTTTTGTAGATTAGTGTATGTATGTGTTATTAATTAGATAATAGGTAGTGTAAGTATTAAATTGGGTATGACTATAGCTTAATAAAGAGTAAGGTAGGAGAAAGCATGTATGTATGTAGGTGTGTGAAGAAAGGGGGTGGACCAGAGTTGACCGAAATCTCACTTTTTAGAAAAAACTACATTTGTTACGTCTGCTACGTAGTTTATGTAGTTAAATTTAGTTAAATGTAGTTAAATGTAGATTATGTAGCAGACGTAATTTGAACTGTCAAACTATCTGTCAGCTGTCAGTCTTACCGTTTTTTTTTACATTTTAGAGTTTGCAAATCGGCTTTTTTCGAATTCTTGATTTTAGTTTAGTCTTCTAAAATGTTGCAAGAAATAACAAAAAGACGTGTTTAAAATAAAAAGAAAAAAATGGCTGGTCCTTGAATCTTGAACTTTATATTTGATATATTGTATTAATTATTCTATTTTTTCTATTTTATTTATATTTACTACGTCTATGTAGAAAACGTAACAAATTGTAGTAAATAGAGCGTGTAGTTTATTGAATTAACTACACGTAGTTAATGATGTAGTAAATGTAGTGTAGTTTATTCGGCCAACCCTGGGGTGGACAGTTAGTGAGAAGTACAGATGGCAACATAGAAACAGATGGTAAATTTTAAAGAATAATGAAAAAAACGTTAATCAGCTGTTTATCCATCCAAATTGAGGGGTAATTATGTATTTGATTTGACAACGGAATTCGAACTAGGTACTTACGAGGAGCAAAAGAGTTCACAGAGCAAAGAAAATTGTAGAACTTTCTTTTGCAAAAGATCAGCTGGCAGGAAAAGTTCGGTGAAGTTTTTTTGCTATAGAAGTGATTTATCAAATCAAGTCAAGTTAAGTAAAGACGAAACAAGTCTAGTGATTTAAAGTAATATTTCAAATCAAGTAAAGAAATAAACTAGTTTTTTTTTACACTAGTAAAGAAAAAAAAGGGAAATATAAAAGAAAGAATAGGAAGAAAAGGTATGTAAAAGAATATACAGAGTTACTTTTGAACAGATATTAAAAATTTGAAATTTAATAGGTTGGTAAGACAACCTCTGCCAGGGTTTTTTTTCTCGGCCTAACTAAGGTCAAGCCAAGGTCAAGGTCGACCAAAGAGGATCCATATAGGAAGATATATGAAGATGCACATATGAGGAGGAAGAAGGAGACATTTCAGGATTAGAGAAAAAGATACGAAAGTGCATTTGCAGAATAAATTTAAAAGTGAAATATACTGAAAAAAACTAAGAGTGAATTCAAAGACAAAGATAATTAAAAGTGAATTTGAATAGATATTGGAAGAAAAAGAAAGAAAGAAGTTTAAATAGTTAAAAAAGTGTAAAGTAAAGAAAAAAAAAAGAAAGAAAAGAATAGAGGAAAAATTATAGTGAATTTTGTTAGATATAAAGAGGGTGCAAATAGAAAACCCCACAAAGAAAAAAAAAGGAAATTTGTGGAAATATAATATATATATATATGCATACAGGTTTTAAAAAAATAATACAGTGTAAGTGTCTCACGAGTGCTGCCGGCAGGACAACGAGGGATATCTCCAAAGATAACTGTAAGTTTGGTTTTTTTTTCATATTTTTCATATCTATAACCTGAAGATACATATACAATATACATACATATATATATATAAAGGTACGAAGTCCGTACCATATCAGAAATAGGAAATTTCCATTTTTTTTTCTATATATATATGAATACCATCATTGAAGTTAAATTAGATTTTATGCCTCGTTGCAAATATTGAAATTTTTTCTCTTTTAACAAAAATATAAATGGTCGTAAAATCTCCAAAAGACGATTTTTTTTGAAAAGTGTTGTTTTGATAAACATCATGGATTGCTAAAGCAAGCGTAATGGTGTGTGATGGCTGAACTAGGCCGTCCAATGTGAGCGTTGAGGGTTGGTTGGGAAGTTTTGTTTCATTTGTTTTTTTTTTGATTATGACGATGTGACTGACAAGACGTAACATAACGGACTAGGTTTCAGCTGGTAGGTCATTTAGGGGCCATCTTCATAAACAAGGCCAAGAAGATGGCATTTGGACGTATCGGACCGATACAAAGAAGGGTTGGCCATGACTTCGTCACCACCATCTGACGAGCGCTTCGGAGACTCCAGCAGAGTTCCATCCGACGGTGGAAGAGGATAAGCGTGTTTTCGGTTTGAAAGGTAGTAGTTTAGTAGTAAATAGTATTAAGTAGGTAGTAGGTTAGTTTAGGGTATTTTGGTGTTGGGTTAGGTAGGATAGTTAGAGATTAAGTTTTTTTTTATTATTTTTTTTTTTTTTGGAAAAAAAAATTTCGTTTTAATAGGAATTTGATTTTTTTTTTTGAGCCGAAGTACCACTTTCTGGTATCCTTGGATGGAGCTCACGTTTCTAGGTTTGCATTTCCTTTTTGTTCCTTTTCCTTTGTCCTATCCTTATATAGTAGCTTCCCTTCCTATTCCTTTTCCATTCCTTCCTAAATCCTAGGCACGCTAATTTTGTTTAGTGAGTGGGAGGTACTATAGAAAGAGCAAGAATCCCCCCCATCCGACGAGTTAGTTCCGAGCAACCACAAGCGTGCCACTGCTCCTTTCAATAGTACCGAAGTTCATCCCCTGTGGATTCCCAGCTCCTAACAGCTGGTATGATTGTTCAGATGCCTTACGATGAATTTTTTTTGTTTAAAAAAAAGACATTTAGATGTCCCATTTGCAGGTAACACACATTTTGTTAAAGCTTTAAAAAAAATTGTTTCATAAATAAAAATGTCTTTACTCTAGTTACATCCTCAACAATGACTTTGGACGACAGTTTTCAAATTCCGTCCGAGAGATTGGAAACACCTGATGCAACACCAGTCGCATCGTGCAGCAGTTTAGTAAAAGCAGTAACGGAGTCGCAAGTGAGCCATAAGTGGACTGAATCCGAGACGAAATACATGTTAAATTCATATGCAGAAATGCAAAATTCTGTGGGACCCATGAAGCGGTTTAGGACTAAAAAACTCATGTGGGCCCACCAAGCCACACAGCTGTAGCTAAAATTTAAGGTGAAACTAAAACCGATACAAGTTGAATTCCGATACAAGTGCATCGTAAAACGGACCAAAAAAGTATCGGAAAATAATTCCACAAGCGGGGCTATTCGGGAAGACACGCCATATGACGAAGATTTGTACGACATCGTACGAAACGATGATTCGTTGTGCGTCGACACGAGTATGTCCCCAGGGCAAACTTTTCGTAAAGACCATATTTTTCCCGAACGGCCGTCATCGTCTTCGCCCAATCCCGAAAGAGCATTAGCTCTACCGAATGCTGAAGTATTTGAATTGGATGATGGGGCTCGTTCCAATTGCACGCCGACGCGCAGGGCTCGAAAAACCAAACAGCAATTGATATTCGCAAGTTTCCTAGCCCAAAAACAAGAGTATTTCGAGCTTTGCGAGGAAAGAAGGAAAAAAGAGACGAAAAGAACTCTGCGGCACTAGACAAAATATTAAAAATGCTAAACAAAAAGGAGGAACAAAAGGAGGACTAGCGTTTAAAAAAAAAAGTATATAATATATGTGTAAAAGTAAGACTGTATTTTGAATAATTGTTTGTGTTAAAAAAATATAGGTACTATCTAGGTATAATTCTACAAGACTGTAATAAATGAAATTGAAAATTGTACCTACATATTTAAAAATAACGTATTGATTAAAAAAATGTTTAAAATATGTATGAAACTATAAGGCTGTATTAAAAAAATGTGCCTATTAAGAAAATTATATTTATTGAAAAAACAAACCTAATGTTTTAAATTTCTAAATGTTTTCACAAAAAATACTGTTTCGCTTTATTTGTCCTCTATGGAGCAAAATAGTGTAATCGAAATTTGCATGTTGACTGTCTGGGTCTGGGTAAGTAAGTACGTTATGTGTTTTGTCGATTTCGATAAGCATCGTTTGTGTCTTCCCACCTTCATCGATGCAGATGTTATGCGAACCACAACACGCTAATACACACTGGGACATTCTAAGGACTGTATGGTAATCTAACCGAATGAGTTGCCTAAATCTTTGTTTTAACAATCTAAATGAGTTTTCAATCTTCACTCTCTTTTGGCAATGCTTTTTATTAAACTTTTTTTGCTTTTCGGTTAGATCACCATAGTCCCGATAAGGCGTAAGTAAAAACTCCCTTAGCGGATAGGCTGCATCCCCCAAGAGGTGGTATTTATTCTCACAAATCCTAGGTATATCTTTCGACACATGTGAAAGTGTATTAATCCGGGAGTCGTGGATTTTGCTGGGAGGTCCAACAAACATCCAAGAAATTTTTTTTTCTTATGCCTTGCAATGTTATGGAAAATAATCCGTGGCGATTCACATAAGTAGGCCGAATTTTGTGTGCTAGGTTTCGGATATCTGTATATACTAGCTGAGCCACCCGGCGTTGCTCGGGTCTGTAGTTTCAACGTTCCCGTTCTCGTTCCTGTTCTGTTCCTATGGGATTATAGGGATGAAATCTTTGCTTAGTTACTGAGGAATTATGTGGCATCCCAGTGCTGAAAGAATTTTTGAAATCAGTCTAGTAGTCTCTAAGTTTCCGTTCCCAACCCCGTATCTGTGAGAATTTTCCGTTCCCATGGAAATATGTGAATAAATTATAAGTCTATGTCACTGAGAAATAATGTTACATCCTAGAGTTGAAAGAATTTTTGAAATCGGTCAAGTAACTTTAAAATTCCCGTTCTCGTTCTTGTTTCTGTTCCCGTTTGACTATAGGGATGAAGTCTATGCTAAGTTACTGAGGAATTATGTGGCATCCCAGATCTGAAAGAATTTTAGAAATCTGTCTAGTAGCTCCTAAGTTTCCGTTCCCAACCTTGTTCCTGTGGGATCTACCGTTCCCATGGAAATATGCGAATGAAATGTAAATCTATGTCACTGAGAGATATTGTAACATCCTAGAGTTGAAAGAATTTTTGAAATCGGTCTAATAACTTTAAGGTTCTTTTGAATTTTAGATGAAACAATCAGAGGGAACATGTACTATATAACATGTACTATATTTTATCCGCATATTCCCACGGGAACAGAAAGATGGGAACTTTAAAAATACAGACCTCAACAACGCCGTGAATGTCGAGGGATAAGGGGTATATGAGTATGTTTTAAGCAGCCCAGGGTGTTGAGCGAAGATCTCCGCTGACTCATTAACTTGCTGATATTTGGACTATTCAGGCTTAGTCTGACACGATAAGTCAGCTTTTGTTTTGTTTTTTTTTTTATAGAACAGTGTTTTGTTTATAACGAAAGCTAACGCATTGCATTGATGTCGTCTCTGTTGCACGCTTCTCAGTTTTTATTTGAGTCAATGAAACGATAGTCAATGCCCATTGTCGGTTTTTTTTTACTGCTTACTTTTCCTTTTCTGATTTTAAGCATTCCGTTTACATTTTATGTCCGTGGCGTGATAAAAATGTTTTAGACGGGGTCCTTGTCCTTCGAAATTGGTCAAATATTTATATAAGGTTGCTATTCCAATCACGTTCGCGTATGATCCTTAATTCGAAAGAATTTTTGAAATCGGTCGAGAAGTTTTGAGGTTCATGTTTTCGTTCCCGTAGAAATATAGGTATGAATTATAATCTTAGTTACTGAAGGATAATGTATCATCCCAATTCTAAAAGATTTTGTGAAATCTTTCCAGTAGTATCTAGGTTTCCGATTCCAATCCTGTTCCCGGATAAAAAAATATGTTGCTGAGCCTTCTGGCGTTGCCCGGGTCCCGTGGGAATATGAGGATGAAATAATTTATGTAAATGTGGGATATTGATAATGTAACATCTTAAAGTTGAAAACATTTTTGAAATCGGTCATGCGGTTTTAAGGTTCCCGTTCTAGTTCCCGTTTCTGTATATATGGTATATATGGATGAAATATAGTCTATGTTACTGAGGGATGATGTAGCATCTTAGAGCAGAAAGAATTTTTAAAATCTGTCCAGTAGTTTCGTAGTTTGCATTCCCAATCCCGTTCCCGTGGGAATATGGGGATGAATTAAAGTTTATTATTACTCGGTGATAGTGTAGCATGCTAACGGTGAAAGAATTTTTGAAATCGGTTCAGTAGTTTTTTTTTTTTTTAGTTCTATATTTCATAACAATATCTTTTTGATTTTTATAAAAAATAGCTTCAATAAATTGATTTACATTACTAGATATTGAAAGAAATAGCTGAATACAATCTTGTGTCTTTAACAGACAGTGGCGATAGTATATATTTTACAAGTTTAAACTATGACAAGTAGAGCTATTGATGGGGAAAACAATAGAAGATTAAATGGAATATAAAAAATATATAAATACAAATATAAAACATGTTCGGAAATTTTAAGTTACATCATTGGATTCAATAAAGCATCAATTTCAGAATGATCAATGGAAAATAGCCAATATATAATTGATTTTAAAAATACTGTTTTTTCTCTCTCACACCTTATGTTTTCAGGCAATTTATTAAACAATCGTGGAGCATTGACATAATAGCATTGGGAAAAATGAGTTTTTTGATGTTAGGTATAGTTGCAAGATTTCTAGTGTTGATACGCAAGCTATAGTTTTCTTGCACTCTAGCTACGAAGAATCACAGAAAAATATTTTTAAAACTTTATAACAGTACAAATGTCTTATTGGAAGAAATTCAAGTCTTTTAAATAGTTCAAAACTTGGTGTCCTACGATTTGCTTTTAAAATTATCCTCACAGCATGCTTTTGCTTAATCAGCAAAGGTTCTATTTTATTAAAATAAGAACCTCCCCAACAAGAAATTCCATATTCCAGTTTAGATTTAAATAAAGCACAGTAAACTAGTTTCAAAACCGGCAAATTGCAGTACATACTAAGATGGTATAATTGTCTCACAACCCCGTTCAGATACTGTTTCAGATACAGATAAAAAATACAGCCCATGTCCTTTTTCAGGCTCAAGACTATCTCTGCACCAAAATTCATACAAATAGGTTCAATAGTTTGGGCGGTAGATGGTAACAAAGAAAAGCAGACAGACGGAGTTGATTTCGGATTTATAATTTTAGTACGTACTTCCGTTCCCATGGGAATATGGGGATAAATTAAAGTTAATGTTACTTTGAGATAGTGTAGCATTCTAACGGGGAAATAATTCATGAAATCAGTTCAGTATTTTCTAGGTTCCCGTTTACGTTTGCGTTCTTGTGGGAATACAGGGATAATATATATAGCCTATATGTCCATCTTCAGGCTCAAGACTATATCTCTGTACCAAAATTCATATAAATAGGTTTAAAAATAGACAGACAGAATTATGATATAAGTAAAAACTCCCATTCCCGTGGGAATATGGTGACCGTTCCCGTAGGAATATGGGGATAACTTACAGTTTCTGTTATTCAGGGATAGTGTATCATTCTAACGGTTGAAGAATTTTTGAAATCGGTGCAATAGTGTCAAAGCTCCCGTGTGCGTACTCGTTCCCGTGGTAATATAGGGATAACAAATATAGCCTATGTCCTTTCTCAATTTCTAGACTATCTCTGTACAAAATTTCATTTAAATCTGTTCATTAGTTTGGGCGGGAAAAGGTAACATAGAAAGGCGAACAGACAGAGCTACTTTTGCATTTATAATATAAGTGAAGACCGGTTCCCGTGGGAATATTCGAATGAAATGCAACTAATGTCCTTCTTCAGGTTCTAGATCATCTCTGTACAAAATTTCTTTTAAGTCGGTTTAGTAGCTTGGGCGAGAGATGGTAACATAGAAAGGCGAACAGACAGTGCTTCTTTCGCACTTATTATATTAGTAAGGACTCCGGTTCCCGTAGGAGTATGGGAATGAATTAATGTTTATGTTACTCGGAGATAATGTAGCATTCTAATGGTGGAAGAATTTTCGAAATCGGTGCAGTAACTTCAAAGTTCCCGTATACGTTCCCGCTCCCGTGGGAATTTAGGGATAAAATATATAGCCTATGTCCTTCCTCAGGCTCGAGACTATCTCTGTACAAAATTTCATTTCAATCAGTTTAGAAGTTTGAGCGGGAGATGGTAACATAGAAAGGCGAACAGTCAGAGCTACTTTTGCATTTATAATATAAGTGAAGACTGGTTCCCGTGGGAATATTCGAATGAAATGTAGCCTATGTCCTTCTCCAGGTTTAAGATCATCTCTGTATAAAATTTCGTTTTAAATCGGTTCTGTAGCTTGGGCGATAGAAGGTAACATAGAAAGAAAAACAGACAGAGCTTCTTTTGCACTTATTATATTAGTAAGGACTCCGGCTCCCAAGGGAATATGGGTATATGGGAACTTCTACGTTCCCATATACGTTCCCGTTCCCGTGGGAATTTAGGGATAAAATATATAGCCTATGTCCTTCCTCAGGCTCGATGCTGTCTCTGTACAAAATTTCATATCAATCAGTTTAGTAGTTTGGGCGGGAGACGGTAACATAGAAAGTTGGACAGACAGAGTGACTTTCACATTTATAATATTAGTAAGGATATGAACCGTCAATGCATCCCAAAACGTTGTCCAACCCTGCAAGCTAAAAAGTATTTAGTAACTTCTTGAATACGTTCGTAATACTCATTATTTACCTTTTTAAATTGTCTACTAGTTTCCTCTGTCTCCGCACTTGTATTTGGCATTTTGATTTATGCACTCGATATGCTATACAAAAACTTTAGTCTGGCTTCTGTAGGAGCTCGATAACGAGAAATTAAATAAATTGGAAACTTCTCAATGTACTTTTATTTTCAGCGAACATGTAAAAAATGCAATTATTATTTTCATGTTAGTTGAAATACTTTTTGATTATGAACCATAAAAATGCAAGCATTTCAGTTTCCGCACTAATAGCATTTCTTCCAGTATTCGTTTTTTTTTTATTGTAGTAAACCGAGCTGGCATACTTCTGCACTATCACATCGGCAGTTCGCTGGGATACACGCAAATGTTGACGAAACTATATAGAAAGAATGTTTTCGTAACTTTATTAATAAAAGTCCGGGATCCTTGGTGCAATTTTTTTTTTGATTACTATCAAGCTGATTTTCCCTGAGTGGCTTAATTTTTTTGAGACGCCCAACAATTTTTTAACGAAAACTTTCGAACGTAGTAGAACAGAGGTAGCAAGGGTAAAATATGTCGATTTCATGATACTAAAAAATTTAAAAGTAACAGTTTCTTTCTTGGTTAAACTTCAAGATAATTATCTGAATTATGTGAAAAAATATTTGTCCTACAAATTGTATGGTTTGATCCCAAGAGTCCCCTTCCTCAAACAAGTATCGATTACAAGGTCAAAACAAGTAAAAAGTGATTGCTAACAAGCTGTTTTTTTGGTTTTTACTTATTTAATATTTATGTAGTCTAACAGTCGGATTGTCCTACAAATTCCGTGGTACGTTATCCCGTTCCTACGCCCAAAAGCAGTAGTACAGATCCTTGAGGTAAAAAATAGCGCGCTGCGTTATAGCGGCCCAATTGAATATATGGATATTCATGAAATAAAAAATAAATTTATTTCTCAAGCGCGACAAGAAAAATGTTGACTTTTTGGTAGATTCCACTTAAGAATAAGTTAAAAAATTAATGATCGTCAACCAAGGCAAAATATAACGAACACAAATTGTTTCCGCTTGGGTCTCTGTTAGTGTCCGACCGAAGCTTCAGCTTCGGCCACATTCGGCTAAAAATACTACAATCGGCTAAACATTCGTATTCGTCCAAAATCGGCCGAAGTTTTGCTTGAAGCTTCAGCCGATGGTTGATGTTAAGCCGAATAATCGGCTTCGGCTTTCTTTCGTAAAGGAAAAAAGAGACCATTCAGTATTTTGAAGAAAAATAACAATTTTCAAGAGGCGTACGCACTTCAACTCCTACGAATTGAAAATACAGCATTAACAACATCGAATGAGGTATTTGAAATTATTGAAGAGTATAATGCAGATTTTATTCATTAAAAGCAAAAAATGATATTAACAAAAGACGGTATGAGTTATTTGAGAAAGGGTATAAACCAAAAAATAAAAACGAAAATATTTTAAAACAAAAAATCGTAGGATATGATCATTCCAGTTTGCCACCAACAAAACAAGAATTGTTGCAACAGATTAAAAGAATTTCATTTATCTGCAATGTATGGTGTAATACAAACATGTGGTGCCCCACGGAAAAATTGCCAGAAAATTTTGGATGGACAATAATTGATGGCAAATATGAATATTATTGGTTTGATGGTCCCCAAAGTCCATCTTTTGAAAAAATATCTTCTGACATTCAAGGTACCCTATTTATACTACATATTGTAACGCGAACTCAACATTTAATACCAATTTCCTAATCGAAAACCATCAACCGAAAACACAAGCGGCAACACTAGTTTAAGTGTAGAAATATAACAGGAGAGAAAATGTTTGACAGGAGTTGAGAGTGGAGACCATGTGGAAATTACTGGAGATTTCTAGATAAAATGTCATTCAATATAAATAGGCCGCCCGAGGCAACCAGATGGCAGTTTTGATTATAGAGTGATAAAGTTAAGACTTAAGAGTGAATTAATGTGATTATTATTGGTAGAGTTGAAATAGAATAAAGTGGATAGGTACCGAATAAAAGTGGTAGAATTGATAGAATTGTTTTTTGAGCCCTAGGGTTGACTTAGGTTTTCCCTCAACTCACCCTAAATTTTTTTTTGTGGCGATTTGAGGGCTGTCAAATGACATGTATTTTTTTTAATGACAGAGATGTGTGGGGATTTGTGGTTTAGCGTTTTTTGAGGACTGGAAAAACTGCGTCAACCCTGGAGAAAGTTCAACGAACGGACCTTGTACCTTATGTTACAAATAAAAAATGAAAAAATGTCTTGTCGGACTAGCGATACATACCTGTTTTTTTTGTAGGACATTGTTTTAATTGGGCAGAGAACACACTAACCTATAATGTAATATTTTTGTCCTACAGTTAGTAATGAAAATAACAATCTGGTGGTATTGACATTTTCTGAGCGTAAGACTGAAATAACGTACCACGGATTTTTTAGGACAATCTGACTGTTAGATTATGTAAATATTAAATAAGTAAAAACCAAAAAATCAGCTTGTTAGTAATCACTTTTTTTGACCTCGTAATCGATACATGCTTGAGGAAGGGGACTCTTGAGATCAAACCATACAATTTGTAGGACAAATATTTTTTCACATAATTCAGATAATTATCTTGAAGTTTAACCAAGAAAGAAACTGTTACTTTTAAATTTTTTAGTATCATGAAATCGACATATTTTACCCTTGCTACCTCTGTTCTACTACGTTCGAAAGTTTTCGTTAAAAAATTGTTGGGCGTCTCAACAAAATTAATCCACTCAGGGAAAATTAGCTGGATAGTAATCACAAAAAAAATTGGACCAGGGATCCTGGACTATAATGATTGTTGTGCATTAGCAAGAACGAGCAAGCTCAAACTACATTTATGGCTTTGAAAACATTTTCGGAAAAGCTAACCAAAAACATACATGGAACTATTTTCTCTGAGAAAATTGTTCGAAATTGCACCCATAGACAAATCTAACCTATAGTCTGATCTCTTGGGCCCTAATTGTTCTAATATCCTGGATGTTTCTGTGACAAGTGGGTTATCACAAATAACGTTCAGTTGTTCTCCTTCCACTTGTTCACAGTTACCTCTATTTACTATTTTTAGGTATCGAAGCCCCCAAATTTGTTGGAAAAGGCTTGTGAATAACCTCGGTGTAGGACGAGTGTTGTTTCCTCCAGAGCTTCTTATTTCGCCGAAAAAAAATTTCCAAACAATCTTGGTTGAGATGTCTCGTTTGAATCACCTCAAATTCACTCAGCTTACCCCACAAACCCTTAAGGGAAGATATGTTAAGTAACCAACCTTTTAAAAAATATAATTTGTAGTCTTTCTATTTCCTTTTCATCTATTTTTTTTATTGAGTCTAGCACTTTAACTGCTTCTTCTTATAAAAGCACCTGCTCCTCAAGGTTCTTGAATGGCTTTTTGTTGATAGATCTGGCACGCATTAAGAATAGAATATGTATGTACATCAAAAAGGTTGTTGAAAAATAATATGAGATTTGAAGTTCCACCAATACTTTCGCTACTTTTGCCCGAATTATAAAAAGTTGATAAGGCGGAACAGCCTGTATAGCTAAGGTATATACTAAGATATATATAGTAAACTTAAACAATGATTTTTTCCACTTTCAAAAATGGACAGCTTGTACGAATAAAATAATAGGCAAGAGCGTGCTTCCACGTGCTTCCCCGCCAAAATCTTCGTGGCCTATTATGGTTCCTCTTTTTGTACAAAGGCCAAGATGAGTTTTTAAAGACATTTCGTCAGCTGAAATGGAACAATATTTGAATAAATTAGGTTGCTGACCGAGTTTAAATTCTAAACTTTTAACATTGAATTCTGTTTCCTGGTCTTTTTGGCCAAGAAGAAACAAAAGACCGCAAAGTTATTACTGATAGCAGCCCGAGAGATGGTCGAAGTAGTATAAAAGTAACAGGAGATGTGAAATGAATTGATATTGCAAGAACTTTTAATTCATTGCTATACCTACTACTGCCACCCATGCCGCATATAATTTGCTCTATAATTACTGACCAGTTTTCTTAAATCAGGGCTTAAATCATTATTTCGAACTATTCTTCCCAAAGAATTGTTATGCTGCTGTTGTATAGCACTAATTCTTTTCTCTAGGAACAAGATTTGCATATCTCCATCTTTTATACTTTTTTCTAATTGACGACATTTGTTTCCATTTTAAAAAGCTTTTTTTCAGTGTTTTCCAATTTTTGACTCAGTTTTTGTTTTTTCGGAGTATTGAGTCTGTAATTTCACTCACGAATAAACTTGCTCCGTTATCAGAAATAAGTTCTGAAATGAAGCAACTAGTCCCAGAAGTTTCAATTGGAAAAGTATCGTGAAAGGTAGTTCTATTTCATCTGGATCTTGAACTCTTTGAACGACTTGATGCTCTTCAGTTTCGGACAGTCCTTGATCGCTTTCAATTTCTTGAAACCCCTGAGTGCTTTCAATTTATTTAAGTCCTTGGGTGCTTTCAATTTCTTGAAGTCCTTGAGTGCTTTCAATTTCTTGAAGTCCTTGAATTTGTTGATCTTTAAATGGTTCCTCTGCAACATGTTGAAGTTCTTCTATTACAAAAGTCACAGCGAGTTTTGAGGTTCTTGATTTTGGTAGGTTTCCTAAGTCGACCTCGGGGAACGCATTTTAGAGAACCCGAATTCGTTTGTCACAGCCAAACATGATGTCGGAAAAGTGTCGATCGCAAACTCTGCTTATTGAGTGTGTAAGGGGTTTTCCTAGTTTTTCTTGCCTCAAAAATGAATAGCAAATTTTTTATAAAATTTTAAATGAAAAAAAAAATATATGTATATGTATAACCGATGTTATTATAATTATTGTTTAAAATACATTTTAAACAAATCAAAATGAGAAATAGGTACTGTCAAACTTCCAGAGATTTCTAGAAGTTTTTTATGTTTTTTTTTTATCGACAGTACGTGTTTGTATTTCAAATCTCAAGGGAAGTTTTCAAAACAGGACATTTTTATAATTCATCCCACTTTCATAGATTTTATCCATTCAAGTTATCGAAGCTTGATTATATTTAAAACATATTCCGAAATCTTTTCAATAAAATCTTTACAATTTATAGCCCGTCAATTCGTTTTTTTTGTTGAAATGAACAACCAGCACCTTCAACAAAATGGCTGTAATTTGTAACCCGCTATTTTGGAAACATATTTAATAATCTGTTGCTTTCTTGGTAATACCATTTATGTGTATTTTATGTACATATTTGAAGGACTTATACCAATCATGATTGAAATTATGAAAAACCTATTTAATTTTCAAAAACTGTAATACCTATAAGGAAATGAATAGACATTCTTCGACTTGCGGAGAAAACATTCTTACATGGTGTGTAAATTCCCTAATGGAATTTGGTAGAAAAGAAAATGACGATGAGATGATGTCACGTTGGTTTTTATGAATCTTTCTCTATTTTTCCGTTTTCTTTTACACATAATGTTGTTTGATGATTTTAATTGCTCAGTTTATTTTTCTTTTAGGTTTAAGATAATTTTAAGTTAGATAATTGAGAGCACAACTTTATTCTATGATGGCTGCCAAAAGAATAACGAAGTAGCCACAGCGATGCAATGCGATGACGGAATGACGGCGAAAAAAAAACGAAAAGCAAGAAGATAACGTAACAAAAATACTTAATTGTTCAGGTACCATTACTTACTAGAAATAAGGGCCTGTTATAAGTTATTGTAAATATTTTCAAATTATTTCTGATTTGAAGACATGGTAATTATCAACTTGTGTTTATTTAACACAAGTTTTATTCATAAAGAAAATTCTTTGGATCTATAGTGGTTTTCTTTAAATCTAATGATATATCCATCTGTTCACCCTATTCACTCTTTCATTCAAATGAAAAACTCTCTTTTTTTTTAATTTGATTGCGATAACTTTTTATACCAATAAATAATGCAATTTGATCTCTCTAAACACAAAAAATAAATCAAAACTTAAAGTGTTGGCCCTTTGTTAATAATTGTGCTATAGAGAAGAATGAAGGCTTTCTGACCTAAACGCAACATGGACAAGAACTTGGTATTTAAAGCTTTTGATTAAGAAAAGTTTTTCAAAAATTATCTACATGTTTCCATGTCCGCTTTCAATTAGTTCCATTTGCCATTCAACGTAGTAACACGCGCCGCGCTGAGTGCCCGAAGAACTCGCCCCTGTATCACCTCCTCCTCCTTTATGTGGGCATAACCTTAATTAAAACCATAAAAAAAAAAATAATAAACCAACCAAAATAACCAACATACCTACAATAGAATTATAATTTCTCCAGCCGCGCCGCGAAAAAAGAAAATAAAAATCGTGTGCAATAATATTTCAGTGCTGTGAAAGTGCAAAAAAAAAAAAGCCCATTAACAACTCAATAACCCAAACACAAAGTGCGTTCCTCTCCATCGTCTCCTCCCCCACATCACTCTTGCAGTCTCAGTGACTGGACTGCACACATTTCTTCGATTTGATAATCTCTTATCTTATTTCTTATCTAGGCAGTGTGTGCAGTCAATGAGGCTGTGGGGTTGTTAGGCGGATAGTCAATCAACGGTGTTGATCACGTTGGTGAACTAAAGTCAAGTTGCTAGCTGGGCATAACACCGCTAGTAATTTGATTTTGTTTTCTAATAGGATATACACTTGTTGATTAGACTTAGTTAGCGTCTACGTTTGATATTTTGTTTTGTGTATTTTTGTGAATTGTAATGTCGGGTAGATTTCGGGTCGATTTTAGCAACATTAGGGGGCCAAGATCGAATTTCTTTGCTGTGTACGCTCACACTGCAAAATGCAGGCCAGCTGTTTTGGCACTAAGTGAAACACAGGTGGGTGTTGATTCTGATCCCTCAGAGTTCAACCTGCCTGGTTATAGCTTAGTGCCTTTATTCTTTTCTTCCCATGGCCTCGCCGTTTATATTAGGAATGATATTGCTTACCAGCTTCTACCACAATACGGCCTCTGTTCTAATACGAACTTTAATTTCATGTGGTTAAAATTCACCGTCCGTAAGCATATCATTCACTATTGTTTTATTTATAGAAGTGCCAATTTAGAAAGCAATTCAACCTCTAACGAGTTTGATGCTCTATCTGAATCCATAATAAGAATTGTTTCCCTTTATCCTCACACTGAAATCGCAATTGCGGGCGATTTCAATGTACACAATTCAGGTTGGCTTCGACATTCTGGCCAGACAACACCCGAAGGAAAATGTGTTGAGATCTTCGCTGAGTTTAACGAATTAACTCAACTTGTTGATGAGCCCACTCGGGTTCCAGATATTGAAGGCCATGCGGCCAACACTCTTGACTTATTTCTCACTTCTCATCCCGAAAAATACAGGGTTGTAGTATCATCTCCTTTATAGGCAAATCGGACCATTGTGTCATATCGGTAGATTTTTCGTCTTCCGTCACGTTGAAAAAAGATAAAGTCCCCAAAAGAACTGTTTGGCAATACGAGAAAGCCAATTGGGACGGCCTGAATAATTTCTTTCGAAATTTTAATTGGTCATTGTGCTTTCTCGACGGAAACGTTGATGCATTAGCTGATATGATATCTAACGTAATTCTCAACGGCATGAGAAATTTTGTTCCTCACAGAATAAAAAGTATCATCCCCAAAGAAAATTCGTGGAACGATTTAAGCTGCAAAGAGGCGATTAGGGATCGAGAAAGTAGTTTTCGAAAATTTAAAGATAACCCTACTGTAGAAAACCGAAATTTGTTCAAACGGGCCAGAAATTTCAGTAATGCTCAAATACAAAGGGCTAAGTTTTTACATGACCAAAAAGTAAGGCAAAAAATACTATTGTGTCCAAAAGGAAGTAAAAACTTTTGGTCTTTTGTCAAGAACATTAAGAACTCGACCACATCATCGGTCCCAACGCTCGTCTTCAATGACTCTCCGTATGTCAGCTCCATCGACAAAGCCAATTTGCTGGCAGCGCAATTTGCTGCCAACTCGACACTTCCTTATAGCATATTGGCTCCACCTGAGCTCGAGTCTGCAAATTCTTTGATGAAGCAGTTATTTTTTCGAACTCGCTCGGTTGCGAGCTCCCTTCTTTCCAAGGTCATGGAAACGTTGATAAACCGTCAACTTATGAAATATCTTGAAGAACGAAAGCTTCTTAATGACCGTCAGTACGGCTTTCGTAGCAAACGGTCCACTGGTGATTTGATGGCTTATCTCACCGAAAAGTGGAACCAATCTTTACATTGTTTTGGAGAAAGTAAGATTATTGCGCTTGATTTTTCTAAAGCATTTGATAGAGTTTGGCATCAGGCTCTTTTATCGAAAATGCGTGCTTTTGGTATCGATATTGTGGTCTCTTCTTCGTTGGATTAGAAATTACCTTTCTGACCGTTCATTACAAGTTGTGTTGGATGGCTTCAAGTCTGATACCCACTTCATAAATGCTGGTGTGCCCCAGGGCTCCGTTTTGTCTCCGACTCTCTTCCTCATTTTCATTAATGATCTCTTATCTGAAACTTCTAATCCGATTAACTGTTTTCCTGACGACTCGACCCTCAGCTTTTCATATTCGTTTCCAAATTCACGTCCCTGCTCTTCGGATGTGGAACTGGAACGGTTGCGTATGATAAGCTCATTGAATTCTGACCTTGACAGCATTGTTGCATGGGGTCTTATGAACCGAGTAGAATTCAATGCTTCGAAAACTAAATGCTGTCTCTTGTCGTTGAAGCTTAACATTCCCCCATTGCCACTATCCATGAATGGTACCTGCATCGAAGAAACCGAAAAGCTGTCAGTACTTGGTATGTGTGTAAACGATGATCTTCGTTGGAATGACCACATATTTGAAGTCGCCAAAAACGCTGCTAAATGCTTAGGTTTTTTGAGACGATGCAGGAAGTTCTTCACCCCTTCTGATCTGGCTACAATTTATAAGGCCTTCATCCGCCCAAAACTGGAGTATAACTGCCATATCTGGTCAGGTGCTTCTCAAACATCTTTGCGCCTACTTGATAGGGTACAAAATAGAGCGTTCAAATTGATAGGTGATAGTTCAATTGTAGAATCGATTGATTCTCTTGAACATCGTCGAAATGTTACCTGTCTCAGTCTCTTTTATCGCTTTTTTTACAAATAGTGCTCTAGTGAAATAGCCAGCTGCATTCCTCCCCTGAAACATTTTAACCGCAACACCCACCTCGCCAGGAATGCTCATCAGTTCTACCTTGAGCCCAACTTCGGTCGTACAGTCAAGTATAGAGATTCATATTTTAGTCGCACCACCCGAATGTGGAATGCTCTACCTGGCTCTGTATTTCCCCTGCATTACGATTCACAAAGGTTCAAAAGCAACGTGCATCGATGTCTCCTTTCAAATCCTCTCCTATTTTCCTAAATGCTCGCACTGTGTTTATAACATTATAAGGGTAGTCATAACCCCTTGATGTGCGCGCTTATTATAAAAAAACAAAAAAAAAGTTCAAAAAAGTAAAAACTTAAAGTGCTGGCATTTTATTAATAATTGAAATGAATGCAGTCTTTCTGAGCTAAGCATTATATCTACAAGAAAGCTTCATTTCAATATTTTGACTGTAAAAAGTTTTTGCAATTTAATGTCCGCTTTTAATTATTTTGCTTTTGATTTTTTTTTAAATTCAAATAATTAAGTGCTTAAATTTTCAACACAGCTTCAAGACATCATCAAACAAATGCAAAACGAATTCAAATTTATCTGTCACTGTTTTGCTTTAGTACATATTTTTCAAGCAGTCATACAGTAAGGAACGCTTACTTAAAAAAAATAAATAGAAGGGAGGAGAGTACTCACAGAAATCTTTAACAGAAAAGAAGATATTTTAATATTTTTATGATTAAATTTTTATTTCCTTACCGAGTATATTATAATCACAAGAATTGAGAAATAAATTTTATTTACAGAGCAAAAAAAAAATTTTAAATCCAAAAATTCTGCCAGAAGCTTAAATAAAAAAAAAAAAAACGAAAACCGGTTCCCAGACGAAAATAAAGTTGTAGTGGTACGATATTGTGTAAACCCAGTGTTGAAATCCGAAAATAAAGTGGGGCTAGTGAAATTTTGTGAATGAGTGCGTGGACCAGCTTGTTGGGAGGTATCAATGTGTTAAATTGGTTTTCCCTCTAGTTCTTTATTCCTCTAAGCCCTCAACTTCAATTTGTTTACATTGTTGCTTTTGTAACACAAGATCTATCTGTGGCTACAGCAAGGTAACGTTCACCGTTCATCAAAAAATTTTACTACAGTATTTCTCTCGAATAGTTTTTTTTTTTTAATTTTTGTCATGATAAAAGTTATTTATTTTGTATTTGTAAATATACAGACATTTAAATGCATATATTTTTAATACAATAAATTGCAACTCAATATATTTATTAATGTTTGTTTTTTTAGACATCAGCCCAAGCTCTTTGGCAAGGCTCTAGCGTTTTGACCAGGCTCTAGCGTTTTGACCAGGCTCTAGCGTCATTGGAATCCGTAAAATATACATATTTGTTAATTTATTATAAAAATAAAAACAAATTTTAAAACCTACCACTGCACTATGAATCATGTTGTATGTGAAATGTATCGTGCACGGGGGGGGGGGGGGGGGGGGGGTCTAAGCTTTTGTGACGTTATATTTATAGGGGGGTCACGGAAAGTGTGACACAGCGTGACAGTGGGGGAGGGGGGGTCCAAAAAAAATAATTTTAGTGTGACGTATTTAACGGACGGCCCCATATATTGTTAAACTATTTTCCACTATTCTTCTGCAAAAAGAACAGAGGGTTGGATTCCTGTTTTTATCGCTTTATTGTTTTTCTGCTAGCCGAGCAAGACATTCTAAACACAATTTAAATTGCAACAGTTATGAGCTTAACGGAAAATTTCCATTCATCAGAGAAAACTTGCGTTCATTAATTTATTCATAAACGGATAGAATTGAAAAATCGCCAATTGCGAATTGCGAATTTCTAGTTTGTAATTTGTGCAATCCCTTTTATTTGTAAATTGCAACGCTTTAATTATAAATTGTTTAAAAAAATAGCCATTTACTATAAGTGTCATCGCAAATTACAAAATTTTTTAATTTGTGATTTGCAATCAAGTATCGTAATTTAGGAATTTTGTCTTTTTAATAGTTTACAAGCTTTTAATCGCAATCTACTACTTCCGGAGGGTGCCGTGACATTGTGCCAAGCGACATTATGCCAAATGTAGAAATTTGGCACAATGACGCTTTTGAAAAGTGACATTGTGCCAAACGTTGGGGTTTGGTATAATGACGCTTTGTAGAAGTGCCATAGGGCCAAATTAGCTAGTGATATTGGGCCAAATGTAGAAATTTGCACCATCACTGTCATCTGTGTTTACAGTCCTTTGCGGCATGACTAAAGGGATTATTGACTTAATGACATCTAAGAAACTCCCATGCTTATCATTCATAGTGTGATGTTCTGGTATATTCAAATGTTTTGTTTTTGAGCATAAGATAAAATAATAGTAAGAAATTCGCCTGTGTGTGTAAGAGATGTGTTTTTAATTCTAAGATATAAGTGATGAACTTAAAAAAAATCTGCAGCCGCCGCGTTAAGTACAGAAAAGGAAGCTAAAAGCGAAGCGGAAAAAAATTTGGCAAGGGGAGTATGGGTTTGTGTTCTGAAAATTAAAAATTCGCGCGAAAAATGATATTTCCAGCTTAATTAGATATCAAAGAGTTGAGCTTCGAACCTTATTTTGGAACTCAAATATTATTTTTCTTATTTTAGACATATTTTTTAGCGTTAATTTTTGTTTTCAGTAAAAAAAAACTTATTAGATCAATAAACTTCAATAAATTAGATGTTATTAATAATACTTAACTAATACTAATAAATTTATTAATCGCTATCCGATGTCCCATCTATATCGTCCAAGTCTATATTAACTGGTAGTACCAGGTCTTCCGTATTATTTCTGTGTATGTACTGTTCAATATCTGGGTCGATTTTAGGCAAATGCGAGCTTGTGGAACGTATATTTGAAATAAGTGGATCCGAAGTAACTAGCAAATGATTCATTAAATCAGTCATTGAACCGATTCTAGAACACTTTCGACTATGATCTAGCCTGGCCTTTCGTATTTCCTTATGCCTAGCTTCCAAAGCTTCTTCCGAGAGAACACCAATAGGCAAATCGAAAAATGATATAATATCTTTCGCATGAACGAGAAGTTTATGGACACTACTAGGCATATAGCACGAGCTATATTGGGAAAGATACATGGACTTAGTATCTTCTAATAGTTTCTCAAATCTTTCAATATTGATTTCGAGGCCAGTTGCAATTGTCCTCAATATGATTCCAAAATTGGCAATGAGTTCCTTGTCTATCCCTGTTATCTCCGAGCTCAATTCAGGATTTGCAAAAAAAACGTTGAGCCGTATTTCCGTCATTGCTTGTACCATATCCAGGTTTTTTGATATCGACAAGTAGACCTAAAATTTTCTTGTATAATTTTTTTTCTTTCTCCGAATGCTGTTTTATTCTCTTCGCCTTGGAAATAGCGATCAATCAGTTTTTAATACGTAACCCTCCGAAACATATTTGAATTTATAAAAATAAAATATTAACTGTTTTGGAGGTTCAAAATCTTCCAGCCCAGCCACAAACTCTCTTATAAGTAAAAGTGAAGAAGCGGTACTCATATCAAGTTTATTTCTTTTTTTTTTTTGTTTTTACGTTGTTAAAATCAGAAAACCGTCTTTCGGCTGCTGCACTGCTATGCGGAAGACAAGCCAGTGTGAGCATATATTCAGGCAAATCCTTAAAACATATTTTCTTCCAAAATGTTTTGGACCGCAAACGCGACCAAAATTCAACAACATCTTCATTGGCATTTATTTTTATATTCTTACTCGACATCAGCGTTCTTAGCTCCGAATTAAGGGACTCTATATTTGTTTTATTTTTATCAAAATAAGGGAAACTGTTAACAAGTGGAAGGATTGTCGAATATTTTTCACTTTGTACTTCTTTTGGATCCAAAAGTTCTAATAAATCCAACTTTTTGTCTGTCAAATCAAACCGAAGCTAAAATATAAAATAAAATAAAATATCCAATATACGAAAGTTTAATTTGTGGATCGTTTAGGTTTCTTAAAAAATTTTTGTGCTTTTAAAATCGATTCAGATTTTTTTTTTTTAAACAATTAAATGGAAATAATTAATAAGCGCCAACCACTGCTCTAATATGCGATCAACAGCTATCTGTAATTCCAACCATCTTGTGTTACTGAGACGTAAGATTTTATGTACTTGAAGGCCAAAAGCTTCTTGAAAATCAGAAAACTCCATCTGTCTCTTAGAGCTGTGAGCGAAGTAAAAGTAAATGTTTTGTATGAATGATTCAATCTGATATTCTACTTTGTTTTATTGCGGATGATGCACATAAGTGGAGTGAGTGACATGCACAACCTAAATAAAATATATGTTATTTACTACTTGCGGTCTGGTTTTAACCCCTGTGAGTTCTCCGCTCATCACAGCAGCATTATCTGTGGGTAGGCCGATTAGATTCTCGAAAGGAATCTGGTTTACCTTAAGAAAATTTATAATTTCATTAAAAATACTTTCAGCATTAGACCGCTTCAGTCTTATGTAAGTTAAAAGTTTGTCAACTATTTAAGACTTACTTTCTTCATAGTATCAAACTAATATTACCAAACAAGTTTGTGTAGAGACATCAGTTGTCTCATCACAAATAATTGAAAATTTTGTTTTTCGTAAAATTACACATAATTCTTCCAAAACAAATGGTGCGACGATTTGTTTTATTAATGATTGCGCCTTGGATCGTCCACACTTTAACAATCGCACGTGGGGCTCATCACAAATGGATTTTAGCAATACTAGCAGCGTGTCCTTTGTAGATAGAGGCAAAGAGTTTTGAGCTATGTAAAATAAACATTTGAGTTCAGCTATATTTTTTTTCACTGTTCACTTGTTTCAGCGTGCTTTGTTAGGACATTGCGTATGTCTACTGTCGCTCCTTCTGCTTTCGCTCTTGTTTTATGAAGAGGTGACAGCAAATGTCGGTTAAAATGCGAGACATTATTCGACAAGGTTTTTTTGCATATAGCTTACAAAACGCATTCCCCAATTCTTCTTTCAGCCATGGACGGCCAATTTCCCAGGTTGACTTATATTTTTGTAAATATTTGGGTACCTTTACCTTTAATTCAGGAGCAGGTGCAGTTATACTAATATTCTGTGATGAAGTTGATGGTATCGGTTGTGGCAATGAGGCAAATGAAGATAATGGTGGTGATGGTTGCGGTAGTCTCATTTCTTTAAGTAAAAAGTAGTTAAGCATTTATTTATGTAACCACTGAATCTGTTTTTGAGTCCTACTTACGTTTTCTTTTGTTTTTTTATAAGATATTTTTCCATTTTCGTGAGTCTTGAAAAATAAACCACTTTCACTTGATCGCTGCTACTAACGAATGCATTTTTGTCCGAAGTGCGATGGATATATAAATACGAGTACATTTCGATACAAGTTAATATGTCTGTTCCTTTTATACGTAATAATAAAGAGCATTGTGTATGGTATAGCAATCTCTTGAACAGTAGCAGCACCAGATAGCCTTCTTTACTTCTACCGCCTACAAACAATTTTAATGGCAAATGTTGGTTTTCAGGCAGAAACATAGATGGCTTCAGAGCGCCGCGCCGCCTCTGCTCATGATACTACAATTAATTCCATTTACAATCGACGGAAGTGCTTGGAAATTTATAGTAGGTTCTTGCGATGAGTGCATTCAGACTAACCAAATGACGTTTTTGGCAAAAATGAATCAATTCAAAATATTATATGAGACTTTGATCAATGATTAAAACGAAGTAGAAATGAGTTGATACGTAGCAGATGTATTCCAAAAAATAAATGAAGTAGATCTACTACATATGTAGTAGATTGGCAGCCCTGCTCGCGAACCAACCCCTACACGATGAAAATACGGCGAGCACGAGCATGTAAGGGCGAGCACGAGCATGTTCGGCGAGCATGTTCGGCGAGCATGTTCGTCGTTTAGGGCTAGCTTTAACTATACCTATACCACTGGTCTACAATTTGAAAAAGGGGTTGATATTCGATTTTTGCTTTTACTACAAATTGGTTTTAAATTGCGATATTTTTTTGTCACAATATTTTTTTTGCTGGAAAATATTAACTGATACTTAAAATTCTGAAACACGATTTTCGAGTGTCAATATCATCATTTCGCTCTTTTTTTCAAATTGCAAGCAAAAAGTCGCAATTTGCTAATATCTGATCCAAGGTCTAAAACTGGATTCATTTGTCGTGATTTATAGCTGATTTTTCTTGATTTGATCTAGGAATTCTCTGTGTGTACCTTAATCAAATCCTTACTTCTTAATCTGTTGCACAAACGGTTGTTTCAATTTAGAAAAAAAATGGAACTTTTAATTCCATTTTTTTTCTAAATTGAAACGCTTAAAGCTTATACATATATAACTATAATTTTTTCGAAGGATTTCGAAAAGGCAGCAAATTACTTTATATTCCGGATTTCTGACAAGTTTATAAATGAAAAAAATTTCCCAGAGGAAAATTTTTTCCGCTTCGCTCTTATCTTCATTATTCTATCGTGAGTAAAAAGCCAAACGAACATAATTTGCCTCCGGATAGCAACGGGCTTGTTGTTGGTGAACATAAAAAATGTGCGCACAAATTTTGTTGCGATTTCCTTAGTATCTTACGAATATTTACAATCATGAGGCACTTTTCTTGACAACAGTTTCTTAAAATTTGCTATCGTACGGTTATCCAGAAACGAACAAATTTTTTTTTCTATCAATGCAAAATTCACGCGATAATGAAAATGATTTTGTTAAAATTTGGTATTTTGAATACTTGGAACCATATTTACATTTATAACTTATTTATGAAAACCGGAATATAAAGCCATTTGATGCCTTTTGGAAATCATTCGCAAAAATTATAATTAAGGTCTTTTACTTCATTTTTTTCTAAATTGTAACTACCGCTTGTGCAACTGATTAAGAAGTATCTAATGATTTGATGTGGGTATGAATGAATGAATGAATGATCAATGGAAATTTTTCGTCAATCTCATAACTGTTGCTTTTTTTGTAAGATTGCACATTGTGTTTTATGTTTCAAGGTCAACTATTAACCAAAAAATATGGCCTCATGACACTTTAGAGAAGCGACATTATTGCATTTCACTGTATGGCCTAAAGTCGCAAAAAAATATGGCTTTACGACGCTTTGACAAAGCGTCATTAGACCATATGTTCGAATATGGCCTTAAGTCACAATTGAAAGCGTCATAGCGCCATATGTTCGAATATGGCCTTATGTCGTATAGCCTTATGTCAGGGTACCGCCAAAAATTAGTAAAAAAAATATAAATAAGTGAAGGAAATTAAGAAAACCTAGAAAGAGAAAAAAAAAAAAATTAAGATAAAAAAGTGTTCAAAACTAGGACACCGTTCCGGGAAAAAAGAACAATAAAATTAGAAAAAGGAGAAATCAGACTTATCCTCCAACACATCATCATCAGCATATACATCATCATCAATTCATCATACACATCATCATCATCATCCTATAAAAAAAGTGTCCCATTGAGTATTTCCCTTCCCCGGTGTTCTCATCCCACATTATCTTTACCCTATGCAACACCCAACTCCGGTCTATCTACGTGTTCGTTTTTTCTGTGGCAATAAGACAGAGTAGCTTAAGTCGAAAAAAGTGATTTCCAGAAAAATTGATTTTTATCTAAAATTTCTATTAATTATAATTTACAACTCTTTTTTTTTTTGTGCGAAATTGTATTATGAGGAGGTTATTTAATATTTTTACCTATTTCGTGGAAATCTGATGGTAGGAAAGTAGAAAAAAATGCATTTTTATACTTAAGATGTTATGTAAAAACCAAACTGAAAAAAATGAATATCTTGAGTAACATAAGTTGTTCTTTCAAATTTTTAACAAATAAAAAAAAGCTCCTTAAGTAGACTTTAGATTTTATGTCTAATCTGAAATCTCAAAATAAGTAGACATAAGGCAAAACTTATTTTCCATTTATTTTAAATATTATTTTAAGTTAAAAAACTCATTTCTTATAATAACAAAAATACAATTAAAGAAAAAAAAGGTACAAAATTCATTAGATTTACGAAATTTAAGAAATAAAGGAACTAAAACCAATTGAATGAGAGTTTAAAATGATACTTTATAAACTTAGATATGAGCTGAACCTTCTTCTTCGTCAGCTTCGGTTAAGTCTGGATGAAATTCTCCAATTTTATTATTAGCATTTAGGTTGTTGTAAAAAAAATGGTAAATACTGTCAATTAGTGGAAGCATGTCCAGTAAATCCTGCTTTTTCTTTTCGTTGATTTCGAGAGGCGTAAGATAACATTTATTTAAGTCATTCAATTTTTTGGAATTAAACCCACGGTGTCTAATGTTCAGTGTCCTGAATTCCTCTGTATCGTTGAGCGAAGTTTCAAACAGTTCCAAACTCCTTCGTGAACCTCATCCACTTAATGTTTTGCCAACAGAACTTCTGACCATCATTGTCCACTTTACAAATGCAAAGAAAGAATTTCTTATGAAAACCAACAGCTTATTTTTAAACAATATTGGGAACTTGGTTCTTATGAGCTGAGACAAGCGTTTGCATCTGGCTTCATTGTGGTTGAAGAAACTAAATCTGAAAGAGAAGACAAGAGTCTTACTAATCCGAGAAAAAGGAAACACTGCAATAAATACTTTTTGGAAGTTAGTGGTGAAACATGATTTTTTCTTTATAAACTGCTGAGAAATTGAAAATCTGGTCTCGATTCATTTCTTGAACGTGAAATTTGTGTTTAACACCCACAGTTCTCACGAATTGGTACCAATCACGAGGATGGTGTATTTTAACTGTTGTGCGCTTTTTCTTTTTTTCAATTAAGGCATGGTCAACGTCGCATTCCATGTGAGTGTGTCCAGGAAGGAGAAATTTATGATCAATGATCTCCAAACTAGTGTCAAGTTGCAGAAAAGTTTCAAACATTGAAGCAATGAAAGAATTTTTATTCTGTCCTGGACAACAGTCACTATAGAGGATAACGTGTTTAGTGTCTGATGGAAGGCCTTGAAGGTGTTTGAAAACACATGAAGAAATTTCATTTCCACCACGATTTGCTTCTGCTTCATGCCACATGTAACATACTGGCTGCCCGGTTGTACAGTCATGAACAGTTAAATTATAGGTCCATAATGGACGTTTATAGAATGAAACAGAGGACCTTAAAAAATGTGTTGGGAGGCATTGTTGCAGGTCGAATGTTAGAACTTTTAAAGATTTGTTCTTCTCAGCGTTTGTTTTATCAAATTCTTTCGACTTATAAGCAGTCTCTGCTTCTAGGTGGTGATTTTTTTGTTCTTTAATGAGATTCGCACGGTCTTCATCAGAAGCGACGTCAATTTTCATTTTAAGAACTTCACACTTGTGGCAAGTGTCTAACTTAGGCTTTTTAAATTTAATAAGTTAAGGGTGTTGAAAATTGCTGAGAACTTTGAAAGTGAAACTGGATCATGTTTTTCCGAATAGAGCCGAAATAAATCAGCGATTGATAAATCCGTTGACAAATATCTTTTAGAAGTGTCTCGTCTAGTGTAGTGGGACTCATAAGATGGGAAACTGTTTATAAATGTAATTATTTCATTTTGTTTTTCAGGAGAAAGTTTTTTAGGACCAGGATGTCTTCCACGCATATCACCATTTGTAAATGCTCCATGGCCTTCCAACTTTTTTTTGACAACTTTTTTTATAAATTGCTCTGATTCACAAAGGGTGTATCTGAAACATTTTTGACACACTGAAATCCTTTCACCACTAACTTCCAAAAAGTATTTATTGCAGTGCTTCCTTTTTCTCGGATTAGTAAGACTCTTGTCTTTTCTTTCAGATTTAGTTTCTTCAACCACAATGAAGCCAGATGCAAACGCTTGTCTCAGCTCATAAGAACCAAGTTCCCAATATTGTTTAAAAATAAGCTGTTGGTTTTCATAAGAAATTCTTTCTTTGCATTTGTTGCGACAGTTATCTAATTTGCGTAGAGTTCGTTCCTGTAAGGTTTTTCCAGCTGTATACATGTAGCTTTTGCCAGAGTTTCTTTTTTCTTTCCCCATCTTTTTTGATTGTTTTGCGTTAGCCATTTCGTTATTTTGGTCATTCTCCCATATAGTTTCGCAATCTCCAAACAATAAGTTTTGCTTCAGCTGACGACCATCGTTTTCTGTTTCAAAAGGAGTATCGGATTTACTACTTACGTTGTCAGAAGCAACAGGAACAAAACTAGGATCACAAGTAGAATCATCGTCATCGAAATCCGCTGATTTGTCTTCTTCCCTTTCAAAATCTTCATTTTCTTGTTCTGGTATGTTCCGAGAGTCTTGGTCCTCTGAAATTTCTGGCGCTTCATTTGCATCTTAAAAGTTGATATAATGAAGGTTATTGGCTGTTCCTAATCTAAAATAAACTTGCTGAAAAGAACTTACCAGTTAAGAAACTTGTATTCTCTTCGTATTCTGTGGTATTTCTATAACTTAACTGGTTCTGTTTTTTTAAGGCCAAATATAACATTTTTCTCGCGCGTTCCATTTTATTATATGAAAATATGAAAAAACTTTATGTATTTGTATAAACTATAAAGCTCACAATTTTTAACAGTATTTTTAATACAAAATGTGTACACAGAACTTATTTTTTTGACATCAAACACGTCTGATCACTTCAACACTTTTGAACACTAAACGCAACGTTTCTGCTTAAGTCAACTAAACCAACTGAAATGCAGAAAACAAAACTATCTTATTTTGACATAAGTAACGGTTATTTGAAAAGTTAAATTCAATAGAAAATCTTATGTTGAAATAAGTGCTTCTGTTAAAATTTATTTTTTCAAATTTGTGCTTTTTTAATTTTTACAAAAGAACTTACGTGGAGTTAAGTGTTAGTAGAGTATAAATAAAATTTAGCAAAGAAACTTAAGTCCACATAAGTTTTAAAAAAAAACAAAAATGGAACCGGATAAAAAAAAATTTACAGCAATTAATATGACATAAGAGTTTTTGTTAAATCATAAAATTCGAGTTTGGAGGACATAAAGGTAATTTAATAACATAAGCTTTTCTGTCAAATGCATTGTATAACCGTTCAAACATAAGTGGTTACGAATTGTGCGATGTTTTTGTAACGGAAAAATCTTTCTAAATGGGGGTAAAACAGAAATATGGATTTCAAAGTGATTATGAATATCCATTGAAAAACTGAGAAATCGCTTATGTCGACTTAAGCTACTCTGTCTTATTGCCACAGATTTGTGTGTGTGTGAAATTGTTTCGTTGGGTGTAGGTATTAAAATTAAGAAAAAAACATAACAATGTAGTGATGAAAATTAATTCGGGCAATAGTGCAACCACATTAGCTTTTACTTACATAAATTTGTTCAAGGTGCGTAGTTTCACAATTCAATAAAAATAAAGAGAAAAAAAGGAAGGAAAAATGTACAATGTTTATCCCTATAAAAAAGAAAAACAAAAGCCTAATATTAATCCAGAAAAAAGGGGGGAAAAATCATATACTTGGATTTTTTAATTAGAAACGCTAAACCTACAATGTGGTGCACAGGGTTAGAACCTCAATAGTAGAGTTTCGGAGCAGATTTGTAAAAAAAGTGGAGTAAATCGAAAGTTCCCGGAGTAGATTTGAAAACGAAAGAAAAACACAGGTTTTCAATAACTGTATTTAACAAAAGATTTATTTGAACTAAAGTATGTAAATATTTGTTTACAAAGCTTGTCAAATTGGAAATGGAGTTTACTATTCTGAATATATATGTAGTAATTAAAAGAGCTTGAGTCAATTTTTATCATTTTTCAGTATGTATGACCAAATGAAGTTTGTGAACTAGTTTCTTAAGACGTTTTTGGTGATTGCCTTAAAACTGTTGATACTAGACTTTCGATTTTTTTTCAGGACACATGCTTGTAATACCCTTAAATTACATTTTTTTCTTTGTTAAAAATTAGCCACACAACTAATAAATAAAGATTTTTTGAACTTAACTTTAGGCTTCTGTCGAAACAAGTTATCAAATAATCCGATTTACTTACGCTCAAATCATGACTTGAACCGTTTTAAAAAGTATATTTTCTTATTGTTTTGTTCAATTTGTGATCGAGATAGACGTAAGCTGTTGTGCAATGCTTTCTTGGCTATTTAAACATAAGTTACTTTGATTTTTTTTAATTTACCGCGGCTATTTTTGGTCGTATAGTAATAGAACGCAGACTTTTCATTTAGGTAAACAAAATGGAAAATATGTGATATTGAAAACACGATTTTCACTTATTTCGACTTAACCCTCCTTTACAAGCTGGGGTCCATTTGGACCCCAGAGCATGTTTGAACACTCATAACTTTTTTGTTTTTCATTTTTTTTAAATGGGATTTTTGCTCAGTGAACAAAATTCAATTTTTAATCATTTCTTAAGTTAAAACGATTATCAGTTGCTTACAGATTTTTCTGCGATTTTTTTGTGAAAAGAACCCGTCCACCCGAACTGGGGTCCATTTGGACCCCACTACTGAAATTCTATGAAAAATCATATTTTTTCTAATAAATAATTACTTTATTTCAAAAGCAGCATAGTTTATGTTTAGAAGGATTTAGTTTCAAGTTATTGGCAGTTCCGGCAGACATTTAACACATAAGGTTCTGGTGTGGCAAGGGCAACAACATCTGCCACATCCATCGCAGGTGGTTCTGGTTTTCTTGTCGTCTGCTCTTGGGCAAAGGTGACATCTACTTCTTTTACAACACAAAAGATCCTTTCGGGGACTGTTGGTAATTTTTCGTGAACTCTCCCCAAAATACAGAGAGCATCCAATGCCAGATTGTGTTGCAGGTTGTGAACGGTTATTCAATTCTGACTCAACCAGTTCCTCCGCTAGTTCGATGAGTTTATCACTTCTGAACAAATTTTTGTTTCTTCTAGGCGGATTAAAGTGTCGGAAAATGATGACAGTTGCTAGGGCTGCTACGTCCAGTAAGTTGTAGAATAGAACCATCGGCCAGCGATTTGTTTGAGGTGTACATGAATATATTGAGACCATTTGGTCGAATACATCGACTCCACCTTTGGTGCGGTTATAATCCAGTATCATGGCAGGTTTACTTTGATGACCGGAAGTGGCTTTCTCGCAGTTATGTTGTGTTGATAGCAATACCACCTGTTTGTTTGGCCTCGGAACATAACTCACCAACGCCATTTTTCCAGAAAATCCAAAGATGGATGAGTGGACTGAACGATACTGCTTTTTGTTATTGACCTTTACATGCTCATTCTGGTCATCAAGAACCTCCTTCGCTACAAGAGGTTGAGGCAAATCTCTTTCGTTTTTATAAATCGTGCCAAAAATAGTGATCTTCTTATCCAGTAACCTCAATGCCAAATCCACCGACGGCGACGTAAAGAAACTATCAATAGTGAGGTTGCGTCCAGAATTGAAATATGATGGCATCAACGACATCACCACATCATATCCACGACCAAGTCCTGTACTTTGGTCAGAGCTACCAGTGTAAATAGAAAACTTCAGTGGATAGCCCGTTGAGCTTTCATTCAGCCACCTAAACTTCAAGCCATATTTGGCAGGCCTGCTTGGCATGTATTGGGGAGATTCAATCCTTTTTAGGTCATAAAATTGTTTGATGACCTGAACAAACTGAAATAATGACTAATTTTTCTTTTGATAGGCATACCTGACAAGAATATTGATATACATGAATATTACAATCAGTAATTACGTAAAACAGACATATCGAAAGGGATAAGCGGGAATCCCAGATTTGCGAAGTTAGGCAATTTCCATCGTTTTTGAAATTGAAAAATTTTATTGATGACCTCCTACATACCTGCATTATGACATCTCTGCTTAAATTTCTTTATCACTGCTATATGAAATACTTAGAAACAATTCATACAATAGCCAAAACAACTATAACTGAACAATATAAGTCAGAAATCAAAAAAATTTCGAAGAAAAAATTGTGGGGTCCATTTGGACCCCAGTTCAGGTGGACACGACTTTTGCCGGTTCGTAAATTAGGGTTAAGCTCTTTTAACTTATTATCACAGTTATACATTGCCAATGAGAACAAATCACGTACCTATAAATAAAAGAGATGCCATCTGCAAGAAAAATAACAGTAAAATTTGATTATATGTACATGGGAACTTACTAAATTTGAAATAGAGCTGAAAAATTACGTACATTTAAATGAAAAATAAACGAAATAAAATTGGCAAATTAGATTAATAAATATAAGATTAGTGTAAGTACTTATCTGGACTTATGAAATTATGGTTGCCACCTAGAGATAGAATAAAATCTGTTTTTTTTTATAAAAAAAAGTAGTATATAGAATTAAAGAACTTCTATACACTACTTTTTTTTATAAAAAAGAACAGATTTTATTTTTTTATTCTATGTATGTTTGTATGTGTGCGTTTATTTAGTATAAATTAAATTTACTATTTTCATTTACAATTTGATACATTAGGACTAAGTTAATATAATTTTACACATTAATTTATATATTACATTTTATATAATTCGATAATTTTCTTTTAAAACTTTGAAAATTCGTTTCATTTCTTGCATCACTTGGTAGTTCGTTGAAAAACTGAATGCCCTTATACATTATCATGTTTTGAGTTCTACTACCTCTATAAAATGGCAATCTAAAATTATTGTTTGACCTTAAGTTATATGGTTGGACATCGTGTGTAAGATTTACGTTTAATGAAAGGTATTCCGGAACCATTTTATTTTTAGTTTTATAAACGAAGATTGCTGGATTGTATGATATCCTCTGTCTGATTTTAAGCCATTTTAAGTAAGATAGCATCTAACTTATTGGGGTATGGAAACTGCATTTCAGTATAGTTCTCACCGCCTTGTTCTGAAGCTTTTGAAGTCTGTTGATTTCCGTTGAGTTACCCATATATGTACAATATTGTTGAACAGAATTCAAAGTGAGGTTTAACAATTATATTGAAAATGTTTATTGCACACAAAGTGGATATATTTTTTCGTGATCTTTTTAATAACCCAATTTTTTTTGAATTGAACATGAAAGTTCAGATCACTGTTTTTTCATGACGTTCTATCTTTAGGGTCATAATAAGCCAGTTAAGAGCCGTTTCACAAGAATGTTCCGAACGAAATCCTGATTGGTTTTGTATTAACAGTTTATTCTCTGAGATGTATTTGATTAATTGTTCATGGACATCTTTTTCAATTATTTTTTCTAATATTGGAAGCTTATTAATTGGTCTAAATTTATCACAGTTTATGTTATTTTGCTCCTTAGGTATGGGTATTATTATTGATTCTTTTAAATTATTTGGGAAAACACCTTCCACAAACGATTTAATTATCACTGCCAAAAGTAATGGACCTAACACATCATAGCAGTCTAAAACTATTTGCATATTTAGTCTCATTGGATCAGTTTTTCTTATTTTTTTTATTAAATTTTTTACATATATTGTGGAAATGACTTAGGTTTATTTTTTCAAAAAAAAAAATGGGGACCATTGTCAAATTACTACAGTCAAAAGACCCTTGTGGTATCGAGTCACTATATCATTTATGCTGTCTATAAAATACGAGTTCATCCTGTTGTTCTTCTCTCCGTTCTTTTAAAACAAGAGATTTTATAGTTCTCCAAATATCTTTTTGGTCTGAACAGCGCGCTATCTTGCTGCATATGAAGGTTTCTTAGTTTGATCTAGTTTATATTTATATAAGTTTCTTACCTTTCTATATTCGCTCCAATCCTCGGAAATGTTAAAAATGGATGCTTTTTTAAAACAGCGAATTTTTTTATTTTTCAAATTTTTTAATTCCATTGTAAACCACTCATTACAAGAAGGATATATACGTTTATTAATAATTGATTCACTAACACATTTTTCCAATGACTCTTTTAATTTTACCGATAAGTCGCTAGTGTTATTGTTCGGATTTATCACAGAGGAACCAATTGTGTTTTGAAGCATTGATTTAAATTTATTCTTTTGGTATTTAAAAACCTTGAACTGTTTTGAAAGTTTTATTGAAATTTCTTTAATCAACCGGAATTATAAGCTCAATAGATTCGTGATCACTTATTTTAAACTCACTTTTTGTGTCTGCCCAAATATTCCTTTCCTATTAGAGCTATAACTTCCGCTGCATAACGGCGCGCAAGTATGTACCTTATCGAAAGCGGATGAGGAAACCCTTGGTCGTTTCGAAAGAAAAATTCTCCGAATGATCTTTGGTCCCGTATGCGAAGACAATGTGTGGAGCAGAAGATACAACAATGAGCTGTATGAGCTGTACCGCGACATGGGCATAGCCAGAAGAGTACGCATCGCGAGGCTACGATGGTTGGGTCATGTAGAGCGGATGGACCCAAACGCTCCGGCTCGACGGGTTTTCGAAAGCACATTGCAGGGTAATCGCGAAAGGCGAAGACCTCGTCTTAGGTTAGGTGGCGCAATCAAGTGGATGAAGACCTCAACCAATTTAGAGTGCAAAACTGGAGAGAGCTCGCCCGAAATCGAAGTCGTTACAGAAGGATGTTGGTTGAGGCCCAGGTTCACCCCGAACTGTAATGCCCACCTAAGTAAGTAAGTAATTGGAGCTATAACATAGTACTAAGGTACGTGATGTGTTTGTGATTCTAGTTGGTTTAGTAATAATCTGTTTACAGTTGTTGTCTGTAAATATCTGTTTGATCTTGTTTTCATATGTGTAACTACGTAATAGGTCAATATTAAAATCTCCAAGTACGATCATGTTAGGTAATTGATTCTTCTAGCCACTCCGCGAATTCAGCACAACAATCACATTCAGAACAACTGAGATATCGATACAGTATAGAAATTAATTCCGATTTTTCATTAAAAGATATTTGCACACTTTAAATTTTAAACTTGTATTTATGAAAATTGCGACCCCGCCAGTATGGCTACTAGTACTATCACATCTAAGAACAGAATAGCCTTGTAAGTTTATTCCACTATTTTCGATATCATTTTTAAATGCGTTTCAGACACTGCAATTATGTCAAATTTGTTTTTTAATAAGATTACTTCGATTTGGTTGATATTGTTTTTGACGCTTTGCGCATATTGAAGTACCGGCATCTTAATTGCTAATATTGAATTCGATCTTCGAGCACTTTTAGTTTTAGCATATAGACTGGACAGTTTTTGTCTGTTGTCTCATGATGACAATTAGTATCAACAATGGGGGTAGTGTTAGCGATGGTAGTATCCCAAATGGATACGAGTGTGGGAAAATCATCCCAGGTCCAACTAAATCTGGACCCTACTCCTACTGGACCGACATATCATACCCACGTTAATCATCGTGTCCCTTAATTTTTTTTTTAATGAAAATTAAAGGCATGTAATTCGTAACGACAGTCCAGTGCTGCCGCTCCAAGTTTTGGTTTGCTATTTTTGGTTCAGCGACATCCAAATGTTTAGAACCCTAGACCCGGGTACTATAAAACTTATTGGATTTCGGGTACTAGGTGCCTGAGTGCCCACGAAGATTTTTCATACAATTTGTATGGAAAATTAAAATCAACGCAAGATTTTTTAAATAATTATTCGCGTACTTAGCTCCTGAGTGTCCACGAAGATTAAGTTGAACCTGAAAATGTGAAATAAACTTATAACAATATAAAAATCAAAATAAATATTTTATGGAAGAAAAATTTTATTTCAAATTTTATGCATACACAAAAGTTGTTATGTAGAGACTAGTTTGTGTTTCTTTTTTGGCGATTTGCTGATGGGCAAAATGAAGTTGATGGAAGGGAATCTTCTTCAAAGTGATCATTACCTTCACTGTCCACAAAGTTGACATTATTTTGGTCAACAAAGCATTTCTCACACACTCTGATATAATGCTTTGTACAAGCGGCAGAATAACAGATGTCACAAACTGCTGTAGTTTTGTTATCTTTTTTTTCTTTTTTACATGTTTCGCATCGTTGTTTTAAACTATTTTTTCTTATTTCTGGCAAGCTTGCGACGGTTTCAATCTCATATCCAATCAATTTTATCGCTGATTTCACACTTGCTTGTATAGTTGGCTTTGCAATACGATTTTTTATGTGATTATCTGCCAGCTCTAAGGCCAGTTCTTTTAGAAACTTTTTTCTTTTTTCGGACCATGTTTTGCTGGTATACCAGTGAGGCTGACAAATATCGAAAATCCTATAAGACGCCACTCCTGCACAGTCCAAAAGATTGTAAAATAATGTTACTGGCCACCGATTACTTTTTCGTTTACAGGTGTAAACTGTTGCCAGACGGTCGAAAGTATCAACTCCACCTTTAGTAGGATTGTAATCCATAATTACGGACGGTTTTTTGGATACTTCATCAATTTTGTCCTCGTGGGTGGCAGTTGACAACATAAGAACGTTTTTTTTGTCTTGCTTGCGTAGCTGCACAATTGCATACAACGGGAGTAGCAAAAATTTATAGAGAATTTCTCCCTTGTTCATTTGAACTCCTTCTCAGTTGGTGTAAATTGTTTCGGTAGCTGGGGCTTATTGGATTTTATAGTACCAATGGTTGTTGTATTCCTACTCATCAATTCCAAAGCTAATGGTATCGATGTAAAATAGTTGTCTGTTGTAATATTGTAATTATTGTCTAAGTACATTTCTGCCAATCTCATGACCAGTTGATGTGATATCCCGTCGGAGCGGCCATCATATGGTTGCTGGCCGACATAAATTTCGCCTTTTAGAGGTTAGCTGTTTGCCGCATCAACAATCCAAAAAATCTTGATACCATATTTGCCAGGCTTATTCGGCATGTACATTTTGAAAGGGCATCTTCCTCCAGAGCCAACCAGTTGTTCATCAACTGTGAGTTCTTTGGATGGTTTATAGAACGCAACCAGATTTTTTTGAAACAAATTCCAAATGTACCTAATAAATTGATGAAACAAATTACAAATTTGTGAATGTATTTCATTCAAAAAACCATATATTTTTATACCTAAATGCAGCTAATTTGTCAGTTTGAAGACGGCAACTCCTAGTTCTTCCGTCATCAAAACGTATGAAGCGTCGTAATTGCTCGAACCTTTCCAAGGACATAACGGCACGATAGAAAGCCATATGGCTTTGATGAAAAAGGTCTTTCGCTTCCACTCCATAGACCTTTTCAGCGCCAGCATATAGCAATATGGCAATGTAGGCATATATTTCGTCTTCAGATGTTTCATACCATCTTGGCATTTGCTTTGGGTTACTCGATAGACGATTCTCTTCATAAGTTCTTTTGGCTTTTCGGTTAGTTTCAATTACAATATTTCCAATAATACTAGGGGAAACCAATGACTTGAAAACTTCAGCCATTCCCGTAAACATTTTAGAACATTTTGGAACATGTCTCAATCTTTCAGTTCGGCTCCTAATTGTTCTTTGGGTCTCACTTTCATCTGACACCGACCACCAAATGTCATTGTATTTTGGATTCCTTGCAAAATAACGCATACCTCTGTTAGGTGCAACAGGAACTTCATCTTTCTCTTGCCGATTGCCTTGCTGGTGCTGCCTATCAGCCTCTTCTTCATCTTCGATGTCAAAACCTACTTACACAATTCGATTGTCCAATAAAGCTGTATTTGGCTCATAATTAGGATCATCAGCATCCGAAAAATCAGCATTATGATCAGCTTCATCTTCTGATGCACTTGTTTCAATCGCATCTTCTCCTGAATCAAGGGGTCGAAAGTAATTATCGTCGAAAAATTCTTGCTCTGATGCAGTCAAATCCCGATTGGGAGATGCGTTTAGCAAATAAAGAACTCGTTCCATAATAGCATCCATAACTCTCTAACAGGAAAAAACTCTCTAAACAAAAAGTGTAGACTGCACAAACTATATGTAAAGGGTGATTTTTTTGAGGTTAGGATTTTCATGCATTAGTATTTGACAGATCACGCGGGATTTCAGACATGGTGTCAAAGAGAAAGATGCTCAGTATGCTTTGACATTTCATCCAAACATGCCAAACGATCTGCCACAACGTCGAATTTTCAGTGAATGGGCCCTAGAAAAGTTGGCAGAAAATCCGCTTTTTTATCGACAAATTTTGTTCAGCGATGAGGCTCATTTCTGGTTGAATGGCTACGTAAATAAGCAAAATTGCCGCATTTGGAGTGGAGAGCAACCAGAAGCCGTTCAAGAACTGCCCATGCATCCCGAAAAATGCACTGTTTGGTGTGGTTTCTACGCTGGTGGAATCATTGGACCGTATTTTTTCAAAGATGCTGTTGGACGCAACGTTACGGTTAATGGCGATCGCTATCGTTCGATGCTAACAAACTTTTTGTTGCCAAAAATGGAAGAACTGAACTTGGTTGACATGTGGTTTCAACAAGATGGCGCTACATGCCACACAGCTCGCGGTTCTATGGCCATTTTGAGGGAAAACTTCGGAGAACAATTCATCTCAAGAAATGGACCGGTAAGTTGGCCACCAAGATCATGCGATTTGACGCCTTTAGACTATTTTTTGTGGGGCTACGTCAAGTCTAAAGTCTACAGAGATAAGCCAGCAACTATTCCAGCTTTGGAAGACAACATTTCCGAAGAAATTCGGGCTATTCCGGCCGAAATGCTCGAAAAAGTTGCCCAAAATTGGACTTTACGAATGGACCACCTAAGACGCAGCTGCGGTCAACATTTAAATGAAATTATCTTCAAAAAGTAAATGTCATGGACCAATCTAACGTTTCAAATAAAGAACCGATCAGATTTTGCAAATTTTATGCGTTTTTTTTTTAAAAAAAATTCTCAAGCTCTTAAAAAATCACCCTTTACATGGCTTACTTTAGTTTTTAGTCTACAAATAGATCCTTTCGAAAATACTAAAATGCACATGTTCAGATCAACAAAATTTACAACTGCAATCACTTGTTTCCACAAACTACTTCCTTTTACCGATGTAATAGAAAAAAGAAAACACTTGTAGCCTGCAATTTACGGTAAAAAACAAAATATGCTGTAATAAAAAAGCTTTTACAAACAAAAAAAAAGTGTGGGCTACACAAACTGCATGACTTATTTTAGTTTTTTTTTTTTTTTTTTAAAAAAACCCACTTGATAAAATCAAACAAGTTGTTGGTTTGCTTTTCTATCATAGAATATTTTGTTTTTACCGTAATCTCTAGTAAGCCAAGCCCCGTCTTATTTTTATAGCTTTGATTCAAGCAAGTGAAAATAAAAGTAGCCCGACTGCAAAAAAAATCATTAAAAAATACAATTGCAAATCAATGATCAAACCAATAATTTCCAAGCAAAATCGATTATGGGCACTGAGTCACCATGTACGCGATTTTGGACTATTTTGTCTGCTGGCTTATCTAGGCTCCGATATCAAATCAAACCATTCCAAATTTCGTTATTATGATGCTAAATATTTAAATTTCAATTTATAAATGTATAGTTAGCATATAGTCATAATGTAGGAAATATGTTTAAATCTGATTTGAAATGCGATTTGGGCACTGAGTGCCCGATACACGGGTCTAGGGTTAAGTCGACGGAATCTGCATTATAGTAAACCGAATGATCTTTCAATAGTTACTCGGGCACTAGTAAGGCGAGTATTAGAGTAGTGTTGCTTCTCCGTCAAGTGATCATTATCCCGAAAAGGTGCGACCAGATAATTTTTTTACAGGATAAGCTGAGTCTCCAAGCAGGTTATATCCCCAGATATAAGCTCATCAATTTTGTTAGAAAGAGGGCTGTTTCGGTAAACCCTCGTATCGTGCCGTCGACCTGGTGCTCCAACATAAATATCTATGAAGTTGCGACGATCGTCACAAACTCCTGAAATATGAGTAAAACCGTAGATAGACCTTTGTAGAAGATAATGCGAAGAGTTGCCTTACAATATGACAGAATGAGTGTTTTTCCTATTGTAATAATAGTCGACAGGATTTTTGAGGGATTGTTTGGATTGAATATGACACCCGTCAATTGCTGCACCAATAATACTGGGAATGTAACCCAAAGATTTTTCTCAAAATGCAAATATACATCATACCGCGTATGAGTTTTAACTCCACGGCCTACCTTCCTTGTAACACTTTTGTAACTTGCACCAAAAAAAAAACAATATAAAAAGGTTTTACTAGGGAGGCCCGGGTACTCCCACGGGCTTTTCTCTATCCTTTGTATGGACCTTCATTTTTTTTTCTCTTGTTTGTCGTTGTTTTACGGCAAGTTCAAGTCCGCTGACGTTTTTTTTTTTTTTTTTAAGTGAAAACTTCTTTAGGCGCGTTTGGCACTTTTGCGATGGGGGTAAAGCATTGAATTCGCGGCCGACACCATTTTTTGGCTCATCGTAACTCGTATGTTAAGTCGTCATAGCCCAGCGTCTCAGGTTCGAATCCCAGCCATGACTTCCATTTTTTTATTTATTTAAAGTGAAAACATACATAAAAATTTGTGGCCACGGTTGGGATTCGAACCTGAGACCATGAGTTTAATAGCCAACGACCATCATGATGGCCATTGAGCCAAGAAACACCTTAATTTTGATGCTGCTAAATGACTTAAAAGAATGTAATAGCAACATTACGTAGTAATAATTACTTACCGACTCGGAGAAATACAGAGAAGAAAGAAAGGAATTGAAGGACAGAGAAAAATTTATGCAACGCAGAAAAAATAAAAAGCACCAAATATTTTACTACCATTACAATGAAGTGGATGAGTGAGCTCGATGATTCGATTTTAACAACAAATTAAAAGAGATGAACAACTCATCGCGATGATGGAATTGAAATGGTTGCATGAAAATAGTTTGGAAACCATTACTCAAATATTAATTAATTTCGTTTCTAAAATTAATGCATTGTCCTTTTTTTCATTTTATTGTCAAAGTTTACGAGCGCAGTTACAAGATCTGTAGACACTATCGTTAAAAAATTGAATGTATTGATTTTAACCGAATTTCTAAGGGTGACGAAGAATTATAGATATGATATTCCAGATTTCTATTTAGTTGCAATTTTCAGAAGGCACGATCGTCCAGCAGCAGGAGTAGCTATCTGTAAAAGGTTGTCTGATACAACTGCCATATTTTGCTCAACTTCGCCGATGCTACAAATTTGCCACTCTTTCAATTTTTAAAAGAAGAACACTATTTTACAATGACGAATGACCGCAGCCTTAGTACAACGAAATATAAAGCGACAATTGATGCAGTCTTTGCGATATATTTAAATAGATTTGAGACAAAATTGTTCGTTTCCTATTTAAGTTACCGTAGACCTATTATTTCAGTATTAGAATACGATGATTGTAGAGATGATAACAGAAGAGATGAAATTGTGAATGAAAACTCATAAGTTTCATTGATGTTCTTCTATATGTAGGTACATCTACATCTACATATATTATAAAAGATTTTCCTGCACATTAAAATATTTACTGAAAATTCAATTCTGTTTTCACTTCTGTCGGCACTCCCGGAGTGCTTTTTTTTTTTTTTTAAATGCCGGATGCCGGTATTGCCTCAAACCGTTTATTCGCAGTTGGACTTTCACGACCTTCGGACACGTGAACAGTTGGAGGTCACGACCTTTTTGTCCTTGGTCTGTGTGACCGCCAGAAGGTAGGACTATAAAAAAAACCCTATCATTAAAATATTGCCTAATTTCCACATATGTAACAACAAAAAACAACACAAATACTACACTGCCTATCTATTAAAATAACACAACCAAAATTTCTTTTCACTGCTAGCCTTACCCGTGGGTTTCTGCTTCCAATAATTTCTTTATTTTCTTTGCTGCTCGATAATATTAATTTTCCTTTTATCTTTTTTTTCACAAATACTTTTCTTAGCACTGCCTTTTTCAAAGGGCTTTATAAGAAAACTTTTTTTTCTTTCGTATTTCTTTCGGCTTTAAACCAGCTATTTCGCTGCCTCCCGCACTACTTTGTTTTATGGAAATGAATGCCTGTTGAACATTTAAACATTTAACCCACCCGAAAATTCATTTTTCCATTTTCTTCTATTTTTCCTATTTTTCCATTCCTCTCATCTATTAACTGATCTATCTCTCCTGCACCCATTTCCAATCACAGAAAAAAAACAAAAGCTCACCAATTTCATGTTCTACTTTCAGGATTCTCAAAAAAGATTTTACCTTCCTAATCACCCTGTAGCCTCTTATATTTCCACCTCCACAAAGTGAAAGTGGAACGCATTGGGTAGTCATATTTTGTTTGGTGTCGACAATGCCCCACGACTATACGTCGGCGCTCTTCGCTCTCGTATATTACTAAACCTGCCCCTTTTCCGTTCATATTTTTCCTATTTACTTTTCGTTCATAACCACGGCACAATCCTCTACCATCCAGCAGCCACTCCACAACCATCAACAAATTGCCGTTGCCATTTTGCCAGGTAATTTATTAATTCAACAAAACATTTACTACCCGAATTTATCCTTTCAGATTCAGCTATGCCATTTTTATATTTTTCAGTGCGAAACTCATCAAAATAAAAATAAATTGGAATATTACAAACGTGTAGCAAGTAAGTCAAATTTGACAAACGAAGCATCGGTATCAATGCGGTGCTATGATAGAAACAGGTAAGTGAAACAAACAGTATTATTTGTTAACTTTTTAATAAATATTTTTCTTCAGTTAGATGTACAAATGCACGAGTGTAACAGAACAAACCTATAGATGCAAACTACTCCAAGACATTTCCTTTGGTATATTTTGTGTGCCTTTAAAAGTTTTTAAAAGTTTTTAAAAGTTTTGAACAAAACATTTACAGCAACGCTTGAAAAAACGTCTGTCTGACAGTTTTATTTGTTTTGGGTGTGCACGATTTCTGTCCATTGAAATTTTAGTGGCAATAATTAGCATAAAAATTCTTTCTTGAGCACCCTCTGTGCACGGCGCTGTGCTGGTATATGATTTGACTGATTTTCGGTGAGTTTTTTGCAGTAAACGAACACAGTTCATAAAAAAACAGTGAAGATTAGAAAAGAACATAAAAATTCTTACAGAACATCAAAAGGTTAATTTTTTCTTCCCGCTGAAAAGTTCAGAGCAGCCTCTCTCAAAACTACTAATGACAAATTGAAAAGAGAATGAATTGCGTTTGCACCTTAAGCAGAATGTGAATCATAAAGGACTAAAGAACGAGATGAAAAAGGAAAACCATTACTTCTCCTGCTCTGCAACTTCCATTTGCTTACATTGGTGCTTTTGTAACACGAGATCCATCTTTGATACACGCGTTAAGCTGAATATAAAGCTGTGAATTTCTAACTGGTTTTGAGATCCGAAAATAAAGTGGTGTTGGTATAGTCAGTTTCTTTGTAGACGGATACAGTTGTGTGTGTTTGGCTTGCCCTGTTGTTGTATATTCCTCTAAGCTTTGTTGCTTTTGAAGCACGAGATCTATCTGTCTTACTTCAGGTCACAGAGGAGATACAACAACAATCAACAAGAAGTCAAACCACACACACGCCACGACGCCGACGCGACGTCTCCTCACACTAACTTCACAAACACCACTTTATTTTCGGATTCATTTTTTTCATTTTTAATTCATTTTTTATTCAGTTTTTCTTATATCTACTTACATGCTAACAAAAATGTGTAAAACCAGCTTATATAATAACTTAATTAACTTACTGACCCTAGGCGGGTACTCTAAATTATTCAATATTTTACTACTAATGCCTTTCGGCCTTAAGATAACTTATGAATCAAAAACTAGAGCTAGTTAAAACTAAGAAAATTTTTTAAAAAACTTAGTTTGAATGATCATTTTTTTTTTGTTTTCTTAAGACTAATTAAAACTAATTAAAACTAATTAAAACTACTTAAATCTACTAAAAACTAGAGCAGCCACAGTAGCTTTTGGCTTTTTTTTTTTGGTTTTTTAAGTTTTGTACTTTTTTTTTTTTTGGTTTTTTGTATTTTGTAATTTTTTTTTTTTTTTTTGGATTTTATGGTTTTTTTTTTTTTTTTTTTTTGATTTTTGTGATTTTTTTGTTTGCCACTGTGCCTACCCCCTATACCCTAAGACTTACACGCTAAACCTGTGTAAGCCAGCCATTGGCGACTCGCTATCATTATCAAATTCGTGTTGTTGCTCCGACAACCACCAGAACATTTTCGACGTTTTAACAACGTCACGACGATCGCGATCTGAGACCGCCCTACTGAACCGGAGGAGCTCTTCAGCTTCTCCGCCTACTGCGGTGACGTCTCGGTTGTAAAGGAGCCGTCGTTCCACGGACTTCCGGCAGACGTGGTAGATTAGCGGAAGCGCCAACCTATCCTGAATCAGCCCTACCATATCAAAATAGAGGAAAGCCTCCGGTGGGACAAATCCACTGAAGCGCGTTTTTTCCATATATTCAGTGTTGGGGTAATAAGCCCCAAAAATCAGGCCATTGGTCGAGGTCATCGCTCTAGCAGTGTGACCACGAGTCAGTTTTATAATGAAGTTGTCGATCCTGTTTATTTGAGCCCCGTTGTAAAGGACCTCATTAGGATAATATTTTCTGTACTCCGACTCTGGTGTTCTGTGCAATCCAAGACAGGTACGCAGACACTGTCTGTCAAACACCCGAATCTTTTTCATTTGAGACGCTGTAACATTGAACCACACGGGGCACCCATAGACAATCATTGGCCTTATGAGGGCCATGTAGCAAATCACCTTCACTCTGCTATCAAGTTGACTGCTGTGAAACAGTCGCCTTGTCAGAGCAAAAGCTCCTCTAGCTCTGGCCAGAGCCGCATCCATATGTTTGTTAAAATATAGATACTGATCTAGCCAGATGCCCAGGTACTTGACTACTACTTTGTTTGGCAGTGGGTTACCATACAGATCAACGATCACCAGCCTGCGCCAGTTCTTTCTCGTATCCCATGAGGCCCGAGCCAACGGGGTCCTAAACACAATTGTTTCCGATTTCTGGAAGTTGATTTTCAACTTCCAGTCATCGCAATATTACTGGATCTTATCGAAGTCACGCTGCTAGAGTGTTCTGATGACTTCGATCTTTGGACCTGTTCTGTACGCAATGAGGTCGTCAGCGTACGCTATAGCATGGTGAAGACAACCAATTAGATCGCCAGTGAAAATGCTAAATAAAATAGGCGAATTCACCGCTCCTTGTTGCAGACCGTTCTGTATTTTAAAAGTTCTGGTCGAAGTTTTATTGCAACTTTTCACAACAAACGTTCTACCATGAAGCATGTCATTGAGAATATAAAGCAATGGTTTACTCATGCCATACCTGATCAACTTATAGAAAAGACCGTCTAACCAAACGGTATCGAAAGCCTTCTCCAAGTCAACCAGACATGCACCCGTACACTGTTTTTTAGCTTTGTTCCATTGAATATCTGATACTAGTTTAGACGCGGCATGTATGGTATCATGGCCCGCTTTAAAACCGAACTGATTTTCAGGAATAATATGTTTGTCCTCAGCCCATGTGGACAGTGCTCTATTGAGAACCTTCTCGAATACCTTGCTGATACTCGGAAGAAGACTAATTGACCGGAGATTTGCTGGATTGGAACCATCCTTACCTTTTTTAAGGAGAGGATGGACCACTGCCGTCTTCCAACGCACTGGATAATATGCATTATTCAGCGCATTGTTGAACAACGTGGTGTATATGTCCACCGCTTCCGAAGGGAGGTTTCGCAGCACAACATTGGGTATGCCGTCGACTCCTGCTGACTTCTTTTTCTTTATTTTGTGAAAGATGTCCAAGAGGTCCATCTTAGTAACGAACAGGGTGTTATCCCCGTTTCGCTGGGCGATGACTGCATTTGCAAGTCGGTCGTCATTGAACCTAGTGAAACCAGGATTCTCGGATCGCCAATGCGAGATCTCGTCTCTAAGATAGAAGTGTCCAACGAAGGCTCTATTCTCAAGGTCGTAATTCGGGCGAATGCACTCATTCACCTTATATACTCGCTCGAAAACAGCACCCACCGTCTCTACCTTCTCTTGAGCATCTTCCACTATAAAGTGGTCATCATCCAAGATGGCCTCATCCGGATCTATCCCTATTGTCAAAAGTAAGTTTTTGTTCTCTGTCGTCCTTTGGAGTTTAATACCCTGAAGGTCATTTTGATCTTTTCTCCTAAAAATTTTATTTATTTCCGGAAACATACTCGGGTTGTTGGACTGTACAGCCCGAATTTTGTTGTTCGAGAAAAGAGATATAGATATTCTGTAATTTTCTTTTATTAACTGTTGGAGATTTTTGATCTGTGACTTCAGAGTTCTAATCTCCAAATCGTGTCGGGCAGTAAACCTCCTGTGCAAGAGTTTGAGTCTCGACAGGAGTCTACTTTTTTGTTTGTAAAGTGCGTCGATTGTCGCGTTTCTGTACATTTTCGTAGAGTCATGTTGCCTATATTTAGGAATTGTCCTGTCCATTGTGCTACGGATTGCATCCTCCATACGTTGCAGGTACCCATCGATCTCAACGTTCGACAGATTCCTGTTGCATGGAGGCGCTATACCGTTCGAACGAAGTTCCCTTGAGACGGCACCGGAAAAGCGCGGCCAACGTGTCTTACCGTAGTTGTAAGAGTGCGTCGGCACGTACTCCTCTAGTTCCACAAGGTCGTTCGGAAGCAGTATGACGGCGGCAAGTCCACAGTGGTCACTGTCGTACTCAACCGTCGTCAAACAATTTTTCGTCCGTCGAAGAATGTCGTCGGTCAGTTTCAGTCTTGAGTCTAAAAGCAATAGATCCAAATAAGAGCCACTTCGAGGATATGAAGGCCTGCCAGTAGCTAGCAGATCGACTTTACACTCAATGCTGTGGAGCCCCAGCCAATTGAATAGCTGGGTCCCCCTTGGATTGGCTAATTGATTTCCCCAATCTTGGTGTTTAGCATTGTAATCACCGGCCAAAAGGAAATAGTTTTGTTCTGAGTTCAGTTTCAGACATCGAAAAAGTGTTTCAAGCTCTGTTATAAAACATGAATTTTGAGAAGCCTCCGGCGCATAGATCGCGACCACATACAACCGCCTCCCCTGTTGGAGAGGGATGCATACGATACACGCTTCAAGCAACTGGAATCGGCGTACTTCACCACTATATATTACTTTATGCGCAATGCCCTTTCGTCTAAAGATCGCAACCCCACCCGCGAAAGTCGAGTTGGGTCGGTCCCTCCTTGCGATAATGTAATTATTATTCGTCAAATTGTTTTTATTTATTTATTTATTTTCGGATTTCAAACTGGTGTATGGTGTTGTGTTAGTAAATTCACTGACACAACTTTATATTCAGCTGAATACGTGTATTACAGATAGATCTCGTGTTACAAAAGCAACAACGTAGACAAATGGAAGTTGCGGGGCAAGAGTAGTAATGGTTTTCCCTTTTGTTATTTATTCCTCTATGCTTCAATTGTGGACATAGCATTAGCCATTTTTGGATTTTTTTGTCTCCAATTTGTGTGATATAATATGTAAATAAAAACAATAAACTTAGTTGAATTTTTTTAAAAAACAAAATTGTTAGATTTTTTATTGGTAAAGCTACTTTGCTTAATTTCACAAATTATTTTTTTAAATGTAATAGGCGACGCGTTTCGGACTCTGTCCATCATCGGGCGCAAGCTTCGTACGAAATTCAACTAAGTTTATTGTTTTTATTTACATATCATAGCATTAGGTTTAGGTGTGTTTCTTTACTTTGTTCACAGAAATTCACAATCTGTCACATTTTAAGGAGTGGGGGTAAAACTTTCTCACAAACTCTATGAAAGAGCGTAATTGTCTCAAAAGTAAAAAACGCCTAGAAAAAAACATTCATCTGTTTGACAGTTGTTGTTTTTGTTTTGGCTGTGCACGATTTCTTCCCACAGAAATTTAGGTAGCAGAAATTCACAGGGTGGGGAAAATTTTTACTCTCTCGTGAGCATTATCTTTTGTACACTGCTACAAAAAATAGCTGTGCTGGAACGGGATTAGACTGTTTTTCGCCTATTTTCGGTGCATTTCGTGCGAATTTTCAGTAAAGAAACACACCTATTATGAACGCACACAATCTGAGATTTTATAAAGCCTCAAAATAGCTTTCAGTTTCAGCTTTCCCGCCTTAATGTTTTAGCCAGTCTCATATTTATCCACGATATTGCGATTGCCCATTCATTTAACTGTTTTCATGCTCCCCCTTCATAATCTTTTTAGCCAGGAAGATAACGCCGGCGTTAACCACCCCAATCCAACTTATACCAATCAAATAAGAGCCAGGAATATATTAAAACGATCTGCCACACTTCCAGCAAACCCAAGACGGTTAAGTATGCGCAAACGTGTCACTTTGGGCTCTCCGGGGCAGGCCAAAGAAGAAGAAAATCAACTTGACAATAGTCCAAATATCGGAATGACTTCTAAAGATTTGTTACAGCCTGGCCGTGTAGTAAAGGAGCGATGGAAGGTTTGTTGTTCATTCCAAATGGCTGTCGGATTTTGATGTTTTTTTCTGTTTCATTGTGAAAGGTTGTGCAAAAAATCGGAGTTGGGGGATGTGGTGAAATCTACGAAGGACAAGATTTAATTACTCATGACCAGGTAGCCTTAAAAGTGGAATCAGCGCATCAACCAAAACAAATCTTAAAAATTGAAGTTGCTGTCCTTCAAAAGCTTCTAGGAAAAGAAAATTTTCAATTTTGAGGCTGTGGCCAAAATGATCGTTCTAATTTCGTTTTGATGGAACTATAGGGAAAGGATTTGGTCGAACTTCGACATGCTCCAGAGGAGTGTTTTCCTTAAGCACAACACTGCGATTGGGATTACAAATTGTTAAAGCTATTGAGTCCATTCACTCGGTTGGGTTTCTGCATCGGGATATTAAACCGGTAAATTAAAACTGTGCTGTTTTTCCACATAAAATATAAAACAGTGATATTCTAACATCAATTTTAGAGTAACTTTTGTATCGGTCGGTTGTCATACAACTGCAGGCGAGTGTTTATGTTAGATTTTGGGCTGGCAGGCCAATATACAACAAGCACAGGACGGTACCCGTCGATGCCTACGAGCAGCTGCTGGTTTTATAGGAACTGTGCGCTATGCTTCCATTAATGCTCATCGAAATCGATGAATGAGAAGGCATGATGATCTCTGGTCTTTGTTTTATATGCTTATGGAATTTGTAAATAGATAGTTGCCATGGCAAAAGATCAATGACGAAGAACTAGTTGGACTTACGAAAGAAAAATATAAAAACCATGATTTACTTATAAACCTTCCATCGGATTTAATAGAATTTCTAGAGCACATTCAATCCCTAACCTATGTATGTCGATCGACGGGACTATAATGTAAGGTTCCCCAAATAATAGCGTAGGTATTGACTTATTCGTTTTTATTATTCTTAGATGTTGATCTCATTATTCGAGCGTTGTATGAAGCAACGTGTCGTGGAAGAATCCGATCCATTTATGACTGGGAAAAGATAGAAGCAGTCGGCCAAGCCACCCAAATTACTGTAGCAGCATCAAATGCCATCGGAACTGAATATGTAATTTTATATCTCACTTATTGTACCGTTCAAAGAGTCATCTCTAATTATTCTTTCCGCAGATACGAAGGAGAAACGAAGTTGATACAGCGCATGTAGCATCAACCAAACCTGCGAATCACTTGAAAGACAAGGTATTTCTAGTCACAATTATAACTTTGTGTTGCCCATTCCATTTATTTCTTTTAATTTAATATTGGTTACAAAACTAGTCTCATGTCATGATTGTTTTTGACAGCTTAAAAAAAATTGTAACGACACTACATTAAGCTTAAACAAAAAAACAGTTCGGCCCGAAGAAACCATGGACAGTGAGTAGAAGCAGGAACCATAGTTATGTTTTATTTTATAACATAAAACAAAAATGTAAACATACTCTAACGTGCCTTAATTTGAAATTATAAAATTTTTCCATTCACTTTACTTATACTACTTTTATTCGATATCTACTTTTATTCGATATACAACTCGACTAAATATTGAATTTACGAGTACATATTGAAAGCGACGTATCTCATGAGATTATCACTAGTGTGCTGGCGCTACACTATCAAGCTATGACAGGCAAGCAAGTGGGAGAGCTGTGATTCTTTCGAGATTTCAGATCATGATGCTGTTTGTAAGTTTTCAATTTTATTTTTTGTTTGTAATAGGTTTTTTAAATTTTTTAAGAATAATGTCGGCGATTATATTTCAATTAATTATAAATAATGGACAACGTTCTGAACAAAGGTATCATTTAATGATTTATTTGGATTCTGTGCTGTAATAACACTTTATTTCTTTTCTAGAAAAAGACTCAGGATATTGAGACGTTCTCTAAGAGATGGGCAGAATCCTTTCGAAATAAATACTGAAGAGCACTTTGTGGAGCTAAATTGGCTAACGAACTAAAACCGTTCTTAATCGAAACAACACGAAATACGCTTCCTTGTCATATCAAGGCTCTATGTGCTCTGCGATTTTTCGCTACTGTTAGCTTTCAAAGTTGATCGAAGTGTCAGGTCCTAAAAGAGAAATAGAACATGTTGTCTACTGCAGAAAAGGTGGGTTCAACAAATGTCCAAATAGTTTGTGATGCAGGTTTCATAATTTTAACTGCTAACGCACAATACGGAGGAACAGACCACGATGCTTATGTTTGGAGACGTTCAAGAGTCAAGTCCACTTTAGACAACTTGTACAACGAAGGAGAAAGAAACTTTCGGCTACTAGGGGATAGCGGTTATTCATTGCAGCCATGGCTGATGACTCCGGTCCTTCAACCTAACTCTGATGCAGAGAATCGATACAATAGCTGCGTTATAAATGACAAAAGTAAAGTAGAAACGCGGCAAAGAAAATTGGATAGTTAAATTGCTCCTGGAAATATACATAAATGGAAAATTAAAGGTATGCATTTATTTTCTTCTGATTGTAATTTTAAATGTTTCTTATCCTTAGAACTAAAAGGCGGTGCTGGACACAGCAGGAGACAAAAGGTCTCTTGAAGTTTTACGCTGCGAGGAAAGCAGAATTTGTTCATCCTCGGAAGAGGCGCCTCGCTTTTGACCATGTCAAAGAAGACATGCTCTCAGAGGGTTATGTAAGTAGTAAGTATGATTATTGTGTTTTTAAAACAATACTTTTTTATGCAAATACATTGCAGGATGCGGGAATCACCGTACACCATCTGGAGGTTAAAATGCAGACGATATTGAGGGCGTTCAAAAGCGCTAAGGAAAACGCCAAGGCAACTGGTGCTGCGCCATGCAATCCTCCATTTTATGAAGAAATGGAGGATATATGTACCTATTTGGTGATAAACCGATTCACTCAAAGAGTGAATCGCTTAATGTTGGCAGCCACATTTTTTTGAGTGTGAGTAGAATTATATTTTATTTATGAAATGCATTGACAATTTTTTTCCTCAACGCCGTCGCCCTCAATGCCGTCGCCCTCAACGCCTTCGCCCTCAACGCCTTCGCCCTCAACGCCGTCGACCTCAGTGCCGTCAACATCGTCTGCATTCTATTTTCCAGACGTTGTTGAACCAGGTACTTCATCTGTTTCTTTAGAGTCAGATGGAGGAGCAATCCACTTTCTGCATCTAGACACAGATGAAGTTCTGGCTTCAACAACTTCTGATGAATGTGCTAGTCCATCACCAGTACCAGCAGTTGCTAAAAAAAAAAATCTATCGCGATCCGAGTATTACAAGAAATTACTCAAGAGTCGCGAGGAGCAGAAGGCAGCTGCAGATAAGCGCTTCTGCCAACGAGAGAAAGCACTGAAGCTCAAGGAGAAAGCGATGGCAGATAAAGCCGAACGCCATCGAGAAAAGATCGAACTTTTTAACAAACTTTTCAATGTTTAAATAAAAAATAAAGCTTGCTACCGCAAAGTTTCAGTTTAAAATTATTTATGTGTTGGATTTTTCATGGTGTTCTTAGTTTTCATTGTAAAATGTTTTGTTGACAAAGGTAAGCGAATAGGGTATCTCGACGGGTCTGAGTAGGAATCGGTTCTGTATGTGGGTGGTTGTTTTGCTCTGAGTTGTTTGCTCCTTGAAGAGAATCTTCGTGCGAAGTGTTGTTGTTAGAGTTGATAATACACAAATTGTGTAAAACACAAGCGCTAAGAACGTTTCAACGTAAGTTTCGTTGCTCTGTAAATTTGTTGATTCTTCTGAATCGTCCTTTGAGTAAACCAAAAGTATTTTCTACAACCATTCGCGTAGACGAATGAATGTAGTTGAAACTTTTTTGGAGTTCACTTAATTGACCATAGTCCTTTCCTTAAAAGGCGGTACAATCCAGCTTGAAGCAGCGTGTGCGGAATCTCCCAAAAGATATGTGTTATGTGGAAACATCTGGTTGTAATGGCTTTGTGCAGCATGGAACAATTTTGATCTCCTTAGAACTCTACTGTCATGTAAAGAACCTGGGTCGCCACAGCATATATCGATAAATTTCTTGTCTGCATCAACAACAGCCTGCAAAACTATAGTAAAGTTTTGTTTTCGGTTATTAAAGCACTCTTTGTTGTATTTAGGAGCGGCAATAGTTATGTGGGTGCAGTCAATCGCACCTATTGTACCCGGAATTTTCTTTTTGTATTCAAATTTTTGCCAGTTCTGATGAATTTCATTTCCTTGAGGCCACTTTATGTATTCGTGGCTTAAGGAAACTAGCCAGTTTTTTTTTGCCGTACACATTCGTTTCAATGCATGTCTGGTCGAAACATCTAAATCTCCTCTATTTGAATTTATTTGTATTAAATTGTCTTTCCCCAAACGCTGTCTTTACCTTCTTTGTTGTTATATTCGCCCTTCACAACCCTGTCTTGTCTATCAACAATTTGTTGACTCAATAGGTCCTTTAATTGAGAGTGTAAACTCCAATGATGGCTTTATAGTACTTGGGGACTTTAACTTGCCCGATTTGAAATGGACTCCTTCTGAGGACGAATCTTGTTTCGTTCCCTTTAATCCGTCTTCTGATAAAGAATTCATATTCACCGACAGATTTCTTGAATTAGGCCTCTTTCAAATGAGCTGCGGTTTAAACAATCTTGGGAGACAACTTGACCTTGCTTTCTCCACTGATGCTTTCAATTCCGCCGTCCTAAAAAGCTCACATCTTTTATCCACCCTTGATCATTTTCATCCTCCCCTATCTTTCAATCATTGTCTTGATCTTAGCACTACAACTATGGAGTCTGAGAACACTTCTAGTTTTAACTTCCGTAAAGCCGATTTCATTATGCTTAGTCATCTTTTAAGCGGAATCGACTTTAATCTCTTTATTAACCTCTCTCAACCCATTGATATTGCTCTCTCCTTTTTCTATTCTTCAATTTTTGTATGTTTCATACAATGTGTTCCCTATACATCTCAAAAAACCTGTGTATCATCTCCTCCCTGGTACACAACAGAGTTAAAAAATATCCGTAACATCAGAAACAGGTAATGGAAAACATATTTAAAATCCCAGACCCCTTCCAATTACTATTACTACGAACAAGCCACTTCTAACTTCTCAACTTTATGCCAATCTTTATACTTAACCTATCTTCATAAAATGCAATTCTCTCTAATCACTGATCCGAAGCGTTTTTATCAATTTATTAACGTCAAGAGAAAATCTGACGGTCTTCCTTCAACACTTAATTTCCTTGACAAATCTACCGATGACCCCAAAGTAATTGTTAATCTCTTTGCTACCTTTTTCAGACAATCATATGCCAATGATTTGAATGATCCTAACCTTGACTATCACAGGTTTCTGATGAATAGCCCGCAAACATCTCTTGAAGTCTTTCTTAATGTTTGTCCCCAGACTGTTTGTGATAAATTAAGGTTACTGGATGATGATTTCTCACCTGGTCCAGACGGAGTCCCTGCAATTTTCCTTAAAAAGTGCGCATCAGTGCTCTATCAACCCCTTGCTAATATTTTTCAACTTTCTCTTTCCCAGGCTGTTTTCCCTGCTCTCTGGAAAGAATCTTTTATCTTCCCAATTTTCAAAAAGGGCTGTAAAAACCAAATCTCGAACTATCGACCGATAGCTAAGCTCTCCGCCATCCCTAAACTTTTCTAAAGCATTGTGTACGACTCTCTGTATTTTCATTGTAAACCAATTGTCTCTTCACTTCAACACGGATTCCTAAAAGGAAGGGCTACTACGACTAACCTTACCCAATTCGTATCAAAGACTTTCTTGGCCATGGAAAAGGGCAACGAGATCGATGTTATTACTACAGACTTTAGTAAAGCATTCGACAAAATTAACCATTAAATTATCTATCTCAAACTCAAAGCCTTTGGCTTCCCACCTTCAATTATCGAATGGGTCAAGTCATACCTAGAGAACCTTGTGTATAGAGTAGTTTTTAGAAAAGCAGTTTCTAACCCGATATTTGCCTCTTCTGGCGTTCCCCAAGGCAGCCATCTAGGTCCACTCCTGTTTGTGCTTGCAATAAATGACGTCGCTAGTATTATTTTTTTCTCTGATCTGTCTATTTATACAGATGACATTAAAATTATAAAAGTCATATCCTCTTCTCAGGATTCCTCTCTTCTTCAAAAAGACCTAAATGCTTTTCTTACTTGGTGCAATAAGAACTTTCTTGAGCTTAACGTTTATAAATGTCAATCTATGACTTTCTCGCGTAAACGCTTACCCTCTAGTCTTCGAACGTACTACTTCAGTAGCGTGCCTATCCCCAGAGTTTCGTCTATTCGTGATCTTGGGGTTATTTGTGATGAAGAGCTGAATTTCCACTCTCACATTAACTATATTATACCGAAAGCAAACTCCTCTCTTGGGTTTTTTAAACGCTGGTCTAGAGAATTTTCCGACCGCTACGTCACTAAATCATTATTCAATACTTATGTTAGACCAATCCTTGAATATGCTAGTCAGGTTTGGTCTCCCTACCAAATAACTCAATCCCGTAGAACTGAAGCTGTGCAACGAAGATTTCTAAGATTCGCTTTGCGTAGATTGCCTTGGTCTGATCCGTTCATTTTACCTCCATATGAAAGCCGTTTGCGGCTAATTGACATGGTCACCCTTTCGAAACGTCGTCATATCGCCGACATAATTTTCGTCCATCAGATCTTGACCGGTACCATATATTCCCCTTAATTACTTGAGCTGATTTACATGAACACTAATCCACGTAACCTTCGTTCTGTCCCCTTCTTCCACCTCCCTACTCCGCACAAATTACGCTTATTTCAACCCCATATGCAGAATGCTACGTTCTGCGAATGCTGTAGGAAATACCTTTGACTTTTCCCTTAGTTCCACTTCTCTAAGAAAAAATCTATACTCCGCTTCCCCTTTCAACTTCTAAACCTTGCACTTCAACTTAGAATTAAGCATTTTATATTTGTAAATATATTTATTTATTTGTTTATATTTTCTTTTTTTAAGTTTAAATATTTTTAAGTTTAAATCTATTGTTCTAATCGCTTGTAGTAAGCTTAATAAATCAGTTGCTCACACGAGCAACTGCAAACCATGCCGAAGACTTTGCAATTCCAAATAAATTTGCTATTGGTCTGAACGAAAGGGTATTGCTCACATACCATACATATAAATGCATCTCTTTCTTGGCTTCCATTTTCTGCTTTCCTCCACGAATATTCGGGGTTGATGGGAAGAAATTTGAGGTAGAATATTTTACTGCAAATCAAAAATAGGTTAAAAATAAATATTTTATGTGCACCACAAACATTGCTCACCTGTTAATAGTTCTAAAGTTGCTCGATTTAATCGGAAATGGGATTTGAAATCAGCCTCGCTGTATAAATCTATAGTTTCCATAAAATTGGACACTTTTGCATGTCTTTCTGAACCCGCCGATGAAAAACTATCAGAACTCACAGATTACGAGGATAAAGAACTATCTTCACTGCCTGACGATGAATCCATGAACCAAAGTAAGAACTAAGAGAAAATAATTGTTGAAATGCAAGAAAAATATGAAATAATTTATCATCTTAACTCTTCTCGTTTCGTTATCCATTTTGCTTGATTGTATTTTAAGATTTGACATGAGAATTTTTACATAAGGTGCCAAGGGTACCAACTTTGAAAGTTAAAATTGAAATTTGAACTTGCTAAGTGAATATAACCAAAAATCGTTTTATTGTTAAGTGAATATAGAAAATTTTCAATAAAACGCGGCTTCTTCTTCTGAGTGATCTTGAAGCGATCACAACTCTCCCACTTTTCTGCTTCACACTAGTGATCCGCCTGTGGGGTACGCCGCGTTGACCTCAGAAAGCGTCGGCAAGCCTCCCGGTTTTGGATTGTTCCATGTCTGAGGCCAACCAAATGCTGCTGTTTTTGCATTTGCTTGTACCAGGAGTGTTTTGGCCTGCCTTTTCTTTTTCGTCGCGAATTTGTTGAAACGTTGTACGATATTGCCTTTTGGACGGGGTTCTGCGGATCTCTCCTTTGAACATGACAATACCAACTGAGCCGGTCGTGCTGAATTTTGTCCAAGATGGTACTTTTGACATGAAGGCTTCCACGGATCTTAGTACTTCTAATTCGATCAAGCTTTGTTACTCCTGCTGTCATCCGAAGCATCTTCATTTCGGCTGCCGTCAATTTGCTCTCATACTTTTTGTACATTGTCCAACATTGTGAACCGTATGTCAGAGCTGGACGGACAACTGCTGTGTAGAGTCTTCCCTTCAGCTTAGGGGGCATTTTTCGATCACAGAAGATAGCGGAGTTTTCTCGCCACTTCATCCACCCTACGCTTACTCGATGATTGATGTCGTCATCACAAGTTGCTTCACTATTGATCATAGATCCCAGATATTTAAACTTTTCACACTTGGGAAGCACATTTCCATTCAAATAAATGTCTGGAATAGGCTTGTCTGGATCAGAAAAAGGGCAGCACAGGTATTCAGTCTTTTAAGCGCTAATACGGTACCCATTTCCTTCCAGAACATCAATCCAAACGTCAAGTGCTCGTTGCAGGGATGTAGGATCCTCGCTTATGATGGCTCCATCGTCAGCAAAGAATAATTGTTGTACTTTATTGTCCGTTACTTTTCCTTCGAGCAAATAATCCAGAACAGCAATAAAGAGCAGTGGACTCAAGACACTTCCCTGATGTACACCTACTGTTATTTGGAATTCTTCGGTGACTCCAGTTGGATATCTCACTTTTGTAACTGCTCCCTCGTACATGTCCATAATTATTCGCACATAGGCTTCAGGAACTCCTCGATGCCTGAGGGCCACCCATATCAGATCTCGTGGTTTTTTTCGAAGTCAACCAACACAATATGCAAATCCTCTAAGGCATCTCGGTGTTTCTCCATAATGATCCTTATACTTTGGATTGCGTCTGTAGTTGACTTACCCGCGAAAAACCCGCATTGGTCATCAGACAGCCTTATTATTTTCCGCAGTCGGCTATCCAAAACCCGCTCAACGATCTTCATAGTGTGGGACATCAACTTGATCGAACGATAAATGTCACAGCTTCTGGTATCTCCCTTTCCCTTGTACATTGGAAGAAGAAAACTTTCCCTCCATTGATTAGGCAAACAGTCACCTCTTATAAGTTTGGAGATGAGAATCGTGAGCCATCTCAACCCGATGTCTCTCATATTTTTCCAAAACTCATATGGTACTTCGTCTGGCCCAATCGCTTTGCCTTTTTTGGAGTTCTTAACTGCCTCCCTAACTTCTTCGACTTCTTCGACTTCACAATACTGTCGCCACCTGTGTAGAATCTTGTCGTCATCCACAAGTAGCAGTCCTTGAGCATCATTTATGAACTTCGGCGAACGAATCTCCTGCGCATTTCTCCTTCTCTGAGCGGCTATTTTGAAAACGGTTGCTTCCTTATTCAAGTTGCTTTGTCATAGCTCTTGGATTGCCTGATTTGCTTCAGCAGCTGGGGCAGAAATCTGTTCCAGCTCTCGATACAGGCCCCGCGCGCTATATTACATTTTGTTAATATACGAGTGTGTATATGTATGTATATAAATATTTTACTTGTTCAATGAAAAACTATTCTATCGACAGATTTTCATCAGCTGACGGGGCCCACACTCGCTATAAGGAATGCGCTGACTTGAGTGGAAAGCTTAATAGCCTAGGAGGAGCTTTGAAGGTGAAGTGGCGGAAATACTGGAAAGATCTCGTGTGAGTACGACTAAATAGTCTTTAGTAAACAGTAACAATAAATTAAATATTTTTTCTTTGAAGTAACAATGTGCGCGGCAAAGATAGTGCCATTAAGGAGCAGCTACTCCGAAGCGGGGTTAACAGCCCGGTTCCAATTACAGAACTCTCTGAAACAGAGAGAGAGAGAGAGTTATTATGATAATTACTCCTCCGAATCCGTTCAAGGGGTGTCGGATTCGGTGTACGAAGTCGGGTTTTGGAGAAATCGTTGTAAGTTTCCAAAAAGTTTTCAATTTTATTTGTAAATACATACATATTTTAAATACTTTCTTCTTTTTAATGGTACTACAATATGAGGAACCCTTTCCACTTGGTACTTCACCACAACCAGCACCGATAATTTCTTGCATTTCAACCTCGCCACAACCAACTCCCGCCCCTGCAAGGAGAAGAAGACTTGCCCATAAGCGTAAAGTGGTTTCATGTTCAACGGACGAAGCTCTTGCGACCTACCTGGAGGTAGAGCGCAAGAAAATTGAAATAGAAGAAAAAAAAATTAAGCTTAAAGAAAAGCAGATTTCTGTGCACAAAAGTAAAGAAACAGACTTCTTCAATATCTTGTCGAAAATCAGAAATATTAACGAACACAACCCAAAGACTGCCAACCTCTGGGTTCCAAAAAAGAAATTTACCAACCATCCCTGTTGTTCACTTAGCTAAATGAGTTATTTTTGTTCACTTACGCTGAGTTGTTGTTTTTCCATGAGCGATTTTTTGCTTAAGTGAATAAAAGTGAATATAGAATTTCAATAAAATTCGGCTATTGATACTACTTACTTGTCGGTGCCAAGTCTGGTCTTTCATCCAGAAAATCAATAAAAAATGATAAAAAGATAATAATAAATTTTCTGGATTTCCGATGCCTTAGCTTCACTTCTTACTCTCGCAGCAATTATTTATAATTTGAATTTATGACTGACCGATTTCATAATGATAAAAAGATTTTAATTTGAAAAAAGAAATTTGTAGAATACCGCTTGTTTAATTTTTCTTATTTCTTTCCTGAGACAAAATAACATTTTCCTGCCAAATAATTAAACCGAGATTGAAAGAAATCCTTGACACCTAGGTAAAAGTACCTGCTTTGCAAGTTTTAGACTTTTATTGAAGTTTTAATTCAAGCTATAAATTTGTTAAATTTTGACTTATAATGCAAATAAATAAAGAAAAATTGACCTTAGAGTTCAAAAATTAATGATAAAGTAATGCGACACAAACTAAGGAAAAAGTAAACTAATTTAAAACATACAATTAACTTGTGACCACCGCACCGGTGGGTAACGTGGCACTACACTAAAGAAAGTTTATGTGAAGGGCCATGTGCCCCACCAGTGGTCACGGTCTTAACCCTTAAACCCTACCCTGGGGTCCAGCGCCATTGCAAACATACATTTTTTTTGTATTTTTTAAAAACTAAGCAACTCATACCACCACATACCACATGGAGTTCTCATATTATCGCAGCAGACGTCTAAAAATCAGTCATTTATTAATTTTCGAGTGGTACGCAGTTGAAAATATTTGAGCTTCAGGGTCCAATAGACCCCAGGGTAGTGATAGTAAAAGTTTTTGAACAGTTTGACAGTGTATCAAGACGAGCGAAACGATGGCCATTGGCTTTGTTTTATGGGATATTAAATATTGTTACTGTGAATTCGTATGTCCTCCTCAAAATAGCGTCCAATAAAACTCAAATAAGTCGAAAACCCCAAATGGAGGAGAGGTTTACTTGGCAAACTTTGCCATCCAATCTCCAGGTCCGTGAACAAAAAGCCCAAGACGGCCAGTACAACTGACAAAAAAAGTACTGTAGCGGAATTGATAAAAGAGAGCCTTCAGGTGGCCATTATCAATGAGGAGAATCTAGAAAAAAGGCTAAGCGAAGAAGACTGGACTCGAGTGGAAATAAGGCTACTCGAGTGCATGACTGACGAGCTTCCCACGTCCTCGGGCACGGTGCATGATTTCGGACCCATTTCGACGTTGAAGGGTTTCAAAATTCTCACCTGCAATGACTGGGAAGTACTGGAGATGGAAGAGCCTACGAGCGCAGGCCAAGAAGTCTTAGTCATGCTCAATCATGAGTCAATGGCTATGCTTCCAGAAAGGGGATATAGAATAAATATTGGCCTTAACAAGGTTAGGGTGAGGCCGGCAACGGCTGCCAACTTACAAAACCAAAATGACGCACACAAAAAAGATAATGAAGGTGCTACAAATAAACCTGCAGCACAGTAAGTTGGCCTCTGCCACCTTGACCGCGTTGATGTCAAAAACTGACATCGATTTAGCCCTAATACAAGAGCCATGGATAAATCATGGCCAGATCTGCAGACTGAAATCCAAAGATCATTTCCTTTTCTTTAACAAAGGGCCTACAAAAGGTAACTATCGTACATGCATTTTATCAAAGACAAATTTAAATCTCTTCCTTCTAACCCCTCACAGTAGTAATGATCTGACAACAGTGAAGTGCGAGCGAGAAGGGGCGCCACCCCTAATCCTGGCCTCAGTTTACTTGCCGGGCGATGCAACCTCCAACCCCCCGCCGGCAGCTGTTGCAGAATTGGTCGCCACAACAAAAAGGAATGGCTGGGACCTCCTCATGGGCTGTGAAGCTAATGCCCATCACATACAGTGGGGTAGTACAAACACGAACGAAAGAGGTGAGTCACTTTTTGAATATATTATTGAGAACAACCTGATAATTATGAATAGAGGTAACGAACCAACATTTATAACAAAGGTAAGAAAAGAAGTGTTAGACGTTACACTTTCCACCAACTCTGGTACGCTAGTAACCAGTAATTGGAGGGTCTCCAACAACGTAACCTTCTCTGACCACAGAATGATAACATTCGAAATACAACACAAATCTGAAAACTTTATCCCTTATAGAAACCCTAGGAAAACTGACTGGGGTCTCTATAACCAAAAACTGGCCCTAACTCTCAGCCAGAACAACAATCAGCCTTTGCTTAACTGCTCAGCCATAGAGACACAGGTAAACAAGCTTACGTCAGACATAATCAATGCCTACGAAAGCTCATGCCCGCCATCCAAAGGGAAAGGTAGATCGAACCCCATATGGTGGACAAGCGAACTATCGATCCTTAGAAGGAACTCTAGGAGGCTCTTCAATAGAGCAAAATTTAGCAGCCTTTCGGCTGACTGGGACCTATACAAGATCAGCAAAAATGAATACAAAAATAGAACTACCTATGCAAAAAGACAAGCCTGGCGCAACTTCTGCTCAGATATTGAGTGCACAAATGACGCCGCAAGTCTAAGAAAGGTCATGATCCAAAATACCCCTAGTTTTCTTAGAAGACCTGATAACACATGGACTGACTCATGCTCTGAAACCCTAGAGTCACTGATGAACACCCACTTTCCAGGGTGTTCTCAAATGACATCCCCAGAACGCGGAAACCCTAACGCTAACGTTAGATCCAACATAGGAAATCTATTAGTAGATAATAAGAAGGTAATGTGGGCCATTGACTCATTCTCAGCATACAATCTGCAGGTCCGAACGGTATCATTCCAATGATGCTCCAAAGCCCTAAAGACTTGATTGTGCCGATTCTAGTGGAAACATTCAGAGGTTGTCTAAACCTCACCTTTATTCCAACTAGTTGGAGGGAAGTTAAAGTCATATTTATTCCCAAAGCCGGTAAGCCCTCACACACTGAACCCAAAGATTTCAGACCAAGAAGCCTATCCTCCTTTCTACTTAAGACTCTAGAAAGACTTAAAGAAACGCATATCCGAACAAAACTCAATAACAATGTGATCTCTACAGCCCAACATGCATATAAAAAGGGCAAATCAGTGGAGACTGCACTTCATGAAGTAGTCGGAACCATTGAACAGTCAATCCAATATAAAGAGTATACGTTGGCTGCATTCCTCGATATAGAAGGGGCCTTTAACAACGTTGAATACAGTGCTATTCGCATGGCATTAAGTTCCATAAATATCGAGCCAACGCTATCAAAATGGATCGACTCCATGCTCTAAACGAGAATAGTAGAAGCAGAAATGGGTACAAGTACCCTAAAAGTCAAAACTTGTAGAGGTACACCTCAAGGAGGAGTGTTATCCCCGCTACTCTGGCTCCTAGTAGTTAACCAAATCCTGGTTAAACTTGACAGGAGCGGAATAAAAGCAGTAGCTTATCCCGATGACATCGTCATCATGACTTCGGTAAAATTCACAACCACCCTTTGTGAACTTCTTCAGACAGCTCTTAACAAGCTCACCAGCTGGGCAAAAAACTGTGGGCAAAACGTCAACCCTACTAAAACTGAACTTGTTCTGTTTACGAGAAAATGTAACATTCCAGATATACTTCCTCCCTCCATTAATGGTATACCAATAAACTTATCTGGTACGGCAAAATATCTCGGAATTGTCCTTGATCGTAAACTTAACTGGAAAGAAAATTTAAAAGAAAGAGAAAGGAAAGCTCAAATCGCTTTCAACACTTGTAGTAGAATTTTTAGGAAAAAATGGGGACCTAGTCCCAAAACCATTCACTGGATATATACGTCCATAATAAGACCAATCCTCACATATGCTTGTCTAGTCTGGTGGCCATCATTAGAGAAGGCTTCAAACCTTAAGACCATGACCAAAATCCAAAGGCTTGCATGCATTGGCTCAACTAGTGCCATGAGAACAACACCAACTGCAGCTCTGGAAACCTTCCTGTCGCTAGCCCCCCTAGATCTTTTTACTAAGGAGATGGCGGCCAAAAGCGCACTGCGACTCAAACAATGCAACAATTGGAAAACAGGCATATCAGGCCATAGAACCATCATGAACCATACAGACATAGACATTCAAACAGACTATACCCCCCGCATATTGACTTCAATCCAGTGGCCCTAACAGTCTTTCCGACAACAGTAAGCTGGGAGGAAAACAGAGTTATAAAAGGAAATCACATTTCCGTCTTCACAGATGGTTTCAAAACGGACGGAGGGGTAGGGTCAGGTATCTTCTCAGACTACCCCACCATGAATAGATCAATAAAGCTTCCCGACTTCTGCAGTGTCTTTCAGGTAGAAGTACTTGCAGTGTGCGAAGCCGCGAAGCACCTAGCTACGCAAAACCTGATCAACAAAAATATTGACTTCTTTATAGACAGTCAAGCGGCCATTAAAGCTATCTCATCCATTATCACAAAATCCAGACAAGTAGACAGCTGTCGCAGTAACCTAAGACTGCTCAGCGAAACAAACACAGTTAGTTTAACCTGGGTTCCAGGACATCGTGACATAATTGGTAATGAAATGGCGGATAAGCTGGCTAAAATCGGGTCAACACTCGAATCCAGCGAAACGAACACCTCAGTTCTAAGGCCACTTGAGCAAGAAAAAAACAGAATCAAACACAATTTTCTAAAAACCGCCAATGACAGGTGGTCATCTTTAGAAACATGCCGAGTCTCTAGAAACCTTTGGCCAGATATTTCCAAGAAAAAAACAGAATTTCTACTCCAGCCAAGCAGACCTCGGCTCTCTCTGTTGATTGGCATTCTCACGGGACACAACTCGTTGGGTACCCACATGATGAGAATGGGCATTAGCACATCCGACTTATGTAGAGGATGCCAAGATGAGGAGGCAGACGAGGGATCATTCCACTTCCTCTGTGAGTGTCCTAGCTTGGCCCACACTCGGAAAAAAACCCTCGGAGAATACTTTTTCGACGAACTGGGCGACATCTCAAATCTCCCACTGAGCAACGTCCTGAAATTTACTCAGGGCTCCAAATGGTTCAGTGGGAGTTCCCTACCACAATAACCATCTACCTCTCCAATCCTCCCATTTCCTCATCCTCTGAACCTCACCTTTATTCCAACTAGTTGGAGGGAAGTTAAAGTCATATTTATTCCCAAAGCCGGTAAGCCCTCACACACTGAACCCAAAGATTTCAGACCAAGAAGCCTATCCTCCTTTCTACTTAAGACTCTAGAAAGACTTAAAGAAACGCATATCCGAACAAAACTCAATAACAATGTGATCTCTACAACCCAACATGCATATATAAAGGGCAAATCAGTGGAGACTGCACTTCATGAAGTAGTCGGAACCATTGAACAGTCAATCCAATATAAAGAGTATACGTTGGCTGCATTCCTCGATATAGAAGGGGCCTTTAACAACGTTGAATACAGTGCTATTCGCATGGCATTAAGTTCCATAAATATCGAGCCAACGCTATCAAAATGGATCGACTCCATGCTCTAAACGAGAATAGTAGAAGCAGAAATGGGTACAAGTACCCTAAAAGTCAAAACTTGTAGAGGTACACCTCAAGGAGGAGTGTTATCCCCGCTACTCTGGCTCCTAGTAGTTAACCAAATCCTGGTTAAACTTGACAGGAGCGGAATAAAAGCAGTAGCTTATGCCGATGACATCGTCATCATGACTTCGGTAAAATTCACAACCACCCTTTGTGAACTTCTTCAGACAGCTCTTAACAAGCTCACCAGCTGGGCAAAAAACTGTGGGCAAAACGTCAACCCTACTAAAACAGAACTTGTTCTGTTTACGAGAAAATGTAACATTCCAGATATACTTCCTCCCTCCATTAATGGTATACCAATAAACTTATCTGGTACGGCAAAATATCTCGGAATTGTCCTTGATCGTAAACTTAACTGGAAAGAAAATTTAAAAGAAAGAGAAAGGAAAGCTCAAATCGCTTTCAACACTTGTAGTAGAATTTTTAGGAAAAAATGGGGACCTAGTCCCAAAACCATTCACTGGATGTATACGTCCATAATAAGACCAATCCTCACATATGCTTGTCTAGTCTGGTGGCCATCATTAGAGAAGGCTTCAAACCTTAAGACCATGACCAAAATCCAAAGGCTTGCATGCATTGGCTCAACTAGTGCCATGAGAACAACACCAACTGCAGCTCTGGAAACCTTCCTGTCGCTAGCCCCCCTAGATCTTTTTACTAAGGAGATGGCGGCCAAAAGCGCACTGCGACTCAAACAATGCAACAATTGGAAAACAGGCATATCAGGCCATAGAACCATCATGAACCATACAGACATAGACATTCAAACAGACTATACCCCCCCGCATATTGACTTCAATCCAGTGGCCCTAACAGTCTTTCCGACAAGAGTAAGCTGGGAGGAAAACAGGGTTATAAAAGGAAATCACATTTCCGTCTTCACAGATGGTTTCAAAACGGACGGAGGGGTAGGGTCAGGTATCTTCTCAGACTACCCCACCATGAATAGATCAATAAAGCTTCCCGACTTCTGCAGTGTCTTTCAGGTAGAAGTACTTGCAGTGTGCGAAGCCGCGAAGCACCTAGCTACGCAAAACCTGATCAACAAAAATATTGACTTCTTTATAGACAGTCAAGCGGCCATTAAAGCTATCTCATCCATTATCACAAAATCCAGACTAGTAGACAGCTGTCGCAGTAACCTAAGACTGCTCAGCGAAACAAACACAGTTAGTTTAACCTGGGTTCCAGGACATCGTGACATAATTGGTAATGAAATGGCGGATAAGCTGGCTAAAATCGGGTCAACACTCGAATCCAGCGAAACGAACACCTCAGTTCTAAGGCCACTTGAGCAAGAAAAAAACAGAATCAAACACAATTTTCTAAAAACCGCCAATGACAGGTGGTCATCTTTAGAAACATGCCGAGTCTCTAGAAACCTTTGGCCAGATATTTCCAAGAAAAAAACAGAATTTCTACTCCAGCCAAGCAGACCTCGGCTCTCTCTGTTGATTGGCATTCTCACGGGACACAACTCGTTGGGTACCCACATGATGAGAATGGGCATTAGCACATCCGACTTATGTAGAGGATGCCAAGATGAGGAGGCAGACGAGGGATCATTCCACTTCCTCTGTGAGTGTCCTAGCTTGGCCCACACTCGGAAAAAAACCCTCGGAGAATACTTTTTCGACGAACTGGGCGACATCTCAAATCTCCCACTGAGCAACGTCCTGAAATTTACTCAGGGCTCCAAATGGTTCAGTGGGAGTTCCCTACCACAATAACCATCTACCTCTCCAATCCTCCCATTTCCTCATCCTCTGATTTCCCGGGGAGCACAATGGATCCTTGAGATCCGAGTGAGGTGTTGCCACTTGTGGCTGCACCCCCCATTCAACCTAACCTAACCTTATCTCCAGGTCCTCATTGGAAATATTTCAAGAAAGAAGCGACCTGTGGCTAAGGTAACATCTTCAGTCACTACAAAAATTAGATGTGCCGTGTGTCCACGAGACAAAGACCGCAAGACCAAAACACGATGCAGCAGTTGCCGAAATCCACTTTGTGGCGAACATAGCCGCTCAGTGTGTCATAATTGTCTTGATGTAAACTTTTAAAACATTTTTCATAATTAAACATTCCTATCTTTTATGTTAGTAAATAAAATTTTTGATTAAATTGTTTTTTTTATTAAATTGGGGCAAAAACTTTTTGGGGTCCCTAAGACCCCAGGGTAGCAATAGTGTTTCTCCCGGGATGGGTAGGGTTTAAGGGTTAATATACATAAGAACAACGCAAATTAAAAAAACTGAGACACAGTTTAACAATTATACATTTCAACATCACGATAACAAAAAAAAAACACTTTTGGCTCTTCGGTAATATTTTTTTCCCTATGGCGGCAGTCAACGTGTATACGCTTGAAATTGGTGTTGTAAAATGAGGAAAAAACCACATCAATACAGAACAGAAACAGTGGGTATAATCATCAGCAAAGTTTAGTTCATCATGTGTGTTACTAAACATTGCAAAAAGTTAGAAATACTCCGGGATAAACTCGATAAAATTACTTTTCGCGAGCAATTGGCAAGTTATCCGTTAGTAAATTCTTTGCCATGAAAAGCGCTTTCTCGATTAGCCGTTCGGAACCATCAGAAAAGTGTAGGTTCCCTCATACATGGTTGTGAGAAATGCCCTAGGCTCTGGGGCTCCTCGCTCTGTTGCGCCACCCTATGTATGTATATTGTATACATGTATGCATGTAAATTCAATAAAAAAAATGTGACGCGCTTAAGAAGGAATTGTTTTCTGAATAAGCTTACCTACTACCAAGTAGTATTGGCGCCAACTTGGAAAAATATGGAAGGGGACTCAGCAGGAGCATTCCAAATGGATTGCCCTTACCACGAATAATGAAACGATGTTGATAACCAAAACCGTGTCTGCCAGTTGTTTGACGTTATATTTCATCCATAAATCTTGCGAAAAATAATAAGTCCTTTGAAATGTGTCTCTCTGTCCGACTAGACCGCAGTAATCTGAAATTTCCAAAGTTGAAGTTTTTTGTGATACGAAAGTTATTGACAAACTCCATTAAATATGCTTATGAAGATGATAATTGGTGAGTATAATATACTATCTACCATAATATGTAACGAAACCACTGGTCTTAACCGCACCTTCCCTCACTACCATTACAACCACCGACTACAGGTCCCAGTGGCTGATCCTGGCAGAAGGAAGGAAAGGGTGGCATGCTTGCTTTTAGCTCAACCTAGCTCGTCGACGGAAGAAAGTTCTTGCTACCACAGCTCAGGACGGGGTTACGACTTCATGCTAATAATAATAAAAAAACATATGTGGCGACCCAACTATCCACGTACGAGTTCCATAACGGGGGAGGGTCCTCGACGTAGTTGACCCTCGGAGGTTTTGCCCACCCATTGTATCCCACGGATACCACCACGGCTACTACAACCTCCTATTTGTGCAGTAGCCCCTTACTCAACCTTGCTCCCTATTCTCGCTTGCCCCATCTCTGTCAACCTCAACTCAATCCTTGATTTCTTTACCCAGACATTCTGATTAAAATGTTTTCAAATAAAAATAAAAAAAACCAAAAGAACACTATTTTTCGTAAAACGCTATAAAAATGTTTTATTAAAATTAGGTATGGCTGTGGTGAACGTTAGTGATCAATGGTATATGAGTACCTACATCCGATTTCATACGTACAATAAATACAGAAAAACAATTTAATTTGCCTTTTCCAAAGGTAAGTACTAAACATAATACTAACTTCTAATTCATTTCTTAATTCTTTCAATTCAACAAAATCTACTTTTTTCCAGATGGCAACACTTTTTTAATTTTTCAATTTTAGGTAGCTACTTTCATTGTTATAATGGCAGCACATTTCAATTCCACCCCAAACAAAATAAAATAATAGTAGGTATATAAAATTTTTATCAAAGTTTAACGGTAACTTACTCAGGTTTTTATGATATCCGCCAATGTAGTGCACCACTTTGGTAGTTATACCTTGTAAATTTCGTAAATTTCGATGCTTAAGAAAAAACTGATTAGATTTTATTTGGTTTAAAAATGTATTTAGTTAAACATGGCACGGTGCGGGTGCATAACTTCACAGGTCATAACTTCACATGGGTCATAATTTCACCTCTAGTGGGTTATAATTTCACTTTTTTCGGGTGAAGTTATGTCCCACCTTAGGTGGGAATTAGCTTCACTTTTTTGTGGGCCAGAATTTCACTTCTGTGTGAAGTTATTTCCCACACATGGTGGGACATAATTTCACTTTTTATTACAGCTACAAGAAATTACCTTTTAGAGCTATTTGATTATGCATAATTTGTTCACGAAAAACTGCATTTCAGTGGTGGGGTGAGTAAATTTATTTGAGGTCAATGGGACCCCTTTACTTACGGGTTTTATAAATAAGACCTATTTTTCCTAAGAAAAAAGAAGAATTCTCCAAATATTTTATTTTTAAGCAGTAAAAAAAATTGCGCAATTTTTGTTTCGGTCGCTTTACTGCTTAGCGCCAACAACGCTTGTTTATTCACACTATTTCTATATAATATAATTTACTAAAACGAGAGATCTGTTTTTGAAAATACGTGATGTCAAAGTTCGTAATTTCAATAATTGATTTATGAAAGCTACACTATATTTGAACACATTTTCAAATTCAAACTGTGTATACTACGAAAAAACAGCTTCAAATATCAATATTTCTATTATAGGTTTATCCATTTTTGTACGTCTTGGCAAGCCATAAAACTGAAGAGCTATATGTTCATTTGTTCCAATTTGTGGACAGAAATTTGTTTGAGTTTCGTCCATTTTCATTTATGACGGACTTTGAAGCTGCAATGAGAAATGGTCTTAAAAAAGTTTTCTCGGAAGCTGAACTCCGCGGGTGTTGGTTCCACTACACAAGAGCAATTCGAAGAAGAGCTTCCAAGATTCAGGATCTCATACCACTGATGAACAAAAATGTGTGTGTGCCTAAATGGTTTAAAAAGCTATTGGTTTTACCATTGCTAAGCCCAGACAATATTAGACGAGCGTTCGACCTACTAAGAGATGAGGTTCAAACTTCAAACTATGGATTTGAAGCCTTTGTCCATGTTGGCTGTTTATTTCCAAAAGCAATGGATTTTAAGGGTAAATACTTCTTACTTAATGAATTTTTAAATAGGAATTAATTTTGTTCAAAGAAAATATACGAACAACTAGCGCCTTGGAGGGCTATAACAGCAAACTTGGCAGAAAAATTAACAGACATGGGAATTTTCTAAAGTTTATGGACTTTTTAATTGATGAAGAGTATAACACCACACGAAACTTTATTGCGGCTTTGGATGGTCAGACTTCTTCGGTTTTTGAAGGTCCTAAACAAAATTTCAAAATACGGGATGAAATAATAGAAAAACAGACTTCGAAACTAACCAGAAAAAAAATAACTTTGTCCGAATTCTTACCACAAGTAATACAAATTTTTAATAAGTCTGATTTGCTTCTTATTTCTGAGTTATTATCATCAGAAGCAGAAGATGCCGAGTCTCTAAACGATAGTAATTTACCAGAAGATCAAAGCTTATGTATAACTTGTTACAACAACAAAAGGGATATACTACTCCAACCATGCAATCACTTAAAAAAATGCAGAGATTGTTATGGGAAAATGGTTGAAAACTGTCGATCGTCAATTTTATGTCCTTATTGTAGAACTATAGTTCAAAATTCCGTTCATGTTTTTTTGTGAATAGATTTCAATATCTTTGTTTCAAAACGGCGTTTTGAAAATAATAATATGATATAAAGTACCTTTCATAAGAATATTTTTTTTTTTTATAAATAACAGTTTTTGATATTTTTTGTTAATAAAAATGTTTCAATAAATTGATTACAATTTATAATTTTTGTTGGCTTTTGACTGATTGGATTTCTAAAGATTTTTTACAATGTAGGTGGGAAATAATTTCACACAAATTTCAGGTGAAATTGTTGCTCACCTAAGGTGGGACATAACTTCACCCGAAAAAAGCTACCTCGTTGTGAATTTAGTGTCCAACGCTACCTCGTGGTGAATTTAGTGTCCAACGCCACCTCGTTGTGAATTTAGTGTCCAACGCTACCTCTTTGTGAATTTAGTGTCCAACGCTACCTCGTTGTGAATTTAGTGTCCAAAGCTACCTCGTTGTGAATTTAGTGTCCAACGCTACCTCGTTGTGAATTTAGTGTCCAACGCTACCTCGTTGTGAATTTAGTGTCCAACGCTACCTCGTTGTGAATTTAGTGTCCAACGCTACCTCGTTGTGAATTTAGTGTCCAACGCTACCTCGTTGTGAATTTAGTGTCCAACGCTACCTCGTTGTGAATTTAGTGGCTCCTGCTACCTCAGAGCAACCATTAACTCCCTCTTCCTAGTATCGTTACAGAACCAAGAGAGAGATCCCAAGATCTCAGCGTTATTCCAAATCCGAGCCCCCAGAATTTGGAGCCCTTAACCCAGGACAAGAAAACTGAATGCAAGCCCAAGAACTGGAAGCCCACACAATCCAGGACAAGAAATCTTAATCTGATTGACCTGGAGGCCAATTCAAGAATCTGGTCGTGAATCCTGGACGAGATCACATCCCAGCCAAATCCCAGGGAAACAGTCACTCACCCGAAGAGGCGTACTTCAAATCTCCATCGAGACTTTGATATAGAAACATGAATTAACTTTATAAAACAATGTATGAAATGTATAACCAACACTAATTTTAAATATCGGAAATAAACTAGCTTCAATAATCTAAAGTTTTGCTGCTTCTTTGGAAGACTCTGGATCCGCTGAGCTTACCTCAGCCTTTGACAAAAAGCAACCTCACAATGGCGCCCGAGCAGGGACTTCTTTGAAGTTGGTTAACCGATTTACCGACCGACCGTTCCAGAAGAATCAACTTGCTGAGAAGTCCATACCGACCGACCTGTATTACACCGAATAGAGATTTATCCAGTCAGAGGAGATACTTCTTATTCAGATTTACCGACCGACCGACCGTTCCAGAAGAACTAACTCTCTGAGGGATCATATCGACCGACCTGTCATACACCGAGGAAACCAACCGATCAGAATCAGAGGAGCTCACTACCGAGCCACAGAAGAACAGAAAAGAGAATCTCAGATTTCAAACCGTTGCCAGTGATTTAGAACCATGGCAAATACCGACAGTAATATTGACATGGACGTCGAAGAAAATCTTGCGTCCATCTACTTGCTCAAGAAGACGGAGCTCATTGAGAAATTGGCTTCCAAAAGGTTGGATACCAGTGGCACTGTGTCCACATTACGATCCCGCTTGAGCACGTACATCAAAGACTCCAGGACTCACCGTTCAACACAGAACCTGTGCAAAGAAATATCGCAGTTGGTTCAAGAACGTGAGTATAAAGATGAGAACGAAGCATCACCGCAACCTGCCAATACAACCGATACGACGGAAGAGCCTAGCGCCCAACTCCAGTTACGTGTACCTCCAGCCGTAGGAGGACGGTACCACCAGACCACTGGAACCGGCCCTACAACAAGTTTAAGCTCAACCACCGTGCATTCACCAACTCAATATCCGGAGTTAGATAGCATAAACCAACCCGGTCCATACAGAATGTACCGAAGTCCCGAGGCCGAAACCATGAACACCGTCCGTAAATGGGGCCTTAAGTTCGATGGTTCGGGAAATGCTCTCGAGTTTATGGAGCGCCTAGAAGAGTTGGTGAATTGCTACTACATACCAGCAGAACACATCCTTCGCACCTTTCCGGAAATCTTCAGAGGTTCCGCCCTAGAGTGGTTACGGATCCATAAGGAAAAATTTAACACATGGGAAGAATTTCGCCAAGTATTTCTTAATTATTTCTTGCCACCACGATTTGTCCATAAGTTAGAGTAGGAAATCTGGCGAAAGAAACAAGGACCGCGAGAAAAGGCCAAAGATTTCATTCGAGCTATGCAGTACCTTATTAGGCAACACCCTAAGATGAGCAAAGAAGATAATGTCGATAGGATATACGACAGTCTCCACCCGGAATATCGACTTTACGTCCGAAGAAACGATTTCCAGACGTTGAAGGAGCTTACCGACCTAGCCGAGGAGTACGAGTACGTGAAGACCGAAGAGAGAAATATGAGACCCGCCTTGGCTCCACCTCCAGCACCACGAGCACAGTTTGGTGCAACATCGGTGCCGTACGACTCCAATACACATTGCTGGAACTGCAAGCAACGGGGGCACCAAAAAAGAAATTGCCATCGACCATTTCGGTTGTTTTGCTCCAATTGTGGAGAAGACGGATGGCTAACTAAAGACTGTCCATGCCGTCGACACAACCCGCCAGCAAAGACTACAACAGCTAGTCGATTTACCCGTTCGTGGGCACGGTACAATAAACGCTGCATACATGATTCGCATACCGAAACGCTTGAGATGGATTCATCAGCAATCCAAGTAGGGCCAGAAAAAAGCATACCGAGACATACTAATACCAAACCCTGCAGTGAAAGTAGGGTATTTATACCGATAGAAGTTGAGGAAAAGACTTTCAATGCGTTAGTTGATACCTGTTCTACGGATTCGTTTGTCGGTTTAGTAGAAAGAGATGAGCTAAGAGCTCTGAAAGTTCCTTCGTGTTACCAGGAACGTGAAATTCATTTACCCAACGGAAGTCTCAACACTACCAGAGAGCACTGTTTGGCTACTTATAGTCTTGAAGGATGTTTGGTTCCGGGAGACGTCACATTTTTAGAAGATTTAAGCAATGATGCTATCCTTGGAATGGACATCTTAGGCCAAAAATTTTTTTCTATGTGTCTTGCAGGACAACCACTTGTGAAGAGAAGATCGCAACGTCCCGGACCTGACTTCCACCCTTCCGGGATTAAGGTCGTAGCTTTTCAGCTACAGTTCCCTCCATCACCCGTAGGCCACCAGTCAAGACGAGAAGGTTCTCGTCTCCGTAAGAAAGGAAGGAGTGTAATGACCCATTACATATTGGCTCCTACAAAACAAAACAACAGCCAGATAAACCACCAACAACACCGATGCCATTGGAATTTTGCATGTACCAACACAGGCAATGATAATGCTGAAGATAACACATAACAACAATATCACCAGCAGCTTACCAATGACTCCACGTGGAGTTCGATTTCATTGACTGATACACCTCACATTCACTTACTACCAAAAGGTGTATAAGAGAAATAGTGAAATACATGAAGTTCAGTTCAAGTCCCGGTAGTGGACAAATGAGGAACTCATTTAAGTACTCAAGTAAGAGTAGCATTTCGGAGTTCTGGTCCCGGCAAGTGGACAAATTAGGAACTCATCATCCTAGTACTCGATCAAGAGTAGGATTCCGTTACCGGCAGCGCAACAGCAGAGTCCAGAAACCAAGACTGGGTAAGTAAATAGTGTCCAACGCTACCTCGTTGTGAATTTAGTGTCCAACGCTACCTCGTTGTGAATTTAGTGTCCAACGCTACCTCGTTGTGAATTTAGTGTCCAACGCTACCTCGTTGTGAATTTAGTGTCCAACGCTACCTCGTTGTGAATTTAGTGTCCAACGCTACCTCGTTGTGAATTTAGTGTCCAACGCTACCTCGTTGTGAATTTAGTGTCCAACGCTACCTCGTTGTGAATTTAGTGTCCAATGCTACCTCGTTGTGAATTTAGTGTCCAACGCTACCTCGTTGTGAATTTAGTGTCCAACGCTACCTCGTTGTGAATTTAGTGTCCAACGCTACCTCGTTGTGAATTTAGTGTTCAACGCTACCTCGTTGTGAATTTAGTGTCCAACGCTACCTCGTTGTGAATTTAGTGTCCAAAGCTACCTCGTTGTGAATTTAGTGTCCAACGCTACCTCGTTGTGAATTTAGTGTCCAACGCTACCTCGTTGTGAATTTAGTGTCCAACGCTACCTCGTTGTGAATTTAGTGTCCAACGCTACCTCGTTGTGAATTTAGTGTCCAACGCTACCTCGTTGTGAATTTAGTGTCCAACGCTACCTCGTTGTGAATTTAGTGTCCAACGCTACCTCGTTGTGAATTTAGTGTCCAATGCTACCTCGTTGTGAATTTAGTGTCCAACGCTACCTCGTTGTGAATTTAGTGTCCAACGCTACCTCGTTGTGAATTTAGTGTCCAACGCTACCTCGTTGTGAATTTAGTGTCCAACGCTACCTCGTTGTGAATTTAGTGTCCAACGCTACCTCGTTGTGAATTTAGTGTCCAACGCTACCTCGTTGTGAATTTAGTGTCCAACGCTACCTCGTTGTGAATTTAGTGTCCAACGCTACCTCGTTGTGAATTTAGTGTCCAACGCTACCTCGTTGTGAATTTAGTGTCCAACGCTACCTCGTTGTGAATTTAGTGTCCAACGCTACCTCGTTGTGAATTTAGTGTCCAACGCTACCTCGTTGTGAATTTAGTGTCCAACGCTACCTCGTTGTGAATTTAGTGTCCAACGCTACCTCGTTGTGAATTTAGTGTCCAACGCTACCTCGTTGTGAATTTAGTGTCCAACGCTACCTCGTTGTGAATTTAGTGTCCAACGCTACCTCGTTGTGAATTTAGTGTCCAACGCTACCTCGTTGTGAATTTAGTGTCCAACGCTACCTCGTTGTGAATTTAGTGTCCAACGCTACCTCGTTGTGAATTTAGTGTCCAACGCTACCTCGTTGTGAATTTAGTGTCCAACGCTACCTCGTTGTGAATTTAGTGGCTCCTGCTACCTCAGAGCAACCATTAACTCCCTCTTCCTAGTATCGTTACAGAACCAAGAGAGAGATCCCAAGATCTCAGCGTTATTCCAAATCCGAGCCCCCAGAATTCGGAGCCCTTAACCCAGGACAAGAAAACTGAATGCAAGCCCAATAACTGGAAGCCCACACAATCCAGGACAGGAAATCTTAATCTGATTGACCTGGAGGCCAATTCAAGAATCTGGTCGTGAATCCTGGACGAGATCACATCCCAGCCAAATCCCAGGGAAACAGTCACTCACCCGAAGAGGCGTACTTCAAATCTCCATCGAGACTTTGATATAGAAACATGAATTAACTTTATAAAACAATGTATGAAATGTATAACCAACACTAATTTTAAATATCGGAAATAAACTAGCTTCAATAATCTAAAGTTTTGCTGCTTCTTTGGAAGACTCTGGATCCGCTGAGCTTACCTCAGCCTTTGACAAAAAGCAACCTCACACACTATAGGTGAAATTATGACCCATGTGAAGTTATGACCTGTCAAGTTATGCACCCGCACCCATGGCACATCCACTGATTCTCTTAATTTTTGCCATTTTTTTTTCTTTTTTTTATTATTTTACAAATACCTTAACTGGTACATACATATACCGATTTTGACTTTTCTTATTTTCACTTACAGTAACTCACACTCAAAGTGGGACACCTAAGAAATAAAATCTTCAATAAACTTCTTTACGAAAAAAAATGCAGAGTTGTTCACTTTTTTAAAAAAATTTTATTTTTATTGCTTAATGTTGTCCTCAAATTATTCTAAAATAAAAAAAAAATATCAAAAAACAACCCCGATTTGTTTAAAAAAAAAGATGAAAATGATCTGTCTAGTATTTTTTTTTTAATGCAGGTCACACTCAAAGTGGGACACATGCTGTTTTCTAAGAAAACTAACTGTAATTGCCACGTTATCTATATTATTCAGTTGCAGTTTTTGTAGAGCTTTCATTGTGATAGCATTAACAAAAAAAAATCGAAATGTCAAGGCAAACAACCTTTGAAGAAAGGCAAATTGTGATTTTCAATTACCAAAAAGGAAAATCCGTTCGCAAAATAAGTGAAGTTGTTAAAAAAGTAAATCTATGGTGTTTAGAAAAATCTTTGGCGAATTGCATTCTTAAACGACTATTCTTTTCTGATATTAACGGCTTTTTGTGCGCAACTCAGCCACTCAATTCGTTTCTCCTAACAAGCCGGCGAACTCTTTCTGCCCTTAAGTCAATATTTTTAGTGTCCTTTAACATTTTTTAAAGGCCAATGGCGGACAGCAAAGAATCACTTCTTATTTTTCTTAAAAGAAACCGCACATTTCTATCGCAGATTTTTGTTTTGCTTTCAACACTTTTTGGTTTATTTTCTATTCGACCTTCCCGAAACCGTTTTATTACACTAAACACCATAGATTTACTTTTTTAACAACTTCACTTATTTTGCGAACGGATTTTCCTTTTTGGTAATTTTTTTTTTTTTTTTTTTTTTGTCAGGAGTAAATCTTCAAAAGACACTTAGTAGTATTCGATACCAAGTAGTGTGGGATTCTTACCCACTAAAAACTCCTCATAATCAGAACCAATCTATAACGATCGACAACAGATTTTTCTTTCTCAATAATATTATCTCTTTAAGGGAAGCTTAAACTTTTAATGCTTCCCATGACTTTTAGGCCATTAGCTCGTGTGGCTTGGTTCTTCTTAATCTCCGAACATTGCCTCTCGTATTTAATACGGACTCCATTTCAGAGTTGATATGACTATGCAGTCGCTGATTGTGTGATACAGCATGTTTTCTTACAACTTCTGTAACCGTTTCTATTTGTAGGTCACGATGTAAATCGCTATTTCTTATATACCATGGTGCATTTACTATTCCACGAAGGACTTTGTTTTGGAACTTTTGGATGATTTCAGTATTTGTTTTCTTTGAACAGCCCCATAATTGGATTCCATAGGTCCAAACAGGTCTAAGTACTTGTTTATAGAGCATTATTTTATTTTCGACAGATAAGTCCGAATTTCTACCGAGTAACCAGTACATTTTTCTATATTTCAAGTTGAGCTCTTCCCTTTTCTTTTTGATATGCTCTTTCCATTTTAGCTTTGCATCCAAATTCATCCCAAGGTATTTGGCCGTATTGGCGTAGGGTACAGCTTGATTGTTGATGAATATTTGAACGTAGCTTAACTTTTTATTTGTAAAGTTTATATGTGCAGATTTAGCTTCATTGAGCTTGATACGCCATTTTTTGGTCCAATCACTAACGGTGTCGACGGCATTTTGCAATTTCTCAGCAGCCTTGACGACGCACTTACTGGATGCCAAAATTGCGGTATCATCCGCAAAAGTAGCCATAATGGTGTTGTTATCCACTGGAATATCCCTTGTATATAGCAAATACAGGGTAGGTCCTAGGACGCTTCCTTGTGGAACACCGGCTTGTATATTACATAGCTTTGAATATTCTTGATCATACCGTACTCTGAAGAGCCGGTTTGAGATATAAGATTTTAGTATTTCGTAGTACTGCCTGGGTAGGTCCCTTTGCAGTTTGTACGCTAGCCCCTCATGCCATACCTTGTCGAATGCTTGAGCAACATCTAAAAATATAGCCGAACATACTTGTTTTTCTTCTAATGCTTTTTCAACTGTATCCGTTATTCTATGAACTTGGTCTATCGTGGAATGTTTATTTCTAAATCCAAACTGATGATTTGGGATTAGATTTCTTTCTTCTATGACCTTGCTCAGTCTTTTCAGTAGCAATTTTTCAAAGACTTTTGCCATTATTGGTATAAGCGATATTGGTCTGTAAGACGTCACTTCTGTTGGTGGCTTACCTTGCTTTGGTATAACAATTACTTCAGCAATTTTCCAATGATGTGGGACATATTGGGTCTTTAGGCATGCATTTATTATGAATTGGAGTTTTATGAAGGCTTTTGATGGCATTTCTTTCATAACCTGAGCAGTTATTAGATCGTACCCAGGTGATTTTTTGTTCGATAGTTGATTTCGACACACACTTTTTATTTCTTTGAGTGTGACAATTGGTATGTCAACTTCATCGACTTTATCAATAAACTGTAAGCTGATTTCAGATGTATTTGCCGGGAATGGCTTAAAAACATTCGCAAGATGTTCTGCAAACAGGTTAGCTTTTTCTTTCGGATTTCCGATCCAATTCCCGTTTAGAGATTTAATTGGCGGGTTTTGTAACTGCGGTCTCTTCAGGCGCTTAGCTGCTTTCCAGAGCGAATAATCAGTTGAAGCATCAGTCGTTAAATTTTTCAGGAATCTACTTAATGAATCATTTTTGAATTCGTAGATTTGTTTTTTCAGTTCGTTGCTTAGCCGGTTAAACGCTGTTTTGTCGTCTGGAAATCTAGTATTTTGCCATTTTCTTCGAGCTCTTCTCTTCTCCAATATCAACTCTCTTATCTCGGCAGGGTATTTTGTTTCAGTTTGCTTCCTACTCGAGCAAGTTGGTTTTTGGTAATTGAAAATCACAATTTGCCTTTCTTCAAAGGTTGTTTGCCTTGACATTTCGATTTTTTTTTGTTAATGCTATCACAATGAAAGCTCTACAAAAACTGCAACTGAATAATATAGATAACGTGGCAATTACAGTTAGTTTTCTTAGAAAACAGCATGTGTCCCACTTTGAGTGTGAACTGCATTAAAAAAAAAATACTAGACAGATCATTTTCTTCTTTTTTTTTAAACAAATCGGGGCTGTTTTTCGTAATTTTTTTTTTATTTTAGAATAATTTGAGGTCAACATTAAGCAATAAAAATAAATTTTTTTTAAAAAAGTGAACAACTCTGCATTTTTTTTCGTAAAGAAGTTTATTGAAGATTTTATTTCTTAGGTGTCCCACTTTGAGTGTGAGTTACTGTATATTCTATTTTTTGTTTTCTCTCTTTATTTTTTCTGTTTTAAAAAATATAAAATAAGTAACTAACACTTTTGGCTTCAAAATCTAATAAAAACAACACGATCACATAAACCCGGATACGGGAAAGGAAAAGTTAAAAAAAAAAAATCTGCTGACACTAGGATCACGGGGTAAGTAAGAGGGGATATGGCAGGTTGGGAAAAGGAATCTCGCTGGGACACAAGTCGCTCACACGGGTCATTTTCTTGGGCACACAAATTCACAGCTGCGGCTGCTGTTGGTATAGAATATAGATGAAAAAATGTAGATAATGCGGATGATGTTGATGATGATGATGATGATGTTGCTGATGCTGCTGATGATGGTGAATTGATCTTCAATTAATTACACAGGTAAGTACAGTGTTTAGGGGTTTATTGTTATTTTGATCTTTTCTTTACTTTTACTTTTCATTTTCTTTTCTAGGTTTTTTCTTTTGTTTCCTTTTGTAGGACTGGGCATTAACACCCCCCCCCCCCCAAATCACTTCTATTTTTCTATAGGGAGAAAAATTCTCTGCTGCATTCGCATAATTTATACCATGCACATGCACACTCTACAATTGTTATTTGTTAAACTTTTTATTTTAATTTAATGTCTATTTGATCTATTTTAACTTCTTTTTACTTTGTTCACGTAGGGTATACTATTTATCCGACACTATAAAAAAATTTACTTAGAGACTTTGTTCTATTTCTTTATTTTTTTCTTCCTTGCACTGTATTTAGATTACACTATCTCTTTGGTTCAACTGCCTTATACGAATTCCCACGATAGACTGTCCCGAATTACCTTGGCTGGCTAAGCTGATCTTGTCATGTACCAAGTACCAACTCGACCGTTGCGCATGTACATAGCCGGTACAGTTTGGTTAGTGCACGACAATATCACACCATCGAATAGCGGCCAACTATTGCGGTTTATCGTTATCTTGTGGTGGAGATAAGCTCGCCTATTTTCCTATATTATAGGTGGATAAGGTTATGGATTTGGTATTATTATCAGGTAAGTATTATTATGAGAGTTGTTCAAATTATAAAGGTGATTATTATACGGATAGAAGAGGTCCAACATGGTTGGACAACACGGTATGACAACACCAATGTTGGATCATCTAAACGCTAAAACAACCGCTTGACAAACTATGTTGGATGGTTTTAAAAATTTTTTAAAAACCTCATCCAACCATGTTGGACCATGTAAACCCCGCTAAAGTTGAGAAACTCACTTTACTGTATAACAATTTTTTTCTAAGAATATGACCAAGAATCACATCCCAAAATATAATACACGAATTACGGAAAACTCTGTATTTAAGTAACAAAATCGAAAATTATTATAAAAAGTTTTTAAAAAATGACGGCACCGCAGCCATTTTCGCGAGTAACGTTGAATTTGAAGAGCTCTACAGCACGCAGTGTAGCTGTCGTCAATTTGGAACTATATATAATGTATTTATATATAAAACAATTATTGTACATGCTTATAGCTAGAGAAATAGTAGGGAATTTTAAAATTCCACAAGATTTTTGTGTGATTGGATAAGATAGTAATCACTTATTAATTAATAATGATAAATTAACCAAGGTAGATATCTCTTCAAAATATTATTTTCAAGATATTGTAACAAATACGAAGAAATACGAAAACAACGAAATCTGTTGGAGTTATACTGCGTTACAAAGTCATGTTTAAAAAAAAAAGTTTAAAGTTTTGAAATGCATTTTTTTTGTACACGTGTTGACACGTACTACACTAACGTACTATTGATTGGAAATGCTTCTACCTGAATACAATATTTATAATGACATATGTTAGTGTATTTGAGAAGATAAGAATCAAAATCTAACCTCAGCCTTTCACGTAATAGTCCAATACTCTAACTTTTGCTCCATTGGTGGGTGCTCACCATAGTAGGGGAGCCCAGGAAGGGATTTTGCGCGTTAATCGAGCGCATCAGAAAATCATATCGTCGCTGTTAAAGAAAACCGGCATAACTCCAAAATCTCGATTTTTAAGTTAATGGTGATAATCAACTAAAAAAAAAATTCTCTATCTTTCTGTCAAACTGGCATAACTGTATCACTTTACAATTCCGCTAGATGGAGTTTGTTCCAATTGTCACATGTTTCCTTTTCATTGTTTGTTAATGATCAATAACGACACAATTTAGTTTATCTCTGTTGTTCGCGGTGACCGCACGTGTTTTTTATGTGGAAAAGTGTACTATAATCGTGTTGTGCTCGGAATTTATGGTTTAATTTTATTGAAAAAAGAACTAACTTGTGCTGAACCAGTTTTCACGATAAAGTAAGTACAGTTTTATAATTTTTTTTTTGTTTTTACACAAAATGTGTCACTTTTCCCGATAAATTAAAAAATAATGTGTTTTTGCAATGACACTTTTCTTACTTATGCCATTTTTCTCTATAATATTTTTGACTTATCGTATCAAATAAATTTTATCTAAATTTGTTTTCTCAAATAGTGTCATTTTACCATATATTTTTTTTCTTATTATCTATAATTTTTAATTTCATTTTTGAAATAAAACTTAATTTGCCACTATTCATTCTAATTTTTTTTAAATTTGGTACCAGATATATTCGGGTTTTATTCCAAAATGTATGACTAATTTAAGTTATTCGTGTTTTCAGTAGTACCTTACCTACCTACTCAGAAGAACATCAAAAACATGCTCCAGCGTACTCAGCTTCTTCTGAAATTGGCTAGAGCCAAGAAAAATAATGAACCTGAACATAAAAGTGCTCCAACGGATAATTGGTTTACCGTTCTTAATGCAAACTAGCCCACCGTGTCTTCAAGAGGTATGTGTGTCTTAATTTTTTGGTACTGCATTTGAAAATAATTAACTGAAGTCTTAGAAACAGATTTAAATTTGACTCCTAATATTGAAATGCTTCATGCTGTGAATTCATCACGAGCTACATCAATCCCGATCGAAAACCCACCTGTTGCATCCACTTCGCGAGCTACGTCCTCCAGTGAATCTGGCGATTTTTCAGATGACGATATTGATGCTGACCCCAACTTCGATGACTCGGATAACTCAAGTCCCAACTCTAGCATCAGCAGTTTTCACTCAAGCATAAGAAATGGTGAGGTAGGGGAAGGGGTAGCTAAAGATCGAAGTCAGGAAAGAGCTGAAGATCGGACGGAAGATCGAGGTGAAGGTCTAGTCACAGAAGTTTCATCTCAACAAACACCAAAGCGCAAAACTAATCCAAGGTACTGGAAAAAGAATACCGCAAAAAGATTGAGAAACTCAGGTAAGTCGTATCAATCAGTTTCGAAATCAGAAAGATTTATACGCGGAAAAGAAATGGGACCACCATGTAACGAAAAATGCAGGCTAGAATGTTCGAAAAAATTCACCGAGAATGACAGAAAACTTTTTTTTTCAACTTATTGGGAAATGGGAGATCTTCAAAGGCAAAGAGAATTCCTCGCTCGCAGTATTGAACCATTAAATCCTAAGTACAGGTACATAAGAGAGGAACCAAAACGGGCGCCCCGCAAAAAAAACAGCTGCTTTTCCTTCCAACTGGAGAATACAAAAATTCGAGTTTGTAAATTATTCTTTATGAACACATTGGCAGTGACTTTATAATTTATAATTTATTTACACTTAGTACAAGCAAGCAATCTTAAATCTAAAGTATTTACAAACAAAACTTAAACCTAAAATAAAAAATTATATTCAAAAGCAAATTGAAATCAGGAGGGTTCGGTTCATTGTGAGTAGGAAGCAAGAGATTTACGGAGGGATGATTTTGAGGTATGGAAATCGAACAGATTATAGGAATCATTGACATTACGTAACATACGTGACATAGGGTTGTAGAAACTATAATTCGTACGGTGATAGGGAATACGGAATGGGGGAACAGTCCTAAGATTACGTGAATTTACATTAAAAGATATTAAACTCAATAGCGAAGGACAATCAATGTTTCCACTCAAAAGATCTTGAATAAATACGATATCTGAGATCTCGCGTCTCCTTTGAAGAGACTGAAGATCAATAAGCTGCAGACGATCAGCATATGGAGGCAAGCGATATCTATCTTCCCAGGGAAGTTTGCGTAGAGCGTAAAGGAGAAATCTACGTTGGACAGCTTCGAGGCGTTTAGCTTGTGTAATTTGATAAGGTGACCACACTTGGGAGGCATATTCAAGAATTGGCCTAACGAAAGTAACGTACAAGGATTTGAGAATATACGGATCGGAAAATTCTTTCGACCAACGTTTTATGAATCCGAGCATGCTGTTTGCTTTTTTTATAACATGTTCAATGTGGGAGTGAAAGTTGAGCTCTTTATCACAAATGACACCTAAGTCACGAGCAAAAGAGACAACGTGTATTGGTTCACCTTGTAGATAATAGCACCGAGGGGGCGGGGGTAGACGTTTGCGGGAAAAAGTTATAGCGTGGCATTTACTAACGTTAAGTTCTAAATTATTTTTGTGACACCAAACTGAGAAAATGTCTAGATTATCTTGTAAAATAGAAGAGTCAGCGGGTGATAAAATACTTCTAAATATTTTCATATCATCGGCGTATATCAAAACGTTGCAATCAAGGATTTTGACAACATCGTTAATCCCTAAAATAAAAAACAGTGGGCCAAGATGGCTGCCTTGAGGGACACCAGAAGGTGCTATGAAGGGGTTGGAGAGAGATGATCTGAAGCAGACTACATATTTTCTCTGAGTTAAATAGGTACAAACCCAAGAAATAAAGAGTGGGGGAAAGCCTAGGATTTTTAATTTGAAAAGTATGATTTTATGTGACATTTTGTCGAATGCTTTGCTAAAATCAGTAGCAATAACATCAACTTCATTTCCTTTCTCTAAGGTACACAACGTATGGGAAACAAAATCCACTAGATTGGTCGTGGTTGACCTACCAGCTAGGAAACCATGTTGTTCAGGAGCCAAAATAGATTTGCAGTGGAAAGACAGTGTATCATAAATAATGCTTTCGAACAGCTTTGGTATACAGGACAGTTTGGCTATGGGACGATAGTTAGACACATCATTCTTTGGTCCTTTTTTATGGATAGGAATTATATAAGATGTTTTCCAGAATGTTGGAAACACACCTTGTGAAAGTGATAGCTTGAAAAGGGCTGTCAGAGATTGGACAAAAAAGCTCGACTTCACGTACGGTTCGAACAGTAGTAGAAAAGGTGAACGCCAACGCAAGTAAAACTGGCGGTATGACGACACTTGTCGAAAAACGAGGTAAACATGGAAAGCATTCTCATTTAAATGAAGATATCAAACAAAGTGTGCGAGATCATATTTCTTCCATCCCTCGAATTGAGAGCCATTACTGCCGTCAGAACTCAACACGTGAGTATATAGATGGTTCAAAAAGCATTGCAGATCTACATCGCGACTACGTTTCTGTTTGTAGAAATAAAAACTGTTCGTATGGAAATTACCAACTGTTTAGAAATATCTTCAAAAGTGAATACAATATTTCGTTTTTCCGTCCCAAAAAGGATCAATGCGAAGATTGTATGGCATTCGTAAATGCAGACGCCCAAACTAAAGAAACTCTTCGTGAGAAATACGATGCTCATCTTATTGAAAAAGATTTGTCAAGGAAAGAAAAAGATGCTGACAAGAAAAACGATGTTGATAATATCTTCGTTGGAACTTATGATCTGCAGGCTGTTTTACCATGTCCTAGAGGAGATGTTTCAGGTTACTACTACACTTCAAAGCTGTCAGTATACGATTTTACAATTTGTAACCTTAAGGACACTGATGATGTACGGTGCTTCGTTTGGTTCGAAGGTGATGGACAGCGTGGTGCGAACGAAATCGGTACTTGCGTTTTGAAAAAAATAGAAGAATTGGAAGAAATGTCTCAAAGGATTGGCAAACCTATTGATGTTATTTTCTATACTGATAACTGCTGTGGACAAAATAAAAACCAATTTATATTCGCATTGTATCGATACGCCGTCAGTCATTTCGAATTTATAAACAGCATAACGCATAAGTTTTTGGTCAAGGGTCATACTCAAAATGAAGGCGATTCTATCCACTCCGTAATAGAAAGACACATCACTCGTTCACTTCGAGGAGGGCCAATTTACATACCAGATCACTACTATGCACTTATTCGAAGTGCAAAGAAATCTGGTCGGCCTTATAAAGTCACTGAAATGGCTTTCAGCAGTTTTTTGAACATCAAAAACCTAGAGTCAGAAATAAATTTCGGCAAAAACTCAGTTAAGGTCACCGACATACGCATTATTAAATTCGATAAGGCACACCCAAAAACTGTGTACTTTAAAAAATCATTTGCTGAAGAATCTTTTCAAGAAATTGAAATAAGATCGGCCAGACAAGTTAAGAAAAGCACACAAAATCTTGTTCCTCTGTATAAAAATAAAATACCTATTACCGAGAAAAAAAAGAAAGGTCTAATTTTTCTTTTAGAAAAAAACCTTATTCCGCGATACTATAGCGATTTTTATAAAAACTTGTAACTGCAAGACGTTGTATGTATTAATTTATTTCTATTAATTAATTTTTATTTATTTATTTAAATATTAATTTATCATTAAATAATAAGGATTATTATTATATCAAGACTGAAAGAATGAAACAAAAAGGCTTTATGAATTTTTAATGTGTACCTTAGCCTCTAAAGTAAAAAATATATTTTAAGTCAATTAATCTTTAAGGTATAACGAACTATAATCTGTGAATTAACTTAATTTTTACTATTAAATAATAAACATTATCTCTATGTAAAGGCTGCAACAATGTATCAAAAAGGCTTAATGAATTTTATATGTGTACCTTAGCCTTTGAAGTAAGTAAATTCTAAGTCAATTAAACTGTAAGATCTTACGAACAATAATCTGTGAACTAATTTTACTTTTATTATTAAATAATTTAGGTATTACCTATATTTTTTGTATTAAAAATAGCAATTTGAGGCACTATGACTCAAAGATTTCTCAAAAAAAGCTCTTACAACAATATATAAATAAATATTATTTTCTAATTATTTTTATAAAATGGATTTAAATAAAGTTCCTTCTAACAAATCGAGTTTTATTTCTTAATTATTATCTTAAGACACTATTTCTTATGAATGACCAATGAATTAACTCCAAAAGAAAAAAAAAAGATAGAGTGAATATCATAACTTTTTTCTGGAAAAATGACTTAATTCGGAGAGGGTTTGGGAAATCTTTTAATTTGGCTCCTAAGTCATAATTTTTTTGAGTTATTTTGTTGAATTTCAATAGATTAAATATAGAAGTAGCTATTCCAATGTATAAAAAAGGAAAACAAAAAATTCTAGGTATAAAAAAAATAGTGTTATGAAAAATTTTTTCACTCAAAAACTTCAAACTCATTTTCTGTAGAATCAAGTTTTTTGAGTTATGCCGGTTTTCTTAAACAGCGACGATATGGGGAGAAACCTTGCACCCTGTAATGTACTCCTACCATATTATGAAACCTTAATTTTGGGGCGTTCGTTGAGGGCAGCCTGTCAGATTAGTAAAAAAAAGTCGATCCTCGGAAATACTCGAGCGCGTCAGATTAAGAGATGGTAGGTTGATTACATCCAGAAGAGTGTATATTTTAATAATCTAACAATTTGAGCGGGGTCTTAATAAGTAGGCGAGTCACAAAGATGTAAAAAAAATCGATGTTTTGAAATACTCGAGTGCGATTAATTTTTTTTTTTTATTTTGAAGGTAAATTTTATCAGGATTACGGAAAACATATAATCTGACATTTTGCTTGGAGCGATTTAGGTAAAATCGTCAGTAAAATCCTACTAATATTATAAACGTGAAAGTTTGTATGTGTGGATGTATGTTTGTTACTCTTTCACGCCAAAACTACTGAATGGATTTTACTTAAACTTTCCAATAATATAGCTTATACATCAGAATAACACATAGGCTACAATTTATCCCTAAATTCCCACGGGAACGGGAACGTATACGGGAACTTAGAACATACAACACCGATTTCAAAAATTTTTCCACTGTTAGAATGCTTCATAATCCCCGAGTAACATAAAAACTAATTCATCCCCATATTCCTACGGTTCCCTATATTCCCACGGGAGCAGGAACGTATACGGGAACTTTGACACTACAGCACCGATTTCAAAAATTCTTTCACCGTTAGAATGCTACACTATCCCCGAGTAACATAAAAACTAATGCATCCCCATGTTCCTACGGTTCCCAACATTCCCACGGGAGCAGGAACGTATACGGGAACTTTGACACTACAGCACCGATTTCAAAAATTCTTTCACCGTTAGAATGCTACAATATCCCCGAGTAACATAAAAACTAGTTCATCCCCATATTCCTACGGTTCCTCATATTCCCACGGGAGCAGGAACGTATACGGGAACTTTGACACTACAGCACCGATTTCAAAAATTCTTTCACCGTTAGAATGCTACACTATCCCCGAGTAACATAAAAACTAATGCATCCCCATGTTCCTACGGTTCCAAACATTCCCACGGGAGCAGGAACGTATACGGGAACTTTGACAATGCAGCACCGATTTCAAAAATTCTTTCACCGTTAGAATGCTACTTTATCCCTGAGTATTATAAAAATTAATTCATTCCCATATTCCTACGGGAGCAGGAACGTATACGGGAACTTTGACACAACAGCACCGATTTCAAAAATTCTTCCACCGTTAGAATGCTACACTATCCCCGAGTAACATAAAAACTAATTCATCTCCATATTCCTACGGTTCTCTATATTCCCACGGGAGCAGGAACGTATACGGGAACTTTGACACTACAGCACCGATTTCAAAAATTCTTTCACCGTTAGAATGCTACACTATCCCCGAGTAACATTAAAACTAATTCATCCCCATATTCCTAGGGCTCCCTATATACAACACCGATTTCAAAAATTCTTCCACCGTTAGAATGCTACACTATCCCTGTGTAACATAAACTTTAATTCATCCACATATTCCTACGGGAACGGGAGTTCTTACTAATATAATAAGTGAGAAAGGAGCTCTATCTGTCCGTCGTTCTATGTTACCATCTCCCGCCCAAACTAATAAACCGATTTAAATGAAATTTTAAACAAAGATTGTTCAGAACCTGAGGAAAGACATAGACTATATATTTTTGCCCTATATTTCCACGGGAGCAGGGACGTTCAAAAAATCTTCCACCGTTGGAATGCTCCATTATCCCGGAGTAACATTAACTTTAACTTATCCACATATTCCCACGAAAACGGTCACCATATTCCCACGGGAACGGGAGTCTTTACTAATATTGAAAATGCGAATGTAGCTATGTCGGTATGTTTTTCGTATGTCTCCCGTTCAAACTGCTAAACAGATTTTATTAAATTAGCTACATAGATGGTCTAGACTAGAACATGCGGAAGGATAAAGGCTATGTGTCTATCCTTATATTCCCACGGGAACGGAAATGGGAATTCAAAAACTACGGTCTCAAAAGCATTTTTAATAGGGCTACAAGGTGTTGAAATAGGGGTTGAATGTTTTTTTTGGAAATACCGCCATTTTTTAGGGTAAAAGTTTTATTTCCTAAAAAATTAAAAATGCTGCTGAAAGTCACTATTCCACGCGGACGAAGTCGCGGGCACAGCTAGTGTATAATATATGATGGTTAATATTAATATTAGCAATTGGTCCTAAAGACGTTTTTGGTAGAAAACTAGATTCTCTACAAATTTGTAATTTAAAATTTTTCTGTAGCTTTTGTTATTTACGAGATAACTGTGACAAAACGTGAATATTATGGAAAAATCTGGTTTAGTGGCCCGTACCACCTGGCCGGTATGAGTAACGACTTTGCCACAAGGAACATTTTTGTAGAGCGTTCAATTTCGAGAAAAAAACATCTTTGGTTAAAGCGCTCGAGGATTTCAATTCGACTGTTTTTTTTTTTAATTTTTAAAAGCTCATACACGCCCATCGCCCCACTAAAATAGAAAACTGCCATACATCGTTTTAGAACGTAAGCTTCACGGTCCAATAAGTCCCCATGACGCTTTAGTAACTGCAAATTTAGCATCCCGGGCTCCCTTACTGTTACTGTATAACGATTTTTTTCTTAGAATATGACCAAGAATCACACCCCAAAGGATAATACACGAAGTACGGGACATCCTGTATAGTTTTAATTTCTTTAATTTTTAATCGAGAGAAAAAATTTGTTTGTTAATATCACAAAAATATCAAATATCCTTTCGAAAAACTTTGATGAAGTTCACATCAATGGTGGTGTCATCTTATTTCGAAAGTTGGAAACTATTAATCCACAGCAATGCCATCCCTGTTTTTAATTTGGAAAATTACGACAGTAAAATGCTTTGTTATTGTTCCCCAATTGAAATTTTTACTGTACTTACTATATACATACTAGCATAAAAAACAGGCCTAATGTGTCTACCTTTTCCAGCCACTGACAAGTATTTACCAGGCAAGTACTGATTAACTGATTTCACTAGGGTATTTCAAAGATTTTGGTCTGTTTTCTTATCGTCTGATTTCAAGTCGTTCATGCTCGTATAATCTAATATCGAAAAGAAAATGGAGTCACGGTGTGTTGCTCTCGAACGTCAAGTTGAATTCTTGTCAATGAGGGCAAACGAAAAAAACCTTGTTATGCATTTCCCAGCTCAAGCAGGTGTTCCGGCAGCGGAAAGGGCTAAATCACTTTGTCTAGATTTACTCCAAACGCAAAATCAAGGAGCAATATCAGGATCGCGTTTGATACGGTCGCGCAACACAAACACCGAAAGCGTGATTATTGAGCTGCAAAACAAGGATGATGTAGGTCGAATACTCCAAAACACGATGAGGTTCAGGGGCACTGGAATATCAGTTCACAGAGACTATCCCGCCGCGGCAAGAGAAAGAAGAAGAAAATTAATTAAAATTAAAACTCAAGTCACTGCCAAAAACCACAATATTAAAACATTCATTCGGGGAAACGCCATCAAAATTGAAGGAAAAACATTTTACTTCAACTCTAGTAATGTTTTGACATGTGATGAAGAAGGAGGATTGACGTTTTTACAACAACTGATCGGATGACAGCAATGAAGTGACAGCAGTTGAAAACCTCTCATGCGGCTCTCAAACTGCTAGCAGAGCAGTGCTGCCAAATTATATTTAATAGAAATGCCGTCAGCCATATTTTCAATAGAAATCATAATACTAAATTATATAACATTCCATTTAAAATTATTTCTTATAATATATCAGGTTTAGGAAACAAGTTGATATTAAATACCTTATTACAAAAAATTAGAGATAGTGATATTTTTTTATTATTCGAAACTTTTATTGAACAAAACACGTCACATTATGAAACGTACTTTCAAGAATTTTTGCTGAAGTGGATACCCGCAACAAGAACACATACACGCGGAAGAGCCAGCGGTGGATGCTTATTTGGATTGAAAAAAACGTTAAATAAATCACTAAGATGCAACTTTATAAATGAAATGAACAGAACTATTGTTGAAATGACTTGTTCGAATGAGAAATTGTTTATAATTCCTGTTTGGTGCCGTGAAATAATGCCAAGTGAAATAAGGCCAAATGAAGAGATTTGGCCTTATTTCGCTTTCTCAAAGTGAAATAAGGCCAAATTGTAACGTTTGGTCATATTTCACTTTGTCAAAGTGAAATAAGGCCAATTTGGCATTATTTCGCTTTCGATTGCCTAGATTACCCAAAATGAATTAAAAACCATTCTTAAATTTTTGAAATGATTGAAGAGAACATACTTATTTAAGTCAACGATCTTTTTTTTAAATGTAGGTATCTATGTATAAGCAACAGTTAAGGTTTGTACATAAATTTACAAATCAGTATAGTAAATGTATAGAACTAACAGAAGATTTTTGTGCTGTTTTCAACAATTTGCCTTCAAATTGGGCACAGAATCGGGTTGTTATTTTTTTATATACCTAGTTATTGTAAGGAAATTTAAATAAATTAAACTAAATTGGCGAGTGTATAATGTTTAATGTATTTAGTTTTCCTTACTGAAAAAATAATAATAGCAACAAATTCGCACGATTTTTTTGATATTATTATTTTTTCAGTAAGGAAAACTAAGCACATTAATGATTATAAACTCTCCTATTTAGTTTTCCCTAGGAGATCTTCCAAATGTTCCATGCTGTCACGTTGCCTTTGAAACTATGTATGCGAAGGTGCCGTGACATTGTGCCAAGCGACATTATGCCAAATGTAGAAATTTGACACAATGACGCTTTTGCAAAGTAACATTGGGCCAAACATTAGGGTTTGGTATAATGACGCTTTGTAGAAGACTTCGCGCGAATTTTTAATTTTCAGAACACAAACCCATACTCCCCTTGCCAAATTTTTTTCCGCTTCGCTTTTAGCTTAACGCGGCGGGCGGCTGCAGATTTTTTTTTAAGTTCATCACTTATATCTTAAAATTGAACTAAGTAAGAACACATCTTTTACACACAGGCGAATTTCTTACTATTACTTTATCTTATGCTCAAAACCTATACATTCGATTGTTTCAAATAATTTTTAAGTTTCTTAATCAAGTCTTTAGTTTATGATTAGTCAGTTATTGACTTTTTTATTAACAATAGATCTGTATTTTCATAGACTTATCCATTTGTATAGTTCTTATGACTCACAAATCTGAGCAAGTGTGTCTTCATTTGTTTCGTTATATTGAAAAGTCGTAAAAAGCGTCAGGGTACCAAATTGGCCTAATGACGCTTTACACAAGCGACACGGTACCAAACGCTAATGTTCGGCCCAATGTCGCTTTACCAAAGCGTCATTGTGCCAATTTTCTGCATTTGGCATAATGTCGCCTGGCACAATGTCACGGCATCGTATGCGAATGACAAAAAAGCAAAATTGTTTCTCATCAATGAGCTAACGGGAAGACCCGTTACCATTTTATACTTTGCCTACCAGATATGTAATGAAATGGGAAAGCAATTCATATACAAAAAAAAAATACAATTTAACTTTTTCTCCGGTTTCAAGTTGATTTGGCCTTATTTCACTTTCACAAAGCGAAATAAGGCCAACTTAAGGCATTTGGCCTTATTTCCCTTTAAATGAGTTAATCTGTTTGGCATTATTTCACTTCAACAAAGTGTAATAATGCCAAAAGTTAAAATTTGGCTTTATTTCACTTTTAAAAGCGAAATAAGGCCAAATCCCTCCATTTGGCCTTATTTCACTTGGCCTTATTTCACGGCACCTTCCTGTTTATATTAGCTGTAATAAATGGATGGATGACTTTGCTGGTTTGCAGAACTTTCTCCTTGAATTCCACCAAGAAAATATTATGGTTATTGGAGACTGTAATGATAGGAAACTCACAGCTGCTACAGATGAACCCAGAATGTGTCCCCGACAATATTAGCATTACGAGATCGACAAGAGACACAAAAATTTACGGTAACGGGAGAAAATTCATTGAAATGTGTGAAACGACTGGTCTTACATTGTTGAATGGAAGAACTAGAAGTGACCCGGATGGACATTTTACCTTTATAAGAGGAACGTCATGTTCGTTGAAGACTTAAAAGTTGAAGAGATGGTGTACTCGGATCACTTACCACTGCTCGTCAACTGCATTATTTGTAATGAAGAGCCAGCTAGCAATATCTCGAGTATGAAGTTGTTACCGAAACTTAAATAGAGAGACACGCATATAGAAAGATATCAAAACAATCTCGACAGACTGCTGACATCCGTTCGCGGAAATGAGATGAACTCACTACGCAACACAGATATCCTGATATCTTGCATAACACAGGCAGCTCATTCCTTTCAATATGTTCAAAATCGGAAATGGAGAGAACCATGGTTTGAAAGAGACTGCGAAACAGCAAGGAAAAGATCTTTTGGATTTCTAAGACTGCTTAGAGCAACAAATTCTAACCTAGCAAAAAACATGTACCAAGACGCTAATAAGGCTTTCAAAATTATTTGCCGCGAAAAACAAAACAGGTACTCACTTGACTTAATGCGCAAATTATCTCAAGTAAATGACAGCAGTACCTTCTGGAAATTAGCTCGCTCTCTCAATGGCATACCCTTTGCTCAAAACATTAAAATCGACATAAACATCTTAGCAGCACACTTCAAAAATTTACTAAACACACCGATAAACTCCAATCAGTTAATGCTCTATGCTTCACCGTATCTGGAAATCGAAAATCTTGATCAAGCTTTCACCGTTCAAGAAATCAGGGACGCAATAGACCGATGCAATCTCAACAAAGCTCCAGATGAGCTTTGTCAGAAAAATTACAGATGCTTTCAATTACATATTTGATAATGGAGAAGTACCAGAAAGCTTTCAAAAAAATATTATCCTTCCAATCTTCAAAAAGGGCGATGCCGAAGACCCAAACAACTACCGAGGAATTTCGTTTCTGAACTCTGTTATGAAAATATTCACTGGTGTACTCCTGCACAGGCTCACAAACTGGGTAGAAAAAATGATTTACTGAGCGAGTTCCAAGCGGGTTTTAGGAAAGGATACTCCACTGTTGACAATATTTTTTCACTTACATGCATCGGTAAATCATATTTGGATAAGAGAAAGAAATTATACGCTTTTTTCGTCGACTTCAAAGCGGCATTTGACTCAATCAACAGGGAAGCACTTTTCTACAAGCTCAGTTGCCTAGGAATATCATCCAAAATGCTAAACGCAATAAAATGCCTCTACAAAAACAACAAGTCGGCGGTATGGGACGGGAACGAAGGGTCTACTTGGTTTCAAACAACGTCTGGAGTTAGGCAAGGCTGTCTATTAAGTCCGCTTTTGTTTTCCCTGTTCCTTGATGATTTGACATCAGTTCTACCAGGTGGTATCAACATTGCTGGCACCAACGTGAAGGCTTTGATGTATGCAGACGATATCGTCATATTATCAGAATCTGCAGAAATGTTACAAATGATGATCAACAAGCTTCAATCTTACTGTCACCTGTGGAGCCTAACGCTGAATACAGTAATCCCCGGATAAATACCCCCCGCTTAGTTGCGTTACCCGTTTAATTGACCTGAATCCTAGGCAAAAAAAAGATCACATAAGAAATATACATAAAACTTCCCGTTTAAATGCTTCCGCTTAATTGCGTTTCCCGGTTAAATGGTCCAAAAATCAAAACTCTTTTTTCAATTTGAAGCAAAATTGCCCGGTTAATTGAACGAAAAAAACCAAATCATTGAAGTCACTTTTTGCTTACACCTTAAATGATTGATGATGAATTGGTCGCATTGTTGCGCGCCTACAAGTTAATAGTCAAATTGACATGACTTATATCGTTGTGAGATTTTTTACTCTCTCGTAAGCACTCTCTTTTGTGCACTGCTACGAAAAATCGCTGTGCTGGAACATGATTAGACTGACTTTCACCGAATTTCGGTGCATTTCGTGCGAATTTTCAGTAAAGAAACACACCTATTTATTATTAGGTTTGTTCGTTAAAACCCTGGGGTCGCCACAAAGCGTTTTTTTGAGAAACCTAAGGTCGCCCTGAATGTCAAATTGAGTGTTTTTTAGCCCTGGGGTTGACCTGGGTTTTCCCTCATCTCACCCTAGGTTTTTGTTGTGGCGAGTTGAGCGCTGTCAAATGGCATGTATTTTTATTCAAATGACAGGGATGTGTGGTGATTTTGTGGCTTTGCGTTTTTTGAGAATTGGAAAACCCAGGTTTTTTTGACAACTCATAAGATTGTCAAGAAAACTTGGGTCAACCCTGGGTAAAGTTCAACGAACGAGCCTATTGTTTGCTGAAACATCAGAGTTTAGCGACTGCAAATTAAAATCTTGAAAATGTGTAAGGAAACAATGCAGGTGAAAATTACAGATTCTTACCATGATATAATGTTCTAGCCAAATAAAAAGCAAATCTGACTAATTCCCTATTGTACGCTTGCTAAAGATATACGCACGGACTATGAACCAATTCATAATTTATGTGTTGTGTTGTTATGAAAAATTGTTCCTTTTCAATCATTCCTAGGCTGAAATTGTTTTGTTCTTTTTTTATGTCTTACCATTATATGTTAATTTTCCGTTCAATAAAATTTTGATTTTCATTAAAAAGGTTCTTCTTGACTTTCTTGCCAAAGTCGTAAAAAAAATCGCTTTATTGCGTTTTCATTTCAATTAAGCGGGGTTTTTCTAAATGGGACAGCAGATCAATTAAGCGGGATTCTTTTAATTGCGTTCCCCTGTTAAATGCGTCTAAAGTTGTGCATTTAAGGTGACGCAATTAACCGGGGAGCACTGTACCAACAAATCAAAAGTTATGATTTTTCGAAATGGAACAGGCAGATACGCAGTAAATGAGAAGTGGAGGTGCGAACATGTGGACCTGGAGGTTGTAAAAGAGTACAAATACCTTGGAGTTATCATAACTCCACAACTGTCGTTTAAAAAACACCTGAGTGCTAAGCTGATAGAATCAAAAAAGGCCATAAATTGCAGTTGGAAGGGTGTACTTGGTAAAAAATATGTTGCTCCGAGTGCCAAATATAAACTTTTCGAAGCCGTAATGAGGTCGATAATGTGTTATGCTTGTCAGGTTTGGGGGTTCGTCCAATATGAAGAAGTAGAAAAGTTGTTGAGGAACTTTATAAAAAAAATGTTCTGGCTCCCGGAAAACACGCCTACGTATATGTTACACCTGGAGACTGGTGTTTCGCCTTTGTATATATTCTCACTCAAGATGCACCTCAATTATATTTTAAAACCTACTGAGCTTCCCCCTCATCGCCTTCCTGGAACCATTGCAAGGCATCTACTCAACCAAAAAGCTCAGTTCTTTACTGAGTGGTCAACTTGGGAGCGGACTCACAATGTGCAGTTATTGGAAACCGGGACGGAGACTTGGAAACGTAGCTTTGAGGTGCTGCTTGCTAAGATTGAACAGGACAGCTTCTCTAAATTTACGGTTTTGGCGAACCGATGCGAGAGTCGAAGTATGTACAAATGCCTACAACACAATCTTGGATCAAACAATTATTTTGATGATTGCTACAACTTAGAGACTATTTCAACTGTATTCAAAACGAGAGGAGAGTTACTGCACCTTAATTATCGACCGTATAGCTCAGAGGAAAACACGGACTGTACTCTCTGTAAGCACCGAGTTAGAGAAGATGTGTTCCACTTCCTAGGAACGTGCCCAATTCTTGCTGCAATCAGAAGACAACACTGGGGAAAAAACCTATTAACTGATCATGAGACCAAGGAAATCCTAAATGGACCGGATTGGAACATTTTAAGCAGTTACGTAAAAACAGCGCTGAGATATCATGAATCATGAATGAAGCATTTTAATCCTACCTTCTGTACAAAAACCAATCAAAACATCTCCTTAAAATTAAAAACGAATCAACGAATTATTTGCTTATTTATTAATTAAACTTAAACATAGCTTGAAAATGTTAAAAATCTACATTACCTATGTAATACTATTGATTTATTTATTTATTTTTGTTTATACTCTTTTTTTCTGGCTGACGGCAAAAGCCATGCCATAATTGTGAAATTGTAAAATAACAACAAAAAACCTTTGATTTTGTTAAATAAAATCACACACTACTACTACTACTACTACTAATCTAATATCTCAAGGGACTGTGTTATTAAAGATCACATTTTTTATTTTATCTGTCGATCTAAGCAAATTTATAGAGTTCGTCTAAAGTGGTTAACATTTAGAAAATCTTAGTACTCATTAAAAAGTTCAGGCGCTTCTTCTGTTTGGCACAAATATGAAAAAAATTTCTTTGAAAGTAATCGATTTCTTTGCGGTTATGTAACGGTGGCCATAATGTTGTTATGCAGAGGTACCTGCGTTGTTAAAAATTATTTAGAATCCTGATAACCTGATAACATGTAGATAACATTACCTATTCAATCTTGCAGCTTCGTAAGCAGTTGGTTGATGATTAATCATTTCATTTAGCTCACGCTGAAATTGTTCTTCGTATTCATGTGTTTTCTTCAAATAACGCAAGCGGCATGTAATATGACTACAAAAACATTTATTTTGTTCTAATAAAAGTAGAAATGCTTTTTTTCAATTTAAAATCATACTACGGCACTTTGAATTGAGTGTAACTTGGATGTATGCTGACATCTTCATCATCTTTAAAGATTCTTTTTCTTTTTAAAATTTCCTGAATTATATGAATGTCGTGGTCGTTATCGCAACTTGAATTTAGATCAGATGGTCTATCAAGATTGGATTCCATTTTCGAAAGGGAGAACAAAATATAATAGTTTAATATTTTATTAATATTTACAAATAAAAAAGTTTTGAAGGATACGTTTGAAATGTTTTTGAAAATCGTACAGGAATTTATACATTTGAATGTATGAACAACTAGTTAAAATAGGTTTTTGTAAGATTATAAGTAGATACATTTATGTTTAAAGCGTTAGTATTTGCCAATATTTTTAAGACATCCGATTTTAAAAGCCATCCACTATAAAAGCGCAAAGCAGAAGTTTTTGTTTAACTTGGAATGATTCGTTTAAGTTTTTTTTGAAAAACGTATTCTTCGAAACAGTTGGTAATGGCACATCGACACGAGTTGTTGAAGTTGTAATGGTCATGTCTCATGTGCATTATATAGGCTCAACAACTAACACATTGCATTCCAAAACATGGAGCGCACTCACCCAGACTGAGAGGATTAGGGAATAGTGTCCAGCAATACTCAGAAATAAGAAGAACGACATGCACCGAGTATCTAAGAACCACATTGTAATAAACTTAAAGTAGAGCCAAGATAAAATAAAGCATTTAATTTTATTACAACAGAGTAGTTAGAATCGTGGCCTCTGTGATGCGCGAAGGTGAGGATGGTCCATTGTATATACATATATAAATATTTATTTATTTATTTATTTATTGAAATAATTTACAAATAAATTTACAAATTATTTTGATAAGGCATCAGGGCAATAAAAGCCATAAACGATGCCGTCTTTTTAAGATAACATTAATATCAAATATATGTTATATGCAAAGATATTGAATGTTGAAGGCAAAAGAACATTTGTTGATATATATACATTTAAAAAGTTTACATAAGGTATAGGGGAGACTAAAAGTTAAATTGCATAATATCACAAGAATATTGTGTTAAAATTTCAAGTCAATCGGAGTAAAATTGACGAAGTTATGAGTATTTGAGCGTCTGTGGGTGTGAAACCGGGGAATGGGGCGACTGAGGCGGAGTTCCGAAAATCTGACAACACCAAACGACTAAGAATTTGGTTTATTACCGCCTCTTTAAATGACTCGTACTTGTTTTGTTCGAAAGTTTGGTTATACACAAATTCCACTCGGTATAGTTTTCATCAATGGCAGTGAAAAAATTTCACGAAAAACTGCTTCTTTAGCTTTTACACTTTCACGTCACTGATTGACTCTTGAGTCTTGACTGTTTGGTGTTTGTTGTTTGAACTTTGAAAAAGGACAGACAATTTTTATGTTTCAAAATTCAAACGACGCCAATCACAATACACTAAAAAAAAGCATACACCTATAACATGGTGTTTTACACCGCATATTTTTAAAAAAAATCTTCAAAATACGTGCGACTTATTTATAAACTACTACCAAAACCCCGCCCGCTTCGCAGGGCAAAAATAAAAAGCAAAATATTCCTTTTTTTTTTGTTTGAAATGTGTTTTATTGAATATTCTTGTTTTCAATACTTTTCGATTAGAAATATTTTTGGTTTTTCCATAGTTGGTCGTATAAATGAATAAAGCGGATGGTTTTCCAACACGTGAATAACCAACATAAGGTTGGCCATGAGAAAAAACTGGATGTTCCAAATGTATACCACAGATTTCAAGCGTTTGACATAGAGACTTATTAATTGCCATGCCAAAAGCAATACGAAAACTGCGATTCACGAGTCACAGTATTTTTTTTGTCGTAAAATATTAACTGATACTTAAAAATTCTGAAATACGATTTCTGAGTGTCAATATCATAATTTCGCTCTTTTTCCGAATTGCAAGCAAAAAGTCGCAATTTGCTAATATCTGATACAAGGTCTAAAACTGGATTCATTGGTCGTGATTTATAGCTGATTTTCCTTGATTTGATCTAGGAATTCTTTGTGTGTATTAACGAAGTAGTTCACAAAACATCATTTGATCATAATATTGAAAAATTATTAAAATTGACTCAAGCTCTTTTAACTTATTGGTACAGAAATAAATATGCACTAGTATCCCGACAGTGTTAGTATCCGGACACATTGACCTTTTTTTTTGCGATTAATATAGAAATCACTCAAAAAAATTCACAAACGTTGGTCCTTTAATGAGTCCTACCTCCTACACATGCATGCAAGGATGCAAGGTTTCAGGTACTCGAAATGCGTATTTTAAGAACTACGCGTCATTTTATTGTTTAAGGTTTGAAGGTGCGGTCGCGTCGTCGATTTGTGTTATGTCGACAATTTGAAGTATTAGAAGTAACTCCTTACCGACTGGTGGGGGGAAGTTAGTAATAAATCAAATTGTTTAGCTCGCTGTTCTAGTAGCAAGTGAGTTTTATTCAAATAAATGATCTTCTTTTATACTAACGAAATGCTTACGTGTAACTTAGTTTAGCTGTACACAAAAATCAAATTGCCCAGTAGACATAAAATGCAATTTGTGAGAAATAACATAAATTTGATATGACCTGCGTTCGTGCGTCGCGTCGGTGCTTTTGAACTCGTTGTTCAGTTGTTGAAATATGATTCTGAAAATGTGTTCTCATATTTTAGTTCTCTTCGTTTATTAGAATTGTGATTCCGAATTCATTTATATTGTTGTCACAACAATTTGTGAGAAAAAAAATACTGTGAACAGTTTTACTTAGTAAGCAATTGAACAAGTAATAATTAATTTATTGAAATGGAAAGTAATTGGTTTCGTTGGAAATATTATTAACTAAAACAATTTGCGAAAAAAAAACAGATTTAATAAAATATTTGGCATAATTTGTGGTGTCCGGATACTAAAAACAAAACTGAAGATATTGTTTTATTTATGTTGTCCGGATACTAAAAGTGTGCATTTATCATATATTTTCAGTACCTCTTCAACCTTGCCCTGGTGAGGAGGCTTACGCTGGAACCTCAAGCAGGATGGCTACGGTTAGATTCTCCTGAGCGGAAAATCAGCTACCAGCTATGGTTTTGGGCAAACTAAGTGAGACTCTCCCCCATGAAAATTTATGAAAGGGACACAAAAAAGCAATAAGAAAATAGCGGGAATATACGCTAAAGCAGTGATTCCCAAAGGGGTCGATATCAGTTTCCAAGTTTTGGGGTTTTTTTTGGAGTTTTTGAAGTGAAAACTTCTTTAGGCGCGTTTGGCACTTTTGCGATGGGGGTAAATCAATGAATTCGCGACCGACACCATTTTTTGATTGGCTCATCGTAATTCGTATGTAAAGTCGTCATAGCCCAGCGTCTCAGGTTCGTTTCCCAGCCATGACTTGCATTTTTTTGTTTATTTAAAGTGAAAACATAAATAAAAATTGATCGCCACGGCTGGGATTCGAACATGAGACCCTCAGTTTAATAGCCAACGACTCTACCATTGAGCCAAGAGACACCTTTATTTTAATGTTGCTAAATGACTTAAAAGAATGCAATTATTATTACATAGTAATAGCATTATTACATAGTAATTATACTTACCAACTCGGAGAAATACAGAGAAGAAAGAAATCAATTGAAGAAACAGAGAAAAATTTATGCAACGCAGAAAAAATAAAAAGCACCAAATATTTTACTGCCATTACAATGAAGAGTGGCTGGATAAGTGAAGCTGGAAATTTCATCATGACAGAGTAGGAGACGCTTTTTACAACAAATTAGAAGAGATCAACAACTCATCGCGATGATTTATCGATGGAATTGAAACGGTTGCATGAAAATAGCTTGAAAACCATTACTCAATAGACACTATCGCTAAGAAAATTAACGTATTAATTTTAACAGAGACTCACATGGGTGAAGAAGAAATATATGATATTCCTGATTTCAATTTAGTTGCAAGTTTCAGATGGCACGATCGTCCAGCAGCAGGAGTAGCTATCTATAAATGGTTGTCAGATACAACTGCCATTTTTTGTGCAAATCATATGAATTTGCATACGAGGTACACTAGTATGTCTAGTACTATTTTGATATCGGCGATCTATCTGTTTGTCGTTGCAACTGTGAAAATGAACAGCAAGTTATAATAGTTGGCGTTTATATTTCACCGAATACGTTTTTGAATGTAATACGACAGTTTTTAAATAAAAATTTATTTATTTATTCTGAATACGCTTCTGCACACCTTCACGGCAAAATTAGGGAGAGATTTGATGATTTGCCAATGATTCTGAATGGTGACTTTAAACATCAACTCCGCCGATGCTACAAATTTTAATTTTTAAAAGAAGAATATAATTTAACAATGACGAATGACCGCAGCCTTAGTACAACGAAATATAAATCGACAGTTGGTGCAGTCTTTGCGATATATTTAAATTGATTCGAGTCAAAATTTTTCGTTTCCTATTTTAGTTACCATAGGCCTATTACTTCATTATTAGAATACGATGATTGCATGAGATGATAATGGAAAAGCTGAAAATGTGAATGAAAACTCATAAGTTTCATTGATGTTCTTCCATATGTACATGTACATATATTATAAAACATTGAATAAAATGTTGCCACTATTTATCTATTTTTATTATAAGCACTAAGAAGAAACATTTCAATGAAAAGATTTTCCTGTACATTAAAATATTTACTGAAAATTCAATTCTGTTTTCACTTCTGTCGGCACTCCCGGAGTGCTTCTTTTTTTTTTGGTTTTGGGGGTCGATTGCAGAATTTGTCGACCCCCAAAACCAAAAAAAAAAGAAGCACTCCGGGAGTGCTTACTTAAAACTTTTAAGATGGTGTTTCGTTGCTTTAGCCATTTTATTGTAAGAATGATAAGTAGTATTGTTACACTTTAAAAAAACTCAACAAATTTCTTTTCGTAACTATGTACTGTTTCGACGATCAGGTAGTTAATGTAATTACATTTTTATTGAGGTGTATTCGGTTTTCCAATCCTAACCCTTTTTATCTGGAAATCACTGTTGGTAGGTAGTTTAAAAAATATTTGCTCTATTTAAGCAAATTTTTTAATGGTGACGTATGCTACAATTCTCGGAATACGTACTATCTTATGACCTCTTAGAAAGTACATGCATACATTTTTGCATAATTCAGGTATAATTTGTCGATACTATCCATATGACTTAATATGCTGCAGGTCCGTCAAAGGCGGTACAAATAAGCGGAGTCGAATGAGAACATTTTTTTGTGTTCGACATTTTTGAAGAAGCCCCAAAGAACGCAGGAAACCCCACATGCCGTGTTCTAAACATAAAAAGATTTTTTTATTCGATATTCAATTCTGTCTTAAGGAATAAACCAAAAGATTATAGTGATAGCCCAGGAGGTTGCCTGATAATAGTCAGCTATTTTTTTTAAGTTATGTCATTTTTTATTAAATTGCCCCTTCTGCCTAAATGGAAGGAGATGGACCCTCCCTACAGCACGATTCAATTCTTAGAATATGACAAAGAATCATATGCCAGAGTATGTAACACGAATTACGGGACAACCGGTATATAAGGAGAACGAAATCATCACTTCACAAAAGAACACAGCATTGTTCTTAAAAATCATGGCACAGTCATTTTCGGAAAGGCCTGGGCTGTCGTGAACTATAAGAAGACGCTAAGGAGCTCATTTAGTCAAAGCTTCAACATAAATCAGACATGGGTAATAAGCTTCGAAAAACAAAAACAAAAAATTACCAAATCTGCGAAGAAAGCCTTCAGCGGCCTCCCCACTATGGTCAAGCTATTTTTAAAAGAAATTTTCAACTATTTATGAGAATTGCTTACTTGACGAAGCTACATCATAAAACAAAGTGTCCCCTAAAAAGGTAGCTGATGTCAAGAAACTCATTAAATTATTTACTGTTCCAAAAGATGCCCAGGACTTTTATAACAAAGTACTGTCAGGAATTGCCGAAGAATGTACTGAAGAGAGGGGAGAAATTAGGACGAAAATCTGAAGAAATGAAAGACCGATGGGTACTATCAGTCATTTAGTAAATATCAACAAAGTCAACTTGCAGCTGCAGGGTGATAATCTGAACTTGATCAAAACAATCGGCGTTTTGTGGGAAAATTTATTCTTTATAAACAAAATTTAAGCTGGAAAAATACTTCCAGCTTCCACATTTGTCAAAATCATCAGAAACCTTCAAGACGACACAGTATGACACCCATGGAAGAGTCAATGTGATTATGCAAGAAGAGTCGCTCACCCCCAAAACTGACGAAGAACTTAAGCAAAAGTTCAATGAAGTCTATCGGAAGTTATGGTTGCAGTGCAGCATTGAAACTCGATATACTGCATTGAAGAAACATTGCTGAAAAAAAATTCTCATTGCTTTTCCATCATCATAATTGGTAGAAAAGTGCTTCAGTGGGGTTGCAAACATTTTGACGAAAAAAAGAAACCGTTTTTTCTAATTTTTACACGCACGTTTTTAAAAAACTTTCAATTATAATAAAGCTTACTGACTTAACCAACTGCAAATTCTTAAAGTTGGTTAGTTTCATATATCAATAGGAAAAATTAATCCCTCACACAAAATTTTATTAAAATCATTGGAGCCGCTTTTGAGAAAAATAAGTATTATATTATTAAATAAGTATTATATTATTAAATAAGTAAATCTAGAAACGCAATTCTAACACAACTGAAGAAAATACGTCAGATAGATAGACAGACAGAATTGGAGTCTCCACTTTATTTGTATTCATTATCATCGTAATGCTATCCCAAAGTTTTCCTTCTGCAGGACTGCAACACTTGCCTTATAACTAGTACATAAGAGCAAGTAAAAAAGTTGAGACATGATTTTCAATGTAATTTGGCTGTGGGGGTCTATGGTATCAGTAAGTTTCGGAAAAGGGGTCTCTTGCTCAATATAGTTTGGGAACCCCTGCGCTAAAGTGTCAGCAGACGTCACGGCTGCTGGCTTGGGCTTTGCCTTACGATCTCAATATCGAAAGAAGTCGCCAGTGACTGACTTTTCATATTTCGTCTTTTATTTGGTTTGTTTGACGATTTTACTTATAATTTTGGATCTTTTTCTTTTTCTTTTTTCTTTCCTTTCTTTTTCTTTTTACCTTTTCTACAGATCCAGCTTATAAAAAAGTCGAAGCAACTTTAAATAACAAAAAGGAAAAAACTGAAATAACAATGAACATTTTAAAGAACAACAACGTTACGAAGATGACCGAGGAAGAGGAAAACCTCCTCCTCGACCATTTCTCCAGCTTAGGTATGGAAGATGGAGTGGTGGTGAAGCTATCATCGTTGATGATATCAGTGATGCTAGCTCCACAGCTGTCTCCGACATTTCGAATCTATCGTGTGTTTCTAGGCGGAGTAAAATCTCCAACTGCAAGCGTACGGTAAAAAGGCTGGGGAAAATAGACTGGAACGAGATGACACACACAGAACGGAAAAGACTGCATAACGCAAGAGCTTTTTTAGACAGGGACAACTTGGGAAAAGACGGGCCTACTGCTAGTCTAGCATCTAGTCCCCTGCAAGGTACGACTGACAAGACTGACAAAAACTAACCTCACAACACACGAGCCTTTTTGGATAGGGAGAGCTTGGGAAAAGATGGCCCAACTGCTAATCTAGTACCGAACCCTCTCTCCCTTCTAGATAAGAGTTTCAAGACCTCGATGGGTCCGCCTGCTCCTTACGCTGATAAAATTCAGCCACAGAAAGGGCCAACCCAATCGAAGGCTCGTGAAGGAACTTCAACTGACAAAGGACATAACACGAAGGACAAACCGACAGACCCTAAAACACAGAAACACAGCAGAACATCTCATCCAGAAATGGGAAAGGAAGCCTCTGCTGAGAGGGGGGGGGGGGGGGGGGAGGAGCGGAAGCAAGCTTGAGGGTAGTGTAGAAGGCCATAGCCCTCCGCAATCCGGCACACAACAAAACGACGGACAGTCTGGCAACTGTCATCGACAGGAACGCCGGACAACGACGAGTAAGGGTCCTCAACAAAAACGAACTACAACTGAGACAACGACGCAACGCAGAAAGGACCATCAGATGTATCTAAAAAGAACCTCGACTCCTTTACGGTAAAGGCTAAAAGGGCTATGGTGAAGTCCGAACAAAAACTACAGACATTGACGCCAACAGACATAACAAAACGAACAGACCCGACAGACAAAAAACGAGCCGGCTGCGGAGCAAATACCAGAACTGGTGAGGTGGCCTCCCTGCCCCTTATCGACACCGATATGCCGAGCTGCTCAAAAAGAGCAAGAAATGCCAGTTCCTGCCCGAATAACTTCTCACCCAACAGGATGCCTAAGAGGATGAATACCTCCTCAGTTCCTACAGCAAAGGGCCACCTAGTCGCTATCGCCGACTTTGGGAAACCCGACCGCAAACGAAGACGAATGGCAGTTGCTTGAACTAAGGATCCTGGAAGAGGTATATGAGGCGATCGTTAAAAGTAGGGAACCGCCACTCTTCGGGGACCTTACTACCGTCCACGGTTTCAAGCTGATGAGCTGCGAGAACGAATGGACCCTTCAATGGCTCCAGGAGTTCATGAAGAACAACCGTGTTACGGCTCGTGACTGTCAACGAGATCAAGGATCTGAACCGACCAATGGGAAAACTGTTGGTCAGAGGCCCCGCTATTCCCCGCGGTCAGCTGGAAAGGTACATCCTTTCCCTAAATGCCGAACTCCTGAGCGACCAATGGAAGATCGTGAAGGTGGAGAAAACGGAGGTAGAAACTGAAGTGATTGTGAGATTGCCCACAACTCTATACCACTTCTAAGAAGAGTCAGCTTCGCGTTGGCATTACCCGATGCAAACTCAGGCTGATAGCTAGGATCAAAAAACAGGTTAGTAGGGCGTTGTATAAAAAACAAAATATGCAATGGAATTGAAGTTTATACAAATAAATCTCCACCATAGTAAAGCCGCCTTCGACAACCTGGTCCACCTCATGGAGAGTAGACAATTCGTTGTAGCCCTTATACAAGAACCTTGGATCGCAAGAGGAAAAATTAAGGGTCTACACTCCAAAGAACTTACGCTGTACAAATCCAATTTTGTCAGCCCGAAGGGTAACCTCAGAACATGCATAGTAGCTAGAAAACAGTTAAATTTTTTTCTTCTAACAACTTACTGAATTGAATTGAATCCTAGGTTGGAAAATTTATTTGAATTCATTATAATAAACAATCTTTTGGTTATCAATAGAGGTAACACACCTACCTTAGTAACAAAAACCAGTACTTGATATTACCCTCACAAACAACTCGGACACTTGTCCAGTAGAGCAATGGAAAGCACTAGAAGAAATTTCTTTCTCAGACCATCGTCTGATAAGTCTTACCATTCCCTCAATACAAATAGGAGCCTTGAACCGCAAAGCCTTGATAAGTTGACTGCAGAACTCACAGGGATTCTGAGAAACGCCCTGGATAAAAGCTGTCCTCTGATCACAACGGTAAAAAAGAACAAAAAACCAATCTGGTGATTAACGAGCTGAGCAGCATTTGGAAAGAAACTAGAAGACTTTTCAATGCTGCCAAATGGACCGGCTCCGAAAATGACTGGGAACATTACAAATTCAGCCAAAGGAAATTCAAAAATGAAACTCAACGAGCGAAACGCTGCTCATGGAGAAATTTTTGCAGTGAAATTGAGTGTACGAACAAATCGGACAGACTACGGAAAATCCTCTCCAAGGAGACCATACCTCTTGGTTCCCTGAGGAGAGCGGATAGTCGCTGGACTGAATCCCCAGTCGAGAGCCTGGAACATCTGTTCGATTCGCACTTCCCTGGATGCAGCCCTATCGAGAATAGTGAAATAGAAACCACTATTTACTCTAAACACGAAATCCCGACAGATATTGTGATGTTAGAGAATTTGGAATGGGCTATCAACTCATTTTCCCCTTTTAAATCTCCGGGTCATGATGGCATTTTCCCTATGATGCTGCAAAAGAGGAGCGAAAAAGTCATCCCACATCTCAAGAACATTTTTGAGAATAGCCTCATATGGGGCTACATTCCCAAAATATGGCGGGAAGTTAAAGTCGTTTTCGTACCGAAAGCCGGCAAACCCAGCCATATAGAAGCAAAAGACTTGAGACCTATAAGTCTGACCTCCTTTATACTGAAAACGTTTGAAAGGTTACTTGATTTAAACATCCGTAGCTTTCTGAAACCGGAAGTAATATCTACCTTTCAACATGCCTACACAAAAGGACGAAGTGTGGAAACAGCACCTCACTGTGTAGTAAGAACCATAGAAAAAACGCTGTAAGATAAGGAATACACACTGGCAGCTTTCCTGGACATTGAAGGAGCCTTCAACAATGTTGTAACGAAACGGATGTTTTTCCCCTCCCACTCCTAGTAGGCCACCCTTACAACCCCATATGTACAGGCATATGAGGCTGATCCGGGCAGCAGGAGAGAGAGGGGTGTCCAGGCTGTGGCCGCTGGCATGCTTGCTTATAGCCATAGGCGATAGCTCGTCGGCGGGGAGGTTCTTGCAACCACAGCGCTGAACGGTGTTACGAAAAAAATTTCATGCCAATTTATTTTACTCGGAGAAGGGCCGAATTGAATCCCTGAAGGGTAAGAGGGTGCATATCCGAAGGGGCGGGTCTATGATGGTAGTGACCCTTGGAGGTTTAGCCCACCCATGTATCCTCTTAGGATACCCAATGGCTACTGCTACCTCCGATTTTGCGCAGCAGCCCCTATCCGTATATGAACAAATTCTCCTATTTCTTACCCTGTCATCGCCAACTCACTCTCAGATGGTCCATCTCCACCGTTGACCTAAAAATTTGTTTTAAGCCATCATGGCTACAAAGGAACACTTCCCAAAATTTTCAAACTGGATTTCAAAGAAACAAATTCCAACCCACGGAGTCAATACGGGTCACCGGGATGACAATAAAAAATTTGATTTACTTCATTACAATAAATTTCAACTTTTATTTGACGACTTCGTAATAAAAAAATTAAAAAAAAAAAATACAACTATAAGTTTTTCCAGTTATTTTTTTTTTTTCATTAAAAGTTCCAGTACTTTACAAACAAAAAAAAATCAAAACAAAAAAAGAAAGTGGTGCTACTTAGAATCTGAATGAAATTTCTCTCCCACGAGGTTCACCTTGACGTGGTGGGGGAGCTTACGTTTCGACACTCCAGCAATCCAGTTGCAGAGTCAAACAACCAAGTAAACCTCAAACAGAGATGTCTATCTAAAATATGGAAAAAGTAAACGTAGAAGAGAAAACTCGAGCGGGGATATACGCTCAAAAGTCGGCAGTAGTCACGGCTGTCGGCGATGGCTTGGCTTCGAAAGAAGATAAGTCGCCAGTGACAAGAAAAGATGAAGAGATAGACAATGCAGAAGATTGCATTCCTGGCTGCAGCAGGAAAGCCGCTGAAACCAATGAGGGACTCTCGGAGAACCTCATGGATTTCACAGACTCCGATGATGGAGAAGAAGGAGCAGGTGGTCGAGAGATAACGTCGGAAGAGGAACATCGCATCCTCGAGGAAGACGACTATCAATCTTTCACCAGTTCTGATGACTCTATCGCGGATGTCATCGTGGCCGAAAATCCTGTCCCAAAGCGGCCAGAGGCCAAAAGAGGCGAATTCCTGGCGAAAAATGAGATTTCGGCCAAAATGACCTCAACGCCAAACAAGGGTCCGGAAAAGAACGCTCATCCCAAAGTCTGTGTGGAGAAAGCCCCAACCAAGAGCCATCGCTCATCAGAGCCGGCAAAAGGTAAAGGACCTAATCCGAGGGTACAGAAAAAGGAAGATGCACAAGACCCAGGTCAAAAGAGGCTCGAAAATGCCAGAAGGACCGTAAGAAGATTCGGCAAAGGTGACACCTCAACGCTGTGTTTCCGTGATTGGAAACGCCTAAGCTGGGCTCGGAAATTCATTAATAAAATGGAAGCCAAGACCTTGCCCTTGGCAGAACCCAGAGGTAGAGTCACAAAAGAAGAAGCAAAAAAGAAAACCATATTGGCAAAGACTGCGGTGGCCAAAAAAACCCCAGGAAGACCACCACTGGATGGTCCTAAACCCGAAAGGTTTAAAAAGCCCGAAGAAAGCAGTCAAAGAAAGAGAGCCAGACACAATGACTCGACACCCCCTCCAATGTCCGTGAACAAAAAGCCCAAGACGGTCAGTACAACTGACAAAAAAAGTACTGTAGCGGAATTGATAAAAGAGAGCCTTCAGGTGGCCATTATCAATTAGGGGAGTCCAGAAAAAAGGCTAAGAGAAGAAGACTGGACTCGAGTGGAAATAAGGCTACTCGAGTGCATGACTGACGAGCTTCCCACGTCCTCGGGCGCGGTGCCTGATTTTGGACCCATCTCGACGTTAAAGGGTTTCAAAATTCTCACGTGCAATGATGAATTTACCCTTAACTGGCTAAAAACAAAGATATCCGAAATGGCGGATTTTATAGAAGGAGCAACACTTAAAGTTGCCTTAAAAAAAGACCTCCCCACCAGACCCAAAGTCCGAATAAACATTCCTTGGCCGCGCTTGAAGAAGGAAACAATTGAGCTTTTCTTACGAAAACTCAACCCAAGTTTCCCAAGTGCTGACTGGGAAGTACTGGAGATGGAAGAGCCTACGAGCGCAGGCCAAGAAGTCTTAGTCATGCTCAATCATGAGTCAATGGCTATGCTTCCAGAAAGGGGATATAGAATAAATATTGGCCTTAACAAGGTTAGGGTGAGGCCGGCAACGGCTGCCAACTTACAAAACCAAAATGACGCACACAAAAAAGATAATGAAGTTGCTACAAATAAACCTGCAGCACAGTAAGTTGGCCTCTGCCACCTTGACCGCGTTGATGTCAAAAACTGACATCGATTTAGCCCTAATTCAAGAGCCGTGGATAAATCATGGCCGGATCTGCGGACTGAAATCCAAAGATCACTTCCTATTCTTTAACAAAGGGCCTACAGAAGGTAACTATCGTACATGCATTTTATCAAAGACAAATTAAAATCTCTTCCTTTTAACCCCTCATAGCAGTAATGATCTGACAACAGTGAAGTGCGAGCGAGAAGGGGCTCCACCCCTAATCCTAGCCTCCGTCTACATGCCGGGCGATGTAATCTCCAACCCCCCGCCGGCAGCTGTTGCAGAATTGGTCGCCACAACAAAAAGGAATGGCTGGGACCTACTCATGGGCTGTGATGCAAATGCCCATCATATACAGTGGGGTTGTACAAACACGAACGAAAGAGGTGAGTCACTTTTTGAATATATTATTGAGAACAACCTGATAATTATGAATAGAGGTAACGAACCAACATTTGTAACAAAGGTAAGAAAAGAAGTGTTAGACGTTACACTTTCCACCAACTCTGGTACGCTAGTAACCAGTAATTGGAGGGTCTCCAACAACGTAACCTTCTCTGACCATAGAATGATAACATTCGAAATAGAACACAAATCTGAAAACTGACTGGGGTCTCTATAACCAAAAACTGGCCCTAACTCTCAGCCAGAAAAACAATCAGCCTTTGCTTAACTGCTCAGCCATAGAGACACAGGTAAACAAGCTTACGTAAGACATAATCAATGCCTACGAAAGCTCATGCCCGCTATCCAAAGGGAAAGGTAGATCCAACCCCATATGGTGGTCAAGCGAACTATCGACCCTTAGAAGGAACTCTAGGAGGCTCTTCAATAGAGCAAAATTTAGCAACCTTTCGGCTGACTGGAGACATGTCCAAGGTAAAAAATACCCCTAGTTTTCTTAGAAGACCTGATAAAACATGGACTGACTCATGCTCTGAAACTCTAGAGTCACTCATGAACACCCACTTTCCAGGGTGTTCTCAAATGACATCCCCAGAACGCGGAAACCCTAGCGCTAACGTTAGATCCAACATAGGAAATCTATTAGTAGATAAGAGGAAGGTAATGTGGGCCATTGACTCATTCTCAGCATACAAATCTGCGGGTCCGGACGGTATCATTCCAATGATGCTCCAAAGTCCCAAAGACTTGATTGTGCCGATACTAGTGGAAATATTCAGAGGTTGTCTAAGCCTCACCTTTATTCCAACTAGTTGGAGAGAAGTTAAAGTCATATTTATTCCCAAAGCCGGTAAGCCCTCACACACTGAACCCAAAGATTTCAGACCAATAAGCCTATCCTCCTTTCTACTTAAGACTCTAGAAAGAATCATAGAAACGCATATCCGAACAAAACTGAATAACAATGTGATCTCTACAGCCCAACATGCATATATAAAGGGCAAATCAGTTGAGACTGCACTTCATGAAGTAGTCGGAACCATTGAACAGTCAATCCAATATAAAGAGTACACGTTGGCTGCATTCCTCGATATAGAAGGGGCCTTCAACAACGTTGAATACAATGTTATTCGCATGGCATTAAGTTCCATTAATATCGAGCCAACGCTATCAAACTGGATCGACTCCATGCTCCAAACGAGAATAGTAAAAGCAGAAATGGGTGAAAGTACCCTAAAAGTCAAAACTTGTAGAGGTACACCTCAAGGAGGAGTGTTATCCCCGCTACTCTGGCTCCTAGTAGTTAACCAAATCCTGGTTAAACTCGACAGGAGCGGAATAAAAGCAGTAGCCTATGCCGATGACATCGTCATCATGACTTCGGGAAAATTCACAACCACCCTTTGTGAACTTCTTCAGACAGCTCTAAACAAGCTCACCAGCTGGGCGAAAAACTGTGGGCTAAACGTCAACCCTACAAAAACAGAACTTGTTCTGTTTACGAGAAAACGTAACATTCCAGATATACTTCCTCCCTCCATTAATGGAATACCAATAAACTTATCTGGTACGGCAAAATATCTCGGAATTGTCCTTGATCGTAAACTTAACTGGAAAGAAAATTTAAAAGAAAGAGAAAGGAAAGCTCAAATCGCTTTCAACACTTGTAGTAGAATTTTTAGGAAAAAATGGGGACCTAGTCCCAAAACCATTCACTGGATGTATACGTCCATAATAAGACCAATCCTCACATATGCTTGTCTAGTCTGGTGGCCATCATTAGAGAAGGCTTCAAACCTTAAGACCATGACCAAAATCCAAAGGCTTGCATGCATTGGTTCAACTAGTGCCATGAGAACAACACCAACTGCAGCTCTGGAAACCTTCCTATCGCTAGCCCCCCTAGATCTCTTTATTAAGGAGATGGCGGCCAAAAGCGCACTGCGACTCAAACAATGCAACAATTGGAAAACAGGCATATCAGGCCATAGAACCATCATGAACCATACAGATATAGACATCCAAACAGACTATACCCCCCCGCATATTGATTTCAATCCAGTGGCCCTAACAGTCTTTCCGACTAGAGAAAGCTGGGAGGAAAACAGGGTTATATAAAAGAAAATCACATTTCCGTCTTCACAGATGGTTCCAAAACGGACGAAGGGGTAGGATCAGGTATCTTCTCAGACTACCCTAACATGAATAGATCAATAAAGCTTCCCGACTTCTGCAGTGTCTTTCAAGCAGAAGTACTCGCCGTGTGCGAAGCCGCAAAGCACCTTGCTACGCAAAACTTGATCAACAAAAATATTGACTTTTTTGTAGACACTCAGGCGGCCATTAAAGCTATCTCATCCATTATCACAAAATCCAGGCTAGTAGACAGCTGTCGCAGTAACCTTAGACTGCTCAGTGAGACAAACACAGTTAGTTTAACCTGGGTTCCAGGACATCGTGACATTATCGGTAATGAAATGGCGGATAAGCTGGCAAAAATCGGGTCAGCACTCGAATCCAGCGAAGCGAACACTTCAGTTCTAAAGCCACTAGAGCAAGAAAAAAGCAGAATCAAACACAATTTTCTAAAAACCGCCAATGACAGGTGGTCATCTTTAGAAACATGCCGAGTCTCTAGAAACCTTTGGCCAGATATTTCCAAGAAAAAAACAGAATTTCTACTCCAGCTTAGCAGACCTCGGCTCTCTCTGTTGATTGGCATTCTCACGGGTCACAACTCGTTGGGTACCCACATGATGAGAATGGACATTAGCACATCCGACTTATGTAGAGGATGCCAAGATGAGGAGGCAGAGGAGGGATCCTTCCACTTCCTCTGTGAGTGTCCTAGCTTAGCCCACACTCGGAAAAAAACCCTCGGAGAATACTTCTTCGACGAACTGGGCGACATCTCTAACCTCCCACTGAGCAACGTCCTGAAATTTACTCAGGGCTGGTTCAGTGGGAGTTCTCTACCACAATAACCATCTACCTCTCCAATCCTCCCATTTCCTCATCCTCAGATTTCCCGGGGAGCACAATGGATCCTCGAGATCCGAGTGAGGTGTTGCCACTTGTGGCTGCACCCCCCATTCAACCTAACCTAACCTAGAATCTGAATCCGATTATTCGTTTTTTTTTCCAAAACAAAATATCATTCGGGTATTTGGCAACCCTGTTTTTTTTCAACTCATACCCAAACACCAACAAATAAACAAATATTATTTTTTTAAAAAAAGAGCATAAAATATAAAGGATCACTTACTTTTTCTCTCACTTTATAAAAATTCAATTATCGATTACAAATCTTTTTTTTTACACTAAACACAACGCGGGACTTCTGAATACAATGGTCGGGGTGGGGTTACACAAAATTTACACTCGGACATGGGAAGGGGGGGATTTCGACACGCGGGACACTTTTTCATTAAAGGGGAGCGATGACTACCAAAGAAATAATACGCCAATAACAAAAACCGCAACCAGCAACTCTCTCAGGATACTTGAAAACTCGTTATCGTTATCCTCCCTTGTATATTTTCCTTTTTCTGACCGTAACTGTTCTGGGTTAGTGGGATTCCACTAAATTCACTTTTTTCGTATAGGGGCGAAATATCATGCACTTCCCCAATTACGAATTCTTTTATATTTTTTTTTATTTTTTTTTTTTATTTGTATCTATTCTTTTCTTTCAGCGACAGAATATCTATCTATCTATCTATATATATATAAATTAAATTTTGGTTTTGTGTTCGTTCGCTAACCAGCCAAACCGATTGACCGATTTTCTTAATTTTTTTTTTAAATTAAAGAAGAGTATGAGTAGAAGGTTTAGGACCAAAAACAATTTTTTTTCAAATAAAGGAAGTTAGTTAAAAATAATAATTAAGTTTCAATTATTTTCCCATGTAAAATTACAATACAAACAGCCTAGATGCTCACAATGCTTTCTATGTATTTTAATATAACTCCTCCTAGATGTATTCCTAACTACATTTTGCGGCTATCAAACAAGCACCTTAAAAATAGAAGCAAAAAAAATTCAAACATGGTGTTTTTGTATTTCTAGGAGAAACAGATTAGATAAAATCATAGTAAAATCATAAAAAAATCAAACATAATAAAAGAAAAGTCAGTGTCACACGAATCTGGTCAACCGAGCTAATGACCAGCACAAAAAAACAATACACATACCATTCAGAAAAAAAAATCAGTTCATGTACCTATCTAATGATCGAAGATAAATGGTGTTTGCTGGGAAAACCTATTGCGTTTTCTTCTGACATTTGCGATGGTCCAAAAGGGTTACTATTAAAAATTTTGGCCTCCTTTCACTCATTGAAGGGTTTGTTTTTTTTTTTTGCTGTCCATTGTTAAAAATGGTTTTCAGATATCAAATAAGTTATCTCTTTAGAGCGCATTCTTTTTTTATTACACGGTTTTTATTTATTTCGCAGTGCATTTTTAATTTTAGAAGCAGTTTCATTTTAAAAAGCAAAGTACATAAGTAGAATTCGTATTTGTCCGTGAGTTCAATTTTGTGCTGAAATAATTTCACAAGGCACCAAAAACCAAACAAACGAAACTTTTCTTAGCACAATGTAACGCATTGAATAGAACATAAATCTGGTTTTGACGCTTGGTTTCAAAATTGTGTCATTTTTCGTGTTTTTTATTTAGTTGGCCACAGAAAAAAGTTAGTGCAGTGGTACATTTTTTTCAACTTTCTTTTATGCCGAAAAAAGGGCACATGCAATTGAAAGTGAAAGCTTGAGTGGGCAAAAAACACCAAAACTATCAAAATTTTTGTGTTTGCAGGTGTGTCAAAATAGAAATAATATAACGAATTTAAAGTTTTTTTATTTTTATCCCAGCTGTTGTTTAACGAAAATTAAATTCTCTACGTCAGAAATAGGATTTTTTTGAATCATATTGTTAATTCTTTCTTGCTTATTGTAGATGAATATCAGAAAAGCAATGGTTTGTTTTTGGGCTAATATATTTTTCATGTTAAAACAGATGCTCAAAGATAGCAAAAACTGATATCTCAGAAACGCGAGCTGTTAGGTAAATTCTGAGCTCATATTTAGATTCAACGAAGCAAAAACCTTTAAAATAATATAGCTTGCTTTTGGCAACAACCAAAAAGTTCAATTTTGTAGACCAGTGTATAATGAATGGAAGCCCCAACATGTAACATTTCGAAAAGATCAGGAATGGAAAAAGTATTGCAGCAGTGTAAAATAATTATTTGGGACGAATCCACTGGCACACAAGAAATCATTAGAAGCATTGTATCGTTCGGTGGTGCATTGGTGTTATTTGCTGATGACTTCTGGCAAACACTTCCGGTTATTTCTCGATCTACTTCTGCAGACGAATAAAGTGCTAGATTGAAATCTTCATAACGTTGTAGAAATATGTGAAAACGCTTTCTCTCAATTGTAAGAGTGGTATTGCAGAATGATTCAACAGCTGCAGAATTTTTTAAGCAATTATTGAAAATTCGAAATGGAGAATTACCTCTTGATATTGATGGTCAAATAAGACTGCCAAATAATTTTTGTTCGTTATCAGAATCGAATGCTGCGTTAATACAAGGTATGTTTCCTAATACTGTAACTAATTACCAAAATTAAGATTAGTTAAGCCAAAGATGAATGTTGGCATGTACGAATAGAGATGTTATAAGTATCAATGTGGAAGTTATGAACAAAACACCAAGTATAAATCTATTGATACCGCCATGAATCCGGATGAAGCTGTGAACTATCCAATCGATTTTTTAAGTTCATTGGATCTACCAAGTATTCCGCCTTACTATTTACAATTAAAAGTAGGTATTCCAATTATAATGTTAAGAAACCTAAATCATATAAGATTATGTAATGGCACCCGATTAGTAGTTAAACGATTAATGAATAGGTATGTTATTGAAGCGACAATTTTAACTGGTAAACTTAAAGGCGAAGATGTCCACGTATACCATTGATTCCACCTGATCTACCATTTGAATTTAAGCGTTTGCAGTTGCCTTTTCGTATTGCTTTAGGCATGACAATTAATAAGTCTCTATGTCAAACGCTTGAAATCTGTGGTATACATTTGGAACATCCAGTTTTTTCTCATGGCCAACTTTATGTTGGTTATTCACGTGTTGGAAAACCATCCGCTTTATTCCTTTATACGACCAACTATGGAAAAACCAAAAATATTTCTTATCGAAAAGTATTGAAAACAAGAATATTCAATAAAACACCTTTCAAACAAACAAAAAAGGAATATTTTGCTTTTTATTTTCGCCCTGCGAAGCGGGCGGGGTTTTGCTAGTTAAGTATATTTGCAAGGCAAAAAGTGGCAATTATTGCAAGGACCAGGGGAAGTACACTTTTGATTGTTTTTATATGTTATCCCTTTTTTTCTGGGTACACCTTTTTTATTATGTGAGTACCGGGACTCCTTTGCCCGCACCACAACACAGCACTTGAGATCTTTTTTTTTCAGCCTAGGTATTATAGACCTGCTGCCACGCACAAATTCTAAATTTTGGTTAAGTTATATCTTTTTCTTTATTTCGTCTCGCGAAAATACAGTCTTTAGTTTTAAGTTCTCTTTTAACTACACACAATTCAGAATTGCAAAAATTATCCTTAACACTTCTTGTACTTTCTTTAGATTACTTTTATCACTTTATTATATTGCCCGCACTCGATCAAGATCACATATGGAATGCCCTGACACACAACTCGCTACCGATAAAGATACCTACGATGGTCAACGGCTAGGCTTATCTCCACCAGCTGAACCGTTGCTGTACCTATGACTTGCATTGGATTAGCAAGTACATAGCACGTCACACCATCTGGCTAACGGCCACCTGTAGCAAAATCAGTGCGAATTGTCGTCAGGCCATCCTCAGCAGATCATCGAACGATGATAGTGGGACTTATTTATATGTGCGTGGGCAGCGGTATTTGTTTATGCATGTTGTTATCGTTTATTATGAAGTTATATTATGTGGGTATTATTATGAGTGTAATGCATTATTTTAAGTTTTGATCTATTATGGACAAATGGACATACAGTCTGTGTTACAGGGTTATATTAGGTTATTATTATTATTATTTTTGGTGAATGTTATGTGTGTGGATTTTGTCATAGGTAAGTATTATTATTAGGTTTAGTTAGATTATGAAGGTAAGTATTATGATGATTTAGTATTATAGGGGGTAAGTATAATGTGTGTTATTGTTTATAGGGTTTCAGGAAATTATAATGGATGGTATTATGAAAAATGTTATTATAACAGGTAAGTATTATTACAATATTAATTGTATTATCTTTGGTGAGTATAATAAATATTATAAGGTAAGTACATATTATAAAAGCAGATATTTTGAATTATAGGGTATTTTATTATAGGATTTAGCATTATAAAAAGGTAAGTAGGTATTATTAAAGGTAAGTATTATACAAGTCAGGTATTATATGTTGTGTTATGTTATATTTGGTTATAAATTTGATATGTTATGTGTTATAAGTTATCTGTGCTGTGCTGGGTCTTATGCTGTTCCCCACAATGTACAAAACAGTGCAATTAAGAAGGCCCTAAATGATCTAGAAGTACAAGAAACAATCACAAATTGGATCATGTGTATGCTAACAAAACGTCAGATCCACAGCGAACTGGGAGGTGCAAACTTGAAAAAGTTTGTGTCACGAGGAACCCCACAAGGAGGTATCCTCTCACCCCTGCTCTGGATCCTGGTCATGAATGAGATCCTCGTACTATTAGCGCACAATTGAATAATACACTAACCAATGTAAGCGCTTGGACAAAAAGATGCGGCCTTGCAGTTAACCCCCTCAAAACAGAGCTGGTACTCTTTACAAATAGAAGAAAAATACCTACTTTTGAGTTACCAAGACCAAATAGGAACCCTCTTAAGATCTCTGATCAAGCCAGATACTTGGTAGTGATCTTAGACAAAAAACTGAATTAGGGTCCCAATATACAAGAAAGACACAAAAAATCTATGATAGCACTGTATTCGTCCAGCAGATTTTTAGCAAAAACTGGGGACCAAATCCAAAATCATCTTGTGGATGTATACTGCCATTGTTAGACCTATCCTCTCTTATGACCTACCGCGAGCTTGGAAGTAATCCTCCATCTCACACCTCTTGATCTCTATATGTTCAAGAAGCGGCAGCAAACAGTGCACTTAGACTAAATCAGTGTTATGTCTGGAAAACCATCCAAACAAGACACGCACAGATTTTATCACGATACGCAGATAATAATATCTGCACGGATCACAACCAGCTTCCCCAGTAGACAGGATTGGGAGAATGAAACACCTTACCTGAACGAGACGTCTATATCAATCTATACCGGCGGTTCCAAAATGGAAGTTGGAACAGGGGCAGGTTTCTTTTCAGAAAGCCTAAACCTAGCCTGTTCATTCAGACTCCCAGATCACAGCAGCGTCTTTCAAACCGAGATCTTGGCAAACGCTGCAAAACAGGTGTCCATGATGGCGCAATCACATGCTGATATCACTTTTTTCATTGATAGCCAAGCAGAAATAAAAGCGATTTCTGCCACTCTTATCAAATCACAGCTTGTTTCTTGCTGTCGCGAAGAGCTAAGGGTTCTTGGCACGCAGCATAACGTTAGACTCTGCTGGGTTCCTGGTCATAGCGGTATATCGGGAAACGAAAAAGCGGACGAACTAGCGAGGAAAGGATCAGTACTTGACCCTTCTCTCATTGATCAATCAATCAGGATTCCACCCTGTGAAATTAAACAGATCAAAAAATCCAATGAAAGATGGGAATGCCTAGATTCCTGTGTTACTTCCAGGAAACTATGGCTGGAATATGATAAGAAAGGATCTGAAAAGCTGCTATCATTGAATAGACCTTCATTACGAATGCTTATCAGCAGGGTTAGGATTTTGTTGACCTAAAAAATTGGAAAAAGGCAAAACAAAACACTTAAAAAGGCAAAGAAAAGGCATTTATTAAAAAATACAAGGAAAATAAACAAAAATACATTTAATTGTAGTAGCATTGGACTACCAAGAGTTTTTTAAAGTTGTCAGGTAGCAATCTTCTTCGGCTGACCCTAAAAAGGGCTTTGAAGGAGCTAAATGATCTCTCAGCTTCAGCTGAAATGAGAGGAGCCCATCTAAAACTTTCAACATTATTCACTTCAATGTTTCCTGGGAGTTTGGAATCCACTTCGCCGTTTATTACAGAATTTATCTGCACAATCATTTTTAGGCATGTGTTTCCATTGGAAACGGCAGTAATCTTCTTCAAGACTTCCTCAATGTCTTTCAAAATGGGCAGCACTTCGTCAATTGAGGTTCCTGTTTTTAGTAGGTCTTTGAAAATATGTTTTTTCAGATCGACTAAAAACTCAAAATTGACTTTAATGTACGCCAGCTGCGCTTGCAGATCTTCATCTTCAATCATTTCTCCGAACAGTCAAGAACGTTCTAAATGTTGATGCAGGTATGCATTTTACGCTGCGAGGAAGAAGCACCGAGCATGTCTGCGTAGAAAAACATGCATACATGCCAACATTCTGTTAACGCAGGTATGCATTTTACGAAGGTGAGGAAGAAGTACCAAGCATGTTTGCGCTGATAAACATTAATACATGCATTAGTTCGAACATTTTCCATAGTTTTTGTGTTTGTTTGAAACTGAACAAGATTTTTAACGAAAGGTTCTCAACGGCAAACGAAAATGTTCAAATTTTTTCTTAATGCTAAACTAATTATTAGACATTCAAAACAAACTTTAATAAAAAAGAAAAAAAGGCAGAAAAAGGCAACAATGGCGAAGAAAGGCAAAAAAAGGCAATTATGGTATGAAAAGGCAAAAAAAGGCAAAATAAAATACATATATTTGCAATCACCAGGGCTTGAAACATGTTTGTCGAAAGTCTATTTTATATTCCGTTTAACCAAAAAAAAAAGGCAAAGTTAGTAAAATCCTATCCCTGCTTATCAGTATCATAACTAGACACAACCTACTAGGTTACCACAGAAAGAAAATGGGTCTCTGCACCGATGACCTGTGCAGAGGATGCAATGACGAAGATGAACATGGGGACACCACTCACTTCTTTTGTCAATTCCCAGCAATCTGCCACTTTAGGAAAAAATTTCTAGGCAATTACTTTTTCAATGAACTAGAAGAATTATCAGACACTTCAAAAAGCAGCCTGTTAAACTTCATTAAGGCCACAAAATGGTTAAAAGCTGACCAGACATAAACTCATAGGTTTCTAGGACGTTACGATACTCCAGGGTATCATAATGGATCTACATTGATCTAATGTCGCTTTCCATTGGTTTCACTCCGGGAAGCACTCAATTTTTAAAACCAATGGAACACCCAAAATCGCTTTTACTCTTCTTTGACGTTTTATCTCTGTGTGAGTGAAACATATGGTCAACGAAAACATCCTTTTAGCGCAAAATATTTTAAAAGTAGATACGCATTTTTTTCGGTGGGAAGAATTTATTTACGAAATTGTGATCAAAACAAAACAAAATGTCGTATTTCGAACTCCAGGATTACTTACTCGTTCTGGAAGAAAGTGGTGAAGTTCGCCAAACAGAAGGCAACATTGTTTTGCAAAACAATATCAGTAAGAATAAATTTTATATTCCGCTTTCAAGAACCATATTTCAAAACTAATCAACCCTATCACGAATTTCACCCGAACAGCATTCCGCCCGAACAAATTCTATTCATCCGGGATTTTGTTTTTAAGTAAGTAATTTATTATTTCTTAAAATTCATTACGAAAAAAAAAAAATTTTGTCCATGAAAATGCTATGAATGAATTGAAATGAATTTCAAAAGCTATCGCGAATTTCGCCCGAACAGGATTCTATTTCGAATTTGAATTGACATTTCGAAAAAAAGGGCAATTTAGTATACTTTCAGCAGGAAACACAATTTTTGTGGAATAAAAATATCCCACATTATTTCCCTTTGAAAGGAATAAAAATGTATATGTTTTTCTTAATTTTCAATCTGGATGTCTAATTTACTGAAGGAATACTGTTTTTCCACTCAAACACTACAACATTACGGCTATTTACAACAATTTTTAAGCTTCTATTTATGTAATTTATGGTTCCTTAAAAAAAAGTAAAATACATGGGAATTTTTTCCCCAGTGAGTGTGTCATCACTGTATTTGAATTCGATTTCTAAAATTTCATGACAGTTGAACGTCAAAAAAGTTTGATTAAATAAAGTAAAATTCAATTTCAAGTTTAATTGATAAATGAGTTTTGGTATTCGTATTGCCTCACTAGTCTTAAGTGAAAAAGAACGAGAAGAGATTCTTATGAAAAGAACAATGCGAAGGCAGCTTAGGGACAACTCAAATCCGTTGGAAATGCCGGAAACGAGAAGAAGCAATTTTTAAAACTGAATTTGTGTTTATGTAAATGTATGTATATTTTTCAGATTTCAGCAACAATATAGGGTTAACAAAGAAGCCTTTAAATATTTACTGGAAGTTCTGTCGACCGCCTTTGCCCTCAAGAAAAAAAATCTTTTGGTATCCTCCTGTGAAACTGGCAACTTGCCTCCGTTTTTTTTGCAGAGGGTGGATACCAAAAAGGAGCCGGAAAGGATTTTGATGTTGGATTGGCACAATCAACAGTCTCAGTGGCGTTCTTTCCGAAGTCTTGGACATTTTTGAATCAGTTCTCTGCCCAAAGTGGATCCGATGGCCAACAGCGGATGAGGAACAGCAAACCAAGATGTTTTTTTTTTCGAAATATAATCTTCCGAGTGTGATTGGATGTATTGATGGTACACATGTAAATATCATATCTCCTGCAACCAACAGACATTTGTTTCACAACCGTAAAGGAAATTGCAGTTTAAACGTGTTGCTTGTAAGACGAAAGCGGTTTATTTTATTATTTATTATTTATTATCATAACCAAAAAATTATGGCTTTTCAGGTATGTGATCATCAATTAAGGATCAACTACATTGATGCTACTCACCCGGGAGCCTGTCACGACTCATTTGTGTGGAATCTCAGTGAACTTAGGTCTAGAATGGAAGAAGATTACTCGCCGAATGGTAGAAGCGGCTGGCTGTAAGGCTGTGTTAACAATTTGAATTATTATTTGAACCTAATTTGATTGTTTTTCTAGGAGATACAGGATATCCCCTAGAGCCATGGCTCTTAACACCGTTTAGAACTCCTGAGAATGGTTCAGTTAAGTCAAAATTTAATGAAGTTCATTCACGGTGTAGAAACATTATAGAACGGACAAATGGTGTTTGGAAAAATAGGTGGAGATGTCTTTTAAGTGCAAGAGAGCTGTATTATTCACCTAGTAAGGCCGTGAAAATTATAAATGTCTGTGTAGCTCTGCATAACATCTGCTTGAGTTTCAAAAGTGATTTATTCCCCGTTGTTCAAGATCTTTCAACTCACGAAAATGAAAACATTGAAGTCACCCAAGAAAATTCCACTTACCTAACTGCAGCACAGCGCATTCGTTCTAATATTGCAAACACGCTTTGATTTACATAAATACATTCTTGCACGAGTATCAGAATTAAAAATAAATCAAACATACCCAATAAAAAATTTATATTTTATTTCACAAATAAAAAAAAAAATATAAAGGGAAACAAATTCACAGCTCGCGTTTATATTCAGCCTTAAATCTTAAGATTGACTTCATTAAAAAAAAAATTATGGCTCCTTTCTGCGACTCGAACCCTGAATTAATTTGCAAAATTGTTTTCTCCGCGCAAGAATTCTAGCTTTAGTTCTTCGATCTCAAGCAATTTTTGATTCTTTTCCAACAAATCTTCAATTTCTTTTTTTCGAAAAATTTCCATTTCACGGTTGTGACGCTTCTCTTCTCTCAAATGGTCTTTTGTTTTCTCTATAAATCTTTCGAAGGACCGAGACATTTTTGTCATGCAGTTTTGCATATTCTCGTTATGTTCTCTCATAACGGTAATTGCATCGTCTATTTTTTTTACCAGTTCTTTCTGTGTTCTTAGCTCCTCTATGATCACTTCTTTTGATGCTTCTGTTGGTGGTTGTTTTGGCTGGTTGAAGGTAGGACATTGTCCATAGAAGAAACTGCCGGAGGTTCAGGAGTGGGACATTGCATTTCAGCATACTCTGCATTAAGCTGTTGGTTTTCATCACTTTCGTCTACGTTATCTGATTCATTGGCGACGTTTTCACCATCGTCGATCCCGTTCCTCTTTGCTGGATCTTATTTGAGGCAGCCTTACTCCTGACGTACCTCTTTTGATCCGTCCAAGCCTAATTAATAAATGGTTTAAAAATTGTTCATGAATATTTAAAGAGCTTACTTTCTTCCATTCAAACTCTGTCTTAATTGGTGGACCTTCACTATTAAGCGCAACGGTAGTTTCTTTCCAAAATACGGCAATTTTTTCTTTTTTTTCTTTAACAAAGCTCTTAGCTACATCCGAATTTTGTTGCATTTTATTGATAAGCATATCAATTTGTTTTGAGTTGATTGACTTCGTCCTAAAAAATCAAATGATTAATAAATTTTTTTTTTAGCTCCAACTATTTCTTACATTTGAGATTTTGTTCTTTCCTCTTCGGCACCAAAATAAAAATGAAAATTCTAACCTAAAATGAAAGTTAATTCCGCCCGGAATGATTGATGCCGATAAGGGAAATTTTTCGAACATAGAACTTTGTTCCGCTCGGAATTCTTAATAGGGGAAAACAAAAAAAGGATTTTTATCGGGACGGTTTCTACTAACGCTTTAAACGAGAAATTTAAGCAAGTAGGACCACTAAAAAATATAAGACAAAGAAGCATAAATATGTGGAGTCACATTGGAGAAGTTTGCTCTGAACACTTCACTACAGTGGTAACAACTGACCAAGTTGAAGGGCGATTTAAAACCATTGTGAAAAAAACCAAAGCGGTCTTAAAAAACAACCAAACCAGTGCAGTGGAGCGGTTAGGAAGGAATACCTTTCCCTGATATTATGAAAAACATAATACAGAGCGATGACTCCTTGTTCCCGGAGGTTTTCATGGGGCCAAACAAAGTGTTCAGGAAAACAACAACTTTAACAACTGAACCATTCACTTCGTACTCGCCTGGCAGTTCTATATCGCCTTTATTGCAACCAAATAGATCGACTGAAGTAGAAGTATATTCTCCACCCGAAGACTGTGATGCAAATACCAGTACCTCCACCCAAAGCCCTACACGCTACACCTAGCAAAAAACAAAAATGTCTTGCAGAAAAACTCGTTGACAAATTGATTCAGGACAAGGCGAATCGGCATGTCGAAAAAGAAGAAGCTAGGGAGAGACGGCATAGGGAGAAGATGCAATTACCTACCAGAGATCAAAATGAGTATGTTCAAATCTGTTCAAACACATCAAAAATTTCTCAACGATCGCTCAGACTTGATCATTTTCCACCCCTATTCACAAGCAAATAGCTCGCAAGCATATTTACTCACAAGCAAAAATTCTTCTGAACAAACTAAATCAGTAAGGATGCTCACAAGTAATTTTTTCTGTATTGCACTCACAAGCAAATGACTTGCAAGCAGATTGACTTGTTTGAACTTACTTGAATATATTCAAATACTCATGAGCACGCAAAATGTTCACAAGCAGGTAGTGTGTTCACAAGCAGGCAGTGTGTTCACAAGCAGGTAGCGTGCTTACAAGCAAACAGTGTGCTTATAAGCAGGCAGTGTGTCCATCGGAAAGCAATGCACTGAACATTTATACCTAACTATAATTCTATTGAAAAACAAAGAAAGGCATACAAATGGTTGGCTTTGGATATAAGAAAGAACGGATTGGTTGCATTGCTGGATGATAAAATATTTTAATTTCTGATTCCAAAATTTCCCTTTTTAATATAATAATAAATTTTACAGTATAATAAATTTATATGCCTTTATTGCGGAAATGGATTTTGCTTATCATTTTTTTATGACAAGTGATTGCTTATTATCCTTTCGTTTTATGGCATGCAAATGTTTGGGTTTAAGCTTAGGTAGGTACAAAAATTAAAGGTCATCAATGAATTAGGAAGAGTTATAAACATGTAGGTATAAATACCTATTTTATAGTTGCATATTTTTTTTAATGTTTTGCTTTTTTTAACTTCTAGTTGAGTTTTCGGTTTACTTGAAATTTTTTGTTTCTATATACTTACAAACCTGTACTATCTACTTCAATGAATACAATAAATTGTTTCCATATCTACTGTATAATAACCGTTTTCTTCATATAAAAGAAAAGAAGAAAAAACCAAGCTATTAAATAAACGTACTTCTCACCTAGGTATACCTAGATTTTTATTTGACTTAAAACGATCACGCCATCAAACTACCCTTTTTGGTATGATCACATTGCTTGCTTTATGAACACACTGCTTATTCACAAACACACTGCTTATTCACAAGCACACTGCTTGCTCATGAACTTATTGCTTGCTTACGATCAAATTACTTGTGATCACTTTTATTCACAAGCACTTTGCTCACAAGCAGTTTAACTCAATGTTATTCAAACTCATTTTGACTTGCAAGCAAGTCTACTTGTTTGGTTCGTTTGAAAATAGGGGTTGTTCAGAGTTGCTTGGTTCACAAATAAGATTGTTCAAATTTACTTGCTTGTGGGTTGACTCAGTTTGTTCAAACTCGTTTTTTTCAAGTAAATACTCATAGTTCACAAGCAGACTTAGTTCATTTTAATCTCTGTATACCTACTTCAAAAATTCGGAGTTCAAATGGAATAACAAAACTCGAACTATAACGTATTTTGTATACCTTTTTTTTTTAAACGTTTACTTACTTTTTTATTATTAATCTTTTTGCTTTATTAACTGTTATTAATGAAGACTGCATTGTTATTTACTTGTTATATACTTTTTTTTTACTTTACCTTGTTTACTTTATGTATTCGTGCTGTGAATTAAGGCTGCATTATTATTTATTTGTTAATTTGTATAAAAGACTTATGTTTCGTTACGAATTGAATTGTATTTATTTCTCATACTAGAGGTTTTTGAAATGTAACTTAAAGGTTTCTGCAATTGCATTTCTTTAGATTTCTCCTAATCGTTTTAAAGTATGGTTAGGCTGTGTTTGTATGTCACCAGGATTCGTTGAGTTTTCATGAACTGACTCATCAACGACAGTCCATAAGTCACCTCTATCGATGCATAAAGGGTGGAGCGATAATGTATGGATTTTTATGAAGTTTTTTTTTCTTAACGGCATAGTGATAAAAAGTTGCCTTGTAATGTAAAAAACAAACGTACAAAATTTCATCCATCTGTCTAAATGTTTGGAGGTGCCCCAACACAGTTGAAAAACAGAAAAAAAAAAATTTTTTTTAAGTAATCATTTATTATCATAATTTTGCATTTTTAGACATAAAACTGCTTTTTTGTATCAAAATTAGGCATTTGCTGACGCGATAGTAGTCTGGCCCTAATGAATCCATCTCGTCTAGTTTCCCCGCAAACTGCACTAGAGGCTTCTGTCACCAACTTGATGCAGCGTTCGACGGCTTGGGTATGACATGGAAAGTCATGAATATTGTGACTTACGCCGAGGCCATTTTTGACAATGCCTCTTAATGTTTCATTCGACATATTTTTCGTTAAAGGTGGCTCAGTAACACTACAGTCTTGCCACATAATCATTTCTGAATAATCATTGGCATCGTAATTAAATGCATGCACCTTAAAGTTACGGATTGGAGTTGGAGCACTATTATTTGTTCTTGCTTTTATAATTCGTCGGTATGCCAGTTCCCGCATAATTTCTCTGTCATCTCCGAACTCCGAGCATGGCAATGAGAATATTTTCTGGATGTCCGAAATATCCATTTCTTTGGATTACTTTGTCAATGACTGTCCTCAAGTCTGAGTTCAAATAGCGACTCAGACTAATGGTTTGCCACAGATGCTTAGCTCCGTTTGTGCAGGAGGGATTGCATTTTATTTCAAACCACATAGGTAGGGCCATAAACTTTCATCACATACGTAGCTAATACTATTAAGTTTTCTTCTGGGTCGATTTTAGAGGCATATAATCTAAGGATTCAAATAGCTGTTGTCAGCCATCTAGAGTGGTTAAGAGGTCCAGGTTCCATATTAGCCAAATCAGAAGCAAATATACCAGTACTGATAGCGGTCATTATATCGTAAAGGTATTTTTGGTCGGTACTTAAATCATTTCTGGAAATTTCTGGCAATGTTGTAGGTATAATGCTAAACTGGACTACTGGCATTATTTGACAATTTTGTAGTTGAGATCCAACTGTACCTGAGAAGCATTTCGGCCCTGTAGTTTTTCCATCTAAATTTAATAACAAATGCCGCAGTGGTAATTCATTGGCATGTAATTGGCAGATGAACCACTGTAATGGTCGATTGAGATCCTCTTCCATCAGACGAATAATACCACCTTTGAAACCTGTATTCACTACAGTTCCATCGCAGCCAACTACAGTTATTTCACTTAGTCTTACTGACTTCGTTTTCAAGTGAGTTATTATAGTATCTTTAATACCTTTAGCAGTCCCTGACTCACATGTAACATGCCCGAAATAGTTGCTTCCTGGTTCCGATAAAATCACATAATGCTCTTCTGTAACTCGTTTTCTATAAAACTTCCTTTCTTTCTGGATACGAACCAAAGTTTTATCCCTTCTGCCATCAAAATACAAACCACGAAGAATTTTATTACGATCTGCCTCTTGTAAAGTTGATCTGGCTTTAGTTCTCTCACGTCGCAACTTTGAGCGATCAATGACACTACTTGGATCGTTTGATGAAATAATGCCAACATCTTTTAAGACAGAAGATGCTATAATGGCAGCGGCTTTATCTGATAATCCCGTACGATCACAGGCTAGGGCTAACGATGGCAAATTTAATCTTTTTTTTTTAAACTGGCGAAACTTTCAGTTCTGGCTTTTCATAGCAAGGACTAGATGATAGTACAAATGAACTATCACAGGAGCTGCTGCTTTTAATCGTCATAACCTCAATCAACGAACGAGAACAACAAGGTTTATCAGAATAATCTACCTCCCTGTTACGTATGAAACTTCTTTCTATTCTATCCTGTTTTTTCTTATTCTTTAGAGTTGCAACTACATCCACACCGCCTATAATCATTTTTCTTGTTGTTCTCTGATCTAGTAAAAAATCCACTTCCTCCTTGGGAACACGACTACTTTTAATGCAGCTGCAGTTTGAGATGACATCGCATTTGCAGCCGCAAATATCAAACAATCTCTGGGACTCCGTTTTAAATGTATTTATTTTTTCTTGGTAGTTTTTGTTACTTTGACGGCCTTTATATGGCTTCAAACAAATAAATATAAAAAAAAGAATCAGCTGTAAAATTCTTTTTCGACTTATAGTAGGTAGCGACGACTTTTGCCATATTTCTAAAATTTCATCTGCTAATCTTTCTGATATTTCCAGGACGGTTGGTTCCTTTGCTGTTTTGTCCGGCTTTAGTTCTTGTTTTAGGAGCATATAGTACTTCATAATATCACTATACGTTGGTAATTGTGACAGAGGTAACTTCTCCGGCAAACCAAATACAGGACAGCTCGCCGTTTGTCGTGTTTTAACTTGAGACATTTTTCTACCACCAAAACAAAAATAATATAATATATTAAAGTAAATGATGGAAAATACTACTCACATTAAATAAATAAAAATCTCGACCCCTGACGTTAAATTCAAAGCGTTAAACAAGTGAACTGCAGTACGCACGAGTTACAAGTTCCAGAAAATAAAGAATGTAAAAAAGAAAACAAATTTATTTGACGTTTTATCGTCCAAGAATCAGTAAAAACTGACTCTCTTTTTCTCTTCTTTCAATACAAAGCAACCTTAAAGCTTAACCTAATCTATCCACTACATCTTAATCCAACGACAACCAACAGAACTTTATTAATCTCGTTCTAGTGCCGAAAGCACATGCACTTGATTCATTATTGAGCTAAACATCAAAACAATGTAAAAAGGTTGATTTTATGCAAAGCATTTATGATGTTGTTGTTGGTTCGGCAGACACCTGCACTTGCTTTCGATGGGTTATGCTAATACGTCAGGTCAGCGATAAAATAAATGACTGTGGTTATTGGTATTACATACATATATATGGTAAAGTACAACCGGAGATGGTTGTACGTACGTGTTAGGCTACGTTTATGACCGAGCGTAATCGCAACGCGCGATGCGATGAGAATCGCTCCATCGCTTGTCACATTTTCGCTATGTTTATCGCGGGCGATTGAGTGTTTATAGTAGCGCGTAATCGCAAGCGATTGAAAGTTAACAACACAACTCAACATTTTTTTTATTCACGTTGGAGCAGTTGAGAAAGCAATATACGTGCATTAACTCGCAAAATTTTGTTGTTAGAGAACAGCTATTTGTTGCGCAAAAAATATTTAAAAAATATAAATAAAACAAAAAATTTTCAAGTGCACCCAATCGCCACGGAACGAAAATATAAATGCTGAATTCCATCATTTACACGTACGCCTTTTACAATTTCCTGAAAAATTTAAAGAGTACTATCGCTTTTCTTATTATATTTCGATTGTGGTAATCTGCATGGCGCAAATTCCATAAACATTAATTATCACACACACACTATGAAAATGTCCATGCTGTTTCGCTGGTTTCGCTAAAATGAATCAAAATATTTTGATTGCAAATTTTCGTCGCTTTTATCGCTTGTAATCGTTCAATTCGCTTTTCGCTAAATCGCTGTGTCGTGAACACCACCATATGCACTAATATAATTTATCGCTAGTAGCGATTCTCATCGCATCGCGCGTTACGATTACGCTCGGTCATAAACGTAGCCTTACACTTACACAGAATCGCTCAGGAAGCCATTCTACGTTCATAATATCTTTGTGATTTATATTTTAATTATATTTTTTTTATTATTGAGTATATTCATAAATTTTTCAAAACATAATGATGCCGGGGCACCTCTAAACATAACGCGAGCTCATTGATTTTTCTAATGTGCAATGATGACCTAAAACAGGTAGGGGGAACCACACGTTTGTGGCAAAACTTTGCTACTCTAGCATCGTGGATTTTGCTAGACGCACCAACAAACACATCAATAAACCGCATATCACAATCACAAATTCCTTGAAGGGTTAGTGATAACAGATCGTGGCGGTTTATTTATGTGGATCTGATTTTATTAGCTGGTTTCCTAATATATATGTAGCTTCCATCGATGCACCCCAATACATTTGGAAATCCTGATATCTGAAATAATAAGCATTATGTTTATTGACATGGTATATGTAATAATAGCAGTTAGCAGAAACCTGTTCAAATTTAGTTGTAGTACGTATCTTTTCTTCTTCGGTCGATGGAAATCTGATGTAGTTCGGCGAGATCTCGAAAATAAAATCCAAAATATTTGATATCGTTCTACAATGTGCTTGATATAGACACATTAAATAAATTTGCTACTAGTGCAGTCAATGAAGCTAAAAATAGGGCCCAACCTCCGAATTTTTTTACTGTGAACCGATTTGCATGAAATTTTGGAATTAGGCTCATCTTACCCTTAAATTCAAAAGTGATATTGATTTGCACACCGCCAACACCCTGGGGGTGGTTGCCACGCCTTCTCGGGGGTGAATTTTTTTTTTTTTTGAAATAACCTCGGATATCGATAGAAGGCCTAATTTTAAGCAAAAAAAACAAATTTAAAGTTTTTTGTTAAGTCCAATACTTTTCGAGTTATTGGCAATTGAAAATTCGCAATTTGTTCACGTTTTTCATCTATTTATGGCAAATATCTCCAAAACTATACGTTTTATCGAAAATTTTATTAAAAACAAAATTGTAGCAGATAAAACAATAAACAATTTGGTTTTTTATTTAGTATTCTAAGTACAATATTAAGCTAGATATAAAAGATCAAAGTCATTTTTTATTTTGTCTGAAATTTAATGGTTGTAGTCAATGCCATTTAGCGGCGAGCACTATTAAAAGTCTTTTGCACGTAAAATAAGTGAGCTGTAGTGCAAATAAGAAGAGCATCTAATGTTTTTTTCTTTTAAATCAATGGCTTTCATAAGTGCCATTTCCACCAAAATTAAATTTAATCGTATTCCGCCTAAAATTAAGTTTGTTATGAAGAGTTTGATAGATAGTATCAGTTTGGCTGCTTTTGGACACATATTTTTCAAAAAAATCACGATTAAAAAAAAAATAACAAATTTTCAAATTTTTAAAAACCCCACTTTTTTTCATAATATCTCAAAAATGACGACAGATACGTATAATAGTGGAAGAATAAAAAATTTTGGTATTTTTTTGACAAACAATTTGGTCTTTTAGTTTTTTCTGTCAGACAAAAATTTACGGAGATATGATTGTTTAAAAAGCGCAAGGCAGCGCAATCGCAGCCTTTCTTAAGTCTTTTAAACCTTCACCGTTTTAGCAAAAAGTTGTTTACTATATATTGCAATCAAAAATGTTTTAGCTCTCTTAATTACCTTTACAATGGTTTCTTACAAATTGTGATAGCATAAAAATTGAAGGAGTTATGGTCCAAAAACTCATTGATTTAAAAGAAAAAAACATTAGATGCTCTTCTTATTTGCACTACAGCTCATTGCAAATGAGTCATTTTAAAGCTTATTTCAAGCACTACAAAACATCTTCTTATATTAGAATGCATAAAATGCATCTGCTCGCCGCTAAACGGCATTGACTACAACCATTTAATTTCAGACAAAATAAAAAATGGTTTTGATCTTTTATATCTAGCTTAATATTGTTCTTAGAATACTTTATAAAAAACCAAATTGTTTATTGTTTTACCTGCTACAATTTTGTTTATTATAAAATTTTCGATAAAACGTATAGTTTTGGAGATATTTGCAATAAATAGATGAAAAACGTGAACAAATTGCGAATTTTCAATTGCCAATAACTCGAAAAGTATTGGACTTAACAAGAAACTTTATATATGTTTTTTTGCTTAAAATTAGGCCTTCTATCGATATCCGAAGTTATTTAAAAAAAAAAAAATTCACCCCCGAGAAGGCGTGGCAACCACCCCCAGGGTGTTGGCGGTGTGCAAATCAATATCACTTTTGAATTTAAGGGTAAGATGAGCCTAATTCCAAAATTTCATGCAAATCGGTTCACAGTAAAAAAATTCGGACCTAAAATGCTTCATTGACTGCACTATACTTCGGGGTAAGAATCCTTGTTCGCAGCAAACCATTAAATGAAAACATGTACATACTTATGGACATACGAATTGTTTTCAGTGGCTTGCCATAAGAACATATAGATTTGGGTTTCAGCAGGAATTTCGGTTTTCCCACCACCTCCTTCCTTTTTTTTTTTTAAATGCGTTGACTCCTCGTACCTATCAATTAAGGTTTGAGCAGTTGCCTTAAGTAGACGAATTTGTTCTCGGAACTATAAGGAAACAATTAAAAATTTCAATAAACTATGTACCTTACACTTTAAACAAAACGCAATAATGAACGTACCTCTATCTCCGAATAGTTTCTAACAATTGTGGCAAAGTTTTCAACGCGACTTCTTTTTGTTTTTTCCAACAAGTAATGCACTCATCGTCATCTGATGAAGATGATGACGAAGATGATGATAGAAGTGCATTTATAGCATTAAAAGTATCTCTTATCATTTTTTGTTTGTATTTTTTATTGAATTTCCTCGTTAAATCGCACTTTAAAATAATTTTGTTTTGATACAACAAATTATTATCAACTTTCACGAAAAAATAAATTTACACTGACGTTTCTTTTTGACATTTGAGTTACATGTATTAGTGCTTCTTGAGTGGATTCTCACTTTAAATCGAGAAGCAGCTGTCACTCCTCAGAATCATGAGAAGCGATCTTTTTGCACCAATGGAACGGTTTAAGAATGCTTCTGGACGGTTTTTTTCGTCCAATGGAAAGCGACATAAGTGTGACGGTAATAAGATCAACCGTCAGCCCATTCTACCTAACTCTAACCTAACCATATATTTTCAGTATCCGGATTGTGTCCGGATACTAAATTTTGCTGCCCGGATACTAACGAAAATATAACTTTTTCGAATTGTTATTTAACTAATTTTAACAATGATTTCTTTGCAATTTACTTGAGCGCTATATTTTAGAGAAAGGTCAATATTATTACAATCAATATAAGTGTCCGCGGTAGCACTAATGGTTACAAAATAGGTCGAAGACAAAGTTTAGAAAAACGTTAAGTGTCCGGATACTAGTGCTCTCTAAGCCGTTCATAATCGCCAAAAATGTGTGGGTCCTTTCCATTTCTCACAAGATATGTCTGAAAGAAGTGCGCTTTGCCCTGGGTTTTTTATGAGGTCTGGTTTTGCCACCATAACCTTTTATTTTACAATTCTCGCATACTCATCATTAATACCTACATGCGCATGTATTTCATTAAAATAGTAATCGAAATTGAATTATCAAGTGTGACGACATCTTTATGCCAACAGCAAAATTAATTAATATCCGAATGATATTTATTCAACCTTATTATAATTATATCAAGTACATTTAATTTTCGTACATGAACAAGTTCTTCTCAATTCTGCTGCCACCTTTTCATTTAACTCAACAAAGACATCAAGAATTGTCAGCGAAGTTAAACCCTCACCTCGCACTCATATTTTACAAACATGAAAAAAAGAACAAAAGCAATAAACTCATCATATAAAACAAACAATACAGTCAAATTCGCTTCAATCTCTTTTCCTTTCAACCCTCACTCAACATCCCTTCGAACAACAGAATTGTCTGCCAGAAAATGAAATGATGGCAATTCGTTGAAAATGAAGTATTCCCTGGCATCCAAGCCATCGCAGGAACTGAGAGAACATCATAAATAAGCGGATGGATACAAACAAATCTCTAACCTTAACCTGCCCCACAATATAATGATACGATGGCCTTTTTTTCATGTTTATATTTTGAAACAGTTTCCACGTTTGTTACAATTTCAAAGTGAATCTCTTTCAAGGTCTGATTGTGGAGTGAAATAATTTCAACTAAAGTTTATCTCCTTCATATGAATAGAAAGAAGCTTTGGCATGGAATAAGCTTTGGTTCTACCCCTAAAGCTCTGTAGAAAATATGGTTGTCGTTGTGTTCCGTCTACTTTTGACGGCGATGGAAACAGTTTTCTGTCCTTCACTTACATGTGGGGAAGCTCGGGGTGAATAAAGAAGCTTTCATCCCTTCAGACTTTTGGTCGGTGGTTTCTATCTTCATGAACGCAGTGGTTATCCATTCGCTCCACAGTCGTTCATTCAGTCGTTCAAAAGATGGTTAGGTAGGATATTCAGTTTATACAAGAAATTCAGCTTTAAAACGATAGGAAGGACCAGCGTAGCTGACCACAACATAACCTTAGTCATATTGTACGTTTGAATTTTGAAGGGAGTTATTCTCATAAGCATAACATAACCTAAGGGGCTTTGCTTTTGCACATAGTGGGGAGTAATAGTTTGAAATGGTAAAGTGTTTCAAGTGGTTTGAGTTATCACTTGGTTTGCTCTACCACTGCTACAGAGAACGAACGAGCTACATGTCTATGTGTTTGTAGTAAAAAGGATATGTGTACCACTTTCCTTTTCCTTTCAAATAAAAACTGAGTATTCACTATCAGGATAATTGTGCTTTATGTTTCTTGATAGCCTGAGAGCCGCACTTGCTATCTTCTTTGTGAAGTGCTGGCTTGCGATTGCAACGCAAAAGGATATTTTTTTTTACATATTTTTTCGTTTTTGTTCATTGTATTTCCTTTGGATTTTCTCTTTGTGCCCTGAATTAAGTTGCATTTCTCTCATCTCCGACTGAATTCAAATAATTTTCTTTTGTTGTGTGCTGTGAAAATCTAAGCATTTGATTCTTCTCAAAAGCGAGAGATATCGTACATTTATAGAAGAAATATTGAGTCTCTTTTTGGTACTGCCCTAAATCGTTTTGCATTTTATCGTTATTCATGTATCTTGTTTCCTTGAGTGCTGGTAGCAGTAGGGAAGCAAAAAAGGGTTTATAACAAGGATATAATACTGCTTTATTGTATTTCGAGTCTGTCTATCAAAAATACAAACTATGATTGAGGAAGCATTTTAACTCGAATCTAAAACGTGTCATTTAGCAATTTGATTTAGGAGTCGTTATCCATCATCATCTCTTGTCATTGATATCCAAATGGATGGAATTTAAAGAACCTTTTTTGTCTCATGAATACGAAAAAGTAGATATACTGAAATGCGATGTCGTTGAAGGGTGCTGGTGGGAGTTAGCGTTAATTCGTTAAAAAAATTCATGTTTTTGCGAGTTTCTTGTGAGGAACCAGTGCAAATTTCTTTATTGAAACCAATAACAAATTAAAAAGTGACATTTCAAGAATGTTGTGTAAAATTTTCACAAAGAAATATTTAAAAATACGGCAATGGCAGGAATTATTCGGACGTTCTTCGAAAAAAGGCTAGTTGCGGTGCCCCTTATAGCTAGGTCCTGGATCATCGGAAATCAAAGAATCAAAGTTCATTCATTAGATAATAGTTTTTATCAGGTAATGTCGAGGGAATTTTTCGAAATCTCAATTTTTCACTTTTTTAGAACACTTTGAATGAAAAATGCGATTTTTCGTGAAAAAATCGGCTAATTTGTTACTGTAAAATCACAATAATCAACAAATTTGAAAAAACTCTTTTTCACTACCTCGTAGATTATTTACAGAAATATTGCTCAAAATTTCAAAAGGATGGGTGCAGCAGTTTTGAAGTTATGAGGGGCACCGACTTTTAAAAAGTGAATAGTGGGAAAAACGCTTTAAAATTTATAACACTAAAAAATCTGGTATATAACGTTTTTCAGCAAATTTCATCGGCTTACCACACAGTGAATCATCAATGCCAGATTCATAAAGGATGTTGCTATCATCAATGATGTCTAAAGCACCTTTTCGCGCCTGTCCACGAAGAATCCTGCCTTCTTTAGTTTTTCTCTCAGCTTTCTGCTCGGCTCGGCTTACACGTATAGAGTCAGCTGATCTCGCCCAGTCATGAGCACTTGGTCCACTACTAATTCCTATATCTTGCATGAAGATAAGTAAAGTAAATGAACCTTTATTGAAGACACAGGCTGCGACATGTCAACGATGACAGAAGTTCCAATCAAGTGCTTTGGTGAGATTTTCCATATAAGTTGGTTCAAGCTCTCATTGTTGTTCTGCGTGACACATCGCTCCAAGAGGGCATCTTTGCTCTGATTTTCATATATGTATAGGCTTGATGGCATTCAAAACATGCTCGGGAAGAGGGAAGAGCACTGTACGTGTGTTTGAACGAATCTAATGCATTGGTAGCTGCAGCTTTTTGCCATTCGCACCAGGAGTCCGCGCCGCTCGAGCATTTTTCATGCTGTGGATTCTCGTCCGTCGAACTGTAGTGAAAGATCGTTGCACAGATAGCATTTTTTTTATATTTTCCATCATCAGAGTAACGTCTAATAGCCAAACCGTAGTATACCTACCGTCAGTTTATTAAACATTTTGGCCGTAAGCTTCCCTTTACCAGACAGACTTTTTCTTTTGATCTTCTTTTTAGTCTCAGTTTCAGTATCTACAACCGTATTTTTGACTATTGCACGTAGACGAGTGCCCATTCTTTTTTGAACATGTCCTACACATTCTTTCTTCACTATTAAAAAATCATCACCATATGGTTTAGAACTCACTAGCCCAGAGTAAGCTTTAGAGTCACCGTTACCGATATAGTTGCGTTGCGATATCGTACACCATTTTTTACCGAGCGTTGAAAATTTTTTTTTATCGCTTCGACCTCCATATTTCCAGGTCCACCAGTATGATTTGCCCGACACTGTCTAGTACTTACATGAGCTTCATGCCACTCTTCGTATTCGGCAGTGTTTAATTTATGTTCCCAAGTTTTACAATCATGGCAATATGAACTTTTCACGCAAATGTCAAGGACTTTACCTGTAAAGTAACCAATTAACGAGGTTACACCGAATAAAGATGAGAATCCTCTTTTTTCCATGTTCCGTCGCCTGATACAGTGAGTTCTGCGTGTCAGCATCTTCAGTGTTTTTCTCTTCGGCTGTTGCTGCTTTTTCTTCCTTTGTTGCAGATAAAAAAAATCGATTTGCTGCTGCTCTTATAACCGAACCGAGCACATTTTTTGAATATGTTTATTGTACGTCGCGTCGGTGTTGATAAAAACCTACTAGAAAGATCCATCAAGCCGCAGAACTTTTCACTGCCAACTAATCCAAGGCCGAATCCTCGTCACGAAAACAAACCTATGTATAGTTAACTTCGAAAATACCAGAGTTTATTCATTTGTAATTTGTTTACAGCTTTGACACGATACTTTGATGTTAAATCCAAGGCCTTCTTTCTGAGTCGACTGAAAATTTACTTTTCAATCACATTTTATACACTTCACAAGCGTAGCTTATAAAAAATCAATTATCCTAATATGTTTTTCATGATCCTCTGAAACTTAGCTTCAACTTTGATTTTTTTTTAGCTGACGAGCTACTTGTTAAAATGCTTTTGTTTTTATGTTTAAGCGGAACTACTTTTTTTCTAGGTCGATATAATCTTGAACTAGTTGATTGCCGGGTGTCCCTTCAATTATCCTTGAATCCCATGCCGCCAGCATTAAGCATTGAAAACCAGTGGCAGCAATGCCAAGAAGCCATCAGAGCCGCTGCCTCTGAGGTTCTGGGTTTCACTCGGCCACCAAAACGAAACCCATGGTTCGATGAAGAATGCAGGCAGGTAAATGCAGCCAAAAGCACGACAAATGCTGATGCAAAAACGAACAAGGGCTGCTTACGATCAGTATAACGAGATTTACAAGGAGAAAAGAAGGGAAGAACACCGAATTCTCAAAAAGAAAAAGAAGCAGCATGAGAAGCGCTCGTTTGAGGAAATTGAGGAGTGTCATGATAGGAACGAGATTCGGAAGTTTTACCAAAAGGTAAAAAGATTCTGCCAGGGTGGCAAACCCCGAACTCAAGCCTGAAAAGACCAGCAGGGAAACATAGTTGTAGAGTCACAGTCGCTACTGAGGATCTGGAAAGATCACTTCTGCAGACTGCTTAACGGCGATGAGGACACTAATTCCGCTATCAGGCAGATTGCCCCATTCAGTTTGGACGATGATCAAGAATGCCGTCCTCCCAACCTAGAGGATGTTAAGCTTGCCATATGCAAACTTAAATCAAATAAGACTGCGGGTGCAGATGGCTTTGATGCCAAACTTTTCAAGGCAGCTGGAGACCAGTTGGAAAGGAGAATGCAACAGCTGATCTGCATGAAAGGGTCGGAAGAAAACATGCCCGATGAATGGAACCTCAGTATCGTATGCCCGATCTTAAAAAAGGGAGACCCTCACAATTGCGCCAATTATAGAGGGATAAGCCTCCTTAACGTCGCTTATAAGATCTTGTCTGCTGTAATATGTGAACGTCTGAAACCCCACGTCAACAACTTAATAGGTCTTATCAATGTGGTTTTAGACCAGAGAAGTCCACAATAGACCAAATTTTCACATTACGGCAGATCTTGGAAAAACCCCGAGAACATAATATCGATATTCACCATCTCTTTATCTATTTCAAGGCCGCGTATGACAGTATTTACAGAGACGAGCTGTTCAGAGCCATGTCTAGTTTCGGCATCGCTGCAAAACTAGAACGACTATGCAAGATGATTTTGGAGAATTCACGCTGCTCCGTCAAGGTCGGTAGATAAACCACCGAGATCTTTGATGTCGTAAAAGGCTTTAAGCAAGGCGACAAACCTTCATGCGATTTCTTCAAACATCATACTTGAAAAGATTGTAATAAACTCAAACGTCAACACCAGAGGAACAGTTTTTCAAAAGTCTGTACAATTACTCACCTACGCAGGCGATATTGACGTAATGGGAAGAAAAAAGCGTGCTTTTGAGAGTATTGAAACAGAAGCGGCAAAAATGGGTTTGATGGTTAAAGAGGGCAAAACGAAGTATATGTTGTCATCAAACAAGGACACAGAACATCGACGAATTGGACAAAACGTCACAATAGACAGCCATAACTTCGAGGTAGTACAGGACTTCGTCTAACTAGGATCCGCTATGGACACGGACAACAACATCAGTGCGGAGATCAAACGGAGAATAACTCTTGCCAACCGTTGCTTCTTTGGTTTAAGAAGGCAATTGAGAAACAAAACCATCTCCAGAAAAACCAAGGTAACCTTGTATAATACCTTGATCATCCCAGTCCCACTTTACGGTGCGGGAGCATGAACCTTATCGAAAGCGGATGAGGAAACCCTTGGTAGTTTCGAAAGAAAAATTCTCCGAATGATCTTTGGTCCCGTATGCAAAGACAATGTGTGGAGAAGAAGATACAACAACGAGCTGTATGAGCTGTATCGCGACATGGGCATAGCCAGAAGAGTACGCATCGTGAGGCTACGATGGTTGGGCCATGTAGAGCGGATGGACCCCAACGCTCCGGCTCGTCGGGTGTTCGAAAGCACATTGCAAGAAATCGCGGAAGGGGAAGACCTCGTCTTAGGTGACGCAATCAAGTGGATGAAGACCTGAACCGACTTAAAGTGCGAAACTGGAGAGAGCTCGCCCGATATCGAAGTCGTTATAGAAGGATGTTGGTTGAGGCCCCGTTCACCCCGAACTGTATGCCCACCTTAGAAAGAAAGTAATCAACAAATTTTAACTTCGCTTCAGCTTCATGAAAAAAAAGAACGTCAAGTGACAAGAAAATTAAATCATGTTGTGAAAAACAGGTGGCAGAATTTGATCATAAAGCAGAACTAAATTAGGATCCGAAACAATAAAGACATCTAATAAAGATGGTGCACAGTTTGGTCTAAAGTGAGTGGGGGCCATCTTATTAACAAAGCTCAACTTGAAGGAATGTACCATGTCAATGAAGTCATTGTTTTTTTTTATCCAACAGATTGAGATTGAGGTCACCACAGATCAAAATATCAGTGTACCTTGGAACTTACTCTTCCAAAAGACATCTTATATGGTTAAGATGGGCTATGTCTGGTGCCACATAAATACAACCAACCAGCAGCTTACCACGTTCACAATCAACTTCAATAAACAAATATTCAGTAGGCTCATTGTATAGAGATTTTTTAAATATTCTAAAGTTATAATGAACTTCTGATAAAAATAGCTGCACCACCTCCCAATCGGTTGCACCTATCTGATCTTATAATTTTAAGATTGTGTAATCTGAGAAAACTATCACATATTTCTGGTTTCAACCAAGTTCCTGTTATACAGATGATATCAACCTTGCTAATCGAATTTTACATTAGAGCCAGCAAGTGTATTAAACAAAAACAACACCAATACCTTCGAAAATCTTTGAAAGCTCCAAGTAGACTCAAATTTAAATTTGAAGCAATAACTATAATAATAATAAATAAACTTACATACATTCATAATTAAAGAGAAGAAGAATGAAAAGAAAAAGAAGAGAAGATAGATTAAAGGGGAAAATAGTACATATTTTTTTTAACTAATAAGGCGGTATTACACTATCATATGTATATATATGAACAAAGTTGTCATATAATGTATGGCACATTTTCCGTAAATATTGCAAGTTATATTACACTATGCCATGTATATATGGACAATTTTGATGGCAAGCAATAATTATATGGCAAAGAAAAGTATTGCTATCACACTTATATGGCAGCCTGTGCCATATAAAGTATGACAAGCATGAATATAATGAACTAGCTACAAAAATGAACTAGCTATAAAAATCTATTGATTTTGTATAACTTGGGCTTGTCATACAATCGGCATCCTATGTTTTTTTATTTTTATTTTTCTATTTGTAGTTATTTCTTTATTTCTATTTGCAAATTTAAAAAGCTTGACATTCAGTACCGAACTTTTAATTTTCGAAGTCTTAAAATAAAAAATATTTTGAAGCAGTGAAATGGACAATAGTTCTATTCTCGTTCTTTCATTGTCACACGTTTATTTGAGACGAAGAAAACTCATTAGCTCAAGGAAGCAAAGAGAAGTTTGAGTTCACGAATGGCTAGCAAAAAGAAAGGAAATAGGGTGTTGCGAGAACTTGATGAAGGAACTTGGTCTTCAATTGCTATCTTTATTTACAAATTTTTTACGCATGCCAAAGACGAATTTTGATTTGATTCTTGGTCTTGTAAGTCCAAAAATTGAAAAACGAGACACTTTTCTTCGTGAAGCAATATCACCAAGTGATCGACTAATGGTAACAATTACATATCATCTGGCTACTGGTGACAGCTTCAAATCTTTGTCGTATTTATTTCGTATTTCTCAACCATCAATATCCAAAATTATACCTGAAACTTGTGATGCAATTTTCCAATCACTGAAAGAACAACATTTGAAGGTAGAAATCATGTGCATTTAGTTTTTCATCTGGTTCTATTAAAATGATTTTATGTAGTTTCCTTCATCAGAAGAGGAATGGAAAAAAATATCCCATGATTTTTGTCAGTGTTAGAATTTTCCTCAATGCTTGGGTGCTTCTTCTTCTTCTTTCCATTTCCGGCATTACGAGTAGTGATCTTGAAGCGATCACAACTCTCCCACTTTTCTGCTTCGCACTAGTGATCCGCCTGTGGGGTACGCCGCTTTTTTTTTCAAAAATTTTCCTTTCATCCTTTTCGACACATGCATGCTCCATTTAATGAGTTTGATTTCCCTTTTACTACACCGGTAATCTCCAGTCGTGTAAACCCCGGGATCTGCATGCATACTTGGGGAGAGTTTTTAGGTGGTATGTGTGTCGCTAGACTCACTTTGATGTTAGTCGTCTAGATATGATTGCTCCTTTAGTCGCCTTTTACGACAAGCGGGGAGGCGCTGCAGTGCTATTCTAACCCGACACTGCACGGGACCCTCAATGCTTGGGTGCAATAGATGGAAAGAATGTTGCAATAAGAACACCAGCGCATGCAGGAAGCTTATATTATAATTATAAGAACTTTCATAGTATTGTTCTTATGGCAGTTGGAAATGCAAATTACCGATTGATTTATGTGGATGTTGGCTCGAATGGGAGAAGTTTTGATGGTGGTGTTTTCGATCGGTGTTCTCTTTCTCATCATTTGAAAAACAATGCATTACATCTTCCGCCACCAAATTTTTTGCCAAATAGTCAATTGAAGGTAAAAGACTTTTTCTTATCTCTTTATTTATTTCATCACCAAAAATTGATTTTTAACTTAAATTCCGTATTGCTTCATGCATGGAATGGTTTTTAACACCAGGCGCGGGTGAAGTTGATCAATATCAAGCCATTATGTATAGTAATGGAAATAAAAACACCACAATTAAATACAATAGAATTTACATGAACATTAATTAAAGACTAATTAAAGCACCTTAATGTTTTCACACTTTTAGTTTTGTCTTTTTTTCCGCGTTTCGCGTTAACAAATAGTCTCACGACTGATCAAATCAGTGGCATCTTCTTTGGTATTGGTGATTAGATGAGAGAAAAGAGGCTCGAAGTAATGTTGCCGTTATCAGCATTGATAGAACGGCTATCTTTTTGTATGAAGTAGCTTTCATACGCGTCCAATTTTCTCTCATCTGTTATTTGTTTTCTTAGACTCACACAGCTTGCATTTATATTAAAGTGGTTGAGCTTTAAGACGTGGTCTGCAATAGCAGAACTTTGATTTTTGTTTTGTTTGATGTACGCACTATGTTTTTTAAATCTTTTTTCGATGGTTCTTTTGGTTTGACCATAGTAAACACCATTGCAGTCACCACACTTTATTGCATATATACCCGACTTTTTCATGTCGTCAATTTTATCTTTCGTCGACCCGAGTAGATTTTTTAGTTTTGTTTTACTTGAAAAGACTAATTGAATGTTATGCTCTCGGAAATTTTTTGATATTTTGTTTGTTAATTCAGGCACATAACACACTGAAGCTCACTTCACTTTTTTCAATATTTTGTGAAAAAAGAGTCGACAATGAAGATTTTTTAATTTTGTTAGAATGCTTCCTTATCATTCTATCTACTAAACTCGCACTGTACCCGTTTACATCTGCAGCTTTTTTAATATATTCATACTCAATTTTGTAGTTTGAAGCTGACAAAGGGAGTTTACACATTCTGAAAATCATTGAATGAAACGCGGCATGTTTATGTTGAATTGGACAATGTGAATCACTTGTAATAAACCGAAGTGTACTAGTTGGTTTATGGTAAACTGAAACATCTATTTTATTTTCACACGTTTTTCTGACTTCAAGGTCTAGAAAACAAATTTTATTGTTTGCCTCCATTTCAATTGTAAATTTAATTGTTTCGAATTCACAGCTTAAAACACTCAATGTATTTTCTATCTTATCTTTTTTCACAATCGAAAATACATCATCCACATATCGACACCAGAACCTTGGTTATACATTTCTATTTTTCAACCGAATTTCAAACGCTGACATAAACAATTCCGATATTAGAGGGCTCAATGGGTTACCCATATTTGTTCCTTTTTCAACTTTATAAAACTTATCCCTGAATTGGAAAAAGTTTTGTTGCATACAAAGTTTAGCCACACTCAAAAAACACACTTTTTTCTCGTTACTTAACTCAACAGTATTCAAATAGTTTTCAAACTCACATAATGCAACATCAACTGGGATACTTGGAAAAAGAGACACAACATCAAACGACACCATCACTTCATCTTCTAGTATTGTTTCACTCATTACTTTTTCGACAAATTCAAATGAATTTTTTACGGAGAGGCTGTTAATTGGAGGTAAAAGTCTCATTTCACTAACCAACCATTTTGCCAATAGATAACTAGGAGACGAGATGCTGCTGACAATTGGTCTATCACCAGTTTTGTGAATTTTTGGAAGACAATAAATTAGGGGGACTTGTGGATTGGACACGGACAATTTTCTTTTAAGCCAAAAACCAAAAACTAAGCTCACTTTCTTAATGATTTCATTACTTTCTTTTATCATTTTTGGTAAAGGATTTTTGTTTGTTTGTTTGTAATCACACTTTTCAATTACACTATATACAATAGCTTTATTTTTCTTTGTTATCATTCAAATTATTGGAAATAACTACATTCGCACTTCTTCTCCTGTGTCAGTCATAACCACTATTTGGTTTAATGACTCGGCATCCATTTCTTGTTCAGTCTATAAAAAAACGTGATTAACACCAAGTAAAAAGCACAATAAACAAAAAAGTTGACGAACATTATCGTGGAAGTCCATGATTGCACGTTGAATAATTCTTTTAAGTTTCTGTTTATGGTAGTCGGTGTGCAATATTTTAATTTCTGCAGCAACAAATTGTTCAAAAATATTGAACTCATCATTTTTCGATTCTTGCATATTCTCAACCGCTAATTTTATTCCCTGTAGCACCACATCATCGCAGTCAAGATTTGGTTGGTTTGATTTCCTTTTTTTTTTGTCCTGCTGAACTAACTTCCGATGGAGAGTGATTTGTCGTTCCGTTATCTACGTCAATACTCTGTACCTATCATGGAAATTAAAGAGACTTAAACGAAAGCAAATGCAAAACATTTGTTATAATAACCGTTGGTATATTGGAGGTTGTTGGTTCAAATGACAAATCATCGTTGACTCCAATGAAATTTATTGCATCGAAAAATTTTCACTTTTTAGTGTAATCTCTTCCAGAACCAGATGGTTTAAACTTGTATTTCGCAGCACTATGTCTTGTACTGCACGCGCAGATTATTCCACTTCGACGATATTTCAGAAGATTCAACCGTTGAACACATTTTCTTCAATTTCACTCCAAGTTGCTTCTTTTTTGTTTCGATTTTTGTATGGAAGATCGGATGATTTCCATAGTTCGGGTTTGAGTTCAACAGCTTCTATGAGCTGTGTGATCTCCTTTTCTGTCCATTCATGCACAATTTGGCGGACTCGCTTCTTTTTTCGTGCTTCTTTAACACTTTCCTGCGTTGTTTCTTCGTTTTGGCTTTCCATCTTTATGAAAATAAATTTGGAATTTAAATTCAAATTCAATTTAAATAGAATTAATTTGAAACGTACGTTGAATGCACGGAGTGCTTACCTATGTCAAATGTGAAAGTACATAAATGTTCATTTCAATAAAAAAGTGACAGAGATATAATAATGAAAAAAGGCCTTTATTCTACACGACTAGACACAAGACGAACATACTTATATGATGACAATTATGATTTTGTATTACATTACACCATATATATGTATATGTATATTGTATATGCCTCTAGAATCATTGCCATATCTATGGTAACATATAAATACTGCCGTATATATATGACTATCACACTTATATGAATGCTGTGCCATATTTTTTTGTTAACTTGCCATATTTATATGACAGTGTAATACCGCCTTTAGAATCAAGAATTTCATTTCCATCATTTACTGCTTGACATCTCTGGGATATCGCATTTAAAGTACTTTCATTGTCTATAATTATGTTGTTTCCATTCTTATGCTCTTTTATGAGAACAGATCCATTCCTTGTAAAAACCGAGTAAATCTTCTTTTGGCGCTTAAATCGAACATCAACCTTTAGAAGAGAGCGATTTCTTAACGTAAGGCTTTCATTCAAATAAAAGCATTTGTCCGAGTCTATGCAATGTTTCGCTGGATTAATGATTTTAAAATTTTTTTCTGAAACTTAGCGATCGATTTCAGAATGTTGTTCTTATCATACGGTGAGCTGAACTTCAATATTATGAGTGGGTCATTTACAGCCATCACCTTTGTTGGAGCGAAATATCGAACACAGTGTTGGAGGTTGGTAGTCTATGTTCTATTGTTCCTGAGTACTCTCATCAACATTGTTTGTCTGCTGTTCATTGTAGTTGTGTTGAGTAGGCCTTGGTGTCATCACAATTTTTAAAAACAACATAGCTAGGAAATAAGTCCATTTTCCAGTATAGTAAACACTGGATGGGCTAGCTGGTCCTCCTGATTGTGGGCTTGCTATTTTTTTCAACTCTCTCTGGAATACATCCCTAAATGCCTTCCATCTAAGCTCTCCTGAAAAAAGGACAAATTTATTTATTTAGTTGCTTTTTTGAAGGCCGTTCCTTCTACGTTCTTATGTGATTAATTGTTTTCACTTTTTAGGTTTCTAGCTACCAGTATGGCATTTCGGCAACTTGCTACGTTTAGGATATCAAAAACCGCTGTATCCAGTACAGTATTGGAAGTTTGCGTTGCAATTTGGAAAACACTGAATAAAAAGCACTTGACATTTCCTTCCCCTGAGGATTCCAAATCTATTACAGAGGACTTTAAGAAAAAAGGAAAATTTCCTCATTGTATTGGTTGTATTGACGGCAAACATCTTTGGCTCAAGAAACCAGCTTCTTCTGGGAGTACATACATATGTACTTCAACTACAAGCTTTTTTTTTCTATCGTGCTTATGGCCGTTTGTGATTCGAACTATAGGTTTCCAATAATTGCGTTGGAGCCTATGGAAAAGACAGCGATGGAAGAGCTTTAAGTTCTTCTAAATTTTTTCAAGAAATCAACAACGGCAGTTGTCATTTACCAGGACCAGAACAATTACCAAATTCAAATATTAAAGCTACGTTTGTGTTTCTGGGGGATGAAGCGTTCCCTCTAACAAACTTTTTATTAAGACTCTATCCCCGCAGGCAACTAATGGGAACAACTCCAGATCGATTTTGAAAGAAAAATTGTCTGAAACACGAGTGACAGTGGAACGCAATTTTGGAACAGCTGTTTCCAAGTTCCGAATTTTACTTAAAGTAATCGAAACATCTGTTGACAAAGCAATAATAATAGTGCAAACAGTTTGCTTGTTGCATAATATAATTAAAGACATGGTACATGGATGGCCCAGTAACAACAACAGAACACACTAGAAAAGGTAAATATGCAAAACATAGAACGGTCTAGAGAAAACAATCGACCAACAAATTTAGCATTAATTCCTACAGAACTTTTTACCACTTATTTTTATGAGAACAATAATCAATAAAAACATTAAATAAAAATCTTATGTCGAAGTGCTTACTTGTTTTTTTTTTTTTTTGAATTTTTCGGCAACTTTGTCCCACACCAAATCGGTTTTCATTCGGTTTTTATAACATTCTACGCGTTTATCCCATAAAATGGGATTCATAGACACTTCACTTATGAAATTTACTTCAAATTCCATTTTCACTTTCTTTAGCAACGCGGTTAAAATCAAACTGGTTTATTTAAAGCAACCAGATACCATACTACTTTTCGAAGCGTCGCGTTGCGTCGGCGTCGGTCGCACCAAGTTTTTCCTTGATACGGACTCTCCGCTACGAGTATGTATACAGTTTGATTATGAAAAGTTTTAACGATAAGGCTTGCACGATCACACAACAAACATGTTCGACCGTACTACCCCATTATTCGACCACATTCCTGTGTTAATAAGGAGAAGGACAAACAATAGGGAGGGTTATAGTTGTTGATATTTTGATCGTCCGATGCAGCGCACGTCGCTCGTTGATCGATCGCACGACGGCTGCCAATAAAAACATTGGGTCACAGAATGGTGTTTAATATCGATATGTTTAGCTCGCTTGCTTCCCAAATTATGAGCCATCCTGATACATCTTCTTTTGTCTTCAAAAACACAAGTAGTTTCACATAAGTCTTGCAATAAACCCCTTAACCACATACCTTCTGCTACAGCTGAACTTAAGGCAATATGTATATTGAGCTTTGCTTGAAGAAGTTGCAATAGTGCCTTGTTTCTTGCTGCATAATGACACTTACTTCCTACTTCGATAAACCTTAAGCACGTATCCACTAAAGCCAGCCCTAAACGACGACCATGCTCACCGAACATGCTCGTTTGCATTATGTATTCCCTATCCCTACACGGCGAACACTTTTGCCGAACATTCACTTCGTGTTGATTCTATACAGCGCAGCGTAAACATGTGAATTCTTCTATTAAATCGTGGTTGTCTGTTCTCTGTTGCCATTTCACTTTATTCGCGAAATGCACACGAAGACGTTCACAGGAAAAATGAGGTTTGCCATTGTATATAGATTCTATATACCATGCTTATTAGAGTGGGTCAAAAAAATAGATTATTTTTTTTTTTACAAATGCTACGGAAAAATGGGTTGCTAGGACCCTTAAAAAATTCTCAAAAAGTATGAGCTCTTAATTTTAATAGGAAGATCCTTCGCATCTTAGTTTTGTATATTTTTCTCAGTCCAATAGAAAAAAATTCATACCTCATCAATTATTGACTGAACAGAAAAATGTTTCAAGAAAATTTTTTAGAAAATTTAACGCTCTACAAAAAAGGTATCTTGTGTTTTTTCCGTAAACCTCACCTTTTAAAAGATATTAAGGATTTAATTTTGATTATTTTAAGAGAAATCTCATTTTTGTTTATGAATTTTATAACTCGACAATAAATTAATTTTACAAAATGTGCAATACAAATTTTTGTTGGAAATTAACTGCTCTATAAAAATGGTATTTTATGTTTTAGCGCTGAAATTAACCGTTCAAAAGTTATTCATCATCAAACTTTCATGTGTACGGATTTTAAAAGTTTTTGATGAGATATTCGAAAAATTTCAATTTCATTTATGAATTTTATATGAATTTCATTTCTTGTCATTAATATAAGTATTATTTGAGTTTTATTTTCGAAATTACCAAAATTGTTCTTCAATTATTCTAAACATTTTATTTTTAATCATAAGAAATCACGATCCTCGAAAAAAACGAACAAAGAAAAATTTCTCTTCTAGAGAATTTCTGTTTTGTATTTTATTTCATCTGTTTGAATTGTGAAAAAGCAATATACCATTAAACAAAGCCACACAAATTTTTATACTTTTAAAAAAGAAAAAATTTGCTATACATCTAACGTTAGACGGAAGAGAGTTTTATAAGCTATCTGCGTGGCAGGTCACTAAAAAACATGCAAAAAAGTATGGGTCCTAATATAGAGCCCTGGGGTTCACCTTGGATTATTTCTCAGTTGAAAAACTCTTTATCAAATCGACAGCCATTCTGCTAAACCAAAGTTTTTTTCAATTTTCTTACAAAGAACAAGGTGGTTGACTTTACGAACGAAAGTCAATGAAGAATGCTTACGGGCCTAAAGCCGATGGGACAAAAAGAATTTGTTTTCTCTGCAATAGGGAAAATTCGATTTTCCATATTTGGGTGAAACATTGATGGGCCCCATCTGAGACAAGATAAGTTTAATAAAACGTATTGGTATGCCATCTTCGCCCTTAGCATTAGACTTCATTGTGGATATGCATTGTACAACTTCGTTTTCTGTTCTTCTGTCAAGTTCTTAGCTCGAATCCAAGAGCACAACCAGAGGTATTGTTTTCGTTAAGGCCCCGACCCATAGAATCCGCTGCCGGATTCAACTAACAGCTCGATTAAATACACACGACCTTGTGAGAGATGACCCATAAGCATCGGATGCAACGGACGCAACGGAAAAAGTAGCCCAACTTTTAACTTTTGCGTCCGGCAGAACTGATGACATGCGCAGTCAAAACCAATTTGAAGTTTTCTCTTCACACCGCAACGGATTCTATGGGTCACCCTAATCCGTTGTGTCCGGTAAAACTCACTGCTGTCAGTTAAATCCGGCAGCGAACGGACGCAACGGATTCTATGGGTCGGGGCCTTTAATAGCCCCCATTTTTCGCAGGTTTCTCCAAAGCTTCTTTGCCATAAGGGAAGTGTTGCATGGTTTCGTGCTGCTATATGAATAGAATATGCTCCACTTTGCATTATGATCGGTCTACGCTTCCATTAACAGTTTTGCTTGCTAAGTCTTTTTATAGTACTAATCACACGTTAGCCAAGGACATGCCTCGTTTTGTGCTTTTACCAAAATTGGAAAACCCTAGTAAGGCGAGAAGCGAGCGCGAATCCACCACTGCCTATAGAATCGTTAAGATTCAATTATAAAAGTGAAACATTCTTTGTTTATTACTCACAAAAGTAATTGGGAGCATATTTAGGTAATATGATTTCATAACTGCGTACAGCTAATACATAATTAACGGAGCTCTCTAATATTTATAGACTTCCATAATGACCTAACAAAGCTCATTCAAATCATCAGACCCTCGGATCCCTTATATGTATAAGGAATTATGCTGTTTTCAGTTCAGTTGAGAGCAGTAGTACATAGTGAAAAGTACAAAACAAAATGGACAACGATTTGGACTCTGTTCAAATCATAACTTCTTACATTTTTCGATATTTTGCTGCGATTGGCACCTCCACCTATTACTACGATTTCATCAAACAAGAGCTTTTTGAGTGTCCCAAAGCAGCTTTGTACTGTGCCGTCATAGACATTTTACTTGTTTTATTCACATCATTATTACTATTTGAATATTCAGGAATTCTCGAGACCGACATAATAAGAGATCGTCCTATAGGAGCCATAATAAACAAATACCTGTTTATGTTCAATTTAGCATCAATCGGTGTAAGTCGTATTTTAAATTGGGTGTGTCGCTGCCGTACAAAAAATCTTTTCAATGACCTACACAAAATTCAAGTAGAGGACTTTCCACATTTAAAAAAGTCTGTTAAGATCGAACAAAAAACTAAAGTGATTCTAGTTTCCAAAGCAATTTGCACGGTCATCATGGTTCTGGGAACCTTTTTCTCATACTTCATAAAAAAGAAGAACCCTTCTGCAAGTGATGTTTTAGCAGCTGTATTTCTTGGGGTTTTGAATAACTTCCTGCTTGCTGCAGAGAATCAATTCTTCATTTCAATGTTTTATGGAGCTTATCTTTTTAAATTGTGTAACTATCATCTCTCGTCAATTGTGGAAAATGTTAATTCCTTGTGTAAGATCGGAGCATCGAATCATGTAAAACGACAGTCACGTTCAATATGCTTTGAACTTAAACGCATTGGAATAACGCACACCCATATAAGGGATCTTATAATTGGAATCAAGGATTTGTTTCAGTTCCAGATACTTAATGTTTTGGTTACAATTTTTACTACTCAAGTCTATATGTTGTATGTCCTTACGGTGGTATTAAGAGGAACGGTTTTTGAAAGGAACGACTGTAGTTTCCTTACTGCATCTGGAATGGTGGCTTTGTCTGTTATAGACTTATGGCTTCTGGTATACGCTTGCGGGGACGTAATCGTTTCATGCAATAAAACTGGAGAGATATTAAGAGAACTATCTCTGCAAAATGCGTTGGATCCCAACCTCGAGATGACAGTATGAGATTTGAAAAATATTCTCGAACCATGTTTAATTTTCTATTTTCGTTTTACAGATTGAAATATTGGCTTTGCAATTCGTTCGCGAGAAAATGAAATTAACTATTTGTGGATTCTTTAACATTGACTGGAAAACCGGATTTTTAATGACGCAAGCCGCTATAATGCAATGGATTCTGCTTGTTCAGTTGGATTATAAGAATTTGTATTGATCGCCTTCTTTCAGCAAAACTTTTAACAATACTCAAAATAAAAAAGAAAAGGAAACTAAGTAGGTACTGCTTTGAATAGGTATATGAAAGGTGCGTTTTTTCGCAACTCAACAATCGTATAATCAGCTCTTTACTGCTGAACGCAAAAACAAATGAATGATGAGTACCTACTTTAGTTCTGATTTGTTTTCGTGTTCAGAAAGAAGTAAAGTGAATTGCTGAGTTGGTTATAGGATTGTGATGTTATTGCGTCCAAAGCATTAGCACCGCTTGCTCCATTAAAGCACATTTTTTCACTTTTAAAAAAGGTACGTAGGCCATCTAAAATCAATTATAGGACACAATGTCATTATAAAGCACTAGCATATGATAAAGTTTCACATTCACCAATGCATCAATGTGTTTGACACAATCAAAGAAGCTTGTAATAGGGAAACAAATAAATAATGCCTTAATGACACATAAACAAAATCAGAATATCGTTATTTTTTATTTTAGATTTTTAGGTTTAAATGAAAAATAGCTCAGTACAGCGTTGCCGCTTTGCCACTTTAGTGTCAGATTGCCACTTTTTTTTAGGCTGTGCCACCGAGCCACCACCTTTCAGTATGTGCCACTTTTTTAGCATTCCCCACAAGTAAAACTAAAGTTAGCAATTCACCATGCCATTTTACCATACCTGTTCATATCTTTCATGCGTACAAAAGTTACTCAAAGTACTCAAAGTTTTTAAGTTCAACCAAACACACGCATTGAACAAAACTCATTTAAAAAAACGAATCCTGAAAATATTCGGCTCATAGGCTGTGTAAGTCACTCCTTATCTTAAGTTAACGAAGCAGCAGCCGAGGTTTTGCCGCGAAATATAGAGGAATTTGGTCGAACTGTTTCTGAAGGTTTTAGGCAAGGTGACAAACTGTTATGCGATTTCTTCAACATCATACTTGAAAAGATTGTAAGAAACTCAAACGTCAACACCAGAGGAACAATCTTTCAAAAGTCTGTACAATTACTCGCCTACGCAGTCGATATTGACGTAATGTGAAAAAAAGCGTGATGTCATAGATGCTTTTGCGAGCATTGAAACAGAAACGGCAAAAATGGGTTTGATGGTCAATGAGGGCAAAACGAAGTTTATGTTGTCATCAAACAAGGACTCTGAACATCGACGAATTAGACAGAACGTCACAACAGACAGACATAACTTCGAGGTAGTACAGGATTTCGTCTACCTAGGATCCGCTATAGACACGGAAAACAATATCAGTGCGGAGATCAAATATCTCTTGCCAACCGTTGCTTCTTTGGGTTAAGAAGGCAATTGAGAAACAAAAGCCTCTCCAGAAAAACCAAGGTAACCCTGTACCTGACCTTAATCATCCCAGTCCTAAAAACCCTTAAACCCTTGGTCGTTTCGAAAGAAAAATTCTGCGAATGATCTTTGGTCCCGTATGCGAGGACAATGTGTGAAGAAGAAGATACAACAACGAGCTGTATGAGTTGTACCGCGACATGGGCATAGCCAGAAGAGTACGCATCGTGAGGCTACGATGGTTGGCCCATGTATAGCGGATAGACCCAAACGCTCCGGCTCGACGGGTTTTCGAAAGATTATTGCAGGGAAATCGCGGAAGGGGAAGACCTCGTATATTTACTTTGGTTCTGAAGCCGAAAATTGTGTTGTAAGTCAAAGATTAACGGAAAGTGAACTTGTTGAAATTAAGAAAAATATTCTTAGCTATTATAAAATACTTTGGGATAAAATGTTTAATCGATTTGACTTCAAAAATGAAAAACTTTCTATTTGGAGACATTAAGACCCCAAAGTAATCAAGTCGAAATAAGAGTTCACTTATTTTAAACTAATTTCCGTTCTTAGTAATTCTACCATAAGTCCCGAAAAGGTAATCGAACAATATAAATTTTTTGGTTTGAAATGGGCAACATTAAAAATAGTTTGAATGAATACCTATTTTCCGAATTATATGAATTTGTTGCAAAAATATGAACCTTGCCTCATAGCAGTGCCTGCGCTGAGAAGGTTTTTTCCAAGATAAATTTGATGAAAAGTGAACTCACTGAAACTTGCGAAAATATGTTGGATTCCTTAAATTTAGTAAGCAAATGTGACACTGCTGAATGGAGTCCTGATGAGTTTCTTATAAAAAAATATGGAGAAACAACCATCATAATAAAGTAAAGTGTAATACGAATTCTTTTTAAAAAGTTATTAGTTGTCTCTTTTTTATTATTTATTCAAACTTTTATTTATTTATTTGTGTTGAGTTATCAATAAAAAAAACGATATGTTAAATTTTTAGTTCTTATCTTACGTTGCAATAAACCTTAAAATGATTGTTAAGGTTATGTGTTCTCTTCAACTCCTATGAATTCATTGAGATGTGTGAAATTTTTTCATACATTATTTATGGTGTTGTCTCGTTTTTAATTTCAAGTGCCACCTTTTTGTCTCGAGTGCCACTTTTTTTGCTACTTTTCCAAAATATTCAACGGTAACGCTGGCTCAGTATGGTGATATCTACGTACTCAGTTAGGAAACACTTCTTCTCTTCTTTTCATTTCCGGCGTTACGAGTAGTGATCTTGAAGCGATCACAACTCTCCCATACTTTTCAGCTTCACGCTGGTGATCCGCCTGTGGGGTACGCCGCGTTGACCTCAGAAAGCGTCGGCAAGCCTCCCGGTTTTGGATTGTTCCATGTCTGAGGCCAACCAAATGCTGCTGTTTTTGCATTTGCTTGTACCAGAAGTGTTTTGGCCTTCCTTTTCTTTTTCGTCGCGAATTTGTTGAAACGTTGTACGATATTGCCTTTTGGACGGGGTTCTGCGGATCTCTCCTTTGAATATGACAATACCAAATGAGCCGGTCGTGCTGAATTTTGTCCAAGTACTTTTGACATGAAGGCTTCCACGGATCTTAGTACTTCTAATTCGATCAAGCTTCGTTACTCCTGCTGTCATCCGAAGCATCTTCATTTCGGCTGCCGTCAATTTGCTCTCATACTTTTTGTACATTGTCCAACATTGTGAACCGTATGTCAGAGCTGGGTGGACAACCGCTGTGTAGAGTCTTTCCTTCAGCTTAGGGAACATTTTTCGATCACAGAAGATAGCGGAGTTTTCTCGCCACTTCATCCACCCCACGCTTACTCGATGATTGATGTCGTCTTCACAAGTTGCTTCACTATTGATCATAGATCCCAGATATTTAAACTTTTCACACTTGGGAAGCACATTTCCATTCAAATAAATGTCTGGAATAGGCTTGTCTGGATCAGAAAAAGGGCAGCACAGGTATTCAGTCTTTTTAGCGCTAATACGGTACCCATTTCCTTCCAGAACATCATCAAAATTTTATTTATATAAACGAGATTTAGCAGATTTAATCAGAAGTTATTTACATGATGTTGGCGTAGATTGCTCATATATGTATGGCCAAGGATTCGACGGAGCTCCGGCAATGAGTGTCCAATTCATTGGTGCACAGGCTTATGTGAGATCGTATTTCCTTCTGGCAATTTATGTACATTGCGCTGCACATAGCTTTAGTTTGGCAGTCAATGATGCATGCGAAGTGTCAGGAATCAAAAATGCGTCAGGAACTATCGGAGCGATTGAAGCATTTTTTCACTGGCCTAAAAGAACGTACGTTGAATTGCAACCGGCTGATATTGAATCTTTGGAAGAAATCAAATCGTAGAAAGATCGAGATACTTCGCAAAAGGCATTGCATCTTTTGACAGCGATTTCGACGGTTGAATTCCAAAAACCGCCTGTCACATTATTGAATCAGTTAATTCGATTGTTTTGCCTTTGAGTCGGGAATTGCAATCTAAAAACCAAGATCTGGGCGAGGCTACTAAACTGGCAGATGACGCTTTGAATGAATTTACTTACAAACGCGAAAACGCAGATTCTACTTTCCACGTTATTTATCAACATGCTACTAGAATTTGTTCTGAATACGAAATCACAATGAAATTGCCACGCCGTTGCAATCAACAAAAAAATCGTTGCAACGTTCAAACACAAAGTATTGAAGACTACTACAGAATTTCATTCTATATTTCGTTTCTTGATACGTTCATTTCTCAACTAAAAGTCGGTTCTCTGAATTTTCAGATCCATTTTCCAAAGTTTCGGGCAAATGTTTCTTAAACAAGAATTTAACGAAAAGAAAAGCGCTGACCTCTACACATTTCGTCGCCCGAGAATTGTTTTGTCGTAAGCGCCAAAATGGGTTTTTTTAAACTGGATATGCAGTCTTATGTTTTCAAAGGTGCTCTTTTCATTTCTGTTGTCAGAGTTTGCCTATCTCTTACCGTTGCTGAGATAATTAGTATGCATTTTGTCGTATATCCACAAAATAATCACCCCTTGAATTTTGTTTTGTCGTAACCGCCATTTTTTGGCATATACGACAAAAATTCCATGTGTTTTCCCTCTTTTTTTTTTCTTAATGTTGTTTTGTCGTAAGTGTATAGGCTTAATACATACGTTCAAAAATTTAAAATAAAACCTTAGAATTGCTTTGTCGTACATACACTTACTCACATATAATGTAGGACTGATCGTATGCAAGTACGACAAAAATGAGAAAAAAAAGGATTGCGGTTTGGTTTGTCGTACGTGTATAGATATTTCAACTGGGGCGGCGTTGCAGGAAGTATAAATACAAAGATATTGCCAGCGCAGTTTTAAAAATACTGCATCAAATATTTTCTGACAATCCTTTTGTTGAAGTTCTGCCTCTTTGTAGTGACTCCTGCGTCCCCAAAAATTAAAACAAGTCCGTGTCCACTGCTGTGATTTTTCACATTCGAAATTCAACATTCTTAAAATAAATTACACAAAAATTTTCAGAGCCTGGAGATTCTCTAATTCCAGAGGCAGCTTGGAAATATTTAGCCTGCCTTCACTTATGCGACATCTTAGAAATATGAACTTTAAGAACGTAAAATTAAAATTAATTTAAATGTTGCCTACAGATTTCAAAGAATTTTCAACCAGAGCGGGCCAATTAAACTTTTCGTCAATTCGATTTAGCAAAATAAAATTTCTTAAACATATTAAGGACGAAAAATTTACACTCTATTATAAAACGAACAGAAGAGAAATTGGATATAAAACAGCTTTAATATAGAAAAAGTCAAACAAAAGTAGCCGGGCAATTCCAACAAATTTGTTCTCTCAAAATCGTCTTGTTTTTAGCAGGTAACAAGTCAAAACTATTTAATGACAAAATGAATTATCTTAAAAGTTTATTTGTTTTTGTGCCAAAGGTAGACTAAACCTAATACGAAGCCTTGTTCAAATCAAGAGCGTAAGAATGAAATCATCAATAATAATAATTTATCATTTGAAACTATACTTTTATACTATGGTGTGCTTATAAATCATATAATGTTACTTATGTAAGCGTTAGGTTTACTAACAAAAATTACATTTTCGATCTCAAAGATCTAATTTTATATTTCATAGTCAGAAAATGACTTTTTCGTTAGTTTTTATAACCAAAATGTGAATGAAATTTTGTACCTGTAAATGTAAATATCATTGATATCTTATGGTCGTAGGATGCCTTTTTTGTTATTGTATTTTTTTTATTACTATTCAAGTAAATTTTTTTTCACCAAGATTTTGCCTATGAACACAAAAACTCTTGTGATGTAGATATGTATTCCTATTTTACCCTTTATAAAATAAATAAAATTTAATTTTTAACATTGAAAATTTAATTTTTTTAATTGGTTCTCATACCAATTTCTATACGATTTAAACAAGACGCTTGAATATTGAAATGTCGTACGTGCGTTCACTTTGTCGTACGTGTATGGGATGGAAACAAAAAGCTTATTTTGGTGGCGTATACGACAAACTCATTTTGGGTAAAAAGCTCTATAATTTGAAAACCAAAACAGTTAGGACAATTCTGAATACATAAATAAAAAGAAGATACTCCACACTATATATTCTAATTAAAAAAAGAACAACTTAATCGCTTCGTTTTCTTTTTATAGTAACGTAAACCTTTAAATGCGATTTCCCAAAATTGTGTTTTTGGGAGATACGACAAAACAATTCTCGGGCGACGATTTTACGAAGATATATCGGATTGTTCGAAAGAAAATTTTTTGTCAGAAGTCAAGATGTGGAGACAACGAATCCACGGCCAGAACATCCAAAATGCGCTTGATGCTTTACTGGTTAATATCTTTCGATCAAAAATTTACATGTAAAAAAGTTTATATGTGACGCGATCCGAGAAAAGGCACCTTTTAGGCAAAAGTGAAAGCTTACACAGCACGCTCTGAAAGGCGCTGATGTACCATTCAAACCCATTTAAAAAATCGTTTCTCTGAATTTATATTTTGTGAAATAATAGCGATGTTACAATTTCTGATTGCGCTTCATGAATATTCAGTAAAAGAACTTGTGTATTCAATCATGATCCAACAACCGATTTTTTGCCTAGTAAGTCCCTAGTCCCTTTTATCGGATCGAGTCACATATGCAAACATCAATCTGACGTTATTTTTCAGGTTATCAATAGCAAGTCGTTTAAGAATGTCGATTATGTTTTGCGAGTCTTGGCAGTACTACCTGTAATTACAGCAATTCCAGAACGATCATTTTCGACGTTGAGGAGGATCAAAACTTACCTGAGAAATACGATGGGACAGGAACGACTAAATGGTCTTGCTTCTTTAAATATCCATACCCATATTGAACTTACCGAGGACGAAATTCTAGTGGAATTTTTCAAAAAACTTCGAAAATTTACTAGTACTTTAGTTTTTATAAAATGTAATAATAATCAATAAAGTTCTTGAATTTTTAAAATAATAATATTACTTCTCCTTTACTTTTTTATCTTGCTCATGCTATATTTTTCCGTCCCGTAACGAAATTTGAACATTAGGAGCCGATAAATGTTACAAATAACATCTTTTATTTTCCCGATTGGGGGGGGGGGGGGGTCCGGACCCGAACCCCCCCCCCCCCCCCCCCCCCGTGGATCCGCCTATGTTAACACCCAAAGTCATATTAGACATTCTTAATGAATTATTTCTGGTTTCATTTTGCACGAAGTCAGAAAAAACGAATTCTATATTGGAAGATGGACGCACTAAGTTGACTTGGTGCTATTTGGCAGTAAATTTAGAAAAAATTTTACTATCTGTTTACAGGAAGAATTCAAACTCTTTCAGGTTTGGTGGTTAGTTTTCTAGCCATCTATTTTTAGCTGTTGAAATTTTATTTTCACTCCATTTATTGACAATGTGCTGAGTTATGTTTTTTTCAAGTTGTTGTGGACTGTGTGTTGACAAATTTCGATGGAAATGTTCTTCGGTTAGTTTTATTCAAATATTTGAAGAGTTGTGCTGTGCAGTGCGTTTTTTACATCAGAGAACTTCAAAGTTCAATAACAAAGGTAGGAATGTTGATCTTCTATCATCTATCTTCTATCTTCTATATACATATATAAAAATGAATTGCTGTTCGTTAGTCTGGTTAAAACTCGAGAACGGCTGTATGGATTTATCTTATCTCCGTCTTGAAATGTTCGTGGAGGTCTAGGGAAGGTTTAAAAGGTAAGTTTATGAAAAAAAGAAACTGAAATAAAGTAAAAGTAAGAATTTCTTTAGTTAGACCTATCCTATCTTGTGGCAATTTGGTCTGGTGGAAGGCGCTGGAAAAATCCACGCATTTAAAAACCCTAACCAAAGTACAAAGATCAGCCTATATTTGCGTAACTGGTGCAATAAGAACTACACCAACCGCGAGCTTGGAAGTAATCCTCCATCTCACACCTCTTGATCTTGTTCAAGAAGCGGCAGGAAACAGTGCACTTAGACTAAATCAGTGTAATGTCTGAAAAACCAGTGAAACAGGACACGCACAGATTTTATCACGATACGCAGATAACTCCATACCTGGACTTTAAAAAATTCTTCAAAATCAGCTTCCCCAATTGACAAGATTGGGAGAATGAAACACCTTACCTGAACGAGACGTCTATATCAATCAATACCGACGGTTCAAAAATGGAAGTTGGAACAGGGGCAGGTTTCTTTTCAGAAAGCCTAAACCTAAACAGTTCATTCAGACTCCCAAATCACAGCAGCGTCTTTCAAACCGAGATCTTGGCAAAAGCTGCAAAACAGGTGTCTATCATGATGGCGCTATCACATGCTGATATCACTTTTTTCATTGATAGCCAAGCAGCAATAAAAGCGATTTCTGCCACTCTTGTCAAATCAAAGCTTGTTTCTTGCTGTCGCGAAGAGCTAAGGGTTCTTGGCACACAGCATAACGTTAGACTCTGCTGGGTTCCTAGTCATAGTGGTATACCGGGAAACGAAAAAGCGGACGAACTAGTGGGGGAAGGATCAGCACTTGACCCTTCTCTCATTGATCAATCAATCAGAATTCTACCCTGTGAAATTAAACAGGTCATTGGTAACAAAATAATGCGGAAAACCAATGAAAGATGGGAATGCCTAGACTCCTGTGTTACTTCCAGGAAACTATGGCCGAAATACGATAAGAACGGATCTGGAACGCTGCTATCATTGAATAGACCTTCATTTCATTACGAATGCTTATCAGTATCATAACTGGACATAACCTACTAGGTTACCACAAAAAGAAAATGGGTCTTTGTACCGATGACCTGTGCAGAGGATGCAATGACGAAGATGAACACGAGGATACAACTCACTTCCTTTGTCAATGCTCAGCAATCTGCCACATTAGGAAAAAGTTTCTAGGCAATTACTTTTTCAATGAACTGGAAGAATTATCAGATACTTCAAAAAGCAGCCTGTTAAACTTCACTAAAGCCATAAAATGGTTAAAAACTGACCAGACATAAACTCATAGGTTTCTAGGACGTTACAATACTCCAGGGTATCACCATGGATCTACATTGATCTAAGTGTGACGGTAATAAGATCAACCGTCAGCCCATTCTACCTAACCTTAGAATCTCTTTAATCTTAACTGTAATGAATAAAAAAATTATTTAAAACAATGATTTTGTTTTTTGTTTTGACAATGAGAAATTAAAAAAATAAATAACAAATAATATGATTATTGGATTGTTTGTTTCTAAGAATTCTTTTATTTTAATTTTTGACTGGTATGGTAAAAACAAAGATTTAATTTTTTTTATTTAAAACGTTACCTACTTTTACTTTAATTCAGGCAATTTTTCATGTATTAACTGGACCTCAAAAAGTAATTCAAAACCTCACTAGCGAAGAGAAACATCACGTGCTAACCGCACTGATGACCAGCGAGAGACATATAACGAAAATAGTCGATATGTATGGCACAAATACGTTAATAGTGAGTGGAAATGGAGTGGATAGGTTAAGAACGTAACGAGTTCGTGCCCATCAGACACAACAACTGCCAGCACGACAAAATGAAGTTGAGCGTAGTGCTTCTGTGATTCTGAAAATAGCAGCATTCTACTTTGATCTGAAAATAAATTATTGCAATTTCTTTTTGACAATAAATCGCTGACTATATTTATTTATTCCTATTTCAATGCGTGATTTACATAACCTCGAAAGGACTCGGGAACGGGAATGGAAACGTTAACGAGAGCTTGGTGTTTGTTATTTGTATTGAAGAGCCACTAAAACCATTAATCCAGTTTGAATGAAATTTGGAACACAAAAATGGCATAGAACCAGAGAAACAACATCTTAGGCTAGATTTCCTTTTCATATTCTCTCGGGAACGGAAACATAACCGGGAACTTGAAAAATACTAGACTGATTCCAAAAATTCTTTCACCGCTGGAGTGCTGCTTTGTACCATGGACTATATTTCATCCCTAAATTCCCACAAGAACGGGATTGGGACTGGAGACTGGAACAAGAATTCAAAAACCACTGAAACGATATGAGATTTTTGTCGCTATTACAATACGACGTTGTCCCCAAATAGTTTCAACAATATTTTATCCCCATATTCCCACGAGGACGGGACATTAAAAGAAAACATACGGGAACTTGGAGAGTTCTGAACCGACTACAACAATTTTTTCACTGTAAGAGTGCTTCATTGTCCCTGAGTAATAAAAACTATATTTCATCACCATTTTCTCACATGAACGGGAACGAGAACGAGAATTCAAAAACCACTGTTCTGATTTCAATACGGTTTTCACTATAAAATACGGTGTTATTCTCAGGTTACATAGACTATATTTTACAAATAAGGGATCTTGGAAAATACTGGACCGATTCCAAAAATTCTGTCATCGTTAGAGTGCTCAAATGCCCCTGAGCAACATAGACTATATTTCATCTCCACTCTGCCACTAGAATGGTAACTTGGGCCTGAGCTACGGGCGGGTCAGCTAGTTATATTATAATTTCTATTACTAATTAATGGATTAGTTGGTTTTTGATATAAAATATAGGTTTGGGCTTTTATTGAAATGAAATTTTTTAAACAAAAGTTCCTTTATTGACCACAACAAAAGTTAAAATTCAAATAAAAAATAAAACACAAACGCGAATTACTTTTGACAATGAATTTTATTTGGATGCATTTCGGGTTGACATGCAACCCATCTTCAGCAATTAACAGTCGTTACTAACAATAAACAATATTTTCTTGTAAACGAAGCAAGAGAAAAGAGACAAAAATAAAATTAAAAAGTTAAATATGCTTTCATTACGGTCAATTGAATGACGCACAGTTAAAACTATATGAATTGCAATTAGAATTAACGAAAGGTTTGAACGATTACGAGTTTTATAATTTAATCGATAAACAAAATACAATTAAAAAATAAAAGAACTATACAAATCCAAAAACTAAACAATCTTAAAATAAAACAAATAAGTAAGAAAACCAAAATACATATTCATACAAGTGTACAGAATGCCGCGTGTGATGAATGATAGTGAAATTCAAGACGTTCTTATAGAAGATATTCCTTCAGATAGTGAAAGTGTGTGCAGTGTGGAACCAGATGAAGAATACAACAAAGGATTTAAACTGAGATTTTGTTCCAGCTCTAAATGATCCCTCAACAGCTCTGCAATGTCTTCACCATTGCCAGTTTTGAAAAAAGGTTATAAGCCAACAGTTCCAGTTCCAGAATAGCGAATTGAGAGCAATATGCATCCAGGGTTGCGAGTTAATGAATTAAAAAATCCGTAAGTTATAAGCTAATAGTAAAACTTCAGAATTAAAAAATATTTAATTCACCAGCTAGTTTTTAAATTGTGAATTGAGAAAAATTCAATTCATAAGCTAATTTGAGAATTAAGAATTGAGGAATATTCAATTCACAAGCTACACTGAACCAAATTTGGTAGTGATATTGATTAAAATGTAGGTGGAATTGAAGAAAGGGTGATCAATATACGGTCAATGAAAACTATGTGTTGATTTGACAATTATATCGTCTTTTTGAAGAAGTGCTTAGAATTTTTGGTTTAATTTATAAATCTACAAAATTTCGTCGAATTGAATAAATTTCTTTACATTTTTATTAAATTTGGTGAATAACGATTCTTCAGTTTAAATAATTGAATTTTTCATTTTGACAAAATGTTATTCAGTTTGACGAATTTTGTTCTTCAAATGAATGACATTTTTTTCATTTCCACATCATATTTTTTTCGAATAGAAGAAAAATTCTTCAGTTAAAAAAATGTTTATTCTTCGATTTTATAAATTTTCTTCATTTTAACATCAAATTTTCTTTGAACTGAAAAATATTCTTTCATACTTTCACGATCGCATTTCCATACTGATGAAAAATTCTTCAGTTTGAAGAGTTTTGTTTTTCAAATTGATGAATAGTCTGTCATTTTCACAATATACTTTCTCAAATTGATAAAATACTATTCAAATAAACGACTTTTGGTTTTCGAATCAATGAATTTTCTTTATTTACACATTAAACTTTCTTGAAATTAAGAAAAAAAATTCAATATATTCACATAGCTCTTTCTTCAATTTGAAAAAGTAATCTTCAATTCAACGTATTCTGTTGCTGAAATAATTTTTTTTATATGGGCAAGCAAACAAACTTCTTTTCTTTATACTTACAATGCTTTGTACCCTAAACAAAAATTTCATTTCAGCACTCCTACATTTCTCTTAATAAAATGAATTTCCAAAGTTTGTTCATAATTGATTGAAAAATGCGGAGTCAATAACCATTTCGTCTTTTAAAAATACACAGTTTTTTTTTAAGTATGAGAACAATATCTTTTTATTTTTTTTTTAAACTAACAAATTTCATGAAAGTAGGTAAAGAAAAGTTTTTCTCATTTTTAAAGTAAACTTAGGTAGGGTAGGCACATACTTAGGTGGTATTTTGAAATTGTAGTTTATTTATTTTGATTCATTAATAAACGAGTTACAAATTTAAATGAAGTATAAACTTTTTTTTTTAAAGTAAACTGGTAGGTAGGGCAGATATGTTAATGAAAAGGAACTTATTTGAGTTTACTAATTAGAGAATTTACCTTGGGGTAAGTTTTATCGAAATCAGTTTTTATTCCATAGAAATATATTTGTACAAATGTCCAAACCAGATCGGATGCCACAGGGTATTCCAAATTAAACAAATTGAAAATTTTAAAACACAAATCTACAGCTGATATGAAACTGCTCTGCTTGTACTTGGTGTCATCAAAAAACACATTCTGCGGCTCAGCTCCTCCTCACAAGCTGCTATGGTCGACCCAACTAATAAAAAGCTAGCCTGGGAGTCTTTAATTGAAAATCGGGTGTGTGATTTGTTTCCACTGCTGCCGCTCACTAACTTAGCCGTTGGTACCAAGAAGATATAGAACAAATAAAATGTAGCACAAGGTCGACCATCTGAAACAGAGTAAGCATCCGGTTGGTATTATCCTTGATGTCATCCTCAAAAATTGGAATAATTTTTTTTGCCAAAGCTCAACAACAAGCTGCCAGCGTTTGGAAACAAATGCTTGAAATCCATATCCATCTGTATTTAAGTAAGAAATTACATTAATTTTTAAATAAAATAATATTCGAACGTTTTAAAATTACCAATTTAAAGCCCATTGGATTCTTATACTGCTTCCATTTTGCCAATATGTCTGCAGCTGTAGATTCTGATTTAGCAGTCTCAGCTAATCTGAACTTCTTCGAAGAAGCCCAATGCATCTCCATTTCTGCCCAAGAGTAGTTTCCTCTAATAATTTCCTAATTTATATAGTGTTTGAACTTACTTCGGTGTTTGAATCAACTAAATCGATATCGATCACTTTTGATTCACAAATTATGGATGTAGACGCCTTATTTTCAGCTAGGACTATAACATCAGAATAATTTTTGTTAGTTTCAACATGCTTTCTTTTAAGATGCCATGCCGTCTAAAAGTAGTGATTTTGTTAAACAGTTGAGAGCATGAACTTTCACTACATTCATAAGTACTGTAAGCGGAAAGCGAATGATAAATTTGCAAATTTGTTGTTAAGGATTTAAAACAAGAAATTTTATTTTTACACACAAAACAACTCATTTCAAAAATTATTACTAGAACTACTTTAATAAATAACCTGATAGAACATAGACACATTCAAATATATTACAATAATTTGGCACTTTAAAGAGCTAATTTAAATTAAATTAAAATTTTTTTCGTGCAAAGCGTTGCTTGTTGAAGTTCTTCTATAAAATTCAATATTTAAATATTTAAAAATCTATTAAAAATTTGTGTACTAGTAATGAAAAAAGTCGATTGCAAAAATCCGGAAAAAGTTTTGCAAGCTAAAACTCGCTCGAAATAAACAGTAATAACACTGACTACACAAACGCGATTGACAATTTGACATACATAAGTATACTAACATAGAGTTGAAAAGTATCTTTTCTTTACTATTGAAAACTAATCAGCAAACAGCTTTGATTTTAGCTTTTTTGTTTACTTTAATGCAAATAAAATTAATCACAGAGAAACCAACTAGACAAGAAGTTATTGCGACTGAAACAACTACAAATGATTTCTTGTTCCAAATGTCATTTTTCAAATTATTCAAATAAATTTATTTTCCTAGGCTCCTTTGTTTTGTATTATTATAATACTACTTACCTTTATGGGGTGTGAATAGATTCTTTATTCCGTTAAGTTATAAGAATCATGTTTAACTTTTTTCTCTGCGCACTTTTTAACTTTTTGTACTATTACTATTGCTATTAACTCTCGGATTTTAACTATTTAATGTTTTCTCTTTGAACACTTTAACGATACTGAAAAATTTATCTACTTCTCAAGCGAAGAAAGCAACAATTTTTTCAGTTTTTTTTTTTTTTTTGTCAGGAGGAAATCTTCAAAAGACACTTGGCAGTATTCGATACCAAGTAGTGTGGGACTCTTACCTCACTAAAAACTCCTCGTAATCAGAACCAATCTATGAACGATCGACAACAGATTTTTCTTTCTCAATAATATAATCGCTTTAAGGGAAGCTTAAACTTTTAATGCTTCCCATGACTTTTAGACCATTAGCTTGTGTGGCTTGGTTCTTCTTAATCTCCGAACATTGCCTCTCGTATTTAATACGGACTCCATTTCAGAGTTGATATGACTATGCAGATATGATATGACTATTTCAGTTTGAAAAAAATTTCGTCAATGAGAAGAAAAACCTTCCTGTATTTAAAGAAAAATATTCATTTCGAAGAAAAAACGATGGCAAACTCGTATGACTGAATAAATTTTTCGTTTTGAAGAAAAATTTGTTAACGTGAAGAAAATGCTTTCTTCTATTCAACAAATTTTATTCGATTTGAAGAAAGTATGATAGAAGCTCTGCTCTAATGGCTAAAGCCAAATTCTTCAATTTGAATAAAAAATATTCTTTAATTTGACTAAAATTTTGTCAATGTGAGGAACACTTCTCAGTTTTTAACGAAATTTATTCAAATTAAAGAATATATGATGAGAATTTCAATAGGTTGGAATAAAAAAATTTTTAATTTGAAGAAAATGTTGTCATTATGAGAAAAGTAGTAAGGGAACGTGGGCCTTATTCAAAAAAATGACTGGTTCCTATAAACCCAGATTATAAAAAATGAAATTTCATCAATTTGAAGAAACTAAAATTAACCGATTGGTTTCAAATAACATAAATATATTTTTTGCTTTTGTCAACATGATAATAATTTTTCTATTTGAATTAAATTCTAACTCAGGAGCAGATAGAAAACATTTAACTAATTTTGACGAATAAATGGAATATCTCAACTAAAAGACTCATCAATTATGGCTAACGTGCTTCAAGAGATACAAAAAACAAAAAATAGATACCTGAAACTGAGGACGAAGATTAAATATTTACAAGCAGATATATTTTTTCTTAGAAGATGTAAGAAACAGAATGTTTTTCCGAATTTTATTCAACTTTGGGGTCCAACAAATTGTGAAAATAAGGGAATTATAGAGAAAGCTATTTGTGCAGGACAGAAAATGTGGCTTAATCTTGAAATAAAGTCTAAAGACTCAAAGCTGTCTGTAATTGAACGTGAGGCATATTCCCTGCATCTATATCTCAGCAATAAACTAAATCATGTGGGAAATAATCAAATGCAAATAATGGAACAATCAAGCGATTGGAATAATTTTATTATGCATGTTCAAGATACAGTTGACTGTAAATTTGGTAAGAAAAAACAAATCTTAATTAAAAAATTCAATCTTTTAATAGGTAGAGTCAATTATAATGAGCAAAAGAAGATTTTTAAAGAAGTAGAACCAGTAGAAGATTTCGTAAAAAATTTTTCAAGTTTGGAATTTACAACAAATGAATTGGAATTACTCAATAGAGGATTAAATTTTGCATTGCAACCAACAAAAGAAAAAGCTATCCAAAGTGCTTTGATTAACATTGAAACAGCTCTGAAACATTTCAATGATCCTGACGATAAAGTTAGAGTAAGGTCCGAAGCTATAGATAAAATTAATTTTAACGATCTAACGAACATGACTGCTAAAATGAAAAATTTTAGAGGAGCAGCGAAAAGTTTAAAAGAAAAGAAAGCTTCAGTTATTTTCAGTAAAGCTGATAAAAGCAATAATATTGTAATACTAGACAAACAAGAATATATTGCAATAACTGAACAATTTATAAGAACTGGACCTTATGAAGAAGTAATTTTTAATCCTTTACCGGGAATGATAAGGAGAACTAAAGAAGCTATCAAACAAGCAGTTAAAGTTCTTAATGATCCTAATTTTTCAAGGAAATTAAATGTTTCAAATACAATTTTACCAAGATTATATTCTCAGTTAAAATTACATAAACCAGGAAAACAAATAAGACCAATTACATCAACAACTGGATCAATATTATCAAAACTTGAATGTTGGTTATTAGAAAAACTAAATAATCTCCCAATCAAATTTGAAACAGCAGCTATAAAAAATGGAATTGAATTTGCAGAAAAAGTAAAGAACTTAAAAATAGCTAGCAATGAGATTCAAGTTTCATTCGATGTTGTTTCATTATATCCAAATGTTCCAATTGATGAAACTTTAGTTTTTCTGAGAAAATGGCCAGAAAGAAATACAATTCAACCAGAAGAAATAAATGAATTTGTAAAACTTACTAAACTGTGCATGGATGAAAATTGGTTCCAGTTTAATGAAAAGTTTTACAGACAAAAATTTGGTTGCAGTATGGGATCACATATGAGCCCGTTTTTAGCAAATTTATTTATGTCGCATATAGAAACTGAAATGAAAAATCAAGTAAATTTTCCAAGAATTTGGTTAAGATATGTAGATGATATATGGGCGATAATCATAAAACATGAACTCCGTCAGCTCATTAACAAATTAAATAGAACTAAATAGCCATCAATAAAATTTACATATGAAGAAGAAATTGAAGGGAAACTAAATTTTCTGGTTTTAAGTATAACTCGGAATGGAGACAATTTCGAATTGGATATATACAGAAAACCAACGAATACTCTGAGATACATTACATCAGACTCGTTCCATTCCTTTGAACATAAGATGTCAGCTTTTCACTCAATGATTTTTAGAGCTCTAAACATTCCAATGACTATAGAAACAAAAATAAAAGAATTCCAAAAAATTAAAGAGATAGCCAAAATTAATGGATATACTGAAGAATTGATTGAAGATTTAACAATTGCACATAGAAGAAAACAAGAATTGAGAAATTATACAACTTAAGATCTAATAAGGAATGAAGGAAATGACAAAAAGAAATATTCAAAATTTTATTTCTATCCAGAAATAACATCTAAGATAAAACCAATATTTAATAAATATAATATCCGTATGAGTGAGTGCAGCGAAATAAAAATAAAAAATCTGATTGGAGGATCTAAGGATAAAATTGACCAACTTCAAAAGTCAGGAATTTATTCTATCGGATGTAATGATTGTGCAAAAGAATATATAGGACAGACAAGAAGACCTATTCTAAAAAGATTTAAAGAACATTTTGCACATCTTAAATATAATGAAAAAGAAAAGTCAAGTGTTGCAGAACATATGCTAGAAAATAGTCATAGCTTTAGTTTGCAAAATTTAAAACTAATAAGAAATGTAAATAGCAATTATGAATTAGATGCTTTTGAATCATTTTACATATCTAAAAACAAAAATAATCTAATGAATAGTGATGATGGACCAATCAAAGATTCAATATTCAAAAATTTTTTTAATAGATTCAACTCAACTCAACTGTAATTTTGTTTAGAAACATTTTTGTTTATTATTAGTTTTTTGACAAATAATTTAATTTAATTTAATTTTATAAATCTCACTGACGATGGAAGCATTGCTTCCGAAATGTACATCTGAGGAAATAAAATAAGTGTTTTAACTGTTAAAAACTTTACTAATTTTTTCATTTATTAGATTAAAAAACACGTGGAATATCTGAACTAAAAAACTCATGAATAAATCGTCAATGATATGAAAAATTTTACAATAAATTGTCAATTTGAATAATTATTTTTTCAAAGTTTGAAGAAATGTTTTCGTCAATATCACCTACGACATTTGGTTCAGTTTGTGAATTAAGAATTGAGAAAAATTCAATTCATAAGCTAGTTGGAGAATTAAGAATTGAGAAAAATTCAATTCATAAGCTAGTTGGAGCATTAAACTTATGAATTGAAATTTCCCAACTCTTGCAAAGAGTAGTAGATAAAAAAAAATACAAAAAAGTTCATGTCAATTTATTGAATCAATGACGACTGGTTGAATTTATTCCGTGCTGCAAGAGTTCTTGTGCTTAAAAAACTTCCTTATGAAGCTCTGGAAATGAAGTTTGAAAATTTTTTACAGTTTTGAGTTACAAACTGAAATCCTAATTAAAAAAAGATGGTAGACATAGTAACCCTCTAGATAGATAGATAGATAGATAAAATAATTTTATTTTTTCGAAAAAATAGTTATAAAAACAAGATAATGCTGGTTTACAAAATTAATTAAGACAATAACTTATTAAAGTTGTCTGTCAGGTTAAAAAATTTCAAGATTTAAATTATGACTTAGTTTGAATTTAAGGTTTGATTCAGTTCAATTATATTCATTTACAATTAAGTTTCGATAATTTAGAGCATGTTTTAAGAATTTATAAAGTTTTAAGTAACATTTTCCGTTCAGTATATTCAGAAATTCTGCATGATCAATCGTCTCAGCTCCCAGATATATTCTGCGGTAAGTTTTGAAAATAGGACAAATACTAACGAAGTGGTACGTGTTCTCAGTTGAATCAAGGTTGCACATCGTGCAAAGTCCGATAGAATCGTTGCAAAACGCCCTTGCATTCAAATTCAGTAACCCGCATCGGGCTTTTAATATAAGGTTTATCATTTCTCGTGAATTTGAGTCATCAAAGTAATTGGGTACATCAGTGAAGGATAAGTTACAGTATTCGTCATGGAATTGAGATAGAAGAGCACGATCGGTAAACGACTTCCATAGATTTTCCTTAAGCTTTTCCAAAAGCGTGTTGTGAACATTTTTCCATTCGTGGTTGTTGGCATTGACGGTGAAAGTCATTCCGTTTTCTTGGAAAAGGCTTGACCATTCTCGGGCCCAATAAATATTTTTTTGAAGTACTGCCACAGTGAGTATATGGGGCAATCTACTACGAGGAAGACATATAGTTTTTCGTATGTATCCGAAATGAGCATTCAGTGTTGTGACAAATGCTTTGGACAGACCAGTTTCGATATTTACTACATAGTTTGGTGTATTATCAGGCAAGTTGAAACACCTTTTGACGAAGAACCTTTGAAGTTTTTCAACTTGAGTGTACTCCTTGTACCCCCACACTTGTGCACAGTAATACATTATCGATCTGGTGGCTGCGTCATGTACTTTAAATTTGGCTGAGTGTGAAACGTATTTATTTTTTATGAATTTTGACCAAGTAGCGTTTATTGCATTTTTCGATGATGCCAGTCTTTTTGTCAGATGTTCGGACCATGACATATTGTAAGTAAATATGACGCCAAGATACTTGTATTGGTTTGTTATTTTGATTTCTGCTTCGTTAAAGTACCATGCTTCACTGGCTGCTCTGCGACCTCCATTTCTAAATATAACAATCTCAGACTTGTCTAAATTAACTTCGAGATTCCATTTTTGGCAATAGGTGCTGAACTTATTGATGATAGTTTGCAGCTTGTTGGGACTGTCAGCTAAGAGCACAATGTCATCGGCATACAAAAGAACGTTTATTCCAAGTCCTTCCAAAAATATTCCGATGGGAAGTTCAGAGTGCAGGTCATTTAAAAACAGGATAAACAATAAAGCACTTAATACACATCCTTGTTTAACACCTTTGCTCGTGCTGAAGAAATTTGATGCATTATGTCCATCCCAAACTGCTGCGACTGTATCCTGATAGAGAAGTTTCATAATTGAAATCATTTTCGACGATATACCTAAAGCAGCTAGCTTGTGAAACAGGGCTTGACGGTTGATGCTGTCAAAGGCCGCTTTCAAATCTACAAACCATGCATACAGTTTTTTTTTTCTGACTTAGTTGTATTTGAATCAGGCATGAAAGATTGTAGATCTGATCGATGGTGCTATAGTTGTTTCGATAAGCGGCTTGGTATTCGTTGAGTATATTATTGTTCTCGATCCAGGTTGTTAGGCGGTTTAAGATTAAAGTGGTGAATAACTTATAAAGGGTATCTAAAAACGAAAGTCCTCGGTAGTTGGATACAATTTTTGCATCACCCTTTTTGAAAAGCGGGTAAATAATTGATTTTTTGAAAGAGGAAGGTAACGTTTCAGTTTCGAAAATTTCGTTGAAAAAAGCATGTACTTCGGTAATAAGACTGACACTAGCATATTTATAAAATTCATAGGGTATACCATCTATACCCGGAGCTTTGTTATCCTTTGCAGAAGTTATAACCAAATTGAGTTCTTGTAGTTCAAATGAGCTATCAAGTTCGGCGATAAAAACAGAAGGCGTATTTTGGATTAGCACACTATTTTGTGTACCATCATAATTAAGGGCACTTTCAAAGTGGGACATGAAATCGATAGCCGTGATTTGAGGTATAGCACTCGTAGAACTACCACGAATTTCCTTTGCAAGTTTCCACCAGTCCTTTGCAGAGTTGATACTAGAAAGTTGGCTTGCAATACTTTGATAGTACAATCGTTGCTTCTCTTTACATAAGACTTTATACTTCCGGTTTGCTTCACAATAGTTTTTTCTGCATGCGTCGAGGTTGAATTTTCTATAAATCTTAAGTAGTTTAAGTGATGCTTTCCTACTCATGTGACAATCAATGTCATACCACGGTTTCTTTTTTTCAAACTTAATATTGGCTGAACTAGAATTTCCATGCGCTTTGTAGATACATTCCTTTAAGGCGAGGCATCGTGTCTCAATGTTGTTATTTGGCATGATATTTTCAGTAGTTATATCATGAGTTTTTTGTAAGTATTCGGCACTTCTATTGTGTGACCATTTAAGCCTGGGGAGAAGGTGTGTTACAGATTGTCCGGAAGTAACTTGAGATGCTTTTATATCCAAAACTAGTGGCATGTGATCCGAAAATGTTGTACATCCTACCGAAAAGTTGTCGATTATTTCCAAAGCAGTGTATGACGGGCAGCAATAGTCTACAACTGACGAACCTCTGTTTGACACAAACGTATACTCGCCCGTTTTATCATTAAAACCCCTTCCATTCAGAATGAATGCACCGATGTCCTCTAAAAACTCATTAAACTTGTTGGCGCTACTGTCACTTACAGCATCCTTTGAACTCCGCACTTCGCTTATAGAAGATGAAGATGTTATTGCATCAATAGATCCCTTTGCTCCCGTTCTAACATTGAGATCCCCCATGATAATGAAATTATTTGATTCAAATTCATCAAAGAAAGATTTCAAATTTTCGAAGTCACGAACCCAGTGATTACAATTAAGGTAGTTTGGTATTAAATTTAGAACAGATCCAGAAAAGTTTCCTCTCAAAAAAACAGTATTATGTGAATTCAGAAATTTAAGTTAATAGTAACCCTCTATGTCTACCATCTTTTTTTAATTAGGGTTTCGGCTTAAAATCAAATGTTTTCGATACGAAAAAAATAAACCTTCAATTAATATTACAATTTAAATACGAATATGGAGAATGCTATCGCAACTGGAACGTAGTTGAGATTTTACGAATTAAAAGACACCCTGTTCCGAAATATCTGCCTGTAAAAGAATGGCCAAAACTTTCTACTAAGCCTTTTAAAATAAGCACAGCCAAGAAAATAAACCTCAAGAAATGAGAAATTCTCGAAGTTTTTCACTCTTAGTTTTCATCATTACAAAAGATAACCTACCAGAACCAGATGAAAGTGATACATATTGAATAATATTTGTTTTTTAAATGCGATTATTTTAGAACACTTCTGTTATACCTTATTTTTGTTTGTAATTTTGCTTTCATATCCTAAATAAAGGATATGTGGTTGTTTAAAACTAGAGTTTGAAACATAATAAGTTGTTTTCACCAAACTTTTTTGTAGAAAAAAAAACAAAGACTTTTGCAAAAGATAAAAATACAAATCAAAATTTGGTTATATGAATTTTTGACATAAATTTTGAGGTATTGTGAAAAAGTGTAAAAGCAATAGTTTTAAATTTTTTCATTGCCTACTACTTTGCACCCAAACTTTTTTTTCATAAAACTTACCTTTAGCTAGTAGGAAATCGAAATGGACCGTTTTTTACTTTTCTAGCTACCTATGCCGATGTCGCGGTACAGACCATACAGTACCTACCTACTTTGGTCGCGGAGTATTTTTCTTTCGAAATAACTATGGGTTCCTAAATTCCCATACGCTTTAAATAAAGTCAGTAAAGCTCATGCTTCCGCACCCTATAGCAGGACTGGGATGATCAAGGTCATATAAAGGGTTACCTTGGTATTTCTAGAGAGCGTTTTATGTGTTTTGATGTCTCAATCTCAATTGCAAGTTTAGATCCCAGTCTGAAGGCCGCGTTGATGTTGTTTAATGGTGGTTTATTTCGATATTTTAGTCTTATACCAGTTTCACACTGCGCCGAAGTACGGATTTCGAGCGAAAAAAGTAGTAAAAAGCCGAAATCTCAAAAAAATCGACTAGTTTCTCCATACAAACTTTACATTTTTTCTGGTCCATTTTTTTCAGATTTCCACAAAATCTCCTCCAAAATGTAGTAAAACTGAAAAATGGTGAAATGGAACGAACCTCACAACAGCGAACGAAAGTGAACTATCACAAAAAACAACAATAATGCTTAAGAAACCTGACACTTGTCATCGAAATTTTTCATTTTATTATAGAAATCGAACAGTTTAGTTGCTGACGTGTTGTTGTGTCAGAAAAGTATAAATATTTTTGGAAAATTGTTTCTGAAGTAAATAAATCGTTCAAAATTTATTTAATTAATCATTTTATGATTTATTTACAGATCTTGTAAGGCATATTCCTCAAGTCCAACCCCAAACAAAGATGGGAATGTTTCACAGGAAAATGACTAAATGGAGGATCAAAATAAGTCCCCCGACCGACATTTCTGTTAATTCGTGCAGTAGGTATATCACCTCTCCATATGCCAACAATCCTAAGCCGACAGCATGGACTCCACCTATAGCCTATGGAGAACTTCAACGACATCTTATTCCAAAGTGTCGCATTCAATAGATCCTTCAAAAAAGACATCGTCATCGAAGAAACATTAAGGCCCAAAAATCACCTTATTTCGATGAAGAAGGTAATGCCACCACTCCGCCATCTCCGTCAAAATCTAAAAGTGACAAGAAATCATCATCCTCATCCGAAAGGTAAAGGAAAGGAGAAATATCGCCATAGAATTTCGTCTTCTTCATCCTCAACATCGTCAAAGAATGCTGCAGCAGCAAAAGAGATGGCTCTGCACTCTGCAGCCAAAAAACCACTGGAGCGAGTCGTAGTATTGAACACGAAAACCAACAATCTAATTCTTGTTTCGACAAAGAAAGAGCATCTTCTTTGAACTGCATCACAATTCAACGTTAATTATCTCGTTCGTTCTCGGTCGGTTGAGAGATTCATGCCCAAACCACTGGCTCAAATTCACGAAAATGTTCCTTACACTCCGTCAAACTATTCCTCCTTTAACAATCTGCAACCATCGCAGTTTGGTAGTATGGAAAATGACACAAGATGGAATCCGCCAGAACCTCAGAACTACAACCAAACAACCAACCATCATTCCCACAAACCTATTGATCCTGGCGGTGGATACTTTCGCAATGAAAATCATCAACCTGTTTCATATTATGATCAATTCGACTGCTTGCTGCCCAAATCCATTCACACACCTTAACCTTTGCCACATATGAATCCCGATATTTGTAAAGTTGAAGAAAAAATCAGTGTTCCCCCACTCAACACTGAAAGGCTTATGCCCACCAGGCAAAACAGGAGAGGTTGTCATCGAATCTGTGAAATATAAGAGTCGAGTGCAAAAAGATCGCATTACAGACATCTGCTGGATCTCCAGAGATGGCCTGAACATTGTCATTTATCGGTCAGAGTCTGGACGGTAAGAAGTCGCTCCCGCTACTTGATATCTAATTCGAAATTTAACATTTTCCAACAGGGGTCTCCCAATACGCGATGAACCACGAAATGCCGACAACCAGTGCTGATGCTATTTTAACCTATGAAAACTTACCATCCAAGCACTGGAAGAAATAACGCATACCGCTTTGTCAGTCTTGTGAAAGGTAAAACCCCCAGAACTACTTACTACAGTAAGCAAGCCAAGTGTCAATTGATGGAGAGCATGGAGGATCCCCAGCGCTTTGGAGGCTGTCGAGGTTAATGGAATGCATTGCTTTCCAGCCATTATCGGGAAGAGACCAGTTCAAATAATAATAATATTGAGGTATAATTCAATAACGAATTTATCTAAAAATCCAGAGGTGATTTATTTGAGTTAAAAAAAAATCCACTGTAGCTTTGAAAAAAAAATGCAGAGGGCATGGACGTCAGAAGCATCATTTGCATCTAGTTTTCGATTCAAAAGCAGATAATTTTTAAATGAACAACGTCAAGTTTTAATCAAAGGTGAGTTTCTACGATTATCCTTTCTTTAAAAAAAGCTAAAAAAAAGTATTATTTCCAGAAATGCAAGACAGAAGAAAAAAGAAAAAAATCTGGTCAACTGACGACGAGGATTTTTTGGTGGAGTTGTGGGAGGAATGTATTGAAAGACTTAGGGGAAATACAAAAAATAGCAATATATTTAAGGAAATGGCGGATTGTTTCAAATATCGCCCAAACGTCTTCACTCCAGAAGAAATAAAAGTGAAGATGCATAACTTGACCAACAAGAATTCAAAATTATATATTTAATTTTTCATAGAAAAGAAAAATGTTTGATTGGTCTTTCGGGTGGCTCACCTTCGGATTGGAGGTTATACCAAAGGATTCATTTTATTTTGGGAGACTTCGGCTTTCCAATTTGGAGGACGTAATTGAAGACAGCCGCCCCTCAGCTAAAAGATTTTAAAGATTAATTTTATGCATATATGTATATACTGAGTAGTACTCACCTTTTCAATTTCAGCCACATTTTCATGCTCCGCAGAGCCAGAAGATACGGAGCCCCCATCTGCTTCAACGTCGACAAAGGCAACACCAGAAGGTCGATCAGATATAAGAAGCAAAAAGAAAAAGTGCAATGAAGATGAGATTGATAGTAAAATTAAAGGTCTGAATGAGCAAATCACTCAATCAGACAAAAATACAGCTCAAAACATAAAGAGACTTGTGGAAAGCACGTTAGCTTTAAGGTTCTCCCAAACCAAAGCGCTCGGAGTGCGGCGAAAAAAACCTTAGTATACCCACACCGAAGCGTTTTTTGCAGCGACAAAGCAACTCATTTTTGACATTTGTGAATTGTGTGTATTTAGTTAAAGATTTTTTGTTCGTCACATTAAATTTGTTCGGCAATATATAATATTGACTTCTCAAAAACCAAGAAGAATGAAAGTAAGTATGCAGTTAACATTTTTCTTTATGTATATTAATATATTAAATCCATTTAAAGACTCATTACGAGTAGTTGTAATTATCTCCTATCTTTTCTTCAAGGAAAGGAAAAGGAGCTGTTTACCAGAATAGAATACCTGGAGCTCTTGCCAATATGAAGACTTGTGTCTATACCAAATCACAAACTGTTCTTCTGGTGGACGAGTATCTGGAGAGTCTTAAACGTAACAGACTGTTTGAACAGAAAATTGCTGAGCGATGTTCTGAGCGACTGCTTGTTCCAGCTGGGACCATTGAAAGCCTTTACTCCAATCTAGTTAGGAAAAATTCTGAAATCTATATACATCAAAAAAGATCAGTGTAAGTGGGCCTGTTAGGACACGTCTTTTGGCATGGATTATGACGAATGTTGAAATAATGGCTATGGCTGATATTTCTATTCATGAATCATGGCACAGAAAATGTGACAAGAATTATGAAAGACTTCGATACTGAAACTCCATGGTCGGAAGAGGGACTAGAATTTACCACATTATGGTGCCGTAATATTGATGCAAGCTGCACTGAGTGGAAATTTATGCTAAGGTAAGTGATAGAGTCTTCACAGTAGTTTTCAATCACCTATTTATTCTCTTTCAGAGATTTCCCACAACCAATGTTCTATGTGAAATACAAAACAATTTGTCAACAGAAGCTGTAAAAGGTTACCGCAAAGAAGGGAATTCCAATTGGCTTAAAAGCCGGCGCAATGAAAGTGGAACAGCAACACCAGAAGTTTTGCAATCGGATCGGAGAATTTATCAACTGCAATTAAAAAACCACAACAAGCAAGTCATGCAACAGCAATGCTTTAACAATTGATTGTTGAAGCAGATCACAAATTTAACGTCAATGACGAAGAATAAACGTTTCGAATATCGTAACATAACCATTTATTACAATGAAACAAATGTTCAATAAAAAAACAAGAAAATTTCTTTTAATTGCAAACCACGACAATGATGGTATTTTATTTTCTTTCACAGAAAAGAACATGGGACCTAGCTCAGCTAACCAATACCCATCGACAGCAGTTGCTCATTGCATATACTCTTTGGCTGTCATAACAAGTTCGTGGTATACAACATAATCGGGAGTTGTTCCAAGTCCATATAGTGCTGAGGTAGGATGAAGATGACATGGCATTCCGGTATAGAAAAAAGCTGAAATGTAATAATAATAATAATAGATACGTATTTTCCCAAAACAAATTCATAAAATTTAAGGGTTAATTTGAAACGACCGTTGCAATTTCCCAAGATCAATTAATGAACTACTGTAAATAGGTATGAAAAGGTACTCCACTAGGATGAGGCCACATGCAAAATTTTAGAAAAAAACAAAAAAATGAGTGAAATGTTTACATTTTATGGTTTAATAATATTTATTAATAACGTTTTTTTACATTGATAATGAGTATGTCCACCATTTTTGGACATAACCTCTAGTAGACGGTTTGAAATAGAATCATACAGTTTTTTTTAAATAATCATATGAAATTTGGGCCCGGGCACTACGAATAGCATCAATTAAGGTGTCCTTGTCTTCAAATTATCTGCCACCTTCATAAACTTTACGAGATAACCATGGCCAAACGTTTTCAATAATGTTTAAGTCCGGTGAATATGGCGGCCATGACAAAATTTCTACGTCTTCTGATTGAATCCAGCTTCTGACAACCCTGCTAGTGTGGATTGGGGCATTGTCTTGTTGAAAAATCCAAGTCAGAGGTCCAAAAATGTTTTTCATTTTTGGAAATGACCGTTCCAGCAAACATTTGTAGCTATTTTCGTTCATTGTTGTGGAAAAAAACTCCAACTCCAATTATAATATTCGTGCCATAGTAGGTAATAGCTCCCCACACCATTACACCTGATGTACGGCTATGATGTCTTGCCAAAATAAGCTCATGCTTTCTAATATCATGGAAATAAAAGTTGTAAATATCAAGACCGTCAAGGTTAAACTTTTTTTCATCCGAAAAGACAACGCGTTTCCATTCACTGCTCCAAGCAACATGCTGTCTTGCAAAGCTCATACGATGCTCCTTGTGTACTGGCTTCAAAACAGGTTTCTTTTTTAGTTTCTTCCTTTGAATAGTATCACTTTTTTGTATTATTCTTCGAACCGTTGTTATGCTGGCTGAAACTCCGCTTTTGGCCCTTATCATAGTCGCTGGTAGAGTGAAATTCGAGACAAGTCGTAGAATCAACCGATTTTCTCTTGGAGTTGTGGCTTTTCCCGTGCGTCCTTTTTGATTTTTGCCATAGTTTTGTGGATCAGCAAGATAATTGTTTACAACTGTCTTGCTCCTGTTAAGTCTCCTTGCTATTTCACGGCCTGAGAGTCCTTTTTCCTTGAAAGCATCTATTTTTGCTCTTTCTGTCGCTGTCAAAGTCTTTCCGGAACACATGTGTGCTCCAAACTAAATAAAACGGTTATTTTTAACACTCTCTTAGATATTTTATACAAGAATTCGAAATGCGCCCTCCTCCACGGAAATATTCGCACTGGCCTCATCCTAGTGGAGCACCTTTTTATACCTATTTTCAGTAGTTCATTAATTGATCTTGGGAAATTCCAACGGTCGTTTCGAATTAACCCTTAAATTTTATGAATTTGTTTTGGGAAAATACGTATCTATTAACTGGTAATAAACTTTTCCGGGTACAAAACTTTCACCAGGTATAAAAAGCGAAAATCGATCGCAAAATTTGTGGCCTCATCCTAGTGGTTGGCAGTATATATACAATATACATATAGTATATCGTATGAGAGAATGAAAATCGCTTTAATTTTTCGTATAAGACATACCTGAACAAATACACTTTCGAACTATATCCCAGTCAGAACCACACGACTTCACATACAGCTTTTGCTGAATCAGAATGTCCTTCAGCTGTTGTCGAACTTCTCTAACTTTTCGCATTGCTTTGACGTGAATAAAGTGCTCATTGCACCAATTTGCATTGTAGCTATAAAGAAAAAAATTTAAATTATAATAATTGAATGGGGAAAAAACTTTTGTTCATTAGGTGTACGCTCAACTCGCACTAAAGTAGCACTAGGATTTTGCTGAAGTGACAGGATATGTGGCCGTGTCAAATAAAGTAAATAAAATAAATAGGGTGGCACAACAAAGCTATGGAAACCTTGGGGCCTAACGCTTTTCAAGGACCTACAATTTTATTAGAAAGCGACTTTCATGGCAGTGTGTCCAATTCCTCGCGAAAGACGATACCTGTCAATAATTTTTTTCTTTGCTATGCTAACAATTATGGCACGAGCACCACTGTGGTTATCTACGGTTATTTAACACGTTTTTTTTTTACTACTGATGGGTTTGTCAAGGAAACCTGAGTCAAGTTCAAGGAACGAAGCTTATTTCTGATTTTGGTCTTGACAAACCAAACAAGTGGTGTTGTACTATTTTCGCAAAGTTCTTTAAGCTCAATTGTGAACAGACTGTTTTCAGGTTTAGAATTTCAAGCAAAAAGGAAGAACTCCTCAACTAGTCCTAGTTCTAGTTTTGGGTAGATTGAACTAAAAATTTGGTTTCTTTTGTTAGGGCGCGAGTAAACATTGCCGTATATCAAGTTCACAAACAGAAATTGCGAGAGCTGGTTAAATACATCTCAAGAGATAATAAGTTCTTTTTTTAATAAAGAAATTTAGTAACGACCTTCTCTGAAATCTACCATGCAGAATAAAAACCAGAAGTGCATTGGGCAAAATTCAGAGTAAACAAAAATGAGAGCTTATTTCAACACTTACTTGTTTTGCTTCCATTGAAGGTAGACATTCATATATGTTAAATGGTCGGATTCAGGAACCTGGAACTTTTCTCTAACGCCATCAGCTTCTTCCTCACGACCCTTTGGACGGTAAAAGATTGATGGAACCGATAACATTGATACTGAAATTAGAAAAGAAATTAAAGTTATGTATGACTAGAGCTTCATTGAAAGTTTTAGAAAAAACCTGAAACCTTTTTGTTCGCATGGACAACTAAATGGATCTTTGTTAATATGATGGCATTAGCCAAGACAAATAAAACATCTTCCAGGTGTTTATACGAACGTCTACATCGAAATCCACAAACTCCACGGAAGAATTTAATGACGAATCGGATCAACAAACACGATTGCTTTCAACGGTACCAACAGTTTGGCAGGCCTAAGAACAAGAGGTCACACACTTTTGGGGAGTTCCTGTGACTTTGCCTAGTACAAACCTTGAACCAATGAACACAGAAGAGAACAATAGCAACTGTGGTCTCTTACAACTCCTCAAGGAGGGTGTTAAGTCGATAAACGTACCTAATAAAGCCAAAATTACAACAGATGAAGAGCCGAATAGTTTTGTTCGTCAAGAAAAATATAGTCTTACCACTTTCGTTCAGCTCCTCACCGATATCCTTCCATATCTTGTCCTTCTTCCTGATATTTTTGTATTCCTCGTTGGAGTGGACAGGTCAAACAATATCGGGTTCAGCTTCACCATCTCAATTAATTTTTCCGTAAGGGTCATTTTTGTTATGAATTTATTTTTTAGTATGAAACAAGCTTGTTTCCGCGGTTTTCGCGTTTTTTTTATTTAGTTTAAAACAAGTTTATTTGCAAAAAAGCAAATTAAAAATTACAAATATTTTCGCGTATTTTTTATTTAGATTAAAACAAGTTTATTTGTAAAAAAGCAAATTAAAAATTATTTTGGGTTGTGAGACAACAAATTACAAATAACAAAACGAATTTGACATTGACAACTGACAAATGAGAGCGGCAGCGGCGAAAACGCTGCATGTACGGGACTGTCGCTGCTCTTCGCCGCGTTGGTGTGGGGACTCTCATATGCCGCTGTGTAAATTAATTTTGACAACTGCAAATGCCGCTGCCGCGACAGCAAAAACGCTTTGGTTTGGGAGAACCTTTAAATAAAGCAGTTCGAGAAAAACTAAATAAAAATAAAAAATGTTTTTTAAAAACAATTAAAAAAAAATTTCATAAATATATACTTAAAAGGGATATACCTAAATGTCTCATAATTCCATTTCTTATAGTTGTTGCGCTATAGTTTTGGTCACCCATTTGAGTCGTGCGATGAGGTTGTTCGTTTTCAGAGCTGTTGGAGTGTTGTTACCATTGCGTGTATATTTCGTCATTGTGTTCGTTTAAAAAATTATGCAAAACGAAACATGATTTGATAATTAATGGGGTATTATCCACACTATTATCAAGAGTTTTTCCAATTCTACGGAATCTCGCTTTTAAATATGGCCAAAAGCGTTTTCCACAACTCTTAGACAATTCGATAATGCGTAATTGAAACTTTTTTCTTCAAATGAAGCAGATGTTGAGAAAGGATAAGGCTTCATTAAGGAATCAGAAAGCCTGAATGCTGAATCTCCAATTAAGACGACGGGCACATCAAATTCGCACAGTGTTTTGGACATTTCTTTCAAAATTGGATCCTGGTGTTGCTGTTCAACATATGAGGACTCATAAATTTGCGAGTCATTGCAGCGCCCCGGACTTCCCACCGAATTAAAGGAATCTGTAACTGAAAGATCAAAAGATTATTATTAAATTAAAAAAAAAGAAACATTTACATACCGATAATCAACCACGGCAAGTAAAACCGTTGAATACCATTCTTAATAATTATAGTAGTCTGCAGCCTCTTGCGCACAAGGTTTGATCTCAATGTGACAACCATCTAAGAAATATAGTTCAAAAAATTTTATTGGTTTTTAAAATGAGTGTTTCCCCGAGTGAAACCAATGGAAAGCGACATTAGTTAGTGTTAGGAAAATAAAAAACGATTTAATTGAAAATACCGATAAATATAATAATAACACCATTCGTTTTAAATTTATGAAAATTGTAAGGAAAGCAAAAAATTTGCTCTTACCAATAGCTCGAAAGCACTGAGGGAAACCAAGTTTTTCGAATCCTTTCACATTTTCAGCAATTTTTTCTTGTGTGAGAGGATATGCGCCGATGTACTTTGGTTTGAGTTGAGAACATTCCAAACTTCTTCGCAGAATGTCTTTACTATTATGCACACGGTCGATATACCCACACCAAAAAGAGCTGAGACTGTCCTGTACTCCGCAGAAGAACCAAGTGCGTACATTGCAATAGCTACTCTTTTATTTAAAGGAATACACTTCCTGAAGTTTGTGTCTCGTTTTGCAAATGTTTTTTGCTCTTCGCACAAAACATTAAAAGTACGCCGAGACATTCGGAAGTGCGTTTTGAAATAATCGTCATCATTATTCTTGACTTCTTTTTCCCAAAAATTGCTGTTTCTTACCTACAAATATAATAAGTAAGTGTAGTAAGAAATATGTACATATTTAAAAAAAAGAATACAATTTTGTCCACTGCTTATTGTGTATTGATTTCCGAATTATGTTCCTTTGTCTTCTCAGTTTTTCTAGTTGGAGAATTGTTAAAACTCGTTTTTTCTTTTGATGATTGTATAACTCGCCATATTATTGACTCACTTCAAAACTAGTTTTTACATAGAACTAGTTTTCTAAAGCTTCCGAGTTTCAAGTTTTGAACAAATCGGTGTTATTAAAAAAAAAGACATATAAAACCCGAAATCGAAAAACTAGTTTTTGATAAAACTAGAAATTCGTGAAACTGGAAATATCTAGTTTTAAGGACTTCAAAACTAGTTTTGAAGACTTTTTGTATTATTCATCAAAGTCAACAGGGATAAAATAAATTTTGAAACGTCATCAAATAATTCGAGTAAGGATATAATTTTAATAACGATGGCACGTAGAATGATATTCCACGAATTGGGGCTCAAAAACCTTTTGGAAAAAGAAGATTGGCTCTTTGAAGATTTTGTTCGATCCCGATAAAGATGAGACAGAGTGCAGACGTCCATACTCACTGCGAAAATATGCCGTCGTGGAAGAATGGGACGATTTGGCCTTTTATCAGCGCTTCAGAATGACAAAGCGCACTTTTCAACGTGTTGTTGATTTGGTTGAACCGCATTTATCAACTTCACAAGCACGGTAAGTCACAAATTAAATTACTCAATGAACTACGTATACATGATGTATTTGTATTTAATTGAAAAAACTGTCTTCCAATTACAGTTCTCGCTATATTAACCCAGTGCAGATGGTAATGATTTTGATTCGGTTCCTGGCTTCTGGAAGTTTTGAACAAAATGTTGGTGATGAAATGCGGGTATCACAGCCAACTGTGAGCAATTGTTTGCCTAAAGTGTGCAATGCGTTGCTCAAGTATGTTCCAACATTCATTCGAATGCCACAGACTGAAGCGGAACGACAAGCTGCCGCATTAGCATTTCATACATTGGCTGGTTTTCGGCGCACAATTGGTGCAATAGACTGTACGCACGTCAAAATACTGTCCCCAGGAGGATCACAGGTACTTCCATACACGAAATGTATAGCTTTTGATTACAAACATATATGCCAATGAGTGTTTCTAAACAGGCCGAGTCGTTTCGCAACAGAAAGGGATACTTTTCGTTAAATGTACAAACAGTCTCTTCTGCCAATTTGAGAGTTTTGGATGTTGTCGAAAGATGGCCCGGTGCGAGCCATGATTCCACAATATTTTCTGCATCTAATTTGAAGCTTCGTTTCGACACCGGTCATTTTGGCAAGTACATCATGGTGGGAGATTCAGGTTATTCAAATACACCGTATTTGGCTACCCCCTATACATTAAATCACCCCGGATTGGCTGCGGACCCTATCAGCGTCGATATCAAGTTTCACTTATACGTACACGCAATGTTGTTGAACGTCAGTACGGTGTACTAAAACGTCGCTTTCCGGCACTGCTACATGGATTAAATGTGGCATTGCCAACTGCTCAAAAACTAATAGTTGCGGCTTGCATTTTGCACAATATTTGTTTAGAAGAAGGGGAGATTGATGTTAATGCAGAATTGGAACTTCCTATAAATGCAGAGGAAAGAAACCAAGCATGTGGAGAGTCCACTGAATCGCAAGAAAGTTCATTGAACCGAAGTAAAAATTCAGCACGAGATGAAGTACTGCAACACTTCCGTATTGAAGCACGATGTTATTAAAGAAAAAATAAAGAACTGCATATATGTACATTTAAATTGCATTTTTATTTTTTTGTACATTATAATTATGTGTATTATATGAAAATATGTTTATGTATATGTACATTGTACATATGTATGTATTTTCATAAGTAATTTAAGACATGTAGGTACATACATTAAAATCAATGTACATATGTACATATGTACATAATGTAATCTATTCATTCACCGATTCTGAATGCCCAACCGTCGGCTTCGATTTATAACTTGCGTTATCCATTCCCAACGATATGACAGACCTAAGCACAGTTTCACGTGACGAGCAAGAGCAAGCTAATGCGTTGCGTGCAGCGGTCATCAACTCTATTTGGTGATCAAAAAGAACTTTTTTGTGGCGTATCTCCAACGCACAAGGCCGTCTTTACCCTTTTAGGGGCCCTGGGCACTTTTTTAAAATGGGCCCCATTTTCAAAAAGTGCCCAGTGTATGATTCTATAAAACTTATGTTGTGTAGTTAAGGTATACAGAAAAAACACATAACTTTGAATCATTATTTCATCAATCATTATAAATCATTATAAGAGCAGCATGCTTATGTTTTAACATAAACGTTAACATAAACATTAATAATGTAAAAATAAAAACAAAATAATAAATTTATCATATAAAAATTCAAAAATAAACAAAATTTAAATAACAGAAAATTTAATTTAGATATAGTTTAAGGAACGTAGTTTAAGGAACAAAATATTGATATGCCAAAAGATGGAAAGAGGAATGTTTATTGAAGGAGTCTTTTTCTTGATTTAAGATTAGCAAAATCATTGATTATATCTATAAAATCGACACCTCTGAGGATGTCGTTTTCGATTGACATCAGCGACAGACTTGTCAATCTTACTTAAGAAAATTCTAAGTGCAATTTATACACTTGTGAGTTCATCTTCAACTTTATTTGTTTTTAAGAAATTATAAAGTTCTAGAATATTACCAGTTTTTTTCATTTTCGTGTCGAATAGTTTTTTTCAATTTTCAATTCAATTCAAAATTTTATTTCATAACTTACACATTAAGATACATATCTCATTTGATATTTTCCAGTATTCTATTAAATTCAGGCATTCAGCATGTAGTTCATCTCTATTTACATCTTCAGTGTAAAATTTAGCAAAAGATTTGCAGTTTTCTTTTAAGTCTTCTGAATTCAGGTTTTTTAATCGAAAAAAAAAGTCAAAACGTTGGCCAATATTCGTATATGAACCTAGTCGCTGTTTCAAGTCAACGCTTAGATTGTCAACAATGGAAAGGAAGGTTTCAATTTCGAACCTTTCTTACCCAGTCCAAATTACTGAGGGTTCAGAGCCGTCAAAAAAGTCTGTTCTACACCTATAGTGCAGTCAATGAAGCGAAAAATAGGGCCCAACCTCCTAATTTTTTTACTGTGAATTGATTTGCATGAAATTTTGGAATTAGGCTCATCTTACCCTTAAATTCAAAAGTGATAATGATTTGCACACCGCCACCACCCTGGGGGTGGTTGCCACCCCTTCTCGGGGGTGAATTTTTTTTTGAAATAACCTCGGATATCGATAGAAGGCCTAATTTTAAGCAAAAAAACAACTATAATGTTTTTTGTTAAGTCCAATACTTTTCGAGTTATTGGCAATTGAAAATTCGCAATTTGTTCACGTTTTTCATCTATTTATTGCAAATATCTCCAAAACTATACGTTTTATCGAAAATTTTATAATGAACAAAATTGTAGCAGGTAAAACAATGAACAATTTGGTTTCTTGTAAAGTATTCTAAGAACAATATTAAGCTAGATATAAAAGATCAAAACCATTTTTTATTTTGTCTGAAATTTAATGGTTGTAGTCAATGCCATTTAGCGGCGAGCAGATGCATTTTATGCATTCTAATACAAGAAGATGTTTTCTAGTGCTTGAAATAAGCTTTAAAATGAGCACTATTAAAAGTCTTTTGCACGTAAAATAAGTGAGCTGTAGTGCAAATAAGGAGAGCATCTAATGTTTTTTTCTTTTAAATCAATGAGTTTTTGGACCATAACTCCTTCAATTTTTATGCTATCACAATTTGTAAGAAACCATTGTAAAGGTAATTAAGAGAGCTAAAACATCCTTGATTGCAATATATAGTAAACAACCTTTTGTTAAAACGGTGAAGGGTTAAAGGACTTAAGAGAGGCTGTGATTGCGCTGCCACGCGTTCTTTAAACAATCATATCTCCGTAAATTTTTGTTTGACAGAAAAAACTAAAAGACCAAATTGTTTGTCAAAAAAATACCAAAATTTTTTATTCTTACACTATTATACGTATCTGTCGTCATTTTTGAGATATTATGAAAAAAGTGGGGTTGTTAAAAATTTGAAAATTTGTTGTTTTTTTTTAATCGTGACTTTTTTGAAAAATATGTGTCCAAAAGCAGCCAAACTGATACTATCTATCAAACTCTTCATAACAAACTTAATTTTAGGCGGAATACGATAAAATTTTATTTTGGTGGAAATGGCACTTATGAAAGCCATTGATTTAAAAGAAAAAAACATTAGATGCTCCCTTCATTTGCACTACAGCTCACTTATTTTACGTGCAAAAGACTTTTAATAGTGCTCATTTTAAATCTTATTTCAAGCACTACAAAGCATCCTCTTGTATTAGAATGCATAAAATGCATCTGCTCGCCGCTAAATGGCATTGACTACAACCATTAAATTTCAGACAAAATAAAAAATGGTTTTGATCTTTTATATCTAGCTTAATATTGTTCTTAGAATACTTTATAAGAAACCAAATTGTTCATTGTTTTACCTGCTACAATTTTGTTCATTATAAAATTTTCGATAAAACGTATAGTTTTGGAGATATTTGCAATAAATAGATGAAAAACGTGAACAAATTGCGAATTTTCAATTGCCAATAACTCGAAAAGCATTGGACTTAACAAAAAACATTATAGTTGTTTTTTAGCTTAAAATTAGGCCTTCTATCGATATCCGAGGTTATTTTAAAAAAAAAAAAAAAATCACCCCCGAGAAGGGGTGGTGGCGGTGTGCAAATTATTATCACTTTTGAATTTAAGGGTAAGATGAGCCTAATTCCAAAATTTCATGCAAATCGGTTCACAGTAAAAAAAATTCGGACCTAAAATGCTTCATTGACTGCACTACTAGTCCTTTCAGAAAGGTTCTAATACTCGGAATCCGTATTAGTTTTTTTTGTCTGGATGATGAATCAAAGTTATCAAAATTGTCCCTGAACCCAATTACAAATTCATCGATTGCACTCAGCAAATCTAACATTTTTTTGCAAAGACTTAGAGCTTCCTGTCTGGCCTCTCGTGCCTGTCGTAAATCGTTAACGATAGGCATCAAAGCTTCTTCAATTTCTTGATGATCATTATATAAGGCGCTTAGTTCATCAGCTTGCGCTGACCATCTTGTTTGAGAAAGACTTTTAACAACTTTTTTTGAACCTAAATGAGCAGTCAAAACACTCCATCTTTGATATCTTAAAAAGTTTATTGCCGTTCATTCCAGAGTATATCTAATAATGAGTAGGGACACTCTCTACACAAATGCAACGCCTACATTAACAATAGACAGCAAAAAATAAAAAACCCACAGGGAGTGAAAACAGGGAAAAATTATTAATAGTAAAGGCCCCAGCCCATAGAACGCGTTGCGCGCGTGCGGCACCGCTTCCAACTGACAGCTCGATTAAATACACACGTTCTTATGAGAGGTGACCCATAAGCACCGCGAGCAACGCGCCGAACGCGCCGAGTAGCCCAACTTTCTACTTTGCCGCGGCTCTCACTCGGTGACATTTGCTGTCAAAACTAATTTGAAGTTCTCTCTTGTTGCTAGTGATGAGATAGGACAAACTGATACCTCAGAGATGTGACTCAACTGTGGTTGCTACTGCTGCTAAAATAACAGTTTAAGTAGCATTTTCAATCCGATTTTATTGTCAAACTATTTTAAATGTTGAAAATATGTTAGTTAAGCCATAACGATCAATTTTCTTTTTGAAAATAATGAAACAAAAGCATTTTAAAGTTTGACAACAGCAAAAAAAAGTATTAAAAAACGAATTTTCTGCTATATTTTACTGTAGTCACAATTCAAAAAGCTTATGCTTCATTTGTTGGAAAAAAATTAATTCTTTGAAGTCAAGTGCCAGAACAGATACAATGTTTTTTTTATATATGATATGTGAATATATGAACTCCGACATGCACTTTTAAGGCTTATAGTCTATTCCCATTGGGACAAAAACGTGGTTTTGGTAGCAACTCCCAAATACTAACAAATTTTCACATTAATTTTTCCAGAACCTCATATTTTCATTAGCGAGATGTTTTCAATTAGCTTATGATAAAACCCATAGCAAGTGAGTAACGGAATTTTTTAAGTGTTTTATGATATAAATTAATTTGTGTTTGACTCAATCTTTTCATTCTACCATAAATGAGTGTAAGAATACAATAACATTAATAAAAATGATTTCCAAAAACAAAAAGTGCAAAAATGGACAGGCGTCAAACAAAAACTGTTAGGAACGGTTCACTACTTTTCGTAAAAGAATTACGTTTTTGTCCCAGTGAGAGTAGGCTATTTAGAGATTTCCCAAATTGAATTTTTTAAGCCAGAAGCTAGTAAAGCATTCTAGTTCAAAAAAAACTTTCCAAATCTATGGTGGCGCCATTTTCATTTCCAAACTACAAACTTATATAAATTATTTATTCAAAGTAAATACACCCCCGTTTTTCCTGTGATAAATAGAGACAATAAATTACTTAAGTTGTGATTTTTTTCAATCCAGTATCGAGCAAAGTATTCCAATTAAGAAAAAAGTAGTGAAAACGCTGTTATCGCCACCTATATTCACAGCTCCACGAAAAACTTTTTCAAATCAGAAAAGGCGAATCGTAAAACCAGTGGAACGCAACCTTACAACATATTTTGGTTATTAAAGTCAAAAACTTTGCTGTTTTGTTTTTAACGTATTGTAATGAACACCCAGCATTTATACCAATTTCCTAATCGAAACGTTTAACCGAAAACACAACTGGCAACACTATAATGAAATGGTATAAAATGACAGACATTTGCTTGTAAGCCAGTGTGTGTGAGTGTAGAGATGCTTGACAGAAAATGTGGAAACCATGGAGAAGAAACTGGAACGCTCTAGATGAGTGTTGTTCTATATAAATAGGACCGCTGACGCAACGAGCCAGTCAGTTTTGATTATAGAGTGATAAAGTTAAGAGTGAAATGTTGTTAACCAGTGATAGTCCAATAGTCGAGTTGAGTTCGAATAAAGTATAGATACTGAATAAAGTGGTAGAAATAAATAAAAAGTGAAGTTTTATTTTGCGAACTAAGCGCACGTTACAGTATCATAAAAAGGTATAACCTGAAACTAATTCGAACTGAAACGGGATTCAATCCTAAGTGAAAATGAGGTATTTGAAGCATTCAAGAAAATATAATCCTTGTACCAGTGAAAACCTCACTCACCTTTAGTTATAGTGACTCATCGACTCATCCCTAGTTCGTTTGACGTTTGTGTTGCCTATTGAAAAACAATTCTAGCAAATAAACAATTGTCAGAACACCGCGCCGCGTTCATTGGGTCACCCCATCAGTTAGCGGCAAAACCCACCGCATCAGTTGCCACGCCGCTCCTACCGCACGCAACGCGTTCTATGGGCTGGGGCCTTAACCCTTTCGGACCATCGCCATCGCATCGCAAATGTCAGAAGGATATGCAAGAAGTTTTCCCATCTTCACAACACCATTTAACTTCGATCGTAAGATACATGTTTTTTCTGATTGGATTTTTAAATGTGCCCTGAAACAAACACAAGGGAGTGTATGGTTTCGTTATCCTGATCACTACTTGAGTGACCTCTTTTTATTGTTTGAATTTGAATATAATTTCGGAGGGAATGCGATTTAAAATGTTCCACAAACGTTGTTGTTAAATGTATCGAAATATATTTTTTTTCTTGAAAATAGACCAATAGAGGTTGAGTGTTGTTTCAGCAATTTGGGGGCCCCTGGTGATTGCGGGGCCCTGGGCCTGGGTCCAGTGGGCCCAGTGGTAAAGAGGGGTCTGCCAACGCATGTAGCTCCGCACGATTGGAAGCAATTTGGCGCATTTCTTCTAGCCTTTGCCTTCCGTGCCAGGCAACTCAACTTGTGACAGCGATTCGTGAGCAAGGTTCACAGATTCTGTGTTGCAAACTTCAACGCCACCATTCGAAAGATTTTCCCATTGCTCATTTAGACAATGTTCGGAAAAATTTATTACTTCTGGCGATAGATTTTCATCTGCCTCAGTCAAAGCAATTGGCAGAGTGTCTTGGGCAGCCAAGGAATTTGGGGTATCTGACCCAAAACCATTTAAGCCAGAAACGGAAACACCTAAGGCATCCGCCAGCTCTAACATAGGGCCTGTCACTTCAAACGGCATTTTATCATCCTTGACAGGACGGGGACCGCCCCCCATAGTTAATATATTATGCCGTTCCCGTGCGTTATTTTTCCGCAAATGCATCAAAATAAATTTGAAGCGTCCTTGAAGGGCGGATATGTTTCGTGGTGGATGCATCTAATATGGGACACAAAGAGATAATATTTCTGTTGGATCAGGTCAATGTGTATGCGAACTTACCGAATTGAACAATGATTGGACAGTTATCCATTGAATGTCCTTTTTTGTGGTAGTCGCTTTGTTTGTCTCCTTGGACAAAATGCCGCTTTTACCATGAAATAAACATAGCGATGCAAGGGTTTCCATTTCCGCTTGGGTCCATTTCTCACTTTTGGTTTTCTTTTCTTTATTGAAATTGCCTTCAGTCGAGATGAGCTTCTGTGGTCGACCCATATCTTCGTATCCTTATACGAAATAGAGAATTAAAAAAGATTGTGTACTGAAACTGGTATACACAATACCTACCTTTATTTTATTTTTATATACATATTTCTCGTTCAAGATGTGAATAATACTCGTGCAAACAATCAATTTGAAAATTACAGATTTTTTTTTTTAATTTTCTATTTTGCTGTCAAAATTACAGCAGCTACTTTGATAAAACTAGTTCTGTTACTCAAAACGAGAAACGATTTTCAAAACTCGTACGAGTTTTTTCTTCAAAAATGAATAATGCCAATTTTATTTTAGAACTAGTTTTGATTATTTTTTGCAAAACTTGAAACGAAACTAGTTTTACCTGAAACTAAATTCATTTCTAGTTTTATAAATTCTCAATAATATGGCTGTAACAAATTTACACTTCTTTGAGTGCTTTCGCCTAGAATTATAAGTTCTTCTTCGTCCATTGTTTTGCTTTTTGAGACCTCACTTACCTTTTAAAAAAAATAATAAATGGAAGAGATATAAATATACTATTTCTAAAGACGCTATTTGGTATGAATTCCTCATTCATTGTATAATTATATACGTTGGAAATTCACACTAAAAAGCTAAACCGTATCAAAAAAAAGCCGCAAAAAGCATTCTAACAGCACCAGAATCTATAGATGAAAAGGATAAAGAAATTAGAGAACCTTTAATGGAATTCATTTCGGAGAAATACATTTGAGCTCATCGAGCTTTATAATGACCCACATCTTTCAATTTCTCAGCTATTTGTGCAATATGGAATTGCTTCAAATGAAAGCACACATGCAATGTCTTTTAGTAGCTGTTCGATCTAAAAATTTTGATGCTGTAAATTAATTCAAGAACGAGGTTTAGAAAGTTTTGGAATCACTGATAACTAAATTTAAATAAAATAAAATTCACAAGAAAATTTAAAATGTGAAGTTAGTGTCAGTGTCAAACGTCAAACAAAATCTACTCTAGTACTTCGCCGCAGTGTGAATGGGTTCAATCCAGTACCACCCAAATCAAAATCAAAATCTGGATTTCCGTGCGGTGTGAAAAGGGTATTATTTGATTTTATTTTACATATGGCAAGCTTAACTTCTTCTAGGCATTCTTGATCATCGTCCCATTAGAATAGGGCGTTCTGCCTGACATCAGTGTTTTCATAGCCGTTAAGCAGTTTGCAGAAATGGTCTCTACTTTAATACTACTATATTTCCCCACTGGTCTTTATATACTTCAGTTCGGAGCTTACTACCCTGGCATGATCTTTCTGCCTTTCAGTAAGACTTCTGAATCTCATTCGTCATTCCTGTCATGGCACCTCTCGATTTCCTCAAACGACCGCTTCTCATGCTGACACTTTTTCTTTCTGAGTACTCAATGTTCTTCCCTTCTTTTCTTCTTGTAAGTCTCCCTATGGTAGAAAGCAGCCCTTGTTCTCTTTAGCATCAACATTTGTCGTGCTTTTTGTATAACTCCATTTGCCTGCCTGCATTTTTCATCGATCCATGAGTTTCCTTTTGGAGCCCGAGTGAAATCCAGGAACTCAGAACCTGCGTTTTTAATAACTTGTTGCCCTTGTTGGCGTTGTGCCTGCTAGTTTCTGCTAGTGGCAAAGGACATAGGAGCTTTCCTCATAGCCATAGATAAAATCATTCATACAAAGTTTGTCGGGATTTCTTCAGAGATGCATCCAAAAATCAGTTGTATTACTTTTTTATGAAATTAAAGCCATGATCCTGCTTTTCTTACAAGTTGACTTTTTTTAAATTTTGATTACAGGCTCTTGTAGAATATCCAACATAGCTTAACCCTCCTTTACAACCCGGCAAAAGTCGTGTCCACCGGACCTGGGGTCCAAATGGAGCCCACGATTTTTTCTTTGAAATTTTTTTGATTTCTGATTTATATTGTTCAGTTATAACTCTTCTGGCTATTGTATGAATTCATTCTAAATATTTTTTATAGCAGTGATATAGAAATTTAAGCAGAGATGCATTATGCAGGTATGAGGTCGTCAACAAAATTTTTCAATTTCAAAATCGATAAAAATTGCCTAATTTCGCAAATCTGAGATTCCCGCTTCTTCCTTTCGATTTGTCTGTTTACGTAACTAGTGAATGAAAAATCCATCAATATCAGTTGTTCTTTTCAGGTATGCGCATCAAAGGAAAAAAATAGTCATTATTTCAGTTTGTTCAGGTCATCAAACAACTTTATGAACTCAAAAATGATTGAATTTCGCCAATACAGGTCAAGCAAGCCTGCCAATCACGGCTTGAAGTTAATGTGGCTGAATGAAAGCTCAACGTCCTATCCACTGAAGTTTTATATCTACACTGGTAGCTCTAACCAAAATACAAGACTTGGTCGTAGATATGATGTGGTGATGTCGTTGATGCCATCATATTTCAATTCCGGACGCAACCTCACTATTGATAATTTCTTTACGTCAACGGTAAGTTCATTAAATTTTTTTCATGTTATAAAAGTAATCAATCTTCCTTTTCCTTATATTTGAAATGCACAGGACAATGACGAAAACGAATTTATAGACTGTTCACCAAGTACTTCAAAGCGTCAATAAAGATATTTAACGCCAAAGGTATGTTTTATCTCTTGTAAGAAAATCTTTTTATCCAAAGCAGTCCTTCAATATTTTATCTACATTTTAGAATTCTATGACTAGCCTTAAAAGATACATTGAGCTTGAATTTACGACTACACATGCGATTTTGCATGAGCTAAGCGACAGAATTATAGAACTGACCGCCCAAGTTAACCAGACTTCTAAAAATGCAGTTATTGACACTCGGGAAATCTCCACTGTGTTTCCTATTGCAACAGTGGAGGATTTTGAGGAGCTGGAGAGAAAAATTGAGACTGAGCCCGACAGATATGTAAGAAAACTGTAAAACCTTACACAAATTACATTTTTTTCTTTTTGCTAACAACTTTTTTCTTTTTAATAATATAGCGTTTTTGAATAATCAGTATTATAATTTTTTCTAATTTCAGGTCGAATACTTCAAAACACTGTTAAATAAACCTGGGGGTATCAGAAAAAACTTCAGGTATCTCGTTGAAGGAAAAGTTGCCATCCAATACAACTTATATGGTAAATGTGGCAAAAAGTCTTTCAAAGACCTAAAAAATTTAAACAATGCTTTGTACAGTAAGTGTCTCTATTCATATTTGCTATTAGATATGTAAATATTTTAAAAACCTTTTGCTTTTTTTACAGATGCTTTCAAAAATCTATACCCTTCTAAAAAGCATTTTGACGATGAAATGAAGCTGACATTCAGACAAACTAGAAATAATTATAACAAGACTCATCAAAAAGAAAAAGAATGAATTCTTAGTTTTAGTTTAACTATAATCGTCACTTTGTTAATTATTATTATTTATTATTATTTATTATTATACTAACTTATAACCTAACTAACTAACTAAAATATAACTAAAATATTTCACGAGTTGATGTTTTATCAACGTATCCATGACCTTGGAAAGAAGAGGCGTTAGTGCAATTGGATGGTAATTGGAAGGAGAGGAAGGAGATTCGCCCTTTTTAGGGACGGGCTGGACAAATGCAGTTTTCCATCTGCTCGGGAAGAGCCCAGAAGAAAAGGAAAGACAGAAAAGCTTACGCAGTGGTTTTGCCAGCGTAGAAGAACACATCTTCGAATAACGGCTGGGATATCATCTGGACCTTTCTCATGCAACACAGTTCTTTTAGGGACTTTATCTTGTTTGTGACATGAAGGAGGGAGGATTGAATTGGTGTTTGTTGCAAAGCGAAGCAAAGACCCAGTAGGAAATTTGCTCATCAGTGAAAAAAAGGAATGAATTCCTCGAGGAATTCATCTGGTGCTTTCATAAGGGAAAAGGTCATCAATGAATTCACTAATGAAAAGTCATGCAATTGGTAATTCAATTGGTAATTGGAATTCAGGCAGTTTATTTTGTACACTGGGATTTTAGTTTTCAGCGATGTAGTTGACGAAGATACATACTACCATTTCCTTCTTTTGCACTGCGCTTATAGAATTCTTATGTGTCCGAAGAACTGTGACTCTAATCTTCAGACAGCTGAAGATATGATTAAGTATTTTGTACAAATATTTCCAGATATTTATTTTGAAAAAAGTGTTACGTACAACGTGCATAGCTTGTTGCATATCCCTGGAGATGTCAGAACACTGGGTTTCCTTCCTGGTTTGTCGGCATATAAATTCGAAAATTTCATGCTCCCGTTAAAGAAAATGGTAAAAAAAACCAACCAAAATCTTAGAACAGATTAATAATAGATATAAAGATATAAATTTAGTAAAAAATCACCCGGCTTCTAGTTTTAAAAAAAAATAAAAAAGGTTTAATTCAAAGTTTTAAGTCTACTGATTTATACTTATCTGTGAGGGAACCAGACAACTTTTGCTGCATAAGTGACAATATTTCCATTTAAATTAATTAAAATCTCAAGCTTCTTGGAAGTGTTATAGGAAAAATAATTTTAAACGCTAGGACTTTCTTCCTTGAGCCTTTGAATTCTATGAAAGATTTAGTAGAAAAAGAAATTTCTTCTGATGATGAAAAATTTAATTTAAGTGATCTAACTTTTAAATATCTTATTTTACCAATCAATGAAAATAATCTTTTGCTCATTCCGATTCTCCATCAGTGCCTTTAATTAACCAAATTATAACAAAATCAATCAATATTATTTCAAAAAGAGAGCAATGGACGTGAACAACTTTTCACCAACGCGTCGGTGGATTTGGCATTGAGGTTGCTGGATAAGAAGATCACCATTCTTGGCACGATCCGGGAAACAAAAGAGTTGTGCCTAAACTTTTGTAGCGAAAGAGGTTCTTGATGACCAGAATGAGCCTGTAAATGTCAAAGCAGTATCGTCCAGTCCACTCATCCATCTTTGGATTTTCTGGAAAAATGGCGTTGGTGAGTTATGTTCCCAGGCCAAACAAACAAGTGGTATTGCTATCAAAACATCATAACTGCGAGAAAGCCACTTCCGGTCATCAAAGTAAACCTGCCATGATACTGGATTATAGCCGCACCAAAGGTGGTGTCGATGTATTCGACAAAATGGTCTCATACCATTCATGTACACGTCAAACAAATCGCTGGCCGATTGTTGTATTCTACAACTTACTGGACGTAGCAGCCCAAGCAACTGTCATCATTTTCCGACACTTCAATCCACCTAGAAGAAACAAAAATTTGTTCAGAAGTGATAAACTCATCGAACTAGCGGAGGAACTGGTTGAGTCAGAATTGAATAACCGTTCACAACCTGTAAAACAATCTGGCATTTGAAAATCTGAATTGGATGCTCTCTGAATCTTTGGGAGAGTTCAGGAAGTATTACCAACAGGCCCGAAAGGCTCTCTTGTAAAAGGGGCAGGTGTCACCTTTGCCCAAGAGCAGACGACAAGAAAAGCGGAACCGCTTGCGATGGATGTGGCAGATCTTGTTGCCTTTGCCATACTAGAACCTTATGAGTGAAATGTCTCCTGGAACTGCCAACAACTTCAAGTTAAATCCTTACTAAACATAAACTATGTTACTTTTATAATAAAGTATTTATTTATTAGAAAAAAAATGATTGTTCATAGAATTTCAGTAGTGGGGTCTAAATGGATCCCAGGTCGGGTGAATGGGTTATTTTCACAAAAAATCGCAGAAAAATCTGTAAGCATCTGATAATCGTTTTAACGTAAGAAATGAATCAAAAATTTAATTTTGTTCACTGAGAAGGGATGTCGAAAATATATCGATATAAAAAAATATCGATTTATTTCGTTCGATATATCGATATATATCGACGATATTTTTTTCACCTATATGCTATATATCGATATAAATATTCATGTATCGAAAAGGTATAAAAAACGATACTTTTTTCGGGTACTAGAAACTAACCTGCAAACATAACAAATTTATTGCAAAAAAAACTTTTCTATACCTTTCACTATTATCTTAGACAGGAAAATACCCATAAAATGTGTGCAACCTTTCATTGATCACTTAGCAAATCATTTTGTGAGTTTTGATAATTTCACAGTGTACAGTAATAAACCAAAATATCGAACACAAATAAAAAGGATTTGTAACCTAAGTCCTAAGTGGTCAATGAATAGGTACATGAATTTTATGGGTTTTTCCTATTAAAACAAAACTAACAGCGACAGATATAGTAAGGAATTTTTGAATTAGAGGAAATCCGTGCAAAGTGCCCCTACTCCTTACCCACTGTAAGTAGGTAGATGTAGATACATATAAACTCTGGAGTCTGGACCGCAACTGACTTGTTTATAAACCGCAATTCGCGAAGGATACTTTTATTAAATCATTTGACCTCAACGTTCGCGTTTGTATAAAGTTAATCTTAACTTGAGTAAAATAATTTTGGCATTATGTCTAGTGTTGTGTGGAATTATTTTAAAAAAGTGGACACGCAGAATGTATTGTGTAATTTGTGCGGTAAAAAATATAAAACTTGTGGCAACACAACTAATTTAGCTACCCATTTGAAAAACTAGCACCACCACGCATTTGCACAACTAAAGAATACCAACACAAGGACAAGAGCTTCAGGAAAAAAAGGAACTGAAATGAGAACCGATTCAGCAGTCGCATCGACTAGTTCTTGTAATATTATGACAGTTGATGATCCTACGACTGCTGATACAGAAACAGAAAGTGACTGCATGGAGTTGTCAGAAGTGAAACTGTTGTAAGTACTTTATTTTATTAATACTAATAACCAATATACCCCTTCTAACTTATTCAGAAGGAAACGTTAATATTTGCATGTTAATTTTCTTGCTTATTTAATTTTTTTCAGATAGAAACTGGGCATTTAAATATGATAAGGGAGGACATCTTAAAACAAGCTACTCTTAAAGACTTAATTCAACAAAGTTCAAGTTATGAAGGTATGTATAAAAATCTATGTATGTATGTATAAATGACTTATTTATTTCACACTGAATAATTTCTTTTAAAATAGCATCATATTTTTTTTAAATAGAAGGTGGACAAAAAAATAATGAAATAAGCCAAGCTCTGTTGTGCATGATATGCAAGGACAATATGCCTCTGTCTTGTGTAGAAAAAACTGCACTAAGAAAATTCCTGACTTTGACTTGTCCACGATATAAAATTCCATCTCTGACTAATTCCACCAGAAGTTTCGTACTGATGACAGCACATTTCATCAATACTATGGATGAAAGTATTCCAGAGCACGATATGGTGACATGACTGCACGCAGAATGTATCAGGTAATTATTTCAATATTATTTAAATGCATACAATTTTATGTACTTCAAGTAATTAAACTGAATATTTATACTAGTATATTTGCATTTATTTTATTTTCCATTTCCAGGGACATACATACTGCTGAATACATTAAAGAACTGTCCGCCAGTATCGTTGAAGAATTCGCAATAAGCAAGGATTGTATTTTAGCGATTACAACTGATGGTGGTGCAAACATGATAGCTGCAGTGATCAAATTTCTGGGAGATGGGAAAAGAATTCCTTGCATGGCGCATTTGCTAAATCTGATAGTGGAGGGAGCTATAAAAGAGAATTCATCTTTTCTTCAAATTGTCAATAAAATTAAGACCATTGTGACATATTTTCAGCAATCCGTGAATGCAATGGACGATCTACGCGCGGAGCAAGAGGGACCCAGGAAAGAGGGCCAGATTTTGACACTTGTGCAATCCGTTAGCACAAGATGGAATTCATGTCTGGGTATGCTGTAAAAGTTTAACTTACTATCAGCAATTGTAGCGAAGATATTGGCTACACGGCGAAATACGCCCGACATGATAACTTCAACCGAGTTGAGTGTCATAAGAGACATGATATCCCTTCTTACTCCATTCAAGGAAGCAACGGAAGATATCAGCGATGACCAATAATATGTAACTGCTAGTCTAGCAATTCCCATTGTAAATTTACTTCAAAGGGGACTTGCGCAAATGAAGCCTTGTACTGAAGTTGGAATTGCTGTTCAGGACAGTTTACGTGCCTTAATGGTTTCCAGACTAGATCCTCTCGAGAACAACATACATCTCGCTAAACAACGATATTGGACCCTCGCTTCAAACGGATCCATTTCGCCTCACAAACGGTTTCCTCAGCTATTGCAGAATTGGCAAAAGAAATTCGGTTGGAACACAGACGCAGAGGTCAACTTTCACCTGAACTTTTAGCTAACCCCACACAATCAGTATCAGAAAATATAACTTCGTCGTTGTGGTCTGCACATGAAAAAATTGCTACGTATATTGCGAGCACCAGTTCCAGTTCAGCATCAACCAGCAGCGGCATATCAAGCGAATTGAAGCAATACCTGGATCAGTCTATCATATCAAGGAAAGAAAACCCCACAAAATTCTGGTTTGACTGCCTCCATTTCACCCCAGTTCTGTCACAATCAGCATTAAAGTACTTGACACCAGCTGCGTCTTCAGTTTCATCAGAGAGGGTTGCTTCTGCAGTAAATCTCACAGTGCCCTGTAAAAACTTCGTATAGATCGGTGAAGATTTGCTCGAGTTATATCTTCGGCCAGTTCAAAAACAGTAATTTCGAGAAAAACGTGTTTAAAGTTTAAAGAACTGTAATGCAAAACCAACATTTAATACCAATTTCCTAATCGGAAACGTTCAACCGAAAACACAAGCGGCAACACTAGTGTAAGTGTAGAAATATACCAGGAGGAGAAATGTTTGACAGCAAAAATACTGGGGTGTGGAGACAATGTGGAAATTACTGGGAAGTTCTAGATGGAATGTCATTCGATATAGATAGGCCGCCGAGGCAACCAGATGTCAGTTTTGATTATAGAGTAATAATGTTAAGAGTTAATGTGATTACTGGTAGAGTTAAAATCGAATAAATCAGATACTGAATCAAAGTGGTAGAATTAAACTGAAAGGTAAAGTTTTATTTTTGCGAACTAAGCGCACGTTACAGTACTATAAAATCATATGGCATTTCTGAGATCACTGCCGCGGAATAGAAAGTTTGGGCATTTAGACATTTTTGCCGGCATCCATCCTTTGGTATGTTATTTTTAAGACCCTAAAGTACCTTTTAAGACCAAAAAATTCGGTTTCTCTAAAATTCTAGACCAGCCTCCCCCCTTAAAAAAAATTAAAAACAAAAAAGTTATGAGTGCTCAAACATGCTCTGGGGTCCAAATGAATCCCAGGTTGTAAAGGAGGGTTAAGCTGTGTGGCACGCTGTTGTGTTGTGTTGTGTGGCATCCTGTTGAAACCACTTGTCGTTGATGACTAGATCATTAAATTCAGGCGAAAAGAAATTGGTTATCATCGACAAACAGTCGATTAACAGTAATGGTCTGGCCAAATTCGTTCTTAAAGAAATATTTTGGGTTGAATTAGACGCTTTTGAATCTCATGTAGATTAATATCGCCTCAAATGGTGATTGGCAAAAACATGGGAAAAATTACATCTAATTTGACAGATGTAGCTTGAGAAAGATGGTCTTCATCAACTAACATCCCTGTTGGATGACACTTGAAACTTTGCAGTCGCCAGCGCTTAGTATCTACTCGTTGGTGAAATAATAACAAATAAATTGAGCTCAAAGAATGAAAGTCTATTTTAAATTATCGTTTCAATTATTGTTTCTAAAATCAATTTGCATCAGCAAAATCCATTACATAGCAGCTGCTTCCATAATTTTGTATCCTACCTCCCAGTTCAAATTGAACATTCCACAGACACGCAAAGTTAATTTCTCCCTCACGAATTGGATTAATAATACTTGGAGCTGAAAATAAGCAAAAGTTAGTAATTGAATATGCAAAAGAAGAAGGTCGAGGTGATCTATTCCTAGCGATTTGTTTCACAAACACAACCGAGTTGAAAAAATTATTTCCTATTCTGAGTAAAAATTTGTTGCCTTCGCTTTCGCTGTCATTAGATCTCCTCGGTTAATGAGAGCCTTAACACTTTATTCTATACTAACTCTATACTCCAGACTTTTATTTAAAACGTTTCCAGGTGCTAGTTGAATTGCCCCTAAAATTTCGCTCGACATATTGCATGATTCAATAACTTCGCCACAAACAGCAGTCAGTACCACAATGTAAACACTCGTAACAACCACCCCTGCGAAGGCGATTAGCAGTTGCAAATCGATTACGAATTTAGATCCACTTAAAAGTACAGAAAATGTAAAAAGTACGTAGATCTGAGTCGAAAAAATTGTGAACACATTCAAAAGAATTTGGAACTGAAATATATTTTTTATACCCAAGACCAGTTCCAGTAAATGAGTGTGAATTCGTCCGATGTTATCCAACTCGTTACAAAGTGTCTTCTGTCTCCCATGAGGAAATTCATGATTTTCGCATGAAATATTAATTTCATTTACAATATCCGTAAGATGACTGTTGAGTAAGTTGAAGAGGTAAGCTCCGAATATTAATCCAAAGTGAAATTGGTTCTCCACTAAAAGCACTAAATTTATTACCAATGCAATGTAGAAACACAGGAGAATGCCAGTAAACGATAAATTACTGCTTTCAAGAAAGGAACTAACAAAATGTGTCAGAACCAAAAAGATCCAGCATATCATTTTATAAACGATAATCGTTTTCGCTTTGTTGCGAATCTCGGTATGTTTTCTCACAGCGGCCAAATCTCTCAATCTTATTCGGTTAAAGGACTCAAAAATCAGTTTTGTTTTGTTCCGGTTTGTCCAATTTAAGACTCGACCGACTATTAAAATCAAAATATATAGTGCCATAGTGAAAACATTTAGTTGAGCAATAATTGGTCGTTTGATAGACAATTTCCCAATTTCCACCACACTTAAAAAATGCAATAGAAAAACAGGAAAAACTGCCGCTAGTAAGAAGTCGAAAGCTCCACAGTAGATGACCAGTGAACGAGTTGCTGCTTTTTGATATCGTAATAATAAGTTGACATGCCACAAACAATTGCATGTCGATAGAAGCGTGAAATAATCCTGTCTATTGGATCTCTGTCGGGGATGTCCATTCTTTTAATTGAATATTTTTTTCAATTTGAAAAGAAAACTGTCACGTACCACTTTTTCAATCAAACTAGATTCAAGTTTCAAGTAGAAGCACACAATTGGCTGCAAGCTAGTAGTCATTAGGAAAATTCATGAATAAATACTCATTCAGGGAATCGACAGACATCTAGGGATAATATCAAAAAAGTAATGAGATTGCTATGTCATAATATATCAGATGATGACGACGTGTAAATGATTGTATATCTTCAATAGAAAAAGTTGAGCTAAAAGTAGGTACAAGGTTTCTTGAATTTTAGCCAGAGCTTTTACTTGACAGTCCCAAAAATAAAAACAAGTACCAATATCACTCAGCATACAAAAACGCAGCTTCTGAAGAAGTTTAAATCACAACACCTATGGATGTTTTAGCAGGAATTCCCAAAGTGGTCAATATCGATCTTTTGAGGTCTACAAATGGAGGGCTGGAAATGGTGTAAAAATTGAGCCCTTTTTTATAGTTTTACAAGCTTTGCAGCGCTGTTTCAATGTGTTCGATCTGGTTGTTGCTAACATAGTGTTAAACAAATTTTCATAAAGAGTTACAAAGAGTAATTATTGTGTCCTCTGTTATCCGCATTCGAAGTGGAAGTAGAATAAGAGAAAATCCGTCTCTTGTAGGAGATTCTTAGGGGAATAAACGATCGTTAAGATAGCAGTAGCAGCTCGGTACCGTGTTGGGTATCAATGTTGCCGCAGGTCTTTTTGAAAGTGTAACAATTTTTTTCAAAAAGTGTAACAAATGGAAAGAAAATGTAACAAACTGAAAAAAAACTACAATAATAATAAGAACATGTTTTCTTAACTAAAAAAAAAAAGAAAAAAAAACTTTATTAGGAACACCTTATCACATTTCGTTTTTATATATGTACATACATACATACTAAGAAAATGTAATAAATTAATTTTTTTTCATTAGTCTTACAAGTACAAGTCGTTGATTTGCTTTGCAAATATTATTGCCTCAATTGTTTTTAAATCATATTTGTTCGCCTTATTATTTTTTATTTAATGAAGTTTCAGAAAAAACACGTTTCGCAGTAGCGGAACTGTGAAGTAAGCTTAATATTTTTTTTTGGAAAACTGTACAATATTTTCAAACAATTCTCTTTTTGTGGATTTTGTAAGGATTTAACAAGGCCCCAAATTAATTCAATGTCGTCAATATATTTTAAGTTTTGTTGTAACTGTAACTTTCTAAGCTCAGTGCATATTTTTTTCTTTTTTTTTTCGGGATCATACAAATTCGGGAAATTATTTGATAGTGGCAAGATACAATTGCTTTCAGAAACAATTTTTCCAGGATCTAGAAGGGCAATATTTTTTAATTTTTCATTAGTAAAATCGAACCTCTTTTTAATCTGACATATTTCTGTATAAAATAATTTAATTTTTGTTTTTATACATTTTTTTTTCATTAATAGAAAGACCTACTTCGCCATCTGCTGCCCGAACGGCGCGTAACTAAGTACGTTCCCTCCAAAATACTGTGTCTGCTTTTACATGGAGACCTTCTTAGCTCGACGCAATTCGAAAATGCTGTAGGGTAAAAGAGAAACATAGATTGAAAAAGATGCTTTCACTCTTTGCTCTCACGTATTTTCGAAAAGCGTCGAGCTAAGAACGTCTCAATGTAAAAGCAGTCTATAGAATTCACATACAAATGGTTCGAAAGAGAAAAGTGCAGCCAGTTAAACTTTTCAATATTTTTTAACGCAAAAAAAACAAAAAATTTTTACGGGAAAAGTGTAACGAAACGGAAAAAAAAGTAACATTGTAACAAAACTATAAAATAATTGAAAAGTGTAACACTTTTGTAACACTTGTATCATTGTGGCAACGCTGGTGGGTTGTCGTTTGAGTTCAGTTCGTTCGGGCAATTCCATATAAGCGGTCGCGGTACCGAGTTAGCTAACTAGTGTTACATTTTCAGAAGTGGGATCTAAAGCCCATTAGTAATAGTTGCGTGTTTTATTAAAACAAATTTTGTTGAACAAAAAAAAATTTACAATACCATTCTTGGTGCTATTCAGTGTTTTCTTTCACACTCCTCAGTGAGAAACATATGTGTATGCAAAGGATTGTGTGTGCGCGTCCATAGGTTGAAATGTGATGTTTTTGCGTTGTCGAGGAGAAATCGAAAAAAATATACAACCAAAATACATATATAGTCTCATCACCTCCTTCCTCCTTGTGTCTGAACGTTCTTGCACTTGTTGCTCACCAAAACTTGTGATAACGGTGGTTTAACTGAAAAAGAATTCAAAGAAAAGAAAATTGCAAATTATACACATCCATAGAGTTATCAACTCTCGCCCTTGTCTTGCCTAAAGCGGCCCATACACACCACACAAGTGTGCACACTTGTGTCGGTGTGGATAAATGTGGTACGTGTGTTTGGTGGTTTGCACACCAATTTTCGGTGTGCCACACGGTGCGAACAAAATGAAATAGTTTTCATTTTTGGTGTCAGTGTGGGTTATGGTGCTGAAGTGTGTGTCATTTGGTGTGGCGTGTGTGGCGAAATGCCACACCGATTTTTTAAACTTGTGTGGTGTGTATGGGCCGCTTAACGTAAAACTTGTTTGATCACTATTTTGAGTGATTCTCCTTTAACATCCCCTTACTTGCTTGTGTGTGTATCGGTTATTGTGCTCTCGTCTGTCTATCTATTACAAAAAACAACACCACTCTTTTTTTTAAGTAAACATCTTTTTTTTCCCCTGCTTTTGGGAGTGGATCGTGTTTCGAGATATACATATTTGAGACAAAATAAGTGCAACATGTCGAAAAGGAAGAGAAATGCCAATGGTTCTGAGTGCCATACAAATGGAATAGAGACTGGAAGTATAGCTGTGGAATCTTCAGCATCATTAGCCGTGTTTTATTATCACAATGATCCAATCCGGATCGGATCTTGATAATAATACAGCTTTAGATCATCATATTTTTTATTATTTCCAGTTGGAAGCTGTGAGAAACTCGCTCTTTCAACTGACATTTCAAAAGAGTTGCAGAGTTGACCAGCGAGCGTTTTTTTCAATGGTTAATTTTTTTGTTCTTTTTTTTAGGGAAAAATGATACTCATGCATTTTGTCAAATATACATTTTTTTGCACTAATTCTTATTAATTTCACGAATACATATATGTTTTGTTTTGTAAAACTTTTTCATTATGTCATGTATTATACAAAAATGCATAAATGTGAAGTTTCTCGCTATCTATCTAAAATATATTTCATTTCACACAGATAAAAATGTTCATGTGGCAATACTGTTGTTATTGGAAATATTGGAAATGATACCAACGTTTTCAATGGAAAGTCTCCTCTTGTGTGAAATAGAAGAACTAATTTTTAGATCACAAAAATAGATCCAACTAAAAAGCAGGGGCCGAATTACAGCTCACGATATCGAGTGAGTGAGTGGCATTAGAGATCGAGTGAGTGAGTAACCATTTTGGAATTACAGCATACGTGACCTCTCGTATCGTATTGCTCTTTAAAATTGTACTAGTATCATCGAATATTCACTAATAAATTTCGAGTTTCTATTAATTCATAGATGTCGCTGGTGTCTCTTTATACTTATTTCATTATTTTTTGGTAGGTAAAATTCATGCCTTTTAAAAAAAAAGACAATATTTAGTAAGAATTTCGGAAAATTTAAACATAAAATACACTCGGATGGTGTTATTAAATGAAATATTGATAATAGATGGTTTCGATAGTCTTTCATGTATGAATTAGAGAGCACTTTATGCATCGAATGAAATTCCGATCGATTACTGATGAGAGAATGTCGAATTGTGGTACTAGATGACTCGATATCGTGAGCGGTAATACCATTGTATATGGAATTTATAGTACTATCGAAAACAAAAACTACCGCTCAAAGCCATCTATTGATCCGCCGGCGTACTAGATAGATTATTTTATTCAATATTTCAATAAATTGTGATATACATTTTCATTTAAAAGAATAAGATTTAAGGCATGACACAAATGTCGTCTGCCCTAGTGACAATGTTATTAAGTTTTGCATTTCTTACTTAACATACTATTTTAATTTTATAAAAACATTTTGAAACTTTAATACAGCTTTGATTAATATTCCAAAGAAAAAAAAAAAATTTATCAGAATTTGACTAAGTATATTCCAAATTTTATCTACTTTGCAAAAAAAAAAGAAGAACAAGAGAAATTTAGATATGAACTTTAAGTTCAAGCAAAGGAAAAGTATGGTTTTCAGTTTGAAAAAGAAAGAAAAAAAGACAAATGATATTATGACTCAGAAGCTTTCATCGATGATTTTTCGTCTATAGGACATTGCCTCGGCTGTATAGTTTTGTAGCTGCAACCAGTCTTCTCCATTTAAGTAACTTATTATTTCGTTTTCGTTAAGACAATTTTTTCCAAAGAAGATTCTCCTTAGCTCCTTTAACATGGGACACACTCCGATGAAGTGGATAATGTTTTCGTCCACCCCCATATTGCACAAAGAACAAATGGATACCAAATCGTTTCTGTGCGGCAAACAATTCAAGCTTAGCAGTTCACCTCTAACTTTAAAAATAGTTGCAATGGTTTTTCTTGAAAAATCGTGTTTAAAATAATTATTTTCATTTAAGTTATAATTAAGTTTGGGATAGATAGTCCTTTCTGTAGATGACCTCGCCTTTTCTATGAATAAGTATCTTTCATTTTCATCGATACATTGTATGACTTCATACAGTGCTTTTCTCGCCTGGATTAAATTAGAGCCATCCAAATCAAGAATAATACCACAATTCGACGCAAGGTCTATCCAATCCTTGTAAAATCCAGTTTTTCGACGTATGACACTTCTCATCATTAAATTTGGCAAACGATTTTCACTCATGCTTAACACATGTACCATATAGTCTGCACTCAGCTTTAAAGTTGATACGAAGAGTGTTGGCAGCCCTGTTTCCAAGTGATACTTGTACTTGGGTGTACTAATTGGTAGAAGGAATATTTTTCTTAAAAAGAATCGAAGTAAATTTTCCACTGTTTCATATTTTTGAACACCCCATTTCTGTGCTCCATAAAATAGAACTGCTTTTGCTGTTGCATTGAATACCTCAAACTTAGCATTTATTGAAATGTATTTGCTGCTAAAAATTTTGTTCCAGTTACAGCAAATAGCGGTTCTAGCAACATCAGCCTTAGCTTTGAGGTGTTTATCCATGTTTAGGTTGAATGTTAACGTCATTCCAAGGTAAACGTATTCCTTGACTACTTCTAACTCCTCTCCTTCAAATTTCCAGCTTTCTCCTCTTGAGATCCGCCCTGCGCCATTTTGGAAAACCATTATTTTTGACTTCACTGCATTTACTTCCAATCCCCATCTTTTACAATAATCAGACAGTCTGTTTATCATTAGTTGAAGTGAAGCCGGAGACTCCGCCAAAATGACTATGTCATCAGCATACATGATTACTTTTATTTTTCGATTTTCAAACTGTACTCCACATGGAAGCCACTCAACAATATCATCAAGAAAAAGCGCAAATAATAATGGACTCAAATTACAGCCTTGGCGTAGTCCTCGATTTATTCGTATCTCTTTCGATTTATCACAACCGTTTTGAACGCTAGCCGTTGTTTGATTGTACAATTTTATGAGGGCTTTTATGAACTTTGAAGATACACCAAGGTTGTAAAGCTTGTAGAACAAGGTTTTTCCATCAACCGTATCAAATGCAGCTTTGAAGTCTACGAAGAAAGTATAAAGTTTTGTGTTACGGCTAAGTTTGCTTCGAATTAGTGAGCCAAGAACAAAAATGTTATCAGTTGTAGAATAACCTTTCCGAAATCCTGCCTGATATTCACTTAACTTTTCGTTTACATTTACCCAACTTGTGAGTCTTCTGTTGAGAATTGAGGTGTAGATTTTCAAACTGGCATTAAGAAATGATATTCCCCTGTAGTTCTTTGGATCATTTGGATCACCTTTTTTAAATATTGGCCATATAATAGCCTCATCAAAACAGTCGGGATGTACAGCGAAGTTGAAGATGATATTGAGAGCTTGGGATAGTGTTTGCTTAAACTCAAACGTTGTATATTTGAAGAACTCAGAAGGAATCCCATCAGTTCCAGCTGCTTTGCCATCTTTAAGTGAATCTAATATTGATTCCACTTCTTGCGTTGTTATTTGCCCGTCAAGGATATCATCTTCAGCATGTGGCGACGCATAACTCCAAAGTAAATGTTCTGAAGAGGTAATCAACAGTGTTACGGTATATTTTCCCGCAACAAAAACCATTCTTACATTTAGTTATTTTGATTTCGATATCCCTCTCTTTTCCTCAAACCCTTCCCTATCATTTCTTCGTCCCATCATTTCTCCGTTGTTTGCTCTTAGCAATGTGATCGAAACATAGCTTTGAGCAAATGACAAAATAGGTGCATGTCGTAATCAGCGGATGAGCTGAACTGATGTCGGCGTTTGGTGTGTCGAGCCAGAAGCCTCTGGAGACTCGCACACCATTTACTTAATAGAATGTCATACTTCGTCACTCACAAACATCATCATACTCATTTATCGACATTCACATCATTATCATCAGTTACACATGCTTACATTCATTCACTTATACCATCATTCTTTATCATCACCACAACTATCATCTTTACACTAATCATCATGCACACATCTCATTACACACACTACACAAGCAGGATATCACACACACAACACTATACACATACATACACATATCGCAGAGGAGAACAATAGAAATGGCACGTGTGAACGCCATACTTCGTTATGAGACACACTGTGCAGCGTAGTGCTGCAAGTGTAAACACCCTAAATTTAACTTTTAGTATTGTAAAACCGAATCATAAGAATGAAACGTTAATAGTTTTCCCTTTTCCCCAAATCTGCGCAAAGATCCACCGAATAGGGTAAAGTAGTTCATTTTGGTTTTGGTAGCTTTTCCTTCCTTCTTCAATTTTCGAAAAGTTGTAACACAGAGAATTTTATCCTTCCCCTGACTCAGTAGATTATATAGTAGAGTAACTGGGAAAATGCCCAGAAGTATTATTTTCAACTTTCAGGAACTTTCATTTTTCTCGACATGTTTTATGGGAGGGGTCTGATCTCGACTAATGAGCTGGATAAGTTTTGGGAACAAACACCCAACAACTTTTTCAGTTCAATGTGACTGGAAAATTGTGCGAGTGAAAGGTCTCGCTGGAATTCGACAACGGAGGTGCTTGTCAGCCATAAGGCTACATGTGCTAGAGAACCGTGACCGAAAACCTCGAGACACGATTGGCCGATTGTATGAATGTGTGTGTGAACTTGAGGGTCGAGAAAGGACAAGTTGACAAGATCAACCACTTCTTGGTTGACCTAGTGAATGTCAAGTGGTTTTGATTACGATCTTGTGATTTTTGAGAAAAAGGAAAGTTTATTGAAAGTTGAAAATAGTTTTGGAAGATTAGTTTTTTTTAAATTGTTAGAAAAGTTTTGGAAATTGTGTAGAGTCAGTGGGAGGCGAGAATTGAGAATTTGGAAATCGTCAGACGGACGAAACATAGTAAACTTGAAGGAGGAAGGAATAGCTGGAGATAGAAAAAAGATAAGTAGAGCGTTATAGTTTTGCAAGTGTTGTCAAATATAGTTTCGGTTGTTCTTTGCCCACGAAAACTCTCAAAATTGTGAGACACGCGACCCTTTTTAATTTTTATTAATTGTTCTTTTCGGGAAAGAACAATTAACGTTTCAATCTTCCGGTTATTTCATTTGTTTACATTTTTAAACGGTTCACCTAACCGTCCACCATTGTAATTTCATAGTTGAAAAGATTTGGGTTTTTAATCCCACTTCTTGTAAGGTTTTCCCAACATAAAAGCAAAATAAATAGCCTTAAATCCCTTTGGGAATTTAAACATCGTATTTCAATTCGGTTCTTAACATTTCAGCCTTTATTATTGGTTTGGAAATTTCACCTAAAAATTTCCTGGCGCCCATCTTTTTCCAGTAAAAAATATATACGTACATTCAGTGTAATTGTACATACATTTGTACATCGTGTATATTCTGTCATCTGTTGGTACTTGGTACCTGTAATTTGTTAACAAATTAACAAATAAAATTCTTAGGGAAGTGATTAATTTTGGTGTTGTTTTGTTTTCCCTGTGAGTGAACTTTTTACTTTTGGTTTTTTCTTATCCCCTAGGTGAGGTGAACATTTTTTTTTGGATAAGTGCGAGTGTGTTTTGCTGCAGAATCCCATTATTAATTGCTTGGGCAACAACGGTGTGAAATATTGAAGGAACAAGTCGTTGTTGTTTTTATTGGTCTGTATACCACAGAACCAGACAAGTAAGTTTTTTTTTAATTTCTATTCTTGCATTAGGATATTGTATTTTGTATGCTGTGTCTGGGTGACACTTGAGAGTTTTTTTTTTTGTTTTGGTGTGATATTTGTTGCACACGGAAGTGCACATTAAATTTTATACAGCAGTTGGTAGTTGTTATTGTTTTGTGTGGTTTACTCGGCCACTGATTAAATAAAAATAAATACGTTCATAGCTCGCACGGTTGGCGAGAAGAAAATTTTGCAGGGTGTTTTAGCTGTGGGGCACAACCACACGCATTATAATTTATTTTTTTTGCTTGTGTTTATTAATATATTTTTGAGAATTTTATCATCAATACATTGTTTTGATTTCCAATTTTTTTTTATATACATACATACGCAATATATATACTTTTTGTGTGATTTTTTTGTTTTGGTGTCAACAGACGTTGATTTTATTTGTGTTTTAAATTCTGTTTCAAGCATCCAGTTGGAGCTTGATAGCTTTTATTTTGAGTTTTCAGAAACTGAGTTTTATTTTGCTAGGAGTTTTTTTTTGTTAAGACTTGTCTTTTTACCATCTTTGTTGGCATTTTTTTTTATTAGTTTTTGTGAGGATACTTTTTAGTTTTTTGGAAATGGACATATATAGATTAGCGCAAGATGAGCTTGCATATGAAATGGAAAGTAGGGGGTTAGAGGTAGGCACCGTAGACGAAATGCGGCGATCGCTTCGTGGTGCAAGGCTATTAGAGCGTAGGGGCTCATTAGGTACTCCCGCACAGTATCCGTTCAGTTTTGAACAGGATTACGAAGCGGTTGAGAATAAGTTAGGAGAGATAGGGAAAATTTTAGAAGGAAAGCCAAAGTCTAGAAAGAGTAAGGAATATTTGAAGGTTTTAGCTAAGGTAGAGTGGGGAATAGGTAGGCTAGATAGGTCGCAGCCAGAAGATGGCGAGCAGGAAAAATTGAGATTAGGTTTGAAAAACAAATTGATTATGGCATTAGCGGACTTAGAGGAAGTCCTAGATTCTGAAGAAGTAGGAAGCGTGATTGATAATGGCAGTCAGCTATCAACCGATAGTCTGAGAGCTTCAGCGGCAGGACCGGCGCCATTGCAATCAACATCAGCAGCATCAACATCAACAGCAGCAGCAGCATCAACATTAATAGCAACATCAACATCATCATCAGCAACAGCATCAACATTAACAGCAACAACACCTGTAGCAGAAACTGTTTTAGTTGGGGTAGATTGGAGGGATATTAATGTCAATAGGGTAGAGGAGAATAGGCAATTTAGTAGAGAAAGGGTTTATGTTAGCGAGAGGTTTGAGAACCTAGCAAAGTGGGATGTTAAGTTCACCGGAGAGCGTTGTGGAGCTTCCGTGAACGCATTCCTGGAAAGGGTTGAGGAAATCCGTCAGGCTCGGGGAGTGACGGAAGCAAAGCTGTTGCGGTCGGCAGCAGATTTGTTTGTAGGTAGGGCATTAATATGGTTTAGGGCAGTTAGGGTTTCGATAGGTTCGTGGCAAGAGCTAGTCAGCGAGTTGAAGCTGGAGTTCTTGCCACCAAATTATGATGATTTATTGATAGATGAGATTAGGCGTCGTACACAGGGACGGGACGAATCCATAGGGGTATATGTGGCGACGATGCAGAATTTGTTTGGAAGGCTTTCCGAGCCCATTTTGGAGGGTAGAAAGTTAGGAATGATTCGAAAGAATCTCACACCGTTTTACCAGACTCAGCTTGGATTGGCGAATCCGACTAGCGTTTCTGAGTTGGTCAGATTAGGGCGTAGCTTAGAGTCGGTCAGGGCTAACGTGGAATCATACGTTCCACCGCCAAACAGTAGGAGTAGGAACCTACTTGAGCCGGATCTGGCTTATGTAGGAGTTGAACCCCCAAGAGTTTCGGTTGTGGAAGGAAACAACCAAACAGGACAGGTCGTGCAGGAGTCGAGTCCCAACTCGAATGTCGTTTCGGCGAGGCCGGCTGTAAGGAGAGTTGCGGTTGTTGAGGACAACACCCAATCTCGTCCGCCCGTCAACTCATCAAGGACGTATAGGTGTTTTATTTGCAATGGAGAAGGCCATCTTGCAAATAGGTGTTCTGCTCCTAGGAGTTGTTTTGGGTGTGGGAAGCAGGGAGTTACGAAGAGTAACTGCCCTCAGTGTTCGGGAAACGGCAGACGCACTCTCGGGTCAGTAGGACGAGAGCGCCGTTAAATGCGTCGGGGTTGCCTACTGGTAACCAGTCGGCGGAAGTTAATTTGAGTTTCGCGCTTGAGCATGTAGGTAGGGACAAGAGACCATATATAGGTGTTAGTATTTATGGGATTAGGTTAGTAGGGCTTTTAGATTCGGGTGCTTCTTGCACAATCATATGTAGGGATGGATGGGAAATTTTACAGGGCTTAGGTATAAAGTCAGGCACTAGCAAAGTAGGTAGTGTTAGATTAGCTGATGGTGTAGAAGTACAGGTGGAAGGTGAAGTTTCACTTCCAATTACAATTAAAGGCAAGGTAGTTTTAGTAGGGTGTTTAGTTATGCCTCATCTTCCTCATAGTCTGATTTTAGGAGCCGATTTTTGGGCTTTAGCGGGAATAGTCCCGGATTTACAATCAGGGGAATGGGAATTTTCGAATCAGAATTCGTTGAATTCGATTTCCCATTCTGAGCATTTGACTGAGGTAGGAGAGGTAGAAAAACAACAGTTAGAAAGATTTTTAGACAGGACATTTAAAGAAATGCCTGAAGGATTAGGGTGCACACAGATGGTGGAGCACAAGATTAGGACGGAAGCTGAACCCATTAAGCAGAGATATTATCCGGTATCTCCTGCCATTCAGTCTTTCATAGATAAGGAATTAGAAGAAATGTTAGCAGAGGGGGTTATAGAAAAATCTGACAGTCCATGGGCTTCACCCATTGTCATGATTAAGAAGAAGGATGGTACGTATAGGTTTTGTGTAGATTTCAGGAAGTTGAATGCGGCTACAGACAGGGACGCGTACCCCCTTCCATACATAACAGCTATCCTGGATAAGCTGAATAACGCGAAATTCTTGTCTTCTTTGGACATCAAGTCGGCCTATTGGCAGATTCCGATGGAAAAAGAGTCAAGAAAATATACTGCCTTTACGGTACCTGGCCGCGGTCTGTTTCAGTTCTTAAGAATGCCGTTCGGGTTGCACAATGCTCCCGCAACTTGGCAAAGGTTTATTGATAACGTTTTAGGACCCGAGTTAGAACCATATGTCTTCGTGTATCTGGATGATATCATTATCGTCACAGATACATTTGAGAAGCATATGGAGATTTTAGAAGAAGTCTTCAGAAGACTTATTAAGGCAGGTTTAAAAGTTGGTAGGGACAAATGTCATTTTTGTAGGCCATCTCTGAAGTTCTTAGGCTATGTTGTAGACCGCAATGGTTTACACATGGATCCAGAGAAAATAGAAAGCATGTTAGGGATTCCATCGCCAAAGAATATAAAAGAGGTTAGGAGTTTTATCGGCACGGTGTCCTGGTATAGGCGATTTATACCAAACTTTGAGAGTTTGGTGAAGCCGTTGTCCGATTTACTTAGGAAAAACAAGAAGTTTGAGTGGAATAGTGTTTGTGAGGAGAGCTTTAGGAAAGCTAAAGAGTGTTTAGTAGCAGCGCCCATTTTGACGTGTCCTGATTTTTCGAAGCCGTTTGTCGTTCAAACGGATGCTTCTGATTTTGGGATCGGGGCTGTTTTGAGTCAGACCTTCGAGGAAGGTGAGAAGGTGATTTGCTATTTGAGCAGATCACTTAATAGGTGTGAGCGGAATTATTCCACCACAGAGAAAGAGTGCCTGGCAGTTTTGTGGGCGATAGAAAAGTTGCGGCCTTATCTGGAGGGAGTTAGGTTTTCGGTAATTACCGATCACTACTCCTTGATTTGGCTTAGCAAGTTGAAGGATCCAGCGGGAAGGCTGGCGAGGTGGGCTGTACGTATGCAGCAGTTTGACTTCGATATCATCCATCGTAAAGGGAAGGACCATGTAGTGCCGGACATGCTCTCGAGGAGTGTGCCAGTTGTTTCTGGGATTTCCGAGCCAACAACCGACCCTTGGATTGGAAAAATGATATCGGAGGTGGAAAAGAAACCATTGTCTTTTCCAGCGTGGAGAGTAGAAGACGGGAGATTATATAAGTTTGTTAGGTCAAGTCATGTGTTAGTCCATGACAGTAGTAGCGAGTGGAAACTAGTAGTAGGTAGGGAAGATAGGAAAAAGATTTTAGTTGAGAATCATGACCATCCATTAGCAGGGCATATGGGGGTAAAGAAAACATTTGCTAGGATAGGCGAAAAGTATTACTGGCCTAAGATGAGGTCAGATATTACTAAATATGTTAGGTTTTGTAAAGTGTGCCAAAGCGTGAAGCCGATTAATGAGAAACCGGCTGGGTTGATGACGGAGAGGAAAGGGGTTACCGACCCATGGGAGATGGTATGTGTGGACTTAGTTGGTCCATTACCGAAGTCTAGTAGGGGTTTTATTTATATTTTAACCGTTGTTGATTATTTTACAAAGTTCCCACTTTTGTTTCCCTTGAGATCTGCTACAGCCAAATCGGTCTGTAAAGAGTTGGAAGACAACGTTTTCCTTCTGTTCGGCGTACCCAAATTTGTTGTCTGCGACAACGGTCCCCAGTTCAAGAGTAAGGAACTGAAAGCGTTGTGTGATGCCTACGGTTCGTCGATTCGGTTTACCGCGCATTATCACCCGCAAGCGAATCCCGCGGAACGTATTAATCAAATTTTAAAGACTACACTTAGGGCTTATGTGTCAGATAATCATAGGGTCTGGGACTCGCAGCTTGCGAAAGTAGCGTGCAGTATTCGCACGGCCCAGCATGAAGTTTTAGGAGTTTCACCGTATTACGCGAATTTCGGTAGGGGAATGGTGACGTTTGCTGGTTCCTCCACCGCAACGCCCATTCAAAATAGTAGGGATAGTGATAGGGACCAGAGTAGGAATAGCGATAGGGACTTCAGTAGGGAACAGTTTAGGAAGCTTAGGGAGCAAATAGCGATGAGGTTAGAGTCGGCGTCTAAGAAGGCGGCGAAAACATATAACCTTAGACGCAGGGACGTTCAGTTCCTTCCAAACGAGTTGGTTTGGCGACGGAACTTCGCGCTTTCTGATGCAGCGAATTATTACGCTGCAAAGTTAGCTCCGAAGTTTGTGGGCCCGTTTCGGGTGAAGAATAGAGTGTCGGCTTGGACATACGTTCTCGAAGATGCCAATGGTGTCGCTCGAGGAACGTGGAATGTCAAGGACCTCAAACCGTATTCCGACGACCCTGAAGAGAGGGCGTAAGGTAGTCGCGTAGCAAGGATGTGCTCGCAAAGAGATACTGAGAGCAGTAAAAGCTCTGTGATGTGCTCATACTCTTGCCAGGAGCGATTGAGTTCTGGTTGTGTTGTCTGCTAGTGTGTGTTCCATTTGGTTGTGTTGTCTTACCTTTTCTTTTCCTGTTACTTCGGCTTTTCTTTCGAAAAGCCCAGTTTCTCTCTTTGGTAGGTAAGGGTGGAATTTGTTACGGTATATTTTCCCGCAACAAAAACCATTCTTACATTTAGTTATTTTGATTTCGATATCCCTCTCTTTTCCTCAAACCCTTCCCTATCATTTCTTCGTCCCATCATTTCTCCGTTGTTTGCTCTTAGCAATGTGATCGAAACATAGCTTTGAGCAAATGACAAAATAGGTGCATGTCGTAATCAGCGGATGAGCTGAACTGATGTCGGCGTTTGGTGTGTCGAGCCAGAAGCCTCTGGAGACTCGCACACCATTTACTTAATAGAATGTCATACTTCGTCACTCACAAACATCATCATACTCATTTATCGACATTCACATCATTATCATCAGTTACACATGCTTACATTCATTCACTTATACCATCATTCTTTATCATCACCACAACTATCATCTTTACACTAATCATCATGCACACATCTCATTACACACACTACACAAGCAGGATATCACACACACAACACTATACACATACATACACATATCGCAGAGGAGAACAATAGAAATGGCACGTGTGAACGCCATACTTCGTTATGAGACACACTGTGCAGCGTAGTGCTGCAAGTGTAAACACCCTAAATTTAACTTTTAGTATTGTAAAACCGAATCATAAGAATGAAACGTTAATAGTTTTCCCTTTTCCCCAAATCTGCGCAAAGATCCACCGAATAGGGTAAAGTAGTTCATTTTGGTTTTGGTAGCTTTTCCTTCCTTCTTCAATTTTCGAAAAGTTGTAACACAGAGAATTTTATCCTTCCCCTGACTCAGTAGATTATATAGTAGAGTAACTGGGAAAATGCCCAGAAGTATTATTTTCAACTTTCAGGAACGTTCATTTTTCTCGACATGTTTTATGGGAGGGGTCTGATCTCGACTAATGAGCTGGATAAGTTTTGGGAACAAACACCCAACAACTTTTTCAGTTCAATGTGACTGGAAAATTGTGCGAGTGAAAGGTCTCGCTGGAATTCGACAACGGAGGTGCTTGTCAGCCATAAGGCTACATGTGCTAGAGAACCGTGACCGAAAACCTCGAGACACGATTGGCCGATTGTATGAATGTGTGTGTGAACTTGAGGGTCGAGAAAGGACAAGTTGACAAGATCAACCACTTCTTGGTTGACCTAGTGAATGTCAAGTGGTTTTGATTACGATCTTGTGATTTTTGAGAAAAAGGAAAGTTTATTGAAAGTTGAAAATAGTTTTGGAAGATTAGTTTTTTTTAAATTGTTAGAAAAGTTTTGGAAATTGTGTAGAGTCAGTGGGAGGCGAGAATTGAGAATTTGGAAATCGTCAGACGGACGAAACATAGTAAACTTGAAGGAGGAAGGAATAGCTGGAGATAGAAAAAAGATAAGTAGAGCGTTATAGTTTTGCAAGTGTTGTCAAATATAGTTTCGGTTGTTCTTTGCCCACGAAAACTCTCAAAATTGTGAGACACGCGACCCTTTTTAATTTTTATTAATTGTTCTTTTCGGGAAAGAACAATTAACGTTTCAATCTTCCGGTTATTTCATTTGTTTACATTTTTAAACGGTTCACCTAACCGTCCACCATTGTAATTTCATAGTTGAAAAGATTTGGGTTTTTAATCCCACTTCTTGTAAGGTTTTCCCAACATAAAAGCAAAATAAATAGCCTTAAATCCCTTTAAAAATTTCCTGGCGCCCATCTTTTTCCAGTACACCCGGTACTTGGAAAATACTTTTACAATTCTTTTTATTAATAAATTAATCGGTTCTTTAATTCGCGATCGATCTTGTTATCGCGCTACGCTTACTTTTTTTTGTTTACGAACCCAGCCCAGCTGAGCTTAGTCGTGGTGTCAGCAGCCTACCTGCTGAGTGTTACACTTTTTTTTTTATCAGCGCGTTTGACAGTTTAATTGTTTACCTCGCGGCACACCGGTTGTGCATATTTCTTTTTAATCGTTCTAACTTTCGTTTATTTTATTAATTGTTTACTTTGTAGTTGGATTCGGATAATCCAAACGCGTTAATAGTTCCGATTCATCGTAAAGTTTAGTTTTCGCGTAATAAAAAGTGTAACAAATTGTTATGAAATGAAATATTGATAATAGATGGTTTCGATAGTCTTTCATGTATGAATTAGAGAGCACTTTATGCATCGAATGAAATTCCGATCGATTACTGATGAGAGAATGTCGAATTGTGGTACTAGATGACTCGATATCGTGAGCGGTAATACCATTGTATATGGAATTTATAGTACTATCGAAAACAAAAACTACCGCTCAAAGCCATCTATTGATCCGCCGGCGTACTAGATAGATAGATAGATAGATTATTTTATTCAATATTTCAATAAATTGTGATATACATTTTCATTTAAAAGAATAAGATTTAAGGCATGACACAAATGTCGTCTGCCCTAGTGACAATGTTATTAAGTTTTGCATTTCTTACTTAACATACTATTTTAATTTTATAAAAACATTTTGAAACTTTAATACAGCTTTGATTAATATTCCAAAGAAAAAAAAAAATTTATCAGAATTTGACTAAGTATATTCCAAATTTTATCTACTTTGCAAAAAAAAAAGAAGAACAAGAGAAATTTAGATATGAACTTTAAGTTCAAGCAAAGGAAAAGTATGGTTTTCAGTTTGAAAAAGAAAGAAAAAAAGACAAATGATATTATGACTCAGAAGCTTTCATCGATGATTTTTCGTCTATAGGACATTGCCTCGGCTGTATAGTTTTGTAGCTGCAACCAGTCTTCTCCATTTAAGTAACTTATTATTTCGTTTTCGTTAAGACAATTTTTTCCAAAGAAGATTCTCCTTAGCTCCTTTAACATGGGACACACTCCGATGAAGTGGATAATGTTTTCGTCCACCCCCATATTGCACAAAGAACAAATGGATACCAAATCGTTTCTGTGCGGCAAACAATTCAAGCTTAGCAGTTCACCTCTAACTTTAAAAATAGTTGCAATGGTTTTTCTTGAAAAATCGTGTTTAAAATAATTATTTTCATTTAAGTTATAATTAAGTTTGGGATAGATAGTCCTTTCTGTAGATGACCTCGCCTTTTCTATGAATAAGTATCTTTCATTTTCATCGATACATTGTATGACTTCATACAGTGCTTTTCTCGCCTGGATTAAATTAGAGCCATCCAAATCAAGAATAATACCACAATTCGACGCAAGGTCTATCCAATCCTTGTAAAATCCAGTTTTTCGACGTATGACACTTCTCATCATTAAATTTGGCAAACGATTTTCACACATGCTTAACACATGTACCATATAGTCTGCACTCAGCTTTAAAGTTGATACGAAGAGTGTTGGCAGCCCTGTTTCCAAGTGATACATGTACTTGGGTGTACTAATTGGTAGAAGGAATATTTTTCTTAAAAAGAATCGAAGTAAATTTTCCACTGTTTCATATTTTTGAACACCCCATTTCTGTGCTCCATAAAATAGAACTGCTTTTGCTGTTGCATTGAATACCTCAAACTTAGCATTTATTGAAATGTATTTGCTGCTAAAAATTTTGTTCCAGTTACAGCAAATAGCGGTTCTAGCAACATCAGCCTTAGCTTTGAGGTGTTTATCCATGTTTAGGTTGAATGTTAACGTCATTCCAAGGTAAACGTATTCCTTGACTACTTCTAACTCCTCTCCTTCAAATTTCCAGCTTTCTCCTCTTGAGATCCGCCCTGCGCCATTTTGGAAAACCATTATTTTTGACTTCACTGCATTTACTTCCAATCCCCATCTTTTACAATAATCAGACAGTCTGTTTATCATTAGTTGAAGTGAAGCCGGAGACTCCGCCAAAATGACTATGTCATCAGCATACATGATTACTTTTATTTTTCGATTTTCAAACTGTACTCCACATGGAAGCCACTCAACAATATCATCAAGAAAAAGCGCAAATAATAATGGACTCAAATTACAGCCTTGGCGTAGTCCTCGATTTATTCGTATCTCTTTCGATTTATCACAACCGTTTTGAACGCTAGCCGTTGTTTGATTGTACAATTTTATGAGGGCTTTTATGAACTTTGAAGATACACCAAGGTTGTAAAGCTTGTAGAACAAGGTTTTTCCATCAACCGTATCAAATGCAGCTTTGAAGTCTACGAAGAAAGTATAAAGTTTTGTGTTACGGCTAAGTTTGCTTCGAAATAGTGACCCAAGAACAAAAATGTTATCAGTTGTAGAATAACCTTTCCGAAATCCTGCCTGATATTCACTTAACTTTTCGTTTACATTTACCCAACTTGTGAGTCTTCTGTTGAGAATTGAGGTGTAGATTTTCAAACTGGCATTAAGAAATGATATTCCCCTGTAGTTCTTTGGATCATTTGGATCACCTTTTTTAAATATTGGCCATATAATAGCCTCATCAAAACAGTCGGGATGTACAGCGAAGTTGAAGATGATATTGAGAGCTTGGGATAGTGTTTGCTTAAACTCAAACGTTGTATATTTGAAGAACTCAGAAGGAATCCCATCAGTTCCAGCTGCTTTGCCATCTTTAAGTGAATCTAATATTGATTCCACTTCTTGCGTTGTTATTTGCCCGTCAAGGATATCATCTTCAGCATGTGGCGACGCATAACTCCAAAGTAAATGTTCTGAAGAGGTAATCAACAGTTCCTCAAAGTGAGCTCTCAAATCCTCCAGCGAAACTCCAATAGTTTTCTTTCCACCCTCATTTTCGTTTATTTTTTTCGTTATTTTCCAAAATTCAGCTGTGTCTTTAATATTGCTTAACTTTCTTGCCAAGTTTTCATCGTACTTTTGCTTTTTTTCCTTGCATAACTTCTTAAACTGTTTTTTGACATCAATGTACTCTATTCGAATTGACTCGATATTAAATTTTCTTAAAAAGTTAAGCAAAGCGAATGACTTTTTTCTTAGCTTTTCACACGATTGGTCATACCAATCAGCCTTTTTTTTTAGCGTACATGACGGTTTCATAACACTTGCTGCATCTGTACTAATATTTTGAAGTTCCAGCAATGGTAGATATCCAGCTCTGCAACTAGCAATTTTATTTCCCAACAGATATTCAACTTTACTCTTATACTCATTTTCGAGTCTTTTGTTCCATCTCAAGATTCCGGAGTTTTCGATCGATGAGTTTTTTGCGGATTCTGTAACACCTTCTATTTCTATTTCCATTAGTATGGGAAGATGATCCGAGTAGGAACTACCATCAACTTTAAAGTCATTAACGATAGAAGTCCATTCTCCACCAATAAGACACAAATCAATTGTTGAGCTTCCCTGTCTCCCTATGAAGGTGAATTCTCCATTTACGTCACCATCTGTACATCCATTTAGAATACCAAGCCCAAAGTCATTGCACATATCTAAAACCTTTCTTCCCTCTGCATTTATTTTAGTATCTTTAGAGGATCTTTTATGTTTATTACTTTTAAAAGCTGACTCCTTATCTGCCGTTCTTGCATTCATGTCACCAATTACCATAACATTAAGTGTATTTAAGTTACATAAGATTTTATACAAGGATTCAAAATCATTTTGCCAATTGTTACAGTTCAAATATACATGAACTATATAAAGTTTCTTTCCATGAACATTTAATTCTATATATATATTTTTCTCCTCAATAAACTTAACCTCGCAAAGATGGACAACATTTTTACTAACAGCCACCAGTACTCCACCACTGGCTCTACCTTTGATTGCTGTCTTTTTAGCTGGAATCCAATGGCAATTAAACATTGGAAAATATTGTTCATATGTCTTGCAGTTCTCTTTTATAAGATGGGTTTCTAACAGAAATATTATGTCATAATTCATCAATTCATTAAAAAACATCGGAATTAGTAGCTTATTTTTTAGTCCTCCTACATTATATGCGATGATATTAATTTTACGATAAATAAATTCGTTTTCATTTTTACTTCGTTTTAATTTTGTGTTGATTGCCTCTGATCAGAGCCGGATTTACCATATAGGCGGACTAGGCGGCGCCTAGGGGCCCCCACAAATTGAATTTTTTTTAGAAAAATTATTTAAAAATATAGAATACTGCAAACCAAAGTACAGTAACCCACGCCACGTAGTCCAGCTCGTGAGATTGTTTATAATTATATTTTGCTAACCAGAGTGCCATAACCCTCGTAGCCCAGCTCGTGAATATTTATTAATAATTAATAAAAGCTTGAACTGTAAACTAGAGTGCAGTAAACCACGTAGCCCAGCGTGTAAATGTTTATAAATAAATAATTTGCAAACCCGAGTGCAGTAACCCACGTAGCCCAGCGTGTAAATGTTTATAAATAAATAATCGGCAAACCAGAGTACAGAAACCCCCGTAGCCAAGAGCTACTAAACTGATTTATCGACCGCCACGTTCTTAAGAACCAGGAAGGTTCAGAACCATACATTCTACCTCGTGAAGATAGGAAGGTGCTCCTACTACTGAAAGGCATTCATCACTCAAATTCAACCATCGAAGTACAGGATGAGCTCCAAATAGAAGGTATTCCAGCGTCCAAAGTCACGGTCTTCCGTTCAAGGAAAGCCAAGAACAAAACCTTCAACTCGTTTGTGGTTGAAGTAAACAAAACCTGTGTCGTAGCGGATGAATATACAAAAACAAGGATCCTCAACCAAAAGGTACACTGGGAACGGCTAAAAAACAACGACATCGTTCAGTGCAAAAACTGCCAGAGATTTGGTCATGTGGCCACCAACTGCGGCATGAACTATGTACGTCTGCGTGAAATGCAACGAAAACCACAATCCCGGTGAGTGCAAACGCAAAGATTAGGACTAGAAAGTGTACTGTGCCAACTGTAAGGAGTTTGGTCACCCAGCAAACTACCTCGTATGCAAGGTCCTACTTGCACAGAAGGAAAACAAAAAGAAAGCTGAAGCCGAGAGGAAGCAACAACAGGAGTTCCGGACCCAGTCAATATGCAACCATATACGAAGCCAACACTAAGCTTCGCAGGCATGATCAAGCGAGGAGGCACGGAAAGCACACTCCCCAAAAAACAACAAGCTTTAGGTGCAAAGACACAGCAACCAACGACGCAACGACGACTAGGAAACCGTCACCAAAGGAGCAAAATACCCACAAAAAACCAAATTTAGACGAGGGAGTAAAGGAACACTTTGGAACTGATATGGAAACAGCCATCAAGAAAGCCCGCTTTGCCGTTCCATCCAACTACGCCTCACTAAGCAAGGAAAAGAAGTCCGTGGCTCTGACCGCCTTTATCTTTGATTTATGCAGCGCATAAACCGGCTACAAATAATCACGTACAATGTTAACTCATTGTATAGTGTATTAAAAAGAACGTCATTTCACCTCTTCCTAAAAAAGCACTCACCTGACCTGGCTCTCATCAGCGAAACCAACATTACAAAAAGGAACAACATCGACTTCAATGGCTACAACACCTTCAGGACAGACAAGGTTCCAGGCAAAAGAGGCACCGCGCTCTTTGTAAAAAAGAACATAAAAGCCTCCCAAGTCATGGTTACTGGTCTGAGAGCCTTCGAAGCTACAGCTGTAGCCATTGAAGTCGAAAATAGAGACTCATTGGTTGTCTTCAGTATCTATAACAACTGCAGCACCAACAAGAACGATATTAATCACGATCTCTCTATTTTCAGCACCATCACCGCTCAACACACGTATGGACTCATAGGAGGAGACTTCAATGCTGGAAACACTTTGGTTAAATGGCTCGATGAAGACACCGGAAATCACTCATTCACTGTGGTATCCGAGCCGAAGCCAACCTTCCCCAGAACACCATCCTGGCTGGACTTCTTTTTGGTTACCTCCAACCTAGTAGACATAGTTCGGAACTACAGAACTTCACCTGCAGAGCATTGTCATCGGATGCAGACCACGAAGCGGTAGAACTTCGAATCAACCTTAACAGGCCGATCATCTCGATTAGTCCGACGACAGGTGAGGAGTACATCAACTACTGCCGCTTTAATACTGAAGATTTCCAAAGAAGGATCGAGGAAACAATCACTTTGTCGAAAGCAAACAGGAACCTCTCCAACGACGAGATCGATGAGGCTATTAAATCAATGGAGGGCATTATAACAAACGCCTGAGATGAACAGAAGACACCGAGAACATCCAGAGACAGATACCAGCACCTCCCAGAAGGAATTGTGCGGCTATACGAACACCGCCAAAGGCTGAGGAAGAAACTGCAAAGGATTCAGCAAATAGATTGGAATACCGTGAGCAACACCTACCAAATGGTGAAGAGTGAGCTCCAATGCACCCACATCATGCTGAGGAACGCTCTTCAATATCACAACAACAGCCAGTTCCAACAAAGGCTGCAGAACATCAAGCCTGGACCCGACGCATTCAAAGCCATCAACAACATCATCGGGAAAAAACCAAAGATGCCAGAAAAAATAAACACCGGACAAGGAGAAGTCGAGACAACCCAAGAGAAAGCAGATGTTTGCCAATTTTTTCAAGGAAAACTTTGTACCAAAACCACCCAACGATCCAGGGCTTATCGAAGAAGTTGAGGCAACTCTAAGACAACTGCAGCAAACGGACACTCACGTCATGTTATTCAACAACGATAACCTTGCAAATGTCCCGGTACCTGCAGAAAACTTCACAAATCCAGAAGAAGTAGTTGAAATGATTTACGGTGGACGACCTAAAAAATCATTCGGACCCGACATGATCTCCAACTACATCATAAGAAGGTTCCCCCAAGTCCTGATGCTATTCCTGGCAATCATATTCAACAACTGCATTAACAACTGCTATTTCCCTAAGAGATGGAAGAAAATGAAATGGTCATTTTCCCGTTCATCTGAAAAATTTTCATCTTAAAGGGGCCCCCACGAAAATTCCGCCTATGGGCCCTAAAAAAGTAAATCCGGCACTGCCTCTGAAACACCCCTGTGCTATTTGGATCCGCTTTGCACGTTTCCGGAACACCTCCCAATAGCTTCCATATGGTTACGATCCACATCCACTGTGGCACCTGTCATCGCCTTGTCAATATTGTTATTGTTTTGGTAGGCAATTTGAACATTTCAATAATTTTCGCGAAACCATCTTTATCACAGTGTCTCAACCCCAAGTGCTCATTCCATGAAAACTCCAAGCCTTCGACTAAAAGCCTGTCACCTTTTACAGATGCTTTTGCACTTTTGTGTACCTGTTTAAGAAGCTTCCGAACGTGTAGCAGGTGCGCAATCCTCTTCCTCATACTCGGTGGATAGTCCCTCTGTACTGAGATCGCAGTGCCTTTGAGCTTTGAGGTGTTTTTGAGGACGGCAAAAAGATTATGTTTCGATTTAAATTTGCAAATAAATGTTTTTATTTTGGGATTCCATGATTTTGTTTCTTTTACATCTTCTCGGTCTATAATATTATCGTCATTTGACAATTGTGCACAAATCTCTGTCACCTGCTGCACTTGATCAATTTCTGTGTTGGGTGCAATTTTAAAGATTAAATTACTGTCCGTATTTTGCCTTTGTACATTTTCTATTTGTTGTTCAAGATAATTGACTTTTGTTTGCAAGGAACTGAGATGCTTTTTTAGTTCTTCATTTTCTTGTTTTAAAGCATGCAAGTCAAAGCGAACTTCTTCAATATCGGCCTTTGTTGCTAAATGTTGTTGTTTTTCATCAAATATGAATTTCAGATCCTGAATAGTTAGCTCAGACAATCGTTCAGAATCTTTTTTGCCTTTTTTGATTTCATCCATATTTTTTTCGGGTGAGATATCGGATAAAGAGCGTTTGTTCATATTCATAGCAATAGTTTTTAAATGAATAAAATTATTTAGCAAGTGACTAACACTGTAAATGATTCTGTCACTGAGCTTGTTTTTGGCGGTAGATGAATTTCATCAAATGGAAATAAATTCAAATCAAACTTGCCTGAATTGATGCTTTTGATTGTGCTTCTTTTTTAAACAATGAAAATACTTTCGTTTTGCTTTGAAAAACTAGTTTTTTGTACAATTATACTTTTTTTCTTATAAGAACACAAATTTTGGGTTACTTTCACTTTCACACCAGTGTTGCCACTCCACTAACCAGTGTTACCACTCCACTACTAACATTCCCCTGTAATTTCTAGAGCGCCGGCGGATCAATAGATGGCTTTGAGCGGTCGTTTTTGTTTTCGATAGTACTATAAATTCCATATACATACAATTTTTGAATTAGGTGGGCATTACAGTTCGGGGTGAACCTGGGCCTCAACCAACATCCTTCTATAACGATTTCGATCTCGGGCGAGCTCTCTCCAGTTTCGCACTCCAAGTCGGTTGAGGTCTTCATCCACTTGATTGCGCCACCTAAGACGAGGTCTTCCCCTTCCGCGATTTCCCTGCAATGTGCTTTCGAACACCCGACGAGCCGGAGCGTTTGGGTCCATCCGCTCTACATGGCCCAACCATCGTAGCCTCGCGATGCGTACTCTTCTGGCTATGCCCATGTCGCGGTACAGCTCATACAGCTCGTTGTTGTATCTTCTTCTCCACACATTGTCTTCGCATACGGGACCAAAGATCATTCGGAGAATTTTTCTTTCGAAACGACCAAGAGTTTCCTCATCCGCTTTCGATAAGGTCCATGCTTCCGCGCCGTACAGCAGGACTAGGATGATTAAGGTCTTATACAAGGTCACCTTGGTTTTTCTAGAGAGGGTTTTGTTTCTCAATTGCCTTCTTAACCCAAAGAAGCAACGGTTGGCAAGAGTTATTCTCCGTTTGATCTCCGCACTGATGTTGTTTTCCGTGTCTACAGCGGATCTTAGGTAGACGAAGTCCTGTACTACCTCGAAGTTATGTCTGTCTATTGTGACGTTTTGTCCAATTCGTCGATGTTCTGTGTCCTTGTTTGATGACAGCATATACTTCGTTTTGCCCTCATTAACCATCAAACCCATTTTTGCCGCTTCTGTTTCAATACTCGCAAAAGCACCTATGACATCACGCTTTTTTCTTCCCATTACGTTAATATCGTCTGCATAGGCGAGTAATTGTACAGACTTTTGAAAGATTGTTCCTCTGGTGTTGACGTTTGAGTTTCTTACAATCTGTTCAAGTATGATGTTGAAGAAATCGCATGACAGTTTGTCGCCTTGCCTGAAGCCTTTTTCGACATCAAAGGTCTCAGTGAGTTCTTTTCCGACCTTGACGGAGCAGCGTGAATTCTCCAAAGTCATCCTGCATAGTCGTACGAGTTTTGCAGAGATGCCGAAACTAGACATGGCTCTGTACAGCTCGTCTCTGTAAATGCTGTCATACGCGGCCTTGAAATCGATAAAAAGATGGTGAATATCGATATTATGTTCTCGGGTTTTTTGCAAGATCTGCCGTAATGTGAAAATTTGGTCTATTGTGGACTTCTCTGGTCTAAAACCATATTGATAAGGACCTATCAAGTTGTTGACGTGGGGTTTCAGACGTTCACATATTACAGCAGACAAGATCTTATAAGCGACGTTAAGGAGGCTTATCCCTCTGTAATTGGCGCAATTGTGAGGGTCTCCCTTCTTTAGGATCGGGCATACGATACTGAGGTTCCATTCATCGGGCATGCTTTCTTTCGACCATATCATGCAGATCAGCTGGTGCATGCTCCTTTCCAACTGATCTCCAGCTGCCTTGAAAAGTTCGGCATCAAGGCCATCTGCACCTGCAGTCTTGTTTGATTTAAGTTTGCTGTGGCAAGCTTAACCTCTTCTAGGTCGGGAGGACGGCATTCTTGATCATCGTCCAAGCTGAATGGGGCAATCTGCCTGACAGCGGAATTTGTGTCTTCATCGCCGTTAAGCAGTCTGCAGAAATGATCTTTCCAGATCCTCAGTAGCGACTGTGACTCTATAACTATGTTTCCCTGCTGGTCTTTACAGGCTTGAGTTCGGGGTTTGCCACCCTGGCAGGATCTTTTTACCTTTTGGTAAAACTTCCGAATCTCGTTCCTGTCATGGCACCTCTCTATTTCCTCAAACGAGCGCTTCTCATGCTGCTTCTTTTTCTTTTTGAGAATTCGGTGTTCTTCCCTTCTTCTCTCCTTGTAAATCTCGTTATACTGATCGTAAGCAGCCCTCGTTCGTGTTTGCATAAGCATTTGTCGTGCTCTTTGTTTGGCTGCATTTGCCTGCCTGCATTCTTCATCGAACCATGGGTTTCGTTTTGGTGGCCGAGTGAAACCCAGAACCTCAGAGGCAGCGGTTCTGATGGCTTCTTGGCATTGCTGCCACTGGTCTTCAATGTTTAATGCTGGCGGCATGGGATTCAAGGATAATTGAAGGGACACTCGATTGGAAAAGGCATTGGCAATTTCTTGCGATTGTAGCTTTCCGACGTCATATCTCTTCACAGCGTTAGTTCGCGCTGGTCGTGAACAAGATATCCTCATTCGTACCTTGGCTACAACAAGGTAGTGGTCCGAGTCAAAGTTGGCCCCTCAGAAAGTTCGGACATCTAGAACACTGGAAGAGTGCCTTGCGTCAATCGCAACATGGTCAATTTGGTTGACGGTTAATTGATCTGGGGATCGCCATGTACCTTTATGAATTTTGAGATGCGGGAAGCGCGTACTACTTACAACAAGATTCAGCCCCGCAGCAAAATCGATTAGCGTCAGTCCGTTTTCGGAGGTTTTGTCATGGAGGCTATGCTTACCGATTGTGTTTCCAAAGATGTCCTCCTTCCCTAGCTTTGCGTTAAAATCGCCAAGAACGATTTTCACGTCGTGTCTAGGGCACTGCTCATACGTTTCTTCGAGGAGCTCGTAGAAACAGTCTTTGGAATCGTCGTCTTTCTCTTCTGTGGGGGCGTGGGCGCATATAAGGCTAATGTTGGCGAATTTAGCCCTGATGCGGATGGTCATTATACGCTCATTGACTGGATTTTGGCTAATCACCTTATCCCTGAGTCTTCCTCTAACGACAAATCCGCACCCAAATAAGCGTTGTTTCTTTTGTCTGTAGCAGTCGCCATAATAGATGTCACAGTTTCTCATCTTCTTTATGCCCGGTCCACTCCATCGCACTTCTTGGATGGCGGTTATGTCTGCTTTGCAGCAGTCCAGGGCGTCCGCTAATTCTCCAGCTGCACCTAGTCCGTAAAGAGACCTTACGTTCCACGTGCAGATCCGGAGGTCATTGTCCTTTTTTCGTTTGCTTGGGTCGTCAACTTTGAAATCATTATCGTTATCCGAGGCTGTTAGTTATTTCGGAACTGTCCTTTTTTAACGTGGTTGGGTAGTTAACCCTACGCACAACCCCCAACCTGGAGGGCCAGGTCCTTTTGGATCCCTTCGGACACAAAGGGCTGGAATATCCAGTGTCAGTACCCTGCTGCAGGGGTGTGAGTGCTGCCGTTGGCTCACCAGGAGCTCATCCGCCACCATCTCTACTTCAATACCCTGTCCTAGTATTGAAAGACCCCGAAAGACCTTTAAACCAAATATGTTGGAGTAGCTCCTTCAGGGGTTTCTGCTTTTATGGCTGCTGAAGTCCACCGTTGATTCTGTCCTTCGAATTCATCCGCTGGAACATTTACACGAAAGCTCTCGTAGACCACTGAGATTCGTGCAGTCAGTCATAGTTCGCAGAGCAATTATAGTGTTGACCGATCCAAATTCTTTTGTTCCGGATTCCCTTGTCAACACTCGCACTTACTAGTTTAGCAGGTCAGCTCTGGACGGAGCATCCCAGGTCCCAGTGGATACCGCTTGGAGGTAAAGTAAGCACAATTGACGTGTACTATAAGTTACAGCATCAGGGCGCCGCCAAGTTGACACCAGTCAGAGCCTACCCGAATAGTACAACGCCCATCCACCATTTACATACAATGGTAATACCAAATTCCCATAATTTCGATACGACTTATGCGATAGCGTGTGCCGTAATTCGGCCCCAGGATTTCGCTTTGTTGTTGTAACGCTAATGAACCCATGATCTGATCCGGATCAGATCAATAATAAAACACGGCTATTGTTGCGGACCGATGCTCTTGTCTTTCGTTTCGGTGCGTCCGAATGCGAAAAAATATTGCCCCTCTTTAATCCGTCAATAAGAAATGGAGTGAGTGCCAGCGCCTGGGTAAGTGCTATCAATTCATTTGAGCAAGTGTTTAGCTGGGACGATGTCACCACAATATTTTATGGGTCGCTCCAATTGGAAGAGGCTGCCAAAATTTGGTTTCAGTCAAAAGACAAATATATCGACCTGGGACCAATTTAAAATGGCATTGATAAAGGCATTCCCGATAGTCGTAGATGATTCGGCTCTTTTGATAAAAATAATGTCCAGAATGAAACAGGAGAGCGAAAGTGTTGGAAACTATTTTTACGATATATTGGGCCTCTATCAACGCGCTCGTATGTTGGACACAATGGCGATAAATTACATAATTTCGGGTTTTAGAGACGAAAGTCTTATCAACATTTCGCGATTATAGAGCAGAAATATAACCGGGGTAAGATTCGTGAGATAGGAAAACCCAGCCGATCGTCCGAAACGTCAACAGGGATGCACGTTCTAGAAAAGCGTAGCTTTAATAAACAGTGTTTTCTTTGCAAAAACGAAGGTCACCTGGCAAGAGACTGTGCAAAAAAAAAGGCAAACAGAAAAAGTAAATAGGATTTGCTTCAACTGCCAAGGTAAGGGACATTACGCGAATGAATGTCATCAGCCTAAAAAACAGATGATAAGCCTTATGATCTATTGACTATTGATTATGTCAATCATGGTCGGCGAGCAGGTTGTCCGAGCTTTTGTTGATTTGGGAAGTGACTGCTCCACTATCAAAAGAGGAATTGTAAGAAACAATAATTTTAAAATGGTACCAATGACCAATATTTTGACTGGTTATGGTGGTGGCAAGGTGACGCCATTAGGGAAAATATTAGAGTGCGTAAAGGTGGTAGACGTTAATATTAAAACGACTATCATGGTGGCAAATGATGATTAACAGGATCAGGACATGATATTAGGTAGAAACTTTCTAGATTCTCCTTCGGTAAGCCTAACAAGGAAGGGGGAAAGCTTTCAATTACCTATGAAAACAACAATGTTGTGAATTGGGGGGATGGTAGTCCATCACAACTAGATCAGGTTGATGGGAGGGAAAATAGGGCGTTTGGTATGAGGAAAATTTACGAAGATTGTATAGTCGTAGACGAATAAGGATGGGCTTTGTGCTTGAAAATCCGTGAATGTCCTGTGTGGATGAATAAGGATGAGTTTTGTGCTTGAAAATCCGTGAATGTCCTGTGTGGCCGAATAAAGATGAGCTTTGTGCTTGAAAATCCGTGAATGTCCTCTGTGGCCGAATAAGAATGAGCTTTGTACTTGATGAGCTGTGTGCTTGAAAATCCGTGAATGTCCTGTGTGGCCGAATAAGGATGAGCTGTGTGCTTGAAAATCCGTGAATGTTCTGTATGAACGAATAATTAGGAGCTCTGTGCTGGAAAATCCGTGAATATTGAAAATCACTGGGGACAGTGATTGGTCGGATGGCCGAAATGTTAAACTAATTTTCATAAAGGGTTACAAAGAGTAATTATTGTGTCCTCTGTTATCCGCATTTGAAGTGGAAGTAGAATAAGAGAAAATCCGTCTCTTGTAGGAGATTCTTAGGGGAATAAACGATCGTTAAGATAAAAGCTCGGTACCGTGTTGGGTTGTCGTTTGAGTTCAGTTCGTTCGGTCAATTCCATATAAGCGGTCGCGGTACCGAGTTAGCTAACTAGTGTTGCAATAGGTACTACTTGGAACTCGTAACCTATCAGTTTCAAGGCTGCTTTCACATTTGTTTGAAGCGTTGGTATAGCGATAAGATTTTGTATATACGCAAGTTGTAGGGCTAGTTCTTTCAAGAAGATTTTTCTCGGACCTTTTCCTGCTTATATACCATGTGGGTTGACAAATGTCAAACAACCTATAAGCAGCAATGCCAGGACAATCAAGCATATCAAAGAATACCGTTACCGACCAACTGTTAGTTTTTCGCTTACAGGTGTACACGGTCACCATTCGGTTCAAAGTATCAACCCCACCATTTGTTGAGTTGTAATCTATGATGACCTCTGATTTTTGTGTTGCTTCATCTATTTTGTCCTCATGATGAGTAGTAGAAAGCATTAGTACATTTCTCTTTGTGTTGCTTGCATAGCTACATAATGGCGTGCACTGGGAGTAACAAAAAATAGAGGAAAACTTGTCTCTGGTCCTTTTGTATTCATCAGCTGAAGTAAATATCTTATGAATTAGATGCTTTTGAATCATTTTACATATTTAAAAACAAAAATAATCTAATGAATAGTGATGATGGACCAATCAAAGATTCAATATTCAAAAAATTTTTTAATAGATTCAACTCAACTCAACTGTAATTTTTGTTTAGAAACATTTTTGTTTATTATTAGTTTTTTGACAAATAATTTAATTTAATTTAATTTTATAAATCTCACTGACGATGGAAGCATTGCTTCTGAAATGTACATCTGAGGAAATAAAATAAGTGTTTTAACTGTTAAAAACTTTACTAATCTTTTCATTTATTAGATTAAAAAACACGTGGAATATCTCAACTAAAAAACTCATTAAATATCTTTGATAGTTGCGGCTTATTACTTTTTATTGTGCAGACTGTTGTTGTTTTTCTAGTCATCAAGTTTAAGGCCAACGGTACTGAGGTGAAATAATTGTCCTTCGTTATGTTGTAACCCTTGTCCAGATACTTGTTCGCTAGTCGCATCACGATTTGATGAGATATACGACCCTCAGTTCGATTTTCACCCGGTTGCTAACCGACATATTCTTCTCCTTGAACGGGGTAGTTGGTTTTAGCATCCACAATCCAAAATATTTTTACTCCGTATTTGCCAGGCTCCATCTTCCCCTTGTACCAACGATGCATCATCAAATCGAATAAATCTGCTTATTTGCTCAAACCTCTCTAATGACACAATTGCGCGGTAAAAGGCCATGCTGCTCTGATGGAAAAGATCTTTTCCGATCTACACCGTAAGCTTTTTCAGCGCCAGTGTACGGCAATGTAGGCAAAGATCTCATCCTCTGTTGTGTCATACCACCGACGCATTACCTTTGTTTCGTTCGAAAATCGATTTTCCTCATACACTCTTTTTGCTTTTCTATTTGTTTCCAAGACTATATTTTCCTCAATAGGTGTTGTCACCAACGACTTGAAACAATCAGCTTTAGTAGCAAATGTCTTCGAACATGTAGCACCCTCATGGCTCAAGCGTTCATTGCGATCTCGATTTGCTCTACGTTTTTCGACTTCATCAGGCATTGACCACCGAATGTCATTGAATTTCATATTTTGGGCCGTATATCACATTCCTCGATTCGGGCTCACTTTCAACATCCTCCTCTCGGTGACTTCCTCGTTGTTGTTGCAGTTTCACTTCAGCTTCTTCCTCCATATCAAAACCAGCTGAACACGTAAGTCAAGCAAAGCTTCGTTTGGCTTGTAGTTCGGGTCATCTGCATCTGAGAAATCTTCACCAGCATCACTAATTCGTTCTCTGCATTAGTCAAATCCCGACTTGATGATGCATAATATGCGACTCATGTCATTCATATTCTAAAAAAAAATCCATGAACAACAAAAAGCAACTAACTTTACACAAGTTTTTTCACTTACTTCAAAATAATTTATAAGATATCTTAAACAAATCACTTAATATAAAAAATTCAATTCTTTTTCTTGCTATAGCACAATTTATTTGATTTGTTTGCAGCCTAAATCTATCTTATCTTAAATATAACTAGCCGAAAATACCCGGCGTTGCACGGTTCCTTTTTGCCAAGGCTTCTTACCTACAAAGCTGGAAGTATCCAAAGAAGAAAAATCTAATTTCTACTTTTTATTTTTATCTTTACTTCTTATTAACTTCTGTTTTCTGTACCATTGCCGTTTTATTGCAATGACATCAAAATGAATTTTAAGATTTCCAGGAAGCGCCTGAAGGAAACCCAAGGGAAGAAACAATAAGTAACAAATTGGAGCACGAATCGGATTATAGGTCTAAAAATTCTTTGAGCGAATCCGAATCCGATTCGTGCTCTAATTTAATGGTTGTTTCTTCCATTGGCTTTTCTTCAGGCGCTTCCTGGCTCTTAGAATTATAGTAAAAAGAAAAACACATATAGGTGGCGCTACTGCACAGCTAAAAGAACAATACTCTTACTTTTGGTACCGACAGAACATTTTAGACTCACCACTCTGTATTTTTGCTCACCATGAATCCCAGTCATTGCAATAAAATAACAATGGAACAGTTAGCAGTATTTAATTTTTGACGGAAAGCAACCACCAACTCACCAAAAACTTACGTGCTATTGCGAGAGATTCAACGGAGTTTGTGCGACTTTAACAGTTCGTTGATATTCCGTTGCCGCGATCTATAACCTGAAAAATATGAAAAACAGAATGAAAAATTTGAACTCACCATTCAATGTTTACTCACCATGAGTCTCAGATAGGAAAAACAGAAGAAAAAATTTAGACTCACCATTTAATGTTTACTCACCACGAATGACTGTCATTGCAATAAAACGGGAGTTGTACAGAAAACAGAAGTTAATTTTTTGACAGTAAGCAAAAGTCACAGCCTAACAAAAAAGCCAATCACAAACACACAAACAAAAATTATGGTTTGCAATTTCATTGACAACACATTCTACACGATGCCAAAAATAATGTGAACGATGCAGTGAATTTGCATTTGTCAGTTCATCCGTTCCCATTTGTCATGCAAATTTACTGCCATTCGAATGCTGACAGTCAGTCCAATGAGCGTAAATTTTTGCAATTTGCCATTGACATTTTTCTGAATTACGTCAAATTAGCTCATCTGTCATTTAGAGCCAGTTTTTCAGTGCAGAATTGTCCTGTGGTGAGAATTTTCGAGTTAACACATACGATCATGAGTAATGTCAGAGTTAACTCCTCACCATAGGATAGAAAAATATGAAAGACAGAATGAAAAATTTTAACTCACCTTTCAATGTTTACCCACTATCAGATTTTTCATAAAAAATTCGTAAAAAAATCTTTTTTCTTAGCCTCCCAGGGTTTACCCCTCCCTTAAGAAACAAGTAAACGTTAGGCATAGATACCTTTTTAATAAAAATTTATAAAACCCGCCAATTTAACGAAGCAGGGGCTCTGCTCTGTGATCGCAGATTTTAAAACAATAATGTTTGTCTAAGAATTTTTAATTGTATATATCAAATAGTGTAAAACAAATGAGCTTTTCAATAAAAACATAAATTGTAAAAAAAAATACAAAACAGAGCGTTTGGACACATATGTAGGTGATAGTTCAATAGTAGATTCGATTGATCCGCTTGTCGAAATGTCACCAGTCTAACTATCTTTTATCGCTTTTTTTTATAAACAGTGCTCTAGTGAAATAGTCAGTTGCATTGCTCACCTGAAACAATGTAGCCGCAACACCCGCCTCGCTAGAAATTTTCATCAGTTTTAACTTGAGCCCAGCTTCAGACGTACAGTCAAGTATAGAAATTCATATTTTAGTCGCGCTACCCGTATGTGGAATGCTTTAACCGACTACGCTTTTCCCTACATTACAAATCGACAAAAGTTCGAAAACAAGGTGCATCGGTGTCTCTTATTATGTCCTCTCATATTTTCCTAAACGTTCGCACTGTGTTCTTAACATTATAATGGTATTCATAAAAAGTATAAATATTGGTGAAAGCGTAGATTCAAAAGACCTTTTCTTTTATCGTCTGATAAATACATTAACGACCTAAATTTTGTTGTTGTTACTTAAGCGATCAATTTTTAGATTACATATCTGAAAGCCAAACACTGAGCCATCTGAGGCCACTTTCTCCTACGAAACTAAATATTTTTGAAATCAATTTGCATCATCAAGAGCCACTTCAACATTGCTGCTTTCATAATAGTGTATCCTGTGTCCCAGTTCAAATTAAGCATTCCGCATATGGTCAAAGTCAGTTTCTCCCGGACGAACTGCATTGACAAAAGTTGAATCTGAAAGCATCGAAAATTTATCAAAAGTGTAACATGAAAAGGTTACCACAAACTGATTTAATCTAATCTCAGCAAAGACGATTTCTATAATGGGAGCATTGAAATTTGGGTTTTCTTTTATTTGGATTTTCGAACAACTCATATCTACAGAAAAGGATAAGTTAGTAAAAATCTTCTCCTCGATAACTCATATTGTATATTCATGTTTTCATGGCTCGCCATATCCTGAGATTAAACCCATCCGGTTTGACATAAATTAAATAAATGAAAAAACATAAATGGCCGACTTACTCTATACTCAAGACGTTTACTGATGATGTTTACTGGGGCTGGTTCAATGGTGGATAATATTTCTCCTGCTACATTGCATGAATGAATAACTTCCCCACAAACCACAGACAATATCAATACATAAGCGATTGTTACAGCTACAGCTCCGAGTGTGAATAAAAGATGCAAGTCAAATACAAATCCAGATGAGCTCAGCAGTCGAAAAACGGTAAAAAGTACGTATATCAAAGTTGAAAGAATTGTCAATACATTCCAAAGAATTTGTATCTGGAACAAATCCCTGATGCCAATAACTAGCTCCAGCAAATGTGTATGAATTTGTCCGATTTTTTTCAGTTCATTACACAGTGTCTTCTGTCTTCGATGATGAAATGCACGATTTTTGCATGAAATATTAATTTCATTTACAATATTCGTAAGATTGCTGTTGAATACTTTGAACAGGTAAGCTGCGAATATCAATCCAAAGTGAAATTGATTCTCCGTCAAAACCAACGAATTCATATACAATACTGTATAGCAGCACAGAAGAACATTTAGCAATGAGTAGCTAGTTCTTTGCAAAAAAAAAATCGCACCAGGCCACACAAGCAAAAAGAACCAGCATATCAGCTTTGAAATGATTATTGCTTTTGCTTTCTGCTGAATCTCGGTATGATCTTCCGAAGAAGCCACTTGCGCTAATCTTATTCTGTTCAAGGCAGTGAAAGTCTGTCTTTTATGATTGTGGTTTGTCCAATTCGAGATTCGACTGATGATTACACTTCCAACATAAAACATAACTAAACAAAAATTCAGTTGAGCCATTATGGGTCGAATAGTAAAAAACTGCTCTGTATTCAAACCATGCAAATATTGTTTACACATAAATGGAGCGGTTATGATAAGAAGAAAGTCAAAAGCTCCACAGTAGATAGCTCCTTTTTGCCAGATAACGAGGACCTGTGTTTCGACATCGTAATAACAAGATGACATTCCAAAAACATTAACGACCTAAATTTTGTTGTTGTTACTTAAGCGATCAATTTTTAGATTACATATCTGAAAGCCAAACACTGAGCCATCTGAGGCCACTTTCTCCTACGAAACTAAATATTTTTGAAATCAATTTGCATCATCAAGAGCCACTTCAACATTGCTGCTTTCATAATAGTGTATCCTGTGTCCCAGTTCAAATTAAGCATTCCGCATATGGTCAAAGTCAGTTTCTCCCGGACGAACTGCATTGACAAAAGTTGAATCTGAAAGCATCGAAAATTTATCAAAAGTGTAACATGAAAAGGTTACCACAAACTGATTTAATCTAATCTCAGCAAAGACGATTTCTATAATGGGAGCATTGAAATTTGGGTTTTCTTTTATTTGGATTTTCGAACAACTCATATCTACAGAAAAGGATAAGTTAGTAAAAATCTTCTCCTCGATAACTCATATTGTATATTCATGTTTTCATGGCTCGCCATATCCTGAGATTAAACCCATCCGGTTTGACATAAATTAAATAAATGAAAAAACATAAATGGCCGACTTACTCTATACTCAAGACGTTTACTGATGATGTTTACTGGGGCTGGTTCAATGGTGGATAATATTTCTCCTGCTACATTGCATGAATGAATAACTTCCCCACAAACCACAGACAATATCAATACATAAGCGATTGTTACAGCTACAGCTCCGAGTGTGAATAAAAGATGCAAGTCAAATACAAATCCAGATGAGCTCAGCAGTCGAAAAACGGTAAAAAGTACGTATATCAAAGTTGAAAGAATTGTCAATACATTCCAAAGAATTTGTATCTGGAACAAATCCCTGATGCCAATAACTAGCTCCAGCAAATGTGTATGAATTTGTCCGATTTTTTTCAGTTCATTACACAGTGTCTTCTGTCTTCGATGATGAAATGCACGATTTTTGCATGAAATATTAATTTCATTTACAATATTCGTAAGATTGCTGTTGAATACTTTGAACAGGTAAGCTGCGAATATCAATCCAAAGTGAAATTGATTCTCCGTCAAAACCAACGAATTCATATACAATACTGTATAGCAGCACAGAAGAACATTTAGCAATGAGTAGCTAGTTCTTTGCAAAAAAAAAATCGCACCAGGCCACACAAGCAAAAAGAACCAGCATATCAGCTTTGAAATGATTATTGCTTTTGCTTTCTGCTGAATCTCGGTATGATCTTCCGAAGAAGCCACTTGCGCTAATCTTATTCTGTTCAAGGCAGTGAAAGTCTGTCTTTTATGATTGTGGTTTGTCCAATTCGAGATTCGACTGATGATTACACTTCCAACATAAAACATAACTAAACAAAAATTCAGTTGAGCCATTATGGGTCGAATAGTAAAAAACTGCTCTGTATTCAAACCATGCAAATATTGTTTACACATAAATGGAGCGGTTATGATAAGAAGAAAGTCAAAAGCTCCACAGTAGATAGCTCCTTTTTGCCAGATAACGAGGACCTGTGTTTCGACATCGTAATAACAAGATGACATTCCAAAAACAATTAAGTTCCAAAAGTGGAAGGAAGCAAACCTATCCATTGGATCTTTTGAGTGAATGTTTTTATTTTCAAATTCGAGGATATCTGAGTTACCAGTTACTTCGACCCACTAACGGAATACTAGACACAAATGTACTATTCATAAATATAAATGTTTCAATATCGAAGGATTTAATCAACAAAGTTATTAAATTAATATAGGATCGATTTAAGGGATGGCATGTTATTGTTTCTATTATTTAGTTAATTAGGTGATTTGTATTGTGTTGGGTTATTTAATGAAGCTACAGTAATGGAATAAGATAATCACCACAATCATAGGGGTACTCGTAGCAATAGGTTTGTTCGTTCAAGCCCTTACTTTTTCCTATGTCCACCACAAAGCCATTCTTTGAAAAAAAACTCAACACGCCATGAATGTCAAACTGAGCGCTTTCTGAGCCCTGCGGCCCAACAAAAGTACTTATGTTTTTTTTTAAACGTGTGCTTTTCAAGAACTATAAAAACGGATATAATTTAATGCAATGTCATTATAATGATAAGGGTTTGCTATTATTGTTTTCATATGATTTTGGGTAGGTTGCCGCGGCAGCTGGCTCGAATAAGTTCCAGCCGAGGAGCCCAACCTTCGACCACTTTTTGCTGAATTTGGGTCGGTATATCAGCAATAACGTGGCGAATATTTTCTTCCAAGGAGTCAATTTTTCAACGCAGCAGGAGATCAGTTGGAAAGGAGCATGCAACAGCTGATCTGCATGATATGGTCGTAAGAAAGCATACCCTCAGTATCGGATGCAAGATCGTAAAGAAGGGAGACCCTCACAACTGCGCTAATTAAAGAGGGATAAGCCACCTTAACGTAGCTTATAAGATCTTGTATGCTGTAATATGTGAATTTCTGAAACCCCACGTCAACCACCTGATAGGTCCTTATCAATGTGGTTTTACACCTGAAAAGTCCACAGGAGACCAAATTTTCACATTAGGTACGGCAGATCTTGGAAAAATCCGAGAAAATAATATCGATTTACACCATCTTTTTGTTGATTTCAAGGCCGCGTATGACAGTATTTACAGAGGCGAGCTGTACAGAGCCATGTCTAGTTTCGGGATCCCTGCAAAACTCGTATGACTGTGCAGGATGACTTTGGAGAATTCACGCTGCTCCGTCAAGGTCGGTCGGTAACCGAGACCTTTGATGTCGAAAAAGGCGTTAGGCAAGGCGACAAGCTGTCATGCGATTTCTTCAACATGCTTGAAAAGATTGAAAAAAACTCAAAAGTCAGAGGAACAATCTTTCAAAAGTCGGTACAATTATTCGCTTATGCAGAAAATATTGACGTAATTGGAAGAAGCAGAGCACTATCTAGCTAATTAGCCGCTCCGGGCAAAGAAAATAATTTTTGCCGCCCTTTGCATTAAACAAAACCATACAAGTACCTACATAAAATACGTGATTTTTTGGGGATTATTGTTGACACCTACCCATAATATGTATTTTTGTCAGGTGTCAGCCAACAGGGCTTTCTGAAGAAGCACCCACGAAAGTTGATGAGTGTTTTTATGTTAGTAAGTTTACTCGTACAATATAAGTATGTACAATGTACAATGTACATGTGTCTTTTAAAGAATTTTACAGAAACTACTGAATGGACTGATATATAATTTTATTGATATAGTTATGTATCTTACAACTTGATCTCTTTCCCTTTCAGTCATTTTCCCGGTCTCAGGATAATCTTGCCTCTTTATGATTCTTCAACATCCTAACCAAAACCTAACTAAAGGAACAGCTAAAATTTTTTATCAAAATCGTTGCAGAAGTAAAGACCAAGCTGATTAGTTTTTTGTATGTTTAAGCGGTTCAAATGTATTCAAGTCAAGTGTTCATGCGGTACGTATAAAAAAGACAACAAGGATTTGTTTAAAAATTTAATACTGATAAAAAAAAATTAAGTACGTTACTACAAAACAAATCAGTAATTTTTTGAAATAACGAAATTGTGTAAATTATAGTAATTTTCTTCGCACTTTTTGTTCATGCAATTCTTGAATAGTATTAGACAAATTTATACTGTCGCAAACCTTATGTTCTATTGCAATCATGGCCAATCCAGATAATCTTGCTTGTGGAATGGTGGTTCGGACTTCGGAGATAGTTCTTAATTGTTTTTAGTTTGGATAAACTTCTTTTTCCACTGGAACTGTTCCTGGTAAAGTTAAAAGGATTCTGAGCGCAATACTGATATTGGGATCAAATCTTAAATCTGTAACAATTTTCAAATTAATAAATTAAAAAGGAAATATAAAGTATAATATAAATAAAGAAATATATGTAAATTTTTCTTTTGTTTTATTTTATTAAATAAACTTATCACAACTATTATTATTTTATTCGACGCGTTTCGAAATTAGAATTTCATCCTCAGGTGACAGGTGTTTTGCCTTTCAACTTAATTTTAGTCTTTTGTTTTGTTTGTAGGTTTCGGCTATTGTTGTCTCTTTTATATTGGTTATAATATGTATATCTGTCTAGTTTAATTTTCTTTCCTGATCGTTGTTTTTGTTTTGTTTATTATTCTTATTATCTAATGGTAATTTTTTTGTTGTTTAAGTGCAGTTTCAAATAGTGCGTTTGTCTTGAATATTAATTTGTCGTTCATTAGTTTGTCTTTTTCTATCTTGTGTGCCTTGTAAATCTCGAACTCCTCTAGTGCGTCAAGTGTTCTTCCTTTCTTGCATAAGTGCAAAGGTTGCAAGTTTGTATCAAAATCTGTGTAATTATGGTTTGACTCCATTAAATGTAGAGCATAATTAGATTTTGTGTTCTGTTTTGGTCTATGTTCTTTAAAACGATCGTAGAACGTTCTTCCAGTCTGTCCAATGTAGTATTTGTTGCAATCATTGCATTTTATTTTATATACGCCTGATTGTTGTTTTATGTCTGTTTTCTTTTTTGGCTGTAAAATATTCTTTAATGTGTTGTTTGTTTTGTAGGAAACTTTTATGTTAAGTTTTTTGAATTCGTTTTGTATTATTTGAGGTAGGAGATTGGTGAATGTTATAGAAATGTATTTTGTATTGGTGTTTTCTTCTTTTTGATTGTTGTTGTCGTTGATTGTTCTTTTCCTTATACTTTTTTGAAGTAATTTGTCGATTATTTCTGTTTTGTATCCGTTTGATTTTGCTATTTGTTTTATTATATTTAATTCGTCGTTATAATCTTGGTCGTCCATGGGTATGTTGAGTAGTCGATTAATGAACGCATTATAAGCTGCCATCTTTTGTGAATATGGATGATGTGAATCGTTGTGTATTGTTATATCAGTTGTGGTAGGTTTTCTATATATTTTGTATTTGAGTTTATTGTTGTCTTTTCTTATGTTCAAGTCTAGAAAATTTATGGAGTTCTCTGTTTCGACTTCAGCGGTGAATTTAATGTTGTTGTTTATGTTGTTTATATAGTTATTAAGTATAACTATTTGTCTGTGTGTTCCGTCAAAAATGATAAATGTGTCGTCTACATATCGAGAGTATGTTATTATTTTGTTATGTTGAGTGTTAAGGTTTGATAAAATATATTTGTTTTCGAAGTAATTTAAATATATGTCAGCTATTAGGCCGCTTAAAGGTGAACCCATTGCAAGGCCTTCGTTTTGTATGTAGAATTGATCGTTGAAAGTGAAATAATTCTGCTTTAGTGTGATCTGTAATAAAGTTATTATTTCGTCTATTTGTTGTTTGTTGATTGTTGCAGTTGTTTCCAAATTCTCTTTTATTAAGGTTATTGTTGTATCTATGGGTATGTTAGTGTACATATTTGTGACGTCGAATGATAGCATTTTGTATTGTGGGAGTATAATTATATTTTCCATTTTATCAATTAAATGTGTGCTATTGTTGATGCTGTGGTTTTTATGTATATTGATATTGTGTTTGATTAATTTTTGCAACTTTTTAGCTACTTTATATCCTGGCGCGGTGGTATAGTCTATTAATGGTCTGATTGGTGTGTCTTTTTTATGTATCTTCGGGAGTCCTGTGAATCGTGGAGCTTTGGCGTTGGTTTGTTTAAGATAATGTTTAGTTGCATTGTTGAATATGTTATTGCATTTATTTATAGCGTTGTTGATGTCTTTAACATAATTTTTGGTTGGGTCCTTAGTTAACAATTTTATATTGTTGTTGTTGAAGAAAATGTTTGTTTTGTCTATGTATTCTTGTAGGTCCATTATGACAACTGTGTTACCTTTGTCTGCTTTTGTTATAATTGCGTTGTTCTGTTCTAACTTTTGTTTTATATTTTCTGTGTTAACTATTATGTTTTTGAGGTTTGTGTGTATTTTAATAGGTTTCTGTTTATTAATTTTCAGAACTTGCTTAAGTTTTTTGTTTATTGTTACCCTGGTTTCATTTTGCAGTTCTTGTGAAGGAATCATTTTGATGGCTGTTTCAGCGTTTGTCACTTCTTGAACGATGTTATTTTTGCTATTTTTGGGTATGTTGAATTTTAGGCCTTTATTTAATAATGTTGTTTCTGTTTCTGTGAATTGGATGTTTGTGCAGTTTACCATTCTGGCGTAAAACTTATGTTGGTTATGTTCGATATGCGTGTGTTTATGTGCTTTTGCGAGTCTGTGAATTTTCTGTTTCTGTTTCTGTGTGATTTTGCTTATTGTTTTGGATATCTGTTGTTCAATGGTTTGGAATATAGAATTAATTATCACAGGATGAATGTCATTGAGTATTTGGAGGTGTGTTTTGTATAGTATAGGGTTTAATTTTAATTTTTTGATGTATAGTTGTTTAACTTCTTCTTTCAGCCATGTTTTTTGTGCGATCTCTTGGGCTTTGATTGCTGATTTTGATGTGCTTTTTATGAAGATTTGTGCGTATTTAGGTGTTATTTGTAATTTTAGACATTTTTTGTTGAATTTGATGTTCAGTGTGGCTTTTATGATTTTGATTTTTATGTTTTTGTATTTGTAGACCAGGTTTGCTTGTTCGGCTGTCATATTCATGTTGGTTTCGGTCTCCAGTTGTGTTTATATGGAAATATAAAGTATAATATAAATAAAGAAATATATGTAAATTTTTCTTTTGTTTTATTTTATTAAATAAACTTATCACAACTATTATTATTTTATTCGACGCGTTTCGAAATTAGAATTTCATCCTCAGGTGACAGGTGTTTTGCCTTTCAACTTAATTTTAGTCTTTTGTTTTGTTTGTAGGTTTCGGCTATTGTTGTCTCTTTTATATTGGTTATAATATGTATATCTGACAACAATAGCCGAAACCTACAAACAAAACAAAAGACTAAAATTAAGTTGAAAGGCAAAACACCTGTCACCTGAGGATGAAATTCTAATTTCGAAACGCGTCGAATAAAATAATAATAGTTGTGATAAGTTTATTTAATAAAATAAAACAAAAGAAAAATTTACATATATTTCTTTATTTATATTATACTTTATATTTCCATATAAACACAACTGGAGACCGAAACCAACATGAATATGACAGCCGAACAAGCAAACCTGGTCTACAAATACAAAAACATAAAAATCAAAATCATAAAAGCCACACTGAACATCAAATTCAACAAAAAATGTCTAAAATTACAAATAACACCTAAATACGCACAAATCTTCATAAAAAGCACATCAAAATCAGCAATCAAAGCCCAAGAGATCGCACAAAAAACATGGCTGAAAGAAGAAGTTAAACAACTATACATCAAAAAATTAAAATTAAACCCTATACTATACAAAACACACCTCCAAATACTCAATGACATTCATCCTGTGATAATTAATTCTATATTCCAAACCATTGAACAACAGATATCCAAAACAATAAGCAAAATCACACAGAAACAGAAACAGAAAATTCACAGACTCGCAAAAGCACATAAACACACGCATATCGAACATAACCAACATAAGTTTTACGCCAGAATGGTAAACTGCACAAACATCCAATTCACAGAAACAGAAACAACATTATTAAATAAAGGCCTAAAATTCAACATACCCAAAAATAGCAAAAATAACATCGTTCAAGAAGTGACAAACGCTGAAACAGCCATCAAAATGATTCCTTCACAAGAACTGCAAAATGAAACCAGGGTAACAATAAACAAAAAACTTAAGCAAGTTCTGAAAATTAATAAACAGAAACCTATTAAAATACACACAAACCTCAAAAACATAATAGTTAACACAGAAAATATAAAACAAAAGTTAGAACAGAACAACGCAATTATAACAAAAGCAGACAAAGGTAACACAGTTGTCATAATGGACCTACAAGAATACATAGACAAAACAAACATTTTCTTCAACAACAACAATATAAAATTGTTAACTAAGGACCCAACCAAAAATTATGTTAAAGACATCAACAACGCTATAAATAAATGCAATAACATATTCAACAATGCAACTAAACATTATCTTAAACAAACCAACGCCAAAGCTCCACGATTCACAGGACTCCCGAAGATACATAAAAAAGACACACCAATCAGACCATTAATAGACTATACCACCGCGCCAGGATATAAAGTAGCTAAAAAGTTGCAAAAATTAATCAAACACAATATCAATATACATAAAAACCACAGCATCAACAATAGCACACATTTAATTGATAAAATGGAAAATATAATTATACTCCCACAATACAAAATGCTATCATTCGACGTCACAAATATGTACACTAACATACCCATAGATACAACAATAACCTTAATAAAAGAGAATTTGGAAACAACTGCAACAATCAACAAACAACAAATAGACGAAATAATAACTTTATTACAGATCACACTAAAGCAGAATTATTTCACTTTCAACGATCAATTCTACATACAAAACGAAGGCCTTGCAATGGGTTCACCTTTAAGCGGCCTAATAGCTGACATATATTTAAATTACTTCGAAAACAAATATATTTTATCAAACCTTAACACTCAACATAACAAAATAATAACATACTCTCGATATGTAGACGACACATTTATCATTTTTGACGGAACACACAGACAAATAGTTATACTTAATAACTATATAAACAACATAAACAACAACATTAAATTCACCGCTGAAGTCGAAACAGAGAACTCCATAAATTTTCTAGACTTGAACATAAGAAAAGACAACAATAAACTCAAATACAAAATATATAGAAAACCTACCACAACTGATATAACAATACACAACGATTCACATCATCCATATTCACAAAAGATGGCAGCTTATAATGCGTTCATTAATCGACTACTCAACATACCCATGGACGACCAAGATTATAACGACGAATTAAATATAATAAAACAAATAGCAAAATCAAACGGATACAAAACAGAAATAATCGACAAATTACTTCAAAAAAGTATAAGGAAAAGAACAATCAACGACAACAACAATCAAAAAGAAGAAAACACCAATACAAAATACATTTCTATAACATTCACCAATCTCCTACCTCAAATAATACAAAACGAATTCAAAAAACTTAACATAAAAGTTTCCTACAAAACAAACAACACATTAAAGAATATTTTACAGCCAAAAAAGAAAACAGACATAAAACAACAATCAGGCGTATATAAAATAAAATGCAATGATTGCAACAAATACTACATTGGACAGACTGGAAGAACGTTCTACGATCGTTTTAAAGAACATAGACCAAAACAGAACACAAAATCTAATTATGCTCTACATTTAATGGAGTCAAACCATAATTACACAGATTTTGATACAAACTTGCAACCTTTGCACTTATGCAAGAAAGGAAGAACACTTGACGCACTAGAGGAGTTCGAGATTTACAAGGCACACAAGATAGAAAAAGACAAACTAATGAACGACAAATTAATATTCAAGACAAACGCACTATTTGAAACTGCACTTAAACAACAAAAAAATTACCATTAGATAATAAGAATAATAAACAAAACAAAAACAACGATCAGGAAAGAAAATTAAACTAGACAGATATACATATTATAACCAATATAAAAGAGACAACAATAGCCGAAACCTACAAACAAAACAAAAGACTAAAATTAAGTTGAAAGGCAAAACACCTGTCACCTGAGGATGAAATTCTAATTTCGAAACGCGTCGAATAAAATAATAATAGTTGTGATAAGTTTATTTAATAAAATAAAACAAAAGAAAAATTTACATATATTTCTTTATTTATATTATACTTTATATTTCCATATAAACACAACTGGAGACCGAAACCAACATGAATAATAAATTAATGTCTAAAAACATACAAAGGACTGACAACTCCTCACAAAGTTCTAATGCATTTATATATGTAGTTCGATTTTATATTTTTGACGAGACTCAATGATTGGTTCGTTAACACACTCATGAGCAAAAAATTTTTATTCTTGGATCGTGCACGAAATCTAGCAAAATTTTCGAAGTCTAACACCAAATATTTTCTTACTAAGAGGGCTTATACCAATCAAAGTTTCGTACCAAATTGTAATAGAACATAAATGTTTAAACTGTTTAATTTGGTTCAACAAACCCGAAGCTTCGTCTCGTCTCTCGTGTGAAGGTATCCATATCTGTGGTTTGTTAAACACTAAACAATGCATTGTAAGCTTGTCCTTTTTGATGTCTAAGTGGTTTTATTGCTTCGATGCGACATTCCCATCTCGTGTCACTAAGTGGTTTTAGAATTTAGAGTAATACTTTTTACATTCTTCAAAAGAATTGGCCACCGCAACCTTCAACATTAAAGAGGAAAAAAAAAATTTTTTTGCACAGTATTAAAAAAATGTAGCTTCCAGTGAGGACTTTGCCATGTCGTTTACCACTAAATTTGAAGAATGGCTATTGCAGGAAACGTAAAATGCTCGTGGATTAATGTTCTTAATTTTGGCTTGGACGACACTTCGAATACTTTTGATATTAAATCCATTATAGTACCCTTGCTTTCTTATGTTTTCTAAAGACAATCCACGATATTTTCTGTTAGTGCCAGACCTGTAGACTTCTCGATTGGTATAAATCCTAAAAAACTTTCATTTATTACAACCTTTGACGTTCTTCAATGATCTTGGATCAGCTCGTGGACGATTTGATTGATTGTGATTGTGAGAATGGGAGTAAGATGGTAATGAGGGGAATTGTGTGAGGGATTGAAGAAGAGGATCGAATTGTTTTTGTTGAATCGTTCTGGAAGATGTCTGCTTGTAGTGGTTTGGTTTACGTTGATGAGGTGAGAGTATTTGACGAATATCTATGTATTGAATGTGGCTAACGCATTTGAGATCGGAAGATTTGTGAGGTCCATTGCGATCGGCGCATTGGATCACGTCAGAAATATTACATTCAGTAGTTTTATGACTGCCGGAGCAATTGGCACAAAAACTTCTGATGTTACAATGTATGGAACCATGGCCATATAGTTGGCAATTGTAACATTGAGTCGCTTTACCTGGATTTTGGTTTTTAAAATCCCATCGGATTAAGGTTTTAAATAGAGTTGAATGATTTTTTTTCAGTTCGTTTAATTTAATGGTTCCGCGTTCAATATACACTACATAGCTATAGTTTTCAGCTTGGGGGCTAGATTTCACGTTGTTGTTGATCATTTTGATATCGATGCACTTAATACCAGATGATAGTAGTTATTTTTAAACTTATTTTTTTACTTTTATTTAAAGTTAAAAGTTTGCTGAGAGGGCGGTTGTCGCCATCACCAGAATCACAACGAACTCGCTTATGAGAAATTTTTATACACTTTCTATAATTAGCGTTAGGATAGACTAGGTATACTTGTACTCGCTTTGACTGCTAGGTGCTAGCATCACCGATCAACAGAACCCAGCATCAACATCAGCAACCACAACTACAGTCAAATTTAAATAATAATAGTAAGAGCAAAATGCCTTCAAATAGCTTATTCTCTTTTAATGAAATTAATTCTCTCTTAAATGAAGTACTAACCAAATTAAGCGCTTGTCAAAGTAAAAGCGATCAATTCAATGTAATAACATCATTAGTAATTAAATATATTTACACAAATAATCATGATGCATAATAACGAACTTAAACATTGTCACTTGGAATGCTCAAAGCATCAATAAAAAAAAATTGGCTTAAAGTTGACAAAGCATTGAAATTTTAATTGTTATCGTCTAGACAGGAGAAACGAAAGAGGTGGTGGCGTAGCTATCGTCATAAGAAAAGATGTCAAGCACTCAGTATGTACTAATCTAAAACTACGTTGTGTTGTATCGGTAGGAATAGATGTTTATACTACCTAATACAGAGGTTAAAGCAGTTTTGGATGATCTGAAATGTAACAAAGCTCCAGGATCCAACGGAATACCGCCGGAATTTTACAAATTCAGCACACCCTTATTCATCGAACACTTTACTATAGCGCTTAACCAGGCTTATGAACACGGATGCATACCAAATTATTTTAAGGATTCCATCGTCACACCCATATTCAAGAAAGGTGACCGCACTGATCCTGCAAACTATAGAGGAATATCTTTGCTGAATACATCAATGAAAATTCTTACAAGGCTTCTCTACAAAAGACTCTACGGTTGGATCCAAGTAAATCATCTCCCTGGGGAGTCTCAAGCTGGGTTCCGCAAGAATTACTCAACCGTTGATCAAATCTACTCACTCACATCCATTGCAGACATTTTCATTAAAGACAAAAAGAAGTTGTACGCCTTCTTCATAGATTTTAAAGCGGCCTTCGACACCATCGACAGAAAAGCTCTGATGCTTAAGCTATTCAACAAGGGTGTTTCAACAAAATTTGGACGCATTTTGGAAAAATTGTATGAATCTACAACATCTGCAATATCATTCAACAACGACGTAACGGAATCATATGAAGTGGAAATAGGAGTAAGACAAGGTTGCAACTTAAGCCCTCTTATGTTTGCACTCTTCATAGACGACATGGAGGACGATCTACAGGGTGGAGCAAAAGTTGCAGCAAATCTTCTAGTGAAATCCTTAAAATTCGCCGATGACATTGTGATATTTGCTGAAACGCCTGAAAGTCTCCAGTTGATGATAAACAGAATAGCTGCATACTGCTACAAATGGAGGCTTCAGGTAAACCTCAGTAAATCCAAGGTTATGATTTTTCGTAACGGTGGAGGCCCAAACTGTCGCAACGAAAAGTGGAGATTTGAAAGTAAGGAAATCGAAGTTGTAAGTGACTATAACTACCTAGGAGTTAAAATATCAAGGAATCTGAATCTGAGAAACCACATTGTGGAGAAACTGGCTAAATCAAAAAATGCACTAAATGCAACGTGGAGGACCATTATGCACAACAAAGACGTCAATTTCAATTCAAAGTATCGAATTTTTGAAACAACGGCGAAGGCAGTTATGTTTTACGCGGCTCAAGTATGGGGCCACAAAGAATTCAGTGAGGTGGAACATCTTTTGAGATATTTTCTAAAGAGAACCTTGAGGCTTCCAAACAGTACTCCAAATCACATTCTCATGCTCGAAACGGGTCTTCCCCCTCTATTCATTTTGACACTTAAAATGCAAGTAGACTACATATTGAAGACGTTAACCATGAACGAGAACAGGCTGCCCAAAAAATTAACCTTGTCGAATGCTTGAGCAACATCTAAAAATATAGCCGAACATACTTGTTTTTCTTCTAATGCTTTTCAACTGCATCCGTTATTCTATGAACTTGGTCTATCGTGGAATGTTTATTTCTAAATCCAAACTGATGATTTGGGATTAGATTTCTTTCTTCTATGACTTTGCTTAGTCTTTTCAGTAGCAATTTTTCAAAGACTTTTGCCATTATTGGTATAAGCGATATTGGTCTGTAAGACGTCAATGGTGGTGGCTTACCTTGCTTTGGTATAACAATTACTTCAGCAATTTTCCAATGATGTGGGACATATTGGGTCTTAAGGCATGCATTTATTATGAATTGGAGTTTTATGAAGGCTTTTGATGGCATTTCTTTCATAACCTGAGCAGTTATTAGATCGTACCCAGGTGATTTTTTGTTCGATAGTTGATTTCGACACATACTTTTTATTTCTTTGAGTGTGACAATTGGTATGTCAACTTCATCGACTTTATCAATAAACTGTACAGATACTACATCTCCCCGATTAGCATCCTCAATGAGGGTTCGCTTGGTGCATTTCTGGTATCGGAACATGACCACTCTTTTACTTCCCCTTTCTATAAAAAACAAGTAACAGGTACCTATAGAGGCTAAGTGGCTCGCTTCTAATTGTTTTCCTCCTATCTAGACTGATTATGATATCTATAACAAAAGAAAAATATGTATAATAAATAAGATATAAAGTAAGAAATCTAAATCAAAACTTATGTGATTACTCGCCTTATCGAACATTGTAACATAATTGTGATAACCTTAGAGACTAAATGCCTAATGTACAATTTGCTTAAGACCATTTTTAAACTACCTAGGTTGTGAAACGTGAATTTGTTAAGTATCTAACCAATACACAACACAAAACTGAAAACTTGTATGAGAATATGTAAAACATATAGATATCGTACTATTCATAAAACACAAACTCTGACCAAAGAAAGGGTGGAAAAATTTAGTATAATGATATGAAAACAAAATATGAAAAAAAAAAAAGAGAAAACATCATCTAAAAACATTATATATGCTGTGTCCCAAAAGGGAACAACTATTTAACTCAGCATCATTTTGATAGATACTGGGCCATATGCCTATCCTCTTTGCTCACCTCTTGGTGCTTTATATGGAGATGCCTCTAGACATATCCATCTGTTGTAAATATATCTTTCTCTATCTCTTTCCTCCTGTCATTTTTTTAGGTTAAGTCAAATTAATAATACGATACAGTCTTGTTGAGTGGACGTAACTTCCAAAAAGAAAAATTTAATGTAAAGACACCAGTCTAAAAACTTATAATAAGATTTCAATGTTCAACCAATAAATGAAAAAAAAAAAAAAAAAACTCCACCTGTGTAGCCTGACCAATACTAAGTCGGCAAATAGATTTTAACGTAGAATTAAATAGTTAATAGATGTGAAAACTAAAAAGTGTAAAAGAAAAACTCAATAAAGTACATACATACATACATACATCAATAAACTGTAAGCTGTTTTCAGACGTATTTGCTGGGAATGGCTTAAAAACATTCGCAAGATGTTCTGCAAATAGGTTAGCTTTTTCTTTCGGATTTCCGATCCAATTCCCGTTTAGAGATTTTATTGGAGGGTTTTGTAACTGCGGTCTTTTCAGGCGCTTAGCTGCTTTCCAGAGCGAATAATCGGTTGAAGCATCAGTCGTTAAATTTTTCAGGAATCTACTTAATGAATCATTTTTGAATTCGTAGATTTGTTTTTTCAGTTCGTTGCTTAGCCGGTTAAACGCTGTTTTGTCGTCTGGAAATCTAGTATTTTGCCATTTTCTTCGAGCTCTTCTCTTCTCCAATATCAACTCTCTTATCTCGGCAGGGTATTTTGTTTCAGTTTGCTTCCTACTCGAGTAAGTTGGTGTACTTTCTTCTGCAGCTTGTTGAACATCGGCAATGAATTGTTCTACTTCAAGGTCTATTTGCTCTTTTGTTTCCATAGGGGATCTGAGATTTATATAGCTTTCAAGCTTTTCTCTGAATTCACTCCAGTTTGTTTTCTTATTTACTAGCTTAGGATTACTTTTTTCCATTATCTCCGATTCATTAAGTGATAAAATCACCGGTGTATGATCTGATGATAAGTCATATTTACCTTCGACTCTTATATGGTTTCGTTTGATACCTTTAACTATGAAAAAGTCAACAAGGTCTGGTATTTTACTTGAATCCGATGGCCAGTATGTTGGTGATCTGGATGAATAAAACTCGCAATTGTATTTGAGGCATGCTTTGTAAAGCCTTCTGCCTTTTGTTGTTATAAGTCTGGATCCCCAATGGGTGTGCTTAGCATTAAAGTCACCGCCAACAAGGAAGTTATGTCCTAGTAGTTTTAGCAGTTCTGTATAATCATCTTCAGTCGGGGAACGGCGGGCAGTATATTGATGCCAACTTGAAGTCTTTCTTTTTCATACCAATACTAATTATTGTTACTTGCATATTCTCGTTTGTAAACATAACTTCTTCATGGTGTTTTAAGCTCTTTTTTATGAGGATTGCCGATCCACCTCTAGCCTTATCAGCTGGATGAGGAGCGTGGTAGCAAATATAGTTTGATATTAAATCATCAAGAACCAGTCCACTTGAGAAATGAGTTTCGGACACCAGACAAATATCTATGTGTTCGATGTCTAAGAAGATTTTTAATTCTGATAAATGGTGTAAAAGACCGTTTGCATTCCATGTTCCAATTTTTAGTGTTCTGTCCATCATTGTTTTTTAAGAGCGACTTCTTCACTTAGCCGTTTGATGTTCAAATCCTGATTGTCAATTCTTTTAAGAATAAGTTCAAGAATTTCTTTAATGGAAGTTTCTTCATTCTTCCGCACATTTTTAACAATCTGTGAATAGGATTTATTTTCGTCGCTTTTGCTTTTAACAGCTTCCTTCGGAAGTTCTTTCTTACCTTTATTCTCAGCTTCAGGAGTTCTTTTTGTGTTTGCTGGATTGCTGGGCTTTATTTCACCGGATGTCATTTTGCTTTTGGATTTTTGAAATCTTTTAGCAACTGGACAGCCTCTATAGCTTGCAGGGTGATTACCTTGACAGTTTACACATTTTGCTTTCTGTTCTTTGCTTGATGGACAGTCTTAAGTTGCATGTTTTCCTTCACACTTAACACAAGCAAACTCGCGGTTGCAATATTTTTGGGTGTGGCCAAATGCTTGGCATCGTTTACATTGCGGAACAATTTTTGATTTTCGCAGTGGTTCAATTATGACTTTTATGCCCAAGATTGATCGAATACTATAGACATTTTCAAGACTTTGTTTGCTGTCGAAAGATAGCGTGAATAAAGGCAGTGATCTCTTTATTATTATTGGTTCCCCAGCAGAGTTCTTAGTAGTCTCATTTTTAATAAGATTGACTGCATCAAGGGCTTGGAAGCCTGCTTGAACAAGGTCTTCTACTAATTCTTTTGGAGATCATGAGAAATGTAGGCCTCTGGCTATTACTTTTATTGGTTTTGTGGATTTGTTTTCATAGGAGTGCCACTGGATTTTATGTTTGCTTAGTTCCTCAGTGACCAGTCTATAGTCATCATCTTCCTCGACATTGACTTTCCAATTGTCTTTGTTATACGATGTATATTTGCAAGCTTTTTTAGTACACTTCTCAATCATTTTCTTAAGATCTCCAAAATTTGGGAATCCTGTGATCATAATTGGTGGTGGTACAGTTTTTCTGTTGCCTTTAGACAAAGACTTCGGTTTAGCATTGGCTAGCACATTATTTGCATTATTCTTTGTAGTACCCAAGTCTTTTTTATTTTCATTTTTTGAAGTTTGCTGGTTCTTTGTATGCAATTCGGGGCTACCTTCCGCTTTTCGTTTTTTAGCAGTGCGCTTACTTCTTTTTCTTCAAGTTTCAAATAAAAGTTCTTCTTCGTCAGTTTGATACACAGTAACAGTATCTTGTTGACTTGTCTGAACCGTAGACTTGTGTTCCTTGTCAAATAGGGACACCTTTTCTTCGAGTCTTTTTACTTGCTCCTGAAGACTTTGAACTAAGGTTTCAAGTTTCTTTCTTGCTGCTATTTCCTTTTGCCATTCATCATAGTAATCTTTTGATTTGGTTTGGCAGTTTTCTTTGATTTCTTTGAAACTCTGTTGTCCTGCAGTGTCGATCATTTCAGAGACATTGGTTTCTTTTTGGCTAATGACTTTTACGTCATTTGTCTTAGTTGGGGTTTTCGATGGTGTTACCCTTTGGGAGTAGTTTTTTGGTGGAGTTCTCTGTATTTTCGTACTCCGTTTACCAACATTTTTAAGCAATAAGTGGTCCTCCCCAGAATCCGTAGGACCGATCTCTTTAGAGAGTGGATTTTCTTTATCTTTGATAACCATTCTCAATGGAGCTGATTGGAAAGTTCTGTTTCAATTTGTCAAGCTTGCTCTTTCATACAGGAAAAAATTTATAGCTGAACTTTTTTAAACTTTTTGAGTCAAAAATTACTTAAAATTTACTTTAAAGTTTATATTGTCAACTGGCAGACGGCTTAGGCCATGCTCTAAAAATGTTAGTTTATAATTATATATACATATAATCTTTGTAAAACCTAAAGAAAAATAAAGCATTTGTTAATCTAAATCTAAAAATCTACTACCTAATGATAACTATAAACTTAGCATTTATTGTGTCTATTTTCCTGGCGGTAACAGAACTACTGAAAAAATTACTCTTTTCAAAAATGAATTAAAGTCAATTTTTCGTTATCGACAGAAAATCATTATTGGTGGTGATTTAAATTGTCGCAATCAACAATGGAACTGTATTAGGTCAAATTGTTGGGGCAATGTTCTATATGGAATTTTAGAGAGGCACCCAAACTTTGCATTACTTTATCCTCCCAATTACACTTATATTCCAAAATCTCAGTCTAAAAATCCTTCGACATTAGATTTTTATATTACCAAAATAATATCCAATTGTGATCGACCATTCACCAATAATCAACTGGGATCAGATCATCTACCAGTTAACATGAATGTTAATCTTACATTAATAACTCAGCAGCCCAGATTATACTATAAATATTCTGCAGCTAATTGGAATAGGTTTACGTCGTTTATAAATACAAACTGTAGATTGAATAGTATTTCTCCAATCAATAGCAAAACAGAAATTGATTCTGCGTGTAATAGTTTCAATCACTTACTGAACAACGCTGCTGACTTTGCTATACCTAAATATCCTGCAAGGAATATACATTCAACTCGCCTACCCAACAATATTATACTTTTAATAAAACTTAGAAACGCTGAAAGAAGGAAATGGCTTCGCTATCGTTACGACTGTTTCCGACAAAGTACGAAATTTCTGAATGAAGCAATTGCAAAAGAAATCTCCGACTTCAAAAATTATCGTTGGAATAACCTTCTCTGATCCCTCGATAAGGCAAGAAAACCGTTCTGGAAAGTTTCCAAAATTATAAAGAAAAGAGGCGTAACTATACCCCCTTTCAAAGTACAAAATGAGCTATACTCAGCTGCTAAGGATAAAGCTAATCTATTTGCTAAAAATTTTGCGAAAAATCATATAATCACTTCCGATTTTAGTGACCCCATAACTTGTGCGGATGTCAATCATTCAATGTTTATCATTGAATCAAACTTTCTCCTCTCTGAAATGAGTGCTTCACTTGAAACATTAAAAGATTTATTAAGAACCTGAAAAGCAAAAAATGTCCTGGATTAGATTCTATTCATAATAAGCCCTTAAAAGCTCTTCCTCCAACAGGACTGCGTTATTTAAATATAATTCTAAACGCTTGCTTAAGACTTAGATACTTCCCTGACTGCTGGAAAATAGCAAAGGTAATACCAATTCCTAAACCAGGTAAGCCTAAGGACGAAATAAATAGCTACCGACCAATTAGTTTACTAAGTTGCGTAGGTAAACTTCTCGAAAGAGTTATTAAAGATAAGCTCGAAAACCATTTAAATGAAAATGGTTTATTGCCTGACTATCAGTTCGGTTTCAGACGTTTTCATAATACATATCACCAAGTAGCAGGGAATAAAAAACACTGTCAAAGATAAGTTCCAAACTAAGGAATCAACTGGATTAATCTTGCTTGACATAGAAAAAGCATTTGACACGGTATGGCACGACGCCGACGCACTGTTACATAATCTTTTAAAGTTCAATTCTCCAATAGAGATTATTAAAATGATTCAAAGTTTTCTTAGTGAGAGAAAGAATATAGTTAGTGTTCAAAACGAAAATTCTTCTGTGCAAAACGTTGAATATGGAATTCCTCCAGGAACTGTACTTGGCCCTATTCTTTTTAACATATTTGTTTCTGATTTGCCTGATCTTGGTATTTACGTGAAGCTTGCCATGTTTGCTGATGACACCGCCATATTTACATCAGGAATACATTACTTGGATGTACAGCGTACATTAAAAGTATCTCTAACTGCGTTAGAAAAATACTTTTTAAATGGAAAATCAAAGTTAATCCTGCCAAAATACAAGCTATTTGGTTTACGCGTCGACGAAAAAAGTGTTTTTTGCCAAATAATGTTCAACTGCAAATGGGCGGATTTAGTATTGATTGGTCTGAGCACTGCAGATATCTTGGCATTATGATAGATACAAAATTCAGCTTTCAGAAACACATATCGACTACTATCGATAAAACTAACAAATGTATAAGAATCTTTTATCCTCTTATATAAATAGAAATTCTGATCTGTCCAAAGCTAACAAGATATTAACGTTCAAATCAATTTTTCACTCCATTCTGCTTTACGGTGCTCCTGTTTGGTATGATTGTGCGAAAACGCACAAAAAAAAGCTTCAAATATCACAAAATAAAATTTTAAAAATGATTCTTGGTTTGCCATGGCATTTTTCTACTTGCCGACTTCATGAGCCAGCTAATATCAACTTTTTAGATACACATACATATAATGGATTCCACACAAAAGTTTTATGAAGATTTAGTATTATCAAGTTAAAATTTTGTTAAAATCGAATTTATTTTGTTATACACAAATACATAAATCCAATATTTACGAATATTATAGGGATTAATGCAATATTAGATTTAAGTGTTGAATAAGGGTTTTAATTGCAGCTTTAACTTGAAAAAACAAAATTTGTAATAAAATATTAATTTCATTATATATTGCCATATTATCATATATGGAAAACAAATTGTCCTATATCTCTAACTAGGTATTAATTCAGAAAAATAAATCAATAAATTGATTTGAATTGAAAAATTGGTTAGCAACAACTTGAGAATTTGAAGTAGAAGTGTTCTGAAAATTGAACGTTGAAGGAAGTCCATCGGATTTTCTCTTAATATTAATAAATTGGTAGAAACGCTAAGGATCAGAAATAAGACAGATCTGCATTTTACTGAGGTAATTATGATAAGGAACTTCACATAAAGATGAGAAATTGGAGAAAGCATGCTGATATACATGATATACAATACATAAATTATAATTTATGTAATCAGAGGGAGATTTAGATTTTAAGAAAGTTTTCCAAAATTTATTTCTGAGGTCACGAAGCTTTCGTAGTTCTTTAGTATACCATGGGGGAGTCGCTGTGCAATTTTTTTGTTTCAAATGTGGGACACACTGGATGAATCATTCGAAAATAGATGTATAGAAAAATGTGAGAGCAATGTCGATAGGGGTCGGAGCTTTAGTGAAAGAACTGAAGTCAACCTGATTAATTAAAATATTTAGATGATCAAAATTAGCTTTACGAAAGTTGTAAACAAGGGGGACTTCTGAATCAATGGTGGAGATCTGTTGTTCTTGAGGTAAAAACAAGAGAAAGAGGAGGGTGAAATTTATCAAGGATCGAGAGAAGATGGAAACTTTCGATAACTACTGAGTTACAAGGATCCGAAGAGAAGATAAGTTCGAGTTGTCTCCCTAAGCTGTTTGTTACATTACTAATTTGAAATGAAATTTAAAATGCCCCATTATCAAAAACTAAATAAAAATAAAATAAATAGGGTGGCGCAACAGAGCGAGGAACCCCAGGGCCTAGCGCGTTTCTCACAACCATGCCTTGTGAGTGAATGGAGGGGACCTACAATTTTTGGCCGGTTCCGAACGGCTAATCGAGAAAGCGCTTTTCATGGCAATGAGTACTAACGGAGGACTTGCCAATTCCTCGCGAAAGTCGATACCCGTGAAAGAACATTTTTGCCTCTGTTGGGAATCGACCCACGAACCTCTGTATTAGCAGGCGGACATGCTATCCATCACACCACGGGTACCACATTATCAAAAACTATCTGATTTTATTTTTGAAAGGAACCACCTCTTCTTTTACTTAATAGACGAATACGTTAAATTATAAAATTCTAGTCATTTATTCCTAACTCTCTTAAACATTAATTCATTTAGTATCCAAATAGTGATCATTCACCACTAATAGCTTTATTGATTCATAACACTTTCGCTAATTAAAAATAAAGCTTTTGTTGATGCGCCCATTTTCATGCTTGGCACTAATGAGCTATTAGCTTTGAGTGTGTCAATGACGATTTTTTGACAAAACCCAACCTGAATTAAACAGTTTCAATTCAGTTGTGCAGAAGCCTTGAGTGATTTGACTTCAAAGCAATGAAAACCTCAAAAGAATTGTCTGCGGATGCCTTCATGATATTCATTATCAGATATTTGAATTTCTTTGGAACAACAACTTTCTACTACGATAAAAAAAAGGGTGAAATTACCACATCAACTTTGGCTTCTATCTATTGTGTTGTTTTGGACGTTGTTTTTGCTTTGGCAACGCCGGTATTCCTATATTTTTATATCAAAGATAGATACCAATCTGATTTGCTTCTGAAACGACCAATTACTGTTTATATCGAAAACGTCCTTTTGCTTCTCAATGTCCTGATTGTGTCAATGAGTCGTGTGACAAAGTGGATAGACAGCAGTCGAACGAAGCATATTTTTAACTCCTTTAATGTTATCAGAAAACAATACATGGTTACTTTCAACAAAGGAACCACTATTAGACGAGAAACAAAATTGATTGCATCACTAAAAATTGTTTTTGCTGCTTTATTAAGTGCTGGAGCTGTTCTCGAGAATTTATTTGATAAACCAACAATCTCCTTATATGCAATCTTGGAAGCTGTTTACTTTTTACTGTTTTTTAACAAGCTCCTTGCAGTAGAGAATATGTTTTATTTCGGACTAATGTTTGCGTATTATCTCTTCGGCGAGCTAAATGATCACTTTTTGGTTATTGTTCATCAGATTAACATTTTGGGAATAAGCAGTGAATCGAAAATTTCGACAAGAAGGAGGACAAAAATGTTGTGCGATGAGCTACAAAAAATCGGAAAAATACACGAACAATTATTTAACTTAACAATTCGTGTCAAAGATTTGTATCAAGTGCAAATAATTGCTGTTCTGCTGTCAACTTTTATTATGCACACTTACTTTAATTTTTTGTTCGCAGTTTTGTTATATGGACAATTTGATAACATTGAACTAAAGGTCTTTTTCAATGTTGGAGCAATAATAACCATAAACTTGAACTTTTGGCTATTGGTTTATGGCAGTGGCAATATTGTTGAGGCATGCAATAATACGCGTAAGATCTTTGAAGAATTATCTCCAATATGTGTGTTCAACAAACAGCTAGAAAGACGTGTAAGTGTGGAATCGGTTTCTAAACTACTGATTACTTTAATATTTCTGTTTTATGATTAAGATCGGGACTCTAATGTTCCAGCTCATGCAGGAGCAACTAAATTTGCGATTATGCGGCTTATTCGATTTAGACTGGAACACAGGATTCAAAATGATGCAAGTAGCTTTTATGTATTGGGTCTTGTTAATGCAAATCGATTATAAGAACTTTTAGTGGGGGTTTGGCTCTTGTGTACCGAAAACAAAAAATAAAAGATATCTAGAAATTGAAACAATGAGAAATTTATTTCATTTATTGAAGGCTGTCAAGATTGACTAACGATGCAGAAAATTGGCTAGATTTGTATAACAAAATGGGAAATCTCAACCTATTATTTTGGAACACTTAAAAATGCGTTCTTTTATTCTATGTTATTAAACTAAAGAATTGTTATCTAACTTGATGTATTAAGTTTAAGAATTTTTTCTTTGACTATGGGATGTTAAAATAAGATTCTGTTTTGGAAATGAGGAAAACTCGATTGATTTGAAAAACTAAAGAATATTTCATGAAAATGAAGAAAAAAGTTTGTCATACTTTGAAGAAATTTCTTCACTTCAAAAAAGAAATTGATGTGAAAATGAAGAAAAATCGTAAGTTTTTTGAATACAATGATTCAAAATGAAGAATATTTCATCGATACGAGAAACAAGATTTGTGGGTTTGACAATTTTGTATGTCAAAAGGAGGAAAGGTGGGTGTGAATAAGAAGAAAAATTGTCAATTTGAAGAAAAAAATGAGTGAAAGTGAAGAATATTTTTTCAATGAAACGGCATACTTATTGAAATTAAAGAATCTTTCTTACTTTATTTTTTTATTCAGTTCGACAAAATTTTGTAGATTCTTCAGCTTTTTTTTATATATTTATTTGGCAAAAAATTTGCCATTTTGAAAATTCATTACATTTTACAATTTTTGAATTAAATAAATCTTCTTTTAACATAATCAACTAGTAGTTTCTTAAATTTGGTCAAGTTTGATTCTACTTTTAAATCATTTGGTAGGTTGTTATAAATATCTAGACCATATTTTTTGTTTTAGAATTCCTAAACATTGGTAGTCTAAAGTTATCTACTTTACGTAAACCATACGGTTGTACGTCTCTTCTCTTCTTCTTCTTCTTCTTCTTCTTTCCATTTCCGGCGTTACGAGTAGTGATCTTGAAGCGATCACAACTCTCCCACTTTTCTGCTTCACACTAGTGATCCGCCTGTGGGGTACGCCGCGTTGACCTCAGAAAGCGTCGGCAAGCCTCCCGGTTTTGGATTGTTCCATGTCTGAGGCCAACCAAATGCTGCTGTTTTTGCATTTGCTTGTACCAGGAGTGTTTTGGCCTGCCTTTTCTTTTTCGTCGCGAATTTGTTGAAACGTTGTACGATATTGCCTTTTGGACGGGGTTCTGCCGATCTCTCCTTTGAACATGACAATACCAACTGAGCCGGTCGTGCTGAATTTTGTCAAAGATGGTACTTTTGACATGAAGGCTTCCACGGATCTTCTTCTTCTTCTTCTTCTTCTCTTCTTTCCATTTCTGGCGTTACGAGTACTGATCTTGAAGCGATCACAACTCTCCCACTTTTCTGCTTCACACTAGTGATCCGCCTGTGGGGTACGCCGCGTTGACCTCAGAAAGCGTCGGCAAGCTTCCCGGTTTTGGATTGTTCCATGTCTGAGGCCAACCAAATGCTGCTGTTTTTGCATTTGCTTGTACCAGGAGTGTTTTGGCCTGCCTTTTCTTTTTCGTCGCGAATTTGTTGAAACGTTGTACGATATTGCCTTTTGGACGGGGTTCTGCGGATCTCTCCTTTGAACATGACAATACCAACTGAGCCGGTCGTGCTGAATTTTGTCCAAGATGGTACTTTTGACATGAAGGCTTCCACGGATCTTACTACTTCTAATTCGATCAAGCTTTGTTACTCCTGCTGTCATCCGAAGCATCTTCATTTCGGCTGCCGTCAATTTGCTCTCATACTTTTTGTACATTGTCCAACATTGTGAACCGTATGTCGGAGCTGGACGGACATCTGCTGTATAGAGTCTTCCCTTCAGCTTAGGGGGCATTTTTCGATCACAGAAGATAGCGGAGTTTTCTCGCCACTTCATCCACTCTACGCTTACTTGTTACTCGATGATTGATGCCGTCATCACAAGTTGCTTCACTATTGATCATAGATCCCAGATATTTAAACTTTTCACACTTGGGAAGCACATTTCCATTCAAATAAATGTCTGGAATAGGCTTGTCTGGATCAGAAAAAGGGCAGCACAGGTATTCAGTCTTTTTAGCGCTAATACGGTACCCATTTAGTTCCAGAACATCAATCCAAACGTCATGTGCTCGTTGCAGGGATGTACGATCCTCGCTCATGATGGCTCCATCGTCAGCAAAGAATAATTGTTGTACTTTATTGTCCGTTACTTTTCCTTCGAACAAATAATCCAGAACAGCAATAAAGAGCAGTGGACTCAAGACACTTCCCTGATGTACACCTACTGTTATTTGGAATTCTTCGGTGACTCCAGCTGGGCATCTCACTTTTGTAACTGCTCCATCGTACATGTCCATAATTATTCGCACACAGGCTTCAGGAACTCCTCGGTGTCTGAGGGCCACCCATATCAGATCTCGTGGTTGTCGATCGAATGCTTTTTCGAAGTCAACCAACACAATATGCAAATCCTCTAAGGCATCTCGGTGTTTTTCCATAATGATCCTTATACTTTGGATTGCGTCTGTAGTTGACTTACCCGCGACAAACCCGCATTGGTCATCAGACAGCCTTATTATTTTCCGCAGTCGGCTATCCAAAACCCGCTCAACGATCTTCATAGTGTGGGACATCAACTTGATCGAGCGATAGTGTTCACAGCTTCTAGTATCTCCCTTTCCCTTGTACATTGGAAGAACAAAACTTTCCTTCCATTGATTAGGCAAACTGTCACCTCTTATAAGTTTGGAGATGAGAATCGTGAGCCATCTCAACCCGATGTCTCCCCTATTTTTCCAAAACTCATATGGTACCTCGTCTGGCCCAATCGCTTTGCCTTTTTTGGAGTTCTTAACTGCCTCCCTAACTTCTTCGACTGTGACGTCGGATACTTCCGTAAAGTTAGGTGCAGCTGTTGGAAAGTGGCGCCGAGGAAACTGTTCATTCAAAAGATCATCACAATACTGTCGCCACCTGTGAAGAATTTTGTCGTCATCCACAAGTAGCAGTCCTTGAGCATCATTTATGAACTTCGGCGAACGAATCTCCTGCGCATTTCTCCTTCTCTGAGCGGCTATTTTGAAAATGGTTGCTCCCTTATTCAAGTTGCTTTGTCTTAGCTCTTGGATTGCCTGATTTGCTTCAGCAGCTGGGGCAGAAATCTCTTCCAGCTCTCGATACAGGCCCTCCGTGCTTTTTGCTTGAAGTTGGGCGCACTTTTTCTTCGCTTCTTTTCTGCAGCTCCTATATTCCATTTTGAAACGCGCTTTTTCATTTGTATTTCTTGAAGGGCACTTCGACCAAGCTTGTAAAGCTGCTTTCTTCTTTCTAATCACTGCTTTAGCTTCATCATCCCACCACCAGGTTTCTTTAGCTTGTTGGTGGTGTCCTTTTGAGACTCCTAACAGTGATTTGGCTCTCTCTAAGCAGGTTCGTTGTAGGCGATCCCACATATTTTGTGCCGTGATTGCATTTGAAACTGCGTCGATGGTATTACACAGCTGACTTTGCATATACGAAATGAATTGCTGTCCTTTGGTTTTCTCCAGATTGTACCACTTGATTCTCCTAGGAGCCTTTGTTTGCTTGACTTCCTTCACCGCATCCGTAAAAAATTCTGTTAAAAGAAGACGGTGTTGTTGAGCGGCAGCTTCTCCTAGTATCACTTTGCAGTCTTTCACCCGAGATTTCATGTAATTGGTTACCAAATGGTAATCAATCTGGGTTTCATTTCCTCCACTGCTGTAAGTGATAAGGTGTCGGTCTTGTTTGATGAACATGGTATTTAGTAATTTTAGACCGTATGACTTGCACATATTTAGAATATCTTCACCAGGAGTGTTCCTGGTGCCGAATCCCAAACCTCCATGGCAGTCTTCATAATCCTCGTTTGTCTTCCCGACATGTCCATTCAAATCTCCTCCAACAAATAAATACTCTTCTTTTGGGATGTTCTTAAGTAGGTTATGAAAATCAAGCCAGAATGCATTTTTTTCCTCCTGCTCACACCCTATTTGGGGAGCATATGCACTGATTATATTCCAGACCTTTCCTTCCATCACCAATTTAAGAGACATCAAACGGTCACTGGACTTCAAAATGGTCAACACGCTGTTACATAAACTTTGGTCAAGGATGATACCGACTCCGTTCCTACCTTGTTCTGTTCCATAGTAGAACATCTTGTAAGTCTTGGTCTTTGCATCTAAGAAACGGGCTTTGTTTGCTGTGTTTCGCCATTTCGTTTCCTGAACACACAAGATGTCCACTCGCCTCCTTCTCATCATCTCTTCGAGTTCGAGACTTCTACCAGCCATACTTCCAACGTTCCAACTCGCGACTCTAAATTTTCGTCCAACTAGTCGCATTACTTTACTAGCCCCCGGAATCCGTATAGCTCTGACCCGAACATTGCTGCTCGGTCCAGGATGAGCTCCATGCATAGCAATGACTGCCTGCTACTGCCTGGCGGGGTAGTGCTTCTTATGTTTGCAAGTACTTCCATAATGCTCAAAATTTTGAAAAAAATTTACCTTTCATCCTTTTCGACACATGCATGCTCCATTTAATGAGTTTGATTTCCCTTTTACTACACCGGTAATCTCCAGTCGTGTAAACCCCGGGATCTGCATGCATACTTGGGGAGAGTTTTTAGGTGGTATGTGTGTCGCTAGACTCACTTTGATGTTAGTCGTCTAGATATGATTGTTCCTTTAGTCGCCTTTTACGACAAGCGGGGAGGCGATGCAGTGCTTTTCTAATCCGACACTGCACGGGGCACGGTTGTACGTCTCTTACATAGGTTAAATAGTCATTTAAATAGTTTGGTAACAAATTAAATTTAATTTTAAAAACGAAAACTATAGCATTAAACATAATACGTTGATTAACACTCAACCAACACAATCTCAACAACATTTCTCTTCTTGAAGTAAAATTGTTGCACATTAAAATAATTCACATCGCTCTTTTTTGAAGCTTTTGAAGTCTATACATCATCTGATTATTACACATAAATAAAATACTGGAGCAGTACTCAAAGTGAGGTTAGGTTAGTTAGGTTAGGTAAAATGGGCTGACGGTTGATCTTATTACCGTCACACTTAGATCAATGTAGATCCTTTGTGATACCCTGGCGTATTGTAACGTCCTAGAAACCTATGATTTTATGTCTGTTCAGTATTTAGCCATTTTGTGGCCTTGGTGAAGTTTAACAGGCTGCTTTTTGGAGCGCCTGATAGTTCTTCTAGTTCATTTAGAAAGTAATTTCCTAGAAACTTTTTCCTGGTATGGCAGAGTGCTGGGCATTGACAAAGGAAGTGACTAGTGTCTTCATGTTCATCTTCGTCATTGCATCCTCTGCATATGTCATCGGTGCAAAGACCCATTTTCTTTTTGTGATAACCTAGTAGGTTATGTCCAGTTATGATACTGATAAGCATTCGCAATGAGGGTCTATTCAATGATAGCAGCTTTTCAGATTCTTTTTTATTGTATTTCGGCCATAGTTTCCTGGAAGTAACACAGGAATCTAGGCATTCCCATCTTTCATTGGATTTTAGCATTATTTTGTTACCAATGATTTGTTTCATTTCACATGGTGGAATCCTGATTGATTTATCAATGAGAGAAGGGTCAAGTGTTGATCCTTTTCTCGCTAGTTCGTCCGCTTTTTCGTTTCCCGGTATACCACTATGACCGGGAACCCAGCAGAGTCTAACGTTATGCTGCGTGCCAAGAACCCTTAGCTCTTCGCGACAGCAAGAAACAAGCTTTGATTTGATAAGAGTGGCAGAAATCGCTTTTATTGCTGCTTGGCTATCAATGAAAAAAGTGATATCAGCATGTGATAGCGCCATCATGGACACCTGTTTAGCAGCGTTTGTAACTGCCAAGATCTCGGCTTGGAAGACGCTGCTGTGATTTGGAAGTCTGAAAGAACTGGCAAGATTTAGGCTTTCTGAAAAGAAGCCTGCTCCTGTTCCAGCTTCCATTTTTGAACCGTCGGTATATATTGATATAGACGTCTCGTTCAAGTGAGGTGTTTCATTCTCCCAATCCTGTCTATTGGGGAAGCTAGTTTTGAAGGATTTTTTAAAGTCCAGGTATGGAGTTATGTAATCCGTGCAGATGTTGTTTTCTGCGTATCGCGATAAGATCTGTGCGTGTCCTGTTTGGCTAGTTTTCCAGACATTACACTGGTTCAAAGTGAGGTTAAACCATTGTATTATATACTTTAATAATTGTTTTCTTCGTCATTTTTTTCATAATCTTACTCATAAAGTAAAGTTTTTAAAATATTTTTTTACAAACATAGTCAATACGTGGATTCAAGTTTAATTTATGGTCAATAACAACACCCACTAATGAGGTTGTACGATTCTAGATAGGAATGTAGTTTGTTATACACGATTTTTTCAATAACTTTACTTTCCAAATTCATCATATTGACAGGTCTGAAATCTTCAACTTTTTTTGAGTTTTCACTTGCGATTATAGGTACTATAAGGCAAGTCTTGCAATCGTGCAGAAAAAAAATTTGAGATAACAGTTAAAAATGACATTACGATGATAGAGAATACGAAAAAAGTGGGTCTGTGTGTCTGTCTGTCTGTCTGTATATGGATCTACAGCCTGAACCGCTTGAGCGATTATCTTCAAAATTTGCAGTTATGGTCTCTGGAGTAGCCTACAGAGGAGTTTTTGGAATTGGGTCTCTAAGTCTTAAAATAACGGTACCTGCCATACAACCGATATGATAATACCTACTTTTCTCGAAAATGGCTCTAACGATTTTAATAAAATTTTACGTGAGGTATTATTTTTGAATAACTGTTCTAATGATGTTAAAAATTTTTTTTGGAAAATGTCTAAAAACGGTACCTCCCATAGTACCGTTTTTTTAAAGCCGATTTTCTAGCGAATGGCTAACACGATTTTGAGGAAATTTCATATTTAAGAAGTCCTAAATTGTTTGAGAAAGATTGCATATCTATATTTCAAAAATCTAGTTTTTTCGAATTTTCATAATTTAAAAAAAAAAAAAATTTGTTTTTTCGAATATTTTCAAAACAATATCTATGATTTATTTCAAATTTTTTGTCAATACATCTTTTAGCAAGGTCTTAAACCTTGTTTACTTGAAATTTCAAAACCTCATTTTTTGAAAAAATAAAAAATAAAAAACCGGTTTTTTAAAAAATGGCTCTAACAATTTTAATTAAATTTTAAGGGTTTGTATGTAGTAGCGATTGCAAAAATATCGCGTTTTTAGATTTTCGCTTGAAACTTTTGTAATATTTAATTTAATTTTTTAAATATTTTGCGTGATTTAATTCAATTTTCATAATTAGTGTGTAGTTGGCCACCCTGTACCACCAAATATATTAAGAGCTAATACTAAAACCTTTTACTCAGTCTTAAGATTTTGGTATTGTACTTAGCAAACGATCGCAAGTTCGTGCGACCCAGTCGTGCCCATTTTTTACTTTTGGAATAGGGACGATTAGTGACTCTTTACAGCGATTCGGAAAACAACCACTATTTAACGACAAGTTGATAATCTTTAACAGCAAATCTCCACAAACATGAAAGGCATCCACATATATTTTTACACTTATTCCATTTGGGTCTTTTTTGTTATTCATCGCCTTCAGCACTGACATTAATTCACTCTTTGTTATTGACTTGAATTTGAAACTTAGTTAATAATAGTCTCTTATTGAATTCGTATAAGGTCTCGTTGGTATCATGCATCTTATTTCCCTAATTCTTGTTACAAAATAAGAATTTAAAACGTTAGACATTTCAGTAGCATTATTAAATCTTAAATTATTGTGTATAACCTCGTTGATGTCTTTTTTATTTTCCTTTAATACAAGGAGCTTTAAGGCTCTCCACATAGATTTTTGGTCACTACATATTTCAATTTTATTACTAATGTAACTGTTTTTTGCACTTTCCAATAATTTTTTAAAATTGTTTTCTACACACTTTATAGTTGTTCCAGTCTATCAAAGCACATGACATTTTCGCTGTTTCATATTTTGAAACTTTTTCATTTTTTAATGCTCTTAAACTTTCACTAAACTATGGATTAAAGTTATTATTAAGAAATTTAGTGAACATAAAACATTTGGCAGTTTGTATTAAATTATTCGAAAACATTTTAGTTAAATCATCAACAGATATAAATCACAGTTAGGAACAGAAAAATCACGAGCACATAGTTTGTGGACAAAGTTTTCCGGATTATATTTAAATATGCGTAACAAATTGTTTTTAGATTTAGTATAATTTAATAATTTAATACTAATTATCACAGATTCATGATCACTTATTTTATATTTACTGTCAGACTTCGCTTCAACTCTCTCCGGATTATTCGTCATAACATGGTCAATCAAACTTCTAGAATCTTTGGTTATTCGCGTTGGCCCACTAACTTATTAGGTAAATGAGTTATCATTCAATATTGCACTTATTCGGTTTTTTAAGGAACTATCGTCTACGAAAAATTGACAATTTATTCGTCAAATTGACACATAGTTTTTGTTGACCGTATATTAATCAGTTTTTCTTACATTTTCATAAATATCACTACCAAATTTGGTTCAGTGTAGAGTTTCCACTGGACTGGGGATGGGATGATCAAGGTCGTATAAAGGGCTAGTTTGGCTACTACAGAGGATTCTACTGCTCAATTGGCTTCCTTACCCAGAGAAGCAGAGGTTGCCAAAACTAGTTCTCTGTTTGAATTCCGCACTGAAGATGTTTTCCGTGTCTATAGCGGACCATAAGTCGACGAAGGGGAGCGGGTCGAAATGCTGTATTTTAAAATACTGTAGGGTCAAAATACTCTATTATACTGTATGATACTGTATGTTCATAATGCTGTATGGTTAATATACTGTATTTCAAAATACTATAGTTCAAAATTCTGTATCCAAAAATACTTAATCTCAAATTGCTGTATGATAAAAAAAAAACTGTGTCTCAAAAATATGTTTGTAAAAATACTCTATTTTTGCATAATTCCGTTCTTAAACTATCATTAAACAAAAAGTAGAACTCGATTTACGGGTTTTTCAATTATTGAAAATCTAAACAAATGTACCACTGCAATACATTAATAAGTTAGTTTATTCCATACATTATTCCATACATTATTACATCACAATAATTAATCTTAAGCTAAGTAAAAATTACATAATGGAAAGGGATTTAGAGACAATCGGTATTTTCTTACAAGAAGTAAATAGTGATGGTGTCACTTCAAAAAATATTCATACTTTACAAATTAAGTGCTTAATGTGGGGTGGCAATAAATAAAAAAGACATCATTTTAGAAGCAAAAAAGAACAATAAGAAATTTTATATTTGAATTATGCTAATTACAAAAACAAGAATGATACAGAAAATAATAGCATTAGTATTAATAAGTTAAATCAGAACATAAGAAAAAGTTTGAAGCTAGACTTGAATGGTCAAATTTTAAAAGCCAGTCTTTTACGTTTTACGCATTTTTAAAACAGTCCAGAAGACGATAATGCTCTAATTAAAGGTGGAAGTTTAATAAAAAATCTAACAGAAGATATAGAATAAAAATTACGGAACGCAGTTGTCCAGAACAAAGGAACAGTTACCACATTAGACAGATTAACACGTAAGTTATAAGAGGAATTGAGCCGAAAATTACGATTACCGGACTTCATATAGAACAACTTCAACACTTTAAAACAATATAGGTGACGAACTGGAAGGATGTTAAGGTAGCAGAACAAAGGAAAACAAGGATGTCTTACATTTTTACGGCACATTTTCCTTAAAATATGCCTCTGCAGCACTAAAAGAGGATGAATTTTGTTTAAATACGAACCTCCCCAGCAAACAATTCTGTATTGTAATTTGGAATGAAAAATTCCGTAATAGATTTGTTTCATGGCAAAATCAGAACACACATTTCTCAGGTAATAAAATAGCCGAAGAGTTGAACGAAAATACATATCAAAAGGAATCAATACGTTTAGAAAAACTCATGTTAGAGTCATTAAAAAGCCCTAGATATTTAAACTCATTAACTTTCTCAATTTCAAAACAGTTATCACTACATTTATAATGCCTATAGAAGGTGGAGGAAATAGACTTCATATTGCAAAACAGTTATTAGATTTGAATTTATTGCATTCCGATGCATGAAAGTGCATTCCAGATATCAAATTTACTGACTTAGTTAAGCTGAAAAACATTATTTTTGTTTTATTGCTGATTACCAATTTGTGTTCAGCAAACCAAACCCTCAATAAACTCAGATCGCAATTTATATCAGCAACCAGATCAAGAGGACTATTCGCACCATAAGAAAAACCCACATCATCCGCAAATGCAGTTGGCAAACCTTTGAAGTCTAGCTCCAAGAGGGAGTTTATGTACACAAGAAATAGGATTGGACCAAGGACAGAACCATGAGGTACTCCCAAGTTGAAAAATTTCAAGTCACTCCTTACCTCACCAATTTTTACTCTTTGTGACCTATCTTTAAGGTAAGCCTCGAACCAATTCAGAACAAATCCACGAAAACCAGCTTTTTCTAGCTTTTTCAGTAAAATTTTATGGTTCACCATGTCAAAGGCCTTGGTTATATCAAAATATATATCATAAAAGGTCGTAAGCTATTAGTTATGTTTTCATAAAAATCATTGAAAGTGTTAGCAACATCAAAAGGTTCGGAAAGTAAACAATTACCAACATTTAGAGAAACAGGTATTTTAGATGAGGAGGACTTGTTTAACAAACTATTGACAGTTTCCCATTCTTTTCTAAGGTTGCCTGTCGTCAAATTAAAACGATTGCGGCAAAAGCTGTCTTTGCAGAGTGGAATTTCAAGTTTCAGTTCTCCACACAATTGTTTGTATTTCAATTTTAGACTTTGATTGTTAGGATTTTTATAAAGTTTTCTCAGCTTATTCTTAAGATTTATCTTATTCAACAACTCAGAAGTTATCCAAGGCTTGAGCCTTTTATTAATTTTTTTCTTGATCATAACCGAAGAACAATTATTAACATGCATTTTGAGTCGCTCAAAAAATGTTGTAAATGCAACTTAAGCATTTCTACACAAATATACATCTTCCCATAATTCATGAAGCAACTCAAATTTGAGTTTGCTGATGTTAACTTTAGCTGTTTTACTGGTTGATGCTATGCTATTACTACTCCTTTTGCATGAAGTTTTTATTAAGATTCAATTCAAACACACATTTTTCAAAACTAAACACAGAAGCACACTCAACTCTGACTAAAATGTGGTCCAAACAACTGCCCGACATAATCCTAGTTGGCTCATTGATTACAGATTCTAGCCCATGTGAAAATAAAAGAGCAAGATAGTTCGAGACCACTTCACTACTCTCAAAAATATTTATATTGAGATCACCAACAACAATAACATTTTTTGCTTTAATTTTTTCGAGGAGAGACGAGAACTCTTGTAAAAAAAAAAAAAGTAATTATGAACATATGCAATCTATAAACACATAAAAAGACATACAATTTGTTATTGAATAAAACAGAAATTATTAAAACATCCGCACTAACAAATTTTACACACACAACATCTTCAACTTCGTAACATTCTCTCACAAAGCAACCAACTCCACCTGCAGCGTAATTTTCATTCGTATTGGCATAAAATGTGTAGCCAGGTATAGCATAATCATTAACTTTCAAAATTATAAATCCACACTTCAGACACAAAAACAAAATCTGGACTGCACAAAAATGAATCAAGGTGCGCGACAAGTGAAGAAAAGTTTTCTCTTAAGCTTCTGATATTCTGATGAACAAAAAAAAGTTTATCATCACAATAATTACTAGACATAAACATAAAGATATTATAACATTCATTTTGGCTACTTTAATCGAACACTGTAAAATCTTCAATCAAATCAAAAACTTCATTCATTATGTATTCAAGAAATAAAAAAAGAAATAAATTATAAAAATAAATAATTAATGACAAAAGAGAAGGAGCACTAAATAAGATCAAGATCATTAAATGATCTTATCATTATTATTATAATGATTTATTACTATGCCACCCTCAACTTTTCTAACAAGAATCTGATTATTGTTGTACCAAGCATATTTAATTCTTTTTTGTTTACATACTTTTTTACTTTCATAAAAAGCGCCTGCGTAAACTTGGTGAGAGAGTCATTTATGTAAATCTAAATACTGCTACCCTTCGAAATACTGCTACTATTACTGCTACTGCTGCTTCTGTTTCCCTCGCTGCCGTCACCCGCCTTACTGATGCCAATCGCTTGTGTGTTGAGATTTTTTTTACATGTGCGCTCATAATTCTTTGTTTTGTTGAAAGTGAAGAGAATTTAACGCAGATGACAGAATTGTTAATAGCTCGTAATGCCTTGTTAGGAACTTTCTTCACGAAACATTTTAAAATTTCCATATCGGGGACATCAATTGACAAAGCATTATTAAAAATTAGCTTTGCGGTTTCAGATGCGTTATTGTTATTAACATCAGGGGCTCCAACGATTTCAGTGAAGCTATCCAACTGCTTTTGCTGTATCCAGTTAAGTCTACTTTCCAAAAAATTTACCTTGGAGCTGAGTTCATTGTTTTGCATTTGTAACTCATTTAGTTGCTGCAAGAAACGTTTATTTGTATCCTTCAAGTTTGAAAGTTTAAGGTAAATCATTTGGAGTGTATAAACATTGTTATCCTCTTCGATGATGGAGTCAGAAGAAGTAGCAGAGGTTGTAGATGATGGTGGTTTAATGCACTTTGATGAATTTTTTGCATTCTTAGCAGTAGTTTGAATGAGCGCTTTGTTGTTATTTTGCGCAGGTTCACTAGCTGCTGCCAAATGCTTTGAACGGCGGCGGGCGTCTTAGCACAACACACTTGTCGCAACAGAAAAAATTGCCACTCGATTTAATAAAATCAACTTCTTGATCAGTGATCTTCACACAGACGTGATGAAAAAAGTTTTTGCAGTCAACACAGTCTATTTTACTGATACACAGTCTATCAATTTTTTGAGAACATACTGAACAATTCATTTTGATAATTAAAGTTCTTTAAGATGCGCACCCCACGACAATCCAGAGAGAAGTCATAGATAAATAAAGTTTAATAAGTATAAATGTAGCTACAAAAACAAAATAACGAAAGATCCCAAAAAACACACACAACAAAATCACAAAATTCCTTGTACATTAATATTACAAACAGATGAACCGTAGTTTATAAGCAACTTTTAATATAACATCAGATTTTTGCTATTCTTTTCAAGTAATCAGTATGGTTTAAATGATTTATCTTTTTCACAGAACATTTTTTATCTTTTTCTGAATATGTTCACCATTTCGAACCCTTTCCACTTGCGCTTTTGCAAGTAACAGATCGTTTTTTAGGTCTGTGATTAGCTTATATAAACCTGTTTTTCCATTTCCAACCAAACTTTTAAACCGGCGGGCGATGCCAGGCCTCAACATTGTTCTGGGTCCTCGGAAATACAACCGTATTTGTTTTTGTGCTGTCTAAAATGGACCAAACTGTGGTAGATGCCTCCCTCTTATATAATTTCTCTCAAACCAGGTTGAAAGTTTCAAAATGTCGTCATCTTCAAACTGACTACGTAACGAACCGTAGTATTGCGTGACCTTATCAGCAGGTACAAAAGCCAAACTTTTCATCATACGAACCTGAAGAGCAAAGTTTTCATTGCTTCCATTCTGTACTAATCTAAAAATAATTTAAATTATTTGAATTTATTAATATGGAATTAACCTCAACTTTACTTCTTTAACAAACCTTTCTTTTTGAACTCTTCTTCAAATGATCTGCCCAAAGTGAAAAAGGCAACCTCTGACATCAGCTTCCGGAAAACATTTTTTCGCACCTGTTATTATACCATTTTCAAAGTCACAGATGATTCTTTGTGGCTTTAAATGAATGGAATAACCAAGAGCCGTTTTGAGTAGCTCTATAAAAAATGCTTCATACAGCTTCAAAGTTTTTTTTGTCATCAAGCAGAAAACAAGTGCCCCAATTTCTCCTTCAACTCTACCATGGATCGAAAAAAGCTGTCTCATACGGAACTACGTCAATAGTTCCATCCATTATCCAACAATCGCTGCCATGTAACAATTCCAATGACGATTTTATTGCAAAAATAAAAATTTACTCATCGTCAACAAATATATTTGACTGAATAAATAGTTCACCTTCGAGAACATATAGACTTAGAGGAATGTCTGTTGTCTATGTCTTACAAATTTTCAGGTTCTTTTGCCATTGGAACAGATTTTCTCACTCACTCACTCTTTTAATTTTTTGTTTTTGGGCATGTTTTGATGGCAGGTAATCCCGCCTGTTAGATTGAGTTTCAACCACAGATTGTTGGACAATTTTACTAGTTGTCATTGAACTATTTTCTGTACAGTTTTTCAACAAGTTTTTCGCTGCTATCACATCTTTTTCACTGGCTATTGGTTCATCGTTCATGAGTATGGTAACTCGAGTATTTTAAGATATTGTGCTCGTTTTCTGCAGCACTCGTCACTACCCGCGATTTACATCTATGTTTCATTCTTTGAGAACAAGCCCAATTATGTTCTTTTTCGTTACTCTTTCTAAACAAAACGCATATCCGTCAACAAGTAATTTGTCTTTTCCTTTATTTGCTTTCACTATCGATATATTCATTCTGAAGCAAAATAACACTTAACACTTAAATTTGCACAAACCTTTAAAAATCTGCTGAATGCATGACCACGTGCTAGTTTTGACAGATTAATTAGTCTGTTGCAATTGCTCATGCAGTTGTTGATTATGATCAAAGCAATCCATTTTAACATGAGAGAGAGATACATACAATCAAGAAGGAGAAAAGAAATAGAGAAAAAAAGACAAAGACACCATTTGTTTTGTTTTTGTTTTAAATAATTCAAAGACTAATGAATTATCATAGGTACATGTTATTGTTCAAGGAAGTTATATTTGATTATTATGGTAAAGAAAAATTGTTATGACATTTTCTTAAGAAAAGTATTCTGTTTTCAAAATTCTGTATTTGAAATTGCTGTAATTAGGCTGAAAATGAACTTTGATATTGCGTGGAACACATCAATTTTTCTTTGCACTTTTTAAATTTTTCGGTTGCTGTTGCCATTAACTAAGGTAAGTAGTTTGATTGATTCTACTTATTTATAATAATTTAAATTTCAATGACAGAATATTTTTCACTAGGAAAAATTTTAAGAGTGCCGAATCTTACGGGAGTTGTATTGTCTGAAACTAATTAGAGCATTCAGAGAATTTCCATGCAAAACATTTACCTATCATACAGGGTGTCCCGTAATTCGTTTTACATACTTTGGGATGTGATTCTTGGTTATATTCTAAGAAAAAAATTGTTTTACAAGTCCGTTTCTCAACTTTTATATCACTTTTTGACAATTTAAGAAAAGGCTTACTTTGGTGTACCCTGACCTGTGCTAAATTCGATATCTCTGTCAATACTGATGATGATGATGAGAGACCTAGGTAAGGTTAGGTTGAATGGGGGGTGCAGCCACAAGTGGCAACACCTCACTCGGATCTCAAGGATCCATTGTGCTCCCCGGGAAATCAGAGGATGAGGAAATGGGAGGATTGGAAAGGTAAATGGTTATTGTGGTAGGGAACTCCCACTGAACCATTTGGAGCCCTGAATAAATTTCAGGACGTTGCTCAGTGGGAGACTTGAGATGTCGCCCAGTTCGTCGAAAAAGTATTCTCCGAGGGTTTTTTTTCCGAGTGTAGGCCAAGCTAGGACACTCACAGAGGAAGTGGAATGATCCCTCCTCTGCCTCCTCATCTTGGCATCCTCTACATAAGTCGGAAGTTCTAATGCCCATTCTCATCATGTGGGTACCCAACGAGTTGTGTCCCGTGAGAATGCCAATCAACAGAGAGAGCCGAGGTCTGCTTAGCTGGAGTAGAAATTCTGTTTTTTTCTTGGAAATATCTGGCCAAAGGTTTCTAGAGACTCGGCATGTTTCTAAAGATGACCACCTGTCATTGGCGGTTTTTAGAAAATTGTGTTTGATTCTGTTTTTTTCTTGCTCAAGTGGCCTTAGAACTGAGGTGTTCGTTTCGCTGGATTCGAGTGCTGACCCGATTTTAGCCAGCTTATCCGCCATTTAATTACCAATTATGTCACGATGTCCTGGAACCAAGGTTAAACTAACTGTGTTTGTTTCGCTGAGCAGTTAGGTTACTGCGACAGCTGTCTACTAGTCTGGATTTTGTGATAATGGATGAGATAGCTTTAATGGCCGCTTGACTGTCTATAAAGAAGTCAATAATTTTGTTGACCAGGTTTTGCGTAGCTAAGTGCATCGCGGCTTCGCACACTGCAAGTACTTACTTCTGCCTGAAAGACACTGCAGAAGTCGGGAAGCTTTATTGATCTATTCATGGTGGGGTAGTCTGAGAAGATACCTGACCCTACCCCTTCGTCCGTTTTGGAACCATTTGTGAAGACGGAAATGTGATTTCCTTTTATAACCCTGTTTTCCTCCCAGCTTTCTCTTGTCGGAAAGACTGTTAGGGCCACTGGATTGAAGTCAATATGCGTCTGTTTGTCGTCATATAGTCTGTTTGAATGTCTATATCTGTATGGTTCATGATGGTTCTATAGCCTGATATGCCTGTTTTCCAATTGTTGCATTGTTTGAGTCGCAGTGCGCTTTTGGTCGCCATCTCCTTAGTAAAAAGATCTAGGGGGGCTAGCGACAGGAAGGTTTCCAGAGCTGCAGTTGGTGTTGTTCTCATGGCACTAGTTGAGCCAATGCATGCCAGCCTTTGGATTTTGGTCATGGTCTTAAGGTTTGAAGCCTTCTCTAATGATGGCCAACAGACTAGACAGGCATATGTGAGGATTGGTCTTATTATGGATGTATACATCCAGTGAATGGTTTTGGGACCAGGTCCCCATTTTTTCCCAAAAATTCTACTACAAGTGTAGAAAGCGATTTGAGCTTTCCTTTCTCTTTCTTTTAAATTTTCTTTCCAGTTAAGTTTACGATCCAGATAATTTTATTGATAATTTATTTGGTATACCATTAATGTAGGGAGGAAGTATATCTGGAATGTTACGTTTTCTCGTAAACAGAACAAGTTCTGTTTTAGTAGGGTTGACGTTTAGCCCACAGTTTGTGAGCTTGTTTAGAGCTGTCTGGAGAAGTTCACAAAGGGTGGTTGTGAATTTTCCCGAAGTCATGATGACGATGTCATCGGCATAGGCTACTGCTTTTATTCCGCTCCTGTCAAGTTTAACCAGGATTTGGTTAACTACTAGGAGCCAGAGTAGCGGGGATAACACTCCTCCTTGAGGTGTACCTCTACAAGTTTTGACTTTTAGGGTACTTGCACCCATTTCTGCTTTTACTATTCTCGTTTGGAGCATGGAGTCGATCCAGTTTGATAGCGTTGGCTCGATATTTATGGAACTTAATGCCATGCGAATAGCACTGTATTCAACGTTGTTGAAGGCCCCTTCTATGTCGAGGAATGCAGCCAACGTATACTCTTTATAGTGGATTGACTGTTCAATGGTTCCGACTACTTCATGAAGTGCAGTCTCCACTGATTTGCCCTTTGTATATGCATGTTGGGCTGTAGAGATCGCATTGTTTTTCAGTTTTGTTCGGATATGCGTTTCTATAAGTCTTTCTAGAGTCTTAAGTAGAAAGGAGGATAGGCTTATTGGTCTGAAATCTTTGGGTTCAGTGTGTGAGGGCTTACCGGCTTTGGGAATAAATATGACTTTAACTTCCCTCCATTAGTTGGAATAAAGGTGAGGTTTAGACAACCTCTGAATATTTCCACTAGAATCGGCACAATCAAGTCTTTGGGGCTTTGGAGCATCATTGGAATGATACCGTCCGGACCTGCAGATTTGTATGCTGAGAATGAGTGAATGGCCCACATTACCTTCCTATTATCTACTAATAGATTTCCTATGTTGGATCTAACATTAGCGAGACCTAACCTTAGACTTAATTTTTTGTGGAAATAACAACCATTAAGACTGTATTTAAGTAGAGCTTCCATAGGTTTAGGGTTTCCTATTATCGGCCAGCTTGTGTCCTATCTCCGGCCACCCAGTAAATAAAGGGCACAAATTTTTTAATAATATTTAGTGAAAAGCTTTATTATTAAAAAGTTAAAAGAATATATTTTACATAATTAAAAAAAAACATAAAATCAAACAAAAAATTTTTTTTCAGTCAAACACTAAAAATTAAAATCTTCCTTAAATTTAATTCAAAAAGGAACTTTTTGTTAAACAGTAGCTTAATTTAAATAATAATGATACTTCATATACACAAAAGTGTTAAAACAAATAAATCAAATTCTCCATTTTTTTACCTAAACAACAAAAAAAAAGGAAAGTAATAATAATAATTCATATTTACAAAAAAACTTATATTAAATATACCAGTCTCTCCATTTTTTGACTTAAGCAATAAAAAAAAAAACAAAACAGGTCCTTAAATCTATGATCAGTTCATTAAACATTTTTTTTAATGTCATAGAAAATATCGTAGGTATTAAGGTAAGGTTTTTTAAACCTCACAATTATTATTATTACAAAATTATTATCACAATTGTTACATATAAAATCTTTTAGTTCAGCATCTGCAAAGGGCATGGCTGACAATTTGATACATTTTAGATGAAACCACTTTTCACAATTGTCACACCCTAAGTTTTTGAGCCAATCTTCTTCTACGTCCGTAAGAACATCTTCATTGCACGAAGGACATTTTGGCACAATTTTTTTCCGTTTAGTCGAGGACTTGTTGTTTTCTCTTCGTTTTTGTTTTCTTGAAGTCGAACTTCAGCGGCTTTTAAAGACTTCTCTTCTTTTTTTTCTGTCGAACCAGCTTTCTTTCTTCCACTTCAGCGGCTATACGTTTTTTCTCAGCTTCTTTGTTTTGTTGGAAAGCTTTCCAAGCCGGTGAAGATATGGACATAGGTGGTTTCGGACAATAGAAATACCGTTTTACTCTCTTATTGGTTTAGGGTATTTAAGGAATTTTTTGAAGATTGACGGACTTTTGAAGAGTGCGGCTCTGTAAAATGGTAAGAATAATATTTTAAACTTTTTTAAGACCTATAAAAATTAAACGTACGAGTTGTTGGACTTGTGGTTTCCTGCAAAATTTGGCAAGAAATATCTTGCAAAATGTTCTCTTTACTCTGCCTCAAAACTGCCTGCACTGAGCTGGGGTAATCTCATCAGGGTGCCGTCGCTGGTGACTTCATATATCCCTTCAATGTCTTGGGTCGGATGCTCTTAGAAACATCAACAATGTTTTTCTTAGCGTGTCGAATGAGGTCCAGAATAACTTCATGGTCGATGATTTTCATTTTAAGGTTGTCTTTTAACTAACTTTTCGGTTTCAATAAAACTTGCACGGGTAATATGTTTGGCATTACTGCCCCCACCATCCACATCGCAGGCCGGGGCCGGCCGCCATTAGGCAACCACGGATATTTTTGTGTTTTTGTATCCTATGTCCGGCCCCCTTAAAATTAACAATAAATACCACAATCTTTGACCTTTAAAAGCTGATTTTAATGAAAAAAAAACTTATTTATTAAGAAAAACAACAGTCGGAAACACTTACCCACAAAATTTGCACTTTAAACACTAATTTCGACACCGAATTCACTAGCGTTTGCTTCAAACAACAAAATTTAGCTAAGCTGCAAATTTGACCAGCTTTAGTCCGTTTTTGGAGGTTTTGTCATGCAGGCTATTCTTAGCAACGACGACGTTGCAACTACAGATAAACAAACTGAAGCATTATTGTGATTCGTGGGATCTTAAAATCAATACTGCTAAGTCAAAAATAATGATTTTTAAACCTCAAAACCGATCTGATAATAATGCACGAAACTGGAAGTTAGACGGAGTCAATATTGAAGTTGTTAGTGAGCTTAAATATCTAGGTTTCATTATCTCTCAAAATTTAAGTATTAAAGCCCATATTAAAGAGAAACTTGCGATTGCAAAATCAGCGATTAATACAATATGGTCAAATTTTTTCTCAAAAAACTTTGTAGACCCTACTTCAAAGTTCCAGGTCTTCAACTCTACAATAAACAGCTGCTTTTGTTATGGGAATGAAGTTTATGGTTACCAATTGCTGGAAGAAATGGAATATATTCAAAGATACTTCTTCAAACGCATTTTCCGGTTACCGTTCAACACTCCCAACTACGCCATCTACGTTGAGTCCGGTCTACCACAAATATATGTAAGAAACTTGAAGGCTAACGCAGACTATCTAACTAAAATTATGCATAGACCTAATAGAAACTTACATAAAAAAATATTACTTATATCACTTCGTTGCGGTTATTCCCCTTTCAGAAATTGGCATGCACTTGCATTGGCACATAACCTACCGCTGAATTTAAACGTCAACAACAGAGAAGATTGGAAAAATAATTTCTACGATTGTATTTCTATGATTGATGAACAAATGTACAGAAGCCATCTTGATAGAGCTAGTGAATCAGCTTCTAGATCCACATACCGCTGCCTAAATCTGAATTTGGGGAGTAGTAATTACTTTAATGAGGATATCTCAGTCTTAGATATGAGTTTGATATTTAGGGTGCGAACCGAAACTCTTCAGCTCAATCATAGGCCACATAGGACAGACATTAACACAGTCTGTTCCCTCTGTAACCTCAACCAGAATGAGGATGTATACCATTTCTTAGCAATTTGTCCTATCCTACAGGAAATACGTAGACTCTATCTGAACAAAAGTTTCTTGTCCCCCGAAGAATGTTTTCGCCTTCTGAACGGTGAGAGTGGTTGGAAATTGCTGGTACGTTATGTTTCTCACGCAAAATACTACAGAAACTCATATTTGAACATGTTTTGAATCAAATACATTGTTCATAATCAAATTTGGATATCAGTGCAAAGCGGACGTAAGAAGAACAGATTAAGTGCTTAGGAATCGAAGAAAAAAAAAAACCCTTTGAAGATTTAGATTGTCAGTGCGGTGCATAAATCGCTTAAGTAGCTTGAAAGAAAAAAAGTACGTAAATCCTAAAGACAATTCGTCGTTAGTACGTAAATTAAATCGCTGAAAAAAAAAGCTAAACAAAGAAAGTGAAAGAAAAAGACGAAAAGTCGTGGTCGGGGTCAGTGCGAAAATTCGAATCGTATATTTTGTTGAAGAACCCACATATGGGTTCAGAAAGGTGAAAGACATCTAATTAACTTTTAACCCCGTGAAAGGAAATTAAACCTTCGGTTCTGCAAATAATAAAGGAGAATATCTGATTGTGCAACGTAAGGTTCATATCGCAACAACAAAAAGAAAAAAAAAGAGAAAAACCAAAAAAAAACTAAAAAAAAAAGAGGAAAACGAAAGTCGACGGTACATATTGACGAAATACACCGGCAACAGTGATCTTGCTACCCATAGAACGAAGGAGGACCCGGGTACGTGGACATCGTGGGATCCTTGGCTGCTTTCCATCGTGGGATCCTTGGCTGCCTTCCTAGTGTAAAATTTAGTGTCCCCCCTTTTAACCTCTACCGCGTGTGTTTACCTCTACCTATTCAGTGTTACCCCGCTCCTACAGTTTATAATCCCTAGTCCCGCGTTACGTTTTTTTTTTGGTGTGACAAAAATTGTAAAAAGAGAAAAAAAAAAAAAAAAAGGAAAATTGTAATACAAAAATTAGAAGTGGCAAAACGAGAATTAAAGTTAAGGTATTAACTGAAGTGGCAAATGGTAGAAAAAAAAAAAAAAGAGAAAAAAAAAACCAAAGAGAAAATATTCAAATTACTAAAAAATTAAAAAGTGAGCTGGAAAATTTTATGTGTGGTGAACCCCCCCTCCCTCCAAAACCAAAACAAAATCTTGTCTTTTTTTTCATAAATCCATTACAGCAGCTGAGTTCCGGAATCCAAGGTGGTGCACTGCGTTGGCCGTGAAAAAAGAAAAGCTGAGTAAGTTTTGTTTTAATATATTCGACTTTAAAACATTTGGTTTATATAATCGGGGTAGAGAAAAATTTTTTTTTCGTTTTGATGGGAAAGAGTTGCCATCAGCTAATAGTAACAAAAGATATTATTAAATACTTTATGATTTAAAGAAAACATGCATAAATTTGTTAACATAATATATTGAAACAGAGTTGCCAGCGGCTTGAATTAGAAACCATTTATTAAATGAAATATTTTTTTTTAAACCGAATATTAAATTTTCTTACATTTATTTTTTTTGTGAAAAGGAAAGAGTTGCCGTTTAGTTGCAGAAATTATTGAATATATTATATATTTTTTTTTTACCTGCCATATTTTGAAGATTGTTGCTTTCTACTAGAAATACAAGAAAAATTCTTAATTTATTAATAAGATAATTCGCAAAAAGGAAAAAAAAAAAAAAAAAACCTAAATGTTACTTACTTAGAAAAGAGTATTATTGCCATCTGCTAGAAATAAAAGAAAATTTATTAACTAAATAATTTCGCAAAAGAAAAAAAAAACAAAAAAATAAGAAAAACCTAAATGTTACTTACCTAGGAAAGAAGAGGGTTGCCATCTGCAAAAAAAAAAAAAACTTTTAAAAGAAAATAGGAAAATAAAAAAAATTAGGTAATGAATTGAATACGTACCAATAAAATTATTATAACGATTTTCGAAACCATTGAGTTAATTATTTGTGAAGGAAGATGATACGGTAATTGAACTAGGATGAGGTAAGCTGGTGATTGAAGGACAGGGGCGGTAGGTAGTTTTCTTTTTTTTGGATTAGGGGCTACCACATATTCCTGGAGGTAGTGGTAGCCATTGGTGGTATCTAACCGGATACAAGGGTGGGAAAATCCTTCGAGGGCCAATAACATCTGGACCCTCACCCTTACTGGAACCACCCTCCACAAATAGGTAATCGAGTCCCTTTTCTTTTGACGAATGATGAAGGCATGTAATTCGTAACGACCGTCCAGTGCTGCGGCTCCAAGGACTCACCCCATCCGACGAGCTAAGCCCAAGTAAACCAGCATGCCAAAGGGGGTCGTAGCCTGGACACCCCTCTCTTTCCTGCTGCCAGGATCAGCCTCATGCTCCTGTGGCCATGAGGTTGTAACGGTGGTCTACAAGGAGAGAGAGGGGCACTGGTCTATTTTGTTACAGGTGGCGCCCAACGTGGGGCCCGAATGTCTTGAACTTTTAGTTTGTTTTCATCTTTGGGAGTCTAACTGGAACACAGTAAGTGACCATAGCGTGTACCCATCCAATAATCTGGTCGTGGATTCTTTGAATTTTTTTTTGGTTCATAAAACTCAAGCACTCAAGACTCTCTTGTTCACTATCGTCCGGTAAATGAGAATTTTGGTCTCTGTTTACGCTGTTGCGATAGGCTAGAACTCGAGTCTCAAAAGTAATTTGTTTTGTTTAATATTAAAGCCTAAGTTTGAAGGCATTTCGTTCAGCTTCAGTTGTTTAGTATGTAGAAACAAGTTGTTTAGCTTAAATTCAAAAATTTTCGAAGCTGGTCTGCCAGTTGGCTTCGAAGCCTACGGAGCATTGCCAGCTCATAATTTGAAAGAATCCAAGGATGGAGAGTTACATGTGGTTGCTCTATGGTTGTTTGGTTGTTCTAGTATATAGTTGAGTTTTTCGTTCCAGTTAGGGGCTCTATCGCTCTGTCCTCTTTTAAACTTCTTATTTGTATCTGCCTTCCTCTATCTCAACTGAATTAAATTTTGAAATTTTGGAAAGCTTAGAGTTTGCTACAGGAAAATAAATTTTTCTGTAAATCGAAAAAAAAAATAATTTTTTCATTGAAACTTTGATAGTTTAGCTTTTGTTTAGTTTAGAAAAAAAAAAGGAAGAGAGTTTATACAGGGAAAAAATTTTTTTAAATCAGAGAAAAAGAATTTTTTTTTTTTTCAAAACATTTTTAATTTGAATTTTAATAAACAAAAAAATTTTTAAATAATGCGTGGCCGTAAGAAGGGCTATAAAAATAATACAAGTCTGCGGGGCAGAGTACTACGGTCACAACTTTTTAGTGACTCGTATGGAGACCTTGGCGAGGTACCTAATACTGCCGATTCCCCAAACAACGGAAATCCACCAGAGGAAGGAGCCGCTTCTTTGTTGGCGCAAGAAGCTTCTCACGGAACTACCCGGAGGCCTCAGTTCAGGCTACCGGAACTAACACCACAGGTGCGCGAATCCTTAGGTGGGAGCGAGGAGAGGTTGTCCGGCTATATCACGGAAGTAGTCACCGCCGCTGTTGGAGCTCGACGCGCGGAAGACTTAAAGTTCTTCACGGGTGAAATGGAACGAAGTGGAGCTTCGTTACGGGATGAGCTAGCGAGCATCATCCGGGAAACCCTTGCGTCGGCTCCAACGCCTGTGACAGCTCGTGAACAAGCCCAACCTACAATGCCTCCGCAGGACATCGCTTATCGTCCGGATATGGTGACCAGATCGTTCGAGCGTTCCCCAAGCAGAAATGCAAATGGCAGTCGACTACCCATACCACCGCCGCAGAATCAATCGCCGTCTCGTTACCCATCGCCACCCCGAAGAACTAACGTTACTGACCACTCCAACATGGATGAGTTCCTTCGTCAACTCCACAATCTGACATTGAGCGACCCCGTACTACCTTCCGACTCCGCACCTAGATATTCAAGAACGGGCTTTAAGGTGCAGAATTTCCATAAGTGGGGTCTGAAATTCAATAACAAAAACATGTCGGTAGATGATTTCCTGTTCCGGTTGGAAAGACTGCGAGCCGGTTATGGTGCAACCTGGGATGACGTGGTCGTTAATTTTCACCATTTTATCGAGGGTCCTGTGGAAACCTGGTTTTGGGGATTCCTCAAACTCAACCCCACCGCCCCTTGGTTGACCCTGAAGAATGCTCTAGTGGAACATTTCAGGAGTCTGGAAACGGACTCAGAGCTTTCGAGAAGACTTTATGATCGGCACCAGGGATCGAACGAGGCGTTTGAGGATTTCTACACGGCTATACAAGAACTCAACGGTGACTCAGGGTACCGAAAACCGACAGGGAGATCGTCGACGTCGTCAAAAATAATGTGAAGCCGCAGATGGGTAAGCTGCTGATCACCTTCGACACCAACTCGCTGGCGGACATAGTCCACGTTTGTCGAAAGGTGGAAAAGTACCTAAACGATCGGGAAGGCCTAGTACCGAAACAGCGCCTTGCACCCCTGCCACCACCCCGTCGCAGTGCGGTGTCGGAGCTTGCGGCGGAACAGAGAGAGGACGAACCTCGTCATCCCGACATTGAGGCGCTCCACCCTAAGAGAGAAAGAGACACTCGCAACTTCACGTGCTGGAATTGCCAGGGCCGAGGCCATTCGTTCTTCGAATGTCCAAATCCCCAGCGGTCTCTTTTCTGTTTTAGGTGTGGTTTGGAAAATACCACCTCTCCGCAGTGTCCTCGGTGTGCGGGAAACGAGACGAAGAGCAGTTTAAAGCCTCGGGGAAATTGCTCTCTGGAGAAGACCCCGGAGCCCCAATAAACTCACCTTCCTCTTTGTACCCCAATAGCTTCCTCTCCGTCCCAGCCTTTGTTTACTTCCCCGACCCTCTACCAGTTCCAGCCACCCCACCAGCTCCTGTCATCCTACCCGTTACTGCCTCCCCACCCAGTCCATCCCCCAGAATTCTTTCCCGCCCTCAACAGCCCAGTGAAGCAGAACCAGAGTCGCCACGCATTCTTAGACCTCTTATACCGTTGCATGAACGCCTGCAGAACTATTACGACGCCAGGAAACGGATCTTTGGTACCCAAACCACGGTAGTATCAGAGAAAGTGGCGAAGCTGAGGAAGAAGTTTGCGGAGAAGAAGAAGACCTACCGAGCAATTGAAGCGACTACTCTATGCAACACAGATGACCCTCGACCGTACGCCACGGTACAGATCTTCGGAGAGCCTATATCCGGTCTCTTAGATAGCGGTGCTAGCATCAGTTGCCTGGGCTTCGACGGTTACGAGTTCCTGCGTAAACACGGTCAGAACTATGCCAGACTCTCGTCTGAGGTCAAAACTGCGGACGGAAAGCATCAGAGCATAGTAGGCAAATTCTATGCAGAGGTCAGTTATAAAGGGACGACGAAAACAATTCCCCTATACTTGGTGCCATCCTTGCAGCAAAGACTGTACCTCGGGATCGACTTTTGGAAGGAGTTTGAAATCGCTCCTCAGCTGATCTCTGAAATCTCGACAGTTCCGTGCTCAGACGTATTGGATGTGGATCCGAATGCTCACGAGCTGACGGCAGATCAATCACAACGGTTGAAAGATGCCATCAATTTGTTTCCATCCTCTGCCGTACGAGGCTTAGGAAAAACAAGTATGGAGGTACATACCATCGACACAGGGGATGCAGAGCCCATAAAACAACGTCATTACCCGGTTTCTCCAGCGGTGCAGAAACTCCTGTATGAGGAATTGGAGCGTATGCTTAAACTTGGTGTGATCGAAGAGAGCACAAGTGCGTGGAGTTCCCCTGTAGTTTTGGTGCGCAAGCCCGGCAAAAATCGCTTGTGTTTAGACTACAGGAAGGTTAACGCCAAAACCAAGAAAGATGCGTATCCAATATCTCATATAGGGGGATTGCTATCGCGGCTTCACGATACTCGTTTCATCTCGAGCGTGGATCTTAAAGACGCGTTCTGGCAGATCCCTCTGGAGAAAGAATCTCGGGAAAAGACTGCGTTTACGGTGCCCGGCATGCCCCTGTTGCAGTTTACGGTGATGCCATTTGGCCTCTGTAATGCGCCACAACGCATGGTCAGGCTCATGGACAAAGTGGTACCGCATCAGCTGCGAGAGAAAATCTTCCCGTACCTGGATGATCTGCTGGTGGTGTCGAGCACGTTCGATGAGCACGTCGAACTGTTAAAGGTTTTGGCTGAACGGCTGAAGGAAGCTGGACTGACCATGAATGTCCAGAAGTCTAAGTTTTGCTTCAAGGAGCTGAAGTACCTTGGCTATATTGTGGGAGATGGATGCCTCAAGAATGACCCAGGGAAAGTAGCAGCCATCTCAGAATTCCCTGTCCCGACTTCCTTGAAACAAGTCAGACGTTTCCTTGGACTTGCGGGATGGTACCGACGCTTCGTGAAGGACTTCTCTACAGTAACCGCGCCAATCACCGACACCTTAAAGAAAGGCAAGAAGTTTTCTTTCACCGAAGAAGCAACCGACGCCTTCAACAAACTGAAGATTGCCCTCACTTCCCAACCTATCTTGGTTCACCCGGATTTTAGCAAAGAATTCGTGATACAGTGCGATGCGTCCGACACCGGAGTTGGCTGCGTGCTAAGTCAGCTAGACGAAAACAAAATTGAGCGCCCGATTTACTACCATTCTCAGAAACTAAACACAGCCCAGCGCAACTATAGCGTGACCGAGCGTGAGTGCCTAGCGGCTGTCATGGGAGTCCAGAAGTTTAGAGCCTATATAGAAGGACATCCCTTTAGGATAGTCACCGATCATGCCAGTTTGAAGTGGCTGATGGGTCAAAAGGACTTGAGTGGACGTCTGGCGAGATGGAGCCTGAAGCTTCAGGGATTCGATTTCACCATCGAGCATCGCAAGGGTTCCCAAAACGTTGTGCCTGATGCTCTTTCACGGGTACATGAGGTAGATGCTTTGGGCTGTGATGTCTCGATGATGGAGGATCCCTCCGATGTCTTACATATCGACCTTGAGGATCCAAGTTTTAAATCTTCGGAATACCTCAAGCTCATGGAAAGCATCGAAGAACAAAAAGATAAGCTACCTGACCTTCAAGTCTCGGAAGGTTTCGTGTATAAGAAGGTCAGACATTGCACAGGTGATCCAATAGACGACGAACTTATTTGGAAGCTATGGGTTCCTCAACCGCTGACTGTTCGCCTGATTTCGCTGGCTCATCAGCCTCCTAGAGCTTCGCATGGAGGGATCGCTAAGACCCTATATCGACTTCAGCAAAGGTTCTTCTGGCCTAACATGGCAGCGCAGGTTAAGGACTTCGTTGGAGAGTGCGACATTTGTAAGGCCTCGAAAGCTTCAAACACTACCCTCAGACCACCTATGGGAAAGGCGTTTATAGCCGAGAGACCCTTTCAGATGGTGTACCTCGACTTCTTGGGACCATACCCACGCTCGCGAGACGGAAACACGTTTATTGTAGTGGCACTGGACCAACTGACAAAGTTCGTGCAGATAAAGGCACTTCGTAAGGCGACCACAGAGACAGTTCTCAAGTTTCTCTACGAACAGGTGTTCTGCCTTTTTGGTGTTCCCGAGACCATCCTTACAGACAATGGGAAGCAGTTCACTAGTCGTGAGTTCGAGAAGTGTATGGCAACACATGGCATCACCCATGTCCGGACGGCCGTTTACTCACCACAGGCGAACGCAAGCGAGAGAGTAAACCGGTCTATTCTCGCCGCCATCCGAGGATACCTCGCTCACGACCAAAGAAACTGGGACCGCCAACTTCCTTCAATCGCTAGCGCATTACGCACCACGATCCACTCCGCCATAAATATGTCGCCTTATGAAGCGCTTTTTGGACAGAGCTGCCTGGAGCACGGGTCGGACTACAAGCTACTCCGAAAACTAAACGCGGTCAACAACACAGGAGTCCAAATTGCAAAATCCGCCAAAATGAACATCCTACACGCAAACCTGAAATCAGCTCTGGCAAATGCGCATTCTCGTTACGAGAAAAGCTACAATTTACGCAGCAAAGTTGCTAACTACAAGGTGGGGGAGGAAGTCTTTCGACGAAATTTCGTGCTGAGCAACGCATCTAAGCAATTTTGTGCGAAGCTTAGTCCGAAATTTCTCAAAATGAGAATAGCAAAGGTAGTCGGAAATAACTTATATGAGTTGGAGGACATGAGTGGCAAGAAAGCCGGAGTCTATCACGGCAAAGACATAAAAAGATAAGGTCATAAAAACCCGGCTCTCAGTCCGTGCATGAGACTCTCAGGGGACCCTAGATAACAGCTGTTCCTCTTCTTCTCCTTTTCACTCTTTCTATCCTTAAAATGAGAAGTTTTGTGGGGAACCTAAATAAGAATTAAAACCTATCACACCACCTAGCCTAAATATTCCTATCCTAATCAAAACCGATCACAAAACCTAGCCTCTATACTCTTAGCCTAAATAAAACCTATCAACTAGCATACATATTCCTATCCTAATAAAACCTATTATAAAACCTAGCGTAAATATTCCTATTCTATTATAACCTAAATAAAACCTGGCATAAAACTTCTTATCCTAAATAAAACTTATCCACTATCATAAATCTCCCTATCCTTAATAAAACCTAGCCTAAAGATATACAACACCAACATGCTTAGCCTAATTCAAGACATACCTAACATACTGAATATAATAAATTAATCTAAAACAGAACCAACTGAATATCACATTATAATACATAGACCCTATAATACTTACAACCTCATAATACAATTAACCTACAACAATAATAAAGATCCCAATAATCAACTAATATCCAATAATACATAATCACATAACACATATGTAAGTCTTGCAAAAGAAAAGACAAAAAAAAAATTCGCACCAACATCGCACTCCACAACATCAAGTTCCCCTAGCATTATGCCTACGTACATATTTGCCTACCTACATATTTGCTTATCATGCACCAAAGAAAACCGCAACCTTTTTCCATTTCTTGCCATACCATCCTTCATTTGAAGTAAATGAAATGGATCGGGTGATGATCAGCCCAGACGGTTGTCCGTTAATTTGGTGGCGTGAGCTCGTTATGTACTAACTGACTGCTGCATTGCAGATGTAAGTTAACACCAGAGAAACATAAATCCAAAGATGATTTATGGCTATGCACTCATTTGCATTCTTTCGCACACTTTTCGCTGATGTTAGGAAAGACACCAAAACATCAGTTCAACGAAACCCGCATTCCATCACGTAGCGGGAGACGTAATCTAATACCACCTGTGGGAACGACGGATAACTACAGCGACCGATAGACGAATGGGATACTTGATTGCTGCTTGGGGTTAGGTTATATTTAAGATAGAAAATAATCATATTGTCACTTGTAATTTGGATTTAAAATAAAGAGGTGCTAACCTCGTAAAAGATTTTTTTTAAGAAATCAAGTAAATAATTTCTTATTTGGCGCCCGAGCAGGGACCACTGGCTAACTTACTTCGGTCGTGATAAAAATAAAAAACCCTCAAGTAGTGTTAATTTTTTACGGTCGTTTAGTAACGAGAAAATCGATTTAAAAGTCCCCAAGAGGTACGGAATCGTTTTGGTCAGTAGTCGACGCGAAGTGAAAACGCAAAGAAAAAAATTGTAAACTAAAAAGTGCGGGAATTAATAACACGTAGAAAAAAGCCCTAAAGTAGTGCGAAAACGTAAAAACCGCGCGGAACATTTAGCATAAGCCCTCAAGAAGTGCCGTTAAATAACACTACCGTGGAAATAAAAATAACATAAGCCCTCAAGAAGTGCTGTTAAAATAAGAATAACATAAGCCCTCAAGAAGTGCTGTTAAAATAAATAACATAAGCCCTCAAGAAGTGCAGTTAACAACAACCACCGTGGAAATAAAAATAAGTGTTAAACAATCTTAATTGATTCTCCATCAAGGCATCAAGTCCAACATGAACACTGCATTATTTTTGATGTAAGATTAAATTTAAGATATATTTTCATTATAAAAAAAGGAATATATTGCTATCTATCAAGTTGTTAATCTATAAAATATTTTGTTCTCCATACACATATATGTAAGAAGATAGGAAAAAGAGTATATTGCTTAATACAAAATTGCTAACGATAAAAAGAAAATCTCAGTGATTGAAAATTGCCTCTTTTTTGAAAAAAAATCAACAGAAAGAAACAAATATCAAAAATGCCAGACTTAAGATCAGGTACGACAACCGATAATAATGGTCCCGGTGTCTCCAATTTAAATCAACAAAATACTAACACAATTCCTGTAGTGAATCTCACATCAGAATTGCAAAATGAAAATGCGAACTCTTCCTTCCAATCCTCTAACTCCCGTATGGACCCGCCTAAGCCTCAATCAACCCCCGAACTTAACGCACTCATTTCGTCTATTGTTCATGGTGTATTTGAACAACATGGACACAATTTAGTTCAGAAAGCATTAAATCCTAATGCCACTAACTTTCATGGCGTGGAACAAGGTATCGATCCTATATATCGTAATAACTTGTCTGAAATGGACAAAATACCATATGTTGTAAAGAGCCTTAGGTGTTTTTCAGGAGATAAAGGAGAATTTAGCTCTTGGAAAAAAAGTGTAGACCGAGTTTTACAATTATACGAATCATTTAGGGGAACTCCAAAATATTTTGGAATCTTGAGTACTATTAGGAATAAAATTACAGGAAATGCAGACACTGCTCTCGAAGCATACAACATTCCCCTAAATTGGGAGAGTATGTCTCGCTGTTTGGCCATGCACTATGCTGACAAACGCGATCTTAGCTCTCTGGAATACCAGATGATATCCTTAGCACAGGGAAATTCATCGACCGAAGAATTCTACCAAAGGGTATATTCGCATCTCTCTCTGATACTTGACAAATTATCAAGTTTGGAAGCAAGTTCAGAATCTCTTATGTTGTTAACTCAAACGTACCGAGACAAAGCTCTGGATACGTTTATTCGAGGCCTAAAAGGTGACCTCCCTCGGTTGCTCGGAATTCGAGAACCACTCGATTTGCCTCATGCACTAAACCTTTGCCTAAAGCTCGAAAACCAAAACTACAGGTCAAATCACATTTCGCATAATCAAGGAACAGTGAAAAAATATACACAAAATTCATCAATTCGTACACCAGGAACCCAGTACGGATACCAAAATTCTTCCAGACCTACTATTCCGCATAACGTTCAACAAAATCGCTATTCGCATCAAAGCAATAACTATCCTAGATGGAATAGTGGCCCTCCCGCACAAAATCAATATCGTGCACCCAATGGCTTTTTCGGCCAAAATCAATATCGTGCACCCTTCCAGAACCAAAGTTCTAGTCAACATAATATAAAGACAGAAATCGGGCCAAGGCAGCACACATCGGCACCACAATCTAAGTATGAGCCCAAGAATTCTCAACGTAGAGAACAGCCTTCAAGCTCAAATCAAAAACCTTTTACACCAATATCCCAAAAAAATTTCCATATTAGTACGGAAGAGGATGAGTTTACAGAATATAATAGGAACTTAGAATACGAAAACAGTAAGTTTGATGAAGCTCTAGACAACTTTATACCAAATGAAACAGCAGATGATAATAACATGAATAGTATTTTGGAAGATTTTTCTGATATACATTTTTTAGGTTAGAAAACTCTTCGTTACCATACATCGAGGTTAAAACGAAGAGTGGACAAATTTTACAAATTCTTATAGACACAGGTTCAAACCGTAACTACATTCAACCTTCTTTAGTATCTAAACCTATTCCTAATAAGGACTGTTTCTATGCTAACTCAATTGGTGGCAGTACTAAAATAAGTCATCATGTCGAAACTAATCTATTTGGTCTCAAGGACAATAATATAAAATTCTTCCTGTTACCATCCCTCAAATCTTTTGACGCCATACTTGGCAATGACAGTCTCAAAGAACTCTCTGCTGTAATTCACACACAACAAAACTACATAGAAATAAAAAATGGCCTTAAGCTTAGAATTAAACAAAAAATTTCTCAAACTGTTAATAATTTAGATATAAAAATGGACCATATGTCCAACTCGCAGAAAAATGCTATCATCTCGCTAGAAAAGGAATATGCCTCATTATTTTCCAAGCCTAATGAGAAATTGACCTATACAACAACAGTCGTTGGGGAAATTCGCACGACCACAGATTCTCCCGTTTTTACCAAGTTCTACCCGTATCCTATGCCCCTAAAAGGGGAAGTAGAAAATCAAATTCGTCAACTTCTCGATGACGGTATTATAAGGCCATCCAGATCTTCGTATAACTCGCCGGTCTGGGTCGTCCCAAAGAAAGCGGATTCCAAGGGCAATAAACAATATAGGGTAGTAATTGACTACCGCAAATTAAACACAGTTACCATCGCAGACCGCTACCCCATCCCAGAGATAAATGAGGTTCTTTCTCAACTGGGTAAAAACAAATTATTCACGGTTCTTGACCTAAAAAGTGGGTTTCACCAGATTCCTCTGAAGGAATCAGACGTGGAAAAAACAGCTTTCTCGATCAACAACGGTAAATTTGAATTCTTAAGACTTCCTTTTGGGTTGAAAAATGCCCCTTCCATTTTCCAACGGGCCCTTGATGATATTCTGCGTGAATTCATAGGGAAAATATGTTACGTATATATAGACGACATAATAATCTTCAGCCAAACTGAAGATCAGCATATCCAACACATTCGTGAAATTTTTCACACGCTGAACAAAGCAAGAATGAAGGTGCAATTAGATAAATGCCGATTCTTCGAAAAGGAGGTCGAGTTTCTAGGTTTCAGGATATCACCTGACGGGATTCGTACAAACCCGGCTAAGGTTGACGCGATAACGAATTTTCCTGTACCACAAACTTTAAAGGACTTGCGTTCCTTCCTTGGCCTTTCTGGCTACTATCGTCGCTTCGTGAGAGATTATGCCAAAGTGGCAAAACCCCTCACCGCTCTTCTAAGAGGGGAAGATGGACGTACGTCCAAGGCACAATCGAGTAAAAAGAATATTCACCTTGATGAGGAAGCATTGGAAGCGTTCCAAAAATTAAAGAATTCATTAACTTCATCGGATTTCATATTAATGTATCCCGATTTCGGAAAACCTTTTCAACTTACTACTGACGCTTCTCAATTTGCAATAGGAGCCGTTCTGTCGCAAGACGATAGGCCTATCACATTTATCTCAAGGACTCTCAACAAGGCAGAAGAAAAGTATGCCACTAATGAGAAGGAAATGTTGGCCATATTTTGGTCACTGAGTTCTCTTAGAAATTACCTCTACGGATCAGCAAAGGTGAAGATTATAACCGATCACCAACCCCTTACATTTGCGGTAAGCAACAGAAATCAAAATTATAAATTAAAAAGATGGAAGGCATTCCTGGAAGAATTCGACTACGAGCTGCAATACAAGCCAGGTAAAACTAATGTTGTAGCCGACGCCCTTTCTCGAATAGTAAATCCATCAAATATAAACGCACTTACTTCAACACAAAGTTCACCCGCAGACCTAATTCCTAACGTTGAAATTCCTATAAATGTTTATAAGAACCAGATTTTCATTGAAATCGGTCCCAACTCCTCTGCAAACTTTAAAATCATCTTCCCAACTTATCATCGCCATCAAATTACAGAACCCCAATTCACTCATGATAGCCTCATAAAAATCTTGAAAAAATACCTTAACCCTTCAGTCATCAATGGCATCAAAACCGAAGAAACCATAATGGGAATGATCCAGCAAATCTACCCCTTACATTTTAGTAGTTACAAAATAAGGTTTACACAACTACAAGTAGAAGATGTTACTTCAGAAATAGAACAAGAAAAAATTGTAATTGATACCCACCAACGTGCCCATAGAAACGAGAGAGAAAATAAAGCTCAGATATTAAAAACACATTATTTTCCAGGCATGATCGGAAAAGTTAGAGGAATTACCAGAAATTGTAGGATTTGTATTGAAAACAAATATGATCGTCACCCCGATAAACCCGAATTCCAGCCGACCCCTATACCTGAATTCCCTGGTCAGATCGTGCATATAGATATCTATTTCACTGATGGAAAAATAATTCTGACCGCTGTGGACAAGTTTTCGAAATATGCCTTGACGAAAATCTTAAAGTCCAGAGCTATTGAAGATATTAAACAACCGCTACGAGAAATCGTTTTGTCTTTCGGTGTCCCTGAAACAATTGTAGTGGATAACGAGAAATCGTTAAGTTCAAATCCTATTTCATTTATGTTGGAAAATCTATTCAAAATTAAAATTCATAGAACCCCACCTTATACAAGCTCAGCCAATGGACAGGTGGAAAGATTCCATTCCACGCTCTCGGAGCTTATGCGTTGTCTGAAAGCAAAAAAAATGCACACTACTTTTTCTGAACTATTGGATATGTCTGTTTATGAATACAATAGATCTATTCACTCAACAACAAAAAGTAAACCGATAGAAGTTTTTTTTGGTAAAAATAGATTGAACCACCCTGAACAGCTTGAATTAGAGAAGAAAGAAATTAGCAAAAATTTAAAAACCAAACAGGCAGCAGACTTAGATTACCACAATAAAGGTAGATCACCCCCTAAAAGCTATAGCATAGGAGACACTATTTACGTGAAAATAAATAAAAGAATAGGGAATAAACTTTCCCCCAGATATAGGAAAGAAGTTGTAGGCGAAAATAGAAATTCTACTATTATAACAAAATCAGGAAAAACAGTCCATAAAAGTCTCAAAAAACGTTAATTTTCCCCAACAACAACATTTCATTTTAGATTGCTCATCGCAGCATGTACTGCAGAAGTACAGATCCTGGACTACTCAGGTTCCCAATCAATATCCATTGACACGGGAGTAGCGCGAGTGGAGACAGGAACTTTTAGAATTATACACACAATAGATATCAAACAATACCAAGACGCTACAGAAGAAATAGAAACCCTACTGGAAAACAATGTCCCCAATAATAGCCCCATCCTACCTTTCCTAAGGCATGAAATTTCCCAAATCAAAATACATCTTAAAAGACTTATGCCCAGAAGCAAAAGATCTCTGGATTTTCTGGGTAGTGCATGGAAATTCATTGCTGGAAGTCCTGACGCACAAGATTTCGAAATTATTAAGGAAAAGATAAACAATGTTCTAACCAATAATAATAACCAAATAGTCATAAATAAAGTTTTGATTCAAAAAATAGAGGAAATAGTCAACACAACTAATAACATTAGCACTAAAATAAATAACGAAAATGATTTACAAAATGAATTAATTCTAAATTTAGAACTTAAGCTAGGATTAATTAAGGACGAAGTCGTTAACCTCGAATATGCAATACATTGGGCCAAGGCCAACATAATTAATACATATATACTGTCAAATATAGAAATAATTAAAATCAAAGAAATACTTAACAAAGAAGAAATGCCATATTTAAATATTTTAGAGGCATTAGAATTTGCCGAAGTGAAAATTGCATCTAATAACTCGTTAATTCTTTACATAATTAATTTGCCAATGACTTCAACAGAAAATTGTAAAACTACTTTGATCAAACCCGTTAAAAAGGGTAAAATAATTAATAAAATCTCAAATGAAAATGTACTAGTATGCAAGAATAAGATTTATGAAATTATATTACCTTGTTCTAAATTTTATCAACTAACTATATGCCCCAAGAAAAATATCGTCAACATTACCAAGTCCACATGCATCCCATACTTACTTAACAGCCGACCTTCAAATTGTACAGAAATCAATAACCAGCACATCCCATCCTTTGAGGAAATCGCACCAGGGATAATATTCCTGAACCAGTACACAGGCCCAGTCGAAATCAATGGAGAAGCTATTCAACTAAATGGAACCTTCATAATACATTTCCACAACACATCAGTCAGACTACAAGATCAACTGTTTGAGTCAACAGAGATGTCATCATACAAACCGTTACCAGCTGTTCTACAACCTGCTGCAATAAAGAAGAACTCCGAAGAACTCTTATCATTGCAAATGATGAAAGAATTGAATGCCAATAATTCTAATTACATCGATCTCATAGAAACCAAAAACAAATATAACACTATAGCCATCTTTGCCATACCAATTTTCATGATAATCATCTTTTACCTACTTAAACTGAAGAATAAAAATAAACCACCAACCGCTGGAACAGCTGACACAAATACGTCAACAATAATCGAACTCGTAGGAAACGAAAACCCTCCTAGAATCATTGGAATCGAAAACCTATCACAACATCTAGGAACATCAGTATCGAATGAGGGCATTCGATTTTAAAGGGTGGAAGAGTTAACACCAGAGAAACATAAATCCAAAGATGATTTATGGCTATGCACTCATTTGCATTCTTTCGCACACTTTTCGCTGATGTTAGGAAAGACACCAAAACATCAGTTCAACGAAACCCGCATTCCATCACGTAGCGGGAGACGTAATCTAATACCACCTGTGGGAACGACGGATAACTACAGCGACCGATAGACGAATGGGATACTTGATTGCTGCTTGGGGTTAGGTTATATTTAAGATAGAAAATAATCATATTGTCACTTGTAATTTGGATTTAAAATAAAGAGGTGCTAACCTCGTAAAAGATTTTTTTTAAGAAATCAAGTAAATAATTTCTTATTTTGTACAATGTACGCAACGGTCCAGTTGGTACATAACGAGATCAGCGAAAGTGTTGATGGGTACCTGGGGTGGGCAAGTCAAAAAGAATTCATTATCGTGTGGTCATTCAAGTAGAGCGGAAGAAAAATTAAATCTCGTTTGCGGTGTGTGACAAAATAAGTCTAAGAAAACAAAAAGCCAAGAACAAAAGAAAACCGAAGAGAAAATTTGAAATTAAAACTTAAAAGTGCAAATGCGATGTTGTGCCGCTGAAAAGAAAAAAAAAAAGAATACCTAATAGAAAAATTAAAGGTTAAAGTGCGAGTGCGGTGTTGTGTAAAAGAACAAAGTATTATTGCGGGTCGTTTGGGATACTAATTTAAAAACCCAAAATATAATGTTCAACCAAAGGCAAACATTTTGATTTTCATCGACGTGGTTCGTAACAACAAACGATTTTAAGTTCGAGTGTTTCCCCGTAAGAAAAAAAATTCCACAAAAAAATAAGAAAGCATGTCCACGACATTTTGTTTCAAATGGGATAAATAGCTGTAAAATAGATTGAAAATTAAAAGGTTTATTTGTTACATCCCATAGTCACGCTCTTAGTGCATTAAATGTAGAAAATAAAAGAAGAAAAAGACGAAAGAAAAATTTGGCGTGAATTTTGATAACTGTGAGAATACAAAGGAGTGTACCACGAAGTGAACGAAAAGTTGAAGAACCCAGTAGCGGTAGCAGTAGGTGCTTAGCAGAAGAAAGGAAGAAAAGCAACAGCAGCAGTAACGCTTATGGTGGTGTTTGATTAGTTAAATTTAAGGACAATCCGAATAGTTTTGTTCCATCCCTTGGGTGTTTTCCTTGAAATCGGTGAAAGTGGTTCTAAAATTATTAAAAATCATATATTTTTTTTTCCTGTATCCAATCAATAATAATTAGATTAATTAAAATAAAGATCAAGATAAAATCGAATACCTTAATAAATATCTCTAGTGTATGGCTTAAAGAGTATAGGTAAATAGGGTTGCCAGCCCTCTCCCCTAGTAAAATTTAAAAATTCAAAAAAAAAAAAAAAAAAAGGAAAAACAACAAAAAGAGAGTGAGAAAAAAAAAGGGAAAATATTGAAAGAAAAGAATGTAAATAAAAGTACCCTCGGTTAAGCAACAGAAAAAAAAAAAAAAAGAAACTTCGAGTCGCGCGATTTTTTTTTATTTATTTCCAGAAAACCCCAGTTCCAGGTAGTGCACTGCGCGGGACCGGAGAATGGCTTCAAAAGTCATAGCTTCTGAGTAAGTAATATGAAAACAATAAAACAAAAACAAAATTTTTTGGTCGTGCTTAGGAAACTTTTATTGATCCTTTTCCATAATCTTATTCCTAGAATTGGTGTATATCAATTACTTGTATGGCATTTCATACATTCATATAAATAAAAATTTTTACTAAGGAAGCAGGGTTGCCACCTCACACAAAAAAAAAAAAATGTTTACGATTAGTTAATTTACTTTGTTTAGAGTATTTATTTTTTTTTCTTCAATTATTCCAAGAAAATTTTGAGTTGTTATTGGAAAAGAACTTAAGAAATAAATTATTAAATATTATCGTTACCCAAGTACAAGTTGCCACCTGAAATGAAAGGAAAAGATAATTAAATTAAATCAAATTTTATAATTATTTTATATGTACCTACCTAATAGAGTTGCCAGCAGAAAAGAGAAATTAAACAAAATTTAAATTACTTAAATTATGAAATCATACTTACCAAGGTTGCCAACTAGAAGGAATATAAATTCAGATTTCAATTAATAAGAAAAGGAAAAACAAAATGAAAATAAAACGGGATTATAAGTATACATACCTTGATTGCCATAGATTAATTTGATAAAACCTTTTGTATTTTTATTACTTTCACCTTATTTCTAAATAAATTGTACGCCTTTCTATGTAAAGAACCATTTCTTTTTTTTTCATCTCTTTGGGAAGAAGTTTTTCTTTTTTTTTGAATGGAATAGCGACGGAATGGCCGAGGTATAAAGATACCATAAGTTGAGAAGAGGTAAGGTGATGTAGGAAGTCGAGGACAGGGCGACGGAAAATTTTCAGGTTTGGGGCTACCGAACATTCTAGGAGGTATCGGTAGCCATGGTGGTGTCTTTATAGACACATGGGTGGGAAAATCCTCCCCGGGTCAATGTCATCTAGACCCTCCCCCTACTGGAAACTCATATAGCTCCCCAGCACGACATCGTGAGCCCCAATTTTTTTTTTTCGAAAGATTTTCTCGGCATGAATATTTCGTAACACCGGTCCAGATCTACGGTTCCAAGAACCCACCCCGCCGACGAGCTAAGCCTTACATCTGCAAGCATGCCAAAAAGGGGGCCGTAGACTGGACACCCCTTTCTCTTCTGCTGCCCGGATCAGCCACATGCTCCTGTGGCCATGAGGTTGTAACGGTGGTCTACAAGGAGAGAGAGGGGCACTGGTCTATTTTGTTACAGGTGGCTGACAGCCGGGCCGGTTGATTAGTTTTTTTTTTTTTTTGTTTCTGTTATTGTCTAGGTTTGTAGTCTTTTACTTCCGCAAGTCCTTGCCATGGAAAACTCCGGCCCTTTTGCCGTTAAGGTCTTCCAGGCCATATAAATTGTTGTTGTGTTTAAGTCCAATAAATTAATTTTGTTTTAGCTAAACTGAAAGCCCTATATTCCAGAACTAAATGAGATAATAATCTTTAAAAAAAAAAAATATTGGTTGTGATTTCGCAGTTCTTCTACCTCCACATCTCTTTTATACCTACTTTTTTTCTTTTCGATGCACATAGACTTATGTATACGGACTTATGTAAACATAACTTTGATATTGTAAAATAATGCACGAAAACCTATGTTATTTATTTATATAATAATATTTGTTATTTGTTTTTTATAAATTTAAGATATATGAACGATTTGTTGAATCTTTCTTAAAATCTAAAATTCAGATTAAATCCGGCAGACGGCTTTCACGCCATGCTTGTACTTCTTTATTCAAATTTATAATGTTACCTTCTTAATTTGTAAATAAAGAATTATCTATCTATCTATCTATTCGTAGCAACAGTATTTCCAAAGATGCCCTCCTTCCCAGTTTTGTGTTAAAATCGCCAAGAACGATTTTCACATCATATCTATAAGGCACTGCTCATACGTTTCTTCGAAGATTTTGTGGAGACAGTTTTTGGAGTTATCGTCTATCTCTTCTGTGGGGCGCGGGCCCTATCAGACTTATTGTGAAAATAAGCCCCACGGGCCTTATTGCCGAGTGCCTATAGGCACTATACCGTTTGGACATAAACGCGCTGATGGTCTGGTATCAGTAGCTTGATGAAAGAATTTAAGAGATGCCGTTGTTTTGCCAGCTGTTGATATGCCACAATCTCTGCTTTAATACAAAGTCCTAGTGTTGAAGACCCAAAAGACCATTTAAACGAATATTTCGTAGTAACTCCATCATGGTTTTCTGCTTTTAACGGCTGAAATCCACTGTTAATTCGTTAGTTGAATTCATCAGCTGTGACTTTCCCTATAGATCTTTCCCGAACAGTTAAACGAAACCCCAACCACCGGGTCTGGTTCCTTGAATAGGCTCACAACAAGAACTTAACTCTCAAATTATTTGCTTACCTTTTCCAACAAATTCTGTTTTGCTAAATGTATATTTCATGTCATTGAGTGAAAATTATCTTAATTAAACATTAGAATATGCTTTGTTGAATACCAAATATGCAAAGCAACTATAACAGGGTACAAGCTACCTACGCCTTCAACCATATCAAATAAACTTCAAACTACGTTCTCGTTATGTTTCTTCTTTGTCAAGGAAACATCGTCATGATCTGGATAAATTGATTTCCTTATGTCTTCCATAAACAGATTATCCTATGCTTAGAGAAAAGACTCACTGGACATACTACCCAGACAGGGATTAGTTCAATAAACTTCTTTCCCCTGGGAGTTTAAGTTCACACTTCCACAAGCAACACCATTTCCATCAATTAATAATACTTAACACAGATGATCAAAAGCTATTTATGTGCATATATACATATAGGAAGTGTGAACATTTATTTATTCAATATCAAACTCGAAATTTATTCAGAGAAATTCCTTAGGGAACAAATGAATACAACTGTATCCTTGCTCGTTTCTCCAATAGCATTGAATTTTTGTTTTATTGGAGAAGCCAGCGTATGCATTATGTTTTCAAAGTGGCACACGGAGACGAATATGAAATTCGTGTCGCTCCATTTTATTCATACAGTCTGTCGTCTTGTAATTCGACTTTACACTTTTACTCTGTTTGTAGTACTCGCAAATTTAAAAAACTTTGCAAGCAGAGAAAGTTTGCCGACGATCAAGCACCTTGTCGTGGTGGGGGGTTTAAGAAGTTTGTTTGAACCGAGCTCGATGCCGAATGGTGTTCGAAGGATTTAAAATAATATATTGTTACAAAGCTATACTATGGTGAAAAAAATACATAGGTAAACAAAATTCTTATTTAAGGATTAGAGCGCGTTAAAGTTTACGAGAGCATCGAATCGCCCCCAATAAAGTAAACACTTTGACTTAAGCTAAAAAAATGAATTTAAATCTAGAAAAACCTCAACAGGTTCAAAAAGCAAATTAGTAGCAAATCACAAGTGAAAATACTTTTCCAAAACGGACACCAGCCGATGTAACACTGACAAAGGTTTTCATTGTTGGTTGCTTGTTGGATAAGCAGATCAACCTGCTGTTGCACAGTTACAGCATTTTTAGTTTGGAAATCTGTTCCGGTCAGTTTACGTTTTACACGACCTACAATTGCACGGGCTTTGGAGTTTGTGACTTCGGCCACCACTTGAGTATTGTTTGGTACAATACCGAGACCTGACTCGAATGGCTTTGCTTTGGCATTAGATTGACTTCCAAGCATGCTTACCGATTAATCATCGTCACCAGTGGTTAAACTTCCAATTGTTATTGTTCCGTCGTTGTTTGCTTTCGAACGACGATTCTTGTCTGTGTCCAATAAACGCCAGTTTAGCAGAGGATCGTAAACAAACGCTTCCAATACAGCCATTAAACTATCCTTATTGCGTCGGAGCACGAGCATACGCTCTCGCATGTGCGCCGATAAGTACCCTCGATGCCTGTCACTTCCATACAGTGCTGGATTTACTTTTTTAGGGCCCATAGGCGGAATTTTCGTGGGGGCCCCTTTAAGATGAAAATTTTTCATATGAACTGGAAAATGACCATTTCATTTTCTTCCATCTCTTAGGGAAATAGCAGTTGTTGATGCAGTTGTTGAATATTATTGCCAGGAATAGCATCAGGACTTGGGGGAACCTTCTTATGATGTAGTTGGAGATCATGTCGGGTCCGGATGATTTTTTAGGTCGTCTACCGTGAATCATTTCAATTTCTTCTTCTGGATTTGTGAAGTTTTCTGCAGGTACCGGGTCATTTGCAAGGTTATCGTTGTTGAATAACATGACTTGAGTGTCCGTTTGCTGCAGTTGTCTTAGAGTTGCCTCAACTTCTTCGATAAGCCCTTGGATGATGTTGTTGATGGCTTTGAATGCGTCTGGTCCAGGCTTGATGTTCTGCAGCCTTTGTTGGAACTGGCTGTTGTTGTGATATTGAAGAGCGTTCCTCAGCATGATGTGGGTGCATTAGAGCTCACTCTTCACCATTTGGTAGGTGTTGCTCACGGTATTCCAATCTCTTTGCTGAATCCTTTGCAGTTTCTTCCTCAGCCTTTGGCGGTGTTCGTATAGCCGCACAATTCCTTCTGGGAGGTGCTGGTATCTGTCTCTGGATGTTCTCGGTCTCTTCTGTTCATCTCATGCGTTTGTTATTATGCCCTCCATTGATTTAATAGCCTTATCGATTTAATAGCCTCATCGATCTCGTCGTTGGAGAGGTTCCTGTTTGCTTTCGGCAAAGTGATTGTTTCCTCGATCCTTCTTTGGAAATCTTCAGTATTAAAGCGGCTGTAGTTGATGTACTCCTCATCTGTCGTAGGACTAATCGAGATGATCGGCCTGTTAATGTTGATTCGAAGTTCTACCGCTTCGTGGTCTGCATCCGATGACAATGCTCTGCAGGTGAAGTTCTGTAGTTCCGGAACTATGTCTACTAGGTTGGAGGTAACCAAAAAGAAGTCCAGCCAGGATGGTGTTCTGGGGAAGGTTGGCTTCGGCTGGGATACCACAGTGAATGAGTGATTTCCGGTGTCTTCATCGAGACATTTGACCAAAGTGTTTCCAGCATCAGTTGAGGTAGTGTGGAACCATAGTGGGTGTCGGGCATTGAAGTCTCCTCCTATGAGTCCATACGTGTGTTGAGCGGTGATGATTAATATCGTTATTGTTGGCGCTGCAGTTGTTGTAGATACTGAAGACAACCAATGAGTCACTATTTTCGACTTCAATGGCTACAGCTGTAGCTTCGAAGGCTCTCAGACCAGGAACCATGACTTGGGAGGCTTTTATGTTCTTTTTTACAAAGAGCGCGGTGCCTCTTTTGCCTTGAACCTTATCTGTCCTGAAGGTGTTGTAGCCATTGAAGTCGACGTTGTTCCTTTTTGTAACGTTGGTGTCGCTGATGAGAGCCAGGTACGGTGAGTGCTTTTTTAGGAAGAGGTGAAATGACGTTCTTTTTAATACACTATACAATGAGTTAACATTGTACGTGATTATTTGTAGCCGGTTTATGCGCTGCATAAAATCAAAGATAAAGGCGGCCAGAGCCACGGACTTCTTTTCCTTGCTTAGTGAGGCGTAGTTGGATGGAACGGCAGAGCGGGCTTTCTTGATGGCTGTTTCCATATCAGTTCCAAAGTGTTCCTTTACTTCCTCGTCTAAATTTGGTTTTTTGTGGGTATTTTGCTCCTTTGGTGACGGTTTCCTTGTCTGCGTCGTTGGTTGCTGTGTCTTTGCACCTATAGCTTGTTGTTTTTTGGGGAGTGTGCTTTCCGTGCCTCCTCGCTTGATCATGGCTGCGAAGCTAAGTGTTGGCTTCGTATGCTTGCATATTGACTGGGTCCGGAGCTTCTGTTGTTGCTTCCTCTCGGCTTCAACTTTCTTTTTGTTTTCCTTCTGTGCAAGTAGGACCTTGCATCCGAGGTAGTTTGCTGGGTGACCAAACTCTTTGCAGTAGGCACAGTACACTTTCTGGTCCTTATCTTTGCGTTTGCCTTCACCGGGATTGTGGTTTTCGTTGCATTTCACGCAGACGTAGTTCATGCCGCAGTTGGTGGCCACATGACCAAATCTCTGGCAGTTTTTGCACTAAACGATGTCGTTGCTTCACCCCCTATGAGTTGACCTTGTCGTGGTGGGGGTGCTTAAGGACATCTTCTCCAGCAATCCAGCTGCAGAACCTGACCAACCAACATAACTCAAACAAAACCTGAAAAACATGGAAAAAGTTAATAAAAGAAATAAAAAACGAACGGGGATATACGTTCACAAGTCGGCAGGTGTCGCGACTGCCGGCGATGGCTTGGCCTCGAAAGAGGATAAGTCGCCAGTGACAAATTTATTAACTGTAACGCAAGAAAAAGCGATTGGCGGAAGGACTGGGGAGCCGACTGCAGTTCGAGGAAGGCCTCACAAGCCAACTAAGAAATGTGGAGAGCCCTCTGGTTCTAACGCCCCTCCTAAGGAGGATGCCCAAAACAGTGGAAGAGTTGCAGTGACTCTTTGTAGCACTTCCACCAATACTGCCCGTATTATTGGGACCCCGGAGGAGACTATTACAGCAAGTAGTGGGGCCGAGACTTTCGGTTCTAACGCGAACTGTGATATGTTGACGAAAGGGCTACCCTCCTCTAAAACACTGCTCCAACCTCCCACCTCATCCCGTCCATTGTCGAAGGACTCAAGGTCGACCAACCCGGACGGTACGGGTGCCGAGACTATCGGCTCCGTGGCTGAAAGGGGAGGACCTCCTTCGAGCTCCGAAAACACTCCTTCCCTCCCCGAAGTTGTAGGTGAAACTGTGACTTACAGTGGAACAAACAACAAAAGGGTGTCCAATCCCCCTAACCCCAAAGTTGGAGGTGAAACTGTGACTTACAGTGGAACTGAAAACGAAAGGGTCGCCAATCTCCTTATCCCCCAAGTTGGAAGTGAAACTGTGACTTACAGTGGAACTGAAAACGAAAGGGCTCCCAATCCCCCTACCCCCCTAGTTGAAAGGGAAACTGTGTCTAACAGTGGAACGGACAACAAAGAGGATCCCAATCTCCCTTCCCTCCCAAACCACAAAGAGAGGCGGAACGCGGAGAAAATTGCGAAGGTGTTAGGTGCGGTACCTAAACCTAAGCTTGATTCAACGCAATCTGCCAAGCTTGAATGGGCAATGAAAATTATTGCCATAAATAAGAAAAACGGCTCAGACTCAACGTCTAAGCGCCAACGCTCGTTCGTGGAGTCAACCCCGAACGCCAAAAGACCTAAGGTGCAAAAATCAAGCACCCTCAGCTCCAAAAAAGACTTGTCGTACAGTGACGTACTGAAGGACAAACCAATTTTCGCTGTCATTGACAGGAGTAACGCGGATGGTGCGATCTCTTTCGATCAATGGGCGATCATCATGAATAAGCTCCAGGCCTCCTACTGGACTCTTATGATGGAGAACCCAGGGGAACCTGCCATCTTCGAGGACGCAGGATGGTATCAGGGGCGCGTCAGGTTAATCGCGTTTGATGGAGAGAGATCGCGCGATCTGTATAAACTCGCGATAAGCAGGTTAGAGGGACTCTGGCCTGGTGCTAAGCTTGAAGTCGTGTCGAGGGAGGATATCCCTTGCAGGCCTAGGGCTCGCGCTAGACTACCAGCGGAACTCTCCTGCAAGGAAACCATCATGAAAATGATACAATTTGGCAATCCAACTCTGCCTACTCACGACTGGAAAGTCGCGAAGCTGGAGGAACCGGAGGGTCACTATAGATCGGCTATAATAGTCATCAATAAGGACTCCCTGGCTCCCCTGGCTGCGACAAAAGGTGTGATTCGGTTCGGCTGGTCAAATATTGCCTTGAAAATATATAAAAAAGATGAAGAGCATAACATCGCTCCATCTCCGGCAACCCAAAGTGCGTCTTCAGTGGAAGAATCCGCAGGGCAAGTCGACACTCCATCCATGGAGATAGACGAGCTCGGCACGTCCTCTACTGAAACGTACGATAATAAACCCTCCACATCCCACTTGGATGTCCAAAATGTCGTCAAATTCTCCGACTTGGAGACTGATGACTCCGCATCCCACTTGGATGCCCAAAACGTCGTCAAATTCTCCGACTTGGAGACTGATGACTTCGCAAACGAGGTTTCGTTCAGCGAGGATGACCTTCTTAGGTCAAACTCTGAGAGCGAAACAGATGACGACCTCAACCAGACCGTGGTGGGGGTTAGTCTACTTAGTTGTTCCCAAGATGGTGCAGCTAACTCAGATTAACCTCCAACACTCTAAGCAGGCTTCGGCCTCCCTTCTTCTCCGTCTAAACAAAAGGGGGGAAGATATTGTCCTTATCCAAGAGCCTTGGATCATCAAGTCCATCGTTCGAGGACTAAGGACTCCTGGATATACTCTACTGTATATGAAGGACAAAGGTGAACCCAGATCCTGCATATTGGTAAGAAGTAGCACTAATGTATTTTTACTCCCTCATTACAGCAATCGTGATGTAACCACAATAAGATACCAGACCAGTGACAACATCTACTGGCTGGTATCAGCTTACCTCGGCCATGACCATCCTGGCCCTCCTCCATGCGACTTATTTAAAAGGATTGTCGCTGCAGCAGAACGGCAGAAGATCTGCCTCATCATTGGATGCGATGCTAATGCGCATCACACAGTATGGGGTAGTACTGACATAAATGAAAGGGGTGAGTCACTTTTTGATTTTATCTTAAGTACTAACCTTATAATAAGTAATATTGGCAATGAACCAACATTCATTACCAAAAACAGACAAGAAGGTTTAGATATGACTCTTGTCTCCGATTCGGTTCATCATAGGATTACTAATTGGAAAGTATCTACTGAACACTCCTTTGCTGATCATAGATACATTCAATTTGATCTAAATGAGGAACCTCTCAAGCAACCAGTCTTCCGAAACTATCGGAAAACTGACTGGCAAAAATATCGGGTACTTTTGAAAAAGTTTATTAAACCTGAACTTTTACAAAACCCTACAAACAAACAGGATCTAGACAAAAAAGTCAATGATCTTACCACTGCCCTTAACCATTCACTGCAGAAATCCTGTCCTCTTATAAAAATAAGAGGAAAACAGAAACCACTGTGGTGGAGCTCCGGGCTAGAACCGCTCAGGAAGGAATGTAGAAAACTTTTCAACCGAGCTAAACAATCTAAAACTTCAATAGACTGGGACTCCTACAAGGAATCCCTCAAAACATATAAATATCAACTGAGGAAAAATAAAAGAACTTCCTGGAGAAACTTCTGTGGAAAAATAGAAGATACTTCAGAAGCTTCTAGATTAAGAAAAATCCTCTCAAAGAGTCCGACCATGCCTAGCAGCTTGAAAACAGCTGACGGCTGGACAGAATCCTGCGAAGAAACGCTTAATTTGCTTCTGGACACTCACTTTCCAGGAAGCTCTAAGAACTTATGCAACTATGATTCCACAGAACCAGGTAGCATAATAACAAACAACCCCGATCTGATTACAAGGGAAAAATTAGTTTGGGCCATTAACAGCTTTGACCCATACAAATCCCCTGGACCTGATGGTATAATTCCAGCCGAACTTCAAAAGGCCGCGGACATTATTATCCCTGTCCTTGAAGTAATTCTCATCGGCTGTACCACCTTGAACTATATCCCCACTCAGTGGAGAGAAGTCAAGGTGGTGTTTATACCTAAGGCTGGGAAATCATCCCACGTAAACCCAAAAGATCTTCGACCAATAAGTCTATCATCTTTCCTTCTTAAAACTTTAGAACGACTGATTGATATCCACCTGCGTACAGCTATAGATCCAAAATTGTTATCTATAGCACAACACGCTTACTGCAAGGGAAAATCTGTAGAAACGGCCCTACACACCCTGGTACGTACTATAGAATATTCCCTCCACCACAAAGAATTCACTCTGGCCGCCTTCCTCGACATAGAGGGCGCCTTCAACAACGTCAGCAACTCTGCAATTACAAAGGCACTGACGAAGCTCAAAGTAGATGATTCCATAGTGGAGTTGATAAATCTAATGCTAAAAAGCAGGAGAATCAACTCTACTCTAGGAAACTTCTCTGCAAAGAGATCTGTCAGTAGAGGAACACCGCAAGGCGGAGTCCTATCCCCTCTTCTTTGGAATAAAGTCGTCAATGAACTTCTAGTTGACTTAGAAGCTGAGGGATTCAAAGTGATTGCATATGCAGATGACGTCTCCATTGCGGTGTCCGGCAAACATGCTCACGTCCTTACGGACCTGATGCAGACCGCTCTAAATAAACTTGTAAAATGGGCGGGAAAATGTGATCTAGGGGTCAACCCTCAGAAAACTGAACTCGTTCTCTTCACCAGGAAATATAAAATTCCTCAACTAATAACTCCATCAATAAATGGAATCTCACTTGTACTTTCAAACGAAGCCAAATATCTAGGTATAATCCTAGACAAAAAGCTAAATTGGAAAGCCAATATACAGGAAAGAATCAGGAAATCCACCGTGGCCTTATTTTCCTGCAAAAAAGCCATTGGTAACAAATGGGGCTTCTCCCCCCAAATCACCCACTGGCTCTACACCGCGGTCATCAGACCAATACTCACATACGGAGTAGTGGTATGGTGGACCGCTCTTGATAAAAGGACCTACTGCGACAATTTAAGCAAGGTCCAACGAACAGCCTGTCTGTGTATAAGCGGTGCACTGAGATCAACACCCTCAGCTGCACTAAATACACTCCTAAACCTCACACCACTAGATATCTTCAGCAAACAAATGGCCGTCAGTGCAGCCACTCGTATGAGAGCTATCTCCCAATGGACCGATAACAACATCGGTCACGTTGCAATCCTGAATTTATTCGGATCAATCCCCTGTCACTCCGACTACACCATCCCCCAATTGGTTTTTGATAATAAGTTCCAAGTCACAATCCCACCGAGAACGACCTGGGACGACGAAGAATTTTTGAGAGATGATTCAATTCATTTCTATACAGATGGTTCAAAAACCGAAGAAGGGGTAGGCTGTGGGGTGTACTCAAACCGACTTAACGTAAGTCTCTCGTTCCGCCTTCCAAACCATTGTAGCGTGTTCCAAGCGGAAATTCTGGCGATCAAAGAGGTCCTATCATGGCTAAGAGAAAACGTGATATCCTCAACGAATATCCGGATTTTCTCAGATAGTCAAGCAACCCTCAAATCACTCGGCGCTGTTTCTACGAACTCAGTAACCGCCCTTAACTGTCGCCTATCTCTTAGGGAGATGGCTGAACAGTTCAATATTCACCTTATTTGGGTGCCGGGGCACAGAGATATCGTGGGTAACTGCAAAGCCGATGAACTCGCCAGAGAAGGAACCGTTCTACCGATCTCAACCAGCAGGTTGAATATTGGTATACCAATCGCTACATGTAAACTTATGCTAAAGCAAGAGGCAATGGACAGAACAAATGACAGGTGGAACAATATCACCACGTGCGTGGCAACAAAACGGATATGGCCAGGACTAGATCCAAAACGCACAAGACATTTGTTATCCATTACCAGATTGCAAGTTAGCTCCGTAATCAATGTCATTACCGGACATTGTCTGATAGGAAGACACGCCATAAGACTTGGCGTTCCCTCTAATGACTTCTGCAGAAGTTGCTTAGATGAGGAGGAGGAGGAGACAATCCCACACCTCCTCTGCTCATGTCCTGCACTCTCTTCTAAAAGAAAGAGGCATCTGGGGAAATATTTTCTCGATGATCCAAGCGATCTGGCGCACACAGATCCCCTGCATCTCCTTCGCTTTATTGTAAGCTCCAAATGGTTTTGTTAAGCGAGGTACTCCCTCGCATAATTTTTATGGTATCACAATGGACCTAATATTGGTCTAAGTGTGTCGGGTGTATTCCTGGCAGCCATTTTAACCTAACCTAACCTATGTCGTTGCTTTTTAGCCGCTCCCAGTGTACCTTTTGGTTGAGGATCCTTGTTTTTGTTTATACATCCGCTACGACACAGGTTTTGTTTACTTCAACCAGAAACGAGTTGAAGGTTTTGTTCTTGGCTTTCCTTGAACGGAAGACCGTGACTTTGGACGCTGGAATACCTTCTATTTGGAGCTCATCCTGTTCTTCGAATATGAGTGATGGATGCCTTTCAGTAGTAGGAGCACCTTCCTATCTTCACGAGGTAGAATGTATGGTTCTGAACCTTCCTGGTTTTTAAGAACGTGGCGGTCGATATATCAGTTTAGTAGCTCTTGGCTACGGGGGTTTCTGTACTCTGGTTTGCCGATTATTTATTTATAAACATTCACACGCTGGGCTACGTCTGCTACTGCAATCGGGTTTGCAGATTATTTATTTATAAACATTTACACGCTGGGCTACGTGGTTTACTGCACTCTAGTTTACAGTTCAAATTTTTATTAATTATTAATAAATATTCACGAGCTGGGCTACGTGGGTTATGGCACTCTGGTTAGCAAAATATAATTATAAACAATCTCACGAGCTGGACTACGTGGTTTACTGTACTTTGGCTTGCAGTATTCTATATTTTTAAATAATTTTTCTAAAAAAATTTCAATTTGTGGGGGCACCATATTTTGTGGGGGCCCCTAGGCGCCGCCTAGTCCGCCTATATGGTGAATCCGGCTCTGCTTCCATAGCTTTGATAAGCATGCGAGTCAACCTGAAAGGAATCTTCTCGGGGAATTTCTCACTAGTCATAGCGACCTCGAAACAATCGCCAATATCAATGTGTAAAATTTTACCACTCATGCGATCCAACATTAGGTTCGATGGATGCCGATCACCAAGACCAAGAATATATCCTACCATTGACATAACAGCCAAGGATCGGGTGCAGTGATGGGACTTTTTGAAAAAAGGTCCGAAGTAGATTTGAAACAAAAATGCAGTAGATTCAACTGTTCTGCAGTAGATTTTTCATTTTCAAAACATGAACAAATTTTAACATAGATTCACATACAGTAATAACTTAAGATAACAAAATAAACATTTTTCTTCAAAGCAAATTCACTTAAAAATTCATATACTAATATTAACATCAGCTTTGAATTAAAAAAAGGTACTGTCATAATTCCTAGCTATTTATTACTTTTTTTAAACTGTCCGTCGACAGATAAAAATTTATTAACCTTTAACTGATGTGTGAAATTCAGTTACGTATCTTATGAGGTGGGTCCATTGGACCCTGCTTTTTGAAAGTGATAAAAAATAGACAAGTTAACATTTTTCTTAAATATCCTTATTTTGAACTTAAAAAAAGGATCATTTGTAAAGATATTTAAAAAAATAAATAAAACTATGAGCATAAAAATTGCAAATAATAAACTTGTCTTAAGACCAAGTAAAAAAAAGCATTTCTAAAATGCACATTATAAATAAAAAAAAAAAAAAAACTAAACTCAAAAAGTCATTATTCTTTAAGGTAAATTACCATTCCTTAGTATTTTCACTAAAAAAAACTCAAATTCTTTAAAACAAAAAATTTTGAAACCCATCAAATTTGGGGCTTAAATACATGATTTGCATACCTGCTGGGACCTGGGAGCACGCTAGGCAAATAGGCTGTGTGCATTTTGAACATAAATGAACTGTCTTTGCTCTCTTATTCGGTGGACAAAGAAAACACCTTTTTCTTTTATTTTTCTTTAATTTGGCGTTTTCGTCATTGTCTGTTGCTAGAGCCGTTTCAGCGGAATCAAGCCAAAAAAAAAGTTACGTATCTACTGACATTGGTCCGATGGGCCACGTACATGCTGTAACTCACCGAAGGAGAGGATATCGAAACACGGTCCTTTGGTTTTCGAACATGTCCGCTTACTGACGGACGGTATCTTTAAGCGGAGGTAGCTGCGATTATCGCAGCGGTTGCTGTACATGTTTGAAAATTGAATGTGGGTCCAATGGACCGTTAAGGGTTAAAATACTCTATAAGGCCCACGGAATCCGAAGGTTCCCAACAATCTTCCATTTCCTTACACAGTATAGCATTTTCTAAAGTATGGTTGTATTTAATTTGTTGCGAAGTTTATCCTTCACTTAACTAACTGTCGAAAATTTCCGATCTGCTGCGGTACTACTATGTGGCAGTGATCATAAAGTTAACATATCGCCACCTGAGAGTTTAAGTGCCTCATATCCATTGAAATTATTCCTCAGAAAACGAATTTTAAGGTTTGAAAAATAATTGCGTTACTTTCTACTTAACTAATATGACTTTTGAATGTTTATACATACTAATTGAACATTTCTCTTTTGTAATTTGTGAACCTTGGGTCGAAAACTGTTACGGTAAAAAAAAGAAAAAAAAAAGTTCGAAAAAAGTCAGAAATGGATATAGGACCCTGTTCCATACGATGGGTGAATGAATCAAAACCAAACTCCATTTTTCCATGGGATATAGGACATTTGTGCACTAAACATTGGAATGTCAAAGAAAACAAGAATACTAAAAAAATTCAAAATTACTAGGATTATTAATTTTTAAAATTTTATTTTTAGTGATAGAAATATAAAATAAACATTAGTATAAATACTTTGGGTATGTCCTTCCTTATATCACATAAGCTTATTTTTAAGTCAATGAGAAACCTTTCAAAATGACACATTTTTTTAACACTAAATTAGGAAAAATACTTAAAACTACTTTTGGTCCGTTAAATTTTCTAGAAAAATACATTTAATTTTATTTGGAATGGGTTACTAAAATACTTCAACATTCGTAGAAGCTTCCTTTATTAGGGGATTATTTATTATATTTTTTTTTTTATTTTTTTTCACCAATTTTGTTTTTGTCCAGTTTATTAAAAAAAAAAAAAAAATGCTTTAATATAAAAATTAAAAAGTCAGAAAAAACTACATTTAACTCCGTTATGTAGTATGACAACGTGAAGCTAAATAGTTCTACTTACATAAAATAAATTTGTTTCCTGTTGTTTACCTCGTTTTCTATTTTTTTTGCAATATTTTAAAAACATATTGTTTTTAATGGCTGCTTTTTTGAAAAAATCAGAGATAGACGATTACAATTTCGTCTTTGAAGAAGATTCCCACCAAAACTGAAATATCAAAGCATAGTCAACAAATAGATTTGAAACAAAGACTGTTTTTTGTGTTTTTTATCAAACATTTTATTAAATAAAAAAAGAAAATTATAATTCAAGTTATAAAATAAAAATAAAATATTTTAATTAAAAAAAAAACATTAAAATGAAATTAAGAACTTCTCATTATGTCATCATCATATTTTTTTTTCCTCCTTTGACCTTTACTCCACGAGAGCACGAAACCAACTGAAATGATCGCTGTTTAACTGTTTAACTATTTTTATTGAACAGGTATATATACAATTGGTTCTTAATTCTAAGATTACATAACATTTAGATATATTTTGTTTTGTTGGCACAGAAGGGGCCTAACTTTAAATATTGATTTGTTTGCTAAAATAATTATAATTATTGCCTATGATAAGAAAAATATATAAATTTATAAGGTGATTTAAAAAATCTCGGGTTGTTCAGATCTGGTTGTCTTTATGTTGAAGGGGGTTTGTGTGGCCTCTAGCCACGGTGGTAAGCTGAGGCTGCTACCTCGTAAAAGGGTATTGCCTCTTCGTCATTGATTGAAATGATTTCTTCGCCCAGTAGTGCCATTATATCTAAGTATCGCGGCTCGGGATGTCTCTCTTCGGTTGTAAAGCTTCTCACCAGTGGATTGGGATGGTTGCTCAGGTTGTTAGTTATTTTCCTTGCACTGTTCAAAAGGAATCTGTTGAGGGGAAGGATTCCTGATGATTCGTAGAGCTTTTTGTTACTGAAATACCTCTGTCGTTGACGGTCAAAGTTGAGTCCTGTGCAAATCCTCAGAATTTTCCTCTCAAATGCTCCGAGTTTTTTCATGCTGGTTTTGGATATACTAAACCAAGCAGGGAAGCAGTAAGTGATGATTGGTCTGAGGAGCTGTTTGTAGAACAGCAACTTTGTCTTCTGGCTACTGAAATGATCGCGAAAATTATGCTTCTATTTATACTTTTCAAGCTGACTGCACATTTGTCCATGGATATGGAGCAAATAAGCACTTAAATGTTTACTTAATTGTAATATATTATGTGAGCTTAAATGCTCTATATCCTAGCTCCTGTGGATATGGGGTAATTAAGCACTGACAATATATTTTAATTGAATTTGCTCTATATCCATTGCCCATTGCTATAGGGCATTTAAGCACTAAGTGTTTGTTATTTCAACTTCTCTACAAAAATTGCCTCACGTAGTACAAATTTTGGATATAAGGCAAATAAGCACTAAGAGAACCCAAAAATGTGTGGTCTGTAGAGCAAAAGTGGGTTTCGTAACTCTGTTAATAATAGAGATAGAGCAATGGGAATAGGACCAAACGATAGAGAATATTCGAATTAGTATAACTGCATCATTAACTCAGTTTCCCGAAAAAGTGGTCTATGGGGCACTTATACTCTCAGGTGGCGATATATGTTCATAAACTATTAATTTTTTTTTCCCAAAAGTGTTTTCTTCATTTTTAAGTTTGACCCAAAAAGCTGTTATGTCAACGGCATCTTAATATTTATCTAAAAGATATTGGTTTCCCAACAAAGACCTCCAAACAATGTTAAGTTCTTCAAGATTTTCATTAAAGAACGGAAAAGACACATTGGCCAAAACGAGGTCATTGTATACCCTCTATGTAGTGCATCTAAATACTAAAGAAGTTTTAATTGTGTATCATTAAAATTAAAACACTTTTTTATCTGACCACAAATTTCTACATAGAATTGAACCAAAATTTTTTTTATTTCAAGAATTTTGCTTTCTTCAAAATCGTGTGAAGCAAATTATCGCTAGAACTCGATCCCAAAATTCATATCCGTATAGGAAAGATAATGTAAGGTACTTTCTAAACCTGCATAAAATTTCAATTTAAAGACCTGTTTAGTAATAGTGAGAACAAAAGTGCAGTAGATTTTATGAAAAGGCAGTAGATTTATTTTTCGAGAAAAGTGCAGTAGATCTACTGCAATTGCAGTAAAGTCCCAACCCTGATCGGGTGTAGTTTGTACGCCGCGCCGCTCGAACCACACTTCCGACCGACGCGACGATGGGCTCTTAAGCCACAGTAATTTGGCCAAGTCGTCACCCTGCGTCTGTCGTAGTGCATACTCAAAAACTTCCACTTTCTGCATCAGAGTCAAATGGTCGTAGTCTGGTGCCATACCAAGCATGGTACGATTCTCCTGGTTGAGGGGTACTTTCTTTTTATCTCTGTAGTCTCGAATGAGCGTGTGTAACGTGTCGCAATGTGGAACCCAGCCAATCAATCCGGAGTTGGTGCTCAGTGGAATAACGGCATAGCGTTGAATGGTAAGATTTCGTCTGAAAGTATCAGGATCGTCCAGAAGCAACGTGTTCACTAAACTGAACAGTTGCATAACGCGCTCATCTTGGCGCAAGTCTTCGTGGCCTTTTAACAAATACATGTAATCTTTTCCATTTGAACCTCGTATACAAAGTTTACGTGGCCGTTGCTTCGATGTTATCACTTGGAGATTCGTCTTGATGTGACTGATACGGATAAGTTCTTGTCCTGGATTATAACTTCCCAAATCTTTGCAAGCCAGTAGTTTAGGGCTTACATAAGGCAGCTCCAGTGATGTTAGCTGAGGCAATTGTCTTGATATCTTTTGGAATACGTGGTAGTATATGTCCCATGCATGATCCAAGTCCATCCAATTCGAAGAAGTCTTATATCTCTGGCTCCATTCATAAGCTTCGGTTAGTTCACGTCCGTAGGCCTGGCTGAACGAAGTTTCTTTAAGAGTTTGTGGTCCGCGTTCCAGCATATTATGCAACGGCTCCAAAATCTCGAACATTCCCTTTACATTCCGGTCGCCAAAGTATAGACGCGATGCCTCCTCAAGACCTTCAGCCCATTGTTCGTGCCACAGAATGGCAACGCGAATCAATTCTTCACTGCACATCATCGCCTGCTCGACTAGAGTGAGTGAGTGTTTTCTCATTGAGTCGAGAATCTTAAATGCAGCATTTTTACGTGCCACAGAGGCTGACTTCGAGGCTACGGTTAGCGGATATACCAACGCCTGAGGGTGAAATTTACCAATGTCGATTAGCAACTGATGAATCAGTTGTCCCACCAGATTTCGATGAGTGTCAATTCGAGCTATAAGTTGTGGAATCACCTGCAGCCACGTGTTGATTTCGGTGATCTTCATTCCGTTCAGTAGAGCATCGTACACCTCAGAATACTCTCCATAGTCGATGGGGAAACGGCAAATAAACGAAACTAAGAATTGATCAAAACAACAATGTATGGAAGTTAAACTAAAGTATCTTCTGTGATGAAAAGGCAAAAGCTCTTAAGTCAATTTTGAAAGTTTTTCAGAAATCGAACTTAACTTTCAATCTCCATTAAAAAACTTAAAGTTAAGCTATTTTACATGGTCATATATTTCTTCTTTGCAAAGATTGGTCATTATGGGTAAGACAAAAACACAGATTTTGCAAACAGTGTTTGAAAAGAGAAAAAATAGTTAAAACACTTAAGTCGACCCAAGAGCTTTTGGCACAGATTTGTTCTCCAGGTGGTATTTGTCAAAGTGATAATCCACCCGTAGTTTTCTCGACTGCGGCATTGGCACGCATTCTGGGAGCCCCATCTGACATACAAACTTCCGCTTTTTAGGAGTGTATTATGGTTCCGCTATCCGCTGGTCAGAGTGATACTACCGCATGTTCAAATGAGACGGAACAGGCTGATCTTGTTCCAGTGGTGGGGTCCTCTGGTAGATGGCTTTCCAAGTGCCAACAGAGAAAGGAAAGAAGGTAAGCATCAGGGTGTTCACAGGCACGCTGCCTAACTGCGACCCTTTGGCAGTGGAGGCGAAGGGGAAGAGTTCAGAAAAATCTTACCCTCCACTTCACGACGTTCTATAGCCACCGATGTTGCCATTTTTCTGCGAGGCTCTGTTAAAATTTCTGGTGGTCCAACCAAAATACTGGTGAATAAAACCAAAACCGCCTTACGACGGCTTGCAAGTTTGGCCCACGGATACCGGTCGGAATGGATAAAACCATTACAGTCAAAACGGACGGACGGAGGTCCAACCAGAAAGTCGGTGAATGAAACCGGATCTGCTAGTTAGTCTGGTCCACGCACACTGACCGGAAGGGAGAAAACCTCAAAAGTTGTTAACAAATCAACCTCCAGCACTCTAAGGCTGCTACTGCACTTCTATGCAGCAGACTTTCACTGCAGAGTACAAAATCACACATCGTAGCCATTCAGGGGCCATGAGCCTAGAAAGGTCGAGTTCTTGGTATTGGATGTTTACGTGGTTATAACATACTCTATGACGAACGGCCTGACCTACCACGGACTTGTTTCATCATATCGAGCTCTTTTGCTAAAGATGATCAATTTTGGGGTCAGGACTTTGTTGCGGCAACGGCAAACTACGAAACGAACGGTGAGTGACAAACTTTCGTCATTGTGTCAGTTTTGTTTTCCAAGAACTCCATTTTACCCCCTCCCACTAGAGAGGCTGCGAAATTTTTGAAGTTCTGTGAAAGCCGGAAGTTACGGCTTATCATGAGCTGTGATGCCAACGCAACATTCTTCATAGTTTCATTCTGTCTTCTGACTTAGACATTAACAATGTTATCAATAGCTCAACCTTTGCTACTGCTATACGACAGGACGTAATAGACTTGACTTTATCTTACAGATATGCCAAAGAAATTAACAACTGGAAAGTTCTGCCAGACGTGTCACTCACAGACCACAGATATATTCAATTCCATGTAGCAAATGTAGTCTCTACCCCCTTACTTACTAGGAATACCAAAAAACTAACTGTACACTTTTCAATGAGGAGCTTGGTTGTTTCGTCAAAACTCTATACCTAAGCTCTCAACAACACAGAAAGTTGATGATGCAGTTCTTGAAGTAAATTATGCTCTTACAAGAAGCTTTGAGCTAGCATGCCCAGCTAGACCAATGCCTAGTAGATCTATGGTTCCGTGGTGGAACAATCAACTAAAGAAACTTCGCAGGGAAACCAGGAGTCTTCTGTCCCTAAAGACTAAATCAGAGGTCGACTGGAACCCCTCTAAATAGAAGGATTTGATAAGATAAATGACTCTTACAAAGAATTCTGTGAAAGCATAGAAACACGCAGTGAAACTAGTCGACTTGTCGAAATAATAACTTACCCACATTTTTGTAATGGATTGATTAATTTATGGTACCTATTTAGAATCCTTACGTATATATGAGCCATCATATCAGACAAGCCCATAATTCAACTGAAAAAGACACATATGTACATTAGGGTCGTCCTTATTTTACTTTTTTGCGAAAATTGAGTGCGACGCCCTAAAAAACGAAAAAAAAAAAATCCCTAAATTTTTCATATTTTTATCTCTAACCTTTCCTGCCATTATTTTGATACTGGTTGTTACTAGAGCAGGGGCGATATTCTGTAACCAGTGTTGGGTAAATGGCGGATGTTTGATCATTTATACGTACGTATAGTAGGTATTGTTAAAAATATTTGTTTATTTTTGTTTTAAAAATAATTAATAAAGAATCACCCTATTGAGATCTATGCTATCTAACTTTACACTCTTATTGTCTTATACTGTCATTTATATTTGATCATCATCATCATTGCTTAAGCATAATACATAGGTAATTATTGTCAATTTTCTTATGATCTTAACTTTTACGAATTACAGTTCCCATTAGAAAGTCAAAGTACCAAGACGTGTTTTTCTCTTAATGTATGATAGTATTATGCGTATGATACCGTATGAAAGTATAAAAGCAAAGAGGGCACCACTGTTTTTTTAGAGGCTATAAACTGTTATTTGTTTCCTAAGCAGAAACTATTAATGAAATAGGGTCAGGAAGTTATAGGAATAAAAATTTTAAAAAAAAATTAGGGTATTTTTTCCTGATTTGGAACCAATCTGGGGGGCGTCTCCAATTTTTTTTTTCCTAAGGACCAACCAAATGTACATATGGGTCATTCTAGCGAAACCGACACCGTACGCATACAAAATAAATAACTTAATTTATAATTAAATTCATATCTGGAGAATAGAAAATTATACATTCTTATGAAATGAAATGATTGCTTAAGTATTATTAAATAAAATTCATTAAAGAGCTGATTTAGAGTAGTTACAAAAGAATTGTTTTTATATTTTTCATACATTTGTATGGTCAAATATTACTCGTCACACCCGTCACAAAAGTACTGTCCCAACCGTCACAAGCATTGAGAAGCATATTATTTTTGTTTTACGAGTTATTTGCGTAAGGTCACAAATGAAAACAGGTTTTTTGTCTTGATATAGAGTCTTACGGTAAATTTTCCCGCAACAAAAACCTTTCTTACATATAGTTATTTACATTTCGATATCCCTATCTTTCCTCAAACCCTTCCCTATCATTTCTTCGTCCCATCATTTCTCCGTTGTTTGCTCTTAGCAATGTGATCGAATCATAGCTTTCAGCAAATGACAAATTAGGTGCATGTCGTAATCAGCGGATGAGCTGAACTGATGTCGGCGTTTGGTGTGTCGAGCCAGAAGCCTCTGGAGACTCTCACACCATTTACTTAATAGAATGTCATACTTCGTCACTCACAAACATCATCATTCTCATTTATCGACATTCACATTATTATCATTTACACATGCTTTCATTCATACACTTGTACCATCGTTCACCCTTTATCATCATTACAACTATCATGTTTACACTCATCATCATGCACACATCTCATTACACACACTACACAAGCAGGATATCACGCAGACACAACACTATACACATACATACACATATCACAGAGGAGAACAATAGAAATGGCACGTGTGAACGCCATACTTCGTAATGAAACACACTGTGCAGCGTAGTGCTGTTTTATCGCATCATCGGGGTTCTGTAAGCGATGACAGGCGATAACTTTATCACGCGAAACGAACTGGAATGAAAATACTGGAAAGGCGGTAAAAATGGGTTTATGTATAGTCAAAAGTCGATATCCTTTTCATTTTTTTAGGAACTGATTGCTTCACATAATTTGTGCAAGACTTGCGTTTAGGAACTCGCCCCTAATTTACACAACAAATTTCACAAACAAGATTGAGAGACAGACTTATCGCCTTCCATTGGAAATTCCAGTCAAACTGAAACCGAAACTGAAAGTTATCGCATGCACTTATAGAAACCCAGATCTTTCCAGGGGCGATAAAGAGGGAATGAATCGTTTCATTTTTTAACGATGCGATAACTTATCGCCAAAGATACAGAACAGAGGCACAGAAAACAGAGAATTTCGAAGGAGGAAGGAAAAGCAGGGGAAAAAGAAAAGATAAGTAGAGTGTGCTAGTTTTTTAGTGTTGTCAAGAAAAAGTTTCGGTTGATCTTTGCCATCGAAAACTCTCAAAATTGTGAGACACGCGACCCCTTTTAATTTTATTTTAATTGTTCTTTTCGGGAAAGAACAATTAACGTTTCAATCTTCCGGTTTTTTGCTATTGTTTACCTTTTGAACGGTTCGTCTAACCGTCCACGATTGTAACTTTGGTTGTCGAAAAGATTTGGGTTTTTAATCCAACTCTTGTACGGTTTTCCCAACACACAGTTTACAAAATAAGTAGCTTTGAATCCTTTTGGGAATTTAATTTTCGTATTTTATTCGGTTCTTAACATTTCAGCCTTTATTATTGATTTGGGAATTTGATCTTAAAATAAATTGGGAATTTGATCTTATAATTTTGTTCCGATGTATCGAATGTAAGTATATCATCTTTTGCACTCTTTGGCACTTTTCACTTTATTGAATTACCTATATGAGGGCTGTTTTTTTGGGAGGAAGTCCGGTACCTTGTATTGTAAATCCAAAAAAACGGTTCGCGTTTTATGTTTGATGGTTGGTATCCGTGACGAGTTGTCAAACATAAACAAACAAAATAGCGGTGTTCACAAAAGTATGCAAGTATTTTCTTGTGGTTTTTTTTTCTCTGTTTACACGCTTGGGTTCAGTTCACTTGAGAGTGAATGAGAACAAGTGCGAAAAACTTTTAAATGTCGGTAATCCGCTAAAATACATTTCTTAGAAGTTTAAAAGTTCAATACTTATATTTTAAAAGTGTCAAGAAACTAGACACAAGCGGATACTTATCTATATAAGAATCCACTTCCGCTTCATGGTATATATGTATAAAGAATAGTAAACTCGATTTCCCATTTACTAATTCCTTGGACCGAGGCCACGGGGAGGCACAATGGTCACTTCCTTATAAATGTAAAAGCACATTTTTGAGCTGTGACCGAAGTGGTATGGTGGCGCTACACGCTAAAAACGAAATCGAGTTTACTATTCCTTGTATATACAATGGTTATTAATTGTAAATTAAATAAGTCTGGAACAGATGGCGCTTTTGTTGTTATTAATCATAGATTGCATAAATCTGGAACAGATGGCGCCTTAAGCGAATTTCTTTACAGAGAACTGTAAAACATTGTCCCTTGCACCTCACAGATGGCGACCTACAGCAACGCTATATAAATAAATAAATCTATTTTAAGATAAGACGTAGTAAATACTATTGGAAAAAAATGTCAACATTCACCGAAAAATGTGTTAAGGAACTATGCAAAAAAGAACAAAGAAATAGTTTAACAGAGCTTTTTTCGTTTCTTTTACGATATATTATTATATACCTATGAACCTGCAAATTAAATAATCAAAATCAATAAATTTCTACAATTCAAAAATCGTTACCAAAATTCTTTTCTATTCCATTCTATTCTTGTACAAAATTCTTTTCAATTCACTTGTGAACACCCCCTTTTTCTGTTGTTCGAGATATATGAAAGTCTCTAGTCGCACCAACATTTAAAAATGAAACATCGAAAAACTCATTCGATACTCGATTAATCTATCCCTTGTAAGATTTACTCATCCTTTTATCCCCTGTATCTTTGTTTTGTTTTTGCTTTACATGTATTTACAATACAAGGTACCGGACTTCCTCCCAAAAAAACAGCCCTATGGTAAAGGTTACAAAACAAAAAAAATAACATGAACACGACAGACGACGTGACGTATGTGCTGAAGAAGGCACTCATACACAAATAGTACCCAGATGCAAAACACAGGTCAGACGGAACGTTAGAACCACAGAGGATAACCAGAGAGTCCACTTCAGCAAGGTAGTGCGTTTTGCCTACAAGCTAAACTAGACCGGGAACCCTCACCCGGAAACCCTCACTGGCCTCACTTACCACAGCCGCCATTGTGTTTGGTCACAGAACAAAGTCAGTTGAGTTTGAAAAGTAAAAAATTTTTTGTTGGTTGCAAAAAAATCGATAATTTTTTATTTTCATACAGCCTAGAACTTAGAAAAATGAATTTAATATACAGGAATTAACTTTTTTTCCATTTTGACCAGTATTTCACTGAAAAAGACAAAATAAGTTAAAAATTTCATACCGATGCAGGCGTTTTGTTAAGTTTCACAGAATATACCAGTTTGCACATAGCCTTAAACTCCCCACACGATAGCACCTGGTGTGGTGAAACTAGTGACAGCAAATATTACATATATTTGTGTGAGTTTGTAATTGGAATTCTTAAGCGCGTTATGCTATGTCCGCACCACAGAGTATAACCAGAGAGTCCACTGCAGCAAGGTAGTGCGTTTTGCCTACAAGCTAAATCCAAACCGGGAACCCGCGTTTACCACGACCGGGAACCCACGTTTACCACAGCCGCCATTGGCCGCCATTGATTTTTCAGAGAATAAAAATCAGTTGAGTTTGAAAAGTAAAAAAAAATTTTTTGGTTGCAAAAAATTCGATAATTTTTAATTTTCATGCAGCCTAAAACTTAGAAAAATGAATTTAAGTTGCAGGAAATAACATTTTTTTCCATTTTGACCAGTATTTCACTGAAAAAGACAAAAATTAGTAAAAAATTTCATACCGATGCAGGCGGTTTGTTAAGTTTTACAGAATATAACAATGCGCACATAGCTTTAAACTCCCCACTCCATAGCAACTGGTGTGGTGAAACCAATGACAACAAATAATTTTGTGCGAATTTGGAATTTGGAAAGATTGTTTATGGTTATTTTAGCGGCAAATGATTGAAAAACTGATTTCTGAAATTACTTGTTTTTAAAACGAATAAAAATTAAACAATATGAATCCAGAAAGTGGGGATATTTATAAAAAACCAGTAAGTATATTATTGTACTATATTTTTATGTCTTTCTGCCTACCGAAAGCAGGCCAACATTCAATCCAAATGAAATGGTTACGATTGTCGACCGACATTGTAAGAATATAGGTACCTTTACATCACCTCAATAACACATCTTATAAGAACTAATTGAGGTGTTTCGCGTCCCTACGATGCTATGTTCCAAGCAAGCGCTAGTTCCAACCGATCAAGTCGAAGCATTTGCACATTCGAAGAAGAATTGCTTTTCTCAAATACTGGCATCTTAAAAAACTCAAGACAATGATGTCAGCTTCAATGTCAATGAATATGAAAAATTAGAGAACTTTGTTAAGCATACAGAAGTAAACGTTGACCCTAAAATTCGGTATTAAAGCTAACTAACGGAATATCTATATATCTTATCTATTGGTTCTCTGGTTTATTCATTCCCATGAGATGCTTCTTTTAACTGAGTATTGATGGCTTTTCGCTGTCAAGCTAATTGATTGGTATCGATAAATGTTCACTTTGACACAATGTACACCAATGACACAGCACCGGTAACCAGTAGACCAACAAAATTCTCAATGCAAGCTTCTACAACAGGAACAAAACAAAAAATCTTACCAATAAATCACCAAATCACAAACTTAGGCAAATAATTATGTTAAACCTGTAGCCATTTCGTTTTGCGTTATTTACATGGTTAGCACACAAAAAGATTCCCGCAGTCGAATCTTCTTAAACCAATAATGTCGCTTTCCATTGGTTTCACTCAGGGAAGCACTCATTTTGAAAACCAATGGAACACCCAAATAAATTTCTGTTCAGTTTAACGTAATTGCCTTTGTTACCTCATTTCCACTTAGAATCAGGTAATCGAATCGGAATATGATTCAGATTTCGATACAAGTATCTACTTACCCACTGAATCGAGAATAGGTATGTCCCTGTCCATATCCATACGTGTTATGCCCATAACGTTATATAGGTCGTTTCTGGGAAAAAGTGGTGAGGAAGAAAGTGAGTCGCTGCTTTAAATGAATTCTGATTTATCTGCCTAACCAGTACACTTTGCGTCCAGACGGTTTATGCTCATAACGTTATGCTTTTTTCAATACAATTTCCAACACAAAATAGAGAACTTGTGCGAGGAATCATAACAACGTCTGAACACTAGGTGTTATCAGCATAACGTTAACAGCATAACCCGTCTGGACAAGTGGACAGGCACTATGAAACACACTCATTTGAATCGATCCAGCTACAAGAGCTGTATCGGATCGGGTAATCCTATTTCAATTCGATGTATGTAGGTATATACTGCCACTAATTCGAATTGGAGTGTGATTCAATTCTAAGTGGAAACGAGGTATGTGTGAGTGAAACACCTATGGCTCTTAAGTCATTCTTTGAAAACTTAAGACAAATCAAACAGAAAGTCACTTACATCATTGCTCATTCTCATTGCTGGGAGTTCTTGCGTTTACTTTATTTTAGTTTGTTGGATTACTTCTGACTGAGTCAACTTCTTTCCCGGAAACATTAACCATGTAATTGGTTGCATCTTTAATTTTTCTGTTGCCATGCTGTGTGATTTCTGGATATTGTTGTTTAAAAGTGAAACAGACAACGAGAATAATTGGAAGGCGTTGGAAAACATGTTGCACACCCAGCGATCGGTATCCAGTCGATCCAGTTTATAAGCAGAGATATGAGGAAAGTGCATAGGTACTGTGCTGACAATCGTTAAATTGAATTCACGACGTCTTCAGAATATTAGAATCCATTAGTTTAAAACATCGACTCAGCGTCATTAAAGCCATTGTCGCATTTTCCTTCGATAATATGGAGATTTCGTTGGAGAGGCACAATAAGCGGCTTCGAAAAGTGATACTTTTATGTTAATCACATGACACAAGCGCACATGCTTTATTTTTTTCGACTGTTGATTTTTGTTGCGGGTAGAGTCCCAAAAAAGATGATCAGCATCGACTTCAGTATCATGATCGTCTGCTTTGACATCTTTATATGCGCTGCGGACCGGAGATACCTTAAGCATTTGGTCTTTCAGACGTTGGTAGTCATATTTCGCGTTTCAATTTCATTTATTTTTATTTTCGCTTAATCAATTAATACAACTGATTTCATCCATGATCTTCGGTTTTTATTGAATCGTCCGAGAACGGCTCTGTTTGACTTGGGAATTGTCTCTCTGTTGGTTTTATGTGTTTGCAAAGGCAGTCGAATGACGGCCTAGTTGATGGGCTATTTGTCTTGGTCTTGAAACAACGGTACCTGCCATACAACCGATATGATAATACCTATTTTTCTCGAAAACGGTTCTAACGATTTTGACAAAATTTTACGTGAGGTATTACTATTGATAAACTGTTGTTATGATGTAAAAAAAGAGTGAATACTAAAACCTTTTACTCAGTCTTAAGATTTTGGTATTGTACTTAGCACACAATCGCAAGTTCGTGCGACCCTGTCGTGCCCATATAAATATGCCTACATGTAAAATATTTTAGGGATCCCACTTAAGTGCTATTTCGTATCTCTTTCCAGATTCTTGGTGAATTCGATATAAAATTGTTCCAACACAAAGGGGAAAAAAAATGTGTCATGAAATGTGAGGGGTTTAAGAAACTCCATAGGTGCCCCCAGGATGATTGCAGGTATTATATAACATAACAATACTTAATTTTTGGAACTAAAAACAAACAATTAAAATACCGAAATGGCTTTTGATAGCCTTCCGAAAACAGCTATCTCCAAACTGATATTAAATTTTTTTTTTGTTCAGCTTTTCCTTCGCTCTTAGCCATTCAATCCCTAATCCTAAATTGATCTCCTCGTATGGGAAAGGTAAAATTAGTTCTTAACTAGAAGTAAGATACAGAGATAAGAATACTAGTTTGTATACCGCTCCTAATGTGTTCTCTATCTTTGCCTTTGCATTGCGCATTTTTAAGCCACTACACGTACTAATAGTTTTTAAAAAAGTCATATATAACATATATATTGATATGAAAATAGAACCGTTTTTGTTGGTTCGAATTTATAAAACATGCTATTGCATGTAAATGTCTCGTTTAAGGCAATTTACTTTTCAAACGAATTTTCCTATAGAGCTCTACTGCAAATAAGATTTCCTTAGGATATAAGATATTTAGGTGTTATTTCTATATTAAATTTTCTTAACGTACCGACGAGTTCTATCCATGTCAAATTGATAGCTTTTGAGTCTTAATAATAAGCTAGTAAATAAAAATATGAAATAAATTTTACTTTAGATAGCATATAAGACTAATATAAATTAGTATAGATAATCATGCTTATTTTGACAATATATTTCGATAGAAAGTTAGTCGGATTCGAAATAAGTGCATTTTGAGATTCGAAAGATTTGAATGTTTAGTTTAGTTTTAGTTTTAAATATTTTATTTCACAAATAATTATAATTTGATATTATAAATAGATTATAATTTATGGTATAAAAAAAAGTATTCTTAAGTCTAAATATTATGGCCTTTGGCCGTCTACCAGAAGAATTGAATGTAAACGTTAGATTTTCAAATCTTTCCATTTTTTCGACTAACTTTCAATTGAAATAGAATGTCAAAATAAGCATGAGTTAAAGACTTAAATATAAACTAAAGTAAAAAAGCTAATGCTAAGTAAAATGATGTAAAAAAAATTTTAAATAAACTAAATGCTAATATAATTAAAGTACTCAAACCTGTTTATGATCGGATAGTAAAAACGTGCAATAGAAAACTAAAATATTTTTTTCTACTGCATTATTCCAATACCAAATATTGAAATGATTTTTTCTTTCCTTACAAACTCAGGAGAGATTTGTGGCGGCAAAAATTGAACTTGTTGGAGCTCAAAAAAAGCCATAGGGTCTGCAACAGGCATTTTCTTTTGCCAGATGATGACTCATTTTATAGCATCCAAGAGCTCACATCTTCTCTGCAAGACCATCCAATGGACGATTCTATCGTTCCAGAACCTTGTTCTTCAGCTGATGTTTTGAGAATGACAACTTACCAAGGTCCTGAACCTTGTTCTCAAGCAGAATTTTGGAGAATGACAACTTACCAAGGTCCTGAACCTTGTTCTTCAGTAGATTTTTTAAATTTTTCAAATGCCCAAGATTATGATTCCATAATCCTTGAAACGCAGGACAATGTCACACAGACCTGTGCAGCTTTGAGGAACAACACCCCAAAAAAGGTAAAGTTGAGAGAGGAAAATGCAATATTACGACGTAAAATTGCAAAAATGGAAAAAGAATTCTCAGAAGCCATAAAATCTAGGGATAGTGAGATTTTGTTTTTGAAAAGGGAAAACCAAAAATTGACAGCTGTCTTAGATTCAAGTCGACTAGGGTCTAAAAAATATCCTGTAGATGTAAAGAATGTAGTAGCTGTACAAAATTTAGGTAGACCAGCACAGGGAAATAGATATTCAAAGGAAATGAAAATTCTGGCACTTTCAGTTCTTTTTATTTCTCCTGCAGCGCATAGGTTTTTGAAACCAGTAATAGGCCTCCCTTCAGTAACGACTCTTAAAAGTTTTATTTCGAAATGGCCAAAGTCGCCTGGCAATTTAGACTTTAACGTAAAAAGCTTAGAGTTGAAAATACGTTCGCTACCCAATACTCATAAATATTGTTCAATTTCGGCTGATGAAATGTCCCTCAAAACACATTTTGATTTGAATGTAAAAACTAATAAAATAATAGGACTAGAAGATTTTGGTGATGGCGAGCTTCGCTCTAGTTTTCCAGCAGGAAGCGTACTAGTGATAATGGCTCAAGGCGTAATGAAGAGATGGAAGCATCCTTTAGCCTATTTCTTTGTTAGGAGTTCCTGTCCACCTTCAATGATAAAGAAAATGATTTTTAAAGCTATTATTGCCCTGCAGAATAGCAACCTATTTCCAGTGCAATTTGTGTGCGACCAAGGATCCAATTTTAGGGGATTTGCCAGAGCGCTTGATATAAGCCCTGAAAATCCATTCTTCGAAGTGAATGGTTCTCGAATTCACTTCTCTTACGACGCCCCACACCTTTTGAAAAGTTCCAGGAACTGTGTTCTACAAAACCAAGTGTTTTTTTCTGTAGAAAACGAGGCTTCGTGGGAAGACGTCAAACTTCTGTACAACAGGGATCGCCAAAACGAGTTTCGACTAGCCCCGAAACTTACTGACGCGCACGTTAGGCCCAACAATCTTCAAAGAATGAAAGTTCGTCTTGCTGCCCAGGTTTGCAGCAATACAGTTAATTGTGCATTCAGCACTTTCCTTAAAACCCCTTTTAAAACCCATACCATGGCTAGTACTGCAAAACTGCTTTTATTTTTCGGAGATCTTTTCGATATTTTTAACTCGTCATCACAATATGCTAATCAGGAGAAACAGGAAGCATTTACCCTCACTGAGAAGCAGGCAACATTTTTAAGAGAAGCCAAGTTAATTCTAAAGTCCATAAAGGTCATTAACTTAAAAGAGGGAAAAGATGTTACTAAGTCTTTCTCTTTTATCAAGGGGTGGTTGTTAAATATTGAGTCCTTGCTTCTGCTTTGGAACTTCCTCGAACCGCTTGATTTTAACTTTATACTTACTCGCCACCTTAATCAAGATTGCCTGGAGAATTTTTTTGGGAAAATAAGGTTGGCTGGAGGATCCAATAATCGCCCCACGTGTTCACAGTTCCAAGGCGCCTTTCAAAAACTATGGGGCATTCAATACCTCAACATTGTAAGGGGGGGTAATTGTAATATAGAAGAAGAGAATCATTCAACTGAAGTCTTGACGACAGAAAACGTATTGGACACAACTTGGCTGCAATTTGAGCCTGAGGTTGCGCCTAGTAGCACTGCGGATGTTGTCTTAACCAACGACATAAGTGGAATTGATTTCATTAGTGAAAACAGTTTTACTTATGTCTGTGGCTGGCTCTTCCGGAAATGCTATGAAAGTCATTCTTGCGCTCTTCCATTGCCAAAGTTGTCTGATTCTGACCATAGTGATAGTTTATTCTTTACTCGTATGAAGCAGTATGAAAATTGCAATCTTTTTGCCCCACCTCCAAACTTTGTGGAGTACATTCGTGTACTAGACAATAAATTCGTAGAGGAATTTCCCAATTATTTTCATCTGCTCGACGTCATCGATAAATTTTTTGAAACATTAAAACTTTGCCCAGTTTCATATTCCTGCTGTGATAGGCTTCAAGAGGACTTCATTTTAAAATATTTCATAACAGTTAGGATTCATTTTGCCCTCAAGTTTTTCAATAGGGAGGTTAAGGAACCCAATTTCAAAAACAAAATGCTCAAGATAAAGCATTTATAAATTTTTTGCAGTTTTATTATTGTTGTTAAATTATTTTATTTATTTATTAATTGTTTTTTAATAACTTTTACTATTGAATTGATGCAATACTAATTTTATATTATTTAAGATTGGTGCAATAGGCCTACGGGGAACCGAACACCTTAACAAAAAATCGGATAACGCGCCAGAAAGCCAACCTCATAGGTGGTGTGGAAGTGCTTTAAGTCTTTTTTTTAACTCTTTTTCTGTAGCGTAGGCCAGCATTTAGAACATCAAAAAAGATGAACGAGATAGTCACCACATTTGATGTTAGAGCGTGATTCAGGTGTCCAAGCCTAGCAGTTTGGAGAATACTTTCAAAAAACATATGCATGTTTCGCTAGACGATAGAGGATGCGCCGCCATTATGGTGTGCGGCGGCAGCAGGGCATATAGGAGTAGTTAAGTTATTAGTAAAACGTAGCGCTAATGTAAACAGTACGACCAGAACGAGTTCCACCCCTCTTAGGGCGGCCTGTTTCGATGGACACTTTGATATTGTTAAATATGTAGTGAATAATGGTGCAGGTGAATCTTTCATTTCAGTTGATTTTATCTTTTTTAATACAAATCGACTTTTTTTTACTCAACAGACTTTGAAGTTGCAAATAGACACGGTCATACATGCCTCATGATTGCCTGTTATAAAGGTCACTTTGAAAATACCAATACCTTCTATCAATGAACGCGGACGTAAATCGATGTAGTATCAAAGGTAACACTGCCCTACACGACTGCGCATAACCCAGCCATGAATAAGTTGGCGACCGATTCAAAAGTTGAAGGCAAAAATAATTAAAAGAAATGTTTATTAATTATCGGAATAACGATTATCTATTTTTTTTTTATATTTTTTTTCTTCGCTATATCGTAATTCTTGCTGCTTTCGTTGTTCCGGTTTGGTCGAATTCAGCTGGAGCACCAACCGCTGTTTGTAGTAATGGTCTGATCCCCAATCGAGTTCACCACCCTACTCCCTTTCTGGAGGATCTTCTGTTAATGCTGGACAGCAAATAGAAGTCACTCTTTCTGGTGATGAATTCTTTGGTTGGGCCATTCAAGCTCGAAATGCCGATGGCAAACCAATTGGAACCTTCAAGCCTGATGGTGCTGATGTAAGTTGATGCTTGTTTTTGAAATTTTTCTTTTCAAATTTATTTTTACATTTCTAATATTGTTTTTTATAGAATACACTAACACACAAAAAACTCAAGGAACCAATCAAAGCACTGAAAATCAAATGGCAAGCCCCCCAAGATCACTCTGGACCAGTGACTTTCCAGGCAACAGTGGTCAAGGATAGTGGCACTTTCTGGGTTGGCAAGTTAAAGAAGAGCGTTACTACCGCTTAACAATCTCTCACAAGTCCCATCTACAATATTCCTTTGTATTACATACCTTAAATTTCATTTTTTGTTTTTTGATTTATGTTAAATAAAAGAAAATTTACGAAAATTTAACTAAAACACTTTATTATGAAGCTTTCCTTTTTTGACCTTTGTCTCTAACATTTGTCCAATTGTTTAAGAATTTCGCATAGCCACGTTTGCTTTTGCAAACAATTGCCAGAGAACTCATACGACAGCCTACCGATTTTAGCTTATTTATGCGCTCCTTAGTGGTCTGCAGACTATGGCACAGAATGCGGAGAACTTGAGCCACTTCGTGACGACTAAAGTCTTCCTCATTCAGAAGGTAGTCAAGGACTTTCTTGATCTAGGAGCCAAAAATGAGCTCTGTGAGCCATAAGTGAAACTTGCAAATAAATCGATTAATTACCTTTGGAACTCGGATTTTAAGAACGGCAGGATGTTTTTTCATTATCGCAAGGGTATCCGGCAAAGAAAGAAAGCTGAAATGATCTATAGATGGAAATATTTCATAGACTGCTTTTCATTCTTACTACCTATGAGTGTAAGAAAACCTTTGAAGATTTTTTCCGGACATCGCACCTTCCATGGCATTATTTTGTATTTTTTAGCACGCTTTGCACGTTCAAGTCGGTTTTCTATGGATTTGGGAGTGTAACGGAAGGCCCACAAATCGCGAATAATATTCCAAGGAGACACATTATAGTGGAGCATAACTTCCAGGTTTTTGTTTGGAGTTTCGAAGGGCATGTCCAAAATAAACAGACTCTTGGATAAATACTTGCTTACAGTGAATGGCGGCAAATTCAGCTTGTCACTAATGTAGTAGATACGATTCTCGCTCGGTGCACGGTTTGATTCATTTCGGAATGAGTTCAAAAGTTTAGTGAAACGCGGATAGTTAAGTCGAAGCGTTTGTGTTACGAAGATTCATTTCGTTCAAATCTTGTAATTTCAGTTCAAGGCGTTCTGTAATAAATGGGGAATTAGACAACAGTTGAATTAGTTTTAACAAACTTACTTGTTTCCATTGTTATAAGTCATGGGAACTCCAGAAACGCAGGTTTAGTTATTCCATGAGTGATAAGTAGATCTAATGATCTAGTTAGAAACTTTTGCTTGCCACTAACGTGAACCGCTTCTTCGGATAAGACTTTTTGCTTTGGACATCATTGTCTTCGAGTCAAAATTTCTTTCGGAGGGTATTTTTTCGTGATTCTTGGTCTATAGGATATGGTACAATGTATTCGTCAGAGTTCAAAGGATTGTGACCGACAGCGGATGTAGATGCTTCCTCGATTTTAGGTGGAGTCGTAACATTTGTGGCAACTGCACGTACAAGTGAAGTCGTGAACAAAGAATGTACTTTTGAGTTGATGGTCTGACTTATGATGAGAGTTCTTTGAAAACTTTTTATTAAAATTCTTAACATTATTTTTGGTGACTTCTGATTTGTTTTAAAAATGAGTGTTCAGGGAAACGTAGATGTATACAAGTTTTTATTTTTCTTTTGAGAACACACAAGTGTCACCATCGAAGGCTCGGTTTGTAGTGATGATTTTAGTGTTTGACTCAGAAGAATTTTTGTTTCTGAAAGAGAATCAAAAGATAGTTGGAAACATAATAATTTAGTTATACTTACAACAAATAAAATATCTTAAGATTTCTTCATTCCAGTTTTATTCTAAAATGAAAAATGTCAAAGATATGTCATGTTTTTTTTTTACTTCTCTATTGACGTTTAGAATCTTACCACTACTCCATTTTTTTATCAAGAAATAGGTCGCCATTTTGAATTCGTGTTGAAAAATTTTTTGCGGGTGTTTTGGGTTGAAGGGGTGGAAGTGGTTACTCTGTGTTATCTACTCTGTGGTCCGCACCTGAAGTTAACCTGGGTTTCGTTCCAGTATGGTTTGAGTTAACCAAGTAGTGTCCGCATATGCAGAAAAGTTTTGAGTTTATCTTTTTGTCTTAATTTAAAAAGAGACAGACATACAAGTGTGAGCAGAACGTCAACGACGTATGAGAGAATTCATTCTCTCTTCACTCACTTCCACTCTCTTAAATGTCAAATTCAATGGAATATTGGAAATAGTGCATTCAGCGCCTTTGGTTTCTAGTAGGTTATCTCGAAACCCAGTGACTAAAAAGGTTTCATTTTGTATGGCAAACCACTTGGTTATCATGTTGGTTTGGGATTGTTTTGAGTTAAACAAGTTTAACTCTCAGGTGCGGACATAGCATTAAACTGAAAATTGTTGATTGAAAATTGTGAAAACTGAAAAGCAAAGTTATAACCAAAAAGAGAATAAACCAAGAAAGCGGTAACATATCGGGAATATCAGTAAGTATATTCTTGAATTCAAGTATTTTTTGTATTATAATGCCCATCCCATATGTGCCATTGCTTGCTTTGATCAAAACGTAAGAATGTGTTTTTATTTCATATTCCTCATATCTTTTGTGCACTATAATATTTGGTCAACTTTAGTTGCTACTGCTCCTAGTGACGAATCATCATTAAAATCGACTCCATCGCAGCTTCGTATAGCCATGGGTTCATTTTAAATTCGCTACAAAACTAGGACGCTAGTTCTTGACAGATTTCAAAATACTTAAATTTCTGTCTGCTATGCTATGCTATGCCAACCGTATAGTGGTTTTGTATTAAATTTTGCTTTTTGCCTTTTAGCGTGTCTGAAATGTGGCTCGTCATACCACGGTTTAGTATAATAACATCAGGCACAAACCCTGAAGTTGTCCTTATCAGAGAGTTTTCTTTCACAATAGTTTCATACTGGCCCCTATCACAAGGCCCGTCTTAGCGATTTCGGACTAAGAATACCACAATAGAAGCATCACAGACGCCCTTGTAGTTTTGCCACAAAATTTGTTACTATTAATAAAGTTATTAACAAGTTACAAATATCTGTCTCAAGCGTTCATTACGAAGATGTTTTTAGTCATTTCTATTTGACATTCGCAGTCCGAAATTGCTACGACGGGCCCTGTGATAGTGGTGAATACAAATCAGAATAATAATCAACCATTGAGATGAGAGTATTCACAACGCACTATTGTTTCGAATATGTTAATTGAAAGTTTAGTTTTGTTAAAAGATGATTGTATGTATTAGATGTCTGCAATGTGTTCATCAGATAACTATTGATAGTAAACTGTAGCAATATGACCAAGGCCGTCTTATACTATGCTGGGGCCCTTGGGCACACAAGAATTTGGGGCCCTTTTACAGAACAAAGAAAGCTAATTATAATAATATTTTTCTCCTATGAACATTTACTATGGGTAATATACAGTTTGATAAATAATATGGGATTAATTATATTGGTATGCTGCTGTTTTTTTTTGGTTACCATTACGATCTGTTTTTTTCTCGATTTTTGTTGAGCAAAATCTTCTATTATATCGTCAAATTCAATTTTTTGGAGGATATCACTTTCTATACACATCTTAATATATAAAACAAAGACGGGTTTGTTACAACACTTATAACTCGAGATCTGTTAAACCAATATTCATGGTTATTGATTCGTTGGATTTGTCTCCGCCCCGAATAGCATAATACATCTTAAAAACAATGAAAACTCGATATGTGTAATGAATACTTACTCTATATATATCTATATACTTAAAAGAAAGTCGTGTTAGTTACACTGTTTATAACTCAAGAACGGCTGAACGGATTTGTCTGAAAATTGTGGTGGGGAGGTAGCTTAGGACCAGGAGACGGACTAAGGATACCTTTTATCCCTATATTCCTATGGGAACGGGAGTGTAAACGGGAACCTAGAAACTACTGAACCGATTTCAAAAATTCTTTCACCGTTAGAATGCTACACTATCACCGAGTAACATAAACTTTAATTCATCCCCATATTCCCACAGGAACGGGATTAGGAATGCAAACTACGAAACTACTGGACAGATTTTAAAAATTCTTTCTGCTCTAGGATGCTACATTATCCCTCAGTAATATAGACTATATTTCATCCATATATACCAAATATACAGAAACAGGAACTAGAACGGGAACCTTAAACCCGCATGACCGATTTCAAAAATGTTTTCAACTTTAAGATGGTACATTATCAATATCCCACATTTACATAAATTATTTCATCCTCATTCCCACGGGACCCGGGCAACGCCAGAAGGCTCAGCAATATATTTTTTTTTATCCGGGAACAGGATTGGAAACGGTAACCTAGATACTACTGGAAAGATTTCACAAAATCTTTCAGAATTGGGATGATACATTATCCTTCAGTAACTAAGATTATAATTCATCCCTATATTCCTACGGGAACGAAAACATGAACCTCAAAACTACTCGACCGATTTCAAAAATTCTTTCGAATTAAGGATCATACGCGAACGTGATTGGGAAAGCAACCTTATATAACTATTTGACCAATTTCGAAGGACAAAGAGACGACCCCGTCTAAAACATTTTTATCACGCCACAGACATAAAATGTAAACAGAATGCTTAAAATCAGAAAAGGAAAAGTAAGCAGTAAAAAAAAAAAAAACGACATTGGGCATTGACTATCGTTTTATTGACTCAAATAAAAATAAAGCAGCGTGCAACAGAGACGACATCAATGCAATGCGTTAGCTTTCGTTATAAACAAAACACTGTTCTATAAAAAAAAAAACAAAAGAAAAGCTGACTTATCGTGTCAGACTAAGCGTGCATAGTCCAAATATCAGCAAGTTAATGAGTCAGCGGAGATCTTCGCTCAACACCCTGGGCTGCTTAAAACATACTCATATACCCCTTATCCGTCGACATTCACGGCGTTGTTGAGGTCTGTATTTTTAAGGTTCCCATCCTTCTGTTCCCGTGGGAATATGCGGATATCACATATTTCCATTGGAACGGAAGATCCCATAGGAAAAGGGTTGGGAACGGAAACTTAGGAGCTACTAAGATCTGGGATGCCACATAATCCCTGAGTAACTTAGCTTAGTCTTCATCCCTTAAGTTCCACGGGAACAGAAACAAGAACGAGACAGGGAATTTTAAAGTCACTTGACCAATTTCAAAAATTCTTTCAACTTTAGGATGTAACATTATTTCTCAGTGACATAGACTTATAATTTATTCACATATTTCCATGGGAACGGAAAATTCCCACAGGTACGGGGTTGGGAACGGAAATTTAGAGACTACTAGACTGATTTCAAATATTTTTTAAGCACTGGGATGCCACATAATTCCTCAGTAACTAAGCAAAGATTTCATCCCTATAATCCTAGATACTACTGGAAAGATAGGAACAGAAACAGGAACGAGAACGGGAACCTTAAAACTACAGACCCGAGCAACGCCGGGCGGCTCAGCTAGTTATTGATAAATTACTCAGCCGCTCTTGTGACAGTGTGGTTAGCAATTCATTTTTTATCCTTTTAAGCCTTGAAAATGACCGCTCTCCAGTACAATTAGTAACCATTAGGCAAAGGAAGATTCTGGTAGCAATTTCAACGTTTGGAAAAGTTGCTTCCAATTTATCTGTCTTTATTAGGTTATGTAAAGTTGAGATATTTAAATTCACTGATTGCTTTGATATTTTTTTTAAATATTCTTATGTTACTAGCTATAGATTGTCAAATAAGTCGTCCAACTTCACTTTTCAATAAGTTTTTAAAAATAATTTACGTAATCGTAGCAAAAAACATGATTTACCTTACAGCCAAATGCGCATTTTACTAAAATTATGTTTTATTTCGTACTTTTCATGCTGTGAGTGAGCAGTCAGTACATACGTCAATGCCTTTCAAACACAAATTTAAGCTAATACTGCTTCGATTTCTTATTAATGGTACCTACTTTTTCGTGTTTTGTAACTCTTCTCTGTCAATGATGATAAGAATAATAATAATAATCATACATCATAAAACAGTAATAACTCTTGTTTTTGCTTAAGCATGCCTTTTTGACACAGTTCCAATCGAAAACTATTAATTTAATTCATAGTTTCTAACATATGGTTTGTTTGAAATAAAAAAAACTTATGTTAACTGCAGTGCTAGAAAAAACTCCCCCATTCTTATTTCTATTTATTATTATCACACGAACATTTGTTGATCTGACATATTAAACGAAAAGAATATTGAAAAAGTGGAATGCGAAAATGAAAACAAAATTTTTAACAAAAAGTTTTAAAGGTTACAAAACGCTTTCAAAATCCAAATGCAGCCAGACGTGGCCTTAAGCTAGTCCTAAACGACGAACATGCTCGCCGTATTTTCATCGTCTAGGGATTGGTTGGCGCGCAGTTGGCGAGCCGCTCGCTGTTGGCGAAAATTTTCGATTTTCTTATGTTCGTTGGCTTCTATGTTTGCCATGTAGGGCCATGCTCGCGAGCAAACCGGTTTTTTACTATGAAGCAAACCTCATTTCTGCTGTGGACGTCGTCGTGTGCATATCGCGGATAAAGTAAAAAGGCAACAGACAGCCACAATTTAATAGAAGAATACACACGTTTACGCTGTGGGAAATCAACATGAAAGGAATGCTCGGCAAATGCGTTCGTCGTCTATGGGATAATGCAAACGAGCATGCTCGGCGAGCATGTTCGTCGTTTAGGACTAGCTTTAGTGGTGGAAGCTGTACTCAAAGTGGTAGTATTGAGATTTTGTGTAAAGTCAATGGTGGAAGCTGTACTCAAAGTAGTAGAGCTTGTAGGCAGTTTCATTGTGTGTGTGAAGTTCGGCATCTAGTTAATTCTCATCTGTGGTAGATACCTGCATCGAAATCTGAATCATAATCCGATTCGATTACCCGATTCTAAGTGGAAACGAGGTACATATATGAAATCGGAGTGGTTTGCATGAGTGATCGTTAGATGGCGTGCATAGTAAATACGGTAGTAAAATACGTTCGGAAATATTATTGATTGATACAATAGGAATAAGCGCAGACGTATATGCCTTGTAAAATACTTGTAAATACCTTCTGATAACTTACTGATTTGGGAAAACAGGGTTATGAGCCCGACAAAAATGTTTTGAGAAGAAATGTGTGAAAAAATTTGTCGGCCTTCGGGGCCCCCATGAGGATGGTGGCCCTGGGCACGGGTCCCGTGTGCCCTTATGGCAAAGACGGTATTGAATATGACGACATACATATATGTATATATGTAATTAATTAATTTAAGAATATTGCTTTGATAAAATTACTTGAGATTCAGCACTCATTTTTTATGATTTACCAGTGATTACTCATTTTACTAGTTGTGGTTATTTGAGACAAAGACATTGCTTTGTTGAATGAAATGAAGAATTTTAGGTCTTTATCCCCATTAAACTTACGCCTTAAATACATGATGAAACTCATTGGCTATTGGATCGAACTAATTTCTGGTTATCAGCACTGCACTCGTTCTCTTCACAAAAAATGCGAGTAAATGTTTTCATAAGTTCTTGTTTCCGATATTGGTTTTTCTCATACCTCGTACTTCGCACCATGCATCGACATAGATTTAAATACTTTCCTCGCTTCTGAAAGGTGTTTCAAAATAATCTTTAGTATTTGTCGATTCATTTCAAAAAGAAAACTTACAGGATTACCAGCACACAAGTCTGATAGTTGCCTAACAACAATGTCGAACACAACTATTCTGTCGTTTGTATAGACCAAGATAGCGGTTTCAGGAATTGTAAAGATATCTGTGATCATTTTAAGCACAGAATTTAAATCGATTAAGGGCTCTGGGTGATTGCCATCCACTATTTCAAGAAGAAAAGTGCTAAAATCCACTCCCAGGAAGGCTATTCAACAGAAAGAAAGTTCAGCAAATTAGTTGGCTAATTCTTGTTTTTGTTTTACCATCATGGGCCACTGGCATACGCTCGCCTCCTCGAGAAAAGATGGTGGTCAGGTGGTCAGCATTTTAACAAGTTCTTTGAATTTGGGAACATTTGAAAAGTGTGCCTTCATGTCTTCTACCTGTAAAAATAAATCATATCCAAAAAATTGTCACCAATCGCTGGAGAATATAACACAAAGTGCACTTTCGTTATTGAAATTTTAGGAAAACACTTGAGTTGATCGAAAACGAGGATATGACTTTCATAAAGGAAATTATAAAAACGCTAAACTTAAAGAGCCGTCACATTAAATGCGTTAAGCATGGACGACAAAGTACGCCACCGAAAACGTTTACAGACAGAACAAAACTTATTAGGTATACATCTTTTTTATATTACGACAGGTGGATTGTTATACACATACTTTCGTGGAATCCACATTTAAAATCCATTTCTTACTAAGTGAAAAGAGTTCTTTGGATCAAACCCGATCAATAATCTTATAGTGTGAGGCATCAGCTTGAGACAAAGTCAACGAGGTTTGTTGTTGTTGACCTGCCTTTGAGGAAACCGTAAGAGATTTGCAACGAAAACTTATGTCGCTTTCCATTGGTTTCACTCAGGGAGCACTCATTTTAAAATCCAATGGAACACCCAAAATTGTTTCTATTCAGTTTAACCATTGTATATATAATCTATAGTACTATCACTTCGGCCTTACTAGCGCCATTTCAAGACGGCCAATAGAGTTACTAACTCATCAAAAGAGCGGGAAATCACAAGAGAAATGATTTCTCTTGCTATTATTAATTCGGAGGAGTAGTAGGGTGAAATGCTTAAGAATACAATTAGATATATGTATATACAATGGTAAAACCGAGGAAATAAACGTTTCGTGTACTGTCTCACTGTTTGTTTGGTCTTTAATTTAAGCATGAACATTGTATAGTATAGAGTCTATAGTACTATCACTTCGGCCTTACTAGCGCCATTTCAAGACGGCCAATAGAGTTACTAACTCACTTAAAGAGCAGGAAATCACAAGAGAAATGATTTCTCTTACTATTATAAATTCGGAGGAGTAGTTGGGTGAAATGCTTAAGAATACAATTAATTGATATCTCTTTTAATTGTGTATGCAATGGAAAATGGAGTATGGCAGGTAGCAAAGCAAAAGAAGACAACTTATTGTTTTTTCTTATGGGTTTTCATTCCTTCATTCTCCACAGCATAGGTAAGCATTTATTTTGGCTATTGCATGGGACATGGGGTAAGACAACAGAGCATGTTAATATGTGTGTGTGCAATTGATATAGGTCATGATTCATGAACTGATATGATCATATGACATGACCTATTGTGTGGATGCAAAACTCCTAAAATTGTTGGAACATAGAAAAAAGCTATGTTCTTGGAAACAACTTCAATGCTAAAGTACTCCCATGGGGATCTAGACCCTGAAAAAAAAGGGTTCACTGTTATAACTATATTCAACGAGACATTTAGAGCAAAAGAAAAATATTTAAAAACGATTGAAATAGTGTTGTATTTTACTTTTGAGAACCAGAAGTATACACCGGAGAGTAAGAGTATTTAGTCTATAATATTTCCTTTTCTTTTCAGCTTTCCTATTATTATTATTATTATTATTATTATTATTATTATTATTATTATTATTATTATTATTAATAAACTGCAAAATTTATATTTCGCGGTACGATATCGTTAGAGCAGGGATTTTCGTGAAATAATAGCCGATTTTGTTATGTGTCTTATCGCGACTTGAGTGAAGTGATAGTGAAAAGTGATAAGTGAATCATAAGCTAGTGATATTTTGTGAAGTCAAGTGTGTATATTCACTATATTGTGTAATTTTTTACTGTTAAATTAATAAAACACTTCGAAATATACCTTTTACTTCTGAATAGATATGTCGAAGTGCGTGTTCAAAGGCTGTGGAGCCTTGAAAAAAGACCTTGAAAAAAGTCCTGGAATGTGGGCTGAACGTTGTTGCGACAAGGATCGATCAGGGATCGAACAACGTTCTCGCATACAAGAGACTCGGAGTGGACTGGGATGCAATAGATAGGCCCTGCATAGAAGTAGACGATCATAGAGTGTTCCTATTTTATGATTACTGCCATCTATTCAAAAGCATCCGAAATATTTTAGTAAAACATGACATAAAAATCAATGACGATGTTGTGTCGTGGAAACCCATCAAAGAACTTTATAACGAAGACTCAAAAGGGGACTTTCAAGTCTGTTATAAACTCAAAGCTTCTCACATCAGTCCGAAACCATTTGGGAAGTTCTCCATGAAGCTGGCCACTCAAATCTTCAGCTTCAACGTTTACACCGGAATTCTGTGTGCCATCAAATGCACCGTATATAAAACAGAGAAGTTAAAGAAAGAGGCCGAGTCAACAGCTGCATTTATTCAACGAATGAATGTGCTGTTTGACATATTGAATACCGGCCAAAAATACTCGAAAAATCCAAACAAGAAAGAAAAAATGATGATGATGACAACGACTGCCAATGCGAGGACTGCATAAAGTGGAATATGGAAGTGGACGAGGAAGAAGACCCACCACAGGTTGAACTACAACCCAGTGAGCAAATGCAAAAGATGGCAGCAATCTACTACGCAGGCTTTGCAGCTGACAAGCTCAAGCCCAAACTAAAGTGTGAAGCCTGTTCCAACTTCATGATCAGCAGCTCGGTTGAAAGGAGAGATCAACTGCAACTTATAGAACTAAGGGTCTATGTCAGCACCGTTGCTACTTCTTAATTTGGATCGCTAGCTGTTCCCTCAATCCAGCTGGAAAAGGGTTTTTGAGGAAAACTTCAGAAGAAAACAGCATATAGAAGACCTCATGGAAAAATGGATGGAGACTGTACGCAATTCCAGAGATGCGAAACTGGAAATACCCTGCCCCAACACCGAACATAAAGAGACAATTGTCAGATTCCTTTTGCAAGGAATGATGTTGTTCTCTATAAGAAAGACAAACAAGGAGCTTCGTGGGACTAAAAAATATAAAAAGAAGTATGTTTAAGTATTCTAAGGTTATATGAAAAAAAGTATGTTTAAGTATTCTAAGGTTATTTTCTAAGTGTAATGTAAATAATGTTTCTGAAATGTAAATTAAAAATGTATATGGAAAATCTATTAATTTTTGTTTAAATAAATAATTTAACCTTTTTTATCTTTTTAGGTACCTTGAAATTACAACTGATGGACCTGACCGCCTAGTCATTATATATTATTATATATACTGTTAGCGAACCTGGCAACGCCGAGGGATAAACTTCCCTTTTATGGCCGTCCATCTTTTTTATAAAATTCCCTTTTTATGGCCGTCCATCTTTTTTATAAAATTCCCTTCTTATGGCCGTCCATCTTTTTTATAATTTTCCCCTTTTATGGTCGTCCATATTTTATTATCGTGCAATCTTTAATAGAACAACAAGAAGACAAAAGGTGGACGCGTCAACTTATAGAAAGAAAGAAATGTATTAAATAAAGTAAGAAAAAAATAAGAAAGAAAAAAAACTAAACGTAAGTGGAATAAAATTAAGTAAAATGAAATTGTAACTAATGTACATATATATATTCTTAGGAAATAAAAGTCAGAGAAATCAAAGATTAAATAAATTGGTCTATCTACTTTCAATGTGAAAATTCTTCAACAATATTCTTACATTCTTTTATTTCGTTTACTGGAGAAACACAATAAAATGAACGTCGTGTGGTGCAACAAAAGCACATGATCGCAATTCTTTGTTCCAATTGACTGGATGCAATCGCTGAATTAAAAGATTCATCATCTAAACAATAATTCTTTTGTTCCGATTGCCTGGATGCAAGCGTCGAATTAAGAGGTTAAATCGTCAAAACCTTGCACCGCCTGGGAACATCGTCATTCTTTTGTTCCGATTGCTTGGATGCAAACGTCGATCTAAGAGATTTATCATCTAAGCTTAGCATCACCAGGGAACATAGCCAATAATTCTTTTGTTCCGATTGCCTGGATGCAAGCGTCGAATTAAGAGGTTAAATCGTCAAAACCTTGCACCGCCTGGGAACATCGTCATTCTTTTGTTCCGATTGCTTGGATGCAAACGTCGATCTAAGAGATTTATCATCTAAGCTTAGCATCACCAGGGAACATAGCCAATAATTCTTTTGTTCCGATTGCCTGGATGCAAGCGTCGAATTAAGAGGTTAAATCGTCAAAACCTTGCACCGCCTGGGAACATCGTCATTCTTTTGTTCCGATTGCTTGGATGCAAACGTCGATCTAAGAGATTTATCATCTAAGCTTAGCATCACCAGGGAACATAGCCAATAATTCTTTTGTTCCGATTGCCTGTATGCAAGCGTCGAATTAAGAGGTTAAACCATCAAAACTTTGCACCGCCTGGGAACATCGTCATTCTTTTGTTCCGATTGACTGGAAGCAAGCGCTGAACGAAGAGGATTAATTATCTTACTACCGTAGCATTCTCTGTTCCGATTGACTGGAAGCAAGCGCTGAACGAAGAGGATTAATTATCTTACTGCCGTAGCATTCTCTGTTTCGATTGACCGGAAGCAAACGTAAAACAAAGGATAAGAAGTCTGAAGAATCACCGAACATCACTCGTCATCACGATTACGTCTAGAAGGAACGTAAGGTAAGTGCTTTGTTTAGTAGTTAGTTATTCTCTCTGCCTACGTACCCATGCCTAAAAAGAAGGGGATTAAAATGCCAAATAATTGCAAGGCATGCAAGAATATCGATGATGAGGAAATGGTCCAGTGCTATTCCTGTGACGATTGGTATCATTTTGTTTGTGTTGGTGTAGACAACGAAATTGAGGGCCACGAATGGAACTGCGTAAAATGCATAACGTCTTTCATTCAGAAAGCCCAACTTAACCTCAGCTTAGATCTTACTTCTCAGTCTCCACCGCGTTCACCTCTGACCTCTATGGGGTCTCCACCGGTTTCATCGAGAGGAACTATACAGCAACAGCAACAGCAACAGCAACAGCAACAGCAACAGCAACAGCAACAGCAACAGCAACAGCAACAGCAACAGCAACAGCAACAGCAACAGCAACAGCAACAGCAACAGCAACAGCAACAGCAACAGCAACAGCAACAGCAACAGCAACAGCAACAGCAACAGCAACAGCAACAGCAACAGCAACAGCAACAGCAACAGCAACAGCAACAGCAACAGCAACAGCAACAGCAACAGCAACAGCAACAGCAACAGCAACAGCAACAGCAACAGCAACAGCAACAGCAACAGCAACAGCAACAGCAACAGCAACAGCAACAGCAACAGCAACAGCAACAGCAACAGCAACAGCAACAGCAACAGCAACAGCAACAGCAACAGCAACAGCAACAGCAACAGCAACAGCAACAGCAACAGCAACAGCAACAGCAACAGCAACAGCAACAGCAACAGCAACAGCAACAGCAACAGCAACAGCAACAGCAACAGCAACAGCAACAGCAACAGCAACAGCAACAGCAACAGCAACAGCAACAGCAACAGCAACAGCAACAGCAACAGCAACAGCAACAGCAACAGCAACAGCAACAGCAACAGCAACAGCAACAGCAACAGCAACAGCAAAAGCAAAAGCAAAAGCAACAGCAACAGCGACAGCAAAAGCAACAGCAACAGCAACAGCAAAAGCAACAGCAACCGCAACCGCTACCGCTACAGCAACCGCAACTGCTACAGCAACAGCTACCGCTACAGCAACCGCAAGAGCTACTGCTTCAGCCTCAGCAACCGCTTCAGTTTCAGCCACCGCAACCGCTACAGCAACAACTACCGCTTCAGCTTCAGCAACCGCAACCGCTACCGCTACAGCAACCGCAACTGCTTCAGCAACCGCAACCGCTACAGCAACAGCTACTGCTTCAGCCTCAGCAACCGCTTCAGTTTCAGCCACCGCAACCGCTACAGCAATAACTACCGCTTCAGCTACAGCAACCGCAACCGCTACCGCTACAGCAACCGCAACTGCTACAGCAACAGCTACCGCTACAGCAACAGCTACCGCTACAGCAACCGCAAGAGCTACTGCTTCAGCCTCAGCAACCGCTTCAGCCTCAGCAACCGCTTCAGCTTCAGCAACCGCAACCGCTACAGCAAAAGCTACCGCTTCAGCATCAGCAACTGCAACCGCTACTTCTACAGCTACAGCAGCTCATGCAACAGCTACCGCTTCAGCCTCAGCAACCGCTACAGCTACAGCAACCGCAGACGCTACAGCAACAGCTACCGCTTCAGCCTAAGCAACCGTTTCAGCTTCAGCAACCGCAACTGCTACAGCAACCGCAACCGCTACATCAACAGCTACTGCTTCAGCCTCAGCAACCGCTGCAGCTTCAGCAACCGCAACCGCTACAGCAACAGCTACCACTTCAGCCTCAGCTACTGCAACCGCTACTTCCACAGCTTCAACAACCGCTACTTCTACAGCTACAGCAGCTTATGCAACAGCTACCACTACAGCAATCGACACAGCCTCAGCAACAGCAGCTACTTCAGCAAAAGCAATCGGTAAAGCCACAAATGCCACATCCTCAGCCACAGCAACCGTTTCAGCCGCAGCTACAGCATCAGCAGCTACTTCAGCAAAAGCAATCGGTAAAGCCACAAATGCCACATCCTCAGCCACAGCAAGCGTTCCAGCCGCAGCTACCGCAACAGCTACCGCAATCGCTTCAGCTACAGCAACAGCAACCGCCACAGCCACAGCATCAGGTACCGCAATCGCTACAGGATCAGCTTCAGCATCAGCTTCAACCACAGCAACAACAGCAGGTCAGACAAGAACATCTGAAGGAACAACCAAATGCCTTCACAGATGCAGCAATCAAAACATCGCAATTCGACATCAATGACAAAATACAACAGATGAAAAGAAAGTGCTCGCTGCTCCTACAACAACTAGAAGAAGAACGACAGTTGCAAGCCAAGAGGGATATGGAGTATACACAGAAAAAGTATGAGATAATGAAAGTCTTTGAAGAATACGAAGACGACAATGTAGCTCAACAAACCCAACCTCAAACGGCCCAACCAGAAAAGTCATGTGAATATCAAAAAGCAGGTGTGTGGAATAGCCAACATTACGGGCAGCAGCTAAGCAACCAGCCACTTACGTCGTGTATGCAGCATCCAAGTGCACCTCATCGTTTAGCCAACCTTAACCCAAACCATAATGCAATCTCAATTGACAAGCCAGCAGTTAACCAATACAGTTTTAGCAGCTCATGGGACACATTGACACCGAAAAGACTGCAGCTGGCAGCAAGGCAGCTGATGGCAAAAGAGAATATAACATTTAGCGGGAAGGTAGAGGAATGGCCAAAATTCATAAATTGGTTCAACAGTACCACAACGTCATGTGGTTATACCGACACGGACAATTTAAGAAGATTCCAGCAATGTTCGAAGGATGACGCGTTCAGAACAGAGGGTGTGAGACTATTTCTACCGGAACAGGTACCAGCTGAAATGAGGTCGCTTCAGATGCTCTATGGTAAACCCGAATCAATAATAGGCAGCCTTATCGAGGCGATAAGAAAGGAACCAGCCCCTCTCATGGAAAAGCTCCAAACGATAGTGCGATTTCCTTTATCCGTGCAAAACGCTTGTGCTTTTATGGTCGGGAGTGGCTTGAGCGAACATTTGTCAAATCCATCACTTCTGCGAGAGCTTACAGAGAGATTACCACCAACAACTCGTTTGAACTGGGGGGAGTTTCGAAAAAACATAGGAACCGTGAATTTGTTGACGTTAAGCGAATGGTTAGAGAAGTTTGCACATTCAGCATCAGACGTCATGCCACTTAATGCGGCCAGTGGTTCAACCCGAGCCGAACGGATATCAGGTAAGGTGAATATTCATCAAAGTGTGGAGCCGCAGTTGGCAGAGGCAGAGACACAAGCGCACCCGACCTGGTATTTACCAATATTTCCCGTTATCTATCCAAACAAGCCGGCAAAGGTGAGGATAGTTTGGGATGCAGCTCCTGCTGTCGGTGGCGTCCCTCTCAACGCAATGCTTCTTTCAGGTCCAGAAATAGTGCCCTCTCGTCTTTCAAACTTACTTGCGGAGAACAATTGGCCGACAAAAAGAGAAGTTCTGAAGGTTTTAATGTCTGTCTTCGACCCGTTATTCTTGACAGCTAATTATCTGGTGTTGTTGAAAATATTGCTTCAAGAAATATGGCTTTCGGCAGTGGACTGGGGTGAGAAGATTCATCCGCGGCATTTTGAAAAATGGAAAACCCTAATACCAGAAGTTAAAGACATCATTATTGAAAGACAATATCTCAACAATATATCGTTCGCTGAAAGCTGGGAGAGATTTTTAAGATCAGTCAAGAGAACCTTAAACTTTATAAAATCCGTAAGAAACCCTTCTGACAAACTTTTATCGGCAATGCTTACGGGGGTAGAGAGAGTAATTGACACTAGGCCCCTTACTTAAGTTGGCAGTTTTCGACGTTGGACGGTTTGAGGATGATGGTAAGCCCGATCTAGGACCAACCTTACCAGGGGGGAGTGTTAGCGAACCTGGCAACGCCGAGGGATAAACTTCCCTTTTCTGGCCGTCCATCTTTTTTATAAAATTCCCTTTTTATGGCCGTCCATCTTTTTTATAAAATTCCCTTCTTATGGCCGTCCATCTTTTTTATAATTTTCCCCTTTTATGGTCGTCCATATTTTATTATCGTGCAATCTTTAATAGAACAACAAGAAGACAAAAGGTGGACGCGTCAACTTATAGAAAGAAAGAAATGTGTTTAATTGATAAGATATTTTCTTTCCTTATTTATTTCGATTTTATTCGGTAAATTTTCTTTGCGCCTTTTTTACAATTTCTACGTTAAATTCTGTATATACAATTTCATCAAAAAAAAATGATATATTATGTGGGGAGGCCACCAAAAGAAATTAGACACGTTTGTGCTGCTCAAATGCCAAAAAAAGAAGAATGAGAAAACGCATGTCATGGATGACATTTCCGGACAGCCGGCAGTGTCCACACCATCGCGAAGTTGGGCGCGGTTGAGTATGTATCACTCACTCCAGCACCAGAGATGTGCAAGGAGGAGTGATACATACTCTAAGCCATAGATGGCGTGAACATTACCGGCCCCCTTGGCATATAGTGCCAAAAGAAATTTATGTGTACTTCTAAAGTTATACAATTTTAAAAGATAATAATCATTAATTAATCAATTCAAAGGTAATACAAAATGGTTGTAGAACAGTGATCTGATTTCATTTGATTTCTTATTAAATTTTCAGTTGTGTTCTCAGTTGTGTGTGCTGTTTTAGGTAACAAAAAAAAACAAAGTTAAAATTGAGTTTATAGATACTTCATCTAAAAAATATATAAGTTTATAGATACTTCATCTAAAATATGAATGTATTGAATTACGACAATTCATTTGTTCCTTAGTTCAATCAGTTATAGGCAAACGACAAAGTTTGACTATTGGGCGAGTAAATTCACCAAATCGCGTTTTTATTGTTGCCACCCGCACTCTACCATCTGGACCAGGAAATACTTTAATGATACGACCCATACACCAATCAGTGGATGGAAGGTTTTCCTTTTTAATTAAAACAAAATCACCGATTTTAAAATCTTCAGTAGAGTAATGCCATTTTGTTCGTTTATGAAGCTCTTTGATATATTCTTCCTTCCAACGTTTGCTGAATTCATGCTGAATTGATTTCAGCTTTTCCCAGCGGTTTATGAGTGAAAGAGATTTTTCTTCGGGCAACAGTTCAGGAAAAGTTAAAAGTGGAGTTCCTGTCAGGAAATGACCTGGGGTTAACGCTAATAAGTCGGTAGGTGCATTCGACATAGGACATAAAGGTCGCGAGTTTAAGCACGCCTCTATGCGAGCTAATAGTGTAGCGAATTCTTCGAAAGAAAAATGAGTATGAAGTCCGATTTTACGAAAGTGAGTTTTGAAACTCTTTACCCCGGCTTCCCAGAGCCCACCCATATGGGGAGCACCTGGGGGAATGAAATTCCAGTTCAAGCCTTGAATCCCATATTTGGCTAAAGTTAATTCTGGAAATGAAGAATGAAGCTTTTTAAACTCATTTTTTAACGCCGTGTCAGCACCAACGAAATTGGTTCCATGGTCTGAATATACAGCATGCGGAAGACCCCGCCTTGCAACAAACCGAGCAAAGGCAGCTAGGAAAACTGCCGATGACAAATCGCTGGCGGCTTCCAGATGTATGGCTTTCGTTGAAAAGCATACGAAGAGGCATGCATAGCCCTTTGTCAAACGACAATTTCTACCCGTGAAGCTTTTGATTGTGAAAGGTCCCGCGAAATCTATTCCGGTATGAGTAAAAGGAGGAGAGTAATTACAACGTTCATCAGGAAGAGCTGCCATCAATTGTTGACCTAACTGTTTTCTGTGGATCGCACAGGTTTTGCACTTATAAATATGAGATTTTACAAGAATTTTAACTTTCGGTATCCAATAAGCTTGACGAATCATCCGTATCATTAAGGCGTTTCCACCATGAAGTGTAAGTTCATGAATGAAATCAACTAAGAGTTGGGTAAATTTTGCTCCGTAAGGCAAGATGATAGGATGGCGTTCACTGTAAGAGAGATTTGCATTTGATAATCGTCCGTGAACTCGTAGAATTTGGTTGGAATCCAAAGTAGGATTCAAAGATAAAATTGGGCTTTTTGAACTGATACTGCGGTTTGTAGACAGAGCTTTGAATTCTTCGAAGAAAAAGGATTGCTGACATTGACCTATTAGACGTTGTTGAACGAATTGAATTTCTGGTTGAGTAATACGAATGGAGTCAAACGAAATTGGTTTGAATTTCTTCGGAAATTTTATGCGAATGTAACGATAAACATATGAGAGAACTCTCAATGCTCGTGGTAACGACGAAAATCTCGACAAGATATCGATTTCGCTAAAGGCAGTAAACGTCAAAATTGTTTGCGGAGGAAGAGAAATGAGGCGATGCTGAACGAATTGAATTTCAGGAAGAGTGATACGGCATGAATTATAAAAAATTGGATCAAATTTCTTTGGAAACCTTTTACGAAGAAAGCGATAAACATAAGATAGGATTCTTAAGGTACGTGGTAAACACGGAATCCTGGATAAACTATCGTTAGAAGTGATTAAAGTAGCAAACGTCAAGACTGGTTTCGCCTCCAAGACCTCGCTTTTCGGTTCAAGGGGAAGGCTTGCCGGCCATTGCGATTGAGGCTCGCTTATCCATGAAGGGCCTTTCCACCATAGATCACTATCTTTTAAAACCGATGGCGTGAGACCCCGAGTAGCGAGATCTGCAGGATTATCGCCAGACCTAACATGATTCCAGTTCCTGTTGCCAACATTTTCGATGATTTCGCTTGTTCTATTTGCGATGAAAGTTTTCCAAGTCCCTGGATGTTTTCTGAGCCATGCTAGGACCACAGAAGAGTCGGACCAGAGAAATATTTGATAAGCTTCGACTGGTATTTGCGGAAGATAGGTTTTAACAAGTCTCGAAAGAAGAAGAGCCCCACAGAGTTCTAATCTAGGTAGTGAAATAGATTTTATTGGCGCGACTTTTGACTTTGCGCAAACTAGATGTGAACGTATGCTTCCATCATTGTGCTGAACTCGTACGTAAAGACAAGCAGCATATGCTTGTTCCGATGAATCGCAAAACCCATGGAACTGAACATCTCCAGAAGGAGTGTATTCCATCCATCTTGGTATTTGAATCAACTGGATTTCACTGAATGACTCTACAAAGGCTTTCCACTTGAGAAACGTGTTGGACTTTAGGAGCTCATCCCATTCAGTTTCTTCGATCCAGATTTGTTGCATAAGAATTTTTGCGGTGACTATAATTGGGGCTAACCAGCCCGCAGGATCAAAAAGCTTGGAAATTTCGGAAAAAACTTCACGTTTGGTAGGAGTCGTAGAAAATCTGATAGGCTGAGTGGTGAAGTAGAAAAAGTCGTCTTTAGCGTTCCAACGAATCCCTAAGGTTTTCGTGGTGCTGTCAGAATCGATTTTTAAAAAGTTTTCGTTTAAAACGTGATCAGAAGGGAGATGATCTAATAGAAAAGATGAATTCGAAGTCCACTTACGAAGTGGAAAGCCAGCAGAGTTGAGTGCTTCAATAACTTCGAGTTGGATACTTTTCGCCGTTTGAAGATCATGCGCACCAGAAAGCAGATCATCAACGTAAAAGTCGGATTCAATGACTTTTGCTGCAAGTGGATATTTAAGCTGAACATCCTTTGAAAGTTGCTTGAGTGTTCTGATAGCTAAGTATGGAGCACAATTCACCCCAAAGGTTACAGTAAGAAGCTCGTAATCTACAATATTTTCTACTGGTGAAGCTCTATATAAAATTCGTTGAAATTTTGTTTGATCGGGGTGTACCAAAATCTGCCGGTACATCTTTTCGATGTCGGCGTTGAAGGCATATTTGAAAAATCTCCATTTGAGTATTAGTGACGGTAAATCACTTTGGAGCGTAGGTCCTGCATAAAGACAGTCATTGAGACTCCTACCAGTAGACGTGGAGCTAGAAGCGTTAAACACTACTCTTACCTTGGTAGAGTGGCTCTCGGGCTTGAGCACTGCGTGGTGTGGCAGATAATAAGAAGGAACATTACTGCTATTATGCTTTTCATGAAACGTTAATTTGCGCATATGATTGAGCGTTAGGTATTCGGTAAGCACCTGAGAATATTTATTTTGAAGATCTGGTTTATTTTGAAGATTGCGTTCTGTGCGACAGAATTGTTGAAATGCAATATTTCTCGAGTTCCCTAGTTGAGACGGTTCAAAGTCAGGCTTAAAAGGTAAGCTGACCACATATCTTCCATCGGGAAGTCTAAACGTAGTGTTTTCATAAAGGTGTTCACAGTATTTATCGGATTCCGAAGCAAAATGTTTTCGTTCAGAAAGCTCTTCCCCCTCAAAAAACTTTTTGATGCTTTCAGTAAGGGATTCATTCTCCGTTATACTCGTGGAAAAACTTTGGACTGTGGTAGGAATTGGTCCGGAAAGGATCCAACCGAAAACGGTTTTTTGAGCTAAAAGTGACTTCGAAATCTGTTTAACACCAGCGCGTATAATGCTTGGATAAAGATCTGCTCCGATAAGCAAATTAACTTGAGAAGAATAATTGAAGTTTGGATCTGCTAAACAAATTCCTTCTAAATCATGAGAATCCATTAAAGAAAATGATATACTGGGTAAGTTATTTGTAAGTTTCTTAAGAATAAGTGCATTTGTTGTTATTAGTTCGCTTGGGTCTTCACTATTGATTATTGAAATAAGGCATTTTTTACTAGATTTGGCTGTCTGAGCACCACTAACTCCTAAAATCGAAATGTCCGAATCTTTAGTTGGCAAGTTTAGACGCTGCTGAGTTGCTTCCGTGATAATAGAAGACTCCGAACCGGGGTCAATTAAGGCTCTTATTCGATGAATACCATCTTGCCCGCGGATATCAACTAAAGCCGTCGCAAGTAAAACTCTTCGATGAGCTTTGACAAAAAAATTTTGTTGTTTTTCTTGTTGGGTATCGGAAGATGAAATGGACTGTATGTGTGGAGTTGAATTATGATCGGAGGTATTTGCGACGTCAGCATTGCGATCCAAATTAAGGAAATGAGAGTGCGAGGTACTTGATGAGTCATTGTGAGGTATAAAAGGTTGCGAATTTTTGTTTAAATTACTTGAATTGGCCTGAGAATTATTTGCTATGTGAAGTAAGGAGTGGTGTCGTCGATTACATGTATTGCAAGTGTATTTGCTAGCACAATTATTGAGAACATGATTTAATGACAGGCAGTTGATACACATTTTGTTTTTTCTTATAAGTTCAATTCTCTCTAGTACTGGCAATTTTAAGAATTGTGGACATTGACGGATATAATGCTTCCCAGAGCACGCTTTGCATACAAATTCTTGTGCCTTTGTGTGGAAAAGATTAACATGTTTCGGATTTTGAGAATAGGACTTAACTGGTGCATGACTATGTTGTCTTGATGCCATTCTAGATTTGTCGGATGAAGTTTGCGATGAAGTGGTATCAGAAATAGATTCCAAAACTTGAAAACGGTTGCTCAAAAACTTATCCATTTCTTCCCATCTAGGAATTTCTGTAGGATTGGAAAGTGACTGTTCCCATAAAGCGAGTGTGGTGGGGGGCAATCGATTAGCGCAAGCAAAGATAAGAATTGGATCCCAATTTTTAGTGCATACATCTTGTGCATGAAGTTCTGACCTACAATCATTTATGCTTCTTTGAAGAGTCTTAATGGCAGAAGAAACTTCATCCTTAAAACTAGGAAGGTTGAATAAAATTTTTATTTGGTTATTAACCAAAATTCTCTTGTTTTCGTACTGTGTCCGAAGTGCTTCCCAAGCTAGCTCAAAACTTGCATTGGTTAAGGGAAATTTACTAACGATGTCATGAGCTTCATCACTTGTCTTCGCTCTCAAATGGAATAATTTTTCGACAGCACTCAACTTTGGGTGATCATAGTATACGGCTTTAAACATGTCACGGAACGACGGCCATGAAACATAACCTCCTTTGAATACCTGTGTATCACAGGGAGGTAACTTTAAATAGTGCGAAAAGGACGACTTTTCCACTAAAGAAACATTAGAAGAACTCGAAGATGTCAAAGGTGTTTTGAACTCTTCCTTCTGTAGATTTACTTGGATTTCTAAAAACAGACCTAAGCACGATATATAAGTTTCATTAGAACTTGAGTATTTCCTTTCAAGTGTTTCTATATCTGCTCTATCCTCTGATGGAGAGCGAAGACATTTGGTATAGTTAGACTTTGTCTCAGACCACAAACTTTTTAGCTCCTCTTTACGAGCTTCTATTGTAGCTAGAGTATGGTTTTTGACTGGGATCTCCTTTGCATTAGAAAAATATTTGACCAACTGGTCAGCGGAAAGAATAAAATCGTCTAATAAAGACATTTTAGATCGAAGTTATAAATTATTTCAAAACGATTCAATTTGAAAATGCGTTCTGCAAAGGCAGTAAATTGAAATATTTATTTCAAATTAATTTCCCAAAAAACCTTGGAATAATTTTAAAAACCAACCACAAAAAGGCAACGCATTAAATAATTTCCTACCCCAGAAAGAATAGCAGTGGCAACACTCTTTTCATGAACAAAGTTCCAAACCAATTGAGACGAAATAAATTGAACCAGCGAAAAAATGACACTATGGATGTGTACGCAGGGTTGTGCAACATAGGCATCAATGCATTTAAATATTGATTTTTTTTTTTTTTTTTTAAACAATTGAAAAACTTTAAATTTATTTTTCCTCTAACCACCAAACGCACACACAACTGTATTATCGAATATACGATATGTAAAATATATGATATGAATATAGTTACGAATGAGATTTAAAAAAAAATGAAATTCGAAATCAATGAAAAAAAATCAGAGTTCTTACCTTTACAAAATTTTCCAATTTCTATAGTTTATTAATTTTTGCTTCAAAAAAGGCTATGTACGATTGTACGTATGTGTTGATTATGTCTACTGAAGACGACTAGTAGTGGATGCTGATGACGATGACGGTGCGGTGGCGGCGATGGGATGGATGCTGGTGACGATGACGGTGCGGTGGCGGCGATGGATGCTGATGACGATGACGGTGCGGTGGCGGCGATGGATGCTGATGACGATGACGGTGCGGTGGCGCGAAGTTGAAAGTGGGTTTTGGTTTCTCTTTCCTTTTCCTTGGCGATCGTAGAACCGCTGTAGAATCTTCGTCTAATTGTGACGATGATGTGTGGCACTGATGACGACGATGAAATTGTCCAAGGCGACGACACTCAGGACGATGGAATGGCTCGATGTGGTCAGTAGCCACGATCTGGTATGATTATGGATGATTTTTGGCGGTCGTAGAACCGCTGTACAATCGTCGTTTAATTTTGACGATGATGTGAGGCAATGATGGCCACGATGAAATTGTCCAAGACGACGACGCTCAGGACGATGGACTGGCGCGATGTGGTCGGTAGCCACGATCCGGTTTGATGATGGATGTTTTTTGGCGATCGTAGAACCGCTGTAGAATCGTCTTCTAATTTTGACGATGATGTGTGGCAATGATGGCCACCAATGACGACGATGAAATTGTCCAAGAAGACGACGATGAAGACGAAATAATATATATTGTCTCGATGTGGGCAATGCAATTGTGCAAAAAAATGGCGTCAATGGGACGACGGTGTTGGCGAAGAATGTCCTATGATCCGGCTCGAAGGACCAAATGTTTAATTGATAAGATATTTTCTTTCCTTATTTATTTCGATTTTATTCGGTAAATTTTCTTTGCGCCTTTTTTACAATTTCTACGTTAAATTCTGTATATACAATTTCATCAAAAAAAATGATATATTATGTGGGGAGGCCACCAAAAGAAATTAGACACGTTTGTGCTGCTCAAATGCCAAAAAAAGAAGAATGAGAAAACGCATGTCATGGATGACATTTCCGGACAGCCGGCAGTGTCCACACCATCGCGAAGTTGGGCGCGGTTGAGTATGTATCACTCACTCCAGCACCAGAGATGTGCAAGGAGGAGTGATACATACTCTAAGCCATAGATGGCGTGAAGAAAATAAGAAAGAAAAAAAACTAAACGTAAGTGGAATAAAATTAAGTAAAATGAAATTGTAACTAATGTACATATATATATTCTTAGGAAATAAAAGTCAGAGCAATCAAAGATTAAATAAATTGGTCTGGCTACTTTCAATGTGAAATATATATTCTTAGGAAATAAAAGTCAGAGCAATCAAAGATTAAATAAATTGGTCTGGCTACTTTCAATGTGAAAATTCTTCAACAATATTCTTACATATACAATGGCATGAATCCTTTAACAACCGAACAAGGCTTGTAAATTATAAAACTTTACTATCAAAATGCGTAATTAAGTGCTTTTCCTATCTCTTTTCAGATTCTTGGTGAATCCTTTCAAAGGGTAGAAGAGTCTTCCGAAGTCAAATTTTACCTTCACAGAGGGAAGAAAAAATGTGTCATGAATTGTGAGGGATTTAATAAACTTCATAGGTGCCCCCAGTAATTCCTTAATTTTTGGTAGAAAAATAAACAATTAAAATACTAAAATGGCTTTTGATGGCCTTCCAGTGACAGCAATCTCAAAACTGATATTTAAATTTTTTTTGTTCAGCTTTTTCTTCGCTCTTAGCCATTCAATCCCTTAACCTAAATTGATCTCCTCGTATGGGAAATGTAAAATTAGTTCTTAACTAGAAGTAAGATACAGAGATAAGAATACTAGTTTGTATACTGCTCCTAATGTGTTCCAATCTTTTCCTTTGCATTGCGCATTTTTAAGCCACTACACGTACTAATAGTTTTTAAAAAGGGTATAGTTAATATGTGCACACATATATATTTATATGAAAAAATATGAAACAAATACCGTTTTTGTTGGTGGGAATTAATAAAACATGCTATTGCATGTAAATGTCTCATTTGAGGTAATCTACATTTTCAAACGAATTTTCCTATACAGGGTGTCCCGTAATTCGTTTTACATACTTTGGGATATGATTCTTGGTCATATTCTAAGAAAAAAATTGTTCTACAGTAAAATCCGTTTCTCAAGTTTGACATCACTTTTTGGCAATTTAAAAAAAGGCTAACTTTGGTGTACCCTGACCTGTGTTAAATTCGATATCTCTGTCAATACTGATGATATAGACCGAATCTTAGACTCAATTTTTTGTAGAAATAACAACCTTTAAAACTGTATTTAAATTAGGCTTCCATAGGTTAAGGGTTGCCAGATTTTCAATTTTAAGTAATGTTCAAATTTTCTTCCCAAAACAAAGTTTTGACTTTGAGGTCATTTTTTTGGAGAAAAGGCCTGATAAACATAGAGTTTCTTTATTTTTTACAGATGAACAAAACAATAATAAAGAAAAAACTGAGCATTAAGTTAACTCAAAAACCCATACCCGTTTTTGGATTTCAGTGTGGATGTTTGCTTTAAATTTGGGGTATGAATGTTCAATAGGTAAATAAGTCGTATAAAAGAATAAGAAAACAAATTTGTTTATTAGTTTGTCAAATTAAGTCACGATTGCAGTTTGATCAGAGAGTTTTTTGAAATGCTTTCATTTACGAGAGAAGAATACGCAGACATTTTTCTTCTTATATGAGTTTTTAAATGGAAATTGAAGAAAAGCACAACAAAGGATACCAGGAACTTTATACTAACTGAAAATCTGGCAACCCCTAGCCTATAGGAGTCAAATTTAAATACAGTTTCAAAGATTACAAGACTACAAGTAAGACAAGAGTTGTCGACAGCAAACACCCACAATGAAATCCAAAAACGGGCTCTGGCATGGATTCAAAACGAAGGAGGGCGCTTTGAGCACTTGTTATAATTGTATTTGTATTAAATACATAAAAAAACTACTAAAAGTGATCATATTATTGTTTTATTCAAACAAACCTCAAAGCAAAAACTTTTTTTTATTTTTTTTTTTAATTTTTCCCATTTTGTATTTTTCCAAGTATCATAAAATGTATGGGTTTTTGAGCTAACTTAATGCTGAGTTTTTTCTTTATTATTGTTTTGTTCATCTGTAAAAAATAAAGAAACTCTATGTTTATCAGGCCTTTTCTCCAAAAAAATGACCTCAAAGTCAAAACTTTGTTTTGGGAAGAAAATTTGAACACCACTTAAAATTGAAAATCTGGCAACCCTAAATCTATGGAAGCCTAATTTAAATACAGTCTTAAAGGTTGTTATTTTTACAAAAAATTGAGTCTAAGATTAGGCCTATATCATCAGTATTGACAGAGATATCGAATTTAACACAGGTCAGGGTACACCAAAGTTAGCCTTTTTTTAAATTGTCAAAAAGTGATGTCAAACTTGAGAAACGGACTTTACTGTAGAACAATTTTTTTCTTAGAATATGACCAAGAATCATATCCCAAAGTATGTAAAACGAATTACGGGACACCCTGTATAGCTCTAATGCAAGCAAGATTACCTTAGGATATAAGATGTTTAGATAGTAGTATGTTTATGTATGTTCTGGGCCAGTGGTACAGATGATGATACAGCAGTTTTGGTGGACAGTATGGGGTACAGCAGTCGACATAAGGGGACAGTGAGGGTACAGGGTTGTACACCATGCCTATATTTGCAGCAGGTAATTTTTTATTTGGCGGGATGGTTTTTTTTGATGGTTGCGTTTGGTGGATAATAAAAATAGATTGATTTATTACGGTATGGAGAAAAAACAATGGAGTACATTATATGAGAATTGTCCTTTTACAATTTATGTTTTTTGTGTGCTGGGAGCGGGGGTTCGAATTTTCCGCAGGTAATTTTTTTGTTGTATCTTTGGCGGGATGGTTTGGATTTAAATTTTGATGTTTGCGTTTGGTAGATAATAAAAATAGATTATCATGATGGTATGAGGGAGAAACTAAATGCATTCATATGGTAAGATGTTGAAAGGATTCTTTGTTGGTATAGATTATCATGGTGCGCGGCTTTGGAGCTGTACAGAAAAAAAAAGACCAAACATATACATCGAGCGTCTACTGTAGTAGATTAAAGAAATGCGTCATGGTTTATCAAATCATGTTTCAACATGTTTATTGAAACCTTTTCATGATAATGATTGCTTGTGTTGGGCATAGGGAGATGTATGTAGGTAGGTAGGTATGTTTAATTATAGATATGTACATACGATACAATTTATAGTAGGGTTTTTGATTTTTGAGAAAAAAATAAAAATCTATGACAACGTTAAAGTATCATAAAAAAAAGGAGTCTCTACATTGTTTCTATCTCATATTAAAAAAAAGAAAAAAGGTGCCAAAGCATCCTTTTGAATTTCTTAGCGATTGATCCTCAACACACATACACACACATGGAAGAGATAAAAATAAATGTCTTTGAATTTTTAAAGGATCTTTTTATGACAACGTTAAAGTATCATAAAAAAAAGGAGTCTCTACATTGTTTCTATCTCATATTAAAAAAAAGAAAAAAGGTGCCAAAGCATCCTTTTGAATTTTTTAGCGATTGATCCTCAACACACATACACACACATGGAAGAGATAAAAATAAATGTCTTTGAATTTTTAAAGGATCTTTTTATGACAACGTAAAGTATCATAAAAAAAAGGAGTCTCTACATTGTTTCTATCTCATATTAAAAAAAAGAAAAAAGGTGCCAAAGCATCCTTTTGAATTTCTTAGCGATTGATCCTCAACACACATACACACACATGGAAGAGATAAAAATAAATGTCTTTGAATTTTTAAAGGATCTTTTTATGACAACGTTAAAGTATCATAAAAAAAAGGAGTCTCTACATTGTTTCTATCTCATATTAAAAAAAAGAAAAAAGGTGCCAAAGCATCCTTTTGAATTTCTTAGCGATTGATCCTCAACACACATACACACACATGGAAGAGATAAAAATAAATGTCTTTGAATTGTTAAAGGATCTTTTTATGACAACGTTAAAGTATCATAAAAAAGGAGTCTCTACATTGTTTCTATCTCATATTAAAAAAAGAAAACAGGTGCCAAAGCATCCTTTTGAATTTCTTAGCGATTGATCCTCAACACACATACACACACATGGAAGAGATAAAAATAAATGTCTTTGAATTTTTAAAGGATCTTTTTATGACAACGTTAAAGTATCATAAAAAAAAGGAGTCTCTACATTGTTTCTATCTCATATTAAAAAAAAAAAGAAAAAAAAAACAGGTGGCAAAGCATGCTTTTGAATTTCTTAGCGATTGATCCTCAACACGCCACACATAGTGAAATCTTTTTCATGTATATTGGTGTGATTCTTTAAAGGATATTTTTCGTGGGCGTTATCTCATATTATTCTTTTATATTCTATTCGAACCAATAAGAACTGGATTTGATTTTTACAGTGTTTTTGTCAAAGGCTATTTTAGTAGTAGTTGTATTCAAATAATTTTTTTCTTGTATAAAAGATGATGAGATGAACATTATTAGAATTAGAAACAATTGTACTTCAAAACTATCATGGGTATTTTCAACGAGGAGGAAACGTACACGCTAGAAGTACTTGCTGAAATAAAAGCCGAGGAGAGTAAAGAAAGACCTGTCCAAAGGGTTGAGCCAACGCGTCGGATGGCATGGACCCCGATAAGAGATGGAGAAGGAGGACCACCACCACCACCAACCCCAAGACTACATGAAGTACCACCAGCTCCAAGGTGGAGGATATATGAGGCACCACCACATTGGATATGAAAAAATTGAAATAAAAAAACAAAAATTTTTATATTAAAAATCATTTATTCAATAATAAAAAATAATTTTATATTTCAAAAGAAAAACTAGAATTTTTTATTCAATTCGCTCTTGTTCGCAAACTTTTCTTATTTCTAATTTAACAGATCTTCCCATTGGACCTTTGTATAGTACGATGCTGTTTTCATATTGATGATTTCTATTGCCTTGTCAGTTAATTTTTTGTAGCGGGCTGGAAGGAATACCTACGAAAGAAAAATAATATTAAGACTTTGATACAAAACAAAAAGAAAAGAAAATAATAAATAAAAAAAAAAAATAATTTACTTACATCGTTTGAACCTAGATCAATAACTAATTGCGTTCCAAATTTCGTTTGGATCCTTCTCGTGCTTAGTTTTTTTTTTTTTTTTTCACTATCAGAACAGATTATTTCAAGCTTGTGAAACAATGTATCTTTTCTTCAAGAGTTTTTTCACCCTTAAGTACTCAGAAATATGTATCACTGTCATCATTTAGCGAGGTGTTAGTTGTTAGTAAGCAAAAATTAAGTCTAACACACTCAAGACAACAGAGCTAAAAAATATTACAAAATTATTGATAAACATATATACAAAAACAAATTAGATAGCTACATATAAACGTAAAATTAATTATTAAATATGTCAATTATAAAGATATAAGAAACATAAAAAAAAACATAGTCAAGAGAGTGGAGCTCTTTTTCGAATTAAAGACTTTAACGTAGTTTTACTAATATGAAAATCTATTAAATTTGCGTTTAGGTTCAAGATTTTTATCATACGAGTGATAGGCTCATTCATTCCATAATTAGTTCTATGATGAGGACAGTGAAGTAACTCCAAGTTGCGCAGTTGGTATGAGCCTCCCCGGTAGTTAAAACTTATGCATGAGAGCAAGTCAGAAGCATCAATTTGTCCTGTTATAAGCTGGTGAATAAAGATTAAATCATTATTTATTCGCCGATGCGAAAGCAGTTGCATCTGCAAAAGTTGAATACGATGCTCATGCGGTGGAAGGTCATAAGGATCAGTCCAAGGAAGTCCCTTGAGAGCAATTCTAATAAATCTTCGCTGTATACTTTCTATTCTTGAATTGTGGACTGCATAATAAGGAGACCATACTTGAGAAACATATTCTAGATGGGGTCGAACATGACAGTTATACAGCGAAAGAGTGACGTAGGGGTCCGTAAACTCCTCAGCGCATTTTTTAATAAACCCAAGCATTGAATTTCCTTTACTAACAATATAATTGATATGAGATGTAAATTCTAAATTGGAACTAAAGTAAACGACGAGGTCCTTAAAACTGGACACCTTGCATAATATTTGATGAGAAATCGAGTAATTATGCAAAGCCGGTGTACGTTTCTTCGAAAAAGTTATACTTTGACATTTGCTTGGATTGAGAATCAATCCATTTTTATCGCACCATGTGGCAAAATTTTCAACATCAGATTGTAAAATAAGACGATCGGCTGCGCAGTCTATTTTCTTGAAAATTTTCATATCATCCGCGAAGATCAAAATTTCGCTCGATGACAAGCTAAAAGTAACATCATTAATGGCTAGAATAAAGAGGATAGGGCCAAGGTGACTACCTTGTAGTACTCCTGAGTGCGCTTTAAAGGAGTCTGAAAGAATGCTTCTAAATTTTATTACATATGATCTATCAGTAAGGTACGATCTGATCCAATCAACGAAGGTCGAAGGGAATCCATATGCATTTAGTTTAAACAATATAATATCGTGAGATAGTTTATCGAAAGCCTTTGAAAAGTGAGTATATATACAATCTAACTCTTGCCCGCTTTCAAGCGCGTTTGAACATTTATGAAGGAAATATACAAGGTTTGTTACTGTTGATCTCTTCTGTACAAAACCATGCTGCTGTTTGCAAATTATATTTTTAATATCGAAAGTTGAGCTTTCACAAACAAGCTGTTCAAATAATTTGGGGATACACGAAAGCTTAGATATGGGTCTGTAGTTAAGGATATCTGATTTAATACCTTTTTTAAATACAGGTGTAATAAAAGATCTTTTCCACAGTAAAGGGAATCGACCAGAATCTAACGATAATGAAAACAAATAATGAAGGGGAATTGCAATTTGGGACTTACACTTTTTTAAAATTATTGGAGGGATGCCATCAGGGCCAGCAGAGTAATCATCGTTCAAAGATGAAATATTGTGAAGGACTCTTTCTAGGATAATTGGAACATTATTAAAATTAACTTTAGGACATTTACGTAGAAACTCGAAGTAACTACGATCCATATCAACAGTAGAATCAGAGAAGGAATTACAAAAATGGTGAGCATAAGCGTTGCAAATGTCGGATGTATCCATCCGAATCTTTCTTTGAATTGACAAAGTACCAGAAACTTTTTGGATCATCCCTTAATGAGTTGCCCATTCTGTGAACATAACTTGAGTACAGAGTTTTTGATAGTGATTTAAATTCATCAAAAAAATAGATGTAAGATAGGTGATCAGATTCACAACGCGTCTTAATGTAAGTCCGCCAAGCACTATTTCTTTTGTTGCGAAGCTTTTTTAGTTCCTTAGTGTACCATGGGTGATTAGAGCTCACATTCTTTGAAATTTTGAGGGATGTAGCTTTGTTCATGCAGTCGTTAAGAATAAAATAAAAGTAACTAACTGCTTCGTCAATATTAGTGAAAGCTGATATGTTATTAATATTAGATCTACTTAGTTCATCAGAAAGCATTTGAAAGTTAGTCTTTCGATAGTCAAATATATGCGAGCATACTACTATAACTATGAATGTGACCGCTTAGGTCAAGGAAAATGTCTAGAGGAGGGTGATAGTCATCTACATTAGTAATGCCGGAATTAGATTTAAGAACGACAGTACTAACAGCGTCAGAGGTAAAGACTAAATCGATATTTCGATTTAAAAAGTTTTTAATACAACTCACTTGTTGTAAGTCAGTCGAAATTAGATAATCCAATAAGATAAGCTCTTGTTGAGTCAGTTCATGTCAATTGAAGGAGATCAATCTATATAAGAAAGATTAAAGTCACCCAGCAGTAAAATATTTATATCTAAGGAAGAAAGATTGTTTAATCTAACACTAAAGCCACTTCATTGTAGGCAGGGGCAGAACTTTTTGGGGGAATGTATGTGCCAATTACATAGACTGTCTTAGACTCAAAGGTAACTTCAATGCAAATTAAATCTTTTGTTAAAATAAAAGAAAAAGTGATATTAGACGACAAAAAGCTATTGCGACAAGCTATGAGAACACCGCCTCCTACGTCTGCGTCTACATGAGAATGGCGGTCCTTTCTAAATACTTGAAATTCTGAGTTAAAAAGTTCTGTATCCAGAATGCCTGAATGAAGCCAGGTTTCTGTAAGAACAAAAATATCATGGGCAAAAGCTTGAGAATTAATAAAAAAATCAGTAGTTTTACTACGAAGCCCCCTTACATTCTGGTAAAATAGGGAAAGTCTTATTAGTTTTTTGAAACATTATTGACGGTACTATTTTCAACACGTTTCTTCTTGGAAGAACCAACAAATTCTTTTAAAAGAGTGCCTGAAGGCCAGAAATTCGGGCTGCAAAGATAATCAAACTGTGACGGAGGGACAAACATTTTAAAGGACGAAACAAAACTGTTAGGTTTACTTATTTTGGTACATCTAATAATTAAGTCATTAGATATGTTGTGGTTCAAAGTTAGATGGGATATAATATCATTGGATGTTAAATCAGGCTTAAGGCGGGATACAAAAATTTGTTTTAGGCTTGGGAACTGATTCTACTTGTTTGGGAATTGGAAATGGTTCAATAGGAGGATAATTCTTATTAATGGTTTCGGGAACTGATTCGACTTGTTTGGGGATATGAGGTAGTTCGGTAATTTGATTATCAACACTAGAAGGCCTACTAGAAACAACAGCTAAATCGACAGATGTCGTTTCATTGTTATTATTTGTAGGACCAACACAGCTCCTGAGACATAAACGTTTTTCGGAAGAGTAAGTATCTTGCTTTTTCTTTTTAGACTTATTAGGTTTAGAAATATCTGAAGTAGACTGCACTAATAAGTCGATTGTTTTTGATGAGACATTAGGCAGAGGAGTATGCGGCTCTTCCAAATCATCAGTTGAGGTTGATATGTCAACCGAAAACTTGGGGGCTGAAAAGTTATTAAGGTTTGAAACCGCATCATTAAAATTATTACAGAGTTCATCTAATCCTTTCTTGATTTTGGTTATATCAGTCTTGAATGACGACATTTTAAATGCAAGTTGGGATAGAGAGATTTTCCTGCAATCAGGACAGAACCAAACTGCAATTTTTGATGCGTCAACCTTTTCTATAAATAAGGTGGTTGACCCAACGCATTTAGCTTGGTAAAACTTCCCACAAGGGCACAAGTAGCATGCAAAAAGGAATGCATTAGGGGAAGAGTCCAGACATTTCACCGCTGAGCATTCCATTTTAATTAAAGAATTTGAAAAAAAAAGTAAAAAAAGAAAAAGAAAACGGAAAAAAAGATTGAGAATAAAAGTTAAGTTTTAATTAAAAAAAAAAAAAAAAAATGTTTGCTAACACAACTAGCTTCGCTCTAACCAACTACGCCGTGGAATAATTTAAAATTTGCACTACAAAAATAATAATTTAAAATACAAAAATTATGTTTATAAAACACAAAAAAAGCTTTCATGCAGTAAATATGATAATTCAAGTAGCGTAAAGTGCTCAAGAGACTTGCACTTGAATTATCACTCAATTAAGGTTACGGATTTTTTTTTTTATGATAGAGAGAATTACACCGCTTACCAAAGCTAAACACAATTTAGTGACAAAAATTAAGATATTAAACACAATTTCACTGTACAATGTTGTCAACTAAGAATATGGACTTAAAAGCACACAAATAAATTATAGGACACATATAAATCACAGTAGACATTGAAAAAAATAAAGAAAATTCAAGAGTATTATGACACACAACCAACAATAAAGTAACCAGAGCTGCTTAGTATCGGATAGCAATGATTATGCTCCAAGTTTTTTATATTAATCACAGTATTAAAACTGTTTTTGAACTGCTTTTGAACTGGTCTGAACTGCTTTTGAACTGCTTTTGAACTGGTCTGAACTGCTTTTGAACGCAATTAGTTATTGATCTAGGTACAAACGATGTAAGTAAATTATTTTTTTTTTTTTATTTATTATTTTCTTTTCTTTTTGTTTTGTAGGCTCCTAGGAGAATCAAGTGGTACAATCTGGAGAAAACCAAAGGACAACAATTCATTTCGTATATGCAAAGTCAACTGCGTAATACCATCGACGCAGTTTCAAATGCAATCACGGCACAAAATATGTGGGATCGCCTACAACGAACCTGCTTAGAGAGAGCCAAATCACTGTTAGGAGTCTCAAAAGGACACCACCAACAAGCTAAAGAAACCTGGTGGTGGGATGATGAAGCTAAAGCAGTGATTAGAAAGAAGAAAGCAGCTTACCAAGCTTGGTCGAAGTGCCCTTCAAGAAATACAAATGAAAAAGCGCGTTTCAAAATGGAATACAAGAGCTGCAGAAAAGAAGCGAAGAAAAAGTGCGCCCAACTTCAAGCAAAAAGCACGGAGGGCCTGTATCGAGAGCTGGAAGAGATTTCTTCCCCAGCTGCTGAAGCTAATCAGGCAATCAGAGCTAAGACAAAACAACTTGAATAAGGGAGCAACCATTTTCAAAATAGCCGTTCAGAGAAGGAGAAATGCGCAGGAGATTCGTTCGCCTAAGTTCATAAATGATGCTCAAGGACTGCTACTTGTGGATGACGACAAAATTCTTCACAGGTGGCGACAGAATTGTGATGATCTTTTGAATGAACAGTTTTCTCGGCGCCACTTTCCAACAGCTGCACTTAACTTTACGGAAGTATCCGACGTCACAGTCGAAGAAGTTAGGGAGGCAGATAAGAACTCCAAAAAAGGCAAAGCGATTGGGCCAGACGAGGTACCATATGAGTTTTGGAAAAATATGGGAGACATCGGGTTGAGATGGCTCACGATTCTCATCTCCAAACTTATAAGAGGTGACAGTTTGCCTAATCAATGGAGGGAAAGTTTTCTTCTTCCAATGTACAAGGGAAAGGGAGATACCAAAGGCTGTGTCAACTATCGTTCGATCAAGTTGATGTCCCACACTATGAAGATCGTTGAGCGGGTTTTGGATAGCCGACTGCGGAAAATAATTAAGGCTGTCTGATGACCAATGCGGGTTTGTCGCGGGTAAGTCAACTACAGACGCAATCCAAAGTATAAGGATCATTAGAAATCTTAGAAATAAGAAAAATTTGCGAACAAGAGCGAATTGAATAAAAAATTCTAGTTTTTCTTTTGAAATATAAAATTATTTTTTATTATTGAATAAATGATTTTTAATATAAAAATTTTTGTTTTTTTATTTCAATTTTTTCATATCCAATGTGGTGGTGCCTCATATATCCTCCAGCTGGTGGTACTTCATGTAGTCTTGGGGTTGGTGGTGGTGGTGGTCCTCCTTCTCCATCTCTTATCGGGGTCCATGCCATCCGACGCGTTGGCTCAACCCTTTGGACAGGTCTTTCTTTACTCTCCTCGGCTTTTATTTCAGCAAGTACTTCTAGCGTGTACGTTTCCTCCTCGTTGAAAATACCCATGATAGTTTTGAAGTACAATTGTTTCTAATTCTAATAATGTTCATCTCATCATCTTTTATACAAGAAAAAAATTATTTGAATACTACTACTACTAAAATAGCCTTTGACAAAAACACTGTAAAAATCAAATCCAGTTCTTATTGGTTCGAATAGAATATAAAAGAATAATATGAGATAACGCCCACGAAAAATATCCTTTAAAGAATCACACCAATATACATGAAAAAGATTTCACTATGTGTGGCGTGTTGAGGATCAATCGCTAAGAAATTCAAAAGCATGCTTTGCCACCTGTTTTTTTTTTCTTTTTTTTTTTAATATGAGATAGAAACAATGTAGAGACTCCTTTTTTTTATGATACTTTAACGTTGTCATAAAAAGATCCTTTAAAAATTCAAAGACATTTATTTTTATCTCTTCCATGTGTGTGTATGTGTGTTGAGGATCAATCGCTAAGAAATTCAAAAGGATGCTTTGGCACCTTTTTTCTTTTTTTTAATATGAGATAGAAACAATGTAGAGACTCCTTTTTTTATGATACTTTAACGTTGTCATAAAAAGATCCTTTAACAATTCAAAGACATTTATTTTTATCTCTTCCATGTGTGTGTATGTGTGTTGAGGATCAATCGCTAAGAAATTCAAAAGGATGCTTTGGCACCTGTTTTCTTTTTTTTAATATGAGATAGAAACAATGTAGAGACTCCTTTTTTTTATGATACTTTAACGTTGTCATAGATTTTTATTTTTTTCTCAAAAATCAAAAACCCTACTATAAATTGTATCGTATGTACATATCTATAAATAAACATACCTACCTACCTACATACATCTCCCTATGCCCAACACAAACAATCATTATCATGAAAATGTTTCAATAAACATGTTGAAACATGAAATTGTATTGTATGTACATATCTATAAATAAACATACCTACATACCTACATACATCTCCCTATGCCCAACACAAGCAATCATTATCATGAAAAGGTTTCAATAAACATGTTGAAACATGATTTGATAAACCATGACTAGGGTGTCCATCTGGCTACTTCCAGAAAAGAGGACAAGTAACTCAAAAACTATTGAAAAAGAGAACTTTGAAGAAGAAAATAGAGAACAAAAAAGAGATTATAAAAAAACTGAATAAAGCAATAAAAACAATTTATTTAGCATAAACATTTTAATTGATTTAACACAAAAATAGAACTTTAAAAAACCAACACAAAAATTACAAAACTAGAACAAAATCACATTAGGTAGTTCATAAGTACGTATAAGTCTTTAAGTCTTTAAATGGATTTTACATAAGTGTTTGATTCGCAGTCTTCTTCTTCTTCTACTTCTTTTCATTTCCGGCGTTACGAGTAGTGATCTTGAAGCGATCACAACTCTCCCACTTTTCTGCTTCACACTAGTGATCCGCCTGTGGGGTACGCGCGCCGCCGCCGCCGCGCCGCTTTAATTCGCAGTAAAATGTTTTTATATAGATTCTTCGACCAATTTATCCTCTTCACTTTTGTTTTCTTCGTATTTTTCATTTCTTTTTATCTTTGTCGTGTTAAAAAAACAACAATAAAATAAATAAATAGGGTGGCGCTACAGAGCGAAGAGCCAATGGGCCTAGCACATTTCTCACAACCATGCCTTGTGAGGGAATGGAGGGGACCTACAATTTTATGCCGGATCCGAACGGCTAATTGAGAAAGCGCTTTTCATGGCATGAATTTACTAACGGAGGACTTGCCAATTCCTCGCGAAAGGCGATACCCGGGAAAAAAAATTTTTTTGCCTCTGCTGGGATTCGAACCTCGAACCTCTGGGTTAGCAGGTGGACATGCTAACCATCGCACCACGGGTACCACAAAAACAACAATACATATAAATAAAAGAAACTTGGGGGGCGATAGAAGCAAAGGTTTGACCATCGTGAAAATAGCTAAGCACATTTATAGTAGCCCTTTTGGAATTTTTGTAGTACATAGAAAGAAGTAAACTACACTCGTTAAACTACGTCATCATAAATCATAAATGCAACTTACGTCTACATCTAATTTTAGGTGATTGAATTATATATTTTATGGTGAAATTAATTTTAAATACGTAAATAAAATGAAAGTGAGTTTTGTCTAAAAAGAGAACAAAAATAGATCCTTGCAAGAAGAGATAGTGTAAAAAAGATCGGGCCATAAAAAGAGAACATGTTCTCTTTTAAAGAGATACGATGGACACCCTAACCATGACGCATTTCTTTAATCTACTACAGTAGACGCTCGATGTATATGTTTGGTTTTTTTTTTCTGTACAGCTCCAAAGCCGCGCACCATGATAATCTATACCAACAAAGAATCCTTTCAACATCTTACTATATTAATGCATTTAGTTCCTCCCTCATACCATCATGATAATCTATTTTTATTATCTACCAAACGCAAACATCAAAATCCAAATCCAAACCATCCCGCCAAAGATACAACAAAAAAATTACCTGCGGAAAATTCGAACCCCCGCTCCCAGTACACAAAAAACATAAATTGTAAAAGGACACTTCTCATATATGTATGTACTCCATTGTTTATTCTCCATACCGTAATAAATCAATCTATTTTTATTATCCACCAAACGCAAACATAAAAAAAAACCATCCCGCCAAATAAAAAATTACCTGCTGCAAATATAGGCATGGTGTACAACCCTGTACCCTCACTGTCCCCTAATGTCGACTGCTGTACCCCATGCTGTCCACAAAGACTGCTGTACCATCATCTGTACCACTGGCGCAGAACATACATAAACATACTACTTTAGATGTTATTTCTATATTAAATTTTCTTAACGTACTGACGAGTTCAATCCATGTCAAATTGATAGCTTTTGAGTCCTTATAATAAGCTAGCAATTAAAAATATTAAATAAATTTTACTTTAGATAGCATATAAGCCTAAAATAAATTAGTATAGATAATCATGCTTATTTTGACATTCTATTTCGATAGAAAGTTAGTCGGATTCGAAATAAGTGCATTTTGAGATTCGAAAGATTTGAATTTTTAGTTTAGTTTCAGTTTTAAATATTTTATTTCACAAATAATTATAATTTGATAGTATATCAATAGATTATAAATTATGGTATAAAAAAAGTATTCTTAAGTCTAAATATTATGGCCTTTGGCCGTCTACCAGAAGATTTGAATGTAAACATTTAAATTTTCGAATCTTTAAATTTTTTCGACTAACTTTCAATCGAAATAGAATGTCAAAATAAGCATGAATTAAAGACTTGAATATAAACTGAAGTAAAAAAGCTAATGCTAAGTAAAATGATGTAAAAAATTTTTTAAATAAACTAAATGCTAATATAATTAAAGTACTCAAACCTGTTTTTGATCGGATAGTAAAACGTCCAAATGAAAGCTAAAATATTTTTTTCTACTGCATTATTCCAATACCAAATATTGTAATGATTTTTTCCTTCCTTACAAACTCAGTAGAGATTTCTGTCGGCGAAAATTAAATTGGCTGGAGCTAAAAAAAAGCCATAGGGTCTGCAACAGACATTTTTCTTTGCCGAATGATGAAATAAAATATCATACATTTCAAGAGTTAACATCATTTCTTCAAGACCGTCCAACGGACGGTTCTATCGTTCCTGTATGATCTTCTTTACATTTGTCTGCTGACCAAGGTTATAATTCCATAATCCTTGAGACGCAGGACAATGGTACACAGACCTGTACATCTTCGAGGAACAACACCCCAAAAAAGGTAAAGTTGAGGGAGGAAAATGCAATATTACGAGATAAAATTGCGAAAATGGAAAAGGAATTCCCAGAAGCCATAAAATCTAGGGATAGTGAGATTTTGTTTTTGAAAAGGGAAAACCAAAAATTGACAGCTGTCTTAGATTCAAGTCGACTAGAGTCTAAAAAATATCCTGTAGATGTAAAGAATGTAGTAGCTGTACAAAATTTAGGTAGACCAGCACAGGGAAATAGATATTCAAAGGAAATGAAAATTCTGGCACTTTCAGTTCTTTTTATTTCTCCAGCAGCGCATAGGTTTTTGAAGCCAGTAATAGACATCCCTTCGAAGTGGCCAAAGTCGCCTGGCAATATAGATTTTAACGTAAAAAGCTTAGAGTTGAAAATACGTCAGCTACCCAATATTCATAAATACTGCTCAATTTCGGCTGATGAAATGTCTCTCAAAACACATTTTGATTTGAATGTAAAAACTAATAAAATAATAGGACTAGAAGATTTTGGTGATGGCGTTCCAGCAGGAAGCTTACTAGTGATAATGGCCCAAGGCTTAATGAAAAGATGGAAATATCCTTTAGCCTATTTCTTTGTTAGGAGTTCCTGCCCGCCTTCAATGATCAAGAAAATGATTTTAAAAGCTATTATTGCCCTGCAGATTAGCAACCTATTTCCAGTTCAATTTGTGTGCGATCAAGGATCCAATTTTAGGGGATTTGCATGAACGCTTGATATAAGCCCTGAAAATCCATACTTCGAAGTGAATGGTTCTCGAATTCACTTCTTTTACGACGTCCCACACCTTTTGAAAAGTTCCAGGAACTGTGTTCTACAAAACCAAGTGTTTTTTTCTGTAGAAAACGAGGCTTCGTGGGAAGACGTCAAACTTCTATACAACACGGATCGCCAAAACAAGTTTCGACTAGCCCCGAAAATTTCTGACGCGCACGTTAGGCCCAACAATCTTCAGAGAATGAAAGTTCGTCTTGCTGCCCAGGTTTGCAGCAATACAGTTAATTGTGCATTCAACACTTTCCTCCAAACCCCTTTTAAAACCGATAATGTATGTATGTAATGTAATGTGTTTATTATTATTTAACTTCAATTTCGATTTGTTTTACAATAATTCACAATAGAAAGCATCAGCTTATGCCGTCAGCCCAGAAAAAAGAGTATATTCTAAACAAAACAAAATAACGGTTATTAAATATTAATCAGTTAACATTTTAGATAAAGGCTCATTTAAATTTCCAGATCTAGTAAATTTTCGATGAATTTGGTATTGCATTATGTAGATTAGAAAGCTTCGTTTATAATTTGGTTCCGATATCTTATTGCAGTTCTTACGAAGCTATAATAGCACGTTCCGATTCTCCCCGTTTAGTACTTCAATAACTTCGTAAAGAGCAAGTACGCTTCTTCCCCAGTGTGCTCGCCGAATTGACGCAAGGATAGGGCACGTTCCTAAGAAATGAATTACATTTTCCGTCTCTCTGAGGTTGCAAAGGGAGCACTCCAAATTTTCTTCTGCACCATAGGGTCGGTAATTCAAGCGGAGTAACTCTCCTCTCGTTTTGAAAATAGTAGAGATTGTGTCTATACCAGGGTTGTAAAAGCTTAAGCTAATTTATAGCTTAAGTTTGGATTTAATTCACAAGCTATTTTGAGAATTGTGAATTGGCGAATATTCAATTCACAAGCTAGTTTGGGAATTATGAACTGAGAAAGATTCTATTCACAAGCTAGTTTGTAAATTGTGAATTGAGAAAAATTCAATTCATAAGCTAGTTGGAGAATTATGAATTGAGAAACATTCAATTCATAAGCTAGTTTGTGAATTATGAATTGAGAAGACTTAATTCACAAGCTAGTTTGAGAATTATGAATTGAGAAAGATTCAATTCACAAGCTTGTTAGTGAATTATGAATTGAAAATATTCAATTCATAAGCTAGCTTATGAATTGCAAAATGTTCAATTCACAAGCTAGCTTGTGACTTATGAATTAAGAAATAATCAATTCATAAGCTAGCATATGAATTGAAAAATATTCAATTCACAAGCTAATTTGTGAATTATGAATTGAAAAATATCCAATTCATAAGCTAGCTTATGAGTTTATTATGAATAGGAAAAAAATCAATTCACAATCCAGCTTATGAATTACCTGAATGTTTTCCAATTCATAATCCGGATAATTCATAAGCTAGCATGTAGCATGTGAATTGAATATTTTTCAATTGAATATTGAATATTTCTCAATTCATAAGCTAGCTTATGAATTAAATATTTTTCAATTCATAATTCACAAACTAGCTTATGAATTAAATTTTTCTCAATTCTTAATTCTACAACAAGCTTATGAATTGAATTTTTCTCAATTCACAATTCACAAACTAGCTTGTGAATTAAATATTTCTCAATTCTTAGTTCTCCAACTAGCTTATGAATTGAATCTTTCTCAATTCTTAATTCACAAACTAGCTTGCGAATTGAATATTTCTCAGTTCATAATTCTCATATTAGCTTATGAATTGAATTTTTCTCAATTCACAATTTGCAAACTAGCTTGTGAATTAAATATTTTTCAATTCTGAAGCTTACTATTAGCTTATAGCTTACGGATTTTGTAATTCATAAACTCGCAACCCTGGTCTATACTGTATCGATCGTCAAAGTAGTTGTTAACGCCAAGATTGTGTTGGAGACGCTTATAGGTGTTTCGAGTTTCACTTTGTTGGGCCCGCTCCATAAAATTTGAGAAACTTGTCTATTCAATCTTTGTCAGCAATTCTCGAAAGCTTTCTTCCCAAGTTTCCCATTCTCTCTCAACCAATTGAACGTTGTGTAGCAGTTCAAATCGCGACCATTCTGTAAAAAACTGTGACTTTTGTTGAAGCAGTTGCCTCGCAATAATTTTTGGCAGACGGTGATTTTCAAAAGACATAACTTTTTTTATATAACTGAGATGCAGTTTGAGCGAAAATGTATAAAGTGGAGCAACGCCAGTCTCTAAATGGAGCATGTATGTAGGGGTATTTTCGGGGAGCCGGAACATTTTTTTAACAAAGTACCGAAGTAGTTTTTCTACCTCCTCGTACTGCAAAAAACCCCATACTTGTCCAGCATAGCACATGATCGACCTCATCACTGCTTCAAATAGCTTATATTTGGCGCTCGGGGCCACATTTTTTCTGCCAAGAACTCCTCTCCAGTTAGAGTTAATGGCTTTTTTGGATTCTGCCAATTTTCCCTCAAGATGCTTTTTGAAAGATAGCTTGGGTGTAATTAAAACTCCAAGGTACTTGTACTCCTTAACTAGCTCCAAGTCCCTATTTTCAAACGTCCATTTCTCCTCTCTGGCGTATCTGCCTGTTCCATTTCGAAAAATCATTATTTTCGACTTAGCGTTATTAACCGTGAGATTCCAAAGGCGACAGTAATCTTGGAGTTTGTTGATCATCATCTGCATCATTTGTGGAGTTTCCGCAAGAATGACGATATCGTCCGCATACATCAGAGTTTTGATACCTACACCAGCGAAACGAATACCTCCGGGAAGAACCGATGAAATGTCCTCCAGAAAAAGTGAAAACAGAAGACGACTTAATAAACAACCTTGTTTAACGCCAGACGTCGATTGAAACCAGTTAGAAGCTTCATTTCCGTCCCATACTGCGGTCATATTGTTTTCGTATAGACACGTTACTAAATTAAGCATTTTTGTCGACATTCCATGGCAACTCAGTTTATAGAAAAGAGCTTTTCGGTGAATCGTGTCGAACGCAGCTTTAAAGTCAACAAAAAAAGCATATAACTTTCTTCCTTTTTCGAGATATGACCTAGCGATGCATGACAATGAAAAAATGTTATCCACCGTTGAATAATCCTTCCTAAAACCTGCCTGATACTCACTGAGCAATTTATTTTCATGTACCCAGGTTGTAAGTCTGTCATGTATTATACCAGTAAAGATTTTCATCACTGAGTTCATGAAGGATATACCGCGGTAGTTGTTCGGATCGTATTCATCACCCTTTTTGAACAGCGGGAAAATGATATTCCTACGGAAACTTTCTGGGACTTCCGCCATGTTAAATATATACATAGTTATATGCCGTAGTTAGCTTTTCGATGAAATTTTCAGTGGCGTTTATGAAGAATTCGTATGACACTCGGTCATCTCCAGGGGCCTTGTTGAGCTTGCATCGGTGAATAACTTTCATGACTTCTTCAACTGAAAAATCGCTATCAAGATTTCCGTTTTCAATATATGGCAAGGCGTACATAATTTGGTTTTGAGATGGTCGCGTGCTTATTAGGTCTTTAAAATGTTCGTATAATAAACTTATATCAATTTTAATACTTTTTGCGAAGGGGATACCATCAAGAGATCCGGCAAGCTTCCAAAAGGAACGGCTATCTCTTACTTCTGACAACATTTGCACTAATTTAAGGGAATAATGTCTTTGCTTCTCTTTACATAAGGTTTTGTTTCTTTAAAACCGATACCATGGCTAGTACTGCAAAACTTCTTTATTTTTCGGAGATCTTTTCGATATTTTTAACTCGTCATCACAATATGCTAATCAGGAGAAACAGGAAGCATTTACCCTTACCGAGAAGCAGAGAACTAAGAGAAGTCAAGTTAATTCTAAAGTCCATAAAAGTCATTAACTTAAAAGAGGGAAAAGATGTTACTAAGTCTTTCTCTTTTATCAAAGGGTGGTTGCTAAATATTGAGTCCTCGCTTCTGCTTTATTAATAGTTTTTAAATTACTTTTACTATTGAATTGATGCAATACTACTGGGCCTACTGGGGAACCGAACACTTTAACAAAAAATCGGATAACGCGCCAAAAAGCCAACCTCATAGGTGGTGTGGAAGTGCTTTTAGTTTTTTATTTTAACTCTTTTTCTGTAGGTAGCGTAGGCCAGCGTTCAGAATATCAAAAAAGATGTTCGAGCGTGATTCAGGTGTCCAAGCCTAGCAGTTTGGCGAAATAATTTCAAAAAACATATGCAACACATACATGCATGTTTCGCATTGTGGAAGAAATGGGTTGTGATTTCGAAGTGCAGTGCTTCCTATATAAACCGAAGCTTTGGATGATGAGTAAGGATTCAAATTAAATAATGCTTCATTTCTAATCTTTATTTTTCATTTAGATACAGATGAATTCATAATATAAATATATTAAGTATATAACCCGGTCAACTATACTAGAAAATGTATAATTTCGCTAACAACCATCAACAATGCAAATAGTTAGGTACATCACACCAAGACCTTCACCAGCAACAGTAGCTGCTTTGTCCATATTTTAGGTTTTCAAATCAATATAAAATCAAATTTAACGTAGAATAATTCGGTTGCATTCACCACCCATATATGTATATTGAATACTCTATTATCGTTCAGTTATATTCACTTAAATCTATATATATAAAGCAAAGTTAATATTTTGTTTGTCCGCAAAAGTCTCGAGAATTAAGTCACCGATTCACTTGGTTTTTTTTTTAATTATTCGAAATGTTAATGTGACGAACATGGGCAACTTTTTTAAAATTTATTTTACAATTTTCATAGACAAAAATGGGAAAAACAACCCATTTCGTCCGATTAATGAATTTCCTAATTTCTACTTAAATTATTCATTTGCTTAGCTTTCAAATTTGTTTTGAAAAAAATTTCAATAAATCAAATCATTTCTAATTGAAAGTCTTTTGAAGATGCAAAACTTAGTATTTCCGATTCTATTGGATATATTGTGCCATAAGCCCGACTTAGGTTAGTCTACTGAAAAATAAATTAAGTTTATCTTCAAATCTACGCTGTAATGAACCATTACAAATTCACCCCCACATCAATTATACGACACAACCAAAACAACCTAAACATGCGATGCCCGATACTTATCGCAACACAACAACACTACAGGCACTTCAGTATCAATACGTTAAATGGAATTTTTCATTTGGATTTCGTTCACCAGTACGACTCACACCCAGTTTTCGTCGAAAGGTGTATAAGACGACCAAGCCAAAACATGAAAAGTCAGTTCATGACGTACAACGTAAATTCGCTGTACAGCCTAGAAAAGAGGACGTCATTTAATCTATTTCTAAAAAAACATAACCCCGACATTGCTCTCATTTCAGAAACCAACGTAACCAAACGGAACAATATTAATATGAATAAATATTTTACTTTCAGGAAGGACAAAACAGACACAAATAGAGGTACTGCCATTTTCATCCGGGAGAAAATCTCAGCTGGAACCACCGAGCATACCATCCAAGGGCTAAAGACGATTGAGGCCACGGCTATCACCGTTCAACTTGGACACGATGAAACACTTGGAGTAGTGAGCATCTACGCGAAGTGCTCATCCAGCGTCAACGACATCAAAGACGATCTTCAAAAACTCAACAACTTCATCAGTGGAAGAACATACGGGCTGATAGGCGGTGACTTCAATGCTAGACATACCCTTTGGATGGACACCACATGCAGTATTGAAGGAATGGCCATTACCAATTGGTTGGACGACAATAGCGAGAATCACAATCTCGTTGTTATATCCCAACCAAAGCCGACCTTCCCTAGGACACCTTCAACATTGGATTTCTTCCTAGCAACATCCAACCTTGTGCATGTACTGCCCGAGTTTAGAAACTTTGTTTGCACGGCAATACCCAGTGACTCTGACCACGAAGCGGTACAAATTTCTATTAACCTTAATGCACCTTTTATCATTTCAGAACCACCACCAGAGTATTTCATCAACTACACGAAGCTGGATGTTGAGAAGCTTCAAAGAGATGTCGAGGACAGCATAACCATCCCCCCAACCAATAGAAACCTGCAAAACACGGAAATCGATGCTGCAATCGAGGACCTAGAAACAGTCATCAGAAATGCCTTAGATAGCCAGAAGAAGCCTAAAACATACAAGGATAGATACCAGCACCTACCAGCCTACATTCAGAACTTGTACCACCATCGACAACGACTGAGGAAAAGACTTCAGAGGATTCGGCAACGAGAACTCAACACAAGTAATTCCGATTACCAGTCTTGGCTGAGCGAGCTCAACTGTACCAACACAATGTTCAGGAATGCAGTTCAACACCACAACAACATACAATTCCAAAAGAGACTGCAAAACATCAAACCTGGTCCGGATACCTTCAAAAACATCAACAGGATAGTCGGCAAAAGGCCAGATATGCCAGACAAGATCACCACCAACAGAGGAGAAGTTTCATCATCCGAGGACAAAGCAGAAGGATTTGCCGAATTTTTTGAAGAAAACTTCGTGTCAACTCCTCCTCCTGACCCCGCATTCCTAAATGATGTGGACTCAACCATCCAGCTGATTGAAGGAAGCACAATCGAAGAAACCGTTTTCAGTGACGAAAACCCTTCATGTGATCCCAGTGAAGGCACCATTTTCACTACTCCAGAAGATATTCTAGATTTGATCCAAAGTGGGCGCCCCAAAAAATTAGCTGGGCCGGACAAAATCTCAAAATTCGCTCTTAAGATACTTCCTCAAACAGTGATGATCTTCCTGGCCATTGTGATGAACAACTGCCTCAACAACTGCCACTTTCCCGAGCGATGGAAGAAGGCGAAGATCGTGGCCATTCCCAAAAAAGGAAACCGAAACATTGTGTCCGGTTACAGGCCCATATCCCTACTCAGCAACGTCAGCAAAATTCTGGAGGATCTGGTTCTCCGAAGACTCAAGGCATTCTGTAATGACAACAGCATCATCCCGAATATGCAGTTTGGATTCCGGGAGAAACATTCTACCATTCATCCGCTCTTGAAGCTCCAAGGGGACGTTATAAGGAAACTCAACAACCACCAAACAACAGTTGGATGATTCTTGGACGTTGAGAAGGCATTTGACAGTGTCTGGATAAACGGACTTATCCACAAACTAACCATTTTACGCTTTCCAGGTTCATTAATTAAAATTTTGTTTAATTTTCTTCATTCCAGGTCTTTCTACGTGCAAGTAGACAACACCGTATCTTCAACCAGACCCATCCGAGCAGGGGTTGCTCAAGGATCGAAGCTAGGTCCCTTCCTATACAGCATCTTCACCTCCGACCAACCTCAACCAGAAAGCACCACCAACCTTCTCTTTGCGGATGACTCACTGACCTACGCGCACTCACTGTCACCTGTGATCGCTGCTCGTAGAGTTGAAGACCACGTAAAGAAGCTCTTCGAGTTCTACAATCGATGGGGAATCAAAATAAATTCAGCGAAATCCGAGCTAATTTGCATAAGAAGACCAACACAAGGACGGAGACGTTCGAGATCAGCCGCAAACTGCCACAACATCTGCGTAAACCTTCCCGACGGTACACAACTCAGGCCGAAAAAGCAGGTCAAGTATCTAGGAGTCCATTTCAACGAATTGATGCGTTTCAACCCGCACGCCACTGCAGTCGTCAAAAAAGCTAACTTTGCTTTTCATCGCGTCCATCCGCTGATGCGCAAAAGAAATGGACTCAGCCAAAATACAAAATTGTTGCTGTACAAGCAGCTAATACGACCTGTAATCACATACTGCTTTCCCGTCTGGTTCACAATATCCAAGACGAAAATGCAAAAACTGGCTGTATTCGAGAGGAAGGTTCTGCGCATATGCACAGGGCTTGGCTACGATCCGATACGCAGGAAAAACGTCAGCAACAGAAAGCTCTATGAAGAAGCAAGGGTCATCCCCATAGACAAATACTTGGTGCAATCTGGAAGACGCCTACTGGAAAACCTGGCCAACCATCCGAACCCCTTAGTAAGAAGGATAACAGAAGAAGATCGACACCCGGACCCGAGATACATCGATGCGATGACACTGATGGAAGACGACACATTCATCAACGATGAGGCAATGGCTTTCTACGCTGAGGCAGCGTCAACCCACCACCGTGGCTAGCTGCCCCATCACCACATCACCCGCCCCGCCCAATCCAACTCCTACACCACCATCCTCCACCACCTCCACCTCCACCAAAACTAACCCCAAGGACAACAGGAACTGAACACTCCTACAGTTATATAAATCTAACAAATTATTACATTTTTTTTAATAACCATAAACTTAAGCTTTACCCTTAATTTAAATAACCGACAATGTATATCGTTAGGCCCCTTATGTGCCAACACAGCAAAATTAATCATATTATTAAGAAACGTAAGAAACGTATGAAAAGTCAGTCTGCGCCGACCGTGGCAAGTGAGCGGTCACCTAGGGAAGGTTCAGGTGAGTATAATAGTGTCTAACGCTATCTCGGTGTGAATTTAGTGTCCAACGCTATCTCGTTGTGAATTTAGTGTCCAACGCTATCTCGTTATAAATTTAGTGTCCAGCGCTATCTCGTTGTGAATTTAGTGGCTCCTGCTATCTCAGAGCAACCATTAATTCCTACTTCCTAGTACCATTACAGACTTCTACCAAGGACCCAGCGTGACCTCAAATCCGAGCCCAGGAACTGTAAGCCCAGGACAGGAAACTGTACTCCGAGGGTTCCGAAGACCAATCCACACGTACTCCAGGATAGGAGACCATCATTCGATTGTAAATCCCGGACTAGACCACACCCAACCGAGCCCCAAGTGAAAATCCCCTCATCCGAAGAGTCCTACGTGGAATCTACCCATAACAATAGAGACGTTGAACTAAAAACCTGAATTGAAATTGTAAAAACTTAAACCATTGTATCTACAAAGTATTATAAGAAAGTCATAATTTTGAATATCGGAAATAAAACTAGCTTCATTAAACTAAAGTTTTGCTGCTTCTTTAGAAGACCTTGGACCCGCTGAGCCTACCTCAGCCTTTGATAAAAAGCAGCCTCACAACGCTAATACTACCATTTCCAAAAATTTCAACGAAAACAAAAAGAAAACGCTATTTAAACATTTAAAAACAAAGTTGAAGATATTCTTTGGCCAATAAGCTTAAGAAGAATGAAAACTGAATCCAACACTTCTCTGAGCAGTCAGTCGGTAGGAATATTTTTTTTTTTGTTTTGTTAAACTCTTATTTTTTAATTGAGTTGAAAGAGATGTTTTGTATGCGTTTCGCGCCCTTCCTGCGTATGCGTTTGTATTTTTCGCATTGAGGCATGCAGCGGCTCTGTGTTTATATACGAAAAATGAGAAAACGAACCAAAAATCTGTGTGTGTGTATGTATTTTTTCACATGTTTGTTGGTATGACAAGACGATGTGCCTTTTGTACATGCACATGTTTTCTATTATTATTATTGGTAAATATTTTTGAAAAAGAGAAAAACAAAGTAAACGTACGTACTAAACGTGAAAAAAGTGTAAAAAGTATGAAAAGTAAGTCGTGTTTTATTGTAAATAATACAATAATTGCGTCGTTACATTAAAAAAATACTTGCATGACTGTCTTCCGAATTTTTTCCAGGAAATCTAAATCGAATCGACTGATATTCTGTGAAGCGTGTGTAACACGTGTAACGTCTGAGCGTCGTTTTGTGTACTGTTAAATTCGTTTGATATTGACGATGTGCCTTTTTTTAAATACATATAATGTCCAACAATTTTATTTTCATTTTCCATACTGTATTTTCGCAAAAATTGAAGTAATTTTAAAATTTTTCCAGCATCATTCGAGTCATTTTCTCTTTTTTGCTCGAGTTTTGCTGACCAATGGAAAAAAATCTTTGTTTTATGTAGTGTTCAATTCGATATTGAAATGTAAGCGTTACGATGAGATATTTGAAGTAAATTAATTGTGTTTTTAGAAAGAGAGAGTGTGAGAGAGTGAGAGAGAGAGTGAGAGTGGGAGTGAGAGAGAGAGAGAGAAAGTGAGAGAGAGAGAGAGTGAGTGAGAGTGAGAGAGGAAGAGAGAGTGAGACAGAAAGAGAGAGAGAGAAAGAGAGAGAGACAGAGAGAATGAGAGAGTGAGAGTGGGAGTGAGAGAGAAAGAGAGAGATGGAAAGAGAAAGAGAGTGAGAGAGAAAGAGAGAGAGAGAGAAAGAGAGAGAGAGAGAAAGAGAGAGAGAGGATGAGTGAGAGAGAGAGAAAGAGAGAGAGAGAGAGTGAGAGCGAGAGAAAAGAGAGAGCGAGAGAGAAAGGTAGATAGTGAGAGAGTGAGAGTGGGAGTGAGAGAGAAAGAGAGAGTGGGAGAGAGAGAGAGAGAGAGAGAGTGAGAGAGAGAGTGAGTGAGAGTGAGAGAGAAAGAGAGAGGGTGAGTGAGTGAGAGTGAGAGAGAAAGAGGGAGATAGAGAGAGATTTATGGAAATTTTTATGCAACTTTTATGGAAAATTGAAAACAAATACAAATTTTGTAGTGTTTTAATGCATTCTAATGTGTGTAAAGAATTTGAATTTTGGAATATTTATTTTCCACACCGTTCTTCATTATTTAATTCAATCATTTATTAGTACTGTGAATCAATTTAAATGGAAAATCGTGAAAACAGTGACGAAGCGAAGGATATTTTGGATAATCCTTCAACGACAGTCCAAAACGAGACTATCAAAACAAAAAACGGTCAATGAATTGCTCTAACATTTTCAAGAATCAGAAATTTTTTTTTTTTTTTTCAATTATTATTTAGAATCACGAGCTGATCAAAAGGAAAATAATGGTGAGGTGCCAATTAAAGAAGTTTACAAACAAGTCGGCAAAGAATTTGACGGTGACAAATCAAAAGATGATGCGTTGACATTGAAATGTTCCTCGCCGAAGAAAAAAAAAAACAGAAACAGATTTTGGTTTGTTAATTTGTGTAAAATGTTTGTATGTATATACATACATATCGTTTACCGAAAAGCGTTACAATAAAAATTAATTAATCGAAAACTAACCATTTTTTTACATTAAGTCGTTATTGCCTGGCGAAGCGGGTAGGGTTCAGCTGACTTCTAGTATAAAAAATTTCCATGTCAGAATGTTAGTTACCGTACTCCTCCGAAGCGGCTTGACCGATTTTTATGAAATCTTATACGCATATTCAGTAGGTCTGCGAATAGGCTACTAACTATTTTTCATACCCCTTAATGATAATTGCCATCTACCATTAACATTGTTTTTTAATTTAGACACGAGAATTTTATATTTTAGATTTTACAGTCTTAGTGTAAATGTCATATCGACTATATTCTCAAGTAAATTTATTATTAATTTGCTGGACAAAAATTATTTATTCCTATTTTATTAAGAGCAGTTTGCATGATGAGTTAATTAAGTGATTTATTACACAACCTCAAAAGTACTCAACACGTGCCACTAGCTCCCGCACACAACGGCGGGACACTATATTTTAGATTTTACAGTCTTAGTGTAAATGTCATATCGACTATATTCTCAAGTAAATTTATTATTAATTTGCTGGACAAAAATTATTTATTCCTATTTTATTAAGAGCAGTTTGCATGATGAGTTAATTAAGTGATTTATTACACAACCTCAAAAGTACTCAACACGTGCCACTAGCTCCCGCACACAACGGCTAGGTATTGTGTAGTAAGTATTATATTATTCTTAATCTTGAAATTTTGTTTCCTTCTAACGCCCGTAATTTTCAACAGATTCTAATGGATGTTATTTTACTGAGAATAAGTAACTATCTATTTTTCATACCCGTAAATGTCAGCTCAGCAGATGGCGTTGCAGTCGGTATCTACGTTATTTTACGAAACGGCTCGACCGATTTCGATGAAATTTTTTAAAAATATATTTTGTGGCTCCGAGAATAGATTTACTTTTTTTTATATCAGTTTTCCCACGGGAACGGAGATAGGAAAGGGAATCGGAATGGGAACGAAAACTCGAATTAAAAATTCTATTGATATTAGGATGTTACATTATACCTTACATAGACTTTATTTCATGACCATATTCCTACGGAAACCAGAAACTTTGCGGCTATTTTCAGCTTAGTCCAGCTAGTCTTAGATAAAAAGTTGTTTGTCATTGTTTATACAGCGCACCGTTGCGTCGTCAAAATGAATGAATATTTTAACTAAGGGGTATAGTCCCTTTAAAAAAAATATTGTATTTACCGTTTTCAATTTTTAAGTTAACTACTAAGTAAAACTGTCAACGAACACACCAATGATACAAGAACTAATAATTTCATCTTTTCATAAAAAATGTGTAGTATGTATTTTGAATTCTCTTTTCGTTTATTATTTTCGAAGAGAAAAAGACAGTAAAATATTCTGTTGCTGATAATGTTTTAATAACAACCAAGATTCAAGTTTGTTCAATAATCGCAACATTTTTAAATTTGTTTTTCTAGAAAATCTAATTCACTTTTGCTTATTTTCTTCTACGTTTTTATATGTCATATGATTTCATTGAAGAGAGCTCAGCTATGATAGAAATTGTAAAATCTAATTGAGAAATAATAAAACAAAGCTAAACAAAATTTGTGGCATAGCTTTTTATTCATTTTCAGGTTGGTATATAAGTTTTACTAAAATCAATCTACTAAAAAGAGAATGTGTGCTTACTCTTGGTCCTTCTATTCATTGTCATTGCCTTCCTCTTCGTCAAAACTACCTGCTTATTCTGTAATTGTTTCAGTGTGCATTCCTTTGGACAAAAGGTACAATTGAAAACAATGACTTCTTTCAAGTTTTCGAAGTTTGAATAATAATCTACCAAGATTTTGATAAAAAATTGTGTTTCCAATTTTTTTTTCTTTGTTTATTTTCCATTAAAGCTTGCAGAGAGACCAAACAGTACAAGTTTTCAATAAATATACAACTTTGCAGAGGAATGTTACGAGATCGTAAGCTATATCGAAATAGATTGACGTTCGCAGATAATTTTAACTGCTTTAGGTTCCATTTATATTGAATCGAGACATCTATGCACTGCCCGATCCAAGGATTTCATCCAAGAGGAAATTCACAAGACTAAAATGGAAAATATCTATAATTTTATTTTTGAGAAGTCTCTAAAAGTCTTTCTTACTTTTCTTCAGTGATAAAGCGCCAGAGATTCATTTGTAAGTAATGAGTGTCGACTTGAATATGTTTGATCGGTACTGTTGCTTTGACTGAGTAATGTAGCTGAAGTGGGTTTTGCGACTTGAATCACTACTTGCCGCAGTTCTTGATCCGGGCTCATACAAACTAGCCACAACATTTTCAATTGTTGAGAGCTCTTCAACAACACGGTTCATCCCAGAACGAATGGAACGAGGTTCCAAGTAATTCAACCAATCTCTCGTTTCTACACTTTTACTTAACATCTTTAACTTTTCGAAATTGAAACCCAACTGGTATGGAATATTGAAAGCCACCCGAGAAGCAGTTTCAGTACCCATGGAACTGTGTTAACTTACAATTTTAAAAGAAATATGTTGTTGTTTAAAAAGTAAATATTTTCGGTTAATTATATTTAACAGTATATAAAAATTGTCAATCTGGCAGACGGCAGAAGCCATGTCATAATGAATTTTGTTTATCAAGTACTTATCTTGTAATATTTATAGGAATGCTTTATTTAACAATGTTCAAAAAAAAAAAATGTTAACCCTTAAACCCTACCCTGGGGTCCAGCGCCATTACAAACATACATTTTCTTGATTTTTTTAAAAACTAAGCAACTCACACCAGTGCCACCCATGGAATTCTCATATTATCGCAGCAGACGTCTACAAATCTGTCATTTATTAATTTTCGAGTGGTGCAGTTGAAAATATTTGAATCTCCAGGTCCTCATTGGAGATATTTTAAAAAAGAAGCGACTTGTGGCTGAGTCAACATCTTCAGTCACTACAAAAAACAGATGTGCCGTGTGTTCACGAGACAAAGACCGCAAGACCAAAATACGATGCACCAGTTGCCGAAATCCACTTTGTGGCGAACATAGCCGCTCAGTGTGTCATAATTGTCTTGATGTAAACTTTTAAAACATTTTTCATAATTAAACATTCCTAACTTTTATGTTAGTAGATAAAATTTTTGATTAAATTGTTTTTTTTTTTTATTAAATCGGGGCAAAAACTTTTTGGGGTCCCTAAGACCCCAGGGTAGCAATAGTGTTTCTCCCGGGATGGGTAGAGTTTAAGGGTTAACATACCCATGAAATTGACAGCTTCGTTCAAATACCCTCAAAAAGAGAAAAGAGTGCATAAAAAAACTTCAAATTTCAAATAATTTCTTTTGCAGTACTCAACAAGCAAGAAGCAACGACTAATTGTGATATTTTGTGGAATATGAGCTCCTCGTCATATCGACGAAACGATTTAAAGCTCAAAGCTTACCAGAGCATTGGCCATGAAATGCAAATAAAGGTTGAAGACGTAAAGAAGAAAATTAAAGCTCTAAAGTTGAAAAGAGTAAGAAATCAGGTTTGTTTGTTTGTTTTTAAAAACATACATACATAATTTCATTGTGTATTAATTGTATTTTTAACCATTAGGTTGTGGAGCAGACGCTGTTTATGAGCCATTGCTCTTTTACTACAATGAGATGTCGTTCTTGGATGGGTGCATTATTCAAAGAAGAACATTCGATAACGCTTTCAACGTAACTATCTACAATCAGAAATGTAGAGGTGTATACTCATAACCCTTAGCGCCAGTTATGCTGAATTTACAAGCATCTGCAGGTGCAGATGAAATAAGGAAATAGACACAAGATGTAAAATTCTTTCTTGTCTGATAGAGAGCACCAAGTGCATACGTCTAGTTATTTATAGTTATGAAATGAACTGAACTGAAAACTTTATTTAATAAAATAAATTATAGTAAAATTACGTTCATTTTCTTTATTTATAATTATTGCTGTACTAAGATTTTTGCTCATACTTTTTCTTTTATACTTACATGAATCAATTTCATATTCGTACCCCTTCTATAAAAAGTTTAAAACTTCTCCTAATCCTAAATAACTTCAGATAATAAAATAAAAATGAAATGCAGTTTAAGTATTTTAATCGTTAGTTTATTTTTTTAAGTTTTTATTGTAGTCATTTTCCAAGTAAAATGGAACAAAAAAAGGAAACCACTCTAATACTAGGTCAATTTCGTATTCGTACTTTGATTTATAAGAAGATAAGGAGCCTAGATTTCCGTTACATTTTCTGTCAAAAGTATTGTGCATAATTCTTTGTTATTATTTTACGTATTCTGAAGTTTTTAGAGCATTTAAGATAGTTTCCAAAGTAATTTAAGACAATGGGAAGAAAACAAAGCGAAACCTCTAAAGAACTTTGAGAGCTCAGTGTTAAATACCACCAAGAAGGTTAATCATACAGAGAGATTTCATCTCTAGTAAACCGAGCAAAGTCAACCATTCAAACTATTAGTAATTAAGTAAGTAAGTAAGTAAGTAATTCACTTTATCTTGTTTTTCCATTGTTGGTTTATAATATAATGAATGAATTTAAAGCTATGGCATTGCCGTCAGCTCGATTCAAACTATTATAAATCGGTTTGTGAATGAAAATAGAATTGAGAACTTACAACAAGGAATATTTTCAACGCGCAAGACAAAAGGGTAATTGTGCGAGAAAAAAAGAAAGATCCGAAAACTAGTCCACCAAAATTGGCTTAGAGTCTACGTCAAACTCTCGAAAAAGAATTTTGCACTGAAACTTTGCGGAAATGCATACGAGAACATGGTTTCAACGGGAGAGTAATGCACAAAAAACCCTTCATTAGCCATGTCAACAGACTTAAGCGGCTGGAATTCGCTAAAGAATACCGGACAACAGACTGACTTTTGGAAAACGGTAATTTTCGCGGACGATTCAAAATTTAATATTCACGGCTCGGATGGCAGGCAAATGGTTTGGCGTAAACCGAATACAGAGTAGGGGAGAGTGTGGTCGAAAGTAACGCCTTGCAATTGTAACATTGAATTTTAAAAGAAAAATGAGCCTGTATCCGTTCAATTTTAAATGTAGAATTCTTCGCTATTTGGGGCTGAATACACACACAAAACTTCAACTGTCAAAGTACTGAACTGTGTCAAATATAGTTCAAAAGGTGGAGTTTGTGTATGAAAGCAAATTTTTTTGGTGGTGAGTTTTTGAATATATTTTTTTGAACAATGAAGTTTCGATTCAGTGGTTACATTATTATTTTACTTCATTTTAATTCAAATTTAATGGTGTAAGTGCTTTTGTAATCAACGCAGTAGTTTCTGAATAAACTTCATATTCAATCAAAAAAACGAGATGTGGACAGTTGTAACATTTTTTGAGTGGACAATTGTAACACGTTACAACCGTCCACACGAAAAAATACCCACTCTCCAATGCGTTTTTTAATCTTCAGCGAATATCGTAGCTATATCCTCTTTCGCAAAAAATATGCCACGACAAAGCATAAGAAGAACCTCCCGAGGCATGTTTACAAAAGAAGTTATTGTGAGAGCAGCAAAAGAAGTCCTTAAAGAAGGAAAATCTATTCGAAGTGTTTTAAGAGCTCACAAACTGTGTCACGTTACACTCAGTCGTTTTGTTCAAAAAACCAAATTTTCTTACGACTCCGGTGGAACGCTGATTACCCAGATGTTGGGTATAGGCCTCACAATCGAGTTTTCACCGATGATAAAGAAGTACGTAATATTTATTATACAGGGTGTCCCGTAATTCGTTTTACATACTTTGGGATATGATTCTTGGTCATATTCTAAGAAAAAAACTGTTTTACAGTAAAGTCCGTTTCTCAAGTTTGACATCACTTTTTGACAATTTAAAAAAAGGCTAACTTTGGTGTACCCTGACCTGTGTTAAATTCGATATCTCTGTCAATACTGATGATAGGAACCTAATCTTAGACTCAATTTTTTGTAGAAATAACAACCTTTAAGACTGTATTTAAATTAGGCTTCCATAGGTTTAGGGTTGCCAGATTTTCAATTTTAACTGGTGTTCAAATTTTCTTCCCAAAACAAAGTTTTGACTTTGAGGTCATTTTTTTGGAGAAAAGGCCTGATAAACATAGAGTTTCTTTATTTTTTACAGATGAACAAAACAATAATAAAGAAAAAACTCAGCATTAAGTTAGCTCAAAAACCCATACATTTTATGATTCTTGGAAAAATACGAAATGGGAAAAATTTAAAAAAAAATAAAAAAAAGTTTTTGCTTTGAGGTTTGTTTGAATAAAACAATATTATGATCACTTTTAGTAGTTTTTTTATGTATTTAATACAAATACAATTATAACAAGTGCTCAAAGCGCCCTCCTTCGTTTTGAATCCATGCCAGAGCCCGTTTTTGGATTTCATTGTGGATGTTTGCTTTAAATTTGGGGTATGAATGTTCAATAGGTAAATAAGTCGTATAAAAGATTAAGAAAACAAATTTGTTCATTAGTTTGTCAAATTAAGTCACGATTGCAGTTTGATCAGAGAGTTTTTTGAAATGCTTTCATTTACGAGAGAAGAATACGCAGACATTTTTTTTCTTATATGAGTTTTTTAATGGAAATTGAAGAAAAGCACAACAAAGGATACCAGGAACTTTTTACTAACTGAAAATCTGGCAACCCTTAGCCTATAGGAGTCAAATTTAAATACAGTTTCAAAGATTACAAGACTACAAGTAAGACAAGAGTTATCGACAGCAAACACCCACAATGAAATCCAAGAACGAGCTCTGGCATGGATTCAAAACGAAGGAGGGCGCTTTGAGCACTTGTTATAATTGTATTTGTATTAAATACATAAAAAAACTACTAAAAGTGATCATATTATTGTTTTATTCAAACAAACCTCAAAGCAAGAACTTTTTTTTATTTTTTTTTAAATTTTTCCCATTTCGTATTTTTCCAAGTATCATAAAATGTATGGGTTTTTGAGCTAACTTAATGCTGAGTTTTTTCTTTATTATTGTTTGTTCATCTGTAAAAAATAAAGAAACTCTATGTTTATCAGGCCTTTTCTCCAAAAAAATGACCTCAAAGTCAAAACTTTGTTTTGGGAAGAAAATTTGAACACCAGTTAAAATTGAAAATCTGGCAACCCTAAACCTATGGAAGCCTAATTTAAATACAGTCTTAAAGATTGTTATTTCTACAAGAAATTGAGTCTAAGATTAGGTTCCTATCATCAGTATTGACAGAGATATCGAATTTAACACGGGTCAGGGTACACCAAAGTTAGCCTTTTTTTAAATAGTCAAAAAGTGAAGTCAAACTTGAGAAACGGACTTTACTGTAGAACAAATTTTTTCTTAGAATATGACCAAGAATCAAATCCCAAAGTATGTAAAACGAATTACGGGACACCCTGTATTTATAAATAACTTGCATTTCGAATTTTTCTTTTTATTGAAGCAAAAGTTGCAAACATATATAAATCACTGTGAGGTTTAAACTATAGCTTGAGAACCACATGCGTGCGAAAGATGGCATACCACTTAGGAGACTTTTATAAACTTAAGACTACAAGACTGTTTTTTGTTTTTAATTTCTAATTTATCAATTTTGATTTAATAAATATGAAGTTGAAACAATATCATTCATTTATTTTTCAAGATATACAATTATACATAGATGGTGTTACAACCGTCCTTTCGTTATGTTACAATCGAAACACCGTAAAGGACGGTTGTAACATTCGACTTTCACCTCTTTTTCCCAGCTTTCACCCGGAGAAAGTAGAAAGTTGGAAAACTTAGTAGCTTAAAAAGATAGCCAAATATCCACTTGTCAACATGCGCGTTGTAGTATTTTTCTATGTTTCTTGGTTCAAAAGCTATAGAGCCAAATATGCAAAATGTTACTTTCGACCACACTCTCCCCTACCTTCCGAAAAATACTCAAGGGACAATCAAACATGGTGGTGGGTCGGTTCTGTGAACAATGTTAAGCCTGGTAAAGTTTTTAGAATCGCTGCCATCTTCCTCTCACAACAAATCCTTCAATAAATGCGCCTCCAAGTCATGCTCCAATCTGTTTATATATAATTTTATAATATATACTTTAAATTTAGCATTGAAGGAAACACAAACCTTTTCATTAGGAAGGGTCTTACCCACAATCTCCTCGTAATTTTTTTTTTTTTTTTGCAGCATCTCCTAGCTTTTTTAATTCCAGCAAAACTTTGACGGAAGCGAGAACCTTCAATTGTTTTCTTGTTGGTGTCATCTTGAAAATACAAATGACATGTTGATTGAAAGCCAGTTGCCTGGCAAGTTGTAAGTCGACTACTTCACATCCGAAATACGAACAGGAATTTGACAGATTGTATATGTAGGCCGATGACTTAGCATATCTTGATCGTGTAGCCGAGACTAGTGGAAATGGCACACACACACGTAGATGCATATTCGATTCCATTTGAATTCTATTACCCGATTCGGTGAGGTAAGTAGATACCTGCATCGAAATCAAAATCATTATTATTCGATTACCCGATCCTGAGTGGAAACGTAGTAATAAGAGAACAAAAAAAAAACACCTTTTTTGTCTTGATTCGGTTTTTTAATTTTTTTTTTTTTTTTTTTTGTCAGGAGTAAATCTTCAAAAGACACTTAGCAGTATTCGATACCAAGTAGTGTGGGATTCTTACCCACTAAAAACTCTTCATAATCAGAACCAATCTATGAACGATCGACAACAGATTTTTCTTTCTCAATAATATTATCGCTTTAAGGGAAGCTTAAACTTTTAATGCTTCCCATGACTTTTAGGCCATTAGCTCCTGTGGCTTGGTTCTTCTTAATCTCCGAACATTGCCTCTCGTATTTAATACGCACTCCATTTCAGAGTTGATATGACTACGCAGTCGCTGATTGTGTGATACAGCATGTTTTCTTACAACTTCTGTAACCGTTTCTATTTGTAGGTCACGATGTAAATCGCTATTTCTTATATACCATGGTGCATTTACTATTCCACGAAGGACTTTGTTTTGGAACTTTTGGATGATTTCAGTATTTGTTTTCTTTGTACAGCCCCATAATTGGATTCCATAGGTCCAAACAGGTCTAAGTACTTGTTTATAAAGCATTATTTTATTTTCGACAGATAAGTCCGAATTTCTACCGAGTAACCAGTACATTTTTCTATATTTCAAGTTGAGCTCTTCCCTTTTCTTTTTGATATGCTCTTTCCATTTTAGCTTTGCATCCAAATTCATCCCAAGGTATTTGGCCGTATTGGCGTAAGGTACAGCTTGATTGTTGATGAATATTTGAACGTAGCTTAACTTTTTATTTGTAAAGTTTATATGTGCAGATTTAGCTTCATTGAGCTTGATACGCCATTTTTTGGTCCAATCACTAACGGTGTCGACGGCATTTTGCAATTTCTCAGCAGCCTTGACGACGCACTTACTGGATGCCAAAATTGCGGTATCATCTGCAAAAGTAGCCATAATGGTGTTGTTATCCACTGGAATATCCCTTGTATATAGCAAATACATGGTAGGTCCTAGGACGCTTCCTTGTGGAACACCGGCTTGTATATTACATAGCTTTGAATATTCTTGATCATACCGTACTCTGAAGAGCCGGTTTGAGATATAAGATTTTAGTATTTCGTAGTACTGCCTGGGTAGGTCCCTTTGCAGTTTGTACTCTAGCCCCTCATGCCATACCTTGTCGAATGCTTGAGCAACATCTAAAAATATAGCCGAACATACTTGTTTTTCTTCTAATGCTTTTTCAACTGCATCCGTTATTCTATGAACTTGGTCTATCGTGGAATGTTTATTTCTAAATCCAAACTGATGATTTGGGATTAGATTTCTTTCTTCTATGACTTTGCTTAGTCTTTTCAGTAGCAATTTTTCAAAGACTTTTGCCATTATTGGTATAAGCGATATTGGTCTGTAAGACGTCACTTCTGTTGGTGGCTTACCTTGCTTTGGTATAACAATTACTTCAGCAATTTTCCAATGATGTGGGACATATTGGGTCTTTAGGCATGCATTTATTATGAATTGGAGTTTTATGAAGGCTTTTGATGGCATTTCTTTCATAACCTGAGCAGTTATTAGATTGTACCCAGGTGATTTTTTGTTCGATAGTTGATTTCGACACATACTTTTTATTTCTTTGAGTGTGACAATTGGTATGTCAACTTCATCGACTTTATCAATAAACTGTAAGCTGTTTTCAGATGTATTTGCTGGGAATGGCTTAAAAACATTCGCAAGATGTTCTGCAAACAGGTTAGCTTTTTCTTTCAGATTTCCGATCCAATTCCCGTTTAGAGATTTTATTGAAGGGTTTTGTAACTGCGGTCTTTTCAGGCGCTTAGCTGCTTTCCAGAGCGAATAATCGGTTGAAGCATCAGTCGTTAAATTTTTCAGGAATCTACTTAATGAATCATTTTTGAATTCGTAGATTTGTTTTTTCAGTTCGTTGCTTAGCCGGTTAAACGCTGTTTTGTCGTCTGGAAATCTAGTATTTTGCCATTTTCTTCGAGCTCTTCTCTTCTCCAATATCAACTCTCTTATCTCGGCAGGGTATTTTGTTTCAGTTTGCTTCCTACTAGAGTAAGTTGGTGTACTTTCTTCGGCAGCTTTTTGAACATCGGCAATGAATTGTTCTACTTCAAGGTCTATTTGCTCTTTTGTTTCCATAGGGGATCTGAGATTTATATAGCTTTCAAGCTTTTCTCTGAATTCACTCCAGTTTGTTTTATTATTTACTAGCTTAGGATTACTTTTTTCCATTATCTCCGATTCATTAAGTGATAAAATCACCGGTGTATGATCTGATGATAAGTCATATTTACCTTCGACTCTTATATGGTTTCGTTTGATACCTTTAACTATGAAAAAGTCAACAAGGTCTGGTATTTTACTTGAATCCGATGGCCAGTATGTTGGTGATCTGGATGAATAAAACTCGCAATTGTATTTGAGGCATGCTTTGTAAAGCCTTCTGCCTTTTGTTGTTATAAGTCTGGATCCCCAATGGGTGTGCTTAGCATTAAAGTCACCGCCAACAAGGAAGTTATGTCCTAGTAGTTTTAGCAGTTCTGTATAATCATCTTCAGTCGGGGAACGCCTCGGCGTTGATGCCAACATGAAGTCTTTCTTTTTCATACCAATACTAATTATTGTTACTTGCATATTCTAGTTTGTAAACATAACTTCTTCATGGTGTTTTAAGCTCTTTATTATGAGGATTGCCGATCCACCTCTAGCCTTATCAGCTGGATGAGGAGCGTGGTAGCAAATATAGTTTGATATTAAATCATCAAGAACCAGTCCACTTGAGAAATGAGTTTCGGACACCAGACAAATATCTATGTGTTCGATATCTAAGAAGATTTTTAATTCTGATAAATGGTGTAAAAGACCGTTGGCATTCCATGTTCCAATTTTTAGTGTTCTGTCCATCATTGTTTTTTAAGAGCGACTTCTTCACTTAGCCGTTTGATGTTCAAATCCTGATTGTCAATTCTTTTAAGAATAAGTTTTTTAATGAATTTTTTTAGAGATATAAATATATATGTATAAAAATAAAAGTCTTTTTCTTGCAAACACCTCCTTAAGCTTACCCCAAAAAAGTACCAAGTAATAAAAAAAAATATCCTAAATATGTGCATTTGTGCAACTCATATTACCAACTTGTAAAAATTTTATCTTACTTACTACATTTGAATTCTTTTGTAATACTTACTGGAGGTTAACCAATGACTCAAATCACCAATATTAAATCTTTTCAGACCAAATAAAAAAACACACAATTTTTTATTAAAAAAATCATTGAATATTTTTATTGAAGTAAAGAGATATTAATTTTTTTTATTATTATTTACAAAAACAATACAAAAATACAATAATAACATAACATTATTTAATAGGGCGGCCGTGGTGCAGTGGTAGAGTGTTTAGTAGATAGGCCGGACGCGTGGGTTCGAATCCCGCTCTGGGCATCTACTTTTCTTTCAGCCTCCCAGTTTCATATGGACGCCGCCCTTGAGGTTATATATGTGAAATTACTAACAACTTACTAAAAAAAAAAAAAAAAAAAAAAAAAAAAAAAAAAAAAAAAAAAAAAAAACCATTATTTAATAAAACCAAATAAAAACATTTTCTTTTAGAATGTTGTTTCACAGTAAAAATCTTTAGAGTTTAGAGTGTAGTACAACGAAATATATTAGAAGATGAACAGTTATCCGAGTTGTCTTCACTGTCTTCTTGGTAGAAGTCATCAGTCGATGTTTCCGCATCGACGTATCGGTTTTATCTCATTAATCAGAATAATTTTTGGATTCCTGTAAGAGAAGAAAAAGAAATTTTAAATCTTCTTTCTATTCTATTCCAAGTGAGAAAACAAATAAAAAAAGTTGTGTTTCATTTAAAACTAGTTTTCTAATAAAACAACACAATAACTTTTAAGTGTATATAAAGTTAATAATTTTTACATCCTAACATCCATGTTCATAAAATAAACGTATTTTAAAGTTAACTCCTCTATAAAATCATAATTTTGTTCGCCAAATGCATTTTTTCGAGTGATTACCTTTGAAATATCTTTGCGAACATTTCTATTAGTTCACACCAGTTTCGATTCAGTCACTTTGCACTGAGCTAAACATAAATATTTATTTTGTATATTTTTTTTTTTAGTCTAGAAATATTTGTCAAAAAAAATATTATTTTACTATACAAAATTTATTTTGCTGTGTAGATGGTGGACGATGTGTTTGAATAAGCCTCCCTTTGTCAAGAACTATCCAGACGGCCGACCACAAGCGCGATGGCAACAAAAATATAAAAAAAAAACAAGAAAAAAATGAATAATCAAATTTAAGTATTGGTGCTCCTGGGTGCTCAAGAGGTGCTCCCGCTTATAGAAAGTCCCTAAACAACCAACACTTTAAGAAAAATGCATTTCAACACTTAGAACATACACCTTAACACACCAAATTTAGAAAAAATACCATTTATTTAAACCAAATTGGAACAACGGCGCGGAAGCATGGACCTTATCGAAAGCGGATGAGGAAACCCTTGGTCGTTTCGAAAGAAAAATTCTCCGAATGATCTTTGGTCCCGTATGCGAAGACAATGTGTGGAGAAGAAGATACAACAACGAGCTGTATGAGCTGAGTAGGAGGTGGGGCGGTTTAGCGTGGGAACTTTTTTTCGGGGGTCTTATCACGTACAAGTGATTCGTCATGCATGTTAATGAGTTTTGGTCGCGAGCAGTGTGTTAGTCAGCAGGTGGTGGCGCCTAGGCGGTGTTATCAAAAGGTTGTGGTGCTTGTGCGTCGGTTTATCAATGAGTTGATGTTGGTTGAGTGTTTTTTTTATTGCTGTACGGTGGTTTGGTTTGTTCGTAGGTTTTAACTTTTGATCATTTATTGAGAAGATGGATAAAAGGAATGTTGTTAATGAACTTCACAAACCTGCTCGACGAAATTTCAAGAGAAGACGAGTGGTTATCAAGGGATTAGATGATTTATGGCAGGCTGATCTGGTTGAAATGGGTGTGTACGCACCTGAGAATGAAAACTATCGATATCTTTTTACAGTAAAAGTTCGCTTTTGCAATCCCGATTAAAAGTAAAACAGGTACTTTAGTTACCGAAGCTATGAAGAAAATACTCAATAGAGGACGTATTCCAAAGAATCTCCAAACAGATGATGGAAAAGAATGCTTTAATAAACATTTTGAAAATTTTATGAAGCAATATCAAATTAAACATAACTCAACATTTAGTGTTCTTAAAGCTTCGATCGTTGAACGGTTAAATCGTACCTTAAAATCACTCATGTGGAAAGAGTTCAGTGTGAATGGGTCATATCGATGGATTGATATGGTAACACTGTTAACTAAAAAATATAATAATTCTGTACACCGTACAATAAAAATGAGACCATCAGAAGTTAATCATACAAATGAAAAACATCTACTCTCATCAGTATATAATCATGTCAAACTTCATGTTATTCCTAAGTTTAAAGTTGGAGAGCTTGTGAGAATAAGTAAATATAAACATGCATTTGAAAAAGGATATACACCTAATTGGACCACAGAAATTTTTAAAATATCTAAAGTTCAACTTTCAAACCCTGTCACATATCTCTTAGAAGATTTTCAAGGTCAACCTGTAAAAGGTGGTTTCTATGAGCTTGAACTACAAAAAACAAAGTTCCCCGATATTTATCTAGTAGAAAAGTGATTCGAAGGAGAAAAAATAAAGCTTTTGTAAAATGGCTTGGTTTTCCTTCTGAACACAACTCCTGGATATCTTCACATCTACTAACTAGCTTATGATATTTTTAAGTAAAACATGTAAATTGTATGTATTAATAAAAATATTTATTTTTCAATTATGATTTTTTTTTTTTGTATTTTTTCAACATCATTAAAGGCAGCTTCGTCATAGTTGTTTTTAATATATTTAATATTATTTTTATTATCGAGGAATTTTTCTTCGATTTCCTCTATTTGATTTTGAAAATATGTTCTAAGTTGGTCACATACTTCATCAACATATTTCTTTGAAGCTGCATCACCACTTTCTTCAGGATCTTGAATATTTTTTAAACGTTTCCTTTTTAAATTATAATCCCCGCTTTCGTTTTTGACAAATCCTTCACCAGATGGGCCTGGTAATCCTCTTTCTCCTTTCAATCCAATAGGACCCTGTTCACCTTTCTCTCCTTTCTCTCCTCTCGGGCCAGGTCTTCCGTTAACAGTTAACTGCTCTGTTTGAAAAACGACCGAACTTATCAACGCTCATGTTGAAGGTGATACTTTTTATTGTACTACATATATTGGCCTCTTTTAATTCTTCAATAATAGAAACAATCTCGTTAGAGTGATTATTGTTCCCTGCTTGCTGTGATGCAATAAGAAGTCTTAAACGATCTACGAGTTCGTTTGGATTGTCCCAGAAGATATAGTCTTTTTTATTGTTTGATAATTGCATCACCCCGGTACCTATTGAAAGTGTGGCTACACTATCATTATTATCATCGTTTATTAATTTACTTATGATTTCTCTGTATTTATATCCTTTATGGCCTAGTATTTGGTTTCTGGAATCGTAAGACCTTCTGTAAGCATTGGTATTATACATTATATCTTTATACGCTTTTAAATCTTCTTTACTGTATAAGGAAGTGTTAGGTTTTTTCCTGAATATTAGTTCAAACAAACCCTTCGTGCCTTTATGTCTTATTATTAATTTTTAGTTCTTTTCCTCGAATTTTTAACTCTTTGTCCCCGATTTGTAGTTTACCATTGTTCAAATGAACTCCATACACTTCGTCAAGGGATTTTGAATTATTTTTTAATAAATCTATATATGACTGAGGAATTTCTTCAAATTTTTGTTTTAATGGCAAACCAAAGCTGCGAGCAAGACTTCTTCTTCGCACACGATCACTTCTACTAGTTCTGTTTCTAACTGACGATGGCTTGGACGTTTTAGGGGTTGATTCACTCATGAGTGAAGTACTAGTGTTGTTAATATCGGGTGTTCTAAATTCATCATCATTAACATCCTCATCATCATAGTAATCGTCATTATCATCAACACCATTTTCATTTTTATAATTCAGTTTTATTTTCTTGTGGGGAGACTCAAAATGTTGTTGTTGTCTGAATTTATACGAATTTTTATTATTTGATTGTTCTATTATATCTTTAAGAGGCTTCGTAATAGGTTTGAAAGTTTCTTCAGGCTGAAGTTCGAATGCTTCCTTACCGTTTCTCAGAGCTTTATATTTTTTGCGTAGAGCATCGGTAGTTTTAATAAGTTGTTTTGTTAAATCTTCATTTATTTGTAACATGATGTTGAATTATAGATGGTAAATAATTATAAATTGTAATGATCTGCTGTGAACTGTTACAGATTGTACCCTGTATACCTTCGAGCTGATACTGTGCGAATGATGTTCGTATCTGTTGTAAAAGTTGTTTTATTGTTTTAGGAAACTATCAAAACCTTTCCTATAACGACCAAATTGAAAAAAAAAAAAAATTGAATTATTGCGGGGGCTATCCTTGTCAATAACTAAAAACCCATACGCTGCATTCCAACATTCAGAACACACTTTTTGAAATGCTTGAAACGTCATATCAGAATTGACATGATCGTTGAAAATATGTTTTAAGTTCATATCATCCTGTTTAAAGATAATAAGAAAATTTGCATTGTCACGTATCAAATGTTTAGGGATTCTTGTATACGTTTGACAAAGGTAAAAACTATCTATATAATGATGACGACCCATACTAAAATAATTTCGAATAGAGTCTTGCTTTTCACATGCAATGTCATCAAAAATAAATACAGAATTTGGTTTAGCCTCTTCAGGTGGGATGACGTCACAATTATTGGAGAATGTAAAGAATCCCATCTTTTTGATAGGTTTTATGGCTCTTCGTAAAAACTCATACTTTGGTTGATGCAGAGACTTTGAATAAATGTAAATGTTTTCGAATTTTAGTCCATTTGGTTGTTGTATTAGACTCATCATTACATTTGTTTTACCACAATTTGAAGGGCCAGTAATTAGGCCTCTTATACTATTTGGTAATAGTTCACTATGTTTTCTCTGTTTTGTTTTAGTATTTTGAATCAGATCCATATTTTTTATTGGTAAAAGATGTCGCTGTTTAACGAACCGCATGATGACAGCAACTAAATAAATTTCTATAAATTTGAAGACTATATTTAAATAACATCATTAAGTTGTCACCTGTTTTAAAGAGTGTAAGTGTTTGTATAAAATGTTAGACTTTTCAAAAAATTTAAACAGTCGGTCAGCTGTCATCAAAGGTAACGGTTTATTGAACTCTACAATCAATAATTTACCATTTGAATTACATCTTCCTGGATATCAATACTGTGGACCTGGGACAAAACTTCAAGAACGTTTAGTTAAAGGAGACCCCGGAATCAATTTACTTGATCAGGCGTGTAAAGAGCACGATATATCTTATTCTAAATTTAAAAACACGCCCGATCGTCATATAGCAGATAAGATTTTATCTGAAAAAGCGTGGAAAAGGGTCATTTCGAGAGACGCTAGTGTAGGTGAAAGAGCAAGTGCATTACTGGTTACTAACCTTATGAAAGCTAAAATAAAATTAGGTATGGGATTGAAAACTCCTTCTAAAGGAGAGCGTTCGGAAAGTAAACCGAAAATTATTTCAACTATAAAAAAAAAATACAATAAATAAAACAATTAAAAATATTGGAAAATTACTTCAAAAGGAAAAACCACACAACAACAAAAAAGCTATCAAATTCGCCCTAACATAAAAAGAAAGAAAACATTTAAGAATGGTAGTAATAGCATAAAGACTCCTCGAATTATTTCGATACCTAAAAGTGGTGGTGTAATTCCCTTTCTTATACCTCTTTTCGCTGGTTTATCGGCACTTGGAGCTTTGTCAGGAGGAGCTGCAGGAATTGCTAAGGCTGTCAACGATATCAGCATTGCTAAAAAAGATCTGGAAGAGAAAAGACGACACAACCAAAAAATGGAAAGTATTTCACTTGGAGGTGGTTTACATTTAAAACCGTATAAGAAAGGACTTGGACTATATTTACATTCTCAGACAAAAAACTTCTAAGTTCGCTACCCAAACGGGCCTTGAATGAAACGGATTTGAGAAAATTTGCTTAAAATCTAAGACCACAATTTCGAGGGGTGTTTATGCGTGATAATTTACCGAAAGATAAACCCTTAAGAAATGAATGTGGAATAATTAATCTTGATTCCTCAAATGGTCCAGGAACACACTGGGTAGCGTATTGTAAAAAAGGTATTAACATCGAATATTTTGACAGTTTTGGAAATCTTCCACCTCCAATAGAATTAGTTGAGTATCTAGGTGAAAAAATTTATTATAATTACCATAAGTATCAGAATTATGACTCTGTGAATTGTGGTCATCTATGTTTAAGATTCTTGTATGATTGTTATTTCAAATAAATAAAAGATCTAATAAAGAGCCTCTTCATTGTCTTTTTTATCGTCATGGCGTTGACACTTACGCTAAATGGAAATTCTTCTCATTTAACAGCGGAGTATTTTCCATCTTTAGATTTAGATCGTGACTATGTTTGTGGATTGATTGATTTTCAAACATATAATTCTATACCTAATGTTGATGAGCGAAACAATTTGTTTCATATAGGTGATACTACAATCGAAATCCCTACTGGATCATATGAAATCGATGATATTGGCTCATATATTTCCGAGAGTTTGCTCTTGCTTAATTCCACTTCCAGTGTAAATATAGAAGCTAACAATAATACTCTGAAAAGTGAAGTTATTAGCAATGATCCTATTTATTTCAATAGGGATCGAACCATTGGAAAATTGTTAGGATTTAGTAAACGCATACTAGAACCTAAAAAAATACACTTTTCAGACTTACCTGTTGATATAAATAAGGTAAATGTGATACGTATTGAGTGTAATATTATTTCAGGGTCATATTTATAGTTCTCCTGTACATACAATACATGAATTTTCACCGAAAGCAGGTTCAGGGTATAAAATCATAGAAGTACCACGAAATGTAATCTATTTGCCTGTGAATGTCAGACGAATAACCTCGCTAACATTGAAGCTGATAGATCAAGACGGAGACTTGATAAATTTTAGAGGAGAAGATATAACAATACGATTACATCTAAACCCTGCGAATTGACAATGTTGACCGATAATAATAATATATTTACTATCAAAACCGAACATTCAATTAGTTCTACTGGAACCTCTAAACTGATAAGACCGAAGCTTTCCGCAGAAAACAAAGTCTTTCTTTTATCATTAGGACTCGTTTTAAAACAGAAACAATGAGCACCATATTAAATATTACACAGGGTGTTACTCACGATAACAGTATATCCAAATATGAATATCACAGTTACTCTCCATTTCTACAATCCTTTAATACAAGTGATGAGATTCGGATACCCATACAGCAACAAGACCTATGTGTTTTACCCAGTGAAAGTTTCATATACATCGAGGGAGGACTAACACAGAAGAAAGACGATACACCTTCTACTAAAACAAAACTATGTAATAATGCTATGGCATTTCTTTTCGAAGAGATCCATTATGAACTAAACGGCGTAGATATTGAGTACACTAAAAATGTTGGCATAACAACATCGATAAAAAATTATTTATCTTTGAATGAGAATGAAAGTAGAAGTTTGGAAAATGCATCCTGGACAGGAAAAGCACATATTACACCTACTTTGGGCACTTTTAACTTTTGCGTTCCTTTAAAAAATCTGTTGGGATTTGCTGAAGATTATAAAAAAGTCATAATAAATGCTAAGCATGAGTTGGTTTTGATTCGTTCACGAACAAACGAAAATGTTCTTTACGCTGATGAGGACGAAGACTTGAAATTTACAATTTTTAAAATGCAGTGGAGAGTTCCGCACATTACTTTAGCTGATTCGGAAAAGCTTACACTACTTAAGGAAATACAATTAAAACCCATTAAAATTCATTTTCGAAACTGGGAGATGTATGAATACCCCACTCTACCAACAGTTACTGATCATATTTGGACGGTGAAAACTTCAAACCAACTTGAAAAACCTAGATTTGTTATTGTGGGCATGCAAACGGATCGTAAAAATAAAAGAAGCAAAGATGCCAGCAAATTTGATCATTGCGAATTGAGCAATATCAAGGTACATTTGAATTCAGAGACATACCCTCATGAGGATCTAAATCTCAAATTTAAGCTGGATCGATATGCTGTTGTTTATGATATGTACAGTAAATTTCAATCATCGTTCTATAAAAAATATCCAGAACCACTCTCATCACGTCAAGAATTTAAGGAATTAGCACCAATCTTTGTAATTCATTGTTCTCACCAAAACGAATCGATTAAAACTGGACCGGTCGATATAAAAATCGAGCTCAAGACATCAACACCAATACCAGATTCAACATCAGTATATTGTTTAATAATTCATGATCGTATTATTGAGTACAGTCCAATTACTGGAGAAGTTCGCAAGCTTACCTAATTAGTGAAACTACTCGAATTGTAAATATATTTTTCTAAAAATAAAAAAAAATAAAAAACATGAATTTTATATTGTTTTTTATTTTAGAAATCTTTTAAAACCATATGGTAAGGAACTGTGATTTTTTAGAAAACGTCGTTTTTCAGCTTTAGGTTGATATGATTTAACTTCCAGCACAGTTATTACCCGATGATCTTTCGTTCGTCGAATATTTTTTGATTTTGTAATTATACAAACATTATCGCTATCATCCTCTGTAGAAGATTTCAAAACTGCTTCTTTGATAGTGTCAAAATTTATTTGTTGAGTTGTTTGAAAATCAAGACATATACCTTTTACTTTACATTCAATGTGTTCAGTATTATCTTTTGTACTAAAAACCTTATAGCTATAATTTTTTGGACCACCGCTTACAAATTCAGTTATATAACTACCTTTACCATAACTTTCAAGTTCATCAGTCATATCGCCAATAAATTCTCCAGTAGGCGGTTCATATTCTCCTCGACGACTTACAAATGACCATTGTATATATAATCTATTCTATATACAATGAAATGACTGAATCAGTATCATAGTATAGAACTCGTTCCTCTAATTTTTCTAAGTAACTGTAAAGTTTAAGACGAGCTAAAGTTGTAGTAAAAGCGGCTACGCATACGTTAACTGTACTTAAGGAATCAGATGCTTCTTCTTTCATTTCATAATTAATCACAATGTTTTGTTCATTAACTGTTTGAATATGTAAAACTTCTACTGATGGATTTGTAAGTATCTGAAACAGGTCAGAAGGATTTTTTCAAAATACATGTCTTTTGTTGATTTTCACGCTGGCCAAATTTTCCCCAGAATGAATTCAAAATTAACTTCGCCAATGATCTTTTTCCAGCATTGTTGCAAATTTCTGAGGGTTCTAATTTTATTTGTTCCTTTTGAAGAAAATCGTCAATATATTTTTCTCTTTCTGAAGGAGTTGTACATGAACTAGGCCACCCCGATGCTTCTTGTTTCATTTTTAAAAATTTGTTCATCATAGAGGTAAAAAGTCCGTCAGTATTTGTATCAGGGTTATACTGAACCACATCATATTCCCATATTTCAAAAACATAAAGTAATTTATAACCTTTTTCAATTGCTTTTAAAACTTCGTCAATTACCCATGTTCCTATAAGAGCTCTTTCTTTATCAGTTTGTGTACAAAATCGTTCCTGATTTTTTTCATTACTACAACTTCTACAAAGAGAAAACATAAGTTTATTATTTTGTTTCATAGGAAGAACTGGATGAAGAAGATGTTCTGGGGGTAGAATTTCGCATTTGACTAAACCGTTTATATCATTCAATCTCATATTAGGTGAGGTGTGAACTTTTGGGTGACCAATCGGGAACTTTCCATTTTTACAAACCCATGGGTAAAGGGAACAAACATCAATATATTGAATTTTTTCACCATCTTTACATTTATAATAATTAAATGAATTTCCAGTCCGACCACCGTACAAAGCGTCTCGCGGGTTTAACGGTGAATGGTTAATCAGTGTATGAGTATTTAAAAAATTTAAATCTTCTTTATTCAAAGTTTGTAACAATTTTTGAAACTCACAAGACCACATTTCAATGACTTCGTAATTGAATTTCCTTAAACGTTCAGTTTTATATTGTGTTCTCTCATATCGACGATTTAAAGTATCGTTTTTGTCTTCGTGTAAGGGTTCACGCAATTGTGTTTCAAACAGAGAGGGTGTCCATGATAGTAGCATCCATGAAACTCGAAAATTAGCTTTTTTTCCTCACAAAAACCATCAACTTTCACTCCTTTAATGATCGATTCTCTTCCTTTAAACGCATGACCTATATCAATTTTCCGTTGTTTTTCCTCCCAAATCATCCATTTAATAGCATCTTTTGATTGATTATCTACACATCTATACCCGTTTTTTGGAATTATTCCTATAGTGTTCGGTAGAAGAAAGCTTCGTCTGAATAGAAGATTACATGCAGAGGCGATGGTAACTGATTCCAAAAATGGTTCTACATTACATTGATTGAGAAACAATTGTCTAAATTTCAAACAAGCTTCAGTCAAAATTTTAACATCACTGGTACAATACTCCTCAAGTTCGAGCTGAAGATCAAAATGATCGTTTATATGTTCCGTATACCATTTTAAAAATATCTTGCGATTTTCAATCTTCATGGTATCTGGACTATAGTATTCCATAGGAGGTATGTAGTTTTCCAACATATTTTGCATTTTCTTTAGTATTAAAGAAATGAGGAAAATATCCCTTCTTTAAAACTGGAGCCAACTCGAATGCTTTTGGGAGTTCTGATAAAGCCATAGGAAAGTAATTCAAAGAGTCTATAAATTTAACATTTCCGATTTGCATTAATATTATTTTAGTTCCTCGTATGATCAATTCAGGAGATAGACTTGTATTTTCTATTATGTAGCTTAAAATGAATTGATGATCGTACGACTGCCCGTTATGAGCAATCACAATAACAGTTTTGAACAATTTCCGAATGTCAAGTATATGTTTCACAAAATTGGAAACAACATCTCCATCTCCTTCGTCTTTTTCCCTTAACACATTTAGGGTTATTTTACATTTTTGACAGAAATATAGAGTAGGTAGATGTATACAATTATCACATTTATGTTGAAACACACACAAGTTTGGTTCATGTATTTTAATTGGATAAACTGCTGTTTCATCTTCAAATATTTTTTCTCCTACTTCCTTCTCTTGTCGACTCTCCAAATCATAGAATATGTACAAAAAACTTTCACATTTTGGTATTCTTTTATCAGGTTGAATGTAACATAAATGATTATCTGGAACATTCTCCATACAGATTTTACAGTAATAATTGCCACAGACATGATCTCGATCTCGTGTCGTATTAAATGTTTTCAAACAATTTTTACATATATTTAGTTTTTTACAAATAGAATATCTACCGGCTGGCCCACTTGTTTTGTGATTATTAAAACATTGATTTCCTCTAAAACGTCGATTGCAATCTTCACATAAAATTTGTTTTGGAGTATTATTACATTTCGGAGTTTGTTGACATTGAGGGCATGACACTTCACATCTGTGATTATTTTTTGAATTGTATGGTGTATGACAAATTTCACAAAAATATGAACAACAAAATGCCGCAGTTAATGATGTGATAACGTTGTAATGCTGATTATTGTATAGTAAGTTTAAATTTTTCTTTTTTCCAGGTATGATACTAACTCCTTCAAAAATAACTTTTCTTCCTTTTGTTCCGTGTTCATAGACAGTGATCTTATATTCCTGTAAATGATTTTGGAATGCACTCAACTCTGAAATTCCTGAGCCTTCAGGGGGAATAGATATTTTCGCATCGTCCATGAGTTTTAAAGCTCTTTGAATTTGAATCTTAGAATTGTCTCTTCTAATATGATTAAAATTAACTTCTTTATCCGTAAAGGCTTTTGCTACAATTAAGGCACGAGGTAAACATAAATTATCTTTGTTATTTATTGGTATGATTCCTTTCCGCTTAATGCATTCTTCTTCAAATGTGTTAAACATAAATGAGGGTTGTCTTGTTTTTCCTTTTCCTGAAGGTACTTTTACAGAGGTTACTGTCAAACAAAAATCATCCGTACTCAAACCTTGAGAATTACTCTGGAATATTCTACAAAGCATATTCCATACGTCCTCGTATTTTAAATTTGAGCAATCTTGGTAATTTATCCAACCATTTCCTCGGTCGATATTAAAACTTTTACTGCAAAAAGTAACCCCTACTTTGTCTGTGGGGGCAAGTCCGGCCATTGCATGTTTAATCATGTCTTCTATGGCTTTTTTTAACCAGGGGCCGAATTACGGCACACGCTATCGAATAAGTCGTATCGGAATTATGGGAATTTGGTATTACCGCTCACGATATCGAGTCATCTAGTACCACAATTCGGCATTCTCTCATCAGTAATCGATCGGAATTTCATTCGATGCATAAAGTGCTCTCTAATTCATACATGAAAGACTATCGAAACCATCTATTATCAATATTTCATTTAATAACACCATCCGAGTGTATTTTATGTTTAAAACTTCCGAAATTCTTACTAAATATTGTCTTTTTTTTACAAAGGCATAGATTTTACCTACCAAAAAATAATGAAATAAGTATATATGGCGTATGACAGATGAAAGTAGAGAGAAAAATAAAATAGAGAGAAAGCAAAGTAGAGAGAAAAAGCAAGTACTCATTTTGAGTCATAGGCTGCGATGTCATCAGAAGAAGGAAAATTCGAATTCAACCGATGAAAAATCACATAACCTCACTTGCAACTTGGAAGTCAAATAGGCAGCAGCAAGTCGACAAGCAGAGACAAATGAAATATACTTAAACTATTCTATATCATTGTAAAACATTTATTGTATTATTATATATTTACAGACGAGTGTAATAAACGTTATAGCACAACATTTGCTACAATTGGTGACCCCGACGTGATCTCTTACAAGAGATTTGCACAGCAGGCAGTACATGCCGTATGACCTGACAGCGGAAAAGTCCGAAAACTTGATTTCTCCAGTCCACAAACGTCTGACGAAGACGAAAAAGGGCAAACAATCTCTCCAGGAGTAAAGAAATACCAGCCAACGATGAATAGCGTACAACAGGAGACATTCGACTCGCTCAACAAAACTCTACAACTGGGTACGACTGAACAGCCAGTAACAGCCGCTGGAACTTCTGTAACACAACATCCTGCTTCCACGAACTTCGCAACATCATCAGCTCCGTCAAGTAGTCCAGGTCAAAGTCTATCTTCAATACAACACGTTCGTCTACCGCCGAAATTGATTTCATTCGTCTCTGCTTCTCTGCCAGTAACAACATACGAAGATGAGATACAAAATATCTCTAGGTCCTGATCTTCTGCACAAACTATTCGGAAAGTCATTCGACTCTTCAAAGCTAGAGACAGATCAACATCCCGAAGTCGCTCACAAAGCGAAACTATTGTTCAACAAAAGGTGATGAAACTGGAATGTGCTACTTCCACAAGAAATTTGGAATGGAGGTACGAAAGTGCAAACCAGGATGCACCAAACGGACGAAAAACTAACTCCGACGTCGGATGTTCAGACGGTCACCACGGCAACAGCGATCGCCACCGTCTCCGAACAACAAACAGCAACATGCTACACCACTCCGTCGGATGTTCAGTTGTCACCACGGCGACAACTATCGCCACCGTCTCCGAACAACAAACAGCAACATGCTACACCACTCCGTCGGATGTTCAGACGTCACCACGGCGACAACTATCGCCACCGTCTCCGAACAACAAACAGCAACATGCTACACCACTCCGTCGGATGTTCAGACGTCACCACGGCGACAACTATCGCCACCGTCTCCGAACAACAAACAGCAACACGCTACACGTCGGAGGTTCAGACGGTCACCGCGGCGACAACTATCGCCACCGTCTCCGAACAACAAACAACTATCGCCACCGTCTCCGCTACAACAAACAACGATCGCCACGTCTGCGAGCAACCGCTACAGCTACAGCTACTACTTCGGCCTCAGCAACCGCTTCAGCTATAGCAAACGCAACCGCTACAGCAACAGGTACTGCTTCAGCCTCAGCTACTGCTTCAGCCTCAGCAACCGCTTCAGCTTCAGCAACCGCTTCAGCTTCAGCAACCGCAACCGCTACAACAAACAACGATCGCCACGTCTACGAACAACAGCAACACGCTACACCACAGCAACACGCTACAACAAACAGCTAACAGCAAACAACAAACAGCTAACAGCAAGCAGCTAACAACAAACAGCTTACAGCAAACAGCAGCTAACAACAAACAGCAAACAACTAACAGATAACAACATATCAAACAACTTCATCTACTACAGTTCAACCAACAACTTCATCTAAACCAGTTCAACTGCCATCCGCATCTTCAAGTTTTCCAGCTGGAATCAAAACTTATTCGACAACGAAAACAAGTTCGATTCGCAAAAACGAAAACAGCCTTCGCTAACGCTGTCACTTGGGGAGGAGTGCTATGGCGTATGACAGATGAAAGTAGAGAGAAAAATAAAATAGAGAGAAAGCAAAGTAGAGAGAAAAAGCAAGTACTCATTTTGAGTCATAGGCTGCGATGTCATCAGAAGAAGGAAAATTCGAATTCAACCGATGAAAAATCACATAACCTCACTTGCAACTTGGAAGTCAAATAGGCAGCAGCAAGTCGACAAGCAGAGACAAATGAAATATACTTAAACTATTCTATATCATTGTAAAACATTTATTGTATTATTATATATTTACAGACGAGTGTAATAAACGTTATAGCATAACATTTGCTACATATAAAGAGACACCAGCGACATCTATGAATTAATAGAAACTCGAAATTTACTAGTGAATATTCGATGATACTAGTACAATTTTAAAGAGCAATACGATACGAGAGGTCACGTATGCTGTAATTCCAAAATGGTTACTAACTCACTCGATCTCTAATGCCACTCACTCACTCGATATCGTGAGCTGTGATTCGGCCCCAGGTCGTTGGTTCAACATTATTTGGAACTGCTCGTATGCTGAAGTCGATTTTACGACCAGTCAAGTTAAATCTTTTAACTTTTACCATCACATCACTCCGAATACGAATTTTCCAAAAAGTTTTTGAAAAAAAAATACCAAAATAAGTGGAAAGAACTACTCAATAATAAAACGAAGTATTTTTGTTTTAATTTTTATTATTTTTTCATATCTTAATTTCTATAAAAAAATCGATTTTGGTTAGCATAAGCACTCTTGAGTGCATTTTTATGTAGGTGTAGGTGATTTACCTCAGGCTCAGTTAGTATACCCTGTTGCAGGGTAGCGTTTTGTAGTCGAAAGTGTTCTTCTTCCTCGTTTTCATCATCAGTGTCCGGCTGTTTCTCGTGAAAGGCAATTTGGAATGTTAGGTTAAAGGGTTCCACGACCTCGAAACTATAACCATCCAACTTCTTCAAATGCTCATCGGTTAATTGTTTGACACAACGCTTCGGGAGATACACTGAGATATGCTTTAGCTCTAGCAATATCTGTTCTCCATAAACAGTTGTTACTCTTTGAGCTCGAGTAATGTTGTATTTCTTTTTCAGCTTAAGATCCTTCAAACTTTTCACAGGCTTGATTGTGGGGTTGAAAACCACGACATTATTAAGTTCATTTAAGAAGGACATTATTGTAATTTTAATGAAAATTTTTTAAATTCAATTCAAAAAGAAAAAGTTACAACGTAATTGTATAGTAACGCAAAAGTATCAAAAAACAACGTAGATGTATAGTAACGCAAAAGTATCAAAAACTGAACTGATCACGAAAATCAAACACACTGAGCTTTTATACTCTCTAACTCTAAGCGAAGATGAAAAATTATACTTATCTAATCAAGAAACCCCGTTTTTCTTTTCAATGATTCATTTTGAATCGTTACTTAACACTAAAAAGTGGATTCGAGTCATTATTATTGGTCATTGGTCGTACATTTAAATCATTCTAACTGTATGTTGAGAATATGATAAATTCGAGTCATAAAATTTTTCATCGGATATTCGTAGAGGATATCACGTTTTCTTTTAGTCATAAAAGGGGCAAACATGATGTAAGAACGGACCGTTTTAAAAGCATTCTTTTTATGCGAGTCATCATTATTGGGGGTTAAAGCAACCTAACTGTATGTTAAGGAAATGATAAAGTCGAGTAATTATTCATTCAATTCATCAAGCAGACCATAACCATTACTAAACTTAATTATCTTGTGAAAACATTTTGTCCGAGCTTTTTTTTATGTGAATCATTATTATTGGTCGTTGATCGTGCATTTTAATCAAACGCGATGGTAACCCTAAAAGTAGCTAAATTGCCTTTACTCTCCCTACAAATGTGTCTGATTGATAGACCAATGTCGTAAAATACGCGTATTATAAAAATCTTAATTTCCAATCATAGATTTCTGTCCCTAACATTCCTCAAGAAGCGTACTTTGTTTTTTTTTTTTTTTAGGCTTAAATAAAAACAAGGAAAACAGTACACATTTATATGTTAAGAAATTATATTTATTAGGATTTCATTTCATACGTCTATACAAAGACATAAGTTTTTTCATTCTTAGTAATTCATTTTCAAGCATATAACATGCGCAAGTATCAGGCCCCATTTTACACAAATTTGAAGAGCAAGGACAGTTTGTAAAATGACATCCGTACTGTGATAAGGTGCTGGATACGTTTTCAAATTTCCGTAAAAAAGCTATAGAATTGATGAATTCTTCATAATGCTCCTCCAATAATATGTCTTGATATTCCTTTAAGAACTTAAGAATGTCATCAAAAACTAAAGAACTATTCAATTCGGACATTTTGTAGAGTTCTTTCAAAAGAGAAGTACGAATTAATACTGAAGACACTTTCATTTGAATCTCTCTTTATTAATATTTCTTTTTCTTCAGTTTTGAATCACTACTTAGCAGTATTAACTACAACATGACATACAAATTATATATCTTTTTACAAACATTTTATTTATTTTATTTATATGATAAATGAGGATGAGATACACAAGATTACGAAATATTCATTTTGTAAGTCTGTTTCATTGATTTGAAGTCCAGCAATTCCACATCAGATTTGTATTCAAGATCCTCCTTCATAAACAACTCAACATCTCCATTACTCAATACTCTTTCTGTTTCGTATTCATGATATTCATAACACTTAATGCTAAGCGTACGCTTACTATAGTTGCTATCATAAGTACATCTCACGGTTAAGATTTTGTCGTCATCGAATTCCAATTTAAAATGTCTATAAAAAATATCTTTACTTTGAATTATGCCAGATATTTCGTTTTCCTTTTTTATTAAATCTTGCCTAAAACTTTCAATTGCTTCATCAACGGTAACGATTTTCCTAGTTAAACTACTTTCTGTTGATACACCTGTCGAGTGTATATCATTTTGTAATAAAGATGATTCAGTTGTTGAAGGTGAGGCTGCTGTGCTATTCAAAGTTTTCCCGTTCGTGTAAGTTAACAATCGAAATGATAAGCCAATTTGTACTGTATCATTGTTAGGTAAATTTAGTGCAAAAGATAGGTTATTAACAATATTTGGTTGATGTAAGTCAATATCCATAGGTAATGGTAACCCAGAAATAAATGGTGAAACGAATGTAATTGCAAGGTATGAAAAGACGGTTAAGAAAAACATTTTTTAATTTTGAAGCAACTGCTGTAGCCAATATATAGGTCAAGTGAAAAATATCAACTGATGAAAAAACTGCCTCTTTATGATATTTATACTTTCTCTACAAGCTTTTTCTAAGAAATATGCTGTCGAAATGTATGATCATCTGTTGTGTGAACAAATGAACGGTCATGTGATCCTGACTTGTGATTAACTGAGTAGTGAGCAGCTGATCGATCATGTGATCTTGATGTGTGGTCAGATGAGATATGAGTTGTTGAACGACTGGGTGATCCTGATATATGATTAACTGTGTTATGTACACCAGATGCTACTTTATGATCACCTAAATTGTGAACCGTGGATCCTGTTTTGTGATCGACTTTAGTATGACTATTTGGACGATAAGAAAGTTCTATTGATCCTATTTTGTGATCACCTAAAGTTGAACGATGAGGTGATCCTATTACATGATCATTTGTAGTGTGAGGTGTCGAGAGTTCAGTTGAACCAGATGACCCCGAAGAATGAACATTAGATGTGATAGCTTTTCCTGTACTCTCTTTTTCTGTACTCTCTTACATCTTTTTCAATGCATCACTATCTAGTACTTCGATTTCGTTAAAAGGACAAAGCAAAGGATATTCATTTTCTCTTCTTTTAATAGAGTTTGCAAGAGGGTAAATGGTGCCAATCAAAGTTAGCTCCCCGCCTGAATGAATAAAAAATATCATTATTAAGCTCGTTTTCTTCTCTTATCTCATTTTACATTTTTACCTAAAAGCTTAAGCTTGACATGTTGCAGTGACTGAAACATTGCTCTAAAGTTGAGAAGAGGTGCGAACGTCTCACCATTCCTTAAATGAAATATAACACACTCATTTCCATGCTCAGGTTGTGCAAATAACTTCACAGATTCGCCGTAAATTACAACATCTGTAAATCTTATTTTTCCCCATCCATTTCCACAAACACAAAATGTATCTCCTTCTCTTAATCGTTCACACCAAAACATTGTTTCAAGCTCAACTGAACTATTTGTAATGATTATCACATGACAAAAACAAACATTTATATACATATACCACAAACCACAAACGCTAGATAAACCTTATAAATGAGAACAAAAAAAAAAACGGATACAGTACATAACGAATAATTCAATGACCTACAAACCCAAAAAAAAAAATATTAAAAAATACACAACCTACACCAACTCTCTGATAAAACCTACGAACAAACCAAACCACCGTACAGCAATAAAAAAAAACACTCAACCAACATCAACTCATTGGTAAACCGACGCACAAGCACCACAACCTTTTGATAACACCGCCTAGGCGCCACCACCTGCTGACTAACACACGGCTCGCGACCAAAACTCATTAACATGCATGACGAATCACTTGTACGTGATAAGACCCCCGAAAAAAAGTTCCCATGCTAAACCGCCCCACCTCCTACTGAGCTGTACCGCGACATGGGCATAGCCAGAAGAGTACGCATCGCGAGGCTACGATGGTTGGGTCATGTAGAGCGGATGGACCCAAACGCTCCGGCTCGTCGGGTGTTCGAAAGCACATTGCAGGGAAATCGCGGAAGGAGAAGACCTCGTCTTAGGTGGCGCAATCAAGTGGATGAAGACCTCAACCGACTTGGAGTTGGAGTGCGAATCTGGAGAGAGCTCGCCTTAAATCGAAGTCGTTATAGAAGGATGTTGGTTGAGGCCCAGGTTCACCCCGAACTGTAATGCCCACCTAAGTAAGTAAGTAAGTAAGTAAATTGGAACAACAACAAGAAAATTATTTCATTCTTTTTCTTTCAACTTACTTGTACCAGCTTTTCTTAAACAACCCTTTAGATTTCCTTCAACCTAAAAAGAAAAAAGTTTACACCTTACTTTTAGCTTTAATATTTTCAAAAAAATTTACCTTTTTTCTTCTTCTGAATATTTCTTTTTTTATTTAAGCTCCGCTTCTTTCAGACGTGTGTTTCTGAAAATAATTTTTTAATAATAAAATTTTATTCGGAAATTGAGGGTCCTTATATAGGCTGGCACTGAAGCTGAACTACTCTGATCAAAAAACAAAAATGAAAACAGCAAAGTAGAAAAAACAGTAGAAATGAGGTTTTCCGTTCATTGGTAGAGTTAGTTGTCCAGTGCATTGCGCATGGGTGCAGCAAAAAAAGGATGGGAAGGTTAAGTGGAAAAGAGAAGATAAAAAGAATGAAAATAAAGCAACAGCAAGAGTAGTTTTTGTTCCAGGAAATTTTACCGTAACAACGGCACCAGCTATTTCAATGGGTAATACAAAAACCCAATGGGAAGATCTGTTAAATTAGAAATAATAAAAATTTGCGAACAAGAGCGAATTGAATAAAAAAATCTAGTTTTTCTTTTGAAATATAAAATTATTTTCTATTATTGAATAAACGATTTTTAATATAAAAATTTTTGTTTTTTTATTTCAATTTTTTCATATTCAATGTGGTGGTGCCTCATATATCCTCCACCTTGGAGCTGGTGGTACTTCATGTAGTCTTGGGGTTGGTGGTGGTGGTGGTCCTCCTTCTCCATCTCTTATCGGGGTCCATGCCATCCGACGCGTTGGCTCAACCCTTTGGACAGGTCTTTTTTTACTCTCCTCGGCTTTTATTTCAGCAAGTACTTCTAGCGTGTACGTTTCCTCCTCGTTGAAAATGCCCATGATAGTTTTGAAGTACAATTGTTTCTAATTCTAATAATGTGCATCTCATCATCTTTTATACAAGAAAAAAATTATTTGAATACTTCTATGTACTACTAAAATAGCCTTTGACAAAAACAATGTAAAAATCAAATCTAGTTCTTATTGGTTCGAATAGAATATAAAAGAATAATATGAGATAACGCCCACGAAAAATATCCTTTAAAGATTCACACCAATATACATGAAAAAGATTTCACTACGTGTGGCGTGTTGAGGATCAATCGCTAAGAAATTCAAAAGGATGCTTTGCCACCTGTTTTTTTTTTTTTTTTTTTTTAATATGAGATAGAAACAATGTAGAGACTCCTTTTTTTTATGATACTTTAACATTGTCACAAAAAGATCCTTTAACAATTCAAAGACATTTATTTTTATCTCTTCCATGTGTGTGTATGTGTGTTGAGGATCAATCGCTAAGAAATTCAAAAGGATGCTTTGGCACCTGTTTTCTTTTTTTTAATATGAGATAGAAACAATGTAGAGACTCCTTTTTTTATGATACTTTAACGTTGTCATAGATTTTTATTTTTTTCTCAAAAATCAAAAACCCTACTATAAATTGTATCGTATGTACATATCTATAAATAAACATACCTACCTACCTACATACATCTCCCTATGCCCAACACAAACAATCATTATCATGAAAAGGTTTCAATAAACATGTTGAAACATGAAATTGTATTGTTTGTACATATCTATAAGTAAACATACCTACATACATCTCCCTATGCCCAACACAAGCAATCATTATCATGAAAAGGTTTCAATAAACATGTTGAAACATGATTTGATAAACCATGACGCATTTCAGTAGACGCTCGATGTATATGTTTGGTATTTTTTTTTTCTGTACAGCTCCAAACCGCGCCCATGATAATCTATACCAACAAAGAATCCTTTCAACATCTTACTATATGAATGCATTTAGTTTCTCCCTCATACCATCATGATAATCTGTTTTTATTATCTACCAAACGCAAACATCAAAAAACCATCCCGCCAAAGATACAACAAAAAAATTACCTGCGGAAAATTCGAACCCCCGCTCCCAGTACACAAAAAACATAAATTGTAAAAGGACACTTCTCATATATGTACTCTATTGTTTTTTCTCCATACCGTAATAAATCAATCTATTTTTATTATCCACCAAACGCAAACATCAAAAAAACTATCCCGCCAAATAAAAAATTACCTGCTGCAAATATAGGCATGGTGAGTTAACACATGGCGATCCCACGCCACGAAAATCCAGAAAACACCAAATAACACATGGCGATCCCACGGCACCAAAAATACCGAGAACACCCATCAAGGGTTCTCTAGTTTACGACAAACAGATGGTCGTAAACAGCAATGATTTAACAGGAACCGAAATAGACAAAGACACACACAAGGACAACCACCAGCATCCCGAGCCGACGAAATGCGAGCAGAGGACAGGACTCGGCAGTCCGATTTCAACCCCCAAATAGTCAATAGTGAAATAAAGTACATATTTATATTTTAAAAAGAAAATACGTTTTGTCTATTTAATTGGCGCCCGAGCAGGGACACAAAAAAGGAGAACAAAATTTTAAATTAATCCTTCAGCGACTTTGTGAACCAAAAAACTCAGACTTAGAATCTGAACACCAGGAACACTCCAAGAAGGAAGAAAAAATTTAAAATTAATCCGTCAGCAATTTTTGTGGACCAAAAAAATTCAGACTTAGAATCTGAACACCGGGGGAACGGCTCAAGAAGACTTCAAATTTAAAACACCTGGAGCAACAACGGGGACATCTGAACCCAAAGGATCAGGGAAGTAGGCGCATCAGAAGCCGAAATATCGACTCAAACCTACGAGAAAGTAAGGAATTTTATAATTTAACATATATATATTTTAAGTTGGTGAATAATTTAAGTTGTATTGAATTTTTTTGAATCGTAAAATAAGAAGTGGTTGTAGTTTGAAAACAGTAAAACAAAGTGTTAAGATAAAAAACAATTATAGGAAGCAATCTGAAAGGTTTTTGTGTTAAGATTTAGAAAATAATTGTAAACAAAAAAGATGACAATGACGCAAGAAGAACTCTCGATGATAGTAAGTAGGTAAGTGGCAGATGCCAACCAAAAGTTAACCGAGGAGGTAGGAAGACTTAGTAGCCAGCTTTCTACGTTAACGACAAATGACAACATAGAACCCTATAAAGACATAACAATTGATCCAACGATAATAGGTGGAGAGGGATTAGAAGTGGCGAAATGCTTACCAATATTTGATGGGGAAAATTATGTTTCTTGGCGAACAGCACTGTTAAATGCCATGAAGGTATACGAGCTTTGCAAAGGAGGAGCAAGATACTTCTCAGTAGTCAACATAGTTAGGAATAAAATCATAGGGAAAGCCAATGATGTTCTCACTAGTCACGGAACACCATTGAATGTAGACGCGATTATAGGTCGTTTAGATCTTACGTATAGCGACAAAAGACCTGTTCATATGCTGGAGTCAGAACTAAGCAATATGAGGCAAGACAGAAGAAGCCTACAAGAGTTCTATGACGATGTTACGAAAGTTCTAACGCTCATTATTAACAAAACTATAATGAGTTACGGTCCAAGAACTGCCGAAACAGAATGTCTTACCGAGAGGGCAAGACAAAACGCTCTTCGGGTGTTTGTTACCGGGCTTAATCAACCCACGAGTAACATCGTATTTTCTCTCAACCCTGGGGACCTTCCCAATGCCTTAGCGAGAGCACAAGAGATAGAATCTAACCAGGCTAGGGTTAGAAATTTTGGTCACGTCAACGACAGACACCCACCTAGGCAACAGGGTACAAGTCAGTCCCATAACTAGCCCGCGATTAGGCCTTTTCGGCAAAATAGGGTATTTAATTCTAATGAATCATTCCAACAACGGAATAGACCTTACCAACAAAATCGCCATCATAGCAATTTCAGTAGTAATTACAATTACCCTGAAAGGATGGACACCACAAGTGGGAATTTAGTGCCCTCGAGACAAGCCACGAATCATAACTTTAACAATAATAGACCCCAATGGTCTAATAACACATTTAGTAACAACCCGTTTAAGAGAGAGCGGACGAACAGCGACCAGATAGCTACAAACAAAGTGCTGCGCATCAATAATTTAAACGAGAGTGGTAATTTTTTAAGAGTAAGGCACGACTTACCGTACATAAAAAGAACGGATGTTAAGTCGGGACGCATATTCAATATTCTGATAGACACAGGAGCTACTCACAACTATGTAAAACCAGGGTTATTCCCAAGTTTAGTGCTACAAACCCCATCGAGGGTCAAAAGTGTCCATGGGACGACTATCATCAATTCTTACCAAGACATAAATATCTTGGGGGTAAAAGACAAATTCTACGAGCTTAACGAACTTCAGGATTTCGATGCTATTATAGGCATCAAGCTACTTAGAAAGGTTCAAGGTAATATTAATATCAGGGACTCAACGTTAGAATACGATCAGGGCACGATACCCTTAATGTTCAACGATCATTTAATAAATAACCTAAATATTAACAAAGAAATTACTACAAAAGAAAAATTAACTCTGATTTTGAAAAAATACCAGGGTGTCTTTACTGAAAATCCAAATTACCTTCCGTACAACACTCGTGTGCAATGTAGCATAAATACTACTATCGACACAGCGGTTTGGACGAAAGGTTACCCGTACCCACAGTCAGTGGCAACTTTCGTTAATAATGAAATCGAGAATCTACTCAACAACAACATAATACAACCTAGCAGAAGTGCATATAACTCTCCTGTATGGGTTGTAGACAAAAAAGGGTTAAGTGACGACGGTACGAAAAAGCATAGACTGGTCATAGACTATAAAAAGCTTAATTCTTTTACTAAAACTGAAAAATATCCGATGGCAGAAATGTCCGTCATCTTAGCTAACTTAGGCAAAGCTAGATATTTCACCACTCTCGATTTACAGAGTGGTTTCCATCAGATTAAAATGAAAGAGAGCGATAGGGAGAAAACAGCTTTTAGCGTTAACAATGGTAAATACGAGTTCCTTCGAATGCCATTTGGACTTAAAAACGCACCCTCAATTTTTCAGAGAACTATGGACGATATCCTCCGTGAGCACATAGGCAAATTTTGCCACGTTTATATCGATGACGTTATTATATTTTCAGAAATGGAAGCAAAACACCTCGAACATATCGAGACAATTACAAAAGCCTTAAGCACAGCAAACATGAGAATATCGAGCGAGAAATCAAAATACTTTATGGAAGAAGTAGAATTTCTTGGGTACATCGTATCATTTAATTGCATCAAAATGGACCAAAGAAAACACAATGCATAGAGGAGTTCCCTCAACCGGAGACTTTACGTCAACTACGATCTTTTTTGGGGTTAGCAGGCTATTACCGTAAATTCATAAGAAACTACGCGATGATTTCCAAGCCCATTACTAAGTATCTTAGTGGAGAGAACGGCAGAACTGGCCAAAATAATAGCAAAAAGATAGCAATCGAATTCGATAAAGAGGCTACAAAGGCGTTTAAGACATTGAAAGACAAACTCTGTGAACAAGTTACGCTCAACCAACCTGATTTTAATAAGGTATTCGAGCTTACTACGGATGCTAGCAACTCAGCCATAGGTGCAGTGCTTAGCCAAAATAATAAACCAATAACTTTTATAAGTCGAACTTTAAGTAAAACCGAAGAAACCTACGCGACAAACGAGAAGGAACTTCTTGCCATAATTTGGGCACTGAAAAACCTCCGAAATTATCTTTACGGTGTGAGTGGTATCAGCATATATACAGATCACCAACCATTAACGTTTGCCATTGGTGATAAGAACCCAAACTCAAAAATAAAACGCTGGCGCGCCTTCATAGAAGAATACGCTCCAGAAATCATATATAAACCAGGTAAGGCAAATATCGTAGCTGACGCTCTCAGCAGACAGGAACTGAATATGATAAGTGACGACAACGACGAGTCAACAGAAGGAACTGTACATAGTGCAGAGAGTAGTCCCATTCCCGAAATAAAGAGAGTAAACCAGAGAGTTAATAATTTTAGAACCCAACTGATTTTAAATGAGTCACTAAACAACGATGTAATTTCAAAAGAAATCCACACAGGTTACTGGAGACATACAGTGCTTTTCAAAGACTTAGGTATTCTAGATAGAATTAAGGGTATAATAAAAGCAGGTCTTACCGTAGGAATCTACAGTACCGAGGAGTTATTTTTCAAAGTTAAAAAAAAACTTTTAGAAGAATTTCCTACAGTAAAATTTTTGTTGTGCAACCAAATAGTCGAAGATATTACAGACAAAGAAGAACAATTAGGAATTGCTACTGCCGAGCACAATCGAGCTCATAGGCAAGCTAAAGAAGTGTATAAGCAGGTTGTTAATAAATACTACTGGCCAAACGCTTTCAAACAAATTCTTTCAATAAACGCTGCATGTGAAATTTGCAAAAAGAATAAGTATGAAAGACACCCTAATAAGCAACCAATCGGAGAGACTCCAATTCCACAAGAAGGGGGAGAACGCAGATATATATTACTGTGAAAATGCAACATTTTTAACAATGACAGACCCATTCTCAAAATACTTAATCACAACCCAAGTCAGTTCAAAAACCCAAGCAAAAGAGAAAATGATCGAACTACTACCGGTTTTCGGTAATGTCAAAACCTTGATAACCGACAACGAGGCAGCATTTTGCTCACCTTCTGCACGATGTGCATACAACCTTCTAAACATTACCCATAGAACAACACCACCAGCTCACTCAAAGAGCAATGGAACAATAGAAAGAATTCACTCCACGTTAACAGAACTCATAAGAATAGTTAAAGAGACTACACATATAACAGATATCAAGGATATAATGACTCTGGCTACAAAGAAATACAACGAAACTATTCACACGGTAACAGACAAACGACCAACAGACATATTTCACAATTATATAAATGATAGGGAGTCTATGGGACACAAAAAAGAGACTACAAACACACCAACAAAAAACGTTAGGATATTGCAATAAAAATAGGAAAAATAAAACATATAAAGTTGGCGAAACAATTTTTGTAAACAATGGACAGAGAAGAAGTAAGAATAAACCCTTATTCCAAAAAAAGAAAGTTAAGGAAGACATAGGGAATATAGTTATAGACTCAAATAACCGAAAGATTCATAAAGATAATATTAGAAATTAAAATATATAATTATAGAACTTAGAGAAATAATAAATACTATTAATTTAAGTAAATCAAATATATTAAATACTCTACTGTTAGATTTAAGTGAAATAAAAAACATTATGGAACAAGAAAAAGTGGATACATCCATAATTGATGTACTTGATGCTTCCACTTTTAAAATTGTACAAAAATAATATTATCATTGTATTTATCAAATACCCCAAAGTAAAAGGGTTAGGTAACCACTATCTGACCAGAAGTAACAATGTAAATGGTGGGAAAATTATAATATTAAGAGAAATAGTTAAGTATAAAAAAAAATTTTATAAATCAGAATGCAAAAAAGAACTCAGCCACCACTATTGTAAAATCGATAAAGAAACTAGTTGTTTAACAAACCTTTTAAATAAATACAAAGCAAACTGTACCAAAATCAAAGAACGAAATCAGCCAATAGAAATAATTAATGAAGGAAACATTGTTTTAACAGGAAACCACATTGTAAATGAAATAGAATTATCAGGAATCTATTTGATCCAATTTGAAAGGAATGTCTCTATTAATGGAAAAATTTATTTGAACTCAGAGAACCAAATACTAGAACATATTAAGTTAAGCAAGCCAACTCAAGTCAAAATTCTCGAATACATTGCTTCACAAGACGAGAAACTTATGTATACAAATCTTGATCATATAGAACCATTTATATCAGATCTCAAAGAACATCCCGTATTGTGGGGAATATGTATTAAGTTGTTCCTTGTAATATTGATTTACTCTGCTTACAAAATAATCAAAATAATCCAAGTTAATCGCACAAGCAAGATCGAACAGGTCACTTGCCCAAACAAGATCGAGCAAGACACAATAGAAATGGAAGAATTCGTGGAAACCTCAAAATCAAAGGTACAGGAGATGTTAAACGAAAGATTGGGACAATCTTCTTCCGACTAAGGGGAGAGTTAACACATGGCGATCCCACGCCACGAAAATCCAGAAAACACTAAATAACACATGGCGATCCCACGGCACCAAAAATACCGAGAACACCCATCAAGGGTTCTCTAGTTTACGACAAACAGATGGTCGTAAACAGCAATGATTTAACAGGAACCGAAAAAGACAAAGACACACACAAGGACAACCACCAGCATCCCGAGCCGACGAAATGCGAGCAGAGGACAGGACTCGGCAGTCCGATTTCAACCCCCAAATAGTCAATAGTGAAATAAAGTACATATTTATATTTTAAAAAGAAAATACGTTTTGTCTATTTAATTTGGTGTACAACCCTGTACCCTCACTGCCCCTAATGTCGACTGCTGTACCCCATACTGTCCACCAAGACTGCTTATTTATTTATTTATTTATTTATTTCACCTACGAGCAATGAGCTCAACAGATTACACAATATTACAAAATATGTTTCAATTTCTTAAAAATAAGTAATACAATTTATTTCGAAAATTATCTCTAGAGAAGGCTAAATCAATATGACGACAAATTTCATTAAACTCTCTAACTGATCTTGAAATTGGTTCACTCATGCCATAATTAGTTCTGTGCCTTGATTGAAAAAGAAGATTTCTATCCCTCAACGGCCTCTCTGGAGCATAAATACAAATTAAGGACAACAAGGAAGGACACTTTATATGATAACATAGAATGTCTCGCACAAAAACTATATCATGACTAGTTCTACGTGATTTGAGCGACTGCAGACCTAGAAGACTCTGCCTAGCTGTGGAATTTGGATGAAAGTACCATCGCATTTTGTAAAATGCATACTTCGTAAACCTATTCTGAACTTTCTGAATTCGATCGGAAAAACATTGTTGGTGAGGGTTCCAGATGATGTCTGCATACTCTAGGTTGGGTCTTACTAGTGAGGTATAAAGAGACACAAGGGTGTAGGCTGTAGGGGTTAGTAAAGTCTGTTGAATTTCTTTCGATAAATCCTAACATTGAGTTAGCTTTTGATACAATAGCTTCTATATGAGGTGTAAAAGTGAATTTAGAGTCAAAAAGTACGCCTAAATCCTTAAATTTTACAGTTCTCTGAAGAGGGTTGCAATCAAGATAATATGAAAACTCTTGCATATGATTCTTTCTTGAGAGAGAAATCACAAAACATTTTTTGGCGTTAAGATTCAAGCGGTTTAACACACACCAGCGAGATAGATTATCAAGATCCAATTGCAGTTTTTGGCAATCACTAATAGAGGTTACTTTCAGAAAAAGTTTCAGTTCGTCTGCGTATATGAGGCATTTGCTGAAGTTGACACAGTTAACAATATCATTAATAAATATGATAAAAAGGAGAGGACCTAGATGACTATCCTGTGGAACACCAGAGGTACAATTTATCTGCCTTGAGGTGAATTCGTCAATTTTGACTTTTTGAACCCTTTTTATGAGGAAGGAACAGATCCATTTAAGGAGGCTTGAGTGGAAACCAAATGACTCCAATTTTTTAAGCAGTATTTTGTGACAAACCGAATCAAACGCTTTGCTAAAATCGGTATAAATAACATCCACTTGTTCTTTATTTTCAATAGCGTCAACAACGAAAGAAGAGAAACATGTTAAATTGGTGATTGTTGATCTTCCCGAGATGAACCCATGTTGGGCATCACTTATATGTTCCCTCACTAGGAAATCAAGTTTTTTTTTTACATCCTCTGTAACTGATGGACTGCTGTACCATCATCTGTAACACTGGCCCAGAACATACATAAACATACTACTTTAGATGTTATTTCTATATTAAATTTTCTTAACGTACTGACGAGTTCAATCCATGTCAAATTGATAGCTTTTGAGTCCTAATAATAAGCTAGCAATTAAAAATATTAAATAAATTTTACTTTAGATAGCATATAAGCCTATAATAAATTGGTATAGATTATCATGCTTATTTTGACATTCTATTTCGATAGAAAGTTAGTCGGATTCGAAATAAGTGCATTTTGAGATTCGAAAGATTTGAATGTTTAGTTTAGTTTCAGTTTTAAATATTTTATTTCACAAATAATTATAATTTGATAATATATCAATAGATTATAAATTATGGTATAAAAAAAGTATTCTTAAGTCTAAATATTATGGCCTTTGGCCGTCTACCAGAAGATTTGAATGTAAACGTTTAAATTTTCGAATCTTTCCATTTTTTCGACTAACTTTCAATCGAAATAAAATGTCAAAATAAGCATGAATTAAAGACTTGAATATAAACTGAAGTAAAAAAGCTAATGCTAAGTAAAATGCGCACATAGCCTTAATTAAAACCATAAAAAAAAAAAATAATAAACCAACCAAAATAACCTACATACCTACAATAGAATTATAATTTCTCCAGCCGCGCCGCGAAAAAAGAAAATTAAAATCGTGTGCAATAATATTTCAGTGCTGTGAAAGTGCAAAAAAAAGCCCATTAACAACTCAATAACCCAAACACAAAGTGCGTTCCTCTCCATCGTCTCCTCCCCCACATCACTCTTACAGTCTCAGTGACTGCACACATTTCTTCGATTTGATAATCTCTTATCTTATCTAGGCAGTGTGTGCAGTCAATGAGACTGTGGGTTTGTTAGGCGGATAGTCAATCAACGGTGTTGATCCCGTTGGTGAACTAAAGTCAAGTTGCTAGCGGGGCATAACACCGCTAGTATTTTGATTTTGTTTTCTAATAGGATATGCACTTGTTGATTAGACTTAGTTAGCGTCTACGTTTGATATTTTGTTTTGTGTATTTTTGTGAATTGTAATGTCGGGAAGATTTCGGGTCGATTTTAGCAACTTTAGGGGGCCAAGATCGAATTTCTTTGCTGTGTACGCTCACACTGCAAAATGCAGGCCAGCTGTTTTGGCACTAAGTGAAACACAGGTGGGTGTTGATTCTGATCCCTCAGAGTTCAACCTGCCTGGTTATAGCTTAGTGCCTTTATTCTTTTCTTCCCATGGCCTCGCCGTTTATATTCGAAATGATATTGCTTACCAGCTTCTACCACAATACGGCCTTTGTTCTAATACGAACTTTAATTTCATGTGGTTTTATTTATAGAAGCCCCAATTTAGATAGCAATTCAACCTCCAACGAGTTTGATGCGCTATCTGACTCCATAATAAGAATTGTTTCCCTTTATCCTCACACTGAAATCGCAATTGCGGGCGATTTCAATGTACACAATTCTGGTTGGCTTCGACATTCTGGCCAGACAACACCCGAAGGAAAATGTGTTGAGATCTTCGCTGAGTTTAACGAATTAACTCAACTTGTTGATGAGCCCACTCGGGTTCCTGATATTGAAGGCCATGCGGCCAACACTCTTGACTTATTTCTCACTTCTCACCCCGAAAAATACAGGGTTGTAGTATCATCTCCTTTAGGCACATCGGACCATTGAGTCATATCGGTAGATTTTTCACTTTCCGTCACGGTAAAAAAAGATAAAGTCCCTAAAAGAACTGTGTGACAATACGAGAAAGCCAATTGGGACGGCCTGAATAATTTCTTTCGAAATTTTAATTGGTCGTTGTGCTTTCTCGACGGAAACGTTGATGCATCATCTGATATGATATCTAACGTAATTCTCAACGGCATGAGAAATTTTGTTCATCACAAAACAAAAAGTATCATCACTAGCAAAGAGGCGATTAGGGATAGAGAAAGTAGTTTTCGAAAATTTAAAGGCAACCCTACAGTAGAAAATCGATTTTGTTCAAACGGGCCAGAAATATCTGTAATGCTCATATACAAAAGGCCAAGTTTTTGCATGACCAAAAAGTAAGGCAAAAAATACTGTTGTGTCCAAAAGGAAGTAAAAACTTTTGGTCTTTTGTCAAGAACATTAAGAACTCGACCACGTCATCGGTCCCAACGCTCGACTTCAATGACTCTCCGTATGTCAGCTCCATCGACAAAGCCAATTTGCTGGCAGCTCAATTTGCTGCCAACTCGACACTCCCTCATTGCATATTGGCTCCACCTGAGCTCGAGTCTGCAAATTCTTTGATGAAGCAGATATTTTTTCGAACTCGCTCGGTTGCGAGAGTCCTTAAAGATCTCAACATACATAAATACGCTGGTCCAGATGGTATCCCCGCCGTTATTCTGAAGAGGTGTTCTTCTACGCTGGCAAAACCACTGCGTAAACTTTTCCATCTTTCCTATTTCTGCTGGGATTTTTCCGAGCAGATGGAAAACTGCATTTGTCCAGCCGGTCCCTAAAAAAGGCGAATCTTCCTCCCCTTCCAATTACCGTCCAATGACACTAACGTCCCTTCTTTGCAAGGTCATGGATATGTTGATAAACCGTCAACTTATGAAATATCTTGAAGAACGAAAGCTTCTTAATGACCGTCAGTACGGCTCTCGTAGCAAACGGTCCACTGGTGATTTGATGGCTTATCTCACCGAAAAGTGGAACCAATCTTTACATTGTGTTTTGACGAGCCACAATGTTTACAAACTAATTGGTATAAAATTCAAATTTCCCGCCCTTCCGGCCATATTTAATATTTAATTATTTTGTTCATGAAAATAAGAAGAAGAAGAACAACAACAACAATGAAATAAAACTCTCTTGTTTTGAAATTCGAACCGTTCGGTCTTTCATTTCGCCTTTTTTCGTTTTCGCTTTTTTCTCGAAGTTTTTAAACTTATCTTTTTCGTTTATTTAAGCTCGAAATAAGAGCTCGATTGTAAAAATTCTTACAGTTTTTTCATGGCGTCCGAGCAGGGACAAATTAAAACTAATAATTTGTTTTTTTTTTTAAATAATAACTAAAACTAATAGTTAGGAACGTATTAAACGTACACATCCACATATATATATACGTCGCGAAGTTAAGAATCGTGTTTATTGATTAAAAATCAATTAATTAATCAATCAATTGAATCAATCTTACGCCGCGTAAATTGAACATTCAGTGTCATCAACTTGCTAAATCCTCGTTGGACCAGCCACCACCATCAGCCAGAGTCATTGCCAAAGGACAAAGGAGTACCTACCACCACCTGCACCTACCACATCAAATCACAATTTGCGAGAAGTGTCGCACAGCATTTGGAAAGTTTAAGAAACCAAAACAAAAGACAGGTATTCACAAAAACTGAAATAAAATAATTGCCAATTTATTGCGGCCTTTGACGTTCAGTTTTTGTCCATTTGCATTTACATATACCTATAATTGATGGTGAAACAATACAAAAAAAAGTGCGTGGTTCATTAAATTTACAATAAAATTGGTTTCAATTGTTTTATTTTATACAAAGCTTAAGTAAGTTGTTCAACACATACAAATATATATATCATAAGCAAATAAATTACTAAAATAGTTAAGCTACTGCGTTCTTTGTCACCGCGCCGCCGCCGTCATCATCATATATCGCATACCACTCACTTTCACACTCAAGTTATTTTCGCGATTCGTTTTGAAACAATAATTTCAATTAATTAAATACAAATCCGAATTTAATTAATCAAATCGTAATAAAAAAGCCGATTAATTGAATGCAATTGACATTTGTTTACATTTATTTGACATTTCAAATTTAATTTTTTTGACAGTTCACGCACTCGCTGAATTTTCGCTGAGTTTCCAGCTGTCAAGAGTGATCGTATTCAGTGATCAAAAATTGATTTGAAATTTTTTGTGCGAAGAGTGTGTTCAGCGATCAAATTTTGATTAATAAATTTTTTTTTTTGTTTATTTTTTAAACTTATTTCGCTTTACGAATAACTAAAAACTTTCAACAGTTCTGAACCAGTTTATTGAAATTAATTTTCGTTTTCGTGGAATTTTCGTATGAAAATAAATTAATTTTTCAACGACTTCCAAATATTTAATTCATAAACTGTGGTAAATCGAACAACTTCCAGATAAATTAATTCTTGGAAAGAAATTTATTTCGAAAGTTTTTAAGCGAAGTTAACAAAAAGTTCATCAAAATGACGAGCAAGAAACGGCAGGCTTCACCTAAACAAAACGCAGAATTAGAACAATTAAGACATCAGCGACAAGTTCTTAAAAATAATATTGTGCGAATTAGAACGGCTTTAGAGGAAAAAACGATGTCACTTAATCCAATAGAATTGGAATGTCGGATAGATATTTTGAATTCATACGTCGATCAGATCATGGTTTGTCAAACTGAGATTGAATCAGCTGATCATAGCGACGTATTCCGCGGAGAGTTAGAAGACATTTGCGTCAGTGCAAAAGCTTTACTTGTATCTAAAGTAAATAAGGGTCGTAAGCCAAGTGGAATTGAATATTCGTTTAGTAATCCACATCACTCGCGCCTTCCAAAAATGTCTCTCCCGAAATTCAGTGGGAAATATTCCGAATACAAAAATTTTATTAGCCTTTTTGAGAGTCTAGTTGACAATGATCCAATGCTTCCCGATATTGAAAAGTTCAATCATTTAATATCATGTTTATCGGGTGAAGCTTTAGGAACAGTTAAAGCGTTCCAAATAACGGAACAAAATTATCCAAAAGCTTTAGCAAGTTTAAAAAAGGTTTATGACAATAATTGCCTTATATTTTTCGACAATGTGTCTACTCTTTTCGAGCTAAAAGAAATTCAAAAGCCATCAGCTTCTGCATTGCGCAGCATGATAGACACTGTTTCCGCAATTTATGATTCGCTTCTTTCGCTTGGTGATGAAAAGAATATCACAAACGCAATCATAATTCATTTAGTAATGTCAAAGGTTGATTCGATGACAAGGTCAAAGTGGGAAGAGCAACTAGATTTCAGTACACTTCCTTTATGGAGTGACTGTGAAGCCGCGCTGAATAAGCGATATCAGCATCTTTCTGCTGAAGAAGCATCGTCTTCAAAGCATAAAATTTCTGATAGGTCATCAAAACCAAAATATGAGATGAACCATAACAGAAACCAAAGGGCTTCTTTTGCTTGTGTAAACCAACAAGCAAATAAATCGAAATGCTTATACTGCAATTCAAGTGATCATTTTATAACGACATGCCAAACCTATGCTTCAATACCTGTGATGCAACGATTTGAGTTCGCGAAAAGTGTGCCTGTTTGCATCAACTGCCTTCGAAAAGGACACACAGTTTCAAAGTGCAAATTAACTCGGTGCAGTGTTTGCAATAAATCGCATCACACATTATTGCACCAATATCAAACTACGTTTAATAGCACACCGTCACAAGGAGCTTCGAGCTTTCAAGCTATGCATGCCTCAGTTTCAAAAGATCAAGTTATTCTCGCTACTGCTATTGTTCAAATTAAAGGCAGTAGTGGTGAATATACGCTAGCTCGAGCGTTACTTGATTCAGGCTCGCAAATCAATTTTGTAACTGAAGAGCTTGCACAAAAATTGAAGCTGCAAAAGGAACCAAAAACCTTGAATCTTCTCGGCATCGGTAAAGCAAGTACTATAGTTAACAAAAAGGTTCATGCAGAAGTAAAATCAAGATTTAACGATCATTCGTTTTCTGCTGACTATTGGGTAATGAACTCAATATCGTCATATCAGCCGGATCAAGCCATAAATATTACGAATTGGAATATACCTTCCAACATTCAATTAGCTGATCCTTACTTCAATAAACCTCAAAAAATTGACTTACTAATAGGAGCGGAAACATTCTTCGAATTATTGTCGGTTGGTCAAATTAAACAAGGCCCTGAATATCCCACTATTCAAAAAACACTTTTGGGTTGGATTATATCCGGAAAATATCCCAAAGGTACAAATTCAAATACCAAACAATGTAATTTGGTATGTCAGTCTGAAGAGCTACCAGACTTGGACAAAATTGTGCAAAAGTTTTGGTTACTGGAAGAAATTCCTGGAGAAACGAAAAAGTTTCTAACGCCAGAACAACAGTTGTGCGAAAAACACTTTGTTAACAATACAAAACTTTTGCCTTCCAGTCGTTTCGAGGTTAAACTACCGTTTAAATCGTCTCCAAACTCGCTTGGATCATCGTTTGAAACTGCCAAACGAAGGTTTCTCGCACTGGAGCGAAAACTATCCAAAGACAGCGAGTTAAATGCTATGTATATGGATTTCATGAAAGAGTATCTTTTGTTAGGACATATGTCGCCGACAAATAATGAAATCCCGAAAAGCCCGCACTATTTCATTCCACATCAGTGTGTTTTGCGCCCGCAAAGCACAAGTACTAAGCTGCGAGTTGTTTTCGACGCTTCAAGTCGAACTTCATCTCAATTATCTTTGAATGACATCTTAATGGTTGGGCCAACCATTCAAGAGGAGCTATTTTCGACGTTGCTCCGTTTTCGAATACACAAATACGCCATTACGGCTGATATTACGAAAATGTACCGGCAAGTATGCATTGCTGAAGAGCACTCGATTTATCAGCTCATAGTGTGGAGGCAGCATCCGTCCCAACCACTACAACATTTTCGACTAAACACTGTAACATATGGCACGTCTCCAGCGCCATTTTTAGCAATACGGTGTTTAAAGATGTTGGGCGATGCTAATGAGAAAATATACCCTACTGGTTCAAATATAGTTCGAAGAGATTTCTATGTAGATGATCTCTTGCCAATGATCTTGAAACTCTAAAAATAATAAAGTTTGAAATTCAAGAAGTCCTTAAAAAAGGCGGGTTTCAATTGGCTAAATGGTTCTCAAACCATCCAGAGTTTTATAACACTGCGAGTACTGAAAAATCTATCAAATTTAATGATTCAGACTCGACCAAAACTCTAGGAACTTGTTGGCATCCAAAAGAAGATACTTTCAGCTTCAATTTGGAAAATAATTTTCATGATCTACGAGCTACCAAGCGAAACATATTATCAGTTTCCGCTCGTCTTTTCGATCCTCTTGGTTTGTTATGCCCCATAGTCACCAAAGCAAAAATCTTACTGCAAGAGCTTTGGATTGAAAAAATTGATTGGGATGAGTCGATTCCATTGCGCCTTGATACAAGTTGGCAAAATTTCAAAACCAATTTATCTCAACTTGGCGAGATAAAAATTCCAAGGTTTGTCGAAACTCATTCGAACGCAAAAATACAAGTTCATGGGTTTGCCGATGCTTCGATAAGAGCTTATGGTTGTTGCATTTACATTCGCAGCCAAAGCTCAGACGGTATCAAGTCGACGCTCCTAACAGCAAAGTCTAAGGTGGCCCCTTTGAAAACAAAATCGCTTCCGCGATTAGAACTTTGCGCAGCGCATACTCTTGACAAATTATGGACAAGAGTAAAGGCGATGTTGAATCTTGACGTTGAAGAAGTTATTTTCTGGACGGATTCCGAAATAACACTGCATTGGATAAAAACACATCCAACTGCCCTTGCAACCTTTGTTGCAAATCGAGTGTCCGACATCCAAGAGTTGACCCAAAAAGTATCATGGAAACATGTACCAACAAAACAAAATCCAGCAGACATTGTGTCAAGAGGCTGTAATGTGGATGAACTAAATGCGTCCATTTGGTTTAACGGTCCAAAGTTCTTATTGCAAGAACCATCATCGTGGCCGGTCAATACGCATTTTGAGTTGTCTCCAGAGCATAAAGCCCTTGAAAAACGGAAAACAAACATAGCTCTACTAGCAGTAGAAAAACCTCGAACCAAACTTTTAGAAGTTATTGAAGAAGAATCTTCATATATCGACTTGGTAAATACATTTGCGTATGCAATGCGATTCTTAAAAAGATTAAAAAACAAAACAGAAATTCTCGAAGAATCGCCAACGGCAAAAGAGTTAAATCTGGCGTTTCTTAAAATAGTCGAAACTATCCAAAATTATGAATTTGCAGATGAAATTCAAAAACTTAGGAAGAAAGTTTCATTACAACCCAGTATTCAAAAATTAAATCCATTCATTCACAATTATAGTGAAGAGAATTTTTCGTTTTCGTTAATTCGAGTTGGCGGTCGTTTGTTAAACGCACCAATTGAATATGATGCCAAATTCCCACTTTTGCTGACCAAAACTTCGCCGTTTGCAAAAACATACTTAACGTATCTCCATCGAAAGAATTACCACGCTGGTTCTCAAGCGATGGTGGCATTGCTTCGAGAAAAGATTTGGCTAATAAACGCCAAAGAAGCTTGTCAAAAGGTTGTACGACAGTGCATACATTGTTTTAAGTACAAACCAAAACTTTTGACCCAAATAATGGGCAATTTACCAGCGGATCGATTGCGAGCACAACGACCGTTCTTAACATGTGGAGTAGATTTCTGTGGTCCGGTATATACCACGCTAAAAATTCGTGGCCGGCCACCGAACAAAACGTATATAGTTGTTTTTGTTTGTTTCGCATCAAAAGCAATACATTTAGAATTAGCTACTAATCTGTCTTCTGATTGCTTTATTCTCGCCCTTAAAAGGTTCATATGTCGCCGAGGACTTCCAAGGACGCTGTACTGCGACAACGGGACGAACTTCGTGGGAGCCCAACGAATTCTGAAGGAAGTCCAGGAAGAGGTCGAGCGAGGGAGAGAACACCTTCAACAGTTCGCAGCAGAGGAAGGCTTCAGCTTCGCCTTGATACCGCCCAGGGCACCGCATTTCGGAGGCCTATGGGAAGCGGCGGTGAAGTCGGCGAAAACGCTGTTACAGCGTACCGTGGGCAACGCTCTGCTCACAGCCGAAGAGCTACTCACGGTCCTCATCGAGGTCGAGGCCATCCTCAATTCAAGGCCAATCGGACCGTTAAGCGCCGATCCCAGCGACGGCGAAGCGCTAACTCCAGCGCACCTATTAATCGGCAGCAGTTTACGGTCGCTGCCCCCAGAACCAGTGCCGGAACAGCAAACGGGTTGCTTGAAAAGATGGCAGCTTCTATGCTGGCTCAAGCAGCAGTTTTGGCAGAAGTGGTCCAAGGAGTATCTGCTTGGCCTTCAAGCCAGATCCAAATGGGTACTGGATCAACCCAATCTCACCGTGGGCAAGTTCGTCCTTATCCACGAGGACAATACGCCTCCCCAGCAGTGGAGAACCGGACGAGTCGTGGCGGTCGTCGAAGGGCAGGACGGCAAGGTCAGGGTCGCCGACGTCAGAACATCCAGAGGGATCCTAAGACGTCCAATAGTAAAACTGGCCATACTCCCAATCGAAGATGATTGAAGCCTTGCAGCCTTTCAACGTGGCCGGTGTTTTGACGAGCCACAATGTTTACAAACTAATTGGTATAAAATTCAAATTTCCCGCCCTTCCGGCCATATTTAATATTTAATTATTTTGTTCATGAAAATAAGAAGAAGAAGAACAACAACAACAATGAAATAAAACTCTCTTGTTTTGAAATTCGAACCGTTCGGTCTTTCATTTCGCCTTTTTTCGTTTTCGCTTTTTTCTCGAAGTTTTTAAACTTATCTTTTTCGTTTATTTAAGCTCGAAATAAGAGCTCGATTGTAAAAATTCTTACAGTTTTTTCATGGCGTCCGAGCAGGGACAAATTAAAACTAATAATTTGTTTTTTTTTTTAAATAATAACTAAAACTAATAGTTAGGAACGTATTAAACGTACACATCCACATATATATATACGTCGCGAAGTTAAGAATCGTGTTTATTGATTAAAAATCAATTAATTAATCAATCAATTGAATCAATCTTACGCCGCGTAAATTGAACATTCAGTGTCATCAACTTGCTAAATCCTCGTTGGACCAGCCACCACCATCAGCCAGAGTCATTGCCAAAGGACAAAGGAGTACCTACCACCACCTGCACCTACCACATCAAATCACAATTTGCGAGAAGTGTCGCACAGCATTTGGAAAGTTTAAGAAACCAAAACAAAAGACAGGTATTCACAAAAACTGAAATAAAATAATTGCCAATTTATTGCGGCCTTTGACGTTCAGTTTTTGTCCATTTGCATTTACATATACCTATAATTGATGGTGAAACAATACAAAAAAAAGTGCGTGGTTCATTAAATTTACAATAAAATTGGTTTCAATTGTTTTATTTTATACAAAGCTTAAGTAAGTTGTTCAACACATACAAATATATATATCATAAGCAAATAAATTACTAAAATAGTTAAGCTACTGCGTTCTTTGTCACCGCGCCGCCGCCGTCATCATCATATATCGCATACCACTCACTTTCACACTCAAGTTATTTTCGCGATTCGTTTTGAAACAATAATTTCAATTAATTAAATACAAATCCGAATTTAATTAATCAAATCGTAATAAAAAAGCCGATTAATTGAATGCAATTGACATTTGTTTACATTTATTTGACATTTCAAATTTAATTTTTTTGACAGTTCACGCACTCGCTGAATTTTCGCTGAGTTTCCAGCTGTCAAGAGTGATCGTATTCAGTGATCAAAAATTGATTTGAAATTTTTTGTGCGAAGAGTGTGTTCAGCGATCAAATTTTGATTAATAAATTTTTTTTTTTGTTTATTTTTTAAACTTATTTCGCTTTACGAATAACTAAAAACTTTCAACAGTTCTGAACCAGTTTATTGAAATTAATTTTCGTTTTCGTGGAATTTTCGTATGAAAATAAATTAATTTTTCAACGACTTCCAAATATTTAATTCATAAACTGTGGTAAATCGAACAACTTCCAGATAAATTAATTCTTGGAAAGAAATTTATTTCGAAAGTTTTTAAGCGAAGTTAACAAAAAGTTCATCAAAATGACGAGCAAGAAACGGCAGGCTTCACCTAAACAAAACGCAGAATTAGAACAATTAAGACATCAGCGACAAGTTCTTAAAAATAATATTGTGCGAATTAGAACGGCTTTAGAGGAAAAAACGATGTCACTTAATCCAATAGAATTGGAATGTCGGATAGATATTTTGAATTCATACGTCGATCAGATCATGGTTTGTCAAACTGAGATTGAATCAGCTGATCATAGCGACGTATTCCGCGGAGAGTTAGAAGACATTTGCGTCAGTGCAAAAGCTTTACTTGTATCTAAAGTAAATAAGGGTCGTAAGCCAAGTGGAATTGAATATTCGTTTAGTAATCCACATCACTCGCGCCTTCCAAAAATGTCTCTCCCGAAATTCAGTGGGAAATATTCTGAATACAAAAATTTTATTAGCCTTTTTGAGAGTCTAGTTGACAATGATCCAATGCTTCCCGATATTGAAAAGTTCAATCATTTAATATCATGTTTATCGGGTGAAGCTTTAGGAACAGTTAAAGCGTTCCAAATAACGGAACAAAATTATCCAAAAGCTTTAGCAAGTTTAAAAAAGGTTTATGACAATAATTGCCTTATATTTTTCGACAATGTGTCTACTCTTTTCGAGCTAAAAGAAATTCAAAAGCCATCAGCTTCTGCATTGCGCAGCATGATAGACACTGTTTCCGCAATTTATGATTCGCTTCTTTCGCTTGGTGATGAAAAGAATATCACAAACGCAATCATAATTCATTTAGTAATGTCAAAGGTTGATTCGATGACAAGGTCAAAGTGGGAAGAGCAACTAGATTTCAGTACACTTCCTTTATGGAGTGACTGTGAAGCCGCGCTGAATAAGCGATATCAGCATCTTTCTGCTGAAGAAGCATCGTCTTCAAAGCATAAAATTTCTGATAGGTCATCAAAACCAAAATATGAGATGAACCATAACAGAAACCAAAGGGCTTCTTTTGCTTGTGTAAACCAACAAGCAAATAAATCGAAATGCTTATACTGCAATTCAAGTGATCATTTTATAACGACATGCCAAACCTATGCTTCAATACCTGTGATGCAACGATTTGAGTTCGCGAAAAGTGTGCCTGTTTGCATCAACTGCCTTCGAAAAGGACACACAGTTTCAAAGTGCAAATTAACTCGGTGCAGTGTTTGCAATAAATCGCATCACACATTATTGCACCAATATCAAACTACGTTTAATAGCACACCGTCACAAGGAGCTTCGAGCTTTCAAGCTATGCATGCCTCAGTTTCAAAAGATCAAGTTATTCTCGCTACTGCTATTGTTCAAATTAAAGGCAGTAGTGGTGAATATACGCTAGCTCGAGCGTTACTTGATTCAGGCTCGCAAATCAATTTTGTAACTGAAGAGCTTGCACAAAAATTGAAGCTGCAAAAGGAACCAAAAACCTTGAATCTTCTCGGCATCGGTAAAGCAAGTACTATAGTTAACAAAAAGGTTCATGCAGAAGTAAAATCAAGATTTAACGATCATTCGTTTTCTGCTGACTATTGGGTAATGAACTCAATATCGTCATATCAGCCGGATCAAGCCATAAATATTACGAATTGGAATATACCTTCCAACATTCAATTAGCTGATCCTTACTTCAATAAACCTCAAAAAATTGACTTACTAATAGGAGCGGAAACATTCTTCGAATTATTGTCGGTTGGTCAAATTAAACAAGGCCCTGAATATCCCACTATTCAAAAAACACTTTTGGGTTGGATTATATCCGGAAAATATCCCAAAGGTACAAATTCAAATACCAAACAATGTAATTTGGTATGTCAGTCTGAAGAGCTACCAGACTTGGACAAAATTGTGCAAAAGTTTTGGTTACTGGAAGAAATTCCTGGAGAAACGAAAAAGTTTCTAACGCCAGAACAACAGTTGTGCGAAAAACACTTTGTTAACAATACAAAACTTTTGCCTTCCAGTCGTTTCGAGGTTAAACTACCGTTTAAATCGTCTCCAAACTCGCTTGGATCATCGTTTGAAACTGCCAAACGAAGGTTTCTCGCACTGGAGCGAAAACTATCCAAAGACAGCGAGTTAAATGCTATGTATATGGATTTCATGAAAGAGTATCTTTTGTTAGGACATATGTCGCCGACAAATAATGAAATCCCGAAAAGCCCGCACTATTTCATTCCACATCAGTGTGTTTTGCGCCCGCAAAGCACAAGTACTAAGCTGCGAGTTGTTTTCGACGCTTCAAGTCGAACTTCATCTCAATTATCTTTGAATGACATCTTAATGGTTGGGCCAACCATTCAAGAGGAGCTATTTTCGACGTTGCTCCGTTTTCGAATACACAAATACGCCATTACGGCTGATATTACGAAAATGTACCGGCAAGTATGCATTGCTGAAGAGCACTCGATTTATCAGCTCATAGTGTGGAGGCAGCATCCGTCCCAACCACTACAACATTTTCGACTAAACACTGTAACATATGGCACGTCTCCAGCGCCATTTTTAGCAATACGGTGTTTAAAGATGTTGGGCGATGCTAATGAGAAAATATACCCTACTGGTTCAAATATAGTTCGAAGAGATTTCTATGTAGATGATCTCTTGCCAATGATCTTGAAACTCTAAAAATAATAAAGTTTGAAATTCAAGAAGTCCTTAAAAAAGGCGGGTTTCAATTGGCTAAATGGTTCTCAAACCATCCAGAGTTTTATAACACTGCGAGTACTGAAAAATCTATCAAATTTAATGATTCAGACTCGACCAAAACTCTAGGAACTTGTTGGCATCCAAAAGAAGATACTTTCAGCTTCAATTTGGAAAATAATTTTCATGATCTACGAGCTACCAAGCGAAACATATTATCAGTTTCCGCTCGTCTTTTCGATCCTCTTGGTTTGTTATGCCCCATAGTCACCAAAGCAAAAATCTTACTGCAAGAGCTTTGGATTGAAAAAATTGATTGGGATGAGTCGATTCCATTGCGCCTTGATACAAGTTGGCAAAATTTCAAAACCAATTTATCTCAACTTGGCGAGATAAAAATTCCAAGGTTTGTCGAAACTCATTCGAACGCAAAAATACAAGTTCATGGGTTTGCCGATGCTTCGATAAGAGCTTATGGTTGTTGCATTTACATTCGCAGCCAAAGCTCAGACGGTATCAAGTCGACGCTCCTAACAGCAAAGTCTAAGGTGGCCCCTTTGAAAACAAAATCGCTTCCGCGATTAGAACTTTGCGCAGCGCATACTCTTGACAAATTATGGACAAGAGTAAAGGCGATGTTGAATCTTGACGTTGAAGAAGTTATTTTCTGGACGGATTCCGAAATAACACTGCATTGGATAAAAACACATCCAACTGCCCTTGCAACCTTTGTTGCAAATCGAGTGTCCGACATCCAAGAGTTGACCCAAAAAGTATCATGGAAACATGTACCAACAAAACAAAATCCAGCAGACATTGTGTCAAGAGGCTGTAATGTGGATGAACTAAATGCGTCCATTTGGTTTAATGGTCCAAAGTTCTTATTGCAAGAACCATCATCGTGGCCGGTCAATACGCATTTTGAGTTGTCTCCAGAGCATAAAGCCCTTGAAAAACGGAAAACAAACATAGCTCTACTAGCAGTAGAAAAACCTCGAACCAAACTTTTAGAAGTTATTGAAGAAGAATCTTCATATATCGACTTGGTAAATACATTTGCGTATGCAATGCGATTCTTAAAAAGATTAAAAAACAAAACAGAAATTCTCGAAGAATCGCCAACGGCAAAAGAGTTAAATCTGGCGTTTCTTAAAATAGTCGAAACTATCCAAAATTATGAATTTGCAGATGAAATTCAAAAACTTAGGAAGAAAGTTTCATTACAACCCAGTATTCAAAAATTAAATCCATTCATTCACAATTATAGTGAAGAGAATTTTTCGTTTTCGTTAATTCGAGTTGGCGGTCGTTTGTTAAACGCACCAATTGAATATGATGCCAAATTCCCACTTTTGCTGACCAAAACTTCGCCGTTTGCAAAAACATACTTAACGTATCTCCATCGAAAGAATTACCACGCTGGTTCTCAAGCGATGGTGGCATTGCTTCGAGAAAAGATTTGGCTAATAAACGCCAAAGAAGCTTGTCAAAAGGTTGTACGACAGTGCATACATTGTTTTAAGTACAAACCAAAACTTTTGACCCAAATAATGGGCAATTTACCAGCGGATCGATTGCGAGCACAACGACCGTTCTTAACATGTGGAGTAGATTTCTGTGGTCCGGTATATACCACGCTAAAAATTCGTGGCCGGCCACCGAACAAAACGTATATAGTTGTTTTTGTTTGTTTCGCATCAAAAGCAATACATTTAGAATTAGCTACTAATCTGTCTTCTGATTGCTTTATTCTCGCCCTTAAAAGGTTCATATGTCGCCGAGGGCTTCCAAGGACGCTGTACTGCGACAACGGGACGAACTTCGTGGGAGCCCAACGAATTCTGAAGGAAGTCCAGGAAGAGGTCGAGCGAGGGAGAGAACACCTTCAACAGTTCGCAGCAAAGGAAGGCTTCAGCTTCGCCTTGATACCGCCCAGGGCACCGCATTTCGGAGGCCTATGGGAAGCGGCGGTGAAGTCGGCGAAAACGCTGTTACAGCGTACCGTGGGCAACGCTCTGCTCACAGCCGAAGAGCTACTCACGGTCCTCATCGAGGTCGAGGCCATCCTCAATTCAAGGCCAATCGGACCGTTAAGCGCCGATCCCAGCGACGGCGAAGCGCTAACTCCAGCGCACCTATTAATCGGCAGCAGTTTACGGTCGCTGCCCCCAGAACCAGTGCCGGAACAGCAAACGGGTTGCTTGAAAAGATGGCAGCTTCTATGCTGGCTCAAGCAGCAGTTTTGGCAGAAGTGGTCCAAGGAGTATCTGCTTGGCCTTCAAGCCAGATCCAAATGGGTACTGGATCAACCCAATCTCACCGTGGGCAAGTTCGTCCTTATCCACGAGGACAATACGCCTCCCCAGCAGTGGAGAACCGGACGAGTCGTGGCGGTCGTCGAAGGGCAGGACGGCAAGGTCAGGGTCGCCGACGTCAGAACATCCAGAGGGATCCTAAGACGTCCAATAGTAAAACTGGCCATACTCCCAATCGAAGATGATTGAAGCCTTGCAGCCTTTCAACGTGGCCGGTGTTTTGACGAGCCACAATGTTTACAAACTAATTGGTATAAAATTCAAATTTCCCGCCCTTCCGGCCATATTTAATATTTAATTATTTTGTTCATGAAAATAAGAAGAAGAAGAACAACAACAACAATGAAATAAAACTCTCTTGTTTTGAAATTCGAACCGTTCGGTCTTTCATTTCGCCTTTTTTCGTTTTCGCTTTTTTCTCGAAGTTTTTAAACTTATCTTTTTCGTTTATTTAAGCTCGAAATAAGAGCTCGATTGTAAAAATTCTTACAATTTTTTCACATTGTTTTGGAGAAAGTAAGATTATTGCGCTTGATATTTCTAAAGCATTTGATAGAGTTTGGCATCAGGCTCTTTTATCGAAAATGCGTGCTTTTGGTATCGATTAATCTCTTCTTCGTTGGATTAGAAATTACCTTTCTGACCGTTGAATACAAGTTGTGTTGGATGGCTTCAAGTCTGATACCCACTTCATAAATGCTGGTGTGCCCCAGGGCTCCGTTTTGTCTCCGACTCTCTTCCTCATTTTCATTAATGATCTCTTGTCTGAAACTTCTAATCCGCTTAACTATTTTGCTGACGACTCGACCCTCAGCTTTTCATATTCGTTTCCAAATTCACGTCCCTGCTCTTCGGATGTTTAACTGGAACGGTTGCGTATGATAGGCTCATTGAATTCTGACCTTGACAGCATTGTTGCATGGGGTCTTATGAACCGAGTAGAATTCAATGCTTCGAAAACTCAATGCTATCTCTTGTCGTTGAAGCTTAACATTCCCCCATTGCCATTATCCATGAATGGTACCTGCATCGAAGAAACCGAAAAGCTGTCAGTACTTGGTATGTGTGTAAACGATGATCTTCGTTGGAATGACCATATATTTGAAGTCGCCAAAAACGCTGCTAAATGCTTAGGTTTCTTGAGACGATGCAGGAAGTTCTTCACCCCTTCTGATCTGGCTACAATTTACAAGGCCTTCATCCGCCCAAAACTGGAGTATAACTCCCATATCTGGTCAGGTGCATCTCAAACATCTTTGCACCTACTTGATAGGGTACAAAATAGAGCGTTCAAGTTGATAGGTGATAGTTCAATTGTAGAATCGATTGATTCTCTTGAACATCGTCGAAACGTTACCTGTCTCAGTCTCTTTTATCGCTTTTTTTAGAAACAGTGCTCTAGTGAAATAGCCAGCTGCATTCCTCCCCTGAAACATTTTAACCGCAACACCCGCCTCGCCAGGAATGCTCATCAGTTCTACCTTGAGCCCAACTTCGGACGTACAGTCAAGTATAGAGATTTATATTTTAGTCGCACCACCCGAATGTGGAATGCTCTACCTGGCTCTGTATTTCCCCTGCATTACGATTTACAAAGGTTCAAAAGCAACGTGCATCGATGTCTCCTTTCACATCCTCTCCTATTTTCCTAAATGCTCGCACTGTGTTTATAACATTATAAGGGTAGTCATAACCCCTTGATGTGCGCGCTTAAAAAAAAAAAAAAAAAAAACTAAATGCTAATATAATTAAAGTACTCAAACCTGTTTTTTATCGGATAGTAAAACGTCCAAATGAAAGCTAAAATATTTTGTTCTACTGCATTATTCCAATACCAAACATTGAAATGATTTTTTCCTTCCTTACAAACTCAGGAGAGATTTGTGTCGGCGAAAATTAAATTTGCTGGAGCTAAAAAAAAGCCATAGGGGGTGCAACAGACATTTTTCTTTGCCGAATGATGAAATAAAATATCATACATTTCAAGAGTTAACATCATTTCTTCAAGACCGTCCAACGGACGGTTCTATCGTTTCTGTATGTTCTTCTTTACATTTGTCTGCTGACCAAGGTTATGATTCCATAATCCTTAAGACGCAGGACAATGGTACACAGACCTGTACATCTTTGAGGAACAACACCCCAAAAAAGGTAAAGTTGAGGGAGGAGAATGCAATATTACGAGATAAAATTGCAAAAATGGAAAAGGAATTCCCTGAAGCCATAAAATCTAGGGATAGTGAGATTTTGTTTTTGAAAAGGGAAAACCAAAAATTTACAGCTATCTTAGATTCAAGTCGTCTAGAGTCTGAAAAATTGCCAGTAGATGTAAAGAATGTAGTAGCTCACTCAATACAAAATTTAGGTAGACCAGCAAAGGGAAACAGATATTCAAAGGAAATGAAAATTCTGGCACTTTCAGTTCTTTTTATTTCTCCTGCAGCGCATAGGTATTTGAAACCAGTAATAAGCCTCCCTTCAGTAACGACTCTTAAAAATTTTATTTCGAAGTGGCCAAAGTCGCCTGGCAATATAGATTTTAACGTAAAAAGCTTAGAGTTGAAAATACGTCAGCTACCCAATATTCATAAAAATTGCTCAATTTCGGTTGATGAAATGTCTCTCAAAACACATTTTGATTTGAATGTAAAAACTAATAAAATAATAGGACTAGAAGATTTTGGTGATGGCGTTCCAGCAGGAAGCGTACTAGTGATAATGGCCCAAGGGCCAAGGCTTAATGAAGAGATGGAAATATCCTTTAGCCTATTTCTTTGTTAGGAGTTCCTGCCCACCTTCAATGATCAAGAAAATGATTTTAAAAGCTATTATTGCCCTGCAGATTACCAACCAGTTCAATTTGTGTGCGATCAAAGATCCAATTTTAGGGGATTTGCAAGAGCGCTTGATATAAGCCCTGAAAATCCATACTTCGAAGTGAATGGTTCTCGAATTCACTTCTTTTACGACGTCCCACACCTTTTGAAAAGTTCCAGGAACTGTGTTCTACAAAACCAAGTGTTTTTTTCTGTAGAAAACGAGGCTTCGTGGGAAGACGTCAAACTTCTATACAACACGGATCGCCAAAACGAGTTTCGACTAGCCCCGAAACTTTCTGACGCGCACGTTAGGCCCAACAATCTTCAGAGAATGAAAGTTCGTCTTGCTGCCCAGGTTTGCAGCAATACAGTTAATTGTGCATTCAACACTTTCCTCCAAACCCCCTTTAAAACCGATGTTTCGTCACATTGACAAAAAATAAAATAAAAATTTTGAATTATTGAATTATTGAATTACATATTGTGAATTAACAAGTATCTTAAATGATTGGTATAATGTTAAAAAATTTTTTTCAACCTTAAAATTTATTGATGAACCCAATCCCAATCAATTAATCCTGATTTGATTCAAGCACATACTTTCAATTTTTGTCTCTCTTTTTGCATTTAAATTGTGGTGAAATAAACAAATAGACTGTGTTTTTTTCTTATTTATTGTGTTATTTCAAATTTAAAATTTACAATTGCAAATAAATGAACTTAAACTAATAGTTCATAGTGATAAAATTATCCACTCGCTTTGCCACAGCCGCGCCGTCGCTGCAACATTATTAAACACACACTCGCTTTGTATAAAACTATCGAAAAGTTCTTTCCTATGAACGATTTTAAGTCACTCGACTAATGTTTACACGATTTAATTGGGGCGACTTTAGTTCGGTACGTACGGAGTTTGGGCTTAAACTAAATTTTAACAGGTAGGGGGGGCATTTCAATAGAATAAATTTCGAAACAGAACTTGCGGGAGACCCCTTAGAATTGTTTAAAACACATTTGAATTTTTCGGTTTTAACCTCACTTTAGAATTTTTTTTTCTTTAAAAACAGGAAAAGTTGGATGCAAACATAAACTACCGAATGAAAGAACCATTAATATGTATATATTTAACTATTTTATTGCAAATAAAACACTTTTTTTACATTTTAAATATTTGATGAAAGTTTGTATTTATCAAGAAAAGAGCTGATTTGTCTACTTTGACATAACTTGTTTAAGTAATGCCAAATAAATGTTCTCAGGTGGGATATTTTTAATTCGAAATTGTGCAAGTAAAGTTTTTGTGGTTTAAAAAAAAACTTTATTAGTGTTTAGAATTCATACAAAAGTTTCACTTTCTAGCCACAAAAGTAATAACAGCATAAAACTCGCGCGAATAGCAAATAATTTCCGTATGCAACAGCTTTCCGCATGGCCCGCTTCGCGGGGCTCATTAGTTTAACCCTGTTTCCGCAGGCTTAGGCTGATCATGCTAAATTGAAAATAGCAAATAATTTCCGTATGCAACAGCTTTCCGCATGGCCCGCTTCGCGGGGCTCATTAGTTTAACCCTGTTTCCGCAGGCTTAGGCTGCTCATGCTAAATTGAAAATAGCAAATAATTTCCGTATGCAACAGCTTTCCGCATGGCCCGCTTCGCGGGGCTCATTAGTTTAACCCTGTTTCCGCAGGCTTAGGCTGCTCATGCTAAATTGAAAATAGCAAATAATTTCCGTATGCAACAGCTTTCCGCATGGCCCGCTTCGCGGGGCTCATTAGTTTAACCCTGTTTCCGCAGGCTTAGGCTGCTCATGCTTAATTGAAAATAGCAAATAATTTCCGTATGCAACAGCTTTCCGCATGGCCCGCTTCGCGGGGCTCATTAGTTTAACCCTGTTTCCGCAGGCTTAGGCTGCTCATGCTGAATTGAAAATACCAAATAATTTCCGTATGCAACAAAATTCAAAATAAAAGGCGTTAGTTAACAAAATTGCATTTTTATTGGCTAAAATCACCATATACCAAATTCACAGCTTTTATTAACTCTGCAAAAGGGTCTTGCAGCTTTTTTTCAACATTCCTCCTCCATTGGTACTCCACAATCCAATTTGCAAAATTGTTGGAGTAATTGTCATTATAAAAGTGTCTCTTAACCACTCTCCACTGGGACTCAATTCTTTGCGTGTGAGTCCCATCTTCTGCCACAAACGGGTTGTCTAGGTCACTATGATTAACTTTTTTGTGTATGTACCCATGTTGAGATAAGCAATCATACGCTTTCCAGTAGTCTGTATGAATTGTTGTGCCCAAAGCAACATGCTTTTTTATAATGGGTATCAGCACCTTAAATAAAAACGATATTAATACAATAAAACATTCATGGCTGTTCTGATTTTCGGTCGGATTAAAAACGAAAACCGAAATTGAATCCGTACGGATTTAAAAAGTGTGTTCTTATTTTCGAACGAATTCAGTCAACAGTGCAGGCAACTTGAAATCCAAAAAACATTTTCGAAATCAGCTGTGTCTGTAGTCTTCATCTGTCAAAGAAACTTTGATTTGAACATTTTAAAATTTTGGAATTCGTTTATTCGATTGTTTATTTGTTTACAAGTTATTTTGAACCTTAGTTTTTGCTGTTTATAACCGGTAAGTTAATGGGATCTCTTGTATCACTTTTAATCAATTCGTTTTATTGAAAATCTTTTAGTTGAATTGATTTAGAAGATGGATGTACTGGCTTTGGTTTTACTTCAAGAAGAAGAAGAAGAAGAAGCAGTAAGGCGAAGAAGGGCTCTTCTTGCAACACGAAGGTATCGAAGAATATTAAGGGATCGTTCCAATCCCTTTCATATGGAAGAACATTTGTAAGTAATTGGATAATATTAGATAAGGAGTCAGTGTTTTACAAATTTTTGTATTCGTTTTTAAGATTTCTTCAGGCGTTTAGATTGAACAAGGAATCATTTGCATACATTTTAGATGAGCTGCAAAATCTTTGGAACACACATGGATCCCTTACTCCAATAGCAAAGCTCTCCGCCTGCTTAAGGTTTTTTGCTGAAGGTGGTTACCAACGGGGAGTTGGAAATGACTTCTACGTTGCTATGGGAAGGTCAACGTTTAGCAAAGTTTTAAAAGAGTTCGTCGATTTAGCGGAAGAGCACCTGTGTCCTAAATGGATACAATTTGATACATCCGAAGCGAAAATGCGAAGGACAAAGCGGAATTTTTTTGACCACACCGGATTTCCTGGAGTTATTGGATGCGTAGATGGTACGCTTGTGAAAATTGTGCAACCTGCAAAAGACAAGCACCTTTTTTACTGTCGAAAGCAGTATTTTAGTCTAAACGTGATGATCGTAAGTTAAAACATAAGAATCAAATTAATAGTTTTGTTGTATTAACAAACATACATGCATCTTTCAAACTTCAATGTTTAGGTTTGTGATGATCAAATGCGCATTATGGCTGTAGATTCAACGCATCCAGGCTCTTGCCACGACGCTGCTATATGGAACGTTTCTAGCGTACGGTCACATTTGGAAAATAAACAACAATGTGGGATGCGAAATTCTTGGTTGTTAGGTGATTCTGGCTACGGACTCGAACCGTTCCTAATGACTCCTTACAGAAATGGGAATATTGACAGTGCCGAGAGGCGTTTCAACACCAAGCATATAAAATGCAGAAACGTTGTTGAGCGGACAATTGGCGTTTTAAAAAATCGATTCCGGTGTACTTTACAGGACAGAACATTGCACTATGAACCTAGGAAGGCTTCCGCAATAGTAAACGTTTGCTGCGCATTGCACAATATATGCATACACTTTAAAGTTCCCGAAGCTGAAGTTTCACAAAATACAAACGAAAGCGAAGACGATGTCGATACTGAAACCTTGGCTGCTGAAATTCAAGTTGCAGCGTCACATGCGTACGATCAAGCTGTGATCATACGAAATGAAATAAAAAACAGCTTCAGATAAGTAAAAAAAAACAACAAACTTTTTATTCCTTAAAAAAAAACCAGAACAAATTAACAAAAACTAGAAATAAATTAACGAAAACTAAAAAACGAAATGGAAGTCTTTTTTTAAAATATTTACTTAGGTTACTATTAAACGTAATGAGTTTAATGCACCTCTGAAAATTTTCTGCGACCTTTGCTCTTCCAACAACAGCATTCTTTTCTTCAGATCAATTTTCTGCATTATAAGTTCCTGCTTAACTTTTTGATAATCTGCTTTTTGTTCCATTTTTTTGTTTAAAATTTTTTCAACTTTATGATGATGTGCAGCTTCGTTTTCAAAGTGACTTTTTATAAGTTCCGTCCTGCGCTTTTCAATATCACAAAGCTTTTCGTTTGCACGGCAGTTTCTCTTATAATATATAACCATTTCCTTATTATGGCAAATCAACTCATCAAATTTCTTCATTTTTTCATTGTGTAGTCGCTGATTCATTTTAGTTTGCATTTCTATCAAGCTATGCGTTTTTGATGATGAGCTCTTATGAGTTGGCTCCTCGAAGGCAGCTTCGAAGATTTCGGGATGTTGAACAACAGAAATTCCGTCAGGCGATTTATTATCAATGAAGATACTGTTTCCACTATATCGGCTCTTTTTTGGAGTGGAAGTGATTTGATAATTTATGGGTGAACTGACTTCAACTTCAATATCATCCAAAAGCGGTCTCTTGGTTGAAGAACGGGTAGGTTGAGAATCGTGGCTGTCTTGTGTTTCGATCTCTTGGTTTTCAATACCATAAGTTTCAAATACAGAAAAACTCGGCGGTAGATCCTGTTTTGCGTGTTTATTAGAGGTTTTCTGATTCGAATACACTGAAGTTGTAAGTGGGTTAGAATTTTTTTGTTTGTTTACTCCAAACGACCTGGATTCCTCAATGCCGTTAACGGCTTTATTCATAGCAGTGAGCCTAACCACAGTTTCTTCTAAAGGCGAAAGGTATAACTCACAACTTTCTCCACCTCCAGTTTTATTTACTTGCTTTTTGTTTTGAATTAGTTTCTTTTTAATAAACACTTTGAAGTCCGACCACACCTGTAAGAAGGCACAAAAAAAACAATCTACAATATCCACGGCAATTTCGTAACTATTGATTACCTTTTTCCATCCAGAAGTGTCTCTTGTAGGGGGTCCTATTGCGTTTAAGTCAAGGGTCAATTCTTCCCACAAACTATCAACAAATACTGCCCGATTGTCAGTTTTAATCCATCCTTTTGCTAGGTCAGGATGCTTATCCATAAAGGAAACCAATAGTGAGAATTGTTGTTGTGAAGTATGCTTTCCCCTAAATTTTGTTTAGTTTTTGTGTAAATATAATAGCTAAAGTTTTTTTTTGATAAATAACTTACATTTTTAATCAACCGAATATGAATCCGCGAACAAAAAGATGGCCGGATTGTAAACGCCAAACAATTCGAATATTGTAGATCCGTTCGTTTTATAGAACAACCCTTAATCCGCAAATCATCACACAATACGGAAAACAGAACTGCGAAAATTCGAAAACGCGAACTTTCGGTATTCGAACGAAAATCAGAACAGCCGTGATTGTTAATTTAAAAGATAGATACCTCGGCACTTCTAATATTATCTGGGCACACTTCTAGCCGCAGATCTTGAGATCCGTCCTGAATCATACCCAAGACCCAGTGACCTTCAACCCGCCGTCCTTTGTTGAATTTCCGCCGTCCAAATTTACTTTCGTCGATTTGAACGACGCATCCAGGGCCTCCAATTTTCCCCTCTTCCTCGATGGTATCAAAGTACTGGTCAACCACTACTTCTCTACAAAAGCTGAACCAATCAGCTATTGTAGTACTCGAAATACAACCAGACAGTGAAGTTGGATCCTCCCTCTTAAAATTTTCAATTGTTACTTATTAAATATTTATCTATATATTCATATATATATATATATATACCTGAATGAATGCGTAAGTAAACTTCCACGAGAAGCAATACATTAAATAAAACACCCGCGCCACTGGCATATGCACCAGTGACGAAGCGTCCATATATTGAGTGGAATGAGTGCTTCCGTTAACGAATTTAAAAAATCTTAGGTAGTCTGTAAAAATTAAATTCAAAATTTCAAAACTTATTCATTTTGTTCTTATCCAATCTATCTCGTTAAATAAATGTCAACATCATTCTGAGAACATTATAATATTTTACCAAAATAACTACATAAAAGAAATCATGGTCTGTCTGCTAATTACATACAACTTAAAATACCCCCACAGCAAACCAACAGAGAATGCTCAACATCTTTGCATTATTTTTACGAATGTACAAAGTGACTAAAATGCGTAACACGTATGCATTCTCTTTAATTGTCTTTTTTTCTTAGCTCAATCTCAAAATACCCACACCAACAGAGAGTACACAACATCACTCATAAATGTTGAAAAGCGAAAATGCTCTGCAAAAAATACTCATAATGCGCAATGGCTAGGCATTCCATTATTTTGCTTTATTAACTCGGATCTCAACCCAAAGTGGAACAGATTTTTTAAGGTTTCTTGCTTTTGGACCAACGTGTGAAGAATGAGTTGAGTGAATGCATTACGAAAATGCCATGACATAAAACAGGAGATAGAGAGAAAACAAAGATGTATATGAGTTGTTTCTTGTTCTTAACAGTTCACTGTTAATGAGTTTGATTTCGTGAAAAAAAGGGGTAGGTTAGGTAGTACTCATTTTATTGACAAGGTCAGTTTTTTCACTATCAGAAAACAAAGAGCGAATTGGTTTTAAAGTTTGTGGTTTTTAAACTATTTTCGTGGCTGTGGGTGACTTATAAGGATTTAAACTAATATTGCCTGATTTAATATGAATGCGTGTAATTGTGTAATAGAAAGTTTTTTCCATAAAACGGCTAGGTCGTTAGAAGAAAAAAAAAATAATAATAGATGTTGGCAGACAGAAACCATCCTTAAATATAAACACCGTTACAAAGCGGTGTACTCCAATGAAAATGTATGAAAACAAAAAGAAAATTGTGTTGGCCTTGCCTTATTAGCAATGAAAAAAGTGTTTGGAAAAGTGATGGATTTAATGACATGAACAATTTTTCGAAAGCCCCCAAAAGGCATGTAAAGGAGTGTGGGTCTCATTTGAGTCTCAAATTTTTGGTTTTATTTTGAGTGCTTCCGCAAACAAAAATGTCACGCTTCGTGCCTAATATGCACGTTATCAAACCAAGTGCCTTGAGCACGTGAAATTGATTTTTTGCCTTTGCATGTGCCTCTTTGGCACTCGAAGAAACCAATCGCGTTGTTTCTGTAATATACGTGCATTTCCTTATGATGTACACGACATCTCTTACTTTTGGGCAAGAAACCCAACTCCTCAGCTAGTTGTACAGCTTTTTCTTCAGTGTCCGTCTTCTTTGCAAGGCCTATCAGAGTCCTAAAGATTGTGTTATTATAAAACGTTACCAATAAAAAATCTAATTGTATATCTACCATTGGGTTCTGATAACCTCCGAAGTTAATCGTTGCCTTTTTAAAGAACCCGAAGTTGAGGGCAATTCTTCTTCATTTCTTTCTGTATTTCCTTCCATTTTCCTTTTTACTTGACCCGAAGTTGAGGGCAATTCTTCCTCATTTATTTCAACAAAATCTGCTTTTCCTTCCATTTTCACACTTTTTCACTATTCACTTTAATCACAATGTGTTGATAGTTGTCAAAACTTTCAGCATATTTACCCGTTAGAAATTTAACTGTTTTTATTCAATAACAAAAACACAAAATTTCCCTCAACCGTGAAACTTGCTGATGGGTTTAATAACTTCCTTCAAATCTAAGAAAAATTTCCTCAAAAAACGACCAAAAAAACAACAATTTTCGAAAAATTCCCCCAAAAAGTAAATATTTGGCATCACTGTACAAAGTAAAAAAGTCAAATTGACATCCATATGGCAGCAGTTTGTTTACTTCTGTAATAAATGCCAAAATACAAATCGATGGAAAGTTGAACAAATAATTATAAATTAAATAAAACATTCTTGCGACCAAAAACTTGTTTTTTATTATATTTTTTATTGAATTACATAAATACAAAGTGTTGTTACATTCATATTTTCCTGTTTTGTAAGAAAAAAAAATCTAAAGTGAGGTTAAAACCCAAAAATTAAAATGTGTTTTTAAACTATTTTAAGGGGTCTCCCGCAAGTTCTGTTTCGAAATTTATTCTATTGAAGTGCCCCCCTACCTGTTAAAATTTAGTTTAAGCCCCAACTCCGTACGTACCGAACTAAAGTTCAGCCATTTAATTTAATTTAATTTAATTTAATTTATTTCGAAATTATTGATAAATTTGTTCAAACGATTTCGCGAAATTCAATTGTTTACATTTTTTCAAGTCAAAGTGACTTTTGAGTTGACAGTTCGTTCAGTGGATAATCTTTCGTTAAGTTTTCACTTGTCAGTACGGGTAGTACTCAGCGAAGCAAAATTAAAAGTGCATGAGGAGTGTGTTCAGCGAATCAATTTAATTTTTCGGCGTTTCTTTAAAAAAGCAATTGAATTAATTTGAACAAATTAAACTTTGTTCAATTGAAGATTTATAAAACAAATTTAAGGTTTTTTTTTGGTATTTGTTTGAAAATAAACTAATTTTTCAAACTTATATATTTTTTGATAAAGTACAATTGAACAATTTGGACAAACTATTTCCAAGTTTAATTTTTTTTTAATCAAAATTATTAAATACATTTTATTTTAAAATGACTGGCAAAAGAAGGCAAAATTCTCCAATAAAGGATTCAAACCTTGATGTATTGAAACATCAGCGGGTGGTGATTAAAAACAATATTATTCGTATTAAAACGGGATTAGAACAAAAAACTTTTTCACTTAATCCAATTCAATTAGAATGTCGTTTGGATTTATTAAATTCATACATTGATCAACTTATGAGTTGTCAATCAGAGATTGAATCAGCAGATCATGATGATATGAATCGTGGAGAGTTAGAAGAAATTTGTATAGGTGCAAAGTCATTACTAATTTCACACGTGAACAAAAGGCGTCCATCAAATGCTATGGAACACTCGTTTAGTAATCCGCATCATTCTCGGCTTCCTAAAATGTCTCTTCCGAAGTTTAGCGGTAAATATTCGGAATATAAAAATTTTATAAGTTTGTTCGAAAGCTTAGTCGACAATGATCCAATGATTCCGGACATCGAAAAATTTAATCACCTTATTTCGTGTTTATCAGGTGAAGCCTTAGGAACAGTGAAAGCTTTCCAAATAACCGAACAAAATTATCCTAAGGCGCTTGCGAGTTTGAAAAAAGTGTACGACAATAATTGCTTAATATTTTTCGATAATATTTCAACACTGTTTGAATTGAAAGAAATTTCCAAACCATCTGCATCTTTATTGCGAAGCATGATTGATACAGTATCCGCGATATATGATTCTCTTCTTTCTTTGGGTGACGAAAAGAATATTACAAATGCAATTATTATACATTTAGTTATGTCAAAGGTGGATACCATCACCAGGTCTAAGTGGGAAGAACAGTTAGATTACAATACTCTTCCTTTATGGAAGAACTGCGAAGAAGCCCTCAATAAAAGGTATCAGCATCTTTCTGCTGAAGAAGCTTCAAATGTAAAATTCAAATCTGCAGAAAAGCAATCAAAACCGAAGCTAGATTTAGGTCGCAATCGAAACCAAAAATCATCATTCGCTTGCGTAAGTTCGCAACAGAAGAAACCTAAATGTTTATATTGCAAGTCAGGTGAACACTTTATAACAACTTGTCAAACATTTGCTTCACTGCCTGTATTGCAAAGATTCGAATACGCTAAGGGTGTTCCAATATGCATTAATTGTCTTCGAAAAGGGCATACAGTTTCAAAATGTAGATTGAGTCGTTGCAGTGTTTGTAATCGCTCGCATCATACATTGTTGCATCAATATGAAACTACTTTCAATGGGCCGTCATCAACTCAGCCTAACACAAGCTTTCAATCAATGCATGCCTCGGTTTTGACTGATCAAGTAATTCTCGCCACTGCTGTAGTACAAATTAAAGGTATTACTGGCGAATACTTGCCAGCTCGAGCGTTACTCGATTCAGGATCACAAATTAACTTTATAACTGAGGAAATAGCTCAAAGGTTGAAGCTTCGCAAAGAAGAAAAGTCTCTTAATTTACTTGGTATTGGGAAGGCGAGTACAACAGTCAGTAAAAAATTAACGGCAGAAGTAAAATCACGATTTAATGATTACTCGTTTACTGCAGATTATTGGGTTATGAACTCAATTTCAAAATACCAACCCGATCAAGCTATTAATACCGCTAAATTGGCACATACCAGCCAATATCCAACTAGCTGATCCATATTTCAATAGGCCGCAAAAAATTGACATGTTATTAGGAGCAGAAACATTTTTCGAACTGCTATCTGTCGGCCAAATTAAACAAGGGCCCGATTATCCAACCATCCAAAAAACTGTTCTTGGTTGGATTATATCTGGGAAATATCTCAAGGGTAAAAATTCTGATACCAGACAATGCAATCTGGCATGTCAGTCTGAAGAATTATCAGACTTAGATACAATGGTACAAAAATTCTGGCTAATGGAAGAAATTCCGGGGGATACTTAAAGGTTTCTTACGCCAGAGCAAAAAATGTGTGAAGACCATTTTGAAGAAAATACAAAATTGTTGCCAAATGGTCGGTTTGAAGTAAAGCTGCCATTCAAATCTTCTCCAATGTCGCTTGGATCGTCGTTTGAAGCTGCCAAACGTCGATTCCTTGCACTGGAACGTAAACTGTCGAAAGATGATGGCTTGAGATCAATGTATATGGATTTCATGAGTGAATATCTAAGTTTAGGACACATGTCTCCAACGAATAATGAAATTCCCTCCAGCCCACACTATTTCATTCCACATCAGTGTGTTTTGCGACCGCAAAGTACAAGCACTAAATTACGTGTAGTTTTTGATGCTTCATGCAAAACATCTACTCAAGTGTCGCTGAATGACATCTTGATGGTTGGGCCAACCATTCAAGAGGAGCTGTTTTCGACATTGCTCCGTTTTCGTACGCATAAATATGCTATCACGGCTGATATTACGAAAATGTACAGGCAAGTTATCATTGCTGCAGAGCACTCGATTTACCAGCTCATAGTGTGGAGGCAAAATCCCTCTCAACCATTACAATATTTTCGTCTCAATACTGTGACGTATGGCACTTCACCAGCGCCATATCTAGCAATTCGGTGTTTGAAGATGTTGGGCGATATCTTTAAAGATTCATACCCCACGGGGTCGAAAATCGTCCAAAGAGATTTTTATGTCGACGATCTGCTAACTGGTGCCGATGAAATAGAAACCTTAAAATCAATCCAACATGAAATACAAGAAATATTGAAAAAAGGTGGGTTTCAGTTGGCAAAATGGTATTCAAACCATCCTGAATTGTACAATGCCGAAAATACGGAGAAATCAATAAAATACAATGACTCAGACTGTACAAAAACTTTGGGAATTTGTTGGCAGCCTAAAGAAGACACATTTTCATTCAGTTTAGAAAACACCTTTCATGATCTACGAGCCACAAAACGAAACATTCTTTCAGTCTCAGCTCGTCTGTTCGATCCGCTTGGTTTGTTATGCCCCACTGTGACCAAAGCCAAAATCTTATTACAAGAGCTTTGGATTGCAAAACTAGATTGGGATGAGTCGATTCCATTGCGCCTTGATACCTGTTGGCAAAACTTTAAAGCCAACCTTTCTCAGCTCCCGGAAATAAAAATTCCAAGGTTTGTCGGAACTCAGTTCAGTGGAAGAATTCAAATTCATGAGTTTGCCGATGCATCGATGAGAGCTTACGGATGTTGCATTTATATCCGAAGTCAAACTACGGAAGGTATCAAGTCGACGCTATTAACCGCAAAGTCCAAAGTGGCCCCTTTGAAAACTAAATCGCTTCCGCGATTAGAACTTTGCGCAGCGCATACTCTTTCTAAATTATGGCTAAGAGTATCGGCAATGTTGAGTCTTGACGTTGAGCAAATAGTTTTTTGGACCGATTCCGAAATAACTTTACATTGGATAAAAACTCATCCAACTTCACTTGCAACCTTTGTTGCGAACAGAGTTTCTGAAATCCAAGAGTGGACGAACAATGTATCATGGAAACATGTTCCAACAAATCAAAATCCTGCAGACATTGTGTCAAGAGGATGTACTGTCGATGAACTAAATAGTTCAATATGGTTTAACGGTCCGTCATTCTTACAAGAAGACTCAAAGATGTGGCCTGTGAATTCGCATTTCGAGCTGTCTCCAGAAGATGAAGCTTTAGAAAAGCGGAAAACAAATAATGTAGCCTTCGTTGCAGTTGAAAACCCTCGAACGAAACTAATGGAGCTAATTGAAGAAGAGACGTCGTACATGGAACTAGTCACAACATTTGTACACGCGATGCGTTTCTTTGCACTTCTGAAAGACAAGACAAAGAAATTTGAAGAATCACCTACGGCAGTAGAGTTGCATTTAGCATTTCTTAAAATAGTAGAGATTGTTCAAAATAACGAATTCCATGATGAGATAATTAAGCTTAAAAGAAAAACAACACTACCAGACTTTATTCAAAAACTAAATCCGTTCTTGCATGATTTCAAGGACAATAATTGTTCATTTTCACTGATTCGAGTAGGTGGGCGTCTTCTGCATGCGCCAATTGATTACGGCGCTAAATTCCCATTATTACTAACGAAAAATTCACAGTTCATAAAGACATACTTAACGTATTTGCATAGGAAAAACTACCATGCCGGACCGCAAGCGATGGTAGCATTACTTAGGGAAAAAATTTGGTTGATAAATGCTAAAGAGGTATGTCGAAAGGTTGTACGAAAATGCATTAATTGTTTCAGATACAAACCAAAGTTGCTCAATCAAATTATGGGAAATTTACCAGCAGATCGTTTGCGAGCACAAAGACCTTTCTTAATATGTGGTGTCGATTTTTGTGGTCCTGTATATACCACTTTAAAAATTCGTGGTCGACCACCGAACAAAACGTTCATCGGTCGCCGCGGAATTCCCAAGACGATCCATTGCGACAACGGGACGAACTTCGTGGGAGCTCAGAGGATTCTGACGGAAGTAGCAGAACAATTCAATCGAGGAAGGGAAGCAATTCACCAGTACGCAGCAGAAGAAGGGTTCAGTTTCGCCTTCATACCACCAAGAGCTCCCCACTTCGGAGGCCTGTGGGAGGCGGCAGTGAAAGCGGCGAAAACACTGTTGCAACGTACCGTGGGCAACGCTCTCTTGACTACAGAAGAACTCCTCACCGTAGTTATAGAGGTCGAAGCAATCCTAAACTCAAGGCCACTCACTCCACTCAGCACAGATCCCAACGACGGCGAGGCACTAACACCTGCTCATCTTCTCACAGGCAGCGCCTTGCGATCTCTGCCCCCCGAGCAGGTGCCGGAACAGCAGATGTCTTGCTTGAGAAGATGGCAACTTCTATGCTTTCTCAAGCAGCAGTTTTGGCTGAAGTGGTCAAGGGAATATCTGCTTGGCCTTCAAGCTCGATGCAAATGGATCCACGAGAAGCCCAACCTCATTATAGGCAAGCTCGTTTTAATCCACGAAGACAACGCTCCTCCACAACAATGGACAATGGGAAGAGTAACCGCAGTCGTCGAAGGGCAGGACGGAAGGTCAGGGTTGCCGACGTAAAAACAAAAAAGGGCACAATCAGGCGCCCAATCGTCAAGCTGGCGGTCCTTCCAATTGATGACTCTTGAAGCCTACAGGCTTTCAACGCGGCCGGTGTTTCGTCACATTGACAAAAAATAAAATAAAAATTTTGAATTATTGAATTATTGAATTACATATTGTGAATTAACAAGTATCTTAAATGATTGGTATAATGTTAAAATTTCCCGCCCCTCCGGCCATCTTTATTCAAATAACAAAACCATAAAAAGGAATAAGAATTAAAAATGAGAAAAATAAAATTATTCCGTATCCAAACCGCAACCGTATAACACGTCTTTTCTTTTATCTTTTCGCCACTACTATTTCTCTTTGTCGCTCAACTCCTTGCTATTTTTTTAGTTCAAAGTTAAAAAGGGTTAAAAATAATAACCAACTAATATAATTAGTAAAAATTCTTGCTAATTTTTCAACCGATACCATGGCTAGTATTGCAAAACTGCTTTTATTTTACGGAGATCTTTTCGATATTTTTAACTCGTCATCACAATATGCTAATTAGGAGAAACAGGAAGCATTTACCCTTACCGAGAAGCAGGCAACATTTTTAAGAGAAGCCAAGTTAATTCTAAAGTCCATAAAAGTCATTAACTTAAAAGAGGGAAAAGATGTTACTAAGTCTTTCTCTTTTATTTAAAGGGTGGTTGCTAAATATTGAGTCCTTGCTTCTGCTTTGGAATTTCATCGAACCACTTGATTCTAACTTAAACACCTTAATCAAGATTGCCTAGAGAATTTTTTTGGGCAAATAAGGTTGGCTGGAGGATCCAATAATCGCCCCACGTGTTCACAGTTCCAAGGCGCCTTTCAAAAACAATGGGGTATTCAATACCTCAAAATTGTAAGGGGGGGTAATTGTACAATAGAAGAAGGGAATCATTCAACTGATGTCTTGACGACAGAAAACGATATGATATTGGACACAACTTGACTGCAATTTGAGCCTGAGGTTGCGCCTTGTAGCACTGCGGATGTTGTCTTAACCAACGACATAAGTGGAATTGATTTCATTAGTGAAAACAGTTTTACTTATGTATGTCTGTGGCTGGCTTTTCCGCAAATGCTATGAAAGTCATTCTTGCGCTCTTCCATTGCCAAAGTTGTCTGATTCTGACCATAATGGTAGTTTATACTTTACTCGTATGAAGCAGTATGAAAATTGCAATCTTTTTGGCCCACCTCCAAACTTTGTGAAGTACATTCGTGTACTAGACAATAAATTCGTAGAGGAATTTCCCAATTATTTTCATCTGCCCGACACGTCATCGATAAATTTTTTGAAACATTAAAACTTTGCCCAATTTCATATTCCTGCTGTGATAGGCTTCAAGAGGATTATATTTTAAAGTATTTCATTACAGTTAGAATTCATTTTGCCCGATTTCAAAAACAAAATGCTCAAGATAAAGCATTTATAAATTGTTTGCACTTTTATTATTGTTGTTACATTATTTTATTTATTTATTAATAGTTTTTCAATTACTTTTACTATTGAATTGATGCAATACTAATTTTGTATTATTTAAGATTGGTGCGATACTGGGGAACCGAACACCTTAACAAAAAATCGGATAACGCGCCAAAAAGCCAACCTCATAGGTGGTGTGGAAGTGCTTTTAGTCTTTTTTTTTAACTCTTTTTCTGTAGCGTAGGCCAGCATTCAGAATATCAAAAAAGATGTTCGAGCGTGATTCAGGTGTCCAAGCCTAGCAGTCTGGTGAAATAATTTCAAAAAACATATGCAACACATACATGCATGCTTCGCATTGTGGAAGCTGGAAGAAATGGGTTGTGATTTCGAAGTGCAGTGCTTCCTATATAAACCGAAGCTTTGGATGATGAGTAAGGATTCAAATTAAATATATGCTTCATTTCTAATCTTTATTTTTCATTTAGATACAGATGAATTCATAATATAAATATGTTAAGTATATAACCCGGTCAACTATACTAGGAAATGTATCATTTCGCTAACAACCATCAACAATGTAAACAGTGTCTACATCACACCAAGGCCTTCACCAGCAACAGTAGCTGCTTTGTCTATATTTTAAGTTTTCAAATCAATACAAAATCAAATTTAACATAGAATAATTCGGTTACATTAACCACCCATATATGTATATGTATATTGAATACTCTATTATCGTTCAATTACATTCACTTAAATCTTAGATAAAAAGTTTTTTGTCATTGTTTATACAGCGCACCGTTGCGTCGTCAAAATGAATGAATATTTTAACTACCCCTTTTCCCTTTAAAAAAATATTGTATTTACCGTTTTCAATTTTTATTTTTTTTTTTTGCATTTTGAGATTCGAAAGATTTGAATGTTTAGTTTAGTTTCAGTTTTAAATATTTTATTTCCCAAATAATTATAATTTGATAATATATCAATAGATTATAAATTATGGTATAAAAAAAGTATTCTTAAGTCTAAATATTATGGCCTTTGGCCGTCTACCAGAAGATTTGAATGTAAACGTTTAAATTTTCGAATCTTTCCATTTTTTCGACTAACTTTCAATCGAAATAAAATATCAAAATAAGCATGAATTAAAGACTTGAATATAAACTGAAGTAAAAAAGCTAATGCTAAGTAAAATGCGCACATAGCCTTAATTAAAACCATAAAAAAAAAAAATAATAAACCAACCAAAATAACCTACATACCTACAATAGAATTATAATTTCTCCAGCCGCGCCGCGAAAAAAGAAAATTAAAATCGTGTGCAATAATATTTCAGTGCTGTGAAAGTGCAAAAAAAAGCCCATTAACAACTCAATAACCCAAACACAAAGTGCGTTCCTCTCCATCGTCTCCTCCCCCACATCACTCTTACAGTCTCAGTGACTGCACACATTTCTTCGATTTGATAATCTCTTATCTTATCTAGGCAGTGTGTGCAGTCAATGAGACTGTGGGTTTGTTAGGCGGATAGTCAATCAACGGTGTTGATCCCGTTGGTGAACTAAAGTCAAGTTGCTAGCGGGGCATAACACCGCTAGTATTTTGATTTTGTTTTCTAATAGGATATGCACTTGTTGATTAGACTTAGTTAGCGTCTACGTTTGATATTTTGTTTTGTGTATTTTTGTGAATTGTAATGTCGGGAAGATTTCGGGTCGATTTTAGCAACTTTAGGGGGCCAAGATCGAATTTCTTTGCTGTGTACGCTCACACTGCAAAATGCAGGCCAGCTGTTTTGGCACTAAGTGAAACACAGGTGGGTGTTGATTCTGATCCCTCAGAGTTCAACCTGCCTGGTTATAGCTTAGTGCCTTTATTCTTTTCTTCCCATGGCCTCGCCACTATTGTTTTATTTATAGAAGCCCCAATTTAGATAGCAATTCAACCTCCAACGAGTTTGATGCGCTATCTGACTCCATAATAAGAATTGTTTCCCTTTATCCTCACACTGAAATCGCAATTGCGGGCGATTTCAATGTACACAATTCTGGTTGGCTTCGACATTCTGGCCAGACAACACCCGAAGGAAAATGTGTTGAGATCTTCGCTGAGTTTAACGAATTAACTCAACTTGTTGATGAGCCCACTCGGGTTCCTGATATTGAAGGCCATGCGGCCAACACTCTTGACTTATTTCTCACTTCTCACCCCGAAAAATACAGGGTTGTAGTATCATCTCCTTTAGGCACAACGGACCATTGAGTCATATCGGTAGATTTTTCACTTTCCGTCACGGTAAAAAAAGATAAAGTCCCTAAAAGAACTGTGTGACAATACGAGAAAGCCAATTGGGACGGCCTGAATAATTTCTTTCGAAATTTTAATTGGTCATTGTGCTTTCTCGACGGAAACGTTGATGCATCAGCTGATATGATATCTAACGTAATTCTCAACGGCATAAGAAATTTTGTTCATCACAAAACAAAAAGTATCATCACTAGCAAAGAGGCGATTAGGGATAGAGAAAGTAGTTTTCGAAAATTTAAAGGCAACCCTACAGTAGAAAATCGATTTTGTTCAAACGGGCCAGAAATATCTGTAATGCTCATATACAAAAGGCCAAGTTTTTGCATGACCAAAAAGTAAGGCAAAAAATACTGTTGTGTCCAAAAGGAAGTAAAAACTTTTGGTCTTTTGTCAAGAACATTAAGAACTCGACCACGTCATCGGTCCCAACGCTCGACTTCAATGACTCTCCGTATGTCAGCTCCATCGACAAAGCCAATTTGCTGGCAGCTCAATTTGCTGCCAACTCGACACTCCCTCATTGCATATTGGCTCCACCTGAGCTCGAGTCTGCAAATTCTTTGATGAAGCAGATATTTTTTCGAACTCGCTCGGTTGCGAGAGTCCTTAAAGATCTCAACATACATAAATACGCTGGTTCAGATGGTATCCCCGCCGTTATTCTGAAGAGGTGTTCTTCTACGCTGGCAAAACCACTGCGTAAACTTTTCCATCTTTCCTATTCTGCTGGGATTTTTCCGAGCAGATGGAAAACTGCATTTGTCCAGCCGGTCCCTAAAAAAGGCGAATCTTCCTCCCCTTCCAATTACCGTCCAATGACACTAACGTCCCTTCTTTGCAAGGTCATGGATATGTTGATAAACCGTCAACTTATGAAATATCTTGAAGAACGAAAGCTTCTTAATGACCGTCAGTACGGCTTTCGTAGCAAACGGTCCACTGGTGATTTGATGGCTTATCTCACCGAAAAGTGGAACCAATCTTTACATTGTTTTGGAGAAAGTAAGATTATTGCGCTTGATATTTCTAAAGCATTTGATAGAGTTTGGCATCAGGCTCTTTTATCGAAAATGCGTGCTTTTGGTATCGATTAATCTCTTCTTCGATTAGAAATTACCTTTCTGACCGTTGAATACAAGTTGTGTTGGATGACTTCAAGTCTGATACCCACTTCATAAATGCTGGTGTGCCCCAGGGCTCCGTTTTGTCTCCGACTCTCTTCCTCATTTTCATTAATGATCTCTTGTCTGAAACTTCTAATCCGCTTAACTATTTTGCTGACGACTCGACCCTCAGCTTTTCATATTCGTTTCCAAATTCACGTCCCTGCTCTTCGGATGTTTAACTGGAACGGTTGCGTATGATAGGCTCATTGAATTCTGACCTTGACAGCATTGTTGCATGGGGGGGTCTTATGAACCGAGTAGAATTCAATACTTCGAAAACTCAATGCTATCTCTCGTCGTTGAAGCTTAACATTCCCCCATTGCCATTATCCATGAATGGTACCTGCATCGAAGAAACCGAAAAGCTGTCAGTACTTGGTATGTGTGTAAACGATGATCTTCGTTGGAATGACCATATATTTGAAGTCGCCAAAAACGCTGCTAAATGCTTAGGTTTCTTGAGACGATGCAGGAAGTTCTTCACCCCTTCTGATCTGGCTACAATTTACAAGGCCTTCATCCGCCCAAAACTGGAGTATAACTCCCATATCTGGTCAGGTGCATCTCAAACATCTTTGCATCTACTTGATAGGGTACAAAATAGAGCGTTCAAATTGATAGGTGATAGTTCAATTGTAGAATCGATTGATTCTCTTGAACATCGTCGAAACGTTACCTGTCTCAGTCTCTTTTATCGCTTTTTTTAGAAACAGTGCTCTAGTGAAATAGCCAGCTGCATTCCTCCCCTGAAACATTTTAACCGCAACACCCGCCTCGCCAGGAATGCTCATCAGTTCTACCTTGAGCCCAACTTCGGACGTACAGTCAAGTATAGAGATTCATATTTTAGTCGCACCACCCGAATGTGGAATGCTCTACCTGGCTCTGTATTTCCCCTGCATTACGATTTACAAAGGTTCAAAAGCAACGTGCATCGATGTCTCCTTTCACATCCTCTCCTATTTTCCTAAATGCTCGCACTGTGTTTATAACATTATAAGGGTAGTCATAACCCCTTGATGTGCGCGCTTAAAAAAAAAAAAAAAACTAAATGCTAATATAATTAAAGTACTCAAACCTGTTTTTTATCGGATAGTAAAACGTCCAAATGAAAGCTAAAATATTTTGTTCTACTGCATTATTCCAATACCAAACATTGAAATGATTTTTTCCTTCCTTACAAACTCAGGAGAGATTTGTGTCGGCGAAAATTAAATTTGCTGGAGCTAAAAAAAAGCCATAGGGGGTGCAACAGACATTTTTCTTTGCCGAATGATGAAATAAAATATCATACATTTCAAGAGTTAACATCATTTCTTCAAGACCGTCCAACGGACGGTTCTATCGTTTCTGTATGTTCTTCTTTACATTTGTCTGCTGACCAAGGTTATGATTCCATAATCCTTAAGACGCAGGACAATGGTACACAGACCTGTACATCTTTGAGGAACAACACCCCAAAAAAGGTAAAGTTGAGGGAGGAGAATGCAATATTACGAGATAAAATTGCAAAAATGGAAAAGGAATTCCCTGAAGCCATAAAATCTAGGGATAGTGAGATTTTGTTTTTGAAAAGGGAAAACCAAAAATTTACAGCTATCTTAGATTCAAGTCGTCTAGAGTCTGAAAAATTGCCAGTAGATGTAAAGAATGTAGTAGCTCACTCAATACAAAATTTAGGTAGACCAGCAAAGGGAAACAGATATTCAAAGGAAATGAAAATTCTGGCACTTTCAGTTCTTTTTATTTCTCCTGCAGCGCATAGGTATTTGAAACCAGTAATAAGCCTCCCTTCAGTAACGACTCTTAAAAATTTTATTTCGAAGTGGCCAAAGTCGCCTGGCAATATAGATTTTAACGTAAAAAGCTTAGAGTTGAAAATACGTCAGCTACCCAATATTCATAAAAATTGCTCAATTTCGGTTGATGAAATGTCTCTCAAAACACATTTTGATTTGAATGTAAAAACTAATAAAATAATAGGACTAGAAGATTTTGGTGATGGCGTTCCAGCAGGAAGCGTACTAGTGATAATGGCCCAAGGGCCAAGGCTTAATGAAGAGATGGAAATATCCTTTAGCCTATTTCTTTGTTAGGAGTTCCTGCCCACCTTCAATGATCAAGAAAATGATTTTAAAAGCTATTATTGCCCTGCAGATTACCAACCAGTTCAATTTGTGTGCGATCAAAGATCCAATTTTAGGGGATTTGCAAGAGCGCTTGATATAAGCCCTGAAAATCCATACTTCGAAGTGAATGGTTCTCGAATTCACTTCTTTTACGACGTCCCACACCTTTTGAAAAGTTCCAGGAACTGTGTTCTACAAAACCAAGTGTTTTTTTCTGTAGAAAACGAGGCTTCGTGGGAAGACGTCAAACTTCTATACAACACGGATCGCCAAAACGAGTTTCGACTAGCCCCGAAACTTTCTGACGCGCACGTTAGGCCCAACAATCTTCAGAGAATGAAAGTTCGTCTTGCTGCCCAGGTTTGCAGCAATACAGTTAATTGTGCATTCAACACTTTCCTCCAAACCCCCTTTAAAACCGATACCATGGCTAGTATTGCAAAACTGCTTTTATTTTTCGGAGATCTTTTCGATATTTTTAACTCGTCATCACAATATGCTAATTAGGAGAAACAGGAAGCATTTACCCTTACCGAGAAGCAGGCAACATTTTTAAGAGAAGCCAAGTTAATTCTTAAGTCCATAAAAGTCATTAACTTAAAAGAGGGAAAAGATGTTACTAAGTCTTTCTCTTTTATCAAAGGGTGGTTGCTAAATATTGAGTCCTTGCTTCTGCTTTGGAATTTCATCGAACCACTTGATTCTAACTTAAACACCTTAATCAAGATTGCCTAGAGAATTTTTTTGGGCAAATAAGGTTGGCTGGAGGATCCAATAATCGCCCCACGTGTTCACAGTTCCAAGGCGCCTTTCAAAAACAATGGGGTATTCAATACCTCAAAATTGTAAGGGGGGGTAATTGTACAATAGAAGAAGGGAATCATTCAACTGATGTCTTGACGACAGAAAACGATATGATATTGGACACAACTTGACTGCAATTTGAGCCTGAGGTTGCGCCTTGTAGCACTGCGGATGTTGTCTTAACCAACGACATAAGTGGAATTGATTTCATTAGTGAAAACAGTTTTACTTATGTATGTCTGTGGCTGGCTTTTCCGCAAATGCTATGAAAGTCATTCTTGCGCTCTTCCATTGCCAAAGTTGTCTGATTCTGACCATAATGGTAGTTTATACTTTACTCGTATGAAGCAGTATGAAAATTGCAATCTTTTTGGCCCACCTCCAAACTTTGTGAAGTACATTCGTGTACTAGACAATAAATTCGTAGAGGAATTTCCCAATTATTTTCATCTGCCCGACACGTCATCGATAAATTTTTTGAAACATTAAAACTTTGCCCAATTTCATATTCCTGCTGTGATAGGCTTCAAGAGGATTATATTTTAAAGTATTTCATTACAGTTAGAATTCATTTTGCCCGATTTCAAAAACAAAATGCTCAAGATAAAGCATTTATAAATTGTTTGCACTTTTATTATTGTTGTTACATTATTTTATTTATTTATTAATAGTTTTTCAATTACTTTTACTATTGAATTGATGCAATACTAATTTTGTATTATTTAAGATTGGTGCGATACTGGGGAACCGAACACCTTAACAAAAAATCGGATAACGCGCCAAAAAGCCAACCTCATAGGTGGTGTGGAAGTGCTTTTAGTCTTTTTTTTTAACTCTTTTTCTGTAGCGTAGGCCAGCATTCAGAATATCAAAAAAGATGTTCGAGCGTGATTCAGGTGTCCAAGCCTAGCAGTTTGGTGAAATAATTTCAAAAAACATATGCAACACATACATGCATGCTTCGCATTGTGGAAGCTGGAAGAAACGGGTTGTGATTTCGAAGTGCAGTGCTTCCTATATAAACCGAAGCTTTGGATGATGAGTAAGGATTCAAATTAAATATATGCTTCATTTCTAATCTTTATTTTTCATTTAGATACAGATGAATTCATAATATAAATATGTTAAGTATATAACCCGGTCAACTATACTAGGAAATGTATCATTTCGCTAACAACCATCAACAATGCAAACAGTGTCTACATCACACCAAGGCCTTCACCAGCAACAGTAGCTGCTTTGTCTATATTTTAAGTTTTCAAATCAATACAAAATCAAATTTAACATAGAATAATTCGGTTACATTAACCACCCATATATGTATATGTATATTGAATACTCTATTATCGTTCAATTACATTCACTTAAATCTTAGATAAAAAGTTTTTTGTCATTGTTTATACAGCGCACCGTTGCGTCGTCAAAATGAATGAATATTTTAACTACCCCTTTTCCCTTTAAAAAAAATATTGTATTTACCGTTTTCAATTTTTAAGTTTACTACTAAGTAAAACTGTCAACGAACACACCAATGATACAAGAACTAATAATTTCATCTTTTCATAAAAAATGTGTAGTATTTTGAGTTCTCTTTTCGTTTGTTATTTTCGTAGAGAAAAAGACAGTAAAATATTCTGTTGCTGATAATGTTTTAATAACAACCAAGATTCAAGTTTGTTCAATAATCGCATCATTTTTATATTTGTTTTTCTAGAAAATCTAATTCCCTTCTGCTTATTTTATTCCACGTTTTTGTTTGTCATATGATTACATTGAAGAGAGCTCAGCTATGATAGAAATTGTAAAATCTAACTGTGAAATAATAAAACAATGCTAACTAAAATTTGTGGCATAGCTTTTTATTCATATAAAAATATATATAAGTTTTACTAAAATCAATCTACTAAAAAGAGAATTTGTGCTTACTCTTGGTCCTTCTATTCATTGTCATTGCCTTCCTCTTCGTCCAAACTACCTGCTTATTCTGTAATTGTTTCAATGTCCTTTTGTTCCTTTGGACAAAAGGTACAATTGAAAACAATAACTTCTTTCAAGTTTTCGAAGTTTGAATAATAACCTATCAAGATTTTGATAAAAAATTGTGTTTCCAATTTTTTTTTTCTTTTTTTATTTTCCATTAAAGCTTGCAGAGAGACCAAACAGTACAAGTTTTCAATAAATATACAACTTTGCAGAGGAATGTTACGAGATCGTAAGCTATATCGAAATAGATTGACGTTCGCAGATAATTTTAACTACTTTAGGTTCCATTTATATTGAATCGAAACATCTATGCACTGCCCGATCCAAGGATTTCATCCAAGAGGAAATTCACAAGACTAAAATGGAAAATATATCTATAATTTTATTTTTGAGAAGTCTCTAAAAGTCTTTCTTACTTGTAATCACACAGTCTACTAACACTAATCAGTGACAAAGCGCCAGAGATTCATTTGTAAGTAATGAGTGTTGACTTGAATATGTTTGATCGGTACTGTTGCTTTGACTGAGCAATGTAGTAGCCGGAGAGCTAGTGACCGATTTGCTTACCTCATTTTACCAAGGCTCAAACTTTGCTCATAGAAAGATTTAGGCCCGACAAGTATAAAAGTGCCCGTCTTACACTCCGGTTCGGTCCATGAGGCCTTAAGATTAGGGCTTGAAGTTGTAAAAAATAAGTCCCCATTTACCTCATTTTACCAAGGCTCATCTTTTAATATATTCTTCATTGATTCAATATATACACGAAAATAGCATTGTACGACGTTTTAGCTGTCCATGACATGCTGTAAGACGCTCGTATATATGTAAAAAAAATGACACCATTTACCTCATTTTACCAAGGCTGATAATTACACACAACTAAGATGACATAAAAACAAACACACATTTCAAGTGTAAGACGTTTATTCGGTCAATAACCCTCCGTAAGACGCTGAAAATTAAATTAAGATAGAAAAAATTACATCAGCCTTTGAACGAAATAAATCAGGTATGTTTTTGCTTTTAAATTAATGTTTTGAAGTACATAAATATTTGAATAACATTTCTAAGAAATTAGGTATATTTGTAATAATTCTTATTCAATTTCGCAGTTTGAATCAGATTCATCAGAATCGGAGTCCAAGAAGAAGTTTCTGGATCATCGTCTGAAAACAACAAATTGATGCATTATTATTGCTTCGAAATAATTTGAATTTTAAAATGTTACCATGGTCATAATTAGTATTTGGGTTGAATGAAGCCTCTTCAATTACATCACATACGGTTTTTGGAAGCTGGTTTCCATCAAACCAATGGAAATCATATTCATTTTCTTTAAGACTCCATCCATTTTTACCTGGTAATAACATTGTTGGATTTTTTAAATATGAATTTGTCCACACAGATGTAATATATTTTGTTCTCAACAAATGCTGATACAATTCGTCCTTACAAGGAGGTATGCTAGTAGCATCAAATCCTTTTATTTGTTTGTGAAAAGCTTCATTTGAGTTTTTTACAATGAAATTCCTCATAAACATTTCAAATCTGGCATCATTAACTTGATTTACGTTTTTAACTTTGTACATATTACAAATAAAGTCTTCAAAGGTTTTAAGTAATTCAGCGTTTGAGTCAGTTAAATCACATATTTTAGCAAAGGCTTCTTGATACTGCTGGTTTATTTGCATAATTTTGAAAGGTCCTACTTTTCCTTTCCGATAAAAGGCTGGATTAAAATCACACCCTGTGCAAGCATGTAAAGCAGGTAGGCTTTTGGAAAGTGAATCGCCTAGTTCATCCCGAAGTTTAGAAATATCAACATATCTTCGATTGTTGCTCACACCAATATCCATCCAAACTTTGAGTTGTTCACATTTTAAGTTTTTCATATTACCAAGCAGTATTATTAAGACATCTGCGTCAGAGCATCTTATTATAACGTTAGCGCTGTATTCGATGCTGCAAACATGGAAAACGATTTTAGTATCGGCTTCTTCGTGTTTTTCGCAAGTCAGCTCATCATTTTCAGTTCTGATTACACTGCCACGGTCGGTTTTAAAAGTGTGACACTTTTTAAAACTCAGATTAATGACTTTTTTGTCAATGAAGGGGACCATGTCATCTTTTGTCCAATCAGCTATCAAAAAATTTACGAGAGCAACTTTAAAATTAATGTTACGAAGTTCTTTAATAAAATCAGAGGGTCTTTTTTGTTCGGGTCCACATATATCATATCCCATTCCTTGAGTTTCATGTCTGATTCCACGTTCATAGTTTTTTATCGATGGGGATAAATATTGATCAAACACTAAATCAATTCTTTTTGATTCATATTTCGTAATTATTGACAGAATTTTTTTTGAAATTTTACCAAATGTAACAGGGATGTCCTTCAATGTATGTAGTAAAAAAAAACCATCAATTATAATAACATCAGCATGACTTGGCGGTTGACTATCTATCTGTTTCTCTAAGAATTTTGTAAAAGCAGATTTGTCTGTTTTACATATCGATCCATCCAGATGGCATAATGATAATGGCACAGGTGTTACCGGAAATGATAAGACTTTTGAAATATCAACATTATGTTTCATTGAAATTCCTAACATTCTGCCAAAAAGGTCACGCTGCATGCGAATTTCTTGTACTTTATTCCCTACTTTTAACTTCTTTTTCTTAAGCTCAGATGAGAAGTTATGAATAGGTATTTTTTTGATAGGTTTATCAAATCTTTCATCTGATTCTGCACATTCGGATATAAATTTTTTTCGTAAGCCTTCACCATTCTCTTCAAAATTTAATAAAAAGTTTTCTACTTGACTCGACACAGCTTTACCAGTATTAATATTTTATAGAAAGTCCTTGTTAATTGCGGAACTGAAAGGGTTTATGGATTTTTCTATTCTTCTCAGAAAATTGTTGAGATTAGAAGCATTTCGCTTAACTTTGCTTGGTTCCAAATCCGTTGTGACATCTTGTAGTGAATTTAAACCAATTTCTGTAAATAAATGACTTATTATGGACGATCTTATGGAATGGCTCTTTGCCCAACGCTGTCGAGCGGATATCGAATTAGTGAAATGAAGAATACCAGTAAGTCTTTTCGCAGCGTCTGCATTTACAGTCTGCTCTAGGGTTAAATCTATTGGCTGTCTAGAAAACGGTTTGTTGGTCCTTTTTACTCCGAAGTATCCCAGCTCAAATTCTTGTTGCAACCCTGGGTGAGTCAGTTCAGCTTTTAATAGGTTTTCTTGATATTAAACTAGCCACCTTGCGTAGTTTTGATGGTTTGTAACAAAAAAAATATTTGCAATTCTAGATAATATATATTTGTAAAGTTCGAAATCACCCTGTCGAATACTTCTGCTGAGTATTAAAAAGTTTTGTACAAGATTGACATATATCATATAAAACTGAGCTGTTTTCCCCAAATTTCCACGCAATGTTTTTTCTTTAAATGCTGTGTATTTTTCCAACAAGTTTAAGATTGATTCATTCCATATAATGGGAGTTTCTTGAGATGATTTTTGAAATTCCTCAATTTGTTGGAAAATCAAATTTTTGTCACCAACACCCTCAGCTAGTTCAAATTCACGGAAATGTAAAATTTCTAACCCAAGAGCTACCAACGGACATAAACGCTTACATCTATTGTAATGTTTTCCGCTTATTAATCCATTAACGGAGCCATTTGCTATTAATTCGCTTTCAACCATTATATTTGTAAGACCACAATCTTCAATAAATTTTCCAATAGCTTTGAAATAGGACATCTTTACGTGAAAAGATCCTATATGAATGAATACATTATTGAAAGTTGGTTTCTCTACTTCTTGAATTTGCAATGCAATTTTAGCTATGGCTAAATCATATGTTACTTGAATGAAGTCTTGACTTAATTCTACAGCAATTTTTTGACTCCGTTGCAACGTCTCGTAAACAACTGCTACGTTTGTAGGTGAAACATTTATAGGTGTTAAATAACATATATTTTGTTTGTGACTTTTATCATCTGAAATTTTACTATTAAAACCTACCTAACCTGGTGTATTTGGAATAGTTAGCGCATGACTAATCATCCATATTAAGTCAATGTTCTTAACTGTTTCAAGATTTTTAGGACAAAAATATCGTAATTCGTGATCACTTGGTAATAAAAAAGAAACCATTTTCGGCTTTTTATAATACGGAACAAGTTCTTGAGTAATGGCTTCAAACGTCCGTCTTCTTTTAGCCTGAGGTTCATATGAAATGTCTTCTTCAGTTATTTCTAAACTATTATCAAACTGTTGGCTGATTTCATTCCCATTGAAGTTATGATTTTGATATATAATGCCCACAGTATCGTGGAGAGTATCCTTACCAGTGCTTGTTTCAACATATCGATCAAAATTGTCAAATGCAACTCCTGTATACAAATTAGGTGACCGAATTATACCTTGTGGGCTGCAATCTGATTCTTGGAGCGAAGAAAAAGTTGCTTCAGTTTCTAATTCTTCAACAACATTGTAACTGCAGCAATGACCAAATCGATTGACTATGTCAATAATTTTTCTGCTGCTGGTAAGACTTTTAAGGGTAATTCCTAGAGAAACATGTTTGGAAGGCTTTATTTTACCATTCGTTACATTAAATATAAGTATCAGTATCGTATGCCCGATCCTAAAGAAGGGAGACCCTCACAATTGCGCCAATTACAGAGGGATAAGCCTCCTTAACGTCGCTTATAAGATCTTGTCTGCTGTAATATGTGAACGTCTGAAACCCCACGTCAACAACTTGATAGGTCCTTATCAATGTGGTTTTAGACCAGAGAAGTCCACAATAGACCAAATTTTCACATTACGGCAGATCTTGGAAAAAACCCGAGAACATAATATCGATATTCACCACCTCTTTATCGATTTCAAGGCCGCGTATGACAGTATTTACAGAGACGAGCTGTACAGAGCCATGCCTAGTTTCGGCATCCCTGCAAAGCTCGTACGACTATGCAGGATGACTTTGGAGAATTCACGCTGCTCCGTCAAGGTCGGAAAAGAACTCACCGAGACCTTTGATGTCGAAAAAGGCTTTAGGCAAGGCGACAAACTGTCATGCGATTTCTTCAACATCATACTTGAACAGATTGTAAGAAACTCAAACGTCAACACCAGAGGAACAATCTTTCAAAAGTCTGTACAATTACTCGCCTATGCAGACGATATTGACGTAATGGGAAGAAAAAAGCGTGATGTCATAGGTGCTTTTGCGAGTATTGAAACAGAAGCGGCAAAAATGGGTTTGATGGTTAATGAGGGCAAAACGAAGTATATGCTGTCATCAAACAAGGACACAGAACATCGACGAATTGGACAAAACGTCACAATAGACAGACATAACTTCGAGGTAGTACAGGACTTCGTCTACCTAGGATCCGCTGTAGACACGGACAACAACATCAGTGTGGAGATCAAACGGAGAATAACTCTTGCCAACCGTTGCTTCTTTGGGTTAAGAAGGCAATTGAGAAACAAAACCCTCTCTAGAAAAACCAAGGTGACCTTGTATAAGACCTTAATCATCCCAGTCCTGCTGTACGGCGCGGAAGCATGGACCTTATCGAAAGCGGATGAGGAAACTCTTGGTCGTTTCGAAAGAAAAATTCTCCGAATGATCTTTGGTCCCGTATGCGAAGACAATGTGTGGAGAAGAAGATACAACAACGAGCTGTATGAGCTGTACCGCGACATGGACATAGCCAGAAGAGTACGCATCGCGAGGCTACGATGGTTGGGCCATGTAGAGCGGATGGACCCAAACGCTCCGGCTCGTCGGGTGTTCGAAAGCACATTGCAGGGAAATCGCGGAAGGGGAAGACCTCGTCTTAGGTGGCGCAATCAAGTGGATGAAGACCTCAACCGACTTGGAGTGCGAAACTGGAGAGAGCTCGCCCGAGATCGAAATCGTTATAGGAGGATGTTGGTTGAGGCCCAGGTTCACCCCGAACTGTAATGCCCACCTAAGTAAGTAAGTAAGTACATTAAATATAAGGTCTTGTGTCAGAGACGATATTTTCCTTTTACAATTAAAGCTTTTAGAACGTCGACTATTTGAACCAGCTAATAGCCATGCATAAAAATTTTCAATTTCTTGTGGGACTGAGCATTCTCCTTTAATTAGCTTCTGAGTGGTAGGTAAATGGATGAGACAATGGCGTTTTTTCTATTTTGAATATCAAATTTCTCAAAATAAATGCTGCTTTTTGTAAGATGTCTTCTTTTTCTAATTGCTGATGTATTAAGTCTTCGGGTAAACTACAATTTTTGAGCATTACTACTACTTTGTTATGAACAGTTGATATTTTAATTTTTTGTTGAAAGGTTGTAATGATCTTATTGTGTAAATGGTGTGGTTTAAAATCTTTGTCATGATTGATAAGTCCTTCGCTTTTCTTACTTAACGCATCCATATAGTATGTGTGCATAAAGGAAAGATAGTAAAATAAACCTCTTCTTAATATATTTTCTTCGATAAAGATACATAATTCTTTAAAAGCAAGATCATGAAGCTGTCTATTCAGATGCCAATCAGTGGAAGTACAGTGATCTTCAAAATATTTCACTTTATTGCCAATCTCTCTTTTACATAAATTGTGGTAGAAAAATGTACTTGATTCTAAACTATTTAATCTTGTCAAAATGTCTGAATCAAGCATTCTCTCGCTGTATTTTTCAATTATTGGAAGGAATTGAATTTTGTTACCTGAGTGAACAAGTTAAGTTGGTGTTTTCGTCGATGCCGCTTAAACTGCTTTCCACAAAAAACACACACCCGATGATTATTATCTTCACCATTCGGTGCCTCCGAAGAAATGGTACCCTTATCCGGTGGAATTAAAGCCTCCTGACTGTAAGTGCTATCCGCATCTGATGGGGAATAGAGATGGATTGGTTGGAACTCATTTCTTGGTCATTTTCACAATCAGGTTTCACAAAATAGTTTTTAGGTATCGCTGTTAAATTTCTGTAGCACTTGGAATGATATACATGTGCATGTGCGTGCATGTGCATCATGAAATGTCTTAGGAAGTATGAGATCTTTAAAACGAAGGTTATTCTCCTTTCTTATGAATACAAATCGACAACACTTTTGAAATATATCATCACTTAGTAAATTTAATTTTCCATCAGCTTTACCACATATAATACAATTTCTATCAGATGAAGACATTTTGAACTAACAAAAAATTATTCAACAAGTTTTAGGAGATAATTACTGAAAAGCTCTTCAAAGACCGACTTTCCAACGCAAATGAATTTGATACAAGGAAATTGTTATCAGCATCACCGTTAGGTACTTGTTTCGAATCAAGTTTAATTTTGCATTCCTTTTCTGCTCGCATTCTTCCCATTTTTTTTTTTTTTTTGTCAACATGAGTTTATGCAACTACCGATGTCTTAGAATTCGATCGTCAAGCTCTACACAGCAGGTAGCAAAATCGTTTCCTATTAAAACAGATGCTATTTTTTCTATCTTGACTAAAACGAAATTTAATTTTCAGCTTCTTACGGAGGGTTATTGACCGAATAAACGTCTTACACTTGAAATGTGTGTTTGTTTTTATGTCATCTTAGTTGTGTGTAAATATCAGCCTTGGTAAAATGAGGTAAATGGGGTCATTTTTTTAACATATATACGAGCGTCTTACAGCATGTCATGGACAGCTAAAACGTCTTACAATGCTATTTTCGTGTATATATTGAATCAATGAAGAATATATTAAAAGATGAGCCTTGGTAAAATGAGGTAAATGGGGACTTATTTTTTACAACTTCAAGCCCTAATCTTAAGGCCTCATGGACCGAACCGGAGTGTAAGACGGGCACTTTTATACTTGTCGGGCCTAAATCCTTCTATGAGCAAAGTTTGAGCCTTGGTAAAATGAGGTAAGCAAATCGGTCGTTAGCTCTTGGTCTATAGCTGAAGTGGGTTTTGCGACTTGAATCACGACTTGAAGCAGTTCTTGATCCGGGCTCATAATGAATGAAATAAAACTATGGCATTGCCGTCAGCTCGATTCAAACTATTATAAATCGGTTTGTGAATGAAAATAGAATTGAAAACTTACCACGCAATACAACAAGGAATATTTTCAACGCGCAAGACAAAAGGGTAATTGTGCGAGAAATCAAGAAAGATCCGAAAACTAGTGCACCAAAATTGGCTTAGAGTCTACGTCAAACTCTCGAAAAAGAATTTTGCACTGAAACTTTGCGGAAATGCACACGAGAACATGGTTTCAACGGGAGAGTAATGCACAAAAAACCCTTCATTAGCCATGTCAACAGACTTAAGCGGCTGGAATTCGCTAAAGAATACCGGACAAAAGACTGACTTTTGGAAAACGGTAATTTTCGCGGACGATTCAAAATTTAATATTCACGGCTCGGATGGCAGGCAAATGGTTTGGCGTAAACCGAATACAGAGTACCTTCCGAAAAATACTCAAGGGACAATCAAACATGGTGGTGGGTCGGTGATGGTATGGGGGTGTTTTTCAGCGGCTGGGGTCGAAAAACTGCACATAATCGAAGGAATTATGGATCACAAGGTCTATATTGATGTCCTGAAAACGAATTTAAAAGATAGTGCTGCACAAATGGGTCTCGGAAGCAATTTTACTTTTTACCAAGACAATGACCCAAAGCATAAAGCTAATGCCACTCGAATGTGGCTTCTTTATAACTGTCGCAAAGTTTTGGAAACACCCCCACAATCTCCTGACATTAACCCCATAGAAAATTTATGGGACGATCTGGACCGCAGAGTTCGAAAACATTCAATCAAGAACAGAAACGAGCTGAAGGAAAAAATTTTGCATGAATGGGCACAAATGGCATCCGAGACCACTGAATTGGTAATGTCAATGCCACGACGATTGCAAGCCGTAATTGCGTCCAAAGGTTATGCAACGAAGTATTGAAGCCTTATTTTTTTAATAAATCAAACAGAGTACGAATATGAAATTGACCCAGTATTACTGCAGTTTTATTTTTAATTGCATTTTTAAGACAAAATGATTGTCACCAGCAATGGAAACTTGGAAAAATATAGTAACAATTAATATACTTAAAGTGCATTTCATTTTTATTTTATTATCTGAATTTATTTAGGATTAGGAGAAGTTTTAAACTTTTTATAGAAGGGGTACAATACTTTATTTAATAAAATAAATTAAAGTAAAATTACGTTCATTTTTTTTATTTATAATTGTTGCTGTATACTAAGATTTTTACTCATACTTTTTCTTTTATACTTACATATGTATAATTATTAACATCCTATGGTTGAAAGAATTTTTGAAATCGGTCAAGTAGTTTTAAGGTTCCCGTTCTGGTTCCCGTTGCCGTTTCTGTGAACAATGTTAAGCCTGGTAAAGTTTTTAAAATCGCTGCCATCTTCCTCTCACAACAAATCCTTCAATAAATGCGCCTCCAAGTCAAGCTCCAATCTGTTGGTTTATAATTTTATAATATATATTTTAAGTTTAGCATTGAAGGAAACACAAACCTTTTCATTAGGAAGGGTCTTACCCACAATTTCCTCGTAATTTTTTTTTTTTTTTTTTGAAGCATCTCCTAGCTTTTTTAATTCCAGCAAAACTTTGACGGAAGCGAGAACCTTCAATTGTTTTCTTGTTGGTGTCATCTTGAAAATACAAATGACATGTTGATTGAAAGCCAGTTGCCTGGCAAGTTGTAAGTCGACTACGTCACATCCGAAATACGAACAGGAATTTGACAGAACAACTGTTCAACTGTTCTTGAAAGTAAACGGACGTGTTATCAATCAGCTCCCTAATAGTATTTATTGCATCTTTCTTTAAATCACGATTCACGAAGTGTATTTGTACTTCAATAAAACACAGAAAAAGAGTGACTTTTAATAGTTGTAAAAATTCTGATTAACAATTTAAGTAAATTTTCAATTTAATATATCCAAATGGTGCGGTGTGGACATTGCGAAGAGAACCTTCCCTCTGAAGGTGACTTTGTTTCATGCAGCTCTTGTCATAGGAAGCTGCATTTTGAATGTACTACCCTGGCGGCTAAAACATTTAAAAACATTACCGCGATCCAAAAAGAGTCCTGGAAGTGCCAATATTGTAGGAAAGCGAACAAAGAAGGCCAAGGTACAAAAGACATCCAAGGGCAAACGGAATCACTTACGGCTAACGGAGATAATGCACGTTTTCTATGTAAGACCAGAGGACGAACCGCTTCCGCATCAACAAATGAAAGGACGAGCACGGATCTAGAAAATGATATCAAGGAAATCAAAAAAATGTTAAATGAATTTGCTACCAGTGTGGACTTTATATCCAAAAACCACGACACCTTCAACTCTACTTTGGAAACAAACAACAATTTACTTATAAGATTGAATGATGAAGTCTCCGAACTAAAACAACAACTTCAAGCAAGGGACTCAATAATATCCACCATGGAAAAGAAAATTAATTTCTTAGAACAACAGGTAATTGAAAATAACATTGAAATAAAAAATATTCCAGTTCAAAATATGGAAAACACAACATCAATAGTAAAGGGTTTAGCACAAGTTGTTGGACACACAATTCACGATACAGACATTAATAATATATATCGCACAAACACCAAACGCAATAACCAAGATTCGAAGATTATAGTATCGTTCACAAACAAAATTTGCAAAAACAATTTAATACAAAAACTGCATTCCCACGGTCCACTTAATTTAAACGATATATCTAAAAAATTACCAAACCTTGAATTCAAACAAAATTCATTTATTTTTGTAAATGGACAACTTACAGCAGCTAACAGACATTTAATGTGGTTGTCAAAAAACAAAGCGAAAGAGTGTGGTTGGAAATTTGTCTGGACGCGAGATGGAAAGATTCTTGCAAGAAAGAATGAAACAAGCAATGTAGTGCGCATTTATACTGTCAATGACGTCACTCAAATTGCATAATCTACTCTATGAATAATTTCTTTTTATAATATGCAAACAAAAATGAACGAAGAAAATGAAAATGTAATAGATCATATATTGAATTTAGAGCACAGGGTGACAAATAATTTAGATGAATTACGAAATTATGAATTGTCAACAAATTTAACAATCTCTTGTATTTATCTCAATATTAGATCAATTAGAAAAAATTATAATTTATTTTTGACTAAATTACATGGCATAATTAATGACATTAAAGTCATCATCTTAGTAGAGATTAATATAAATGAATTCGAAAATATTTTTTATCAACTAAATGGATTTGCTGCAGAGTTTTTAAATAGACCAGCGTTAAGAGGTGGAAGAACAATTATTCTGAAAACCAATTTCTACGAAAATATCCAAGTGGAAATTAAGAGAAATGAAGAAAAATTCACCATAATAGCAGTATATCGACCCCCTGGATACAGTATACCAAATTTTATAAATGAAATTGATGAGCAAATCAATAAAATCGACGTAAAAAACAAACTCATTGTAATAGGAGATATGAACATAGATCTGAACAATCGAAACAACAGTGTAGTGAAGAACTATTGTAGTATGTATGCTTCAAAAGGCTTAGCAAATGTTATCAAAGCCTATACGAGAGTAGATCTGAAAAAAGGTAGTAAAACGAGGATAGACCATTGCCTTATTCGATTAGGAAAGGAAAACATATATGCATCTGTCATTGAAACCGATGTATCCGATCACTACACATTGTTCTGTGGGATTTCAGCAAATGTGAATGATGTTTTAGTTAATCATAAGGAAAGCTATTTCATCAATCAAAGCATTTTGAACGATTACATTCGAAATACCAATTGGAATAATCTAATTGAACAATTTCATACAGCGAAAGATCTATATCAGGAATTTGACCACAAACTTAAATCACTATACACACGATCAATTCAAAAACAAAAAACAAGAAAGCGGAATGCTACAAATCCATGGGTCAACCTTGAAATTCGAGAAATATGCAAACACAGAGATATACTCTACAAGCGATGGAAAAATAATAGAAGATGCATTAGATACGAAACTGAATACAAGAACTACAGAAATTTTGCCAACAAAAAAATTTAAAAAATAAAAATGAATTTTTACCAAAATAAATTTTCAGAATATCGTCTGGATCCAAAAAAAACATGGAGCCTGATAAATGATTTACTTGGAAGAAGCAGAACGAATTTAGACGGAGTGATTGCAAGAAATTTTGGTAGCGAAATCGATTCGGAAGAACTTGCAAATAACTTCGCCTCAAGCCTTATGTATGAAGTTGAAACTATAGTGCATACATGCAACATTAAAACACACCATACTGAGATACCAAGCTCAAGACAATCAATATACATATCACCAGTGACAAGTGAAGAAATTTTAACAAGCTTAATGCACATAAATATAAATAAGTCAGCAGGGTCAGACGGAATAAGAGCAAAAGATATTCAAATGAATGCCCAAATATTAACACCAATAGTTTTTTTTTTTTTTTTTTTTTTTTTTGTCAGGAGTAAATCTTCAAAAGACACTTAGTAGTATTCGATACCAAGTAGTGTGGGATTCTTACCCACTAAAAACTCCTCATAATCAGAACCAATCTATAACGATCGACAACAGATTTTTCTTTCTCAATAATATTATCTCTTTAAGGGAAGCTTAAACTTTTAATGCTTCCCATGACTTTTAGGCCATTAGCTCGTGTGGCTTGGTTCTTCTTAATCTCCGAACATTGCCTCTCGTATTTAATACGGACTCCATTTCAGAGTTGATATGACTATGCAGTCGCTGATTGTGTGATACAGCATGTTTTCTTACAACTTCTGTAACCGTTTCTATTTGTAGATCACGATGTAAATCGCTATTTCTTATATACCATGGTGCATTTACTATTCCACGAAGGACTTTGTTTTGGAACTTTTGGATGATTTCAGTATTTGTTTTCTTTGAACAGCCCCATAATTGGATTCCATAGGTCCAAACAGGTCTAAGTACTTGTTTATAAAGCATTATTTTATTTTCGACAGATAAGTCCGAATTTCTACCGAGTAACCAGTACATTTTTCTATATTTCAAGTTGAGCTCTTCCCTTTTCTTTTTGATATGCTCTTTCCATTTTAGCTTTGCATCCAAATTCATCCCAAGGTATTTGGCCGTATTGGCGTAGGGTACAGCTTGATTGTTGATGAATATTTGAACGTAGCTTAACTTTTTATTTGTAAAGTTTATATGTGCAGATTTAGCTTCATTGAGCTTGATACGCCATTTTTTGGTCCAATCACTAACGGTGTCGACGGCATTTTGCAATTTCTCAGCAGCCTTGACGACGCACTTACTGGATGCCAAAATTGCGGTATCATCCGCAAAAGTAGCCATAATGGTGTTGTTATCCACTGGAATATCCCTTGTATATAGCAAATACAGGGTAGGTCCTAGGACGCTTCCTTGTGGAACACCGGCTTGTATATTACATAGCTTTGAATATTCTTGATCATACCGTACTCTGAAGAGCCGGTTTGAGATATAAGATTTTAGTATTTCGTAGTACTGCCTGGGTAGGTCCCTTTGCAGTTTGTACGCTAGCCCCTCATGCCATACCTTGTCGAATGATTGAGCAACATCTAAAAATATAGCCGAACATACTTGTTTTTCTTCTAATGCTTTTTCAACTGTATCCGTTATTCTATGAACTTGGTCTATCGTGGAATGTTTATTTCTAAATCCAAACTGATGATTTGGGATTAGATTTCTTTCTTCTATGACCTTGCTCAGTCTTTTCAGTAGCAATTTTTCAAAGACTTTTGCCATTGTTGGTATAAGCGATATTGGTCTGTAAGACGTCACTTCTGTTGGTGGCTTACCTTGCTTTGGTATAACAATTACTTCAGCAATTTTCCAATGATGTGGGACATATTGGGTCTTTAGGCATGCATTTATTATGAATTGGAGTTTTATGAAGGCTTTTGATGGCATTTCTTTCATAACCTGAGCAGTTATTAGATCGTACCCAGGTGATTTTTTGTTCGATAGTTGATTTCGACACACACTTTTTATTTCTTTGAGTGTGACAATTGGTATGTCAACTTCATCGACTTTATCAATAAACTGTAAGCTGATTTCAGATGTATTTGCCGGGAATGGCTTAAAAACATTCGCAAGATGTTCTGCAAACAGGTTAGCTTTTTCTTTCGGATTTCCGATCCAATTCCCGTTTAGAGATTTAATTGGCGGGTTTTGAAACTGCGGTCTTTTCAGGCGCTTAGCTGCTTTCCAGAGCGAATAATCAGTTGAAGCATCAGTCGTTAAATTTTTCAGGAATCTACTTAATGAATCATTTTTGAATTCGTAGATTTGTTTTTTCAGTTCGTTGCTTAGCCGGTTAAACGCTGTTTTGTCGTCTGGAAATCTAGTATTTTGCCATTTTCTTCGAGCTCTTCTCTTCTCCAATATCAACTCTCTTATCTCGGCAGGGTATTTTGTTTCAGTTTGCTTCCTACTCGAGCAAGTTGGTGTACTTTCTTCTGCAGCTTGTTGAACATCGGCAATGAATTGTTCTACTTCAAGGTCGATTTGCTCTTTTGTTTCCATAGGGGATCTGAGATTTATATAGCTTTCAAGCTTTTCTCTGAATTTACTCCAGTTTGTTTTATTGTTTACTAGCTTAGGATTACTTTTTTCCGGGTGCCTATTGATTCGCACATTTTATTACGCATTCTATTATTTTGTTTTTGACACAGTTATTTTTGTTTACTTCGCATTGCCTGTTTTGTTTTTCTGTTACTTGGATTTTCAATCATTTCGCTGCACACTTACTTTGCATTTCTTATCTCGCTTACCATTTTTTCGCATTTCCATTGAACTTACAAATGATTATTTAGACTTTATTTATCTCGATAACTGTTTTTTCGCATTTTGTCTCTACGGTAATCTATTGTTTTGACATTCAATTAATTCGCTCATTATCAGATTATTATTGCTTGTGAAATCGCGCGGTTCGGTTTTTCAGAAATTTAATAAATATTTCGAAATTTGATTATTATTTCTGACTAATTGGTTCTGAAAATGCTTCTAAAATATGATATATCTTTGAAAGTTCTAATCAATTTTCAATAAAGTTTGATGAGAAGCTAAGCAAACTGTTAAAATACAAAAAAACCGGTATACAGTTCAATTTTGGATTGTTTCGCCATCGTTTGATTGGTATTTTGCTTTTTGTGGATGAAAAAAGAGGCTAGAGGTGTAAAAATTCGCGCGAATTTTTACACCTCTAGCCTCTTTTTTCATCCACAAAAAGCAAAATACCAATCAAACGATGGCGAAACAATCAAAATCTATATAAACAAAAGCGAACTGATCGAAAAACGAAACAATAGAAAGCGAAACGAGCCAAATATAAAGTAATAAAAGGCTAGATAATCTTTAAACGAAACGAATGCAAAGCGAAGCGAGAAATATCGAAATATAGATAGACGAAACAAACGAAAAATTTAACAACAAAATGCGAAACAAAAAATTGCGATACAACTTGGGCGAAACAACAATAAACGAGATAAAAATGACGAAACGTACCATACCCCTTTTTTCCATTATCTCCGATTCATTAAGTGATAAAATCACCGGTGTATGATCTGATGATAAGTCATAATTACCTTCGACTCTTATATGGTTTCGTTTGATACCTTTAACTATGAAAAAGTCAACAAGGTCTGGTATTTTACTTGAATCCGATGGCCAGTATGTTGGTGATCTGGATGAATAAAACTCACAATTGTATTTGAGGCATGCTTTGTAAAGCCAATAGTTGAACGCATAATCAACCTGAGCTTCGAACAGGCCTTTGTTCCAGAAGAACTCAAAACGGCAATAGTACGACCTGTATATAAAGCCGGTGTTAAAAATGATGTACTGAACTATAGACCAATCTCAATTCTCCCTATAATGGGTAAGATATTGGAGCAGATGATGGCACGAAGGCTTCAATGCTACATCGACAAATTCAACATTATAAACATTAATCAGTATGGATTTATGAAAAATAAAAACACAAGCAAGCTTTTAGCAGAATTCACAAACTTAATAAACAACAACCTCAACAAAAAACAACACAATATAGTAATTTTCATAGACTTTAAGAAAGCGTTCGATACTTTAAGACATGAAAAACTTCTGGAAATGCTGGAAAAAATTGGTATTCGAGATTTCAACTTAAATTGGTTTAAAAGCTATATTACGAACAGAAAAATGAGAGTGAAGATTGGCAATTCACATAGCGAAGAAAAATGTATTCAATACGGAGTTCCACAAGGATCCATTCTAGGTCCTATGCTTTATATTATATATGCAAACCAACTACTAAACGTTTTGAAGAACAGTGTAGGTTTTGCTTACGCTGATGACACAGCAATTGTTGTTAGTCACAGAAACCTTGATACGGCAAGAAACATAATGCAAGACGAATTCGACGCGGTAGTAAGATGGTGCCATGATTTTGGACTCATAATAAATGTAAAAAAAAAACTAAACTTATGCATATTAGACCTTCACACATACTAAAAACCCGAATAAATATAAAGATTCATTCAACTAATTGTATTCATCAAAATGCGCAGCAAGAAAATCTTAACCCACAAGATAACTGTCATGATTTCATTGAAAATGTTACTAATTTTAGATACCTGGGTGTGGAGTTAGACTGTAATTTCAAATGGGATTTGCATATAGCACAACTAGGCAAAAGACTTAGGAAAGCATTGTATGCAATATATCACCTGAGTATGTGTAGTAATTACCATGTGTTAAAGGAAGTCTACTTCTCTTTGGTGGAGTCCTCCCTAAGATACGGAATTCTAGCGTGGGGAAACACTACAAAAAGCTACTTGTTGGAACTTCAGCGTCTACAAAATCGCATCGTAAAAATACTGATAGACAGCAAAAATAAAACAAACAGAGAACCGGAAACAAATTCAACAAATGCATACAAAACACTTAGACTTTTAAACATAAATCAATTATTCGAACTACAAATTCTAGAAGAATATTACAATGACCAGCGCTATAAACAACCGATAGATCACCAACATAATACAAGAAGAAGAGCCCAAGGATTTCTGCAAACTACACGTTTTAAGAACTCGTACGGAAAACAGCAACTAACCGTGAGCATTGCGAACATTTTCAACAAGATGCCTAGAGAATTACTAGATATAAACTCTAAGGGACTAAGGAAGAAACTTTTAAAAGATCATCTATTAAACATTTATTAAATCAATGTAATATTAATTATAATAGGAAAAAAAAAAAAAAAAAAAAAAAAAAAAATAAATACTCTTTTAAACATCCTTATATCTAAAAGTTAATAGTTACTTTCAAGAACTTTGTAAATTTTTAACATTTATATACCTAACCTTCTGCAGAAAAGCCTCTTTAGGCTTCGCAGATGCCTATGTGTAAACAAATTACTGTAATACTTACTGAATAAACTTGAAACTTGAAACTTGAAAACTTGTATATGTAGGCCGATGGCTTAGCATATCTTGATCGTGTAGCCGAGACTAGTGGAAATGGCACACACACACGTAGATGCATATTCGATTCCATTTGAATTCTATTACCCGATTCGGTGAGGTAAGTAGATACCTGCATCGAAATCAAAATCATTATTATTCGATTACCCGATCCTGAGTGGAAACGTAGTAATAAGAGAACAAAAAAAAAACACCTTTTTTGTCTTGATTCGGTTTTTTAATGAATTTTTTTAGAGATATAAATATATATGTATAGAAATAAAAGTCTTTTTCTTGCAAACACCTCCTTAAGCTTACCCCAAAAAAGTACCAAGGAATAAAAAAAAATATCCTAAATATGTGCATTTGTGCAACTCATATTACCAACTTGTAAAAATTTTATCTTACTTATTACACTCGAATTCTTTTGTAATACTTACTGGAGGTCAACCATAATAAATTAAATCACCAATATTAGTTCTTTTCAGACCTAATAAAAAAACACACAATTTTTTATTAAAAAAATCATTGAATATTTTTATTGAAGTAAAGAGATATTAATTTTTTTTATTATTATTTACAAAAACAATACAAAAAGTATAAGTCAATAATACAAAAATACAATAATAACATAATATTATTTAATAAAAACAAATAAAAACAATTTCTTTTAGAATGTTGTTTCACAGTAAAAAACTTTAGAGTTTAGGGTGTAGTACACTATAGAGTATAACAAAATATATTAGAAGATGAACAGTTATCCGAGTTGTCTTCACTGTCTTCTCGGTAGAAGTCATCAGTCGATGTTTCCGCATCGACGTATTGTTTTTATCTCATTAATGAGAATAATTTTTGGATTCCTGTAAGAGAAGAAAAAGAAATTTAGAATCTTCTTTCTATTCCAAGTGAGAAAACAAATAAAAGAAGTTGCGTTTCATTTAAAACTAGTTTTCTAATAAAACAAGACAATAACTTTTAAGTGTATATTAAGTTAATAATTTTTACATCCTAACATCCATGTTCATAAACGTATTTTAAAGTTAACTCCTCTATAAAATCATAATTTTGTTCGCCAAATGCATTTTTTCGAGTGATTACCTTTGAAATATCTTTGCGAACATTTCTATTAGTTCACACCAGTTTCGATTCAGTCACTTTGCACTGAGCTAAACATAAATATTTATTTTGTATATTTTTTTTTTTAGTCTAGAAATATTTGTCAAAAAAAATATTATTTTACTATACAAAATTTATTTTGCTGTGTAGATGGTGGACGATGTGTTTGAATAAGCCTCCCTTTGTCAAGAACTATCCAGACGGCCGACCACAAGCACGATGGCAACAAAAATAAAATAAAAACAAGAAAAAAATGAATAATCAAATTTAAGTATTGGTGCTCCTGGGTGCTCAAGAGGTGCTCCCGCTTATAGAAACCCCCTAAACAACCAACATTTTAAGAAAAATGTATTTCAACACTTAGAACACACCAAATTTAGAAAAAATACCATTTATTTAAACCAAATTGGAACAACAACAACAAAATTATTTCATTCTTTTTCTTTCAACTTACTTTTACCAGCTTTTTTTAACCAACCCATTAGATTTCCTTACCTAAAAATAAAAAAGTTTACGCCTTACTTTTAGCTTTAATATTTTCAAAAAAATTTACCTTTTTTCTTCTTCTGAATATTTCTTTTTTATTTATTTAGCTCCGCTTCCTCCAGACGTGTGTTTCTGAAAACGATTTTTTAATAATAAAATTTTATTCGGAAATTGAGGGTCCTTATATAGGCTGGCACTAAACTTGAACTACTCTGATTAAAAAGCAAAAATTAAATGAGGTTTTCTGGTCATGGGTAGAGTTATTTGTTCAGTGCATGGGTGCAGGTACATGGTGCACGATACATTCGGCATGATGCATGGTGCATGGTGCATGTTCCATGCAGAAGAAAGGTTTTAGAGTAATATTGAATGGTACCCGGTATGTGGTACAAGATGCAGAACTCATCGTAGGTATGTGGTGCATGGTCGGTCAAGTTCATCCCACAGGTTTTCAATTGGGTTGAGGTCAGGCGATTGTGCAGGGGTTTCAATAATTTTTGGGCAGTTATACAAAAGCCATTCGCGATCAATATGGGCTTTGTGTTTCGGATCATTGTCTTGATAAAACTTGAAGGACCGCAAAATGCTCAACTTTTCCGCACTCTGCTTAAGGTTGTCCCTTAAGATCCTCAAATAATGGTCCTTATTCATCATTCCGTCAATGAACACCAAATTGTTCACGCCTTTAGATGACATACAACCATATACCATCACATGACCTCCCCAGTGTTTCACAGTAGGTTACAAATTTTTGCTTTTGAGCTCTTCATTTGGCCGGCGCAAAACCATTATCCTGCCGTCAGAACCAAAAAGATTAAATTTGCTTTCATCCGCAAAAATTAGATTAACCCACAATAAATAATCCTTTTTTAGGTGTTCTTTTGCAAAATTTTTGGCGAGTGAGTCATATGAGACTTGTGATTGCGCAAGTTAATGAAAGTTTTTTTTCTGTGCAACTCGACCGTTGAAACCTTCAGCCTTGATGGTGCGACGAACTGTTGACGCAGATACTTGCTTCCCACATTCAACCCAAACTTCACCAACGTTTTTAGGGGCACTCAAGCGGGGGTTAGCCTTAATTTTTCGAAGAATTAAGCGCTCTTCGTGCACTGTCAGCTTTTTTGGCTGGCCTTTTTGCTTAATATATGCAATTCGTCCCTCATTACGAAATCTTCTGACGATGTCCTCAACAGTACTAACCTTCATGTTCAATAATTCCGCTATTTTTTTTGTAAGTTAAACCTTTCACGCACCAGTTCTCTTTTCTCAAGCGAAGTATTCTTTCCTTTACGGCCCATTGCGTCTTCTTTTAAAAATTAGAGTTTTTGTGAGTCAAATTAAAATAGTAAAACTATCACAATTATAAATTGCAACTGACAATTAAATTATGAACCGATTACCTAAATTCAAACAGCAAAAACTACAAGTTAAAAAACCGAATATTAATGAAAGTGTTTTTTCTTAGTTTTTCGGGTATCATTATTCTTTATGGTAAAATCCCTCACAGATTTTTTAAAACCAAACCATAAAATTGGTGCAATAGAACACCGATTCAAAAGTAAAAATAATTGGTCGCAATCTATTTGATTTTAGACAAGTTATTGCACTTCGTAAAATATTTATGCAAAAAACCGAATATTAATGGCAGTCACTGTACATAAAATAACGTAATAGCAATTACAAAAGGTCTGTTTAGTGATTGAAAGCACTTTTTGCATATTTCTTTTCACATTTTTCTGTGAATGTAGACATTTTTTTTAATGGTAATTGTTAAGTATTCCTTAAAAATGGTTTTAATTTTTATCATTAATAGTTTAATTCATTTGAAACAAGTATCGAAATAATTTTTCCAACTCACATTTAAATCACAAGTCTCATATGAATTCAACCCCCCCAGCATGCAAACGCAGTAAAAAACACCCAAGAGAAATTCCTTGTTACCTTTGTGGACGGACTTATTTTTGACATTTCTAAACTAATTTTACTACGGAACATTTTCATTTCCCACTCTATACAATTGCTTTAGATTTTTAACGAAAATTTTTTCGTTTTTGTGCGAATTTGGCAAAAAAAAATCATTTCTTGACTTTTATTGGTTTGACAACTGATCAGGAACGCCAACCCTCAAATAAAAAAAGACGCGCCGTCCGGGAAGCGTTTTTTTTTTGGATATCATGTTATATATACCTATAACAGCCTTGTGAACAAAAATTTACCTTATGTCATTGGTATGATTATATGTGTGTAAGAGAGTTTGTAGAACTGAATAACTCGAAACAATTTTTTTGTCTTGTTGTGGTTTGGTGTTCAAGTTTGTTTTGCTTAAATTGTTAATGTAGGTATATTTTGAATTTCGGGCGATCTGTCACATTTTAGAAATGGATAAATACTTAATTAAAAAGTGAGCGTATCTGAATTAATGTACATTATTCATATTCAGCGAGTGTTATATGGTTATGGTTATATTGTTCTAGGAAAAATAATGCAAACAATGATGATAATGGTGAGAGTAACGAAATTGCAACTGTTGCTGTGGACAAAACTTCCAGACAACCAGACCCCGAGTAAGTAGTCTGAAGAACCGAATCAAGTTTTGATTTTAATCAATATTGTGTTTTGATATTATCTTTAGAAAAACACAAATAGCTTGTGAGGAAAATAATGCCCAGCTATAATTGTAGATAAAGTTTCAGGTGACGAATCCGACAGCAATAAATATCTTCCAAAATACAAGCAAACATATGAAACAGAATGGGAATCCAGCAGAAAAAAAAGTTTACCAAAACGCCTACTGCATGTTATGTAAGAGAAAGTTAACTAACAACGTTACCAATTTAGAACGACATTAGAAGTCGCAAATTCACAAAAAGAAGGAGGCTGAAAATAAAAGCCAAACTTATGTACCCGAAATCGTAGAAAAGTTGGCATACAATGAAGCAAGAGGGGACACAAATTTGAAGAACGAAATTACAATGGTAACGTATTGTGTTTCAAATTATTTGCTATACACCACTATAGATTCGCTACTTCATGCTCTTTCCAATCCAACGACTACCAAAATCAAGTGTTGCTCAGCGAAGGCAAAAGAATTAGTTGGGCTTATATCCAATTATAGAAAGAAGTATTTAGCAGAAAAACTCCAAAAAAATTACTTTTCGCTAATAATTGATAAAAGTACTGACATGACCTACAAAAAGTGTTTGGTTCTTGTAGCACGGCACCTTGAAGTAAATACAATCCAAGACTCATTTTTTGGTTTAATAGGGTTAGGCCTCGGCCACGCAGTAAGCGGCTGAGCGAAAAAAAAATAAAACATATGAAATCACACATAAGCGGTCAATCTATGAGCGAACGGCGAAACAAGATTCTGAGCGTCTAAACGGCGCCGCTCAGCGACCAAACCTGTTTTAATTTTTAGTAATGTTATGAGCGGCAAACAGTAAAGATGGCCAAAGAAAACATTGAATTGTTAATTTCGTCTGTGCAATCTCGACCAGATTTATGGCAAGAGAGAAATCCCAATTTTAAAAATAGAAATACTACTGAGAAACTATGGAAGGAAGTTGGTGAAATTTGTGGTTTAAGTGGTAAGTTTTTATTTAACGTTTATGTTATACATAGTTTAGTACATAGCAAGTTAACACCTATGGTTTAGTGTGCAAAATCAAAAAAATACTCCGTTATTTTACTTCGAACATCCAGAGCTGTATGGGTACTCCTATTAAACTGCTGCTGCGTTGCCAGATCGTACTGCGTCGTTTGGCATTGCTGAGGTTACTTGTATAAAGAGTCCAAATCACTGACACTCTCTCACGAAATTGTGCAGTATGCAAGCACACCGTTCTCGGTTTCGGTTCAATGTTTTTTTTGTAAAAAACGCCATTTCGATCCTATTATTCCAAATGCACATTCTATACATTTTCTTGCCGTTGAAACTCGATCGTTAAAATGTTCATTTCATGCATTTAAATCCCTCCGTGGGTACGGTCTTAACAAATTAGGTTTCAAAAGATAAGCTTCATCACCTGTCAAAAAATTCGCTAGTACAATATTTGATTCCGGCAGTGCTTGTGGAGGAGGCACATTGAACTTCTCAGTTTCAAGCAACGTAAATAATTTGGAACCCGCAAAAGTTCCGCCATCACTTTGTTTTCCTCTCCCAGCCACTTCTATTGTGAGAATCTTTTTGTCAGCATCAGCTACAGGCTACAGTTTGCAGTACAATGGAGAAATAATGCATATAATTCAAATAATGTGATCCAGAGCTTGCTGGACATTTAATTTGACAATGTTTGCCATCAATACTGCCAAAACAGTTAGGGAACTTCCAACGCGTATAGTAATCGTTGATCACTGTTTTAAGATGATCTGTTGTTTTAACAGGCATATATTCATTAACAAGTTCTTTCCATATAATGACAGAAGTCTCCGAAAAGATAACACTGACTGTGCTTCTGCCCATACGAAAAGCAAATGCCAAATCCCTAAAAGAATGGCCAGTAGCAAGAAACCTTAAAATATAATATAATATATAAATATAAAAATAATGTAAAAAATATCGTTTTTTTTAAAGAGTGGACGCAAAAAACTAGTGGAAGAACCTAAAAGACACGTATCGCAAAAACCTCCAAAAAATTTTTTTCAAAGGCGCAGATCGGCACAGGCATTTCTACATAAAAAAAAAACTTTCTGCGTTTGAAATTCACCGAAATATTACTACTTGATCATAGAATAATAGTGCCCATTTGAGAATTAAGCGTTTAGAAGCCCAAAATAAGGATTGCAAAATGAGTATAGAATATTTTGGTCGAAAAATATCGAAGCAGGACACATTAACGAATACAACTAACCGAATTTTAATATCTTCAGATCCACTTATAACCAATCAGAGAATAAGAAATCCTTAAAAAAAACCTTTTTATTCTGAAGAAATCATAAAGTTTTTAGAGCCTGGCTTTATTATCCAACCACAGACTGAAATGATTGATTATTTTTCGAACTCAGAATAGTCATAATTACGCAAATAATTTGTTAACAATATTAAGAAAAAGTAAACGATAGATCTTTTTAATTATAATTCTAATTGCAAAGTATTTTTGTTTGTTTGTTTTAGTTTTTTAGTCCTCAAAGCCTATTGGGACTCATTAAATTGAAATTCACTTTCTCTGCAGAGCTATGTAGTTTGCAGCTCTATTAACAACATAAGGAAAATGGCTGTTTTGACAGCCCAAATAATTTGTGTTGGAGATTATATAGATTCGAGTTTCCTTTGAGCTTTTTTAAAAATAGATAAATTATCAAATGTTGAAAAGCAATGCAGAATGAACGCAATAGCATAAGAAATTGTTTTAAATAGGATAAAAAACTAATATGGGTGCTTTGTTACTGCTACTTTGCTTTCATTTTCATTTTAAAAATTTTAGCAAATCACTACTTCTAGTATGAACCTATATGAAGCACTTCGACAAGCCACGTGTCGCTATGGATGAGTCCCAATGTGCATTATGCATTCAATGTCTTCAATCCCTAATATGCGTAAAGAACTTTCTAGATACGATCAATCCACTAAAAACAAATTTTTGGAAATTGTATTCAAAATAAGAAAAACACGATTCATACATACATAATTGATTTTTGTACTTTCTATTATTTTAAATTTCTCACAACACAAAAAATACCAAAGAACTTCGATAAAAAGTTTATAAAGGCATTATCAAGGATTTTACTTCGATATGTTTTTGAAATTTATTTTCCAAAACATAAATGTCTGGAATAGGCATGTCTAAATCAGAAAACGGGCAATACAAGTAATCAGTCTTTTTGAACTAATACGCTACCCACTATTTTCTAGTATAGTATATATATATCTATATGCCGACGATGTCCGTAAATATGCTGGCACAATCCGGGTTAAATATGTATTGTCTCCTTTTCAAAATTTGAAAGAACAATATCTATGCTGTGCTTAAGGCACTACACTGATCCAGGAATGCAAGTTCTCTTTTTTTTTTTTTTTTGGTTCCAGTTCCAAGCCACTGGAAACGAGATTGCCGATGAGCTTGAAGGCAAGGATTTTAGACAGACCACATTCTGTGAATTATGTTATATTGATACTCAACGCAGAGATGGCGAGAGCTATTAAGCTAGGCTTCTTATCATGGCCACGTTTTTGGCTTTTATACGAACATCTATGTGGAAAACAAAAATATTGTTATTTGGTAGTACAATGCACCATTGTTTAGCTTTGAGTGCTCCAGTTAGTATTTTTAAAACCTCCGACTGAAAAAAAAACTTGTTACAAATCGATAAACTTGCGATTACACTTACTCACATTATTTATTAGATAACAATTGAAGAATACATTTTATTGTTGAGATAGAAAAGATATAATATGTACTTTAAAAATTCTTTTTACTGTTGCAATTAAAATATGTATGTATATCTGTTATTTTCAATAATAATTAATGTTAAGAATTATGCGCTAATCCGACGAAAATGCGGGTAAAATTACGTCTACCATGTGTTTTAATTTTTTTTTTTTAGTTTTTATAGTAAAAAAATGGATACTTCGGAGAAAGTTGTTTTTGAAGTTGGCACCCGTTTCAAAAGCTACGAGGAGTTAGAAAAAAATTCAAACTTTATCAAGACCTGGAAAGAGAAATTTTTACTCGACGCCGTGGTGACCTCTTTAGCGATGAAGAAAAAAGAAATAATTTGAATATGAAAGGGTTACCTTTCAATGCAAATTTTTTGGATTGCCCCGTACCACAGAAAAGAAATTTGAAAGTCGAGCTACAAGGTACTCAAATATAATTATATTATTATATTTGACTGATGAAATTGCATCAGGAAAATAGAAGAAAAAAAACAATGTTATCAGAAAATATTAGTTCAATTGAACATTTTTCTGGCAAAAAAAAATCGCTTGTTATAACATTTGTTAATCAAGTCTAACGAAAACATACATAGTTATTATTCAATTTGAAAATTTTTCTTGATCGCTATAACTGGCTTCTTAATAAATGGACCTAGAGACAGATGTTAATATATAGAAGATTCAAGTAAAAACTTGCACAAAATCAATCAATCAATCATATTATCATATATGATCAATCATACATACATATATTAAATTGGATGCCCCGCAATTTTTATTTTGAAATTTGTCCAGGATGAACTGTGCATAACGTCTTTAAATTTTGAGCACAGCCATGCTGAAAGTAAGGTATGATAAATTTACGCCAAGATTATGTTTTTATAAAATCTATAAGACATTTGCATTATAAAGAAATTTTTGAAAATGAGTAGGCCAACACACTTTTAAGTGACCGAAGTGTCTTATAGAAGGTTTTACTTAAAACTGTGTTAGTCTACTCATCCTATAATAATTTTTTTTTTAATTACGGCTTTTAGACTTTGAAATAACGTTTACTGGACCAAAGAATTTCACTTAAAAGTTTCAAAGCTTTATGAAACCGAGCTTCTTTGCAAATTTACCATTAGAATTTAAAAATGTAAATATTTTAATTAATTCGTATTGGCTCCTGAATTATTTTACTAATACGTTTTCTATAGTATCTTCGTATCAAAAAGTTTACACTTAAATTCATTATGGATTTCAGGCATATTATGAGTTCATTCCGAACAATAGAACAACCAAACTTTCACCTGAAACAAAGGCAAAAGTCGAGCAAATGCTACGGTTAAAAGGAAAAAACCCAGGAATCAAACATATTGTGTCAGAAAGCAAAGGCATTAAATTGACCAACAAGGACATGACCAATATGTCACAAAAAATGAAAACGTTTGTTAAAAATGAGGTCGACAAAATAACAAAACTGCTGCAATCCAAACATGGTAACACATTAAATTTTTAATGTTTATTTATTTTAAAGAAATTGGTAGGTAATCAAATAAATAATGTTGTGCAACTAAGGTATGGAAACCTTGGAACCTAACGCAGTTCAAGGACCTACAATTTCATGCCGATTTAGAACGTCTAAGTTTAAAGCGGTTTTCATGGCAGTGTGTACTACTTTCGAAGGATTTGTGAATTCCTCGCGAAAGGCGATACCCGTGAAATTCATTCCTTTTTCCGATTCGAAAAACGAATATATCCCACTTAACAAGCTATTCATTACGGGCACCACAAGAAATTGGTATTCGCCCTAATATTTCAGTTGCATCTTAAATTATCAATTTATATTTTAAATTTGGTTTTTTTTTTTTGAAAAAAAAAAATTAAGATTGCGTTGTAATAATTTGAACATTTTGTTATTCCATTCCTTTTTTATATTTTTTCGTGAAAGATTAATTTTATTGTGGCTTAATTATTTTACTTTTTTTTTTGCTTAAATAAAATAAATAAATAGGGTGGTGCAACAGAGCGAGGAGCCCCTGGGCCTAGCGCATTTCTCACAACCATGCATTGTGAGGAAATGGAGGGGACCTACAATTTTCTGCCGGTTCCGAACGGCTAACTGAGAAAGCGCTTTTCATGGCAATGAATTTACTAACGGAGGACTTGCCAATTCCTCGCGAAAAGCGATACCCGTGGAAAAACATTTTTGCCTCTGCTGGGATGCGAACATCGAACCTCTGGGTTAGCAGGTGGACATGCTAACCATCAAGCCACGGGTACCTTGGTGTTTTTGAATGTCAACACTCCTAAAGTTATGCCTTTAATTTTAACAGGAGCTAAATTGTCAATTTTGGAAGACGATAAGAGTGTTCTTTGCGGACTGTACATAGCTACAAATGAGTGTGAGGAAAGTCCTTCTTCAATACCCCGACATTATATTCATGGATGGAACGTACAAGCTACTAGTTGAAAACTATGTGCTATATATATTTCTCGTTGAGGATGGTATCGGGCGAGGTGAAGTTGCAAGCTTTGTAATCCTTAACCCTTAAACCCTACCCATCCCGGGAGAAACACTATTGCTACCCTGGGGTCTTAGGGACCCCAAAAAGTTTTTGCCCCAATTTAATAAAAAAATCAATTTAATCAAAAATTTTATTTATTAATATAAAAGATAGAAATGTTTAGTTGTGAAAAACGTTTTAAAAATTTATATCGAGACAATTTTGGCACACTGAGCGGCTATGTTCGACACAAAGTGGATTTCGGCAACTGCTGCATTGTATTTTCGTCTTGCGGTCTTTGTCTCGAGGACACACGGCACATCTTTTTTTTGCAGTTGCTGAAGATGTAGACTCAGCTACAGGTCGCTTCTTTTTCAAAATATCTCCAATGAGGACCTGGAGATTGGACGGCAAAGTTGGCCAAGTAAAGCTCTCCTCCATTTGGGGTTTTATGAGCTCCAAGGCTAAGTTTGTTGAGAAATTTCGCCTTATTAGAGTTTTATTGGACGCCATTTTGAGGAGGACATAGGAATTCACACCAACAATATTTAACATTCCATAAAACATAGCCAATGGCTATCGTTTCGCTCGTCTTGAAACACAGTCAAACTGTTCAAAAACTTTCACTATTACTACCCTGGGGTCTATGGGACCCTGAAGCTCAAATATTTCCAACTGCACCACTCGAAAATTAATAAATGACTGATTTTTATACGTCTCCTACGATAATATGAGAATTCCATGGGTGGCACTGGTGTGGGTTGCTTAGTTTTTAAAAAATTCAAAAAAATGTATGTTTGCAATGGCGCTGGACCCCAGGGTAGGGTTTAAGGGTTAAAAATGAAACCAAAGAAAATTTAAGTTGGCTTTTCGACAAATTTCGAAAGCATAATTTGGAGGCATGCAACCAAAGAAAAGCTATTATGACCGACAAGGACGTAAATGTGAGAAACATTTAAAAAAAAATGTTGCCCAAAGCTGAGCTGTACCTTTGCCGGTTTCATTCGCTCCAAACCTTCCACCGATTTGTAAATAAAAATAGTATTTTAAACAAAGAAGAATGCCTACAGCTGCTAAGAAAATTAGTTTACAGCAAATCGGAAGCGGAGTATTTTTCATACTACGAAGAATTAAAAGCGATGGCTCCGAAATCGTTAATCACCTATTTCGATAAAAATTGGCATAGCAATTATTTAGAGTGGACATTGTTCAGTGTCTCACATAAAAGCTTGAGGAATTTTACCAATAATCGGCTGGAATCAATAAATGCCAAGGTAAAAAGCGTTGTGCAAAAGAATAGCACTTTGTATGCTTTCGTCGAGTCCATTTTATCTTTTCTCGACTCTCATGAAATCGAGAGCAAAATGAAAAAAGCAAATGAAATTTTTAAAAAGCCACTTACCAAATTTGCAGAAAGCAGCTGTGAAATGGAGTACATAAATTTCCTTACAAAATTTGCTTACAAAAAAGTTATCGACCAGATCAAAAAATTAGAAAGCAGCGTAGACACGGAAAATTTAACATATATAAAAATAGGAGGAAAAAAACATAAAGTAACTCCATTTCAGTGTAAATGCTTTTTCCGAGTTACATACAATTTGCCATGCAGCCATATTTTTGCCGTCAGGAGACAAATGAAAATAAATTTGTTTGAAGAAGATTTGTGTGATCCTCGATGGAGAAAAGATAGATTTGTATCTATTGATGGAAAATGGGGTACTGTAGTTGCTGATGAACTTGCACCATCAGCAACTACAGTACCCCAGCAACAAAAACAAGGAGTAATCGAAAAGGGATTAGCCTCGAAAAGAAAAATAAAAACGGTTGGTTAAAAGAGGAAAATAGCAGAGGAAAAATTGAAAGAACTCACCAACGAACGTTTTAAACTTGGCAAGTGATGACAATTTTAATCAACGAATCAACGTCATTGAAAGTTTAACGTCCTTATGGAAAAGCGGAAAGGAAATATTAGCTGACAATCTACAGAAGCTCGTGAAGGAAAGCAGGCCGTCAGAGGTAACTGAAGCCAATATAACACTAGCCCCTCAAAGAATAATTGCTTAAGGTCGACCGAGCGGCATGGACCAAACATATTTGGGGCTGCTTTCCTTCTCCGCTACGTGACTGGGGGGTTGAAATTTTTTTTACAGGTTGGGGGGGGGGGGCGTTTTAATAGAATAAATTTCAAAAGTTACCTGTGAGTTGACCCCCTAAATCGTAAAATAAATTTTTTAATTTTTCGTGTCTAACCTCACTTTTTCTTTCTCCCTAAAATCAAACAAATTGAATTGAATTAAACACTGCAGAATAAAACAACACTTTTTAAATACACACTTCACTGTTTTATTGCACAAAACACACTTTTTTACAATTTAAAAAATTTCAAAAAGTTTGTATTTGACAACAAATACAGGTGACATATACCTTTTTTGTGTTCTGTCAAAGTAGACTAAAAGTGATGCCAAATTTCTATTCTGAATTGGGAAATTTTTAATTCAAAATAGTGCAAGTGGGACTTTTTTCGTTTAAAAATGAAAATTTGTCATGAATTTTTAGCCTTAAAAGTTCAATTTTCTAACCACAAAGCTAATTATATAATCAAAACATGATGGAAATACATACGAATTTACAATAAATGTTAAGAAATAGAGTAATAAAAGTATAAAAATTCACCAGGCAAGTGCTTATGTGCAATTAATTTCCGAATGCAACAGCTTTCCGCACGGCCCGCTTCGCGGGGCTCATTATTTTAACCCTTTTTTCCGCAGGATGAAGCTGCTCATGCTAAATATGAAAATAGCAATTAATTTCCGTATGCAACAGCTTTCCGCATGGCTTAAAATTCGCGCGAATTTTAAGCTATTATTAGTTTTATGGTTAAAAAATAAAACTTTCGCGAATCTTAAGCTATTATTAGTTTTATGGTTAGAAAATGAAAACTTTTCATGATTTGCTAACCTCAAAAGTTTTATTTTTTAACCATAAAACTAATAGTAGCCTAAAATTCGCGCGAATTTTAAGCTATTATTAGTTTCATGGTTAAAAAATAAAACCTTTGAGGTTAGAAAATCATGAAAAGTTTTCATTTTCTAACAACAAAAAACTAAGTTGTAGCATTTTCTAAGTGATCTGAAATAGAGACTTAAATTCCAAATAAAAAAAGTAAAACAAAATAAATCCAATTTTTAATTGTTGAACCTACCATAAACATGGTTGATTGCATTTATTAATTCTATAAAAGGATCTTTGTGTTTTTTCTTAATGTTTCTTCTCCACTGATATTCTACAATCCAAAGTGGAAAATCATGGGAATAATTATCATTATAAAAATGTCTTTTGACGACTCTCCACTGAGACTCAATCCTCTGTGTGTGAGTCCCATCCTCTGCTACAAAAGGGTTATCCGGGTCACTATGATTGACTTTTTTGTGGATATACCCATGCTCGGATAAACAATCATAGGCCTTCCAATAGTCTGTATGGATTGTTGATCCTAATGCCACATGTTTTTTTATTAGAGGAATTAAAATCTTAAATAAAAACGACATTAGAACAGTAAAACAATGTTATTTTAAAAGATAATTGCCTCTGCACTCCTTATGTTCTCTGGGCAAACTTCCAGACGCAGATCTTGGGACCCATCTTGGATCATTCCCAAGACCCAATGTCCCTCAACCCGCCGGCCCTTGTTGAACTTGCGCCGTCCAAACTTGCTCTCGTCGATTTGAACGACGCATCCAGGCCCTTCTATTTTCCCCTCCTCCTCTTGAGTGTCAAAATAGTGCTCTAATACTACTTCTCGACAATAGCTGAACCAATCAGCTATTGTACGTGAAGATATGCAAGTATCCTCAGAAGTGTAATCCTCCTCCTGAAAATAGTGAATTGATATTTGATAATATTTAAATATAAATACATATATATATATATATATACCATAAGGAACTCATACGAGAACTTCTTCGCAAACCCGTTCATTATATAAAATATTCTAGGGACTGGAATGTGGGCCTCCTCGAACCACGTAGCTTTGGCACGTGAAATCTTCTTCTTTCCTCTACACACGCCTTTCGAGCACTCAAAAAACCAAATTGCTCTCTCTCGAGTATAGAGGTGCATTTCCTGCCGATGTATGCGGCGCCTTTTTGATTTTGGTACCAAACCAAACTCCTCCGCTAACTGCACGGCTAACATCTCTGTTTCCGTCCTCCGCGAAAGGCGTACCAGAGTCCTACAGATTGTGTTATTTGAATACATTTACACTAAAAATAATATAATTGTATAATTACCATCTGTTTCTAATAACCTCTGCACTTGGTCGTTGCCATTCAACACCCGAAGTTGAAGGCAATTCCTGGTCAACGTTAACATTTGCTGAAGCTTCCATTTCTTCTTCGAACTTTGCTTATTGCTTTTAAAACACAATGTGATAGTACTTGTCAAAACTTTTAGCATGCTTACCCGCTAAAAGTTAACTGTTTTTATCCAATAACAATAACACAAAATTTCCCTTGACCGTAGGGACGTGTTGTAGATTTCAGCAATTTCCTTCGAGTAAAAGAGAAATTTCCTCAAAAAATAACCAAAAACACAACATTTTCCGAAAAAGTACTCCAAAAAATGAAAATTTGGCATCACTACAAAAACTAGAAAAGCCAAAATGACATCCATGTGGCAGCAGTTTGTTTACTTCGGTAGTAAATGTCATCAGACAAAATGGGTGGGAAAATGTAAAATTGAATAAATAATTATAAATAAAAAAAAGGCATTCTTGCTATAAAAAACTTGTGTTTTATTGTGTTATTTAATGATATACATAAGTACAAACTGTTTTTTTGGTGAAAAAAAAATATTTTCATTCAACTTTTCCAATTTTAAAGACAAAAAAAATCTGAAAGTGAGGTTAGATACGAAAAATTAAAACATTCATTAAATAAAACGGGGGGCTAACTCACACATAATAATTTGAAATATAATCTATTTAGACGCCCCCCAACCTGTAAAAAAAGTTTCAACCTCCAAGTCCCGTAGCGGAGAAGGAAAGAAGAGCCACATATTTTGACTACCCTTCGAAACGAGTGAAGAGGAAGTAAAGCGATGTACAAGAGTGGCTTTAGGTTTCAGAATGTTTTTTCAGGTCTTCCATAAAAGACGTTCTATTTTCAGTTACGAAAATTTGTTGGAGAAAATTATTATCACTTGTCAAAGTTTAACAAACTTTAAACATTGGAGAGTGCTTCAGCTAGTACTTTTCTGTTTCCTCTTTGTACCATGCTCTTAGAAATCCGAAAGACTAATTGAGAAAGCGCTCTTCAAGACAATGAAGTTATTAAATTTCAATAATAATAAAATTTCAAAATAAGCATGAAACACTTCATATACAATAAAATATTTTTAACTGGTTTTTGAAGTAATTTTACTTGGAAATCTCATGGCATTGAAAGAATTCACACGAGTTTTATGTGTTATTAGTTTTGTTATCGAAATGAAAGTTAAAACAATTAAATTTTTCAATCACACTACTTCCAGTTTGGAAATTTATGGCTTGAAATTCGCGTTTGAATAAAATAATTTTATTTTATTTATTTATTATAAAATAAATTTATCCGGATAGCTTTTTGTTGTTGTTTACGTATTAAAACGCAGAGTCACAAACCCATTTCTACTAAAAAGCTATCTAAAGGTATCCAAGTATTTTTGGTATACCTTCATTTCAAGTGGTCAGCTGATAGAAAATTTATGTTTATTTCTCTTCATGTTGACCTTTTGTTTTGGTGTGCATTTATTTCAGCACTAGAGTCTTTAAAAACGCATGGGAAATCGAAAAAAATAAATTATAATCGTCTAGCAAAGATATTTTGAATGCTTTTCTGTTTTCAAAAGGGGAATTTTAATATTTCACAGCTGCAGACAACGCAGCAATTTGGAAAAGATATCGTTCAAAAAGGTATCTAAGATACGGCTATCCAAGATAGGCTATCCGATAGGTTCTGGAACGTGCCCATTTTAAAATAAACTGAAAGCATCGTTCATGTGTCCAGGTGTGTTTCTTTACTGAAAATTCGCACGAAATGCACCGAAAGTCGGTGAAAGTCAGTCAAATGTCGTTCCAGCACAGCGATTTTTCGCAGCAGTGCACAAAAGAGAGTGCTCACCTAAATTTCTGTGGGCAGAAAAGTTGGACTGTCAAATTGAAAAAAAAAAAATTTAAGTTTGCAAAAGTTGGTTTGGCGCGTCAAGTTGAAAAATTGAAATATCTTACAAGAAATTGAAGAAAAAAAAAAAAAAAAATGGAAAACAAATCCCAAAATTTCGAGATTCAGTGTTCGCCTAACACTTAGGCGTATCCAAACAGGTGAGTGGGTGCATTTTGTGTTTATTTTTGCAGGAAAACAATTTGTTGTGTGTTGACACAAAATCTAACATTTTCCTTTTATTTCAGACGAAAATTACCAGCAACAGCTCCAACAACACGTTTTGGAGCAATCACAAGATGATTGCTTCGTACCGAATATAATAATTTCGGAAGTTCCATCTACTGACGAAACTTATAGCGACGAAGAAAGTTGCAGCTGTTGTTACGGGAGTTGAAGAGAATGCCACCAAAGATATTTGGGTTGAAGCGCCCACTAAATTGTTGCTATCCCAATTGGAAATGTTGCTCCCCAAAGTTGGGAAGAATTTCAATCTAAAAAGCAAGAAAAAAATGTGGTCCCTGATAGCAGCTGAGCTCGAAAAGCAGGGGTATAGCTTCAGTGTTGCCCAAGTTCAGGGCAAATACCGATGTCTTGAACGCTGCTACAAACAAACGAAGCTGCATAATAGCAAAACGGGGCGGGATAGACTAATATGCCCCTTCGAGAGGTATGTATTCTCTCAATTGAATTGAGAAACATTGTTTTTAAACTTTTTTTTAAATTTTGTTCTAGTGAGCTCGACCGCATATTGGGTGAAAAGAGGGGGGTACATCCCGAATATTTCATCGAAGGCCACATGTCCGATGGCATTTCGAGGGAGCAGCTAATGAGCAGGGCTGTAACTAGCTACGAAACAGTGGCACCAACAACATCTGGTAAGTGAACTGGGTGAAAGTGTACATTCTTCCTACATTTCTGATTTTTATTGAAGTGAAATAACTTTTGATTGGGAATTTTCCAAAAATTGTGTTTTTATTCAAAATCTAACGATACAGCTTCGTGGTAAATATAATTTCTGACCAGGAAATATTTAATTTGTACTGTATGTCTATTTATATAGAAGTAACACTACCAAATACACGAAAAATTTTTCAATTTCTGATTTTGTCAGAAACTCTTGGTACATTTTTTGGGATTTCATCTATATTAATAGACATACAGCCATGAAGTTTATATTTTCTGATTAGAAATGATATTTATCACAAGCTGTATAATTTTTTTTTGTAATAAATTTTTTTGAAAAAATTTCCCATTTAACGCCGTTTCCATTGGAAAGTCGACATCAAACCACGTCGACAATTTTTGAAAAACTGTTCTCTGTGAAAATCTTTGAATGCGACATTCTTGTGCACATTATGCTGAGCTCAGAAAGCCTCCATTCATCTTTGTAGCACAATTATTAACAAACTGGCAACATTTTAAGTTTCCATTTTTTCTGTTTTAAGAAAAAACTTTTATGTGTTAAGAAAAAATGGAAACTTAAACTGTTGCCAGTTTGTTAATAATTGTGCTACAAGGATGAATGGAAGCTTTCTGAGCTCAGCATAATGTGCACAAGAATGTCGCATTCAAATATTTTCACAGAGACCAGTTTTTCAAAAATTGTCTACAAGGTTCAGTTTTAGCTCACTTTTGACTTTTTCCTTTGCCTAAAACTACCTAAAAGACAGCAAACAATTTCTCTACACTAACCTGGTTGTTTTTTTTACTTTACAGAAGACGAGTTAGCTGTGTCACCGCCTGCGAAAAGGCAGCGGACCACCTGTGCCGCTGTGGTATCGGAACAAGGCCTGGAAGACGTTGGAGGAGATAAAAGATGAACGAAAGGAATATCATTCCAAAATAATCAATTTCTTAGAAAAAAAACAAAACGCCGATGATTTTAGAAATAACACTCTAATAAATCCTGGAAAAAATGTCGGGAAAATAAAGATAAAGATAAAGAATTTTTAAAAAACGAATTCTTATTTATTTATTTATTTCATATAGTTTTTCATAGTTATATGATTCGATTTTAGATTATTATTTAGATATGTACATGAAATTGACTGGTGCTTAATTTGAATTGAATGTATTTTTACAAATTAAATATATGTATTTTATTATTATTATTGTTTTGCTTTTTATACTTTTTGAATACTGTGGCTTATGTTAAAACAAAGTGAGATGGGCTTTTAGTTTAGCTAAAACAGAACATGATTATAAAAAAAAAAGAACTTTTAGTTTAGTCAAAACAAAAAATAAGTTAGATCAAAACAAATTTTTTTTTTTTTTAGGCTTAGTTATATGAAAAGTTATCAGTTGTTGGTTAGTTGGTTTAGCTGTTGGCAAATCACATCTCTAACAGTATATCCTCTGGTGACTTCCCTCAATGGGATGTTCTCCTCAATGTTGTGATTTTGCTCCTCTTCGACAACAAATTCGACGTCATCTTCGCCAGCTATGTTATGCAGTACAGCACATGCCCTTATGAAGTGGCATATCTTTTTGACCCCTCGTAGTTTGCAGTAATATAACCGCCGAAACCTCTGCTTTAAAATGCCAAACGAGTGCTCGATGGCTACGCGGCAGGAGCTTAGTTTTATATTAAAATTCTTTTGAGCACTTGTCAGATGCCCGTTGTCTCTGTATGGTGTTATCAAACGGTTCCAACAAGGATATGTCAATTCACCTAAAAGGTAGTACCCTAAAAAGAAGAAGTTATATACCGGCTGATGTAGAACAACAAAAACATTTACCTTCAGGGAGTGCATTTAGTCTGTCGGGAACCGACGTGTTTTGATACACCCAACTGTCATGGGAAGACCCTGGGAAACCCACCGTAGTCATCTTTAGAGACTCCTGGTGGATCGATGACCACATGTGTACCGTCTATACAACCTAAATGTTACGAAACAGTTCATTGGTTAGGTACATTATTTGAAATGTGAGTTAAATTTTCTTACCAATGGCCTTAGCAAATTCCGCTTTGTTTTTGAAAAACGTGCTGGTACGTTCCATCTCCTCTTCATTGGGCCATTTAATAGTGGCTGGGCTCAAAGAACTCAAAAAAGTGATGTACCTGCTGATTATTCTGCAGACAGAGGAAATCGCAAGATTGAAACGATCGCCCACATCTCGATAACTGCATGCTTCGTGCCCGGCAAACCATAAAAATACCAATGTGTGTTTACTGGCACTTATTCGTTTATCAGGACGCAACTTTAGGAAAATGGTCGATTTCTCGAACCTAGCTGACAAGCTCTCAAACAGGGATCTTTTGATCCTAAAGTGCGTCCTGAACTCCAACTCCGAATACATAGTAACAATGTTTTCGATGTAGTTCACTATGCAGTTTCGGCTTCCTCTACTTCCACTACTGCTGAGCTCCAAAAGCATTAGGAGCTCTTCTTCGTCCTCCGAATCTTCGAGTATTATTTGTTAAAGATCTTCATCTGTCTCTTCCGTTAGTTCCAAAATTAAATTTAGATATTCCATTGCTAATTATTATTATTATTATTATTATTATTATTATTATTATTATTATTATCTTTATTGTTTTTTTCGAAAGAATATAAACTTAAAGTTAAAAAAAGAATTACAAGCATGGCCCTAAGCCGTCTGCCGGTTAATTAAATAAATAATGAATCTATACAATTTGAGAGAAAAAATTAAAAATACAAAGAAGTCGTTTTAAACAGGATTTATGGAAAAATATTTATTAAAAAAGCAAAAATAAAAAATTAATTAAACATAATGTATATAAAAAAAGAAAGACTTTAATCGGGCTTTTAGTTTAACTAAAACAAAATTAGTAATAAATATCAATATTGAGTCATATTGCCTTATGAGAACGTAATAATATTTAACAAATTGGTTTATTTATTGCTAGTTATCACTGAAAATATAAAAACACTTATAATTCGCTTTCAAGCACTAATTTACTCAACTCACATGACACTTTTTGTTGTAAAACACCGATTTTATGAGTTGAAACTGATTTGTTTATTGCTCACTTTAAATATTCTTGAGATTTGTTTATTGCTCACTTTAAATACTCTTCAGTCAAATATTTTTTAAAAAGTTTTTAATTAGTTGTTCGGTTTTCCATTCACAGCTGAAATATTTTTACTTTTTTGTTTTGACGTTTAGCGAATGTTTTTTGTTCGAGCCGTTTCTTTACTTTTGTGACAATTACGCTCTTTCAGAGAGGTTGTCAGAGTTTGTGAGAGAGTTTTACCCCCACTCCTTAAAATTTGACAGATTGTAAATTTCTGTCCACAAAGTAAAGAAACAGACCTAATGATACGATTGCAATTGGTTCTCTTTGAGAAATTTCTCAAAAGTTACACCAACCTACCCCAACCACACTTCCTTTTTCCACTCATATTAGTAAAAATGGGGCGTAAATCTGCAAAAAAGTATTTGGTTCTTTTTGAAAGAGATATATCAAAAATGCGGTGTGCATATAGATATGGGTGCATATAGATATGTAAGATTGTTTTTGTACATTTTGTGCTTATCAGCAACTTACCATCTAAGAGGGGTTGAGATATCATTCTGTAAATTATTATTTTTTCTATTAAATCAGATTTTAATTATCAATTTTTCAATTTCAGATTTTTAATATCGATTGTTAAATTTGTTTTCCAAAATGTGAAATGAGTTGGAGTTGGAGTGGAGAGTTAAAGTGGCAGATTTGACAGTTAAACTCTCTAACTCACTCCACAGCTTTCCAAGAGATCATTTAGAATTTCTACTTATCCACAACGACAAGTGGCCATTTGAAGAAGCTTATTGAGAACATGACAACTATCAAAAAGTTGAAACTTATATGCGGTTTGTAATAAGCGTTGACAAAATTTATTCAAAAAGTAAGTTATTTTGTTTTAATTAATAAAGTAGAGCCGGAATACAGGAAAGTAAAAGTGAAACAAAAATAACAAATTAAAATACATCGCACCTGATTTCTTACTCTTTTCAACTTTAGAGCCTTAATTTTCTTCTTTACGTCTTCAACCGTTATTTGCATTTCATGGCCAATGCTCTGGTAAACTTTGAGCTTTAAATCGTTTCGTCGATATGACGAGGAGCTCATATTCCACAAAATATCACAATTCACAATTGGTCGTTGCTTGTTGAGTACTGCAACAGAAATTATTTGAAATTTGAAGTTTTTTTATGCACTCTTTTCTCTTTTTGGGGGTATTTGAACGAAGCTGTCAATTTCAAGGGTATGTTAACATTTTTTTTTTTTTGAACATTGTTAAATAAAGCATTCCTATAAATATTACAAAATATGTACTTTATAAACAAAATTGAAAATTTCAAATTGGTTTTGACTGCGCATGTCATCAGTTCTGCCGGACGCAAAATTTAAAAGTTGGGCTACTTTTTGCGTTGCGTCCGTTGCATCCGATGCTTATGGGTCACCTCTCAGAAGATCGTGTATATTTAATCGAGCTGTCAGTTGACTTCGGCGAACGGACGCAACGGATTCTATGGGTCGGGGCCTTAATGTAAAAAGGTTTAAATATATTGTAAATGGCTTACCATATCTTGATCGTGTAGCCTAAGCTTACCCCCAAAAGAGTACCAAGGAATAAAAAAAAAATATCCTAAATATGAACAATTCATATTACCAACTTGTAAAAATTTTATCTTACTTATTACACTCGAATTCTTTTGTAATACTTACTGGAGGTCAACCATAATTAATTAAATCACCAATATTAGTTCTTTTCAGACCTAATAAAAAAACACACAATTTTTTATTAAAAAAATCATTGAATATTTTTATTGAAGTAAAGAGATATTAATTTTTTTTATTATTATTTACAAAAACAATACAAAAAGTATAAGTCAATAATACGAAAATACAATAATAACATAACATTATTTAATAAAACCAAATAAAAACATTTTCTTTTAGAATGTTGTTTCAGAGTAAAAATCTTTAGAGTTTAGAGTGTAGTACAACAAAATATATTAGAAGATGAATAGTTGTCCAAGTTGTCTTCACTGTCTTCTTGGTAGAAGTCATCAGTCGATGTTTCCGCATCGACGTATCGGTTTTATCTCATTAATCAGAATAATTTTTGGATTCCTGTAAGAGAAGAAAAAGAAATTTTAAATCTTCTTTCTATTCTATTCCAAGTGAGAAAACAAATAAAAGAAGATGTGTTTCATTTAAAACTAGTTTTCTAATAAAACAACACAATAACTTTTAAGTGTATATTAAGTTAATAATTTTTACATCCTAACATCCATGTTCATAAACGTATTTTAAAGTTAACTCCTTTATAAAATCATAATTTTGTTCGTCAAATGCATTTTTTCGAGTGATTACCTTTGAAATATCTTTGCGAACATTTCTATTAGTTCACACCAGTTTCGATTCAGTCACTTTGCACTGAGCTAAACATAAATATTTATTTTGTATATTTTTTTTTTTTTAGTCTAGAAATATTTGTCAAAAAAAATATTATTTTACATACTATACAAAATTTATTTTGCTGTGTAGATGGTGGACGATGTGTTTGAATAAGCCTCCCTTTGTCAAGAACTATCCAGACGGCCGACCACAAGCGCGATGGCAACAAAAATATATAAAAAAAAAAAAAAATAAATAATAAAATTTTAGTAGTGGTGCTCCTGGGTGCTCAAGAGGTGCTCCCGCTTATAGAAAGTCCCTAAACAACCAACACTTTAAGAAAAATGCATTTCAACACTTAGAACACACCAAATTTAGAAAAAATACCATTTATTTAAACCAAATTGGAACAACAACAACAAAATTATTTCATTCTTTTTCTTTCAACTTACTTTTACCAGCTTTTTTTAACCAACCCATTAGATTTCCTTCTACCTAAAAATAAAAAAGTTTACGCCTTACTTTTAGCTTTAATATTTTCAAAAAAATTTACCTTTTTTCTTCTTCTGAATATTTCTTTTTTATTTATTTAGCTCCGCTTCTTCCAGACGTGTGTTTCTGAAAATGATTTTCTAATAATAAAATTTTATTCGGAAATTGATTGTCCTTATATAGGCTGGCACAAAACCTGAACTACTCTGATTAAAAAACAAAAATTAAAACAGTGGAAGTGAGGTTTTTTCGGTCATGGGTAGAGTTATTTGTTCAGTGCATGGTGCACGATACCTCCGGCATGATGCATGGTGCATGGTGCATGTTCCATGCAGAAGAAAGGTTTTAGAGTAATATTGAATGGTATCCGGTATGTGGTACAAGATGCAGAACTCATCGTATGTGGTGCATGGTCGGTCAAGTTCATCCCACAGATTTTCAATTGGGTTGAGGTCAGGCGATTGTGCAGGGGTTTCAATAACTTTTGGGCAGTTATACAAAAGCCATTCGCGATCAATATGGACTTTGTGTTTCGGATCATTGTCTTGATAAAACTTGAAGGACCCCAAAATGCTCAACTTTTCCGCACTCTGCTTAAGGTTGTCCCTTAAGATCCTCAAATAATGGTCCTTATTCATCATTCCGTCAATGAACACCAAATTGTCCACGCCTTTAGATGATATACAACCCCATACCATCACATGACCTCCCCCGTGTTTCACAGTAGGTTTCAAATTTTTGCTTTTGAGCTCTTCATTTGGCTGGCGCAAAACCATTCTTTTGCAAAATTTTTGGCGAGTGAGTCGGTTGCACAAGTTAATGAAAGTTTTTTTCCTGGCAACTCGACCGTTGAAACCTTCAGCCTTGATGGTGCAACGAACTGTTGACGCAGATACCTGCTTCCCACATTCAACCCAAACTTCACCAACGTTTTTAGGGGCACTCAAACGGGTGTTAGCCTTAATTTTTCGAAGAACTAAGCGCTCTTCGTGCACTGTCAGCTTTTTTGGCTGGCCTTTTTCCTTAATAAATGCAATTCGTCCCTCATTACGAAATCTTCTGACGATGTCCTCAACAGTACTAACCTTCATGTTCAATAATTCCGCTATTTTTTTTTGTAAGTTAAGCCTTTTACGTACCAGTTCTCTTTTCTCAAGCGAAGTGTTCTTTCATTTACGGCTCATTGCGTCTTCTTTTAAAAATCAAAGTTTTTTGTGAGGCAAATCTAAATAGTAAAACTATCACAGTTATAAATTGCAACTGACAATTAAATTATGAACCGATTACCTAAATTCAAACAGCAAAAACTACAAGTTAAAAAACCGAATATTAATGAAAGTGTTTTTTCTTAGTTTTTCGGGTATCATTATTCTTTATGGTAAAATCCCTCACAGATTTTTTAAAACCAAACCATAAAATTGGTGCAATAGAACACCGATTCAAAAGTAAAAATAATTGGTACAATCTATTTGTTTTCAGACAAGTTATTGCACTTCATAAAATATTTAAGGAAAAAACCGAATATTTATGGCAGTCACTGTACATAAGATAATGTAATAGCAATTAAAAAGGCACTTTTTGCATATTTCTTTTCACATTTTTCTGTGAATGTTGACATTTTTTTCAATGGTAATTGTTAAGTATTCCATGAAAATAGTTTTATATTTTATCATTAATAGTTTAATTCGTTTGAAACAAGTATCAAAATAATTTTTCCAACTCACATTTAAATCACAAGTCCCATATGAATTCAACCCCAGCATGCAAACAGAGTAAAAAACACCCAAGAGAAATTCCTTGTTACCTTTGTGAACGGACTTATTTATACTTATCTATACAATTGCATTAGGTTTTAAACAAACATTTTTTGCGTTTTTGTGCGAACTTGGCAAAAAAAGTTCATTTGTTGACTTTTGTTGGTTTGACAACTGATCAAGAACACCAATCCTCAAATAAAAAAAGACGCGCTGTCCGGGAAGCGTTTTTTTTTTTGTTGGATATCATGTTATATATATACCTATAACAGCCTTGTGAAAAAAATTACCTTATGTCATTGGTATGATTATATGTATGTGTGTAAGAAAGTTTGAGGAACTGAATAACTGTAAAAAATTTTTTTGTCTTGTTGTGGTTTGGTGTTCAAGTTTGTTTTGCTTAAATTGTTAAAGTATGTTAAAAGGAATAAAACATCGAACATTTAAAACACTTTACTCTTATCAGTAAAATAGGAATTTTGTATATTGCTATCAAGCAAATCAATTTAATTATTTTTCTAACAAAATAAATATTCTTAGCAAGAGGAACGTTTGTTCAAATAAATATTCTTTTATAAATAAAACTTTATTGCTTTTGCTTATAGAGCCTATTTAACAAAGTATATTTTGGATTTAGGGCGAGCTGTCACATTTTAGAAATGGATAAATACTTAATTAAAAAGTGAGCGTATCTGAATTAATGTACATTATTCATATTCAGCGAGTGTAATATGGTTATGGTTATATTGTTCTAGGAAAAATAATGCAAACGATGATGATAATGGTGAGAGTAACGAAATTGCAACTGTTGCTGTGGAGAAAACTTCCAGAGAACCAGACCCCGAGTAAGTAGTCTGAACCGAATAAAGTTTTGATTTTAATAAATATTGTTTTTTGATATTACCTTTAGAAAAAAACAAATAGCTTGTGAGGAAAATAATGCCCAGCTATAATTGTAGATAAAGTTTCAGGCGACGAATCCGACAGCAATAAATATCTTCCAAAATACAAGCAAAAATATGAAACATAATGGGAATCCAGCAGAAAAAAAAGTTTACCAAAACGCCTACTGCATGTTATGTAAGAGAAAGTTAACTAACAACGTTACCAATTTAGAAAGACATGCAAAGTCGCAAATTCATAAAAAGAAGGAGGCTAAAAATAAAAGCCAAACTTTTATACCAAAAATCGTAGAAAAGTTGGCAGACAATGAAGTAAGAGGGCGCACAAATTTGAAATTACAATGGTAACGTATTGTGTTTCAAATTATTTGCAATTCACCACTATAGATTCGCTACTTCATGCTCTTTCCAATCCAACGACTACCAAAATCAAGTGTTGCTCAGCGAAGGCTGGAGAATTAAGGTCCCCAGCCCATAGAACGCGTTGCGTGCGGTAGGAGCGGCGCGGCGCGGCAACTACCGCGGTGGGTTTTGCCGCGCGCAACTGATGGGGGTGACCCAATGAACGCGGCGCGGTGTTCTGACAATTGTTTATTTGCTAGAATTGTTTTTCAATAGGCAATACAAACGTCAAACGAACTAGGGATGAGTCGATGAGTCACTATAACTAGAGGTGAGTGAGGTTTTCACTGGTACTAGGATTATATTTTCTTGAATGCTTCAAATACCTCATCTTCACTTAGGATTGAATCCCGTTTCAGTTCGAATTAGTTTCAGGTTATACTTTTTTATGATACGGTAAAAACAAAACAGCAAAGTTTTTGACTTTAATAACCAAAATATGTTGTAAGGTTGCGTTCCACTGGTTATGCGTTCCACTGGTTTTACGATTCGCCTTTTCTGATTTGAAAAAGTTTTTCGTGGAGCTGTGAATATAGGTGGCGATACCAGCGTTTTTACTACTTTTTTCTTAATTGGAATACTTTGCTTGATACTGGATTGAAAAAAATCACAACTTAAGTAATTTATTGTCTCTATTTATCACAGGAAAAACGGAGGTGTATTTACTTTGAATAAATAATTTATATAAGTTTGTAATTTGGAAATGAAAATGGCGCCACCATAGATTTTGAAAGTTTTTTTTTAACTGGAATACCTTACTAGCTTCTGGCTTAAAGAAAAAAAACACTATGAAGCTACGGCGCTGACGCTGCATTTTCGCTGTTGTCACAATATTTCTTCATGTTTGTGTGGTTACTTACATACTCTTGATAAAAATAAAATTTTGTATGTGAAACTGTTGCCGTCACAACAACAAAATCACTTCAATTTGGGAAATCTCTAAATAGCCTACTCTCACTGGGACAAAAACATAATTCTTTTACGAAAAGTAGTGAACCGTTCCTAACAGTTTTTGTTTGACGCCTCCCCATTTTTGCACTTTTTGTTTTTAGAAAACACTTTTATTAATGTTATTGTATTCTTACACTCATTTATTGTAGAATGAGAAGATTGAGTCAAACACAAATTAATTTATATCATAAAACACTAAAAAAATTATTTGTTCGAAGTGAAGGGAAAAGATTTATTATAACATTTGCTTATGGTGAACACATTTAGAACATAAAATAGCTTCTATTCCGTTACTTACTTGCTATGGGTTTTATCATAAGCGAATTGAAGACATCTCGCTAATGAAAATATGAGGTTCTTGAAAAATTTATGTGAAAATTTGAAAGTATTTGGGAGTTGCTACCAAAACCACGTTTTTGTCCCAATACTATAAGCCTAAAAAGTGCATGTCGGAGTTCATATATTCACATATCATAATAAAAAATACATTGAATCTGTTCTGGCACTTGACTTCAAAGAATTAATTTTTTTCCTATAAATTTTTTTCCAACCTCTCATAAGAACGTGTGTATTTAATCGAGCTGTCAGTTGGAAGCGGTGCCGCACGCGCGCAACGCGTTCTATGGGCCGGGGCCTTTAGTTGGGCTTATATGCAATTAAAGAAATAAGTATTTAGCAGAAAAACTGCAGAAAAATTACTTTTCGCTAATAATTGACAAAAGTACTGACATGACCTGCAAAAAGTGTTTGGTTCTTGTAGCACGGCACCTTAGGTTAGGTTAGGTTGAATGGGGGGTGCAGCCACAAGTGGCAACACCTCAATCAGATCTCAAGCATCCATTGTGCTCCCCGGGAAATCAGAGGATGAGGAAATGGGAGGATTGGAAAGGTAAATGGTTATTGTGGTAGGGAACTCCCACTGAACCATTTGCAGCCCTGAGTAAATTTCAGGACGTTGCTCAGTGGGAGACTTGAGATGTCGCCCAGTTCGTCGAAAAAGTATTCTCCGAGGGTTTTTTTCCGAGTGTGGGCCAAGCTACGACACTCACAGAGGAAGTGGAATGATCCCTCCTCTGCCTCCTCATCTTGGCATCCTCTACATAAGTCGGATGTGCTAATGCCTATTCTCATCATGTGGGTACCCAACTAGTTGTGTCCCGTGAGAATGCCAATCAACAGAGAGAGCCGAGGTCTGCTTAGCTGGATTAGAAATTCTGTTTTTTTCTTGGAAATATCTGGCCAAAGGTTTCTAGAGACTCGGCATGTTTCTGAAGACGGCCACCTGTCATTGGCGGTTTTGAGAAGCTTGTGTTTGATTCTGTTTTTTTTCTTGCTCAAGTGGCCTTAGAACTGAGGTGTTCGTTTCGCTGGATTCGAGTGCTGACCCGATTTTAGCCAGCTTATCCGCCATTTCATTACCAATTATGTCACGATGTCGTGGAATTCAGGTTAAACTAACTGTGTTTAGCACGGCACCTTGAAGTAAATACAATCCAAGACTCATCGGCTATTCCAATAGCAAATGCTATAATAGAATATTTAAGAGAATCATAGATAGATAGATTCCGTGTGAAAACTCAATAGGAATAGGGGGACTAGGGACTAATAATGCGGCAGTCAGGAATGACTCACACAATGGAGTGTTAACTCGTCTCAAATCGTTGAACCCAAATATGTTTTATTGCATGTACTTGCCATTCCCTTAATCTGTGTGCCAAAGCGGCAGCTAAACAGAATTCTAAAGAAATTGAATTATTGATAAGGACAATTTCAATAGAATAAACGAAATGAATAGGATTTTTCAATCAGAAAAGACGATAATTCATCTGCTTATGCCAGTAGTTAAACAAAATTTCTTTGAAATTGTTGAACAATTTTATAAAAATTGAATTTTTAACTACCGAAATAAATAAATAAAAAATAAATAGGGTGGCGCTACAGAGCGAGGAGCCCCTGGGCCTAGCGCATTTCCCACAACCATGCCTTGTGAGGGAATGGAGGGGACCTACAATTTTATGCCGGATCCGAACGGCTAATTGAGAAAGCGCTTTTCAAGGCATGAATTTACTAACGGAGGACTTGCCAATTCCTCGCGAAAGGCGATACCCGGGAAAAAACATTTTTTTTGCTTCTGCTGGGATTCGAACCTCGAACCCCTGGGTTAGCAGGTGGACATGCTAACCATCGCACCACGGGTACCACTACCGAAGTAGATTTTGAAAATCCAGATTTTCACTGAAATAATATTTTGTAGAATTGTATTTGAAAAAATAAAAAAAATATTTCAAAAGAAAGTGTTTTGAAATCAAACGAAATATGTATTTTAAAATATTACATGAGTCTATGTAACTAAATAAATTCAAGATTTTCATTTGAAGATAAAAAAATATATTTGGTACAGTATTTGAAGAACCCATAAAAAATACAAGAAGGCAATTTACCATGAAATTTTGAAGCTAGTCGAGGCATTACCTTTCAATAAAACTTGGATTGAGGTGTTAAATGATGAATGGAGGTCACTCATTATTCATAATATAAGCAACATGGATCAGCAAGATCTAGTTACCTTTTGGTATTCAATAAAAGACAAATTTTATTGTTTTCGTTTAATGTAAATAAATTTAAATCATTGAAATCACCATTGTATTCACTAAAAACAATCTCAAATAACATGGACGAACTTTTGTTTAAAAATTTGTCTGAATATACGAGTATGTTAACACTAGCTGCTTTACCCTACAGCAGCGCTGCGGCTGAGACAAAGTTTTCGGAGATGAATTAATTGCAAAACAAATGCAGAAACCGTTTAAGTGCTAAGAATGTAAAAAATTTTATGTTTTTGAGATCGCTTACAGAAAATCTTAAGGACGTTTTTGAACCACTGCTTAAATGAATTAAATTTGTCAGACAATACAAATTTGTCCAAGACAAATTAATTTTAAAATAGTAATAAGAAATAAAACTACAATATGTATAAATTTTAGTTTTTTAACTTTGAAACAAATGAATTTTGTGATTTATTTTTTGTTTTGTTATTGTTAAAAAACTATCTTGTATGAAAATTACTTTCTAATTTAATTTTGTAGGTATAATAAGAGATAGTTTTCAGATTTTTAAGCCTGAAACAAATGGAATATAATATGTGGTTTTATTTTGTATACAAATATTTACATACTTTATTTCAAACAAATCTTTTGTTAAATACAGTTATTAAAAACCTGAGTTTTTCTTTCGCTTTTAAATCTACTCCGGAAACTTTCGATTTACTTTGTTTATTTATTTATTTATTTTTGTACTAACTACAGTTTAAAAACTAACAGCCATGGTTAAACTTAAACTAACTAAATGAAATTTAATTTGAAATAATTTAACAAATGTAATTATGTTAGATCACTAGTTGAAACATCACAAACAGAGTAGTAATCATTAAAAGTTCTGCAGCATCTTGTCAGAGGCTCGTTAGCTAATTAATTACATCTTTGGAAGCTGACGTGTAAAGGTGTATAGTTTCGAGTCCGACGGGCAGATACATTAAATTTGATTAGAGAAAGTAAATATGGTGGCGATATTTCTCCATTGATGATTTTTAACGTTGTTAAGTAATTGAAAACCTTCCTCCTGTCTTCTAGTGTGTTCATTTGTAATAACAACAACCTATGACGATATGGTGGAAGCAAAAAGCGATCATTCCAGTTTAAATCGCGAAGTGCAAATAGTAGAAACTGTTTCTGGACTGATTCTATCCTTTGAATATGGGTAGCATATGTAGGATTCAAATTTGACAAGCGAAAGAGACTTTGTAACATATGGGTCGTTAAGTTCTTTCGACCAACGCTTAATCATTCCCAGTCTTGATTTTGCTTTGTTGACTACGTAGTCAATATGGTCATTGAAAGTAAGCTTTCGATCAAAGAGCACTCCGAGATCATTGAACTTTTCGCATCGTTCTAGTAACTGCCCGTTCTATACAAAATCCACTCGGTGATCCAAAAACTTACGAGAGAAAGTCATAATCTTGCACTTTCATTGTTCAGTGACAGAAGAGTATCAAAGTCGTTTTGTAAGTACGAAGAATCCGTAGGATTTGAATACGATAAAAATATCTTGGCATCGTCGGCGTAAAGGAGAATATTTGAGAGATGGAGCACATCAGGCAAGTCATTTATGTATAACAAAAAAAGGAGAGGTCCTAAATGACTTCCTTGTGGTACACCAGATGTAACATATATCGCTGTCGAAAAACAAGTTTTAAATTTCACGTATTGGGTTCGACCATTCAAGTATGAAAGAAACCATTTCTGAAAAGAACCAACACAGCCATGTTGATCCAACTTTTTTATCAGTATGCGATGATTCAGTTGATCAAATGCTTTTGAGAAATCAAAGTAACCAACATCAGTTTGTTGGCCATTCGCGAATCCTGTAGAGATGTTTGATGTTAGCTCCATTAAATTTGATACAATGGATCTTCCACCGAAAAACCCATGTTGATGTGGTGAAATATATGCTTTTAAATTAAAAAACATAAAGTTTACCATGAGTGACTCAAAGAGTTTTGGAATACAGCTCAGTTTTGCAATCCCCCTATAGTTGGAAGCAATAGATCGAGATTTATCACTTTTTTTTACAAATCTGCTCCGAAATTCTACTACTAAGGTTCTAACCCTCCTCAGACGTCAGAATATACTAAAAAAAATGCTGTTACTTTATGTCTATTAGGCATTGTGGTTGGGATTCTGTGGCACGTCGCAGATCGCAGTCGCACTAAGAAAAAAAAATTTTGGTATTGGTAAGTCGAAGTCAAGAAGAAATTCGCATTAATTTTTCTGGTCATTATTATAGGTTATACATTCTCACACGTCACACCTCACAGTCTCATTTTAGTTGCCGTTGCGGTTGCACAGTTGCAGTTTGTTTGTTATTGATTTTGATTTGTTTTTGATTTTGACCGGAGTCTACTTTTACCCAATTTAAGAATGAAAAAAAAGTGAAGCAGAGATTTTAAACGAACGTGCAATGAAGGTTGCTTGAAATACATAATTAATACATAGTTATATAATAAGGTTTTTGATTACTATTTGCTTGCATACGCTTAGTTAGAAGTGACGATGGCGATGTAAAAAAATTTGTTCTTTGCTTAATACCGGTGCAAGGTAGGATAAACATATTTTTAATTTTGTTTCAGAATTCTTCCGTTATGGCACCTAAGAAAAAAAGCGATGTTTGGGATTAGTTCGACAAGAGTGATGAAAAATAAGTTAAATGTAAAATATGCCAAAAAATCTACGAACAGCAGGAAATATAACCAATTTAATGGGTTATATTAGAAACATCTACAAATCTTTTGATTTGGAACTTATTCAAACTAAGAATGTACAAAAAAAAACTAGATTCAAGTTTTTCATTATCATCCCTAAGTACCTCGACAAAGAAAACAGAAGACGTATTACGACTTATTGTGTCAGCATCAGTGGTTTTAATCCAGATCCAGAGCCATCAACATCTAATCCTACCCAAGAGCCTCCAGTAGATTTATATTATGAAAACGACTGTGAAGTACACTTACCATCTAAACGTCCCAAGATGCAGAGGTCAGTAAAGACTGGGCCTGTGTAAATTATGATCGATTCGATCTTTTTGATTCAATTTCTACAATTCTTACATTTCTTACAATTTTTGCTACAATTTCGATTTTTTGGTGGAGCTATCTTCAAGTGCGTTGAAGTTCTCTTCCCTTTTATTGCGCCACTTAAGATGAGTTCTTCCCCTTCTGCGATTTCCCTCCATTGTACTTTCGAAGACCTCTCAGGGTTGATGTCCATTCATTGTATATGTGATTGCTTGTTGGCATTGCTGCCATTCAATGCCAAGAAGCCATCCATGCTTCAATGCTTAATGCTGATAGCATAGGATTCAGGCATAGTTAGAGGAAGACACTCGATTGGAAAAGGTGTTGGCAATCTCTTAAGATTTCCGACATTATATCGACCCGAGAACCGATAGAGAAATTTAAAAAAAATGAAATAGACGTACTTTCTCCAGAAAATCAATTTGTGTGGGTTTTCCCCTAATTGGGCTTTGTTTTCTGAACAAATCCAGTATGTCAAAAACATTCAAAAGTAGACGACATTTGCTTTAGTCAATTTCTCAGGACACATCTTCATAAAATACACTGAAAACCAGCTCAAAAACATGGTCAAAATAAAGAAGAAATATGTTTTATTAGCTATCCAAAAGTTGTGTGAGTTTTTTTCTTCATGTGTAGCTTTTAGATTTTAGAGTATGCCAAAAACGTTTACAAAAGTAAGAATTAAAATAGGTACATTCGCTTTCTGGCAAAGCCCGTGTATCACATAATATCACTATCACATAGTATGAGAGGTATGCGAGACAATTGTAAGGAACAAGTAACGAAAAAATTAAGCAAAAATAAATAAAAATAAACAATTAACGAAACATAAAAGATAAAATAAACTTCTACAACAATTATATCACAAATTAAAAACAGAAAATTATAAATTAAATTTTAAGAACAAGCATTGCTCAGCTTTTGACGGCTTCAAACTACACCGTCTGGTTTGGATTGTTAGGCCTGCTTTTGAGAAGACCCTCTCGCTTGGGACGCTTGTCGCTACAATGCACAGTCTGCGCATTACAAGCCGAAAAAGTCGCGGGTAAACGTGCTTCCGTTCATTCCACCACTTTAAAGGGTCTTCTTATCGTTTTAAGAGTGGTTCGGAGATATACTTGTCGATTTCGACAATGGTCGACGTTCTCTGGTTAGGATTCGAAAAAACAGGTTCAACCCAATTGTCAAACCTGCCCCAGATTAATTCTTTTTTTGCGTTTGTGGTCAAACCGGGTGTAGACGCCTGTGGTATTTCGCATGGTGTTTCTTAATAGCATCAGAAGAAGGTGCTGGCAATGTCCTCGATTTCAAATTGGCCACGCATCTTTCGAAATGCGAACTGTTTGGAAACCCGAATTTTTTTAGTCTTGAGTCCAAGAAAGTTGCCTGTGCCAGAAAATCGTCTGAAACGCTCTCGATATTTCTAAACCTGACACTTATGGCATTCCACAGTCTGTTTATGACCTCGGCTACAGCAGGAATGGTTTGGTTTCTGAAAGTATCCAGATGGTCTCGGATTGCCATTATCATAACCATTACTTTGGAATTCTTTATTGTTCCCTTAGGGCTTTTTTTGAAGAAACCAACAATGTTCTTCACCTTTACAACCTCTGCCTCTGTGGGATTTACACATTCTCCTAGGACCAGATTCAAAGTATGGGCAAAACAAGGAAAGTGTCTAAAGTGGTTTGCCTTGACCGCTCCAACAATGTTAGAGGCATTATCAGTGACAACACACTCCACTTTATCTTTGATACCCCATTTCTCAAGCTCTGAACTTAGTAAGGTGCCTAAGTTTTGGGTGGTATGGCTGTTATTGTAGGGAATGCACCCAAGAAGGCATGACTTCAGGGAGATGTTGTCCTAGTCTTTTGAAAGGAAGTGGCCCGTAATACCCACATACGACTGCTGTGTTTGAGAGGTCCATTCGTATGCTGTAATGCACATTGCTTCCACGGATGCTAGCGAAACTTTAACCTTTTCCCGCGTCTCAGCATACATCCGAGGAATTATGGAGTTGGAGACTGTTTTTGACTGTTTTTCGCGTTGGCATTTGGTAGTTCTGGTTAAGCATCCTCACGAACTCCTTAAACTCCTTGTCTTCAACCATCGAAAATGGATAGTACTGCTTAACTATGGTCCTAGTTAATTGCTCATCAAGCCGTTTCGCATATGGCACCGAAATGGGCTTTTGAATAAAAGCGGCCATATTTTGTTGTCTGTATGCAGGCGTTCGTTGGTTTTTGATGATGGCTTGGTCTGCTAGACGTTGATGCTGAAGCTGGTCCTGATGTTGATGTGGAGGTTGATGTTGATGTGGGTTTGGGTGTGGGTCTTGATGTTGATGTTGATGCTGATGTTGAAGCAGTTGATGATGCTGATCTTGAAGCAGTTGGTGGAGCTAACGACAATAGGGTAGGTTCATTTGCAGTTGATGTCGCTTGGTATCTAGCCCTCTCTACGTCCACACGAACATGCTGAGACTTTAAATGACGCGTTAGGTTTGATATTGCTCCACCGCTAAAACTGTAAGTATTATGGCAGTAGCAGCATTTTGCTCTCCCATCTGCCACCTGGGTCCTGGGAAAAGTACATCCAAACTGAACTACGCTTTCGATGAAATTGTGATTCCGACATCTTATCTATGGGACTAAACCGAAAAGATATTGAGGCTGAAAAAGTTGCTACTCATATAATGAAAAGTAGTCAAATATAATGGAGAGAATCCACAGCTGAAGACCAGATATAGAGCAAAAGCGAGTGCTCTTTGAAATTGCTCGACGGTTCTTGTTTTCTCTAGAAGTTTCGATATTTGTGGTATGCTTTTATATAAACAGGCTGCTCGCGCAGGCATTATATCAGTTATTATTGTGAAGTTATAATTTAATTATTGAATTGGTAAAAGACAAAAGGTTTGTTCGTTGAAGCCCTAGGGTCGCCCTGGGGTCGCCACAAAGGGAGGCCCAGAATGTCAAATTGAATGTTTTTTGAGTCCTAGGGTTGACCGAGGCTTTCCCTCAACTCGCCCTAGCTTTTTGCTGTGGCGAGTTGAGGGCTATCAAATGGCATGTATTTTTTTTTAATGACAAGGATGTGTTCTGATTTGTGTTTTAGCGTTTTTTGAGGACTGGAAAACCCAGGTTTTTTTTTTGACAACTTATAGGGTTGTCAAGAAAACCTGGGTCAACCCTGGGGAAAGAAAAAAAAGCTAATATTGAATTATTAAAAAAGAAAATAAACTGCATTCGTTCCTCTTACCGTAGAGAGTTAAAAAAAGTGAAAAATCTGGTGCAGTAGTAGATGATGTATACTCTCCGTCATTGTGGTATTTCGATACCCTCTACTTTCTAACAGCCCTATTAATAAAAAAAGCTTATTCCACTCTTATTCTACATACTTGCTTAACCATAGAATAAGGGTTAGTCTATGGAGTAAAATTTCCTATTAATAAAAAAAAATTGTTCCCGGTATAGTAAAGTGACGTTTACCATAAATTCCTAATTGGGAAATTTATTTTTGCTGTATTTTGACAAGCAACTTGGCTTTGATTCATTTGTTGGTTCGCGGTTCTTGTTTTGCGCCTTAAAAAATAATATTTTTATTTTTGTATAAATATTTGCAGCTACTTATAATAAAATGGAAAACTCAATGAAAAAACGAAAAAGGAGTGAGAATTGGAGCACAAACGACAAAGTAAGTTTTTTGATTTTTCTAACACAAGGCATTTGTAGTCAAAAGTATCTAGGAGTATTTTCCATTCTGAGTTATGTGTTTGTACCGAGACTTAAGAAAATATTTGTTTACTTTAGTTGTTGCTTATTTTGAAATGATTCTTCGAAGATATTTTTTAAGAGGTTCGTGGTTCGAATCTCATTAGAACACAAAAATGTTTTTCCTCGGGTATCGTCTTTTGGAATTGGCAAGTCCTGCGGTAGTAAATTTTTTGCTTTGAAAAATGTTTTCTAGGTTAGCCGCTCGGAACCGACAGAAAGAAGTTTCCCTCTATTCCCTCACAATGCATGGGAGAAAACCAAAAATGTACGAGTTGCAATTAATGGATATTTTGCAAATGAAATGTTGACTTTAATGTCTTGTTCGGAGCAAAGAAATTCTATGGAAATTTCTGTGCAAATTTCATTAACAAAAAGACGGAAGCAGAGGCGAAAGCTGAGGAAATCAGTGGGGTGGCGTTTATCTTTAATCAAGTATTCTTTAAGGAACTTACCATACGACTGGGATAGATTTAGAGAACATAGTGTACTATAAGGATGAGACGCATTATTTTGGGATGACCGCAAAGAAACATAGTCTCATTGATATGGGAATGATATTGCAGGTGAATTCTTTTTATAGAAATGATTATAAAGTTTTTGGAATAAATCAATTTTTGTTTTGTTTTAAGGACTTTGCGGATCCTGCTGAGCTTCTTGGTCCACCAAATGTAAATACTGAAAAGCTCCTGGACTATGCTCGTAAAGCAGCAGAGTTCTCAACCAAATAACAAATGCCAAATCTGGAATTCGCTGTGAATCATTACGGCAAGCCGGACGTTGCAATGTTTGATTTTACCACAATGTTTGCGGCAGAATCGTCGAGATTGTTCGTAAAAATTACCGCCTATTACAGTGCCTGGTTGGTGATAGTCTGTTGGAACCGTTCTGGCCGACGGAATCTGGTTGTGCGAGAGGTTTTCTCTCAAGTATGGATGCAGCCTATGCTATGCGAATTTGTTCAGAGTTCAAATGAAAATGTGTGTACTTGTGTCAATGTTTTCGAAATAATGTATTTTTCCTGTTTTTTTAAAGGTACCGATCGATTCTAGTCGATTTTAACTCAGCAAAAGACTTACCAGTAGACGAAAGCAATGAATTGGCCTTCAAAATCCTTGACAAAGAACTGAAAATATCGACGGTTATGATAGGAAAAGACTCTATTGAGTTATACAAGATCGACTCAAAATTTTAGACCAAGAATTCACCAAGCACAATACCCCTCACAGTGGTCTACAAGTAGGGATTGCAATCCCATGTTTCGGTCCCGAAAATCCCGGGATTAGAATCGTAAATATATTTATATTTATATTTCATCGTAAATAATATTTAAAGGAAAAGAGAAACACACAATCAGTATAGGGTGAAGTACTCAAAATGAAAAGATTAATTAAAAAATAAGCGAAAGTTTGCAATTCTTTCAAAAATCAACTCAACATTCACTTTTCTGTGGAGCTCTAGGGTTAAAGTGTACCAAGGAAGATTTAGCACTTTTTTCAAAACTTTATTTTGTGATATGTAATTGTAATATCTTTTTATTGCAAGACGCTACTTTAGCCCATGTTGGACATTCATATTGCATAAAAAATTGAATTGTAGATACTATTGCATGCATTGTTGGTGGTTTCGTTTGAAGAGTAGTGATAATCATATGCCAACCACAAACGTATTATAATAATTATTATGAGTAGATTTAGCAGTAGTTTTTTCGTTAAAATGCTTTGTGTGCTTCAATATTTATTTAATGCTAGGGTATTTTGGTGGTTGAATCTTGTTTCCACACTTTTAATAATACCTAACTTTATATATTTTCAGAACCTGCTAAGATCATTGTGTATGGAACATATAACAATTATAGAAAACAAGTCCGTAGACACCAATACCAACAAGAAAAAAAAGAATGCTGGGCAGAAATCCAAAATAAGTAAGTTTGTGATTGCATTAAAAATGTTCAAACTATAAAATTTATTTCCAGATTTAATATAGCTGCTGATGTGTCGCGTGATGTCGGGCAAGTCCAATTGCAGTGGAAATCAATGAAGCTAAAGGTAAAAAGTGTGGAATCAGCCTATAGGAAGGCCAGAAATAGAACTGGGGGTGGTCCGCCACCAAAATCACCCAGCAAAGAAGACCAAGAGCTGATGGACCTCATGCCAAACGAATTCGCTATTGACGAAAATGCATTTGATAGTGGTGGAATTGTTCTGCAGGTACTAAACATCGTTTAAATTTTTGGTAGTAGTTTCCACTCATATACTTTTCTTGTTTTTATTTACATTATTTAGAATGCAATAGAATGTGACAACATCAGTTATGAGTATGACAATCTGAAAATTCTTCTAGACTGTGAAGGAGAAGATTGCTTGAAAGGCGAAGGAGAAAATTGCTTCAATGGTAAAGAAATTTTCAAAATTCATTCATAAATTATATTTAATAGCAGATTATTTTAAATCCCGTCTATTTTTCAGAAAACTTTCCAGACAAATCAGTTCTGGCTGATGCCAATGCAAATGCGCCTAGGAAAAAAATTAAAAGAAAAACATCAAATGTAAGATAAAAATAACTTACTCAAATAAAATATATAAATATATAACCCTATCTATAGGATTCATACCAGAAGCAAATTTTTGAATTGACCAGAACGCAGATGATAGAAGAGCACAGTCAAAAAATGAAAATTTTAAGACTGGAAGAGCAATGCCGGGAGCAAGAGCTGGTGAACTTAAAAGCTCAAGGAGCAATTAAGAAGCAAATGTAATAATTTTGCTGTATTAACAATGTGATTTTTTGTGTTTTTTAGTTTGAGTTTATTTTTTTTTTTTTTTTAATGAAATGTGATTTTGTTTATTTCCTTTTAGATTATCTTTCCTTTACTATTGTTTTTTTTTTTTTTTTTGTTTAATGATGAAATATAATTTTTTTGTTTTCTTTTAGTTTTGTCTTTAAATTTTAAGGCATTAAGGCATGAAATGTGATCTTGTGTTGATCTAGTTTAAGTCTCGATTTTGTTTTTTAGTTTTAAGGTTGTTATATTAAATAAAACATATAATATAAAATAAAATGAGAGGAATGTAGAAGGACCTCGTACATATATGTTTTATTTTTTTCAAATTAATAGTTACACAAATTCTATGTGAAGTATGTTGAAATGAACGCTGCACGTGAACTTTCTCCAATTGATGATGAATTTTCTTCAAGAAATGGTGGTTCAATGCTTCTCAATTCGGTTTCGAGATCTAAATCTAAAAAAAAACATAAAAAAATCGTTTAATCGTCCAACTAATGTAAAAATTTAAAGATGTTACCTAGCGGATCGTTGTATTCAATTGCTAAATTGTGTAAAACAGCTAATGCCACAACCAATGTTTTTACATTTTGAAGAGAGCCTCTCATTCCTGTTTGTAAAATCCTGAATCGAGATTTCCAAACTCCGAAAGTTCTTTCAATTGTGTTGCGGGTTGCTATTTGGGCGATGTTGTACCTTATTTCCGGTGAACTTGTTGGATTATTAACAGGCGTAAACAACCGATTTGTGCAGGCATATCCACAGTCACCTAGCAGCCTTCCTCGGAAATCTCCTCTGTCCAATCGTTCTTTCAGTGTACTTTCCCCAAATATACGGGAATCATGGGTACTACCACGCCAATGACAAACTATGTCCATTATTCTTAAGTCTGCATCACAGACTGCCTAGAAATATATGTACATTTGTTAACTACAGTGAACAAACAGCCGACAGAAAAACATATTTCCACTTTTCATAAATATTTCTTACCTGCACATTAATTGAGTAGTATCCTTTCCTGTTGACGTAGTACTGCCCATTTTCCCCTCCTTGTTTCTTTATTCTTATATGGGTGCAGTCGATTGCCCCAATGACGAATGGAAAACCTCGAATTTTTTTAAAATTTTCCATTGTTTTTATCTGCTCGGAAATGGTTTGTGGCATTTTAATAAATTGCCTTGCTTTCGAGGCAAATGCTCTCGCAACTCGGGCAGATATGATGCTCATGGCTGGCTGACTGAAACCGTGCATATCACCGCAATCGTCTTGAATCTGTGTTTTAAATGGATTTAGTTCAAAATTTTTTTCAGATTATGCTTAAAGTACCTACCTCATTACGACCCCAGTATCGAATAGCAGCCATAACTTGCAAGTCCACAGGAATATGTCCACCTCGTTTATTCCCAACCAATTCCGATTCCACAATTGAAATAACTTTTTTCATATTTTCCTTAGAAAACCTATACTTTTTTTTAAAGTCCTCCTCGCATAACAAATGCAAAGGATCGTATCGGGTTTTATAAGTCTTTTTTTTTCTTGTTGCAGCTGATGGCTGATTGTTAATTAGTTCTAATCGATTCAAAAATTGAATAAAATTATTTGCCAATTTTTTTTTTTAAGATCAACTTTTCAATAAGCACTTATTTCAACTCATAAAATTGTTCTTTCCACATTTCTTCAAGTCAAGTCAGTTTATTCTTTCGCTAAACCACCCTCATCGGTGGAATAACTTAGTAGACGTCAATTAACAAAAAATTTCCTTTATTAATAGCAATTTCCCCTTAGTCCATGGAATAAGGCTTAATCCTTCGCTACTCCGCGTTTATTAATACGGCTGTAAGAGATCAAGAGGAACAAGTGGATGGTGTATCTTCAATGGATCCAGACGAAGAGCAAAATGAAGAGGCAAGTTTGAAAAGTGTAATATGTGGTTTATTTTTATTCTTACGTGTGGAGTACTTTAGATCTGCATAGCTTCTCCCAGTTGCCAAAAATCGCAAAGTTGCGGAAAGCCGTTCGGGAGCTGATATCGAATCTCTCATGTTGGTATTTTTCTTTTCGATATGAGGCTTCACCATAGCAAGTAATTCTTCATACACATCAGCATCCATCCGCAAAAAGTTTTTATAATCTGAAGATGCTGTTAGCCTCAGCTCTTGTAGCATATGAGTATGCGAGTTCTTGGGCCTATACTTAATCCACTTTTTTATTTCCTCTTCTTCGTCTTCAATAATTTCCTTCATTATAAGAGCAGCTAAAATTTTTTTATCCATAACGTGTCCGTCTCGTTCGCGAAAAATAACCACACTGATGTTGGACAACATCGAATTTCGTGTAAACGCAAGACTGATTTTTTTCATCCAACCATGTTGTCAAACCATGTTGGACCATGTAAACCCCGCTATTGGAATACGTGGCAACAGGACCACTTTTCCTTTAAACTTTCCAGTTAAAATGATTGCTTCAAGAATATTTCCGATGATCTTTTTAATGACCAAACGTGTACCGTTGCATAACTGAGGTGGATTCAAATTACGCAGGAGAATAAAAGTTGAACCAATCTTTAATCGAAGATTATGTGGTGGCATTCCGGGTATATCTAGTGAATTTAAAAATTCAACTGGAAAATTTACACCATCATTTTCATTAACAAAACAACAGTATCGATTGATTTAAAAGATATCAGATCGCCTGGTAACATCTGTTGTATCTGGAAGTTAATTTAATCAAGATCAACATTTTTAGCTGCCAAAATAAACCGATGACTGAGCCAGTTATTATTCAAGTAATTACTCTGTATATCCGGAAAAATACTCTGAATCAATTCATTTTTTTCCTGAAGAACAGTGCAGAAATTGTCTGACAGTTTAATGCATTGCGTATTTGGTTGCAGTTCTATTTTACCGTTCCCAATATCTAGTAATTGTTCGGAAAATATTTGTACTGATGGATCATTTTGCAATCGTACGCTCATGTTTATGGTCAATCGAAGTATTTCAACACTTCGCTATAAGAACGATTGTTTTAAACATGCATTAATCGCATCCGCGAAAGTAGAGCGAGGTATAACTGGTAAGGTCTGGCGGAAATCACCAGACAAAAGTAAGAGAGCACCACCGAAAAGTTTATCATTGCCTTTTAAATTTTGCATAGATCTATGCAATGCTTCGAGTGAATATTTGTGAATAATGAATTTACTTTATATTTAATTTATATTTAAGTCAAGTAACACGTAACCGGCTATGCTTACTCCAAAAATTAAAAAAAGTAAAATTCACTGTATTACGTTTACTTCAAAATAAATTTAAACCATACTTTAGTCTCAGCAACATGTGGTGGTCGATCATAAATTGACATGTAAGCTATCCTATCTTTTAAGTTGGATAAAACTGCACACGGTGTACAAATTTGATTAAAATCGGTTAAGTAGTTTAGGAGTCCATCGCGGACAAACATTGTGACACGTAATTCATATATATTAAGAAAGATGGTATAAACCCATTAATGGCTCCTAGAAGTTGTCAACGAAACGCTGACTCGTTTTACTATATTTGCGGCGAATTTATTAAAGTAAGAGAGAAAAAATATGATTTGAGTACAAATTTAAAGATTTGCGAGGCATATCAAACTTACTTTAATATACCTGTTAAAAATCAAGACAAAAAATGGGCTCCTCATGTGTCATGTAACTCTTGCAGATACATTCGGGACGGTGAGTATATTTTTTTTTTTTTTTATTGTACAGTAAAACCTGCGACGTTGGCCACCTGAGCGAGTTTTAACCAAGAAATTGCATACAAATGTTGCACAAAATACCTTTGTATGTTGTCCACCTGCCTATCTTGGAACTTGGCCGCAAATTTCATCACCATATCTCATCTCTCGCAAGGAATAACCTCCTGAAGTTGGCCAAAGGCAATGTGTATGGGATGAATATCTTTTTTTCGCTTTTCCAATATTTTCGGTCTATCTCTGAAAAAGCGTCTAGACATAACAGTAAAATAACGAAATTTTTGTTCTTGTTACTTCGTGTAGGTACACAGACGTTTGTGATTAACCAAGGCCGGTTTTTACAGTGCTAGTCAGTTTTTATGTGAAAAGCCATTAAATAAGTGTTTATAAAGACTGAGGTATGTAAGAAAAACATAATCTGTGGGTTAGTAAAATTAATTGGTCTAAATTAAATAAGTTTACTTAAAGATTTCGAAATGCCAGCAAAAAAAAACGATAGTTGAGCTTTCCTTAAGTAAGAAGGCAGAGATTTTAAAGGAGTTGGAGAAAGGAACATCACAGAGAACTTTGGCGACAAAATTTGTAATTTCTAAATCACCCGTTGGCAACATAAAAACCCAAAAGAAAAAAATATTGAATGCATTAGAGAGCAATGTATCCGATAATAGAAGGCGTCAATTAAGAAAAACTTTTGGAAAAATAAATAAAGGGGGTTCTTTCCTTTTTTAAGAAGTGCAGGTCAAAGAACATTCCCTTAAGTGGTCCATTGCTACAGGAGAAAGCAAAACAAATAGCTGCTGAACTAAAAATTTGCAACTTTCATGCCAGTAATGGCTGGTTGGAAGCTTTTCGGAGGAAGCATAACATTCAATTTCGTGTTTTGTGTGGTGAAGGTGCTAATGTAGACCATCAGGCTGTAACGACTTGGAAAAATATGCTGCCTCAGTTACTGCGAGACTTTCCACCAAATGACCAATTTAATGCTGATGAGACAGGAATTTTTTACCGCCAGCTTTCAACGAAAAGTCTTGTTTCAAAAGGCGAAAAATGTAAGAAAAATGGCAAAAGAAAGGCTAAGTGTTCTTTTTTGCTGTAGTGCAACAGGTGAAAAACTAAAACCACTTGTCATTGGAAATGCTGCCAGGCCGAGGATTTTCCGCCACCGTAAAATTGATCCCAAAAACCTTATGGTCACATGGGCCCACAATAAAAAAGCAAGGATGTCAACTACAATTTTCAACGATTGGCTTGGTCTCGTCAATCGCCAAATGAAGCAGCAGCAACGACGAATCATCATCCTTGTGGACAATGCCACAAGCCATGCTCTTCTAAGTGAATATTCAAATGTTGTTGTTAAGTTGTTAACGCCTAATCTTACATCAGAAATCCAGCCCTTGGACCAGGGCATCATTCAAAGTGTAAAAGTGAAATACAGATCGAAGATGCTTTTATCACTCTTGTCAAAGGTTGATGAGTGCGGGTCAGGAGCCGAATTTTCCATGTCAATTAATGTATTGGATGCCTTGAATTGGATTGTGTCTGCTTGGGATAGTGTTGAACAATCAACAATTATAGCGTTCTTTCATCGTGCGGGTTTTCCAGTCGATGCCAACGCGACGGAAGAGTTTTAAAATGATTTCCAAGTAGCAGAGACTATTCAAAGCTTACCGGAGAACGTTAGATCAGAATTGATTTCGGCAGAAAAGATAACAAAGGTAGATGAAGGCTTAGTTGTACACGAGATTCTGGCAGACTCACAAACGGAAATATTACAACACGTTTTACAAGAGTTGCACTCTTACGATACAGCTGAAAGAATCGAAGAGTCTTCTTTGGAATCCGAAGATGAGAATATAGAACTTCAGTCTGTTACAGTCAATGATGCCCTTGACATCGTTAATCAGCTTCTTTTATACGTATCTACGAACCAATTAAACTTGATCGCAGAAATCCTTAGCCTTAAAAGCAAAATCGAGGAACATAAGGCAAAGTCCAAAATATTGAGACAAGCTACTCTGAATCAATATTTTCTAACCTAACACAATTCAAGTCCCGAATGTATGTAATTGTTTAATACGTTAAGGTTTTCGTTTCTATAAATGCAATTTATTTCTAAATGTTTGTGGATTGTTATTTTCTTTGTTAATTTTTTGTTGCTTACTATGTAAATTTGTTGTAATAAAAACATACCTACATAAGACGTTAAAAACAATTTTCCTTTTTTATTAAAAAAACACGAAAATTAGAAAAGTGCACACTCTTATAAGTTGTCCAAAAAGTCTTCCACCGCAGGTGGCCAACTTACCAAGGTTTCACTGTATTAACTATTTTATAAGAAATTAATTGGGTTATAATTCGTTACGTTTCATTGTAGGCTGGTACCGAGGTGAAAAAAGACAAATGAAGTTTGCAGTGCCCAGAATTTGGAGGGAACCCACTGGTCATCTCACAAACTGTTATTTTTGTATTGTGAAGCCACTCAATGGTAAAAATTCAAAGAAAACATCTTATCCTGATCTACCATCGACATTTGCTCCAATACCACATACAGAGAGGAATCCTGTGCTTTATCCGCCTGTGTTGGAAAATCAAGTACTCTCTCAAGGCAGCCTTCTAGGCTTCAATTAAGAAGGTCATTTGTATCCTTATCTTCTGAATTCGTTCTTGAATCTGAATTAAAACTACCACACCTCATCAACTCTGAAGATCACAATGACTTAATAAGAGACTTAAATCTATCAAAAAGTAAAGTAGAGTTATTAGCATTACGGTTAAAACAATGGAATCTACTTAATTCTTTTATACGGACGTCAAAGAAAACGTCATGAAGAATTTTCTTGTTTCTTTAGTAAGGAAGATGGACTCTGTTTTTGTCGAGGTTTATTTCAAGAAATTGGTATTCCATGTAATACAAGTGAATGGCGCCTTTTTATTGACAGCTGAACAAAAAGTCTAAAAGCTGTACTACTATACAATGGCAACAAATTTCCTTCTATTTCATTGGCACATTCCGTACATCTCAAAGAAAATTATGACAGTATTAAAATGCTATTAACTGCAATTAAATATACATATGAATACCAGTGGGAAGTTATTGGAGACTTCAAGATGGTGTGCTTTTTGACCGAAATGCAAGGTGGTTATACTAAATACTCCTGATATGAAAAAACCGTCTTCGAACAAACTTTAGGTCAAAGGCGTGTTCGTGTGTTAACTTATTAATTTTTTATTTCGATTTTGCTCAATTTTCTCGCTTTTTTTTCGCTTGCTGGATATAAATAAATAAAATCCAAAAACATCAGCTAAGCGCAAGTCAACCATCACTTGTTTCTGTATACCTACTTCATGACTAAGCGCAATATCAGCTAAATATCACCGGAAGCATCTCCTGAATCAAAAAATTACAACGCAGCGAGATGACACTTAACACCATCACCATGTCCATTAATGATCCAAGCCAACTCTCGACGAAAAATTAAAAGACCATCTCCAGCATTTGGTAACAAAGACGGACTTAGATGTGCTTACTAACAAAATGGCCGCATCAGATAAGAGGCAACTGGTGCTCGAACAAAAAGTAGATAATGCTGAGGAAAAATGTGAAAGGCTTGAGATGCAAATTGAACAACTGTTGCAAAAATTCAATGAAAGGAATTTAATAGTCCATTTACCGGGACTTAGCAGAAGGTGATGAAGCCACTGTGGACTCAGTCAGGCTGACACACAAAAACCCTAACAACAGCAACAACAATGAAATTAACCATTTAGTGGTAACCATGAAGCACAGTTCGGATGTTTATAAGTTTTTGAGAGCATCATCCAAATTGAAAAACACTGGAAAAAGTGTACACAAAGATTATCCTATGGCTGTAAGAACCAAACGAGCAAAGTTGATCAAACTGAAAAAATCATTATATGCTGAACGTCCTGGAATTAAAACACAATTGCGAGATGACCGTTGTTTTATTGAAGGAAAAGCATTTACATTGAACACTGAATATGGATTATTATAAGTGTGGTAAAGAAAATGGTTTGGATGTTTTGAAAAAAATTGTTCCTGATCTTCGAAACGACATCGTGGAACAAACTCAGTAAGTAAAAAACAAATTTCTAAATACCGCTGCGCCATCTAGACACAACATCATGTAGCACTGGGTGACTCCGAGTTGTTAAGATGTAATAATTCAAATAATTAGGAACTAGCCGTCTGTCAGTCTACTATGCAAAATGAAAAATGGTTGTTGAAAGGAGATCTTAACGCAAGAATTGGAGAAGAGCGAGAATTTTATAATTAATTTGGATATTTTCAATTAACCCACCGAAGATCATCAAAAGACACCAAGATAGATAGAAAAGGAAGAAAGCTGCTGGATTTTACTGAGTCGTCCAACTTAACGGTGCTTAATGGAAGCACTTAAAGTGATTTTAATGGCGAATATACTTTTGTAAGGGGAAGTTCATGCTCGGTAATTGATTATTGCTTTATAACGGATTATTGGTCTTCTGAGATTTCTGATTTTAAGGTCAACGAACAGTGTTATTCGGATCATATGCCAATTTCTATTGACTTGAAAATAAGCAATGGTGATCAAACGCATTGTTCAGCATTCACGAAATTAGCCTTACCACGATTATTATGGCGACAAAATCTCAAAAACAGATATCAAGAAGCGTTATATATATAGAACTCAGAAAATCTTGTTTTTTAGTCATTTTTCGAGGAAATTTCTCTTTGATTCCATGGAAATTATTAAAACCTTCAACACGTCCCTACGGTCAAGGGAAAATTTGATATTGAATAAAAACAGTTAGCTTTTCAACGAGTAAACATGCTGAAAGTTTTGACAGGTATAAGCACATTGTGGTTTAAAAGCAAGGAAAGTTTAAACGTTGTTCAAACAAGAAATGGAAAATCTGGAAAATATCGCTACGGTTGACCAGGAATTGCCTTCAACTTCGGGTGTTGTATGGCAACGACCGACAGCAGAGGTTCTCAGAAACATGTGGTAAGTAGTTAAGTACAATTATATTATTTTTATTGAAAATGTATTCTAATAACACAATCTGTAGGACTCTGTTAGGCCTTTCACGGAGGACGGCAACAGAGGTTTTAGCCGTGGAGTTAGCGGAGGAGTTTGGTATGCTGCCAAAAACAAAAAGATGTCGCTTACATCGGCAAGAAATGCATCTTTATACACGAGAAAGTACGATTGGGTATTTCGAATGTTCAGAAGGTGTATGCAGGGGTAAGAAACGAATTTCTCGTGCTAAAGGTACGTGGTTCGAAAACACTCACATCCCAGTGTCTAAAGTGTTTTATTTGATGTACGGGTTTCCGGAAAAGGTTTCATATGAATTTCTTATGGTATGTATTATGTATATATATTATATGTATACAATGTATTTATAGTTAAATATTATCATATTTCAATTGACTATTTTTAGAAACAGGATTACATTTCTGACCAAACTTGTTTATCATCTCGAATAATAGCTGACTGGTTTATCTATTGCCGAGAAATTGTGTTGGACCACTTTTTGGATACACAGGAAGAGGAGGGGAAGATAGGAGGACCTGGATGCGTCGTTCAAATTGACGAGAGTAAGTTTGGACGGCGCAAGTTTAACAAGTGTCGGCGGGTTGAGGGACGTTGGGTCTTGGGCATGATCCAAGATGGGTCACAAGATCTGCGTCTGAAAGTTTGCACAGACAACATAAGGAGTGCTGAGTTAATTATCTTTTAAAATAACATGGTTTTATTGTACTAATGTCGTTTTTATTTAAGGTTTTAATTCCTCTAATTCAGAAACACGTAGAACCTGGAACAACAATACATACCGATTTCTGGAGAGTTTATGATGATTTACCCGAGTACGGGTATTTTCACAAAAAGGTGAATCATAGCGATCCAGATAATCCGTTTGTAGGAGAGGACGGGATTCACACCCAGAGGATTCAGTCCCAGTGGAGAGTCGTTAAAAGACATTTCTAGAACGATAATTACTCAAACAATTTTGCAGACTGGGTTATTGAGTATCAATGGAGAAGGAACATTATAAAAAGGCACAAAGATCCGTTTAAAGAACTTGTAAAAGCAATCAACCATTTTTATGGTCAGTTTAACAATTAAAGAGTGCAGTAACTTCAATTCATTCTTTTTATTTAATATACTTTATTTAAGTCTCTATTACAGATCACTTAGAAAATGCTAAAACTTCATTTTTTGTTGTTAGAAAATGAAAATTTTTCATGAACTTTTAACCTCAAAAGTTTCATTTTTTATCCACAAAACTAATAATAGCTTAAAATTAAAATGAAACTTTTGAGGTTAAAAGTTCATGAAAAATTTTCATTTATGAACAACAAAAATGCCACTTGCACTATTTTGAATTAAAAGTTTCCCAACTAAGAATAAAAAGTTGGCATCACTTTCAGCAGTAGTGTAGTCTACTTTGACAGAACACAGAAATGTAGATGTCAATTCTATTTGTTGACAAATACAAACTTTTCGGAAAAATTTCAATTGCAAAAAAGTGTTTTTTGTGCAATAAAACAGTGAAATGTATATATAAAAAGTGTTGTTTTATTCAGTACTGTTTATTTGCATTCAATTTTGGTGGTTTTAAAGAGAGAACAAAAAGTGAGGTTAAAACCGAAAAATTAAAACATTTATTTTACAAATTAGGGGGTGAACTCACAAGTAACATTTGAATTTTATTCTATTAAAATGCAACCCGAACCTCTAAAAAAAATTTTAAGCCCCAACTCCCGTACAGGAGAAGGAAAGTGGCCCCGAAAAAATTAAGCCCTTTGAACAAGGCAAAACTGCACTACCTTTCTTTTTACTCTCTGAAATTCTGTTCTTTAAAAAAATTCAAAAATATATTTGGCGGCCATAATGCAAGGGCATGATTACAAAGAGTTTGATAATAAGCAATGCTTACAAAAGCTAGTATATGAACTTCAATACCTTGAACCATGGTATTTGGTACTACTTGGCCATGGTATTTGGTACTACTCAAACTTCAAGTGGAGATAAAAAATAGCACTTTTTATTCGGTCTTTTTTTTTTGAGACAATTTAGATTTAATAACAGTTCTTGGCTTCACATCCTCATTAAATAATAACTTTTTCTGTCGCTTCTATAAAAGTTTCAAATATTTTACACACACGTTATGCTATGATAATCCAAATTTGTCTAGTAATGCAGTAAGTTCTGACGCAGATGTAGTTGACAATGAGGTGAGTTCAACGGACATTAAGGAAGCCTCAATTTTTAATTCTTATTAATTCATTTCATGTTACTAAAAACTTCGCTGTCGATATTATGCCCTACGTTTTCAAAGGTGTATTTAAATATGTGCCACATCATTAACCACTCTATCAGCAACAGTTACTTTACATTGGAAGTGCTTAACAATAGGAAGCACATGTTTAATTACGGGGAAATTGAAATTGGAAACATTTCTCCCGAGATTACATAAAGGCGTGATCTGCCTCAAAATGACAGCGCGTGAAATGATGACGTTGGTGCACTTTTTTCCGTTGACGGTTGCCGATCTCATTCCGGAGGATGATCACGTATGGTAGTTTTTAACAAATGTCCTTAAAATCATTGAAATACTTTTTTCGTATAAAAATTCTCACTGCATAGCTAAATAATAAATACATAAATAGGGTGGCGCAACAGAGTGAGATCTAGCGCATTTATCACAACCATTGTATTGTGAGGGAATGGAGGGGAGCTACAATTTTCTGTCGGTTCCGAACGGCAAATAGAGAAAGCGCTTTTCATAGCAGTGAATTTACTACTGGAGGACTTGCCAATTCCTCGCGAAAGGCTATACCCGTGGAAAAACATTTCTGCTCCTGTTAGGATTTGAACCACGAACCTCTGGGTTAGCAGGTGGACATGCTAACCATCACGCCACGGGTACATTGGTGTTTTTAAATGTCAACACTTCTAAAGTTATGCCTTTTATTTACAGGAGCTAAAGTGTCAATTTTGGAAGACGATAAGAATGTTCTTTGCGGACTGTACATAGCTACAAATAGTATGAGGAAAGTCCTTCTTCAATACCCCGACATTATACTCATGGATGGAACGTACAAGCTACTAGTTGGAAAAAAACCAAAGAAAATTTAAGTTGGCTTTTTGACAAATTTCGAAAGCATATTTTGGAGGCATGCAACCAAAGAGAAGCTATTATGACCGACAAGGACATAAATGTGAGAAACATTTAAAAAAAAAATGTTTCCCAAAGCTGAGCTGTACCTTTGCCGGTTTCATTCGCTCCAAACCTTCCACACCGATTTGTAAATACAAATAGTATTTTAAACAAAGAAGAATGCCCCCAGCTGCTAAGAAAATTAGTTTACAGCAAATCGGAAGCGGAGTATTTTTCATACTACGAAGAATTAAAAGCGATGGCTCCGAAATTGATAATCACCTATTTCAATAAAAATTGGCATAGCAATTATTTAGATTGGACATTGTTCAGTGTCTCACATAAAAGCTTGAGGAGTTTTACCAATAATCGGCTGGAATCAATAAATGCCAAGGTAAAAAGCGTTGTGCAAAAGAATAGCACTTTGTATGCTTTCGTCGAGTCCATTTTATCTTTTCTCGACTCTCATGAAATCGAGAGCAAAATGAACAAAGCAAATGAAATTTTTAAAAAGCCACTTACCAAATTTGCAGAAAGCAGCTGTGAAATGCAGTACATAAATTTCCTTACAAAATTTGCTTACAAAAAAGTTATCGACCAGATCAAAAAACCAGAAAGCTGCGCAGACACGGAACATCTAACATATATAGAAATAGGAGGAAAAAAACAGTAACTCCATTTCAGTGTAAATGCTTTTTCCGAGTTACATACAATTTGCCATGCAGAAAAATTTTTGCCGTAAGGAGACAAGTGAAAATAAATTTGTTATCAATCAGCATACATGTTTGATAAAACAGAATCTGTTAGATTACTTCCACTTTTCTAATGACACACTTAAGCCAAAGTACCAATTTATGCTACATTACTTTCAAGTTATATTGCAATCAGGTCTTATAAGTCACTTTTGGGCATACCATTTTGAGGTAAAGCATGAGGAATGTAAAGCGTATGCACGAAGCATTTGAAGTTGGAAAAATATATGCGCTTCTTTATCGAAAATTATTTATCAACTTAAATTTGCAAAAATTTTTAACTTTGGAAGGACATCTTTCGTCGAATCAACGAACACCATCTTTATGATTTCTATGATGGACTGATAATTTTAATTTTATTTTTAAAGGCCAAAAACATATTGATACTGCATATCAATAAATTGCATTTATTACTTAAAAACATTTTGAAGAGTTTCATTTAAAATTTTTGAGATCAAGGACAACTGAATGCGGATAAGATAGGTTTAAGGCTGAGCTTCGTCGATTCGACGAAAGATGACCTTAGTGCGCGTAAAATATGCATGACCTTCCAGGGTTATGAGCCAAATGAACCAATTTTCACTACGTGCTTGAGCCATACTTTTTCTTGTCCGCAATATGAAACATTGATTCTAGGATTCTCTGATCAGAACAGAATTAATAGTAATTTTCACTGTTACTCTCAGTGTATTCACAGATCAAAAAAATTTGACACAACTTGTCTTAAGAATAATATAATTTATCAGATGATAACAGTAGTTGTGTTTGACTGTTGTTCATCTGTATATGTGATATGTGAGCGAGTAAAGCTAAATAAGTGCCACAAACATTATTCTGCTTATTCTATTCATGTGTCAATGCCACAAAGTTGAACCAGATGAATGTGTTATTTTACCCATCGAGGAATTATCTGGTCCTCCAGTTAATATTCATAAAACTACTTAAGGATTGAACATTATTCGGCCAAGCAGTATTGTTGAAATTGCATTATAATAGTCAGCGATATTAGCAATAAGTTAATCATTCTACTTTATTCTTATTATACAACGACATATTAAATTTTCTTGTCTTATAGTAAACCTACATATATCAATCGAAAACACCATGAATCCACAAGCACCACAGCATCAGCAACATTTGTGTCAAATTCATCAATATTGATGAAATTTTTGTAAATGCTCCCAACAAGACTATTTTTGAGAAATAAAATACTCGATTCCGCCAACATCGAGCATAATCAGCTCTCCAACAAGTACCCTTATTCTGAAATTGCTTGAACTTCTTAATAGCTGAAATTGGGATAAACTTTTTGATTTTTAAAAAGTATGCATAAGACAATTATATGTATGTAGTTATATTCACTATTGTCACTTTTATTTGTTTACTTTTGTCATAACAAGAAAATATAACTGTTTAGAACTGGATGGAAATAACTAGTCAAAGTAAACAATACTAAAACATGCATTCCACAACATATAAATGTCAAAACAAAAACATAGAATGTTTACGAAAAGTAATGAACTTAATATACAAAAGGTCTTATGGCTAAAATTCTAGAAGAAATCAAATACAAGCATTTTGAAAGTGAAAAAGTGAAGTTGTAAGTTTTCTTTTAAATTAGCTTTTTTCCTAGTTTTTTCAAAGTTAGAAGTAAAACATAGTCGGAACATTTGGTCCTTCGAAGCCGTTCAACGAACAGTGTTTAAAAACAGTTGGTTGGTGTGTAAGAACATTTACATTTTTAAAGACAAAAAGTGTGTGGAGTGCAGACGTGCAGAGTCGTTTTACGAACACTCAAGTGCATATATATATAAATATATATATGTAAATGTATGTAGGAATTGGGTTTTAGTCTCTCGACAACTCCGACAAGACGTACGCAACAAAACGACATGACGAATGACGATAACGAACGAGACGAGACAAGAGACAAGAGGTACACACGAACAAGACACACAAGAATGAGTTAGTTGAAGAGTAGCAGTGAAACGAAATAGTTCTTCTTCCCATCTCGTTATAAAGTGTAAAGAATATGTGACTTAATTTGTTTAATTTATTATATTATCAGACTAAATAAAGAACCACTAAGTTCGGAAAAGTGTCAGTTGTTATTATTAAACTATTGTGGGTTAGAAATCCCACATGTATACATATATGTATATACATATAAAGTACTCCTTCAGAGTTAAAGAATAAGTAAAGTTTAAAATTCTATAACTTAAATTCGAATCAATCTTATCAATCGCGCGCGATCAAAACGCCATTAAATTAGAACATAAGCTTAAAAGACTAAAGATTAAATGTGCTGCAGAAGTCGAGACATTGAGGACAACAAGGTCATTCAAGGTTGCCACTGCAAAGAAAAGAAAAATTTAGGTAAGTTCGTTCTTTTTGTGTGCGTTACTTTATAAACAAATATTTTATACCGAAACAAATAAATATAATGTCAAATACAGTTCCTGTTCTTGGTTCTTCACTGTTCTACAGAGCTCTACAAATAAGCCTCCTGGAGCAAATAGAGAGGAACTACAGGAGTTTTAAAAAAGAGCCCAAAGCACGTCGTACGCGTGCAGTTGCAAGTAGTCGTTTAGCCTTGCTTGAAGAAAATATGGCTTCAGCTAAAATTTACTACCAGAACGTCGTTGGGGGTTCAAAGTTGGAAGCTGGGATAGAAAAAGAAGATTATTTAGAGGTCTATGATAAAATTAACGACACTTACTTGGATTACAGGTCCGATTTAACCGAATTGTTGGAGAGTTTGTCTTCGGTTCCTGGAACGTCAGCGCTGGCAGCAGGTCAGGCTGGTCAGAGTTTAGGCCAGTCAGGTATGGTTCGTACCGAATTGAGATTACCTAAAATTGATCACCCTGAGTTTAATGGGGAATATACAAAATGGGGGTCGTTCCACTACACATTTGATTCCCTGGTGTGTTCTAACAAGAACTTAACTGACATCGACATGATGCACTTCCTGAAGTCCAGTTTAGAAGGCGAGGCGGATCGTTTGTTCCAGCATTTACTTTGTGTCGCCAGGAATTTCGACAAGGCATGTGAATAGTTAACGGCGCGATACGACAACAAGCGTGTGTTGGTAAACGCGCAACTAAAACTACATTTTAGCCAAAAGAGTCTGTTGATGGACTGAAGATGATATTCACCATGCGCACTCAGAAACTTGAATGTACCTGTGGATCAATGGGACGTCATATTGCTGCACATCGTGTACAACAACTACATAATAACTATTACTAACATTTGCATGACTTTCATTTCTGTTTTTTTACTTTTGAAGTCGAATTTCACAGAACAATATTTATTTGTTGGAATCTTAAAGAATTTATTAAAAGAAATGGCTCAAAATTTATTTCAAAATACAGACATCCCGATTGGTGTACGAGTTGAGTTTTTTTTCCAATGGTCTCGGTGGATGAAAACAGTTAATAAAGGGTCACAAATAAATATAAATTTTGACAATAGAATATTGATATCTATCAAAACGAACTAAAGACAAATAGTAGCGATTTCTCCATATCAAAAAACAAAACATCAATAAACATTCAGTTTTGAGGTCGAACGCATACGGGACGAGTTTGCTAAAACTTTTAAAAGAAAAAGAAGGTGCGTAATCTGAAGAAGTGATTGTCACTAGCGCAAACTTTTATGCGAATCAATTTTGCAGTACTGTGCAATAGCGTGAGGTCTGAGTTAGCGACTGTGAGTATCTAGCAAAAGAAATTTGCAAAGTTTTCCGCGGCGATCTTATGGTATTTCACATTTCATTTTTAATATCATAAATACATTTAATCTTATCAACTATGTTAATGGCCGGGCTAAGACTAATTTAAATTTCTAGTAGGAGTCCAAACTTTTCTTAAGCTCAAATGCTTTTCATAGTAAGATTTTAAGCCTGAACATGAGATCTAAGTTTTGTTTAAACTCATTTGGTTACACATTATATGCCAGTGTTAGAATAATTTTACTTTTAGTATAAACGAGCACTTTGAACATTCAAGCCGAAGCAGTTAGACGCACCAGACATTGTACACCATTTTCGTTAGATTAAAAATTAAAAAATGGCAGGAAAAACGAATCGGAGTCCTTCATTTTAGTTCTAATTATTTACATCTATTGATGAGGTTTGTTCGAAATACGATTACCTACTCTTGAAGCTAATACATCATCTTATAATAATTTTCCTGAAACTTCTACTGCGTGCGATGAAGAAATGCGAAGGGGCCTTAAAACCCAGCAAAAGAAAAAGCTGTATGGAGAAAAGAGATACATACACTCATGGTCACACAATTAAGTCATTTTTATAAAATGAGGTCTACCTACATATCCATAATATATTAAATACAAATTACAACGAAAACAAAATTTGTTCAAATTCTAAACATTTACAATCACAATCGTTAAAAAAACGAAAGAAAATAAATTCCTCTATAACAATAGTCATTTCTTTAACAAAAAATCAATAGTATATAAAAAAAATGTGGCCATTAGGGCGGTCCATTTTTTTTGTTTTTCCCGAATTTTTTTCCACGATAGTCCTAAATCGGTACTAAATCTATTAAAAAAATGCATGCCAAGTTATAGCTCTTAATTTTAATTTTAACCCGACCCACCCGACAGCCAAAGTTTTAAACGGAAATAACAGGGAAAAGTTCTATTGATTATTTTAAATTTTTGTCATGTCAACTAATGATGGTTCTTATAGCAAATTTAACGCTCTACAAAACGTCTTTTATGATTTTTTGCTATCTCTAACGGTTTCTGAGTTATTTAAGGTCATAGTTGAAGCTCATATGGATATGTAGACCTCATTTTATAAAAATGACTTAATTGTGTGACCATAAGTGTACCTGTACATATTTGTTAGAACTCGAGCCACGTGAGTCATCTTATTGAAACGGAAATTGCCAACCATGATATATTCCATCCTGGATTTATCCTTCCATGAAGGGTTTACAGTTCAAAGTGAGTTTTTAGTTTTGGAACGAAGTTCCTTATCGCGCGTTGCGTTGGGAGCTAGACTGAAAAAATTCTTACGAAAAGTTGTCACGACACTTTTTGCTATAGTAAGCTATTGTAAGCTGTACGGCGTCGCATGTTTCTCTGTCTGTCTGTCTCTCTCTCTCTCTGTCTCTCTCTCTCTCTTATATTACAATTCCTTCACTAATTAATCGAAAGGAACTTCGTTCCATCCGGGTGTCCCTTGACACCTCTCAAGTTTTTTTTTTATGGTTAAGTTTTGAAAGATTTTTCTTCGAAGAAGTTTTCTCGCTTAGTTCGAGGGTTCAATGTAACTCGGTTATACTTTCGCGGTTCATTAAAAAGTTATTTTTGATACAACTTTTAAATGCCAAAAAGAATGAACGTAGAAACGCGTATGCTTCCAACTGCTTTCGACAAAAACTTCAAAATTTTGTGCAAGTTTCACATATATTCCTTCGGAATTAAGAACTACGTACATATGAAGAATTTTGGGCAATTGAAAACTCTTATGTCTTCCAAGGTAAAATGCACGTATCAAAGAATTAGATTTTCCCACCAGAGCTTAGCTGAGGCAACCGGGCCGCATGGTGCGCGCCTTGCCTAAGTTTTCTTCGACTTGATTGTTTTTGGCGATTTCCCTGCAATAAGCTTTTATAGGCACGTCAAGTCAAAACGTTGAAACCCATCTGCTGCACTTTATGTCCCAATATAAAGCCATCGTGGTCTAGCGATTCGTACTCTTGAAGCACAATAGATTTAAGCTTACATTATGTTAAATTGCAACATGCACCGTGTTTTGTAAAGATGAAAATAACTATCATTGCCATAAGAAGTATGGTAACAGGGGTAAGACCATCCCTCAGTTAGTAAAACTACAAAAATCATTTTATTTTTATATTTCATCCTGGTATTGAGGCCTTTTTATGTGCGAGGCTTTCTTGTTATATCCACAGAGGAGATACAACAAGAGGGCACACACAACGGCATATCTCCTCAAACTGATATTACAAACACCACTTTATTTTCAAACTTCAAAACCAGTTTGAAATCCTAAAATAAAGTAGGGTTGGTAATTTCACAGACACAACTTTATATTCAGCTGAATACGTGTATCACAAATAGATCTCGTGTTACAAAAGCAACAGTAAACAAAAATGGAAGTTGCGGGGCAAGAGAAGTAATGGTTTTCCCTCTTGTTCTTTATTCTTCTAAGTTACATAATATACTCTGCGGAGTTGCCATTTTGTCTATAAAGCCTAGTACGCTGCTGATGCGAAACGGAATTTTTCGTCGATCTCCACGAGCACGTCGAAATCGTGAACGAACATTCAGCGGAAAATATTTGTGTAGAGTATAATCACCTGTTTAGAAAAAGTGACAGTCAAAGTCAAATCAAAAGTGTCACTAGAAGAAATAAAAAAAATTAATATTTTTATCATTAAAATGAATTCACAAAACAATGGAGAAGAATTGCTTCTATCTACAATAATTTGCTCATCATCTGCTCTTTTGATGATGCTTTTGAAAAGGAAAAAAAACTTCCTTCAATTCGAGTCAACCCATATCTACAGCAAAGGCAAACGAAAGGACGTTTCATGACCGATGTAAGTTGATGTAAATCTCTTAAATAATTTACTTACATGATCATTTTTAAATTTTCATGATATGTTTGAAAACGAAAAAGTGTTTAAAGAAAATTTTCACATGCCACCAAAAGTGTTTCGAGAACTTTTCCTGTTGGTTGAACCGAAACTCTTTCCAATAAGGCGTAGAAGACCAGATGATGAAATTTAGAAGAAAAGTTTGCAATTGCTGTTGAGTGAGTATGGTTTGTCTTCTTTCTCTGAACTCAAATTTAAATTAAATTTTTTTTAGATACTTAGCGAGCGGTAGTATTCAAAAGCATGTTTCATCAGTATACAAAGTCAGCAAGCAGCATTTTGGAAAGATTTTGGATGACGTTTGTGATGCTATATGCGAAGTCTTACACGGGTAAATACCTGAATTAAATACTAATGAGTTCGTAAGAATATCAAACGAATTTAATGTCCAGTGGAACGTACCCAATTGTGTAGCGGCCACGGAAAACATGTCGCTCTTAAATGTCCTCAGAACGCAGGAACTTTATTTTATAACTATAAGGTTTGTTAAAAAAAGAAAAATATTATTATGATAAAACAATAACTTAAACTTTTATGTTTAGGGATTTCATAGCATTGTTTTGACGGCTATTGCTGATGCTAATTATAAATTTATTTACATCGACGTTGGTGCACATTGCAGTGAAGGAGATGCCAACGTATTTCCATCCATTGCATTGGGAAAGCAACCATTCAAGATACTTTATCATTTCCTGAAGATATGGCAGTTGGAAGCGAAAATCTTCCTTTCTTTTTTTTAGCGGACGATGCTTTTCCTCTGTGCAAACGCTTAATAAAGCCATATACCCCTAAAAAAGGAGCAACACTGTTGGACGAGGAAAGAATTGCTAATTGTAGGATTAGCAGAGCAAGGCGTTGTGTAGAAAACGCGTTCGAAATTTTGTGTTGGAAGTGGCTATGTTTATCCAGAACAAATAATAATCAGTGCTTGCTGTTACCTCCACAACTATTTGTTGAGCAACAATAGCTACGTTTTATTATCACAATGATCCAATCCCTATCGGATCTTGATAATAAAACAGCTTAAATCTTCATATTTTTTATTATTTCCAGTGGGAAGCTATGTGAAATTCGTTCTTTCAAATGACATTTCAAAAGAGTTGCAGAATTGCCCTACGAGCTTTTTTTTCAATTGTTAATTGTTTGATCTTTTTTTTAGGGAAAAATGATACTCATGCATTTTGTCAAATAAACAGTTTTTTGCACTTTTTCTTATTAATTTCACGAATATATGTTTTGTTTTGTAAAACTTTTTCATTATGTCATGAATTATACAAAAAATAATAAATTGTGAAGCTTCTCGCTATCTATCTAAAATATATTTCATTTCACACAGATAAAAATGTTCATGTGGCAATACTGTTGTTATTGAAAATAGTGGAAATGATACCAACGCTTTCAATGGAAAATCTCCTCTTGTGTGAAATAGAAGAACTAATTTTTAGATCACAAAAATAGATCCAACTAAAAAACAGGATCTCGCTTTGTTGTTGTAACGCTAACAAACCCATGATCTGATCCGGATCAGATCAATAATAAAATACGGCTAATAAAGAATTGTACTGTCCCAAAAAATATACTGATTCTTATGACGAAACTGGTTGCTTAATACCAGGACAATGAAGGAAACAAATATCATCCGATGCATCGGCGATGCATTACACTATTCGTCGATACAACAAACCACTGGAATACGGATACGTAAGAGATAAGCTAAAGAACTATTTTCTTTCACCTTCCGGATCAATTCCATGGCAAAATAAGTCAGCGTTTGTTTGGCGATATATGTACGTACTCAATTATTTTTTTATTATTCAAAATTACATTGAAATAAACTTAATTTCTTATCTACATATATTTTTAATTCTCCACCAGCTGATGGTCCCTTATCATCTCTGTTCAGCAATTATAAATATTACAAAAAAGATTCATTAATAAAATTCAACATGAGATACTAATACAAAAAAAATTACCTTTTTTCCATTATTTATTTTTTTAATTTCTTGGTGTATCTCCCAAGTAAATTTTGCGTTGAGTTCTTCAACAACATCTTCTGGCAACTTTTGCAGCATTCTGTCCCAGTTTGCCAGCATGGTGTAGTGTTTCAATTGTGGGGTGGGGGTATCAATTTTACTTTTCTGGAACTGGATCATTTCCTGAATGCTGCTACTGAGGGTTGCAGCCGTTTCCAAAAGAGGGTCCTTCTCTTTCTTTCGGTTTTCGTTGAGCTGTAACAAAAAGTGGGAATATGATTTAAAACGAATAAATGCATGATTTGTGTTAATGTACACGAGATCTTACATATGCATAATTTGATGGAGTTGGACTGTCTGTCTGTACGTGCTCTTCGGCATAAGTAGAGCAGCTTGGAGAGTCGTCGGCTTCGCTGATGCTATTATATGTTCTGAAACCAAAATCAATTTTATTACTACGGTTCAAGACCAAATTGCATTACATCTTGTGTCGTGTTTGCAATTATACATTCTGTAGCTTACCGTCGTTTTTTTTAGATGAAACTGGAGTAAAAAAAAAACATGCTGTCAAAGAACTCCCAGTCTATTCTTTCAGACTCGTCCATTAGCACCTCGGAGGCCAGTTCTGATAGATCAGCTGAGCTACCAGACTTTCTTTTCTTTTTTCCTGAAGTGTGATAGCGCATGCTGTCTCGTAACGAACGCCTAGTCGATTTACAGACCTCAACTAACATAAGTAAATACGTGTTTATAATATTAAGAGAAATAATGATTACCTGGCTTGTCCACTTCGGCAGCTATATCACGCCAAAGCCCCGCAACCGCAACACTATTTTTGTGGAGTTTATTTTCCAACTTCCAAATTGACTCTTTAGATTGTACAAAGGGCAGCTAGTTTTTTTTTCTTCGGAAGAAAGGTCGCTTCTTTTTTTTTTGCTTTGTCTTCTCCTCCTCGTATGCAATGTACTCATCTAAGTAAAATTCTTCCATTTTCTAGTTTTAAATTTAAATTTTGCTGGCAGAATAAATACACAAACCAAAAAAAAATAGAACTGTCAAAATTTCGGAAGCATTTATTATGGTCCCGGGAGATAAACGATGGACGGAAAAGTGTGGAGAATTATAAGAAATTGTAGTAAAAAATCTATTACAATTATCCACCTATAATACCCTTTTCGCAGAGCAGCAGCTTACTGCACGACGGAAAGGTGAGCGAAATTTTTCGTTTACGATCCCGTCCTGTCATTTTTGTATGGGATTTTTCTTTTCGTGTCAGCAGCGTACTAGGCCGGGAACCAACGTCACTGTTCAATTAAATAACTCGCAACAAATGTTCAATGAAATAACTCTCAACAAATGTTCAATTAAATAAAAATGTTTATTTTACACAAAAATTATCTTGTTAATGGTGAAGTACAATACTGAGTGACTGAACTTAAAACATAAATATGATGAATATGAAAATAGACTTCAAACTTTTCCTGGGTAACTTGGCCTAAATATTTAGCTCCGGTATCCCAGTGCAGAGCGAAATTTGGCAATATTAACATTTTACTTTTTAGTCGCATTTTTTTCTTCCATGGAAAAATGCTGCTCAACTTGGGAAATCATATAATAAATACAGAAATTGTATAAGCGAAATCAATCGCAAATCATCAAGCGAAAAAAGGAAACCGAAATTAAAATCATTCTTAGTTCAAGCAGATGAAGAAGACCATATCCGAGCTTTAAAAAATGACTGCATGACAATGACGTATGCGGAAAAACTTCCGCTTTGGAATGCATGTGCTTCCACAAGGATGAATTGTATTGAAAAGATGGTAAAAGTTCTTTCAAATTAATAGTAGATGTTTGGCAACAATATAAAATGACCGACGGTTTTCAATTGGTACAAACTTACCTAATTTATTTTCAAAATCATATATGTATAGTTTACTTGTAAGTCTATTTCCGATTGAGTCCGAAATTGGGCGAAAAATTGAGTTAACAGACAATTAAAATGAATTTCGCACTTTAGTTTATTGAAAACGTTTTCCCAAATCATTTCAATAAATTCAGCAGAACTGAAGACGTTGAAATGTACAGCAAATTAATGGAAACTAGAAGCAATTTGTCAGCAGGTACATACATACATACATTCAAAAACCTGTTGAAGAAAACTTTTAACTTTTTTTTAAACTCCGCAAATAGATGCAATCTGTGCAACCACGTTTCACCTCATTCAAACAATACTACCACCTCCCCAAATCCATAGATACAGAAAATTTGAGAAACATCAGCAAGTTTACTTAAAAAAAAATTTACTTAGTGAATGAGTTCAGAACAGCTTTCATGGCAATTTGCGCAACTGAGTCTGAATACAAGCAGATTTATGAAGCCAAAGTTAAAGCTGAATCAAGTGTTCCACCCTCTATACAGGATGTTCCGTACTTCGTGTATTATCCTTTGGGATGTGATTCTTGGTCATATTCTCAACTTTGACATCACTTTTTAACAGTTTAAAAAAAGGCTAACTTTGGTGTACTTTGAACAAATTGGTTCGATGTGCGCACTGGGGCACCCTAGTGCGCACTGAATTCGCACTGATGCGTTCGATGTGACATTTGCCCCAGTGCATTTGCACTGTGTTCAATGTACGTCCGGTTCAAGCACCCAGTTGCGCACTGCCATTCCCCAGATTTTTTCTGGGGTAAGGTTTTCAGAGTTGTCAAGCGGAGTCAGCTGTATGCTTCGATAAATTTATTTGTAAACAAAATTTGTTTATTGTTCGTTTGTTTATAATTATAATAATTGTTTTCCAACGTCGAAGTGAAAATGCCACACTTCTTAGTTGGGAATGAAGAAAATGAATTTGTGAACGAAAATTGTTCACAAGAGCAGTATGAAGCTGCACAAAATGGTTAGCAGAACGTAGTTTATCAAATTGATCAAAGATTGAATAAGAAAAAATTTCTATTTTATTAAATATGTATGTAGATCCGGATCTGCTGCGGCAAATGTTCGAAAAAGCGTATGTGGAAAAGGAGAACGATGTAGAGGAACAATATGAAGAAGATGTGTGTAACTCCGTCAGCTTGGAGCCGTTGTTATCACCAGAAGAAAGTAATATTTCAATAATTGTACTTCATAGTCAAATTTTCTTTTTATAGAAGGGAACAGTTGGTCCGATTCGGAAACTAAGCTGCTTATAGCGCTCATGAAAGATTTATGGTCAAAGTTGGGACAAAGCATGGCTTTAAAAACAAAAAACAAATGTTCCCACTTATCGCCATCGAGTAAAAAAAGAAAGGCCACTTCTTCGAATGGACGCAGTTGGAAAATAAAGCGAAGGGCCTGGATAGAGCTTTTAAAAACCAGGCTCTTGCAAACAAAAAAACTGGAAACTCCAGACTCCAGTGCCGGTTTCAAAAGTGAATACAATTTGTTTTTAAATTTTTAGTGTCCACTAATTTAAGTTTATTACAGCGACCTGCAAGATTTATTTGAAGACAGAGCCAACGTTTTCCCCGAGATATTGCTAGGGTCAATTTCAAGGAGATTGTAGCTAAAAGAAAAAGTAAAGTGCTGTGATATACATAGTACATATAAACTATTTTTCTGATTTTTCTAATTTAATACAGCTAATGAGTCCTCATCAACGTTGCCTTTTTCTGAACCGCTAGCTGAACAAAGCAGTTCATGTTCAAAAAGCAGTGCAGACTCTTCAAGGCCAAAAAAAAAAGAAGTAGACCAACTGACACATTAAAAGAAGCTAATCAGCTTCACAAGTAAAAGGTTTTGGAGGCCTACAAAGATCAAACCCAATTTTTAAAAGAGGACGCTCTTAAGAAGAATGCCCTTTTGGTAGAGCTGATCAGAAAAATAAGACCACAATAGATTTTTAGAAATTTAATTTTATTTTATTTTAACTTTGAAAAAACTGGAAAGTGCTCTATTTTTATTATTTTTGTTTTGTTTTTTGCTAAATACTAGATTTTAAGTGTTAATTTGTGTTCCAATAGATTTTAAGATACTTTAAGTTATATTTAAATACAGTTTTAAAAAATACCATGCTGCTTCTCGTTCATTTTGCCGGGCCGAAAAGTTTTTGGCATATTTCTTCTCGTTTCCTTTTACCAGCAGAATTGTCTTCACTCCAAGAACCAAGAAGAAGTAGAAGAAGAAGAAGGAGCTTTTTCTTTCAACGTAACTGGTTCCACATCATCGATGGAATCACAATCGTTTGCGGAATTGTGTAGCACACAGCAAGCCCTAACAAAATGACAAATTTTTCCAATTCCTCTTAATTTACAATAACACAACTGTCGGAACCGCTGCTTGAGAATGCCAAATATATATTCGATGATTACTCTTTGTGAGCTGAGGCTTTTATTAAAGTGAAGTTGTGCTGGTGTCAGGTGACCATTGTCACTAATTTCTAATAACAAATTCAGAAAAATGATAAGCTGATTTTCCCAAGCATACCAATTTTTAGTCTGTTACGACATTTTGCACCTATTCAAACTTACCTCCATAATATTTATCGATTTTGGGGTAAACAAATGAATTTCTAAAAACACGGCTGTCCTGCACGGAAGACGGAACCAGGAAATCCTATGAAAACATAATATAAATTTTCTTTTGTGGTTTCCGATTCCTTGTAAACAGATGCTGTAGTTCTTTTTGTGATCCAGATAGTCGTCTTTGCTCCTTTTAGGTGGGTCTATGATTACGTTAGTTCCATCTATAGCGACATAATTATTCATAAGATTTCTGTATTAAGATAATACAAATATATTCAAAGACGCTTACCTATTATTCCATAGAAACCTTTGATTTAAAGTACTCCTCACTCTCTTTTTTGTTTTCTTCATTTGGCAATTGAATTGCAGTATCTGAAAGGCTACTTATAAAACTTGTAACTCTTTTGATAACAAATGATACCGTTGATATTGAAACATTAAAGCGGTCGGATATATCCCTGAATGAACCAGCTTCGTGTCCGGCGAACCAAAGAAAAATAGCCAAATGTTTTCAAGGGCAGTAGCTTATTTCTTCAATTCTTTGTATTCAGAACTTAGACCAAATTTTCTGACGATCGACTCAGATAGTGCCGAAATGCGAAAATGTCTTACATATTCCTCCTCCGTATTTTTTGGAATGATTTCTTCGAAATAGTTTGGATTACTTATTCGCTTTCGCTTGGGTTCCTCTGCATAGTTTTTATCATCATTGCTTGATAAACCGAATAAGAGGTCTTCTTCAGATCCGTCGTTGGTATTCGACACTAAACTTGTCTCTAACAAAGTTTCATACTTCTGCTAAAAGAATTTTTTGATTTTTACTTATGCTCATTGTATTTTGTTTGTCACTGTACTCATGCGAAAAATAAATGACAACTAAAAACATGGCATACTTTCAGCTTTGAAGTGTTCGATGTAAAATCAAATCCCGAGCAGGTATTCAGTGCGTTGACAGATAATTTCAGTGCGTTGACATTCCCAGTGCGCACTGGGGCACTGCACATTGAACAGACCTACAAATAATAATATGAGCTACAATTTTTTTTCAAATTTGCTAGGGCAATCGACGTATGTTTCAAAGCATACTACTTTTTCAACATTGCCCATCCCCATGCTTGCGAAGAAATGAGCGATTTCATCAACAAACATTTTTATAACATGCCTGTGGGAGCAGACAAAACAAAATCTACGCTGCTGAACGAAATAAGATGCAAGTCAGAGTCACCTACCATTCAAATAAGAAAATGTTTAATAATAAATATTTTCAAACTTTAAGTGGTCAAAAATGAGTCGAATTCCAATAATTTTGGCTTGAACGACCTATGCTTCATAGTGTGAACCCTCAGACGTCCGCTTGGCCAACTTGTTGGACGATTTTCAAACATTTTTGAAAACTTTGAAGTTGGACAGACATATCTGCGTGTGTGAACAGTCTATCCAACTCGACGAAATGTCAAAATGGTTTCAGACGAATTTCGCATAGCAAAAATGGTTTCACATGGCGTTGACAACGCGTTGGACTTTCTCTCAAACTTATTTATTAGATAAAATTTAAAACAACAAAGTAAGTGAAAAAAGCAATAAAAATACATTGTAACAGATCGTCCAGTGTGAACCAGCCCAAGTACTTATGTCAACTAACCTTAACCAATGTTAACGCAGCTTTTCTTGCTTTCTCTTTGGTATGCCAATGCCAAGTGGTACGGCCGAAATCAGCACTTTTGAATTCCGTCACCAGCCAAGAAAGGAAGGAAAACTGCGGTAAGATTTCTAATTGTAACTTTACATTTTAATCAGTTTATATTTTTTAAAAATAAACCATTTTCATTCAATCCATGCAATGAATTGTTAAATTTTGACATCCAAGGTGACGACATACATTACCAACGTTTATTAAAGTAAGTAAAATAATGCGTTTCTCGTGAAAAAATATAACCATTAAACATTAACACATTAAAAGAATTCTTCCTTTTTTAGGATTTCGTTCGTACTTTGGAGTCTGCAGTCTATTTTAGATTAATAAACCACCGGACTTAACTTTGCAAAAATTTATATCAACGTTTGTTAAAGGTAAGCAAAATAACTTGTGTCTGTAAAAGTAACCATCCATTTAAAAAACAATTCTTTCTTTTTTTTAGGATCTCGTTTGTACTTTTGAGTCTGCAGTCTAAAGTCTATTCTACATGAATGGACCACCGGACTTCGTCCACTATTTCCAATTTGGAGTTTGCAGTTAAATCTAGAGAAATAAACCACCGAACTTAACACTTAACATTGCAAAAATTTTGTATCAACGGTTGTTCAAGGTAACCATTTTAAATAAAAGAGTTCTAACTTTAAATATTAACTTTAAATAATATGTATGGGTATAAAAAGGCAGGAGAAAAAGTGTAAAAAAATAAATAAATAAATAAGGTGGCGCAACAGAGCGACGAGCCCCGGGTCCTAGCGCATTTTTCACCACCACATCTTGTGCGGAATTGGAGGGACCTACAATTTTTTGTAGATTTCGAGAAAGCGCTTTTCATGGCAATGCATGTACTAACGGAGGACTTGCTTATTCCTCGCGAAAGGCGATACCCTGTTGCCAGATTTAGAATTAGAATAAGCCGCTTTAAAAAAAGCATACCAATCGGGAAACGAAAGCGTTTCCAATTAAGCAGTAAGAATGATATTCGTGGCGTGATGGTTAGCATGACCACCTGCTAACCCAGCAGAGGCAAGAATGTTTTTCCACGGGTATCGCCCTTCGCGAGGAATTGGCAAGTCCTCCGTTAGAAAATTCATTGCCATGAAAAAGCGCTTTCTTAATAATAAACCCTTCGGAACCGGCAGAAAATTGTAGGTCCCCTCCATTCCCTCACAAGGCATGGTTGTGAGAAATGCGCTAGGCCCAGGGGCTCCTCGCTCTGTTGCGCCACCCTATTTATTTATTTTATTTTATGTATGTATGCAATATGCTGTATGCTATGCTCTATGCATCACATGGCTGTTCTGATTTTCGGCCGAATTAAAAACGGAAACCGAAATTAAATCAATACGCATTTGAAAAATGTGTTCTTATTTCCGAACGGATTAATGTCACAAAAACGTTTTGGAAATTAAGTTTTTGTGTTGATTGGAACTCTGTTTACTACAACATGTTTCTGCTAATATTGTTTATTATTTTTAATTTTTTATAATAAATATGTAATGTTCTACAGAATTCATCAACCGGATTCAACACTACCGTATTGGTCAAAGAGTATTCGATGATGTTCATTTGGGTGATGTACATAATGCGCACATTTTGCGAATTTGTTTGCTGATTTTTGTTCTCTCTGTTATGAGGTTATCCAATAGTGTTCAGTGTTTGGTTTCTTTTAGACACCAAGTCTACTTACCAATTAAACATTTTCTTTTTTATTCAAACAAAAACACACACTCACAATTTTTATACAACGAGCAAAAAGAAGTATAACTTGAAAATTACTTTTTTCGTTAAATAGAATGGCTGCCTCTGGACGCCACATGTAACGGTGGAAAGAGTTTTTTGAGATATACAGAAGTTTCCCCGAGACGTGGAAAATAAAAAGTAAAATTTGTATAAAACACAATTTTGAAACAACAAGCATATGAAACAATGTTGATTAAATACAAGGAAATTGTTGAAATGTTGATTAAATACAAGGAAATTGACCCGAACGCAAATGTTGAACTAAAAAAAAAATTTACAATATACGAACTTGCTTCCGAAGGGAGTTAAAAAAAAATTAAAAAAGCGAAAGATCCGGCTGCGGTGCTGAAAGCATATACATATACAAACATATACGATCTCTATGGTATTTTAACGATCTGATCTTTTTGAAAGACCAGTAAGAAATGGTTGCTGGCATTTCATCAACGGTTGATGAAATTGAAGTTAATGAAAGAATTCCCAGAAGTGTAAGTAGAAAGAAGTCCTCATATCAGTTCGTAATGGGTTCATTGTTGTTTATTGATACGCCACACCAAATACATTTTGCTTAAGATTTTTTATTTATCATAAATTAATGAAATTTATATATAGTAGTTCTATATTTTGTTCGGAAGTGCTCCTGTTGTACTGAAGCAATTAAAAAAATCAATTCGAATACTCTATGCATTATTTGAAGTATTATTATTCCTTCCTCGTTGCAAATTTAACAAGGATAATTCATTGCCTGCATTTGTTGTTGAATTTTCTATATATGTACTGCTCAGATAGGGGGCAGAACTTATGTAAATAACACATTGCCAAGGCAATGTCAGTTGTTTTTTCCGGACTCTGAACCGTGAAGATATAATTCCGAAAGTATTTTCAACAATTCTTCTTTCGCGGGAAACTCTGTAGTTGTACCTACTTCATTTCTTCTTTTGTAAGTCCGGTATGACTGAAAGGCTTCATAAAGTTTTCATTAAGTGGAAATGCGTCATCTGCCACAAAAACATATGGCATGTCTTTATAAAAATTTGGAAGTTTTGTTGGTTTTGCTATTTTAAGTTGACCACATTCATATAATTCACAAAATTTTGTGTTTGAATACACATAACCATCTGAAACTCTGCTATTAGTTTCTATTTCAACCATTGTAAACTCTTACCTTGCATTAACTATTGGCATCAAAACAATGCTGTACGTTTTCTTATAATTGAAGTAAAACGCTCCCGAATCCTTTGGTTTGATGATGTTGATGTGTTTTCCATCAATTGCCCCAATGCAATCCCAAGTAATAATTTTAGCTCTATATTAGCTCTTGCAGCGCTTCAAAAGCTGGGTTAACTGGCCGAATTAAATTCATGTTGCTCTGTAAGCGCTTCTAGAGCTGAAATAAACTCAAGATCCCAACCTGAATTGTATACATTGAAATTTTGAGATGGAGTCAGATAGCGCATTAAACTCGTTACAAGTCGAATTGCTTTCTAAATTGGGGCTTCTATAAATGAAGCAAAAGTGAATGAGGACCTTACGAACGGAGAATTTCAACTACATGAAGTTGGAGTTCGTGGTCGAACAAAGGCCATATTTTGGTTGAAGTTGGTAAGCAACATCATTCCGAATATACACAGCAAGGCCGTAGGAGGAGATGAATAAAGGCACCAAGCTGTAATAGATGCGTTGTTTATTTACATACACTGAACCAAATATTAGGAGTGAAATCAACTAAAAGTTTTCGTAACATTTTAACTAAAGCAAATTGCTAAATTGACGAATATTTGTAAATATTTTATTCAAATAAACAAATTCATTCGTACAAACAAGAAAATTTATTCAAATCGAATAATGTCTGTATGTAGCATTTTGATTGAAGAAACAATCGTTGAATTGATAAAATGAATATTGAATTTGCAGATCTTTCGTCAAAATTTATATTCAAGTCAACAAAACATTCATCAATTTAGGTAATTTTTCCGTTAATTTTTTTTAATGTCAATTAAATTGTAATTGTAGAATTTTAGTTCAATCAACAGACTTCTTATTTCTATTGACTAAGAAAGTATTCAAATTAACTATTTCTTTTTTTCAAGATGATGATTTTTCGTCAAAATTTTAACATTTTTTCTTTGTCATTTAGGGATTCTTCCATACAGCGAAACATTCGTCAGTTTGAATAAATTTCTTCAAAATTACCTACTTTTTTCTTGTTACTATCAAAGTATGTGTCCCCTGTTTCTTGTGTGTTGCGCGTAAGTTTGGCTACAACTTTTCCATTCGGTTTTGTGACTTTGAGAAGATCGGTTCATTCGGTTGTGTTGTGTTGAGTATTTTAAATTTGTGCCCCATTGACCAGACGAAATAAAGGTGCTGATTCGCAGATTTTGGTGAGTTTTTAAGTTTTATTTTCTACATATTATAACCAGCACCTTCAAACTGTTTTGTTGTTGTTTGAAGTTGTAAGACAATTGGCTGGTGCTAGCAACAAAATTTCAAAATTTGGTGCTTAATAATATTATAAGACAATTGTTCTTGGGCAGAAACTGAACATCTTTGGACTGCGACAAGAAATGCAAGACTTGCGGAGGTGGTCAAAGCTGGATCTATGGAGGAAATTCTTATAAAATGGCAACAATATAAAAAACCATTGGGATACAAATTGGTAAGTGAACTAGAATTTATCCAACTGTTAATTACTATAAAAGACTAAGTCTTAATAACCATTTGTAATTAGTAATAAATTTAAATTGAATTGAATTGATACTAGTAAAATTACAATACAGAAATTTAATAATGTAACTCTAATAATTATTTATTAATGAATCGATCGTTTTCTGTTTGATTTATTTCTTAGATTGATATTGATTTTAAACAGCTCTTCCCGAATACCAGTAGTTTGGTTCTAAAATTTAATGCTTTTTCAAATAAAATTATGCCAATTTTTTCGGAGAAAATAGAAGACCCCAACTCGAAGTCATTGTTCTCCAAAATGAACGAAATGCAGCATTTGACCGAAAGTAAGTTCAATTTCTATATGCTCATTCGCTGATGGCTTTTTGGCACTTTTAACTGTTATTAATGAATAAATATATCACTCTTTTACAATATCATGATATTACTCTTCTTAAATCTAAAGAATGCTAAACTCAACTCGTAATTTTCTTTTGCATAGATGGGTGTTGCTGTGGAGTCTTCTATCTCCTTCACTCCATCTTGATTCCTACAGCAAAAGTCTTGAAAAAGACTACCCCAACTTCGGACAAGAAACAATATTCAAAATTTTCAATACGAGACTCCCAACTAAGTTTTATTTTGGATGGCAAAACTGTAGCTAAAATGTAAATGTAAATAAAAAAATGTAAAAATGTAAATATAAAATCTTAAAAAATAAAATAATTTTAACATATTTTCCTATTGTCGTTATTGATGTTGTCATTATCACTTTCAAGGTCGAATCTTCTTTTTTTCAGCAGTCCAAGGTTGTTAACACGTTTTCTTTGTTCAAAACGAAATCAATCCATTCAATAAATTACAGAAGCTCAATTGATTTCGAATCAAACAAGTTACGAGCAATCTTCAGATTAAAGAAAAAAAATCGTAACATTAAGAAAAAGAATAGCTAATTTGAAAATGCACTGTGAAAACAACAAAAAAATTTCTGTGAAAATGAATATGCTTTTGTTGCAAGCACAACACCTTTTATTCAAACCAAAAAAAAAATTGTTTAATAAACTAAACTAATTAGTTCAATCAAAGAAAGTTTTCGCCAAATCCACAACAACTTTTAGTTCAATCAATTAGTATATTATTCAAATTAACGATCAGCATGAGCAGAATTGAAGAAATATTTCACTACTGCTTTTATTCAATTTGATAATTATTCTTCAAATTAACAAACTTAAATTGACTAATAATTATTTGTGGATTTGACGAATTTTCTTCAAGTTAACAGCTGATTACTAAATATTCAAATTGAATAAACGAATTATTCACGACAACAAAAGGTTTAGTAGGGTGTATATTGATCGCCATTTCGTCAATTTAACCTGCGATTTAGTTGCTTTCACCGCCTTTTTTGGTTCAGTGTATCTGATCTAGATCAGATCATGGGTTTATTAGTGTCACAACAACAAAGTGAGATCCTGCTGATCGTTTGCTCTTCAATTTTCGGTAAAAAAAAAATATTTTTCATTACAGATGTCAGATGAAAATTCTGATAAACGGAGGAGTAAGCAAAATAACAGTGATGAACTCTTACGCCGAGCAGTCGAACATCTGAGACCTAAAATAGAAATGGACGAAGCTGACGCTCTGCGATGAATTGGGCTGTGACCTGTGAGGTTTAGAAAATTGAATCTAGCACAACAACTTTTTGCGCAAAAAACCATATGAGAAGTTCTTTACCGAGTGGCTCTGGGCTATTTAAACGTCAATTCTTATAAATGCCTTGAAACTCAGAATGTCCCTGATCCTCTTCCTTATGATCCTGAACCCGACTACAATGTATTAACTATACCATCATCATATGTATAATTGTATATACAGGAGAGGAACCTACACAACTTTCGGATTCACCAGACGAGACTTGGCGGAAAAACTCGATAGAAAATGATTACTCAATACCAACTCATACATCAACGCCGTTAAGTAGCTACAATTTTTCGGTCCCCACATCAACATTAACGCACAGTTTTTCCCCAACACCGAGGACCGAGCGAATACACATCACAACAAAATAAACCATTTAGATAGGCTGAGTTCCAAAATGCAGAAACTGCGCAGATACTGTTAAGTCATGCGTTCCGAAAATCAAAAAGGAAAATTTCTACAAAGTCACGAGTTTCTTAACGCAGTCTTAAGGTATACGATGCGCAGTAGCTGCGCACTGAACGCCCATTTTTTTTTTTTTTTTTGGATGCTTTCATTTGACGTTAGTGAAATAAAGTTTTAATACAAACAAAAAGAAAACGTTTGTTCAAAGAAGAAGATGGAATCCAAAGAAAAGTAAGTAAATATATTATATTAAGTTTTTGTTAACTATTAAGAATTTGTTTTGAAATAATTTTGCTATTGTTTCCGTTAATTATTGTAATTGTTCTTTTCAGTGAAAATATTTGGAATCACGAACAAGAACGTTGCTACTAAACTGCAGATTGGGAATGGAAGGGGATTTCAAGATTAAAAGGAAGAAACCTGTAATCCTATGGCAGAGGGTATTGAAGAAAATAATAGAAGTGAGCCCTGAGTTCCCATTTCCAAGAGAACAAGTACAAAAAAAATTTATGAACATGATGGTAACATATGGGAGGATTAAGAGAAGAAATAATACAAGCGGCGAAGCAGCAACAAATTTTGAATTGTTGGATGACGTTTATGGAACACGAGCTCATATCGTTGTACCTCAAGACAATCATGAGGCCAGTATTGATAACATCGAAGAAGTGCTCAATTCCGAAGAATCGTGTGTGCAAGAAAATCAACTGGTTGATCCATCACCGCAACACCAACCACCTCCAAACAAAAGAAGAAAGTGCAAAGTGATGGATTTCCTGAAAAGTGAGGCTGCGGAAGACAGCCAGATGCTGAGGGAACTTTTAGAATTGGAAAAAGAAAAGCTTAGAGTTTAAGAAAAAAATTGAGATCGAAAGAGAAAAAGTTTCAGAGATGAAAAAATTGAGGAAAATCCTTGAAAGTAAAGACTAATTCTTGCTTTTAAAGTATGAACATTTATTTATTTTTATTTTAACTTGAAAACAAGTTAGTAAGAAAGGTTCTTTTTGTTTTACCTTCCTCACTTTGTTGGTGGTCATTATTTTGTGTATTTTCAACGGTTTCATTACTATTGCTATAGTTTTCCGTAAAGTGTACATATTCCTCCCCATCACTTATGCCTTCACAATTTTTGATAATCTTATGTAGCACGAGACAGGACATTATAATATGTTTGGCCAGCCTTGTGTTTTGAATTTCAATATGGTTTAAAATTCGAAACTTTTTTATTAAGATTCCAAAGGCTTGCTCAACATGAACTCTAGTAGAGTTTAATATTGTGTTGAATTTCTTTTGCTCCGGTGTTAAAAAACCATTGTCTCTGTATGGTACCATAAGATAGGTTTCCAAGGGATACGCTCCATCTCCAAGAAGGTGGCACTCTGGTGGAAATCTCAATTTCTGATTTTTTATTACTTTTTTTAGGGAAGATGGAAAATTTATGATTCTGTGTTTTAGCTCAGAAATAGACTTTATAGTTTTAAGAAATATTCTATGAGCTGTAGTACGTCCAACGTTGAATCGGTCGGATATTTCTCTGAAGCTATTTAAATTGCACAACTTCCAAAGTGTAACATACAGGCACTGTTTAATAGAATATCCCTGACGGCCCTTTTGTTTCATACAAAATGAACTCTTCAAAATATTGTGCAAATTCTGAAAGTGAAGGATTGAATTTCAATTTACAAATACAAAATATTTTACAATAGTACCTACATGAAATGTAATCCGCGTCATTCTAAAATGACTTTGAAAAATATTGTCAGTATATTTTTCAACAGTCTTAAAAAACTGCAAACATTTAGGAATTTTTCTTCTGAATATTTGAGGTTTTATTATTGATACAGCGGCTGAACTTCTTTTTCTGCGAATATTTAAAATTATTTCGTTGATAAACTAACATAGCCGTTAGATATATCGGTAGGGTTTGCCGAACAATTAATAAATAATTTCAAAATTTGATTTTTTTTTAAGTTTTCCATAATAAATTCTGAAAACAGTTCTTTTGAGATTTAATGTCATACTTAAAATCCTCATTAAAAATAAATTTTATCATATCTTACAACTTTAGCTCACAGCCTGCTATTTTAAATGTGTTCCGAAATGTAAGACTAATGCAAAGTAAAACATATGCAAAGCAGTAAGGCTGCGCAGTAGATGCGCAGTGAGACTGTAGTACTGCCGCAGTTAAACTTTTTTTTCTGCATTTTGGAACTCAGCCATACACCATAACACCAATAAAAAAAAAAGAACCCATAAGCATACAGAATAGCTGGATTAAAGAGGCATATTACTTATTTGACAAACATTAAAGCCAACACTACACAAGTGCAAACAAAGATAGACATATGTACATAACAAAGAAAATTTAAATCCACATCCACCAAGAAAAATTTCAACTTATAGCTCTATAGACTTTTCCTATATTTTTTTTTTTATTAAAACCATTGATTTAGCTACATAGTTTTATTATATTATAATAGCAATATTTATAAAAGAAATGTTAGAGTTTAAGCTTATCAAATTTCATGAAAATCCATGGACTGGCCCTGGATTCCTAGGTAAAAAGCTTACGGCCCTCCACTAATATAAAATTATCAAAATACCTTTCCAACGCGCCATCATACACGAGAATCGGCCACGTTTCACGGGTTAACCCAAAAAATAAAGCGAGCCGAGAGAATATTGGTAAAGCTAAGTGTACACGTTCTGCAAATATTGCCAGATCTGTCAGTGAAAAATTCGTCTCGAATGGCTGACAATCGTGTACACACCAAATTAATTTGCAGAAAAACTATTTGGCTGCTAATTTGTAGACAAATATCTGCTAATTAATTTGCAGATATCTGGCAATCGTGTACACGCAAGCTGCAACCGTGTACACACCAAATTAATTTGCAGAAAAATTTGTTCTTCAATCATTTTGAAGACAAAATAATTTGTAGATGTGGCAATTGTGTGTACACAAAAATTTGTTCAAAATTTTGTGTGTACACAAAAATTTGTTCAAAATTTTTTGACAGATGCAATGTGACAATGAACTGAAAATGAATTTCCAGATCCACAAAAGTATTTGTGTGTACACGGTTTGCGAAATCTACAAATATCTGCAAATCTATTGCCAGCTTTTTGCCCAAATTAGTTTGTCAACATTGTCAGCCAAATAGGTGGCAATAGATTTAAAGATATTTGTAGATTTCTGCAAACCGTGTACACACAAATTCCATTTTCACCCTCATTGCCAGCTCAATTGCACATATTGTCAGACGTTTGCAGATCTAACAATGATTGTCAGACCTACCAATCGTGCACACTTAGCTTAAAAAAATTTCATGGGAGAATATTGTCACGCAAAAATTACCTGACCCCCAGCCTAGACACATCCATGTCAAAAAGGTTTCAATGACAGCTGTTCAATAATAGCTATAACTGCCCCCTTAATAGAATATTATGGAAGCTAAATATTATGGAATTTAATTTTGCTCTGGCATTTTTATAACCTTTCCTTGTATTAAAAAAAAAAAAATGGGCACGACTGGGTCGTACGACCATTATTGTATCACAACCAATGTCAAGCGAAAATTATGCAGTTTCTTAGTAAACTGAATGTAGAATCCGTAGACATAAACACCTAAGATTTTGTTTTATTTGCTTGCAATCATATGGCATACTACTGCGTGGCTGATTGCACAAAAAATAAGAGAGCATTTTAAACTTTTTCTAAAATATTTTAATTTATTTCACTCAAACAGCACAATCAATCATATTAAGACAATTTTGAAAAAAAAAAAAAACCTGGGACAAAAGTGATTCATACTTTAGTATTCATTTTTAATGTAAAGTAAATCACTTTTGTACTATATATGTATATTAGACCGGTTCAAAAAAAGTGACTTTTTCCTTTTTCTCGATGCACATCGATTTTTACCTTCGAGTAGGTGTAAAAACAAGCCTGTTAAAATTTGAGCTCGAAAAATTAATATTTAGAGGTCGCTCATCGCAGATTTCCATTTCCCATACAAATTGTATGGAAAAAAAAACATATAATTTTTGGAATTTTATATTTCGGTCTAGAAGCAAAGTGCCGAAATGAGCGATACATATTCTTATAGAAAATTTGTTGTTCTACAAAAAAGGTTTCTTATGATTTTTCAACAAATTCACTCCTTCAAAAGTTATACAGGGTTAAAGTTTGAACAAATATTTTTTTTCTTTATATCTGACAAAATGTTAGAATGTATCACTTAAAATCATAAAATCATTCGCTTATGACACATTTTTTTATAGAAAATTAATTTTTGTACAAAAAAGGTGTTTTATCATTTTTCGACAAATTCACTCCTTCAAAAGTTATTCAAGGTTAAAGTTTAATTTAGAGTAAATTTAAGTTTTTTCTTGATTTCTGAAAAAATTCTATTAATGAAAAAAAAAAAAAAACAGAAATATGTCAGATTAAAAAGAGGTTCGATTTTACTAATGAAAAATTAAAAAATATTGCCCTTCTAGATCCTGGCAAAATTGTTTCTGAAAGCAATTGTATCTTGCCACTATCAAATAATTTCCCGAAAAAAAAAAAAAATTATGCACTGAGTTTAGAAAGTTACAGTTACAACAAAACTTAATATATATTGACGACATTGAATTAATTTGGGGCCTTGTTAAATCTTTACAAAATCCACAAAAAGAGAAATGTTTGAAAATTGTACAATTTTCCAAAAAAAATATTAAGCTTAATTCACAGTTCCGCTACTGCGAAACGTGTTTTTTCTGAACTTCATTAAATAAAAAATAATAAGGCGAACAAATATGATTTAAAAACAATTGAGGCAATAATATTTGCAAAGCAAATCAAAGACTTGTACTTGTAAGACTAATGAGAAAAAATGAATTTATTACATTTTCTTAGTATGTATGTATGTACATATATAAAAACGAAATGTGATAAGGTGTTCCTAATAAAGTTTTTTTTTCTTTTTTTCTTAGTAAAGAAAACATGTTTTTATTATTATTTTAGCTTTTTTTTCAGTTTGTTACATTTTCTTTCCATTTGTTACACTTTTTGAAAAAAATTGTTACACTTTCCAAAAAACATGCGGCAACATTGGTTGCAGATTGCAGTATGTATCCATTGTAGTTATACGGGAAATTAATTTATCCCGAGTCAAGTCAAACCGAGTTGGACTGCGGTTCGGTTTTTTCATTGTCGTCTGTTGTTGATAGGTAGACGGTTTGAATGTTTTGGGTACATATTGACACTCGAGCTAGGAATAAAATTTCTGTAAAATATCCCGAGTCAGTCGGTTTGGTACTTTCCTGTGTGATTAATTAGTAGGTACGCTTATTGTTTTTCGTTCTTTTTTATAAATTCATTTTGACTAAATCCGTTTATTTTGATTGAAAAATTTGCTTTGTTTCTATTTTTCAAAACATAGTATTGAAAAAAAAGCGCAAATATTCGGCCCTAGCGAGGTGTTCGTTCGGAGCGGAAAATTGTCTACAACGTCGCGTCGTACGAAATCGGAAAAACTATTGCAATAAGCTGTCAGAAATTTCACAAATAAAGCAATTGATTGCACTTCAACGCAGTTCGCCTTGTGTGTTGAAATAATATTGGAGAAAAATTGCAAAAAGCTGTTCGGAAGAATACTTCAAAGCAAAAAACCTCCGAATCGTACACAATCGGAGAATTTTCCTCTCCGAACGGATTTTTTTTTTTTTTGTTGGAGGTTTTTAAAATACCAGCTGGAGCACTCAGACCTAAATACCGGTTTATTGTACTACCAGATAGCAACCTTCTATTTGTTATAGCTTTCCAGATGTTCGGAGAAAAGCCAAAAGACGCTGCCATGGTAAGGAGCCTAAGAACGGATACCTCGCTAGGGCAGATTATTTTTGTAAACCGAGTTAGCCAACTCGAGTTACAACTCGACTTAATCCAAATCCAACTCGGGTTAACACGGTTTGTAAGTTTTACGGTTTGGCATATCACTAAACGAAATAGTCAAACTAAAGAAATTTAAAAAGACAGGCGAACCTTAACATTTTACATCTTAATTTCTATAATGTACATGTCCAGTCCATACAGAACACACAGAATTTCACTTTGTTGCCAAAAATATAAATATGTACATGTGTGTGTCTTCAGCACTTGAGGTCTAGGGTGAATATTATTCAGAGCTTGTGATAATTTCAGTAGTGACCAACAAATAATTGCATTTAATATGTTGCTATTTTAAAATTTCAATAAGAAGCGTGCAGTAAACTGCGTGTAAGAACCCAAAACAAATCAAAATTTTTGTTTTACCGCAAAACAGGGTAACATAATTTAATGCAACAAACCAACCAAATATTTTGATATTTAAGGCCAGATTACTCCAAAGAACGTAGTTTTTTTCAATACGTTTTATTTATAGAGCAAAATATGCTGAGTAATCAATTTTTTTACATATGTATGAAATTATTTGAAAACATTTTCCTTTTTTTTTTATTTCAAAATGGTTGTGCTAAAATGGCTTCTAAAATTCAACTGATTCGTAGATGGCACTCTCATTTCAAAACTATTGCTGTTATCGATATGAGCCAAACGGCTGTTTGAGGCTATGGCCTCAAACAGAACCAGATATTCAATTCAATTCAATTCAATTCAATTTTTTCTTTATTTTTTTCAAATCATAAATTACAATATTATAGTAAAGAAATATAATTTATTAGAAAGCATGGCAATATGCCGTCTGCCGTAAAGAAATTACAATTTTAAAATACAATGGAAGAACCAGATATATTCATTATAATTTAATAAAAAAGTTACAACCAATTAAAACTGAAAAAAATTGAAAAAAAAATTTTAAAGTCCACCATTTTGTTTCTTTTCTTTGAAAATGAAATGCAATAGTTTTGAAATAAGAGTGTCACCCATCTACGAATCAGTTAAATTTTAGCAGCCATTTTCAGTACCGCCATTTTGAAATAAAAAAAAACAAAAAATGTTTTCAAATAATTTCATATAGGAATGTGCTTTCATATGTGAAAAAATTGATTACTCACCATGTTATGTTCCATAAATTATTAAATAAATATTTAAAAAAAATACGTTTTTTGGAGTAACCTGGCCTTAAGAAAAGAAAGTTGTCAGCTGGCAGCTAACAGCGGCTCTATTAGGTCCGTTCGTTGAACTTTCCCCAGGTTTTCTTGACATCCCTGAGTCTTCAAAAAAACCTGGGTTTTCCAGTTTTCAAAAAACGCTACTCCACAAATCACCAAACATCTCTGTCATTAAAAAAAAATACGTGTCACTTGGCAGCCCTCAAATCGCCACAGCAAAAAGCTAGGGCGAGTTGGGGGAAAACCTATGGCAATTGGCAAACCTATGGCTCAGAAAACACTCAATTTGTCATTCGGGGCGAATAAAGGTTTCTCAAAAAACGCTTTGTGGCTAGGCAACCCCAGGGCTTCAATGCACAAACCTATTATCTGCTAATTTCTAAACTCTCATAGGCAATTCACAATAAAACTTCGTGTCAGCGTGTATAAATACATGTATTCTTATAGGGCAATTCATAATCCAGCCAATGCGTAGCAATAAAATGGGCGATATGGTTTTTATTTATTTATTATTTATTTTTTTATTAGTTTTTACACTTACCTAAATAGGGAGTACAGTACCGAAAGTCTGAATCTGAACACGTTTTACAAAAATTTATATATATGTATATTAATATAAATGTAATGGCTGAAAAAAATTGCTTGGAATTCTGAAAAGTAAACTTGCTCGCTTGGGCTTTCATCAACTTGTGGTATATGGTATCCCGTTGTGGGATTTCGAACTTTCGAATTGCTATACCGTATTATATAACCACTTATATTTTATGTACAAGAGTGAAGAGAAGAGAAGCCATAGCCTGTCAAACTGTTATTTTTTCATGGTAAGTTTTAAAGAGACGTATCTACTGGGCCAGTTTTCAGCGTCAGAACCTGTGGTGAGAATTTTCGAGTAAACACATACGATCATGAGTTATGTCAGAGGTAACTCCTCACCATAGGATAGAAAAATATGAAAGACAGAATGAAAAATTTTAACTCACCATGAATCTCAGCAATTTGCCATTGACATTTTTCTGAATTACGTCAAATTAGCTCATTTGTCATTTAGAGCCAGTTTTTCAGTGCAGAGTTGTCCTGTGGTGAGAATTTTCGAGTTAACCCATACGATCATGAGTTATGTCAGAGTTGACTCCTCACCATAGGATAGAAAAATATGAAAGACACACTGAAAATTTTTAACTTACCATGAGTCTCAGCAATTCGACATTGACATTTTTCTGAATTACGTCAAAAAAGTTCATTTGTCATTTAGAGCCAGTTTTTCAGTGCAGAGTTGTCCTGACGTTCGTTGGGTGGTATGATGCAATCTCTAAGGTGAGTATTTTGCCTTTCAATAAACGGTGTCACTTTTGCTTTCCTTTCCATTCCTCATGTGTCAGCGTTCATCCTCAAACAATTTTGATAGTCCTCTGAAGAGATTTGTATTTGAATGACTTATTTCATTAGTTTTAGATAGAACACTCACAAATAATATTGATGTCTATAGAAAAGCTAAAGAGACTTTAGAAATGTACATACAAAAATATGATGAAAAAGGATTAATTGATTAAGCCTATAGGCTTCAACAAGAATTTGCTGCTGCAAGCTGCACTACTTCTCTGCAGCTTTCACTCATTTTTACTTCGTCTTTTAATTGAATGATATTATTTTTTTCTTGTTCTTCCATTAATTAGCACTGGAGCACACGAATAACATATTTTTATTTTTACTTAGGTTGAGAAAAACTATTTCGCACGGCTAGGCTCACTGCTTCAAAGACGAAGTTCACATTGGCCGATTTGCTGAAGCAACAAATCGACCAAAATGATTACGAATCGACCGCAAGTCAATACCGACAAATTGGTTTAATAGAGAAGGAGAACAAGAAAACAGTCTCATTTATTCACACGAAGTAATACATAACTGTACATAACTGTAAATTGTTATTTTTCTAGGATAACATTTAGCAAAGAAATGAAACATGCGGTAGATAATAGATTTTATACCAAAATTTAGTTTACATACATTCAAATAAGTTATTTTTAATTTAAAACAAACTCACCGTATGATTTTACATTTCAAATGCACTTCACATTCACATCACTGTAATTTATAGGTCTGTTCGTTGAACTTTCCCCAGGGTTGACCCAGGTTTTCTTGACAACTCTATGAGTTGTCAAAAAATCTTGGGTTTTCCAGTCCTCAAAAAACGCTAAACCACCAATCACCACACATCCCTGTCATTAAAAAAAAATACATTCCATTTGACAGCTCTCAACTCGCCACAGCAAAAAGCTATGGCGAGTTTATGGAAAACCTAGGTCAACCCTAGGGCTAAAAAAACACTCAATTTGACATTCAGGGAGACTTTGGGTCTCTCAAAAAACGCTTTATGGCGACCCCATGGCGACCCTAGGGCTTCAACACATATTTTATATTTAATTAAAAAGTATATGTATTCATATACTGGGTACTGCAATAAATTTTGCTGCTCGCGCTAGGACTGGTTGGACTCTTGGACTACACTGCGACTCCGACGCGTCCAATTTGAATGCTAACGAATTTTTATTTCCAATTGCGCAGTTGAATTAGTTAGAGCGAGAGAAGAGATTTATACCTACGAGGTGGAAGGATTGAAATCTATTCTTCCTTTTAGGCGCTTTATAATATCGTCTATCCGTTTCGGTGGAAAGATATCCGAAGTGGGAAATGGGAAATGCGACGTTGAGCGCTTGTCGCCAACAGATGTCGTTCTGTAAAACAGTTTGAGGGGGTTCGCCACAGACTGCAACCGAAATGATATTTCTATACAAAAGCTACAAAACTATAGTTCACATCGACAGACCCGCTTGGCTGTTACATGGGACCCAACCATTTTATGGGACAACAATCGTTATATTGATTCAATTAACCACCGAGACTCTTCCCTCAATTCAACATTAGATTATAAAGTTTAAACTCACCTGGAGAAGTCAATTTTAGTTCTGTGAGTAAATTAGAAGAAGAAAACTAGGGGCTTTTTTTGAAGAAACCAACAATGTTCTTCACCTTTACAACCTCTGCATCTATGGGATTTACACCTTCTCCTAGGACCAAATTCAAAGTATGGGCAAAACAAGGAAAGTGTCTAAAGTGGTTTGCCTTGACCGCTCCAACAATTTTAGAGGCATTATCAGTGACAACACACTCCACTTTCTCTTTGATACCCCATTTCTCAAGCTCTAAACTTAGTAAGGTGTCTAAGTTTTGGGTGGTATGGCTGTTTTTATAGGGAATGCACCCAAGAAGGCATGACTTCAGGGAGATGTTGTCCTGGTCTTTTGAAATGAAGTGGCCTGTAATACCCATATACGACTGCTGTGTTTGAGAGGTCCATCCGTCTGCTGTAATGCACATTGCTTCCACAGATGCTAGCGAAACTTTAACCTTTTCCCGCGTCTCAGCATACATCCGAGGAATTATGGAGTTGGCGAATGGAGACTGTTTTTCGCGTTGGCATTTGGTAGTTCGGGTTAAGCATCCTCACGAACTCCTTAAACTCCTTGTCTTCAACCATCGAAAAAGGATAGTAGTGCTTAACTATGGTCCTTGTCAATTGCTCATCAAGCCGTTTCGCATATGGCACCAAAAAGGGCTTTTGAATAAAAGCGGCAATATTTTGTTGTCTGTATGCAGGCGTTCGTCGGTTGTTGATGATGGCCTGGTCTGCTAGATGTTGATGCTGAAGCTGGTCCTGATGTCGATTTGGAGGTTGATGTAGGTGTGAGTGTGGGTCTTGATGTTGATGTGGAGGTTGATGTTGATGTGGGTGTGGGTCTTGATGTTGATGTTGATGATGATGTTGAAGCAGTTGATGATGCTGATCTTGAAGCAGTTGTTGGAGCTAACGACAATAGGGTTGGTTCATTCTTCATTGGCAGTTGATGTCGCTTGGTACCTAGCCCTCTCTACGTCCACACCAACATGCTGAGAATTTAAATGCCGCTTTTGGTTGAAAAATGCTCCAACGCTGAAACTATAAGTTTTTTGGCAGTAGCAACATTTTGCTCTCCCATCTGCCACCTGGGAAAAGTGCATCCAAGTTGAACTGCGCTTTCGATGAAACTCCGATTCCGACATCTTATCTATGGGACTAAACCGAAAAGATATTAAGGCTGAAAAAGTTGCTACTTATGGTGAAAAGTAATCAAATATAATGCAGAGAATCCACAGCTGAAGAACAGATAAAGAACAAAAGCGAGTGGTCTTTGAAATTGCTCGACGGTTCTTGTTTTCTCTAGAGGTTTCGATATTTGTGGTATGCTTTTATATAAACAGGCTGCTCGCACAGGCATTATATCAGCTATTATTGTGAAGTTATAATTTAATTATTGAATTGGTAAAAGACAAAAGGTTTGCTCGTTAAAGCCCAAGGGTCGCCCTGGGATCGCCCCAAAGGGTTTTTTGAGGAACCTCAAGTCACCCAGGTGTATTATTAAGTACACCAAAGACGTATTCTACGAGCTCCTGGACAAAACATATGAGCAGTGCCCTGGCTATGACATTAAGATTGTCCTAGGAGATTTTAATGCCAAGCTAGGAAGAGAGGATATCTTTGGTGGAATAATCGGAAGATACAGCCTGCACGACAACACCTCCGATAACGGATTCAGGCTGATCGATTTCGCTGCGGGGCGAGATGTTCTGGTAGCTAGTACGCGGTTCCAGCACCTTAATATCCACAAAGGGATATTGAAATCTCCTGATCAATCAACCGTCAACCAGATTGACCACATTGCGATCGACGCACGACACTTCTCCAGTATAGAGGATGTCCGAACATTCCGAGGGGCCAACATTGACTCGGACCACTACCTTGTTGAAGCCAAGGTACGACTGCGGATATCCCGATCCAAGCCAACACAAGGAAATACTGTGAGACAATTCGACGTTGGACGACTACAATCGCAAGAGATCGCCAAGTCCTTTTCCGATCGAGTCTCTTACAACCTCTTAAGGAGTCCTATGCTGCCAGCATCAAGTGTAGAGAACCAGTAGCAGCACTGCCAATCAGCCATCAGAGATGCCGCCTCTGAAGTGCTGGGTTTCACACGGCCACCACAACGAAACCCCTGGTTTGACGACGAATGCCGTCAAGCACATGCAGCTAAACAGGAAGCATACAAAGCGGCGCTGCACAAAAAGACTAGAACTGCTTACGAGCTCTACAAGCAGAAGAAGAGAGACGAACACCAACTTCTTAGACGGAAAAAGAGAGAGCATGAGAAGCGCGCGATAGAGGAGATAGAAGGGTGCCACAGCAGGAATGGCACCCTTCGGAATCGGAAGTTTTACCAAAAGGTGAAAACAACAGCCTCCGGCTATAAACCCCGAGCCGAAGCCTGCAAAGACGATCAAGGGAACATCGTGGTGGAACCGCAGTCAATTCTGAGGATATGCAAAGACCACTTCTCCAAACTCTATAACGGCGATGATGAACCCAATTCCGCTGTTAGAGAGATAGAACCATTCGATTTAGGCGACGTAGACCAATAATTCCGCCAACCCGACCTGAACGAAGTGAAGACAGCAGTATCCAAGCTAAAGTCCAACAAAGCTGCTGGAGCTGATATGGCCTCACTGCCGAATTGTTTAAATCGGCAGGCGTTGACCTGGTCAGGAGTATGCACCAGCTCATTTGCAAAATTGTCGGAAGAAAGCATGCCCGATGAATGGAACCTCAGCATTGTTTCCCCGGTCCTTAAGAAAGGAGACCCTCTGAACTGCGCCAACTACAGAGGTATCAGTCTTCTTAATATCGCATACAAGATCCTCTCTGCCGTATTGCGTGAGCGTCTAAAGCCATTCGTCCACAACCTGATAAATCCTTATCAGTGCGGCTTTAGACCAGGAAAGTCCACCATAGGCCAAATCTTCACACTACGGCAGATCTTGGAAAAAACCCAGGAGCTTCAAATCGATACCCACCACCTTTTTATCGATTTTAAGGCCGCGTATGACAGCATCTATACAGAGGAGTTATATAGAGCCATGTCTAGTTTTGGCATCCCTACCAAACTTGTCCGATTGTGTAGGATGACGATGGAGAACGCACGCTGCTCCATCAGGGTCGGAAAAGATCTCACCGATACATTCGATGTCAAAGAAGGTTTTAGGCAAGGCGATGCACTGTCATGCGACTTCTTCAACATCGTTCTTGAAAGAATAGTGCAAAACTCCCACGTCAACACAAGAGGCACAATCTTTCAAAGATCCGTTCAATTGCTCGGAAATGCCGACGACATTGACATAATTGGAAGAACGCAGCATGATGTCAATGGCGCGTTTATGAGCATTGAGACGGAAGCGAAGAAGATGGGTTTAGTGGTAAATGAGGGCAAGACCAAGTATATGCTGTAATCAAGAAAGGACACCCAACACCGACGTCTTGGACAGAATGTCACGATAGACAGCTATAACTTTGAGGTAGTTAAGTACTTTGTCTACCTAGTCGCCGCTATTAATTCAGACAACGACACCAGCGCTGAAATCAAACGAAGAATAACTCTTGCCAATCGCTGTTTCTTCGGACTAAGAAGGCAATTGAGTAGTAAAGTCCTCTCTCGAGCAACTAAAGTGTCCCTGTATAAGACACTCATCATACCGGTTCTTATATATGGCGCAGAGGCATGGACCTTGTCAAAGGCAGACGAGAACGCTTTAGGATGCTTCGAGAGAAAAATTCTTCGGGTGATTTTTGGTCCCGTCTGAATAGATGGAGAGTGGAGAAGAAGATTTAACGACGAATTGTACGGGCTGTACAGCGACACTGACCTTGTCAAACGAGTCAAGGTCCAGCGGTTTAGATGGCTGGGTCATGTAGAGCGAATGGACACCAACGCTCCGGCCCGGAAAGTCTTCGAATCCAATCCCGAGGGACGGCGCAGTAGAGGAAGACCGCGACTCAGGTGGCGCACGCAAGTAGGAGAGGACCTCAACCAACTTGGCGTGCAAAACTGGAGGCAGCTAGCTAGGGACCGAGCTGGAGAAGCATGTTGGTTGAGGCCCTAGTCCGACCCGGACTGTAGCGCCACCTTAAGTAAGTAAGTAAGTAAAGTCGCCCAGAATGTAAAATTGAATGTTTTTTGAGTCCTATGGTTGACCTAGGCTTTCCCTCAACTCGCCCTAGCTTTTGGCTGTGGCGAGTTGAGGGCTATCAAATGGCATATATTTCTTTTTTTAATGACAAGTATGTTTTCTGATTTGTGTTTTAGCATTTTTTGAGGACTGAAAAACCAAGGTTTTTTTGACAACTCATAGGATTGTCAAGAAAACATGGGTCAACCCTGGGGAAAGTTCAACGAACGGACCTAATATCTAGTTAAATTATTAAATTATTAAAGTAATTATTTTGCATAAGATGCGACAAAAGCTCAGAATGGATAGGTTGGGTTAATGCAAAGAAAAATTTCATTCATTCATTCTGTGTTTGACTCATAACTAATAAGAGCATTGAATATTTATAAAAATGAGCCTTAATAATAACATTTTGTTGAACTACATATAAAGAAAAAAATGTTTTTTTTTAAGTAATTACTTTGAGACTTGATTAGTCGAAAAACAGCGGGTCTGCTTTTGTTTGTTGTGCCTGTTACATGGGACCCAACCATTTTATGGGACAACAACCGTTATATAATATTCAATTAACCGCCGAGACTCTTCCCTCAATTCAACATTAGATTATAAAGTTTAAACTCACTTGGAGAAGTCAATTTAAGTTCTGTGAGTAAATTAGAAGAAGAAAACTTGGGCCATTTCTTCCATTCTTTTACCTAAATCCGTTTCCTTTTCTTCTCTTTCTCTTTTTCAAAGTCCTCTAAAATGATTTCTATATCTATTACGATTGCAGCTACTCCGTCTGACATTGTTTGCTAGTGGTGGTCGTTGTAAATAGTTAGATTTTATTTTAACTGAAAGAAAAGAAAAACCAAATGAAAATAATAACAAAAAAAATATTCACTCATATAAATACTATACTTAAAGTTCAGTAGTTTTTAAGATCCTCTTCCCGTGGGAATCAAATAATTTCAATAGTTACTCTGCTATTAAAAAAGGAGAAGAATGATAGACATTGAAGCCTTTAAATGATTCAAAGATAAAAATATACAGGTGCTTTTAAAGGGTTGCTGACTTCCGACAAAAACGCACTTTATGAGATATATATAAGTTATTTTAAACTATATTAATTTGGTTTAAAAAAAAGAATTTCATTTCTTTTTTTCTATTCTTTATTAACACTTCAAAATACAAAATTGAACTGAATAACTTACAACTACCTATCTTAATTGAAACCTCTGCTGCTGTTATAAAAGTGCTGACGACCTGTCGCCGATGTTGGGGTGATGACCGTCGTTGAGGTCGTCTGTGCTGTTTTCTGGGAATTCGATAATGCGATAATTGCAGTTCAATTTGCTGCGCGTGGATATGAAGAATTGAATAATTTTGTTGACGTTAACTCCTCCGCCCTTAAATTCGAACGTCCTCGTTTGATGACCTCAGGTGTTTCTTGATGTCTTCAATACCTATTACCATGGTTTTTGCGTTTTTATCTAATTCTGGTGTTGAAGTTAGATTTTCGTTTTGGATGGTTTTGTTCTTTTGATTTCGAAGGAATTTGACAGCCAATATTATTATTATTGTTACTAGGCAAAATGCTAGTGCTGAGCTGGTTGTGCTATGGATGATATTGTTGTTTTCTAGCAAGTCTATCTTGTTTGTGCTGTTTGCGTAGAGATTCTTAAGTCTCTCGAGTGATAGGAATTCTTCTTTGGCTTCTAACATTGGAGCTGGCTGAAGAACTGCTGGCATAGGATGATAGTTGATGATTTCTCTGTTAGTGAATTCTCTTTGGTTTATTTGTATCAAAGAGTTGGTATGGCGGATGATGTAAGTTCCATTGAGTTCGACTGTTTCATTATTAATAGCTGCAGGACCATTGAATTGGTTGAGGAGGAGAATTCCAGGAGATATTTCTTCGAGTGATGGAATGTGCTCGTTGTTTATTTGCGTACATGTTGGTTTGATGCTTTTCAGTAGGTTTGGTATGCAGGCAGAGGTGCTAATATCTATTACGTTTTTCTTATTACATATGGATAGTTCATTAAATTTTTTACAATCTTTAATTATTCCAAAAATCTTATCTCTACATTCTAACACATTTTCGTAAGGAATTTTGTTAATGACATTATTTTTCTTTATTGCTTTAAGTATAAAAACACTACAGGAATAATTTTCGCTTGTACGTAGTTCTAATATGTAAATTATATTTTTATTGTTGGAAGCAATTTTCACATTTGCAAATTCTAAGGCTTCATCTAAATTGACATAAGGAATTTTTTCATTTTTTATTATAGTTTCAGTAATATTGATTTCGTTGCTACTTAAAATGTATGAATTAACAATGTTGGCTTTAGCCCAATGTATGCCGTAGGCAATATTTATGAGTTCTTCTTTTATTAACTCAAGTTTATATTTTATTTTCATAATTAAACTTATTTCTACGTCATTTTGCTCTTTAAAGGTTTTGATTATATTATTTGTAAGGTTAGTGATTTCATTAATTTTTTCAATTGTTATTCTGTTGATTATAACTTGATTATTATTATTACTTAACACATTATTCATCTTATCAGTTAAGATTTCGAAGTCGTGCTGGTCCGGATTTCCGGCAATCCATTTCCACGCACTTCCGATGAAATCTAATGATCTCTTATTTTTTTCTTTTATTTTTAATCTTAAAAAGTAATTTTTAATTTTTTCAATTTCGAAGGAAAGGATAGGATATATAGGATGTTGGGGTTTCACGTTGGTTATTGCTGTTTCCAATTCTCGGATGAAATTGCCATAAACGTCGATGTCAATAACGTGAATGATTTTGAAGGATCCATTTTGGATCTTGGCATTTCCAATGTTAATTTTAATCAATTGTGAATTGGTGTAGTCCAATATTTGGACGTTTGCACTTATGATACAAAGTTGTACCAATAACCTAAGGGGAAGGGAAAAAATCTAGTTTTTAATGAGGCTTTTGTGTATAGTTTTTCCTGATTGAGTAATGACGGTTGTATTTTTGTCTTCTTTTACTATTTCCTTTCTGTATTTGGCTGATAATTTATTTCCTAATCTTTTGTTAACTTTGACATAAATGGTTTCTCCGTTTGAGAACTTTTTAACAGGAGTTTTTTTCTTATTATGGTATTCTAAATCTGCATCTTGTTTTCCTATCAGTTTGTTTTTGGTGATTTCTCTTTCTATTTCAAGTTGTTCGGGATTATTGGATAACTGTCTAGCAAAGAATATGTCTATGGGTTTTTTTCCTGTGGTTGAGTGAATGGAGTTATTATATTCGAGAATGGATTGGTCCAGAAGTTCTGGGAATGTATAATTTGGGTTTTGGGATTTTAAACAACGTATCACTTCGGATAGTGTTGAATGAAAACGCTCTACTTGTCCATTAGCGGTACTGGTATATGGAGGAGTTTTGAATATTTTTATATTGAAAAAGTTTTCTAACATGAAAAGAACTGAATTCGAGTTTAGGGATTTTTCATTGTCGACGACTATAGTGTCAGGGACACCAAATGAAAGGATTAATTCTCTTAAGGGTTGTTTTATATCTTCGGCTGATCTTGATTTGAGGATCTTTACTAAAGCATATTTAGAAAATTTATCAATGGCTGTCAAGATAATGCGTTTATTCGTGAAATAAATGTCTAAATGCAATATTTGACCAGGGTATGTAGGTATAGGAGTGGCTTGAATCATTGGTTTACTGGGGTGTCTATCATATTTATGTTCTTTGCATATTTTGCATTCTTTGACTATTTTCTCTACCTTGCGGCGCATCTGAGGGAAATAAAATTTGTTCAGAATTTGCAGTTTATTTTCTTTGCTATTTCTATGTGCACGTGTATGTTCTTTTATAATTTCAGACTCTTGTTTTTCCTCGTCAAGTAAATCTGTGACTATATTTCTGGAAAATCTAGTTCTATATTGTTTAAAATGAGTTGGGTAGATTTCTTGAATCTGTCCCAGGATTCTTTCGTTTGTTTGTAAGCCATTGATTACGGATGGATTGAGATATCGTTTGAGAATATTGATAATTTTTTCGTCGGAAAGTTCTGGTTCTACTATTGTATGTCGATGATAGGTAGGGAAGACTATTTCGAAATTATAGGATGCTACAGGTCCTTCTGATAAAATAATTTGATTTTTGAACACATTTAAAGGCTCGGTTGCAAATTGAATAAGGCGTTGTCCTGAGCTTTCGTCACTATGTTGTGTGACGGTTAAAGAATTTATATTGCTATTAATCGGTGGTCTTGATAATGCATCGGCCACGACGTTGGTTTTGCCGGGCTTATATTTAAGCTCGTAATTATACTCTTCGAGTATGGCTTTCCATCGTTTTAATTTATGGTTGGTGTTTTTGTTACTCAGCGCATAAGTTAAAGGCTGATGATCAGTGTAGATTTTTACAACTGACTGACCGTAAAGGTAATTTCTAAGAGTAGTGAGTGCCCATATGATCGCTAACATTTCTTTTTCGTTTGTAGCGAAATGTTCTTCAGTTTTATCAAGTGTTCGAGAGATGAAGGTAATGGGTTTCTTATCTTGTTCCAAGACAGCGCCAATTGCGTAGTCTGATGAGTCTGTCGTTAGATGGAATTCTTTTTTTAAGTCGGGATATGCGAGAACTACGTCTTCCGAGGTTAAAGATTTTTTTATTTTGTCAAATGCTTCTAATGCTTCGTCGTTCATTGCTATGACTTTTTTACTTGAGGCATGTTTGGACGTTCGTCCATCCTCTCCCCTTAAAAGGACTGTTAGGGGTTTCGCTATTTTAGCGTAGTCTTTTATAAACCTGCGATAAAACCCTGACAGGCCTAAGAATGATCTTAGATCTTTCAGTGTATTTGGACATGGAAAGTTTTCTACTGCTTCTAGTTTCTTTGGGTTGGTCTTTATTCCTTCGGGTGTAATAATAAAACCTAAGAATTCTACATTAGTTTGCAAGAATTCACATTTGTCCATTTGTACTTTTAAGTTGGCTTCTTGAAGAGTTCTGAAAATCATTGAAAGGTTTTCGAAGTGCGACTCTTCGTCTTTGCTGAAGACGACAATATCGTCTATATAGACGAAACAGATTTTTCCTATGTGTTCTCGTAATATGTCGTCTAATGCTCTTTGAAAAATGGACGGAGCATTCTTCAGTCCAAATGGGAGTCGTACAAACTCGTATTTTCCGTTGCTTACGGAGAAGGCTGTTTTTTCTATGTCGTTCTCGTGTAGTTTGATTTGGTGGAAACCACTTTTTAAATCGAGTACTGAGAAGACTTTGTTTTGTCCGAGTTGGGATAGAACTTCATTTATTTCCGGTATCGGATAGCGGTCGGGGATAGTGACCATATTCAGTTTTCGATAGTCGATTACTAGTCGAAGTTTTTTTTCGCCAGATGCATCAACTTTTTTGGGTACAACCCATATTGGTGCATTGTAAGGAGACCGAGAAGGTCTGATGATGCCGTCTTTAAGCAATTGATTTATTTGCTTTTCGACTTCATCCTTTAAGGACATAGGGTATGGATATGATCTCGTATATATTGGTTCATTAGTCGAGGTTCTAATTTTTCCTTTCACCGTTGTGGTGTAAGTTAATTTTTCATCCGGTTCGGCGAATAGATCAGAGTGTGTATCGGTGAGCTTGCGAAGCTTAAACTTGCTTTCTTCGGACATGTGTTTGTCTCTGATAGTGACGGAGTTTATTGACTCATAAATTTGTTGTTTTAATCGGATTTTAAGCTTATTTTTAATAAGCATATAACTTTCTTTTGTAAAAATGACAGCTGACAAATCCTTAAGGCTGTCGTTGCCCAGGATTCCATGGAAGGATTTGAGTGAGGGAAGAATGAAAAATTGTATTTGAATGTTATTAATACCGAAAAGATTTATCATAGTATGTTGGCTTATTTCGACTTGACCGCCAACTGAGTTTGCAAAAAAGTTTTCGTTATTCGGAATTGGATTCTTTACTAGGCTTGGCTGGATGTAGTTTTTGTTTGACCCTGTATCTATTAGAAATTTTAAAATTTTACCGTCGCTCGTCTTACATTCGAAGTATGGCAAAGACGAGCTTTTTAACCTAAAAAATGGATGTCTGCATAATCGTTTAATTGTTCATAATAATTGCTTTTTTTTTCAATATATTCATCTAAAGATTCATCTCCGATGTTCACTGTACTCATAGCATTTACTAAAGAGTTATAATCACTGATATTTGGTTGATAATAGTGTTCAATATTATTAGTTAGTTCAAGGTTTGGATTGATTACTGTTTCGGGATAGGAATTAGGATTTACTGGATTAGTTGGCAAGTGGAAATTTCTTTGAATTTTCGGTGGGTGTGCTTGTGTAGATGGAGTTGTAATATTTTGATCGTTTGGCCTTTTACCGTATAAATGATTCTGATATTTTGGCCTATTTATGTAGTTTACTCCTCTTGAACGTAAACTTGAATCGATTTCCATAGGTTCTGGTCTAGGAAGTGGTTTTGGGGCAGTTGGTCGAGGTGGACCATATTGGTTTTGCTGTGCAAAAGGATTTTGTGGAGGATACTGATAAAATTGTTGGGGCTGTTGGGAGTATTGCGGGTAATGGGACCGACGTGGAGGATGTTGAGGAACATGTGCTAAATGAGGGTAGAATTGTTGTGTTTGATGATAGTGGTTTGATTTTCGAGGTGGTAATTCGGGAGTATGTTTTCTGCTAGGAATATTAGCGTGCTGTGTGCGAAATTGTTGGTTGTCCAATTTTTGGCACAAGTATAAAGCCTGAGGAAGATCTGCGGGTTCTCTAATACCCAACAATCTAGGTAGGTCTCCTTTAAGGCCTCTGATGAATGTATCGAGAGCTTTGTCTCTGTAGGTGTCTGTTAACAAATGCATGGCATCTGTAGAAATGTCCATACTAGAGATTTTATTCAATATCAATGTCAAATGTTGGTATACCATTTGATAATATTGTTCGACGTTGTTATTACCCTGTGAAAGAGTTGTCATTTGGTACTCAAGGGTACCTAAATCGCGCTTGTCGGCATAGTGGGTAGTAAGGCATTTAGAAATGCACTCCCAATTTAACGGCGTATTGTATGATTCTAAAACCGCATCTGCGTTACCTACAATTTTGTTCCTTATTGTGTTGAGGATACCAAAGTATTTTGGTGTGCCTCTAAGATGGTTGTAAATGCTTAGGATTCTTTCAATGCTCTTTCGCCAAGAGCTGTATTCGCCAGGATTCCCTGAGAATTCCCTAATTGATCGTACCACATCGGGTACTTTATCTAGTTCACCTAAATTTCCTGCATATTGCACGTCAATACTTTGTTCTACGCCCTTGTAAAAGTTGGCATGCGGATTTATAATAGATTGAACAATGTTTTTACATTGATCATTGCAGACTTTTGAAACGATGCTAGTGACAAGTGCCTCGAATTCGGGTGTAGCACTTGCTGAATTTGGATTGGATATGTTTGGGTTTGGGGGGGGAAGGTTAAAATTTGGAAGTGGAATATTTGGTAATGTATTGCTAGAACCTGTAGGTTCTGTCATGATTGCTTTTTTATGTCTTTTTTCTTTCTCGTGTTTCGGAATTTTGAAAATTTATAATGTTCTTTTCAACTCTTATGTTTCAAATTATCTTAATTTTTGTATAAAATGCTTATAAATCGCATAAGAGGTACTAGGAAATAAAAGCTATTTGGTTTTGTTTTGAATCAGTATTAACTACGTTTGCTCATTAATGTGCAAAATTCTAAGTACTTTAACTATAGTTTCACTTTTGTTCTGTAAATATTTTCTTTAATTAGGATCTTGATTCTTGGTTTCAGACTAAATAATAATTTCACTTTTTGTTTCTTAAAATAATTTCTTTGATTAGGATTTTGATTTCTGGTTTCAGACAAAATAATAATTTCACTTTTTGTTTCTTAAAATAATTTTCTTACATAAAGATCTTGGAGATCATCCCACGCTGGTAAGATTTCCGTTGTCCTTTTTGCGTCAGCTACTAGGGTAAAAATTCTTACACTCCCTCGTGGTTCGTCTTTCTATTGATTGACTTCTATTGATGGGTTGGTTGCTTTGCTTGGTACACTTTAACTTAACACACGCGGCGAGCTATTTTAGGTCGGCTTAATGCTTGATAGTGTCTTACGAGGCGAGCAACTTTAGGTCGACTTACTTCGTTTGTACTTTAACAAAAAACCACGTATGGGCGCCAGTTATTTTAAACTATATTAATTTGGTTTAAAAAAAAGAATTTCATTTCTTTTTTTCTATTCTTTATTAACACTTCAAAATACAAAATTGAACTGAATAACTTACAACTACCTATCTTAATTGAAACCTCTGCTGCTGTTATAAAAGTGCTGACGACCTGTCGCCGATGTTGGGGTGATGACCGTCGTTGAGGTCGTCTGTGCTGTTTTCTGGGAATTCGATAATGCAATAATTGCAGTTCAAGTTGCTGCGCGTGGATATGAAGAATTGAATAATTTTGTTGACGTTAACTTATATGTTCATATTATGAAATATGGTCGATGTTAATCCGGTATAACATCGCATTAAAATTGTGAAAAAAATGAGAAAATATTTCCAATTATGAATTCCCTTCTGAGAGAAACTTACAATACAATCAATGAAGCACTCTAATTTTAAGTCAGTTTTGGCCGTCCAGCCGTTTCAAAAATATTCAGTTTCTTTTTCGTCCTGGTTTTTTTTTTTTTTGCATTTCAGAGACTAAGTAGTACTGAGCTTAGAACAAGTTCATATGTACACACTTATATACGCTCTTCATCATGAATGCAAGTGTAAGTAGTTAGTTAGTATAACACCAACACCAGCACACAGAGAACGTAAGGATAGTAAGAAAAAAATTACAAATATAAATTACAAAATTATCTTAAATAAAGTACACTATTAAAACAAGCAAGACATACAAAATGTGATACAATTAACAATTAATAACATAAACTAAAAATAATTGAAACATGCAAACTAAACTTAAGAAAGTGGAGCACTGGTTTTTAACAAATTTTTTAAACTAGATTTACTTAAGCTCGTTGTTGAATAACTTGCTTTGTGCTTTCTTTGCTTCAGAATTCTTCACCTTTTTCCGCTTTACCGATACTACTAGCATCAGTCTTGAAAATAGACCTGTGGTTAAAACCAACCATGTTTATTGCTGTACAGACTGCAGACTCCAAATTATAAACTTAGTGGACGAACTCCGGTGATTTAATTCAATTATAAAAAATCTTTTTTTTTAAAATAGAACAATTTTTACTCATTTTACAACATCTACTTAATAATATATAAATAAAATATACATTAATTTTTAATTTTCGCAACGCGATTCTGAAACAAGTTCCGTCATCGGGCTGATCTATAATGTTGACTGATTCCGGTGATTTATTTATTTAGAATAGACTGCAGACTTAAAAGTACAAACTAGATCAAAAAAAAAAGAAAAATTGTTTTTTAAAAACTAACTAACTAACTTTTAAAGACACAAGTTATTTTGCTTCCCTTTAACAAACGTTGATATAAATTTTTGCAATGTTAATTCCGGTGGTTTATTGCTGTATAGACTGCAGACTCCAAATTAGAAATGCTCACAACTTTCTTTTGCTAATATTATGAATAATATTCGAAGAAAAATATCTTTGCACAAATGCAATTGCTGCCGATAAAATGACGAGAAGAAAAGTTGCTGTCAAACTGAGGAAAAAAATTATGACATAAATTTTGACGACAAGTTTGATAAGTGTGAATGCAAAGTACATCCGACCATCCAACATCCATCAAACGAAGTCTGTCCAACTAATTGTACAGTGTGAACTTGGCTATAAACAACATAAGAAAATCAAACAAGGGCCCAGAGATGCTCGTCCAGCTTATATAGCTGAGGTCAAAGCTTTCATAGGTTTGCTATACCTATCTGGTGTTTACCATGTGTCACGCCTGAACTTGGATGATCTTTGGAATACGGATGGAGAAGGTGTGGAATCATTCAGGCTCACTATGTCGTTGAGACGCTTCCGATTTTTGTTCAGATGCCTTCGATTTGATTACAAGGAGATTCGTAAAAATAGACAAAAAATTGACAAGCTTTCTCCTATAAGAGAAATATTCGAAAGTTTTGTATCCAATTATTGTCAGAAAAGCCATTCTCTTGGAGAGAATGTGACACTCGACGAAAAATTGAAAGCCTTTCGTAGGCGTTGTAGTTTTCGCCAATATATTCCTTCCAAGCCAGCAAAGTATGGTATAAAAATATTTGCCGTTGATGCCAAAATGTACTACACTTCTAATATGGAAATATATGCTGGCAAACAACCTGAGGAACCATACTGGGTGAGCAATCAGTGTACAGACGTTGTTCGGAGAATGGTAAGGCCAATTTATAGTCAATACAGGGCGCAACCTAACTATCGATAATTGGTTCACTGATGTACCCTTAATAAGTGAACTGGCTGCCAAAAAAGTGTCACTTGTTGGCACTTTGGAGAAAAAAAAATGGCAGATTCCAGCCGAGTTTAAAAATGTTTCAAGAAGATCTGAAAATTCCAGTGTTTTTGGTTTCAGGAAGGAAGGAACGATGGTATCGTATATGTTCCTCGTAAAAACAAAAATGTAGTTCTCATATCCAGCCTTCACTTCGACGATGCAATTGCCGCTGAGACAGGGGCGGGCGTTCAGAAAAACCTGATATGATTATATTTTATAACAAAACAAAAGGCGATGTCGACACGGTTGATAAGTTTTGTGCAGCCTATAATGTAGCAAGAAATACACGTCGTTGGCCGATGGTAATTTTATTTTTTTTTCTGCACTCAATGTGGCTGCTATAAATGCGCAGATAATATACACTGGAAACGGTTATTCCATAAACTGAAGAAGGAATTTTTTGCGCTAGTTAGCCAAAAGTTTGACAATGGAGGAAATATGGTTCGACGAAATAACGAAAAGAAGAGTCTTACCATGGCCCTATGCTTCAGACTGGCGGAGGTAACGAAGCGGCCCCTACAGCGCACCGCACCCATATTGCCGCAAGAAAATGTTAATAGAAAACGGAAACTGTGTGACCCTTGTTATATCAACAAGGAACGAAAAAACTGAAAATATTCTTGTGCTGTTTGTGGGAAGTATTTGTGCTTAGGTCACGTCATTGTCCTTTGTAAAGACTGTCTCCCTAGTCATGATGTTGAGCAGAATATGAATGTGGAGGAAGATAGTTTCTGAAAAGTTACTTTACTAAAGATTGATTTTAAATTTATTTTGTTTTTGTCAATTTTCTTTATATTATTTATTACTTGTAACTTGTTACTTATTACTGTTTACTTGTTAATTGTTACAACTTGTTACTTATTATTACTTTTTTTCAAATGCATTAGTGTACATATAATAATTGTTTAGTTTTTGCATTGTACCTATATATAATCTGTACACAATACAACTTCCAAATTGCAACCATTGGATCAAGGGATTATCCATAATTTTAAGACGTTCTATCGCAAAGAAATTGTTAAGATCGTTTTAGAATCTCTTGACAAGCAGCTAACTGCGAATATTAGGGTTCTGACAGAAATTTTACTAATTGACAAGGCATGGAGAGCTGTAACACCCCTAACGATTCTCAACTGCTTCAAAAAATCTGGTTTCTTAAAAGAAAATCTTCCAAAACTTATGGATTATGAAGAATCAGCAGTATAACCATTAGTAGACATCAGCGGTGTGAGTTTTTCTGACTTTGTTCGAGTGGATGACGATGTTGCTGTCTCAGGTGCACTAACCGAAGGCGAAATCTTAGCGACAGATACGAATGAAAAAAGCAACGGTGAAGATGAGGACGATACATCAGAATCCTTAACAGAGGTGTCAGTTAGGAAGCACGATCACCATTCGATACCTTACAACGCTTCTGTCTACAAAACGAAAGTGATGAAAACGCATTTCAGGAACTTTTTCTCTTAAAAAAAAGTTATTGAGCAGTCTGAGCAGTAGCAATGTGTTTTGAAGCAAACGAGTATTACAGAGTTCTTTCAAAAACATTAATTAGTTCACATTATGAATAAGTTTATTTATGTACACTCTAATTTTTTTTTTCATAGCTATAGAACAGCAGTTAATGAATAAGTTTATTTATGTACACTCAAACTTTTTTTTTTTTCATAGCTATAGAATAGCAGTTAATAAATAATTTGATTTAATAAGTAATTTATTGATCAATACCTTGCAATTCGAAGTTTTATTTATTTTCTCTCACAAATTTCGAACCATTTGATATTTCGAACATTCGATAATGCGAAGTATTTTAAGAGTCCCTCCAGTTTCGAATTATCGAGAGTCGACTGTATATCAATTACAAATCAAGCAAATCAAGCATGCAAAGTAGTTAGTGAGGCAGGCCTACTGGGGAACCTCATTAAAAAAAACGAATCTTGTATTTTACCTCCTGGGTGATCCGGAAAAAAATACCGTTTTTTTTTTTTGTAGTTGCCTATAGTTTTCCTTCTAAAAAATCTATTCATCAAAATACTAACGTTTTCCACCCTTTCCAGATTCGTTTTTATCTTACATAATTTTGCATTTCTATACTTACTTTTGTAAACTATTATTCAAACATTTACAAAAAAATATTCTTCAATATCATTTTTCAAATATAAAATAATAAATTCGAAATGCGAAAAAAGTTTCTGCTTCATCAATACAAAATTCCATTTGTCATGAAATTTTACAACGTAGCAATTTCATTTTATCCCTTCAAATTGAAATTTCAGTACCTCAAACAGAACAGTATGATCAGATTTCAGATGTTCAATTGTACATAAAATCTTTCTTGACCTACTACCACACTAAACAGAATTTTCGAATATTCGAATATTAAGATATGTATTTATCACATTTAGTAGGAAAATATTGACGTAAAAGAAGAAGCCTAGGTGCAGTCTCCAAATAAACTTAGAGTCAGAAAACATATTTTCAAAGGTTTTGGATGTGCTGAATTCAAATCCAGTCCGGGAATCGCGCTACAACGCCAGGTTGCCAAAGAATAAGGCATTGATTTCTTAACCTTATTCTGGTCTGGCTATAATCTCAGGAACCTAATGAGATAGAGCAATTCTGTAACTGAATTTGAATTCAGCACATCCAAAACCTTTGAAAATATGTTTTCTGACTCTAGTTTCCTTTCGAGACTGCACCTATACTTCAAACTAATGCATTACCGAGTATTGCAACTTTTGAAGCCAAATATCTCAAAAATTTGTTGTAATAGAGCTATTTTGAGGCCAGATATGGATTCAGCGGATAGCAGATAAATCGGAAAAGCAATGATTTGTTTTTGGGTTAACAAATTTTTTATGTTAAAACAGAGGCTGAAAAATAACAAAAACTGGATTTTTAGATCTTGAACGCTTAATATCTCAAAAACGCGAGCTGTTAGGTAGATTCTAAGCTCATATTTAGATTCAGCGAAGCAGAAACCTTTAAAATAATATAGTTTGCTTCTGGAAACTCTGGGACACCAGGCAACGCTATCTCTACGGAGATATTCTGGTAATAGATAAGCTGCTTTTATAGTGACCCATTGTTCCAGCAGTTTGAAAGTATGCATGTGTGACTTGAGAACTACTTACCACACTTAAGTTAGTGTTTGGCATTGTGATTTTGAAAGCCACCAACACCTCATCTACACAAGGCAATCAAACAGATTTAAATTGATTGGAATTGCAAAAATTAGAATAGTTTGCTTGATCACTACTTAATAAAACTTATTATATTTCTGAATAGAATAAGGAAAGCAGGAAAAGATTTGAGTTTATCGTAATCCCATTTGCCTTCATTATGAAGTTCGAAAAATCCCTTTTTCCCTTTTAGCTTATTTTAGACTAGAAATTCCCTCAAAAAGGGATTTATCCCTCGATCTGGCGTCACTGACTACCACCACTATACCCCACCCTAAAAGAAAGACAAAACAATTCATGTACTAGGGGCCCTATAATTCATCTACACTTGCAGTCTCGTTTGATATATTTTTAGTTTATAAATTGCTTGTTAAACATGAAGTCGATTTCGATTTCATTTGGAAATAAAAACAAATTTCAAAATGAAATTAAATGATCCAGAAACTGCGGCTTCTGGAATAAAATATTCCAAAGAACTTAAAAAACCGTTATCGATGTCGATTCCATTTTTGATGTGTTCCAAAAAGTTTATATAAATTTTTTTGGCATTTTCCTTAAACTCTATTAAGTCTTCATTGTTTATGCTATTTTCAATGTAAAAAGATTCTACCAGATCACCGCAGAATACGTTTTCAAGAGGTAAATGATTTTCATTTAAATTAGCTCTATAAATATCTTTGCGATCTATTACATTTCTTGACATAAAATTTCTACAAAATTGCTTGAACAAATGCTTGACTCGAGGGACTATGACATGAATTCTAACATCTTCAGCTTGCATCTCTAAATTAAGTTAATTAATCATACCTAAAGCATAAGATAAGAAGTAAAAGTAAAATTTTGTTGCGTTGTTGATATAAGTTGAAATGAAATTTAGTTTTTCTTTTGAACTGTGGGTTTCAAAATCTGCCAAACTGTAATAATACTTTAAAGCACTCCAGTGTTCAATCATTCGATCAATCGCAGCCTGTTAAAAATGCCAATAAAGGATTGGTAGGAAAAAATAAATTACATTCAAAATAAGTTAAGAATATTGATTATCTGACGGGAAAGCCATCGCGTTGCATTATAGCTTATGATAACATGAAGTTCTGTTCCGAAATGTTCTTGGAAATTTTTGAAATCTTGTCTTCTTAAGGCGCTGTACAAAAATGATGTCAAATTGCCCTTATTAAAGTGTCGATATTGCTTGGTAATTCAGCAGACGCAGCTTTTGAAGACAAGTTCAAGTTATGACAGATGCAACCGTCAACTATTACATTTGGAACAACTTCTTTTTTTTTTCATTTGCACAAATTCAAAAATGCTTATAATGAAAAGCTAGATGAGTGCACATCGGAGATTTACTGATTGGTATAAAATGGGATGCGTTTAAAGTTTGGTAATCCCGAAGCAATTATAAATATCGTTTTGAATCAGTTCAGTTTCTTGTTTTGATATTTTTTCTCGTGAAATACATATAAGAGCCAATTTCGTCAATTCGCAAATTGTACTGAATTCTGTCCAATTGTACTTTTGTACTCGAACAAACTCAATTGTATCGAATTCGGTACAATTGTATCGAATTTTCCAACCCTGTCTCTGTTGTCTTCGATTTTGTTCCCCACCTTAAATAATTTGCTCTGATTTTGGTAATCTTGGCACTATTTGAAATTTAAGCGCTTAATTCTCTCTCGTCTGTATCTCTTATGCTCTCTTTACTTAAGCGATTTCAGCGCACCACTCAGCCAATGCAGGTGACAAAAGAAGCTATCTGATGGTAGTACTATAGATTATACAATGGTTTTTGTTAATTTCCATAAGTTTTTGTGTTAATTTGTTTTGCTTTAGCGAGTTTCTTGTTTTTTGTTTGTTTCTATTACAATTATTTTACTTCTTGTCTTTTGATGCTTTTTGCTTACTTTTTTATTTTAACTGCAATAAAATCCTACTAATATTATAAACGTGAAAGTTTGTATGTGTGGATGTATGTTTGTTCCTCTTTCACGCAAAAAGTACTGAATGGATTTTACTTAAACTTTCCAATTATATAGCTTATACATCAGAGTAACACATAGGCTACAATTTATCCCTAAATTCCCACGGGAACGGGAACGTATACGGGAACTTAGAAACTACAACACCGATTTCAAAAATTTTTCCACTGTTATAATGCTTCATTATCCCCGAGTAACATAAAAACTAATTCATCCCCATATTCCTACGGTTCCCTATATTCCCACGGGAGCAGGAACGTATACGGGAACTTTGACACTACAGCACCGATTTCAAAAATTCTTTCACCGTTGGAATGCTCCATAATCCCGGAGTAACATTAACTTGAACTTATCTACATATTCCCACGAAAACGGTCACCATATTCAAACGGGAACGGGAGTCTTTACTAATATTGAAAATGTGAATGTAGCTATGTCGGTATGTTTTTCGTATGTCTCCCGTTCAAACTGCTAGACAGATTTTATTAAATTAGCTACAGAGATGGTCTAGAACATGCGGAAGGATAAAGGCTATATATCTATCCTTATATTCCCACCGGAACCGAAATGGGAATTCAAAAACTACGGTCTCAAAAGTATTTTTAACAGGGCTACAAGGGTTTTAAATAGGGGTTGAATGTTTTTTTTGGAAATGCCGCCAGCCTTAAAGGCTAGAAGTTTTATTTCCTAAAAAGTTAAAAATGCTGCTGAAAGTCACTATTCCACGCGGACGAAGTCGTGGGCACAGCTAGTATACATATGTATATGCATATATATATGTATTTAAATTGTGTTTATTATTTCTTAATTTATGCACTTATAATGCGCTGAGACACTAAGAAAACGTTTCATTGTGTATGAATACAGAAAGCACCTGACAGGTGCAGTGCGACTATCGATATTTGAAAAAGGGCGCGACTAACGGAAGGTTAAGTGAGAGAGCAGAAGATCCGTTGTTGTTAATACTTGTTGGTTCTCTTAACCAAAGAGGATTGGTCGCATTAAGTTTATAAGTCACTACGTAGTGGAAAGTCGAACAAGAAACATTTGTGTTTTGGGAACTTTAAACAACTTAAAACAATATTGCCTTTTAAATTAAATATTTTCAAATACAAAGTAATTATAATATGAGTGATTCGGAAGAAGATGTATGTACATTGTACATACAATTCAAATAGTAGTGCATCCTACATCTACTTAACACTATTCCGATTAGCTATATACCCTTATGTCCTGAAGTCATCACACACCGCTAGACATGCTTGACGCATACATACCTACTTCACTTAGTTAATTTCGAATCGTATTCAATAAAAATATTAAATACTAATATGTACTAACTTCCTTTAAAATCATTTCTCATCTACCCAACATCAACATCATTCCTACATCCTACACTGCTTATGATATGACTCCACCCTTCACTGCACCATGATAGAGAGATAGAGAGAGCAACGTAAAGTTTTCGTACACATTCAAATGATTGAATAACATGGAGTCAAAAAGATCGAAATTGAAACTAAATGGAAATGAAATATCGAATCCAAATGCATAAATAATATAGTAATTGAGATCGAATGTCGAGATAGATTGAGATCGTTTGATTTGGACTTGAATGATTTCGATTATCAATACTTTTGAATGATCGAATCAAAAAGATCGAATCGATCATAATTTACACAGGGCTAGTTCTTTATAGGATCTCATGACGAAGATTGGAAAACTTAAGTGCGTCCATCAATTAGAAAAAAACTTTTGTTTACTATATGAACTATAAGTAAACAAAAGGGTTCTTAACCCTCTGGCGACCGTTTCGACTTTGCAACAAGTTCAGCACACACATTTTTTGTGAGATTCTGGATTTGTTGTGTTCCCTTTTGGCCGATTACATTAAGTGGCCATCAATAAGCCAATATAATGAAATATCCCGGGCATGTGTAGTACAATTTTTATTACTTTAAATTTTATTAATTTTTAAACTAGAATATGCAACCATTAAATTATTAACGGCTTCCGGGTTAAACCTGGTTTGTTTTTCAGTTATCACATTCCCAGCCTGAGATGGAATGAAAAAAAAAATATGGAATTTAATATTTTGCTGACTTCATATAGGCGCTTAAAATTTTTTTTGTGTTCAAACCACCATTGAAGAATATTGACAGGACCTTTAGTATCGGTTGCAATATATTAACTGATTTTCGTTTCAAATGAGTACTGTGCTCTACTTTCCCCAATAAACCTTTTGAAAACATTATGCGCTCGGGAAGACGTTGACGGTTGCGCATCCAAATATCCTCAGTGGGTGGATAAGCTGGCACTAGAGTTTTTATGAAACTATAGATTTCAGTCTTCTCTTCCATAGTTAATAACTGCATTTTATTACGGGTATAAGAAAGTGGCGACCTTGAACGCAACCTTTATTTCGGGATAAAATAAATTGATTAAATGGTGTTTCACTCTGCCCTTGAAGTCAATCAGAGATGATGAGTCCAATGCATCCAGTGAACAAGCCTTGATTAAGCTGTCTTAATGTGGGAAAACCAACTACGTGGTACTTGTTTTTGATGACTGCAGCTTTAAAAAAGTATCTTTGAAGGGTTCCAAGAAAACGATGACTTTATTCAATAAATTTGAATCGATACCTTTAATGCGATGGAGCTTTTGTTTTTGCTGTAGGAAGATGTAATGTATTATTCACTTGAATTGACTCACACATTTCAAATCTTGACATCCTTCTTGTCTTACACTCAGCTTTTAAAGTTCGGCGGAGTAAACTCTTCGCACTCTTCAAAAAAATGGTCAATTCATTTGAAAACATCAAATATTTTGAACATCACATTTATGTAAGCACTTTGTACTTGGAAACAAAAAAAAAAAATTACAAAAAAATGAATTAGGAAAAATGGCAGCCGTTAAACGTTATCTAAGAAAAAAACAGTGATAAAACCACAATTAAATTATCAAATTACCTACATTTACTTACGGACTCTGTTTTTTTTTTGACATCGTTGTACCTCTGGATTTCAAAATCGATTTTTTTTTGTTTGAGTGCTCTTAGTTCACGTAGCTCGTGCAAAAACTACCGACCGAAACTTTTTCCTCTGCCAGTGAAACAAATTTTGCCCGATGGTTTGGAGCACTTTATTTTGAGGTGGAAGGTGTTGAACACAAGGGAGCACACAGCGATGAAATGTCCAGAGAGCTCACTGTCGGCGCATCTCTGACGCTTACCTAGTCTTCTTAAATTAGACCCACTTGGTGAACATAAAGCCAACACATGCGACCTCGGCCTGTGGAAGATTTTTTGTTGTTGTCCATTATATGGTAGTACCGTGTCTTGAAATTCGCCAGTTTTTTTTCGAGTGAGCTCTCTTTGAACGTGTGGCCTTTCTCCTTCATCGCCTTCTTGATTTTAAGGAACACCGTATTACGCCTTATTTTCGTATTCCGCAACTAGGTTTTGTGTATGCTGCACTCCTCCAAAAACAGCAGAGCGGTGCAGTGCTCCCAAGAAGATTCTAAAAATAAAGCCTTTATAAATATAGTATTTTTATTTGAAATTGAATGATTTAATTTTACCTTTCTTCGTATTGTTTGTTCTTTCCTCTGTTGGTTAATTTTCTTGTGAAATTGCTGCAGCAGAGACTGGATCTGTAAGAAAAATGTTAAATTTATTTTCTTTGCTTGCTATTGCATTCTTAAAGTATATGTATAATTCTTGTTAGGGACCGTTCATAAATTACGTAATTTTGAAGATTGACTTGGTCCCTTTCTTTCCCACGGTAAGACATCATAAGATTGCAACTACTCCCCCCTGCCCCTTAATAAGAATGTTCTTTAGAAAAATTTATTAAAACTCCGTTTATTCTAAAAATATATATTATTTCAATCTTCTTACACCTATCTACTATTATTAACTCACTGCTATAACATTAATCTAATTAATCTATCACAGTTTTGACCAGAATTAGTTAAGTAAAACCTAAGATGTTGAATAGAATATGTAGAAAGCAAATCAAAATTCTAACTATTATTCACCCACGGGCACACTAACCAGTCTGATATTGATTTAATTACCGGAATGACTGATTCTTTTTGCTCTTTTAGAGACTCTTTTCTAACTTTCCGATGTGAATATCTTCATTGTCGTTGGGGAAAGTGGTTACGCTTCGGAAACTTTTTAGATTTTTGCTATTGAATTGATGATTAACTCACTTTAGTATCAATTAAATTTATTTATAAGGAGTTAATATCTGTGGTAATAACCCATAACATCATAAGTCAACTTTCGATACTTTTCAGGAGAAGCATTTCAAGTTTTTTCATCAGTTAAAGCCCTTTTATAGACGAAAATACTACCATAAGCACTGCTTTTTAGTTATTAAGTAAAAAAAAAAAGAATTTTCTTTGTTTTGAAGTTTAAATTTTTTAATTCTTTTATTATATTGTAATTTTGAGCAAAAAACCGACTTGTGTTGTTTTGCTTTGAACACAAAATTACTTTATTACTAATGTAAGTCGTCCTATGTCGTTATTCTTTGCAAAGATTTTATAAAATGCCAATATTAAATTAACTTGTGTATTTTGGCCTTTTCAACAATAATTGGTATTTGTTTGTCAAGTGTACTTACGCTTTTATTCTTTACGGCATTTAATAAATTTATACTTACGCTTTTGAAAGAAACATTTTTTCAAGTAAAATTTACCTACTGATTTTTTGTATTACGATTTAAATTTATGTAAAAAAAGCTTTTAATTTTAATAAGTTAATTTAATAATGTTACATAGATATTTTTGTGTCAATAAAAACTAGACTATTGCAAAAAGTGCTTCGAAAGCAGAAATTCATTTTAATTTAGGTTTAAAAAATAATTAATTAAATATAGAATAATACTGAATTATGCATTAAGAACTAGTTTTAATCACTTTCTTCGTCGCTGCTTAAAATATCAGGATGACATTCTTGCTCAACAAAAGGTCCTTCAATAATTTTCTTATAAAAATTGTGAAATTCTGGGGAAATAAAATCTAGCAAAAAAAGCAGATCTTCCTTCTTTTCTTTGGAAATTTCAGGCACCTTTTCAATAACATTTATGTAAGTCAGTAATGGCGTTGATCGCATTAGGTATAGCCGCGTTTACGAGTGTTTACTTCCTTAAATGGCTCATCTTCATTTAAACTGTATTGTATATATGTAGTATATAGTACCGAAATTTGTTTTACTATAACGGATCCATCTAAAATCACGCCAAAAATATTTTTCGCCATCCTTGTTGACCTTCCGCCAACTAAATTTTTCCTTTGCAAGATCAGAAAAGTCAAAGAATTTTTCGTTCTGCATTTCTACTACTTGGAAGGGGTTTAAATTTCTTGCTGACGCAACAAAGTTCATCCAATCTCTTGGATGGTGTATTTTGACACCTGTGTCCCTGTGTGTTTCTTCTTTCTCTCAATAACCGAGTGATCGACATCGCACTCTAAAAGAGTGTGGCCAGGTTCTAAAAACTAAGTAGTCATAAACGGGTTCATTGACAGTTTCATTGGCAGTGGTGCCTAGAAGGCATTCATGGAGAAAAGCGTTTTCGAACTCGGAAAGAGTTCAATTTTGTTGGACTATTAATAAAAATCAACGCAATTATGAGAATCCGAAATTAAGACTACTGTTGCCGAAAACGACCGACGTTGCCGACACTACACTACCCCGAAGCAGCATGAAATGACACATATTGTGAACCACTTGTGAACGCAGCTTTTCCTTTCGACTTCTGTTCGTTTTGATTATCGAATATTTGTGACTCGTGGCATTTCCGACAGAAGAACACGACATCTTCTTTTTTCTTACAATCGTACGCCATTCTTATTGTGGCAACCGAAGCGAACAGGACCGAAAGGGAAAACTGCGGTGAGTAACAATCTATATATGTAAAACTAATTCATTTTATGCTTGTAATATTTTTAGAAATAAACGAACTGCGTTTATTTCACACCTTTAATCTTCGGTTGCAACAACTACATTAAATATGCCATTAGAAAAAAAAAAAAACTTACCAGCACTTTTCTTGTTTTCAAACTTTGCACCATCCTTAATAATGGCTAGTGAGAACATTTTACCTGCCCGAGTTTTCATTATTTTGGAAATGAGATTTTTTATATTTATGTATTTAACACTTTTTATATTCAACACAATTTTTTTCACAGATATTTAATAATAAGATTAATAATGTTTAATATTATTTCCAGTAACTAATTTAGGCTCACTCTGCAAAAACTCAAACTTTTTAAGAAAATCGCACACGACTGTTCACCGACTCAATGAAAACCACAGAGTATAACCAGAGAGTCCACTTCAGCAAGGTAGTGCGTTTTGCCTACAAGCTAAACTAGACCGGATGCCCGCACCCGGAAAAGTAAAAAAATTTTTTTGGTTGCAAAAAAAATCGATAATTTTTAATTTTCATACAGCCTAGAACTTAGAAAATGAATTTAAGTTGCAGGAATTAACTTTTTTTTCCATTTTGACCAGCATTTCACTGTAAAAGACAAAAATTAGTAAAAAATTTCATACCGATGCAGACATTTTGTTAAGTTTTTACAGTTCATACTAGTGAGCACAGAGCCTCAAACTCAGAAATAGGAAGCCATGTTGAAAATTTTTTGCGGGTGTTTCGGGTTGAAGGGGTGGAAGTGGATACTCTGTATTATCTACTCTGTGATGAAAACCATACAAATACAGCACAACTACCTTGATCAGCGCATATTTGCTTGGAGAATAAACGAATAAGTGTAGTTGTTTCATACAAAACATTTGAAACAAATAAGGGAAAAATGACATAAGTCAACTTAGCTGCAGATGTGTGATGATTTCTTAACATGGACAAACAACATAAGTACAGTTAGGTCTAGGGACTGTGTTCTTTACTGAAATGGAAAAAAAAAGCACAAGTAGACACGTGCTTACATGAATGAATAAACGAAATTTGGAATAAAAGCATAAATAGACATGCTGTTACAGGAATGAACGAAAAAAATTGGGAATAAAAGCATAAGTTGACTTTTGCCTGTGAACTATCGAATAACGAAATTGCTTTAAAGGCATAAGTAGTTCGGCTTTTTAGATGTTTATGACTTTTGTGGCTTTTCCTTTTGCTAGTTTTGAACTACCCAACTTATGTTTTTTTTAAGGTCTTAAATCTTTGTAACGGACTAAGATATCAAAATGAAAAATTCACAGAATGAAGCACTAAGAAAAAGGAAAAAAAATTGCATCATTAACTCAATTTGAGCATAAGTCGACTTATGCTGTTATGGGTTATTACCACAGATATATCGTAGGCAATTACAAAAAATCTGTGAATCTATTACGTGAAAGGGTTAAGGAGTTATAAAATTTTTACTAGGAAAAGATATTTGTATGAATGCTCCCCACCAGTGGGGTACTTTCGAACAGCAGATAGGGTGCTTTCGTACAACATGGGGAAGAATCATACAAGATATTTAAACACTTATTTAAATGTCTGTTTTTATCAAATAGCAAACAAAACTTGTTAGTCTTAAAGCTTAATTAATAATATTCTATTCAAATTGACTCGTACTTCACTTAAATCATTCCTGAAAAAAAAACACAACAAATAAAACGTAAACTCTTAGTTTATTTGTAAGTAATTCTAACTTTTATAAACTACATGAGATCTTAGCAGGTACCAAAGTAATAATTAGTCTTTGACAATATGTAGAAACTCTAAGTAGTATTGCAACATTTGGTGGTAATTTTGTAATTCATTTCACATTAAAATTGCTTAAGTTGACTCCAAAATTAAAAAGCCTTGTAGTTCTGGCTGTACATTGCCTTGGTTCAGGATCTGGAAGGATCATGACGACATCAATGATGAATAATGAGGCTAAGTCTTCTACATTAGGAAAAACAAATGACATTTTTGATCCCGGTTTCTTGCGAAGATATGACACTTCCAGTTCTGTTGGCGAAAAGTGGCGAAGAACTCTTCCAACGTAGTAGACAACCGAATTTTTTTTTTCAAACTTTACCAAAATAAAGCAGTTATCTTTTATATTTTCCGGTGTCAACATTTGTGTTTTTGGTGTCGAAATCATCATCGTTTTCATCTGTTTCAAAATCAAATGGAGATGTAGAGCTTTCCCGCAATTTCCGATCCTTCAGATTCCTCTGATTCTTCATCACTTTCTATTTTTTTAGCTTTCTTTTTCTTTTGACTCGAATTAAGTTCTACCAAACTACGTTTAATTTGTTTAGCTCTAGCTCTTTGTTCCTGTTCTACTTTTTTCGATTCTTTCTGTACGATTCTTTTTGCTATTTAATTTTTTTCTGGTGTATCCTTGTATATTCGAGATGTACCTGGTTTTCTTCCTCTATTAGTTTTTCTATTTCTTACAAGTTTCGGATATGGTCTTATGGCTTCTGGTGTTATGGGAACATTAACATTAGTAGTTGGTTCAGGTTGAGTTCCAGCTGCTGAAGTGGAAGGTTTAGAAGTAGTCGGTTCAAGTTGCGTATCAGCTGCAGAAGAAGACGGTTCGCAGGTTTCAGTGATAGTTTCTTGAAGATTAAGAAACAAGGTTGTAGGTGAAAGTTCACGATTATCATTAGAAGGCAGAAGCGAATTCCTTTCAACTATATCAGTTGATGGAAAACAATAAGAAGGTTGCGGTTCTTGTGCAATAGAACATGTTTCCGGGTTTGGTGGAATATTTTCAGAGAAAGTTGAAGCATATACGCCAATTGGGGCAAAATCTTCATCGCTAAATGCCATTTCATTGAAAAGCCATATAACTGGCTTAGCAAATCCACTATTATATTCTTTGCTGTAAAAAATTCTAAATACGCAAGTTTTACGAGCTTGGGAATGTTGTAAATGCTGACTGTTTTTCCTGGACTCGTCATATGCCAATTATTGAACGCTATTTTTAACTTTGACTTAAACGGCCCAAAAAATCTAACATCTAATGGTTGTAAGCGATGGCTTGTGTGTGGGGCAAAAAGACACAATAGTAATTCCATTATCTCACGAATACGTAATTGCTTGTAAGCTGATATGGCTTTCATGATTGTCACCCAATAACAGAATCGGATGATCTTTTCAGCTCAATGTGTGCTTTTGGATATTGTTCAATACTGACACAAATATGTCAGTATTTATCCATCCACTCCTATTCGCAGCCCCGATTCTCCCTTCAGGTCCACCTTCAAGGAAATGGCTTTTGTAGTGTACACGTGTAAATACGAATAGCGGTGGGATTGTATTTCCACTTGCAGAAATTATAGCACCAAAAGTTACAAGTTCGCCTCCCTCCGCTGAAACGATTTTTCCTACTTGCTTTTGCGATTTAGGAGCCAAGACCTTAGGGGTATCAAGAACAGTTGATACACCTGACTCATCGAAGTTGAACATTCTGTCGGCAGTAAAATTATGTCGCTGCAAGACTTCCGTCAAATTTTTATAAAATTCTTTTAATACAGTTTTATTAAAAGCGAATGCTCGTGCAGCGCTGGTGTTTTCTGGCTTTCGTAAACTGAGATTTGAGTTTCGCTCCCTGTATTTTCGCATCCATTCTATGCCAGCCATTTGATGTTCATCCCATGTCACTGGATACTTTAAATTCAAAGCTTTTGCATATTCATAAGCAAGTTTCCGAATTTGTACCGTCATGAGACCATAATGCATCTTGCAGCTATTAATAATGTAGTCGTTTCAACGCTTCTCTTCTTCCAGAGAAAAAACTTGCAAACTTGTGAATTTGGAATGAAAAGTACGTGGCAGTTTATCTTTATTAATGCCATCTCTCAATTTTTTAACTTTGCTTTGCAAGGTTGAGGTTTTAATATTGCAATGCGGCTTTTCTAAAAGACAAGCGTCCTTGCATTACATCGTCAACTGCTAAATTAGCAAATTCTTTATCAACTTCATGGGTTCGTGTACCTTTTTTTTATATTTCCGCACCATTATTCTGAAATAAAAATACAGTATATAAAAATACCTCATGCCGTAAACCAAATTTTTGAGTTTATTTGATGTAATTAATTTCAATATTTGACGTTTTCATAGTAATTCAAGTAAATAAGATTTAAAGCGGAGCATTCGGACGCATACGAATGTGCCTCATGCATTAGTGTACGAATGTACCGCAGGTTATGCGCCTAACGAAAATTGCTATTTTTTATAAATTCTAATTGAGTATGGAAATATTAATAATTAAAACACAAAATAAACATAGTAAACATGAATTCGTCATCACTATTCTGTCAAAAATACTAAAGATTTACTCACAATGCGATCGTTAATTTTGGTTAGTAAAATTACTCACAGCACTATCAAACACGTTACGTCTTCACACTTCTCACAACTATCCGCAACTGGATCGAAACTTGCTCAGCAACTTGGCACGTGGTATATATATGCACACAAGCAAACACGTGTTTGTGCGATGTATAGTTTTTCTGTAATATTTATTGTACGAATGTACGAGTGTACCTCATGTACGAAGCTACGAAGGGTGAACAGTGAACACTTTCCCTACCATTTTACATCATGAGTATCATTGTTGTAAAATGTAAGACACAGGCTTTGTCCAGCTCGACGACGTAATAATTTAATCGGTTGAACTTTTCTCGATTCAGTGCATTTGCTAGTTTGCAGTAAATACTGAGATTCTGTTATATGTCTACAGTTTCATTCGGCAACATTATCACACCCAGGATCTATGTACTCAGTACTACTACCTAACGCAATTTGGGGGGACTATATAATCCCTCGATTATATAGTCTGGTTATCATTTTTAATTTGTTCTCGCAAGTTGGCAAACCTTTTCGTTTATATTTTACGGGTAATCCCTAGATTGTGTTGTACGTCATTTAACGTTGTTTTCGTTGTCTGGATTCGTTACAGCCTTATTTATTAGATTTCGCTAATACTCGGTTCAACCTGGTATTAGTTAATACTAGTATTAGCACTTAATACTCCCTTACGCCAGGTCGAGCGAATCCTTATTTATAAAACATTTTCCAACCCGTATTAGTTAATACTTGCTTATGTCAAATTTTTCATCAAAAAAATGACCCATCTATAGCTCTGGTTACTATAAACGAAAACAAATCCCAGCTGACTTCATTTTGCACGTTCAATGCATTAAGATTTTTCAGATAATCTAACTTCTTTCGGGCTCTGATTGGCCAAAGTTTTAGATTTTCTTTTGATGCGTGATTTTCGACCAATCAGAGGCCAAAAAAAGTTAGATTATCTGAAAAACTTTATTGCGTTGTCGGGTTCAACGTTCATTATGATTATTTTTTTTTGTGGTTGGCGGAAATTTTTCCAAAATGGATATTAAACAAAACAAGAAATATTAGTTTTCATTTATTAATTTATTTATCTCGTAGTTAAGGCGGAAAAAGAATTAAAATTATTCACAAAACCAAAATAATTTTCCACTTTTCCTCCAAAAATTTGAACAAAATTACATTTAGACCTTAATACGACCTTAATACTCCCTTAAAACTCCTATGAACCAGTATTAGCTTAATCCGCCGCTAATACTGGTGTATTTTTTTTATAAATAAGGTTTGGAGTATTCGTGGAGTATTAAGTTCGTAGTAACCTTAATCCGCCGATAATACGGGTTTATAAATAAGGCTGTTAGTGTTTATGCAGAAGCATTGCATTGCTGTAGTCGGTGTTATTAGGGAGTTCATAGTGTTCATACTTCATACTGTAATGTCCTCAAAAAAGGGAGATGTGTATCATCAGCTGTTCTTGGCCTATAAAGGCTCTCATGCTGACTTGCCAGCGCAACTGTGTCAAAGAAATGCCAACGCAATTAGAAAAACGGCTAAAGAAAAACTAAAAAATAAAGAAACGTTTATAGAACATATAAATAATGTTATATGTACGATAGTTGAAGGTGAAAGCCACGAAGAAGAAAGCAACAATGCTTAGTTATTTTACACAGGTAAGTTTACTACTAAAATGTAATAATGACGTAAGTATTATAATATGCAATCCAAGCCTTGATTTTTCATAAAATAACTGGTCAAAAGTATTATACAGGGTGTCCCGTAATTCGTGTATTATCCTTTGGGCTGTGATTCTTGGTCATATTCTAAGAAAAAAATTGTTATACAGTAAAGTCCGTTTCTCATCTTTGACATCACTTTTTGACAATTTAAAAAAGGCTAACTTTGGTGTACCCTGACCTGTGCTAAATTCGATATCTCTGTCAATACTGATGACAGGGACCTAATCTTAGACTTAATTTTTTGTAGATAATAATAATAGTCCTTAAAAGTGTATTTAAGTTGAGCTCCTATTGTTCAAATTTTCTTCCCGAAACAAAGTTTTGACTTTGAGGTCATTTTTTTTTTTCAGAAAATGACTGGTAAACATACAGTTTCTTTATTTTTTTAAAAGAGGAACAAAACAATAATAAAAAAAACTCACTAATAAGTGCACTCAAAAACCCATACATTTTATGATACTTGAAAAAATACAAAACGGGTAAAATTAAAAAAAAAAAACCTTTGAGGTTTGTTTGAATAAAACAATATATGGGCACTTTTAGTAGTTTTTTTATGTATTTTATACAAATACAATTATATCAAGTGCTCAAAGTACCCTCCTTCGTTTTGAATGCATGCCAGAGCCCATTTTTGGATTTCATTGTGGGTGCGCATATCTTCATTTACTCCCACGCGTTTCTAACACTGAAGAAGGAAGAAGTACGTACCGTGCCCGTAAAGTTAGCTAGACCACAGACTGAGATGCACAAAAACACGAGGACGGGGAATTTTGCACTGCTCCAATCAGGTCATTGGAATCTCTCGCTTCGCTTCTGAGACCGCAGCAAGTATTCGTTCTCTCACAAAACGATAAGGCGCGTGTACCAATAGGTTAACCAGCAGTGAAAAGTCAGAGAATACGGAATACTTTTACCTGATCATGACTGGGTCGTGGCAGAGCGTCACAAATTCATTCCTTCTGTATACGCCGGCGTCAACGTGGAACCTAACAGTTTCGGTAAGGAAGAAGCTGATGGGTACAGCGGGCCGACACACATATCCATAAGGAGCGGGAAACACACATCCTCCACAGCGCACACCCATGCTTATGACTTCGAATCACTTTTATCAACACCGTCATTCAAACCTTAATGATGACAGAATCGAACACCATGAAGCCAGTGATCATCATCTTTGTTGATAGTGGGCCGGACGAAAACGAAAACGTTCCGCGTTCTCATAAAGTCAAAATCTTTGCAGTTGAACACTTTAAAAAATACAACCTGGATGCCCTGTTTATAGCGACTAATGCTCCTGGTCGGAGTGCATATAACAGAGTTGAGCCTCGGATGGCTCCCCTCAGCAAACGACTGGCAGGTGTCATTCTACCTCATGAACATTTTAGTTCTCATCTCGACGGCAAAGGAATGACTATGGATGATGATTTGGAAAAACGCAGTTTTCAGCACGCTGGGGAAACATTTACAGAATTGTGAAGAGAAATGCAAATTGATAATTACGACGTTTCGGCGGAGTATAGACAGCCCGAAGATAGCATAAAGGATCCAGCAGAACCAAATCTGGCATGGTATAGCGTTCACGTCCGTGAATCGCAATATTTCTTACAGGTTATAAAATGCGCGGATGAATCCTGCTGTTCACCACCGAGAATTGCATGGAAATCTGTGTTTGCGGACACTTTCATGCCGCCATCTTCCCCAATACTTCAAACCCCAAGCAAGCTTGTAGTACCCAGTTTGCCAGACAAAGGAACATCAAAGTTTTCGCTACTTCTTGTGAGGATGTCCGTTGATCTGTCAGCACCTCTAGAAGGGTTTAAGCATATGTCTTACGATTTCTTTTGTCCATCTGTACAATCCGACCTAAAGAGAAAAGTATGTCCAACCTGTGGGATCTATTTCACACCTCACAAGAGTGTTCAAATGCACTGTCGTTACGTGCATGGCAAAACTGTCCCAGACCATTGTAAAACTAGAGTACGGCCACAGCGCCTTGCTGCCAGAAGGGCGAATGAGCTTCTCTGCATTGTACGTCGTTATGAAACATCGTCTGAGGATGTTGACTGGGGCGACGAAGACGAAGTTGATGCAAGTGGCTTAACAATTCCAGAACCGTCTTCGTCTGCACTCCAGGTTCCTGTGATGAAAGAATCTGAGTGGCTAGCAAACCCGTGGACAGAGGAATAATTTCAATCGAATTGTTTTTATAGATCTATTTGGTTAAAAGTTGATTATTTTTAAAAAGTTTTAAGAATACGATTTTATTTCGAGTAAAATGCTTAATTTCAATTGGCAGAAACCCAATTCTATATTCTATATACAATGGTTTCTGTTTAAAATTGCATTGCCAAAGGTTAAAATAAAAATTTTAATTTAAATATATAATTTTAATTTTTATTTTAAGAGTTTATTCTTAAAAAAAAACTAAAAATTAAAGAATGAAGGACGAAAACAATTGTGTTGTCAAGCATAAAATTTATAAAAAATAAACAAAACACGCAGGTATTGCGGTTTAAAAATCTTTTGTATTTTTTAATATTATATAATTACCGCAATGGCAATTAAAAGTATACCAAGGATAAAAAAATAAATAAAAACATAACTTTTTGCGACTTTAGGGTAAAAATTGTCACTTGAGTGTTACGTAACGTTCGGAGAGGGGGAGTGAGGAGGGTACATGAAAACGTTACTGTGCGTTACAAGGGGAGGAGGGGGGTCAAAAATCTTCAAAAATTGCGTTACGTAATACTTGATTGCCCCAACTCCATATTTGCGCTAAAATATCACCGGCCATTTTGAAACTTTTCAGTTCAAGTTCATCATCAACTGTACGTTGCTGATCATCAAGATGATTACCAAAAGAACATTCGTGACAATAAATAGAGCGTCAAGATCAAATTTATTTTTCATCAGGTCCTACGTTAACAGTCATGATCATAACTGGTCTTACATCATTATATTCTGTTTTGGCCAGCGATTGGAATTCTTTCCGCTCCATAAGATGCTCTAGAATCTAGATCAATATGCTATGAGATCGCGCAGATGATGCTGAATGTTTCCCTGATCTAATTGCAATGTACGTAGGCCCACTGTATGTCACTGCTTCAGGTCTGCCCATTTCATCAGCAGTAGTTTCAATACCAGCATATACTGAAGGTGTTACTTTGTGTTTTTCTGCCACAACCCCACAACCCAATCGTCATCTGGTAGTCGCAATCAATATTCCATATGCATCAGAAACGGTGCTTGTTTTACTACACCAGTTTTACCAATTGGAATTTGGAGTGCGCGCTTTATCGTCCTGTGATAAGAAGATAACCTGAGCAGGTCCAAGCATTGAGGCGAGAGACTTGATAGCCCGAATAGAAGCAGTGCAAAATCATTTCAATCATTTGTTGCTCTAGCTAATTTTACAGGAACTGTTACTACTTGTTTTTTTCCTCCAATTTATTGTAGTAGAGCATCTTGGTAAAAGACGAAGATACGTAGCAAACCTGATGCCTATGCAGCTTTTTAATCAAGTCATCTAGATTTCTACAGGTTCTCATTTCAGTCCGGCGTCTCTCATCCGCGTCACCTTCAGAGCTTGCGATTTCTGCTACAATTTTTAACACCTCTGGTTGAGATTCCTCTAAACGCCCTCGTTTGCCAACTGTCTCGTTCATATTTAATTGTTTCTTCACAATTGGATCCTTGATAACATCTTTTATTAATGTGTCTTTTTTTCTAAAATTTTTTTGATATTCAGGGTTGCGTTTTTTGCTCATAAGTAATTTTTTCGTTCCATCAAGGTTTTTTTGCAGTATCTTGATTGATCTGTAGCCCTCCAAGACCCGGATCCCGACGTAAAATACTAGTATTCAATTCACTCTTTAGCAGTGAGTTTATTTTTCAATTGGATTTTGTGTAGAATGAGATGTTGATTATGAATTATGATTTATCAGGAATTGTCTCTTTTGGAATCAGTCCGTCCGTATGCTTTCTCTACTTCTCTAGTGCAGAATGCCACAGAGGAATCTGTTGAGTTTTCGTCCATCAAAGCAAGAGTTCCACTAGACACATTTTACAGTAAGAGATGTAGATTGTATTTTATAATATCATACAAAGCCAAATATGCATAGCTAATACGTTTTATTGAGTAGAAGTTGAGCGATAATAATTACTTGAAAATAATATTAGCCGCGTTTTATTATCACAATGATCCAATCCGGATCGGATCATGATAATAAAACATCTCTAGTTCAACATATTTTTTATTATTTCCAGTTGGTAGCTGTGTGAAATTCGTTCTTTCAAATGACATTTCAAAAGAGTTGCAGAGTTTCCCTTCGAAAATTTTTTTCAGTGGTTAATTTTTTGTTCTTTTTTTCAGGGAAAAATGACACTCATGCATTTTGTCAAATATACATTTTTTTGCACTTATTTTTATGAGTTTCAGGAATATTTGTTTTGTTTTGTAAAACTTTTTCATAATGTCATGAGCTATAGAAAAATAAATAAATATGAAGCTTCCCGCTATCTATCTAAAATATATTTTAATTCACACAGATAAAAGTAATCATGTGGTAATACTGTTGTTATTGGAAATAGTGGAATAGATACCAACGTTTTCAATGGAAAATCTTCTCTTGTGTGAAAAAGAAGAACTTAGTTAGATCACAAAAATAGATCCCACCAAAAGGCAGGATCTCGCTTTGTTGTTTTAGTGCAAGTAAATCAATGATCCGATTTAGATCATCGTGAAAATAAAATACGGCTATTAAAACAGTAATATTATATGGAAAAAAAAAATTTTCAGAAATACAGTAACAACTATATTGCTTAAAAAAACCGAGCTTGTGGCCATCATGTTGTGTCTAGCCATCATGGTTTATAGTAATGCTACTAGAAAGCTCTCGATGTTTCACACTTCTATATAAAGAGGCCGCTGATGCAACCTGAGAGTCAGTTTTGATTATAAAGTGATAGTGAAAAAATAGAGTTGAGACATTGTATATATAATCAGGATCTTTTATCGAAAATGCGTGCTTTTGGTATCGATTAGTCTCTTCTTCGTTGGATTAGAAACTACCTTTCCGTCTGATACCCACTCCATGAATGCTGGTGTGCCACAGGGCTCCGTTTTGTCCCCGACTCTCTTCCTAATTTTCATAAATGATCTCTTGTCTGAAACTTCTAATCCGCTTAACTGTTTTGCTGACGACTCGACCATTAGCTTTTCATATTCGTTTCCAATTTCACGTCCTTTCTCTGCGTATGATAAGCTCATTGAATTCTGACATTGACAGCAATCTAAGATGGGGTTTTAAGAACCGAGCAGAATTCAATGCCTCGAAAACCCAATGGTGTCTCTTGTCGTTGAAGCTTAACATTCCCCCATTGCCATTATCCATGAATGGTACCTGCATCCAACAAACCGAAAAGCTGTCAGTACTTGGTATGTGTGTGTAAACGGTGGTCTTCGTTGGAATGACCACATATTCGAAGTCGCCAAAAACGCTACTAAATGCTTAGGCTTCTTGAGACGATGCAGGAAGTTCTTCACCCCTTCTGATCTGGCTACAATTTATAAGGCCTTCATCCGCCCAAAACTGGAGTATAACTCCCATATCTGGTCAGGTGCTGCTCAAACATCTTTGCACCTGCTTGATAGGGTACAAAATAGAGCGTTAAAATTGATAGGTGATAGTTCAATCGTAGAATCGATTGATTCTCTTGAACATCGTCGAAACGTCACCTGTCTCAGTCTCTTTTATCGCTTTTTTCTACAAACAGTGCTCTAGTGAAATAGCCAGCTGCATTCCTCCCTTGAAACAATTTAGCCGCAACAGCCGCCTCGCTAGGAATGCTCATCAGTTTTACCTTGAGCCCAACTTCGGACGTACAGCCAAGTATAGAGATTCATATTTTAGTCGCACCACCCGAATGTGGAATGCTTTAGCACCTGACCCTGTCTTTCCCCTACAGTACGAATCACAAAAGTTCAAAAGCAACGTGCATCGGCGTCTTCTTTCAAATCCTCTCCTATTTTCCTAAATGCCCGCACTTGATGATGATGTGCGCGTTAATTATAAAAAAAAAAAACTTTTTATTATCAAAATCTTTCTCAATATCGAAAACAAATACTCTTATATAATAAAAACCACAGGTTCAAGTACTTACGAGATTATTTGCTTTTAAACTAAAGCTTCCAACTAGTGCACTACAAGCTTTTTTTTGGTACCAAGCGTCGACCATCACTCACTTGAATTCATTAGCAAACTGAATTTATGTAAGATCATGTGCTGTATCTGCATTAGTGAGCATGTGCGGAAAGTGAAAAGGGAACATGCCGGCCAATATCTATATTTAATACTTTTGAGGGGAAAAAACCAAAAACAACGAAAATATAGGCTTTTTCGTTCAAAGTAATCGAAAACTGGGGATGTTCGGAAATAAGTGCCACTACCCTACCTCAGAACAGGAAAAGAAACGAAACATCCCCTGTGGAGTATGCGTCTGCTTATTTTCCAGAAGTTCGTAGTTTCCTCAATTTAAAGTTAGTAGTATTATTCTGTTGTGGTTAATCTTAAGGACTATTCACATGAGAACGACCAACGAACGACGAATATATTGTAACGTGCGCTTAGTTCGCAAAATAAAACTTCACTTTTATTTTATTTCTACCACTTTATTCAGTATCTATACTTTATTCGAACTCAACTCGACTATTGGACTATCACTGGTTAACAACGTTTCACTCTTAACTTTATCACTCTATAATCAAAACTGCCCTCTGGTTGCCTCGGGCGGGCTATTTATATCGAATGACATTTCATCTAGAACTCTCCAGTAGCTTCCACATGGTCTGCAACTCTCCACTGTTTTGGCTGTCAAACATTTTCTCTCCTAGAATTTCTACACTTACACTAGTGCTCCCAGATGTGTTTTTCGGTTGAACGTTTTCGATTAGGAAATTGGTATTAAATGTTGGGTTCACGTTACACTGCCCCCCCTCCTTAAGATTGTTCGTCCCGAATAGTTCCATCTGCAGCCTCGCCACTATATCGATGCAGCCGGTCACAATGAACTACTTTTAACTTGCCTCTTAGTCCTCTTTGGATGCGGTAAACCACGTCGTTAATCCTCGTGACAACAGTATAAGGACCTTCCCAGTTTTGCTGAAGTTTCGGTGACAATCCCTTTTGACGATGAGGATTATAAAGCCACACACGATCTCCTGCTTGGAATCCTGACGTTGTCGCTTTTGTGTCGTACCGTGTCTTCATCCGGTCGCTGTAGGTTTTCATCCGTTCCCTTGTTCTTTTATGGATGTCAGCGAGTCTCTCCTTGAGGTCGTCCACATACTCGTTTGTGTCCTGTGGCTCCTCTGTGGGGCATCCAAATTTAAGTTCGCTGGGCAGCCACATGGTTTTCCCGAACAGGATGTCAGATGGTGTTTGCCCTGTCGAGCTATGTACTGCACTTCTATAGGCCATCAGGAATAGCGGTACGTGCCTATCCCAGTCTCTTTGGTAGTCGCCTACGACCTTGGTGAGGTGTTCTTTCAAGGTCCGGTTGAATCTTTCAACCATCCCATCAGATTGTGGATGAAGCGGTGTGGTTCTCGTCTTCTTAATGCCAAGTAGTCCACACACTCCTTGGAAGATGTTTGCCTCAAAGTTCCTCCCTTGGTCGGAATGGAGTTCCATAGGCACGCCAAACCTACTCACCCAGTTAAACACAATCTGGTCGACCACCGTTTTGGCTTCTTGATTTGGGATGGCATACGCCTCAGGCCACTTGCTAAAATAGTCCATTACAACCAGAATGTACTTGTTTCCAGCATTGGTTTCTGGAAAAGGCCCAGCCACATCTACTGCAATCCTCTCAAAAGGCGATCCAACGTTGTACTGATGCATCTTACCTTGAATCTTCCTACCAGGTCCTTTGGTTGCAGCACACTTATCACATGTTCGGCACCACTTCTCCACGTCATCTCTAGCGTGTAACCAGTAGAACCGATGTCGCACCTTCTCCAGTGTTTTGTTGACTCCCAGGTGGCCTCCAGAAGGTCCGTCGTGCATCTCCCGAAGAACTTCACTGACTTTCGATTGCGGTACGATCAGCTGCATCACATATGACTTACCGTCAGCGGATTCCCATCTTCGCCTGAGGACACCTTCTTGCACATATAGTGAGTCCCACTGTGCCCAATAGGCTTTGAGAACTGGACTCCTGTCAGAAATGTCTCCCCATTCAGGTTTCTCTTCATTTTCTTTCCATGCGAGAATGGGTTCGATATCTGGATCCTCCTGTTGAGCAGTCCTCACTTCCTCATTACTCCATCCGCTCCTACAATGCTTACTCCTACAATGCTTACAATCCACTTTGCAAGGTCTTCGGGATAATGCGTCAGCGTTTGAGTGCAACTTTCCTCTGCGGTGTTGAATCTGGTAATCATAAGTCTGCAGTCTTTCTATCCACCTTGCGACTTGACCTTCTGGATTTTTGAAGTTCAACAGCCAGTTCAGAGCACCATGGTCTGTCCGCAGAAGGAATTTCTGTCCATAGATGTACTTATGGAAGTGCTTTGTTGCCAAGATCAGAGCTAGCAGTTCCCTTCTGGTCACGCAGTAGTTTCTTTCGGGTTTCGAGAGGACCTTGCTGTAGTATGCCACCACTTTCTCTTCGCCATCATGCACTTGGGATAGTACCGCCCCGATTCCAACGTTGCTTGCATCTGCGTCGATGATGAATGTTTTGCCAGGTGTTGGATGTGCCAGCACTGGAGCGTTACAGAGGCGGTATTTGAGTTCCTGAAAAGATTTTTCACACTCACCTGACCATTTGAACTGCTTCCCTTTTTCGGTGAGCTGATGCAAACTCTTTGCAACTCCAGCAAAGTTCTTAACGAAACGTCGGTAATATGTGGCAAGACCAAGAAAGCTTCGGAGTTGATGCTTGTCCTGTGGTGTTGGCCAATTTTTGACGGAGTCAACTTTTTCAGGATCAGTCTTCACTCCTTGGGAAGAGATGATGTGTCCCAAATACTTAACTTCGGTTTTGAAAAGTGCACATTTTTCCGGATTCAGTTTAAGGTTAGCCTCTCGAAGTCTCTGAAACACGGCTTTTAGATTCTTGCAATGTTGGTCAAATGTTTTCCCGTAAACAATGACATCGTCCAAGTAGACAAGGCACGCTTTCCACGTCAGTCCTTGAAGAACGCACTCCATCAAACGCTCGAATGTTGCCGGAGCGTTGCATAGCCCAAACGGCATAACTTTAAACTGCCAGAGCCCATTACCTGTAGAAAACGCCGTCTTTTCCCGATCATCAGGGGATGTCAACTTGCCAATATCCACTCTTCAAGTCCAGCGTCGAAAACCACTGGGCTCCCTCCATGGCATCCAGGGTATCACTGATTCTCGGCAGGGGATAGCTGTCCTTCTTAGTCACATCGTTCAGCCTTCGGTAGTCCACACAAAAACGAGTGCACTCGTCACATATATCTGCCACCAGGAATTGATGAGTAAACACTAGATCGGCCAGTCGGATCTAGAGACACACTTCTCCATATACTCTTGCTGCTTCCCCCGTTGCGGTTCTAAGACGGTAGCTATTGGTGTTATGGAGCCACGTCATCTTTACCAGGTCTCGACGTACTATGGATGCTGTGGCACCGGTGTCAATGGTAGCCACATGTTTGTTCCCGTTAATAGTAGTTTCCACAGTCAGACTTTTGTTGTCGCGTTTGGTCTGGGAGACCTGGATGGTGGTTTTGGGGCCATCGATACAAGAAACCAGCCTCTGCCCCTCGAAGTTGGTTCTTACTCGTTTCCCTGATGGGAAACGGGCTGATAGGCAACGCTGGTGTTGTTGTTACCTTGCTCTGGGTTGGATCTCTTGCTTCCACAATGTTGACAACCGGCTTTATTTGGTGGTAGTCGGCATTGAAGCTGTAAGTGCCCGGTCTTGTTGCAGTTCCAACATCTTGCTAGTCCGCTCCGCTGGTTCTTTTGTATTTCAGCTCTTTGGCACGAGCACTCTTCGACTATGGCTTCTCTAAGTCGATGTACTCCATGAGAACCTTGTTCTGCTGCTTCAATTGTCAATGCGAATGCTAAAGTTTCAGATAGACGTGTTTTAGCAGTTCGCACAGACCTCTGAAGATTTATATCCGAAATGGCACGAACGAAGGACTCAACAGCAAGCTGGTTGATGATTTCTTCTCCAGCATCCGGGTATGCCAGGTGAACCAGTCTTTCGACGTCTGCTTGGAGCTGCTGTAGACTTTCACCCCTTTTCTGGACTCTGTTATTGAGTTGGACTCGGAAGACTTCTTTCAAGTGGCTATCGCCAAAGCGTTTATCTATAGCTGCCACGAGAGAACAGAGATCGCCGCTCGTACCAGCTGGAACTGTTTGAAGTAATTCAGCTGCTGGTCCTCTAAGAGCAAGAGTCAGTGCAATGTACTTGTCTTCGTCATCCCAGCCATTTGTTGTCGCGGCTGCCTCAAATTGTCTCTTGTAGACTGGCCAAGAAGACTGCCCATCAAATGTTTTTTTTTTTTTTTTATAATAGTTGGGGGTTTCATCTCCTTTTTCATTGCAAACTCTCCAGCAGATTCTCGAATTTTTATTTTCCGTATTTGGTCTAATTCCTTGGACAGAACAGAGAACTGGTTATCGCATCGGCTTTCCAAACGATTCTCTACAACAGAAAGCTGTTTTTCCACACCTTCAACTCGTTCGTCAAGGGCACATACATTTTTCTCAATGTTACCCAATTTTCCTTCTAGAATGTTTTTCTGACCTTCTAAAACATTCTGTTGCGCCTCAAGTCTTTCGAGAATATTCTGTTGTTCCTTCTTTTGTTCGCTTCGTTGTGCTTCAAGTTGTTCGAGAACATTCTGCTGTTCCTTCTTTTGCTCGTTTCGTTGTGCTTCAAGTTCTTCGAGAACATTCTGCTGTTCTTTCTTTTGCTCGTTTCGTTGTGTTTCAAGTTGTTCGAGAACATTCAGCTGTTCCTTCTTTTGATCGTTTCGTTGCTCTTCCAGACGTCCGAGAATATTCTGCTGTTGCTCTTCAATCAGCTTCTTTTGTTGTTCTAATAAAAGCTTCATCATACTAGAAAAATCTACACTTTCACTTTCTTCCTCTTTTTCCACTTCTGTTTCAAAAACAAAAGTGCTTACGTCTTCCCCTTGCTGTTCCAAATAGTTGCGCAAGCGCAGGACGAGCTCATTCTTCGATCCCGCTCTAGAAAGATTTCGCTTACCTTACTCACTTTTAAGCTCAGTGCAGTTGAGCTCTTCCAACAACTTACCCATTTTCACTGTATTTAACTTTTTTTTTTTTTGCACTTAACTAGTTTTTTTTTTTTCTTTTTTTTTTTATCAAATAAGTTTTATTTACACTTCTGACACCAATGTAACGTGCGCTTAGTTCGCAAAATAAAACTTCACTTTTATTTTATTTCTACCATTTTATTCAGTATCTATACTTTATTCGAACTCAACTCGACTATTGGACTATCACTGGTTAACAACGTTTCACTCTTAACTTTATCACTCTATAATCAAAACTGCCCTCTGGTTGCCTCGGGCGGGCTATTTATATCGAATGACATTTCATCTAGAACTCTCCAGTAGCTTCCACATGGTCTGCAACTCTCCACTGTTTTGGCTGTCAAACATTTTCTCTCCTAGAATTTCTACACTTACACTAGTGCTCCCAGATGTGTTTTTCGGTTGAACGTTTTCGATTAGGAAATTGGTATTAAATGTTGGGTTCACGTTACAATATCAAGAAATGTGATTTTAAGTTTCTTACAAGCATAAATTCCTCACGAACTTTTAAGGAAACGATGGAACCATAGTTAATACTTATTTTTAGGTGGATAATCTTTTATTTTTGTGCCTAAAATAAAAAATTTGACAAAAAAGTTTATTCGTTGCGAATAAATATCTAGTAGGTACAAATTGTCAGACTTTATTCTAGTTCCACATACAATCCACACTACTACGAATACATTTTTCGCAAGTGTTTAACCTCATTTTTTCATTCTCCACTTTTGTTTTGAATGTAAATTGTGTTCACCTGTAGCTCTAATTAAAAAATATGGAAAAAAGCTAAACAGACCTTGATTAATTCAAATTCAGTTACATAAATATAAAATAAAGAAATATTTTCAGGAATTTGATGAAAGACTCATTTTGGAAGTGGAAGCAAATCCATTGCTTTACGATAAAGCAGATCGTTTCTATTCTGATAGAAATAAAAGGGAAGAATCGTGAAGAAACGTTGCTTTTGTTTTGAATGTTGATGGTATTATAGATGTTAATATGTTAAATATTTCATTCAGAACTAGTTGTTTTTATTTCAGTGAAATTATGGAAGGAAAGGTGGAAAAATCTGAGGGATACATTTTCAAAATATTACAAAAAAGGACAAAAACGTGCCGAGTGGGTCTCAGGCATGTACGAAGAAACCATGGTCCTATTTCGAAATAATGAAATTTTTAGTGCCAAACATTGAAGTACCAAAGTAATTTTAAAACATTCATTTTTAGTTATTGAAAGTTCATTAAAATTTTTCGAGTGAGATATACTAGGTACCCACAGCATCAAAAGCGTCACCAATAGAATTCTAGGAAATAGAAAATGTTCCTGAAGCACAAGCAAAAAAGAAAAGAAAGTCTGAGTCCGAAACTAACAGAGTTTTGATGGCATTGAGTCAGCTTAATGAGCCTGAGTCAACACCATTGGAGAAATTTTGAATGAATGAATGAATGAATGAATGTTCTTTATTTAGCTTCAGAAAAGCCATTTAGTTTTACGTTTTACATTTGAACTTATAATAAATAATTAATATAATATAATATGTATAGTATATAAGTGTATAAATTATTTTACTTTAAAAGATTTTTATACTTATAAAATTTACTTTGTACATTTAGATATTTATATATTTGAGCGTATATGCTCAATTAATTTTCTTTTAAAATCATTTAAGTTTGTGCAACATTTGACTTCTCTAGGAAGGTTATTAAAACCATGAAACCCCATGTAAAAAATTGTTCTTTGACCCCTTGATGTTCTAGATCTCTCAATTCTTAAGTCATCATTATTTCTGAGATTTTGCTGCATTACTGAATTTGCTTGAATGTTTTCACATAAGTACCCAGGTAACATATTGTTTTTAATTTTAAACACAAATATCATAGTACGCATAAACAGTCTTTGGTTAACATTCAGCCATTTCAAAACATTTAACATAGATCTTATAGGTGTATAAACACTACATTTGATTATTATTCGCATAATTTTGTTTTGCAATAACTGTAATCTATCTTTATGGCTTTGAGGACACACATAAATAATACTAGAGCAGTAATCAAAATGAGGTTTGATTAAGACATTACATACATTAATAGCAGTACTCATTGATATATTTTTTCTTATTTTTCTTAATACACCTATTTTTTTAGACACTTTTTTACATATATAGTCAATGTGATCATTGAAATTTAGCTTTTCATCTAAAACAATACCAAGATACTTCATTTGCGTTACAATTTCAATTGTTTCATTGTTTATTTTAACATTAATATTTGCAGGCGTACTTACAGAATTACATTTAAAGATCATACATTTAGTTTTGTTTACATTTAGCACCAGTTTGTTCATTTTTAGCCACGCGTTCACCCTTTCTAGGTCTTGGTTTAGTTCCTCCATGCAATCTGCAGTGTTTTTTCCAGTGATGTATAATAATCCGTCATCAGCAAACAGAACAAGTTTTGCATCACATACTACCTTGCTCATATCGTTTATAAACATTAGGAATAGCCACACTCCGAGAATTGTACCTTGCGGAATTCCTACGTTCACAGGCACTGGTGTTGATAATGAACCGTTTACGGTCGTTCGTTGTGTTCTCCCCGATATAAATGATTTAAACCACTTGAGTTCATTTGCCTTTATACCAAAGCACTTTAATTTATTAATTAATATTTGGTGGTTTACAGTCTCAAATGCTCGTTTCAAGTCAAGAAACACTGCTACAACTACATTTTTTGAATCGATTTCTTTTCGCCAGTTATTTATCACAAAATTTAAACAAGTTTCGCACGAGTGATTTGCACGGAAACCCGACTGATATCTGTCCAAAAGACCTTGCCCGTCTAGATGTTCTTGTAATTGAATTGCAACAGTTTTTTCTATAATTTTTTCGTATAAAGGCATCATATTTACTGGTCTGTATTCACTAAGACTTTTTGCGTTAGGTATTTTTTTTATTGGTATTATAAGAGATTCTTTCCATGAATCTGGGAAAACACCTGCACTTAGGGATATATTTATAATTCTTTCTAATACTGGACCGACAAAACACAGAGAATCTTTGAACATCTTAACACTCATAAAATTAAAGTCACTCTTTTTGCTAATCATATCTATTGCACATCTTATATTTTCTATGTTCACTAATTTGAACTTAAAATCTATATTGCACTCTTCTATTAAGTTAATGTAATCACAGTATATCACAGATCGGGTTATTTCTTTTATGGAATCAACAAAAAAGTTGTTAAATTTATCACATAAAATTGCACTGTCATCTATCACAGAACCGTCATCTAATTGCACCTCAGTTATTGCTTCATTATTTTTCTTAAAAACATATTGTTTAAGTTTTTTCCACATATCTTTTTGTGAGTTTGCGGTGTTAATTTGGTTTTTTATATATTGTGACTTTGTTTTGATGATATTTTTTTTATACTCATTTCTGCACTGCTGGTACATAAACCAATCATTTTCACTATTGCTGAGCACTGCTTGTCTATATAAAGTAATTTTCACTATCTTTGCCCTTCTGAGTTCACTGTTGAACCACTCCGCGTTATTGAAAGGAACTTGTTTAGTTTTAACCATACCATTGATTACATTTGTAAAGTTAATCACAAATTGATCACATAAAACATTTAGATTGTAGGGTTGTTCACTATTCATATTTACAAACAATGGGATTTCGTATAGTTTTGACAAAAGATAATTTTGGTTATATGCACAATATTTAACGGTTTTTTTATTTATGGTCTTATGTTGGTTCGCAATTAATATTTGAATAGTTTCATGGTCGCTTATCTTTAAATTTTTATCAACATTTGCATGTATTTTTTCAGGAAAATTTGTTATCACATAGTCAATTAGTGTTTTTGAAAATCTGGTAATTCTTGTTGGCTCGTTGATGACCATACGTAGGCCGTTATCATTCAGTATATTTGAAATGCGTCGCGTGTATGTATTTGTTATATCTAACCAGTCTATATTTACGTCGCCTATAAATAAGAAACTTCCACGATGTGACAGATATTCTAACCAGTTTTCAAGCTCGTCACAGAAAACACTTTTTGACGAGAGACGATTTGGAGATCTATATATTGCACATATATATATCACAGGAAAGTTCTCATATTGCACTTGTAACATTATACCCCAATATTGCATATGTAGCCGGAATTTTTTTATCACGCGACATTTAAAGTTATTTCTTACATATATTGCTACACCACCAGTATATTTCGACTCACTTTCACAACTAAACGGAGGAAAGAAACCTTGTAGATGGACATAATTCAAATCTTCGGGGTCAGTGACATGGGTTTCGGACACAACTAAAATATCAACACTTTCATTTTCGATTAAACTTTCCACCTCCTCAAAATTGTTAAATAAGCCCTGGACATTGAAATAAATACACCTTATATCGTCTAACTGCTAGACGTCAGTCCTCTCTTCCGCAATTCTTACTTTTCTTTTGTAAATGGGACAGTTTATGTCGTTCGCTTTATGGCTCAAATTTAAATTTAATTTCAATGTTTTATTAGCATTACAACAATTAGTACACTTAACCTCATCACTTGTACACATTTTAACGTCATGGTTACCTGCACATTTAACACAAGTTTTTTCACTAGTACAATTTTTAGACGTATGATTGTAGCCACAACAATTAAAGCATCTTCCTACATGAGTGTGCTGATATACTTTGCATCGGTCCCAACCAATATTGACTTTAGTACTATCTAACACTTTTGCAAAGGCAACACTGTCCATTTCGACCACTGCATTGAAACATTTAACTTTTGGCGACAGATATACTACTACACATTTAATGTCATGTTCTTCATTTTATCTGTCACCAGCACAAAGAGCGTGGAGTGACGTGGAGTAAAAAAAAAAAACAATCAAAACTGGAATTATTGACTCTTAAAGTTTTCCATGAAATTGAATTCGAGAGCGAAAGCTAAAAAACCAAATTTTTTTTTTGGATTACCTTTTTTGTTTCAAATTTGTTTTAAGTTCTGTATGAAGTAAGAATTTAATTTATTTTTATATAATTTATTTATACTACCAGAAATTTATTTTTGTTTTTCTTTTTTAAGCTTGTCAAATATAGACTGAAAAGATATCAACAATAAGTTCCTCAATAATTAACTAACCATTAAATGAGTCTTTCTAGGTCACGATTCATTTGATTCATAATTACTAATTCATCACTAGCGCTAACGAACATAAATGCATCGTCTGCAAAAAGCGATATTGAACAGTGCTGCACAGCTTTGCATATATCGTTTATATAAATGATAAATAGTAACGGGCCGATAATAGTACCTTGAGGTACTCCAAAACACGAATCCATACTTTCCGATAAAGATTCGAAAGTAAATCGTCCTTTGCGTACGTTCACTCAGATACGATCGAAACCACTCAAGCTCTTTATTCTTCACACCATATTTGAATAGCTTTTTTAAAAGGATTTCTCTGTTTATCGTTTCAAAAGCTCTTTGAAAATCTAGGAAAATCGCAACTATTTTCTTTTTGTCATGTCTCATTTGTTTCAGTCTTAAAATCAACCAGTTTAACGCTGTTTCACATGAGTGTTTGGGATTGATTTTCACTCAGTAATTTAGTTTGTTCGACGTATTTAAATAACTGTTTATACGCAACAGTTTCAATTATTTTTCCAGAAGTGGAAGCATATTTATAGGTCTAAATTTATCACAGTCAGTATTATTTTTTTCTTTAGGGATTGGGATCACTATTGACTCTTTTAAATTTCTAGGGAACACGCCTTGACTAAACGAATCGTTTATTATCTGAACAATTAATGGCCCCACTATATAAAAACAGTCATTTATTATTCCGATATTAAGGTGCATTGTATCATTCTTCCTTTTCATAGTTTTGCAAACTTCCCACAAGTCATTTGAGGAAATGTGATTGAATTTGAAAACTGAATGAATACCTTCAATGGCATTATAAACTAAATTTGGCTGTATTGAATTACTTATATTAGCCGCGTTTTATTGAAAATTTTTTATGTGCACTTATGTACACTTTCAATAAAACGATTTTTTGGTTTATATTCACTTCGGACGTCACTTTCAATTTTCACTTTCAGTGTTGGCACCCTTTGCAATTGTTCTAAGGATAAGAAACATTAAAAATTTGCATTCTAAGGATATAAATGCATACCTTTTACTTTCCATTTGTATTTTTCTCTATTTAATTCTCGATTCTCAATTTATTTGCCGCATTTCAACTTTTTACTTTCGAGGTAAACAAACAAATGTCACTTTAATTTTTTTTCGCAATGGCTGTGTTCAATTAGATTCATTTTGTGACTCATGTTTTTGGTTGCCTTGGTTCTGATGTTCTTATGTGTTCTGTCTGATGTTCTTTTTTTCTGACCGATTGCGAAACTTCCCTTGTGTGTGTGTGTGTGTGTGTGTGTGTGTGTGTGTGTGTGTGTGTGTGTGTGTGTGTGTGTGTGTGTGTGTGTGTGTGTGTGTGTGTGTGTGTGTGTGTGTGTGTGTGTGTGTTAGTAACTGCGTGTCTATTTACGTCCCCACTAAGTCACCACCTGACTCTTCTATTAGCCATTAGGGGTGTTTCTTTACTGAAAATTCGCACGAAATGCACCGAAATTCGGCGAAAGTCAGTCTAATCCCGTTCCGATTTTTCGTAGCAGTGCACAAAAAAGAGAGTGCTCTCGAGAGAATAAAAAAATTTCCCCGTCCTGCGAATTTCCGGCACCAAAATTTCTGTTGACAGAAATCGTGCACAGCCAAAACAAATACAAAAACTGTCAAACAGACGTTTTTCCAAGTGTTGCGTTGCTGCGAATGGTTTGTTCAAGGCGTTTCTTTACTTTTAAGACAATTACGCTCTTTAATAGATTTTCTGAAAGAATTTTACAACCACTCCTTAAAAAAAAAATTTCTGTGCACAAAAAGTAAAGAAACAGACTTATTCAATCTGTTGTCGAAAATCAGAAATATGAACGAACACAACCCAAAGACTGCCAACCTCTGGGTGCCAAAAAAAGAAATTTACCAACCATCCCTGTGTGCAGTTAGCTTACTGCGATATTTATGTGCACTTAGGCTATTGACATAAGGAGTTGTTGTTTTCCCATGAGCGATGTTTTACTGAAGTGTACATAAGTGCACATAGAATTTCGATAAAACGCGCCTATTGTTTATACTTTCTGTATAGTATGAGTTTATTTTATTTGCTATTATCACATTATCGTTTTCTTTGCTATCCGGAAATTGCACTTCATTTGTTTCTTCGCGATAATTTTTTAAAACTAAAGTTTTTATTACCTAGACCGGGCGCTAGAGGTAGTTGAGTATGCAAAATCCGAGTGCCGAATTTCGCCAACGGATTTAAGTGAAGAAAAGGTCAAAGAATAATAATGTGAATCTTGCCGGTCGATTTTTTGGTCCATATTTTTTTTATCCCCTCTGAGCCATTCCATATGAAAACGGTCAATCCGAAATGTTGCTATACCTCCGATTTTGCTCAAATTTTGTAGGAATGTTCCTTTGCTATCGAAAAACCAAATAGTCAAAGGATTTTTTTTTTTGTAATTTTCTTCTCCCCTCCAGCCTTACACAAAGAACCGAACATAGTGATTTTATGGGCTTCAGACTTTGCACTCTAAAATTGTCTGTATTCAAGCGATTAGGACGATTAAGGTGTCATTTAAAAGCTGATAAAATATTCTTTTCAAATCAATCAAAAGGTTTAAGATATTTGAGTTGCTTTAGAAACCATATCCTTTTGAAATCAACACATTTTATATACATTTTTGCCATTTTTGAAGCAGTCCTGTGCCTAAAATATCAATAGTAAATCCCTAAAAATTAACCTAATTAAACCTTACAATAAGTAAAAAATAAAAAATCCAAAGTTGATTAAAAAAAAATTTTTCGTATGTACTTTACATTCCTTTCAAATTTTGAGTTTTTGAAAAAAGCCAATCTTTGGGCACATTTTTGGGAATGTTGACTACCAGATATCAAAACAAAAGTAGGCAGGATTTAAAGGTCTATTTTTTAACTTTGAATCCTGAAAATTTCATTTTGTTATTCGCATGCACACTGAAGTAACAGCCGGTTAAAAACAAGCTTACAAAAAAATTTTTTTTAATTTTGGATAAGATCGATATTAAAAAAAGTCTTTAAAAATAAGAATTGTGTTCTATTAAAAAAATAAGCTTGTTTTTAATCGGCTGTTACTTCAGTGTGCATGCGAATAACAAAATGAAATTTTCAGGATTCAAAGTTAAAAAATAGACCTTTAAATCCTGCCTACTTTTGTTTTGATATCTGGTAGTCAACATTCCCAAAAATGTGCCCAAAGATTGGCTTTTTTCAAAAACTCAAAATTTGAAAGGAATGTAAAGTACATACGAAAAATTTTTTTTTAATCAACTTTGGATTTTTTATTTTTTACTTATTGTAAGGTTTAATTAGGTTAATTTTTAGGGATTTACTATTGATATTTTAGGCACAGGACTGCTTCAATAATGGCAAAAATGTATATAAAATGTGTTGATTTCAAAAGGATATGGTTTCTAAAGCAACTCAAATATCTTAAACCTTTTGATTGATTTGAAAAGAATATTTTATCAGCTTTTAAATGACACCTTAATCGTCCTAATCGCTTGAATACAGACAATTTTAGAGTGCAAAGTCTGAAGCCCATAAAATCACTATGTTCGGTTCTTTGTGTAAGGCTGGAGGGGAGAAGAAAATTACAAAAAAAAAATCCTTTGACTATTTGGTTTTTCGATAGCAAAGGAACATTCCTACAAAATTTGAGCAAAATCGGAGGTATAGCAACATTTCGGATTGACCGTTTTCATATGGAATGGCTCAGAGGGGATAAAAAAAATATGGACCAAAAAATCGACCGGCAAGATTCACATTATTATTCTTTGACCTTTTCTTCACTTAAATCCGTTGGCGAAATTCGGCACTCGGATTTTGCATACTCAACTACCTCTAGCGCCTGGACTAACCCTCCACATTTCTTTTTGATTTGAGCAGTTATTAATCTTATTGCACGTGTAATCTTTTTTGGCGCATTGTAATTGACTTTTGTAAAGATTCCTTATCCGACGGTATTCAATCCAATCTTATGGCAGATTAAAAAGACAAGCCCTTTGGTGAAGTCTGATTTTTTGAATTTTTATCGCATTTAACTCGTTTGTGAACCACTTATTAACTTTACTATAACACTGAGTGTGTGTTAAAAGGAATCTTGTAGCTTTTCAGCTAAGATCGTACAATCACTCACAAACCTCATTGTCACACACTTACGCTGTATTAAAGATCTTATTTTTGTTGATCTTATTTTTTATATCTAAATAGATCAATGGACTATATAGCACTTTTTAATATTTTGTTATGTATGGGAACCTCTACAACAATAGATTCATGTTCACTTATTTTAATATCGGGTTGAGTGTCGGCACATATTCATTTTTCCAATGGAGTTATTACATAATCAACTAATGTTCGAGATGTTTCAGTTATTTTTATTGGTTTATTAATTATTTGTTTACAATTGTTATTTACAAGGATATGTTTAATACCTCTACTATATGTTTCGTCCTTTAGTAAGTCTATATATTAGAGTGATTAAGCAACATTTGGCCAATCCACTTAGCAAAAACTGAACAAAATTCACTTTCAGGGTGATCTGTAGAGCACCGCAATAACTTCTTTTATCGATTTGGAGTAGACCTCTACGCAAATGCACCAAATCTTCATTGGAATATGGATTTGGCTCAAAATTTTAAAACTAAATGGCTTTTTTACATATAAAATTACACCGCCAGTGCTCGTATTAGTATACTATCGCATCTAGCGGCCACATAGTTTGGTATACCAATTTCACTATCATCTACTTCATTTGTGGGTTTCCGATGCCGCGATAATTTCAAAACTTTTGTCCTTTAACACACTTTCAATTTGTGTAAAACTCTTTAAAAAGAGCTAATTCACACCAACAAAGCCTTTTAAAATATCCCATTTAAAACACTTTTATTCGTAAATACCAAAGAGCACAACCTTTCGATGAGCACATAATCGATTTTGAAATCGATCCAGTAGTTTCAAGGTACCCGTTTGCGTTGCCGTTCCCGTAGGAATATTGGGATAACAAATACAGCCCATGTCCTTCTTCAGGCTCAAGACCATCTCTGCACCAAAATTCATACAAATAGGTTCAATATTTTGGGCGGTAGATAGTAACAAAGAAAAACAGACAAACGGAGTTCATTTCGGATCTATAATGTTAGTAAGTACTTCCGTTCCAATGGAAATATGGAGATAAATTAAAGTTATTGTTACTTTGAGATAGTGTATCATTCTAACAGTTCAGTAGTTTCTAGGTTCCCGTTTACGTTTGCGTTCTTGTGGGAATACAGGGATAATATACATATACATATAGCCTATATGTCCATCTTCAGGCTCATGACTATATCTCTGTACCAAAATTCGTATAAATAGCTTTAATAGTTTGGGCGGGTTTTGATAACAAATAAAAATAGACAGACAGAACTATGATATAAGTAAAGACTGCCATTCCCGTGGGAATATGGTGACCGTTCCCGTAGGAATATGGGGATGACTTCCAGCAGCTAATGTTACTCAGGGATAGTGTAGCATTTTAACGGTGGAAGAATTTTTGAAATCGGTGTAATAGTGTCAAAGTTCCCGTGTGCGTTCTCGTTTCAGTGGTAATATAGGGATAACAAATACAGCCTATGTCCTTTCTCAGTTTCTAGACTATCTCTGTACAAAATTTCATTTAAATCTGTTCATTAGTTTGGGCATGAAATGGTTACATAGAAAGGCGAACAGACAGAACTACTTTTGCATTTATAATATTAGTGAAGATAGGTTTGTGAATATTCGAATGAAATGCAACCTATGTCCTTCTTCAGGTTCTAGATCATCTCTGTACAAAATTTCATTTCAATCAGTTTTGTAGCTTGGGCGGGAGATGGTAACATAGAAAGACGAACAGACAGAGCTACCTCGCACTTATTATATTAGTTAGGACTCTCGTTCCCGTAAGAATATGGGGATGAATTAATGTTTACGTTACTCGGGGATAGTGTAGCATTATAACGATTGAAGAATTTTCGAAATTGGTGCTGTAACTTCTAAGTTCCCGTATACGATTTCGTTCCCGTGGAAATTTAGGGATAAAATATATAGCCTATGTCCTTCAGGTTCAAGACTATCTCTGTACCAAATTTCATTTCGATCAGTCTAGTAGTTTGGGCGGGAGATGGTAACATAGAAAGGCGAATAGACAGAGCTACTTTTTCATTTATAATATTAGTGAAGACTGGTTCCCGTGTGAATATTAGAATGAAATGTAACCTTTATGTCCTTCTTCAGGTTCTAGATGCCCTCTGTATAATGCCAATACAATATTTTGAATGTCAGTTCTTATCTCAAGTTTTTCGAAATTGTTTAATGCTCTAAATGGCAAAAGACTTTTGAAAAGTTGAAGGTCATCATTATCCCCTCTTTTTGCTATAAAATTTGGTGATATTTTTATTTTTATAATCCTTGTGGGTATCCTGCCATAACACTGGGCGGCTTTGAACAGCTGAAACTAAACTTTCAGTGTTTTTTTTTTGTTCATCTTCTTTCTTCGTCGCTTAGCGATCGACTGAAAAATTAAAACTGATTTGATTGCACGTCGCCGTGTCGCTCTGTCGCTTAAGTTGACGAACTTTTAACTTTTGCTGTACAGCAAATTTGACGTTTATGCTTTTGAAGGAAAAAAAAACATTTTGTGTGTAAATTATTGTGTGACAGCCAAGTATTACTTTAGTTTTTTGTTTTTTGGTTTTTACTTTTAATTTATAACAATTTTGTGGTGAGTGATAATTAATGAAAGGTTTGAGTGGTTGGTGTACTAATTTTGTTTTTGTTTTGTTTTTAAAATTGCAGTACCTACGTTATGGATGAATCCGAAAAAATTATTCAGGCTGTTGCGGCTCGGGATGTTCTGTGGAACTTGTGCAACAAGAACTATAAAAATATAAAACTAAAGGCAAAGGAATGGCAAGCAATTTCCGAGGAATTGGGAATGCCAAGTGAGTTAACAAGTGAATTATTTTGTGTTTTGTGTTGTGTTGTTATTTATTCTAATCTGTAATGTAAATTTCTTCAAATAATTATGTTTTTTTTTTGTTAGTTGAAGCAGTCAAGAAGAAGTGAAGGTTGCTGCGTGATACCTACGCCAGAAACCTTACCAAGAAAAGAGTTTCTGGTCAGGGAGCGGAAGAGGAAGAGCCACCAAGGAAGTACGCGGCCGAAATGAAATTTCTTCGGGACCATTTCAAGCCCAGGGTGTAAGTTTATATTTCGCGTTTTATCTTGAAAAAATATATATATATATGTATAGTTTTTAATTCCTAGGACAATCGGAACTGTACGATGCCCTCGGAGGAAGAGGAATCGACACCGACACCGACGAATCCAACAGTTTCGGTAACTCCTGAGCTCTTTAGGCTTAGCCCAATCGAGCTAATAGAAAATGTTGAAAGGGCAAGTGGCTCAACATCAACATCAACTCCACAACCAGAAGATCAGTTATTCCTTCAGAAGATCAGTTATTCCTTCAGCCACTAGTCCAGAAAATGGCTTCGTTTCCTGTGCCTTTAAGGAATAATATTAAGTTGGAAATCCTACGTTATGTTAATACGGTTGAGCAAGAATACCTGAGCCAACAAAATCCAAACCAACAACAATTTGAGTTCGAGCAGTAATAATTGTGAATGTTACGTAATTTTTGTTTGAAAAATGTGATTAAAAATGTTAAAAAAATGTGATTTTACTGTTAGTATGATAGTTTATTATAATAAAATGTTTTTAAAATTAAATTTACAAAAAAGTCTTTTTTATTGGGGTTGAAAATCCACTTTTCCTTCGTTGAGAAAATATGTCGTCAATGTTTTTCGCATATCTGCTGCTCCATCCGCTCTGTTGTTCGATCCCAGTCTTCGAACCGAAAGTAAATCATTTGCTTCTCGACGGCAATCTCCGTTAATTCGTGATCCGGATGCATCCTACGAATCACAATATGATTCCGGGCAGTATGTGCTGCAGTTGTACACACTATCTGTTATTTTTAAAAAATTATGCAAAATAGTGCATGCAAAAACTATTTTGTCGGCACTTTTTGGATGAAACTCAATTGCCTTTCCCAAAATTCTCCAACGTGCTGCCAAAATCCCAAATGTATTTTCTATCACCCTTCGAGCTCTGGACTGTCGAAAATTGAACACATCCTCCGGTTTATTTAAGAGAATACCTGGGTAAGGCCTCATTAAGTTCATTCGCAGATGAAAAGCGCTGTCACCAACAAAATAAAATGGAACTTCTTTGTCAGAATTTGGAAGTTTTTGCTTTGGAGGAAGCTGAACATTATCACTCAGGATTTGTTTCCCAATAAAACTATGCCGAAAAATGCCAGCATCAATTTGACTACCAAAAGCTCCAACATCAACGGCAGTGAAAGTGTAGTTTGCATCACATATTGCCAGCAAAACGATGCTTAAATATCCTTTGTAATTTATATACTTATATTTTATATATATACTTTGATCCTGAGTTTGGCGGGCATTTTATTTCGATGTGTTTACCATCGATACTGCCAACGCAATGAGGCATGTTCCATCTATCTTTGATCAGGTTTGCAGTTTGCTTCCAATCGCTTGGATTGAATTACGGCATGTATATTGGTGATAATACTTCCAAAAACACTGGACACGTTTCAGTTATAATTTTTCGCACGATGGACGCTCCAATGCGAAATGACCAAGCCAAAAAGCTCGGTGATACTCCTTGCGACAAATATCTGTATGAATTAAGCAATTAGGAACACAACAAATGTAGACTTGCATTAATTACTTATGACAGTGTTAGCACCAGGGCGGATCCAGGATTTGGGCATGGGGGGGTCTATTACTCAAAATTTTGTTTATACACTGCCAACCACTAGGATGAGGCCACAAATTTTGCAATCGATTTTCGCTTTTTATAACTGGAGGAAGTTTTGTACCCGGAAAAGTTTATTACCAGTTAATAGGTACGTATTTTCCCATAACAAATTCATAAAATTGAAGGGTTAGTTCGAAACGACCGTTAGAATTTCCCAAGAACTATTAATGAACTTCTGAAAATAAGTATAAAAAGGTGCTCCACTAGGATGAGGCCACATGCAAAATTTTAGAAAAAAACATTAAAATGAGTGAAAAGTTTACATTTTATGGTTTAATAATAATTATTAATAACGTTTTTTTACATTAATAATGAATATGTCTGATATTTTTGGATATAACCTCTATTAGACGGTTTGGAATAGGATCATACAGTTTTTTTTAAATAATCATATGAAATTTGGACCCGGGCACTACGAATAGCATCAATTAAGTTGTCCTTGTCTTCAAATTGTCTGCCACCTTCATAAAGTTTAGGAGATAGCCATGACCAAACGTTTTCAATAATGTTTAAGTCCGGTGAATATGGCGACCATATCAAAAATTCCACGTCTTCTGATTGAATCCAGCAATCAAGTCAATCCTGACAACCCTGCTATTGTGAATTGGGGCATTGTCTTGTTGAAAAATCCAAGTCAGAGGTCCAAAAATGTAATTCATTTTTGGAAATGACCGTTCCAGCAAACATTTGCAGCTATTTTCGTTCATTGTTGTGGACAAAAACTCCTACTCCAATTCTATTGTTCGTGCCATAGTAGGTAATAGCTCCCCACACCATTACACCTGATGTACGGCAATGATGTCTTGCCAGAATAAGCTCATCCTTTCTAATACCATGGAAATAAAAGTTGTATACATCAGGACCGTCAAGGTTAAACTTTTTTCATCCGAAAAGACAACGCGTTTCCATTCACTGCTCCAATCAACATGCTGTCTTGCAAAGTACATACGACGCTCCTTGTGTACTGGCTTCAAAACAGGTTTCTTTTTTAGTTTCCTCTTTTAAATAGTATCACTTTTTTGTATTATTCTTCGAACCGTTATGCTGGCTGAAACTCCGCTTTTGGCCCTTATCATAGTCGCTGGTAGAGTGGAATTTGAGGCAAGTCGTAGAATCAACCGATTTTCTCTTGGTGTTGTGGCTTTTTCCGTGCGTCCTTTTTGATTTTTGCCATAGTTTTGGGGATCAGCAAGATAATTGTTTACAGCTGTCTTGCTCCTGTTAAGTCTCCTTGCTATTTCACGGCCTGAGAGTCCTATTTCCTTGAAAGCATTTATTTTTGCTCTTTCTGTCGCTGTCAAAGTCTTTCCGGAACCCATGTGCGCTTCAAACTAAATAAAACAGTTATTTTTAACACTCTCTAGATATTTTATACAAGAATTCGAACATGCGCACTCCTGCACGGAAATATTCGCAATGGCCTCACCCTAGTGGAGCACCTTCTTATACCTATTTTCAGTAGTTCATTAATTGATCTTCTGAAATTCCACCGGTCGTTTCGAACTCACCCTTCAATTTTATGAATTTGTTATGGAAAAATACGTACCTATTAACTGGTAATAAACTTTTCCGGGTACAAAACTTCCACCAGTTATAAAAAGCGAAAATCGATTGCAAAATTTGTGGCCTCATCCTAGTGGTTGGCAGTGCACGATTTAGCAGATTCAATCAGAAATTATTTACATGATGTTGGCGTCGATTGCTCATATATGTATGGCCAAGGATTCGACGGAGCTCCGACAATGAGTGTCCAATTCATTGGTGCACAGGCTCATCTGAGATCGTATTTCCCCCTGGCAATTTATGTACTTTGCACTGCACATAGCTTTAGTTTGGCAGTCAGTGCAGCATGCGAAGTGTCAGGAATAAAAATGCGTTAGGAACTATCGGAGCGATTGAAGCTATTTTTCACTGGCCTAAAAGACAAGACGTTCTACACAAAGAAATTTCAAAAATGACAAACAAAAGTGAGAAAAAAAAAACAAAAGTTGAAGTCTGTTTGTCCTACCAGGTGCTCATGAAGTAGTTGGAACGTACGTTGAATTGCAACCGGCTGTTATTGAATCTTTCGAAGAAATCAAAACGTGGAAAAATCGAAATACTTCGCAAAATGCATTTCATCTTTTGACAGCGATTTCGACGGCTGAATTCCAAATCGCCTGTCACATTATGGAATCAGTTAATTCGATTGTTTTGCCTTTGAGTCGGGAATTCCAATCTAAAATCCAAGATCTGATGGCAGATGACGCTTTGAATGAATTTACGTACAAACGCGAAAACGCAGACTGAGTACAAAATCACAATGAAATTGCCACGCCGGCGCCGGCCGCCGGCCGCTGCCGCCGTTGCAATTAACAAAAAAATCGTTGCAACGTTCAAGCACAAAGTATTGAAGACTACTATAGAATCTCTTTCTACATTCCGTTTCTTGATACGTTCATTTCTCAACTCAAAAGTCAGTTCTCGGAACAAAAATCCATTTACCAAAGTTACGGGCAACTGTTTCTTAAACAAGAATTTAACGAAAAGAAATGCGCTTACGACCTCTATACATTTTACGAAGATATATCGGATTGTTCGAAAGAAAATTTTCTGTCAGAAGTCAAGATGTGGAGACAACGAATCCACGGCCAGAACATCCAAAATGCGCTTGATGTTTCACTGGTTAGTATCTTTCGATCAAAAATTTACATGTAAAAATGTTTATATGTGACGCGATCCGAGAAAAGGCACCTTTTAGGCAAAAGTGAAAGCTTACACAGCACGCTCTGAAAGGCGCTGATTATATTCAAACCCATCTAAAAAATCGTTACTTTTAATTTATATAAATAATAGCGATGTTACAATTTCTGATTCCACTTCATGAATATTCAGTAAAAGAACTTGTGTAATCAATCATGATCCAACAACCGATTTTTTGCATAGTAAGTCCCTTTTATCGGATCGAGTCACATATGCAAACATCAATCTGACGATATTTTTCAGGTTATCAATAGCAAGTCGTTCAAGAATGTCGATTATATTTTGCTAGTCTTTGCTGTACTACCTGTAACTACAGCAACTCCAGAACGATCATTTTCGACGTTGAAGAGGATCAAAACTTACCTGATAAATACGATGGGACAGGAACGACTAAATGGTCTTGCTTCCTTAAATATTCATACCCAATTACCCATATTGAACTTACCGAGGACGAAATTCTAGTGGAATTTTTCATGAAACCTCGAAAATTTACTAGTGTTTGAGGCAGCCTGCTCTTCAGTTTTTAATGAAATGTAATAATAATCAATAAAGTTCTTGAATTTTTAAAATAACAATATTACTTCTCCTTTACTTTTTTGTCTTGCTCATGTTATATTTAACCGTCCCGTAACGAAATTTGAACATTAGGAGCCGATAAATGTTACAAATAACATCTTTTATTTTCCCGATTGGGGGACCCCCCCCCCCCCCCCCCGAACTGTTAACAATAACAAGTAACAATATTAAATTTGTTTTGTTTATAAAATACTCAAACCGACTTTAGAAAATACAAAATAATGTGTCAAATGATGGAAATGTCAAAAGCTGTACAGCTGGATTGTGGGCCGATTAAAATCGAAACGTACAGCAATTTGACAGCTCATCCAGTTCCGATTTTCCAGTCCAGCTCCGTTTTTGTATTGTGTTCAGCCAGTTAAGGCCCCGGCCCCTAGAACGCGGTGCGTGCGTGCGGCACCGCTTTCAACTGACAGCTCGATTAAATACACACGTTATTATGAGAGGTGACCCATAAGCACCGCGAGCAACGCGCCGAGTAGCCGAATTTCTATTTTGCCGCACCGCTCACACGGTGACATTTGCTGTCAAAACCAATTTGAAGTTCTCTCTTGTTGCTGGTGATGAGAAAGGAGAAACTGATACCTCAGAGATGTGACTCAACTGTGGTTGCTACTGCTACTAAAATAACAGTTAAAGTAGCATTTTCAATCAGATTTTAATGTGAAACTATTTTAAATGTAGAAAATATGTTAGTTAAGCCTAAATAGTGAATCAAAAGCATTTTAAAGTTTGACAACAGCAAAATAAGTATTAAAAAACGTATTTTTTGTTATATTTTACTGTAGTCACAATTTAAAAAGCTTATGCCTCATTTGTTGCACAAAAACTAGTTCTTTGAAGTCAAGTGCCAATATTTGCGCCAAATTTAATAAAATATCTACAAAATACAATGTTTTTTTTTATATATAATATGTGAATACGAGGGTGGATTGATAAGTTTCCGGCCTGACCAAGAGATGGCGCCACTAGGCCTACCTTGAGGTGGCGTTCTATAGTACCATCCTTAGATAGCTTGTAGCTATAGTTTCAGCCCGATTGCCATGTTAGTTTAGGTTTGAGAGCACACTGAAACAGACGCCTCTGTGCTTTTCTTAAAAATGAAAAAGCTGGAAAATCGTGCTGTCATCAAATACTTCTATTTGAAGGTGTTAAAGCCGAAGGAAATCAAAGAAGAGATGGACTCAACACTGGGGACATCCTCCCTATGTCCCCATTATATTCAACCATTAAGCAGTGGGTTTCCGAGTTTAAAAAGGGTCGTGTGAGCACCTCTGATGAGCCTCGCTCAGGACGCAGTCTTGAGGTCACAACTGCAGATATGATCGAAAAAATCCATCAAATAGTGCTGGAAGACCGCAGATTAAAAGTGCGTGAGATAGCTGGGACCTGGAAGATGTCATATGAACGTGTACAAAATATTTTACACTAACATTTGCATATGGAAAAGCTCTGTGCAAGATGGGTGCCGCGTTTGCTAACAGTCGACCAAAAATTGATTCGAAAAAACATTTCTACCGCCAATTTGGCGCTGTATAAGCGTAATCCAAGCGAATTTTTGCGTCGATTCGTAGCCGTTGACGAAACTTGGGTCCACCACTACACTCCTGAAACCAAAGAACAGTCTAAACAGTTAATTGGACCAGGGGAACCAACTCCAAAAAGGCAAAAACTGTTTTTTTGGCGAACAAGGTTATGGCTACTGTTTTTTGGGATGCAAGAGGTATTATAAATATCGATTACCTTGGAAAGGGTAAAACTATCACTGGTCAATACTACGCAGACTTATTGCAACGTTTGAGCCACGAGGTGAAAATTAAACGACCTCATCTGGCGAAGAAAAGAATCTTGTTTCATCACGATAACAAGTCAATCACTGCGATGGCTAAAATCAACGATGAATTGATGCCGCACCCTCCCTACTCTCCAGATCTAGCCCCGAGCGACTGTTTCCTAACCTCAAAAAATGGCTTGGCGGTAAGAGATTTGCGGACAATAAAGAAGTAATCGAAGCTGTAAATGGGTATTTTGAGGAGCTTGACGAATCAGTCTATAGAGATGGCATTATTAGACTAGAACACCGCTATGAGAAATATATCAGCCTTGGAGGAGATTATGTTAAGAAATAAAAAAAAAAAATTCTTGAAAACGTTGTTTTTCTTGGTCAGGCCGGAAACTTATCAATCCACCCTCGTATATGAACTCCGACCAGGACTTTTGAGGCTTATAGTCTATTCCCATTGGGACAAAAACATATTTTTGGTAGCAACTCCCAAATACTAACAAATTTTCATATTAATTTTTCCAGAACCTCATGTTTTCATTAGCGATTTCATTTTCAAGTCGCTTATGATAAAACCCATAGCAAATAAGTGACGGAATAGAATCTATTTTATGTTCTAAATTTGTTCATCATAAAGTGCAAAGATTAAAAGGCGTTAAACAAAAACTGTTAGAAACAGTGAGAGTGAGAGTAGGCTATTTAGAGATTTCCCAAACCGAAGCCATTTTGTTGTTGTAACGGCTACAGTTTCACATACAAAAGTTTTTTTTCATGAACAGTATGTAAATAACCACATACACATGACGAACTATTCTGTTACTACTACTTTCAACACTGTTAATAATTTTTTCAAAGTAAATACGCTGGTATCGCCACCTATATTCACAGCTTCACGAACAACTTTTCGATTTGGAAAAAGGGAATCGTAAAACCAGTGGAACGCATAATTTTATAATTTTTTTTGTTTACTTTGTTTTTAACTTATCATAAAAAGGTATAACCTGACACTAATTCGATCTGAAACGTGATTCAATCCTAAGTGGAAATGAGGTATGTGAAGCATTCATGAAAATATAATCCATGTATTCCAGTGAAAACCTCACCCACCTCTAGTTTTAGTGAATTATCGACTTATCCCACAAATCTAAAGCGAACCACAAAAAAAAAAGGAAAATATACCTAAAGGTAAGCATGAACATTTCTTTACAATTAGTTAATATGATATTTACAATTGTTTCTTACAGTAATAATGTCAGAAGAGATTCTGATTGAAAAAATAAAATCCCATCCATGCCTTTTCGATAAAGGCTATTGTTTATACAAAAACAAATTGGCGAAAGAAAAGGCATGGATGGATGTTGCCTCTTCTGCTGGCCTCCAAGGTAAGAAAAGAAACTTTAAATTTTTGAAAAATTTATATTATAATCTTTTTCCAGAGGATGTCTGCCAAACTAAATGGAAGTCTTTGCGGGACAAGTTCGTCAAGGAACTGAACAGGAAGATGAAATCAGGCAGTGCAGCTACTGAAAATTCGAATTGGAAATTTTATGAGCACATGTTGTTCCTAAAAAACATGTTGCTCCAAGAAGGTAAGGAGTTGTTAATTGTACATTTTCATTAAACTAATGAAATTTTCTTATTACAGAACAATTAGCAAAAGTTTTAAAGAGGCAACATTTGATTTCGCCTCAGCCAACGAAGAATGCTTTCTTCTGCCGGAAGAAACGAGGAACGACAGTGACAACTCCATCGAAAGCATAAGCACATCGACGCCACGGCCAAAAAAAGGAAACAAATTTGAAGAAGCTTCACAAAGATTTGAAGTAAGTAGCAAATGATTGATAGTTATATTTAAATAATTAAATTCTTCTAGGGCTTACTTGGCTCAGTGCAAAATCTAATAGAAGCGAAAACAATCGAAGTGAAACCCCAAAATGCTACCTATTTCGAAGTAGTTCTGAAAGTCGGCAGAGTTACTTAAAAGTAAAATCTTTGTCGATGGCAAATGAGGAGTGCGCTGCTGATATTTAAAGTTTTCGTTTTGTTAATGTTTTGGTTTCGTTTTGTTAATGTTTTGGTTTCGTTTTGTTAATGTTTTTCTTTCGTTTTGTTAATGTTTTGCTATTACCTATAAATAAATTTTGTCAATTCTATTTTGGTTTGGATGGATTGCACCCTTATTTTATTAAAACTTTGCTACCTTATATCCTGCCCTATATAACACACATTTCATAATCTTATTGACTTCAAATTTCCCTACTCTGTGGAAAAAAGCAAAAATAATTCCAGTTCCCAAAAAAGGTAGCTCTGAATATAGACCTATTGCTATCCTTCCATTTCTGTCAAAAGTATTCGAAAGTCTTATGAGTCAGCAAATCAAAATCTATTTAAAAGACAAAAATATGCTTAATCCTATGCAATCAGGTTTTCGATCAGGTCATAGTTGTATTACTGCTCTCTTAAATGTTTCGGAAGACATAAGACAAGCTATGGACAACAATAAACTAACCTTGCTCACCTTACTTGATTTCTCAAAAGCATTCGACAGTGTTAATACCAATATACTATGCAATAAACATCTATTAAAGTTTATTGCATAGTATATTGTTAACAAATTAATATACTCATACCTTACTAACCGGTCCCAAGTAGTTTCCCTTGATAACAAAATATCCTCTTTTATTAATGTTAATTGTGGTGTTCCCCAAGGATCTGTTCTTGGCCCGTTACTGTTTTCAATGTTTATCAATGATCTTCCGAATGTAATTTCACATTGCTCGTTTCATATTTGATGATGATGATGACGTACAAATATATCACAGTTTTACTGACTGACTTTTCAAATATCGTTGCTTGACCTTATTATTTAAAATCATTTACAACAAAGAACCCGTTTATCTTCACAATAAATTAACTTTTTTTCACACTAACCGGTTCATTGGTTTGAGACCGTTGACACACTCCTCTCTTAATTCACGCAGACAATTTTTTATTCAAGTTGTAAGTCTTTGGAACAACCTACCTCGACACATACAGTCTTCGATATTATACAGGCAGTTTACAACACAATGTCTTTCGCATTTTTCTTATTTAAATTGTAAGTAATTTCTTTGTTTTCCTATTTCTTTTAATATAAATATCTATAACTTTCTTTTACAATCTTTAATATTTATTCTGTATTTTGCTAAGTTCAAACATGTATTTTTTAACTTTTGTTCTTAATTCTCCTATACTTATTAAAAGTCATTGTTTAGCTTTTAAAATCAATAAATAAATTAAATTAAATTAAATTGATACCGGGCTCATTTGAAGTGGGCTTAGCAGAATCCGCCACCGAGACATCAAAATACCGAAGGCATATTCTATAACGCGTCTGGCTCTTGACAGACGCTTGTTAAAATTCTCGCGGTCAAACGGCAAGTGGTCTCCTTAAGGGATGAAAATAATAACTATTTGTTTCATTTTGGTAGGTATATAGTAACTTACCAGGGTATGGGCGCATTAAAAACGTTTTTAGGGGAAAGGCCGCATCTCCAACGAAATAATGAGGAAATTTAACATTTGAATTTAGCAGAATGTCGTCTTCTGGTACTCCCAATGTTCCAGAAAACAACTTTTTGCCAAATTCGAAGTGCCATAGGACACCACCATGCATCGCTTTGTGAGCCATATGCACCAAGGTCGAACACAGTAAAGGTGTAGTTGGCATCACAGACACCCAATAAAACGATGGAATAAGTCCCCTTGTAGTTATAAAAAAGCGACCCGGAATTCGATGGGCAAGTTATGTTGATATGATATGCTTGCCAGGGCCGAGCCAACCCCCGGCAGCGCCTGTGTGCGGAACCTATGAAGCGCCTCTTTTTTAACGAATGTTCATAAAAAACGAATTCAAATCTTTAACGAATATTATAAATTGTTCATTTTGACCGAAATAAATGTTCTCCAGTCTTACAGTACTTAGATAATATTATCATTAATATCAAAGTATACAAAACTGGAGAACATTTGGGAAGATACTAAATAGGTAGATCCCGTTCGCTTCTGCTTCCCAATTACTGCGAAAAATAAAACTCGAACTAAATTTTAACATACTTTATTAATACAAAGAATCAAAAAAAAAAAAAAAACAAAAAGAGTCAACATTTGCAAGAATATAAACATACTTAAATTAAAATATTTCCACTTTTCTCGCTTTTTTGTTTGCGAAATCCTTGATAGTTTCACGTATGTCTAATTGTCTATACTCTATATGGTCTAGTATGGCCTCCTCTATGGATATTGTTGCTAAATTTGTTAATCTTTCCTGACTCATTGTGGAGCGCAGGTAATTTTTTGTAAGTTTTAATTTGGAAAATGACCTTTCCGCGCTTGCTACTGTAACTGGCATAGTTAGCAAATTTTGTAATGCTATAGTAATGTTAGGGCATACAGCTGTCAAATTGTTTAAATATATAAATTCAAGAATTCTCACCACATCATTATTGAATTTTTTGAAAAAAGGCTGACATGACATAATTTCTTCATACAAATCATCGGCGTCAATATCCAATGAATCATTTGCTGAAAGTTTTTCCTGCAAACGATGACAACTACTTTTTAATAGTCTTTGATCTTGCTCATCACTTAAATTAAATAAAAAATTAAACACGTCATTGTGATTATTCAATAAATTAAATCTTTCATCTACGGAGGATAACGCTTGGTCTAATATATAAAAAAATACATTAATTTTAAAAGAGGTTTTCGGATCATTAATAGAGTGGTCTTCGTGTTCATAATCAAAACTCTTTGGAGTTTTACGAAGTCTTAGGGGTCTGGAACTGGAAGTTTCAAATTCGGTCTCGACGCCTAATTTTTCTTACAATTTCTTCAAAATATGTCTGTTCTAATTTTTAGCAAAACTTTTTTAATTCTGTTAAAGCATCTAAAGCAACTTGCATATTCATATCGAAGGACTGCAGAATTTTACTCACAATACTTTTACTTTAGTCAATATTATATGCCATATATTTAGTGAACAAATGAAAGAAAAGGTGCATATTTTTTCACTAGACATTTAGCGTCATATTTTGTCTTCTGATCATATGATATACGATTTGACATTTCATAATAAGGGCATCATAAATTTCAGGTTCAACTGTTCAACTAGTTGGACAAACTTAGCTGGATGCAAAATTCAAAAATTCAGCCAGACGTGGCCTTAATGGTGAAAGCTGTACTTAAAGTAGTAGTAAAGTACTTACTTAGTGCTTACTTATCGATACTCCACTACAAAAAACACAATCACCCCAATCATGGAAGTCGAAATCGTCTCAAAAAATACTGCTCGTAGCTTATTGCAATCATCGTAGTCGTTTTTCGACCAGACGAGTCGAAGAAATCTCAAAATCTACTACAAATCGACGTTCTGTCGCTCATTCGGAATCTCCGTAAATCAAATCGACGCGACTAGGTTGTAAGAACGCTCGATGTTTTTTATTGTGACGACAGCGAAACGAAATATACCAACTTACCATGAAAAATTAACTAGTTAACAAATTCATTTGACTACCTGTTGTATTTAATAATTGTTAAGATGAAAATTACAAACCAAAAAGCAATTTGAGCAGTTGCTTGCTTTCATGGAAGCAAAACTTTATTTAGCCAAGGGTAGCAACAAAAACTTTGGCAAAAATAGACACAAAGAAGGAATAGACATCAGTTGCCACATTAAACTCTCTAGGACTCTCCGTTAGAGATGCAGACGGCTAGCAAAAGGTTTGTTAATTTTTTTGGGGGTTATGATTAAATGATTTTAATGTGCGTTCCATCGATGCATCCAATAACGCCGGGAAACCCAATTTTTTTAAAAAAAACCATAGTTTCCTCTCTTTTGGACTCTTCTGTTACGTCTACATTTACCCATTTTGGGCATAGTTTTGATTCAATCATCAACAACTTGTTTTGATATATTGATTAGATACAGTTGACTGTTTCTTAGTGCCAGATATCAAAATGCATCTTTATTTAATTTGAAGAACTGCACAAACCTAAAATGTTTTCAAATATAAGGATGTATGTACATCTGTAAAATGTTTTTTAATTTGAACTTACTTAGAGTCTATCAGATTCTTCTCTTATTTTTCTTCGAATCTTCAACAAGTTTTTATTGCGAATCTATTTTCTTCCATTTCATCCTCACTACTAGAAATGTTTCCCACTATTGAATTTTGTAAAAAAAGTTGTCAAAAATAACAATCAAAGACGTTTGCTTTGCTAGCAAATGAAGACAGTAAATAGAACGAAAATGAAACTGACAGAAGTTCTTAATAGATTTTTTTAATCTTTCGATCGAAAAAGTATCATGATGCCGGATAAATATCGAATCAACTACGACATCGACAGCTTTCGATGTCGATAAACGACTACGATGATAGGGGTGAATAGTTTAGGTAACAAAAATAATTTAGGTGGCAGTGGCGGCGCGGCGCCCCTATTGTCTTGGCGCCTGTGTGCGCCGCACACATCGCACACAGGGGCGGCTCGGCCCTGATGCTTGCCGTCGATTGCTCCCAAGCAATTCGGCATTTTCCACATGGAATTGAAATCATGTGATATACTGCTCCATTCTGTTTCGTTTGGAACTGACAACTGACAAGTACATATATCTGAGCGAGAGAATTCCACAGAACCTCACAAGTCTCATTTATTATTCTCTTTACACTTGTCAGCCCCATTTTGAAAGCAATGGAAAATATTTGCTTAGACCCTCCATGAGCCAAATACCTACGGGATTTAAAAAAAAAAAGGATTAGTTTCTTCAAACTAACATGACAAAAATCTGGGAATTACGCCAAAGTCAAAAATAGCCTACACTTGGCTGGTATTACCGGTCTATTGGAATGTTTATTCAAATCTTCTTTTACTCATCTGAACAGCATATCAAACACGTCCGAACAGTAAGTTTGAATTGTTCTGGATCGTTTTGAAACATTTCTTCAAAATTTATGTTGAAAAATCCATTTGTATCACGATCCTGGTACAATGGTCGTACCCAGAAACGACGATTTGGACTGCACATTACTTTTAGGCACTGGTGAGCCTCCATAAGAATTAATACCATAATAAGTATTTGCTAAATCTAATTTCATTTTTTCTTTATTTAATTTAATATTTCAGCACCGAACTGTTTATTTTATTTGCTTTCAACAAAAACACAATCTGTCAAAACACCGCGCCGCATTCATTGGGTCACCCCTATCAGTTGCGTGCGGCAAACCCCACCGCATCAGTTACCGCGCCGCTCCCACCGCACGCAACGCGTTCTATGGGCCGGGGCCTTAAGAAATCGCCCAGTCAGTCGCTCAGGATTTATGTGGCCACCTCCATACGATTTCATGTGATTAGTTTTTTTTTGCTTCGCTCAGTCGCTCATTGCGTGGCTGGAGTCCGGAGATATAAACATTCAGAAGCAGGTATTTCTCATGAAATCAGAAATTCATATCCTACGAAATTTGTGCTATTCTTTTAGCATCTACAATTGTTTTTGTTTAGTTGAAACCCTTCTTAGCATTTACTGATTACTGGTTCCCGTTGCAAGTGATATGTAATTGTTTTTCTGCATGTTTATGAGCATGCAGCAGTAAAGAGCGTTTACAAAAGATACTGAACTCGGAATCGAAACTGTTGATCTTTATACCAAAAAATTAAGCACTGTTTTTTTCTCATATTTTAATGAGCTCAAATAATAAATAAAATCGCATAATTCAAATACATTCTTTATTCTCAAATATTTTTAGTAGGGGAACCCAGGATACTAAATTTGCTGTTACTAAAGCGTCATGGGAACTTATTGGGTTGTGAAGTTTACGTTCTAACACAAAAAAAAGTATATGCCAGTTTTTCATTTTAGTGGGGCGAAGAGCGTATATGAACTTTTAAAAATGTAAAAAAAAAAACAGTCACACTGAAATACTCTACTCGGATATTCATAGAGTATACGCGCTTTGTCCTCCTGATAAATATTTATCTGACGATTAACTGGGGGCAGGAAGGTGGGTTGAAAAAAAAAGTTATTCAAGCGTGTCCGATTTAGGTGAATGTAAGGTGTACCTACTCAAAAAAGAGTATATTTCAATAATCTGACGAATTAAGCGTGGCCATAAGTCATGGCTGATTTTTAAAAATGTAAAAAAAACACGTGACTTTGAAATACTCGAGCGCGTCAGATTTTTATACAGAGTGATCAACTTGCTGTCTTCGTTCTCCAGGATGATAATCTGAAAATTATATGGAGGAGTACTCATAGTCTGACAATTTTAAAGTTACAATTATTTGTTGTTTCTATTTTTTATTACTGGATGCAATAAAAAAAAAATATGCACACATGTATATTCAAATTGTGATTTGAAATTTTGTTGAAATACTAAAAAAAATCTCTGAAATTTTGAGCCCTTAATATTAATTTTAAGTGCTCGATCAAGAGGTGTGAAGATTTCCTATTAAAAATACACGGAAACTCTGATTCTTTATTTTTAAATTTCTATAGCTCAGCGGCATTTCATGGCTTCAACCAAAGATGGTTTTTTCTCAAAATTGAACGCTCTACAAAAGTGTTTATTGTGACAAAATCGTTACTCATACCGGCCAGGTGGTACGGGCCACTAAATTTTTTTCCATAAAATTCACGTTACTTCGCACTTATCTCGTAAATAACAAAAACTACGGAAAAATCATAAATTACAAACTTGTAGAGAATTCAGTTTCCTACAAAAAAGGTCTTTAGGACCAAATGGCTTATATCAATACTAAGCGAGCTAATAACCATCATCATCCCAAGAAAAATGTCAGATTATATGTTATCCGTAATCCTGATAGGATTACCTTCAAAATAAAAAAAAAAATTCATCGCGCTCGAGTATTTGTAAATTTCGATTTTTTTTTACATCATTGTGACTCGCCTACTTACTTAGGCCCCACTCAAATTGTCAGGTTTTTGAAATATACACTCTTCTGGATGTAATCAACCTACCATCTTTAAATCTGACGGGCTTGAGTTTTTCTGAGGATCGACTTTTTTTACTAATCTGACGGGCTGCCCTCAACGAACGCCCCAACATTAAGGTTTCATTTATGGTAGGAGTACATTATAGGGGCAAGGTTTCTTCCCATATGATTTTTTGACGGGCTCGAGTAACGCGCAAAATCCCCTCTTGGGCTCCCTTTCTATTTGTTCAATCTACAAAAGTTTTCGTAGTTTTATTATACTTGTACATATGTATATTATACATAAATACTTCATGTAATTCACGAATATGTACATTCGTAATTACTTCACAAAAATTTAGTTCATTCTACAAATGATTTCGTAGTTATAGTGAACTCAAAATATTATCTATATATTCACAAAAGTCATGTTCGCAGAATGTACAAAAGCCATTCGTGATTATGCACCCCGAAATTTTCGTAGAATAAACGAATGTTTTAGTTATACATATATACGAAATATTTTTTTTTGGTGTAGGCAGGCGTCAGTAACTTGATGCATTAGAGATGACGTGGGTTTGCCTCCCACAATCTTTATTTTAATATAAAGTCCTAGTCTCGAAGACCTGAAAGACCTTTTAATTGAATATGTCGGAGTAACTCCATCATTTTAGAGGGCGGCCGTGGTGCAGTGGTAGAGTGTTCAGTAGATAGTCCGGACGCGTGGGTTCGAATCTCGCTCAGGGCATCTACTTTTCTTTCAGCCTCTCATTTTCATATGGACGACGCCTTTGAGGTTATAGGTTGTGAAATTACCAACACCTTATTTCCAACTACTGCAACACAAAAAAAGGGAAGGCTGCTACCCTGGTAGTACGATGGACCGGAAATTAGGGCTGAGTTCTCCATATTAGCATATAAGCATCCTCTTTAAAGAAAAAAAACTCCATCATGGTTTTCTGCTTTTAACGGCTGAAATCCGCCGTTAATTCGTTGGTCGAATTTATCAGCTTCAACTTTCTCTATAGAGCTTTCCCGAACAGTTAAAGAAAGCCCCAACCAACGAACGGGTTGGAATTCCTTGAATAGGCTCAAAACGATAACTTAACTCTAAAATTATTTGCTTACCATTTCCAAAAAATTCTGTTTTGCTAAATTTTTATTTCATAACATTGAATGGAAATTATCTTAATTAAACATTAGAATATGCTTTGCTTGCATTTGTTGAATACCAAATATGCAAAGCAACTATACTATAACAGGGTACAAGCTACCTACGCCTTCAACCATATCAAATAAACTTCACACTACGTTCTCATTCTCTTTCTTCTTTGTCAAGGAAACATCGTCATGATCTGAATAAATTGATTTCCTTATGTCTTCCATAAACAGATTATCCTATTTCCTATGCTTAGAGAAAAGACTCACTGGACAGGATAACGATATCAATAAACAATAAAATAATGCTAACACAAACACAAACTACACAGACAGGGATTAGTTCAATAAACTTCTTTCCCCTGGGAGTTTAAATTTACACTTCCTCAAGCAACACCATTTCCATCAATTAATAATATTTAACACAGATGATCAAAAGCTATTTATGAGCATATAAGCATATAGGAAGTTAGAACATTTATTTATTCAATTTCAAACTTGAAATTTATTCAGAGAAATTCCTTAGGGGAACAAATGAATACAGGTGTCGTGTATCGTGTATAGTTCGTAGTTCTTGCTCGTTTCTCCAATAGCATTGAATTTGTGTTTTATTGGAGAAGAGAGCGTACATAGTGTTTTCATAGTTGCATCTATCTACGGAGACGAATATTAAATTCGTGTTGTTCCATTTTATTCATACAGTCTATCGAATTGTAATCCGATTTTATACTTTTACTTTGCTTGTTGTACATGCACATTTAAAAATATTTGCAAGCAGATAAAATCCAGAAATGCAAAATAGAGAGCACAACGAGTTATGCCGAAAAGCTTCCTGCCTTTTTAGTTTAATCCTAAGAAAAAACAGATCTGTAGCTACTCTTGAAAAATATATTTGCTTAAATCAGTGCATGTTTTGTATGTTCAATTATTTATAACAAGAAAACTCTTCATCTTGAAAAAATATTTTCACTGCAGGTCTAGCGTTAGCGTACATACTAAGCCCTTTGCAGAGCTCTTTTCTCTTTACCCATAAGTCTTACCTCTTTCCTGTTGATAACGCTCACAGCCAGCGGTGGAATATGCTCAGATTTATCTGAGTTTTCCAGATTTTTCATTATTTTCCAGATGATCAGATCTGAAGAGTCATTCCAGATCTGGAATCCAGATTTTCAGAAATTCAATAATGTGTTTTGAAATTCAAGTAGGTACCTTGAAGATAGTATACACTGTGTCCCGTAATTCGTGAGCCATAAATAGAGCTGTTGCAAATGGTATGTATTCGTTACTACGAGTATTCTCTTTTTTTCTACCGAATAACGAAACGTTACTCGCAAAAAAATTTCGTTTCTGTTACGATGTCGTTACTTTCGTTACCTACTTACGTTACTTTCGTTATTCAGTATCGGTATCGGCATTTCGTATGTTTAGTTACTTTGGGTAGTTACACAGGTACTCAAGTGGGTAATGGAGTCGGTGTCGATATCAGTACTAGAACTAGTACCTAAACCTTGTGTGAATATTGAGTATTGTATACCTTCTGTGGAGATGAAAAGTGCAACACATAGGCTAATTTGTGTGTCTGAAATCTGAATTGGAGACAAATGGATCTCTTTTTTTATTGTTTCAGGCTCTTATGTCTTTTTGAATGAGACAATTAAAGGGAGTTATGTTTACGTATGTAATAATGTTAGTGAAATCATCTTCTTTTCTTAAGTGGTGTTATGTTAATGTTTGTTATTGGCATTATTTGTATTTTTTATTGTATCTTGCTTTAATCAATTAATTAATTTTTCGAAGTTGGAAAACTTCCTAAAAAAAAGTAGAACCTTTTCCGATGAGAAAAAAATCGTGACCGGATTTTTTGGTGCTATGAATATTGCTTAAAAAAAAATAAAAACATAAAAAAAATCACATGTTATTTAAATGGAAAAAAGTACAGGTCCGGCGGCACATGTTAAAGTTGAGATAGGGGGGTGAATTTTTGGGAAATTTTTTTTTATTTATTTGCAACATTTGTGAGGGGTGCACTCATTAAAATTCCGACCTAACCACTTTGAGGACCACTCTAAACTACGTCTAAGATTTCAAAAAGTAACGAAAGTAACGTTATTTTTGTACCGAGTACTCAGAATAAAAGTAACGAATATATACAGGTACTCATTTTAGCGTTTCTTTTACAGCTCAAGTCATAAATTTTAGACTTTAATTGTCTTACTTTAATAGTCAACTTTGAAATAAGAGAAAAAATGTACATATAGTGAATGATAAGATAAGTAAAGATAGAATTTTCAATTTAGCGCAAACGAAGCCGATATGAAACGAAATATTTTCCGGCATGGGAACAAATGCCACAGTTTAAGGGATGGCTTCGAAAGTCTGATGACGTGCATTACTTAGTTCAGCCTGCGGAGTAGAACTAAAGGCAGCTGGAGGAAAAACTGACTGAATGAAGCACGCAGAAACTGCTACTCACAAAAAAAATGTAAAATCCAGCATGGTTCAAAAACTAGTATCTAAAGCATTGCAAAAGTCAAATAATATGCAAAAGAGTAAGATGTACGATGCTGGCAGAACTCAAAATTGCTGCTATGACGGCTGAGCACAATTTGTCATTTTTATTATCGGACCATCCTGTTCAGATGCATAAAAAAGCGTTTCCAGATTCTAAAACATGCCAAAGTGTGACTTGTAGGCGGAAGAAAAGAGTGGGTCTTATTAAAAATGTATTGGGACTTCGGCAAATTAAGGAATTGGTTGAAATTTTTTAACTTTTAAAATTTGAAATTTCGTCAAAATCGTGTTAACCGTTAGAGAGAATGTCTGTTTTGAAAAAAACGGTACTTTACTACCTTTTTTAGACGCTTTCAAATTTTTTCTTACTTCATAAGAAAGTCAACCTCGATATAATCCCTCATATAAAATTTTATCGAAATCGTTAGAGCCGTTTTCGAGAAAAATAATTACATATTTACAAATAGTTATTGTGTCGGATACCGATATGTATTTCAAGACCTAGAGACGCAATTCTAAAAAGCCCTCTTTAGACTGCCACCTAGACACTAGCTCCGAATTCTGAAGAAAATCGGCCAAGCAGTTTAGGCTGTAGATCCATAAACGGACAGACAGACAAAATTTTTTTGTATTCTTTATCATCGTTATGTCTGGTTTAATTGTTTTCTCAAATTTTTTTTTCTGCACAATTGCAAAACTTGCCTCATAGTGTTATAGAACCTATAATTGCAAGTACAAATACTACTAAAAACAGATGAGAGAATACTTGGACTCTTCAGTAGTTCTTTTCACTCTTTGCTTTTAACTTTATTTAACAATTACAGACATTTCCAGATATTTCCAGATTTTCGTGTTGGGATTTCCAGATTTCAGATTTTTTTTTATTCCAACACTGCTCACAGCAATACATCCTTTCTGCGTGAACACAATGAGAGCCGCAGTCGCAATACACAGCCGGTGTTGAAAGAGCTGTCAAAGTGTGTCGTACGTGTTTTTTAAAAACTGCTCACAATGCAGCTGGACATGTTTTTTGCCAAAGGTCTGTATTACTGTATTACACACACTGTCAGCTGACAGAATGAAAATTTATATCAAATTTAAATGTGTTAAAAAAAATAAAAGCTTGAAGTGAAAATAAAGAGATGGTTTTTCTAATGGCTGTAATCCAGATTTGTTATTCGGCTTTACAAAGAGAAAAAACAAAGATGGTGGGTACGACCATTGTACCAAAGTAGAAAAACTGAAGGATATTTTGAAACAAGCTTCAAATTTATGAAGGAACATGACCCTGGCCTGTTTTTTAAGTCTACTCGCATGAGCAGAACAAACTGACTTCCTTTTAACGTTGATCGAAAACAGCCTGACCAAAACGTCTATTCGGAAGCCAATAGGTCCAGAACGCAAAATGCTTCTGACACTCACGTAAGACATTGTAAAATCTAATTTATTGAGTCTTAGTTTTCTTTCTTTGTGAAGATATCTGTTACTAGGTTAGGTTAGGTTAGGTAAGGTTTAAAATGGCTGTCAGGAAAACTAACTGACACACTTAGACCAATATTAGGTCCATTGTGATACCATAGAAATTATGCGAGGGAGTACCTACCTCACTTACCAAAACCATTTGGAGCTTTTAATAAAGCGAAGGAGATGCAGGGGATCTGTGTTCGCCAGATCACTTGGATCATCAAGAAAATATTTTCCTAGGTGCCATTTTCTTTTAAAAGAAGGTGCAGGACATGAGCAGAGGAGGTGTGGGATTGGCTCCTCCTCCTTCTCATCTAAGAAACTTCTGCAGAAGTCATTAGAGGAAACGCCGAGTCTTATGGCGTGTCTTCCTATCAGACAATGTCCAGTGATGATTGATTACGGAGCTCAACTGCAATCTGGTAATGGATAACAAATGTCTTGTGCGTTTTGGATCTAGTTTTGGCCATATCTGTTTTGTTGCCACGCACGTGGTGATATTGTTCCACATATAATTCGTTCTATCCATTGCCTCTTGCTTTAGCATAAGTTTACATATAGCGATTGGTTTACCAATATTCAACCTGCTGGTTGAGATCGGTAGAACGGTTCCTTCTCTGACGAGTTCATCGGCTTTGCAGTTACCCACGATATCTCTGTGTCCCCTGCCCCGGCCGGCACCCAAATAAGGTGAATATTGAACTGTTCAGCCATCTCCTTAAGAGATGAGCGACAATTAAGGGCAGTTACTGAGTTCGTAGAAACAGCGCCGAGTGATTTGAGGACTGCTTGACTATCTGAGAAAATCCAGATATTCGTTGAGGATATCACGTTTTCTTTTAGCCATGACAGGACCTCTTTGATCGCCAGAATTTCCGCTTGGAACACTCTACAATGCAATGGTTTGGAAGGCGGAACGAGAGACTTATGTTAAGTCGGTTTGAGTGCACTCCACAGCCTTCCCCTTCTTCGGTTCTTGAACCATCTGTATAGAAATGAATTGAATCATCTCTCAAAAATTCTTCGTCTTCCCAGGTCATTCTCGGTGGGATTGAGACTTGGAACTTATTATCAAAAACCAATTGGGGGATGGTGTAGTCGGAGTGACAGGGGATTGATCCGAATAAATTCAGGATTGCAACGTGACCGATGTTGTTATCGGTCCATTGGGAGATAGCTCTCATACGAATGGCTGCACTGGCGGCCATTTGTTCCCTGAAGATATCTAGTGGTGTGAGGTTAAGAAGTGTATTTAGGACAGCTGAGGGTGTTGATCTCAGTGCTCCGCTTATACACAAACCAGCTGTTCGTTGGACCTTGCTTAAATTATCGCAGTAGGTCCTTTATCAAGAGCGGTCCACCATACCACTACTCCGTATGTGAGTAATGGTCTGATGACCGCGGTGTAGAGACAGTGAGTGATTTGGGGGGAGAAAACCCATTTATTAGGCTACGGTGGATTTCCTGATTCTTTCCTGTGTATTGGTTTTCCAATTTAGCTTTTTGTCTAGGATTATACCTAGATATTTGGCTTCGTTTGAAAGTTCAAGTGGGATTCCATTAATTGATGGAGTTATTAGTTGAGGAATTTTGTATTTCCTGGTGAAGAGAACGAGGAGTATCACCAAACTATCTGGCATGGTCGTTCAGAAAGGGAGCATTAATAAAAGCTTCGCAAAATAATTGTAGAAACCTGTAAAGTTTTTTGAGATTTTTTTGTCACCAGCTCATATGCCAGAACTTAAAACATGTGATTGGAAACGTGTGGGCGAAGGTTTCAACGAAAGCTGGAACATGCCTAACTGCGTTGTAAGCATTGTCGGCAAACAAAGATTCCATAAAATATCTCGGCTTCGCACTGCTTCGATAATTTTTTCGGACTTGTCCATTTTCTACCGCGTTTGATAACCAGAACAACATAATTAAGTATTGAAGCACGTAAAAGTTAAATGTTAGCCAATTCCTGCGGCTTGCGGCGCGTAGTGCGTAGCGTATGGACTGTCTTCACATCAATGAACTTGCTACTTTTCAATATTTTGACAAATCTTGCGGCTCCGGCTCCGGCTCCGGCTGCGTTTGCAGTTCATTGTGTTCACGCAGTTAGTCTCATATACAACCTGCTGGTTGTGTTATTAGGCGTGTTTTTTCACAAGGATGTTATGTACATAACAGGGGTTTTTCTTTTTTGGTTCGGAACAGTGAACTGAACTGAGAACGAACAGCCTTAACGTGTTCTGAACTGAGCGTGTTCAATTCTCAGTTCATTTTAGAAACACACTTGAACGTAGGCTGTCAAACAGCTGTCAAAATGTTTTTCGCCGAAGCAAAAACTTTCATGTCAATCTGCTTTGCTGTGATCGTGGTGTGTGGTTTACTTATTTAAAATATAAGAAAAATAAAAGTAGAATGGAAAAATTAATTGTTTTGAGACATGCGTTCGAGATTTTGCTTGATTTTATAAGTGACGATGATGAAAGTTGTGATGAGCAAGCTACAAAAAGGCAGAAAATAGAAAAAAATAAAAATTATGCAGAGGAAGTTGTGCCTAGGTTTTCTAATTTGGTTTTTAAAAACCACTTTCGCGTTAATCCAGACACATTCGAGCAACTGTGCAGGGAAATACATTCGAGTGAAGAACATCATCTTGGCCCTGGAAGGAAATCCACGTTGATTGAGAAGCAGATGATGATCACTTTGTGGTATTTATGAAATCCCGAATGTATGAGGTACATTAAAAATAAAATAGGCTTTGATAAATTTGTTGAATTTGTTTGACAACAATCTAACGATTTAAGCTTGATTTATTTCCTGAAAAAGTCTGAAATAATGTGCATTTGCTTAGATCCATTGCAGACAGATTTGGTCTTTGGTATGCATCGCGAGTGTTTGGAGATTAGTATTAGCTACATGTGACGTTCTAATCAAACTAAATAGAACAAGGAAATACATCCGATGGCCTATACTACAGATGAAGCCGCCAGAACATCCTATTTCTAAAATGGCTTTCCAGGTTTTTTTTTCTATCGTTATAATACTAAAATAACTAATATTAACTACATACAGGAATTATTGGATCAATTGATGGGTCACATATACCAATTAGAGCCCCTTTATATTCGCACAACTCTTACATCAATAGGAAAGGATTCCATTCTGTTCTACTGCAAGTTACAACCTAACCTACACCGGTGAAGCAGGTTCTATACATGATGCACTGCTTTTGATAAGATCTGGTTTAATAAACAAGATCGCATCAGGTAGTGTGACTAAGATTTTAAAGTTTTTGTTCGTTATTATCATGAATATTCTATAAAGGTGACTTAAGCATTAATGAAAACCAGCATTTGCTTGGAGATTCAGCGTACCCACTTAAGGAATGGTTGCTTTACTCCATACAGAGACAACGGGCGCTTAAGACAGGAGCACAGTCTTACAACATTACCCACTCCAAATGCTGTGTCACTATCGAACGAGCGTTTGGTTTGCTCAAAGGCAGGTTTCGACGACTCTTCCACATTGACTGCTTGAAACCAACTTTGATAGTGAAATATATCATGGCCTCGTGTATTTTACACAATATATGCCTACAAAGCAACGATATGGGAGAAGAATATGTATTATATGACGACAGCGGCAGTGAAATCAACAACGAAACTGACTTCATTGACATGCAGTCTGGCTACTCAAAAAGGGAAAGCATTTGTCACTCTTTGTAAACTTAAACTTATTGTTTATTAAATACTAAGTTCACATTCGTTAAGTCTTTTCTTAAATCTACTAAGAAACAAAATTCATTTACCTTATAACTACGTTAAAAACAAACAACAAAAACTCAGTAACAAAAAAAAAAGAATTTCAACATCTTCGATTTAACAGCTATAGAAAAAAATAACAAAATAAAATTTAAAATTTATCCACCTTTTGTTGGAAGATATCCAAAAAAATTTTGGAGACCTCCATGCGCTCCTTGTGCCGCTTCTGCGCTGGATCGTCTTCAAGATCACGTGCCCGTCTTCTTTTGGGTAGGTTTGTGGTGAAGCTCGTATCTTCTTCTATCACATCGTTAAAAAATATCTCTTCTGGGGATGCAGTTACCATACCACGATGCATTCGTCGGATGAGATAATGGCCCCTATCACAAGGCCCGTCGTAGCGATTTCGGACTACGAATACCAAAATAGAAGCATCACAGACTCCCTTGTGGTTAATGTGTCGCCACAAAATTTGTTACTATTAATAAAGTTATTAATAAGTTATAAATATCTGTTGCCAAGCATTCATTACAAAGATGTTTTTAGTCATTTCTATTTCACATTCGTAGTCCGAAATTGCTACGACGGGCCTTGTGATAGGGTTGAATAGCAGGAGGATTTATTTCAGGAGCCTTGTAGAGAACATCTTCGACTGCGTCGAAAAACTCCCATGTCCTCCCCATTTGTCCCGTGGTGTTGTTATCTTCTTTAATTTGTTTTGTATGTTTTCTTCAGCCCTTTCCACTTCGAATCAACTTGTTCGGCAGTTATGTTTAAATTAAAAGCCTCATTGATTTGTTGCTAAATACTCTTACGTTTTTGACGTTTCAATTATCTGTTCGGAACTAAAAAAGATAAACCCCAAACATGATATCCCAAAAAAGCGCTTCGTTTTTTTTATTTGTGGGTTGGTGCTTTTGATCAGTTGTCAAACCAATGAAATAAAATGCCAAACTCGCACAAAAACATAAAAAATGTTTGTTAAAAACCCAAAGCAATTGTATAGAGTGGAAAATAAAAATATTCCGTAGTGAAATTAATGCAGGTAAACAATTTTTTTTGTCCGTTTTTTGTTAGTTTAGAAATGTCAAAAATAGGTCCGTTCACAAAGTTAACAAGGAATTTCTCTTGTGTGTTTTTGACTCTGTTTACATGCTGGGGTTGAATTCATATGAGATTGTGATTTATGTGTGAGTTGGAAGAAATATTTTGTTACTTGTTTCAAGCGAATTAAACTATTTATAATAAAGAAATTAAACCATTTTTATGGAATAATTAAAAATTACCTTTGAAAAAAATGTCAACATTCACAGAAAAATGTGAAGAGAAATATGCAAAAACTGCTTTCAGTCACTAAACAGACCTTTTTTTAATTGTTATTACGTTGTTTTATGTATCTTTGTATATATAATTTACAAATCTAACTTTTGAAATCAATAAAATTCTTAAAATCAAAAATTTTCAGCAACTAAATTGCGGAGTGTAAAAGTGGGCATACGATTTTATTCAGTTACACATTTTAGTTTAGTTTAGTTTTTAAATCAAACAGAGTAAAGCTCCTACAGACTACTATAAATTACTATTATTAAAAAAACATTTGTGAACAGACCCTTTGCCACCCATTTTGATTTTGTTCGAGATACATGAAAGTCTCTAGACGCACCAACATTAAAAAATGAAAAGTCGAAAAACTCATTCGATACTCGACTAAACGTCAAAATTCTATCCCCGACCAAATCTTAACCATCCTTTTATCGGTTGTCGGGGATGTTGTTTTTTGCTTTGCATGTAAAATGATGTTATATGTATATAACAGTCTTATGAAAAACACACCTATTGTCTCATTATTCAGATCGAGTTGATTATATCTTGGAGTATGAGTGATCATTAGATACTTTCCCATTTGTGATCCTTTGATGTAACACGTATGAGTTTTATGTCTACAACTTATGTCGACTTCTTATGATGAATAAGCATTATTACTTACGAAAGTATTTGTAGGATTGTAGGTACCTAGTTAATATAAAATCAAAGAGACTTTCTCCTCCTCAAAAGTGAGTATCTCATTCCCGACAACCCGTTTGATGTGGTACTTGAGCGATTTCATACCTGCTTCCCATAACGCTCCGAAATGGGGAGAAGCGGGAGGAATAAAATGCCATTCAGTACCGTGGTTTGAAAGTTCTTCCGCTACTTCCTTCCAGCAATGCTTTGCATTCTCCAACAACATTCCTATTCTTTCCGAAAAGACCTCAAAGAATCGTTTTCTAAAGCGAAATCCTGTATTTAACTTAAGCAGAAAGCATTTGCATAAGCTAATTTCCCTAGGTAGGTAAACCATAATTGCATATTTTCTTTGTTTCATATATGTACTTACTTTGAAATTGCGGATTGCTCTTTGATTTTTGTCAAGCCTAAACTTTCTATAATATTCTCCAGCAGACCACTTTTCATACAAAATTCATGGGCCCAGTATGTACCACAACTTCCCACATGCATAACTTATTTTCATGTCCACGTTTATTACTAGTTTAATCTTTTGGACATTTTGTAAAATTTGAAGTCATCCACCGACTGAGGCAATGGTGTTGGGAACCTCTTCACATGAAAAAAAAAAACAAAAAATCAAAAAAATCATAACGTTGAATTCTACTCATGCCATTTCCCATGGCAAAAATTGTGCTAAAGCTCGTGACATAATTTTGTGGTAATATGATTTCCGTGCTTTACCAGTTTGAAACCAGACAAAGTGTTGATGTGCCAGGAACTCATGCAGAAAATATTCGTTCACGAAATGTCGAAATCCGTATGTACATTTGCACATTGTCCGTGGCTGAATGTCCAGCCACTGTTTTAACCTTTAATGTCACATGAAACGATGAAACTGTGTTTGTGGCTGATTTTAATTTTATATGTGTCCCAGTGTCCTGGGTGAAATGCATATAAATAATGAAACGTTAATCGAAAGCATCCGCGTGCATAAAAAAAACAGTTTTAAAATGGCCAAGCGACTTGGGAGAGCAGAAAGCAACACAATTATGTATTTAATTTTTTTGTTTGGTTATTATGAGAAGTTACAACTTACAAGCTTTGTTTTGTTTTGGTTTTTTTGCTCATAAGCCCTGTACTGTAACGAGTATCTCTACTGCAAACTGTAGCGAGAGTAAATTCTATGGAAAGGGATGGCCGTTTTTTTTCGGACAATGACATGGTTCAAAAGAGAAAAAATGAGGAATTATTTGGTTTGTTTTGCTAGAAATGTTTTTGTTATGCGGAATATATACACACTGTTCAAATGCTTGACCAGCATGTGAGAGTGTATTAGTAAGTACTATTTGACTTTGGATATACACACATCAAGCTTGATTCTTCAATCATGTTCGTTATGTTTCTTTTATTTAATGACATACTAGAATGCACTAATAGTCTATTGAATGGTTTTTTTTAATCAAATGAAAAAAAAAATACATATCATGACTTATAAATTCAATTAAATTAATAGAAAAAAAGTAAAAAAGAATATGAGTGACGAGTGAGACGGACGACTGCTGCATTGCTTTTTGACTGGCGCTAGTGTTGAAGAAGGAAACGCATGTCTCGGAAGAAACGGGTTTGGGTTAACGCACACGAAAATCTACTCAATGAGTTTCTACTGAGTTCATTCAATGATTTTAAAAACTTCCTTCGCATGGATGAGGAGACCTTTGATCAGCTAATTGAAAAAATACTCCAACACTAATAAAAAAAGATACTCAAATGCAAGATTCCTGTCGCTCTACATCTTTCAATAACACTTCGCTTTCTGGAAACGGGTAACACGTTTGCAGACTTAAAATTCATTAGTACTTTATCTGAGCATTCTATTGGACGCATTGTCATCGAAACATGTGAAGCAATCATTGAGGTCCATAATGATCAAATAAAAGTAAGTAAAACAGTTGTATAATAAATATAAGTTATGTTTTTATTGTATGGAAATTTAAAATTTATTTGAAAAAAGAGAAAAACTTGGCAGTGTCAGAAACTTGGTCCTGTGAATAAATTTGGGTGCAAACATTTTCTTCACTAGTCTCATCTGTTTGAGCTATTGACGACGATTGCCAAGAAGAATCATTCATAACTGGCGTAGATCAGGGTTGCAAAGTCTTAAATCACTTTTATCTTAACTCTTGACTTTAATTCATAAGTCAGTAAGTGACTTGTGAATTAAAAAAAAAATTAATTCATAAGTCAGTAATGACTTGTGAATTAAATAAATCATAAGTCATAAGTTACCAAGTGACTTATGAATTAGATGAACCGCAAGTCATAAGTTACCAAGTGACTTATGAATTAAATATTTCATAATTCACAAGCTACCAAGTGACTTATGAATTAGATGAACCGTAAGTCTTAAGTTACCAAGTGACTTATGAATTAAATTTTTCATAATTCACAAGCTACCAAGTGACTTATGAATTAGATGAACCGCAAGTCATAAGTTACCAAGTGACTTATGAATTAAATTTTTCATAATTCACAAGCTACCAAATGACTTATGAATTAGATGAACCGCAAGTCATAAGTTACCAAGTGACTTATGAATTAAATTTTTCATAATTCACAAGTCACTTACTGACTTATGAATTAAAGTCAAGAGTTAAGATAAAAGTGGTTTAAGACTTTGCAACCCTGAATTAAATACACACCAAATGTGTGTGTGTGTGTGTGTGTGTGTGTGTGTGTGTGTGTGTGTGTGTGTGTGTGTGTGTGTGTGTGTGTGTGTGTGTGTGTGTGTGTGTGTGTGTGTGTGTGTGTGTGTGTGTGTGTGTGTGTGTGTGTGTGTGTGTGTGTGTGTGTGTGTGTGTGTGTGTGTGTGTGTGTGTGTGTGTGTGTGTGTGTGTGTGTGTGTGTGTGTGTGTGTGTGTGTGTGTGTGTGTGTGTGTGTGTGTGTGTGTGTGTGTGTGTGTGTGTGTGTGTGTGTGTGTGTGTGTGTGTGTGTGTGTGTGTATGTGTATGTGCATGTGCATGTGTATGGGAGTGTGTAGGTTGTGTCTGGATCTCTGGATTTACGTCTCCACAAAGTCACCATAAGGTTTTTAATTCATAAGTCACTTAATACCAGATGACTTTTACTTTCCTCATCCGTAAGTCACTAGCTACAATGTGAATAAAATTCTATTGAATTCTTAATTCACTTACCAGCTTAAGATTTTTTTTTAAATTCATAAGTCATTTGGTAGCTTGTGAATTATGAAAAATTTAATTCATAAGTCACTCGGTAACTTATGACTTGCGGTTCATCTAATTCATAAGTCATTTGGTAGCTTGTGAATTATGAAAAATTTAATTCATAAGTCACTTGGTAACTTATGACTTGCGGTTCATCTAATTCATAAGTCACTTGGTAGCTTGTGAATTATGAAAAATTTAATTCATAAGTCAATTGGTAACTTATGACTTGCGGTTCATCTAATTCATAAGTCACTTGGTAGCTTGTGAATTATGAAAAATTTAATTCATAAGTCACTTGGTAACTTATGACTTATGATTTATCTAATTCACAAGTCACCTACTGACTTATGAATTAATTTTTTTTTAATTCACAAGTCACTTGCTGACTTATGACTTAAGGATTTCTTAATTCACAAACTCGCAACCTTGGCGTAGATACTCTCGGAGCAGTGGTTATACATTTTCGATATGAGACATTTCCTGACGAGCAATTCGGATCTTCATACGAAGACTGGGATGTTGGTTCATGCGGAGACGTTCGCATTTCTACAAACGGCGAATTCTCTGACACTGGGCTTCAAAAATTTGCAAAACAATGAAGTCGCATTGAATTTTAGTTCAATCCACTCATTTGCGCTTCAAACAAAATGTCGTTTATAAACTTTTCAGCAAACATGCGTTGGGTGTTTTCTATTTTTTTTAATTTTGATTGGATGCCCATGTGTCTGCAATTGATCGCAATTCATTTATTGATTCTGATAATCGCTTGGCTGCTATCGCTATCAACTTCTCGCTTGGATTCGATTTTTTTCGTTTTTTTTTGGAGTCTCGCCTTCCTAAAAATATTAAACCGTTCGGAACATGCAAAAAGGCATGTTTGTGAGAAATGTGCTAAGCCCTTTGGCTCCTTATTTTGTTGAGCCACCCTTTTATACTTCCACAATCCACCCTGTACTGAATTTCTCCACCTTCAGGCCCTTGCTAAAATTTGCACTATAAAAGTTATACTAAAGCGTTCACGCTAGTTAAATTTAGATCGCTAATGTAATCAATAATAAAGAGGACGCTCTCGCAGTTGATGAACGACCAAGAATAATATACAAAGATCCACAGGAATGGTATCCCTCGCCTTATTTTGAAGAGGTGATCTTCATCGCAGGCAAAACCAATACGTAACCTTTACCTTTCTATTTGTTATTTATCTATGAATGCACTCTTCTGGGCTCTTCCTTAACTGATTGAAAACTTCATTTGCCCAGCCCGTCTCTAAAGAAGTCGAATTTTCTTCTCTTTGAAACGCTCCTTGAATACGCCTGCCATGTCTGGTCCGCTTTTCAACAAGCAAACATTTCTAGAGTTGAAAATATCCCGCTAAGTTTTCTTCCATTTGCTCTGAGAGGTCTTTCTGGGAATAATCTCTTGATGCTCCCTCCTTACCAAGATCGCATAAAGCTTCTCAGCATGAATACGTTGAAAGATTGAAGAGAAATATTCGATATTCTCTTCATTCACCGTGTCTTTCCTGGAACCATTGACTGCACAACCCTTTACCAATCTATGTTCCTTTACACTAATCCTCACAATATACAGAATCTTCGCTTCTTTCGCCTACCCCCTCATAGAACGTCATAGGTATGGCTCAAATGAACCTATCTCTCTAGTTTTGAGTATAATTGTTAATTAGTTCTAACTATTTTGACTTCAACCTCAGCACCCCTTGGCTAAAACTCCATTTCTAAATCATCCTCTCCATTAACGTTAGCTATAAGTTTCTTAGTTTTTGAGTTGGATTAAGAACTAGCTTGTATTAAGCCGAATTAATGAGGGCTTAGCCCCCACTCAAACTTAAAATTTAAATAATATTGAAGTGCGAAAGCATCTTAAAGACCGACAATACCTACGGCTTTCTTAGCAAAAACGCCACTGGTGATTTGATTGCATATCTCACCGAAAAGTAGAAACAATCTTTTCACTGTTTTGGAGAAAGTAAGATTATAACGTTTCATGACTCTCTCTTTTTTTTGCAGACAGTGCTCTAGCAAAATAGAAAGTTGCATAACTCCCCTAAAACAATTTTGCAGGATAACCCGCCTCGCAAAATAATGCGCAACATTTCTTCCTTCAGCTCAATTTCGGTCATACAGCTAAATACAGAGATTCATATTTTAGCTGCTCAACCCGGATGTGGAATACTTTACCCAACTCAATTTTTCCCACGTAATGCATTAAATGGACAGAAGTTCAAGAGTAATGTTCAACGGCATGTCTTTTCTTATCCTTTCCTTATATCCTACCACCCGCACTTTGCTTTCTATCACTCTAAGAGTAGTCACGACTCACGACTGTTTGAAGTCACCATGAATAATAAAAACTATCGCCAAATATTTACAAAATAAAAAACAGAGTTTTAACTATAGCTTGGCAGACCTCGGCTTTCTTCTTTCTTATCATAGGTCGCAACACATGATAAGAATGGGAACTATGTAGCTCATCCGAAATTTAAGAAGGGCCAAAATGAAAAGTGGAACCCGTGGCGTGATGGTTAGCATTACCACCTGCTAATCCAGAGGTTCGAGGTTCGAATCCCAGCAGAGGCAAAAATGTTTTTCCACGGGTATCGCCTATCGCGAGGAATTGGCAAGTCCTCCGTGAGTAAATTCATTTGCCATGAAAAGCGCTTTCTCAAAAATCCGTTCGGAACCGGCAGAAAATTGTAGGTCCCCTCTATTCCCTCACAAGGCATGGTTGTGAGAAATGCGCTAGGCCCAGGGTCTCCTCGCTCTGTTGCGCCACCCTATTTATTTTATTTATTTAAATGAAAAGGCAGATAATGGATCATTTCACTTCCTCTACGTGTATCGAAGAATATTTCTTTGACGAACTGTGTGACATCTCTAACCATCAATTAAACAGCATCCTTTCAGGGTTCAAAATAGTTTAGTGAGGTTTTTCAAACCAAATAACCCAGACAATAACAATCAACTTCCCTCCCTTCCCCAACGCAAGCCTTCTCAGAAACCTGTTGTGCTACCCTAATTTTTTTTTCATATTTTATTTACTCCAACCAGGGCTTTTGCCTCTTTTCTTGTTAACGACCTTGGCAAAAATTTACTCACCCCTGCTATGAAATTTCGTCAACAACATTTTTTTTACCTCGATAATAACTTATTCCTTTTTGTTTTGAAGCAGAATAGTTTTATTACTAACCACCAATCATCAAGACAAGAATGCAAAATTGTGTTTATAGACTATGATTATATTTAATTTAATTATTTAATGGTTAATGGAGTCTTGTAAATAAAAATTAAGTACATTGAGTATTTTTTAATACAGATTTTTACTACGGATGTAATACAAAGAAAATACTTGTTGTATGTGCTCTTTCAATGTTCGAAATTTCACGCAAAAACGAACAAAAGTCATAATTTATTATTTCCATTAGCAAAATAAAGGCCCCTTTATACAGGGATAATAATCCCCTCCAACAAGGAAAGCGAATGTGTGAGTGAACAAAGTGGAAACATTTTTCATAAAACTTAAAACTATATTTTCCTTAGTCCAGGTCTGACGGTTCCTGTGCTAGAGCTCGTTGTGTCATCCGAGGATGAAGAATCTGCTGATGATTGTGGCGACAACGATGACACTGATGATTCTGGTTTAGCTTTCTCCTGCCCAGCAGCAACAGCTCTATTGATAGCCGTTGCTGCTGCAGATGTCGTTTGTTCTGTTTTAACTGAATCTACTCTTTGTAATGATAATGAACTGCTTGATGACGCAGATGAAAGCTGCTTCGAATTTGCTCTCATTTGCGGTATTCGTGACACATTGCTTGCGATAGAACCACAGCTTTCAGTGAGAGAACTTGTAGATGGAGTCGTTTTGGGCGTAGTTGGAGGACTAGTTCCTCCGCCACTAGTCATGTGCACCCGTGGAATATTTGATTTGCTCATTGCAGACAAAGCCTTCATACTTTGTTTAATTACCAACGGCGTCAGATCGGTGACATGGGGTTGGATAGTGTATGTTGCCTCAGTATGATGTGCGGCCTGATGGGTTGACTGAAAGGTGCTGCACACTGATGTCGCCGATGATGGCAAAGATACCATCCCCTGCTGCCGTATGCTAGACTGTCGTGCAGCACTCTCTTTGGCAAGTAACAATGGATCAGCATGCTCCAACGAAGATGGAGTCACCGGTGCTGATGCAGAAGTACAACTTCTAATGTTTCCGGTGTCTAGTCCAAGGTGACTGGGTTTCTTTTTGCTTATCGTAGAATAATTACTTTCTAGATTTTTTGGTATTATAGGTCCCACAATGAGGGTGTTTTGGGTGATTTCTGGCTCCTCTTCTTCTTCAGGACAGCCTTGTGCAAGTGTAGCCGGTGATGTGGTCAAACTGTGACTTTGCCGGCGCAACGATGGTGGCCTTCGACCCAGAGTTGATATAGTTCTTGGGGGTGGCATCGGTGGCATCTTTCCCATTTGATTGGGCGTAAAACTGTTCGGCGGCAATGAGTTTCTCTTAAAGTTATTCGATTGTCGGTCATTAGTTCCTGGCACAGCGGCAACCAGAGAAGTTGCTGTGGTTTGTGCAGCAAATTGGTTTCCAAATGAATCACACGGATAGTTGGGCAGAACTTTTGGAAAGTTACGGCGTTTAATGGCGTATATCTGCTGTTCCGGTGTTAACGGGTACTTCTCGGAGCTTGGCTCACGGCAGGTAACATTAATGTTTTCGTCAATGAAACTGGTGACTTTCTCATCGTTGCTGTGCACTGTGTAGTACATTTCCACTGGGTCGGAGCGAGAATGCTTGTGATCAATGTTTAATCCCTGATGTTCTGTTGCATTGATGTCGTCCGTATTTATTTGTTCTGGAAACGTCGACGAACTATTACTTGTATGAAAACAGCTGGAATCAATAGACTCCTCGGTAATGAGGTCGGTGTCAACGTCTACTTCTTGACAAATGATTAAGTTACGGGGGTTCTCGGTTTTAAGTTTTGTAACTTCTATTGGCTCCTGACGCATCACACTGTTGCTGCGAGCTTGTGGGGTGGCATCAATTGCCACACTCACTTTTCGCGGTCTTTTGAAAAAACTTTTACTTCGAAAAGAAAATGCAGGCGAAGAACTTCTCTTGGAACTTTTTGGACTGCATTTAGCTGCATTTTCCTGTGACATCCAATCACAAACTTTAGTATGGGCATCCACTGTACTTGAACTCAATTGATGTGTAATTTTGAAACCATTACCTGGGGAGTGATTGGTTTTCACAGCTTCGTAAGTATTGGATTTGCGTACCATATCCAAGACATAACTGTCGTCACCATCATTGTTTTTCGATCTCTTAAGTTCATCGTCAGTTGTACCATCATACGAGAGAATTCCCAACTTGCGGCCCATGACTGCATTTTTCTTTTTTCTTTGTATTAAAAATGTTGAGTAAATGATGACATTTAGTACAATAAACACTGCTATCAGTCCAATGAGAAGATGCATCGTTCCTTCGGATTTGGAAATCTCCTGTTCATCACCAGGTTGAGTGACAAGGGGAGGCGCAGATGTTGAAGTGTGTGGCTCATCGTCTGTTTTTTCATGTTGAATTACTCCGAAAGTCGGTGGTGCGTTGTACATATTTTCAGCGGTTTCCTTTGTAATGGCTGATGGATGAGATTTTTGAAGCAGCAATCTGAGAGTTCTCTGGGGATCGTCGGTACTGTGGTCCCTGTGAGAGGGTGGAAATTTACTCATGTGGCCGGTTACAACTTCGTTTGGATATAAAGACGTTCCACTGCGTGGCACTTGCGAAAAAGTGTTGATATAAGGCTGCTGTTGAATGTTGCCGATTTGATTAAGTTCATTTGGAAGTTCTTTGTTCCAATAGTTCATGTAAACTTGTCGGTATTTGTAGCCAATGGATGGAGGAATGCCTGAAATAAAAGTAAAACAGATGTTTGTGTTTTATTGTACACATAAGCATGTATTTGAATGAAACTAAAAATTTGTTGTCAAACCAGCGATTAGTAGGTATTTATATACTTGCATTAATAGCTTTTCTCGATAGGATCGTGCACTATAGCTAAAGTAGACGCAGCAGAATGGATAGCGAATATATCAAGATCGATAAGCTTACGAGTAGTGAGAACTGAGAATTGAACTTTTTGCAAATTTCTTTGAAAAACCTGACGAAAGCGTATTAGTTTACGCAAGTTGATATTGGTGGGAGTGTGAAAACAGAAGGTTCGCTGATAAAATTGTTGAAGCTCTATTCTTAAACTCAAAAGTGATCGTAACGACGATCGCCTAGGAACCTATGCTACTCATAATGAACAACGAGACATAATGGGCAAAGCTAGAAAGTGTCTGTGGCATATAAAAGAGTTCTACTGTATTCTATTACAATTCTACTACACAATTTAACTTCAATGATATATGAATTATGTATATAATAAAGACCACTTGTAATCCAGACACCAAAGTGAGAGGTTGTTTTATTATTGGTATAATTATTAAAGGCATCACAAATTTAAGTTTTAAATAATATACTTAATTTTATAGAATATCAATAAATCTACAATAAACATAAACTTTTTGTGACGTATACGTGATTCTAACTTAAAGAATTCATGGTAAAATCATCATCCACTGATTTATCTGGCTCCATCCAGTTCTAAACATCATCTCTTGAGGATTCGGTTGAGGATTCAATTCATAAAATTGCAGATTCTGTAAGTAAAGTTGTCATAATCTAAAAGCAGCAAAAAAGGGATTACGTATGAAGGATCCAGCCACTGACGGAAACATCGCAGAAAACTGGAAACGATTTCGTCAAAATTACAGAATCTTTGAGATTGCCGCTTGCGTCCAGGACAAAGATGAGATTATTCGAGTGAACACGTTTTTGAACACGATTGGAGAAGATGCCCTCGATCTGTTTAATTCGTTCACTTCGTCTGATGATGACAAAAAGAAGATCGAGTTCGAGTCTGTGATGAAAGCTTACGACGAGTATTGCTTACCGAAAAAAAACCAAACATATTGGCGGCTCAAATTCTTCAACCGAAACCAAGGAAATTTGGGGGCGTTTGACAATTTTGTGACAGACCTTAAGTTGTTAGCCAAAAATCGTGAGTTTTCTTCATTAGAGGAGTCTCTCATTCGTGACAGAATTGTTCTAGGCATTCAAAAGTAGCTGCAGGAGATGTTACTAAGTGCAGCAGACTTAAACTTGAAAAAATTTATGGAAATATGTCGTGCATCAGAAGTCACCCAGAAGCAGACAAAACAAAAACACAGTGCCCAGCAAATAGTTCCAGAGTAGATGTCATCAACTATAGTTCTATAAATCATCAAGAAAATTAAAGAGGTAACAGTCAATACAGTAAAAAAAATTATGAACAAAAGTTCGAGTTATGCTGAAAAATCTAACAATCAATTTCATTGTAGAAATAAGAACATTTTTTTTCTTAGAATATGACCAAAAGAATCACATCCCAAAGTATGTTACTCGAATTACGGAACACCCTGTATATTGATGATTTTTTGGTGCATGAAGAGGCTATTGAAGAACATGACAGAAATTTGGAAATGTTATTAGAACGTGCGAGAAACATTAGAAATGAAATTTAACAAAGAAAAAATTCAATTTTGGAATATTTTGTGAAATATTTGGGTCAGGTTTTTAGTGAAAGTGCGGAATGAAGCCAGATGATAATCGCGTATCTGCTATTCAAAATTTAAAAAAGGCCTACTTCAAAGAAAGGACTGCAAAGCTTTCTAGGTTTTGTTAATTATTTAAGGAGTTTCATTCCGGACCTATCAGAGCTCACGGCTCCGTTAAGGCAATTATTCCGAAAAGATGCTGAATTTGTTTGGTTCAAGAGTCATACAAACTGCGCAGACATTTTAAAAAATAAGTTGAAAGAAATTCCATTCCTTATGTCAACCGGAGCTGGGGTCCAAATGGACCACACGATTTTTTCTTTAAAATTTTTTTGATTTCTGATTTATATTGTTCAGTTATAATTCTTCTGGCTATTGTAAAATTCATTCTAAATATTTTTTATAGCAGTGACATAGAAATGTAAGCAGAGATATCATTATGCATATGCAGGTATGTATGAAGTCATCAACAAAATTTTTTAACTTCAAAATCGATAAAAATTGCCTAATTTCGCAAACCTGGCATTCCCGCTTATCCCTTTCGAGATGTCTGTCTTACGTAATTACTGAATGACAAATCAGCAAGCCTGCCAAATATGGCTTGAAGTTTTGGTGGCTGAATGAAAGCTCAACGGGCTAGCCACTGAAGTTTTCTATCTACACTGGTAGATCTGACTGTACAGGACATGTCGTGGATATGATGTGGTGATGTCGTTGATGATGAGTGGATGAGTCAACTGAGCTAGAGATGAGCTCTTTATTCATTTTTTCTCACTTAGAGTTCTTATGAGGCGATGTCTATAAACATCACTTTGTAAGGTTTTGATCAAAGTAACTCCCGAAAATTTAAAATCTTTAATGTGCACATTATGCTTAGCTCGGAAAGCTTTCATTCATATCTGTAACACAATTATTAACAAACTGCCAATAGATTCAGTTTTTACCCCCTATCCGTTGCATAAAGTAAAAGCACCGCATTCGGACGCAAAAGATTCTATGGGTCGGGAGTCGGGACTTTACTTACATATCCGCGCCACGCTAGTGTATTTCTATATCACATTTTATAGTTGGTCGCACAGCAGAACTCCCCCACCGCGTTTTTCAGAGCGATAGCGATATCTTCTGTACACTGCCACCGTGTAAATGTAAATCATCAAAGATTTCAGCAGTTCAATTGTGGTGGTGCAGCCAAGTCGCCGTAATGATAATATCATGATTTTTTCAGTATCCTTGGATGGAGAAGTTTCATATGAGTTTCAATTCTGTTTTGAAAAACATATCAGAATAGGGATACTTCTCAAGCCACTCAGAAGTCTTAGCAGGTGAAAGTTGCTGAGGTGTTTAAATTTTAATTTCAGTATAGCACTAAACCTCTGTTGCAATTTTTGGTAAAGCAAAGCGCATCATTTTCAGCCGGAAGCTATGAGTGCATTTACTTTTATGTAGCACATAAGGCAACTCATTTGCAACTTTTCAGGAACAGCAATGCAACTCAGTTATTATAGAAAAACTAAAGTATTGAAACAAGACTTATCTATATCTGGTTTCAGATATGTGCCGCTGGGGTAGGTTAGGTAAGGTAGAATGGGCTGACTTAGATCAATGTAGGTCCATGTCCATTGTGATACCCTGGAGTATTGCAACGTCCTAAAAACCTACGAGTTTAAAGTTAGTCAATTTTGAACAATTTCGTGGCCTTAATGAAGTTCAACAGGCTGTTTTTTCTGAAGTGTCTGATAGTTCTTCTAGTTCGTTGAAGAAGTAGCTACTTTGAAATTTTTTCTGGTGTTGAGATTGCTGGGCAGTGACAAAGGAAGTGCGAGTGGTAGATATCCTCATGTACATAAGTCATCGATGCAAAGACCCATTTTCTTTTGTAGTAGCCTAGTAGGTTGTATCCTGATATAATACTGATAAGCAATCGTAATGAAAGCCTATTCAGGGATAGTAGCCTTTCAGATCCGTTCTTATCGTTTTTTGGCCATAGTTTCTTGCAAGTAACACAGGAATCTAGGTATTCCCATCTTTCATTGGATATTCGTATTATTTTCTTATCAATGATCTGTTTAATTTCACAGGGTGGGACCCTCATTGATTAGTAAATGATAGAAGGGTCAAGTGCTGAACTTTTCCACGCTAGTTCGTCCGCTTTTTCTTTTCCCGGTACGGTATGCCACTGTGAGCGGGAACCTAGCAGAGTCTAACGTTATGCTGTGTGCCGAGAACCCTTAGCTCTTTGCGACAGCAAGAAACAAGCTTTGATTTGACAAGAGTGGCGGAAATTGCTTTTATTGCTGCTTTGCTGTCAATGAAAAAAGTGATATCAGCATGTGAAAGCGCCATCATGGACACCTGCTTTGCAGTGTTTGTAACTGCCAAGATATTGGAAGACACCGCTGAGATTTGGAAGTTTAAAGGAACTTGCTAGATTAAGGCCTTCTGAAAAGAAACCGGCACCAGTTCCAACTTCCATTTTCGAGCCGTCGACGTCGGTATAAATTGATATAGACGTCTCGTTCATAAGAGGTGTTTCATTCTCCCAATCCTGTCTATTGGAGAAGCTGGTTAAAGGGATTTTTTAAAGTCGAGGTATGAAGTTATGATGTTATCCGTGTATTTTTGTCTGTCGTAATAAAAAGTTCCGCTCGGGTAGCGAAGAATGTGAATAATAAGTCCAACGTGAGAGGAATCCTTGTCTTTTTTTTTCAGGAGGAAATCTTCAAAAGACACTTGACAGTATTCGACACCAAGTAGTGTGGGATTCTTACCTCACTAAAAACTCCTCGTAATCAGAACCAACAGATTTTTCTTTCTCAATAATATAATCACTTTAAGCGAAGCTTAAATTTTTAATGCTTCCCATAACTTTTAGACCATTAGCTCGTGTGGCTTGGTTCTTCTTAATCTCCGAACATTGCCTCTCGTATTTAATACGGACTCCATTTCAGAGTTGATAAGACTATGCAGTCGCTGATTGTGTGATAGAGCATGTTTTCTTACAACTTCTGTAACCGTTTCTATTTGTAGGTCACGATGTAAATCGCTATTTCTTATATACCATGGTGCATTTACTATTCCACGAAGGACTTTGTTTTCTAACTTTTGGATGATTTCAGTATTTGTTTTCTTTGTACAGCCCCATAATTGGATTCCATAGGTCCAAACAGGTCTAAGTACTTGTTTATAAAGCATTATTTTATTTTCGACAGATAGGTCAGAATTTCTACCGAGTAACCAGTACATTTTTCTATACTTCAAGTTCAGCTCTTCTCTTTTCTTTTTGATATGCTCTTTCCATTTCAGCTTTGCATCCAAATTCATCCCAAGGTATTTGGCCGTATTGGCGTAAGGTACAGCTTGATTGTTGATGAATATTTGTACGTAGCTTAACTTTTTATTTGTAAAGTTTATATGTGCAGATTTAGCTTCATTGAGCTTGATACGCCATTTTTTGGTCCAATCACTAACGGTGTCGACAGCATTTTGCAATTTCTCAGCAGCCTTGACGACGCACTTACTGGATGCAAAATCCTTGTTTAACATCCCTTTTGTCTATTAAACCTTTGTGACAGTACGGTGCTATTCCATCTTGCACTGTTTGAATTTGCGAAGTGCTCCTTGATAAGGAAATAAAACATTAAGTATAGACAAGCCAATTTTTTTGATTTTGAAAAACAGAACGTGTCGGCTGGTGCTGTTCAAAATCTCTAAAAAAGAAGGGAGTTATTCTCTTTCTTCGATTCTGAACCTCCAAATATTGCTAAAGATTGAAAAGACGGTCTACTGTGCAGTATCCCACTCTGAGTGTTGTTTGATACTCCTTTAAAATATTTGTTTGCTTTTCCCTTTTTTGCAAGTTTTTTAACAATATCTCCGCGAAGATTTCTACACTTAAATTTGGTCGGCCTATAGAGCCAACGTCAAGCTTAACATATCGTATTTCAAGATGAAGAGGGACTTATTTTACAACATTTATCAATTATTTGAAACGAAATCAATAGATTGAAGAGAGTGAGTCAGAGTTCTGTTATCATTTTTTTTTGCAAAAACACAACTCACAACATTCTCGATTCTTTCAGAATTCATACTTACCAATGTTAATATAGCATTGATTTCTTTTGTTGAACTCTGGCCAATCCAAGTCATATCGATCCCACTCAAGGGCATGCAAGTTTATAAATGTTCCCTTCCATGGTGCCTTGGGATTACTAAAAAAAAAAACAGAAATACCCGATATTAAATGTATTCGATACTAAAAAGCTCTATTATATTTCCCAGAAAAGAAATCAACAGACGTTCATATTCTGCTTACATTCCTCACATTTTCATTCAGAAAATAAAAAGAATAGAAAAAAGAAAACCTTAAAGCTTACCCTGTTTTAGCAAAATTAGTCCAATAAGACATCACTGCTTCGGAGAGAAGTTTCTCTTGTGCATTGTATTTATTGTGAAACGGTCCGGCTGGGGCCAATGGTGCTCCAAATATGAAAGCAAGCTCCTCTCCAGTTATACTGTGTGGTAGCTTCAGAAGGGAAAAAAAGGAGTTAGAAGAAGAAGACAAGGTAAATGACACAAATAAGAAGGAAAACAGATTATATTGTCATGCAGCTGTTGGTGTTGGAATTATTTTATTATGTTATCCTTTGCCATCAAGCCAAACCAAACAAAAATAAAACACACAAACAACTGAAAGTCTGCTCTGCAAATAAGAGTTGGCTTTGGGAATAAAACCCAAACGTGACTTTCATTTTCTGTTTGTTTGAAAAAGACTTTTAGCTTCGTACATAGATGTGAATAAACTCTACAGAATTGGTACTGTTTGAATGCCGGGGGATTCTTTCTTTGAATAATTTGCTCTTTTTAATTTAAGACATTACAAAAAATAAAGATAAATCAAAAAAAGAGTGAAATGAACACTCGCTCATATAAACTTGAGTTAAATGGAGTTAACCTGATGGCGATGTAGTATTTTGAAATGGAGGCCATCCAAAAATGCGGAGAACTGCCAATCTTAAGTCCAATAGTGGTGTCCAATAGTGGTTCAACTTAAGCCTTTTCTCAACCAGAATGTGCGTAGGGGCTTTAAAGTAATAGTCAACGCAATAGTATAGGTACTTCAGTAGTGCCAAAATTGAAAAAAAAACCGAATTTCGTTCTTTGTGTTTGGTGGTTTATTGAACTAACCGTTGAGTGTGCTGAAAAAATATCCATTCAACAAATCGCGTTGAGAAAAGTTTTACCACACAAAAATTCTAGATTTGATACTTAAATCTGAGATACATAGTTATAAACTCAAAGATAAAAGGTTGGGGTTACGTAGACAAAAAATGGGACGGGAGGCGAGACTTCAAAGTTACCCTTTACTTCCCTTATGTCTATAAAAACTTACATCACAATATCTAATGGTTTCACCCTTGACGACGCGGCTAACGAAAAAAGGACAGTAATTCTGCTAGCAAAATGTATAGTCCCTTAATAGAGACCGGAGACTTAGTGAAGGACCTGGCATACTGTAAAGTAGATATAACCGTCTCTCCAAAAGTGCGATGAAATGACCTATGCAAAAAAAAAGAAAAACTGCAACATTATACTTATTCCGAAAACGAACTCAGGTTAATCGATTCCGCCTCAGGGATACCATTGTGATAGCACTCAGACCAGAAGATTGTTCACCTTTTGGTCCCCGTCTAGGAGATAAGAGAATACAATCACTCTTCATAGTTCTTGCTGTTCGAATCTTCCAAGGAGTCAACTTTGAATAGAAACACTACCTCGTTGAAGCCACGTAACCCGCGAATCACGTTTTATGTAGCGACCGGAACATAAAAAAAAATATTTCTTATCTTTTTACAATTTAAAATTATTATGACAACCGACGTCTTTTGCGTCGCTGCAATCTCATTGACTAAAACACGTATTTTAGGCGACTTTGTTGAACTGTAGATCGGTTTTTATACTTACTTACTTACTTAGGCGGGCATTACAGTTCGGGGTGAACCTGGGCCACAACCAACATCCTTCTATAACGACTTCGATTTCGGGCGAGCTCTCGCCGGTTTTGCACTCCAAGTCGGTTGAGGTCTTCATCCACTTGATTGCGCCACCTAAGACGAGGTCTTTTCCTTCCGCGATTTCCCTGCAATGTGCTTTCGAAAACCCGACGAGCCGGAGCGTTTGGGTCCATCCGCTCTACATGGCCCAACCATCGTAGCCTCGCGATGCGTACTCTTCTGGCTATGCCCATGTCGCGGTACAGCTCATACAGCTCGTTGTTGTATCTTCTTCTCCACACATTGTCTTCGCATACGGGACCAAAGATCATTCGGAGAATTTTTCTTTCGAAACGACCAAGAGTTTCCTCATCCGCTTTCGATAAGGTCCATGCTTCCGCGCCGTACAGCAGGACTGGGATGATTAAGGTCTTATACAAGGTCACCTTGGTTTTTCTAGAGAGGGTTTTGTTTCTCAATTGCCTTCTTAACCCAAAGAAGCAACGGTTGGCAAGAGTTATTCTCCGTTTGATCTCCGCACTGATGTTGTTGTGCGTGTCTACAGCGGATCCTAGGTAAACGAAGTCCTGTACTACCTCGAAGTTATGTCTGTCTATTGTGACGTTTTGTCCGATTCGTCGATGTTCTGTGTCCTTGTTTGATGACAGTATATACTTCGTTTTGCCCTCATTAACCATCAAACCCATTTTTGCCGCTTCTGTTTCAATACTCGCAAAAGCACCTATGAAATCACGCTTTTTTCTTCCCATAACGTCAATATCGTCTGCGTAGGCGAGTATTTGTACAGACTTTTGAAAAATTGTTCCTCTGGTGTTGACGTTGGAGTTTCTTACAATCTTTTCAAGTATGATGTTGAAGAAATCGCATGACAGTTTGTCGCCTTGCCTAAAGCCTTTTTCGACATCAAAGGTCTCGGTGAGTTCTTTACCGACCTTGACGGAGCAGCGTGAATTCTCCAAAGTCATCCTGCATAGTCGTACGAGTTTTGCATGGATGCCGAAACTAGACATTGCTCTGTACAGCTCGTCTCTGTAAATACTGTCATATGCGGCCTTGAAATCGATAAAGAGGTGGTGAATATCGATATTATGTTCTCGGTTTTTTTCCAAGATCTGCCGTTATGTGAAAATTTGGTCTATTGTGGACTTCTCTGTTCTAAAACCACAGTGATAAGGACCTATCAAGTTGTTGACGTGGGGTTTCAGACGTTCACATATTACAGCAGACAAGATCTTATAAGCGACGTTATGGAGGCTTATCCCTCTATAAAAGGCGCAATTGTGAGGGTTTCCCTTCTTTAGGAACGGGCATACGATACTGAGGTTCCATTAATCGGGCATGCTTTCTTCCGACCATATCATGCAGATCAGCTGGTGCATGCTCCTTTCCAACTTGTCTCCAGCTGCCTTGAAAAGTTCAGCATCAAGGCCATCTGCACCTGCAGTTTTATTTGATTTAAGTTTGCATTAGGTCGGGAGGACGGCATTCTTGATCATCGCCCAAGCTGAATGGGGCAATCTGCCTAACTGCGGAATTTGTTTCCTCATCGCCGTTAAGCAGTCTGCAGAAGTGATCTTTACAGATCCTCAGTAGCGACTGTGACTATACAATTATGTTTCCCTGCTGGCATTTACAGGCTTGAGTTCGGAGCTGGCAAGATCTTTTTACCTTTTCGTAAAACTTCCGAATCTCGTTCCTGTCATGACAGCTCTCTATTTCCTCAAACGAGCGCTTCTCGTGCTGCTTCTTTTTCTTTTTGAGAATTCGGTGTTCTTCCCTTCTTTTCTCCTTGTAGATCTCGTTATACTGATCGTAAGCAGCCCTTGTTCGTTGTTGCATCAGCATTTGTCGTGCTTTTGGTTTGGCTGCATTTACCTGCCTGCATTCTTCATCGAACCATGGGTTTCGTTTTGGTGGCCGAGTGAAACACAGAACCTCAGAGGCAGCGGTTCTGATGGCTTCTTGGCATTGCTGCCACTGGTCTTCAATGTTTAATGCTGGCGGCATGGGATTCAAGGATAATTGAAGGGACACTCGATTGGAAAAGGCATTGGCAATCTCTTGCGATTGTAGCTTTCCGACGTCATATCTCTTCACAGCGTTAGTTCGCGCTGGTCGTGAACAAGATATCCTCATTCGTACCTTGGCTTCAACAAGGTAGTGGTCCGAGTCAAAGTTGGCCCCTCGGAAAATTTGGACATCTAACACACTGGAAGAGTGCCTTGCGTCGATCGCAAGATGATCAATTTGGTTGACGGTTAATTGATCTGGGGATCGCCATGTACCTTTATGAATTTTGAGATGCGGGAAGCGTGTAGGTACTACTTACAACAAGATTTAGCCCCGCAGCAAAATCGATCAGCCTCAGTCCGTTTTCGGAGGTTTTGTCATGGGGGATATGCTTACCGATTGTATTTCCAAAGATGTCCTCCTCCCCTAGTTTTGCGTTAAAATCACCAAAAACGATTTTCACGTCGTGTCTTGGGCACTGCTCATATGTTTCTTCGATTAGCTCGTAGAAACAGTCTTTGGAAATGTCTTTCTCTTCTGTGGGGGCGCGGCGTGGGCGCATATAACGCTAATGTTGGCGAATTTAGCCCTGATGCGGATGGTCATTATACGCTCATTAACCTGATTTTGGCTAATCATCTTATCCCTGAGTCTTCCTCTAACAACAAATCCGCATCCGAATAAGCGCTGTTTCTGTTGCCTTTAGCAGTCGCCATAGTAGATTGGTTTTTATACTCTTTCATTTATGACATTGATATTATTTTGATGTTATGTTGTGCCAGACAGTGATGATGATGTCGCACTTTTGCTTGGTTCGTTAGTTGACTCGTCGAGATGTGTTGGCGGTTGTTGAACTGTTGCAATACCATATATTATGTAACTCGAACGAACTTTGACGTGGAAAAACGCAAGAAACAGCTAATGGTTTTTCATGGCAGTTTTAAGCATTGAATACCATCAGCAAAGTCAAATATTTATCAGAAACGCAACCTATGAGTTTCTTGGTTTCGCACTCGCCCTCCAAAAAGAAAACCATGTTTAGTTGTAGAACGCAGGCAGGCAAATGCATCCAAACAAAAACACGACAAATGGTGATGCAAAAGAGAACAAGGGCTGCTTTCGACCAGTTTAACGAGATTTATAAGGAAAATATTCAATAAAAGAGCTACAAAAGATTATTTTGAATAAAATAAAAACGGTTTTGGATATCAATGAAATTCTTTATTCCTGTGATAGTACGTTTGATACCATTATGTATGGAACTTGATTTCTTTTGCATGGCCACCACGGGCACGCTTGCAGAAGTCCAGACGCTGAACCCAATTTTTGACGGTTTTCAAGCCTAAATCGGCCGATACTGCTGCAATTTCACGTTTGATATTCGTACGAAGTTCATCAATCGTCGCTGGCTTGTTGGCATAGACCATAGGCTTAACGTAGCCCCACAGGAAATCAAGTTGTTGCTCAGCCCAATTCACGAACATACGACGCTTCTGGTGGTCAAACAGCTTAGGCCGGCCATTGACGATACAATATAACTGCGCAAACTGACATTTTACGCAATTCAAATTTCGCCACACACGATACAAGTGAACTGCACAGTTCTTAGTTAAAAAAAGGTTCATCTCAGTTAACATGTGTAAAAAACAAGCTCTCTAAAAAAAATGAGCAAAAACAAAAAACGTCTGTGGTGTAAAATCTATTTAAAGAGATAAAAATTAGGACAGACAAAACTGTTAAAAGAACTAGAATTTACTTCTTGTGTTTGTTGATTTCAAAAACTATGTCCGCATGGAGAAGGATATTTTTTGAGGAACTTTTGTCTAAAGTATCAATCAAAAAAAAAAAACTCTGATGAGAGAAGCAATATCCGCCTATCATCACTTATCATTAACATTACGCTTTTTGGCTAGCGGAAACAGCTACGAGGATTTAAAATTCTTGACAGTTATTTCTCCGCAAAGAATCGGACACATAATAATGGAAACATGTGAAGCCATAACAAATGTTTTGAAGGAGTACATCAAGGTATGAAAAAGAAACACTACCTTAGACAAGTTTTTATGTATGGTATTGCTTTGCAGCTATCTGAATGTGAAACCGAATGGAAGAAGTTGGCTGAATCTTTTAATCAACGCTGGAACTTTCCGCTTTGCATCGGTGCAATCGATGGCAAGCATGTATCCATAACGAAACCACCAGGAACTGGTTCTCAGTTTTTCAATTATTAAAAGTTTTTTTCAATATAATTTAAAATGATTTTGATGGCTATTATGTTATTGCGAATTCATCATGGTAGAAGTCGGTGCACATGGACAATGTTCAGATGCTGGAATGTTTAGTGACACACATTTCTTTTCAAAATTAACACAGAACAGCTTGAACATTCCAGCCCCTGAATCGATCCCCAACTTTAGTACAGAAATGACTTATGTGTTTGTCGCAGACGATGCTTTCCCCTTGATCATTGAGTTTCAGTCATAAATCAATGGACAAAAAAGAAATGATTTACAACTTTCGACTATTCTGTGCAAGAGGCAATGTGGAAATGACTTTCGGCCAGTTAACATCGAAGTTTAGAGTTTTGTTGAAACCTATAAACTTAGCGCCAGAAAAAGCAACAACAATCACATTAGCTTGCTGTTACTTACATAATTTTTTGCGAAGAAAAAAGTTAATTGCGTTCATTTTTGCAAAGTATTGCAAGAATTAACGCAGAAAATCCTTTTACAGATGATTAAACTCCCTTAAGATCGACAACTAAAAGAAATGTATGCAAGAACATCAAAAATATAAGACAACTTTTATGCGAATATTTTAACACTTCTGGAGAAGTTTCATGGCAAAACAATGTTTACGAAGGATTAGTAAAACCAAAAATTTAATCTTTATAACAAAGTTATTCTCATTTTACACTAGTAAAAGAAATTTTATTGATTAAAATTGTTATAATAATCTTTTAGAGTCACAGTTTCGAATTGTTGTGGTGAGACTTCAATTTATTTGATCTGCATATGATGAGTTTTCGTTTTCATACGTCAAAACATGTGGGGATGATGCCGACATGACTGAAAATGAGGTGGAAGGTCTTGAGCTTTCTTGCAGCAGCTTAGGTATCTCCTCGGCATGAAATGTACATAAATTTCCAAGAGACCCATGGAACTGACAACAGAATGTCGGCAATCAATTTCCTGGCAATACATTTCTGTCTTGCCTCCATTTCTTTTAATTGGAATCCCCATCCCCGAGCAACCGCATCATTGCCGTTGAATGATGTGCTCTCTTCCTGTAGAGAAGATTACAGGCCAATCTTATTATAAGATTGTCTTCCTCTGACACTTTTTTTTCGCGTTATAAGTGACGGCCGGCGGCGGCGCGGCGGTGGCTGTAATTAGAAAATGCAAATATTAAATCAATAATAAAAAAGAAATTTAAACACTTTACCGTATCTCCGTCGTCAAAAGATGATCTTCCTGCGGTAGGTACAGGTTTCTTGGTCTCTCAGAAACGATAAATTCGAAAAGTACCATAAGGACGGTTCATAGATGTCGTCCGCTCCAGCACCGGACTTTTCGCTGCTTAGCACTTTCTTCAGTTCCTTCCGATAGTTTGTACGTATTATTTTTTTCACAGCAGTTTCTCGGTCGGCGTCTTGAAATTTTTCTTTTAATTTTTCCACTAGACGTTCGTACGCCTGGTTTTTCTTTATACGATTACTATAATCCGGACTACTTATTCTCCAAAGAGGCGGATTTTCCATATATACGTCGAGAAACTCGCTCCAAAAACTTTGCTCTTCAGACATAATTATTACAAAAAAATCGCAAAAGATCAATATGCACTCTGTGAAAAAAAACTACAACTGAGCAGTTTGTACAGTTTTTGCCATTCACCGCACAAAATAACTGCAGAAGTTTGCAGACTTGAGCAAAAATCAAAATAGTTTTGATTTTGACACTACACAGTTAACTGCACAAACAGCCCAAACAACCCCATTATATAACTGCGCAAACTCCAATTTATTTTGGGTCGTCAATGGCCAACCTTAAGGCCCCGACCCATAGAATCCGTTGCGTCCGATCGCTGCCGGATTCAACTGACAGCTCGATTAAATACACACGATCTTATAAGAGGTGACCCATGAGCATCGGATGCAACGGACGCAACGGAAAAAGTATCCCAACTTTTAACTTTTGCGTCCGGCACAACTGATGACATGCGCAGTCAAAACCAATTTGAAGTTTTCTCTTCACACCGCAACGGATTCTATGAGTCGGGGCCTTTAGTTCTTGCGTCAATTTAATCTCGTAAGGATGTAGGCCAATTCGCCACAACGACGTCACAGAGATGCTCAACGCTTGAGAACGACGTGTGAGAGACACATTTGGGCTTTCTGCAACTGAAGCCTCAGCGGCAGCAATATTCTCGACACTACGGGGATTTCCTTGTCTCACTAGCACGGGAACATTTTGTACTGTGCCTATAGATTCAAATTTTTCCACTGGACGCTCAATTGTTGATCTGCTAGGACGATTATGACGAATGCGGTCCTCCCGATAGAAGAAGTAAAGGTTGCGATATGCAAACTAAAATCATATAAGACTGCAAGTGCAGATAGCCTTGATGCCGAGCTTTTCGAGGCAGCAGGATATCAGTTGTAAGGGAACATGCACTAGCTGATCCGCATGATAAATTCGGAAGAAAGAATACCCTCACAATAATTGTGCCATTTATAGAGGAATAAACTTCCTTAAAGTCGCAAATAAGAGCTTATCTACTGTAATATGTGAATGTTTGAAATTTAACTTCAGCAATTTGATAGGTTCTTGTCAATGTGGTTTTAGACCATTTTTTGAAGTGAAAACTTCTTTAGGTGCGTTTGGCACTTTTGCGATGGGGGTAAAGCATTGAATTCGCGACCGACACCATTTTTTGGCTCATCGTATTTCGTATGTAAAGTCGTCATAGCCCAGCGTCTCAGGTTCGATTCCCAGCCATGACTTCTATTTTTTTATTTATTTAAAGTGAAAACATAAATAAAAATTGTCGCCACGGCTGGGATTCGAACCAGAGACCCTGAGCCAACGACACTTCCATTGAGCCAAGAAACACCTTAATTTTGATGCTGCTAAATGACTTAAAAGAATGTAATAGAGAAATACAGAGAAAAAAGAATGGAATTGAAGGACAGAGAAAAATTTATGTAACGCAGAAAAAATAAAAAGTACCAAATATTTTACTACCATTACAATGAAGTGGATGAGTGAAGCTGGAAATTTCATCATGGCAGAGTATAGGAGACGCATTGGTAGATGATTCGAACTTTACAACAAATTAAAAGAGATCAACAACTCAACGCGATGATTTATAGATGGAATTGAAATGGTTGCATGAAAACCATTACTCAAATATTAATTAATTTCGTTTCTAAACTTAATGCATTGTCCTTTTTTCATTTTATTGTCAAAGTTTACGAGCGCAGTTACAAGATCTGTAGACACTATCGTTAAAAAATTTAATGTATTGATTTTAACAGAATTTCACAACGGTGACGAAGAAATATAGATATTGTGATATTCCAGATTTCAATTTAGTTGCAAGTTTCAGAAGGCACGATCGTTCAGCAGCAGGAGTAGCTAGCTATCTGTAAAAGGTTGTCTGATACAACTGCCATATTTTGCTCAAATCATATGGATTTGCATACGAGGTACACTAGTATGTTTAGTACTAATGTTTTTGATATCGGCGATTTGTGTGTTTGTCGTTGCCACTCTGGAAATGGACAGCAAGTTATAACAGTAGGCGTTTATAATTCACCGAATACGTCTTCAAGTGTAATACGACAGTTTTTATATAAAAATTTATTTATTTAGTCTGAAGACGCTTCAGCATACCTTCAAGGTAAATTGGGGAGAGATTTGATGATTTGCATATGATTTTGAGTGGTGATTTTAACATCAACTACAAATTTGCCACTTTTTCAATTTTTAAAAGAAGAATACTATTTTACAATGACGAATGACCGCAGCCTTAGTACAACGAAATATAAAGCGACAATTGATGCAGTCTTTGCGATATATGTATTTAAATAGATTCGAGACAAAATTGTTCGTTTCCTATTCAAGTTACCGTAGACCTATTATTTCAGTATTAGAATAAGATGATTGTAGAGATGATAATAGAAGAGATGAAATTGTGAATGAAAACTCATAAGTTTCATTGATGTTCTTCTATATGTACTTCTACATATATTATAAAAGATTTTCCTGTACCTACATTAAAACATTTACTGAAAATTCAATTCTGTTTTCACTTCTGTCGGCACTCCCGGAGTGCTTCTTTTTTTTTCTGTTGGAGGTTTTTAAAATACCAGCTGGAGCACTCAGCTCAGACCTAAATACCGGTTCATTGTACTACCAGTTAGCAACCTTCTATTTGTTATAGCTTTCCAGATGTTCGGAGAAAAGCCAAAAGACGCTGCCATGATAAGGAGCCTAAGTTACCTGCTCTCACCATGTCTGCACCGAGTATAGAGGAAGTGCTCTGCGGTGTCCTCATCTTCTCCACAAGATTCACAGAGTGTGGTAACACTTAAGCCTAACACATTAAAATGCTTGGCAAAAGAGAAGTGCCCGCTGGCAACGCCAATAAGCTTTCTACGGTCTTTTCTGCTACGAGCTAGCAAAAATGTTGCAGTCTTTTTACTAACGTTGGGGAGAATACGTTTGGACCATTACATTTTATTCACATTACAACAGGTCTTGCAAAAACTCAAGAATATAATATCGATATACACCATCCTTTTATCGATTTTAAGGCCGGCGGATGCCGTATACAGAGACGCGCTGTATAGAGCCATGCCTAGTTTTGGCATCCCTGCAAAAGTCGTTCGGCTATAAAGGATGAGTTTGGAGAAGCATGGCCCTATCAAAAGCAAATGAGGAAAGAGACCACGTTGGCTGGGTTAGGTTGGACGTACCCGTACGGACATAATCGCTTCGGCTCCACGGGTTTTCAAAAGCACATTACAGGGAAATCGTGGAAGTGCAAGACCTCGTCTAATGCTATGTCCGCACCTGAAGTTAACCTGGGTTTCGTTCCAGTATGGTTTGAGTTAACCAAGTAGTGTCCGCATATGCAGAAAAGTTTTGAGTTTATCTTTTTGTCTTAAGTTAAAAAGAGACAGACATACAAGTGTGAGCAGAACGTCAACGACGTATGAGAGAATTCATTCTCTCTCCACTCACTTCCACTCTCTTAAATGTCAAATTCAATGGAATATTGGAAATAGTGCATTCAGCGCCTTTGGTTTCGAGTAGGTTATCTCGAAACCCAGTGACTAAAAAGGTTTCATTTTGTATGGCAAACCACTTGGTTATCATGTTGGTTTGGGATTGTTTTGAGTTAAACAAGTTTAACTCTCAGGTGCGGACATAGCATAAGGTGCCTCAATCAAGTGGAAGAAGAATTCCACCGACTTAAAATGCAAAACTGGAGAGAGCTCGCCCGAAATCGAAATGGTTATCGAAAGATGTTGGTTAATCCCAGGTTCACGCCGAAGTGTAATGCCAACCTAAGTTAGCAAGTACAGGTTGAGCTTGATGGTGTCAAGTTCCCTTTTTGTGACATCTGCACTATGATCGGTTTTTGTTTGTCTTTCATGCGGGCTGTAAAAAAATTATACAAAAAATTCTCATCCTCATTCTTCATGAATCAATTTTAAATTAATTGAACTCAGTTATACGAACGTATGAAAATTTAACTGAATTTCATATAACATTGCCACTAGAACTCTTAGTTTTCCTTTCGATTTGTGATACATGAATGCATAAGTGCGGCTGCACTAAATAATCATAACTAGATAACTACATAAGTACTCAGCAGGTACCGTGCCTTCGGAGAACTTTGGTGTGATGAAAATATTCAGAAGAATGAAACATTTATCTGCAACCTAAAAATGAAACGAATATCGTGTCCTTGATATACACTTATGGTCACACAATTAAGTCATTTTTATAAAATGAGGTCTACATATCCATATAAGCTTCAACTATGACCTTAAATAACTCAGAAACCGTTAGAGATAGCAAAAAATTATAATTGACTTTTTTTGTAGAACGTTAAATTTGCTGTAAGAACCATCATTAGTTGACATAATCTGTTCATTATTTCATAATGACAAAAATTTAAAATAATCAACAGAATTTTTTCCGTGTTATTTCCATTTAAAACTTTGGCTGTCGGGTGGGTCAGGTTAAAATTAAAATTAAGAGCTATAATTTGGCATGCATTTTTTTTAATAGATTTAGTACCGATTTAGGACAGTCGTGGAAAAAAAATTCGGGAAAAACAAAAAAAATGGGCCGCCCTAATGGCCACATTTTTTTTTTATACTATTGATTTTATGTTAAGGGGCCAATTATAGCGATAAGGAAAAACCATCAGGAAAAGTTGAAACAAATGGAAACATGAATTTTTTCCTGATGGGCGTTTATAGCGAACAGGAAAAATATGTCAACCCATCGCAGCCACTCACCAGAAACTCGTTTTCCTTATGCAATGCACACGAAAAAAAAAATCTGCTGTTAGTCCGTCAGTGGAATACATGAAAAATGAAATCCAAACAATTGGAACGATTTGTTCCATTTTGGCTGAAAATTCAATCAGCTGACACGAAAAATGAAATTGCATCAGGAAACTAGAAAAATGCAATTTCAACAGAAAATATTTATTCAATTATACGTTTTTTGGGTGCAAAAAATTCTTTGAGTCATTTGCCATCGATTGATATAGCATTTGTGTTTCAAATCGAAAGAAAAACTAGTTTTTATTCCATTTGAAAATTTTTCCTGATTCGTTTTCCTTATCGCTATAACTGGGGCCTAAGGAAATGACTATGGTTAGGTTAGGTTTAAATGGCTGTCAGGAAAACAAACTGACACACTTAGACCAATATTAGGTCCATTGTGATACCATAGATATTATGCGAGGGAGTACCTCACTTAACAAAACCATTTGGAACTTTTAATAAAGCGAAGGATATGCAGGGGATCTGTGTTCGCCAGATCGCTTGGATCATCAAGAAAATATTTTCCTAGATGCCGTTTTCTTTTAAAAGAGAGTGCAGGACATGACCAGAGGAGGTGTGGGATTGTCTCGTCCTCCTCATCTAAGCAACTTCTGCAGAAGTCATTAGAGGGAACGCCAAGTCTTATGGCGTGTCTTCCTATCAGACAATGTCCGGTGATGACATTGATTACGGAGCTAACTTGCAATCTGGTAATGGATAACAAATGTCTTGTGCGTTTTGGATCTAGTCCTGGCCATATCCGTTTTGTTGCAAATGACTACTGTTATAGTGGAATTTATTTGCTTTCGTTTTTTTAACGATTGTGATTGTAAATATTTAGAATTTGAACAAATTTTGTTTTCGTTGTAATTTGTATTTAATATATGGATATGTAGACATCATTTTATAAAAATGACTTAATTGTGTGACCATGAGTGTATGTACACAGGGAGGAGAAAAGGAGAGAGTGTGTAACAAGAGAAAAGTTTTAGTACCACACCACACGTACACGACTCTCGACTACCCTTTCAATGGGTACGTGATTGAATAACCACAGGACTGTGAACGAAATCGGAAATTGGCGCAAAAACCTCCATTGCATAAACATGTGTGTGCTGCGAAGACAACAAGCCATTAAGAGCATACGTTTGGGACGAAAAACAAAGCAGATAGCATTGAACAATTATTATTTTTATCCTTTCACCCTCATGCCATGAATTTATTCCTGCTTAATACAAAATTCATATCAATAAGTCGTCGTTATGTTGCTTGTTGGAGGACTATTTCCTCGTCCTCTTAATATTTTTACTCCGAAAGCTTCAAAGTTGAAAACTAGCTTACGGCTGATACAGAATTTACATACAGTTGAATGGTTACACAACAGATGAACATATTTAGATGGTCCGCAGGAACTGTAACGTGTATGGTGTAGCATTATTCAATTTCCGTTTCTATTCAGAGCCCGGAATAAATTTAGTAGGTTGTCGGCAGGTTGAAGTACTTTTCTTCATTTCTTGTAAGCAATATTTGTGTCTCCATGCATCATTGAATAGATAAATTATGCAATCGAAGTTCAAAAGAAAGCAGGGCGTGCACTTTAAGAGTACCTAACTCAACTACATAGGTCTTATAAGATTCAAGGACCGGTCTTAATCATTCTAAAAGGCAAAACTCGTTCGAAGTTAAAAATAGGAGCAAAAAAACCTTTCGTCGTATTTCAGACATTTACTTTCGCCGATTTAGTATCAAAAATGTGATAATAAAAATGACAAACAGCTGAAAGCTAAAAAGCAACAGCAATAAAAAAGTAAGTAAATAACTTCAGGAAATATACCCACAAAAATAAATCCTCGGAAAAGAGCTTTCGCTTTTGTGGTATTATTTTTGAATGAAATTATGCCTTCCAACTTGTTAGTCATTTGCGAAACGTCTAGGAGAGGATTTTTGGTTTCATTGACCAAAGAAAGAGCTCATTGTGTCTCAGTAAAATACAATGCCCATGCCATTGTATAATAGAATAATTTTGTTTCTTTGCTTAAAGGACTATTGGGTGTTTGCTTTGCTAAATTGTAAATCATTGTAAGGGGCAATTCAAGTGTTTTAATATGATATTGAGGACTTAATGCTTGAGGCTATTTATTTTGTCTTTTTATGGATTTTTTTATTGAATGAGAGGTACTCCGCATGAGCACTGAGACCGGAAATTATATATTGAATTTGTAATAGTCTCTTTCCCAGTAGAAAGGTGTTAAGTACATTCTGGCAATGCCATTTAGCTGATCTAAAATCTAAATTCTTCCTGTTTCAATGTGTCAGACTAATCGGATAGAAGACATAAATAATGAAGTTTAGTATAAAACAGAAAGGATTGTAACGCATTCGTATTGCAAATCGAATCAACATCGTCATACTTTACTAGCAAAAAGTTTTGAGTTTCCTTCTATCTGTCTAAAATATAATATGTACCTACTGCGATGACGAGGAAAAAAGAAAAATGAACGAAGGCGTCATGTATTACGCTAGGAAAATGTTTTCGTTGTGATTTATACCACCAAAATGAAAAACGTTTTTTAAAGCAATAAATTGTGACTTTCGACACAAGAGAGGCCTCTAAGCGAAGCACGTTCTAAGAAGAAGCCCACTGACAAAAAGACCAAAACTAAAGTTCTCGTCTTGCAAGAACACAGCGGAGATCGAGAAACTGCATAGAATCAAAACTTTTTTTTGAAATTAAAAGAAGTGCGATGATAAACTAAAGAGCTGTGAAGATATCTCAAAAAACTAAGCCTTAAGCTTCTTCTTTCCATTTCCGGCGTTACGAGTAGTGATCTTGAAGCGATCACAACTCTCCCACTTTTCTGCTTCACACTAGTGATCCGCCTGTGGGGTACGCCGCGTTGACCTCAGAAAGCGTCGGCAAGCCTCCCGGTTTTGGATTGTTCCATGTCTGAGGCTGCTGTTTTTGCATTTGCTTGTACCAGGAGTGTTTTGGCCTGCCTTTTCTTTTTCGTCGCGAATTTGTTGAAACGTTGTATGATATTGCCTTTTGGACGGGGTTCTGCGGATCTCTCCTTTGAACATGACAATACCAACTGAGCCGGTCGTGCTGAATTTTGTCCGAGATGGTACTTTTGACATGAAGGCTTCCACGGATCTTAGTACTTTTAATTCGATCAAGCTTTGTTACTCCTGCTGTCATCCGAAGCATCTTCATTTCGGCTGCCGTCAATTTGCTCTCATACTTTTTGTACATTGTCCAACATTGTGAACCGTATGTCAGAGCTGGACGGACAACTGCTGTGTAGAGTCTTCCCTTCAGCTTAGGGGGCATTTTTCGATCACAGAAGATAGCGGAGTTTTCTCGCCACTTCATCCACCCTACGCTTACTCGATGATTGATGTCGTCATCACAAGTTGCTTCACTATTGATCATAGATCCCAGATATTTAAACTTTTCACACTTGGGGAGCACATTTCCATTCAAATAAATGTCTGCAATAGGCTTGTCTGGATCAGAAAAAGGGCAGCACAGGTATTCAGTCTTTTTAGCGCTAATAGACTTAAGCCTTAAGCTAATTAAATATAAATAAATAATGCAACTAAAGAGTTTGAAGTTGATTCTGAAGCATCTTGCAAGTCTTTTTTTAATCATTTACAAAACGGAAGTGTATTAAGACACCAGCAATTGAATATGCCTTCTCCCACTATACAAACCCTGTCGAAAGAATAACTTTAAATTCTATAATCTGCTTTGGTGGCCGTATATTAAACGGTGAATTTTAAAGAGTTAAGTTTTCAGGTTGGCTGCACTGCACAGTCAGTGGTCGGATTAAACAATCTAGCGGGACAAAAGTAAAAAATCAAACTCAAGCGAACTGTTTCAAAATGATGTAGCTAGCTTGTCAATACACTAGGTAACTATAGTTCATACTTTGTTTCTTGATCTTTTGCACTGTAAAGATAATATTAAGCTTCGAAGTAAGTATTTTATGAAAGCTGTTTAACGACAGAAAATAAAACTTTTTTTTGGGTAATTTGGTTCAGCTATAAAAAGTGCTACGGTGCGGCTTTTTGAATAATTAAATTTTTTCTTGAACAGAACAGATTGTGAGTAGTGAAAAAATACCATTCCCGGAGGCCGGAGCTAATAGGTTCATTGAATAATTTTTATAGCATTTTACACAGAGCGAAAAAGTACTACATAAAATCAATAAGTTTGCCTTATTGAGCTACTTTGCTAAGCAATGTTATTAAAAGTATTAAATAATGAGTGTGTTTCTTTATTCATTCCGTATATTTGGAATATTCGGAATACCCTTTTTGCGTTTCTTTATTCAATGGAATATTCCGGATAAACTATTTCCTTGTTTCTTTATTCATTATGCAATATTTGGAATGCATTCTTTTCATTCCTAGTCAAGAGGTGGTTTAAATAGAATATTCTGTAGTTTGACAGATACCTACATACTTTCATTGTCAGCTGTTGCTTGTTGCTGTTGCCAGAAAAAAAAGTAAAAAATAATAAAATGGAAATGGGTATGAGTACTTATTTATTATATTTTTTGTATCTTTATATATTTATTTATTGTTTTCTTCTTTTTTCAGATTTGTTTTCAAAGTGGTCTCCAGGAGATATTAAATGTTTCATAGGACTGTATGAAGCCCATCAAAATGATTTCGACAACTCTCAAAAATCGAAAGTTTGGCAAAATATCGCCCAAGAGTTGTCGACAATCAGGCAAAAAAACATTGGGGCAGATAAGTGCATTGGAAAATGGAAGGGCTTGAAAACACAATATAAGTAAATAAAAGACCACAACGTAACAAGTGGCAACAGCCCAAAGTGTTGGGAGCACTTTGAGGACATTGACAAAATCCTTTTTAAGCGTCCGGAGATCAACGCACCAGCTGTATGTTCCAGTGACGACTCTTCTGTAGTTCTGAATGAACTGACCAACATCCAGGAATAACTTTTCCTTCCTCATTTTCACTTTCACTATCACTGTCAAAAAACAATTCCCAGGCAGCAAATCCAATATAATTTAATTTAAATAATTGCCTTCCATCTTCAAAAATAAACGTAAAACAATTTTTTTACGTAAAAACAAACAGCTGATAATTTTATTCTCTTTATTCTAGTTCTGTTTCTTTATTTATTCTATTCTGGATATTTTGGATAGATATTTTTTCTTTTCTGTCTTTTCTAATCCTTATCCGGAAAAAATAAAGAAACACACTCAATATGATATTTTCATAGCGAAATCTTATTGATTTTATAAAGGAAATCTTTTTAAAGTTTCGAAAATTTTGTACTACAGTTTCTAAATGGAATGTCACATTAAATGATGTAAACAATGTGAAAACCTTGTTACTAAACATTTTTAAGTAGAAAATCTTATTCACATATTTTTTATATAAAGGCTAATAACGACATCTTCTCAAAACAAAAAGATTTCCTTTTTAAATAGGAATTTTTACAATGTACTTTTATTTGAGCAGCAATAAGAGAATCTTATTAGCTTGCAGGTTTTAAAAGGTAAACTTATTACTTTTCACTCGTCTAAGGAAATCTTCTTGAAACAAAAAAGAATTCCCTCTTATTAGTATGAGTTTTCTGATAAACATTGTGTTTGTGTGTGATACCTGCAACGGTGCTTTGCATTTGCTATCTTAAACGAATTGTGATCGCAAATAGACGCGCACGTGATTTTCTCGGCTACGGAAAAAAATAATCAAGTAAGTGGTAACTATTTTAAAAAGTTTTTTCAAATGGAAAATAGTTTATACGCAAACAACGCGAGTGAAAATGAAATTATTGAACTACCCGGTGAATCCAGCAGTAGTTTGGAAAAATGAAGATATTGTGGAGACACGGCAATTTTTTGATTCCTGGGGCCTGAGTAGTTCGGCGTCGGCGTGGCTGAATGTGTATGGTGTCACATCCATCGAAATTTTAGTTATTTAAGTTTATTTTAAATTATTAAATGTGTTCCTTTTTTTTGTTATTGAGAACTGAGATTTTTATGTTACACTTTTTGTTAGCAACAAAAAATAAAAAAAATTGAAAAAATATAACTATTTCGTATTTTCTTCACATGAAAATGAATTTAAAAAAATAACCTTATCTTATGGAAACCTTATCGGGTTGAAATCTTTTAGAAGCAATAAGACGAGCCTATTGAAAGTTTGTCGAATTCTGTTGGAAATAATGTGAAATAAAAGAGTTTTTAATTTCAATCTTAGATCTCATTTATAAATTAATTTTAATATTTAATTTCTACTATTTCACATTACTTCAGACAGAATCCTACAAACTTTCAATAAGTTCACCTCATTGTTTTTTTAAAAGATTTTCATTCCTTTTCAATCAGATCTTATTAAAAAAAAAGAAGAAAACAAAGTTCTTATTGTTTCTAAAAGATTGTCACATACTATCAATAAGATGTTCTTATTGTTCTTAAGAGCTTTTCTCATACTTTTCAAATTTTTTTCTTATTGTTTTATGAAGTAGCTATTCGTATTGAAAGCTAATAAGATATCTTCTTAAAACTATGTGGATATCCTATAAAATGGTCATCAACAATCTGATAAGATAGTCTCAATGGTTTTAATAAGACTTTCTTCTTTGATGAAAACCATAGAGAAATATCATTACTTTTCTTCTATTTTATGTGGTACTTTTTTCTCTGTGTAAGTTCAACGTGAAAAATTTATCTGGATTTTTTTTTATTGAATTTTCAATTGGAACAAAAGTATAGAATCCCGCTGAGTTCCGCCTCGAACTATATAAAAAATAATTCTGTGGAGTGTTGGCTATTAAGTAAAAAAAATCCATTGCGCTATTTTGCGACGCCCATAAATTTTTTTTAAATTTTCAGAATTACCTCCCTAATATCTCGAGACCAAATTTTTGAAATTTGGCGGCAAATGGGTAAAACAAATGAGCTTGATGTGATTAGAGCAATTATAATAGATAAGCTTGAGCTTTCTGGACAGGGATACTTAAAAGAAAAATTTCGGAAGAACTAGAAGGTCTTTTTAGTGAAAGAGAACTGGTTATTGGTACTATAAAAAGGTTTTTAAATTATAGTATTGCACCTATAGTGCTTCGCCAAATGGGCAAACGGGACTCAGCAACTATTCTTAAGGAGCTTTCGGAAGCTTTATCAAGTAAAGGTACTGCAGTGAAGAAAGTTTTTAAAAATCGAAGTTCTGACTACAGCTCCCATTTACCTCTGTCTCCTGATGAAGCCTTGGCTTTAATGATTGGCATTAATTTGTCCAAACATCAATGTTACGTCATTCGTCAAAAAATTAATTCAAAATGTAAAGATCTCTTCCATTCTTATGACAAATTTTTAAACGCCAAAAATGTAATCCCACAGATACTTAAGTCACAGAATCATATGCAACAAGTCAACTTCAATCGTTGGTCGATCATACCGTTGAATGGCTTTGGTTATCTGGGGAGTTTGAAAAATATAAACTTCAAAGTGGGGAAAAACACCTTGAAATTTTGAACAAGTGCGGTTGCGATGGAGCTCAACAGTCCAAATACAAAAAGAAACTTGCATCGTAAGGGCAAACAGATGATAATGTTAAAAGTGTGAACGAAGAAAAATGAAGTTATGCAGATGCATTATATACAACTGACAGATGTTAAATGTCAAATAGCTTCAAAAAATAGTTTTCTTCCTTTTTTAAAGATCGGTTGTTTTATTTCAAGCTTCCAAAGCTATCCAATTTTCACAGGTTATGGGCTATCCATCCAATTGAAATAATCAATTTTTCTGTGCAATTCAATGTTCGAAATATAAAATAAAGTAATCTTTCTCACCAACAGAATAAAATTCAAATTTTACCTTGTTCGCGAAGCAGACCAACCTACAAGTGAAAACGTGCATTATCCATCGACACAGAAGGCATTTATTTATGTGAATTCAGATTAAAGATTAAATAAAATGTCAATGCATGTGGTTAATTTTGAAAAATTGCGCGGACGCGAGAACTATGCGGTGTGGAAACGTCAAATGAAGAGCTACTTGGTTATCAAAGACTTATGGAAATACACCCAGAATTTCCTAACCTCTATATCTCTACAGAGGCTGAAAAAGAATCTGATTTAAAGGCGCTATCAGAAATCATTCTGTGGTATAAACAATAAATAAACCGACACGGTTGACTGTCAAGAAACAACTCAACTTTTTCATTAGGAAGATTCAATGTGATCGTTGTCCAGACAAGGTCAACGCAAAATCACTGAACGTGGGAAAGTGCATGGCTTGCATATTACACGTAGTGAAATATGCAAGCACTGCGTATAAATGCATTCGGTGACTTTGGCTACCTGTGTCTGGGCCAGGTTGCACGCAGTCGGTTTAGATTACGACAGCCAAACGTGTCGGTTTATTTATTGTTTATACCACAATTTGGCGCAGCCAGGAAAGAGCACTACGACCAAAGTCTCTTAAGTGAAAAAGTCTATAAGTGAACAGTAAAGTGAACAAGAAATCAAAAACAACAAAGAAAAACATCAGCATGTGGAAAAAAAAATAAAAGGAAGCCGAACTGTTTTGAATTTAGTTGTGAATTTGAAAAACATCTTGTGAAAAAAAAAAAAAATATATAAAAATTGTGTGCTTAACAATTTGAATGCAAGTGTTTTGTTCTTTGGTGCTTGTTTCTCTTTATCTGTCAATTAGATACACACACATTCAAAAAAAAAAAAAAAATTGCTACTTTTTCTATTTCCTAAATACCAAAGAAGAATCGAATTTAGTGACAACTGCTATCGACTGCAAATGGGTGAAAAGAAATCGACATAAGTGTAGAGTAAAACAACAACAAGAGAAATAACGAAAAAACAAAAACACCTAATTATACCTTATGAGGAATGAGTGAGGAATCAGTAACGAGATCCGGAAAACAATTCAAGCCGACGGAAGACGGAAGTGACGACCCACTGGAACAAACATCTTTCACCAATCATCAATCATCAATTGAGGAGCAACTCCATAAACAATTAGGCGATATAGACGACAGACAAAAAGAACGCCTAGCAACACTAAGTAAGTTATCAAAACAGTTTAAGTTAGATATAAGTAATTTTAAAAAAGGGAACATAGCCAACCAACCAAATCCCGAATTTTCAATCCCTTCCTTTTCTTTAACACCTCAGTTAGCTGATTTAGAAAAGGCCATAAAAAATATTGAGATTCAACCAAAAAATATTTTTAAAGAACATCCTGCAATGAGCTACGAAAAGGTTGCACGTTTGGTGTCAACTTTGATTCCCACGTTTTCGGGTGTTTATCACCCAGGGATAGTGCTCGAGGTCCAAAGTTTCATAGGTTGCTGCAAACAAGTGTGGCAATGCCTTGAAGAGGCTGAAAAGCCTCTGTTTAACAACCTTGTGTTAACAAGGCTGCGGGGCAATGCAATGGCAATGCAGGTATCAAATACCCACCTACGAACAAAAATCTACTAGAGTTGGAGAGAGTGGCTCTATAAACTGCAATTTTTGCAATGAGGTAAACCATTCTTTCCAAGAGTGCAGGAAGCGACGAATGACACCTTTTTGTCCAAACTGCAAAATTTATGGGCATGAGGCTGGCAACTGCAGCCAAAATATCTCATTGAGATCAGTTGCGAACCAACCGGATCCACAGCAGCCTGCTTATAGGCGCAAGCAACAGTCGAACTATTCGGTAATGCTTACAAATGACCTGAATAGGAAACGAAGTGAGCAAAACAAAAAAAAATGCGATTTTTGCTTGCGAAAAGGGCATGGGATAGAGGAATGCTTCACAAAGAAGCGCTGGGACGAAAATCAAAAACAGTCAAAAAACTAATAACAGGTTGGATGAGGAAAAAAAACGCCAAACCCTCATCCAACGAAAAATTGGTAAAGGATGGAATTGTAAATATTCCAGTAGACGTATGCTTAGAAAGAAATTTGAATTTATTAGTAGATACAGGCTCAGACGTCAGCATAGTTAATAAAGACGTGCTTGGAGAAGACGTCTTTGTTAACAAAACAGATGCTATTGCAATTAATGGAATCTTTTCCAACGGCACTACATTAGGGTCAGTAGAATCTAAAATTTTACTAGATCCGCCAATTGAATGTAAGTTACATGTCACGGAAAAAATTCCATCCTTAAATTGTGATGGTATCTTGGGGCAGGACATTCTGTTTCCTTACACCAATATTGAAGGTCCTAACAGATCGCTAAAATTTCTTCATGCGAAGGGTGATCTCTGTGAACAAAATATTGGGATGGCTACTAAGAACCACTCACAGAAGAATTCTTTTCCGATAGTTAAGTCAAATCAAGTAACACCTTCGCACGGTGTTCAACCATTTGATGAAGTTGGGCAAACAGTTTGTCCTGTAACTTATCCACCTTCGCAAGGTGGTTGCCCAACCCAACTTATCGGAGATGAATTTTTTGAAAAACAAGCTAAGCCTACGGTGAAGTCATTCCCTAAAAATGTTATTGCTTCTAAAGTTACAGTGACTTTACCCCCGAGGAGCGAAATAATAGTTAACAGCATCATAAACGATGCCGCAAATGGCACTGAATTGATGTGTTATTCTTGCGAGATTATACCTCAAGTTTTTATTGGTGCATGCTTAAATAAATACACAATGGTCAAGTAGTTTTAAGTATAGCAAACACTGCGTCTGAAGAAAAAAACCTCCATGACGTCACCATACACCATTACAATCTTTGTGATTATATAGTCACAGATACTTCTTGCAATTCCAATGGAACAAGAAATTTAAAATCTTCATTTGTTGCAAGCGTCACCAAAACAAACCATGCCAATAAAGAAAAGAAAACTGAAAGACTAAACAGACTTTTCAAAGAACTAAGTCTGCAAAAAACTCTTAACCAAGAGGAAAAAGAAACTATCGAAGAAATCTGTACTCAGTTCTCAGACGTTTTTTATCTTGAAGGAGACAAATTGCAGCACACAAGAGCTATGGCTCACGCAATTCCTACTGATACAAGTCGGGGACCCATTAACATCAAACAGTATAGATTACCTGAATCTCAAAAACAAATAATAGATGATCAGGTTAAACAAATGTTAAAAAATAATATAATTAAAAATAGCATAAGTCCATGGAATAGTCCGCTTTTAGTGGTACCCAAAAAAGTTGATCAAAATGGTAATAAGCAGCACCGAGTTGTCGTTGATTTTAGAAAGCTCAACGAAATTACTGTAGGTGATGTTTTTCCTTTGCCGAGAATCGATGACATTCTCGACCAATTAGGCAATAGTAGATATTTTGAAAAAACACTAAATTTAGCGAGTGGCTATCACCAAGTTTCAATCGAAAAAAATGACAGACAGAAAACGGCGTTCAGCACTGATAGAGGTCATTATGAATTTATTCGAATGCCATTCGGTTTGAAAGGGGCACCAGCAACCTTTCAACGCCTTATGAATCACATACTGACAGGGCTCCAGGGCAACAAATGTTTTGTGTATCTGGATGACATTGTGATCTATGGAAAAAATCTTGAAGATCACAACAAAAAATTGATATGTGTTTTCGAAAAAATTCGAGATTTCAATCTGCGGTTACAACCTCGTAAATGTAATTTTCTTCGGCGGGAGATCGTTTATCTGGGATTTAACATTACTCAAAAAGGCGTTTTTCCAGACAAGGCTAAAGTGAGAAGTATATTAGAAATCCCAACACCAAAAAATTCTAAAGAAATTCAGTCATTTTTAGGGATGGCAAATTTTTACAGGCGAAGCGTTCCTAACTTTTCCGCTTTAGAAAGACCTTTACGTAATATCACTCACAAAGACGTTCCTTTTAGTTGGAATAGCGATTGTGAAACGGCTTTCACTACTTTGAAAGCTATTCTTTCTAGTCCACCAATACTTATCTATCCAGATTTCAAAAAAGAATTTTTCCTCACCACGGATGCCAGTGGAACAACATTAGGAGCTGTTCTTTCTCAGATTAGAAATGGTCTTGATTTGCCGATAGCCTTTGCAAGTAGAATTTTAAGTGCTACAGAGCGTCGCTATTCCACAATTGAACGAGAAGGGTTGGCCATAGTTTGGGCTGTTAAAAATTTTAGGTGTTACCTGCTAGGTAGGAAATTTACATTATATACAGAACACCAGCCATTGGTCCATTTCTTTAAAATTTCTCAAGATTCCACCAGGTTGACTAATTTTCGGCACAAACTATCAGAGTTTGATTTCGAAATAAAATACAAGCCAGGGAAGCAAAATGTTGTGGCTGACGCCCTTAGCCGAATTCCCGATAACTATGATATGAATAAGGTACATGCAATAACTAGAGCACAATCTAATTCCCAAACTAAAGATAAAAATAATAATTCAATTCAAATAATTCCGACATTATGCAAAATAACGGACATCAGGCAAGATCAAAGACAGCTTTGGTAAAAGCTGATAGTTCAAATCAATCAAAAGTAGGGAATTATCCATGTTGCTCTGACAGTGAAAGTGCCACTGATAGTGATAGCGACACAAGTTATCTACAACAGGAATGTTCAAGCGATAGCAAAAAGAAAGACAGTAGTACAATTTACCTAACAAAGGAAGACGAAATTAGTGAAGTTTTAAAAAAATACCATAATTCTCCATTAGGTGGACACCAGGGTGTCTTAAAAACGTACTTACGGATAAGATCCAACTTCAAGTGGAAAAATATGTTTGCTGACATAAAAAAGCATGTTAAAGCCTGCAAACAGTGCCAAATTAACAAAAAATCGAAACATACTTTGATGCCTATGATGATATCGGCAACTTCGAGAAAACCCTTCGACAAAGTTTTCATGGATATTGTGGGACTTTCACCTACCACTATTCTAGGAAACAAATTCATACTAACTTTTGAGGACGATTTAACTCGATTTATGGACTGCTATGCACTACCCAATATGGAAGCAGGAACTGTAGCTAAGGTTTTCTATGATGAAATAACTAGCAGATATAGATCGCCACAGCAACTATTGACAGATCGGGGTGCTAACTTTTGTAGTGAACTTTTTAAAAAGGTGTGCAAGTTTCTAAACATCAGGAAACTTGAAACTACGGCTTATCATCCACAAGCAAATGGAGCCTTGGAACGTAACCATGGGCCATTGGCAGAGTACTTAAGATCATTTTCAAAAAGCAACCCCGCTGATTGGGATCAATGGCTCCGACAAGCTATGTATGTGCACAATAACACTCCACACGCTAGCTCCAAGCTTACTCCCATGGACGTTCTCTTTGGTTTTAAATCCCCTATGCCAACTGGCATAACGAGGACACCAACTCCTATATATGATCACGAAAACTATTTTTTTGAACTAAGACATAAACTCCAGAAGGCTTATCAGGTTGCTAAAACTAACATTGATAAGAGTAAGGAAAAGACAAAGGAGTATTTTGATAAAAAGATAAATCCACAGTCTTTCGAAATAGGTGATTTGGTTCTTCTGCAAGACATGAGCAGAAAAAACAAACTTTGTCCCTTGTTTACAGGGCCTTTTGAAGTTAAGGAAGTTCATAACAACGTGAACACTTCTATTTCACGTAAAAATAAGCTTGAAAGGGTTCATAACAATCGACTCAAACATTTTTATGAATAGAAGTGTCTACCAGCATATTTTAAGGCCTTTAATTAAAATTTTTATTTACAAAAAATTCATTGCCCTATCTACCTGCAAAAGACAAAAATTTACGGAATGCCAAACGAGTCAAGAAATTAGTCGCTCTTCCTTAAATACTTCTTTGTAGTATTCTTAAAGGTTAACGAGTTGCAGATTAATTAGTTTTCAAACTCATAGCAAGAAGCTTCCGCTAATTTTTAATGTTTCTTCTAGATTTTATTTTAGTTACATTTTAATTTCTAATTACTGACCTTCCTAAAAATGTTTCCATTGATCTGGTTTTAAGCTTCAATTTCAAGACATTTAACATTTTATGGAATTCCATTCAATCCATATATTTTTGTACTTTTGGTTTTATTTTATGTCAACGTTGGTTTAAAAATAATGTGTAGAGAATTCTACAAAATAGCTCTCATTAAAGACACAGGAATAGTTAGCCTAGATCCAGGATGCAAGGCCATGTCCACGGAAATAACTTTAGAAACTGTCCAACAGACGGTAAAATTGTCAAATATTACTATATTTTTCAGTTCAAGTTTCATGGCAGACATTGAGATTCCTGATGTAAGTTTCGAACATCGATCTCACTCAAAAGATCTAAACATTGTAGGGTTTGAGTTGGCCACAAACAGTCTTCCTCTTGAAGTTCATCTGCGGGATCATAAATACAAAAACGACACTTGGCTAACTAAATCAGCTATTTACGGAGTGATTATCCTACTCCTCATGTTCTTTTTATTTCTATCGTTTAAAACTATCCTGCTTAAAATAATTTGCATTAGATGAAAAAAAATTAATTAATTAATTGAACTTATGTAACCTAAATAAAATATCTAAAAATTAAACAGCTTGTCAAAATGTTCAGACATGATATGTATAAATACACGATATGCACATTTACATGTTTAAATAAAAAAAAAAAAAAAAAAACAATCTGTAACTAGCTTATGCAAAAAAAAAAAAAATAAAAAAACTTAGAGTAAGACCTATATTATGGTAAAACTAAAAATAAAATAATAATTTTACTAGAAGATGTAAACTAAAAAGTAAATAAATATCTAATAATTAAAATACAAAACAAAAAAATCTTAGAGTAAGACTTATATTAATGTAAAACTAAAAATTAAACAACAATTTTACTAGAAGATGTAAACTAAAATTATAATATCATATCTTAAATTTTTTTTATTGTAATAATTTTTAACTATGATTGTTTAAATAAATTGAAAGCTTTTCAAAAGGGGGAGGAAATGTGGTGTAATATTCCAGTTGCATGCACGTTTGGCTGTCGTAATCTAATCCGACTGCGTGCAATCTGGCCCAGACACAGGTAGCCAAAGTCACCGAATGCATTTATACGCAGTGCTTGCATATTTCACTACGTGTAATATGCAAGCCATGCACTTTCCCACGTTCAGTGATTTTGCGTTGACCTTGTCTGGACAACGATCACATTGAATCTTCCTAATGAAAGAGTTGAGTTGTTTCTTGACAGTCAACCGTGTCGGTTTATTTATTGTTTATACCACAATTCCTTGGGTTGAACCATCTACTTTTGCGTACATTCACGGTATTGAGAGCGCTACAGGGTGCTTGGGATACGCTGGAGAAAAGTCTCTCTGACTCTGGACTGACCAGAAAGGTGGAACTGCTCAAAAAACTAACTCGCACAAGTCTTAGTGACTTTGGTTCGATGGAAGAATATGTAGGTGAAATGCTTGCTTTGTCAGCGCGAGTAAAAAATTGCTGCCTTGAAATAAAAGACAATATTGTTGCGTCTTTAATGTTGGCTGGATTACCTAGTGAATATGATGCATTCGTGATGACAATAAAAAACACTCAAAAAACATTGTCAGTGGATTACGTGAAGACAATGTTATTGCAAGAAGCGAGACTAGACCCAAAACCAAATGATACAGCAATGTTCACCAAACAAAGAAGTTTCCATGTCACACGTGTAAGCAAGTAGGTACCTCATTTTGCCAAAAGTTACCCGCAAAGATTAAAAAAAAAAAAAAATCACAAAGATACAATAAAAAAATCTACTGAGAATGTCTTGTTCGCATCACTCTGCATAAACAGCAGCACAGAAACCGCACATTGGTTTGTTGACTCCGGTGCAATCTCACACATGACAATGAGTGATTCTGGTCTAATGAATAAGCGGCGAATAACTGATAGGGAAAAGGGAAGTTACTGTTGCGGACAACTCAAAGCTGAAGGAAAATTGTGGCGGCGAATTAAAAATGAACCTGCACAACGGGGCTCGGGGCATCTAGTGTCTTGGCGACATTAAAAGAAGTAACACATGTTCCAAACTTGTGGGCAAACCTGCTATCGGTAAGTCAAATGGTCGCAAATGGAAATAAAATAGTTTTTGAAAATGATCTATGCAAAATTTTCAATAAAAACTGTCAAATATTCGGAACAGCCTCCCTAGTAAATGGGCTCTTCCGCTTGAATTGTGATTCAGGAGTTTCATCCAGTTCCAAATCAATGAAAACAATGTTTGCTAATGATTCTAATGAGCACATTTGTTACAACAATTAAAGAAACGTTTGGGACTGCCCTACTGGAATTGAATCACCTTTTAAACCAGGGCTGAAGTGCGAAATTTGTGTAAAGGGTAAACAGACAAGAGCCTCTTTTAAAGAAGTTGGAAAGCGTGCTTAAAGCTTGCTAGAGCTAATACACTCCGATGTTCGTGGGCCATTTGAAGTTTCATCTCACTCAGGTGCACGTTACATTGTTACGTTTGCTGATGACCAAAAAGTTCTTACATGACCAAAAAATAAGGCAGAAAATACTATTGTGACCAAAAGGAAGTAAAAACTTTTGATCTTTTGTCAAGAACATTAAGAACTCGACCACGTCATCGGTCCCAACGCTCGTCTTCAATGACTCTCCGTATGTCAGCTCCATCGATAAAGCCAATTTAATGGCAGCTCAATTTGCTGCCAACTCGACACTTCCTCATAGCATATTGGCTCCACCTGAACTCGAGTCTGCAAATTCTTTGATGAAGCAGATATTTTTTCGAACTCGCTCGGTTGCGAGAATCCTCAAAGATCTCAACATACATAAATCCGCTGGTCCAGATGGTATCCCCGCCGTTATTCTGAAGAGGTGTTCTTCTACGCTGGCAAAACCACTGCGTAAACTTTTCCATCTTTCCTATTCTGCTGGGATTTTTCCGAGCAGATGGAAAACTGCATTTGTCCAGCCGGTCCCTAAAAAAGGCGAATCTTCCTCCCCTTCCAATTACCGTCCAATTGCACTAACGTCCCTTCTTTCCAAGGTCATGGAAACGTTGATAAACCGTCAACTTATGAAATATCTTGAAGAACGAAAGCTTCTTAATGACCGTCAGTACGGCTTTCGTAGCAAACGGTCCACTGGTGATTTGATGGCTTATCTCACCGAAAAGTGGAACCAATCTTTACATTGTTTTGGAGAAAGTAAGATTATTGCGCTTGATATTTCTAAAGCATTTGATAGAGTTTGGCATCAGGCTCTTTTATTGAAAATGCGTGCTTTTGTTATCGATGAGTCTCTTCTTCGTTGGATTAGAAATTACCTTTCCGACCGTTCAATACAAGTTGTGTTGGATGGCTTCAAGTCTGATACCCACTTCATAAATGCTGGTGTGCCCCAGGGCTCCGTTTTGTCTCCGACTCTCTTCCTCATTTTCATTAATGATCTCTTGTCAGAAACTTCTAATCCGCTTAACTGTTTTGCTGACGACTCGACCCTCAGCTTTTCATATTCATTTCCAAATTCACGTCCCTGCTCTTCGGATGTGGAACTGGAACGGTTGCGTATGATAAGCTCATTGAATTCTGACCTTGACAGCATTGTTGCATGGGGTCTTATGAACCGAGTAGAATTCAATGCTTCGAAAACTCAATGCTGTCTCTTGTCGTTGAAGCTTAACATTCCCCCATTACCATTATCCATGAATGGTACCTGCATCGAAGAAACCGAAAAGCTGTCAGTACTTGGTAGGTGTGTAAACGATGATCTTCGTTGGAACGAATACATATTTGAAGTCGCCAAAAACGCTTAGGCTTCTTGAGACGATGCAGGAAATTTTTCACCCCTTCTGATCTGGCTACAATTTATAAGGCCTTCATCCGCCCAAAACTGGAGTATAACTCCCATATCTGGTCAGGTGCTTCTCAAACATCTTTGCGCCTACTTGATAGGGTACAAAATAGAGCGTTAAAATTGATAGGTGATAGTTCAATCGTAGAATCGTTTGATTCTCTTGAACATCGGCGAAGCTTTACCTGCCTCACTCTGTTTTATCGCTTTTTTCATAAGCAGTGCTCTAGTGAAATAGCCAGTTGCGTTCCTCCCCTGAAACAATTTAGCCGCAACACTCGCCTCGCTAGGAATGCTCATCAGTTCTACCTTGAGCCCAACTCCGGGCGTACAATCAAGTATAGAGATTCTTATTTTAGTCGCACCACCCGAATGTGGAATGCTTTACCAGGCTCTGTATTTCCCCTGCATTACGATTCACAAAGGTTCAAAAGCAATGTGCATCGGTGTCTCCTATTAAATCCTCTCCTATTTTCCTAAATGCTCGCACTGTGTTCTATAACATTATAAGGGTATTCATAACGCCTTGATGTGCGCGCAAATTATAAAAAAAAAAAAAAAATTTAAGTCGAAAGGTGTTTGCAATCCCAATCAACAATAAATCAGAAGTGTTTATAAAATTTAAAAGGTTTAAGACTTTCGTTGAAAACCAGCTGTAAAAAAAAATAGAAGTTCTCCGTTCTGACAATGGTGGAGAATACTGTAGTCAAAACTTTGAAAGTTTTTTAGCATCTCATGGTATCAAACATGAAAAAACAGCACCTTACACACCACAGCAAGGAGGGGTGGCTGAGAGGATGAACAGAAGCATTGTGGAAAGTATGCGATGCATGCTGATTGACTCATCCTTCGAAAAAAAAAATTTGGGCAGAAGCTGCATCGACAGCAGCTCAGTGGCGTAGATAGGGGGAGAGATCAGGGGGATATATCCCTCCCCATTGAGATCGATAATTGTTCAACATAACCAGGCGTGAATCAAATAAGTTAAGGAAACAAACTATGAAATTTAGTATGTACCTACTTCCTACATCAATCAAGTCTTATAAGTACTCAGAATTGTACATTCTATACCTATACATTCTACGGGGAAAATACAAAGTCAACTTAAGTTTAAGTTTAAGTTCATTGTTCAAATAGCTTACACAGTAAGATAATAAATCCTATAAATTGGTGAAGATAATGAATTGACTGTTTACAAGTTAATGCTATAGACTAAAAATGTACAATCATAAGAAAAGTTTGGAAAACATCCAGATGAAATGATTAATTTCTATAATTGATTAAATTGAGTTTTAAATGAAATAAAAATTTTATAAAAGAATAATAAGGAAAAAGATGAAAAGAGAAATAGATGAATAAAAAGGGAAGGGAAATAGAAAGATGATAGAAATGAAAAGAAAATACGCAAACTATTCTCAAATCGTTGCACGTTGCTGATCTCTCGCAAATAAGCTGGAAGTGATTCCACATGCGACAAGCAGCTATAAAGAACTGTCTTTCTGAATTCAGACATGAAAACCGAGGCAGAATTAAACATGTTTGATGCCGAAAATCGAAGAATTCTTTTTTGATCGACCAAGGGTACGACGGTGCAAGCAATATGTCTGGTCGATACAATGGTGTTCAGGCAATTATTCACCAAAAACTTTTGCCGCATGATCTGTACGTCCATTGTGCAGCACGTTCTTTGAACCCTGCTGTATCTGTTTCCATCAAAATACCAGTCATTAGAGATTGCCTAACCACTCTCTCTTGACCAAATAAGAACATTGGAAAGTTACGCAATGAACTTAAAAAACGCTAGGATTTTTTCTTGATTTTATTTTGTGATTTATTTTTTAAGTTAATATTATTTGATTTATTACATCAATATTTATTTTAGTTTATATTCAAACTAATACGTATAATAAAGGGTTTTCCAATAGGTATGATATAATTTTGGAGTGGCTTTTCGGCCATTTGTAATATGTCATGATCTGTCATTTGATTTTTATTGCATTTAGAAGTGTTTACAATTTCACCATTGGACCACCGTAAACGTCGTGAACTTTCTGATTTTGCCTTGGAACAACTTGAAATCGATAACTATTTTTTTTTTAAATCATCTTTTCCGAAAAGGCTTACTTTCATTTGACTAGTGCGTTAAATAAATAAAACTGGCGATGAAAATCCACGAAACATTTAAGAAAAACCATTACATTCACCTAAATTGACAGTTTGGTGTGGTTTTTGGGCTGGCGGAATCATCGGTCCATAATTCTTTCAAAATGAAGCTGGTAGCACCATTACTGTCAATGGAGAGCGGTATAGATCGATGATAACCAACTTTTATGGGCGACATTAGAAGAAATTGATTTTGACAACATTTCGTTTCAACAAGACTTGGCTACGTGTCACACAACAAATGTAACAATTGAATTATTGCGAGAAAAATTTAGAGATTCGATTATTTCAAGAAATGGTGATATTGAAGAAGTCGTGATTTAACATCATTAGACTATTTCTTGTAGGGTTATTTGAAGTCATTGGTCTTTGAATATAAAGAAGATTCTCTTCCAGCTTTACAAGTCAATATTGAATTCCATTCATGATATACGACTTGATTTAGTTTAAAAAGTGCTCGAAAATTGTGTTCATCGAATTTGTTGCTGCAGAAGAAGTCGTGGTGGCCATTTGAATAACGTTTTATTTAAAACCTAATTGTATTGATTGAACTCCACATTAAATAAAAAATATTTGAATTTCTTTAACAAAAAATGTGTTTTTTTTTTTCAAAAAAGAAATCATATCACTCTTATTGGAAAACCTTTGGCATTATTTGTTTTTGTTTTTAATTATTAAAACTTTCAAAAAAATGAGCTAGCTAGAACCATCCCTCCATTGCGAAAAGCTATCTACGCCAATGCAGCAGCTTATTAATTGAATCGCGTCAATTGCAGACACAATAACAAATCACCAGAAGAATTTTGGTCAAATGAAAAACCAGACTTACGTCATCTTAAAGTTTTTGGGTGCAAAGCATTCGTGCACATTCCTAAACAGAACGGAAAAAAATTGGACGAGAAGTCAACTGAATGTTTAATTATGGGATATAGCGCAGAATCAAAAGCGTATAGACTGTACAACCCGAAAATATTGAAAATCGTTGTCAGCAAAGATGTAATTTTCTTTGAGAATTTGAAGGTAAATGAATCTGATTTGATTAAAAAAACTTTTTCTTTATCGTCCTGAGTATACTCTCTCAATGAGCCATCCGTTGCTGATGTTAATCACGATACTAATTCCACCGGGAAAAATGGGACCGAAATTAGCATTGTGAAAGAAGACGATGATAATCAAAGAGCTGTCAACTCAAATGATCTACCTGGTGTGTCAGCTCTCAACCCTCAAGAAACTGACGAAACCTCTATTTACCCTTCTGCTGAGGTTCGAGCTGAAAATTACAACAACAGCCGCAGCGAGGAGTATGTATCACCCGATAACACAAACAGAGAGCCAACATCACCAGGAGATTTATATGACGACACCCTGAAAGGTGTGTCTGAATACCAAATAGACGAAAGCACAGAAACACTCAGTGGAATTCGACAGTCAATACGAATAGCCAATCAAGCAAAACCAAACTACAGATATCCACATTTCGGCTTCAGCGCCTCTGAGCACATAATTAGCTCCAGTGATCCACTGACTTTCGAGGAAGCTATGTTAAGTCCAAAAGCAAAATTATGGAAAGAAGCGATGAAATTTTAATAATTATACTGAGCGACGAAAAATCCGAAAACGTATGTATAAAAACAATAATATTGAGTCAATACACCTTAATGATTTTTCACAATTTAACTCAGTACATTAAACAAGACAAACTTTAATTTAATACGTCAAATGAGTACCTGAATGCATTTCGGAATATCTTCATTCCATCATCAGCATCACGACATCGATTTTTTCAGATTATCCGTTTTGTCTTTCACTGAGCCTAACAGGCTTGATAATTTATTGGGGTTAGAGTGTACCTCATCCATACCGTGTTCTCGAAATTTACATAGAATTTTGTAAATTCTATGTAAATTTGTAAAGGTCAAAAAATTCAAAAGTTTTAAACAAAATTCCTCGCGAATCAAAAAATAGATCGAATGAGTTCAATACAATAAAAGATTTACGAAGCAAAAATTGTGTTTATTTTAAAGCGGATAAAGGAAACAAACTAGTAATTATAAATAAAAATGATTATGACAACAGGATAAATAATTTAATTGACGAGTGCACTGGCAGCAAAGCTTGACCTCAACATCATTCAAATGGACGCAGTTACGGCGCTTTTAAATGAAGAACTCAAAGAGGACATATTATACATTGACAAACCTAAAGGATTTGAAGATGGTACTAAGAAAGTGTGTGTCGTGTCTGGAACCAGACACTGAACAAAACGATTTAGAAGTTCGGTCTGAAGAGGAGTGAAATAGATCAATGTGTCTATTTTTTGATTAATGGTCCGAAAAAAATAATTATTGTTGCTCTTTACTTCGATGACCTCCTGATATTTAGCAATGACACAGCGCAAGAAAATCGTCTCAAGAAGGAGCTGTGCAAAAATTTCAAAATGAAAGACTTGGGAGAGGCAAGTTCGGTACTAGGCATACGAATAACTCGCAACCGAAAGGAAGGAAGCATTGCAATTCATCAGTCGCACTACATAGCGGAAGTTCTTAAACGCTTTGGGATGGAAAACTGCAACCCAATCTCAACGCCAATTGATCCAAATCAAAAAATCTTCGCTCAAATGAGTCCGACCGATCCAGAGGAAATCGAGGAAATGGCAAGAACACCCTATACACGCAAACCATTGGTAGCTTGTTGTTTGCTGCACAAATTACCCGACCGGACATCTCGTTTGCAGTGAATTTATTGAGCCGTTATATGAACCTGAGCTTTGGGCACGAGAAAACGGTAATGTGGCAAAATCCAGCTCCGTCTTCTACAAGATATTGCAGACCCATAAAGTTTATTTTTGCTAAGGAAACAGTTGAATTGATTGCTCAGAAAGTGAAACGTGTTGAGCAAGGAATAAGCCATTTATTATTGGTAGTAAAACCTAATTTTATGCTCACAATGAGTGACGGAAAAATTTGCCTTCTTCTTCACAATCATGTTTCATATGCGGAGAAAAACCAAGTGAATTAAGTAATCCTTCTGTGATCTGAAATAAAGCTGTGGACAAAAGGTCTTTATCTTTTGGCATGTCACCTCTTCATTCATGGATACGGTTTATGGAGTGGATACCACATATAGGTAGGGTATAAACGCTCCATAGAATGTTGGCAAGCGCGAGAAACTGAAAATAAAGCTAAATTAGCTGAAGCAAAAAAAAATTCAAGACCGGTTTCGAAGCGAGCTATGTTTGGTTGTAGATATGTGATATGCCAACACATCAAGCAGGCAATACTGCCATCTGCCAGATGTCTTTTTCGAGCTGCTGAAAAGAGTTCAGAAATAACTGGTGTAAATCAGCAACTCATAAAACGGTTCCATATAATTTTAGAAACTTTGGCAAGTGGATATGGTATAAGTGAAAGTGCATTTGAAAATTATACAAAAGCAACAAGAGATCTTTATTTAAGGGAATATTGTTGGTACACTATGCCAGTAAGTGTTCATAAAGTGCTCTTTCATGGAAAAGACATCATATCGTCTTGTATTCTTCCTATAGGGCAACTCTCGGAAGAAGCGCAAGAGGCTAGAAATAAGGATAAGGATACGAGGAAGTTTAGAGATATGTTTAACAGGAAAAACTCAAGAGTTAACACAAATACAGATTTGTTGAATCGGTTGGTGGTAACATCAGATATCTATGTATTGCTATCTTACGATGCATGCACCAAAACGAATACGTCAAAATGGGACGATAGCAAAAGGAGTCTTATCTTTGTTATCAATCGAAGATCTCGATGAAGAAGTTTTAGATAGTGAAGATGATAGTAGTTTTAAATGAAAAAATTATTATTATTTACTTAAGAAAAAAATTTAAGACTTTAAGGCGAAAAATTGATTTTATTAAAATATTAAAAAAAACTTTTTTCTTATTTTTTTATAATTTCTATAATTTAAAAAACATTATTTTTGAAAAAAACTGTGCAATATAGTAATTTGAACTCATAAAATAAAATATAATTAAGTTGATACATGTTTTTCCTTTCCAAAATAGTTTTGTCCCGCTAGATTGTCGAATCCGACCACTGTGCACTTATTGGTAATGCCGTCCAAACGTCATCTGTCAAAGTACTGAGTTTTCAGTATACTCTGTCAATTCATCTTGAAATGACTTTCAAACGAACTGCGATTGCAAATTGTTGAAATTTATAATAAAAATTCGGGCTCTGTGAAAAATGTGCATCGTTTGTTACGACCATATTATGGTCGTCATTATCGATCTGGCAAATCAACAACGCGTGGTGTTATCACCAAATTATTTACTTTGTTGGGCATTAAATCATCGACTCGCATGCTTATAATGCGTCCCTAGGAGAATATTGCCGTCGTTGCTCCCAGTGTTAAGAAGGATCGGGAAATGTCGATTCTTCGTTGTTCTCAGCAATTGGGCATGTGTTACTCAACAACATGGAAAATTTTACACGTCTATTGAAACCCTACAAAATTCAGCTTTAGAAAGAACTGAAGCCGAATGACCTACCACAACGTCAAATTTTTGTGAATGGGCCTCAGAACAGCACCATGAAAGCCTTTTATTTTGTGGAAAAATTGTGTTCAGCGATAAGGCTCATTTGTGGCTCAACGGATACGTATACATACAGTAATTACATACAAGAATTACAAGAACTGCATCCCGAAAAAACAACGATTTGGTGTGGTTCATGCCAGTGGCATCATCGGTTCATTTTTCTTCAAAGACGACCGTGGAAGAAACGTTACAGTGAACGTCGAACCATATCGAGTCATGATACATGAGATGGTGCCACATGCCACACAGCTCTTCAAAAAATTGACCTGTTGAAGGATTGATTTGGTAAGCAGCTTATCCTTCGAAATGACCCTGTGATTTGGCCGCAAATCATGTGATTTTACGCCTCTTGATTATTTCTTGTGGAGTTGTGTATAAAGTCGTTAGTCTATGTGGACAAACCGAAAACGGTTGAAACCTTACAGGATAACATAACATGCATAATTCTCGGTATACAGCTATTTGCATGAGTATTTGTCGTGCTTTTTGTTTGGCTGCATTTGCATGTCTGTTTGTCTGTACTGCATTCTTCATGGGCCTCGTTTTGAGGACTGATTGAAAGAAAGAACCTGAGAAATTGCGGTTCTGGTGCCTCGCGGGATTGTTATCACTCGTCTTTAGTGTTGAATGCTGGCGGTATAGGATTCAAGGATAATTGTATTAAAAAGGCACTCGCAATATTTTGCGACTATAACTTTCCGACGTCATTATCGTTTCACAGCTTTGGTTGGCGTGAGTCGCGAAAAGGATGTCCTCAATCGTAGCATGACTACAACAAGGTAGTGGTCCCAGTCAAAGTTGGCCCCTCGGAAAGTTTGAAAGTCGTTCAGACTGGAAGAGTGTTTTGCGTCGATGGCATTACAGTTAATTTTGTTTTTAGCAGAATGGTAAGCCTGCTATTTCTTCCCGTTTTCCGTGCTTTTGAACTCAAAGTATCTAGCTAATTCAGATTCTGTTCTGTATAATTTTTTTGGAAAGCTGATCTTTTGCTTTTAAGAAGATTTCTAAATTTGTGTGTCCTATTTTCAGGTTTTTTATCTAGAAAACCGTTGTTTTAATTTACAGCGAGGGACAATTAACCAACCTTGCCTGTAGTAACTGCCTCAGAGGACTGAACGCTTCGTTACCTTCTACCGAAAAATCACAAACCACAATGTTGTGATCTGCTTAGAACCACATCATAAATAGAGTTTTAAGTAAATAAATGCGATATACAGGGTGATTCGCATAAGGTGTGACAAAAAGATAGGGTGTGTAGGTTGAACCTAGACAAGCAGAAAATCGTATGGGAGGGGGGGGTCCATTTTCCCCCGTTTAGGCGGGAGGGGCCATTTAAGAAAAAAATCACTAAAAATGGAAAAAATATTATTTAAAAATAACGGTAATACCTACAGAGTCGTGTTATAGTATTTTGAAAAGCCAAAAACCTATACATTAAATAAAATTTAAAAAAAAGTTGTTCATTTGAATAGTTTTTGAAATATTAATTTTCAAAGTCAAAATTTTGAAAAAAAAACATAATTTTTTTTCTTAAAACTATTTTTTTTCAAAATTTTACGTAATTAAGTAGTATTTTTCTGGCTTATTTTCAATGCTCTTACTTATTTTTGATCAAACAAAAAAAAACCGGATGCCAAAATAACCTGTAGTTTTTGAGAAAACCAAAAATTACAAAAACGACTTTTCAAAAAAATTTTTTTTTTAAAGTTTTTTTTTTCGTTATTGGATTCTTAAGTGAATTTAAGAAATAAAGGATGAATTTTCTCTTTACTTTTTTTCACTTAAGAATCACTTAAGAATCCAATAACGAAAAAAAAACTTTAAAAAAAAAATTTTTTTTGAAAAGTCGTTTTTGTAATTTTTGGTTTTCTCAAAAACTACAGGTTATTTTGGCATCCGGTTTTTTGTGTTTGATCAAAAATAAGTAAGAGCATTGAAAATAAGCCAGAAAAATACTACTTAATTACGTAAAATTTTGAAAAAAAATGGTTTGAAGAAAAAAAATTATGTTTTTTTTTCAAAATTTTGACTTTGAAAATTAATATTTCAAAAACTATTTAAATGAACAACTTATTTTTAAATTTTATTTAATGTATAGGTTTTTGGCTTTTCAAAATACTGTAGCACGACTCTGTAGGTATTACTGTTATTTTTAAATAATATTTATTCCATTTTTAGTGATTTTTTTCTTAAATGGCCCCTCCCGCCTAAACGGGGGAAAATGGACCCCCCCCCCCCCATACGATTTTTTGCTTGTCTAGGTCCAACCTACACACCCTATCTTTTTGTCACACCTTATGCGAATCACCCTGTATAATGGAACGCTGTGACTTCTGAGGCATCCACATCCGTTATGTTCAGCAGAATCGGGCTATTGGTTTTCAAAAACACACTAGAGATGTCGATGTCTTTATCTGAAAAAGCCCATTTCTTACTTTAAAAAAATAAGAAATCCTAGTTTTCAGAACTCATTCGATTTCAAAATCCTTTGACGGGGACTCTTTTTAGAAATTCAAATCAACTAACATTTCATTACAAACCGATTGGTTGAATTCTCCGCATTATAATGCACAAATTTAAGTGAGGATACTCCCCATCACTTGACAAATAAATAGACAATCCGACTTAACCTCTGTAACGATAACTTAAGCAAACCGCAATTACCCGACACTCAAAATCACAACCAAAGATTATCCCTGCAATAGTTTGGTACTTACACTTGAATGTGGTCCAGCGGCACTATTGTGCCCAAACACGTACATATAGCTTCTCGGATTCACATCCGCATGAAATAGTCCTGTCTGAATTAATGGTCCAACAACCCGAGCATCAGATAAAATATCTAACACAACATCTCGGTGCTCTAGGTTGGATGCTTTAATGGGATTGTTGTACATATCCGTGTATCTTTTTATAGTGACAGGTCAAAAACGTAGCAGCAAACATGAAATAAAAATAAAATAAAGATTTAAATTTGGTTGGAATAAAAAATACTTATTTAGATTCGCTACAGCTGTTCATTGTTCAAATGCGTTTTAGAACATTTTGTATGTCTGCTTGTATATTTTTCTGATTTATTTTTGGGAGTAAAAAGAGCAAACAACATGAAATATCTTTTTCAATTGCGAACATAAACCGTGTACTTAATGGGCTGGTGCTGAACTCAATGACTCTTTTGTTTACTGATGTCGTAAGTAAACAAAAGGTTGAGATGTCACCAAGAAGTGGTTAAAGCAAACACAAGTGTCATTTGTTGCAAATATTTTGAATTAGTTTTGTGAGTTCGACTCTTGTGTTCTCTGCAATACCACTCTCCCGGTGAAATTCAAGAGGACTCAGTGTCACTGCTCTTGATCAAAAACAATGCACAATTGTTTTGTTCTTCTTTTGAAATATTGTTTGAAAGAGAAAAACTTTAAGAAAAACTTTAATCTGTTTTCCTGGACAGCACAACTACAGCTTAAAGTTGTTGAAGTGAAAGGACTTTATGACGGATAATCTGTAATACATTTTGTGAGAGGGATGGAAAAATTAAATACTCAACACAGAAATTGATGCACATGAATGACTTGGGAATTCCAATGTTTTTTCATAACGGGTGGGGGAGGGCTAGGTTGTAAGGTATAAAGGGTGTTTTTTAGATGTCTGGTTTTCAAGAAGAAATCATACAAATATACCTAATTTAACCCTCTGCGAACGACGAGGTGGTAGTATGACATACACCTTAAGATCTTAAAACTGTTATGGCATGATCGTTCATTGTTATGTGAAGAAGAGTGTATACGATTCTACGACGTCAGTTATAAGTTAAGTGTCTTGTTGCACTTTTTTCCCGACGAACCGAATCCAAACGAATCAATATGAATCCACAAATTGGATTATTTTATCCTAATATTTTAATTAATCGTAATTAATGATTTTCGGACGAATGTTTAACAAATGAAATGCACACCGATGTGCCGCGGCGGTGTTGTTCGAATTTTATATTTTATGATGAACTGTCAAATGACAGCTGGGTGGATTTCGGTGAGAAAAGAATGCAACAGGTAGCAAGATAATAGGTCTGTTCGTTGAAGCCCTAGGGTCGCCATAGGGTCGCCACAAAGCGTTTTTTGAGAAACCAAAATTCGCCCTGAATGTCAAATTGAGTGTTTTTTGAGCCATAGGTTTGCCATAGGTTTTCCCCAAACTCGCCCTAGCTTTTTGCTGTGGCAATTTGAGGGCTGTCAAATAGCATGTATTTTTTTTTTAATGACAGGGATGTGTGGTGATTTGTGGTGTAGTGTTTTTTGAGGACTGGAAAACGCAGAAAAAGAAATGCAAGAAAACCTGGGTCAACCCTGGGGAAAGTTCAACGAACAGACCTAATATGCTGCCAATGCCAGCTGCTCAGCAAGGGGTGGTTCGTAGGTAGTTTTATTGATTATATTATAGAAGAATTGATATAAAAAGGAAAGAATGATATAAAGAGTGTTCTATCAACACTGTAGGGTGTTTAACAAAATTAAGGGCGCCATGAAATTTTTGTTTGGAATTTCCAAACCAACTTTAGCACTGAAAATGATCTTCAAATGGAATAATAACAACGCGATTGATTTCCAAAAGGAATAAAATATGTTTTATTCAGGAAACCTTTACGGGTATACATATGTAGAAAACCTGAAATTTTTTCATAAACAAATTGGTGTACAAAGTATGCAAAGTCTGGCAAAGTTAACAATTTAAATGGTATGATATTTAATGATCGAAGATGGGTTTTACCCAGGTTAAAATGCAAACAACAAAGTATGTGCACAATGCACCCGCAAACAAACGACTCTTTGGGAATTTTCCCGAACAGACAAAAAGGTTAAATGGAGGTCGCGCGTCCTGCAATCTCAGGATAAATTACGAAAGCCAAAGGGTAACCGATATGCAATATGACTCAATAGTCAAAACAAAACAAACGCACTACTAACACTTTTTCACTTTTATAGGAAAATACTTAGCTTTTTCTGCTGACGAATCCTGCCTGAGTTTTCTTGCCCGTACTGGCACTAACTCTCCTGAATTCCTGCCTGCGTGGAGCTTTCCTGCACACAATAAACAATAGTGTTTTTGGCCTTTCTGCCAACACAACCACAATTTCAATTTGCACTTTTTGCAATTAAATGAAATCACTCGATTTTTAAAATTTCCGAACACTTTTTTTAATCTTCTAAAACTTTCTGGCACTATGTCCTTTTCAGAGGTCAACCAAGAAGTGCCATCTTCTTGGCGGTCTCTTTGTTCATCGGCGCATTCAGCAAATTCCACTCACTTAGACCAATCAGAGTCGTGGAGATTCGTCACGGGGTATCTGCAGTACTCTCAGCAAATTCGCTGGAGTCTGCGCCGTAGGCGAAACGCATCCATCGCTCTTTTCTAAACAACTTTGTTGCTGAATCTCTCGGTCGTTAGAGATTCGCAACAACTCGTCCGAATGAACGAATCCAGACCTGTTCCATTTCAATCCATTCCAGAATAGAAAATTGAAAAACCATTACTTTTAACAAGTTACACTGTGCAAGAAAACTATTTAAGCTAGGATTCAGTTAACGAGGATTCGTCAATTTACGCGAAAACTACTAAACTACTTCGGTGAACCTTCGCGCAGATTTGGGGGAATGGGGATAATTCTATAAAGAGTCATTTCTTGCTAAGGTAAAGCACTTTAGGTTGGGCACTCGGCCTTTACGGTGGGCACTCAGCCATTACGTTGGGCTCTTGGCCGTTTATATTGAAAAGTCTTCAAATGCCAAATTCTGATGATCACTGATATATATCAGTGTGTTAAGGGTGGGTAGCCATATCTCTACCTTTTATATAAATAGTAGGTTGTTATAAACCTGCTGCTGCTGCTGTTGGTGAAATTTCTCCAGAACCTTCCTGGTTCTTACTAACGCTGCTGCTTGAGTCTCCAGCCGTCCACTGGTTCAATGAAGGGTACCTATTTGGGTTGCTTTTCCATAATGCTTTGAAGTACACCACTAGCTGATGGACTAGGGTTGCTTTGTACTCTGCCAGCACCTTGAAGCCATAACAAAAGGAGGGGTGAAAATGGGAAGAGGAAGAAAAGTAAAGGTCTAACTTGTTGTGTTAAGATATACCGCAACAGTCTGGAGAGACAACCACCTCAGTGTTATTGTTTTATTTTCATAGTGTCTTCCAAACAACACGTCAGTAAAATTGTATGGCTAAGTATAACTTGATGTTCGTTTTTTAGATGGCTCACTCAAGTAACATACCCAAGAGACCGTCGCGTCGACCGTCGAGTGTGACCTTCGCGAGTCATGACCAGCTTTTACAGCAGTGGTTGGACATAGAAAGTGAAAATGAGTTTAGCAACTTTGACGGTGAAAATGAAGACCCAAATTTTCAACCAGAAACTGAAATCATAGAAGCTGGTGAAGTTTCAGGCGAAGAGGAGATGAAAAAATCCATCGATATCCTTTACCGGAAGAAAACTATGCTTTATTTGTCCTCCTAAAATAAAAGCAGTAACAAGGTACTGCTGCTGTGATTGCTTGAAGCCGATTTGCCTTCAATGTTCGAAGGCATTGCGTGAAGACTGCATACAAAACATGTGATTTTTAAGCTTTAAGAAAAAAATTTCCAACCAATGGATTGATCTCTTTTCCTTTTTTTCTTAATGCCCAATTTTCGACCGCTTTTTGCAGTATTTATAATTAATGTGTACAATTCCTTACGTTACCAACTTTTGAGACAGAAGCGCGAATTTTTATTTTTACACCACACATCCATACTCCCTTGAGAAAATTTTTTTCGCTTCGCTTTCAGCTTCATTATTCTATCCGTGAGTAAAAAGCAAAGCGAACAAAATTTGCCTCCGTGTTATACGTGCTTGCGGTTGAACTTAAGAAATTCACTCGAATTGACCGCACTAAACACATAGTTCCAAAGATATTTCTTATGTACGTGTGTTCCTCTTCGGTATGTCATAATCCGCAATCAGAGAATGGACTTATGTCTAGTGGAGTTACGTCCCTGTGCCAGTTTATTCACATTGAAAATAAGTTTAAGTGCAAACGAAATGGTATTTGAGTTCGCCGAAAAGGGAACTAAGGCCCGCGGCCCTTACTGCCATTTCATCATGGAAATAACACCCGTGGGCCTTACTTCCAAAACAAAGAGGAAATAAGACCCGCGGGTCTTAATGCCGCGGGCCTTATTGCACTGCACCAAATTCCCATTTACGTGCTGGCTTCACCCAAGTTGTGTGAGAATGAAACTATTTTTACTTGCGATTATATGCAGGTACATACTATAAGGCAAATTTTACAATAGTTCAGAAAGGCTTTGTGGAACAGCCTACAGAGGGGTTTTTGGAATTAAGTATCTAGGTCTTGAAATAACGCTACATGCCTACCTGCCATGAAACCGATATGATAAAACTTCGTTTCGACGATTTCGATTGAATTTTGTGTGAAGGATTGGTTTTAGGTTGTCTTTCTTAGGCTGCACAAGTTGTTTTTGGAAAAAGTCTAAAAGCGGTATCTCCCACAGTACCGTTTCTTTTCAAAACATACCGTTAACGGCTAGCACAAAGTAAACGAAATTCTGTATTTTAGAAGTCCTCAGCTATTAAGAAAGATATTTAAGAAAGATAGAATAGAATTTTAATTTTGTAAATCATTTTTTGAAAAAAAAACTGGTCCAACGACTTTGGTTAGGTTTTCTGCGTTTATATGTATTAGTAACTGCAAAATAATGACGTTTTTAGATTTTCACTTGAAACCTTTGGAATATTTGATTTAATTTTTTTTTAAGTATTTAGTGTGACTTAATTCAATTTACATACACTCAGAGAAAAAAACCATATTTTGAATAAGAATTCCCATTGTTTCAATGATTTTTTACGATTAAAATTGGTCAATAGGACACAGACCATTACCGTAATAGTTTTGGAACTATTATTATAATGGTACGTTTGTATTATTGTTTTAAAAGTTAAATAGTTTTGAAATAATAGTCTCTCTTATTAATAATCAATGGTTGGTACTATAACAGACTAAAATTAATAAGCAATGTCCTATTGAAAATTAATCTGGTAATACTATTGATTCAACAGTGGAATACCATTGCTTAGTTTCGAAATTCGAACTCGAACGTATGTATTTGTAAACGGATGTATAGTGTTGTACTATTGCCTTAATAGTATAATCTTACAATTTCTATGGTATGTTTTTCAAAAATGTATAGTACGCATTATTGTTTCAATGCGATACCTATTAATTCAATGGTATATAAACTATAAAGATCGTATGGTAAATCGCCCTTAAATAATAGGAAAACCGTATTAAAACAAAAATGTAGTACAATTAAAACAAAAGTGTTGTACTATTGTTCGTACTATTGTTTTAAAAGTGATGCACCATTATTTTAATAGTCAAGTACTAGTGTTTTAATAGTGTAATACTATTATTTTAATAGTGTAGTACTATTGTTTCAATAGTGTTGTAATATTATTTCAATAGTGTAGCACTTTTGTTTCAAAAGTGTGGTACTATTGATTTTATAGTGTAGTACTAATTTTTTAATAGGGTTGCACTATTGTTTTAATAGTTAAGTAATTTTGCTTTAATAGTATTATGCTATGACTTTCATAGTATACATTTTTTAGAATTAATGGTACGCATTATTGTTTTAATGTGATGTCTATATCAATTTAATAGTAACAAGCTAACAACATACGTTTTGCATTTTATGAGGTATGTACTATTAAATTGATAGATATCATATTAAAAAAACAATACGTACCACTATGTTCCAAAAATAAAAAGCTGAAAAGGTAAAGCATTATTGCAGATTATCATAATTTTTAATGTGTTTTGGTCTCCGAGCTGCTCAATTGATTATAAATGAATATAAAAAGAAATAGTTTTTTAAATATATAAAAATCTTTATTTAAATAAATAGTCAACTAAATTTTATTTTTAACGTTTGGCAACTTATGTTTTTTTGAGGATGCGACGCGTTTCGGAATCAAGTTCCATCGTCTGGCGCTTTCAACTGTTTGATCTTTGGTGTCTGAGCTTTGTTTTAGATGTTGTTTTTGTTGCTTTTTCATTCTTCTTCTTTTCTTGTCTTCTTTTTGCTTTTGTTATTTCAATGTTATGTTCGTCTTCTTTTATCTTGTTATATGTTTTAGTGCTGTATCATATAATGCATTGTTTTTAAACGTTAGTTTGTCGTTTAGGAGTTTGTCTTGTTCTTTTTTGTTTGATCTATATATTTCAAACTCTTCTAACGCGTCTAAAAGCTTACCTTTGTTGCAAAAGTGGTAAAGGTAAGCTTTTAGACGCGTTAGAAGAGTTTGAAATATATAGATCAAACAAAAAAGAACAAGACAAACTCCTAAACGACAAACTAACGTTTAAAAACAATGCATTATATGATACAGCACTAAAACATATAACAAGATAAAAGAAGACGAACATAACATTGAAATAACAAAAGCAAAAAGAAGACAAGAAAAGAAGAAGAATGAAAAAGCAACAAAAACAACATCTAAAACAAAGCTCAGACACCAAAGATCAAACAGTTGAAAGCGCCAGACGATGGAACTTGATTCCGAAACGCGTCGCATCCTCAAAAAAACATAAGTTGCCAAACGTTAAAAATAAAATTTAGTTGACTATTTATTTAAATAAAGATTTTTATATATTTAAAAAACTATTTCTTTTTATATTCATTTATAATATTGCAGATTAGATCCAAGTCCTTTTGAAAATATACTCACTTTTACATTATACTCAGTGATAGTTATCCATAACCTGTTTAAATAAAAATCTACAAAAAAAAATTAATACAAGTATTCAAGTAACATTTTACAATTTTACTTTAACATTTATTTAAACTTTTTAAAATATTTATACAATCTATATTTTCTCTTAAATTTAAGTGTTTTAAATAGGTTTTATTTAACAAAAAACTTAACTAAACTTAATTTCTGTACAATTAGTTCGATATAAAGATACAAATTTAAAGTTATGAGTTTAAAATAGTATTGTATGTTGGGATACCAATTTTTATGTTAAGCAAATGTTTTAAAATTTTTTTTAACCGAAACACTTTTAATCCATTGTGTAAATAATGAATGTGAATTGGCGGGTTGTCAAGATTAAGATCATTAACTGAGTGCAACACCGAAGTGGAAATTGATTTTCCATGCAATGCAAATAAAACAGGTTGAAATTTCATTTGGAATTGCACATCCCCTGTAGACCAGTGCGAAAAGTTTTTCTGCTCTATCTATATAGATAAAAACATAATACGTAAATAAATAAAATTTTTATCTTACTTGTGTCAGTATCTTGAAGTTCTTTTAGTAAGTCCAATGAGGCCTTGTGTTTTATTTGCTTTTGCAAAATTGGAACAATTTTTTGTACGAATGCTGGCCAAAGTTGAAAAAGTTTGGATTTATTCGTTGGCTTTAATTTTTCATAGTCGAGTTCAACCTGCAATTATTAATTTTAAGAATGTTAAAATTAACTAGATCAATGTTTCATATATCTTTTTTAAGGAATACCTAATATAAAAATACATAAATATGTTACAACTGACTGACTGTAAACTTTTTTAAATTAATTAAAAAAGGAGATGTCATATTGACTTACAAGCGTATGCCCCAGAGAATGCTTAAACAGTGGCCATTTTGTAAGGACATTTAAACCATCAGTTTTTATATCCAAGCTCCGCTCTTGGAATACTGTAGTCCATTTTGTCTGAACTTCGGACCATGGCTCATTGTGCGTCAGCCAAATAATGGTGGTTTGTTCAGCTTCTTCGGAGTTAACTTCAGCTAATATCTCGTCAATTGGGGGATCACATACGAAAGTTTCTATAGGGATAAACAAAATTACATAAGAAAAAAGTTAAAACCGATTTTGTTTTTTACCTTCGTCTTCGATGCCCTCGGTTATTAGTTGTCTTTTTAAACCTCTTAATTTTATCCGCGCATTTGCCTTATCGTGAAGCTTACCGGTTGGATTAAGCCCACGACCTCTTTTGTGCAGATAATATTCCTTTAGCAAAATGAAAATATGAAATGAAATGAAATGAAATGACCGATGATCATGTAAAGTTCTGTACTTTTTTAGTTTGTGTAATTTTAAAGTAAAAAAACTCACTTTGCTTTCAGATGGAAAAAGACAATGAATAGCATTTGTGGCTTAATTAAGTTTAATTAATTAATTAAACTTTTTTGCTAAAATGAAGTAAATCAAAGTTTCATTGAAAAAACCCAATTTTGAGGGACATTGACTTGCTGCCATTACCTTGCTATTTTAATGGGATATACAATAAATTGGAATAAAGTAATGGGATACATACCATAAATTTCGTAAAGAACTGTGCCCTTTAATGGGATATACTATTATCGCTTTGAGGTAGTGGGATAAATACTATAAAAATTTAACGGGACTTTTAAGGAATGGCTTTATCTGAATCTGAATTTAGAGAAAAATTCGAAAAATGGTAATAAAACACTCAATGAAACACATTTATTATCAAGATAAATTATATAGACCACACCTGAGTTCAATAGTTTTCAATTTTGTTTGTTTTTTGTTTTTTTTTACTGAATTTTTAAGCAAATATTTTATTTCACTATTAGCTGCACAACTAAACGACAACTACCTTTACAATGACAACGACTGTAATGGCAAAATATTTGCCATCCTAAATTACCGAAACCTTACTATTTTAATGGGATATACTATAACTTGGAATAAAGTAATGGGATACATACCATAAATTTCGTAAATAACTGTGCACTTTAATGAATATACTATTATCGCTTTGAGGTAATGGGATAAATACTATTAAAATTTAACGGGACTTTTAAAGAATGGCTTTATCTGAATTCTGTTTTCGAAGATTCGAAAAATGGTTGTTAAATTGTTAAATAACTCGTTAATTTTAATTTTTCGACAAAAAACTTATATAATGAAAGTTGTTCAAAATTTAATTTGCTATAACTTTGATCAAACACTTTTTTGCCTACGATTGTTATTTTTCGACTTAGTCTGTAAAACAAGTTTATTATCGTATCATTTGGCCTAGTAAGAATAAATCTTTTTAGCAGTCTGAATTTTGTAACAGAGGCTATTACTGATGTGGTTTGCTATCTAAAGAGCTTCCCTAACTTCCCCTAGTACTGTTGGTCTATTATAGGAGATAAAAGGTGAATAAATAAGTTCATCGCTTAAAACCTATTTTTTACATTTGACTCTTATGACGGATTTACCGTGCTTAGGGAAGCTAGGGAGGCTCTTAAGACTGCAAACCACTTCAATACTAGCCTTTGTCAAAAAATTCAGACTGCTTAGAAAAATTTACATAAAAAAAAATTATTCTTTAGGCCAAATGATACTATAATAAACTTGTTTTACAGACTAAGTCGAAAAATAACAATCGTAGGCTAAAAGTGTTTTAATCAAAGTTGTAGGAAATTATATTTCGAACAACTTTTATTATACATATATCAATTCTAAGTCAAAAAATTTAAATTAGCGAGTTATTTAACGAAATACAAATTGATATGCTTTGACTACTTTTTTTCTTATTTTCAGTATTAAGTCAAAAAGTATCAGCCGTAGACAAAAACTTTTCATATACAAAGTTGTATGAAATTACATTTCAAACAACCGATTTTTGCATGTATACATTTTTAGAGGTAGGGGTTTTAATTTTGCGAAATTATTTTATTTGTGCTGATAAGGAAGAAATCTTGAAAAAATTAAATATAATTCAATTTGATCATTTTTAAAGTTTTGAATAAAAATGAAAATTTGCTTTTAAAATTGTCCATTGAATTAAATGTTAAGATATTAGTTATTATAATACAAACATTATATACGTACCTGTTTGTTTCATACGCAAAATATACGGCATTGCATCACTTTTCACTTTCACAGAATTTAAAATGAACTTTTTAACAAAATTAATGCACCCATGGCCAAGAATTTCTGATTTGACAAATCAAGCTCAACCAAATCAAGTCAATTGAGTATGCATATTTTATTTTCAACTATTTTGCCTTTTTAATTCCAAAATTACATAAAGTATCAATTTTGAATTATTAAAGGATAGTGTATTATTAGACGAAACTTAACTGTGAAGCCAAAAAACTTGTGAACTCAATGTTATTTTTGGAGCAAAAACAAACTATACAACTTGCAACAATGAAAACTCAGTATTTTCTTTTTTTATTTTAAACGAAATATACAGGTCACCCTATTGTTAAACTATTCTAGTTCTACAAGAGCAAAAGGGCATACCTACTATAATTGCTAATAGTTAAAGTTGTTAAATCAATAGTATTTCATATTAAAAGAAAAACTTACTATAAGTATTTTAAGCAATCATATAACTTCAATGATGGAAAGTTATTAAAGTTATAGGATGCGAGAAAATGTAGACAAATCTTCTTATGACAGGGTGTATCTCAAAGAATTCGATAGAAAGCTGAGGGCTGTTTTTGAGTAGGTACAGAAAACAAATAATTCACAACTATAACCTAAATTTTCCATAATAGTAATAGTAATAATAGTTTTTTTTTTTTTTACTTGCACGGAGTTCAAAATTAACTTTTTCGTGGCAAATTTATCGTTTTTCAGGGAAAAAATAAAATCATAAACTTAAATTTTTTAACCATTTTAATTCAAGTGAAGGAACCGATCTTACGAAAGATTTTAAAATATGAACCTTTAAACACGCCAATTCTTTTTTATTTAGCCATATGGCTATCCTAATCTTCTTTTTTTACTTTTTTTTTATTCTTCTACAATGTTTTTTTTTTAACTTGCAACCTAATTTTGTTCAAATAATGAACCGTAACATTGATGCGTTATTTTGTCAATGAACCCTTACATTGATTAAATAGGATACATGAAACTTTAAAAACAATACTCCGTGTTCTCGAAAAAAAAATTGTAAATAATAATAGTTTTTCCTTATATATTATCGAAATTATTTGATTTGACCATTCTGTTTTTTAATGGGATAACCTATTAATTTATTTTTGTTTTGTTTTTTATAAATATTAAATTGCCTACATAAAACTATTCGAGCAATAGTTTGTGTCATTAATTTTTTTGGTCATAATAATAGTATTTCCTATTAAATTAACGATGGGTGTTATATTTCGAGCGATAATTTCGAATTTTCGAAAATATTTAAATTGAAGACATTGATCTTATGGGATACACTTTTAATTAAATGTTTTGTTCTTGTTTCATAGCTATTTGATTACATGAGACTATTGAAACAATAGTCCGTATTATTAATATCAATTAGACAAATCTTTTTAAATCAATAGTTTTTAATGGTTCAACAAAATGTGTACTTTATCTTGAATAATAGTGTCAACATTATTGAGTTAATAGTCAAATACTATTCAATCCATAAGCCGTCCCATTGAACTAGTTCGACAAACTATTAACTACGATGTTTTTTAATGGTATCGAAACTATTGCAAATTTATAGTATTGAACCATTAACATAAAAGTACGTGGTATTAATTATTAATGGTAGGATATTATTAAATCAGGAGTATTTCCCATCAAATTAATAATATGTGTCGTATTAGCATTAATAATTTCAAAACTATTGGATCAATACCCCAAATACCATTGAATTTACCAAGAAACTATTGATTTCATAGTAAAATCTTATTAAAAAGCGTCTTTTTAAATCAATGGTCGTACCATTGAAAGCTTATGGTATTTTTTTCTCTGAGTGTATGTAATTGAAGTGAAGAGTGAATACTAAAACCTTGTACTAAGCCTTAACATATTGGTATCGTATTAAGCACACAATCCTAAGTTCGTGAGACCCAGTCGTGCCCGTTTTTTATCTTTTTTTTTGTTAACATTGCCAAAGCAAATTCTAGATATTGTTTTTTGTTCTGTTCAACTGGAAAACCTGGTTCTCGTGGCGAAATGGTTATTGGTTAGCCTGTTACGAGCCCCAGCAGAAAGGAAAAAATGTTTTTCCACGGGGATCGCCTTTCGCGAGGAGTTGGCAAGTCCTCAAAGAATTGCCTTTTTTGCCTGTCGATAAATTTTGCTTTTTTTGTTAGTTTAGGTCTATCTTGAGCAGACTTCTTTAAAACAATTGGCGGAATCATGTCCGGACCAGAAGAAAAGTCATCTTCGAGAGAAGAGAGGTAGTAAGCAATTCTGTATCTTTGAATAGGGATATAATTAAAATTCACTTGCGAGCAGTGAGTTAAATATTCAAAGTATTTTTCATCAATTTCTAGATTTGTATTGCAAAAAGAGCAATCAAAATGGTCTGCAAAGGCATTGCAAATATCGGGAGTATTTTAAGATATGGTATTATAAATAAAGTTGGCTGGAGAGCCGACTGATTTTTTTTTAGAATTTACAAAGGACCAAAAGCTTTTTGGATCGTTTTTCAGAGAACACCCCATTTGGGTGACATAGCTAAAGTACAGATTCTGAGAAAGCATTTTGAAGTCTTCAAAAAATCTTATAAATATTTGGTGGTCAGTTGGAGAAATAGTAATTAAGTAGGTCTTCCAAGCCTTGTTTCTTTTATTCCTCAGAGCCTTTAGTTCCGTGGTAAGCCACGGTTGACAAAAACTAGCATTTCTGAACGTCTTTTGGGGAATGGTTTTTTCATGAAATTTTCTAAAACGGAGTAACAGCAAGCGACTTCTTCGTCAATATTAGCTAGTGTTGACTATCAATACCAGCCCTTCTTAATTCATTCGATAGCAAATCGAAATTCGCCTTTCGAAAATCAAAAGTGTATAAACAGTCATTTGAATTATTAATAACGTGAGGTAGGTACGTTGTTTAGTTCAACAAAAATATCTAAATGGGGATGAAGATCATCAATTCTAGTGATGCCTGAATTAGATTTAAGAACAACCGTGCTAATAGCTTCGGAAAAGAAAACTAAGTCTAACATATGATTTTGGAAATTTCTAATACAGCTTACTTGCTGTAAGTCAGTTGATATAATATTATCTAAAATAGAAAGCTCAAGTTGCGGTGAAGTTAAAGAGGGTTTTTGGAAGGATCCATCGTCAGAGAGTAACCATTGAATGTATGGCAGATTAAAGTCGCCAATCAAAAGAATTTGGCTTTCTAAGTCAGATAATTCATAAATACGATCCAAAATCATGGCCAGTTCAGAATAAGCTGAAGCTGAACTTTTTGGAACAATATATACATTTACAATAAAAATATTTTTTAACAGTGAATCAATAGACAGTTTAAACGGAATGGGTATACGAGACGACATATATGTGTTCCTGGCCGAAATCAAAACACCACCCCCGACATCATCTGGTCTGTCTACGTGCCGATCTTTACGGTAGACCGAGAATTCAGGGCTCAAGATTTCGGTGTTCAAGTGACTTGAGTATGGCCCAGTTTCAGTCAAAGCAAATACGTCTTGTTTGAAAACGTGGGAATTAACATAATCAGCAGTTTTCCTGCGAAGACCTCTTACATTTTTAGAAAAGAGGGAAAATCTAATTAGTTTTTTGGAGCAGTATTAATAACCAATTTGTTTTTAACTCTCCTGTTGATGGATAGTTCTTTAACAAGAGCACCACCAGGCCAAGAGTTACTGTCACATATAGAAACGAAATACGAGGGCTGGACAAGCAATTTGAACGAAGACACAAAGCTATCAGTTTTGCTTATCTTAGTACATTTAAAAAAATTTCATTAGGAATCAATTTCTTTAAAACGAGATAATGCAAAACATCGTTTGTATTAAGATCTGGCCTAAGTCGAGACACAAAAATTAATTTCGGTTTTGGAACCGTCTTTATTGGTGTGAAAGATGCACCAGACTCTGGTTCAGAACTGGAATTAGTTGACAACGATCTATTTTCGAGATCCACTACTTCAACTACTAGTTTCATCGGGACAGAAGGACCATTAACTTTGACAGAGTTGCTTCACAATGTCTTGCGTTTTGAAGGAGGGCTCAAATTTTTGCTAGCCGCTGAGCCTTCACGGTTCCTTTTAGTCCCGGTATTTGGAAACGAAATAGAGCTTTTTATTCCCGACGATACGACGTAGATTGAGCTTTAAGATCCTTCAAGTCAAGAGTTTTTTTTTGGGAATGTTGTCTGCCACATTGCACGGATTTATACAAAGAAGATCGACGGCTACCAACCTCCTATCCTTTCATCATAAATAAATAAATATATAAATAAATGAATGTGGGAACGAGCTTGATTGCATTTACACTGACTTCTCCAAGGCGTTTGACCAACTATCTCATAACATCATACTTTATAAACTAAAAGCTTTTGGATTTGCCACAGTATTTACTGTTTGGATAAGTTAAAAAATAGGTCTTATGGAGTCAAATTTCGTTACGTTTTGTCAAAACCTTTCAATGCTATGTCTGGCGGGCCACAAGGTAGTCATCTTGGTCCCTTGGTTTTCATTGTTGCAATAAATGATGTGATTTCTTGCATCTCCTATAGCGACATTTTAATCTTTGCTGATGATATGAAGATTTTTAAAACCATCAAAAATGCTTCAGATCGCAACTTCTTACAAAAAGATATTGATAGTTTTGCTGCATGTAGTTCAATAAAAGGACTAATTTTAAACACTTCCAAGTGCCAAAGTATGATCTTTTCCCGCAAAAGATCTCCTAGCATTGGAGAATATTCAATATCACAACAATCCCTATCTCAAGTTTCTAGATTCCGTGACCTCGGCGTTATTTTTAGAACCAACCTCAAATTTAATGAACACATCAACCTCATTATTAACAAAGCAAATTCAATGCTTGGCTTTATTAAGCGATGGGCAAAGGAATTGAATGACCCTTATGTCACCCTCTCTTTATACAACTGTTATGTTCGTCCCCATCTCTAGAGTATGCTTCTCAGGTGTGGTCACCAATTTATGATATTCAAAAAATCTCGAATCGAATCAATACAGCACAGATTGATACGCTTCGCTCTAAAAGGTCTTCCTTGGGATGATCCTTTCAATCTCCCTCCTTATAAAAATCGTATTCGCTTATTAAATCTTCAAACCCTCTCACAGACAAGAACTATCATTGATTTAGTATTTTTTGATCAATCAATAACAGGTATAATTAAATAAATTTGAAAAATTGTTAAAAAAAAAATAAGTTGAATCAGTTTAAAATAGTTAATTAAATGCTAAAATTTTACTTTTTGTTCGCCCAGTTTACACAGAGTTACAGTAGAAATCTACTTTGCTTCTGAAAATTTTTATAAGAATGCACAATTTTTGTATTTGCAGAATATGTGTTCAAAATTTTACTTTTGAGGAGGAAAGGTCATGAAAACCTCCGAATAGATTTGAATACCTTGTTATAACTTTTTCAACATCGATCGGGATTTGTCTGTGCATGTGCATAAGTGCCAGACCGCAAAGTCGATCTCCAATCATTGTGGGCCTTAAATGGGTTTTAAGGCGCTGCAATGAAGAAAAAGACCGCTCTGCCGAAGAATTTGTAACCGGACGCGTTGCAAGGAGTAAAAGAAAACTGTGTATAATGAGGAACACATTCTTATTGCATTTAACCATCATCTTAATAGCAGTAACGGGAAAATGGCAGTTCTGCTCCTTTTCCGTTAACCATTTTTCCCGCCACAACACCAGCTCATCTTTGAGCAAAAAACAGGCTGTGTCTGTATTTTGCTCTAAGAGTTGACCAAAGCGATTTGTTAGCGGTGGTATCCAACTCATCAGTATTATATCGAAATGTATTTTCCGGAATGAAAATTGTAAGTTTAAATACATCTAAGGTTTCCAGTTGAAATCTTTCATGCAAATCGGTCAGGACAAAGTCTAGTAGAGGTGCATATAACGAGATTCTGTAGTATACCTCTGCTGAATTAGTGTCAAAATTAGCTCGGTGAATTTGGCGTCCACCATGACGTGGTTCTTCACCAGCATTGCACTGCTATTCAGGACAAGAGATTTAGACTGTGTTAACTTTCTCAAGGACTGTGTTAAAGACAACACATCACTCTAACACAAAACTGATACAATAAACTATGTATTGCACAAAGATGTTATAAGTAAGGAAGCCTTGCCAGCCGTGCTTGGGTCACGCCCCGCGATATCGTTTCCAACGCTTCCACAATTTTGATGAGGTCCAAAGAAAATTGAAGTACATCTTCATGTCGTTCTACCCACCTTGTTTCGCAAAGTGATGTGAGGGAACACCCCAAGGTGTTCATGTTTTTCGTTTTGCATGCGATTTGAAGAAGAAGATTACCTCTTTCATTATTGCAACAGCTTCTCTAATGGCAGGTACTTTTGAACTTTGAGAAATGGAGTTATTTAGCATTTTATCATTAGTTTGGGTGACCATATTCTCTTTTTTAATGACATTGACTTTTTTATGCCTTCTGTCTGAGTTTTGCTTTTTCTTGGCATTGAATCAATTATTTAAAGCAATTTACGGACCAACCGAATTTTTTTAGCGAATACGTACAGTTTGCTTCAAAATTAACATTTTTATTGACAGACAGGGGGGGGGGGGGGCAATTTCCCCCATTGCCCCCCCTGGATTCGCGCCAGCTAACACTTGCATTAATGATGAAGTGCGTAGATAAGTGTGTACAAATGAGCTTGCTCTAAGTTCAGTGCCACTTAGACTTAAGTCTCTGAGATTCAAAAAAAAAAAAAATCCCAAATATTTATTTGATACTTTTCTTTCTGCTTCCTTTAAAAAAAACAGTTAGACTTTCTAACATACCTTCAGAATTTTCAAACAAGGTTTTCTCTTAGTTTAATACGAAATACTTAGTAGCTTAGCAAATACTGAGTCAAGAATAGGCATTAAAACCCTAATAATCGATGTAAAACTTTGGATTTGTCAATAAAGTTGAGCATACTTCTCCAATTAAAATAATGATCATTAATAGTTACTCTGCCCCATTTCGGTTTTCCTATAAAATAAAAATAAAATGTTATATTTCAGCAAAGTTTTAACCATTTCAATTCTAAATTCATGTTTGTTGAGAACAAAAACATTGGTTTGGTTTTATTTTTTTATTCTTTTGTTAGGAAAATCCATGCACATGTAGGTATTTCTCATTATGACTCTACAGTTTGTAAACCCAAATAATGTCTGTATTTGCTGAATCTATTAAATTGCGGTTGCTATTGTTCAAGCAGGAAGCAGGTTCAATTATTGTTAAAGTTAAACAACATTTGGAACCAATTACGTGATTTGTATAACTAATATTCTAATAGCAGTGTACGTCCGAATGGACCAGATGAATTAAATTCCAATTGAATTGTAATCAATGACATGCTGTTCACATGTCCATAGCACAGATTTGCCTTTGGACTTGTTCCGAAAAGTCGTTTAGGCCAGACAGCAATTTAAGCAAATGTTATGTATAATTAAAATCAATTGGAAGTTACAAGTGAATGTTACTGTTTCAAATTTTCAGGTTTAAAGCTTTCGTGGCACGGCTATTGTCGATCTGACAAATAACTCCTAAGCCAAAAATTGAATAACTCTTTAAATTTGTGTGGAAGTAAAGGAGACTTTTCATACAGACCACTGGCTTTATTTTGAAGGACTCAAACCTTTATGGTATTTTTTTTTTGATATCCCTGATTATAATTTGAATATATTTAAAAAAAAAAAAAATGTACTCTGGCCAGTCTAATGTGCATTATTTATTGAAATTGAATTTAAGTTTTAGGCCCGGAATGAAAGCATTCAGACAAAGCCGGGGTATTGACAAATGACAGATGACACAATCACGATAAATGACATAGCAAATGACAAATGACAGATGACAGAAGACGGATAACAAATGATAAGTGATAGTTGGTATATGAAAGATGATAGATGGATGACATATGACAGATGTCAGATGACAAATGAATGATGACAGTTGTCAGATGACAGATGAATAATAACAGATGGAAGATGACAAATGACAGGTGACCGATTACAGATAACGGATTACAGATGACAAATGACGGGTGACCGATGACAGATAACGGATTACAGACGATAGATGACAAGTGAATGAAAACTTCTCTTTTGGAACTTTTTTTCATGCGTGTCTGCAGTAATCTGTCATCATATCCGACCGACCATAGTATTCATTTTTCGTAACTATCAAGTCCTGGTAGAACGATTCTTCTTAGACCTCACTGTTCGAACCTAAATTCTCAAAATTTGTCCAAACTATCTACTGTGAATAGTGATTGCAATGAACTTCAATGTTAACAGCTAATGAGACTTTTAAAATCTCTTAGCACAAAATAAAGTCCAAAATTAGGTATCTAATATTAGTATTGATAGAGAAATCGGATTTAACATAGATCTCGGTACACCAAAGTTTGGTTTTAAGTCGTCGAAAAGTGATGTCAAAGTTGAGAAGTGAACTTTATTGTAAAACAATTTTATTCTTAGATTATGACCAAGAGTTGCATTCCAAGGTATGTACCTAACACGAATTACTGGATACCCTGTAGGCCCATTATTCCACTTCATAAGACAAATATATACGGAAAATACTTAGCAGACGGACGTCCTCTAAACGTCGCACAGTGTGTTATTTTGCCAGTCTAAAGGAACTTTATTCGCTGAGTGTTTGAATGACTTGTTGTTTATTTAAAAATGGTTTGTTATTGTAATGTATGGTATTATTGTGAGACTTAGAAGCTTTCCTAAGTTTTAGAAGCTGTATTTCTTATGCATTTGTACACTTTGAAGACGCCGTTTTTTGATCAGTCTAAGATTTTATAAGACTTTATCTCAACACCTTTATTTTTTTGATTTAACTTTGGTAATTTGTTTTTAAAAAGCTGAAAAGTTATTTTAATATTCATTTTCATTTAAATGAGAGCTAGCTTCGGCTAGAAAGATATGGATCCGAGGGAAGTAAAAACCTGTTAATCACATAAGAATTTGAGTTTTGCTTTAAAAATACTCTCGAAAATAGCTTTTTCAGCCTTATATTGAAAGGTACTCATTTTTGTATTTACAATAAGCAAAGGAGCTTCCTCCGGTGTTATTATTTTCTTGCCCATTCCTTGGCTTGATCTAGTCCAGGGATGGCGAACCATTTTAGAGTCTCGTGCCATTGAAAAAAAAAATAAAAATTGTTGACCTGCGTGCCATCCTGACACAGTTTTCTAGTGACTATGAAGAAAAAAGTGATGGCTTCCGATTGCGAAGCATTTTATTGGTAAATGTACTAACTTAATTAACTATGTTAAAAAAATAAAAAGGGTGGCGAAACAGAGCGAGGAGCCCCTGGGCCTAGCGCATTTCTCACAATCATGCCTTGTGAGGGAATGGAAGGGACCTACAATTTTCTGCCGGTTCCGAACGGCTAATCGAGAAAGCGCTTTTCATGGCAATGAATACTTACGGAACACTTGCCAATTCCTCGCGAAAGGCGATACCTGTGGAAAAAGATTTTTGCCTCTGTTGGGATTCGAACTCGAACCTCTGGAACAGGCGGACATGCGCTATCCATCACACCACGAGTACCACAATTAATTATGTTATTAGAAGAAATAAGTTTCAGAAACAACAAAAAATAACAAAAACAAAGAAAGAAATATGTATTTTAGTGTGACTTCTTATGCAAAATTAAGCAAAATGCAAGCTTAACTGGAATCATCGGACAAACGGTTTCTTAGCGTATTTTTAATATTATTCATTTCAGGAAATAAGGAATAAGGAATCATTCTTCGAATGATTTCACAGGTCTTCGCATTTTTTCACCAGAGCTGGTTAAAGTAACATTTTCAATAAAGTTTTTTGGTAGCTTTGCGTCCTTATTCGCATAGGTGGACGAAAATATTGTTTCAAGTTTCCATTAATTCGGAATTGGCGTTCTTAGTTGTATTGCTTGACACTCTTTCTACCACTATGGATTCCAACTCTTTCCTTGTTGCGACAAATTTTTGAGTCCATATCGAACTGGACCGGGATTCGTTTAGCTGGATTTCCTTATCTTCAATTTCCAAGCAATCAAGTTTGGAGAGGTATAGCTTATAAAATGATGTCATATCAGGATACATAATAAGCTCAAGTGTTTGTAATAACTCTTTAAATTGTGAAAACCTTGACGAAAATTCTTCGACTGATGAATTTATTACCGAAAAAAACTCTTCAGTTATTTCTACTTCTTCCGATTTCTCATTTAATTCAAACCGCTCATAAATTTTTTTAGGTTTGGAAGGTACCAGTAGTTTTTCAAAAAATATCTTTGCTTAAGATTTGAAGCTTTACCTCAAAAGCGCGAATGAGATCTATCCTGACAATTACAGTTTTGTTTGCCCCTTGAAGCTTTACGTTCAAATCGTTAAAATGTAGGCAAATATCTGTAAAAAACATCAGTTTCGAAAGCAATGTTACATCCATCAATTGGGAATAATGATCGATTTTTCCTTATGTCACTTTCCATTGGACAAAAAAAACCGTCCAGGAGCGACCAGAAGCATTCTCAAACCGTTCCATTGGTGCAAAAAGATCGCTTTTCATGATTCTGAGGAGTGACAGCCGCTTCTCGATTTGAAGTGAGAATCGTCTCAAGAAGCACTAGCACATGTTACTCAAATGTAAAAAAGAAAATTTTCTTCAAGGAATATTTTTTAAGAGCCATATATGTGTTTCACTCACACAAAGGAAATTACGTTAAACTGAATAGAAACAATTTTGGGTGTTCCATTGGTTTTTGAAATGAGTGCTTCCTCGAGTGAAACCAATGGAAAGCGACATTAATTTTGTAAAAACAATCTTATTTCTTCAAACAATCAACAAATCTTTCAAGAACGTGACCGCGACTTAACCAGCGAACCAATCGAGCGGGATCGAGCCGAAAGGTGCAAAAAGTAGCAATGTTTAGAAAATGATAGGTCAAAAAGAAGAAAACTAAGCTCGATATGGACATTGCAGATTCTGCCGCTCTAAGGTGCAATCTGATTTTATCAATCGACGTGCCGTTGGTTCCGTTGGTTTGCCATTACTGATCTAGCCTTTTGGGTTTGTGTGGGTCTTTGAGCAGAACAATTTGCAAGCTCTTTTACTAATTTGGCTGCATCTCTCTTACCAGCAGATCTCATTCTGATTTTGGCTGCCAATGGGATATCGCTTAGAGCTTTTGAGCCAACCAATTCCGTAACTTTAAGGTTTTGGATTTTATGGTGCATTCTTCGAATGATTTCACAGGTCTTCGCCTATTTGCACCTGAGCTGGTTAAAGTAACATCTTCAATAAAGTTTTTTTGTAGCTTTGCGTCCTTATTCAACCATACTTCATTCGCCTTGACAAATTTTTCTATATTTCGTCCACTTCGTTCCCACCTGTTTAGTATTTTGCTTCATAATGAACTAAAAAATGTTTGGAGCACTGTAAGAACTTTGGGTTTGTTCACTATACCAAATACATTCATTAGAATCTGTTCAGATATTTTTTTTGTGATTCTCTTTTTCAAAAATTTTCTATATGTCAAAAACTAAAAAAATTGAAAAAAAAAATTGTATGTATATAATATTGTATCAAACAGAAGCAAAAAATAGAATATACTAACGGAGATTTTAAGCCCAATATCAGGACGGATACATGAGGATACATTTTTATTATTATTGTTATAATTCATTAACATGAGAATTAAAAATTGCAATGTTAATATAGAAAAAGAGCACTAGCTACGCTTTACAAAGTCACAAAATACAAAATAAAAACATCACATTTTAAGTCTTCTAACACAAATTTTAATTGATTTTTGTTGGTGTACAGAAAAAAATTTTTTACCCTGAGAACTTCTTAAATGTCAACAAAAATAAACAAAATAAATTTGAAGTGAGTTATCACCATGCGATGCACATAAAACGTGCATAAACCAGTTCCCACTGACTCAGCAGTTCATTGGCCTGAACCAGAGCCAATTCAAATGCCGGACATCCGACACCTTCACATTGCTGCATTACGCCGCATATAGGCTAATCCTCATGCACAAACATGAAATGTGCAATACCAGCAACTATTGGTGGGAACCGAGGATAGCTTTTAGATTAAGTTATGATATTGAGTTAGTTCTGATTTGGACTTGTGAATAGATCGTTGTTGATCCTAATCTGATTATCTAATAAATCTTTTATAACGTTTCACGGTGTGTTTTAATTGTAAGTCGAACTGTTGGGCCAACCCCTGGGTTGGCGCTCGCGTTTTTTTTACATTATCCTCGGAAGGATAATTTAACTGGCGCCCGAGCAGGGACCGGCTTTAAAATATTGTGTAATTTTTTTCATTGGTTGATTGTTCGTGGGTCCTTTAATACAGGATAGACGGATTGGTACGCTCTATCTGAGTGCACGTCTCTGTTCCCATGAGAACACAGCAGACCATTCCAATTCCGAAGCGACAACCTCCAGCATATCCATGAGAACATGCTTGGAGATCGACTAGATAAATTACTCAATAGTGAAGAGTTACGTGCCATTACTAGGACGCTCGCAATTTCAACGCTTGCGTCCAAACGGGGTTAACACGAACCTTCCTAAGCCGGTGCCCTTTAAACTAAAAACGGTTTCAATTAAATTTGTTCTTTTTTTTTCGGTTTTTAGATCATTTCGATTCCTGCTAGCAGAAAATATGAGTGCGGTCATTACATTGTAAGGAAACCAAGAAGTACATAGACTACAAATCCTTTTTTATATACGCAAAACCACGAAGGGGAACCCAAGATTCCCACCTTTAAATCAAAAGGAATTGAAAAGAAAAATTCTAATTTACTATAAAGCAGATTGTGAAATCTTTTAAGTTCATTATTGTGTTCCAACATTGTGAAAAGAAATAATTAATTTACTGCAGATTGTGAATTCATTTATGTTAATTATTGTGTGTCAAACACCGTGAAAAGAAAAAAATAACCAAGTAAAAATTTTGGCAAGTTGTTAAGAAAAATTTCATGAAGAATCAAAAGTAAATCTCATTTTATAGAGATATCCAAAAGTGTAATAAAAAGGAAAAAAGAAAAGAAAAACAGTGAAGGAAAAAGCATCCTGTAAAAATTAAAAATCAATTTGAATTAATAGCGATAGTGATACCCAAAGTTTAGGTTTTCGTAAAAGGAAAAAAGAAGAAGTATCTGACGAAAAATAACCAGGTAAGGTGCATTGTTATATTTGATCTTTGATTTGTTCGTTCGCCCCTTTTCAACAAACACTACGTTCATTTTTCTTAATAAAAAAAAAGGGAATAATATTTTTCCAAAACCTTGATTCCGAAAAGTTAAAATTTAAAATTTTAAATAAGTGAAAAAGAGTAGAAATAAAAGTAACAAAAATGGATCAGATCGCTACGTCCATAACTGAATTGACTGGGGCTTTGAACGCCGTAATCGAACAACTGAAAGGCCTTGGTGGAAGGCTACAGATGGTAGAAAAGGCTCAAAAAACTCAGCTACCATCAACGAACAATGGTACCTCTGTTATCCCTTTACGGGAACCAAGATCGGAAGAAGAACTCCGGGAGATCAGTAGACTTCCAGACTGTGTGAAGGAGCTCCAAGTTTTCGAGGGCAATCCCACACAATATGTATCTTGGATACATAGCGTAGAAGGGATACTAAAAGATTTTAGTATCGTTAGGGGTAAGCCTTTGTATCGGGCTGTATTGAAACATATAAGGCAAAAGATTCGAGGCGGTGCAGATTCTGCACTCGTCTCATATAATATATTTGACGACGACTGGGATGCTAAGAAGAGGATCTTGTCTCTACATTATGCCGATAAAAGGGATATCAGAACCCTTGAACATCAGCTAAGCCAGCTGACCCAAGGTGGTTCTAAGGTAGACGAGTTTTACGCTGCCGTGAACCACCAATTTTCTTTAATAATTAACAAAATTAAAACAGAAACCCATAGTGAAGAAACAGTGAATGTGTTGGTAGAGACCTATCGGAATAGAGCTCTGGACATATTCGCGAGGGGATGGTTATCCTCCAAAGACCGAAGACCTTGCCCGAAGCTTACTCTATGTGTTTGGAATTGCAAAATTTAAATTACCGAAACCACGCGATTCACAGAAGTGATTTCCAGAACACTATAATATCTCCGCTGAGTTATGACTTCAAGAAGGAAAATAAACCTTCTTTTCCACAGCCGAGATCTTTTCCTCCTAAGCCACATTTTTCGTCCTATCAACACCGATATCCTTCAGAGCGTGCTGTGCCTCCACGGCCATTGGGTCCAAAACCACATGAAAAAATGGACGTTGATCGAAGCATTCAGACCCGTCAGGTAAACTACATGAATCGTCCAAACACCATTCAAGCGGAAGGCTATGTCGGACAAGTTCCCAAATAAAAGTCAACGAATGTATCACATTGAAGATGACGATATCGAAGAATATACTGCTGCGGCTGAGGAAGCCTCTGAGGAGGTAAATTTTATGTCGGGCGGCCGTCCAGCGTACCATTTATAGAGTACGAAACGGGGGATGGCTCCGTTCTAAAGTTTCTTGTTGATACAGGGGCCAACAAGAACTTCATTAACGAAAGTCTCAGACAAGCCGCTGTCCCCCTTGAAAAGGCCTTCACGGTTACGTCCGCTGGAGGGAAAATCCCGATTACGGAATGTGTAATCGGAAGATTCTTCGAGAATGTTGGCGACAACACTCTCACCAAATTCTTCGTCCTACCAGGACTCAAGTCATTTGATGGCATTATCGGCGACGACACCCTGAAAGATCTCGAAGCAGTCATAGACCGCAAAAACAATATTCTTGCAATGAAATCAAATATTATCTTACCCCTAAAGAATAAAACTTCTAATGAAGTCAATGTCATTTTAGATGAGAACATCTTAGGGACCGTTCAAGTATTACGTAAGCACTACAGGGGGGCGGGGGGGTCTTTGCTTTGCTTATTTTGGATGACATGAGAGGTAGGGGGGGTCTAGTTTTTTTTTATTTAAGACTGTAAATCGCTTTCAAAATCCAAAAAGTCAGCCAGACGTGTCATTAAGGTGAATTTTGTATAGTCAGTGGTGGAAATTGCACAGAATAAGGAATTTGAATTTGAATAAGGAATAACGAAAAATTGAATTCTACCCTGTCCTCAAGGTGGCAGTAGTGAGATTTTGTGTAAAGGCAATGGTGAAAGCTGTACCTAAAGTAGTAGAGTTAAATTTCGGTTGACGTATGCACAAGTTTGCCCTCTATTTATTTTCTCCTCTGAGCGCTCGATTAAGAGCCGAGTAGGGGAATTCCCGCAATCTATTCACTTGTCTAAATTTGCTCTTCCAGTATACGGTCTTGTTTGGATACTATAGCAAGTAGACGTATAGTAAGCATAGCAAAGCAAGTAAACATTTGTGTAAAATATAATGTAAAAAAAATACATTAATTGAAAAATGTTTACGTAAGCATGGGGGGTGGGTGCTTTGCTTATTTTTGATGACAAGGGGGGTGGGGGGTAAATAATTGTAATAAATCTGCTTACGTAATACTTGAACGACCCCTTAGAGGATGTCAGATCAAGTCTGAATGGGTTAATCGAAAGATACGCAGGCCTCTTCGATCCGATTAGTGACGAGGAAATGGTAAGAACTACCGTTAGAGCCGAAATTAGGACAAAGACCGACGAGCCCATATATGCTAAAAGCTACCCATACCCTGCTTGTATGAGGGAGGTAGTCGAACAGGAAATACAAAAATTGTTAAAAGAAGGAGTTATCCAACGTTCTAAGAGTCCTTACAACTCTCCAATCTGGATAGTGCCCAAAAAGCCGAAACCAAACGGTGAAAAACAGTATAGAATGGCCATAGATTACAAACGGTTAAATTCGGTGACTATTTCGGACACCTACCCAATACCAGACATTAACTCGACGCTGGCAAGCCTTGGCAAGGCAAAATACTTCACTACCCTTGATCTTACTTCGGGATTTCACCAAATTCCCATGAAATCAGGGTTAAAGGGTTAAAGAACGCTCCCGCTATATTTCAGAGAATGATTGATGATGTTTTGAAAGAGTACATTGGTAAGATTTGCTACGTCTATATCGACGACGTAATCATATTCGGGGATAGTGTGGAGTCTCACCTTGGGAATATTGAAACTATATTTGCGAGACTTCAGGAAGTAAATCTCAAGGTGAATTTCGAGAAAACCAACTTCATGAGAACCAAAGTTGCGTTTTTGGGGTATGTTATAACGGCGGATGGCATAAAGCCTAATATGGATAGAGTTGCCGCGATCGAAAAGCTCGAACCTCCCAGTAATCTGAAAGAACTGAAAAGCTTTCTTGGAATGACTTCTTACTATAGGAAGTTCATGTGTGACTATGCAAAGGTCGCCAAACCTCTAACCAACCTCACTAGAGGTGAGAACTCACAAGTAAAATCAAATCAGTCAAAGAAAGTCGTCATTACTCTAGACGATGAGGCTATGGAAGCATTTAAAAATTTGGTTACCTTACTAACATCAGCGAAAGTTCTAGCATTCCCTGATTTTAAGTTGCCGTTCAACCTAACGACAGACGCATCCAATACTGCAATTGGAGCCGTTCTATCACAAGGTGAATTGGGTACCGATAGACCCATCTCCTATATCTCACGATCCCTCAACAAAACCGAGGAGAACTATGCCACGAATGAAAAAGAAATGTTGGCTATAGTTTGGGCTCTGGATAATCTTCGTTCATACTTATATGGGGCAAAGAAGATCAGAATTTACACTGATCATCAGCCACTGACCTTTGCCCTAGGCAATCGAAACTATAATGCGAAGTTAAAACGATGGAAGGCGAGGATCGAGGAGTACAATTACGAGCTGATTTACAGACCAGGTAAATCGAATGTAGTTGCGGATGCTCTCTCGAGACTCAAGACAAGGCAGAGAGACTCGACAGTTTCAGCGAAAGCTGAAGTCGGATACGAAGTCAATGCTCTGCATGATAACACGTCAACGAAAACTAGTTCTTCCACAGAAACCGCAACCGATAATGCCAGTGAAACTGAAACTGCGAATGAAACGGTTCACAGCGCAGAACGGGACTCTACAGACTTGATTCCACATGTAGAGGTTCCACTAAATGTCTTTCGGAATCAGCTGGTGATCAGGATTTCCAAAGGTGCTTATGCTTACGAGGAACCACATCCTGGCTACTCAAGGCATTATATCGCGGTAGAATACTTAGATAAAGAAGCTTTTGCCGAAATTTTGAAAACCAGACTGAATCCAAACCTTATAAACGGAATTAAAATTCCAGAACCATGCATTGAACTCTTGCAGAAGGTCTACCTAGAGAGCTTCGTGAACTACAAGATCCGTATCACACAAAAGATAGTAGAAGATGTGACAAACGAGAACCGTGTATGGGACCTTATAAGTAAGGAACACAGAAGGGCCCACAGGAACGCTAGAGAGAATAAAGAGCAGCTTTCGGAGAAATTCTGTTTCCCAAAAATGAACAGTTTAATTGTTAAGTATACAAAGTCTTGCGATGTCTGTCTAGCAAATAAATACGACAGACATCCAGCAACTCCGGAGTTTCAATCAACACCAATCCCATCATACCCATGTGAGATTCTTCACATCGATATCATGGAGATTCAAGGAGAAAAGTTTATCTCGTGTATAGACAAATTCTCGAAATTCGCTAAACTGTTCCACATTAAGAACAAATCGTCTCTCCATTTGAGAGATAGAATCATAAAAGTTCTCCATTATTTTTCTGTGCCAAGGATGGTTGTCACCGACAACGAGAGGGGTTTTCTAAGCCCAATCATGGTAAACTTCATCAAGATGCTAGACATAAAGATGTATCAGACTCCAGTAAACCGTAGTGAGGTGAATGGCCAAATAGAAAGATTTCACTCTACGATTCTGGAAATCTTTAGATGTCTTAAAGCGGAACTCAAAGATCTAAAGTGTAGGGAACTCATCAACATTGCGGTAGACCGTTACAACAGCACGGTCCATTCAGTAACGGGCAAAAAGCCGTCCGATATCTTTTTTAATAGAAGTTCTCGAATTAACTTCCAAAACTTAGGAAATTTTCGGATTAAGGTTAATGAAGAATTAAGGAAAAGATTGAACCACGTCCAACTTAAAAAGAATAAGTGGTTCAATAAAAGGAAGTCACCACCTCAAAAGTTTAACAAAGGTGATGTTGTTTACACCTCTGTTAAACGGATTCAAGGGAAACACAAGCCCTTGTATCGCAAAGAGATGGTGACCAAAGACAATAAGGTCACAATTGTGACAAACACGGGTCGCAAAGTGCATAAAACCCAAATTAAAAACGGTGGAGTACTCTCCAACAAAGTATAAGAATTATTGAAGGGGGGTGTACCAGGCAAAAGGAACAATGCATCTACCTGAAATAGAATATAGTAAACTTTCATATGATATAATAAATACACTTTAATTTACCTCTTTTAAAAAAAAAAAGAAATATAATTGGGTATCCATATTTTTATAAGTTTTTAGCATTAATCTAAGAATAGAAATCTATTTATAAGGCTATGAAAATTAATTAAAATGATTTTGTAACGTAAATTTATTGTTTTAATTTGATTGATATGAATTTCAAGTCCCACCACTCATCACAAGGGTACACCCACCAATATACATTTAACTAAACATGAGAGCAATTTTTTTTCTTATAAATATCCTACAGATTAGTCTTCCTAGCTGTCGCAGAGGGGTTCCAGATTTTTAATTACCAAACTCTTATAGTCTCCCTGAAAGTAGGCAGAGGTTGGATTGTCGACGGTAGCTTCAAACTGGTGCATACGATTGACCTGACACAGTTTGAGGTTTTGGTAGACGGTGTTTCGAGCGCGATATCTTCAAACATAAAAGATGAGGATAGGAAGCGCATAATGAAATTCCATGTACGGCAGGCAGAAGATCGCCTCCGCCTTTTAAAAGGAAAGTCGTCACGGAAAACCAGGTCCATTGATTGGATAGGATCAGCTTGGAAATGGGTGGCCGGAAACCCTGATGCCACAGACTGGAACGAAGTCCTCAGAAGTGAGCAAGCGATAATCCAGAACAATAATCAACAGTATAAAATCAACGAAAACCTGTTGTGCTTAACACAGGAGATTACAAAGAAACTCAACTCGATTATCACGAGGTATGAAGGTGGGATAAAGGACGCCATCTCGGGACGATTTGAACAAGATGCGCTGGATGAAATCATGGCCATCAAAGGAGAGATAAATGAGATCGTTCGAGCTTGTCAAATGGCAAAGAGCGGCCTAATAAACACTAATCTATTAGACACAGCAGAAATCAACAAGGTTATTAACGAGTTGGAAACCTTACCGTATGTCAACGAAATTGAAGCCATTGAATATGGGAAACCATCAATCTTCACCAATGGCTCAATGTTACTTTATGTTATCTCGATGCCAAAGGTGGGAAAAGAGGAGTTCAACCTGCTGATAGCGAGGCCGTCAATAATTGATGGGAAACAAATAGATCTGAGATACAATCAGATCTTGATAAACTATAAAGCAACATATGGTATCAAAGGCAAGTGTCTTTCAATCAACAACTCGACGATCTGCGAAGACAAGGCATTAGACATCATCCCAGAGGATAGCTGCATCCCTAGACTTTTAAAAGGAGGACCCGCAGCCTGTACCTTCCAGACGAACAAGGACGAAGTTCTGGAACTTATTAAAGAGGACACCATTTTCGTCACAAATTTTAAGGGTGACTTAACCTCTAATAATATTTCTAGATCTCTTTCAGGCACTTACATTATTCAGATGAACAACGAAACGATTCAACTGAAAAACAGGACGTTCTTCAGTTCCATGAGCTCTACGATACAAGCTCTTCCTCCGGCTCTGATGAACATCACCAGCAAGGAACAAAAGATCGACTTGGGTTATATCCATGGACTCAGTGTCGAAAACATCGAACGCTTAGGTAACTTAACCCAAGAAGTTAAAATTTCTATACTTACAGAAGCCGCAGTCATCATGATCGTTGCATACATCGTCTACCTAATTTGGCGGAAGATACACGTCAAGCACAGCATCCCACCAATCCATCCATCAGTAACGGTTCCTTAAGATCTACGGGAGGTAGATTTTCGAAGGGGGAGGAGTTATCACCATGCGATGCACATAAAACGTGCATAAACCAGTTCCCACTGACTCAGCAGTTCATTGGCCTGAACCAGAGCCAATTCAAATGCCGGACATCCGACACCTTCACATTGCTGCATTACGCCGCATATAGGCTAATCCTCATGCACAAACATGAAATGTGCAATACCAGCAACTATTGGTGGGAACCGAGGATAGCTTTTAGATTAAGTTATGATATTGAGTTAGTTCTGATTTGGACTTGTGAATAGATCGTTGTTGATCCTAATCTGATTATCTAATAAATCTTTTATAACGTTTCACGGTGTGTTTTAATTGTAAGTCGAACTGTTGGGCCAACCCCTGGGTTGGCGTTCGCGTTTTTTTTACATTATCCTCGGAAGGATAATTTAACTAAGTGCACAACTAATTATTTACTTAATCACGATGCTAACAACTTGATAAGATAAAAGTAATGACTTTTACATTTTTTTTCTTCAATATGATGTAAATACAGTTATTTTCTTGTTTTTGTTTTTACATTAGCCGTGTTTTATTATTGATCTGATCCGTATCAGATCATGGGTTTATTATCGTTACAACAAGAAAGCGAAATCCTGCTTTTCAGTTGGATCTATTTTTGTGATCTAAAAATTAGTTCTTCAATTTCACACAAGAACAGACTTTCCATTGAAAACGTTGGTATCATTTCCAATATTTCCAATAACAACAGTATTGCCACATGAACATTTTTATCAATGTGAAATGAAATATATTTTAGATAGATAGCGAGAAACTTCACATTTATTCATTTTTGTATAATACATGACATAATGAAAAAGTTTTACAAAACAAAATTTATATTCGTGAAATTAATAAGAATTAGTGCAAAAAAATGTATATTTGACAAAGTGCATGAGTATCGTTTTTCAAAAATGAAAATTAACCATTGAAAAAAAAGTTCGTAAGGCAACTCTGCAACTCCTTTGAATTGTCAGTTGAGAGAGCGAGTTTCTCACAGCTTCCATCTGGAAATAATAAAAAATATGATGATCTAAAGCTGTTTTATTATCAAGATTGGATCATTGTGATAATAAAACACGGCTATTGTTATTGTTCGAGGTTTTATTTTTCATATGATACCAATTTTGTTGCATTTAGAGAACATTTATTTTCATTAAAGTTCCGCTAGATTGGCCAAATTGCACACTGTGCGTCATGTCGTTACAAAGCATCAGACAAAGATGAAACCAGTGGCGGATCCAGGATTTGGGCAAGGGGGGTGGGGGTCTATTACTCAAAATCATTGCAATGCATCTTTTGACAGCGATTTCGACGGTTGAATTCCAAATCGCCTGTCACATTATGGAGTCAGTTAATTCGATTGTTTTGCCTTTAAGTCGGGAATCGCAATCTAAAAAATAAGATCGGGGTGAGGCAACTAAGCTGGCAGAACACGATTTGAATCAATTTACGTACAAACGCAGATTCTACTTTCCATGTTATTTATGAACATGTTACTAGGGTTTGTTATGAGTACGAAATCACAATGAATAGGCCACGCCGCGCCGTTGCAATCAACAAAAAAACCGTTGCAACGTTCAAGCACAAACTATTGAAGACTACTACAGAGTTTCTTTCTTCATTCCGTTTCTTGATACGTTCATTTCTTAACTCAAAAGTCGGTTCTCGGAACACAAATCCATTCTACAAAGTTTCGGGCAACTGCTTCTTAAACAAGAGTTGAACGAAAAGAAATTCGCTGACCTGACCTCTACACATTTTACGAAGATATATCGGATTGTTCGAAAGAAAATTTTCTGTCAGAAGTCCAAAATGCGCTTGATGCTTTACTGGTTAGTATCTTTCGATCAAAAATTTACATATAAAAATATTTATAGTTTATATGTGACGCGATCCGAGAAAAGGCACCATTTAGGCAAAAGTGAAAGCTTACACGGCACGCTCTGAAAGGCGCTGATGTACCATTCAAACCCATCTAAAAAATCGTCTGATTTTATATTTTGTGAAATAATAGCGATGTTACAATTTCAGATTGCGCTTTATGAATATTCAGTAAAAGAACTTGTGTAATCAATCATGATCCAACAACCAATTTTTTTCCTATTGAGTCCCTTTTATCGGATCGAGTCACATATGCAAACATCAATCTGACGATATTTTTCAGGTTATCAATAGCAAGTCGATCAAGAATTTCAATTATATTTTGCGAGTCTTCTCAGTAGGTACTACCTGTAACTACAGCAACTCCAGAACGAATCATCATAATGATAGTGCGGTGAATAGTGAAACCCTGTAAGTTTTCTACAGTTACTGGGAGAATATTGCAGTGATTGTTCTCATATCTCATTAAAGGATTTATTATGTTGCCAGTAGGTCGTGCACTATACGGTGCAACCGAGTGAATTGAAGATAAATCAAGTAAACTCTTTTAAACTACAAAATCCTTGAACTGAATTTAACATCCATTGGAAGAGTTCGCAGTGTCTTCGTTTAAGAGGAAAATACAAACTACCTACACGATGGTAATTTTCTTTTTGCTGATGACAATCATGAAGTAGACAAGTGGAATGTACCTACATAATATTAACTTAAATTAAAAGCATTTAAACTTCATATATGTAAGTGTACCACAGGTTATCCCTTTACAATCTTGTAAACGCCCGACACCTCTAGGTGCGCCATGTTCATGTAACTTGGAGTATAAAAGGTAAAAAGAATAATGCCAGATATCATCCACTGAAACATACATACTCGCACATAGTCGACCTGGAAACAACGATTTTATAACACAATTTCGATGATTGTGCATTAAAATAAACTAATGAATAAAAATATAACACGTTAACGTCTACTACATTGCTCTTTTGACAATTTAACTATTCTTAAGTAGATTGAGTCGAATTAAATTAAAGGTGGCCATCAGAGAATGGACGTAATTACCTCACTATTCAAACCATTCTTTTGGACTCTTCCGGAACAGATGGAAAACTCATTTGTCCATCCTGACCCCTTAAGAGGAAAATGCTCCTCCTCTTCCAATTATCGTCCAATTACAGTAACGTCATCTCTTTCCCAGGTCATGGAAACGTTGCTAAACCGTCAGATTATGAAATATCTCAAAGAAAAGCTTCATAATGGCCAACAGTACCTACGGCTTTCGTAGGAAAAGGTCCATTGGTGGGAATATAAACCGAGTAGAATTAAAAGTAATTTGATAAGCTAAGTAATTTTCCAGAATTCTGTCGAAAGCGAGTCACACCTCCATGCGTTTACGGAGTCATACCCACCTTTCCGCGTTGTCGAGGAACCTGTTAGACAATATGTTGCTACGAGTTGCCAAATAGAAACACCGCATAGAAAACTTTAGTTTCTGTGTTATGTATATGAGCAGTGTGTGCCTGAAAATCGAGATCATGTAAAAAGTGCAGGCAAAGTCTATGTTACGACGGATTGCTGGACATCCATCAACTTAGATCTCCATACAGGGTGTCCGGTAATTCGTGTTACATACTTTGGGAAGTGATTCTTGGTCATATTCTAAGAAAATATTGTTCTGATTGAAGTCCGTTTCTCAACGTTAACATCACTTTTTGACAATTTAAAAAAAGGCTAACTTTGGTGTTAAATTAAATGTAATCAATTAAATTAACTAAATTAATTAACCTGTGTTAAATTCGATTGCTCTGTCAATACTGATGGTATTTCCGAAGGATCACTACAAGTAAGACAAGAGTTATCGAGAGCACACACGACACACCCACAATGTAATCCAAAAACGGGTCCGGGCATGCATTCAAAACGAAAGAGGGCACATTGAGCATTTGTTATAATTGTATGTACATGTTTTTATAAAATACATAAAAAAACTACTAAAAGTGCCCATATTATTGTTTTATTCAAAGAAACCTCAAAGCTTAATTTTTTTTTTTTTTAATTTTATTGATTTTGTATTTTTTCAAGTATCAGAAAATGTATGAGTTTTTGAGTGCACTTATTAGGTACTGAGTTATTTTTATTATTGTTTTTTTCAACTGTAAAAAATAAAGAAACTCTCAGTCGTATTTATAAAATTTGCTTAGAACATCCTTAGACAACTGTCCAACTAGACGGTGTCTAAAGAGTTGGACAACCCTTAACCAATTTCGTATTTATAAATGCATTCCAACAGTTGTCTTAACAACCCCTCAAACTGTCAACTTCGAATGAAAAACTAACTGGTGGCGTTCATGATGTATCCGTGCATTACCATTTTTTGTGTTTTGATATACGAGTGCAACAACTAAATTGCTCTGAAAGAGTGTGGCGTAGCACTTGAACCAGACCAAAAAAGCAGCTGATTTGACTTTGAGTTACAGCTTTTCCAAGTCTCATAAAACGATCAAATTTGTGCAATTTATAAATTAAATTGTTGAAAGTAGTATTTTTGCACCTCAAACTACTTATTTTTTTCGATCTTAGAGCTCTCAACAGTGTTTTATAACATGTTCAACAAAATTGTTTTTTGCTGTAGCAAATGCCACTTTAGCCATAGTTTAGACAACAAATTTCGGTGTCTAAAGTTAGACGTTCCTTAGACAGCGATGAAAGTGTTTATAAATACGATTTGGAGTTGGACACTGTTCTAAGAGCTGTCCAAAGTTAGACATATCTACTTTGGAATGGGATTATAAAAACGACTGTCTATGTTTAACAGGCATTTTCTGAAAAAAAAATTACCTCAAAGTCAAAACTTTGCTTGGGGAAGAAAACTTGCACACCATTTAAAGTTGAAAATCTGGCAACCCTAAGCCTATATAGGAGTCTAAAATTAGGTGTCTACCATCAGTATTGACAGAGTCATCGGATTTAACACAGGTCATGTTAGACCAAAGTAGGAGCCTTTTTTTAAATTGTCAAAAAGTGATGTCAAAGTTGAGAAACAGATTTTACTGTAGATCAATTCTTTTCTTAAAACATGACCAAGAATCACATCATAAAGTATGTAACACGAATTACGGAACACCCTGTATATAGCCAATGTCCTTCCTCAGGTCATAGACTATCTCAGTACAAAATTTCAATTAAGTCAGTTCAGTACTTTCACATTTACATATAATATTAAGTTAGGACTCGGATTAGGACTAGTTAGGAATATTTTTTCAAACTAATTTGATTCGAATTTAGGTTGCTTCAAAAATATTACATATTATATTGAAAAATTATATATATTATATTAAAAAATATTCAAATAACTTTTTTTGATTTAAAAAGACTGTTAAGAATTCACAGTCGCAGGTTTAAATCACTGTCGATCTAAAATCACGTTAACAGGTTAACCCAGACGTAAACGGTGGTATTCCGTTTTTTCTCTCGATTGCGGCGAGGTTTTCCGATTGAGGTGCAAGTCAACATTGTCGTACCTGGGCGAAATGCAAATATGGAGTTGAGGCCATCTAAATTTCTTGATCTTACATATCCTTTTTTTTTAAATAAGATTTTTATTTGCTTGCACTAACAATGCAGCACACAAACTATCGTACAGAATAGTTAATTCAATTCGAAGATTGCACTGACACTAAGTTTATTCGAACCATTTTCGACAAAACAAAATATGTACATATATGCTAAATAGCCCCAAAAGCACATGTAACCTCTTTTCATAAGAAGACATTATGCGGTTATATTATGGGGAAATAAAAAATCAACTTACTTCTTAAGTGTTGCAGCTAGTGCCAAGTCTGGACGGACGTCAAAGCGATTCTGCATATAAAAGCGTAATAAGTTATCCCTCTCATGTTCCTGCATTCCGTCTTCTAGCTGTGGTGCGTTCAAATTGTGGTAGGACTCGACCTCCGTCATACCAAACAATAAGTCATACCTAAAAGTCAAGGAGAAGGTTGTGCATTAAAATATACGTTGTTTTTAAATAATGTGTAAAATTTTTAATGGTCATCATCCCAAGCCAAGGAACCAAAGGTGCACTTGAACAAGTATAGTTGTCCTTAATTCATCTACATTTATATACTTTTGTTTTGTATAGCTAACCACCTCCTTAGGTAGTTTTCCGTCATCCTACATTGGTTTAATTTAACTTTTGCACAGAATCGTGAAATAAGGGTAGACAAAAAAATTTTACTTGAAAAATGAAGGGCCCCATCAGTTAAATTATTCCCCCTTGGATAACACGAAAAACATTTACTTAATAAAAGCAACACAAGAGAAGAAAAGAAGAATGCCCAAGCCAGACAGTGTTGTTCTTTCAGTCTACTTTCTTTTCTGTAAAAACTGCATATTTTAAAAATTAAAAAATAATAATGGAATTCTTAAAAGCATCTGGGAAAGGGTCTTAGTTCACAAATTAACCTTGTCTATCGCTAGGAGAAAAAAAACCCATAAGAAACATGGCTGTTTGTATTTGATGAAGAATAGGAAATGAATGAATTCTAGAGAAGGAAAAAATTGTATGCTGAAACGAATTTCGTAGACCATGAAGAAAGGTTCGAAATTAAATCTGGTGCGAAAGCATTTGAGAGTAAATCTGCTGGTACATTTCTTCTTGAAGAGAATGCCGCTATTATTGCAATCAGTTAAATGATCTTTCCTGCGAGAAAAACACTAATGATCCTTGATCCAAAAAAAAAAAAGAGTTTTAAAGTTTTCTTAACTTCAATTTGTTAATCCGATTGACAAGAAACATGTCCTTGATCTCTTCAAGCCTAGGGAAAACTATCTCACGGGGAGCATTGAATTCGAAAAAAAGAGTATAGTCGGGGAGGTAGCGTTGCATTTTAGGTATAGTGATTTCATGCGAATCGGATATCATATTTTCAAAAGATCTTGGATGAAAAATAAACGAGTCAAGCGTCAGCTGGCGCACCCACGGTAGGTGTGGGTGTGGGAGGTCGTGTAAGTGGTGAAAAAAAAAAAATAAGTCATAGTATGCTGGTTGCAACTTTTTTCAGGGATAGGTTAGATCATACTGAGTTGACAAATGATCGTCAGCTGCATCGTGGAGGGGGGAATATGCGTCAGCTGCTCGCATGATCTTGTAAAAAAAACTTTAATTGAAGTGATAGTACGCCGGATGAAATTTAACTTGGTGATCGTTTGAATTATTCAAAATACGAAAACAATAATCAGTTGCGTTGGTTGCGGTGGAAAGACCGTCAGCTGACGCAATAAAGATTTCAAATATTGGAGCATTGCTACTACGTTGTTTCCTCTCAGAACATGTTTCGAGAAAATTTCTGGAGCTGATTGAGCCCATAACACGACCTTCGGGCTACCTAGGCCTCTCTCCCTTGAACTTCAAATAAAAGGAACAGCTGCGTTTGCGTGTCCCCTCGCCGTACACCATCAGTTTCGGGGGTGCTCTTTAAAAGAGCACTCGTAGTGTCCAAATATGTCTAAGATTCAACCGTTTTGTGTGTTCTGTGGGCCATGGCAAAAAAAAAGAAACATAAATATCTTTTTCTGATCAAACTCTACAAAAATGTAGAGATATTGGAGATTCGTCAGAAAAATAATTTAGCAAACAGCGTTAAACTGCCACCGAAATCGAACGATTTTCAAATATATCATTCGAAATGTTATCGTCAATTCACCGCTTTACCGCCAATTGATCTAACACTAGAACAGACTATTTATGTAAATGCAGATGCTGCAAATGAATTGACGGGAATAATGCATTTTTTTTTTTTTTTAAAATACCAGCTGGAGCACTCAGACCTAAATACCGGTTCATTGTACTACCAGATAGCAACCTTCTATTTGTTATAGCTTTCCAGATGTTCGGAGAAAAGCCAAAAGACGCTGCCATGATAAGGAGCCTAAGTTACCAGCTCTCACCATGTCTGCGCCGAGTATCTGTAACCTCATGCGAGAAAAAACAGGACATTCACAGAGGAAGTGCTCTGCGGTGTACTCATCTCCTCCACGAGATTCACAGAGTGTGGTATCACTTAAGCCTAACACTTTTAAATGCTTGGCAAAAGAGAAGTGCCAGCTGGCAATGCCAATAAGCTTTAAACAGTCTTTTCTGCAGAATAATGCATACAACCATTTCTATTTCGTCTCGTCCTCGTCAACGTTGTTGTAAAAAGTAAAAGTCATAGCATTCGTTTAACCATTTATCGGTCATATCATGGAGCAAACAGGATTGAAAAAGTCTCAGGGCATTAATGCTGACCTTGAGAAGTATAGAATAAAAAGAAATTCGGTACAGCTTAAAAATACATATCTCTACAAATATCAAACAGAATATCAATCCCTTTTCAAATGATTTAGACAAAGGTATGTTGTATAATATTTCAACCGATCAAGTAATACAAACGAACGTTGAACAGTTTATGATGGTTTTTTTATGCTCCATGCATTGAAAGACGTTCCTTCTACATTTGGGAATATTTCGAAAAAGGTGATTCAAATGTTCACTAAAAATAATGCGTGCATTATTATAATCACATTCGATCGTTACTTTTCGCCATCGATTAAAGATAATGAGCATTTGTTAAGAGGCAGGGTTAGAGGTCAACTTCAACTGTACCACATAAATGGCCCTGCTCAAGTACGCTCAGCTAGCTAACTTTGCCAGCAAATCAAAGAACATTTATTTCAAAGCTGCGTTTGTGGAATTTCTTCCTGACGACTGGGAAAACAATTATATGGCTAGCTTCATAGGTGAAAAAACGATCTATATTAACGACGAGTTTTGTCATAAATATGACGTACATAGTAATAATGTTGTAAAAACCTTTGACCATAATTTGTCTTGTCCAGCTCACGAAGAAGCGGACATAAAAATTTTATTTCACGTTTGCAAGCTCGATTTCGATGCTCACGTTACGATTAGATGCTCAGACACGGATATTGCTATAATAATGCTCGGTAATACGAACGCCGCGCCGTTCAGAAAGATTTGAAAATCACTATGCACATTGGTACCGGTAAATCCCCAAAATTTATAAACATCATGAAATTGTATGAACAATTGGGAGCCGATTTGTGTTTTGCATTGCCGAGATTCAATGCTCTCACGCCCTGCGATTTCAATCCAGCGTTGTACGGGAAAGAAAAGAAGAAGCCCTTTCAATTGTTGCGAAAATCGGAGGCGTATATGCAAGCGTCGAGTAATATTACAAATATCCCAAATTGTACGTTCGGAACTTTTACATTAAGAAAAGAAACACACGTCTTCTTACTTTGACTTTCTATAATGGGAACTGTAATTCATAAAAGATAAGAACATAAGCAAATTGACAATTATGTATTATGTATGTATGCTTGTGCAATGATGATGATCAAATAAAAATAAATGACAGTATAAGAGAATAAGAGTGTTAAGTTAGATAGCATAGATCTTAATAGGGTGATTCATTATTAATTACCTACTTTTAAAACAAAAATAAACAAATATTTTTAACACTCCCACTTTTATATGTAAATGTTTTAAGGCTATTGAAAGTTACTGAACAGAATCTAAACTAATAATTCCCATCAATGAACGAAATCGTTGAAATTTATCTTTGGGTAAAGCTTTCGTAAATATATCACCAACTTGATTCTGAATTGACACATATTCTAAATCGAAAAGTTTATCTTCGTACTTCTCGCGAATAAAGTTGAAACGGACATCAATATGCTTAGTCCTTTTATGGAATTCAGGATTCTTGATTAATCTTATGGCTCCTTGATTGTCCACGTAAAGAACAGGTTTCAATTTTTCGCTTAATAGCTCATCCAAAAGTTGTTGAATCCATACCAACTCTTTGACTGCTTGACATGCAGCCACAAATTCAGCCTCTGTAGTAGAAAGGGCAACACATTTTTGACGTTGCGATGCCCAAGTGATGCAGCTTGATCCCATCAAGAAGACATAGCCACTAGTTGAACGCCTCGTTACTACAAGTAGCGACTTACGCAACCAACTGCAAAGGCTATATCCGGACGCGTAGCTACCATGAGATACATGAGACTGCCCACTAATTGTCGGAAAGGGAAGTTGATCTTCTCGGAAGATTCTTCACAATAGCTTACAGCCGATGTATCCGCTGGGGTTGAAACAGTAACAGCATCTGACATATTAAACTTTGCAATCAATCTTTTTATATATTGTGATTGATTAACGTGAATTGAGCCATCATTAAATCTTCGAATTTCCAAGCCTAGGAAGTGCCTTGCCGGAAAAACTTTAACTTCAAAATTTTGTTTGAGATGCTCATAAAAACGAGATATTTCAGCTTGATCTGCTGATGCAAAAGGCCATCGTCTATATAAATTGCTAAAATAACTTTCTTGTTATTATTATCACTGACAAACACACATGGGTCAGCTGCACAGGGCCGGAATTTGAAAGCTTTAAGAAGATTAGTGAATGTTTGGTTCCAACATCTTGAAGCCTGCTTTAGTCCGTACAAACTTTTCTGGAGTTTGCATACTCGATTACTCCAGTCTTCATATCCTCTCGGTTGTTGAACATAAATTTCCTCTTTGGTATATCCATATAAAAACGCCGTTTTTACATCGAACTGCTTGATATGAAGTTTTTCCGATGCTGCTATTCCCAAAATTGTTCGAATGGAAGTGAATTTGGCCACTGGGCTGAACGTTTCTAAGTAGTCCACCCCGAATTCCTGACTAAAGCCTCGAGCTACTAGCCTGGCTTTATACCGTTCATTTTCATTCTCAGTAGCAGTCTTGAATTGATAAATCCACTTAGTACTGACCAGCTTCCGATTTTTTGGTAGAGTCTCTAAGATCCAAGTTTTGTTTTTATTCGGCGAAGAAATTTCATCGTCCATTGCCCTTCGCCACTGGTTGGCATCGGCACAATGGATAGCTTTCTCAAAGCAATCTGGTATGTAAGTTTCCGCAAGAAAAACAAAACTTTCCTGGATACAGCATTTGAGATCACTTTGAAAGCTCATTACTTTGCTTCTTAATCGATCACTAACAAAACTTCTTTCTTGTTGCCGAACTGCATCCCCTTTATCGCCACCAACAGCTTCATTGAAAGTATGTTCCTCATTACCATCATTATCAACTGCAACAACTTCATCCACAGCACTAACACTAGCTTCATTGTCCTCAGCAGCTTTTATAACATCTGCAACTTCAACACCAGCAACGTTTTCTTCCATCTGATCATCATTTTCGCGTTCCACAATCCCTTTTGAAAAATTTGTATGCTGTTCAATCTCATGTTCTTCGTTGTCAAGTACAACAAACGACTTATTGTGTCCATCCCTTGCTACCTTCTTAGACTCATTGAAACGCAAATCTCGACAAACTTCAACCTTATTGCTATCCGCAAAGAATATCCTATATCCTTTCACACCATCGCCATAGCCAACAAAAATACCTTTTCTGGATTTCTTATCCCATTTTCGTCTCTTCTGTTGTGGAATATGAGCAAAAGCTTCAGTTCCAAAAACTTGAAAGTATGAAATATCTGCCTGTTTTCCATACCACAATTCAAATGGTGTCTTCCCCTTAGTAGGACTGGTGCCTGTGTAATTAAGAATAAAAACTGCAGTATTCACTGCCTCTGCCCAAAACTTCGTGTCCAAATTCCGTGCATGTATCATTGTCCTCGCTGCCTCTACTATTGTGCGCATTTCTCGCTCAGCTCGCCCATTCTGTTCCGGTGTATAAGGCACTGTCCTTTGATGTACTACGCCATTCTTGGCAAACATATCTTTAACGAGTTGATTTGTGTACTCCAAACCGTTGTCTGATCGAAAAACCTTAACTTTAGAACCAGTTTTAGCTTCAATTAACTTAAGGTATCTGGATATCAGTGCAGGCACCTCTGATTATTCTTTCAATATGAAAACCGTTCTAAACCGTTCCCCTATGCAGCTCGCCTTTTTTTCACTGGAATAAAAAACTGCACGATGTTGTTTTCCATATTGGCAAACCTCACAAAAAAAATTATCTTCATCAAAACTTATATTTCTTGCCTTCAATATGCTCTTAACCTGACCTACATATATTTTGATGTCCAAGTTTTTCATGCGATTTACGCTGTGCTTCGCTCTTCTCTTCAGCTAAATGTGCGCAAGCACCAGATCCTTATGAATAGCTTGTGACCTTCAAAAGAAGTTTGAATAACTTGGATTCACGTACTCCCACTACTAAGACAGACTCTCCTTTGAATAACTCGCACATCTTGCTATTCGAAGAAAATTCGAGACCTTTGTCCAACGCACAGTTCAAAGAAAATAAGTTGAGCCTAATATCAGGAACATAAAGCACATCAACTAGATGATTCTCCTCCCAGCTGACGTTGTTGAAGGAGAAAACATTAACGTCTCCTCTGCCATACGCGTTGATAGTATTCCCATCCCCCAACCTGACAATTACTGGCTCTTTAAACTCCTTGTAGTTGATCAACCATCCCTTTCGACTTGTCATGTGGTCACTCGCTCCTGAGTCCAGAAACCACTCATCAGCACTAACTGCGCCTTCTGACAACAACGCCTCACAAACAAACGCATTACCTCTCTTTTCAACCGAGTTTTGCCTCTTGTTAGGACATTCACTCTTCCAATGCCCTGTTTCTTTGCAATAAAAACATTTTCCCGGTTTACTATTTTTACAGAAGGACTTTTTCTTTTTGTATTGTTTATTAGCCACCAATGCACTAGGTCCAGGTTCAGAAAAACTGTTTTGCGAATTGATTCGAGACTCTTCTAGAACCAGCCTACCAGTGAGATTGTCTAAAGTCTGCTTCTCAACTGCAGTAGACTCCCAAGCACTATGAAAGTGACTATGTGATCCCGGCAAAGTCATAAGGATCTTGGTTATGACCATAGATTCAGAGACGGTTTCTCCAACATCAGATAGCTGCTGCACAATGGTTTGCAACTTGGAAATATGTAGAGCTATGTCATCATTTGGATCCTTACTGAAACTGTAAAATTGCTGCTGAAGCATGTGGATACTCGCCTTCGACCTAACCTCATAAACGCCATGAAGTTTGTCCCACATTTCTTTGGAGGATTTGCAATTCATTATATGCAAAAGTGGCTGTGGCCCAATTGATGTAGCAATAATTTTCTGTGCCTTCCTGTCAAAGCGATTCCACAGCAGCAATTTTTCAGCTTCCGTAGGCTTAGGTTCTTCGCCTGTCACATATTTAAAGAAATCTGATGCACTCAAAATAATTTTCATTTGATCCCCATTAACCAGTTTCTCAATTTTAGATTCGTGATTGCGATTATCATCAGACATATTAAAAAAAATTTAACCGTTTGTAAATCTCAACGTTATAAAAAAAACTTGTTAAATGTTACAAATTTTAACGGCAAATTTACCCAAATACCAATCGTCAGCAACCTGATATTGCTTCTCGGTATTAAAATTGCTTCTCGTTCCCTTTTGCAACAACCGTTACTTTTTTTTTTTTTTTTTATTCAACCACGCGATTCTTAAACATATATAATTATATATATATACTATATAGGCAACTAGGTAGGTGCTGGGCCCATAACCTGTTACATTAAGAAAAGAAACACACGTCTTCTTACTTTGACTTTCTAATGGGAACTGTAATTCATAAAAGATAAGAACATAAGCAAATTGACAATTATGTATTATGTATGTATGCTTGTGCAATGATGATGATCAAATAAAAATAAATGACAGTATAAGAGAATAAGAGTGTTAAGTTAGATAGCATAGATCTTCTTCTTCTTCTTCATTTCCGGCGTTACGAGTAGTGATCTTGAAGCGATCACAACTCTCCCACTTTTCTGCTTCACACTAGTGATCCGCCTGTGGGGTACGCCGCGTTGACCTCAGAAAGCGTCGGCAAGCCTCCCGGTTTTGGATTGTTCCATGTCTGAGGCCAACCAAATGCTGCTGTTTTTGCATTTGCTTGTACCAGGAGTGTTTTGGCCTGCCTTTTCTTTTTCGTCGCGAATTTGTTGAAACGTTGTACGATATTGCCTTTTGGACGGGGTTCTGCGGATCTCTCCTTTGAACATGACAATACCAACTGAGCCGGTCGTGCTGAATTTTGTCCAAGATGGTACTTTTGACATGAAGGCTTCCACGGATCTTAGTACTTCTAATTCGATCAAGCTTTGTTACTCCTGCTGTCATCCGAAGCATCTTCATTTCGGCTGCCGTCAATTTGCTCTCATACTTTTTGTACATTGTCCAACATTGTGAACCGTATGTCAGAGCTGGACGGACAACTGCTGTGTAGAGTCTTCCCTTCAGCTTAGGGGGCATTTTTCGATCACAGAAGATAGCGGAGTTTTCTCGCCACTTCATCCACCCTACGCTTACTCGATGATTGATGTCGTCATCACAAGTTGCTTCACTATTGATCATAGATCCCAGATATTTAAACTTTTCACACTTGGGAAGCACATTTCCATTCAAATAAATGTCTGGAATAGGCTTGTCTGGATCAGAAAAAGGGCAGCACAGGTATTCAGTCTTTTTTGCGCTAATACGGTACCCATTTCCTTCCAGAACATCAATCCAAACGTCAAGTGCTCGTTGCAGGGATGTAGGATCCTCGCTTATGATGGCTCCATCGTCAGCAAAGAATAATTGTTGTACTTTATTGTCCGTTACTTTTCCTTCGAGCAAATAATCCAGAACAGCAATAAAGAGCAGTGGACTCAAGACACTTCCCTGATGTACACCTACTGTTATTTGGAATTCTTCGGTGACTCCAGCTGGGCATCTCACTTTTGTAACTGCTCCCTCGTACATGTTCATAATTATTCGCACATAGGCTTCAGGAACTCCTCGGTGTCTGAGGGCCACCCATATCAGATCTCGTGGTTGTCGATCGAATGCTTTTTCGAAGTCAACCAACACAATATGCAAATCCTCTAAGGCATCTCGGTGTTTTTCCATAATGATCCTTATACTTTGGATTGCGTCTGTAGTTGACTTACCCGCGACAAACCCGCATTGGTCATCAGACAGCCTTATTATTTTCCGCAGTCGGCTATCCAAAACCCGCTCAACGATCTTCATAGTGTGGGACATCAACTTGATCGAACGATAGTTGTCACAGCTTCTGGTATCTCCCTTTCCCTTGTACATTGGAAGAAGAAAACTTTCCCTCCATTGATTAGGCAAACTGTCACCTCTTATAAGTTTGGAGATGAGAATCGTGAGCCATCTCAACCCGATGTCTCCCATATTTTTCCAAAACTCATATGGTACCTCGTCTGGCCCAATCGCTTTGCCTTTTTTGGAGTTCTTAACTGCCTCCCTAACTTCTTCGACTGTGACGTCGGATACTTCCGTAAAGTTAGGTGCAGCTGTTGGAAAGTGGCGCCGAGGAAACTGTTCATTCAAAAGATCATCACAATACTGTCGCCACCTGTGAAGAATTTTGTCGTCATCCACAAGTAGCAGTCCTTGAGCATCATTTATGAACTTTGGCGAACGAATCTCCTGCGCATTTCTCCTTCTCTGAGCGGCTATTTTGAAAATGGTTGCTCCCTTATTCAAGTTACTTTGTCTCAGCTCTTGGATTGCCTGATTTGCTTCAGCAGCTGGGGCAGAAATCTCTTCCAGCTCTCGATACAGGCCCTCCGTGCTTCTTGCTTGAAGTTGGGCGCATAGATAGCATAGATCTTAATAGGGTGATTCATTATTAATTACTTTTAAAACAAAAATAAACAAATATTTTTAACAGTAACGATCGAAGAATTTGTCTGTCGCATAGGTTTACGGTTTCAAAGATATAAACGATGTTAACAACATACGAGTTGCGACATTCCATGAAAAGTATAAAATTGTTGAGCACGACGATTTGCTAAACTGGAAAAAGCGCATCGATGGGGCTATCTTTACACCATGCCATTCCGAGCTACGCCAGCATTTGCTACGGACGTCGTATATCGCCCACCATTGGAGCCGTGCTCATCACCAAGACTCAAATGAGTTGTATCCCACTAACTGATGATGGGAAGAAAGAGAAGGGAAATATTGTTTCAAATGGTTCCATCAAGTACCACCAACAATAACGAGTATAACCGATAGTAGCAAAAATATTGCCGGTATGGAGTTTTTTGTCGGTGAAACTTTATTTATGTGTGTATATTTTTGGTAGCCTAATTTTGATGGATTAAATGTTCATTTACAGATGATGGTGAAGAACATCAAACTACCGATATTGAGCAGGATGAAGAACACGACAAAAATCTACTTGCACGAAAGTCTCACTCCTTTAAACCGAGGTATCATGCGCCAAGCGATCAAGTTTAAACACGAAAAACGAATTATCTCTGCCTTTTCAACACGAGGAGTTGTTTACATTAAGATGACACCGACCACAGATAACATAAAATTTGACAGCTTACTAAAGCTCAATGAAGTTGTATACGGTTCCAGAAATCCCAGAGCCACTGAGACCAACTGTTGAATCCAGTTTCTCTCAAACTTTTTATTTTTATTTTTCATTTTATAATTTTCATTTTTATATTGCTTTTAATTTTCGCTTCAAACTTTTATTTTCTAATCGAATTTATATATTCATATATTCATTTATTTTGCTTTTTTGTACTATTTGCTTGAAACGTTATTAGGTTTAATTCCTATCTCTCTCTCTCTTTTTTTTCTCTTACTTCTTTCTTCTTCTTTTTTTTTAAAGAGATTAACGCTAAAAGCTTTCTTTTCTTTTGTTTTTGGCAATTCTAATTTTCTTGCCTGTCCTTCGATATGAACGAAGACCAAAGAATTTCAAATCCTTATGGTGGTTCTAACCGCGTTTTCCATAAGACCAACACTATGTAAAACATTTTTTGTAGAAGATATGCGGGCCTTTCTATTTGCGACATAAATGCACAGAGTTTAATCAAACACATTGATGAGGTCAGATGTGTTTTTGGTAATCAAAAGATTGATATTATCTGTTTATCGGAATCTAGGCTCCACTCCAACATCAATAACGAAATGATACATCCTTAATGGTTGTAAAACTTACCGCGCTGATCGAATTAATAAACGGGGGGTGGTGTAGCAATTTATATAAAGAAAAGTATCCAATCCAAGCTTTTATATAAATCAGAATGTGCAAATGACTTATTTCAGTTCTGTTTTCTTGAAATTTTGTGTGGACATGATAAATGATTAATAGGAGTTATCTATAAACCCCCAAATATAACAAACTCTGTAGTCATAACGAATCCACTTGAAAGTTTAACGGTGAGGCACAGTAAAATAATCATTTGCGGGGATTTTAACATTGACCTGTTAGATAAAAGAAACTGTGATGTAAGTCGATTTATTAACGATATAAAGTCGCTACGATTAGCCCCTGTTAACCTTCAAACACCAACCCATTTTAGCTGCACGAACTCCACACTATTAGATCTATTCCTAGTCACTGATACAAATCGTGTTCTTTTCTATGGCCAGCTTGATGCTCCTGGTTTTTCAAAGCATGACCTTATTGTGACTTTCCTAGATTTTCAACGTTCGGAGTCCACGCAAAGTATAATCAAATAACGTATAGAGATTTCAAAGCAATAGACAAAGACTCCCTGTTTCGTGACACATAGCAATTGACTGCTGGCAAGAATTCGTCAAATGTCTTCCATTGAAGAACAAGTTAACCATTTTACTCAAAAAATAAATCATCTATTTGAACAGTATGTTCCATTGAAATCTTTTACCCTTCCTAATAAGAATTGTGAATGGATGACTTCAAGGATCCAATAATTACTTAAGCAAAGAGATAGCGAGTTCAAGAGATGGAAAAGATTTAAAATTCTAGAATTGTTTGATGCTTGCAAGTCTGCAAGGAATATTGCAAAACGTGAAATCAGAAATTCAAAGATCCGGTTTTATAATTGCAAGTTCAGTCCTAATATAAATATTACAAAAACTTGGAAAAATATCTAAGCATTGGGAACTTGTAATAAAAATAGGTTTGATGAAGATGTCTGTTAAATGAATCCAGATGATTTAAGCAGAGACTTTGCTTCCATTTCGAATGTCCTATATGACCGAAAGTCCGAAACCATATAGATCACAGATCGTATCCTATAGGGGAATCGCTCATACCAACAAAATCTAGGAGTTTTAGCTTCCAAAAAGTTACAGAATACGAAGTTTTTAGTGCAGTTTCTGCAATAAAGTCAAACACGACTGGATTAGATGGAATGCAGCCAATGTTTTTGAAAATGATTATTCATGGGGTGCTTTCCGAAATTACATACATTTTTAATAACATTTTAACTTATTCCATATACCCGTGTTTCTGGAAAATTTCAAAAATCATTCCCGTCCTTAAAAATGCGGGGTCTGTGAATATTTCATATCGTCCTATACCTGTTCTTCCTTTCATCTCGAAGGTTTTTGAAAAACTTATGAGCAAACAAATACATTCTTTTCTCAATGAGTTTGACCTTCTATCATCAAGGCAATCCGGTTTTAGACCAAAGAACAGTTGTACTACGGCGCTCTTGAACTTGGTTGATGACATTCGAATGGAATTGAATGAAGATAATTTCACTTCACTTGTTCTGCTCGATTTCTCAAAGGCGTTCGATACAGTTCCTCATGATATTCTCATTCTAAAACTGAAAAACTTCTTCGCTTTCGACCCCACAGCTTTGAAGCTTATGGAAAGTTTCTTTATAGGTCGCTCACAAACCATCTACTGCAACCAAAAAATGTCAGATTTCCTTGGCACAAACGCTGGTGTCCCACAAGGATCCATCTTGGGTCCACTATTGTTCACCCTATTCAATAACGACATTCCATCAATTTTAAAATGCTGTAAGGTCCAAATGTACGCAGATGATGTGCAAATACACATCATATAGCTATCTGATAGGTTTTGTTGAAGATGCCACTGAACGAATTAATGAGGACCTTTGCTTGATAGCCTCTTGGTAGATGAAGAATAAACTTATGTTGAACTACAAAAAAAATCAAGCCATATTAATAAGTCGTCGCTTATCAAAACTGTGCAAAGAAGGATTAGTATTACCTTACGTTAGTAGTGTAAAAAATCTCGGTATTATATTTAACCAAAATCTCAACTGGGAAAATCACATTGAGAAAACAGTTTCAAAGATATACGGCTCCCTTCGTGCTTTGTATCAAATTGGAAACTGCCTTGCTTCTAGAATTAAAGCAATGCTGATTAAGACACTTTTGTTCCCAATAATTTTTTATGCCTATCCCGTTTTTTGTGAGCTAGATAGCTACTCTCTCCGAATGTTAAAGGTAGCTATTAATAGCACAGTAAGGTTTGCTTATAACATCGGTCGAAGAGAACACATTTCTGGTTATGTTAAGGCTTTGCTTAGAATGGAACTACAAAAGTATCTCGAATCTAAAACATTAACTTTTCTATTCACTTTAAACGAAAACAAAGTGCCCGAATATCTTTTCCAAAGATTATAATATTCATCTTCCTCCGAAAGAAGTAGAAGTTTTGTCACACCCATTTCGAACTACACTGTTACTCAAAAACAATTCTTTGTTTACGCTATAAGACTTTGGAATTCCCTTCCGCTTTATGTCAGGAGGTCTTCAAATATCAGGGATTTTCAGAAAAACTTAAACAACATTACTGCACATAAGCGTTGGAAAGCAAAAGAGAAGTAAGGAAGGAAAAAGTGAATGAATAATTAAATATATACAATTGCAATATGTTTCAAGTAAATACATAAATACATAACAACTTAATAGATATATAAATAAGAAAGGTTTGAGTAAATCATAATTTAAAGTTTTCAATTAATGTAATTATAACTTTGATCTATTGTTTCACAACTAAAAGATAAAATTGTTTCTACATGTAAACATAATTTATATAACAATAAATGCAAATACAAATACAATGCACAGGACAGTTCGGTTGATGATACTTCAGAGAGCGAATATGATAGCGATAGTACCATCGATGATGAAAAATTTCGGCAAACTTCGATTGCTGTACTGCCATTTATTTCATTTAATATTACGTTCACATTTGATCATATCATTTATTTGTGTTCAATATTTAAAATCATTTGTACCTATGCTATAATTGATAGGTGTAATCTTTGAAAATGAGTATAAACATAATGTTTTGGTAATGAAATTAAACGTCAAAACCTGCTAGCGTTCCGACATACATATGTATTGGGGGTTCAAATTTGATAGTTCTCGCGCGTCAAGTCCAAATATTTGACATCTTCATTGCTTCAGCTGACGGTCTTTCCACCGCTACCAACGCAGCTGATTTCTGATTGATTATTGTTTTCGTATTTTGAATAATTCAAACGATCACCCAGTTAAATTTCATCCGACGTACTATCACTTCAACTTTTTTTTTTTACAAGATCATGCGAGCAGCTGACGCATATTCCCCACTCCACGGTGCAGCTGACGATTATTTGTCAACTCAGTATGATCTAAACTATCCCTGAAAAAAGTTTCAGCCATGACTACTTTGACTTAATTTTTTTTTTCACCACTTACGCGGCCTTCCACACCAACACCCACCGCTACTTGAGCAGCTGACGGCCAGTTCACTCATAACTCATACAAGATCAACGACTGGTGTCAATATCAGCCGACATACTATGACTTTTCAATTTGCAACGCTACCTCCTGGACTAGAAATAAAACGACGAGACAGTCTCTTCAAGAGCTGGAACAACCGAGCAAAAGATTCCTTGAAGGTCAACGTCTATTGAAGAGCAATGAAAAAAAAAAAGCTTTTCGCACAATTCTAGAAAAGGTAAGGAAACGCAACAACTCCGGAAACTCTAATACTAACCTCTCTTTTGACATACTCAATAAGAGAAGAGGCCTTGAAACTTGAAGTCAAAATTTACTTGTAGTTAGTTCCGAGAACGAACTAATATAGGTTTTTTTTTTTTTTTATAATATACGCGCACATCAACAACATCATTAATACCCTTATAATGTTATTAACACAGTGCGAGCGGTTAAGAAGGAAGCAAAGGATTAGAAAGGAGGTGCCGATGCACATTATTTTTAAACTTCTGTGTATTACAATGAGAGGGGAGAACAGAGTCAGGTAAAGCATTCCACATCCGAGTAGTACGGCTAAAGAATGAATCTCTATATTTCACTGTACGACCGAAATTGGGCTGAAGGTAAAACTGATTTGCATTCCTTGCGAGGCGTGTATTGCGGTTAAATTGTTTCAGGGGAGGAATGCAACTGGCTATTTCGTCCGAGAATTGTTTGTAAAAAAACCTATAGAAAAGAGAGAGACATGAAACATTACGACGATGATCAAGACAATCAATTGATTCAACAATTGAACTATCACCTATCATTCTTAATGCTCTGTTTTGAACCTTATCGAGTAGGCACAATGATGTTTAAGGAGCACCTGACCAGATATGTGAATTGTACTCTAACTTAGGACGGATGTAGGCTTTATAAATAGTAGCCAGATCAGAAGGGGTGAAAAATTTCCCGCACCTTTTAAGGAAACCTAAGCATTTAGCAGCATTTTTGGCGACTTCAAATATGTGGTAATTCCAACGAAGATCATCGTTGACACACATACCAAGTACTGACAGCTTTTCGGTTTCTTCGATGCAGGTACCATTCATGGATAATGGCAATGGGGGAATGTTAAGCTTCAACGACAAGAGACAGCATTGAGTTTTCGAAGCATTGAATTCTACTCGGTTCATAAGACCCCATGAAACAATGCTGTCAAGGTCAGAATTCAATGAGCTTATCATACGGAACCGTTCCATTTCCACGTCCGAGGAGCAGGGACGAGAATTTGGAAACGAATATGAAAAGCTGAGGGTCGAGTCGTCAGCAAAACAGTTAAGCGGATTAGAAGTTTCAAACAAGAGATCATTTATGAAAATGAGGAAGAGAGTCGGAGACAAAACGGAGCCCTGGGGCACACCAGCATTTATGAAGTGGGTATCAGACTTGAAGCCATCCAACACAACTTGTATTGAACGGTCGGAAAGGTAATTTCTAATCCAACGAAGAAGAGACTCATCGATACCAAAAGCACGCATTTTCGATCAAAGAGCTTGATGCCAAACTCTATCAAATGGGATACCATCTGGACCAGCGGATTTATGTATGTTAAGATCTTTAAGGACTCTCGCAACCGAGCGAGTTCGAAAAAATATCTGCTGCATTAAAGAATTTGCAGACTCGAGCTCAGGTGGAGCCAATATGCTATAAGGAAGTAAATGAAAAGATTAGTAAAGTTTTTAACAGTTAAAACACTTATTTTATTTCCTCAGATGTACATTTCAGAAGCAATGCTTCCATCGTCAGTGAGATTTATAAAATTAAATTAAATTAAATTATTTGTCAAAAAACTAATAATAAACAAAAATGTTTCTAAACAAAAATTACAGTTGAGTTGAGTTGAATCTATTAAAAAATTTTTTGAATATTGAATCTTTGATTGGTCCATCATCACTATTCATTAGATTATTTTTGTTTTTAAATATGTAAAATGATTCAAAAGCATCTAATTCATAATTGCTATTTACATTTCTTATTAGTTTTAAATTTTGCAAACTAAAGCTATGACTATTTTCTAGCATATGTTCTGCAACACTTGACTTTTCTTTTTCATTATATTTAAGATGTGCAAAATGTTCTTTAAATCTTTTTAGAATAGGTCGTGTCGAGTTGGCAGCAAATTGAGCTGCCAGCAAATTGGCTTAGTCGATGGAGCTGACATACGGAGAGTCATTGAAGACGAGCGTTGGGACCGATGATGTGGTCGAGTTCTTAATATTCTTAACAAAAGACCAAAAGTTTTTACTTCCTTTTGGACACAATAGTATTTTTTGCCTTACCTTTTGGTCATATAAAAACTTGGTCTTCTGTATGTGAGTATTGCAGGCGTTCCTGGCGCACTTAAACTTATTTCTGTTTTCTTCTGTAGGGTCATTTTTAAAAATCCGAAAACATTTTTCTTTTTCCCTAATCATCTCCCTACAGCTCGAATCGAACCACGAATTTTCTTTGGGGATGATGCTCTTTGATCTATGCGGAACAAAGTTAGTCATGCCGTTGAGAATTACGTTAGATATCATATCAGCTGATGCACCCACGTTACCGTCGAGAAAGCACAATGACCAACTGAAATTTCGAAAGAAATTATTCAGGCCGTCCCATTTCTCATATTGCCATACAGTTCTTTTTGGGACTTTTTCTCTTTTTACTGTGACGGAAACCGGGAAATCTACCGATATGACACAATGGTCCGATGTGCCCAGAGGTGATGACACTTTAACCCTGTATTTTTCGGGATGAGAATTGAGAAACAAATCTAATGTGTTGGCCGAATGGCCAGAAATATCCGGAACCCGAGTGGGCTCATCAACAAGCTGAGTTAAAAGATTTAATTCAGCAAAGATCTGAACATACCTACCTTCGGGTGTTGTCTGGCCAGAGTGACGAAGCCACCCAGAATTGTGTACATTGAAATCACCCGCAATGGCGATTTCAGTGCGAGGATAGAGGGAAACAATTCTTGTAATGGAGTCAGATAGCGCATCGAACTCGTTAGAAGTTGAATTACTATCTAAATTGGGGCTTCTATAAATAAAACAGTAATGGATGATATGCTTATTGACGGTGAGTTTTAACCACATGAAGTTAAAGTTCGAATTTGAACAGAGGCCGTACTGTGGTAGAAATTGATAAGCAACATCATTACGGATATACACGGCGAGGCCATGGGAGCAAAAGAATAATGGCACCAAGCTATACCCAGGAAGGAAAAATTCTGAAGGATCAGAATCCGGACCCAGCTGTGTTTCACTCAGTGCCAAAACAGCTGGCCTGCATTTAGCAGTGTGAGCGTACACTGAAAAGAAATTTGATCTCAGCCCCCGGATGTTGCTAAAATCAACACTGAAAATACACCTCATTACAACACTCAGAAAAAAAAAAACAAAATACTAACAAAGACAACTAAGTCAAACCATCAGGTGAAGTTCCCAAAAGAAAACCGAAAAAACTAATTGCAGCCGGTGTTATGCCCTAGCGCAATATGAATTCGGTTATCTAATGAGAAACAACACACGATGGTTAATTGTCCGCCTTACAAATCAATGGGCTCCATGCAAGCATACATTAGACAATGTATGCAAGTACAGAGACCATCGACTTGGCTAGGAAAGGAGATGAAGGGTAAAAAGAAAAACAAACCGCTCGCTGCGAAGAAGCTGATTATTGTTGTTGAAATTATATATATGTATAAGTATATATATATTTTATTTCTATTTTATGGTGGTTTGGTGGGTGCTGATTATTGTTGTTGAAATTATATATATGTATATATATATTTTATTTCTATTTTTTGGTGGTTTGGTGGGTGCACTACTACACTTTTTTTTTTTAGCACTGCACTGGCTTTTGAACTGAATTTTTTTTTTTTTTTTTTTCTATTGCGCGGCGAGAATATGGGTTTTAATTATGATTAGCTAGTCGGATGGATTGATGGTTGATTTAATTATTGTATGTTTATAACAGAATTGGGGAATGGATGGCAGATAAATTTAATTTGTAGATAAGGGCAGACACGGCGCGGCGATGGTTTGATTTTCGTTCACGGTGAGGCAAGGTTGTCCCGTCGAAGTGCAAGTCGACACACTGCATATGGTTGGGGCAACAAGGCTAGGTGAGCTCCAAGGGTAACATATTTTAGGGACCTACATTTTTATGACAATTCCGACCGGTGAATGGTGGGTCAGGATGCAGCCTAATATTAAAACCTTATAATAGATGGTACCAAAGAAAAAAAAAAATAGAGAGACATAGGTAATTTTGGATGAAGTATTTGTAGTGAAAACACTTTGAAAAACGATGAAAGAATTTATGAAATCGAGGCAGTAGTTGCTAAGTTCCCGTTTACGTACCAGTTTACGTTCCCGTTCCCGAGGAAGTATAGGGATACAATTTATAACCTATATCCTTCCTCAGGTTCTAGACTATCTCTCTACCAAATTTCATCTAAATCGGTTCAGTAGTTTAGGCGGGAGAGGGTGACATAGAAAGACGAACAGATAGAGCTAGGTAAGGTTAGATTTGGCTGCCGGTACACGGAGACCGACGCGCTAAAACCACAAAGGGTCCATTGTGGGACCACTGAGACCAGAAGGTTGATCACCCTCTCGTTCCTACTAGGGGATTTAAGAGTTGAAATCCCCTCTAATCTAACCTGGACTAACGAGTTGATCACCAGTTAGTCAAACCATACAGAACTTCGTACAAAAAGGGAGATACTTTTAGGGTCTTTATTAGCTAAATCGCTGGTGTCGTCGAAAAAGTAATCACCTAGTTGAGCTTTCCGTCTGTTAGGAAGTGCAGGCCATAAGCAAAAGAGATGTTGGATTGTCTCCTCTTCCTCCTCGTCCATGCAGCTTCTACAGAAGTCACTTGAATAGACACCAAGGCGTTCCTATCAGACAGTGTTCTGTAAAGACATAGGACACATATAGTGGAACTAATGTGCAGACAACTTAGATTCAATAAGCTCTTTGAGCGTTTCGAGTTCACACATGGCCAAATTCGTTTTGTCATAAGACATGTTGTATTACTTTGCTTTGCGTCCATCATCTCAGAGGCGTGCTGCTATAGCAAAAGCTTACACGTAGCGATAGGTTTACCCTTTATTGTTCCTTTCAGGTCAAAGATGACAAGTCGTTCCTTTTTGGCAAGTTCGTCTGCCATGCAGTTGCCTGGTATATCCCTGTGGGACGGCACCCATGAAAGGTGAGTTGAACTATTCTGACATCTCCTTTAGAGACGTGCGACAGTTTTGGGCCGTATTGAATTTTGTAGAGACAGAGCCAAAAGCTTTGAGAGCAGTCTGACTGTCCGAGAAAATGGGAATATCCGTGGAGGATACAAGGTTTTCTCTAAGCCAGGAGAGGACTTCTTTTATCACCAGAAGTTCCGCTTGTAACACACTACAGTAGTCAGGTAGGCGGAAGAAAAGCCTTAAATTTCGGGAAAAGCCTGCAATTTCGGGAAAACTCTACTTCGTACACCATAAAGGGATCCGTCAGTGTTGAAGTGCAAGGCTTATCTAAGAGAGAAGACAGAGTTACCTTCACATTTATAATATTAGTTAGGATGTTATGGCCAAGAATTTAGCTTTATTATAAAGTTAAGGGTCTGCTATTATGTTTTGAAAATGAATTCGGGCAGGTTACCGCCTTGGCTGGCTTGAATAAATTCCAACCGAGAGGTCTAATTTTCGACCATTTTTTGCAGCATTTTGGGCCATATGTTAAAAATAACGCTCTTTCTTTTCATTTCTTTTCTTTTCAAATAGCGTCAATGGTCTCGGGCTCATTCTCGTTGACAAGCGACTTCACAAAACCCTACAAAAAATAGTCAAACGGCGCCGGCGTAAAGTTGCAGATTTTGGAGGCCACGACATCGCCACAGGCTCACGACCCGACATAATGTGCTCACCAAAGGTTTCGTTGGCTGTAATGGAATGTAACGACGTCTTGTTGGAACTAAAGATCGTCAACATCAACGTCCTCCAATTCAGGCACGAAAAAACCATTAGTTAAGGCTTTACAGCTTTCCCCATTGAGTGTAACCTCATGACCGGCTTCATTTTTCATATGCGACTTTTTGAGGATGTTACGCCTTCTCAATAATGGCTTGTGGATTATCATAACTCCAAATGCAACAATTTTGCTTATTTGCGCACTCATTCAACCAAAAGTGCGCTTCATCGCTCAACATAATCTTCTTGTGAGAATAGGGATCGGTGGCCATCTCGCTTTGAGTTCATTCACCGACTGTTCACTGACTGTGACTCGCTTGATGGTTGTCCGGTTTCTGTTCTTGCATGAGTTGGATTTTACAAGGCAGCGAACCAGGATCCTTCCTCAAAATCTTCCATAAAGTTGATGGAGTTGTGCTCTCCAATTGTTGTGCACGATAGCGGATGAACTCGTTCAGATCTTTTTCGATGTTCTGCTACACAGCAGCAATTGTATCTTCGGCGCGCACTGTACGGTCCTCTCAGGATGCGCACTATCCACTAGTGTAAACGTGGAAACGAAACCGATCCATGGTTGTTCGAATTACCGACTCTGCTGTGGAATGATGTCCATCGAATATTAGCGGAATTCGCGTTGTGTCCGGAGTAAATCTTTTGATTGTAAAACGTCAATTCAAACCATTTTTTTTATAATTAACGCGCACATCAAGGGGTTATGAATACCCTTATAATGTTGTAAAACACAGTTCAAGTTTTGGGAAAACAGGAGGTGATTTAAAAGGAGACACCGATGCACGTTGCTTTTAAGCCTTTGTGAATCGTATTGTAGAGGAAAAACAGAGTCAGGTAGAGCATTAAACATTCGGGTGGTGCTACTAAAAAATGAATATCTATATTTGACTGTACAACCGAAGTTGGGCTCAAGGTAAAACTGATGAGTGATGAGCATTCCTAGCGAGGCAAATGTTGCGGTAGAATTGTTTCAGGGGAGGAATGCAGCTGGCTATTTCACTAGAGCACTGTTTGCAGAAAAAGCGATAAAAGAGACTGAAACAGGTGACGTTTCGACGATGTGCAAGAGAATCAATCGATTCTGCTATTGAACTATCATCTATCACCTATCAATCTTAACGCTCTGTTTTGTACCCTATCAAGTAGGCGCAAAGAAGTTAGTGGAGCACCTGACCAGATATGGGAGTTGTACTCCAGTTTTGGGCGGATGAAGGCTTTATAAATTGTAGCCAGATCAGAAGGGGTGAAGAACTTCCTGCATCGTCTCAAGAATCCTAAGGATTTAGCATCGTTTTTGAAGACTTCAAATATGTAGTCATCATCAAAAATAAAGATCATCGTTTACACACATACCAAGTACTGACAGCTTTTTGGTTTCTTGGATTGAACATTAATAAAGTGTCAAAAAGACCAAAACAGAAAAAGTATTGCCAGATTGCAAGCCACACGACTAAAAATAAACACACTTTACAGAAAGGGTCCGCCATCTAAGGTTTTTTTTCAACTAGTGCTTATTTCGTTAATGGTAACACTTAGCTCGTGTCTGATTTGACAAATAATTAGTTTTATCTTTCCGCTGAACGAATATGGTTGTGTTTAAGCAAAAAATCATCTTTTCAGATGAAGCTCATTCTGATCTTGGCGGGTATGTAAACAAGCAATATTGTCGCATTTGGGGCACAGAAAACCCGCACGCATACCTACATTGAAAAGCCGATAAACCCAAAACGAGTCACTGTTTCGTGCGGATTTTGGTCCTGAGGCATTCTTCGAAAATGAGCAAGGAGTGGCCGTTACAGTCAAAATTCATTTTCGGGCCATATTGAACGAATTTTTGTTCACAAAAATTGAAGAGGAGGATATTGGCAGCATATGGTTTCAACAGGACGGCGCTACATGCCACACAGTCGAAGCTACACTCGAATTTTTGCGCCCTGTTTTTGAAAAAAAAGTTATTTGGCGGAACCTTTAGAAGAGCATATTTGATTATGGATCTAGTTTTGAGCAAAGGTCTAGTTTAAGAAGATCAAAAACTAAAAACTAATAGGAACCATAGCACGAAGAGTCTACGAACTACAAGAAGTACACAAACACAGCATGCTTCTAAGAACGATTTGGTCGGAATTTATAATAATAATGCCCTACCTTATTATTATTCTTAAGAACTTGACATTTTCACAGTTCAGTGTACAAAACTAGATTGATTTCAAGGATAGAGATGAAGATCTCGATACTGACAAGGAATAGCTCGTATGATTTGACGTAACACCCTTATTCAAGAACATACCCGTAACGGTAACTGCAGAGCACACGAATAAAAATACAAACACTTATGGAACTGCTTCGCTTCTGCGTTGTGAATAATAACTAACCTGGTTTGGGAACATGAGATCTACCAACAAGGTAGTGCGCCAATCTAGCATTGACCATTATAGTTGATGTATGAGGACGAGTTTATATACACCAAGCACAAGTGGAAACGAGACATTCCTGGAAAAAGGGGTCGTGTAGCTTTTGTTCGTTCGTAAAGCATGATCTTCTGAGTAATTTGAGGTGAAAAACCAAACCACTCATTTATTTTTGAGGAAAAAGGTAATAACATTTCCTTCTGGTCAATATAAAACGAACATTTTTGCAACCATTTGTGGCTTAATTAGAAGCCATAATATGGTTTAGCTGGTGATGGTTCTTTTAAAACCAAATTACTCGGGTATTTTTGATGGAAAAGGTTTCCTATCGCCTATCGGTCAATCTAAAATCAGCTCATTGCAGTCGTTTGACTAGAAAATCTTATGGTGTTACTATAATTCACGCGAATTAAAGCTGTTAATAGTTTTGTTGTCGAATAGCAGGGTTGCAAAAAAATTATTCTATAATCACACAACTTGCACTTAGAATTTCAATAGCAAACTGCAAACTGGTCGTTTTGTTGAAGCAACACAAGAAGAAAAACTGTCGCTCTATTCGCACTATCTTTGATTTGATTTCTTACCTCTTTAGCCACCAACTGTTCAACAAATCACCGAGTATGAAGATCACAGCTTAAAATTTTACTGAATAATGGCAACACCATCATCTTAACTCAAACGACTACAGTGAGCTCAGTTTAAATCACAGAAATTAACGTTAATTCGTTAAAAAAGGCATGTTTTGGCGAATTTTTTGTGAGAAACCAGTTCAAATTTCTTTATTAAAACTAATTATATCTTAAAAAATGACGTTTCAAAAATGTTGTGTAAAATTTTCACAAAGAAATATTTTAAAATAAGGCAATGGCAGCAATTATTCGGACGTGCCTCGAAAAAAGGCGAGTTGCGGTGCCCCTCATAACTTGGGGCTGGATCATCGGAAATCAAAAAATCTAAATTCATTCGTTAGATAATTGTTTTTACCGGGTAATGTCATGAGGGTTTTTCGAAATTTTAATTTTTCACTTTTTTGGAACACTTTGAAGTGAAACACATGATTTTTCGTGAAAAAAATCGGCTAATTTGTTATTGTAAAAGAACAATTATCAATAAATTTAAAAAAGCTCTTCGTCACTACCCATCCCCCCCCCCCCCCCCCCCTCCCTTAATATTCAGATTTTACTTACCTGCTGAATAGTTCAGTATGTTGACTCATCACCTTATAAGGCTGATTGGGAATAACATGTCCATCCACAATTGGGCCCCACGATGTGGAAAACATAGGAAATGTTGTTGGAATTTTCTGAATCTCGTCATACCTGTTGAAAAAATTACATGTAAATAGATTTGCACAAATTTCTCAAAACTTATTAACCAAAAACGATATCAAAGCTGTTGCGTAATTGAGAAATCCAACGTGTTTTGTATTTCAATCAAAGCGAAAACAAAAGACTAGATTTTGGGCGAACATTATGTGCGAAAACTATTCAAACTACATATTGTTTAAACGCAATGAAGAAACGAGTTGAAACTTCATAGCTTAAGTATAATGTCGCTTTCCCTTTCCATTAGACGAGAAGAACCGTCCAGGGGCGTCCATGAGAGTTCTGAAAGCGTTCCATTAGTGAAAATAGATCGCTTCTCATGATTCTGAGATCTTAAAGCCACTTCTGAATTAAAAGCGAGAATGCACTCAAGAAGCACTAATGCATGCAACTCGAGTGTCAAAAAGAAAATTTTTGTTTAGTTGAGCCAAAAGAGTTCCACTTACACAAAGACAATTTGAATAGAAATGGTTATAGGTGTTCCATTGGTTTTAAAATAAGTAATAGTAATAGGTTCGAACTCCGAATATGATCAAGCTACACCCAAAGAAACTTGATCGCTTCAATTCAATTGAACAAAGTTTTATTTTAAGTGCTGTGCGGCTGTGCCCCTGTTCTGAAACAACCGCCTCGATAAAATCCGGCGATAAACGATGGAAACTTGAACGAAGTCCTACGAATTTAAGAAATCGAAATTTCCAGGTTCAGGAATTAAACATTCCCGAGACAACCAAATTGCAGCAGTTACTGACAAAGGTGTGCATCATAGTGGTTGCCAAAAACAGCAACCTGAACCAAGTTATTCGCAATATCAAACTTAATGATACAAAATTGAGACTTCTTCTTCTTCTTTCCATTTCCGGCGTTACGAGTAGTGATCTTGAAGCGATCACAACTCTCACACTTTTCTGCTTCACACTAGTGATCCGCCTGTGGGGTACGCCGCGTTGACCTCAGAAAGCGTCGGCAAGCCTCCCGGTTTTGGATTGTTCCATGTCTGAGGCCAACCAAATGCTGCTGTTTTTGCATTTGCTTGTACCAGGAGTGTTTTGGCCTGCCTTTTCTTTTTCGTCGCGAATTTGTTGAAACGTTGTATGATATTGCCTTTTGGACGGGGTTCTGCGGATCTCTCCTTTGAACATGACAATACCAACTGAGCCGGTCGTGCTGAATTTTGTCCGAGATGGTACTTTTGACATATGAAGGCTTCCACGGATCTTAGTACTTCTAATTCGATCAAGCTTTGTTACTCCTGCTGTCATCCGAAGCATCTTCATTTCGGCTGCCGTCAATTTGCTCTCATACTTTTTGTACATTGTCCAACATTGTGAACCGTATGTCAGAGCTGGACGGACAACTGCTGTGTAGAGTCTTCCCTTCAGCTTAGGGGGCATTTTTCGATCACAGAAGATAGCGGAGTTTTCTCGCCACTTCATCCACCCTACGCTTACTCGATGATTGATGTCGTCATCACAAGTTGCTTCACTATTGATCATAGATCCCAGATATTTAAACTTTTCACACTTGGGAAGCACATTTCCATTCAAATAAATGTCTGGAATAGGCTTGTCTGGATCAGAAAAAGGGCAGCACAGGTATTCAGTCTTTTTAGCGCTAATACGGTACCCATTTCCTTCCAGAACATCAATCCAAACGTCAAGTGCTCGTTGCAGGGATGTAGGATCCTCGCTTATGATGGCTCCATCGTCAGCAAAGAATAATTGTTTTACTTTATTGTCCGTTACTTTTCCTTCGAGCAAATAATCCAGAACAGCAATAAAGAGCAGTGGACTCAAGACACTTCCCTGATGTACACCTACTGTTATTTGGAATTCTTCGGTGATTCCAGCTGGGCATCTCACTTTTGTAACTGCTCCCTCGTACATGTTCATAATTATTCGCACATAGGCTTCAGGAACTCCTCGGTGTCTGAGGGCCACCCATATCAGATCTCGTGGTTGTCGATCGAATGCTTTTTCGAAGTCAACCAACACAATATGCAAATCCTCTAAGGCATCTCGGTGTTTTTCCATAATGATCCTTATACTTTGGATTGCGTCTGTAGTTGACTTACCCGCGACAAACCCGCATTGGTCATCAGACAGCCTTATTATTTTCCGCAGTCGGCTATCCAAGACCCGCTCAACGATCTTCATAGTGTGGGACATCAACTTGATCGAACGATAGTTGTCACAGCTTCTGGTATCTCCCTTTTTCTTTTCTTTCCCTCCATTGATTAGGCAAACTGTCACCTCTTATAAGTTTGGAGATGAGAATCGTGAGCCATCTCAACCCGATGTCTCCCATATTTTTCCAAAACTCATATGGTACCTCGTCTGGCCCAATCGCTTTGCCTTTTTTAGAGTTCTTAACTGCCTCCCTAACTTCTTCGACTGTGACGTCGGATACTTCCGTAAAGTTAGGTGCAGCTGTTGGAAAGTGGCGCCGAGGAAACTGTTCATTCAAAAGATCATCACAATACTGTCGCCACCTGTGAAGAATTTTGTCGTCATCCACAAGTAGCAGTCCTTGAGCATCATTTATGAACTTTGGCGAACGAATCTCCTGCGCATTTCTCCTTCTCTGAGCGGCTATTTTGAAAATGGTTGCTCCCTTATTCAAGTTGCTTTGTCTTAGCTATTGGATTGCCTGATTTGCTTCAGCAGCTGGGGCAGAAATCTCTTCCAGCTCTCGATACAGGCCCTCCGTGCTTTTTGCTTGAAGTTGGGCGCACTTTTTCTTCGCTTCTTTTCTGCAGCTTTTATATTCCATTTTGAGACGCGCTTTTTCATTTGTATTTCTTGAAGGGCACTTCGACCAAGCTTGGAAAGCTGCTTTCTTCTTTCTAATCACTGCTTTAGCTTCATCATCCCACCACCAGGTTTCTTTAGCTTGTTGGTAGTGTCCTTTTGAAACTCCTAGCAGTGATTTGGCTCTCTCTAAGCAGGTTCGTTGTAGGCGATCCCACATATTTTGTGCCGTGATTGCATTTGAAACTGCGTCGATGGTACTACACAGCTGACATCGCATATACGAAATGAATTGCTGTCCTTTGGTTTTCTCCAGATTGTACCACTTGATTCTCCTAGGAGCCTTTGTTTGTTTGACTTCCTTCACCGCATCCGTAAAAAATTCTGTTAAAAGAAGACGGTGTTGTTGAGCGGCAGCTTCTCCTAGTATCACTTTGCAGTCTTTCACCCGAGATTTCATGTAATTGGTTACCAAATGGTAATCAATCTGGGTTTCATTTCCTCCACTGCTGTAAGTGATAAGGTGTCGGTCTTGTTTGATGAACATGGTATTTAGTACGATTAGACCGTATGACTTGCACATATTTAGAATATCTTCACCAGGAGTGTTCCTGGTGCCGAATCCCAAACCTCCATGGCAGTCTTCATAATCCTCGTTTGTCTTCCCGACATGTCCATTCAAATCTCCTCCAACAAACAAATACTCTTCTTTTGGGATGTTCTTAAGTAGGTTATGAAAATCAAGCCAGAATGCATCTTTTTCCTCCTGCTCACACCCTATTTGGGGAGCATATGCACTGATGATATTCCAGACCTTTCCTTCCATCACCAATTTAAGAGACATCAAACGGTCACTGGACTTCAAAATGGTCAACACGCTGTTATATAAACTTTGGTCAAGGATGATACAAAATTGAGACTAAAAAGGTAAAATATTTTCTAGGACATTGAAAATCAAATGGAACACATTTAAGTAACGATTTCTAAACAAATTAAATTACCGTTTCGATCGCAAACATGTAATAAGCGTTTCTTCATTTGCATCATTTAGAGGACAGTTAAGCCCATCTGCCATTTGCATGGTTAACTGCAATGAGTTGTTGGACGCCGCCCAATCAGACATTGCCGATCCAGACATCAAAATTGCTCGATGGAAGAGCCCTGTAAAACGATAATAGTCAATATAAATGGTAATTGGATAATAACTTAATACTCATGTTTCCATATACGTACCGGATGCAACAGGCGATACCATAAGATAATTAACACATACTGCTCCTGTGCTATGCCCCATCAGAGTGACACTGGTTTTATCACCACCAAATGAACCAATATTCTCCTTTATCCAGTGTAGTGCAGCAATTTGGTCCAATAGCCCAAAATTACTGACAGTGTCATCGGTAACGCCAGGTTTCATGAACCCTTAAGTGAACGAAAATTAAATGGTGTGGTAAATTGGATTGTCTATAACTATTATTATTATTGCATAGTAAAAGCATAGAAAGTAACTACAAACCTACATGTATTAGAGAGTAAAGTGAATGTAAGTAAGTGCTTACATAAATCGAGTGCATGTTTGGCTTATTTAAACATTTCGATATTATGAAAATATACATATTAATTACATTCTGTTTTGTGTTTTCGAAACACCCCTTTTTTTAATTAAGAGGCAGGCCAGGTTGGAGTAAAACCAATAAAAATAATTGTGTTCGTGTAATGGTAGCTTCTGCAGTGGAACAAATAGGCTTTCACATATTGCAGCAGCTGAGTTACTTTGAAAAGCAAACATTTTTTTTGGCTAGGTACCGATGAGATAAAACCACAGTATGTATAAAAGGAAGCATATTGCCCTTTTTAAAATGTTGTCCAATTATTCTACCACAATTTTGCGGTGCAGTTCTTGGAGTTCATATCTGTTGAGAAAAAGCTCTTTGACTATTTAATTGAAATGTTTTTAAGTTCCATTTTAATTTTTAATCTAACTTTTTAATTTGACTGTTATTTTTTTTTTTTTTTTTATAATTAGCGCGCACATCAAGGGGTTATGACTACCCTTATAATGTTATAGAACACAGTGCGAGCATTTAGGAAAGTAGGAGATGATTTAATAGGAGGCACCGATGCACGTTGCTTTTGAATCTTTGTGAATCGTAATGCAAGGGAAACACAGAGCCAGGTAAAGCATTCCACATACGGGTGGTGCGACTAAAGTATGAATCTCTATACTTGACTGTACGTCCGAAGTTGGGTTCAAGGTAAAACTGATGAGCATTCCTAGCGAGGCGTGTGTTGCGGCTAAATTGTTTCAGGGGAGGAATGCAACTAACTATTTCACTAGAGCACTGTTTATGAAAAAAGCGATAAAAAAGAGAGAGGCAGGTGACTTTTCGACGATGTTCAAGAGAATCAATCGATTCTACGATTGAACTATCACCTATCAATTTTAACGCTCTATTTTGTACCCTATCAAGTAGGCGCAAAGATGTTTGAGATGCACCTGACCAGATATGGGAGTTATACTCCAGTTTTGGGCGGATGAAGGCCTTATAAATTGTAGCCAGATCAGAAAGGGTGAAGAACTTCCTGCATCGTCTCAAGAAACCTAAGCATTTAGCAGCGTTTTTGGCGACTTCAAATATGTGGTGATTCCAACGAAGATCATCGTTTACACACATACCAAGTACTGACAGCTTTTCGGTTTCTTCGATGCAGGTGCCATTCATGGATAATGGCAATGGGGGAATGTTAAGCTTCAACGACAAGAGACAGCATTGAGTTTTCGAAGCATTGAATTCTACTCGGTTCATAAGACCCCATGCAACAATGCTGTCAAGGTCAGAATTCAATGAGCTTATCATACGCAACCGTTCCAGTTCCACATCCGAAGAGCAGGGACGTGAATTTGGTAAGGAATATGAAAAGCTGAGGGTCATAGCGGATTAGAAGTTTCAGACAAGAGATCATTAATGAAAATGATGAAGAGAGTCGGAGACAAAACGGAGCCCTGGGGCACACCAGCATTTATGAAGTGGGTATCAGACTTGAAGCCATCCAACACAACTTGTTCGGAAAGGTAATTTCTAATCCAACGAAGAAGAGACTCATCGATACCAAAAGCACGCATTTTCGATAAAAGAGCCTGATGCCAAACTCTATAAAATGCTTTAGAAATATGAAGCGCAATAATCTTACTTTCTCCAAAACAATGTAAGGATTGGTTCCACTTTTCGGTGAGATAAGCCATCAAATCATCAGTGGACCGTTTGCTACGAAAGCCGTACTGACGGTCGTTAAGAAGCTTTCGTTCTTCAAGATATTTCATAAGTTGACGGTTTATTAACGTTTCCATGACCTTGGAAAGAAGGGACGTTAGTGCAATTGGACGGTAATTGGAAGGGGAGGAAGATTCGCCTTTTTTAGGGACGGGCTGGACAAATGCAGTTTTCCATCTGCTCGGAAAAATCCCAGCAGAATAGGAAAGATGGAAAAGTTTACTCAGTGGTTTAGCCAGCGTAGAAGAACACCTCTTCAGAATAACGGCGGGGATACCATCTGGACCAGCGGATTTATGTATGTTGAGATCTTTGAGGACTCTCGCAACCGAGCGAGTTCGAAAAAATATCTGCTTCATCAAAGAATTTGCAGACTCGAGCTCAGGTGGAGCCAATATGCTATGAGAAAGTGTCGAGTTGCCAGCAAATTGGGCTGCCAGCAAATTGGCTTTGTCGATGGAGCTGGCATACGGAGAGTCATTGAAGACAAGCGTTGGGACCGATGACGTGGTCGAGTTCTTAATGTTCTTGACAAAAGACCAAAAGTTTTTACTTCCTTTTGGACACAATAGTATTTTTTGCCTTACTTTTTGGTCATGTAAGAACTTGGCCCTTTGTATTTGAGCATTACAGATATTTCTGGCCCGTTTAAACAAATTTCGATTTTCTACAGTAGGTTTATCTTTAAATCTTCGAAAACTACTTTCTCTATCCCTAATCGCCTCTTTACAGCTTGAATCAAACCACGAATTCTCCTTGGGGATGATACTTTTTGTTCTGTGAGGAACAAAATTTCTCATGCCGTGGAGAATTATGTTAGATATCATATCAGCTGTTACGTCGAAGTTTCCGTCGAGAAAGCACAATGACCAATTAAAATTTCGAAAGAAATTATTCAGTCCGTCCCAATTGGCTTTCTCATATTGCCACACAGTTCTTTTAGGGACTTTATCTTTTTTTACCGTGGCGGAAAACGAAGAATCTACCGATATGACACAATGGTCCGACTTGCCTAAAGGAGATGATACTGTAACCCTATATTTTTCGGGATGAGAAGTGAGAAATAAGTCAAGAGTGTTGGCCGCATGGGCTTCAATATCTGGAACCCGAGTGGGCTCATCAACAAGTTGAGTTAATTCGTGAAACTCAGCGAAGATATCAACATATTTTCCTTCGGGTGTTGTCTGGCCAGAATGTCGAAGCCAACCATTTATTAACCATTATTTGTTTTTCATCTTCATTTTCTTATCTGCATTTAACCCTTTGCAGACCGACACACATTAGGTCTGTTTCTTTACTTTGTGGACAGAAATTCACAATCTGTCATATTTTAAGGAGTGGGGGTAAAACTCTCTCACAAACTCTGACAACCTCTCTGAAAGAGCGTAATTGTCACAAAAGTAAAGAAACGGCTCGAACAAAAAACATTCGCTAAACGTCAAAACAAAAAAGTAAAAATATTCAGCTATGAATTGAAAACCGAACAACTATTAAAAACTTTGTAAAAAATATTGGCTGACGAATATTTAAAATATTGAAAACTTAGTGAGCAATAAACAAATACGTAGTTTCAACTCATAAAATCTCTGTTTTACCACAAAAAGTGACATGTGAGTTAAGTAAAATAGTGCTTGAACGCGAATCATAAGTATTTTTATCTTTTCAGTAAAAAATTAGCAATGGAAAATATAAATCTAATTTTGGAACTGACAGAAGAGACTGATGAAGATCTGCTACAAATAATCCTCGAAGATTCGGAGGACGAAGAAGAGCTCGTAATGCTTTTGGAGCTCAGCAGTAGTGGAAGTAGAGGAAGCCGAAATTGCATAGTGAACTATATAGAAAATATTGTTCCTATGTATTCGGAGTTGGAGTTCAGGACGCACTTTAGGATCAAAAGATCCCTGTTTGAGAGCTTGTCAGCTAGGTTCGAGAAATCGACCATTTTCATGGAGCTGCGTCCTGATAAACGCATAAGTGCCAGTAAACACACATTGGTGTTTTTATGGTTTGCCGGGCACGAAGCATGCAGCTATCGAGATGTGGGCGATCGTTTTAATCTTGTGATTTCTTCTGTCTGCAGAATAATAAGCAGATACATAAGATTTTTGAGTTCTTTGAGCCCAGCCACTATTAAATGGTGCAATGAAGAAGTAATATAACGTACCAGCACGTTTTTCAAAAACAAAGCGGGATTTGATAAGGCAATTGGTAAGAAAATTGAACTCGCATTTCAAATAATGTACCTAACAGTGGCGTGGCGTCCATATAACACGATTCCTATCGTCTTACCTTTTAAAATGTGTCCCTTGTTCATAGAAAAAACCAGCAACATAAGTCTACAACTAAGCAGTCAACAGCCTATCATTGCCCATACATACAATGTTCTTCAAGCACTTTTAAATTTGCGAGATACACACACAATACGCAATACACAAAACACAAAGCATTGAAAATCGCCGCGCAGAACATATTCTGTGTTTGTTCCTGTCTTTCCTACAATATACTACCACCCCGGTGCCTCCCTTTTCAATACACGTTCTCTTATTGAAAAAAGTAAGACGATAATTTTCGTCTTACTGCAATTTCTGCTTGGAAAAAATAATACAGTTTTCGCCTTAGAGTAATGTACGGCGAATTCAGTTTTGTTGTGCTGTTTTTTTTTTTGTTCTACTGATCATTGTTTTGAACTATTTGCAAGTTTAAAGTGAATTTCAACCTAAATGACTTAAAGTATAGAAAAATTGGCTTGGATTAATCCACGTTTGGAATTTAAGGTACCTTCTGTTTATTCCTTATTAATTTGTGTCGGAGCCATCCCATATGAAAACGGTCAATCCGAAATGTTGCTATACCTCCGATTTTGCTAAAACTTTGTAGAAATGTTTCTTTGCTATCGAAATACGAAATAGTCAAAGGATTTTTTTTTGTAATTTTCCTCTCCCCTCCAGCCATACTCAAAGAACCGAACATAGCAATTTTATGGGCTTCAGACTTTTCACTCTTAAATTGTCTGTATTCAAGCGATTAGGACGATTAAGGTGTCATTTTAAAGCTGATAAAGCATTCTTTTCAAATCAATCAAAAGGTTTAAGATATTTGAGTTGCTTTAGAAACCTGATCCTTTTGAAATCAACACATTTTATATACATTTTTGCCATTTTTGAAGTAGTCCTGTGCCTAAAATATCAATAGTAAGTCCCTAAAAATTTCCCTGATTAAAAAAAAGCTTATTCTTTTAATAAAACACAATTCTTAGTTTTTTTTGGGACTAACTATTGATATTTTAGGCACAGGACTACTTCAAAAATGGCAAAAATGTATATAAAATGTGTTGATTTCAAAAGGATCAGGTTTCTAAAGCAACTCAAATATCTTAATTCTTTTGATTGATTTGAAAAGAATGCTTTATCAGCTTTAAAATGACACCTTAATCGTCCTAATCGCTTGAATACAGACAATTTAAGAGTGCAAAGTCTGAAGCCCATAAAATCACTATGTTCGGTTCTTTGAGTATGGCTGGAGGGGAGAGGAAAATTACAAAAAAAAAATCCTTTGACTATTTCGTACTAGCTGTGCCCGCGACTTCGTCCGCGTGGAATAGTGACTTTAACTTTTAACTTTTAACTTTTTAGGAAATAAAACTTCTAGCCTTTAAGGCTGGCGGCATTTCCAAAAAAAACATTCAACCCCTATTTCAACACCTTGTAGCCTTGTTAAAAATACTTTTGAGACCGTAGTTTTTAAATTCCCATTTCCGTTCCCGTGGGAATATAAGGATATATATATAGCCTTTATCCTTCCGCATGTTCTAGACCATCTCTGTAGCTAATTTAATAAAATCTGTTTAGCAGTTTGAACGGGAGACATACGAAAAACATACCGACATAGCTACATTCGCATTTTCAATATTAGTAAAGACTCCCGTTCCCGTGGGAATATGGTGACCGTTTTCGTGGGAATATGTGCATAAGTTAAAGTTAATGTTACTCCGGGATTATCGAGCATTCCAACGGTGGAAGAATTTTTGAAATCGGTGCTGTAGTGTAAAAGTTCCCGTATACTTTCCTGCTCCCGTGGGAATATAGGGAAAAAATTATATATTCTATGTCTTTCCTCAGGTTCTGAACAATCTTTGTTTAAAATTTCATTTAAATCGGTTTATTAGTTTGGGCGGGAGATGGTAACATAGAACGACGGACAGACAGAGCTCCTTTCACACATATTATATTAGTAAGGACTCCCGTTCCCGTAGGAATATGTGGATGAATTAAAGTTAATGTTACACAGGGATAGTGTAGCATTCTAACGGTGGAAGAATTTTTGAAATCGGTGTTGTATATAGCGAGCCGTAGGAATATGGGGATGAATTAGTTTTTATGTTACTCGGGGATAGTGTAGCATTCTAACGGTGAAAGAATTTTTGAAATCGGTGCTGTAGTGTCAAAGTTCCCGTATACGTTCCTGCTCCCGTGGGAATATAGGGAACCGTAGGAATATGGGGATGAATTAGTTTTTATGTTACTCGGGGATAATGAAGCATTCTAACAGTGGAAAAAATTTTGAAATCGGTGTTGTAGTTTCTAAGTTCCCGTATACGTTCCCGTTCCCGTGGGAATTTAGGGATAAATTGTAGCCTATGTGTTATTCTGATGTATAAGCTATATTATTGGAAAGTTTAAGTAAAATCCATTCAGTAGTTTTTGCGTGAAAGAGTAACAAACATACATCCACACATACAAACTTTCACGTTTATAATATTAGTAGGATTTCGATAGCAAAGAAACATTTCTAAAAAGTTTGAGCAAAATCGGAGGTATAGCAACATTTCGGATTGACCGTTTTCATATGGAATGGCTCGTAGGTGATTCATTTTTCTCGACTTACCATTTGAAAATATCCACGCCACTGGTACCTAACCAATGAACTATTTCGTCACATTTAGGTTGTATAGACGGTACATATGTGGTCATCGATCCGCCAGTACACTTTAAAGATGACTACATTGACAGGAAGGGCAATGTTAGCATTTGCGTACAAGCCGTTTGCAATGAACAAAAAAAGTTGATTAGCATTTCGGTGGGTTTCCCTGTGTCTTCCCATGACAGTTGGGTGTATCAAAACACTTCGGTTCCCGACAAACTAAATGCACTCCCTGAAGGTAAATGTTCTTGTTGTTCTACATCAGCCGGTATATAACTTCTTGTTTTTAGGGTACTATACCTTTTAGGTAATTCGGCATATCCTTGTTGGAACCGGTTGATAATACCATATAGAGACAACGGGCATCTTACAAGCGCTCAAAAAAATTTTAATATAAAGCTACATAAGTCTAATTCAACATAAACATGCCGCGTTTCATTCAATGATTTTCAGAATGTGTAAACTCCCTTTGTCAGCTTCAAACTACAAAATTGAGTATGAATGCATCAAAGAAGCTGCAAATGTAAACGGGTACATTGCGAGTTTAGTAGATAGAATAATAAGGAAGCATTCTAACAAAATTAAAAAATCTTCATTGTCGACTCTTTTTTCACAAAATATTGAAAAAAGTGAAGTTAAACGAACTTTAGTGTGTTGTGTGCCTGAATTAACAAACAAAATATCAAAAAAATTTTCGAGAGCATAACATTCAATTAGTCTTTTCAAGTAAAACAAAACTAAAAAATCTAGTCGGGTCGACGAGACATAAAATTGACGAAATGAAAAAGTCGGGTATATATGCAATAAAGTGTGGTGACTGCGATGGTGTTTACTATGGTCAAACCAAAAGAACCATCGAAAAAAGATTTAAAGAACATAGTGCGTACATCAAGCAAAATAAAAATTAAAGTTCTGCTATTGCAGACCACGTCTTAAAGCTCAACCACTTTAATATAAATGCAAGCTGTGTGAGTCTAAAAAAAACAAATAACAGATGAGAGAAAATTGGAGATTGGGCGCGTATGAAAGCTACTTCATACAAAGAGATAGCCGTTCTATCAATGCTGATAACGGCACGGCAACATTACTTCGAGCCTCTTTTCTCTCATCTAATCACCAATACCAAAGAAGATGCCACTGATTTGATCAGTCGTGATGCTGATGATGGACTGCATGCAGTCCGTAATGCATTCAAGGTACGTGTTTTTGATCGTTTTTTCGTTTTTTGTTGTGACTATTTGTTGACGCGAAACGCGGAAAAAAGACAAAACTAAAAGTGTGAAAACATTAAGGTGTTTTAATTAGTCTTTAATCAATGTTCATGTAAATAAAGCTAAGCTCCTGCCGCGTAGCCATCGAGCACTCTTTTCGTATTTTGAAGCAGAGGTTTCGGCAGCTTTATTACTGCAAACAACGAGGGGTCAAGAAGATATGCCACTTCATAAGGGCATGTCCGTACTGCATAACATAGCTGCCGAAGATGACATCGAATTTGTAGTCGAAGAGGAGCAAAACCAGAACATTGAGGAGAACATCCCATTGAGGGAAGTCACCAGAGGTAATGCTGTTAGAGACGTGATTTGCCAACAACTGAACCAACTAAACAACAACTGACAACTTTTCATATAACTATGAAAAACTATAACTATGAAATAAATAAATAAGAATACGTTTTTTAAAAAATCTTATTCTAATAACTTTATTTTTCAGACATTTTTTCCAGATATTTTTTCAGAGTGTTGTTTCTAATGTCATTGGCGTTTTGTTTTCTTTCTAAAAAATTGATAATTTTGGAATGATATTCCTTTCGTTCGTCTTTGATTTCCTCCAACGTCTTCCAGGCCTTCTCCGACACCACAGCGGCGCCGCGGCCGCCGGTGGTCCGCTGCCTCTTCGCAGGCGGTGACACAGCTTACTCGTTTTATGTAAAGTAAAAAAAGGTAGTTTTAGGCAAAGGAAAAAGTCAAAAGTGAACTAAAACTAAACCATGTAGGTGATTTTTGAAAAACTGGTCTCTGTGAAAATCTTTGAATGCGACATTCTTGTGCGACATTATGCTGAGCTCAGAAAGCCTCCATTCATCTCTGTAGCACAATTATTAACAAACTGGCAACAGTTTAAATTTTCATTTTGTCTGTTTTAAGAAAAAACTTTATATGTGTTAAGAAAAAATGGAAACTTTTATATAACTTTTGTATAACGATTATATTATACAATGGTTTTTCATCGATTTAAATACCCACAGTTTTATTTTTAATTTTTTTATGTTAACAAAATAAAATCTTCGATCAAAATCAAAACTCATATAACTTTTCCCTGAAACTAAAATAATGAAAACGGTTTTGGATTAAGATGTTTAAGAATCCAAAAAAAAAATTATTGCTGACGCATCTAAGGCCTTTAATAAGAAATAAGTAGGTAAGTAAAAATCATCATGTCATGAAAATTTGGTTTTTTATTACGATCGTTACTAGAGAATCTTAAAAAAATATCAGTTTTTAATTGCTTTCTTTTAACCCGTTAACCACACACTTCCGAAAAATCACGTAAGCCAAACACATGGGTCCAGCGGACCCGAGCATGAAAAAATGTCAACAGCTCTTTTATTTTTGCATGAAATGACAAATGAAAATATTTTTACATACAGTTCAAACATTATCAAAGACAGCTGCATTATACTTCAGTTTATATTTTAAAAACATCTAAGAAAATCGTTAAAGAAAATGGGCACGACTGGGTCGAACGAACTTGCGATTGTGTTCTAAATACGATATCAAAATCTAAAGGCTGAGTTAAAGGTTTTGGTATTAGCTCTTCATAATATATTTTGTGGTACAGGGTTGCCAACTACACATTAATTATGAAAATTGAATTAAATCACGCAAAATAATGAAAAAATTAAATTAAATATTCCAAAGGCTTCAAACAAAAATCTAAAAACGCCATTCTTTTGTAATCGCTAATACATATGACTGATGAAAGTTTAATCAAAATCGTTGGAGCAGTTTTTACAAAAAACGGTTTTTTATTTTTCACTTTTTTTAAAAACCTGTTTTTTAAAAGTCGATTATGCAAAGTTTTAGATCTTTATAAGAGTTGTGTTGACAAAAAATTTGAAAAAAAATCAAAGTTATAGTTTCGAAGTTATTTTCAAAAACCAAAATTTTTTAAAAAAATTTGTAATTTGTTTGAGCCGTTTTCGAAAAAAATAAGTATTATCATATCGGTTGTATGGCAGGTACCGTTATTTCAAGACCTAGAGACCCAATTCCAGAAACCCATCTGTAGGATGTTCCACAGACCCTAAATGCAAATTTTGAAGAAAATCGGTATATTGGTTCAGGCTGTAGATCCATATACAGACAGACAGACAGACAGAAAGACAGACACACAGACAGAATTGCAGGACCCACTTTTTTCGTATTCTCTATCATCGTAATGTCATGTTTAATTGTTATCTCAAAATTTTTTTTCTGCACGATTGCAAGACTTGCCTTATAGTACCTATAATCGCAAGTAAAAATGAGGAAAATTGGATTTTTTTTCCAAAGTTTTGTAACTTTTTGAGTTTTTAATATTTCAACTTTAAATTTTAACAGAAAGCGTATTGAATGCTATATTTTACGATAAAAATACTTTTCTAGGTTCGTTAAAAAAACGGACCCGAAAAAAAAATTGCTGCCTGGTGGGATTCGTAAACTAAACAAGCCTATTCTAGTATCCTTAGACTGCAACAGGCGGCGCTGAGACTAGCATTTGAATGTGATGGGTGTACGGTACATCCATTCAAAGTCGGAGCGGGTCCACTGGAACCAGTTTGTGGTTAACGAGTTGACCCGCCATTGTTGTCCTACTGGTCTGTGAGACCGGATGTGCAAGAAAATGCGAACATCTTTACTCTCCTCTGCTATAGAAAACAGTTTTGTGAATTTTTGTATTGAAATAAAAGAGCTTATGTTGATTTTATATCTTTGTTTTGATGTCAAGGAGTATATATATATATATATTTAAGAAAAGAACACAAACTATAAGTAAAACTATTCAACAAATCTTCATTTGAAAAACCCGGTCTGTGAGACCGGCCGGCGGGCGGCGCCACCAACACGGCGCGCGATCTAAATTCAGTTTTAGATCGTTTTAGATAGTTTTTCTTGTTTTTCTAGTTTTTCAATAAAGTGGAAGGTGTAAGGTGCTTTTCGATCTTTCAGTCGCCGCAATAGCTGCAACTGTATAAAAACGTTGTGTCGTTCTAGTTGCACAACTTTACTTATCAAACCAAACTTATTAAACCCAAATGAATGAATATTTTAAAATCCTTTCTTAGTCCATAAATGAGCTTTTACTGAGTATGGTATTTATACGCGAAAAGATCATCGTGATTTTTACTGACAACAACAGATTGCTTGGCGTGCTTCTTTTGCAACATCACTACTTTTCTCAAAAGCACTACATTGGCTAGTGATGTTTTTCGCAAATTTCAAAAACAAAACAACAAAAGAAAGCAAAAGCTAAAGTAGGAAGCGGACACAAGGTAGAATAGTTCCTATTTTGTGCTGAAAAGATTGACGGAAACTCATTGCGAGCATGCAAAAGCAACTGATGAATGTGCTAGGGTTCCACCAGCATTGACACCTGAAAACATGGTAGTCGCAATGAAATTCCTCCTGCTTCTTGTGAAAATTGAGTTTGCACCTTACATATTCGTCGCTTTTCCGGCAGAGTGGCACAATTCAAAATTCGCAAATTTTCAGGAGAGCCATTTAAAGTTTTCGTCAAATTAAAAACAAAAAAATTGTTGTTAATAAAAAATAAAACTATTAAGTGGAATACATGAAAAAATTGCATTTTTTTTCTATGAGATGGTTTACTTAGATTTACAGAAAACGTAATATTTAAAAATATTAAAAAAAAAAATTTATAATTGTTTAGTAAAACTGGCATTTTTGTGCTCATTTGGCAAAAAAAAAAAACAGAAAAAATAAGACATTATCCTATAAAGTAAATTGGCGTAATTCGAAAAAAAGCCATTTGAGTTCACATAAATTCATTTAACATTTTGACATAAGAAAACAAATGTCATGTCAGCCTGATAAAATGTTTATATCAGACCATTTAATTATTTTTAAGCTTAATAGCGTAAGACAAAAGTGTCACTTTTCTCAAAATCTAGTTTGAAGAATCTCACAGTTTTTTTGCGGAAAAATGTACCAATCCAAAAAAAATTTCCAAATAATGAAAAATCTTTCCCGGTTGCTACTTTATTAGCTGGCATTTTCTTAGTTGTGCCGTTTTGTTGGAACACACAAAACTGATCCTATGGACGATAGCAGCAGAACTAAAAAAATGTCATAACTGCATAAAAAATGACAGGGATGTTTGTGAAAATTAACAAGGGCACTTTTTCACAACGCGGAAACTAGAAGAAGTAGGTTAATGCCGATTACACAGAAAAATTGGTGTTTTTTTTTCATTAATTCTGTGTTCTTAACTCTAAAACGACAAATTTTGACTTATGCCACTCTGCCGGAAAAGCAACGATATATCCGGAGAAGCATACACAAAAAGTTGGTGCCGTTACATAACGCCACGTGACATAGGGCCATATTCTAACATGGCATAATTATGACCTTCTGTCGTTTTTGGTTTCTATGCCGAACCTTTGCATTCCAATGATTAAATGGTGCCGTGATATTGTGCCAAGCGACATTATGCCAAATGTTACATTAGCGTTCAGTGTCCCTTTTGTAAGGCCTCATAAAGCTAATTTGGTTCCCTGACGCTTTTTTAAGATTTTTCAATTGAGTAAGAGCTGATTGGAGCAAATTGTCATAATCAGTTGTTGACATTTGATTCAAAGACTTTTGTGCTGGCGATTTATTGGAAAGCAAGTTTTTCTGAATGTTTTTATTTGTAAGCGCTGGCATTTGGTTGGAGATGGAGTCCATTGAAATTTGTTCTGATGCGGGTCAAACCGTAGTGATTTGGTGCTCACCAAACACAAAATTTAACATAGAAAACAGTAAGTACGAACATTAACATTCAATGGTCTTAAACAGTTTGCAATTTCTCTTATGTTTTGTTTTAGATGAACAATTTCGAGCACAGGTTTTTGAAAACTCATTTGCTAGGGGAGAGGAAGTTGCGAGTGGAGAGGAAGCTTGTGATGAAGACTTTCTGCCATCGAGCAAGACGGTGTCAGCAATGCAAATTGGCTTACTTAAGACTGTCAGCTTCTGATAAGCATTTATAAGGAAGTACATCCCAACTTAGGGAAGAATGTCGTTCTAAAGACAAAAAAAGATGTATGAACAAATGAACATATTGCTGAACGCTTAATGCGCTCAAACTTTTCACATCATCTAGTGGAAAGCAAGTGGAAAAGTTTGGAGAGGGCTTTCAAAGTAAAAATCATGCATAACAAAAAAACGGGAAGCAATAGGATTTCAAATCCTTATGAGAAGTATGTATATTGAAATTTCAATTTAATGAGTAAAGTATAGTAACCACTTTCCATTGTTATAGTGAGCTTGCTGATATTTTGTTGGAGTGTCCTTCCATTGTGCCAGCGTTTTTATTGGGAAGCACAATTCATAGTGCAACTTCGAGAAATGATATCCTTTCTCAAAATGGAATTGTTGAAGGTAACAACCACAGACTTAGATAAAAAAAAAAGTATGAACAGTAGGTAGGTACAATTGGTTTTCTTTTCTATTGTTTAGATGAATTTTCATCTCAGCCCAGTGGAAGTGCTGGTTTTGAAGTTCCTGTTGACTCCCTCGACAACCATGATTAAGCTCTTGATGAATTCCTGCCAGAAAAAAAGAAAAAAAGCCAATACCGTGGCAGTCGAACTAATGAAATGGAGGGACGAAATCACCAAAGAAAACAAGAAAAAGCGGGAGTATAGATCAATGAAGTTCGAAGCTTATAAAGAGCGAACAGAAGAACTCAAAAAATCAAGAGAGCTACGAGAGCGTATTTTTAACGATATGTTAAAAAATGAAGAAAAATAATCATTTAAAAAAGGCTTTTTCTTGTTTTATTGTTACTAAAAATAAGTAAATACCTCGTCACAAAGACTGTTGCGGCGACTAAATCCCTGAGCTTGTTCAGGTTAATTGTGTACATTTGAGCTGTCATCTGTAGTACTTTCACTCACTTCGAAAGGAAGTTCATCTATGGTGTTTCTTAAACATCGATAGGCTATCGATACTATCGATAGTAAAAAACTATCGAATGATTTGATAGTTTAAGAAAAATTATCGATAGTTGTTTTTACTATCGTCTTTGCATGTGTTTGGCTAAAAATTCACCAAATTTATTCACCACATGAGCTTTAATACCGAATGGAAAATGGTTTTCAACACGTCCGAACTAATTGGAAAGCCATTGGAAGGTTTTTGCTTTTGTCGTTGTACGTGAAATCTATAGTACTATCGACTAACAATAGCTGTGCCAGAAAGCCATCTACATATCCGCCGCCGCGCTAAGAACTACAGGTAAATGTTAGTACGCTGGCTCATTTATAGATGGCTTTCTGCCACTGTTTAATAGTGCAGTCTGCAGTGCTTGAATATTTGATTCGCTTGGATCTTGTTCTTGTTTCTACTTGTTCACTTGTTGGTGTCATCAATCATAATTGATCTTGAGTTGTCTTGCGTTGTGTTTGAACATAAAGTTACCGTAAGTTCTTTATTCTTATTTTGGATTTCGTTTTATTCATTCGTCAACGAACGTTTTGTAAGGTAATTGTTTTCTTTTCGACTTTATTTGAGAAAACTTTGGTACTATTTCTAGTGTTGTTTTAGTAAAATGTCTTCATTGAAGAAAAAGTCCATTGTTTGGGATTTTTTCAAGCCAACTGGAGCCGGTACTGAAGGAGCAAGCAAAACCTTTGTAAAATACTCTTTGTGCAAAAAGGAATATAAACACTCAGGAAACACAAGTAACCTTTTTGATTACCTGAAAAGAAAGCACCCGGAGAAGCTTCTTCCAATAGCGGCAACTACAACAGGTCATGAAGAGGACATTGAAAACCCGCAACCGAGTCCAAAGAGACAACGCCAAACAATAAAAAATTATTTTGATAGGGAGAAGGCGTACCAAAATAACTTTGCGGAAAAGAATCATTTGGATAGGCTTTATGTGCAAATGATTGCCAAGGGCTATATGCCATACCGAACATCGGATCATGAAGGTTTCAAAAACTTCATTCACGGCCTCAACAGCAGGTACGAGTTACCGAACAAAACCGTTTTGGAAGCAAAATTGATTCCCTCATACTGCGCAGATGTAGAGAAAAAGCTAAGAACAGCTATTCAAGCAAGCTATTAAGCTATTAATCAAACAAGGTTCTGTGCAATAACAACAGACATGTGGACAAGTAAGTGTGTCAAATGAGATGATTCTAGCGGTTACATGCCATTTTGTCATCGGAAGTCAGCTCAAGTCACCACTTCTGAGGGTAGCAAAAATTGAAGGCCGTCATACGGCTGAAGCCTTGGCACAGGTAACATATTAAAAGATCAACTATCTACATTTCTGAAACTTAGAATCAATTTTTGTTTTCTTTTTTACTTTTTCGAGATCAAAATTTTTGAGGTTTATCATTGATTTCAATGAAAATATCCTTTTCTATTTGCTTCTGTATAAAGCCAAGGCAATCACTACTTTTTTTTAGAAGCAGTACATTGGCCAGCGATACCTTGCGGAAAATTCAGAAGCGGAATGGTAAAAGCGAGTTAAAGCTGGTTCAGGAAGTGGACACAAGGTGGAATAGCTCCTTCTTCATGCTAAAGAGAGTAACAGAAATTAGATGTGAGCTTGCAATAGCAATTGGCAAATGTGCCAGGGCTCCACCAGCATTGACAGTTGAAAACATGGAAGCAGTGGAAGAAATACTCCTGCTTCTTGAGCCATTTGAGGTTGCAACCACAACTATATCCGCAGAAGCATACTCCACAAGCTCGCTTGTAATTCCTCTTACAGCTAGAGCAGCTAGAGCTGCTATTCCTGACGAATGTGTCTCACCAACAGACAGTTGTAACACCAGTAAGTGATGCTATTATTGATATCCGTCAATATTTAGAAAAACCGGTTGCGAGTAGAACAGACAGCTCAATAGCATACTGGGCGAAATCAAGCAACATGCTCCGTGATATGCATTTAAATATCTGTGCATTCCCGCATCATCGGTTCCCTGTGAACGAATTTTTCCAAAGCAGGTCAAATAATGACGGAGAGAAGAAATCGGCTGAAGGCAGAAAACCTTCATAACATGCTTTTTATAAAACACAATTGTGATTTGTTTGATTATAAAATTAATATCTTATGTTTAAAAATATTTATTTATTTATTTTGTTTTTACCTCACTAGGATTTTGTTTTTGTTTCTTTAAATAACTATTCTTAAAGTTTTTATCTTTTTTTCTAAGAAAATAGTAACTAGTTTTTTTATATCTTTTGTTTGTTATTTATTTCTAATGTTTGAACTGATTTTTTAACTTTTGCTAAGATTGCAATATTATTAAGTTTCTATTATTAAAAATAAGATTCAAAGACTTTCTATTTTCCTAAAAATATATGAATTGATTTAATTTATGTCTTTTGTTTGTGTTCTCATAAAAAATTGCAATCTGATAACGAAGTTATTTTGTTCTTTAACTTTTTGTTGTTGTTTTTAAATAAAAAAATTGGTAATGTTTAGAGCCTATTTGTTTCTATTATTTCTTTTCTTAACAAGCGGGGAGACTTCTTGCCATGCATAAGGGCTAACTTAAACGCGTTGTAGATATTTTGTTAAGTCTTATTTTGTGGTTGATATGATTGCTTTATTTCAAGGAAAAACTATCGATAGTATCGATAGTTTTTCTTAAAAACTATCGATACTATCGAAACTGCCGATTATCGATGTTTAAGGAACACTCTGCCATATATATTATGCAATATGTACCACCCAAGCTCGAATGAAATGGCAGATTTTCTCCATTCCGCTCAACTTGCACTAATAGAGCTGCCGAAATCGTTGTTTTAACATTCCAAATGAATGTTCTATGACAATGCGACCAGAGCTAAGTTTTCTGTTAAAGAGCTTTTGCCTTGGCGATAAATGTCCATTGTAACGGTATGGAGTTATCATGTATTGCGAACAGGCATGAGCAGAGTCCCCCAAAAGGAAAAAAATTCCACATACCTAGTGTTGACAACTGTTGATAAATAAAAGAATTCTCGTAGACGCGGCTATCATGGACTGAACCTGAATGTCCAAAAAATATGTCGATGAATTTCCTGTTTTCGTCGCAAATTCCTTGCAAGCAAACACTAGTCACGTTTTTCCTGTCGATGTAATAGTTTTTGCCGATTTTGGGAGGATCAATCCTAATACGTGTACCATCTATGACACCTGTTAAAAAGAAGGTTAGTTAACCATGAAGTACTCAATATGCATTTGACTCAAATTACCAGCAACACCATTCATTCGAGTTTTTGCTTTCATTAACTGTGAAGTTTCAGCTTTTCTGTTTTCAGTTGGCCATTTGATTGCAGATGCAATTGCATCTGTCGGCAATATATCTTTAAGAGCACGCTTCATGTCCTGCAAACCAAAGGAAGAGAGCCATATGCCTTTTGACAGAAAAGGTTTTTTTTGTTTCTAATTCCGCATAATCCTATGATGAGGAGAGCTTATCTACCAGATTGTTAAACAGCTCACTGCTTATACGAAAGTGGGTAATGAATTCTTTTTCAGAATAAGATGGAATTACTTCGTCCACAAATTTTGCTATGCAATTCCTTTTGCTTTTAGCCATGGCAAATATAAGCACATTTTACAATCCATCATCACTAGATTCCGAAGAAGAATCAGATGATAATTCACTTTCACAATCTAATTCACTCTCCAGCTATTCCGATAAAACATTCATTTGGTTTGACTCCATGGAATTTAACATTTTAATAGATTTGAAATATATTTTTCCAAACAATCTGCAGTGTATTTTTTTTTTTTGCTTTGATTTTTTTCTTTTTGTTGATGACAGCCAGCTGACTTTTGACACCAGCTGATTCTGCTCTAAATTGCTTGACATTTATCTTGTTTCTTGCTCTGCTCTGAGCTACACTGCTCTGTTTTTTTTTTTTCATTAAACACACTTAATGAAATTTGCTTACAATTTTTACTTTCTTCGAAGCATTCAAAGCAATTTGTGGAGAGAGAAACTCCATAGCTTTAATTTCAATATTTTCGATAGGAAACCTCTTCAAAATTTCATAAATAGCTCGTATGTAAAAGTTTTTGCACTTTATTCTAACTTCTAGACTATCCTCTTCAGACAAATTTTGTAAATTTTGTTCACATTCTGACCCGAAATAAATATATTTGAGATCCAATAATTTTTCTTTGTATGTTACTAAGCAAAGTTACTAAACTCTTCAGAAGCCACCAACTCCAAATCTTCTTCTTTAACAACATTTTGGGCTAAGATTTTAATTGATTCACTAGAAGATGTAAGAGTACTTGAGGACTCTGAAAAGTTTATTAAAATCGTTGAAAAACTTAAGAACAAATTTCAAAAAGAAGAAATATGCTTTTATTTTTACATCTGCCAAATTTTCGTAGTCTCGTTAAAGTCTAATAAAAACAAATGTTGCAAAACTTTCCAGTTTTCCAACAATGTGAAGTTGGAACGCATAAGTGAAGCCACCTTGTCTTAGAAGGATTTAATATTTTCCTTTTTTTTACGTTAAAAATTCTTGAAATTCTTCAAGGATGGCACAGCTCTTGGCACTTTCAGTCATGTATCATGTCAATAGATTTTCGCATTGTTCAGGAATTTCAGCACAACTATAGCTAGCCACAAGTGCGGAAATATGGCAAATGCAATTTTAAAGTGACTCTTTTGGAACTAACGCCTTCAGTCTTGAAAAAAAAAAGAATTGCGCTTACCCACCATAACGGCTGCTTTGTCACATGCTAGGGCGACAATATTTTCTATGCATGATTTTGTAAGCAATCTTTAAATGCATTAAATAAGCTTTCGGCTGAGCAATCAGTTGAATTTGATTTGATCAATTCAAGTAACTCCGTGTGAATACTGCAACTATTTGGGTCTACATATCGCGCCAGACAACACAAACTTTCTTGATTACAAATGTCTGTTCCTTCATCCACAAGAATCGAAAAGGGAGTCGTTCGCAAATGTTGTTCAAATGTCCACGACCGATTTACCTCCACTTTGGCTATTACATTTTCCACGATCTTAGAGCACTTCGTTCTTTTTGAATGCAAATCAGACGCTATTTTTGAATCCGGGAAGATATTTTTTAAAAGTGGCACAAGATGGTCGATTGTGCTTAAGGCTACGTTGTGCTCTGCAAATAATACAGACAATGCAATCTCTGCCGACTTTACATTTCTTTCGTTTGGGTTTATTTGCGAACATGGGCCAGATCTGCTTATCATTGCAGTTATGGTTTTGGATGTTGAAATTTGTTTATATTGGAGACATGCTTTGCCATTTTCGAATGTTTCACTAATTCGCTCTTACCGGCTATCATTGTCGAATTGCAGGCTCGGCAGTACGACTTAGAAGGATGGTTCTTAACCGGTTTAAGCCAATTCTTTAACTCAGGAAGTTCTAGCCATGCTTCTTGGATAATCTTTGACGATGAAGGACCATCAAGTTTTCTTTTAAGATTATTCATTGCCTGCAAGCAATAAATGATTAACATACAGCTTTTTGATATCTTAAAAACTTACATTTGAGTAAATGAAACGCAACACAGAAGTTATAGAAACAGAAACAAACTTCCATGTATGTAACTTGTTTTGATTTTCATGTCAACAAACTTCCTATGGAAAGCACACAAGATATGGCATAAGAGATGAACACATTTCCAGATTCCAGCGACCAAAACAAAAAGTAATACTATTTCCAGTCTTTGAATGATCTCTCTTCTGTGTAAGTATATGAGTTGTTTATTTACGCACAACCTATTTGTAGATTGGCTGGCTTTGTATGAAAAGGTAAGTACGATTCTATTTTCCCCATACTTTGTAGTGGATTCCCCTTTGCCAAATTTTCGAGCTCAGACTTTGATACTGATATGTGCTATGTCTAATCTCACTGAGCCATAAGCTACATTGTCTACCCCAGACTCACAGAGTGGAGGAAACTGAGAGCCAACTCGTAATCCCTTTGCCTAAAACGACCTCAAATTATTTTCGTATTGAAACCAATGATATCGTCCTATTTGAATTAACGGCTTTGTCCGGTTGCAATTATTGAGTTTCATTTGTTTCACTTTTCTTATTGTATTTTTCACTTTGACGGCAAACAATGCCAATTGCGACAGTTTTTAATGAAGTTTGCAACATTCTGAACTGTTTCAAATGTCTGAACTATTCTGAACTAGCAAATGTCTAAAAGAAGTAGCTTGCTTTTTGGTTGACATACTTTCATACACTTAAAATCGTTGCGTCTTCGAAGGAGTATTTTCTGAAGTCTTGAAATGCGCGGATGTTGTTCCTTTATTCAAAAAGGTTCTACTACAGAAATCTCCAATTACAGACCTTCTCCCTTCTTCCTGTAATTAGCAAGATTTTCGAGAAGCTTGTTAAAAATAGAGTATTGGGTTATCTAATGAGAAATGAATTTTTTTATCCCTCTCAATTTGGTTCCAAAGTGGTAAATCAACTGAAGATGCACTTTCAAAGTTTTGTGATGAAGTAATGTTTAATCTTGATAGTAAAAAGTGTACTGCTGAATTGTTCATTGACATTACTAAAGCATTTGTCATGGTTAATCATGTCATCCTTCTGAAAAAACTTGAAAAGGAAGGGGTTCCGTGGTTTTATGCTGGAATGGTTTAGATCTTTTTTGTCAAACAGGTCTCAAAAAGCAAAATTGGATGAAATCAGGAGTGATAAAATGATACTAAACTTAGGGGTATCACAAGGCTCAGTGCTTGGTCCAATTCTGTTTCTCATTTATATCAATTCCTTGTTTGAACTTAATTTCAAAAGTACACCTACTGCTTTCGCCGATGACGTAGTTTTCTCAAATGATTCAGATAGTCGTCTTGACTTGATCGCTAACATAAATTAGGATCTTAATCTTTTGCGGATCTGATTCTTAGCTCATAACATAGTTAGGAGCCCAAAGACTAAAGTAATGTATTTTAGTTTGTCCCCTAGATTGGATCTGGATGTCAATATTTATTTCCATAGTCCCGAATGCCAAAAGTTCAAAATGTGTACATGTTTTTGCTCATCAGTTACATCTTCTTCTTCTTTTCCATTTCCGGCGTTACGAGTAGTGATCTTGAAGCGATCACAACTCTCACACTTTTCTGCTTCACACTAGTGATCCGCCTGTGGGGTACGCCGCGTTGACCTCAGAAAGCGTCGGCAAGCCTCCCAGTTTTGGATTGTTCCATGTCTGAGGCCAACCAAATGCTGCTGTTCTTGCATTTGCTTCTACCAGGAGTGTTTTGGCCTGCCTTTTCTTTTTCGTCGCGAATTTGTTGAAACGTTGTACGATATTGCCTTTTGGACGGGGTTCTGCGGATCTCTCCTTTGAACATGATAATACCAACTGAGCCGGTCGTGCTGAATTTAGTCCAAGATGGTACTTTTGACATGAAGGCTTCCACGGATCTTAGTACTTCTAATTCGATCAAGCTTTGTTACTCCTGCTGTCATCCGAAGCATCTTCATTTCGGCTGCCGTCAATTTGCTCTCATACTTTTTGTTCATTGTCCAACATTGTGAACCGTATGTCAGAGCTGGACGGACAACTGCTGTGTAGAGTCTTCCCTTCAGCTAAGGGGGCATTTTTCGATCACAAAGATAGCGGAGTTTTCTTGCCACTTCATCCACCCTAGGCTTACTCGATGATTGATGTCGTCATCACAAGTTGCTTCACTATTGATCATAGATCCCAGATATTTAAACTTTTCACACTAGGGAAGCACATTTCCATTCAAATAAATGTCTGGAATAGGCTTGTCTGGATCAGAAAAAGGGCAGCACAGGTATTCAGTCTTTTTAGCGCTAATACGGTACCCATTTCCTTCCAGAACATCAATCCAAACGTCAAGTGCTCGTTGCAGGGATGTAGGATCCTCGCTTATGATGGCTCCATCGTCAGCGCTCATCAGTTACATCATCTAACACATATGATTGTGATGACATCTGTGATAAATGTTTCTTAATCGAGAAAGTTACAGAATTTAAGTACCTAGGTTTTACTATAGACTCAAGAATGAATTTTGGGTCTCATATAGAAACTTTAAGAAAATATTTACGTTGCACACTGAAACACTATTAATTCCTAAATAATGTTTGTTCTTCTACGTTACTTAAAGCTATTTATTACGGGATCTTTCATTCGGAATTACAATATGGCATTACTTGCTGGGGATGCACGTATAAGAACAAAATGCAGCCGTTGTTAATTCTACAGAAAAATATTATACGGAAAATATGTGGCAAACTGGCAGACGTCATTGTTATTGATTGTTTCGTGACTTAAAAGTTCTGCCTGTTCGTCATTTGTATTGTTTTAAATTGCTCAAAAAATTTTTTATGTAGTCTGGAAATCGCAACTTTCGCTTGATTTCAAATTATTATTTTCGTGAAAACTTTTCTTACTTTGTAAGAAAAGTTTCTGGCTCTGTTTGGCTCTGTTTGAGCCAACGCTATCTAACTGGATCGACTCCATGCTCCAAAAGAGAATAGTAAAAGCAGAAATGGGTGCAAGTTTCCTAAAAGTCAAAACTTGTAGAGGTACACCTCAAGGAGGAGTGTTATCCCCGCTACTCTGGCTCCTAGTAGTTAACCAACTCCTATGGTTAAACTTGACAGGAGCGGAATAAAAGCAGTAGCCTATGCTGATGACATCGTCATCATGACTTGGGGAAAATTCACAACAACCCTTTGTGAACTTCTTCAGACAGCTTTAAACAAGCTCACCAGCTGGGCAAAAAACTGTAGGCTAAATGTCAACCCAACAGAGGCAAAAATGTTTTTTCCACGGGTATCGCCTTTCGCGAGGAATTGGCAAGTTCTCCGTTAGTAAATTCATTGCCATCAAAAGCGCTTTCTCGATTAGCCGTTTGGAACCGTTAGAAAATGTAGGTCCCCTCCATTCCCTCACAAGGCATGGTTGTGAGAAATGCGCTAGGCCCAGGGGCTCCTCGCTCTGTTGCGCCACCCTATTTATTTTTATTTTTTTAAATGTCAACCCTATACAAAAACAGAACTTGTTCTGTTTACGAGGAAGCGTAACATTCCAGATATACTTCCACCCTCCATTAATGGTATACCAATAAACTTATCTGGTACGGCTAAATATCTCGGAATTGTCCTTGACCGTAAACTTAACTGGAAAGAAAATTTAAAAGAAAGAGAAAGGAAAGCTCAAATCGCTTTCTACACCTGAAGTAGAATTTTTGGTAGAAAATGGGGACCTGGTCCCAAAACTATTCACTGGATGTAGATTATTAGTAGGGTGGCGCAACAGAGCGAAGAGCCCCTGGGCCTAGCGCATTTCTCACAACCATGCCTTGTGAGGGAATGGAGGGGACCTACAATTTTCTACCGGTTCCGAACGGCTAATCGAGAAAGCGCTTTTCATGGCAATGAATTTACTAACGGAGGACTTGCCAGTTCCTCGCGAAAGGCGATACCCGTGGAAAAACATTTTTGCCTCTGCTGGGATTCGAACCTCGAACCTCTGGGTTAGCAGGTGGACATGCTAACCATCACGCCACGGGTACCACAAATGTAGATATACATCCATAATAAGACCAATCCTCACATATGCCTGTCTAGTCTGGTGGCCATCATTAGAGAAGGCTTCAAACCTTAAGACCATGACCAAAATCCAAAGGCTTGCATGCATTGGCTCAACTAGTGCCATGAGAACAACACCAACTGCAGCTCTGGAAACCTTCCTGTCGCTAGCACCCCTAGATCTCTTTACTAAGGAGATGGCGGCCAAAAGCGCACTGCGACTCAAACAATGCAACAATTTTAAAACATCATGAACCATACAGATATGTACATGTACATATATACTATATAAAAAATATTGATCTTTTTATAGACAGTCAGGCGGCCATTAAAGCTATCTCATCAATTATCACAAAATTCAAACTAGTAGACAGCAGTCGCAGTAACCTAAGACTGCTCAGAACACAGTTATGTCAGGAGATCGTGACATAATCGGCAATGAAATGGCGGATAAGCTGGCTAAAATCGGGTCAGCACTCGAATCCAGCGAAACGAACATTGACAAACACACCGTTATTCTCTTCACCACACACCCAGTAGAAGAAATATTATCTTGTACTTCCATAATGTGAAACGTTTCTCAACAAAACTCAGATAAACTACTCTTGACATCGACGCACGACGCTTGTGATTCTGACATATTCGAACTTACTGAGATTGGCTAATAAGCATAACTCTTTACTAATTTTTTTCAATTAATTCCTACACCTAAAAGAATGATGCTTATCTAACTAAAGCATTATGATACAACGCAAGATGCAAATGAAATATTATTAATAATTAATTTACTTACCCAGCACACCGAGACGATAATTAACAGTAACAACAACCACTTGGCCATAGCTCGCCAAAACGGACCCATCATACGGATTGCCACTATTCCATTCAAAAGACTCTCCATGCAAGTACACTATTACTGGATACTTATGAGGCTGGTCCATACCATCTAAGCAAAGAGAATATCAAAATCGACGTTATTAGCATTTTCATGATGAAATGAATCTACCCTCTTTCAACTTGCATTATTCTACGTGCAAGTGAGAGTTGTAAGGAAAATGGAAACGATTCACTATCGTGATAGAAGTTTTAAGTCCATCACGCTTTTTATGCTTAATCTTTTCACACTTAATGCATGCAACCTATGCATTAGTGTGGTCCGATTAAAAAAAGTACTTACATTCACTCGGTACGTAAACATTTAAATAAAGACAATCCTCGTTTTCATTTTTGAGATATGGCAAGAGCCTTATTAATTGTTCATAACGTCCCTTCGACATTTTCACACTGCTGTGGTCTGGGGTTTTTTGAGGACAAACGGGTGGAAGGTGACGTGCTATTTTCAATCCCTGCCATGGAAGTGGTGTTCCTAGAGCACGAAAAAAGAAAGAATAAAAATGTTCCTTTTTAATGGGGTTGCGTTCATATTTTTCTTAAAATAAATTACATATAAAATAAATATATACAATACACGTATTCAAACTTTTAATGAAAGACCTTTGTATATAAATTCTATAGTACTATTACTTTGACCCGTTCCGGTGACAAAGTGGGAATTGAACTTACGCCACAAAAGTTGGAATGTTTTCCACAAGACTGTATTTGAAGAGGAGGAAAATTATATGCGTATGAGCAGGAAACAAATATATACAAATATATATTTTTTTCTTTCTTACGCACGCTAAAAATTAACATTCCACATCAGCTGATTCGCGCTTCCCCAAGCGATGTTGCGCCACCTAACGATCAATGCAGGAGATGAAAAAAGGTGTCCAGTAAAATTATTATAGTTTAGATATACAATGGAAAGACTAAAAACCAACTAGAATAAATAGACAACTATCCTCAAACCAAGTACCCGTGGTGTGATGGACAGCATGTCCGCCTGTTAATCCAGAGGTTCGAGTTCGAATCCCACCAGAGGCAAAAATGGTTTTTTCTACGGGTATCGCCTTTCGCGAGGAATTGGCAAATCCTCGGTTAGTATTCATTGCCATGAAAAGCGCTTTCTCGATTAGCCGTTCGGAACCGGCAGAAAATTGTAGGTCCCCTCCATTCCCTCACAAGGGAGAGTTGTGAGAAATGCGCTAGGCGCAAAGGCTCCTCGCTCTGTTGCGCCACCCTATTTATTTATTTATCCTCAAACCAACCGCTAAAAGAAATATAAGCGCTCACGGGATTATTTCACCTAAGTTCATTAACGTTGATCAAGGACAACTTTTTGTGAGAATATTGTGATGACCTATTAAACGAACAGATTCCTTGAGAGCATTTTTCAGAAACTGAACCTTACTTAACGGAAATACCAGACATCACAGTCGAAGAAGTTAGTGAAGCGTTTCAGAATTTCATAAAAAATGTCCTGGGATAGACGTATCATATATGTGGCTTGGGATGGACTTATCATATATGTGGCTTGAAGCTTATAGTAGGATATAGTCTTCCTAAGCAATAGAGGGAAGCTACTTCACAAAATATGTGCAAAGCAAAGGGAGATACACGAAGTTGCGATATTTTTTTATCGATCAAGTTGCTGCCCTGCTTGCACGAATATTTGGTAAATAAGTAAATAAGTAAGTTACATGGCCAGCCGCCCGCCGGCGCGGCGCCGCGCCGACCGTTGTCGATTATCTGATCGCATTCGGTACCCTATTAGCATATTTTCGTGCCATATCAGTACGCACTATTAGGGCAGGGTGAATCGATCATTTTCGGAATCGATAGGTTATTGATTTAGGATGGGAGAGGGGAAAGGCTTATTTAAAGAATTTTCTTTTAGAAATTGCAATTACTAAAAATGTTCACTTGAGACAAAACATTCTCAAAACACCACAAAACCCCTGCATAATGGTTCTCTAAAAGCAGTCTCACTCTAAACCTTTAAGAAAATTTTTTCCATTGTAGGTCACATAAGACTATTTCTGAGATTCGCTTTGTTTTAAGAAGATCCAAACCGGAGTAAATCTTATAATGAAAGAATATTTTCACGGTGCCCAAGCGTATATTCGTCAAGAATGTGCTTTAGCTCTTTATGTACATTGTAGTGCAAACTCTCTCAACATTGCTATTGCTGACTCGTGTTCACAAGCAGATGTGCGGAATAGCGTTGGGACCGTGCTGTCTGTGGTTCCGACTTTAGACATTCTGCTGAACGCACTGCTGTTTTGATCGGTAAAACTCGGGACCTATAACCGACTGGAAATCAAAAAATCCTGCTGGCAATCTGAAACACGGTGGGTTCACAAGCATGAAACCGTTATGAGATTTAAGGAAATCTATCCAGTTATTTTCAATGCACTCGAAGAACTCCAAACTAGCCAAAATAAAAAACCATCGCAGCAAGCTGTTCAAATTAAACACACTTCGATTTTCGAATTGTGTTATGTGCCTAGTGATTCTTCAAAGTCATTGTCGCTATCAAAATAACTGCAAACAGTTAACACCGATCTCATAACAGCATTTAGTCACGTGGATAATGTTATTAACGCTTTTGCAACTTTTGAGAAATAAAGTTGAGAAAGAGTACGGTCATCTATAAGAAGAAGCAAAGGTGATGCTCAAAGAAAATGGTGGTATACTGCCAATGCCACGTACCTATCGTTGGAAGGCAACTTAATCGCTCTAGCACTGCTCCTGCGTCGGCAGTGCTACCCAAAAGAAGTACATACATCCGTCAGCGTCGTCAAAGCAGAACTTGAAGTGTGGAAAGCAGCTATGACTATCTCCTCCCCTGGTTTAAAATCTGCTTTGGAATGACAACGTGAGCCCCTATTACCAACATCTGATTGAGAGGAGAAAGAAAAACAAGCAAGGCTCACCACCTTGATACACAGCTCATCAGTATTTTTTCATGTTGCGTTATAAAATTCTGTTTTCGTCTTTCTTATTAGTCTTGTTAAATGAATGTTCTTGATTCTTGTACAGTCTTGTGTACAAGTAACGAGTTGTAATGTTAGATTATTATAAAAAGTGCAGTATAAATGTTTATGTGTATTTAAATGTTTAGTGTTGTATAATTTCTATAATAATTTTGTGAAACTGGTATTAAATGTAAGTTCAGTTTTAAGCATAAGTGAACGTATAAATGTATCATATATTTCTTTTCATGTTAAAAGCAATAAAACTGTCGGAACTTATGATGTTCATAATCTTGATCGAAACGTCGTCTTAAAAAAGAGTTTGTTTTCTTTTTCTTTACTGACCTGTAGCCCATAAACCAAACAAATTAAAATGCGTTTTAACATTTTAGAGATTTCTTAGTTTTTGGTTATCCCATGGTAATTTAAAACTCGATTTCAGCTGATTTTTGGGAATAAATCTAGAAAAACCATCCAAAAGATATTGTTTAAAATTGTTGTATATAATTTCACTTTTTGTTCCTGAAAGAATCAATGACCAGTTCACAGAAAAAAAGTACTTATTTAATTCTATATGTATAATTCCCTTCATGGAAGTTGAAGTTATTTGAAAATAATAGTGTTACTAGAACAAAACTCGTAAATTCTAAGTTGAATAGAAATAGCTGTGTGAAAAATAGTATTTTCAACAATCGGAAAAATTGTTTGAGTTACTTCACAAGCTACATTATTATACAGGGTGTCCCGTAATTCGTTTTACATACTTTGGGATATGATTCTTGGTCATATTCTAACAAAAAAATTGTTATACAGTAAAGTCCGTTTCTCAAGTTTGACATCACTTTTTGACAATTTAAAAAAAGGCTAACTTTGGTGTACCCTGACCTTTGTTAAATTCGATATCTCTGTCAATACTGATGATAGAGACCTAATCTTAGACTCAATTTTTTGTAAAAATAACAACCTTTAAGACTGTATTTAAATTAGGCTTCCATAGGTTTAGGGTTGCCAGATTTTCAATTTTAAGTGGTGTTCAAATTTTCTTCCCAAAACAAAGTTTTGACTTTGAGGTCATTTTTTTGGAGAAAAGGCCTTATAAACATAGAGTTTCTTTATTTTTTACAGATGAACAAAACAATAATAAAGAAAAAACTCAGCATTAAGTTACCTCAAAAACCCATACATTTTATGATACTTGGAAAAATACAAAATGGGAAAAATTTAAAAAAAAATAAAAAAAAGTTTTTGCTTTGAGGTTTGTTTGAATAAAACAATAATATGATCACTTTTAGTAGTTTTTTTATGTATTTAATACAAATACAATTATAACAAGTGCTCAAAGCGCCCTCCTTCGTTTTGAATCCATGCCAGAGCCCGTTTTTGGATTTCATTGTGGGTGTTTGCTGTCGATAACTCTTGTCTTACTTGTAGTCTTGTGATCTTTGAAACTGTATGTAAATTTGACTCCTATAGGCTAAGGGTTGCCAGATTTTCAGTTAGTATAAAGTTCCTGGTATCCTTTGTTGTGCTTTTCTTCAATTTCCATTTAAAAACTCATATAAGAAAAAAAATGTCTGCGTATTCTTCTCTCGTAAATGAAAGCATTTCAAAAAACTCTCTGATCAAACTGCAATCGTGACTTAATTTGACGAACTAATGAACAAATTTGTTTTCTTATTCTTTTATACGACTTATTTACCTATTGAACATTCATACCCCAAATTTAAAGCAAACATCCACAATGAAATCCAAAAACGGGCTCTGGCATGGATTCAAAACGAAGGAGGGCGCTTTGAGCACTTGTTATAATTGTATTTGTATTAAATACATAAAAAAACTACTAAAAGTGATCATATTATTGTTTTATTCAAACAAACCTCAAAGCAAAAACTTTTTTTTATTTTTTTTTAAATTTTTCCCATTTCGTATTTTTCTTAGTATCATAAAATGTATGGGTTTTTGAGCTAACTTAATGCTGAGTTTTTTCTTTATTATTGTTTTGTTCATCTGTAAAAAATAAAGAAACTCTAAAAAAATCTGGAAACCCTAAACCTATGGAAGCCTAATTTAAATACAGTCTTAAAGGTTGTTATTTCTACAAAAAATTGAGTCTAAGATTAGGTTCCTATCATCAGTTTCGACAGAGATATCGAATTTAACAAAGGTCAGGGTACACCAAAGTTAGCCTTTTTTTAAATTGTCAAAAAGTGAAGTCAAACTTCAGAAACGGACTTTACTGTATAACAATTTTTTTCTTAGAATATGACCAAGAATCATATCCCAAAGTATGTAAAACGAATTACGGGACACCCTGTATGTAAACACTAAACCAAGAAACCTATGCACATAATTACATACATAATTTAATTGAATGAGACTTTCTGATAGCAAGGAATCTAAAAATAATATTTCATAATCTTTTTTAACACTACATATATGGAATCAAATATTTTTCATATTTTAAGTAATTCCAATGAACATCTGTTAAATTAAAGTCTCCAAGAATACAAGGTAGCTGAAAGTTAGAAAGATTTTCGATTAAATATTCAATATTACTTGTAGGGGAGAGAGGGGCGGATGTGGACATGGGGGGATGTGGACATGGGCGTATGTGGACATCGGCATTTCTAGTGCACTGGTTGAAATTTTTCAGATGGCAACGATGTCATCCTTTGCCTTTTGCATAATGTGCATGAACCTTAGAATTTTCAATTCAGTCAGTCTGCTAAAAAATGGTCCAACAAGTGAGTTTGTCTTTTTTACTCTAAAAGTAAAATTTTCGTCACTCATAAATTCAATTGTATTTTTTTTAACAACAGTGGAAATAAATGCAGGTAAGTGTTTTCTATATTTATAAAGTGTCTTAAATACATAAGTGATCATTGATGTGTTCAATAGACGACGTTCTACGAGAAAAATTAATTTTTTAACAAAAAGAGCTTGCGGGGTGGTTACGGACACACTAAATGGGGCCGATCGGGACAGTTTCCAAATCCGACCCAGTCTTATTATTTAGTTTTAAATAATTTATAATAAAGTAACAATTTATTTTTAAGACTTATGATGGTTCGACATCGAAAGACAACAACAAACAGGATAATCATCGATGAAAATGCTGTTGCTCTAGCCATAGCTGACCTCAAAAACGGCAATGGATGGATACGTCAAGTGGCAGAGCGGCATGGACTATGCAAGTCTTTGTTGCACAAACGTATGTAAAAGTTTGACCCTCTGTGTATGGAAATCGTGCAAGCCTCTTACCAATTTTTATCAAAATATACCAACAATCAAGTTTTTACAAACGAAGAGGAACGGTCATTAGAAGAATACATCCTTCATTGCTCAAGACTCCAATACGGCTATTGGATTCGTCAGCTGTCTTTTGACTATGCAAATAAATTAGAAAAACGAACTCCAGCTCCTTGGCAAGAAAATAAGATTGCTGGGGTTGATTGGATGCAGTGATTTATGAAGCGGCTTCCAACACTCTCTTTGCGTAAGCCAGAGAATACTTCAATCGCAAGAAATCTAAGTTTCAATGAGAACAACGTAAAAGGCTTCTTTAAAAATCAGACGAAAGTTCAAACGCAGTTCAATTTCACTGCAGAAAGAATCGTAAATGTAGATGAATCTGGCATAAGCAAGGTTTTACAAGCGCCAAGAATTGTTGCAAGAACCAGATGCAAGCAAGTCGGCCAGGCAGTAGGTGCAGAACGTGGCGAACAAGTAACATTCGTGGGAATGGTGACATCGAATGGGAATGCTATTCCCCCTGTATTTATATTCCCGAGGGTGTTTTTCAAAGAAAGATTTTTGGTAGGTGCATCTGAGGATAGCCTCGGCTTAGCAGTTCAAAGCGGTTGGATGAACAGCGAGTCATTTGTCAAAGTAGCTCAGCACATCAAAAAATACGCTCATGCGTCTAAGGAAAATCCTGTGCTTGTTCTTCTCGACAACCACGAGACTCACTGCTCAATAGAATTTGTGATGTACTGTCGTGAAAATGGACTCGTTTTGCTTACTTTTCCACCTCACACCACGCATAGGCTACAGCCTCTAAATTTTGCAGTGTTCGGGCCCTTTAAATCACGCTTAAGAGCCTTGTTTAACATTTGGTCAGCAAAACATCCAGGAAAAGCTATTTCTATCTCGGACATTGCTGGACTTTCTCGTGAGCCATTTCAAGAAGCCTAGATTTCAAGAAGTTAAGATTTCTGGACTGCTCGCACAAACCAGGATGGCTCACAATGAAGTGCGCAGATGCGATTAGTAGAGACTGGTTGGCAAAAACAGTCAAGCTAATTTCGCCATGTGTGGCAACCGCATACTTCCCTGGTCCAAACAACACACCAGAAGATGCTCTGAAACGGCTACGCACTCAGAATCAAGTGCTACCAACCAATGACTGGAAAGTCCTTCGGAAAGTAGCTAACTCTCAGGCTCTTGCCCTGACAATATCAATGGATGAAAGATCGGTTTCCCTACTGGAAGATCTGAACTGCCAACCGTTCTTTAATTTTTTTAAGGATCTTGGTGTGATTTTTGATCGAACTCTATCCTTTAATGATCACGTGGATTATATAATATCTACCAAATTCAATGGTTGGATTTATTGAAAGAAATACAACTGTCTTTACGGATCCGCATGCTCTTTTAGCACTATTTTTGGCTTAAGATCTGTCCTTGAATATTGTGATACTGTTTGGTACCCAGCTTTTCAAGTGCAATCTAATCGCATAGAAAAAGTCCAAAGAAGATTCACAAAGTTGGGAGCGTATCGGAATCCCGCTTTTTAAAATCCCGACAAAAAAAAGTTTATAATCCCGTCTTCTTAAATACCGTTTTGTTAAAATCCCGTTCGTGACAATCCTGTTTAATCAAAATCCTGTCTATCAAAAGCCCGCCTTTTAAAATCCCGTTTAATCCCGCTTAGCCCGTTTTATATTTGGATAAGTATTGTTCAATATTGTTCATTTAAACACTACATATCAGTTCTCAAATGTTGAAAGTTTTGTTGTCTGAACATTGAAATGTTTGTAAATCAAGAGCAATGTCCAAAATTATGGAAGCTAGAAAGACGTTGAGTAAAACTGAATATTTGCGTCGTATAGCTCACAATATTCAACTGTAATCATTTTTTGTTATTTTTTGTTGTGATCTTTTTTGGAATTACATTTTTGTTATGTATTATGTTGTTTTCTTTTGAAACAATAATAATGTTTGCAATAAAATTATCTAGACCAAATATTCTTCTTCTTTTTTATATTTAATCCCGCTTTTGTAATCAACACCAGGTGTTTTATTTTAAAAATCGCGCGATTTTTAAAATAAAACACCTGGTGTTGATTGCAAAAGCGGGCTTATAAAAACGGGATTTTAATAAACGGGATTTCAACAAACGGGATTTAAGAAACAGGGTTTTAAAAAAGCGGGATAATAACAAAACGGGCTTAAAAAAACGGGATCTTAAATGCGGGAAAATAAAAAGAAGGATTATAAAAAACGGGATATCGAACCCAACCCACAAAGTTCATCTTTACTAAAATGAGATGGGGTTTTTCACCGAGCTACGAAGCTAGATGCTTGTTTCTAGGGATTTCTAGGCTGGATAGTCGACGTAAGACCCATATAAAATGTCCTAAGTTGTTAGCTTTAGTTCCTATTTATGCACCGAAAGACCACTTAGACAACGTGATTTCCTTTTCCAACCTCGTCATAGAACGAATTACGGGTCCAATGAACCCCTAACAAGAACCTTATCAAATTTTAACTCTGTCTGCAACTAGGTAGATATAAGCCAATCAAGATTATTGTTTAAAAATTCTCTGCGTGGCATTACTTTGTAATTTCTAATGTTATCAACTTGATCTTATTATTATTTGTACAAATACCTATATATACATAAATTTAAGCAAATTAATCTATTAGCGTTAAGCTGTTGATGATAAATAAATAAATAAATAAATAAATTTTAATATGGTTCAATTCCGTATTAAAAAGAATCCCAGCCTGAGGCCGGAATTCGCCTCCGAGGCTAAAAACGATGAAAAGTCGGAAATACCACCTCCGTCCCACACTCAACCCTCCACCTCTAACTCCTCTCTCACTCCCAATCCTACGAAACCTGTTCTGGAGACCGCAAGGCCAACTCCTGGACAGGTTAAATCATTCCTTCATCCCAGCAAACTAACCAATCCCGGCCCGTACCTATGTACCCCTACCAAGGAAAACGGCTCTCAGACTAAGAACAAAATAGAAACTCTGCAACTCCTAATATACACCCACTTTCCACAATCTGTCATTATAGAGCCAGCAATTAACCTATCATCCCAAAGGGAACAGCATATGTTTCCATCTAGGGAAGACTGGACAACGGCCAGACAAACCTGCAACACCAATGTCATCAAATGGACAATCTCCTCATTGAAACCATTCAAGGCCCCTGGGGGAGACGGCATCTTCCCTGCCCTACTGCAGAACGGGGCTGCCATAATTGCTCCCATTTTATCAAAACTGTTCACTTAGATACAGCCTAGCTTTTGGTCACATACCAGAAAGCTGGAGAAGAGTAACAGTTATCTACTTGCCAAAAGCAGGAAGGAAGCCCTAAATCCTTTCGGCCAATCAGTCTAATGTCATACATCCTTAAATGTATGGAGAAGGTAATTGATAGACACATCCGGGATAAGCAATTAACTACCCACCCACTATCCACATCACAATACGCATATAAACCAGGCAAATCAATGGAAACGGCGTTGAATGACCTAGTTACTAGGATCGAACTTTCTATCGATAAAATGGAAATTTTCGTAGTGGCATTTCTCGACATAGATGGAGCCTTCAATAACACTTCCTTTGTGTCTACAGACCGTGCTCTAAGGCACCACAACGTTCCACAAGTTATTCGCAAATGGATAATGTCCATGCTAAACAGCAGAATTATCCACAGCAATATCGAAGAAGTGGAAATTTCAGCACTAACAACAAGAGGCTGCCCACAAGGTGGGAGTCCTTCCACCACTCATTTGGTCAATAGTTGTAGACAGCCTACTAAGATTACTTGCAACCAAAGGCATTTATGCAGTGGGCTTTGCAGATCATATAGCAATTGTCATACAAGGCTCATCAGAAACACTAATATCAAAAAGACTTCAGACAGCTCTGAACACAGTACAAAGCTGGTGCTCAGATGAAGGCCTGTCTGTCAATCCACTTAAGACAGTTATTGTCCCATTTACAAAAAGAAGAAAACTAAATCTTCTAATACCCCCCAATCTCTATGGGGAAACAATGCCATTCTCCAATGAATCAAAATACCTTGGGATCATCCTAGACAATCTAATCCTAACTAATATTATAAATGTGAAAGTCACTCTGTCTGTCCGGCTTTCTATGTTACCATCTCCCGCCCAAACTACTGAACCGATTTAAATAAAATTTGATACAGAGATAGTCTAAGACTTGAGGAAGGACATAGGCTATATATTTTATCCCTAAATTAACACGGGAACGGAAACGTATACGGGAATTTAGAAACTACAACACCGATTTCAAAAATGTTTCCACCGATAGAATGCTTCACTATCCCAGAGTAACATAAACTTTAAATTCATCCACATATTCCTACGGGAACGGGAGTCCTACCAAATATAATAGGTGTGAAAGAAGCTCTGTCTGTCTGTTGTTCTATGTTACCATCTCCCGCCCAAACTAATAAGCCGATTTAAATGAAATTTTGTACAAAGATTGTTCTGAACTTAAGGACGGACATAGGCTGTATTTCATTCGAATATTCCCACGGGAACCGGTCCTCACTATTATTATAACTGCAAAAGTAGCTAAGTCTGTTCACCTTTCTATGTTACCATTTCTCGCCCAAACTAATAAACCGATTTAAATGAAATTTTGTACAAAGATTGTTCAGAACCTGAGGAAGGACATAGCTTACTTACTTGCTTAGGTGGGCATTACAGTTCGGGGTGAACCTGGGCCTCAACCAACATCCTTCGATAACGAGTTCTATTTCGGGCGAGCTCTCTCCAGTTTCGCACTCCAAGCCGGTTGAGGTCTTCTTCCACTTGATTGCGCCACCTAAGACGAGGTCTTCCCCTTCCGCGATTTCCCTGCAATGTGCTTTCGAACACCCGACGAGCCAGAGCGTTTGGGTCCATCCGCTCAACATGGCCCAACCATCGTAGCCTCGCGATGCGTACTCTTCTGGCTATGCCCATGTCGCGGTACAGCTCATACAGCTCGTTGTTGTATCTTCTTCTCCACACATTGCCTTCGCATACGGGACCATAGATCATTCGGAGAATTTTTCTTTCGAAACGACCAAGGGTTTCCTCATCCGCTTTCGATAAGGTCCATGCTTCCGCGCCGTAAAGCAGGACTGGGATGATTAAGGTCTTATATAAGGTTACCTTGGTTTTTCTGGAGAGGGTTTTGTTTCTCAATTGCCTTCTTAACCCAAAGAAGCAACGGTTGGCAAGAGTTATTCTCCGTTTGATCTCCGCACTGATGTTGTTGTCCGTGTCTAAAGCGGATCCTAGGTAGACGAAGTCCTGTACTACCTCGAAGTTATGTCTGTCTATTGTGACGTTTTGTCCAATTCGTCGATGTTCTGTGTCCTTATTTGATGACAGCATATACTTTGTTTTGCCCTCATTAACCATCAAACCCATTTTTGCCGCTTCTGTTTCAATACTCGCAAAAGCACCTATGACATCACGCTTTTTTCTTCCCATTACGTCAATATCGTCTGCATATGCGAGTAATTGCACAGACTTTTGAAAGATTGTTCCTCTGGTGTTGACGTTTGAGTTTCTTACAATCTGTTCAAGTATGATGTTGAAGAAATCGCATGACAGTTTATCGCCTTGCCTAAAACCTTTTTCGACATCAAAGGTCTCGGTGAGTTCTTTACCGACCTTGACGGAGCAGCGTGAATTCTCCAAAGTCATCCTGCATAGTCGTACGAGTTTTGCAGGGATGCCGAAACTAGACATGGCTCTGTACAGCTCGTCTCTGTAGATACTGTCATACGCGGCCTTGAAATCGATAAAGAGATGGTGAATATCGATATTATGTTCACGGGTTTTTTACAAGATCTGCCGTAATGTGAAAATTTGGTCTATTGTGGACTTCTCCGGTCTAAAACCACATTGATAAGGACCTATCAAGTTGTTGACGTGGGGTTTCAGACGTTCACATATTACAGCAGACAAGATCTTGTACGCGACGTTAAGGAGGCTTATCCCTCTATAATTGGCGCAGTTGTGAGGGTCTCCTTTCTTAAGGATCGGGCATACGATACTGAGGTTCCATTCATCGGGCATGCTTTCTTCCGACCATATCATGAAGATCAGTTGGTGCATGCTCCTTTCCAACTGATCTCCAGCTGCCTTGAAAAGTTCGGCATCAAGGCCATCTGCACCTGCAGTCTTATTTGATTTAAGTTTGCATATAGCAAGCTTAACTTCTTCTACGTCGGGAGGACGGCATTCTTGATCATCGTCCAGGCTGAATGGGACAGTCTGCCTGACAGCGGAATTTGTGTCCTCATCGCCATTAAGCAGTCTGCAGAAATGATCTTTCCAGATCCTCAGTAGCGACTGTGACTCTATAACTATGTTTCCCTGCTGGTCTTTACAGGCTTGAGTTCGGGGTTTGCCACCCTGGCATGATCTTTTTACCTTTTGGTAAAACTTCCGAATCTCGTTTCTGTCATGGCACCTCTCTATTTCCTCAAACGAGCGCTTCTCATGCTGCTTCTTTTTCTTTTTGAGAAGTCGGTGTTCTTCCCTTCTTCTCTCCTTGTAGATCTCGTTATACTGAACGTAAGCAGCCCTTGTTCGTGTTTGCATAAGCATTTGTCGTGCTCTTTGTTTGGCTGCATTTGCCTGCCTGCATTCTTCATCGAACCATGGGTTTCGTTTTGGTGGCCGAGTGAAACCCAGAACCTCAGAGGCAGCGGTTCTGATGGCTTCTTGGCATAGCTGCCACTGGTCTTCAATGTTTAATGCTGGCGGCATGGGATTCAAGGATAATTGAAAGGACACTCGATTGGAAAAGGCATTGGCAATCTCTTGCGATTGTAGCTTTCCGACGTCATATCTCTTCACAGCGTTAGTTCGCGCTGGTCGTGAACAAGATATCCTCATTCGTACCTTGGCTACAACAAGGTAGTGGTCCGAGTCAAAGTTGGCCCCTCGGAAAGTTCGGACATCTAGCACACTGGAAGAGTGCCTTGCGTCGATCGCAACATGGTCAATTTGGTTGACGGTTAATTGATCTGGGGATCGCCATGTACCTTTATGAATTTTGAGATGCGGGAAGCGCGTACTACTTACAACAAGATTCAGCCCCGCAGCAAAATCGATCAGCCTCAGTCCGTTTTCGGAGGTTTTGTCATGGAGGCTATGCTTACCGATTGTGTTTCCAAAGATGTCCTCCTTCCCTAGCTTTGCGTTAAAATCGCCAAGGACGATTTTCACGTCGTGTCTAGGGCACTGCTCATACGTTTCTTCGAGGAGCTCGTAGAAACAGTCTTTGGAATCGTCGTCTTTCTCTTCTGTGGGGGCGTGGGCGCATATGAGGCTAATGTTAGCAAATTTAGCCCTGATGCGGATGGTCATTATACGCTCATTGACTGGATTTTGGCTAATCACCTTATCCCTGAGTCTTCCTCTAACGACAAATCCGCACCCAAATAAGCGTTGTTTCTTTTGTCTGTAGCAGTCGCCATAGTAGATGTCACAGTTTTTCATCTTCTTTATGCCCGGTCCACTCCATCGCACTTCTTGGATGGCGGTTATGTCTGCTTTGCAGCAGTCCAGGGCGTCCGCTAATTCTCCAGCTGCACCTAGTCCGTTAAGAGATCTTACGTTCCAAGTGCAGATCCGGAGGTCGTTGTCCTTTTTTCGTTTGCATGGGTCGTCAACTTTGAAATCATTATCGTTATCCGAGGCTGTTAATTGTTTCGGAACTGGGCTTTTTTTACGTGGTTGGGTAGTTAACCCTACGCACAACCCCCAACCTGGAGGGCCAGGTCCTTTTGGATCCCTTCGGACGCAAAGGGCTGGAGTATCCAGAGTCAGTACCCTGCTGCAGGGGTGTGAGTGCTGCCGTTGGCTCACCAGGAGCTCGTCCGCCACCATCTCTACTTCAATACCCTGTCCTCGTATTGAAAGACCCCAAAAGACCTTTAAACCAAATATGTTGGAGTAGCTCTTTCAGGGGTTTCTGCTTTTATGGCTGCTGAAGTCCACCGTTGATTCTGTCCTTCGAATTCATCCGCTGGGACATTTACACGAAAGCTCTCGTAGACCACTGAGATTCGTGCAGTCAGTCATTGTTCGCAGAGCAATTATAGTGTTGATCGATCACAATTCTTAGTTCCGGATTCCCTTATCAACACTCGCACTTACTAGTTTAGCAGGTCAGCTCTGGACGGAGCATCCCAGGTCCCAGTGGATACCGCTTGGAGGTATAGTAAGCACAATTGACGTGTAGGTACTATAAGTTACAGCATCTGGGCGCCGCCAAGTTGGCACCAATCAGAGCCTACCCGAATAGTACAACGCCCATCCACCATAGGACATAGGCTATATATTTTTCCCTATATTCCCACGGGAGCAGGAACGTATACGGGAACTTTGACACTACAGCACCGATTTCAAAAATTCTTCCACCGTTGGAATGCTCCATAATCCCGGATTAACATTAACTTCAACTCATCCACATATTCCCAAGAAAACGGTCACCATTTACCCCTACGGGAACGGGAGTCCTTACAGATATAATAAGTGCGAAAGTAGCTCTGTCTGTTCGCTTTTCTATGTTACCATCTCCCGCCCAAACTAATGAATAGATTTAAATGAAATTTTGTACAAAGATAGTCTAGATCCTGTGAAAGGACATAGGCTATATATTTTATCCCTATATTCCCACGGGAATGGGAACGTATACGGGAACTTAGAAGCTACAGCACCGATTTCAAAAATTCCTCCACCGTAAGAATGCTACACTATCCCTGAGTAACATAAACTGTAAGTCATCCCCACTATTCCTACGGGAACGGTCACCATATTCCCACGGGAATAGGAGTTTTTATTAATATTACAAGTCTGAAGTGAAATATATCTGTCTATTTTTATTTGTTATCAGAAACCGCCCAAACTATTAAACCTTTTTACATATATGAATTTTGGTACAGAGATATAGTCTTGTGCCTGAAGATGGACATAGGCTATGTATGTTATCCCTGTATTCCCACAAGAATGCAAACGTTAACGGGAACCTAGAAACTGCTGAACTGATTTCTAGAAGTACTTTCCCGTTAGAACGCTACACTATCTCAAAGTAACATTAACTTTAATTTATCCCTATTATCCCATGGGAACGGAAGTACCTACTTACTAACATTATAGATCCGAAATCAACTCCGTCTGTCTGTTTTGCTTTGTTACTATCTACCGCCCAAACTATTGAACCTATTTGTATGAATTTTGGTGCAGAGATAGTCTTGACTTGAGCCTGAAGAAGGACAGGGTCTGTATTTGTTTTCCCAATATTGCTACGGTAACGGCAACGTAAACGGGAACCTTGAAGCTACTGAACCGATTTCAAAAGTTCTTTCATCGTGAGGTGATTTCTGTCAAATTGTCTATTACACAGTTGACCAGAGAAGAAATGTCTATCTTGATCTTCAAATAAATATTGGCAATCAGTAATGCGTGTGTGAAAAGTCGATTTCGGTCCCGACTAATGAGATAGTTAACCATATAAACTAATAAATTATGTTTGACGTATTGGGGGATGTTTTCGAATGTCTATCAGTAGACAATATTATTTACACAGAGAAAGTCACATCACACTCTATAGAGTTTCTCAATGCCTTAGAATTATCAGGAGTGAATGCAAGTTGGTGTTCCAGTGCCAATAATGTGTAATCTAGAACTGTACACAGCTACAAATTACACATCTGGGATGCGGCTTTATATGATGACTGGAACAGCGAAATAAGAAAACTATTTATTCCCCGTATTTCTTTAGTTCCCACTGATTAGTCATTTTAGTTTAAAAGAGTGTATCAAACTCGCAAAAACTTTTTATTAGACAAAAGAAGGAAAAGGTAAGAACGTCGTGTGCAAAAATGTACTTAAATCAAATATAACAATAGTTTACTAAAACGCATGAATGTGTCTTATTTGCAAAATAAGTAGCCTAAAAAATTAAAAATGCTGCTGAAAGTCACTATTCCAACGCGGACGAAGTCGCGGGCACAGCTAGTAATATAATAATATAATCTAATCTAAGGCAAAATGTCATGGAACCCTCATCTAGAACGCATTTCCAGCAGAGCAACCAAGTCCCTATGGACTTGTCGAAGCATATGCGGGAAAAACTGGGGTCAAAAAACCTAAAATGGTGTACGAGCAATCCAAAAACTAGAAAAGATTCAAAGATTGGCAACAACATGCATTACGGGATGCATGCGTACAACACCAACATACACTCTAAACGTCATACCTTTTCATAAAAATGGAAGCAAGACTGGCGACACACCGTCTTTTCCATCAAGGACACATAAAATCACATCCATACCCGAAAGGACATCATCGATAATGGAAAGTTTAGAAAAACTTAATACCTTTAGTATGTGCTTGGATGCTACTATTCGCATGTACAACTTCAAACTCAACTTCTCCATTGTCATCCCCCCTAGGGAAGACTGGGAACACAAAAACAAAAACAAACAAGAGCACAAAACCTCATCCTTCAAGGTAAGATATGGTCTAGTATACGGACGGCTCAAAAATGGAAACTGGTACAGGTTCCGGCATTTTCAGCGACTGTCCCAGAACGAACTTCTCAGTAAGTATGGGCAGTCACTCTTCCATTTTCCAAGCTAAGGTCTTTGCCATTAACGAATGTTCGAGAATAATATGTTCATCGAACACGAAAAACAAAACAATATTCATTTTTTTCAGACAGTCAAGCTGCACTTAAGGCGTTAAGCTCACCTGTCATAAAATCCAAACTAGTCCAAGAGACAGTCATGTCGCTCTCTGAACTAACAAGGAAAAACACTGTAATCCTCCACTGGATCCCAGCACACAAAGGTAACGAGAAGGCAGACATCTTACCTAAAGACGGTGCATCTAAACCATTCGTCGGACCTGAACCCTTCTGCGGTGTAAATAGAAGCACCTTCAAACATACTGCCAAGAACATCCTACTGGAGGAATCAAATAAAGCTTGGAGTAACTCATCTGGTCAAATCTGTTCAAAACTCTTTTTGCCAGAATAAACAGAAAAAACATCAAAATTCCTACTGAACATCAATAGGAAAAACCTAAAAATTTGCACTGGACTACTAACCGGTCACTGTTCTTTAAAGAAACATCTTCACCAAATGAGGCTGGTAGCGGACCCCATCTGTAGACTATGCCTCGAAAATGAAGAAACATCTCTGCATATTATTACAGAATGTCCAGCACTTTTCCGCCTTAAAAAGCAAATACTTGACTATGAGATCATCCCCTTAGATAAACTCAAACTCATTCACCCACAGAAGATTGCTAACTTCTGATTCAATTCAGGAGCAGGAGAACTGTCCTGAAACCTCACATGGGCTGGCACAATAGGTTTCATTCAGACACCGCAGTGCCAGAGCTGAGCAAGCTCTACCCGTCCCCCAAATCTAATCTAATCAAAGTAGTTTATATGGACTCGGACCAAGATCGGGACATGTTGATAGAATAAATTGATCCATTAGACATGGGTTCACCGGATGATGTTGAAGAAGGTGACTATATTCTTGTCAAAATTTATGGCAAAAAGGTTCTTAAGTTCTTTGTTGGAGTAGTCGTGAAAAAAGTTATCGAATCTGGATATTGATCTGATTGATTGCAGATTCCTGAAAAAATGTGCTCAAGCGGGAGATAGTTTTGTATTTCCCAGAGGATCCAGATGAAAGCTTTATTAACAGAAACCAGATAACAACAAAATTGCCAAAAGCTACCAATATGCCCGGAACCTCGCGTTCAGAATCCTTTTTTAAATTTTCCGTTGGTTTCAAAAACTACAATATGGGTTGAAAAGTTATTTATGAAACAATTCCATTATTTAATGAATTAAATTATATGTGTACGAGTAGGTATATGTATAATACTTTTGTGGAATAATTAAATGTTTTTCAGACTTTCAAACATACTTTAAGTTTGTTTTAAACTATGCATTGGTTGTTTTCCAAGCTGTCCACTTCCACCCCATTTATTTTGGTCTGCGTCCTAATCCATCCGTTGGTAGGGCGGATGTGGACAGAATAGGTTTGTTGATGTAATTATAAAAAACTTTATAACGTGAAGTCATATCAAGTTTATATTTAGAGACAAATAAGAGGAAGCCTTAACTAATCAGATGATAAAAAATGTTTTGATGTTATAACCATATTGAAGACACAAATTTACGGTTTATAAAATTTGTCCACAACCGCCCCTCCTCCCCTATGCATCTCATATATAAATGTTGGACTTTTTGGTGGTATATAGCTAACAACAAACATAATTTCATCGTATAATCTTAAGCCCTTATTTTAACTTACAATAACACACTGCTGGTCGATTTGTTCATCTTTAATCAGAAGTTCAACCATATGGCTTTGAAATTATGAATAAACGGCGATGAGCACTCCTCCGGTCCTCCTCCATGTTTGGTTGATTCGAGATAAGGATCACAGCGGTAAGTAAACAGCGTAGAGTTGTCAAACCATTCAGCTGACTGCATTTGATAATGACATCATACTCATGCAACGATACAGCAAGAAATTTTTTTTTTGTTTTTGTTCTAGTACCACTAGCATTTTGGTAGAAGACATTTCCGGTGAGGCTTTTAATTTTTATTTTTTGAGGGTCACTTTGACCATACCTTTAAAGACGTATTTTTTCATAACTATCACTGCCTTCGATTTCAAAGACTGCTGAACCGATTTAAAAAAAATTTTCCAACATTTAAATGCTTCATTATCCTTGATTAGGTTTTATTTTATTTTCGTTATTCCATATGAAAGGAAGCCCAAAACTTTTAGACCGGACTCAAGAATTCTTCACCATTACACACGAAGAGCAGTATGATCTCTACGGGATGAAATCTTTAGCTACGTTTGTTCTGTTACACCAAAGAATGTCGTGGATTAGTACACAGACAATTCTTTTTACACTTAATTACATTTTATAGTTTCATAGCCTTAAAAAAAACACCACAAAGTTTAAACAAAAAAACATACTACAAAGTTTCAAATATTCCAGGCATGGTTAATCATTTCAATTATCGTGTAACGAGTTTGTGTATGAGATATGAGCTTGAACATCCAATCATTCCTAAAGGAGAAAAACAGACAAAACTAGCGAATTTAATATCAAAACATGACCTTAGGTCCATCGCCCATCATAACGTTCATTATAAATATCTTCTAATTGAATACACGGAAAAATATTTGCAATACAGGAGTTACTCCATTGAAATCATTACCCAACATAATTCTGCTTTGAAACATTTATAGGTACGAATCTCTTTGTTTATGTCAATTCATTCCTCTTACCTGGTGGCATGAATTTTCTGCTTCCCACGGGAGCTTCAGCATATGGTAAGCCCAAAAATTGGTCAACATCTCTGAGTCCTGTTTGTGGGTGCATTGTTCTAACGATCCCTTTCAAACGTCCTTGCTTCAATGTAATTTCTTTTGTGTACAAAAGCTTTTCAGGTGACTGTCGCCTCGGTGGAGCTGGATAGGGATATGAACTTCCATACTTGGTCATGGGCGAGTCGTTAAGAACATTACCATCTCCTTCGTCACCCACCCCATCGCCTTTGTAAATTGCTAATGGGATTTCTTCCTCTGCAAACGAGTTGTCTGTTCTCTTGACAAGTTCATCATTGATACTATCAGCTTCTTGCAAATGCTTGGGCGAATTGCTTAATGCCATCCTCTCAACATCTCCATTTCGATCTGGGGATATTTTGGGAGCCAATGAAGATTTAATGCTGACTGCTGCATCCGTTCCAGAAATCGTCTGGATTGTATTTGCATTCCAGATATTTTCGTCGATGTGCATGGATCCCTTGTCATCCAAAATCGCCTCTCCATCGAAAATATCGGAGCTGAACAGCGCAAATGACAATTGATTTTCATTGCAAGTGAAGCAAATGAGAAAAAACACTAATCGCGTATCCATATTTCTTGTCTAGTGTTTCGCTTTTCAAGATTCAAGCAACAACAAAAATTTATGTTTTTATTTACAACACATTCTGATGTGCCTACAAAAATACTATAAAATCACTGACACTTAGCATCGATCAAGTTTGTGTGGCATAAATAGAAATTTTTCTAAAGAGTGCCCAAAAAATAAAAAAATTAAAAAAAAACAAAACACAACAAAATATTCTTTTCTATCGGAATTCAAACTATCAAAACAAAATCACTTCTATTTTGGTTGAAAACATAACGCACATGCACAACCACAACACGAACCGAACAGAAGACGAAAGACGTGCACAATCCTATTTCTATCTTATGCTGCGCGTACCTCAACTTTTGAGGTGTAGGTTAGTGAACTTTTTACACCAATGTTGCCTCGTTTGTACGATGTACGCTGATACTGACGCGTAGAATGTTTTAGGTTATCAAAAATATTGTTCACTCTCTTTCTTAATGTAAAAACAGAATGGGGGCCTCACACACTTTTAGATACACAACGCGAACGCATACGGCACTGGCACAGCTGCACTCAAAAATTTTACGTCAAGAACGCGAAAGCGTTGCATCAAAAATAAATGGCGTACGTATTATACTGCGCGTGGAAGTTTATTTTCGTATCTCATTAGACAACATACTCGTATATCTATGTAAATTTTGAATGGGAACACAAAAAAAGAATATATTTCGTCAGAGGAGATTTCTGTAAAAAATAAACACTTCAACTTTTGATCTCTTGGGGGAAAGGATGTCATAAATATTCTTTTGGAAAAGAGTTTTACTTGTTAGTTCCGATTGGCGTGGCAATTTAAACAAGAAGAGGCAGAAGAAAAAAATAGCACAATGATGTATTGACGTTGAAATGTCGTGTGTTTGAAAAATGAAACGGTGCGCGCGTTTTTGTCTCTACCGATCGAGATACTAGAGAGAACTGCGCGGTACGATCACTGATCAGATGGAAGTAGAAGGCTGCTTTCGTCGAATATATTTCGTCACTTGGGCATGGTATAAAATTGTTGAATTCAGTAAAGAATTTCAGGGAAGCCGCGCAGGCAATTTTCAATTTCTTACAGCTGACTGTACACTGAAAAAAAATGATTTGACAATAATCTTTTGATCACTAATGGGCTACAGGAAATACCCTACACGTGAATCAATTAAAGCGCTAGTCGTATTGAGTCATTCTAGATTCCATTTAAATCTACCGATGTAGAAATTTTAAAAATAAATTTGAATAGGAACTCGGAAATAATTCTGGGAATGTGGATATGAAAGTTATTTCTTCAGAAACAGATATTTTATTGCAGAAGAATTTTTTCATCTTTTTTTTATGAGTCAGCCTATTCGACCTAAAATTTAAATGAGAGGATAAGAATCCTAACTAATATTAAAAATGTGAACGTGTCACCGTCTCCCGCCTAAACTGAATTTTTTTACAGTGATAGCCTAGAACACGAGGAAGGACATAGGCGATACATTTCATCTCTCCCTATACTTCCACGGGAACGGGAACGTAACAGGAAGCTTAGCCCTGCCTCTATAGCATATTGAATACAGGCAACATTCCGTTTAAGCCTTCATAATTCTCCTTCCATTATTTATTTAGCCTTTTGACGCATTGTATGTTGTAGTTAACTAAGTGCAATCAAAGTAACCTTGCTGTCACTATTTTTTATATGACCCGTTACTGTCAGAAGTGTGAAGGTTTACAAGTCGTCAGCGTGTGATAAAAAGAATAAAATAATAAAATAATAAAAAATTGAATCTAACTTTGTGCTTGTTTTTTAGTGATTTTAAAAGGTGAGTGTTCTAACTTTATGTTGTGGAAATTTTGTGGGTAATTGATTATTTTGTGGTAGTTAGTGTTTGTGTCTTGTAGGCTACATTATATAAAAAGGGGAATTATTTTGTGTGAACACTGCGAATTTTTACAACAGTTATTATTTTCTTTAGAATGGCTCACAACGAAGCCGGCGCAATCCAAAATGATTGAGGGAGTGAATATGGTCTTGACTTTTACGACGATAGCTTGGCAGATCCTGATTTTGACCTGGATGATTCTTTGGGAGACCAGGCTGATATTGAAACAATATTGGATAATTCGGATAGTGACATCTGCAATAATAATCCAGAGGTAGATTCGACCCCTTCTTTACATTCTGGCATTCAAGAAAAGTCAGGTCCCTCTACAAAACGACGGAAGATTGAAAAGCCAAAATACTTTAAAAAAAAAGAATCTTTAGCTGATTGCACAGCAGCTGGCTTTTACTGGCAACGAAATATTGGCTTCTGATATCTTGGATCTGGATACTCCTATTCAGTTCTTTCTTTACCTTTTTCCACCAGAAATTATAAGGAAAATATCGGAGGAAACAAACCTGTATTCGGTACATAAAGATTCCATCAACAGCTTTCGCCTATCGGATATTGAAATCCAAGCGTTTATAGGTCTGGTGAGAGTCCTCTGGAGTTCCGTCCTTGGTACACCTCTTATCGAACACACAATGCCGTCAAATAAGTTCGAAAAAATAAGACAACACCTACACTTCAACGATAACAATAAATGTCTTCCCAGAAACAATCCCAACGCTGACAGGATTTCAAAATTCGTCCAGTTGTTGAAGCCTTGATCGAAGCATATACCAAAGTTCCGTTAGAGCCATTGCTATGTATAGATGAGCAAATGTGCTCTACAAAAGCACGGAATGTTTTCAAAAGGTATAACCCCAACAAACCTCGCAAGTGGGGCTGCAAGCTATACGTGTTGAGTGGGGTTCCCGGTTTCGGTTACACGATAGAAGTCGAAACTGGCAAGGAAAATGTTGCCAGAGCAGAAGAGAAAGATTTAGAAGCCTCATCTAACGTCGTTGTTAGTTTATCACGTATGATTCCACGTCACCAAAATTATAGGACCTACTTCGACAATTATTTCACTTCGTTAACTCTTCTGGAGTATTTAGCCAACGAAGTTATTCTTGGCCTAGGTACTATTCGACGAAATAGAATACTAGACTGCAAGCATTTAAGTGAAAAGGTTATAATGAAGAATGATCGCAGTTATTCTGAGGAGGTTGTAGTTAACATCAACGGCATCGACATCTCGACGGTTGTGTGGAAGGATAATAAATTCGTGACATTAGCCTCCACCTTTACTGGTCAAAATCCCGAGTCTGAAGTAAGAAGATACGACAAGAAGAACTCCAGATATATCAACATCCCGCGACCTGATGTTATACGCGAATACAACCGACATGTGGGTGGTGTTGACCTTATAGACATCATAATGGGCATATATAAAATACGACTGCGAAGCAAACGATGGCAAATGCGTCTTTTTTATCATTATTTGGATGTAACATTGGCCAACTCATGACTGCTCTACAAGAGGGTGAGCAAGACCAAAAATATTCCTCAAAAAACCGTCATGGCATCAGCAGATTTTCGCCTGGAAGTCGCTGAAACTCTGTGTAAGATGGGCTCCAAACCCAGTTTGACCACACGCCGCTCTTTAGAGATAAAGGAGATCATAGCTAGAAAACAAAAAGGGACTTGCCCAACATGTGCCACCACAAGCAGCTCGTACTTTTTATTTGACGTTGTAATTCATTGTTGCCTATAAGTTCACTCCCTCTGCGTCATTAACAAATAATTTCAAAATTTTAAATAATACGTATTTTGTTTTATTCGCAAACCTATCCGATTCCACAAAAAAAAAATAAAGTAGAGATTTTGTCTCCATGTGGTGTGTGTTTAATATGAAATAAAAATGAATTTCCAATTATTGAATTAATGAAAACACTTTTTGTTAGTTTTTGTTATTTATTAACAGTATTAACACAACATTAATTATACAATAGCTACGCGTTTCGGAAAATTTCATTCCATCATCGGGCTACCTATTACAAAAACTATTGTTTACATTGCCATTTGTATATTTAAGAGCTGAACAAGCACAAATCGTCTTTAAATACAAAAACACCAAAATCAAGTTAACTAAAGCCAACCTCAATATAAAATTCAACAAAAACTGCATCAAGAAACATATAACACCTAAATATGCACAAATAAAAACAAAAGACACCTCTATTGCAGCCCTTTAAACACAAAAAATAGCCCAAACCATACGAATAAAAGAAGAAATAAAAATTTTTTTTTTTTTACAGTAAAAAAACACAGTTAAATAAAATTTTATATGAACTACATTTCCAATTATACAACACATTACACATAATAGACGCTGAAACTCATATTTTTAATATAAATCAATACATTAATAAAATAGCAAAAGAAATAGCATCAAAACAAAAACTTATATTACAAAAATTGAACAAAAAAACACCAATAACAACACCAACAACAAAACATTCATTCAGTAATAAAAACAATATACAATTGTGATATACAGAACGAAACAATAGCAGTAATCAACAAAAAACACAAACACATAATAAAAAATGACAAGCAACTAAAGAACATTCAAGGAAAATACAAAGAAGATATAAACAACCTAAATAACATAAAACAAAAAATAATAGAAAACAACGCAATAATTACGAAAGCAGACAAAGGCAATACTATTGTCATTATAAACAAACAAGAATATATTGACAAAACCATACATTTTTTCAATAATAATAACATAAAACATCTTCCAAATGACCCCACAAAAATATACGTCAAAAACATTAACAACGCTATCAACAACTGCAATCACATATTTACAGACATAAACAAAAATAAAATTAAAACAACCAAACGCTCAATCACCAAACTTCACTGGATTACCTAAAGTACTCAAAACAGGGACACCAATAAGACCGCTTATCAATTACACGACAGCACCTTGCTACAAAGTTGCTAAAATATTGCAAAAAATAATAAAAGCCAACATTACATTAACCAACAACAAAAGCATCAAAAATTATACAGAATTTATAGAAACAACTAAAACATTAAATATACTACCACAGTACAAATTAATATCATTCGACGTAACCAACATGTACACAAACATACCTATAGATGAAACAATAAAAATATTAAAAGAAAACCTAACCACCACAGCAACTATCAACCAAAAACAAATAGAAGAATTAATAAATATACTACAAATAACCCTCAAACAAAATTATTTCACATTTAATGACAAATATTACATACAAGAAGAAGGACTAGCCATGGGATCACCATTAAGCGGACTACTAGCAGACATATACCTGAACTATTTTGAAGATAAATATATACTATCAAACCTCAATCCACACCAACATAAAATAATATTTTACACAAGATACGTAGACGACACCTTTGTCATTTTCGACGGCACACTAAGACAAATTGATTTATTGAAAAAATATATATAATATATATATATATATAATATATATATATATATAATATATATATATATATAATATATATATATATATAATATATATATATATAATATATATATATATATAATATATATATATATAACAATATAAAGGACAATATAAAATTTACCGCAGAGATCGAAAGCAACAACTCAATTAATTTTCTGGACTTAACCATTACTAAAACGGACAATCAATTAAAATACAAAATATATAGAAAACCAACAACAACAGACATCACAATAAATAGAAACTCCCACCACTCACATGCACAAAAGATGTCAGCATACAATGCGTTCATTAATAGACTTATAAACGTTCCAATGAACGAAGAAGACTACAAAGAAGAAATAAATACCATAAAATACATAGCGACAAGAAATGGATTCAACCCAGAAATAATAGACAAATTAATATACAAAAAGGAAAAGAAAATGAAAAGCATTACCAAACTTAAACACAAAACAGAGATAAAATACATATCAACGAACTACACCAACCTACTACCGCAAACATTAAAATATGAACTTAACAAACTCAACATCAAAATATCATTTAAAACAAACAACAATATCCAAAAAATATTACAACCTAAACAAGAAAAACACAAAAGATTATGCACAGGTGTATATAAAATCAAATGTAATGACTGCGACAAATTTTACATCGGACAAACAGGTAGAACCTTTTATGACAGGTTCTTGGAACATAAACCAAAACAAAACCCAAAATCAACATATGCACAGCACCTCATAGACAACAACCATAACTACACAAACTTTGAACTTAACCTAGACACAATCCATATATGTAGGAAAGGGACAACACTCGACGCATTGGAAGAATATGAGATATACAAAGCAAATAGAATAAACAAAGACAATATATTAAATGATAAATTAACAATAAAACAAAACCCACTATACGATACAGCAATCAGATATCTAAATAAGAAGAAATAACAAAAAGAGATAACATATACTAAAATAAAACAACAATAAAATCTTGACAACTTGACAAATGGCAATGTAAACAATAGTTTTTGTAATAGGTAGCCCGATGATGGAGTGAAATTTTCCGAAACGCGTAGCTATTGTATAATTAATGTTGTGTTAATACTGTTAATAAATAACAAAAACTAACAAAAAGTGTTTTCATTAATTCAATAATTGGAAATTCATTTTTATTTCATATTAAAAAAAAAATATGTTTGAAGGTCTTGAGTTAATCTACTTTATTAATTTCAAACATTTTCCCACCGTTAGAATGCTTCACTATCCCCGAGTGACATAAACTTTAACTCATCTCCATATAACTACGGAAACGGTCACCATATTTCCAGGAGCAGGAGTCTTTACTAATATTATAAATCCAAAATGAACTTTGACCGTCTATTTTTCCTTGTTACCATCTACCGCTCAAACAATTGGACCTATTTGTATGAATTTTGGGACAGAGATAGTCTAGAACCTAAGGATGGGCATAGCCTATATATGTTATCGATATATTTTCACAGGAACGCGAATGTAAACGGGAACCTAGAGACTACTAAACAGATTTCAAGAATTCTTAGAATACTACACTATACCCGAGCAACATAAAATTTAATTCATCCCAATATTCCCATGGGAACGAAAGTACTTACCAATATTATAAATCCGAAATTAACTCTGTCTGTCTGTTTTGCTTTGTTACCGTCTATCGCCTAAACCATCGAACCTATTTATATGAAATTTTGTATAGGAATAGTACACTGGGCCAAAAAAAATATTTTTTTTTTGTTTCCAAAACCATATTAAAAATATTGTTTGGGATATCTGAAAAAAAAATTCCAAGAAAGTTTGAGCTAAAAAAAAATTATTTAGAGGTCTATCAATCGTGTTTTATATTTCTTAGACTTGACCTTACTTAAGCGTCAAAATTGTTCAATTATTTTGAGCCCAACAAATTTAACGACAAATAATCTCTGGTCCCTACTTCACAGCAATGCACTTAAGTAAGTAGGTAGCTTTATTAGTTTATAGGTTAATACTAAAAAAAAGGTTGCAGTAGGAGGTACCTAGGTACCTGTAAAATGTAAGAGATAAGCGCATCTGTTGCATGCAAAAACAATTATTGCAAAGGGCCATATTGAAGGCAACACGGAGTAGTAGCTCACCAAACCACCCACAACACACAACTTTAGCTGTATTTCCAATCCTGTATCCAATTTATAATTTTTTCATTTGCTTAGGGGGTTTGTGTGAGCTACTACTCCGTGTGAAATTAAATGATGCGACTTTGCAGCCAATGAGATAGAGATTCAGGAAATCTATACATCTTTTCAAAACGGCATCCGCAAATGTTTCTGATTTTCCAATTTTTTCAAAAATGTTCAGCTTTTCGAGAGGAATGGGAAAGTTGGGCATTTAAGAACGTTATTTAAAAACGATCTAGGGTTAGGAATGTTTCTGCCTTACATATGTGTTTTCTGCATTCATTTTAGATCCACTTGAAGATTTCATTGTTGTATTTGAAAATCAAATTTGTAAACATTTTCAAACTTATTGTAATATTTTCAAATATCCACAGGCTCTTTTGCGACAGCTAGTAGAGGAAAGAATTCACGTAATCAAAGACAAGAAGACGGACACAAACTCTACAAAATCAAAAAGAGAAGCGTGGAAAGACATAACAGTTAGGTATGAACATTTTTTAGGTAATTTCTTGGTAAGCACAATAGCATTGTTAAATTAACTTTAATGTAAATAATTGTAGCTTCAATGAAATAAGTGCGGTGAAGAGGGAGACGACGCAACTCCAAACTCAATGGCGTGCGACAAAGATGCGTGCGAAAGCTAGTGTTTCTGCCGTGGTTTAGCTCCAAAGTCACCTGATGCTGACAATATGAAGCTGGTTCAGCTGATTCCTCATGAGTTCGAGGAAGATGAAAATGTGTACGATTGCGATTTTTCATCAAAGGACTTGGTATGTAAAAACATGTTGTAAAGTTGTTCATGCTTTTGTATAATGCTTTTGTTTCTTAACAGAATAAGGAAAACGAACCAACAGCTTCAAATACCAACAAGGACGATAGCCACAGCCGCACTAGTAAGCTAAATTGTATGAAAAAGAATGAAGTTAGTTTAATTTTTTGTACTTATTCAGGCAGAAATACAAGAAATAGATATCTCTTTCCAAATGGTTGAGTTTTTGGAAGAGGAAATCGAAGCTATCTTATCCTCTCCAGAAAAAACTCTTCCTTGTTCCCGCCAAAAAAAGAACCCAAGAGGAATAAGGTTTGTGCTTTGAAAATATTTTCTTATTGCTAATTACTTCATAATAACTTGTTCCTTAGAAAATTCCCAAGGAAGACGATATGAAAGAGAAATTCTTCAATTTGGAGAAGAACAAAAAGGAGAAGGAGCTGCAATACATGAAGGAAGAGCATGAGGCAAAGCTTCAATTTCTCAAGGTGCAGCACGAGGAAAGTAAAGCGTCTCAAGGCAAGGGAGAGGGAACAGATGGAGGAGCTTCACCTCTTAAAATTGAAAGCTTTTATTAGATAATTAATTATTTTCGTTTGGTTTTTCGTTATGTTTCTTTTGTTATTCTTGTTTTTTTTATTAAATCGAATGCTATTTTAGTTTAGTTTTTTTTATGTTCTCCTAGGTTTAATAAATGAATTGTGATTTAAGTTAATTTTTTTGTGTTTATTAGTACGTAAGAGATTTTTAATTAAAATGTTGTTCAATAAAAACTCTTCGTGTTAAATTTATTTCATCTTCAAAGGCTTCCATTTCGGAATGTAGATTTTGCTCAGTACGGACGTTTTCGTCTTCGTATTCATCAATTTCAATACCTACATTATGATTAAGGAAAGAAAAAAAAGCTATTGTATGACTACTAGTATACTAGTATATTTTATTTTTACCTGAGGCAGTGTCCTTGAACTTAATTGCTAAGTTGTGTAAGACTGCCAAAGCTATAATTGCTGTTTTTGTGTTTTCGAGTGAGCATCGAAATCCTGTCAGAAGAATCCTGAAACGACTTTTCCACACTTCAAAACACCTTTCAACAGTATTTCGCGTGGCTATATGGGCTATGTTATATTGCTCTTCCGCATGAGTTCTGGGACTGAGTAGTGGAGTGAAAAGAATGTTCGAGCACGCATATCCTCCATCTCCTAGTAATCGTCCTTTGAACTCACCCCTATCAAACCTTTCCTCGATTCTACTTTCCCTAAAAATTCGAGATAACGTGTGTCGTTGGAGGGGAAGTACTCAGACAGTTGAGTCACACACAACATGTGTGTTTAGCGAGTAGAATCCTTTCCGGTTGATATAATACTGTCCTACTGGTCCTGCAACTTTTTGAATTTTAATATGGGTGCAGTCTATTGCTCCGACGACACCTGGGAAACCTCGAATCCGCATAAATCCATTGATCTCGTTTATTTGCTATGACGTTTGCGTTGGCATTTTAATGAAGAGTGCACTTTTAGAAGCAAGTGCTCTTGCAACCTTATTAAAAATAACATTAAGGGTAGGCTGGCTGAATCCGTGAATGTCAGCGCCATCATCTTGCATATATAGAAAATAATAAATCATTTTAAAATAAATATATTAAAGGCACTATAAAATACAAAATATACCTCATTTCGTCCCTAATATCTAATAGCTGCCATCACTTGTAAATCAACAGGAATATGGCCTCCTCGCTTAGATCCTACCAAAACATTTTTCACCAGGTCTATAATTTTCTTCATATTCGGTTTAGAAAATCTATATTTCTGCCTAAATAATGATTCCTTAAGCTTCATCGGATCAAATCTTTTTTTGTAGACTTTCTGCGCTCTACTTCTTTCAGTTGAAAACACATTTACTACATCCAAATTATGTAGAAAGTTAACGTAACTTGAGTACATTTCCATTTTAGTTATTTTTAAAATTCTCAAAGATGTAAATAAACCACTGAATGACAACTCAATACTCAAAATCAAATGACATTTATACGCTAAAACACGCTGAAAACACACATAAAAACACACATTTCTGCGTTTAAGCTAATCAGCTCTTATTCACTGACGAAAAATGATTATAAATACGATTTTTGTTTTAATCAACGAATAAGCGTGTTTTAAAGTTTCGCGGAGTTTAAAATGCGATTATAAATACGGCTGCTACATGCTACAGCCTCTACAGGTCTCTATCATCAGAAGTGACAGAGATATCTAATTTAACACAGGTCATAGGGTACACCAAAGTTAGCAACTTTTTAAATTGTCAAAAAGTGATGTCAAAGTTGAGAAACGGACTTTAATGTAAAAAAATTTTTTCTTAAAATATGACCAAGAATCACATCCCAAAGTATTTTATTGAAGATATTAGCCGTTTTAAGCATCAACTCTTGAAGGAACTTTCTCCAGTTAAAAGAGAATAAAAACAATACAAAAGCATGACCAACGAAGTGTGATTCTTAAAAATATATCTATTTTAAAAACAGTGTGAAAAGCTTTGGATGTTTACTTATTTGCAGGATCGTTTGAAAGGTTTGGTTGCCCTAGCTATTCATCGCGAAACACCAACAGCAGACGAGGTTGTAAAAAAAAAGAACAGAAAAATGAATTTTATTTTGTGACTTTATTTTTTAAATTAATATTATTTTACTTATTACATCAATTTTTATTTTAGTTCATATTCAAACTAGTGCGTATAATATATTATCTTTAAGAAATATAATTTTTTACGGCAAACTTTCAATGAAGTCTTGTTATTTGTCAAACCCCATATAATAAATTTGCAGATCCAGTTTAAAGAACACTTGTAAATTTATTCATTGATCGACGCGTAGCGGAAAAAAGTAGAACTAATCTGGGGCACAACAAGTGACTTTTTGTATGGAAATTGCCCGTTTTCCAACAAAATTGTTTAAAAATACAATGTTTTGCCGCTCGAGTATTCGAAATTGTTATTGAAATCGATTGTTGAAAGTGTTAAAATAAAAATAAAACTAAAGTACCTACAACCAAAAAGTTAACCAGAAGTATCCAAACTGAAAATGCAAAAGCGAGCTGTGATTGGGAACAAAATTTTAAGTTGAAAAATATGAATTAAAATTTCCACCAAAGCACAAACTAAGCAGTTAATCAAGAATGTACATTAGTTTAAAACAATAAAATATCGAATAATACTCATAATTGAATGCAAATTTAAGTTAAACAAAATTTATCATTTCCTCAACAAAGCCTACGTACTTTATTGAAATTTTTCCCCGTACAAAAATGGCGTTTTCTTAAATTTTTCAAATGTAAGTTGAATCAAGCTTTAACATTTTAAGATGCTAAAGCGCACTTTTGTTTGACATTTTTTATTTTATATTTTATTTAAATTATTTAATCCTACACCATTTCTTCTTTTTCCAATACAAATTGTATGGGCTGTCAAAACAACATTTCACTTTGTGCCCCAGCTCTAAGTTCCGAAACGACAGGCAGGTAGTGTGCAAACTCATGTTCCAAGTCCCAATAGGTGTGTTTTTTTCAACGCGGATATAAGCTTCGACCAAAAAAAAGTCTGCCCGAAATTGTTCAAATATTTGGCAGCACTGCAATTTGACATAAATGACAAATTTTTATTTTACAGCTGTTTGTACTAGACTTTACACTGTTTATTCCTCTTATTTATTTATTATTTATTTCTTTATTCCTCTATGACTGTAGACTACGATGGCGGTTGTAGAATAACAGCATGAAGGTATATCATACAATTTGTGATATGTTTTTTTTTATAATTGCTCTTTTTTGTTTGAAGAAACGGACTACGGAAGAAACTTAAGGAAAATAGAAGAAAAAGCACCTATAATAAAGTTAGCCTACGATGAATTAGTCAGGTTTAGCTGGAACGAAAAAGATCTGATAGCGTATGAAGAAAGAATAATGGATCTACTCAAAGAAGAAGCCATTCTTGAATACAGACTTGATCTTGCTACTGAAAAAGGCATCCAAATTGGCGAAAAAAGAGGCATCAAAATCGGTAAAGAAGAAGGCAAAATTGAAGTGAAAATTGAAGTCGCAAAAGCAAAGCTGAACACCTATCTCAAAAGAACAAACCACCTTGTTTGCAATTTGTCAGCGTCGTCGTGACGATATTACGAAAATGCTTGTTCAAGAAAAGAACAGGGTAAAAACTCCAGGAAATGATTATATGGAAAGCTGTTAACAAGCTATTGAATTCCCCAACAACCAGGTAGAAAAGCTTGATCAAGCTATACAAAAAATAGCCAATGAAAATCCTGAATTGCAACGATGCCAAAAATTTTTTGAAACAGTCCCTGGAATAGGTAGAAAAATCTGGTTTTTTGATTTATATATATGTATGCATTTTTTATGGGCTTTTTGTATTTTCTTACATATTAAACCTTTGAAAGGATTTTTATTTTTTCGTTCGAAATTATTTTTGGTTCGTGGAACGCTAAGCATGAAAATCTAAGGAAAGGATTCATGCAGCAACAACTAAAGGATATATGATCCGAACAGATGGAATTATGCCACCATCATTAGTTGAGCTAGTACAAATGTATTTGTTGGACATTGGACAATTGCTGTTGATTTTATATCTTTTTTAGCGTTTTGTTTTTTTTTTTTATCATAGATGTTGTAAAACAGCAATTCTATGTGCTCAAACTACTTGTTTATTGTTCACCTAGTTTTCAATAATTAAAAATTTTCTTCAAACAATATTTTTTTATGTCAACTATTTTCTGTCTAATTAATTAAAAAATTTTAATAAGATGGTTGGTTTTCAATCTACTGATGAATTTTTTCAAGATGGAATTCGAAGACAAGGTAGTGGTTTCAAATTGTATTGCTTATCTTTATTATAAATAGGTTTAATAATGTTTCAGACTCTAAATGTTTAGCTGGAAAATCGAAGAGATCGGCGAGAAAAAGATCAACGGGATACTTCTATATTTGTTCGCTTGTTTTTTCTGATTCTTCAAGTTCAAACTCAGATTCGATATTTGAAGAGCTAAATCTCGGGCACGAAGAGCACATTAAGTGTTTGAACTTTGTGGAGGTTTCGGACACTTACAGTTGTGAAGACTTTAAATCACATATGTGTTTACAGAGGTCAATGGTTGAATACCTGATAGGTTATAGCACATACATACATACATGTAAATAATTATTTTTTTGAAACAATAGATTTTTCTTCTTTACATCCAGCATTATTTTCACTGTCCGAATTCGTACCAGAATTTCGGCACGGAGGGAGACCAAGGATCAGCGCAAAAAAGACGTTGTTTATGTATGGTACATAGGTAATACCGTAACGTTTAACCAGCTGGCAAACTTATTTGGAGTTGCAAAATCATACGTCTGGATTGCTGTAAGTAGAGTAAGCTCATGGCTTTTATTCATTGGCAAGGACTATATGAACTGGCCACAAGGAACCGCAGCTGAAGAGGCGCAAGGAAAGTTCGAGAACAAGAAAAAAAATACCAGTAGTTATCGGCGCCATAGATTGTACACATATAAACACTTAAAACTCCAAAAATCAGCAAGGAATGTTATTACAACAAGAAGCAGTGCTACAGTCTGGTTCTTCAAGCTGTCGTTGACGCGGACAAAGAGTTTACGGACATCACTTGTGGTGAACCCGGTTCTCTTCATGAAGCAGAGTTCTGTGTGGATCTGGTCTGTTCGTAAAAGTGAAAACAGACTACAAAGACATGTTTCCCAATGAAACATTTGTATTGGGGGATTCTACATATCCCGCAACAAGTTGGTTAGTGCCACCTTTTAAGGATAATGGAAATCTGACAGAAACACAACGTAGGTTCAATTACATCCATTCAGCAACTAGAATAAGTGTAGAAAATTCTTTTGGTTTGCTGAAGGGCAGATTCAGAAGACTGCTTAAATTTACTGAGCAAATAGATTTACAGCCCTATTCTAAATGAAAATTCCCGGGGAAATGTTTCCTTTTTCCCTTCTCTCTTATTCTTATCGGAAAATTCCCGGGAATTTCCTCCTCTTTTTTAGCTATTCCCTTATTCCAAACGAACTTCGAATATGGGAAAAATCTCCCAGGGAAAAAGGACGCATCATAAACGTCAAAAAAAGGGAAAGGGAAAATTCATTTGGCGTGAATTTTTTCCCGACTGGTTTGCTAAAGAGTTTACAAGAAAATGTACGTCTTTTTTGCTTTTTATTAAGAAATCTAGTTTTTTTAAGGTCGAAACAACAAATAAGTTCTAGTTGAGAATTCCTTTGAACTTAATGGAAGCTCAGCGCAATATTGCGTTTGGATTTCACAAAGAAGTTTCAGTGTTTAAGCATATGGGTGAAAATGAATTGAATTCCTCGGGCCACCCACCAAAACCATACCAAAACCAGTCTCCTCAAAGACTTCTAGGACTTCGGCTAGCACCTTCCTAAAACTTGATTGAGCCAAACCAATACTGCACTCGTTTCCAACTCCCGTTTGGTATCCTCCTTCGGCGAAGTTACGTAAGCATGCACTAAATTTTATTATTGTTGGGATTCCAAAGCATTATGGTTGGCATGCTCCGTTGAGGACATCCAATAAATACCTAACCCTTAAACCCTGGGGTCCAGCGCCATTGCAAACATACATTTTCTTGTTTTTTTTTTAAACTAAGCAACTCACACCAGTGCCACCCATGGAATTCTCATATTATCGCAGCAGACGTCTAAAAATCAGTCGTTTATTAATTTTCGAGTGGTGCAGTTGAAAATATTTGAGCTTCAGGGTCCCATAGACCCCAGGGTAGTGATAGTTAAAGTTTTTGAACAGTTTGACAGTGTTTCAAGACGAGCGAAACGATGGCCATTGGCTTTGTTTTATGGGATCTTAAATATTGTTGGTGTGAATTCGTATGTCCTCCTCAAAATAGCGTCCAATAAAACTCAAATAAGTCGAAATTTCTTAAAAAAAAATTAGCCTTGGAACTCATTAAACCCCAAATGGAGGAGAGGTTTTCTTGGCCAACTTTGCGATCCAATCTCCAGGTCCTCATTGGAAATATTTTAAAAAGAAGCGACCTGTGCCTGAGTCATCATCTTCAGTCACTACAAAAATTAGATGTGCCGTGTGTCCACGAGACAAAGACCGCAAGACCAAAACACGATGCAGCAGTTGCCGAAATCCACTTTGTGGCGAACATAGCCGCTCAGTGTGTCATAATTGTCTTGATGTAAACTTTTAAAACTTTTTTCATAATTAAACATTCCTATCTTTTATGTTAGTAAATAAAGTTTTTGATTAAATTGTTTTTTTTTATTAAATTGGGGCAAAAACTTTTTGGGGTCCCTAAGACCCCAGGGTAGCAATAGTGTTTCTCCCGGGATGGGTAGGGTTTAAGGGTTAAAACAAACTTTATTTACTCTATAATACTTTTGAAACCTATAAAACAAATAAATATCGAGAAATGGTGGGAAAAATTTTACTAAATTTATGAATGTACTTACAACGATTGAGGTAATTCTAAAGAGTTTGAACTATCCCTAAAACATCTTGAAAATTGAATTTGTGATAAATATTTGGCAACAGATTTGCAGACATTTGTAGATTTCTGCAAACCGTGTACACACTAATTCAACTTTCACACTCTATGTCAGCCAAATTTGTGAGTGATGAGAGAATGGAATCTGTCATTCGTCGGTGATGTTCTGATCACACTTCGTGGCTGTCTCTTTTTAACTCAAGACAAAAATATAAACTTAAAATTTTTTTTCATATGGGAATACAGTAGGTCTGTTTCTTTACTTTGTGAACAGAAATTCACAATCTGTCAAATTTTAAGGAGTGGATGTAAAACCCTCTCACAAACTCTGACAACCTCTCTGAAAGAGCGTAATTGTCACAAAAGTAAGGAAACGGCTCGAAACAAAAAACATTCGCTAAACGTCAAAACAAAAAAGTAAAAATATTTCAGCTGTGAATTGAAAAGCGAACAAACTAATTAAAAACTTTTGTAAAAAATATTAGACTGAAGAGTATTTAAAGTGAGCAATAAAAAATCTCAAGAATATTTAAAGTGAGCAATACAAATCAGTTTCAAATCATAAAATCGGTGTTTTACAGCAAAAAGTGTCATGTGAGTTGAGTAAATTAGTGCTTGAACGCGAATTATAAGTGTTTTTATATTTTCAGTGATAATTAGCAATGGAATATCTAAATTTAATTTTGGAACTAACGGAAGAGACAGATGAAGATCTCTTACAAATAATCCTCGAAGATTCGGAGTACGAAGAAGAGCTCGTAATGCTATTGGAGCTCAGCAGTAGTGGAAGTAGAGGAAGCCGAAACTGCATTGTGAACTACATTTAAAACATTGTTCCTATGTATTCGGAGTTGGAGTTCAGGATTCAATCTTGCGATTTCCTCTGTCTGCAGAATAATCAGCAGGTACATCACTTTTTTGAGTTCTTTGAGCCCAGCCACTATTAAATGGCCCAATGAAGAGGAGATGGAACGTACCAGCACGTTTTTCAAATACAAAGCGGGATTTGCTAAGGCAATAGGTAAGAAAATTTAACTCACATTTCAAATAATGTACCTACCCAATGAACTGTTTCGTCACATTTAGGTTGTATAGACGGTACACATGTGGTCATCGATCCACCAGGAGTCTCTAAAGATGACTACATTTACAGGAAGGGCAAGGTGAGCATTTGCGTACAAGCCGTCTGTTATGAACAAAAAAAGTTCATTAGTATTTCGGTGGGTTTCCCAGGGTCTTCCCATGACAGCTGGGTGTATCAAAACACGTCGGTTCCCGACAGACTAAATACACTCCCTGAAGGTAAATGTTTTTGTTGTTCTACATCAGCCGGTATATAACTTCTTGTTTTTAGGGTACTACCTTTTAGGTGATTCGGCATATCCTTGTTGGAACCGTTTGATAACACCATACAGAGACAACGGGCATCTGACAAGTGCTCAAAAGAATTTCAATATAAAACTAAGTTCCTGCCGCGTAGCCATCGAGCACTCGTTTGGCATTTTAAAGCAGAGGTTTCGGCAGCTATATTACTGCAAACTACGAGGGGTAAGAGAAGAAATCGAAAATGCAAGAAAAAGGAAAGCAGAGTTGGAACAACAATCTCTAGGTAAGCTGAAAAAATAAACTCACGTAAGAAATTTCCGAATGTTAAATAAACTTTTTTTGTTTTATTCAACACGTAGAAAATATTAATTTTACACTTTCTTTTAAGTTGATTGCATTACGCAGAAAATATAAAATTGACAGTGAATTTTTCTAAACTGACATTTGAAAGAGTTTTTCTGTTACAGATCGTCAGATAGACTGTTACAATAGTCAAACAATTTTACCAATTTACGTTTCATTTCACCTTTATCGAATGTAAAATTGAATTTTCTTTGCAAAAAATTGACATAAAAATAATATTTTATGTGTAAATTCAACGCCAAATATTAAATTTTACAATAAAAATTTTAATTATTGACATTTTTTATGAAACTATGTTTGAATTCAACATTTCCTGCGTATTAAAATAAATACCTATGCAAACTGAAACTGTCCATCTGACATTTTTTCCTGTTAATTTTAAATTTTTACTTACGCAGATTTTCATTTCACATTGTTACATTTCGATTTTTTTTTTAAATGTTTGTAATGGATATTTAAACGCTTGACTAGGTATAATAATGAATTAATTTTCATATTATTCTAATCATTAGAGATTATTATTTGTTTCAGATGAAATTGCAGAATTGGAATCGAGTAGTTCAAATTTAACTCTGAGCCAGCAAAGTAGTGGTTCTAATTTTGCTTCATCTGAATCTCAAGATGGACCATCTGAACCAAAACGGTCTCGTGGATCAACTCCTGTGATAACTGAAAAATTAGCAGCTGTTTTGTACAGATCGAAAGTGACAGACAGAAACGCTGTTCAGTTAATCATTGCTATTACAAGCATTAAATTGTGATGTTACTTCGCTAATAATTAATCAAACATCTATTCGGACAGCAAGAGAAAAGTTTCGAGAAAGTCTGGCAATAAAAACTAAGAAAGTTTTCACAAATTATGAATTAAATTCAGCGACAATTCATTTTGATGGAAAACTTTTGCCCAATTTACCCAAACGTGAATCTTTCGAAAGATTGCCAATAGTTATCAGTGATGGGAATATAGAACAGCTTCTTGCTATACCTGAACTTGAAAACAGTAAAGGATCAACCCAGGCGAGGGCTGTCGGCTGTGTTTGAATAACTTGTGGACTGGGGTCTCTGCAATAAGATTAAAGCTGTTTGCTGTGACACAACTAACTCTAATTAAGGACATCTTGGCGGTGCTGTCACTGTATTAGAACAGCTGCTAGACAGGAAACTCCTTTACTTTCCGTGCCGTCATCACATATTTGAGTTAGTTTTGAGAGGAGCTTTTGAAGAAAAAATGCCTGGAGTTTGCGGACCTAATGTTCCTTTATTTCAAAGATTCCAAAGAAATTGGACAACTTAGGATAAATTAAAATACAGTTCTGGTTTAGATGATGAAGACTTGAGAGAAGAGCTGGAAAGAAATAAGGATTAATTAATAATTAATTAATGGAAATCAACATTAGGTATACACATAATTTTATTACATACGTTTTACTATATTATATACATATATTATATGCCAGCATATTATTATTGTACAATATTACATATAAAAAATAAGCTAAAAATCTTCAAATTCCAGATATTAAAACAACGGACAGAAAATGGAGAAACCAAATCGTTCTTCTTTGGATGATCAATCCGATTTTGTCGGATTTGAGAGTGATGAATCGAAATCTTCTGTACAAACAGTCTTCCAAAAACAAAAATTATAACACAATGTTATATCTGACTCAGACGATTCGGATGTGATTCTTGTTTCTTCAATAGATGTGGAAAATGGAGATTTATTAAATTTTCGATCTTCAAATTCCAGATATTAGAACAACGGACAGAAAATGGAGAAACCAAAGGTTAACCGTTCTTCTTTGGATGATCAATCCGATTTCCTTGGATTTGAGAGTGATGAATCGAAATCTTCTGCAATTGTTTCTTCAATAGAAGTGGAAAATGGAGATTTATTAAATTTTCGATCTTCAAATTCCAGATATTAAAACAACGGACAGAAAATGGAGAAACCAAAGGTTAACCGTTCTTCTTTGGATGATCAATCCGATTTCCTTGGATTTGAGAGTGATGAATCGAAATATTCTGCAATTGTTTCTTCAATAGATGTGGAAAATGGAGATTTATGAAATTTGCGATGACTGGAATAATAAATAATCAATATAAACAGATGTGTTCTTGGTTTTTGCTGTTTTCTTGGTTTGGATTGGATTAAACCACATTCGAATGAATCGAATTCTCAACCTCCAATGACAAATCAGTAATTAATCTTCACTAAATTTAACCCCACCATAGTATATATAAACAATAATATAACTACGTAGACTTTTAGACAGGTGGCAAACCTATTCAGCTCTATCACAGATTCCATCGTTATCGAAAAAAGTCTAAGTTTCCCGATGTACCTATCACATAATCCATTGAAAGTGGAACTATTGCTACGAGTTTTGAAATTCGTAGATTTGGCATCACCAAATCCGAGTGGAATGTAAATTCTCCACCTTTTTCTACGACACACCATTTTCTGTCGGAGAGTATAACACGAGTTTAACGAAAACCGATTTGTTTGAAGAAAAATGTATGTAATTTAAAATATTTTGATTTTAAATAATTTTTATTTTGTTTTTCAAGGTCTAAAACCACAAACAAGGCCCAATATGAAAGGCCTTATGAGCTGATGAGCGAAAAACAAGATGTTGCTCTATAGGCTTTTCTAAATTACCCAAAGAAGATATAAACGTTTTCTGAGAAACGGTTAAAGTTGAACTCAATAGCCTGGGACCTCCTTCTAAGGATGCTTCTGTTTGGAGAAAGGTTCGTAAACTATTTGATTTACAAATTTGGTTCAAGGTGGGAGTGTGATCCTTTTTTTTTAATTAGGTATGGCTAGACTGGAAATCATATATAAAACGAAAACTAGTCGAAAATAAAAAAGATGTGAAGGCAACTGGCGGTGGAGAGTATAGGCAGCATTCCTTCTCTGAATTGGAAGAAGCAGTAATAAAGCTTATTGGACTCTATACTTCAACGTCGGGTACATCAAACACTTTTACTTTTGGATTTGGAACCTCTACCCAGGTTGAGAGAGTGGCAGAAGAAGCCATTCAAAAAGATTCCAGCATTGATGAAGAAAACCTTGATGTGTCGAAGTCATCGCAGCGAAGAGCACGTTCATGTCAACCTAAGAACGTTGAGGAATGAGGAAACTACTGCAAATCTCCTCAGGCAGCAATTGGCATAGTGTTGCCGTTCCGGGGCTCTGGCGTGACATAGCTGCCGAAATGGACAAGCCAGATAATCATTATTTCTCTTAATATTAAACACATGTATTACTCATTTATTATTCATCTAGTTGAAGACTGTAAATCGACTTGGCGTTCGCAACGAAACAGCATGCGCTATCACACTTCAGGCAAAAAGAAAAGAAAGTCTGGTAGCGCAGCTTATCTATCAGAACTGGACTCCGAGGTGCTGATAGACTAGTCTCAAAGAATAGACTGGAAGTTCTTTGATAGTATGCAATTTTTGACTCCAATTTCATCCCAAAAAAAACGACGGTAAGCTACATAATGTATAATTGCAAACACGACACAAGATGTAAAGCTATTTGGTCTTGAACCGTTGTAATAAAATTGATTTTGGTTTCAGAACATATGATAGCATCAGCGAAACCGACGACTCTCCAAGCTGCTCTACTTATGCCGAAGAGCACGTACAGACAGACAGTCAAACTCCATCGAATTATGCATATGTAAGTTCCCGTGTAAGCAGTAAGGCTTATGAGTGAGAAAACAATTTCAACTTCTGCAGTTCTACACATAGATCATCTTAAATCTCATTTTATGTCTCTCCTAAAGGCAAGTGAAATATCGCCTACATTACAGTTTGCAGCTCCATTAATAAATTGATGAAGTTCTTGATGTACAAATTTCCCTTGACGAAGTCGAATCAGTTATACAAAGCTCTAAGGATGGCAAAGCACCTGGTGAGGACAGAATACCTTTTGAATTTCTCAAACATCTTACCCTTGAATTTGTACATCGCCTAACTGTCGAATTTAACAGAATTTTCGAAACAGCAGACGTTCCCGAGAGTTTTCGATCAGCGATCATCTTTCCTATACATAAAAAAAGCAACCTTGATGACCCAACAAGCTACAGGGGCATTTCTTTTTTAAATACTGTGACAAAGCTCTTTAGTACGGTATTATACAGGGTGATTCGCATAAGGTGTGACAAAAAGATAGGGTGTGTAGGTTGGACCTAGACAAGCAAAAAATCGTATGGGAGGGGGGGGTCCATTTTCCCCCGTTTAGGCGGGAGGGGCCATTTAAGAAAAAAATCACTAAAAATGGAAAAAAAATTATTTAAATATAACGGTAATACCTACAGAGTCGTGCTATAGTATTTTGAAAAGCTAAAAACCTATACATTAAATAAAATCTAAAAATAAGTTGTTCATTTGAATAGTTTTTGAAATATTATTTTTCAAAGTCAAAATTTTGAAAAAAAACATAATTTTTTTTCTTCAAACCTTTTTTTTTCAAAATTTTACGTAATTAAGTAATATTTTTCTGGCTTATTTTCAATGCTCCTACTTATTTTTGATCAAACACAAAAAACCGGATGCCAAAATAACCTGTAGTTTTTGAGAAAACCAAAAATTACAAAAACGACTTTTCAAAAAAAATTTTTTTTTAAAGTTTTTTTTTCGTTATTGGATTCTTAAGTGAATTTAAGAAATGAAGGATGAATTTTCTCTTTACTTTTTTTCACTTAAGAATCACTTAAGAATCATATAACGAAAAAAAAACTTTAAAAAAAAAATTTTTTTGAAAAGTCGTTTTTGTAATTTTTGGTTTTCTCAAAAACTACAGGTTATTTTGGCATCCGGTTTTTTGTGTTTGATCAAAAATAAGTAAGAGCATTGAAAATAAGCCAGAAAAATATTACTTAATTACGTAAAATTTTGAAAAAAAAAGGTTTGAAGAAAAAAAATTATGTTTTTTTTCAAAATTTTGACTTTGAAAAATAATATTTCAAAAACTATTCAAATGAACAACTTATTTTTAAATTTTATTTAATGTATAGGTTTTTGGCTTTTCAAAATACTATAGCACGACTCTGTAGGTATTACCGTTATTTTTAAATAATATTTTTTCCATTTTTAGTGATTTTTTTCTTAAATGGCCCCTCCCGCCTAAACGGGGGAAAATGGACCCCCCCCTCCCATACGATTTTTTGCTTGTCTAGGACCAAACTACACACCCTATCTTTTTGTCACACCTTATGCGAATCACCCTGTATAATAGACTTTACGACTGGATTGAACACAAGGGGATTTTGAATGAATTCCAAACAGGGTTCAAGAAAAATTATTCAACAGTCGATCAAATTTTTTCCTTAATAAATATCGCCGATATCTACAAAAAGAAGGGAAAAAAGCTGTATGCCTTCTTTGTCGACTTTCAGGCAGCGTTTGACTCCATTCCGCGGGAAGCTCTCTTTTACAAGCTCTACGAATATGGAATTTCAACTAAAATCATTTCAGTAATTCAAGCTATGTATAAAAAAAACGTCGCAAGAGTGTGGGATGGAAAACAGCTTTCGGAAGAGTTTAATACTTCGGTGGGAGTTAAGCCAGGATGCGTCCTAAGCAATCTTCTCTTCATTTTGTATATAAATGACATTACCGAGTCAGTGAAAGGAGGTATAGTGCTGAGTGGAAAACAAATTCCATGTCTTATGTATGCGGACGATATGGTCTTCCTAGCCGAATCTATAGACGGTATGCAACTGATGATCAATAGGCTGCAACGCTATTGCAAAACCTGGAACCTATCGGTTAACCTTTCGAAATCCAAAATAATGATATGTATTTAGAAGTGGTGGTGGAAGATACTCTAGAACGGAAAGGTGGACATTCCAAGACGAAGCAGTGGAAATAGTAAAGGAGTATAAGTATCTGGGAGTCTTGAATCTTGATTACTCCAATGTGTACTGTGTGGAGAAGCTATTATTTGAGAAATAACGTTTCGCATACAGCTAAATTCAAAGTTTTCCGAGCCACCGCAATCGCTCTTCTTTTTAACGGAGCGCAAGTATGGGGATACCTTCCCTTTGAAGCCGTGGAAAAGTTGCTCCGTTTCTTCATTAAAAGCACTTTTAAGTTGCCGAATGCATCACCCATCTATATGCTGCACTTGGAAACAGGAATAGCACCTCTATTTTTGGACACACTAAAACTGCACATCAACTATGTGACAAAAGTTATGTCAATGGGAGAAAATAGGATTCCAAAACTAGTGCTTCGTCACCTCATTAATTCAGGAGGAGCGTGCGTAAGAGAGTGGTACAATCTAGCGAACGATTGCTCAATGGCTTTAACAATATCAGCCCAAGAAAACGTTTCATCCCTTAAGGAGAAGTTGGACGAATTGTTGATGAAAACCGGAAATAGGATGTACGATAAGTATGCTGAGGAAGCTGAATCATCAATATATAGAGTATACTTCAGTAAAGTAAACCACTACTTAGATAATAAAACTTACTTTATGGCCGATAACACCACAAGAAAAATAAGCATGATTTTTAAGATAAGAGGAGAACTCATTAGCTTGAACTTCATTCCTCATCGCCCTGATCTTGATCCTGGTTTATGCAATCGCAGAGAGCGTGAAGATGTGTTCCATTTTTTGGGAATCTGTCCAATCCTGAAAGAGTTTCGGAAGCGATACTTTGGTGTGGAAGTATTTACTATAGAGGAAACTATAAACATGTTGAATGGAGGACGAGGATGGGACCTTTTATATCAATATTGTCTGTACGCTTTACGATACAGATCTTGTATTGTTCATGAATACTTTTAAAGATGCAAATGCGCAAAAAGCAAACTGTTAAATTTATTTTTAAAAGTACAACATTAACTTTTCTTTATTTTTATTTCTTTTATAATACAAATGTCAGTCAGGTAGACGGCCACTGGCCAAACCATTTAAAGACTTAAGATAAACTTTAATAGAAAAATGTGAATTATTATTTATATTAAAATTTGAAGTCAATAAAATAAAAAATAAATAAATAGAAGCAATTCTTCTCCATTGTTTCGTGAATTCATTTTATGATAAAAATATTAATTTGTTTTATTTCTTCTAGTGACACTTTTGATTTGACTTTGACTGTCACTTTTTCTAAACAGCTGATTATACTCTAAACAAATATTTTCCGTTGAGTGTTCGTTCACGATTTCGACGTGCTCGTGGAGATCAACGAAAAATTCCGTTTCGCATCAACTTAGGGCTGGATCATCGGAAATCAAAAAATATAAATTCATTCGTTAGATAAATGTTTTTACCAGGTAATGTCGAAGAGGTTTTTTCGAAAATTTAATTTTTCACTTTTTGGAATGTTTTGAGGGAAAAACTCGGTTTTTCGTGAAAAAAACCGGTTTATTTGTTATTGGAAGATAGCAATTATGAAGAAATTTGAAAAAGCTCTTCGTCACTACCTTGTAAATTATTATCAAAAATAGTTATTTCAGAATTCAGATTGAGACCTACGGCCAACTAAACTACTAAACTCATTAATAAAGTAGCCAACTTCTGGAGTACAGAGGGCCTTTGTATATTTAAACTATAGTAACATCACGGAGGGGAAGTCACTGGTATCGCCACCTTCAGTCTCCATTAAAGACTTTAACGGTTCTAAAAATTTAACGCTGGTCGCTGGTTTTTCACTTATGTCGATTTCCATTGGTAATCCGGAAAAACTCTCCGATCCGGGATGCCAAAGTAACACTCGTTGCTTGTATTGTGTATCGGTGCGAAACGTCAAGCGTTATTTTTTTTTATTCGTAAACATGGCTGACGTCGAGTAGTCCGCCATGAAAAGGGAGAAATTTTCTTCCTCGAAGGTAAAATTGTTTCGCGGGCACAGCTAGTAGTTTATATCTCTGCAGTTTCGCGCACAGTTTCGGGTTAGTAAAAGCATTGCGGATTACCTCATTGCAAAATACGAAGCCTCAGCACACTTCAAGAAGAAAATTGATTGTGGTGGCAGAAAGAAAGTCCCCGCTAAGTGCAGGTTCTGGCGTTTATCTGGTAAGAATAATGGTTATTGAAGAGCTGAGATTAATTAATTTCAGTTTCAGATTAGCTGCAAATAAAGATTCTTACAGAGAAGTGACTAATCTGTTTAGCATTGGAATTTCTACAATGTATAAAAATTTAACTAACATTCTGGACTCTGGAGTTCTTGTTTGAAATATCTCCAAATTTTATAAAGTTCCCTTCTACAGAAGAAGAAAAGCTTCAAACTGCAGCAAAATTTAAACAGGTACGTCGTGCTTTTGTTTTGTTTAAACCGCTTATTTTGAAATTAGCTTTATTTCCAGATTGCACGTTTTCCTTTTTTTTTGCATCTTTTCTTCATGTCTTTTTATCTTCATATCTTCTTTTTTGGCAGCACTAAAGTCTCATTCTGACACTTTGCTTTTTTCCTGGCAGGAGCATCTTCGCACTCAACTGCAGATAAAACAGTGTCAGTGGTGACTTGCTGTTGAGACATGTGCTGAAAAGCTGCGGCGGAAGATGAAGATGCGGAAGACAAAGATGCGACTGACGTCGAGGGTACGGCTGACATCGAAAGTGCGGCAGACGGCGAAGGCTGTTCCATCAAAGTATTTTTCTTTAACATTTTGTTGGCAGATATGCAGACCTCGGGGAGGAGAGAATCGTCTTTTTATATTATAGTCTCCATAGACGATTCGAAAGGGATTCTCTTCCTAACTGCCCCACTTGTCCTGTTGTGTTTGATCACAGACTTCGCTTTTTTTACGACGGTCTTAAAGCGGCCTTCTGCTTGTTCCGCAGCAATTTCTTTGGAATGAATTTTAAAACATTCATGGGCAATGTAATTCCACAAATGCTTCTTGAACCGGAATTTCCTCATTGGCCCGACAAGGTCCACATTTTCACTATACAGACCCAGCAGCGTGTGAGTCTCCTCGTCAGACCATTTGTGTACTTCTGTAGAAATAATAAAAAGATGAATAGATCATATTATGAAATATGAGGACAAATCTTACCTGCACCATGTTCTTTTGCAGCTTGCATGTCTACAGGCCCGGTTTTTTGTGGTAGGTAGAAAAATTTTATGTGCAATTGTTAAAAAATGTGTGTCTCTACTTACTCCACTTGTTTGCTAACCCGAAACTGTGCGCGAAACTGCAGAAATATAAACTACTAGCTGTGCCCGCGACTTCGTTCGCGTGGAATAGTGACTTTCGTCAGCATTTTTAATTTTTTAGGCTACTTATTTTTAAAATAAGACACAATTATGCGTTTTAGTAAACTATTTTTATATTATTTTATTTCAGTACATTTTTGCACACGACGTTCTTACTTTTTCCTTCTTTTGTCAAATAAAAAGGTTTTGCGAGTTTGATTCCCCCTTTTTAAACTAAAATGACTAATCAGTGGGAATTAAATAAATACGGGGAATCAGGGGCGAACGCAGGGGGGGGGGGGGGTTTGGGGGTTTAACCCACTTTACTTTCCTACTTACTTGCAAACACATTGCATTTGTCGCTTCAAAACTAACGGCAGTTGCGATCGAAACACATCGTATCGGTCACTCCAAAGCTAACGGCAGTCGCTACCGAAATCTACGAAAGTTAAAATTTTCATCACACATACTAAAAGCCAGTCGCTCTGGCTCTGTATGTATGAATAAGCATATGCATACCCATGAACATTGCTTGAGTATGCCAAACGATTAACTGCCCAACAACTATATAAACACCTTAAATGTTTGCGATTCGTCCCTATATAAAACAGTTCATTGTTTTATGAAGATCGGTGCACCACTTTCGGTATCCGTGGCTTCAAGCAAGCGATCTTTTCATGTCTGCGCAGATTAAAAACTTATCTGCGAGGAAGAACCAGCGAGGAGCGACTGAACGGTTTGATGTTGCTGAACATCTATAGGAGTATTGAGGTTGATTATGAGGACGTTATAAATATAATGGCAAAAGTTCCAAGGCGCATTGATTTTATTTTATAAAATACTAGCTGTGCCCGCGACTTCCTCTGCGTGGAATAGTGGCTTTCGGCAGCATTTTTAATTTTTCAGTAACTTATTGTTATATTATTTTACTTAAGTACATAATAAATGAAAAGATTAGTAAAATTTTTAACTGTTAAAAATTTTACTAATCTTTTCATTTATTAGATTAAAAAACACGTGGAATATCTCAACTAAAAAACTCATCAATTAAGTACATACATTTTTGCACACGATGTTCTTACTTTTTTCATCTTTTGCCAAATAAAATTGTTTTGCCGTAAGTACTTCCTTTCCCATGGCAATAATGGAACAAAGAAAACAAAAACAGACAGATTTAATTTTGAAATATTAGGAACGACTCCCGTTCCCGTGGGAATATGGTGATCGTTCTCATAGGAATATGGGAATGAGTTAAAGTTTATGTTTCTCGCTCGGGGATAGTGTAGCATTCTAACGGTGGAAGAATTTTTGAAATCAGTGCAGTAGTTTCTAAGTTCTCGATTACGTTCCCGTTCCCGTAGGAATTGGGATAAAACATAAAGTCTATGTCTTTTCTCATGTCTTAGACTACCTCTGTACAAAATTTCTTTTGAATTGGTTCAGTTGTTTGGGCGGGAGATGGTAACATAGAAAGACGAACAGACAGAGCTACTTTTGCATTTATAGTATAAGCTAGGATTGTTCCTAGCAAATCAATAAAGAGTATAAAAAAAGCATAAAAATATTAAGAACGAATTGTTCGTGAATATTTAATATATTTTTTCAAAACCCCCCCGAAAAATTTTTCTGCGTTCGCCCCTGCGGGGAATCAATAGTTTTCTCCTTTCGCTGTTCCAGTTCCAGTCATTATTAAAACTTTTATAATGCCGCATCCCATATGTGTAATTTGTAGCTGTGTACAATTCTAGATTACTCATTATTGGCACTGGAACTAACTGGAATAACTAAGGTGAAAGAACTTTTGAAATCGGTCCAGTATCTTCAAGGTTCCCGTTTACGTTGCCGTTCCCGTAGGAATGTTGGGAAAACAAATACAGCCCATGTTAAGACTACCTCTGCACCAAAATTCATACAAATAGGTTCAATAGAATGGGCGGTAGATGGTAACAAAGTAAAACAGACAGACGAAGTTGATTTCTGATCTATAGTGTTAGTAGGTAAGTACTTCCGTTCCCATGGGAATATGGGGATAAATTGAAGTTAATGCTACTTTGAGATAGTGTAGCATTCTAAAGGGGAAATAATTCTTGAAATCAGTTCTGTAGGTTCCCGTTTACGTTTGCATTCTTGTGGGAATACAGGGATAACATATACTTATAGCCTATGTCCATCTTCAGGCTCAAGACTATGACTCCGTACCAAAATTCATATAAATAAATTTAAAAGTTTGGGCGGTTTTTGATAACAAATAAAATTAGACAGACAGATTTCATTTCAGACTTAGGATATTAGTAAAGACTCCCATTCCCGTGGGAATATGGTGACCGTTCCCGTAGGAATATGGGGATGACTTACAGTTGATGTTACTCAGGGATAGTGTAGCATTCAAACGGTGCAACAATTTTTGAAATCGGTGCTGTAGCTTCAAAGTTCCCGTATGCGTTCCCATTCTCGTGGGAATATAGGGATAAAATATATGTCCAATGTCCTTCCTCAGGTTCTAGACTATCTTTGCACAAAATTTCATTTAAATCTGTTCATTAGTTTGGGCGGGAGATGGTAACATAGAAAGGCGAACAGACAGAGCTACTTTTACATTTATAATATTAGTGAAGACTGGTTCCCGTGGGAATATTCGAATGAAATGTAACCTATGTTCTTCTTCAGGTTCCAGATCATCTCTGTATCAAATTTCAATTAAACCGGTTCTGTAGCTTGGGCGAGAGATGGTAACATAGAAAGGCGAACAGACACAGCTTCTTTCGCACTTATTTTATCAGTAAGGACTCCCGTTCCCATAGGAATATGGGGATGAATTTATGTTTATGTTACTTGGGGATAGTGTAGCATTCTAACGGTGAAAGAATTTTTGAAATCGGTGCTGTAGCTTTTAAGTTCCCGTATACGTTCCCGTTCCCGTGGGAATTTAGGGATAAAATATATAGCCTATGTCCTTCCTCAGGTTCTAGAGTCTAGACTATCACTGCACAAAATTTCATATAAATCAGTTTAGTAGTTTGGGCAGGAGACGGAAACATAGAAAGTCGGACAGACAGAGTGACTTTCACATTTATAATACTAGTAAGGATTTATAATGTAGTTGTAGATACTAATAAATTAAAAACGCATTGAAATTACCTCTTCTTCCGAATATTTCGCAACAACACCTTCAATAAAGTTTCTCACTAGTGGCTTTTTGCCAAACTCTTTCAATAAAAACTGATCTGCTGCCATATCATAATATTCTGATGACGATGATGAGGACGATGAGGACGATGAAGATTACAATAATTCACTTAAAACCACAGGAATATGTATTAAAATGTTTTTAGAACTCATCTCACAAAACTAATATTGTTTTCAGGTAATTTTTTTGAATTTTTAGAGGTGTCAAATGATATTTGTCAATTTTGACATCGACAGTGTTTCAGTGTGTGAGTACTTCTGGCTTCGCTTTCTTCTTGACGCTGTTCACACTGGGGCAAGTCAAGTCTGAAGGCAAAATAATCGTCAAAATAAATCCATCGCGTTCACATTTAGTTTCAGTCTGAACACGATGGGGTGGCGGAATGTCAAAATTGCTCCAGTCTGAACAGCGTCCTTCAAAGCAAGAATCAAATTTCTCTTTTTTCGAGGAGAGAAACTGTCATTTGATGCCAATGAAATGGTTTGAGAAGCGTTCAGAAGACGACCAATGGAAATTGACATTAGTTATGTGGATGGTATTTTCATGGATGATATGTGTGAGTGTGAGAGGATGAAGTTCGATAGCGCTAATAAACTGTTGCATGAGTGTTTGCATGATATAAAACTTTTGTATACGGACTCAATAGTACTGTCGCATGAAAGACTGTGCGCTCCCAGTGGTCGACCGGGTCCCTAACTCTTATAGATGCATTGTGTAGGGAAATCTTAGCAGGTCCACTAATGGTAGGCTAGCACATAAACTGCATCTGTCTTTCGATATTAATATAGATTTCATATACGAGAATTACACAAAATATTGCACAGAAAAAAGAGAACAACAACTGTAATATTATGTTTAACGTGAAAAAGTAAGGAGCAAGGAAAATCCCATTCATATTCAAAGCATTTGACTGTTGCATTATTCAATTACTAAAAACGATTCAAGGAGACGGTTTATGAAATTGTAATCTTTTCAAAAATTCATTTGTGATTTAAATTTAATACATACATATAATAAAGTTTATTTGTGCAATTACATATAAGTAATCTATATGTTCGGTGTTTTAATGTTTTTAGATATAAATAAAACCTATAGAAAATAGAAAGTTATTTTATAAATTTTTATTTGTGTTGGTGTTTTTGCTATAAAAACGCAATTTGTGTTGTTTCGTCTTAATTTACGGATTTACTAAAGTAAATCAGTTTGTTTTGTTTAATTTAACTAGTTATTAAAATATAAGAAAATTGTTTGAGTGTCGTGAAGAAATGGATAGGTAAGCAATAATATCTGTGAGCTAGTTTGACTTGCGAAGGAAGGAGTAGTATGAAATGTGAGTTCATTATTTTACTACCGTTATTTGCGATTTCTTACTTCCAAAGCTTTTATTTTTACTTAATTTTTATTTTACAATTTATAGAAAATAATATATTCTAGGTACTTGGAAAATAAGAGCCTTAACTCTTTGACGGTGCACCTAATAATAAAAAATCTTTTTCCATTGATACATCATACATATTCTTTTCACTCGTAACACAATTTTCATTAAATACGTACATAGGTACCTATTTGATTAATATTACTATTTATTTTTTATTTATTTATTTATTTATTTTTATTTGTAAATGCTAAGCTTACACCGTAAGATATAATATTTTATTTGGGGTGTAGCTTTAAAATAGTTATTCAGCTACTATATATTAAGAAAAAAAAAGAATTACATTCAATGTTTCATTATTCAAATTCAAATCACACATTACTAAAGTAATTTCTTAGTTTGCTCTTTAAAAGTATTGTACTATTTGTGCTTCTTATATCTCGCGGCAGTAAATTCCATTCACGTATAGAATTGACGAAAAACTGTCGTTCAGATGTGAGGCAATTAAAGCGAGGAATCACAAGGTTCATTGACTTATTTGAATTTAAAAATCTTATTTCTTGGTACAAATCAGCTGGTTGTTGATTAAGAAGTATATCCGAAAACAAGGTTAAGGCCCGAAATTCAATAAATTTTTGAAATGGCATCCCCAGAAAATTTATTGCATGTTGTGAAATACTGTCAAACCGTCGCGTCGTAGTCCATATACATAACGTATTGCATTATTGAAAGCAACGGTGAGCTTTCTTTTGCTTACATAGTCTAAGTTACAAAAAATTTCACAACCATAAGTAAGTAGAGGTAAAATCATTGTTTTTACGAGTAAAGTGCGGATTTTTAAGGGCGTGAAATACTGCGTTGGCCAAAGTGTACGGAGAACACCATACGCCTTACCAACAATTTGGTTTACGTGATCTTTCCAGGTTAGGCTACATTTAAAGACAACACCTAAGTTTTTCGATATCTCAACATATTCAATAGAGGAACCATTTAAATTTATGAACGGAAAATAAGATGTATCAACCTTGCTCTTAGAAATAATAATACACTTGGATTTCTTCGGGTTAAGCATTAAGCTATTTTTTCAGACTACTGTACAATTATTTCTATATCATCGTTTATACAGGACGCAGCATTTTCGATACGTCCCAATGGGCTACTAATGTACAACTGGGCATCATCAGCGTATAAGCGTATAGAACAATGCTTTATTATTGTGGGAAGCTCATTGACATAGAGTGAGAAGAGTAGTGGGCCAAGAATAGATCCCTGAGGTACACCGCTAGCATTTGGTAGAAAGTCAGAAAGGGTTTTATCTACTTCAACTCCTTGCATTCTTTTTGTTAGATAAGAATGAATCAAACTGACTGCATTTCGTGAAAATTTATATAAACGAGAAAGCTTTCTGCAAAGTGTAGAATGATTTACCAAATCAAAGGCCTTAGAAAAGTCCAGAAGTACCAAAAACGTTATGTTACCGAGATCGATATCTTTCCTAATATCTTCAATGACACTAATTAACGCGGTGATGCAGCTATTATTCTCACGAAATCCAGATTGTTTTAATGTTAAGATATTTTCATGCTCTAAGTCCCTGTCCACACGTGTTATTCCAATAACGTTATATCGGTCGTTTCTGGGCAAAAGGGGTGAGGAAGAAAGAAGCTGGATGCGCAAAATGAATTTTGATTTATCTGCCTAAGCAGTACACTTGGCGTGTCCAGACGGGTTATGCTCATAACGTTATGCTTTTTTCAATACAATTTCCAACACAAAATGGAGAATTTGTGTGAGGAATTATAACAACGTCTGGACACTAGGTGTTAACAGCATAACGTTAACAGCATAACCCGTCTGGACAGGCACTAAGAAGTTACTTATTTGCTTCTGAATAATTTTTTCAAATGCTTTTTATAAAAAAGGCAATATAGAAATAGGCCTGAATTCATCACCTTTTGAACTTTTCGGTACTGGCACAATTTTTGCCATTTTCCATTGCATGGGAAACTCGTTAGTAGAGATAATTGTATTAAATATATGCGTTGTATGTGGTAAAATTACAGGCAAAAGAAGTTTCAAGAATAAGGGGTGAATTTCATCAAGCCCAACGGAGTTAGATTTGATCAAAAGGACTACTTCTAGGATATCTTCGGGAGAAACTGGAGAAAAGTTAAAGAGTCTTGTATTTGAAGTATCACTGTCAAAATCTGTAGGTAAAATGGCATCAGGAACTGTGTTACTAGAAGCAAAGTTAGAAATAAAACTTTGATTTAAGGTATTCACGTCGATATCCTCGATTGGGTTATTTCGAGACTTAACAATGCCTATTCGCTTAAGGCTTTGCCATATTTGTTTACAGTTTTGAAATACATTAAAACGGCTAGAATAGACAGCGGCCTTTGCATTGCGAATAGCTAAAATAGTTTTGTTGCGTACAAAGCGGAAAAAGTCATAAAAACTAACAATACGAAACCTTGTGCAACGTTTAAAAGCCAAGTCACGTTGTTGCATCAATAATCTGATCTCATTAGTGAACCATGGTTTGTTGCGAGGATCACAGCTTTTGGTTTTCAATGGTACGTGTTTTTCAAAAAGCCTAAATACATTATTGTTGAGAATATCAACCTGTTGAGTTGATGTTGATTTTAAAAAGATAATATGCCAATTAGTGCTATGCACATCAGTTTGAAGTGATTGATAGTTAATGTGCTTGAAATCCTTATATTGAAATGTGTTAGTTTGAATATAAACTTGAAAGTCAAATTTTAGGTAAATAAGATCATGTTTAGAGAAAGCAGGTGCAACTAATTGATCATACAACACCACTCTGCATCGATGGCTCACAATAAACAAATCCAACAGCGTAGGCTCAACATTAGAGAAATGTGTTGGAATAGATGTATTTACCGAGCAAAGGTTGAGAGATCTTAATTCATCAACTAAACAGTTTTCTTCTAAATGGTTACAGTTCAAATCACCACACAAAACAGTGTAGGGATATGAAGTGGACAACTCTTCAATTGTGGATATAAGTGGTAAAATACAAACATTCCGGTTTGGTCTGTATATTGTACCCAACAGCAGTTTTTCAATCCCATTTGTCAACTCTATAAAAACATATTCGATATCACTATCATCAGCTGAGGAACACTTAAATATTATTTGATATACTTTTCACTTTAAATCAATAATAACTATATTTATTTTATTGTTATACAGCATTTAATAAAAACAGTCTAGGAATAAGATTACTATTAAAGTAATAAAATTTAACTACAAAAAATTAAAAAATACTTTCATATAAACATACATATGTATAGTATATACAAAAATAATAAAAGATTATATTAAAAGAGAAACGAAAAGAAGAACATAGAGAACAGAGAAAGTAGACAGAAGAAAAGGTATACAGAAGAAAAAACAAGAAATCAAAGAATTCAAAAAACAAGAACCCTCATCAAAGGCTTCCCAGATCTAATTGAAAATGTCTAAGTGCTATTACGCAGATTGTAAAGAAAGACGGAAGAGTCTAAGCACTTTGTCTTTATTTAAAATTCCAGACGATTATCGAAGGGTAGTTTGGTTGAAACATTGCAATATTTCAAATCCGATTGATTTGCCAAAGACTGCCTTTATTTGCGATCACATCGCATTTATCGCATTACGCAATCTGCAGTGCCAATATCAAATTCTCTGATTTGTGACTGCAAAGAAAACTTCATCGACTCAACATGCGAGTTTATAATGAATGCATTTAAATTTTCAACGCAAACAAGCTTAATGGTTTGCATCTGCCTCTGAGCCTCAACAAACAGAAGATCCATTACCTTGCTCGATAAGGGATCTGACTACAAATAATTTATCAGAAGTTTAAAATAAAACTCAATCATCGCCACGTTTTAAACCCCGATGTTTATACCCGGAAACAACGCCAAAAACAAACAGAAGACCTTTTCCTCACACAACGCCCATAAAGTATAAGATTACACCCGCATACAACCTCAGGAAAGGTTTGGTTTTTTATGCAGATTGCGGATTTTAGTGAGGAACTGCGGAATTTTATAATGACGCAGTGTTTACATACAGCAAGTGCTCCGTGGAACCCAAAAGAAAAGGAGTTTTTTACAAAACTCCATTATATGTAGGTCACTAATCATGTTACCGATTTTTATTGAAATCGGGATTTAAAATGCCATCTGTGAGCACTGTTGGAATTCCGAAAAGCAATTACATGTCGTAATATATGAAGAAGTTATGGATATGATAGCTGAAACCAGGGACGGCAGAAGGTATGGGGTGGGTGGGTTATAGACCCCACCTAACTTTTCTGAGCATGAAGTGCACCCCACCTTCTGGATATTGAAGTGGGTAAAATTATAGAATTTTATGGCAACGATTTCACAGAAGACCAGTTAATTCTCGATCGGGATACCTTTGACGATATTATAAGCCGAAAACAAATAAATTTAAAGCATGTAAAAGATGTAGTAACGTTTATCGAAAAAAATTGTTGGTGTGCAGGTCTGATTCCAGAATTTTTCAAGCTCGTTCAGCTCATTTTGACAGTACCTGGTTCCACGTGCGCACTAATGAAAAGAGTTTCTCGAGTATCAGGCGGCTCAAAAATTATCTGCGTTCTACTACGTTGCATGATCGACTGAATAATATTGCGATTTTACACATACACTATGACCAAACCAAAGCAATCCACTTGGAGCCATTGATTGATAAATTCATAAAACGTAATTCCAAACGCGGTTCAGTATTTGCACTGAGCCAGTGATAAAATAAATTAAAAAATTATTTATATATGTTTGTTGAAAATAACATGTATGATATTTAATATATTTATCGCATTATTATACTGATAATATTAAAAATATATAAAACAAAGACGGGTTTGTTATAACACTTATAACTCGAGATCTGCTAAACCAATATTCATGGTTATTGATTCGTTGGATTTGTCTCCGCCCCGAATAGCATAATACATCTAAAAGACAATGAAAACTCGATATGAAAGTCGTGTTACACTATTTATAATATTTATAACGGCTCAACGGATTTGTCTGAAAATTGGTGGGGAGGTAGTTTAGGAACAGGAGACGGACATATTCCCACGGGAACGGGATTGGGAACGCAAACTTCGAAACTACTGGACAGATTTTAAAAATTTTTTCTGCTCAAGGATGCTACATTATATCTCAATAACATAGACTATATTTCATCCATATATTCCTGCGGGAACAGAAACGGGAACTAGAACGGGAACCTTAAAACCGCATGACCGATTTCAAAAATGTTTTCAACTTTAAGATGGTGCATTATCAATATCCCACATTTACATAAATTATTTCATCCTCATATTCCCACGGGGCCCGGGCAACGCCAGAAGGTTCAGCTATATATTTTTTTTTATCCAGGATTGGGATCGGAAACCTAGATACTACTGGAAAGATTTCACAAAATCTTTCAGAATTGGGATGATACATTATCCCTCAGTAACTAAGATTATAATTCATCCCTATATTCCTACGGGAACGAAAACATGAAACTCAAAACTACTCGACCGATTTCAAAAATTCTTTCCAATTAAGGATCATGCTCAAACGTGATTGGGAACGCCACCTTATATAACTATTTGACCAATTTCGAAGGACAAGGAGACGACCTCGTCTAAAACATTTTTATCACTCAATGCTTAAAATCAGAACAGGAAAAGTAAGCAGTAAAAGAGAAAACCGACATTGGGCATTGACTATCGTTTCATTGACTCAAATAAAAATAAAGCAGCGTGCAACAGAGACGACATGAATGCAATGCGTTAGCTTTCGTTATAAACAAAACACTGTTCCATAAAAAAAAACAAAAAAAAAGCTGACTTATCGTGTCAGACTAAGCGTGCATAGTCCAAATATCAGCAAGTTAATGAGTCAGCGGAGATCTTCGCTCAACACCCTGGGCTGCTTTAAACATACTCATATACCCCTTATCCCTCGACATTCACGGTGTTGTTGAGGTCTGTATTTTTAAGGTTCCCATCTTTGTGTTCCCGTGGGAATATGCGGATAAAATATAGTACATGTTATATAATACCTACATGTTCCCTCCGAAATGTTTCATCTAAAATTCAAAAGAACCTTAAAGTTATTAAACCGATTTCAAAAATTCTTTCAACTCTAGGATGTTACAATATCTCTCAGTGACATAGATTTACATTTCATTCACATATTTCCATGGGAACGGAAGATCCCACAGGAACAGGGTGGGGAACGGAAACTTAGAAGCTACTAGACAGATTTCTAAATTTCTTTTAGATCTGGGATGCCACATAATCCCTCAGTAGCTTAGCGTAGACTTCATCGCTATAGCCCCACCGGAACAGAAACAGGAACGAGAACGGGAATTTTAAAGTAACTTGACCGATTTAAAAAATTCTTTCAACTCTAGGATGTAACATTATCTCTCAGTGACATACATAGTCTTATAATTAATTCACATATTCCTATGGGAACGGAAAATTCCCACAGGCACGGGGTTGGGAACGGAAACTTAGAGACTACTAGACTGATTTCAAATATTCTTTCAGCACTGGGATACATAATTCCTCAGTAACTAAGCAAAGATTTCATCCCTATAATCCCATTGGAACAGAAACAGGAACGAGAACGGGAACCTTAAAACTACAGACCCGAGCAACGCCGGGCGGCTCAGCTAGTTAAAAATAATAAAAATAATATTTTCCAAAAGTTACTCTTTTGTTGAAAAATAGAAATATTATACATTCTTTAATAAAACTAAAATAAAACTAGTAGTTTAGTTTTAAGTTAGTAGTAGTTTTAAACTACCATACCTTATTTTGTTCTACCATGCTCCCCACCTAAAAAAATAGTGTTCTGCCGCCCTTGGCTGAAACAGCAAAAAGCATGACAGCTATGGACAAAAACTGCGTTCTTCTCTTCGATGAAATGGCTGCAAAAAAAGCAATGGAGTATCACAGCAAGGATGACGAATTTGTTGGATTGACAGACTTCGGAAAATTTGGAGTCTTTAATACTATAGCAAACAAAGTCTTAGTGCTCACTTTAAGAGGACTTAATAGAAACTGGAAGTAAACTATTGCATGTTTTTTCAAAAATGGTGGTCGATGCTGTAAAAGACACAGCAAAAACAGGACTGACAATTGTTGTAACGAAATTGACCCCTCTCTTCCCTAGTAGACCACCGTTACAACCCCATGGCTACAGGCACATGAGGCTGATCCGGGCAGCAGGAAAGAGAGGGGTGTCCAGGCTACGACCCCCTTTGGCATGCTTGAAGGTTAAGGGCTTAGCTCGTCGACGGGGTGGGTTCTTGGAGCCGCAGCACTGGACTGTCGTTACGAATTCATGCCTTATATTTCGTAATAAAAAGTGAAGGGACCGATGTCCGTTGGGACGATATGTAGGGCTAGTAGGGGTAGGGTCCAGATGTTGTTGGACCTGGGAGGATTTTCCCATCCACGTATCCCTTTGGGATACTGCCATGGCTACCACTACCTCCATATTTGTGCGGTAGCCCCTACTCCCAAAAAAAAAATGACCTACCGCCCCTTTCCTGAAACCACCAGCTTACCTCATTCAAACTTCGCTTATCTTCTCATTCTTCCCCTTTTTTTCACCAAATTATAGACTTAGTTTTCAAAACCGTTATAAAATTTTTTTTTTATTGGGCACTCTGGTAATTCTATCCTTCATTAATTTCATGTATTTTTTTTTTTTTTTAAACTGAAAACTTAAATTATCCTAGGTGGCAACCATTTTCATTTCAGTTAATCATACTCGCTATAAATTTAAAATTACTTGCAGGTAATTATGCCATTTAATTTCTATAACCTCTAATTATCAAAATTTAATTTATTTGTTCTTTTCATCCAGATGGCAACCCTATATAATTTTCAGGTTAGTATCTATTTAATCACTTTATATATTTCAAAGATTATTAAAATTTACATTTTTTTTTCTTCTTTTTTTTCCAGATGGCAACTCACAATTCAATTTTCAGGTAAATATGTATTTCCAAATTTTACATATTTTATAGATTATTGCTTTAATTTTTCTTTTCTCACTTTCAAATTTTTATCATTTAACTGTCTTTTTTTCAAAGGAAAAAAGAAGCGTAAGGAACCCCAAAAAGAAAAAAATCAAACGTTAAAAGGCAATGGTATTTATATTAAAATACAAAGGAAATACATATACAAGATTATTAAGGGTACTCACCCAGCTTTTCCTTCAAAGTAGTGCCTACACCACGTTGTTGGTTTAGCGATTCTAAATAAATTAAATTTGGTATATGATTTTTCTTTTCCCCTTTTTCCCCTTTATTTTTTTTCCTGGATTATTATTGGGCTCTTTTTTTTAAAGGGATACACACTGTAATATATTTCTTCCTCTTTTTTTTTTTTATTAATTTTTTTGAATTCCGAAAAAACCTACGCACCTTGAACAAATTTTTTTAGGTAAGTGTAAGCTACTGGGGTTTTAATTATTAGAATTAATTTTTAATTAATTAATATTACATTTCCTTTTTTTTCTCTTAATTCTATCACACGTAACGAAACGAGAGAGCAATTATATGTCGGGATATGAATATCAGGGAAGGGATATTATATACACTGGGACACTTTTTTTATAGAATGATGTTGTTTGGATGATGTTGTTTTAGATGATGTTGCTGATGATGGTGTGTTGGATGATGTTGAGGAGATGCGGATGATGTAGAGTTGGATGATGAGGTAAGTGTAGGGGGGAGTAGTCTGATTTCCCCTTTTTTCCACTTTTATTTGTCCTAACCCGGAACTATGACGTAGTATTAACACTCTTTTTTTATATTTTTAGTTTTTTTCCTTCCTAGGTTTTCATATTTACTTCAAATATTTATAGGTTCTTATTTCTTTTACCAATTTTCCTTTTTTTTCTCTCTAGGCACTGATCACTTTTTGTTACGTATTTCTTTATTATTTTACGCCCGTTTATTTCTAAACGTATTTACAAAAAAAAAATTTCGAATAATCTTTTGTATTTCGTTTCTTCACGAGCACACTGACTTTATAGCTTTTTTTTGTTCCTTCTACTAGTTTGTTGTATTCTCATTAACTTTTTTTTCTTTACTTCACCAATTTTATTTCACACTGTTCAAGTTAAATTTATGGCGACACGAATTAAAAGGGCATGGTTCAATTTTTTTTTTTTTTTTTTACAAGGTCTTCTCTACTTAAAATGCTGCAATCGACTGTCCAGCTTGACCTACTTCGATGGCTCAGCTGAACTTGTCATGTACCAACTCGACCGTTGTACTTGTACATAGTCGGTGCAGTTGGGTTGGTACATGGCAATTGGCAAGATCACACCATCGGTTAGCGGCCACTCTTGCGGCTTATCTTTATAGGGCAAATCTTCCACTTGCGGGTGGAGATAAGCTCGCCGATCTGTTGCCAAGGGAAGGTATGTACGTGTACGTATGGCAATATTTTCAATAATGCGAATTGTGAAAAGGCAAGTGGGGTGGGTCAGGTAAGTTATGTGAAGAAGAATTATGTGTTATCTATTATTTGTGGTAATTATTATCTTCGTTTATTAACTTCAATGGTAAGTATTATATGTATTTTATTATGAGTAAAAGGTAAGTATTATGTATGTTTTACTATAGCTAAAAGGTAAGTATTATTAATGTGTTTTATTATGAACAAAAGGTAAGTATTATACGAGTAAATATTTGTGTTTATATTTTGATTTAAGGTTATTTCTTTTTTTGTATTATAGGTATGTAACTTTATAGATATTGTAAAGGGTAAGCATTATAAATGGTAAGTATTATAGAGGGTTAATATTATGTAGGAGTAGGTTAATGTGTTATTATTTCAGGTATTATTATAGTATAGGTATTTTATTTATTGGTAATGTTATTATGTGATTATATTATGTCTATTATTTTTGTATGTACCTATTGTATTATCCCGTTCCCCACATTGTCGCAACAAGTTGTGACCAAGGATCAAACAATTATGAAGCATATACCATAATGCGATCGACACCACAATCAACATACAGCACTGTTTGTGAAAAAAGCGATAAAAGAGAGCGAAATAGGTAACGTTTCGACGATGTTCAAGAAAATCAATCGATTCTACGATTGAATCATCACCTATCAATTTTAACGGTCTATTTTGTACCCCATCAAGTAGGCGCAAAGATGTTAGTTTAATAAATGGATTTTTATTAAAAATATTGACGTTAGGACTTCTTTATTAATGGTGCCATCACCCTACGTTAGATTTGTTTCAAGGCTCTTTGAAAGGCATTTAACGAAAGCAAAGTGTTCGGAAACGTACTGAATATTACAAAATACATACATATAAATAATAAATAAACAGATCTCAAATACAGTCCACAAAAATTAAACATACGTCAAAACAAAAACATAGAATTCTATATACTAAAATTAATGAGGTTATTGTACATGAAGTCATATGACTAAATTTATAACACAAATCGAAATACAAAGTCAAAGTGATTACAAAGTGAATTTTGCGTTTTTAATTATTTGAATATCTTTCTTACGGAAAATTTCAGAGTCTTATAACTTTTCAAACATAGACAATTACACAAAGAGTGCTAATGAAATGATGAGTATACCATATTTATTTCAAAACGCAAGCGCGAACAACTCCGAAATTTCATAGATAGAATAGAGGAACTTACGTGTGTACCTAATGTTCTGCGTGAAGCGCAATTTATAAATTTCAAACATAGATGCCGTTCCTACTCTGATTATAGCACTGTTTGCTATAACTGATCCATTAAATGTGGAAGAATCAAAGCAACCTCGATGATCAACGACATAATTGGACCATTTTCACAGTCTTTAACTGCTGCGCATTTGATAGAGAATACATTTTCTTTTATAATTGATGAGACAACCGATGTTTCTTCCAACAAGGGCCTAGTCATCGTAACTAGATTTTTTAATACATAGATATATTGACAAACAAAATGACTGACCATTTCTTTGCACTAGTAAAGCTCCAACTATCGGGTTCGCTAGAAAAATTTTCAATTATTAAGTAAAATTCGAAGAAAATAATATTATACTTACTAATATTATCGGGTTAGCCACAGACAATGCATCTGTTATGTCCGGTAATATTGCTGGAGTAAAAGCAAAATTTTTACGGCACATAAACAAGGGCATGTTCTTTCTTGGATGTACTTGCCATTCCTTACATCTTTGTGCATCTGCAGCAAGTAAAAAACTTTCAGAATATATTGAAAAGAAAATAAAAGCTATATACAACTATTTCGCCCACATCCCAAAACGCATTCAAGCATTTAAAGAGTTTCAAAAATGTTTTAGTGTGAGAAGCAATAGTATTTTGGGTTTATCACGTTGGCTTTCTATGGAAAGCGTTATCAGTTTCAGTAGGCTATTAGAGCAGTGGCAACCGTTGCAATATTATTTCAATTTGCAATCTTTCGAAAATCAAAGTTCAACAACGGAAATTGCAAATTTTTTGATGAGTCCGATAAATAAGTTGTATCTTTTTTTTTTCTTTCATATGTGCTAAATTTGGTAAAACAGAGCAATAAGCTCTTTCAGAACGAATCAACTAAAATTTATTTGCTGTATCAAGTAATGCTAGATTTGTACCATGGAATACTTAAAACTTTTATAAAGCTTGATGTAATAAGCGTCAATGTAAATTTTGAAGATTCTGCTCTGTATATGCCACTTTTAGACATGTACTTTGGCACTCATTTTGAACAGTTCATATATTTCAATTCAAATGATATTCTTGAGGAAGATATAATCGAAATTATTAAATTAAAAAAAAAAAACCGTTCGACTTCAACAACAAAACATTTAAACTACTTAAATATTTGAATAGTGGAAGGTACTTGCAGATCAATCTTACCAATATTGGAAGAGTTTAAATTTTCAAAATATAATGCCGAAAAACTTAATACTCAATGGAGATTTTTGTTAGGCAATAGATTCATGCCTATTATGGAATTCGCAAGATTCTACTCCCGAGGAGTTGACAGGATTCGCGGTAAATTCGTATTCTCCTGGGGTTAGGGTCAAAATACTGTATGGGTCATAATACTGTATTTAAAATACTGTACCTCAAAATACTGTATGTTCAAAATACTGTATGGTCAAATTACTGTAAGTCAAATTACTGTATCTCAAAATACTGTATCTCAAAATACTGTATTTGAAATTGCTGTAATTAGGCTGAAAAATAAAAATTGTTTTGAGAATGTAAAAAAGTGCCGGCACTTTTTTACATTCTCAAAACAATTTTTATTTTTCAGCCTAATTACAGCAATTTCAAATACAGAATTTTGAAAACAACAACAATTTTTCTTTACCATAATAATCTTATATACTTTCTTGAATAATGATATGTACCTATGATAATTCATTAGTCTTTGAATTAATTAAAACAAGAACAAAACAACTGGTATCTTCGTCTTTTTTCTCTATTTCATTTTCTCCTTCTTGATTATATGTATGTATCTCTCTCACATGTTAAAATGAATTGTTTTGATCATAATCAACAACTGCATGAGCAATTGCAACAGACAAATTAATCTGTCAAAACTAGCACGCGTTCATGCATTCAGTAGATGTTTAAAGGTTTGTGCAAATTTAAGTGTTAAATGTTATTTTGCTTCAAAATGAATGTATCGATAGGGAAAACAAGTAAAGGAATGGAAGTTTAAGAATGTAATTACGCAAAAATACAGTATTTTTACAGACAGATTTTTGAGATACAGTGTTTTGCTCATATACAGCAATTTGGCATACAGAATTTTGAACTACAGTATTTTGATCATACAGTATTTTGAAATACAGTATTTTGAATTACAGTATATTAACCATACAGTATTATGAACATACAGTATCATACAGTATAATACAGTATTTTGACCATACAGCATTTTAAAATACAGCATTTCGACCCGCTCCCATTCTCCTGATTTGTTATTAGTGAATTCGACGAATGAGCTGTATTATCAATACCAGAACTACCTTATTGCTTTTCACTGCTGCTATCATTTTTATGTCAACAAAACGAAAAAATTCATTTAAATTGATATTCAAACAAATTTGAAATCGAAATAAAGCTAATTCGGTATACAAGTTAACGCCACAATTAATGAGAAATTCTTCGAACCAGAATCCCACGGTTCAACTCATTTTACTGCGAGTCTGCGTCTGTGACACCTAATACTCAACACCTGCCGCATTCTATAGACACCAGTGCACGAGGCTTAGGATGGCTTAGGCAAGCACAATTTTAGTATTTAAGATATAGATTTTAAGAAAACATTGTTCAGTTGTGTAATAGGCAGAAACGCTGCCAGTTTGTTTTGATAATAAAGTTTTTTTTAAATTAAAATAACTTAAACTTTTCTAACTGGCGCCCGAGCAGGGACCAAAACACAATCCGCCAAGAAGCTTATCTATCTCGGCCCCGAAGAAATTGATTCATTTGAAAAAATTAGTTCTTTCATATCCAAACTTTACGAAGCCATTTGAGCTAACTACAGACGCGTCCAACTTCGCTCTTGGTGCGGTCTTGGCTCAACAGGATAGGCCAATAACATTTATCTCCCGTACACTTGGTAAAACCGAGGAGGGATACGCAGCCAATGAAAAGGAAATGTTGGCAATTATATGGGCACTAAATGCCTTACGCCAGTACCTATATGGATCTGCGCATGTAAAAATATACACAGATCACCAGCCTCTCACATATGCTCTCAGCAGCAAAAACAATAACAGCAAGATGAAGCGGTGGAAGGCTATTCTGGAGGAGTACGACTATGAACTGCACTACAAACCGGGTAAAACAAACATGGTAGCAGACGCTCTTTCACGTCCTCCCCAGATAAACTCGCTAGTAAATTCGCTTACGGTCACCGAGCACAGTGACGACAGTTCGTCCCACAACTTAATACACAGTGTGGAAGTCCCCCTTAATGTATTTAAAAATCAGATTGTTCTACAGGTAGGCGAAATCTCTTCAATGAGTTTCAATATTGTTTTCCCAACCTATCACCGACATGTCGTGACAGAACCTGAGTTCAACGAGGGGAACTTAAAGGAAATCCTGAAGAAAGTGTTGAACCCTTCAGTTATTAATGGTATCAGAGCCGCAGAACCAATAATGGGAATAATACAAACACTATACGTGTCCCACTTTAGTAGCTTCAAAATTAGATTCACTCAGATTTAGGTCGAAGATGTTACTGACGATTCGGATCAGGAGAACATCGTGACCAGTACTCACCGGAGAGCGCATAGAGACGCAAATGAGAACAAGGTTCAAATCCTGAAAAAATATTATTTTCCGGGAATGATAGGGAAAATTCGCAGAGTTACGAAAGCATGTCAAGTCTGCATAGAAAACAAGTACGACCGCCATCCAAACAAGCCGGAAATTCAGGCAACACCAATCCCTAAGTTCCCTGGTCAGATCGTGCATGTAGACATATATTTCACGGACGGCAAAATAATCTTAACTGCCATCGATAAGTTTTCGAAATACGCGCTTACAAGAATGCTAAAGTCTAGAGCCACAGAGGACATCAAGCAACCTCTCAGAGAACTCGTGTTGGCCTTTGGAGTTCCCGAAATAATCGTGATTGATAACGAGAAATCATTGAGCTCAAGCTCCATAACCCATATGTTAGAAAATCTATTTAAAATCACAATCTTCAAGGTTCCCCCCTACACAAGCTCTGCTAACGGTCAAGTGGAACGCTTTCATTCCACACTCTCCGAGTTATTGCGCTGCATGAAAACCAAGAAGATTCACAACTCTTTCTCTGAGCTGTTGGACATGACGGTGTACTAATATAACGGGTCAGTGCACTCAACAATTAAAAGGAAACCTATCGATGTTTTCTTTGGTAAGGAGTCGCTTAATAACCCAGAACTATTAGAATCAGAAAGGAAGAAAAATGAGGAGAGAATAAAAAGCAAACAAGAAGCCGACCTAGACTATCACAATAAAAGTAGGAAACCACCAAAAACGTATAGCGCAGGAGACGTAATATATGTTAAAATAAATAAGAGATTAGGCAATAAGCTTTCTGCAAGGTATAGAAAGGAAGTAGTTTCAGAAAATAGGTCAACGACAATTTTAACCACATCTGACAGAGTAATTCATAAGTCGTTAATAAGGAATTAAATTTTTTAGGCTCTGCGTTGCACCCATCATCGCGGATGTCAAAATGCTGGATTACTCTAACGCCCAACTGATAGCAATAAATTCCGGTTATGCAAAAGTGCAGACCGGAACATTCAAAATTATACACGTCATTGAAATTGACCAATATCAAGAATCCTTAAAGAAAATAGACCTAAGTATACGCGATTTCGGTAACCTTCCACATCCCATGTTTCCGTTCCTATCCCCTGAGATCAAACAGATACAAATTCACCTTAACCGCCTCTTTCCCAAGTTAAGAAATAAACGCTCAATAGATCTCCTTGGTTCCGCCTGGAAGTGGATCGCTGGAACACCAGACCGGCACGACTTTGAGATAGTAGAGGAGAAAGTTAATAATGTACTGTCAAATAACAACCAACAAAGGATTGTTAACAGCTTGTTGTTAAATAAAATTAACGAAGTAAGTAATGTAACAAACGAAATTATAAGAAGTTCGGAAGCAAGCCTTAAGCAAGAACTCCTATTAAACTAGAAATTTAAACTAGATATGTTAAAAGAAGAAATAATTAATATTGAATATGCCATACAATGGGCAAAAACTGGCGTTGTTAACACATATATTTTATCCAACACTGAAATTAAATTAATTGAACAAGTAATAAACAGAGAAAACATGCCTTATGATAATATTATTGAAGCAATAGAATTCGCTAATGTAAAAATAGCATCAAACAATTCAATATTACTATACATCCTAAGTTTGCCGGTAGCCGACCCAGAAATATGTAAAAAATTGCTAATAAAGCCGGTAAAAAGAGGAAAAAACATAATTAAGTTAGATTTTAAGGAAATTTTGCAGTGCCGAAAAGCAATCTATGGGTTAATCGATAGTTGTAAGACTATTAACAAACTTTCTATTTGTAAACAGACTTCTATTCTAGATGTAAGTAACGACAAGTGCATTAGCCATTTGTTATCCAGCCGCCCGCCTTCCTGCACACAAATAAACAATCAACACGTCCCCGCCGTAGAAGAACTAACTCCTGGTGTCATCCTTCTAAACCAGATTGACGGTAATATAGAAATAGACGAAAATCGAGTTCCACTGAACGGAACCTACATCATCCACTTTCACAACGCTACCATAAAAGCCGAAAAATATACCTTCACCGCAACTGAGGTTACAGAACACAAGCCCCTTCCGGCCCTGCTACAACCTTCTGCAATCAGACCCAAGCTTGAAGAACTACTCTCCTTGGAAATGATTAAGGAGATCGAAACCAACAACACCCGGTACAGTCAAATGCTGGAAATCTCCAATCAAAAGAAGAGCATGGCCATGTTGCTATTAGCAGCCATCGCAGTTTTGGCAGTCATATTCATTCTCTTTAAAATATCGGGAAACCCTTTGAAGCTTTGCAACATTCGCAAACGCGAGGCTAAGAGAGAAGAAATTGCAATGAGGGAATCAGTCATCAAAGCGGAAACCTCGAATACAGCAGTAAACGTATCGGTGGAGCAACCAATTTCAACGCCCAGAACAATTGGCGTAGAGGAAGCTGTAAAAACATTAAAATCAGCGGTATCGAACGAGGGCGTTCGATTCTAAAAGGTGGAGGAGTTAACGCCACAATTAATGAGAAATTCTTCGAACCAGAATCCCACGGTTCAACTCATTTTACTGCGAGTCTGCGTCTGTGACACCTAATACTCAACACCTGCCGCATTCCATAGACACAAGTGCAAGAGGCTTAGGATGGCTTAGGCAAGCACAATTTTAGTATTTAAGATATAGATTTTAAGAAAACATTGTTCAGTTGTGTAATAGGCAGAAACGCTGCCAATTTGTTTTGATAATAAAGTTTTTTTTAAATTAAAATAACTTAAACTTTTCTAACTTACACACAAATAAGTAAAAGTGATATATGATTTGTAATGGATTCAATTGCATATTATTTTGATATAAGAAAAAACTCAGAGAGATATACTCGAATGGAATTACGCTACCAAAACAGAGTATTTTTAATGTTTCGGATAAGCTGTAAGTATATTCATATTTCTTCCTTACTTGCTAAGCCGCGACTCCTAAATGTATGAGAGGAGAGTTGAAAATGCATCTAGAAGGATAGCTTTAGATCACGTCTGAAGGGATCGTGGTTTGGCCAGGAGAGCGAAAAATGTTTATAGGCCTAAGGCTGTGTCCTAGTTGGAGTTCCATCTCGCGACCGAACGAAGAACTTCGGTCGGTCGCGTTGCTTGTTCGTAGTGCTACCACAATGGGTGTCCAAATACCATTCGCACGATGATCATAAATCGCGCGACCAGGCTACTAAATACCATCGCGTGACTATCTTCCCGTTGAGTGCTACTTACTAATTGGAATGCGCTGTGTTGATAGTAGCAAAAATGAATTCTAGGAGCAAAGATGGTTTGTTTTTATTTGGCAATCTATACTTATCTACGTATGAAGAACCAATTATAAAAAAAAAGAAAAACGTCAAATGAAATATATAAAAGCCACATAAGATTTGGTGAGTTCCACCACTTGTACCCAGAGCTGCGAAGCCAACCAGATGTTTTCTACCAATACGCTAGAATGTCATCATTGACATTTGATTACATATATGTAAAGAGATTCAAGGAGAATGCTGCCACCAAGTCACCAATTTCAAGATTCCAATTCGCCTAGAAGAAAGATTGCTGGTAGCCATAAGGTAAGGAACTAATAAAAACTTCAGGATTTAGAGAGAAATACAAGAGCTTTTTGTGCGGATGTCTTAAGAAAAACCTTTATGTCGTTTTCCAAAAACCGAATCGGGAGTGATTTGGAGACTTTATCTGTCAGATCTGACAGATAAATTCTCCAAATCACTCCCAAACATGTTCCAAAATGCGGTTTGGAGACACTTTTTGGAGTGAATTTTTCACTCCCGTTTCAGTTTGGGTGCAATGGAGTGAATACCAATACATACAAGAAAGTTGTCAAACGCTCATATGGCAGTGACAGTTTTGTTGAAGCTGTTGTTAAATTTTCCTGTTGTCTTTGCTGGAAAAATTATTTTGTGCAAAAAGTTTTAAGAAACGCGTTAAAAACATTCAACCTCATTGAAAAAGAAAAGCAGTGCAATTTTAAATAATAATTAAACAAAAAGAACGGATTTGCAAAGCTACACATCCAACACAAAAATGGCAAATGAGGATAAAATTATGCTGGATTTCGTGGAAGCCTTTTTACAATCGTCGAGTGATGACGAATATGGTACATTTTCCAGCTCATCGGAAGACGAAAAATTGCTTTTTTTTACAACAACTGATAGCTGTTCAAAAATTAAGCTACATAGGATGAAAAATTTTTTCGAAGTCATCGAAAAATACGGAGATAATGAGGTACAATTTTTTTTTCTCTTTGCGTAAATGTTATTAAAGATTTTGCTTCTTTTCAGTTTCGTAAACATTTTAGGGTGAGAAGGGATGTGGCTCTGAAACTCATAGAGCAATACAGTTCGTCAGAGTTTTACAAAAAGGAAATAAATAAGGGAAGAAAAAAAGTACCTGCCAATGTACAAATGTACCTATTCTTATGGTAAGTTTTGAAGAAACTAGGCGTAAAAATGTACTAATGTTTTCATCATAGGTTTGCCGGCAATAAAGACTCATACCGAGAAGTCTCAAATATATTCAACGTGTCAACATCTTCCGCATTTCGAATTTTGTCAAACATTCTTGATTTTATGTTCAAGAACTCACCGCAGTTCATAAAATTTCCTAAGACGGAAGAGGAGAAGATTAAAATTGCTCGGGCATTTGAAAATGTATGTGACTGAAAAAAAAACATTGCAAGATTGTAACAATTTAATGCATTTACCAATTTTTCAGATTGCAGGTTTCAAGGATGTCATTGGTTGTATTGACGGCTGCTATATTTATATTAGAAAACCAGCGAACAAAATAAGATCCACCTACATTAACCGGCATGATCTTTTATCATTGACATTGCAAGGAATTTGCGATGCAGATAAAAGATTTACCGATGTGTTTGTTGGATCTCCTAGCAGAATCAATGATGCGAGAATATTTCAGCTATCTTTTATTAGCGACGATCTCCCAGGTATAGTAGTAGTAGGCGCGTTTTATCGAAATTCTATGTGCACTTATGTACACTTCAGTAAAACATCGCTCATGGGAAAACAACAACTCCTTATGTCAATAGCCTAAGTGCACATAAATATCGCAGTAAGCTAACTGCACACAGGGATGGTTGGTAAATTTCTTTTTTTGGCACCCAGAGGTTGGCAGTCTTTGGGTTGTGTTCGTTCATATTTCTGATTTTCGACAACAGATTGAATAAGTCTGTTTCTTTACTTTTTGTGCACAGAAATTTTTTTTTTAAGGAGTGGTTGTAAAATTCTTTCAGAAAATCTATTAAAGAGCGTAATTGTCTTAAAAGTAAAGAAACGCCTTGAACAAACCATTCGCAGCAACGCAACACTTGGAAAAACGTCTGTTTGACAGTTTTTGTATTTGTTTTGGCTGTGCACGATTTCTGTCCACAGAAATTTTGGTGCCGGAAATTCGCAGGACGGGGAAATTTTTTTATTCTCTCGAGAGCACTCTCTTTTTTGTGCACTGCTACGAAAAATCGGAACGGGATTAGACTGACTTTCGCCGAATTTCGGTGCATTTCGTGCGAATTTTCAGTAAAGAAACACACCTAATGGCTAATAGAAGAGTCAGGTGGTGACTTAGTGGGGACATAAATAGACACGCAGTTACTAACACACACACACACACACACACACACACACACACACACACACACACACACACACACACACACACACACACACACAAGGGAAGTTTCGCAATCGGTCAGAAAAAAAGAACATCAGACAGAACACATAAGAACATCAGAACCAAGGCAACCAAAAACATGAGTCACAAAATGAATCTAATTGAACACAGCCATTGCGAAAAAAAATTAAAGTGACATTTGTTTGTTTACCTCGAAAGTAAAAAGTTGAAATGCGGCAAATAAATTGAGAATCGAGAATTAAATAGAGAAAAATACAAATGGAAAGTAAAAGGTATGCATTTATATCCTTAGAATGCAAATTTTTAATGTTTCTTATCCTTAGAACAATTGCAAAGGGTGCCAACACTGAAAGTGAAAATTGAAAGTGACGTCCGAAGTGAATATAAACCAAAAAATCGTTTTATTGAAAGTGTACATAAGTGCACATAGAAAATTTTCAATAAAACGCGGCTAGTATTAGTAGAAATAGTGTGATTTTATTTATTTAAATAATCTCAAGATAATCTAAAGTTTTTATTTTGTTTTTTTTTTTTAAATGCTTCCAGGTATATGTGGTAGTAAATACCATGTATTAGGGGATGCTGCCTATCCTGTGAGAGAATATCTTCTCACTCCTTACAAGGACTTTGGCAAATTAACCAAAAAGAAAATTGTCTTCAACAAAAAACTGTCACAAACGCGAGTCAAAATCGAGAACGCTTTTGGCTTATTAAAAGTAAGATTCAGGCAGCTGATAAGGTTGGATTTTTTCACCGTAGAAAGAATGTGCAAATTCATCTTGGCGTGTTGTGTTCTGCACAATATATGTATAGACGAAGGAGACATCTGGACAGAAGAAGCCGATCCCACACAACTTCCAAATACAGACGAACCCCAACAAGATTCAGAGTCGCAACAAAGAGGAGACATTACCTTAAAACGCTTGGGCGAAATTAAAAGAGATGTAATAGCTGATAGCTTTTGATTTTTTTTTTAATTGTTTGAAATTTTTTTTTATAAAATAGTTTTATTAAAAGGAAACACAATCTATATATATAAAGTAGGATGTATGTATGTATGTATGTATGTATGTCCGGGGTAAACTCCTAAACCACCTAACGGATTTTTATGAAATTTTCAGTGCAGACATAGTTTAGTTCAGAGATGGTTCCTGTCAAGGTTTCATCCCCATATTCCCACAGGAACGGGGTTGGGAACGGAAAATTAGAAACTACTCCACAGATTTCAAAAAATCTTTCAGCACTAGGGGTGCTACATTATCTCCCTTCATCAGTAACTTAAACTATATTTCATCCCTGTAATCCCACAGGAACAGAAACGGGAACGAGGGCGGGAACCATGAAGTTACTTGACCGATTTAAAAAATTCTTTCAACTCTAGGATGTTACATTATCCCTCAGTGACATAGACTTATATTTCATTCACATATTTCCACGGGAACGGAAGATTGATTCAGGAACATGGTTGGAAATGGAGACTTAGAAACTTCTGGACCGATTTCAAAAATTCTTTAAAGTCTGGGATGTTACACCATCTTTCAGTGACATAGACTTATATTTCATTCACTTATTTCCATGGGAACAGAAGATTCCGACAGGAACGGGGTTGGGAACGGAAACTTAGAAACTACTGGACAGATTTCAAAAATTCTTTCAAGCATTAGGGGTGCAACATTATCCCCCTCCATCAGTAACTAGGACTAGATAAATTTTATCCCTGTAATCCCACGGGAACAGCAACGGGAGCGGAAACGGGAGCATTAAAGTTACTTGCCCGATTTAAAAAATTCCTTCAACAAAGACTTTATATTTAAGCTAACAACAAAATTAAAGATACTTGAAATTTAACAGAAACCTAATTAGCAGAAAATACAATTGGTAAATATTTATATCCCTCAGTAAAATAGCAATATTTAAAGAGATTTGAATCCATAGCTAAAAGACTTTTTGCTGTCTTGAGAGAAAAAATAAAAATTATTTATTAATTTCGAACGAATCATATTGTGCTCTACCTATCTGAGACATTAGTCGAAAAGGCTAACAACAAAATTAGAGAGGCTGCAAATTTAGGAAAAACTATTTAGCAGAAAATACAATTCGTAAGTATTTATATGTACATTGTACATATTCTGTGATGATTAACAAAAAAATCTAAATTGATTTCGTTTGAACGACATTTCCATTCAATCGATTGCAAGTGATCTTCTCGAACTCAGACATTCGTGGCGTCCAATGTATGAATTCCATTAGACATTCCTTCTTTTTTTTCATTTTCAATCAATTGGAAGTGGTATTTCCACAGTCTCTATTACATCTATCTATCTATCTATATATATAAAATAGGATGTAAGTATGTACGGTGTAGACTCCTAAACCACCCAACGGATTTTTATGAAATTTTTAGGGTAGACATAATTTAGTCCAGAAATTTTCCTGTCAAGGTTTGATATACATATTCCCACAGGAACGGGGTTGGGGACGGAAAACTAGAAACTACTCCATAGATTTCAAAAATTCTTTCAGCACTAGGAGTGCTACATTATCTCCCTTCATTAGTAACTTAGACTTTATTTTATCCTTATAATCCCGCAGGAACAGAAACGGGAACGAGAACGGAAACCTAAAGTTACTCGACCGATTTCAAAAATTTTTTCAACTCTGGGATGTTACATTATCCCTCAGTCCTCAGTGACATAGACTTTTTTTTTTTTTGCATCTCAGAGACATAAGTCGCACTGGGCTTAGAGCAAGCCCATTTGTACGTACTTATTTACGCTCTTCATCATAAATGCAAGTGTTAGAAGTTAGTAAAACACCTACACCAGCACAAAGAGAGCGTATAAAGCAAATAAAAACAAAGAAAATTTATAGCTACATAACATAAACAAATTAAACAAGACTAGACTAGATAATATAGGAATTAATACAGATTAAAAATGAGATAAATAATCGAAAAAAAAAATCAAGTATGTGAAGCACTGGTTTTAAGCTTTTGTTTCAAACTACTTTTGCTAATGTTAAAATCAATAAGTAAATGATTTGAATTTAATAATCTACTCATGAGCGATACCGGCTCATGCATGCCATATTTGGTTCTGTGATGGGGGCAGTGAATTAACTCTAAATTACGTAAGTGGTGAGATCCTCCGCGGTAGTTAAAACCTATGGACGAGAGCAAGTAAGGAGCATCAATATAACCAGCAATGAGCTGATGGATAAATATTAGTTCATTGTTGATACGTCTTTGGGAAAGGGTTTGCAAGCTTAAAAGCTGAATACGGTGCTCATACGGAGGCAGATTAAAAGGATTCTCCCAAGGAAGACCTTTCAGAGCAAATCGTATAAATTTATGTTGAACTGCCTCAATACGAGACTTATGAATTTCATAAAGTGGAGACCAAACTTGAGATGCATACTCCAGATGAGGACGAACATAACAGTTATACAAAGATAGTGTTAGATAAGGATCATTAAATTCTTTTGCCCATCTTTTTATAAAATCTAGCATAGAGTTTGCTTTCCTTACAATTGAGCTAATGTGCTCATTAAATTCGAGGTTAACATTAAAGTAAACACCAAGGTCTCGAAAACTTGAAACATTACATAATAAATGACCAGGCATCGAATACACAGCTTTACAAGGTTCCCGTTTTTTCGAGAAAGTCATAGTTTGGCATTTGGAGGGGTTGAGACTAAGGCCATTCTTACTGCACCATATTACAAAACTATCGATATCTTTTTGAAGAAGTACGCGATCAGTAGCATTCATAATGGATTTAAAAATTTTCATATCGTCTGCGAAAATCAAAATTTTACTATAAGAAATGCATGAAGCCACATCATTGATTGCGACAATGAAAAGTAAAGGTCCAAGGTGACTGCCTTGTGGCACACCCGACAGGGCAATAAAAGTGTTCGAAAAGCAGTTACGAAATTTAACTTGATAAGTTCTATTCTGCAGATAGGAACAAATCCATATAATCGGCCCTATCGTGGTAACCGTCGCGTCGGAGCGGAGTTTTCTCCGCAACGCATCTTTCTTCGGAGATTCAATTTTATTTCGAAGTAGTAGACATTTTTCACAAATGCGATAATGCATTGCATTCCCAAAACTAAAATCTCCGCAACAAAAACTTATCGGAGAACGTCGGATCGTCCGATCGGAGAACTACCACGAAGCAAAATGTCTCCGATCGGAGAGAATTCCGCTCCGACGGTTACCACGATAGGGCCGAATAAATGCAGTGGGAAAACCAAATGCCTTAAGTTTATATAATATAACATTATGAGAAAGTTGATCGAATGCTTTGGAAAAGTCAGTATAAATACAATCGAGTTCATACCCATTTTCAAGAGAGTTGGAACAATTATGATAAAAAGATAGCAGGTTAACTTACATTTCATTCACATATTTCCATGGGAACGGAAGATTCCCACAGGAACGGGGTTGGGAACGGAAACTTAGAAACTGCTGGATAGATCTCAAAAATTCTTTCAGCATTAGGATACCACTTAGTCCCACAGTAAGACAGATTATGTTTCTTCCCCAAATTCCCACGGAAGTGGAAAAACGAGAACTGGAACCTTAAAACTACAGACCCGAGCAAAGCCGGGCGGCTCAGCTAGTAAAAGATAAAATAATAATAAAAGATAACATTTTGATTTTGAAATTTTTTCAACTGTTTTTTTTTTTAACTGCTTCAATGAACAAGTCCATTTTTTCCAACTTTTCACGATGCATCTGCAGCTTGTCCGCTCGCATAATGTCGAATCTCCTCTTCTTTTCCTCTATTAGTTTGTCGGCGATAATTTCTTGCGTGCTCTTCCTCCTTCTCTTCTGTGGGGGTGGTGTTCCACTCAAGTTCTCAAAACTTGAATATGTTTCCAGACTGTTTGGGCTGTCTGCATACGGTCTGTCAGTTTCGGGTGACATCAACGAGCTCTTTTTTTTGGACTTGTCTGCGCTCATCCACAATTCAGGTAGAATCGAATCGTCCGCCGACACAATTTCCTCAAGGACATCGCCATACCCCAAGGTCTGTCTTACAGCCCCACTCGTCTTATTATTTTTCACCCCCCTTTTGTAAGTCCGTATTATGGTCTTGTGTCGCCCAATAACATTTTCCGTGGAAACATTTTCGCAGAATTTTTCGGAACACGCTGTTCTTATGTGCTCCCACATCGCTTTTTTGTTCCTAAATTTCTTCATGGGCCCAACATCGCCCATACACTGCTTATATATTGAGAGCATGAACGTTGAACGCCCTTCTGTCCACCGAAATGTATCTACATAAGAAAAAATTTCACATTAAAACAATAACATTTTTAAAATATACAACTAAACTTACCCAATGGCGACTGCGATTCATTTAGGAAAGGCTGAGGGTTGCTTGATTGCAATGAATCGTCAAACTCAGTGGGGAAAGGCTGAGAGTGAGATTCATACTGTTCAGCTTCTTCGAACTGTTGCGAGGTGCTCGGACCTGATGATGTTTGGGTATGAAATTCGTATGGCTGCGATGTGTTTGGATCTGATGAAATTTGACTTTGGTATTTGTATGGTTGCGATGTGTTTGGACCTGATGAAATTTTAGTTTTATATTTGTATGGTTCCGAGGTGCTTGGACCTGATGAAATTTGACTTTGGTATTTGTATGGCTGCGATGTGTTTAGACCTGATGAAATTTGACTTTGAATTTTGTATGGCTGCGATGTGTTTAGACCTGATGAAATTTGACTTTGAATTTTGTATGGCTGCGAGGTGCTCGGACTAGATGATGTTTCAGTTTTAAATTTGCATGGCTGCGATGTGTTTGGATCTGATGAAATTTGACTTTGGTATTTGTATGGTTGCCATGTGTTTGGACCTGATGAAATTTTAGTTTTATATTTGTATGGTTCCGAGGTGCTTGGACCTGATGAAATTTGACTTTGGTATTTGTATGGCTGCGATGTGTTTAGACCTGATGAAATTTGACTTTGAATTTTGTATGGCTGCGATGTGTTTAGACCTGATGAAATTTTACTTTTAATTTTGTATGGCTGTGAGGTGCTCAGACTTGATGATGTTTGGGTATGAATTTTGTATGGTTGCGAGGTGCTCGGACCTGATGATGGTGTAGGGAGCTGTACTTGATTTTCTACAACATTTGCTAGTTAATATTAAATTTTTTTTTTGCATGAGCAACTTACCAGCAGGAAGCACGTTATCACAAATATCCATATGCTCGTCGTAGCTGAGATTGAAAAATGTAGAAACATCTTCGAAGTCGATGCAATATGTTTGGTTTGCTGAAATGAAAACATTTGTAACAAATTGTTTTTGCAGTGCAAACTGAACTTACTTGGTTTGTGTACTAAAAACACTTGCCCATCAGTATGGACTACACTGCCATCATCCCTCTTACATAAAATAAATTCATGGAGGTCTACCTCGTCGCAGTTTGCTTCACTCATATTTATTTTTTAAAATTTCTTTTCTAATTTGAAACAACGTGTTCGCAACAAGCACTTCTCAACATGAAATGAAAAAAAAAACATTTCATTTTGACATTTCATTTTACCACTACCAATGCAATCACTCCAAATCTGTCACTTCGGTTAAAACGAATTCCAAAATAAAACGAAAAAGGAGTGAAAGAGTGAATTTGTTTTTGGAAAACGACATTAAAAAAACTGTATAAACTGTTTATTTTCATTCTTATTTTTGATTTGTTTTTTACAGTGTTCCCATTAAATTGCTCAACGGCTTCTTCCGCCATTGTTATTAAATTAGCATAAACAGATCTTTCGGGGTAAGGGGTCCGTTGCTCTGTTAAATTCATATTGACACCCTGATCTGGAGATGAAAGATATTTATAACTGCCTGTAGGTGAGCTATTGATCGAAAATGTTAGTTCATCTGCGATGAGACTCTGGATCTTGCTTTTCAGTCGCAGTTTATTCACAGGGTGAAGTCTTTTAAAATAAGGAGCCAACGACCAGAGGAAAAATCCGTCTTCATCGTCATCCCAACTGTTTTTGTCTTTAAAAGCTTTGATTTTTTCTTCTTCTATTTGGAGCATTCTCTTCTGAAAATGTGACATTTCTGGAGTTGATGATTTTCTCTTTCTCGATGACATTTTATTCGATGTTGAAGGTGGTGGGGTTGTTTCTTCAGAAATATCTTCTTGATTTAAAATAAATGGTATGTCGCGAACGTAAAGGTCCTGATGTGAAGGAACAGAAAGAGTTTCTTTAATAATTGGCGAAAGCTGTCCTGAAGCATATGCTAGGAAGAAATGGACATTGTATGAAAGAATGGCAAGAACTGGCAAATGCCTGCGGGTGTGACTTAAGCTTCTGCCCTAGTGATGGAGCTACTACTCTCAGAAGTAAATTTAAGATTATTTTGGAAAAAACTGGAGCATTTCTCTACAATAAATATCTGGATGAAGCGAAATCGTCACTGCATAGGATGTATTATAGTAAAGTTAGCTACAATCTTAATGGTAACACATACTTTCTGGACGGGAACACAACTGATATGATACGAACAATTTTTATGCTAAGAGGCGAATTGATTAGCTTAAACTGCATGCCACATCGACCAGACCTGCCGATATTGTGTGATCTCTGCAACCGTGCAGAAAGGGAGGACGTCTATCATTTTATTGGGGTGTGCCCTATTTTAAATCAAATAAGAATGATGTACTTTGGCGTGAGGTCACTTCAAAAAGAGGAACTGATGAGTGTTTTAAATGGCGACTGGGGTTGGAATATTCTGTATAGATACACTAAATCTGCATTGGATTATAGAAATAAAATTAGAGATGGTAATTTTTGAAAAAAAAAAAAAGTAGAATACTTTTCTTTAAATTTTAATGTAACTTTTCTTATTTTCAATAATGATCCACAATACAAAAATGTGAATCTGGTAGACGGCTCAATGCCAAACCATAAGACTTTATGCTTAATAATAATATTGTAAGAATATTGTATTTTTTATATACAGGGTGTCCCGTAATTCGTTTTACATACTTTGGGATATGATTCTTGGTCATATTCTAAGAAAAAAATTGTTCCACAGTAAAGTCCGTTTCTCAAGTTTGACATCACTTTTTGACAATTTAAAAAAAGGCTAACTTTGGTGTACCCTGACCTTTGTTAAATTCGATATCTCTGTCGAAACTGATAATCTTAGACTCAATTTTTTGTAGAAATAACAACCTTTAAGGCTGTATTTAAATTAGGCTTCCATAAATTTAGGGTTGCCAGATTTTCCATTTTAAGTGGTGTTCAAATTTTCTTCCCAAAACAAAGTTTTGATTTTGAGGTCATTTTTTTGGAGAAAAGGCCTGATAAACATAGAGTTTCTTTATTTTTTACAGATGAACAAAACAATGATAAAGAAAAAACTCAGTATTAAGTTAACTCAAAAACACATACATTTTATGATACTTGGAAAAATACAAAATGGGAAAAATTTAAAAAAAAATAAAAAAAAGTTTTTGCTTTGAGGTTTGTTTGAATAAAACAATAATATGATCACTTTTAGTAGTTTTTTTATGTATTTAATACAAATACAATTATAAAAAGTGCTCAAAGCGCCCTCCTTCGTTTTGAATCCATGCCAGAGCCCGTTTTGGATTTCATTTCGAATAATTGACGTTGGTGCCTATGGAAAAGACAAGGATGGAGGAGTTTTAAGTTCTTCTAAATGTTTCGGCAATTGTCATTTACCAGTACGAGAACAACTACCAAATTCAAATATTAACGCTCCGTTTGTGTTTTTGGGGGATGAAGCGTTCCCTCTTACAAACATTTTATTAAGACCCTATCCCCGCAGGCAATTACATGGGAACAACTCCAGATCGATTTTCAATGAAAAATTTTCTGCAACACGAGTGACAGTGGAATGCACCTTTGGCATAGCTGTTTCCAAATTCCGAATTTTACTTAAAGCAATCGAAACATCTGTGGACAAAGCAATAATAATAGTGCAAGCAGTTTGCTTGTTGCATAATATAATTATAGACATGGATGGTCCAGTAACAGCAACAGAACACAATATAGAAAAGCTAAATATGCAAAACATAGAACCATCTAGAGAAAACAATCGACCAACAAATTGAGCATTAAATGCTAGAAAACTTTTTACAACTTATTTTTATGAGAGCAATAAATCAATAAAAACATAAAAATCTTATGTCGAAGTGCTTACTTGTTTTTTTTAAATTTTTTGGCAGTTTTGTCCCACACTAAATCAGTTTTAATACGATTTTTATAACATTCTTCGCGTTTATCCCATAAAATGGGTTTCACAAACACCTCACTTATTAAATTTTCTTCAAATTCCATTTTAACTTTCTTTAGCAACGCGATAAAAATCAAACTGGTTGATTTGAAGAAACCAGATTACTATTCGTAGCGTCTGTCACACAAGTTTTTCCTTGATACGGACACTCCTCTACGAGTATACAGTTTGATTATGAAAAGCTTTAACGATAAAGCTTGAACGATCATGAAACAAACATGTGCGACCGTGCTACCCCATGGTGCGACCGCTTTCCTGTGTTAATAAGGACATACAATAGGGTTTACAGTTGTTTGATATTTTGGTCGTCCGATGCAGCGCACGTCGCACGTCGTTGTGTTGACAAAAATTGTCTGTTTTGCATTTAAAGTTTTTTCTAAAAAAAACTACGAATGCAAGTTTCAAGAGGGTTAAAAATTCAACTAGGATAACTTTATATCACGTCTGTAGGGGTCGTGGTTTAGCCAGGAGAAAAAAAATGTTTATAGGCTTAAGACACTTTTAATGAAAGAGTTATGTATCTAGCGTTTAAAGTTATTGAATTTGGTACCATTTTAACTTTTTTTTTTATTTTTCGTGCTTACTTTTGTTAAGAATTATAGACTTAAAAAGCCTGCTTTTAAATATGTATTAAGAGAGCTGAAGAGAACAATACCTCTAACAGTAAGGTCATCATCCTTACGACCTGAGGTTAAGTTGGCAGCTTGCTGTAGGTTTCTTGCTGAAGGGGGTTATCAACACGGAGTGGGACAAGATTTCAACATACTCGTATGTATGGCTCAGAGTATATTTTCGGTTGTTCTCACTGAAGTTCTTGGAATTTTGGAGGAGCATTTAGTTCCGAGGTGGATCAATTTACAGATGACAGATGATGAGAAACGACACGCTAAGGTGTACTTTTACAGAAAATCTAAGATTCCTGGCGTGGTTATTTGTATTGATGGCACACACATAAAAATGATAAAACCGTCTGGTGGCAATGCCCACCTCTTCAGCTCTACACAACGTTAGAACTTATTTTAAAGTAATCGATGATGCCACGCTCAATTTGAATGAAGAAGATGAAGAAGAGGAAGAAGATGATGCCTTGAGTGAGGAACAAACGACGGATCGAGTCTATCTTCAGGAAGCCAATCAATTTAGAAATTCATTTTATCGAACTTTTAGTTTTCAATAAATAGTTTTTATTTATATGTATGTAAATACTATACATCACATTATTGACAAAAATCCAGTCTTTGTTTTTTTCTTGTAGAAAATTTACAACTAAAAAATAAAACAGCATAAAAAACGAAAACAAAACTCAAGTTCTTCTTTGCTTAGTGAGAATTCAGAAAACTTAAAACTAAATCACAAAATAAGAATAACTTCGTGTCAGCACCAATAAAATTAAAAAAAGTCGTAGCTCAAAAAAAATTCAGAAAGCTTAAGGCAATGTTTATTACCGAAACATCTGCTCTATTTGTATATACAAGTAATGATGAAAAAAAACCAAAAATGTAGTTTACAAAAAAAGCGTTACAATAAAAATTAAATAATCGAAAATTAACCATTTTTTTATATTAAGTCGTTATTGCCTGGTGAGTGGTGAAGCGGGAGTTAAATTTCCTGTTTTTTTTTAATTCGACGCGAAAAATTGTGAATATGTGTGTAAATGTCATGTTTAGTGCCCGTGCGAAGCCGGGACGGGCCACTAGTTTTATATACTTAAAACCTTGCTCTAACTCATCTGACGTTTCTCATTTGCTTGACATTTTATGTGAGTAATTTATATCCGAGCTAACATTTGTTCTGAATCAAGTATTTCTAGACAAAAACAAAACTTTCATTCTAAATTTTCGTTTGCAATCAAAATTTATGTTATTTTACCTGAGTTTATTTTTTTGCCTAAGCTGTCAAAATGTTGGTACTGTTCACTTTCATTTTAACCAAGTACATTTTAAAGTTGTCACTGGTTAGTGTGATGGTTGTCTATAAATCGTTTGTATTTAATGATCCTGTTTTAAAATTAGATGCGTACAAGCAGTCTACACATGAACATCAGACTTAGTCCCCACTAAATGTAGTCTCACGAGACCAGTCCCCCTGTTCTGTAACTATCGCCTCGATAAAAGCAGGCGATTTGCAACTGCAGAACTGCAGAAAAGTAAAACCACACGGTTACGATTGTTTGTCCGTTGGAATTCCGTTGATTTGATATTTCTCGTTTCGCCGACACATTTTAAACAAATAGGGGAGCATTTAGTTCCGAAGTGGATCAATTTACAGATGGCAGATGATGAGAAACGACACGCTAGGGCGTACTTTTACAGAAAATCTAAGATTCCTCGCGTGGTTATTTGTATTGATGGCACACACATAAAAATGATAAAACCGTCTGGTGGCAATAACCACCACTTCTTAAATCGGTGGTAAAATCAATTGTAAATCATTTATTTTATGTGGTGGTAATTTATCTTTGTTTTTTTTTTTAGATTTGTGACCACATGCAAGGGATTCGTTATATTGACGCCAGATATCCGGGCTCTAGCCACGATTCTTTTTATGGATAAATAGTGAAGCATTCTTGTATATATTTTAAAAGTCAATATGATAATGGAGACAGATATACACGGTTGCTTGGTAATTTTATTGAAAAACCTAGACACGTGAACTTACCCTTGATACTATTTTAGTAGATTCTGGGTACCCGTTATCGCCTTGGCTGATAACCCCTTTCAGAAGCAAGAGTAGGTTTAATAAAAGCCATAGCAGTGGACGAAACGTTGTGGAAAGAACTTTTGGAGTCTGGAAAAATTAGTGTCGATGCTGTCTGGGTGCTCGGCAGCTCCACTACTCACCACAAAAATGTGTGCAGATAATAGACGTTGCAGCAGCTCTACATACGAGTAAGGTAAGGATTCATTTTGAAGTAATCGATGATGCCACGCTCAATTTAAATGAAGAAGATAAAGAAGAGGAAGAAGATGATGCCTTGAGTGAGGAAAAAACAACAGATCGAATCTATCTTCAGGAAGCCAATCAATTGAGAAATTCATTTTTATCGAATTTCTAGTTTTCAATAAATAGTTTTTATTTATATATGTAAATACTAAACATCATATTATTGTTTACTATACAGTCTTTGTTCTTTTAAAAAACAAAACAGCATTAAAAACGAAAACAAAAATTCAACTTCTTCCTTGCTTAGTGAGAATTCGGAAAACTTAAAACTAAATCACAAAATAAGAATGACTTCGTGTCAGCACCAATAAAATTTTAAAAAAATCGTAGCTCAAGAAAATGTTCAGAAATCTTAAGGCTAATGTACTTAAAACTAGAACACAAAATACAAATTGGTTCGTGTCCGCACAAATAACATTAAAAAAATTAAATAGAAATTACAGAGGCTGCTCTATTTGCATTTATTTGCACTAAAATAAGCTCTTACGCTTTATTTTGCCTTTTAGTTTCCTCAACGAGTGATTCCAAAACTTCATTGCGCTTTTCTTCCCGTTTTTCCGCTCTTAGGCGGCATACACACTGTTCAAATGCTTGACTAGCATGTGAGAGTTGGTTAGTAAATACTATTTGACTTTGGATATACATACACACTTCATGCATGATTCTTCAATCATGTTCGTTTTGTTTCTTTCAATGACATACTAGAATGCACTAGCAGTCCGTATTTAAGGTTTTTTTTAATAGAAGTAAAAATATATCGCAAGACTTATACATTCAATTAAATTAATAGAAAAAAAGTAAAAGAGGATATGAGTGACAAGGACGATTGCTGCATTGCTGTTGGACTGGCGCTAACGTTGAAGAAGAAAAAACGCATATCTCGGAAGAAACGTGTTTGGACGAAGGAATGGTTCCAAAGACGAAACGAGTTAACACACGAAAATCTATTCAATGAGGTTCGGCTGAGTTCATTCAAAGATTTTAAAAACTTTCTTCGCATGGATCAGGAGACCTTTGATCAGCTTATTAAAAAAAATAACTCCAAAAATAGTTAAAAAGGATACTCAAATGCGAGATTCTATACCTGTCGCTCAACGTCTTTCAATAACACTTCGCTTTCTAGCTACGGGTAATACGTTTGCAGACTTAAAATTCATTAGTGCTATATCTGAGCATTCTATTGGACGCATTGTCATCGAAACATGTGAAGCATCCATTGAGGTCCTACCTAAATAATCAAATAAAAGTAAGTAAAATAGTTGTATAATAAACATAAGTTATGTTTTTATTGCATAGAAATTTAAAATTTATTTAAAAGAAGAGAAAAACCTGGCATTGTCAGAAACTTGGTCCTGTAAATAAATTTGGGTGCAAATATTTTCTTCGCAAGTCACATCTGTTTGAGCTATTGACGACGATTGCCATGACGAATCATTCAGAACTGGCATAGATACTCCCGGAGCAGTGGTTATAAATTTTCGAAATGAGACATTTCCTGGCGAGCAATTCGGATCTTCATACGAAGACTGGGATGATGGTTCATGCGGATAGACGTTCGCATTTCTACAAACGGCGAATTCTCTGACACTGGGCTTCCGAAATTTGCAAAACAATGAAGTCGGATAGAATTTCTGTGCAAACCACGGATTTGCGCTTCAAACAAAATGTTTAATAAACTTTTCAGCAAACATGCGTTGAGTGTTTTAAAATTTTTTTTAATTTGGATGCCCATGGGTCTGCAATTGAACGAAATTCATTTTTTGGTTCTGATAATCGCTTGCCTGCTATCGCTATCAACTCGTCGCTTGGATCTGTTTTTTTTTTTTCGTTTTTTTGGGGTCTTGACTTCCTAAAAATTTAAAAATATAGACGTATTATTTCATTTCCGTATGTATTTAAAATTTATTTTATTTTGATATATTTTCATAGACACCTACAACAGAAGAAGATTGGAAAAAAATTGCGAATGACTTTTTCTATAGATGGAATTTCTCAAACTGCGTGGGAGGTGGGAGTGGGAGCATTGGACAGAAAGCACGTTGCAATCAAAGAGCCTCCTGACTCTGGCTCTTTTTATTTCAACTATAAAATTTTTTTTAGCATCGTGCTAATGGCTGTCGTCAATGCGAATAACGAATTCGTTATGGTAGATGTAGGCGTTAACGGCAGAATATCCGATGGAGGTGTTTTAAGTCACACAAACTTCGGAAAAGCGTTTTATGAAAAGTGCACGTTCGGGAGCACTGGAAATAAAAGCTCTAGGCATGGAAGATTCGATGAGGTACCTGGGAAATGCATTCACGGTGATGGGAGACTCCGATGCGCACCCGGGAAAACTGCTCACGGTGCTCCAAGCAGTCAAACGCGCTCCACTAGACGATACGTAATTCCAAGATACATCTCAGCGCTACAAAAACCCACTACCACCAGGAAAGTGCTGAAGGATGTGGACCAGAAGATTCGGATGTTCGCGAGGAAAGCACTCCACCTGTCTAATCATAGCTCAAACCATATCCTTTACGCCCCAGTCAAAAACGGAGGACTAGGTTTGTTCGAGTTTAGAAGCCGGATTCCAGTTATTATATCGGAGAGGATCGAGAAACTGACACAAGACTCGATAATCCAACAAGTCGCAGCCATTGGTCGGGACTGGATCCAGCGAGTCCGCAGCATGATAGCGGCCGAAAAAGCTAACAAAACGGCCTGCTTAAACTTCCATGCAAACAAACTGGAGACGTCGTTCTCATGTAAAGGGATACGACAAGTGTTAACGCAAGGAAGCTGCACCTCTTTCGTGTATAATCCGTCAAAGTATTGGAGTGGTGAGGACTATATTAAGGCAATCCTGCTCAGGTTCAACTTCCTGCCGACCAGAGGTATTCCTTCGAACCCACCAGCGGAAAGAAGATGTTGTGGGAACTGCAACAGGGTGGAAACACTTTGCCATGTGTTGCAAGCCTGCCCTGCGACGCACTGGGAGCGAATCTCGCGACACAACTGGGTGCAGAAGCGTTTGGAGACGGCAGCGAGGGAGGGGGCTGGCGTGTAGAAGTGGAGCCTATGATCAGGGGACGAGACGGTACCCTTCGGAAACCCGACGTCATCTTCAGCAAAGACGATCTGGTAGTTATATGCGACGTTGGCGTCCACTGGGAGGGACTTGAACCTCAGGCCCTTCAATATCAGAACAAGTCCGCTTTTTATGGAACCAGAGCAGTGCAGAGGCGCTATCCCAACAAAAGGATAAGAATTCTTCAACTCATCGTGGGTGCCAGAGGAGCATTGTGCCCCCTTAACAAATTTATAGTCGACCAACTAAGACTAAACAACAGTCAAATAAGGGACATCATAACAACTGCCATCCGCGGCAGCTGGTTAATCCGCCAGACCTTTATGCGGAGGACCTGGCTACATCACTAAGCAAATAAAACGGAATGGCTGCCAACACCCCAGCCAAAATACACTGGATAAACTGGAAAAAATAATGAGCCGTCTGGAAAGACAAAGTCTGAAGCTGACTGGCGAAATCGTAAGCAAATGATTATGAGCCTAGCCTGCTTCCTATGAGTGATAAGAAACTACCATATGTTTTCTTTGGGGATGATACATTTCAACTGTCGGACAATTTAATGAAACCATATTCGCAGACAGGGCTTACAGAGCAGCAAAGAATTTTCATCTACCGGTTAAGCCGCGCTCGTCGCATAGTAGAAAATGCTTTTGGTATATTGGTTTCACGGCACTTTCACCAAAAAAAGTGCCAGCTGTTGTACTTGCGTGTTACTATCTACACAACACGAGCAAAAACTTCAAAGCAGTGTTTCTTATCGGGAGCTGTTGACCAAGAGCTATTACAGAATGCACATTTTATGTTACATTTGCTTTAGAAAGTAATTTAAAAGTAATCAGAGGCAGCTCTTGTGATTACTTCAATAATGAAGGTCAGGTCTCATGGCAGAATAAATTCGTTATTAATAAATAATTTTAAGTAAATGTCTATCTTTGTACTCTTAATACCAATGTATGTAAATTACAATAAAATCTAGAAATGTATGTACTCACATCTGTTTCGTTTTCCATGACAATGTTGCTCCTTGAAGACGAAGGTCTCTCATTATCCCTCAAAAAATCCATAGCCTCAAAGTAAAAAAGTGTCAGCTCATTTTCGTCGGTGGGTCCAGTTGCTGAAATTCTTTTCAACTCTCGCCTGTAATTTGTCCGCAGCGTATTAATTTTTTGTGAAACTTCTTTTTTTGTTGCGTCAGGAAACATTTCCAGGTACTTCTTGAGAAGTGTTTCATGCTGTTTATTTTTAAGATAACGATTAATATATTCCTTCCCTTTTACATTCCACAGAGCAGGTAGTGAACGATAAACTTCTATAAATTCTAAAACAAAATTTTGGTTTTCAATTGTTTTCTCCATTATTCAAAAACTCGCGCTGGCTGACTATGAGCGTTCACTACGGTTTCTTATCGAAAATGAGTGATGGATCAAGCATTCAATCTCGCATTTACACTCTTCAATGATTGAAGCATGATTGAATAAAAATCAAAACGATTTCATTTTGCTTCAAGCACACACACAATGTATACGTGAGTTATTTTCATTAATACACTCTTACATGCTGGCCAAGCATTTGAACATTTGAGCATAAGGTATAACGCTCAGTTTTAAAACATTTTTGTTTATTTATTTCGACTGCACTTGCATGTTATTGGAAAGCCATTTGTTTCTTGAGCAGCTAAATCTGGGTAGATTTTACTGAGCGCTTTTTGGAGATTCCTGGTACAAATTTTCAACATTTTCTTCTTCACTGACAAGAAATCACTTATTGTTGATTGATGAGTCCAGCAGATTAGAAGAAGCTTGAGAGCAGGAAGGTTTAGAACAGGAGGGTTGAGAACAGGAAGGTTGAGAACAGGATGGTTGAGACACGATAGGGTTTGGAACCATTTTTCTCTTTTTTGGCAACCCACATGGTCATGTTCCCGTCAAATTAAAGCTTCCATCTACACAAACTTACAAACTTCTTCTTCTAGTTGGGAAAGGGACAAAATCCCGAATTCCAAAATCCCGACGGACAAAATCCCGACACAACTTAGAACAATTTTCGCAAAAAATTGAAGTGGACAAAATCCCGACTTTTCATTTCTGATACTTTCGGGATTTTCGTGTTTCGCTCCTTTCCAGTTGCCCGATAGTACTTTTAAGCTTGTTAAGAGTAGTATTGAGTACTTTTCAGATTGGGAGCGTTTTCTCTGAGGATTTTGATATGAATTGAAGGAATGCGGTAAAGGACGTTTTGAGAAATAGCTTACCAACAGGCAGGGAGCGTTTGGAAAAAAAATTTTTTTTAATCGACTTTAAGAAATAATTGAGAAATATATATTTTTTAGCTTATTGATAGGCAGGGAGCGTTTTTTTTGGAGAGCGTGTACAATTAACGAAAATCATATATTTCTTTAAAAAAATTTTAATAGCTCTGAAAAGAGCAGGGAGCGAGTGAATGCCACATAGCTTAACTGTACTGTTAAGCGAGTCAGAAAACATTTTCTGACTGGCTTAACTTTAAATAATGTGTGGTTTGCTAAAATAATTATAATTATTGCCTATGATAAGAAAAAAAAAATATATATATATTTATAAGGTTATTAAAAATTCTCGGGTTGTTCAGATCCGGTTGTCTTTAGGTTGAAGGGGGTTTGTGTGGCTTCTAGCCATGGTGATAAGCTGAGGCTGAATGACTGAATGAAACTGAATTTTCCTTTTTTAACGATTTTAACGATTTTAACGATTTTTATTGAACAAAAGGATATATACAATTGATACTTAACTATAATACGTTTCTTAATAATATGATTAATTTTGCTGTGTTGGCACATAAGGGGCCTAACGATATACATTGTCGGTTATTTAAATTAAGGGTAAAGCTTAAGTTTATGGTTATTAAAAAAAATGTAATAATTTGTTAGATTTATATAAATGTAGGAGTGTTCAGTTCCTGTTGTCCTTGGGGTTAGTTGTGGTGGAGGTGGAGGTGGTGGAGGATGGTGGTGTAGGAGTTGGATTGGGCGGGGCGGGTGATGTGGTGATGGGGCAGCTAGCCACGGTGGTGGGTTGACGCTGCCTCAGCGTAGAAAGCCATTGCCTCATCGTTGATGAATGTGTCGTCTTCCATCAGTGTCATCGCATCGATGTATCTCGGGTCCGGGTGTCGATCTTCTTCTGTTATCCTTCTTACTAAGGGGTTCGGATGGTTGGCCAGGTTTTCCAGTAGGCGTCTTCCAGATTGCACCAAGTATTTGTCTATGGGGATGACCCTTGCTTCTTCATAGAGCTTTCTGTTGCTGACGTTTTTCCTGCGTATCGGATCGTAGCCAAGCCCTGTGCATATGCGCAGAACCTTCCTCTCGAATACAGCCAGTTTTTGCATTTTCGTCTTGGATATTGTGAACCAGACGGGAAAGCAGTAGGTGATTACAGGTCGTATTAGCTGCTTGTACAGCAACAATTTTGTATTTTGGCTGAGTCCATTTCTTTTGCGCATCAGCGGATGGACGCGATGAAAAGCAAAGTTAGCTTTTTTGACGACTGCAGTGGCGTGCGGGTTGAAACGCATCAATTCGTTGAAATGGACTCCTAGATACTTGACCTGCTTTTTCGGCCTGAGTTGTGTACCGTCGGGAAGGTTTACGCAGATGTTGTGGCAGTTTGCGGCTGATCTCGAACGTCTCCGTCCTTGTCTGAATTTTCCTGTGTGAGACCATTTCTTTTATACTTTTAATTGGTAGGGGTGTGGCCTAAAATAATGAACTTTTATATGGTACTTGTTGATTCTCATAACTTCGAGTGGCATTTAATACATGAGAGCATTTTGTACGTGGAAGAATAAGGTGCATTTTTTAAGAAAATGCAGAGAGTGACTTGGGTCACTTTGAAATGCTATTGTAAGCGTTCTACACGCTCAAATCGCATGGGAATGGTTCAAATGATAGATAATATCTTCAAGAATTAAATTTTGGAGAAAAAAAATAATATAAAAAAAAATGCAAAATTTGTATGGACTTTTCTGAGCTGAAAAAACTTTTATGTTTTTCGACTTTTTTCGGTCGGAGAGCGTTTAAACGCTTCGAAATGGCAATCGAGCAGTGTGCAGCAAAATTCAAAAAAAAATTTTTTTTTTTTTTCGAGTTTTTGAAAATATTTGCTCTAATTTTGTCCAAGTTTGGAGCTATTATTTTCAAAAATTTGAAATGCCTTCTGTCAAATCTCTCTAAGAGAAGGTTTTTAGAGTTTTTGAAAATAATAGCTTCAAATTCGCGCGAATGTCCTGCGGAAAGCTGTTGCATGCGGAAATTAATTGCTATTTTCATATGTAGCATGAGCAGCTTCACCCTGCGGAAAAAGGGTTAAAATAATGAGCCCCGCGAAGCGGGCCATGCGGAAAGCTGTTGCATACGGAAATTATTTGCTATTTTCATATTTAGCATGAGCAGCCTAACCCTGCGGAAACAGGGTTAAAATAATGAGCCCCGCCAAGCGGGCCATGCGGAAAGCTGTTGCATACGGAAATTATTTGCTATTTTCATATTTAGCATGAGCAGCCTAAACCTGCGGAAACAGGTTTAAAATAATGAGCCCCGCGAAGCGGGCCATGCGGAAAGCTATTGCATACGGAAATTATTTGCTATTTTCATATTTAGCATGAGGAGCCTAACCCTGCGGAAAATGGGTTAAAATAATGAGCCCCGCGAAGCGGGCCATGCGGAAAGCTGTTGCATACGGAAATTAATTGTTATTTTCAATTTAGCATGAGCAGCCTAACCCTGCGGAAAAGGGGTTAAAATAATGAGCCCCGCAAAGCGGGCCATGCGGAAAGCTGTTGCATACGGAAATTAATTGCTATTTTCAATTTAGCATGAGCAGCCTAACCCTGCGGAAAAAGGGTTAAAATAATGAGCCCCGCGAAGCGGGCCATGCGAAAAACTGTTGAATACGGCTATTATTTTCAAAAAATTGAAAAGCCTGCTGTCAAATCCTTTAAGAGAAAGTTTTTCGAGTTTTTGGAAATAATAGCTTCAAATTCGCGCGAATTTGGAGCTATTATTTTCAAAAACTCGAAAGCTTTCTGCCAAATCTCTTTAAGGGAAGGTTTTACGAGTTTTTGGAAATAATAAGCTTCAAATTCGGGCAAGCCTTATGTATATATATATTTTTAACAAAAAATATCTCTTATTGATTATTTGGTCATCCTGAAAAGGACGTTTTGGGGATATCGGTATTGGTGGTTACTCTAAAACCAAGTCAAGTCCAAGTTTCGTAGGAAGTCTACGTGATGCTGGTGTGCTCTGCTGTTGAGAACGTTCTGCAGTCGCACGTTACGTTTTTCTGTTTTGGTGAATGGGCGCTCCTCACCCATCCTTGCCCTGTCCACATTAGTTTTACCAACTATGACCTCTTTGCCTAGGTCGCCGACAAGCTTGTATAGCCCAGCATGTGTCCTCCCTACAACAACTTTCAGGCGCCTGTGCCAAGCCTCCACGTTATTTTGCGTCCTGGGAAAGCTGGGTTCTCCAGTTACACACGGGTCAACACACCAAAATGTTGGCAGGTAGGAAGGTGAACGATTTCCTGACCGCTGTATGTAGTTCTGCTTGAACCACTTTGCCACTTCCTTGCTTTCGCAGTGGCGGAGCGAAGCATAGAACGAATTAAAATAGTCCAGGACTTCTACGGAGGGCACAAACGCCAATGCCTTCAGCATCCGCATTTCAAAGGAAAACGCCTCCTCCGTGGCGTACTTCCTGCGGAATCCCATGTTCTGGATGCGTCGCCAGATGATCTGCCCAAAATGAAAGTTGCAGCCTCGGAAGTTTGTATTGGGCATGTACTCCTTTGCTGATAAGAAAATAGCTTTTTCGAAGTCGGAAATGACTCGCTCCGGGCTAAGATGGATGCTGTTGTCGCCAGCAGCTTTAAAGAGGCTGAACCAAACCTGGCCATATGCCTCCTTGGTCTTGTGTGTCATAAGGCAAAATGCCAGTGGCACGACCACCCCATCCACATAACCATGGATGGAGAAAAGCTGCTGCATTATGGTCGGTACACCAGCACAAGTCCCATCCACCAGCCAACATTTGGCTTCGCCCAACATCTTCAAGCAACTTGGAGTTCCAAGAAGAATGTTATGGCATTCATTGTTCGACCCGAAAGTTGCCACGTCCAGCACAAAGCACTCCCCGTCAACGAACCGAACGTAGCTCAGGATATCGATCTCCCTGATCGTTAGGGGCTCCCGAATTCTTGAAAGGCGCACTCTCTTGATCTTCTTATTTTGTGCCTTATTTGACGGCAAATAAGGCCGGCAACCAATGTCCGCGCGCACTATGGAGTCGCGAATAACTACACTCGGTGGCAAGCTCTCCTTTTTTTTTTTTTTTTTTTTTTTTAAAGAGGATTCTTATAATGCTAATCTGGAGAACTCAGACCTAATATCCGGTCCATTGTACTACCAGAGTAGCAACCTTTCCCTTTTTTTTGTGTTGCAGTAGTTCGAAATAAGTTGTTAGTAATTTCACATATATAACCTCAAGGGCGGCGTCCATATGAAACTGGGAGGCTGAAAGAAAAGTAGATGCCCAGAGCGGGATTCGAACCCACGCGTCCGGCCTATCTACAAAACACTCTACCACTGCACCACGGCCGCCCCTCTCCCTTGCCTTGTCTTTAACGAAAGTATTCGCGCTAATGATTTCCCGTTCATATGCCAACGGGTCATGGCTGTGAACACCTGGCACATTCAGTACTAAGTGCTGTCCGTCGACTATTTGGGTGCGAAGTCGGACATTGCAGCACTTAGACTTGCGCGCAGCACAAGACCAATAGGCGACACCGTTGGCATTGACTTTTTCCTTATGGAAGAAGTAGCCACCGAACACTAACTTTACCCCGCCTTTATTGCTGACCACTGTGTCGGCAAAATTTGTCGACATTTTCGAACAACACTTAAGCACAAACAATTAACAAAACACAATTTACACATTGAAAAACTTTGACAAGATCACGAAATGATCTTAGATAAGGCGAATTTCTGAGAATCAAAAAGGACGCACCTTTATAAAAAGGACATTTTGTAGTGAAATAAAGATCAGATTCGAAGGACCTTTTATGATCATTTGCTTCAAACTAGTTCAAAACGTTCCAGTTTTTAGCAAAATATCTTTATATATATATATATATCTTTATTTCATGTTACCGATCAATTGTTGGTAACATTTTGAAATTCTATCCTTAAAAAGGACTAAAATTATGATATTTAAACTTAAAAATTTGATTTTCTGACACTTTTTTTTCCACTTAAACAAATAATCTGTCCTTCAGAAAAAAAAAATTAAGTCCAAAGTTTGCCTTCTACTCAAAAAATTTACTCTTCTTTTATATAAGACCAAGGTTAAAAGTTTTATCTAACTACAGACAAGGTATGATCGATTTAAAAAATGTCCTTGCAAAATGTCCTTGATAACTTTTTTGATTGTTTGCTTAAGTTTCCTGTCAAATCTCTCTTAAAAAACGTCTTTCTCAGGACGACCAAATAATTAATAAGAGATACTGTGAGATCCTGAGATCCCATTATATATATATATTATAAATACATATATATATGTTACTAGCTGAGCCACCCGGCGTGGCTCGGGTCTATAGTTTTAAGGTTCCCGTTCTGGTTTTTCCGCTTAAGTGGGAACTTGGGGATGAAAAACAATCGTTTTTACTTTGGGATTATGTGGTATCCCAATGACGAAAGAATTTTTGAGATCTGTCCAGCAGTTTATAAGTTTCCGTTCCCAGCCCCGTTCCTGTGGGAATCTTCCGTTACAGTAAAAATATGTGAAATATAAGTCTATGTCACTGAGGGATGATATAACATCCTAGAGTTGAAAGAATTTTTGAAATCGGTCAAGTAACTTTAAGGTTTCGGTTCTGGTTCCCGTGGGATTATAGGGATGAAATATAATCTAAGTAACTGATGGAGGGGGATAATGTAGCAATCCTAATGCAGGAAGAGTTTTAGAAATCTGTCCAGTAGGATCTAAGTTTCCGTTCCCAGCCCTGTTCCTGTGGGAATATTGGGATCAAACCTTGACAGGAACCATTTATAAGTCTATGTCACTGAGGGATGATGTAACATCCTAGAGTTGAAAGATTTTTTCAAATCGGTCAAGTAAATTTAAGGTTTCGGTTCTCGTTCATTTTACAATGACAATTACAAACACAACAAAAAAAGAATTGGCCAAATTGGTCCAGGCGTTGTTGAGTTATGCGCTTACCAACACGTTTTGCGATTCATTTTTATATATAAGATATATCTATATTCCCATATATGTATATACATAAATATATATATACATATATATTTATATATATAAAAATAAAATTTAAAAAAAAAATTTTGCTACACGCTGCTCGATTGCCATTTCGAAGCGTTTAAACGCTCTCCGGCCGAAAAAAGTCGAAAAACAAAAAAGTTCTTTCAGCTCAGAAAAGTCCATACAAATTTAGCATTTTTTTTTTTATTATTTTTTTTTCTCTAAAACTTAATTCTTGAAGATATTATCTATCATTTCCAACCATTCCCATGCGATTTGAGCGTGTAGAACGCTTACAATAGCATTTCAAAGTGACCCAAGTCACTCTCTGCATTTTCTTAAAAAATGCACCTTATTCTTCCACGTACAAAATGCTCCCATGTATTAAATGTCACACGAAGTTATGAGAATCAACAGGTACCATATAAAAGTGCATTATTTTAGGCCACACCCCTACCAATTAAAAGTATAAAAGAAATGGTCTCGCAACTCGCACAGTTAAAACCAGTTCAGTCAACAGTCACTGACATTCAACCGACGCAGACAGACGTGCTACGGATAAAATAACAGCAACTGAAAACAACCCTCAATAAAAAAAAAAAGGAAAAAACAGATTATTGCTAGGCTACCTGCTTTAATCCCAACAACCTTTTTCAAAAAAAGGGGTTTTTCCCTTACATTTATATTCATGCGCAAGACAATAGTTTTTCTTAAAATAGTGTTGTGCGCATTTATAAACTTATAAAGCTAATCCACTAATTTTCTTTTTTTTCCAGAGAAATGGGCGAGCCATTTAATCCGGAGGTGGCATTTGCTTCTCTGGAAGCATTATTGACAAAGATTATTACTAATCTGGGACCTCAGTACGCACCAAGGCTAGCGGAAACTTTCCAGAAGATAGTGACGCCAATGATCGATGAAACTGAAACAAATATGGAAACGGAGGCCATGGACAGCAACGAGAATTCCTGCAGCAGTAGCGAACCTTCAAGCGAAGAAGAGAGCTCCGAAGATGAGCAACAAAGAGAAGACGCTGAAACTCTCAGCTCCGGAGAGGACTTCAGCGACTCACCCTTACCGGGTCAGAAAAGGCACCGGAAGTCAAATAAGAAGAACGATATTGTCTCCAAACGCCCTCAACAGAGCACGGAAGCCAACTCGGCCACTAGGAAGGATGTCCCTTCCACCTCTTCAGCGGCAACAGCATCTACTGCAACCAAAACAGCGCCAACTCAGCCACAGAAACCCACCAATGCCACCGCCAACCACATTAGTAAAAGACCAGGAATGCCTCCAATTTTCTGCTACTCCGGCAGCGTGGCCGAGATAAGACGACACTGCAAAGCCAACAATCTTACGGCTACCTTCAGGAACCGTAATACGAAGACCACCATCATCAACGCTGGGGACAGGAGCTCATTTGACGCCATAAAAAAGTATGTTCTGACAATGAAGATACAGTTCAACTCATTCACGCCAAAGGAGTAAAGAAAAAACCTACTGCTACTGAAAGGAATTCACCACAGCTATTCGGACATAGAAGTTGAGGATGAACTCCGTATTGCAGGAATCCCGATTATAAAAGTCACCCAATACAAATCAAAGAAGGCTCAAGGAAAGGTATACAACAACTTCGTAGTCGAAGTGCCCAAGACATGCGACCTGAATGAGATCTACACAAAGACCCTAGTGATGAACCAGAGAGTGCACTGGGAAAAACTGAAGTCCAACGACATGTGCCGAAATTGCCAACGCTTTGGCCACGTAGCCACTAACTGTGGACGCTAGTACGTCTGCGTTAAGTGCAAGGAAGAACATCAACCAGGCCAATGCAAAAGGAAACAAAATACAGGACTGGACGTATGGTGCGCCAACTGCAAGAAAGAGGGACATCCAGCTAGCTTCAAGGGCTGCCCGACTCTGAAGGCACGATTGACCGAAAGGAACCAAATACTAGCAGAGAACAAAATTCAGAAAGAACTGACCATTAACTCAGCATGTGTGGTTACCCACCCAGGAGTCAGCTGCGCAGCAATGGCAAAACAAAACACAGCAACCAAACCAACAAGCAAAGCCCCACAACAGCAACCTAGGACCCCAGCCAAAAGACCACCTGTCCAGAGAATACCGACCAAACCCCAACAGTCTTCATTGGACGTCAACAAAGAATTCTAGCGATTCTTCGGATCTAGCTTCCAGACCGCCGCGCCGTGAACAAGGCTAAAGGCGCCATACCACCCAACTACGCTCAATTAAGCGATGGTGAGAAGTCCGTGGCGCTGGCCACCTTCGTCCTCCAACTATGCAATTGAAGAAACTACGCATCCTGACGTATAATGTTAATTCATTATACAGCCTAGACAAGAGGACGTCATTCAACTTGTTCATGAAGAACAACACCCCCAACATTGCGCTAATCAGCGAGACGAACGTCACCAGACGCAACAACATTAACATCAAGGGATTCAGGACCTTTCGGCAGGACAAAAATCATCTTCAAAGAGGAACAGCAATCTTCATAAAAGATAAACTCTCGCCCAACACAAAAGAAGTAACCATCGCTGGACTACTGACTAGTGAATTTGAATCTTTTGAAAGCACAGATTAGTATTCCCTTTAAGGAATCCATGAACGCGCTAAACTTACACTTTGTAAATCAAACTGACCTCACACATTTCATGCCCCACAAAACACCGTCTCTCATTGATGTAATGCTTCTTAGTGATCCCAACTTACTCAAATTTTACAATCAGTTATCACTTCCTGCTTTCTCCTATCATGATCTACTTTTTATTACACTGAATATAAACATCAACAACAAATATCAAACAGACACTTTCCAATTCTACGATTTCCATAGCATTTGAAGAATTTCTCAGCCTAAATTGGTTTTCGATCTACCAAACTGGCGACCCAAATGAGCAAGTCGAAATTATAAATGAAAATATAAATTTTTTGTTCCTCAAGCATGTTCGTTTAAAAACTCGTGTTGTAAGAAATGTCAACTGTCCATGGATGTCCAGAAATATTCTTCAAGCCATAACAGTACGAAATAGTATATACCGTCGTTGGAAACGATTTGGCTGTGAAGACATGCTCGCCCAGTACAAAATCAATCGGAACCGAGTAACAATGTTAATTAGAAAAGCAAAGCTTGCCTATTTCTCTAATAAATTCGACTATAACCGCTCTTCCAAGCATCTATGGGATGAGATCCGTAAAATAGGTCTAGGAAAATCGTCTCCCTCTTCTTGCGAAACTGCAAATATTGAGGAGATTAACGAAAAATTTATAAATTCGGTTCCTCTGAGAACCAATAGCTCTTCGCAACTAGAATTACAGTCTATTCGCGAAGATGCTTTCTCACTGTCCAATATTGATGTTTATAGAACATGTTCGGCAATTTTCTCTGTCAAATCTAAGTGTATAGGTGTAGACAACATTCACCCTGTTTTCGTGAAAATACTTCTTCCCTATTTATGTCCTTATGTTACCCATTTGTTCAATACGATTTTAACGACCTCTGTTTACCCAAACCTCTGGAAGTACGTGCGTGTGATACCAATTCCCAAAAAAGGCGGAAGCTCAGACTTACGACCAATCGCTATTTTGCCCTTTTTTTCTAAAGCTTTCGAAACTATTGTCTCAGCTCAAATAAGGCACTATGTTGAAAATGCTAACCTTATAACACCCTTTCAATCAGGTTTTAGATCAGAACATAGTTGCATAACAGCTCTTTTAAAAGTTTCAGGCGATATCCGAACAGCAATCGATGATGATAAGATCACACTATTGGCTCTACTAGACTTCTCGAAAGCATTTGACTCCATTGACCCTATTATTCTTTGCAATAAACTATGTAATAACTTCAACTTTAGTAACTCTTCAATTAAACTTATATTCTCGTATCTCTGTGACCGTGTCCAAGCAGTGTCATGTAAAAATCGACTATCCTCGTTTCTTCCTATCCGTCGGGGCGTACCTCAAGTTTCTATACTTGGTCCACTTTTGTTCTCAATGTTTATTAATGATCTTCCTCTTTGTTTATCTTATTGTCAATTTCACTTATATGCGGACGATGTACAGCTATACCTTAATTTTCCCAGTGGTCTAGTTAATGATGCATTTGAAAAGATAAATCGAGACTTATCCGCTCTTTCCAACTAGTCAAGACTTAATCAAATTCAGATCAACCCAGACAAGTCAAAGGCGATTGCCATATATAAACGTGTCCTTGACCCTACCATTTTTCCACCTATTATCCTAAATGGCACTAGGATAGGAATGGTAGAAAGCATAAAAAACTTAGGAGTTTCGTTTGACAGCAGTCTAAAATGGAACTTGCACATAAACCAAATTGTTTCCAAGATTTACGGGTCGTTAAGGGGCCTATCCTTAACCAGAAAGTATTTTCCTACAGAGGTTAAGCTAAGGCTAGTGAAGGCTCTTATCCTACCCTTAATAATGTATTGCTGTGAAATCTTTGCCAATTCTGAATGTAACTCTTTCCGAAGGCTAAATGTTGCTTTTAACTCAGCCACTCGATATATCTTTAATTTGCGGAGATTCGATCATGTATCCGAACACTCCAAGAAAGTTTTGGGATGCAGTCTCAAAACTTTCTTGAATTACAGAACGCTCGTTCTTCTAAATAAAATAGTACGATCCAAGAAACCAGTGTATCTATATGACAAACTTCACTTTTCTCAATCAATTCGTAACTTAACTATAAGGCCTCCTATGTATTCTTGCCTCACTTCTCGTAGACAATTCTTCGTACATGCTGTTAGCTTATGGAACGACCTTCCACTCGCAATAAGACGTAAGTCTGAACAGAAAGATTTTAATTTAATATTGTTTAGATAAACATTTGCAGAATGAAAATTGATATGTCTCGTTCATTAATATATCTAATTAAATTCTCTCTTAAGTTCTTTTAAATTAAGTTAATTATGTACATAACCTGTGCTTCTTAAAGACTATGTTCTTACTGTACAGTAGATATATACTTAAATAAATGAAATGAATAAATGAAATGAAATGAAATAGTAAAGCCACCGCCATCAAGATAAGCTTTGGAAGAGGAGAGACCTTAACGGTCATAAGCTTCTATTTCAAATGCAACTCCTCTCAAAGAAACATTCAAAGCGACCTTCACATCCTCAACGGAATACTGAAGCAAAGCACGTACGGACTCATCGGCGGGGACTTCAACGCAAGACACAGTTTATGGTTGGACACAAACATCAGCGAAGAAGGCAGGGCAATAGCAAACTAGCTGGACCAAAATACGAACGAACACACGCTTGTAGTTGTATCACAACCAAAACCAACTTTTCCCAGAACACCATCAACACTTGACTTTTTCTTAGCCTCTTCCAACTTGGTGAACATAATGCCAGAAATACAGAACTTCATATGTAGGACAGTAGATAGTGACTCTGACCACGAAGCCGTACAACTAACTATTAATTTAAACCAACCAATTTCTCTAATTTCAGAAACACCAGAATGCTTCATCAACTACAGACGTCTGGATGTAGAAAAGCTGCACATTGACATCGAGGACAACCTAGATCTACCACCACCAAACAGGCACCTTCTTGACAGCGAGATTGATGATGCAGTTGGCAATCTAGAAGAAGCTGTATCCAGGGCGATCAGCAACCAAAAACGGCCCAGGACGTCAAGGGATAGGTACCAACACCTCCCGGAATACATCCAAAATCTATACGCACACAGACAACGACTGAGGAAGAAACTTCAAAGGATTCACCAAAGCCAGATGAATACAGCAAACTGGTGCTACCAAACAATCTGGAATGAGCTGCAGCAGGTCAACATCATGTTCCGGAACTCGATCCAACACCACAGCAACATACACTTCCAGAAAAGGTTGGAAGCGATTAGACCCGGCCCGGATACGTTTGGAAACATCAATAGAATTATTGGAAAGCAACAAAAACCACCCGAAATGCTAATTGCCAACGATATGGAAGTCACAGCCACCCAAGACAAAGCTGAAGCTCTCGCCAACTACTTCGAAGGAAACTTCAAACCAAGCCCGCCCGCTGACCAAACATTTCTGCAGGAGGTGGAATCTTCAATGCAGCAAACACTCCAACCAAGCCCGGATATAGTGATCTTCGACGATGCAAATCCAGCTGACAACCCAACCAACAATATTCGTCTCTGCAATCTAGAGGAGGTAGCAGAGATCATCGGCAATTCCAAGCCAAAAAAGTCAGCCGGACCAGATGGCATCTCTAACCACATCCTCAAAAGGCTTCCCCATGCAGCGATGATTCTCCTCACAATCATCCTTAACAACTGCATCAACAACTGCTACTTTCCCCGGAACTGGAAAACAGCAAAGATCGTGGCAATTCCCAAGAAAGGCGCTTCCAATCAAATCTTCAACTACAGGCCCATTTCCTTGCTGAGTAACATCAGCAAAATACTGGAAGAAGTAATCCTCCGCAGACTCAAAATATTCTGCAACGATAACCTCCTCATACCAGACATGCAGTTCGGCTTTCGGGAGAAACACTCGACACTGCATCCACTCCTTAAGTTTCAGCATGACATCACCACCTCACTCAACAGTCAACGTGTCACCGTTGGATGCTTTCTGGATGTCGAGAAGGCATTCGATAGCGTATGGATAGACGGATTAATACATAAACTCTACTCGTTTCAGCTTCCACCGCCACTAATCAAAATTCTCTGTTCTTTTCTTTCTTTCAGAAAATTTTTCGTACAAATGGACAACTGCAAATCCCACACTAAGAACATCGGAGCCGGAGTCGCCCAAGGTTAAAAACTCGGTCCCTTCCTCTACAGCTTGATGACGTCAGACCAACCAACTCCAACTGGATGTGAGAATCTCCTCTACGCTGATGACTCGCTAACCTATGCCACATCAATCTCACCATTGCTCGCAGTCAAGAGAGTAGAGGCCCACGTCAACAGACTATACCACTACTACAAAAAGTGGGGCATACGGATCAACACCTCCAAATCGGAACTGGTCTGCTTCAGGAGACCCTCAAATGGCAGAGGCGGTCGGACTGCCACCAAATGTAAAAATTTGGTCCTGAAACTTCCCGATGGATCCACCATTCAATCCAAGCCGAATGTGAAATACCTGGGTATCCACTTCAATGAGCTGTTAAACTTCAATCCACACAGCAGGAAAGCTCTCAAAAAAGCCAGCTGGGCTTTCAGCCGGGTGCACCCTCTGCTGAAAAGAAGAACTGGACTAAGCCAAGCGACAAAGTTACTGGTCTACAAACAACTTCTGCGACCAGTAATTAGGTACTCCTTTCCAGTCTGGTTCACCATTTCGAAGACAGCCATGAAAGAACTCCAGCTCTGTGAAAGGAAGATACTCAGGATCTGCACCGGCCTCTACTTTGACCGACGACGACGAAAGCACTACAGGAACGAGCAACTGTACCAAGAAGCCAACATCATACCTCTGGACAGATACCTGGTGCTATCCACAAAGAAGCTAGTGCAAAACATCACCAACCACCCGAATCAGCTAATGAGAAGGATGGCCACAGAGCAACGACATCCGGAACCGAGGTACCTCAGTGTGATGGAGACCCTGGACGACAACATCATCAAGGACAACGAGGGACCCATCTCGTTTTACGCTGACACTGGGTCAGCACACCGCCGGCCGTGGCTAAATTGCCAACCCCCACCTTTTCAACTATAAACCCGATATAGATAACCAGGAATGAACCACCTGAGAAGACAACAAAGTCAACCAACTTCTATTTTTATTACCTTTTATCATGTAAATTATACAATACTCTATAATATTTTAAGCTAAGTCAATGTGTATGGTTAGGCCCCCTATGTGCCAACAAAATATTATTATCATAGTATCCTAATTAGTTATAAGTCAAATTGTATATATTGTTCAAATAAAAACTAACTAACTAACTAAGGGAAAACCAGTTCTTCTCAGGACTCCGACCAGGTAGGTCGTATCCTGGCATTGAATAGTTCTTATAAGAACTTTGTAAGGAAATATATAATCGATTTTGATTGGCTGGTAGTGGTTGCCTGTGAATAGTTCTTTTAAGAACTTTGTAGGGGAATATAAAATTGATTTTGATTGGCTGATAGTGGTTGCCGGTAGCAGTGCTGCTAAGCCAGTCAGAAAATGTTTTCTGACTCGCTTAACAGTACAGTTAAGCTATGCGGCAATTATTAGTTCTTATAAGAACTTTGTAGGGGAATATATAATTGATTTTGACTGGGTGGTGTGGTTGCCGCTAGGTAGCTGTTGTGGCATTTACTCGCTCCCTGCTATTTTCAGAGCTATTAAAATTTTTTTTAAAGAAATATATGATTTTTGTTAATTTTACATGCTCTCCAAAAAAACGCTCCCTGCCTATCAATAAGCTTGCAGCGTTTCCCAAAATTGTTTTTGCTGCTCCGGTGACATTTTTGTTAGGTTTCTTGCAATATTGGGCTCATTTTTCATTTGTTCAACCATTTCCCGGAATTTTTCCCTATTTGTGGTCCGTTTTCTTAAAAAGTACTAAAATAAATACTTGAAGATTCCTTATCATAAATTTTAACTTGTATTTTTGTACTTTCCATGTTTTGTTTGATGTTTTCAAATAAGTACATACATACATAGTTGTCTTCTGAATTTGGATTCGCTACAGAAATGGCACGAATGCGAAATGGAAAAAATAATATGGAGTGCGAATGGTCTGCAAATTCAGTAATACCAAATAAGTTGAACAGAAACGTCGGTAGTGCAGGTTATGTTACTGACATTCATTCAACTTCCTTTCGTCGAATTCCCTAAGGAGCAATTTTCGCGAATGATTGAAAGTCATACTTAATAGCATTCGCCGGATTCTATAATAGGGGTGATTATGAATAAATACAATGATGCGCCTGATATTACAAAATTTTGGTCAAGAGAGCTACATATGTAGTACTAGCCGAACTTTCAAAATTCATACCCTTAATATGCTCTTAACCAAACAATAGCGCAGCTGCTGAAAAAAGATTTTCATTAGTTAGTTTGGTGAATTTTAGCCAAAGAGCTTACTGATCCCAAAAAAAATTTTTGGTCTCCAACAGATTCACCAGAAATTTTTGATTTTTTCAATAAATTTAAATTATTGGATGGCAAATATGCAAAAAATTAATTACGTAACATTAAGGTGCCAATATTAATATATATTTTCTGATTGTGATTTTTATTACCTAGTCTTGATTTTTTTTTTAAATTTGTTTTTTTTTTTGTTACTGTTGAGTTCGTTTATGAAGTCATTCTAAAGTCATAGGTATTTATGAGAAATTAATAACTGTTCATTTTAATATGTTTTTTTTTTGTTAACTAAGTTGATTGAGGTTCTATTTTGTTTTTTGTTATTGTTGAGTTCCTTTCAAAGTTTTTTTTTTCAAATAAAATGTATTTAAATGGATTGAAATTCATTCTTTTATTATTTGTTATATTTTGTAAAATCTACTGCGCTTTTTTCATATAGTATATACTGCGCTCAACCGTCTATGAAGTTGCAGCGCTGCTGGTGATCATTTCGATGAAAATCTTTTTAGTACCTCCATGGTGCCGATCCAGATGTACTTCTTAAACGAAGAAACAAAGAAAGTGCTTTGACCAAACCCAGCCCCATCATCAACAAGGTACTGCCGGCCCATTAAATTAAAATTTGTAAAAGAGACAACCGAATTGATCCAGATTGAAGTAGCTTCTGTTCAACCACAAATTAACAGCATACTTTCTGTTGATATTAAGAATGAGAGCTTTCGTGTCCTAATAAAACATGTTTTTTTGATTACCATGATCGATGGCAAAGTTTGTACTGCAGTAGGGCTGTTTTTTTTGGGAAGAAGTCCGGTACCTTGTATTGTTAATACATGTAAAGCAAAAACAAAAAAAGATACAGGGGATAAAAGGATGAGTAAATCTTACAAGGGATATATTTCGATGTTTCATTTCAGATTTCGATGTTTCATTTTTAAATGTTGGTGCGACTAGAGACTTTCATGTATCTCGAACAACGGAAAAAGGGGGTGTTCACAAGTGAATGGAAATGAATTTTGTACAAGAATAGAATAGAATAGAAAAGAATTTTGGTAACGATTTTTGAATTGTAGAAATTTATTGATTTTGATTATTTAATTTGCAGGTTCATAGGTATATAATAATATATCGTAAAAGAAACGAAAAAAGCTCTGTTAAACTATTTTTTTGTTCTTTTTTGCATAGTTCCTTAACACATTTTTCGGTGAATGTTGACATTTTTTTCCAATAGTATTTACTACGTCTTATCTTAAAATAGATTTATTTATTGATTACTAGCAGACGCGGCCACGCGTTGCTGTAGGTTGCCATTTGTGAGGTGCAAGGGACAATGTTTTACAGTTCTCTGTAAAGAAATTCGCTTAAGGCGCCATCTGTTCCAGATTTATGCAATCTATGATTAATAACAACAAAAGCGCCATCTGTTCCAGACTTATTTAATCTACAATTAATAACCATTAAGGAATAGTAAACTCGATTTCGTTATTCGTTACATATATACCATGAAGCGGAAGTAGATTCTTATACAGATAAGTATCCGCTTGTGTCTAGTTTCTTAAGACACTCTTAAAATATAAGTATTGAACTTTTAAACTTCTAAGTAATGTATTTTAGCGGATTAACGACATTTAAAAGTTTTTCGCACTTGTTCTCATTCACTCTCAAGTGAACTGAACCCAAGCGTGTAAACAGAGAAAAAAAACCACAAGAAAATACTTGCATACTTTTGTGAACACCGCTATTTTTGACATTTCCCAGTTGATTGAAGAAAAAGTTTATTGGTAAACAACATGGCTCAAGAAAGAAAGAGGTAAGAAAAGATATTTTTATATTAATATGTTCTAATTTCTAACGCATTACTTATTTGCAGAAAGCAGCGAATAAGTTGGACGAAGGAGCAAACGGATGGGTTACTGCGGATTGCTATGCTGCGCGGGCTGACGAGTTGCAGCACAGCCGTAGGAAGAAGTACGCTTATGAGCATATACTCGAAGATATGCTCTCGGCTGGCCTTGTGGTAAGTACATAAGTTTGATAATTGTAATATTTTTGAACAAATATGTTTAATTTTTCAGGACTCGTCAGTTACAACTCTGCATCTGGAAAACAAGATGCACACGTTGACAGGACGGGTGCTGCACCTTCCATTATTCCGTTCAAGGATAAAATGGATTACATTTTTGGAAATAAACCGATAATGTCGAAGGTGCACACAGTGGATATTGGGGTAGATGCTATACTGGAAGGCGAGGAGGCGTGGAGTGAGCTAATTCCATAATCTCCAGAGCCAGAGCTGCCTTCTAGTACTGCATCTACTCCAATAGTTACTCCGTCCAGCGGTTTTGTAGGCGCATCAACGTCTGCATCTAGTTATTTAGATGCCAGCCCCGCAGCAGCAGCAGCTTCATCTAGAGATTCGGTCGACAGCCCTACGCCAGCAAAAAAAAAAAACAAAATAACAAGGACAGAATATTATACAAAAAAATTAGAAATGAGAAAGGAAGAAAAACAAATCGAAAGGGAAGACAAATTAAAGATGTGGCAAGAGCATGTTGAAATTGAAAAAAAGGAAGAGTTGTTAAAATCGTTGATGAATAAAAAATGAAAGAAAAAAATATGTGTGTGTTTGTGTTTTATTTTTTAGATTATGTCATGTTGTAATAGATATTCAAAAAGTATTTCACGACAGTTTGCTGTTGGGTTTAATAGTAGAAGAGCCCAAGAGGGGATTTTGCGCGTTACTCGAGCGCGTCAGAAAATCATATGGGGAGAAACCTTGAACCATGTAATGTACTCCTACCATAATATTAAACCTTAATGCTAGGGCGTTCGCTGAGGGCAGCCCGTCAGATTAGTAAAAAAAAGTCGATCATCGGAAATACTCGAGCGCGTCAGATTAAGAGATGGTAGGTTGCTTACATCGAGAAGAGTGTATATTTCAATAATCTGACAATTTGAGCGGGGTCTTAATAAGTAGGCGAGTCACAAAGAAGTAAAAAAAATCGATGTTTCGAAATACTCGAGCGCGATTAATTTTTTTTTTATTTTGAAGGTAATTTTATCAGAATTACGGAAAACATATAATCTGACATTTTGGTTGGGGCAATTAGGTAAAATCGTCAATAAAAGGTTTTATATATGATGGTTAATATCTCGCTTAATATTGATATTAGCAATTTGATCCGTTGACTTTTTTTGTAGGAAACTAAATTTTCTACAAGTTTGTAATTTTTAATTTTTCCGTAGCTTTTGTTATTTACGAGATAACTGCGAAAAAATGTGAATTTTATGGAAAAATCTGGTTTAGTGGCCCGTACTACCTGGCCGGTATGAGTAACGACTTAGCCACAATGAACACTTTTGTAGAGCGTTTAATTTTGAGAAAAAACCATCTTGGGTTAAAGTGATTCCATGAAATACCGCTGAGCTATAGAAATTTAAAAATAGAAAGTCAGAGTTTCCGCGTATTTTCAATGGGAAATCTTCATACCTTTTGATCGAGGACTTAAAATTAATATTAAGGGCTCAAACTTTCAGGTAGGTTTTTTTTTTAGTATTTTCAACAAAATTTCAAATCAAAATTTGTATATTTGCATGTTTTTTTTTTATTGCATCCAGTAATAAAAAATAGAAACAACAAAGAATTGTTACTTTAAAATTGTCAGACTAAGAGTACGCCCCCATATAATTGTCAGATTATCATCCTGGAGGACGAAGACATCAAGTTGATCACCCTGTATAAAAATCTGACGCGCTCGAGTATTTCAAGGTCACGTGTTTTTTTTACATTTTTAAAAATCAGCCATGACTGATCGCCCCACTCAAATTGTCAGATTATTGAAATATACACTTTTTGGAGTACACTTAACATTCACTTTGAAAATCTGACACGCTCGAACAACTTTTTTTTTTTTTAAAAAAACCTCTCTTTACGCCCATTTGCCCCCAATAAATCGTCAGATCAATATATATATCGGTTATCAGAAAGACAAAGCGCGTATACTCTATGAAAATCTGACGCGCTCGAGTATTTCAATTTAACTGTTTGTTTTTACATTTTTAGAAGCTCATACACTCCCATCGCCCCACTAAAATGAAAAACTGCAATACACTTTTTTTCGTTTTAGAACGTAAACTTCACAATCCAATAAGTCCCCATGACGCTTTAGTAACTGCAAATTTAGCATCTCGGGCTCCCCTACTATAATGTGCGCTCTACAGATGCTATGTTGTCCGGGTTTGTTTCATCATTGCCATGGTGTTCCTGTTCATATGTATAGTCCATCGTAATGCATATGTTGTGCAAAATGCATGCACTCACAACGAGATTCGTTATTGAACGTATATGTATACCGTTGTTCTGTAAATTTTAAAAGTCTTCTAAATCTTCCTTTTAGGAGTGAATATAATTGAAACTCCTTTGCTGCTCAGTTAGTCTCCCATTATCTTTGTATGGTGGAACTAACCAATTGGTAGCGGCATAAGCAGAATCTCCCAAGAGAAAACTACTATTGGGAAACAGTGTGCTATAACTCCTCTGCGATTTTTTATAAAGCACTGAACGTCTTAAAACTCTGCTATCGTGTAAGGAGCCTGGTTCACCGCAGCTTACGTCAATAAATGTTTTATCGGCATCAACAACAGCCTGCAGGTTGATAGTGAAATTGTGTTTGCGGTTGTAGTAGCATTCCTTATTGATCTTTGGCGCTGCTTTTGTAATATGAGTGTAATCTATGGCACCAAGAACACCTGGTAGGTATTCTTTTTTTTTGCTCAAACTTTCTACAATTTTCTGTAACATCATTTCCTTGAGGCCATTTTATGTAGTCGTGGCCTTTTGAGACAAGCCATTTAGCAACTTGATTGACTGCAACCCAACTGGAAGACTTTGTGACGCCAAACAAGTTTCCAAGTTGACGAAACGTCACTGAATTGCTGATGTACCACAAGTACATGAAGACTTCTCTTCTATATCCCATTTTGATGCGTCCTCCTCTATGTAATGAATGAATCGATACATAGTGCTGAGAATAACGAGCTTAAAAATAAAATCGTTGAATAATTTCAGTAAGTTAAGTAAGAAACAAGTACCAACATACCTATCAAACGTTCAGTTGCTGCACGACACAATCTGAAATGCGACTTGAAGTCTGCTTCACTGTAAGCCTCAATAGTCATTAGAAAAGAGTTGACTGAGGCATGTTGTTCCACCAATTCAGCTGAATCTTCCAAGCTTGTAAGGCTTGTGTTGTCCGCAAAAAATGTTTCGAGAACAAACTCGCTATCGCTTTCACTCGAATTTAACAATTCAAACAAAACCTGCAATTGAAACTAGTAAGTTAAATATACCTCAACTTGCTTTGTTTATTTTTACTTCATTTGGAATATCTTTCATATTTAGGTGAATTAGTTTTTAACTTGTTTTAAAATCTTTCGTATTCTTGTGCGAACTAAACAAAAATTTGCTTTCATTTGTTTGACAACTCGTCACGGATACCAACCATCAAACATAAAAACGCGAACCGTTTTTTTGGATTTACAATACAAGGTACCGGACTTCTTCCCAAAAAAACAGCCCTAGTGTCGATTATAACCTCTTCATCATAAGCTTGTTACATTTGCGGTGCAAGATCTTCTGAAATGAACAACCCAGCCGCTGTTTCGACAAAACCTGTTGGCCAACAAGCAATGTCATTCGGATTAACAGGCTGCCTCTGCAATAATTTTTATTATGTCGACTCGACATAACATCAAATGTTACTTGGAGGCGGGTCATTTGATGCTATGTCGCAATCTCTAACATCTCTGTCTTCGATTTTGTTATAACAGAAAAAGCTTAACATCAAATTTGACAGATGCCTTTTGTTTGTGCGTGTTAGTGGAAAATATCATTTTTTCTCATAGTTTTTCTTCTTTCATCAGTGTCGCTTCGTATCGGTGGTTCATCTCTAAAAAAGTTTTTCTCAACATTATTTTTACTGAATAAAATTATAACTGATTGGAAAAATTGTTAAAGTAATGATTAATATCTATCGGGAACATGAGTGCTTGTGCAACTATAAGAGTGAACTTTAATAAAGGGTTGACCTTAAAAAAAAGCGTGGGAAAGTATTTCCAATCATTTTCAAAAGCCTGTGGCTGATTGTAAGAAAAAAATGAAGCACTTTCGCTCAGGATATGTGGTGGAAAAAAAACGTACACTGAACCAAAAAAGGTGGTGAAAACAACTAAATCGCAGGTTAAGTTGACGAAATGGCGATCAATATACACCCTACTAAACCTTTTGTTGTCGTGAATAATTCGTTTATTCAATTTGAATATTTAGTAGTAAGCTGTTAACTTGAAGAAAATTCGTCAAATCCACAAATAATTATTAGTCAATTTAAATTTGTTAATTTAAAGAATAATTATCAAATTGAATAAAAGGATTAGTGAAATATTTCTTCAATTCCACTCTTGCAAATCGTTAATTTGAATAACATATTAATTGATTGAACTAAAAGTTGTTGTGGATTTGACGAAAACTTTCTTCGATTGAACTAATTAGTTTAGTTTATTAAACTATTTTCTTTTTTTGGTTTGAATAAAAGGTGTTGTGTTTTCAACAAAAACATATTCATTTTGACAGAAAATTTTTGTTTTTTTCACAGTGCATTTTTCAAATTAACTATTCTGTTTCTTAATGTTACGATTTTTTTTCTTTAATCTGAAGATTGCTCGTAACTAGTTTGAATTGAGCTTCAGTAATTTATTGAATGGATTGATTCCGTTTTGAGCAAATAAAACGTGTTATCAACCTTGGACTGCTGAAAAAAAGAAGATTCGACCTTGAAAGTGATAACGACAACATCAATAACGACAACAGGAAAATATGTCAAAATTATTTTATTTTTTTTAGATATTATGTTTACATTTTTAATCAATATATATATATGAATAATCTTAATCTATCTATCTTATCTATATATGAATAATATGAATACATATAAGTAATTTGAATTTATTTTACTTCAAAGATTCAATCAAACAATTGATTGCGGAACTTGGTGTATCATATCTTGTGCTTAAGTCGTAAAAAAACTTTTGAATGAAAGTCCAAACTAAAATAGATTCCACTGGGTACTCAAGATTAAATAGTTGGTAAATCTTGAAACAAATATCTATTGCTGAAACGACGGTATTCATTTTGTACCTTATTCCGTCGAAATAGACCAGAATTTCTTTCGGACTCAGAACCTCCCCACTAATGAAAATAAGTGGTTGAATCTTCGAACTCGCTTCCATTTTCTCCTTCAAGTGAGTTTCGCAGTCCGCTACAGTTTTGCCATCCAAAATAAAACTTCTAAAACTGCGAATCAGCACCTTTTATTTACTCGTTCAAAATATTTTACTATCGGCACAAATTTAAAATACACAACACAACAACAATGAGCAACAACCGAATGAACTGATCTTCTAAAAGTCACAAAACTGAATAGAAAATTTGTAGTAGCTAAACTTACGCGCAACACACAAGAAACAAGGGACACATACTTTGATAGTAACAAGAAAGAAGTAGGTAATTTTGAAGAAATTTATTCAAACTGACGAATGTTTCGCTGTATGGAAGAATCCCTAAACAATAAAGAAAAAATGTTAAAATTTCAACGAAAAATCATCATTTTGAAAAAAAGAAATAGTTAATTTGAATACTTTCTTAGTCAATACAAATAAGAAGTCTGTTGATTGAACTAAAATTCTACAATTACAATTTAATTGACAATAAAAAAAATTAACTGAAAAATTACCTAAATTGATGAATGTTTTGTTGACTTGAATATAAATTTTGACGAAAGATCTGCAAATTCAATATTCATTTTATCAAATCAACAATTGTTTCTTCAATCAAAATGCTACATACAAAAATTATTCGATTTGAATAAATTTTCTTGTTTGAACGAATGATTTTGTTTATTTGAATAAAATATTTACAAATATTCGTCAATTTCGCAATTTGCTTTAGTTAAAATGTTACGAAAACTTTTAGTTGATTTCACTCCTAATATTTGGTTCAGTGTAGAAGACTCTTTTAAGATCAGGCCAAGGAATAGAAGAAATTCATGTGCCTAGTCTTTATTACTTCGATGATTTCAAGTTCTTGAATGGCGTTATATAGTCTCTGTAAAAGACGCAGAGCAATTATACTCTGGTAAGATTTTGATTGGTTTGGTTCTGATTTTCTTCCTTTTAATTATGAATTTTTTATTTCAATAGGACGATACTTTAGAGAGAGCAGTAGGGGCTTGTGAAGATCTACCAAATTCTTAAGAGACGTGTGCCGGCGAAATTCCTATATCGAGTACAACAGTCGATTGCAGCATTTGAGATAGCCAAGACCTTGGAAGCAAGAAAAACCAAAAACACTAAATTGGATAGTAGTGCGCGAATTCAATAATTGGAGTGTTAATCTGTTGGCTTTTTTTTATTCTTGCCATAAAATTAACTAAGCCCGGGATATAAAATCGTTTGAATTAAAGAAACTAAAAGAAAGTTAATGCAAGTAAATAAACTAGAAAGAAGAAGAAAACTATAAAGTATCGTGCTTGAGAAGAAAAAAAGTACAAAAAAATAGAAGAATTGTTCTTTTAAGTAAATACTTAGAGAAACAAAAGTGCAAGAAATAATAAAGAAAATACGTAAATAAACAGTGGTCTGTGCTGAAAAGAGAAAAAAAGGAAAATTAGTAAAAGAAATAAAAACCCTATAAATACCTAATCTAAGAAAATATGAAAACCTAGAAAGGAAAAAAAAAACTAATTATATAAAAAGAGAGTGTTCTAAACTACGTCATAGTTCCGGGTAAAGGCAAATAAAGTTTGAAAAAAGGGAATTCAGACGCATTCCCCAAAACATACCTCATCATCCAACTCAACATCATCAGCATCTCCTCAACATCATAATCACCAGCATCATCATCATCAACATCATCCAATTCATCATCATCCTAAAAAGAAAGTGTCCCAGTGAATATATCCCTTCCCTAGTAATCTTATTCCTCATTTTCTTTGCCCTCTGCCACACACCCCCTTCCGGTCTATCCCCGTATTCAATATTGGTGTGCGTGAGATCGTTTTGTTTCTTGTGATAGAATTAAGAGAAAACAAAAAAAAATTTAATAGTAATTAATGAAAAGCTTATTCGGGCAAATAGTACAACCCCTGTAGCGTATACTTACCTAAATTGGGATCAAGGTGCGTAGTTTCGGAGTTCATTAAAAATAAAGAAAAAAAAGGAAGAAAAAAAAGATACAGTGTGTATCCCTATAAAAAAAGAGCCTAATAATAATCCAGGAAAAAAAATAAAAGGGAAAAAGGGGGGAGAAAAATCATATACCAAATTTTATTTTATATTAACGCTAGACCAACAATGTGGTGCACTACCTTGGAGGAAAAGCTGGGTGAGTACCCTTAATAATTTTGTATATATACCTATATTCTCTTTGTATGATTATAAAAATCACATTGCCTTTTTACGTTTCATCATTTTCAAGGCCTCAGAGCAGGTCATCAGGGCGTCGATCTGTTGAATCGTCTAACTCTCGAAATGCCGTGGCCTATTTCACCAAAATGAAAGTTACAACCACAAATTTGTAATTGTAGTTTACAACTACAAATTTGTAAACCCATTTTTGTCTCACCAAATGCAAGATCTCAGTTCACGAAATTGTGATCGATCCTAATTAATTGTAGAAAAAAGAATTGTAGGTCACAAATGTTAAAAATTCCCGTTGCACCGGCATCAAGAATAACTTGTTATGTATAACAGTTTTTCACAATATTGTTGAACGTTTTGCTGCGTTGACATCAAAATGAACAGGGAAAATAAAATATTTACAGCTTCTTTGATAAGAGATAAAAAAGAAATATTATTTGGGAAGTTTTCCGAAATATTGACACATTTAGACAAATAAAGAGAATGGAAAAACATTCTCAAATCTTTGCAGTCTCAAGCAAATATTTCCAGTCTTTACTAGTGAGAACCATTAGTAAGGACTAGAAATATTTGCGAGATAAACGTGGCAGAACTTGAAGCGGGGAACCGTGGTAAGTAGGTTCTTATTATTTACTTTATTAATTTATTAGCAAATATGATATATTGATATTTTCAAAGGTTAACATTGACAACTCCAAGCAGACCGGTTCTGTAGGTGGTACGTCTTGCATATTAACAGATCTTGATAGTATCATAATTGATATTATTGGCAAGGAATCACCAACTCTGAGTGGAATTTCCGATGATTCCTCTCAAACAGAATTGAAAGGAAAACAACCATCTCCAGTTATAATCAACACAGAGGAAAACCTTAAAACGTAAGCAAAACATATTTTCCATTTTGGTAAATTTTTTTGTAAAATGTGTTCTTTTTTTTGGTTCAATCTATTCCATCAAAAACTGTGCGCAGTAAAAGGAAAATAGCAAAAAATTCACAGCAGGACGAAATTGTTTCCCTGAAGAAAAAAAGGTTGCAACTTGAAATCTACAACCTACAATTGGATGCTAGAAAAAAGGAAAAGGAGCTAGGATTACCTCTAAACCGCTTAACAAAAGAATTGGAGGGCTCAGAGGAAGATAATATAGACCCTAAATTTGTTGCACTAGATGATACCTATATTGCACAGGATGAGGAGAACACGATCAGTTTTATAATTATTAAAAAACGTGTGTTTAAGAAAATGAATTTATTATAATTTTTTTTACACAAAAGTGAATAAATCAAATTTTATTTGGATGAGTTTTCTCGAAAATAATTTAATGTTGCATTACCATTAAAGTGAAGACACAATAGCGCGTCGCGTTCCGTAAACCTCAACGGTACGTAGTTAAAACCTCAAAGCGTACTACCGCGCCGTTCTGTCATTTTGACTTAAGAGCTGATTTTATTCGCAAATTTTGTCGTGGCCGTTCGATTGAGTGTACGAAAATTAGAAATTAATTAAATTTTTAATACTCCAACTGTGTAGCGTGGCCAATCTTAAGCCGGCAAATTAATGTAATAAACAGACTCAAGAAAAAAAAAAAGAAACAAAAAGCGTAAAAAAGAAAAATCTCAAATCTCAAAATCTCAGTTTTGTCGTGGAGAAAGAAGTGTTTTTGTGATAAGAAAAATGGAGCAAATAGAGAAAATTATAAAAATAACAAAAATTACCTGCATTACACATTTGGCTTAATTGGCAATACAAAACTATAAAGAAAATGAAAAACATTCGGTGAGAAGGTAGTGGGTTCGTGAATTGAATCTTACCAGAGATGTTGAAGGATTCTATGTCATGAATTTTCAAAAATGAAAACAATCGATCCTGAAGAATTTTTCAGAATAACAAGAATGTCATAATCGTCTTTTGAAGTCCTTCAAGCTCTTATTGAACCCTGCTTGGAAAAGACCTTTTGGCGACAGCCAATTGAGCCCGAAGCTCGACTGTTCTTGACTTTATTGTGAGTATATCATTGTTTAAAAAATTCACTTTAATAACATTTCTTAACTTACTATAAATAGGTACTTATCGCAAGGTGTTCCCAAGCGGGTGTTAGCTTGGATGTTCAAAATGGGTTATTCCTTATGCCACTATATTTAGCGCCACCAAATAAGACGACTGGAAAAACGATCGCAACAAACTTTGAGCATTTGTGGAATATGCCTAATTGCGTGGCAGCTATTGATGGCAAACATGTCAATATTCGTTGCCCACCGTTGGCCGGATCCGAATTCTACAACTACAAGGGTCACCATTCAATAGTACTCCTAGCAGCTTGCGATGCAAATTACACCTTTCTTGCAGTCGATATAGGAGCGTATGGTAGCCAAAGTGATGGCGGAATATTCGCCAAATGATGACTCCAAACTTTTATCCGGAAACATGAATTTTCCACCACCGAAAAAGCTTCCAAACTCAGATCTCGCAACCATTATATGGTGGGTGACGTAGCTTTTCCATTAAAGCCATAAATCCAATGCGTCCATACCCCGGAAGGTAGCTCGAAGCATATAAACTATACTTCAACAAGAGATTATCAAGAGCCCGCCGGGTTATAGAGAATGCGTTTGGAATTCTTATAGCAAGGTGGAGAATTCTTGAAACTACCCTGAATATGCTTCCTACTATTGCCGAAAAAATTGTAAAAGCAACCGTTGTGTTGCACAACTTCATAAAGCTGAACGATGCAGTATATTGTCCACGAGAATTGGTCGATGTTTGGGACAATGAGGGAGACATTATAACTCCAGGCCTTTGGAGGAGTGAAGCAACACCACTTTCAAGGAGCAGAACCATAGGCTCACACAATTCCTCTCGTGAAGTTTTTGCCTTGCGGGATGAACTAAAAAATTTATTTAAATTATTATTTAAATGCAAATAAAATTTAAAAGAATACTAAAGTATAAATACTCAAAAGAATATATTTATGTACACACTTCAATTGGAATAAAAAAAAAAAAGCATTCGGTATAATCTTATTGGTTTTTATATTGGGTCTCAATTCATTCTTTCATACAGGCAATTTCATAATACAAAATACATTCATCGGTACATACAAACATATCTCATCTCCTCTTCTACATCATCGTCTGCTCGGACGGGAGCGTGTCATGCAAATTGACCAAGAACAATACCACAGCCGCCACCTTCTCTGGTTCTATGTGCTCTTTTCCATATACTTAGTTTGTGCTCTACTTCATAGTTCATATACTTACTTATTCTCCGTATATTTGCTTTTGTTTACAGGCCTATTTCAAAGATCATACACCACATACATTTCATTCAACATTTATTGCGTGTAATGTACGGTCTGTACAGTGCATTTTTTGAAATGGATAAACATACACAAATGAAGTATGCATTTCTCCGTATCTTATTGACAGTAAGATCGCATCATTACATTTCCAATATAAGATATTATTCAAAAAATCCTAGTTCAAAAGCTATTCCACCATCAGCTTCCACTATTTACTTTTGTTAAGATCGAAAAGTAAAAAGGAAAGTAAAAGGAAGTAAAAATCACTTTTGATATAGAATACTTTCAAATTTTTTTGATCGAAAATCTAATGATGCAGCCTTATGGTAAATCCAATAACTAATCAGAAAATACAGGGTGTCCCGTAATGCGTTTTACATACTTTGGGATATGATTCTTGGTCATATTCTAAGAAAAAAATTGTTCTACAGTAAAGTCCGTTTCTCAAGTTTTAAGGCTAACTTTGGTGTACCCTGACCTGTGTTAAATTCGATATCTCTGTCAATACTGATGATAGAGACCTAATCTTAGACTCAATTTCTTGTAGAAATAACAACCTTTAAGACTGTATTTAAATTAGGCTTCCATATGTTTAGGGTTGCCAAATTTTCAATTTTAAGTGGTGTTCAAATTTTCTTCCCAAAACAAAGTTTTGACTTTGAGGTCATTTTTTTGGAGAAAAGGCCTGATAAAAATAGAGTTTCTTTATTTTTTACAGATGAACAAAACAATAATAAAGAAAAAACTCAAAAGCCCATACATTTTATGATACTTGAAAAAATACAAAATGGGAAAAATTTAAAAAAAAATAAAAAAAAGATTTTGCTTTGAGGTTTGTTTGAATAAAACAATAATATGATCACTTTTAGTAGTTTTTTTATGTATTTAATACAAATACAATTATAACAAGTGCTCAAAGCGCCCTCCTTCGTTTTGAATCCATGCCAGAGCCTGTTTTTGGATTTCATTGTGGATGTTTGCTTTAAATTTGGGGTATAAATGGTCAATAGGTAAATAGTCGTATAAAAGAATAAGAAAACAAATTTGTTCATTAGTTTGTCAAATTAAGTCACGATTGCAGTTTGATCAGAGAGTTTTTTGAAATGCTTTCATTTACGAGAGAAGAATACGCAGACATTTTTTTTCTTATATGAGTTTTTAAATGGAAATTGAAGAAAAGCACAACAAGGGATACCAGGAACTTTATACTAACTGAAAATCTGGCAACCCTTAGCCTATAGGAGTCAAATTTAAATACAGTTTCAAAGATTACAAGACTACAAGTAAGACAAGAGTTATCGACAGCAAACACCCACAATGAAATCCAAAAACGGGCTCTGGCATGGATTCAAAACGAAGGATGGGGCTTTGAGCACTTGTTATAATTGTATTTGTATTAAATACATAAAAAAAACTACTAAAAGTGATCATATTATTGTTTTATTCAAACAAACCTCAAAGCAAGAACTTTTTTTATTTTTTTTTTTAAATTTTTCCCATTTCGTATTTTTCTTAGTATCATAAAATGTATGGGTTTTTGAGGTAACTTAATGCTGAGTTTTTTCTTTATTATTGTTTTGTTCATCTGTAAAAAATAAAGAAACTCTATGTTTATCAGGCCTTTTCTCCAAAAAAATGACCTCAAAGTCAAAACTTTGTTTTGGGAAGAAAATTTGAACACCACTTAAAATTGAAAATCTGGCAACCCTAAACCTATGGAAGCCTAATTTAAATACAGCCTTAAAGGTTGTTATTTCTACAAAAAATTGAGTCTAAGATTATCAGTATTGACAGAGATATCGAATTTAACACAGGTCAGGGTACACCAAAGTTAGCCTTTTTTTAAATTGTCAAAAAGTGATGTCAAACTTGAGAAACGGACTTTACTGTATAACAATTTTTTTCTTAGAATATGACCAAGAATCATATCCCAAAGTATGTAAAACGAATTACGGGACACCCTGTATATAACTTATAGCTGTGTGTGTATTCATATAGAAGGAACGCCACCAGATGCAACAAGAATTTTTCAATTTCTGATTTTGTAAGAAATTCTTATCACATTTATTGGTGTCACTTCTACAAAAATATACATACAGCTACGAAATATATATTTTTTGATTAGTAATTTTTTTATTGACAACAAACCTGCAAAATTGGATTAAAAAAAAAAAAAAATCCGAACCAAAATCGTTTTTATCGATCTTAACAAAAATAAATAGTGGAAGCTGATGGTGGATGGTCAGATCGTTTTCTCGGAGCTCTACTTCGCAATCTTCGTCTTATTCGAGTGGCGGCGAAGTAAGTTGATTTTACTACTTAATACTACTTTTAAGAATTTAAAAACTTTAAGAACCATAAAAAACTTTAAAAATGTACAAATTCATCTTTTTTTTTGCCACTGAAGCGAAAAGTTATTGAAAAGGGTTGCAATACAGAGTAGGTATAGACGTTGGAACGTTGGAAGGACATTCGGTTTTTCAGTTCTTTACTTTCTTGACTTTCAGTTGTTTACTTTGAAACAACAAAAAGAAAGGTGTAATCCAAAACCATTTCAATTTGAAGAAAAAAACTAGCATTTTGTGATCTTACTTGCAGAAATTTATTTACTGTTGTGCTATGATAGCTTCTTGTTGCATTTACAACATTAAAAACTTTACAGAAACACACATTTTTCTTTAGTTTAACATTTTTTTCCACTGGTAGGGTACATCACCATCAGCGATGCAATAATGCATCAAGTTGTCACGAATTTCTGAGGCGTATCTGTATCGAGGTGTCTCTTGCGCCGCTAGTCCAGTCATCGTCGACGGTAAAGATTGTTCCTCAACTGGTTCATTATTTGTTTTGCACTGTGAAAGATAATTGTGAAGTACGCAACAAGCTTTCACCAAAGCATCCGTTGTTGCCAATGACAGGTCAATCGGACGATGAAATTCGCGGAACCTAGACGCGAGTCTTCCAAAAGCCATCTCGACTCTCAGACGGGCATGACTCAGCCTATAGTTGAATACTTCTTGTTGGATGCTTAGCTTAGAGCATTTACTGAAACCTTTCATGAGATGTTTATCTAGGCCAAATATATCGTCTCCGATAAAAAAAATAAGGAGTTGCGCTTTCCTGTCCTTTGAGTGCTTTGGCTGGAGGAATTCTCAAGGTTCATCTGATAATTCCTTCGTTTAGACTTGAGTTTTTGTATATGATGACATCGGAGCCTCTCCCATTTCCTCCAATGTCAACATACACACAACGACTATGGGTATCAACAACTGCTAGCAAGACTATGCTGAAAAAGCTCTTGTAATTATAAAAGTCTGAGCCAGAATGTTTTGGGGCAATTATTCGGATATAATTCCCGTCGTAGGTAGGTACTCTCGGACTTATTGCAAGCCGCATTCACATCTTGTCTTTTGATAGATGGTTCAATCTGTAATCAGTAAAAACTTTTTATAACTAGGTATTCAATTAACAGAAACACTTAAGAGCCTACCAAAGTAAGAATAGCGACAAACTTACCGATTGATATTCTGCAAAAATTTTTATGGTCTTTGCCTTCCTCCCACAAAATAGCAAATATTGCTCAAGGTCATGAACTTCCCTTAAAATGAGAAAAGGATTCACCCGAAAACGATGCTTTCGTTTTTCTTCTTCTTCTTCTTCTTCTTCTTCTTCTTCTTCTTCTTCTTCTTCTTCTTCTTCTTCTTCTTCTTCTTCTTCTAATTCCTCAAGCTCTTCGAGCTCCTGAGGGTCTCAAGAACTTTTATTGCTTCTTCGTTCTCCATGCTTTTTACTAAAATACACACAAATAAAATAATTTAACAAAAAAATCAAAAAAAATCACATTATTCAATAAATTGTCAAAACTCTGCTTCCACCATCAATGAGGTTCGAGTACAAAATGAAATGATATAACATAATTTGCCCAGTCACGCTAACATTGATTTGTGTCTTTGATGTTATTTCGAGTAAGTCTCCTTCAATCTTGGATAAGATTTATGGAATGTGTCCTTCACATCGCGTATAGGCTGGATGTAAAAGTATGGCAGGTGAGAACCCAAGAAGGTAAAGAAAAAGTCAAAGCCAGAAAAAAAATTAATCCAAGAGAAGTTTAGAAGTAAACCGGATTATTGATTGATATGACCACATAACATCCAGGCAATACTAATGATGGAAACAAGGCAAGAAGATTCTTCTGAGATGAAGAATGCAGAAATAAATGGGTTTGCTATAGAAACCATCAAAAAATATCATATCATATTAGAAGCTCTCGGGTCTGGGTTCCCAATTGACAAAGATGCCTTTGAAAACTTTGCACAAAAACACGAGATGTGTATGGAAAGTATGGCTGGTTTTATATGCCAGTAAGTATATACAAAGTCTTACTTCATGGAAAAGAAATAATTGCCTCTTAGTTTCTGCCAATCGGGAACTTTCAGAAGAAGCTAGGAATAAGGAAAACAGAAAATTTAGGGAAGTGTTTACAAGGAAAACTTTGCAACTTGACACTAATACGGACCTTTTGAATAAGTTATTAATAACGTCGGATCCATTTTTGGCAGGCAAGTTTAAGATGCATACCATACCGAAGAAGTACTCCAATTATTCCATATCACAAATAATAAAAAACAAAAAAATTATAGCTGTTAGTTCTTTATATTGTTTTGTGTAAAAGCTTTTAATGATATGTCCAAATAACATATTTTTTTGTTTTCTGTTGAAAATTCTAATAACGAAAAACCAAAAATCTTCAAAAAATACATATAGTTCTCATTGTTATTCATTTAATCCCGCTAAATCAGCGAAATGCCACATTGCACTGTGGTTCCACCGTAGGCCAAATTTTCAAAAAATTCATTGCAACGGTTATAGTAAAAAACCGTTTAAATAAGCTAAGAACATTTTAAAGTCATAATAAATGAAAACCTAAATGCCGTTAACTATTTACTTTCGAAGTTATAACATTGCAAACACATGACATTTGAATTTTAGTGCTCCAAATGTTAGTAAGACTTCATTTGTTGGTTTTGACGGTTGGTTTTTGACTTATCTTTTTGTGAAGCGTTTCTTTGATGTGGATATATTATTGGAATACTGTTTTATTTCGAGAGTCAGTGTAAGACTCAATATAAACGTTTATTAATTGGGCTTACATAGATAGAAAAGCAAAAAACAAATTATTTGCCTGTAACTTTTAACTGTTACGCCCCGCAACGCCCCCAAAAAGTTATATATTGCCAAAAAGGTTACTAAATGTACTATTTAGTGCACGTTTAATCAGCAGAAATTTGCAGATTGATTTTTAATTAATTTTAAAGTTACCTAAGAAATTTATTATTTTTTCAACAATAATTGTGAATAACTTCTGAAGGAAGTACTTTATTGAAAAATGTTTAAACACCTTTTTTGTAGAGCATTATATTTTCTCTAAGAAACATGTTTTCAATTTATCGTATATTAATTTGTTCGTTAATTAAAAAAACTCAAAATAAAAGAGCAAAACCAGTTTCTCAAGCTTGATTACTTGGAAACGGTTAGGCTAACAAAAATTTTCAAAATAACTTTTTTTGAAGGAAATCTAATTTCCTTCAAAAATACGTGTCGATAAATTTTTTTGGTTCAAAATGGTTCTACAGTTTTGACGATAAAATAAGGTTAGGTCTGAGGACTAGAAAACACTATTGATATTGTTTTTTTATTTAACTCAAAACTTTTTTAGTATTTTTGTTTTAGCATTCCAAAAAATATTTTGAATGCAATTTTCAACAAAAAGTCCGTTTTTTTTTTGCCCAGGCTGCGTAATGTATCAGGGATGGAAAATTAGGTACAATTCACTGTGGTTCCACTTTAGCAGGCCGAAATTTCAAAAAATTCATTGTAACAGTTATTATATAACTGTTTAATGAACAGTTTTATTTAAATTCAAATGAGTTGAGGAACACCCAAAGTAATTATAAATGAAAAAATTAACTGCCGTTACCTAAATTGTTATCTTCAAAGTTATAACATTGCAAACACATGGCATTTGAATTTTAGTGCTCCAAGAGTTAATACGACTTCATTTGCTTGCTTTGCTGTTTTCTAGTCCTTTCGTGAAATTTATTTTTTGTAATGTATATATGTGTTAGTGGATGGTAAGACGTCCATTATTTATTTTTTGTGAGTCATTCATTGTTCATCTGAATATAAGCGTTAAATAATTGGGCTTCGATAAAATATAAAATAAAGAAAGGTTAATGCTGTTTGTTTCAAACTTTTAACTGTTACGACTCCAAAAATTTATCAGCTGCAGAAACTTGCAGATATATTTTTAATTAATTACTGAGCGACCTAAAGTCTTATTTTTTTATTTCAGAAATTTTAACAAAAGTCTCATTTACGAGACTACTTCAGCATTGGTTTAATGCTGATGGAAGTGAAGCAAACAAATTCCGCTCAATATTTGCAGTATTTTGCAAGTCTTTAGATGACATCCCAAATGCAGATTTCACATTATTAAAAGCCAAAATCGTTTATTTTTGTAAGAAAATTGCGTATTTCTGGAAAAAATCTTTTCGAATGAGAACAATTCTTGCGGAAAATTATTCAGGATGGCTAAATACCATGGAGGTATGTATTATTTCTAAGCACAACAATTATTTGTCGTGTTCAACTTCTGCGGGGCGCCCTTGCAAAGACTTTGCAGACAGCAGTAAAAGATCAAAACGAAGAAGGTTGGGTACCTTATCAGAAGTGGATTGCTCTGCTGTTGATTTATTTATTAAATAATTCAAATACATCTATCAGGCAACCAAGTAATGAAGTTCTTCCTCTTATAACTGAAACTAAGTTAACAAAACATCAGTACCTACTGATTATTGAGGGATTTTGTTAGTTTGTATACCTCATCCAAATTTTTTCCCTCATATCAGAAAATTATCCAAACGAAGAAATTATGTTATGTGCTAATGAGAAAATTACAGAAGTGTCTGCCGAAGTGGAATTGCAAAGTTTACTTGACCATACAGCCAAACGAGTCACAAAAAAAAGTTTTGCAAAATTGTTCACCTAATTTTTGCAATATGACTTTAGTCGGGAAATGGGGGTTCGATGGCAGTACTGGACAAAGTGAGTAAAAGCAGAGATTTTTAGAATCAAATGTCGATGATGACAGTAGCTTGTTCATAACATCATTTGTTCCTTTGCGGTTGATCTGTACAGCATCTAATAAAATTTTCTGGAAAAATCCACGCCCTTCATCTACTCGATACTGTAGGCCGATTCGTTTCAAATTTGCAAAGGAAACTAAAGAGCTTTCCTTACAAGAAGAATCTTAGTGGCCGTTCATAAATTATGTTAGGCGTTATGGGTTGGGGGGTGTTGACTGAGTATTACAACTGGGTAGTGAACCTGACAATACATAAAATATTAAATTTTAATTTTTTCTACTTTAAAAGAATTGACGTTATTGAATAACGTCATGTTTATGTACATAAGTCCAGCAGAATGGACTCCCGAATGGTACTGTAGACATATAAGAGAATCTTAGTATTTACTGCAAATTAGCAAATGCACTGAATCGAGATGCTATAGAAAATTGAGGAGTAATTTGCGAATGATTTTATCAGATGGATTTATTCCACCACCTCATCCTTTTCTACAAGCTCAAACTTTAGATATTCCACTTCCTAAAGACCAAGCAAATACTAATTTTTGTCCTTTATTTGTGCAATTATCTCTGGCCATTCAGATTCCTAGCCTTCCAGACTTTATTTTAACACCATACGGCTTTTATTGTCCTACAGTTCAAACGCAATTGATGGCACTTCGCATCAAATAAAAATATGAAAATCCATCGTCAATCAGTCCACAAGCATCAGTGTGCTCGCACTGAGAATGTTCAACCCTTCAACCGATTATATTATTACGTCGACGAGCTCGACAAAGCCTGTGTCTTACATCATTCTTCAAAAATCCCTAACGTAATTTCTGAAACCCCTCATATCAAAAATCAAATTTCGAATTTAAATTCATATATTTTTGAGGAAGAAAACATCCAGGTTAAAATAATTTATTCCTTACAACTCACTATGGTAGATGGAGAAGCGTGTTGTGCTTTAAGTGAAACCGCATTAAGTAAGTGTTACATATGTGGTGCCTCACCAAGAGAAATGAATGATATTGAAAAATGTTTAGAGAAGCCAGTTAATGAATGCAAATAGGAGTTTGGTCTCTCCCGACTACACTCATGGATTCGTTTCTTTGAATTTTTTGTTCATGTGTCATATTGATTACATATAAAAAAATGGCTAATGAGATCAGACAGAGACAAAACTATTTTTGCTCAAAGAAAAAAATATATTCAGGATGCATTTCGGCAGAAACTGGGACTGATATAATCGATCGCAAACGCTTCAATTTCAGCTGAAATCACGGGAATCAATAAAAACATTCTTAAGCGATGTCACACAATTCTTATCACCTTATCTTCTGGCTTTGATATTGATGCCGAAAAATTTAAAATATTCGCACTGGAAACAGCCAACCTCATCGTTGAAGAATACGGATGGTATTATCTCCCTAGCTCAGTTCATAAAGTCAGAAATAATCAATCAGGCTCTTTTACCAATAGGAGAAATATCTAAAGAAGCTGCAGAGGCCACGAATAAAAACTTTAAATTATCTCGTAGAAACCATACAAAAAAAATGTCATGACAAGTTTGCAATATCGATTTATTTCATCAGCTCCTTTTAAATTCTGACGCCTTAATTATAAGTTTGCGGAAATTGCCTGAAAAAAAAAATTTTACTTTTTCAGACCCAGTTATTTCCTTGCTTAAAATTTAAAACAGATATTTCGTTTAAGAAACTAACTTCTTGAAATGATCCCTAAATTTTATAGTTAGTTAATTAACGTTTCTACCTACGTATGTTATACAAACCTATATTTTGTACATTTTTGAGTAAGTAATTATGGCCGCCTTTGTTCGAGAGTGGAACCGCTGTGCACTGTGGCCCCAGCCAGTTTATAATCGTTGGGGTTTCCGGCATCGGCCGGTGGTAAAATATTGTGTATTTGCCACGATGTTTTACCGTTTTAGCAGTAACAGCGTACTAACTTTTGGATGTTCAAAAGTTTTTATACTTTTGAACTGCATCATTTTCCTCTGGGCTATGGCCCTCAATTGTATTTTTTGTCGTCAATATGCATTAGGCAAAAGTTTTCATTTTATCGATTTTTGCGAAGGGACTTTAGCAAGAGAGCCCAGTGGCTTTATATTTAAAATTTTTCAACTCCTTTGGCTAGGATATTCAATTTCCGAAAAAAATAAAAAATTATTGTCCCTTACACAGGTGAAGTTGAGATTGTCTTTCTATCTTTTCATGTGTGATTTCCCGTATTATTTTTTTTACTTTCGTAAAAACCAAACAGCTTTACCATTTTATAGCAATGAATACAGCAGCTGTAGAGTGGAACATGCTTGAAGTATAAAATCAACAGAGATAAGACTTGGGGTGAACACTGGACAAGTTTTACGTTGAGCTTCCTTGGAATACGATTTGAACATTAATTTTAAGAGCATTGAACCAAACAGAAGAAGCAGTTTCCTCCCCTAACAGTGAACCTTGCTTGAAGCATTTTTCATTATCTACCAACTGGCAGATTGAGTTGAAGTCAGATCCAACAACACCGAAAAATTCACGTATAGGTTGAATGCAGACGAAGAACGCAGCTGCTCTATTGTATGATTCGAATTCAGTTTTACTATCATATTATGCCCTTTAGAATTTGGTGTGCAGATTATTTTCCTTAAAACAGCTCTCGGGACGTTGTTTCAATACAAAAAAGCACAGGAAGGTGAAAAGACATGTCATTCGTGTGGCTGTAGGTATCGTCATCATTATTACATGCAAACAACATTCTCTCCAGGGGAAAACAAAAACACGGTGTTCTGAACACTCTTCCGGTGTTGAGTATATAAATTTAGAACACGGTTCTGTATGGGGGGAAAATGTAGAGCATGTGTCACGAATGAACATACTTTTACAATCAGTGTTGTTGTTGCGCCCCAAAATAAATTGTATGGTTATGTTATAAATATTTTCTGAGGATTACCCATTTTGAGTGGGAGTTGCTAGAAGTTTTATTTATTTTTGATTTGGTCAATTAAATCCGATTTAAAATACCTACTCAACGAATAGACGAGTGAAATGAGTGAGTGAGGGCGTAGTTTTGGTGCGTTATGTTGGTTTTATTTTTTCTCTTAGAATGGAAATTTTTCGTTGAAAAAAAAAGAAAGCTGGTAAACCACTTTTCAAAAGGAAAAACTTAGGTATAAACAAAGAGCAAAAATCTTGGAAATAAACAAAATTTCAGTTGATGACATCGTGAACGATTTTGAAACGAAGGACGTATTGACGAAGTTTACATAGTTTGATATGTTGAAGCAACAAATCCACCAAAGACCAGTGTGATTACATTCTTCTACGAATCTATAAAGCTCAGGCCAATTTCGGGTACATAAACAAACAAAAACTGTTACTTTTCATAAAGTATACCTACCAAGGTCCTACCTTATGTTTAAAAAGAAAAGTACAATTTTGTTTTGTTTTTGTATTTTCCACTAAAATAGTGGATAGAAATAGAAGCGATCAAATTTGACGTTCAGTGCGAAATTAGCAGTTTGTGGGGGAGAGTACGATGACTTTGGCGACAAGAAATAATAACGGTTTTTGGTGGAGGGTTCAGTTCAAGAGGGGGGGGGGGGGGGGGGTCTATCTCCCCCGTTTAGGCGGTAGGGGCAATTTTATAAAAATTGACTTCAAATCTAAAAATAAATATTGTAAAAGAACCGTTGTGTTGTAGACATAGGTATTGCGAATTTTTTTTAGAGGAGAGTACGATAACTTTAGCTCTAAGATTTGATAATAGAATCCTGTAGAGGAGTTCAAAATAATAATTTAAATTTAATGAATTTCATTAGATGAAAATACAGGAGTACGATAACTTTGGCGTAAGGAAATAATAATAATGATTAGTTTATCTTTGTGAATCGAGTTTAGTTTATTAAAAAATCAACTGGTGCATTTCAAGATTTTCGAAATATGTAATAAAAAAAATCGCGCGATTCCTATGTCTACAACACAACGGTAGCAAACTCTCATGGTTTCTTAATATGCACATACATATTTTTGAGTCATAAATAGATATAAATAAATATGCATGCATATAACTATAACTATGTATATACATACATAAACATATGTATATGCAGGCATAATAAACAGTGAAGCATATATTTAGTCAGATCATAACAAACAAGAGCGAACATACGATGTATGTACCGTTATTTTTAATGCAAGTTTGATGCAGGTTATTGTTTATCAAGGCTATTCTTTATTTAAAGTTTGCAAGAGCAAGGTGTTTCTTTTTTGATAATGGCGGTTAAGCATCCACTTCTTCACCACTTCACTCTTAAATAATTTTTCGATTTTTCGTTCGTTTGGGGATTTAGTGTCAACAAGTGAAAAAAGTATCGCGTTTTTAGAAGACATCGGGTTGATTCCCTCTAAAACGTCTACTCCTCCTCTGTGTTGCAATATTTTAATGACGGTGGAAAATTCAAAAAGTGTTAAGTTCGGCTGGTTTTGGCGATGTTCAAAAAAGAGCTAAAAAAAAGGTGTCAAAACGTTTAACACAGTCAACCCGTCAACGGGGGCATTTTTTCATGGGCCTCAATGTCGGCTAGAGATACACGAGGTGCTGACAATTATAATCTCTTTGGTGATTAAAATGCCTGTAAACACGGTTTTCCAGGTAAATTAAATAAATTATAAGTTATAATTTAAGAATTTTGTTTTAAATATTTTTGTAAATTTTCAAATTACCATTTAATCGCTTGGCGGAATAACGATAACAAAAATAAATTAAGTAAATCTACCATCACAGATTACTTTAATTATTGTCGGGAAATAGCCGAAATAATATCATACCATATTGATATTAATATTGGCGGTGAAGGAAAAACGGTTCAAGTCGATGAAACGTTTTTGACAAAAAGAAAATACCACAGAGGCCGTGTTACTGAACAGATGACAATTGTAGTGTAGGGACTATATTGCGAAAAAGTGAATTCCAATTGTAAGGAAGATTTGTGGACTTATATTCATAAATACGTTAACCCCAACACTAGTCGTATCTGTACCGACAGCGCACGACAATACATAGGTGTTGAAAATATGTTCTCCAGTTCCACGAGTCATGATGTAACGAACCACAGCAAAGGCGAATATGTTGACAAAACCGATACATCTAACACAATAAACGATCTTGAAAATCAGAACAAGCTTCTGAAAAAAACAATTTTATGCCGCAAACCAACACAGCACATCCATCAATATATGGCACTTTTCTTTTATAGAAAATACTGCCTAGAAAAATACAAGGAAGACTTCGGCTCCCAATGTATGGGATAATGGAATTTTTACTAGATGTAAAAAAGTATACCCATGTTTGGTTGATGGCAAAGAAAGTGTGGGTCTGCAACTAAAAAACTTCGACCCTCCCGACATTAGCAGTGAACACCTAGAAAATGTGTTACCACCAAAGCAACTTCGGCTCTTGACCATCATAGGCCCATAAAGCCTTCATCCGCCCAAAACTGGAGTATAGCTCTCATATCTGGTCAGGTGCTCCTCAAACATCTTTGCGCCTACTTGATAGGGTACAAAATAAAGCGTTCAAATTGATAGGTGTTAGTTCAATCGTAGAATCGATTGATTCTCTTGAACATCGTCGAAATGTTACCTATCTCACACTCTTTTATCGTTTTTTTCACAAACAGTGCTCTAGTGAAATAGCCAGCTGCATTCCTCCCCTGAAACAATTTAGCCGCAACACCCGCCTCGCTGGCAATGCTCATCAGTTTTACCTTAAGCCCAACTTCGGGCGTACAGTCAAGTATGGAGATTCGTATTTCAGTCACACCACCCGTATGTGGAATGCTTTACCTGGCTCTGTGTTTCCCCTGCATTACGATTCACAAAAATTCAAACGCAACGTGCATTGGTGTCTCCTTTCAAATCCTCTCCTATTTTCCTAAATGCTCGCACTGTTTTATAACATTAAAAGGGTAGTCATAACCCCTTGATGTGCGCGTTAATTATAAAAAAAAAAAAATCAATGACTAACTATATATACATATCTATACATATCTTCTACACATTGAAAATTGACGTGACTATTTTTTACTAACTCCTGACTTACTGGGACGCGGAATGCAATGCAATTCTACCTCCTCGTGGTGCATTCTGGGTTACGCTAAAGGAATTGCCTTACTAGACTCACAAAGATGAACTTATTAAAATCGGTCCTGAAAGTAAATACTTTGTGCGTATGGAAAAAAGAAACACTAAATAACCGAATTAACTGTGTTATAATCACAAAAGTATACATAAGATTTACGATGCAAGCTGTGAGATAGATGCCTGCAACCCCCTGCTTCGGCTCCTCATAAGCTTTGGGGTGCCAATTTTGCATATGAAATGTTTCTTTTAAAATTAGAAAATCTTTTAATTTTAAAAAGGTAATATAGTTTTACTATTTTTCAATTATCTCAAAAACTATAAGACATAGAAAAAAGAAGTTTACAGCGTTTGATAAAAAATTTATTGAAGCAACTAACTACATCAATTTTTTTATTGGTATTTGTAATCATGAGAAACATAATACTCAAAGTGATTTTTAAAATTTTTTTTTCGTAAATTTTGACTTTGAAGTCAGTTATTTTAAAAACTATAAATTGAAAAAACTTCATTTAAAATTAATTATAAAGAACAGATTTCTGGCTTTCATAAAAATTATAATTTGTATCTGTAAGTTTTCCCGTTCTCTTACAATATTTTTTTTTAGATTTGTGGCCGCTGTAAAAATCTTAAGTAGTTTCAATTTAAAAATCGATTTTACAATCTGATAGTAAGAGCATTTGTGAATGAGGTGAAACCGAAAAGTTGTATTGACATGGGTTTTTTTGCTTTGAAAAATATTTTTTTATTCACATGGGTTTTTTTATGAAAAAAAGAAATTGTTTGTAATTTTTGTAAATTTATTGATCTGCATCTGATTCAGAATCATCATTTATATCAGGTTCCGGAGCTTTATTTCTGATGGTTTTGCTTGTTCTCAAGCTTTTATACCAATGATGAAACTCATCCGTGATGGCTCCAGACTTACACAGATTGAGTAAATCTTTTATCTTTTCTATACACAGAGGAAGGCTGCTTTAATATAATAACTATGTTTTCGTTACATTTGAATAACAAATGTTATATCAATCGATGGCAAATCACTCAAGAACATCCACGGGACCTTTGTATATTTGATTCGATGACCGCCTTTAAAACAAAATCTTTTTGGTGTTGATATGACAACTTCCAAAAGTCCTTGCACCATCTTAGTCTCTGTTCGTCCGTAAATTTGTCTTTGCATTTGAAGAGACATTTTTCACACTTTGAATTCTTGTGAGTCTATAATATTTGCATGCCTTATGTTTCGTTTCCAAAATTCTGGATATGCTTTTCTACTCCTCCTTTATTTCTTCAGTGGGTGTTAATGTGGTGGGCTCTTGAGGTGCTTCCAAAACCGTGGCCTCTTCTATATCATCATCATCACTTGATTCATTGTTTTCAGGGATATATAATCCAGGTCATCGTCGTCACCTGAAAAGTCTTGGTCAATGCTTGAATCATCCCATTCGTTTTCAATGTTTTGTTTGCTGCATCCAACAATTGGCTTTTGAATATCTAAACTAATCTACGGTCAGAAACTACCATTTGATTCTGTGGAATTTGCTTTTGAAGCAGTTGAAGTAATGGGAATGCACAAATGTCTATCCCGGTTTTCATTGGAACGCCCTAAAGGTATTTTGGCTTTTAATTTAAAAAAAAAACATATAAAAAAACCTACTGAAATAAAATTTCTACCTTTTTTTAATGCAAGCTGCAGTAGCACAGCTCTTTGACTAGAAGAATTCATTTTTTTAAACAAAATTAAAAGCTCAACCTTTTCACATTGACAACATTCGATAATGATGATCATTTCGCTGAATGCAAATTCAAAAGAAATTAAAAAAAGGTACTTGGGAAACCCCTCATAACAATTTTATAAGTAGGCTATGAAATCTTTTTCTGTTAGTATTTTTGAATTTTAGGACTTGATTTTTTTTTGCATCAAAAATATAAAAAAAAAAATGGGCACGACTGGGTCGCACGAACTTGCGATTGTGTTCTAAATACGATATCAAAATCTAAAGGCTGAATTAAAGGTTTTGGTATTAGCTCTTCATAATATATTTTGTGGTACAGGGTTGCCAACTATACATTAATTATGGAAATTGAATTAAATCACGCAAAATAATGAAAAAATTAAATTAAATATTCCAAAGGTTTCAAGCGAAAATCTAAAAACGCCATTCTTTTGCAATCGCTAATACACATGAATGATGAAAATTTAATCAAAATCGTTGGAGCAGTTTTTCCAAAAAACGGTTTTTTATTTTTCACTTTTTTTTAAAAACTGTTTTTTAAAAGTCGAGTATGCAAAGTTCTAGATCTTAACAGGAGTTATTTTGACAAAAAATTTGAAAAAAATCAAAGTTATAGTTACGAAGTTACTTTCAAAACTCAAGATTTTTTTAAAAAATTTATAAAAATTTCCAAAATTAAGTTTTTTTAAATATTGATATGCAGTCTTTCTTTAACAGTTTACGACTTTTTGAATCCAAAATTTCGTCAAGATCGTGTCAGCCATTAACGAGAAAGTCGGTTTTAAAAAAAACGGTACTATGGGAGGTACCGTTTTTAGGCCTTTTCCAAAAATTTTTTTTACATCATAAGAATAACAATCCTAAATTAATCCTTCACACAAAATTTTATCGAAATCGTTGGAGCCGTTTTCGAGAAAAATAAGTATTATCATATCGGTTGTATGGCAGGTACCGTTATTTCAAGACCTAGAGACCCAATTCCAAAAACCCCTCTGTAGGATGCTCCACAGACCCTAACTGCAAATTTTGAAGAAAATAGGTCCATTGGTTCAGGCTGTAGATCCATATACAGACAGACAGACAGACACACAGACAGACAGACAGACAGACAGAATTGCAGGACCCACTTTTTTCGTATTCTCTAATGTCATGTTTAATTGTTATCTCAAAATTTTTTTTCTGCACGATTGCAAGACTTGCCTTATAGTACCTATAATCGCAAGTAAAAATTTGTGTTAGAAAAACCCAGGTCCATTCGAGTTCTTTTTGCACCACACAATTAGCTGTTTTGAACAATAACTACAAACTAATTAAAATAGACATGGGATTTTTTTACACGGCATAGACTTTGAAGTTTGGGACATTTTTGAATCATTAAGTCTAAATAACAAAAATGTTGACTTGAGCTCTTTTTGCAGCGTACCAACGACTTGTTTATTTAATCACATTTAAATTTCTTAAGAGGTTTGAAAACTTACTGCATACTTTGTTTGAGTTTCGCCTCATATCTTCTCTTCCGGCAAAGGTTAAGCAGGTCTGTTAATTTGTCATGGTTAAGATATATTTCATTAGTATAAATGTGAAAGCAAAAGTGCTAAACTTTTGAAAGAAATAATTTTTTTTTTTTTCTAAATGTTGATCATTTTGAAAGAGTGCCAATTGTGGTTTTTGGGGGACATCCGTGATAAAATATGCGTGGTGCCACAATCCGACAGTGAATTTGGCTTTATTTTGACAAAGTAAAATGAAAATGACAGATAAAATTTTTGGATATTGATACTAGGATCGAAAAATTTTTTTGTTTTATTTTTTTTTTGCTTCAAGTATCGATACTGCGAAAACGAACCGCAATTTATTCAAAATTTTTTTTAACGTTTTCGTATTATTTTGGCTAGCTTATACTAAATTCATTGCCCAATTGCGGTGCTTATCCAAAATAACTGGCTCAATAATTAACGAAAATTCCATACTGTCTTAACTTAAAAGCTCAATATCAATAAATATCGATGTTATCACATCGCGTCGGCTTACAAGCAAAACTGACTACACATCTACAAAAATGCAGTTTGTGGGAAAACGCAAAATAAGTTTTTTGTTTTCTTTAAACTCTTGAAACTTTATGAAGGTAACTGAGACTCTTTAAGATTTTTGTTATACTTTTATCAAAAATATACACAATGATAGAATAGCTGAAATATATAAAAAAAAAAAAATGTATCTATTTTTTAGTTTAAGAAAACAGAAAATCAATTATTCCTGAAAAAAAGTTTAAGATAAGAACAACTTAGGCAGTCAATGTCTACATCAAGTCTTTAATTGAAACATAAAAAACATAAATTTTTTATTTTTTATAAAGCTGTTAAACAGAAAACATTAGGAATACTTGATTGAGGAACAAAAAAAAAATTTTTATAATGTGTTACTCATCGAAGTCGGATTCTGTCTCAGAACCTTCTGCTGCTTCTTGGTGGTGATCTGTCTTTGCAGAGGAAGGTAAATTGTTGTACCAAGAATGGTAAACTTCAGAAATGGCTCCATGTACAAAGCTTCACTAAGTCCTTGTTCTTTGCGGCTCTTACTGCTTTTATAAAGCAGTAAGAGTGTCTGGAGTATTGGTCTCCCATAATTGTCTTGAAGCAGTCACTTTTAAAGCCTTGAATTTTTTCACCTTAATTGTATTTAAATTTGATGACACCTGGTTGCATTTTCTCATACCGCATGCATTTAATTTTAAGCCATTGAACTCTATTCCCATCTTCATCAATGCAACGATTTTTAACTATTTTTTTGGCCAACTCTCAAGTTTTTAAAGTCTCCGTACAAGAGTTCTGTCACTTCATAGGGTGGAGCTTTTTTCTTGCCTTTCTTTGAACGTGGCATTTTGAAAATATTAATCCAATCGTGCAGGGTAAATACTTTGACAAATTTTATGGCGGATTCAATTGCACTATGCATGGAATCTACCTCCATATGCGAACGGCCCGATTCTTAAAAGTTATGCTGCACAGTGTCCAAATCCGTGTTCTGAACAACAAAAAGAAACAATGTTGCAATGTACTGATTTCTGTTCTGGCCAGAACAGGTGTCAGAAAATAAAGATACTTCTTTTACAGTGCTGGGTATTGAGCTAAGCCATCTTAAAAGTGCGGAACCGATTTCTGAGCTTCCTCGTTGTCCGTTAATCTCAGTCCATGTAAAAAGCAGTGTTCTTTGTTTGAGTTATGGGCACATAATTTTCTGGTGTAATACATTGGAGCAACGTCCCTAGATGGAATATGCAAAACACTTTGTAGGTCAAATGTTGCAGAAACAAAAGTTTTATCAGTATTTTTGCGTTTTTTGTCTTCATTCTTAGCAGCATTTGCCTCATCTCTTTGTAAAATATGAGCTTTATATAGCTCTTCGTTTTACTTTGTCTTTTTGTAATTGAAACATGTTAAGCAGTTGTCTTTCTTTGGCTTAAGAAATGATAAATTGTAATTTGAACAGAAATACCGCGTAATTTCCGATACAGGAGCAATGGATTCCATTTCACACTTTTCCAAAAATAAGCTGTGCATTTTGAGTACCTATGGATAAGTTCTCATCCAAAAAGTTCCTTTTGGAAGATTGTCTACAGTAATGTGACTCGGTAACTGGAAAGCTTTCTATGTGGGCTTTTATTTCATCAAGAACTTCTTTTGGTGTTTTATTTGAAAGAGTTCTGTTACTGGTCCGATCTTATGAAAGTCCCAAGCTCACTTCTTACGGGCATGGCAGAGTCAACTGGTCCATGACTGATGCAGAGGGTTCTGAAAAAGAAATTCTAACATATCTGCTTTTTTTCACTTACGTTGAAAAAAAATAAGTTCTGCTAAATTCTTTCTCCTTCACTATACAGCGCTACTGGTACGGCGTTTTACTGCACTTTCACATACCATATTTATAAGAAAATCTTTTTGCCTGTTAAAATCTAACTTCCAATACTCCCGACACATTTGACTCCACATAACTTCAGTAAACATTTAAAATACATTAAAAATACACAATACAAATTTTGGAAGTTGGCCAGTTCTGCTTGTAAGACAAATTTTGGTTCTCAACTTTCTCCTAGGCAATTAAATTTCCTTACAAGTTTGTTGAATACATTTTTTTTGTAGCTACATATTCTAATTGTTTCCAATTCGGTACAATTTGACTTTCTTGATAATTTAAAAGCAAACAAAAAACTTACATACATACTTATACAATTCTAGTTTTAGAGAATTTGATTAACATAAAATCCTTAACATCGCGTGTTTACATTTATCATATACTTATGTACGTACATGTTTGGCATGAGCAATGTATATGATTATTAATTGCTTGCATCCGCATGAAGGTAGCACACTAAAACTTCCGTCAATCAGAAAGTGCCTTTCCGATTGAGGCAATTGGCTTTCAATTAGCTCCACTATCTTTGGAGCTAAGAAAATAGTATAGCTGAAATTTTTTTCTAAGATGGTATGCCTATAAAATTGTTTTTGTTTGTCGTATTTCGACATTCCATAGCTTATCAAAACATCGCTATTTGAAAACGCTGCTATGACTTCCCCGAAATTCCGTGACTGTTTCGGTAAATGGGCACTTTTTATTTTATTCATATCTCGCATCATTGACGCGAAAGTTACCAAATGCGCGGAATCAGACATTTTTAATCGTTTTTGATCAAAAATTTCTTTTGCAAATGTTTTCCTTATGTTCGGAGCACTGCAATCATTTTTTACCGAATTTAAGAATGCCATTTTTTTATTGTGTCCGTTGTGTCGGGATGGGGGTGAACGGCGTCATTGCAAGTAATTATTCTATTTAGAACAGTGTCAGACTTTACTCTCGCCTTACATGTTCTAACGTAACACGTATACTGTTTAATATTCGCTTTAAAAGAGCTCTTGACAACATATATGTAATTGCTTTCCACTTTTTATATGCAAAAGTTGACTGTTTTTTCTAAAACCCGGCAAAAACTCGAAATCAATACTTCCCGCACTTGTGCTTGGTTCACTATCCATTCATAAGAGATTGCGAATGACAACTGGCAAAAAGATCTTTAGGCTGTAGCAAAGCGAAGATAAGAAAAATAACGGCACTTTCAATGCTTTCATATTGTTGAAATGATAAAAAAAAAGCAAATAGAGTTGGCCACTCTGCGATTGGGCTTTAGGACCCAATCTGGTGGGTCATACAATCAGTTTAAAATCAAATAATTTTCTATTTAACGTTTGACAGAACAAATGTTTTTCGATGTGTGCGTGAATTCAGAGTAGATCTCCCAACCAAATGGGAGTAGATCTTTGGCGTTTAGTTTTTCATAATTTTACTGTTTTCTGCAGAGTCAACCAGCAACTGAGGAAATGCTCAAAGTCAAATTGAAAAACCTCTTAAGAGCGTAAGGCCACCACCGACATCAACAAGAGGACTGGATAGTCTGTCATCAAAGCTCCATTTGAAGAGCAAATGTGTGAAATTTTCATTCCATGAATTTATGTGGCAAACAAATTCAAGGGCTGCATAGAAACAAATATTTACAGAACCAATCGCATCAGCTTCCACTACCTCACCGGCTCACCCATCAGTGTTCAGTGTACATCCAGTAGAAACTGTTAGTTTTTCGCAGCGAGAGGTGTGTATAAGCTTTGAACATAATGTACGTATGCATAATGCAGGTATGTTTTTGATGATTTCATTTTCAATAACTTTTTTTCTTTGGTAAATTACAGAGTCAAACATAATTTGTCCAAGCACGGCAATTTCCAATACTGCATCTACTAGTGCAAAACCGTCGAAAAGGCAAAGAATGAGTTCAGAACAAAAGCATTGGGAAGTGAAAGAAAGAAGAGCTGCCGAAAAAAACGATATCCTAAAAGAATACACAACAAACAGACTAAAAAAATCGATGAGACAGAAAAAGCAAAGGAAGCTCGATTAGCCAAAAAGGAAAAGTTGATTATAAAATTATTTAATAAACCATAATTTTCTTTCTAGTGATTTTATGTGATTTTTTTTATCTATTTGTGTATACATGTGAATTATTTGTGATTTTAAAAGTTTTAATATGTTCCTTTTTATGAGTTGTTTTTATTTAATTTTTTTGCAAATACGTTCCTATGAACTGTCTGTTTATTTTTTTTAATGTAAATATGTTCCTCAGTATGAATTGTTTGTCCACCGCATTGAATATTGTGAAGAGAGTTACGTTGTGGCTTATATCCATCGGCCACGAATATGTAAAGTGGCCCAGTAGAGAAGAAATTACTCAAAATATGTCTTTAATGGAGACAAAAACGAAGATGCCAGGAATTTTGGGCTGTATTGATGAATCTCATATAAGAATCAAGGACCAAACAAAGAAAATTATTTTAACAGAAAGCATACTTACAGCATCTTACTGCATGGTGTTGTAAATGCTAAGAGAAAATTTATTAATATTTTCTGTGGAGAACCGTGGAGCCTACACGACAGCCGAGTTCTTCGAAGAACGGATATATGTACATATATAAAGACGCATGCGAAGGACTGAAGAGTTTTTCCCCTTTAACTCATTCTTGCTTGGAGACTCGGCACATCCATGTCTTAACTGGCTAATTCCGCCCTTCAAAGACAATGGAACCATGACAACTACCCAACGGAAATTCAATGAAATTCATTCTTCTGGACGAATCATAGTAGAGCATTCTTTTGGCTTATTTAAAACTCGCTTTCGAAGAATACTTCATTTCACAGAGCAAACAAATATTAACTTTGTGGTGAACTTAGTGGTCTGTGCATGCATACTACATAACATGTGCGTAGATAACAACCATGAGTTAGCGGAAGGTAATCAGTATGAACCTTTTCCAGAAGTTGATGCTCATCCAGGAACTTCAAAAAGTACTAGGCGACAGCAGTTGATGGAAGATGTAATCATTAAACAAGTACCTAATTTAAAACATAAAAAACTTGATTTTTTAATTTTTATTGAAACTTACCATGTTTAAAAATAAACAATTCATACTGAGGAACATATTTACATTAAAAAAAATAAACAGACAATTCAGGAACATATATGCCTAAAAAAACTCATACTAAGGAACATACATATTTACATTTTTGAAAAATTTTGAAATTGACGATTGAAAATTATTTTCGTTTCAATTTTGAACATATTCATCAACAAAGTTGGTCCTTCAATCCGGGTGTGAACATTTTTGGATTTATTGGTTGGTGGTTTGCTAGACTGTGGATTCAGATAAGTATCAAGCATAAACAATTGTCTGTTGCTCCTGGGTCTATCAGGGGATACTTTTTGGGATTCGTTTTGCTGATGCTGCTGATCATCTGCTTGGTGCCTTTTATGCAAAATTGTGAATTTGGCAAAGATTGCAACTGTCGGGGTATAGGACGGTCGGTAATTGGAAACGTCGTTGTCGGCAGAGGCGGCGTTAAGCGTGGGCGACGTGGGCCACCGCCTACTCCTCGCGGTACAAGGGGCCTCGCGACTCATAAATGTTTAAAGCGAGAATAAAACAAAAAAAATATAAATCAATTTTGTTGTGAAGCATGTTTTCTTAGTCTGGCAACATTTGCCGCCAGAGTGCGGGGAATCCCCGGTTATTCCGAATAGCACAAATGATCCTCCAGGTCGACGTGCTAGTAAAGGTGCTCTACCTTCGCTCTATCTAGTTAGAAAAAAACCTACTAAAAAGTATTTTGATCTGTAAAATGTTTTGAAAGATTTCTCACAAATGCGGTGGTAAAGAACCATCACTAGCCTACACAACCTCTTTTGGGTGCATACTGCATATAAACACTTCCTAAAGAAAAACAAAAGCTTTGCATTTAGTTCCTTAAAGAGATACTTTATACTGAGAACTTTTTTGTTTCTGGATGCAGGTACCAAGATCAGAATTCAATGTGCTTATCATACGCGATCGTTCCAGTTAAACATCCGAAGAGATAGGACATTGATTCGGAAAAGAATATGACAAAAATATCTGCTTTATCGCAGGATTTGCAGTCTCAAGCTCAGGCGGAGCCGATGTGCTGTTAGGAAGTGTTCAGTTGGCACCAAATTGAGCTGCCTGCTAATTGGCTTTGTCGATGGAGCTGTGCAGTCATTGAAGACGAGCGTTGGGACCGATGACGTGGTGGAGTCCTTAATTACTTACTAAGGTGAGCATAACAGTTCGGGGTGAACCTCGGCCTCAACCAACATCTTTCTATAACGACTTCGATTTCGGGCGAGGTCTCTCCAGTTTTGCACTCTAATTCGGTTGAGGTCTTCTTCCATTTGATTACGCCACCTAAGACGAGGTCTTCTCTTTCCACGATTTCCCTGCAATGTGGTGCTGTCCGTGTCTATAGCGGATCCTTAATAGATGAAGTCCTGTACTACCTCGAAGTTAAGGCTGTCTACTATGACGTTTTGTCCAATTTGTCGATGTTCTGTGTCCTGTTTGATGACAACATAAACTTCGTTTTGCCCTCATTAACCATCAGACCCATTTTTCCCGCTTCTGTTTCAATACTCACAAAAGTACCAATGACATCACGCTTTTTTCTTCCCATTACGTCAATATCGTCTGCGTAGGTGAGTAATTGTACAGACTTTTGAAATATTGTTCCTCTGGTGTTGACGTTTGGGTTTCTTACAATCTTTTCAAGTATGATGTTGAAGAAATCACCAGACAGTTTGTCGCCTTGCCTAAAACCTTCTTTGACATCAAAGGTCTCGCTGAGTTCTTTACCGTCCTTGACGGAGCCGCGTGAATTCTCCAAAGTCATCCTGCATAGTCGTATGAGTTTTTCAGGGATGCCGAAACTAGAGATGGCTCTGTACAGCTCGTCGCTGTAAATACTGTCATACGCGGCCTAGAAATCGATAAAAGATGGTGTATATTAATATTATATTTTAGGGCTTTTTTCCAACATCTGCCGTAATGTGAAAAATTGGTCTATTGTGGACTTCTCTGGTCTAAAACCACATTGATAAGGACCTATCAAGCAGGGATTACAGACGTGGGGTTTTAGACGTTCACATAATTACAGCAGACAAGATCTTATAAGCGACGTTAAGGAGGCTTATCCCTCTATAATTGGCGCAATTGTGAGGATCTCCCTTCTTTAGGATCGGGCATACGATACTGAGGTTCCAATCATCGGGCATGCTTTCTTCCGACCATATCATGCAGATCAGCTCGTGCATGCTCCTTTTCAACTGATCTCCAGCTACTTTGAAAGGTTCGGCATCAAGTCCATCTGCACCTGCAGTCTTATTTGATTTAAATTTACATATGGCAAGCTTATTTTCTTCTAGGTCGGGAGGACGGCTTTCTTGATCATCTTCCAAGCTGAATGGGGCAATCTGCCTGACAGCGGAATTTGTGTCCTCATCGCTATGTTAAGCAGTCTACAGAAGTGATCTTTCCAGATCCTCAGTAGCGATTGTGTTTCAATGCAGACCTTTACAGGCCTGAGTTCGGGGCATTCCACCCTGACAGGATCTTTTAACGTTTAGATAAAACGTGTACGTTTTTACGTTTAGATAAACCGAATCTCGTTTCTGTCATGGCACTTCTCAAATTCCTCAAACGAGCGCTTCTCATGCTGCTTCTTTTTCTTTTGAGAATTCGGTGTTCTTCCCTTCTTTTCTCCTTGTAAATCTCGTTATACTGATCGTAAGCAGCCCTCGTTCGATTTTGCATCAGCATTTTTCGTGCATGGATGCATTTGCCTGCCGGCATTCTTCATTGAACCATGGGTTTCGTTTTGGGGGCCGAGTGAAACCCAGAGCCTCAGTGGCAGCGGTTCTGATGGCTCCTTCTCTCTCGTTCGATTCGAAAAGGCCTTCTGGATTACCCCTTCTAAAATAACTCCCTATCCAAAAATATTTTGCCATTATCTACTACGTATCTTGGTTTCAAATAATTACTCTTTTTCGATTCGGTTAAAAACTTTGTAACTACAATAGCAGAAGTAAGAAATAGTATTAGGGATTTTAGGAGTACATACTTGCGAAATTGAAAATGATTTAAGAGTTTGACAATACTTGGGTCTTAAGTTGGTTTGAAAATTATGAAACATACTTTTTTCATTATGACGAATCTGAAGTCATTTTCTCAGTGGCCCCGCAACCTTAATCTTGCACACGCCTCATTTTGGTCTAGCGCCGCCACTGGTTGTCGGTTATTAAACATTTGCGATACTAAATGGAAGCTTTGAAACAGGCACGCGGAATTTATAAGGGCTCAATAACAAGGGCTGTCACTTTCGCAAGTAGTATGCCGGAAAATGTTCATTTGTTGGACCTAGAAGTGCGGTTAGAAAGATTAGAGGGAGCGTGGAGAGATATCTGCGAAAACCAAAGAGCTATTTGGTATAGGCGGTTCGTGAGAGACTTCTCTTCACTATCGGCTCCACTGACGGATACCTTGAAGAAGGGGAAGAAGTTTATCTTTACCAACGAGGCTATTGATGCGTTCAGAAAACTCAAAACGGGGCTTACCACCGCTCCGCTTCTCATTAATCCGGATTTCATACTATCATCATCATACTTTGTGATGCTTCCAACACCGGCATCGGATGTGTGCTAAGCCAATTGGACGAGAATGGTAACGAACGTCCCAGTTACTACTACTCATAGAAGCTCAATTTGGCCCATCGTGATTACAGTGTGACCGAGCGTAAATGTCTGGCTACGGTCATGGGAGTCCAGAAGTTTCGTACATACGTGGAAGGACAAGCGTTTAAAATTGTGATAGACCATGCGAGTTTGAAATGGCTGATGAACCAAAAAGATCGTGAACGTTTAGCGAGATGGAGCTTGAAGCTACAAGGGTTTGATTTCAGCATCGAAACACCGAAAAGGTACCTGGAATATCGTACCTGATGCACTTTCGCGAGTGCATGGAGTCGATGCTCTGACGGCCGAGTTCTCGATGCAGAAAGACCCTAACGATGTGTTGCATATTGATCTTGAGGATCTGAGCTTTAAATCTATGTAGTACCTCAAGCTCGTTAGCATTCGAATAACAAAAAGGTAAGCTTACTCATCTTCAAGTGTCGGAAAGTTTCATCTACATGAAGGTCAAACATTGCACAGGGAATACTGTAGAGGATGACCAGGTTTGAAAACTTTGGGTTCCTCAATCGCTAACCGAACGCTTGATCGCACTCGCTCATCAACCACCAAGAGCTTCGCATGGCGGAATCGCAAAAACGTTGTTCAGACTATAACATTAATTCTTCTGGAATAACATGGCAGCCCAGGTAAAAACATTCATTGGGAAGTGTGACATCTGTAAGGCCACGAAAGCCCCTAATGTCACCTTGAGGCCTCCGATTGGCAAAGCATTCCTGGCAGAACGGCCCTTTCAAATGTTGTACATCGACTTTTTGGGTCCTTATCCTCGCTCGAGAGACGGGAACACTCACATTGTGATTGCGCTGGACCTGTCGACGAAGTTTGTGCTGGTGAAGGCTCTCCGCAAAGCAACAACAGATACGGTGTTGAATTTTTTGCACGAGCAAGTATTCTGCCTTTTTGGAATTCCGGAAACTATGCTCTCCGACAACGGGAAACAATTTGTAAGCCGAGAGTTTGAGAAGAGGATGAGCTCGTTGGGGATAAATCACGTTAGGACAGCTTTGTATTCCCCTCAAGCGAACGCTAGTGAAAGAGTCAACCGCTCCATTTTGGGCGCTATCAGATCTTACATAGATCCGGACCAACGGAATTGGGACGTCAACTTGCAGTCTATCGCCAGTGCCCTTCGCACTATAGAGCATGGATCCGACTATAAGGTGCTTCGCAAGTTGAACAGTCTCAATAATTCCAATGTTGAGGTTGTGCCCAAAGCCGCTCTCATGGACATAATGCACGCCTATGTCAAAAATTTATTGTCTAGCGCACATTCCTTATATGAAAACACCTACAATCTGCTCAGTAAGAATGTTACGTTTGAGGTCGGAGACGAAGTCTTTCGAAAAAACTTTGCCTTGAGCGATAAGTCAACATTTGGTAAAAGTTTTCCGGAGATTGCGCGCCGTGAATTTACAAATTAATCCGGACAAATGCCACTCTTGCCGACCTAGCCTGAAGTAGCTGGGGCATGTCGTATGTAAAGATAGAATTAGTACCGACCCCGATAAGATTGCCGCTGTGCGAGATTTAAAGGCGCCCACTAGCATACGAGAACTCAGACGCATTTTAGGCATTTGTTCCTGGTTTCGCCGTTTTATTCGAGACTTCTCAACCATCGCAACTCCCCTCACGTCCCTCTTAAAAAAGACATCTTAATGGATATGGGCAGACGATAAAGTTAAGTACGCCGCCACCGAAAAAGAATGTTTGGTCATCCTGTGGGAGATACGTAAAATGCGCCCTTACTTGGAAGGATACCATTTTAAAGTTGTCACCGACCACCATTCGTTTAAACGGCTGCATTCCCTCGAAAACCCGTCGGGACGATTGGGGCGATCGGCCTTGGAGCTGCAACAATATGACTTCAACATCCAATATCGTAAAGTAGCGTTAAACGTGGTGCCTGACGCACTGTTACGAGACCCCTTAACAATAACCGAAATAGACCGACTAGCCGTGATGCGAGACGCCAATCCCTTATGGGTCCGGATTAGATACGAGCAAGTGAGAGAAACGCCCGAAAAATTCCCGGATTTCCGAATTTCTGACGGGAGACTTTACCGCCGCTTCACCAGTACCAACCCCTTATCCGATCCTGGCGCCGACGAATGGAAACTATGTGTACCCCTCGCCGAACGCCGACAGGTGCTGTACGAGAATCATGACGTAGTAACGGCTGATCATTTAGGCATTGCCAAAACAACAGCCCGAGTTATGATAAAGCACCATTGGATAGGGATGTGTCGCGATATCGCTAAATATGTCCGCAACTGCCAAACCTGTAACCAGTATAAGCCCTCTCAACAAAAACCCAGCGGCTTCATGTACACTATTCAAACCGAAGGACCATGAGGTGTAGTCTGCATGGACTTTATAAGGCCCCTGCCTTATAAAGTCCATGCCCGATAGACATGTCACTTACCTCTCGAACGGTCGGTCCTAGACCGCAGAAAATTTCTGCTGTTGGCGAATAATTAAATAAATAATTTGTGGTCCTTGGTATACTTCTTGCAACGGCGGTCGACGGCTGACTGACTAAACTAGAAGTGGTATTTATTTGAACTTCATTACTGGGAACATAATTTTTAACATCTCTTACATGAGCTCGGACGTTCGTAATTGTACCTTTGGCATCTCTCTTCCGCAGTGCGACGATAACTGGTTAGAGGATTTTGTTGACCTCATTTGGATCTTCGTAGCGGAGAGCTAATTTTTCCGCAAAGTAGTTCACTCCTGAAGAGAGAACTCGGTGACGTTTGTAGACTTGATCGCCCACAAGGGGGTGCCAAGGGCGGTCCCAATTTGTGAGGCTTCTTTGTTCCCAGCTGGGGTAGAACTCAGCGAGTCCAGGGTCTTTCCCAAAGAAGCTAGAAAAGTTGGGCAGCGGCGGTCCGAATTCTAAAAATAATCGGTTAATCACTGCCACCAAAATGGTGTTGTATACCGTGATATAAAACCAGAGAATCTACTATTAGATTTTCAATCGCAGGTCGGAATAGGTTGTAGAAACAAAAACTTTGTAGAAAACTTTTTTTTTTCGACGCTTAAGGTATGTCAGATAAGAGAATGGACGAAGTTTAATGATAATAATCCAACAAATGAGTTTCTCTAAAACATTCGCTTCCAATCGAACGTTCGATTCGCTACTCATAATAGGGACCTATTCCTATATATGTGAGTAAGTGTATGTACGACAAAGCAATTTTAAGGTTTTATTTTAAATTTTTGATCGTATGTACTTATAAAGCCTATACTCTTACGACAAAACAAATATTAAAAAAAAAAAGAGGGAAAACACATGGAATTTTTGTCGTTTATGCCAAAAAATGGCGGTACAAAACCAAACTTATGTCGTTTTCCAAAAACAAATTCACTCTTTCACTCCTTTTTCGTTTTATTTTGGAATTCGTTTTAAGCGAAGTGACAGAATTGGAGTGATTGCATTGGTAGTGGTAAAATAAAATGTCAAAATGAAATTTTTTTTTTTAATTTCATGTGAGAAGTATTTTGTTGCGAACACGTTGTTCAAAAATTGGAAAAGTAATTAAAAAATTAATATGAGTGATACAACGTACGACGAAGTAGACCTCAATGAATTTATTCTAAGTAAAAGGGATGATGGCTTATGGCAGCATAGTCCATATCGATGGGAAAGTGTTTTTACAACACAAACCAAGTAAGTTTTGTTTGCACTGCAAAAACAATTGGTTACAATGTTTTCATTTCAGCAAACCAAACATATTGCGTGAACTTTGAAGACGTTTCTCCATTTTTTAATCTCGACTACGATGAACACATGGATGTTTGTGATAACCTGATTCCTGCTGGTAAGTTGCTCGTGAAAAAAAAGTTTTATGTTAACTCGCATTTGTTGTGGAAAATCAAGTACAACTCCCTTCACCATTATCGATCGCATCACAGCCGTTCGCCAGTGAATCACATTTATCAACCAAACCAATTGATCAGTACAAATCGTCCAACGCAATTCAACTACACACATCATTCAGTCCAAGCAACTTGCTGCCATACAAATCTCAAACTCAAACATCAACCAGTCAAAGCATCTTGCACAAATTTCAACCAAAACATCATCCAGTCCAAGAACCTCGCAGCGACACAAATTTTAACCTCAAATATCATCCAGTCAAAGCACCTCGCAGCCATACAAATTTCAAACTCAAGTTTCATCAGGTTCAAGCATGTCGCAGCCACACAAATTTCAAACTCAAACATCAACCAGTCAAAGCACCTCGCAGCCATACAAATTTTAAACTCAAGTTTCATCAGATCCAAGCATCTCGCAGCAGTTGGAATCTGAACAGTATGAATCTGAACAGTATGAATTTCACTCACAGTCTTTCCCAACTGAGTTGGACGAGTCATTGGAAATTGGAATTAAGCAACCCTCAGCCTTTCCCAAATGACTCGCAGTTGCCATTGGATAAGTTTAGTTGGATTTTAAAAATGTTATTGTTTTAATGTGAAATTTTTTCTTAGATACATTTCGGTGGACAGAAGGGCGTTCAAGGTTCATGCTTTCAATTTATGAGCAGTGTATGGACGAAGTTTGGGCCCATGAAAAAATTCCGAAATAAGAAAGTAATGTGGGAACACGTAAAAACAGCTTGTTCCAAAAAATTTCATGAAAATGTTTCTACGGAAAGATTGAGCGGTACAAAACCATGATACGGACATTCAAAAGGGGGGTGAAGAATAATAGGACGAGTGGGGCTGTAAGACAGACCTTGGGATATGGAGACGTGCTGGAAAAAATTGTGTCGGCGGACGATTCGCTTCTCCCTGAAACGTGGAAAGCGTGGATGAGCGCAAACCGGATAAAAAGAAAGAACTCGAAGCTGTCACCCGAAACGGAAAGACTGTCTGCAGACAGCCCAAACAGTCTGGAAACATATCCTAGTTTTGAGGATTTAAGTGGAACACCACCCCCACAGAAGAGAAAGATGAAAAGCACCCAAGAAATCATCGCCGACAAATTAATAGAAGAAAAGAAGAGGAGTTTTGAAATTGTGCGAGCGGACAAGTTGCGAATGCATAGAGAAAAGCGGGAAAAATGGACCTGTTTATCGAAGCAATTAAAAAAAAAAACAATTGAAAAAATTTTCATTATGAAAATGTTATCTTTTATTAAAATTATTTAAAAAAAGATGTCAATGTTTATTAAATTAAATAAAAAAATCAAAAGCTTTCAGCTATGAAATCTCTTTTAATTTCGCCCAAGCGTTTTAAGGCAATGTCTCCTCTTTGTTGCGACTCTGGATCTAGTTGGGGTTCATCTGTGTTTGGAAGTTGTGTGGGATCATTGGCTTCCTCTGTCCATATGTCTCCTTCGTCTATACATATATTGTGCAGAACACAGCACGCCAAGATGAATTTGCACATTCTCTCAACCGTGAAAAAATCCAACCTCATCAGTTGCCTGAATCTTACTTTTAGTAAGCCAAAAGCGTTCTCGATATTGACTCGCGTTTGGGACAGTTTTTTTGTTGAAAAGCGCTTTCTTTTTGGTTAATTTTCCAAAGTCCTTGTAGGGAGTGAGAAGATATCCTCGCACAGGATAGGCAGCATCGCCTAATACATGGTATTTACTACCGCATATACCTGGAAGCATTTTAAAAAAACAAAATAAAAACTTGAGATTACCTTGAGATTATTTAACTGTCACTATTAGTTTACGATGGATATATATTTCTTTTAATTAAATATTTATAAAACAAATTAAATCGTAATATTGTCAAAATAATACTCTTTTTTTCTGACTGACGGCAAAAGCCAATGCTATATGTACATTGTGAATTTGTAAACATGATTTTGAATTATTTTGTTAAATAAAATCACAATATTATTACTACTACTACTATACCTGGAAGATCGTCGCTTATAAAAGATAACTGAAATATTCGCGCATCATGGATTCTACTAAGAGATCCAACAAACACATTGGTAAATCTTTTACCCGCATCGCAAATTCCTTGTAATGTCAATGATAAAAGATCATGCCGGTTAATGTAAGTCGATCTTATTTTGTTCGCTGGTTTCCTAATGTATATATGTATACCAGCCGTCTATGCAACCAATGACATCCTTGAAACCTGCAATCTGAAAAATTGGTAAATGATTATTTATTTTTTCCAAGTATGTTGGACATTTTTTTTTTTTTTTTTAATAACGGGCACACAGTGCGAGTATTTAGAAAAACAGGAGAGGATTTGAAAGGAGACATCGATGCACGCTGCTTTTGAATCTTTGTGAATCGTAATCAAGGGGAAAAACATTTCTTCTTTTCTTCTTCTTGAATCTTGATTACAAATCGTAATCAAGAGGAAAAACACTGTTTGTAGAAAAAGCGATAAAAGAGAGTGAGACAGGCAACGTTTCGACGACGTTCAAGAGAATCAATCGATTCGACGATTGAACTATCACCTATCAATTTTAACGCTCTATCTTGTTCCCTATCAAGTAGGCGCAAAGATGTTAGTAGGAGGTGGGGCGGTTTAGCGTGGGAACTTTTTTTCGGGGGTCTTCTCACGTACAAGTGATTCGTCATGCATGTTAATGAGTTTTGGTCGCGAGCCGTGTGTTAGTCAGCAGGTGGTGGCGCCTAGGCGGTGTTATCAAAAGGTTGTGGTGCTTGTGCGTCGGTTTATCAGTGAGTTGATGTTGGTGGAGTGTTTTTTTTATTGTTGTACGGTGGTTTGGTTTGTTCGTGGGTTTTACGTGTGTTAGTCAGCAGGTGGTGGCGCCTAGGCGGTGTTATCAAAAGGTTGTGGTGCTTGTGCGTCGGTTTATCGTTGTGGTTTGCGGTTTGTGGTTGTACGGTTATTATCATTTGTCGTGTGTCATATTTGTATTATATACATATCAGGCACGAGGCGTGACATTTTCGTTTGCGGAAGCACTCAAAATAAAACCAAAAATTTGAGACTCAACTGAGACCCGCACTCCTTTTCATGCCTTTTGGCGGCTTTCGAAAAATTGTTCATGTCATTAAATCCACCACTATTCCAAACACTTTTTTCATTCCCAAATAAAAGGCAAGCACAACAATATAATCTATTTGTTTTCATACATCCTGCTAGCCACGGAAAACTTTCATAAGTTTGTATTGAAAAATGTGGAGCACACCGCTTTGTAACGGTGTTTATATTTAAGGACGGTTTCGGTCTGCCAATATCTATTCTATTTTTTTTTTTTTCGAGCGACCTAGCCGAAAATGGTTTATTGAAAAAAACTTTCTATTACACAATTACACGCATTCATATCAAATCAGGAAATAATAGTTTGAATCCTTATAAGTCACCCACAGCCAAGAATAGTTTAAAAACCACCAACTTTAAAACCAATGCACTCTTTGTTTTCTGATAGTGAAAAAACTGACCTTGTCAATAAAACGAGTACTACCTTACTTACCCCTTTTTTCAAGAAATCAAACTCATTCATCTGCCGATCTGCTATCGTTCGCGAAAACACGTACCGCGCTTGTGTCCGTTAAACCTGTGAACAATTCTCCCAACAAGCAAATAAACAAAAAAAAAAAAAAAAAATTCTTAAAAATATTCCATCCATTCTCCTACCTTTATAAAACAATAAACAATTATTTTCCTGCCGCGTCGCGCTACATAAATTAATTCAGTGAATTTAACCTATTCAGTGCCGTGTGTCATTCAATCAAGTTAAAAAAAAAAAAAAAAAATAGACCTAACACAGTGCGTCCCCTTTAACCATCTCCTCCCCCACACCACTCGCATAGTTTCGTTGGCTGCACACATTTCTTCGATTTGATAATTTCTTATCTTATCTAGGTGGTGTGTGCAGGCAATGAAGCTGTGGGTTTGCTGGCGGATAGTTGATCAACGGTGTTGACTCCGTTGGTTAATCAAAGTCAAGTTGCTGGCTGGGCATAACACCGATCGAATTTCTTTGCTGTGTACGCTCACACTGCAAAATACAGGCCAGCTGTTTTGGCACTGAGTGAAACACAGGTTGGTGTTGATTCTGATCCCTCAGAGTTCAACCTGCCTGGATATAGCTTAGTGCCATTATTCTTTTCCTCCCATGGCCTCGCCGTATATGTTAGGAATGATATTGCTTACCAACTTCTACCACAATACGGCCTCTGTTCTAATACGAACTTTAATTTCATGTGGTTAAAATTCACCGTCCGTAAGCATATCATTCACTATTGTTTTATCTATAGAAGCCCCAATTTAGATAGCAACTCAACCTCTAACGAGTTTGATGCGCTATCTGAGTCCATAATAAGAATTGTTTCCCTTTATCCTCACACTGAAATCGCAATTGCGGGCGATTTCAATGTACACAATTCAGGTTGGCTTCGACATTCTGGCCAGACAACACCCGAAGGAAAATATGTTGAGATCTTCGCTGAGTTTAACGAATTAACTCAACTTGTTGATGAGCCCACTCGGGTTCCAGATATTGAAGGCCATGCGGCCAACACTCTTGACTTATTTCTCACTTCTCATCCCGAAAAATATAGGGTTATAGTATCATCTCCTTTAGGCACATCGGATCATTGTGTCATATCGGTAGATTTTTCGTCTTCCGTCGCGGTAAAAAAAGATAAAGTCCCGAAAAGAACTGTGTGGCAATATGAGAAAGCCAATTGGGACGGACTGAATAATTTCTTTCGAAATTTTAATTGGTCATTGTGCTTTCTCGACGGAAACGTTGATGCATCAGCTGATATGATATCTAACGTAATTCTCAACGGCATGAGAAATTTTGTTCCTCACAGAACAAAAAGTATCATCCCCAAAGAGAATTCGTGGTTCGATGTAAGCTGTAAAGAGGCGATTAGGGATCGAGAAAGTAGTTTTCGAAAATTTAAAGATAACCCTACTGTAGAAAACCGAAATTTGTTCAAACGGGCCAGAAATTTCTGTAATGCTCAAATAAAAAGGGCCAAGTTTTTACATGACCAAAAAGTAAGGCAAAAAATACTATTGTGTCCAAAAGGAAGTAAAAACTTTTGGTCTTTTGTCAAGAACATTAAGAACTCGACCACGTCATCGGTCCCAACGCTCGTCTTCAATGACTCTCCGTATGTCAGCTCCATCGACAAAGCCAATTTGCTGGCAGCTCAATTTGCTGCCAACTCGACTTGGCTCCACCCGAGCTCGAGTCTGCAAATTCTTTGATGAAGCAGATATTTTTTCGAACTCGCTCGGTTGCGAGAGTCCTCAAAGATCTCAACATACATAAATCCGCTGGTCCAGATGGTATCCCCGCCGTTATTCTGAAGAGGTGTTCTTCTACGCTGGCAAAACCACTGCGTAAACTTTTCCATCTTTCCAATTCTGCTGGGATTTTTCCGAGCAGATGGAAAACTGCATTTGTCCAGCCGGTCCCTAAAAAAGGCGAATCTTCCTCCCCTTCCAATTACCGTCCAATTGCACTAACGTCCCTTCTTTCCAAGGTCATGGAAACGTTGATAAACCGTCAACTTATGAAATATCTTGAAGAACGAAAGCTTCTTAATGACCGTCAGTATGGCTTTCGTAGCAAACGGTCCACTGGTGATTTGATGGCCTATCTCACCGAAAAGTGGAACCAATCTTTACATTGTTTTGGAGAAAGTAAGATTATTGCGCTTGATATTTCTAAAGCATTTGATAGAGTTTGGCATCAGGCTCTTTTATCGAAAATGCGTGCTTTTGGTATCGATGAGTCTCTTCTTCGTTGGATTAGAAATTACCTTTCCGACCGTTCAATACAAGTTGTGTTGGATGGCTTCAAGTCTGATACCCACTTAATAAATGCTGGTGTGCCCCAGGGCTCCGTTTTGTCTCCGACTCTCTTCCTCATTTTCATTAATGATCTCTTGTCTGAAACTTCTAATCCGCTTAACTGTTTTGCTGACGACTCGACCCTCAGCTTTTCATATTCGTTTCCAAATTCACGTCCCTGCTCTTCGGATGTGGAACTGGAACGGTTGCGTATGATAAGCTCTTTGAATTCTGACCTTGACAGCATTGTTGCATGGGGTCTTATGAACCGAGTAGAATTCAATGCTTCGAAAACTCAATGCTGTCTCTTGTCGTTGAAGCTTAACATTCCCCCATTGCCATTATCCATGAATGGTACCTGCATCGAAGAAACCGAAAAGCTGTCAGTACTTGGTATGTGTGTAAACGATGATCTTCGTTGGAATGACCACACATTTGAAGTCGCCAAAAACGCTGCTAAATGCTTAGGCTTCTTGAGACGATGCAGGAAATTTTTCACCCCTTCTGATCTGGCTACAATTTATAAGGCCTTCATCCGCCCAAAACTGGCTGGTCAGGTGCTTCTCAAACATCCTTGCGCCTACTTGATAGGGTACAAAATAGAGCGTTAAAATTGATAGGTGATAGTTCAATTGTAGAATCGATTGATTCTCTTGAACATCGTCTCACTCTCTTTTATCGCTTTTTCTACAAACAGTGCTCTAGTGAAATAGCCAGTTGCATTCCTCCCCTGAAACAATTTAGCCGCAACACTCGCCTCGCTAGGAATGCTCATCAGTTCTACCTTGAGCCCAACTTCGGGCGTACAGTCAAGTATAGAGATTCGTATTTCAGCCGCACCACCCGAATGTGGAATGCTTTACCTGACTCTGTATTTCCCCTGCATTACGATTCACAAAGATTCAAAAGCAATGTGCATCGGTGTCTCCTATTAAATCCTCTCCTATTTTCCTAAATGCTCGCACTGTGTTCTGTGTGCGCGCAAATTATAAAAAAAAAAAAAAAAAAAAAATTAACAGTGAACTGATAAGAGCAAGAAACAATTCATATACATCTTTGTTTTCTCTCTATCTCCTGTTTTATTTAATGGCATTTTCGTAATGCATTCACTCAACTCATTCTTCACACGTAAGCCCAAAGGCAAAAAACTTAAAAAAAATGTGTTCCACTTTGGGTTGAGATCTGAGTTAATAAAGCAAAATAATGGAATGCCTAGCCATTGTGCATTACGAGTATTTTTCAACATTTATGAGTGATGTTGTGGTTTTTTCTGTTGGTGTGGGTATTTGAGATTGAACTAAGAAAAGAAGGCAATTATAAGGAATGCATAGGTGTTACGCATTTTAGTCACTTTGTACATAGGTTAGGTTAGGTTAAAATGGCTGTCAGGAAAACAACTGACACACTTAGACCAGTACTAGGTCCATTGTGATACCATAAGGATTAAGCGAGGAAGAACCCCACTTAACAAAACCATTTGGAGCTCTTGATGAAGCGAAAGAGATGCAGGATATCTGTGTTCGCCAGATCGTTTAGATCATCGAGGAAATATTTTCCTAGATGCCGTTTTCACTTTGTACATTCATAACCATAACCATAATACAAAGATGTTGAGCATTCTCTGTTGGTTTGTTATGGGGTAATTTAAGTTGTATGTAATTAGCAGAGAGACCATGATTTCTTTTATGTAGTTATTTTGGTAAAATATTATAATGTTCTCAGAATGATGTTGACATTTATTTAACGAAATAGATTGGATAAGAACAGACTGGTACGTTTTGAAATTTTGAATTCAATTTTTGCTAGCTACCTAAGATTTTTTTAAATTCGTTAACGGAAGCACTCATTCCACTCAATATACAGACGCTTCGTCACTGATACATATGTATCGTCGGTTTATCAAGGAGTTGGTGTTATGTATTAGATTCGTTTTTCTCATATAAAACGATAATGAATAAGTAGACTTTTGATCATTTATTGAGAAGATGGATAAAAGGAATGTTGTTAATGAACTTCACAAAACTGCTCGACGAAATTTCAAGAGAAGACGAGTGGTTATCAAGGGATTAGATGATTTATGGCAGGCTGATCTGGTTGAAATGGGTGTGTACGCACCTGAGAATGAAAACTATCGATATCTTCTTACAGTAATCGATACGTTTTCAAAGTTCGCTTTTGCAATCCCGATTAAAAGTAAAACAGGTACTTTAGTTACCGAAGCTATGAAGAAAATACTCAATAGAGGACGTATTCCAAGGAATCTCCAAACAGATGATAGAAAAGAATTCTTTAATAAACATTTTGAAAATCTTATGAAGCAATATCAAATTAAACATTATTCAACATTTAGTGTTCTTAAAGCTTCGATCGTTGAACGGTTTAATCGTACCTTAAAATCACTCATGTGGAAAGAATTCAGTGTGAATGGGTCATATCGATGGATTGATATGGTAACACTGTTAACTAAAAAATATAATAATTCTGTACACCGTACAATAAAAATGAGACCATCAGAAGTTAATCATACAAATGAAAAAAAACTACTCTCATCAGTATATAATCATGTCAAACTTCATGTTATTCCTAAGTTTAAAGTTGGAGAGCTTGCGAGAATAAGTAAATATAAACATGCATTTGAAAAAGGATATACACCTAATTGGACCACAGAAATTTTTAAAATATCTAAAGTTCAACTTTCAAACCCTGTCACATATCTCTTAGAAGATTTTCAAGGTCAACCTATAAAAGGTGGTTTCTATGAGCTTGAACTACAAAAAAACAAAGTTCCCCGATATTTATCTAGTAGAAAAAGTGATTCGAAGGAGAAAAAATAAAGCTTTTGTAAAATGGCTTGGTTTTCCTTCTGAACACAACTCCTGGATATCTTCACATCTCCTAACTAGCTTATGATATTTTTAAGTAAAACATGTAAATTGTATGTATTAATAAAAATATTTATTTTTCAATTATGATTTTTTATTTATATTATTTATTTTTCGTCATAGTTGTTTTTAATAAAGGGTAAACGCACTAGTACCCGGACACTTAACTTTCTTCTCAACTTTGACTTCAAACCATTTTGTAACCATAAATGCTACCACGGAAACTTTTATTGATTGTAAGAATATAGACATTTCTCAATAATATTGCGTTCAAGTAAATTGCAAAGAGATCATTGTTAAAATTAATAAAATAACAATTCAGAAAAGTTCCATTTGCGTTAGTACCCGTACAGCAAAATCTAGTACCCGGATGCCTTTGTTTAAGTACCCGTACACAATCATTTTAAGAGACAAGCCATGTCTGCGTACTGAAAATATAAGACAAGCGCACATTTTGTGTATCCATACAGGGCTTGTCTCTTAAAATGATCAAATCTCTCAATGATTAAGTCTCTTAAAATGACTGATCTAGTATCCGAACGCTTTTGTTTCAGTATCCATACACAATTATTTTAAGAAACAACCCCTGTCCGGGTACTGAATATGCATGATAATCGCACTGTGTTAGTACCCGGACAGCATGTCTGGGTACTGAAAAACATATTCAATTTTGGTGTTAGTTCCCGGACACCACAAATAATGGCAAAGATTTTATTAAATTAGGTTTTTTTTGCAAATTGTTTTAGTTAATCATATTTCCAACGAAACCAATGTCTTTCCATGACAATAAATTAATTATTACTTGTTCAATTGCTTTCTACTAAAAAGTGTTCGCACTATTTTTTTCTTACACAAATCGACAACGAGACCGCACCTTCAAACCTTAAACAATAAAATGATGCGTAGTTCCTAAAGTACGCATTTCGAGTACCTGATACTTTGCATGCATGTATAGGACACATTGAAGGACCCATGTATGTTGTTGTTTGTGGATTTTTTTGAGTGATGTATCTATTAATCGAAAAAAAGGTCAATGTGTCCGGCTACTAACACTGTCCGGCTACTAGTGCGTTTACCCTATTTAATATTATTTTTATTATCGAGGAATTTTTCTTCGATTTCCTCTATTTGATTTTGAAAATATGTTCTAAGTTGGTCACATACTTCATCAACATATTTCTTTGAAGCTGCATCACCACTTTCTTCAGGATCTTGAATATTTTTTAAACGTTTCTTTTTTAAATTATAATCCCCGCTTTCGTTTTTGACAAATCCTTCACCAGATGGGCCTGGTAATCCTCTTTCTCCTTTCAATCCAATAGGACCCTGTTCACCTTTCTCTACTTTCTCTCCTCTCGGGCCAGGTCTTCCGTTAACTGCTCTGTTTGAAAAACGACCGAACTTATCAACGCTCATGTTGAAGGTGATACTTTTTATTGTACTATATTGGCCTCTTTTAATTCTTCAATACTAGAAACAATCTCGTTAGAGTGATTATTGTTCCCTGCTTGCTGTGATGCAATAAGAAGTCTTAAACGATCTACGAGTTCGTTTGGATTGTCCCAGAAGGGGTGCCGAACAACTCGCGGATTTCATTTGGCAAACGATGATCTCGCGAATGTCTAAACAATTTTTATTCATTTCGCAAGAGTCAGCTCCCAAATTGTCATCTCGCCTTGCACTCATCTCGCTGAAACATTAACTCGCACAAGTCATTATGCATTTTCTTCTTTCGCACTCCAATCAACTGGCTTATAATGCAACTGGCTGATGATACTTTCGGATTCCCTTATCTCGCAAACAGTTAATTCGCCACACGCTTCTAATCCACTTGTTTATTCAATTCTTTGCACGCATTTTTTTTCAGTTTTATTGATGTTTCATGCAGTGATCTTGTGATAGCCCTTTGGAGTAGTTCAATGCGAATGCTAAAGTCTTTTATTAATTTTTTCTATAATTGAAATCTAAAATGGATAGTAATAATAACAAAGAAAGAGTGTGCAGTATATTTAAATCTATTCGGGGAAGAGATAAGCTCAGTGTAGATGGTTTTTCTTTTGATTTTGGTAGAATAGATAAAAGTGGATATCACTACTGGACTTGTGAACTTCGAAAACATAAAGATTATAAATGTAAGGTGCAGTTACTCACAACAAAAAAAGATGAATTACATATTATACACTCTTTAACTGGTGAACATAATCATGAACCATGTGCTGTCCGAAAGCCCGTAGCAGATTTATTATCAACCATTAAAAAGTGCGCTAAGAGAGGTGTGGACAAGAGTTGCAAAATAGTCCAAGACTCAATTGCATCGTGTAGCCATAAAGTTAGTGTCAATCTCCCTTCAAAATTAGCTCTACAACAAGTAGTTAAACGCGAGAGAAAGAAGCTGACAGAGTTAATGACTGAGCCAACACATGTTGACTTCATAATAACAGAAAGAATCCGATATTTAGACGAAGAAATTTTTATTGCGGATGATATAAAGGTTGATAATGACAGAGTCATAGTAATGACTACAACAAATAATTTAAAATATTTGGAAAAAAGTACGTTTTGGATGATGGATGGTACATTTCAAATTGTTCCCTGTTTGTTTTATCAGCTATATACCATACATTGGGATATTGATGAAACTTTAAAGGCATATCCTATGGTTTACGTCTTAATGACAGGAAAAAGCACGAAACTGTACGATGTAATGTTTAAGAGTTTGACCAACTATGCGCGGGAACAAGGATTGAGTTTGAGTCCAAAATTATGTATAATGGACTTTGAAAGAGCTCCTATCAACAGCGTTCGACATTGTTACGATGATTGTGTACCAAAGGGTTGTAGCTTTCACCTTTTTCAATCAATATACCGACATGTCCAAAAATCCGGCTTACAAAGTAGGTATGACTCTGATCCAGAATTTGCAAATTCGACAGATAGGAGCTTTGTCTTTTTTGTCTCCTGACCGTATTTCTTTGGCCATTACAAGATTAAAGGAAGAAATGCCTGTTGAGGCAAAGCCGATCATGGATTGGTTTGGTGGGTTTTATGTTGAAGGGAAAAACGGAAAACCATCAATTTATCAGCCGACGTTTTGGAGTTTACTTACTTACTTACTTAGGTGGGCATTACAGTTCGGGGTGAACCTGGGCCTCAACCAACATCCTTCTATAACGATTTCGATCTCGGGCGAGCTCTCTCCAGTTTCGCACTCCAAGTCGGTTGAGGTCTTCATCCACTTGATTGCGCCACCTAAGACGAGGTCTTCCCCTTCCGCGATTTCCCTGCAATGTGCTTTCGAAAACCCGACGAGCCGGAGCGTTTGGGTCCATCCGCTCTACATGGCCCAACCATCGTAGCCTCGCGATGCGTACTCTCTTGGCTATGCCCATGTCGCGGTACAGCTCATACAGCTCGTTGTTTTATCTTCTTCTCCGTTTTGGAGTTTATCATACCAATTTAACCTCAATATGCCTACGACACAAAACTATGCAGAACCGTTTCATCGACATATGAATTCTATCGTGGGAGCTAGTAACATTGGTTTTTATAAGCTAGTCTATGAATTAAAAAAAGAAACAAAAAACGTTGCTGTGGCTATTGAAAAAGTGCTTAGGGGAGATGACATACCCCCAAAAAAAGGAAGTTCTTAGATAAAGACGCAAGAATAAGAGCAATTTTACAAAAAGAACAAGACTACTCCGACACAGGTCTTTTGAGAGCACTGGCTTCTAATATTAAATTATACTAATTAGTAATTACCAACTTTATTCGTTTTGTTCGCTCTTTGAAATTGTTTTTTTTTTTTTGATAGTAATGTTTATGACAATAAATTGTTTTGATTTGTTTTCATTGTTGTTAATAAAATAGTGTTGTACATAACAATTGAAATTTTTGCTTATTATTTCATTTAGGTGGGTGGTTTTTGGTTTTATGTTATTTGGCAAAATATTATTATTATTATATTTTTTGAATTTGTTTGGTTTTCACTTTATCTCATGTTCACAAATAACATAATGCGAAATATCAAAAAGCAAAATAAATCAATGCGAGATAAGGTAAAGCGATTTAGGTAACAGCGAAACAATAAATGCGAAATGATCTTACAGCAAGATGAACGCCAAGGCAAACAATAATTTGCCAAACAAGAATTGCGAAAAAACAATATGCGAATTGTTGATATGCGAAAAAAGAAATTGCGTATTGTACTTTGCGAAGTGAACGTTTGCGAGAAAAAAACCGCGAGTTGACCCCTACCCTCCCAGAAGATATAGTCTTTTTTATTGTTTGATAATTGCATCACCCCGGTACCTATTGAAGGTATGGCTACACTATCATTATTATCATCGTTTATTAGTTTACTTATGATTTCTCTGTATTTATATCCTTTATGGCCTAGTATTTGGTTTCTGGAATCGTAAGACCTTCTGTAAGCATTGGTATCATACATTTTATCTTTATACGCTTTTAAATCTTCTTTACTGTATAAGGAAGTGTTAGGTTTTTTCCTGAATATTAGTTCAAACAAACCCTTCGTGCCTTTATATGTCTTATTATTAATTTTTAGTTCTTTTCCTCGAATTTTTAACTCTTTGTCCCCGATTTGTAGTTTACCATTGTTCAAATGAACTCCATACACTTCGTCAAGGGATTTTGAATTATTTATTAATAAATCTATATAATGACTGAGGAATTTCTTCAAATTTTTGTTTTAATTGCAAACCAAAGTTGCGAGCAAGACTTCTTCTTCGCACACGATCACTTCTACTAGTTCTGTTTCTAACTGACGATGGCTTGGACGTTTTAGGGGTTGATTCACTCATGAGTGAAGTACTAGTGTTGTTAATATCGGGTTTTCTAAATTCATCATCATTAACATCCTCATCATCATAGTAATCGTCATTATCATCAACATCACCATTTTCATTTTTATAATTCAGTTTTATTTTCTTGTGGGGAGACTCAAAATGTTGTTGTTGTCTGGATTTATACGAATTTTTATTATTTGATTGTTCTATTATATCTTTAAGAGGCTTCGTAATAGGTTTGAAAGTTTCTTCAAGCTGAAGTTCGAATGCTTCCTTACCGTTTCTCAGAGCTTTATATTTTTTGCGTAGAGCATCGGTAGTTTTAATAAGTTCTTTTGTTAAATCTTCATTTATTTGTAACATGATGTTGAATTATGGTAAATATTTATAAATTGTAATGATCTGCTGTGAACTGTTACAGATTGTACCCTGTATACCTTCGAACTGATACTGTGCGAATGATGTTCGTATCTGTTGTAAAAGTTGTTTTATAGTTTTAGGAAACTATCAAAACCTTTCCTATAACGACCATTATTGCGGGGGCTATCCTTGTCAATAACTAAAAACCCATACGCTGCATTCCAACATTCAGAACACACTTTTTGAAATGCTTGAAATGTCATATCAGAATTGACATGATCGTTGAAAATATGTTTTAAGTTCATATCATCCTGTTTAAAGATAATAAGAAAATTTGCATTGTCACGTATCAAATGTTTAGGGATTCTTGTATACGTTTGACAAAGGTAAAAACTATCTATATAATGATGACGACCCATACTAAAATAATTTCGAATAGAGTCTTGCTTTTCACATGCAATGTCATCAAAAATAAATACAGAATTTGGTTTAGCCTCTTCAGGTGGGATGACGTCACAATTATTGGAGAATGTAAAGAATCCCATCTTTTTGATAGGTTTTATGGCTCTTCGTAAAAACTCATACTTTGGTTGATGCAGAGACTTTGAATAAATGTAAATGTTTTCGAATTTTAGTCCATTTGGTTGTTGTATTAGACTCATCATTACATTTGTTTTACCACAATTTGAAGGGCCAGTAATTAGGCCTCTTATACTATTTGGTAATAGTTCACTATGTTTTCTCTGTTTTGCTTTAGTATTTTGAATCAGATCCATATTTTTTATTGTTAAAAGATGTCGCTGTTTAACGAACCGCATGATGACAGCAACTAAATAAATTTCTATAAATTTGAAGACTATATTTAAATAACATCATTAAGTTGTCACCTGTTTTAAAGAGTGTAAGTGTTTGTATAAAATGTTAGACTTTTCAAAAAATTTAAACAGTCGGTCAGCTGTCATCAAAGGTAACGGTTTATTGAACTCTGCAATCAATAATTTACCATTTGAATTACATCTTCCTGGATATCAATACTGTGGACCTGGGACAAAACTTCAAGAACGTTTAGTTAAAGGAGACCCCGGAATCAATTTTCTTGATCAGGCGTGTAAAGAGCATGATATATCTTATTCTAAATTTAAAAACACGCCCGATCGTCATATAGCAGATAAGATTTTATCTGAAAAAGCGTGGAAAAGGGTCATTTCGAGAGACGCTAGTGTAGGTGAAAGAGCAAGTGCATTACTGGTTACTAACCTTATGAAAGCTAAAATAAAATTAGGTATGGGATTGAAAACTCCTTCTAAAGGAGAGCGTTCGGAAAGTAAACCGAAAATTATTTCAACTATAAAAAAAAAAAATACAATAAATAAAACAATTAAAAATATTGGAAAATTACTTCAAAAGAAAAAACCACACAACCTCAGAAAAGCTATCAAATTCGCCCTAACATATGCAAAGAAAACATTTAAGAATGGTAGTAATAGCATAAAGACTCCTCGAATTATTTCGATACCTAAAATTGGTGGTGTAATTCCCTTTCTTATACCTATTTTCGCTGGTTTATCGGCACTTGGAGCTTTGTCAGGAGGAGCTGCAGGAATTGCTAAGGCTGTCAACGATATCAGCATTGCTAAAAAAGATCTGGAAGAGAAAAGACGACACAACCAAAAAATGGAAAGTATTTCACTTGGAGGTGGTTTACATTTAAAACCGTATAAGAAAGGACTTGGACTATATTTACATTCTCAGACAAAAAACTTCTAAGTTCGCTACCCAAACGGGCCTTGAATGAAACGAATTTGAGAAAATTTGCTAAAAATCTAAGACCACAATTTCGAGGGGTGTTTATGCGTGATAATTTACCGAAAGATAAACCCTTAAGAAATGAATGTGGAATAATTAATCTTGATTCCTCAAATGGTCCAGGAACACACTGGGTAGCGTATTGTAAAAAAGGTATTAACATAGAATATTTTGACAGTTTTGGAAATCTTCCACCTCCAATAGAATTAGTTGAGTATCTAGGTGAAAAAATTAATTATAATTACCATAAGTATCAGAATTATGGCTCTGTGAATTGTGGTCATCTATGTTTAAGATTCTTGTATGATTGTTATTTCAAATAAATAAAAGATCTAATAAAGAGCCTCTTCATTGTCTTTTTTATCGTCATGGCGTTGACACTTACGCTAAGTTGAAATTCTTCTCGTTTAACAGCGGAGTATTTTCCATCTTTAAATTTAGATCGTGACTATGTTTGTGGATTGATTGGTTTTCGAACATATAATTCTATACCTAATGTTGATGAGCGAAACAATTTGTTTCATATAGGTGATACTACAATCGAAATCCCTACTGGATCATATGAAATCGATGATATTGGCTCATATATTTCCGAGAGTTTGCTATTGCTTAATTCCACTTCCACTTGTAAATATAGAAGCTAACAATAATACTCTGAAAAGTGAAGTTATTAGCAATGATCCTATTTATTTCAATAGGGATCGAACCATTGGAAAATTGTTAGGATTAAGTAAACGCATACTAGAACCTAAAAAAATACACTTTTCAGACTTACCTGTTGATATACATACATATATATGCAAATAAGGTAAATGTGATACGTATTGAGTGTAATATTATTTCAGGGTCATATTTTAATAGTTCTCCTGTACATACAATACATGAATTTTCACCGGAAGCAGGTCCAGGGTATAAAATCATAGAAGTACCACGAAATGTAATCTATTTGCCTGTGAATGTCAGACGAATAACCTCTCTAACATTGAAGCTGGTAGATCAAGACGGAGACTTGATAAATTTTAGAAGATATAACAATACGATTACATCTAAACCCTGCGAATTGACAATGTTGACCTATAATAATAATATATTTACTATCAAAAACGAACATTCAATTAGTTCTACTGGAACCTCTAAACTGATAAGACCGAAGCTTTCCGCAGAAAACAAAGTCTTTCTTTTATCATTAGGACTCGTTTTAAAACAGAAACAATGAGCACCATATTAAATATTACACAGGGTGTCACATAGGATAACAGTATATCCAAATATGAATATCACAGTTACTCTCCATTTCTACAATCCTTTAATACAAGTGATGAGATTCGGATACCCATACAGCAACAAGACCTATGTGTTTTACCCAGTGAAAGTTTCATATACATCGAGGGAGGACGAACACAGAAGAAAGACGATACACCTTCTACTAAAACAAAACTATGTAATAATGCTATGGCATTTCTTTTCGAAGAGATCCATTATGAACTAAACGGCGTAGATATTGAGTACACTAAAAATGTTGGCATAACAACATCGATAAAAAATTATTTATCTTTGAATGAGAATGAAAGTAGAAGTTTGGAAAATGCATCCTGGACAGGAAAAGCACATATTACACCTACTTTGGGGACTTTTAACTTTTGCGTTCCTTTAAAAAATCTGTTGGGATTTGCTGAAGATTATAAAAAAGTCATAATAAATGCTAAGCATGAGTTGGTTTTGATTCGTTCACGAACAAACGAAAATGCTCTTTACGCTGATGAGGACGAAGACTTGAAATTTACAATTTTTAAAATGCAGTGGAGAGTTCCGCACATTACTTTAGCTGATTCGGAAAAGCTTACACTACTTAAGGAAATACAATTAAAACCCATTAAAATTCATCATCGTAAAAATAAAAGAAGCAAAGATGCCAGCAAATTTGATCATTGCGAATTGAGCAATATCAAGGTACATTTGAATTCAGAGACATACCCTCATGAGGATCTAAATCTCAAATTTAAGCTGGATCGATATGCTGTTGTTTATGATATGTACAGTAAATTTCAATCATCGTTCTATAAAAAATATCCAGAACCACTCTCATCACGTCAAGAATTTAAGGAATTAGCACCAATCTTTGTAATTCATTGTTCTCACCAAAACGAATCGATTAAAACTGGACCGGTCGATATAAAAATCGAGCTCAAGACATCAACACCAATACCAGATTCAACATCAGTATATTGTTTAATAATTCATGATCGTATTATTGAGTACAGTCCAATTACTGGAGAAGTTCGCAAGCTTACCTAATTAGTGAAACTACTCGAATTGTAAATATATTTTTCTAAAAATAAAAAAAAATAAAAAACATGAATTTTATATTGTTTTTTATTTTAGAAATCTTTTAAAACCATATGGTAAGGAACTGTGATTTTTTAGAAAACGTCGTTTTTCAGCTTTAGGTTGATATGATTTAACTTCCAGCACAGTTATTACCCGATGATCTTTCGTTCGTCGAATATTTTTTGATTTTGTAATTATACAAACATTATCGCTATCATCCTCTGTAGAAGATTTCAAAACTGCTTCTTTGATAGTATCAAAATTTATTTGTTGAGTTGTTTGAAAATCAAGACATATACCTTTTACTTTACATTCAATGTGTTCAGTATTATCTTTTGTACTAAAAACCTTATAGCTATAATTTTAAGGACCACCGCTTACAAATTCAGTTATATAACTACCTTTACCATAACTTTCAAGTTCATCAGTCATATCGCCAATAAATTCTCCAGTAGGCGGTTCATATTCTCCTCGACGACTTACATAAATGACTGAATCAGTATCATAGTATAGAACTCGTTCCTCTAATTTTTCTAAGTAACTGTAAAGTTTAAGACGAGCTAAAGTTGTAGTAAAAGCGGCTACGCATACGTTAACTGTATTTAAGGAATCAGATGCTTCTTCTATCATTTCATAAACCACAATGTTTTGTTCATTAACTGTTTGAATATGTAACACTTCTACTGATGGATTTGTAAGTATCTGAAACAGGTCAGAAGGATTTTTCAAAATACATGTCTTTTGTTGATTTTCACGCTGGCCAAATTTTCAACAGAATGAATTCAAAATTAACTTCGCCAATGATCTTTTTCCAGCATTGTTTCTAATTTTATTTGTTCCTTTTAAAGAAAATCGTCAATATATTTTTCTCTTTCTGAAGGAGTTGCACATGAACTAGGCCACCCCGATGCTTCTTGTTTCATTTTTAAAAATTTGTTCATCATAGAGGTAAAAAGTCCGTCAGTATTTGTATCAGGGTTATACTGAACCACATCATATTCCCATATTTCAAAAACATAAAGTAATTTATAACCTTTTTCAATTGCTTTTAAAACTTCGTCAATTACCCATGTTCCTATAAGAGCTCTTTCTTTATCAGTATGTGTACAAAATCGTTCCTGATTTTTTTCATTACTACAACTTCTACAAAGAGAAAACATAAGTTTATTATTTTGTTTCATAGGAAGAACTGGATGAAGAAGATGTTCTGGGGGTAGAATTTCGCATTTGACTAAACCGTTTATATCATTCAATCTCATATTAGGTGAGGTGTGAACTTTTGGGTGACCAATCGGGAACTTTCCATTTTTACAAACCCATGGCTAAAGGGAACAAACATCAATATATTGAATTTTTTCACCATCTTTACATTTATAATAATTAAACGAATTTCCAGTCCGACCACCGTAGAAAGCGTCTCGCGGGTTTAACGGTGAATGGTTAATCAGTGTATGAGTATTTAAAAAATTTAAATCTTCTTTATTCAAAGTCTGTTACAATTTTTGAAACTCACAAGACCACATTTCAATGACTTCGTAATTGAATTTCCTTAAACGTTCAGTTTTATATTGTGTTCTCTCATATCGACGATTTAAAGTATCGTTTTTGTCTTCGTGTAAGGGTTTATCGCGATTGTGTTTCAAACAGAGAGGGTGTCCATGATAGTAGCATCCATGAAGCTCGAAAATTTGCTTTTTTTCCTCACAAAAACCATCAACTTTCACTCCTTTAATGATCGATTCTCTTCCTTTAAACGCATGACCTATATCAATTTTCCGTTGTTTTTCCTCCCAAAGCATCCATTTAATAGCATCTTTTGATTGATTATCTACACATCTATACCCGTTTTTTGGAATTATTCCTATATTGTTCGGTAGAAGAAAGCTTCGTCTGAATAGAAGATTACATGCAGAGGCGATGGTAACTGATTCCAAAAATGGTTCTACATTACATTGATTGAGAAACAATTGTCTAAATTTCAAACAAGCTTCAGTCAAAATTTTAACATCACTGGTACAATACTCCTCAAGTTCGTGCTGAAGATCAAAATGATCGTTTTTATGTTCCGTATATCATTTTAAAAATATCTTGCGATTTTCAATCTTCATGGTATCTGGACTATAGTATTCCATAGGAGGTTGTTTTCCAACATATTTTGCATTTTCTTTAGTATTAAAGAAATGAGGAAAATATCCCTTCTTTAAAACTGGAGCCCACTCGAATGCTTTTGGGAGTATTGATAAAGCCATAGGAAGGTAATTCAAAGAGTCTATAAATTTAACATATAACCATAACCGATTTGCATTAATATTATTTTAGTTCCTCGTATGATCAATTCAGGAGATAGACTTGTATTTTCCATTATGTAGCTTAAAATGAATTGATGATCGTACGACTGCCCGTTATGAGCAATCACAATAACAGTTTTGATAAATTTCCGAATGTCAAGTATATGTTTCACAAAATTGGAAACAACATCTCCATCTCCTTCGTCTTTTTCCCTTAACACATTTAGGGTTATTTTACATTTTTGACAGAAATATAGAGTAGGTAGATGTATATAATTATCACATTTATGTTGAAACACACACAAGTTTGGTTCATGTATTTTAATTTAATAAACTGCTGTTTCATCTTCAAATATTTTTTCTCCTACTTCCTTCTCTTGTCGACTCTCCAAATCATAGAATATGTACAAAAAACTTTCACATTTTGGTATTCTTTTATCAGGTTGTATCATTGTATATAGAATCTTATTATATATACAATGGTTGAATGTAACATAAATGATTATCTGGAACATTCTCCATACAGATTTTACAGTAATAATTGCCACAGACATGATCTCGATCTCGTGTTGTATTAAATGTTTTCAAACAATTTTTACATATTTTTAGTTTTTCACAAATAGAATATCTACCGGCTGGCCCACTTGTTTTGTGATTATTAAAACATTGATTTCCTCTAAAACGTCGATTGCAATCTTCACATAAAATTTGTTTTGGAGTATTACTACATTTCGGAGTTTGTTGACATTGAGGGCATGACACTTCACATCTGTGATTATTTTTTGAATTGTATGGTATATGACAAATTTCACAAAAATATGAACAACAAAATGCCGCAGTTAATGATGTGATAACGTTGTAATGCTGATTATTGTATAGTAAGTTTAAATTTTTCTTTTTCCCAGGTATGATACTAACTCCTTCAAAAATAACTTTTCTTCCTTTTTTCCGTATTCATGGACAGTGATCTTATATTCCTGTAAATGATTTTGGAATGCACTCAACTCTGAAATTCCTGAGCCTTCAGGGGGAATAGATATTTTCGCATCGTCCATGAGTTTTAAAGCTCTTTGAATTTGAATCTTAGAATTGTCTCTTCTAATATGATTAAAATTAACTTCTTTATCCGTAAAGGCTTTTGCTACAATTAAGGCACGAGGTAAACATAAATTATCTTTGTTATTTATTGGTATGATTCCTTTCCGCTTAATGCATTCTTCTTCAAATGTGTTAAACATAAATGAGGGGTGTCTTGTTTTTCCTTTTCCTGAAGGTACTTTTACAGAGGTTACTGTCAAACAAAAATCATCCGTACTCAAACCTTGAGAATTACTCTGGAATATTCTACAAAGCATATTCCATACGTCCTCGTATTTTAAATTTGAGCAATCTTGGTAATTTATCCAACCATTTCCTCGATCGATATTAAAACTTTTACTGCAAAAAGTAACCCCTACTTTGTCTGTAGGGGCAAGTCCGGCCATTGCATGTTTAATCATGTCTTCTATGGCTTTTTTTAACCAGGTCGTTGGTTCAACATTATTTGGAACTGCTCGTATGCTGAAGTCGATTTTACGACCAGTCAAGTTAAATCTTTTAACTTTTACCATCACATCACTCCGAATACGAATAAGTTTAAAAAAAAAAAAACCAAAATAAGTGGAAAGAACTATACTCAATAATAAAACGAAGTATTTTTGTTTTAATTTTTTTTATTTTTTCATATCTTAATTTCTATAAAAAAAATCGATTTTGGTTAGCATTAGCACTCTTGAGTGCATTTTTATGTAGGTGTAGGTGATTTACCTCAGGCTCAGTTAGTACACCCTGTTGCAGGGTAGCATTTTGTAGTCGAAAGTGTTCTTCTTCCTCGTTTTCATCGTTTTCATCATCAGTGTCCGGCTGTTTCTCGTGAAAGGCAATTTGGAATGTTAGGTTAAAGGGTTCCACGACCTCGAAACTATAACCATCCAACTTCTTCAAATGCTCATCGGTTAATTGTTTGACACAACGCTTCGGGAGATACACTGAGATATGCTTTAGCTCTAGCAATATCTGTTCTCCATAAACAGTTGTTACTCTTTGAGCTCGAGTGATGTTGTATTTCTTTTTCAGATAATTCAAGCTTTTCACAGGTTTGATTGTGGGGTTGAAAACCACGACATTATTAGGTTCATTTAAGAAGGACATTATTGTAATTTTAATGAAAATTTTTTAAACTCAATTCAAAAAGAAAAAGTTACAACGTAATTGTATAGTAACGCAAAAGTATCAAAAAACAACGTAGATGTAGGTATAGTAACGCAAAAGTATCAACATTTTTTTTTCGCTTTCCTGTATTTCATAGGTTTCGTTGATTTTTTCAATAAACATGTTGAAACATGAAAATGCATTGTATGTACATATCTATAAATAAACATACCTATACATACCTAATCCTACATACATTTCTCTAGGTCCAGCACAAGCAATCATTATCGTGAAAAGGTTTCAATAAACATGTTGAAACATGATGTGATAAACCATAACGCATTTCTTTAATCTATTATATTCAAATACTCAACTCATGACGATGGCGATGCACTAGTCGACGACAAAACCCAACTTACAATCATCAACCAAAAAGATGTCAGCGATGGTAACCCTAAAAGTAGCTAAATTGCCTTTACTCTCCCTACAAATGTGTCTTGATTGATAGACCAATGCCGCAAAATACGCGTATTATAAAAATCTTAATTTCCAATCAAAGATTTCTGTCCCTAACATTCCTCAAGAAGCGTACTTTGTTTTTTTTTTTTTAGGCTTAAATAAAAACAAGGAAAACAGTACACATTTATATGTTAAGAAATTATATTTATTAGGATTTCATTTCATACGTCTATACAAAGACATAAGTTTTTTCATTCTTAATAATTCATTTTCAAGCATATAACATGCGCAAGTATCAGGCCCCATTTTACACAAATTTGAAGACCAAGGACAGTTTGTAAAATGACATCCGTACTGTGATAAGGTGCTGGATACGTTTTCAAATTTCCGTAAAAAAGCTATAGAATTGATGAATTCTTCATAATGCTCCTCCAATAATATGTCTTGATATTCCTTTAAGAACTTAAGAATGTCATCAAAATCTAAAGAACTATTCAATTCGGACATTTTGTAGAGTTCTTTCAAAAGAGAAGTACGAATTAATACTGAAGACACTTTCATTTGAATCTCTCTTTATTAATATTTCTTTTTCTTCAGTTTTGAATCACTACTTAGCAGTATTAACTACAACATGACATACAAATTATATATCTTTTTACAAACATTTTATTTATTTTATTTATATGATATCTCATCCTCATTGAGATACACAAGATTACGAAATATTCATTTTGTAAGTCTGTTTCATTGATTTGAAGTCCAGCAATTCCACATCAGATTTGTATTCAAGATCCTCCTTCATAAACAACTCAACATCTCCATTACTCAATACTCTTTCTGTTTCGTATTCATGATATTCATAACACTTAATGCTAAGCGTACGCTTACTATCGTTGCTATCATAAGTACATCTCACGGTTAAGATTTTGTCGTCATCGAATTCCAATTTAAAATGTCTATAAAAAATATCTTTACTTTGAATTATGCCAGATATTTCGTTTTCCTTTTTTATTAAATCTTGCCTAAAACTTTCAATTGCTTCATCAACGGTAACGATTTTCCTAGTTAAACTACTTTCTGTTGATACACCTGTCGAGTGTATATCATTTTGTAATAAAGATGATTCAGTTGTTGAAGGTGAGGCTGCTGTGCTATTCAAAGTTTTCCCGTTCGTGTAAGTTAACAATCAAAATGATAAGCCAATTTGTACTGTATCATTGTTAGGTAAATTTAGTGCAAAAGATAGGTTATTAACAATATTTGGTTGATGTAAGTCAATATCCATAGGTAATGGTAACCCAGAAATAAATGGTGAAACGAATGTAATTGCAAGGTATGAAAAGACGGTTAAGAAAAACATTTTTTAATTTTGAAGCAACTGCTGTAGCCAATATATAGGTCAAGTGAAAAATATCAACTGATGAAAAAACTGCCTCTTTATGATATTTATACTTTCTCTACAAGCTTTTTCTAAGAAATATGCTGTCGAAATGTATGATCATCTGTTGTGTGAACAAATGAACGGTCATGTGATCCTGACTTGTGATTAACTGAGTAGTGAGCAGCTGATCGATCATGTGATCTTGATGTGTGATCAGATGAGATATGAGTTGTTGAACGACTGGGTGATCCTGATATATGATTAACTGTGTTATGTACACCAGATGCTACTTTATGATCACCTAAATTGTGAACCGTGGATCCTGTTTTGTGATCGACTTTAGTATGACTATTTGGACGATAAGGTAATTCTATTGATCCTATTTTGTGATCACCTAAAGTTGAACGATGAGGTGATCCTATTACATGATCATTTGTAGTGTGAGGTGTCGAGAGTTCAGTTGAACCAGATTGTTTAGTTTCAAATCAGCAAATAATAATTTTTCCCGTACAGCAACTCTTATCAAATAAAGAAAACCAATTCCACCAAAATGTTACACGTTTATTGTAGCTAACATTAAATACAAAAAAAAACTACCGAAATGATACCTAGCGGTCACCAATACGTGTGGTCAGCTTGAGAGATCAAAAGAAACAGACAACTGAATATAATTTATGACATGATGCTTAAGCTCGCTGATATGTATAATGTACATGGTAATTACATATTGAATTGGTGCATTGCAGGTTGCAAGCCCGTTAGTAAAGATAAGAAGAATTTAGGTAAGCGTAATATTAACAAAAATAACATAAAGAAAGACTACATAGGGTAATGTATACAATGTTTTACATAAAAAAGGATAGAGGGAGGATAGCCAGTTTCGACACAGGACGTTTAAAGGTACCAGTTGTTGTCCTCACAGTGGCGACACGAACAAGTTGGTCAGCACCTGGTGTGACAGCTTCGATTTTACCCAGCAACCATTTAGTAGGTGGTAATCCCGGTTCTTTGATGACCACAATATCTCCTGGTTGAAGGTTCTGTTGTTCCTTCTGCCATTTGGGACGTTCTTGAAGCGTTGTCAGATATTCTGTATGCCACCTCTTCCAAAACCCTTGCACCATGCTTTGTAGGTAGTTCCAATGAGTAAGGCGATTAACTGGCGTCTCTAGTAGATTAGGTTCCGGCACAGCTGTCATTGGCTCGCCTATAAGGAAATGAGATGGTGTTAAAGGATTTAAGTCACTATCAGAGAGACGACATAAAGGACGAGAATTAAGAACTGCTTCTATTTGGCTTGTGACAGTCGTCAGCTCTTCAAACGTCAATACTGAAGAGCCAATGACACGACGAAGGTGAAGTTTAACAGACTTGATTCCTGCCTCCCACAACCCACCGAAGTGAGGTGCAGAAGGGGGAATGAAGTGCCAAGCTATTCCATCTTTTGCAAGTGATGCAGCTATTGTGTCGTTGTATTTTTGAGACATAACTAATTGGTGCATTTCAGAGAGACAGCGTCGTGCTCCTTGAAAATTAGTAGCGTTATCGCTGTATATGTTTGTGCACAATCCACGTCTTGAAACGAAACGGCGCAGCGCAGCTAGGAACGCATCTGTAGTTAGGTCACTAACTACTTCCAAATGTATAGCTTTAGTCGAAAAACAGATGAAAAGGGCGATGTAAGCTTTGAGGAGCCTGGGCTTTCGACCGCGAGAAAGCTTGATGGTCAACGGCCCAGCGTAATCACAACCTGTGTTAGTAAACGGTCGACTAGGTTCAATACGTCGAAGAGGAAGATCTCCCATCCGCTGCTCACATGTTGCTTTTCTTTGCATAAAACACGGTTTGCAAGTGTGAATCACCTTTCGAACAAGATTTCGGCTGCCCATAATCCAGAACTGCTGACGGACGAATGAAAACGTTTCTGATATTCCCGCATGCGAGAACCTGGAATGAATGTCTTGTATAATAGAAAAGGAAATTTTACTAGATTTCGGAAGTGTAATAGGATGTTTCAAATTATACGATACAGCAGCATGCCTTATTCGACCTCCAACACGCAAAAGTCCGTAGCTGTCCATAAAGGGAGAATACTTCAGCAATGGCGATTTCGATGATAGTGATTTACGTGATACTAAATCGTTGATATCATTAGGATATGAAGTGATCTGCACGTGTTTAAGGATGTCGACTTTGGCAAAATGTATTTCGGTGAATTTCAAACCACCCGATTGTCGACATTCCGAGTTTTCCCGTTTGATTTTACTGTTTGCGATAAATCTTTTAACATATGCAACAACGCGGATTAACCGATGCCAAGACGATATTTTGTCAATCAAATTTTGAATGTCATCTGATTCACGCGACAATACAAGGACTGTTTTGGGTTCGCGCCTGATTTCCAATTTAACAGGTTCACTATTGTCAAGTTCAAATTTATTAGACCAGGAAGAAATAGGCCAATGTTCTTCGGATTCTGATAGCCACGATGGACCGGTCCACCAAAGACTATGGTTAACAAGTTGCGAGGGGAGAACACCGCGCGACGCACAATCAGCTGGATTAAATTCTGAGGCAATGTGTTTCCATGAACGTATTGGAACGGTGCTCAGTATTGCTGAAGTGCGGTTGGCCACAAACGTAGCCCAGCGACGAGGTGGTGACGACAGCCAATGAAGCACTATTTCAGAATCACACCAGGCAGTTATGTTAATGTTTTGTTTAACATTGAGAGAATTGATAACGAGTTTAAAAAGTTTAGACAGTAGAAGAGCACCACAAAGTTCTAACCGCGGGATAGAAAGAGGTTTTAAAGGAGCCCCCTTTGTTTTCGCCGCGATTAGTGTTACTTTAACGTTTCCATCAACCGATTTCGAGCGCGCGTAAATGGCAGCTGCATATGCCAGCGATGAGGCGTCCGAGAAGCCATGGAGTTCAATGTCGTCGTCAGGAAAAACATTACGCGGGACATTTATATTTTTAAGTACTGGAAGGTCCATCCGATAAGACATCCACTGGTTTACTATTTTGCTTGGTAAAGGATCGTCCCAGCCGAGGTTCAGCTCTGATGACCAAAGTTGTTGGAACATAATTTTAAAGATGATCACAGAGGGAGCTAAGAATCCTAAAGGGTCGAAAATCTTTGCGACTTCTGATAAAAGAGTGCGTCGTGTTAATGGATTGTTGAGCTCCGGCAGATTGAGGCAAAATGAAAAGGCATCTCTAGATGGGTTCCAAAACATCCCTAAAACCTTGATAAGCGGTGAAGTGTTTTCGGTTTGCACAACAGTATACTCGCAGTCCTCTGGTGGCAGACTTGCGAGAAGCGGCCAGCAATTTGAGCTCCACTTTCTGAGCTTTATCTGAGCTAGTGACAAAAGTTCAATGAGTTCCGACTGCATCTGCATGAGATCCGCAATAGTTTTGGCTCCAGTCATGATGTCATCAACGTAGACATCGTTTAAGATGATTCGAGCTGCGAGGGGGTATTTCAAAGTATACTCATCAGCCAATTGTTTCAAAGCTCGAACAGCCAAAAAGGGAGCAGATGCAGTGCCATACGTAACCGTGTTTAACCGATAGTGCGTGATAGCTTCGTCAGGAGAGGACCGCCAGACAATACGCTGATAGTCAGTTTCTGGTTGTCGAATCAGGATCTGACGAAACATTTTCATTATATCAGCAGTAAAAACAAATCGATGCTGACGAAAGCGAAGACAAACGCCAATTAGGTCTCGCTGAATTGGAGGCCCAATGTACAATTGGCTGTTCAGTGACTGCCCTAGCGAATCACAAACAGACCCATCGAAAACAACTCGAAGCTTAGTGGACGAGCTATCGGGCTTCAGAACTGCATGGTGTGGAAGGTAAAAATGTTTACCTTCAGAAGATCGAATCTCATTATCAGGAATAGGACTCATATGGCCTAGAATCAAGTACTCGTTCATAAATTCCACATATTGTCGCTTAATATCAGGATTCCTTTGGAATCGACGCTCCATGGAGTGCAACCGTGAAATGGCAGCACCCAGAGTACTTCCAAAGGATGGCGAGGAAGTTTTCAATAAAAGAGGAACAACGTATCGTCCATCTTCCGAACGAGAAACATGTTTTCGAAAAAGTGATTCCGCAGGATCACTGTCCATGTTGTCTGTAAACGAAGGAACTTCATCCAGTTCCCAGAAACGCTGTAAGAGGGAATCAACATCCACCGCTGAGTGACAATTAGATAAACTTACATTACAACAATGACTATCAACGAACTCTCCAGTGATGACCCAACCAAAGGACGTGTTTTGCGCCAACGGCGTTCCTTCTGGGCCGCGAATCTGCTCTGCCTTGAGTATGGACCAAACTCTATCTGCTCCTAATAAAAGATCTACCGAGCTAGAAACATTGAAATGAGGATCTGCTAAATCAAGCCCTTGAATGTATGACAGCGACGATATATCGAAGGTATAAGCTGGCAAGTTCGCAGTCAGTTTTTCCAAAACATGTACATCGCAGCGCAGATGTGTTTCATTATAGCGTGATTTTAAAAGAACAGACATGCTTCCCCGAGTGTGTCCAGCTTCTTTAGATGAGAGTCCCAGGACTGGAATTCTGGAATGGTTTCGCTTGAGCCCAATACGTTGAGCTAATGCCTCCGTAATAAATGAAGATTGCGATCCAGTGTCGAGCAAAACACGACACTCAATAACTTGTCCCGTACGGTCCTGAATTTTAGCTGAAACTGTAGGCAAAATTGTTTGCTTCTGAAGGCTTTGATCGAGCGAATGGTTCGTTGATAAAGTGGAAGCTGAGCTAGGACCTGCAATGTCTGAACATTGCTTGGGCCGTGAAGTTTGCACTGAGGACTCGTTAAGTGTCTTTGGAGTTGACTGAGAGACGTTAGATGGGTTTGAATGGACAAGTGAATGATGCCGAGACTTACAGACCCGACAACGCGAATGGCTAAAGCACTTATAAGATGCATGCCCAGACCGCAGGCAATTAAAACACAAAGAATTGTCTTTTACGAATGTTCGACGAGATTCAGTACTGAGTCCAATAAACGCGGGACATTGTGGTAAGCTATGCTCACCCTTGCACTTTACGCATTTTTGATTATGCTCCCGTGACTCAGCTAAATGCGTGCGAATTGAAACTGATTGTTTTTTGCGCGATGTAGTACCGAAACTGTTCATAGGTTTACACGACTCAAAAGCATCGCACCTTAGTTCTAAGAAATCGATTAATTCCTGCACTGCACAATCGTCCCGAGAACCCACCTCCTTAGCCCATGCACGCCTTGTTTCCTCGTCGAGCTTATTCAAAAGCAGAAAAATTAGCCAAGGATCGCGACTAGTTTTCTTTGCTGCCTCAAGACCACGAATGACTTCATCGGCACCGTCCGTTATCTTACGGAGAGTGTCAGAATTGGATGAAGACATAGAAGGCAACGAAACAAACGACTGAATTAAAGACTGCACGAGTAAGTTAACGCGGCTGTAACGTTTTCTAACTTTTCCCACGCTCCAATATAGTTAGCATCCGTGGGTGGAATATGGCTGATAAGATCGGCAGCATCATCTCTTAAAAACGACTTAAGAAAATGAAATTTCTGCGTTGAGGTTAGCGTATCATTTCTGTCGACCGAATCGATGAACATGTCGCGGAAGGTAGGCCAATCTTTATAATTACCGGAAAAAGGAGTAATGGAAATTTTAGGCAGAGTAATATTTTTCGAAGACGAACCGAACGAATTGATTTTCTTAAGAAACGCGGATTGTTGCTCTGTTAGTTGCTCATATAATGATGATTGTTTTTGAGCATTCTGCCTATCACGAATACCTTTTGTCATTCTAGCAGTCGCAGTAAAATATTTTTCTTCATACTGCTCAAATTCCTGCTCAAGCTTCGCAATTTCGTCTGCGTCGTCATCTACCCCTTCCAAACAAGAAGCATGATAGCATGCATACTCCTTCCATGTAATATCTAATTTAGACAATCTTACCTCAATCATCTCAATATCTACCCCCTCATCGATTGACTCACAAAAAACAACTGCACGAGTAATCGAAGCCTTAGCATGGCCTCGCATTTGCTGAGAACTCATTATAATTTAATTTAATCGACTGCACAAGAATCTATCGAAAATCCAGTGTTTTATATGTCGCTCTTACTCAAATCACAAGTCTTTGATTAATTATAACCCAATTTTTATAATTTAAAGACAACGTGCTAGAGTCAATTATAGTTTTTCGCGATTACAACCACGTATTTTGAGCGAGCACATGAATTACTTTGTTCATAAACTACTCGATTTTCCGATTTCGCACAGGTTCGTTCTTTTCTTTTTTTATAAATTCGGCTAGACAAAGGACCAATGTTTAGTTTCAAATCAGCAAATAATAATTTTTCCCGTACAGCAACTCTTATCAAATAAAGAAAACCAATTCCACCAAAATGTTACACGTTTATTGTAGCTAACATTAAATACAAAAAAAAACTACCGAAATGATACCTAGCGGTCACCAATACGTGTGGTCAGCTTGAGAGATCAAAAGAAACAGACAACTGAATATAATTTATGACATGATGCTTAAGCTCGCTGATATGTATAATGTACATGGTAATTACATATTGAATTGGTGCATTGCAGGTTGCAAGCCCGTTAGTAAAGATAAGAAGAATTTAGGTAAGCGTAATATTAACAAAAATAACATAAAGAAAGACTACATAGGGTAATGTATACAATGTTTTACATAAAAAAGGTTAACTTGAAAATTAAACTGAATGAAAACTAATAGCTTTGAAGTTTTAACAAAAAAGATTAATTTAAATCTCAAACACAGATGACCCCGAAGAATGAACATTAGATGTGATAGCTTTTCCTGTACTCTCTTTTTCTGTACTCTCTTTCATCTTTTTCAATGCATGCATCACTATCTAGCACTTCGATTTCGTTAAAAGGACAAAGCAAGGGATATTAATTTTCTCTTCTTTTAATAGAGTTTGCAAGAGGGTAAATGGTGCCAATCAAAGTTAGCTTCCCGCCTGAATGAATAAAAAAATATCATTATTAAGCTCGTTTTTTTTCTCTTATCTCATTTTACATTTTTACCTAAAAGCTTAAGCTTGACATGTTGCAGTGACTGAAACATTGCTCTAAAGTTGAGAAGAGGTGCGAACGTCTCACCATTCCTTAAATGAAATTTAACACACTCATTTCCATGCTCAGGTTGTGCAAATAACTTCACAGATTCGCCGTAAATTACAACATCTGTAAATCTTATTTTTCCCACTCCATTTCCACAAACACAAAATGTATCTCCTTCTCTTAATCGTTCACACCAAAACATTGTTTCAAGCTCAACTGAACTATTTGTAATGATTATCACATGACAAAAACAAACATTTATATACACCCAAAAAAATATGTTGTAAAAGTGTTCAAAAACGCTGTACCTTCAACTGCATTAATTGTCATAATCGACCCGACATCCAATGTTTTCAATGTAACAGGTATACGGTTGTGATTTTGAAAACCTACTGGTGGAAATAACAAAATCTGTTGTATATTACGCAACTAGAAAAGTTGTTGATACTACATCATTCACTGTTAATGTATAACATAATTTCTAAAAGACACAATACTTACTTGTTAAAACTAAAAGTCTTTGTTATATTTTTGACGAAATTTCCCGTAAAAACTAAGTTTTTACTGTCGAACTCACGTCTCAATTTGTAATAACTACAGGCTTTTGTTGTATTTTTAACAAAATTTCCTTGTAAAGACGTAATTATTTTTGTTGAACCAGCAATAACTCAATTTGTAAAAACTACACACTTTTGTGGTATTTTAAACAATGTATTTTGGTTAAGATGCATTTCTACAGTTCAATTTGTAGAAACAACCGGCTTTTACTGTATTTGTTACAACATATTTATGTTGAAATACAATTTTCATTGTCGAACCGAGATCTAAATTTGTTGAAGTTATAATCATTTGTCTTGATTTCGACATCTTTTTGTTTTCATATGCACACCTTTTTTGGTACCCCATAATGAAATGAAAAAATTACTTTTAACTTTTTATTATTTTATTGAATTCATTTACATAATATACAAAAATTTAAATGAACTTATTTCTAAAAATGTTTGTTCCATCTATTAGTGTTTTCATGGTGGGCTTGAAAAACAATTAATATGTAACAATAATATAGATTAGAAACATCGTTTACTACTTTCATATTCATACACATATTTAAATTGGACGGTATTATTGACGCTTCGGAGCTCCTTCTGGAAGTTGGTGTTGAGGTTATGTTCCTGTGGTCTTCAACCCAATTTGCAACACTTATATCGCTTTGAATAGTGCTGCAATGTTTGAACTAAATAAATAGTAAGTGCTATAGTAAACTTTTGTTTAACAAGTAAATATGGAGGTATAGTGAAAACCAGGTAAAAAGGAATATGCTTACTTCTTTGTTTTTCCATTTAGCTAATTCATCTTCGAATTCAAGCTGTAGACCCAGCTCACAGCTTGGGAAAATTTTTGATATATGCTCCGACCGGTGCCCTGACATAAGGCCATACGACATAAGGCCATATTCGAACATATGGCGTTATGACGCTTTCAATTATGACTTAAGGCCATATTCGAACTTATGGTCTAATGACGCTTTGTCAAAGCGTCGTAAAGCCATATTTTTTTGCGACTTAAGGCCATATACTGAAATGCCCTAATGACGCTTCTCTAAAGTGTCATGAGGCCACATTTTTTTGTTAATAGTTGACCTTGAAACATTATACAGTCTTATGAAAGAAACACAATGTGCAATCTTACAAAAAAAATGCAACAGTTATGAGCTTGACGAAAAATTTCCATTGATCAGTGAAAACTTACATTCATTCATTTATTCATACTTTCATCAAATCATTAGATTCTTCTAAATCAGTTGCACAAGCGGTCGTTACAAATTAGAAAAAAATGGAATTAAAAGAGCTTACATATAATGTTAATTTTTGCGAAGGCTTTCTATAAGGCAGCAAATGGCTTTACATATATTCCGGATTTCAAATAAGTTTATAAATCTAAATATCAATCCACGTATTCAAAATACCAAATTTTAACAAAATCATTTTCTTTATCGCGTGAATTTTGCATTTATAGAAAAAAATAAATTTGTTCCTTTCTGGATAACCGTACGATAGCAAGTTTCAAGAGACTTTTGTCAAGAAAAGTGTGTCATGATTGTAAATATTCGTACGATACTAAGAAAATCTCAACAAAATTTATGCGCACAGTTTTTATGTTCACCAACAACAAACCCGTTGCTATCCGGAGGCAAATTATGTTTGTTTTGCTTTTTACTTACGATGGAATAATGAAGATAAGAACGAAGCGGAAAAAATTTTCCCAGAGGAGTATGGATGTGTGGTGTAAAAATAAAAGTTCGCGCGAATTTTTATTTTTACACCACACATCCATACTCCTCTGGGAATTTTTTTTCCGCTTCGCTCTTATCTTCATTATTCTATCGTGAGTAGAAAGCCAAACAAAAAATGATAAAAATTCGCGCGAATTTTTATTCTTACAGCACACATCCATACTCCTCTTTGAAATTTTTTCTTCTATAAACTTGAATGAATGAATGCAAGTTTTCTCCGATCAATGGAAACTTTTCAGTTATTTTATGCGCGCGAATTTTTATTTTTACACCACACATCCATACTCCTCTGGAAAATTTTTTTCCGCTTCGCTCTTATCTTCATTATTCTATCGTGAGTAGAAAGCCAAACAAAAAAAGATAAAAATTCGCGCGAATTTTTATTCTTACAGCACACATCCATACTCCTCTTTGAAACTTTTTCATCTATAAACTTGAATGAATGAATGAATGCAAGTTTTCTCCGATCAATGGAAACTTTTCGTCAAGCTCATAACTGTTGCACTTTAAATTGTGTTTAGAATGTCTTGCTCAGACTACAGAAAATTACAATAAAAACAAAAATCCAACCCTCTGTTCTTTTTGCAGAAGAATAGTGGAAAATAATTTAACAATATATTCTTAAAATACTTTCTTGAAATTTAAGTTGTTAATTTGATTATAAAAGATTTATATTTGCAATTACGTAAGGCGATGTTTTTTTTTTTATTTGGAATAAAACAAAAATTCAGTTTCGTTGGTATTATGTTTGGTGTTTATTTTTTTAACTGGCAAACGGAAGAATTGGTCATTGGACCATAATGGCATTAAGACGCTTTAGAAAGCGTCATTAGACCATATGTTCGAATATGGCCTTAAGTCACAATTCAAAGCGTCTTAACGCCATATGTTCGAATATGGCCTTATGTCGTATGGTCTTATGTCAGGGCACCGCTCCGACCTTAGCAAAAGCAAGCTTCGTTTTGTGAGGCCACTATCTAATTGAATTGCAAAACTTTTCTTATAGTATCATTCATAAGTAAAGACACTGTGCGGCTGGCCGAAGACGCACATACACGAAATATAAAATCAAAACCAACTCACTTGATAAAATTGGTACGGCACTCTTTGACAAATTGAAGCTGTTCACAATTTCAAAAACTTCGAGGTCCAATAAAAACGTGTCCATTGCACTATCGCCGATATTATTTTTTGGTGGGCTTGAATCGGTTTCATTTGTAATTTTGTTCACTTTTTCACTGTCATCACAAATCATTATGGTTCGCGTTTTAGATTGTGCGACGTTAAAATCTATTAAAGTACTTATCTATACAAAAGAAACAGTATATTCTACAAATTCACATAGAGTTAAAACACTGCGATCACTTCACTGCAACGATCAAGGAGATAATGAATAAATTACGAGAAAAACTTCCTGAAAATGTAGTAATTATATGCGTAGAAAACGGTAAAAAAGCCATCACCATCGCACTTACAACTCAATGTTGTTTCAACACAAAATGATTGCAGATTTGAATGCATATGTTGTTGGTTCTACAGCTTTTTGTTGATTTCATATTTTGGTTGTAGATTCCACAGTTTTTTTTTATTTGTTTGCAGAATATTTATGTATGTGTGGACTGTATTTCTAATAGATGTTCTTGCCTGGTGAGTGGAAAACGGTAAAATAGCCATCATACAACTCAGCGTTGTTTTCAAAATGTAGATTTGAATGCTTCTGTTGTGTTTTTTACAACATTTGATGTAGGTTCGACAGCACATGGGAAATTTTCCTTGTGCTCACCATAATTTTTTTGGTGAGAAATTTTTTGGACTACAAAAAAGATGCCGGTTCATATAATGCAAAAACACTTTTTTCCAAGCTTATCCAACTTTCTGTAGTTTTTACAACCTGCTGTAATAAGTACAGATAAAATATGTGTATTTTACAATTTTTCATGTAGCCATGTACAGTTTTACATCAGTACATTTAACAATGAAAAATGACAACTCGTTGTAAATCTTACAACAGCTAATCGAGATCATTTTGACAAGCTTATTGCATAAATGAATGCAAATGCTATAAAACTTGCAAATAATAATCAATATGACCTCATTTGCTGTTAAATATAGAAATTTACCACTAAACGTAGATTTTACTGCCGCATTTTGTAAAATTAACAACGAAAATTTTTTTGGGTTTACATATACCACAAACCACAAACGCTAGATAAACCTTATAAATGAGAACAAAAAAAAAACGGATACAGTACATAACGAATAATTCAATGACCTACAAACCCAAAAAAAAATATAAAAAAATACACAACCTACACCAACTCTCTGATAAAACCTACGAACAAACCAAACCACCGTACAGCAATAAAAAAACACTCAACCAATATCAACTCACTGATAAACCGACGCACAAGCACCACAACCTTTTGATAACACCGCCTAGGCGCCACCACCTGCTGACTAACACACGGCTCGCGACCAAAACTCATTAACATCACTTGTACGTGATAAGACCCCCGAAAAAAAGTTCCCACGCTAAACCGCCCCACCTCCTACTGATGTTTGAGAAGCACCTGACCAGATATGGGAGTTATACTCCAGTTTTGGGCGGATGAAGGTCTTATAAATTGTAGCCAGATCAGAAGGGGTAAAGAACTTCCTGCATCGTCTTAAGAAAGCTAAGCACTTAGCAGCGTTTTTGGTGACTTCAAATATGTGGTCATTCCAACGAAGATCATCGTTTACACACATACCAAGTACTGACAGCTTTTCGGTTTCTTCGATGCAGGTACCATTCATGGATAATGGCAATGGGGGAATGTTAAGCTTCAACGACAAAAGACATCATTGAGTTTTCGAAGCATTGAATTCTACTCGGTTCATAAGACGCCATGAAACAATGCTGTCAAGGTCAGAATTCAATGAGCCACAAAAAAATTGCTAAACTTCTTGTTAAGCAGGGACGTGAATTTGGAAACGAATGTGAAAAGCTGAGGGTCGAGTCGTCAGCAAAACAGTTAAGCGGATTAGAAGTTTCAGACAAGAGATCATTGATGAAAATGAGGAAGAGAGTCGGAGACAAAACGGAGCCCTGGGGCACACCAGCATTTATGATGTGGGTATCAGACTTGAAGCCATCCAACACAACTTGTATTGAACGGTCGGAAAGGTAATTTCTAATCCAACGAAGAAGAGACTCATCGATACCAAAAGCACGCATTTTCGATAAAAGAGCCTGTAACGGAACCGGTGTTCAGCCCCTCTCACTCCTAGTAGACCACCCTTACAAACAACCCCATATGTACAGGCATATGAGGCTGGTCCGGGCAGCAGAAGCAAGAGGGGTGTTCAGGCTGTGGCCGCTGGCATGCTTGCAAAAGCCAAAGGCTAGCTCGTCGCGGGGGGGTTCTTGCAACCACAGCTCAGAACATTGTTACCAAAAAAACATGCCTTACAAAAAGAAAAAAACTGGCGACCCAAATGTCCCTGTGCAGTCTACCTAGCGGGGAGGGTCTTAGTTGGAATAGACCCTCGGAGGTTTTGCCCACCCTTCGTATCCCTGAGATACCACCATGGCTACTGCGACCTCCTAATCCTGCAGTAGCCCCTTACTCACCCTTGCCCCTATCACTTACCACATCCCTGTCCTATCTCCACCTCAATCCATGGATCCTTTTACCTGGACATCCTAATTAAATGTTGGTTTCCAGAAAAAAAATCAAAAAAAAGAACACTGTTTTTTTTTCTGAAACGTTATAATAAGTGATTTTATTTCTAACTAATCATCGGAATCCTCATTCGTAAATTTCAATTTCAGGTAAGAATCATTCTATTCTTATTTTAATTCTTTAACTTGATTTAAACAAAACTTATTTTCTTAATACTTTTTTTTTCAGATGGCAACACTTTACTATAATTTCAATTTCAGGTAATCAGCCTTCTATTATAATTTAATTCGTTAACTTGATTTAAACAAAAAAATATTTTTTTAATACCTTTTTTTTTTCTTTTCAGATGGCAACACTTTACTATAATTTCAATTTCAGGTAATCAGCCTTCTATTATAAATTCATTCTCTAACTTGATTTAAACAAAATTTATTTTCTTAATACTTTTTTTCTTTTCAGATGGCAACACTTTACAGTATCCCCCCCCAAACAAAATAAAATAAAACACATATATGTATATAAAAAATGTTATTATGTTGTAAAAGTACTCACTCAGGTCTTTAAATCCGCCAAGGAGGTGCACCACTTTGGTAGTTCTACCCTGTATTATTTGATGAGAGAAAAAAAAATGTTTAAGGAATTTTATCTTGTTTAGATAGGGTATTTCGTTACCCATCCATTGCCACCGAATATCTACACTTTAATAATAAAATTTGCCAGATTAAATTTATTCACTAATTTCTCTTTTGCCTTTTTCTTTTATTTTCTTCTTATTTTGTTTTCTTCTTTACCCTTATTTTTCTTTATGAATCTTTACTTCTTTCACTAACATTTCTTATGTTACTTAAATCTAAGGGTCACGCTCACGACACGGTCACCAAAACACTAGGATATGGGGGTGGGATGGTATAGAAAAAAAAAGACACGAGGGTAGTATGAGGGGATAGGTCAGGTGGGAACAGAATTCACTAGGTCACACTTTTTTTTTCACACATGCGCTGGAGGATGATGATGATGGTGATGATGATGCTGGTGATGATGATGCTGGTGGGTTTAATTGTCTTTTCTATTCTTTCTAGGTTCTTCCTCTTGTTTATTACTTCCTTATTTTTTTCCAATATACGTCTACTCATACTGTTTTTTTTTTCTAGGTACCCGTTTATATACTTCCACTTTTACCCTTTTCTTTTTTTTTTTTTTTTATACTTTTCTTATCTGTCACTTTAATATTTAATTTTAGGTACTTTTCATATCTTTCACTTTTAATATTTGTTTTTTTTTTTTTACTTTTAGGTACTTTTCTATTCTTTCACTTTTAATATTTGTTTTTTCTTACTTTTAGGTACTTTTCTATTCTTTCACTTTTAATATTTGTTTTATCTTACTTTTAGGTACTTTTCTATTCTTTCACTTTTACTATGTTTTTTCCCTAGGTACTTTCACATTTTCCTTATTTTTTTTGTTGTGGACTGGGGGTTAAAACACGCCCCAAATCATTTTTTTTCTTGCAATGATTTCAACGCAGGGAAAACTATTTTGCTTCATGATTTGCACTTGCACACACTCAAAACTATCTTCACCAAAAAAAACTAATTACTATCGACTTTTTTCTTCTTTTCTTCTTTTCGGCACTTTGACACTGCGTGATTAATTTAACAACAAAACAATGAATATTTTCTTTGGCTTCTTTGCCGGTACCATTTAAGCCAAACCAAAAGAAATTAAATGCACCACAAAAGCACCCACGCACACTTTAATGTCTTTACGAAATTTTATCTCCAAGTTCTATTTTTTTTTCCACTATGTGAAATACTGATTTATCGATTCTTGCAAGAGCGACTGATCGCGATTCGAATCACACATTGAATGACACATTACCGTCTGTCGTGGCTAAGCTGATCTTGTCATGTACCAACTCGACCGTTGCACATGCACATAGCCTGTACAGTTTGGTTAGTACATGACAAGATCACACCATCGGTTAGCGGCCAACTATTGCGGCTTATCACATAGCGGGTGGTAATTGCTTTCTTTTTGTGGGTGGAGATAGGCTCGCCTATTTTGCATTATTTTTTTGTTGGTTGCTAAGCGAGGTATATGCTTCTTTTGCAGACTTTGTGTACTGCGAAAGGACAAGTAGGGTGGGTCAGGTAAGTTATGATATGAGTGTAATTAATATAATGGTATTATCGTGAGTAGTATTATGAGTGATTTATTATTATAGATGGTAAATATTATATTGGTTAGTGATTATTATTACAGGTAAGTATTATAGTATGTAGTTTATTAATTATGATGGTGAGTATTATAAATGTTTTATTATTAAAGGTAAGTATTATGTGTTTGAGTATATTATGAAGGGTAAGTATTATGTATTTGAGTATATTATAACAGGTAAGTTTTATGTGTTCAAATATTATTGGAGGTAGTTATTATAGGGGTTATTTAAAGTTATGGGGAATATTATCGGTGTTGTATTATTTGTTTCATATAGGTATTATGTGCAAGTACGGTAAGTTTTATTGTGTTCTATTATAAATAAATGGTAAGTATTATGCGAGTTTCTTAGGTGAGTTATTTTTTTTTTGTATTATAGGTAGATAAGGTTATTGGTATGGTTACATTATCAGGTAAGTATTATTAAGGGATTTATTCAAATTATAAGGGCGAGGATTATTATTATTGATCATTATAATTATTAGGATTATTATTATTATTATTATTATTATTATATTTTTATGTTATCGTTTCCCACAAAACTTGTCCTTTCAACAAGGCCTGCCGACTTGACAAGGACAAGAGAAAGAAACGATGTAATCTCATTTCTTTAAATCCTTGCAGTGATACACTCCCGCTTTCTGGCCTTTGAGATCTTCGAGTTCATACAAATTATTCCCTATGACCTTGCGAACTCTCATCTGGACGAATTTCGGACCCAATTTTGAGCAGTACCTCTTCGAAGCGTCGCTTAAGGTGAAATTTCTCCGGAAAACGATATCTCCTGCGGAGAATTTGACATTTTTGCTCCTTAGGTTGTATGTATTTTCATATTGGATATGCGCCTTTGCCAATGAGTTTTTTATGTGCGAGTGTATGATGTTCATTTGGGATGCTTTGGAGACTAGATCCACGTTCGCATTATTCAATCCGTCCAACTTCCGAAGCAGTTTATAGTCTGCACCATGCTCCACACACTTTTGCCCAAATAATGCTTCGTAGGGAGACATGGTGATGGCCGAGTGTATAGTTGTGCGGAGTGCACTAGCTATCGACTGTAGATGGCTGTCCCAGTTTCTTTGATCTGGGTCAATGTACGATCTAATGGCTGCCAATAGTGATCTGTTGACCCTCTCACTGGCATTTGCTTGCGGTGAATAGAAAGCGGTTTTGACGTGTCCTATCCCATACTGCGTCAGGCACTTCTCAAACTCACGACTGACAAATTGTTTGCCGTTGTCCGAGAGAATGGTCTCCGGCACTCCGAAAACGCAAAAGATTTGCTCGTGCAGAAACCGAAGGACAGTGTCAGTCGTGGCTTTCTTCAGTGCTTTGACGACTACAAATTTCGTCAGCTGGTCCAACGCAATCACAATATGTGTATTCCCGTCTCTCGAGCGCGGGTAGGGCCCCAGGAAATCAATGTATAACATCTGGAAAGGTCTCTCAGCCAAAAATGCTTTTCCCATCGGAGGCCTCAGGGTTGCATTCGGAGCCTTCGATGCTTTGCAGGTGTCACACCCACCAATATACGTCTTTACCTGTGCTGCCATGTTAGGCCAGAAGAATTGTTGCTGAAGTCGGTACAGAGTTTTTGCGATCCCACCATGGGAAGCTCGAGGAGGCTGATGAGCGAGAGCGATCAGGTGATCAGTTAGCGGTTGGGGAACCCAAAGCTTCCAAATCTGGTCATCCTCTACAGGATTTCCTGTGCAATGAGAGACCTTCTTGTAGACGAAATTTTCCGACACTTGAAGGTCTGGTAGCTTTTCTTTTTGTTCTCGGATGCTATCAATAAGCTTGAGGTAATCCGTAGATTTAAAACTAGGGTCCTCAAGATTAACATGTAGTACATCCCCGGGCTTCATCACCATCGAGACATCGCAACTCAAGGCGTCTACTCCATGCACTCGCGAAAGAGCATCGGGTACAACATTCAGAGTTCCTTTGCGATGCTCTATGGTGAAGTCGAACCCCTGAAGCTTCAAACTCCACCGCGCCAATCGGCCACACAGATCTCGCTGGCTCATCAACCACTTCAAACTAGCGTGATCGGTCACAATCTTAAACGCATGACCTTCGACGTACGCTCGAAACGTCTGGACTCCCATGACTGCAGCTAGGCACTCACGCTCGGTCACATTGTAATTGCGCTGGGCCGCGTTGAGTTTTTGCGAGTGATAGTATATTGGACGTTCATTACCGCTCTCATCCAACTGACTCAGCACACACCCAATTCCAGTATTGGAAGCATCGCACAAAATTAAAAACTCTTTGGAGAAGTCCGGGTGTACTAAGAGTGGGGCCGTGGTAAGCGCCGCTTTCATTTTTTCAAATGCCACAATGGCTTCGTCAGTGAAGGCGAACTTTTTTCCTCCCTTCAGGGTATCAGTAAGTGGGGCGGCTAAGGTGGAGAAGTCTCTCACAAACCGACGATACCATCCGGCCATTCCCAAGAAACGCCGTACTTGTTTCGCGGAAGTCGGTGTAGGAAAATCCGCAATGGCTGTCACCTTATCTGGATCCGTCTTCAAGCAACCATCTCCAACAATGTATCCTAGGTATTTTAACTCCTTGTAACAGAATTTTGACTTCTGGACGTTCATCGTGAGACCCGCCTCCCTCAATCGACCAGCCAAAGTTTTCAAAAGCTCCACATGCTCTTCAAAGGTGCTCGACACTACTAACAAGTCGTCCAGGTACGGGAAGATTTTTTCTCTCAGTTCGTGGGGTACCACTTTGTCCATTAATCTGACCATGCGTTGTGGCGCATTGCAGAGACCAAAGGGCATGACAGTGAACTGTAACAGAGGCATGCCAGGCACCGTAAACGCCGTCTTCTCCCGGGATGTCTTCTCCAGCGGGATCTGCCAAAAGGCGTCTTTCAGATCTACACTCGAAATGAAGTGTGTATCCGGAAGACGCGATAACAGTCCATTTATATGCGATAGAGGATAAGCATCCTTTTTTGTTACGGCGTTAACCTTCCGGTAGTCGAGGCATAGGCGATTTTTGCCGGGCTTACGCACGAGGACTACCGGAGAGCTCCACGCGCTATTACTTGGCTCTATAACTCCGAGCTTTAACATCCGATCTAATTCTTCATATAGCAGTTTCTCTACCGCTGGAGAAACCGGGTAGTGACATTGCTTAATGGGCTCAGCATCCCCCGTGTCGATGGTATGTACCTCTAGCGCAGTTTTTCCTAAGCCTTGTACAGCAGAGGAAGGAAACAAGCTAATGGCATCTTTCAACCGTTTGGTCTGTTGTTCAGTGAGGGTGTGAGCATTCGGATCCACTTCGGATGAGCAAGGATCTGAGGAAATTTCTGAAATCAGCTGAGGGGCGATATCAAACTCCTTCCAGAAGTCAATACCTAAGTACAGTTTCTGTTGCAGGGATGGAACCAGATACAGGGGGATTTTTTTCGTCTTCCCTTTATAGGTAACCTCCACCTGGATTCGTCCCACAATGGCTTGTTGGTTTCCGTCAGCGGTCTTCACTTCGGATGTAAGTTTCGAGAAGTTTTGCCCGTGTTTGCGAAGAAAGTCCATGCCATCCGCACCCAAACAACTTATGCTGGCTCCACTATCGAGTAATCCCAATAGGGGTTCGCCAAAAATGTGGACGGTGGCATAAGGACGGGGATCGTCTGAGCTGCATAAGGTGGTGGCTTCAATGACTTTATAAACCTTCTTCTTTTCTCGAAACTTACTCCTCAGCTTGGCAACCTTTTCCGAGACGACCGTATTTTGGCTTCCAAAGATCCTCTTACGGACCTCCAAATAGTTTTGGAGCCTTTCGTGAAGTGGTGTTAAAGGTCTTTTAGGAGTTACGGAAGGAACACTTACCGCACCGCCAGAAGTATTTGGTCTCGACAGGATTCTAACGGCGGGAATAGGAGGGACTAGGGAGGTCTCACAGAGAAGTGGATAGGATTTGGAAGGGTTGGGATTGTGGAGTGGAGTGGTGAGATTTAGTTGGACTCCGGGTTCTTCTCCAGAGAGCAATTCCCCCGGGTCTTCAGACTGCTCTTTGGCTCGTTTCCCGAGCATCGAGGACATTGGGGAGAGGTCGTGTTCTCCCATCCGCACTTGAAGCAAAAAAGGAACCTCTGGGGGTCAGGGCATTCAACAAAGGAATGGCCTTTCGCTTTGCAGTTCCAGCACGTGTAATTCCTAGAGTCCCTTTCTCTTTTCGGATGAAATGCCTCGAGCTCGGGAGAAAAAGAGTCTTCCTCTCTCTGAACAACCATCTCTGCAACCACATTTTTACGCGGCGGAGGAACAATTCCAGGCCTTGGTCTCATCGCTCCAGCTTCACGGTCGAGGATGTACTTTTCGACTTTCCTGCAGACATACACCATATGAGTCAGGGTACTCGTGTCATACGTGACTAACAGCATTCTCATCTGCTTTCTAACATTCAGTTTTAGGACCTCGATTATTTCTAAGTCAGATTTGGGAATCCGCAGCTTGCTGTTGAGTCTTTGTATATCTGCAAAGAAATCATCGAACGTCTCGTTCTGCCCCATATGACGATCGTACAGCTTCCTCGACAGCTCAGAGTCCGATTCCAAGCTCCGGAATTGCTCAATGAGGGCATCCCTGAGAGTCACCCAAGGGATGTCCGGGTTGCCTTTCAGGTACACCCAAAACCACGTCTCCGCTGGTCCACTAACAAAGTGATGAAAGTTAAGGACGATCTCGTCCCAAGTGACATTGTTGCCCACCTTCATCCGCTCCAGCCGGAAGAGAAATTCGTCGACCGTCAATTTCCTTGGGTCGAACTTCAACCCCCACTTATGGAAATTGTGGTAACGTCTGCTTAAAGAACGGGGTGGTGCTTGTGGTGGATCATTGGGGTCGCTCAACGTTAGGTCATGTAACCGTCGTAGGAATTCATCCATATTGGAAGTGTCCGCTGCAGGATTCCGTTGGGGAGGAGGCAGTGTCCGAGGAGGAGTTACATTCCGTGTAGGAGAGAACGATCTTCGGGGTTGCTCGCGAGACGTCGAAAAATGGCTCGGTGCTTCCACCTGGTTGGACTGCCTCGAGTTTCTAGCATCCGGAGTTGGTGCTGACAGCGTTTCACGGATGATGCTTGCCATTTCGTCACGAAGAGCCGTTCTCGTTCGCTCCAATTCCCCAGAAAAAAATCGGAAATCTTCTGCTCGACTTGCCCCAACAGCTGCAGTGACCACTTCCTGGATGTAGCCAGTGAAGTCTTCGCCAGTTGCACCCAATAATTCCCGTGGTATTGGTGTAGGCGCCGATAAGTGAGGTTTAGCCCCGGTTGAGTGACCTTGAGCCATAGTCGAGGTGGAAGCTCTTTCCACATTGTCGGTCCCGTCCGAGGTAAGCGGAAGAGGAGGTTGAGCAGTGTCTTGTGGACCGACTAGGTCAGAAAACGTGTCGGACAGAAACTGAGACCTTAGCACCTGACTTCTCATGGTCGTTTTACCTCTCGACCTGGTAATTCGCTTACGCATTTTAAAACCGGAATGATAAAAATGAGAATCGCAGAAGAAAAAAAATAAAAAACTAAGCGAGGGCGCAAAGTAAAGCAAATCAAAAGAAAAGATCCGCAAAAGGAAAAGCACAAAGCCAAAAACTCTCAAGAGAAAAAACAGTTCTTAGCTCACAAGCCAAAAAAAAAGTTTTTAAATCAAAAAAAATTTTTTAAATGAAAAAAACTATTTCCCAAGTTGGGAATACAATTGAGAAAATGCAATAAAAAAAATTTTTAAATAAAATAATAAAAAAAATGAAAGAAAATTAAGCAAAAAAAAAAAAAAAATATATAAACAAAGATAAAATCTATAGTGGAATAGTGACAAAAATAAAATTCCTAAACACTCGACCAAAAAAAGAAGGAAGAAAATAATAAAAAATATAAAAATAAAAAAAAATCTGAAAAAGTAGTTAAAATAAAAAAATTTGATATAAAAGAAAAATATATATATAAAAAATGTAAATTAAAAGCAATCAAAAAAAAAAAAAAAATAAATCCAAATCAGAAAAAAATTCAAAAAAAATTCCTAAAAAAACTAAAAAAAAATAAAACTTTTTTTTTCTAAAGTATTTCAAACTAATCTTCAGAATATGAGATTTCAAAAAATCCAAAAATTTTTTTTTTTTCAAACTTCAAGGTTTAATTTATATAGTATTTGTTGGATGAGGTGAAGTAGACAGAAAAGTAATGATGAGCATAGGAGCAGGTATTAGCACTAAACCCGCTATGAAACCGCACAGTTTACCCATAACACCAGCGCTCACAATGTTTCATCCTGGTCTTCGAAGGGCCTTGAATTCGAGGGTTAGTGCTTGCTTTGTTCACCTGGCTTGTACAGCCAAAGTGACAGACAAGCATCCCAACTTCTCCTTTAGCAACCATCAAAAAAAATTTCAACAAAAGCGTTTCAAACAACTGAAGCATGACCTATAATATCGCAAAACTTAGGATTTGAATCCACTAAAATGTAAATAAAATTGTATGTCTGCTATGGTAGGGAGCACGACTGCCTAAGGAAGGGTGGATTAACCCAATTTAGCGGATGTTCCTACCACAGCTAGACGAAATGAATACCAAAAAAATTTCTTTTTTTTTTTTTCACAGGAATAAAGTTGCTAAAAAAAAGACCTTCAAATCCCAAGACTCAACATGTGAACGCAGCGTAAATGCCAGGTAAACTTTCCCGAACAATGGAGTTCGAAAAGGTTGGACAAATCGGGCCCCACGTTGGGCGCCACCTGTAACGGAACCGGTGTTCAGCCCCTCTCACTCCTAGTAGACCACCCTTACAAACAACCCCATATGTACAGGCATATGAGGCTGGTCCGGGCAGCAGAAGCAAGAGGGGTGTTCAGGCTGTGGCCGCTGGCATGCTTGCAAAAGCCAAAGGCTAGCTCGTCGCGGGGGGTTCTTGCAACCACAGCTCAGAACATTGTTACCAAAAAAACATGCCTTACAAAAAGAAAAAAACTGGCGACCCAAATGTCCCTGTGCAGTCTACCTAGCGGGGAGGGTCTTAGTTGGAATAGACCCTCGGAGGTTTTGCCCACCCTTCGTATCCCTGAGATACCACCATGGCTACTGCGACCTCCTAATCCTGCAGTAGCCCCTTACTCACCCTTGCCCCTATCACTTACCACATCCCTGTCCTATCTCCACCTCAATCCATGGATCCTTTTACCTGGACATCCTAATTAAATGTTGGTTTCCAGAAAAAAAATCAAAAAAAAGAACACTGTTTTTTTTCTGAAACGTTATAATAAGTGATTTTATTTCTAACTAATCATCGGAATCCTCATTCGTAAATTTCAATTTCAGGTAAGAATCATTCTATTCTAATTTTAATTCTTTAACTTGATTTAAACAAAACTTATTTTCTTAATACTTTTTTTTTCAGATGGCAACACTTTACTATAATTTCAATTTCAGGTAATCAGCCTTCTATTATAATTTAATTCGTTAACTTGATTTAAACAAAAAAATATTTTTTTAATACCTTTTTTTTTTCTTTTCAGATGGCAACACTTTACTATAATTTCAATTTCAGGTAATCAGCCTTCTATTATAAATTCATTCTCTAACTTGATTTAAACAAAATTTATTTTCTTAATACTTTTTTTCTTTTCAGATGGCAACACTTTACAGTATCCCCCCCCAAACAAAATAAAATAAAACACATATATATAAAAAATGTTATTATGTTGTAAAAGTACTCACTCAGGTCTTTAAATCCGCCAAGGAGGTGCACCACTTTGGTAGTTCTACCCTGTATTATTTGATGAGAGAAAAAAAAATGTTTAAGGAATTTTATCTTGTTTAGATAGGGTATTTCGTTACCCATCCATTGCCACCGAATATCTACACTTTAATAATAAAATTTGCCAGATTAAATTTATTCACTAATTTCTCTTTTGCCTTTTTCTTTTATTTTCTTCTTATTTTGTTTTCTTCTTTACCCTTATTTTTCTTTATGAATCTTTACTTCTTTCACTAACATTTCTTATGTTACTTAAATCTAAGGGTCACGCTCACGACACGGTCACCAAAACACTAGGATATGGGGGTGGGATGGTATAGAAAAAAAAAGACACGAGGGTAGTATGAGGGGATAGGTCAGGTGGGAACAGAATTCACTAGGTCACACTTTTTTTTTCACACATGCGCTGGAGGATGATGATGATGGTGATGATGATGCTGGTGATGATGATGCTGGTGGGTTTAATTGTCTTTTCTATTCTTTCTAGGTTCTTCCTCTTGTTTATTACTTCCTTATTTTTTTCCAATATACGTCTACTCATACTGTTTTTTTTTTCTAGGTACCCGTTTATATACTTCCACTTTTACCCTTTTCTTTTTTTTTTTTTTTTATACTTTTCTTATCTGTCACTTTAATATTTAATTTTAGGTACTTTTCATATCTTTCACTTTTAATATTTGTTTTTTTTTTTTTACTTTTAGGTACTTTTCTATTCTTTCACTTTTAATATTTGTTTTTTCTTACTTTTAGGTACTTTTCTATTCTTTCACTTTTAATATTTGTTTTATCTTACTTTTAGGTACTTTTCTATTCTTTCACTTTTACTATGTTTTTTCCCTAGGTACTTTCACATTTTCCTTATTTTTTTTGTTGTGGACTGGGGGTTAAAACACGCCCCAAATCATTTTTTTTCTTGCAATGATTTCAACGCAGGGAAAACTATTTTGCTTCATGATTTGCACTTGCACACACTCAAAACTATCTTTTTCATTCGACTCCGTAGAGCATTTGTTTAATTTTCGTCACCAAAAAAAACTAATTACTATCGACTTTTTTCTTCTTTTCTTCTTTTCGGCACTTTGACACTGCGTGATTAATTTAACAACAAAACAATGAATATTTTCTTTGGCTTCTTTGCCGGTACCATTTAAGCCAAACCAAAAGAAATTAAATGCACCACAAAAGCACCCACGCACACTTTAATGTCTTTACGAAATTTTATCTCCAAGTTCTATTTTTTTTTCCACTATGTGAAATACTGATTTATCGATTCTTGCAAGAGCGACCAGTGTTGCCGATTCAAAAAAAAAGTTATCATGATTTTTATCATGAGATCCCAAAAAAAATCATGAAATTGCTTTTTCTTCATTGGACCCTCAGAATAATTAATATTCATGCCTATTATGGAATTCGCAATATTTTACTCCCGGGGAGTCGGACTTAAGGGATTACCCACACCATGTGAGAAAGCCTTTAGTCCGAAAAGGTTTGCCCATATGGTGTGGGTAAGCCTTTAGTCCGACTCCCGCCGCAACGAATTCATCGGATTCTGTAATAGGCATGATTATCTTATAATTCTCAAAAAAATTATAATTTTAAATAAAAAAATCATATGTGATTTCATTTCATTTTATTAAGCTTTAAAATAATAAATGTTTTTAATAATAGTTATAGGTATTTTAGAAACAAATAAATAAATTATATAATATTAGTTAAACATGTACATTATTTTTGGTTATAAACTTTACTGAAATACTTGTCGATTAATGGCTTAGTGACTTTGAAGTCAAAACAACTTTGATTTTTCGTGAGGTCATTGGAATGAATTAGTCCAATAATTGAATCTTCTTCTAGTCTGTTTCTTATTTTTGTTTTAAGTAAAGTTACTTTCGAAAATATTCTTTCTGTGTTAGCTGACGAATGTGGCAGTGAAAATATTTCGAATACGAATTTCGTTAAGAGTGGATATGCCAAGCTATCATCGGCCAGTTTGATTTGGCCAACATATTTCCAGAATTCTTCAATGTCGTTTGCTTGGTCATTTCCTTTAATGTTTGAATTAACAAGCATTCTCCACTCATTATCTATCTCTTGATAACATACTTCAGCCACTAAATTTGGAAAATGTTTAATAAGAGGGAAAATTGATTGAACATTTTTGTTTAAAACATTTGTTATCGACAAAGATTCCATATTTTTGAAGACACTGTTATTGAAGTTAAATCTAGAATATATTTGCTTAGTACCTTCAACTAAGAAGGACAAACAACGACATTGAAAGCCTTGAACAATTTGTTTATCAATGGAAACTTTTTCCAAAAAAAGGGCTACTTTCACACCGTAATACATATCCCCGTATGAAAGCTGATTTCTTGGGTTGACATAATCTATATTTTTTATATTTGTGCTATCGATATAACTTTTTTTTAAATAGCAACTTAACAGTGACTTCAAGGCTGTAGTGACTTCACTATACATATCTTGAATTTTAGGTTTTTCTGATTGCATACATTTATTTAGTTTTGTAAAGAACGGAAGCACAAAACTAAGAAAACATAAATACATATAATGAACAGGGTCATTAAGCATATTCAAAACAGTTTTGCTTGACAGTAAGTTGTCAGTTTTTGTCGCTTCGTTAAAATATGCTTTTAAAGCATCATATTGCACGAGAATACAATTTACAACTTCTAATCTCGAAAGCCAACGCGTCTGTGAATAATGTAAAATTTTATTTGGTTTTATCTCCAAAATACTTTGAAAAGTTTTAAATGCGGCAATTCTCTTAGGACCGTTTTGAATATAGTTATAAACATCTCGACACAAATCTTCAATACTTGAAGGCAAATTGGAACATGCATATGAAGCACAGAGGTGAAAGGAGTGACAAATACACTTCATTATAAATAAGTTTGGAACATCAGCTTGTAAATAAGTGCGAACTGATGCGTTCACTCCCATCATCACTGCAGCTCCATAGGCACCAAAACCTATTAAATTGTTTTTATAATCAATTTCGTTTTTATTAAAACTAGTTACTAAAATATCATAAATTGTTTTAGCATCAGCTTTATCTAGCGAGAAAAGATTATAAAAAAAATCTTGAATCTTAAAACCGTTAGACATTCTTACAACAACACATAAATATTTTGTGCAACTTATGTCTGTAGACTCATCAATTATAACAGAAAACTTATTTACTTTCATTAATGAACAAAGGTTTTCAAAATTTTGTGCACCGGTTACGTGCTTTATAATCGCAGTGGCTTTAGTGCGGCTACAGTGGATATTTTTCGAGACTTCAGAGTCACTGCAAATAGTTTTTATAAGACAAGGCAAATGTTCCATTATGTTGAATGCTAAATTATGCTCAGCGAGAAATAGACAAAGTTTTATCTCAGCTTCGGCAACCTTTCTCTTCAAAGATATTTTGAATCTGTCATTATCCAAGACACTTTGATTCACGACGGCGACGGTTCTTGAATTGTTTGTATGTTTTTTTGATTTTGCGTGACGTTCAAGGCTTGTTACACCCATAATTGTCTTTAAGTCAGCCTGACAAATCTTGCAGTATGTGAATTTTTTGCCTAAATAATAAAAGAAAATTTTCATGACAAGACAACAAATAACAAATTATACTAGGGGCAGCTAAATAAATAATCTGCAAATGTGATTTCTGATTAAGGCCTATGCGTTTTTTTCATCATTGAAAACACAGAATCAATTTTATTATGAATTTGTTATCATTTCTTTTCAAACAAAATTTAATTGTGGCCCAGTCTTTCACATAAAATAACTTATTACTCAATGGTAAGGTCATCATTAAAAAAATAAAAGTTGTTTTATATGAAAGGTTGGACCAAAATGGATTCTTGATTTACAGAAATAATACAAAGTCAAGTCATAATCGTTGCATCCAAATTAACATTGAATTTGCATTTCATACACTGCAAAATTTTCATTGAAGTTTTAAATGATAGAATTCTACAGTTAATTATAATACACACACGACACCTTATTAAGATAAATGGTTACTAGTTTAGTTGACCAGCACCATTAAAAATCAGAATAGAAATACTCATGAATTTTTTTTTTCTACAGTCTACCATGGTTTATGATTATTATGCATGGATTTTATACTCATACCTTTTTCACTGGGCTGAATCCATTTTTTACAAATAGATAATTCTTCCCACTTTTTTGTGTAAATCTGGTCGTACCTCAACTTTTTTTTCTTTCTGGGGGTAGTTTCGCAATCGTCTTCAGAAACAGATAAAACGAGGGATCTGGATGCTGATGTTTGCTGTAAAATCTCAGCAGTCTCAGAAACATTTGTTTCACTGGTTTCCAAGAAATTAGCGCTAGCGCTTGATGATGAAGCGATTGGAACTATTGGTGGAACATTTTGGGTGAGTGCATCACCAGCTTCTTCATTGTTCCCCGATTTTGGGGTTTCAGTGACATTTTTTTTCTTTCTAATGAGGAATTTGTCCATTGATAGAAACTAAATTTTATTGAAAGTCAGTAGGAAATGTTATAAAATATTGATATTAAAAATGCAGCTTACCTCATTTAATAAATGGTTGAGTTGAGAAATTGAACTCTGGCTGGAAATTTAAAAGCCCAAAACAAAAATAACTGTGAAGCTGGATGTTTACCGTTTAATTTTTGTTTTGGTTTATTTCTATGTATCTATTTTTTTATTTCCCTTTTGGTTGTCATTTGAGTTGCCATTTTAATAACAAGGAGACTGGATAGGTCATGTTCTGAATCTTTTAAAATTATTACAGGGAAGTTGCATGGGCTGATTATAATGGGCAAATAGTTATGTTTGTTTTGAAATTAAGTTTTCAACAAATTATTTGTTTTCTTATTCTTTTTTTTAGGAAAATTTGAAAAATCATGAGATTTTCAATGAATTCATGAGATCATGAGATGGGGGTCAAAAATCATGAGAATCATGATAAATCATGAGATTCGGCAACATTGAGAGCGACTGATCGCGATTCGAATCACACATTGAATGACACATTACCGTCTGTCGTGGCTAAGCTGATCTTGTCATGTACCAACTCGACCGTTGCACATGCACATAGCCTGTACAGTTTGGTTAGTACATGACAAGATCACACCATCGGTTAGCGGCCAACTATTGCGGCTTATCACATAGCGGGTGGTAATTGCTTTCTTTTTGTGGGTGGAGATAGGCTCGCCTATTTTGCATTATTTTTTTGTTGGTTGCTAAGCGAGGTATATGCTTCTTTTGCAGACTTTGTGTACTGCGAAAGGACAAGTAGGGTGGGTCAGGTAAGTTATGATATGAGTGTAATTAATATAATGGTATTATCGTGAGTAGTATTATGAGTGATTTATTATTATAGATGGTAAATATTATATTGGTTAGTGATTATTATTACAGGTAAGTATTATAGTATGTAGTTTATTAATTATGATGGTGAGTATTATAAATGTTTTATTATTAAAGGTAAGTATTATGTGTTTGAGTATATTATGAAGGGTAAGTATTATGTATTTGAGTATATTATAACAGGTAAGTTTCATGTGTTCAAATATTATTGGAGGTAGTTATTATAGGGGTTATTTAAAGTTATGGGGAATATTATCGGTGTTGTATTATTTGTTTCATATAGGTATTATGTGCAAGTACGGTAAGTTTTATTGTGTTCTATTATAAATAAATGGTAAGTATTATGCGAGTTTCTTAGGTGAGTTATTTTTTTTTTGTATTATAGGTAGATAAGGTTATTGGTATGGTTACATTATCAGGTAAGTATTATTAAGGGATTTATTCAAATTATAAGGGCGAGGATTATTATTATTGATCATTATAATTATTAGGATTATTATTATTATTATTATTATATTTTTATGTTATCGTTTCCCACAAGCCTTATGCCAAACTCTATCAAATGCTTTAGAAATATCAAGCGCAATAATGTAAAGATTGGTTCAACTTTTCGGTGAGATAAGCCATCAAATCACCAGTGGACCGTTTGCTACGAAAGCCGTACTGACGGTCATTAAGAAGCTTTCGCTCTTCAAAATATTTCATAAGTTGACAGTTTATCAACGTTTCCATGACCTTAGAAAGAAGGGACATTAGTGCAATTGGACGGTAATCGGAATGGGAGGAAAATTCGCCTTTTTTGGGACCGGCTGGACAAAAGCAGTTTTCCATCTGCTCGGAAAAATCCCAGCAGAATAGGAAAGATGGAAAAGTTTACGCAGTGGTTTTGCCAGCGTAGAAGAACACCTCTTCAGAATAACGGCGGGGATACCATCTGGACCAGCGGATTTATGTATGTTGAGATCTTTAAGGACTCTCGCAACCAAGCGATTTCGAAAAAATATCTGCTTCATCAAAGAATTTGCAGACTCGAGTTCAGGTGGAGCCAATATGCTATGAGGAAGTATCGAGTTGGCAGCAAATTGAACTGCCAGCAAATTGGCTTTGTCGATGGAGCTGACATACGGAGAGTCATTAAAAACGAGCGTTGGGACCGATGACGTGGTCGAGTTTTTAATGTTCTTGACAAAAGACCAAAAGTTTTTACTTCCTTTTGGACACAATAGTATTTTTTGCCTTACTTTTTGGTCATGTAAAAACTTAGCCTTTTGTATTTGAGCATTACAGAAAATTCTGGCCCGTTTGAACAAATTTCGGTTTTCTACAGTAGGGTTATCTTTAAATTTTCGAAAACTACTTTCTCTATCCCTAATCTCCTCTTTACAGTTTGAATCAAACCACGAATTCTCTTTGGGGGTGATACTTTTTGTTCTGTTAGGAAGAAAATTTCTCATGCCGTTGAGAATTACGTTAGATATCATATCAGCTGATGCGTCAGCGTTTCCGTCGAGAAAGCACAATGACCAATAAAAACTTCGAAAGAAATTATTCAGGCCGTCCCAATTGGATTTCTCATATTGCCACACAGTTCTTTTAGGTACTTTATCTTTTTTTACCGTGACGGAATGCGAAAAATCTACCGATATGACACAATGGTCCGATCTGCCTAAAGGAGATGATACTACAATCCTGTATTTTTCGGGATGAGTATTTTTATTATTATTATTTTTTGTATTTTTCGGGACATAATTCGGTATGCGGAAGATGTTGAAACGTTAAATATATTTGCGACTTTTCTGTATGAGTCTTTATTGCCGGCGAACCTATGATGAAACCATTAGTACATTTTTACGCCTTGTTTCTTTAAAACTTACCATAAAAATAGGTACATTTGTACATTGGCAGGAACTTTTTTTCTTCCCTTATTTATTTCCTTTCTGAAGAACTCTGACGAACTGTATTGCTCTATGAGTTTCAAAGCCACATCCCTTCTCACCCTAAAATGTTTACGGAACTAAAAAGAAGCAAAATCTTTAATAACATTTACGCAAAAAGAAAAAAAAATTTACTTCATCATCTCTGTATTTTTCGATGACTTCGATGAAATTTTGCACCCTATGCAGTTTAATTTTTGAACAGCTATCAGTTGTGGTTGTGAAAAAAAGCAATTCTTCCTCTTCCGATGAGCTGGAAGATAAAATATTACCATCTTCATCATCACTCGACGATTGCAAAAAGGCTTCGACGAAATACAGCATTACTTTGTCCTCATTGGCCATTTTTGTGTTGGATGTGTAGCTTTGTCAATCCGTTCTTGTTGTTAAATTGTTATTTAAAATTGAACTGTTTTTCTTTTTCAATGATTTCAAAGGTTTTTAACGCGTTTTCTTTAAACTTTTTGCGCAAAATAATTTTTCTAGCAAAAACAACAGGAAAATAATAACAACAGCTTCAACAAAACTGTCACTGCCATGTGACCGTTTGACAACTTGATTGTGTGGATTGGTGTTCACTCCCTTGCACCTAAACAGAAACGGGAGTGAAAAAATCACTCCAAAAGTTGTCTCCAAACCGCATTTTGGAAAACGTTTGGGAGTGATTTGGAGACTTTATCTGTCAAATCTGACATAAGAACTCTCCAATTCACTCCCGATTTGGTTTTTGGAAAACGACATTAATGGGTGACTATTTTGTGGATATACGACAAAATGCATACTAATTATCTCAGCAATGGTAAGAGATAGGCAAACTCTGACAACAGAAATTAAAAGAGCACATTTGAAAACATAAGACTGCATATCCAGTTTAAAAAAAACTAATTTTGGCGCTTACGACAAATTAATTCTCGGGCGACTATTTGCTTTGCTCGTTTTGAATTTTCCTGTTCATATTCTATGAGTTTCGTAAGTTTCTTGCAGGTTTCTTATCAAATCATTTTACATGGAAAAAAGAAAGTTTGTGTTTGAAAAATGTTTCTTTTATCAGATTTTTTCTTATAAATGTGTTTCTTATGTACACAATTCATAATGTATAGGAAATGGAAAAGTACTTGGTGCTCTTGTTCAAGTTTCTTCTAATCGAGGTTTTCTTATAAACGTGTTTCTTTTGAACGATAAATACTGTGTTCCGAATGTTTCCTGTTTTGCAAAATTAGTTCAATTTATTAAAATTATTTAAAAGTAGATATTTTACCTTTTATGAAATGAAAATGCTTTAAGAACGTACATAATTGACTTGTTATTTCGATATTCTAGGAATCTGGGACATTTTTATACTTCTGGTTAGCTTGTACAGATGTTTGTTTTCGTGCTTGAAAGTACTTACATACAGTGGCGTAGCGAGGGGGGGCGGTCCGCCCCGGGCGGCAGTGTTTAGGGGGCGGCAAAATTTAACAATAAGTAATAAAAATATTTTGTAAATACTTGAACTATTTTATATTTTTATCGCAACTACAAATTCGGACCGATTGAAAAGAGCACGGCACGGAGTTTTCAATTACTTATTTTGTGACGAATTCGACACAGAATTGTTGCCTCAACATTATTAGCGTTTGGCTACAGCAACTACAGACAAAAGCTTAAAATGGGTTCAAGACACGCGGGGGAGTGCAAGAGCCGATGCTGTAAATGTGACATGGCATCATTTCAAAGATATTCTCGTCGCTTTGGAAAAACTGACAGAGGCAGGTGAAAGTTTAAACAGCAGAACAGATGCAGGTGCTTTAATAGTTTTGATGCAGTCATTTTCCTTCCTTTGTTTTTTGGGCCTGTGGCAACCTGTGCTACATGAAGTGAATGATGCACAAAAATATTTACAAACAAAAGGACTTGACATAAAATTGTGCGCTCAGAAAATAAATGCTTTGCAGATGATATTGACAGAGAAAAGAGAGATATGGGCAAATGGTGCAGTAGGTTATGCAAAAAATATTTGTGAAGAACTTGGATATTCCATAAAACCACGGTGGCGCATAACAAGAAAGCATATTTTCGATGACGGAACTAGAGATGCTAACTTGTCTGGTGAAAATGAGTTGAGACGAAAGCTGTTTTCTTCGTTAGATAGAGTGATTGTAGAAATTCGTGAGCGTTTTCAACAGCTAAAGAATTTTACGGATAAGTTTGCATATCTAACGCCGGCTATATTATTAGATCCAGACAACACTGAATGCAATTTAGACTACGCATCTGACGAAATTGACGAGCAGGATTTCAAGCTGGAAAGACTTTGACTGCGGACTTTCGTTGCTGCTACAGGTAACGAAAATAAATTGATTAATGCAGACTCACTTGAGTTATTTAAATTTATTGTTAAATCCAAGCTGGAAGATACTCTGCCCAAAATTTTAATAATGTTCCGAATATTTTTCACAGTTGCCATAAGCAATGCTAGCTGTGAGAGAAGTTTTTCAAAATTGAAATTGATTAAAAATTATTTAAGATCGACAATGAGTTGTCTAAGACTAACTAACTTGGCTATTTTGTCTATTGAGCAAGCGGTGTGTGATGCGATAGACATTGACCGGGCAATAAAAGACTTTGCTCTAAAAAAAAGTAGACGTGTAAATTTTTAATTTAATAAATTTTAATTCAATTCTAACAAATACTTATATTACTTTTCAGTAAAAATAAGAATATACCATTTTAGTATACTTCTTGTTCTAATCAAAAAATGATTTTATTTAATCTTGTCGATCCGATTTACCTAAGTTTTAAGTTATATCAATTAGTGGTTAAAGTAAAAGAACTTTGAATTAATAAACGTGATTGTAAAACTTAGATAAACTTTTTTATTTAAAATCTTATCTGTATACAGCGCTCCTGCGAAAAGTATTTCTTAGGTTTTGCTATTTTTTATGTGCAATTAACCGGGAAAGTTAGTTATTGAAACCCGGTTACGTGCCTGATAAAAGGACCCGCTTTAATACCTTAAAAGCGTTCGTAACCGAGGAAGTATGTAGTATTGTTTGTGTTTTTGTTGGACATTGATGACATTTCCATTGCTGTGAAGTCAATTGTGCTGTAATAATTAATGCCCTACTTTTTGGGATATTATAAAGGCTTCCCAAGCCGAAAACGGTTGATGGCTAATGAGCCTATCTGAATGTAAATGCCAAAATAAAGACGGCTAAGGAGCCAAACTAGTCTTTTCGATTCTGGAATAATAATGAACGCTTTATTAATTCAACTTAGCCTATTTATACATAATTGATATTCTTAATTCTACTCATACATAGAAATGCTCACACTTGCCGGTCACTGACTCTGGAGCAAACCCCGACATCGTGCAATTCACATAGCATGACTTTTCAAGGCCAATGCTGTGTCAAATTACGTTTGCCATGGCCAAACGTATCTCGTCACTTGATATGGTTCAATGTACCATGCATTCGCAAATGACCAGACACGTTTGTGCACTTTGTTGGGTATTCGCATTTATTATTAATTTGCTGATACGGCAAGTGTGCATTATTATTATTGTTTGTTGTTATTATTATTATTGTTGTTTGTGTGATCCCTTCACACCACCCTTCCTGGGGAAAAGGAGAAATCATGACATATCTTGATTTCTTCTTTTAAGCTACACTAATATATATTTTTTTTTTCTCTTTTTTTTTTAAACATTATTTTCTTTTATATTAATTGAAATAGCACATACTTAGTGTGTATCATTACTTACGCATATAATATAATATAATTTTTTTTATTCATTCATACAAGTGAATTATTCTTCTTATATTCTAGTTGTGTTCATTCATACAAGTAAATTATTCTTCTTATATTCTAGTTATATTCTTCTTATATTCTAGTTGTGTTCATTCATACAATTTTTTTCTTAAAAATTAAGTTAATTAATTAAATGAAGTAGTTATCTTGTATGTATATATGTGCATATAATATTATTTACATTCTCTTCCCTTTTTTTTCTCTTTTTTTTTTTTGAGTTTGATTTAATTAGCGCTTATATAAAAGTTAAATACATGTAAAATGGTTTTAGTCTATTCTTGTGTACTGTCATTGTTTTGTTATCGTATTTGATATCACAATTTACACCATTTTGAGACAAAACTTCGTATGGTCCTATAAATATTGGATCTAATTTTTTCCTAGCTTCGTTTCTTAATAAAACTAAACTTCCTTTTTCAAAACTACTGCTCTTTGTTTGTCCCTCTTTATCATACCTATCTTTCCTAACATTTTTCTTCTTTATAAGTGTTTCTCGGGCATCTCTATGGGCAATTTGTAATTTATGTTTAAGGTCAATTACGTAATTGTCATAGTTGTACACCGGTTCCAGTTGTTTTGTCAGATTGTTGGGTAAGCTACATTGCTTTCCGAATATCAATTCGAATGGAGTGTAACCCGTTTCTGAGTGTACGGAAGTGTTATAACAGAAAACGTAATATGGCAACCAAGTGCTCCAGTCCGTGTGTTTTTCTGAGACGTAACTTCTAAGATATGCTCCTAAAACCTTATGTGAATTTTCTAAAGCTCCTATGCTCTCATGATGGTACGCTGTAGATTGTAATTGTTCTATTCTCAAAAGCTTACAGATACTTTTGAAAACCTGGTTTAGAAATTCGGTTCCCTGATCAGATGCTATTGTATGGGGTACTCCGTACCTTAGAATAAAACCTTCTACTAGAGCTTTAGCTACCGTGCCTGATTCTTTATTTGGGAGTGGTATAGCTTCGATAAACTTGGTAAGCTCATCTTGAATGGTGAGTATGTATTTAGATCCATCTTCAGATTCTTCTAAAGGTCCTACTAGGTCTATAAATATTTTGTCAAAACCTGATTCGGCTGTGGATGTGATAGTCATTGGTTGTTTCTTCGGTTGGTTATATTTGTTTCGTTGGCATACTGGGCAGTGCTTAACGAATGTCGTCACATCGTTTTGCATTCCTGTCCAAAAGTATTTTTTCTTTATATTTTGGATCATACGGTTTATACCTGCATGTCCACTGGTTGGAAGTATGTGAAAGTCGTTTAGTATTAATTTCTTCTTACAAGGATCGGTAATTTCAATAACATTATCTATGAGGTATACCTTTATATTACTTTCTTTAAACATTTCTCCTAATATATTTTTTAATTCATTAATTTTATATTCTCGACGGCCGTCCGAGAGTTTCTTTATTTCATTTTTAGTAATATATATTCTCTTAATTGATTTGGGCCCGCAGAATTTTTGCACATCCCTCGACAATATTTTGCCAAATAATGTCGATTGGGTTGTAGTGCTGTCCTTGGGCTTCTTTAGGAGTAAACTATTCCCTTTTGGAATATACGCCAAAACTTTGTTTGGTCCTATTATTATGTCGTCCTTGAAATTAACTAAATCTTCCGTAAAATTGTCAACGATTTTTAATTCAATAACCTTAAGTCTACTTTCGGGTGGTTTCAGAAGTTTTGTTATCAGTAATGCTTATATTTTTTCGGAATATTTTCTCTTTAGGGGTTTTATGGAAGTTTGCAAGTATTTCAACGGAAGTTTGTCTTTTAGTGTTTTTTATTGTGTTGAACAGACACATTTTTTTTTCATTTATGCAGAGTACAATCTATTTGGATTCGACAGCAGTTTAGCATGTTAAAGTACAATATCTTATGGAACGATGTAAGGATCAAATTACAATTTCGAAAGAGATTCAACTAAATATATTTTTATATAATTCAGATTATAATTCAGATTTAAATTCAGATGATATATTATTACAATACAAGGATGTTAATTTTTCGATTGGCTGGCCTTACATTGCAGATCCTTTGCCTGCTCTAAGAAACGTCTTTTTTGATCGCCTTTGGCTAACCCAACCAGCCTATACAGGTTTCCAATCTCTTGTCTAAGTCTTACTTTTTGTCCGGCTCGCTTTCTCTTCTGTACTACAGGTGTTGTCGTCGGTCGCTGTTTCTGCTGTCTTTTCTTGTATGCCTCGATGGTTAAAGGCTTGGGACCCGGCTTGGGACCCGCGTTCTTCTGTGATGGCACGTATTGCGGTGCCGATTCATTGGGACTACCCGGATGGTATGGGCTGTCCAATGAGTCAAAGAGCTCATCCAGCTCTTTCTTGTCGTATGAAATACTATCAAGATCTAAATTCTCCTACGAAAATATAGGCGATAGCCAACCGCAAGCACTGTGAGGCACCTCCTGACTGCGGATCGGAACCTGGAATCTTCTTCGACTCCTGATTTTTTTTTACTCCTGGTCTTTTACCAGCTCCTGGCAAGATCGCCATGTAATAATTAATGCCCTACTTTTTGGGATATTATAAAGGCTTCCCAAGCCGAAAACGGTTGATGGCTAATGAGCCTATCTGAATGTAAATGCCAAAATAAAGACGGCTAAGGAGCCAAACTAGTCTTTTCGATTCTGGAATAATAATGAACGCTTTATTAATTCAACTTAGCCTATTTATACATAATTGATATTCTTAATTCTACTCATACATAGAAATGCTCACACTTGCCGGTCACTGACTCTGGAGCAAACCCCGACATCGTGCAATTCACATAGCATGACTTTTCAAGGCCAATGCTGTGTCAAATTACGTTTGCCATGGCCAAACGTATCTCGTCACTTGATATGGTTCAAAGTACCATGCATTCGCAAATGACCAGACACGTTTGTGCACTTTGTTGGGTATTCGCATTTATTATTAATTTGCTGATACGGCAAGTGTGCATTATTATTATTGTTTGTTGTTATTATTATTATTGTTGTTTGTGTGATCCCTTCACAGTGCTCCTGTGCTGATTTTGAAACAAAACAAGGAAAATTTTATTTTTATTTTGTGTAAGTATGGTAGTTATCTGAAAAAAATGCGTACTTATTAGATAAACGTGTTGATAAATAGAGGGCGTTAAGCGGGTTGGGTAAATATCCAATAGGTATTTAACAGGGTTAATTTGTGAGCAATATCAAACAAAATAACAAGCGTAGAAGAAGATTGCTTACATAAACGGGCTGTGCATCATAGCGGGGAGGTAAATAAACGGGAACTACTGTAATGCAAAATAATGATGACTGCTCTCACCGAAAAGTTCTCTATAATTAATGTATGTAATGTAAAGTATACATTAAATTAAAATACCTAAATAAAAGGGCGGCGAAATTGTCTTCCGCCCCGGGTGGCAGACACACACGCTACGCCACTGCTTACATAGCTTGTTTTTCAGATAGTTTTCTAAACATGGAGCTTTCTTCATACTCAAAAACATTAGATCCTGTTGTTAAACTGCGTTATGTCACAAAAATATAATTAGTCAGATAGGATCTATACACAATAGGAGTAACAAACGTTTTCTTCGCATAGTTCAGTACGCAATTTCTTATTTCGCATATCAACAATTCGCAGATTGTTTTTCCACAATTCCTGTTTGGCAAATTCCATTCATATATATTAGACTGGGCCAAAAAAAATTTTTTATTTTTGATTCAAAATTCATATTGAAAATATTGTTAAGGATAACTAAAAAAAAATTCCAAAAAAATTTGAGCTAAAAAAAAATGTATTTAGAGGTCTATCAATCGGGTTTTATATTTCTTAGACCTAACTTTACTTGAGCGTCAGTACTGTTTTATTATTTTGAGCGCAACGAATTTAACGATAAACGTTTTTGTAGAAAATTAAATTTCCTTTAAAAAAAGTCTTTATAAAATTTTTTCTCAGACTAACCGTTTCCGAGTAATCAAGCTTTGAAAAATGGTTTGTTTTTTCGATTTTGCTCTTTTATTTTGGAGTTTTTTAACTCATGTACAAATCAATATGTGAAAAATTGCAAGCAATGGTCCTTAAAGAAAATTTAATTTTCTAAAAAAAAAGGCCTTTTTACACTTTTTCGCAAAAAGCTTCCTTCAGAAGTTATTCATTATTAAAGTTGAAAAAAATAAAACGTTCTCGTTTTTTTTCGTTGTTGATTTTTTTTTTACTTAACGTAGCAAACTGATAGTCGAGACCATGGAAAATCTGCATTAATGTCTTTATTTGACGGTTCAGTACCAATAGATGTAAGAAAAGTGGTAAATAATTTAAAAAATCGGAGTAACACAAAATCAACCAGAAAATATGAGTTAAAATCAGAAAATTTGAATGACGTTTTGAAAAAAGATATTTGTGACTTCGTTTCAACTTTCAACAGAATCACTAACTAATTAAAAGTTTTCGATTTACCACATGATTTTATCAATGAAGAAGTACACACGTGGTTCAGCATTGATAGTTGTAGATGTAGCTGAACGTGATGTTGCGTTGATTGAAGAGTATAATAAATGTCGGACGAAAAACGAAGAGCAACTTCAGTTCTTACTATTGGCTATTAGTGAATGTAGAAAAAAATTTCCTTTGATGCAGAACAAGTTGTTGATTTTTGAATGAAATTGAGTTCTTAAGCTGTTAATCATTTAAACGTTGTTTATCTTGTTTCATTAATACTAGTATGATTTAAGAATCTATGAACAATTTTTTTCTTTAATAGTAATAATAAATAATATAATGATTTTCCATGATCTAGACTATCATTTTGCTACATTAAGTAAAAAAAAAAGAATCAACAACGAAAAAAAACGAGAACGTTTTATTTTTTTCAACTATAATCGTGAATAACTTCTGAAGGAAGCACTTTGCGAAAAAGTGTAAAAAGGCCTTTTTTTTAGAAAATTAAATTTTATTTAAGGACCATGCTTGCAATTTTTCACATATTAATTTGTACGTGAGTTAAGAAACTGCAAAATAAAAGAGCAAAATCGAAAAAACAAACCATTTTTCAAAGCTTGATTACTCAGAAACGGTTAGTCTGAGAAAAAATTTTATAAAGACCTTTTTTAAAGGAAATTTAATTTTCTACAAAAACGTTTGTCGTTAAATTCGTTGCGCTCAAAATAATTAAACAGTTCTGACGCTCAAGTAAAGTTAGGTCTAAGAAATATAAAACACGATTGATAGACCTCTAAATACATTTTTTTTTAGCTCAAATTTTTTTGGAATTTTTTTTAGCTATCCTTAACAATATTTTCAATATGGATTTTGAATCAAAAATAAATTTTTTTTTTTGGCCCAGTCTAATATATATACATACATTCATTATTCCGCCGTTACTTAAATCGCTTTACCTTATCTCGCATTGATTTATTTAGCGTTTAAATATTTCGCCTTATGTTATTTGGCAAAATTTTATTTTTATTATTAATTTTTTTGGTTTTCACTTTATCTCATGTACACAAATTTCGCACGAAAAAGGAAAACATATCAAAACAATTTATTGTCATAAACATTTTTATTGAACAAAAGCAATTGTTTCAGTGAAAGAGCAAACAAAAAGGAGAAAATGGGTTATTACTATTTAGAATAAGAAGCCATTGCTCTCATAAAACCAGTGTCGGAGTTAACTTTTTCTATTTGCAAAATTGCTCTTATTCTTGCGTCTATATCTAGGAACTTCCTTTTTTCGGTGGTATTTCATCACCACAAAGTTATTTTTCCATAGCCACAGCGACGTTTTTTGTTTCCTATTGTATTTGTAAACTATAGCTTATAAAAACCAGTATTACTAGTTACTAGATAGCATTCATATATCAATGAATCGATTCTGCATAGTTTTGTGTCGTAGGCATATTGAAATCAAATTGGAATGATAAACTCCAAAACGTCAGCTGATAAATTGGCTTTGCCTCAACAGACATTTCTTCCTTTTATCTAGTAAAGGCCAAAGAAATACGATCAGGAGACAAAAAAGACAAAGCTCATATCTGTCGAATTTTCAATGCAAATTCTAGATCAGAGCCATACCTACTTTGTAAGCTGGATTTTTGGACATCTCGGTAAATTGATTGAAAAAGGTGAAACCTACAACCCTTTGGTACACAATCATCGTAACAATGTCGGGCGCTTTTATAGGAGGTCTTTCAAAGTACATTATACATAACTTTGGACTCAAACTCAGTCCTTGTTCCCACGCATTGTTGGTTAGACTCTTAAACATTACATCGTATAGTTTTGTACTTTTTCCTGTCATTAAGACGTAAACCATAGGATATGCCTTTAAAGTTTCATCAATATCACAATGTATGGTATATAGCTGATAAAAAGAACAGGGAACAATTTTAAATGCACCATCCATTGTCCAAAACGTACTTTTTTTCCAAAAATTTTAAATTATTTGTTGTAGTTATTACTATGACTCTTACCCTGTTTGACAAAACAAGAGAAAACAAAGAAACTTCTAATTTTAAAAGAACAGAAAACGCACGATCAACACAATATGTAACAAAATCTTTATTTTAAAATTAAATGCACATTTTGATTGCTCATAGTGGACTGTACCGCTCTAGAACTTATAATGGACTGTGCCGCTTGAATTCTCATAGTGGACTGTGTCTTGTGTCAGTGTAATGCTCGTAGTGGACTGTGGGGGTGTGGCCAAGTCAACAATTATATCACCCTATATGTATACTAATTGCTGCTGCTGCTGCTCTAGCCTGTTGTCGGTTATCGCCTTATCGATATTTAAGCACCGCTACCTTCACATATTTGGCGTGATGGATCTGCACTTGGGTTTTTTCCATTGCGACTCTTCGGTCGCAACCACCGTTGTCTGGTACGTCTGCCACGTAAGATCTCGATGAATATTTGCAATTTCTCGGTCGCAACCACCGTTATCTGGCACACGATAACACAGCAAATCTCATCCGAAAAACATCTTTCTTAGTTGCCGACACCGCATATCATATTGATCCAATTTCTCGGTCGCAACCACCGCTATTTGCACATTGTACGTTGTCTTGTAAGACATCTGTGTTATGGGAACAATTCTTCTTCCTCTTCCTGCTGTAATTAGCGACCGTGAGCCCCGGGCCGGTACCCTCACTTTAGTCGGTTCTCTTTAGAGAACTCTTCCGTCCATTTCATAAGCTTGCCTGCCACGGTGTTTGCTTTTTCATCTGAATTTTCATCCTTGTTGATGAAAGAAAGTTCAAGTCCAGCAGTGGATTGAGATGAAAATTGATCTAATTTGGGAAAAAGGACCAACTTTTGATATTTTATCAAACACAGTGGTTGTGATTTTGCTTCCCAATGAAAATGATGGCACGATGAAAGGCGGCTCCAACAAAACATCAGCAAGCACTATCCACACTAGAATGCGATTACTCTCTATTACTCTTATTTTACTTATTAAATGGAAATTTCAATGCATATCTACTTCTTAATAAAACACGAAATTCTATTGTTTCCGGTTTTCTTATTGTGGATAATTTTCCTATTAAAGACTCTCCGTAAATATTTTCATTTACTTTCGACTACAATCGATATAAAAAGTGGCAATGTTTAATTTTTCTTCCATCCAATATGCTCTAGTAGGTAATGTAGACGCATTCTCAATCTAGTTCAATAAAATGTCACAATGCATTTTATATCAATAAAAAAAACCATTATGTCAAGCTTCACACTAAATGAAATCGACAGAAACGAGCTCAGAGAAAAAAGCACTCCGATATAAATAGATTAGTTCTAGCTGTCAATGATGGGAATAAAAAGTAGACGACGCAGTGCTTTGCGGTTGTATCATGAAGGGTGATGGCGCTTATGTATATACACAAGATGGTGTTCTTATTTTGTTGCAGCACGCCTTTAGTTAATCTATTCTATCTATTTCTATCCACACTGACCGTCACCATTCACATTTATTATGTGTTGTAAAAATTGTCCGGGAAGCAATACGTCTTCTATAAATATAAGTTTGTAATTAGTTATTCCAATCTTTTTTTTTTTTTTTGACATACAGTTCGATATGACAACCTGCGGACGTAATTGGTTTGCCAATAGTTGAGTTCATTGCTTGTGCAATACATTTTTTATGTGGCGCCAAAGCCCCTTACATAAATAGTTCTTGAATCCGCTTATTTATAGACACGAATATTTAATTTGTCAGTTAATTCTAGTTTAATTTACCATTTGATCAAATGCAAATAGAAATAAGTTTGATATTACGCTGCAAAAAAAAAATTTTTATTTCAAACTGAAATTGCAATTACGATATTTTGAAATGTTAGGAAAGTACTGAAAAAGTTAAGCCTTAGCTGAAAAGTTTCAAAGCTAAATGCAATAATAAAATAAAAGAAACCAATCGATGCACAAAAATAAAGGTCATGCTTTTTGTTTGCATTATGACAGTAAGAGAATAGGTACTAGAGGAAGTTAGAGAAGAAAGAAATGAATAGGTAATGAAACAAAACAAAACTACGATAGAGGACTCAGAATTAAAAATTTGTATTTAGTTAAAGAAACATGCCAAGTTGGGAGGCTTGTCAAGGCCGCCACTTTCTTCACGTGAATCTGCATTAAACTTCGTAATTGCTCATTCAAAGGAGAAGATGCATGAAAAAAGAAAATAGCTACAGTGTTTCTCGATCTCAAGTTCTCAAGTGTGAAGAAGTGAACCTATTGACAGGGATATATGTATTATCAAATCACAAAAATTGTACGCCTATGGAGTAAGACGAATAGAATATCTATGGTTTAAATCACGCTTAACAAATAGGAAGCAAATAGTAAAACTTAATGACGAATCATTAGGTGTGCCACAAGGGGCAATGTTGGGCAAATTGTTGTATACAGGGAGGAGTTGGGATGCGATTCTTGGTCATATTCTAAGAAAAAAAGTGTCATACAGTGAAGTCCGTTTCTCAACTTTGACATCACTTTTTGACAACTTAAAACAATGTTAAATTTTTTGCACTCTGACCTGTGTTAAACTCGATTTTTCTGTCAATACTGATAGTAGAGACCTAATTTTAGACTTAATATTTTGTAGAAATAATAATTCTTAAAACTGTATTTAAATTGGGCTCCTACAGGCTAAGGATTGCCAGATTTTATTTTTAACTGGTGTTAAAATTTTCTTCCTCCACCAAAGTTTTAACTTTGAGGTGATTTTTTTTTTCAGGAAATGAATGTTAAACATAGACAGTCGTATTTATAATCCCCTTTTGAAGTTTGTCTACTCCAACTCCAAATCGTATTTATAAACACTTTCATCGCTGTCTACGGAATGTCTAACTTTAGACACCGACATTGGTTGTATAAACTGTGGCTAAAGTGATATTTGATACAACAAAAAACAATTTTGTTGAACATGTTACAAAACAATGTTGAGAGTGGTAAGATCGATAAAAGTAAGTAGTTTGAGATGCAAAAATACTACTTTCCACAATTTCACTTATAAATTGCACAAATTTCATCATTTTATGAGACTTGGATAATGTAACACAAAGTCAAATAAGCTGTTTTTTTGGTCTAGTTCAGAGTTGGGAAATAATGATTACTTTGTGTAATGGATTACAGGTTCAATTACAATTACATGTAATGGTTAATTGAAATTTTTCAATTACAATTACCTGTAATGGTTAATTGAAATTTTTCAATTACCCATTACATGTAATTGGAAAAGTAATGCTTTTTTCCAAGTAATTGAAGAAAACACACCGCTAATTACTTTTGTAGTAATTGATTACTTCAATTGTAATGCATTACATACTTTGCAATTACAAATACGTGTATATAAATTTTTTTTATTCATAGTAAATGGCTATTATTGTTTTAATCTACATTTTGAGCAAGATAATCGCGAAATCGCACTTTATTCTCCAACTTTCTGACAGTTTTTCACCAATAACTTTGTATTGTAAGGAGTTGCCAAAAATCATCCACCGGAAGGGTTTCAGAGAATACCCTCCCCAACAAAATAATAGAAAACTCAATACTCTACGACAATTAGTAAACGAGAAAATGGCTTTTGAAAGAAGAAATGTTTTTCTTTTCAAAACGGCGGACAACGCAGAAGTTTTTGTTGTTATAATTTCTGAATTCAGACTCTCCAAATGCTACTCTTCACTAAAAATGAAAGAATTTGACACAGTACCTGTTCAATGCTTTAATTTCGTTCAATTTTGTTTAATTTTAAAAATGTAATTGAGCAAATTAGATGATCAATTACATTTTTATTCCAAGTAATTGAAACTTTTCAATTAAAAGTAATGGGTAATTGAATTTTTCAATTACAATTACATGTAATGGGTAATTGAAATTTTTCAATTACAATTACAAATAATTGTAATTGAAATTTTTTGTAATCATTATTTCCCAACTCTGGTCTAGTTCAAGTCCTACGCCACACTCTTTCAGAGCCTTTTAGTTGTTGTACTCGTATATCAAAACGCAAAAAATGGCACTGCACGGATACATCATGGAAGCCACTATTTAGTTTTTTCTTCAAAGTTGACAGTTTGAGGGGCTATTTAGACAACTGTTGGAATGCAGTTATAAATACGAAATTGGGTCTTTAGACACCGTCTAGCTGGACAGTTGTTGTCTAAGGATGTTCTAAGCAAATTTTATAAATACGACTGAGAGTTTCTTTATTTTTTTTACAGATGAACAAAACAATAATGAAAAAAAAAATTGTTGTTAAGTGCACTCAAAAACCCATACATTTTATGATACTTGGAAATCTTTTTATTTTATGATACTTGAAAATCTGGCAACTCTAAGCCTGTAGGAATCCAACCTTAATACAGTTTTAAAGACTATTATTTCTACAAAAAATTAAGTCTTAGATTAGGTCTCTACCATAAGTATTGACAGAGAAATTGAATTTAACACAGATCAGGGTACACCAAAGTTAGCCTTTTTTTAAATTGTCAAAAAATGATGTCGAAGTTGAGAAACGGACTTTACTGTAAAACAATTTTTTTCTTAGAATATGACCAAGAATCACATCCCAAAGTATGTAACACGAATTACGGAACACCCTGTATATAATATATAAATAAATATAATGCTTGCCGTGGTGGTTTTTCTTATTTGTTTGTAGTTTCCTGTTGTTTTTTTTTTGTTGTACACCGATCAATGTTGTTTTGATGTTGTTTCCGTAGTATCTATAGATTAATGTCGTTTTGGTACTGTTCATAGTGGAATAATCTATTTGGATGATAGTTTTGTTGAATTTTGATGTTTTAGTTGTTGATGAGAGATGTTTTGATTGCTGATGAGAAACAGATGGCAGACGTACCTAATAGGTATAAGGAAAAAAAATATAAATAAGTATAAACGAAATGTTTCTGTTTTGTCATTACATACGTTGAGGTCCTTGTTTGGCGTTGTTGTTGGTTGTTTTTTGCGCTGGTTGATTCATGGGCTGGTAGTGGCAACTTAAGAAAAGGGTAGTAGAAGTAGTAGATGGCAGAAAAGTACGCGACCAGGGTGACTGGCGTTTCCTTTATCAGCTGCAGTGAACTCATGCTCAAGGGAGGTTGCAGCGGTATCACTGGTCACGGGGGTGGGTTGCTGCAAGTCTTACGATAGTGGCGTTCGAGAACGCTCTCATAACCGCACATTTAAACACATTAATCCACATAATACCACACATTTTGTTCGAGTATTTTAAAAACAACTTATTTTTGACAGAAAACTCTCTCCGTGAGAGAGTAAACAATTTCCCTACGCTTCACACATGCCAACTGAAGAAATTTCTATGAGCAGAAATGTGTGAAAATTTTTTTTTGTTGACATTTCATAGTTTCTGCGCGATGTGGAAGGAATTCTTTTTGTTTTCAATTGCAAATAAATTAACTAAAATCTAAGTTTTAATAGAAAAATTATAGCTTAGTCGTAGAACTGCTATTCAATAGTTTTTAATAACCTTTTAGTGTTGGTATTGGATATTGGATCTCACATTTAAGTTGATACGTAACATCAACAAGACAAAACCTAAATATACCACAAGCACGGGCTCTTGCAAGTTAATCAATCAAATACTTAAGCAATGGTAAGTTGAATTATAACATTAAACCAGAAACCTGTACAAATTCTCATAAGAACCTGTAGTCTGTTTATTTTGCATCTAGGACTTTCTACAAAGACCGGCTGAAGAGTTTGTAGACAATGGTCTTGTCGAAGATATGTATGTGGGCTATGAAAGCCATAGAACATGCGGAAGTGTCACTACTTTAGTGTAAATCTTTTCAAAATAATTCTAGGTTTCAATGTCTAATGTCTACTTTCTCTTAGTTGCAGCTTATCTCCAACATTGATCCAAAAGAGTAAAATTTTCTCCATTTGATGACATCATTTACACAACAATCGGACAAGATTTCCCAAAGCTTAGCAATCGATGTGATTACTTATCAGATCACGACCTCAAGACCCCTGAACAAAAAATCAAATGGAGAGCGTTTATAGAAAATTCAACAAATTAGAGGACTTTTCATATCGAACTCTTTTAAAATCGGAGCCTTCAAAGGAATTCTCAACTGAAAACTCAATGCTTGTTGCTTGTGTGCAATTCTTTTCCATTGAAATTGCAAGGGACCGCGAAGGTTATAATGATGCTGTTTGAGAAAAGTTCATACCTAAAGTTTTACCAACTCCGAAACCCAAGGCCGCAGACAAACAATTATTTCGGGGGTGGTTTATATATTCAATACACCAATCAGTGTGTACTTTTTTAAATGGTAGATGCAATAAAAAAAATTTATACACTCCATTTTAGCCGAAAATCGATCAAACACGAATATTTTAATTTGGATAGTATAGTACTATGTATATTAGGGTGGGTCAAAAAAAATCTTATTATCGATTTTTTTACAAGTGCTACTAAAAATGGGTTGCTAGATACCTTAAAAAAATTGTCACAAAGTATGAGCTCTTAATTGGAATATGAAGATCCTCCGCATCGCAGTTTTGTATTTTTTCTCAGTCCAATAGAAAAAAATTCATGCCTCACCATTTATTGATTGAACAGAAAAATGTTCCAAAAGAATTTTTTAGGAAATTTAATGTTTTACAAAAAAGATATCTTGTATTTTTTCCGTAAACCTCACCATTTGAAAGATATTAAGGTTTTGATATTATGTTGGAAATTAACTGCTCTTTAAAAATGGTGTTTTATGTTTTGCCGATAAAATTAACCGTTCAAAAGTTATTCATCGTCAAACTTTCATGTGTAGGTATTTAAAAAGTTTTTGATGAGATATTCGCAAAATTTCCATTTAATTTATGAATTTCATATGAATTTCATTTCTTGTCATTAATAAAAGTATTATTTGAGTTTTATTTGCAAAATTATCAAAATTTTTCTTCTGAACATTTTATTTTTGATCATTAGAAACGACGATCCTAGGGAAAATTTCTCTTCTAGAGAATTTCTGTTTTGTATTTCATTTCATCTGTTTGAATTGTAAAAATAAAACTCAAATAATACTTATATTTATGACAAAATATGAAATTCATATGAAATTCATAAATTAAATTGAAATTTTTCGAATATCTCATCAAAAGCTTTTAAAATCAATACACATGAAAGTTTGATGATGAATAACTTTTGAACGGTTAATTTCATCGCCAAAACATAAAATACCATTTTTATAGAGCAGTTAATTTCCAACATTTGTATTGCGCATTTTGTAAATGTCATTTATTGTCGAGTTATAAAATTCATAAACAAAAATGAAATTAGTCTTAAAATAATCAAAATTAAATCCTTAATATCTACCAAATGGTAAGGTTAACGGAAAAAATACAAAATACTTTTTTTGTAGAGCATTAAATTTCCCAAAAAATTCTCCTGAAACATTTTTCTGTTCAAGCGATAAATGATGAGGTATGAAATTTTTCCTATATGTATTCCTATTTTTGACATTTCTAAACCAACAAAAAACAAACAAAAAAAAATTGTTTACCTGCATTAATTTTCACAGACAACTGATCAAGAACACCAACCCTCAAATAAAGAAAGCCGCGTTGTACGGGAAGCGTTTTTTTTTTTTTTTTTTTGATATCATGTTATGTATACATATAACAGCCTTGTGAAAAAAACACGCCCAATATAACTGCGCAAACTGACTTGAGCAAAAATCAAAATCGTTTTAATTTTTACACAGTTAACTGCAAAGACAGCAGAAACAACCCAATTCACAGCACAACTGAACTTCGAAAACTCCAATCTGCGCAGTAATAGTAAGTAAGTAAGTAAGTAATTCATTTATTTGAACTTGTTTTTAATTTTAACAAAATGTTGACAAAAATAATGAATTTATACGAGCCCAAACGCAAAATATTTGGCCTAGTATTGTGTTTTTCATAACATAATATTTTCTTTTGCTTTTTGTATGCTTAATTATTACACGAATAATTTTTTCTTTCCTAGCGTGCTTCATAAACATGTGTTCTTGTAAATGCAATTGACAAGTATGCATAATCAATAACTGCTTTTACAGGATTCAATGAAAACGAATTTGTTTTTGTTGCAAAATACTAGGCCCACTAGTTTTTCGCCGCAAAAAAGTTGGCCTATGCAGTTTTATATCTCTCTCACTCTTGAGATGTACCGCTAATTGATGAATTGTTCTTTTGCACAGCAAGTACTGATTAAAATTTCAGTCAAAATTCACAATGGCGCGTGGTAAGTGCTTATCGGAAGACATGCGGAACAGAATAATAAAATTTTACAAAAAAAATGTTTCGGCATACGACATTGGAAAAATGATGGAAATATCGCGGTCTTCAGTTAGAAATATAATTATTTTATTCAAAAAGAACGGAAATGTGAACTAAATGAAGAAAACGGGAAGGCCAACAATTGCCAACGGTCGAGACAGAAGAACTTTGCGAAAAATCCTCAAGAAAGATCGTCGTGCTACTACGGCCAATATCACATTAGAATGGAAAAACGCCATAAAAAAAAAACAGTTTTCAGAGACACCTGCATTCGTGAAATGAAAAAAATGGGATATAAATTTTACAACGTAATTTTGCCATATTTGGTTAATTGATTTAAAAGACTAGAAATAAATTTTTCGGTCAAATGTGTCACTCAGGCAAAAGAAAAACCGCTTTTAACTCCTTTGCAAGAAAAGAACGCTTGAAATGGGTTCGGGATCATCAAAACTGGACGTTGGGACAATGGAGGAGTGTGATATGGTGCGATGAGTCCCGATTCGAGCTTTGTGTTGGAGACTCTCGGGCAAGGGTATTCAGAACTTCAGCTGAAGCATTTCAACCAGATTGTTTTCGTAGGAAAACAAAATTTACAGCTTCAGTAATGGTCTCTGCATGTCAGCACAAGGAGTGGGCAACCTATGCTTCATTGATGGCACTGTGAACGCAAGTAGGTACCAAGACATCTTGGAGCATCAGCTTTTGCCGTCAATTCCAATGCTGCAGACAGAAGATGGCTGTTTTACTTTTCAGCAAGATGGCGCATCATGTCACACAGCTAAGCGAAGTATGAACTGGCTTCAAGAACACAACATACCAGTTTTAACTTGGCCCGCAAAGAGCCCAGACCTGTCTCCCATTAATACTCTGTGGGGAAAAATGAAGAAAGTCTTAAGGACAAATCCGGCTAAAAACTTAAGTGAGTTGAAGCAGAAAATTCAAGAAGTTTGGGATACCTATACCCCCGAATCCTGCCAAACACTAGTGGAAACTCTCCCCAGTCGGATTACGTCCGTTATAAAAAACAAAGGTGACGTCACTCAGTGGTAAACACCAGTTTTTTTCTTTTGGGCCAGCTTTTTTGCGTCAATAAAAGACTGGGCCTACTTTTTTGCATAATGTAAGATATTGGATTTGTGAATTTTTTTCTGTCAAATGAATTCTTGTTATGTTTTAAATTACCGTTATTATTTGTTTTTGTCGAACTCATTCTAAATAATGAAATAAATTTTTAATTACTTTGTTCAATTTCTATTGACAGTCTTTGATTTCTATTTCTATTAAAAAATATTTAATAGGGCCAACTATTTTGCGTTTGGGCTCGTAAGCTATGGCCTTGCCGTCAGCTCGGTTAGCAATTTTTTATATTATGTACAAAAAATAAACTACGTTTTGATTAAAATAGTATATAAAAAAAAAAAAAAAAAAATTATATGTATTCTGATATCAATAACATCCTATATTTATAAATATTTTTTAAGAATTTATAGAGTAATTTCCAGTCGAAACCATTCAAAATGTTTATTGTTTCCTGCATTGTTAAAGTTTTCTTCCCAAAAAAAGCGAGGCGTTGTGGTGAGAAGATGGGACAAATGCTGACAAAGTGATAGCAGTCTTCTTTGGATCTCAGATTACATAACGTACAGAATTGATTAAAATTTCCATTGTAGGGGTTTCCGTTAAGGCTCAACAGTTCACATCCAACTTTAAATATAAGCGATATTTCTCTATAGCTTAGCATGTCGTGAAAATAGTTGTTTTGCAGTAAATTCCTGTTTAGGTGAATATAAAATTCTAATTCTTCTTCTTTACACGAGTAAATAAGTTAGAATTCAGTAATTCAGTTTCATTATCAAATTGAATTAAAATCAAAAATTTTATTTAAATGAAATATTGCAAACATTTATTCATTGTCAGATTCATCTGATGAAAGATTCGATGACTCGTAGTCGTCTTCACTTTCGCTATCTTCTTGGTTTTGAAATAATTGTTCAATGGTTTCTCGGTCCGCAGCTCCGTTAAACCGTTTTTGTTTTACCATCATGTTCTCCATCTTCCAACCACATTGAAATGGCGAAAACCTTATGCCTGTATTTACTACCGCATTTTTCCAATTGTGGCATATATAATTGCAACGATTTATTTGTAGCAGTTAAAAGCTCCTGTTTGGCGGCAGTAAACTTCCTTCAAAACCTACAGATAAAATGTTTAAGGATATAATACTTAAGGATTTAAAGAATGATTTAAAACTTTTAACTTACTTCTAACAGTCTTAAAAATAAATTTTTTTTTCCGAAGTTGGTTTGCATGTTTTAAAAAACAACTCATATCAGGCCTCGTCTACTTTGATAGCAGTTGTTTTATATAGCTTGCAAACAAATTCTTCTATCTTCAAAATGTTTTCTTCACTTATGTAGGAAAACTTTCCAAAGTTTGAAAAAGTGATTTGGAACTCCACCGATGCTTTAAGAATTTTAAAGGATTTTATTTTTCCCTTCTTAAAAAAAACTTGGCGTATAGTCGCAACCAGTAAAACTGTAAAACGCAGGAAGTGCCGCACAAAGCGTAGGACCCAAACAATCAAAAATTTCATTGATGTTTACATACCTTAACAATAAAATATGAAGTTATACCATATGGATATCTTTTGTAATATTTATTTATATTTATCTAACTTAGCGTTTTTTTTTAAATGTTTCCTAATTCCAGCCATACTTTGGAGTTATTTTTTAAATGGGAAAGCGAGTACAGCGCTATTATTAGCCCATCGGTATCTGCAGTTTTTATAACTACAGATGAGTTAGATGGAAGGAAGGCCAAATGAATAATCATTCGGATATCAGCTTCTTCTTGTAAACTCTCTAGCTCATTTATCTCTTCTTGGATAATTTTTTAATTTTCAGCCCTGAACATAAAACATTTTGTCTCAAATGAAACATAAATTTTCTTTTTCTCAATGACATGGTGGTATTCATCTTCGCTCCATTCTTGAACAAACCATTCATTCAATCTTTTCTTGAAAGAACTATTCCTCAAGCTTTTAATAAAGTTTGCTGAACGCCATCTTGGTCATCGGAACTGTTTCTTCTATCCCGTTCAATATCCCTAATAGAAGGAGAAATAATTCGAACTAAAACAAGATGAATTTCTTTTGCATTCATTCGACAGATCTTTCTTAAAACCTGCAATGCAATTCCAACATAAGATGTAGATACTTCTCCTAAAGTATGTAGGAGATAGAATCCATCCACAATCATTACATCAATCATAGTTGGAGGAATGTTGATTTTACTTTTTTCTATGTGTCTAAGAAAAGCAGATTTATCGGTTTTAATCATTGATCCATTCAAACTACTGAGGAACGGGTGTTAACGGATATTTGAAAATTTGTTTCATATCCATTTGGATCGAACTTTGAGATGCAATGAAAAGAATCCTTCCCATAAAGTTTCATTCCATTTTGATTTCTTGAATTTTTCCGCATGCAACTATCTTTGTAACCTTTTATTCTGAAGCAAAATTAAGAATTTTCGTTTTTGAAATTTTGTTTTCAAATCTTTTGGGTTCGACTTTGCACTCATTCAAAATGTGTAGCAAAGCAAAGACACCATCAGCTAATACACAACAAGCTACGGTTTATAAAACCGCACTCTTCATTCCACACCGTTCTAACCGCATCACGACTGCGCCGATTAGAGATAAGACAAGGACCAAGATAGCGTTCAAATCATCTAACTCTCTGAGAAAAAAGTTGTTTACAAACATTAAGGGACAGGTGGATAAAATGGATAAATCAAATGTAGTGTACAAAATCAAATGTTTAGGAAAGAATGAGACAGTGTGTTCTTCGGTTTACATAGGAACCTCAAAACAAAAATTAAAAAACCGTCTCTCTGGCCATAAGTCAGACCTTAATAATAGAGCAGGACAAAAAACTGCTCTCGCGCAACATTGTCTGGAAGAGCAACATAAACAATGCAATTCCAACATAAGATGTAGATACTTCTCCTAAAGTATGTAGGAGATAGAATCCATCCACAATCATTACATCAATCATAGTTGGAGGAATGTTGATTTTACTTTTTTCTATGTGTCTAAGAAAAGCAGATTTATCGGTTTTAATCATTGATCCATTCAAACTACTGAGGAACGGGTGTTAACGGATATTTGAAAATTTGTTTCATATCCATTTGGATCGAACTTTGAGATGCAATGAAAAGAATCCTTCCCATAAAGTTTCATTCCATTTTGATTTCTTGAATTTTTCCGCATGCAACTATCTTTGTAACCTTTTATTCTGAAGCAAAATTAAGAATTTTCGTTTTTGAAATTTTGTTTTCAAATCTTTTGGGTTCGACTTTGCACTCATTCAAAATGTGTAGCAAAGCAAAGACACCATCAGCTAATACACAACAAGCTACGGTTTATAAAACCGCACTCTTCATTCCACACCGTTCTAACCGCATCACGACTGCGCCGATTAGAGATAAGACAAGGACCAAGATAGCGTTCAAATCATCTAACTCTCTGAGAAAAAAGTTGTTTACAAACATTAAGGGACAGGTGGATAAAATGGATAAATCAAATGTAGTGTACAAAATCAAATGTTTAGGAAGGAATGAGACAGTGTGTTCTTCGGTTTACATAGGAACCTCAAAACAAAAATTAAAAAACCGTCTCTCTGGCCATAAGTCAGACCTTAATAATAGAGCAGGACAAAAAACTGCTCTCGCGCAACATTGTCTGGAAGAGCAACATAAACCAGACTTGGAAAATGTTGAAATATTGGAAACGGAGCAACATTATTCGAAAAGAATGTTACTGGAGATGCTTCACTTAAAAAACAACAACAAAGCTGTAAATAGGAGGTCGGATTGCGACAATCTCAGCAACATCTACAGCCAGCTGATCAAAAAGGCGACTAACAATAGTTGAATGTGTTGTGCAATGAAGGTGTTTTTGATAAATATTCTGGTTCTTTTTTAAAGCAAATCAAATTTTAATATGTTTTTTTACTACATATCTCATTTAATTTTTTGTTTCTTTAGTCCATTCTAATACACAATGTGTAGTAATAGATCTTCAAAAATTTGTTTTAAACAGTAGTTTGTAATCTAATGATGTAAATTTCTTTAGACGTCACACAAAAAATTGTGAATTAATGTTTATATAAAATTTTCTTTCTCCCATTTATGTTTTAATAAAGTCCTGATGATGAACATAACCATGTTCGAAACGTCGAAATAAAACAAATACAAAAATAAACTAATAACTCTTTATACATTGACCTATAGCCCACATAAAGAATAATTAATTATTTTTGTTTTGTTTTCTGAATTGAATTCGTTCAAAAGGAGTAAGATATGAGTTTTATTTCTTGTTAATAATTGATTTAAATTTTTTTTTCTCAGTATTTTTCTTTTGAGTATATAGAAAAGGTTGAAGCTGGAATAATAAATGTTGATAGTTTCAGAAAGTATTACATCAAATTTTTAAATTTTTGATTGATTTAAACTGCTAAGATTCCGATACAACCTAGGTTCGCGCTCTTACCCGACATTTTGCGCGGTCTTACCCTGACCTCGGGGCAAGAGTACGCAAGTATACTTGGTTTGGTTTTTAAACAAAATCATACAAAATACTTTCATCAACCTTTGCTATTTTGGCAATTTTTTGCTCTAAAAATATAGATTAATCAAGTGTTAAAAACTTTAAGTTGATATCTCTTATGACCTTTTCTCAATTTGAGCAAAAAGTGAAAAGTTTAAGCTTTATATCGCCATCCATTAGGTTGTGGAGTTTCGTTACCTTATTTTTGTGAGGAGCATGAGTTAATGGAGTGTTTTTTATTAGAATGGGGCTAACCAATAATATGATTTTGTTGTTTTTATTTTTTATTATTATTTTTTTTGTGTGATACACCCGACCACGTTATCTAACAGTTTCAATTTGGGTTAGAATTTGTGGATTGTATTCCACAGCTGATTAAAAACAAATCAGGATAAGTTAGGGCGCAGAGAAGACATCTGTTGGAGATCTTTAATAGTTTGTGTATTTGTTAAGTGTCGTTTAGTGTTTGAATTTTCAGTGTTTTCAATGTCAAGTGGTCAAGAGGCTGATGTCTAGACTTGCATTTACTGCATCCTTCAAGATTTGACTCGAATTCATCAAGCAATGATATAATCAAGAGATCATCTTCAGAGCAAATGAAATCTGGATCGTCAACATTGTCTTCATAGTCGAAATTCTCTTCATTGTCGGTGTCTTCATAGCTTGAAACTACATTCATTTCATCAGCCATCTCGCGATCTGTCATCATCGACAAGTTCCTCAAAGATAATCTTGACAGTGCTACCTATCATAAGTACTGAATCAGTTATGTTATGTGGGACAACAAGTTCAACTGCCTGAACCCGCCTCTAGACGGGTTCAAGAAAAAACTAGTTTTATAAAAAAAACTTCACAGCACAAAACTTTTTTCACTCATGGATAAAAAACATTTTTATTTACGTACCTACCTGTTGTTTTTCTAAATTGATCTGAAGGAAGTTACAATTTTTTTTACAAATGAAAATCCTGTTTACAAAAAAATATTTATTTTCGTAGTGGCGATACTATTTTTTACATTGAAAAAGCTTAGCTTGCAAAAGAAACACACTACAGCAATGCAAAAACATGTATCAGATAAGACAAAAAATCAAACCGTTACCTGTTAATACTTTTGAGCCTTACTCCGCCTAGAGGCGGTTGTAGGCATTAGAGGGTAAAGTAAATTCTAAAATTTAAAAATAAGAAGTTATCATATTTTTAAACGTTGGATTATGACAATCTATACTGGCTGCTTTGACGGGATATATTGCAATGAAGATTGTGATCAGTCGGGTAAGATATTAGAACACTCAATACAAGCGGTGTTTTCCTTTGGGCCTTCCGAAGTACTCGTTAGTGCAGCTGAAGCCGAAATGATGTAATAAAGAAGATATACACTGACAACCACTAGGATGAGGCCACAAATTTTGCGATCGATCGATCGAACGATCGATGATTTCGCTTTTTATACCTGGTGGAAATTTGTACCCGGAAAAGTTTATTACCAGTTAATAGGTACATATTTTCCCATAACAAATTCATGAAATTATAGGGTTAATTCGAAACGACCGTTGGAATATCCCAAGATCAATTAATGAACTACAGATCCAGCTTCTGACAACCCTGCTAGTGTGGATTGGGGCATTGTCTTGTTGAAAAATCCAAGTCAGAGGTCCAAAAATATTTTTCATTTTTGGAAATGACCGCTCCAGTAAACATTTGTAGCTATTTTCGTTCATTGTTGTGGACAAAAACTCCAACTCCAATTCTACTATTCGTGCCATAGTAAGTAATAGCTCCCCACACCATTACACCTGATGTACGGCTATGATGTCTTGCGAAAATAAGCTCATCCTTTCTAATATCATGGAAATAAAAGTTGCAACCATCAGGAACGTCAAGGCTAAACTTTTTTTCATCCGAAAAGACAACGCGTTTCCATTCATTTGCTCCAATCAACATGCTGTCTTGCAAAATCCTTACGATGCTCCTTGTGTACTGGCTTCAAAATAGGTTACTTTTTTAGTTTCCTCCTTTGAATAGTATCACTTTTTTGTATTAATCTTCGAACTCAGCTTTCGGCCCTTATCATAGTCGCTGGTAAAGTGGAATTTGAGGTAAGTCGTAGAATCAACCGATTTTCTCTTGTTGTTGTGCCTTTTCCCGTGCGTCCTTTTTTATTTTTGCCATATTTTTGTGGATCAGCAAGATAATTGTTTACAACTGTCTTGCTCCTGTTAAGTCTCCTTGCTATTTCACGCCTGAGAGTCCTATTTCCTTGAAAGCATCTATTTTTGCTCTTTTTGTCGCTGTCAAAGTCTTTCCGGAACCCTTGTGCGCTTCAAACTAAATAAAACGGTTATTTTTAACACTCTCTTAGATATTAGGTTTGTTCGTTGAACTTTCCCCAGGGTTGACCCAGGTTTTCTTGACAACCCTATGAGTTGTCAAAAAAAACTGGGTTTTCCAGTTCTCAAAAAACACTACACCACAAATCACCACACATCCCTGTCATTAAAAAAAAAATACATGCCATTTGACAGCCCTCAAATCGCCACAGCAAAAAGCTAGGGCGAGTTTGGGGAAAACCTATGGCAAAGCTATGGCTCAAAAAACACTCAATTTGACATTCAGGGTGAATTTAGGTTTTTCAAAAAACGCTTTGTGGCGACCCTATGGCGACCCTAGGGCTTCAACGAACAAACCTATTTTATACAAGAATTCGCACATGCGCACTCCTGCACGGAAATATTCGCAATGGCCTCATCCTAATGGAGCACCTTTTTATACCTTTAATTTTATGAATTTGTTTTGGAAAAATACGTATCTGGTAATAAACTTTTTCGAGTACAAAACTTCCACCAGGTATAAAAAGCGGAAATCGATCGCAAAATTTGTGGCCTCATCCTAGTGATTGGCAGTGTACACTGTACCTACATATACTTCAATTTGTTGAAAAGTCGAACAGTTGCGAAGGTAGGAATTGGGAATGTTGGGCATGTTGACCTCGGTTGCACATAACATAAAAACTTTTTAGGCGCTTCTACACCATCCATGAGATTAGCTTTAACAGTTTTTGCTTTTTAGTAAGGCGTTCGGTTCCCCAGTAGGCCTAGTTTTATAATATTCAAGGTTGGTGCGACCTTAAATATTATAAAATTAGTATTGCACAACAACAAATAAATAAAAGACTAGGAAACTCAACATAAAAATAAAAATCTAGAAATACTTTATCTTAAGCATTTTATTTCTGAAATCGGAAGCCTGAGGTTCCCTATCTATAAACTTAAGTGAAAAAGAATTCCAATCCTAACAAAGTATTCTAAAATGAAATTATCTTCAAACCAATTACAGCAATTACAATGTTTGGAGGTGGGGTAACAACTTTGCAATTTTCATACTCTTTCATTAAAATGAAAACTATCATTATGGTCAGATTCAGACAGTTTTGACAATAGTAAAACGCAAGAGTGACCTTCATAGCATTTCCGCAAAAGCCAGCCACATATATTTCGGTAAAACTGTTTTCACTGATGAAATCAGCTTCAGTTATGTCGCTGGTTAAGACGATATTGACAATGCTACTAGCAGTAACGTCGGGCTCACTTTGCGGCCAAGTGGAGTCCAATAATAGATTGTTTTCAGCCGTTAAAAACTTATCTTGGCTGATTTTCGTCTTCTATCATGCAATTACGGAACAATTTTGAGGTATTGAATACTTGAAACGCACCTTGCAACTGCGAACACGTGGAGCGGCTGCAAGATCTCTTAGTCCACCATATCTGTCCAAAAGTTTTCCAAGCAGTCTTGGGCGAGTAAGTAAATAATTGAAATCAAACCGTTTAAGGAAGCTCCAAAGAAAAGCAAAGATTCAATATTAGTTTGCCACAACTCGATAAAAGAAAAAAATTTTGTTTTTTGTGTTTTTTTTTTTAAACCGCTGATTTGCGCTGCTGGTACTCCTTCCGACGAAGAAACTTCAATGAAATCATCTTCCGCGATAGGGAACATGTCCTTCATTGTGGTATAAAATTGTTCAATGCGCTCTTTGAAACCGAACTTCCGCTTAAATAGGAATTCGGCTATATATAACGGCCAATGGCGTTTTATACGTCCGAAATTGGGGATACCGTGTAGCAGATCTCTCCACAATCGCTCTATATTTTGAGTGTGGGCACCAGTAACAGGATCTACGAAATAAACCGAATGGTTCACTGTGATATGTTGAAACCCCTCATCCTCCAAGCAGTTGTAGGATTTCTAGCAATCAGAGTAGATGGTCGTATTTGGAGATATATGCCGTTTAATGACCGTCAAAAGTGTTGGTGTTTCACGAGTTTCTACGGGTACAATGAATACTTCCTTTTAATCTCGATCAATACCACCAAACACTAATTGGCCGGGCACTAAACGGCCCTGATTATACTTCCTTTTACCGATTTTACACTCGTCAATTTCGACGATACGACCAGCACCTCCGATTTGCAGTTCGCGATTTGTCACCCAATGTAGGCATACTTCTCTACAGAAAGATGCCTAATCAATGACACTTTTTTTTTGTTGAGATGAAGTGCTGCCACTAGCGCGTTAATATTTGGTGTGCCAAACTCCAAAAAATATCCTATGAACAGACATATTTCTTGTAATTGCACACCCCTGAACCAAGTATCAGTAAACGCGGAAACTCGATAAGGACATCGGATTCGACGCTTCTTTTTTTTACCAATTACTTTCATAGTGCTCGCTGGGCATTGCAGGTGCAAATGGGAGAAACATGGTGGTGTTGGAGGGTGCCCCCCAACAACTTCAAAGTGCAACCCCTTCAAAATTTTTTTATTTTAATAATAATAGCCAAAAACTCGCGTTTTCCAACCTTGTTTTTACACCACCTATGTTGCCCCTCATGACGGAAGCATTGTCTGTTGCTAAAGCAATAGGTAATATTGTTCAAAGAAATATTTTTAGTTTCAAAAAAAAAAAATTTATATTTGAAAATATTTCTTTTGAAGCCGAGTCAGTCAGCTCTATAAGCCCAAGAAGCTTATCAAAGACTGAGTTTTTGGTTACATCAAAATAACGAGCTACAACTACCAGACACTTTATGCTTGATACGTCTGTTGTTTCATCGACGATAATAGAAAACTTACAATTTCTCAACTTTAATTTACTAATTTCATCTTAGGCAAATTACAGTATTTACCATTGCAGTGGCTTTTCTCCGCCCACACTTTACCTCTTTAGCAATTTTAGAATCGGTACACACTGTGCGTATGAGACAGTGGCGGATCCAGGATTTGGGCATGGGGGGGGGGGGGGGGGGTCCAATACTCAAAATTTTATTTATATATACGAGGTTTAGCAGATTCAATCAGAAATTTTTTGCATGATGTTGGCGTCGATGGCTCATATATTTATGGCCAAGGATTCGACGGAGCTCCGGCAATGAGTGTCAAATTTATTGGTGCACAGGCTCATCTGAGATCGTATTTCCCCCTGGCAATTTATGTACATTGCGCTGCACATAGCTTTAGTTTGGCAGTCAATGCAGCATGCGAAGTGCCAGGAATCAAAAATGCTTTAGGAACTATCGGAGCGGTTGAAACATTTTTTCACTGGCCTAAAAAACAAGACGTTTTACACCAAGAAATTTCAAAAATGACAAACAAAAGTGAGAAAATAAACAAAAGTTAAAGTCTGTTTGTCCTACCAGGTGGGCAGTTGGAACGTACGTTGAATTGCAACCGGCTGTTATTGAATCCTTGGAAGAAATCAAAACGTGGATCGAGATCGAGATACTTCGCAAAATGCATTGCATCTTTTGACAGCGATTTCGGCGGTTGAATTCCAAATCGCCTGTCACGTTATGGAATCAGTTAATTCGATTGTTTTGCCTTTGAGTCAAGAATTGCAATCTAAAAACCAAGATCTGGGTGAGGCTACTAAGCTGGCAGATGACGCTTTGAATGAATTTACGTACAAACGCGAGAACGCAGATTCTACTTTCCACGTTATTTATGAAGTTGTTGCTAGAATTTGTTCTGATTACGAAATCACAATGAAATTGCCACGCCGGCCGCCGCCGCCGTTGCAATCAACAAAAAAATCGTTGCAACGTTCAAGAACAAAGTATTGAAGACTACTACAGAATTTGTTTCTACATTCCGTTTCTTGATACGTTCATTTCTCAACTCAAAAGTCGGTTCCCGGAACACAAATTCACTTACCAAAGTTTCGGACAACTGTTTCTTAAACAAGAATTGAACGAAAAGAAATGCGCTGACCTCTACACATTTTACGAAGATATTTCGGATTGCTCGAAAGAAAATTTTCTGTCAGAAGTCAAGATGTGGAGGCAACGAATCGAGGGCCAGAACATCCAAAATGCGCTTGATGCTTTACTGGTTAGTATCTTTCGATCAAAAATTTGCTTGTTAAAAAATATTATATGTGACGCGATCCGAGAAAAGGCACCTTTTAGGCAAAAGTGAAAGCTTACACAGCACGCTCTGAAAGGCGCTGATGTACCATTCAAACCCATCTAAAAAATCGTTTCTCTGAATTTATATTTTGTGAAATAATAGCGATGTTACTATTTCTGATTGCGCTTCATGAATATTCAGTAAAAGTACTTGTGTAATCAATCATGATCCAACAACCGATTTTTTGCCTAGTAAGTCCCTTTTATCGGATCGAGTCACGCATGCAAACATCAATCTGACGATATTTTTCAAGTTATCAATAGCAAGTCGTTCAAGAATGTCGATTATATTTTGTGAGTCTTGGCAGTACTACCTGTAACTACAGCAACTCCAGAACGATTATTTTCAACGTTGAGGAGGATCAAAACTTACCTGAGAAATACGATGGTAAAGGAACGACTAAATGGTCTTGCTTCTTTAAATAAATATCCATACCCATATTGAACTTACCGAGGACGAAATTCTAGTGGAATTTTTCAAAAAACCTCCAAAATATACTAGTATTTGAGGTAGCCTGCTCTTCAGTTTCTTATGAATTGTAATAATAATCAATAAAGTTCTTGAATTTTTAAAATAATAATATTACTTCTCCTTTACTATCTTGTCTTGCTCATGCTATATTTTTCCGTCCCGTAACGAAATTTGAACGTTAGGAGCCGATAAATGTTACAAATAACATCTTTTATTACCCCCCCCCCCCCCCCTTGGATCCGCCTATATGAGAGCAGGCATTGAATCCATTATACTAAATGACAAATTGTGCCTGATACAATACATAACACAAGTTATCTCTGCATTTAGTTTGCTAGAGTGTGGATTCCGAGAGTTTGTTTCTCGCAACATTTCTGCTATGGGAATCGAGCTGCCAATGTTTTTCATTTTTTCAAGGTGTATTTTGGATATACATACATACTATGCCTTTTAAGATTCGTTTTGTTGTTGTCTAAGGTCTTGAAACAAACTTGCAGAAAGAGTTTCCACCAACTAATTTGAGCCATGGAAACTCAGACTCCCAAATTTGTTTGTATTTTTGTTGGCATTTTTTTTTTTACTTTAGATGGGTTAGGTCTTGAACTTTCTTGGTCCTCAAAGTTGTTAACTCTGTTATGAAAAAACAAAAGACTTAATTTATAAACCTAACCTAGACAAATCCGTCAGCCTATCTTAAATTTATGTTAGAAGTAGGCACTTAATAAATCTCACAAATTTCCGCTGGGACTATCATCTTGGTCAGCATCAATACTTCCTTGGCCTGTAGGCCTTTTATCACTGCTAAATAAAAGCAAATTAACTAAAATATACTCCGAATTTCAATCAATAAAAATAAGTCCCACCTTTTGCATGCAGATTTAATTAAACATTTATCCATTCTGTGTTCTGTCGCTTTCACATTTCACAGCAAAAGACAAAACGCAAAATAGATACAGAAAAGATTTTAGTCAGCTCTCAGCTGACAGCTGCCATGTCATCAAAACAAATCCGATAGCCGAGAGCCGAATGTACATATTTAAATGGGTGGGTTTCATCAGGTAGAATGAGACTGCATTCAGTGGTAGGATCATTTGCACATTGAATGATTTTTTTCGTAAGAACAAAAGTGCAGTAGATTTTATTTACCTAAAGGCAGTAGATTTATTTTTCGAGAAAAGTGCAGTAGATCTACTGCAATTGCAGTAAAGTCTCAACCCTGAGCACGACATAATGAAATTGAGCGAATCCGCAGACTCAGTGCTCCTGTGTATCTTGATCGAGCTGCATTAGCATTCCACTATGATCCGGCAATTGATTATTGTGTCGACAAATCGGTAACAATTGGGGAAACGAAAATAATTTGTAAATATTGTAAGGCATTAAAATACGATGGTGAATCTACTGGATTGTGTTGTGCTGGAGGCGAAGTAAAACTACCACAATTGGTCCCACCAAAAGATGCTTTACGCTCTTTAGTTTCTGGGATTGGAAGTGATTCTAAGCACTTCTTGGCCAACATTCAGAAATATAACAGCTGCTTCCAGATGACATCATTTGGCGCTACACATATCTCACAGAACAATTTTATGCCCACTTTCAAGGTATTATACCAGAATATTTTTTATAATATTCCAGTTTGTACTAAAATATTTCGGAAACAATTAATGGACAAATTTTAAAAAATTACAGATACAAGGACAAGTTTATCACTTACTGGGGGCACTGTTACCACTACCTGATGCAGATTATCAGTTTTTACAAATTTATTTTATGGGCAATTCAGATGCGGAAGTTGATAATCGTAGTGATCACAATCAAATAGTGAAGAGAAATATTGTCCGAGAATTACAAATGTTTCTTCATCAGAAAAACAATTTAGTAAACTTGTTCAAAATGCAATTGGATCGGATGCCATCTGATAGCCATAATATTATCATTCGAGCTGACAAAACACCTGCCGGTGAACGAACACACAAGGAGGTTTAATTCACCTACCATTGACGAAGTGGCTGTTGTCATTGTGGAAGAAAATTTACAATCTATAGATACTGTGCTTTATCGTCGGAACAGTGATTTAAAACGTGTATCTGAAACACACAAGAGTTATAATGGATTAGAATATCCCTTGATTTTCTGGCAGGGGGAAGATGGATACCATTTTAATATCAAAATGGTAAATCAAGTAACAGGTAAATAAATTGAACAGGATTAAATATTATTTTTTAATTCAATTCATCTAATTAACAAATAAACATTTATCATTTTTGATTGAAGGTGCTGAAACCAACAAAAAAATTAGTGCTATGAATTTCTATTCATACAGACTTATGATCCGTCATGGTGAAGTAAATCATATTTTGGCGTGTCAACGACTTTTTTATCAGTTGGAACGTTGGAAGTTGACATGTAGGATGTACATTATGTCAAAATTGAGACTGAACGATTGACATACATCCGTTTGAACCAACAACGACAGCTACGATCAGAGGAATACATTCATCTCCGCGATGCTATAAATGCCGAATGTGAATAATGTAGGAAGAATGACAATTTTGCCGGCCACTTTTATAGGAAGTCCACGCCCCATGCACGAATATGCTCAGGATGCTATGTCATATGTTAGGCATTATGGCCGCCCAGACTTCGACCGGCTAATCAAGAGAACTTTTCATGTTATGAAATTATTATCGCTGAAATGGCAAAATCTTTGAATTAGGCGAAAAAATATTGTTTTTTTCTTGATGTTTCTAGGATTTGAACCTCGACCATCCCACGCAACAGGCAGACACGCTAATCATAACTTCACGGACAAAGTGGCCGGTGTAAGTTCTCTTTACAATCAAACGAGTAGTCAGTTAAAGTTTTGCTTCAGTACTTAACCGATAGTTGAAAACAGGGAATTTCGATTTAATGGGAATACATAGCTTCAAACTCATTGAATGATTACCGTTGTCACATTAACAACATGAAGGTGCCTGGGCTCAATTAATCTTTCATCGAAAGCTGTTCCAGAGATAAAAATGACTTCTTTTCTATACCAGAAGAAATGATTTGCTTTTATTACTTTCTCCGCAATCTCTTCTGACCTTCGTACGATATCGCGATCATATTGGGGCTCTCTGGAAGTCTACTTTAAATATTGCAATTTCAACTGAGCAGATCGTGCTGTAGGTTTTTTTTTAAGGTGGGTTTTTGACGTGAAGGCTTTTTGATACTTCTAAGTTCTAATACGATCAAGCGTTTCTACTCCTGATGCAGTCATACAACTTTCCTGCTGTTAACTTAATCGCCCACTTTTTTGTGCTTCGTATTTAGGGCTGTACGAACAACTGCGATGTAGAATCTCGCTTCAATGTATTGGGGCAGTTTTTCATTATGAAAATGGAGTTGTTTTCCCACTTCTTCATTAAATCTACGTTCACTTGATGTCGTCATCACAAAGTTCTTTAATTTTCACACTTCCTAAGACTAAGGTGTCAACTGCTTGTGGCACGAATTTAGGGTTCTACGTTAAATTTGATAGCTACTATTAGGTGTGTTTCTTTATTCACACGAAATGCACCGAAATTCGGTGAAAGTCAGTCAAATGTCGTTCCAGCACAGCGATTTTTCGTAGCAGTGCACAAAAGAGAGTGCTCATGAGAGAGTAAAAAATTTCCATACCCTGTGAATTTCTGCCACCTAAATTTCTGTGGGCAGAAATCTTGGACTGTCAAATTAAAAAAAAAACAAAAAAAATAAATTGAAGTTTGCAAAAGTTGGTTCGGCGCGTCAACCGGAAAAAATTGAAATTTCTCATAAAAAGTTAAAAAAACGTAAAAAATGGAAAATAAATCTCAAAGTTTTAACATTCAGTGTTCGCCTAACACTTTTAGGCGCATCCAAACAGGTGAGTGGGTGATTTTTGTGTTTATTTTTGTAGCAAAACAATTTCTTTGTGTGTTGACACAAAACCTAAATTTTCCTTTTATTTCAGACGAAAATTACCAGGAAAAGCTCCAACAACATGTTTTGAGCAATCACAGCAATCACAAGATGATTGCTTTATGCCAAATATAATAATCTCGGAAGTTCCATCTATGAATAATTATAGCGACGACGAAGTTGCTGTTGCTGTTGCGGGACCTGATGAGAATGCCACCAAAGACATTTGGGTAGAAGCGCCCACTAAATTGCTTCTGGCTCAACTGGAAATGTTGCTCCCCAAAGTTGGGAAGACATTCAACTTAAAAAACAAAACAAAAATGTGGACCCTGATAGCAGCTGAGCTCGAGAGGGAAGGATATAGCTTCAGTGTTGCCCAGGTTCAGGGCAAATACCGAAGTCTTGAACGTCGCTATAAGTAGACAAAGCTTCAAAACAGCAAAACTGGACGGGATAGATGAATATGTCCTTTCGAAAGGTATGTATTCTCTCAATTAAATAGAGAAACATTTTTTTTAAACTTTTTTCTAAAATTTTGTTCTAATGAGCTCGCATTTTGGGTGAAAAAAGGGGGGTACACCCGGATTATTTCATTGAAGACCATATGTCCGATGGCATTTCGCGAGAGCAGCTAATGAGTAGGGCTGGAACTAGCTGTGAAACAGTGGCACCAACAACATCTGGTAAGAATTTAAGAAAAAGAATTAATGAGAAAAAAGTCCAAAGTGAACTGGGTAAAAGAGTGCATTCTTCCTACACTTCTGATTTTTACTATGCTACCTTATTATATGGCAAGTGAAATCACTTTTGATTGGGAATTTTTACAAATTGTGTTTTGATTGAAAATGTAACGATACAGCTTCGTGGTAAATATAATTTCTGACCAGGAAATATTTAATTTGCAAACTTGTAGCTTAAACAGTAGAGATTCCGAAAAAGTATAGTTCGTAACCGTAAGTGAAGTCATTCATCACCAAATGTTTTTGCTTTTTCAGATAAAGTGAGCTGATTGAAAGTCGACATCAAACCATGTCGACAATTTTTGAAAAACTTGTCTCAGTGAAAATCTTTGAATGCGGTATTCTTGTGCACACTATGCTGAGCTCAGAAAGCCTCCATTTATCTCTGTACCACAATTATTAACAAACTGGCAACAGTTTAAGTTTCCATTTTTTCTAAACACAGAAAAAGTGTACCGTAAAGTGTATGTGTACCGTCTGTACAACCTAAATGTGACGAAACAGTTCATTGGTTAGGTACATTATTTGAAATGTGAGTTCAATTTTCTTACCAATTGCCTTAGCAAATCCCGCTTTGTTTTGAAAAACGTGCTAGTATACTTTCCATTTCTTCTTCATTGGGCCATTTAATAGTGGCTGGGCTCAAAGAACTCAAAAATCTTATGTATCTGCTTATTATTCTGCAGACAGAAGAAATCGCAAGATTAAAACGATCGCCCACATCTCGATAGCTGCATGCTTCGTGCCCGGCAAACCATAAAAACATCAATGTGTGTTTACTGGCACTTATTCGTTTATCAGGACGCAGCTCCATGAAAATGGTCGATTTCTCGAACCAAGCTGACAAGCTCTCAAACAGGGATCTTTTGATCCTAAAGTGTGTCCTGAATTTCTGTCCACAAAAAAAAGAAACAGACCTATTATTGAAGCTTTTTATTTTTGAAACTATTTAGATTTTAGTATTGGTTAATTTTGAAACTTCGTCACGTTTTGTTTCATTATTCTTTTTAACTTTTTTCTTTTTAAGCCTTGTGTATAGGGAACGCGTATGACGGGTTATTCGTTGACTATTCAGGATGTATTGCAACTATTTTTATTACAATTTGTAATGCATTCACTATTTTTCCTGCTTTTTTCTACGTTTATGTACCTTATCAATTTTATTCACTTCTGATATAAATAGAAACATACTTTTTATGAATTTTGTTGGTACAATTAAACCCCATCTTTTATCGACTGCGCCAGTTATATGTATGTTCCGTCCCGAATAACAAGTGCTACTACACTACTGACGTAGTGTCTGTTCTCACAAATGCACGCTAACATGATCGGGTGCAAAGCATTACATTCCTTCTAAGAATGCAAGACAGCAATTGATCTTGCATTCAAAGAAAATATATAAGGTGGGAAGGAGCTTCCTGTTACTCCCAGCACCAGTGTCGATGGATCGTTTGCCCCGGCTCTTGGCCTTTTAGGTTTAGGGTTTTCAACCACAAACGATATTTCTCGCTTCGACGTAGAGTCTTGGCCGGTCTTTTCGACTATTTTGTGTGCCCACTTTTTAACCTCATCTGGGGTTCTTTCCGCTGCGGGTCTACCACCCACCACTTCGATTACCCCTTTGGCTCGGCGGCGTATCTGAGCGGGCCTATTTTTGTTTTCAGTCATCCCCTTGGCCGAGCTGGAGTTGTTGATCACCTCTCCCGCTCAACCAATTGGAAGTTTCATCGTACTCGACGAGGGTTCGTTCTGACCCGCAGTGGTAGAGTCTTAATCGCCTCTATAACCCTGCCAGTCTGAACGGCCCTCCCCGTTTCCTTCATTTCAAGGGCATTCGAGGTGGAGACGGAGTCGTTGATCACACCTCCATCTCCCTTCTTTGTTACTTTCATCTCCTCCTGCCTTGATGTCGTCGGTAACACCAAAGCAGGTGAATTGTTTTCAAAGCAAGTGTCGGTTAGTTTGCCCTCCGGTTCACAAGCTAGAGCTATATTTGCAGCCGGCTCTGGGCTGTGTTACTGGCCAGAGTCAGGATTCTTGATCTTTAATGGCCTTGCAGCTGGTTCAGAGCCTGTGTTAGAACTTTGTACTCACTGGTGGAAGGTTTGTCCATCAACTCACATTCCTGCTTCGGCTTTGCAGCCAAATCAGAGAATGTGGCCAGGGAGGCACCTCCAGTTCTCTTCAGTGTCTTTTTGTTCGTTCGTTTGATTTTTAAAATTAAATAGAAAATCACATGAGTAACTCCGGAAGGAAAAGGCAGATTCGTGTATGGGGGTGAAGGGGGTGAGGCGAGTCTATTCTGGACTCTGATGCCAAGCATCCAGAAACCTCGTTATCGATTGGTCTATCCCCCAACCTTTAATTCTTCGGCACGGATTATAATTTATAATTAGCATTATAGTTAGCATTTATAATTTATAAATGCTAACACCAACACTGAAACTAGGAACCTCGTTTCTATCTATGGTGAGATTGGATTTCTAAGAATTGTGCTATTGGGAAGTCACAACCACTCAGCGATCTAACCTGACCATGGCTGTCACCGTCTGACATCTAACAGACACTGATAAAGTATGTGTTTTGAACATTGCCTTCCCGGCACCCACTTGGAGGGTTCGATCGAAGATTTTTACCAGGCAAACATCGTACAAGCTGCAGTTTTCACCACCCTATGTTACGTTACACAAACGACTAGACTCCTTGATTCTGTTTGAATTCCACACCTCAAAATCAATCTTTCGTAGATCTCTCCTTTTCTATTAAAAGTTAAGAAAGCCATCCCTAATCTATTTTCCGTTTCAAAATTATCCTAAATTTAGAATTAGTTTTTGTATGTACCTTTGACTTCAGTTTTTTGCTTGTACTAAGTGTAAATAAAAAATCCCACTCTGATGTGATGAGAACTCGCCGCCGAGATGGTGCAGTCTTACCCCGTTAAACTTTTTTGAAGGATTTTCTTAAGCCGAAGCTCGAAGGTGTAAAAAACCACATCAGTCCTTAGTGGTGCACTTATGATTGACATGATGTTTATCTGTTACGCGTGAGTTTCGATTTTCAATTCCAAAAGAAAAAATAATGTGTTCTTCCACTGGTATCGCTTTTCGCGAGGAATTAGCAAGTTCTTCAATAGTAAATTCATTATTCATTACGATTTAAGGATGTAATTAATATTCCACACATAATGGCATCAATAGGTTTTTCAAAGTCAAGAAAAACTTCGATGACAGCTCCCACACACTTTTTTTATTTAAACTTCAAGATAGAAAGTGCTTACTCCGACAGACGGCAGAATTGCCATGTTCGTATTCTCAAGACAAAAATATTATAAATTATCATAAAATAAAGAATCTATCTATCTATCTATCAGTCTATCTATCTATCTATCTAGAAAGTACTTAAATGGAAGACCATGTCTATGTATACCTGTTTTATATCGAATGATGAACAGACTAGTAAACATCCGTCGTTATGTGCCAAGTTAATGTCACCTCAACTTTTAACAAGAATATTCTTGTCCAAAGTTATAAACGGATCTCGCAACTACCTACACACAACATCATAAGTCATGTCATGAGTCATGACTAACAATGAATAAGAAAAAGTAGAATTTCTTCGTTGTTTAGTTCAAAAAACTTCAACATCGAAGAACGTGGCTACAAAGCAAACAACTCACTCAATTCCTTTCCAAAGAAAGAACTAAAGTTTTGTGTTAAAATGCTTCGCAACTAACAATAGAGTTGTATAAGAAACCTGCAACAAATGGATATTTAACTTCTCCCAACATTATAACTATTTCCAGTAGCACATGGCAGCAGATATTCTTACTTGCGATGGCATTGCAATTCATTTTTAAAGTTTAATGCTACCTTACAGCTTGTGCTCTGGTTCGCATTACTATAATCCTGTGCTCTACTTCTTATAGACCATTGTCCTCTCCCCTTCGTTTGTGTGGTTGCTTGGAAGGATGTGACTTCACAGTGGGTGGTGACACTATGACAGTGGCTTTAAGCGGTTTGCAGTGTGTTTCTTGCTCTTTATCCTTGAACTAATTTCATTCAAAATGGGATTTGGCTTAATGTATTTTGTTGTGATAATCTTTTTTCAGGACAGTCAGCGGAATACAATTCAGGCAATGGAGTCACATGCACTTTTTTATTTTTCCTGGCTCTCGGGTCACATAAAATTAAATCAAATAATATTACTAATGGGAGTCTTTTGATTGTTATAAGGCATTAAGTGTTTATAATTAGGCAAGTGGTTTTCAGTTCTAGTTACGTATATTTACAACTTTTATTTTTCAGATATATAAATGCAATTACATGGATGGATGCAGTAAATGGAATAATCTTAGAAGTCTGATCCTTTTGGATTTAGGGTTTTTATAATTGTAAAAACTAGGATTTTGAGTTCAACGTAAGTACAAGCCATTGCTTTTCGATTGGAAAGTGGTAAATGAATTGAACAACACAAAATCAATATTATTATACGCAATTTTCAAAAGGATTCAAAAAAATTTTAACAGAGGAGGTGGTTCAGCCGAAGCAGTTGATGGCAATTACGAATTTGGAATTTCGCCATTACTAGACGTGTGGAGTTTATAAGGATGTTTAAATTTTAGGGGCCGATGTTGGTCTATCTCTATATATATAAAAATGAATTGCTGTTCGTTAGTCGGGCTAAAACTCGAGATCGGCTGAACGGATTTATCTTATCTTGGTATTGAAATGTTCGTGGAGGTCTAGGCAAGATTTAAAAGGCAAGTAAATATGAAAAAAAGAATTGGAATATAGTAAAAGTAACAATTTCATTATTCTTAACTGTAATGCATTAAAAATTAAACTCAAACAATGCTTTAGCTTTTTTTCAATCGTTTTTGACAACAAAGAAATAATAAGATTATTGGATTGTTTGTTTTCAATAATTCTTTTAATTTATTTTGACTGGTAAAATTAATTTTTTTTTTAAATTTAAAGTGTTACTTTTACAATAATCCTATCTTTTTTTCATATACTGCCTGGACTTCCACAAATACTTAAAAATCACAATTTATTAATAGGCATAAGCTTAAGCAAGACTACCAATGGCAAGGAGAAGAAGATCTGACCTATGTAGGTCGTCGAAGTAAATAAAATTTGCGAAGATAACGAAAACAGTCGTATAAGTATGTCAGAAATACGTTCCATAGTGTGTGGAAATGCAGTGAATAGGTACATAACCTGAAAAGTACTCGGGAACGGGAACGTAAGCGAGAGCTTAGTATTTGTATTGTGTGCTTAAGGCCCTTCTCAACCCTCTAACCACTTCGAAAGTGATCCAGGAATGCAAGAGCTCTCTGAATGCGATCGGAAGATTAAATTCCTTGAGTCTCATTTGGGTTCCGGGCCATCACGGCATAACTGGAAATGAGATCGCCGATGAACTCGCTAGGCAGGGATCTCGGACAGCTTTCTCAGGACCTGAACCGTCGCTAGGTCTGCCAGCGTCCTCAGTGAGGGCTTCAATCAACGATTGGATCTGTGAAGAGCACAACCGTAGATGGAATGCCTCCATTGGATGCAGACAAACCAAGCGTATGCTCCCCAACGTTAGTAAGAAGACTGCAACACTTTTGCTAGCTCGTAGCAGAAAAGACTGTAGAGCGCTTATTGGCGTTGCCAGCGTGCACTTCTCTTTTGCCAAGCATTTAAACTTGTTAGGCTTAAGTGATACCACACCACACTCTGTGAATCTTGTGGAGAAGATGAGGACACCGCAGAGCACTTCCTCTGTGAATGTCCTGCTTTTTCTCGCATGAGGTTACAGATACTCGGCGCAGACATGGTGAGAGCTGGTAACTTAGGCTCCTTGTCATGGCAGCGTTTTTTGGCTTTTCTCCGAACATCTGGAAAGCTATAACAAATAGAAGGATGCTATCTGGTAGTACAATGGACCGGTATTTAGGTCTAAGTGCTCCAGATATTTTAAAACTCCAGGTATTTTAAAAACCTCCAACAAAAAGAAAAAAAAAAGGATTTGTATTTATTGTTATTAAATGGTTATTCAAAAGTTTTAAAGAAAAGAAAACAAGTCTGTTTGAGATTTAAATTAATCTTTTTTGTTAAAACTTCAAAGCTATTAGTTTTCATTCAGTTTAATTTTCAAGTTAACCTTTTTTATGTAAAACATTGTATACATTACCCTATGTAGTCTTTCTTTATGTTATTTTTGTTAATATTACGCTTACCTAAATTCTTCTTATCTTTACTAACGGGCTTGCAACCTGCAATGCACCAATTCAATATGTAATTACCATGTACATTATACATATCAGCGAGCTTAAGCATCATGTCATAAATTATATTCAGTTGTCTGTTTCTTTTGATCTCTCAAGCTGACCACACGTATTGGTGACCGCTAGGTATCATTCGGTGTTTTTGTATTTTATGTTACATGCAATAAACGTGTTAAGATTTTGTGGAATTGGTTTGCATTATTAGACAAGAGTTGCTGTACGGGAAAATTATTTGCTGGTTTAAAACTAAACATTGGTCCTTTGTCTAGCCTAATTTATAAAAAAAGAAAAGAACGAACCTGTGCGAAATCGGAAAATCGAGTAGTTTATGAACAAAGTAATTCATGTGCTCGCTCAAAATACGTGGTTGTAATCGCGAAAAACTATAATTGACTCTAGCACGTTGTCTTTAAATTATAAAAATTGGGTTATAATTAATCAAAGATTTGTGATTTGAGTAAGAGCGACATATAAAACACTGGATTTTCGATAGATTCTTGTGCAGTCGATTAAATTAAATTATAATGAGTTCTCAGCAAATGCGAGGCCATGCTAAGGCTTCGATTACTCGTGCAGTTGTTTTTTGTGAGTCAATCGATGAGGGGGTAGATATTGAGATGATTGAGGTAAGATTGTCTAAATTAGATATTACATGGAAGGAGTATGCATGCTTTCATGCTTCTTGTTTGGAAGGGGTAGATGACGACGCAGACGAAATTGCGAAGCTTGAGCAGGAATTTGAGCAGTATGAAGAAAAATATTTTACTGCGACTGCTAGAATGACAAAATGTATTCGTGATAGGCAGAATGCTCAAAAACAATCATCATTATATGAGCAACTAACAGAGCAACAATCCGCGTTCCTTAAGAAAATCAATTCGTTCGGTTCGTCTTCGAAAAATATTACTCTGCCTAAAATTTCCATTACTCCTTTTTCCGGTAATTATAAAGATTGGCCTACCTTCCGCGACATGTTCATCGATTCGGTCGACAGAAATGATACGCTAACCTCAACGCAGAAATTTCATTTTCTTAAGTCGTTTTTAGGAGATGATGCTGCCGATCTTATCAGCCATATTCCACCCACGGATGCTAACTATATTGGAGCGTGGTAAAAGTTAGAAAAACGTTACAGCCGCGTTAACTTACTCGTGCAGTCTTTAATTCAGTCGTTTGTTTCGTTGCCTTCTATGTCTTCATCCAATTCTGACACTCTCCGTAAGATAACGGACGGTGCCGATGAAGTCATTCGTGGTCTTGAGGCAGCAAAGAAAACTAGTCGCGATCCTTGGCTAATTTTTCTGCTTTTGAATAAGCTCGACGAGGAAACAAGGCGTGCATGGGCTAAGGAGGTGGGTTCTCGGGACGATTGCGCAGTGCAGGAATTAATCGATTTCTTAGAACTAAGGTGCGATGCCTTTGAGTCGTGTAAACCTATGAACAATTTCGGTACTACATCGCGCAAAAAACAATCAGTTTCAATTCGCACGCATTTAGCTGAGTTTACGCTCACCCTTGCGTAAAGTGCAAGGGTGAGCACAGCTTACCACAATGTCCCGCGTTTATTGGACTCAGTACTGAATCTCGTCGAACATTCGTAAAAGACAATTCTTTGTGTTTTAATTGCCTGCGGTCTGGGCATGCATCTTATAAGTGCTTTAGCCATTCGCGTTGTCGTGTCTGTAAGTCTCGGCATCATTCACTTGTTCATTCAAACCCATCTAACGTCTCTCAGTCAACTCCAAAGACACTTAACGAGTCCTCAGTGCAAACTTCACGGCCCAAGCAATGTTCAGACATTGCAGGTCCTAGCTCAGCTTCCACTTTATCAACGAACCATTCGCTCGATCAAAGCCTTCAGAAGCAAACAATTTTGCCTACAGTTTTAGCTAAAATTCAGGACCGTACGGGACAAGTTATTGAGTGTCGTGTTTTGCTCGACACTGGATCGCAATCTTCATTTATTACGGAGGCATTAGCTCAACGTATTGGGCTCAAGCGAAACCATTCCAGAATTCCAGTCCTGGGACTCTCATCTAAAGAACCTGGACACACTCGGGGAAGCATGTCTGTTCTTTTAAAATCACGCTATAATGAAACACATCTGCGCTGCGATGTACATGTTTTGGAAAAACTGACTGCGAACTTGCCAGCTTATACCTTCGATATATCGTCGCTGTCATACATTCAAGGGCTTGATTTAGCAGATCCTCATTTCAATGTGTCTAGCTCGGTAGATCTTTTATTAGGAGCAGATAGAGTTTGGTCCATACTCAAGGCAGAGCAGATTCGCGGCCCAGAAGGAACGCCGTTGGCGCAAAACACGTCTTTTGGTTGGGTCATCACTGGAGAGTTCGTTGATAGTCATTGTTGTAATGTAAGTTTATCTAATTGTCACTCAGCGGTGGATGTTGATTCCCTCTTACAGCGTTTCTGGGAACTGGATGAAGTTCCTTCGTTTACAGACAACATGGACAGTGATCCTGCGGAATCACTTTTTCGAAAACATGTTTCTCGTTCGGAAGATGGACGATACGTTGTTCCTCTTTTATTGAAAACTTCCTCGCCATCCTTTGGAAGTACTCTGGGTGCTGCCATTTCACGGTTGCACTCCATGGAGCGTCGATTCCAAAGGAATCCTGATATTAAGCGACAATATGTGGAATTTATGAACGAGTACTTGATTCTAGGCCATATGAGTCCTATTCCTGATAATGAGATTCGATCTTCTGAAGGTAAACATTTTTACCTTCCACACCATGCAGTTCTGAAGCCCGATAGCTCGTCCACTAAGCTTCGAGTTGTTTTCGATGGGTCTGTTTGTGATTCGCTAGGGCAGTCACTGAACAGCCAATTGTACATTGGGCCTCCAATTCAGCGAGACCTAATTGGCGTTTGTCTTCGCTTTCGTCAGCATCGATTTGTTTTTACTGCTGATATAATGAAAATGTTTCGTCAGATCCTGATTCGACAACCAGAAACTGACTATCAGCGTATTGTCTGGCGGTCCTCTCCTGACGAAGCTATCACGCACTATCGGTTAAACACGGTTACGTATGGCACTGCATCTGCTCCCTTTTTGGCTGTTCGAGCTTTGAAACAATTGGCTGATGAGTATACTTTGAAATACCCCCTCGCAGCTCGAATCATCTTAAACGATGTCTACGTTGATGACATCATGACTGGAGCCAAAACTATTGCGGATCTCATGCAGATGCAGTCGGAACTCATTGAACTTTTGTCACTAGCTCAGATAAAGCTCAGAAAGTGGAGCTCAAATTGTTGGCCGCTTCTCGCAAGTCTGCCACCAGAGGACTGCGAGTATACTGTTGTGCAAACCGAAAACACTTCTCCGCTTATCAAGGTTTTAGGGATGTTTTGGAACCCGTCTAGAGATGCCTTTTCATTTTGCCTCAATCTGCCGGAGCTCAACAATCCATTAACACGACGCACTCTTTTATCAGAGGTCGCAAAGATTTTCGACCCTTTAGGATTCTTAGCTCCCTCGGTGATCATCTTTAAAATAATGTTCCAACAACTTTGGTCATCAGAGCTGAACCTCGGCTGGGACGATCCTTTACCAAGCAAAATAGTAAACCAGTGGATGTCTTATCGGATGGACCTTCCAGTACTTAAAAATATAAATGTCCCGCGTAATGTTTTTCCTGACGACGACATTGAACTCCATGGCTTCTCGGACGCCTCATCGCTGGCATATGCAGCTGCCATTTACGCGTGCTCAAAATCGGTTAATGGAAACGTTAAAGTAACACTAATCGCGGCGAAAACAAAGGTGGCTCCTTTAAAACCTCTTTCTATCCCGCGGTTAGAACTTTGTGGTGCTCTTCTACTGTCTAAACTTTTTAAACTCGTTATCAATTCTCTCAATGTTAAACAAAACATTAACATAACTGCCTGGTGTGATTCTGAAATAGTGCTTCATTGGCTGTCGTCACCACCTCGTCGCTGGGCTACGTTTGTGGCCAACCGCACTTCAGCAATACTGAGCACCGTTCCAATACGTTCATGGAAACACATTGCCTCAGAATTTAATCCAGCTGATTGTGCGTCGCGCGGTGTTCTCCCCTCGCAACTTGTTAACCATAGTCTTTGGTGGACCGGTCCATCGTGGCTATCAGAATCCGAAGAACATTGGCCTATTTCTTCCTGGTCTAATAAATTTGAACTTGACAATAGTGAACCTGTTAAATTGGAAATGAGGCGCGAACCCAAAACAGTCCTTGTATTGTCGCGTGAATCAGATGACATTCAAAATTTGATTGACAAAATATCGTCTTGGCATCGGTTAATCCGCGTTGTTGCATATGTTAAAAGATTTATCGCAAACAGTAAAATCAAACGGGAAAACTCGGAATGTCGACAATCGGGTGGTTTGAAATTCACCGAAATACATTTTGCCAAAGTCGACATCCTTAAACACGTGCAGATCACTTCATATCCTAATGATATCAACGATTTAGTTACCCGTAAATCACTCTCATCAAAATCGCCCTTGCTGAAGTATTCGCCCTTTTTGGACAGATACGGACTTTTACGTGTTGGAGGTCGTATACGGCATGCTGCCGTATCATATAATTTGAAACATCCTATTATACTTCCGAAATCTAGTAAAATTTCCTTTTCTATTATACAAGACATTCATTCCAGGTTCTCGCATGCGGGAATATCAGAAACGTTTTCATTCGTCCGTCAGCAGTTCTGGATTATGGGCAGCCGAAATCTTGTTCGAAAGGCGAACCAATGACAGCTGTGCCGGAACCTAATCTACTAGAGACGCCAGTTAATCGCCTTACTCATTGGAACTACCTACAAAGCATGGTGCAAGGGTTTTGGAAGAGGTGGCATACAGAATATCTGACAACGCTTCAAGAACGTCCCAAATGGCAGAAGGAACAACAGAACCTTCAACCAGGAGATATTGTGGTCATCAAAGAACCGGGATTACCACCTACTAAATGGTTGCTGGGTAAAATCGAAGCTGTCACACCAGGTGCTGACCAACTTGTTCGTGTCGCCACTGTGAGGACAACAACTGGTACCTTTAAACGTCCTGTGTCGAAACTGGCTATCCTCCCTCTATCTTGAAACCGGTTCAGGGGCGGCGGGATGTTTGAGATTTAAATTAATCTTTTTTGTTAAAACTTCAAAGCTATTAGTTTTCATTCAGTTTAATTTTCAAGTTAACCTTTTTTATGTAAAACATTGTATACATTACCCTATGTAGTCTTTCTTTATGTTATTTTTGTTAATATTACGCTTACCTAAATTCTTCTTATCTTTACTAACGGGCTTGCAACCTGCAATGCACCAATTCAATATGTAATTACCATGTACATTATACATATCAGCGAGCTTAAGCATCATGTCATAAATTATATTCAGTTGTCTGTTTCTTTTGATCTCTCAAGCTGACCACACGTATTGGTGACCGCCAGGTATCATTCGGTGTTTTTGTATTTTATGTTACATGCAATAAACGTGTTAAGATTTTGTGGAATTGGTTTGCATTATTAGACAAGAGTTGCTGTACGGGAAAATTATTTGCTGGTTTCAAACTAAACAAAGTCTTTATTCAATGAATGTGAAAAACAGATTGAATATATATTTGAATCTAGAAAATGAAACTGATTCAATGACAATAGACTATTTTGATGAAACATAAAATAAACAAGTTTTCAATAAAACAAGTAATAATATTTAAAATTCAACAGTATTGAAGAGTCACCAAAACTATTGATCAAATTTGAATGATGCCTATTTGGAACACAAAAATGGTCTTGAACCTGAGAAACAACAAAGGCTAGATTTCCTTTCCATATTCCCTCAGGAACAGAAACATAACTGGGAGCTTGAAAAATACTAGACTGATTCCAAAAATTCTTTCACCGTTGGAGTGCTTCACTGTCCCTGAGTACCATGGACTATATTTCATTTCCAAATTCCCACAGGAACGGGAATGGAAACGGGAGTTTAAAAACCACTGGAACGATATCAAATTTTTGCCGCTATATACAATTCGACGTAATACCAAAATAGTTTAAAAAACATTTTATCTCTATATTTCCACGAAAACGGGACGGGAACTTGGAATGTTCTGAACCGATTCCAAAAATTCTTTCACTGTTAGAGTGCTTCATTGTCCCTGAGTATTTTAGGCTATATTTCATCATGAATTTCCCACAGGAACGTTAACGAATTTAAAAACCGTTTTACCGGTTTCAATATGGTTTTCATTATTACAATACGGTGTTATTCCCAAGCTAGGGGCCAATTATAGCGATCAAGAAAACGAATCAGGAAAATATTTTAAATTGAAAATTAACTTAAGAATTGAATAAGAAATGTTTTTCCAATCGATAACAAATAAGTCAGAGAATTTTTTTTCCAAAAAAATGTTCAGCTGATTGAAATTTCAGTTAAAGTGGAACAAATCGTTCCAATTATCTGGATTCTATTTTCCATGTATTCCACTGACATACTCACAGCCGATTACAAATTTTTCCTGTTTGCTATAAACGCTCATCAGGGAAAAATTCATGTTTCCATTTGTTTCAACTTTTCCTGATGGTTTTTCCTCACCGCTATAATTGGACCCTTTCATAGACTATATTTCATCCCTATACGGAAACGGAATGGGAGCTGGAACATATTAGGGAACTTGGAAAACACTGGACCTATTCCAAAAACTCTGTCATCGTTAGAGTGCCCCTGAGTACTATATTTCATCCCCACTCTGCCACTAGAATGAAAGCTTGGAAACTGCTTTACTTTTCTTTCAATTTGATAAAAGTAGGGCCTGAGCTAGGAAATCACTAACATTACTTTTTAATTTGGTAATATTGGTATGGTTCAATTATGTCTGGAACAAAATATCGGCTAAATGGCCGCCGCGATCTCGGCGGCACATCTCCATCCGATGGTCCAAATTTTCGATTACGCTGAGGCATAATCGAGGTTCTATGCCGCTAATGTGCCGAAATATCTCATCCTTTAGAGTTTAGATCATGAATTGTTGCTGGCTTTCCCAAAGAAAGAAGTTGAATGGTGTCACATCACATGATCGCGGTTAATTTGCATCGCCACCAAGTGAGATAACACGGCCATTGAATTTTTTATGCAAAAGAGTCCTGTTGAAACCACATATCATCCACATCATATCTTCCAATTCGGGCCATAGAAATCATTATCATCTCACAACAGCGAACACCATTCACAGCTTAATTAACTTCAATGCGTTGCTTGATTGTGTATCTTTCCGTGGATTAAATTAAAATAGTCTGGAATTTAATAAAATAGTTTGGAATTGTGGCTAGATAAGAAACCTGTGCTAGGAAGAATAAAAGGAGAGGTGGTCAATCACTTCAACTTCATCTCCCCAACCCGTTTTTCAAAGGACGTTGGAAGGTTATGGTTCCGATCGGCGGAGATGTGATGCAACTCTTATCCGCGAGTACCAACCCTTGTCTCGTCCAGGAAATCCTCCTCCTGGCGGTGCTGCAGGGATGATTAACTACACTGAGCCAAAAAACATCACCAAATCAACAAATCAAAAAAGCCATTTGAATTAAATGCGATTTGACAATGATTTAAACTACAGAAGACCTGTATTTCAAAAACATTTGGCTCTGATTTAATTATGGATGGTTTTTCTTTTAAATGCTTGCTTACTGACCATAAGTGAAAGACAATGTGCATTATTTCAAAATGAAATTCTTCCTTGAATTTCAATCGAAATACTCTGAAGTCAAAACATTGATTCATTCAACTTATTGCGCTCGCTGCTTTAATTCAGGTATGCATGCATTTGATTCAAAAGAGACACCTTTTGCTTTAAATACTTCACAAACTTCAATTAAATAAGGGTCGTATTCGATTTGAATCAAATATGTTTTCAATTAGTAATCGAACGTTTGGTAATTTTCAGTATTGTCAAACTAGATAAATTGAAAAAATTTAAATAAAATAACAAATTTGTTCAATTAAAGTCATACATAATCTATTCATTTTTAAAAAAGTGTTATTAAATAAGCATATACATTAGACCGGTTCAAAAAAGTTACTCTTTTTTTTCTCGAAACAATTAGTCGTTTTCACAACAAACGGTTTATTGTGAGAAACAGCGACTTGGCCTAAGTTTTTATTTGTTAAATTTTCTCTTAAAGGCAATAAAGATAAAAAGTAAACAAATCTAATTTTTTTAAAGCATCGAAAGTATAAGAATTAACAAGAGCTTTGTTAAAAAGAGCAAGGTGTACTTGTAGGCAAGTTTTAGTTGTTTTGTGTTGTTTTCTTGAAACTAATTCAGCTATCCCGTTGAAAGAACATTTTCAAAATAACAGTAGATACAGTAACTTTCATTCAAAATAGTGAAATTAAAATTACAAGTGGTGTGATTAATGATGAATTACGTGTATATGGAAAATATAGTTCAGTCGATAAACAGAAACGCTGCCAGAAAAACGTTTACCTGCATATTAATATTTCCCATAATTTTTAATTCGCCGGCGAATATTAGATTGCTTTCTGGTAGCGCTACTCTTTATCCTTAACACTAATTAAGATTAAAATTGTATTTATAAAGAATAGTATACTTGAATTTCTCATTTGACAGTGCCTTAGAACCAGGGAACGGAGGCGCACCATTCGCCAGCATTCAAAATTAAAATACAGTTTACTGTGTCACAGTAAAATTTACTGTTACGAAAAACACTTGTTCAATTAAATAACTCACAACAAATGTTCAATTAAATAACTCACAACAAATGTTCAATTAAATAACAATGTTTATTTTACACAAAAATGATCTTACTAATAGTGAAGTACAATACTGAGTGACTGGTTGACTAGCCAAAGAGATCGCAAAAGGCGAAGCCCAAAAGGTGGCTAGTCAACATAAATGAAATCGAATGTCAGCGTGTGAGGCAAAGCATTGAACTTTTATGGAAGATCACATTTCGTCTGGCCTCACGCTGCTGGGGAAGTTGGTTGGTAATAGGAATGGTAGGTTATATGAAAGGTGTGGGAATCGGAATAAATAATGAATTTGGGAAATGATTAAGCCATCATTTCCCATCGTGTCAGCATTAAAATATAAGGTGCGTGTGAAAGCATTGTTGGTCGGTTTGCTCTTGGATCCTTTCCTTATATCCTTACCCTTTTTGTCGTCGTTGGATGTACAATGCTGGAAGAGTTGGGGGCAACCAAGGTCTCCATCAGCCTTTGGTCTACTCACCGAGCATTCTGTAAAAGCACACCTCATAGGTATCGAGGTGAAACCGGTCGAGGCCAGACCGAAAAGGGACAGGCGTTCCCCAACGTGAACCCAAACTACGTGCAGACGGGCGGTCTCACGACAAGCGGAGTTGAACATCAAATTAATAAAGGTAGAAGGAAAACTCCTACCCAACGTTACACTTCCTTCTGACAAAATGGAATTAGCATGGCCTTTGGCCCATCCTACATTAATAAAAGGTATAAAGGTTGGAACGGTAAGTGTTCTTCCCCCTTCTTCCCCCCAATCTGCAAAGAGGGTCCACCAATTCCCGAGTTAGGGATTTACGCGATTTGAGTTTCCTCCTTCTACGCTATTTCTCGAGGTAAATTATAGTTCGGCCTAGACTTACTCGACTCAACTTCCGTGCGTTTAAATATAACTGGGAAAATGCCCAGCAAGAACTTCGTTTCGCTTGAGGAGTTCTTAGAATTTTTCTCAACACTCACCCATCGAGTTTGACAAGCTTTGGAAGACACCAACAGCTTGTCGACTCCGTGAATGTCGGATGTCTGAACTCACTCATTGAGATCATCAAGTTTTGGACGACACCAACAACTTGACGAACTCTTTGATGTGAGAGAGCGCATGCGCACTTTCGTCGGATTCAACAGCGATGGCGCAATACACCCATGGTGGTTGACGTCGAGATACCGAATCGACGTTGGTGGTTGTTATGGATTGTGTGGATGTATGCGTATAAGAGCGTGGGGTGGAGGACAGACAAAGAGCTAGCCAAAAAGTGAACGACACTTCTTGGTCAGCTAGCTAGCAGCTAAGGTGTTTTTGAGTTGAGAGAAAAATCTGAGAAAGCTAAAAGCGAATCGAGGTTAGATAATTATTTTACCAAAAAAAAAGTGTTGAAAAGATTAAGGAAGTGAGTCGGGGAAGCTAAGAAGGAAGCACAAAGAAGGATTCAGAAGGGAACCAGAGAAAAAGTATTCGAGAGGAATCATAGAGGAAGGAAATAAGAAAACAGGAAGAAGATAAGTACCTACATATAGATTTATACACATATATATAGCGTTGTGAGTGAAATTTGAAAAGAGTTGACTAGACAGTGAATTTGAGTGGCCCGTTTTTAATTGATAGTATCGCGTACCAAATTCCAGGATTTGACCTGGTTCGCTTAGAGAAACCCCATTCTTAATTTACTTCCATTTTGGAAACTTTCGGGTAGGACAATACCGGTCCAACCTACTATACCTTTACATTGTTTTACCACTAATTTTTTAACTGTCCTTCTGAGCCGCTATCTATCTAATTATACTTTAGTTCCAATAGAGATTTTCGGAAAAGATTGGGTTTTTAATCCAGACTGTGTCACGGTTTTCCCGCAATAAAAATAAAATCATTTTGCAACCCCATTTTGGGAATACAAACAATTCTTTTATTCATCGCCGTCATCTCCGCATCTGGTTGTCTTTTCTCGTTTTAGTCTATTTTAATTTCAGATTAATAAGTTTGGAAATTTCCTTTAAAAAATTTCCTGGTGCCCATCAATATACGTTTTTGATACTCTATTATTAAAACTATTATAGAACATTTCAATCATCAAGAATTAATTTACTCTATCGCTTTACGTATTTACGTAACTGCTCTCAAGTTAATTTTAATAATATCCCTATTCATAGTGACAACATTTTAAAATATTTATCACTTCTGCAAGATGACTTTTCGTCCGGTCCGGATGGAATCCCGCCTATTCTTTAAAAGAAATGCCGTTCCATAATAATGTTCCCACTTCAATATCTTTTTCAGCTTTCAATCAAAACAGGCGTTATCCCAAGCCTTTGGAAAAAGTCCTTTATCACTCCGGTTTTTAAAAAGGGTGATAAGACAGAAATAAAAAACTACAGGCCTATATCCAAACTTTCTTGCATCCCCAAACTCTTTGAGCAAGTTGTTTGTGACTGCCTCTCATTTTTTACAAAAAATATTATTTGCAGACAGCAGCATGGCTTTATGCAAAAAAGATCGACGGTAACAAACCTTCTTTCCTTTCTTCACAAATGTTCCAATACCCTCGAAAATGGGTCTGAGCTCGACTGTATTTTCACTGATTTTTCCAAAGCATTCGACCAACTCTCTCATGATATTATATTATATAAGCTCAAGGCTTTTGGATTTCCTGCAATATTTATTGCATGGATTTGCTCTTATCTCGAAAATAGAACGTACCAAGTAAAATTTCGTAACAGCTTTTCGAATCCCTTCAATGCTCTGTCGGGTGTACCACAAGGCAGTCACCTTGGGCCTTTGCTTTTCATTGTTGCCATCAATGACGTTGTTTCGTGCATTTCGTATATAGTGCAGTCAATGAAGCGAAAAATAGGGCCCAACCTCCGAATTTTTTTACTGTGAACCGATTTGCATGAAATTTTGGAATTAGGCTCATCTTACCCTTAAATTCAAAAGTGAAAATGATTTACACACCGCCACCACCCTGGGGGTGGTTGCCACGCCTTCTCGGGGGTGAATTTTTTTTTTTTAAATAACCTCAGATATCGATAGAAGGCCTAATTTTAAGCAAAAAAACAAATATAAAGTTTTTTGTTAAGTCCAATACTTTTCGAGTTATTGGCAATTGAAAATTCGCAATTTGTGCACGTTTTTCATCTATTTATTGCAAATATCTCCAAAACTATACGTTTTATCGAAAATTTTATAATGAACAAAATTGTAGCAGGTAAAACAATGAACAATTTGGTTTTTTATAAAGTATTCTAAGAACAATATTAAGCTAGATATAAAAGATCAAAACCATTTTTTATTTTGTCTGAAATTTAATGGTTGTAGTCAATGCCATTTAGCGGCGAGCAGATGCATTTTATGCATTCTAATACAAGAGGATGTTTTGTAGTGCTTGAAATAAGCTTTAAAATGAGCACTATTAAAAGTCTTTTGCACGTAAAATAAGTGAGCTGTAGTGCAAATAAGGGGAGCATCTAATAATTTTTTCTTTTAAATCAATGGCTTTCATAAGTGCCATTTCCACCAAAATTAAATTTAATCGTATTCCGCCTAAATTTAAGTTTGTTATGAAGAGTTTGATAGATAGTATCAGTTTGGCTGCTTTTGGACACATATTTTTCAAAAAAGTCACGATTAAAAAAAAAACAACAAATTTTCAAATTTTTAAAAACCCCACATTTTTTCATAATATCTCAAAAATGACGACAGATACGTATAATAGTGTAAGAATAAAAAATTTTGGTTTTTTTTTGACAAACAATTTGGTATTTTAATTTTTTCTGTCAAACAAAAATTGACGGAGATATGATTGTTTAAAGAGCGCGTGGCAGCGCAATCACAGCCTCTCTTAAGTCCTTTAACCCTTCACCGTTTCAGCAAAAATTGTTTACTATATATTGCAATTAAGGAAGTTGTAGCTCACTTAATTACCTTTACAATGGTTTCATACAAATTGTGATAGCAAAAAAATTGAAGGAGTTATGGTCCAAAAACTCATTGATTTAAAAGAAAAAACCATTAGATGCTCCCCTTATTTGCACTACAGGTCACTTATTTTACGTGCAAAAGACTTTTAATAGTGCTCATTTTAAAGCTTATTTCAAGCACTACAAAACATCCTCTTGTATTAGAATGCATAAAATGCATCTGCTCGCCGCTAAATGGCATTGACTACAACCATTAAATTTCAGACAAAATAAAAAATGGTTTTGATCTTTTATATCTAGCTTAATATTGTTCTTAGAATACTTTATAAGAAACCAAATTGTTCATTGTTTTACCTGCTACAATTTTGTTCATTATAAAATTTTCGATAAAACGTATAGTTTTGTAGATATTTGCAATAAATAGATGAAAAACTTGCACAAATTGCGAATTTTCAATTGCCAATAACTCGAAAAGTATTGGACTTAACAAAAAACTTTATATTTGTTTTTTTTGCTTAAAATTAGGCCTTCTATCGATATCTGAGGTTATTTAAAAAAAAAAAATTCACCCCCGAGAAGGCGTGGCAACCACCCCCAGGGTGGTGGCGGTGTGTAAATCATTTTCACTTTTGAATTTAAGGGTAAGATGAGCCTAATTCCAAAATTTCATGCAAATCGGTTCACAGTAAAAAAATTCGGACCTAAAATGCTTCATTGACTGCACTAATAGTGAAATTCTTATTTTCGCAGATGATATGAAAATTTTTAAATCCATTCAAAATAGTTCTGATCGCGTACTTCTTCAAAAAGATATCGATAGCTTTGGAATATGGTGTAAAAAGATTGCCGAACTCAACTCCGAGCTATGCAATATATGTCGAGTCAGGAATACCGCCTGTTTACATTCAAACCCTCAAAGCAAATGCAGACTATATTTCTAAAGTTATGAGCCGAGGTGATGAGAGTCTTCACAAGACTATTTTGATTCGACTTCTTCATACAAATGCTACGCCATTCAAAGATTGGAATGAACTCGCGTTGTCGCATGATGCCGTTCTTTCGTTAAATGAGAACAACACGGATGTTTGGCAGAATAATCTCGCAGATGTGATCGCCAAAGTGGATGAAAAAATGTATATGCAATATTTGGATAGAGCAGCTTCGTCTTTATCTAGAAGTGTATACAAGAACTTAAATCACCACTTGAGGTCTGATGAAAACTACTTCAGAAGAGATTTTTCCGTCGAAGTCATCAGTGTCATTTTCCGAGCGAGAGTCGAAGTTTTAAATTTGAACTACATGCCACACAGAGAAGACCTGCCACAAATCTGCGACTTATGTAATAGAAGGGATCCGGAAAATGTCTATCACTTCATTGCGATATGCCCTATCTTGCAAGAGATTCGACGACTTTATTTCCAACAAAATACTCTCACGTTACAACATCTATATGAAGTACTCAATGGGGCAACAGGTTGGCTTAGTCTCTATCAGTATTGCCAGCACGCGCTCTCTTATCGCAATAGTTTTCCTTAAACGAGTCAGTTATTGCAATTTAATTTAATTTAATTAATTTTCTTGTGTCAAATCACTTAAAATTGGTATCTTTCACGAAGATAAAAAAGTCAAATTATAATTTATAATAATATCATTATTAAGCTTAAATTTTTGAATTGTAAGCTCTTACTTTTATATTTACTTGTTTATGTTTCAAATCATTAAAATTGTTATTTTATAATCCTAATACTTTTTACACAAAAATTTATCTAAGTCATCATGATATGTCATATCAGGCAGACGGCTAAATTGCCATGTCCTTAATCTTAAGTTTTCTATTTGTAAACTCTTTGATGAAATAAAGAATGTATCTATCTATCTATCTATCTGGTGTAAAAAGAATGGTCTTAGTCTCAATCCCTCGAAGTGCCAAACTATGACTTTCTCGAAAAACGAGAACCTAGTAATGCTTTGTATTTAATGTCTGGTCATTCATTATTATTCAAGTTTTCGTAACCTAGGTGTTTACTTCAATATTGACCTTGAATTTAATAAGCACATAAGCTCAATTGTAAGGAAAGCAAATTCTATGCTAGGTTTCATAAAGAGGTGGTCAAAAGAATTTGATGATCCTTATGTAACACTTTCTTTGTATAACTGTTATGTTCGCCCTCATCTCGAGTACGCCTCACAAGCTTGGTCTCCTCTATATGAAATTCATAAACATCGTATTGAGGCAGTCTTTCTTCTTCTTCATTTCCGGCGTTACGAGTAGTGATCTTGAAGCGATCACAACTCTCCCACTTTTCTGCTTCACACTAGTGATCCGCCTGTGGGGTACGCCGTTGAGGCAGTACAACACAAATTTATACGTTTTGCTTTGAAGGGTCTTCCTTGGGAAGATCCATTCAATCTACCTCCTTATGAACATCGAATTCAACTTTTGCAATTGCAAACCCTTAGTCAAAGACGTATCAACAATGACCTAGTATTTTTCCATCAGCTTTTGACTGGCTTTATAGATGCTCCTTACTTGCTCGCGTCCATAGGTTTAGGTTTTAACTACCGCGGAGGATCTCACCACTTGCGTAATTTGGAGTTGATTCATTGCCCCCATCATAGAACCAATTACGGCATGAATGAGCCGCTATCGTGCATGTGTAGATTATATAATTCTAACTCTCTACTTTTAGATTTCAACATTAATAAATGTAGTTTAAAACAAAAATTTAAAACCAGTGCTCCACATGCATGATTTTTGTTCAATGTTTCTTAGTTTATTGTCTTTCAAAATATTTGTAGTTTATGCTTAGTTTTATTTCTAGTAGTTTTGTTTAATTATTATTATTGTATTTCATGTTAGGTGTTGTATATTGTATGTCACTATTTGTATTTTTTTTTTCATATATATATACGTTCTCTTTGTGCCGGTGTTGGTGTTTTCTAACCTCTAACACTTGCATTTATGATGAAGAGCGTAGATAAGTACGTACAAATAAGCTTGCTCTAAGCTTCGTGCGACTTAGTCTCTGAGATGCAAAAAAAAAAAAAAAGGAAGTAAACGTCCACAGAAGAAAAAAAAAACAAGGGAACCCATAAGTAAATATCAAAGAAGAATTCAAGGTGAGTTGGTAATACGAGTATATAGTAGAAAATTATTTTGCATCAACTGTTCTTTATATATAAAATGGAAATCAACATTAGGTACACATAATTTTATTACATATGTATTACTATATTATATATATTATATGCTTATTATTATTATACAATATACATATAAATAAATAAGCTAAAAATCTTCAAATTCCAGATGATAAAACAACGGACAGAAAATGGAGAAACCAAAAGTGAACCGTTCTTCTTTGGATGATGGATGATCAATCCGATTTTGTCGGATTTGAGAGTGATGATGATGATCTTCTGTAATCTCATCAACCTCAACCACAAACAGTCTTTCAAAAACAAAAATTATAACATATGTTATATCTGACTCAGACGATTCGGATGTGATTCTTTTTCCTTCAATAGATGTGGAAAATGGAGATTTATTAAATTTTCGATCTTCAAATTCCAGATATTAAAACAACGGACAGAAAATGGAGAAACCAAAGGTGAACCGTTCTTCTTTGGATTATCAATCCGATTTTGTCGGATTTGAGAGCGATGAATATGAATAAATGAAATCTCCTGTAACCACATCAACCACAACCACAAACAGTCTTCCAAAAACAAAAATTAGAACACAATGTTATATCTGACTCAGACGATTCGAATGTGATTCTTATTCCTCCAATAGCTAGATGTGAAAAATGGAGATTTATGAAATTTTCGATGACTGAAATAATAAATAATTAAAATAAACAGATGTTATTTTGGTTTTTGCTGTTTTCTTGGATTGGATTGGATTAATCAACATTCGAAATGAATCGAGTTCTCAACCTCCAATGACAAATCAGTCATTAATCTTCACTAAATTTAACCCCACCATTGTATATATTAACTATAATATAACTACGTAGACTTTGAGACAGGTGGCGAACCTTTTCAGCCCTATCACAGATTCCATCGTAATCGAAAAAAGTCTAAGTTTCCCGATGTACCTATCACATAATCCATTGGGAGTGGAACAAATGCTACGAGTTTTGAAATTCGTAGATTTGGCATCACCAAGTCCGAGTGGAATGTAAATTCTCCAATTTTTTCTACGACACACCATTTTCTGTCGGAGAGTATAACGTGAGTTTAACGAAAACCGATTTGTTTCAAGAAAAATGTAAGTAATTAAAAAAAATTTGATTTTAAATAATTTTTATTTTGTTTTCCAAGGTCTAAAACCACAAACAAGGCCCAATATGAAAGGCCTTATGAGCTGATGAGCGAAAAACAGGATGTTGCTCTAGGCTTTTCTTAATTACTCAAAGAAGATATAAACGTTTTCTGGGAAGCGGTTGAAGTTGAGTTCAACAGCCTGGGACCTCCTTCTAAGGATGCTTCTGTTTCGAGAAAGGTTCGTAAAATATTTGATTTAAAAATTTGTTTCAAGGTGGGGAGTGTGATCCTTTTTTTATATTAGGTATGGCTAGACTGGAAATCATATATATTTTTACCTTCGACGAGGTGTAAAAAAAACCTGTTAAAATTTGAGCACGAAATATTATTATTTAGAGGTCGCTCATCACTGATTTCTATTTCAAATATGTATATCAAATTGTAAGAAAAAAAGACATTTAAGTTTTGGAATTTGTTATTTTGGTCTAGAAGCAAGGTGACGGGATGAACGATACAAATTTTTATTGAAAATTAGTTGTTCCACAAAAAAGGTTTTTTATCATTTTTCGACAAATTCGCTCCTTCAAAATTTATTCAAAGTTAAAATTTTGTCAGAAATCAAGAAAAAAAGCTTAAATTTACTTTAAACTAAATTTTAACCATGAATAAATTTAACCATGAATGGCGAATTAGTCGAAAAATGATAAGAAACCTTTTTTGTAGAACAACTAATTTTCTATAAAAATCTGTATCGTTCATCCCGTCACTTTGCTTCTAGACCAAAATAAAAAATTCCAAAATTTAAATATTTTTTTTTTCATACAATTTGTATGGGAAATGGAAATCTGCGATGAGCGACCACTAAATATTAATATTTCGAGCTCAAATTTTAAGAGGCTTGTTCTCACACCTCCTCGTAGGTAAAAATCTTATTGTTAAAAAAAAATAGTCACTTTTTTTGAACCGTTCTAATACACATTATTCATAAAACCTAAAAATTATTATTTCTAACAAATTTGTTGTCGTTGTTTTGCTGATTAAGATGGACTAGTAAAGGTGTCAATATTATTTAGAAGGATTTTGTTTATTTTTTCTCCAACTTCAAAAGCTTGGAAATGTTTATTAAACTGCTTTATTTTCAATTGCTAGCAAACACAAAGTATTAAATTATTTTTATGAATTATATCAACTTTTTTGTAACTGAAATTTAGAATTTAGAAAATCTAAATCTAAAATTAGTTTTGTATAAAATGAATGACATCGAAATATGGTGTGTTTCCATTTTCATATAACGAGTTAGAAAATATTAAAACTGTAAAGAAACTTTAATTGCAAGAGACTGAGGTGGGTTTGAGGGGGCTTGATGTGATGGTTTTGAAGTAAGGCTTACAATCCTTGTGCTTGGCTTCAAAGCGCATTGCCCAAACATTTTTTAAGGGTCCACATCGTTTTATTTATACATTCATTTGCATTCTCGTGACTAATAAAAGTGAGCAAGCATATCTTCACGTATTATACATTGAAGGAAATTTGTACAAACTAAAACCAAATTCGTTGGTATCGGATTTTGAGAAAGCTTTAAGGAACAGTCTACAAAATGTTTACCCTATGGCGAAATTCACATCGTGCTGGTTCCACTACTGTCAAGCTCTTAGAAGAAGAGCTTCTAAAATATCAGCATTTCTGGGATCCTTGAACAGAAACAAGGAAGGCAAAAGAATGTTCCGTAAGTTTTTAGTACTTCCACTTTTGAGGCCCTTCGACATTTTGTCCGCTTTTGAGCTGTTGGAGGAAGAGACAAGTGGGACGCAATTCCGGAAAAATAATGAAAGCATATTCGCTGAATTTATGGTATACTTTAAGAAGCAATGGATAGAAAAGGTAAATTATTTTCGTTTGTTTTCAAAATATACATTAACTGTGATTTTAATACCTTATATGGTATATTTATCTATATGTGCAGGAATCCCCATCTGCCATTTCAGTTTTTGGGGCTCCAATGAAGACAACAAGTGCCCTGGGAGTGTACAACAGCCGGCTGAGCCGAAAACTAGCAAAACATGGCACCTTTTTTAAGTTCCTGGATTGCATGCTCGACGAAGATAAGATAAAATCCAGAAAGTTCATGACTAGGCCTTATTTCACGGCTCAAAAAAAAAAAAAATACTCTAAAAATAAATTGCAACAGTTACCAAGATATTGTGGTAAAGGCAATAAAAAGGAACAATACATACCAAAAATTTCACTTCACTTCGCTCATTTACAGAACTTGGTTCTTTTATTACTCATACGCGAATGCCGCTACACAGATTTAAACAACGAAAACTCCTATGGAGTTTAACTGTTGGAATAAAAAAGCGTTTTCGTTTGCTTCAAATATGTATTTACTTTAATTTTAACGTACTTTAATAACGAAAATGCAAATACAGTTAGTTTTCAAAAATTGAAGCGCATTCTTGTATATTTTCAGTACGTTTTCGTTTGATCTAAATTCGAAAAGTTAGATTCCAAATCAATTAAGTGAACTACTCAATTCAAAAGCCAAAGTTACTTATCTGCTTTCGCAAAAGCACTTTTTATTTGAAACAAACTACTTTCAATTTAATTTAAATGTGTTGCTTTAAAAACGCCAGCACTTGCAATTTTAATGCTTTTCCATTTGAATATCGGACACAGTTTTTCCCTCAGTGTACTCCAGATCCGCCAAGGGGGGGAAATAATCAAAACACCAAACCAGCAAGTAACCTCCAGGCGAATAATCGAAGATATGGGTGCTAAGCCTGTAGCGGAGAACGCCTGACAAAGTCAGCTAAATGGAATGGGCGATCAGCTCAGCATTGTAGAAGAGAAGAAGTTCTCTCAAGATTGAAAAACCTGAAGCCAAGAAAGTTAGGTTGAGCGGTAGCGGCCCACCAGTGCATGTTTTATCTTTGTCTTTTAGAGACGTTATTAGGGAAAAGATTGTTATTGCGGGTGTATAATTAGGAGCAATATCTATGGCAACACATACTCTGACCAATGCGCAGACGTAAAGGGACACCTCGCTTACAGGTTTTAACTTGTCCTCTCCTTAAGATTAGCGACGCAAGTTGGCATCGGAACCGGGTAAAACTTGACAGAATGAGATATCGCTGCATATTCATAAGCTTGATGTCAGTGATTTCGACGAAATCTGGCCTGGTATACACCTAGAGGTTGTGGCGAGGGTGGATTTCTTTTGCAGACCAATAGCTCGCATACTGATCCTAGCCTTGCAAAGCATCTCTCAACCTTCTGGCTGCAACTGGAGATGTCATTCAATACTGGTTCGACAACTTAGTGCTGAAAATCTACAACAAAAGCAAGGAGTTGGCAAGGATTGCAGGTCAAGCAGCTGAATCTTAAGTAAGGGAATCTATTACGCATGTCGACTTTTCAGCGATGGAGATTGACACACGAAACGGAGTCAGCGGTGCTTCCGGCGGCGGTGCCCAGTTTTATGCCTACGAGCACCATGCCTACATTTGGCCTGGCAACGACCAGCAGCAACATCTGTTACACCAATCTTTCACTCTGCAGCTAAACTGGACGCTGGTTCTTACACAAATCAAGACAAGGTCGAGGATGAAGCTTTAAAGGCCAAAATCTTAAAAGAGCTTTGGACACCACCTAATGGTTATAAGTTTCCCGTTTCTACAAAACGAAATTTGCGCTTTCAAACGAAATAAATGGAAAGATTCCCCTGGTTGTCATATTCCGAATGCAAAAGTGGAGCGTTCGCTTGATGAAGGCAAAGGGGGCCATCAGCGGGTTGGCTTGTAACCGAGCCTTTTTGCAAGTGGAAAAATGCACTGGAAATATTTGAAGTTCATGCGAAATCAGGATACCACAAACGGAATTCGGAACTGGCAGATAACTTAATTAAAGTTATGTCTTCTCAGGCTATTTCAGTCGATGAGCAATTGTCTTCTGAAAGAAAGAGACAGCAACAAGAAAACCGAAAGAAACTAATTCCTATCGTGAAAGGAATAATTTTTTGTGGCAAACAAGGTATTCCCTTAAGAGGTAAAACTGATTCAGGGCGGATCCATATCACACCAGAGTCTGAACAACCCCTCCAGAATGATGGTACTTTTGCGATACGCAGCCGAATCTTGGGAAAAAGATCTTTCTTAAATAAACATTTGCGGTGAAATTATTCAACATAATATAATAAGTGAAGTAAAGGAAGCAAAATTTTTTGCTATTCTCGCTGACGAGACGATCGATATTGCGCATATGGAGCAAGTCTCGCTGTGCTTGCGTTATGTCGACATAAAAGATGATAAACATCACAAGGTTAAAGAGATGTTCCTCGAGTACGTTCCAACTGCTGACGTGACAGGATCCGGTCTTGCTAATCTCATACTCACAGCCCTGAAAAAGCATGGTCTTGATTGTTCTCATATGGTAGGTCAAGGCTACGATGGAGCAGCAGCTATGAGTGGGTATTTGCACGGTGCCCAAGCGTATATTCGTAAAGAATGTGCTTTAGCTCTGTATGTACATTGCAGTGCACACTCTCTCAACCTTGCTATTGCTGACTCGTGTTCACAAGCAGATGTGCGAAATTGCGTTGGGATCGTGCAGTCTGTTGGTTCCTACTTTAGACATTCTGCTCAACGCACTGCTGTTTTGAATGGTAAAATTTGGGACCTATTACCGGCTGGAAATCAAAAAACTCTGCTGGCAATGTGTGAAAGACGGTGGGTTCACAATCATGAAGCCGTCATGCGATTTATTGAAATTTATCCAGCTATTGTCAATGCACTCGAAGAACTCCAAACTAGCCACAATAAAGAAACATCGCAGCAAGCTGTTCAAATGCTTAACACACTTCGATCTTCAAATTTTGTTATGTGCCTAGTGATTCTTCAAAAAGTCATGAGCTTTACATTGTCGCTATCAAAACAACTGCAAACAGTTAACACCGATCTCATAACAGCATTCAGTCACGTGGATAATGTTATTAACGCTTTGCAACTTTTGAGAAATAAAGTTGACAAAGAGTACGGTCATCTATATGAAGAAGCAAATGTGATGCTTGATGAAATGGTATACTGTAAATGCCACGTATCGTTGGAAGGCAACTTAATCGCTCTAACACTCCTGCGTCGGATATATACACATGTAACAAAATAAATTTATTCATCCCATTTCTGGAGCACACAATTCACCAATTAACCGAAAGGTTTGCGAAACACCGTAAAGTAGTATTGGAATTATCTGGTGTGCTACCTTCAAATTTTGCAGTCGGTTTTGAAATTGACGACGCAATTTTTATGTATTCGGCAGTGCTACCCGAAAGAAGTACATCCGTCGTCAAAGCAGAACTTGAAGTGTGGAAAGCAGCTATGACTGTCTCCTCCCCTGGTCCAAAATCTGCTTTGGAATGTTTGGATAAGTGCGATAAAAAACTATATCCAAATATTTACACGTTGCTTCAGATATTGGCTACCATACTTGTTGAATGCTATCATCGGTTGGATGTTATCCTGCATGCTGTTCACACATGTTCAATATTGAACGTCATCTTTAAATAACTTCCAATGACTTTGAAGTTTATGTCACAAACTAGGAAGGTTAAATAAAGGTCTTGACTTGAAGTTTTATTACGGAAAGTTTTGGATGTGTTTAATTTATGAGTTTTGAGAATGAGATTTTATGCGAGTTTTAGAAAAGAGTTTTAAAAGAGAATCGGGTTTTTTTTAAAGAGAAACGTTTTAAACGATAAACAATTTGGTCCTTCGAGCCGGAACATAAAACCGATACGGAACGTATGCAAAGCCATTAAGTTTCAGGCACTCCTAGTGATAGAAGTGCCAGGACAAGAATCCTGGGGGTGGAATCACACCCCAAACACTAATAGCAGTCATTAATGTACCTACTACAAAATAATTAAATGTCTACACAAAAGTAAACAATCAAAACACTTAATAATCAAATATGATTCACTAAATACACTTCATAAACCCAAACCGACAATTGAACCAAGTAAGGGCAACGACCCCAGTCAGCTGGTCAATTGGTCAAACCATTTAACACACATATATTTATACGCGGCATATAATTTCTAATGCGCCGTGAATTTAGACAACCACTTACACTTTGGAATGGGAAGATTTTAGTAAAAGCAATGTATGGAGGGAAGTAATGAAAATTTAAATAAATAATAAGACTAAAATATATGTAAAACAAAAGGAAAACATAATTTAAACAAATTAAAATAAAACATAAAAACCATATTCACCCAGCGGAAGGAAAATACCACAACCATCATCACAATTGGATCATATTATGTACATATAAATGCACCCAGTGCATATATTAAAATCGCCGATATCACAATAACCATGGCAAATTATCCAAAAAAAGTAACAACTAATAACAGCATTAATAAACAATAATTAGTAGCAAATTAATAACAAATCAATGAACTAAAAATTAATCGAACAAAATTTATAAGACCGAAATCAAAACACACAAGCATCAAAATAAATTCGATAGTCGAAACAACCAACGAGTATCGACTTCAACGAGTATCGACTTCAACGAGTATCGACTTGACGTTTGACATGTCCAAATGCGTTCACTTTAAAATAGCTCAGGCCGTGTTCATTGAGGTTCACAAAATTGAATATATGCGATTGGGCTACAATTTGGGCACAAATCACTTTGAAGTTGAAAGCAAATTGAAATAAATACTCTTCTTACAAAATTATCGCCTTGTTATTTTGATCGATTTATATTAGTTTTCGAAAACAGTATTAAATAAATTTTCTCTTTCCATGTGAGATACGAAAGCCTGGATGTATGTATGCAATGGAAGAAATTGAGCTGGACCACAAGGACACGATCGTTTACTTCGTCACTGGGGGGAGAGTGTTGAATGCTATCATCGGTTGGATGTTATCCTGCATGCTGTATACGTTGAACGTCAACTTTAAATAACTTCCAATGACTTTGAAGTTTATGTCACAAACTAGGAAGGTTAAATAAAGGTCTTGACTTGAAGTTTTATTACGGAAAGTTTTAAATGTGTTTAATTTTTGAGTTTTGAGATTGAGATTTTATGCGAGTTTTAGAAATGCTATATATTCTCTATATATTTATATTGCTTCGGAACCTATTCTCGCATATCAAATGTTAGTTGATTCATTTGACTCCCTTTTTGAAACCGCTGACTACCAAGTTTTTGGTCGCAAGAATGTTTTATTTCATTTATAATTGTTTGTTCAGTTTTACATCCATTTGTATTTTGACATTTATTACAGAAGTAAACAAACTGCTGCCATATGGATGTCAGTTTGACTTTCTTACTTTTTGCAGTGATGCCAAATACTTCCTTTTTGGAAGACTATTTCGTAAATTGGTGTTTTTTTGGTCATTTTTTGAGGAAATTTCTCTTAGGTTTGAAGGAAGTTATTAAACCCATCATCATGTCCTACGGTTGAGGGAAATTTTGTGTTTTTGTTATTGAATAAAAACAGTTAGATTTTTAACGGGTAAATATGCTGAAAGCTTTGACAATCAACACATTGTGGTTAAAAAAGCAAGTGGAAAAGTGTAAAAATGGAAGGATCAGGAGATTTTGTTGCAATAAATGAAGAAGAATTGCCCTCAATTTGGGGTGTAGTAGGGCAACGACTAACAGCAGAGGTTATCAGAAGCCAATGGTAAATATACAATTATATTTTTTTATTGGTAACGTATTGTAATAACACAATCTTTAGGACTCTGATAGGCCTTTCAAAGAGGATGGAGACAGGGGCACAAGCAGTACAACTGGCTGAGGAGTTGGGTTTCCTGCCAAAAAGCAAGAGATATCGTGTGCATCGCGTTGAAATGCCTATATACCTTCGGATTAACGCGATTGGTTTTTTCGAGTGCCAAAGAGGTTTATGTAAAGGCAAGAAACGTATCTCACGTGCACAAAATACGTGGTTTGACAATGTGCATATGCCAGTGGCGCGTGTATTTTACCTGATGTACTGCTTCGCGTGCAAGTTTTCTTATGCATTTATTCAGGTATATAACTATATATATATACATATGTGAATCTATTTAATAACTAACAATCAATAATTTTAAGAGGGAAGATCCCACTTCAGGGTCTGGCTGCATTTCCACTACGACAATAGCTGATTGGGTCAGTTTCTGTAGAGAAGTAGTTGTGGACCCATACTTTGATACAATCGAGGAAATGGGAAAGATTGGAGGTCCTGGTTGCGTCGTCCAAATTGACGAAAGTAAATTTGGACGGCGTAAATTTAACAAAGGACGGCGGGTTGATGGTTACTGGGTCCTGGGTATGATCCAGGATGGACCTCAAGATCTGCCGTTGGAAGTATGCCCAGATAATATTAGAAGCGCCGAGGTATCTATCTTTTAAATTAACTATGTTTTATTGTAGGTATTAATAACGTTTTTATTTAAGGTGCTGATACCCATCATAAAAAAGCATATTGCTTTGGGCACAACAATACATACGGATTATTGGAAAGCGTATGACTGCTTATCACAGCATGGGTATATCCATAAAAAAGTTAACCACAGTGACCTAGACAACCCCTTTCTGGGAGAAGATGGGACTCACACCCAAAGAATACGAGTCCCAGTGGAGAGCGGTCAAACGACATTTTTACAATGACGACTATTCTAACAATTTTGCAAACTGGATACCTAGTAGAATACCAATGGAGAAGAAATGTGCAAAAGAAACTGCAAGACCCTTTTGCACAGCTGATAAAGCAGTAAATCTCGTTTACGGTGATTTTAGCCAATAAATATGCAATACTTTTAAATAACACTTTTTATTTCCAACTTGAAATCGCAAATCTTTTTTATGAATTCTAACCACAAAAGTAATAATAGCTTAAAATTCGCGCGAATTTTAGGCTATTATCACTTTTGTGGTTAGAATTCATACAAAAGTTTCCACAAAAGTTATAATAGCTTTAAATTCGCGCGAATTTGGCGTCACTTTTTCAAGGAATGTCAAAGTAGGTGTGTCAGCTGATTTGTTGATAAATACAACATTTCATAAATTATTAAAAATGTAAAAAAAGTGTTTTATTGACAGTAAAATAGTGAAATATATACATATAAATTGTTGTCTTATTCCGTAGTTTATGTTTTCATTCAACTTTTCGTGTGTTGAAAAAAAAAAAAAACATGAAGTGAGGTTAAAACCGAATAATTGAAAAGTGTTTTTAAACAATTTAGAGGGGTCTCCGGCACTTTCTGTTTCGAAATTTATTCTATTGAAATGCCTCCCTATCTGTTAAATTTTAGTTTTAGCCCCAACTCGGTATGTACCGGAATAAAGTCGCCCCCAAGATTATTTCCTACTCGAACCTTTTTATCTATGCAGATGACATAAAAATAACAAGGGTAATTTTGACACCTTTCGACCCTCCCCTGCTTCAACATGATTTAAATTCCTTTCTAACTTGGTGTCAAAAAAATTTCCTTGAACTTAATGTTAGCAAGTGCCAATTCATGACTTTCTCACGGAAACGGCTTCCACTTCCCCTCGAGCTATGGTAGCCGTTCCAGCAGTGTCCTCCATTCAAAAAGTTTTTGGTCCTTTGTAAACTCTAAAACAAAATCAGACGGGTATCCCCTCAATTTTGTTTTTAATAGCACTTCTTTAAAAATACTCCTGAGATTTGCAATGCCTTTGCAAACTATTTTTGTGGATCTTTTTGTAGTACGAATTTAGAAATTGATGAACATTTATTTTAGTGTTTAACTCACTGCTCGCAAGTGAATTTTAATAGTATCCCTATTCACAGAGACAGAATTACTTACTTCCTTTCTTCTCTTAAAGATGACGCTTCTTCTGGTCCGGACTCGATTCCGACAATTGTTTTAAAAAAGTGTTCTTCACGTTTATCACTTCCACTTGAATATCTTTTCAAGCTTTCTTTAAAATCTGGAATATTTCCCACTCTTTGGAAAAAATCTTTTATAACACCTTTTTCAAGAAGGGTGAAAAAATTGATATAAAAAACTACAGGCCAATTTCAAAGCTCTCATGCATACCCAAGCTATTTGAAAAAGTAGTCTGCGAAAGCCTATCCTTCTTTGCAAGGAATGTTATCTGCCATCAGCAGCATGGATTTATGCAAAGAAGATCAACGGCTACCAACCTTCTATCTTTTTATCATAAATGTTCCAACGCCCTTGAATGTGGGAACGAGCTTGTCTGCACTTACACTGACTTCTCTAAGGCGTTTGACCAACTGTCTCATAATATTATACTATATAAACTAAAAGCATTTGGATTTCCCCCATTATTTATTGTTTGGATAGGCTCCTACCTAAATGATAGGTCTTATGAAGAAAAATTTCGAAATGTTTTATCAAAACCTTTCATTGCTTTGTCTGGTGTGCCACAAGGAAGTCATCTTGGTCCCTTACTTTTCATTGTTGCAATTAATGATGTAACTTCTTGCATTTCCTATAGCGACATTTTAATCTTTGCTGATGATATGAAGATTTTTAAAACCATCAAAAATGCTTCAGATCGAGACTTCTTACAAAAAGATATCGACAGTTTTGTTCTATGGTGTTCTAAAAAAGGACTTAGTTTGAACGCTTCCAAGTGCCAAAGTATGACCTTCTCCCGCAAAAGATCGCCAAGTATTGGAGAATATTCAATATCGCAACAATCCCTATCTCAATTTTTTAGATTCCGTGACCTCGGTGTTCTATTTAGTACCAACCTCGAGTTTAATGAACACATCAACCTCATTATTAACAAATGAAATTCAATGCTTGGCTTTATTAAGCGATGGGCAAAAGAATTTAATGACCCCTATATCACCCTCTCTTTATATAACTGTTATGTCCGTCCCCATCTAGAATATGCGTCTCCGGTGTGGTCAACAATTTATGATATTCATAAATCTCGAATCGAAGCAGTACAGCACAGAACACAGATTCATACGTTTCGCTCTCAAAGGTCTTCCTTGGGAAGATCCTTTCAATCTTCCTCATTACGAAAATCGTATTCGCCTATTAAATCTTCAAACCCTCTCACAGAGACGAATTAACAACGATTTAGTTTTTTTTCATCAATTAATAACCGGTTCAACTGATGCCCCCGACTTGCTTTCCCACATTAGTTTCAACTATCGTGAAGGATCTCACCAACTACGTAATTTAGAGTTTTTACATTGCTCCCACCACAGAACTAACTATGGCATGCATGAGCCATTAGCTCGCATGATAAGTTATCTAACTCCTATCCTTTTGTTTCCGATTTCAACCTAAGTAAAAATACTTTAAAAGTAAAACTAAGAACCAGTGTGCCACCTGCATGACTTATATTTGATATTTTGTTATTGTAATTTAATTTCTGTTCTTATTTATGTATAGTTTTAGATGAGTTTTTTAGTTGAGATAGTTTTTTTTTTTTTTAGTTTTAGTTTAATAATGTTTGTTGTATTTATTAATGTAGGTACTTTTTTTTGTTTAAAATGTTAGTGTCTTTTATTTTTTTTTCCTCGTATACGTTCTCTTTGTGCTTGTGTTGGCGTTGTTTACTAACCACTAACACTTGCATTAATGATGAAGAGCGTAGATAAGTGTGTACAAATGAGCTTGCTCTAAGTTCAATACCGCTTAAGTCTCTGAGATGCAAAAAAAAAAAAAAAATAACTGGCGACATCGACTCCCCCGCACTTCTTGAAAACATGGTCCTCAATACCAATTCACGCAACATAAGATCTATCCCTTTCTATAATCTTCCTACTCACCGCACTAACTATGGGCATTTCAACCCTATTACTCGTATGTTACGTTTAGCCAATAGTTCCCAACACATCCTCGACTTTAATAAAAGTATATCTTCCCTTAAAAGAAATCTGTACTCCAATCATCCATAATCCCACAAACACATTTAGTTTCTAAGATAGATTTAAGCTATTATAACGGTAGTTTGTTTAAGTATTGTTACAAAGCTTCAATTAAGCGAATAATAATAAATAAATAAAGTTACCTACCTATAATACATAATAAAGAAATAACCTAAGATCAAAATATAAACACAAAAAATTAGTTTTGTAATACTTACCTTTCACAATAATCTAACACATATAATATTTACTTTCATTAATAATAAACTACCTAATAGGTACTTACCTAAAATAATAATGAAATAGGTACATAATATTCACCCTTCCTATTACTAAAACATAGGTATAACTTCAATATTCAGTTAAATCAAATCAAAATATTCAAACGCCTAATATGCGCTGTACATACACTGCCAACCACTAGGATGAGGCCACAAATTTTGCGACCGATTTTCGCTTTTTATACCTGGTGAAAGTTTTGTACCCGGAAAAGTTTATTACCAGTTAATAGATACGTATTTTCCCAAAACAAATTCATAAAATTTAAGGGTTAATTCGAAACGACCGTTGGAATTTCCCAAGATCAATTAATGAACTACTGAAAATAGGTATAAAAAGGTGCTCCACTAGGATGAGGCCAGTGCGAATATTTCCGTGGAGGAGGGCGCATTTCGAATTCTTGTATAAAATATCTAAGAGAGTTTTTTAGTTGAGATATTCCACGTGTTTTTTAATCTAATAAATGAAAAGATTAGTAAAGTTTTTAACAGTTAAAACACTTATTTTATTTCCTCAGATGTACATTTCAGAAGCAATGCTTCCATCGTCAGTGAGATTTATAAAATTAAATTAAATTAAATTATTTGTCAAAAAACTAATAATAAACAAAAATGTTTCTAAACAAAAATTACAGTTGAGTTGAGTTGAATCTATTAAAAAATTTTTTGAATATTGAATCTTTGATTGGTCCATCATCACTATTCATTAGATTATTTTTGTTTTTAAATATGTAAAATGATTCAAAAGCATCTAATTCATAATTGCTATTTACATTTCTTATTAGTTTTAAATTTTGCAAACTAAAGCTATGACTATTTTCTAGCATATGTTCTGCAACACTTGACTTTTCTTTTTCATTATATTTAAGATGTGCAAAATGTTCTTTAAATCTTTTTAGAATAGGTCTTCTTGTCTGTCCTATATATTCTTTTGCACAATCATTACATCCGATAGAATAAATTCCTGACTTTTGAAGTTGTTCAATTTTATCCTTAGATCCTCCAATCAGATTTTTTATTTTTATTTCGCTGCACTCACTCATACGGATATTATATTTATTAAAGATTGGTTTTATCTTAGATGTTATTTCTGGATAGAAATAAAATTTTGAATATTTCTTTTCGTCATTTCCTTCATTCCTTATTAGATCTAAAGTTGTATAATTTCTCAATTCTTGTTTTCTTCTATGTGCAATTGTTAAATCTTCAATCAATTCTTCAGTATATCCATTAATTTTGGCTATGTCTTTAATTTTTTGGAATTCTTTTATTTTTGTTTCTATATATATATATAAAGACATAGCCAAAATTAATGGATATACTGAAGAATTGATTGAAGATTTAACAATTGCACATAGAAGAAAACAAGAATTGAGATTTTTTTGAGACTTTATATATATATATAGAAACAAAAATAAAAGAATTCCAAAAAATTAAAGACATAGCCAAAATTAATGGATATACTGAAGAATTGATTGAAGATTTAACAATTGCACATAGAAGAAAACAAGAATTGAGAAATTATACAACTTTAGATCTAATAAGGAATGAAGGAAATGACGAAAAGAAATATTCAAAATTTTATTTCTATCCAGAAATAACATCTAAGATAAAACCAATCTTTAATAAATATAATATCCGTATGAGTGAGTGCAGCGAAATAAAAATAAAAAATCTGATTGGAGGATCTAAGGATAAAATTGAACAACTTCAAAAGTCAGGAATTTATTCTATCGGATGTAATGATTGTGCAAAAGAATATATAGGACAGACAAGAAGACCTATTCTAAAAAGATTTAAAGAACATTTTGCACATCTTAAATATAATGAAAAAGAAAAGTCAAGTGTTGCAGAACATATGCTAGAAAATAGTCATAGCTTTAGTTTGCAAAATTTAAAACTAATAAGAAATGTAAATAGCAATTATGAATTAGATGCTTTTGAATCATTTTACATATTTAAAAACAAAAATAATCTAATGAATAGTGATGATGGACCAATCAAAGATTCAATATTCAAAAAATTTTTTAATAGATTCAACTCAACTCAACTGTAATTTTTGTTTAGAAACATTTTTGTTTATTATTAGTTTTTTGACAAATAATTTAATTTAATTTAATTTTATAAATCTCACTGACGATGGAAGCATTGCTTCTGAAATGTACATCTGAGGAAATAAAATAAGTGTTTTAACTGTTAAAAACTTTACTAATCTTTTCATTTATCTAAGAGAGTGTTAAAAATAACCGTTTCATTTAGTTTGAAGCGCACATGGGTTCCGGAAAGACTTTGACAGCGACAGAAAGAGCTAAAATAGATGCTTTCAAGGAAATAGGATTCTCAGGCCGTGAAATAGCAAGGAGACTTAACAGGAGCAAGACAGTTGTAACAATTATCTTGCTGATTCACAAAACTATGTCAAAAATCAAAAAGGACGCACGGGAAAAGCCACAACGCCAAGAGAAAATCGGTTGATTCCACGACTAGCCTTAAATTCCACTCTACCAGCGACTGTGATAAGGGCCAAAAGCGGAGTTTCAGCCGACATAACAACTGTTCGAAGAATAATACAAAAACTATTCTATGAAAAAACTATATATATGATACTATTCAAAGGAGGAAACTAAAAAAGAAACCTGTTTTGAAGCCAGTACACAAGGAGCATCGTATGGACTTTGCAAGACAGCATGTTGATTGGAGCAATGAATGGAAATGCGTTGTCCTTTTGGATGAAAAAAGTTTAAGCTTGACGGTCCTGATGGTAACAACTTTTATTTCCATGGTATTAGAAAGGTTGAGCTTATTTTGGCAAGACATCATAGCCGTACATCAGGTGTAATGGTGTGGGGAGCTATTACCTACTATGGCACGAATAGTAGAATTAAAGTTGGAGTTTTCGCCCACAACAATAAACGAAAATAGCTTCAAATGTTTGCTGGAACGGTCATTTCCAAAATTGAAAAACATTTTTGGACCTCTGACTTGGATTTTTCAACAAGACAATGCCCCAATCCACACTAGCAGGGTTGTCAGAAGCTGGATTCAATCAGAAGACGTGGAACTTTTGTCATGGCCGCCATATTTACCGGACATAAACATGATTGAAAACGTTTGGTCATGGCTATCTCGTAAAGCTTATGAAGGTGGCAGACAATTTGAAGACAAGGACACCTTAATTGATGCTATTCGTAGTGCCCGGGCCCAAATTTCATATGATTATTTAAAAAAACAGTATGATTCTATTCCAAACCGTCTAATAGAGGTTATATCCAAAAATGGCGGACATACTCATTATTAATGTAAAAAAACGTTATTAATGAATATGATTAATATAAATAATATTTATTTTAATAATAAATTACATATTATAACACTTACCTGTAATATTGAATAACCAATATAATACATACAAGCTATGATATTTAACACTCCTTCCTAACACTACCCATCATAATTCCATAATATTTTATTCGCACATATGTAACTTGCCTGGCCCAACCTGAAGTGTGCTTTCGCATCAAATAACCCTTTGCATAAGACATTCCGTGCATAGCCTTGGCAACAGATTGGCGAGCTTATCTTCACACAAAAATTGCAGATTAAAGATCAGCCGCAAGAGTGGCCGCTGGCCGCTAACCGATGGCGATGGTGTGAACTTGTCATGTACTAAGTCTAACCCAACTGTACCGACTATGTACATACATTTGTTCATGTGCAACGGTCGAGTTGGTACATGACAAGTGCAACTCAGTCATCGAAGAAGGTCAAGCTGAGAGTAGATATCATTGATCACGGTGAAAAACGGACGTAATAAAATAAATTAATTTTAAGAAACGAAATAAAGTACAGTGCGGTGTAATAAATTAGCTTGTATAGCTTAAAGAGAAAAAGTTGTTAATCCGAAAAGACGTATCATCGTGGAGTGCTGTGAACAAATAATTAGAAAACAAAATCTAATAAAGTCGTGGTTAGTGCGAGATTATTTATCAATGGTTGATTTTATTATTTTCGTGTTTTTTTTTCTGTTTCAGTCAGAAGTGCGGAAAGAACAATTAAATCAATTTTGACTCCGTGAAAAAAGTTGTGAATATTAAATTATATTAAAAGGAAATATCCTAACGGAGTATAAATAATTTTGTTAAATGTAATAGGAAAAAGTTATTAGTGCTTTAAGCTGATAAACACAGTTGAAAAGTGTTAAAATGCGCCTGGCAAGCAGAAGGCTGAAAGCTGAAACCAAATCGTCTGAGACACACTTTTTTGTAATCAGGGGAACTTTTTCGATGTTTTGGCGTACCAATTTCCTGGTTATATGTGATAAGAAAAAAGTTATCAGTGCTTTAAGCTGAAAAATGCATGTGAAAGATGTTAACATGCGTCTGGCAAGCAGTAGGCTGAAACCAAATCGTCTGGGACCGAGTTTTTTGTAATCAGGGGATTTTTTATTATTTTATTATCATTTATGTGGTTATCACTTCGACCTTAGATTCTAAAAAATTACCATTTTCGAACGCAGCGGAGATCCGGGTTTTTAACCAAAGAGGTGCACTACAATGGCAGCAAAACAAAACTCTGAGTAAGTGATCCATTATATTATCTTTTTTAAATCTATATTTTTTCTTTATACGGTATTGCTGGTTAGACCAGTACTTAAAATATTTTATTTGGTTTTTGGATAGGGTAATGGAAAAGGTTGCTTTTTGGATCTGGAGTAAAGAAAAAATTTTGTAAAAATGAATTACAGAGTTTAAATCAGAAAAAAAGGGGAGAGTACGATAACTTTGGCGACAAAAAATAAAAACGGTTTTTGGTGGAGTAGTTCAATACAAGCATTTTTTTACTATGGGGGGGGGGGGGGGGGAGGGGGGGTCTATCTCCCCCCGTATAGGCGGTAGGGGCAATTTTATAAAAATTGAATTAAAATCTAAAAAAAATATTGTAGAACAACGGGAAAACTTACAGATACAGTTTATACTTTTTATGAAAGCCAGAAATCTGCACTTTATAATAAATTTTAGATGAAGTGATTTCAATTTATAGTTTTTGAAATAACTGACTTCAAAGTCAAAATTTAGGAAAAAAAATTTGAAAAAATCACTTTGAGTATTATGTTTCTCGTGATTACAAATGCTAATAAATAAAAATTTGATGAAGTTAGTTACAATAATAAATTTTTTATCAAACGCTGTTAAGTAATTTTTTCTGTGTCTTATAGTTTTTGAGATAATTGAAAAATAGTAAAACTATTGAAGTATGCAATATTTTCAAAAAATTATGGAAATACGTACGAATTTACAATAATGTTAGGAAATAGACTAGTGAAAGTATAAAATTCATCATCAAATAACCTGCAGTTAGAAAAACAATTGCTATTTTCATATTTAGCATGAGCAGCTTAACCCTGCGGCTTAATGTCACAAAGTTGCAACCAAAGAATTTCTCTGAGTCATTCAGGAATGAACTCGTTGTGGTTTCAAAGCCACTGGAAATGGTTGGTTTTGAGGGCTTGGGTTGCTCGGGACGAACAATGGGAGCTGGTTTAGTCTGGGGCTTGGTGTTTGGTCGAGGTTGGGTTATGGGTGTAAAATTATTGGTTAATTTTTTGTTAAAAGATTTGGTTATATCGGAAAAGGACTTACCAGGGATGATTTATGATTTCATTGGTGTTGTTGGAACCCTTATTGCCTTTGTCGATGTTTTTTCTTTCTTGGCTGCTACCACCTTTTTCCTGTATGGGCATCCTTCATAGTTACCCGGGTGACCGTACTGTTTGCACAGGACACAGAAAGGTTTGCCGACATTGGGATCCGTTCTGCTGCACTGGCCTTTCTCGTGTATTTCACTATACTTTACACATCTGTGCTTCATTTGGCAGTTCACGCTTACGTGCCCGAACGCTTGGCAGTTCCGGTATTGAGTGACGATGTTTGGTTGCAGTTTTTCCTACCTTACTGCTTCGCCAAGCCGGGATCTAACGCGGCTGACTGCTATAAGGTCGGTTCCTTTTTCAAATTCTACAACAAAGGCGTTAAAGTTAGAAGCTTTGTCCCTCTTGGAACGAAATTTTGATGCTTTCGTTGGCTTGAATTTGAGGGTTTCCAGTTCACCCATGATGTCTTCTGGCTTGTGAGAAAGGTTTATCTTTTTTAGAAGGATGATGCACTTCCTATCTTCCTTCGATGTATAGGTGTGATGTTGCACCCTTATCTCGGCCAGGTATAATTTGATGGCTTCATGATCGTCCTTCGATGCCGTCTTAATAATTGTTTTTGTTTTGTTGACATTGACTACCGTGTAGTTGGGTTTCTTTGGTGTCATTTTTAGTGGCGATATATCGCCGCAGTTGCCAAGTTGTAGCACACGATTGGTGGCTGTGCTTTACCTGTATTGGTCAGTTTTTCGGTTGGTGCTGCCGTAGTTGACGGTTTTGGGGTAGGAGCTTTTCTCTTCGGGGCCACTTCGGTGAATTCATTCAAGTCCTAGGATACTTCCTCCGTTATCATGGTGAGCTTCTGCCTTTTGCTGTGATCAGCTCCAGGCTCAGGCTCCTTTGCCCGTTTCTCCTTTGGTGGTATTGGTGCTGCTGTGAAACAACTTCCATCATGCTGTCGTCTTCTTCAGCATTGTTGGGGCCTCCTTCAGCGTTGGTGTACCGGCGTGAATTGTTGTAGGATTACGTCAACATCGTAGTTCAACTTTACTGCACAGTCGCAGGATACATCATTCCCGTACAAGTTGCGCAGGTGTGTAACCTCCCTCTTGATAGTATTCAAGAGCTGTTCCGTGGCGGCTTTAACTTTTTTTCGCTGACAAATTGGGACGGAGATAATAAATCACTGCACTTGGGTTTTTTTTTATTTTTTCCACTAATCCGGTGGTAAACTCTGGATTAACAGTTGGGATTTTTCACTAATCCAGTGGTAAACACTGGATTAACACTAGGGTTTTTTTTGCTTTCTTTTGCTACCTGCAGGTAGCAATTTTGGCAAGAGCCAAGGGATAAACTTTTATTGCTTTATTTTGTATTCGGTTTTAAAAAAATATTCCGCGCACGACCGTTCACTTGACTTTTCGCACAAGACTCCGATCAGTAAAAACCATTTACCCCGTGCGCAGTGAACACTTTTGACGAGGACGCAGTGAAGGACGTGTAGCGGTCACATACGTCATTTTGATGTAAAAGCAATAAAATTATGTAATGAATGACAACATTACCAAAAACTGCTTCCCAAAATCATTTGTAATTTTCTAGTAATCAATTTTGGAATAAAGCGCTCGGAAATGAGGTATTACACAGAGAGACCTCCTTAAGAATACTAAAAAGTTCCAGTAATTAAGCACCCATATTAAATTTTTAGTGTTATTTGTTTTGTTGACCAAAATTTATTAAAATATGAAAACAAATTATAGAAATTTCTGTTGTGGACACGCTACTTCTATACACATTTTCATTTTTGACAAATGTCCTCGACGAAAAAATTTGCGAATAGCTCTGTTCACACTGTACAATTAGTTGGACAGACTTCTTTTGATGGAAGTTGGATGGTCTGATGTAGTTTGCGTTCACACTTATCAAGCTTGTCGTCCAACTTTATGTCACATACCCTTCCACTCCGTCCAACTTCTAGATTTTCAAAAATTTTTGAAAACCATCCAACAAGTTGGACAAGCGGTCGTCTGAAGGGTTCACACTATCAAGCATTGGTCGTTCAAGCCGAAGTCTGTCCAACTAATTGTACAGTGTGAACAGGGCTAATAGCAGCTATTCTATTGACCTGCTGAACGGCTAGCTATTAAATGTCTGTGGTCGATACTCAGAAATATTGGCTTTGGAAATTTATTCCTAAAGTCTACCAACCTCTATGTTCCATAAACCTAACATTTACCTACCATCCCTGATGTTCACTTTTGAACACTGGCTTATTTTTGTTCACTAATCGTTGTTCGCTAATCATTGTTATTTTCCCATGTGCGATGTTTTATAAACGTGAGCATAGATTCCCAATAAAACATAACAAATCGTATACTATACGTATACTATTGTCAAATTGTATACCGCATTTTCCGTCACGCCTGCTGGCGCAGACCAGTACAGCGCGAGTTCAGTGAGTTCTTTCCTTTTAACTTTGTTTTCTTCTTATTTTTAAATAATTGGGTTCAATAATTCATCTTAAATTTTAATTTAAAAAAAAAATTGGGCAAACTATTCAATATCTTACATTAAATCAAGGAATTCAGAAGAAAAATCAACATTTAGTTCAAGTATGTTTTGACCAAAAACAAATTTTTTTAAATACAATTTCAAACTTTCATAGCCAAATGTGTTAAAAATCTTCCCTCCAAAGGAACTACCTGTTCTTTGTTTTTCATTTATTTACTAGCATGAGTGTTAACCTATTTTTTGTTTTTTTAATGCTTCTATTGGAAGCACAACTGAACACAGTACGGGCAGGACTGAGCTTATCTGGTGGGCTACCCATGAATAAGTGATTTAGGAGCGGATTTGCAATGAAAACTTTTAGAAATGGCTTCAAAACAAAACCAGATATCATTCAGTTAGTATGTTGTTTTTGTCAAGGTTCCTGACGAACGATCATTAAAATTTGTCACAGCCGTAAATCGCTTTGAATCATACAATAAAAAAAGTACTATAAAAGTTTTAGCAGCATCATCGTGATTTAAATAAAACACAAAGAACGCGGCTCAGCTAGATTTATTACCCAACGCCTGTGGTGCAGCAACAGCAAATGTGTGGTACACGCAAACACAATTTAAAGACAAAATGCCTTACTATTTCAACAATGCTCAGTATCATAAACACACATTGCACATACAAGGACAAACAATTTTCAAAGATATTTTATTATAAGGAGAACTTTTAACGATGCTCAAAACTTTTTTATGAGAATTAAGTTTTCAATTTCAGAGAAAGAGCTACAAGTGAAATTTTTCTTAACTTAAAAGGATAAACCTGCGTTTTTTGTCTTTTAAACAAGAAATGCATATCGGATGAATTATAAAACTTTATTATTAAAACTTAATTGGATATTAAAAGTACCTTTTGAACTTAGCGTTTGAAGTTTAAAAGCATTAATTTAAATGGGATGAGATTAGGTAAGACAAAGGAGAACTAGTTTTTTTTTGTATGAGAACGCTGCGTTTTTTTGTCCTTTATTTCAGGAATCCTTTCACTAAAACGACTTCACAAAACAAGCGACAGTTAGCGTTTAAAGAGAAAACTATCGTCACATAAGCAAATGAAAATAAAAAGCTGAGAAAAACATGAACTTACATGATTTTTGTTGGCTAGTATCAGACCCACCAAGGAACCGAAATCTCTTCAAATCAAAAGACGTTTCAGCACTTCTGCGAGAGGATGAGATAGTAACTGGATTGGATTCAATAATTTTGCAAACGCTTAGCTCTTAAATTCATATTCAGACAACTGTTGAACTGTCGTGTATCAATTTGTTGGGAAACCCAAACCTGGATTCCAATAGAGTTCCCGTGTTACATTTTTGTTTATCGTCCAAGGTGCACAAATTATTGAATTGTTTACATAAGTATTTCATCCAGATTGATAAAAACCTCATGGATTTTTGGACAAAAGGATTCTGGAGTGGGACTTTATGGGAGTAAACATTAAGTTTGGCCACAGCTTTCTTCTCCGCTGGCATTTTCTTCATCATTTCATGAAATACCTTGCAAATTTCTGTTGTCTTCTTAACAAAGACTGCCATGGCATGTCTTTTTCAAAGCGTGTTTGAGCATTAAATACTTTGATTTATACTGTGTCCCACTGTACTTTTAAACTTTAGCTTAGAAAACTGAGTTCTTCTTACATTTAAACAAGCTTATGTCGCTTTCCATTGGTTTCAATCGGTGAAGCACTCATTTTAAAACCCAATGGAACACCCAAAATTGTTTCTATTTAGTTTTACGTAATTTCATCTGTATGAGTGAAGCCCTTAAAAAATATTACTTGAAGAAAATTTTACTTGCGAAAATTAAATTTTTTTTAATTTAATATGGAAGAACAGGGTTTGTAGTGGATTGTAGTGAATTTTTATTTTTTTTTGTAGGAGAAAAAAATTTGTAGGTATTTTTGGTCGAAAAAAATGTTGCTTGTTGCTAGCTATTTGACTACTACAAACGATGGAAACCACTTAAAATCACTTAAATATGTTCCTAAAGGTTTGTAGTTTAAACATTTTCGTTTGTAGTAGAACCAAAAAATAGTTACAGCTCATTAATTAGACCATATCATTCGTCTGCAACTTTCTTAAAATTTCAACTCTTTCGCTGGCTATTCGACTAGTACAAACGCTGAAAACTATTTAAACAAGTTAGAAAACTAAAATGTTAATAAAAGCAATAATAATGGCAATAATAACAATAATAATGATATTAATAATAATAAGTATAATACTAATAATAACAATTATAAAAGAATAAAAATATAATTATTTTTGGTTTTATGCGTGTTGCCTTCTCAAAATTTATAAAGTAGAACAACAGACGCCGACCAGAAAGCCGATCAATATGATGCAGACGCTTCTGGGTTTGGTTTTGATCCTTGTTCTGTTGGTTCGCCTCGGATATTTGTTTGTCCGATAACTGTCATATATGACAAGATTTCACTTATACACCACCTAGGGAGGCGCTGTGGTAGCCGTGAAACAAGAAAAACAGCCTCAAAATAATATTAGTAAAAATAATAATTAAAATGGTAATATTTTTTTTTTTTTTTAATAATAATAATAATAATAATAATAATAGCAGTAGTAAAAAAGTAAAAAAGTAAAAAAAAAAAAAAAAAAAAAAAAAAAAAAAAAAAAAAAAAAAAAAAAAAAAAAAAAAAAAAAAAAAAAATAGACCTAACACAGTGCGTCCCCTTTAACCATCTCCTCCCCCACACCACTCGCATAGTTTCGTTGGCTGCACACATTTCTTCGATTTGATAATTTCTTATCTTATCTAGGTGGTGTGTGCAGGCAATGAAGCTGTGGGTTTGCTGGCGGATAGTTGATCAACGGTGTTGACTCCGTTGGTTAATCAAAGTCAAGTTGCTGGCTGGGCATAACACCGCTAGTAATTTGCTTTGGTTTTCCAATAGATCTACACTTGTTGATTACACTTAGATAGCGTCTGTGATTGATATTTTGTTTTGTGTGTTTTTGTGAGTTGTAATGTTGGGTAGGTTTAGGGTCGATTTTAGCAACATTAGGGGGTTGCGATCGAATTTCTTTGCTGTGTACGCTCACACTGCAAAATACAGGCCAGCTGTTTTGGCACTGAGTGAAACACAGGTTGGTGTTGATTCTGATCCCTCAGAGTTCAACCTGCCTGGATATAGCTTAGTGCCATTATTCTTTTCCTCCCATGGCCTCGCCGTATATGTTAGGAATGATATTGCTTACCAACTTCTACCACAATACGGCCTCTGTTCTAATACGAACTTTAATTTCATGTGGTTAAAATTCACCGTCCGTAAGCATATCATTCACTATTGTTTTATCTATAGAAGCCCCAATTTAGATAGCAACTCAACCTCTAACGAGTTTGATGCGCTATCTGAGTCCATAATAAGAATTGTTTCCCTTTATCCTCACACTGAAATCGCAATTGCGGGCGATTTCAATGTACACAATTCAGGTTGGCTTCGACATTCTGGCCAGACAACACCCGAAGGAAAATATGTTGAGATCTTCGCTGAGTTTAACGAATTAACTCAACTTGTTGATGAGCCCACTCGTGTTCCAGATATTGAAGGCCATGCGGCCAACACTCTTGACTTATTTCTCACTTCTCATCCCGAAAAATATAGGGTTATAGTATCATCTCCTTTAGGCACATCGGATCATTGTGTCATATCGGTAGATTTTTCGTCTTCCGTCGCGGTAAAAAAAGATAAAGTCCCGAAAAGAACTGTGTGGCAATATGAGAAAGCCAATTGGGACGGACTGAATAATTTCTTTCGAAATTTTAATTGGTCATTGTGCTTTCTCGACGGAAACGTTGATGCATCAGCTGATATGATATCTAACGTAATTCTCAACGGCATGAGAAATTTTGTTCCTCACAGAACAAAAAGTATCATCCCCAAAGAGAATTCGTGGTTCGATTTAAGCTGTAAAGAGGCGATTAGGGATCGAGAAAGTAGTTTTCGAAAATTTAAAGATAACCCTACTGTAGAAAACCGAAATTTGTTCAAACGGGCCAGAAATTTCTGTAATGCTCAAATAAAAAGGGCCAAGTTTTTACATGACCAAAAAGTAAGGCAAAAAATACTATTGTGTCCAAAAGGAAGTAAAAACTTTTGGTCTTTTGTCAAGAACATTAAGAACTCGACCACGTCATCGGTCCCAACGCTCGTCTTCAATGACTCTCCGTATGTCAGCTCCATCGACAAAGCCAATTTGCTGGCAGCTCAATTTGCTGCCAACTCGACACTTCCTTACAGCATATTGGCTCCACCCGAGCTCGAGTCTGCAAATTCTTTGATGAAGCAGATATTTTTTCGAACTCGCTCGGTTGCGAGAGTCCTCAAAGATCTCAACATACATAAATCCGCTGGTCCAGATGGTATCCCCGCCGTTATTCTGAAGAGGTGTTCTTCTACGCTGGCAAAACCACTGCGTAAACTTTTCCATCTTTCCTATTCTGCTGGGATTTTTCCGAGCAGATGGAAAACTGCATTTGTCCAGCCGGTCCCTAAAAAAGGCGAATCTTCCTCCCCTTCCAATTACCGTCCAATTGCACTAACGTCCCTTCTTTCCAAGGTCATGGAAACGTTGATAAACCGTCAACTTATGAAATATCTTGAAGAACGAAAGCTTCTTAATGACCGTCAGTATGGCTTTCGTAGCAAACGGTCCACTGGTGATTTGATGGCCTATCTCACCGAAAAGTGGAACCAATCTTTACATTGTTTTGGAGAAAGTAAGATTATTGCGCTTGATATTTCTAAATTTCTTTTATCGAAAATGCGTGCTTTTGGTATCGATGAGTCTCTTCCTCGTTGGATTAGAAATTACCTTTCCGACCGTTCAATACAAGTTGTGTTGGATGGCTTCAAGTCTGATACCCACTTAATAAATGCTGGTGTGCCCCAGGGCTCCGTTTTGTCTCCGACTCTCTTCCTCATTTTCATTAATGATCTCTTGTCTGAAACTTCTAATCCGCTTAACTGTTTTGCTGACGACTCGACCCTCAGCTTTTCATATTCGTTTCCAAATTCACGTCCCTGCTCTTCGGATGTGGAACTGGAACGGTTGCGTATGATAAGCTCATTGAATTCTGACCTTGACAGCATTGTTGCATGGGGTCTTATGAACCGAGTAGAATTCAATGCTTCGAAAACTCAATGCTGTCTCTTGTCGTTGAAGCTTAACATTCCCCCATTGCCATTATCCATGAATGGTACCTGCATCGAAGAAACCGAAAAGCTGTCAGTACTTGGTATGTGTGTAAACGATGATCTTCGTTAGAATGACCACATATTTGAAGTCGCCAAAAACGCTGCTAAATGCTTAGGCTTCTTGAGACGATGCAGGAAATTTTTCACCCCTTCTGATCTGGCTACAATTTATAAGGCCTTCATCCGCCCAAAACTGGAGTATAACTCCCATATCTGGTCAGGTGCTTCTCAAACATCCTTGCGCCTACTTGATAGGGTACAAAATAGAGCGTTAAAATTGATAGGTGATAGTTCAATTGTAGAATCGATTGATTCTCTTGAACATCGTCGAAACGTTGCCTGTCTCACTCTCTTTTATCGCTTTTTCTACAAACAGTGCTCTAGTGAAATAGCCAGTTGCATTCCTCCCCTGAAACAATTTAGCCGCAACACTCGCATCGCTAGGAATGCTCATCAGTTCTACCTTGAGCCCAACTTCGGGCGTACAGTCAAGTATAGAGATTCGTATTTCAGCCGCACCACCCGAATGTGGAATGCTTTACCTGACTCTGTATTTCCCCTGCATTACGATTCACAAAGATTCAAAAGCAATGTGCATCGGTGTCTCCTAGTAAATCCTCTCCTATTTTCCTAAATGCTCGCACTGTGTTCTACAACATTATAAGGGTATTCATAACCCCTTGATGTGCGCGCAAATTATAAAAAAAAAAAAAAAAAAAATATCTCGAAAAGTATAGCACGTAGGACAATGATTTAGGTATCATATGAAAGATCATAAAAATATCTTTCATTTCATATAAAATACATTTTTTGAAATGCCTGACGTTTGCCAGCCAATATCTCGAAAAAATCAGTGATGACCTATATTTTTTTTTGCACTACTTTAATTAATTGTTAAGCTTTAATTTGATATATAATTAAGCTATCATACATAAAGCATATCACGTACACTATACACAATTCCTAAAAAAAAATATGTTCCACAGCAAATGCATTTTTTCATTGAATTTTTCGCAGTACCTACTCTATTTTTTACAAAACATAAAAACAAAATACATATTTATGCTACAAATGAAAAAAAATAAATCTTCGTTTAGATCTATCAAAATACCATCCAAAAAGCCGGTGCTATATTTATTGCTTCCTGATGGTGCTTGCGTAACCCAAATACCATAAAATGATCATGACATGAGCGCAACAACCAACAATCCTCATTCCAACGAGACAGTTACAATAGTAAGCTTTTATTGCGTTCGAACTATGTGCTGCGTTTGCTTCGCTATCCAGAAGGAACAGACTTATTCTCAACGGACTGTTTGGAAACATCAATTTAAGTGAAAATGATCGTCCATCGATAGTCATTTGCGATGGAACATAAGTGTACCTTCAAAAAAGTTCAAACTACGGCTTTCAGAAACAATCATACAGCCTACATAAGTATCAAAATCTGGTGATGCCTTTGGTGATCACATGCTGTGATGGGTATATCCTGGTACCTGGACGTTAAAGCACCTTATGCTACAACTGTATCTGATGCTAACATAATGAAACATCTTTTCAGAGACGATTAGGGAACGTTCAGACAATACTTTAGACAAGATGATGTTTTTATTTTGGACAAAGGACAATCCCACATCTTGAATCTCAAGGCTTACATGCCTGAATCTGTTGCTGAAGCAAACTTTCAACTTACCACAGAGCAGGCTAATAGATCCAGGTGTGTGACTATGGTCAGATGGTCGTGAACAGACGGTTTAAAAAGGATTTTAACTAATTTGACAAGATTTTTTTCAATCTAGCTGCTGGTCATTTGATGGACGACTTCAAAATTGCAGCTGCACTTCTTAATAAGTTTCATCCAACCATTGAAGACAGTGCTATTGCGAACGTTCAGCTAGAACTGGCTTTAAATCGTTTGAATACTCCTTAATTATTTTTATATTAGGTGCCTTTGTAAGAGAAATTAATCGATGGTAATATCCCGAGTTTAAGTAACCTCCCAAAACTCACTATTCTAGAACTTCGTATGATATTGGGGAATTACCAAATTAACCAGGCTCGATCCTACTCCCGTCAACATTTAAAAGACCAGGGAACCTATACAATCGAAGTCTGCGAAGATCGGATGCGAATTACCTCTACTGCTTATCATAGTCTTATAGGCAGCAACAACTTTTTATTGCGAGGGCGAATCAAATCAAGGCATGTAAGTAAAAAGTGTATCTCACTTACATCTTAGTGAATAGCGAAGCAAACGCAGCACATAGTTCGAACGCAATAAAAGGATGGTATTTTGATAGATCTAAACGAAGATTAGTTTTTTTTTTTCATTTGTAGCATAAATATGTATTTTGTTTTTATGTTTTGTAAAAACCAGAGTAGGTACTGCGAAAAATTCAATGAAAAAATGCATTTGCTTTGGAACATATTTTTTTGTTTATTTTTTTTTAAGGAATTGTTTATAGTGTACCTACGTGATATGCTTTATGTATGATAGCTTAATTATATATCAAATTAAAGCTGACCAATTCAGGATTAAAGTGGTGCAAAAAAAAATATAGGTCATCACTGATTTTTTCGAGATATTGGCTGGCAAACGTCAACGAAAATGTTTTTATTCAAACAACTTTTAGGTCTGTCTTTCCGAAATATAAGGCATTTCAAAAAATGCATTTTATATGAAATGAAAGATATTTTTATGATCTTTCATATGATACCTAAATCATTGTCCTACGTGCTATACTTTTCGAGATATACGTAATTATTTGCAGAAATGTCAGGTTTTACCCATTTCCGGCGCTCAACTTAAAGTCTAATTATCTCAAAATCACCAAGACCGAATTCAAAAATATTTGACAGACTGATTAGGCTGAACGTAAGCTTTCATTTGGTACTAATCTCATAGGTGTACGCCCTGGGCCCAAGTATGCACCACCTCCTTTAAATTATATTTTTAAAAGAATAGCTTAAACGGTTTCGTTATGAACACTTACATAATATAACATGTGTACATTATGTTTTTGATACAAAAGCCCCGCTGCTACTGGCGTGACCTTGCCCCTAAGATCGTCGTGGAGCTCATACTTTCCATTAACTCTTTTGAGGTTTTGACAATGGCAAAATCGTGGTTGATTTTGTTAACTATTGCAGCAGCAAGTATGTACTTGTATTTACCATACGAAACTTTGTCTGGTATTTCTTCCACGGTGAATTCTTTTCGGCACTCTGGCAGTCCACTTCGAGCCCAAAGTAACTCCTTTGTTACATCCTCAATGCTCAACATGATGTGAAATCCTGCATTCAATTTTCGAGTGATGTTGGTGCTTTTGCATTTATAACACTGGGATGTGCTCCTCAGCTTATATGTCTTATTTAAGGCTTCTTGTAGGCCTGCCACACCGTTTTTATACATCGAAAACGGATCTAAATGAAGTACCGGAAGGGTTTTCGTATTGTTTGTAAAACAGTTGGCACATTGTACTTCTTTAGTCAGGAAGGTACGTCGCTGAGAAGGAATTTTTCTTGCAAATAAGAAATGTTGATTTTGGCATCGAGCAATCCGTCTTCGAGTTTGTAAGCGGTAATTAAAATCAATGTCCCTTCTTCATTGATCTTAGCCGTTGAGCCCATGTCGGATAGAGTCTGACCGAATAAAATTGAAGATTGAGATCTGGTTATTGTTTTGGACTTATTCGTTATACGAAGAAAAATCGTGGGAAACAACAAGCAGCATGCTTTGGACGGTGGCGTCGAATGCGCACGTGTTTATTATACTCACTGTTGTTTTTCCTTTTCTTTCTGGCCTCAAACGACTGCCATGTTCCAGTATTGGCAACACTAATATAAATTTAGGAGGCTAGTGTAGAATTTCGATGTCTAGACAAGCGGTCACTTACTAAATACGTTTTCTCGGTTTAGCGGACTCCTTCGGGACTTCATTTCTCCAATCCTCGACTTCATCTGAAAAGTTGGGTTCCTCATTATCTTCTTCTTCTTTGGTTTGTGAAATGGATAGTTTGTCTGTTTCCTAGCTTAGTGGCAGTGTTGTCGTTGGTCCTTCTGTATCCATTACTTTTTCTGCTACGTTTAGTAATTTGTTCGTGCCCATTAAAGATCTTAGGTGGATGATTATAAATTTGTCAATTCTTAATTGTTTTTGTTTATGTCATAACGGCTGTCCAAAGAGGGAAATGCTTCAATTGATTTTTAAAATGAGACCCGAAATCGACACACATGTATGCATTTAGTCGTGGGTCTGAATAATTATCAACACTGTCCTTTCGGATCCTTTTCAAAATATCGTCGATGGCGTTACAAGCATTGTCTTCAGTATCGTCCATTGGGTAATTTAAGCTGTCAAGTCAATCATGTTTTTCCTCAATTTTTTCCTCTTGCTTTGGAAAAATTAATGATTTTATCCTCTTCATCAAACGGTTCTATGCAGTGAAGCAAGGACTTCCCTCATCCATTTTGTTTTCGAACCTTGAACAGGCAACAGTCAAAACATCAGTGCTTAAGGATTTAATATAGACAAGCTCTGTATGAGGAGGCCAATGCAGCCTAAAAAGAAATCTTTCTTCTATGGTGGTTGACCATTACAGCCGCTCCAGCGCCCCACCAATTTTATCAAATGAGCGATGTCTTTGCGCAGAATACATAAAGGCCGCTCAACCTCTATCATCTTTGAAGGCTGCTTGTACGAAATGCACTTACCAATATAGAGTTTCAAATCTACTTTGTTTAATGCCAAACATGCTGCGTTCAAGAACGCTAGGGATTAGTCCACCACAGCTTGCTTGGGAATTGTTGCACCGCTACGAATCCATTCCTGTTTCCAATAGTTGATGAAATTTGCGTCGTGTTTCTCGGATATCATCTGAAATAATGGCAAAATCTTTCCACTATAACCGCAAACAGCCTGGTACAGAAATACCACCCTCTTGGATCCATCCGACTACACCATTTGACGAGCTATACCTCCTGGTGCGCCGATGCTAATTTTGCCTGTTTTAACTTCCTTTAAAAATTTCTTGTATAAGAATAGTTGTGTCGGTGTCCAATACATTATAAAAAATTTTGTCCAATCCAATTTCATGTATGCTAGTATGCATCCACTGAACTCCGGTGTGTTATATTTTAAATGAAGAAGAGAATCCCGTAATGATAACATCTTGTACAATCCAAACTCTCTGTCCTTACCTTCTTGTTTCGCCTCACGGAGGACTTCTTCTGAAGGAATATTGGCCGGTACTACATCGCCAAATACCATGTTTTCCTTTAGCGCGTTTCGTCGACGATGGACGATGTACTCTCTAAAATATTATTAACGATGTGACGATGTACTCTCTAAAATATTATTCACTTCGAAGTTGCCACATCATTTTTTTCTGTCGATGAGATTCCTGTCATAACGGCTGTCCAAAGAGGGAAATGCTTCAATTGTTATTTAAAATGAGACCCGAAATCGATACACATGTATGCATTTAGTCGTTGGTCTGAATAATTATCAACACTGTCCTTTTGGATCCTTTTCAAAATATCATCGATGGCGTTACAAAAATTGTCTTCAGTACCGTCCATTGGGTGATTTAAGCAATCAAGTGAATCATGTTCTTCCTCACTTTTTTAATCTTGCTTTGGCAAATTTACTGATTTTATTCACCCCTATCATGAAATCCATTCGGAGAAATCCCCGAGTGAAAAATCACGATACGAATCCCGACAAAAAGCAATCACAAATTCCGAACGAATTCGAAAAAAGCATTGCCTGATTGAAAAAATGAGTATCCATTTTCGAAGTCAGCTGTCCTATGTCAAAATAAATACTCGAAGCAATAGAAACAAAAATCCCTAAACTTAAAAAAAAATTCCCTTAACTTTTCCCAAACACATTTTTTACCGATTTTTGTTTTCTAGTAAAAATTGATTTATTTGCACTTTTTGTGCTTAGAATAAAGTTAAAATAGATCTGTATTATTGATCAAATCTTAAATGTTATATGAAATAAATAATTTTACTGTCGAATATAATCAAATATTTTCTTCATCAAGTTATAAATTCCCAAAAGAGGATTTTCGTTACGTGGTCCCTGAGTACTTTCCAATCTGTCAAACACAAATTCATTCACTTGTGCTTTTTAACAAACCATAAAATAATTTGTGAAATCCAAGTTTGTTTACAGATAAAATTCAAGTGTTATTTTGACTATCAGATAAAGTAATTTAACAATAATACGAGTACTATTTAAACACTCCAAATCTGTCAATTTCGCCGCTCAAATTTGGAAAAGGGCATAACGAAGACAGTCTTTTGAAAAAATGGAATTTCTTTTGGAAATAATTCTATTCATTGATATGTGTTTCTGTTTATAATAACCGATGTTCTTAAAGGGTGAAAACAACAAACAAACAACAGGTTAAATGAAATGTTATCCTGTAATCCAGACGGCAAAAGGATACGCTAAACGCCTAAAAGACGAAGTTAATGACCACTGGGAGGGAATAAAAACAGAGTTGGATGTAATTTAATTTACGAGATAATTTTTGTTTTCATTGTTTTTTCTTAAGTAGAATTATATTTTGTAAAATTGTTCTATACAAATTTGTTTTTTATGTTTTAACAAATGGATTTTACCTATGGCTCTACGCTCTACGACAGAAGAAACTTGTCGTAGAAAAGGACGTCATATTTCCGTTTCATTCGGAATTCGTGATACCAAATTACGATTTTCGAAATTCGTTCCACTCCGAATGGATTATGTGATAGCAACATCGGGAAACTTAGACTTTTTTCGATTACGATGGAATCTGTGATAGGGCTGATTCTCTTCATCAACCGGTTCTGTGCAGTGAAGCAAGGACTTCCCTCATCCATTTTGTTTTCGAACCTTGAACAGGCAACAGTCAAAACATCAGTGCTTAAGGATTCAATATCCTCTATAGACAAGTTCTGTATGAGGAGGCCAATGCAGCCTAAAAAGAAATCTTTCTTCTCTGGTTGTTGACCATTCCAACAGCTGCAGCCACTCATTTTATCAAATGAGCGATGTCTATGCGCAGATTACATAAAGGCCGTTCAACCTTTACCATCTTTGAAGACAGCTTGTACGAAATGCACTTACAAATATAGGATTTCAAATCTACTTTGTTGAATGCCAAACATGTTGCGTTCAAGAGCGCGACGGAATAGTTCAACACTGCTTGCTTGGGAATCGGTACACCGCTACAAATCCATTCCTGTATCCAATAGTTGATGAAATTTGCGTCGTGTTTCTCGGATATCATCTGAAATAATGGCAAAATCTTTCCACTATAACCGCAAACAGCCTGGTACAGAAATACCACCCTCTTTGGTCCATCCGGCGACACCATTTGACGAGCTATACCTCCTGTTGCGCCGATGCTAATACTGCCTGTTTTAACTTCCTTTGAAAATTTCTTGTATAAGTATAGTTGTGTCGGTGTCCAATATATTATAAAATTTTTGTTCAATCCAATTTCATGTATACATCCACTGAACTCCGGTGTGTTATATTTTAAATGAAGAAGAGAATCCCGTACTGATAACATCTTGCACAATCCAAGCTCTCTGTCCTGACCTTCTTGTTTCGCCTTACGGAGGACTTCTTCTGAAGGAATATTGGTCGGTACTACATCGCCAAATACCATGTTTTCCTTTAGCGCGTTTCGTCGCCATGTATTGTGTACGACAATGTTCCTTTCAATTCTTTTGCGATCCACAGCCTTCTGTCTCCAGCAACATGTCTTTTTTTAATATGTGCTATCCCTCGAGAGTCATGAGCCGAAATATGTAGCAATAGTTTGGAGTCAATTGGTTCTTCTTGACAATAACTATGGATAGTTGCCCTACATTCAGAGCAGTGACCCTTAATTGTCAAATATATTTCGCCTGGGTTGCGATTTATCTTGGCGTTTTTGAATGCGAATGGACAAGGCAACTTCAAATGGTTCCATAAAATATCGTACACAGCATCTCTCCAACCACTAAGCAAAACTTCATGGTTACGTTCCTTATAATTTTTTGTCACACACGAAATATTGGCCCACTCGGACTCCGTTATACACACACTGGTTCGTAAAAGTGGCAACGAGCACCCGGTGTTTTCCATCGACCAATTTGATTGGTCAAACAAACCACCTTCATTTGATTTTGAACTCACTTGTTTTTCCACTACACTCTCAATTCCGCGAATTTGATCAAAAACACCGTTTTTGTTTCGTGTGATGTAAAGATATGTAGATGTATTCATTACTCATTTTGTCACTTTACTTTTCAGCGGCACTAACCATACAATGTCACTCCACGGTAAAGCTTTACCTTCAATATCTGTAAAAGAAATATCTTTTAAAACTTCGTACATATATTTCACTTGGTAAGTATGCTGCTTTTCAAGGCATTTTCACTGTAGGTACTAACAAAAATTATTATTAATTACAACTGCACTGATTTAAAATCTTACTAGAACTGGACAATGCACGGGCACGCCGCGCCGCGCCGATCGGCTCTTTTATAAATAGATAGAATGGCACATAGCTTTAATTTACAGTAATGTTGATGGCAATAGCATGTAGATGGCTATAGCATCGGGAGTTTTCACGGTGTTACTATACGTTTCATACACAATGGGGTGCTATGCGAGAGGTTGAGAGTTATTACAAGCTGTGAACTTATTTTACTCCCTCGCTCTGATGCTCATAACTATTTTACAAAACATTGCTCTCTTTTCAAAATTATACATTCCACACGATAAAATAAAGTTTTTCTCATTTTTTTTTCAGATTCAAAAGAGCTAGTAGATGGCTATACATCAGGAATGTACAATCATCAGTACTTTCTACTACAATATCGTTTCGACCATTGTATATGAAACATATAGTTACACCATTAACACTCCCGATGCTATAGCCACCTACTTGCTCGATTAACGAACTTTGCGGTTCTGTTGAAATTTATTTTGGTCGTACACTAGGGTATTATATACATATACAATGTAAGGTTCTACACTTCACTTTTTTCGCGATTCAAAAGAGAAGTCCTTTAATCGAGCATGTAGTATTTTACTTTTGTTTTGTCCCAACAGAACCTGGGTATGAACAAGTCTGATAATGTTTCTTTCGTAGGCAGCGAATAACTCGGGCAAAGCGTATAAGGCTAATCCTTGCAGTTTCCTTCTGCAACCATGGAGAAAGGGAAGGGTTGGTTGTTATTAACAATAGGCGTGTTTTTTTTTAAGCTAGTATATAGTACAGCATTCGAGTTAAAAAAAAAAAAGGATCTGTCCACAGTATTTTCAGTTCTATTTTCAGCAACAAGATGGAGCTCAACGTCAAAGCTTGTTGCTACTTTTCAAAGCTCTCTGTGAAATTCAAGATGAAACAAAATCAAATTCCTACCAGGTTTGTTTCGTTAATTGTTCTATCAAATGAATCACGATACAAAGCCAGGTATGAATTTTTCAATCTGAATTTTGAAAAAATGTACAGCAACGATCCGGAACAATTCAGGCTTGCTGTTCGGATGAACAAGGATGTGTTCGATCTGCTTTTCAATTTGGTAAAGGAGGATTTGACAAAGCACTCTAATAGGCCAGTGATATCAGTTTTACTTTTTTGCAACTTGGAAAGTCCTAAAACCAAATGATTTTCATGAATCTTTGCAGTTATTTGGTCATTAAGGTTCCAAGCAAATGTTTTCAATGGCATTTAAAATGGGACTGACAAGTGTGAAAAGGATTGTTAACGAAACTTGTGATGTGCTGTGGAATTCACTTGGTCACATTTATTTGTCAGTCCCAAGCCAATCTGAATGGAGTTGCATATCCCGGGATTTTCATACCATGTGGAACTTACCAAACTGTTTGGGAGCCATTGACGGAAAGCACATTAACATCACGTGCCCGCCGAATTCAGGATCTCTGTTCTACAATTACAAAGGAACCTACTCAATTGTTTTGTTGGGAATTTGCGATGCCAACTACACCTTCACTGGCATTGACCTTGGGGCATATGGGTCACAAAGTGATGGTGGAGTTCTCTGGCACTCGGATTTTGGCCAAAAATTGTTCAATGGAAATTTGGAAGTACCAGAAGATGATATTCTTCCAAACTCGAACGTCAAGTTCCCACACTACTTCGTTGGTGATGCGGCTTTTCCATTGAAAACATTCCTGATGCGCCCTTATCCAGGTAACTTTTAACTATTATCAATATTAATTGAACTTTTATCAATATCCCTCCATTTTAATAGGAGATCACCTACCGTTTGATCGGGAGAAATTCAACAAGCGCCTTTCAAGAGCCAGGCGAGTAATTGAAAATGCGTTTGGGATTCTGGTGTCTCGGTGGCGTATTTCACTTAGTCCTCTTCAAATGAGCCCAAACTCTGCTGGAAAAATCGTCAAAGCAGCTGTATTGCTGCACAATTTCGTAAAAATGCACGATGGTAGTTATATACCAAAAGAGTATGTTGATAGCTACCAAGGCGAAAATGTCATAAATGGCCTGTGGCGAAAAGAAGCTTCTCCACTTCAAAGGCCAAAAAGAATTTTTTCAAACAATGCATCGAAAGATGCATTTAAATTAAGAGACCAGTTGAAAGATTATCTTCTTAATGACCTAAGCCAATAAAGAACGTTTAATAAAATAGTTGTTCAACATTTTTTGTTCCATCCTTCAACAGGTATCAGACAGATTCGAGGCGAAACAAAACGAAAAACATACCAAAACACTCCTCTGTGTGTTTACCTAGCACCTATGTATATAAACATATTCACATATTTGTTTGCTTGCTATGGAACCTTTAACCTTTATTTCTTGTTACCCAAAGCGTATGGGCATACATAATTGGAACAAACAATTGCACATTCTCTATAAAATCAGATGTCCAAACTGTTTTTCCACTTTGTATGTCGATGCCAATTAACTTATTATCTTTAGTCACCATGAAAATTCTTCCGCCTTCTTTTTGTTTGTCTGCAGGAATAAGAGGACTATAATATGAATTAGTTCATCCAAATTTTTCTTCCTGGATCATTTTCCACCCCTATAAACATAAACACATTGCTTGCTGTTCTTACATTGTGAACACTTTACTCACAGGCAGACTTGGTTCATACTTACGACGATACTTACTCTGCTAGTCCTTCAAAATCTTAACCTTAATCTGAAAGCAAGTAAATAAAAACAATCGATAATTAACAATCTAAATCTATATCACAGTAATTTACAGTATTTTACAGTAATTTACATTTACATTTAGGTACAGTAATTTAATTAAAAAAACATATTTTCAGTTGAATTAACTTCTTTCCCGACCATTTATAGGAATTTGAGCTTCAGCCGGTCCTGCTGAATCGCAGGCAACTGCAGAAGATAGGAATCCAGCGTCTTTAAATAGTCCATATTTCTGCTCTTCTCTTCCGTCGTCTTTTTGCTGACAATCTCCTGTACAGCACCCATCAGCACCTTTAAGAAACAATACATTTAGGTATTTCAATTAAATTATAATCTAGTAGTACTTACCCCAAATCTGGCCGATGATTCTTCAGGCCTCACCCTCTTCCTCTGTGCTGCTGCTGTTGGTGGCGATGTGTCATCAAAGCCTTCAAAAAGGCTATTGGTGGAATTTAATCCTGTCCTATTCCTCTGTGCTGCTGCTGTTGTTGGTGATGTGTCAGCAAAGCCTTCAAAAAAGCTATTGGTGGAATTTAATCCTATTTCGCATTCTAAATGTAAACTGCTTTCGTCTGCGGATGCTTGAAAAAACTGTTGTTGCAGGTCCTGTAAAAGAAAAGTGTATAATTAGGTATAAATATTATGTAAATATGTATGTTTAAATGTTTTACCTCCTTGGAGCGACGTAATCGTTCAAAAAAGACATCGATTCGAAGTGTTTCCACTCGGCAACTGGCACGTCCGCTCCGCTGCCAGACGGTGGTTTTTTTTTTACTTCCTTCAGGTATCTATCCCGCAAGGATCTCCACTTGGTTTTACAAACCTCCTCTGAGAATGAAGTAAATGTTTAGCTATTTTTTCTAAAAATATTTCACAATCTACTTACCCTCCAACCTTGTAGAGACAGCCACATCCATCCATGCCTTTTCTTTCATTAATTCTGTGGCAATAACCCATAACAGCATAAGTCAATTTTCGCTACTTTTCAGGAGAAGCATTTGAAGTTTTTGTCATCAGTTGAAGCGCTTTTATAGACGAAAATATTGCTTATGGTAGCAAAGTTTTTATGTTGTTAAGTGATAGAAAATAGAAGTTTCCTTGTTTTGAAGTTTAAATTTTCTTTAAAATTCTTTTATTATAGGTACTGTAATTTTGAGCAAAAACCGACTTGTGTTACTTAACTGCAGATGTGTGATGATTTCTTAATATGGAAAAACAAAATTAGTGCAGTTAGGTCTAGCAACTGTGTTCTTTACTCAAATAGAAAAAAAGCACAAGTAAGACTTATGCTAGCATGAATAATTAACAAAATTTGGAAGAAAAGCATAAATAGACATGTTTTTACAGGAATGAATAAAAAAATTTAGGTAAAAAAAGCATAAGTTGACTTATACCTGTGAACTATCTAATTACGAAATTGCTTTAAAGGCATAAGTAGTGACTTGTCTTGTTTTTCCTTTTGCTATAGTTTGGAATTTCCTAACTTGTGTTTTTCTATCTTTGTAACGGACAAAGATAGCAAAATGAAAATTTCACAAACTGAAGCACCAAGAAAATGTGAAAAAAAACTGCATCATTAACTCAATTTGAGCATAAGTCGACTTATGCTGTTATGGGTTATTGCCACAGAATTTATTTCTGTATTTTAAGTCACCTTTGTTGAAAAGGCATGGATGGAGTTTGATTGCTTCAATTAAATGCTCCTCCATGGATCTATGTAGTTACTTTTATTTACAGATTACTTTTAACTAAACTCAAAACTTTTTCCCACAACGTGCCGCTTTTTTGTGATTGTTTTTTTTTTTAATAGGCAAACGTCATTGCATATGGAATCTATGGTACTATCGAAAACAAAAACTGTCCCTGAAAGCCATCTATATATCCGCCGGCGCTCTAAAATTACAGGGGAATGTTAGTACGCCGGCGGATACATAGATGGCTTTCGGGACAGTTTTTGTTTTCGATAGTACCATAGATTCCATATACAAGAAAACTTCAAATTGGTTGTGACTGCGCATGTCTCTCTTTTGCCGGACGCAAAAAGTTAAAAGTTGGGCTACTTTTTGCGTTGCGTCCGTTGCATCCGATGCTTATGGGTCACCTCTCATAAGATCGTGTGTATTTAATCGAGCTGTCAGTTGAATCCGGCAGCGAACGGACGCAACTGATTCTATGGGTCGGGGCCTTTACAGCTCTTTTTTTTTACTATTTTTGGAGGCATCGTCCAGCAGTGAAGAAAGCTCTATGTCAAAGTCAGCTGTTTTGTTGAAAAAAACTTTCGGGTATGTTCGGGGAATATGTAAAAATATATTAAAAACCAATCTTTGATGAGATTTTCCATTGGCAAACAGAATCAATTTATTTTTTATCCAAACCTTTGGTAAAGCATATTTACACTATTGACCAGTCTTTTCGATAGGTTTAGAAAGAAAATAAGTTGATTCTATTTACAAAACCGTGAAATTGAACTATAATATTACCGCACAAATAAGCACAACCCAAATTAAATTAAGTTGAAACAAGTACTGCTAGTCCCAAACTTGAATTTCTATTGAAGAATATTTAATTTTCATACATATATCTTTCCCTTTTGACCATTTTTTACTGCTTCGTTTGTTTGTTTGATTTGTTTTTTTCTTGCATTGGGCTATATTTTTTAGTCAAATAATTCCATGAGAAAAGCTTTTAGCTTCAGCAAAAAAGAACTAGTGCAAAATCCTGTATTATATACACCACCAGGTAAAAAACAGGGCGAAAATTCAATATGAATATAGTTTTTATTTCTTTAATTTTTAATCGAGAGATAAAATTTCTTTGCAAATACCACTTTTTTTTTAACACGTCCTTTCGAAAAAGCTTTGATGAACTGAAATCATTGGTGGTGCCATCTTATTTTCAAAGCTGGAAACTATCAATCCACAGCAATGCCATCCCTGTTTTCACTGTGGAAAATTACGACAATAAAATGATTTGTTGTTGTTCCCCAAGGAAAATTTTTACTGTACTATATACTAGCATAAAAAAAAAGCCTTATCACAATATGCCTTCTGAACTTTTCATCCAATTTCTTTGCTGTCGAAAGCTTTTAGTTATTTGTCATTTAAAATGTATTGCGTTTGCTATTGGCTCGTTTAACGAGCTTATTGCATTCAAGTTGAAAATCTTGTTCGTAGGACTCGTAAAAAGATGAAAAAGCACGCCGTGCTTCCTATTGGTCAGTTTTAAACCAGTTTATTTCAGTCATTATAGTTAAGAACCTATAGGTGTTGCTCAGATTTGCTCAAAAAGCTTTCAAAGTACAGTTTGACTTTACCCATCTAATGTTTTCTATAAATACCAGACTTACACCAAAATAGCTTTTTGCTTTTAGCACTTTTTCCAAGTGAAAGCGTTATAGGTGAACGTGATGCCAGTTAATACTTCTATTGTGCTACTTAAAAGAACATCGATTTAGACTTCTTTAAGAAATTTTAGCAACATTTTACTGTCGCATTGGCCGCTTGGGTGAAGTGAATCCAAATTGCATTCGGTTTTTTGATGAGGTTTCACGAGCTGGTGCTTCGAGCACCTGAAAAGGTATATTTTTTATAAAAAGAAAACTGTCCTACTATGTTTTAATTGCATCAACACTTTTTTTTGTCTGGTGCCCTAGTATTATTTGCTTGATGTTGTTAGCGGCGAATTAGTGAATATAGGAAAAGAGAAGCAAAAAAGTATATACATATATGAACTCAGGAGGAAGTTACAACCAGAGTTGAAGGCTCCTCATTGAAAGACTGCAATCAGCAGAAGCCCAATAAAAAGTGCAGCGTTCGAGCTGTTTGACGGCACCGCCGTATTCTCACTTAAACGCTAAGTGTGATGTGCTGGAATACTCTCATACGGCCGCTGAAATTCAAAAGAAAAAAGACACACTTGCCTTGAGTAGTCGTGTATGGAAAAGGACCAAGTCCCCTCTCTTTAATAGAAGACCGCCGTTACAACTTATAACCTCATGTCTATAAGCTCTTGAGGCTGATCCGGGCAGCTGAAATTTTAGGCTGTTATTAGTTTTGTGGTTAGAAAATAAAACTTTTGAGGTTAGAAATTCTTTAAAAAATTTTCATTTTCTAACCACAAAACTTTTTTTTATTATTAGTTTTGTGGTTAAAATTTTTCATTTTCTAACAGCAAAAAAACTAAGTTTTAGCATTTTTTAAATGATCTGTTATTGAGCTTTAAATTCCAACTAAAAAGAGTGAATTAAAGCTTTTGCACTTTTAAACTATTCCATAACTATAACTAGACCATAAACACATGATTGATTGCTTTCACAAGCTTTGCAATCGGATCTTTATGTCTTTTTTTAATATCTCTCCTCCACTGGTACTCAGCAATCCAGTTTGCAAAGTTAGTTGAATAGTTATCATTGTAGAAGAGCCTTTTTACAACCCCCCACTGGGACACAATCCTTTGGGTGTGAGCCCCATCCTCTCCCACAAACTGATTGTCTCGGTCGCTATGATTCACTTTTCTGTGAATAAACCCATGCTGGGGTTAATAGTCATAAGCCCTCCAGAAATCGGTATGGATTGTTGTTCCTAGTTCAACATGTTTTTGAATGAGAGGAATTAAAACCTTAAAAAAAACGACATTAGTACAATACACAATGTTATTTTAAAAGATAATTACCTAAGTCTAAATCTAATCTCCTAATGTTGTCTGGGCAAACTTCCAGACGCAGATCTTCTGACGCGTCCTGAATCATCCCCAGGACCCAATGTCCCTCAATCCGCCGACCCTTGTTAAACGTTCGCCGTCCAAATTTACTCTCATCAATTTGAACGAAGCATCCAAGGCCTCCTATCTTACCCTCCTCCTCTATTGTATCGAAATAGTGGTCCACCACTATTTCTCGACAATAGTTGAACCAATCAGCTATTGTTCGTGACGATATACAACTTTGGCCAGAAGTGTAATCCTCTCTTTTAAAATAGTTAATTGATATTATATAATATTTAACTATAAATACAATTATATATATCAGGCACGAGGCGTGACATTTTCGTTTGCGGAAGCACTCAAAATAAAACCAAAAATTTGAGACTTTTTTAGATCAATTTGGCTTGCAAGTCTTTTAATACATGTTTTTCAATAGAGATGACAGCTAAGTTTGATAACCTTTCTTGTCCACATTTATTTCTTATGAATGTTTTTATTCTTTTCAGACAAGAAAATGATCTCTCTACAGATGCGGTAGGTACTGGGAAAGTTAGCATTAGCTTGCAAAGCTTAAAAAACTCAGTGAAACTTTCATCCAAACCAATCGTGACTTAAAATTTTAATGTTTCTCGAAGATCATTTTCTCACTTAAAATTCTCATCATTAAAAATAACCTTAAGTTCATTTCTTAACGCTGAAATATCAAAAAAAAAACCTGGGTATGAGCTCTGTAAGTTATCGAGCAAGTTATCAGGAAAATTAGTTTTAAAGTACTCTATAATGATGTGTCTAAAAGTTTTAAGAATTCAAAGCATGTAAAGGAACTAAAACGATAATCGATTTCAGTGATGATTTGCTGGACAATTGTTTCCAAAAGTCTTTTATACTGTTCCTTTGTCAGTAGGTTAGCTTCACAACGTTTATTGCTGTGTAATTGTGAAAAAATTTCTTTTTCATTTATATTTTTCCAAAAATATTCTAAATTTTTTGATTTCAGCAAATTAGAAATATTGTTTTTGAAACTATTAATTTTATTTAGACAAAACTGAACATCGCTAGATTTGGATTGAAGGATTTAATGTCACTTTGTGGGAAAAACTCGTTAAAAAAAATAGAGCAGAACAATAAATTTCTTATCATTTAAACAATAAAGCAAATCTTTCGACAGAATTATAGCATCATTGTCCCAATCTTCCTCTTTTTCTATGATGCTATCAAAAAAAAATACAAAAGTGGCTTTTCAGGTCAAAGATAGTTTGTACAATGTGCCCATTATATTCCCAACGAGTTGGACCAGCGCTAAGAATTTTTACAATTTTGGTAAATGCTGCAACTCTTTTAGAAGAATGGGAAACAAACCAACAATACTCTGAAGCCTTTTAAAAAAACCAGCACATAATTTAATTTTAGACATTGATTGGGTAAAAACTAAGTTAAGTTTATGAGCAAAACAGTGTATGTAATGTGCAGCTGGTATTACTTCTTTTATTTTTATAAGCTATTAGAATTTCCCGACATAACAGCCGCACCATCGTAGCTTTGACACACCAATTTCTTACATACATTCTGATCTGGTCTTCCAATCGAAACATCGACAAAACACATAAAGCTTTCAACGACAGCTGCATCCTTTTTAACCAAGCGGAACATTACTAATAGCTGTGACTTGTTTGATATATCGGTGGTTTCATCTAGGAGTAGTCCCACGTAATCCGAGTTCTGTATTTCAAGCGGTGTTTCTTCAAGTACAACCGTAGCAACCGAAGCGATAAGTTCATTTTGGATATCACTTGATAAACCAGAAAAAACCATTAAATTATCCAAATGGTTTTTAAAATTGGATTATACGAAGCAAGTAAATTAACAGTCTCAATGAAATTTCCTCTATTCAATGAATTTTGGGATTCATCATCGCCTCTGAAAGCTAACTCCAAACATGCAAGAAGACAGGTCACATCAAATAAACCTTTTAGAATTTCTCTGTTTTTTTTACGTGTTCCATTTCTCATTTGATTTTGAGTATTGAGCTGTCATTCAGTAGTTTATTTACTTACAACTTTGAGAATTTTAAAAATAACTAAAATGGAAATGTACTCAAATTACATTAACTTTATAAATAATTTGGATGTAGTAAATATGTTTTAAATTGAAAGAAATGTGCATTGTTTTCCTTTTTTGTAAATTGGTTTCTTACAAGTTTTCCAGTTGGGAAACGTTCTTGATTATAAATTTTTGGACAAAACAACAAGACATTAAATCCAAAGAATATAGAATATATATATAAGAATAAGAGATCAAAAATATTGGAGCTCGCAGATGAATTCAACTGTCATGTTCTCAATGGAAGTTGTACAGGAGATCCAGAAGGAGAGTATACCTTCATTAGAGGAACAAGTTGTTCTGTCATCGACTACTGCTTCGTATCTAGAATATGGAATGATATTATGAGCAGTTTTGAAATAGGATGCAATACATTTTCAGATCATATGCCCCTTGAAATTGTCCTTTCAATCACAACATCGCAATTCCCAGTCAACACAAAGCAGCTTAACCTTGTCCCAAAAATGATATGGAATGATAGAAACCGAAACACTTATAAGACAAACTTAAACAAAGAACTGGAAGCGCTTGGAAATAAGGATATTCGTGCTGATATAAGCACCCTCTCAGGAGCTATTAAAAAAGCATATCCGCAAAGCAGCCCTCGAAGCAATAAAGAGCTATTCAAACAAAAGTGGTTTTGATTTAGAATGCATAAAAGCAAGAAATTTATCGTTTAAATACCTTAATCTTCTAAGGTCCTGGAACCAACAAGTTTTTAAAAAATTATATGCAGATGCGAATAGAAATTTCAAACGACTATGCTATTCCAAAAAGGTGTCCTTTGAGAACTTAAATATAGAAATTATAAATAAAGCACACTCATCTTCAGAGTTCTGGAAAGCTGTTAAGCATTTTAATGGAAAAACAAATGTCATAGCACAAGGGTTACGTGCATCTAGTCTTAGAGACCATTTCACCAGCCTTCTCAATATCTCATCAAGTGGACCTGTGGTACAATATGCAGCCCCCTCAATTAAAGATGATTATTTAGATGCACCTTTCTCAGTCCAAGAAGTGGAAAAAGTTGTCGATAATGCAAAATTAAACAAAGCCCCAGGGGATGATCGTATCCCCTTCGAGTTCTTCAAGCACGCAACGGAAAAATTCATCTACCTACTTACATCTGAGTTTAACCGAATTTTCGAAAACGCGTCAGTCCCGGAAGCATTTCAAAAATCAATTATCTTCCCGATACACAAAAGGACCCAGCAAACTACAGAGGGATCTCTTTCCTTAACACTTGCGCTAAGCTTTTTACGGGACTCATTCACAACAGACTGTCAAAATGGGTTGAGGACAGACAAATTTTATCGGAATTTCAAGCTGGTTTCAGGAAAGGTTACTCGACGATAGACCATATTTTTTCGCTATGGAACATTGCTGATCTCTATAAAAGGAAACAAAAGAAACTATACGCGTTCTTTATAGACTTCCGTGCAGCTTTTGATTTTGTTGATCGTGAAGCTCTCTTCTACAAGCTTTGTGTGATTGGAGTGTCGAGCAAAATTATAAGAGTGCTAAGGGCGATGTATGACAACAACGTAGCTTACGTATGGGATGGCGAGACTATATCAGAGGAGTTTACAACAACCACTGGTCTCAAGCAAGGCTGCGTTCTGAGTGCCCTGCTATTTATAATTTTCATAAATGATATTACTGATGAAGTGAGAGGTGGAATCACTGTGGAAGGAATGACTGTTCCAGCACTTATGTATGCAGATGACATAGTGATCTTCTCTGAAACGGTAGATGGAATGCAGCTCATGATAAATAGGCTTAAGGTCTATTGCAACCGATGGAATCTTGAAATCAACCTGCAGAAATCGAAAATGATGATTTTTAGAGGCGGAGGTGGCAGGCATTCACGAAATGAAAAATGGGAGTATAGTGGCCAAGCAGTCGAAGTTGTCCGCGAATATAAACATTTAGGAGTTCTGATAACCTCAAATCTGAACATGAAGAAGCACCTGGAGGGAAAATTGACTGACGCTAAACGAGCCATTTCGTCGTTATGATAAAAATGCATCAAGAACAGATACATTGAACACAGCGCAAAACAAAAATTGTTCCGAGCTACGGCATTGTCAATCCTGTTCTACGGGGCGCAAGTGTGGGGACATTGCTCCATGGAACCTGTGGAAAAATTTTTAAGATATTTCGTTAAAAGGATATTTCGATTACCAATGAACACTCCAAATTACATGATTTATCTTGAAACGGGAACACCACCTTTAATTATGGACACCCTTGCCATGCACTTTAACTATATTGTAAAGGTAATGGAAATGGAGGATAACAGGTTACCAAGAATAGTTTTAACAGCTGCTATCAAAAGAAAAGGAACAATGTTCGAAGAATGGACTAACCTTGCTGCAACGAGTTGCATCACCATAAATATAAGTGTAACGAGCAACCGTACATATTAAGAAGAAAGTTCAAGGAAATCCTGGAAAAGTTTGGAAAAACCCTGTTTCAAAAATGTGTTTCAGAAGCCAGCTCTTCTCTGTTTAGAGGATACTACAGTCGTCTAAGTTTCAACCTGCAGCAGAACTCGTACCTTTTAAATAAGAACCAATTGAATAAAATAAGTATTATCTTCAAAGCGAGAGGAGAACTGCTCAATCTTAACTTCGTACCTCATCGACCAGATCTGCCCTTACTATGTAAACTTTGCAATTTAAGAGCGCGTGAAGATACATTTCATTTTATTGCGATATGCCCAATCCTGGCAGAGTTCCGGTATAGATATTTCAGCAAAGACAAGATGACGGAAGGAGAAATGCTCAGCATACTCAACGGTGACCAAGGATGGGACAGACTTTACAACTACATTATAACAGCATTAAGATATGGGAAAGCTATTCTTGAAGAAGATTTCTAGTAATTTTTACTTCGTCCAAACTATCCTGCTTTTATATTTTTTTTAACACTACTTATTATTATTTCTATTAACGTAAACATAATTCAAAATGTCAATCTGGTAGACGGCCACAGAGGCCATACTAATTAGGCTTAAGAATTATTTTTTTCAAAAATGTTAAAATGCAATGAAATAAAGGAGTCATTACAACTAACTAACTAACTAACTAACTATATAAAGAATAACGTATATTGTATTGCCCCACATTTTTTCATCTTCCATAGCTAAGAAAATATAAACCAAAATAAATTTCTGTTGTCAGTTTTAACCATTGAGAAACCAAATTAAAGAGTTTCTTAATCTTCTTCTTCTTTCCATTTCCGGCGTTACGAGTAGTGATCTTGAAGCGATCACAACTCTCCCACTTTTCTGCTTCACACTAGTGATCCGCCTGTGGGGTACGCCGCGTTGACCTGAGAAAGCGTCGGCAAGCCTCCCGGTTTTGGATTGTTCCATGTCTGAGGCCAACCAAATGCTGCTGTTTTTGCATTTGCTTATACCAAGACCGCCGTATTAATAAACGCGGAATAACTGGGAAATACTTATTCCATGGATTAAGTTACCATTATACCATTTTCCATTTAATTAAAGCCACCATTATACCATTTTCCACTTAATCCATGGAATAAGGCTTAGCCCAGCTATTCCGTGTTTATTAATACGGCGGAAAGTTTTTTGGCCTGCCTTTTCTTTTTCGTCGCGAATTTTCGCGAAGAGTTTCTTTATGATTTTGACATAAGGTATGAATAACTATAATGGGGGATGAAAAGGATTATAAATAAGGATTTTTTATTCACTGAGTAAAGTCTTAATAAGTTCTTATTCACTGTATAACTATTATGCGTTTTAAGCGTGTAATAGGGAAATCTAATAAAAAAGATTCAATATTCAAAAAATTTTTTAATAGATTCAACTCAACTCAACTGTAATTTTGTTTAGAAACATTTTTGTTTATTATTAGTTTTTTGACAAATAATTTAATTTAATTTAATTTTATAAATCTCACTGACGATGGAAGCATTGCTTCTGAAATGTACATCTGAGGAAATAAAATAAGTGTTTTAACTGTTAAAAACTTTACTAATCTTTTCATTTATTATATTAAAAAACACGTGGAATATCTCAACTAAAAAATAAATCTAATAAATACGGCTGAATCGTGAATAGCACTCTATTCTACGTTGCATAAATTCTTATTTATAAACCTATTATAGTTATGATGTGTATTTGTATATCCTACCTATTGAACAGCTGGTGCGTAAGAAAACCATCAAAAAGGGAAATCTATAACATTGAGCTGTCATATCCAGGTATAGTTCACTATCGAAAAGGACTTTTGATTGGACCTTCCTCGAGAGCGGTAGTGCAGCAGCAAGAAAAAGTAAATAGAAAAGCAAAGCAAAATAAAAATCTAGAATTTTCACTCCAGTGCACACAGGTAAATTTTCCCAAAAACGTGGCCAAAACTATTTTCGGCCTGATTTCGTTTTATTATCACATGATAATATTAAAAGCAGATGGTTTTAACAAAAAAATTATTTTCAGCCTATTATACAACCGATTTCATCAAAAAACATGCAAAATGAATGAGAATGGTAGTTTTAAGACTTTGAGATTTTTCAGATCAAAAAACAAAGGATTTCTCTTGCATTACACATTTATTAATACAGTATTTATATACAAAATTTAACAAAAATAAATAAACTATTAAACAATAATAAACAAAACCAAAGAAAAATAAACAAGTTACATTTTGCGCATTATTCAATTAGGTACTCAAATCAATTCTGTTTCTCAAACTCTGGTTCTAACAAAAATTTAATTACTTCAGGTGGCAGGGTGTTATTTATGTTTGGAATTAGTTTCCTTAAACTACTTATAAGGGGATCAGATATCACCAAAAGATTATGAAAGACATCTTTCATATTTTGCTGTCTGGAAAATTTTCTTGCAAAGCTTTATATGTTTGTTTCGGGATTTTTGAGCTTCTTCACCGAGCTGCCCAATTGGAAGAATAGCTTCAGAAATAATCTTAGGGCTATATGTATTAGTATTTTATGCACTGTAGTGGGCATATAATACCATGGGTATAGTTCCACAAACAAACTAGCGGTTTCTATACATTATTGTTTAAATCGACTGATGTAAATAGGAAACTCACTCGATATTGTCTCTTATTTTCCTAACCACGAGCTTACCATTGTCTTAAGTGTAGCTTATGGGAGACATGAAGTAAACATTCGAAAAAGCTTATCCACGCATGCAAGGAGGATAACCCAAACCTCAGTTTCGATTTGTCAAGAATTTGTTTGTTTATCACCAAGTCCATTTTGTTAAAATCCTTTGATGTTAAATTGCCAAGGTAACACCTTTGATTTTATGATTTCTCCGTTATTGCATTGCAGACTTTCCCGTCAATCATTGTAAGCAGGATGTTATGCTTGAAACTATCAGTAGTAATGAGCTTTCAAGAAAAATGAGATAAAAATAAAATGAATTATAGAACCAAGTCTCTAAATAATTCAAGAGATCTGAAAAAAATTAAGTGTCCCAATGGAACCTGAGGACCAGCAACGTTGATAATTGATGAAACCGAATTGAATTGTAACGCTTAAAAAAAAAAACACTTCTTTTAAGTTATAATAACTATACCATTGCGTGATGGTAACAGTATTCAAAATTACAGCTTTCAAACTGTATACGAAGTCACGCCACGAATGATAAGCCACCATCAAAAATACAAAGGGTTGAAAGCACGAGCAGCACAAAAAACTGTTTGGATTTGGGTTTCAAAAAACCACTAATAGGTTTTTTAATGATTTTTTTCTTTTTAAGAATTTTTTTTGAAAAAAAGATCATCGCGTCAAATGACTTAAATGCTTAAAAAAAATTGTATCTAGAACAATGTCGCGATAAAAAAAAGAAAGAGATAGAGAGTGACGAGTCAAGCCACACAAGAAAAAACCGTATGAAAAATGTATATCATGTATATGTATACCTATAATGCCTTTCAATATTAATAAAAGAAATTCACACTTACCCTATACATTAGGTTTTAATTTCTGTTGGTTTCAAAATTTTATGATGCTTGATATTCTTGATGATACTGGTAGCTGATGATCTGGATGACTTCTCTGATGATGACGATCTCTGCTGCTTTTTCCTTGTATTTCTCCCATACTAATCGAAGCAATAGTGGATTTTCCTGACACCAATCTAGGCAATGGTGTACCTTTTTTTTTCAATTCTTACAAGAACAATGTGTGCCTTGAGCGGCGTTGAAATCTGTCGAAAACGTATATACAGATATATATAATTATGTAATAATATATTTCGATGAGTGGCACACGACACAAATATTTTTGATTTGAATGTCGGCCAACGATGAAAAAAAAAATTGCTTTTTTGCTTAGCAATTGGTTAGTAGCACACGACTAAAAAATCCTTTTATTCGGTTGATTGATAAGTTTTATTCTATTTTTAAGATAGTTTTTAGATTTTATTTGTAGGTTTAAGTTTGCAGATCTTAGTTTGTAAGTTTTAATTTGTGCAACAAAAAAGGGAGTCGAACTTGTGCCGAGCAAAGAAAAATGAAGAATGACTTCATCCCGTCATTTTGTTTATGAAGAAGCCGGCTGTCATAAACTGAACGAAGGATTTATGGCAGTGATGTTAAAAATCCTCGTTCGATTGTGGCGGCCGGGCTATGTTCATTGATACTGGCTTTCGGGAGTGGAGCGTTTTACATGATGTGTACATCTTTGCACTGGCAGATTACTTTACTACCAAAATTACTTGGTTAAAGTACCTGCCAGTGCAGAAATGCACAAATGCATGAACATAAAAGAAATGTCTCCAGAATTGATCCCTGTGAAACACCGATACCTTCTGATACAATATCATTCACTTTTGTTTTTTGTTTTCTATCTGTTAATAACGATATCATCCAAGACAATGATTTACCCCACACTCCATATATTTCTAGTTTTTGAAATAAAATTGTTCTGTCAACTGTTTCAAAAGCTCTTTTTAAGTCCAAAAAAACACAAACCACTTTACTTTTGGAATCAAGTTGAAGTTTCCAATCTGCAGTAACCAAATTAATTGCAGTTTCACATGAATGTTTTTTCCTGAAACCAGATTGCTTTTCAATTATTAAATTATGTTGCTCGAAAAATGATTCTAGTTGTAGGTGTACAATTTTTTCAAAAACTTTCTCATAAACCGGAAGGGCATTGATTGGCCGAAAATCTTCACATTGTATATTGAGTTTTGTACTTTAGGTATAGGTGTTATTTGTGATACTTTCACAGAACTTGGAAAAATTCCTTCTTCAAATGATTTGTTAATAATTTTGATAAGAAGTGGTGCTAAAACATCTGTTATATCCCTGAAAATTTGCACATTAAGAAAGTAAGGGTCGCGTTTATTTTTAATTGCACCGAAGGCATTCTTTATGTCATTGTATTCTATCTGACGAAAGTGAAATGAAACTGGATTGTTTGTAATGAATTAATAACGATTTGAACAATTCTTTAAATTATGTTTGTTTTTATGTGAAATCGGGCTTTTTTGGTCACTTACATCTGTACATGCAAATAATTGTAATGTTAATACTGAGTGGAACATATGGAATCGAAGCACTTATTTCCGTAATGTTTTCAACAAAATATTTATTTAATCTACTTGCCAAAACACAATTATCATTAACGGTCACATTATCGAAAACAACTTTGGGCAACTCAGATCGCTCTTGTTTAAGTACGAACTTTTTGATTGTTCTCCACATTGACTTTTGATCTACTGAAGTATCTATTTTATTTATTATAAAACAACTTTTCGCTTTATTAATTTCTTTCTTAAATTCATTTCTCAAGTGTTTATTATCGTTCCAGTCTGTTTCACTATTTGACAATTTAGCCCGGTTGTATGGGCGGTGTTCATACTGGTTGATTTGTTGAAGCAACTCCGTCTTGTTTCATTTCCTTCTTGTCAACTAACTGTCAATAATGGTATATTTGGAAATTGGAATGTGAACCTATTTTGACAACTCGGCTCCAAAAATATAAATAAAATAAATCATCAACCTCAAGAGCGGAAGCAAAAATAAAATAATTATTTTGTTTATAAAACTTGGCTGTTTTAGTTTATCCTTCTTTAGTACGCTCACAGGTAAATATACGCAATACTAATTCAGTATTTAACGTACATATTGCGAAGCTATGTATCTTTACAGATTTAAACCAAAATCAGTTTTTTGAAAAATTTTCAAACATGTCAACAGACAAAAACAAAGATTTAGCTGCAGTAATGCACCTAAACAATTTTCATACCGCTTGGCTGTATTTAGAATTAGAAGAAGAGGAAAACCAACTATGTAAAAAAAAACAGATTGTGGATAAAGAGATGGCAGAGGACTGCTGTCACAGGAACTCCTTCTGCAGGACAAGGATCCTTTTCGCCGTTATCTATCGAAATTTTGCAAGCAGCTTATTTTTAAATAATTAGAGAAGTATCATATTTAATTATTTAAATGTATATAAGCTATACATTTAAATAATTAAATATAGGCCCGGCCCGTGTTGTAATTGTTAGCATCATTGCCTGTAACACGGGATGTTTGTGGTTCGATTCCCAATAGAAACCAATAAAAGTTTTTCCAATGGTAAAACAGGAGCGAGCGATTAAATAATCCTCATTTCTTGGCAATGAATTTACAATTTAAAGCACTTTCTCTATTAGCCGTTCGGAACCGGCAGAAAATTGTAGGTTCTGTGACAACTACCAATAAGAGACGGAAAATATATAAGAGAAGAGAACTTCGATATCCCTTGTTATACAGATGCCATCGTGAGCAGACGGTTTCAGCTTAAATATTAATATAGTACAAGTATATTTACATATAGAGTTATAAACAATAAAGTTGAATGTGGATTAGTAAACCTAAATATTTCTAAGATCCCTAATCTTATTCGTTATAGTTCCCTCAATTCATTAATGTATAAACCTAAACTATATTTCACAGGCATGTGACGTAAAAATTTTGGAATGCATAAGACCAAGAATAGAAAAGCAAAATACGGTCTAACGAGACCAGTGACCAGCTATACCAGCAGACGAAGTTTTGGCGATAGTATTGAGATTTCTGGCTACTGGCGAGTCCTATGGAGTATTCGACTCGATTATCCCTGGCATTTGTATCCATGACTGTTCCTAGTGTTTGTCAGATAACATACGAAGAAATGAAAGGAGATTAGATATCTACAGGTAATTTTAAAAAATAGAATTTAGTTAGATGCATGTATTTGTTTTCTGCTTAGTTCCCATCTTCATTTGCTGAGTGGAAGAGTATTACTGGAAAATTTAATGACTGTTGGCAATTTCCGTTATGCATCAGAGCATTAAAATCTGACCGGGCCTTTTACCTTAATTAAAAGGGCTTCGACAGCATTGTTCTTCTGGCACTTGGAGATGCTGGATATAAGTTCACTTATGTTGACATAGGGTGTAATGATCGGATCAGCGATGGAGGAGTTTTTTTGAAAAGCGAATTGAGGCAGATAATTTCAAACGCGAACACCTTGCTACCGCCAAATGAAACAGTTGGAAGCCATAGTCTTCCATATGTTATCGTGGGAGATGACGCATTTAGCCTCAAGAAACATCTAATGAAACCTTTTCTTTACAAAAGTGTTGAAAAAGAAAAAAAATTTTCAATTATCGCTTGAGTCGAGCTCGATAAACTGTTCGACAGTGTGTTTGGCATTATTTCAAATAAATTTAGGGTTCTTCAGACCACCATTCACTTGAGTCTCGAAAAAGTTGTAAAAGTTGTTCAAGCAATTTGTGTTTTACACAACTTTCTCTTACAACAAAATGAAGGCTACATTCCATCCATTGATATTGAGTCCACTATAACATATAAGAGAACAACACAAAGAAAGTCAACAAATTACCCCAGGAAACAGTGGAACGTCGAGAAATTACACAGAACGCTCTTCGCCCATCTACCCAACCCTAAGCTCAAAACCCCAAAACACTACCTTTGTTCGCCTTCGACTAGAACATACAATTACCACTCACCAGCACATTCTAAAAAAGTCTTCACCACCTACATGCAGAACATGCAACAATATATTGGACTTAAATCAACTGCTCGGCCTCAACTCTTGCAACATATCCGATCAAATCAAATCCATCCTCTGCAATCAAACAATCTACACAACGCTGAACACCCTCACTCATGAAAACATCTCCATGTAATTTGATTACTTCAACAACGCTAACATTAGCCGCGTTTTATTGAAAATTTTCTATATTCACTTATATTCACTTAACAATAAAACGATTTCTGGTTATATTCACTTAGCAAGTTGACTTTCAATTTTAACTTTCAAAGTTGGTACCCTTGGCACCTTATGTCAAAATTCTCATGTCAAATCTTAAAATACAACCAAGCAAAATAAATAACGAAACGAAAAGAGTTAAAATAATAAATTATTTCATATTTTTCTTGTATTTCAACAATTATTTTCTCTTAGTTCTTACTTTGGTTCATGGATTCATCGTCAAGCAGTGAAGATAGTTCTTCATACTCGGAATCTGTGAGTTCTAATAGTTTTTCATCGGCGGGTTCAGAAAAACATGCCAAAGTGTCCAATTTTATGGAAACTATAGATTTATACAGCGAGGCTGATTTCAAATCCCATTTCCGATTAAATCGATCAATTTTAGAACAATTAACAGGTGAGCAATGTTTGTGGTGCACATAAAATATTTATTTTTAACCTATTTTTGATTTGTAGTAAGATATTCTACGTCAAATTTCTTCCCATCAACCCCGGATATTCGTGGAGGAAAGCAGAAAATGGAAGGCAAGAAAGAGATGCATTTATATGTATGGTATGTGAGCAATACCCTGACGTTCAGACAAATAGCACATTTATTTGGAATTGCAAAGTCTTCGGCATGGTTTCCAGTTGGTCGTGTGAGCAACTGGCTAGTTTCCATAAGCCACGAATACATAAAGTGGCCTCAAGGAAATGAGATTCATCAGAACTGGCAAAAATTTGAAGCCAAATGCATTCTAAATAATGTGTTTTAATTGAATCTTTGCTAAGAAAAGTTAAAATGCTTTTTAAGTGAAGTCAATAAGGCGTTGACTGATTGTTAATAGTGAATACAATAGACTTCACGGTGTTGTTCATTCAAAGATTGATGTTATTAATAGTTAATGTCTAATTTTTGATTCCAATTTAGAATAAGAATAATAGTAATAATACTTTTGACAAAGAGTTTATCTGGAAGTCTAATCTTACAGGAACGAGTCAGAAAGCCACCGTAGCCCTCTTTTCATGCAAAAAAGCGGTTGGAAACAAATAGGAATTATCTCCATAATTCACCTACTATCACTGCGGTACTCAGACCGATATTTACTTATAAACTAGTAGAATGGTACTGCAAAGTCTAGATCAAAGTCCAGCTTCCAGAACGGTATGCCGGTATGTACGTAAGCGGAGCTCTCCAATCAACACTCTCAGCCGCCCTAAACATACTACTAAATCTTACACCCATAGATATCTTCAATAAGCAGTAAACTCTAGTACAACCATTCATCTCAGACCCATCTCTCAATGGATCAATAACATAGTTGGTCATTCCATAGTCCTAAACTTGTTCGGATTCGGAGCAATCTTAAATCATTCCGACAATAACATCCCCCACTGCTACTGGTTTTTGAAACGAATTTCCAAGCCTGTAATTCACCGACATCATTTAAGATTGATGAGGAGTTTCGAAGAGATAATTCAATTCATTTCAACAAAGCACAATGAAGGGGTGATTGGCTATACTCATTCAGACTAAACGTAAGTCTCTCATTCCGGCTTTCAAACCATTGTAGTGCGTTCCAAGCGGAAGTTCTGGCGATCAAAGATTTCCTACCTTGGAGTATTTATATTTTATGTAATTTATTTTCATGTAGGTATGGTAGTGTTATGTCAAGTGTCGTTGTAGATGTATCTAATTATTTATTTATTTATTTATTTTATATAGGTATTTATTTATTTAGGTAGTTATCTATAAGTGCAATAAGTTAGGTATTTAAGATTAGAATTATTATAATATATTTATTTATTTTCATTAAGTTATTATTAGGCATTTATATTACATATTAATTACTGTCTATATGTATTTATTTATTATTGTATATACGTATTTATTAGTATTGTATCTATGTATATATGTATTTATGTATGTGTACATAAGTACTAACAAACATTTCTCTCATCCAAGTTATGGAAAAAGTAAAAGTCACTATTCAGTGACTGAAACCTGCCGATACGAAATTTTCGGAATATGTGATCTGCACACTTCCGGCACGCTGATGCTTCGATCTTCGATCTACGTTTTTTTTTCTTTAAAGCGTTTAAGAGTGCGTGTTTGTCAACGAAAATAAATAAAAAAATAAAAAAAAGGAGAACGTTGCTGGTTCTCAGTACAAAAAAAATATATATAGATATCTATATCTATATCTACATATATTATTTATTATATAAAAGACCTTTTTTGTTTGCTCGACACAAAATTCCTAAGAAAGAGCAAAACGTTAAACTTACCTGTTCAATTGGCCCGAAAATTATCCGGTATGATAGCCTATAACCATGGTTTGGTTATAGGCTATACTGAAAACCTAAAAAATAGCAATTTACTATGAAATATTATAATTTAAAAAATTTTTCGTACTTACCAACCTTTGTTTATCTGCCAAATGACGTTTAGAATAATAATAATTATCAGAATTGCAACCCATACTCTGTTTCCATGGTGGGTTGAACCAAGGTTGACTTTGCCAAGTCCATGGAAACAGGAATAATCAGTGAAAATAAAAATGGGTGCGTTCAAGAAAGTATCTAAGGCGATATAGATCCCTTTCGTGACATTTTTTGTTGTTTGTGAAATCCCATGTTAAAGAACAGATGACTGCAAAACATCTGTTAACTCATGTTGATTTGCTTTCTGGGTTGTAGTTTGTTGGGTTTTTGTTGGAAATACATAGCAGTTTAAAAAAAAAAATGGTTCACAGAAGATTATGTGGAATGCTATTTTCTTTTGGTTTGTTTTGGTTCCGTTTTTTCAGCTGTTTATGATTTGACAGATATCTACTTTTAGTCGTTAGAAAACTCACCTGTGGTCTCAGCCAGCATTACATCTACCGAAAGTCCGACGCAGACCAAAAATTTCACGTCCTTCAAATGACATGTCGGTGAAATTAACTTTTTGAGTGGTGTTGAAACTCGGGCATCGATTTGACACTTCACAAGTGGTTTTGTAATGTAGGAGCGATCGAAGATGAAGTAATCGCAATGTAAGAGTTGTGGTGAGTGCACATAAAGGTATGAGTATTAATTTTTCAATCAGCGCCGAAAATAAGTGCAATGCTAGGTTTCCTTTTGCCATTTCCTAAGGGCCAGTTTTTCAGTGAAGAGTTATCCTATGGTAAGGAGTTAACTCTGACATAACTCATGATCGTATGGGTTAACTCGAAAATTCTCACCACAGGACAACTCTGCACTGAAAAACTGGGCCTAAATGAAAAATGAGCTAATTTGACGTAAATCAGAAAAATGTCAATGGCAAATTGCAAAAATTGACGCTCATTGGACTGACAGTCAGCACTGGCATTCGAATGGCAGTAAATTTGAATGACAAATGGGAACGGATGAACTGACAAATGCAAATTCAATTCATTGTTCTCATTACTTTTGGCATCGTGTAGAATTTGTTGTTAATGAAATTGCAAACCATAATTTTTGTTTGTGTGTTTGTGATTGGCTTTTTTTGTTAGGCTGCGGCTTTTGCTTACTGTCAAAAATTAACTTCTGTTTTCTGTACAATTGCCGCTTTATTGCAATGACAGTCATTCGTGGTGAGTCTAAATTGTTTCTTCTGTTGTTCCTATCTGAGACTCATGGTGAGTAAATATTGAATGGTGAGTTAAAATTTTCATTCTGTCTTTCATATTTTTCTATCCTATGGTGAGGAGTTAACTCTGACATTACTCATGATCGTATGGGTTAACTCGAAAATTCTCACCACAAGACAACTCTGCACTGAAGAACTGGCTCTAAATGACAAATGATCTAATTTGACGTAATTCAGAAAAATGTCAATGGCAAATTGCAAAAATTGACGATCATTGGACTGACTGTCGGCACTGTCATTCGAATGGCAGTAAATTTGCATGACAAATGGGAACGGATGAACTGACAAATGCAAATTCTCCTCATCATTTCTGTTCAAAAGGGTTCAATTTCCTGTTAAAAATTATTTCGCTATGACAATTAACAAAGCCCAAAGTCAAACTTTTAAATGTGTCGGGATAGATCTCAGACGAAACTGCTTTTCTCATGGTCAGCTATATGTTGGTCTTTCCCGTGTTGGGATAAAAAGTGCGCAGCATATTCTTTTGCCAGAGAATAGGCAAACACTTAATATGGTGTACCCTGCCTGAAGTACTAAACTAATAAAACATCTGCAGTTCCACACTAATCGTCGCTCTCTCTCCAACATCGCCTTTTTCCAAATTTAAAAACCATGTAAGCAAAATTTTTATTTCTAAACGTTTGATTTTAAAAGCAACATTACCTTAGGCAAATTTAAGTATACAATTGTAATTCAATTTAAGTAAACACTATATGCTGATTTTAAAATGCTTAAAGTTTTTCTTATACATCATATAAAAAGGGCTCTTCGTTACATTTCAGCAGTCCTGTGAGCAACTCAGCAATGCATATTTTCACTGAAAACAAAAACAAATCAACTGAGCTCAGTACTGTTTTGTTTTTGTGTTTAGTGCAAATTTGTTTTTCTTAACTGACTACAGGATTGCTGAGATGATATGTTATAAGCTACATGTTATCTTCAATATTATAAATTATGTGTAACTAATGTTATCTTCCCAGGTAAAAATGGAACCATACACCTTAAAACGTAATATGATGAAGCTTATTTTTGAGCTTGAGCAATCAAACATGAACGAGTTTCAAAAAAAACATCGCCCGAATAGAATTTTATAAGAATTCTTTCATTGGCCTCAAAAAAGCGATGGCGGCAGCAGGTTAGTTTTTTGAATTTTATGTAGTTAAAAAATGTCTTTAATCCTAGACTTAGCTGAAAACGCTTAAACACGATTTTTTTTTTTAAGAACGGGAATCAGGCTCAACAGATTCTTCTCAAAAAAAAATCACAGCAGCAGCCAGAACGACCACCGCGGCAACAACAGCAGCCAGAACGACCACCACGGCAACAACAGCAAATAAAGGAACAACAAAAATCGAAATATTCGAAAGAAGATTTAATGGAAATGTCAACATCTTCGTCTATAAATTTCGACGAAAATGAATTTGAAGATTCCCAGGAAGCACCTGAAGAAAAGCCAATGCAAGAAACAAGAAACAAATTAGAGCACGAATCGGATTCGGATTTGCTCAAAGAATTTTTAATCCTATAATCCGATTCGTGCTCTAATTTATTGCTTATTGTTTCTTCCATTCTGTTTCCTTCAGACGCTTCCTGAAAATCTTTAAATTCATTTTAATGCTATTGCAATAAAACGGCAATTGTACAGAAAACAGAAGTTAATAAGAAGTAAAGATAAAAATAAAAAGTAAAAATTGGATTTTTCTTCTTTGGATACTTCCAGCTTTGTAGGTAAGAAGCCTTGGCAAAAAGGAACCCGGGTAACGCCGGGTATTTTCGGCTAGTATATATATACAGGGTGTCCCGTACTTCGTGTATTATCCTTAGGGGTGTGATTCTTGGTCATATTCTAAGAAAAAAACTGTTATACAGTAAAGCTCGATTCTCAACTTTGACATCACTTTTTGACAATTTAAAAAAAGGCTAACTTTGGTGAACCCTGAACTATGTTAAATTCGATATCTCTGTCAATACAAATGATAGAGACCTAATCTTAGACTTGATTTCTTGTAGAAATAACAATCTTTAAGACTGTATTTAAGTTTAGCTTCCATAGGTTTAGGGTTGCCAGATTTTCAATTTTAAGTGGTGTTCAAATTTTCTTCCCGAGACAAAGTTTTGACTTTGAGGTCATTTTTTTTGCATAAATTGCCTTAGAAACATAGAGTTTCTTTATTTTTTTACAGATGAACAAAGCAATAATAAAAAAAAAAACTCCATAATAAGTGCACTCAAAAACTCATAAATTTTATGATATTGGAAAAAATACAAAATGGGTAAAATTAAAAAAAAAAAAAGATTTTTAAATTTGAGGTTTGTTTGAATAAAACAATAATGTGGGCACTTTTTGTAGTTTTTTTTATGTATTTTATACAAATAGAATTATAACAAGTGCCCATTGTTTTTTAGTAATTGTACCACTGCGGATATTCGGGAAAGACGAAACTACACTCAACAAGAAGACTGTAAACACAACAAAAGACAGCCAACAACAGCCTGGAAATTTTGCGGCCCGTGGGAGTCACCAAGTAACGTTGTTCTAATTAAGTGGGGGGTAGTGCAAAAATACAAAAAGGGGGGTAGACAAACGAACAATAGACCAGCGACGAAAATTTGGAAACTAACGAAGTACACCTAAAACATTCACACAAAGGGGCAACAAAATTTAAGAATCAAGATACACGAAACAAGAAATATACACTTACCAACAAGTGAGGCCGAACATAAGGCCAGTACTTACGACTGTTGCCAAGGTGGCGGAGCGCCCAAAGTGTCCCATTTATAAATATTTCAATTGCTGTTTGCTGCACTAGTTTTAAGATTGTTTTGGCGTGATTTTTTTTTATTATTTATTCATTTTCTTTGTTTGATTTTTGTTATATTTACATTTCACATTTTTATTCATTTTTATAATCCGTTTTTGTTTGGTGTGTTTTTTTTTTTTCTTGAAATCGTAGAAGATAGAGGCAGATCCGAATCAGGATTTTTCCTACTTGGAGGCTGCATCGTGTTTGTTTTTATTGGCCGGTTATATAGCAGCTACGTTAACTATAGGGAGCTCCTTCTAGTTAGGTCAAGGTAGTTGGGATCGAAGAATCCATAGTAGCCTGGGTAGGAACAGTCGTGGTTCGGGGGTAGCCAAAGTTTCCCTATAAATAAAGGGTGGTAAAAAGAGAAAAAAAAAACGGTTAGAACAAAAAAGGAAAGAATGAACATAGAAACACAAGAACCACAATACATAAAAATACAAAAACAATAATGTACATAGCGTAAGGTAGTAGGTTAGTTTTAAGGTTACGTTTTGTAGTATTGTTTCATTTTTCTTTTTTTGTTAATTTATTTACAAACGACAACGACAACAAGGAAATCGCCGAGAGGAAGAGGTTGCTGCCCCGAATAGAGGAATGCGATATATGGCCCGAAATATGAAATTCAATGACATTTGATGGTTCAATGCCAGATGTAGTTGAAAAACGTAGAGGAAATCGAGATCGCAATGAACGCTTGAGCCATGAGAGTGCTAGGTACAAGTTCGAAGACATTTGCTACTAAAGCTGATTGTTTCAAGTTGTTGGTGACTCCAGCTATTGTGGAAAATATAGTCGTGGAAACAAATAGAAAAGCAAAAAGAGTGTATGAGGAAAATCGATTGTCAAACGAAACAAAGGTAATGCGTCGGTGGTATGAAACAACAGAGGATGAGATTTTTGCCTACATTGCTTACGGTTGGTGTAGAGGCAAAAGATCTTTTGTATCAGAGCAACATGGCCTTTTACCGCGCAGTTATGTCATTGGAGAGGTTTGAGCAAATAAGCAGATTTATTCGATTTGATGGTGGAGGAACTCGAGCTTTTCGACTTCAAACTGATAAGCTAATTGCGTTTAGGCATGTGTGGAACTTGTTTCAAAGCAACCTGGTTGGTTTCTATCATCCTTCAAAAAAGCTGTTCATCGATGAGCAACTCGTTGGTACATGGGGAAGATGCCCATTCAAAATGTACATGCCCAATAAGCCTGGCAAATAAGGAGTAAGAAAATTTTAGATTGTGGATGCTTTTTTTTATAATTAACTCGCACATCAAGGGGTTATGAATACCCATATAATGTTATAGAACTCAGTGCGAGCATTTAGGAAAATAGGAGAGGATTTGAAAGCAGATACCGATGCACGTTGCCGTTACTTTTAAACCTTTGTGAATCGTACTGAAGGGGAAAGACAGGTTCAGGTAGAGCATTCCATATTCGGGTGGTGTGACTAAAATATGAATCTCTATACTTGACTGTACGCTGTACGCCCGAAGTTGGGCTCAAGGTAAAACTGATGGAAACATTCCTAGCGAGGCGGGTGTTGTAGCTAAATTGTTTCAGGGGAGGAATGCAACTGACTACTTCACTAGAGCACTGCTTGTGAAAAAAGCGATAAAAGAGAGTGAGATAGACAATATTTCGACGATGTTCAAAAGAATCAATCGATTCTACGATTTAACTATTACCTATCAATTTTAGCGCTCTATTTTGTACCCTATCAAGTAGGCGCAAAGATGTTTGAGATGCACCTGACCAGATATGGGAGTTATACTCCAGTGTTGGGCAGATGAAGGCCTTATAAGTTGTAGCCAGATCAGAAGGGGAGAAGAACTTCCTGCATAGAAGCCTAAGCATTAAGCAGCGTTTTTTGTGACTTCAAATATGTGGTCATTCCAACGAAGATCATCGTTTACACACATACCAAGTACTGAAAGCATTTCGGTTTCTTGGATGCAGGTACAATTCATGGATAAATGGCAGTGGGGGAATGTTAAGTTTCAAATCACCAGTGGACCGTTTGCTACGAAAGCCGTACTGACGATCATTAAGAAGCTTTCGTTCTTCAAGATATTTCGTAAGTTGACGGTCGATCAACGTTTTCATGACCTTGGAAAGAAGAGATGTCAGTGCAATTGGACCGTAATTGTAAGGGGAGGAAGATTCGCCTTTTTTAGGGACCGGCTAGACAAAAGCAGTTTTCCATCTGCTTGGGAAAAGCCCAGCAGAATAGCAAAGATAGAAAAGCTTAGGTACGCAGTGGTTTTGCCAGCGTAGAAGAACACCTTTTCAGACTAACGGCGGGGATACCATTTGGACCAGCAGATTTATGTGTATTGAGATCTTTGAGGACTCTCGCAACCTAGAGTTAAAATTCCTTTTGGACACAACAGTTTTTTTGTCTTACTTTTTGGTCATGCAGAAAATTAGCTTTTTGTATGTGAGCATTACAGATATTTTTGGTCCATTTGAATTTCTAATGTTGGATTATCTTTAAATTTTCGAAAACTACTTTCTCGGTCCCTAATTGCCTCTTTACAGCTTAAATCAAACCACGAATTCTCTTTGGGGATGATACTTTTTGTTCTATTTTGAACAAAATTTCTCATGCCGTTGACAATTACGTTAGATTTTCATTTCAGCTGATGCGTCAACGTTTCCGTCGAGAAAGCACAATGACCAATTAAAATTTCGAAAGAAATTATTCAGGCCGTCCTAATTGGCTTTCTCTAATTGCCACCCAGTTCTTTTAGGGACTTTATTTTTCGGGTGTTTTCTGGCCAGAATGTCGAAGCCATCCAGTATTGTTTACATTGAAATCGAAATCGAAAGGACCTGGGACAGGTTTTCCTCTATTTTTTGTAACTCCCAGTGCATGCAATTATGTAGCTATGCAAGCAACACAAAGAGATATGCACTAATGCTTTTTACTACTCATCATGATAACAAAATGGATGAAGCTACACAAAAACAAGTTAAGTCATCATAGATTACAACTCAACAAAGGGTAAGGTTGATACTTTGGACCGAATGGTGACCGTGTACACCTCTGAAAGCGAAAAACTAACCGTTGGCAGGTAACGGTATTCTATGATATGCTTGACTGTGCTGGTGTTGCTGCTTGTAGGTTGTTTGACATATGTTTGTCAACCCACATGGTATATAAGCAAGAAAAGGTCCGACAAGAGAAAAAGGTTCTTGAAAGAACTAGCCCTAGAACTTGCGGACAAGCATATACAAAATCTTATCGCTTTATCAACGCTTCAAACAAATGTGAAAATAGCCTTGAAACTGATAGGTTACGAGAAACAAAAAGTTCCTATGTTACCAACAACCACATCAAACACATTGAAATAGCGCTGCGAAAGTTGTAAAGCTATAAAAAAGGATAACAAGACCACAGCGGTTTGCGATTTACGCTATACAGCTGACGGAGATGAAGATGGTGACACTTTTCTACTATCGACCTCCGCGGGACCATCAACAAAACGGCGAAGAAGACACAGCCCAACTTAATAATATAGTAAGTAAGTAATGTGTTTATTATTTAACTTCAATTTCGATTTGTTTTACAATAATTCACAATAAAAAGCATTGGCTTATGCCGTCAGCCCAGAAAAAAGAGTATATTCTAAACAAAACAAAATAACAGTTATTAAATATTAATCAGTTAACATTTTAGATAAAGGCTCATTTAAATTCCCAGATCTAGTAAATTTTCGATGAATTTGGTATTGCATTATGTAGATTAGAAAGCTTCGTTTATAATTTGGTTACGATATCTTATTGCAGTTCTTACGAAGCTATATAGCACGTTCCAATTCTCCCCGTTTAGCACTTCAACAACTTCGTTAAGAGCAAGTACGCTTCTTCCCCAGTGTGCTCGCCGAATTGACGCAAGGATAGGGCAGGGTTACCTTTGGGACTCTTTTGCGTCCTTTTGACTCTTTTTTAAGGTCTGGATTCCAGGACGCCACTATTTAAAAATCATCGAAATCGGACTCCTTTTACAAATTCGGGACTCTTAAAAGAACTGAAATAATTTTTTCAGTACAACATTTTCGTCGCATACTTTTTTTCTGCTTTTGTTTACATCATATTCTGAATTCAGTCATTTAAATCAACGTCAATGTGGTAAAAGCATATGTATACTTTGCTTGTTAAAGATATGACATATGAGATTTGAGATACCTACCAACCAACTACAATCTACAATCTACATTTGTATTGATCATACAGAGTCAACAGTCAACAGTCAGGTTTCTCTGCCTCTGTGACTGTGTGGTCCGTCTAACTGTCTATATTCTTTGCTTGTTTCGACTTTATGTTTATTTATTTTTTCTTTTTAGTATGGGACTCTTTTTTTCAGCTAGGACTCTTTTTTTTGACTCCTTCAAAAAAATTTCAGAGGTAACCCTGGGATAGGGCACGTTCCTAAGAAATGAATTACATTTTCCGTCTCTCTGAGGTTGCAAAGGGAGCACTCCAAATTTTCTTCTGCACCATAGGGTCGGTAATTCAAGCGGAGTAACTCTCCTCTCGTTTTGAAAATAGTAGAGATTGTGTCTATACTGTATCGATCGTCAAAGTAGTTGTTAACGCCAAGATTGTGTTGGAGACGCTTATAGGTGTTTCGAGTTTCACTTTGTTGGGCCCGCTCCATAAAATTTGAGAAACTTATCTGTTCAATCTTTGTCAGCAATTCTCGAAAGCTTTCTTCCCAAGTTTCCCATTCTCTCTCAACCAATTGAACGTTGTGTAGCAGTTCCAATCGCGACCATTCTGTAAAAAACTGTGACTTTTGTTGAAGCAATTGCCTCGCAATAATTTTTGGCAGACGGTGATCTTCAAAAGACATAACTTTTTTTATATAGCTGAGATGCAGTTTGAGCGAAAATGTATAAAGTGGAGCAACGCCAGTCTCTAAATGGAGCATGTATGTAGGGGTATTTTCGGGGAGCCGGAACATTTTTTAAACAAAGTACCGAAGTAGTTTTTCTACCTCCTCGTACTGCAAAAAACCCCAACTTAATAATATATGTATATTTAGATACCTACATTATTACCTGCATACAGTGTCGGCTGTACCTGTAGTGCGCTCGTGCGCTGAGCCACCAATTCAAAAGATTAAAAAATTACAAAACATACAGATCTTCAACTTTTTAAATTACCATTTTAATATTTTTTTTTTAAACATACGAAAACGTTTAAAAACTAAATTTCAAATTATGTGAAACAGTTTGAGCGCTCTCGTGCGCTTCGGCGAGCGCACGGGGACTGCTTGCTAATATAACTTGTATGAGATACGAGATATGCCTGACGCGTGGAACAAAAAATATTTCATAGAAATGTATCAAGTAATGACTAATGACCATTGTATATAGAATCTATAGTACTATTACTTCGGCCTTACTAGCGCCATTTAAAGACGGTGAATCACGCTACTAAAATGGCTTAAGAGCAGGAAATCAAAAGAGAAATGATTTCCCTTGCCATTTCTCTTGCTATTATAAATTCGGAGGAGTAGTAGGTTGAAATGCTCAAGAATACAATTCCAATGAATACAATACCAAAATGTAATTATCATTTAATTACTATAAAGTAAAGGGTTGCTTTTGTTTAAAGCTTATAATTTAAATTAAAGTTGAACTGACTCCAAGTGGAGAAGTGGTAAAAGATAAATCTAAAGTGTTCCTATCAGTTTATTAAATGGCTGTAACCTGAAATTGCAAGTTTTAGATTGAGTTTTTTGAAATCTACAGAAGTTTTCCAGAGATATGGCAGGCATATAAAAAGCGAAGAGAACAAAAATAAAACTAAAAAGTATAAGGCCTATGAAACTCTGTTGGAAAAATGTAGTGCACATCATCGTATGGAATGAATATTTTTTCTTTGTTGTGCACATTTACGATGTTTTCAGGTAGTCTACCTCTTTAGTCCCTACACACTTTCTTTTGTTTTTCCATTGTATAGAATCTATAGTACTATCATCAGATAGCTTTTTCTGAGACCTTTATTCACCGAGTGGTGCGCTGAAATCGCTTAAGCAAAGAGACACCGACAAGAGAGAATTAAGCGCTTAAATTTCAAAAAGTGCCGAGAGAACCAAAATCAAAGCAAATTATTTAAGGTGGGGAGGAGAATCGAAAACACAAGACAAAGTATAGAGAATCAGTAATCTTATGGTTAAGCAAAGCAGAATAGGTTTTGAAAAAATAGTTACATGAATTGTTTTGTCTTTCTTTTAGGGTGGGGTATAGTGGTGGTAGTAGGTCAAGAAAGATTTTACGTACAATTGAACATCTGATCATACTGTTGTGATTGAAACTGAAATTTCAATTTGAAGGGATAAAATGAAATTGCTATATTGCAATGCAAGCAAATTTCATTTCAAATTCATGAAAAATTGAAATTTGTATTAATGAGCAGAAATATTTTTTTTGTTTTGAATTTATTATTTGATATGTGAAAAATGATATTGAAGAACATTTTTTCGGAAATGTTGGAATTATAGTTGAGAAAAGTAAGTATGGAAATGTAAGGTTATGATAGGTAAAAACAGATCTGAAAAAGGGTGGAAAACGTTAGTATTTTGATAAAAAGAATTTTTAAAAGGAAAACTATAGGCAACTACAAAAAAAGTGTATTTTTTACATAGCCAAATGACTAGCTAAGGGAATTGAATATTGCACATTCAAAAAAAGTTAATAAAAAATAAAAAAGCGAAAGAAAAGGAGAAAAATAATTGCACTTCATATTGCATATAAAAAATAGGAAAAATAGTGAAAGAAAAGCAGAAAGAATACTTATGTAACTAAGAAAATTTAAGGGTAAAGAAGAAGAAAAGGTAAAATAAATTAGAATTTACAAAAAAATATATACATAACAACAAAAATCAATGTAAAAAACAACAAAAAAGTAAAACAAAGCAATAAAATGACTAGGCATGTCAGGTCCAGGTTCAGTTTTAAGGTACCTATAAAGAAAAAAGGTTAAATTATTGATTTTAACAAAAATTAATAGGTTTTCCATATACATTTTTAATTTCAGAAACATTATTTACATTGCACTTAAGAAATAATCTTAGAATACTTAAACATTTTTTTTTTTTTTAAATAGGTTACCTTAGAATACTTAAACATACTTTTTCTTATATTTTTTAGTCCCGCGAAGCTCCTTGTTTGTCTTTTTTATAGAGAACAACATCATACCTTGAAAAAGGAATCTGACAATTGTCTCTTTATGTTCGGTGTTAGGGCAGGGTATTTCCAGGTTCGCATCTCTAGAATCACGTACAGTCTCCATCCATTTTTCCATGAGGTCTTCTATATGCTGTTTTCTTCTAAAGTTTTCCTCAAAAACCCTCTGCACTTTCTCAGCCAATTTTTCCAGCTGGATTGAGGGAACAGCTAGCGATCCGAATTCAGATGTAGCAACGGTGCTGACATAGGCCCTTAGTTCTATAAGTTGCAGTTCATCTCTCCTTTCAACAGAGCTGCTGATCATGAAGTTGGAACAGGCTTCACATTTCAGTTTGGGCTTGAGCTTGCCAGCTGCAAAGCCTGCGTAATAAATTGCTGCCACCTTTTGCATCTGCTCACTGGGTTCACTGGGTTGTAGTTCAACCTGTGGTGGGTCTTCTTCCTCATCCACTTCCATATTCCAATTTATGCAGTCCTTGCATTGGCAGTCGATGTCATCATCATCATCGATATCTTCAACATCGACGGGATCTCCTGGCGCTAGTAGATAGTCCTCTATCGTTTCTACGACTTTTGACTTCTCTTTGTCTTTTGTCGTTTTATCGATCTTTCGCTCCTCGGCCAAGTCAGCTTTGCTTATTAGAGGCTCTGCTCCAGCATCTTCATATCATGAGTGTTCTGGTGCGCTATAGTGCTGAAACATGACCAGCTTCAAATTTCTTATAAACCTCCACACAGATGGTTCCTTATCATAGGATCCTCTATTCAATCGCACCATTGAAAACAGGTTTTCCGCGACATCGGTGTTGAGGTGCGCCAATAGGAAATAATTCTGTTCTTTGCTTTTCAGATAGTGCCACATCTGAATTATTCCTATTAGCGTTTGCTTTAATCCCTTAAAGCAAGGTGGAATTATATGACTGCTGCTGCTTCTCCAGCTTGAAACCCACTCAATACAGCTTTCTAGGTACTCCAAAGTGTCGGTGTCATCCGATAGCACTTTCTTGTTTGGATTTTTTGAGTATTTTTGGCCGGTATTCAGTACGTCAAACAGCACATTCATTCGCTGAATAAATTTAGCTGTTGACTGGGCCTGTTTCTTTAGTTGCTCTGTTTTGTATACATTGCATTTGATGGCGCATAGAATCCCTGTATACACGTTGAAGCTGAAGATTTGAGTGGCCAGCTTCACGGAGAACTTCTCAAATGGTTTCTGACTGATGTGAGAAGCTTTAAGTTTATAACAGACTTGAAAGTCACTGTGTATTCAAACACGTTCTGGAAGTAGTGGGTTGAAGTTTTTTCGGCATTTTTGGGGCTTGGGGAGTTTTAAAAGAAGAATCAGGAAAATTCTCTAAAATTGTATCTAAGGCTTCATTTGAAATAAAAGAAGTAGACGGGCCTGAACTGGTGCAAGGGGTTTCAAAAGTAACATTAGAATTAGAAGCACTTGTATGGACAGAGCTCGTAGCCGATTTTTGTGCAGAAGTTGTTGCCGATTTTTGGGCAGAAATTGCTGTTTTAATGGTTTGAACTTTAAGAGCTTCAGCATCCATAATTCTTTGACATGAATGGTCAACAGCAACAACCGTGCAACAGCAAATAGCTGGCGAAGACATTGGAAATGCTTTCTTTGACAGAACACATCGAAACGCTTGAACAGCTAAGTCTTTTTCATGAAAGTGCTTTGAGCACATACTTGCCGTTTTTGGCAATGGCTTGATGGTTGAAACATTTCCATGTTTCAACCATTGTGGCCTTCTACAATCCTTTGGAATAAGGGAAAAAGAAATGCGGCTCGGATAGGTCTTAAACTGACCACAGCCTTTGAAAACGCAATTCGACATATCTGTTCAGAAGTGAAAGGTATATTTCGAAGTATTTAATAAATAACAAATTACACAGAGTATTACAAATATAGTGAATATACACACTTAACTTCACCAAAATATCACTAGCTTATGATTCACTTATTACTTTTCACTATCACTTCACTCAAGTCGCGATAAGACACCTAACAAAATCGACTATTATCTCACGAAAATCCCTGCTCTAACAATATCGAATTCGAATTCGTAGCGCGAAATATAGATTTTAAATAAATTATTGAAATTGAAATTGAAATGCTGAAAAGAAAAAGAAGTATTATGTATTATTATCTTACTCTCCAGTTTTTATCATCTGCAAATTTTTTTTAATTATGGCAAAATTTGTTATGATTTTATCAGCTTAGAACTTATCCAATTGAAATCACAACGAATAATGTTCTTAACCCTCATTTACGAACAGCCAAAAGTCGTGGTTGTCCCCCGAACTGGGGTCCAAATGGACGATTTTTTCTTCGAAATTTTTTTTATTTCTGACTTATATTGTTCAGTTATACCTAGTTCTTCTGGCTATTGTATGAATTGTTTCTAAGTATTATTATATAGCAGGGATAAAGACATTTGAGCAGAGATGTCATTATGTAGGACGTCAGCAATAAAATTTTTCAATTTCAAAAACGATGAAAATTGCCTAATCTCGCAAATCTGGGATTCCCGCTTATCCTTTTCGATGTCTTTTTTACGTAATTACTGATTGTAAAATTCATCCACATCAATTGTTCCTGGCGGGTATGCCTATCTCAAAAAAAATAGTCATTAGTTCAGTTTGGTCAGGCCATCAAATAATTTTATGACCTCAAAAAGGACTGAATTCGCCATAATTCTCTGTAAGCCTTCACCAAATTCAGTTGTAACTGCCAAAAATAATATACCTACATTCAATGATACATTGTAAACTCATTTATTCAACCGCACACAAAAAGCACACAAAAAAAGCCTACAAACGAATTTCTTCTACTCCTTCACTACCTCATTGCAACCATACAGGTAATCCACACAAGTCATGTCATATGATCATATTAGTTCATGACCTATATCAATAGCACACACACATCATCCCATACGATAGCCAAAATAAATGCTTACCTATGCTGTGGAGAATGAAGGAATGAAAACCCATAAGAAAAAAACAATAAGTTGTCTTCTTTTGCTTCGCTACCTGCCATACTCCATTGAATACACATTTCGCATTTCGGCATTATACACAAGAAGAAGAAGAAGAATTGTATTCTTAAGCATTTTAACCTACTACTCCTCCGAATTTATAATAGCAAGAGAAATGGCAAGGGAAATCATTTCTCTTGTGATTTCCTGCTCTTAAGCCATTTTAGTAGCGTGATTCACCGTCTTTAAATGGCGCTAGTAAGGCCGAAGTGATAGTACTATAGATTCTATATACAATGGTTTTTCCATTGTATATATAATCTATAGTACTATCATCAGATAGCTTTTTCTGAGACCTTTATTCACCGAGTGGTGCGCTGAAATCGCTTAAGCAAAGAGACACAGACAAGAGAGAATTAAGCGCTTAAATTTCAAAAAGTGCCGAGAGAACCAAAATCAAAGCAAATTATTTAAGGTGGGGAGGAGAATCGAAAACACAAGACAAAGTATAGAGAATCAGTAATCTTATGGTTAAGCAAAGCAGAATAGGTGTGAAAAAATAATTACATGAATTGTTTTGTCTTTCTTTTAGGGTGGGGTATAGAGTATAGTGGTGGTAGTAGGTCAAGAAAGATTTTACGTACAATTGAACATCTGATCATACTGTTCTGTTTGAGGTACTGAAATTTCAATTTGAAGGGATAAAATGAAATTGCTATGTTGCAAGCAAATTTCATTTCAAATTCATGAAAAATTGAAATTTGTATTAATGAGCAGAAATTTTTTTTTGTTTTGAATTTATTGTTTGATATGTGAAAAATGATATTGAAGAACATTTTCTATGAAATGTTGGAATTATAGTTGGTAAAAGTAAGTATAGAAATGCAAGGTTATGATAGATAAAAACAAATCTGAAAATGGGTGGAAAACGTTAGTATTTTGATAAATAAATTTTTTATAAGGAAAACTATAGGCAACTACAAAAAAAAAAGGAATTGAATATTGCACATCCAAAAAAAAGTTTTTAAGAAATAAAAAAGCGAAAGAAAAGGATAAAAATAATTGCACTTCATCACTACATAGTATAAAACAAAGTCGCTTTCTCTGTCCCTATGTCCCTATGTATACTTAGATTTTTAAAACTACACAACGGATTTTGGTGAGGTTTTTTTTTAATGAATAGAGAGGAAGGTTTATATGTACAATGCATGCATATTATAGCAGAGAAAAGGCGAGAAATTTAAAGATTTGTAAAGTGATGTCTTAACAAACATATTTTTCTGCGCCTACATTGCAAACGCTGGCTAAAACTTACGAGATAGTTCAAATTTATGTACTACGGAATTGTAAATCTTAAAACAATGAATAAAAAAGTACGGGACAACACATGTTTATCTCCTAAGGATAACCCACAGTAACCATTTTTATATTTTACATATTACAAAAAATTGAACATCTGATCATACTGTTGTGATTGAAACTGAAATTTCAATTTGAAGGGATAAAATGAAATTGCTATGTTGCAAGCAAATTTCATTTCAAATTCATGAAAAATTGAAATTTGTATTAATGAGCAGAAATTTTTTTTTTTGTTTTGAATTTATTATTTGATATGTGAAAAATGATATTGAAGAACATTTTTTCGGAAATGTAGGAATTATAGTTAAGAAAAGTAAGTATGGAAATGTAAGGTTATGATAAGTAAAAACAAATCTGAAAAAGTGTGGAAAACGTTAGTATTTTGATAAAAAGATTTTTTAAAAGGAAAACTATAGGCAACTACAAAAAAAGTGTATTTTTTTCCGGATTACCCAGGAGGTAAAATACAAGATTCGTTTTTTTTTAATGAGGTTCCCCAGTAGGCCTGCCTCACTAACTACTTTGCATGCTTGATTTGCTTGATTTGTCATTGATATCATCAATAAACAAAACGTAAAACTATATCACAAAATAACATAAAACGAATTCAAATAACTTATAATAGTACAGGCAATAGAGACCAAATAAGGGGGGTTACCTTACAAAAGGTCAGGTAGTTCTAAATTTTTTATATGTTGTCTAGGATGGTTGTTAAGTGTTTAAAATGAAAAATGCACAATTCAACCCCTCCTCCGCACCCGCCGCCATTTTGAAAAAACCGAAAAAAATCGGCACTTTTTTAGATTTTCACTTATATCTTTGTTTCGATGCATTTTAGCTACAAGACAGTTCTATTCAATGTTGTAGAGAATGAAATTCCCTATAATATACGTGTTAAATTTTGTTTATAGGGCAGATAGTTCACGAGATATGATATTTTAAAAAAGATTAAAAATACGCATTTTACAGAAATTTTTTCAAACTTCTAACTTTAGAACGCTGTACTTCAATTTTGACCTATTTGAGAAAAACAAGTATAAGAATAAAAGTTGTAGGGAATTTAATTACCTACAAAATGGATGTATACTTGTTTTAACCAACCTTACGGAGGGGGCAGTAAGCATTAAAATGAAAACAACGGCATATTGTTTATTTGATTTTTTTTGCTATTGTGACTCTATATTAAAGGGACAAAATCTTTATTATACGAAGCCTTTTCACCACTTCCACAAGACTTCCAGCTCCCTCAACGTTCCATGGTCGTTATTGACGGTGGGCACCTTCTGCACAAGGTTGTATGGAACAGAAGCTCCACCTTTGAAGGGATTTGCCATGATTACGTCAAGTACGTTCAGCGTCACTATGGCACCAATGCGATGGTGATTTTCGATGGTTACGCTACAGATCCTTCTCAGCAAGGGACAAAGACTGCTGAACGAGCGAGGAGGTATAAGGCAAACTCATCGGCAGACGTTGTGTTTGACAAAACAACTGTCAACACCACACCTCAGGATAAGTTCCTGGCCAATGAGGGGAACAAGGACCGATTCATGAAGCTGCTCTAGAGTGCAATGCAAGCGGCAAGCTTAGCCACAGACCAAGCTTCCGAAGATGCTGACAGGTTGATAGTTGCCACAGCTAAATGCCTCTCCCCCACATACGACGCCGTCATCATTGTCGGGGAAGACATTGACCTTCTCGTTCTGCTGACTGGCACAACACCTGCGGTGAACAATGTCTACCTAAAAAAACCAGCACGAGGGAAACATCCAGACGCAATATACTCCTCCGCCTCCTACAAATACAACTCCAAAGGCTGCATCTTGCTCCTGCACGCAATATCGGGCTGTGACACCACTTCAAACATTTTTGGGTTTGGAAAGAATAAACTCTGCCAACTTTTTAGGAAAGACCCATCATTGCTGGAGCAGGCGGAGAAGTTCAGTGACCCTGCTGTAAGTTGCCAAGAAATTTCAGCAGCAGGGGAGAAAATCTTGGTATCCCTGTATGGTGGAAGTAGATAACAGTCGTTAAACTCCCTCCGCTATTGCAAATTGAAAACAAGTACCACCAAGCTCAATCTGGCAAAACTACCTCCGACCACTGACGCAGCACATTTCCACTTCCTGAGGACATACCACCAGGTCATGGAGTGGATGGGGATTGTCAAAGACCCTATCGAGTGGGGCTGGAGTAGAAAAGCTGGAAGACTGGAGCCTATCAGGATGAGTAGAAAAGCGGCTCCCCCAAAACTGCTCAAGACTATTTCATGCAGATGTAAAACTGGCTGTATGGCGATGTGTGGCAGGACTTAATTGTTCCACCCTTTGCAAATTCTGTGCTGGCCAAGAATGTGACAACAGGAATGAAGTCATCGTCGACGAGGAAGACGACGCCGATCAAGTAATTTCACTATGTTACGAAAATGAAGACCCCGACTTCATGAACTCACCACCTACAAAACGAGCGAAGCGCTTATAAAAATTTTTTTTTCAGTACTTAGTTCAATTACTAATGATTATTGTATGATAATAACTGCCTTTTGTTCTCACTATGTTTAAATAAATGAATATTTAAAAAATGTATCTGCTGTGTTGGTGGCTTATTTGAAATTGAACATCCGCTATCACCAGTTAAGTGAAATAGTGAAATATTCAAGTGAAATAGTACCTTTCTGATGATCATTGCGCTATAACATGTAAGAACCCCAAATAGGATTGGTATAAACTACAAATTCAAGCCACCACTGGAAAATAATAAGTGATTTTTTAAAAATACACTATGGAGTAACAATTGCTAAAACAAAACAAAAAACGCAATATGCCGTTGTTTTCATTTTAATGCTTACTGCCCCCTCCGTAAGGTTGGTTAAAACAAGTATACATCCATTTTGTAGGTAATTAAATTCCCTACAACTTTTATTCTTATACTTGTTTTTCTCAAATAGGTCAAAATTGAAGTACAGCGTTCTAAAGTTAGAAGTTTGAAAAAATTTCTGTAAAATGCGTATTTTTAATCTTTTTTAAAATATCATATCTCGTGAACTATCTGCCCTATAAACAAAATTTAACACGTATATTATAGGGAATTTCATTCTCTACAACATTGAATAGAACTGTCTTGTAGCTAAAATGCACCGAAACAAAGATATAAGTGAAAATCTAAAAAAAGTGCCGATTTTTTTCGGTTTTTTCAAAATGGCGGCGGGTGCGGAGGGGGGGGAATTGTGCATTTTTCATTTTAAGCACTTAACAACCATCCTAGACAACATATAAAAAAATTTAGAACTACCGGACCTTTTGTAAGGTATCAGCTCTTTATTCACTGGGTTATAAAAAATCAACAAAAAAGCATAACATTACTTGAATAAACTTCTTTTATTCTGCAAAGTTGATTTTATGATTGTTCAAGGTATGGCTGATGCAGATGAAAGTTATTGTTTTTGACGCACTATCACTACACAACACTGTTTTTTTCGAACGCTTGTTGGTTTTTTTTTTATTAAACAATTTTTAATTGCTTTGGCAAAATTTGTTATGATTTTATCAGCTTAGAACTTATCCAATTGAAATCACAACGAATAATGTTCTTAACCCTCATTTACGAACAGCCAAAAGTCGTGTCCACCCGAACTGGGGTCGGTCCAAATGGACGATTTTTTCTTCGAAATTTTTTTGATTTCTGACTTATATTGTTCAGTTATAGTTCTTCTGGCTATTGTATGAATTGTTTCTAAGTATTATTATTTAGCAGGGATAAAGACATTTAAGCAGAGATGTCATTATGTAGGAGGTCAGCAATAAAATTTTTCAATTTCAAAAACGATCAAAATTGCCTAATCTCGCAAATCTGGGATTCCCGCTTATCCTTTTCGATATGTCTTTTTTACGTAATTACTGATTGTAAAATTCATCCACATCAATTGTTCCTGGCTGGTATGCCTATCTCAAAAAAAAATAGTCATTAGTTCAGTTTGGTCAGGTCATCAAATAATTTTATGACCTCAAAAAGGACTGAATTCGCCATAATTCTCTGTAAGCCTTCACCAAATTCAGTTGTAACTGCCAAAAATAATAATATACCTACATTCAATGATACATTGCAAACTCATTTATTCAACCGCACACAAAAAGCACACAAAAAAAGCCTACAAACGAATTTCTTCTACTCCTTCACTACCTCATTGCAACCATAAAGGTAATCCACACAAGTCATGTCATATGATCATATCAGTTCATGACCTATATCAATAGCACACACACATCTTAACATGTTCTATTGTCTTACCCCATGTCCGATGTCCCATACGATAGCCAAAATAAATGCTTACCTATGCTGTGGAGAATGAAGGAATGAAAACCCATAAGACAACAATAAGTTGTCTTCTTTTGCTTCGCTACCTGCCATACTCCATTGAATACACATTTCGCATTTCGGCATTATACACAAGAAGAAGAAGAAGAATTGTATTCTTAAGCATTTTAACCTACTACTCCTCCGAATTTATAATAACAAGAGAAATGGCAAGGGAAATCATTTCTCTTGTGATTTCCTGCTCTTAAGCCATTTTAGTAGCGTGATTCACCGTCTTTAAATGGCGCTAGTAAGGCCGAAGTGATAGTACTATAGATTCTATATACAATGGTTTTTCTTGCTTTTCTAAAATTACATCCCTAATTTGCGCTGCTACTGCTATGTCCTTCATGGTTGAAATTCAGACCAGAATGAAGTTGGACAACTTGTTTGATGAGTGTGAACGCAATGGGTTTTTCCGCCCAACTTTTCATCCAACAAATTTCGCAAACAAATTTGATAGTCTGAACTAGTGTTAATAAAACATCGATAGTTGGAACTTCCGATAGTATCGATTATTTTTTAAAAAACAATCGATTGATCGATAAACAATCGATAGTGTTATTAATATAAATAAATAAAAAAAAATCAATCAAAAATGTCTAAATTTGAAAAAAAAGATTGAATAAGTTTTTTTTCTATTGCCTTACTAAAAATAGTAACACAAAACAACGTTCTGGTATAAAATAACATTTCAAGCTGTTAAAATTCATATGAGAAAATTGAGCCCCAAGAAATGATGATGAAATGAATATGTAAAGAAATGAAATGCTAATGCAGGACTTCCCCTATTGATTGGTTGCAATAAAGGCATTATTTGGGACTTCCCCCATTTCATTATGGAGTGAAGTTTATTATCATTGTACGATGTACGTATATAAAGAGTTTATAGTAATATCATCAAACAGAAGTGGGGCCAAACTGCCATCTAGTGATTTTGTTCTAAACTAAAAATTACAGGTAAATGTTAGTACGGTGTTAAATAACTAGATGGCAATTGGGCCCGCAACTGTTTCATGATATTACTATAAATTCCGTAGACAATAGTGGAATGGTAAGATAACTCAACTGTCAACAACAAAACAGCGTTCATTGAGTAGGGTACATTTACGCTCAAGAATTACCTGAACTTTAGCTCAGTTCAGATTTCAAATTTTTTTTTTTTCAAAGGCATAAATTCATCAGTTGTGGAATGTGGACAACTATCGATATATTTTCTAAACTATCGATAGTCCCGATAGTTCAAAACAATCGATTAATCGATTAAACTATCGATGTTTTATTAACACTAGTCTGAACTCTGAACCCCGCCAATGATGAGGGATGACAACGAATATTTTTTCATGTTCAAAGATGAAACTATGTATTTTGTTTTTGTGAGATCGCACTGAAAGGTTTGAATACACATTTTGTGACCTGACTTTGGCGTTATTGATATTGTTTGGGTTTTTTTTTGTTAATTATAGAAGTGATGGTTGAGTAATACTTTTTTTGCTTTGTTAGTGCATATAGGTTATTTATTGTGTTCTATAGAAAGGATTTAAAAAAATGTGTTTTAGTATTTTGTTATGTGAAATCGCAGTGCTCTAAGTCTAATGCAATATATAATTAACACCTGAACGCAAGCACCAGCCGGTCGGCGCGGCGGGAGGGCGCCTTAAATTTTTGGAAAATTGTTTCAACAAGAGGTTATTATGATAAAAGCAACAACAAAATACGTTGAGTAACAAATTAGATTCCTTTCCTAGCTGTAAGCTGGTGGTCTAGTTTTTTTAGTTGCTACAAAAGCGAACCTAACATTACATTGATTGTGAGTTTAGTCATTTTTCTTTATCATTTTCGGAAAACACAAAAAAAAACAAAACTGGGAACAAGCTTAGAAGATGCTTTGTTCTGAAAACCATGGAGAAGGTCATTGATAATTTCTTAAGATCAGAAATTCTAGTAAGTAATCCATTAAACACAAGACAGCAAACAGGTAGACCTACGGAAACTGCCTTATACCATCTCTCAACCACCATCCAAAAAGAAACAACGATCGGTTGTTTCTTGGATATTGCGGGTGACTTTAATAATACCTCGCATGAGGCAGTTAACAAAGCACTTCAGAGGAAGGACACTCCGATTCCAATAAAAGTGCGTTAGTGCAATGCTTAGCACAAGATCGGAAGAAACACACTCTAGCCAAAAGATTCAGAGAATCATCATAAAAAGAGGCTACCCACAAGGAGGGATCTTATTGCCCCCACTTTGGAGTCTAGTAGTAGATGAACTATTAGAAAAACTAACTACGCAAGGCACTTAGGTGCATTGGCTATGCTGATGACATCACATTATTTGTGTGTCCGAAATTTGAAGAAACCCTAACCGATATAATACACAGGGGCCTAGTAATCATAATCATAATAATAATAATAATATCCATCCGATACTCACCTCAAAATCTTTTTTTTTGCTTCTCCAACTCTTCCTTCAGTATGTTATGTTTATCCAATAGGTCGGGCCTTATAATCATATGAGGGTATACGTTTGATAGATGTTGCCTTCGCGGCCCCTGATATCGAAGCCGATAAATTTTAAGATGCTTTTGGGAATCACTTGAATTAACTGCAGGTTTGTTCTTAATCTTAGCTGTTGTCTGCATACGTGGCAATTTATTCGAAATTGGAGCCAACAGAAGTTCCAGTCTTCAGCTCCTTGAACTTCATTTATGGGTATATCTCTATCAGCCGATTGGCTTCTACGCCTACTCACTTTGTTGTTAACCCTACTTTACAAACTGGGGTCCATTTGGACCCCAGAGCATGTTTGAACACTCATAACTTTTTTGTTTTTAATTTTTTTTTTTAAATGGGGTTTTTACTCAGTGAACAAAATTCAATTTTTTATTCATTTCTTAAGTTGAAACGATTTTTTATCAGATGTTTACAGATTTTTCTGCGATTTTTTTGTGAAAAGAACCCGTCCACCCGAACTGGGGTCCATTTGGACCCCACTACTGAAATTCTATGAAAAATCATATTTTTTCTAATAAATAATTATTTTATTTCAAAAGCAGCATAGTTCATGTTTAGAACGATTTAGTTTGAAGTTGTTGGCAGTTCTGGCAGACATTTCACACATAAGGTTCTAGTGTGGCAAGGGCAACAACATCTGCCACATCCATTGCAGGTGGTTCTGGATTTCTTGTCGTCTGCTCTTGGGCAAAGGTGACATCTGCTTCTTTTACAAGAGTTCCTTTCGGGGACTGTTGATAATTTTTTCTGAACTCTCCCCAAAATACAGAGAGCATCTAATGCCAGATTTTGTTGCAGGTTGTGAACGGTTATTCAATTCTGACTCAACCAGTTCCTCCGCTAGTTCGATGAGTTTATCACTTCTGAACAAATTTTTGTTTCTTCTAGGCGGATTGAAGTGTCGGAAAATGATGACAGTTGCTAGGGCTGCTACGTCCAGTAAGTTGTAGAATACAACCATCGGCCAGCGATTTGTTTGACGTGTACATTAATATATTGAGACCATTTGGTCGAATACATCGACTCCACCTTTGGTGCGGTTATAATCCAGTATCATGGCAGGTTTACTTTGATGACCGGAAGTGGCTTTCTCACAGTTATGTTGAGTTGATAGCAATACCACTTGTTTGTTTGGCTTCGCAACATAACTCACCGACGCCATTTTTCCAGAAAATCCAAAGATGGACTGGACGACACTGCTTTTTGTTATTGAATTTACCTTGACCTTTACATGCTCCTTCTGGTCATCAAGAACCTCCTTCGCTACAAAAGCTTGAGGCAAATCTCTTTTGTTTTTCCGAATCGTGCCAAGAATAGTGATCTTCTTATCCAGCAACTTCGATGCCAAGTCCACCGACGTAAAGACCTTATCAATAGTTGAGAATTGAAATATGATGGCATCAACGACATCAGCACACCATATCCACGACCAAGTCCTGTACTTTGGTTAGAGCTACCAGTGCAGATAGAAAACTTCAGTGGATAGCCCGTTGAGCTTTCAGTAAGCCATCTAAACTTCAAACCATATTTGGCAAGCTTGCTTGGCATGTATTGGGGAAATTCAATCCTTTTTAGGTGAAAAAGTTGTATGATGACCTGAACAAACTGAAATAATGACTATTTTTTTCTTTTGATAGGCATACCTGTCAAGAACAATTGATATGGATGAATTTTACAATCAGTAATTACGTAAAACAGACATATCGAAAGGGATAAGCGGGAATCCCAGATTTGCGAAGTTAGGCAATTTCCATCGTTTTTGAAATTGAAAAATTTTATTGATGACCTCTTTCATACCTGCATAGTGACATCTCTGCTAAAAATTTTTTATCACTGCTATATAAAATACTTAGAAACAATTCATACAATAGCCAGAAGAACTATAACTGAATAATATAAGTCAGAAATCAAAAAAATTTCGATGAAAAAATCGTGGGGTCCATTTGGACCCCAGTTCGGGTGGACACGACTTTTGCCGGTTCGTAAAGGAGGGTTAAGGGTTCTTTCGAGCTTGAAGAGCCTGGAAAACAAACGTATACAAACATAAATACCGCTCGGAAAAAAATAAAATAGAATCCTAGTTGTGAAATATAAATAAACATTTATACATAAACACATTTCACGACAACAACAACTGAGCGGTATAGACGTGTTTAAGAGAGTTCTGAGTGATATATACGTCATAGCTGTTTAATGGCCAACTAAATCTTCATTCCTGGTGATGGTCCCGAATAGTCAACAAATCCTGCGATCTGGTATATTTCCTTAGTCCTTGGATCTTCTTTTTTATAGGAACCAATTTTAAAGGAACCATCGATGTGCTAAATCGTTCGAAGGCTATGTGCGATTTTTTTTATTAGAAATATATATTTTTTTTTTTTTCAAATAACGAAATTAAAATTTTGATAAAAATAAAGAGCCTAACAGGTTTCTATCTGTTGAAATTGTTGTGCATTCACCACTTCGCATTTAAGACACGTTCTGATTTTTTTCGGAATTATTGATTTTAACCCTTTTGAAAATAGATCTTGGTCACTGGCAGATGGCATCACAATATTAATTTTCTTGGGCTGGCAGCCGCTAATGCATTTGCTTTCTTGTACAAAGCTCGGCGTTTCTGCAAAAAGCAAAGAAGAGGCCACCAACATTCATCGCACAATTTATTTGTCTGATTTTGTTTTTTTCCAAGTCGATCTCCAGAGTTTCGACAAGGTATTGGGCTCGAAGGTAATAGCTTCTGGAACGAAGCCCTTTTTAGATCGTGTCCGTCATATATTATTTTGACGGCTCTTGATATTAATGTATGCTTCAATGCCTGGGATATCGCATATCGGTCGCCAATGCCAAAATTTGTTGGAAAATGCACAAGTGTTTTGGATAGACACTTTTCCGTTCCTCAATGATATGAGCCTTAGGGCCTCATAGCTGCCATTCTTCAAAATATGAATTTTTTTGTGACATTTAAACTGCATCGGCTCTTTCAAAATTGGTTTATTTTAACGAAAATACAGCGCTGATCGTTTTTGTTTTCTTGTGAGGTTTCCTTGGCCTCTCCATTTTTCACTTTCCTGCAAATCCATTCCTTCTGTATTTTATCATCCTCAAAGCAATTTAGGCAGATCCTTTTCTCTCCAAAGCCTTCTTCATCAGCTACTGTTCTCGAGCATTGTTCCAAAAGGTGTCCTTTTTTTCACACATTGCACAATTATGAATACCGCTCGGGAAATTATTACTGGTGTGCTGGACAATCTTCATTTTTTTTTTTTTACAAAAGTACTGGGTGCTGGTATTCGACCGTATCCAAATTTGTCGTGGTAAGTAATTCCCCACAAAGGGACACTTTCAATTTTTGAAAGAAGTCTTTTCTTAATTTGGGGAAAAATTCTGAAATTCTTATTCTCACCCTTTTCTATCTCTAAAATGATTTCAACTTCTGTTTCAATTTCATTTTTCCAATTAAGCCAATAATCCATGCATTGTGCGTCTGTTGAGCGATTCCTTATCTGCACCTGGGGATGTTCCGTCTTTATCATTTTCGAGTTCTTATTTTTTCCATCTGGTTCATTATTTTTTGAACCAAGCACGAACTTGGGGTTTCCTCGGTGCACAATTTTTTTTATTAACTGCTCTCCAATGGTTTCACTTGAAGTAAGTACTAAATTAACTTCAATCAAGGTTCACGCAGTTTTTATATGTGTGAAAATCATAAGCATTCCGACTGCCACAAGGTAAAAAGTTTTTATCTTTGGTCGACGAAGTTTTAAAAAGTTAGACCAACCTCTCATAAAATGATTTTCATCAATCCTTATATAAACGTCTGCAGTATGGTCTTTTGAGCTACAAGCGTTTGCGTATTGTTTTAAAGTTAAATATGGTGAGAAGGCCCATATAATAGCGTTCAATAATGCCTTTGATTCGTCACAAATCTACACACGTAGGAAGAAAAAAACATGTTATAAATTAAAGATTAAGGCTTTTAAATCCTAATTTAAACAAGCACACGCATTTACTTACCACTTTTTTTGGAAATTTAGTGTCAAGTTAGCACTACACAGTACACACTACTCTTTTTAAAACACTTTCTGAAAGAGAGGTGCGACAAAATATCTGTTTGCATACCTCATAAGAGGTTTAAAAGCGCCAATTGATTGCGTACTCAGTTTTTGGTTTCAAGTTGATTTGAACGTTTTTTTGTAGTATGGAATTTAGGTGTTTTTCGTTCATAGACAAAATATCTTTATGGATGTTTTGTGAACGACAAATTTACGACAATCTATGATTTGACCCTTTTAAGAGGGTAAATTTTTTTAAAAAATTTAAAGTTAAATTTTTTTTGGTTTTCAAGATTAATTTACGACAAAATAGAATAGCGACAATTCATTGCATTTTTAGTTTTTTGTTTGAGTTCGATTTGACAGATTTGTGTGGAGGGTGGTAGTTTTTACTTGACCGTCAAGTTAGCACTACGCACGGTTTTTTTTAAAAACGAAGAGCAACAAATTTTTATCTTCACGACAAATTAACGACAACTAATCCAATCAAAAAAGTGTTAAAATTTTGAAGTGGTAGTGCTAGCTCGACGGACATAGCTTCAACTCCAACTACACCTGCTGTTAATGGCCAAACTACGTCGTCAAGAAGTAGGGACAGTGGGGTCGATAGAGCTAGAAGAGAGTCCCTCGCCATAGAGGCAAGTAAAGTGCAGGTTCCTGAGTCCGTCATGGAATCCATGAAGATTGTTTTGACTCTTAAAGTGGAGATACTGGCTCTAAAAAAAAATTGGAAAATTTGGTTGTTACGTTTTTTACCGATTTTTTTGTTGTTTTGTTACTTTTTTATTGTCTCCTGACCGAATTCTTAATATGTAGTTCCATATTATTCTGTTTTTTTCTCATTATATATAAACTTTGTAATAAAATACGTCAAAGTACCTATTTCCTTTAACTTTCAAAAACTATAAGCAAAGAGTTTCTTTTGGTTTCCCTGTTCCGATGAGAGCTTCTTTTAGATACATTTTGCGGAGATAAAGTGACTAGAGGCATTTCCAGTTTCCAACCCTTCCCGTGTTTGTGTCTAAATCGTCGTTGAAGGTTTCTCGTCATACAGCTGAATGTGGTTGTATTAAACAAAGGACGCCACAATCATTTCAATTGCCATTTGTGGCGTTGCGACGTGCAACAACTTTAATCGTGGAAACCTTCCTTTTAGCAACCAAATAGCCTTTTTGATCTTAGCTCTTGCGAGAGATTTGTTAAAACGCAACTGAGCTGCAGTAATGTGCATTGTGCATGTTGTCGCGGAAAGGGCTTTGCAAACCGACAGTGGGTACGCAGAATCACTTTACAAATGGAGCTGTGGTGGAATGAGTTTTTCAATTCGGGGCGCCTTTTCTTCTAATGTTGGGGTTGATTTGATAAAAACAAACACTACCGAATAAAACAACACCTTTCATATATGTATGTATAGTATATACTTCATTGTTTTATTGCACAAAAAACACTTTTTTTACAATTTTAATTGTTCAAAGTCTATCTAATCTGTCAAAGTAGACTAAATGTGATGCCAAATTGATATTCTTAGGTGGGATATTTTTAAGTGAAAAATAGTTTTAGTTGGTTTTTGTGGTTAGAAAATGAAGCCTTTTTGTTTAGAAATTCATGAAAAATTTTCATTTTCTAACCACAAAAATCTAACTTGTAGCATTTTTTGAATGATCTGTTATAGAGATGTTAAAATCGAAATAAAAAAAGTGATGTTGCACTTTTTGATTAATAAATTCGCCATACACGTGATTTATTGCCTTCACTAACTCCACAAAAGAATCTTTGAGTCTTTTTTTACATTTCTCCTACTCAACAATCCAGTTTCGAAAGTTGTTTGAATTTATCACTATAAAAGTGCCTTTTCACAACCCTCCACTGGGACTCAATCCTTTGGGTTTGAGTCACATCCTCTACCACAAATGGATTGTCTGGGTCGCTATGATTCACCTTTTTATGGATGTACCCATGCTGGGATAGGCAGTCATAAGCTTTCCAGTAATCAGAATGAATCGTTGCTTCTAATTCAACATGTTTTTGGTATGAGGGGAAAATTTACTTTCGCCAATTTGAACCGCGCATCCAGGTCCTCTTATATCTTACCCTCCCCCTCTATTGTATCGAAATAGTGGTCCAGCACTATTTCTCGACAGTAGTTAGTTATACCGCTTCCGCGCAAAACCGTACATCAAATACAGTACTGTTGAAACTGGTATGCGAGTCTTCAAACCAGGTACTTTTGGCATGTGAAATAGGTTTTTTCCCCTTTCATACACCTTTTACGCACTCAAAGTACCCAATCGCACAATCTCGGAGATATAGATGGAGGCGACCTCTCTTCGTTTTTAGCAACAAACCAAACTCTTCAGCTAATTGCACAGCTAACGCCTCTGTTTCCGTCCTCCGTGAAAAGCCTGCCAGAGTCCAACAGATATTACAATACATTTACAATAAAAATAATATAATTGTATATTTACCGTTGGTTTCTGAGACCTTCTGCAGTCAGTCGTTACCTCACAGCACCCGAAGTTGCAGGCAATTCTTCATGTTTAATCGCAGCGATATTTCCTTCGATTTTGATTGTAACTTTCTTTTTGAACCACAATGTGCTGACATTTGTCAAAACTCTCATCTTGTTAACCCGTTGATAGCTTAACTGTTCTTATTCAATAACAAAAACTCAAGTTTTCCCTCGACCGTAGGGACGTGTTGAAGGTTTTAGTAATTTCCTTCGAATCAAAGAGAAATTTACTCAAAAAAAAAACAACGTTTTCCAAAAAAGTCTTGCAAAAAGTGAATTATTGGCATCACTGCAAAAACTAGAAAAGTCAAAATGACATCCATGTGGCAGCAGTTTGTTTACTTCGGTAGAAAATGTCATAACACAAAATGGGTGGAAAATTATGAAATTTAATAGACAATTAAATGGGGGTTAACTCAACAATCATACTTGAAATTTAATCTATTAAAATGCCTCGCTACCTGTCCTGATCAATGATCTAAGTTGGACTTCACTTCAAGTAACATCTCCAGAGAACCAGTTTAAATTTAAATAGCAGTTAAAAAGCAATACCAGTGGTAAATCAATTTTGAATTCGATCTTGTTGATCGAATATATTTTGATAAACCTCTCAAATTATTAGTGTTTGTCCGTAAGTTCACTATCAAATTGAAATCGTTCAGTGAAAATATACGCTGTGCGAATATAGTTTGATTTTAATATTAGAAAATTAACCTTTACGTATAATCAACTATTTGTATTGAAAATCAAATTGAAATTGTTTAGTAAACATATACGATATGCAAATATAATTTGATATGGGCTAACTATTGAATTGAAGGCACTCGATGAAATATATGTACGTCGTGTGAGCATAATTTAATATTAAGGACATATGTATGTAGGTTAGGCGATTCAGTAAATAAGGAACCCAAACTAGTCAATGAAAGTACACATAATTCAGTCTTTTCATTTCTTAAGTTTTTGAGTTTTTAGTGTAAGTATAAGTTGCTGAAAAAATAAATATAAAAGCTTCATCATCTTCTTGTCTATCTTTTATTTCTCACTTTAGATATAATGTTTCCATACTCGCTTTGAGCAGACCCCGTTTAAAAATCTTCTGTTAGGTCGTTTATATTATCGCCCATTTCACAAAAATTGCAAAATAGAATCAGTCGCCGGAAGACAAAAAAGTTTCCTGCTTGGACAACATCCAAACAGTGAAAATCAATTTCTTTTTTAAACCCTTTCTACCTGCCGCAGTTTCAACTTTTCTCGAAAGGTCCTGTAAGAAAAACATAAGTAGGTAGGTATAATTTCGCCAATTTTTTTTTTTTTTTTAGAAATTTACATGAAAACATTTTCGAACTCATTTGAAAATGCTGTCAGATCTTCACCAGAATAAGATGGTTCCTTGTGGCTTCATTGTCCCTTCACAAGATAAGAAACTTTTGCATAATCCATGTCCACGAAAAAAATCGACTTTATTTCAACCCGCTCTGGGAGAAAACCATCGAAGATTAAAGAAAAGCCGCAAGAGTGGCCGCTAACCGGCTTGAACTTGTCATGTACTTAACCAACGGCTATGTGCAAGGTCAACGGTCGTGTAGCACATGACAAATTCAGCTAGGCCATCCCCAAAGGTTAATCTTGATGGACAGTCGTTGTTACTAATTGAATGAAGTTGCGAAAATAATATATCTGATAAAGTGTGCGCTGAGGAAAGAATCAAATAATTTTCTTTTATGAGCGCGTTTGACAATTCAATTGTTTGCCTCGCAGCACACCGGTTGTGCATTTCTTGTTCTTTTGATCGCGTTAAATTTCGTTTATTAAATTAATTAATTGGATTCGGAAAATCCAAGGTTTACATCGGCAAATTTATATTTGAGAGCTTTTCGTAAATCTAGAACTGTTTGGCATTTTTTCAAAGTTATTTCACAAAATTAATTTTTCCACGTTGAACTATACTGGACTATTTATGTGTATACAACATTTAAATTTCGATTAGTAATTTCGTATTCATCGGAAAGTTAGTTTTCGCTAAAATAAAAGTGTAACAAATTGGCGTCCACAACGCACGTGGGGTTGTGCATAGCATACAGCATACATAACCTGTTGGTACTGGTACCTGTGATTTTTTTCTCTCATACATCGAATATTTTTGGTGTTGTCTTTTTGTTTTCCCTTCCTTGTGCGTGAATATTTTACTTATGTATTTTTTCTTATCCCCTAGGGAAGGTGGAAATTGTGAATTGGAAATTGTTTTGCTGCAGAATCCCAGTTTATAGGTATTTCTTGGGCAACGTTTGGAATCCCATACCAAAGGCATTCACAAAGCAGGCCAAGTATGGTACTTTGTTTTTTTTAATAATTTATTATTTATTTATTCTGGGTAGTTCTTAGCACCCATTGAGTTTTTTTTTGCGTAATTTAGTGTAAAAGTGATATTGGTTGCACACGAAAGTGCACATCTATATTAGGAAGTGTTTTGTTCTTATGAGTGGTTTGCATTGCCACTATTGAATTTATAGCTCGCACGATTGGCGAGAAGGAAAATTTTGCAGGGTGTTTTTGGTTGTCAGCCACAACCACACGTATTATGTTTTTTTACTGCTTTAGTTTATTATTATATTTTTGGTAGTTTTACTATCATTATATTGTTTTTTCCTCACCTTTAACAATTTATTCACGTCTTTACTCACCAGCAGTCAACTGTAATTAAAATTTATAAAGCCGTTCATTTCAAGTTCTCGATAGCGTTTTGCGTTGTTGTGAAATTAAACATGCATAGGGTAAACGCACTAGTAGCCGGACAGTGTTAGTTTCCGGACACATTGACCTTTTTTGCGATTAATAGATAAATCACACAAAAAATCGACAAACGTCAACATGTCCTTCCTTGTTGTCCTACACATGCATGCAAAGTTTCAGGTACTCGAAATGCGTACTTTAAGAACTACGCATCATTTTATTGTTTAAGGCTTGAAGGTACGGTCGCGTTGTCGATTTGTGTAAAAAAAAAAAAATAGTGGGAACAGTTTTTAGCAGTAAGCAATTGAACAAGTAATAGTTAATTTATTGTAATGGAAAGTCATTGATTTCGTTGGAAATATCATTAACTTAAATAATTTGCAAAAAAACCAAATTTAATGAAATCCTTGCCATTATTTGTGGTGTCCGGGCACTAAAAATTGAATATGTTTTTCAGTACCCGGACATGCTATGTCTTTTACACATTTTGATGTTGAAGTGATAACCACATAAATATTACATCAAAAAATCAGAAAAATTCACCTGATTACAAAAAAATTGGTCCCAGACGATTTGGTTTCAGTCTACTGCTTGCCAGACGCTCTTTGAAACTTTTTCAAATGCATTTTTCAACTAAGAGTACTGGTAACTTTTTTCCTATCATGTAACCAAAAAAGTGGTACGCCAAAATATCACAAAAGTTGCCCTGATTACAAAAAAAACTCGGTCCCAGACGATTTGGTTTCAGTCTACTGGTTGCCAGACGCTCTTTAACATTTTAGTAAAATATCCTTAACACTGTGTTATTACAAAAATCAAAGCCTGGGGGAAAACATTCAAGTTTTATATTATGTCATTCAACAAATTAATTTGTTAACAAACCGTTGCTGTGCATTTTTTGATTTTTTGAAAAATAATCAAAACAATTCTTGCTTTTTTACATAGATTAACAATAGCCAATTCATTTTCTTTGGACACTCAAAATTTTCATTTATTCTTAGTTTAGTTGTACTTATACCATGTACCATTAGTGTTAAATGTTGTATACACATAAATAGTCCAGTAGTTCAACGGGGAAAAACTAATTTTTTTAATGAAATAACTTTGAAAAAATGCCAAACAGTTCTAGATTTACGAAAAGCTCTCATATATAAATTTGCCGATGTAAACCTTCCAACTGAAATAGACAGTGTAATTTAGATTTTCTTAAAACTAGAGTGAATAGTCATCAAGGTACTCCTCACTCATTAATTTTTATCCAGTTGAGATGACCGTTGGCTTGGCTGGATGGGGTTGGTGGGCTCCATAGCCCTAGCAACGTTAGCCATTTCTAACATGTTTGCGAAAACAGAAGAAATGTATTTGAAACTTTGAAAAACTAGAATTTTTGAATTGATACTTACAGGATTGGTTGTCACATTTTGGACTATAGTGGACCAAAACTCTGCCTACTTCTTGCGCATCACAAGTTCTGCGTCTTTTACCATCACACAACGCTTGAACCAATCTTTGCGGCGTTCTCTCTGCTCAGCCAACAGCTTTGCCTTTTGTTCGTAGTAGGCGTCAATGGCACTGTTGGAGGTACTGGGAGTCGCAATAACGCTTCCGTCAATATTCCGTTTGCGATGACGACGCTGACTTTGCGTCGCAAACATTTGTGCTGGCCTCAACAGTGGTGAAGTAGTTGGAACCTCACTCAGCAATGTAGTTGGACCAACTGCTTCATCAAGCGGAACTCGCACACTTGTCCCTGGAGTAGAATCTGCCACCTCTTCAACACTGGAAGGTTCAACCACTCCTACTTCTTCTTTGTTGTTGAACAACAAAACAGAGGGGTCAACCACCTGCATTGAAGTCCCTGATTTCGATGGAATCCCGTCGCTATCAAAATGCTCCAACCCTGCCAGTTTCACCTGTTAAGTTAGGAATATTAGCGACTTCGTAATAATAAACAAGTTTTAAGTAAAATTTGTACCTGTATTGAAAGAGCAAACTCTTTCACGACTTCAGATAGTTCGAAATTTGTTTTCGGAGGTTTGTGAGGTGGAAGATGGCCACCAGCAGCAGCTTGCACGCATTCTTTTTGAAATCGTGCAAGTTTGTAAAGATCCTTCCGCACATTTGCAGCCCTTTCTTTAAGTTCTTTCTCTGTTCTTTGCTATTTGAACGAAATATAATTGTAGTAAAAGCGTAAACTATACAAATCAAAAACATACCACAACAACAAAAACATACCACCACAACTTGCTATGCCCGGTAGCATTGAATGCTGAGAGGATGGACTCCCATCCCATGGAACGAGCCTTCACGGTCATTCGGTTTGTCTCCATGCTGTTGACATTGGAAGACAAAACCAACCGAAGGAGCAGGTCTGCCTCCATTTGGCAGAATTTCTTGGCTCTTGTTGCCTTTTCAGCAACACCTGAAGCAGCAATTGGTGGAGTTTCCATTTCTTGAACCTGCAACACCATGGAAAAGATAGAATATAAATTAAATCGACAATGCAACATATAAATGAAAAGTGTTACTTACAATTTCTTCAAATATAAATCTATTCACGAGAAAGTGCTGTTTCAATTTGACGTTTCTCACTTTGACAACTGGGTTTATTTTAGACCTGGGATCAGAATTTAAACTTGGGATCAAAATTTGACAACTGGGTTTATTTCTACTGGGTTTAAATTTAAAGAGTGAATATTATGGCCGTAAATGGATATCACAGTAGTTGCTACAGACAATTCACTACTATTTCAAAAAGTTTGGTGTCTTCAAATCAACCAATCTGTGAATCGTGTAAGTTTTGTAATTTTACTGTGATTACTGACCAGTTGTAAAAAAAATAACTGCACCATTATTTAGAGACTTAAACTAACAGAGATTTGATAATTCTACAGTGAAATTCAATGACCAAAAAATAAAAAAGTATTCAATGAAGCTCATATAAATGCAATTCCAGTATTTGCGCTTTTCTTGAAGATAAATTATTGAATTTAAAGGAAATACTCTTATTTGAAGATGTCGCAGATTTATATGAACAAAAACTTTGCGAAAAAGAAAAGGTCATTGACTTATTCAAAAATATGGCTGAAGAGAAGATTCTTGAGGTACCTACATTAGTATAGCTCTAAACTACAAAATGAAAATATATCACTTCATAGAAATGTTGCCTACAAAATGAGGGAAGAGATAGTCAAATTAGAACGCACAGTCTTGCCTGATCATGTATCACTGAAGGCTGTTGTTGAGAATGATGTTAAGATTCCTCAGATGCTTGAAGATTTTGTTAGATGTCTTCCTACAGGATGTTAATAGAAAGGTTCAATCCCTCTGCAATGATGCAATTTATTCTGTTACAAAAGGTTTTGTAAAACCAGGAAAGCACATCCAACTAGGTTCGTATTATTTTATTAGTGAGGTAGCTGAGAGTTTGCTAAAATCATTGGCATACCTTTGTACATGTATATGTACATATAAATATGTAAAAATTAATTTAAAGACATAGAAATATGTGTGATCATACTTATGTATCTGAAATTTTATTCGTGTAGGTCTAGCTATGAAAAGTCTTACCAGCAGCAGGAAAGTTATTGAGATTTAGAATAGATTTGGAAATTGTGTAACCTACCACTTTATTAAGGAGTTGGAAGATGAACTGGCATTTACAAGTGATCGCTTAGACTCTTCAATTCTTCCACAGGGAATGCATAACATTAAAGAAGTTTGTACCGGTGTTGCTTTCGATAACAATGATCGATACGTCGAAACAAGCACTTTCGCAAGGCCGGCCTAACAGCCTGGACGACACAATAGGCGTGTCTTTTTCACAAGACTTTTATATACATAACATCATTTTACATGCAAAGCCAAAACAAGATTCCCGACAACTGATGTTATCGATAAAAAGGATGGTTAGAATTTGGTCGGGGATAGATTTTTGACGTTTAGTCGAGTATCGAATGAGTTTTTCGACTTTTAATTTTTCAATGTTGGTGCGTCTAGAGACTTTCATGTATCTCGAAATAAGCAAAATGGTGTCATACAAATGTGTACGTGAATAAAATCTTACACTCCGCAGTGTTGTTGCTTAAAATTTTTGATTTTTAGAATTTCATTGATTTTAAGGGTTAGATTTGTAAATTTATATAAAGATACATAAAATTACGTAATAGCAATTAAAAAAGGTCTCTTTAGCTATTGAAAGCACTTTTTGCATATTTCTTTTAACATTTTTCTGTGAATGTTGATATTTTTTTCAAAGGTATTGTTAAGTATGCCATAAAAATGGTTTTATTTTTTTATTATTAATAGTTAAATTCGTTTGAAACAAGTAACAAAATAATTTTTCCAACTCTCACATAAATCACAAGTCTCATATCAATTAAACTCCAGCATGTAAACAGAGTAAGAGAAATTCCTTGCTTTAGGTTTTTCACAAACATTATTCGCGTTTTTGTGCGAATTTGGCAAAAAAAATACATACTCATTTGTTGACTTTTATTGGTTTGACAACTGATCAAGAACACCAACGCTCAAATAAAGAAAGCCACGCTGTACGGGAAGCGTTTTTTTTTTGGATATCGTATTATGTATATAACAGCCTTGTGAAAAAAACACGCCTAATATAACTGCTCAAAATGACTTGAGCAAAAATCAAAATCGTTTTGATTTTTACAAAGTTAACTGCACAAACAGCAGAAACCACCCCATTCACAGCACAATTGAACTGCGAAAACTCCAATTTGCGCAGTTATATTGTGTAGTCAATGCTTGCCTGAGATAACCGTCCAACGCAAAACTGAATAAAGTTTTTCAGTTAATCTTAAAATCTGAATTGCTATGAACATTGACGGAGCATTATTTTTATACCCGAAAAATAAAATTATTGTTTTGTTTTACAAAAAAATTAATATAAATAAATAAAACTCATCAAGAGACAAAGCGAGAGACTACGCCTCAAGACAAGAAAAAGAGCCTTCCGAAAAAGTAAAAAAAAAAAAAAAAAATGACACTTCGAAAGAGACAAATTGCATATCCTTGTGCTCAACCGTCGGAAATTTCGGCACTAATTGTCGCTGTTAAAAACGGCCAGCGCTTTGGGATAGTCGAGATAGTGGTTACAAACTCAGCTCACATAAAAAGTGAATTATGGGTTCAGGTTGCAAATGAGCTCGGTATTCCAGATGTTGATGGATTCGAAGCGACAAACAAATGGAACGCTCTTCGAAGCCTTTTTAAATCAAATTTGAGTAGGGTCATACTGCTGAAACACCGACCGCGGCATGGGCTTATTTTTCGGAAATGAAGTTTATCGAGACTGGCGATATTTTTCAATCGTCACCAAATACTTCAAAAATGCCCGTGGTGAAAAAGGAATGCGCTGACACTGAACTATCAATTTCTAATGCTTGGAGTGAGATCTCGTATTTTAAAACTCTCGTTCCGTAAGCTTAAAAGATTTATCGGCAGACCAATCCACCATTCGTTGCAGCTTGAAGCTACGTTGTAAGAATCTCATTTTTTCAAATAATAATCTGCAATGGCTTGGGAACTTGCGGCTTTTAACGGATGGAAAAACATAAACTTCGAAAAATTGTCAAGGTTCAAGGACAACAAATATATAACAATTGCCGATATTTGATCTCGGATAGTGACCAAGAAAATCTACATATAATTTTTGAAACGGACGATCGGTACAAAAATTGGTAGACATAGGGGGACGTTGAATTTGGTTTGTAGGCTTGCAGTGTTTACATATTGCTCATTTATTAACGAATTGGACAGTCATGTTTGGCCAGTAAAAGTACTGCCGCACTCTATATACAGCCGTATTTATTAGATTTCCCTAAATAGCTCTGAACGGATGAATAGTTATGTAGTGAATAGCAATGGTTGCGTTCGGATTTTTACCTAAGACGAACTAGATTCCTTTCGTGACATTTCGCCACCTGAGAGTTTAAGTGCCTCATATCCATTGAAATTATTCCTCAGAAAACGAATTTTAAGGTTTGAAAAATAATTGCGTTACTTTCTACTTAACTAATATGACTTTTGAATGTTTATACATACTAATTGAACATTTCTCTTTTGTAATTTGTGAACCTTGGGTCGAAAACTGTTACGGTAAAAAAAAGAAAAAAAAAAGTTCGAAAAAAGTCAGAAATGGATATAGGACCCTGTTCCATACGATGGGTGAATGAATCAAAACCAAACTCCATTTTTCCATGGGATATAGGACATTTGTGCACTAAACATTGGAATGTCAAAGAAAACAAGAATACTAAAAAAATTCAAAATTACTAGGATTATTAATTTTTAAAATTTTATTTTTAGTGATAGAAATATAAAATAAACATTAGTATAAATACTTTGGGTATGTCCTTCCTTATATCACATAAGCTTATTTTTAAGTCAATGAGAAACCTTTCAAAATGACACATTTTTTTAACACTAAATTAGGAAAAATACTTAAAACTACTTTTGGTCCGTTAAATTTTCTAGAAAAATACATTTAATTTTATTTGGAATGGGTTACTAAAATACTTCAACATTCGTAGAAGCTTCCTTTATTAGGGGATTATTTATTATATTTTTTTTTTTATTTTTTTTCACCAATTTTGTTTTTGTCCAGTTTATTAAAAAAAAAAAAAAAATGCTTTAATATAAAAATTAAAAAGTCAGAAAAAACTACATTTAACTCCGTTATGTAGTATGACAACGTGAAGCTAAATAGTTCTACTTACATAAAATAAATTTGTTTCCTGTTGTTTACCTCGTTTTCTATTTTTTTTGCAATATTTTAAAAACATATTGTTTTTAATGGCTGCTTTTTTGAAAAAATCAGAGATAGACGATTACAATTTCGTCTTTGAAGAAGATTCCCACCAAAACTGAAATATCAAAGCATAGTCAACAAATAGATTTGAAACAAAGACTGTTTTTTGTGTTTTTTATCAAACATTTTATTAAATAAAAAAAGAAAATTATAATTCAAGTTATAAAATAAAAATAAAATATTTTAATTAAAAAAAAAACATTAAAATGAAATTAAGAACTTTTCATTATGTCATCATCATATTTTTTTTTCCTCCTTTGAACTTTACTCCACGAGAGCACGAAACCAACTGAAATGATCGCTGTTTAACTGTTTAACTATTTTTATTGAACAGGTATATATACAATTGGTTCTTAATTCTAAGATTACATAACATTTAGATATATTTTGTTTTGTTGGCACAGAAGGGGCCTAACTTTAAATATTGATTTGTTTGCTAAAATAATTATAATTATTGCCTATGATAAGAAAAATATATAAATTTATAAGGTGATTTAAAAAATCTCGGGTTGTTCAGATCTGGTTGTCTTTATGTTGAAGGGGGTTTGTGTGGCCTCTAGCCACGGTGGTAAGCTGAGGCTGCTACCTCGTAAAAGGGTATTGCCTCTTCGTCATTGATTGAAATGATTTCTTCGCCCAGTAGTGCCATTATATCTAAGTATCGCGGCTCGGGATGTCTCTCTTCGGTTGTAAAGCTTCTCACCAGTGGATTGGGATGGTTGCTCAGGTTGTTAGTTATTTTCCTTGCACTGTTCAAAAGGAATCTGTTGAGGGGAAGGATTCCTGATGATTCGTAGAGCTTTTTGTTACTGAAATACCTCTGTCGTTGACGGTCAAAGTTGAGTCCTGTGCAAATCCTCAGAATTTTCCTCTCAAATGCTCCGAGTTTTTTCATGCTGGTTTTGGATATACTAAACCAAGCAGGGAAGCAGTAAGTGATGATTGGTCTGAGGAGCTGTTTGTAGAACAGCAACTTTGTCTTCTGGCTACTGAAATGATCGCGAAAATTATGCTTCTATTTATACTTTTCAAGCTGACTGCACATTTGTCCATGGATATGGAGCAAATAAGCACTTAAATGTTTACTTAATTGTAATATATTATGTGAGCTTAAATGCTCTATATCCTAGCTCCTGTGGATATGGGGTAATTAAGCACTGACAATATATTTTAATTGAATTTGCTCTATATCCATTGCCCATTGCTATAGGGCATTTAAGCACTAAGTGTTTGTTATTTCAACTTCTCTACAAAAATTGCCTCACGTAGTACAAATTTTGGATATAAGGCAAATAAGCACTAAGAGAACCCAAAAATGTGTGGTCTGTAGAGCAAAAGTGGGTTTCGTAACTCTGTTAATAATAGAGATAGAGCAATGGGAATAGGACCAAACGATAGAGAATATTCGAATTAGTATAACTGCATCATTAACTCAGTTTCCCGAAAAAGTGGTCTATGGGGCACTTATACTCTCAGGTGGCGATTTGTTGTTAGTGTAATCCCATGTTAAAAAGCAGCTGACTGCAAAACATCTTTTGAGGGGAAAGCGATCCAAAGGTACCTTAAAAATCATGGTATAGCAAGCTACCCAATTTGAAATTTGAGAACAGCTGACTTGGATTCATTTTTGTTTTGCTTTCTGTCATAGTGCTTTGTTGCAAAATTGTTTTTTGTAAACATAAAATTTAAAATATGGTGCTCCTAATTAATCTAAACGACGTTGTTTACGAAGTAAACGATTGTGAAGAAGTTTGCAATCGAATAATAAGTGGTACGTGTTGTTTGCAATTTTTAAAACACATTTGGTTTGGTTTGTTTTCACTTCGATTTATCAGCTGTTTCTGATTTGACAGATACCTAATCTTAGTCGTTCGAAAACTTAAGGCCCCCCCCATAGAACGCGTTGCGCGCGGTAGGAGCGGCGCGGCAACTGATGCGGTTTGTTTTGCCGCACGCAACTGATATCTGATAGGGGTGACCCATAGAATCCGTTGCGGTGTCTCAACTCAACAAGGCCACTCATGTTAACAGAAGAGAAAATTTCAAATTGGTTCTTACTGCGCATGTCATCAGAGAGAAAATTTCAAATTGGTTCTGTCACCGCGTGAGAGCCGCGGCAAAATAGAAGTTTGGCTACTCGGCGCGTGCGTCGCGTTGCTCGCGGTGCTTATGGGTCACCTCTCATAAGAACGTGTGTATTTAATCGAGCTATCAGTTGAAAGCGGCGCCGCACGCACGCACCGCGTTCTATGGGCCGGGGCCTTTACCCGGATACAAAGGTATCCTAGTTATGCTACCCATTTTTTTCGAACGCACCCAATCTATTCAACGTTGCAAAAATTCTTATTTATAAACCTATTATAGCCATGATGTGTATATTCTACCTATTGAGCAGCTGATACGTAAGAAAACCACCAAAAAAGCATTGAGCTGTCATATCCAGGTATACTTCGCTCAGCTGTTTGTAAACAATTTTTTTTTTCATTCGAGTGCCCTGCGCCGGTGTTATTGTTTTGTTTTTAAAATCGAACTAAATGGAAAACAGCACCGGTAAATGCATCCGAGCTGCTAAAATTGGGAATCGTGTGATAAAGTGAGTTATTTTTCAAATATGTAAATATATTATACCAACGCAATAAAATTTATTTTTAAATTCATCTAAGAGAGTTATTAGAGGAGAAGATTTCTATAATAGAAAATAAATGTGTCGACACCAACACATCGCGACAGAAGAAGGATGCGTGGAAGGAAGTGTTGTTAAAATGAGTGTTCTTCTTACTAATGAAAATGATTAAGTACGTTTATAAATTCATTTTATTCAATTTCAGCTTCAACAACATGAGCGCAACACCGCGAGACATAGCGCAACTGCAAGCGCAATGGCGGGAGATGAAAATGGCAAAGGCTACTGCTTCTTCATACCGCAAAAACATAAATGCCACAGGAGGTGGAGCAATCAGCAATGCCTAAATCGGCGGACCTCTAACAAGAGAAGCTGATGGCACTCATCCATCATGAGTTTGAAGAGGGTTTAAATGAGTTCGATTGCGATGCCGAGGTTAGTATAACAATATTACAATTGTATGTTAATGTAATTGCGACTATATTTTGTAGATGAACTAGAGAGTACCTAGGAGATGAACCAGAGGTACGAATTCGCGCGAATTTTTTTTAAATTAAAAATTAAAATATTCTTTGGGGCAGAAAAAATTTTCCGCTGCGCGAATGACGACTATTTTTTTTCTTATTTTGAATTTTTTTATTTTACTAATGCAAAAAAGGAGTCATGCGGTTAAGTTTGTGTTGGTGTATTGTTGTTCTTGTCAAAAGAATTTGGTGCCTAAACTTTAAGATTTCATTTCAAAATTTTTTTGAAAAATAAGAACAATATCTATTCTTTTTTGTTTGTACTTACATGACCAAGGTAGCCAATATGAATTATAAGCAGCTGCTTATATCCGCACGCAGGAACAACACTAAATGTTCCGTCCAACAAATAATTCCTCTCTAACTGAGGAGAGGAAAGAATTGTTTGACGGACCGAGGGTGACAAAAATACTGAATATGCGAAATCCTTTTCAATTATTGTTTCCTTTTAAAACAATTTGGATTCCTCTGCTGATGATTGGAATTGCGCTTTAGTTGTTCCAAATTGATTTAAAACCGACGTATTTTTAAACATATTTACTATATCGAGAGGACAAGTGGGATTTTTCGGCAGTGTTTTGTTTTTTATTACACATAAATTTCGTCGCATTTTACCGTATTGCACTAAATGGGCAGTGTTTGGTTTTTTTAAACATTCGTTATCATATATTTCTCGCGTGCCACTTCTCTTTAGGCTTACTTTTTTGCATTTCGTTTTTATTGAGTTCATCAATTCCAATTTGTCAAAAAATTGTTTTTGATTTTCGTGATCATGGACACAATTGTTAAGCTTTTTACAAATATTATTGGACTTGGACACTGAAACACTAGCTTTACAATTCTTTATATAACACACGTACCGAATATATTTTTCGTTTTGATTTCGCATGGCAAAAAATTGTTGTTCACTATCAATGTATAATAACTTACTATTGGCACGTAAGCCCGGCACAATTTTAAAGTTCAAACTTTCAACGTTATCCATTTTTAGCAGAGTTTTCCCAACTCTAATGATTACAAAAAATTTCAATTACAATTACTTGTAATTGTAATTGAAAAATTTCAATTAACCATTACATGTAATTGTAATTGAAAAATTCAATTACCCATTACTTTTAATTGAAAAAGTTCAATTAATTGGAATTCAATTACTCATATGTAATTCAAAACCCAAGTAATTGAAAAAGTGCTGTAATGACTACTTTTTTCAGTAATCATTACACAAAAATGTAATTGATCATCTAATTTGCTCAATTACATTTCTAAAATTAAACAAAATTGAACGAAATTAAAGCATTGAACAGGTACTGTGTCAAATTCTTTCATTTTTAGTGAAGAGTAGCATTTGGAGAGTCTGAATTCAGAAATTATAAAAACAAAAACTTCTGCGTTGTCCGCCGTTTTGAAAAGAAAAACATTTCTACTTTCAAAAGCCATTTTATCGTTTACTAATTGTCGTAGAGTTTTGTGTTTTCTATTATTTTGTTGGGGAGGGTATTCTCTGAAACCCTTTCGGTGGATCCTTTTTGGCAACTCCTTACAATACAAAGTTATTGGTGAAAAACAGTCAGAAAGTTGGAGAATAAAGTGCGATTTCGCGATTATCTTGCTCAAAACGTAGATTAAAACAATAACAACCATTGACTATGAATAAAAAAAATTTATATATACGTAATTGTAATTGGAAAGTATGTAATGCATTACAATTGAAGTAATCAATTACTAAAAAAGTAATAAGCGGTGTTTTTTCTTCAATTACTTGGAAAAAAGCATTACTTTTCCAATTACATGTAATGGTTAGTTGAAAAATTTCAATTAACCATTACATGTAATTGTAATTGAAAAATTTCAATTAACCATTACATGTAATTGTAATTGAAAATTTTCAATTACCCATTATATGTAATTGTAATTGAACCTGTAATCCATTACACAAAGTAATCATTATTTCCCAACTCTGATTTTTAGTAATATTTTCAGGTTGTGACCTATCACTTCGAATTTATGTTCTGAACTGAAACTTTCCATTGCTAAATTACTGAAGCTTACAGCTGAATAATACGGTAAAAAAATTTTCTCTAAATTCCAACTTGCATGAAACAATATTTGAAACTGTAATACTTTGCGTTGTTGCCTCTATTAAAATTGTTTAATGGAGAGTTCCAACTTGCTTGACAACAATATTTGAAACTGTAGTTTTTTGCGTTGTTGCTTTTTATAACAATTTTTTAATGGAGAGTTGAAGCTTAACCCATGTGTGGGGCTTGTTGCCAATTCAAATTGGCAATTACACCTGCAGGTGTAAATGCCTTTTTGTTGCAGGGGTTATTGCCACATTAAAAAGCAAATAACCCCTGCAGGGGTTATTTCCTTTTCGTTTGGGAAATAACCCCTGTAGGGGTTATTGCCGCGGGTGTTATTGCACTGCACCAATGTGTTTATGTAAATGTAATGTTTTTATACTGTTTTACTTTGTTGTATACTTTAACTTTGTTTCTTTCTTTTCTTTTTCGTTCAAAATATTGTTTAATGTTAGTAGACGTTTTAACATCGCTGATGATGAGTTGCATGTCAACTCGAAATGCACTCGTAAAAATAATTAATTCAAAAGAAAAAAGGAAAATATGCGTTTTTATTTTGATTTTGAATTTCTTTCTTTTAATTGTGGTCAATAAAGGATAGTTATCAAATTTCATCTTTAAGTAACCTCGACCAAAATATCGGTGCTATACTTTCAACATTAAATTTAGAAAGTTTACAATTACTATTCAGCACAGTAATCAATTAGATAATGAAAAAAAATACGATTTTAACAACAAAATCAATTTACCTGTTTATCCTGGGAAAATGGAGATTCAAGCAAGCATGCACCGGTTCACAAGGATACCAATCAGAAACTCACCCGACCTTCCGGTTTCTATTTCATTGCTGACTCTCCAGGCATCGATAAGTGATGCTACGATGAGCAACAAAATCAATTTGCCTGTTTATCCCGGGAAAATCGAGATTCAAGCAAGCATGAACGGTTTGTCGGGATACCGATCGGAAACTCAGCCGATCTTCGGGTTTCTATTTTGTTGCTGACTCTTCAGGCATCGATAAGTGATTCTACGATAAGCAACAAAATCGATTTGCCTGTTTATCCCGGAAAAATGAGATTCAAGCAATCATGCACGGTTTACAAGGATACCGATCAGAAACTCACCCGACCTTCGGGTTTCTATTTTGTTGCCGACTCTTCGGACATTAATAACTGATGCTACGATGAGCAACATAATCAATTTGCTTGTTTATCCCCGATAAACCGAGAGTTAAGCATGCACGAACTGTCCCAAATTTTAGTGAAAAAATTTTTTCTCAAATTATCAACAAATTTTGAGCTTTTTTTTTTTAATTTTTGCTCATTTAGCCCTGCCAATTTTATAGAGCTGCAACCACTTCTTGTAAACGAAGTCCCCGTCTACCATTATGTCGGGCAACGGCTCGTGATTTTCTCGAACTGTATTTACGAGATTAATATACTCTTCCGACTTAAACTCCTCCAAGTCCAGGTCAATTATGGGCGCTACTTCTTCCCACTCAAGAGAAAGAGTGCCCGAGAAAGAGTATCCGGCACGACATTTAGCGTTCCCTTTCTGTGCTCTATGTCGGAGGCATAGGATTGGAGATCAAGACTCCACCGGGCCAGACGACCATTCAGGTCCTTCATATTCATCAGCCACTTAAGGCTTGAGTGGTCGTTGATGACCGTAAAATACATACCCTCACAGCTAGGGTTGCAAACGATACATCGATGTTTTCAAAAAATCGATGTTTCGGTCATAGACATCAATGCCCATTCGAAAAATTGACAAGAAAAATTTCTGGAGATAGTTACGTTACTGTGAGCAAAGTTACTCCACTAGTAAGCTGCGTTCGGGAAGTAGTTGAAAACATCAAACTAAAGAATGAAATTGTTTCACAATTTAAAGAAAAAGTTAAAGTACAACTGTCGAGAAGATTTGACAGCATAGAACATTCCGCAATCCTCGCCATTTCAAGTACTCGCAACCCTCTAATTAAGTTAATGCAGTTCAAAAATGCAGTTTCTAAAGGCAATGTAATTAGCTTCCATAATAAATATTTGCGGGAATATAACAACTCACCTTCAGCCAACAATTCTAAATCAGACGAGTCTAATAAAGATGATGCAGACTTTGACATCTGGAAGTACCACAAACAACAGGCCAACGAAAATATGAAAAACATAAAATCATCTGCTACTATTTCATTAGGGAGTATCAGTAGAACAGTAGTTCAAATTTACCTATCGTCTCCAGTTACACCAATAACAAGTGATGCTATTGAGATTTGGGAGGATATTAAAACTCCTTTTCCAAAGCTTGCAAAAATTGCAATGCTATATCTTCCCATCGTTGCATCGTCTGTTCCGCGTTTATTCTCGGAACCTGTGGCAATCAGTACTGAGGACAGAAATAGACTTCTGGGGACCAGACTTTCCAAGCTTCTGTTCCTAAATTCAATCTCAAAATTGTTGGATATAAGCAAATAATTTCAATTATTGTAATATTAATTAGAATTACGTTCAAATAAATGTTTTGTTTCGCAGTTTGCAAATGAGTCCTGCCGATTTGTGTTTTTTTGGGTGAAAATAAGTTAAGCACTGGATGTAAAAGCGCTTCTTGAAATCCGGGTGCGTGAGGACAGAGGCGTTGCTATCGCCCTGAATAATAAATGAAATGACAGTAGGGTATAGGAATTTTTGTGAGAAGATGTTTATTTTTTATACTGGGTGTGTTTCTTTATTCATTCCGAATATTCGGAATATTCGGAATACCATTTTTGCGTTTCTTTATTCAATGGAATATTCCGGATAAACTATTTCCATGTTTCTTTATTCATTCTGGAATATCTGGAATGCATTCTTTTCATTCCTAGTCAGGAGGTGGTTTAAATGGAATATTCTGTAGTTTGACAGATACCTACTTTCATTGTCAGCTATTGCTTGTGTCTGTTTCTGTTCCTGTTGAAAAAAGTAAAAAATTAACAAAATGGAAATGGGTATGAGTACTTATTTATTATATTTTTTGTATCTTTATATATTTATGTATTGATTTCTTCTTTTTGCAGATTTATTTTCAAAGTGGTCCCCAGGAGATGTTAAATGCCTCATAGGACTATATGAAGCCCACCAAAATGATTTCGACAACTCGCAAAAATCTAAAGTTTGGCAAAACATCGCCCAAGAGTTGTCGAAAATCAGGGGAAAAAACATTGCTGCAGATAAGTGCATCGGAAAATGGAAGGGGTTAAAATCACAGTACAAAAAAATTAAAGACCACAACGCAACAAGTGGCAACAGCCCAAAGTATTGGGAGCACTTTGAGGACATCGATAAAATCCTTTTTAAGCGTCCGGAGATCAACGCACCGGCTGTTTGTTCCAGTGACGACTCTTCTGTAGTTCTGAATGAACTGACCAACACCCAGGGAGCGTACGAATTTGCGGATATAATTATTGATGAAGGCAACCATGTGGCAGCTAGTCGGAGGGCACGAAAAAGAAAGGCAGCAGAAGTTGACGATGGAAAGGCGCGCAGGCACAAGGACAAGATGGAGAGGACAGACAAGTTTTTGGACCTCATGTCAAAGCTGGTCAATCATGTTACTGCTACTGCCCCGCCACATGCCGAGGCAACAAATGTACCATAGGTGAGTGTACCTTTTCATTCAATCAGTTATCAAACAAAATATGGGACTAACTTCTTGCTTTTTTTTTTAGATTTTTGCTGCTTCCACCATTCATTTATTCATATCATTAGAAATATTTTAAGTTATGTTTGTGAAGTATACCTACATATCTGTGTTACGTTGTGTTATTTATTTTATTTATACCCCTATTATGGATGACAACTCAACTATTATTGGGTTGTCTCCTCATATACATAACACGGGCACACAACCCAGTTTTCAGTTGGGTTGTCATCTGTAATAGGGGTGTTAGTTTTTAAAGTCATGTTTGAGTTACCTATAAGATTTTACGTTGCGTTATTTAGTTTTTTCCTTAATTTGTTTATTCAAAAATAAACAGCAAATGAAATAAATCACAAAGCCTTTGATTTTTGTTTGTTTTATTAAAAAGGTATTTTTAAACGTACATTTATGTATATGATTTACAGAAGTTGAGCAATCGAATCTCTTTTTCTCTGTGCGGCTGGCTCAGAATCGTCGTTCATATTTGAAGGTTCTTCCGTTTCAAAATCATATGGATTATAAAACTCTTCGTCTAAATAATCAAAATTTTTCAAACAAAAATTATGAAGGATACAGCCTGACATTGTGTACAGAGGATTAAATTCCAATTTCCTCGCATTTAGCTGCTGCAGTCTACGGAATCTGCCCTTAAGCAACCCTATAGACCGTTCGACTGTAGCACGAATGTTTGAGTGCACTTTGTTGTACTTTTTCTGTTGTATGTTCAGATTACCATGATCTTTAAAACGAGTTAAAAGGTATGGTTTCAATCCATACGCTTGGTCCCCTAATATGTGATGGTCATCAGGTATATATATGGAACCTATCAAAAAATTAACCCAAAGTAAAACAAATATTATTATAAAATAAATATGAGTCTTTTTACCTGCTGTTATCTTTCGGAAAAGATTAGATCTCCTGAACAGGCACGCATCATGCACTGACCCAGCTTCTCCCGCGTAACAGTCTAGAAATAATCTGTTTTCATCACATACAACCTGCAATAGGATTGAATGGAATTTTTTCCTGTTGACATATGAATTGGGGTGTATTTTTGGCGTTGCTATTGGGATGTGAGAACCGTCAATGCATCCGATAATGCCTATAAATATAAATCTTATTCTTAATTGTTCACACAATTTTGATTTGTGTTAAAAAACCTGGAAATCCTGTAGTTTCCTGGTAATGGGAAGCAGTGCGCCGAACATCTTGTGAGGTGGGCCAGGCAATTATTCTATGACGAACGTTTATTTTGAGCAAAAAGTTGCATATGTTGTCTACAACAGTCCAACATGTTTTTTTGCAAATCCCAAACCTATCTGCCACTGAACTGTTTAAAAAAAATATTATAAAAATCATGCTCTGATTCAAATTGAGACATCTTACCGAAAGCACTCGGTGTTGGACAAGAACCACAACGTTAGAAGGAGTTGTTTTTCTAATTCAATTTGAGGACGCCCACTGTGGATATCGCTAAAAATGCCATGCTCTTCTTGAATTAGAGAGTACAAATCTTGAAAATTTGTCCGTTCCAGTCGAAAATGACTCTTGAAAGTTTTATCATCATACATTGGGATGATTATTTCATAATAGTTTTTATTTTTTGCAATTTCTTTTCTTTCCTCATTTTCACTTTCACTATCACTGTCAAAAAACAATTCCCAGGCAGCAAGTCCAATATAATTTACCAAATTTTTTAAATGATTGCCTTCCATCTTCAAAAATAAACGTAAAACAATTTTTTTTGACGTAAAAACAAACAGCTGATAAATTTTATTCTTTTTATTCTAGTTCTGTTTCTTTATTTATTCTATTCTGGATATTCTGGATAGATATTTTTTCTTTTCTGTCTTTTCTATTCCTTATCCGGAAAAAATAAAGAAACACACTCACTATGTATTTATTTGTTATCCTTTTGTATTTAGTATCTATATACCTATGTATTTCTGTTTATTGTTATTTATTAAAAACATAAATAAAAAATGAAAAATGACCTACACGAAAACGGTATCAATTTGCATTAACTTCCTTATGTATTTATATTAATTTGTGGAAAGCGGATTTGGATGCATCTTGGTGGGCTTCAGCGTTGAGGTGAAGATCCCGACAGCAGCAATCATATTTCCAGCACTATTATTATCTCTCATCTGAAGTGTGGTAAGACATAGAAAGACAATAAAAAAATTAACAACATAAAAAACTTTAACATAAGATTATTGTTGATGTTGTTCAACGGCGATTGGCCATGCATGCTAAGACTTCCATTATCAAGACTTACGAAGTTTTTTAACCAAACACCATTAACGTTAGAAATAGACTATAAGATGTAGGGTAGGATAGCTGTTGTATGTATGTATGTATAATTTTATTTAGATGAATTTAACTATTATATTACAATTTAAAATTATTTTTGTATACAATATTAATTATTAACCTTGATGTATATACATATACATATATTTATAATGTCGGTTTTTTATGTGCATTGTTAATTTCTTTTTAAAGCTATTAAAGTGAACTTCACTTTTTATTGATTGTGGTAATTCATCAAATAATTTAAGTTCACTATAAAATAACGTATTTTGGGATCGCACGTCTCTATACAGTTGAAGTCTGAAGTCATCATCAGATCTGAGATTGTATGGTTGCACATCTCTTATAAGCGGGAAATACACGATACAATTATCGTACCGATAATCGTACATCGCATGGTAGATTGTATCGTGTATGTGCATGAAGGGAACCGCTATACCGATGTCGCAGTGTCGAATGCCTTGAACTCAAAACCAAATTCGATCGTATGCGATCCAAGTCGCATACGATAATTGTATCGTCTATTCTCCGCTATACAGTTGGTCGTCAAATATTCCGGTAACAATTTATGCTTCATTTTGTAAACAAAGAGTAATGTGTTGAATGTTACAATAACTATTTTGAGGGGGGTGACCGCCACCTGTTTGCACTTGGAGGTTGTTGTGGGGGGAACCCGCCCTCGACTTTAAATTATCATATTATCATCATTCATTACATATACCTTTACCGACACCACAAATAATTTAACACATAAATATTAATTGCAACACCCTCTTACCGTGGAGGAGTGGTGTTTCTTCTAATGTTTCATGTCTCTTTCTTTTCTATAGGTTTTTTTTACACACAATGCTCGGACGAAATAGCCAGTTGCATTCCTCCCCTTAAGCAATTTAATACACGCCTCGCAAGGAAGGCAAATCAGTTTTACCTTCAGCCCGATTTCGGACGTACAGTGAAATATAGAGATACATTCATAGCCGTACTACTCGGACGTGGAATGCTTTACCTGACTCTGTTTTTCCCTGTCATTGTAATACGCAGAAGTTTAAAAACAACGTGCATCGGCACCTCCTTTCTAATCCTTTCCTTCCTTCTTAACCACTCGCACTGTGTTAATAACATTATAAGGGTATTCACAACCCCTTGATGTGCGCGTATATTATTAAAAAAAAAAATTTTCTATTAGGTATCTTTAGGATCTTCTCTTATCTTCGTTTTCCCTTATTATTTTCACTTCCTTCTTAGTGTCTCTTAAACAAAACAAAACAAATAAACACAAAAAAAAAAAACATTTCAACTGTTGCTACTTTAAATTCAACTTTTTTCTTATCTCACTTTTTAAAATTTTCTTTCGAGATTTTAACTAACATATGAGCTACACGGTGCAGTGCATTAAGGCCCGCGGCAATAAGACACGTGGGTCTTAATGCCTCTTTGTTTTGGAAGTTAGGCCCACGGGGGCTATTTCCATGATTAAATGGCAGTAAGAGCCGCGGGCCTTAGTTCCTTTTTCTGCGAACTCAAATATCATTTCGTAATGGAAAGTAGTCTCACCGTTTGCACTTTAACTTATTTTCAATACGAATAAACTGGCACAGGGACGTAACTCCACTAGACATAAGTTCATGCTCTGATTGTGGATTATGACAATATGACATATCAAAAAGGAAAACACGTCCATAACAAATATCTATCGAACTATGCATCATATAGTATATATTTAGCGCGGTCAATTCGCGCGAATTTCTTAAGTTCAACCGAACACCAGTTGCTGTGGTTTCATAATCCAAAAAGGAGGATTCGTCGATGCCCAAAACTAGAATCAGCTTGGGATGGCCCATATCGAATTATGCAGATGATAACCGATGTAACCGCCAAAATCCAGAAGACACCTAGAACCACATCAAAGATTGTTCATGTTGATCGTTTAGCCCCGTACCGCGGTAAGAACACTAGTGGCTGGGTAACGTAGATGCTTTCGTTCGAGAAGGGAAGAATGTTGCACACAGGAACGCAACCCATCATTTCGATAACCATCGACAGAGTGTTGCACCCAGGAACGCCACCCATTTATCGATAACCATCCACGGCTGTCATGATTTGTCATTATTGTCATTTTGATGGCATTGTTAACCTAAACGTCAACAAAGAACCACCTTTTTTTCCTGGCCGCTCTTCAGGTTAAGTTTAGTTATTGTGTTTTATTAATCGGAATCTATTTCAGGAATCCGGGGAGTTTTGCAACAACTGGGAACTATGAACTATCCGAAGGGAAATTTCGTTCGCCACGATTCGCTTTCTGCTCACGGATAAAATAATGAAGCAAAAAGAAAAGTTGAAAAAATTTTCTCAAGGGAGTATGGATGTGTGGTGTAAAAACAAAAACTAGCGTGTGTAGTGCTAACTTGACGCGTCAAAAAAAAAAAAAAAGGAAATCGTTCAACACGATTTACTTTTTTTTTAAACGATTTCACGTTGATTGAATAGAATACTAAAGAAACAATAATTTATCGTATTGATTTAACATGGGATCTGTTTCCTGCTTTAATCCGATTATTAACACGACTCCCTTTTAAGCCAATACGATTTCTTTTTTTTAAACGATTTCATGTTGATTGAATACTAAAAAACAATAATTTATCGTGTTGAGTTGACAGTGTAACTGTTTTCTGTTTTAATCCGATTAACACGACTCCCTTTTATTTCACCACGATTTACATTTCTTTTAATCTGATGCAAAGCTTATTTTAAACGAAATACTTTAAAAACAACACTAAATTAATAATAATAATGATAGTTCAAAAAGCAATCGTGTTAGATTAATCACTAAAAATATCAATTTAAAACTAAACTTTTCAAATCTAATATAGGATAAAAATTGATTTAAAAGATATGCACCATTGTAAAAACAATAATTTGTTGATTTTACATTGAGTTATTTTTCTGTGTGTAGACCGAAAGAAAGGACAATTCCGAAACAACCAATAGCCTCGGATAACGATAATGATTTTAAAGTTGACGACCCAAGCAAACGAATAAAGGACAATGACCTCCGGATCTGCACGTGGAACGTTAGATCACTTAATGGATTACGTGCAGCTGGAGAATTTGCGGACGCCCTGGACTGCTGCAAAGCAGACATAACCGCCATCCAAGAAGTGCGATGGAGTGGACCGGGCATAAAGAAGATGAAAAACTGTGACATCTACTGCTACAGACAACAGAAACAACGCTTATTCGGGTGCGGATTTGTCGTTACAGGAAGACTCAGGGATAAGGTGATTAGCCAAAATCCAGTTAATGAGCGTATAATGACCATCCGCATCAGGGCTAAATTCGCCAACATTAGCCTTATATGCGCCCACGCCCCCACAGAAGAGAAAGACGACGATTCCAAAGACTTTCTACGAGCTCCTCTAATAAACGTATGAGCAGTGCCCTAGACACGACGTGAAAATCGTTCTTGGCGATTTTAACGCAAAGCTAGGGAAGGTGGACATCTTTGGAAACACAATTGGTAAGCATAGCCTCCATGACAAAACCTCCGAAAACGGACTGAGGCTAATCGATTTTGCTGCGGGGCTGAATCTTGTTGTAAGTAGTACGCGCTTTCCGCATCTCAAAATTCATAAAGGTACATGGCGATCCCCAGATCAATTAACCGTCAACCAAAACTTGCCATATGCAAACTTAAATCAAATAAGACGGCAGGTGCAGATGGCCTTGATGCCGAACTTTTCAAGGCAGCTGGAGATCAGTTGGAAAGGAGCATGCACCAGCTGATCTGCATGATATGGTCGGAAGAAAGCATGCCCGATGAATGGAACCTCAGTATCGTATGCCCGATCCTAAAGAAGGGAGACCCTCACAATTGCGCCAATTACAGAGGGATAAGCCTCCTTAACGTCGCTTATAAGATCTTGTCTGCTGTAATATGTGAGCGTCTGAAACCCCACGTCAACAACTTGATAAGTCCTTATCAATGTGGTTTTAGACCAGAGAAGTCCACAATAGACCAAATTTTCACATTACGGCAGATCTTGGAAAAACCCGAGAACATAATATCGATATTCACCATCTTTTTATCGATTTCAAGGCCGCGTATGACAGTATTTACAGAGACGAGCTGTACAGAGCCATGTCTAGTTTCGGCATCCCTGCAAAGCTCGTACGACTATGCAGGATGACTTTGGAGAATTCACGCTGCTCCGTCAAGGTCGGAAAAGAACTCACCGAGACCTTTGATGTCGAAAAAGGCTTTAGGCAAGGCGACAAACTGTCATGCGATTTCTTCAACATCATACTTGAACAGATTGTAAGAAACTCAAACGTCAACACCAGAGGAACAATCTTTCAAAAGTCTGTACAATTACTCGCCTATGCAGACGATATTGACGTAATGGGACGAAAAAAGCGTGATGTCATAGGTGCTTTTGCGAGTATTGAAACAGAAGCGGCAAAAATGGGTTTGATGGTTAATGAGGGCAAAACGAAGTATATGCTGTCATCAAACAAGGACACAGAACACCGACGAATTGGACAAAACGTCACAATAGACAGACATAACTTCGAGGTAGTACAGGACTTCGTCTACCTAGGATCCGCTGTAGACACGGACAACAATATCAGTGCGGAGATCAAACGGAGAATAACTCTTGCCAACCGTTGCTTCTTTGGGTTAAGAAAGCAATTGAGAAACAAAACCCTCTCCAGAAAAACCAAGGTAACCTTGTATAAGACCTTAATCATCCCAGTCCTGCTTTACGGCGCGGAAGCATGCACCTTATCGAAAGCGGATGAGGAAGCCCTTGGTCGTTTCGAAAGAAAAATTCTCCGAATGATCTTTGGTCCCGTATGCGAAGACAATGTGTGGAGAAGAAGATACAACGAGCTGAAAAAAAAAAAGAAAATATGAAATATGAGCGGATGGACCCAAACGCTCCGGCTCGTCGGGTGTTCGAAAGCACATTGCAGGGAAATCGCGGAAGGGGAAGACCTCGTCTTAGGTGGCGCAATCAAGTGGATGAAGACCTCAACCGACTTGGAGTGCGAAACTGGAGAGATCTCGCCCGAAATCGAAGTCGTTATAGAAGGATGTTGGTTGAGGCCCAGGCTCACCCCGAACTGTAATGCCCACCTAAGTAAGTAAGTAGACCGAAAGGAATCCAAACACTTGTTTCTACATACAGCTATGGACAAAGAAATAGCACACTATTAAGAAAAATCATAGATTCAAAATTTCCGTTATGTGAGATTGTTGTGATGTTTCTTTTTCTTCGGGTATGTAGATTTGACAAACAAATGCAGTAATAAATAATTTTTTTTTTACGATTATAGGTAAATGTGCTATTTTCTTGTCCACAAGAAATTTGATCATCACTGCAAAATATATTTTTTAAAATTGAATTGTAAAGAAATAATTCCCTATTACTAATTATTATTAATCCTTAGAAGTCACTTCATGTCATAAAATAGGAAATAAAATATTTAAGTTCAAAAGGAGAAAATAAATGCAGTTTTCATAAGAAAATGAATGAGTGTGCTATTTCTTTGTCCATAGCTGTATATTCGTCGAAAGCAAAAGAAGACCTTTTCCAGTAAAACGCCAAATTAACGAAGATCAAGATGCCGTTTCCATCTGCAACTGGTTGAAAAATTGGTTGAAATCAGGAGCCAAATTTCCAAAAGAAGTGGTAAGTAAATGTTTGTACTTATCTAAATAAGGATTTATAAGTCTTAATCTATAATTCATAACATATTTTTTTTTCTTCCTGCAAGTGTAGATTTGTGACGAATCAAAGGCATTATAAAACGCTATTAGATGGGCTTTTTCACCATTTTTAACAGTAAAACAATACAAAAACGCTTGTATCTCAAATACTCCAGACGTTTATATAAGGATTGATGGAAATCATTTTATGAGAGACTGCTCTAACTTTCTAAAGCTTGTTCGACCAAGGATAAAAACTTTCTACCTTGCGGCAGTCGGAATGCTTATGATTTTCACAAATTTAAAAACTGCGAGAGTCTTGATTAGTGCTATTTTAGTACTTGCTTCAAGCGAAACCATTGGCGATGGCATACCACTTCTTAACGCTAGAGAGCAGTTAATTAAAAAATTGTGCACCAATGAAACTCCAAGTTCGTGTTTAGTTCAAAAAATAATGAATCAGATGGAAAAAGATGATAAAATAGAAAATGATAAACACGAAACATCCTGAGATGAAGATAAGGAATCGCCCAACCACGTTAAAGACGCATAACGCACGGATTATTGGCTTAATTGGAAAAATGAAAGTGAAGCTGAAGTTGAGGTCATTTTAGAAAAAGATGAGGGTGAAAATGACAATCCCAGGATGTATCCCGAAATAAAGAAAAGACTTCTTTCAAAAATTTAAACTATTCCTTTGAGGATAATTACTTGCCACGAGAAATTTGGATACAGTCGAATACCAGCAAGCAGCAACCAGTGCCGCAATTGAAGGAGAGTTTAACCTAATAAAAACTAATACACTGCGAAATAAGCCTTTAAGATTGGATTTGCTGGTCGAAACACGTATTAAGGATTACCAAGAAAGATTGGCGATCTATGAAGCTGGAAAAAAATTCAACGTCACGACCAGGCCAACAAAATCAATAATTGGGAGAAATCAATGAAGGATGTGTCAAGTTTCAACGAGCCGAATACAAAGAAAAACGAAAGTTAAAACTATGAAAATATTTACAAAACTTATACAAAAGATGAAGACGAAGAAAAAGAAAAAGAAAATTTCAATGAAACCGAACCACCAAAATAAAAAAAGGATACAAGAATCAACCGAGCCATTGAAAGACAAAAAGCAAAGATTGTCCGGCCTGCAAAGTGATAATCTTCCGATAGCGGTGCACATAATTGTGTACTGTTCCAAAAAAAAGTCTTGGAAGATTGCTCGAGAACAGAAGGTGATGAAGAAGGCTTTGCCAAGCAAACCCCAAAAAAAAAAACAAAAACGATCAGTGCTGTGTTTTGGTAAAAATGAGCAGCCTTGGAAAGAGGTGATGCAGTCTAAATGCCACAAAAAATTCCAATTTTGAAGAATGGCAGCAATATGGCCCCAAAGCTCATACCATTGAGGAACGGAAAAGTGTCTCTCCACAGCACTTGTGAATTTGACAACTAATTTTGGCATTGGCGATCGACATCCTAGTTATTGAAACATACATCAATATCAAAAACCGTCAAAATAATATATTCCAACTTGTAACGGACACGATCTGCAAAGGGCTTCGCTCAAGAAGCTTTAACTTTCGAGCCCAATACCTTGGTCGAAACTCTGAAGATAGACTTGGAAAAAACAAAATCAGAGAAATAAACTGTGAGAAGAATCTTGGCTGTCTCTTCATATCGCTTTTTGCAGAAAGGCCGAGCTTTGTACAATCAAATGCTCTAGCGGCTGCCCGCAGAAGAAAATGGATATTGTAATGTCATCTGCCAGTGACCAAGATATGTTCAAAAGGGTTTGAAAAGATAGCTTTTGAATCAATAATTCCGAAAAAAAATAAAAACCTGTCCGGAATGCAAAGTGGTGAATGCAATGCACAACAACTGCAACTTATAGAAACAGGTAAGCCTCTTTACTTACCAAATTTTCATTTCATTTTATAAAAAAAGAAAAATATTTGAAATTAAAACAAAGAACCCTTCTGCCAAATTTCAAGTTCGTAGAGTAAATGGTTTCCGAGGTACAGCTGGGGCCTTAAAAATTACACGCTTTTTGATAGCGCAGAAGCCGCTTGTTTTGAAAAACTGAAAAATAGGTGGAAGGTCCTTAGGCCACTAGAACCTTTCTGCCAAAATTTCAAGTTCGTAGAGTAAGTGGTTTCCGAGATACAGTTGTAGCCTGCAAGAATCAGGTGAGACCCAAATAAAATAAAAAAATAATATATTTTTTCCTATATAAAAGGGTTCCTTGCTCCTCATTATCTCGCTAGACTTCTAGAAGACTTTCTAAAACGGCAGATAATTTCTAAAATGGCTAAATTTGTTAATTCTGTAAGAGGAAGTGTTAAACTCCATTTCGAAGGCTTTATTTGTATAAAGCATAGAGGGAGTGACATAAAAATTCATTGGAGGTGTGAGCGCTTCTAATTGAATCAGGAAAATGTCGAGGGAGAGCAGTCTCTCACGGCACGGCCGTTGTTGCAACAGCGCTTCACAATTACGGTCCTTCACCGGTATTGTGTGAGCTAGCAGCAATGGCTGATAAGCTTAGATCTGAAGCTTTGACCTCAGTAGCTGCTCCTAGAGCCGTAGTCAATAATATTATGGCTGGAGCTCCTTCTTCTGCATTGATTCGGTTGTCTAAAATTGAGTCAATGCAAAAGGGTATTGCAAAAACGCGTAAGCGTTACTTCCAACCTTCCCAGATTCCCCACTGTCGAAGTGACATAATTCTACCACAGCTGCTTACAAAAACTTCTGTTCCAGAAGACTTTTTGCTAGCTGATTTTGGCAGTGGTGACGACAGTAGGATTATAATTTTTGGTTCCTTATCGGACCGCTTAAGGTTGTCCCGAGGCCAGACATGGTTGGCAGATGGGACTTTTAAAGCATGTCCCGAGATGTTTTACCAGCTCTGGGTGATTCACAGGTATTTCGAGAACAAAGTTCTCCCCTACCTGTATTGTCTGCTTCCAAATAAATCGGAACAGACATCCACTCGCTGTTTAGAGATCACTATGAACTCCAGCGGAATGGCCAATATCCGTCCTCAGTTTTTTCTCATCGACTTCGAGAAAGCGGAAGAGAACACCATTCTTCGTCTTTTCCCTGAGGCTTTTATCCACGGCTGCTATTTTCATTTTGCACAGGCTGTTCGCCGGAAAGTGCAGCAACATGGCATGCTCGTGAGGTATGGTTCTGACACACAGCACCATACCGATATAAGAAAGTTTATAGCATTATGCTTCTGCAGGACAGAAGATGTCGTTTCGAGATTTGAGGCGTTGGCAGACACTTTTCATTCTTCTTATGAAAATAGTGATGCGCACAACGATTTCATCAGCAAATTTGAAGAGGCTTGGGTAGGGCGTAGTCGACGGAATCCGCGGTTCTGGTGGGTTGAGAGTTTAAGTTTTCAAAAGGGAGCCGAGATTAATTTCCATAAAACCAAGCAGTGCGGGCGGCAGCAAAATAGCTGAGTTAAATACGAACATTTTATACATATAGTGAGATGGATGTGGTACACACTAACCCCAATAAATTATCAAACCTGTAAGGTTCAGTGAAAGACAAAACGGATAATTTGAAAAAATCGGGTATTTATTCATTAAAGTGTAGTGATTGCGAAAGTGTTTATTACGGCCAAACAAAGAGAAATCTCCTTACACGTTTCAAAGAGCATAAGACATACATTCGAAGCAACCAAGCTTACAGATCAGCGTTAGCAGCACACGCTCTTAACAAAAATCATATGGAGCTTGATATTGAAAATGTTTGTTTGGTGAAAGAAGTGATAGACGACCGTAAGCTAGATGCCTATGAAAGTTTTTATATACAGAGAGACTCAAATGCAATGAATTTAGACAACGGTAACATCGAATCGCATTTGTTCTCTCTTATATAATAACATGCAACTTTCATACAACAACAAACCACAACATTTTACTTTTTGGATTTAGTCGTGATGCTGATGATGGAATGAAGATATTCCGAAATGCATTCAGGTACTCATTTGACATATTAAATTAAAGTTTGTCTTGTTTAATGTGTTGAATTAAATAGTGAAAAATCATTAAGGTGTATTGACTCAATATTTTTGTTTTTATATAGGGTAAACGCACTAGTAGCCGGACAGTGTTAGTAGCCGGACACATTGACCTTTTTTTGCGATTAATAGATACATCACTCAAAAAAATCCACAAACAACAACATACATGGGTCCTTCAATGTGTCCTATACATGCATGCAAGGTTTCAGGTACTCGAAATGCGTACTTTAGGAACTACGCATCATTTTATTGTTTAAGGTTTGAAGGTGCGGTCTCGTTGTCGATTTGTGTAAGAAAAAAATAGTGCGAACACTTTTTAGTAGAAAGCAATTGAACAAGTAATAATTAATTTATTGTCATGGAAAGACATTGGTTTCGTTGGAAATATGATTAACTAAAACAATTTGCAAAAAAAAACCTAATTTAATAAAATCTTTGCCATTATTTGTGGTGTCCGGGAACTAACACCAAAATTGAATATGTTTTTCAGTACCCAGACATGCTGTCCGGGTACTAACACAGTGCGTTTATCATGCATATTCAGTACCCGGACAGGGGTTGTTTCTTAAAATAATTGTGTATGGATACTGAAACAAAAGCGTTCGGATACTAGATCAGTCATTTTAAGAGACTTAATCATGGAGAGATTTGATCATTTTAAGAGACAAGCCCTGTATGGATACAAAAAATGTGCGCTTGTCTTATATTTTCAGTACGCAGACATGGCTTGTCTCTTAAAATGATTGTGTACGGGATACGGGTACTGAAACAAAGGCATCCGGGTACTAGATTTTGCTGTACGGGTACTAACGCAAATGGAACTTTTCTGAATTGTTATTTTATTAATTTTAACAATGATCTCTTTGCAATTTACTTGAACGCCATATTATTGAGAAAAGTCTATATTCTTACAATCAATAAAAGTTTCCGTGGTAGCATTTATGGTTACAAAATGGTTTGAAGTCAAAGTTGAGAAAAAAGTTAAGTGTCCGGGTACTAGTGCGTTTACCCTATAGTGAGAAAAAGTTTTTCTATAAAGCCCTTTGAAAAAGGCAGTGCAAAAGTATTGGTAACAAAAAAAAAACAAAAAAGGTATAATTAATATCAGCGATCAGCGAAGGCAATTAAGAATTTATAGGAAGCAGAATATCCACGGGTAAGAATAAAGAATAGCTACGAAATTTTGTGTGTTAGGTGAAAATGGATAGGCAGTGTAGTGTTTTTTTTTTTGTGTTCAAATTAGGCAATTTATAACGAGGTTTTTGTTTTTGGTTTAGTACTACCTTCAGGCGGTCACCAGGCCAGGGGCAAAAAGGTCGTGACCGTCCAACGTTCACAAACGGCTTGGAGCAGCACCGGCAATTTAAATAAAAAGTCAACGGTTGAGACTTGCCGCAACAAGAAGAAAAAAAAAAAAACGACAACAACAACCAGAATAAAGGAAAAATTTGAACAAAGGTCCGAGGTCAAGAAAAGCCCGTGGGAACACACGGGCTTCACAAGTAAAACCTTTTCATATTGTTATTTTGTGCAAGTGGAGAAAGGAAAAGAAGGTAGGCCGTGGAATTTTAAAATTCATTCGCTGTCAAAACAAATTTGTGATACGAACAAACAAACCAGCAAATAGAGATTGAGACGGGCCCGATTCAAGGGAAACCGCAACATTGCCAAGAATTGCTGCGAATTCATTGTGGATGCAGGAAGCAGAATTTTAGTGAAATTTTATATCAATAGCGTGATAATTAATTTTTTTTATTATTTATTTATTTAAACTTTTTTTTACATTTTTATTTTTTTTATTTTTATCGTTGGTTGTTTTTCTTTGGTAATAGCGGGGCGGCCCGAAAAGGGTTTTCTAATTTGTGTTGTGCTGAATATATATTTTTTTTGTGAGTTAGTGTCTAGCGGCCCAAAGAAGGCCCATCCCCCATTAAAGAGAGCTCTTTTTTTTAGGCTAAGTCGAGTAGGATAGGGAGTCGAGATTTTTATTCCTTCCAGGATCAGCACAGGTCCTTTATTCGGAAACCCAGTTCGGTAATTGGTCCCGCGGTAAAAACAAAAAGGTTTAATAGCGAATTAAAAATCATTGCCATATATTGTTTTTTTTTCGAGTTTAATTGATTAGGTTTGATTTGTTTTGATATCATTTTTTTTATTGATCATTTACATATTGTCTTCCTTACCATTTCTTTTTTTTATTTTGTTCGTTTTGTAGTTAGTAAGTTTAAAATCATTTTAGGTTTTTATTTTGCATTTTTGTTTTCTTTAAAATTTTAGTTATAATAAATGTGAATCACGCTATTCGTTTAAGAAAAAATTGGCGTGTTCAATTCATTTGTATTGATGGGTGATTATGCTCAATAAAGAGTAATAATCACATGGGGTGGTAAGAAGGTGGTGAGGATGCAGTGGTAGGGGTGTTGGCAGTTTCGCAGGTTTTTGTTGGGGAATTCCAAACCATCGGCCGCCGGAGTTCCAGGCTGTGAGGGTTATAGGCCATGCTGCACCAAGACCAGCAGCTCCTGGAGTGTGGATCATCGGTGGTGGTTTTAAGTGTAAAGCATGATTTTTGTGTTTTGGTCGAGGTGAGGTGCGACCGGGAAGTCAAGATCCCCCCCTACATCCGACGAGCTAGGCCGCGAAAGCAAGCATGCCAGACTTCCCGGCGTACATTCTGCCCCTTTCCTTACCTTTCCTTTTGTCCACATCCTCTTTTTCTACCTTGCCTTCTCCTAATGTGAAATTCCCTTCACTTACCTTTCCTGTTTTTTGTCATTCCAGTGGTGTTCCTTTTCCCTTATCCCACCAATTTCCTACCCTTACCTGTCGTTTCCTTTATTCAAATTTTCCTATTCCACCATACCTACCTTGTTCATTTCCTTCCAATTCAACTTCCTATTTCCTTCTTCAAATCCTACCCTTCCTTACCCATTAATCCTCTCCTTTTGCCTCGCATCATAACATAATTTAGTATTCTGGTGATCGTAAGAAATAAAACGGTAAATGAGTACAACCGATTTCATACGTTCTCAAAGGAATAATATAAATACAAAAGTTTATGTAACCTTATTCAAAGGTAGGTAAGTACTTTTCTTATTATACACCTCAAATTACTTTCGCTATTTTTTTCCCAATTAAATAAAATTTACTTTATATTTCAGATGGCAAAACTTTTTTTTCTTACAAATGGCAACGCTTTTTCCTTAATTTTCGATTTCAGGTAACTATCAGTTGTTATTATTTGACTTTATTAATCATTTTAAATAAAAATTTAAATTTTTTTTTTTTTTTACAGATTGCAAGACTTGTTCGATTTCACCCCAATCAAAATAAAATGTTAATACATATATCAAAATAAATTTTATTAATGTTTAAGGGTAACTTACTCTGGTTTATTATTCCGCCAATGTAGTGCACCACTTTGGTAGTTATACCCTATTTGATAAGAAAAATTGCATTGAATTTTATTTTGTTTAACAAGGGTATTTCGCTACCCATCACATAGCCACTGACGCTCTACATTTATTTTTGCCATTTTTTTCATTTTTTCTTTCATTTTTTCTTTTCCTTTTTTTTCATAAAAAAAAACTAACTTACTTCACTACCATTTTTTCTTTTCTTCTCTTAACTCTAATTAACACGACACGATCACAAAACACTCGGATATGGGGAAGTGGAAGTTAAAAAAAAAAAAAAAGACACGAGGATAAGTAGGAGGGGATTTTTGCAGGTTGGGACATGGATTTGAACTTGGTCATTTTCACTCACACGGGTTTTTTTTTCTCTGGGGCACATAAATTCTCTTGGTATAGATGCATATGATGATGGTGATGATGGAGATGCTATTAAGGATGTTGATGGCGATTCTGCTGCTGATGGTTTCGATTAGATCCTCGATAAATATCAGATACATTATGTCTTTAGAGAGTTTTTTGTTCTTTTGATTTCCTTTTTTTTTATATTTATAGGTAGGTACTTTCCCTTTTTTATTTCTCTTCTAGGTTCTCTTTTTCTTTTTTCTATTTCTTCTTTATTATTCTCTTTTAGGGCTGGGTGTTAATACACACCCCCAAATCACTTTTTCCAATTATAATTTAATAGGAAGGAAGAATTCTACTGCACTCGCTTATCTATTAAACGACGCGAGATGCACACTGTTCAATTCGTTCCTTTTTTTTTCTTTTAAACTTTTTAATTAAATTAAATTCCTTTTTAATTGATCTATCTTACTTTGTACACGTGAGTATATTCTTTAATCAACATTTTAAAAATTTTATCTTAGAGTCTTTGGCTTAATTTGATATTATTTTCCTTCCTTGCACTACTATTTTGATGACACTCTCTTTGGATCTACTGCCTTATTCAAATTCCCACGATTGACTATGTCGAAATCCCGTCTGTGATGGCTAAGCTGATCTTGTCATGTACCAACTCGACCGTTGCACATGTGTACATACATAGCCGGTACAGTTTGGTTAGTACATGACAAGATCACACCATCGGAAAGCGGCCAGCTATGCGGCTTATCGTTATCGTGGTAAGTCGTGGGTGGAGATAAGCTCGCCTATTTTGTATTTTGGTCTGTTGCTATGCGTGATGCGTGGTATATATTTTATGCAGACTTGTGTACTACGAAAGGACAAGTAGGGTGGGTCAGGTAGGTTATGTGTGTCATGATGGTAAGTATTATATTGGTTATTTATTATTACAGATAAGTATTAAATTATGTGGTTTATTTATTTTAATGGTAAGTATTATAGATGTGTTATTATTATTGAAGGGTAAATGTTATGTGTTTGAGTATTATGAAAGGAAAGTATTATGTGTTTTATTATTATGGAAGGTAGTTATTATAGTGGTTTTATTAAAGTTACCGAGGAAGATGATATTTGTTGTAGTAATTATTACAAATAGGTATTATGTGTAAGTACGGTAAGTTTTACTGTGTTTTATTATAAATAAATGGTAAGTATTATGCCATTAATTATGTGAGTTATTTTTTTATGTATTATAGGTAGATAAGGTTATGGATTTGGTATTATTATCAGGTAAGTAGTATTATGAGAGTTTTTCAAATTATAAAGGTGAGTATTACTATTAATTGTTATTATAATTGTTATCATTATTATTATTATTATTATTATTATTATTATTATTATTATTATTATTATTATTATTATTATTATTATTATTATTATTATTATTATTATTATTATTATTATTATTATTATTATTATTATTATTATTATTATTATTATTATTATTATTATTATTATCGAATATCAACATTTCTCAGCGAATTTGCTGGAAATTCACTCATCCCAGATATATTTATCAAAAGGATTAGGCTCGGTGGATTCTAATTATTATGCTGTTGTTTTGCATATTTTTGTTGGTTTTTTTGTTTTTTTTTTTTTGTTTAATGAGCGTCCATGAAGCGTCGCACAATTCTTGTTGTTGCTATGACCACTGAACTTTGGAGATGTTTGTATAAGTCTGGATCTAAGCCGAGCTTTCCCAGTCCTTCAAGCAAACTGTGTGGAATCACGGCAGTGCTTGATATAATTAGTGGGATTATTCTGACTTCATTGACCTTCCATTGCCGTTTTATGGGTTCAATAAGTTGCGCATATTTAGAAATTTTTTCAGAATGCTTTTCTTGCAACTTATTTGTATTTGGCACGGCAATGTCTATTAAAGCTACTTTTCTTGCTTTTTTGTCAAAGACGACGATGTCAGGTCGGTTGAAGGAAACGCTTTGATCAGTTAGTATTGTGCGGTCCCAGTATAAGCGGGAGTTGTCATCTTCGAGTACACTTTGGGGTTTGTACTTGTAGTAATATTCTTTTTCCTGTTTTAAGTTGTATTTGATTGCTAACTCTTGATGCACAATTTTTGCTACTGAGTCATGTCTTTGCTTGTATTCGTTTCCCGAGTAATATGTACAGCCTGATATTATATGCTGTATATATTTTCTATTGCATCGCATCCATATCGACAGGAGTCAGTTAGTATACTTTGGTCACCAACTACTCTTTTCAAATAGTTCCTTGTCGGTATAACTTGATCTTGAATGGCCAGCATATGTCCTTCAGTCTCCGGAAACATATTTCCTGCAATCAACCAGTAGTTCGACGCCTTTATGTCGACATTTGTCTGGCTTATGGCACTTATATGTTTGCCATGGAGGGGCTTACACATCCAAAGATCCACTTTAGCTTGATTCGTTATCCTATTATCAGGGAACTCCGATCGGGATAGTTGTAATGGGCTACTTTCATCGGCTAAACATATAGAGCGATGGAGGTCAGAGGTCTCTGCTTTCTTTTGGAAGTATTCGTAGAGCGATAGTTTTTGACACTCCAACATATTTTTAATGTCCGTTAAGCCCCTTCCTCCCATATAACGGGGTAAAGTTATTCTCTCGGATGATGTTTGCGTTCGGTGGACAGAACTGTTCTTACTTTCCTCTCCAGTGCCTCAACATCGGTTGTAGTCCATCGTATTATTCCAAAAGAGTAGCAAAGTATAGGTATGGCATACGTATTAATGGCTTTAAAGAGATGTCTACTTTTTAGAGCTGTCCGGGAAAGTAATTCCACTCTTTTGACGAACTCTTTTTTCATCTCTTCCTTGACGTCCGTGTGTGATATGGCTCTTGCTTGCTTAAAACCAAGGTATTTGTAAGTTTCATTTTCCATCATTGCCTGGATTGATTGGCCATCTTGCAGTCGGAACTCTCCTTGTTGCTGTTTTCCCTTAATGATTCTTAGTGTTCGACACTTATCTAACCCGAAGTCCATACAAATATCTTTTGAAAATGTTTCCACAATTCTAAGCATGTTTTCCAGGTGTAAAGGCTTCGCTGCGTAGATCTTAATGTCATCCATATACAGGAGATGTGATAAACGGTACCTCTCTCTGGTCCCCTCTCTGATGGTAAATCCATATCCTGTAGCGTTTAGGCATGATGATAGTGGATTCATTGCTAACACGAACCAAAGAGGGCTTAACGAATCACCCTGAAAAATTCCTCTTCTGATTCTAATATTTGGTGTTTTTATTGTTCCGCTATTTGTATTCAGACATATTTGCGTACTCCATCTCTCCATTGTGTGTTTCAGAAAACACTTGTATTTAGGGTCTATTTTGTATATCTCGAGCACTTTTAAAAGCCAATCGTGGGGGACAGAGTCGAATGCTTTTTTATAATCTATGTAGGCCGTGTACAGATTTCTGTGGTGTGAAAAAGCCTGGTTGGAGACCACTGAGTCTATAATAAGTTGCTCCTTGCAGCCTTTTGACCCTTTTCTGCATCCATTCTGCTGAGGTGCAATTAAGTTGTAGGTTTCGCAGTGGTCGGAGATCCTTTTGGCTATGCATGACGTTATAACTTTGTATATAGTTGGGAGGCAGGTAATTGGTCGATACTTTGACGGGTCATCCGAGTTGGCTTGGTCTTTAGGAAGCAAGTATGTTATACCTTCAGTGAGAAAGCTGGGCATCTTCTGTGGATCATCGAAGATTTCATTTATCAAATGTTTGATATTATTATTATTATTATTATTATTATTATTATTATTATTATTATTATTATTATTATTATTATCATTATTATTATTATTAATATTAATATTATTAATATTATTATTATTATTAGATTATCGTTTCCCACAAAGTTTATTCGAAGATTAAGAAGTTTAGTTTCCACAATAAGAAAACGTATTTACATTAGTAAATATGGAGAAGACCTTTTAAGTTAATGCGCTATTTCAACCTCTTTTCGAACATAATTACGCCTATTTAAAAGTTTTTTCTCAATCACATTAATGATTTGGCTTGCATCTCATAACGCACACACTCGCATGTTATCAACCAAGAAGCAAATCACACAGCACCTAAGTCTTCAAAAATGATGACACAGTTAAACTCCATGTTCATTAATGAAAACAAATTACCAACCATCACGCCACGGGAACCACTGTCTTCCCTTAAGCTGAATTTATATTTAAAAAAGGGCATATTTAAAAAAAAAAATTACTTAACCCTCCTTTACGACCCGGCAAAAGTTGTGTTCACCCGACCTGGGGTTTAAATGGACCAAACGATTTTTTCTTCGAAAATTTTTTGATTTCTGATTTATATTGTTCAGTTATAAGTCTTCTGGCTATTGCATGAATTCTTTCTAAGTATTTTATATAGCAGTGATAAAGAAATTTGAGCAGAGATGTTATTATAAAGGTATGTAGATCAAAGTCGATGAAAATTGCCAAATTTCGCAAGTCTGGGATTCCCGCTTATCCCTTTGACAGTCACGAAGGAATTGATCTTTTAGATGGTAAAATATTTTTATTATCACTGATGAGCTTTGTTCTTTGTTCTTTGTATCGTTTTTTTAAAAGCAACCATTTAATCTCTACTTTTATTGCTTGTTGATGGTGTTTTTGTTCGTCCTACCATCACCGCTATGTCTTGTCGGATTGCCTCGGATTCAATGTTATTGAATTTGTTACGAGATATGCATTCTTCTACACGTCCAATTAGATTTTCAATTGGCACATTTCGTGGAGTGGGTGCAAAGTTCATACGATTGCTGAGAATGCTTATGGCTGCTGGACACAAATTTGTGTTTGACAAATTGACAACGGATTTTGTTAAGTCGATTGTATTGACTACTGTTTGTCTAGTTTTTGCGTTGGTAAGCTTATCAAACTTCTGTTTTTGCTTTTGAGTGCACAGTTGTTGTATTCTTGTTGCTTGCAAATGAGTCATTTTATATTACACACATTAAAGTCTTAAATCACTTCCGTGTTGATAAGGAAGAGAGCAGTGTATTTTACTTAAAAAATAATTTACGTGAAAAGTACCTACCCACAAGTAAGTTACAATTTTCGGTGAAAACTTTCATTTTTCTTTTCTTGGTCGGGCTTTGATGCACTCCAATAATTTTTATCTTTATTTTCACTAATCTAACTCACTCTATTCTGTGAACTTCACTTGATGTTTTTACTTAGTGGCGTCTTTGTTGTGATTTTGTTCTTGTGCTTCTGTGCTTTATAATGCGTGGTAATTTTTGTGTTGACTTTAGCAACATTCGGGGGCTAAGATCCAATTTTTTTGCAGTGTACGCCCATACTGCTAAATGCAGGCCAGCTGTTTTGGCACTTAGTGAAACACAGGTTGGTGAGAATTCTGATCCTTCAGAGTTTTCCCTTCCTGGCTATTGCTTAGTGCCTTTATTCTTCTCCTCTTATGGCCTCGCCGTGTATGTTCGTAATGATGTTGCCTATCAAGTTCTACCACAATACGGCCTCTGTTCAACTAAGAACTTCAACTTCATGTGGTTAAAATTCAGCGTCCATAAGCACATCATCCATTATTGTTTCATTTATAGAAGCCCCAATTTAGATAGTAATTCAACCTCTAACGAGTTTGATGCGCTATCTGACTCCATTTCAAGAATTGTTTCCCATTACCCTCTCACTGAAATCGCTATTGCGGGTGATTTCAATGTACACAATTCTGGGTGGCTTCGTCATTCTGGCCAGACAACACCCGAAGGAAAGTGTGTTGAGATTTTTGCTGAATTAAATCTTTTAACTCAGCTTGTTGATGAGCCCACTCGGGTTCCGGATATTTCTGGCCATTCGGCCAACACATTAGATTTGTTTCTCACTTCTCATCCTGAAAAATATAGGGTCAAAGTGTCATCACCTCTAGGCACGTCGGACCATTGTGTCATATCGGTAGATTTTCCGGTTTCCGTCACAGTAAAAAGAGAAAAAGTCCCAAAAAGAACTGTATGGCAATATGAGAAAGCCAATTGGAACGGCCTGAATAATTTCTTTCGAAATTTCAACTGGTCTTTGTGCTTTCTCGACGGTAACGTGGATGCATCAGCTGATATGATATCTAACGTAATTCTCAACGGCATGACTAACTTTGTTCCGCATAGATCAAAGAGCATCATCCCCAAAGAAAATTCGTGGTTCGATTCGGGCTGTAAAGAGATGATTAGGGAAAGAGAAAAATGTTTTCGGATTTTTAAAAATGACCCTACCGAAGAAAACAGAAATAAGTTTAAGTGCGCCAGGAACGCCTGCAATACTCATATACAGAAGACCCAGTTTTTATATGACCAAAAGGTAAGGCAAAAAATACTATTGTGTCCAAAAGGAAGTAAAAACTTTTGGTCTTTTGTTAAGAATATTAAGAACTCGACCACATCATCGGTTCCAACGCTCGTCTTCAATGACTCTCCGTATGTCAGCTCCATCGACAAAGCCAATTTGCTGGCAGCTCAATTTGCTGCCAACTCGACACTTCCTTATAGCATTTTGGCTCCACCTGAGCTCGAGTCTGCAAATTCTTTGATGAAGCAGATATTTTTTCGAACTCGCTCGGTTGCGAGAGTCCTTAAGGATCTCAACATACATAAATCCGCTGGTCCAGATGGTATCCCCGCCGTTATTCTGAAGAGGTGTTCTTCTACGCTGGCAAAACCACTGCGTAAACTTTTCCATCTTTCCTATTCTGCTGGGATTTTTCCGAGCAGATGGAAAACTGCATTTGTCCAGCCGGTCCCTAAAAAAGGCGAATCTTCCTCCCCTTCCAATTACCGTCCAATTGCACTTACGTCCCTTCTTTCCAAGGTCATGGAAACGTTGATAAACCGTCAACTTATGAAATATCTTGAAGAACGAAAGCTTCTTAATGACCGTCAGTACGGCTTTCGTAGCAAACGGTCCACTGGTGATTTGATGGCTTATCTCACCGAAAAGTGGAACCAATCTTTACATTGTTTTGGAGAAAGTAAGATTATTGCGCTTGATATTTCTAAAGCATTTGATAGAGTTTGGCATCAGGCTCTTTTATCGAAAATGCGTGCTTTTGGTATCGATGAGTCTCTTCTTCGTTGGATTAGAAATTACCTTTCCGACCGTTCAATACAAGTTGTGTTGGATGGCTTCAAGTCTGATACCCACATCATAAATGCTGGTGTGCCCCAGGGCTCCGTTTTGTCTCCGACTCTCTTCCTCATTTTCATTAATGATCTCTTGTCTGAAACTTCTAATCCGCTTAATTGTTTTGCTGACGACTCGACCCTCAGCTTTTCATATTCGTTTCCAAATTCACGTCCCTGCTCTTCGGATGTGGAACTGGAACGGTTGCGTATGATAAGCTCATTGAATTCTGACCTTGACAGCATTGTTTCATGGGGTCTTATGAACCGAGTAGAATTCAATGCTTCGAAAACTCAATGCTGTCTCTTGTCGTTGAAGCTTAACATTCCCCCATTGCCATTATCCATGAATGGTACCTGCATCGAAGAAACCGAAAAGCTGTCAGTACTTGGTATGTGTGTCAACGATGATCTTCGTTGGAATGACAACATATTTGAGGTCGCCAAAAATGCTGCAAAGTGCTTAGGTTTCCTAAAGCGATGCAGAAAATTTTTCACCCCCCCTGATCTGGCTATAATCTATAAGGCATACATCCGCCCAAAACTAGAGTATAATTCCCATATCTGGTCAGGTGCTTCTCAAACATCTTTGCACCTTCTTGATAGGATACAAAACAGAGCGTTGAGATTGATAGGTGATAGTTCAATTGTAGAATCGATTGATTCTCTTGAACATCGTCGAAATGTAACTTGCCTAACTCTTTTTTATCGCTTCTTTTACAAACAGTGCTCTAGTGAAATAGCCAGTTGCATTCCTCCCCTGAAACAATTTAACCGCAATACCCGCCTCGCAAGGAATGCTCATCAGTTCTCCCTTCAGCCCAACTTCGGGCGTACAGTCAAGTATAGAGATTCATATTTTAGCCGCTCAACCCGAATGTGGAATGCTTTACCCAACTCAATTTTCCCCACGCAATATAATGTACAGAAGTTCAAGAGTGATGTGCATCGGCATCTCCTTTCTTATCCTTTCCTAATTTCCTAACACCCGCACTGTGTTCTATAACATTATAAGGGTAGTCACAACACCTTGAAGTGCGCGTAAATTATAAAAAAAAAAAAAAAAAACTTTCAATTTTATTTTCGATGTTGGTACCCTTGGCATTATGTACATGTCAAAATTCTCATATCAAATCTTACTAAAATACAATCACATAAAATGAACAACGAAGATCAAACCACATAATATTTTCTTAATATAATAACTAAATAACACCAATACTCACTATTCAATAATAGTAAATGAAACATACTTACCTTTCAAATAATAAAAGACCTATAATAAGTACAATTGAAGTTAATAAACTTATATAATACTTTCCACAAGTAACACATAATACTTCCCACATGACTTACCGGACCCACCCTACGTAGGTAAGGCAATAGGAGTGGGTTTGGGAGAAGAAATAGAATAGAAGAGTAGGGCCAAGAAAAAAAGAATAAAAGAAGGAAAGTAAAAGAAAGAGGATAAGGAAATAAAATTAAAAGCAAGGAAAACGGAAATAGAAAAGATGAGGAAGCCGACGGTAAAGGGTGGAAGAAATGGGAATTTTTTTTAATTTTTTTATTTTTTTTATTTTTTTTATTTTATAATTAACACGCACATCAAGGGCTTATGACTACCCTTATAATGTTATAGAACACAGTGCGAGCATTTAGGAAAATAGGAGAGGATTCGAAAGGAGACACCCGATGCACGTTGCTTTTGAACCTTTGTGAATCGTAATGAAGGGGAAATACAGAGCCAGGTAAAGCATCCCACATTCAGGTGGTGCGACTGAAATACGAATCTCTATACTTGACTGTACGCCCGAAGTTGGGCTCAAGATAAAACTGATGAGCATTCCTAGCGAAGCGGGTGTTGCGTCTAAATTGTTTCAGGGGAGGAATGCAGCTGGCTATTTCACTAGAGCACTTTTTGTGAAAAAAGCGATAAAAGAGAGTGAGACAGGTGACGTTTCGGCGATGTTCAAGAGAATCAATCGATTCTACGATTGAATTATCACCTATCAATTTTAACGCTCTGTTTTGTACCCTATCAAGCAGGTGCAAAGATGTTTGAGCAGCACCAGACCAGATATGGGAGTTATACTCCAGTTTTGGGCGGATGAAGGCCTTATAAATTGTAGCCAGATCAGAACTGGTGAAGAACTTCCTGCATCGTCTCAAGAAACCTAAGCATTTAGCAGCGTTTTTGGCGACTTCAAATATGTGATCATTCCAACGAAGATCATCGTTTACACACATACCAAGTACTGACAGCTTTTCGGTTTCTTCGATGCAGGTACCATTCATGGATAATGGCAATGGGGGAATGTTAAGCTTCAACGACAAGAGACAGCATTGAGTTTTCGAAGCATTGAATTCTACTCGGTTCATAAGACCCCATGGAATAATGCTGTCAAGGTCAGAATTCAATGAGCTTATCATACGCAACCGTTCCAGTTCCACATCCGAAGAGCAGGCACGTGAATTTGGAAACGAATATGAAAAGCTGAGGTTCGAGTCGTCAGCAAAACAGTTAAGCAGATTAGAAGTTTCAGACAAGAGATCATTGATGAAAATGAGGAAGAGAGTCGAAGACAAAACGGAGCCCTGGGGCACACCAGCATTTATGAAGTGGCATCAGACTTGAAGCCATCCAACACAACTTGATTTGAACGGTCGGAAAGGTAGTTTCTAATCCGACTCATTGATATCAAAAGCACGCATTTTCGATAAAAGAGCCTGATGCCAAACTCTATCAAATGCTTTAGAAATATCAAGCGCAGTAATCTTATTTTCTCCAAAACAATGTAAAGATTGGTTCCACTTTTCGGTGAGATAAGCCATCAAATCACCAGTGGACCGTTTGCTACGAAAGCCGTACTGACGGTCATTAAGAAGCTTTCGTTCTTCAAGATATTTCATAAGTTGACGGTTTATCAACGTTTTCATGACTTCGGAAAGAAGGGACGTTAGTGCAATGGGACGGTAATTGGAAGGGGAAAATTAGCCTATTTTAGGGACCGGCTGCACAAATGCAGTTTTCCATCTGCTCGGAAAAATCCCAGCAGAATAGGAAAGATGGAAAAGTTTACGCAGTGGTTTTGCCAGCGTAGAAGAACACCTCTTCAGAATAACGGCGGGGATACCATCTGGACCAGCGGATTTATGTTTATTGAGATCTTTAAGCTACCGAGTTCGAAAAACTATCTGCTTCATAGCAGAATTTATTTACTGTCTCAAGCTCAAGTAGGGCCAAGGTGCTATCAGGAAGCGACGAGTTAGCAGCAAACTGAGCTTCCAGCAAATTGGCTTTATCGACGGAGCTGACATACGGAGAGTCATTGTAGACGAGCGTTGGGACCGATGACGTGGTCGAGTTAGAAAACTGCTTTCTCTATCCGTAATCGCCTCTTTACAGCTTGAATCAAACCACGAATTCTCTTTGGGGATGATACTTTTTGTTCTGTGAGGAACAAAATTTCTCATGCCGTTGAGAATTACGTTAGATATCATATCAGCTGATGCATCAACGTTTCCGTCGAGAAAGCACAGTGACCAATTAAAATTTCGAAAGAAATTATTCAGGCCGCCCCAATTGGCTTTCTCGTATTGCCACACAGTTCTTTTGGGGACTTTATCTTTTTTTACCGTGACGTAAGACGAAAAATCTACCGATATGACACAATGGTCCGATTTGCCAAGAGGAGATGATACTATAACCCTTTATTTTTGGGATGAGAAGTGAGAAATAGGCCAAGAGTGTTTGCCGCTTGGCCTTCAATATCTGGAACCCGAGTGGGTTCAACAAGTTGAGTTAATTGGTTAAACTCAGCGAAGATCTCAACACATTTTCCTTCGGGTGTTGTGTGGCCAGAATGTCGAAGCCAACCTGAATTGTGTACATTGAAATCGCCCGCAATTGCGATTTCAGTGTGAGGATAAAGGGAAACAATTCTTACTATGGAGTCAGATAGCGCATCAAACTCGTTAGAGGTTGAATTGCTATCCAAATTGGGGCTTCTGTACATAAAACAATAATGAATGATATGCTTATGGACAGCGAACTTTAACCACATGAAATTAAAGTTCGTATTAGAACAGAGGCCGTATTGTGGTAGAAGTTGGTAAGCAATATCATTCCAAACATATACGGCGAGGCCATGGGAAGAAAAGAATAATGGCACTAAGCTATATCCAGGCAGGTTGAACTCTGAGGGATCAGAACCAACACCCACCTGTGTTTCACTCAGTGCCAAAACAGCTGGCCTGCATTTTGCAGTGTAGGCGTACACAGCAAAGAAATTCGATCGCAACCCCCTAATGTTGCTAAAAAAGACCCGAAATTTACCCGACATTACAATTCACAATTACCCGACATTACAAAACACACAAAACAAAATATCGAACGCAGACGCTATCTAAGTATAATCAACAAGTGCATATCTCGATAGAAAACCAAACCAAATTACTAGCGGTGTTATGCCCAGCCAGCAACTTGATTTGATTCACCAACGGGATCAACACCGCACCGTTGATCAACTATCCGCCTAGCAAACCCACAGCCTCATTGCCTGCACACACTGCTTCGATGCGATAAGGAAATATCGATTAGAAGAAATGTGTGCAGCCAACAAGACTATGCGAGTGGTGTGGGGGAGAAGAAGATAAGAAGGTGGGCACTAGTGTTTGGTCTATTGCAGGTTCTTTTTTTTTTTTTTTTGATTAATTTTCACAGCACAGGCACAGCGCACTGAATAGTTTTTGCACGAGAATTCTTTTTTTTTTTCTTGTGGCGGCACGGAATGAAAAAATTAATAGATTTGTATTTGATTATTATTGATTTGATTGTTTTCTTTTATTTCTTATTATTATTTTTTTTTTTCTTATTTTGTATTTTTTGTGTGGAGGAAGGGGCAGCACAGATTTTAATTTTGCGGTCACTAGCGCGGCGCGTGTTTGCGCGTTCGATAATAGATCAGCACGCTTGTCGGATTTAGGGGGTCTTGTCTCAGCTGTTACCCCTCAAATCGTTCAAAACACATATCGTGCCAAAAACGATCACCACAACACTCCACATTCCAGGCACTGCAGATGTTTTCGCTGTTTGGCCTCTATGGTAGGATTCCCCTAACGCCATTCCGCTGGTAATACCACTTACTTAGTGACGTCACCATCCTCTCACTTATCCCTGAATATTTCAAATTAAGCTTTCATTGAGCCGGTTTACTCAATCAAAAACGCAAAATTTTCATCTTAATTTGCGCGAGCACATAATTGTTTATTTAATTTAAAAGAATTAATGAACAAAAATCGTTTAAAAAATTTGTGTTTCATCATAAAGCTTAAGAAGAATATATAACAACGTAATGAACAAATAAAAAACGAATATAACAAAATTAAAAAAAAAAAAACAAGTGTGTGTGAATCACCACACTCTAATGAAATTTACAAAATAAGAAAATAGATAAATAATGAAAAAAATATAGCAATGAAAAAGTTAACTTACCTAACACTAAATTAAAAATATCAAACAAAAATAAAACGAAAACGAGGAAAATATGGCTCTCTAGGACCCAGCCAAAACTCAAACACAAAAAAATCGAATTTTATCGCGAAGCCACAACGAAAAAAAAACAAGAAATCCCTCGATTCGCCACTGTACCTTCAGCGGATTTAACCTCACTCTAAATCTACCTAAAAACAGCTCTCTTTATGTACTTGGGCCTTCACAGATATTTTGACCCCAAAATGATATCAAGGTCAGCAAATCGCTCGATAAGTTTCGGTCTTTTTCCGAGTGGTGTGCCTTGTTCAAACAAATTTTATTTTATTTGACTTACTTCGACCAAACGTTGCCCCTTTCGAACAGTAAAAGCAATTGAAACAACGAAATAAACAGGAAACAATAAAGAAAAAAAAAATCACGCCAAAATTTGTCGTTTCGAAGCGGCTCCAATAGAACTTCGAGAAAAAAGTGGTGCTCCTGAGAACACACACAGATACTGCCTTTTGTGCGTCCGGTATTTTTTTTTTAGTTGCGGCACTTTTTTTCTACTCTACTAGCGTAAATTTTTCTTGGTACCTGATTTTGAATGTAGACAACTTTGTGGCATGCAGATCCTGCAAAAAAGTTCTCAGATACAGAGCTAATTCAACAACGAATCTTTCGAGTGTCACAAAGAAAACCAACCAAGTTTAATAAATAAAGTACTTGTGTCTTCTTTTAACAAAAAAGTGATTTTGGATGCTTCCGTTAAACTTGTTGTGGAAGACATCAGACCATTTGCTATAATTGAAGGAAATGGTATGCAAAATTTTGTGGCAGAGTGTGTGAATATTGGTGCAGCAAAGTACGGGCAACACGTATATGTCAAAGATATGTTGCCAACCGGAGCAACGATAAGCCATCAAGTGAAGGATATAAAAAAGAAGTTGGTGGAAATCATAGAAAGTGAATTGGTTGCAGTAAAATACATATCAGCTACAACAGACCTTTGGACAGACAATTTCAAAATGAGGTCATATCTAGTGCTTACTATATATGCATTTTTAATAGACGTTACTTGATTGAGCGAGTGTTGGCTGTGGATGAGTTTGAAGCACCATTATCCGGTAGCAACATAATCGGCAGAATTTTTCACGAACTCGGCATATCGGCCAACAGTTCACATTCTATTCGTTTTGTTACGACAGAGGACAAACATCATCAAAGCCCTTGAAAACAACATCCGGTTTATCTGTTTTGGTCATCTCTTACACAACGTTTTCGAGAATACATGTTCGGATATCCAGCAAATAGACCATTTTTTTGAAGAATGCAAGAAACTCGTCAAATACATGAAAAAATCAGGTGCATGCAGTTCACTCCACCGAACTTTGAAAGCTGAGTGTAAGACAAGGTGGATATCAAGATTTGAAATGTGTGAGTCAATCCAAGTGAATATGCAGGACATCATTTGCGTACTAGAGCAAAAACTACAGCTCCATCGCATTCAAGGTATCGATTCAAATTTATTGAATGAAGTCATAGTTTTCTTGGAACCCTTCAAAGATACTTTTTTAAAGTTGCAGTTATCAAAAACATGTACCGCGTATTTAGTTTTCCCACATTACGACAGCTTAATCAATGCATTGACTTCAAGGACAGAGTGAAACACCATTTAATCAATTTATTTTATTCCGAAATAAAGGTTGCGTTTAAGGCCGCCACTTTCATATACCCGCCTTGTAATAAAATGCAGCTCTTATCTATGGAAGAGAAGACTGAAATCTATAGTTTCATAAAAACTTTAGTGCCAGCTATTCCACCCACTGAGGATATTTTGGATGCGCAACCGTCAACGTCTTCCCGAACGCATAATGTTTTCACACGGTTTAATGGGGAAAATTTATCACATGATTCATTTGAAACGTAAATCAGTGAATATACTGCATCCAATACAAAAGATCCTGTCAATATTCTTCAATGGTGGTTTGAACACAAAAACATTTTTAAAGCCAACACACAATAACGCGTCACGTCGCGTCAACCTCAACGTTACGTTGTTAAAACCTCAAAGCGCACTGCCGCACCGTTCTTTTATTTTGATTAGATTAGATTAGATTAGATTTTTATTTCCATAAATAATATTTACACCATTCATTATAAAATAAATATCTTTAAAGCATGGCTTTTTGTCGTCTGCCAGATAACTAACTTATTATATTTACATAAATTTACTTTTCTTCATTTTAAAATTTTTCTTTTTTCTTTCATTTTGACTTAAAGCTGATTTTATTCGCAATTTGTCGTGGTAAAAGAAGTATTTTTGTGATTAGAAATGGATAAAATAGAAAAAATTATTAAAATAACAAAAATTACGACCATTGCATACTTGGCTCACTTGCCATATGAAGAATATAATGAAAATGATAAACATTCGGTGCGAAGGTGGTGGGTTCGTGAGTTGAATTTAACCAGAGATGTTCATGGATTCTATGCCATGAATTTTCAAGATATGAGAACGCTCGATCCCGAACAGTTTTTTAAAATAACGAGGATGTCTGAGTCGTCTTTTGAAGTCCTTAAAACTCTAATTGAACCCTGTTGCAAAAAAACCTCTTGGCGAAAGCCGATTGAGCCCGAAGCTCGATTGTTCATGACATTAATGTGAGTGTATCATAGTTTAAAAATTTCCCTTTAATAACATTTCTTACTATAAATAGGTACTTATCTCAAGGCGTTCCCAAGCAGGTGTTGGTTTGGATGTTTAAATTGGGTTATTCCTCAGTTGCCAAAATCGTTTACGAAACATGTGACATACTTTGGGACATCCTTATGCCGCTATATTTAGCACCACCAAATGAAGAGGACTGGAAAACGATCGCAACAAACTTTGAGCAATTGTGGAATATGCCTAATTGCGTGGCAGCTATTGATGGCAAACATGTCAACATTCTTTGCCCACCGTTGGCCGGATCAGAATTCTACAACTACAAGGGACACCACTCAATAGTACTCCTAGCAGCTTGCGATGCAAATTACACCTTTGTTGCAGTCGATATAGGAGCGTATGATAGCCAAAGTGATGGCGGAATATTCACTGAGTCATCATTTGGCGCCAAAGTTTTATCCGGAAATATGAATTTTCCACCACCGAAAAAGCTTCCAAACACAGATCTTATGCAACCATTATATGGTGGGTTACGCAGCTTTTCCATTAAAGCCGTATCTAATGCGTCCATACCCCGGAAGGTTGCTCGAAGCAGATAAACTCTACTTCAACAAGAGATTATCAAGAGGAGCCCGCCGGGTTATAGAGAATGCGGAATTCTTATCGCAAGGTGGAGAATTCTTAAAACTACCCTGAATATGCTTCCTACTAATGCCGAAAAAATTGTAAAAGCAACCGTTGTGTTGCACAACTTCATAAAGCTGAACGATGCAGTATATTGTCCACGAGAATTGGTCGATGTTTAGGACATTGAGGGAGACATTATAACTCCAGGCCTTTGGAGGAGTGAAGCTACACTACTTCCAAGGAGCAGAGCCATAGGCTTAGGCTCACACAATTCCTCTCGTGAAGCTTTTGCCTTGCGGGATGAACTAAAAAATTATTTAAATGTTCATAAAATTTAAAAGAATACTAAAGTATAAATACTCAAAAGAATATATTTATGTACATACTTCAATTGGAATAAAATTACAAAAAAAAGCATTCGGTATAATCTTATTGGTTTTTATATTGGGTCTCAATTCATTCTTTCATACAGGCATGTCATAATACAAAATACATTCATCAGTACATACATATTTCATCTCCTCTTGGAGCTAAATACATCATAAATACATACTTCTACATCATCGTCTGCTCGGACGGGAGCGTGTCATACAAATTGACCAAGAACAATATCACAGACGCCACCTTCTCTGGTTCTATGTGCTCTTTTTCTTTTCCTCTTTCTTCCTCCATTTGGTTATAAAAACACTTAAAACACTCATTTCACATAAAAAACGTACAACCCGAAAAAACAGACCGAAAGTCCGGAACACACCAACAAAAAAAATTTTATTTATTTCATATTGGCGAGTAGCTCTTTATTTATTTCGTCTAATATTTTAGTATGAAGCCTTATTTTTGCGGCTACATCCAAAGGCCGCATTCTTTTCGCCATGTTGAGCATAAATTCCTCGTCAATGTCTAACACTATTTGGGAGTTTGCTGTAGACGGAGTAGCGATCTCCATTACCGTTTTTTGAATAGCCCCCAAAAAACTATCAAAGTCGGAGTTTCTTCGCTGCCGCTTCCTTGAACTAAATTTGGGATTTGGTGTCGTTGGTGTTGGCGTAAGATTTAACTCTACATCAACTAGCTCTAGCTCAACCAACTCATTTTCGGGGATGCAGGGCGAGAAGTTTCCTGTTTATGTCTATACATTTACAATTGATTATTTAAATAGGTTTGGACTATAATAAATGTATTTTACCTTCTTGTTTCCACCGATTCACTTAAGAAGAGCAGACTACCGTAGAACTCCCAAGATGATGCTTCTTGGGCTGCACTACCTGAGGGCGATTCCAGATGGAAACGCTATCAAACCTACTGGGACTTGTACTGCGCTGCACGTAACCGCTCCACATCACTAATACGTAAATCTAAAAAAACTATATTTTTTTGTCTAAACTGTGTCTCAAACAAACACCAAAAAAACTGTGGCCAAATTTACGTTCTTTAGGGGTAGGTAAACAAAATAATGCATTTAACACACTGGATCCAAATGAGGTGAACAATGCGTTCGTTTTGTCTCCGGCTAATGACTCAATCTTTGAGCCTAACAATCAAATTAGATTCCGTTCCGATGCTGAATTTGAGTTCGAAACTGTATCTGAAATAGATGTTGTCGATAGTATTTGTAGTATGCGTTCTGCAGCAGTAGGTGAGGATGGAATACCTATCTCGTTTATTAAACTGATTTTGCCCTACATCTTGGGGTCTTTGACTCATTTGTTTAATTTTTGCATCATGTCGTCCCGTTTCCCTGACAGTTGGAAAATTGCTAAGGTTATACCTGTCGCCAAAATTTCAAACCCTAAGTCTTGCACGGACTTTAGGCCAATTAGCATTTTGCCATGCCTTTCTAAGGTCTTTGAAAAAATCCTTGCCAAGCAAATAAAATCTTATCTTGATCTTCACAGTCTTTTATCGCCGTACCAATCCGGTTTTAGAACAAATCACAGTTGTGAAACTGCCATGGTGAAAGTTTTAGATGACATAAGAATAGACTTCGATGCAGAAAATGTAACTATTCTAAATCTTTTAGATTTTTCTAAGGCGTTTGATAGTGTTGATCATGGAATCCTATGCCTCAAGCTCAAAACTTATTTTGGATTTAGTGACAGAGCTACACGTCTTTTACAAAGCTATTTAACAAATCGGAAGCAGAAAGTTGTCATTGGCAGAAGTTGCTCTCAATACAAAAACATTTTAGCTGGTGTACCCCAAGGCTCAATAATTGGTCCGTTACTGTTTTGTATCTTTATTAATGATCTTGTCAGTGTATGCACTAATGTTAAACTACACTTATATGCAGATGACTTGCAAATTTATCTATCTAGACCTATTGGGCTCATTGAAGATCTTGTAGTACGAGTCAACGAAGACATGTCAGCGATTTTGAACTGGTCTAATAAAAATGGACTTCTTCTCAACCCGAATAAATGTAAGTCCATTATCATTGCCAAAAAAGTGTATGACCCGGAGGTTTTTCCAGCGATCTTTTTAGGAGAAAATCAAATTCAATTTTCTGAAAAAATAACCAGCCTTGGGTTCAAAATAAACCGTACCACATTAACTACGTTCTTGGGAAGATTTATAGTTGTTTACGTAAGCTTTGGATTTGTTCGCACTTTACACCCAAGAACACAAAGCTTAGACTTATTAAGACATTGATTTTGCCATTTATTACTTATGGATCAGTCATTTATTGTAAGCCAGATTCTCTTTCATACCACAAACTCTTGGTTGCGTTCAATGATATGGTTAGATATGTTTTTGGCTTTAGAAGACACGAACATATATCTCATCTTCATAAAGAAGTACTTGGCTGTTCACTGCAAAGTTTCCTTGAATTGAAATGTTGTTTATTTATGCATAAAATCGTTCAGTCAAGAACACCTTCTTACTTGTACGAAAAAATTCACCACGGTCAATCATGCAGAACTGCAAGCCTTGTAACACCTCAAGCTAGATTCCTTAATTCCTCACGCTTATTCTTTGTGTATGCAACTAGGCTTTGGAACAATCTCCCCACTCCAATGAGACAAATCATTTCCACAGAAAAATTCAAAATCGTAGCCTTAAATCACTTTGCTAATAACGGGTAATAATATGCACTGAGAGGAAAAAAAAAAAAAAAACTTTTGTTATTATACTATAATTTAAAATAATAATACCAATCTATAATGTCTCAAACAAATTCGTAATATATGTTTTCATTATTTTATTGTTATTTATTCATCTTTTAAATTTGTATCTATCTTTTACTTTTTATTTGTCATCTATATATCTTTTAAATTTGTATCTTTTAATCTTTCTTTACATAACCTCTGTTTAAATGGCTGTATTATCTTGTACTATAAAAGACTAATTTGTCTTACTGTACTTCCTTTTTCTTAAATAAATTGAAAATTGAAATTGAAATCTTTTTATGGGGTTACTTGAAATCCCTGGTTTATGTCGATTGAACACGGATCATAGCACACCTCAAGAACAACATTCGCTACGCCATTGCCAACATACCGATTGATATGCTGCGAAGAATGGATAAGAATTTCAAAAATCGACTTCATCAGTGTATGCGCAATGGGGGTCGCCATTTATCCGATGTCATTTTTAAGACTATACATAAAAAAAAAAATTGGGATATTGTATTCTCAAAAAAAAAAAAAAAAATTAAAACAGTTACTGAAGAACTTTTTTTTTTATTGGCCTTTCAAATAAGTAAGTTTCTCTGACGCACCCTGTATATAGATTAGATATACATATGAGTATTTAAAATTTAGTACCTGGTCATTGCAATTCTTTGGAAATATCCTCCCAAGAAACATTCCTGCGCAAAACATTTTTGTAACCTTTTGATTTCACATTGTAAAGGGAATCCTTTTCCATTACAAGTGAAATCAGCTGCTCTTCAAAATCCTGTTTAGAAATTAATTTGTTAAATTATTACATTTTACAATTTGTATCTTTTGATTACTTACATTATTCTTGTTTTCCACTTTTTCCCGGTTTTAAAATAGGTGTCCTCTGGTCAAATACAAAACTCACGAAAAAAACGAAAAATAGACCTTACCTACTTGTCAAAATAAGTTGTGCGAAATCAAGCAAATATATCGATTGAAATATCGAACGACCATTTTCGTTATCAGTAATTATCGGTATCAAAAATCGGTTTTTATATCCATAGTTATTATTATTATTTTAATAGCTATTAAACTGATTGTCAATTTGTTAATTACTAATAACAAAGAGATGAATGAGGGTTATGAGCTAAGTATAATGTGCGCAGGAATGCTGCATTTTCATTCTGCGTTATGATATGCAACCTTGTTTGTGATAACATTTGCTGTTTGAAATGAAAAACTTATCGATTTTAAACGGATGTTTATCCACACTATCAGCATATTTTGTTGTTGTTTCAAGCACGCAAGAATTTGAACCAGCTTATATCCGCGTAAAAAAGCGCACATATTATTATTTTATTTTATTATAGCAATATGTGGTATGAACTTATTCCATGAAGTATTTGACCGATTTTTAAAATATCTTTGGAAAAATATACGGATTCAAATGCTTCAAGATCACCTACATTGATACATCTGACAAAAATCAAGTCAAAGTAAGGTTAAGCAAAGAGAATTGAAATATCTATTTAGTAGTTACATCGATAAAGTTCTGCTAAAACACACTAAAATTCAGCTTAGGCATACTTCATGCACAAATATGAAGTACAATTTTATTGATTTGTAGGCCACAAAAATCTATAATCGATATATTATACTCACACATATATCAAAAATTCTTCGAAATCCACGATATGGAAAATATTCATGAAGTATGAGTCGATTTTTCAATACATCGCATCGTTGCAAATTCATAGTAGTTTAAATGTTTCAACAGCACCTACGTTGAATAATCTAACAAAAATCAAGTTTTAAACATCTGTAACAACGAGAACTTAAATATTTGTTTAGTATTTACATCGATAAATTTCAGGTGAAACACATTTCAACATCGATACCGACATATCGATAATTTGTTTCGTAAATCGATGTTTTACTTACATCGATTTTATTACTCTTCCCTATTGTAAAACTGTAAAGGAGAGATATGTCAGAAAGCGAGCAAAAGTTCAACATAGCTGAACTCTTTCTGAAGATTTGTCGCTTTGTTACGTTTGCTAACGTCTGTCAAACGACTCGTTTGAGGACAAAGCGTGATTGTGTGAGACTCTACGGATTTCCTATGGTTTAACTTTTGATTTTTCTGTCAAATGAGGTCGACGCGCCGACGACGCGTGATTGTGTGTTGGCTTTAAGCACTCAGCAAAATATTAAATTGCATACCTGCAGCTGCAATACCTTCAGAAAGAGCTTTCTCTCAGGCTGGAAATGTGATAACTGAAAAACGAACCAGGTTGAACCCGGAAATCGTCTTTAATTTAATGGTTGCATGTTTTACTCACATCGATTTTATTACTCTTCCCTATTGTAAGACTGTAAAGGAGAGATGTGTCAGAAAGCGAGCAAAAGTTCAACATAGCTGAACTCTTTCTGAAGATTTGTCGCTTTGTTACGTTTGCTAACGTCTGTCAAACGACTCGTTTGAGGACAAAGCGTGATTGTGTGAGACTCTACAGATTTCCTATGGTTTAACTTTTGATTTTTCTGTCAAATGAGGTCGACGCGCCGACGACGCGTGATTGTGTGTTGGCTTTAAGCACTCAGCAAAATATTAAATTGCATACCTGCAATACCTTCAGAAAGAGCTTTCTCTCAGGCTGGAAATGTGATAACTGAAAAACGAACCAGGTTGAACCCGGAAATCGTCTTTAATTTAATGGTTGCATATTCTAATTTAAAAATCAATAAAATTTAAAATAATAGAAATTTTTAATAAGTCTTTTTGTTGCATTTTTGTCTTTTTCATTATTTTTAATTCATCATAATTTTGTTTAGCTTTTTTTTACTTATAATTTAGTTTTTTCTTTGCAGGAAATTTTTTGTTTCTATACACATATTTACAAACCTGTACTATCTTACTCCAATGAATACAATAAATTGTTTCCATATCTACTGTATAATAACCTTTTTCATAAAAAAGAAAAGAAGAAAAAACCAAGCTATTAACTAAACGCACTTCTTACCTATACCTAAATTTTTATTTTACTCAAAACGAACACGCCATCAAAGATCAAACTACCAGTTTTGGTAGGGTCTATGAAATAACTCCCACGAAATAAGTCCCACTTTTAAAAACGAAATAAGTCCCACCAAAAATTGCTATTTTGAAAGTGGGAGTTATTTCGTTTTTAAAAGTGGGACTTATGTCGTCAATTGGTGGGACTTATTTCGTTAAGCGTTTTTATTTTAAGTGGGACTTATTTCGTTTTGAGTGGGAATAAATTCGTTTTGTAAAGTGGGAGTTATTTCATACCCCTAAATTTATATTCTTTCTTATGCAAAAAGTTATGGTTGTCCCTTTTACGAAATGTCCAATATTTCGTAAAAGGGACAGCCATAATTTTTTGTCCTTATCTCGCATGGCTCTTCTTGCTTGTATACGATTTTTCTTTATTATTCCTCTGCTTTGATTATTCATATTATTCGACGTGTGTTTTTTTCGAAGAGCCAAATACTTCTTATTTGAAATCGCATTAAACAATGAAAAAGTGTGACTTATTTCGTTTATGAAAGTGGGACTTAATTCATTTAAGAAATATATTATTCAAGGGGGGGTTATTTCATTTTGAGTGGGAGTTATTTCATTTCAAGTAATTTTTTAAATCATTTCATTTTGGTGGGACTTATTTCGTTTTCAAAAGTGGGACTTATTTCGTGGGAGTTATTTCATTTTTTTAAGCAATTTTTGGTGGGACTTATTTCGTTTTTAAAAGTGGGACTTATTTCGTGGGAGTTATTTCATAGACCCGTTTTGGTATGATCAGATTGCTTGCTTATGAACTGCTTGTTTATAAACACATTGCTTTCTCATAAACTTTGCTTGTGAAAACTTTGCTCACAAGCAGTTTGGTTCAATGTTATTCAAACTCATTTGACTTGGTTCACTTTAATCTCTGTTACGAAGAATGCATAATATGTACATTAGGGTGGAGCGTTTTTTTTTTTTTTTTGATTATTGCTTCGGCATACCTGTTAAAAGTTGCTGTTTTAAGTCATCATTGAACATTAGAAAAATCAATGAGCTCGAGTTATGTTTAGAGGTGCCCCCGTCATCATTATGTTTTGAAAAATTTATAAATATACTGATGAAATCACAAAGATTTTATGAACGTAGAATGGCTTCCTGAGCGATTCCGTGTGAGTGTAACACAATAAAAATGTCTGAAACATCACGATAGTTAACTTGTACTATCATCTAGTCCTTGCCATGAAAAGCCAGAACTAAAAGTTTTGCCAGCTCAAAAAAAAAAGATTAAATTTGCCATTGCTGGCCCTAACCTGTGATCGTACTGGAGCATCTGATAGAGCCGCTGCCATTATAGCGTCTTCTGCCTTAAAAGATGTTGGCATTATTTCATCAAACGATCCAAGTAGTGTCATTGATCGCTCAAAGTTGTGACGTGAGATAACTAAAGCCAGATCAACTTTACAAGAGGCAGATCGTAATAAAATTCATCGCGGTTTGTATTTTGATGCCAGAAGGAATAAAACTTTGGATTGTATTCAGAAAGAAAGTAAATTTTATAGAAAACGAGTTACAAAAAATCATTATGTGACTTTATCGGAACCAGGAAGCAACTATTTCGGGCATGTTACATGTGAGTCAGGGACTGCTAAAGATACTATAATAACTCACTTGAAATCTAAGTCAGTAAAACTAAGTGAAATAACTGTAGTTGGCTGCGATGGAACTGTAGTGAATACAGGTTTCAAAGGTGGTATTATTCGTCTGATGGAAGACGATATCAATCGATCATCACAGTGGTTTATCTGCCAATTACATGCTAATGAATTACCACTGCGGCATTTGTTATTACATTTAAATGGAGACACTACAGGGCCGAAATGCTTCTCAGGTACCATTAAGTCTCAACTACTAAATTGTCAAATAATGCCATTAGTCCAGTTTAGCATTATAACTAAAACATTGCCTGAAATCGCCAGAAATGATTTAAGTAGGTACCGAACAGAAATACCTTTACGATATAATGACCGCTATCAGTACTGGTATATTTGCTTTTGATTTGGCTAATATGGAACCTGGACCTTTTAACCACTCTAGATGGCTGACAACAGCTACTCGAATTCTTAGATTATATGCCTCTAAAATTGACCCAGAAGAAAACTTAATGGTATTAGCTACGTGTGCGATGTGAGTTTATGGCGCTATGTGGTTTACAATAAAATGCAATCCCTTCTGCACAAAAGGAGCTAAGCATCTGAGGCAAACCATTAGTCTGATGTCTGAGTCGCTTTTTGAATTCAGACTTGAGGACAGTCATTGACAAAGTAATCCAACGAAATGGATATTTCGGACACTCTGAAAATATTCTCATTGCCATGCTCGGAGATGACCGAGAAATCATGCGGGAACTCGCATACAGAAGAATTATAAAGCAAGATCAAATATTAGTGCTCCAATTCGTAATTTTAAGGTGCCTGCATTTAATTACGATGCCGATGATTATCCATAAATGATTATGTGGCAAGACTGTAGTATTACTGAGCCACCTTTAACGAAAAATATGTCGGATGAAACATTAAGTGGCATTGTCAAAAATGGCCTCGGCGTAAGTCACAATATTCATGACTTTCCATGTTATACCCAAGCCGTCGAACGCTGCATCAAATTGGTGACAGAAGCCTATCGCGTCAATGAATGCCTAATTTAGATACAAAAAAGCAGTTTAATGTCTAAAAATGCAAAATTATGATAACAAGTGATTACATAAAAAAATACTTTTTTTTCTGTTTTTCAACCTGTTTTCTGCCCCAACACACCTCCAAACATTAAGACAGGTCGATGAAATTTTGTACGTTTGTTTTATACATAACAAGGCAACTTTTTATCACTATGCCGTTAAGAAAAAAAAAACTTCATAAAAATCCCTACATTATCGCTCCACCCTAATGTACATACATACGTACATACCCACCAACAACAGGAGAGCTTATCTCTACCCGCTAGCCGAAAATTACCAAATTTGCAAAGTGCAGATTAAGTTAAGCGCAAGAGTGTCCGCTGACCTGGTAATGTGATCTTGTCATGTACTAACCCAACTGTACCGGTTATGTGCTATGCATATACAACGGTCGGGTTGATACATGACAAGTTTAGCTTAGCCATCACCAAAGGTTAATCGGTCATGTTTTGATACCTTGCCGCGTGAACAGTCTTGCATAAGGAAAATTTATATAAAGTAGAAGTGCAATAGCATCGGTTTCGATTTTTTTTTCGTTTGTTGAAGTATTAATTCAACTTTCAACTTAAATACGTACTTGCAAAACAATAAAAAGAAAAGGAACAAATAAAACAAAAGAAAATTGTGTAAAATAATCGGAACTATGTATAAGAGAACAAGCGCAATGAAATACATTAACCAAACAAAACGTGGAAAGAAAAAAATTATAAAAGACGTGCAAGGAAAGGACGAGTGATTTTTTTTATGTTAAAAAAAAAACCAAAGAAGACAGAAGCTAGTCCCAGAGTCCTAGTATAACTTGACAAAGAAAGTGAAGGTGCGATGGTAGCCTACATAAGGAGAAAGAAAAAAAAAGAAAAAAAATATAGTGATCAGAGCGACGTTTGATACCAGCTACGAGAAACGCATTTATGATCGAGAGTAGTGAAAGATTGACGGAAAAGTGAGGAATCTGGATCCTGGACGACAACCCTGTTCGGGACCGCTGGTTGCTCTTTGAGTGTCTCTTGAACCCTGAATCCCCTTCCCTCCGCTACCTTAACCGCATGTTAATTCGGTGTTGCCCCGCCCGTTATTGTAATCCCTAGTCCCCCGTTACGTTTTATGTGACATAAATTGTAAAAGAAAAATAAAATAATAAATAACAGATAAGGTACAGTAAGAGGAAGTGGCAAAGGGAAATAAAAAAAAAAAAAAAACAAAAAGTGCGAGTAATGAAATTGGCAAATTACAAAAAGTAATAGAAGGAGAATTTGTAAATTCATTATAGCAGCGGAGTTCCGGAATCCAAAGTGGTGCACTACTTTGACCGAGAAAAAAAAGCTGAGTAAATTCTGTTATTATATATTTATCTTTAAAATATTTTAATTATACGGGGTGTTCCGTAATTCGTATTACATACCTTGGGATGTGATTCTTGGTCATATTCTAAGAAAAAAATTGTTATGCAGTAAAGTCCGTTTCTCAGCTTTGACATCACTTTTTGACAATTTAAAAAAGGTCTAACTTTGGTGTACCCTGACCTGTGTTAAATTCGATTTCTCTGTCAATACTGATGGTAGAGACTTAAATTTAGACTTAATTTTTTGTAGAAATAATAATCCTTAAATTTGTATATAAGTTATGCTCCTATAGGCTTAGGGTTGCCAGATTTTAATTTTTAAATGGTGTTTTCTTCCACAAGCAAATTTTGACTTTGAGGTCATTTTTTTCAGATTTTTTTTTATTTTTTACAGATGAACAAAACAATAATAAAAAAAAAACTTACAAATGAGAGCACTCTAAAACCCATACTTTTTATGATATTTGGAAAAGTACAAAACGGGTAAGAATTAAAAAAAAAATTTCTAGCATTGAGGTTTGTTTGAATAAAACAATAATATGGGTACTTTTAGTGGTTTATAATGTATTTTATACAAAAAAAATTATAACAAGTGCTCAAAGTGCCCTCCTTCGTTTTGAATGCATGCCAGAGCCCGTTTTTGGATTTCATTGTGGATCTTTGCTCTCGATAGCTCTTGTCTTATTTTTTCTTATGGTTGCAGCTCCAGAGGTCTTTCAGTTTCTCGAAGCCTTCGAAAGGCATTTCCAAAAACATTTTGAGAAGGAAATAGTCTGTTAGTTCCTGGTACCTTCAAAAATTCAAGAAGAGCACAACGAAGATACCAGTATTATGAGTCGGTAAAAAAATTCAATTATGAAAAATGGCAGCAAAAATGAAGCGCGGAGCGGGTCTCCGAGGTTAAAAAATCATTTTTAATGGAGAAACGTCTCAATATTCTCAATCTATTTACAAGAAAGAAATAAAGTGTAATTACTCGCAAGAAATTGAAAAAAACCTATAAAAAACACAAAATAAAACACTGGAAAATGACATTTAGAATGTTTTAATACTTTTTAAAACACAGTTTGAGAACTACTTTTCATTTTGTGATCGAGAATTGCTTAGAATGGGTTCGTGAAGTGATAAAATGAAAAAAACTGTGTGAAAACTGAAGTGGTATTTTTTTTGCACTTCACAGCTTCTCATATCGGGAACTGACACTCTGGACCCAACATATCGTCCCAACATGACATCGTGTCCCCTTCATTCTTTTTTTTTACGAAATTAAAGGCATGTCATTCGTAACGACTGTCCAGTGCTGTGGCTCCAAGAAACCATCCCGCCGATGAGCTAGGTCCCGAATATACAAGGATGCCAAAGGAGGTCGTAGCATGGACATCCCTCTCTTTCCTGCCTCCCGGATCAGCCTCATGTGCCTGTAGCCATGGGGTTGTAACGGTGGTCTACTAGGGAAGAAAGGGGTGAAGTCTTTTTCGTTACACGTATTTAAACATCAGTTGAACTGATAACTGAAATGAAAACTTATGTGAATTTTATCAGCTTCAGTTTCAGTTAAACGCTTCAGTTTTGAATTTAGACATAAGTTTTACTGAAAGCTTGACTGATACTTCTACTTCTACTGAAATTGAAATGATCGTCTAAAGGCCCTTTCAGTTTAAGTTGAGGCATTCAGTTAAGCTGATGTCTAAATGCAAAAACTGAAGCGTTTAACTGAAAGTAAACTGGAAGCGAAACTGATGAAATCCCCATAAGTTTTCAGTTCAGTTATCAGTTTAGCTAACTTTCGGCTGCTCACGAGCAAAACTGCTGCTCCTTTTTAACTGAAATGGCTATGGCTACTGAACCAGTAGCTGAACTGACGCATAAAAGGGCATTAAAAAGGCCTTAAGATCCACTTGAATGCATCGAAGAATTAGACTTTATTAATTGCTCTTTTCATAACCAGAACAGATAACTGAAAGTAATCCGCTGCAACAAGCTAGAACGGTTGCATTTTCTCCCTATCAAGAAGCCTATCTGCTTTCGATTGATTCATTTCGTTGCCCGAAAAGATAAAAGCCTTCAGATTGTCTCAATGAAATGTTTTTATTCCTTTCCAAAAAAAGATGATAACCTTGCCTGGCCACTATGGCCAGCCTTTTTTACTATAATATTTTGTAGGATTATAATTCATTTTCTTCGCCACTTCCCAAATAGGCCTTCAAAAAATATGAGAAAGATATTTTTTACATACTATAGGAACTGTCACAACAAATTAGGAAAGTTAGCTATACATATATGCGTAATTACGCATATATGTACTGTACATAGCTAAGAAGCTTCTTTCATTTCTCAATAAAATACTGACTTTCGAAAAAAAATTTTATCTAAAGGACGTGTTCACAAAAAATGCGATATTTACAAAGAATTTTATTTTTCTCTATTAAAATTAAAAAAATTAAAATTATATTCAAATTGAATTTTCGTCCTGTTTTTACTTGCTTGTGCATATATATAAGGGCGACTCATTTTTGGGCAACTTTATTTTTCAACAAAAAAAAAAAAAGCTAAATAATTTCAGAAAGGTATATAAAGAAGACTCTTAAAATTTGAGCTCTTCATATTAACATTAAGTGGTGACTGTTCTTAACTTTCAATTTTCCATTCAAAAAAATTTTATTTTTTCTTATTTTCGTCGCTTGACATTTGAGCATTGTTAAAATAAACTGACAAGTTGTTTCAGTAGAAAATTTAATGCTCTACAAGAAAGCTTATATTTATTTTTTTCATAGAGTGACCCGTTCTGAAGATATTCAAACTCAAAGTTGGAAATGTATGAAATTGTGACTTTTATTATATTAATCTCATACTGATGACTCTTTTTACTGACTTAAAAATTATTTTTAATCGGAAAACTAGTCTTGGTGTGCTAATTTTTTTAGAAAGCTAAAATAAAAAGACAGTAACGTTTTAGATAATATTTTATTATTTGATCAACTGTAAAACAAATGTTATTATCAATTATTAGATTTAGTAAAATTATTATTTTATAGATTAAAAAAACTTCAATACTAAAATTTTGAAACTTGATGGAAATTATAATGTCTTATCAAAATTAATTTTTTTTATCACATTTTGTATTAGTCGGTTCTGTTTTACCACTTGTAATAGATACAGAAATTGTTCCTCATCTTTATTTAGGCATCTATTATATTCTGCAACGCCACGTTCTTCAACGTCATTGACAACTTTAAATTTTTCGAAAAACTCCAAATTTTTTCGATAACTTTTCTTACCCGGCCACATTAGTATATCTTCATCCAGAAAGTCGTACGGCAAATCAAATTTATCAAATAGTTTCAATGATTGTTTTGAAATCAAATCACTCATATTTGTGTTCAAAAATATTTCTGGTGAGTTTTTGTCTTTTGTGCGTTTTTCAATAATTATAGTCATTTCCTGGCTCTTCATCGATTCAACCATTTGCCTCTTAATTTCAGCAGGAACATGTTGCCATCCCAATGTAGAACTAAACGATCATCAATATTAAATTCATTTTTTAATCCCGTAGCAATATATTTTCTGAATTTAATACGACATCGATGAATTGTCGGATGGCTTAAATTGTAATTAATTAGCAATGTTCAGCCCAATACTAGTCAATAAACTTGCAATGATAAATATGGCATTTCTACTACTAATGTTCGCTCTGTCCAGAGTAGCACAGAGATCTGGAGTGATTATGTCGATTTTAGAAGGCGCAGGCGGTTGAAAGTGAATTTCATCTTCATAATTTATGTCCGTCAAGTTAGCACTACCACTTCAAAATTTTCTCAGATTGTTAATTGGATCAACTGTCGTAAATTTGTCGTAAATTTGTCGTGAAAACCAAAAATTTATCGCTCTTCGTTTAAAAAAAAAAACCGTGTGTAGTGCTAACTACCACCCCCCCCCCCCCCCCCCCCCCCCCCAAATCCGTCAAATCGACCTTATACAAAAAACTAAGTGCGCAATTAACCCTTTAACCACTAAAACCGTCTGCAGACGATCCTCACTAAAACTAAATTATATTTAAATCTAACATTTTTCGCGCTCAATCAAAAAAAACTGTTGTAAAAGAAAAAACGATCTACAGGCTAATTTTGTTGTTTATTCTTTAATGACTGCAAACAGACTGATCATGATGATGATACATTGTATGAGTACAGAGAAAATGTAAGAAAGAAGAATTGCAACAGTTGCTTTGATATACAGTTCAAGTACAGTAGTGTATAATAGTATTACAACACTCCCCAACAATGCATGTTGCTATTCAAAATATTTATTTGATCTGGATGCCCAACATCGAGCTGAACTTCAGGTGTTTTGTTTTAGCCAAATTCTTCGTAAAGATATCCGCCATCATCTCTTCAGAGCATATGTACTTCAAGTCTATTGTCCCGTCTTCATATAACTCTCGAATGTAGTGGTAACGGATATCGATGTGTTTGCTTCTAGGATGATGCACAGGATTTTTCACCAGCTGTTGAGCACCTAAGTTATCATTAAATAGAAGAACAGAACGATTAGTAAAAAATGACCCTAACTCTGATATTAGGTTTCGCAAGTAAACGGCTTCTTTACTCGCTTGCGATAGGGCCATGTATTCGGCCTCTGTGCTACTCAGAGCGACCGACGGCTGTTTCTTCGATTCCCAGGAGACGGCTCCACCACCAAATGTGAAGACATATCCGGTGTAGGATCTCCTATCATCGGTGTTTCCTCCCCAATCAGCGTCCACGTAAGCTTGAAGTCCCTCGGACGATTTTGAATAAAACAGCTTTGCATCGCACGTGGTCTTGATGTACCGCAAAAGATGTTTCAATGCTCCCAGGTGTTCTTCATGAGGATCTACATTGTACTGAGAAAGTCTGCTTATAGTGTGACTGATGTCTGGTCTAGTAGAAACTGCCAAATACATAATTGCCCCCACTATGGATTGGTAGTAGCTCGGATCTTTCTTCTGGCACGTTTCAACTCGACACTTTGTTAATTTCATTCCAGGGTCAAGCGGCGTAAAACAAGGTCTGCATGCATCCATCCGGTGTCGTGAAAGAAATTCCCGTATATATTGATGTTGGTGTATTGCAACAGGGCCATTTGATATGAAGGCAATAGGAGAGGATTTGGGAAGTTGGATTTTTGGAAAGGAAACGGAAGGACTGAACAGGATGTGGATAAGGTAAGGAATATGTCGGCAGAAGGAAAAGAATAGAAAAGTAGGTATAGAAAGGAAAAGAAAAATGAAAGAAGGAAGGTAAGAGAAAGAGGAAGAGGATAAGGAAATAGAATTAAAATAGAAAATAAAAGCAAAGGAAACGGAGATAGAAAAGAAAAGGAAGCCGACGGGAAAGGGATATAGAATGGGAACAGCGAAGACCTGGCACGCTAGCGACACGCGGCTCAGCTCGTCGGATTTAGGGGGGGTCTTGTCCCCGCTGCTACCCCTCGCCTCAATCAAAACATACATCGTGCCAAAACCGACCACCACAACACTCCACATTCCAGGCACTGCAGTTGGTTGCGCAGTGTGGCCTCTAACCCACCCTACCTGGAACCCTTCCAACCTAGAGGGTTGGTTACGTTCGATTTCAATCCCAAGAAATTGCTGGACTGGACCTTTGTCCACACAATCAAATGCAGCACTAATTTTCATTTTAATTGCGTTTAGTGACGACTCTGACGAACATGCAATCAAAAAATCGTCAACATAAACCGCCACAATGTTGATCTCGGCATCGTTTTTCATGACATACATGCAGCTATCCCCGTTACATCTCGTAAATCCAATCTGCTTCAACATTTGGTTAACCTTCTTGTTCCATTCTCTTCCCGCCTGTTTTAATCCATACAATGACTTTCTTAACTTGCATACCTTTTCCGGACTGTCTTTGTCTACAAAACCTTCTGGTTGTGTCATGAAGACGTCTTCATTTAGTTCTCCATTTAAGTATGCACACGTTATATCGAGGTGGTGCACAAGGAGTTCATACTGCACTGCAATTGCTAGAACTAATCGAATGGTCGAATAGCGGACTACCGGGGAGAAAGTTTCATTATAGTTTATCAAATATTTTTGGGAACACCCTTTAGCTACCAATCTACACTTATACTTATCGATTGACCCGTCTGGTTTCCTTTTGAGGTTAAACACCCACTTGCAACCAATTATCTGGTTCTTTGGTGGTGGATCTACGAGCTCCCATGTGTCATTTCTGATAAGTGCATCATATTCTAATTGCATGGCACTCTTCCATTCATCTGCATCGTGGCTGTTTCTCGCTTCTGCAACTGATGATGGAGGCGACGATAATTCCCTCACTCCATTGACTGCTTCGATCATATTATATTGCTTAGCTGGTCTACCAGGTTTTCCTGTGCGCACTATTTTCGGTCGTCCCGGCCCAACAACTAATATCTTGGGTGGCGAGCTAGTTGATTCTGCTGCATCTATTGTTGGCTTTGGTTTATCTTCATCGTTGTTTGTTGGATCTTCCTCTGGTTGGTTGGTTTGATCCTCTTGTTCTCTTCGTTCAGCATTATTACCACCTTCTGCAAATAAAAAATGTTTTATATCTATAAAACAATTTTGAACGTTGTTTTCAAAAAATTTTGCATCGTGACTTTTCTCAATTTGCCTCGTTTTAGGATCAAAGAGTCGGTATCCTTTAGATTCCTCTGAGTATCCTACCAAAATAAGCTCTCGACCTTTCGCAGCAAATTTGGATTTGCCTGGACGTTTGTTTAATGCTATAGCTTTCGAGCCAAAAACTTTTAAGTGCGAAACACTTGGTTTTGATCCCGTCCAAATTTCGAATGGGGTAATGTTGCCTAGAATCCTGGATGGTGATCTATTTCTCAGATAGACTGCAGTATTAATGGCTTCCGCCCAAAGATACTCAGGGAGATTTTGGTCCAACAGCATACACCTTGCCATCTCAACCAGCGTCCGATTAGCTCTTTCAGCTACGCCGTTCTGCTGTGGAGTATACTCGACTGTAAGTTGGCGCTTTATCCCGTGTTCTTGCAAATAAGCATTGAATTCTTTGTTTACGAATTCCTTTCCGTTGTCACTTCGCAAACATTTTATTTTACATGAGGACTGTAGCTCTACCATAGCCTTAAAATTTGTAAATATTTTATAAACCTCATCTTTGGTTTTTAAAAAATAAACTTGGATATGCCTGGATTTATCATCGATGAATGTCAAGAAATACCTCGCTCCTCCAGCTGATGGTACCCTCATTGGTCCACATACATCGCTATGCACTAACTCTAGCAACTGTTCACTACGAGTAAATAATTGTTTAGGGAAAGGCTGTAATGTTAATTTTCCCTTTGCGCACACAACGCAATCCACTTTAACATCAGATGAATCAATGTTGAGACCAACTACCATGTTTTTATTTTTGAGCTGTTGAAGATTATTCGTGTTCAAATGTCCATACCTTTGGTGCCATTTCTGTATCGTGTTGTTCTTAATGCTTGGTTGATAGGAAAGAAATTCGGCATGAGGTCTTATGATATAAAGCTCGCTTTTCCTAAAGGCTTTTAAAACAATAGAATTTTGAGGGTTTCTTACAATAGCAAAATCACGTAAAAAATCCACTGTAAAATTATGCTTGGTTATCTTACTCACGGAAATAAAGCTACCCTGCAGTTCTGGAATGTATAAGACATTTTGCAGATCGATGTCCCCTGTATTTAGTTTTATTCGAACTGTTCCAATAGCCTTCGATACGACGAACTTATCATTTGCTAACTGAACCTTTTCACTACTGACGTCATTCCGGATTTCGGTAAATAGTTCCTTTTTTTAGTATTACAACAAAAACCGTTGAATTAATGACGATTTGTCCAATTGTTTTAATTATGTTTGTTTTTATGTTAAATCGGGCTTTTTTGGTCACTTACTTTTGAATATGCAAATAAAAAACTTTATTTCATATTTTTCCCTACGTTTCGTCGTAATTTCTCGACTTCTTCAGGGGAATTTTTATTAAATATGATTTTTGTTGTTTGTTACATATAATAATAAACACTATTTTTAACTATTTAAACGGAGTTTTTCTTAGAGAAAAAATACATGAATTACATGAAAGTAAACAATCAAAAAAAAAAAAAAAACCGTTTTTCGTCGTTGTATTAATCAATCTAACAGTGCAAGCTTGATGCACTGAGCTGAAGGTTTTGGCGACTACGGTTATTTCTGTCAAGATTTTTGTGAAATCAGACGCGAAAATTATTTCTAATTGTGGTGCAAATTAAATTTAAAAAAAAGTATATTTTTCTACAACTCAAAGGACTCAGAACTTTTTTGGTAAGCAATGTGAATATTGTGTTTGATAATTTATTTATTTGTGTTTTGATTTGTGAAATAAGAAATTGCGTTGTTTTATGAGTGTTTTATGAAGACCGTCTATAGACGGTCTTAGTGGCTTAGTTGAAAAAAAATTTTCCCTGCCTTAATTTACCTTTGTGTTCTTTCGTCAGTATATGTATATGTATATTGGTCATTTGTGTAGGTACCTGAATCAAACGTGTAAAATCTTGAAAAAAGTGGTTTATGTTTTTTTGTTTTTTATAGAAAATGGCACGAAGAAGCGAAAGAAATAAAGACTCCAATAGGCAGAAAAAATACAATTTATCTTTCATGAGTGATGAAGAGATTGAACTTCTAATGGATTCAATTGATTATGATGATGACTTCGCATCAGATTCTGATGACAGCATCGAAGATCCAGATTATCGTAAAAGGCGAAAGATTTTTATAGGGAATATATGTTTAGTTGAAAATTACAGGGGTATCTCCATTTTATGTAGTCTGAGAAAAATCTTCGCTCAAATATTATACAATCGCTTATCTAGTTGGGTAGAACGTAACAATCGTCTCAGTATCTTTCAGGGAGGCTTTCGGGCTGGACTGTCAACTGTTGATCAAATCTTTGCGCTGGAGACCATAGCTAGAAAATTTATTTCAAGAAAAAAGAAGCTATATGTATTCTTTGTAGATTTTAAAGCTGCTTTCAATACTGTCAACAGAAACTCGCTTATATATATAAGTTGAGTCAGATAGGTGTATCTACAAAATTTCTGAACGTCTACAAAAGGTTGATTTTGGACACTTCAGCTTCTGTTTGGAACGGCAGCAGAATGTCAAACTTTTTCGCTACCGAAACCGGAGTACCACAAGGCTGCGTTCTCAGTCCTATTCTATTTGCCCTTTTCATTGATGATATATCGAATAACTTCCCTGGTGGTGTTTCGGTAGGTGATGTACACATAAAAACCCTCCTCTATGCAGATGACCTAGCGATCTTAGCAGATAACCCCCTTACACTTCAGCTCCAAATTAATAGGCTTGAGAGTTACTGCGACACCTGGGATTTGAACATTAACACCTCGAAATCAAAAATTATGATCTTCCAACATTCCGCAGGTAGAAGACTTCCGCGAGAAAACTGGCAACTAGCAGGACAACCAATAGAAGTTGTTACCGAATTCAAATATTTAGGTTACTTGCTATCCTACAACCTTAATTTGCGATCGCACGTAAAAGAAAAAGTCAGTAAAGCGAAAACAGCGATTAATCTAATGTGGTCAAAATTTTATGGCAGCAAAAATGTTGACAATGCATCCAAATTTAAGGTATTTAACGCTACTATCAACTCCTGTCTCTGCTATGCAAATCAAGTATTTGGCTATAAAGAAGTGGAAGAATTTGAACGTTTGCAGGGCTTTTTCTTTAAACGCATATTCAAACTTACTACCACGACCCCCACTTATTGTATTTATGTAGAGGCTGGAATCCCACAAATTTACTGCAGAAATCTCAAAGCAAATGCGGACTTCATTATTAAAATAATGAGACACAGAAACTCAAATTTGCAGAATCAGCTTCTTAAACAAGCCTTAAGATGCAATTTTTCACCTTTCAAAGAATGGTTAGATCTAGCTGCGGAACTAGGTATGGTCCTTAACTTAACTATTGAAAACGTAAACGACTGGCAAGATAAATTTTACGATTGCATCGCACAGGTATCGCACGTTTTTATGAAAGTTGTCTCAGCCGGGCGCGTTTGTCTGGATCTAGAAGTCTATATAGAACGTTAAATCACACTCTTGGCGCAAATAACTATTTCTGTAAAAATTTGACAACATATGAAATCAGCACAATTTTTAAAATGAGAACGGAGACACTTTGCCTCAATTTTATGCCTCACAGACCAGATCTAACAGTGATATGCAGTCTCTGTAACCTCAATGTACCGGAAGACATTTTCCACTTCCTTGCAAAATGCCCAATTTTAATTGAACTTAGGAGGTTATTTTTCTCCAAGAGCTTTCTCACATTGCAAGAGGCTTCTGAACATTTAAACGGCTCTTATGGTTGGAAAACTTTATCGCAATATTGTATTCATGCCTATAAGTATCGCAACAGTTTTATTGAATTTTCTTAGCTCTCAAACTTTATCTTTAATCTTTAATCAAATTGTCTAATATATTTAATATGTATATTATTATATTTTTTTTTCTTTATATAACTGTATAATCAATCAATCGGCAGACGGCTAATCAATGCCATGCTCTTTTCTTTTATTGAACTTTTATTGTTAATTGTACTTGAGTTGTTAAATAAAGAACTAATAATAATAATAATAATAATAAAATCCAGATTATCGTTTTGATGAGCTACAACCAGAAGACAACGCAATGATAGCCGATTGCTTACAGCAACTGGATTCTTCAGCGTTTGTAAATGCAATTAACTTGTCGATGAATGTTAGCAACCTGAGTTTGAATACAATTGATTCTTCCCAACGAATTTGTACTGCATCTTCAACTGAAGAGGTGACAGCAACTCCACAGAATGGAGTTGCTATTCCTGGGTAAATATCTGAATTGATTCCAACACAGCGAGAACCAGAAACAGAAATCAGAACGCCGCGGCGCGCCGTTAGAGCCAAGGAAACGTGCTCGGTCCCCATTACCATGTGTAGAAAACTCAGGACCAAAAGTAACTCCGCGGGTGGTTTCACTGGAGGTGACTTGGTGAATATCAACAAAGATTCGACAGAACTCAAAAATATTCTGTGGCGGAAAATGAGTATGCAGTTGCATGTGAACGATGTTGCGTTCAGAGGAAAAATTGATTTGTCATCTGAAGTAAAAAAACTGCAAACTCCTTTAGATTTTTTCTCTTATTTTTTTGCTGACGATCTAATAGATTTGATAAATCTGGAAACGAATCGAGCTGTAATCACAGAGAACTTGAATACACAATTCAAAGTCGATAAGCACGGAATTCGAAGATACACAGGAGTCTTGATTTTTACGTCGATTTTCCGTAACCCAAAAATTGAAGCGCACTGGAGTGAATACGGATTTTGACAAATACCAAACAGCATGTCGAAGAATAAATTTGAACACATAAAAAAATACTTATCTTTCAACGATGAATCAAAAGCCGGTAAAAAAATGAGATGCCAGATATGATCCCATTTTTCGAATAAGAAAAGTTTCAGCGTATTTGATTGAGCGCTTTGATTCTGTTCCTAAAAATGATCGTTTATGTATTGACGAACAAATGTGTTCAACCGAAATGGCTCATCATTTACGCCAATATTTGCCGGACAAACCGCATCCATGGGGTGTAAAGTTTTTTGTTTTATGTGACTGCAATGGCTACTCGTATCGATTTGAAATATATACCGGAGCCAAAAACGATGACATAATTTTAAACGATACCCCCAACATTGGTGCAACAGGAAATGTTGTTATAAGATTGTCTCAAACCGTGTCAATTTTTTTGAACCATATATTGTACTTTGACAATTTCTATACATCGCTACCGTTGTTGGTGTACCTTAGAGCGCTTGGCATTTATAGTCTTGGCACTGTGAGGGAATCGTATTCCTAAATGCAAACATCCTACTGACAAGAGCGTAGAACTGAGAAAAACTCAAAGAGGCTATTCAACGGAATTCGTTGGAACGGCATACGCGGTGTGGATATCACCAATGTTTTCTGGAAGGATACCAAAAATGTTAAATTGTATTCAACGTATGTTGGCATCAAACATTTCCAGAAATCCAATTCAGTCGTTCAGCCATCGAAAAATGCTCGTTACAACCGCAAAGAAAAATTGTATGATGATGGGGTCGACGCAACCAATACCAGCGCACCCAATACCATCGCACCCAATACCTTCGCACATAATACATCGGACACATCATACTTTGCGCACCTAATACCTGGGACATTTCATACCAGTACCGTTATTAATGGGTTGGGCTTTGTTTTCATTAATGAATATGGAGTTTAACTGTGCCACCATTTTTGAAGGCTTAGGTGTTGTATGATTTGCTTCTTAAATGATAACATGTGAGTGTATTCGTTATGAAATGTAGTGCAATGCATTTAAGTGATTAAAAAAAAAACTTTTTAAAAGGCGTACTTATGTTCGGAAAGTGGTTGAAATGGCGAATTAATTTAAATGGTCTTCTCACACAATTGTGGTAAATGTGAGGTTACCTACAAAGTTATTTATTTCTTTTGATTAGATAAAGGGTTTTCCAATAAGAGTGATATGATTTCTTTAAAAAAAAAAACACACTTGTAGTTAAGGAAATTTAAATATATTTTTTATTTAATGTGCAATGTGCAGTTCAATCAATACATTTAAGTTAAAATTAAACCTCATTTAAATTATCACCACGACTTCTTGTTGAAAACAAATGCTGTCAAGATCATCTTCTTCCAATTTCGGCCATAAGAAGTTGTTTATTTTCAAAATTTTACGTAATTAAGTAGTATTTTTCTGGCTTATTTTCAATGCTCTTATTTATTTTTAATCAAACACAAGAACCGGATGTCAAAATAACCTGTAGTTTTTGAGAAACCCAAAAATTACAAAAACGACTTTTTTCTGAGAAAAACCTTTTCTTTTAGTTTTTACGTTATTGGATAATTATGTGAACTTACGAAAGAAAGGATTAACTTTATCTTTTTCTTTTTTTTATTATTAGTCTTCAAAACATACAATAAAGTGACAACTAACCACATTTCACAAATTTTTTCATTGAGAACACCTGCGTGAGAGCATTGGGTTGAAATTGACCTGCCAACTTGTTTTTATTACGGTGGGGTTCTTACATTATTTAATTCTTGGTTAATTTATGAAAGAAAGGATTAACTTTCTATTTTTTTACTATCAGTCTTTGTTGGGATTTGTGGATTAACCATATTTCACCACTTTTCAATTAAAAAACCTGCGAGAGAGCATTGAATTGACATTGGCCTGCCAACTTGTTTTTATTGCGGTGGGGTCGGTTTGGCGAACGAGGTCTACCTGTTGAGTTCAAGAACAAAACGTCGCGTAATTTTGTACACTAAAATAAAAATATGTCTTACCTAAGGACATATAAAATGCAAGAATGTTTTGTTGAATAAATTAATTCTAATTTGAATGTCAAGTCGTCAACATATCAGGATGTCAAATTACTCTCGGGCCGAAATAACTGATATGCATTACAGCTGCGGTATGGCTCATGGTCGAGGTCGAGAAGCGCAAAGACTCTACTTGAATTGTATGCCAATAGGAGGCATCCCAGTCATACGATATTTTCAAGAATTCATCTACTTCTTCGAGAACGTGGAGTACTGGAGCAACGAAGGCGAGACAGTGCATCTTCCGCAGACGTGCACACAGACGAAGGAATTTCGGGATTGGTCCGACGAAATCCCTCCATTAGCACAAGGAGGATAGCTACTATGCTTCATTTGCCCCAAACTAGAGTATGGGGAGTGATTCATACCGACAAGTTGCACCCGTACCACACTACACCAGTTCAGGAGCTAACTGCCAACGACAAGATATTAAGAGCTGCATTTTGCCGAACATTATTGCTAAGATATGAAACTGACCACAATTTCTTTCGAATGATATTCTGGAAAAGTCGTTTTTGTAATTTTTGGTTTTCTCAAAAACTACAGGTTATTTTGACATCCGGTTTTTTGTGTTTGATCAAAAATAAATAAGAGCATTGGAAATAAGCCAGAAAAATACTACTTAATTACGTAAAATTTTGAAAAAAAAGAAAAATGGTTTGAAAAAAAAAAATTATGTTTTTTTTTCAAAATTTTGACTTTGAAAATTAATATTTCAAAAACTATTCATTCGAACAACTTATTTTAAAATTTAGATTAATGTATAGGTTTTTCGCTTTTCAAAATGTTATAGAACGACTCTGTAGGTATTACCGTTATTTTTAAATAATTTTTTTTCCATTTTAAGTGATTCTCTTCTTAAATTGCCCCTCTCGCCTAAACGGAGGAAAATTAACCCCCCCCCCCCGCTCCCATACGATTTTTTGCTTGTCTAAGTCCAACCTACTTGTAGTACCCGTGGTGTGATTTATAGCATGTCCGCCTGTTAATCCAGAGGTTCGAGTTCGAATCCCAACAGAGGCAAAAAATGTTTTTTACGGGTATCGCCTTTCGCGAGGAATTGGCAAATCCTCCGTTAGTATTCATTGCCATGAAAAGCGCTTTCTCGATTAGCCGTTCGGAACCGGCAGAAAATTGTAGGTCAACTCCATTTCCTCACAAGGCATGGTTGTGAGAAATGCGCTAGGACCAGGGGCTCCTCGCTCTGTTGCGCCACTCTATTTATTTATTTTTAAGTCCAACCTACACACCCTATGTTTTTGTCACACCTTATGCAAATCACCCTGTATATATATATATATATAATATATATAATATATAATATGAGCTAATATTATATATATATTATATATATAATATTAGCTCAAATTCAACTCTTGACACCACCGCAAATGAATCTACGTGGGAAAGTGTTCCAATAGTGTTAATGTTCACGATAACAATCGCAAATATGGAATTCGAAGAACTTTGAATGGAAACATCGTGTTCAGTGAAACGCAAAAACAAACTCGGTACTCGAAAATATACAATTTTAATACCCAACAAATGGGCTGAGCTCATAGCCAGAAAAGTATACGACGAGACCCAGACGAGACATGGTTTTCATTTTAAAAATCATTATTTGTTTCGAGATGCAACGAAAGGATCATGCAAAGGTAAGTAAATCATACTAAAAACGAACTTTATAAAATTAATCAAAATTAAATATATATATATATATAAATATATATTATTATATTATTTTAGTTATTGAAATCTGCGATTGCCATTTTCATTCTTCATATTAATCATTTAATAGGTTACTGTTCTTGTGGAGCCCAAATAAATTGCGAAATCGATTCATCGGAACATGAATTGTGATTGATGAATTGTGGAAAAAGACAGCTTCGAAATTCTTCCCGAGCAATTGTGGCATAAATCGGCGTTTGCTTTCAGAAATGAAATGGCTGCACAACTTGCTCAGAAAGGTGATCACATGTTGGCTGGACTTCCTGGGAAAAGTGTTTTGCGTAATGCGAAATACAAACTCCAGAAATCTAAGTATTTAGATTCAGATCCCCGAAAAGCTTTATCCATAATGAAGAGAAACACTTCATTTGGCCAAAATGTGATACACGGCATTGGCCATGATCCTTTTTATGTTCATTTCTGATCGAGTCATCAAACAAGATTATTCAACTTCATTAGCAGTCAGGGAGAAGCAGCCTTATAATCGATGCAACAGGAAAAGTTGCACCTAAATTGATACATGTAGAGAGACGGAAAGAAATCGAAGCACTTGTTTCTATATTCGTCGACTGTACAGTGCAAAAGAGGTCCTTTTCCAGTAAAACGCCAAATAAACGAAGATCAAGATGCCGTCTCCATCTGCAACTGGTTGAAAAATTGGTTGAAACCAGGAGCTAAATTTCCAAAAGAAGTGGTAAGTAAATGTTTGCACTTATCTCAATTAGGATTTATAACTTTATAACTCTTGATCTACAGTATCTAATATATTTTTTTCTTACTGCGTGTGTAGATTTGTGACGAATCCAAGGCATTATTGAATGCTATAATATGGGCATTTTCACCATTTTTAACTGTTAAACAATATGCAAACGCTTGCAGCTCAAATACTCCAGACGTTTATACGGGTGGCGCACAAATCGTGCTACCAAAAACAAAAAAACGTTATAATTCTTTTTCAGTGTGAGTAATCGGCTTTTTTATTTTTTTATTTTATAGGCTACTATTTAGATTTATCAAAATGAGTGCTTGGGATACTGAAAAAAGGATTTGGATAGTGCAGCGATACCATGCTTTGCAGTTCGTCATTTCCGTCGACGGCGGGAGTTTGGCGACACTCCCCCGAGTAGATGGACCATTATGAGGCTAGTGAACATGTTTGCCAAATCTGGAAGCATCGAACGAAGACCGTATCATCGAGATCCCAATGTTCGGGTTCAGGATACAATCGTGGCTGTTGCATAGGCAAGCCTTCAGGCCGCAATGAACAATGTTCTGATCAGGTGCCACATATGCGTGGATGAGCGTGGAGGTCATTTGCGGTCTATCATCTTTAAAAACCATTAATTATTTAAAATTAAGTTTAATTTTTAATCCAATAATTAAAAAATTTATGAAATACATCGATTAAAATAAAAGTTACTTAAATTTCTTATTGTAGCACGATTCGTGCGCCACCCGTATAAGGATTGATGGAAATCATTTTATGAGAGGCTGGTCTAACTTTCTAAAGCTTGTTCGACCAAGGATAAAAACTTTCTACCTTGCGCCAGTCGGCATGCTAATGATTTCCACAAATATAAAAACTGAAGAAGATTGGCGATCTATGAAGCGGGAAAAAAAATCAACGTCACGACCAGGCCAACACAACCAATAATTGGTAGAATTCAACGAAGGATGTGTCAAGTTTCAACGAGCCGAATACAAAGAAAAACGAAAGTCAAAACTATGAAAATATTTTCAAAACTAATACAAAAGATGAAGACGAAGAAAAAGAAAATTTCAATGAAGTCAAACCACCAAAATATAAAAGGAGACAAGAATCAACCGAGCCGTTGAAAGACTGCACTTTTCAAAAAAACAAAGATTTTCCGGCGTGCAAAAGCAATAATTCCCCGAGTGTACAAGTACACCTGTTTGAAGAATGCTGGAGAACAGTAGATGATGAAGAAGGCTTTGGAGAGAAAAGGATCTGCCTCAATTGCTTCGAGGATGAAAAAATGCATGAAAGGCTGGACTTGCAAGAAAGCGAAAACTGGAGAGGCCAAGAAAACCCCACAAAAAAAAAAACGAACAGCGCTGTATATTGGTGAAAATTAGCAAGCTGTGAAAGAGGCGATGCAGTTTAAATACCACAAAAAAATTCCAGTTTTGAAGAATGGCAGCAATATGACCTTAAAATTCATACCATTGAGGAATGGAAAAGTGTCTCTCCAAAACACTTGTGGATTCGACAGTATTTTCAACTAATTTTGGCATTGGCGACCGACATCCCAGATATTGAAACATACATATATTAATATCAAGAGCCGCGATAATAATATATTCCAACTGGTAACAGACACGATCTGCAAAGAGCTTCGTTCCAGAAGCTATTACTTTCGAGCCCAATACCTCATCGAAACTATGAAGATCGACTTGGAGAAAAACAAAATTAGAGAAATAAACTGTGCGATGAATGTTGACAGCCTCTTCACATCGCTTTTTGCCGGAACACAAAGCTTTGTACAAGAAAGCAAATGCTCTAGCGGCTGCCAGCCCAAGAAAATGAATATTGTGATGCCATCTGCCAGTGACCAAGAGTTATTTTCAAATGGGTTTGAAAAAATAGCTTTTGAAACAATAATTCCGAAAAAAAATAAGAACGTGCCCGGATTGCAAAGTGGTGAATGCACAACAATTGCAACTTATTGAAACAGGTTAGTCTCTTTACTTTCACCCAAATATTCATTTCACTATTTTATAAAAAAAAAAAAAATTTTAATTAAAATAAACTCAATACTAAAAACATTTTTTTTATTACAGCAAACATCATAGCCTTCGAACGCTTCACCACAACAATGGTTGCTTTAAATATTGTTCCGGTAAAAGTAGAAGATCCAAGGACTAAGGAAATAAACCAGATCGCAGGATTTGTCAATTATTCAGGACCGTCAGTGCAATCGAGGAATATAGATTTAGTTGGCCATTATACAGCTATGGCATGTGAGGGTAACGGCAAATGGACGGAGTTGGATGACCTCTGTGATCAGCCCCTACAAAATATAAATCTAAATAAAACTGTTCAACCGACAGTTATAATTCATTTTAAAACTTAAATAAAAAACTTAATTATCTATAATTAATTTTAAATCAAGCATGACTAAGATATAATTTCAATTATAAAATATATATTTTAATCTTAAGTGTCCAAAGTATTTATTAAAAAAAAAGTATTTGCAATCAACCTATTTATTTATTTATTTATTATTAAACTAAATTAATTTAAGTATTAAATAATAAAAATAGAAAACAAATCTAACTCAAAAAAAAATCTTTTATTTGCTTAAAACGCATAAAACCATCTACAACAGAAGCATTTTAAGTTTAAATTTTTTGATGTGGTAGTGACAACTTGACAATAGTCTTTTTAAAATACTATCTGAAAGGGGGGCGCAACAAAATATCTGTTTGCATATCTCATAAGAGGATAAAAAGCGACGATTAACTGCGTACTCAGTTTTTGATTTGGAGTTGATTTGAACCAATTTTTGAAGTATTGAACTTAGGTGTTTTTCGTTAATAGCTTGAAAATCATTCATAAGGGGGACACTTGGAAAGGGGGGTCGCGACAAAATACCTTTTTAGATATCTTGTGAACGACAAATTATTTATGACAACTAATGGCGTACTCAGTTTCTGATTTTGAGTTGATTTGACCATTTTAAGGGGGCTCACTATTTTTTTTTTTTTAAATGAAGAGCTAAAATTTTTTAGTTTTCACGGTTGATCTACGACAAATATATGACAATTAATTGCATACTTAGTTTTTTGTTTAAGATCGACTTGACGGATTTGGGGGTGTGGTAGTGCTAACTTGAACGTCAAGCAAGGTTGCGAGTTTGTGAATTAAGAAATCCTTAAGTCATAAGTCAGTAAGTGACTTATGAATCTAAAAAAAATTAATTCATAAGTCAGCAAGTGACTTGTGAATTAAATAAATCATAAGTCATAAGTTACCAAGTGACTTATGAATTAAATTTTTCATAATTCACAAGCTACCAAATAACTTATGAAATAAAAAAAAAAATCTTAAGCCGGTAAGTGAATTAAGAATTCAATACAATTTTGTTTACATTGTAGCAAGTGACTTAAGGATGAGGAAAGTACAAATCATCTGGCATTGACTTATAAATGAAAAAAAAAAATGTACCGATTGCGAACGAAACGTACCTCATACTAGTTATACATTATGTAATTGTTATCGAAAATGAAATTACAAGATTAGCCAAATCATGTACCTGACTTTCAAGGTCTTTCTTGAAAACACATTTTAATTTATGTGCCATCTACATAGATTATTCACAAGCCAATTGCTCAGTGACTAGTGACAAGTGTGCATTAAAGTTTAGTGAAGATATTTTTTAGTGGGAAACAGGGTTGTAAAAGCTTAAGCTAATTTATAGCTTAAGTCTGGATTTAATTCACAAGCTATTTTGAGAATTGTGAATTGGAGAATATTCAATTCACAAGCCAGTTTGGGAATTATGGACTGAGAAAGATTCAATTCACAAGCTAGTTTGTAAATTGTGAATTGAGAAAAATTAAATTCATAAGCTAGTTGGAGAATTATGAATTGAGAAGATTCAATTAACAAGCTAGTTAGTGAATTTTGATTTGAAAATATTCAATTCATAAGCTAGCTTATGACTTATGAATTGAAAAATATTCAATTCACAAGCTAATTTGTGAATTATGAATTTAAAAATATTCAATTCACAAGCAAGCTTATGACTTATCCGAATTATGAATTGAAAAATATCCAATTCATAAGCTAGCTTATGAGTTTATTACCAACAGGAAAAAAATTAATTCACAACCTAGCTTATGAATTACCTGAATGTTTTCCAATTCATAATCCGGATAATTCATAACCAAGCAATTAGCATGTGAATTGAATATTTTTCAATTCATAAGCTAGCTTATGAAAAATATTCAATTCGCAAGCTAGCTTGTGAATTGAATATTTCTCAATTCATAATTCACAAGCTAGCTTATAGCTTACGGATTTTTTAATTCATAAGCTCGCAACCCTGGCTGGGAAAAAAAGTTAAAAATGTATGTGTATGTGTATGTGCATGTGTATGGGAGTGTGTAGGTTGTGTCTGGATCTCTGGATTTACGTCTCCACCAAGTCTCCATCAGGTTTTTAATTCATAAGTCACTTAATACCAGATGACTTGTACTTTCCTCATCCGTAAGTCACTTGCTACAATGTGAATAAAATTCTATTGAATTCTTAATTCACTTACCAGCTTAAGATTTTTTTTTTTAATTCATAAGTCATTTGGTAGCTTGTGAATTATGAAAAATTTAATTCATAAGTCACTTGGTAACTTATGACTTATGATTTATTTAATTCACAAGTCATTACTGACTTATGAATTAATTTTTTTTAAATTCAAAAGTCATTACTGACTTATGAATTAAAGTCAAGAGTTAAGATAAAAGTGATTTAAGACTTTGCAACCCTGCCGTCAAGTTAGCACTACACACGGTTTTTTTTTAAACGAAGAGCGACAAATTTTTTGTTTTCACGACAAATTTACGACAATTAATCCAATTAACAAACTGAGAAAATTTTGAAGTGGTAGTGCTAACTTGACGGACATTCAAAATATGAAATTGTACGTGAAGGCACACAAGATATAATTGATGAGAAAACTGTTGACTGAGAGAGTGGAATACCATTAGCATTACCGTCTGTCAATAGATTTGTATCTAAAAAGTTAAAATAAAGAGATAAATTGATAATTACCACTGCGATCCACTTCCAATTCTAGAATATTATTGTCAATAAATCCGTAACGAGTTCCAGATTTTAGGGATAGAAAAAATAATTTCTTATCATCGTCGAGTAACTCTTCCACATTCTATTTCGAAATATTAAATAATTTATTTAGATTTTGTAAGAAAAGTTCCATTTTCTTTTTTTGTGCAACAGACTTTGTTTGTTTACAGTTGTTTTGGTAAAAATTTCCAACAATTATTGAAAAAAAACGCAAAATCGCGCGATTTCTTAATTTTATTTTCTCAAATACTCAAAAATTAAAATTTTTTAAGTTTCTTTTTTAAATTAAAAAAATTTTACTAACTTCTACAAGTAAAATATTATCTCCTAATTCCGGAAAACCATTATCTCTACTTTCTAATGACTAGAAAGTCGGAGGAACTCTTTGTGCAAATACCTCAGCTATAATTGAAATAAACATTTTCCATCGCCCGCTTGATAGAATATAATATTTCGAACAGAGTCTTCGAATCGGTATTCAAATAGTATATATCGATTCTGAGAGGTTATTGGTTCCATTACCTAAAATCACTTGAGAGGAAGGTGTCAAGGACCAACAAATTTATGGCAAGCAAAAATTGTTTGGTTGCCTAGTAGAAATGTACAACGATTTACTAAGCTCTATTCCTCAAAAGTTGGGACTTATGTCCCATCTTCAACGGAAAAAAGTTGGCACTTATGTCACGATGGCGTGGGACATAACTCCCAAATCGAAGTTGGGATATATGTCTCACTTAGATGGGCCATATGTCCCAAAAATAAAAGTTGGGTTATCAAAAAATTTGCTTTTGTTTTTTCCTACTTTGATTTCACAGTTACCTTTGAATGATTGAATGAATGATAATGACATCAAGTTTCGAAGTTGGCGGTGGGAAACAAAATTGAAAATACAGTGGATAGAGCGTTTTTTAACTCAAATGCTGTACTTGGAAAAAAAAAACGAACATAAATAAATGCACGCAAAACTGCGACTGTATTTAGTACAAAACATAGAATAAAGAAAAAACGGTGTCAGTAGAACATAAGATTTTGTATGTTGCGTTAAGTTCTATTTGTTCATGTTCTTTGCTATTTCACTTCTACATTAACTAGTATCATTGAGTTTATATACATAGAAGAACCATGCTAAGACGTCGGGAGATGTCACCAAGTAAATAAAATCGACATTTGAAATTTTCGGCGGAATGCGCTCCACAGAAATTTGACTTAAAAAAAGGCAGCAGAAAAGGGAAACAGGGAAAACGTCATGGGTATGGAGAAATGCACAAGAAAACTGTTGCTTTGAAATTTCAAATGTCGATTTATTTATTTGGTGACATCTATTGTCGTCTTAACGAAAGCTAGCATGGTTCCTCTATGTATACAAACTCAAAGCTAGTATACGTAATTTTGTATGAAAACAAAGCAGCGCCTCAATATCCAATTGCTGTTTTTCGAAAAAGCTTAAGAAAAGCTTGACACGTCCTTCATGTACTAAAAAAAGCTTTTCAAACAGAAGCTTTATTTTAGCGGAAGTTCTGAAGTGTCTTGTGTGCTTGCCACTTCCACATCAAAACTTTAATTTTGAGGGTTGCAGACTTGAACTGGTTTGCAAAACCTTGCATGTGCTTGAACTTTTACCAGTTTTAGTTTGGGAATAATTTTGTTTCATCACTTTTCCGTTGTGAGCTTGTAACAGCATTACAAGCTTTTTCTTAAAAAAATTACAGCAGTCCAGTCACCATCTGTAGCTCCATTAACAGCAGCGGTTCTTGCCGCTGCGGAATGCAATAATCTGAAGTTATAAATGCTTTTCATAGAAACACGAAAAAAGAAAAATTTGATGTTTATCGAAAGTCTAAAAAATCGGCATAATTTTTTCTATTATCCTTAAAAGAAATTTCCGAGGTTATAAAAGGGGTAGATTTTGAAAAAAAAAATATATTTACAGGGTGCTCCTTAATCTTTGACTGAGTTAAGATCTTCATAGAAAAGAAATTTAATTATATACATAAGGCATTAACCCTCCTTTACGACCCGCCAAAAGTTATGTCCACCGGACCTGGGGTCCATAAGGACCCTGTTATTCGATAACTCAATCCGCAAAATTATTTGAATAATTTGTCGTTGTAAAAACATCTCTTCACAACTCTCCATTGGGATTCAATTCTTTGGGTGTGCGTTCCATCCGCTGACACAAATGGAATGTCTGGATCGCTGTGGTTGACTTTCTTATGGATGTAACCATCCTCACTTAAACAGTCATACGCCCTCCAATAGTCCGTGCGAATAGTGGTTCCCGGTTTCTTTTTTATAAGGAGGATCAATACCTGATAATAAATAGGATTTATGAGTGCAGTAACTGTGTAATGGAAAAAAAAACTTAACTCAGCACTTCTAATGTTGTCAGTGCAGACTTCTAACTTAAGGTCCTCCGACCCATCCTCAATCATGCCAAAAACCCAATGTTCCCCCACACAGCGACCTATAAAACAAAATATAATTTGAATTTGAGTAAAATTTAAATATATAAGACTTTTTACCTTTATTGTATTTTCTGCATCCAAACTTGCTCTCGTCTATCTGGACAGCTCACCCAAGACCTCCAATTTTCTCCTCATTCTCAATTGTCGTCAAAAAATTTTCCACGATTACCTCTCGGTAGTAAGTATACCAACCGGCTATAGTCCTTGTTTTAGCAGCCGCTACCAGGGGGTCACTTCCCGATCTGTGAAGCTGTGGAGTGATAAAAAAAAAATATCATTTCCGTTTTCACACAGTATTTTCATTTTATCACTTCACGAACCCACCCTAGCGATTCTCGATCTCAAAATGAAAAACAGAAACTGTGTTCGAAAAAGTTTGCATATTCTATTCCATTTGAAGTCGATTACCCGATTCGGTGAGGTAAGTACATACCCGCATTGCAATCTGAATCATAATCCGATTCGATTATCCGATCCCAAGTGGAAACGTAGTAAGAGAAAGTGCACTAGATCAAAAAAAAAAAAAAAAACAAAACAAGACATATCGAAAACCATAGTTCGATTTTAGTCCGCACATTGAACAAACCTATAGATGCAAACTACTCCAAGACATTTCCTTTGGTACATTTTGTGTACCTTTAAAAGTTTTTATAAGTTTTTAAAAGTTTTGAACAAAATATTTAAAGCAACGCTTGAAAAAACGTCTGTCTGACAGTTTTATTTGTTTTGGGTGTGCACGATTCTGTCCATAGAAATTTTAGTGGCAATAATTAGCATAATAATTCTTTCGTGAGCACACTCTTCCTGTGCACGGCTACGAAGAAGCGCTGTGCTGGTATATGATTTGACTGATTGTCGATGAGTTTTTTGCAGTAAACGAACACAGTTCATAAGAAAACAGTGAAGATTAGAAAAGAACATAAAAATTCTCACAGAACATCAAAATATTTTATTCCCGCTGAAAAGTTCAGAGCAGCCTCTCTGAAAACTACTAATGACAAATTGAAAAGAGAGTGTATAGTCCTTCATCTGAACATCTTCATAAGGTAACTTCCTTGAAAAACATTACATCAAGTAGAATACCCTCGAAACAGGTATCCGAGCTTGCTCAAACCATGTATCAATTGTACGAGAAAGGTTTTTCAAACTCCCTTGTTACATTGAAAAGTTCCAATAAGGTTGTTTCTGGTATCAATTTTCATTGGGCATCTATGCAACATACCTTATCTTCTGGTTGGAAGCAAGTCACGTTCCTCGGCAAATTTGACTGCAGAAGCCTCTTCTGCCGTCCGAAAACCAAACTAATACAAATTCCTTAAAGAGTTGAAAACAAATAATAATAGCTGTATTCACTATACCTACATAATATTTGAAAAATATGTATATATTTTTTAGATACCAGTGGCTCCTTAAATTACCCATCTGCGGTTATAAGATCTCGTTGTCGGATGAATCCAATTATCGGTGAGATGGTCAAGCTACACTTTCTTTTTCCATGTTTTTCAATTTGCGACTTCAATGCGAAATGCATCAACGATTGTCATAAATTTTAACAATTTTAACCGTTGAAATAACAATTTTTTATTCAATAATATACAAACCAAATAATGTCTTTTATTTTCATCAATACTTTGCTTTGATTTTATTTAAGGAATTTCCTTCAAAATTTAACAAGAAACAAATAATTCATAATAAAATTCCTAAAAAGAACTTTTTCTGGTATCACTGAAACAAAAAGAAGTGTTAAAATAGAGCCATGAAGCACATGTCACCAGAAAGAAAAAAACATTGTTCTGTCATTTTACAGTGAAAACTTCACAACTTTAAGTAATAATTTATAATAATAAGAAGTGTTCCTTCACTTAAAGATAAATAAACTGTTTTCAAGTGATTTATCTTTGTACTAAAACAAATTTTGAGTGCGAAATTATGTTGGCATAGAGGAGCCTTTCCTTAAACAAAAACAAAACTTCACGAATTTGTTTTTCATTTTTGCAATTTTACCTCGTAATATTTAATTTTCCTTCCTCAACTTTACTTTTTTTGGTGTGTTGTTCTTCAAAGATTTACAGGTCTGTGCATAGTTGGCTTGGGTTTCAAGGATTATGGAGCCATAGCCTTGCTCAGTTGACAAATTTAAAAATTCTGTTGAAAACAATATTCAAGAACGATAGAATCGTCCATTGTACGGTCTTGCAGAAATGATGAAAGTTCTGGGATGTTATAATTTACTTCATCATCCGGCAAAGAAAAATGTATGTTGCGACCCTATAGCTTTTTTTAAGTTTCAACAAATTCAATTTGTGCCCCCACAGATCTCTCCTGAGTTTGCACGGAAAGAAAAAATTATTTCAATATTTGGTATTACACCTATAGTATAGTTTCATTCAGTAGAAAAGAGTATTTTAGCTTTTTATTGAACGTTTTTATTATACGATCAAAAACATACATTTTTTTGTAACATATTTATATGTATTATTTTAAATATGTATATTTTTTTTTTAGCAATTCTACTTAAAAACTAGCTTTTTTTTTTTTTAAGTTTATATTCCAGCCTGAAAGAGATGAATTTTCCACACCTTAGATTATTTGAGACGTGGTCGTCTAAATTGAGTTTTTGAGATAGCGTTGTGAAGGTACAAAAGTGTTAACCGAATGATTGGTGAGATCTCTACCACGATCTATGCTGTCCAGAGACTGCATTAGGCCATTGAATTGGCAAATAAACAAACTATACACAGGGTGCGAAAATAAAACAGAGTTTTTTATATCAATTAACAGCAATAATTTATTTGGCTTGGTAAAATTAAGTTAAAACGATATTTGTGCGAACTCCACAAAATTATGCTGTCCATGGGACTACAGTACATAATTTGTTCAAGAAGGCTAAACTTTACGCGATCAACAATATGCGAGAAGTATATTGAGTGGCGGTATTGAAACAACCTCCAACTTACTACTACTCAAGCCACACAGAAGTGACCTTTGCTCTGTCTGATCGCGTGTGCCTTTTATACAACTTCTCAGAGAGCTTTTATGTTGTGCAAAAAGCTTACAAAAGCTTTTTACAATTTGTTTACTAATGGCATTACCAGACTTAATTTTTTGTAGAAATCATTTTACAAAGTAGAAACTCATTTAGTTTAAAACAAGTAAGAGATTAAGAAAATTCATTTGGATTCATATCGGTATATAGGTGAGGCAAGGAAAAAATAATGAAAGCGAAGAGAGTGAAAAGAGAGCCGTTATCAACAAGATTACTCAACCCTGATGCAACTGTGGAGAAGATGTTTGTCAACGAAAGCTTATCGTATGAAACTAGGAAATTATTTAAGACTGCAACAACAATGAAAATAAACAAGAAATACAAATACCTTTGGACGAGGAATGGGACTGTATACATGCGGAAAGATGAGGGTGACAATCATGTAAGAATAAATTGTACCTACTGCAGATTTTTCTAAATTATGAATATATGTAGCTAGAACTAATTCACCTTCTAATGTTTCTGTATGTAATTACCCAGTTGATCTTATTCCTTATGTAGATTATTGTTTTTGCTTACACCAGAATATACGTAGCATGAGAAAAAATTTTTCGATTTTTTTAGCGCATCTAAATGAACTCACCAATCTACCAGTTGTAATTGTTTTAAGTGAAATTTGGATCTTCAAAAATGAGATAGATTTGTATAATATCCAGGGTTACACTCTTTTTGCAAATTGTAATGAGTCGTATCCAGCTGGAGGTGTAGCTGTCTATGTGAAAAGTGGTTATTTGTGTGATTACTCGTGTCTTAAATTATCTAGCGCTGATGTACTTAAATTATCTTTTGTTTTTGAGAACATCGACTATACTTTGCTGTACATTTATAGACTTCATGATTGTCCTAAGAATGTTTTCATTGGTGAATTAAGCAATATCCTAAATACGAATATGGCAAAAAATTTAATTGTTTTAGGAGACATCAATATTGATATTCTCAACAAAATTGACAAAGATTCCGAAAGATATTTATTCACTATGGCTTCATATGGTCTTAAAGGCTTAGTAAACGAACCTACTCGCGTGATGTGTTCTTCTATGAGTTTTATGGATCACATTTTTTTAAGATCTCATAGAAACAATAACAAAGATTTTAATGGAAGAGTTTACGATTTGAAAATTACTGATCATAAAATGACTGCATTAAATTTCCTCTCTGATAACAGTTTTTCAAATAATAAAATCATTGATCCAGCTAATAAATATTGTATCAACTATAAATTATTAAAAGAGTTCTTGACTTTCGAATGCTGGGACCAAGTTTATTCTGAATACAATCCTTCTCTTGCATTTGATTTATTTTTGAGCACTTTTAAAAAGCACATCGCTTCAAGTACTTCCCAAAAAAAACAATCGGGTAAAATGAAACATCTTAAACCTTGGATGAACAATTATCTCCTTAACAAAATAAGAAAAAAAAAGAAAATTAGTTTAAAATGTAAAATTCATCAAAATAATAATAACCTCAAAAAGTACTATGAAAGTCTATGCAAAACGATTAATAAAGAAGTTAATGACACACGTAATAATTATTATGCTGACAGGTTCTCTAAAGTTAAAGAGAATATTCGTGAAGAGTGGAAAGTGGTTGATAACATACTAGGCAAAAATAAAGATTCAGTCAAAATTGATTCTGTTCAAATTGAGGGAGTATCTGAATCTGATCCCCAAAGAATTTCCACTCATTCTAATGAATATTTTACTGAAATTTCAGACAGTTTGAAACCTACTTCTATACCATGTTTAAGTTGCGATTGTTCTGTTTCTGCAGAAATTGTATTGGATGACATTCTACCAAATAGTTTTGTTTTTGATGTAATAACACCAAGAGATGTCTTCAAGGTTATTATGTCCTTAAAAAATAAGCACTCATGTACTAATGATGGTGTGTCTGGCCACTTATTAAAAAATGTTGCTTGGTATGTTGTCGATGTACTATCGTTCATTTTCAACAAATGTGTTGAATCAGGTTGCTTTCCAGATCATTTCAAATGTGCTGAAGTAATTCCGATTTTTAAACACCCCACGTTGGGCGCCATTGTTAGGAGCTGGGAATCCACAGGGGATGAACTTCGGTACTATTGAAAGGAGCAGTGGCACGCTTGTGGTTGCTCGGAACTAACTCGTCGGATGGAACTCTGCTGAAGTCTCCGAGGCGTTCGTCAGATGTTGGTGACGAAGTCATGGCCAACCCTCCCTTGCATCGGTCCGATACAACCAAATGCCATCGGCTGAACTTTGCTTCTCCGGGACGGGAGTTGGGGGTTGAAACTTTTTTTACAGGTTGGGGGGCATCTAAATAGATTATATTAAAACTCATTATGTGTGAGTTAAGCCTTTGAATTATAAAATAAATGTTTTAATTTTTCGTTTTTAACCTCACTTTAAGTTTTTTTTTCTTTTTAAAATAGGAAAAAATTAATGAAAACATTTATTTTTCAGCTAAAAAACACTTTGTATTTACATATATCATTTAATAATACAATAAAATAACACTTTTTAACAACAAAAATGCCTTTTTTCATTTAGAATTATTTGTTCAATTTTACACATTTTCACCCATTTTTTGTTTTGACATTTACTACCGAGCTAAACAAACTGCTGCCATATGGATGTCATTTTGACTTTTTTAGTTTTTTTAGTGATGCCAAATATTCGTTTTTTGAAGTACTTTTCCGGAAAATGTTGTTTTTTTTAGTTATTTTTCGAGGAAATTTCTTTTTTATTCCAAGGAAATTATTAAAACCTTCTACTCGTCTCTACGGTTAAGGGAAAATTTGTGTTAACAGTTAGTTTTTTAACGGGTCAACATGCTGAAAGTTTTGACAAGTATAAGCACATTGTGGTTTAGAAGCAAGTAAAGTTTAAACGTGATTAAAGCAAAAGATGGAAAATCAAGAATTTATCGCTACGGTTGACGAGGAATTGCCTTCAACCTCGGGTGTTGTATGGCAACGACCCACAGCAGAGGTGCTCAGGAACATGTGGTAAGTATATAATTATATTATTTTTATTGTAAATGCATTTTAATAACACAATCTGTAGGACTCTGGTAGGCCTTTCACGGAGGACGGCAACAGAAAAGTTAGCCGTGGAGTTAGCTGAGGAGCTAGGCATGCTGCCAAAAAGTAAAAGATGTCGTAATCATCGACAAGAAATGCGTTTCTATACAAGAGAAAGCCCGATTGGTTATTTTGAATGTTCAAAAGGTGTGTGCAGGCGCAAGCGATTTTCACGTGCTAAGGGTACGTGGTTTGAAGACGTTCACATTCCTGTGTCTAGAGTCTTTTATTTAATGTATGGATTTGCGGAAAAGTTTTCGTATGAGTTTCTTATGGTATGTATATATATTATATATATGTATTTATAGTAAGGTATTTTCAAATTTCATTTGACTATTTTTAGAAACAGGATTACACTTCGAACCTGCATTTCATCTCGAACAATAGCTGACTGGTTCAGCTATTGCCGAGAACTTGTGTTGGACCATTTTTTGGACACTCAGGAGGAGGAGGAGAAGATAGGCGGACCTGGATGAAGTGAAGTGAAGTCAACATAAGGAGTGCTGAGGTAATTATTTTTTAAAATAATATTGTTTATTGTACTAATTGCGTTTTTATTTAAGGTTTTAATTCCTCTAATTCAAAAGCACGTAAAGCCTGGAACAACAATACATACGGATTTCTGGCAAGCTTATGATTGTTTATCCGAGTACGGGTTCATTCATAAAAAGGTAAATCATAGCGATCCAGATAATCCGTTTGTAGGCGAGGACGGGATTCACACCCAGAGGATAGAGTCGCAATGGAGGGTTGTAAAAAGGCATTTTTACAACGAAAATTATTCCAAAAACTTTGCCGACTGGGTAATTGAGTACCAGTGGCGAAGAAATATCAAAAAAAGTTACAAGGATCCGTTTAAGGAGCTTGTAAAAGCAATCAACCATGTTTATGGTCAATTCAATAATTAAAAAGTGGAATAATTTCAATTAATTCTTTTTAATTCATATTTAAATCTCTCTGTAGCGAAGTGAAAAAGTATAAACACTTAAACCTACTCGCTACATCCCTGCTCCATCCCAGCGCCCCAAGTGGCCAGAACAAATAATAAATAAAGAACCGATTCCAAATCGACGAATCGGCAAGGACCGGTTATGACTAGATTGTCAAAGTCATTACTTGGTCGTCACTTGAAACTTTCACTTCTCTTTCTATTTTTGGCTAAGCCAATTTATTAAATTAAAGTTTTTTAAATAGAATAAAGTATATTATAACGTTTAAAACTAAAGCGTTTTTTATTCAGTGGTTTAACCAAGGACCACACTCTCCTACAGATCAATTAGAAAATGCTAAGACTTTTGTTGTTGTTAGAAAATGATACTTTTTCATGAACTTTTAACCTTAAAAGTTTTATTTTCTATCCACAAAACTAATAATAGCTTAAAATTCGCGCGGAAAGCTGTTGCATACGGAAATTAGTTGCTTTTTTCATATTTAGCATGAGTAGCTTAACCCTGCGGAAAAGAGGGTTAAAATAATGAGCCCCGCGAAGCGGGCCATGCGGAAAGCTGTTGCATACGGAAATTAGTTGTTTTTTTCATATTTAGCATGAGTAGCTTAACCCTGCGGAAAAGAGGGTTAAAATAATGAGCCCCGCGAAGCGGGCCATGCGGAAAGCTGTTGCATACGGAAATTAGTTGCTTTTTTCATATTTAGCATGAGTAGCTTAACCCTGCGGAAAAGAGGGTTAAAATAATGAGCCCCGCGAAGCGGGCCATGCGGAAAGCTGTTGCATACGGAAATTAGTTGCTTTTTTCATATTTAGCATGAGCTTGGTGAATTTTTATACTTTTATTACTTTATTTCTTAACATTTATTGTAAATTCGTATGTATTTCCATCATGTTTTGAAAATATTATTAACTTTGTGGTTAGAAAATGAAACTTTTGAGGTTAAAAATTCATGACAAATTTTCTTTTTTAAACGAAAAGAATCCAACTTCTACTATTTTGAGTTAAAAATTTCCTATTTCAGAATAGAAATTTGGCATCACTTTTAGTCTACTTTGACAGACCAGAAAAAGAGTATGTCACCTGTATTTGTTGTCAAATACAAACTTTTTGAAAATTTTTAAATTGTAAAAAAACTGTGTTTTGTGCAATAAAATAGTGAAGTGTGTATTTAAAAAGTGTTGTTTTGTTCTGTAGTGTTTAATTCCATTCCATTTCCTTGGTTTTGTGGAGAAAAAATAAAAAAAGTGAGGTTAAACACGAAAAATGAAAACATTTATTTTACGATTTAGGGGTTTTGAAATTTTTACTATAGAAACGCCCCCCCAACCTGTAAAAAAAATTTCAACCCCCAATTCCTGTCCCGGAGAAGCAAAGCGGCCCCATGCCATCTTCTTGGCCTCGTTTGTGAAGATGGCCCCTGAAATGACCTACCAGCTGAAACCTAGTCCGTCATATTGCGTCTTGTCAGTAAAATCGTCATAAACCAAAAGAACCCGAAACTTCACCACCAACCATCACCGTTCAGATTGGACGGCCTAGTTCAGCCATCACACACCTTTATATTCACTTTAGCAATCCATATTGAACAAAACCGAACTTTTCAAAAAAAATCGTCTTTTGGAGATTTTACGACCATTTTTGGTTAAAAGAGAAAAAATTTCAATATATGCAACGAGGCATAAAATCTAAGTTAACTTCAATGATGGTATACATATATATATAAAAAAAAAAAAAAATTTAAATTTCCTATTTCTGATATGGTACGGACTTCGTACCTTTATATATATATATATGTATGTATATGTATCTTCAGGTTATAGATATGAAAAATATAAAAAAAAACCAAACTTACAGTTATCTTTGGAGATATCCCTCGTTGTCCGGCCGGCAGCACTCGTGAGACACTTACACTCGGCCCTATCGTGGTAACCGTCGGAGCGGAGTTTTCTCCGCAACGCATCTTTTTTCGGAGATTCAATTTTGCTTCGAAGTAGTTGTAAGAAATTTTTCACAAATGCGGCAATGCATTGCATTCCCAAAATCAAAATCTCCGCAACAAAAACTTATCGGAGAACGTCGGATCGTCCGATCGGAGAACTACCACGAAGCAAAATGTCTGCGATCGGAGAGAATTCCGCTCCGACGGTTACCACGAGGGCCGACTGTATTATTTTTTTTTTAAACCTGTATGCATATATATATATATTATATTTCCACAAATTCCCTTTTTTTTTCTTTGTGGGGTTTTCTATTTCCACCCTCTTTATATCTAACAATTCACTAATTCTAATAATTATAAATAATAATTACTAATTCACTATAATTTTTCCTCTCTTCTTTTCTTTCTCTTTTTTCTTTCTTTACTTTACACTTTTTTATCTATTAAAACTTCTTTCTTTCTTTTTCTTCCAATATCTATTCAAATTCACTTTTAGTTATCTTTGTCCTTGAATTCACTCTTAGTTTTTTTTTCAGTATATTTCACTTTTAAATTTATTCTGCAAATGCACTTTCGGATCTTTTTCTCTAATCCTGAAATGTCTCATTCTTTCTCCTCATATGTGCATCTTCATATATCTTCCTATATGGATCCTCTTTGGTCGACCTTGACCTTGGCTTGACCTTAGTTAGGCCGAGAAAAAAACCCTGGCAGAGGTTGTCTTACCAACCTATTAAATTTCAAATTTTAAATATCTGTTCAAAAGTAACTCTGTATATTCTTTTACATACCTCTGCTTTTTTCTCTTTTTTTTTTCTTACTAGCTACTACTACTACTAATATAATATTTCCCACATTATTTCAAAATCTTATTTACCTTTTCTTCCTATTCTTTCTTTTATATTTCCTTTTTTTTTTTTCTTTACTAGTGTAAAAAAAAACTAGTTTATTTCTTTACTTGATTTGAAATTTTACTTTAAATCACTAGACTTGTTTTGTCTTTACTTAACTTGACTTGATTTATGCATGCTTTCTCCTACCTTACTCTTTATTAAGCTATAGTCATACCTAGTTTTAAGCTTACACATTACGCTACATATCACCTAATCAGTAACACAAACATACATACATTAATCTACAAAAAAAAAACTTAAATAAATCTCTCTCTCAAATGTCTTTCTAACACTTCGATTATTTTGCAATCTTATATTGCTGAATTACATTACACATTGTCAATACACACTTATGAACGACTGCAATCTGGTACACCATCACTGTTTAACCCTTTTCCTTTACGTTAGAGGGAGATGGGTAGTGTGCGCAACCCAGATGGCAAGTGCGTAGTCGAAGTGTCAAAAATATTAATGTCGGTGTTTCGCGAATTCATGTTTCGTATTTTCCCTTTTTTTTTTGTTTTGTTTCTTAATTAAATATCGCGAGTTATTTCGTGTTTCTTTGTTTTGTTTTCCTATTCCGGACTTTTCTAAGCTGCAATGAAGTCGTCCTACCATGCACAGATATTGAACAGATATGTATATCTGTCAAACTTGATTTAAAACCCAGATCAAATTTATTTTTTATTGTTAGCTATGTGCCTCCAAGTAGTTGTCTTGAATTATATCAAAAACATATAAGTAATATTGATTTTATTAACAACTTGTGCTCTATCACTGATAATCTTTGTGTATTAGGTGACTTTAATTTATCTGAAATAGTTTGGAAATGGTCTGAAATTGATAAAATGTTGATTCCTTACAATATAACAAAAGATTTTGAAATTTTATTCGTTGATTACATTTTTTCTTTAAATCTTATACAATTTAATTATATTCTGAATGATTTGATGAAGATTTTAGATCTTGTTTTTATTAGTTGCAATGATTTTAGTGTTAATCTAACTAACCAGTATTTTTCCCTTTTGAATGACTCAATGCATCATAAAGAGCTTATGTTTGTAATCGAATTTTATAGATTCATTCCAAAAAATATCTCTGATAATTTACAATCTTTACAATACAACTTTTATAAAGCTAATTTTGTTGAGCTTAATAATTATTTGCAAAACATTCAATGGTCTTATGAATTTATGAATTTAAATCTTACAAATATGTATGAACGCTTCATTGAAGTTCTCAGAATAGGTTTTGATAGGTTTGTTCCTCTTAAAAACAATAAAAAAAATTCTAGTTCTCCTTGGAGCAACAAACAGCTCCTTGATTTAAAAAAGCAGAAGCGCAAAGCTCATAAGTTATTCTGTAGATCCAAGCTTCAATCTGATTATTTGAAGTTTAGTAAGCTTCGTAAGGATTTTGTGGTTCTGGGTAAGTTTCTATATAAGGCTTATATCATGAATATAGAAACTAAAATTAAGAGTGATAGTAAGTCTTTCTGGTCTTTTGTCAATTCAAAAAGAAATTCTATGGGTTTTCCTAACAACATGTTTCTCAAAAATGTTAATTCTTCGGATATAGATTCTACCGTTGAGCTGTTTGGTCAATTTTTTGAGTCAGTTTATTATAAGTCTAATTTTAATAGCTGTTCGTTAAACAATGTAGCCAACAAGATTGATCTTGGATTAATCCAATTGAATTACACGGAAGTAAATTCTGCTCTTGTGAATCTAAAATCGAATTTTAGTCCTGGTCCAGATGGCATACCTGCAATAGTGTTAAAAAATTGCTGCAATTCTTTAAGTGTACCTCTCCTCTCCATATTTAATAAATCTCTTCTGGAAGGAAACTTTCTAGACAACTGGAAACAGTCTTATGTGTTTCCAGTTTATAAGTGGGGTAATAAAAGTAATATCGAGAACTATAGAGGAATTACTAAGTTATCTGCAATCCCCAAACTATTTGAGAGCCTAGTAAAAAATAGACTCGATTTCGTTACAAAGAAATGCCTATCAGAAGCTCAGCATGGTTTTGTCTCTGGAAAATCAACTGTTAGTAATCTTGCTTGCTTCACTTCATATGTTATTGGTGCTTTTGAAGATAGGTTCCAAGTTGACGCAGTATATACTGATTTCAGCAAGGCTTTTGACTCAGTTAACCATGAAACTTTGATAAGGAAGCTTGAAGTTTTAGGTTTTCATTCTCACCTGCTTAGTTGGTTATCATCGTATCTAATTGGAAGATCACAAAAGGTTCAGGTTGGTAGCAATTTTTCGAACGAGTTCACGTGCTCTTCGGGTGTTCCTCAAGGTAGCCATTTAGGTCCCCTTCTATTTTTATTATTTATTGATGATATTACTTCTGTCTTAAAATATTGTGAATGTCTTCTATATGCTGATGATCTGAAGTTGTTTTTAAAAATTGGTAACTTCAATGATTGTCTTTTAGTTCAGTCAGACCTCAATTCTTTGTCAATGTGGTGCTTTAACAATGGCCTCTATCTTAATATTATTAAGTGTAATTCAATTTCTTTTTTAAGGAAAAGTTATTGTCATTTGTTTGATTACCACATTGATTCAAAATCAATTAGTAGAGTCACTAATATTAAGGACTTAGCAGTGGCGTGGCGTGGATATTTTCAAATGGTAAGTCGAGAAAAATGAATCACCTACGAGCCATTCCATATGAAAACGGTCAATCCGAAATGTTGCTATACCTCCGATTTTGCTCAAACTTTGTAGAAATGTTCCTTTGCTATCGAAATACGAAATGGTCAAAGGATTTTTTTTTTGTAATTTTCCTCTCCCCTCCAGCCATACTCAAAGAACCGAACATAGTGATTTTATGGGCTTCAGACTTTGCACTCTTAAATTGTCTGTATTCAAGCGATTAGGACGATTAAGGTGTCATTTTAAAGCTGATAAAGCATTCTTTTCAAATCAATCTAAAGGTTTAAGATATTTGAGTTGCTTTAGAAACCTGATCCTTTTGAAATCAACACATTTTATAAACTTTGAGCTTTTGAAAAAAGCCAATCTTTGGGAGCATTTTTGTAAATGTTGAATACCAGATATCAAAATAAAAGTAGGTAGAATTTAAAGGTCTATTCTTCAACTATAAGTCCTGAAAATTTCATTTTGTTATTCGCATGCACACTGAAGTTACAGATGATTAAAAACAAGCTTATTTCTAAGCTATGGAAAAAGCCAATCTTTGGGCACATATTTGGGAATGTTGACTGCCAGATATCAATACGGGAGTGGGCAGGATTTAAAGGTCTATTCTTCAACTTTAAGTCTTAAAAAAGTCTTAAGTCTTTAAAATTTTTAGGGACTTACTATTGATATTTTAGGCACAGGACTACTTCAAAAATGGCAAAAATGAATATAAAATGTGTTGATTTCAAAAGGATCAGGTTTCTAAAGCAACTCAAATATCTTAAACCTTTTGAATGATTTGAAAAAAATGCTTTATCAGCTTTAAAATGACACCTTAATCGTCCTAATCGCTTGAATACAGACAATTTAAGAGTGCAAAGTCTGAAGCCCATAAAATCACTATGTTCGGTTCTTTGAGTATGGCTGGAGGGGAGAGGAAAATTACAAAAAAAAAATCCTTTGACGATTTCGTATTTCGATAGCAAAGGAACATTTCCACAAAGTTTGAGCAAAATCGGAGGTATAGCAACATTTCGGATTGACCGTTTTCATATGGAATGGCTCCTACACAAATTAATAAGGAATAAACAGAAGGCACCTTAAATTCCAAACGTGGATTAATCGAAGCCGATTTTTCTATACTTTAAGTCATTTAGGTTGAAATTCACTTTAAACTTGCAAATAATTCAAAACAATGATCAGTAGAACAAAAAAAAAAACAGCACAACAAAACCGAATTCGCCGTACATAACTCTAAGGCGAAAACTGTATTATTTTTTCCAAGCAGAAATTGCAGTAAGACGAAAATTATCGTCTTACTTTTTTCAATAAGAGAACGTGTATTGAAAAGGGAGGCACCGGGGTGGAAGTATATCGTAGGAAAGACAGGGACAAACACAGAATATGTTCTGCGCTGCGATTTTCAATGCTTTGTGTTTGCTTTGTGTATTGTGTGTGTATCTCGCAAATTTAAAAGTACATTGTACGTATGGGCAAAGAAAGGCTGTTGACTGCTTAGTTGTAGACTTATGTTGCTGGTTTTTTCTACGAACAAGGGACACATTTTAAAAGGTAAGACGATAGGAATCGTGTTATATGAACGCCACGCCACTGGGACTTAGGCATTGTACTTGATCCCTATCTATCTTACAAAAACCATTTTGATTATTTGGTTACCAAAGCCAATGTGATGGTTGGATTCATCAAACGAAATGCAAAAGATTTTAGGGACCCTTTCGTCCTTTTAACTCTGTATAATTCTCTTGTGAGATCGATTTTGGAGTATGCTGATGTTATCTGGAGCCCTGCTTTCATTACACATTCTAATCGATTAGAAAAGATCCAAAGACGATTCACTAAATTTATATTTTTCCAAATGCGTTGGTACCCGCAACCTGATTATAGAGCTAGATGTCAGTTACTAGGGATAAAATCATTAGAATCTAGGCGAACTATTCATGGTGTAACATTAATAAGAGACTTACTATGTAACCATATAAAATGTCCTACGCTACTTGCTCTAGTACCTATTAATGTTCCATCAAGATATTTAAGATCGAGAATGTTTTTAAAAGAAAAATTGCATAGAACGATATATGGAAGTAATGAAACCATATCTAGATCTATTAGGGATTTCAATGAAGCCTGTGTAAATATTGATATCTTCTGTCTGAGTCGTGATAAATTTAAACTAGAAGTTTTATATTTATTTACATTCTAATTATTACCTATTATTTATTTTTCTTGGAGTGCAATTATGAATTATCTGATAGCTGTAAAATTGCTTGTAGATGAAGTATTAAATAAATAAATAAATAAATTTCTTTTTTTGTTCTTATTTAGGTGGTTTCATTTTCATTGGAACTTTCAAAGGCAAGTACAGTTGCGTTCTTTTGTTTTTGTAAAACCTCGGGTGGGAGTTTGTTTACATATATAGGTACATACATTTCGTAGGTACTTGCATTTTGTAAACAAACTCTCCTTCTTATTCTTTAGCCAATTTTGCTTACTTTTGTATTTTTCTAGGGTTGACTGATGACAAAATAAAAACAATAAAAAAACGGAAGGAAAATTTTGTACCTACATATGGTAAGTAGCATGAAGTTATTGGATTACATGAACATTCACGGAGGTATCTTTTTTTTGCAGGTTTTGCTACGTAACAGAAATAGAAAACTTATGTCTAATTTTAGGCCCATATCACTGCTTTCAACTTTTTCCAAAATTTTTGAGAAACTACACAACGTATTTTGTCCTTCTTGGACAAGTATAATTTTTTCTGTAACAATCAATTTGGTTTTAGAGCAGGTTTGTCTACAGAAGATGCTAGTTCAAAGGTGTGCAGTCAACTTTATGGAAGTATAAATGGCAACAAAACAACTATAGGTTTGTTTTTAGATATGACCAAAGCCTTCGATCTAGTCAACCACGATCTTCTGCTTACAAAACTTTATAATGCAGGTTTTCGCGTAAGTTTTTTCGTTTTGCTCACTTCCTATTTGAAAAATAGAAAACAAAGAGTCAACAACAGTGGAATATTTAGTGAATCAAGGCTGCTTAAAAACGGTGTTCCTCAGGGATCTGTGCTTGGCCCTTTGCTTTTCTTGATTTACATAAACTCCATTTTCAAAATTAAGCTAAATGGTATTTCGATTGCTTTTGCTGACGACATAGTGTTGACATACTCATCAGGTACTGTTTTTGAAAGTATTTTAAGTATTGAAAAAGATATTGAAATTTTAATTAGTTGGTTTATTTATCACAAATTTATTATAAGTGAAAAAACAAAACTGATGTGTTTTGAATTATCAGGAAATAGTGTCTATGACTTTAATCAGCGGTTCCATGCCCATGACTGTAAACAGTTTCCTTTACCTATTCACAAGTGTGGCATAAGTAATTTTGAACCAAATTTTCAATGTTCAGCTAACTGCTTTAAAATTAAAACAGTTCAACAGTTTAAGTACTTGGGAGTAGTAATTGACCACAACCTGAACTGGAAAGATCACATTCAAATTATCAAAACCTATATGTTATCGGTCACACGAAAAATGTATTTACTGAAACCTTTTTGCTCCCAAAAACTTCTAAAAATGATTTATTATGGTCTTGCAAATTCGAAGCTGCAATACGGTATAACTAGTTGGGGTGGTTCGTATGCTAATAGTTTTCTGCCTCTATTAATAGCACAGAAGCATTTGATAAGAATAATTTTAAATAAAACTAGGTTGGCTGAAAGTTGGATTTTATTTAAGGAACTGCAAATTCTACCAATGAGACACTTATATGTTTTCAAAGTCTTAAGAGAATTTTTCAAACAAAGTGGAAATATTCCTAGCAGAAGCTATCAAATGTACACTCTACGTATAAACAATATGAGCTTAGTTAATGTACCTTTTGCTTATAAAACACATTTCACTAATTTTTACAAATATACAGCTCCTAATATTTTCAATAAATTGCCCTTATTAATAAGAGAGACCCTTCAATTTTCCACTTATAACAAAATGATTAAAGATTGGTTATTTAGTTTGAGTTTTAATGAAGTTGAATCATTTATATAGTATAAATAAAATAAACAACAAACAATGAAATCTATGTTAATATACTGTTATAAATTAATTATAGTATACTAAAGAAATTTTTAGTTTCCTACAATTGATGTTGCATGCTTTTCTTTTTCTATTTTTATTAATTATTATTATTCGATTCTTGCTTTTTTTTTAAGTTAAACTGATTGTCACCCCACATCAGTTATCAATGAATTTTCAATTTGATGTGTCATTCACCACTAACTTCCTAGTTAAAGAATGTTCACTATTATTCATATCTTATTCTCAAATTGTATCATTCTATATTTTTTAAGTTGATGGATGAATAAAATAAAATACCAAATACAAAAAAATACAAAATAATAGTTGGTTATTATAATTTTTCAATTATCTATACTAACTTATATGAGGATTATATGATATTTAAATTTAAATTATGCTGTCTCTTGTCGTTGAAGTTTAACATTCCATCATTGCCATTCTCCATGAATGGTACCTGCATCCAAGAAACCGAAAAGTTGTCAGTACTTGGTATGTGTGTAAACGATGATTCGTTGTTTTGCGGTAAAATTTACCACAACAAGTTCTATCTACCGTTCTTCTCCCGCCAACATACTGTTCTCAGAGCTACTCGAAAGTAGTAGAAGAGTTCAGTGGAAACCTGGTCCATCAGCCGGAAACCTGTTCTACTAGAACTTTCGAAAATCCACTTTCAGGTTATTTGGTGCAAAAGTATGGAGACGATAGAATTGAAAACACTATTCTTGTGTGACCCCTTGCGAATTTTGAGGAATAAAAAATTGAGACAAGTGCGGAGAGGGTATTTTCTCAAGGAGTGCAGGAGGAGTGGTATATGTACTAGAAAAGCTAAGTATTTCTTTTTCTTTTTTGTCTTAAATCTTACGAATCGAAAAATCCTTCTTTTTCAAGGGTATTTCGAACGAAGTTAGAGTCGCCTTATTTGAGGCAAAACTAATATCCTCTAGGGTCTAGGCCTTCGTTGTCCTAACGTTTTCTTTCCCGAGATTGCGGGACTCTGGACCGTTCTCCTTTATTTCTACCATTACTTTTTATTTGGGAAACTTTTCTTTCGTAATTCTTCCTTGTGTTCAACGACACACCAATCTGTTTTCTATTTTACTTAACTTCCTTAATTTTCTTAACTTTTCTTTATTTCGAGAATTGGCCTTCTGCCAACCTCGAAAATAACTCTGTGCCTTTTCTTTTATATTGAAAAGATTCTGGGTTTTAATCCAGGTTTCGGCCACGGTTTCCCAGACACCCTACAACTATAATAAAAATTTATAGTTTCCTTCAGGAATTTTATTTTCTTTCTTCTTTAGCCTATATTTCAGCTTTTGGTTAAGGCAAACCATCAATTTAAAAGTTTTCCTGGCGCCCATATTAGAAGTGAGCTTGTACGCCCTTGCGCTCTCACTCAACATAGTTTAATTAGTACGTGATATTATTTTATAATTATTTGATATTCCCTGTTAATCAAATCGGATTAAAAAGGAGTATAAAATCGAACCCACCCATCAGACTGAGCTACGGGAGACAGCACTGAAGTGTTGTTGGTTGCCGAACGCGAACCTGTGTCATATTCGGTTTGACATTTCGTTTAAAAGAAGTTGCGCGCACGTCGGGATTGTTGATATCCCAATTAATTTAATTTTTCGCGAATAAATATAGTTTCGTTTGTAAGGGGGACGTTTTTAATTTTGCTCGCGGTAATTGGAATTGACTTCCAACGTTTTAGTTAATAGATTAAAGTTCGGTTCGTGTAAAATATTCGGTAACAATTGGCGTCCGCAAGGTGGGGCTTACTTGTGGAATTTTTTTATATTGTGTACATATACCCTTCCCTTGTGTGCTGTATTTAGGGAAGTTTCTTTTGAAGTGTAATATTGTGGAAATATTTACTTTGTGTTTTTTTTTTATAGCTAAAGTGCGGGAGAGGTAACAATTTGTTCGCCAGTGGAAGTCCTGGGAACATAGAAGTCAGGAATCAGGATTGGAACCTGTGGTTGAAAATGTATATGACTGTGGAATAAGGCAGTGGAAAGTTCATAAGGAATTTATATCAGCAGTTTAGGAGTAAATTGTGAGTTTTTTCTCGTTCTTTTTTTGTTGTTTTAATTTCAAATATAAATTGTATATACATTCATTATAACATACAAGTTCTTTAATAAATTTAATTCGAATTTTTTTTAACATTTCGCGAATTTTGAGATCCGTCATTTTTTGTAATTAATTACGTACGCTAGTGTTACGGCCATATTATTCACCCATTAAACCCGGGTTTAAATTTACATCCGGATGTAAAATCGCATAAACCCAATTGCCAAACGCAAATCCATATTATTCACTCCTAATTAACCCATTGGATTTAAACCGCATTGCGTTGTCGGGTTTAAATATTTACATCCGGATGTATTTTGGGTCCGTTTGTGCACTATAAGAAATACAAATATTTGCAGCCAATCCAACCAAACTCAACTAGATTTCGACATAAAAAGTGTGCTTTGTAAATGTTATGCGAACAAACCCAATCCAATCTGTCAAAAGAAAAAGGTGTAGTAAAAGAAATTATTTGTTGTATTTTGTTCTCAGAAAATGACTGGAAATTCAAAGATTCTTTTCGATGGACTCGAAGAAAGCGATCCTGAGCTCACAGCTTTAATAAAATAGGAGAGAGTACGTCAACGATGTGGCCTAGAAATGATTGCAAGCGAGAATTCTACCTTGGTAGCTGTATTGCAAACTTTAAGTACCTGTGCACACAATAAGTACTCGGAGGGACTTTCTGGTAAAAGGTAGGTCAAACAAAATGCAATCAGTTCAAAAAATTTAGTAAACTTATTTGTGTTGTATGTTTGAATTCAAGGTATTATGGTGGCAATCAATCAATTCATTGAACAGATTGAGGTTCTCGCTCAAAAACGTGCACTAGCAGCCTTCGATTTAAATCCTGAAGAATCGGGTGTGAACGTGCAGCCCTACTCAGGCTCTCCAGCAAAAATGGCTTTATTGCAACCTCACGATAGAATCATGGGCCTTGACTTACCTGATGGTGGACATTTAACTCACGGATTCATGACTGCAAACGAAAAAATATCTGCCACGTCGATATTCTTTGAAAGTATGCCATACTTTCCCGAAAACAGGTTGTTGTAAGCACAACAACCCATAAAACGCTTCGAGGTCCTTGTGCAGGTTTGATCTTCTTCCGAAAGGGTGTTCGACAAGTTAAACCAAATGGAGAAAAAGTAATGTAGGTAGGTACGATCTGAAGGAACGTGTGAATTCAGCTGTTTTCCCAGGACTCCAAGGAGCCCCACTCAACAATACCATCGCAGGTATTGCTACAGCAATGAAGCAAGCGCAAACGCCAGAGTTCGCTGCTTTTCAAAAGCAAGTTGTTCTGAATGCAAGTCGTCTTTCTGAAGGCCTGCAAAAGAATGGATACGTTGTTGTCCCTGTTGGCACGGACGTACATTTGATTCTCCTTGATCTTCGCAATGTTGGTTTGACAGGTGCTCATGGCGAATACATCCTTGAAGAGGTCGCCATTGCCTGTAATAAAAACACTGTCCCCGGAGACAAATCCGCCATGTTCCCAACTGGCATTAGACTTGGTACCCCCGCTCTCACAACACGAGGTCTTTTAGAAAGAGACATGGACAATGTTGTCGATTTCATTTTGTGAAAATGCAATAATGCAATACTTTTTAGTACATATGCAACACAGAGTCGGGATAGATATACTCTTTTTTTTTGTAGGTCAAGTCTTTTAGAAACAACAGCACAAAATGTAGAAAAATTTACTTTTTTTCGACTACCTAATGGGAAAAATCGACAACATTTTGCTACCGTTCCTACTGTTCCTAAAGGGCTTAAGGTACAAAAAAAAGTATATCTATTAACGCCAGTGGCAACGCCGACAACTGCCATGCCACAACCATAAGTACACCAGCAGTATATCGCTCTTTCTACAACATACGACATTCAAAACAGTTACCAGGCAAGCGGTCAGTAACAGTTATAACAGCGTCATTACAAATTAGAAAGAGTTATAGACGGATGATAATTGAAAAGAATAAATCCACTGATAAAGTAACATGGACTTTGTAGGGACAATTGATAGAATGGTGATGTCTTCATCATCAGACGATGAATTTGAGATTGATCCTATTCATATATCTACTCCACATCCTGATCGTAGGAATTATAGAATGTTGAGGAAATCTGTGGTTAACGATTTCGACAACGTTGATTTCCGCAAGTATTTCCGTCTAAAAAAGGAAACATTTTGGCAGTTACATGTTTTGGTACACCTAGAATTGGATGGTGATAAACGAAGGTAGGTAGTTTTATATTAAATTAAATGAGTATATACATATATACATAGAAATAACAATCTATGCCTCATTAAAGATCTCGAGAACTTACCGCCGAACATAACCTTTTGGCTGTATTGCGTCTCCTTGCATGTGGCAATATGGAACAGACTGCAGCTGATTACATCGGTATTTCTCAGTCAACTGTTGCAAATATATTGCCACCTGTCTGTGATGCAATTTTGAAACATTTAGATGAAGTCAACTACATGCCGAAAACGGATGAAGAGAGGCAACAAAAAGCGATGGAATTTGCAAAACTTGGAAGTTTCCCGTACTGCATTGGAGCCATCGATTGTACCCATTTGCGAATAATTTCTCCAGGAGGTTCAATCGTATGTAGTTTTACTACTAAAACTGTCTAAATAAATTTTTTTTGCAGAGCGAAGCATTTCGGAATAGACATGGATATTTTTCGTTGAATGTGCAAACGATATCGGATGCGCATTTGAAAATTCAAAACGTTGTTGCGCGGTGGCCAGAGTCAGCTCATGACCAAACGATTTTCAGGCAGTCAAATGTCTACCAAGAACTGGAAAACGGTGTATATGGGGATTTTGTCATCGTAGCTGACAGTCGATACGCAAACACCTTTTTTGTTTGCACACCGTTTACTCGTCATAGGAACATTGACCAACTCTCAGCTGTAGAGAGAGAGTACCAACGATCCATTTTAATTACTCGAAACGTAGTTGAACGACAGTACGGTGTGCTAAAGAGACGTTTCCAGATTTTAGCTACGGGTATCCATCTCTATCGGCTGGACCTAGCTCAAAAAATCGTTACGGTTTGCTGTATGCTACATAATATGTGCATCGTTTTTGGTGATGTAAGCACTGACAATTTGCCCCTGCCTCAAAACCTCTGCGAAGGAATGTTTGACCCGTCATATCATCATCACAATCACCACCGCCACCACACAGCCTACACAATTGCTATCACCTACTCTGATACGTCCTGTTCGTAGTGTAAATGTTGTTCAACGGCCAATTGCACGTGAAAAAATAGTAAGCGTATTTGCTGAACGACTTGCGTCAGGAATTCGTATGCCCACTGCCACCGAACGAAGACCGTTGCTAAGAGCAAGAGGACCACACTAAATATAAATATGTAAGTCATTTTTCATCATTTCATTTTTCAATATGTATTTTTTATTATACAACTAAATACATAAATGTAGCTTAACTTACTTAATTCTACTTAATAATACTTATTACTATAAAAGGATTAGATCTAGTTTAAATTACTTTTTTTTCTTAAAACTAGATTTTCTTAAAACTACAGTGAATAGTCATCAAGGTAATCCTCACTCATTTTATTTTCATCCAGTTGAGATGACCGTTGTCTTGGCTAGATAGGGTTGGTGGGCTACATAGCCCTAGCAACGTTAGCCGTTTTTAACATGTTTGCCTATGAAAACAGAAGAAATGTATTTAAAACTGAAAAACTAGAATTTTTGAATTGATACTTACAGGATTGGTTGTCACATTTTGGACTAAAGTGGACCAAAACTCTGCCTGCTTCTTGCGCATCACAAGTTCTGCGTCTTTTACCTCCACACAACGCTTGAACCAATCTTTGTGGCGTTCTCTCTCCTCAGCCAACAGCTTTGCCTTTTGTTCGTAGTAGGCGTCAATGACACTGTTGGAGGTACTGGGAGTCGCAATAAGGCTTCCGTCAATATTCTGTTTGCGACGACGCAAACATTTGTGCTGGCCTCAACAGTGGTGAAGTAGTTGGAACCTCACTCAGCAATGTAGTTGGACCAACTGCTTCATCTAGCGGAACTCGCACACTTGTCCCTGGAGTAGAATCTGCCACCTCTTCAACACTGGAAGGTTCAACCACTCCTACTTCTTCTGTGTTGTTGAAAAACAAAACAGAGGGGTCAACCACCTGCATTGAAGTCCCTGGTGTCGATGGAATCCCGTCGCTATCAAAAGGCTCCAACCCTGCCAGTCTCATCTGTTAAGTTAGGAATATTAGCGACTTCTTAATAATAAACAAGTTTTAAGTAAAAATTGTACCTGTATTGAAAGAGCAAACTCTTTCACGACTTCAGACAGTTCGAAACTTGTTTTCGGAGACTTGAGAGGTGGAAGATAACCACCACCAGTAGCTTGCACGCATTCTTTTTGAAATCGTGCAAGTTTGTAAAGATCCTTCCGCACATTTGCAGCCCTTTCTTTAACCCTAGACCCGTGTACTATAAAATTTCTACATATCGTGCACTTGGGGACTGTGTGCCCAAGTGTAGTTTTCATACAAAATGTGAGGCAGGTGTGCTGAGAAGGGCGATTTTAATTAAAAAAACAACAAAATATTTGATAAAGTTTATTGAAAAAGTAATTTAAGTATATAAAACATATGGAATGAATAATGAATAAGCATGGAAATTAAGTTTTTACAAATTATTTGATAAATTTTTATTGAAAAATGAGATAAATATATATATATAAAATAGGATGTATGTATGTGTGCGTATGCGTATGTATGTCCGGTGTAGACTCCTAAACTACCCAACGGAATTTTATGAACTTTTCAGGGTAGACAAAGTTTAGTCCAGAGATGGTTCCTGTCAAGGTTTGATCCCCATATTCCCACAGGAACATGGTTTTGAACGGAAAATTAGAAACTACTCCACAGATTTCAAAAATTCTTTCAGCACTAAGGGTGCTACACTATCTCCTTTCATCAGTAACTTATTCTATATTTCATCCCTATAATCCCACAGGAACAGAAACGGGAACGAGAACGGGAACCATAAAGTTACTTGACCGATTTCAAAAATTCTTTCAACTCTAGGATGTTACATTATCTCTCAGCCTCAATGAGATAGACTTACATTTCATTCACATATTTCCATGGGAACGGAAGATTCCCGCAGGAACGGGGTTGGAAACGGAAACTTAGAAACTACTGGACAGATTTCAAAAATTCTTTCAGCACTGGGATGCCACATAATACCTCAGTAATTGTCCGTCGTTATGTTGTTACATTTGTCCAGATACTTGTCCGCTAGTCGCATCACGAGTTTATGAGATATACCCTCAGTTCGATTTTCATCCGGTTGCTGACCGACATATACTTCACTTTGAAGGGGTAGTTGGTTTTAGCATCCACAATCCAAAATATTTTTACTCCGTATTTGCCAAGCTTATTGTGCATGTACATTTTGAATGGGCATCTTCCCCTTGTACCAATGAGTTGCTAATCGCTGGTAAGCTCATTCGAAGGATGATAGAAAATAACCAGGTTGCTTTGAAACAAGTTCCACACATGCCTAAACGCAGCTAGCTTATCAGAAAAGCTCGGGTTCTTCCGCTTCCGTCATCAAATCGAATAAATCTGCTTATTTGCTCAAACCTCTCTAATGACATAACTGCCCGGTAAAAGGCCATGTTGCTCTGATGGAAAAGATCTTTCCATCAAAACCAGCCTGCTAAGCGCGTAAGTCAAGCAAAGCTTTGTTTGGTTCGTAGTTCGGATCATCAGCATTTGAGAAATCTGCACCAGCATCACTGTGGTCGTCTTCAGAGTTATTTTCATGAAATCTTTCTCCTTCATCAACTACTTCATCCAAAACGCGACCATAATTTTCGTCAAAAAATGCCTGCTCTGCATTAGTCAAACCCCGACTTGATGATGCATTTAGCAGGAATAGTATGCGACTCATATCATCCATATTCTAAAAAAAATCCATGACTAACGAAAAGTAACTAACCTTACACAAGTTTTTTTACTTACTTCAAAATAATTTATAAGATATAATACAAAATCACTTTATATGAAACGAAAAACATTTCTTTTGCCTTTTTCTTGCTAAAGCACAAATTATTTGATTTATTTGCAGCCTAAATCTAATAAGCAATAAAAACAACAACAAACTTGATGAAAATATCACTGTAAAACATAAAAACCCGTTGAAAAAGAATAATTCTCACATAATCTAGTATAAAAATGCACTCCAAACTAATATGGGCACTGAGTGCCCACATACACGATATCGGCTTTTATCTTTCGCGACCATGGCCTACCCCGAATATCAACAAAATCAATTCAATTAGTTCATTTTCGTGTACTTTAACACTGTATGCTTGTGAGAAAAATACCTTTAGGCGTATAACATAGCAATTTATACGTTTTTTTTATATTTGAAAATTTTAATGGGCACTCAGTGCCCAGTACACGGGTCTAGGGTTAAACTCTTTCTCTGTTCTTTGCTATTGGAACGAAATATAATTATAGTAAAAGTGTAAACTATACAAATCAAAAACATACCACAACACCAGGCATAGCATTGAATACTGAGAGGATGGACTCCCATCCCGTGGAACGAGCCTTCACGGTCATTCGTTTTGTCTCCATGCTGTTGACATTGGAAGACAAAATCAACCGAAGAAGCAGGTCTGTCTCCATTTGGGAGAATTTCTTGGCTCTTGTTGCCTTTTCAGCAACACCTGAAGCAGCAGTTTCCATTTCTTGAACATGCAACACCATGGAAAAGATAGTATATAAATTAAATCGACAATGCAAAATATAAATGAAAAGTATTACTTACAATTTCTTCAAATATAAATCTATTCACGAGAAAGTGCTGTTTCAATTTGACGTTTCTCACTTTGACAACTGGGTTTATTTTAGACCTGGGATCAAAATTTGACAACTGAGTTTATTTGTATTGGGTTTAAATTTAAAGAGTGAATAATATGGCCGTTAGTGTGCATAAATTCTTTTCAACCAAGATCAGGGCTGCCACTTGAAGTATTAATACTTTTTAGTAGTTTTGGTTTGTTTTAATTTTTTTTTACCACTTACTGTGTTCTATTGTTTGAATTCTATTTCTAGTATTTTTATTATTTCTTTTTATTACATTTTATTTCAAGTGTGGTTTTTTTTTGTTGTGTGATTGCAATATTTGTGCGAACGAGTTTGCTAGGGTTCATTTTTGTATTTAAAAAAAAAGCTTGCAGTTGAAACAGTTGACTCAACTTGATTTATTTTTACTTCGTTATTCTACTTTGTTTTTCGTTTTCATTTTTATTTTTTTGGTTGTTCTGAGATCTGATAAATAGTTTTTAGATATTAATAAAATGGCGTTAAGTCAGGTGAATAGATTGTCTCAGGATGAAATTATTTATGAAGTAGAATGTAGTGTAGAGGGTTGAATGTAGGGACTGTTGAGGACATGCGCAAAGCGCTTAGGGTAGCTATCAAACTAGAGCGTAGGAATTCTTTTGTTTCACCCGCATATCCGTTCACCTTCGAACAGGATTCAGCGGCAGTAGAGAAGAAGTTTATTGAGATTAACAAGTTGGAGAATCCTCCGAAGTCAGAGTCTTCGAAGGAATATGTGAAGATTTTGATCAAAGTTGCATAGGTTGGATAGGAGCATTCCTGAGAATGATAAGGAAGATAAGGTGAAAATGAAATTGAAGAATGATTTGGTGATGGCGATGACTTGTTAAGATGGGGATGAGGATAAAGATGTGGATGATGATGAGGACATTGTAGAAGAAGTAGGTTCACAGGATAAAGGTTCAGAAAAGGGTAGTGAGGTCGGAAAGCAGCATTCAATTGAACCTCAAGATATTGGTGCGCAGGGAAACACTATCGCTAGTCAGGAAAGTGTAGAGTTAAGGAAATTTCACAATATTGCAAAGTGGGAGATGAAGTTCACTGGGGAGCTCTGTGGCACCGCAATGAACTCATTTCTAGAAAAGGTTGAGGAAATGAGAAAAGCTGGGGGCATTTCGGAAGCTTATCTTTTTAGAGCGGCGGTGGAGCTTTTCGTAGGCAAAGCGTTGATTTGGTTTAGGGCAATTAGGATGTCAGTTAATTCATGGCCAGAACTAATGAAGGAGTTGAAAATAGAGTTTCTACCTCCTAATTATGATGACCAACTTCATGGTTAGATTAGGCGATAGGCGTGTACGTTGCTACGATGCAAAATTTATTCGGTCGGTTGAATGATCCAATTTCGGAAAATAGGAAGTTGTCAATGATCCAGAGGAACTTGACACCTTTCTACCAAACCCAACTGGGATTGGCTAAGCCAAGCTGTGTGTCTGATTTGGTTGCGTTAGGTCGAAATTTAGAAACAGTTAGGGCAAATGTTGAGGCTTATGTTCAAATGTTAGGAGTAAAAGGACTTTGCTAGAACCGGATCTGGCATACGTCGGTGTTGATAATCCTTTGGTTTCGCGGTTGTGAATAACGAAACCAGTCGTCAGGCCCCATCTTCAAGTCGACAAAATCCTTTGGTTAGGTGTTTCAATTGCAATGGAACAGGCCATTTTGCAAGTAGTTGTTCTGCTCCTAGGCGTTGTTTTGGTTGGGGGGCTGCAGGGGTGACAAGGCAAACTTGTAGTAAGTGTTCGGGAAATGGGAAACGGACTCCTGCGCCAGCAGGGTGGGAAGTCCGCAGACGTTGAGAGGGTCGCCTGCTGGAGACCAGCTGGCAGAAAGGGTCCATTTAGGGTTTACTTTAGAGGCAAAAGGTAGTGATCGTTTTTTTTTATTTTGATTTTTCACAAAATGGAAAACTGGTTAACAATATGATCATCATCATGATATGAACATCATGATATGTTCATTACAAGTGAAAGAGCCTTTGTAAATGGAAGGTGCGAGCTCACTTTTCACACCCCAATGAAAGGCGGTAGGCCCAAGCTTTACTTTGAAGAATCTAGCGAAAATTCGAAGCGCAGGAGAACAGCAGGTATTCGTGCTGAACATAGTTCGAATCTGTGGACATAGGCACCTCAGAGGAATATAAGAGCTGACATGAGAAAACAACAGAAGCCGATGTTACTAAAAAAAATTTCGAAAGTTACGCTAAAGATTGTTTGGACATCAAATCGTCAGTTAATTTAAAAAAAATTACGCCCTGTGAAGTTCTTTCAATAACTTTTGAAGCTAAACTAAAGTAGGAATCAATACAAAACTATCCGAAGCTATACCAACGATATTTTTCCATCATAAAAAATGGTCCAAGCCGAAAAATTTAACTCCAACCCCAATGATCTCAAAGTTTCTGAAACAGAAGCCGAATTGCCTTTGCAATCACTTTTAGATCATACGGTTACTCGCATTTTACAAAGCCAAAATCCAGTTGTTGAATCAAAAGGTATTGAATGTTCCAATATGGTTTTGTTTTTTCAAGGGGTTTGATGGGAATTCAAGCCACAATCAATTAAGCAATAGTTTGTATCTGAAGTTGCGGACGACAAATACTAACATTTTTTTGACTTGTCAAGTGCCATTACGGCATATCATAGAAAATAACAGAGGCATTACAGTTTTGTGGCAAAACCCAAGCCATCTTCACTCTGATTTTGCAGGCCAGTAGGTCTTCAATACCAATTAGAAACAATAATTTTGGCGCTTATGTGACAAAAAATGTTTGATAATGATGTAGTAATCATGTTTAAAGATGAATAAAAAATAATAATTTATAGAAATTGTATTTGAAAGCATTTTCAATCAGCTCAACACAAAAGACTTTGTTTTCTTAGTTTTGGGTATTGCTTCTCATACACTGGCCCCGATGTGGCGCCATTTTGTTAGTCATCGAAAAAATAAAATTTTTTTGAATACTGGACAGCTCTAATAAACATTTCTCCTAATTTTTAAAAAGATTGGGTTATCTTATTCAATCTCAAAAAAAAAAAAAAACGAGTTTTTTAGGCTCCTGATTCCTGAAGTGGTCTCCCCCTTAAAGAGCTGTTAATTTACCGGTTTTTGAGAAAAGATGGTTGAAAATCTGATTTAGAGACCTACGAGCAGAGCTCGAAAGTTTATGGTTACCACTCTCATTGGTCTGCAAATAACTCTTATTTGTTGTGATTTATTTAAAAGCTCTCTCAATAACCGGTTATGATGAGTTTTATTTTTTTTGGTTTCTCTCTGAGATTTACATTTATTTTTGTTATTTTTATTTTTTGGTCAACCAATGAGATTTATTTTTGTGAGAAAAAAATAAATCACATTCTATATTTCCAATTATTGGTGTCCGTTATTTTTATCGTAAGTTGTTTTTGTTGGTATAGTGTCGGTTAGTATACCAACAGGTAGTAGTGACGGTTTTTTTTTTTTTAATAAGTTTTAGTGTTGTGCAAAGTGCCCAGTTAGTTGGTTGATAAAGAATTAACAAAGTGAATAAATAATTAATAATAGAATAAATATTTTTTTTTTTTGAAATGGGTAGAAAAAGTAACGAAAGTGTAAGAAATTATTTTGAGTTTAGCCAAAGTTCATCAAAATCAAAATGCTTTATTTGCAAAAGTGAATTAAAGGGGTCACATTTAACAAATTTGAAACGACATTTAGAAAGCAAACATCAGGATGTTTTGCAAAAGAACTTAGTGATAAATAGTATAGATAGTGAAGAAGTGCCGAAAAAGAAAAGAAAAATAGTTATAGAAATTAATAAAGATGATTTTGTTAATTCAATAATAAAAATTGTCACTAAGGACGGAAGACCATTGAAGCATTTGGACAGCGAGGGGTTCAAAGAAATTACTGGGCCGTTATTTTCGGGATTGGGTATATTACCGAAAACATCACATAACGTTATGGACTTCGTAGGTCATAAACTTCAAGAAATCAAATATGATATACGAAAATATATTAAGGGAAGGCTTCTATCTTTGAAAATGGATTGTGTTACCAGACTCAGACTGGAAAGGTCAATCTTGGGTGTCAATCTGCAGTATATAGAGGTTAAGAAAGATTTTCTGGAAATATCTTTTCGAACCTTAGGAATGGTAGAATTGTTTGAGAGCCAAACAGGCAACCATATAAAGAAAAGGTTATGGAGATCATATCAGATTTTGAAATTGAAATCAGCCAAATATATAGGTAAGTTTTTCTCTCATTAATTGATAGTAAATCCTTCATAAAATTTATTTAAAATTGTTTTCAAAAGTTTGAGACAATATATCTTTTTACAATTTATTGTATTTTTAATGTTTTTGCGTCAAATATAACTACAGACAATGGTAGAAATATGTTAAAAGCGGTTGAATATTTTGAAGAATCAAGATTGGAAGAAGTTGTTGATTCGTTATCTTTCCCAAATATTCAGTCCATTCGATGTGCTGCTCATACATTGCAATTATGTGTAAATGATGTACATAAGGATATGAGTGTTAAGGCAAAAACTGACGATGCGAGGAAATTATGTAAATTTTTAAGAACTCCAAGTAGTAGGTATGAAAATTTTTATAAATAATTTTATTGAATGAAATTACGTTTTACAGCAGTTCATAATTTTTTACGGTGAAAATAATTTATATACATTTCCAAACTATTGTTTTTCGTCTTTAAATTTGATAATAAGGTTTTTGGGAAACTAAAAAAATGATACAAAACTATTTACGAAAAAGTATAATGATTTCTTATTAAAAAACCTTATTGGCTGGTATATGTAGATCAAACTTTCGAAAATCAAACGCCTTATTCTAAACCTTGTTTCTAGGCACATACTTATACAATCAGAGCAAAATATTCCTCCTCTTGATACTTCCATCAGGTGGAATTCAACCTACCTGATAATGAAGAAATTATTTGATCTCAAAACATTTGTTACGGATCAAGAAATGTACAAACATACTGTAGATTGGCAATGGATGGAAGAGTATATAGAATCATTTGAACCGATTTATGCTGCCACTCAAAAACTGCAGCAGCAACAGCTTGTCTTAAGCGACTTTTTCAAAATTTGGATGGAATTAAAACTCTATTATGAACAGAGCTCAACTGATTTGAAAACAAAATTGAAAGAAGCTCTTAAAGAACGTGCAAGTATGCTTCTTGATAATGCATCGGTTTTAAGCGCAGTTTACCTAGATCCGAGATTTAATTTGATCTTAACGTATGATCAAAAGTTGCTGACAAAAAATCATTTAAAAAAAATTGCGATGAATATTGAGAACATAAAAGAGGTACAAATTCATGTCTTAATTTTTTGAGCAAAACATAAGCTTTTTCAAGGAAATACTTTGTAACGTGATAAACCTTTTATTTCGTTTAGACAATTGGCACCGAATCGGAAGAAACAAGTTTAGTTTCAAGCAATGAACCTTCAACGTCATCTGCAAGTGAAACATGCGATGAGTCTCTTTTAAGCCAGTACTTAAATAATATCGAGGAACGAGAGAGAACTAATCTGAATTCAAATACTATCATCAACAATAGCGAAAGCTTAACCAAAGTGTTACCGCCACTGGCAACACCGTATATCATGATTTAATCTACTACAATGAATTATTAAAATTTGTTTCTTTTTTCTTCTACTAAGAAAAAAAATTTAACTGTTTCCGGAAGCCATCTGCTTCATTCATTTTGATTTAATTTGTTAATCGGAATAACAAATTGTAATCCCTTATAATCTCTTGGTATCTACACTATAAAGTAAGTTGAATCAAATAATAATTAGCAAATAATAGAAACCAAAATATTCCTAGGAATTTTAACCAAAGTTTTGTCAAAATAAACCAAAAATCATCGAATTTACAACTGTGTTTCATTTTGACAAGGGTTCAAAATCTTCTTGATCCAAGAGATCGTCCACTGCCATCTGAAGTCGTTTATCGAAAACTTTGAATTTATTTATCCCCGATTGCCACCAGATGCTGACATTTTGCAATTTTTTCAAGGACTTAAACTAAATTCACCTTACATTTTTGAAGTGGCGTTAGTTTTTTTGGGTATACCAGCCAGAGATCAAAATGAGTATGTTCAAATCTGTTCAAACACATCAAAAATTTCTTAACGATCGCTCAGACTTGATCATATTCCACCCCTATTCACAAGCAAATAGCTCGCAAGTATATTTACTCACAAGCAAAAATTCTACTGAACAAACTAAATCAGTAAGGATGCTCACAAGTCATTTTTTCTGTATTGAACTCATAAGCAAATGACTTGCAAGCAGATTGACTTGTTTGAACTTACTTGAATATATTCAAATACTCATGAGCACGCAAAATGTTCACAAGCAGGTAGTGTGTTCACAAGCAGGCAGTGTGTTCACAAGCAGGTAGCGTGCTTACAAGCAAGCAGTGTGTTTATAAGCAGGCAGTGTGTCCATCGGAAAGCAATGCGCTGAACATTTATACCTAACTATAATTCTATTGAAAAACAAAGAAAGGCATACAAATGGTTGGCTTTGGATATGAGAAAGAACGGATTGGTTGCATTGCTGGATGATAAAATATTTTAATTTCTGATTCCAAAATTTCCCTTTTTAATATAATAATAATTTTTACAGTATAATAAATTTATATGCCTTTATTGCGGAAATGGATTTTGCTTATCATTTTTGGGAAACGGACACAATCCCGAAAAAACTGTCCCCGAAAAGTCAAAATCACGAAAAAACATAATCCAGAAACAGACTTTCCCCGAAAATTCAAAATCCCGAAACAGACTTTTCCCGAAAACTCATAATCCCGAAAACATCAATCCCGAATGGCCAAAATCCCGAAAAAAATCAATTTTGAAAAAAAAAAAATTTTAACCAAAACTATTTTTTAAATGGCGTATTTATTTCAACAAAAACAAAAACAGCAAATTCATAACATAAATATTAAATTCAAAACAAAAATACTAACAGCAACAATTAAAATAACCTTATGTTGTAAGCAATTCCTCTGAGATAACGGAACAACATTATGAACAATGATAACACTGATACTTACTCCAGGTAATCATTCCAATAAACTGATTTCTTCTTACACGTGACGACCAAACTTTAAAAAACATATTTTTATATCAAATTAATGCAAAATAGAAATCTCGAAAGGTTTTCCCGAAAAACGATATAAAATGAAAAATTTGCGCAAATTTTTCATTTTGTATCGTTTTTCGGGAAAACCTTTCGGGATTTTCGGGATTGTGGGTTTTCGGGATTATGGGTTCTTATTGTAGTGAGAATGCAGGATTGTATTGTTAGCCGAAGGGTTTGAGTACCACATGTGAGTAGGGAAACGTGCTACCCAATTGGGATGAAATGAATTTGAAATGTGTCATTTTGTGTGTGCCATTTTCAGTTGTTTTTTCTTTTTTATTTTTGTTTGTACATAGAAAGGAATTCTATTTGTTACGGGTAAGCTCGCATACCCGCCAACAATGAATTGGAAGTGATTATGTTTGTATATGTAGGGTTTGTGAGTGGGAATTTTAAAATTATTTTGTAAAAAAGTGCATTGGAACTAACAAGGGCCAGATCGTTATTTAATAATACAAAGTGTATTGCACAGCAGTATTTCGGAAAATACATATTTGCCTTTAGTTTACTCTTGATTGTGGGTTTTATAGTTTGCTTATTGAATGTTCTCTCGTGAATGCGCTGCAAGTAATTGAAAGTTAATTGAAAGCGAGTTTTTGTTGCGGAATAAATGCACATTCACTCAAGAATCTATGGGATTGTTTGTTTTTCACTCCGTGCTTAACTGCACTCAATTAGTCGGATGACGAAGCTTTAGATACAAAGAATTGAAAGAAACTATGACTAATAGACAATTAGATTTTATAATTTTTTTTGTTTTAATATTTCCAAGATGTTTTCTCTTCTAGGCACCAAGTGTATCTTATAAGAAACTCAAAGCGATTCCATCCTGTAGTTTGGTAGGTATACATACCTTCGTTCTTAAAGCAGATCAATTGGAAGCTCACCACTGCCAAGAAAATATTAATGAAAACATGGCAACAACTTTGTCGCTCGCAAACAGGATGGGTGGTTGTGATATTTCGCCCTTTCCATGAAGTTTTTTATAGGTCGTGACTCGTGAGTCCGTCGTAGCTCGTAGGCAGAGCTCGAAAATAATTGGAAACCATATTGCTTCATTCGGTTTCTCACTGAGAGATATCACATTGTCGACCAACATTTTGGTCTTTTACTGAGATTTATTTTTATAAAATAATTTTTTAGGTCTTTAGTTGAGATTTATCATTTACCTATTTAAAAAAAATATCTCTCATTGGTTGACTTTTTCCACGGCGTACCCCACAGGCGGATCACTAGTGTGAAGCAGAAAAGTGGGAGAGTTGTGATCGCTTCAAGATCACTACTCGTAACGCCGGAAATGGAAAGAAGAAGAAGGTTGACTTTTTCCACATAAAATAAATAAAATTGGTTGACCTAAAACCTTTAAGATAAAAAATAAATCACAAGTGGTTAAATGGTTAAAAAAAACATCTTTATAGGTACTATTATAATGAGAAAAGATTTTTTGTTTGTTTGTTTGAATTGAATATGCTCCAAAACTACTGAGCCGATTTGAATGAAATTGGAAACAGAGATGGCTAAGAGCATCAGAAATGATATCGGCTTTATTTGGTCCCCACATTCTTACAGGAAGAGGACAGGAACGGGAACATAACAAGAAGCTTGGAAAATACTGTACCGATTCGAAAAATTCTTGCACCGTTAGAGTGCTTCATTATCCCCGAGTAGCATGGATTATTATTTTTCATTCCAATATTCCTACGGGAACGGTAGCGTTACCCCGAACTAATAAAATACTGGGCGGGCGGATCAGTTAGTTTACTCTTTTATTATTATTTTTCAGTAAATCTGTATCTATACAACGGATTTTTAGGAAATTTTCATGGTAGACATAGTTTAGTCCAGAGATGGTTCCTGTCAGGGTTTGATCCCCATATTCCCACAGGAACGGGACTGGGAACGGCAACTTAGAAACTACTGGGCACATTTTAAAATTCTTTTAGCATTAGGGGTGCTATCCCCCTCCATCAGCAACTAAGACTATATTTCATCCCTATAGTGCCACGGGAACAGAAACAGGAACGAGAACGGGAACATTAAAGTTACTTGATCGATTTCAAAAATTCTTTCAACTGTAGGATGTTACATTATTCCTCAGTAACTTAGTGTATATTTCATCCCTATAATCCCACGGGAACAGAAACATGAACGAGAAAGGGAAAAATTAATTATTTATTTTTTCAGATAATTAAAAAAAAAAAACAATTTTTATTAACTAACTAAAAGCAGATCTTCAAGTTTTTTCGAACTTAAACTGTTTCTTTTTTCACTTAAAATAAAATATAAGGACGAAAATGCCCTCTCCACTGTTACTTGGGTAGCTGGTATCAGAGATTAAAATGAACTAAGTCTGCTTATGAACTATGAGTATTTACTTGAAAAAAACGAGTTTGAACAAACTGAGTCAACCCACAAGCAAGTAAATTTGAACAATCTTATTTGTGAACCAAGCAACTCTGAACAACCCCTATTTTCAAACGAACCAAACAAGTAGGCTTGCTTGCAAGTCAAAATGAGTTTGAATAACATTGAGTTAAACTGCTTGTGAGCAAAGTGCTTGTGAATAAAAGTGATCACAAGCAATTTGATCGTAAGCAAGCAATAAGTTCATGAGCAAGCAGTGTGTTTGTGAATAAGCAGTGTGTTCATAAAGCAAGCAATGTGATCATACCAAAAAGGTAAGTTTGATGGCGTGATCGTTTTAAGTAAAATAAAAATCTAGGTATAGGTGAGAAGTACGTTTATTTAATAGCTTGGTTTTTCTTCTTTTCTTTTATATGAAGAAAATGGTTATTATACAGTAGATATGGAAACAATTTATTGTATTCATTGAAGTAGATAGTACAGGTTTGTAAGTATATAGAAACAAAAAATTTCAAGTAAACAGAAAACTCAACTAGAAGTTAAAAAAAGCAAAACATTAAAAAAAATATGCAACTATAAAATAGGTATTTATACCTACATGTTTATAACTCTTCCTAATTCATTGATGGCCTTTAATTTTTGTACCTATCTAAGCTTAAACCCAAACATTTGCATGCCATAAAACGAAAGGATAAGCAATCACTTGTCATAAAAAAGTGATGGGTTGGGGACATAATCCCGAAAAAACTTTTCCCGAAATGCCAAAATCCCAAAAATCCATAATCCCGAAAACCCACAATCCCGAAAATCCAAAATCCCGAAAACCCACAATCCCGAAAATCCATAATCCCGAAAACCCACAATCCCGAAAATCCCGAAAGGTTTTCCCGAAAAACGATACAAAATGAAAAATTTGCGCAAATTTTTCATTTTGTATCGTTTTTCGGGAAAACCTTTCGGGATTTTCGGGATTGTGGGTTTTCGGGATTATGGATTTTCGGGATTGTGGGTTTTCGGGATTTTGGATTTTCGGGATTGTGGGTTTTCGGGATTATGGATTTTTGGGATTTTGGCATTTCGGGAAAAGTTTTTTCGGGATTATGTCCCCAACCCATCACTTTTTTATGACAAGTGATTGCTTATCCTTTCGTTTTATGGCATGCAAATGTTTGGGTTTAAGCTTAGGTAGGTACAAAAATTAAAGGCCATCAATGAATTAGGAAGAGTTATAAACATGTAGGTATAAATACCTATTTTATAGTTGCATATTTTTTTTAATGTTTTGCTTTTTTTAACTTCTAGTTGAGTTTTCTGTTTACTTGAAATTTTTTGTTTCTATATACTTACAAACCTGTACTATCTACTTCAATGAATACAATAAATTGTTTCCATATCTACTGTATAATAACCATTTTCTTCATATAAAAGAAAAGAAGAAAAACCAAGCTATTAAATAAACGTACTTCTCACCTATACCTAGATTTTTATTTTACTTAAAACGATCACGCCATCAAACTTACCTTTTTGGTATGATCACATTGCTTGCTTTATGAACACACTGCTTATTCACAAACACACTGCTTGCTCATGAACTTATTGCTTGCTTACGATCAAATTGCTTGTGATCACTTTTATTCACAAGCACTTTGCTCACAAGCAGTTTAACTCAATGTTATTCAAACTCATTTTGACTTGCAAGCAAGCCTACTTGTTTGGTTCGTTTGAAAATAGGGGTTGTTCAGAGTTGCTTGGTTCACAAATAAGATTGTTCAAATTTACTTGCTTGTGGGTTGACTCAGTTTGTTCAAACTCGTTTTTTTCAAGTAAATACTCATAGTTCATAAGCAGACTTAGTTCATTTTAATCTCTGATACCAGCTACCCAAGTAACAGTGGAGAGGGCATTTTCGTCCTTATATTTTATTTTAAGTGAAAAAAGAAACAGTTTAAGTTCGAAAAAACTTGAAGATCTGCTTTTAGTTAGTTAATAAAAATTGTTTTTTTTTTTTAATTATCTGAAAAAATAAATAATTAATTTTTCCCTTTCTCGTTCATGTTTCTGTTCCCGTGGGATTATAGGGATGAAATATACACTAAGTTACTGAGGAATAATGTAACATCCTACAGTTGAAAGAATTTTTGAAATCGATCAAGTAACTTTAATGTTCCCGTTCTCGTTCCTGTTTCTGTTCCCGTGGCACTATAGGGATGAAATATAGTCTTAGTTGCTGATGGAGGGGGATAGCACCCCTAATGCTAAAAGAATTTTAAAATGTGCCCAGTAGTTTCTAAGTTGCCGTTCCCAGTCCCGTTCCTGTGGGAATATGGGGATCAAACCCTGACAGGAACCATCTCTGGACTAAACTATGTCTACCATGAAAATTTCCTAAAAATCCGTTGTATAGATACAGATTTACTGAAAAATAATAATAAAAGAGTAAACTAACTGATCCGCCCGCCCAGTATTTTATTAGTTCGGGGTAACGCTACCGTTCCCGTAGGAATATTGGAATGAAAAATAATAATCCATGCTACTCGGGGATAATGAAGCACTCTAACGGTGCAAGAATTTTTCGAATCGGTACAGTATTTTCCAAGCTTCTTGTTATGTTCCCGTTCCTGTCCTCTTCCTGTAAGAATGTGGGGACCAAATAAAGCCGATATCATTTCTGATGCTCTTAGCCATCTCTGTTTCCAATTTCATTCAAATCGGCTCAGTAGTTTTGGAGCATATTCAATTCAAACAAACAAACAAAAAATCTTTTCTCATTATAATAGTACCTATAAAGATGTTTTTTTTAACCATTTAACCACTTGTGATTTATTTTTTATCTTAAAGGTTTTAGGTCAACCAAATTTATTTATTTTATGTGGAAAAAGTCAACCTTCTTCTTCTTTCCATTTCCGGCGTTACGAGTAGTGATCTTGAAGCGATCACAACTCTCCCACTTTTCTGCATCACACTAGTGATCCGCCTGTGGGGTACGCCGTGGAAAAAGTCAACCAATGAGAGATATTTTTTTTAAATAGGTAAATGATAAATCTCAACTAAAGACCTAAAAAATTATTTTATAAAAATAAATCTCAGTAAAAGACCAAAATGTTGGTCGACAATGTGATATCTCTCAGTGAGAAACCGAATGAAGCAATATGGTTTCCAATTATTTTCGAGCTCTGCCTACGAGCTACGACGGACTCACGAGTCACGACCTATAAAAAACTTCATGGAAAGGGCGAAATATCACAACCACCCATCCTGTTTGCGAGCGACAAAGTTGTTGCCATGTTTTCATTAATATTTTCTTGGCAGTGGTGAGCTTCCAATTGATCTGCTTTAAGAACGAAGGTATGTATACCTACCAAACTACAGGATGGAATCGCTTTGAGTTTCTTATAAGATACACTTGGTGCCTAGAAGAGAAAACATCTTGGAAATATTAAAACAAAAAAAATTATAAAATCTAATTGTCTATTAGTCATAGTTTCTTTCAATTCTTTGTATCTAAAGCTTCGTCATCCGACTAATTGAGTGCAGTTAAGCACGGAGTGAAAAACAAACAATCCCATAGATTCTTGAGTGAATGTGCATTTATTCCGCAACAAAAACTCGCTTTCAATTAACTTTCAATTACTTGCAGCGCATTCACGAGAGAACATTCAATAAGCAAACTATAAAACCCACAATCAAGAGTAAACTAAAGGCAAATATGTATTTTCCGAAATACTGCTGTGCAATACACTTTGTATTATTAAATAACGATCTGGCCCTTGTTAGTTCCAATGCACTTTTTTACAAAATAATTTTAAAATTCCCACTCACAAACCCTACATATACAAACATAATCACTTCCAATTCATTGTTGGCGGGTATGCGAGCTTACCCGTAACAAATAGAATTCCTTTCTATGTACAAACAAAAATAAAAAAGAAAAAACAACTGAAAATGGCACACACAAAATGACACATTTCAAATTCATTTCATCCCAATTGGGTAGCACGTTTCCCTACTCACATGTGGTACTCAAACCCTTCGGCTAACAATACAATCCTGCATTCTCACTACAATAAGAACCCATGTGGAGGCATACAGAAGGATTTAGCTCCACTATAAATTGTACACGAATAGAGCATGCAACAAATCTCGTTTCATTTTTGAAAGAAAGCTTACAAAACGACACAAAAAAAAGAAACAAAAAAAATAAAGCAGAACGACAACCAAACAATTTAAAAAAAGCGAAGCACACACTATCAAGAGATTTGTTGTTCACGAAAAGCATATTCGTTTAGAACGACACATTCCCTCAGAAAATTAAGATAGGAGGAGTGCTTCAGTTTTATTTATTTTTTTTTTTTCTTCCTTGTTTCCTATTGTGCCTGTCGTTTCAAACTGTCATTTACAAAAATGCGAGAAACCACAAAATTATCTTAGACATTTGAAGACTATTTTCGTTCAGAATTCTTAGCAAGATGAAGAAGAACAAGGAAAAGAAGAAGAAGTGATTTGGAGCAGTCACTAACCCTATCCTACAAAAGTCTTAAGGAAATGTCCATCAACGAGTTCATGAAATGACGTGCAGCTGCAAAAGGGGTGCTTGAACAACCAATCCAAAAAAGGGTGTACGAAACGGATGGATGTAATGTAGAAAAATTGGATTCAAAAATCCTTGGGAATTGGATTATGTTCAATTACGGAAAAATGCCCATCGTATACATTTTTTTGTTAGAAGTTTATTGCAGGTGACAGGTCAGAGAGTTTATGGTCTTTACCAGCTTAAGTTGTGTAGATTGAAGTCAAATAACCTCTTAGGGATTTTGTAATAAAATTTGTATGAAGGCTCAGTTCGATGTGCAAAAAATTAACTCAAACATACATACATAATGTACATTACGTTGTTCTTGCTTACAAATAAATATTCCTATATACTTACAGCATCCTATTGTCAGGAAAACTAGAAAAAAACTATGGGTTTCAAATTATTTCATGTCAGTGCCAAAAATATAGAGGGCTTGATTTTTTTAATACGACCGGAACACCGGATGCCTTGAAACCCTCACGCATGTATGTTTGTGTAAGAAAGTAGTGAAAATACATTTCCTATAGCTCAAGAACGGCTAGGCAGATTTCAATGGCCGGTAAACACTGTGTCGATCTATTATCGAACGCGCAAACACGAGCCGTGCTAAGTGACTGCTCCTTCCTCCACTCAAAAAAAAAAAAATAAGAAAAAAAAAATAAATAAAAAAGAAAACAATCAAAACAATAATAATCAAATCCAACTCTATTAATTTTTCCTTCCGTGCCGCCGCCGCCGCAAGAAAAAAAAAATTCTCGTTCAAAAATTATTCAGTGCGCTGTGCCTGTGCTGCGAAAATTAATCAAAAAAAAAAAAAAAATGTCCAAATAGACCAAACACTTAGTGCCCACCTTCTTACCTTCTTCTTAGGCCTGTGTAAATTATGATCGATTCGATCTTTTTGATTCGATCATTCAAAAGTATTGATGATCGAAATCATTCAAGTCCGAATCAATCGATCTCAATCAATCTCGATATTCGATCTCAATTACAAAACTATACCTACTATGCATTTTGATTCGATATTTCATTTCCATTTAGTTTCGATTTCGATCTTTTTGACTCCATCTTATTCAATCATTTGAATGTGTACCAAAACTTAACGTTGCTCTCTCTATCATGGTGCAGGAAAGGTCGGAGTTGGTCATAAGCAGTGTAGGAATGATGTTGATGTTGGGTAGATGAGAAATGATTTTAAAGGATGTTTGTATGTATGCGTCAAGCATTTCTAGCCGTGTGTGGTGACTTCGGGACATAATGGTATAGCTTATCGGAATAATGTTGAGTAGATGTAGGATACATAGGTACACACATGTATGTTTGTAAACATTTTCAGTGTGAGCAATTCTTCAAGTTTGAAAGAGAAATCTTCCCGAGCTAATGTTGCTTGAAAAAATATATTGTTGCCTATGCCTCCACTGCACCAAACCACGCCCACGGTTAAGTTGGTTTGACGCATACATACTATTTGATTTGGTTCAATTCGAATCGTACAACTACAAACTAAAATGATTGAAATCGAAACAGAACGAGAAAATAAAAATGATTGAATGATCGATCGATTCAAATGATCGAATCATTTAGTAAACCGATACTTGATCGAATCGATCATCAAAAATGATCGATTTACCCAGGCCTACTTCTTCTCCCCACACCACTCGCATAGATTTGTTAGCTGCACACTTTTTCTTCTAATCGATATTTCACTATCGTATCGAAGCAGTGTGTACAGGCAATGAGGCTCGAGGCTGTGGGTTTGCTAGGGGATAGTTGATCCCGTTGGTGAATCAAATCAAGTTGCTAGTATTTTGCTATTTTCTTCGAGCTCTTTTCTTCTCCAATATCAACTCTCTTATCTCGACAGGGTATTTTGTTTCAGTTTGTCTCCTACTCGAGTAAGTTGGTGTACTTTCTTCTGCAGCTTGTTGAACATCGGCAATGAATTGTTCTACTTCAAGGTCGATTTGCTCTTTTGTTTCCATAGGGGATCTGAGATTTATATAGCTTTCAAGCTTTTCTTTGAATTCACTCTAGTTTGTTTTATTATTTACAAGCTTAGGATTACTTTTTCCATTATCTCTGATTCATTAAGTGATAAAATCAACAGTGTATGATCTTATGACAAGTCATAATTACCTTCGACTCTTATATGGTTTCGTTTGATACATTTAACTACGAAAAAGTCAACAAGGTCTGGTATTTTACTAGTATCCGATGGCCAGTAAGTTGGTGATCTGGAAGAATAAAACTCGCAATTATATTTGAGGCATGCTTTGTAAAGCCTTCTGCCTTTTGTTGTTATAATAATGGGTGTAACTAATGGGTGCACTAAGCATTGAAATCACCGCCAACAAGGAAGTTATGTCCTAGTAGATTTAACCGATTCACCTCTAGCCCTATCAGCTGGATAAGGAGCGTGGTAGCATATATAGTTTGATATTAGATCATCAAGAACGAGTCCACTTGAGAAATGAGTTTCGGACACCAGACAAATATATCTATGTGTTCAATGTCTAAGAAGATTTTTAATTCTGATAAATGGTGTAAAAGACCGTTTGCATTCCATGTTCCAATTTTTAGTGTTCTGTCCATCATTGTTTTTTAAGAGCGACTTCTTCACTTAGCCGTTTTATGTTCAAATCCTGATTGTCAATTCTTTTAAGAATAAGTTGCAGAATTTCTTTAATGGAAGTTGCTTCATTCTTCCGCACGTTTTTAACAATCTGTGAACAGGATTTATTTTCATCGCCTTTGTTTTGAACAGCTTCCTCAGGAAGTTCTTTCTTAGTTTTATCTTGAGCTTCAGGAGTGCTTTTTAATATGAAATCTATAAAAACACCAAAAGACAAGTTTCTTTGAATTAACTGAACAAGCTGTTTTAAGAAAATCGGAGCACACAAGAGAAATAGAACAATACTCACAAGTCAAATTCTCAATAACAAATACAGGAACCTAGAGCTGAGTAAATCGTTAATTTTAAATGACCGAATCAATCATCAGTTGAATGATCCGATCTTTTGAATCAATCAATATTTCAATCAAAAATATAACCATTTCTCAGTCGTTTCGGTTCCATGCCGAAACGTTTTGAACTGACAATGATAATTTTCTCTCTTTTCTTCTTTTTCAAAATGAAATAGCTTCCAATAACTGTTAATTCATAGGCTATCCATACAGTATCCAACCGCTTTAATTCAGGTTTAGTTTCAGCTAGTTATTTTAATTTTTTAATAATAAACAAAGTTTACGGTAGGTTTCAAATGTAGTTATGTAGCAAGATTTAGTATTTTATAATTTTTCTTTCAAAAGATACAATATGGATCCCAGCCTTAATAGGAAAAGAAGTCAGGCATGGCAGTACTTTTCGAAGGTTTCCGAAACAAAAGCAAAGTGCTGCTACTGCCAGAATGTTGTAAGCTTCAGCGGAGGCGTAACAGGTAACCTCTTGAGACACATGAAAACAAAGCATGTAGGCATAACCATAGAAAGGTCACGATATGCTCCTGAACCGACAGCGAACATCCAGCAAGAAAGTTCCACCACTTTACCCACCTCCTTAAATCTCCCATCAACCTCAACAGCAGCGTCCACATCAACAACCAACAATAGCCCAACACCATTATTAACACCTCCCAACAACAACCCAGCGACAACAATCTATGTCTGCTTTCGTGGAGAAACCGATAACAATGCCGTATTGAAAGCAACTAGAAGAACAAATTGTAAAAACTATAGTAAAGGAGTACTACCCCTTCTCCATGGTGGAAGATGGAAGAGCTTAAAAAACTTGTCCATATGCTATGCCCGAGTAATCAAATGACCTCTGTCAAGCTGGTGAAGTGACTTTCTCGGATCGGAACAAAATTTTGTGTAATTTAGTTGCTAATTATTTGCTAATTAATTGCTAAGAAATTAATTTTTTTGCTCCTCCCGTTTAATTATAAAAATTCACATTTCCAGCTTGACGTCAAGCTGGCAAAGCAAATTTTTCAGGAAAGGTTAAGAGACCGGGTGTTTTCACCATATTTTTTTGCTAATTATTTGCTCTAAAAAAAACAAAAAAAAAAAATTTTTTGCTAATTAAAAAAAAATTTCTTAATTTTTTTCTTAATTTTTTTTTTTTTGAAAAATTGACTTTTTTATATTTTTATCTACTATTTATTTGCTCTTCGTAAAAACAAAAATTTTTTTTTTTGCTCTTCCCGTTTACCTATAAAAATTCACATTTCCAGCTTGACGTCAAGCTGGCAAAGCAAATTTTTCAGGAAAGGTTAAGAGACCGGAGGTTTTTACCATATTTTTTTGCTAATTATTTGCTCTAAAAAAAAACAAAAAACAATAATTTTTTGCTAATTAAAAAAAAATTTCTTAATTTTTTTCTTAACTTTTTTTTTTTTGAAAAATTGACTTTTTTATATTTTTATCTACTATTTATTTGCTCTTCGTAAAAACAAAAATTTTTTTTGCTCTTCCCGTTTACCTATAAAAATTCACATTTCCAGCTTGACGTCAAGCTGGCGAGGCAATTTTTTCAGGAAAGTTTTAGAGATCGGGTCTTTTCACAAGATTTTTTTGCTATTTTTTTGCTCTAGGAAAATTAAAACCAAAATTTTTTTTGTTGTTTAAAAAAAATTTAAAAAAATTTTTTTTTTATTTTTTTTTTTTTTTGCAAACATTTTCTTAGCATATTCCTTTTTTGCTATTTAATTGCTCTATGAAAAATAAAACAAATTTTTTTTTTGCTGACTACAAAAAATTATTTTTATTTTTTTCGAAATTTTTTCTTTTGTTGCTAACAAATTTTTAGCATTTTCTTTTTTTGCTATTTAATTGCTCTACGAAAAATAAAACAAAACTTTTTTTTGCTGACTACAAAAAATTTTTTTTTATTTTTTTCAAAATTTTTTCTTTTGTTGCTAACAAATTTTTATTTTTTTTTTATTTTTTCAAATTTTTAGCTTTTTCTTTTTTTGCTATTTAATTGCTCTACGAAAAATAAAACAAAACTTTTTTTTGCTGACTACAAAAAATTATTTTTATTTTTTTCGAAATTTTTTCTTTTGTTGCTAACAAATTTTTTGCATTTTCTTTTTTGCTATTTAATTGCTCTACGAAAAATAAAACAAAACTTTTTTTTGCTGACTACAAAAAATTTTTTTTTATTTTTTTCGAAATTTTATAGCAATTAAATTAAATAGCAAAAAAAGAAAATGCTAAAAATTTGTTAGCAACAAAAGAAAAAAATTTGAAAAAAATAAAAAAAAATTTTTTGTAGTCAGCAAAAAAAAGTTTTGTTTTATTTTTCGTAGAGCAATTAAATAGCAAAAAAAGAAAATGCAAAAAATTTGTTAGCAACAAAAGAAAAAAATTTGAAAAAATAAAAAAAAAATTTTTGTAGTCAGCAAAAAAAAGTTTTGTTTTATTTTTCGTAGAGCAATTAAATAGCAAAAAAAGAAAATGCTAAAAATTTGTTAGCAACAAAAGAAAAAATTTTGAAAAAAATAAAAAAAATTTTTTGTAGTCAGCAGAAAAAAGTTTTGTTTTATTTTTCGTAGAGCAATTAAATAGCAAAAAAAGAAAATGCTAAAAATTTGTTAGCAACAAAAGAAAAAATTTTGAAAAAAATAAAAAAAAATTTTTTGTAGTCAGCAAAAAAAAGTTTTGTTTTATTTTTCGTAGAGCAATTAAATAGCAAAAAAAGAAAATGCTAAAAATTTGTTAGCAACAAAAGAAAAAATTTCGAAAAAAATAAAAATAATTTTTTGTAGTCAGCAAAAAAAAAATTTGTTTTATTTTTCGTAGAGCAATTAAATAGCAAAAAAAGGAATATGCTAAGAATTTGTTAGCAACAAAAGAAAAAAATTTGAAAAAATAAAAAAAAATTTTTTGTAGTCAGCAAAAAAAAGTTTTGTTTTATTTTTCGTAGAGCAATTAAATAGCAAAAAAAGAAAATGCTAAAAATTTGTTAGCAACAAAAGAAAAAATTTTGAAAAAAATAAAAAAAAATTTTTTGTAGTCAGCAAAAAAAAGTTTTGTTTTATTTTTCGTAGAGCAATTAAATAGCAAAAAAAGAAAATGCTAAAAATTTGTTAGCAACAAAAGAAAAAAATTTTGAAAAAAATAAAAAAAAATTTTTTGTAGTCAGCAAAAAAAAGTTTTGTTTTATTTTTCGTAGAGCAATTAAATAGCAAAAAAAAGAAAATGCTAAAAATTTGTTAGCAACAAAAGAAAAAATTTCGAAAAAAATAAAAATAATTTTTTGTAGTCACCAAAAAAAAAATTTGTTTTATTTTTCGTAGAGCAATTAAATAGCAAAAAAAGGAATATGCTAAGAAAATGTTTGCAAAAAAAAAAAATAAAAAAAAAATTTTTTAAAGATTTTTTTAAACAACAAAAAAAATTTTGGTTTTAATTTTCCTAGAGCAAAAAAATAGCAAAAAAATCTTGTGAAAAGACCCGATCTCTAAAACTTTCCTGAAAAAATTGCCTCGCCAGCTTGACGTCAAGCTGGAAATGTGAATTTTTATAGGTAAACGGGAAGAGCAAAAAAAAAAATTTTTGTTTTTACGAAGAGCAAATAAATAGTAGATAAAAATATAAAAAAGTCAATTTTTCAAAAAAAAAAAATTAAGAAAAAAATTAAGAAATTTTTTTTTAATTAGCAAAAAATTATTTTTTTTTGTTTTTTTTAGAGCAAATAATTAGCAAAAAAATATGGTGAAAACACCCGGTCTCTTAACCTTTCCTGAAAAATTTGCTTTGCCAGCTTGACGTCAAGCTGGAAATGTGAATTTTTATAATTAAACGGGAGGAGCAAAAAAATTAATTTCTTAGCAATTAATTAGCAAATAATTAGCAACTAAATTACACAAAATTTTGTTCCGATCCGAGAAAGTCACTTCACCAGCTTGACAGAGGTAATCAAATGCCCACAAGAACAACAGTTTCGAATTCTTTGATTCCTAGGCTTTTTAATGAGACTAAAACCCCTATTACGATTGGCGAATCAAACGTTCGATGTGAGTTTTTTTCACAGGCGAACTAAAGCATTCGACATACTATGGTTGGCGAACTTCACGGTTCGAGAGTTCGAGTTCGAAATTCAGAAGTACAGTAAAAAAAAAATCAAAGGAAAGAAAATTTCCAAAAATCGAAAGTTCATTTAATGGGTAATAAAATAATAAGAACTGATAAGTAATATAGATTTGTTTTCTGAAGAAAGTGAATCTGATAGAAAAAAATTTAAAATGCTTTGACTCCGAAAGAGTATACGAGACAACTCCAACGTCTTGGACTTGGAACTGCCTGATCATCTGTAAGTAGGAACAATTATTTGTCTTTGGAGCAACATCTTTTACAACTTTTGATTTTTTGAAGTTTCAAATCATATTTTAGGCTGAATAAGGAAGCTTTTATTTGTGTGCTAAGCAAATTAGAGAGAGAATTCCAAAATACAAGCACATCTTCAATTCCAGCTATAGTTAAATTGGCTTGTGCCGATTTTTTCCCAGTGGAGTTATCATGAACTATGTTCTACCACGATCAGTGTATTATTGCAAAAGGCGTTTCACTTAACGCCTGGAAAATGATAGAGCTCCAGACGCGACGATTTATGTTAAATACAAATTCAAATCCAGCCTTTAGTTTATTCTTATTTTGAAAATTATTTTACTAAATTATCAATTGTGGCACTTAAAGCTAACTCATTTTACTGGCATTCTAAACAAAACCCCTACTGTAATAAGAGCGAGTAAGCGGATCTTTTGTTCGAAATAATTTCTTAAAATCAAAATTATACAATTTGTATGAAAAAAGACCACTTTCCGTTCGGAAGCGACGGAAAACTCCATAAGGCCGAATACATTTATGCCTATATGACTTTTTTCGCAAAACTATTTTGAAATAAAGTCCTTTCTCCATTGAATAAATAAAATTAAATGAGGTGGCACTACAGAGTTCTGCTAGTCCAAAAAGTAGTTAACTCCTTATCGTTCGACTTCTTTTCACGTTATGCTTGTTGTTCGACAAAAAATAACATCAATGGCATTCAACTTTACGAACGTTCGATAGCCACAATAGGGTTAGATCGCACTTCGAAATCATTTGACATTTTAGTCGAATCACTGGGTGTGTTCGTTAACCGTGGTACCGATTTCTCACACTCACACGTTTTTTCGTTCGACTCGCCAATCGCAATAGGGGTATAAATTAAAAGTGCAGGAGATTTTATCATCTATTGAAGCTGCATGCGTCACAACAGATGGCTGGACGTCCATCACCCAGCAAAGCAACATCGGCATAACGGTGCATTTTATTAAAGAAGAGCAGGATAATTTGTCACTACAATCCCGCAATTAGGATGTATTCCGTATGATGAAAGTCATACTATCATCAACCTTTGGAATTTATTAAAAACAGAACTTGAAAACTGGGGTTTGCAGGACAAAGTATGTTGCGTTGTGACGGATAACGCTTCAAATGTTGTAGGAGCCGTGAAATCAAAAAATTGGAATCATTTTCCGTGTTTCGCTCACACGTTGAATTTGGTTGTTGAAGATGGAATTGGTAAGCTCGAGCATCAGCTAACGAAAATAAAAAATATTGTTGCCTTCTTCAAAAAAATTCAAAGGCAACTGTGAAGCTTTACATCATGCAGAAACAACTTGGTCTACCGGAGCTCAAATTAAAGCAGTCGTGTATAACGCGTTGGAACTCGACACATGAAATGCTAGCTCGGATTATCAAAGTAAGATCAGCTGTTGTAGCTGTTGTTGCGATTGAACATCCCGAGCTTAATTGCTTGTCGGCAACAGAGTGGAAGCTTTTGGAGAAGGCAACAGAAATTTTTAAAAATGTTCACTCTGTTACTGAGCAAATGTCGGCTGAAAAAAGTGTTACCATTTCATTGTCGATGTTAATGATAAAATCTATTAGATCACATTTGAATAAAATCTTTATCGAAAACAATAATCAAATAAGTGAAGTGGATTCAATAATAATAACTCTTTTAGATTCTAAAAAAAATCGGTTCAAACTCTAAGACTACTTCGTGAACGAAAGAGTGGCACAAGCTACTCTATTAGGTCCAAGATTTAAGAAGTATGGATTCCCGAATGTGTCTTTGTATGAAAAATGTTTGAAAGATTTGAAATCTAAAGTTTTGTCCTTGCCAACACAAACACAAACAGAAACTGAAACCGGAACAAACAACCATCCATCCAACGAAGCAAATAATCCACGTTCGCTCGCACAAGAAGCCGATCTACTAGTATGGGGAGACTTCGATTCGGATTTGGATAGAATCGTTGCCAATACAAACCCACACGCAGCAACTATAATGGAAGTGGATAAGTTTATGAATGAACCGCCAATACGACGAAACGAAGATCCCCTTAAATGGTAGAACGAGAGAAAAAAAGTATACCCGAGGTTATTCAAGCTCGTCCTCAAGAGGTTGGGCATTGTTGCAACAAGTGTACCTTGTGAGAGAGTGTTTTCAAAGGCTGGCCTTACGATTGAAAATAGACGAAGCTCCTTAAAGCCATCCAAAGCCGCACAATGCCTCTTCCTTTACTGTAACATGTAAATAGATTTTTATTTGTTTTTTTTTTTTTAATTGTTCTTGTTATTTATTATCGCGTAACTGCAAACCTAAATCGGTTTACATTTTTTTAGTTAAAAGATATATTTTGGTTTAGTACATAGTACATAAGCTACTATGCTTAAAGACCAATATTTTGAATAATACCTACCTTGTTTTTTGTTATTAAAAATTGTTCTTGTTTATGTTTTCTTCAAATATAAAGTAAATAATTGGTTATCTATGTGTTGCTTTTTAATTCTTATGATCTAGGTGTCTCTCTTCCCTTTTTCAACATCTTTTCACAGCACATATACATGTTGCGTCCAATACAAACAGTAAACTACAAAGAAACAACTTTTTACCATTTTATAACATTTGAACAGGGTTATTCTCTTCTACTATAACTTCAACTTTTCTTATTTCTAGTAAGCACCACAGAAGGAAACTACTAATAATCCAAGCAACCGAACATGAAGTATTCAATTTCAACATAATAGTTTAGCACGACTAGCCATCGAGTGGCATTGTTTTTGTTTTCGTTGCAATTTTCCAGATATAAAGGAATGCTTTTTTGTAGGTACACCGAAATATCCACCCCACAGAAATCTCTGTGAACATAATAACATCCACAATACAGAGTTTATTCAGGCAATAGTTACATTGATAAACTTAAGAATTTTTTGAAAGTATATTATGATTTCGTTAGTGTATAAACAACCAGGAGGCAGGACAGGAGTCTGCGTTACATCTATGACACGTCCCTGTTAAGATTACGCACTTTTTTATGTACGTGTCAGGCCTGTTTCGAAGAAAATATTTGACTTTACCTTATCACAGTAAAATGATTCTTGTTTCCGCAGCGGTGAATATTCCCCGACTCAGCTACTCAGCACTACATTGGACAGTTTCTTTAGCATAAACAGCGATACATTTACATTATTACTTTCTTTTTTCTTCTATCTTTGTGCAACAAATGGTTGGGACTGCAATTTAGATCGTTTTAGAATTAACACAAAGGATTGCTTTTCTACTTACCCAGCAAAAGCAGTGCCCCTGTTCTGTAACTATCACCTTGGCGATAAACGGTGGAAAATGGAACGAAATTCTATGAATTTAGTACGATTTCGTTCCATTTTCCACCGTTTATCGACTGCTTTTATCGAGGCGATAGTTACAGAACAGGGGCACAGGAAACTTTTCGATTTCAGAAACTGCGCTACACACTTGGATTGTATTCGAATTCATTTAGACACATTTTCAAACTAGTTTTCTGTTTGTAAAAAACGAATTTCTCTATTTGATAAACCGGCAACCGCAGTTAAATTGAAATTTGAAAATGAATATTGAAATTTGTAGCAAATTCATCCTGCATGTTATTTGTTTTGGTGGATTTCTTTATGAATGAAAAGAAGAGATGAAACATGACAGTGACAGATAGCAATCAGAAAGAAGTGAAACCATAAAGAATTGAAACATAGTCAGTCGTATTTATAGTCCCATTCCAAAGTATGTCTAACTTTGGACAGCTCTTAGAACAGTGTCCAGCTCCAAATCGTCTTTATAAACACTTTCATCGCTGTCTAAGGAATGTCTAACTATAGACACCGAAATTGGTTGTCTAAACTATGGCTAAAGTCACATTTGAAACTGAAAAAAAAAGTTTGTTGAATATATTATAAAACACTGTTGAGAGTGATAAAATCGAAAAAATAAGTAGGTAGTTTGAAGTGCAAAAATACTACTTTCAACAATTTCATTTACAAATTGCTCAAATTTCATCATTTTATGAGACTTGTAAAAGCTGTAACACAAAGTCAAATCAGCTTTTTTTTTTGGTCTAGTTCAAGTCCTACACCGCACTCTTTCAAAGCCTTTTAGTTGTTGTACTCGTATATCAAAACACAAAAAATGGTACTGCACGGAAACATCATGAACGCCACCATTTAGTTTTTCATTCAAAGTTGACAGTTTGAGAGGTTATTTAGACAACTGTTGGAATGCATTTATAAATACGAAATTGGTTAGGGCTTGTCCAACTCTTTAGACACCGTCTAGCTGGACAACTGTCTAAGGATGTTCTAAGCAAATTTTATAAATACGACTGAGTGTGTTCTTGTCCTTACTATCCCTTCTTATGGTCATTCCAGATCAGTAAAAAAAAATTTCTGATTCTGAATTTCAACGCACATCTATGATAGAAATAAAAAGATTTTCTTAAATTTATAGTCAGCGCGATTTAAGAGAAAGTGCCGGCTCTTGTTAACATCACTTTAACTTTATAATGGGAACATTATACAAACGATTTATAAACACCACACTAACTAGTGACAACTTTCAAATGAACTTGGTTAAAATGAATGAGAACAGTGCCCCTGTTCTGTAACTATCGCCTTGGCGATAAACGGTTGAAAATGGAACGATATTCTATGAATTTAGTAGGATTTCGTTCCACTTTCCACCGTTTATCGCCTGCTTTTATCGAGGCGATAGTTACAGAACAGGGGCACAGGAACAGTACCAACATTTTGACAGTTAATACAAAAGAAGTAAAGTAACAGACCCCTATGTCTTTCATATGATACGTAAATCATTGTCCTACGCACTATACTTTTCGAGATATACGTTATTATTTGCAGAAATGTCAGATTTTACCCATTTCCGGCGCTCAACTTCCAGTCTAATTATCTCAAAATCACCAAGACCGAATTCAAAAATATTTGACAGACTGATTAGGCTGAACGCAAGCTTTCATTTGGTACTAGTCTCATAGGTGTACGCCCTGGGCCCAAGTATGCACCACCTCCTTTATTCCAGTGTCATTTTAAGCCGGTGTGGCACTAAGGGTCACTTTAAGGTGATTTTAAATGATTATAAATTTGAGCTATTATGTATGCTTCAGTGGCACCAAGGAAGAAAAAGCAATATTGAAGTATCATAGATTGGTAAGCCATTTGAGGGGCAGCCGTATCCACCATTTGCATGTAGTAATTTTCAAACATTTAAAAAATCAACCAACAAAAAAAATGTATTTATTTGGATGGATAGAACCCATCCAAATAAATACATTTTTTTTCATTTTTCTAAATTTTGTATTTTTTGTTTTAATCTTCTGATAGCCTTTAAAAAATTACATTTCCTACCATTTCCTTATTATCTGCAACGTATATTGTGGAACAACTAATTCTTATTGCATTTTTCTTTACTTCTCTATTCTAACTATTCGTTTTCATCCCTGGTTAAGTCTCGGTCGTTTGTTTCGTTCAAATGATTGATTTCAGATCTCATTCTGGTTCGTTCGTTTGGTTCAAGTGATTGGTGATTGGTTTCAGTCTCTGTCATTCGTTTGGTTCAAGTGATTGGTTTCAATCTCGTTCGTTCGTTTAGGTCAAATGATTGGTTTCAGTCTCTATCGTTCGTTTGGTTCAAGTCATAGGCGGATCCACGGGGAGGTTTTCGGGTCCGGACCCAATATTTCACATTTGCCTAGAAGGTGCCTTTTCTCGGATCGCGTCACATATAAACTTTTTTACATGTAAATGTTTGATCGAAAGATACTAACCAGTAAAGCATCAAGCGCATTTTGGATATTCTGGCCGTGGATTCGTTGTCTCCACATCTTGACTTCTGACAGAAAATTTTCTTTCGAACAATCCGATATATTTTCGTAAAATGTGTAGAGGTCAGCGCATTTCTTTTCGTTAAATTCTTGTTTAAGAAACAGTTGCCCGAAACTTTGGGAAGTGAATTTGTGTTCCGAGAACCGACTTTTGAGTTGAGAAATGAACGTATCAAGAAACGAAATGTAGAAAGAAATTCTGTAGTAGTCTTCAATACTTTGTTCTTGAACGTTGCAACGATTTTTTTGTTGATTGCAACGGCGGCGGCGTGCGGCGTGGCAATTTCATTGTGATTTCGTATTCAGAAGAAATTCTAGCAACATGTTCATAAATACATGGAAAGTAGAATCTGCGTTTTGGCGTTTGTACGTAAATTCATTCAAAGCGTCATTTGCCAGCTTAGTAGACTCACCGAGATCTTGGTTTTTAGATTGCAATTCCCGACTCAAAGGCAAAACAATCGAATTAACTGATTCCATAATGTGACAGGCAATTTGGAATTCAACCGTCGAAATCGCTGTCAAAAGATGCAATGCATTTTGTGAAGTATCTCGATCTTTCCACGTTTTTATTTCTTCCAGATTCCAGATTCAATTACAGCCGGTTGCAATTCAACGTACTGCTTCATGAGACTAAGCCCACCTGGTAGGACAAACAGACTTGAACTTTTGTTTTTTTTCTCACTTTTGTTTGTCATTTTTGAAGTTTCTTGTTGTAGAACGTCTTGTCTTTTAGGCCAGTGAACAAATGCTTCAATCGCTCCGATAGTTCCTAACGCATTTTTGATTCCTGACACTTTGCATGCTGCCAAACTAAAGCTATGTGCAGCGCAATGTACATGAATTGCCAGGGGAAATACAATCTCAGATGAGCCTGTGCACCAATGAATTGGACACTCATTTCCGAAGTTCCGTCGAATCCTTGGCCACACATATGAGCAATCGACGCCAACATCATGTAAATAATTTCTGATTGAATCTGCTAAACCTCGTATATATAAATTAAATTTTGAGTAACAGACCCCCCCCCCCCCCCCCCCCATGCCCAAATCCTGGATCCGCCACTGGTTCAAGTGATTGGTTTCAATTTCGGTCGTTCGTTTGGTTCAAGTGATTGGTTTCAGTTTCTATTGTTCTCATTTATTTCGGTTAAAGCATATAAGTAGAAAGTAGTAGATTACTGAAATGATTGAACCGGTTGCGTTCACTGCAGTCAGTGTTCTTTTGAAACGATTGAAATGAAGATTGAATGGTTCGCTTGCTTTTGTGTGATTGCAATCATCAATCTTTTTCCGTGAATGGGTCAAAAAGACCGAATCAATCGCGATTGACACAGCTCTACGAGCAACCCTACCAGCAGCATAGTAATTGTTACTATTAGCATCAAATTTTTAGCCAGGTATAGAGAACAAATCTTTTTTATAGTCGAAATTCCAAATTTCAGTGAGAAATATTAAATTGGGTCTGTTTTTAAATGATTCTAACTGCGCAACAAGCAAATCAAAATTTGATCGTATACGGAAAGAATTGAAAAATCGCCAATTGCGAATTTCTAGTTTGTAATTTGCGAAATCCCTTTTTTTTGTAAACTACACCGCTTTAATTATAAATTGATCGAAAAAATAGCAATTTTTTAATTTGTGATTTGCAATCAAGTATCGTAATTTAAGAATTTTGTCGTTTTAGTAGCTTACAAGCTTTTAATCGCAATCTACTACTTCCGGAGCACAATTTCGTTTTACAATTTACTCATCGTGGTTTACAAAATAAGTATGGCGATTCGCTTTCTCGAAATGCTCAGATCAGGAAATTTAAAGGATGATGTAGATATTAATCCCAGACAAACGTAATCTACGAAAATACTGTACAGTAAATTACAAATGATGAGTCGTATTTCTCTTATCTCTTGAACACTACCTCCTATTTAACTGTCTGTTTATGGTCACATTTTAAGCGATCATTTTTTATTTACCTTCGCAGCTCAATGTTATCATCGCCGACTCACAACCTCAAGACGTCTGTTTGTTAATGAATAAGTCAGTATTGTTTTCTTTCTCATATGCACCCCGACACTGAATCACAACAAAACAATTCACCAGACACCAGTCCCATATCGCCCTTTAACTACCTATACCAGTGGCCTACAATTTGAAAAAGGGGTTGTTATTCGATTTTTGCTTTTATTACAAATTGGTTTTAAATAGCGATTCGCGAGTCACAATATTTTTTTGCTAGAAAATATTAACTGATACTTAAAAGTTCTGAAATACGATTTTTGAGTGTCAATATCATCATTTCGCTCTTTTTTTTCAAATTGCAAGCAAAAAGTCGCAATTTGCTAATATCTGATACAAGGTCTAAAACTGGATTCATTTGTCGTGATTTATAGCTGATTTTCCTTGATTTGATCTAGGACTTCTCTGTGTGATAGGCCTTGTATGTTTTGATGGATAACAGAGAAGTTATTTTTAACAACACACTTTTACAAAAATCTATTTCAAAATTACAAAAAGGGGAATTTATGAAGTTAAAATGAGGATCTTCAAAATTTTTGTTAGCTCCGTTTACCATTGATTACAAATAAAAAGGTTAGGATAAATTATCAAGATCCTCAAAGCATACAATAACAATCTTTTCTCCTTCGCTCTTTTTCATAAAAAATTCTCCATTTCTGATCCATAAAAACGAAATTTTCTTTCATTGATGTAAATAGGGCACTCTTTATGCTGATCACCGCATATGGCAGATGTAATTTTTGCTGTTCGCTTTTTGACTATAACTCTGCGCTTAAGCTCCATAGATTTCAATTTAACACACAAGATATGTTCACTGTTCAGAGTCTTCGATGCTTCGTTGTTTGTTGGATTGGTACGATAAGAATTGTTTTTACGAAAAAAGATTCAATATCCTCTGAAGAAATATTTTCATTCAAACCATCTGTCAAAATTTTTACCGTCGTACTCATAGCATTCTGCTTATCAACTTTGACGATTACCACCTGGGGAATAAATAAAATTCGTTTCGGTTATTTTCCATACTCTTGTTGATCGTTTCTTGGTTTCGTCTCCCAACCAACGAAGACCACTCGGCATCGAACTTGGTTTCAATAAAATACTTAAGGTGAATGATCGTCGAGGAGGACAACTTAATTGTTTACTAAAGCACACAAAATATTTCATAATTTTAGAACGCGTAAACAATATCAAGTTTACAATAATAACTTATTCCATTAATGAATAAGTATAATCATTTTAAAAGTAAATGTTGCTGTTTTTTTTTTGGAGCCGTTCACACTGTACAATTAGTTGGACAGACTTTGGCTTGAACGACCAATGCTTGACAATGTGAACCCTCAGACGACCGCTTGACCAACTTGGAAGATTTTCAAATATTTTTGAAAACTTCGAAGTTGGATGTTGAATAACATATGACATAAAGTTGGACGACAAGCTTGATAGTCTGAACGCTTCATCCGACATACATCCGACCATCCAACACTTGTCAAACGAAGTTTGTCCATCTAATTGTATAGTGTGTACTCGGCTTTTAACTCTAGTTTTTGCACAAGGTTACAACGAATCTCCAAAACTGTGGCTGAAGGTCTTGCCTACTTCCTTCAACTTATTGCAAAAATTAAGGGTAGCCGCATTGCTTATGAAAAATAACAGCACCACTAACCTATAACCTAAATGCCTATGTCCAATAAAAAAAAAAGAAATATCCAAAACATGTGGTTGCTTTATTTGTGCTCACACATAGAAAATAATTCTCAAGCCCATACACCACAAAATAAAACCCGAAGTGAATAACTTCGTTGGTTAATCCAATTCATTTCTTGAAAGAGCATGACAAACAGTACTCGCATGCTATTATATACTAACCGTAACCACTATACTTGTAACCTCAAGTAATAATATTTAATATTTTCAGTTGTCTAAGAAACGCTTCAATGAACCCGAAAGTTCTGTAACCATTTCTTGTGTGTAGGTTATAATATAAAATTATGCGAATAGGTCACATACATACCCTTCCAAAGCATAGTCCGTATATTAAAAATGTTTTTACGGGACAATGACTTCAACCATAATCTGCTTACTATGTTCAGTATTTACAACTACCATTTAGGCCATAACTTAAGGGGTAGGGTGACTAAAGACGATATTAACAATAGAAAAAGGTCCATTTCTGCTTCTAAGAATGCTAAACAACACATTCATACAGGGCAATAGACATGCATCTTTGCGGGTGGTTTTTTTATTTGTTACACATTGACTGTGAAGTCTTGTTAACATTTAAAATTTATACGTTCTCTAAGATGCATCTCAAAGGTAAAACCAATAGATACTTAACAATGGCTAAAATTCAGAAAAAATTAGATTCAGGGTTGTATTGGCCGATTCATTGAGAAAGAGGAAATCTTCTTAAAATGATGTCTAGCATAGTCGAATCAGCAGCTTATAAAATATAAAGTGACAGAAAAAACAAAAAAACGAAACACGCAATTTTCAACGAATGACCCTTGGTTCTTCATCGCGTCTACGAAGAAAAAGAGGTTAGTTAAAAAAAGATGCTGCTACATGCAAGGGCAAGGAAATTGGTTTGCGTCGCACAGTATGTATGGGATTGTATGGGAAAAACGGCAAAATTAATATCTCTGGTTTTACTGACTGAACCCAAGCTACTTTGTATGTGATCCCTTAATTCATTTAATATACTATATGTCGTGTGATAAACTAATAACACGTGTATAAACCTGCAAAAAATGACATTTACAGCTTCATTAGATATTAAAGAGCTTGTGATGCTTTCTTTCTAAGGCTGAGGTAAGCTCAGCGTGTCCAAAGTACTCTCGACGAAGCACCAGAAGTCGAGAAAGATTCCACCAAGATTTAGCCAAAATAAACAACCACAACCAACTTTTATTTTTCCAATAAACTCCCTTTTTATTTATCGACTTAATAACATTAGGTTTTACTTAAACTAGCATATACAATAATTCTGTCCTTAGCGCAAATGCCAAAGAATAAACAGGTGGCTACAAGCCTGTCCTCGATACCTTCAGGAGGAAGGAAGGAGGAATAAACACAAGTAATATTGTCCTCGGCGCAAATGCCGAAGAATAATCAGGTGGCTAAAAGCCTGTCCTCGATACCTTCAAGAGGAAGGAAGGAGGAATAAACACAAGTAATCTTGTCCTCGACGCAAATGCCGAAGAATAATCAGTTGGCTAAAAGCCTGTCCTCGATACCTTCAGGAGGAAGGAAGGAGGAATAAACACAAGTAATCTTGTCCTCGACGCAAATGCCGAAGAATAATCAGGTGGCTAAAAGCCTGTCCTCGATACCTTCAGGAGGAAGGAAGGAGGAATAAACACAGTAATTCTGTCCTCGACGCAAATGCCGAAGAATAAACGGTTGGCTATGAGCCTGTCCTCCCTACACTCAGGAGGAGTGGAAAGAGGAATAAACAAACAGGATCTCGCTTCTGCTTTATGTCCAAAGCACCAATGCAATGGAATTATCGTTGAAACTACTTTTGCGTCAGCAGCTTCCAATGTCCGTGGAAATTGCCTTATGGGAATCCACACGGAATAAACGTTTGAGTCTACCGGACTCTGTCCTCAGCACAAATGCCAAAGAATAATCAGGTGGCCTTCGGCCTGTCCTCCCTACACTCTGAGGGAGTGGAAAGAAGAATAAACAAGCAGGTTCTCGCTTCTGCCTTGTGTCCAAAGCACCAATGCAATGGAATTATCGTTGAAGCTACTTTTGCGTCAGCAGCTCCCAATGTCCGTGGAGATTGCCTTATGGGAATCTACACGGAATAAACGTTTGAGTCTACCGGACTCTGTCCTCAGCACTAATGCCAAAGAATAATCAGGTGGCCTTCGGCCTGTCCTCCCTACACTCTGAGGGAGTGGAAAGAAGAATAAACAGGCAGGTTCTCGCTTCTGCCTTATGTCCAAAGCACCAATGCAATGGAATTATCGTTGAAGCTACTTTTGCGTCAGCAGCTTCCAATGTCCGTGGAGATTGCCCGATGGGAATCCGCACGGAATAAACGTTTTGAGTCTACCGGACTCTGTCCTCAGCACAAATGCCAAGGAATGATCAGGTGGCCTTCGGCCTGTCCTCCCTACACTCTGAGGGAGTGGAAAGAAGAATAAACAAATTTGGATAGCTGTCGCCGTCCTTCTCAAAAATGCAGTGGGATAGTACCAAGGTACCAAATCCCAAGTTTTCAATTGAGTGGTGTACACTCTACCGAAGCGGAGCAGAAAAACTTAATTTTACCTCTACAAGTTACATCCCTATATAATATTTCCTACGACATGTGAATGTGAGCTCTATAAATGAGCAAAACCCATTGATCAATTTTTGTGGCGAATGCACATTCAATGTCGTACGCCGATGCCTGTGTTTGCACATAACGAGTGGGGTGAATGGGCGACCTGGAAATGCGTAGGTAACTTGTGTGTGTTGCTGTGTGTGCGGAGGTATTCGGTGCGTTTGTTGGTTCGGTTGCTCTGATATACCTATATTTTGTGTATATCGTTCGAATTTCGTTGAACGAAATATCCGCACTGTGACGGTTCGTTACAGAGCCCCCTCTGTTCACGAGACGAGAACCTTCTCGGCTTAAATTAAACATTTTTATTTCAAAGAACTTTATTGAATAATAACTTAAATATATTTCCCTTTTTTTTTTTTTTTTTTTTTTTTTTTTTTTTTTTTTTTTTTTCTTTTTTTTTTTTTTTTTGAATAACCAAAAATTTAATTCATATGTAGTACAATGTTAATAAAACAAATTTAATTCAAAAAAATATATACATCTCCTTCTTCATCTTCTGGGCTTCCAGTGTCTCCTATGGTATAATGTCGATGACTTTTGTGGCTGCCTTATATTTTAGGCTGGCTTGCGTCCCCTTTTTATTTAATCGCACCGAAATTCTCCCCCATGGTCGGTGGATGTAGAACGTCCTATGATGTCCTTTACCTCGCAAAGTTATGCCCGCGAAGGGGTCTTCCGGCGCAGCGGGAGTCTGGGAGCACTCGCGCACGAAGCTGACGGGAATCGCTTGGGGGATCTCTGACAAGGTCGTTGGTACGTCAGGACCTTCATTTGGTGTTGGGGACCGCGTTCTGGCGACGAATTCCTGGCTGGTGGAGGGCTGCGGTGGTTGGCGTTCTTGGCTAGTGGAGGGCTGCGCTGGTTGGCGTTCGTGGCTGGTGGAGGGTTGCGATGGCTGACGCTCTTGGTTGGTGTTGAGCGGCCGCTTAAAACCCATCCTCTTTGGTTCGTCTTGGGGCACGAGCTTCTTCTTTCTCTGGAGCAACTGCTCTGCAGCCGCTCTCCGATCTCTTACCATTTTCATTCGGCTCCGAGGAGAATCGGGGGCTGCGATTGCTTTTGGTGACGGTGCTCGCCCTTGTTGGCCAATCAGTTTAAAATGTACTGGTTCCCCGGTACGTCTTGGGGCAGACATGGCCGGTCTGGTTGGGATTCGTACCGTAGGATCGATTTTTGGATCCTTCGGTATGCGTCCTCCTCGCGTTGACTGGTTCGACCTCGATTGATTTGGTTTAGGTGGGCGCGTTCTCTCCAATGACTGTAGTCTGTCGAAGCGTGGGCTTGTCCTACCCGTTGGTTTTCTCTCCATTTCTTCTTGGGTTTCTTTTTGTCTTTGACTTCTACTTTGTTCGGCGGTTGGATGATGAGTGATATCTTTGCGCTGAAGTACCTCTTTATTTATGCATTTTTCTTGGCATGACTGGATGTGAACCGAAGGGCATGAATTTATAGCTGAGGCGTTTTTGGTTGTTGTTGCTTGATTATTTTCTTCGTGTTCGCTTTGGAATCCTTTGAGATCACGTATATGAGCGCGAATATTTTTTGTTCCTCTTCGTTGGTTTTTACCTTTGAGGACAACAATTACTGGGGAAATGAAACGGGCGACCTCGTAAGGTCCTTCGTATCGTGGCGCAAGTTTTTCGGTGAAATAATTTGCACCCGAAGAAAGTACATGTGACTTTTTGTATACTTGGTCCCCAATGCTTGGTCGCCAGGCTCTGCGTCGGAGATTATAATGCCGGGCTTGGGATTGACTGGCTTTCTGTAGATTAATCTGAACCATCTGGAACAGGGTCCGCATCCGTTCTTGTCGAGTATTAATGTCTTCTGCTGGTGTGCCTATCGGTAAGGCGGTTCGTAATTCGTGAGGGATCCTAAGTTCACGACCGAAATTAAGCATTGCGGGGCTGAACCCCGTCGACTCGTGTCTGCTAGAATTCATAGCAAAGGATAACTCTGGTAAGTATTCGTCCCAGTTGCGGTGGTTATCTTGCACGTATTGAGCAATCATGGTTTTTAATACCCTATTGACTCTTTCCGTTGGATTCTCTTGTGGCGTGTAAGGAGCGGTTAGACGTTGTTCAATCCCGAGGTCGGTTAGGAATTGTATGAATTGATGGCTGGTGAATTGGGTGCCATTGTCCGAAAGGAAGGTCTTCGGCGTTCCAAAGCGGGTGATGATTCGTTCGCGTACGGCTTTAACGAGGGTGGCGGTGGTGGCGGCTCGGAGTGGTATTATTTCTACCCATTTTGTAAATTTGTCCATTATGACAAGCAACATGGTGTTTCCATTTAAGGACTTCGGAAGTGGTCCCATGAAATCGGCACACACGGTCTCCCAAGGTTCGTTGACCGGAGTCGTAAACATCATTCCGCTCGGTTTTTGTTGTGAAACTTTATACTTGTTGCAGATATGACACTTTCGGATGTATTTTCTTATATCCCGGAACATTCCTGGCCAATAGTAACGCTGGGTCACGCGTGACGTGGTTTTAGCTATGCCAAGGTGGCCGGCCGTGACGTCGTCATGATTCTCGAATAGAATCTTGTCGCGCTCGTTGAGGGGGACGCATATTTTCCAATCGTATTCATTCGAGTTGGCTAATGGGTGACTGGATTGGAAGCGGCGGTACAATTGGTCGTTTACGGTTTTGTACTCAGGGAAGTCAATGGGGTGCTTTTCTATCAAGTTTTTCTTCTTTTGTGTCCAATCTGGACCGGTTTCAATGACGGCAGCTAGCGCGTCGGCTTCCGTGATTGGTAAGGGGTCGCGTGATAATGCGTCGGCGACGACATTCATGGCCCCTTTTCGATACTGAATCTCGAAATCATATTGCTGTAATTCCAGCGCCCATCGCGCCAGTCTTCCGGATGGATTTTCTAGGGAATGAAGCCATTTCAGGGAGTGGTGGTCTGTGACCACTCTGAAATGGTACCCCTCGAGGTAAGGGCGCATTTTCCTTATGCCCCATAAAATCGCGAGACATTCCTTCTCAGTTGTAGCGTACTTTTGTTCGAGATCCGTTAGTGTTCGACTTGCATAGGCGATGACCTTCTCTTGGTCTTCTTCTACCTGAGAGAGTACTATGCCTAGTCCATAGTTACTCGCATCGGTTTGTAGTGTAAACGTCAGGTCGAAGTTCGGGCAGGCGAGGACTGGTGCCTCCGTCAGCTTCCTTTTGAGTAAGTCAAATGCGGCTTGGTGAGGTTCCCCCCAATGCCATTTCGCGTTCTTCTTGAGGAGGGACGTAAGCGGAGTAGTAACGGTCGAGAAGTCTTTGATAAAGCGTCTGTACCAAGAACAGATACCAAGTATGCGGCGTAGCTCTTTTATACAGGTCGGGACACTTAACTCTTGAACAGCTCGGATCTTCTCAGGATCGGTCTGGATTCCGTCCCTACTAACTACATGTCCAAGGAATTTTAGACTCTCGCGACAGAAGTTACATTTTTCCGCGTTGATCCTCATGTTAGCTTCTCGCAGCTTTTTGAAGACTTCAGATAAGTGTTGTAAGTGCTGTTCAAACGTTTGACTCACGATTATAATATCGTCCAGATAGACGAAAACATGATCCATCATGTCTGCTCCAAAGACTGAGTCCATGGCTCTCTGAAACGTTGCACCTGCTGAGTGCAAACCAAATGGCATCACATTCCATTCAAAAAGTCCCCTTCCAGGCACGGTGAACGCGGTATACGGTCGGCTTTTCGGGTCAAGAGCAATCTGCCAATAACCTTGTTTTAAGTCTATAGTAGAGATAAACTGGGCGCCGCGTAGTTTGTCGAGTATGGCCGATATATATGGCAAGGGGTAGGCATCTTTATAAGACACTTCGTTGAGCTGGCGGAAATCAATACATAATCTCCATGATCCTTCTTTCTTCCGCACCAGCACGATTGGTGAGCTATATGGGCTCTTTGAGGGTCTGATTTTCCCTGTTTCGAGCAACGAGTCTATCTCTTCATCTATGACCTTCTGCATGGCCGGGTTCCGGGGATAATAGCGTTGCTTGAACGGCTCTTCGTTCTTAAGTCGGATCTTATGAGGGGGAACGTGGGCCATGCCTCTTAGGTCTTCAAAAGCGGGGAGTTCGGTATCGAGGAATTCTTCGAGTTTTTTATCCTGATCATATGGTAAATGTAAGATGGCCGAGCACCTTGGCTTGGGGTCGTAATACCCTGGCTTTTTACCTTCCACGATCTGATTCCCTATGAATATCTCTAGCCCAGCTTGTCCTAGTACGTCTATTCCGAGTAATGCGTCGGCTTCTAGGGATGGCATGTACGTAACGTCTTCGTTAATTTGTCTCCCATTGAGTTCGAATGAAACTCTGTATTTTTCTTTCGTGGTGGCTGACGTTCCGTTTGCCATACTTATCTTTTGATATAATACATAGCTGGGTATTTGCAGACGGCGAAGATGTTCTCGGAATCGTCTGTTAATATATGTTTTCGTTGAGCCGGTGTCTAGCAAGGCGTAGTAAACCTCCTCCTCAATTTTGATTGGTACATAGGGCCGTGGATCTTGGTGGGGTTCGTGGTACACTACGGCTACGTTGTCTCGCCTCCGGCACGAGCAGTCCTTGGTTAAGGTACCGTCTTGCCCACAGAAAGTACAGAACAGCCGGAACGGCTTTCGGCAATTTTCTCTACGGTGGCCTCGCTGTTTGCAATTCCAGCAGTGAGTCTGGCGATCGTAGGCGATTTCGGGAGGAGCAGTTTGGTGTCGCGTAGGGGTGGAACTCGTATTTGGTCGTGGCTGAGTCGTTGGTGTGTACCTTTCATCTTTTTTAATCGCGTCGCATTCCTCGACGAGGAGTAATAGTTCGTCGACTGTCTGGAAGTCTTGACGACGCGCATATAACCTATATTCGGGTCTCAGCCCATCGAATATTCTATCGAGATTGTCTTGTACAGTCATCCGTGGATGTTGGTGTATCAAGTACTGGGTCTTCGAGATATACTCTTTTGCGTTTTCTCTCGGCCCTTGACGTCGGTGATATATCTCGTCTTCGAGCTTAGTCAGGTATCGAGGTGGTAAGAAAAATTGAATGAAGGCGTGGTGGAAGTCTTCCCACGTCGTCAAATCCTCCAGTTTAACTCTCAACCACTCCAATGCCTTTCCTTTGAAAAACTCGGGGAGCGTGCGAAGCATATGGTCTTTCGGGATATCATAGCACGTCGTTAGTTCTGACACCCGTTTGATGAATTCCAAGGGGTTCCCAGTTCCATCGAACCTGAGACCCCATTTCCGGACAGTGTTCATCACTTCTGCCTCGTAGCTCAAGGTGTACCGACCTGATGACCGAGAGTGTGTTGGTAAACTCTGTGAGGGTCCCATATGGTTGGAGAGCTGGCCCGAGGGTCGTTCTTCCGTACGCCCCGGGGTACTAGGTTCTTGTCTATTCAAACCTCTACTCATAGTAACAGGAAACTGGATTTCCGTGTAATATGGGGCCGTAGGTGCATGTGGCGTTCTTTGGTCGGTGGTCGTCTGAGTAAGTACAACAGGAGGAATCGCCACACTGGTAGTAGGATCTTCATCCTCATCGAGACGTTTCTCTATCGTATCTTCCCACGTCTGGCAAAGATTCTGCGTCGAGCCGTGGTCTCTCAGCTTCCTTAAATGTTGGCTGAGGCGTTTTCGTAGTATTTGCACACTACCTGTCGCGTCTAATTTACGGGCTGCCAGTGTTTCAACCAGCTCAGGTTTCTTCATAAAATAAATGAAGCCCAAATTCTTACATGGGTTCAAGTATTGATCGTCATGGTCCTCGGATTCTGACATATTGCTGGTTCTAGTCGGATATGCCGTCGGCGGTGGTCGGGAGAAGAATGTCGATTTCAAAAATTTGCTCTCGTAATTTATCTAGCCAAATTACGGCGTTGGTTGGTATGTGGTCTCTTAGAAGGTGGGACCTTTCGAAAAGTATTGGTTTTGACTTGGTTGTTTGGAATCTTTTATAGTCCCTGCTCGGGCGCCATTTTGTGATGCTTTCTTTCTAAGGCTGAGGTAAGCTCAGCGTGTCCAAAGTACTCTCGACGAAGCACCAGAAGTCGAGAAAGATTCCACCAAGATTTAGCCAAAATAAACAACCACAACCAACTTTTATTTTTCCAATAAACTCCCTTTTTATTTATCGACTTAATAACATTAGGTTTTACTTAAACTAGCATATACAATAATTCTGTCCTTAGCGCAAATGCCAAAGAATAAACAGGTGGCTACAAGCCTGTCCTCGATACCTTCAGGAGGAAGGAAGGAGGAATAAACACAAGTAATATTGTCCTCGGCGCAAATGCCGAAGAATAATCAGGTGGCTAAAAGCCTGTCCTCGATACCTTCAAGAGGAAGGAAGGAGGAATAAACACAAGTAATCTTGTCCTCGACGCAAATGCCGAAGAATAATCAGTTGGCTAAAAGCCTGTCCTCGATACCTTCAGGAGGAAGGAAGGAGGAATAAACACAAGTAATCTTGTCCTCGACGCAAATGCCGAAGAATAATCAGGTGGCTAAAAGCCTGTCCTCGATACCTTCAGGAGGAAGGAAGGAGGAATAAACACAGTAATTCTGTCCTCGACGCAAATGCCGAAGAATAAACGGTTGGCTATGAGCCTGTCCTCCCTACACTCAGGAGGAGTGGAAAGAGGAATAAACAAACAGGATCTCGCTTCTGCTTTATGTCCAAAGCACCAATGCAATGGAATTATCGTTGAAACTACTTTTGCGTCAGCAGCTTCCAATGTCCGTGGAAATTGCCTTATGGGAATCCACACGGAATAAACGTTTGAGTCTACCGGACTCTGTCCTCAGCACAAATGCCAAAGAATAATCAGGTGGCCTTCGGCCTGTCCTCCCTACACTCTGAGGGAGTGGAAAGAAGAATAAACAAGCAGGTTCTCGCTTCTGCCTTGTGTCCAAAGCACCAATGCAATGGAATTATCGTTGAAGCTACTTTTGCGTCAGCAGCTCCCAATGTCCGTGGAGATTGCCTTATGGGAATCTACACGGAATAAACGTTTGAGTCTACCGGACTCTGTCCTCAGCACTAATGCCAAAGAATAATCAGGTGGCCTTCGGCCTGTCCTCCCTACACTCTGAGGGAGTGGAAAGAAGAATAAACAGGCAGGTTCTCGCTTCTGCCTTATGTCCAAAGCACCAATGCAATGGAATTATCGTTGAAGCTACTTTTGCGTCAGCAGCTTCCAATGTCCGTGGAGATTGCCCGATGGGAATCCGCACGGAATAAACGTTTTGAGTCTACCGGACTCTGTCCTCAGCACAAATGCCAAGGAATGATCAGGTGGCCTTCGGCCTGTCCTCCCTACACTCTGAGGGAGTGGAAAGAAGAATAAACAAATTTGGATAGCTGTCGCCGTCCTTCTCAAAAATGCAGTGGGATAGTACCAAGGTACCAAATCCCAAGTTTTCAATTGAGTGGTGTACACTCTACCGAAGCGGAGCAGAAAAACTTAATTTTACCTCTACAAGTTACATCCCTATATAATATTTCCTACGACATGTGAATGTGAGCTCTATAAATGAGCAAAACCCATTGATCAATTTTTGTGGCGAATGCACATTCAATGTCGTACGCCGATGCCTGTGTTTGCACATAACGAGTGGGGTGAATGGGCGACCTGGAAATGCGTAGGTAACTTGTGTGTGTTGCTGTGTGTGCGGAGGTATTCGGTGCGTTTGTTGGTTCGGTTGCTCTGATATACCTATATTTTGTGTATATCGTTCGAATTTCGTTGAACGAAATATCCGCACTGTGACGGTTCGTTACAAGCTGAACTGCTAACTTTATTTTGGAACTCAAATTTTATTTTTCTTATTTTGGAATTTTTTTTAAAGTTAATTTTTGTTTTCGGTTAAAAAAAACTTTTTAGATTAATAAACCTCAATAATTTGATGTACTTTGATTAATATAATAATAAATAAATTATTCGCTATCTGATGTCCGATCTATATCGTCCAAGTCTATATTAACAGGTAGTTTCAGAACATCCGTATTATTTCTGTGTCGATTTAAGGCATATGCGAGCTGGTGGAACGTATGTTTGAAATAAGTGGATCTGAAGTAATTAATAAATGATTCATTAAATTGTCATTGAACCGATTCTAGAACACTTTGGACTATGATCTAGTGTGGTCTTTCGTATTTCCTTATGTCTAGCTTCCAAAGCTTCTTCCGAGAGAGCACCAATATACAAATCGAAAAAAGATATTATATCTTTCGCGAGAGGTTTTTGGACACTATTAGGCATATAGTACCAACTATATAGGGAAAGATACACGAATTTAGAATCTTCTAATAGTTTCTTAAAATCTTTCAACATTGGTTTCAAGGCCAGTTGCAATTGTCCTCGATATGATTCCGAAACTGGCAATGAGTTCCTTGTCTATCACTGTTATTTCCGAGCTCAATTCAGGATTTGCGAAAAAACTTCGAGCCGTACTTCCGTGTTCCGTCATTGCTTGTACCATATCCAGGTTATGGGATATCGACAAGTAACAATATTTAAGACCTAAGATTTTTAGGTGTTTTATTTTCTTCGCCACGTAATTGCTAAGTTTTAAAAGTGTTTGCTACATATTTCCTATAGGATAATATGTAGCAAACACTTAAAATATCTTATGTAAGAATGTAGAGAGGAGTGACAAAATCTATAATTATTACAGTTTTGAGAAGCATTTGTCCCACTCAATTTATTTGTAGCACTACCATCAAGCATAGTACCTATACTTAACATAAATGTTTTCGGCATCAATATTGATTTCGAAGGGTTCAAGGTGTTCAACAAACTCCTCCATGTGACTTTGCCGTTGCCAGTAATTCAATAATTTTTGTAATTTAATCCATTTTTGATTGATGGAGTTACTTAGGTGTACAGTTCGGGGTGAACCTGGGCCTCAACCAACATCCTTCTTTAACGACTTCGATTTCGGGCGAGCTCTCTCCAGTTTTGCATTCTAAGTCGGTTGAGGTCTTCATCCACTTGATTATGCCACCTAAGACGAGGTCATACACTTCCGCGATTTTCCTGCAATGTGCTTTGGAAAACCCGACGAGCCGGAGCGTTTGGGTCCACCCGCTCTACATGGCCCAACCATCGTAGCCTCGCGATGCGTACTCTTCTGGCTATGCCCATGTCGCGGTACAGCTCACACAGCTCGTTGTTGTATCTTCTTTTCCACACATTGTCTTCGCATACGGGACCAAAGATCATTCGGCTAATTTTCCTTTCGAAACGACCAAGGGTTTCCTCATCCGCTTCCGATAAGGTCCATGCTTCCTCGCCGTACAGCAGGACTGGGATGATTAAGGTCTTATACAAGGTCACCTTGGTTTTTCTAGAGAGGGTTTTGTTTCTCAATTGCCTTCTTAACCCAAAGAAGCAACGGTTGGCAAGAGATAATCTCCGTTTGATCTCCGCACTGATATTGTTTTCCGTGTCTACAGCGGATCCTAGGTAGACGAGGACCTGTACTACCTCGAAGTTATGTCAGTCTATTGTGACGTTTTGTCCAATTCGTCGATGTTCTGATGTGTCCTTATTTGATGACAACATATACTTCGTTTTGCCCTCATTAGCCATCAAACCCATTTTTGTCGCTTCTGTTAAAATGATTGCAAAAGCACTCAGGAAATCACGCTTTTTTCTTCCCATTACGTCAATATCGTCTGCGTAGGCGAGCAATTGTACAGACTTCTGAAAGCTTGTTCCTCTGGTGTTGACGTTGAAGTTTCTTACAATCTTTTCAAGTATGATGTTGAAGAAATCGCATGACAGTTTGTCTCCCTGCCTAAAACCTTTTTCGACATCAAAAGTCTCGGTGAGTTCTTTACCGACCTTGACGGAGCAGCGTGAACTCTCCAAAGTCATCCTGCATAGTCGTGCAGGGATGCTGAAACTAGACATGGCTCTGTAAATTAATACTGTCATACGCAGCATTGAAATCGATAAAAAGATGGTGCATATCGACATTATATTCTCATGTTTTTTCCAAAATTTGGCGTAATGTGAAAATTCGGTCTATTGTGGACTTCTCTGGTCTAAAACCACATTGATAAGGAGCTATCACGTCTTAGACGTTCACATATTACAGCAGACAAGATCTTATAAGCGACGTTAAGGAGGGTTATCCCTCTATAATCGGCGCAATTGTGAGGGTCTCCCTTCTTTAGGATCGGGCATACGATACTGAGGTTCCATTCATCGGGCATGCTTTCTTCCGACCATATCATGCAGATCAGTTGGTGCATGCTCCTTTCCAACTGGTTTCCAGCTGCCTTGAAAAGTTCGGCATCAAGGCCATCTGCACCTGCAGTCTTATTTGATTTAAGTTTGCATATGGCAAGCTTAACTTCTTCTATGTCGGGAGGACGGCATTCTTGATCATCGTCCAAGCTGAATGGGGCAATCTGCCTGACAGTGGAATTTGTGTCCTCATCGCCGTTAAGCAGTCTGCAGAAGTGATCTTTCCAGATCCTCAGTATAGCGACTGTGACTCTACAACCCCCTGTTTCCCTGCTGGTCTTTACAGGCTTGAGTTCGGAGTTTGCCACCCTGGCAGGATCTTTTTACCTTTTGGTAAAACTTCCGAATCTCGTTCCTGTCATGGCACCTCTCTATTTCCTCAAAAGAGCGCTTCTCATGCTGCTTCTTTTTCTTTTTGAGAATTCGGTGTTCTTCCCTTCTTTTCTCCTCGTAAATCTCGCTATACTGATGGTAAGCAGCACTTGTTCGTTTTTGCATCAGTCGTGCTTTTTGTTTGGCTGCATTTGCCTGCCTACATTCTTCATCGAACCATGGGTTTCGTTTTGGTGGCCGAGTGAAACCCAGAACCTCAGAGGCAGCGGTTCAGATGGCTTCTTGGCATTGCTGCCACTGATCTTCAATGCTTAATGCTGGCGGCATGGGATTCAAGGATAATTGAAGGGACACTCGATTGGAAGAGGCATTGGCAATCTCTTGCGATTGTAGCTTTCCGATGTCATATCTCTTCACATATTTGGTTCGTGCAGGTCATGAAAAAGATATCCTCATTCGTACCTTGGCTACAACAGGGTAGTGGTCCGAGTCAAAGTTGGCCCCTCGGAAAGTTCGGACCTCTAGCAGCTAGCACACTGGAAGAGTGCCTTGCGTCGATCGCAACATGGTAAATTTGGTTGACGGTTGATTGATCTGGGGATCGCCATGTACCTTCATGAATTTTGAGATGCGGGAAGCGTGTACTACTTACAACAAGATTTAGCCCCGCAGCAAAATCGATTAGCCGCAGTCCGTTTTCGGAGGTTTTGTCGTGGAGGCTATGCTTTCCGATTGTATTTCCAAAGATGTCCTCCTTCCCTAGTTTTGCGTCTTTGGAATTGTCGTCTTTCTCTTCTGTGGGGAATTTAGCCCTGATGCGGATGGTCATTATACGCTCATTAACTGGATTTTGGCTAATCACCTTATCCCCGAGTCTTCCTGTAACGACAAATCCGCACCCAAATAAGCGCTGTTTCTGTTGTCTGTAGCAGTCGCCATAGTAGATGTCACAGTTTTTCATCTTCTTTATGCCCGGTCCACTCCATCGCACTTCTTGAATTGATGGAGTTAAGCCTACAAAAGATAGCAAATTTGAGTAGAGTTTCTTTTGTTATTTCGTCAATACACATACACATATAGCATCATAAAACAAGAATGATCTCAAAGGTAATTTTTGGAGTATCTTTGAAAATCTGAGTTAAACATAATATCAAACAATTTTAATGCAGTTAGATCATGTTTATCACTCAAAAGCTAATATTCCTTTTTTTTACGCGGCGCGGCGGCGTGGAAATTTAAATCAACTTGTTTTTGTTTTGCCCTTTTTTACGGTATGTAACCTTAATGGCACATTGAGTTGAAGCGAAAAAAAGTCGGCGCTGGCGCGGCGTCTTTTAAAATTTATAAGTCAAAATAAGGCATACAAATAAACCATACAAATAAACCATTTTTTATTTTTTTTTGTCTACGATTTGTGTTTTTTAATAGGCGTGTTTTTTTCTATGCTAGTATCTAGTACAGTATAAATTTCCCTTGGGGAACAACAACAAAGCATTTGACTGTCATAATTTTAAACAGTAAAAACAGGGATGGCATTGCTGTGGATAAATAGTTTCCAGTTTTGAAAATAAGATGGCACCACCATTGATTTCAGTTCAAAGGCTGAGGTATGCTCAGCGGATCCAGAGTCTTCTAAAAAAGCAGCAAATCTTTAGATTATTGAAGCTAGTTTTATTTCTGATTTTTAAAAGTAGTGTTGGTTATACATTTCATACAGTGTTTTTTACATTTAATTCATGTTTTTATCTCAAAGTCTCTATTGATATAGGGGTAGATTCCAAGTACGCCTTTTCGGGTGAGGGAGGTTTTCCTGGGGATTCGGCTGGGATGGGGTCTAGTCCGGGGTTCACGACCAGATTCTTGAATTGGTCTTCGGGCCAATTGGATGACGGTTTTCTGGAGTGTAGGTGAATTAGTCTTCGGACACTCGGATTATTGTTTCATGTCCTGGGTTATGGGCTTCCAGTTCTTGGGCTTGGATTAAGGTTTCCTGTCCTGGGTTAAGGGATTCCAGTTCTGGGGCTCGAATTTGGAGTAACACTGGATTCTTGGTATCTCTCTTTTCGTAAGGTTAATTCTGTAAGGATACTAGAAAGAGGGAGTTAATGGTTGCTCTGAGGTAGCAGGAGCCACTATAGATTCACAACGAGGTAGCGTCGGACACTATAAATTCACAACGAGGTAGCGTTGGACACTATTTACTTACCCAGTCTTGGTTCCTTATACTCTGCTTCTCCGCTGCCGGTACCGGAAAGATTTTCATGTATTTCACTGGTTCCCTCCTTATACACTATTTGGCGGTAAGTGAATGTGAGCTCCACCATTCAACGAAATTTCACTCCACGTCGAGTCAATGGTAAGTAGCTGGTGTATGTTATCGTCTTCGTCATCTTTATCGTCGCCTGTGTTGGTATATGCACTTTCCATTAGCATTGGTGTTGTTGGTAACAAAAATGTAATGGGTCATTACACTCCCCCCTTTCTTATATAGACGAGAACCTTCTCGTCTGCATCGGAGGCATAGGTGAGTTTAAAAGTGTTAATATGTGGACCATTCCTCCGAGCCTAGTGTTGGTATGTCAGCTCCTTAGCTGTCGATGTCGAGTTGTATACCCCCCTTTTTCCCTTACATTTTTTATTTTTTTTGATGTTGGTTGTCTCTCGGTGGTCTCGGTCTCGAGTTGGTTGTCTCGGTTACTGGTTCTCGGTACTCGGTTCCATCCTCACTTTCGCAACGTGTTGTCCACTTTTACTCTGCTAGTCGCCTCATTTCCCAGATGGCCATCATTTGGTTCGCGTTGGCCGAATTACTACCACGGATTCCACGTGGATGGGGTCATGTTCTGGTCGTGGACATGGTGGCTTCATTTTAGCCGGCACGCTGCTTTGCCGCACAAAGGGTGATGTTGTCGCTGTTCCATCGGCTGTGTGCTTAGCGGTCACCTTCCTTTGTCTTGTTTTGCTGTGTTTTTTGTTCACTTTCCGTGTCACTTTTATTTTGCTACTTGCCGCGTTCATTGCTGCTGAAATAATGGTCGGTCTGGTAGGCTTTTATATCCTGCAAATGAGCTCGGCATTCGTCTCTCCTTTTCTTATTTTTATTCTGATCTCCTTCCCTCCGCAGAGCCACTATAACAGGGGAATTAAATTTCATCACGTGTCGTCAACGGTTCTCCCGCTAGGGTGATTGAAAACTTCAACTGGTCTTGCAGGTCGACTCGGATGGCGTCTTCCGATAACTCGCTTACAAAGGTTACCTCTCCTTCCACTGCACCTCCTTTCAAATTGAACCTTATGGAGTAGTGTTCCCGAGTAACAACCGGATTGCCATTAGCTAGCTGGACCTCGCGTCTTTGGTATCGAACGGGTAGCCTAAGGGCTCTTAATTTGTTCCGTAACGCGGGACCAATGAAAAAATTGGTAGAACCCATGTCTGCAAAGACATTGAAGATCTGTCCTCCTATCTTTATGGGGAGGGGACAAAATATCGTGGATCATACCAATGGGACGGAGCCGGATTCGGCGGTTGTCGTGGTTCTGCCACGACTGCTGGCGCTAGGTGAATTGGATCACTGATTAGCTGGTTAGGTTTTTCCTTAGGGTGGGATGCCCACTGAGAAAAATGTCGGTATCTCCTCAGTCACCTTCGGTTACAGTGACAACCCAAGGTACATGGCTGTCTGCGGGTTACGGCTTTCTGAACAGACTCTCGTGCTTGTTGTGTGATTCAGGTGTAGTATTTTGAGGACAGCCAATCCGAACTGGTTCTTCTCCTCGTGCTTGGCGTACCGTGGTCTGTTGCTTTCCGTCCGGTTTTCGGCAACTCCCATAATAGCGGACGTTCGATTGTTCCAGTTCTGGGCCGGTTAAGTGTAGCATTTGCAAGCACAGTCTTTGGTTAAGCGCCCATCTTGTCCGCAGTTAGAACAATACAATCGAAAGCGTCGATGGCAGTTCCTCTTCTGGTGTCCCCTTTGCTTGCAGTTCCAGCAATGCGTTTTGCGGTCATACGGTACCGATATTGCACCAAATTGTGCTCGGGTTGCTGGAGGTGGAGCCAAGGCGAGTTTCACACTTTTCTCTTCGTTCTTAACATACTCGTACTCCTCGGCTAATTCAGTAAGTTCTTCCAACGACTGGAAATCTTTAATTCATACGAAAAGCCGGTATTCCGGTCGGAAGCTGTCATATATTTCATCCACGTTGCCTTCCTGACTCATCTAGGGATCCTATCGAATGAGATATTCCATAGCACGGATGAAATCTCTGGCCTTCTCCCGAGGCCCTTGTTTCTTTCGCCAGATTTCCTCCTCCAACTTGTGGACGAATCGTGGTGGTAGAAAATATCTGCTGGAATGCTTCACGGAACTCTTCCTACGTCTGGAAACTTCCTCGGTGGATTCGTAGCCACTCTAGGGCGGAACCTCTGAAGATTTCCGGGAAGGTCCGGAGGATGTGGTCTGCAGGTAAGGAATAGCAATGTACCAACTCTTCTAGGCGTTCCATAAACTTGCGGGCATTTCCCGAACCGTCGAACTTAAGGCCCCATTTACGGACGGTGTTCATGGTTTTGGCCTCGGGACTTCGGTGCATTCTATGTGGACCTGGTTGGTTCATGCTGTCTAACTTTGGATAGTGAGTGGGTGGACGCACGGTGGTTGAGCTCAAACTTGTTGCAGGGACCGGCTCCAGTGGTCTGGTGGTACCGTCCTCCTACGGCTGGAGGTACACGTAACTGGAGTTGAGCGCTAGGCTCTTATCTGTCGTCTCGGTTGTATTGTATTATTTTTACTCCCGTTCTTGAACCAACTGCGAGATATAGAGTGCATAGGTTCTGTGTTGAGCGGTGGGTCCTGAAGTCTTTGATGTACGTGCTCATTCGGGATCATAATGCGGATACAGTGCCACTTTTATCCAACCTTTTGTAAGCTATCTTCTCAATGAGCTCCGTCTTCTTGAGCAAGTAGATGGACGCAAGATTTTCTTCGACGTCCATGTCGTTATTACCGTCGGTATTTGCCATGGTTCTAAATCACTGGCAACGGTTTGAAATCTGAGGTTCTCTTTTCTGTTCTTCTGTGGCCCGGTAGTGAGCTCTTCTGATCTGATTGGTCGGTTTCCCCGGTGTCTGACGGTATGATCCCTCAGAGAGTTAGTTCTTCTGGAACGGTCGGTCGGTCGGTAAATCTGCATAAGAAGTAACTCCTCTGACTGGGTCAATCTCTAGGTCGGTCGCTATGGACTTTTTAGCAAGTTGATCCTTCTGGAACGTTAGGTCGGTAAATCGGTTAACTAACTTCAAAGAAGTCTCTGCTCGGGCGCCATTTGTGAGGATGCTTTTTATCAAAGGCTGAGGTATGCTCATCAGCGGATCCAGAGTCTTCTAAAGAAGCAGCAAATCTTTAGATTATTGAAGCTAGTTTTATTTCTGATTTTTAAAAGTAGTGTTGCTTACACATTTCATACAGTTTCTTATACATTTAATTCATGTTTTTATTTCAAAGTCGCTATTGATATAGAGGTAGATTCCACGTACGCCTTTTCGGGTGAGGGAGGTTTTCCTGGGGATTCGGCTGGGACGGGGTCTAGTCCGGGGTTCACGACCAGATTCTTGAATTGGTCTTCGGGCCAATCAGATGACGGTTTCCTGGAGTGTGGGTGAATTAGCCTTGGGATACTCGGATTATTGTTTCCTGTCCTGGGTTATGGGCTTCCAGTTCTTGGGTTTGGATTAAGCTTTCCTGTCCTGGGTTTAGGGATTCCAGTTCTGGGGCTCGGATTTGGAGTAACGTTGGATTCTTGGTATCCTCTCTTCGTAAGGTAAATTCTGTAAGGATACTAGAAAGAGGGAGTTAATGGTTGCTCTGAGGTAGCAGCTGGCAGGAGCCACTATGGATTCACAACTAGGTAGCGTTGGACACTATAAATTCAGAATGAAGTAGCGTTGGACACTATGGATTCACAACGAGGTAGCGTTGAACACTATAAATTCACAACGAGGTAGCGTTGTACACTGTGGATTCACCACGAGGTAGGGTTGGACACTATAGATTCACAACGAGGTAGCGTTGGACACCATGGATTCACAACGAGGTAACTTTGGACACTATAAATTCACAACGAGGTAGCGTTGGACACAATGGATTGACAACGAGGTAGCGTTGGACACTATGGATTTACAACGAGGTAGCGTTGGACACTATGGATTCACAACGAGGTAGCGTTGGACACTATGGATTCACAACGAGGTAGCGTTGGACACAATGGATTCACAACGAAGTAGCGTTGGACACTTTAGATTCACAACGAGGTAGCGTTGGACACTATGGATTGACAACGAGGTAGCGTTGGACACTACTGATTCACAACGAGGTAGCGTTGGACACTATGGATTCACAACGAGGTAGCGTTGGACACTATGGATTCACAACGAGGTAGCGTTGGACACTATGGATTCACAACGAGGTAGCGTTGGACACTATAAATTCGCAAGGAGGTAGCGTTGGACACTATTTACTTACCCAGTCTTGGTTCCTTATACTCTGCTTTTGCGCTGCCGGTACCGGAATGATTTTCATGTATTTCACTGGTTCCCTTATATATTGTATTTCACTGGTTCCCTGACCCTAAGTGACACATTCACTTACCACTATTTGGTGGTAAGGTGAATGTGAGCTGTACCAGTCAACGAAATTTCACTCCACGTGGAGTCAATGGTAAGTCGCTGGTGTATGCTATCGTCATCTTTATTGTCGCCTGTGTTGGTATATGCACTTTTCCATTGGCATTGGTGTTGTTGGTAGCAAAAATGTAATGGGTCATTAGAATGTGTATGTGTATATTTATAATCAGACGGGCAGCCTCAAGCAAAGTTACTCCTAGATTAAACCTACACTTAAAATGTTTCACGTAGGTACCTTCTTTTGGCTGCACTTTTTGAAGTAGTTGATCTCATTCTTCGGGAAGTGTATCCGTATTTACATTCTTTTCAACCAATTGTAGGCACTTTCAAATATCTGATTAAAATACATGAAGGACAGCATTTCGCATGCAACACATAGTTCCCTTAAATATATAAGATGTGGTATAAAAATAACTGTAAGTACCTCTCAAATCCCATAAACGTAATTGTAATTTATTTTTCTTTCCAGAAAAAAACAAATATTAAACATTAAAAGCAAAGAGCTTTATATTATGTGCATTTGCTAGGTAGCTATTCACAGAACCCATGGAATTAAACCCAATATAAGAAGCAACCCAAAAACAAAGTCTTATTGTGAAAGAAATACCTACACATTCAACGTCAAAGAAGCATTCCACAACTGAAAACCATAATAACTTGTTAAATATTTTGATGGAAAGCTCTATAGTAAAAGAAGGAATTTTGCAATAACAACATCCAGTCTCCAGTGATATAAAGAAGACGATATTAAGAACAGAAAATCTCATTCAAATACAAAAAAAAAAATGTCGCGTTCAGTAAAAAATAAAATGCAATTGATATTTGAGATGAAGGACACTGACAGCATGAAGCTATGGATGGAGCTCTTTCCCTCTGTAAGAAAAAAATTTCAGACATAATATAAAATCTCATTTGAGCTGCAGACATATAATTAGGGTGGAGGAAAATGCACTCCATGATACTTTGTTAATAAAATGATTTGGGATTGTCGGAGCCTAAGAAGAATTTAATTTGATGAAAGGATAAGGAATTGTAGAGTTTCAGTTTTGTGCATGCAGAGAATTTAAAAATGTGTACCCATTTCAATTTCATTTTCGATAAAAGAACTGTTTGAAAAAGTTATACAACAACAAATCAGTTAGCGGAAGAAAAAGGCAATAAGTCTTATTTCTCTGCACTAATGTTCATTGTTCAGTACGAATCATAAGTTGATAACCAATACCCCGGTTCTGTAACCGGGGTCGCATCTAGAAAACGGTGGAAACCGCAACGAGATCTTACTAAATTCGTAAAATTTCATCCAGCGAAAAACGGTGGAATCTGCACCCCTAGGAGCTCGTTTTGGTTTCCAAAGTTGTTGCCGATGAAATAGTTACAGAACAGGTGTACAAGTTCTACTGTTTTTCGCTGGATGTTATTGAGGCGATCAGGGCCGGATTTCTTTAAAATGCCGCCCTGGGCGCTGTAAAAAATGCCGCCTTTATTATTGATTTATAGTTATATGAAATGTTAGTGAGATCGTTAACTATATAATTAACGAATGAAATGAATCAAAAACGTAAAATTTGAATTCATTTATTGTTTTTTGGTAAAAGAATAATCACATAAGGCTTTCTTATATGAAAATAAAACTCAAAGCTGACATAGGTACAAGATAATTACGGATGTTTATAATCCTTTTCGTTGAATTCACAGGCGTGCACTTAATTTTTTTATTGTTACAGAAGTGCGAATAATTGTAATACCATGTTTTACTTATGAGCTTAAATTGTTTGTTAAACGGTTTGAGTATGGCGGAGTGTGGTAATTCTTTTTGCGTTATCTAGTCTTCGACAAAATTCGCTATCCAAAGAACAAATAAAATTATCTGACAACCAAAATTTTAAATTGTATGAAAAATTGCAATGGATTTGAAGGATCTCGGATACACTTTTCAAATGCAAACACCCCTTACTTTCTTTATCGCGAACTAATCCATTAATTCTTCACAATTCAAGCGTTCAAGCAAAACCGACTCGATGCACAGAATCGCTAGACTATTTATCCGACTGCCCGTCATAGTTGAACGAAAATAGTTTTTGACTCTTTTCAAACATGAAAATGAACGTTCTGCGCTGCAATTCGTCACCGCTAATGTCATAAATATTCGATATGCTATTTCTACGTTGAGGAACTCAGTATATAAGTCGTTCGTTTTCAAGACTTTTAATAGCTTGGATGGTGAATCACCTTCTAATTTTTTCTCGGAGCAATACGCGTGGAAGTGCACCAATTCGTCATCATTCGCAGATGGTAACCCTGCCTTATCATCTAGTGTTTAGTTTTGCGCTCTTGAATTTTTCTAATTTTTAATAGTTTCAATTGTCAAATATACCCCAAAAGTATTCTAAGATCAGTTTAACAAGTGCCCATATCGAGTAAACATTTAATAACACCCGTTTCAACTGTGCTAGTGCTAGTACTGAATATTATTTTAATATAATAAGTGATAACTTCAATTCTTCATTTAACAGTACCATTAACCTTAGCATTAATAGTGTTTTTGAAGCTTGCTTTATAGCGCAATTTTCACATTTCCTTACAAGGATCTTGCATAAAATCTCCCCAGTTTACAAAAAAGGGGCTATAATTCTTTGTGTGTCTTATACTTTGAAAGTTATTCAAGTTTTAAGAAAAAACAGACTATTTATTACTTGCAATCTCAAAGTTTAAGGGTTGCCAAATCATTTATTTGTGTAAATTTACCTGATTAATATTTTTGTGTCGCTCACGTAAAACGCCCAAGTGACAATGAATGATTCAAATTGTTTAATTTGCAAAAAATACACTAACGACATAACGGTGTCTTGTGATGTGTGCCTTCAGCAAGTTCATGCGAAATGCGTCGGATTGAAATTAGTTTCGAAGGCTTTTGATAAAGTAGATCATGTTCTTATTCGCAAGCTGCGAAGATATGGCTTTCACTCAAATATGTTGGAGTGGCTCAGTTCTTATCTAAGTGGTCCAACTCAATATGTTCGTATAGATAAGTGCTTATCGTGTGCCACGAATGTAACATCCGGTGTTCCTCAAGGAAGCCATCTTGGGCCATTATTATTTCTGTTACTTGTTATTGATATTCCTAATGTTCTTGTTCAATCCCAATGTCTTATGTATGCCGATGATTTAAAAATTTACTGCACTGTTAATAGCATATGTGATTGTTTAAAATTGCAAAAAGACTTGTTAAACTTATCTATGTGGTGTGAACAAAACAAATTGCAATTAAATATTTCAAAATGCCAAAGTTTAACTTTCTGTCGTCGTCAATCTTGTGTAAATTTTATTTACTTTATAGGAAACGTGCCTCTTAGTAAAATTAACGAAAAAAAAGATCTCGGAGTTATATTTGACTCGATGCTCACATTTAACAGCCACATAGACTACATCGGAGCTAAGGCTAATTCTATGTTGGGATTTGTAATTCGAAATTCGAAAGAATTTAAAGATCCGTTTACACTTAAATGTTTGTATTTTTCTTATGTAAGATCAGTCCTCGAATACTGCTGTGTTATATGGAATCCGATTTATTCAACACATTCTAACAGATTGGAGCGAATTCAAAAACGGTTCACTAGATACTTGTTCTATCTTCTACGCTGGAATATTGTTAGGCCTTCGTACAATGCTCGCTGCCTGCTTTTTGGCCTACAAGACCTGGAAGCACGTCGTAAATATTTTGATGTAATGTTTGTAAGAGATGTCTTAAATGATAAAATTGCTTGCTCTCTTTTGCTGGATTTGATTGGTATCAATTGTCAATCATATTCATTCAGATCTAATAATTTATTTTTTGTACCTTATCATAGAACTAATTATGGTTTCAATGAACCTATTGCGCGTTGCTTAAGACAAGCAAACTCACTATGTCATAACGCAGGTATTGATATTTTGAACTTTTCTTATAGTAGAAATATTTTTAAATCAAATTTGAAATCCATTTTGCACTCTGGTGGTTAATTAGGTATATATATTTAATCCATGTTTTGTATTGAATAGTCTGTAAGAATGTTGTCATTCTGATTGACTGAATTAAATAAATAAATAATGAAGGTTCGGGGTCCGAGGTATAAATTGTACTTAGATGATCCGACTTCTTACGAGTTTCGCAGGAATTCAAATCGCCAAATTCTGTGATAACTGGAAGATTTCCATGAATTTCTTCAAATGCTTGGCATCTTCTTCGCAATTCAGAATCAAGATTGTCAAGTATGACGTTGAAAGTGTTGACTCGAAAATTATCCCTTCCTGACAATTGAACATCTCCATCTCGTGATGCATTAGCCTGCAACTTTCTCCTTCTTCTTCTAGAAACACTTGTCTGGTGCTCTTGACTCTCTGACATTTGTAACGCTTTCTTTTCATAAATTTCAAATTCCATCCATGCATCAGCTACTTCTTTGATCAGTCTACGATAGTCATCTATGCTGATATCAGCCTTTCGCAATCTTTGGCTATTGGTTGATAGCATCGAATCTCGAAAGTAAAAAATGCCAAAGAATCTGCATGAATGTTGCTTCCAGTCGTTCAAGTTGAATGCAAAGTCCTTTTGCTTCTTGCCTAGTGGTCGCGTTCTCAGTGATATCTTCTTCAATGGTGATTAGAGTTTCATTATATCACCATAGTACTTGTTGAGCACCTTAACTGCTTCGAGATGAGCTAACCATCTTGTTGCTGACAATGATTTCAAAGCAATCTTCTTGCCTGCATGAGCTTGTAGAATTTCCCAGCGATGTGTAGATGCAGTAAAAAAATTGTACACTAGTCGTCAACGTTACTCGTTTCGATACATCAATTTTTTTTTCCTTGAGTTGCCGCCCACTGTTTCGTTGTGGTAGTGTTGTATACATACACTCGTCGCTTCTACCACCGCGAAACAGTAGCACGGGCGGCAGCTCAAAAAAAAAAAAAAAAAATAACTCGTCTTCGATACGAGTATCGTTGACGACAAGTGTATCAGGGCGTTTTATTCTTCGTATACAACGGCGCGTGATTTTAATTTGAATTGGGTTAGATGATATCAAAAAAGAAAAATGTTGAATACTTTGTTTTGTAACTTTCATTAACCACTGTTAGACAAGATGTAGATAAATAACTGCAGATGAATAATGCTAAGATAATCGGAATCTCGGAAATTTACGGTGATAATGTGATGTGTTTCAGGCGTATGTGACACCTTTGTCCCGAAAAATTTTTTTATGACTGAAAGAATCTTAGACTTTCGTTTCAAATTTTGCCACCCCCAGAATTTGCCACCCTGTGCCTAAGCACCGAGAGCACTTAGTGTAAGTCCAGGCCTGGAGGCGATAGCTAAAGAAAACAGTGCTCCTGTGCTGTATCTTTGGTGATAATTTATCACACCTTTAAAAAGTGAAACTATTCGGATTCGTTCAATACTTTAATAGGGGAGACTAAAAATTACTAGACCTTTTTTTTAATTCAATCTTTTTTATTGTATGTTTTTATTTTTTATGTTAAGTCTCAATCTGCCAGACGACAAACTTCATGTCATAACGATTTTTTGTAAAGGGTCATTTCTTAAGGGTAAAGTCTTATAGGCTAGCTTCACTGAGTGACAATGACGTTAAAATGTCACCAGCCAAAGTGAAAAGTTTTCAGAATAATCCGCCATGTTATCATGGAAAGACTTACTAACGAGCAATGATTGCAAATCGATGAAATTTATTTACTTTGTGGGACATTAAGCATCAACTGTTCAGTGCATTCCGAAGAGAATATTGCCGTCTTATAGCGGTTTTCATTGAAATTCGACGGATTTACTCTCAAATTGAGAACTACTCCTTTCAATAGGTCCGTTCGTTGAACTTTCCCCAGGGTTGAGCCAGGTTTTCTTGACAACCCTATAAATTGTCAAAAAACTGGGGTTTTCTTGTCCTCAAAAAACGCTAAACCACAAATCACCAAACATCCCTATCATTAAAAAATAAAATACATGTCATTTGACAGCCCTCAACTCGCCACAGCAAAAAGCTAGGGCGAGTTGATGAAAAACCTAGGTCACCCCTAGGGCTCAAAAAACACTCAATTTGACATTCAGGGCAGCTTTAGGTTTCTCAAAAAAGCTTTGTGTTGACCCCAGGGCGACCCTAGGGCTAATCAAAATTAAATTGATGTTCACATATAGGAATTCATACTTTCACATTTTGTAATTTGGTTTTTTCCAGCAAATTACTGATTTATAACTTATTTACTCGCTTGTTCATAATTTTCAGCAATTTTTTTAACCTAACGCTGACACAACAAATTTAAAATTATCATATTATTTTCCATTTAACGTTTGACAAAACAAATGTTTTTTGCATGTGTACGTGAATTCAGAGTAGATCTCTCAACGAAATGGGAGTAGATCTGTGGCGTTTAGAATTACTCCGGATCTACTCTATTTTTTAATGAAACATGAAAAATAGAAAAAGAGTAAATCTTTTCACAAAAGGAGTAACTCTTTTCGTCAATGAAAAACGATTTTAGTTTCTAGTGCTAATAAGGATCGTGCAATGTCAATTCATTGCCGCTCTCAGCAACTGGGTTTGTGGAAATGGAAAAATTTACGTGTCTATTTGGGTTTGAAGAAAATATAAAATTCAACTTCCGCAGGAATTTAGGCCGAATGACATACCTCAACATCAAATTTTTGGCGAATGGGCCTCAGAACAGCTTATTTTTGGCTCAACAGATAAGTAAGTAAGCAAAACTATCGCATTTAGACTGATAAACAGCCACGTGCCACAAAAATTACCGATGCTTCTCGAAAAAATGACAGTTTGGTGTGGTTTTTGAGCTGGGGTCATCATCGGTCCATTTTGTTTTTCATAGACGACCGTGGAATAAACGTCGGCAGATCGAGCCATTTTTTTTCTTTTGGCTTGTTGGCTGAGTTGAACTTTGTCAACAAAATTTCATCAAGACGGTGCCACATGCCACACAGCTCGCGAAACAGTAGAGGACATGTTGGAAGACAAATTTGGAAAGCAGATTATCTCTCAAAATGGCCTTGTGAGTTGGCCGCCAAGATCGTGCGATTTAACTTCTCTTGATTATTTTTTATTTGGTAACGTAAAGTCGTTGGTCTATGTGGACAAGCCGAACACGATTGAAGCCTTTTGCACTAGCAATTATATTGAATGAAAAAAAATCTAAAGTTTTGGTGAAAAAGAATTGGTTGCTGAAAAGAAAAGTTCTTGGAAATTGTTCTTTGTTAAGAGAACTGTCTAATTTTGACAAACACTACAGACATTTTTTAAGGATGGATAAAGGTATAAACACTGATCTGCTGTGCTTGGTTACACCCCTGATTAAAAAACATGACACTGTGATGAGGGAGAGTATTAAACCCTTAGAACGATTGTCTGCAACACTGCGTTTCTTAGCTACTGTCAGAAGCTTTGAAAACCTTAAATTTTCAACATGAATTTCCACTCCATCATTCCAGAGATATGCAGTGCTATATATTAGGTTTTAAAAGACCATTTCTTAAAGGTACACTTAAAGTAAATACTTATTATAAAACAATATAAGATGAATTTACAATTTATTTCACAGTTCCCAAGATCTGAAGAGGAGTGGGAAGATATTGCTCTGCATTTTTATTATACATAATACATGGGACTTTCTTATTGTTTGGGGTCTGTGAACGGAAAGCACATTTCAATTGTGCATCCTGTAAATAGCGGCTCCTTTTTTTTACAATTTTAAAGGATATCACAGTATTGTTTTAATGGCTGTTGTAAGTGCCCAATATGAGTTCATATACTGCCAGGAACTTACGGGAGAGTTCCTGACGGAAGTGTAATTAAATTTACAGATTTTTATGAATATCTAGTTAAAGATCGGCTTAATATACCAGCCCCGAAAGTGCCAAACAATTATGACTCCGCCCTTCCATACGTTTTTATTAGCGACGAGGCTTTTCGGTGGATGGGCGTTGTACTATTCGGGAAGGCTCTGATTGGTGTCAACTTGGCGGCGCCCAGATGCTGTAACTTATAGTACACGTCAATTGTGCTTACTATACCTCCAAGCGGTATCCACTGGGACCTGGGATGCTCCGTCCAGAGCTGACCTGCTAAACTAGTAAGTGCGAGTGTTGACAAGGGAATCCGGAACAAAAGAATTGTGATCGGTCAACACTATAATTGCTCTGCGAACTATGACTTACTGCACGAATCTCAGTGGTCTACGAGAGCTTTCGTGTAAATGTTCCAGCGGATGAATTCGAAGGACAGAATCAACGGTGGACTTCAGCAGCCATAAAAGCAGAAAACCCTGAAGGAGCTACTCCAACATATTTGGTTTAAAGGTCTTTCGGGGTCTTTCAATACTAGGACAGGGTATTGAAGTAGAGATGGTGGCGGATGAGCTCCTGGTGAGCCAACGGCAGCACTCACACCCCTGCAGCAGGGTACTGACACTGGATATTCCAGCCCTTTGTGTCCGAAGGGATCCAAAAAGGACCTGGCCCTCCAGGTTGGGGGTTGTGCGTAGGGTTAACTACCCAACCACGTTAAAAAAGGACAGTTCCGAAACAACTAACAGCCTCGGATAACGATAATGATTTCAAAGTTGACGACCCAAGCAAACGAAAAAAGGACAATGACCTCCGGATCTGCACGTGGAACGTAAGGTCTCTTTACGGACTAGGTGCAGCTGGAGAAGTAGCGGACGCCCTGGACTGCTGCAAAGCAGACATAACAGCCATCCAAGAAGTGCGATGGAGTGGACCGGGCATAAAGAAGATGAGAAACTGTGACATCTATTATGGCGACTGCTACAGACAAAAGAAACAACGCTTATTTGGGTGCGGATTTGTCGTTAGAGGAAGACTCAGGGATAAGGTGATTAGCCAAAATCCAGTCAATAAGCGTATAATGACCATCCGCATCAGGGCTAAATTCGCCAACATTAGCCTTATATGCGCCCACGCCCCCACAGAAGAGAAAGACGACGATTCCAAAGACTGTTTCTACGAGCTCCTGGAAGAAACGTATGAGCAGTGCCCTAGACACGACGTGAAAATCGTTCTTGGCGATTTTAACGCAAAGCTAGGGAAGGAGGACATCTTTGGAAACACAATCGGTAAGCATAGCCTCCATGACAAAACCTCCGAAAACGGACTGAGGCTAATCGATTTTGCTGCGGGGCTGAATCTTGTTGTAAGTAGTACGCGCTTCCCACATCTCAAAATTCATAAAGGTACATGGCGATCCCCAGATCAATTAACCGTCAACCAAATTGACCATGTTGCGATCGACGCAAGGCACTCTTCCAGTGTTCTAGATGTCCGAACTTTCCGAGGGGCCAACTTTGACTCGGACCACTACCTTGTTGTAGCCAAGGTACGAATGAGGATATCCTGTTCACGACCAGCGCGAACTAACGCTGTGAAGAGATATGACGTCGGAAAGCTACAATCGCAAGAGATTGTCAATGCCTTTTCCAATCGAGTGTCCCTTCAATTATCCTTGAATCCCATGCCGCCAGCATTAAACATTGAAGACCAGTGGCAGCAATGCCAAGAAGCCATCAGAACCGCTGCCTCTGAGGTTCTGGGTTTCACTCGGCCACCAAAACGAAACCCATGGTTCGATGAAGAATGCAGGTAGGCAAATGCAGCCAAACAAAGAGCACGACAAATGCTTATGCAAACACGAACAAGGGCTGCTTACGATCAGTATAACGAGATTTACAAGGAGAGAAGAAGGGAAGAACACCGACTCCTCAAAAAGAAAAAGAAGCAGCATGAGAAGCGCTCGTTTGAGGAAATAGAGAGGTGCCATGACAGGAACGAGATTCGGAAGTTTTACCAAAAGGTAAAAAGATCCTGCCAGGGTGGCAAACCCCGAACTCAAGCCTGTAAAGACCAGCAGGGAAACATAATTGTAGAGTCACAGTCGCTACTGAGGATTTGGAAAGATCATTTCTGCAGACTGCTTAACGGCGATGAAGACACACATTCCGCTGTCAGGCAGATTGCCCCATTCAGCTTGGACGATGATCAAGAATGCCGTTCTCCCGACCTAGAAGAGGTTAAGCTTGCCATATGCAAACTTAAATCAAATAAGACTGCAGGTGCAGATGGCCTTGATGCCGAACTTTTCAAGGCAGCTGGAGATCAGTTGGAAAGGAGCATGCACCAGCTGATCTGCATGATATGGTCGGAAGAAAGCATGCCCGATGAATGGAACCTCAGTATCGTGTGCGCGATCCTAAAGAAGGGAGACCCTCACAATTGCGCCAATTACAGAGGGATAAGCCTCCTTAAAGTCGCTTATAAGATCTTGTCTGCTGTAATATGTGAACGTTTGAAACCCCACGTCAACAACTTGATAGGTCCTTATCAATGTGGTTTTAGACCAGAGAAGTCCTCAATAGACCAAATTTTCTCATTACGGCAGATCTTGGAAAAAACCCGAGAACATAATATCGATATTCACCACCTCTTTATCGATTTCAAGGCCGCGTATGACAGTATTTACAGAGACGAGCTGTACAGAGCCATGTCAAGTTTCGGCATCCCTGCAAAGCTCGTACGACTATGCAGGATGACTTTGGAGAATTCACGCTGCTCCGTCAAGGTCGGAAAAGAACTCACCGAGAGTATTGAAACGGAAGCGGCAAAAATGGGTTTGATGGTTAATGAGGGCAAAACGAAGTATATGCTGTCATCAAACAAGGACACAGAACATCGACGAATTGGACAAAACGTCACAATAGACAGACATAACTTCGAGGTAGTACAGGACTTCGTCTACCTAGGATCCGCTGTAGACACGGAAAACAACATGAGTGCGGAGATCAAACGGAGAATAACTCTTGCCAACCGTTGCTTCTTTGGGTTAAGAAGGCAATTGAGAAACAAAACCCTCTCTAGAAAAACCAAGGTGACCTTGTATAAGACCTTAATCATCCCAGTCCTGCTGTACGGCGCGGAAGCATGGACCTTATCGAAAGCGGATGAGGAAACTCTTGGTCGTTTCGAAAGAAAAATTCTCCGAATGATCTTTGGTCCCGTATGCGAAGACAATGTGTGGAGAAGAAGATACAACAACGAGCTGTATGAGCTGTACCGCGACATGGGCATAGCCAGAAGAGTACGCATCGCGAGGCTACGATGGTTGGGCCATGTAGAGCGGATGGACCCGAACGCTCCGGCTCGTTGGGTTTTCGAAAGCACATTGCAGGGAAATCGCGGAAGGGGAAGACCTCGTCTTAGGTGGCGCAATCAAGTGGATGAAGACCTCAACCGACTTGGAGTGCGAAACTGGAGAGAGCTCGCCCGAGATCGAAATCGTTATAGAAGGATGTTGGTTGAGGCCCAGGTTCACCCCGAACTGTAATGCCCACCTAAGTAAGTAAGTAAGAGGCTTTTCGACTGAGGAAAGGTATAATGAAACCGTTTTCAAGGCAAGATTTGAAAATTTTGAATGCAGATTGTGAATAATTCAATCGAAAGCTTTCAGACGCTTTTGTTATCCTGTCGTCCCGATTCAGGGTCTTCCATACAAATATAAATTTGTCCTTGGAAGCTATTGACCACGTCGTTTTAGCAAGCTCCGCCTTACACAACTACTTAAGAAAACGAAACCCCATCTTAATTGATCGATATCCTACACGAGTTCCAAACGATAGCATAGATGGATAAAGTAGCACAAAGCACACACAACCGTCGGGGTCGGGTCGGCTTGGAGGCAAAAACTGTTCGCGATCAATTTTTTAAATATTTTATTAGAACAAAAAAGAATTATGTATATGTAATCAACTAACAAAAACAAAACACTTAACAAAAAATAAATATTCATTTCTAATCAACAAAACAAAAAAACAAAAAAACTAATACAGTGAAATCTCCTATTAGCGGACACTCATGGTCCCCGGTTGTGGGAGCTGTCCGGTTAAGACAAAGTAATTTTTTTTAATTTTTATAATGTTTTTTATTAATCAATTGACTTTAAAGAAGGAAGGATTTATATATAAATGCATTTATAAATGAATAGAAATCTGCTTTTTATAAAAATTAAAAATTGTTGACTGACGTAGTTTGCTTGCATTTTGCTCCATAAATTTATTTTCAAAATGGCTTTCAAGGTGTTTCACATGCTTAAAAGCTACGAAATCATCTTTTGTAAACTGTTTTAAGTTTTCAAGAACTTGAAATGCATCGGTGTAAGATTGGATTGAATTGTTAAAATCAGCTGTATCCTCATCTTCTTCTGATTCGCTAATGGTTATCTCTTCATTGTTTTCGAATTCGATTTGAAGGCTTGGTATATCAATGTTGTCAGCTTCAGTCTGAATATTCTGGTCCATTGCCACAAACGCTTCCATATTTTGTTCATTTTCTATGCCAAGCTCTTCGATCCCTTTCAATAAATTCGATAACGTTGCCAGTGGAAGATCATCTTCGGGTTCAAATTCTGCTGCAGTGCTTTCATTTTTCTTAAATCTGGCTTTGCCAAAACAATTTCGTATGGTTGCTGAAGAAACTTTATCCCAGCTGTCTTAACAAAGTATAATGCCTCCATGACATTAATTTGTTTGGATAACTCTGATGCAGTTTTTGCGTCTCCCATTTTAGAAAGAATGTGTTTCAAAATTATTTCTCTGTAGTAGAATTTGAAGTTCTGAATTACTCCTTGATCCAAGGGCTGACACACTGAAGTTGTGTTCGGTGGAAGAAAAACTATTTTTATGTTTTTTAGGTTTAGCTCACGGGGATGAGATGCAGCGTTATCTAAAAACAGCAACATTTTCCTCTTCTGTATTCCGATTTTTCTATCAAACTGAATTAGCCACTCAGTCATTAAATCACGTGTCATCCAAGCTTTCTTGTTTGATTTCCAAGTAGCCGGTAAGTCCCTTCGTGCGTTTTTTGAACGCACGAAGACGCGCTGCTTTTCCAATCACTAGTAATTCTTCTTTTTTCCCTGCCATATTTACACAAAATAAAACCGTGAGTCTTTTTTTTGGCAGTTTTCCCCCTGTACACTTTTCAGATTTAAGGGTTAAGGCCCCGGCCCATAGAACGCGGTGCGTGCGGTAGAAGCGGCGCGGCAACTGATGCGGTGGGTTTTGCCGCGCGCAACTGATAGGGGTGACCCATAGAATCCGTTGCGGTGTTTTGACAGATAAATTTAGTCAAAATGGGGGCGTTCAAGAATCGCATCCGGATAGCTTGTTGTTGTTGTTTACGTGTGGGAAATCGAAAAAAATAAGTTATAATCGTCTAACAATGATATTTTGAATGTTTTTCTGTTTTCAAAAGTCGAATTTTAATATTTCACAGCTGTTGTCTGTTGTCGATCGTTCAAAAAGGTATCTAGACACGGCTATTCGAGATAGGCTATCCGATAGGTTCTTGAACGCGCCCATTGTCACTTTTTCCATATAAGAGAAAACTTCAAATTGGTTGTGACTGCGCATGTCTCTCTTCTGTCACCGCGTGAGAGCCGCGGCAAAATAGAAGTTCGGCTACTCGGCGCGTGCGGCGCGTTGCTCGCGGTGCTTATGGGTCACCTCTCATAAGAACGTGTGTATTTAATCGAGCTGTCAGTTGAAAGCGGTGCCGCACGCACGCACCGCGTTCTATGGGCCGGGGCCTTTAATGTTTTGTTCGGTGATGCTCTAAAAAAAAGCCCACTTTCATCTGCGTTGAACACATCTTCCGGTTGGTATCCAAGTAACAACGAAGGAATTTTCTCCATAAACTGGTCAACATCTTCCTGTCTTACATCAGCTGATTCGCCCGATACACATTTGAAACTTATGTTGTTTCTTTTTCGCCACTTTTGGAGCCATCCGTCGGATGCATTAAAATTAGTGCACCCAATTTGTTCCGCGACTTCCATTGCTTTTGCTTTTACGAGCGGACCAGAAATTGGAATGTGTTGACTTCTTGCTCTGGAAAACCATTCCATGCATAATTGGTCAATTTTGCAACCCTCCTTCCTTAAAAATGCCTTTTTCTGGTTAACGTTGGATCCGGACTGCCATTTGCAACGAATGGCTTCTTTTTTTTTTTTAGAAATCTCTGCAGCTTGTGTTTTTCCTATATTAAACCTAAAATAAGAAACGTTGCAAAAATAAACGCTTTTTGTTAATGCATATGGTTTCATTACACAATGAATGAACGTAAAAAAAATCTTACCGACATCATCGGTCGTTTCAGCACGTAGCAGGCTAAGAAAATTTAAAAACTGGGGGAATACCCTTTTTAACTAACAACGAAGCGCAGCGTTCATCCAAAACCTAACGCTTTTTCTCATTTGGTAAGAGAATAGTAAGCTAAAGAACTGGAGAATACCCTATTACGCTTATAAAAAAAATGTTCTGTCCGTATATTAGAGCTTCGCGTCCGGCTATTGGAGATTTTCTACGAATTTGTTTCTATATTAATAGAAACGAAAATTGAAATGATTTTTTAGTTTTTAATGTGTCCGTAAGAGGCTTTAGATGAAAAAATGTAAGAAACAAATGTCCGCGTCCGTTTAAGAGAGTGTCCGCTTATAGGAATGCTATTTATATGGAGAATCTAAATAAAAGTTCGGTTCCCAAAAAAGTGTACGTTTAAGGGAATTGTCCGCTTATCGAAGCTGTCCGCAGGCGGAGCTTTCACGATAAAAAAAATAAATATTAATTGCACTTAAAATATTTTAAGACTATGTACATACATATTTTATTGATATTTGGAAATAAATTGTTCCAATGGGAGCTCCTGCAATTCCTGGTGCTGGTGGAAGTGTTGATCGCCTTCTTCTTCCAACACGAGACGAATCCGCTTTACTCTTCCAATCTTCGCCTCAAAAATTGCGTCAATGACTTTTTTTTATGAACATAAGTGATAAGTCCTGTCAACCGTTGGTAAGAACCTTATGTAGCTCGCAAGCAAAACGCTTGCCATAAATGTCACCACCGTCGTCCTTATTGCTTGTGGCATTTAATTTTTCTTGAACTTGGTGCAGATTGCAGTACACTTTGAGCTTGTTCCACGCCAGGATTCTTACCTCGTCTCTTGCGAGAAAACGGTCCTCTTGGATCGGACTCCAACGGTAGGGGAGAAGTGTTGTTTAATTAAGCAAATAACTAAAAGTTATTCGTTTTAAACACTTTTTCCATTTGCTTTCAAAATACTTACGCTATCTTCAGATGCATATTCAGGAAAGCTATCATAAACAGAACTTCTGCTGCTCAGTCCACTTCTTAGAGTCTCGTGGTCGGCCAAAAACATCAGTTCGGAGAAATACCATAACAAAGGCTGGTAACTATCATCCTCTCCTACTCCTGACTTCTTGGACTCCTTTACTTTTTTTACTTCTGCCCGAAAATTCGTCCGCATACCATTTATTTTGTTTTTAACTGCCGTCACTGTTGCATTTTTGTCCACTTATAAAAGTTTTTCCCTTGATTAAGATTTTAATTTCAAATCTTTGTTCATGTATTGTGCTGATCTTTCCACAAACATTCATTTTCACGATAGATTTGAATAAATTCGCACAAAAACTTCCGAGTACAATGCCGAAAATCAGACATAGGTACATACATATTTATGATAATATCGCACTACACAATGACACGAGTGAAAATGAAACTTGATGAAAACCAAATCAGATTTTATTTTCGTAAAATTGAAGAGCCTACTAACGATCAATTTTAATTGAACAGAAACTCCTTCAAGTAATATTGTCAAGTAACATTGATCGTCTGTAGGGCGCTAAAAAACGTAAATGGCAAATGCCAATTTATCGACTCCAATAAACATTTTGAAAATATGATGTAAAGTTGAGTGTTTTAACCGATTAAGAAATTAACCTTATAAATTGTGCGTTGTGTCATAAATCAAATAAAAATCTCTTCTTTCGAACCACTTTTTTCAATTAAGGGCAAGCTTCTTCACAGTGGGTTAAATCAGCAATTTAGTTAGGAAGGTTTCTTCTTATTTAATAATGTATTAATAGATTTTAATTTCATTTTAACCAAGCCAATTTTAAAGTTGTCACTACTTGTGAGTGGTGTTTGCAAATCGTTTGTATTTGATGACCCTATTTAAATTAATCCCAGTCCTGCTGTATGGGGCAGAGGCAAGGGCACTGACAAAGTCGGATAAATACCAGATGGGTTGCTTTGAGAGGAAGATTCTTCGCGTGATGTTTGGCCCAGTGTCCATTGGTGGAGAGTGAAGGAGAAGATTTAACCACGAACTTTACGGACTCTACAGTGATATCGACCAAGTCATAAAGCTGAAAATACAGCGACTAAGATGGCTAGGCCACGTGGAGCGCATGGACATCTACGCACCAGCCCGACGAATCTTCAATTCCAACCCCCATGGACAACGTGACAGAGGAAGGCCTCATCTTAGGTGGCGCGATCAAGTGGTGAATTACCTCAACCAACTTGGTGTGTGCAACTGCTGGCAGCTAGCTAAAGACCGGGCTAGCTGGAGAGGTTTGTTGGTTGAGCCCGTGATCCACACTGGATTGTAAGCGCCATTTAAAGTAGGTAAGTTTGAGGCAATGACGTTTCGCAAATGGTCTGTCTTGGCCGATTTCTTTAAGCGGCAAACGCTCGCACAATTTTTTATTATATAATCATTATAAGGGTATTCATAAAGCCTTTATTCTTTCATTCTTTATCGTCCCTGGATAGAACTGTGCTTCTTTAAATCGTGTCAGCCCTTAAGGAGAAAGTCGGTTTAAAAAAAAACGGTACTATGGGGGTACCGTTCTTAGGCTTTTTCCAAAAAATTTTTTTTACATCATAAAGACAATCCAAAATTAATCCTTTACACAAAATTTCATTGAAATCGTTGGAGTAATATCATATCGGTTGTATGGCAGGTACCGTTATTTCAAGACCTAGGGACTCTGTTCCAAAAACTTCTATGTAGACTGCCTCAGACTCTTACTGCAAATTTTGAAGAAATAGGTCAGCGGTTCAGACTGTAGTACCAAGTTTTAATCATGCATGGAGAATTTCTACTTTGCAACTTTGCAAGTAGAAAAAACTTGGTAGCCTTGGTGATATTTTTGGCGTTAGCAAGAAATTTTAAAAAATTTCTGAACGTTAAAGAAAATAGACTAACCAAAAACGGACGGAAGGGGCTTTGCTATTTTTGCTTACAGAAAGCGAAGAACATTTAAGGTTAGTATTCATTTGCTTAAAATCAGCAAAAATAGATACCTAAATTATGTACTTTAATTAATTTTTTCCACCAAACAACAGAAAAGAAAATGGGTTCACGACATGAGCATGAACCGTAGAGAATTCGGGGAGTTCAAGATATTGATGCCGGAGTTGTTAAAGGATCCAAAACGATTTCTTAAATATTTTAGAATGCCGGTGGAGTGTTTCGAGGAAATCTTGAACTATATTAAGGCAGATGTAAAGAAAAAGGACATCAACTATCGCGAAGCAATTACACCGGAAGAAAGATTAACAATAGCACTTAGGTAAGACAAACAACGTATTTATTTATTTTCAAATGGAACATGAATTTTTTATGAAGTTTTTATTGTTTTTTTATTTTAATTGCTTGCCCTTGGGCTTAAATCCTCTTCGACATATTCAATATAGCAATCTGGCTCTATAAATGACGAGTTGTTGAGTTGATCTTCAGTAAAAATTTCTTGTTCTTCCACAAATGTCCTAACACCTGTTCTGTTATAATTTGAGAAACCAGCACTTTTGTTCTCGCTTGCTTTCTTTTTGAAAACTGTTTTACGGTTTGCGCGAATGCAGAAAACATCAAGTCAACTTCATGCATTTCTTTTTTTTCTTACTTTCAAAGTAGTTTATTAGGCTATCCAACGATGAACCTGGTTTTTCTTTATTTTTTTTTTTTTTTTTTTGCTGGAGTGGGTGTTGAATGTTGCGGATCAAAATGCTGCTGTGATGGCATTGATTCGAGAGCACTTACAATGTTGACATTGGCAGATGGATATATTTCCTCACAACTTTGACTATCAGTCAATTGAAAAATATCTTCATCTGGCATGCTGCTCACATTGGAAGACGTTTTGGCCAATTTTAAAAAAGGTGTAAAAACTCCATCTGAGTAGCCCATTGATTTTCTTCCTGATTTTGACCAGTAGTTGTTTTAGTTCCTCTTAGGTATCTCGCAAAACCGTCTCTTAAGTTCTTCCACTTCTTTTTAAGTTCATCACCTGACAAAAGAAAAAATAGTCATTAACTAAAAGTTTATGATTATTATTTATTTGCTTTATTTCAGATATTTTGCAACTAGCGATAGTTTCATTACAATTGGCCACAGTTTCAGAGTCGGGTTTGAGACTGTTAGCCAAATAGTTAATGAAGTTTGTAAAGCCATATGTATGTAAAAATATGGGCAATATTTAGGTACATGCCGGAACCCAATTCGGAAATTTGGGAATAATCGGCAAAAGGATTTGAAACGGTTTGGCCAAATTGCATTGGGAGCATTGATGGAAAGCATGTGACCATCAAGTGCCCGAACAAAACCGGTTCAAATCACTTTTGTTATTTGAACAAATTTTCAATCGTTTTATTAATGGCTATAGTCGGACCGGATTACAAATTCATTTGTGTCGACATCGGGGGCTATGGGAAAAATAGCGATGGTGGAATCTTCGAAACTTCTCATATGGGGCAAAAATTTTAAGCTGGTCTAATGGACATTCCCAGCGATAGACGGTTGCCAGGACAAAATGAGCCTTGTCCTAACGTTTTGATTGGGGATGAAGCGTTTGCTCTCAGGCCATATCTTATGAGGCCTTTTCCATACCGTCAGGTGAGTAAATGTCAATATATGTTGTATATATATATATAATAATGTGATTTTTTTTATATTGATACGCAAGAAATGACAAAAATGTGAACAAGTAGCAGAGAAGTTTTTGAAGGTGCAAATGATCAAATTTGGTTCAACCAAATGCATCCCGATCCAAGGCGGGCAACAACTTTGTCATTTAAAGTAAGAGATAATTATTTTGTAAATTATTTCAATAACTCTTAGAGAAGAATGCCAAATTTTCGTTAATGTTACATAGGTAAATAAATTATTTAAAAAGAAAATAGAAAAAAATAACATGAAAAAATAAAAAAATATAAATAAATATTATGCGATCGACCGTATAACTAAATTGTATATACATATTTTTATTTAAAAAAATTACATCTCTGGTTTTAACGTTTGAGTTTTCTACAATCCCTTCCAGTATGATTTATCTGTAGTGATTGAAGATGACGAACTAGTTTCTGATGGTACAGAATCTACTCTTATTGACTTAACCGAAGATTTGCGAGCTTCTTTTATAGCGGTATTATAAGTTGTACAAACAAAAACTTTGTGGAAAACTTTTTTTTTCGACGTTGATGGTATGTCAGATAAGAGAATGGACGAAGTTTAATGATAATAATCCAATAAATGAGTTTCTCTAAAACATTCGCTTCCAATCGAACGTTCGATTCGCTACTCATAATAGGGACCTAAGGTTTTAAGGGAATCGAACGTTCGATTCGCTACTCATAATAGGGACCTAATTTTTTAAGGGAAGGTGCAATTTCATTAAGTAGATATACTTGCGGTAACTTTGCACTTTCGAATAGAAGACGTCTGTCTGTCAACCTTTTTTAGGAAGTTTGTTGTAAATATCAAAAAGAAATTTAAAACTTCAATTCCAGTTCTTGGTAAAATTTGCTCTTTAATTTTGCTCAGTGGAGCGCTCAATAGTATCGCAATAAAATGAGAGTGAAACGGCATTATCAGAAGCCCGTTCGAAATTCCGGAGCTTCACAGGCTGAGTTTTGAATCTGTTAGACGAAATGGCTCACTAAATGAATAAAGGCCTTAGGAACACATTCATACCCATGCCTATTCGTCTTTGTGCTGCATTACATTTTTATGCTTCAAGGCTAAAATTTTTCCATAGCAAGAAGTCGATTCTGCCACATCAATTAATTACCAAGAATACTAAGTTCCCTAAAGATGATCAATATGAAACCATTAAGCAAACGCAAGTACATTGGGCATTTCTATTTTTTTTGGTTTTATTTTTCTTTAAAACAAACACGTCACCATTTGCTTTAGAAACCACATGCTTCCCAAAGAAAGATGTACTAGGTATTCCAGAACTTCCCATTGGTATTTAAAAACTCCAGCCAAATAAAAGGCACATAAATGGCTGTAAATCAGGTACTACATAGTTAAAATTTAAATTACAACCATCTTTACATCAATCATTCCGATCTTTAAAACATGATACCAATCCAAAAAGCCTTTGATAGAGAATCCAAAACCCACGAATTGATTTGAAACATTAACTTGAACACTTTTATTAGCTCATGTCTTTCAGTTGAGGACAAGTTCAAAAGATTTTGTCTGAAGCATTGACCGGAACATCGACATTATGCACTCCGAAGACATCATTTTGCTTTTGCTTTACAATATTATATGCAAATGTCTACCTGAATACATTCATTTAAACACAATAACGACACCAATGATGATGTCCCTGTAATTTTGGTAATTCAATATGTACGTCAATGCCTGAATACGTCGAATGCAAAGAGCACGAACAACATGTTACTAATGTAATGGATTTAAACTGTTTCAACAAATGTCATTATAATGATGATGTTGATATTGATTTTGGTTGGTACTGATACATGACCTGGCCATTAATCATATTATAGCACGTATGTGCTATCGATCATTTCATAGTGTATGTGGAATGGATGAGGAGCACGACGATGAAAACTTTTATCATTTAAGACAAAAAAGGATTGTTTCGGTTTGTGGAGCACATGATTGAGGTGTTGATAGCATAGGTTTGTGCACAGAAATTCGCAATTTGTCATTTTCTAGTAGTGGGGATAACAATTTCTCAGATACAGAGTCAAACTCCCTATAAGTGGTAGGGACATTTCATTTGTTATAAATTTGCAGTTACGCTTTTGAAAACGTGTGTTTGACAGTTTTGTTTTTTTTTTTCGAGTATACAAAATTTTGCTTACAGGCGTTTATTTGTTAAAACAAGCTTCTTTTTCTACGAAACACTATACGAAGTTTTGATCAGCCGGAAGAGCCGGAATAGTATGCGACAAATTGTTGTTCATATTTTACCCATTTTATACATATTTTTTAACAATCTGGAACATAGCTATGATTCCTAGAAAGATAAAAAAGGAGTGGAACTTAGATTGCTTCACATAACAACAAAACCGAATCTGTACAATTAGGTATAGGTGACAAAGCAACGCTTTGTCACCATGCTGTACTTTGCTATTTTAAATTAAATCGTCATGAATGTAAAAATGTAGTTTCACAATCAATTAAGGAAGAAAGAAAAAAGTTGTGTGTTCTTAGGTATACGCACGTTAAAAGTTATACTTCCTTGGCGTTTCAGAAGAGGTTCTACAAAGATTGGAAGCGAGTGGATTCCGATGCAATAAACGTAAATGCACTTTCGCAGCAGCAGAACTTGAGTATTTGGGTTTTGCGACATACCCTCAACTCTACAAGTATTCATCCCTCTGAAAAACACTTGGACGCTCTTCGAAACCTACCCCAACCAACCAATGTGAAGGAATTGGAAGCGGTCATTGGTTAATTAAATTATTATAACCAATTTATTTAGAACTTTTCGCAGGTGGCAGGGCCGTTGAATGCGAAGAACAGCATTCTCAAAGCCACTCGTCTACCACATTTTGATGACTCGCTTCCAATCATTTTGGCGTCCGATGCCTCGAGTTATGGCATTGGAGCAGTCGTCACCCATCGATATCCTGATAGCACCGAAAGGCCGATTGCGTTCGCCTCAATAACGTTGGATCGCCATCAGAAACTCTATAGTCAAATAGAGAAAGAGGCGCTGACTGCGATATTCCTTAAAGAACCATGCGCCGTCTGCGAAACTGGGCTCTTACTTTGATGGTATACACGTATCAGATAAAGTATCGTCCAACCACTAAGAATGCCAACGCTGATGCCTTGTCACGACTTCTAGTTGGCCCGGATGTTTCGTTTGACGAACTAGACGACAACTTATACAGAAAGTCCAAACTTTGATTTTAGACTAAGACAGCACACCAATAAATGCAGCAGTTATTGGAAATTCTTCGGCTAGGGACAGGCTACTGAAGAAAGTGGCCACTTATATCAAGAACGGGTGACCAGACGAGCTACCCAGCAACGAACAAAACCTGAAACCGTTTTTCAACCGTAAGTTAGCTCTATCTATTCATCATAATGTTATTCTCTTGACCTCAGATTATGATCGGGTTGTGATCCCAGAAGCGCTGCAGTCCAGAGCACTGAAATATATTCACGAAGGTAATTGGGGCTAATCGAGAATGAAACAATTATCACGACGGTACGTCTGGTTCCCTGAGATAGATAAGCAAATAAAAAATTGGCAGCTAATTGTGAGATATGCCAAGAGACAGACATCATCTGATCCAAAAAAGGATGATGTGAACTGGCAATCAACAGAAGAGCTGTGGAAAGGAATCCATCTGGATTTTGCAGGTCCATTCTTCAACAAAATGTGGTTAATTTGCGTCGATTCGTTTTCGAAGTTCCCTTTTGTGGTATCACTTTCATCGGTGACAGCTGAGTCTACAATAAAAGCATTGCAGATGATTTTTGCTATCGAATGACTGCCGAAGACGATTGTTGGTAACTGACAACGGCACTCAGTTTACGGCGGAGGTTTTTGCAAAATTTTGCCACCACAATTCTATCCAGCATTGCAGATCAGTACCATTTCACCCAGCTTCCAACGGTCAGACTGAAAGGTTCGTTGGAACATTTAAAGAGGCTTTTAAGAAGATTTTCGCTGAGGAAAAGGAAATAGAGATAGCAGTCAACGTGTTTCTCTCAACGTATCGATGAACGCCGAATGCAATTTAACAGAAGTCTCCAGCGGAGCTTTTACATGGACGTCAACAAAGAAACCAGATTCTTTGTTTTCTACTAGATCAACAAAAAATTTCATTTTCAAGACAAAAACCTAAATACCAACTTCATCAACACGTGTTACCCTGGCAATGCAAAAAGTCTAAGAAGTGTATTAAGGGAGTTATTGCAGGAATTTCGGGTAGTAACATGTACGGTATCCAAACCGAAGAAGGATATTAAGACGTCACCAGAATCAATTTCGAATGCTTAAGCACTCGCCAGAAGCAGACACCTCTTTCATTGGAAGTTAAAAAAACGATACAGTTCTTAAACAAGCGCCATGGGAAGGTAAAGTTTTTCGAACAATATGATGAGAACGAATCCTACAACGCGAGGACTAATCCGAAGCAGGAACCATTGGAACAAGTTATGCAACCAACATCTGAGGTTCAGAACGAATGCACAAATCGATTCAGCACCTGCTCAACTCCAATTAAGAAGATCAAGACGCCCTAGAGTTCAGCCAGTAAGGTTTCCAGAAGGATGCTGAAAGGATGAGTCCTTGTAATTGTAGGGGAGGAGTTGTTGTAATCGCAGCCTAACGCAAAATCTTGTAAATTACTGTACATGTCATTTAAGTTTAACTAGTTTGATACATCCCTGAATTTGACATTAATAACAATATATTGTTGCAAGAATCCTCCCCGGATTCCAGAAATAGATTCCGATTAATCAAACACAATAGCTAAACTTAACCTGAAGAGCGGCCAGGAAAAAAAGGTGGTTCTTTATTGACGTTTAGGTTAACAATGCAATCAAAATGACAATCATGACAAATCATGACAACCGGGGATGGTTATCGATAAATGGGTGGCGTTCCCGGGTGCAACACTCTGTCGATGGTTATCGAAATGATGGGTTGCGTTCCTGCGTGCAACAACACAATCATTCTGAATTACGAGGTCGTAGCGTTCACATCTCATCTTAACACTAGTATAAGAGAATTTTTTCGAATATTTTTTTCAGACCACCTTAAAATTTTAGGAACATGTTCTTAAAATGTTCAACAACTGATAAGACATTTTGTTTTTGATTTTTCGAAAGCTTAATTTGGTTTCGACTGACCTACTTTGAAGGCTCCCAACTTTGCTCCAAGGCTTTTACAGTTCAGCGTTACATCGCCTAATTGGAGATCTACCCGCCTAGCTGAAATCGATAGCTCAAAGCTCAGCATCGCTGACTTTCTGCTTTTTAAGACTCTGCGTGAATTTTATTCTATTGATTATACACTACCATATGAATAGCGTGTTCTCACTAAGTTGTTCGTAGTAGGCGAGAGATTCCAGGTCCTTTATTCATCACAAGCCACTGTCCCACTGTTACGGTTGAGGAAAATGCGCTTGGCTCCGACTCCCAACGAGCTTGTGGTGCTCAAATAACTGGTGCTTTTTTCAGAGCGCTGGTTTTTAAGCTAGGAGCACTGTTTCTAGTTTTCTAGACAACTGGCGATATGTTCGTAGTCAGTATGTTTCGCTATTTCACAATTATGTAATAGACTTATTTCAGGGCAACAGCCGTGTCAGCCGAAAAGAGTCGGTTCCCATTAGAACACCGTAATTAAATCGGAATGAACGCTGTAAGTGACAAGATGTCCTGTATTACAGCGTGCTGTTGTCATGTGTAATTTGTTCTATATACCTAGTATTTGTGTAGTTAGTCTTGTGGTGTATCAGCCAAATGGTTTTTATCGCACATACTTTCATACATAGAATGGTACAACAGAGCGGAGAGCCCCGGAGCCTAGCGTATAACTTTATGAAAGAATGGGACAAACCTTCTATTTCCTGCCGATCCCGAACGGCTAATCATGAAAGCACTTTTCATGGCAATGAAATTATTTTAGGAGGGCTTGCTAATTCGTCGCAAGCTACGGTGCTTGTTTCTCGAAAAACTAGTCGTTCCCGATTACGCTTCGTTAAAACTGGCCTTAGGGTCCATGTACCCAAAACCGTTTCTAAGCACTACTGGCGTATAAACCACTTTTATTTAAAACCAATACCAAGATAATGAAACGAATTTTTACGCTTTTATTTCATTTCGAATTTCTGTACCTTTATTCATTTGTTTTTTGAACTTGAAATTTGATCCTTTAGTAAAACTAGAAAGTCTTAGAAATGAAATACTTTGTGAACTTAAAAAAAAAAACAAAACTGCTTAAAATTCTCTCTGCACTCCTCACTTAAGTGGAATCTAACCCCCCAAGTTTCCACCCACCTCTGGTTAGCCCAAATGGTTTGCTTCTATTTATTTTATCTATAAGAATAAGCTTTTAAAATGAACTTTTTTTGTTAAAGACTTCACACGAACTACCCCTGAATTTTTCCAAAGCGTGTTAAAGTAACCAACCGCGAAGATTGTTCCAGCTCCTTGAGTTTGAATCAATCAACCCTCACGCTTTGTCCATCCAATTTTCTACAGAAATGTCCCTTTTGTAATCCAAACTTCAATTCTTCAATTCATGACTATTGCTACAGAACATTTATTGTTATAAACCACCCTACCTGCAATACTAAGCTACTTACTTGGGTGCTTCCCCAAAAAAGAAAAAGAATATACCTACAATATAAGAAGACTTTAGCACTTTCACAGTTAAAGTATTCCTTGAAACTCACTGCCTCTAGGCCTGTCACCTAAAACAACTCTTAAGAGGGTTTAATAACGAGAAATTGGATACTAACCCCCAATATCCGGTTGTATATGTCTGGTGAACGAATATAATCGACAGTTTTTCGTGAGCGGAAGGTACAACATGTAGGTACGTTTTTCATTTTATGAAAAATCAAATTGCAACCCTCCTCACAATAACCCAACATATATAATGAACAATGTTGGTGTAACAAAATTGCATTGACATGTTTTTTTTTGGAAATCCATCAAAATACAACATCTCATTATGAATAGAAGTAGATGATGTACGATGTATCTACTTTACAACACCTTGAACTGCTTTTCCATTCTGTGAACTTGTTTTAAAATGTTTCAAGTTTTTTTCCTTTCGCACAACCAAATAACACCTTTCCATCAACTGGGGCGCGATAAATAGTCACTTAAACTATAACCCAACAACATCCCCATGTACTCATCTCCAGCTAAGTATGAAGCAGTTTTAAATCTGTAATTATGACCTACATGATTAATTTTTCAGAGCACCTTCATTCATCCTTTGAATTTCCCTTGCGGGAAGCTTTTACTCTATTCCCCTTAATAGCATCTTCGAATTCATGCGCAGTTTAAGCTTTGCCCCAAGTGAAGTTTCATCCATTGGGCCACCATCAGGGGCGGCAGAACACTAATTTTTTAGGTGGGGAGCATGGTAGAATAAAATATGGTATGGTAGTTTTCACGGGCGTAGCCAGGTTTTAGTTTTTAAATATATCCACTACTTCATCTACGTCATAATCTATCCCGTAGTGAATATTCATAAGAGCCTAGACGTTCTGTCTATTTCACTGGTTGTGTTCCGCGAGGAGTTTTTAAGTCTCCACAGGCTTGAAAAAGTCCTTTCTGGTGTAGCAGTGGAAACAGGTATGGTAGCCAACGTGTAAATAATTGGACATAATGTTTTATTGCACTTATCCAAGCATTCCAAAGCAGATTTTGGACGAGGGGAGGATATAGTCATAGCTGCTTTCCACACTTCAAGTTCTGCTTTGAGGAAGGATGTACTTCTTTCGGGTAGCACTGCCGAATACATAAAAATTGCGTCTTCAATTTCAGAACTGACTGCAAAATTTGAAGGTAGCACACCAGATAATGGCAATACTACTTTACGGTGTTTCGCAAACCTCTCGGTTAATTGGTGAATTGTGTGCTCTTGAAATGGGACGAATAAATTTATTTTGCCATACGTGTATACATCCGACGCAGGAGTGCTAGAGCGACTACTTTGCCTTCCAACGAAAGGTGGCATTCGCAGTATGTCACAATTTTCATCGAGCATCACCTTTGCTTCTTCATATAGATGACCGCACTCTTTGTCAACTTTATTTCTCAAAAGTTGCAAAGCATTAATAACTTTATTCGTGTGACTGAATGCTGTTATCGGTGTTATTTGTGTTTGCAGTTGTTTTGATAGCAAAAAAGCTAATGTCTTTTTGAAGAATCACCATTCAAAACAGCAATGCGTTGAGCAGAATATCTAAAGCAGGAACCATCAGACTGCACGATCCCAACGCAATTTCGCTCATCTGCTTGTGAACACGAGTCAGCAATAGTAAGGTTGAGAGAGTGTGCACAATAATGTACATACAGAGCTAAAGCACATTCTTTACAAAGCGAATCTCAAAAATAGTCTTATATGACACACAGTGGAAAAAATTCTCTTAAGGGGGAAAGCTGGTCTAGAATTTTGAAGAAACCGAAATTTTTTTGTCTTAAAGGGTACTTAAAAATAACATACCAAAGGAAGGATGCCGGCAAAAATGTCTAAATGCCCAAACTTTCCATTCAGCGGCAGCGCCCCTCAGGTATGCCATATGATTTTATTGTACTTAAAACTTTAAACGCGTTTTTCTCGAAATCACTTTTTTTGAATTGGCCGAAGACATAACTCGAGCAAATCTTCACCGATCTATACGAAACTTTGACAGTTGGTACCTGCATTCGAAATTCCTTTCTCCGGAGACGTACGTAGGATTTTTTTTTTATATTGCATAGTTTTTTTTTTTTTTTTTAAATTTGTCGTTTTTTTAGTGAAAATTTTAATGTTTTGTTCAAACGTTCGAAAAAATCCTACGTACTTCTCTTGCTGTTGTTATATATTCGGTATTTTGCCCCAGGACCAAAATTAAGGAGGTTACATCTTCGACCATGGACCCTAAACCCCCCCCCGGCTACGCCCATGGTAGTTTTATTTTAGTTTTATTAAAGTCAGTCTCAGTCAATCAATCAAAAATTAGTGTAACAATTTTCATAACTTTATAACATTTTTTTTGCCTCATTTAACTAAAAAAAAATAGTATATTTCCAAGGCCAGAAGGTGGGGTGCACCCCATGCTCAGAAAAGTTAGGTCGGGTCTATACCCCACCCACCCCATACCTTCTGCCGTCCCTGGCCACCATACAGAAATGAATGAATTGTATGTCGCCACAATCGGTTGGAGGAATATAAGGCTTCGCTATCGCTCACCAAAAAAAAACAAAAAGAAAAAAACATGCTCATGGGGATATTCTCTATGCGATGCGATGCTAAATTGAAATACACAGATCTGACGTCAGTTGAAGTTCGATATTTGTAATGATTGGTACTGAGACAACCCACAAATCTGTGTTAATTCAAATAACGTCAGGCTGTGTGTGCACTGTTTTTGTTTTGTATTTAAATTTCGTGCACCCGCACACCCCGTCTTAAACAACCCCTTCGCATATCCGATGTGGGAAACTATGTGTACCACGGAATGATTAGTTACGCTTCGCTTCGGTTCGGTTTATCTTTCAATCGCGTTTGGTGTACCTACGTCTGTACTTTCGTCTGTTCGACACACTGAAGCATCAAATTACATCGAGTGATTCCGGCGACTTCGAGAGCATGCATGTCGATAAGTGATTAAGTGATATCTAGTGTTTCCGGGTTTTCGTTAGTAAGAACAGAGTAAGCTACTTGCATCTTTCGGTTCAAAGTTGAGATAAGCCCTTCAAGCACATTAAACAAATAAGTTTCTATGTACTCGTATGCATTCGTTATAGTACGAGTAGATTAATTTGTGAAGTATCCTTTCGCGTTTCGCATATCCCATACCCAACATTGTGTGTTCATGTGTTTGTGTTCCTTTCCTTCACGAATCACATTTTCGTGTTAATCGCAAGGATACTTACATTCATCAGTGTAATTCTCCATATAACCAGCTCAAAGAAAATTCATACATATATACATACAAACAAAATTTGTATATAAAACGGATTATGCAATTAAAAAATTAACAGCATCTTCTACGAATCTCCTTCAACACTCTCGACTCTACACACTTAACTTAATTGAGGGTGGATCAGAAGTTAGAACAGGAAAAAAAAAATAATAATTAAGAAAGTGAAAGGAGGTTGGTTATGCGACAGGAATAAAAAAAAGGAAGAAAAATTAATTACTATCTCTAGTGTCGCGGCACCATTATGCATCGCTAAGTTCATCCGGTGGCATGTCCATGTCCATATTATATGAGTGTGTAAATTCAGTGTGTCAAGTGATTTTGTAAGGCATACACATATGTATAGTCATTTGTGCACCAGCTACAGAGCAACCAATTCACATCTACACTCATCTACAAGTGTACCAATTAATTTCATCCCTGAGCAATCATCAGTAACGCTTTGATTAATTTTGATACAATCAATTCATCAGGATAATCGCATAGAATCCACACGGCGGAAAGTGTATAATTGAGTGACAGAAAATGTACCTATATTTTTTTTCTATACCTAACAGTGATTATGTTCGCAAATCGTGAGTGATTATTCAATGATTATGAAAGAGCGTGTTGCTGCCTATTTCGAATTGTGATTTGTTTTGTTTCAGCAAAAGTAATAAATCCTTTCTAAATCGATGAGAAGAAATAAATGTTTTCGTTTGCAGGTATAGTGAAAAGAAAGCTCGTAAAGATGAATATCAATTCATAATAAAAATTCCATTCCATTCGAAAATACACGCCTATGCGTATTCTGTATCCTCTCTGTCTTAATTTACGCAGTCAAACCAAGTAAATTCAGCAAGAATCAAATAACGCTCATCCGCAATCGGCAACAATAAAATATAAAAATGATACGTGAAAATTGCATGTGAAACAGTGGTTATCTCTTATAATGTGTTCAATCTTGCGTGAAGCAAGCAAATGTGAGTGAAAGCAAAAAAAAAAAAAAAATAAGAAAATAAATAATAATAAAAATCGAAATAAAGATAAATAATAATAAAAATAATAATATCACAATCAATAGTAAATAGATATGGTTAGTGAGTCGTGACTAAGAAAGGATACACTAGGAAGCTATAAAATAGCACACTCTTCCATTCGCATTTCAGCTTGATTTATTTTCTAAAGGCCATCAAGATAAGTTCCCTTCGTGGATAATAAATAAGGATATTTTCTTCATGGTGAGTTCATGTTTCAGTAGTATTTATTTTTATTTAGTTTTTTTTTTATCAAAACTCTGTTTCCTCATTGGACTGGAAAGTTTTGTGTTTAAAGATAGCAGAGTATTTGCCAGGATTATATCCGGGCTGCACCCATCCGGTGGGTGATTGAGTTACAAATTGGCTGGTTACTAAAATATTACATTAGGTACTTACTATCCAGCGATGCCATAATGTGCCCAAACGGGCATTTGGCCCTCTGCTTTTAATTTAGGCCCTTTGCCCGGAGCCAATAAGAAATGGCACGTATATCGTATTTTTTGTACTCCTTAAACAAAATATTGTATGAAGCACACCCATATCATTCTATCACTAAAAGTTGCATTGCATTTCCTTCATACAATTTTAGATCACTGAATTCGTCCATTCTTACTGCCATCGTCATCGTCATGACATTTAAAGATGGTTCCATGAGCTGTTCTAGAACAGTTTAGCACAGCGTTTTCTGCACCTGCTTTAAGGCCCCGGCCTATAGAACGCGTTGCGTGCGGTTTGAGCGGTGCGGCAAATAACTAATTTCCACTTAGGATTGAATCCTGTTTCAGATCGAACTAGTGTCAGGTTATACCTTTTTGTGATACGTTAAAAACTAAACAGCAAAGTTTTTTACTTTAGCAACCAAAATTTGTTTTAAGCTTGTTTACGAAACAATGTTGCCTTTGCAAAAAATTATAAAGTTATGCGTTCCACTGGTTTTACGATTCGCCTTTTCTGATTTGAAAAAGTTGTTCGTGAAACTGTGAATATAGGTGGCGATACAAGCGTTTTCCCTACCTTTTTTTGAATTCGAATACTTTGCTTAGTACTGGATTGAAAAAAAAAACACAACTTAAGTAATTTTCTGTTTCTATTTATCACAGGAAAAAGAGGGGTGTTTTTACTTTGAATAAATATTTTATAGTGTTGAAAACAGTATAGTTTCGCTGTTTACAAAAAGTTTGTAATGTTGAAGTGAGAATTGCGCACCATAGATTTTGAAAGTTTTTTTGAACTGGAATACTTTACCAGCTTCTGGCTTTGAAAAAAAAAAAACACTATAAAGCTACGCCGCTGACGCTGCATTTTTGTTGTTGTCAGGTTATCACAATATTTCGTCATGTTTGTGTGGTTACTTACATACTCTTGATAAAAATAAAATTTTTTATGTGAAACTGTTGCCATTACAACAAAAAAATCGCTTCGATTTGGAAAATCTCTAAATAGCCTACTCTAACTGGGACAAAAACGCAATTCTTTTACGAAAATGAGTGAACCATTCCTTAACAGTTTTTGTTTGTAGCATCACCATTTTGCACTTTATGCTTTTGGAAAAATCACCTTTATTAATGTTATTGTATTGTTACACTCATTTATTGTAGAATGGAAAGATTGAGTCAAAGTCAAACCAATTTATATCATAAAACACTTGTGTTAGAAGAGAAAAGAAAAGATTTGTTATAACATTCGCTTACGGCGAACAAATTTAGAACATAAAATAGCTTCTATTCCGTCACTTATTTCATTTGCAATTGGTTTCATCATAAGCGACTTGAAAACATTTCGCTACTGAAAACATGAGTTTCCGGAAAAATTAATGTTAAAATTTGTAAGTATTTGGGAGTTGCTACCAAAACCGCGTTTTTGTCCCAATGGGAATAGACTATAAGCCTAAAAATTTAATGTCTGAGTTCATATATTCACATATTATATATAAAAAGACATTGTATTTTGTAGATATTTTACTAAATTTATCGTAAATATTGGCACTTGACTTCAAAGAATAAATTTTTTTGCAACAAATGAAGCATAAGCTTTTTAAATTGTGACTACAGTAAAATATAACAAAAAATACATTTTTTTATACTTTTTTTGCTGTTGTCAAACTTTAAAATGCTTTTGTTTCACTATTTTCAAAAAGAAAATCGATCGTTATGCCTTTATTAACATATTTTTAACATTTAAAATAGTTTGACAATAAAATCTGATTGAAAATGCTACTTAAACTGTTATTTTAGCAGCAGTAGCAACCACAGTTGAGTAACATCTCTGAGGTATCGGTTTGTGTTATCTCATCACAATAAGAGAGAACTTCAAATTGGGTTTGACAGCAAATGTCACTGCGTGAGAGCCGCGGCAAAGTAGAAAGTTGGGCTACTCGGCGCGTTGCTCACGGTGCTTATGGGTCACCTCTCATAAGAACGTGTGTATTTAATCGATCTGTCAGTTGGAAGCGTCAGTTGCCGCACGCGCGCAACGCGTTCTATGGGCCGGGGCCTTAAGAGCAAGATCAAGTTCGGTGAAAACTGTCAAAAGCAGCTGTTGATTTTTTGCTCGTTGTTTTTAAGCGCACTGTAATTTTAATTTGTTGTAAGAAGTTCAAAAATATAAAAAAATCAGGAAAATAACACCTAACCTTGTGCTGAAAATAAAATAACTTATTCGTGACGAAAATACGCCAAATAAAGTTGATATCATTTTTGTGGTTGCTTTTTTTGACAAGTTTGCTTGTTCTAACTTGCTTGACGTTTTTCACTGCTTCTGTGCTGTGCTGTTCTGATCTAAAAAAAAGCGATTGAAAACATTTTAATAAATATTTATGTTGCCCCCTATACTTTTCTAAATTTTTTTTTTTTACTTTTCTCTGAAGTGTAGTGGCCCGCACTTTTTGGAAATGGCCCTCAAAAAGGCCTTCATTTTACTTTTCTTCGCGGCATCGCTGACTATAGCCCCGATCTTTTTTGATTTTCTCAAATTTACTTTATTAATTTCTTATCGGACCCAGATTTGTTAATATTCTTAGTTCCGGTTTGTTCAAGCTTGAATATCTTTAATCAATGATCATTCCAGGCTACAATCATGCATTCGGTTTGTTCATGAAATTTTCGATCAGGGAATCTCTGATCAGAGCATTTAATCAGAACTTTACTACTAGTCGATTTTCCTGGGTAAGCTCCTTTAGGGCCGTTTTCTTCACTAAAAGTTGAAGTCAACTGGAGGATTTTTATTCTCAACTTGTGATTTTGTCTTTCTCCACTCAAATTTGACAGCTTCAACTGTCGATTTTTAGCTCTCGAGTTGATCAACTTCTGAAAAAAGCAGGAATTTCAATGAGTAAACTTGACAGTTGACTCTGAAATTTAATTTTGTACTACATTTTGTTGCTTTTGTCTATTATTTTCGATTTACATACATACATACATATGTGAATAAAAATATTTTTCAAATAAAAATGTTCCGAAAAAATTATTATTGGGAGAATCATCCATCTTCTGCTTCTGAAAGCGAAGATGAAAAGAAGAACAATTGGTGATTGAAAGAAGACAATATAAAATGTGTCCACATGTCGAGCTTGAATTTAATGGGATGACCATGATTTCATTTACCGATTTCGCATTTCGAAGCGAACCACAATGATGCTGTTGGAATTGATAGTTGGTAGTTTGCCTTGCAGTGAGACAAGGTACGAAATGAAATATATTGAATACTTTTTAGTTTACAAAGTATTAACTTATGTGTACAATAAACATCTACGACCAATAACGAAGTATTAATAGTTCTGATGTATTATGAACTCCGGTCAATACAATTGGAAATTGCTGATTTTTTTTATTACATTAAGTGAAAGTAAATAAAACCTTTGCCCTTCACATTCGGTTCTATCCTTTTTTTAGGGTTCTACGCACGATCAACGTATTTTTGATTCGTCAACTTTGAGGCAAGAATTTGAAGAAGGTAAATTTGAGCAATTTATTATTATTGGTGACTCTGGCTACTCAAACACAAATTACTTTGGCGACACCTTTTCAAAATGTTTCAAATAATGTTGAAATTTTATACATCGAGTCTCAGATTCGTACTCGAAATTCAGTCGAACGTTCTTATGGAATTTGGAAAAGACGGTTTCCAGTATTGGCAATTGGGTTAAGATGCAGAGTTGAAACCGTGCAGTTGGTTATAATTGCTTGTGCCGTCCTTAATAGCATAGCCATTGACGAAAAGGAACCACAACCTCCACCGGAAATGCTCGGATTCGATGATATGTTTCGTAATACACATGTTCCATCAATTGGGAACGCCAGGGCACGAATTCGATTTTATTTTCAGTCAATTTTAGACCAAGAACAAACAAGACAAAATTAAAAACCAAACACAATAAATATACATATGTATTAGGGTCCGGGTGTCCAAAGTAGCCGTTTCTCTGAATAACAGGACCAACTACTAATTTTAAATTTTCAGGCAGGTACCTTGTCAACATTATGGTCTTTTGAAGGTGTCGAGCACCATCATAACACTGGGTTTGAGTTTTTATTTCAAACCACATTGGGGCATAGACTTTTATTATGAAATTGACCAACAATAGCAGATTTTCTGATGGAGTCAAAATCGAAAGATATAACCTTAAAATTCGAATCCCAGTTGTTAGCCATCTTGAGTGAACGACTTTACCAGGATTTCTTTTCATTAAATTTTCATTACAAATCCCTGAACTTATAGCTTGACAAATTTCAAACAAGTACCGTTGGTCAGTGCTGATATCATAATGGTTTGATATATCTGGAAGGTTACATTCGATTGGCTGAAATAACACTACTGGCAGGTTCTCACAGTCTTTCAACTTGTTTCCCAAAGTACCTGTAAAACTACGTAATCCGGTTGTAGTTCCATGATGCTCAAATAAGTGTTCCAGATGCACAAATAAGTGTCTCAATGTCAGTTCATTTACATGCAATTGGCATATGAACCATTTGCAACGCTTTTCCTAGCTCTAGTTCCAAACGATGGACTACACCTCCCTTGGAACCGGTGTTTAAAACTGTACCATCGGTTCCAATAACCACAACTTTAGCTTTGTCAATCCCTTATTCATCAAAGAACTCTTTTAATTTTGTATACTTACGGTTTCAGCTTTTCCACTTGGAAGGGAGAGATGTCCTAAGTATTCAGATCCAGGCTCTTTCACCAAACTCAAATGCTCTACAACAACAACCTTCCTTCTTTTATCTGTCATAATGAGAGTTTTATCTTTTCGTCCGTCGAAATAAATTCCAAAGTTTTTTTCCTTTTTTCCTCAAATGCAGCAAGTCGAAATACGGATTTCAGCACTTCTCAGTTTTCAAGTAGCCATTCGACGCAAGGAAGAAGTGAAAGCCAGCGAGTGCTTGCTGGTTTTAAATTTTTTTTTTACTTGGCCGCCGAAGTATTCTTGAAATTCAATCAACTGTGCCAAACTTTTTGCACTTTCAGATATGTAAGTTGATATACCTCGCATAAGATCTTCAATATGCTTTAGTAATCGCTTGCAGGCGTGTGAAGCAACTAATGCTGACGAGTGGCAAATGCATTTCATGAGGAATAAATTAGGACAAACTTCTTTGAGACGAGTATAAAAAGAGTTCCATTGACCTACAATTACGCAAGCCATTCCGGTTATATTTTCAAACGGTATTTGTTTCTCCATCATCATTTTGGAAAATGCGTCAAACAGAGCATCTGCCCCAGAATCAAGTGCACTTATATATTGAGCATTTCCAACAATTTGGTCATTACCTTTCCAATGCCGGGATCAACGTATCGAACCAAGCAGAACAAATGCTTTTTGTTGGCTATATCTGTGGTTTGGTCAACTAATATAGAAAATTTTTGTTGTGCGCAGAGTTTTCACAAGTTCGTTTTCCTCAGCAACAGCAATAACGTTTTTAATTAATTGCGAGCACTTGGTTCGGCCCAATGACACATTCGATAGTATTTTTGAATCCGGAAAGATTTCCTTAAGTACGTTATGTTCGGCAATAAAAGCGCTTATTTTTATTTCAGCAATTTTAGTTTTCTCCGTTGATTTTTTTTGCTAAAATATTTTTTATTGCAGGTGTTTCCTTAACTGCCTTTAAGTTTGATAAATGCTTGGGTGTGTTGATGTGCCGCACAATTTCGCTTTTCCACATAAAAAGGTTGTACCTGTATGCCTTGAAACTGGCCTCAACCTCAACCACGCAGAAAATCTGGCATCCTCCTGCCAACTTATTTGAATGCTTTTCTTGCTCCCCTTTTCAGCGCACATTTTCACTAAAGAATAAAATTAATTTTACAATATGAAACATGAAATTAAATAATTATATTACAAAATAATCGGCATCGGTTTGAAAAATGGAAAAATGAATTACGCTTACGAGTGCGAAAGCGAAGTGCGAAATACATTTCTAAAGATAAAAACACAACCACAAATGGCAAATTCCGTGCATAATGTCATTCTGAACGACGAAACTATCAAGAGACAACCACGGCATTACCATTAAATATATAAAAAATAGTAAAATCGGTTTCCCATTTAAGAAGCTTTTGAACTAGGGCGCGGAGGCGCACCAATAGTTTCCTAATATTTTCAAAGGAACATAATATAAGCTGTGGACTGAGCCGAGAGATGCGCTACCAGTCAAAATGAAAATGGATTTTACTAGTCCTTATATATACAATGATTACATGATGTGGGTCGAATCCGGATGGAGTTGAAAACTTCCATAGAGAATTCATTCAGTAAACAAATAAAAAATCATTCATTCACTTATTTTAATGGATACCTTCAAATATTTATCATACAAAATTGGAGAAGCTTAAATGCCCTTTTGTCCAGCTAAGAGGTATAAAAATGCCCTTTCGCCCTTTAGGCATATTTTTTCTTGCAAATGCCCACGAAAAGGGATTTCGCCCTCGATCTGGCACCACTGTTCCAAACTGCAGCTCTTAGAAAGACATCGACAAGGAAGATAGAGATGTCCTCTCTTTTCACGAGCACGTCTGATTTTGTGCCTATCTTCAACATTAGTAAAATTCTCTTTTGAAATCATTCCAACGTCTTGAAGAGTTGCCGAAACAATTGCTGCTGCTGCCCTATCTGAATTCCCAAATCTGTCAAGAGCTTTCACAACTGCTGAAAAGTTTTCAACTTCTGGTAAGATTGGAATATCCGATTCTGATCTTGATGTCAAAGTAAGATTTGTAGTTTGATCTGGAAGCGGTTGCATTTCAACGTCTTCAACTCCAGATGTTAATGCCCTACTAGTAGTTGAAGGCCTATGTTGCGATGCTGACATGATATTAACTTCGGTGATATGTTTTACTAGCGATGTCTCGTATCTTCTTTTTCTCTGAAGGCTTTCTGTAATCTGGGTTCGTTGGTCCATCAAAAATTGTCTCTCTCTCACTAGTACTTTGAATTGTTTTTCACATTGACATAAATTAAAATCCTTACATTTGCAAATCGCGATATCAAACAGACACCGAGAACTTTCTTTACAAATTTTAATACGATTCTTGTATGACTCTACGATTTGTAGGGTTTCATTAAATTACGGTATTTAACATGATAATTTTTTATTTTATTCGAAATCGAACGCTGGTCTATAACAGCTGGTATTGCCGCGAACTTCCACAACTTAATTAATTTGTCACTGATTTCATCCCAAGCATTCGAAACCGAGTTCTTAAATTCTTTTGGTTTATTCCGGCTTGTCCACAAAAAACAGAGAATAATGTCTTTATAATGTTGGAAGTACATTTTTAGGTAAGTCTCTGCCGGAACCGAAAACAGGACAAATCAAATCACTCCTTAAGGCTAGGTGGACTTTTTTAGCGAACTCAGAACTCATGTAAAAGTGTTTGCTTGTATTAGTAAATCATTTTATTCTCTTAAAAGTGATCCCTCTTGCTCTTGCCATCGTCGCGTCTGATTTCAAATTCTCAATCTTTTCTCTCTCTTTTTGGTCTCGGCAACAGCCAGAATCCAGAAACTAGAAAAGAATTACGCACTTGCATAAGCAGAACAAAGGGGTGAGAATTATACGAGCATGCGCTGTGCAAGTAGGCATATAAAAAAAAAACAGATATCATTCATAAGGCACACTGACGAAGATATATGCATGTACACAATCAGTCGTATTTATAAAATTTGCTTAGAACATCCTTAGACAACTGTCCAACTAGACGGTGTCTAAAGAGTTGGACAACCCTTAGCCAATTTCGTATTTATAAATGGATTCCAACAGTTGTCTAAACAACCCCTCAAACTGTCAACTTCGAATGAAAAACTAACTGGTGGCGTTCATGATGTATCCGTGCAGCACCATTTTTTGTGTTTTGATATACGAGTGCAACAACTAAATGGATCTGAAAGAGTGTGGCGTAGCACTTGAACCAGACCAAAAAAACAGCTGATTTGACTTTGAGTTACAGCTTTTCCAAGTCTCATAAAACGATGAAATTTGTGAAATTTATAAATTAAATTGTTGAAAGTAGTATTTTTGCACCTCAAACTACTTATTTTTTTCGATCTTAGAGCTCTCAACAGTGTTTTATAACATGTTCAACAAAATTGTTTTTTGCTGTAGCAAATGCCACTTTAGCCATAGTTTAGACAACCAATTTCGGTGTCTAAAGTTAGACGTTCCTTAGACAGCGATGAAAGTGTTTATAAATACGATTTGGAGTTGGAGAGTGTTCTAAGAGCTGTCCAAAGTTAGACATACTTTGGAATGGGATTATAAATACGACTAATATGTCCGAATGAACATTTTTTACGATTTCTTGTTTTTGGATGGGTTGAGAATAGAAATATGTATTGTGTCAAGTCAGGAAACCGGTTCATTTTTTTGTCTGTTTGCTTGCTGAGATAAATACAAATAATGAAGATGTTGTAGGGTCGATATTTCTTATCTTGTGTTTTTGCGGATGTGGAAAACATGATATTTGTGTGATTTAATTGTAGGTCAGTTTCTTGGCCTAGTTTGATCAGAAAAATTAATGAAAAAGGGGATAACTTGGGAACTTAGATAATACTCATTTTTTTTTTTCATTTATTTATTTTATTTTTATTTATTTTTTTTATTTTTTTTACCAATAACTTGTATCCATTTTAATAATTTCATTTGCAAGAAGATATATTTTAAGAAAATAAAGGAATGGATGTTTTTTGAAAACTGCAATCGAAGGACAAAAAATTCCCTAAGAAAATTCAAAATTTTTCAAGTTAAATTTGATTTAAAAATTTTCCGTTACAATTATTATTATTTTTTTTTCACTTGAAATTTGAACAAAAACAGTAATCTTGTGGGCAATAACCAAGCAAATTGAGATTTAAAGAAGTCATCTTATGAAACGGCCTGTTTTTTGTGGGAGTTCTTAGGATTTTTTTCAATAACCAGTAAATAGATAGAACTTTAAATTTACTATAATTTACTAATATATATATCGACTGATAAATATAAATTTTAAGCTGAAAATATAAGGTAGAATATGAGTTATAGTTCTCTGTATACCCCGCTTCAAAAAATGAACTCGCACTTCCTCCACGGTTCCAACTGGCTTGTCGAAAACAAAAAAAAAAGTTATCGTCGTTTTCATCTGCAATCCTAAATGCATGGCATGAACTATTATGAAGTGAATATATACAAAATTGGACTTTTGGTAAATATTTGGAAAAAATATAGTTACGAATTTCCGTTGGTTTTTTTGGTTTTTGCTAAAAAAAAAAGTCGTAAACTTGGGAATATTTGGTTGATAGCAGTGTGTAGTGTGTAGTATGATAGTATAGAGGAAAGTCTGAAAAGCACAGTTCCGAGAACAAAAGTTTTAGGTCCGCTTATAACTGTGAAAGTATAAAACTTTTTTAACTGCTGTATTTTTAAAACGACTTCGAATTTTCAAAAATCACATTGCTATCGTATTCTAGACATTTTAAGAAAGCAATTTATGAAAAACCAAAACAGATCACGAGGGATGGTCCTATTAAAAAATATATATATGCATGGTTAATAATAAAAAAAGTCTTTCTCATCACTACAGAATTTAAAACTTCATGTACTTGGCCGTATCAACACCACCTCCTTAGGTACCTACTTGTTTTTTTCAAAAAAAAAGGAATTCCATCTCTCTAGGAATAATCTACCTTATGAATAATTACCTTCCATAATTTTTTCTTGTAAAACGATTTTTGAGACATTTTTACAATTTTGTTATGTTGAATGAATGGGCTGAAATTTTTTCAACAGCACGAATAAACAAAATTAGACACGAATACTATATTATAATATACCAATTGAAATTCAACATGTATCTAGCAATCAGCACAACACAATTTACAGAAAATTACACTGTTCTGTAACTCTCAATGCATAATTTATTTTAAATTTAATTGAAAGAATTCTCAAATACAAAAAAGTTCCTTCGTTATCAGAAACTAGCTGACCCACCCGGCGTTGCTCGGGTCTAACTTATTTAAAGCGTTGTTAACACAAAACTGTCAAGAAACGAAAACTAAGAAGACTAAGTTTAAGAATGCCTGAAAATTTCTAGGTTTATACTAATTTATTTCCATCATTAGGTCTGTTCATTGAACTTTCCCCAGGGTTGGATAGTTGAGTAGCGACCCGCCCCGGCTTCGCACGGGTACAATGCTGATACTAAATACCCTACAGAAAAACTGTGAACGTTGTATATAAAAACACAGCGGACCGCACGAAGCCATACGGGTATAAAATTAAAAACATATTTTCTCTGGAAGTTACTCTTGAAAGAGCGACATACAGTTGGCCATGTGAAAAACAGTCAACACTCAAATCTAAGCCTGCAACATTAAAGGTTTGACCCTGCGATTTATTAATGGTCATTCCAAAAGATGTCTTCACCGGAAATTGCAAGCGTTTAAATTGGAAGGGTAAATCCGATATTATCAGAGGGATTCGGGGAATCAAAACATCTTCTCCGGTACCACATCCTGTGAGTATTGTGCACTGTATTATGAAAGTTTTCAGTGATTTTACCAGCAAACGCGTGCCATTGCAAAGTTTTGGTGAATTCAGGTTTCTTAATAAAATAACAGGTGGTACCCGTGGTGTGATGGATAGCATGTCCGCCTGTTAATCCAGAGGTTCGAGTTCGAATCCCAACAGAGGCAAAAATGTTTTTCCACGGGTATCGCCTTTCGCGAGGAATTGGCAAGTCCTCCGTTAGTATTCATTGCCATGAAAAGCGCTTTCTCGATTAGCCGTTCGGAACCGCGGCAGAAAATTGTAGGTCCCCTCCATTTTCTCACAAGGCATGGTTGTGAGAAATGCGCTAGGCCCAAGGGCTCCTCGCTCTGTTGCGCCACCTTATTTATTTATTTATTTTAATAAAATAACAGGGCAACCTACTTAACACCATTTTGTGTGGAGGGAGTCCTGATGGGTTCAAAGAGTTTAGAAATTCTGTAGGAAAATGAACAGCTTCTTCCAAATCGAGAACAGTATCGACCGAGTAGTATATTTTAGTTGGCGCATCAATCTTTGAAAGAATCAAGTTATTTACCTTATCTACTTGTTCGTTAGTTGGTGACAGAATCGCTCTTTCTTTAAACCAAGATATTGTCTTTGAACTTATGTTATCAATGTCAGGCAAGAGCCTGACTGAGGCGAGCCTCACGTTCCGTTGACGATTCTTCATCTCTTGCTGAACGTATTCTTTTGGCATTCACTATACTACGACCTATGTTCGAACGCCGACGTCTTCCAGACTTGAACAAAAATTTCTTAGTTCTATATAAATGATTACCTATGTACGAATTGCCATATTATTAGTATGTGCCGCAGTAAAAAATATCTGAATACTTACCATTCAGAAACAAAAACAAAAGATACCTATTCTTTTCAACATAAACTACGATGCTTTAAAAAATAGTTTGCTTTTCGTGCGAGTTTCAAACCGATTTTGAAAATTATAAAATTGAAGTAAAAGTAAAAGTAAATATTTTTAATAAATATGTTTGTTATGACATCGCATTACAAAACTTTAAATTTCTTGGCTTTTCTCTGCTATAATATGCATGTATTATACATATAAACCTTCCTCTTGAATCACTCTATTCATTAAAAAAACGGCATCAAAATCCGTTGCGTTGTTTTAAAAATCTAAGCACACATAGGGACATAGGGACATAGGGACAGAGAAAGCGACTTTATTTTATGCTATGTTAAGATAAAGAAGACGCTGAATTGCAATTAAATGCCCATAAACATCCGGATATGTATTTTCATAGATATACATAAGTACTTACTTCCTACCCACACTTATCCACCCTCTGCTTGCCTTCCCACATGCACAATATGAAACAAAAATAAAATAAATAAAATATAGGTACAAATAGGTACAAACCAATAACGAAAGAATAGTACAACCAACAACTTTGAAACAAAGTTAGAAAAATTATTTCGCATAGGTACACCTTACCCAAACGCATATATCTTATTCCAAATAAGTTGAATCCTATATGCCAATGTAAGTTACTGACCTATACCTACACACATTTTCATGCCAATCGCGTAATGTCATCAACAAAACAATAGAAGTTCTCAAACACAAAATAACTACCTAGTCAAATACAAAATTTTAGCTGAAGAAAAAAAAGAAACACACTCTCATCAAGTTGTGTACACTTTGACCAAGGAATTCCATTCTATTAGTGCAGTGGTGCTATTTTCTCACCCCTTTCCCTTTGTGCGTTTGCCTATGTCCGTTTCTTTCAATCCTTCGTCATTTCAAACTTTTTTTTTACAATGCAAACTACTGCTACCAGCAAAAAAAAAAACAACAGGCACACAGTTTGTAATGAGAAATGAATAGCACAAAAGATCACAAAATAAGGTCATAGCAGGTATAGAATATAGATGATATGTATGAGGGAATGCATAACGCATAAGATCATCTGAGCGATACTCCTTTTCCAAATCACAGAGAACAGACCAAAAAAAGAGAAAACGGCGCTAAAATTGGTGGCGGATTTGCTTCGAACTGAAATGCATATGTATATGTTTTTAAGCAAGTTTTTCTAGTAAAAAACCCAAAGTAGACAGTTTTTCTAGAATTAATATTCCAAATTCTGTGACCACAATAGTATATTTCTTTATTGAAACTAATTAAGATTATATCAAAGAAAAATACCAACAAAAAATTGAGGTTCTTTTGGCTTCTCGTTTTTCAAAAATCGTTTGCAAATATGACTTTATTGAAGTTGAATTATAGCGGTGTGGAGAAAAAAATATTGATTTTGGGCTCAGAGGTTAGTTCAGGAGCTTTATTACCTTCAAAAAAATGTATATATATATGTACTTGAAAACACCCACGCCTTGCCCCATGCTTTATAAGCTAAAAATAGGCAGTTTCACCAACTTCTCATCATAACACCTATTTCAAAACACTTAAAACTATTACCAATGATTTTATAAGATGCGCCTGATATTTATCTACTATTTCCTTTTTATTTCATGAAAAAATATTAATAAACGCCAAAGTTATTACCATAAGAGTATGCTGAAAACCGAAAAATTACAACAAATTGACGAAGGTTTTTTTCATACAAGGAGACAAAATTTGAAAAAAAAACGCTCAGAGGTTAGTTGCATATATATTTTCTAGTTATAAAACGAAAAAGAAAAAAATAAAAAGTTCATAAATACGAGTGCCCCGACCAAAATAGTGAACAAATCGAAATTTTCAATAAAAAAAAACGGCTTCCGGTCCCTATAAAAACCGTTAGGGAATAACTTTCAGCATTTGAATGATACAAAAATGTTTGTGTGTTTATCATCTTTACAATACATTTTGTTTCATCGAATTATCAAGAAAATTGCAAAAGTTATGAAGCAATAAGTCAACGCACCTTTCAAATTTTAACGAAAAATGCAAGGGACACCTAGCCTTAAAACCGACATTTGAGAACAAAAATATAGCACGTGTCTACCTTAATGAAAATACGATAGAAACTTAAATTAGTGAAAATCCTAATAATTTAAACAAATTTATTTGACAGAGATACGGGTTGCTTCGGTTTTTGTTTTGTATATTTTTGAATTTAAATTGGCTTTGGAGCAATTTGTAAGTTTTTGTATTTTTAAATGAGTTTTTTTTTATTTAAACGTTGTTTTCTAAAAAAATATAAGCTAGGTCTGGGATTACTTCCAACGTTCCAACATATTTTTCAATAGAGCCAACTTATATATATGTACAATGTACAAACATACATATACCTACCAATTGATATTTACTATTTAATATTTTTATATAAAAACCATTTTTAAATTTAAAATAAATAATTGACTAAGTTCTTACATGGGTCATGGGCTCATCTAAGGCAGGGAGTTCTTTCTTTGGTGGACCTCCACCAGTTGCTTTGGCATCCTTGGAAAAATATGTGCTTCTGTTTCTTAAATTTTGTTTTATTTTGCCATTTTTTTCCCTCAAAGATTCACTCTCCTCTCCTAAAATAAAAACAAAATCATATTCAAATAATTTAATATAAAATACATTTGTATACAAACCTGGCTAGGTGGGGCGATATTGAATGGTTTGGCAATTTTTTGGCTCCCACGACTTGTTCTTGTCTTGTTTTGTTGCGCCATCAGTTTTTTTATTCTCTATAACCTGCCTGTATTGCAATGCATTTGTCCTTTTCTTCTTTGCTATACACCACTTTTAGTAACTTATTAATTTCAAATTTAAAGATTAATTTTATATATCTGTCAAAAATATCCAAACTCAACTCTCGAGTAGAAATTTAAAATAGTGAAGAAAAGCAAGTTTCAACTTGTGTCTCAACTCTTTAGCTTGCGTCAACTGTACAGTTGGCCAACTTGAGAACTTCAGACAAGTTGAGAAATAGTGAAGAAAACTGCCCTAAATCAGCGATTAACATGTGACATGTCGCAAATTGGAAAACAACAAAACTGAATTGTTAAAAAATCGAAGTATCTTTGCCGTTTTTATTAAAATTGACTCACATAAACAATGAAATAATGTACATCATACATACTTACATAATAACATATATTTATAAAATTTCCTTGATTTGGTATTGACATATAGACTGGAAAATGGAACAGTTTTCTTAAAAATCCAATATTTCTTAACCAAACAGTAAAAAAGGTGAACAAATAGGCTTTATCTTTCACAAATTCTTACTCATGAATCAAGACCAATCTGTAGGATAGCCAACAAGTAAAAGACAGAATGCAATGTGATGGGTTGTACAGTTTATTGAATAATGCGTACAAATCAGCTATCGAAAGCTGTATTAATAGACTACAGTACTACGGTATACGGGATAACTTAAATTAATACATAGCGGAAAGATCATACGATAAGAGGAACAAGTTACATATTTCGGTTTCTATTTACTTAAGCTGTGTCAAATTAAAGTAAACAACAACATGTTGTGCAAGAGCATAATACAGCTACAAAAAAATATTTAATGCCTACAAATCCTTCATAGTCAATTTGCTGATTTAACCCACTGTAATAAAACTGGCCCTTATTTGTACTAACGCGGAAAGTCTTGTGAGACCCCACTTCTTTATCTGTTAAAGGTGCGTAATTTTAATAACAAAAAATAAACTAAAACTTAATAAATAGATTATTATTATAATATAATATACTATAGATCATTAATATATTAAACCACGAGTTCCGTTCGGAGAAATCCCCGAATGAAAAATTACGTCACGAATATCTGAAAAGCAATCATAAGTCACTTTCGCAATCAGCTTGTCTTGTGTCAAAATAAATACTGAAAACAAAATAAACAAAAATCCTTCAACTTGAAAAAATCCCTTTTTTTTCTCAAACCAGTTTCTTACATATTTCTATTTTCTATTCAAAAAATAATTTTTTTGTACTTTTTGTACCTAAAATAGGTTGTTCTCTTGTTGTAGATCTGAATCATTCAATAAATTCAAAATATTTATGAAACGAACAGTTTTACTTCCAAATAATATTCTATTAAGATTTTTTTAAGCGTAGTTTTCTTTTTGAAACCGAATAAAACACTCAAATTCGCATCATATTTTCAAAGTTTTTTTTAATTGGAAGCTGTTATTAACGTTTTAAAAATAACTTCATGTAAATGTGTGTCCGCTGCTCCGTTTCAAATGTTCCATTCGGAAGGTCCAATTTTGTGTCACTTTTTTGAGAACTTCGGGCTGTACTTTACGAATTACGCGTTGAGCTTCAATCGCGTTCGGCTTCTTATAAACTAACGACTTTACACAACCCCGCAAGAAATAATCAAGAGGCGTTAAGTCGCTACGCTACAGAGTTACCACAAGGATATTTTTTAAAAGGGATACATTTCTTCCCACAATCATTTGAACTCAAAGAATGTTTGGAGTTTATTAAAACAACAGTCATCGCAAATGAAATATCTAATTGTAATTGTTTGCGTTTGATTATTATACCCACTTAAAAAATGTCTTGAGTTATTATTTGGTTCAAATCTGTTAAAAACACCGGTGTAAATAAGTATTTGTCGGCACATTACATCGTGTGAACGGCCAACTAATTTATATTGCTGAATGCATTCATTCCAGAAACTTTCGTTTGACAATGCTCGTTGCTAAAACTCACTAACTCTTATGAAATAAAAAAAATTATTAACACTAACAAGTGGACTTTTTGAAAGGGACACATTTATTTTCAAAAGGACTCTTAAATAATTTTGGCTGCGGTAACACTGAGTCGCATGATCTTGGCGGCCAACTCACAGGGCCTTTTCGAGAAATAAATTGCTCTCCAAATTCAACATTTAACATGTCCTCCATTGTTTGACGAGCTGTGTGGCATGTGACACCGTCTTGATGAAACCACATGTCAACGAAGTTCAACGCAGCCAATTGGGCAATTGTCGCGTATCTGGCTCCATATCGTTCGCCGTAGACGGTAACATTTTTTTCACTGTTGTCCTCGAAGAAAAGTGAACCTTTGACGCCACTGGTTTATAAACCACCTCAAACTGTGTTTTTTCGAGATACATTGGTAATACTTGCATGGCGTGTGGCTGTTTATCAATTCAAATGCGACAGTTTTGCTTATCTAAGTATCTGTTGAGCCAGGAATGAGCCTCATCGCTGAACACAATTTTCCGACGAAGCAGATTTTTTACAGAGCTCGAATTTTGTTAATTAATTTCAACCATTTGCAATCGTTGCTCATTTGTAAGTCTTTCCATGGTAAATTGGCAGAGTATTCTGAAAACTTTTTATTTTGACAGATGACGTTTGGACGCCAAATGTTTTCGTCATCAAGTCAGTGGCGGCGCAAGGCGTCCGCGACTACGGCGACCGCTGACGGCCTCGAGCCTGAGGGTGCCACGCAAAAATAAATTTTTAAATGCTAATATTGTTATTTATAAATATTTATTTTCATTCACTTGCGTCGTCGCGCGCGAGCCGTGTTACCAGAAAATTTTTCGAGAGACCACTAGTGTCGACTCTGAAACCACAAAAAGACCGCTAGCGCTCTCTCTGAGTTAAGCTAACTAATTCAAATATTATTATTTATTAATAAATAATTATTTTTAATCAAAAACGTTCTTAAAATTACGAATGATAAAAAAACATATTGATATTAAAACATTAAATCATTTTTAAAATCAGCATAGTGATTCCGAAAGCGTATACCGCAAAATTTACACAGAGATACTGTATTACCTTTTATATCAACAATAGCTTCTAAGCTTCTAACCAATCTTTTAAAATCACGTCCTTAAGCGAACAATCTCAAAATTTTTGCGAATACTCTTGTTCGCCACGCATTTATATTTGAATATTACAGTATTCATATTCATAAAAAGTAATTTATCACTGGATAACTTTCTTAAAAACGAAAATTCATTTTCTCATAAAGAAGGAACGAACAAGACAAGCTCAAAGAGAATCAGTTGAATATAGTAACAAATGAGAGTTCCGTTATACAGGATTTAACGATAGTGTTGCACAAGCTCGATTAATTGTGGAGAAAAGTACGATATTCTGTCTCAAGAAAAAAGAACAGCCTGGAAAAAACGAATATTCGGTTATGAACATATTGGTGAACTTATTCAATCTTATGAAATGCAGTACAGAATTAACTTTTTCAACACAATGGTAGATGCTATTATTGTCGACGCCGATTGTCGATTTAAAGCTTTCAATGAATATTTTGACAATTTGGTTTTATTTATGATATCAGTTATTAAGCTCCATATCAAAAAAGGATCTTCTTTAAGGGAGAGAATACTTTAGGAGCGTAAAAAACATGTTTTTTTTGGGATTTTTTTAAAGGGACTAAATTAACCCAATAATTTTCAAAATTAGGAGAAATGTTTATTAGAATTGTTTAGTATTCACACAAATTTTTATCTATTGAATTATCAAAAAAATTGCGGCTTTATTGCTGCAGTTACCAGTCTTTATCGGTTGATCTGGGAAAGATTTACCAAAGTTCATTATTTTACTGACATATTAAGGGGAAGGATATACCTAAAATAGAATGAAAAAGTGCAAAATTCTAGATTTGTGAGCTTTTTAATCCAAAATATGATTTTTCGGCAATTTTTTCGATATATTTGACCCCCGAAAAATTATTTATTTACACGCTACCTTTTTTAACTTTAGGTATATCCTTTGGGTTAGGGTCAAAATACTCTATGGGTCATAATACTGTATTTAAAATACTGTATCTCAAAATACTGTATTTCAAAATACTGTATGTACAAAATACTATATGGTCAAAGCACTGTAAGTCAAATTACTGTATCTCAAAATTCTGTATCTCAAAATACTGTACGCGAAATACTGCATCTTAAAATACTGTATGTATGTTTCAAATACAGAATTTTGAAAACAATACTTTTCTTAAGAAAATATCATAACAATTTTTCTTTACCATAATAATCTAATATACTTCCTTGAACAGTTACTATGACAATTCATTAGTCTTTGAATTAATTAAAACAAGAACGAAACAAATGGCATCTTCGTCTTTTTTCTCTATTTCGTTTTATCCTTCTTGATTGTATGTATGTATCTCTCTCACATGTTAAAATGAATTGTTTTGATCATAATCAACATCTGCATGAGCAATTGCAACAGACAAATTAATCTGTCAAAACTAGCACGCGTTCATGCATTCAGTAGATGTTTAAAGGTTTGTGAAAAATTTAAGTGTTAAATGTTAATTTGCTTCAAAATGAATATATCGATAGTGAAAACAAATAAAGGAATGGAAGTTTAAGAACGGAATCATGCAAAAACACAGTATTTTTACAGACAGATTTTTGAGATACAGTGTTCTGCTCATACAACAATTTGACATACAAAATTTTGAACTACAGTATTTTGATCATACAGTATTTTGTACATACAGTATTTTGAAATACAGTATATTAACCATACAGTATAATGAACATACAGTATCATACAGTATAATACAGTATTTTGACCATACAGTATTTAGAAAAACAGCATTTCGACCCGCTCCCATATCCTTTCGATAATATTACTGAGAGTAATCCCCCAAAATTTCATCTAAATCAGTCGCTTACTTTTTAAACTACAACACGAGCAGTTTTTGAAAAAGTAGTTTTGAGATAATTACGTTTAAAATTTCACCACGAGAAAATTTTTAATTCTTGTAACTTACGGATTAATCGGCAATTCCAGGCGCGTACAATAGACCTTCGACTTCCATACAAAAGGTCAACAGTATAGAGGCTAGAGGGTATTGTGAAGCGAAGGTCGCTCCTCCTCTAGATAGATAGATATCTTTATTTTTCCAGTATTAGTTACAATATTTTATAAAAGAATACTGACGTGGCTACCTGAGCCGTCTGCTGGTATTGACATTTGATTACATTAACAAGTGAGGGCAGACTGCGATGAAATGGTTCACATTCTCAAGTTCCCTTCTGTTACATAGATCAGAAGTTTGCTGTCTATCATTGCGATGCGGGATAAAATTGAGATCCAATAATTCAACTCTCGCCTGGAAAATCACACTGATATTTTCCACAGAAAAACAGTTATTGAAGTATTTGTTTTCTGTTAGCATTAGATGATTAAAATTTTTGTAGACTGCTCTGGACTCTGAAGAGCAAGCTCTTATGATATGTTGATTGAATATTCGTTCGTCAACCTTAGCAATCACCCTGTTAAACATATCTTTCCATTCTCCCACGTTAGCTATAGACGTTGGCATTGCAAGGTTATGTGATAAGGACATCTGATTCCATTCCCTGAAAGGAGAGGCGTTAGTTACCATTAGTCTTTCTAAAATTTTTTTGTGAAGACTGTTTTCATTTCTACGCATAACTATGATAAGGTAGTCCGAGTGGGCTTTTAAATTTCGAATGTATATAGGTGGCAAACCCTCCCCTAACGGCCTGAGCTAGCTGAGTCGTCACCCGACCGCATGTTGTTCTCGCGTTTTCCTTTGGGTATAAAATTCTTTGGATATCATACTTTCGAAACATGTAATAAAATAAAATTAGATGAAAGTTTTAAGTGGCCCTTAAGCGTTGCAATGATTAAGGTTTACTATACTTTGGAAAGGCGAAAACAGCGACATACAGCCTTTTGAACTATATGAAGAACTCCAGTTTCTTAAGTGAATTCACTACACTCTATTTACGACGCGAAACAACAGATTCAGTCATTTTAAGAAATAGTTTGAAAGAAATATATATCCAAATGCTTATATTATCATTTGAATCATTCTTACAGTTTCCGTCAGTACAGCTTCCGCTGAGAAGCACGATGAGTCAAGAGAGACTATCTGCGCTATCAGTACCTACTATCAATTGAAGCTGAAATAGCGGCTACTTTTAGCTATGAGCTATGACTATGAAAAGCTGAAAAGTTCGACTCTTTTAATTTCTATTTGTGTAATTTTTGTTATTTTTTGATTAGCAATAAAACTCGTTTAGGTACTCATATATTAGTTAAACTGTAACTTAACGTTTTCTTAACTGGACAATATAGGAGGCCTAGCAAACCTAATTTCACCGACAGCTACGTGTAGCCTAGCGCCACCACAGCATCAAGTCATTATGTAAATTCTTAAAAAAGAATTTTTGTTACGTGTCTCTGAGTACTTTCTGATCTTCCAAATTCATTTAGTTGTAAACAGAGCTTATTTTGGTTTTCTAGTGAACAAACATATGTTGAAAATCGTGTATTAGAAAATGAATTGCAATTGCTATCGCTGGTATTCCACATTAGCAATTTAACCAAAACAAATATTGTTTCGTTAATCATAGTAAAACAAAAATGAATTTGAAATGCTATTCGGCCTCTTCGTCTTTATTCTTTGGAATGCGGTTCCATTTTATGATTTGTCAAATTGTAATAGTACGCTTTTATTAGGGAAAAAATTACATACATACATATGTAGGTATTTTTTTTAAATTTCACGAAAAAGTATTTTCTTTAAATATTCTTAGTTGTGTTTGACATAACAGTCCTTTGACAGGAATTTGTTTTTGACAACTCAAATCTGGAAAGAAAGTTTATTTTTTATTTTACAGTTTATTGTATCTTGTTTTTATATATAAAAAAAAAAAAAACCCATGCGTCATATTTTTATTGCCGAAATCGTTTTGAAAATATTTTGACAACGTGTGCATTTCTATCAGGTTAGGTTATTGTTATTGTTATTTGTATTGGTTAGGTTAAAACAGAGGTTGGGGAGAGGGGAAGGGGAATTGGGATTACAGAGGGTTGGGCTGGTTGACCATTTAAAGCCTTTGATGAGATTCAGTTCGCCGGAGAAGTATTCTCCGAATGCTTTTTTCCTACCTAGGACGCTCACAGGGAAAGTGAAATGATCCTTCATCTGCCTCTTCGTCATGGCATCCTCTACATAAGTCGAGAATGTGCGAGAACGCCCATTCTCACTATGTGGGTACCCAACGAGTTGTAACCCGTAATAATGCCAATCAACAAAGAGAGCCGAGGCCTGGTAAACTACAGCAAAAATTTTGTTTTTTTCTTGAAAATATCTGGCCATAAGTTTTTGGCAACCCGGCATGCTTCTAAAAATTACCACCTGTCATTGGAGGTTTTTAGATTCAACTTGGCATCGAGGTAGGTTAGTTTCTATAGGTCTCGGTATAAGCATTTCATGAAAGCGTTTAGAAATCGAAATGATAAGTCAAAATACTTAAGCAGGTTTGCACGATCTTTTTATTATTTGTATTGCGTCAAGCGTCATCATTGTGGAATGATGCATTCAAATCATTGAATTTATCTTGACTCAGAATGGAACTCAGATGAACCAGCTGCCAAAGATTAACTTGCAACGGAGTTTCTGTTAAAAGCAATTTGCAAGCTATGTTTTAGCTGTTCAAGATACAAGAAATTGATTTCGTTTCTATTCAAACTAAGTGCTGCGTCCACAATTTACACCCATGCAGGCAAGCAGCATCTATCGACAACAAATCATAACTCGTCAGCAGGACGTTGAATTTTTTAAAAAGAATTTCGGCTTACCTATAGAAGAATTTAGACCTTTTCGAATGTAGGTTAGTTTTTACGAATCACTGCTCTCGGATCCTTATCGCCAAAATATAGTTATGTAGTAAAAATCATGTGCTCCCAATACACAATTAACAGCCACACGGAATGTTTTTGAAATGGTCCTCCTTGTACTGGGAGTATAAAAATATGACGGTCTGAATGATTTTTCCCAGAACATACTCGTATTCAGCCAAATACTGATCAAGCTTTGTTAAGACGCTGTCATGTCATTGCTTTCAGTGCTTCCTTTGGAATTCTTAGAGTGCTTCATTGCCCCTGAATTACATAGACGATATTTCATTCCCATACTCCCACTGGAATGGGAAAGGAAACGGATCAGGAATTCAAAAAAAAAAAAAAATTTCGCGCTATTACTATCATTGTTTTCCCCAAACAATATGGACAATATGGATACGAATATGAATGTTTCATCACCATATTCCCACGGGAGCGGGACAAGAACAGGAACATCACCGGGAACTTGGAAAATATTGGTCCGATTCCAAATTTGTTTTCACTGTTAAATACACGGGAACGTAGAAACTGCTTGATCGATTCCAAAATTCTTTCCCCGATTCCAAAAGTTCTATCACCTTTGGAGTGCTTCATTGCCCTTTAGTAACAAAGACTATATTTCATCTCCATTTTCCCAGTGGAATGGAAACAACTTTAAAATTTACTCATTTCGATGACCGTAGGTCCCATGAGCTACGCCATGCGCGTCAGCTAGTACTGTATACCTCCAACTGTCAATTTGACAGCGAAGCAGTGCTGCCAATTCAAAAATGAAAACCGCTTAAACACCGTCATTTACTAACTTGTATTGAAAGATCCTTAGTTAGGTTAGGTTTGTTATTTTATTGTGCAAAGTGCAAACGTGTTCAGTCATTCAGACCAAATGCTTGCGGGTTTGTTTGGGATTTACATTCTGTTTTTTTGAAGCTGCTTTGGGTGAACAAATTCAGCATACAAAACAGCTTGTTTTTGTTCAACCATTATCGACTCGTTGGGTGGGTTTTATTGGGGGCGTTAAATAATTCAATCCGGGTAGCTTTTTGCTGTTGTTCAACAATTAGAGGCACTAGCTATTTAAATCGTTCCAAAAACTAACTTAAGTTTTTGAACGCGTCCATTATAAAAGATTTGAGAACATCTAGTTTATGAAAATACGTTACTTGAGAAAAATGCTGCGGCATGCTAGACATACAATCATTTCAAAGACTTCACCAAAAATTCTAATTATTTTATGCTATCACTCACATCCATTGCAGTAGGTTTTGTCTTGGTCTTTATTTAAAGAAGAAAGTTGCAAAGAACAATTCAGATTTTCAACGTCATTGTGAAGCATACAAGAAGTCCCAAAGTCAAACATTGTTCTTTTGATTAAGTTTGTAACTGTTCACATCATAAATTTTCATTACAAGTTAATATAATTAAAACATACAATTGCCAAAGAGGCACAGTTATATTTTTCGAAAATCTCAAAAACTGGATCTTTTTCAAATGAAAATTAAACAAGTGAACAAAAAACTTTGACTTGTAATTGTAAGCGCCCGATTCAAAATCTAAATTATTGACATGCAAAAACAACTTAAACATGCAAAAGATAACGTGCAAAAATAAGAAACAAGACCATCGATCTTCAACGTATGACTGCTTTTATTAGACTGATCGATAATGTTACAAATTGGGAAGAGCTTGCCAAGAAGCTTTACAGTACTGTAAATTACTACATAAGATAAGAAAACTGTCTCAACTGATCATACGATCTTTCGGTTATGTTTTACCGATAAACATATAAACATTAATGTGATTGCATTAATACACAGAATAGCAAAAAGCTTTTATGTTTGCATGCATGTGATCGTAAAGATGAGTACTGGCAGATGAATATTACTTGGGATTTCTAAGATCGTAAATGATTAAAATATATCTCTTACAACTCGATCATCCTGACAGTAAATCGTCCTCGATTTACGATGGCATGCATTTACAGATATGAAACATTTTAACAATATTATTTATATAAAGCGAAATTATACAAACTTTTTTCTCATAACTTTTGATTAAAAATAAGATCATTTCACATGTAATAATATCATATTAAAATATAACCATACTAGCTGTTTTATAATGAACGTAAAACATTATTAATAAATGAGCATAGAAAATTTACTAATAATTAAAATGAATACAATATATATTTTTTGTCTTTGACGTTGAACATTTGCTTCAATTATTTTTTTGATTAGCTTTTGTAGTTTTTGAAATGCTTGATCAAACATACAATTTTCCAAACGCTTCTGTATGACATCATAAAATAAGCTTTTTCCATATTTGATATTATTTTTCAGAAAACTAACTAGCCAAGTCAAAACAATTTTTATATCACAACAATTCCAAACAATAGTATTAGATAAAACACTTTCATAACTTAAACTTTTCAATTTTTCTTTTTCATAATAACATAAACTTTCATCTGGTTTATCACATATATCAATTTTCAAAATTTCATTATCGAATGAGCTGTCTTCAAAATTTTCAATTTCCAAATCTTTTTTTTCAACTAAATTCACACTCGTTTTTCCAATCATAAGCTTACTATTCGTTTTATACAAAAAATCACGACCTAATACGATTGGATCTTTCATTGTATTATCGTTAACAACATAGAAACATACATAAGCATAATCATCACTAAATTTAACTTTACCAATAAATTTTCCCAATGTAATCAATTTTGAATTATTGATACCCACGTATTCAGATTGAGACTCCAGAGATGTAATCAGGAAAGTAGGAGCATACCGTTGTTGAATGAAGCTTATTGGGCTACCGGTATCGATCAGAGTCGTCAAATTCATGCATATTCGTGCACCGTCAGTTTCTACATTCCCAAATTCAAAATCCAGAACCTCATGGAAGTCGTGACATAAAGTAGGGTTTTTACGTTCTTTCGGCAGCTTCTCACCTTCAACCAACAGAACCGATGATGACAAAGGGCAATCCTTAACAGAATGACCCATCTTTCCACAACGGAAACAAGATCCTTTCTCTCTTCGTGGTTTCGTACAGTTTGTTGAAATGTGGCCGTTCTCGCTGCAGTTATAGCACTTGATAGCGGTGACTTGTGGAGAAGGATTTGATAGTGGAACCGTTCTGTTGTAACCTGATATTGACGGTTGAACATCAACCTTCATTTTTTCATACTTCCTTAAGGTAGCCTTCAAATCAGCGATGGTATTTGCCGTAAGCATTAACTGTTTGTTAAACAGCGAGTCTGGAATACCTTTAATTATATAAGCTACCACATCTTGTTCCTCTATCTCTGCAGACGACGCGATCTCCTGCATAAAGAGCACATACTGCTGGTAACTTTCGTCCTTACGTTTGGTTCTCTTCCGCAGCGCATTGTGAACATCTGTAGCTGATGTGTGGTGGTGAAATTCTGTCATAAGAGCAGCCTTAAGCTCACTCCATGACCTGCACGATGTCGACCTCAGAAATAGCCTGGCAGTACCAGTGAGCAACCTCTTAAAATATATGAAAGACTCGGACTCGGTCAGGTGGTAAATAAGTCTCGCATCTTCCATGTTTTGAATCCACTTTTGAATAGGATAATTGTCATCTCCAGTAAACCTTGGCAATGAGTCTTCAATATCTCGGAACGAACATACGGGACTAGACTCTCGGCAATTTAACTCAGCCAAGCGCTTCTCTAAGAAAAGAATCTCCTCTTTTTTCCTTACCATATCTCGCAATTTTTCCAAGCGTTGTGAAACAATTCTCTCTTCGTCATCAGAGCCATCATCGCAGCTTTCATCATTACCTTCGTCAATGTCCTCAGGGAAAAGTTCATCAATTTGGACATCTTCAAATGAAACTATGGCCTCATTTAATCGAGCCTTAAGAGCAGCCTTAGAACCGTTTGTGGCCAAACCTATTTCAGCCAGTTTGTCTTTTAGTTTTTGCACGGTTGCTGTTTGCAAAAACTGTGTAGCACGTGCATTAGCATCCATTAAAAAAATAGTTATTTGACACCGTATTTATCAAACATTTACTATATTAATCTCGAGTACTCTATCCCACTTCTGATAGATTGTAAGCGCCCGATTCAAAATCTAAATTATTGACATGCAAAAACAACTTAAACATGCAAAAGATAACGTGCAAAAATAAGAAACAAGACCATCGATCTTCAACGTATGACTGCTTTTATTAGACTGATCGATAATGTTACAAATTGGGAAGAGCTTGCCAAGAAGCTTTACAGTACTGTAAATTACTACATAAGATAAGAAAACTGTCTCAACTGATCATACGATCTTTCGGTTATGTTTTACCGATAAACATATAAACATTAATGTGATTGCATTAATACACAGAATAGCAAAAAGCTTTTATGTTTGCATGCATGTGATCGTAAAGATGAGTACTGGCAGATGAATATTACTTGGGATTTCTAAGATCGTAAATGATTAAAATATATCTCTTACATAATCATGTTTTTTTTTCTCTTTTTCGTAGTCGCAGCAAGAATTAAATTTGAAACAGTGTAAAAAGTTTTTTAGCAAGCACAGAGTTGAGTGTTACGAAAACTTTCTCAATTACTTTTTGAATTATCTTAATTAATTTGAGTTAAATTATGTTCACAGAATTGAGGTTGTAAGACACATGCTACTTCTTTGAGCTGCATTCAGATGGAAGATGACAACTCATAATGTTGTCAAGAAAACCTTTTCAGAAACGTAATGTTTGATTCTATTTCGCTGTTGTCTCCATTGGCGCAGCTATTTCTTCTCTATCGTTCTTTGTATAATAAACTTTCTAATAACCTATTAAAGCGTTTTCCTCGGTCTTATAATTGAGATGTCTATACTAAAAGTTCCAAGTTCGGTATGACCAGAAGAAAATTTACTCTGAAGTTGACTCTTTACATAAAGATACCTTTAAAACTGTGGAACCAATTTCAAGCTCCAAAAGTATATGACCTAAAAATAGTCGCTCTGAATTTATTCACTGCAGCCTATAAATATCTTTTGCTAAAATAAATGGTTTATTTATTTTGTTTTTTAAAACTAGGTTTTCTATGCTTTGCCGAAGGTTGTACTTATTATTCGTTAATCCGTTGTTGTTCGCTGGGTGAAAGTTTAAGAAAAATTACTTTTATACAAATCTTACAAAGTGAGCAAAAACAACAACATTAATTTTATTGGCAATGTTCTCGATTTAAATATTTCAGATTACAAGCTCATTGCCCTAAATTATGATTTTCAAGAAGCCACAAAACCTCTAACTTATCGCATCGAACTTCAATCGATTACATCAAATTAACAAGCGCTTAAAAACATGAATTTGGGGAATCGGTATTTTTTGAAAATTATCATTATAGTGGAGGACCGTTAGACATAAAAAAGGCAAAACCTAGGAATTCAGGGCCAGTCCATGGATTTTCATGAAATTTTCGGAAATGTGTTTTGAATGGCGTATAGAAAAAAGTTAAAAAAAAAAATTTCACCGCTCTCAATTTTTTAATTGTTTTTAAAATTAATTATTAACTTTTAGAATTTTATTTTATTTATTTAGGGTGTTTAAGATACGGTTTTCCAAAGAGTATGGATGGATAGGTTTTGTCAAGACAAAAAAAAAGTTGTATGGGAAGGAGGTCTATATCCCTCCGTGTAGGCGCGAGGGGCAATTTTATATGAAATTTACTCAATTTTTTAAAAAATTATTAAAAATTAACTTACCCACTTACTTTCTCATACTTCAGTGTTTTTTAAAAGCTATTGCTTTGTTCTTTAATAAAAATTTTAATTTGAGTTTACTTAATGAACAGTTTCTGAGAAATCAAGCCTCAAAATCAAAATTTTGAAAAAAGAAAATATTTTTTTCCTAATAAATTTTTTTTACATAATTTTGCCCCATTAAGCGCCATTTTTTCTTTTCATATTCAATGCTTTTATTAGTTTTAATTCAAAAGCAAAAAACCGAACAAAAAAATTTTTCTTGGTTTAAGAGAAATTAAAAAAAAACGAAAGGTACTTTTTTCTAGAAAACAAAATGTCGTTAATTTCCCGCTAATTGAACTTTTTTCCTGGAAGTGAAATATGAAATGTGTCTTAAATAGCATATAAAAAGAAGTTAAAAAAAAAATTTTGTATGATCTTAATTTTAATATAAATTATAAATAATAAATAAAATTTTAGAGTTATCTTTTAATTATATTAGTTTTAAGTTAAATTTTAAAACTAAGACATAGTACAAACTTGAACTTTGGTCTCAAAGGATAGCACATGTACTGATTTGTGCCCCAAATGCTGTTTCCGGTCAAACGTGTTGATGAATCCGAAAAAATATGTTTTTTTGCAAAATAAATACTCGCGAATTTTTCTACGTGCATTCAGTATGCAAACAAACATATATCAATAAGGGATGCATCAATTCTTATTTAAAAGAAAGAACACTACATCAGCATTCTCCCCACCAAAAAAAAAAACTTCGGGCCGTTTATTTAACTGATTTAAGTCTCTTTAATTGGTTGAAAACTCAAAATTTGGAAAAAAAAACACATTTTTTCGGTTTTATCAACACGTTTGACCGGAAACAGCATTTGGGGCACAAATCATTACATGTGCTGTCCTTTGAGACCAAAGTTCAAGTTTGTAATAGGTCTTAGTTTTAAAATTTTACTTAAAACTAATATAATTAAAAGATAACTCTAGAATTTTATTAATTATTTATAATTTATATTAAAATTAAGATCATACAAAATTTTTTTTTAACTTCTTTTTATATGCTATTTAAGACACATTTCATATTTCCCTTCCAGGAAAAAAGTTCAATTAGCGGGAAATTAACGACATTTTGTTTTCTAGAAAAAAGTACCTTTCGTTTTTTTTTTAATTTCTCTTAAACCAAGAAAAATTTTTTTGTTCGGTTTTTTGCTTTTGAATTAAAACTAATAAAAGCATTGAATATGAAAAGAAAAAATGGCGCTTAATGGGGCAAAATTATGTAAAAAAAAATTTATTAGGAAAAAAATATTTTCTTTTTTCAAAATTTTGATTTTGAGGCTTGATTTCTCAGAAACTGTTCATTAAGTAAACTCAAATTAAAATTTTTATTAAAGAACAAAGCAATAGCTTTTGAAAAACACTGAAGTATGAGAAAGTAAGTGTGTTAGTTAATTTTTAATAACTTTTTAAAAAATTGAGTAAATTTCATATAAAATTGCCCCTCGCGCCTACACGGAGGGATATAGACCCTCTTCACATACAACTTTTTTTTTGTCTTGACAAAACCTATCCATCCTTACTCTTTGGAAAACCGTATCTTAAACACCCTAAATAAATAAAATAAAATTCTAAAGGTTAATAATTAATTTTAAAAACAATTAAAAAATTGAGAGCGGTGAAATTTTTTTTTTTAACTTTTTTCTATACGCCATTCAAAACACATTTCCGAAAATTTCATGAAAATCCATGGACTGGCCCTGGATTCCTAGGTAAAAAGCTTACGGTCCTCCACTATTATTATTAAAACTTGCTCTTCAACATCAGTAAGACAGTCTAGTAAAAGAAAAATTTTTAAAACCATGAATGAACTCAAGCCTTCTTAGTTTAATTAATATAAAGAACAAAGTGTGTTTAAAGTTAAAAAAACATCCAACGAACACAAAATTAAAAACGTATTATAATAAACTTAGTAAAAGTGTCAAGTTAGAAGTAGAGTTATGTCGCGAGACGTATTATTCTACCCTTTTGCAACAGAATAAAGGTAATCCCAAAGAAGAGTTTAAAATTATTGACAATATTTTAGGTAAAAATATAAAATCCAATTTATGTAATTGATTCTGTAGTGGTCAATAATACTTCCTTTACAGATTCCTATTCAATTGCAAACAAATTCAATGAATATTTTACAAACATAGCTTATAATCTCAGGCCAACGATAAATTCTAAATCTAATTGTAACTGTTTTAATGGTAACAAATTTGCTTGTGAACTGTCGCAACCTCATAGAATCAATTACTTCTTTCGAAACATATAGAACTATTTCATCTTTGAAGAACAAAGTATCTTCAGATGGAATTTCTAGTATTACATATATTGAAAAAAGTGGCATTTTACGTATCGGATGTTCTGAGTTACATTTTCAATCTTAGTGTTGAACAAGGATGTTTACCTCAGCAACTGAAATGTGCAGAAGTGATTCCTCTTTTTGAGAAAGGTGATCGTAAAAATATATTTTAGATTTCACTTCTTCCCACCACCTCTAAAATCTTTGCAAAATTTATTATTGAAAAGAGTAGCTTCTTTTCTAAATAAAAACAAATACTTTAGTGATTATCAATTTGGATTCCGTTCCGGCAAGTCTACAGAAGATGCGATTCTTAGGATATGTTCTCAACTTAATAGACATACTTCTGCTCTTTTTATAGACATCACAAAGGCTTTTGGTATGGTTGACCACAATTTGCTTCTAAGTAAAATGTATATTGCATAGGATTCAGAGGCATAATTTTTCAATGGCTTTTTATTTTTAATTTTAATTTTTATTTGAATGGTAGAGTACAAAGAGTAAGCGTTAACGGTGAAACTAGCGATGCTTGTACTCTGAAAATAGGAGTACCTTGAGGTTCCGTTCTTGGACCTGTGTTTTTCTTAAGTTACATTAACTCACTTATCACACTTCTGTTTAATGGTCTATCAACTGCTTTAGCAAATGAAATCTCCTTCACGTATAAATCTAACTTTGTATTAGATTGCATCTCGATGGTAGAACATGATCTTGAACTGTTAAGGAAATGGTTTTTTGTGCATAAGTTGGTCATTAGTGAAAAAAACTAAAATAGTGTCATTTAAGACCTCAGGTCAGAATAATGGCCATCACAATTTAATTTTTCGTTATGGGCCTAATTGTAGTAAATTTAGTTTCCCTGTTCATGGTTCATGATTGAGCTGTACCGTGACATGGGCATATCCAGAAGAGTACGCATCGCGAGGCTACGATGGTTGGGTCATGTAGATCGGATGGACCCAAACGCTCCGGCTCGACGGGTTTTCGAAAGCACATTGCAGGGAAATCGCGGAAGGGGAAGACCTCGCCTTAGGTGGCGCAATCAAGTGGATGAATACCTCAACCGACCTAGAGTGCAAAACTGGAGAGAGCTCGCCCGAAATCGAAGTTGTTATAGAAGGATGTGGTTGAAGCCCAGGTTCACCCCGAACTGTAATGCTTAGGAGTAATACTTAATACAAATCTTAATTGGAAGGTTCATACTAGAGGTCTAAGAAATAACCTGTTAGCAATTACTCGAAAAATGTACCTGTTAAAACCACTTTGCTTAAAAACATTACTAACTTCCATTTTATTACGGTCTGGCGCACTCAAAACTACAATATGGTTTGTTAAGTTGGGGTGGTTCATATGGAAGTACTTTAAAACCGTTGTTGACTGCACAGAAGTACCATATTAGGCTAATTTGCAACAAAAATCACCTCACAGAAAGCTGGCCCTTATACAAGGAGCTGCGAGTTTTACCTATAAAACACCTTTACATCTTTAAAGTGCTTAAAGAATTATATAAGCAGAGTGGTAACATTCCAAGCAGAAATTCGGATATTTACAATTTACGAGTGAATCGTTTGCATCTTACCTCCGTACCCACAGTTATAACAACGCATTTCTCGAATTTTTCTACCGTAACAGCACCGCGACTTATTAAAAAGTTACCATTTTCAATCAGAACAACAGAAAATTTCAACTCATATTTAAATAAAATAAATAATTGGCTTTTCACAGTCGATCTAAAGAGTATTGAAAATTATTATTAAACTCATGTTAATTGTTCAATTCTAAATGTTCCTGTTAAGCTGATGATTATTAGATTAGATTAGATTAGATTTTATTCAGTTTTTTCATTTGTTCGTACAATCATTATTTTTACAATTTTATTTTATTTTTTGTAAAAATAATGATTGTACGAACAAATGAAAAAACTGAATAAAATCTAATCTAATCTAATCTGATGATTATTATGTTTGCTAAATAATAATAATAATGTGGTACCCGTGGCGTGATGGTTAGGATGTCCACCTGCGATCCCAGAGGTTCGAGTACGAATCCCAGCAGAGGCAAAAATGTTTTTTCACGGGTATCGCCTTTCGCGAGGAATTGGCAAGTCCTCCGTTAATAAATTCATTGCCATGAAAAACGCTTTCTCAATTAGCCGTTCGGAACCGGCAGAAAATTGTAGGTCCCCTCCATTCCCTCACAAAGCATGGTTGTGAGAAATGCGCTAGGGGTTCCTCGCTCTGTTGCGCCACCCTATTTATTTATTTTTATAATGAAAAACTTTTGAAATATATTCATAAAAGGTTTGCTTTGTCTTCCAAACGTTATCGCTAATACCGTATCCCCATGCTTCGGGAATACTTTTCCGAATTTCATCCTTTATTCTCATAAAAGGATAAATTATCATCGGAGGGCACATTGATCCTTAAGCATTGAAAGAAAACATAACCATTAGGTTTAGAACAGACTTAGCTTTCGGACAAAGTAGAAAATTTGTTTCATTTTCGTTGAACACACGACTAGGGTCTTCGAGAATTAAAAAAAATTTGTTTTTGAATAGGTAGTCCTGTATGCAATAAAACCAACGGAATAAATCAGTCACAGACACATTTGCGCTAGCCGATGAAACAGGGGTGGAATCGCGTGAGGTGATAGTTGACTGTAATTTTTTCTTACTATCAAATTGATAGTTATGGCTTTTCCGTCTGTGTAAGATGATATATTTGAGATCAAATTTGTTTTCTCCTAATTTGGTATCACTTAAAGAGAAAATATATGAAGGCTGTCAAATTTGTATTTCTTCATTTAAAAACAAACACTAGACCGATAGTTAGACTATTTTAATTTTGCATATAATATTTCATTGATGAAGGAGAAGGATGACGTTTTAAAAAGGATCTGAACCACCCATTCGCTCCCAAATGGAGTTTCTCTCTGACTTTGTTTCAAGAACTCCTGTACATCGCAAAAAAGATCCTCCTTTCGATTGGGAAAGCCTTTTTCTTGACATACTTTTAACCAATTAACAATTATTATTTCCTTTGCTTCGGTTGAAACAGTGTCTGGTCCGGGACGTGTCTTCAAAAATTTAGAGCTCAAGCGAAATTGTAAAGTTTATCTTGGCACGTTGAACTTTAAAGAAGCTTCTTTTTTGGATATAAACTTTCCTCTTATTTCTGTCAAAGCCTGCTGAATTTTTCTTCTACATAGTTCTGCCTTTTTTCCCCATTTTTCAAGGGTATCAAAATAGACCTAGTATTGGTCTAAGTGTGTCGGGTGTATTCCTGACAGCCATTGTAACCTAACCTTACCTAACCCCATTTTTCAAACAGAAGTTTATAACGGATGCGGGGTATAATTATTGGCAGTCTTAAAAGTACAATTGCCAATGATTGTAGTCCCCAGTGCACGAATTATTGTCACCCCCCTGCCAGTAATTAAACCATTACTTTATATGGGACCAATTATTGGCACCCCTTTTTTTACAACTCTATCAACTTTTTTTTTTACCAAAAAACAGTTAAAAATATTTAATTCATTGTATTGTTATACTAAATATAATAAATCTTCATCTAAAAACTCAAAATACAACCAAAAACGGACACTTACCAAACTTAGTCTCCTTAGCGGGAACACTGTATTTTAAGCACTATTTTCACTAATTTAGAACGACTGTACACTTTCAGTGACAAAAAAGAACGGAGAATGATATACATACACATAAATAAAAATGCAGAACTGTAGAGAAATGATACAGATTACAAAAAAAACGTAATTTTTGCTCCTGGGCACAGAAGTCTTTGTGAAATTTCATATAGTATGAAGGGTGCCAATAAATAATTAGTACAAAAATCGGGGGTGCCAACCATTGTACCCATTACGCTATGTTTTGGAGCGAATGTCCAAATCAAAGAGTTTAAAGACTCACTAATCACTATTATTTTGACTTTCTTAACCTAAACATCGACAGCCGTATTTATAATCGCATTTTAAACTCCACGAAACTTTAAAACACGCTTATTCATTGATTAAAACAAAATTCGTATTTATAATAATTTTTCTTCAGTGAATACGGGCTGAATAGCTTAAACGCCGATATACGTGTTTTAAGCTTGTTTTAGCGCACAAATGTCGTTTGAATTTGAGTATTGAGTTGTCATTCAGTGGTTTATTTACAGCTTTATGATTTTTAAAAAATATCTAAACAAATTGGAAATGTACTCAAATTGCATTAATTTTATACATAATTTGGATGTAGTAAATGTGTTTTCAATTGAAAGACGCAAAACGCAAAAAGTCTACAAAAAAAATTTCATCCAATGGAACTTAGAGAATCATTATTTCCTTTAACTTTTTGGTCAAAGTCTTGTGATGTACCTTCAGATGCAGCTTTCTGCCAATCACACCAACTCTCCGCACCGGTTGGAAAATACATGAATATGTTGTGAATTCTTATCCGTGACCAGAATGAATTGTCATTGAAAAACTAAAAACACTAAAAAATTGGAAAATGTTGATTTTTATTTTGTCGTTAATTATTTTATCATTATTCAAAAGATGCATTTCGATGGGAAAATTTGCTCTCTACAAAAACCCCCTTGGCTTTGGGAGATATGTATATTGAAAAAAAAAAAAAAACCGACGAGGATGGTTCAGAACCCATATCTCTGACTTGCACCACCAAATTTAACAGCATTCCGAGTGTTTTTTTCTCATAACTAACCCATTGGATGATTCTTGAAATAAAAACTCACCCTTTTCCGAGTGTCATAATCAATAGGCTATAAGCATTATGAAAATGGTTTAATATTTTACACACTTTCAACACAAAAAATTTAAAAAAAAAATATTTCAGGAATACATTCCTTACTTTTTACTTTTGTTTTCGATAAATAATAGATTAAACTATGATATACAATTTAAATTTAATTAGAATGTTCTCCTAATCAAAAAGTACCGCTATTTTACAAACTTTTTAGTATTTTTATCAGAAACGCTTATTTTTTATATTTTTCAGCCAACATTTTTACATAGTCTAGCTGAAACTTGTGCCATTATAAGGAATATACCTAGGTTAAGGAATATACCTACTTCAACAAACTCTTTGTAAAATTTTTACCAACAATACATTTTTTTAATTATTTCACAACAATTTTAACTGAACTGTCGATTGGTACAGTGATGGAGCCACTGACTGAGAAAACGTTTTTTGAATCATGTGAGGAATTTTGTCAACTAATCGCAGCAGTTTTCAAAGAAAGTTTCGGTTTGATAAAATGACTTATCGCCGCTTTTCCTTAGGCCAAACCCCATAGTGCGTCGAGCAAATAAACCATAGCATAAAGACAATTTATTGATCACTTTATCAGTTAATTTACCTTCACCCTTTCCACCAATCCCTATATTTTCTTTTTTTGCTTTTCTTAGCATTGAAAAAGGCAGACGTTATATTAGGCTCCTTTGGGATAGACGGAGTATTCCTAATGTCTTTTGTTCGATAAGTTCCCTTCGAAGCAGTTTGGATGTCAGGTATAACAAAAACGCCTATATCTCGAAAAATAGTTTTGAATTCTGAAAAATTTCTCAATAACTAAACTTTGAAAATATAAAATAACAAAAAATGGATTTTTTTTTAATTTCTAGACCAGAAAATCGTCTTAAGTCTCAAAGGTTACTGTCGATCCAAGTGCATAAACTAAAAGCAAAGATCAGACTGAATTATCTTTTGAACTTTTTGTTTTAAAATGAAGTCATTAAGTGGAAGATATTGAAAGGATGCCATATAACCCGACTTTACCCTATCCTTAGGAGCTATATTTGCGTCTCTTTTCTCAACAACTTTCGAAACTTTCCTGAACGTTTTACTTGCCTTATCAAGGGAGGTGAAAAGGTTTTTTTTAGATTTTTAAGTCAGCCGTAACGATATCGAAACCATTTTACTATGAAGTTTCATACGTTCGAACCGACAAGGCGACGATTTTTTTTTTTCTGAAGTTAAATCAAGCCGATTCAACTAAAATTGCTGCCATTCTATTCATTCAATCAAAACATCCAATTTGCCTTCGAATCTAAAAAAACACCTTCAAAAAGTTGCCTTGAATACCGTGAGTGTAATCAGACATAACAATCATTTTACTCTTGCTAAGTACCTAGCTATAGAAAATCAACGTGTCCTGGTTGTTATATCAACTATTATTAACAACGACCTTAACGAGCGTGTTGTTATAAATACAGAAACCAAAATTATATAAATGAGGCGGTTTTGAACTGTAGTAGGTACTTTCATTTGATTAATGATAAGTTTCGTGACCTTTTGTCATTCCAGATAATTTGTAATTTTGTGAAACAACATTGTTTTTCGTTAACAAGAATAAACGATGTTATAACAAACTACTTATAATATTATTTTAGACAGCGTTTACAGTAAATGAACAGTAGATGTTTCATGATAAAATTAGAATAATAACCAACGTGTCTGTTCAACGTAATGAATTCGTTTATTTACAATCACAAGACAACATGAAGAGATTCTGCAACAAATGATAATTAAATTATTTACATTAAAAAAAAATTCTTTTCATCCGAAGGTTGCTACATCAACTACGAGAAAATGTGAAATTTCTATTCATTATATTAAAATAGATCAGATACTTTTGTTGCTTTTGTCTGAATTTGAGTTGGTAAAAAGGTATCTTACCTGCTTGTACTACTAAATAATTAAATTAATGACTCTAGTTGAATTTTGAATTCAGCCCGTCTACCATTATCGTGTCAGCTTTTGAAAACGCCCTTACCATTAGCGAAAAGGTCGAAAAAGCTCAAAATAATACATCAACTTTCAAAAAATGTCTTTAACGATGTTACATTAAGGTAATTAAATTTACAACGGCTTATAATCATCCTGGCATTGTTGGCGTAGGTCTTTCATTCTACCAAACTTTTATGCTGCAAAAAAAAAAGAAGGGATATACGGGGTAAGCTAAAAAGTTTTAACTTCTAAGAACCTCCGTCTGAGGACTGAGTCCGACAACGCTGACGTATTTGAGATTAAATACCGATTGAAAGCGAATGACATTTTCTTCTTCTGTGACCTAAGGACAATGCCTTTTTTTAATTTTAAAAATAAACACTCGCGGTGGGAGAACAAGCAACGAAATCCATCCTAGAAATTCCTTTTTGATGTTCAACAAATTAAGGTTTTTCGGTTTAAAGGAACGATGAAAACATTGATTAATTGCGTTTGAAAAGATCTCAAGTGAGACATAAAACTTTCAGCAAAATGTATTTAACTTGATAATGATTTTTTTATAATTAACGAGAAAGGAGCCGAAGGACGATAAAAATCGTTTATAACAAGAAAATAATGGTGAAGGAGTACAAAAAAACTATTAGTTTTATTAAACGTGATAAGGCTATCAATTTCAGAAACAAAAGCAAATATTTGGCTGTAAAGGAAAGCTGAACTATCCCATTACTCGCGTGTCAGACCCTCTAAATCAGGGGTTCCCAAACTATTTTGAGCAAGAGACCCCTTTTCCAAAACGAACTGATACCCTAGACGGTTGCCACTTGCCAAAAAAATATGTGTCCAAAAATGAAAATAAAAAGGACCAAACATAGTTTAAAATGACCAAAATTATGATTGATTCCGATGAATGAATGGAAGGGAAGAACACCAAGTTTTCAAACTCAAAAAAACAGCATGAGAAGCGCTTGTTTGATTAAATATAGAAATGTCATGATAAGAATGAGCTTCAGAGCCAAATTTAAAAAAAAAATCATGCGAGGGTGTAAGACCAAGAACCAAGCCCGTAAAGGCCTACAAGCAAACATAGTGTTAGAACCATAGTCACTTCTAAGGATCTGGAAAATTTACTCTGCGATGGTAGGGTTACCAAACTCGTATGTTATAGCTTAAATTAGATAAAACTGCATTTGCAGACGTCCTCGACACAGACATTTTCAAGGCAGCTAGAGATTTACTAGAAAGTGCAATGTACAGCTGAATGATTTAGTCGGGAGAAATCATGTTCAATGAATTGAAAACCCTACAATTGCACAAATTATAGAGGAATACGCATCTTTAACGGTGCATCTCTTGTCTGGCCTATGTGAACATTTGAAAACCCCCACGTCGGCAAATTCTTAGAGCACACTGGAGATTTTGGGAAAAGCCCGCTTGTGATAGTAGGTATTGGCGAAAATTCTTAAAATAGATGTAATAACGAAGTCAGCACACATGCCGGTCTTTTGAAAAAAACCCGAGTCATTTGATATCACTCTTACCTGAACTTTCCCCAGCAAAAACCTAGTTCTACATCAGGGCGAGTTGATGGCAAACCCAAAACTCAAACTTGAAAATCATGTCTCAACTTTTTTACTTGCTCTTATATGTGCTAGTTATTAGGGAAGTTTTGCAGTCGTACAGAAAGAAAATTTTGGGATAACAGTAAAACATGACATTACGATGATAAAGAATACGAAAAAGTGGAGACTCAAATTCTGTCGGTACCTGCTTACCAATATGATACAACTTATTTTTCTCAAAAGCGGCTCCAACAATTCTAATAAAATTTTGTGTGAGGTATTAGTTTTCCTATTGATGTATAAAACTAACCAACTTTAAAAATTTTGCGCAGTTGGTTAAGTGAGTAAGCTTTATTATTATTGAAAGTTTTTTAAAAACGTGCTCTTGATTGGGAAAAAAACGGTTACTTTTTTCGTCAAAATGTTTGAACTGAAGCATTTTTCAACCAAATATGATGATGGAAAAGCAATTAGAATTTTTTTTTCAGCAATGTTTCTTCATTGCAGTATATCGAGTTTCAATGCTGCGCTGCAACCATAACTTCTGATAGACTTCATTGAACTTTTGCTTAATCTCTTCAACAGTTTTGAGGGTGATCGACTCTTCTTGCATAATAACATGAAGTCATGAAGGTTTCTGATGATTTTGACAAAATTGGAAGCTGTAAGTATTCTTTCCCGCTTAAATTTTGTTTATAAAGAATAAATTTTCCCACAAACGCGGATATAATTATTAATTAATTTTGTTTTGATCAAGTTAAGATCATCACCTTGCAGCTGCAAGTTGACTTTGTTGAACATGCCAAAGCTATTTATTAAATGACTGGTAATAAACATCGGTCATTCAACTCTTCAGATTTTCTCCCTAAAGCCTTCCTCTCTTCAGTGCATTCTTCGGCAATTTATGACAGTAGGTACTTTGCTATAAAAGTCCTGGGCATCTTTTCGAACAGTAAATAACTTCATGAGTTTCTTGACATCAGCTAGCTTTTTAGGGGACACTTTGTTTTATGATGTAGCTTCGTCAAGTAAGCAATTTTTATAAATAATTCGAAATTTTTTTTAAAATGGCTTAACCATAGTGGACAGTACGCTGAAGTTTTTCTTCGCAGATTTGATAATTTTTTGGTCTTGTTTTTCGTAGCTTATTACCCATGTCTGACTTGTGTTAAAGCTTTGACTTAATGAGCTTCTTTGCGTCTTCTTATAGTTCACGACAGTACAGTTCTATCCGAAAATGATTCGCCATGATTCTTAAGACAGTGCTGTATTCTTCTGGTGAAGTGATGATTTCGTTCTCCTTATATACAGGGTGTCCCGTAATTCGTGTTACTTACTCTGGAAAATGATTCTTGGTCATATTCTAAGAAATAAATCGTATTGGAGGAAGGGTCCATCTCCCTCCATATTAGGCAGGAGGACAATTTAATAAAAATTTACATAGCTTAAAAAAAATTGCTGAATAATATCGAGGCTATCAGTATAATCTTTTGGTTTGTTCATTAAGCCAGAATTGAACTTCGAATAACAATATCTTTTTGTAATTGAAAAAACTGCATGTTAGGTTTCCTGCTTTCTTTTGGGCTTCTTCAAAAATGTCGAACGTTATCAAATGTTCTCATTCGACTCCGCTTACATATTTCTGCCGCCGCCTTTGTTGGACCTGTAGCATATTAAGTTTTATGGAAAGTATCGACAAATTATACCTGAATCATAGGCGGATCCACGGGGGGGGGGGGGGGGGGGGTTTCGGGTCTGGACCCCCCCCCCCAATCGGGAAAATAAAAGATGTTATTTGTAACATTTATCATTTATCCTAAGGCCGTGTGTGAATTGCGTTAAAATGTGTGTTAAAGTTTAACCCGCGTTAAAATTTGACACTCATGAGGTGAATAAAATGGGTTAAAATTTATTGAGCTGTGAAGCAGGTTAAAGTGTGTTAAAATTTGACGTTTCTAGGGATAGAGAAATTTGCTCTTGCTTTTGCATTCAATTCAAACAACGAAATATGAATCAAGAAAAAAAACGAAGGCAGGCTGGAAAACCATACATTTAAATGTTAGTTTGAAATCAATTAATTTATATAAATTCAATGCTTTTGTTTTCTAGGGTTTCACGAAAAAAAAAATAAAACTAATTGAAATTAGGATAAGTCTGGATGAAAAAAACAAGAATTAATACAAAATACTTTAAATTTGTAATTTTTCTAAACCAAATGCGAGTTTATTGTTTTGTTTCTTTTGAAATGTATGAAAGATATCAGCCATGAAAACTAATTTGCAGTGTTACTACACCGAATAAATCAATGAATCAAAATGGGAATTTTGTTTGAATATTTTTTATTGTTGTTTTAAAATATGACATTAGAATCGAGAACAATAAATAAAAAAGATTTTTTTTCAGTTTCAGAGACTTTTTATTAACCCTATTTTCTTAAAAATATGTTTTGTAAGAGAAATTATTTTTCCGTGAAAAGAAAGGTGCAATGCAATAAGACCCGCGGCAATAAGACCCGTGGGTCTTATTGCCCAAGGAAATGGAAATAACACCCACGGGCTTTGTTTCCACATTGAAGAGGCAATAAGACCCACCGAAGAAAAGAATTAAGGCCCATGTCTTTTGTTGCCATTTCGAAGCAGCATTTATATGAGTCTGATGAACATGGGATCTTAAAATTAGTTTTCCTTCTTAGAAAGGGTGAAGAACATAGTGGATGCGCTAAATGCATATATTCTTTTTATTTGAAGGAAACAACATTTTGAGGTACCGAAAAACAAAGCTCCAAAATTTCGAAACTTATTTCAGCTTTCCATGGATATTCGTGACATAGAATGGAAGCTCAATCCACTTTCTTTTGCGCACATAATAACTAAATCTACTTTATTAATGTTTGTTGTGCTTTTAGCTACATTCTCCTGTTCGGTTCGTGTGAATTTTTTATGTTCAACCCCAAGCCCGTACTACTTGAAGGGAAATTTCGTTAGCTTCGCTTTGCTTTTTACTCACGGATAGAATAACGAAGCTAAGAGCGAAGCGGAAAAAATTTTCTCAAGGGAATATGGATGTGTGGTGTAAAAATAAAAATTCGCGCGAATTTTTATTTTTACACCACACATCCATATTCCCTTGAGAAAATTTTTTCCGCTTCGCTCTTAGCTTCGTTATTCTATCCGTGAGTAAAAAGCAAAGCGAACAAAATTTGCCTACGTGTAGTGTAATACGTGCCTGCGGTTGAACTTAAGAAATACGCGCGAATTGACCGCTGTAAACACATAGTATGATTCATAGTTCCATAGATATTTATTATGTACGTGTGTTCCTCTTTGGTATGTCATAACCCACAATCAGAGCATGGACTTATGTCAAGTGGAGTTACGTCCCTGTGCAAGTTTATTCACATTAAAAATAAGTTTAAGTGCAAACGGTGAGACTTCTTTCCATTACGAAATGGTATTTAAGTTCGCAGAAAAAGGAACTAAGGCCCGTGGCTGTTACTGCCATTTCATCATGGAAATAATCCCCGTAGGCCTTACTTCCAAAACAAAGAGGAAATAAGACCCGCGGGTCTTATTGCCGTGGGCCTTATTGCACTGCACCGAAAAGAAAACCAAATTTTTTTCAGGGAAATTTCTTAAATTATCGAGGGAAATTTTTCTAACCTACGCAGAAATCTTGGTTAAAATAATTGTTTTAACGCAATTCACACAGCAAATGGCTAAATTTGATCCCACCTCAAACAAGACGTCAAATTTTAATCGTGGTAGGAGTTTTAACGCAAATTTTAACGCAATTCACACACGGCCTAATGTTCAAATTTTGTTACGGGACGAAAAAATATAGCATGAGCAAGACAAAAAAGTAAAGGAGAAGTAATATTATTATTTAAAAAATTCAAGAACTTTATTGATCATTATTACATTTCATAAGAAACTGAAGAGCAGACTACCTCAAACACTAGTAAATTTTCGAGGTTTTTTGAAAAATTTCGCTAGAATTTCGTCCACGGTAAATTCAATATGGGTATGGATATGTAAAGACGCAAGACTATTTAGTCGTTCCTGTCCCATCGTATTTCTCAGGTAAGTTTTGATTCTCTCAACGTCGAAAATGGTTTGGAGTTGCTGTAGTTACAGGTAGTACTGCCAACAATTGATAACCTGGAAAATATCGTCAGATTGATGATGATGATGATTGATGATTGATGATGATGTTTGCATATGTGTCTCGATCCGATAAAAGTGACTTACATGGCAAAAAATCGGTTGTTGGATCATGATTGATTACACAAGTTCTTTTACTGAATATTCATGAAGCGCAATCAGAAATTGTAACATCGCTATTATTTCATAAAATATAAAATCAGAGAAACGATTTTTTACATGGGTTTGAATGGTACATCAACGCCTTTCAGAGCGTGCCGTGTAAGCATTCACTTTTGCCTAGAAGGTGCCTTTTCTCGGATCGCGTCACACATAAACCTTTTTACATGTAAATTTTTGATCGAAAGATACTAACCAGTAAAGCATCAAGCGCATTTTGAATGTTCTGACCGTGGATTCGTTGTCTCCAGATCTTGACTTCTGACAGAAAATTTTCTTTCGATCAATCCGATATATCTTCGTAAAATGTGTAGAAGTCAGCGCATTTCTTTTCGTTAAATTCTTGTTTAAGAAACAGTTGGCCGAAACTTTGGAAAATGGATTTGTGTTCGGAGAACCGACTTTTGAGTTGAGAAATGAACGTATCAAGAAACGGAATGTAGGAAGAAATTTTGTAGTAGTCTTCAATACATTGTTTTTGAACGTTGCAACGATTTTTTTGTTGATTGTCGCCGGCGCCGGCGGTGACGCGCGTGGCAATTTTATTAACTGATTCCATAATGTGACAGGCTATTTGGAATTCAACAGTCGAAATCGCTGTCGAAAGATGCAATGCATTTTGGGAAGTATCTCGATCTTTCCACGTTTTGATTTCTTCCAAAGATTCAATAACAGTCGGTTGCAATTCAACGTACGTTCCAATTGCTTCATGAGACTGAGCTCACTTGGTAGGACAAACAGACTTCAACTTTTGTTTTTTTTTTCTCAATTTTTTTTTGTCATTTTTGAAATTTCTTGGTGTAGAACGTCTTGTCTTTTAGGCCAGTGAAAAAATGCTTCAATCGCTCCAATAGTTCCTAACGAATTTTTGATTCCTGACACTTCGCATGCTGCATTGACTGCCAAACTAAAGATATGTGCAGCGCAATGTACATAAATTGCCAGGGGGAAATACGATCTCAGATGAGCCTGTGCACCAATGAATTGAACAATGAACATCATGTAAATAATTTCTGATTGAATCTGCTAAACCCCGTATATATAAATAAAATTTTGAGCAATGGACCCCCCCCCATGCCCAAATCCTGGATCCGCCACTGACCTGAATTATGCAAAAACGTATGCATGTACTTTCTAACTAGTCATAAGATAGTACATATTCCGAGAATAGTAGCATACGTATACAGATAAAAAGAGCTAGGATTAGAAAATCGAATATATCTCAGTAAAAATGTAATTACATCAACTACCTATTCGTCGAAACAGTATTTAGGTACGAACTGATTGTGTTATTTTTTATTTTTATTATAATGTGACTAAAGAAGCTCGATTTTGTGTATTAATTAAGAAACCTCTGCAAAAAATGTTTTTATTTTTCAACTTAATTTGTCCCGGGTGAAAAATCCCGGATTTTCAGCACTTTAGTAAATTGTCCCGAAAAGCTAAAAAAAAAAAAAACTGGCAACCTTAATACAGACAGCGGAAAGCCATTTTGTTTTATTTTGTAATGATAATGATAATAATAATAATAATGATGATGATAAATTAAGCAAAAAAAATTTTTTGTAGTCGTTTTCCCAGTGCTCTCATTTTAGTCTAAACCCAATTATTTGTAACTAGCTGTGCCCGCGACTTCGTCCGCGTGGAATAGTGACTTTCAGCAGCATTTTTAACTTTTTAGGAAATAAAACTTCTAGCCTTAAAAATGGCGGTATTTTCAAAAAAAACATTCAACCCCTATTTCAACACCTTGTTGCCCTGTTAAAAATACTTTTGAGACCGTAGTTTATGAATTCCCATTTCCGTTCCCGTGGGAATATAAGGATAGATATATAGCCTTTATCCTTCTGCATGTTCTAGACTATCTCTGTAGCTAATTTAATAAAATTTGTTTAGCAGTTTGAACGGGAGACATACGAAAAACATACCGACACAGCTACATTCGCATTTTCAATATCAGTAAAGACTCCCGTTCCCGTGGGAATATGGTGACCGTTTTCGTGGGAATACGTGGATAAGTTAAAGTTAATGTTACTCCGGGATTATGGAGCATTCCAACGGTGGAAGAATTTTTGAAATCGGTGCTGTAGTGTAAAAGTTCCCGTATACGTTCCTGCTCCCGTGGGAATATAGGGAAAAAATATATAGTCTATGTCTTTCCTCAGGTTCTGAACAATCTTTGTTTAAAATTTCATTTAAATCGGTTTATTAGTTTGGGCGGGAGATGGTAACATATAACGACGGACAGACAGAGCTCCTTTCACACTTATTATATTAGTAAGGACTCCCGTTCCCGTAGGAATATGTGGATGAATTAAAGTTAATGTTACACAGGGATAGTGTAGCATTCTAACGGTGGAAGAATTTTGGAAATCGGTGTTGTATATAGGGAGCCGTAGGAATATGGGGATGAATTAGTTTTTATGTTACTCGGGGATAATGAAGCATTCTAACAGTGGAAAAATTTTTGAAATCGGTGTTGTAGTTTCTAAGTTCCCGTATACGTTCCCGTTCCCGTGGGAATTTAGGGATAAATTGTAGCCTATGTGTTATTCTGATGTGTAGGATATATTATTGGAAAGTCTAAGTAAAATTCATTCAGTAGTTTTTGCGTGAAAGAGTAACAAACATACATCCACACATACAAACTTTCACGTTTATAATATTAGTAGGATGTAAAAGACATGAGAGCGTGAAATTTGTTTCTTATATTAATTTAAAATAGTTTTGTTGACATTTTGATCATTCGCAATTCTACTTCTTCCATACATACCCCTTTTTATATGCATGGAATTTGACAAAACCACGAAATGTCAAGGTTGGGCCAAGACAAAAATCGTACAGTAGCGGGGGTTAATCTACCTTAGCGTGAGGCAGTTTCATAAAAGTACATGTTGACTTTAAAAGTTATTCAAAATCAACTAAAACGCTTATTATCACGTACTTTAATGTTTTGGAAAGTGAATACTTTATTCCTGAATTAGCATTTTATTTCAAAATATTTTGTTTTTTTTTTCAAATAATCAATGCTCCTATTAGTTTTGAGTCGAAAAGTTTGTTTATTTTATTTAAAAACTATGAATTCTTAATTCATTCAATTTTTTTTGTCCGTTTACTTCTTTCCTACACTGTTAAAATATACATATACATATAACTCAAACAGTTTATAGCCTTATATAGCCTTAGAGGATATAAAATTTATAATATAATATATGTATGTACATATGTATATGATTTTTGCCACAAGAAAATTCAATTTTGAACACAGTGCGCCGACCGCCGCACTATGGGACGAAACGAGGTTGGGCGTCTCATAAATCTGTAACTTTTTTGTTTCTTCATCGAATTAAGTGAAATTTGAAACATATCATCTCGAATATATAGTTAATATAAATTTACATAGTTTTTTGAGATTCGCCAATGTCATGAGTATAAAAAAAATGTTCAAAATTATAAAATATAATTTTTACATTGAAATTTTAAACAAGAGAAGATATTAATGGAAAAAAAGCATTTTATTTATTTTCTATTCAGTATCAATATTAATTAAGCAAAAACTTTGACATGATAGGGTTGCCATAGCTTCCTTTTGATTTTTTTTGGTTAAAAAAAATTTTTTTTGGTAAAATGTAAATTCTTCGGCCTTTGAACCCAGGGTTATATATAAATACCCTAACTTGTGTTGCAAGAGTCATTTTCAACCTCTTTTTTATTTTATTTCCATAAGTCAACAATTTTCCACTAGATAATTTAATGTACATGTAGTAGGATGTCCCAGATTTTTGAGGTTTTCTCAACTGTTGCTTTAATTCTATTTCATGTAAGACAAGTAGTTATTTCTAAAAAAAAGTTCAATTTGAGATTGTTTTAGTTAAGCTAGGTTATCATCGACCGACAAATGAACAAAAATATTTTTCGGAACGAAGTCGACACGGATTGCCGTCATCGTAGCAAAGTGAAATTTTGTTTACAAGGAGAGCAGAGAGTTTTTTATGAAATGAGAGGGTTTTCGTTTCCATATCTTAGTTTGTATGTTCAGTATCAGACAAGTGTCAGTATCACAGAAGTGTCTGTAACTGAATATACAAACTAAGATATTTAAACGAATACCCGCTCATTTCCTAAGAAAGTCCCTATTGCAACATACTTTTCCACTACCAAAGAAATTTTTGCGATTTTTCGAATCGTAAAGCTTTTAGAAGGTTCAGGAAGCACTAATATCTAACTCTTTGTTTCTAAAAGCAATTTAACTATGTACATCTAACAACTCTTACACTTCATATGTCCTGGTTTTTCTTAGACTTGAAATGAAAGGAGCTGATCGTGAAGATTTTTCAGAGCTTTTCTCGCTGGATGACTCATTTCTCTCTTGTTTTAACGGTCAGTTTGTATGGTTATCTTAAGTATATTCATATGAGGTTGAAAGGAGGCTATTATTATAGGGGAGTGATACTTCAATTTATTATTTAAAAATTATTTCGTAAAATTCTTTTAAAAATTATTTCACTTTTTTTTTAGAGCAACCATGTTAAAAAAATGTGATGAAATTTGGTAATAATTATTTCATTTGTATTACTTGTATGGTGTAAGGAGAGAACCATTTCGAAAGATTTTTTTCAACCATTATTCATTTTTAACTACTAAGGTAGTAAGCATGAGCAGAATTTCAATATTTTCTATCATTGTAATGAGAATTAAAAAGCAACAAACTCAAAATCATAAAGAAAAGAATTCACTTTTTACACATTTTTGCTTATAAAAAAAAAAGGCGGACGTATGCGGACGAGGTTATTTTTGATTCTGAATCTACAATAACAAACAAATTCAAAAAAATCGGTCCCGAGGTGGAGGCAGGTGGAGGTAACAAAGAAAACCTTAATAAAAAAATGACAAAGCACATAAAAGGTTCTTTTTCTTTTTTTTTCTTTAAATTAACTGTTGAAGTAAATCTAAATGAAAACAACTCTTTTATAAAGAAAAAAAAACGACCTTTCCAAAAATATGTAACATCAATTACTTATATTCAGGAAGCTACAAAATATTTCACTTCAAACTTTGTACTCTTTCAAGAAAAATTATATTCAAATTAATGTGACAAGTTTGATCAGCAATTTAAGTATCAAAAATAAAAAAAAATAAAAAAGCAGTTACTGTTTCGAAAAGAGCTGGTTTTCTAGTTTAAGGCCTCATCTTTAGATTTTTCGAATTGTAAAATTTTTCAAAACCATTTATGAGACGCTAAAGCTCATTTCGTCCCATAGTGCGCCGCGCCGACCGCGTTAATTGTGTCGGTCGGTCTTCTATAGCCTCCCGGTTTTGAACTGTTCCATTTACATATATGAGTTTTGTTTGATAAGGACATTTTATGGAAATCTCCTCGTATGTTTGCGCCTATATATATAATATAATAAGTGAGCTTGATTTTAGACTCCCAACATATAGAAACCTATATAAATAGTAAAAAGCATATCTACACAAAAAAGGAAATAGGTACCACATCTACTTGCCAGAAACATTCTTAAACGTGAATGTTGTTCGGATTAAGTGTTATGTGCATGTAGTAGTTCTAATATATGCGCTCTATTAATCATCGGAACACGAACTTCAAGTTTGTTATATTGTTTTGTTACTGCTTGTATATACATACAAACATACTTTTAATATTAATCAATCTTCTATAGACAACATGTGACCATCACTTTGTCATAAATCAATGACCATTAAGGACGGGATCATTTTTATTAATTAGTCTTTCATTTTTTAGTGGTATGGGATGTAATTTATTCTGAGTGTATGTAGTGTGCCTACTCCACTTTTTTTTTCTTTTCTTTTGTTGTAAATAAATTCCAGCCAGCTTCAACATAAGTGCCCCAACAGTTTTCCGACAACGCGTGAACCATGAATAAAATGCGGACTTCTACTTGAGGAAATTTATTATTGGTCATAAAATTGTGGAAACGTCCAAAAGTAGGTATCTGATCTGAAATAATGGCGCCTTTATGTCCTTTCATCATTTTGCAAGCAAACAATTTTCCACTAAAGGAAGCAAACAGTACGGCACCATATAGGCATTGTCGACGGGACATAAACCACTAGCTATGCATTTTGGATATGTCCACTTTATGTAGATACGAACGTGTATTTTTCTTTGGTGTATGCTTACACATGAACATTTGCTTTAGTGTAGATTGAATGGAAAAGCTGTCCGCAATAATTAATTTTCAATTTTACTGCATAAATGGGATATTGTTTATCCTTAAAGTTGGCACAATTGGCAGGCAATAAGTAATGCTCATTTCTGTATACAATATTTGAAAAAGGAGTATTTATTGACGGAACGTTTAAAGAACTTAGACTTCAACTATGAAGTCCTTGAAAAAGATTTTTTTAGTAAAAATTCCTGTACAATTTCAATGTACAGAAGGATTGAAATACCGGAAGTAACTCAACGTTTAGATGAAAACTTTGAGCAGACTAGCTTAAAGCTTTTCAGTAAATACCTCTTTGATTCCGTTGAGTTAGGTTATCAGGTTGATGTTGTATTTACTGATTTTGTGAAAGCCTTCGACACTGTATGTCACAATGTTCTCATCGAAAAATTAAGATCGTTTGGTATTCATTCGACCCTCCTGAAATGGATTTACAGTTACCTTACAAATTGGAGACAAATTGTTAAAATTGGTTCTTCTCAATCGAAGCCTATTGACGTTTTATCGTGAGTTCCTCAAGGCAGTCACTTAGGACCTCTGCTCTTTAATATTTTTATCAACGATATTCCAACCCTTCTTCAGTATGCTTATTGCCTTATGTATGCTGATGATTTGAAAATATTTTTGCGTGTTAAAAGCACTTTTGATTGCAATAGTCTACAATCGGATCTGAATGTTAATAAAATCACTAGTGAATTAATTTCATTCAGTGCTGTGTGCCACCCAATTATATGTATACTAGACTGTTTCAAATTTTTTTTTTTTTTTTTAATTTTCTCCCAAACAGGTTTAAAAGTTTCGTTTAGGTATATAAAGACTCCAGGTAAAATTTAAGATTTTAATAAAAATATTTAGGGGTGGCGCATCGCACATTTCGTTTTCCCATAAGATTAACATAGGAAACATTGTTTTTTCTGCTTCTGATTTTTATAACTAGCGAACGAAGCATCGTAACGAAAATGTAAATACATATTCTTGTAGGAAATTGAAAGCTCTACAAAAAAAAAAAAAAATTAAAGTGGTGAAAAAAAAAATTTTACCATTAAAAATAAATAAATAAAACGATAAAATAAATTTCCTACCAAATTTCTATTGGAAAATTATTTTATTGTTTCTGTAATTATTAGTTATCATATAGTTATAGTAAAATGCATGCTTTACCACGAAACTCATGTCCACTTTATTTATAAGACCTGCAAAAGGTCAAATTATAGGTAACTTAGCTTTGACAGGCTGTAACTTTGTTACAGTTAGTTTTACGAAATTTCGGCTAAGGAACTTTTTGTAGAGCATTCAATTTCCTACAAGAATATGTATTTGCATTTTCGTTACGATGCTTCGTTCGCTAGTTATAAAAATCAGAAGCAGAAAAAACAATGTTTCCTATGTTAATCTTATGGGAAAACGAAATGTGCGATGCGCCACCCCCAAATATTTTTATTAAAATCTTAAATTTTAACTAGAGTCTTTATATACCTAAACGAAACTTTTAAAAATGTTTGGGAGAAAATTAAAAAAAAAAAAAAAATTTGAAACAGTCTAATGTATACATGTATATAAAAAAAAAATAGACCAAACACTTAGTGCTTTCCTTTATCTCCCTCCTCCCCCACACCACTCTCGCAGTCTCAGTGCCTGCACACATTTTTTCTACTAGATCTCTTATCGAAGCAGTGTGTGTAAGGACAATGAAGCTGTGAGTTTGCTAGGCGGATAGTCAATCAACGGTGTTGATTCCGTTGGTTAACTAAAATCAAGTTGCTGGCTGGTCATAACACCGTTTTTTGGTTTTCCAATCATATCTTCACTTATTGATTGGACTTAGATTAAGCGTCTGCGGTTGATACTTTGTTTTGTGTGTTTTTGTGGATCGTAATGTCGGGTTAGTTTATAGTCGATTTTAGCAACATTAGGGGGTTGCGATCGAATTTCTTTTTTGTGTACGCTCACACTGCAAAATGCAGGCCAGCTGTTTTGGCACTGAGTGAAACACAGGTTGGTGTTGATTCTGATCCCTCAGAGTTCAACCTGCCTGGATATAGCTTAGTGCCACTATTCTTTTCCTCCCATGGCCTCGCCGTACATGTTAGGAATGATATTGCTTACCAACTTCTACCACAATACGGCCTCTGTTCTAATACGAACTTTAATTTCATGTGGTTAAAATTCACCGTCCGTAAGCATATCATTCACTATTGTTTTATTTACAGAAGAACCAATTTAGATAGAAATTCAACCTCTGACGAGTTTGATGCGCTATCTGACTCCATAATAAGAATTGTTTCCCTTTATCCTCACACTGAAATCGCAATTGCGGGCGATTACATTGTACACAATTCTGGTTGGCTTCGACATTCTGGCCAGACAAAACCCGAAGGAAAATGTGTTGAGATCTTTGCTGAGTTTAACGAATTAACTCAACTTATTTATGAGCCCACTTGGGTTCCTGATATTGAAGGCCGTGCGGCCTTATTGACTTATTTCTCACTTCTCATCCCGAAAATACAGTGTTGTAGTATCATCTCCTTTAGGCAAACCGGACCATTGTGTCATAACGGTAGATTTTTCGTTTTCCGTCACGGTAAAAAAAGATAAAGTCCCTAAAAGAACTGTATGGCAATATGAGAAAGTCAATTGGGACGGCCTGAATAATTTCTTTCGAAGTCTTAATTGGTCACTGTTCTTTCTCGACGGAAACGTTGATGCATCAGCTGATATGATGTCTAACGTAATTCTCAACGGCATGAGAAATTTTGTTCCTCACAAAACAAAAAGTATCATCCCCAAAGAGAATTCGTGGTTTGATTCAAGCTGTAAAGAGGCGATTACGGATAGAGAAAGTAGTTTTCGAAGATTTAAAGACAACCCTACAGTAGAAAACCGAAATTTGTTCAAATTGGCCAGAAATATCTGTAATGCTCATATACAAAAGGCCATGTTTTTACATGACCAAAAAGCAAGACAAAAAATACTGTTCTGTCCAAAAGGAAGCAAAAACTTTTGGTCTTTTGTTAATAACGAAAAGAACTCGACCACGCCATCGGTCAATGACTCTCCGTAGCTCCATCGATAAATCCAATTTGCTGGCAGCTCAGTTTGCTGCTAACTCGTCACTTCTTGATAGCACATTGGCCCTACCTGAGCTTGAGACAGTAAATTATGCTATGAAGCAGATATTTTTTCGAACTCGCTCGGTAGCGAGAGTCCTTAAAGATCTCAATATACATAAATCAGCTGGTCCACGTGGTATCTCCGCCGTTATTCTGAAGAGGTGTTCTTCTATACGCTGGCAAAACCTCTGCGTAAACTTTTCCATCTTTCCTATTCTGCTGGGATTTTTCCGAGCAGATTGGAAAACTGCATTTAAACAGCCGGTCCATAAAAAAGGCGAATCTTCCTTCCCTTCCAATTACCGTCCAATTGCACAAACTTCCCTTCTTTCCAAGTCCTGATAGCATATCTCACCGAAAAGTGGAACCAATCTTTACATTGTTTTGGAGAAAGTAAGATTATTGCGCTTGATATTTCTAAATCTGTGCGTAAAAGATGATCTTCGTTGAAATGACCACATATTCAAAGTCGCCAAAAAAGCTGCTAAATGATTAGGCTTCTCGAGATGATGCAGGAAGTTCTTCACCCCTTCTGATCTGGCTACAATTTAGAAGGCCTTCATCCACCCAAAACTGGAGTATAACTCCCATATCTGGTCAGGTGCTCCTCAAACATCTTTGCACCTACTTGATAGGGCGCAAAATAGAGCGTTAAAATTGATAGGTGATAGTAGAATCGATTGATTCTCTTGAATATCGTCGAAATGTTACCTGTCTCACTCTCTTTTATCGCTTTCTTCACATACAGTGCTCTAGTGAAATAGCCAGTAGCATTCCTCCCCTGAAACAATTTAGTCTCAACACTCGCCTCGCTAGGAATGCTCATCAGTTCTACCTTGAGCCCAACTTCGGGCGTACAGTCAAGTATAGAGACTTTTATTTTAGTCGCACCACCCGAATGTGGAATGCTTTACCTGGCTCTGTATTGGCCTCGATGTGCGCGCTAATTAGAAAAAAAAACATTATCGTCAATTGTTGCAAGCTTAATCGGCTTTCCCTGAATATTACTAAGTGTCGGTCCTTATCTAAGATTTCCGAAATTTCACTTTCAAGCGTAACTGAAGTTAAGGATCTTGCTGTGATTTTTTATTTACACCAAACTTTCATTTTCACTCAACATTGGCTATGTTATTGCCAAAGCTAGTTCTATGCTTGGGTTCGTAAAACGATCGTGTGCAGTGTTTTCTAGTCCTTATGCTCTTAAATCTGTATATGCATATGTCCCTTGTTCGTCCTTTTCTTGAATATTGTGCCGTCATTTGGTACCCTACTTATGTAACTTGCATAAATTGGTTGGAAAGAGTGCAAAAGTCATTTACAAGATTTAACATTGCTCAATTGAAATGGAACCTTGATGTAAAACCCTCTTATTCTACTAGATGTGCATTAATAGGACTAGATACCCTTGAGAAAAGACGTAAAGTTCAATGTAGGTATATTGTTTGTTCATGACTTGCTACTTTTAAGTTACAAGTTTGATTTCGTGTTGGGAAACAGAAAACGAAATTTTCCGTAGCTAAATAGAACTGCAAAATTGTAAACAGCAACGTTGATTCAAATAAGGCCAACAAGATTTAAGAGAAGAAATCTCAAACTTTGTTAAAAAGAAACTTTTGTACCTAATTACAAATTTGTAAGTTGGTGAAACAGGCCACAGGCTATAACATTATAAATTGTTACTTTTCGGTTGAATCGGAATGGGTAATTGGTTAAGATCGAAATCAGAGTCTTTCCTACCTACCTTTTTACCTACTTTAGTAGTTGAATATGAATAGCACCACAGTCAAATAAAGGAATTTTTGTAAAACCTTAGAGGGACGTAATCTGTGCAAAACAATTTGCGGTCTAAGTCCCTGTCCACACGTGTTATTCCAATAACGTTATATCAGTTGTTTCTGGGCAAAAGGGGTGAGGAAGAAAGAGGCTGGATGCGCAAAATGAAATTTGATTTATCTGCCTAAGCAGTACACTTGGCGTGTCCAGACGGGTTATGCTCATAACGTTATGCTTTTTTCAATACAATTTCCAACACAAAATGGAGAATTTGTGTGAGGAATTATAACAACGTCTGGACACTAGGTGTTAACAGCATAACGTTAACAGCATAACCCGTCTGGACAGGCACTAAAGCAACGAATCAAAACCTGCGAAAACCGACATAAATAAATTATTTCCCATATATGAGAAATAAATACGGAGACTCTAATGCGACTCCCTGATGATTTAAATGTCTCAATATCTTTTTTCTTAATCTCGTGTTTGCTCTGCTTAAGTACTCAATTTTGTCGCCATGCTTTCTCCTTCTTCTTCTTCTTGTTCTTTTCGAAGCTCAAATCCCCAACTTCAATTATCGCCATTCCATTTAATCTTGTGCAATGTTTTTTGTCGTCCTCATAGCATGCTGTTTGCAATGTTTTGATAAACACACATGACATGTTATGAAATTTCCTATCACCAAGATAAAAATGCGATAAGTGGATCCTGGATGTCTGTGTTTGTTTTTAACTACACTCATAAATTTAACAGTACGTATACGTATCGTTCACCATTTCATGGGGCCAAAACGTGTGTGGATGAACATTTTTACGGCATACAATATTATGAATGTAATGTAATGCCATTTGTTTATATTTTGCTTCTAAGAATAATTGCACAAGTTATTACTTAGACCGGGTCATATGTAGGAGTAGGTATTTCTCTTCTTCATTTGTATTGTGCGTGTTATTCTGCTGTTTTATATGCGAGAAACAACACCCACACAATTATAACAATTGGTCGTCTGGCTTTGTGCAGAAATATGAGATAAGAAAGCACGCCATATCCAATGCCCATAACCCATAGCCCCATGGTCCTGGCTCCTGGTATAGTTTAACTAAAACACGTGCAGCTAATTGGACTTTTTCTTTTGTCGTTAATACAAACATTGCTCAATTTATTTTTGTACGGTGTAGGTATAACATTTAATAGCGTAGAGAATTAAGTTAATGAACTTCTTGTTTGGCCTTATTTAATTATGGGTCAACCGACTAGGGTGTGTGTAACAAATTGACTGCCACTTCGAGGCACATTTTGAGGCAATACGTGCGAGCTCTGTTTGAATGAATTAGGTAGGTTTTTATGACTTTGGTTTGTATTTATATTGCTTATTTCATTTTAACGAGGACCGGGGCACGGATTTAAATATGTACATTTGATTCCTTTGAAATGTAAACGTATATGAAGAATAAGAAACAAAAATCGATTCACAGAGTGGCTCACTCAAAAAGTCATTAAAGTTAAATGAAATAATTAAGTAACAAGGAAGGATCTATTAATTTCACTCGAAAACACTTGATGAAGGTCCGAACAAAGGTTAAGGTTTCGTTTGATTTAGTTTGGATGGGGTACTGGCTTGTTGTCTGTTTTATTTTTTTCCATAACCGCCCGTATGCAACAACAGAGGTCTGACTCCTGTGTCTGTTCAGCAACCAATCGCTTTTTCGTGCCCAACAAAAAACTTGTTAATCTATATGTCGTTACTAAGTTTAACGCTACAACTACAATCTTTTATGATCATCTGACTCGATCCTCAAGGCGTAATGGTTAGCATGCCTGCGTGTTACGAGTTCGATGTCTGAAGCCTTGAAACAAGGAATTGTTTTTTTTTTCGATGTTGTATTTTATAAGGAATCAGCCAAGGGAAAGGTGCATAGTTCCGAATTTATGTCACTTTACTCCTAGAGCAAGATTCGCAACATGCAGGACTGAGACTTTAACTTCATTGATACTCCTTGAATATAAGGGGCCTGATGTTGCAGTGTTAGTTCACTGCAGATGTGCTGAAAGGTTCAATGTTTTCGTATTGCATTCTGTGTTGTTTTTTCGTTTATATCTATAGATTTATATAAATGAAGGCAATGAATTGATTTACGCTGTAAAAAGGTTTCAATTCATGAAATTCAAGCAGTGGAAAGGCTTTAAAAGATGAAATCTTTAAGCGGACAATGATTTTGAGCAGTAAAATTTGTATTTTGTATTTTTTGTATTTATTTATTAAACGATAAGCATTTTAAAACAAAGTGTCTTATTAGAAATACTTAGAAATGGAAACATTTAAATTAAAGTAATTATTTAAAAAAGAATTAAAATTATTAAAAAAAAGAATTAAATTATTAAAAAAAAAAGAATTTAAGGAAAAGAACAAAAAATTTTGTTTTTTTTAAATAAAGCTTGGAAAATTATATATTTGTTAATGTGCTTAAGTTTATTTACATTATTTTATATATATATAAAAGAGATGAGAAAAGAAAAAAAGATGAAGTTTAAGAAAGAAGATAAAGAAATAGTTTCAGCATTTGAAAAGGTTTTTTATGGAATTTTCGAAACGTTTGTAGCTATTTATTCCTCTCAGGTTGGCAGGTAAGGAGTTCCAAAGGCCAACAGCGTGCACAAAGAACTGTTGCTTTGAGTTTCTGTATTTAAAAGTAGGGACGATAAGAATATTACTTCTTCGAAGTAGCGGAAAATTAAGCTTTTCGAAAAGATATCCAGGAGATTTTGTATGAAGAAGTTTAAAAAGAAATATCAAAGTTTGATAATCCATATACTTGTTAAAAGACATATTAAAAACACCAGCTGCCTGTACCGAAACATGATCAAAACGACGTAGACCATAAACAAAACGAACAATAGTGTTAAATGCAACTTGTAGCTTGCGTTTGTTAGCACTATCAGGACAACAAAAAATGGGGCTACCGTAAAAAAGGGTTGGTAGGACAAGTGTTTTGGCTATAGTCATTTTTGTGGAGACTGGAAGACAACTTCCAGATATGTACAAAACCCGCATAGCCGCATAAACCCGACCAATAGCGCTTGCCAAATGATTGTCCCACGATAATGTTTGATTGAAAACAACACCAAGATTTTTTACTGTTCTAACGTAGTTTAAAGTTTTTCCCTCAAGTTCAATACTTGGCAGATATGACATGTCAATAGTTGTATTGCTAATAACAATAGCCTGACATTTATTCAAATTCAGTTTCAAACGATTCTCTCTAGACCACTGTCCAATAGCCATAAGGTCTTCGTTTAACCTGGCTGTTGCATCTTCAACCATAATACCAATTTGATAGCTCAAGTAAATTTGCACATCATCTGCATACATATGCATTTTGCAGTGTTTGAGTATAGAAGGAAGATCGTTGTTGAATAGCGTGAACAAAAGCGGACCTAGTATCGATCCCTGAGGCACACCACTAGAAGTAGTGAGAAATTCGGACAGCCTTGAGTTCGCATAAACAGCTTAAGTTCTGTGGCTTAGATATTGTTCAGTGAGAGATAAGGCGGAGTTATCAAAGAAGAAAAATGTTTTGAGTTTGTTCAGAAGTATCTCATACGAAACAGTATCGAACGCCTTAGAGAAATCCAGTAAAGCCAGAGTGCTGACAAGATTTTTATCAATTTGCTGCCGTATATCGTCTACTATTTTAAGAAGCGCAGTTGTGCAACTGTGTTTTTGTCTGAAACCAGATTGCATGGGTGAAATTAATTGATGATTTTCCAAAAACTCTGTAATCTGTCGGCTAACAATCTTTTCGAATGCTTTTGAGATGAAAGGAAGGATGGAAATTGGTCGGTATTCCTGTTTCTGCGCTTGCGACTTCTTAAGAATTGGAATTATTTTTGAAGCTTTCCATAGTTTAGGATAGCCCGACTTTGTAAGAATGGTATTAAAAATATGTGTCAAGAAAGGAGATATAAAAGGAAGGATTATTTTTACAAACTTTGGATGCATATTGTCTAATCCAATAGCTTCCGATTTAATATCTTTTACGGCCTTAAATACCTCAACTTCAAAAACTCTTTTAAAGTTGAAACCTGATAGAAGCTGAACACTTCTGTCAACGTTTCTTTCAATCCCAGCATTAACATTGATGTTAGACACGGAACCTACGAACTGTTTGTTTAACTCATTTACATCGCAGTCATCTAAAACGTTCTTTTGTTTATTCGTGATACCAAGAGATTTGATATTTTGCCATAGTTTTTTGGAGGACACATTGTTAAATTTTGAAGAAAAGAATCTCCGCTTAGAACTTCTTATTTCAATATTTACTGCATTTCTTAAGGTCTTATACTCCTGTAGCAATTGAGGTAGTCTGAATCTTTTCCAACATCGATAAGCTGTGTTTCTTTTCTCAATAAGTTTATCGATAGCGTTAGAGTACCATCCTAAGTCAGGGTTTTTGACACGAATACTTTTAATAGGTACAAAAGTATCAAACAGGTTATTTATTGTATTAGTGAAGAATTGCACTTGTTCATCAACGTCTAAGAGATGATAGATATTTTCAAGGTTAGAGTTATAAATATTCGTTATTAGCGACTGCATGTCTATGTTATTGAAATTTCTAAATGAAATATTTTCGGTTGTTGGGACCATATTAAGATTAATATTGTAAAAAGCGACAATTAAATCATGTTTAGAGAAACCGGGGACATCAAGCTGTCCATAGAAATTGACAAGGTCGGGTTTATTTACCAAGAAAACATCAAGCAAGGTGGAGCTGGAAGATGTAAAATGCGTTGGCTGATCACTGTTAACAGGAATAAGGTTAAGAGATAAAAGGTCATCATTGAATTTTTTTATCCTACTATTTTCTTTATCTAAAAGATTAATGTTAAAATCTCCTGCAATGAAAATATGGCTAAAGTTCAATGTAACTTCTTCTAAGACATCTGTAATAACACTTGTGTCTGCTATATTGGGTGGTTTGTAGATTACACCAACCAGACATTTTTCGGTTGCACAAGTAACTTCTAAAAATAAGTATTGCATTCCGTTACTACCGTCAGCACTGTTGACAATCCTGCTATTGAAACATTTTCTTACGAAAATTGCCACTCCCCCTCCTCTGGAGACCACACGGTCAGACCGGAATACCCTATAGTTGCCTGTGCTCAAAATGCTGCTATCTACCTGGCCAGTCAACCATGTTTCTGACACACAGATAATGTCCATAACAGAGTCATTGAAAGTACTTTTAAATTCATCTAAATGTTTTTGCAGACTTTGAGAATTTATATGACAAATGGATAATCCATCGTATCTGTTTCGAAAAACTTTCAACATTGTCCTAGTTTTGTTCAAATTTGTAAGGCTGCCGACCAGTGAAACTCCTCTATTATCAGCTAAACTCATAACGATTAAACGATAAAAATCGCCTCCCGAGCAAGATAAAACAACCACAACGAAAAAGAAAACTTAATTTAACAGAAAGTGTTGCTGAAAAGATTTTACATTGGTTACAGTTAGTATTTGCTGAAATAATTTCAAAAAATAAGCAAATTAAAAAAGGAAGAAAAGTAATTAAGAAAAATAAAATAAGTATTAATGTATGAAAAGAATAAAGTGAAATAGTATTAAAGATGTTCCGGAAGCGGCACTGGTACATCATCATTCCAATTATGTGTAGCTTAATAGTTGTTGCTTTCAAGCTGTAAAAATAATAACAACTCTGAAAATAATAGAAGCAGCAGATGAAAAAATAGGCGATTTTCGGGAATTGTTTTTGAACATAAAGTTGGGTAGTGGTAAATGAAAATGCTAGTAGTAAATGAAAATGCCTATAATTTTCGTTGTTTTTGGTATTTCACCCTTGAAAAGACTATATATGTGTGCCCTCATATTCCTTTTTCACTTTCCAAGGCTACGATTGTTGGGCCATGTAGAGCGGATGGACCCAAACGCTCCGGCTCGTCGGGTGTTCGAAAGCACATTGCAGGGAAATCGCGGAAGGGGAAGACCTCGTCTTAGTTGGCGCAATCAAGTGGATGAAGACCTCAACCGACTTGGAGTGCGAAACTGGAGAGAGCTCGCCCGAAATCGAAGTCGTTATAGAAGGATGTTGGTTGAGGCCCAGGTTCACCCCGAACTGTAATGCCCACCTAAGTAAGTAAGTAAGTGCGTGCGGTTCAACGCTTGGTAGTAGTAAAAAAAAACTTGCAGTGCACGTGTTGGAAACTTCAGCTTAAAAGCAAATAATGACGTACGTACTTGAAACTTTGGTTTTTATTAGAAAGGGTCCGAAAAATAACTTTTTTTTTTTGAAAATGCTATAATAGAAAACTACCGAATATTTTCTCAAATTTCTTTTTTTATTTGAAAGTACAATCCTTCCGGTTAATAATGGAAAATAATTTCATTCAAATGGCTGCCTCGGCTGACCATGCAGTAGCCTACACGATTGGTCCAATTTTTAAGCACATTATCGATTGTGTGCAGCTGTATTTCACCAATGGCTTCACGAATATTGTCCTTTAAAGCGTCAATTGTCTCTGGCGTGTCGGCGTAGCACTCGGCACCCTACAAATAATAGTCCAACGGTGTCAAATCGCCGCTCCCAGGTGGCCAAACGACATCAGCTCTGCGGCTGATAATGCGATCTTCAAAAACAGGGGCAAAACATCGAGTGTAGCTTCGACTGTGAACGTTGCCAATATCCTCCTCTTCAATTTTTGTGAGCAAAAATTCGTTCAACATGTCCCGATAACGATCGTCATTGACTGTAAAGGCCACTCCTTGCTCATTTTCGATCAAAAATGGCCCAATTATGCCTCCTCACTAAGCAGTGACTCGTTTTGGGTGTATTGGCTTTTCAATGTATGCGTGCGGGTTTTCTGTGCCCCAAATGCAACAATTTTGATTGTTTGCATACCCGCCAAGATCAAATTGAGCTTCATCTGAAAAGATGATTTTTTTTTGGGCAAAATCGGCATCTTCTCTAAGTCGATCGCAGGCCCGCAATTTTCGCACACATTCTGCTACATTACAATGATTTTCAAAGTAATTTCGCAATATTTCCCAACGTTGTACAAGCGTATACGCAACCATATTCGTTCAGCGGAAGGATGAAACTAATTTATTGATTGTGGGTTTGTGTAAAGTCGTTAGTAATGTGTAGAAGCCGAGAACGATTGAAGACTTAAAGGATAACCTATAATACGCATAATTCCTGTAATACAAAATGCTCTAAGAAGTGACGGAATATTGGACCTTCCAAATGGAGTTTTTGAAACGGAGCCGAGGACAACATTTACATGGAGTTATCTTTGAACCGTAAATAGCTAAAGCCAATTTATCGATTTTAATAAAAACTTTGAATAGATGATGCGAAATTTTTATTCGATTTAAAAAAAAAAAATATGGTTAAAAACCACCCTTTACCTCAACTGAAAAAGATTTTTTGAATCATTCAAACTCGAATCACTCAAATGTAAATGTTGATGGAATCATAGGAAACAATCCCAAATAATTACTGTTAACGATAATTGATAATGCTTGTGTAGTACTATCTAAACATGCAGTAACGAGCATGTTTATACGCAGATATTTCGATTTCACGTGCAACACTTGTATACGTGAACATGTTCATTAGAGGGCTCTAAAGTGAGCCCGTTTGGTTGTAGAAAAAACTTTTCTTAGCTTTATATGATCACAATTGAACTAATCAAACATATTCTTTAAGAGTAAAGGATATACAAACGCACAGTTTATTGGTTCTATACGTGCCAATCAACATAATATGTACAATTTTGGTTCAAACCCGATTCTATGTAAAAATTGCATTCAACTTTCTCTCTGAGTTCATATAACTCGCCTTTAGTTGGCTCCTTCCACAATTAAAAAAAAACAAAATAGTAAATAGCTCACAGTTACAATAACGAAAAGATACTACTTCACAAAATTGGTTTGAGTTTTCTAAACCACCACGCCTACAATGTTGGCAAAAATGTTCACCAGTTTCCGTATACAAATTTCGCCCAACTGTGCTTGTGTTCATAAAGCTTACAAAAAACACACTCAAACATAAATATTATTTCCAATTAAAATTGCAAACTTTCCAACGAAACTAATTTGCGTTTCGTTTCTACTTAAATTCCAATCTGGTAATTTTGAATACTCATCAATTCAGTGTTTTCAATTAGGGAAGGTAGGATAACTTGTAACAAAACCACACACAAAAAAAAAATCGTTATAATAAAATGCACGACTGAGTCGCACGTTCTTGTTGTGTGGGAGTGCTCATTTTTATTGAGGATTAAAATATCTATTTCCACAAAACACTTTTTTGTTGCATTTTCATAAGATAGTAACTTTCTTTCGAACACTTAGTTTCAAATCACAAAGTCAATATAGTCAATATCACCTGAGTCATTTTTGAGTGTCTTTTTTTAAACTAAAGCAACTTAAGGGTTTTTTTTAGACGTGTTGTTTTCAAGAAGATGCAAGAACCTTATAATGTTATGCTTTGTCATTGCCATTATGTTTAAATCTTAGTTTAGGGCAAGTGGCCGCCTCGGATGGTTCGAATAATTTCCAACCGAAAGGCCAATTTTTCGACCAGCACTTAGCATTTGGGGCTGAAAGTCAGCAAAAACACACCGAATATTCTCTATCAAGGCTTTAATCGTTTCGGGTTTACCTGCGTAAGCAAACAACTTCACATAACCCCACAAATTTATTCCAGCGGTGTAAAATCACCCGATTTTGGAGGTTCAGAATCTCGAAGTTATGTCAAAATCGACGTCAACAACGATTTCGTTTCGATGCAATTTCACCAACGTACGCAGTGCCCAGTGGTCGTTCATCTTCAATTCTTCCACGATGAAATGGCAAACTAAACTGAACATAAATCAAGTTACGGCTGTCAAAAAGGTCAACTCCGATAAAAGTATTGCCAGATCATAAAAACACGGCTAAGTAAAGCATGCTTTAAATTGTGGAGCCCGTGGGGCGTGGAGTACTGGTTAGCACATATACATGAAAGTTCGAAACTCGAAATCCAGAAACGTCCAATTGTTTTTCCATGAGCATTGCCATTAGCGAGGAACTATAGTAAGTCTTCCAAAAGTAATTTCAATGCCATGAAAAATTCTTTCTCGCTTAGTTGCCCGGAATCGGCAAAAAAATTGAAGGTCTCTTACAATCCTCACAAGGTATTGTTAAGAGAAATATATTTTAACTTTTTTTTTAAGGTTATCATTTGAGCGCGAGTAGTCTCCGAAAGAAGAAAACGAACAGGTCAATTGACGACGCCACTCCAGCGCCGCGCCGCGGCCGGCCAACGACGATTTGGCAGAGACCACTTCATTAAGTATCTTCAGCGTCGCAGCAAGTTTTTAGTAGAACCTTAATTTTTTTCTCTTTCAACATGAATCCAATACATGCCCCAAGAAACAAGTAAAACAGAGAAGAAAAAAACTGCACAAGAAAGTTTTGATCACAGTAAAGCAACTTTATGGAATAACGCTTATAACACACAGCAAGACTTAATTTAGTAAACACTTTTTGGCAACACAACAACACACAAAATCCAGCTTGCCTTCAGTTTATGTGTATTTATGACTAGCAAGGATTAAATACATTTTTTCCATTTTCATTTTGGGTACTTAAGAGATAACCATTACATTCCCCAGGACATATTCTGTTGGGAATTTTCGAGCACATTCTTTTGGTCATAAAGATAAAATAAAGGAAAGCAACATAACGAAGACAAGAGGCGGCTATGATTGACACTGGAGGACAGCAACTGACTTCATATTTTATCTAAAGACTAAAAGAAACCAAAAATAATAATACTCACCCGAACGAGAGGAAACAGCTTTAAGAAGATACTTTCTTCCTCCATCAGTTTTATCATTTTTTTTTTTCTCTTTTGTTTTTATCATATTTTATGTGCTGTATGAGAAACTTATTATAGTGATGGTGCTACGGCAACGGCAGTATACCTTAACTTTTTTTTAAGCTTTTATTTCCGATGTTGTTCATACGATTCCTTTGGGATAGATGTGGCTGAATTTACTCATTTTCTTCAACACATCAAAATAAACGATCATAAATGCGCAATAGGCCAATAAATCTAAGTTGATTAGATATGTGTGTTCGGTTGTAGTAACACAGAGATAACATGTGTGTGATGATGTCTCCTGAAATATTCTTTCATACTATACTGAAACAAGTTGTACTATCATTGGTTTTACAACGCTGACGAATCAGACCAACATTGCACGTTATTCTTGCGAGGTTGGAGGTTAGGTTATGATGCAGACTAAATAAATTTTTATGGTTTTTTTCTTATGGCTCGTCATGGATCAATACTTGGTCGTTAATGTCAAAAATAAAGTGGTGCGACTTCGGTGACCGCCAAACATATTTTTGATAGCATTGAATTAGGTTCAATGGGCTTTATAATAAGAAAATCTGAGTTGATAAGATAGGACCAGAATTCTGTTTAACGTTTAAGAAAAAAAACCCTATAAGGTACACAACGCATGCTTAATGGAATACTGACCTAACTCGAAAAAGATGGTTTTTGGGAAACTACAAAAGAATATATTGGTATGAGGACTTACCCTACTTGTTGACGGATAAAATTAAAACTCATTCATGAACTAATCATGAATGTTGGTATTATTAAAGTATGAAAATTTTTTCATGAGATTTGATTTAAAAAAAATCCGAAAATAGTTTCTATTTATTTTTAAAAAATATTATAAAAGGACATTCTAAGTAAGGTCGTTTTTTGATTAAAAGTAAAGCAAAATTTTGAAATGCAATTGTTCCATTAAATTTTAAGCCTTTCTATGATTAAACAGTTTATTATTTATGATGACTTTTGTTGTTAAGTCTGCATATGATTAATCAAGGAAAACTAATTTTAAGATCTCTTTATTCATATTGACAGACCGTGATTAATTTAATATTGACTTTTTTTACTTATTTAAAAGACATCCATTATATTTTTTCATCTTTTATTGCCACATTAACTAGGAGATCGTAACTTAGGAGATCAAAATAATAAATAATTATAGCATTTAAAAAATAAATCCACTTTGGTAATTCAACTTATTAAAAAAGAAATTGTACTGCACTTTAATTAAATCTAACCTTAAAATAAATACAATGCAGTTGTCTTATAAACTTAAGGAACTTTCTTTTTTAGTTAACTTTGCAGTGGCGTAGCTAGAAAATTTTTCGGTTTTTTTTTCCAATTTATTGATATACAATAATAAAGTGCAGAAAATAAGAAGATATGAAAATACACGAAATTATAAATCAGTTCTTCTCTGCTTTGCGCGAATCATTCGATAACTTCTTTCACCTTAATGTCAATGTGCCTGTTAATGCTCATAAGAGCAAGCCCATTCAGCCTATCTTCGCCTGTAGAATTCCTAATCCAATATTTTAGACGCCTCAACGTGGAAAAACTACGCTCGCTGCTAGCAATGGACGCAGCCAATGTTGCACCTATTTTCAGAAACTTGAAAATGTTTGGAAAAAGTGCATCGTTACAAAGATTTAATGATTCTATAAATGTCTTTGGTTGAGTTTCTGGCCCAACCCAACGTTACACTTCATTTATTACGGTTGAAGCAGCTGCCTCAGTCGCTGCTGGCCATTGATTCATTATTACTTCCACGGTTTCATCAATATTCTCAACGTCTTTCCTGACCAATTTTTCAGGGATGGTATTTCCGATTATATTGACAAAATTTTTTTGTGTTTCGCAAATCTGTCAGATATGGATGATATGAAGTGATCCAGGAAAAGTATGAATATTGATATACGGTAATAAATCTTCTGCTGAGCTGCTTTGGTAATTTTGTCGGTGTTTTTGACGATGCACAATCCTGGAAACTTCAATTTTTTCTCCTATAGACTAGGCTATTTTTTCAGCATCAGCGAATTTTCGTTTTACATTCTGATGATAATGAGTAAAAGTTTGAAAACAAGGACACAGTTGAGCTGAGAATTATGTTCCACAAAACTGTTTGCGCTCCGTCAAAGTGACATTGAGCGCTCAGTGAGATTTTTCTTTGTGGAACTGGCGTAATAGATCAATGTGATTTAAGCATTGTATTGACTTATGATACATGGACTGCTAGTTGCATTAATTCTCTATACAAAAGTTGGATAATAATGATTGCACTTATTTTTGGTTACACTAGCCAATTTCTTACTCTTAACTAAAACACTAACGACATCTGCTGTGATTTAGCTAGCGTGATTATTTAGCAGTGTCAAAAATGTTTCACTAGTTTTCTGCTGAAATGATGCTCGCTAGTATTGCTTAGAATAAGTGGAACCATCTTGAAGTTGGGTCCTAGCAGTCCATGTTTAATAAGTCAATGATTTTAATAAATGGGAGCCCTACTAACGCATTTCAACTGTTTTCTATAGCTCAATGTAGGCAAAACACAAACATACATGTATTTAGATACTGATTTGTGAAAAGCTCGAACTTAAATTTTAAATATGAAAAACAAACTTGCATCAATAAAACAAAAAAAAAAAATGAAGCGTTTAAATGATATTCGACGGAAATATTTTCGGGGGGGGGGGGGGGGGGGGTTTATCCCCCAAAACCCCCCCCTATGCTACGCCACTGAACTTTGATATGTAATCAGTAATTAATTAATTTTCATCGAGATACAAAATTAAAAAATAGAGTTATAAAAGACCGAATAAAAAATTGGGATAAATTTTTTTGACAACAGCTCACTCAGATCTTTCTTCTTATTGTCACTTAGCTCTTGCTTTAGTGTGTAGACATTATTTGGTGTAATTGCGCAAAGAGGAAGCATTTTCTTCCTTTTATTTCTCACACTTTACTTCATGGTATTCGCTATCTTTGTACGGAGTTTTTACGTAAAATGAAAAAGGTGTTTCTTTGCTAACTCTAATCACTTTTAGGTCATTCCATACAACAGCTTTCCCGTCTTTAATTTTATTAAAGTTAAAACCCCAATCTTCTTGAAGTTTTTTTAAGTCCAAAAATGACTCGAATGTCAGTTCATGTACTGAAAATTTCCTGCCAGATTTCTTTGCGTTTTTAACTATATATATGAATTTACTTTTTATTTGAAGTTCTTTGAAATTGTTACCTTCACTTCGGTCGATGGCACCGATTCGTGTGTTTGTATTGGCAGTTGTGGTGATAAGTTTCGAAGCAAAGCTAGCTCCAACATCTTTTTCGATCGATTAAATGACATTAATAACCTAAAATATTAATATTAATATTATTAGGCCTATAGCATACACAAATAATTGTGCGCCATATTTAGATTAACCTTGACTTAAAATCAGGCAATGAAAAAATTACGCAGTCTTCTTCTTCTTCTTTCCATTTCTGGCGTTACGAGTAGTGATCTTGAAGCGATCACAACTCTCCCACTTTTCTGCTTCACACTAGTGATCCGCCTGTGGGGTACGCCGCGTTGACCTCAGAAAGCGTCGGCAAGCCTCCCGGTTTTGGATTGTTCCATGTCTGAGGCCAACCAAATGCTGCTGTTTTTGCATTTGCTTGTACCAGGAGTGTTTTGGCCTGCCTTTTCTTTTTCGTCGCGAATTTGTTGAAACGTTGTACGATATTGCCTTTTGGACCGGGTTCTGCGGATCTCTCCTTTGAACATGACAATACCAACTGAGCCGGTCGTGCTGAATTTTGTCCAAGATGGTACTTTTGACCATTTGAAAAAATTACGCAGTACCTATATAAAATTATTTTTGTTCATGGACTCAACTAATGTTTCGACTTCAAAGCCACAATTACGTTTATAGTAAACAGACTTATACTTGAATGTTACAAAGTGTTACCTTTAATAATGGATAAGTTTTAATAGTAAACTGACCTAACTCGTAATAAGCCTCGAAAAATTGAATAACATTAAATGATAAACTGACTTAAAACTGAATGTTTCACGGAAAATTATATTAAAACATGCAGAAAACTGACCTAAAATATAATTTGTCAATATAAGACACACGATTTAATGAAACTTACCTTTGAATTAAGTGGTAAACACACTCAATAACAATTGGGTCTTCTAGTGGGGGAGCCCGGAATGCTAAATTTGCAGTTACTAAAGTGTCATGGGGACTTATTGGACTGTGAAGTTTACGTTCTAAAACGAAAAAAAGTGTATGGCAGTTTTCCATTTTAGTGGGGCGATGGGCGTGTATGAGCTTCTAAAAATGTAAAAAAAAAACAGTCGAATTGAAATACTCTTCTGTTCTGTATCGCATATAACGGCAATTGACATACATATTATGAAGAATACAACTTTCTGAAGTTTTTGCAAAGCTATATCTCCGAAATGGTGATTCTTAGGAAAAAAAGTGTATTTACAATTTTTATAGATAATTGCATGATGAATAATTTTTGTCTTTCTATTTTTATGATAAAACTTACCGTTTTGCTGGAAAACTCAAAAAACCGATGTTTACAACATTTGACCTTGAATAAATTTTTTTGCCCATCGTTGGATTGATGTGGATATTTGACAAATTGTAAGTTATAGGGCTCCCAATATTCATACCAATTTTAAGCTAGGTGTGAAATTATTTAACCTTGAATGTCTATTTTGATCGGACTACAAAGGAATTGACCGAAGTGAAACAAACATCCTCTGTAATCTGAGAGTGGAAAAAAAGTTTTCGCAGTTTTGCCTTTTCAAAATCAGTTATGATTCTTTCGGGTTCGAGCACAATTCTGAATTCGGACGCAATTCTTAACAACTCGGAAAAAAAAATGTTCATAGCACTTGATCGTCTTTTTTGACATAAAACAAAAAATAAGTCGGACTACACTGTTCTCAATCTGACCGTGGACTGTAAACAATTGACGCATAATAGAAGTAACGACATAAAATGTGCCGTCCATCAACCAACATTTAGCAGTTTGTAGAAGAACCAGACTCGACATTGTTCCTAACAAAATAATTTTATTGCGGTTGTTTTCTTTCTCGGACATCAAGATTTCGCCATCAAGATTTCTCAAGTCTTCTGGTATATTAATATCGTTTAAACTTTGTGGTTATTTAATCAAAGACCCTCGGACAAGAGAAATTTTTTGTTTTTGGGCAGAAGAAGATGGTAAGCATAGTCTCACAGAAGATTCAGATGTTGCTGTTTGTTTTGCAAAGTTCCTTAACGCAGGAATCAGGGTGGTGGCAATACTCTAATGGTCCCGTTCTTATGATATGTTCCCCATCTCTTAGAATTGTACTGACTCTTCCCTTGCAAAATTTACTTTTTCTCTGCTAACAGCTCCATCGGAAAACTTGACTTATTTGTTTTTCAACAACGTGGTAATCGTAGCCGTCAACAATTAATTTTCGACCACCTTTGTTCGACTTAACTTCACTTATACAACTCATCACTGTGAATTTTTTCTGCGTACTAAATCAAACACGATACGAATACGATGTAATTTGAGTCAAATCACAATTGCTGCTGCAGTAAACGATAGCGCAGCGGTAAAACCGTTAACAATAGATAATTTTTTTTTTTTTGTGATTATGTAGACAAATTTAAGCGCACAGTAGGAATCAAAAAGATTCCAACGATTTTTTTTTGTCGAGTATTTTAAATTTTTCGTAGTTTGTAAAATATTAGAATTCATAAAAACGTGATTGGCGGGATCTTAAAAAGCGGGATTTGAATAAATAAGGATTTTGATCGAGCGGGATCTTAGAAACCGGGATTGTAAAAAACCAGTATTTTTGTAGATGGGATTTTAAAACTTTTTTTTGGGATTTTTGAAAAATGGGATTTTGAAAAGTGTGATTTTGATACTGTCTCCAATTATTCAAGGCAGTAAAATGAGGCCAATTGGAATATAAACCAGGGGCGCATTACCGCACACTTTATCAAGTGTCAGTAATCGAACGTGTGTGTCACTCTTTCTCTCGATCACTGATGCTGTGACTCGGCTTCAGCTTCAAAAATCGTACCCTATTTATGTCCTTTAACTTACTACCACTTCAAAATTGGTTTATTGTAATAACTTTCGCTGTGGTACCCGTGGCGTGATGGTTAGCATGTCCACCTGCTAACCCAGAGGTTCGAGGTTCGAATCCAAGCAGATGCAAAAAAGTTTTTTTCACTTTTCGCGAGGAATTGGCAAGTCCTCCGTTAATCAATTCATTGCCATGAAAAGCGGTTTCTCAGAAAATTGTAGATCCCCTCCATTCCCTCACAAGGCATGGTTGTGAGAAATGCGCTGTTGCGCCACCCTATTTATTTTTTTTATTTTATAATAATTTTCGCTATCTTGACAACCCTATAAGTTATAAAAAAAACCTGGGTTCTCGTCAAACATCATTAAACCACGAAATCACCACACATCTCTGTCATTTGAAGAAAAATATGTGTCAGTGGGCTATGCCATTTCAAAAATGTTTCGGGCAGAAAAAATGCTTTGTCGTTTTCTACTTATAAAGGAATAAATAACGATTTCCTTTTTGTTGAAGTAAAACATCATTCATTTTTCTTGATGGTAGTGAAATAAATCCAAAATTAAAAAATTTTTAGGTAGTGCCAATCAATGCTGTCAAGGCCCCAATTTAACGGTTCATTTTCTGAATATTCTGGATATTACACTGCCTCACTCTTACCAATTAGCTTTCCTGCTGATCTTCTGGTGGCTCTATCAACACTTTCTTTTCACAAAATCCAGTCAAATTTTAGCCAAACTCTGTACCTACATACTTTACCCGAAAACATCATCAACACCATAATAAGAATCAAGTATGTTGTAAAAAGAATAAGCAACTTAAATGAGATAAATATTAAACCAAACGAACATAAACTATACCAGTTTGTGAGAAAGCGTGCGGATTCCATTAGTGCCAAATAAAATATTCCAAACAGGAAAATGATATAAGAAACCATAATTCACAAAACACAACAATGAGCCCGCAAAAGCCACTTCCAAATTGCAGATTTAATTTAAATAAGGTGAAGTATTGTTTTCGAAGAGAAGTCATCTTAATAGCAAACTTAAATCTCCCAAAACAAGGGTCGGTCTAGAAACACCGTCATAAATTCAAAATAAAATCCGTTAAATATGCAACAGTGAAAGAACAATAAAATAAAAATAAATTATTGCTTTGCACAGGACTGTGTAGGCTTTTGCTATTTTCATATTATTATGTAAATGTGTACTGAGTGATACGACACGAGTACCTACCTATAATAATTTCTACACCCCCTTAGAACAGAATTGGAGCGAGAAACCTAATCGCTTTAGTGTAAGATTTTACAGCTGAATGGAAAGTGTTGACTCGGTTTTTGTTGCAAATCACAAAATTAGATTAAATTATATTTCATGGGCTTGGTATGTGTGAAAGGGATGCTTCAAAGATAAGTGATGGAAAGAGCTTAAGTTTGCTTCATTTCCATTCTTAGCTTCTTGACTTGACGCTTAAGTGACATAACATGAAGAATTAAATCGAAATACACGTGTATTTGCCTTTCCCTTTATGCAGAACGGCAAAATAGACTTGGTTATGGTGGGTATGGGGGAGACTGGGGGAGGTGTAGCCTTAGCGTAAATTCTTTATGAAAATGCTTTGTGGTTAGTTACTGCTAAGGAAGTCTTTCATGTCGAGTGAAAGCGGAATAAAATTTACTTCTGTTGGGTTGGTTAGGGTTTTTGAAAGCCACAAAACCGCACTCCAATGCGACTTAATTTCTCTGATGAAAAGTCAAGATAATTGATCTGGAAAACGAAAAGATGAATTCCCGCTGGTTACTGATTTAATGGAATTCAACGGTGATGACATCTTATCATAAAATTTTTAAGGAATGTTAAAAGTTTGACTAAGCTTTTACCTCCTTTTGATAAAAGGTGACGTTGAGAAAGTATAAGAATGTTTTTATTAATTGAAATAAGTGTAAAGACTTTCCGGAATCTTTAGCCTCAGAGTCAAAGTTTGTTAGAAAGAGGTACAATAACAATGTGAATATGTTATTTTTAAAGAATGCTTATGGTTATTACAATTGTCTTCCATGACATGAACTGAAGTAATTCGTGTAGCGAAAAGGCTTTAACCAGCATTAGGGATTGGAATGGTAACTACCCGCTAGGTAAGTATGATTAAGTTGGCTCTAATAGCAATGTATGTCTTGGGTAGGTTGAATGGCTGGGGGTCTACTTTGTAACGGTATATACTTCTTTCTTTTTCTCTCACCCAGTCAACGCCTAGTATCTGTAACCTGAAACGACAAAATTCAGAACATTCACAGAAGAAGTGTTCGGCGGTGTCATTATCTTCTTTAGAGTATTCACAGAATGTCGTATCAATTGACACTAGCTCGTTTAGATGTTTCGTAAAAGAGAAGTGATTCGCGGCGACACCATTAAGCTTTGAACAGTCTTTTCTCCTGCGATAGCCAAAATGTGGCGGTTTTCTTGTTAACTTAGTGGAGCATACGTTTGGTCTGTCTGCATCCAGAGCAGGCATGTCACCTTAGGTTGCGCTCTCAACAGATCAAGTCGTTTATTGAAGCCCTCTTTGAGACTTGAGGATCCCTGTATAGAGTGTAGACCAAGAGCTGGTTGAGATGCTTGCCTAGCAAATTTATCGGCGATCTCGATTCCAATTATGCCGTGATGGCCTGGAACCCAAAAGAGATTCAAAGAATTTAGTGTTTCGACCGCATTCAGAGAGGTCTCATTTCGAGTTCCTGATCACTATTAAAGTAGTAAGAGGGCTGAGTACCCATGAAGTGATGGTTAGCATGTCTGCCTGTTAACTGGGATGTTCGTGGTTTGAACCCCAATAAAAGCAAAAATGTTTTTTCACTGGTATCATCTGCAGCGCGAATTTGGCAAGTCCTCCGATGAAATAAAAATTCATTGCCAAGAAAAGAGCTCTCTCGATTAGAAACTCGGAACCTGTGGAAAATTGTAGGTCCCACCATTCCCTCACAGGAGGGTGGTTGTGAGGAATGCGTTAGGCCCAGGGGCTCTTCGCTCTGTTGCGTCACCCTATTTATTTATTTATTGTAAAGAGTTGAGTTGCGACCTAACCACAGTTTGGCTGTCGCCGGAGACACAAATACATCTCCCCATCCAGCCATTGGATTCAAATATGTGGTCGTTCCAATGAAGATCATCGTTTACACACATACCAAGTACTGACAGCTTTTCGGTTTCTTGGATGCAGGTACCATTCATGGATAATGGCAATAAGGGAATGATAAGCTTCAACGACAAGAGACAGCATTGAGTTTTTTAAGCATTGAATTCTTTCTACTCGGTTCTTATGACCCCATGTAACAATGCTATCAAGGTTATAATTCAATGAGCTGGTCATACGCAACCGTTCCAGTTCCACATCCGAAGAGCATTCTCTTGAATTCTACTCGGTTTTTATGACCCCATGTAACAATGCTGTCAAGGTCAGAATTCAATGAGCTTAACGTACACAACCGTTAAAGTTCCACTTCCGATTAGCTGGGACGTGAATTTGGAAACGAATATGAAAAGCTGAGGGTCAAGTCGTCAGCAAAACAGTTAAGCGGATTAGAAGTTTCAGACAAGAGATCATTAATGAAAATGAGGAAGAGAGTCGGAGACAAAACGGAGCCCTGGGGCACACCAGCATTTATGAAGTGGGTATCAGACATGAAGCCATCCAATACAACTTGTATTGAAAGCGTCCGAAAGGTTGTTTCTAATCCAACGAAGAAGAGACTCATCGATACCAAAGGCACGCATTTTCGATAAAAGAGCCTGATGCCAAACTCTATCAAATGCTTTAGAAATATCAAGTTCAATAATCTTATTTTCTCCAAAACAATGTAAAGATTGGTTCCACTTTTCGGTGAGATAAGCCATCAAATCACCAGTGGACCGTGTGCTACGAAAGCCGTACTGACGGTCATTAAGAAGCTTTCGTTCTTCAAGATATTTCATAACTTGACGGTTCATCAACGTTTCCATGACTTTGGAAAGAAGGGACGTTAGTGCAATTGAGCGGTAATTTTAAGACAAACATAAACAAAGAGCTGGAAGCGCTTGGGAATATGGATATTCGTGCTGATATAGGCACTCTCTCAGGAATTAAAAAAAGCATATCAGCAAAGCAGTCCTCGGAGGAATAAAGAATTATTCAAATAGCAAAAGCAAGAAATTTAACCTTCTAAGATCCTAGAACCTACAATGCTATTCCAAAAAGGTGTCCTTTGAGAACTTAAATATATAAGATATAAATAAAGCACACTTATCTTCAGAGTTCTGGAAAGCTGTTTAGCATTTTAATGGAAAAACTAATGTCATAGCTCTGGGGTATCTAGTCTTAGAGACCATTTCACCAGCCTTCTCAATATCTCATCAAGTAGACCTGTGGTACAATATGCAGCCCCCTCAATTCAAGACGATTACTTAGATGCACCTTTCTCAGTCCAAGAAGTAGAAAAAATTGTCGCTAATGCAAAACTAAACAAAGCCCCAAGGGATGACCGTATCCCCTAAGAGTTCGTCAAGTAAGCAACGGAAAAATTTATCTATTTACTCACATCTGAATTTAACCGAATTTTCGAAAACGCGTCAGTCCCGAAAGCATTTCAAAAGTCAATTATCTTCCCGCTACACAAAAAGGGTAACTAAACTACGAATACCCAGCAAACTACAGAGGTATCTCTTTCTTAACACCTGCGCTAAACTTTTTGCGGGAATCATTCACAACAGATTGTCAAAATGGGTTGATGACAGACAAATTTTATCGGAATTTCAGGCTGGTTTCAGGAAAGGCTACTCGACGATAGACCATATTTTTTCACTATGGAACGTTGCTGATCTTTATAAAAGGAAACAGAATAAACTACGCGTTCTTTATAGACTTTCGTGCAGCTTTTGACTCTGTTGATCGTGAAGCTCTCTTCTACAAGCTCTGTGTGATAGGAGTGTCGAGCAAAGTTATAAGTGTGCTAAGAGCGATGTACGATAACAACGTAGCTTACGTTTGGGATGGCGAGTCTATATCAGAGGAGTTTACAATAGCCACTGGTCTCAAGCAAGGCTGTATTTTGAGTGCCCTGCTATTATTTATAATTTTCATAAATTATATTATTGATGAAGTGAGAGGTGGAATCATTGTGGAAGGAAAGACTGTCCCAGCCCTTATGTATGCAGATGACATAGTGATCATGAAATGCAGCTCATGAAAAATAGGCTTGGGGCTTATTGCAACCGATGTAATCTTGAAATCAACCTGCAAAAATCGAAAATGATGATTTTTAGAGACGGAGGTAGCAGGTATTCAAGAATGAATAATAGGAGTATAATGGCCAAGCAGTCGAAGTTGTCCGCGAATATAAATATCTAGGAGTTTTGATAACCTCAAATCTGAGCATGAAGAAGCACCTGGAGAGAAAATTGACTGACTCGAAACGAGCAATTTCGTCGTTATAGGAAAAATGCATCAAGAACAAATACATTGAGCACAGTGGGACGCAAAAATTATTCCGAGCTACGGCATTGCCAATTCGTGGAAATGTGGAAAATTTTTTAAGATATTTCTTTAAAAGGATATTTCGATTACCAATGAACACTCCAAACAATATGATTTATCTTGAAACAGGAACACCTTGATTATGGACACCCTTGCCATGCACTTCAACTACATTGTAAAGGTAAATGAAATGGAGGATAATAGGTTACCAAGAAAAGTCTTTATAGCAACTATCAAAAGAAAAGGAAAAGTGTTCGAAGAATGGACTAGCCTTGCTGCAACGTGTGGCATCACCGTAAATATAACTACTAGCGAGCATCCATCCATGCTAAGAAGAAAATTCAAGGAAATCCTGGAAAAGTTTGGAAAAACCCTTAGATGTTACTACAGCCGCCTAAATTTCAACCTGCAGCAGAACTCGTACCTTTTAAATATTAACTAATTGAATAAAATAATCTTAACTTTGTACCACATCAACTATGTCTGCCTTTGTCTTTGCAATTGTTGAATAGCGCGTGAAAATAAATTTCATTTCATTGCAATATGCCCAATCCTGGCAGAGTTCCGGTATAGATATTTCAGCAAGCACAAGATGAAGGAAGGAGAAATGCTCAGCATACTCAACGGTGACCAGGGATGGGACAGACTTTACACCCATATTATAACAGCACTACGATATAGAAAAGCTATTCTTGAAGAAAATTTTTAGTAATTTTTACTTAGCACAACTTTCTTTTTTTAACACTACTTATTATTATTTTTATTAATGTAAACATAATTCAAAATACTAATTATACTAATTAGGCTTAAGAATTATTTTTCAAAAAAAATGCTAATATGACATTTAATATAAAAGAAATAAAGGAGTCATTACAACTAAACTAACTAACTAACTTGAAGGTCACTTTTGGGGAGCGCATTATCCCACGTCGTCGTCGTGGGCCTGAGACGTGGCCTCAAAGATCTTGCGACTTAACACCCCAGGACTATTTTTGGTGGGACTATGTGAAGCCCGAGATGATTGGCATCATGAAAGAGAATATTGGGTGCGTTATTGCTGACACACGGCCCAAATGCTGCAAAAAGTGGACAGAAATTGGACCTCTCACATAGAATTTAGTTGAGCCAGCCGCGGTGGTCACCTGCCCGAAATAAAGAAGCTTAGTTCTTGGCCATAACATTAAATTCTGTTGAAAACCAGACGTCTCAAAAAAAAAAAAACACCTTTGACGTTCGGCGCCACGCAGTGTTTACAATTGCGGCGAAGCTCGCTACCATTCCTTCTCGACGAAAAACAATAAGGATAATGGAAGCAATATTTTGAAGGTAACGAAATGAAAGCTTAATGTCTGACAAAAATCAAAAACTGAAATCTGGCTTTAAGCACAAAAACACATAATGATCATGATCATACAGGATTCTCCCCCAAGGATGTCATACATACATATATCCAGGACTTTTTTGTCCAAAAATAATAGAAAAAAAAATACACACATTACCTTTTATTTAGATTCAAGAGTATCAACGTAATGACATTCAATTGTAAAATAACACCTTCTAATTTAAATTTAAAAGCATATTTCGGAAAGACTTCCAATGTTCGCAATCAGTATAAATGCAAACTTATACGCTTACATTTTCAATGTTACTTGAGTCTTAAGAGTTAAGGGAAATTGAAAACCTTTTCCACGCACAAACTTCGTTTGCAATCATCACATAGTAGATACAGATTTAGGTACATAGGCTAGGTAGTGTAAGGTATAACGTAGGAATGGGAGAAAATGGATGTAAATAATTTTCACTTCCCTCGCGTGTGTGTCGCCACATTTGTTGCCGGAACTGGCAGCTTGTGCTTGCTCTAGGGCTGTACGATGTTATCCGTGTTTACGTAAAGCTCTTCAATCGCAGATGAAATGATATCCGCAAGCATATCGGATTTATATGATGCTTTCCAGGGATTTCGTTTGGTATTGTTCTATATTTTCGTTGTTGTAAGGCATCTGTACTTATGTAGTACCTGGCTACACCTTGCCTTACCTTCAATCCAGTTTCTTAGTCAATGTCAAATAAATATGCTTTTATATTTGAAAAAATTGGAAAAATGTAGGGAAAAAGTGATGTAGTTTCCATTCTCTTTTCCCATTCAGTGATTTCTATTACGTTTTCTTGTTTGTTTTTTTTTTTGTTTTTTTCCATTATAGGAAGTATATTATGGTTAGAGGGTGACTTGTCCTCAACATTGCTTCTAAGCTGTGATGTAAATACTTTGGCGATAAAAAAATCTTAAATAACAATTTCACGTACGTATGCTTGGGAATGGAATGACAAAATGAGAGGATGAGATGTTTTTATGTGTCAGGCATCCGAGAGTTTGTCAAATAATACTCTGAGAATTATATCGATATCGCAATATAATAAACAACAGTAAGATGGGTATTAACGTCTCTCTTGTTTCGATTACAAATCGCCCATTCCTAGCTGCTTTTCTATTTTGTAGTTCTCAATGCCACTGGAATTTTATAGCTATTGTTCTTCCTTTGGGGTATTTTTTTTTTTTTTTTTTTTTAATCTAAGCAATTTATTGAACACAATCGCCATGGACGATGTAAAACAACGCAATTAAAATGGTATTTGGAAATGTGAGAAATAATGCGTGCAGGTAACGTAAATGAACGAACAAGAAACAATTCCCTACTTGTCCATAATCCAATTAAAAAAATGTTTTACTCAGTGATGGAGCATATATCATTTTATTTCTTCAACAAAGATTTTTAGGAATTCACCAAGTGAAGAAAAACGTGTGATACTTAAATAGATCTCCAATTACATGTCACAGGACATAGGTATAGATGTCATCACGGCAGAATTTTGGGACCAAACTTTACATCTTAGAGCATTGCCCAGAATAAAAATTCCTTTTTTGAGTTTGACAAAATTTAAGAGTAGCGAGATGGAAAATTTGAAGTATAACTGAGGAGAGTTGACATGTTGGGTGTCGAAGAAATGAAATCGCGGAGATTTGGAATCTGAGCCCGTTTCTTTTGGAGGTAAAGACCTAACCTAATGAGGTTCTACTATGAAACGGATTAAGGTAAGAACGGAATAGGTATCATCCTAGCGGAAGAGCTACTTGTCAGCACGTTGACGATTTCAATTTTCGATTTTGAAATATCCTAAAAGAGAAGCTTTGTGTATTCATAAAGACTTGAACGGACATGTAAGGAAGAAAAACGAAGACAATGAGGAATTCTATGGAGGTATATCGTATTTGGGACAGAACAGGGAAACCTCTTGGTTAAATATCATTAGTACCTATGATCAAGTAATATGGTCCTATCGTATGAAATACCGTGTCTATCAGAAAGTGCCGACATTTTGTAACTTAGAGCAGTGTTGAAAATAAGAACCAAATTGACCACCATTTTTAGATTAGATTAGATTTATTCATTATAAATTATATATAAACAATTTTTCTTTTTTAATTTCTTACATCATGAACAGCTAGAGGCATGACAATGATGTCGTCTGCCTGAATGGCATTAATTAAGCTTGAAAAATGCTCAGTAGTTTTGTTTAGATTCAATCAAACAAATTAAAAATAAATTTCAAAAGATAAAATATAAAGAGTTTCTTTATGATATCAACAAATTTAAACAAAAAAGAAAAAAAATATAGGACTTTAGCTAAAACGAAAAAAGTTGTGCGGATCGCTTAAAATGACTATTTGTTTTTTTTTTTTTTTTTATTTTAGTTTAGTTTTAGCTAAACTCAAAGTCTAAAAACTAGGCTAAAGTAAAAAAAAAAACCAAAACAATTGTGCGGAAAGCTTAGAGTACCTATTGATTTTTTTTTTAATTTTTAGTTTAGATAAAACACATTTTTAGAAGCACTCATCAATTATTCTAGTTTGGTATGATATCGCCTTCTTACAGTACGCCACTAGATGCATCCAGTTTTCACCATTAAGAATTCTCAGAACTTCATTCTCTGCCAACAAATGTTTACCAAAAACTGCTCTTTTTATCTCCCTCAGTACTGGGCAAACTCCCAGAAAATGGCCAACATCTTCTTTCACGTTCAGGTTGCAGAGACTGCAAATCTTTGCTAAATCACTGCGATGATTAACAAAGTTGAGTCGCAGCATCTCCCCTCTTACTTTGAAAATAGTGCTGATGGTATCCACTGAGAAATTCGGGGTGAAGTAGTTCCGTTCATTCAGGTTGTAAGTGAGTTTCGAGTAAAACGACCTTTCCGTTGATGCTCGTGCTCTTTCTTTGAAAGCATACCATTCGTCTTCATCCGTTTGTTGAATAATGTCGTAAAGTGATTTCTTCAGTGCTAAATTATCAAATCCTGCCTGGTTGAAGGTAATACCACAGTCCGCTGCCAGCTTTTTCCAATCTTGGTACCAACATTTCTGGAACTGCACCGCATACTGCCAGACCACCTTTGGAAGTCTTGTATCTTTCATATTAGTTATTATAATTAGGTAATCGACATTAAGCTTGAGCGTTGATATGAATAGCGTAGACAGGCCGCTTTCTAGGTAGAACATATATTTTGGTTTAGTAATTGGCAGCGAGAAGATTTTCCTAAGAAAAAAACATAGTATGTTTTCCACAGCATAGAATTTATAAGAACCCCAGACTTGTGTTCCATAAAATAAGACTGATTGTGCTGTTGCATTGAAGACCCTATATTTGGAACTTAGAGCAATATTCTTATTATAAAAAATCTTTTGCCAATTTGCACATATAACAGTTTTAGCTTTGTCAGCTTTCGATTTGAAGTGTTTTTCCAAATTAAGAATATAAGTTAACTCTATGCCTAAATAACAGTACTGCTTAACAACTAGATCTCTTCCATCGAACTTCCATTGTTCTGATCTTGAAGCTTTACCACTTCCATTTTGAAATGTCTTACAAATGTCTTGTCATGTCTTACAATAATCTGCTAGCCTATTTATCATCAGCTGTAGTGAGGTTATAGATTCTGCTAATATGACAATATCATCTGCGTACATTATAACTTTATTTGTGGCCGCACCAATTTTAACACCACAGGATAACCACTGTATCAGGTCGTCCAGATATAGCGCAAAAGCAACGGACTAAGATTGCAGCCTTGCTTAAGACCACGGTTAGTTTCCAGTTTCTCTGATTTTTCCTTCCCATCATATACTTGTGCAAATGATTGTTGGTACAGTTTTTCCAATCCATTAATAAATTTAGTTGATACTCCTAAATTATACAATTTAAAGAACAGCGCATTTCTGTCAATTGTGTCAAAGGCTGCTCTAAAATCGACGAAAAAGGCGTAAAGTTTTTTGTTGTTGCTGATTTTGATTCTAGCCAAACCAGTCAGAACGAATATGTTGTCTACCGTTGAGTAACCCTTGCGAAATCCAGCTTGCTACTCGCTTAAAATGTTATGGTTTTCTACCCAGTTTGGAAGCCTTTCACATACAAGAGAAGTGTATATTTTCAGTGATGCACTAAGAAAAGAAATGCCTCTGTAGTTTTTGGGATCGGAAGGATCTCCCTTTTTCAGAATGGGCCATATCAGAGCTTCGTAAAAGTGATCTGGAGGAATTCCGAAGTTAAATATTGTATTCAAAGCTTCTGCTAACTTTGCTTTAAAACCAAGCGAGTTATATTTGAAGAATTCGACAGGAATGTTATTTGAGCCAGCCGCTTTGCCATCTTTCATTGACTTCAAGACTACTTCCAGTTCTTCTTTGTGTATATCCGCTTCTAAATAGTTATTTCGCTGATAGGGACGTGCATATTGAAAAATACAACTTTCCTCTGTCAATGGTGTATTTAAAAGTTTGTTAAAATGTTCTCTTAAAGCATCCACGTTTATTAATGAATCCTCTTTTATAACATTACATATTTCCATTGATTTTTTTAGTGAGACTACCATTTTTTAAGGAACTTATGAAACTAGGGTGAACGACTACAAAGCGAAACTGAGTCATGATATCACCCAGGAACACCGTCTTCTATTGACAAAATTTTTATAGAGGCGGTAAAGAAAATGAAACAGACAAAAGCAATCCAATTTCCAAAAAAAACCCTAGGAGAATACTTCTTCGACGAACTGGGTGACATGTCTAACCTCCCATTGAGCAACGTCCTGAAATTTACTCAGGGCTCCAAATGGTTCAGTGGGGCTCCCCAACAACAATAAACCAGTCACCAGCCCAACCCTCTACCTCTCAAATCCTCCCAACTCCTCATCCTCTGTTTTCCCGAGGATCACAATGGATCATTGAGATCCCTCCATACAACCTAGCCTAACATATTTCGTAGTCGTATTGCAATAGCTAACAGGTTTCGCAAACATAAGTTAAAAAATATTTTTTCAAAACTCATAATGTTAATCAAAGCAAAAGCTTTTTTGGGAAGACACAATGAAGTCATTTGTCATTTCGTCATCGTCTCATCTAATGAACAATGAAAATCTCAATATTGAAATACAACAACATATGGAACACACGTCGAAAACAACAGTGGAAAAATTAAAGTATCTACCGTAACAGCTTTAAGTTGAATACCAAGCGAACCACTTCAAATGAAACTAAAGTTACTTTGTGCTTTAAAAACAAAAACAAAGCAAATTTCTCCAGCAGAGTGATTTAAAATAACAGTTTAAATTAGACATTCGTTTAAGGAAGGACCTTTGCTTTTCTTTTGTGATTATTTCCTCAGGGAATAATTTTACTGGGGGTCGAATTTCGCTTTTGACTCAAAATCTCATTAATAATTGATTGAATGAAAAATGTGTTTACGAATTTTCTGCCAGTTTCCTTTGTTACGACTTTTCGAACGCATATGTGTTCATTGACTTTGTAACTTGCCTGATGGCCTTATTTAAAAGAAAAAAATCTTATTTAAAAGAAAAAATAACATCCTTTTTCTGTTTATTTAAATGGTTATAGATATTTGAAAATCTTTTGTTTTCATTTTTTCAATAAATGCCTGTGGCTAAGGTAGCCTTTTTTGTTCAAATGTATTTTTTATTCGAATATACTAGCCAAGGAAATAAAAGGAGGTACGCACGAGTATATGAATGCTTCTTTGCTTAATTTTTATTTGTTTAATACAGAAATTGTTGGAATACGAAAATACTAAAATTTTAAAATACATTCGTTGGCATTCACAGTAGCTGTTGCTATTCTTTAGGCCGGAAAGGTCAATTGTAACACCAAACACCGTCATATGTTGGTAACGTTTAATTTGACACATGAAAAAGGAAGAGTCTTAAAAAACGTTGGCTAATGTAATGGTGAAATATAAATACGCAACGAAATTGAAGTGAGTCCAAGGAAAACAAAAGAAGTGCACAAGTGCTGGTTAAGTTGACGGCAACTAAGATGAAGATGTTTGGTATGAAAGCAGGAGTAACAAAGTGGAAGCCTTCACTTCTTTTTAAAACCGGAAAACTTGCCGAAGTTTTTTGAGGTCAACACAGCTTGCCCCACAGGCGGATCGCTAGTATGTGAACAAGATAAGTGGAAGAGTTGTGATCCTTTCGAGAACAAGATACTCGTAAGGCCGTAAAAATCAAGAAGAAGAATAAGTGAATGGAGAAGACCGCATTGACAGGCGCCTGTCAATTATTTTACTAAACATTTGGACGTTCTTATTGTCTGTAGGAATGATCTTAATTAAATAAATAAAATAAATAAATAAATAAATAGGGTGGCGCAACAGAGCGAGGAGCCCCTGGGCCTAGCGCATTTCTCACAACCATGCCTTGTGAGGGAATGGAGGGGACCTACAATTTTCTGCCGGTTCCGAACGGCTAATTGATAAAGCGCTTTTCATGGAAATGAATTTACTAACGGAGGACTTGCCAATTCCTCGCGAAAGGCGATACCCGTGGAAAAACATTTTTGCCTCTGCTGGGATTCGAACCTCGAACCTCTGGATTAGCAGGTGGACATGCTAACCATCACGCCACGGGCACAACAATGATCTTAATTGCGACATCAAAAAAGATTTATTCTGGGTTGAGTGAAGGGTGTTTATTTAGACGTGTGACTTTCAAAAGGAAATAAGACGCATACAATTTTGCACTTTGACCAATACCCAGTCCTGGATTAACAGGTAGGCAGAATAGGCAGTTGCCTAGGGCCACCAATTTTTGGGGGCCCCCGAAAAATGAAAAAGACTTCTAAAATTTTCTTACAAATAAGTACTGAAAATAAATTTTACTCAAATAAATAAAACTCAATTGACCGCATTCAAAAGGAGACGACATTTGACAAATTGTATGAGCGTGCAAAGGAGTGTATCGGAGTCAAAGAAGAGTACATTGAATAGTAAAAGAGAATTATCGCAAAGTATACCGATTGTTTTTATTTTGAAAAATTTCGATTATTTTTGGAACAGAGGGTGTAGAAGCCTTCAAGTGGAAATTTCAATTAGAATGATGAATGAGTGAATGATTAATGATGGATGTCAAATAAATGAATGTATTATTTAGTATCATTTAAAAAATACCTTTTCGTGAATGTTCCAGAATAGAATATAAAGGTGTTCAAGCAAGAATATTGAGTTTGAATGAGAATGAGATCTATGTTCCCTGTTCCGCGCATTCACTTAATTTGGTCGAAGAGCATGCTGTGTGTGAAGCACATTCGAATGCGACGAATGCAGTTTACGAATCATTTGATATAATATTAAAAGCTCTAGAAATAATTGCTGATGATGAATCACAAGATACTGATACTCGTTATGAGGCGACGCCGACGTGTATCGCGAGTTTGGTTTCATGTTGCTTTTATGGAACTCTTTTTTGACTGCTATGCGTTCAGTGAGTATTTCATTGCAAAGTGAAAAAGCAGATTTACAAACGTTCGCTTTTTTGTACGCATCGTTAGAAGAGAGTTTAGTTTCATTCCGTGAAAAGTTCAATAATTTCGAGGAAAAAACAAAACAGTTATTACCAGTGCCCTATTTCACCAACTCACAAATTTGTAATTACAAGTGCTTTTTAACAAAGTTTGTGAGTTTTTGTAAAAATGTTGCTTCACCAAACTTTGTTAATTACAATATTGCAGTTGTATTTTACAAAAGGAAATTTGTGGAAAAATTTCCTTTTCGGTTTCACCAATACAAAATTAAAGTTGTACTTTACAAGTAACAAACTTGTTAATATAACACTAATTTGTGAGTTTTCATTTCACCAAAGAAAATAGACTTACAAAATTTGTAAAGTTTGTAGGAATATTCTACAGGTGAAGTTAGACGTGTAATTTTTGTAACAAATCTTGTAATTCTATAATGTCTTTACGACAAGGCCATAGCAGCAGCGATAGTAGGCAAAGTGATGATAGTAAAAAAAGATTTATCGCCCGCGTGTAAATTATGATATATTTGAGTTATTTCATTTTAATGAAAAATTTCGTCTCTGTCGATGCAAGGCAGAGGAAATAATTTTAATTATTGGACCCTAAATAGCTCACTCGAGTGAAAAAACTGTGCTTTTTCACTAAGTCAGCAGTTTCTAACAGCTTTGCGTTGGCTAGGGAATGGAGGACAATACCATGGAATTGCCGATATGCACGGGATTTCTAAGTCAACCGTTTTCGGATGCGTACATAGAGTTTGCACCGCAGTCGTCAATTTAATGTTCGAAAACGTAATATGCTGGACTAACGAACATCAAAATTTCTAGTCTTTATTGATGAGAAGCGCTTGAGACTTCAAAAAATTAAGAATGTTTTCCCATTCTCTTACTTTGTCTGAATGTATCAAGTAATCGGAAAACTTTCCGAACAATATATCTTTTTTGTCTCTTATCAAAGAGGCTACAAATATTATATTTTCCTTGTTCACTTTGATGTCTATGCAGCACATTGTTCAACAATATTGTGAAAAAACTGTTATAATTAACAAGTTATTTTTGATGCCGGTGCAACAGGAATTTTGAACGCTTGTGGCCTACAAATCTTTTTCCTACAATATTATTAGGATCGATCACAAGTTTGTGAACTAAAATCTTGCAATTGGTGAAACAAAAAACGGGTTTACAAGTTTGTAATTGTGAACTACAAGTACAAATTTGTGGTTGTAACTTTCATTTTGGTGAAATAGGCCACTGGTGTAGGTTATACAGAAAACGTAAAACGTAGGTACTCGTCGTAGAAAAAAACAACCTAAAGACGGAAATGCTCCAGAAGTAGAATTTTCGCATCGCGATGACTTTGGGACTAAAGGTTTCCTCGAAATCATCGATAATCTGCACAGTGAAATGAAACGACGCGACGTGCGAAAGTGTATATGGAAGTTTCAGAGAGATTTGAATCTCTCATCAACTTTTCTCTAAGTGATGGAGACCTCCACGAAGCTATAAACAACTTGGTTCGTTTTTATTCCAGAGATTTGGAAGAATTTTTCATTGAAATGAAACAATTCCAAAGTTACGTTAACTCCAGATACACTGATGCACAAAAAACTCATATTCATTTCTATAAGATTCTTATGGAAGATCAATTAGCCGATGTATTTCCTAACACAAAAATAACTCTTCGGATATTTTTAACATTGATGATCACAAATTGTTCTGCCGAACGATCCTTCTCGCAATTAAATAAAAATCAAAGATGCTATTATTGATATTATAACGTTTTGACAATACAATTTTTATAAAAGCTATAAGTTTTTATTTTAATCGAAAAAGAAGGAGGGTTAATCCGGCCCTGCCATAATACCTAAGCTAAGATAAGGATTTTTCATTTAAAAAGTTTTATAAGTCATTTCGAGCAAATGGCCGCAGCACTCGACTCCAATAAACTCCATCCGAGGGTTCAAACTTCCAGCCAAATTTTTTAGCATTTGGGGTCGTACGTCAGGAAAAACGCCTCAAATATTCTCAATCGCGTGGATAAGCGACTTCACATAACTTCACAAAGAAACAGTTAGCTGTTTGATCGCCTGACCTCGGAGTCAACACCGATTTCGTTTCGAGGCAATTGACCGAACGGCTTCAATTCTTTTACGATGAAATGGCAAACCAAACTCAGCATACAGGGTGCGTCAAAAGTATGGAATCCCCTGGAAATATGGCAGGGTCCAAGGTCAAATTCAAAGTTACCATCGGATTCCTCGTCGAAAAATACGTCGGATATGGGGTCTTTGATTTTTTTTAACGCATATTCTGCCATATTTCCAAGGGTTTCAGACTAATGTTTTCATTTTTCACGTATTTTTTATTTCAAGCGCTGCACCTCTAATAATATCATTAAAAAAAATAAAATACATGTTTTTTCGTAAAATTTTGCGCTCTTTCCAAATCTGCAATAAAAAATGGGGGTTTCCATTTGAAAAATCGATTTTTGGGTCGCTGGGGCTTCAAGGTTACGTGCAAGGTCAAATTCAAGGTCACCATCGGATTCCTCGTCGAAAAATACGTCGGATATAGGGTCTTTGATTTTTTAACGCATATGTTGCCATCTTTCCAGGGGTTTCCATACTTTTGCCGCACCCAGTATATCAAGGGACATCTGTGCAAAAGAGCAACTCCGAAAGAATATTGCCACACGTATAAGGATACCCACCTTATTCCTTAATAATAACCCTTTTTCGATGCAAGAGGTAGGCCTTCGATTAAGTTTGACATTATTCATTGTAGAGCCCTTCTTATCTTGAATTGAATTAGTGCAATCCTATCAAGATAAATTTTACAAAATAATATTTATGAAGCTAGGAGGCCATGACCATCACCATTGCAGACAATTGCCTTATTTGTTAAAAAAAGCTTTTATGTAGGTTCTTACGATACGGGTTTATTTTTGTTTTGAAAGGCCTTTACTATTTGAGATTGGCAACCAATGCACTATTGAGGATTCAATGTGGTCTTATAATTATCTAATACTGATATACCTTTTCCATCATCAACAATATAACTCGTTTTGGGATATGCAAATGTCCCAAGAAGCCGTCCAATTTTTCCAACCCAATTTGTTAAACTTTCAATCACTATTAGTTTGTTCTTCACAATATTTATCAGGTTACCATACCACATATGAGTTTTCGTTAATTTCGTTACCGGCAAAGGGTATGTCTTTGAGTGAATAATAATTAAATTCTACGGGTTCATTTAAATATGAATGCCAATGTCGTTTGAGTTAACATAATCGCTCCTCCAGTAGTACAACAACGTTAGAGCTGTCTTAAATTTTCGTAGTTAAGTAAATGTATTTCAATTCACAAAAAAGTAAAAAATATTTTTAAGTATTCTATTAGTTACCAAAGGCAGATGTATCCTTGCACCGCTTTCAAAATGTTTCGGGAACTGTAAACCATAAAGGTTATTTATTAGTTCGATTTCTAGTATTTAATTGAATATTCATTTAAACATTTAAAAGTGGCTAAGGTAACGACACAGCGATAAAGAACAAGTGAGTGGTGACTGGTGACAACTGTGACTGATAGTCAGAGATATTTTAACCTCATCTGGGTTCAGGCTCAATTCCCCATACAGGCAACAATCCTGTCCGGGCTCTTAGGAAATGCAGTGTGGTCTTTTCAAGATGATGAAGGGATGTATGTATGTTAGTAACTTCCAGATGATTAGCTCCAGGAATCCTGCTTATTCAATGACTTACGTGATATTGTAACAACATGATTACTCTGACTTGATGCTGCAGAACCGGCTATCCTGACTCGTTGGGTTTTTGGAAATGGTCTTAGTGAATTGGTTATAGATAAAATTATAATTCTGGTTTTTTGATGCGTCAGGAAAGAGAAGTGAAACGTGACGGATTTATTTTAATGTTATCTTGTGAAATGCAATTAGTTACAATAAACTATCAGCCTTATTCTGAGTTTCACGTGAACAGCTTTTCGCCAGGAACATTTTTGTTCGCCCGGAAACTTAATTGCTATTATGCGCTTTCCCTGTACAAAATTCCACTATAAATTTTATCGGCTTTTATTCTTAACTTATTCGCCTCACAAAAATAAGTGAAATAATTTGCTCTCAACGTTTTCACAAAAAAATAGCTCATAATAAGGAATTTTTTTCGAGCATTGAAAATTTTCCCCTAGAAACTCATAATAAGGGAAAAGTGAAAAGGGATCTTTTTCGAGGGGAATACTGTTCACGTGAAACTCATAATAAGGCTGAATGAAGAAAAACAGTTTTGTGGAGTACAAATTCGAAAAAGTGAACTTGAAAGATGTTTATTGTTTTATATTAAATTTTCAAACTTTTTTTTAGAAATAAAATCGTTTAAAACATCTTGGAAGTTGATCATTTCTAATATATCATTTTCAATGGCCATTATTGGCAGTATATTTAAACGGTTTTGAGACTTCATAAGTGTGCGTAAGCTGAGTTTTATCGAGTTAAATACAAAAAAGGAATTTATTATATCTTTTTTTTAAACTTGTCTTCAACTTGACTTTTGTCTGATTGTTTAACGTTAGTGATGAAGCACTTATACTACTTTAATTTTATAAAGATGTTTTTTTAAAATCGACCTTTATCTTATGCAATATTTTTCATATTGTAGAATTTAATAACTTTTCGAGACATGGGTGAATAACAAATCAATCAAATTTTACTTCATATTTGTGTAAGGAAAAAACGATAGTCGCTGTAATGAGGTTATCGATGAAACCTAGTATGACGAGAACATTTTGAACTGATGGAATCGCAATCACTACTACTATGGACCCATGTTCTGTAACAATCACATCACAGGGGTTTTGTAACTCAGATAGTCAAAAACCTTGGCAATGCGTATGAATTCGAATGAAGATCTTGAAAAGGTAATGAAAATCCGCTTCCGTATGTTGAAAAATCGGTGGAAAATCAACAAATCTAAATGATTAACTAATTGTCAATTGGTTTTAGTCTTCACATTTTCTTAAACCAAAAAAATCAAGACTTAACGGATTGCCAATTTGTGTACTTGCGCTATGGAGATGAAAATGCTGGTAACCCTGTAGCACCAAAAGCATCATTTATCCAAGTGTCCATAAAAGTTTTTCTTTATTTAATATTTAAACTAATTTAAAGCCCTGTTTAAATCTTTGAAAACATTGTTTAATACAGATCTTTTCCTCCTTTTACCACAAACAATACAAGTGTACCTCTAAAAGTGATATTAAAGTGTAATTCTTTTATCAAAGAAAATTAAGATTTTCTATTCTCAATTTATATTGACTTTTTAATGCTTAAGAGTGGTAATAATATCTATCTCCCTCTGACACCTTTGCTACTTAAGTAACAAAAAAAAAAAATAATAACAGAAGCAAATTATAACAATAACAAACAAACCGTAGTGACTCTGTCTCACTTCCTTCTGGTAAGTGTGGATATTTTTGGTATATGTTTCTGCCAACCCGAAGCAATTTCATTGAAACTACACATAAACCATAATTTCGTTTTATGTTTAACCGGAGAATCAAACAAAAACCCTCCAACATCATCTTCAGTGTGATTGACGCCACTTCATCAACTCTATGCCAAACATCATCTTTAAGCGACTATAAACATATTTGAGTACGGTGTAACATTCTTGCCTTACGGGTGAGTCATTTTAGTATAGTTCTGCTTAGCAAGTTCATTTTCTTGTCACTATACACCACCTTTCCATCTTTGGTTTCTGTCTTCGCTAAACTAGACAACATCATCAACACCATCTACAATCCAAGACAACTCATAAACCTACTGAACTTAAACTACCCTACCCACTGCGCGGTTCGTGTACGCGATTTATAAGTTTAGCAAATAACCTCACCTCGCTTTTGCCGGTACACTAAGAATAAACATTTTATTTTCGCTTACAAACTAATAAAAGAAGAAAATAAATTTAAAAAAAAAAAAAAAAAACTACAAGGAAATCATCATAATGATGGAGAATGACTGTTGTGACTCTGGCAACTGCCTTCTTGATACAAAATTCACGCAACGAATTAAGTGTCATGGTCTTTGCGGCAAATCGTATCATCCAATATGTATCGGTTTAAGTAAAAAATCATGCCCTTATCTTAAAGAATATTTAAACTTTTTTGTTTATCTGTGCGACGAATGTAATAGATTTTTAGATTAGATTTTTATTAATTCAAATTCATACTTTGTACATAAATTTTACTTATTCTATTGGTTTGGCATAGTGCCATCTACCAGATTAACGTTTTTTTTTTTTTTTTTTTTTTTTATTATTATGGGTTTGAATTTATTATAAAAAAAAAAAAAGAGATAAAAAGATTTTCAAAAGTCGCCTTCCATTATTCGTTTTCTGTATCGCAGCGCATTTACAGTGTATTTGTATAAAAGTTCCCATCCTCGCTCTCCATTCAAAATGCCCAAAACATCCTCCTTCTGCAGTAGATTGGCTCCAAAGTAAATCCTTCGCAGTTCACGCAGAATAGGACATATCCCGAGAAAATGGTCTACGTCTTCTCTTACTTTTAGATTGCAAAGGTTGCACTCGATTGGGAGGTCAGGACGATGTGGTATGAAGTTTAGACTTGCTAGTTCGCCTTTTATTTTAAGTATTGTGTTAATTTTATCAGTTGAATTCGTATTTAAAAAGTAAGTTTTTCCTTGCAGGTTGAAGTTTAGTTTACTATAGTACATTCGATATTGTGAGGATCGAGCTTCTTCTAGGTACGTGTCATATAGACGGTTTCCTGTTTTTTCCAGAATTTCAGAAAATTTAAACTTTAAAAAGGAAACATCTTCCTCGTTTTCAATATTCAAGCTGAGTCTAACATCGTGTGCCAAGCTTTCCCATTCTTGAGAAGTGGAGAGTATAATTTTTGGCAGCCTTCTCTCGTTCATCCCCAAAACTTTGATTACGTAGTCAAAATGTAGTTTTAACGTATCTAAAAATAGTGGTGGCATCCCTGTCTCTAAGTGGATCATGTAATTGGGTGTATTACTTGGTAGTTTAAATAGTCTTTTAACACAGTATCGCTAAAAACTTCCACTGAATTAAACAAACGGTATCCCCATGCTTGCGCTCCGTATAAAATAATTGAGGTCGCAGTTGCACCTATGATTTTTTGTTTTATGCTGTGGCTCAACTGTTTGTTACCAATACACTTTCCCCAAACTGAGCCAATGGCACGTTTAGCCTCTGCTAATTTTGCATCAAAATGTTTTTTCATATTGAGGTTGGCTGTGATAAGAACTCCCAGATACTTATATTCCTTTACTACTTCTATTCTCTCTCCATCAAAAGTCCACTGTTCATTTCTTGAATATCTCCCACCACCGTTTCTAAAAATCATCATTTTAGTCTTCGACAAGTTTACAAACAAGTTCCATTTTTTACAATACTTTGACAGCCTATTTATCATTAGCTGCATACTATTTGTAGTTTCAGCAAGGATAGCAATATCATCCGCGTACATTAATGCGGGTATACTTGTTGTATTTATTTTTATTCCACCTCCTAAGTTTTCTGTTAATCATTAATAAACAGGACAAACAACAATGAACTCAAAATACATCCCTGTTTAACACCCATCGTGGTCGTAAACTCATCTGAGACGCTTTTTCCATCCCATACCTTCGCAAAGTTGTTTTCGTATAAGGCTTTCAAAATGTTTACCATTCTGCTTGAAATTCCGATTGCGTATAATTTATAAATTAGGGCTTCTCGAGGCACGGAATCAAAAGCGGCACGAAAGTCAACGAAGAGAGTATACAGGGTGTCCCGTAATTCGTTTTACATACTTTGGGATATGATTCTTGGTCATATTCTAACAAAAAAATTGTTCTACAGTAAAGTCCGTTTCTCAAGTTTGACATCACTTTTTGACAATTTAAAAAAAGGCTAACTTTGGTGTACCCTGACCTGTGTTAAATTCGATATCTCTGTCAATACTGATGATAGAGACCTAATCTTAGACTCAATTTTTTGTAGAAATAACAACTTTAAAGACTGTATTTAAGTTAGGCTTCCATAGGTTTAGGGTTGCCAGATTTTCAATTTTAAGTGGTGTTCAAATTTTCTTCCCAAAACAAAGTTTTGACTTTGAGGTCATTTTTTTGGAGAAAAGGCCTGATAAACATAGAGTTTCTTTATTTTTTACAGATGAACAAAACAATAATAAAGAAAAAACTCAGCATTAAGTTAGCTCAAAAACCCATACATTTTATGATACTAAGAAAAATACGAAATGGGAAAAATTTAAAAAAAAATAAAAAAAAGTTCTTGCTTTGAGGTTTGTTTGAATAAAACAATAATATGATCACTTTTAGTAGTTTTTTTATGTATTTAATACAAATACAATTATAACAAGTGCTCAAAGCCCCATCCTTCGTTTTGAATCCATGCCAGAGCCCGTTTTTGGATTTCATTGTGGGTGTTTGCTGTCGATAACTCTTGTCTTACTTGTAGTCTTGTAATCTTTGAAACTGTATTTGAATTTGACTCCTATAGGCTAAGGGTTGCCAGATTTTCAGTTAGTATAAAGTTCCTGGTATCCTTTGTTGTGCTTTTCTTCAATTTCCATTTAAAAACTCATATAAGAAAAAAAATGTCTGCGTATTCTTCTCTCGTAAATGAAAGCATTTCAAAAAACTCTCTGATCAAACTGCAATCGTGACTTAATTTGACAAACTAATGAACAAATTTGTTTTCTTATTCTTTTATACGACTTATTTACCTATTGAACATTCATACCCCAAATTTAAAGCAAACATCCACAATGAAATCCAAAAACGGGCTCTGGCATGGATTCAAAACGAAGGATGGGGCTTTGAGCACTTGTTATAATTGTATTTGTATTAAATACATAAAAAAACTACTAAAAGTGATCATATTATTGTTTTATTCAAACAAACCTCAAAGCAAGAACTTTTTTTAATTTTTTTTTTAATTTTTCCCATTTCGTATTTTTCTTAGTATCATAAAATGTATGGGTTTTTGAGTTAACTTAATGCTGAGTTTTTTCTTTATTATTGTTTTGTTCATCTGTAAAAAATAAAGAAACTCTATGTTTATCAGGCCTTTTCTCCAAAAAAATGACCTCAAAGTCAAAACTTTGTTTTGGGAAGAAAATTTGAACACCACTTAAAATTGAAAATCTGGCAATCCTAAACCTATGGAAGCCTAATTTAAATACAGTCTTAAAGGTTGTTATTTCTACAAAAAATTGAGTCTAAGATTAGGTCTCTATCATCAGTATTGACAGAGATATCGAATTTAACACAGGTCAGGGTACACCAAAGTTAGCCTTTTTTTAAATTGTCAAAAAGTGATGTCAAACTTGAGAAACGGACTTTACTGTAAAACAATTTTTTTCTTAGAATATGACCAAGAATCATATCCCAAAGTATCTAAAACGAATTACGGGACACCCTGTATAACTTTTTATTCTTTTTTATATATATTTCAGCAATGTTAGTTAGCGAAAATAATTGATCAATTGTTGAATAATTTTCTCTAAATCCTGCTTGAAATTCATGAAGAACTCTATTTTCTTTTATCCAGAGTGAGAGTCTGTTGTAGAGCAGGGCTCCAGTTTTGCTGAAGCGTTCAGAAAAGATATTCCTCTGTAGTTATTGGGGTCGTCATAATCTCCTTTCTTGTGTAATGGAAATATTATTGCTTTTCTAAAACTCGTTGGTATGTTTCCAGATTCGTATATTTTATTGTATTCTTCTGTAATAGCTACCATGAAGTCTACTGTACAGTTTTTATAAAATTCAAGCGGGATTCTGTCTTCTCCTGGGGCTTTGTTGTCTTTCGCATTTCTCAGAACTCTTTGAACTTCATCAAAAGTGAATGGCACATCTAAAATATCATCCTGATAAAGTGGCGCTGCATATTGGTGTGGTAAAGATACTTGATCAATATTTAGTAGGATCTTGAAATGGTCTTTTAACTTTTGTGCCTCTAGATTTGGAGCAATGACTAGCTTTCTTCCATTTAATTGTTTTGCCGCTTTCCAGAAATCGGAGGAAGTACGAGCCGAACTTAAAGCAGATACTTTCATTTGCTCAAAGGATTTCATTTTTGAGCGACACAATTCCTTGTACTCTAAGTTTGCTTCGGCATACATGTGCTTGGAACTTTGTGTATTATCTTTCCTGAGTTGTTTTAAAAATTTAAACGATTTTTGTCTTGCAATCTTGCACTCGATATCAAACCATTCCTTTTTGTTCCATCTATTCGCTTTTGTTGTAGTTGGCTTCAGTGGAGCTGCTTTCCTGATTATTTCCGCGAGGTCTTCAAGATTGCGAGAGAGATTAATTCTTCCTGTGATTTCGAGTTGGGTATTCAAATTATGTTGATACTGGTCTCGATAACTATCTTTCCAATAAAGTTTGGGCAGCAAGTTGAGTAAATTTTCATGATTTGTATTTGTATTAGTAAAGGCTGGTACTTTTATTTTAACCTCAAGAGGCATGTGGTCAGAAAATATTTCTGACCCAATTTTAAAATCATCGACGACTGAAACAAGGTTTCCAGCAACAAAACAATAATCGATTACAGAGCCTGCAGTTCCTCGCAAAAATGTAAGCTCACCATTAGAGTCACCGTCACAACTGCCGTTAAGGATTCTACAGTCAAAAGCGTCTGCCATATCCAATAATTTTGAACCTTTTCTGTCAAGTGACTCATCTTTTGATTTTCTGATCCAGTTCATATTTGAGTGAGGATGTCCCGTCGAAAAGTTATTTTGTGAGAGACCAATTCTTCCATTGAAGTCTCCAATTATCATAAAGTCTGATGAGTTCAAGTTAATAAGTTGATCGTTAAGTTTTTCAAAGTCCGATTCCCAGTGACTGCAGTTCAAGTATGTAGGTACTATGTAGAAAGTATTGTTGTTTCTCGCCAATTTAAAGATATAATTTTCTCCAATTTTTTCGAATGCTATGCTTACTTCCTTGATGTTTTTTCTATATCCAATGAGCTCACCACCACTACCTCTTCCGAATAAGCTTGTTTTAATGGCATAATTCCAATTTACTTCATATTTAGCAAAGACATTTACAAATAATTTTTTTTCAAAATCTAATACATGCGTTTCATATAACATAATAATATCAAATTCGTTAATGTAATTAATAAAATCATCAAATTCTAATTTATTTTTAAGTCCACAAACATTATAACTTAAAATTTTAAGATTAATTTGTAAAACTTCTTTCATTTCAATCTGGTAGACTTGCGAACATCAATTAAAGTGCTCATGTAGATGTTCACTTGGGCTTCTGCTTACAGCGCCAGTGGTTGAATTTTGTAACTGCCATTGAGTTGATGTTGATCCTCTTGATTGATTTGACATTTGAGGTTGGCTTTTTCTTGACGTTTGGTACACATTGTTTTGTTTAAGAAGTTCATTCATAACTTTTTCGATGCCTGCCGGCATGAATCCTAGAATTTTAGTGAGCGCGTTTAATCCATTTTCCAAACCACATTTAAGTCCTTCTGACGTGTCCCAAGTGAATACTTTATCTTCTATCAGAAGCCTGTCATCCCTGAGAACAATTTTCTTTTGCAAGTTAGATTCGCGTAGTGCTTTCAACATAGCCGATAGGTTGCCTCTTCTTCTGCGCATATTGTATGGCAAGTCCTTCGTTACCCTAACATTAGGACATCTTTGTTGTGATGCGTTACGAAGTACTGCCCAGACGGCTTCGCGACACCTCATTTTAACAATCACGGATTTTGAATGTGATTTTTGAGTGGGGATAACAAATGCAGTCTCAATGTCGTTCGTGTTGTTAGCGCCGAGAAGATCCGTACATATGGACTTTGCCCTCTCCTTCATGTCTACATTTTGTTCTTCTGGTAAGTGAACTATGAGATTACACTCCGTGTTTTTTTGCATGATTTTGTCCATCTGCAATTCCAACTGCTTGTTTCTATTTTCTAATTGAAGAAATTTGGTATTAAGCTCGTTGTATTTTACCTTCATGCCAGATATTTCGTTGCCAAGTAACTGCAAGTCAGACTTTGATGCGAGTTCCTTAAAAATTTCTTTATTGTTGTCATTTAGCATTTGCTTAAATGATTCAACGCTCAAGCCAGTAATACCTTCATTTGCCATTTTAGGGAAACTAGTGCCCGAAAGATGTTTTTTGATGCTAATATTGTATTCTGGGGAGGTTTCAAATATTCCTCGTTTCTGCGTGTTCATTAGTTGGGTTAACTTTAACGCTACGACTTTATAGTAATTGTTTGTGTTATAGTTTCAACAACTTACTCAGATTTTTATTCTTTTATCAAAAAGTAGAGTTTTATACTTCGTTTCAACCAGCAGTTATATTTATTTATCCACTTTTTTAATTAATTTTCACTATTTTTATTCAGAGCTCGTATTTATACAACCACGCGACGAATGTAATAAAATATCACTTTCGCATGTTCTCCTCGCTGTTAAGTGTGTTAGTGACCTCACAAACTCCATTCAAACCGACAACAATCGTTTTCATAAGAACGTTCTCGCGCAATTTCATCATTTTGAGGACTTCTCTAAGTCTGTCGAAACTCTTGACAGCTCAATTGAATCCCTCGCCAAACGTGTTTCTTCTAAGCAATCTTCTCTGGATAAGCAAATTTCTTCATTAGTGGACTTACTTCAATCGCGCGTAGACCACTCACATTGCCGTTTTGATAACATTAGAGACGTAACACATTCCACACTTGTCTCGGTTCTTAGCTTATATCCTTACGATTCAATACTCGATGAAATAAAAACTTTACGATCCTATTTTGAGTCATTTCATCAATCAACTTCAACAATTACATCAACTGATTCCTGCCATCTCAACACAATTCATCACGATTTACTTTCGAAGATCAATGATATCTATAACGAACTGACAATTACGCGTACTACTCTGTGTGATGTGATCGATGAGTTAAAAATAACTTCTGACAAAATTGATATCATTCCTGCAAACATCCAACCAGTCGAAGTCCACTATAACACATCTATACTCGCGGAAGTAGCTGAGTCAATTCATAGACCTTCCATTGCTTCTTTACTTTCTGCCCCTAATAACGACGTCCCTAAAACAAGTTCTTCTACCCAGACTGAATGTTTTGGTCCACCCGAACCTACTATCGTAAGGCTCAACAACACATGGTCCGTAAGTGACTGGAATAATAGGCTTAGCAGATTGAAAACTCTCAACGACAGTGTCCCGTTCTTCTTAATTAACACACCTGCCAACATCGACTGCTCCTGGATTCAAAATCTTTTTATCCTCAAATTTAAGATAGTTATTGAAAATTGCCTTAAGATTAATTCTTCAACCTATAAAATTCATATTCCTTACAAATATCAGTGGTTGTTCAAGTCTAGTCGCAAACCTATATTTTTAAAGGACAATATTAAAATTTCTGAAATGTTAAGTAAAGAATTTAATGAACGCCCTAAAATTAATAAAAAAGTAGCATCCATTAATAAATTCAAAAATAATGTAACTAGCTCTAAGTCTTACTCTTCCAATTCCCACTCTAGCAAATCCCTAAACCCACCAACCTCTATAGTCAGAAACAATCCTCTCATCTCCCATCGTAAACAAGTCTCCATCAAAACTGTTTCTAGTAAACCCTATCCCAATTTTATCCAATCCCATACCATTAACCCGTCTCCTCAATCACCCACCCACTCTTTTTCCACAAAAGCTCCCAACACTACTAACGCTGTGCTCAGTCAATGTCCTCCTCCAGTTTTCGACCCAATGTTCTCACCGATCGCCAAGCTAACATCCAAAATCGCAGCTTCAATGACTACCAGTGATAGTTTTGATGGTCGTTATTTAATGGCCAGGTTACGCGACAGCAAACTGTACGAAAACGTTCGTCTTTATCTTTCCTATCTGTATAACAAATCTGAAAATGTTTGTATCAACGGCAAGACCAAGACGAACGTTTTAGTTTCAATCCAAAAGGAAGGTCTTCCAACGGATCCTGTTGCTCTCAGCAAAATTAATATGCGCTTCCATGAATCCTTAAATATTCCCTCTTCCACAGTTTCAAAAGACCTTTCCACTTATGCTTCCCATCTTAGTTTAAAACTTTTATTTTTCCCTCGTCATAACCGCAATTTGAATCTTTAACCTTAATTTATCTTCTCGGCATGTATCACCAACTGTTGTATCTCTTTACTATCAGAACGTTAGAGGCCTTCGCACTAAGACCGCTACCGTGTATCTTAACTCCCAATGCTTTCCATATGATATTTTTGCTCTCACGGAAACCAATCTTTGCTCCGAATTTCAAAACAGCGAAATTTTTGCGTCTGATTTTACTGTTTTCCGTGCTGATGGACAGATTAGTGACATAGCTCCTACTGGGCGTGGTGTTCTTTTCGCTGTCCATAATCGTCTCAATGCATCTCTGATAGAAACTTCTAAATCACCTTTGTTTGAATATGTTTGTATTAAATTGTCTATCTCCAATCGCTGTTTTTATCTTCTCTGTTGTTACATTCGTCCCTTACAACCCTGTCATGTTTATCAACAATTTGTGGCCTCATTAAGTCCCCTAATCGATGCCGCAGATTCAAACGATGACTTCATTATCGTGGGTGACTTTAATTTGCCCGACCTGAAATGGATTCCATCCGAAGATGAAACGTGTTTTGTTCCCTCTAATCCTTCCACCGAAAAAGAAATTGTTTTCACTGATTTCTTTCTCCAGTCTGGCTTGTTTCAAATCAGTGGTATCCTTAACAATCTTCAGAGACAGCTTGACCTCACCTTTTCCTCTGATCCTTTCAACTCCTCTGTTTTTAAAAGTACCCATCTTCTCTCTACTCTAGATCACTATCATCCCCCTCTATCCTTCATTTTCCGTATTGATGATAGCGTTCCAACTATGGAACCCGTAAACTCCCCTAGTTTCAACTTTCGTAAAGCCGACTTTAACATGCTTTGTAATCTTCTCAGTAACATTGACTTCAATCTATTCATCAACCTGTCTACTCCCATCGACATAGCTCTTTCCTTCTTTTACTCCTCTATTTTTGCATGTTTGATCCAATGTGTTCCTTATACGCATCAAAAATCCTGTGCTTCTTCTCCACCCTGGTATACAAAAGAATTAAAAACCATCCGCAACGTTAGAAATAAGTTATGGAAAACCTACTTAAACTGTCCGACACCTTCTAACCATTGTAACTACCTACTAGCTTCCTCTAACTTTTCGTCTCTTTGTCACACTCTCTACCAAAATTACCTTGATAAAATGCAAACCTCTCTAATTTCAGAACCAAAACGGTTCTACCAATTTATTAATGTAAAAAGGAAATCTGACGGTCTTCCTTCAACGTTTAATTTTTTAGGTAATTCCTCCTCTGACGCCAAAGTAATAGTTAATTTTTTTGCTACCTTTTTTGGTCAGTCATATAGCAATAACCCGAATGTTCCTGACCTTGAATATCATAAAAGGTTTTTGTTAAATAGCCCGCATACATCTCTAGTTTCTGTAATTATTTGTCCTCAGACTGTTCGACACAAATTAAACTTGCTGGATGATGATTTCTCCCCTGGCCCCGATTGCATTCCAGCTATTTTTCTTAAAAAATGCGCTACCGCACTCTTCGAACCCCTTACTTCTCTTTTTCAACTTTCGCTCTCCCAAGCTGTTTTTCCCACTCTTTGGAAAGAATCTTTCATTTTCCCGATCTTCAAAAAGGGCGGTAAAAACGAGGTCTCTAATTATCGACCGATAGCTAAGCTTTCTGCTATCCGCAAGCTTTTCGAAAGCATTGTGTACGACACTTTGTCTTTTCACTGCAAATCAATTGTTTCCCCACTTCAACACGGTTTCTTGAAGGGAAGGTCTACTACGACCAACCTTACCCAATTCGTTTCAATGACTCTGTTGGCTCTAGAAAAAGGCAATGAGGTTGATGTTATTACTACTGATTTTAGTAAAGCATTCGACAAAATCAGTCATCAAATTATCTACCTCAAACTCAAAGCCTTTGGTTTCCCACCACAAGTTATCGAATGGATCAAATCATACCTCGAGAACCGAATTTATTGGGTTGCCTTCAGAAAAGCTTTCTCCGATCCAATATTTGCCTCTTCGGGAGTTCCCCAGGGCAGCCATCTCGGTCCACTTCTGTTTGTGCTTGCCATTAATGATGTTGGCGGTACAGTGTCATTCTCAGACCTCTCTATTTATGCAGACGACATTAAAATAGTAAAAGTTATTTCATCTGTTCATGATTCTTTCCTCCTCCAACAAGACCTAAACACTTTCTTTATTTGGTGTAACAAAAATTTTCTTGAACTAAATGTCAAAAAATGCCAAAGTATGACTTTCTCACGTAAGCGCCTACCTTCCAGTCCCCGAATTTATTGCTTCCACAACATGCCCATCCCTAAAGTTTCGTCTATTCGCGATCTTGGAATTATCTGTGACAAAGAGCTTAATTTCCACTCTCACATTAACCATATTATTGCGAAAGCAAACTCTTCCTTGGGGTTTATCAAACGCTGGTCTAAAGAGTTTTCCAACCCATATGTCACTAAATCTTTATTCACCACCTTTGTCAGGCCTATACTTGAATATGCTAGTCAGGTCTGGTCTCCCTACCAAATAACTGAATTGAAGCTGTCCAACGTAGATTTTTAAGATTCGCTCTTCGTAGCTTACCTTGGTCTGACCCTTTAATTTTACCCCCCTATGAAAACCGATTGCTACTCATTGACATGCCGACCCTCTCTAAACGTCGTCGTATCGCTGACATTGTTTTTGTCCATCAGATTATGACTGGTACCATTGACTCCCCTGCTCTACTTGAGATGATTTTTATGAATACTAATCCCCGCAACCTACGTTCCGTCCCCTTCTTCCACCTACCAACTCTTCGTACCAATTACGCCCACTTTAACCCAATTTGCAGGATGCTTCGCTTAGCTAATACAGCAGGAATCACTTTCGATTTCTCAAAAAGCTCCTCATCCCTCAGAAAAATTATGTACGCTTCCTCTATCTAACCCTTGAACCTGTTTTGGATCCCCTTCTTTCACCCCCCCCCCCCCCCCCCTTAATTTTTAGATTAGGATTAAGTACTGCACATTTGTAAATATGTACATGCATTTTTTGTTTTTCAAGTTAATTTTATTATTATTATTTTTGTTATTAGTATTATTGTTGTTATTATATGCGCTTGAAAATAAGCTAGATAAATAAATAAATAAATAAATAAATAAAAAAGACTTCTGGAGGTTCGTATAATGTGCACAAGAGCGTGCATCTCAAGAATTTGTGTAAAATAAATACTCTGTAAGTCAACTGTACCGTTAATTTTCTATTTTTTGTATCGAAAAAAGTGCACACTAGTGCAATTGACAAATTTTTAACACTTGTGCTAGAGAAATATTTAAGTTAATCTTTTGAATTTCCAGAAAACGAAAAAAAACTGTTTAAGACTGGTTTTGGTTATCGATAATTAGATTCGAATTAAAATTCGAACGATGTTCGAACGAAATTTTAATCAATTTATTTTTGTACATCCCAAAGCCTTAGATTTGATTAAATCAGCTGTATTGTCAAATTAACAGTCAGTCGTTTTGACAATTTCTCATGTGGCGTGAGGTCGAAGCGATTGTGTTTTCTGTACGTCAGGTTTTTTTTCTCAGCCGGAGTTGGGTATTTTGGTTTCTAACTGATAACCTTTATCAGTGATTCGTAAAAAAATCATAAAAACTCTCCTGATTCAAAAAAGTGTGCCCAAGGCGTTTTGGTATTAACCTTGTGCTTGTCAGACGCATTTTAACATTTTGATAAAATATCCCAAGCACTGTATTTACTCACTTGCTTACTTAGGCGGGCATTACAGTTCGGGGTGAACCTGGGCCTCAACCAACATCCATCTATAACGACTTCGATTTCGGGCGAGCTCTCTCCAGTTTCGCACTCTAAGTCGGTTGAGGTCTTCATCCACTTGATTGCGCCACCTAAGACGAGGTGCGATTTCCCTGCAATGTGCTTTCGAAAACCCGTCGAGCCGGAGCGTTTGGGTCCCTCCGCTCTACATGACCCAACCATCGTAGCCTCGCGATGCGTACTCTTTCTGCCGGGGTCCTCACTGAGCTCTTCAATCAATGATTGGATGTGGATCTGTCAAGAGCATCGTAGATGACATGCCCTTAAGTGGATGCAGACAGACCAAATGTATGCTCCCTAACTATTATAAGACCACTACAAAAAATTTGCTATCTCGTAGCAGGAAATAATATAGAAAGCTTATTGTCATTACCTAGGGGCACTTCTCTTTCGTCATGCATTTAAGCGTCTTATTGACTTAAGTGATACCACACTCTGCGAATCCTTTGGAGATGACAAAGGATGGCATTTGCTCGCATCAGGTTACAGATACTCGGTGCTGACATGATGAGAGCTGGTAATCTAGGCTCCTTATCATGGTAGCGTCTTTTGGTTTTTCTCCGAATATCTGCAAAGCTATAACAAAAGAATCTTACTATCTGATAGTACAATGGACCGGTATTTAGATCTGAGTGCTTCAGTTAATTTTTAAAACCTTAAAAAACTAATTCAATTTGTAAGAAAAAGAAGGGCTTCTTAACTGCTTCGTACTGGACCTCAAGGGTAAAGTCCATCAATTGTGTTTCCTTTTAAGTAAACTTTAGAACCAATTATGTTTTTCAATTTATACATGTTTAGGTTTTAAGTTCGACAAAATACAAGGCAGTGTGATTGACAGCAAGTGAAAGAAAACGTCAGTTTCCCTGTCATTCTATCTAACGAAGACATAAAACAAAACTCTACCCTAACTTTGCCTTAATTTGCATTAAGTATGTTGCCTCACGAACAAGATTCCAACGACGCGACACAGACACCGAAACCGACACCGACGACGCGTCGCGACGCCGCGCCGGCCGTGTCAAACACTCTCAAACTCTGCAGACAGGGCTGTATAAACAAAAAATTATTATATAGTTTTACCCAAAACATGAATAAGGTCCCTCAACCTTCTGTTTTACTTCGTCTCGTTCGTCAAACTGCTATCAAAACATGAATAGAGGTAATAATTTGAAAAGCAGGGCAATGAATCTTTCACCAAAAAGGATTTTCGAAAGTTTCGTCTTTGTCAATGAATGACGGTAAATTGAGGGAAAATATATTGCGTTTACAAATGAATGCACTCTCGACATAAGTGAGAAGAACGTTTTGAATTTGAATAAGCGAAGGAACGACATTACTACTTTGACCACGCTGTGAAATATAACTCAACACTCTTTAGTCATTGTTGATTTTGTGAACGTTCATTAGACTTTCCTTCTGGTTGTGGGTTATTTGAATGTTTGAACACTTCAAATAAATGTGATATGCTAAACTCGAATGAACTAACTTAAAATTTAATTAATTTTAGGTTTGGGAATGTGTGGTCAGGGTTGTTTCTTTTTTGGTCAGAAAAGTTTTTGCGAAAGTTTCATATCGTGTATGTACCTACGTGTACGAACATTTATTGCTTTTGACCCTCTGATGATAACTTTTGAAAAGCAATTTGTAGCGTATGAGTAGTAGGTATACAAGAGAGGAAAATAAGTTTTGCTTTAAATGAATCAAGGTTCATTTTTGAGTGCTTTTTTCTTTTTCTCATTATAACGGAATTAGTACTCAAACTCGGGTTAACTAACCTCAATTCATTTGCATGTTTGACGTCTGAGCCTGTCTAACTTTGGTTATCCCAATCTACGTAGCTCGTTGTTTATTAATCTCAGGACTATAAAATGGTGAAAACTATAGTTTTGATGTGAAGAATGAAGGAATAAACATCAAGGTATCCGGTGTTTGGTTTTGTTGAATGGTTATGTGAAAAAAATATCGCAATTTCTTGTTGGCTGATTGATCTGGGGATCGCCATGTATCTTTATGAATTTTGAGATGCGGGAAGCGTGTACCACTTAAAACACAACAAGATTTAGCCCCGAAGCAAAATCGATAAACCTTAGTCTGTTTTCGGAGGTTTTGTCATGGGGGCTCTGTTTACCGATTGTATTTCCGAAGATGTCCTTCTTCCCTAGTTTTGCGTTAAAATCGCCAAGAACGATTTTCACGTCGTGTCTAGGGCACTGCTCACATGTTTCTTTCAGAAGCTCGTAGATACAGTCTTTGGAATTGTCGTCTTTCTGTCTTCCGCTGTCAGGCAGATTGCCCCATTCAGCTTGAACTATGATCAAGAATGCCGTCCTCCCGACCTAGCAGAAGTTCAGCTAGCCATATGCAAACTTAAATCAAATAAAACTGCAGGTGTAGATGGCCTTGATACCGAACTTTTCAAGGCAGCTGGAGGCCAGTTGGAAAGGAGCATGCACCAGCTGATCTGCATGATATGGTCGGAAGACAGCATGCCCGATGAATGAAACCTCAGTATCGTATGCCCGATCCTAAAGAAGGGAAACCCTCACAATTGCACTAATTATAGAGGGATAAGCCTCCTTAACGTCGCTTATAAGATCTTGTCTGCTGTAATATGTGAACGTCTGAAACCCCACGTCAACAACTTGATAAGTCCAATGTGGTTTTAGACCAGAGAAGTCCACAATCTTGGAAAAAACCCGAGAATGTAATATTGATATATACCGTTTTTTTATCGATTTCAAGGCCGCGTATAACAGTATTTACAGAGACGAGCTGTACAGAGTCATGTCTAGTTTCGGCATACTTGCAAAACTCATACGAGTATGCAAGATGACTTCGGAAAATTCACGATGCTCCGTCAAGGTCGGTAAAGAACTCACCGAGACCTTTGATGTCGAAAAAGGTTTTAGGCAAGGCGACAAACTGTCATGCGATTTCTTCAACATCATACTTGAAAAAATAATTGTACAAAATTCAAACGTCAACAGCATAGAGGAACAATCTTTTAAAAGTCTATACAATTACTCGCTAACGCAGACAATATTGACGTAATGGGAATGGAAAGAAGGAAGCGTGCTTTTGCGAGCATTAAAACAGAAGCGGCAAAAATGGGTTTGATGATCACACGGAAAATACCTAACTCTTGCCAACCGTTGCTTCTTTGGGTTAAGAAGGCAATTGAGAAACAAAACCCTCTCCACAATATCGGTATATTGTGGAGAGGGTATACGGTAAGACCTATTTAAGACCTTGATCTTTCCAGTCCTGCTTTATGGCGCGGAAGCATGAACCTTATCGAAAGCGGATGAGGAAACTCTTGGTCGTTTCGAAAGAAAAATTCTCCGATCTGAGTGGAACACCACCCCCACAGAAGAGGGAGCGAAAATGCGCCCAGTAAATTATTAGCGACAAATTTATAAAAAAAATAGCTTTGAATTTGTGCGAACAGGCAAGCTTCGAATGCATAAAGAAAAACTCGAAAACTGGACCAGTTTTTTGAAGCGATTAAAAAAAAAAACACTTAAAATAAAATAAATATTTAAAAATTATTTAAAAATCTTAAAAAAAATGAATCAAAAGCGTTTGAAATAAAATTTTTTTTTTATTAAAAACTACACTGCGTTGACGTTTGGGTTGAAAGTAAGTTCAGTAGTTCAATAGTTAACTCTGCTATTAAGGACGAAGAAGATAGATAAACAGCTTTTACACACCAGGTGTGTCTCATGACACCTCTTAACCTTTTTCCTTATTCTACAGTAATTTCTATGGAAGGATCAAAGATCCAAGACCACAACTCTTAAAAATTGTTTGCGTTTCGCCCAGGTACGGCAGTGGGCTCATCAGTTAAATGCTGCCGTACCCTTCTAATACGCGAATTCAATTGGTTTGGCTTACACCGAAACACTTATAAATTTCACAGCACTCACATGCTGTGAATTTTATTATTTCTAAGTGAATGTATAACAACATTCTAATACTTAGAAAAAATTTTTGCCATTGGTCTATTTAGTTAGGCTTCAATTTAAGAAGAGAAATACAATAACAAAGAATTGTTAGCAGAAAATGTTGAGCTTCTGAGTAGACGTGTTTCTGTTTCTGGTGACTTCATAATCATTTTTTTTCTGATCAATATAGTATTTCAACTCGTAAGATAGTGTCTCTTACTTCGCAGAAACTACTTTTTATTCAACTAAATTGTTTTTATGCATAAAAGTGTTATTTTTTTTTCATATAATTAAAGAAAAACATCAAAACTTTTTTCTTTGTTTCAAATTACATTTAAGTGCTTTAAGTGTATTTCCCCTTGATCTCTCTACCAACACCAAGTAAAGTGACATAATTACAATTACATTAAAGAATTTGTTATTGTCAAAAGTTTTTTGAGTTGAATTGGAAGTCAAAAGTCATGGAAGGATCAAAGATCCAAGACCACAACTCTTAAAAATTGTTTGCGTTTCGGTGTAAGCCAAACCAATTGAATTCGCGTCTTAGAAGGGTACGGCAGCATCTAACTGATGAGCCCACTGCCGTACCTGGGCGAAACGCAAACAATTTTTAAGAGTTGTGGTCTTGGATCTTTGATCCTTCCATGTCTTTTGACTTCCAATTCAACTCAAAAAACTTTTGACAATAACAAATTCTTTGTTATTGTATTTCTTTTCTTAGTAATTTCTACTTTGCGCAATTGAAAAGTTTTAATAGTTTTTTTTTTATATTTCTGTATGTTCTAGTTCCATGCTTGATCGAATTAAAAGGGCGGCAGACATCTGGTCGATTTGAACCGTCCGGAAACGAAACACATAAAGAAAAGTGTTCAGAAACGTTGGTAGCTAGTGATTTAGGTTAGAAAATTGTGGGCCGGTTCACAAATCTAAAGGCCAGCTTATTTTATGTTCTCACCTTCGTTTCCTCCAGCTCTACTACAAACCGGCTTTGACTCGAACACTATCAATAGACAGGTAGGTGAGAGATAATTGTAGGTGGGAGATGTTGTGTTGGACTTACTGGTTAAAGGATATGTTGTGGTTTGGATCGTACGCTGTTGGTGGATGTGTTTCTTTTTTATTAATCATTTGAAACTGTATCTCAAACTATAATGGTTTGAAAAGACAAAGGCCCAGAGAGACTTAAGGTTTAATTTTCAAAAGCCAACAGCCACATATGACTCAAATTGAAGTGTGCCTTTTGTTGTTTACACTAGCTTTATGAGGGTAAAGTTCATGTCTATGATTATAAAGTTCGCTAAGCAGCATACCACCAACAAATGTACCATGAGAAAGGATATTATTGCCCTTCAAATCCACCAAATGTATGATTTTGTATCCTTTGGTAAACTTAAATTGATCCCCTTCGTTAAAAATTTCAATTTATACTCATCATGCCTTGTTTGATCCCCAAAATACAAATTACTGTATTTCCAAAATCACCAACATTCAAACCAAATTGTCCTCTAGTGTTCCATTTTTGCTAAAAACCAAGAGCCATTTACTTCGAAAAATTATGCTAAGGAAAACTAAACAACAAATTGCTTACCAAATATGTCGTCCATAAATTTCTTAAGGATAACGTTTTGAGTTTTCACTTTTGTTGTTGTTTTAACAACTCTCCCCCAATGGAATGAAAAAGAACTTCTTCGAAGAATATCCCTGCCTATGAAATGTTCATAATATGAAAGCCAAAAGGATATCAACTTAAATGGTGTTATTGCTTGTGTTGCCTTAGATGTTAATTTGCCTCGTTTAACTTCTTGACATTATAATATATATATATGTATGTTTTATGCTTAAAGGGAGCACAGCAAAACCACAAAGATATTTCACTTCATTATCCTTTTGTCGTCCTTCCTATCCGGTTGCTAATTAGAAACACACGCTGAGAGATACACACAACGAACAAAACGAAAGCAAGCTTCCTTGTTATTTTTTCTTTTTGATTGGAAATGATAGCTTTTGATATTTCATCGTGTTAACACCGTTGTTCAAATTCAATCAAACAAATTTGTGTTATAATGATTCAATTTGCACAAGTTTTCGTAAAAAGGGGACCACACTTGAGAAACATACTCCAGATGGTCGTACTAAACAATTGTACAGAGCAAGGGAAACATACCGGTCCGGAAAAAAAATTTTTTCTTTGATATATCTTTTCGTCAAAGAAATGAATTTCTGCCCGAATGGAAAACGTCCTTCGTTACTCCTATTCACAATATACAGGGTGTCCCGTACTTCGTGTATTATCCTTTGGGGTATGATTCTTGGTCATATTCTAAGGAATAAATTGTTCTACAGTAAAGCTCGATTGTCAACTTTGACATCACTTTTGACTATTAAAAAAAAGGCTAACTTTGGTGTACCCTGACCTATGTTAAATTCGATATCTCTGTCAATACTAATAATGGAGATCTAATCTTAGACTTAATTTTTTGTAGAAATAACAACCTTTAAGACTGTATTTAAGTTTAGCTTCCATAGATTTAGGGTTGCCAGATTTTCAATTTTAAGTGGTGTTCAAATTTTCTTCCCGAAACAAAGTTTTGACTTTGAGGTAATTTTTTTGCAGAAAATGCCTGATAAACATAGAATTTCTTTATTTTTTACTGATGAACACAACAATAATAAAAAAAAAACTCAGAAATAAGTGCACTCAAAAACGCATATATCTTATGATATTTGAAAAAATACAAAATGGGTAAAATTAAAAAAAAAAAAAAAAAATTTAAATTTGTGGTTTGTTTGAATAAAACAATAATGTGGGCACTTTTAGTAGTTTTTTATGTATTTTATACAAATACAATTACAACAAGTGCTGAAAGTGTCCTCCTTCGTTTTGAATGCATGCCAGAGCACGTTTTTGAATTTGATTGTGGGTGTTTGCTCTCGATAACTCTTGTCTTACTTCTAGTTTTGTAATCTTTGCAACTGTATTTAAATGGAATTCCTATAGGCTTAGGGTTGCCAGATTTTCGATTAGGATAAAGTTCCTGGTATCTTCGTTGTGCTCTTCTTGAATTTCCATTGCAAAACTCATATAAGAAAAAAATCTCTGCGTAGGCCCTTTGAGCACTTGTTATAATTGTATTTGTATAAAATACATAAAAAACTACTAAAAGCGCCCATATTATTGTTTTATTCAAACAAACCTCAAATTTAAAAATCTTTTTTTTTTTTAACTATACCCATTTTGTATTTACGTAAGTACGGGACACCCTGCTCGGACAGACTTGTTGTTTTAAACCAAATCAGTTGTCAATCAACACTTGCGAGAAACGGTAGTTCCGGTTTGGTAAGTACTACCGTTTTTAAGTTATGGCAATGCGTTGCGCTCGAGAGGCGCATGTTTATCTTCTGTGTAACTTTCATGCATAGGTATAAACTGCCTATAAATATTAATTATTTTTTTATTTTTGACTAATTGATATTATTTGAAACAGAATATATTGTAATTCATCAGTTTATAAGAAAATAATATAATTTATTTAATAATTGCTATTTAAATACCGAAGATTTATAATGGTTTGCTCCTTTTCGTTATTTATATACAATATCTTACTTTTCTTAGAAAAATTATAATGTATTTTTTCATTTACTTAATAACTAATCACTACATAGTATAAAACAAAGTCGCTTTCTCTGTCCCTATGTCCCTATGTATGCTTAGATTTTTAATACTACTCAACGGATTTTGATGCGGTTTTTTTTTTAATGAATAGAGTGATTCAAGAGGTAGGTTTATATGTATAATACATGCGTATTATAGTAGAGAAAAGCCGAGAAATTTAAAGATTTGTAATGTGATGTCGTAACAAACATATTTTTCAGCGCTCACATTGCAAACGCTTCCTAAACCTTACGAGATAGATCAAATTTATGTACTACAGAATTGTATATCTTAAAAAGATAAATAAAAAAGTCCGCAACAACATTTATGTTTATCTCTTAAGGATAACCCACAGTAACCATTTTTATCTTTTACATATTACCAAAAAAATATGGGTTATTTACCAAGGTATTTTAAACGATACAGTATCATTCCTTATCCAATAAAATAAATTAGATACGTTGTGCATTTCATGTAGATCAAAATGCCCTTTACAGCATGTGATTTAAATGAATATTTTCGAAGATATTACAGATTTAAAAATTGCGGGTCATAGCGTTTGCGGCGGTACCAGCCCGCAGCGAGCCTATAAACAGCGTGTCGGAGGCCGCGGTTCTCCCTATAATAAATCAAAACTACTGGATCGATCTTAATCATTTTTTCAGTGAGTGACATAGGCTATATATTTTATACCCTTGCGAAGCCATAGCGGGCCGCTGTGTTTTTATATACAACGTTCACAGTTTTTCTGTAGTGTATTTAGTATCAGCATTGTACCCGGGGCTGGTCACTAGTACTTAATAAATAACATAATAATATAAAGAAATAAAAAAAAGATATTTAATTTTGTATGAAAAAAAAACTGTTTTAATCGTGCCCTTCGCGGGCGCATGTTTATCTTTTCAGTACTAAAAAATAAGTTTATCTTTCTTGATTCCCACCAACTATCGCCGGCACTGCACAATTCATGTTTGCCCGTGCAGAGTAATTTGTTGGTGGAAAATGTATTTTCGTTTAAATTTTTTTCCCTTTAAGTTTAGCAAAAAAACAAGATAGATCTTTGATGATGGCGATAACTGTATTGAAATTAAGTTAATTTAAAGTCAACACATAATTTTTCATTTATTTTGAAGAAGTATAGATTCGTTCGGCCGAATTCTGCTTCATTGTGTAATAAGTTTCCTTGTTGATATTCCATTGAAAACCAACATAATTCAAGTTATGTCTCGGATACAAGCTGAAATGTTCAAAAAAAATGTTTAAAAATTGCCTCAAAAGCATCGCAAAGTTGTAGAATCGTTAATGGTAAACTTGCCACCATTACATTCAAACCAAATTATCCATTAAAAATGAATAGCTGAGTGTGTTTGATTTTCCATTAAGAATCTCCCAATTCAAGCCGTTTTTGCAGTCGCGGCAGCGGCAATTGCAGTTGTCAAAATAAAGTTACCAAACCAAACCCGAAGTGAAAATAAGTAACGGTTTTCGTACATTTGTATTGTCGCGACGGAAAAATGATAACAGCAGCGCTTCTGAAGCTGCCGCGACCGCAAAAACGCATTGGTTTGGGAGAACTCTTATTGTCGAAACCGAAGTTAATAATTTTTACTTGCGATCATAGGTACTAAGTAATTAGTTCATTCATTTTATTGACTATTATGGATACATTAATTTATATTATTTAATGAATCTAAAAGCTTTGGCACTGCCGTCAGCTCGATTGGCAAATTATTTTCATACAAGTTATTTTTATATAAATTAGTAAATTAACATAAAATGAATTTATTCGAATTCAGTTATTAATAAAAGTCTATATGTACTTATAAAGTTCTTTCAAAAAAAGGTATAGTTGTTTCCAGTCAAATCCGTTTAGTACTGCTATTGTTTTATTCACGGACATTGTTTTCTTTTTGAAATATGTAAGCCGTTGTGGAACAAAAATGGGACATATACTTATAATGTGAAAACAATCTTCTTTGGCTTTCAAATTACAGAGGGTACAAAACTGGTTGAAACTTTCGTTGTATGGGCGTTCATTGAGATAGAGAACTTCGCATCTGGTTTTAAATATTAAAGATATTTCTCTAAAATTCATTGTGTCATTGAAATAGTTTCTTTCCATTAAGTTGAATTGAAGTTGCGAATACAAAATTCTACTTTCCGAACATCGAGCCTTTTCTACGAACGCATCACGTATATGTTTTTCATGTCCTTGAATTATTCGGTATAATTGCTCCGTTGGACTATTTAAGCTTGGAGGATTTAATGTCACTATTTCTCCATAAGCCTGTCCTAGATTTTACCACATCATCATCCACCAGTCTTCGTCTTCGTTCCTAATTTCATAAAGAGCAATTTTTTTTGGTAGTCGGCCATCCTAATAAGACAATAGTCCACCTGAGACCTTAGAGTGTTAGTGAAAAGCTTGGGTAGACCAGTTTCGAGGTATAACGCATAATTTGGTGAATTCAGCGGAAGGTTAAACAATTTTTTCAAAAAATTTCTGTGAAACTTTTCAATCGCATCAAACTCATCAATTCCTCATACTTGTGATGCGTAGCACAGTGAAGATTTTACTTGGCATTAAAAATTTTATACTTCGCAGTATATTTTTTTTTTTTAGTAATGTTTTGCCCAATTTGATTTGTAAATTGTTGGTGGAAAGTGTATTTTCCTTCGGCTTTTTTTGGTCACTTTAATTGTAGCAAAGAAACAAAAAAGATCTTTTGCTTTTTCCCGACGTTTCGGCAAAGGGTTGTTGCCTTCTACAGGGGAACTTTATTATAAAAACAAAAAGGTAAAATATAGTATAAAGTATATACAACAATGAACAATCAAAGAAAACTTACATTCTTAAAAGAGATTTTTAAAACATTTCAAATAAATAAACAAAGTTTGACAAAAAAAATATTTTAAAGCTTTAACTACACTTCCCTGTGTGAAGATTAGATTTGGTTTGACAAAATTTAACGGACAGGATAACAGAGTTTACTTAGAGACAAGAGAGCAGCATATGGACGGATGTTTTGAGAATCTTGTTTGCGATTCATGTTGTTCTTGTTGCTGATGATATGCAAGGTTTCCAGTGTATATCTCTTAGAGATATGTTTCTCTGTTTGGAGTAGTTGGGCACCGTCAAAGTCTGAGAGATGTTTATTTTAATTTTTTCAATGGCATGTAATGTTGTATATACTTTATACTATATTCTACCTTTTTGTTTTTATAATAAAGTTCCCCTGAAGAAGGCAACAACCCTTGCCGAAATGTCGGAAAAACCAAAAGATCTTTTTTGTTTCTTTGCTACAATTAAAGTGACCAAAAAAAGCCGAAGGAAAATACATTTTCCACCAACAATTTGTATATATTTTTCTTTCTAGTTTGATATGCCTTAACAATTGACACAATTGTAAAAATATGGTCCACAGTTGAAAATCCCTTTCTGAATCCTGCTTGAAACTCAGACAAAACGTTGTTGGTTACGACCCATACTTCTAGTCTATTAGCAAGTACACCACCAAATAGTCATAGGTACTATAAAGCAAGTTTTGCAATCGTGCAGAAAATTTTTTTGAGATAACAATTTAACATGACATTTTTTTTCTTTTTTGTCTTTTTTTAAAAAAAAGAGGAGGCTTATATGCTAATCTGGAGAACTGAGACTCAATTTCCGGTCCATTGTACTACCAGGGTAGCAGCCTTCCCTTTTTACTTGCGATTATAGGTACTATAAGGCAAGTTTTGCAATCGTGCTGGAAAAAAATTTTGAGATAACAATTAAACATGACATTACGATGATAGAGAATACGAAAAAAGTGGGTCCTGCAATTCTGTCCGTCTGTCTGTCTGTCTGTCTGTATATGGATCTACAGCCTGAACCGCTGGATCGATTTTCTTCAAAATTTTCAGTTAGTGTTTGTGGGGCAGCCTACAGAGGAATTTTTGGAATTGGGTCTTTAGGTCTTCAAATAACGGTACCTGCCATACAACCGATATGATAATACTTATTTTGCTCGAAAACGGCTCCAACGATTTCGATAAAATTTTGTGTGAAGGATTAATTTTAAATTGTCTTTCTTATGATGTAAAAAAAAATTTTAGAAAATGTGTAAAAACGGTACCCCCCATAGTACCGTTTTTTTTTCAAAACGGAGTTTCTTGTTAATGGTTGACACGGTCTTTACGAAATTTTGTATTCTAGAATTTCTAAGCTGTTTAAGAAAAACTGCATATCAATATTTAAAAAATTTTAGTTTTTGAAATTTTTAAAAATTTTGAATTTTTGAAATAACTTCAAAACCATAACTTTAATTTTTCTCAATTTTTTTTTCAAATTAATTTCAGTCAAGATCTTAAATTTTGTATACTTGAATTTTACAAAACTTTTTTTTTAAAAAAATGTAAAATAAAAAACCGATTTTTTTAAAAACTGGTCCAACGATTGTCATCAAATTTCTAGCGTTTAATTGTATTAGCAATTGCAAAAGAATGGCGTTTTTATATTTTCGCTTGAAACCTTAGGAATATTTAATTAAATTTTTTTCAATATTTTGCGTGATTTAATAAAATTTTCCTAGTTAATGTGTAGTTGGAAACCCTGTACCACCAAATATATTATAAAGAGCGAATACCAAAACCTTTTACTCAGCCTAAAGATTTTGGAATCGTATTTAGAACACAATCGCAAGTTCGTGCGACCCAGTCGTGCCCATTTTTTTACTTGCGATTATAGGTACTATAAGGCAAGTCTTGCAATCGTGCAGGAAAAAAATTTTGAGATAACAATTAATTATGACATTACGATAATAGAGGATACGAAAAAAGTGGGTCCTGCAATTCTGTCTGTCTGTTTGTCTGTCTGTATATGGATCTACAGGCTGAACTAATAGACCGATTTTCTTAAAAATTTGCAGTTAGGGTCTGTGGAGCAGCCTACAGAGGGGTTTTTGGAATTGAGTCTCTAGGTCTTGAAATAACGGTACCTGCCATACAACCGATATGATAATACTTATTTTTCTCGAAAACGGCTCCAACGATTTCGATAAAATTTTGTGTGAGAAATAAATTTGTGATTGTATTTCTAATGATGTAAAAAAAATTTATGGAAAAAGGCTAAAAACGGTACCTCCAATAGTACCGTTTTTTTCAAAACCGACTTTCTTGTTAATGGCTTACACGATCTTGACGAAATTTTCCATTTAAGAAGTCGTAAACTGTTAAAGAAAGACTGCATATCAATATTTAAAAAAATTTAGTTTTGGAAGTTTTTATAAACTTTTTTAAAAAATTTTGATTTTTGGAAATATAACTTCAAAACTATAACTTTGATTTTTTTTTAATTTTTTGTCAAAATAACTTCTGTCAAGATCTAAAACTTTGCATACTCGAATTTTAAAAAACAGTTTTAAAAAAAGTGAAAAATAAAAAACGGTTTTTTGGAAAAACTGGTCCAACGATTTTGATTAAATTTTCATCATTTATATGTATTAGCAATTGCAAAAGAATGGCGTTTTTAGATTTTTGCTTGAATCCTTTGGTATATTTAATTTAATTTTTTTCATTATTTTGCGTGATTTAATTCAATTTCCATAATTAATGTGTCGTTGGCATCCCTGTACCACAAAATATGTTATGAAAATCTAATACCAAAACCTTTAACTCGGCCTTTATATTTTGATATCGTATTTAGAACACAATCGCAAGTTCGTGCGACCCAGTCGTGCCCATTTTTTTTTTTTGTTGCAGTAGTTGGAAATAAGGTGTTAGTTATTTCACATATAACCTCAAGACCTAACCTAACCTCAAGGGCGGCGTCCATATGAAACTGGGAGGCCGAAAGAGAAGTAGATGCCCAGAGCGGGATTCGAACCAACGCGTCCGGCCTATCTACTGAACACTCTACCACTGCACCACGGCCACCCTTAAACATGACATTACGATGATAGACAATACGTAAAAAGTGGATCCTGCAATTCTGTTTGTCTGTCTGTCTGTCTGCAAATGGATCTACAGCCTGAACCAATAGATCGATTTTCTTCAAAGTTTGCAGTTAGGGTCTGTGGAGCAGCTAACAGAGGGATTTTTGGAATTGAGTCACTAGGTCTTGAAATAACGGCCATACAACCGATATGATAATACTTATTTTTTCGAAAACGGCTCCAACGATTTCGATAAAATTTTGTCTGAAGAATTAATTTTGAATTGTTTTTCTTATGATGTAAAAAAATTTTTTTCTAAAAGGCTAAGAACGATACCTCCCATAGTACAGTTTTTATTTTTTCAAAACCGACATTCTCGTTAATGGCTGAAATGATCTTGACGAAATTTTGGATTTAAAAAGTCGAAAACTACAAAACAAAGACTGCATTTCAATATTTAAAAAAAATTTAGTTTTGGAAATTTTTAAAAAATTTTAAAAAAAATTTTGATTTTTGGAAATAGCTTCAGAACCATAACTTTGATTTTTTTAAATTTTTTTTTTTCAAAACAACTTCTAGCAACATCTAGAATTTTGCAGCTTACCTTCAGAATTACAAAAATAGTGAGAAATAAAAAACCGTTTTTTGAAAAAACTGTTCAAACGATTTTGATTAAATTTTCATCATGCATATGTATAAGCAATTGCAAAAGAATGGCGGTTTTAGATTTTTGCTTGAAACCTTTGGAATGTTTAATTTAATTTTTTTCATTATTTTGCGTGATTTAACTCAATTTTCATAATTATGGTGTAGTTGGCAGCCCTGTACCACAAAATATATTATGAAGAGCGAATATCAAAACATTTAACTCTGCCTTAAGATTTTGATATCGTATTTAGAACACAATCGCAAGTTCGTGCGACCCAGTCGTGCCCATTTTTTTACTAATCATCTAGTGGCCAGTTAGTCGATGATAAAAGTGATAAAATGAAAGTAAAGCAAAGTGATAGTATAGCTAATTAGGTCTATTACCAAAGTACATTCCACATGCAATTCAAATCAAATCCAAGATGTCAATCCAAAAAAAAAAGTTTTTATAAATGTTACGTCAACAGCAAATGCCTTAGAGACTTTTCTGCTTGAAAGTGCGAAAATGGTGTTCTTGGCAATGAGATAATCAAAAAAACTCTCCTTTTTTTTTTGTCAAAAACCTATCCATAGCGAATTAATCTATACATCTAACCAATCATACGTCGTATCTCGTATGACACATTTAATTTGAATAATTCAGGTCATTGAATCATCCCTGCTCGTCCTTGGAATTGCGTTTGCAAAACATACGCCCAGTTATTTCTGTGAAGTTCAACCATTACATAGCAACTCCCTCACCCTGCGCCATCAGTAACTTAAGCCAAAAAAAAACTCGATAGCTAATGTCGCCCATAAATGTGTGTTTTGTTTACAAATTTTTCATCATATTCTAGACGCAATGCTGCATACATTACACAGCTACATTCATCAGTTTGTTTTCGCATCACATTGAAAATGCCATTTCCATATATAATATACTCGTATAATGCCACTTTGCAGCCTACAGAGTACCTCGAATAATGTAACGTTATACCTACTCATGGCTACTCATACAAAAACTGAATGTATGGGATGCGTCCTTGTCCCACTTGAGTGATGATTGCTACATCTAAGGCCCATTTCTTCTTTTTTTTAACTTCTTTTATTTTCGCAATTTGAATGATGAATGTCCTTCTTGCCGTTCTTTGTCCTGCCTTTCCATTTGTCTATTTTCAGTCATGGTAGGGAGAAAAGAGTGAAAAATATTTTCTTCTTAAATGTGTACAGTGATAAATGTTAAAAAAAAGGAGCAACCTTTCAGCAGAAGCTTTCATAAAACAAATTCTAATGATTTCTTTTTTCCATTTTTTTTTTATTTCTTTATTTTTTGATTCTCTATACTATTTTCGAAATGATGCATTACTTTTTTGAACGCTCGCGGACACATTTTTCGTATTATTCATACTCAGATTTGACATACGCTAGGGATCATATGTCGCGGTTCATGACTGAAGAATATTAATGGGTTCATCGTCTTTTGTTTTAAGGCAATGTTTTGAACGGACTGTGCTTTTTTTTTTAATAAAAAATTGTTTGAGAGATCAGCTCTAACACATTTTTAGCTTTGCCTATGTACATTATATGGAGTGCAGAGGAACGATATTTTATACGCAACGTTTATAACGCAAAAAGTCGTATGTCAAACGTTTTCCGCAAGGACTCTGTTTTATTTGCTTTCGAAATGAGTTCTAAGGTTCTAATAAACGACGCGCGTATGACATCAGACGTCGGCACTTGACAAACGAATTTATGTACATATAGATAGTATCAACAACAAATTCATTATAAATTGATGCAGCTCCTTCCTACACCCAAGTCTAGGATATGAAAAACTCAAAATGTAAGAAATTATAAGGTCGCTTTATTCAACTTCTTACACAAAAATTGTCCTGCTCCAGATGAATTTGTTTACGGTTTGACTTGTATTAACACTTCAAAGGGCTGTGACTACGCTTATAGTTTTGGAAAGCAAAGTGCGGGTGTTAGGAAATAAGGAAGGAGATTCCGATTATTCTTGAATTATTGTACATTGCATTTCATGGGGTAAATTGAGTTGGGTAAAGCATTCAACATTCGAGTTGAGCTGCTAAAATAAGAATCTCTATGATTAACTGTACCACGGAAGTTGGACTGAAGGAAAAACTTATGCGTATTCCTTCCGAGACGGGTATTGCTGCTAAATTGTTTCAGGAGACAGACAGGAGAGAAATGCAACTGATTATGTCACAGATACAAACACTGAATGTATGGAATGCGTCCTTGTTCCCCTCTACCATGAATTTTAAAGTGAGTGTTTTTCAAGCCCTGGGTTTGCACTCAACTAGCCCAAAACAAGCCCTAGGTTTCTGTTAAGGCGAGTCAAAATAAAGAATAGGGAATGTATTGCTCTTCTCATCCAATGGAAGAGATTTGTGGTTATCGCGGTTTATAGCGTTTTCTGAGAACGGAAACCCAGGTTTTTTTTTTGACAACTCACAGGTTATTAAAGTACGCTTAGCTTTATCATAAAGATAAGGGTTTGTCATTATATTTTAAAAATGACTTCGGACAAGTGGCTCCCGCTGCTGGTTCAAATAAATTTCAGCTAAGAAGCGCAACTTTGAACCACTATTTGCAGCATTTGGAGACATATGTCAACAACTAAGGCGCTAAATATTCCCTTCCAACATGTCAATCGTCTTTGGCTTACCTGCGTAGACAAGCGATTTCACATAACACCACAAAAATTAGTCCAGCGGTTCTAGATCGCCCGATCAAAGAGGTGACTCACGGTTACAGGTTCAAAAATAAAATCGATGTTCAACAGCGACTTTGTTTCAAGACAATTTACCGAACGTTAACAGTTTAAAGATTCCCCACAAGTATGCATGTACTACATATATATCTCATGGTTTATATTACTTTGCTTTGTTGACTACGTAGTCAATATGGTCATTGAAAGTAAGCTTTCGATCAAAGAGCACTCCGAGATCATTGAACTTTTCGCATCGTTCTAGTAACTGCCCGTTCGATATAAAATCCACTTGGTGATCCAAAGACTTACGAGAGAAAGTCATAATCTTGCACTTTGAATTGTTCAGTGATAATTTATTAATCGCAGTCCATTTCAGAAGAGCATCAAAGTCGTTTTGTAAGTACGAAGAATCTGTTGGATTTGAATACGATAAAAATATCTTGGCATCGTCGGCGTAGAGGAGAATCTTTGAGTGATGGAGCACATCACGCAAGTCATTTATGTATAATAAAAAAAGGAGAGGTCCTAAATGGCTTCCTTGTGGTACACCAGATGTAACATTTATCGCTGTTGAAAAACAAGTTTTAAATTTCACGTATTGGGTTCGACCATTCAAGTATGAAAGAAACCATTTCTGAACAAAACCAACACAGCCATGGTGATCCAACTTTTTTATCAGTATACGATGATTCAGTTGATCAAATGCTTTTGAGAAATCAAAGTAACCAACATCAGTTTGTTGGCCACTCGCGAATCCTGTAGAGATGTTTGATGTTAGCTCGATTAAATTTGAAACAATGGATCTTCCACTGAAAAACCCATGTTGATGTGGTGAAATATATGGTTTTAAGTTAAAAAAACAAAAAGTTTACCATGGGTGATTCAAAGAGTTTTGGAATACAGCTCAGTTTTGTCATCCCCCTATAGTTGGACGCAATAGATCGAGATCCAGATTTGTAAGGGGGTAAAATAAATGATTTCTTCCAAATATCAGGATAAATTGAATCATGCATGGGCTTGTTGAAAAGAAAGCATAAGACTCCACACAAAGATTTGGAGCATCTTCGTAGTATGCATCCAGAAATTTCATCATAGCCAGGTAAAAAAGAGTCTTTGACTTTCCGACAAGCAGCTTCTACATCGCTTTCAATAAAAGACGTAGCTTGTAAAATATTTGTGTTGATTGTTGTCAGGAAAATATCATCTTCATTATCCTCACTGGATTTGTAAACTGTCTTAAAGTATTCTGCAAACGTGTTACAAATCTGGGAGTCACTCGTGGATAATTTGTTTTCATGAGAGAGGTAAGAAGGATCTGATGTCTGTTTCCGTTTCCTTTTAATAAAGTTCCAGAACAATGAGGGATTCGTTTTTAAATTAGATTTAACCGTGAAGATATACCTTTCATAGGCAATCGATGTTTTTCTTGCCAACTCTTTCCTGGCTACTGTGAAGCTATTGTAAGTATTTATACAGAATCTCCTTTTCAATTTTTTGTGTAGAGGGGTTTTATAGTTTTTTAGTTTCCGCAATTCAGCTCCGAACCACGGACTAAAAGAGTATCTTTTCGGTCTAATCCGCTTTTGTGGAATGTGTAAAGCAAAACACTCAAACAAGGTTGAATAAAAGGTATCCACCATGGATTTCAAGTCCATATTTTGGAACTTAACGTTCCAGTCTATGTCAGAAAGTGTATTGTCCAACCTAGTGCAGTCAGCTGATTTGAAATCAAATTTAAGTTTAAAGTTGTTAGTTGTGAAGTCATGCTTAGGAGCTGATATTTCGAACTGAAACTCGAGGGCTGGATGGTATTTAACTTCATTTAGAATTGGATCAGCTCGGTGGACAAGAAGTCCATTTATATCATCACATAAAATAACATCCAGATTTCTTTGAAGTTCGTTCCGAATTCCACTAAACTGAAACAAAGTGAGGGTTGCTACTTTGTCCATAAAGTCGACATAAATTGAGATCAACGAAGTTGGTAAAAAGTAATTTATATTTTCGTCTCCATTTTTCGTCCAGGAGATCTCTGGCATGTTGAAATCACCACAAATGATAAATTTATCACATGGCTTCGCATGATCCATCACATTTGCAATATTGTTGAAACAGGATTCGTACAATATAGGATCGGATCTCGGTGGAATATAAACGTTGAATAAATATGCATTGATGGATTTGAGATCAACTTCCACACAAACCATCTCAACATTTAAGTCACGCAGCTTGATGTATTTAGCTTCTAGATTAGATCCGAGCGCTATTAAAACCCCACCACCTGATTTCTTATTGCTACTTTCTAACGAACGATCTACTCTGAAAATTTTGTACTCATCATTCATCACTTCAGAGCTAAGAACCGTTGAATCCAGATTAGTTTCGTTGTTCAAGCGTATACACAATAGACTGGGCCAAAAAAAAATTTTTATTTTTGATTCAAAATCCATATTGAAAATATTGTTAAGGATAGCTAAAAAAAAATTCCAAAAAAATTTGAGCTAAAAAAAAAATTATTTAGAGGTCTATCAATCGTGTTTTATATTTCTTAGACCTAACTTCACTTGAGCGTCAGAACTGTTCAATTATTTTGAGCGCAACGAATTTAACGACAAATGTTTTTATAGAAAATTAAATTTCCTTTAAAAAAGGTCTTTATAAAATTTTTTCTCAGACTAACCGTTTCCGAGTAATCAAGCTTTGAAAAATGGTATGTTTTTTCGAATTTGCCCTTTTATTTTGGAGTTTCTTAACTCACGTACAAATCAATATGTGAAAAATTGCAAGCATGATCCTTAAAGAAAATTAAATTTTCTAAAAAAAAGGCCTTTTTACACTTTTTCACAAAGTGCTTCCTTCAGAAGTTATTCACGATTATAGTTGAAAAAAATAAAATGTTCTCGTTTTTTTTCGTTGTTGATTCTTTTTTTTTACTTAATGTAGCAAACTGATAGTCGAGATCATGGAAAATCATTATTTTATTTATTATTACTATTAAAGAAAAAAATTGTTCATAGATTCTTAAATCATACTAGTATTAATGAAACAAGATAAACAACGTTTAAATGATTAACAGCTTAAGAAATCAATTTCATTCACAAATCAATAACTTGTTCTGCATCAAAGTTTTTTTGTTACAACTAGGAAATTTTTTTCTACATTCACTAATAGCCAATAGTAAGAACTGAAGTTGCTCTTCGTTTTTCGCCCGACATTTATTATACTCTTCAATCAACGCAAAAACACGTTCAGCTACATCTACAACTATCAATGCTGAACCACGTGTGTACTTCTTCATTGATAAAATCATGTGGTAAATCGAAAACTTTTAATTAGTTAGTGATTCTGTTGAAACGAAGTCACAAATATCTTTTTTCAAAACGTCATTCAAATTTTCTGATTTTAACTCATATTTTCTGGTTGATTTTGGTGTTTAGCTCCGATTTTTTAAATTATTTACCACTTTTTTTTACATCTATTGGTACTGAACCGTCAAATAAAGACATAAATGCTGATTTTCCATGATCTCGACTATCAGTTTGCTACATTAAGTAAAAAAAAAGAATCAACAACGAAAAAAAACGAGAACGTTTTATTTTTTTCAACTATAATCGTGAATAACTTCTGAAGGAAGCACTTTGTGAAAAAGTGTAAGAAGGCCTTTTTTTAAAAAATTTAATTTTCTTTAAGGATCATGCTTGCAATTTTTTACATATTGATTTGTACGTGAGTTAAGAAACTCCAAAATAAAAGGGCAAAATCGAAAAAACATACCATTTTCCAAAGCTTGATTACTCGGAAACGGTTAGTCTGAGAAAAAATTTTATAGAGACCTTTTTTAAAGGAAATTTAATTTTCTACAAAAACGTTTGTCGTTAAATTCGTTGCGCTCAAAATAATTTAACAGTTCTGACGCTCAAGTAAAGTTAGGTCTAAGAAATATAAAACACGATTGATAGACCTCTAAATAATTTTTTTTTTAGCTCAAATTTTTTTGGAATTTTTTTTTAGCTATCCTTAACAATATTTTCAATATGGATTTTGAATCAAAAATAATAAATTTTTTTTGGCCCAGTCTAATACACAACCATATTCGTTTAGCGGAATGATAAAACTAATTATCTGTCAAATCAGACATGAGCTAAGTGTTACCATCCACGAAATAAGCACTAGTTGAAAAAAAAGTAAGATGGCGTCCCCTTTAAGAAAAAAAACAATAAACTTTTCCGTTTTTATGGATGTAAAGACAAGAGCTGAATAGATTTACGGAGATCTACTTGGCAGCGTGTTGACCATTTCTAAGTCTAGTGATTGCTTGTTGTCTCTTAAATTACTGTGGCAATAACCCATAACAGCATAAGTCGACTTATGCTCAAATTGAGTTAATGATGCAGTTTTTTTCACATTTTCTTGGTGCTTCAGTCTGTGAAATTTTCATTTTGATATCTTTGTCCGTTACAAAGATAGAAAAACACAAGTTAGGAAATTCCAAACTATAGCAAAAGGAAAAAACAAGACAAGTCACTACTTATGCCTTTAAATCAATTTAGTAATTAGATAGTTCACAGGTATAAGTCAACTTATGCTTTTTTTACCTAAATTTTTTCATTCATTCCTGTAAGAACATGTCTATTTATGCTTTTCTTTTAATTATTCATGCAAGCACAAGTCTTACTTGTGCTTTTTTTCTATTTGAGTAAAGAACACAGTTGCTAGACCTAACTGCACTAATGTTGTTTTTCCATATTAAGAAATCATCACACATCTGCAGTTAAGTAACACAAGTCGGTTTTTGCTCAAAATTACAGTATAATAAAAGAATTTTAAAGAAAATTTTAACTTCAAAACAAGCAAACTTCTATTTTCTATCGCTTAACAACATAAAAACTTTGCTTATGGTAATATTTTCGTCTATAAAAGCGCTTCAACTGATGACAAAAACTTCAAATGCTTCTCCTGAAAAGTAGCGAAATTTGACTTATGCTGTTATGGGTTATTGCCACAGATTGGTTATTGAAGGAGAGATGTGGAATATTGACAGTGTTCCATATGCTCCCAAATGCGATGTGAGCAGGTGGAAAACGATGCTAGATTTCCAAAATGTAGATCAGATTGGATGTATATGTATACGGCACCAGAAACCCACCAGGTGACGATATCCTCAGTATGCGTAAGTCACATGTCATATCGTTATAAATACGATATTTATCAAACAGGGCACCACCATCAACACAGTCCAAAGTGCAGGGAGAACAGCACAAAGTATGTAGAAGTGCCTGCAACAAACTAGCTCAGATGGAGCTAAATCATTGCTACGGGTTTCAAAAGCACACTATTTACAGGCCAAAGAAACATTGTGGTGGAGTGATGAAGCTGAAACAGTGACAAGTAAGAAAAAAATGAATTTGTGTCCCTCAAGTAATAGAATTAATAGATACAGCTCGCCTCGAAGGTAACAAAGTATGAGAATGCTAACGGAAAACATCGGTGCAGAGGCCTATGTATACAGATAATCATGGAAAGGATATGTATGAAGGAGCCTAGACGAAAATATGATGGTCAGCAGGAGTCACTTAAGGATTCCAATTCGCAGTAGTACGCACACACCAAGGAAACGTTTTGAATCCTTCGCTCCTAAGTACATCAACTTTTTTTTTCTGACGGTGGAGCCATCATAAGTGAGGATCTTACATACAAGTCAAGAAGCACTTATCGTTTGGGTAAGAGATTCAGATTTTAGATGATAGTGGCTATCGTATTACTCCAAAAAAAGACTGAGTAGCTGTGTTGCCCAATTTCTTATTTTAATAATGTTCTATTTATGTGATAAAAAAACACGTGAATTATCTCAACTACAAAGCTAATCCAGACATTAATTTGAATTAAAATGCGCTTGCCAAGTGTGAAAAAATTAAATATCTGGAACCTATGATCAATAGTGAAGTAGCTTCTGATGACGACATCATTCATTGAGTTAGCGTTGGGTAGATTTGGTGTCTAGAAAACTCCACCATTTGATATAAAAGTTCCAAATACAAAACGCATCGAGTTTGTAAGAAGATTAAGTAGGTTAATAAAATTAAGGACCTAATTGACTACCTTGTGAAACGTCGAACGTTACGGAAAAAAGATAAGATATAATCAATAGAAACAATTTGAGTTTGTCCTGTCAGACAGCCTGGCCTCCATCTAAGCAAATTTTAATGAAAACCTTTGTTCTCTAATATTTATAATAGAATTTTATGATGCACCATATCAAACGCCTTTGTAGAGTCCGTGTAGAAAACGTCCTCTTCGTACCCTTTTTCTAATGGATTGGGAATATAATTCGTGAAAGTTGTAAGGTTAGAGGAAGTAGATTTACCTGATACAAACCCATGTTGGTAAGGGGATACGGTTTTTTTTTAATAAGAATTTCAATTTATCAAAAACAAATTTTTCGAATACCTTATGTATTTGGGAATTTTGTCAATTGTTAGCGCACCCAAATTTAAACCACAAAATGAATGAACCTTTAGGCATTGGCTGTAAAAGTAGAGGAAATATAGGTACTGAGAAAGAAGAGCATTACCTAGTTAATAGAAAATCATCACTTAATTTACAAGATCGCTTCTCGCTGTCTGCCTGTCCCTATATAAATGGATAGATTTAAAAAAAAACGCAACGGATTTTGATGAGGCTTTTTTTTAATAGATAGATGGATGAAAGAGAAAGGTTAATATGTATAACTAGAAACATTCAGGCAACCTTCAGCTCAGTCCAGCGAGTGTTGCTGACAGTTTTCGGTTTTTAGGCAATTTGAATGAATAACACTTCAAATAAGTTAGACCCTTGCAACGCCGCGCTTGGCGGGCCATCTCTCTCTCTCTCCTCTCTTATACCAAAAAGGATATTGTCATTTTGAAGCAATAAAATTGTTCCAGTAATTACCAAAAAAAAAAAAAAAAACATAAAAGACTTGATACAAGAGGATACAACTTTTCATTTCTGCCAACGGTAATTAAGCAAGAGTGATGTCAGAGTGCTCTAAGATCTAAGTACTTGCTTTTGTTTTGTTTTTTCCTTACTCCATTAAGTGCTGAGACTAAAAATTCGTTTCCACATATTCATTTGCTGTTTGCAGCTGCTGTGGGGCGGTTTCTCTTTCCATATAATGGATGATTGTCTTCATCCTAATACACAACTTCGCTGCCGAGTCACAGGGGTTTTTTTGTTTGTTCTTTTTCTTTGTAGTATGTGCTCGAGGAATACAATTTTACTTAATTTATCTTGTTATGAATTGTTTCTAGCAAACAGGAGTGCAATTCTTTTCTTAAACAGGCTTTAAGATTACAGCTAACTCAAAAAAAAATAAAAAATACACAACAGGCTCGTACGAACTTGCTCAGGTAAATTAATAACAATAGAAAGCTTAGAGATATATAGATTTGCAAATTGAAAGTATAATTGGAATCGTTGTGGGTCATAGTCGTTTTAAAAAGAAAGGACATGGCAACTCACAAAATCAAAATATAGAGGAGCGATTCCGCTATAGATGACTTCCGACATGGTTTTTTTAATAACGCTATTTGTTGTTTTTTTTTTATTAGTGCAAAGAAGAAAGTCTAAATATAATAATCAATTTATTTTTATTTGATTTTATACCATATCTTCTTTTTTGGCGCGTTTGAAAATATTACCATCCGAAGAATTGGTATAAACTGTGAAATCATAACTAGCAACACTGGCGCGAAACAGTTGTTGTTGACAGTTTGAGGTTATGTTTTACCAGCTAAGCGTGAAGTGGCAATATTCATTTATCTTCGTCTGTCAAAAAATGTAAGTATTTGTTGTTATTTATTAAGAACAATTGATTGCTAGAATAAACTGTCAATTTGTTGCACCCGCGATGCAAAAGATATAAAAGTTTACTTTTTCCACAAAAATAAAGAGCTAACGTTTTGAAACTTTCCAAAAGTAAGAAGAAATCAAAACCAAACTTAAATTATTTGTTTTTAAGAGTGTAATGAGTGTAAGGTTAAAGTTAACGATAACTTAAATTGGTTGCACCCGCGATCTCAATTTGAGATCGCGGGTGCAACTTTTTTTCACGTAACGTTTTTGGGTGATTAATTTATACATTTCCTTGTTTTGATAAACCTTTACTAATAATATATGCTGAAGACGATTGATGATATATATTTAATATGTGTGTCTATATTATATTCTATATTTTTTACAGAAGGGTCATTCCATTATCGCGGGTGCAACATTTAGACGCCTGTTTTAGTTTAACCTAATGAAATAAAAAACATTTTTAATTTCATTAGTCTATGAAAGACTACATTTTAATATGTTTATTTTATATTAATTAACAAATTTTTTAATATAGTACTCGAAAAGCTAGGAGAAAGGTTCAAATTGCCATCGCGGGTGCAACAAGTTTGGCCCAACCTTTCCAGATCACAAACAAAAAACACAAATCTGTTAATTCTTACATATTTAATATATTATGCCTTAATGTTTTGAAATATATTAAAGTAACAAAGAACATAAAATAAAAACTCTAAACAAAACAAAAATAAACAATGAATTATTATTTTTTTCAATAATTGCGGGTGCAACACTAAATTATCGATATTATCGATCGATGACGTATTTCAAAAGAAATAATTAATTTAAACGGCAAAAAAAGTATAACTGTTAGTAACTAATATGATTTGATCTCTTATTTGGTTCCTATATAAGTAAAATTGATGTTTATGTTCACTTAAATTAGACTGGTTGCACCCGCAGGGGGGGGGGGGGGGGGGGGGGGGGCGGTCCGCCCCGGGCGGCAGTGTTTAGGGGGCGGCAAAATTTAACAATAAGTAATAAAAATATTTTGTAAATACTTGAACTATTTTATATTTTTATCGCAACTACAAATTCGGACCGATTGAAAAGAGCACGGCACGGAGTTTTCAATTACTTATTTTGTGATGAATTCGACAAAAAGGGTTCAAGACACGCGCTGGAGTGCAAGAGCCGATACTGTAAATGTGACATGGCATCATTACAAAGATATTCTCGTCGCTTTGGAAAAACTGACAGAGGCAGGTGAAAGTTTAAACAGCAGAACAGATGCAGGTGCTTTAATAATTTTGATGCAGTCATTTTCCTTCCTTTGTTTTTTGGGCCTGTGGCAACCTGTGCTACATGAAGTGAATGATGCACAAAAATATTTACAAACAAAAGGACTTGACATAAAATTGTGCGCTCAGAAAATAAATGCTTTGCAGATGATATTGACAGAGAAAAGAGAGGAATGGGCAAATGGTGCAGTAGGTTATGCAAAAAATATGTGTGAAGAACTTGGATATTCCATAAAACCACGGAGGCGCATAACAAGAAAGCATATTTTTGATGACGGAACTAGAGATGCTAACTTGTCTGGTGAAAATGAGTTGAGACGAAAGCTGTTTTCTTCGTTAGATAGAGTGATTGTAGAAATTCGTGAGCGTTTTCAACAGCTAAAGAATTTAACGGATAAGTTTGCATATCTAACGCCGGCTATATTATTAGATCCAAACAACACTGAATGCAATTTAGACTACGCATCTGACGAAATTGACGAGCAGGATTTCAAGCTGGAAGGACTTTGACTGCGGACTTTCGCTGCTGCTACAGGTAACGAAAATAAATTGATTAATGCAGACTCACTTGAGTTATTTAAATTTATTGTTAATTCCAAGCTGGAAGGTACTCTGCCCAATATTTTTATAATGTTCCGAATATTTTTCACAGTTGCCATAAGCAATGCCCCAGCTGTGAGAGAAGTTTTTCAAAATTGAAATTGATTAAAAATTATTTAAGATCGACTATGAGTTGTCTAAGACTAACTAACTTGGCTATTTTGTCTATTGAGCAAGAGGTGATGGTGATGCGATAGACATTGACCGGGCAATAAAAGACTTTGCTCTTAAAAAAAGTAGACATGTAAATTTTTAATTTAATAAATTTTAATTCAATTCTAACAAATACTCATATTACTTTTCAGTAAAAATAAGAATATAACATTTTAGTATACTTCTTGTTCTAATCAAAAAATGATTTTATTTAATCTTGTCGATCCGATTTACCTAAGTTTTAAGATATCAATTAGTGGTTAATTTGAATTAATAAACGTGATTGTAAAACTTAGATAAACTTTTTTATTTAAAATCTAATCTGTATACAGCGCTCCTGCGAAAAGTATTTCTTAGGTTTTGCTATCTTTTATGTGCAATTAACCCGGAAAGTTAGTTATTGAAACCCGTTTACGTGCCTGATAAAAGGACCCGCTTTAATACCTTATAAGCGTTCGTAACCGAGGAAGTATGTAGTATTGTTTGTGTTTTGTTGGACATTGATGACATTTCAATTGCTGTGAAGTCAGTTGTGCTCCTGTGCTGATTTTGAAACAAAACAAGGAAAATTTTATTTTTATTTTGTGTAAGTAAAGTAGTTATCTGAAAAAAAGCGTACTTATTAGATAAACGTGTTGATAAATAGAGGGCGTTAAGCGGGTTGGGTAAATATCCAATAGGTATTTAACAGGGTTAATTTGTGAGCAATATCAAACAAAATAACAAGCGTAGAAGAAGATTGCTTACATAAACGGGTTGTGCATCAAAGCGGGGGTAAACGGGAACTACTGTAATGCACAATAATGATGACTGCTCTCACCGAAAAGTTCTCTATAATTAGTGTATGTAATGTATAGTATACATTAAATTAAAATACCTCAATAAAACGGCGGCAAAATTGTCTTCCGCCCCGGGCGGCAGACACTCACGCTACGCCACTGCTGCCCCCCCTTGAATATTACGTCACAAAAGCTAAGACACCCCCCCCCCCCCCCCCTGCGCATGATAGATTTTAATTGATAGTGCAATTGAAACTCTTAAATTTTATTTTTATTTTTATAATGTTGGCTTTACGGTGTCTCGTGTCTTTACGAAAATGAAGGTGATCAAGCATTCAATCTCGAATAAAAACTCTGCAATGATTTGATTTTGCTTTAAGTATACGCGAATCACTAATACACTCTTACATGCTTGACAAGCATTTGAACAGTGTATTGCCGCATTAGTCTATCAAGTATTGGAAAAACAAAGGAATCGATTGGTACGGATTCCAATGCCGCTAGAGCCGCGCCAAAGAGCTAGCTTTGCTTAATAAAATAAATTTTAGTAAATTCATTGATTTACAATTTATTGTACGTACACGTACATATTTAAATGTCTGTATATTTGCTAATAAGACATGAATGCCTTTTATCATGACAAAGATTTAAGAAAAACTAGTCGAGAGAAATACGGTAAAAAGGTTCCATGATAGCACATCACCCTGTCTCCAACCTTTCTCGACATCAAAGTTATCGGTGATGTTCTTACCGACTTTAACGGAGCAGCGAGAGTTTGGCAGGGACGTCGAGATGTGAGATGGCTCTATATAGCTCGTCTCTATCAACGCTATCATAGGCGTTTTTAAAGTCGATGAAGAGATGGTGTGTATCGAATTGGAATCCTTGGGTTTTTTCCAGTATCTGTCGAAGTGTGAAAATCTGATCGTTTGTTGATTTTCCTCGCCTAAAAACACACTGATATGGTCCAATCAGGTCGTTGGCAAAAGGCGGATGCACAAAATAGTCGACAGAATTTTGTAAGCGATGTTGAGAAGACTAATACCTCTGTAGTTGGCGCATTTCAGAGCATCTTCCTTTCTTGTGGATAGGGCACACTATGCCGAGCTTGCATTCATTGGGCATACATTCCTCCGATTAAATTCTAGAGATGAGTTGTTGTATGCTCCTGACCAAGTCATCTCCCCCTGCCTTAAAAAGTTCGGCTGGCAGACCATCTGAACCTGATGCAGCCTTGTGCGACTTAAGTTTGGCTATCGCTGTTCTTACTTCTTCTATGTCAGGTGGACGGATATTTTGACCATCTGGACGATGATGGTCAAAATACCCGTTGCTGAGTGGGTTGTCCTGCAAAGCAACGGATTGTTGGCTGTCTCCGCCGTTTAGTAGTTTGGAAAAGTCTTTCCAGATTCTCACGACAGGCTTCTGTTCTGGACTAGTTTCTTTGGGTAGATTGTTTCACTTTTTGATAGAACTTTCGCGTATTACCCCTGCCGTAACATCCCTCAATGGACTCGACCGCTTGCTTTTCATGCTCCTTCTTCTTCCTTCATAGAAGTCGGTTTTCTTCTGTTCTTTTCTGCACATAGATTTCACGGGCTGCTCCATCACCAGTTCTGGTCCTAGCCTGCAACATTGACTCATAGGCCTCGGTCTTGGCTGCATGTGCTTGCCGGCACTCTTCATCGAGCGGCACTTCTGATGGCAAATTGGCAATGGCTCCACTGTTCGTCTATAATTGGTGCTGCTGGTATGTTTTCCGAGACATTGAGGGAAACGCGGTGCGATGCGAGTTTACCGACATTGAATTTTCGCATGATATCCGCTCTTCGTTGAGGCGCCATGGATATCCGCATCCGGACTCAAGATACTACCAGGTAGTGATCTGAGTCTATGTTGGCCCCTCGGAACGTTCGAACCTCGAATGTACTGGATGCATACCTGGCGTCTATCGCTACATGATCAATTTGATTTACAGTGTCATGATCTGAAGACTTCCAAGTTCCGCTATGTATATTGAGATGAAGGAATCGAGTGCTTCCTATGGTGATATTGCTCCCGCCGCAAAACCGATCAGCCTGAGTACGTTTTCGGAAATTTTGTCTTGCAGGCTGTGTCCTCCGACCGTCGAGCCAAAGATATGAAACCACATACCTACATATGTATTTGAAATTACTTGAAATTTTTTTTTTTTTTCAAAATGGCGGTCCTGAAAATGGCTGCTGAAACTTATCTGATTCGTAGATGGATTACATCATTTCTTGGAAAAGAAATATCTGAAAGCAAAAAACAAAACGGTTTCATGTTCTGTATCGAATTGGCTATGGCCTCAAGTAGAATTAAACATTTTCAAAGAAAAAAAAAAAACAAAATGGCGGAGTTTTGAATTTTTTTTTTCCCTTTTTTTACTTTTAATTGCTTATAACTTTTTTATATTTCTGGTTCTGCTTAAGGCCATAGCCAGACATCTAAAGAGTTAAATGCCGTTTGGTTACTATCGATAAGTGCAATAGTTTTGAAATGAGAGTGTCATCCATGCGAAAAAACGTTGTTCGGAGAAAAATCCGAAGGCTCCAGCGGCCGGATTTACCGCAGCGCTTCACACTCTTTTATACCTACTTCTCGGTCTTGCTGACCTTCGGGACTCATTCTGTACTATTTCTACGAGTACACAGTAGCAATTTATGAAAGAAAAAATTTCGATTTTTTCAAAATTGTTTGGAGTAAGCTGGCCTCAAGTTAAGTCATTGCTCTGAGGTAGCCACAATGCTTACTTACTTACTTAGTTGCGCATTACAGTTCGGGGTGAACCTGGGCCTCAACCAACATCCTTCTATAACGACTTCGATTTCGGGCGAGCTCTCTCCAGTTTCGCACTCCAAGTCGGTTAAGGTCTTTATCCACTTGATTGCGCCACCTAAGACAAGGTCTTCCCCTTCCGTGATTTCCCTGCAATGTGCTTTCGAAAACCCGTCAAGATCTACATGGCCCAACCGTCGTAGCCTCGCGATGCGTACTTATTTGGCCATGCCCATGTCGCGGTACAGCTCATACAGCTCGTTGTTGTTTCTTCTTCTCCACACATTGTCTTCGCATACGGAACCAAAGATACTTCGGAGAATTTTCCTTTCGAAACGACCAAGGGTTTCCTCATCCGCTTTCGATAAGGTCCATGCTTCCGCGCCGTTAAGCAGGACTGGGATGATTAAGGTCTTATACAAAGTCACCTTGGTTTTTCTGGAGAGGGTTTTGTTTCTCAGTTGCCTTCTTAACCCAAAGAAGCAACGGTTGGCAAGAGTTATTCTCCGTTTGATCTCCGCACTGATGTTGTTTTCCGTGTCTACAGCGGATCCTAGGTAGATGAAGTCCTGTACTACCTCGAAGTTATGTCTGTCTATTGTGACGTTTTGTCCAATTCGTAGATGTTCTGTGTCTTTGTTTGATGACAACATATACTTCGTTTTGCCCTCATTAACCATCAAACCCATTTTTGCCGCTTCTGTGTCAATACTCGCAAAAGCACCTATGACATCACGCTTATTTCTTCCCATTACGTCAATATCATCTGCATAGGCGAGTAATTGTGCAGAATCTTGAAAAATTGTTCCTCTTGTGTTGATGTTTGAGTTTCTTACATTCTTTTCAAGTATGATGTTGAAGAAATCACATGACAGTTTGTCGCCTTGCCTAAAACTTTTTTCGACATCAAAGGTTTCGGTGAGTTCTTTACCGACCTTGACGGAAGAGCGTGAACTCTCCAAAGTCATCCTGCATAGTCGTACGAGTTTTGCAGGGATGCCGAAACTAGACATGGCTCTGTACAGATCGTCTCTATAAATACTGTCATACGCGGCCTTGAAATCGATAAAGAGGTGGTGAATATGGATATTATGTTCTCGGGTTTTTTCCAAAATTTGCCGTAATGTGAAAATTTGGTCTATTGTTGACTTTTCTGGTCTAAAACCACATTGATATGAACCTATCAAGTTGTTGACGTGGGGTTTCAGACGTTCACATATTACAGCAGACAAGATGTTATAAGCGACGTTAAGGAGGCTTATCCCTCTGTAATTGGCGCATTTGTGAGGGTCTCCCTTCTTTAGGATCAGACATGCGATACTGAGGTTCCATTCACCGGGCATGCTTTCATCCGACCATATCTTGAGGATCAGCTGATGCATGCTCCTTGCCAACTGGTCTCCAGCTGCCTTGAAAAGTCGGCATCAAGGCCATCTGCACCTGCCGTCTTATTTGATTTAAGTTTGCATATGGCAAGCTTAACTTCCTCTAGATCGGTTCGACGACATTCTTGATCATGGTCCAAGCTGAATGGGACAATCTGCCTGACAGCAGAATTTGTGTCCTCATCGCCGTTAAGCAGTCTGCAGAAGTGATCTTTCCAGATCCTCAGTAGTGACTGTAACTCTACAACTATGTTTCTCTGCTGGTCTTAACAGGCCTGAGTTCGGGGCTTGCCACCCTTGCAGGACCTTTTTAACTTTTCGTAAAACTTCCGGATCTCGTTCCTGTCATGGCACCTCTCAATTTCCTCAAACGAGCGCTTCTCACGCTGCTTCTTTTTCTTTTTGAGAAGTCGGTGTTCTTCCCTTCTTTTCTCCTTGTAAATTCCGTTATACTGATCGTGAGCAGCCCTTGTTCGTTTTTGCATCAGCATTTGTCGTGCTTTTTGTTTGGCTGCATTTGCCTGTCTGCATTCCTTATCGAACCATGGGTTTCGTTTTGGTGGCCGAGTGAAACCCAGAACCTCAGAGGCAGCGGTTCTGATGGCTTCTAGGCATTGCTGCCACTGGTCTTCGATGCTTACTGCTGACGGCATGGGATTCAAGGATAATTGAAGGGACACTCGATTAGAAAAGGCATTGGCAATCTCTTGCGATTGTAGCTTTCCGACGTCACATCTCTTCACAGCATTAGTTCGTGCGAGTCATGAGCAAGATATCCTCATTCATACTTTGGCTACAACAAGGTAGTGGTCCGAGTCAAAGTTGGCCCCTCGCAAAGTTCGGGCATCTAACACACTGGAGAGTGCCTTGCGTCGATCGCAACATGGTCAATTTGGTTGACGGTTAATTGATCTGGAGATCGCCATATACCTTTATAAATTTTGAGATTCGGGAAGCGTGTACTACTTACAACAAGACTTAGCCCCGCAGCAAAATCGATTAGCCTCAGCCCGTTTTCGGAGGTTTTGTCATGGAGGCTATGCTTACCGATTGTATTTCCAAAGATGTCCTCCTTCCCTAGTTTTGCGTAAAAATCGCCAAGAACGATTTTCACGTCGTGTCTAGGGCACTGCTCATGTGTTTCTTGGAGGAGCTCGTAGAAACAGTCTGGAATTGTCGTCTTTCTCTTCTGTGGGGGCATGGGCGCACATTAGGCTACTGTTGGCGAATTTCGCCCTGATGCGGATGGTCATTATACGCTCATTTACCGGATTTTGGCTAATCACCTTATCCCTGAGTCTTTCTCTAACGACAAATCCGCACCCAAATAAGCGTTGTTTCTGTTGCCTGTAGCAGTCGCCATAGTAGATGTCACAGTTTTTCATCTTCTTTATGCCCGGTCCACTCCATCGCACTTCTTGGATGGCGGTTATGTCTGCTTTGCAGCAGTCCAGGGCGTCCGCTAATTCTCCATCTGCACGTAGTCCGTTAAGAGATCTTACGTTCCACGTGCAGATCCGGAGGTCGTTGTCCTTTTTTCGTTTGCTTAGGTCGTCAACTTTGAAATCGTTATGGTTATCCGATGCTGTTAATTGTTTCAGAACTAGATGTTTTTTACGTGGTTGGGTAGTTAACCTACGCACAACCCCCAACCTGGAGGGCCAGGTCCTTTTGGATCCCTTCGAACATAAAGGGCTGGAATATCCAGTGTCAGTACCCTACTGCAGGGGTGTGAGTGCTGCCGTTGGCTCAGCAGGAGCTCATCCGCCACCATCTCTACTTCAATACCCTGGCCTAGTAATTAAAGACCCTGAAAGAACATTAAGCCAAATATGTTGGAGTAGCTCCTTCAGGATTTTCTGCTTTTTTGACTGCTGAAGTCCACCGTTGATTCTGTCATTCGAATCATCCGCTGGAACATTTACGCAAAAGCTCTCGTAGACCACTACGATTCGTGCAGTCAGTCATTGTTCGCAGAGCAATTATAGTGTTGATCACAATTCTTTTGTTCCGCACTCCTTTGTCAACACTCGCACTTACTAGTTTAGCAGGTCAGCTCCGGACGGAGCATCCCAGGGCCCAGTGGATACCTCGTGGAGGTATAGTAAGCATAATTGGCTTGTTCTATAAGTTGCAACATCTGGGCGCCGCCAAGTTGACACCAGTCAGAGCCTTCCCGAATAGTACAACGTCCATCCATTAACAATGCGTTCTTTGTAAATGTGAATATGTGGTCACTTCGTGATTAAATCTTTTTCAAGAAAGGAAAACCAAGGTTTTTTTGGCAACTAGACATAACGCTGCACAGCCTGTTTCTGTCAATACTCTCATAAACTGGTTTTTTCCAAGATCTCCCGGAGAATTCGTTGACATGGAAGTTTTTCAGCTGTTCACATAGAAAAGACAAGAGATGCGACGTTAAGGACTATTCACATGAGCACGTCCAACGAACGACGAATAAATAAAAAAATGAGATTTTAAGTACCTTACTAGCATAAATTCCTCAGGATTTTTTTTGGAAACGATGGAAACATAGTTCATACTTATTTTTAGGTGGATATCTAAACTTTTATTTTCGTACCTTAAATTAAAAAAAATGAGAAAAAAATTTTACTCGCTACGAATAAACATCTACATAGTAGGTACTAACTGTCAGACTTTATTCTCGTTCCACATACAATCCACACTCCAACGAATAAATTTTTCACGCGTGCTTAATCTCAAAATCATTCCCCATTTTTGTTTTGCATGTAAATTGTGTTCGTTATTCGTGACGAATGTAAAACACTCATGTGTATGAAATGTCAAAATTAACGAATTTTCGTTCATTCGTCGTTCGTTGGTCGTTCTCATGTGAATAATACTTTAAAGAGGCGCATCCCACTAAATTTGTTGAAATTGTACGGTTTTCCATTCATTGAATATGATTTCTACTAGGCATATTAGCCTCTTGAACTCTTCGTTGTCTGAGGGCCGCCCATATTAGGTGTAGTGGTTGTCGATGAAATGGTTTTCTTAAGCCAAAAAGCCTAATATGGTATCACGATGTTTTTTCGTTAAATGATCTTCAGAATGTCTGACAACAGGCTAGCCGGAAGGTAGATATCGCAACTGCGTGTATTTAGAAAGTAACTTCTCCTGCATTTCTTGCCACTTCCTTCAAATAAGAAATTTGTAAGCAATCTAAACACGATGTTTCCCATTATTTTGCAAGACTCATATGTTTTCTGTCTGGGTTAGTACCTACTTTTGACTTTTTTGGAGTTCTTAACTGCTTCACTAGCTTTTCTTTGACTGATTGGCTATGATTTCAGGCATTTCTGTTAAATATGGTCCAGTCGAATAAATTTTTCGTTCCGTTGGTCATCATGGACGCCATCTCTGCTGAGTTTCTTTGTCAGCCAAAAGGTGACCTTTAGCGACCGAGTTCTGAGAATATTTGCTTCACTATTCGTCTATTTTGAAGATCGTAGTCTCCTTAAGTTATTTTGTCGTATTTCTTCAATAGCTATAGGTTTGCATTTGCAGTCGGAACCAAAGTTTCTTTCAGCTCCCGATATTTGTATGCCCTCCGTGCTCTTTGCTTTGAGTTTGGCGCACTGCCTCTTCCCTCCTTTCTTGCAGTTTTAGTATTCCATTTCAAGCGGAATTTTCATCTTTATTATTTAAGGGACACTTAAACCATGCTTTCTTTTCTTATTAATTTGTAGCTCCAATGCCCTTACGCAACATCATGAAAACTTTTTCTGTAGAACATAGGCTCGCGATTATTCCGACGGCTAATAACATCGTTCCTGGAATCGAGGTTCGGAGTTCGTAGTTTCGTCCCAAATTTGTTTTCCGTTGCAACGAAAAGTCACACTCTATTTGTGGTCTCAAATTTATCAATTTTAGGGCCGATTTTTTTCTTAATAAACAAACAGGTAACTATATCTGAGAAAATTTAATAAATTGTACTTTTTTCGACGTGTGTTTTTCAATCTGGCAATGATTTTTTGAGAATTGCTCTTTTTGACAGCTGCTGTCACTTCATTTGTGCTCAGTTTGGTTTGTCTTTCGAAACAATATTTCAAATCATGAAATTGTTTTCCTTTTTTGAGGGATTTTTCGACTAGCCGAATTGGTTAAGCCGTTCTCGATTAACACAATAAGCCGTTCAATTTTATTCATAAACAGTATAAAAACATATGTGGTACCCGTGGCGTGATGGTTAGCATGAGGCAAAAATGTTTTTCCATGAGTATCCATGGGTATCATTGCCATGAAAAGCACTTTCTCAATTAGCCGTTCGGGACCGGCAGAAAATTGTAGGTCCCCTCCATTCCCTCACAAGGAATGGTAGTGAGAAATGCGCTAAACCCAGGGGCTCCTCGCTCTGTTGCGCCACCCCTATTTTATAGAATTGATTGAGTAGACTCACTACAGCAGTATACAAACAAATGTTATTGAATGGCTCTTGATAGTATTTTAACGTGAATTGTCGTCGTATTCATTCAATTTAAAGCTCATCATGTAAAATACCGCATAATTGCTTCCGTTCCATTAAATTCTCTGAACCTTAAATGAAGCTAGCCACAATATTCTCCTATATACTTAACACAGGCCGCACTCAGTTCAACCGAACTTGAGCCGTGTGTACGCCAAGAGTATTGTGATTTCAATATTTATGTTATTTTAATTAGTTTGTTAGGGAATCTTCATTAACGATGCGAAGCAATTTCGATGTAATGCGTGCATACATTGTACCCATGTGCACATGTAATGCATGCGGAATGTGGTTTAGAAGGCGATCCATCTTACGTTAGAATGTTGAAAACTTAGTTATACGCGTAGAATTTATGGAGGTGGAGGCGGTATGCGTTCGAATAGGTTGGTAGTGCCTATTTAGCGTTCAAAGAATGACAAGAAGGTTGTAGTTTGCAAAGTCCTACGCCAAACAGGTCGCTGAAACCGACTTAACACAACAAAATGGCATTCGAGCAGCTGCCACCTTTGACTTGCCACGACCTTTACCGCAGTCAGTATGGGATTGCTTGCCAAATGAGAGTAATTGCATAATAAATGCGAATATACACCGCAAACACCATCACCATTGATTGAAGTTTAATTGTATTTAAGTGCAATTGTTCGCGTCTATTAGTCTTGAAATAGACAGCTAGACAGGTCAATTGTTGGTTGCATCCGCCGGAAAGCTCAGACATTGAATAAAAATTGCTTACGCATTGCAACGTTTCATTTGTAGTCAGCACTGTACCGCACCGGCACCAATTTCCTCTCTGTGAAAGAAAAGAAAAAAATAATAAGAGATTAAACGTCAGGTGGCGAACGAAATAATTCCCTATTCATTTTTAATTGCATTAGACATGAAGACATTCGATAAAGGATCAGATTTCTAATTGAGTGACTGACCAGGGTCTGGATATACTTAACGTCTATACCGACTGACAACGTCTATAGAAACCAGTCTTACGGCGCCAGACAGTAAATTCAAATGCCAATTGCTATCCAACTCGTGAATTTGTAGGTTGTAGGTTGTAGGTCGTAGATACTAGGTGCGGGTTCATCCTTGTAGATATAATATAACAAGGTATGCATATTACTCATTACCCAAGGCTTAGACAAAAGATTGAATGGAAGATGAGAGGGAATCTTCGAGGTCGAATTTCGTTTTGTCTCCTTTAATTAAATGATTCATCTTCTTCGATTGGAATTAGATAATAGGAGATGGCAAATTAATTAAAGTAATAAATTATTGAAGGTGTTTATATCGACTGAGGAGCTTGGTAATTTTTCCAACTCCATCAACTTTGCAATTGGATTAGTATTGAATAATTGATTTCGTGACGGAAGTCTAGGAGAAAGAGCAATTCCAGATGAAAGTTATTTAAGGCAAACAGCTTTTTCTAACTTTTGTTGGATGGAATAAAATAATTGATGGACGATTGTGGCCAAGGAAGAGGAAGGAAATTATTCAAACATATTGAGGTCTATTAAGAGCATTTCTTTTTCCGGAAGGATTACAAGATTTTTCTTTGCATCTTGATGGATGAGTGGAATTTACTGTACAAAAAAGTATATCCGTCCGTGTTCGGCCGTTTATTAATGATACAACCTTTTAATTGAATGCTGAACGAATCAGTTTCTTTTGGAAGTCCATTGAATAGATAGGAAATTCATTGTGTGATTATTAATTAGTATTCGTACTGCTACTGATCGAGTGGTGCTATGTTACATTAACCAGGCATTAATTCACTTTGCTTTCATAGTTCGATTTTATTAAACAAAAATATTATTGGTTTTCATTTCTGTTAAGTTTGTTATATTCCACTGGTGTTCGTTTCGTAATGTTTGGCATGTCTGCTTGTTACACGGGAAGTTCGTGGTTCGAATTCCAACAAAAACCAAAAAATGTTTTTCCACGTGAAAAGCGTTTCCTCGATTAGCCTTTCAGAATCGGCAGAAAATTGTTGGTCCCCTCCATTTTCTCACAAGTCATGGTTGTGAGTAATGCGCTATGCCTCGGGGCACCCTGCTCTGTTGAGCCACCATTTGTATTGTATGTATATATACAATATACATAATATGTATGTATCCTGTATCTCTCCCGCAATTACGATATATATAGGTACTAAATATTTATTCCATATACTCTGCAATTTACTATGGGTCAGTAAACTACTGGCAGATGAAACCTTGGTTGACCACATCTGCTAAAGAGCACCACAGAATTTCATAACACTTCATAAGAGCGTATAGAAATAACTTTTAGATTCTTCTCGCTGTTGTTGCCTAGAACATCGCAGTTATTATTTGTACACTTCCTTTTACCGGTTAAAATTCTTTATATAATCAAAGGTTTTTTTTCTATTTCAGCTGAATGGATCTCTTTTCATCATAATAATCAAGGTATGTACTATAAATCGCTCACTTATTGCTTATATCTTCATTTGACAAGCACATTGCCATTTAAATGAGAAAAACAGAAAAGTCAGCGATAGCTGATTTAAATGATACTGGGAGATCTCTAAATATGAGTCTAGACTACAAGTAAGGTGTTTGATATCCGTGATTACGACATTTCATTTATGGAACAAGAATTTAAATTCAAAAGAAAGTAGAAACTTATCCTTTGTTAATAGGTATATAGGTACTCTAACATTTTTTTTTTGTAATATGTAAAAGATGTTCTGATACCTATACCACACAATACCTTCGATTGACTGACTTGCCTGGTTCAGACTTACATTGATATTATCTTAACGGGAAAACACTTTAGGAGCGTAAAAAAAGAAGTTTTAAGATAATTGCGTTTAAAGTTTCACCACGAGAAAATTATTAATTGTAGTAACTTCCTTTCCCGAAAAAGCTGCCTGACCATACAAAACGTCAACATTAGAGGGCATTGTGAAACGAAGGTTAGTCGTCCTCTATAACTGCTCGAGCTATCTGACTCGTCACCCGACCGCATGTTGTTCTCGCGCTCTAAATGCGATAACTAACTATTTCGATATTTTCAGTTTTCCTTCGGTCATAACATTCTTTGGATATCATACTTTCGAAAATTGTAACAAAAAAAATTGATTTTTTGAAAATTTTAAAGTGGTCTCCCCCTTAATATATTGTCAACATCTGATCTCCCTATTTTTGCGCATTACGACAAATACGTAAGCGCTGCAGTGATTTTCTATGGTTTGGTTATATTATTGGTGGAGGACCTTTAGACAAAGAAATTGTTGAATACGTAAATAGATTTGCTGGTCATATGTGTTTTTTTTTATGCTTTAATTATCCTTTAAAGTCAACTATTTTTGATGAAGTGAAGTAAAATAGTTCTTATGATGTCTAAATCTTCCGATGTTTAAAGTCTCCGAAAGATTGATTGAAGCTAGTTTATAGGCTGTTTTTTGTAGATATGTGGTATTCAATCTGGTAATAGTTTTTTTTTTTTTTGAAGTTGGTCTTTTTGAGAGCTTATTCTTGATTTGTGGAAGAATTGAGGCCGCAGAACCACGGGACACTGCGTTTGTTCTGTAAATTGTTTCGAAACGAAATTTCTGTCGACGTCAAATTTTGAACAATTTTGATTTTGAAATCGTTACATCTGAGATCGGGCGAAGCCATGTGAAGGCTCTTGATAAGCCCGAAACTAATGTCGCCTTGAATGATGGAAAGATGGAATGCTAAAAAAAAGTGGTCACAAATTGGGCCGCTCTACTGAAATTAATTAGAGCCAGAAGCGGTGGCCACTTCCCAAAGTACCTACATTTTTAAAACATAATGGCAAACTGTTAAAATAAAACTTCTATCTTTCATGAACCTCTTTTTAATAATAAAAATATTTCATAAGCTATTTACATTTATACACACGAAAAACACAATGAACAACTGATTAAAAATTAACAAGTAGAAATGTAACAAGTAGTTCTTAAATTCGTATCTAGTTCGAAATCTTACATTAACATACCCTCTAAATGAGAACTCGATATTAAGATAAAATTTCGATTAAATTTAAAAACAAACAGAAAATTAAATTAACAAGCAGGTAACTACTTTTCAAAATTGGTAATTGAGAAACACCCAATTTGTTCACACAACGTCTTGAATCTAGGTCCAGGAAGAGCCTTGGTCAAGATGTCTGCTAATTGATCTGATGAACAAACGTATTCCACGTCAATTTCATTGCAGTCGTATTTTTCACGAATGAAATGAACTCTGACGTCAATGTGTTTGGTCCGTTTGTGAAACTCAGGATTCCTTACAAAACGAATTGCACTCTGATTGTCAATTCTGATAGTTGTTGGTCCGTTTTCTTGATATTTGACATCCTTCAGTAATTGTCTCAACCAAACTGCTTCCTTTGTAGCATCAGACGCTGCCATATATTCAGCTTCGGTGGTAGACAATGCGACAGACTGCTGTCGTTTACTGCTCCATGTTACTGGCCCACCACACAAAGTAAATATGTATCCAGTTGTTGAGCGACGTGTAGAGAGATCACTGGCGTAATCAGCATCCGAATATCCAACAAGACCCTGAGTTGAAGAATTTTTCTTCTTGAAGTGGATTCCATAGTTCACTGTTTTCCTCAAATATTGAAAAATTTTCTTTACCGCATTCCAGTGACTACTGTTGTGAGAATCCAGATATCTGCAGACATTTCCAACGGCGTACATTATATCTGGTCGACTTCTTCAACCAATTGGTCGATATCAGCTTCAGAATCACCCATTATCAGTCCGTCATCCACAAAAATTGCAATAAGAATTTCGAGTCCATTTAATTTTCTTCTATAAACGCATTGGTCAGCAGTACTTTGACTAAGTTTAAGAGATTTAAGTGCACTATCAAGTCTTTCATTCCAGCATCGGGGTGACTGTTTAAGTCAGTAAAGCGATTTGTTTAATCTGCAAACCACGTTCTTATCATTGTTGACTCCCTCAGGCAGCGACATGTATATTTCTTCTTTCAGTACTCCATGTAAGAACGCTGTTTTCACATCAAACTGTTTTATTTTATAATCTCGTTGTACTGCAATGGCCAATAGTACCCTGATGGAGTCATATCTTGTTGTTGGTGAAAAAGTTTCAGTGAAATCAATTCCTTCCTTTTGCGCAAAACCTTTAGCACATAGCCTAGCCTTGTAACGACTGACCTCCCCAGCTGGCGTTCTCTTAACTTTGAATACCCACTTACATCCAATCGTTTTCTTTCCGGCTGGGAGACGAGTTAGCGTCCAGGTTTGATTCTTCTCGAGGGATTCAATTTCTTCTCTTATCGCATCCTTCCAAAACTTTGCGTTGCTGCTTTGCATTGCCTCATCATAGCTTTGTGGAACTTCTAATTCAGCGAAATTCAACTCTAAACGTATGGGTCTCTTTAATTCTGCTCTTGGTCGTAGCTCATATTTGTTTCCTTTTTCTGGTAAAACTGTCTCTTCATCTTCTGGTTGTTGAGATTCGTCAGCTGGTTCTTGCCCCAAAACAGCATTTTGAAATTCGGCCTTAGGATTTTCGTCTGTTATGAACTTGAAAATTGTTGACTGGCTTGATTTTTTCGATGGTTGTGTTGGATTGATCCCTTCGTTAAATACAACGTGCTTTGAAACTTTAATTTTCTTTGTTTCCATATCAAAAAGACGATAATTTGTCGAGTTTCCATCATAGCCAACATGGATGTACTTTTTGCTTTTAGTTTCAAGCTTTGTCCGCAGCTCTCTTGGAATTAACATGCATGCATCACAACCAAAAGTCTTGAGATGTGAAATATCTGATTTTTTCCCCGTCCACATCTCAAAGGGCGTTGAGTTGGGTGCTTGAGTTGTCGCTGTTCTATTTGAATCGGTGATTATTAAAACAACATAAGTGAAATTTTTATTTTTTTGTAGGAGAGACAAAAATGTTGTGTTTTCTACCCATAAGCAATGAAAATACGCAAAAATAACTATTTTTAATAATCTGTTACTTTTAATAATTATTATTTTTATTATTATTTTTGCGTATTTTCATTGCTTATGGGTAGAAAACGCAACATTTTTGTCTCTCCTACAAAAAAATAAAAATTTCACTTATGTTGTTTTAACAATCACCGATTCATTTAATATGTAGACAGCGGTGTTAACAGCTTCTGCCCAAAGAAATAGGGGAATGTTTGCAGAATACAACATGCAACGAGCACACTCAACGATGGTACGCATGTCTCTTTCAGCTCGACCATTTTGCTCAGGTGTATAGGGAGCTGTTGTTTCATGGATTATACCTTTTTTCGATGTAAAATTTCTCATTTCTTTATTGCAGTACTCTGTCCCGTTATCAGTATGAAGGACTTTTACTGTATACCCATATTTTGTTTTTATCATACTGGTCAGCTCTTTGAAGCTCTCAAGAACATCAGATTTGTGTTTAATGAAGAACGTAACTCTATATCCTGAGAAATCATCCTTGAATAACACAAAGAATCGAGCTCCTTTTACAGATGATTCTGCAACTGGTCCCCATACATCACTATGTATAATTTCTCCAGGATTCTTAGCTTTAAAAGTTGATGTTTTAAATGGTAATTTATGTTGCTTACCGTACATGCAGGTCTCGCAAAAGAAATTTTCGATTCCTTTGAAATCAATTCCTGAAACAAGTCCTTTTTTAACCATATTTTGAAGCGTTTGATTGCTGATATGTCCTAGTCGCTCGTGCCACGTTTTAAGAGTTTCAGATGAGGTTGAATTTGCGTAAGCATGTTCAACTTCCTGTGGCATAATTGATCGCAAATTCATCCGACAGATATTGTTAGTTTCCGTTACTCCTGTAGCTATCAATGTTCCGTCTTGATCGAATATTTTAGCTTGTTTCGCCTCTTTAACAATCTTGTAGCCTTTGTTCGTAAGGGGTCCTTCAGCAAATAAGTTCTTGCAGAGTTGAGGCACATACCATACATCTGTGATAATTGAATCATACCAGTTCTTATTAAGTAGCTTCTTGATGTTCACTGATCCTATACCTTCTACTGGGATTGTTCTTCCGTCTCCAATTTTGACCACTTTTGTTTCTTTTGGATCCAGCACCTTGAAACTGGAAAACAATTCCTTTCTGAAGGTCATATGTGCGGATGCACCACTATCAAGAGTCCAGATTTCATCAGGCTCCAAGTTTGACATCAGGACGTGCTCAAACTCTTCAGAGATAAACGCTGAGTAATTGCTTTGCGATTTATGATTGTTTTTGGTTTTTGAGTCCTTTTCATTTTCTTTAAACTTTGCATAACAATCGGAAGCATAATGGCCTTTTTTATTACAGTTGTAGCATGTTGGCCTAGACCTCCCGTTTCTCTTCGTCTTTGGCTTACCGTTGTGCTTCGGGTTGTTAGATGAGGAAGATGTAAAGAAGGCGATGTCCTTTTCTTCAGTCAAGGTAAGATTTGACTCTTCATCAATGAGACGTGCGGTCAGATTCGGTAGGGTTTGTCTAGATTCTTCCATTGATAACCATGCTTGCCTAAAGCTTCTATATTTCGATGGGAGTGATCCAATAATTTTTGTGATGATAGCTATATCACTCACGTTGTCTCCTGACTCTCGAATTCGTCGTGCAAGATTTTCCACTTTTGCAATATGTTGGACAACAGAATCATTTGTTTCCATAGTATATTGGTGAAATTGTTCGTGAACCAGCATCTTATTTGTCTCCGTTTTCTGTTCATAAATAGAAATAAGTTTCTCCATCATTTCCTTTGATGTCTCGCAATTCTCTACAAGGGTAATCTGTGAGAAATCCATAGCGGACGTACAAAGAAACATAGCGTAGGCGTCATCTTTCTTCCACTGCTTAATTGTCGAAGCGTTATCTCCATTTGCAGAAAGAACGGGACATTCCGCTGCTCCAGAGACATTATCATAAATGCCTTTAGCTCGCAAAGCACATTTGAGTTGAAATTTCCATTGGTGAAAATTCTTTCCATCAAATTTATTAATGTGAATCACGTCCAATTTTTCTGAAGCCATTTCACTGTATTTCTTCTGTTAAAATAAAGATTATTAAAAATGTTCTAAAGTTTAATATTCAATTACGCAGGGCGTTTTCTGGGCCCATAACCTGTTAAAATAAAACTTCTATCTTTCATGAACCTCTTTTTAATAATAAAAATATTTCATAAGCTATTTACATTTATACACACGAAAAACACAATGAACAACTGATTAAAAATTAACAAGTAGAAATGTAACAAGTAGTTCTTAAATTCGTATCTAGTTCGAAATCTTACATTAACACAAACCCTTACGTTTATAATAAAGCTGAATTCTTGGCCATATCATAAAAATACCTGATTTTTTTTTTTTGAAAACCACACGCCTACGAAAAACACCGTTTTGCTGTTGAAGTAGAAGACGATCAAACCATTAGCATAAGCATATTCATGAGCTGCGTTCAGCTTATCATTTCTAAGAGTGTGCAATGCTCATTCTAACAGGTAACAATGGGATTATTTTAAAAGCAGCGACTTATTTAGTTATGTAGAATTTAGACGGTCAATACTCTTCGGAGGTGAACTTTGGCCTCAACAAACATTCTTAGTTAAAAGTTCCTATTTCGCTCGAGTTTTCTCCAGTTTTGTACTTCTAATCGGTTCAGATCTTCTTCCACTTGATTCCGACACCTAATGCGAATTCTTATCTATCCACGATATCCATCAACGTGCTGTCGAAAACCCGTCGAGCCAAAGCTTTGATGTCCATCCGCTCTCAATATTCCAGCCATCGTAGTCTCGTGTTGCGTACCCTTCTGGTTATGCTCATGATGGGTTACACCTTATGCTTACACCTAATACAGCTCGTTGTTGAATCTTCGTCCACACACACTGTCTTCACATACGGAACCAAAGATCATTCGGAGTATTCTTTTCTCACAAGGGTTTTCTCATCCGCTTTGGATGAGGTCACCGCCGTAAAGAAGAACTGGGCTGATTAAGGTCCTACAAAGGTTTACCTTGCTTTTTGTAGAAAGGGTTTCTTTCTCAATTGCCTTCTTTACCCGATGAAACAACGGTTGGCATCAGTTATTCTTCGTTTCATCTCCACTGATTTTACTTTCTGTGTCTATAGCGGATCCTAGGTCGACGAAGTCTTGTACTACCTCAAAGTTATATCTGTCTATTGTGATGTTTTGTCCAATTCGTCGATGTTCGCAGTACCTGTTTGATGACCACATATACAAACCATGCATCAAACCTATTCTTGCCGCTTCTGTTTCAATGCTCGCAACAGCACCTATGACATCACGCTTCCTCCTTCCCATAACTTCAATATCGTCTGCGTAGGCGAGTAATTGTAAAGACTTTTGAAAGATTGTTCCTGTCGTGTTGACGTATGAGATTTGTACAATCTTTTCAAGTATGATGTTAAAGAATCGCATGACAGTTTATCGCCTTGATGAAAGTCTTGATTGCTCCAAAGCCATTGGACAAACGATATTGAGGTTTCAATCATTGAGCATACTTTCTTCAGGCCATATCATGCTGATGAGCTGGTGCATGTTCCATGAGCTCCAGACTCCAGCTGCTTTTAAAACTTTACGTTAATGACATCTGCACTCTTCATCTTTTTCGGAGCTTTTGTAATGCAAGTTATGCTTACCGATTGTATTTGAATTCTTTTTCCCTGAACTTACCTCTAGTAACAAATTCTTAGGCAATATACGTTGCTTTCGTCAGTCACACTTCGTGGATAACGGGAATGTACTTTGCAGCAGTGTAGGGCTTCAGCTGATTTTTCAAAAACTACCTTATCGTCTAGAATCTCGTAGCTCGCTATTTGCTTCAATTGCCCTTAACGAAAGTGTAATTCTCTTGACTTACTAGGTCCTCGCGAAAGTCGATACCTGCTTGAAAAGTTTCCAAACTCTTGATATAGCATCGGTCCTCACAAAAAATAGTGGAAAGAGGTCCAATTGCAGCTCCGGAGCGGCTATCAGACACCGCCAATATGACTGATAATACGATTTGGCAATTTGGAGTGATTATGGTTTGTAAATTGATTGCGGATAGACTGTGTGACATATTACACGTCATCGTGAATAAACCAGAGAGTCGGTCAACAACTGCAACGTCCACCGTTAAACGAAGCGTCCTATGATTTGAAAAGAATACATTGGATGACTTACGCTAAACTGAAAAGAACTTAAAAATTTTCTTTTTGTTCCAAATCTACTCTGCAAATTTGGCATTTACAAAATTTTTTTTTTTAAATTTCCTCCAAAATTCCTTGACTGAGGTTCGAACCCTTCTAGGTACTTCCAATAGGCTGTAAATTCACGAGGAGATCTTAAATTCTTTCGTCGTTTGTGTTTCCATCGTAGCAAAATACTATAAAATCTTATTCTGATCGACCAATAAAATGAGAATAAAAAGCTTTAGTATTTTGATTATTAAAAGCATCAAATTTATTTCTCCCCATCTTATGAGTAACCATTTTTCGACTACAGTAACATTTTAATTAAGACAACCCCCACGGTGTTGAGTGAAGATCACGAGGCATACAAAAAGGGGTTCTAGGGGAGAGATGTTAAATAAAATCAAATTAAATTTTCGTTAAGTGTTCCTAGTAAAACGTTTGCTCAGTCCACAACACAGCCACAAAACTCAATTTCGAGTTGAGTAATCCCATTTGAAAAGCAAAGTGTGCGTAGGCTTTTTGTTTTTTTTTTTTTTTTATTCGTTCCGTCTGTGGCTTAGAAATGTATATTGTTACACCAAATTAGGGAGAAACGAAACCAAACGAAGTAAATTCATAAATTATTTATTTGACAGGAAATTAATGCTTTTGTTAAGATGTTCTTGTGTACGTTTTTTGTTACTTGATGTTTACAATATTATTTTCTTTTTAAATAAAAGAAGAAGTTTTTGGCAAAACTTTATTCGTTCTCAGGCAGTCCTTTTCCTATGTATTCTGCCACTCACACATTTGTGCGATTAGACTCTTTGTATTTAATAAGTATTATTAATTTTAAGGTCGAATACTAATGTGGGTAGAGGGCGTGCCGCAGTTGTCATGGCATAATTATTTCAAAAGAACTTTTGTAGAAGAAAAGAAATTATTTCCAGTTTAAGGGAGAAGGAGCTTCACGGAGAAAACTTTTAAATGTGTTTTCAAAAACTTCCTCGCATAGTAACGTGAAGAATTATGAATAAGCCCCAACAAATAATTAAGAATAATTTTGTGCGTTTTTTGTTTTGTTTGTTTGTTTGTTGGGTTTTGTTTTTTGTAAGGTGAGTTTTTTTTTAGGTACAAAAGAAACTAAGTGAGGGGAGTCGTCTATAGAAAGGACTAATCATAAATTTATAGATACCTCTGAAGAAAGAAAATCAAAGACAAAGGAAGAATGTCTTGGAAACGACTGCACACCAACGGACGGAGAGAAAATGTTGTGGGTTTGTGGGTACACATGCGTACAAAAGCGTCCTTGAATGTAACGATGTGTAATCAAAGCGTTTGAGATCGTAGTCAAATGATTTTTTTTCAGATTTGGTGGTGTAATGTAATTTTTTTTTACAAAGGCAGCCATTTGTTTTTCTGTTAATTGTTCTCTGGAAATACATTCAGTTGGTTTCCTTGCGTACTTCCCATTCATTATTTGACTTTATAGATATGAAGTGATAAACTGGATGGTTAAGTTCCTTTTTTTAAAGGTTCGAGTCACAAATACATCCAATTGTTTTTCCACTGGTACAGTATCTCCCAAAGAGTCCCCGTGAGAGCTGCCATGAAGAGTTCTTTCTCACTTAACCGTTCGGATTCCATAAGGACTTGAGGGCTCCCAACATTCCGTCGAAGGTATGGCTGAGTGAAGCAATCGAAACGATAGAGCAAAGAATTCAATCCAAAGACATTCCTTAGTATTTGAATCGTTTCTACCTTCGTAAGGTCCTTATAGTTACTAACGTAGGAGGACTTCGGGTCAAGTTAGACCCGAATTAGATTAGAATACATATTTTATTGATTATTACTGCTTTGGTTTATAATTTAAATAGTTTAGACTTTTTTAATGAGAATAAGTTATTTTAATACATAAATAAGGGATTTTATTGCAACTTCAAACAATGTTTCTCATTCATTTCTATGTTACTTAAACACTAACAAATCTTTATTGAATGATAAAAGAGGGTTAAAATTATTATCAGTTATTACAATGTCTACATAAAGTAATAGTTTTAGAATGCTGCTTACATATAAATTTATTGCAATTCTCACAAACTAAACCTGTTTTATTATCTGTTTTTTGACATATACCTCGTTTCCACTTAGAATTGAATCACACTTCAATTCGAATTAGTGCCAGTGTATACCTACATCGAATTGAAATAGGATTACCCGATCCGATACAGCTCTTGTAGCTGGATCGATTCAAAAGAGTGTGTTTTATACCTAGATTACTCGATTCAGTGGATAAGTAGATACCTGCATCGAAATCTGAATCATAATCGATTCGATTACCCGATTCTAAGTAGAAACGAGGTAATAGGTATAGTTGACATCGACTTCTCTTGGTTGGTATCATTGCTGTACCTACTGTTGTTCAATTGTGTTGATAAAGAAGATTGTGGGATGTTTTGAGATGCACATCGTATTTCATTGGCTGTTTCAAGTGAAAAACGTGCTCGAGGTAGTGTTTGCCGTTGCTTTATGCAGGGAGTTACGAGCTGCATACCCAGATTTTCCAAAAAAAAAAAAAAATGCGTCGTTTAGCATGACAGTTTTCTTTCCAGGTATGGTTAGCTTACATATCAACCATATTACTGAACACCACTTGAGGCCATCGCTTAGTCTTTCTTTTGCAAGTGTAGCAACTAACTGCTATGTCCAATGTGTCTGCACCACCTTTGCCTTTGTTGTAGTCTAGTATTATTGCGGGCTTTTTATCTACGCGATCGCTAAAATTTGAGTCATGATGAAATGTACTTAGAAGATTCACAGATTTATTTTTTTCGGGATATATAGACACAATAGTAGTATTTCTGGTAAACTCAAAATTTGATGACAAAATTGGTCTTCCTTTTATATTGACTGTTTCTGGTGGTAGTTCGGTTTTGTTTTTGGGTATTTGTTTTTCTAGTTATTTTTGTCCCAGTTAATAAGATGTGAAATAGTTATCAGTCATTACATTATGACCCCTTATCCCTACAACTAGATCAAGGACTACACGCATACCTTGATTTCTTGCTGGTGTACTTCCGATTTCCTTACCAGTATAAGGTTGAATATTCCAAGCATAGCTCAATGCAGAATCACAAAGCACCCAAAATTTTATTTCATACTTCGCTGGCTTTGATGGAATGTACTGTCGAAAAAGACATCTTCCTCTAAATGCTACCAGCTGTTCATCTATTGTCACATTTTCAGATGGGTTGCAAGGCTTGGGTAAAATCTGAGCCCATTGGTTCCACAATTTACGTATGGGAGCAAATTTGTCTAATAAACGACGTTCACTTCGAGTTTCTCTGCTATTAAACCTGATAACTCTAGATATTTTCTTGAAAGTCTTCAGTGACATTGTTGCTGCAAATATTGGCCTTCATTTTTAAGAGTCCCATAAACTTTCAGAGCTTTAATTATTGGATCGAAAAACTCCAGCCAATAAAAGAAGTCTAATGAATGCAGTTCAGTGCTGTCAATGTCAGTCCATTGTTAATCAAATATGCGTTTACCCTCAATGTTTGTGTAGGATAATATTGTACGTACCAAAGGAGATGGAAAAAATAATTCAAAGCTGGAGATTTTTTCTGCTCTCATTCTTGAGCACGAATAACGTGCCAGACCTGGCATCAAGTTTACATATAACATTTTCCCTCGTAGCACTTCCGGCACTATTTTCAAGTGGTTTTTTCGAAAAAGTTATCAGTCCGTTTTTCGACATCATTATTCCGTCAGGAACAGATTCATTCTCACTTTCACTAGCACTGCTTTCCGATGAACGAGCTTCCTGAACATGATATACGAACTCAGAACACGATTCATCTTCATCTGAAAATCTCAAAGAAAAATCACTTTCACTGTCACTTATTTTCAAATAGGAAATAATTATTCTAACTTGCAAACAAAAGCATGTGCTAGACACTTACTGTCAATACTTTTTATAAAAGCACCGTACAGAAAAGAATACAGTCGCATAAACACAACTCAGCAATCTGTACACAAATAAAAATACAATTGACGTTCCTTTAACGGTATGGTCAAAAATCATCCGAGGTCTGCAAACGCAAAAAAATGTGTACGAAATAAAACATCTTTTTATAATTTTTTTTTTACTGGGTAATACACCCAGATCTTAAGGTTTCACGACTTTTGTTAAAATTTTGCACTAAAATACTAGTGCAAAATTTTAACAAAAGTCGTGAAACCTTAAGATCCTAAAGCATTTAGTTTTCGAGAAAACCTAATTTCTTCCCAATTTCGGGTCAAAAATGACACGAGAACCCCATAAAGGCTTAGACATGAGGAGTGTTTTAATAGAAATGATTCGAATACTATAAGGAAAGCCTTTGGATTGAATTCGCTGCTCTATTTCTATGAAAATAAAATCTTAGGCGATGATCTAAATGTTGATGTAATTGTGAACTACCTACTCAATTGACAATTGGGAAATGTTTTTGATTCTTATGGCTTAAATATCGCGAACTTTTTTCCTATGCCATTAACAGGCAACCGCCATGCCATTGATTTTTCAGTAATTTCAAACAAGAAAGTTTTATGAGTACAAAAGTGTGCGTTTCGGGTGTTTCACCATGGAATGACCCTTTACAAGAATTTGTTCTCCTTTTGAGCTTCTACTTTCAATTGAATTCAATTGAAATAAATACAAATACACATACAAAATGCAGAAACTCAACGCCAATAGAAGAACAAAAAAAAACCGAAAAGGCTTCTAACGACTCAAATATATGTATTTACCGAGATTATTCGAGAACCATCTGGAAAATACTTGTTCCTCGCGGCGATTTTTCCTTTGTTAGTTTTCGAGAATTATTATGCTTATACATATATTGCTTCTGAATCAATACAACCAATATGAAAATTGCCCACTTAAGCCAACGGATGTTACATGTTAGGCCTGTTATTGATTTACCTACTGAGCATCTGTAGGTACACATAGTGTTGAATAATATGACCAAAAATTGAAATTCCTGAACTTAATCTTCAATGCTAAACGCAGACATGGTTCTGATGTATAAACCATTATGTAGGTACACATATACCTAAATGCTGCAAATGATTGGCATTCAAATTTATTTGGAATGATGATGTGTATTCATTTCGACTTCCGGGTTTTATTTATGAAGTCTGATCTTAAATCACTGCAAACATCACAAGATTAATATTTTATTGGCAATCACAACATTCAATTATATGTACCTACATATGTGTTGTTTATTGACTTTAATATTACAACGTTAGCTTGTTATCGATAATCTTGGACTTCTGTTCTTGAAATAAATTGCAGGAAAAGCCCTCGCGTGTTTGAAACGATGTCGTTTATTGATTTTTGGCCTTTTTTCTATCAAGCAGCTGCCTGGTTTAAAATCTAGAAGAAAAAAAAACGTTAACTTTGTTATCAAAACTTTTTCATTGTTTACTTTTCATGTCAATATGTAATGAAAGTTTTTAGGCTTTTCAAGATTGATTATAAAAAGGCTTTTTAAATGAATTCCAGCAAATATTGCGTTTGAAGCCAGCCCATCACACATAACATGTTTTTGTGTATGTATAGTCATACCTTCCTCATTTCTATTTTTCATTATAACCAGATGTTACAATACACACCTATACACACGGACAAACAAAAAAAAAGAAGCAAGTTTACCTCGTTTTTAGTAATTTATTTTTATTTTCAAACAAAGCAATGGAATTCAGAAAAAATTTAAAATTTTCCAACATTCATCACGTTCAAATATTTAAATAAAGGAATGGCATTTGTGTATAATTACTCCCCACGCCCAACACACGTATATATCATATATCACTGGGAATTACACACCCAGTTAAAAAGCATCGTCATTTACAAAAAGGGTTGCCTCCACACGATTTTCAGTACAATTTTATTTCTTTAACGAATGACACTTTTATTTTTCAGTATCAAATCTTTAGAGCAATTATTTCCAAAAATGACTCTGGTGGAGGTGTTTTCATGGGGGTTACTACTTATTTACAATGAATCAATAAGCATTACGATGATAATTTTATTTTTATGTATCAAAAGAAGGGACTAATACTGACACAAATTCATTGCACTAGGATAACAAAATTCCTGGTGCAGTAGATGGAAATAAGAAGGTATATTCTTTTAAAATTAGTCTTGACCTTAAAAAGAAGTACGTGTTTAACACAACAAGAACTTAACTATTCCTGTAGAGACTTCAAAAACTGAGCTTCTTTCGAGCTCAATTTACTATATTCGCTCTTCAGGTTGAATATTTCGATGTATACAGGGTGTTGTGCATACAGTGCGACAAATGCTCAGTGCGGATAGGTTGGGTCAAGTCATATGGAGGAGGATGCTTTGAGTGAAATACAGAAAACCGAATGTGAAAATATTTTGTCCGGAAAATCCTTTTTTTGATTTTCCATTGACTTTACTTTGAGAAAAAACAGGGTTTTCTGGACAAAGTACCAATCTCTTTTTTTTTGATTTCTCAAAAACTAACACAGATTTTGTCGTTCTGTTTTCAGTACTTGACTCAAAACATATGAGAGCATAGATTATTTAAAGAAAAGATGACCATGACCATAGATAGATAAAATTTTGTAAAAATTTTACCAAATATACAATATATATATAATATATATTTATATATATATATATATATATATATATATAGTATACTAATTTTTTTTTTTTCAAAACATTCAATTTGAGACTTGGTTAATCATAAACTATTCACTTAATCTACTTGAACAAAGCATAAGTCCAAGTTCCAAGAACAGTAACGTATCTGAAAGTTAGTGGTTTAGTACCTTTCCAATATTTTTTTTTCAAATTAATTTAATTTTCTTTAAAATTACCCCTCCCCTCTAAACGAAAGAGCCCAGACCTCCCCCTCCAATACAATTTTTTTTCTTATCTTGACCCAACCTATCCGTCCCGAGCTTTTGTCGCACCGTATTCTAAACAAGGTGTATTCTTTTCTGTCGATGTTTAAAAAAAAAAAAAAAAATAGCTGGAGCACTCAAGCCTAAATACTGGCCCCTTTTACTGTCAAATGTCAGCAACCTCATGCTTTTATAAAATCCATGAGATTCTGCTATGATAAGGAGCCTAGTACAAGCTATCTTCATATCTGCGCCGAGTATCGAAGTGTTCCAAAGGATTCAGATTACTTAAGGCTTACACGTTTAAATGTTTGGCAAAAGAGAAGTGCCCCCTTGCAACGTCAACAAGCTTTCTCCAGTCTTTTCTGCTACGGTACAAAAAAAAATGTTGCAAATTTTTTGTATACGTTGGTAAGCATATACATCCGTTTAGACTATCTGCATACAGTATGGATGGACAGCATTTCAATTAGGCAGACGTTACTCAAAAGATATGCCGCTTGAGAGATCCTCAAAACTCAAGGATGCGAATTGTGCCAGAGCCCTCTTCATTTTAAACTGGAATTGGCCTTGAGAGTACATCCAATAATGTAGGCATCAAGGGGAAGAAGATTCAGCAGTGGAGTGAAGGATCATAGAACAGCCAAATTTACGAACGATATCATACCCTATGGCTTGCAAGAGGTATAAATAGCCTTATAGCAGTTTTCGACTCGTCATGTTTGGACCAAAGAAACTTGTTTGTATGTTATCTAGACCTCAACCCTTCCTTTTAGCATTATACCAGTATTAGGTCCATTGTGATACCATATGAAGCTATGGTTAAAAAGTGTCCTAGGCGTTCTAGGTTTTATTTTGCCAATATCTGTTTTGTTGCCAGACAAGTAGTGGTGTTTGTTACTCCACCTTTTATTTGTTTGATTCATGGCATCTTGCTTTAGCATAAGTTTACATGTCGCAATTGATATATTATGTACTATTGTTCAGCCTGTTGGTTGAGGTAGGTAAACCAGGGGCCGAATCACAGCTCACGATATCGAGTGAGTGAGTGGCATTAGATATCGAGTGAGTTAGTAACCATTTTGGAATTACAGCATACGTGACCTCTCGTATCGTATTGCTCTTTAAAATTGTACTAGTATCATCGAATATTCACTAGTAAATTTCGAGTTTCTATTAATTCATAGATGTCGCTGGTGTCTCTTTATACTTATTTCATTATTTTTTGGTAGGTAAAATTTATGCCTTTGTAAAAAAAAGACAATATTTAGTAAGAATTTCGGAAAATTTAAACATAAAATACACTCGGATGGTGTTATTAAATGAAATATTGATAATAGATGGTTTCGATAGTCTTTCATGTATGAATTAGAGAGCACTTTATGCATCGAATGAAATTCCGATCGATTACTGATGAGAGAATGCCGAATTGTGGTACTAGATGACTCGATATCGTGAGCGGTAATACCAAATTCCCATAATTCCGATACGACTTATTCGATAGCGTGTGCCGTAATTCGGCCCCTGTTCTATTTCTGTCGAGTTCATCAAATTGCAGTTACCTAGGATGTCTATGTGCCCCGGGCACCCAAAAAAGGAGAATATTGAACCATTCAGCCTTCTCCATCTGAGATACCTAGTCGAAAATTTATATTGCTTACTGAGTTAATGGAAACAGTGCCGAGAGATTTGAGGACTGCTTAGCTGTCTGAGAAAGATGTGGATATTAACTCATGATATTAGGTTGTGTTTTATCCACGATAGGACCTCTTTGATCACCATAACTTCTGCTTGGAACACTCTACAGTGGTTTGGAAAGCGGAATGAGAGACTTATGTTTTTATCTGTCTGAGTATACCCTGCGACCAACCCCTTTCTCAGTGTTTGAGTGAATAAAATCATCTCTTGAAAATTCTTGGTCTTTCGAAAGCTATCTCTTGCAGATTTCCAACGCAAATATCATGTAGTATGGTTCCAGAGTGTTGGTTCGCGTGCGAGGTGAACAAAATATTCACATTCCTACCATGGATACAACAATGAAGTGCTTCAAACATCAATATCACTGGAAGAGTGTCCTTCGTCGATCGCAACGAGGTCATTTTGTTAATGGTTGATTGATCTAATTATCGCACTTTACACCTCTTTAAATTTTGAGATGCGGGGAGCGTGTACTACTAGCAACAAAACTTAGCCCCGTAGCAAAATCGACTAGCCTTAGGCCGTTTTCGGAAGTTGTGACATGCAGGCTGTAATAACCGATTGTATTTTGTGATGCTTCTTTTGCTAGGCTGGGGTATGACTCAGGGTGTCCAGGGTCTACCCAAGGAAGCGTCGTAAGACTTGGGTTTCGGCGGTCCAACTTCTCAAAATGAAGACGCGGAAACGGTCGGTTTTAAATTATAACTCTAAGTTTATTACTAAAAGTCTCTTCAGGATAAAGTTTACAAATGTTTCATCTTTACAATTTTTACGAGATTTAACAAGGTTGATAACTTCTTGAACGAAGTACAATTATAATGTTAATCCAGGGGCGGCTGGTATAGATCCTCATTCAAGTAAAAGCGATGATTTCTCTTGGATACGGCTACTATTTCCTCGGTGCGGCGGCGGTAAGCTTCTTGACTGGTTCTGCGTTAGGCAGGACGCTCTATCGGCAGCAGCGGATTTCGTGGAAAAGGTCTGCGTTGTATGCAAGGCAGAGCAATTTATCGGCGGCTGCGGACTGCGTAGGAAGCGCCTGCTTCGTGTCGTACGGCAGGACAATCTATCGGCGACGGCGGACTTCGTAGAAAGTGCTTGCGTCGGCTTAGAGGCACAACACTTTGTCGGCGGCGGCGGACTTCGTGGAAAATGTCTGCGGTTGAGTAACAAGGAGGGTTCAGCTCGAACAAATCGGAGTAATTCAATTACCCTCTGCGGTGACTAATAGTTAAAGACGATACCAAATGCTCAGCTAAGATAGCCAGGGCGAGTGGGATCTCTTTGTACGGAGACCGTTAAAAGTCAAATAGTCGAATATTGAAAGACCAAATGCTCAGCTAGGATAGCCAGGGCAAGTGGAATTGAACGGAGAAATGGTAATGACAATACCAAATGCTCAGCTAGGATAGCCAGGGCAAGTGGACTTGCTTTGCACGGAGACTGTAAAAAGTCAAAAAGTAGAATGGTAAAGTCAATACCAAATGCTCAGCTAAGATAGCCAGGGCAAGAGGAATTTCTTTGCACGGGACGGGAGAAAGCGATTCGGTAAAATTCCTTTTATTCAGCTTAGATAGCCAGAATAAATAGAACTTCATAAAACTCTTTCCGATCTTTGGTGATTAATTCACCCCTATACATAGATTAGGCTACAAAAACAAAATGTGAACTATAATGCAATGAAAAATTTCCATATAAAAATTTGATGGCGATTGCCAATGCATTTCTCCATAAGAAAATGCACACGAATAGATACGCCGTGTAAAGGTAAACACTATTTGGCCTTGGAATGTGTGCTCGCCATATGTTAATAAAATAAATTTTGTATTGCCTTGGTGTGGCCTTTTGGGTCGGAGGAAGAAATTGTGACGCTTCGTCACAATTTCCAAAGATTTCCTGCTTCCGTAGTTTTGCGTTAAAATCGCCCAGAACGATTTTCACGTCACGTCTAGGGCGCTCCTCTTGGAAGAGCTCGTATAAACAATCTTCGGAATTCTCGTCTTTCTCTCCAGTGGGGACGTGGTTAGGTAATGTTGGTGAATCTAGCCCTGATGAAGACCGTTACTATACGCTCATTTACTGGATTTTGGCTGATAACCTTATCCTTGCGTCTACTTCTAACTATAAATCTACACCCAGAATTGCGTTTTTTATCTTTTATGTAGTGCTACAGTTTAGGTGTAGGTGTATGAACACTTCTTCCACTGAAACTTCGTCTACACGTAGCCGGTTAAATGATCTGACGTTCCACATATTTGGATCCTAAAATTCTTGTCCTTTGTCATTATTGTTATCCGAAGCTGATGGTTGATTCTGACCCAATTGAGTTTTACAATTTAAAATAATTTAAAATATCCGCATAAATCCCAACGTGGAGGGCTTGGTTCTCTTGGGATCCCCTTGGATATAAAGGCCCAGATAACAAGTGTCAGTACCCTGCTGCAATATTATGAGACCTGCAGTTGGCTCTCCAAGAGCTCATCCGCCACCACGTTTTTTTCAATAATTATAGTCAGAGTTTTAAAAGACTATGAAAGACGTTTAAACTAAATTTCCGAGTAGCTCGCTCAGGGATCTCTGTTTTTTTTTTATGCTGAAGTCCCCTGTTGGTTCTATAGGTCGAATTCAAGGGCCGTTCTTCGTCCCTTTGTCAGCTTTTGCGCTACTCCAGCAAGTCACCTCCGTTTGGATGAGACCAGTGCCCAGTGCTTACCGCAAGGTGGTAGAGTAAGCACAATTGACGTGTGCCATAAGTTGCAACGTCTGGAAGCACCAAGTTGACACCTAATTGAAGCCTTGCTAATAGAACATGCCCAACCACGGAAGTGAAGAGAAATTTGTGTTCGACGGGATAGTGTCCTTTTAAATTTTGACGCGTGTAAAAAGACCACAAAGTGACATGACGGGACTAATTTATTTAGAGAGTTCTAGAAAGCACAGTGTACGAAATGGTGATAAATAACGAAAAAAAAAATGTATTTTGATGTATATTTTCCCACTGTGAGAAGACTTTCAAAAACAAAAAAGCATAAGGGTAACCCTTCGTTTTTAAAGGTTTTGCTGCGGAGGTAGGTAAGTAGGTATGTTAAAAAATATTACCATTTCGTTAAAACATCACTCACTGTGACGGATGGGCTCATGGAGCTAGCATTGGAGAGTCAACAGTGCATGAATATCGCCATGAATGCTAATCAACCTAATACAGCTTCGGATACAGCTACATATAGGGTATACTAAACATTCTCTACACATACGTATAGAATTACCCCATAACACTCATTCCTTTACAAATTCAACCTACATTTCTAGAATAAGAGTTTTGGGTGACATTATTGCTGCATGAAAAGTATTTCCAACAACGCTAAATTTGTTGTTCTCACTGGTGCACTTTTAATTGGCGATAGCGATGCACATTGCACATAACACTGAAATCAGGACCGAACCAACTATACACGACGTGTATGGTAGAATACTGCTAGGTAATGTGTGACCGTGCTGCGGCTTCGTTATGGAATGTATCCGCTCGGATTGTTTGGGGAAACATGAGAGTATTTTTATGGGGTATACAACTGTTTGCATTGTCACACATTCGCAGCTCACACTTAAAAAAATTGTTAAGGACTAGGTACCTATATGTGTTTAGGTATATGTGGGGCGCATTGGCGCTTGTTTTAACGAACAAACTTGCAAATAGAGTGAATGATTGTGCTTTTGTTTTTGGCAACATTTTTGATAGCTTTAGAAGGCTTTTATTGTGAAGGAAATCAGAGTGAATACCGTGATTCATTATTTAACCACATCGTTCTTCACCGTTGCTGTGTTTTTGTTGTTGATGCAGCAAATGAGTGGTTGCATTGGAAATATGCATAGGTACTACATAGTCAGTTTGCCTTTCCTTTTGGTAGACACTTATATCTACATATATGGCATTCATGAACAAAACAAACATAGTAAAAGCAATCCAATTGTATTTTGGGGAGTTTTAAGTGGCAACATGTGTGGTCGAGGTCGTTTACGAATTGATTAATATTTTAATATGAATTTACATAACAATTTGTGCAGGAGACGCTGAAGAACTTTTTAAATATTTCGTTAATTATAAATAATTTATAAATAATTTATTGGTCATTGAAATTTGTTTCTCTTTTTGAGAAGCAGTTTTCATCTATTTGCAGTTTAAATTCAAGAAGTCCCATTGGGAGTTGCATTGATGACAGAAAGGTGTGCTCTCTTTAGTGATACCTACCCTCTAATGTTTTTAACACATTTGTGCAAAGCTAGCATTGAGTTTTTGTAGTTGTTCTATTCCAACTGATTTTTATCATATTAAAAATCGCAAAAAAAAAATTCTTTGGATGCAGCGAATGTGAATAGATTTGATATAAATCGTAAGACATAAAGATTCCTCTGTTGGTAGGTATCTGTGGCTAGACGTCAGACTCTTTTAAGTGAGGTAAGATTCTGCAGTAAGATCTCAACAGAATATCAGCGGATATTATTTCTCGTGCAAAATAAGAAGCTGTCATCTGTCATCTATCATCTGTCATCTGTCATCTGCAATCTGTCATGAAATCTGTCATTTCTTCTTCGTCGTCTGTCATCTGTCGTCTGCCATTTGTAATGTGTATGCCATCGATCATCTATCACTGGCCATTGGTCATCTATCATCCGTGGTTACTTACTTACTAAGGTGGGCATTATAGTTCGGGGTGAACCTGGGCCTCAACCAACATCCTTCTATAACGATTTCGATTTCGGGCGAGCTCTCTCCAGTTTCGCACTCCAAGTCGGTTGAGGTCTTCATCCACTTGATTGCGCCACCTAAGACGAGGTCTTCCCCTTCCGCGATTTCCCTGCAATGTGCTTTCGAACACCCGACGAGCCGGAGCGTTTGGGTCCATCCGCTCTACATGGCCCAACCATCGTAGCCTCGCGATGCGTAGGTACTCTTCTGGCTATGCCCATGTCGCGGTACAGCTCATACAGCTCGTTGTTGTATCTTCTTCTCCACACATTGTCTTCGCATACGGGACCAAAGATCATTCGGAGAATTTTTCTTTCGAAACGACCAAGGGTTTCTTCATCCGCTTTCGATAAGGTCCATGCTTCAGCGCCGTACAGCAGGACTGGGATGATTAAGGTCTTATAAAAGGTCACCTTGGTTTTTCTAGAGAGGGGTTTGTTTCTCAATTACCTTCTTAACCCAAAGAAGCAACGGTTGGCAAGAGTTATTCTCCGTTTAATCTCCACACTGATGTTGTTTTCCGTGTCTACAGCGGGTCCTAGGTAGACGAAGTCCTGTACTACCTCGAAGTTATGTCTGTCTATTGTGACGTTTTGTCCAATTCGTCGATGTTCTGTGTCCTTGTTTGATGACAGCATATACTTCGTTTTGCCTTCATTAACCTTCAAGCCCATTTTTGCCGCTTTTGTTTCAATACTCGCAAAAGCACCTATGACATCACGCTTATTTCTTCCCATTACGTCAATATCATCTGCATAGGCGAGTAATTGTACAGACGTTTGAAAGATTGTTCCTCTTGTGTTGACGTTTGAGTTTCTTACAATCTATTCAAGTATAATGTTGAAGAAATCGCATGACAGTTTGTCGCCTTGCTTGAAACCTTTTTCGACATCAAAGGTCTCGGTGAGTTTGACGGAGCAGCGTGAATTCTCCAAAGTCATACTGCATAGTCGTACGAGTTTTGCAGGGATGCCGAAACTAGACATGGCTATATACAGCTCGTCTCTGTAAATCTAGATACTGTCATACGCGGCCTTGAAATCGATAAAGAGATGGTGAATATCGATATTATGTTCTCGGGTTTTTTCCAAGACCTGCCGTAATGTGAAAAATTGGTCTATTGTGGACTTCTCTGGTCTAAAACCACATTGATAAGGACCTATCAAGTTGTTGACGTGTGGTTTCACACGTTCACATATTACAGCAGACAAGATCTTATAAGTGACGTTAAGGAGGCTTATTCCTCTGTAATTGGCGCAATTGTGAGGGTCCCCTTCTTTAGGATCGGGCATACGATACTGAGGTTCCATTCATCGGGCATGCTTTCTTCCGACCATATCATGCAGATCAGCTGGTGCATGCTCATTTCCAACTGGTCTCCAGCTGCCTTGAAGAGTTTCGGCACCAAGGCCATCTGCACCTGCAGTCTTATTTGATTTAAGTTTGCATATGGCAAGCTTAACTTCCTCTAGGTCGGGAAGACGGCAGTCTTGATCATCGTTCAAGCTGAATGGGGCAATCTGCCTGACAGCGGAATTTGTGTCCTCATCGCCGTTAAGAAGTCTGCAGAAATGATCTTTCCAGATCCTCAGTAGCGACTGTGACTCTATAACTATGTTTCCCTGCTGGTCTTTACAGGCTTGAGTTCGGGGTTTGCCACCCTGGCGGGATCTTTTTACCTTTTCGTAAAACTTCCGAATCTCCTTCCTGTCATGGCACCTCTCTATTTCCTCAAACGAGCTCTTCTCATGCTGCTTCTTTTTCTTTTTGAGAATTCGGTGTTCTTCCCTTCTTTTCTCCTTGTAGATCTCGTTATACTGATCGTAAGCAGTCCTTGTTCGTTTTTGCATCAGCATTTGTTGTGCTTTTTGTTTGGCTGCATTTGCCTGCCTGGTGCCTGCATTGTTCATCGAACCATGTTTCGTTTTGGTGGCCGAGTGAAACCCAGAACCTCAGAGGCAGCGGTTCTGATGGCTTCTTGGCATTGCTGCCACTGGTCTTCAATGCTTAGTGCTGGCGACATGGGATTCAAGGATAATTGAAGGGACATTCGATTGGAAAAGACATTGGCAATCTCTTGCGATTGTAGCTTTCCGATGTCATATCTCTTCACAGCGTTAGTTCGTCATCCGTGATTACTCAACTGTTAATTTTAATTTGTCGTCTGCCTTTTATATTGCCAACCTTTACATTTAAGAACTCCCATTTGTTTTGAAGAATTCAGGCAGTGCCGATCTGTTACTGAACGCGCCAACACGCGCCGCGCTAATTTTCCACAAAATTAAAAACTGTGCTTCTTTTTCCTCCACCCAAAAACTAAGAAAAAAAAAGAACAATAAACCATCAATTAGTCATCTATTAATTTTCCTTCCGTACCGCCGCGCCGCAAGAAAAAAAATTCTCGCGCCACAAAAATCTCTCGTGCAAATCATTATTCAGTGTGCTATAGAAATAAATCAATACAAACAAAAACCTTTAATAGACCAAACACTTAGTGCCTACTGCCTACCTTTTAATCTTCTCCTCCCCCACACCACTCGCATAGTCCGCTGCACACATTTCTTCTAATCGATCTTTCCTTATCGTATCAAAGCAGTGTGTGCAGGCAAAGAGGCTGTGGGTTTGCTAGGCGGTGCGTTGGTGAACCAAAATCAAGTTGCTGGCTGGGCATAACACCGCTAGTAATTTGCTTTGATTTTCTAATAGATCTACACTTGTTGATTATACTTAGATAGCGTCTGCGGTTGATATTTTGTTTTGTGTGTTTTTGTGAATGGTAATGTCGGGTAAATTTCGGGTCGATTTTAGCAACATTAGGGGGTTGCGATCGAATTTCTTTGCTGTGTACGCTCACACTGCAAAATGCAGGCTAGCTGTTTTGGCACTAAGTGAAACACAGGTGGGTGTTGGTTCTGATCCCTCAGAGTTGTTTAACCTGCCTGGATATAGCTTAGTGCCATTATTCTTTTCCTCCCACGACCTCGCCGTATATGTCCGAAATGATATTGCTTACCAACTTCTACCACAATACGGCCTCTGTTCTACTACAAACTTCAATTTCATGTGATTAAAATTCACTATCCGTAAGCATTGTTTTATCTATAGATGCTCAATTTAGATAGCAATTCAAACTCTAACGAGTTTGATGCGCTATCTGACTCCATAATAAGATTTTTTTTTCTTTTTTGATACTTTTTGTTCTGTATGCGTGGTTTGATTCAAGCTTAAAAGAGGCGATTAGGGATAGAGAATGTAGTTTTTGAAAATTTAAAGATCCACCCAACTGTAGAAAACTGAAATTTGTGCAAACGCGCCAGAAATATCTGCAATGCTCAAATACAAAAGGCTTAGTTTTTACATGACCAAAAAGTAAGGCAAAAAATACTGTTGTGTCCAAAATAAAGCGAAAACGTTTGGTCTTTTGTAAAGAACATTAAGAACTCGCTTTTATTCAGCCAGTTCCTAAAAAAGGCGAATTTTGCTCTAATTCCAATTACCGTCCAATTGCACTAACGTCCCTTCTTTCCAAGGTCATAGAAACTTATGAAATATCTTGAAGAACGAAAGCTTCTTAATGACCGTCAGTATGGCTTTCGTAGCAAACGGTCCACTGGTGATTTGATGGCATATCTCACCGAAAAGTGGAGCCAATCTTTACATTGTTTTGGAGAAAGTAAGATTATTGCGCTTGATATTTCTAAGGCATTTGATCTCTTTTATCGAAAATGTGTGCTTTTGGTATCGATGAGTCTCTTCCTTGTTGGATTAGAAAATACCTTTTCGACCGTTCAATACAAGTTGTATTGGATGGCTTCAAGCCTGATACCCACTTCATAAATGCTGGTGTTAAATATTTTTAAATTGTGAAAACAAAACAAAAAAAATAATTTTTTCTGTTTTTTTTGTCACTCTAGAGCAAAATTGGCCTACTTTGAAAAGCTCTGTATAAGTCAAAATAAAAATTTTAAAAATTATATTATTTGTTGTTTTTGATGCTTTGTTTATATTTTAATAAGAAATAAAAAACAAAACAGTAAAACCAAGACATCGAATTTTCCATTTTGGTCGCGACTTTTGCATTTTGCAACCACAGTGCTGCGGATCACTTATTTGAAGTACATAAATGGTAGAACTGTTGTCAAATGCCGACGAAGAACAGTTTATTCAAAATCCCATCCAAATACATACCTTCGTCAGTCGTCACCTATGCCAAATTTCTTCATCATCCAAAAATGTATATATAGTATCGAAATTCTTACTTACTTACTTATGTGGGCATTACAGTTCGGGGTGAACCTGGGCCTCAACCAACATCCTTCTATAACGACTTCGATTTCGGGCGAGCTCTCTCCAGTTTCGCACTCCAAATCGGTTGAGGTCTTCATCCACTTGATTGCGCCACCTAAGACGAGGTCTTCCCCTTCCGCGATTTCCCTGCAATGTGCTTTCGAACACCCGACGAGCCGGAGCGTTTGGGTCCATCCCAACCATCGTAGCCTCGCGATGCGTACTCTTCTGGCTATGCCCATGTCGCGGTACAGCTCATACAGCTCGTTGTTGTATCTTCTTCTCCACACATTGTCTTCGCATACGGGACCAAATCAAAGACCAATAATTCGGAGAATTTTTCTTTCGAAACGACCAAGGGTTCCTCATCCGCTTTCGATAATGTCCATGCTTCCACGCCGTAAAGCAGGACTGGGATTATTAAGGTCTTATACAAGGTTACCTTGGTTTTTCTGGAGAGGGTTTTGTTTCTCAGTTGCTTTCTTAACCCAAAGAAGCAACGGTTGGCAAGAGTTATTCTCCGTTTGATCTCCGCACTGATGTTGTTTTCCGTGTCTATAGCGGATCCTAGGTGGACGAAATCCTGTACTACTTCGAAGTTAAGTCTGTCTATTGTGACGTTTTGTCCAATTCGTCGACGTTCTGTGTCCTTGTTTGATGACAAAATATACTTCGTTTTGCCCTCATTAACCATCAAACCCATTTTTGCCGCTTCTGTTTCAATACTCGCAAAAGCACCTATGACATCACGCTTATTTCTTCCCATTACGTCAATATCGTCTGCATAGGCGAGTAATTGTACAGACGTTTGAAAGATTGTTCCTCTAGTGTTGACGTTGGAGTTTCTTACAATCCTTTCAAGTATGATGTTGAAGAAATCACATGACAGTTTTTCGCCTTGCCTAAAGCCTTTTTCGACATCAAAGGTCTCGGTGAGTTCTTTACCGACCTTGACGGAGCAGCGTGAATTCTCCAAAGTCATCCTGCATAGTCGTACGAGTTTTGCAGGTATGCTGAAACTAGACATGGCTCTGTACAGCTCGTCTCTGTAAATACTGTCATCGAAATTCTTGCATCATTTAATTTCTGTCCTCTCACTGCAGACGATTTGTATGAAGTTGGGCTTTTCATAGCATTATCAAAAAGTACAACAAGTCAAGCTACTTCTTTCAAACGCAATTCCAATTACTTTCTCTTAAAGATTAAATCATGTTCCTGTGATCACCACAAGTAGACAATATCATTGCCTGAATTATTTTTGACATGCGAGTCACCACTCACCACACACATCAGATTCATGCAACCTCAAATATTTTTCGTGAATAAAGCTTATTCATATCGCACAAGAGAATTCTTTGAACAGAAATGTAAGTTCAATTTAATTGAAAATTCCAAAGGTGTTTACCTTGGATCTACAACCTACACAAAAATTTTTTTGTCATGGTTAAATATTCATTAAATGTTAATTCCCCAAAAACCACTCTCGGATTCATTCCTAGAATATAAAATTCAAATAAAATACAAAACTCTAACCGAAACAATGTCGAAATATTTTCCTTTCATTTTCACATGAATATGTTAAGGATTGCTTTGCTTAGGAGGACTCTGAATTAGACTTAAAATAAAAAAATAAAAATTCAAAATAGTATAAATATTTCACCCTTAACCAATAAACATCCGCGTAGAACCATAACTTTTTTTTTTTCTTTTGTCATGACAGCACCGCCCAACCGCAAAACACATTGCTAGTACTATTGTCGCCACCATCGCAAAATGTTCCTCCCTCAATCCTCTGTGTTTTATCTCCACTTCCGCTGTGTTCTGTTTTCTCATTTATTTTCAGCTTATTTCAACATTTGAATACATTACCACAGGCAAAAAAAAAAAACAAAAAAAACTGAAAGAGCAGAAAAAACAACCGCCGAAAGAAAGCAACAAAATTTATATATGAAAAAATACCGAGAATCGGAGGCCTGGAATAAGCTTGCGGCTGCCCATCATTCCTTATTTTTGTGGGGGATTGCTCATCTCATTTACATCATACATCGAGTTTTGAGAGAAAAATGTTTTAACCACTGGAGTTAGGTATAACCAGCTACAGCTACCATCATCGCATGGTAACAAAACCGCCCTTGAGGGTGTATGAGAGTTATTACCTTGGCTCTTGAGCCAACATGCTATTTCTGAGCCACCCTGCCTACCCCATTCTAAGCACAAACTCAAAACGTCTTGAGGGTGTTCGGTGTTCAGATTGTAATGTTGGTAGGCATGAGCATCAGACTTCCTGCTTCCAAATCCAAAAGTAAGGAGGAGGCTAGCCGAATGGTGGAAACAACTAAATTTTCAAGTTTCAAGCTTTTCGACTGTGAGAAACTAAAATTGTTTGTGTTGATATTTTATTTGTTTTTGTTTGTTGTGCGGGGCGGTTGGGACTGGGAGGACTCCCTACGGGCTGGCCTAACATAAAAGTCCTATTTGCATATAAATTCAACTGGAGAGTGGTAGTTTTTCTGCTCATTTAAGGAAAAATTATCCGAATGTCAGTATAAGAGTTGTTGAAGTAATAAAACGCAAACAAATGAAAAACTCTCTTCTATGAATGGTTTGTTTTTGTTTTTTGTTTTTTTTTTTCTTTTTTGTTTTCTCTTTGTTGGAAGTGGAATGATTGTATAATGTGCGGTTGTTTTATTTATTCATTTTACTTTGTATGTGTTTGTATATTTTGTTTTTGTTTTTTATTCAATTTTGGTGATGACCCACATTGTATGCCCCAGTGTACGGTTTAACCACTGTTGCCCGTGGTGCTGCTGCACAGCAGTGTAGTAAAACTGATGCTTTGTGGGAGGATGTATGGAATACCCATCTACCTACTGGGTCCCGACTTCCTTTTTTTTTTTGTAGGACGGATTATATGGCTGGGAGGAAACAAAGATCGAGATAAAATGAGAAGCGAGTGGGAATTGGATAATGCGAATTTGAAGTGAAGAAAATCTTGGTTTGCCGTTGAAAATTTTATTTTGTTTCAAAATTACTGTCAAGAGGATCTCATTTTGCAGATTTCTGGTGATACATTATATAGACTCTTGAGAATTGTACTCCCTGTTAAGTTTCCCTCCTTTTTTTTTAGGGAGTAAAGTGTGAGAAAATCTATTTTTCATAGGCTTTCAAGCTGAAGAGAATTTTGATTTCCGGCGGGGCGAAGGCGGTGGGAGGGTTGGAGATGAATTAAACATTTAAGGAAATTATGATTTCAATTGCCAAAAAATCTAGGGCGTTTTATTCACGAAACACGAAACGGATTTCGGATTTTCATGTGAACCTATAGAACTCCTTAGAAGATGAAGTAATATTGTGGCAAGGAATTTGTGTTTCCATTGAATACCTAGCTCGTTGAAGTTGATATAGAGACTGATAAAGAGGATTTGCTATGTTCCTATTCCGTCGGCATATCTTAGATGTCCTTATTTTATGTTTCAATCACTAGAAGTTAGAAAAATAGTGTGAAGAGTAAGAATGAATAGAAGTTTCGATTTTCGATTATGCTCAAGAAAAATATTAATAGAAGGCTCAAGCTTTGGATAACTTCTGAGTTGTTGAAAAAGATTAATCTTAAGAATAAGCTGAGAATTAAATTTTTTTTAAATCCTAACCCCCGTATTAATAAACGCGGAATAGCTGGGTTATTATTATTCCATGGATTAAGTTACCATTATACCATTTTCCACTTAATTAAAGCTACCTTTATACCATTTTGCACTTAGTCCATGGAGTAAGGCTTAACCCAGCTATTCCGCGTTTATTAATACGGCGGTAACAATCTAAGTCTAAAACTAAAATACAAAAAATTGTGTGGAGACAGCTTTTACCGCAATCGTTTTGATTCGACGAGAGGCAACCTTAGAAAAGAATGGGAAATTGTCAATAGTTTGTTAAACAAGTCCTCCTCATCTAAAATACCTGTTTCTCTTAATGTTGGTAATTATTTAATTTCGGAACCTTTTGATGTTGCTAACACTTTTAATGATTTTTATGAAAGCATAACTAGTAGCTTACAACCTTTTACTATTAACTCAATTTGTTCTTCCTGTCCGTCCAATGCATTTTCCTTTGAGCCTTCGCAGAGAAGCAGTTTCTTGTTCGTTCCCATTACTCCTGTTGACATGCTAACAGTTATTCGCCTCAACTAACATATTTCGATAGCGACTTCGATTGCGGGCGAGCTCTCTACGGTTTTGCAGTCTAAGTCGGCTTAGGTTTTCTTCCACTTGATTGCGCCACCTATGACGAAGTCTTAATTTCCGTGATTTCCTTGCAGATTGTTGTATAAAGCCCATCGAGCCGAAGCACTGAAGTGTACATCTTCTCTACATCTCCCTGCCATCACAACTTAGTTTTGAAATGCTTACTTTTCTGGCCATGTGTCGGTACAGCTTGTTGTTGTATCTTCTTCTCCAAACTTTGTCTTCGGATACATACCAAAGATCACTCGGAGTATTATTCTTTCGAAACGACCAAAGTGTAATTCTCCATTTGATCTTCGCATTGATGCTATTTTCCGTGTCTATTGCGCGTCTCGAAGTTCAGTCTGCCTATCGTGACGTCCATCTTGTCGATCTTTGGTGTCCTTGATTGATGACATCATAGGTATACTTCGTTTTGGTCTCATTAACCATCGAACTCATTTTTGCTGTTCTTGCTTCAATGCTCGCAAGAGCACATATGACATCTCGCTGGCCTCTTCCCATTGCGTCAATATCGTCTGCGTAAGCGAGTAATTGTACAGACATTTGTAAGATTTATTTTATTCCTCTGGTGTTGACATTTGAGTTTTGTACAATCTTTTTAATTGTTTTGTTAAAGAAATCGCATTACAGTTTATTGAAGAGTCAAAACCCTTTTTCGCCATCAAAGGTCTTGGTGAGGTTTTACCGACCTTGATGGAGCAGCAGAATTCTCCAAAATCATACTGCATAGTCGTAAGTAAAGCTTTTGCAGGGATGCCGAAACCAGGAATGGTTCTGTACAATTAATTTCTGTAGATACTGTCGAACTCGGCCTCAAAATCGATAAAAATATGGTGTACATGGATATTATACTCCTGGGATTTTTACATGATCTGTCGTTTTAAGAAAATTTTGTTGATTGCGGACTATTCTGGCCTAAAACCATACTGATAAGGACCTATCAAATCATCTTATACACAACGTTAAGGAGACTTATTTCCCTATAATTGGCGCAGGTGTGAGGTTTTTCCTTTTTTAGATAGATAGATACGATACTGAGGTTCAATTCATCGGACATCCGTTCTTCCGACCATATACTGCAGATCAGCTGGTGCCAGTTCCTTTCAAAATGATCTTTAGCTAGCTTGCAATGTTCGGCATCAAGGTTATCTGCACCTGCAGTCTTATTTGACTCAAGTTTGCATGTATGGCAAGCTTTACTTCTAATTGGAGCATTCTGCCTGACAGCGGAACTTCATCGCCGCTAAGCAGTCTGCAGGAGTGGTCTTTTTAGATCCTCAGTAGCGACTGCAACGCTATTACTATGTTCCTCAGCTGGGTTTTACAGGCTTTAGATACTTAACTTTAGTGGCATCTCCTAATTTCCTCATGTTTCTTATGCTGCTTATTTTTCGTTTTTTTAGCATTCGGTGTTCTTCCCATCTATTTTCCTTGTAAATTTTCTTATACTGATCGAAAGCGGCCCTTGATCTCTATTGCATCAATATTTTTTGTCGTGCTTTTTTGGATGCATTTGACGGCACTTATTCATCATCGAACCCATGGGTTTGGTTTGGTAGCAGAGTGAAATCCAGAACATCAAAAGCTGCGGTTCTGATGGTTTGTTGGTATTGCTTTATTCTTCAATGCTTAATGCTGGCGGCATAGGATTCTGGGTTAGTTTTAGGGAATTGGCAATCTTTTCCGATTGTAGTTTCATGACATCATGTCGTTTAATTATGTTGGTTCGTGCGAGTCGTGAACAGAGAACAGGATATCCCCATTCGAACCTTGACTATAACAACGCAGTGGTCCAAGTCAAAGTTGGTCATTTATCACACTGGAAGAGTGTCTTAGACTAGACTTTTCACATTTGAATCCAAGGAGTGTGATGTCGGTCATAAGTGTACAATATATTTTTTTATCCCATCAGAAATTGTCTCACAGCATGTAAAACGGTTACTTATTTGGTAACCTAAATACTAAACCTGCTCCCCTCGTTTATGTCTTATGCTGATTTGAGCGTGCTGATCTTTGGTTTCAAAAACAATGTTATAGTAAGTATGTCAGTGTGTCTCCACTGAGAGTATCGGTGATGTCGTACACGGCTGTGATGTAACGTAGTCCAGTCATTATCAGTCATGGCATTTTTTTTCCTTGTTTTTAAAATCTCTGCTAGGTGCATGAGAACTTCTCTTCGAAATAAATGGACACAGAGTATCAAGTCTTATCGTTAGACCTCACACCTTACAGATTTAAATTTTTTTTTTTTGCTTTCGGAGGTATTTGGTTGAAATTTTTTTGCTTCACTCTTTTCCACATTAAAAAGCTCGAACTTTTTCCCGGGCTTTTTCCAAAACTTTACCCAGAAAGTAAAGAAGCACACCTATAGATTAAAATGCTATACCATTTTCCACTTAATCCATGGAATAAGGCTTGACCCAGCTATTCCGCGTTTATTAATACGGCGGTAGGTATTAAAATACAGCACGACCTTTATATTTCAGTGTAAGAGATTTTTTTTCGCTACTCTTTGCAATGTTGTGTTTTGGTTTCGGGTAAACTTAATGGTGCTTTTGGTACCGCCAATCTTAGTTTCGGAAAATGAAAAAGAGGTTCGTTCATTGAACTTTACCTACTGTTGACCCAGGTTTGATTGACAACTCCGAATTGCTGGCTGGGCATAACGCCGTTAGTAACTTGATTTGGTTTTCTAATAAGATCTACACTTGTTGATACTCAGATAGCGTCTGCGTTTGATATTTTGTTTTGTGTGTTTTTGTGAATTGTAGTGTTGGGTAAATTTTGGGCCGATTTTAGCGACATTATAGGGGGTTGCGATCGAATTTTTCATGTGGTTAAAAATCACCGTCCGTAAGCAAATCATTCAATATTGTTTTATTTACAGAAGCCCCAATATAGATATCAATTCAACCTCTAACGTGTTTGATGTGCTATCTGAATCCATAATAAGAACTGTTTCCCTTTATCCTCACACTGAAATCGCAACTGCGGGCGATTTCAATGTACACAATTCTGGTTGGCTTCGACATTCTGGCCAGACAACACCCGAAGGAAAATGTGTTGAGATCTTTGCTGAATTTAACGAATTAACTCAACTTGTTGATGAGCCCACTTGGGTTCCTGATATTGAAGGCCGTGCGGCCAACACTCTTGACTTATTTCTTACTTCTCATCCCGAAAATACAGGGTTGTAGTATCATCTCCTCTAGGCAAATCGGACCATTGTGTCATATCGGTAGAATTTTCGTTTTCCGTCACGGTAAAAAAAGATAAAGTCCCTAAAAGAACTGTGTGGCAATACCAGAAAGCCAATTGGGACGGCCTGAATAATTTCTTTCGAAATTTTAATTGGTCATTGTGCTTTCTCGACGGAAACGTTGATGCATCAGCTGATATGATATCTAACGTAATTCTCAACGGCATGAGAAATTTTGTTCCTCACAGAAAAAAAAGTATCATCCCCAAAGAGACTTCGTGATTTGATTCAAGCTGTAAAGAGGATTAGGGACAGAGAAAGCAGTTTTCGAAAATTTAAAGACAACCCTACAGTAGAAAACCGAAATTTGTTCAAACTTTCCAGAAATAACTGTAATGCTCATATACAAAAGGCCATGTTTTTGCATTACCAAAAAGTAAGGCAAAAAATACTATTGTGTTCAAAAGGAAGCAAAAACTTTTGGTCTTTTGTGAAGAACATTAAGAACTCGACCACGTCATCGGTCCCAGCGCTCGTCTTCAATGACTCTCCGTATGTCAGCTCCATCGACAAAGCCAATTTGCTGGCAGCTCAATTTGCTGCTAACTCGACACTTTCTGATAGCACATCGGCCCCACCTGAGCTTGAGACAGTTAATTATGCTATGAAGCAAATATTTTTTCGAACTCGCTCGGTAGCGAGAGTCCGTAAAGATCTATACTATAATATACATAAATCCGCTGGTCCAGATGGTATCCCCGCCGTTATTCTGAAGAGGTGTTCTTCTACGCTGGCAAAACCACTGCGTAAACTTTTCCATCTTTCCTATTCTGCTGGGATTTTTCCGAGCAGATGGAAAACTGCATTTGTCCAGCCGGTCCCTAAAAAAGGCGATTCTTCCTCCCCTTCCATTTACCATCCAATTGCACTTACGTCCCTTCATTCCAAATTCATGAAAACGTTGATAGACCGAAAACTTATGAAATATCTTGAAGAACGAAGGCTTCTTAATGACCGTCAGTACGGCTTTCGTAGCATACGGTCCACTGGTGACTTGATGGCTTATCTCACCGAAAAGTGAAACCAATCTTTACATTGTTTTGGAGAAAGTAAAATTATTGCGCTTGATATTTCTAAAGCATTTGATAAAGTTTGGCATCAGGCTCTTTTATCGAAAATGTGTGCTTTTGGTATCGATGAGTCTCTTCCTTGTTGGATTAGAAAATACCTTTCCGACCGTTCAATACAAGTAGTATTGGAAAGCTTCAAGTCTGATATCCACTTCATAAATGCTGGTGTGCCCGTTCCGTTTTGTCTCCGACTCTCTTCCTCATTTTCATAAATGATCTCTTGTCTGAAACTTCTAATCCTCTCAACTGTTTTGCTGACGACTCGACCCTCAGCTTTTCATATTCGTTTCCAAATACACGTCCCTGCTCTTCGGATGTGGAACTGGAACGGTTGCGTATGATAAGCTCATTGAATTCTGACCTTGACAGCATTGTAACATGGGGTCATAAAAACCGAGTGGAATTCAATGCTTCGAAAACCCAATGCTGTCTCTTGTCGTTGCCATTATTCTGAATGGTACCTGCATCGAAGAAACCGAAAAGCTGTCAATACTTTGTATGTGTGTAAACGATGATCTTCGTTGGAATGACCACATATTTGAAGTTGACAAAAAAGCTGCTAAATGCTTAGGTTTCTTAAGACGATGCAGAAAGTTCTTCACTCCTTCTAATCTGGCTACAATTTATAAGACCTTCATCCGCCCAAAACTGGAGTATAACTCCCATATCTGGTCAGGTGCTCCTCAAACATGTTTGCGCCTACTTGATAGGGTACAAAATAGAGCGTTCAAATTGATAGGTGATCGTTCAATCGTAGAATCGATTGATTCTCTTGAACATCGTCGAAACGTCACCTGTCTCTCTCTCTTTTATCGCTTTTTTCACAAACAGTGCTCTATTGAAATAGCCAGCTGCATTCCTCCCTTGAAACAATTTAACCGCAACACCCGCCTCGCTAAGAATGCTTATCAGTTTTACGTTGAGCCCAACTTCGGGCGTACAGTCATGTATAGAGATTCTTATTTTAGTCGCACCACCCGAATGTGGAATGCTCTACCTGACACTTTTTTCCCCCTACTTTACGATCCACAAAACTTCTAAAGCAACGTGCATCGATGTCTTCTTTCAAATCCTCTCCTGTTTTCTTAAATGCTCGCACTGTGTTCTTCAACAATATAAGGGTAGTCATAACCATTTAATAAGCGCGTTAATTATAAAAAAAAACTCGCCCCAGAAAAAACCTAAGGCAAACCCTGGGTTCCAAAAACACTCAGTTTGACATTCAGGGCGAATTTAGTTTAAAAAAAACGCTTTGTGTCGAACAAGGGCAACCCGAGGGCTTCAACGAACACCTTGCGAGATTTTTCTTCCTTATTGAAATATTTCTAGTGTGAGTGGCAGTGAATGCCAAAAATAATTTTTATTTCCGCTTATTTTCGAAGCCATTAGACAAAATTATTTTAATCTCTTCCTATTCATCATAACTTCGTCTTGTCTTTAATTCCTGGAGCTTTTAGCTGACATCTCTATGTGAAAATAACAGTTTCAATGGTTTCACTAGCTATTGATAAATAGAAAACAGTCGATAACAATTTTTTAAAAGAAAAAAAAAAGTAGAAAAAACAAATCATGGGTATCATTAAGAACAGTGGTGTGTGTTCCGGGTGCTCGGTGTCCCATCGGCTTTTGTTTTTGAGTTAACCTTTTTTCTGGATGGCTTCACTCTTTTAAGTTTGTTAAATGGTACGTTAGGGAAAAACTCTCCAACCGAAAAAATAACACTCGATATTATTTCTGCTCACGCATCATGAAGATGTCTGAGAGACCGTAAAACCCGAGATGTTGATACAAATATCCCGACATTTTTCTCTTTTAGCATGCATGTGTTTTTCTTAAAAATCGAGTCCATTACCGCACTTAAATGAATCATGAAATCAGTGTAGCAAACCCCCAATCCGAATCCGATTCGCCAAGCACATCAGGATCAGGATTAAAAAAGAAGACCCGCAATTTATTTACTAAGTGATTTAAGCAATTACGTTGGCTAGATTTTCTCTTGATTTCATTTATTTTTCAACAAAAATTCAATTTAAAATGAGTGGCACTGTGGCACAGTGGCATACACGACGAAGTAGTATACACGTATCTTTTGTGTTGACAAGGCATATAGTTAAAGCAAAGCTATCTCCTTTTTTTGATCCTTATTTTATTCACATATTATATGTATAGAGAGAGAACTGGTGGCTTTCTTTTTGTTTGGCTAAAGCTGATGCTGATGCTGATGCTGATGCCTGCCTGTGTCTTTTATTATAGTCGTCTACTTTGTATTTTATGTAGATGGGTGTAGTGTAGTTTTGTTGCTAAAAGATACGTCCGCAAGTGAATTTTCTACTCACAGAAAAAACACTCGCTGAATTCACATATGTTGGGCCAGATTTGTATGCTTCGTTTTGCACTGTTGTGTCACATGATACACTACACTAGACTATACAAGGAGCACATGAGGATACGAGTGATAGTATGATATTATTTTGTATCCATAGTAACTACGGATATGATGCCGTTAAGCAAATCTTTTCCTTAGTTTTTTTTTTTCGTAATCGATAGTCATCGTGATTGTCGTCGTGTCGGTCGGCACTCGGCAGTCGGGATATCGGAACTCTAGACACATGAGTGGGTTTATGTGTATACAGAAAATGATAAGAAATTGGGCTGTAGGCGGTCGGATGAAGTTAAAGAAATAAAGTGACACCACATACCTAGTCTTTCTTTATATCTCTCCCTATCTTTTATCGTATCATATAAAGTTGCTTTTTATCCAACAAACGGATGTGTATATGTATTGCGAAAGCTAAAGAAGAACAAAGAAAAATGCCAGCAGGATATTGCTTAATGAATTTCCTATAGAGACTTTCGAAATGCTATTTTTTTTTCAGAGTTGGGCTACAGATCGGAAAGGTCCTAGAATTTGTGTTATATTGAAATTGTTAAGAAATAGTCAGTGAATTCCCATTTAAAGTTTGTTCTGAAAAATTTCAATTCCATGCCATCACTAAAATTGCGAAATTGGAGGGCAGGAAAACAAAGTTATTTTTCTTTTTACGGATAGTTGCAGAAAACTTTGAAGTTAATTTCATGGAATAGCTTTGTACTTGAAGCAATTGGCTTCATATGATAAGTTGGACGTGGGGTAGCAGTTGGGGCAGATAAATATTTTTATTCAAACTTCCTTATGACCAAATACTTACACAGTTCTTTGAGTTATTTTTTTGCAAAACAATTCATTTGAAATTGGAATATAAAATTTGTTGTGGTTAGCTTTTATGGTTTTACTTTACATCCACCGGCATTGTTTTCATGTTACAAGGATGGTAGTGCTTAGCAACTGGCTGGGGGAAGGAAAACCAGTGCCAAGCGATCAAATGATTTAGTCCAGTAAGAAATAATTAAAGCTCATTGAATTCTGACCTTGACAGCATTGTAACATGGGGTCATAAAAACCGAGTGGAATTCAATGCTTCGAAAACCCAATGCTGTCTCTTGTCGTTGCCATTATTCTGAATGGTACCTGCATCGAAGAAACCGAAAAGCTGTCAGTAAGAAATAATTAAATTTGTGGTATGAGTCGATTGATGAGGTTTTGTTTTACATATTTATGTACGTAGACGAGTGGATTTTGAATGATTTTCCAGTTTTTGGAGACAAAGAGAATGGAATATTTTCTTAACTGCTTTGTTGAATCTTTTAGTTGAGATACTAATAATCCCACTGAAGATCGAAGTATGAGGGTGGATTGATAAGTTTCCGGCCTGACCAAGAGATCGCGCCACTAGGCCTACCTTGAGGTGGCGTTCTATAGTACCATCCTTAGATAGCTTGTAGCTATAGTTTCAGCCCAATTACCATGTTAGTTTAGGTTTGAGAGCACACTGAACAAGACGCCTCTGTGTTTTTTTTTTAATGCAAAAGTTGGAAAATCGTGCTGTCATCAAATACTTCTATTTGAAGGGGTTAAAGCCGAAGGAAATCAAAGAAGAGATGGACTCAACACTGGGGACATCCTCCCCATCATATTCAACCATTAAGCAGTGGGTTTCTGAGTATAAAAAGGGTCGTGTGTGCACCTCTGATGAGCCTCGGTCAGGACGCCCTCTTGAGGTCACAACTGCAGATATGATCGAAAAAATCCATCAAAAAGTGCTGGAAGACCGCAGATTAAAAGTGCGTGAGATAGCTGAGACCTGTAAGATGTCATATGAAAGTGTGCAAAATATTTTAGACCAAAATTTGCAAAAATTGATTCGAAAAAACATTTCTACCGCCAATTTGGCGTTGTATAAGCGTAATCCAAGCGAATTTTTGCGTCGATTCGTAACCGTTGACGAAACTTGGGTCCACCACTACACTCCTGAAACCAAAGAACAGTCTAAACAGTGGATTGGACCAGGGGAACCAACTCCAAAGAAGGCAAAAACAGTTTTTCGGCGAAAAAGGTTATGGCTACTGTTTTTTGGGATGCAAGAGGTATTATGTAGATCGATTACCTTGGAAAGGGTAAAACTATCACTGGTCAATACTACGCAGACTTATTGCAACGTTTGAGCCACGAGGTGAAATTTAAACGACCTCATCTGGCGAAGAAAAGAATCTTGTTTCATCACGATAACAAGTCAATCACTGCGATGGCTAAAATCAACGATCTGAAGTTTGAATTGATGCTCTACTCTCCAGATCTAGCCCCGAGTGACTATTATCTGTTTCCTAATCTCAAAAAATGGCTTGGCGGTAAGAGATTTGCGGACAATAAAGAAGTAATCGAAGCTGTAAATGGGTATTTTGAGGACTGAGGAGCTTCACGAATCAGTCAATTGAGATGGCATTATAGGACAAGAACACCGCTCTGAGAAATGTATCAGCCTTGGAGGAGATTATGTTGAGAAATAAAAAAAAAAAATTTTAAAAACGTTGTTTTTCTTGGTCAGGCCGGAAACTTATCAATCCACCCTCGTATACTGTTTCCGTAATGTACATTTGAGCAAAATACGAAAATAGTTTAGTTGTTGAAAACTATTCATCTTTTATTCACTGGTGGTGCCCGTGGAGTAATCGTTAGCAAGTCTGCCTGTTAAAAACGGAAGGTTCCTGGTTCTAGTGCGCACAGAAAACTTTCCGAGGAATTAACAAGTCCTCTGATGGTAAATTCATTTCCATGAAAAGCGCTTTCCAAATTAGCCGTTCGGAACCGGGAAAAAATTGTAGGTCCCCTCCACTACCTCACAAGAAATGGTTGTGAAAAATGGCCATGAGGCTCACCGCTTTGTTGCGCCACTGTACCGTTGTCTGTAAATATTTATTTACTGCTTTGTTCTCTTGCTGTCTGACGGTAAAAGTGTCAGAGAATATGAACTCGTTTTCACCAAACTAGAACTAGTAAAATAAATAAACAGGGTTGCGTAGCAAAGTGACTTACATTAAATGACAAACATATACTGGTCGAACTTGCAAATGTTCGCCATGTTTTTTTCGTGTTGGGCGTTGGGCCTGCTTAGCCAGCCACCCATAAACGAATAACATGCTCGTGCTGATCTCATTTTTCTCTTTTGTTCTGCTCGTGACGTCTTCGAGGCACACAAATATTGACCTTAAGTGTATCAAGCTTCAAGGACGACAGAGAACAAAATCTTACTTTCGACAGTAGGGGCATGGAAAAAAACGACAGTAGGGAGCATGAGGAACTTAAAAACAGAGAATTCGTCACTCTACCTTAGAGATTTCGCATTTGTGATCTGGAAATTCTGGTTTCACTATATTCAAAGACGACAGAATTGCGAATGGAATTAACGCCGAGTGAGCGGGGGATAGCACCCTGTTCGTTTTTATGGTGGATCTGGAAATTATCTTTCATAAAATAAAGAAAAAGAAATCAGCAGGACGACATACCGACTAGAGTCATTAGGGGTAAGTTCGCGCACTTTTCACTTTAAGCTCAAATTGAGAAAAGGTCATAACAGATATCAACTTGAGGTTTTTAACATTTGATTAATCAATATTTTTAGAGAAACAAAATGTCAAAAAAGTTAATGTTGGTGAAAATTTTTTGTATGATTTTGTTAAAAAAACAAATCAAGTCAACTTGCGCACTCTTGCCCCGAGGTCAGGGTAAGATCACGCAAAATGTCGGGTAAGAGCGCGCACCTAGTTTGCATTGGAATCTTAGCAGTTTAAATCAATTAAATATTTTAAAATTTACTATAATACATATATTATATATATATACGTATATATCGTACTTCTTGAAACAGGCAACATTAGTTATTCCACAACTTCCACCTTTTCTATACACTCAAGAGAAAAATACTAGAAAAAGACAACTTAATTCAATTACTTACAAGAAATAAAACTCTTCTATCTTATATCTTATTCCTTTAAAACGAATTCAATTCAGAAAACAAAACAAAAATTAACTTAACAAAGACTATAAAAATAAGATATTTTTTATTAAAATATTACAGCCTTTGTGTTTGGAAATTCATAGATATTTTTGATACAGCCTTCACTTTTTTTAATAGAAGATAAATAAACAAAATAAAATAAATTAAATAAAGTAAGTTAAATCTACAATGTAGTTTTTCTGTTTTTCTTTGTTAAGTTCGACCCATTTTCGGAAAACTTCTGCAATCTAAATTTTTGTAATGTGGAGATGGAGAGTTAAAAAAATGAAAACAGAGTTGAAAAACCGAAAATTTCAATACGGGGTAAGATTGCGCACTGCGCGCTCTTACCCACAAGAGCACTGCGCGATTTTACCCACAAAGCTACTTTTTTTTGATTTTATAAAACTTAATAGAAAATAACACAAATTTTGCAAAATTTTAAGCTTGATTGAAGCTTAAATGTTCACTTATTACAAAAATATGCTACTCACGATATATAGTGCAGCCACGCCGGCGCCACAAACTTTTCTGCCAGCGCTTTTTTTTTTTTTGGTTTGACACGTTTTTTTTCCAACCCCTATATCTTTTTAATCTAGCTGCGCACACACTCGCAAAGGACTTTTTTTGTTGATGTCTTGCAAGCTTCTCATTTCCTTATTTTTCGTTTTCGATTATATTTTACACAGCCAAGGAAAAAAGCAGTGCGCGCTCTTACCCACTGTGCGCTCTTACCCCAAATTACTCTATTGTACTATCCAGTGCATTGGAGGACGCACTGGTCCACCCTCTCCTCCTCAAAAACGGAAAGTACCGTTTGGTTAGACTACCTATTCCTGAAGTTGATCGGATATGGCATGAATAAACTACTGCTATATTGTATGTATTCTTATTAAAAAGCTTCATGGTAGAAAGATTGTTGTCAAAAGTTTCATTGTGACCAGAACTTTCGAGATTCAGAACAACAACAATTACAATTTTCTTTATTGAGACTTAAAAACAGCATATATACATTGTATCTTAATATAACTTATAGCCGCCTTCAAGATATGCCTGATAGAAAAAAAATTTTTGCATAAAGAATTAAAGTTTCTTAATCAAAATCAAGTAATTATATGTAGATACATAGCTACAAATAATTTCAACGCATAATGTGCATGCTTGCTCCCGGCATGCTTATCAGTTCGAGATTCAGAACGATCTGCAATAGTGGTTCGGTGAATTCGCCTATTTTATTTAACATTTTCACTGGCGATCTTATTGGTTCACTTCATCATACTATAGCGTGCGCCGATGTCCTTATTGCGTATGCAAAAGTCCAAAGTTCGATGTCATCAGAATTCTCTTGCAGCGTCACTTCAATTAGATTCAGCAAAATTGCGATGACTGGAAAAAGTCAACTTTCAGAAATGGGAAACAATTGTGTTTGGAACCTCGTTGGCTCGGACCCAAAAGCATACGAAAAAGAACTTGCGAAAGCTGATAGTATGGTTGGTCTACTTGGCCGCTCCTGCCAAGTAAAGAAGTAGTCAAAAACCTCGGCATCTGACTAAATGAGTATCTGTATTTTAACAAACATATGGATGCTGTTCTGGCCAAAGCTAGACAATCTGGTTTCATATCAGATAATTTGATAGCAGAGTGGTTTGCTACAAGGACCTATAGCAATGCCAAGGAATAGAAGTTCAACGTTAAAGCGTTTTAAATGAAAGAGATTAGGATGTTTGAGAGACAGTGTCTGCGTACCTGTATTGGATTGCACAGAATACCGGAGTCAAAGTACAAACGCTATTATCCTAATGAGATCCTTTAAAACGTGGTTTAAATAAACAGAATCGACAACTTCATTACAAAACTGCCTCGTGGTAACACTGCAAGAGCGATGCTAATTGAAAAGATTTCTTTAGAATTGTCCTAAAACTTGCCAGCAATGATAAAATTCACGAAGCTCAAACGATGTACGCCTCTACATTTAAAGATATACTTAGCTGTATTCAGAATGACTTCTTAAATTGGAATTAATAAGGACTTCCAAAAGTTTAGTCGGCTAATTTATCTTTCACAACTTCTAAATTGTGCAATTGTGCTCCTTCGGTTCTAATCATAGAACAAGGTGCCTAATCTGGCTCAGATACAAAACCTATATGTGGTATATGTATCACGTTATTAGACCAAAGATGCTGAAAAATACGTTCAACAACACCTGGCTCAGTGAAATGGCATTTCTAGTGACAACTTCCATTACTCTCACCATGCCATTTCAAAACGTATCATTATTTTTCAGACACACTTTACTGCTTTATATGATTATTGCATAGAAAGATATACCTATACATATACAAGTTTACCACACTGAAGGTGTCAGGTTATATTATGCATTATGAATAATGATGCCAGCTTTTAATATTTCTAGCGTATGTTTGTTTGACGTTTTTTTCTATCCTTTCCTTTTTTTTTTGTTCCTTTTTCTGAACTTCTGAACTAGGAGTACATCCTACGGAGCAAAATTCTTCCAACCGTAGCGTATGGCAAAAAAAAAAGAAATAAAAGGAAAAAAAAACACGATATGATTCCGGGTAGTAGGATTTTTGAGAGTATTATTATGATGATGGTTGCGACGACAAAGATGGCAGTGGAACATCAGTGGAACATCAGTGGCACACAGCAACAACACTAGTGACGATGATTGAGTGTAGAATAAGAGCACGCCCTCATTTGATTATATCCTACATTATGGTACGAAAGGATTTCCAATAACACGTATTTTTATTTTGTTCCTTGCGTTGCGACTCCTTAAACGTCTATCCGTTTGAAGTCGTCGGAATCGGTCGTTCTTGTTAGAATTGATTTGAGAATTCAGTTGGAAAAATGACGGTCTTTCCAACCTTACACTGCCATTATGCAATGTAAGCTGTGCAAAATCATTCTCGTTTAGACGAACACAACATACCCATAGGACGAAGAATTGTATTAATATTACTGATGGTAGGTACTGGTGCTAGCTGCTGTAGGACTGACTGACTGCTGGGTGGGATTATTTGGAACAGGCTTTTGTTGAAGGAAATGATTTTGTCAATTGGATTCGTATTCAAGCCATTGGAGAGTAATGATATTAATGTTCCATTATAGTTTCAAGAATGTTCGGATAAATCGATCATTGGGTATATACGGATAAATGACAGTAAGGACTTTTGTGTTCATGTATAAGAAAATTCAATCCGGAGCAGCTGTTTGGTTCCTCAACTTGCATTTAACGAACGAATATAGATGATACATTGACTAAGTGGTATTGGCATTGGTATTGGTATTGCGATTCCATGTTGTGTCTCGTTAACGATTTTCTTCGGTTGATTTGAATGAGAAAAGCATGATGCAGTTCATCATGGCCACTCAGTCAGATTATTCGTTCGGAATAATATTCTGCCATTGATTTGATTGATGATTGTCCATGGTTTTCTAAAGGCTTGACTTGGAAACCGATGATATCGAACTGCGTTTAGGTATACCTACGTAGTATTGCAATTTTTTGTAGTGCTGTGTCTTCAGAAGGAACGATGGAGCTTCTCAGATATGGCTGGAAGAATTGGCTTTATTGTTAGAAAAGTAAATTTTGGAAGTAGGTCAAAAGGAGACTAAGTATTATTTTTCGCTGTGTGTTCTGTATATGTCTCTTTTTATATATCTGCGAATACTTTCGAAATGGCGAATAAAAGAAGCAAATCCGTTTTCCAATTGTTGAGGTTTTTTTAAGGGGAGAGGCTAATAAAAAGCTGGATCACTTAGCTCAGACCAACTTTTTGTCCATTTTACTTCCAGGGTAGCATCCTTAATTTTTTTTATGGTGTAGTGGTTGTTATTTCAATTATAACCTCAAGAGTGGTGTTCATCGTCCAATGCTACTGAGACACTGAATAAAAATAGATGTCCGATGCGGCTTTCGAACCAACACCTACCACTGCCCCACTGCCACCCTATTCTAAATTTCTTTACGCTGAGGTTACAACATAGAGTTGATAGCTGCATTTGTTTATGTCGCAGCAAAAGAGTTGAGGATTTTACTTCGATATTGAGCATTTTTCTTCAATTACATGTAGTCTTTCTAGACCGGAAGTCCAGGTTTTTTAGACAGCTTATGAGGTTTGTTAATAAGACCTAGGTCAAACCTGAATAAAATTCAACGAGGAAACCAATTGTACCCTTGTAGCGGGAAAGTTCAATCAATAAGGATGGAAGCAAGTTCTTTTCTTTGAAATCAAAATCAAAACTAAATCACAATAACTCGACTAAAGCTCTACTAATATTGGAATTTTTTTATAATTAACGCACACATCAAGGGGTTATTACTACCCTTATAATGTTGTAGAACACAGTGCGAGTATTTAGGAAAACAGGAGATGATTTGAAAGGAGACATCGATGCACGTTGCTTTTGAACTTTTGTTATCTGTAATGAAGGGGAAAAACAGGGTCAGGTAGAGCATTCCACATTCGGGTGGTGCAACTAAAATATGAATCTCTATACTTGACTGTACGCCCGAAGTTGGGCTCAAGGTAAAACTGATGAGTATTCCTAGCGAGGCGGGTGTTGCGGCTTAATTGTTTCAGGGGAGGAATGCAACTGGCTAGTTCACTAGAGCACTGTTTGTAGAAAAAGCGATAAAAGAGACTGAGACAGGTAACGTTTCGACAATGTTCAAGAGAGTCAATCGATTCTACAATTGAACTATCACCTATCAACGCTCTTTTTTTGTACCCTATCAAGTAGGCGCAAACATGTTTGAGGAGCACCTGACCAGATATGGGAGCTATACTCCAGTTTTGGGCGAATGAAAGCCTTATAAATTGTAGCCAGATCAGAAGGAGTGAAGAACTTCCCGCATCGTCTTAAGAAACCTAAACATTTAGCAGCGTTTTTGTCATCTTCAAATATGTGGTCATCGTTTAAACACATACCAAGTAGTGACAGCTTTTCGGTTTCTTCGATGCAGGTACCATTCATGGATAATGGTAATGGGAGAATGTTAAGCTTCAACAACAAGAGACAGCATTGAGTTTTCGAAGCATTGAGTTCTTTCTACTCGGTTCTTATGACCCCATGTTACAATGCTGTCAAGGTCAGAATTCAATGAGCTTATCATACGCAACCGTTCCAGTTCCACATCCGAAGAGCAGGGACGTGGATTTGGAAACTAATATGAAAAGCTTAGGGTCCAGTCGTCAGCAAATCAGCTAAGCGAATTAGAAGTTTCAGACAAGAGATCGTTTATGAAAATGAGGAAGAGAGTCGTAGACAAAACGGAGCCCTGGGGTACATCAGGATTTATAAAGTGGGTATCAGTCTTGAAGTCATCCAATACAACTTGTATTGAACGGTCGGAAAGGTAGTTTCTAATCCAACGAAGAAGAGACTCATCGATACCAAAAGCACACATTTTCGATAAAAGAACCTGATGCCAAACTCTATCAAATGTTTTAGAAATATCAAGCGCAATAATCTTACTTTCTCCAAAACAATGTAAAGATTGGTTCCACTTTTCGGTGAGATATGCTATCAGGACTTGGAAAGAAGGGAAGTTATTCGCCCTTTTTAGGGACCGGCTGTACAAATGCAGTTTTCCATCTGCTCGGAAAAATCCCAGCATAATAGGAAAGATGGAAAAGTTTACGCAGAGGTTTTGCCAGCGTAGAAGAACACCTCTTCAGAATAACGGCGGGGATACCATCTGGACCAGCGGATTTATGTATACTGAGATTTTTGAGGACTTTCGCAACCGAGCGAGTTCGAAAAAAAATCTGGTTCATCACAGAATCTACAGACTCAAGCTCAGGTGGAGCCAATATGCTTTCAGGTAGTGTTGAGTTTGCAGCAAATTGAGCTGCTAACAAATTGGCTTTATCGATGGAACTGAAATACGGAGAGTCATTAGAACTTAAGAATCGTATCGAATGTGATAAGCTTTAAGTAAAACGGTGTTATTGGTCCTTTAACGCCACATAATCCTCCACTTAAAGAAATGTAAGTTCCGTACATGGTCAATTTGATTCTTCCTTTGATTTGATTTTTCCTCTATCCAGCGTTTTGAGCATCGTATTCTCGAGAGGATAACAGTTTTTCCACTAGAATGCTTCACACGAGTGATCAGCATACCACCTTCAAAAGCTGTTATCACAAGTCGTTATCAAAAGTTGTTTCGTTTTTGATCATTGAACCAAGATATTTAAACTTTTCACACTTGGGAAAGAGGATCCTCATTTTTGATGGCTCTATCGACTGCAAAGTAGAGTAGATTTTTTTGTTGTTCTGTACTTTTTTCCCATCAGGTAGTCAAGGATTGTAATAAATAGCAAAGGACTAAATCCAGTTTCTCAACGTTCACCCGTTGGGATTTGAAATACTGCAGTGATTCCAGAACGACATCTTACACCTCGTTTCTGAGATCATTTGACTTATCCGGGACAAACCCACAATTTCGTACCCAACACCATCTCAGTGATCTTTAAAGTGCGTGTATCTTCCGTTTCTTTGTAGAGTGGTAAAATGTAACTCTCCCTCTTTTATAAAGGCATGGAGACAGAAATCGTGAGCCATCTAAACCCAATGTCTCTCATCTCCTTTCAAAACTCATATGGTATCTCGTTTGGTCCAGCACTTTAGCCTTTTTTTAAGATCTTAGTTTGCTATTTCGGTTGAGTTAAGTTCATCTTACTTAAAAGGCTCTCGAAGAACTGTTCCCTTCAGAGACCATCACAATACTGCTTCCATCAGTGCAGAGTTTTTCCACATGAAGAAGCCAACACAATACTGTTTCCACTTGTGCAGAATTGTGCAGACACAAGAAGTTGTCCTGAGCATTTCTTCTTCTTTGAACGGCTATTTTGAAGATGGTTGCCCTTTAATTCAAATTCAAGTTCAAGTTTTCAAATGATTTTTATTTCATAAAAGTTACAATAATTTAGTATATCTTTCATTTTTTTAACATGGCTTACGCCGTCTGTCAGTTGACTATTATTATTAATATTTTTTGTTTAATTGTTTAATATATAAATTGAAACTTTAAAATAGTTCATCTACGATTTGTTTCCTGTAGTTAAGTGCTAGCTTGATGTAATTGTAAAGGGCTTCCCAGTCCTTGGCGCCATTTAGAACTCCTATGATTTCCTCTTCATTGAGGTAGTTTACACCAAGTGTGCTCCTTCTTGTTTCCACTAAAACAGGACACTTTCCCAAGAAATGGAACACGTTTTCACGTTCATTTAGATTACAGAGTCCACATGTTACTTCCAAATCATTCCTGTGAACGATATAGTTCAGGGGAAGTATCTCTCCTCGTGCTTTTAGAACCAGTGACATTAGATCGGTAGGATACTCCGCCCTAAAATAATTGTTTGTTAGCAGGTTATAATTGAGCCTTGCGTATATGCCCCTGTGTAATAAACTTCTGGCTTTTAGTATGTAGTCCTCTCTCTTTCTTTCATCGACTTACGTTATTAGGCTATAGAGTTCGCTTTTCCACGTGTCCATTCTGTCGTTCCGGAGTAGAAGTGTATGTCCACAGTACTCGGCTAGCTCCCTCCACGATTCGAACCATGATATTTGTTTTTGAATCACAAGCATTGTGATTTTCTTCGGTAGTCTCCTATCATCCATTGCAATTGCTCTTAAAATGTAGTCCACCTGTGTTTTTAAAGTTGAGATGAATAAAGCTGGAAGACCTGTCTCTAACATTAGTATGTGATTTGCAGTACTATTTATTAGCTTTAAACTTCTTTTTAAGAAATAACGCAGAAGCTGCTCCACTTCATCGAACTCCTTATGGCCCCAAACTTGAGCTGCATAGCACATGATTGCTTTAGCTGTGGTATAAGGTAAAATCCGATATTTGGAATTGTATTCAACGTCTTTACAATGAATCACAGTCCTCCATGTGGCGTTCAATGCGTATTTAGATTTTGCCAACTTATCAAGCATGTGGCTTTTCCAGTTTAAATTCCTAGATATCCGCATACCAAGATAGCTGTATTCACTTACAACTTCTATGCTTTGGGTTCCATACTTCCAGGTCTCAGTGCGGCAGTTTCGGCCTCCACCGTTACGGAAAATCATAATTTTGGACTTGTCTAGGTTAACCTGGAGCCTCCACTTGTTGCAATACTCCAACAACCTATTGATCATTAGCTGGAGACTACCAGGCGACTCTGCTAGCACCACAATGTCGTCCGCAAACATGAGAACCTTAACTAAAAGATTTGTTGAGACACGAACTCCACCTTGCAAAATCTCTTCTAAGTCATCAATAAATAGGACAAATAGTAGGGAACTCAAATTACATCCCTGCCTCAGAGCTATTTCTACTTCGAATTGCTGGGATAATTTACTATTTATTTATTTTAATTTAACTTTAACCAATACCCCTTTTATTCAAGTTGTCGTATTACTTGAACGGCTTGGTTTGCATTCGCAGCCCTAGTTCCTGGTACATAATCTCCCTGCTTTTTACTGAAATTGCGAGCACTTCTTTTTTGCGCCTTTTTAGCCGCTTCTCATAGTCTATTGATTATGTCGTAAAAAACTCGAAATTGAATGGAATTTTATTGCATGAATCGATTAATGGGCTAATTTTAAAGAAAAAACCGAAAGTGCTATTAAATTAGAGGGTGCAAATCGGAGATGTGGGTTCTAGACCATCTTCATTCGTTTTTTCAAAATGTCTCGAAAACGGATAAAAATTTTGATGCAATTCCAAAGACGTTTTTTATAAAGAGCAAATTTTCCCTTCGGAATGCGTGTTTTGAAAAATTAAAAAAAAATGTTTATATCCAAAATAATAAAATTCCCGAAAAAAAGTCAATTTTTCCAATTTTTGAGTTTTGTCAGTTTTTTTAATGGCATTTCTTCATGGTTGCAGGTAGGTATAAACAATGCTGCATAAAAAAGAGAGTAAATACAATTTTCTTTAAAATGCTATATCAGAGAACTTCCTATGTTTGAAATTCACTGAAATATTGTCACTTGAACATAGATATTTATCGTCGTTTCTCATCCTTTTTATACAGACTGCATTTATTTTAATTTTGTTGAAAAAAAAAAAATTTTTTATTCAATGGAAAGGTATTTGTTTAAAAAAAAAGTATTTTATATACATAACTATTTTCGTTTTTTTTTACTTAACAATATAAGTGTATAATTCTGGTACTATTATAATTCTTCAATAACATTTTGAAGGTCAATATCGACATCAACATCTACATGGTCAAAAATATCCTCTTCTGCAATACCGGCTACTTGCACACTATCGCAATGAACTCCCATACATTCCTTACAAAATATTGAGCAAGCAATTTGTAGTTTTCTGCAACCACAGCTTCCATGGCAACTTTTAGTGCAACCACAAACGTCTGCAATTCACTAAAACAAACCTAGTTCTCAGCTATAATATATGTCTGTTAAGCATGTGTCACTGACCAAATTTTCTTTCTATTATAACATCGGTAGTGGCCTTCGTACTGCGACTTCTAATGTTGAATATCTGAACCACCAATGTCGTCTTTATGTCGTATTCTTCCTCACGGAAATTAAACTTGATCTAATTGTCATGATAGCAAATAATTTGCTTCTTATTTGACTATTTTTCATTCAGAAGGTCGTTTTATTGAAAAAGCTTCCACTGGGCATGGTGTTTTCTTATTTTGGACTGTATTTATATTTATATTTATATTTATATATCTATATATTTATAAAAGAAAGTCGTGTTAGTTACACTATTCATAACTCAAGAACGGCTGAACCGATTTGTCTGAAAATTAGTAGGGAGGGAGCTTTGGATCAGGAGACGGACATAGGATACTTTTTATCCCTATGTTCTCATGGGAACGACATCAAGGCAATCCGTTACCTTTCGTTATATACAAAACTTTACAAAAAAAAAACAAAAAATTGACTTATCGTGAGAAACAAATTTGATTTTTGTATGAAATCAATAATAAATAAATATAATATAATCTATTAAATAAAGCCATTGCGTATTTAATAAAGTGAAGTGAACTATAAAAGGTGGTAAACCAAAAACGCATCAGAGTTGTAATAACAAAACGCGCATCTCGAGCAGCTAAGTAGGTAATTTTGTCTATGAATGAATGGTTGAAAATTTGAGTTTTGAAATAAATAAGGTGAATTGAAGTGAAGTGACGTTTGGTTAACAATGCCGCCACCAAGACGATCGAATCTTTCCCGACAAAGCCGTAATGCAAGAAGGATACGAAACACTGCAAATGAAAGGACTGGAAAAATTGCACGTGAACAGTGCTGCGTTAGTGAAATGAATGACGCATTCAGTTCATTCAATCGAGAATTAGGACGGGAACGTGAATATGATCACCAGGAATTAGATTTAGTAGTTCAAACGAATGTACCCCTGTTGAATTCCCAACAAAAAGAAGTTTTTGATACTTTAGTACAGTTGAAGTCTTGTTTAACGTGAACACCAGCCAATTAAGGCTTATTTCACGGCGAGAATACTCAACATAGCGGAGTTGAATTCAGTGTCAACCACCACCCTAGTTGCCCAGTCGCAAAAGTGAACTCGTTGAGGCAAGCCACCCCCTTGCTGAGGGGCGAAGCCGACCTACACTTCTTGCATTCAATGAAGAATGCCAATTGTTTCCGCATTCGGATAGCCACAGCCCCCGCGATGCTCCCACAAGGGGGCCAACCTCATAGATAGGCCAAGACAACGCCCCGCACCTCAAGCGCAGAATGTCGTCCCGGGGGCCCCTATCTCCCGCGGTACCAGACCTCAACCTCTGGTGAAGCCTCGCAACCCGAAGGTTACTTGCAGATGAGTACCCCAATACTCGAGGCCTGTCAACCTCAATGTACGCAGCCAGCCACTGATCAAGGCTGAAACCAGCAGCCAGCCACGCACAACTTGGACTTTCTTAGTTTGTCTCTTAAGCTCAAAACGAGCCAGACGTAAGTCCCCCACCAATCGACAAGGTGAAGTCCTCGGGGGGGATACTTTAGTACAGGCAATCGATGATGAAAATGATGGTTTATATTACTAAGATGCCCCTGGTGGAACTGGTAAGACATTCCTCATGTCAGTAATTTTAGCCACTGTTCGTGCGAGATCCAACATAGCGGTTGCAGTTGCTTCTTCTGGAATAGCAGCCACATTGTTAGAAGGATGCCGTACGGCACATTCAGCATTATAATTACCGTTAAATCTTGAAACTATTGAAGAACCAACGTATAATACTGCAAAACACTCAGCAATGGGCAAAGTTTTATCGGCATCAAAAATCATCAACTGGGACGAATGCACAATGGCGCATAAACGTGCATTAGAAGCACTTAACCGAAGATTGAAAGATTTACGAAATGACTCGAGATGTTTTGGAGGAGCAATGATTTTACTGTCTGGCGATTTCCGTCAAACACTGCCAGTAATTCGAAGATCTACGGCTGCCGACGAAATAAACGCTTGCCTCAAATCATCGAATCTATGGCGCTATGTGAAGAAACTGCAGCTGATAACAATCATGAGAGTTGCATTGCATATGCAATGATACATCTGCTGAAGATTTCTCTGAGCAATTGTTGACTATCGGTAATGGTCAAGTACCTGTCGATGAATCGAGCGGATTGATATCATTTCCAAATAATTTCTGTAGTTTTGTTTCATCAAAAGACGAACTTATCAATTAATTTCCAAACATTATTTCAAACTACAAAAATAATGAATGGTTGAGTGAGCGAGCAATTTTAGCGGCTAAGAATAAAGATGATGAAGGACTGTACTATACATAATTCAAAATAAGATCATCGGAACCATGCATTCATTCAAATCTATTGACTGCGTCACAAATGAAGATGAAGCCACCAACTATCCAATTGAATTTTTAAACTCCTTGGTGCTAAAGGTTGGCTCCGTAGTAATCGCATGCTTCGAAACATAAACCAACCAAAACTGTGTAACGGTACGCGTTTGGTGGTTAGAAAATTGATGAACAATGTAATTTACGCGACGATACTGAAAGGAAAATTCAAATGTGAGTTCTCATTCCGAGGATTCCGATGATCCCAACCGATATGCCGTTTGAATTTAAAAGACTTCAATTTCCGATCCGATTAGATACAACAACGAGCTGTATGAGCTGTACCGCGACATGGGCATAGCCAGAAGAGTACGCATCTCGAGGCTACGATGGTTGGGATGGACCCAAACGCTCCGGCTCGTCGGGTGTTCGAAAGCACATTGCAGGGAAATCGCGGAAGGGGAAGACCTCGTCTTAGGTGGCGCAATCAAGTGGATGAAGACCTCAACCGACTTGGAGTGCGAAACTGGAGAGAGCTCGCCCGAAATCGAAATCGTTATAGAAGGATGTTGGTTGAGGTCCAGGTTCACCCCGAACTGTAATGCCCACTTAAGTAAGTAAGTAAGTAATTTCCGATCCGTCTTGCATTTGTAATGACCATCAACAAATCACAAGGCCAATCCTTAAAAGTTTGTGGTTTGAATCTAGAATATCCATGTTTTCCCATGGTCAATTATATGTGGCATGTTCACGGGTCGGAAGACGATCTGCGTTGTTTGTTTTTGTGCCTTATAATAAAACAAAAAATGTCGTGTATCACAAGGTACTTAAGTGAAGGGCAGCCTATGTAATAAAATACAGAAATAATGAATGATAAATGTAGGTACTTACTTTTTTTTTTGTATTTTTCTAATAAAAAAAAAAATTAATAAATTCAAAAATCTGCTTATTTATTGCCTTTAATTCGGAACAGAGATTTCAAAAATTCTTTCAGCATTAGGGGTGCTACATTATCCTCCTCCATCAGTAACTTTAGATTATATTTCATTTCTATAATCTCATGGGTGAGTTTTTTAGTTGAGATATTCCACGTGTTTTTTAATCTAATAAATGAAAAGATTAGTGAAGTTTTTAACAGTTAAAAACACTTATTTTATTTCCTCAGATGTACATTTCAGAAGCAATGCTTCCATCGTCAGTGAGATTTGTAAAATTAAATTAAATTAAATTATTTGTCAAAAAACTAATAATAAACAAAAATGTTTCTAAACAAAATTACAGTTGAGTTGAGTTGAATCTGTTAAAAAATTTTTTGAATATTGAATCTTTGATTGGTCCATCATCACTATTCATTAGATTATTTTTGTTTTTAAATATGTAAAATGATTCAAAAGCATCTAATTCATAATTGCTATTTACATTTCTTATTAGTTTTAAATTTTGCAAACTAAAGCTATGACTATTTTCTAGCATATGTTCTGCAACACTTGACTTTTCTTTTTCATTATATTTAAGATGTGCAAAATGTTCTTTAAATCTTTTTAGAATAGGTCTTCTTGTCTGTCCTATATATTCTTTTGCACAATCATTACATCCGATAGAATAAATTCCTGACTTTTGAAGTTGGTCAATTTTATCCTTAGATCCTCCAATCAGATTTTTTATTTTTATTTCGCTGCACTCACTCATACGGATATTATATTTATTAAAGATTGGTTTTATCTTAGATGTTATTTCTGGATAGAAATAAAATTTTGAATATTTCTTTTCGTCATTTCCTTCATTCCTTATTAGATCTAAAGTTGTATAATTTCTCAATTCTTGTTTTCTTCTATGTGCAATTGTTAAATCTTCAATCAATTCTTCAGTATATCCATTAATTTTAGCTATGTCTTTAATTTTTTGGAATTCTTTTATTTTTGTTTCTATAGTCATTGGAATATTTAGAGCTCTAAAAATCATTGAGTGAAAAGCTGACATCTTATGTTCAAAGGAATGGAACGAGTCTGATGTAATGTATCTCAGAGTATTCGTTGGTTTTCTGTATATATCCAATTCGAAATTGTCTCCATTCCGAGTTATACTTAAATCCAGAAAATTTAGTTTCCCTTCAATTTCTTCTTCATATGTAAATTTTATTGATGGGTATTTAGTTCTATTTAATTTGTTAATGAGCTGACGGAGTTCATGTTTTTTGATTATCGCCCATATATCATCTACATATCTTAACCAAATTCTTGGAAAATTTACTTGATTTTTCATTTCAGTTTCTATATGCGACATAAATAAATTTGCTAAAAACGGGCTCATATGTGATCCCATACTGCAACCAAATTTTTGTCTGTAAAACTTTTCATTAAACTGGAACTTAAAAATAGCTAGCAATGAGATTCAAGTTTCATTCGATGTTGTTTCATTATATCCAAATGTTCCAATTGATGAAACTTTAGTTTTTCTGAGAAAATGGCTAGAAAGAAATACACTTAAACCAGAAGAAATAAATGAATTTGTAAAACTTACTAAACTGTGCATGGATGAAAATTGGTTCCAGTTTAATGAAAAGTTTTACAGACAAAAATTTGGTTGCAGTATGGGATCACATATGAGCCCGTTTTTAGCAAATTTATTTATGTCGCATATAGAAACTGAAATGAAAAATCAAGTAAATTTTCCAAGAATTTGGTTAAGATATGTAGATGATATATGGGCGATAATCAAAAAACATGAACTCCGTCAGCTCATTAACAAATTAAATAGAACTAAATACCCATCAATAAAATTTACATATGAAGAAGAAATTGAAGGGAAACTAAATTTTCTGGATTTAAGTATAACTCGGAATGGAGACAATTTCGAATTGGATATATACAGAAAACCAACGAATACTCTGAGATACATTACATCAGACTCGTTCCATTCCTTTGAACATAAGATGTCAGCTTTTCACTCAATGATTTTTAGAGCTCTAAATATTCCAATGACTATAGAAACAAAAATAAAAGAATTCCAAAAAATTAAAGACATAGCTAAAATTAATGGATATACTGAAGAATTGATTGAAGATTTAACAATTGCACATAGAAGAAAACAAGAATTGAGAAATTATACAACTTTAGATCTAATAAGGAATGAAGGAAATGACGAAAAGAAATATTCAAAATTTTATTTCTATCCAGAAATAACATCTAAGATAAAACCAATCTTTAATAAATATAATATCCGTATGAGTGAGTGCAGCGAAATAAAAATAAAAAATCTGATTGGAGGATCTAAGGATAAAATTGACCAACTTCAAAAGTCAGGAATTTATTCTATCGGATGTAATGATTGTGCAAAAGAATATATAGGACAGACAAGAAGACCTATTCTAAAAAGATTTAAAGAACATTTTGCACATCTTAAATATAATGAAAAAGAAAAGTCAAGTGTTGCAGAACATATGCTAGAAAATAGTCATAGCTTTAGTTTGCAAAATTTAAAACTAATAAGAAATGTAAATAGCAATTATGAATTAGATGCTTTTGAATCATTTTACATATTTAAAAACAAAAATAATCTAATGAATAGTGATGATGGACCAATCAAAGATTCAATATTCAAAAAATTTTTTAATAGATTCAACTCAACTCAACTGTAATTTTGTTTAGAAACATTTTTGTTTATTATTAGTTTTTTGACAAATAATTTAATTTAATTTAATTTTACAAATCTCACTGACGATGGAAGCATTGCTTCTGAAATGTACATCTGAGGAAATAAAATAAGTGTTTTTAACTGTTAAAAACTTCACTAATCTTTTCATTTAATCTCATGGGAACAGAAATGGGAACGAGAACGGGAACATTAAAGCTACTTGACCAATTTCAAAAATTCTTTAAACTCTAGGATGTTGCATTATCTCTCAGTGACACAGACTTATATTTCATTCACATATTTCCACGGGAAAGGAAGATTCCCACAGGAACGGTGTCGCAAATGGAAACTTAGAAACTACTGAACAGATTTCAAAAATTCTTTCGGCGTTGGGATGCCTCATAATCCCACAGTAAAAAAGATTATATTTCATCCCCATATTCCCACGGAAGCGAAGAACGAGAACGGGAACCTTAAAACTACAGACCCGAGCAACGCCGGGCGGCTCAGCTAGTTATATATTTATATTTATATTTATATTTATATTTATATTTATATTTATATTTATATTTATATTTATACTTATATTTATTTTTATATTTATATTTATATTTAAATTTACATTTATATTCATATTTATGCGCAATGTGGTCTTAGACCAAATACGTTTCCCAATTACTGAAAAGTAGAATAAATACATTGAATGAAAGAGCTCTGAAACAAAACAATCCCATTTTATGTGAGCCAGTTTTAGAATCGTATAGCAAAAATATAAAAGCTTTAAACCCAACTTGTTATTGGTATGACATGCCCTGTGTATTTATTTACCAGACTTGTTGTTATGTTGTGCCATATGCGTGCTAAAACAAGAAAAAATTCCAATAGTCTGAGGCACACTTAGTTTTTAAAAACATACGCAGTGACTTAAAATGTACGAAAAAATATTCCTCCAGACGCTTGCAGCTTCTCAGCCATACCAAAGACGACAGAAGCAAAACCGCTGACATGTGAAAACCACTTTGATGTACCGTGAACAGTGCATGATGAGAGCAAACACAGCACATACCTCCACAGACCACATCATAGTTTTCGTTAGTGGAGAGTACGAAAAGACAATGGAATTGATGTCAAGATTACCTACGGCTGCATGGTCGATAAAGACGAACATTGTTCATCCTTAGGTCTTTGCATTGTTATAAATTTCATTCAGAATATTTCTTTTGGTTTCTAAAAACGCTTCATTGCTTGAATGCCTAAGCACATAATCGAGCGTAGCTTTTTTAGATAAAATATTTAAATATCTATTGTTTAATCCACTTTTCAACTTATAAATAACGATTACTCCGTCCGCACAACAACAAGAACAACAACAAAAAATGCTCTACATCTTCCTTTCTCTTTTAGAGGAATGAGAACAAAAGCAGTGAATTTATCGTTTGACTTTTGTGTCCCTCGTGATTCTCACATAAAATTCCTCTCTTTCTCTTATCGTAAACCATTTTATTAGATATATTAACTTTACTTTAATGTAACTTTGTGATTCTTCTTTTTTCTTCATAAATCTCTGTAATTCCGCTAATAACATTTTTAATTTGCACATCATAAAGCATAGCCATTTAGAATTTGTTTATGGCAGCAGATTACATTTTTAGAAAGCCTCTTAAGTTCCCGCATTATCTGGCACATCATTATGATAAGGATAACCTATACCATTTTTATTTTAAGTGTTCGAACAGTCAATTTTTTTTACTGATCTAAAACGTGACCACAATGTTAATGGCCTCCTCCCTCTCCACAATTATTCCGCCGCGCAATCACATACTTTTGTATATAAAAGAAAAACTCATCCAAGGATACACTTTGGTATGGAAATTGGACATTTTTTTTTTTGGGAAAAAATTTTAAAAGATACCTAAGAATGGCAATTGACTATACCGAAATGTTCGTCGACAAAATTGAAATTTGCCAGTCTCAGTATTCGGGGTTGGTTGGTATGAGAATGAGTTATGAATAGCAGCATAAGGATAGGAATACACAAATCGATGTCGGTAATGCACTCAAAATTTCAGACGTTTAGATGGCATCCCTACAGGATATTGGATACGAGTAGGTATAGGTAAATTGAGAAATGACAAGGAAAATATCTCTGCACAAGCACAAGGTATTGGTTGCGGAAGCAAATTGCACAGGGCGCATAGCGCATACTACTGTGTAAGGTAAATGCATATTTATATATTTTATGGCTGACTGCCACGAAATTGCACATATTTCCATTGTAAACCTTATGCAACGAATCAACTTTAGCATGCAAATGTAGGTTGTGATGTTCTGTTTTCCGTATGGGGTGGATAAAGAGAGTGACATCCTCTATATATGCATAAATAAATTTCTATATTTATAGAAGATTGTATTTGGTAATTTAAAAATCAAGTTTTCAGAAAAGAATATTGAATTTCAAGCACAGGCACCTACATTTTTGCTTTTCATATCTGATTGCCAATTGTGTGTGCCATTCAGTGAATTGGTTAAAAATGAAAAAGAAAAAGAAAAAAAAAAATTCCATTCAGCGTTAAATTAGTTTTGATTTATTTATTCGTTTTTGAATGGAAGAACACCTTGTTCGCATGACGGAGAGTTCAGAGTTCACATCAGGGAATTTGATTTGGGGAAAATCTATTTATTTTTTTTCTCGCAATATTTATCCGGAAACAAACATAAATGTTGTTGGTAAAATGAAATTTTTATTTAGCTCCGGGAAGTTGTGGAATTGGAAAAGAAGAATTGGAATGGAATTGAATTGTTCGCTCTAACCATTTAAACTTCATAAAAAGACGGCAACGGCGAAGTGTAGCTCTCTTCGTTCGTAGCTCTTACCTGGATGTATGTATTCGTACGTGTGTTATGAAGTCGTTAAATGAAAAATCTTTAAAGTGCTTAAGCCAATGCCAGAAGTTATTGCATCCGATGAAGATTGATATTATTTCTTACGAGAACAATCTGAATGTTTCGCTTACTATTGAGATATTGAGAGTCTGAATACAAAAATCTATATCAATTCAGTTTCATCATTTCTCAATTTATGTTAGATTGGAAAGCACCTGTCCCAGGCTTTGCTAAGGGATTAGGCTTTAATGATCCCGTTTCGTGTTATTTTTGTTCTATTTCATGAAGATTATCACAATTTTATCCATTCGCCAGTGCAACAGCTCGTTACATCGGTTCTAATATGCATTGCATTTTCCTTTTTCTGTGATATTCAAACTTGTGAATGATACAATTATTGGGTCAATTCAAAGGCTACCATAACTGATTTAGGTTGAACTGCTGCAAAGCAGACATAACCACCATTCGTGATGTGCCATGATATGGACCGGGCATTAAAAAGATAAAAACTGCGACATTTAATATGGCGGCTGCTACAGACAACAGAAACCACGCTTATTTTGGTGCGGATTTGTAGTTAGAGGAAGACTCAGGGCTAAGGTTTTTTGCCAAAATCCAATTAATGAGCGTATAATTACCATCCGCATCAGGGCTAAATTCGCCAACATTAACCTAATAGTCGCTCACGCCACCACAGGAGAGAAAGAAGAGAATTCCATAGATTGTTTCCACAAGCGAAGAAACATATGAGCAGTTCCCTAGACATGACGTGAAAATGTTTCTTGGCGATTTTAAAACACAGAACTAAGACATCTTTGGAAATACAATCGGTTAGCATAGCCTACATGATGAAACCACCGAAAACGGACTCAGACAAAACGATTTTGCTGTGGAGCTAAGACTTGTAGTAGTAAGTAGCACACGCTTCAAAATTCCTAAAGGCGATCCCCAAATCAATCTACCGTCAAACAAAATGACCATGCTGATCCACGCAAGGTACTCTTCCAGTTTGATAGATGTCCGAACCTTCCGTGGGGCCAATTTGGACTCGGACCAGTACCTTGTTGTAGCCAAGGTACGAATAAGGATATCTTGTTCACGAATCGCGCGAACCAACGCTGTGAAACTATATGACGTTGGAAAGCTACAAATGCAAGAGATTCCAGTGCCTTTTCCAATCGAGTGTCCCTTCAATTATCCTTGAATCCCATGCCGCCAGCATTAAGCATTGAAGACCATTGGTAGCAATGTCAACAAGCCATAAGAACCGCTGCCTCTAAGATTCTGTGGTTCACTCTGCCTCCAAAACCAAACATATGGTTCGATGAATAATGCAGGCAGGCAAATGCAGCCAAACAAAAAGCACAAGTGTTGGTGCAAAAGAGAACAAGGTGTGCTTTCGACCAGACAAGCTGTTCAGAGCCATGTCTAGGTTCGGCATGCCTGCAAAACTCGTACGACTATTCAAGATGACTTTGGAGAATTCACGCTGCTCCAACATCGATGAAGAGCTCACCGTGACTTTTGATGTCGAAAACGGCTTTATAGGCAAAGCGACAAACTGTCATGCGATTCCTTTAACATCATACTGAAAAAAATTGTACAAAACTCAAATTTCAACACCAGAGGAACAATTTTTCAAAAGTCTGTACTCGCCTACGCAGACGATATTGACGTAATGGGAAGAAAAAGCGTAATGTCATAGGTGCTTTTGCGACTATTGAAACAGAAGCGGTAAAAATGGGTTTGATGGTTAATTAGGGCAAAACGAGGTATATGCTGTCATCAAACAGAGACAGAGAACATCGACGAATTGGACAAAACGTCACAATAGACAGACATAACTTCGAGGTAGTACAGGACTTCGTCTACCTAGGATCCGATGTAGACACGAAAACTAACATCAGTGCGGATATCAAACGGAGAATGACCCTTGCCAACCCTTGCTTCCTTGGGCTTAGAAGGAAGTTCAGAAACAAAACCCTCTCTAGAAAATACCAAAGTAACGTAGTCCTTGATCATCCCAGTCCTAGCATATCACTAGAAGCGTGGACCTTATCCAAAGCGGGTGACGAAACCCTTGATCGCTTCGAAAGAAAATATACATATACAAAATATACTCCGAGTGACCTTTGGACAATGGGTGGAGGCCAAGTTCACCCCGAACTCCAATGCCCTTTTAAGTTAGTAAGTTTTTTCGTCGCAAAAGTAACTGTCTCAATTTTTCATCTTCCTTATATCTATGTAATTATTATGACTATAGGAAGAGGGTGTATAATTTACCACCTACGGAGTATAGTGGGTTTTTCTGTGCGTTCTTTTCATAAATGATAAATCATACATAGGTTATTTTTATTAAGACAGCTGAAATTTTGCAGAAAGTCATTACACCTTCCTGAATAGCAACTGCAAAACCGTCCGTGGCATGACATTTACTCTACACCTTATGTCGACAATCAGGTTCACATGTTAAACGCTAATATTTCTTATTTGTTTGATAAGTATGTTCCGATTAGAACTAAAGCAGTTTTAAACAAAGAGTGTCCTTGGATGACAACTAAAATTATCAGTGCCATGTCCCTACGCGATACTCTTTTTCGTCGTAGGAAAAGATTTGAGTGCGATGAAATGCTGTCTGCTTTCAAAGTTAGAAACTAGGTATCTAGCATGATCAAACGTAAAAAATACCTCCATTATTCTCAAACATTCTGTACGAACCGGTCTTCCAACTTGTACAAGCAAGTGAGCCAACCATATAGAAAACGGCTAAAATAGTTCCGATACCAAGGAACTCAAGATCTGTTAATGAATGTTAGTGAACGTTAATGACTTGTCGAAAGTCTTTGAAGTAATAGTAGGTAAGTAAAGAAATCAAGGAGCACATTGAAAGTTTAAAGCTGTTGAACCCTTTTCAATCTGGTCTTAGATCTGGTCACAGCTGCACATCAGCCTTGTTGAAGGTGTCGGATGACATTCGACAGGCGATAGATAAAAAAAATTTAACTTTAGCATTCCGTTGAACCGACTATCTTATGGAACAAACAATCCACTCTGTTTAATTTTTAGAAAAGTGCTACTCAATTGATCGTTTGTTATTTAAATAATCGCGTTCAGACAGTTTCATATAATAATTGCCTTTCCTCATATTTTTTTTGTTTTGTTTTATAAAGAGGAGGCTTATGGCTAATCTGGAGCACTCAGACCTAATATCCGGTCCATTGTACTACCAGGGTAGCAGCGTCCGATTTTTTTGTGGTGCAGTAGAAATAAGGTGTTAGTAATTTCACAAATAACCTCAAGGACGGCGCGGCGTTCAGATAGAACTGGGAGGTAGATGCCCAGAGCGGGATTCGAACCCACGCATCCGGCCTATCTACTGAACACTCTTTCACTGCACCACGGCCGCCCTTAGCCTTTCCTCATACTTACATTTAAGAAGAGGAGTACCACAAGGCTCAATTCTTGGTCCTCTGCTCTTTTCTCTATTTATAAATGACCTGCCATCGGTTGTTATTTACTACAAATACTACACATATGCTGACGATGTCCAGCTGTATTTTAGTTTTTCTACTGTTCTTGTTGAAGATGCCATAGCGAAAATAAACGATGATTTAGCATCGATATAGTTAAATGGACAGTTCAAAACCAGTTACTACTAATTCCAGATAAAACAAAATGTTTACCTATTGGATGGCACCTAATTTTTACCTAATTTTTCTAATTTCCCATCCATCTAGTTAACCGGATCGCAGGTTGAAATGGTTTCGAAAATGAAGGACCTAGGAATAATCTATAACAGTACGCTGTCCTGGAACACCATATCAATAGCATTGCTGCTAAAGTTTATGGTTCACTACTCAGTCTTTCTACCACTGGGCCATTCCTACTCGTGGAGGTCAAAGCTAAATTAGTAAAAGCATTAGTTATACCCATTTTCAGCTACGGGTGCGAAATTTTTGCAGACTTGGATTCAGCCTCGTTACGCAAGCTGCAATTGGCCTTTAATTCCATGACAAGGCTTGTTTTTGGCCTCCGTAGGTTTGATCATATTTCAGAACACTCACCAAAAATCCTTGGATGTACCTACCTTACATTGCTTCCTTTATTTTAAATGCATTGTCTTTCTCGTCAATAGTATATAAAGAAAATCACCGACTTATCTTTTTGACTAATTAACTTTTTCACAATCAGCTCGAGGTACGAACTTAAGATCTAGTACGTACACTACACATGTACACATGTCTGACAACGCGTCGTCAATTTTTCGTTCACTCTATTAAACTTTTACTTTTACTTTTTCCATCTTTTGTCAAATAAAAAGGTTAAGACAGAAATAACCTCACGGTAAAAGAACTTTTGAAATCGGTCCAGTATCTTCAACGTTCCCGTTTACGTTGCCGTTCCCGTAGGAATATTGGGATAACAAATACGGCCCATGTCCTTCTCCAGGCTCAAGACTATCTCTGCACCAAAATTGATACAAATAGGTTCAATAGTCTGGGCGGTAGATGTAACAAAGAAAAACAGATCAACGGAGTTGATTTCGGATCTATGTATAATGTTAGTATGTACTTCCGTTCCGATGGGAATATGGGAATAAATTAAAGAATGTTACTTTGAGATGGCATTCTAACGGGGAAATAATTCTTGAAATCAGTTCAGTAGTTTCTAGGTTCCCGTTTACGTTTGCATTCTTGTGGGAATACAGGGATAACATATATAGCCTATCCATCTTCAGGCTCAAGACAATATCTCTGTACTGTACCAAAATTCATACAAATAGGTTTAATAGTTTGAGCGGTTTTGATAACAAATAAAAATAGACAGACAGATTTCTTTTCAGACTTATGATATTATTAAAGACTCCCATTCCCGTGGGAATATGGTGACCGTACCCGTTGGGATATGGGAATGACTTACAGTTTATGTTAGCTTAGGTTAACCTAACAGATTAGGTTACTCAGGGATAGTGTAGCATTCTAACGTTGGAAGAATTTTTGAAATCGGTGCTATAGTGACAAAGTTCCCGTATGTGTTCTAGCCTAAGTCCTTTCTTAAATTTGAGGCTATCTCTGTATAAAACTTCATGTAAATCGGTTGTGTAGCTTGGGCGAGAGATGGTAACATAGAAAGACGAACAGACAGAGCTTCTTTCGCACTTATTTTATTTGTAAGCATTCCCGTTCCCGTTAGAATATGGGGATAAATTGAAGTTAATTTAACTCGGGGATAGTGTAGCATTCTAACGGTGGAGGAACTTTAGAAATCGGTGCAGTAGTTTTTAAGTTCCCGTATACGTTCCCGTTCCCGTACGAATATAGGGATAAAATATATAGCCTCTGTCCTTTCTCAGGTTCTAGAATATCCCTGTGCAAAATTTCGTTTAAATTAGTTCAGTTGTTTTTTTCGGGAGACGGTAACATAGAAAGTCGGACAGACACAGAGTTACTTTCACATTTATAATATTAGTAAGTAATTACAAATAAGACTTGTTCTCTGTATAAAATTATATTGTAATTGTAATTTTAATAGTTATTTTTATTTAAATCTTTTTACACTAATAACACAAACATTATGTAATGCTATATCCTACCTGTTTTACTTTAAGAATTTATTTCTCCTTGTGCAGCGATGTTTCAAATATATAAATACTAAAATCAATAAATACTAAAGCTAAAGCCAGCGTGTGCAGCTATTTGAACGTGGTTGTTAATTTTGTTCATTTTATTGAGTTTTTAAAATGGAACTTGTATTTAATCCGTTTCAGGGAGTTCGACCAAATGCACCAACACAGTATATACCTTCTACTATACTCTTTCTCACTAAGCCAATCAGAATTTGCAGGAAATTGTAGGCCCTCAAAATGCGTGAAGCACCAAAGTCTCCTAGGCTTTGTTGCACCAACCTTTTTTATTTTTTTATTTTTAATACAAAAGTATAAGCAAGTAGGTACATGGTACATCGGTGCTTTTAGGTGTCTGATAACTCGTCCAATATGTTGGATTCTTCGCTTTCGATTTTAGGGCTAACTTTATACTTACTCTGCACTGAAGTCCCGTGCATGTTTTTCATAGTTGGAACGGATCTTGTGTCTATTCAGTTTTGTGTTAAATAGCTTTATCTCTTATTATATTTTTTAAACTTAGACCTTTTCGAGGCTGCTACAGAACCCTCTGGCTGCATGCCGGGTGAAGGATTGCAAACAATCGCAAATATTTACAATGTTATACAAATATCTGACTTGGAGAACTGAACCCAAAAAGTTTGATGATGAAATCTTAAAGAGAAAAATACAGCAAAGTAATGCACAGCTGTAAAAAATGATAAATCCATAATTCATACCCCAGCAAAACTTGAGCTAACATGCCACACACAGACACTGATTTTATTTTGCTCCCAATATGTCCCATCTTGTGGAATAAAAAACAAGTCAGAGAATGAAAACTATCGTGCTACCTATAATCTAAAAAAAAAACCGTATCGAACATGAACAATGCATACTATAATGACGGAAAGGACCTAAAGCTCTTTCCATATCGATTTACCTTATGTACATATATAAAACGAATAACCATTAAAGTAGGTATAGTACCAAGATTTCAACAAAATGAGAGCACGACGAGAGCATAAACCCATACCTAGCAGTCAGGACTTTTTATGTGAGTTGGGTAGGTTTGCTCTGTCGTGTGTTTAGTGCCACTGCCACAGTAAAGGCAAAGGTAACGTTGAACCGTCATGAACAACTATTTCCTCCCAATTTGGCGATTCTTCGAATAATTGAAAGAGGAAGAAAATAAATCAAAAAAGGAAAACTAATAACTAAAATTAGACTGTACTTTCTGATTATTATTGAATGTCAGATTGTCAGCCCTTTCGCAGTGATTATAGAGGTTGGTATTGATAGACAGATATAAGAAGTTCTGTTTTGCTCTTAACTCGAACGCATGCTTTTAACTATAGAAGACTCCAAGAAAGAAAATGCATACCTACCTACACAAATTGGATCCTTTCCATAACTGATTACATGATATACATTTCAGTTAAGCAAAGATGAATGAGAAAAAGGACACAGAAACAGAATAGAAGTAGGTACCTACAACGAGTATACTGGGTTACTAAATGATGTTTCACAGTTCCCCGGCAGTGCTCCCTGTTTGGAGATTGAAAAAAGGAGGTCCTGCTTCAGTAACAGATAGATAGATGGTGCACCAACCTTCAGGACCCTTCATGAATATTTCATGAGAACAAGGATATTTGACCCGTTTCCTTGTCTTCTTCTTCTTGTCTGTGTTTTGCAGATCTCCTCAGTTACAGTGTAACTTCCAAGGTTGTCAGGAAAAAAGAGTAAAAAAAAACAACAACAACGGCACTAAAAGAGATAAAAAGTATAAGTCCTTTCTTACTGAAAGAAGGACATAGCATTCAATTTGATGTTGAAAGTTTCGTTTTGGAAAAATTCTCCACTGGGACGGCCAACCCACAATGTTTTTCGTTTGAAACTATATCTTTACCGTTTAAATGAATTGAGGACTTGAAGAGGCTTGTCTCTGTGTAGGTAGATATGGATGGTTGGTGGATAAGACGATAAGGCGAATAATAAGAATACTAGGACACTGGGGAGGCGTGCTATACGAAAATAATCTATTCCTCAGTGTAATCATCGTACGAAACGAAAAAACTAAAAAAGTAGTTTGAGTTAAAAAAAAAGAAGAAGAAGAATGAAAACGAATTAATGCTGACACTTTCCATTTTGCTGCTTCCCTTTCTTTCCACTTGAGTAAAAGTCAGGGCAGAAAAGAATTCGTAACATTTTGGCACAATGATGTATCGAAGTTGGTGCCAAGAATTTATTTATTTTATTTTTTTTACTTCTTGTATAATACTCGAAACACGGATACAAAATATGTGCATTGTTTATTTATTTTTTTTACAAGCGAAACTGACTTTGGAAACAGGAAGTTTAACATTCAGTTACCTACTGCCTTGTAAAATTCAACAGCAAAATAAATCAGTCTTTTCTGCATACTCACAATCTTATACTTTCATGAGGTTAAATGGTAGAATGTCTTTCATTTAGGAAAGTGTCCCATAAAAGTGTTCTTTGTTATCCTATGCGGTTATTACTGGTTATTACTGACCATCCAATGGCTCAAGACAATGGTTTTTGAGCAATGTTGAGAATGAAAACTGTCACTGAATGCATTCATCAAACTATGTAAACATTTATCTACGTTTTACTATGAATTCTGTCAAATAAACTCATTCTAATTCACAAAATTACTGTGTTGAACCCTTCTTAGCAGGTTACGGTTTCAATTAGAGTCAATTGTCATTTTATAACAGTAAATGCACAATAAGAAAATTCGAAAGTTAGTACAGATGATTGTATGCGATTCCTTGTCGATTTGTCAGATAGTCAAGCAGCCCTCAAATCACTCGGCGCTGTTTCTACGAACTCAGTAACCGCCCTTAACTGTCGCCTATCTCTTAGGGAGATGGCTGAACAGTTCAATATTCACCTTACTTGCAAAGCCGATGAACTCGCCAGAGAAGGAACCGTTCTACCGATCTCAACCAGCAGGTTGAATATTGGTATACCAATCGCTACATGTAAACTTATGCTAAAGCAAGAGGCAATGGATAGAACAAATCATAGGTGGAACAATATCACCACGTGCGTGGCAACAAAACGGAGATGGCCAGGACTAGATCCAAAACGCACAAGACATTTGTTATCCATTACCAGATTGCAAGTTAGCTCCGTAAGCAATGTCATCACCGGACATTGTCTGATAGGAAGACACGTCATAAGACTTGGCGTTCCCTCTAATGACTTCTGTAGAAGTTGCTTAGATGAGGAGGAGGAGGAGACAATCCCACACCTCCTCTGCTCATGTCCTGCACTCTCTTTTAAAAGATAACGGCATCTAGGAAAATATTTTCTTGATGATCCAAGCGATCTGGCGAACACAGATCCCCTGCATATCCTTCGCTTTATTAAAAGCTCCAAATGGTTTTGTTAAGTGAGGTACTCCCTCGCATAATATCTATGGTATCACAATGGACCTAATATTGGTCTAAGTGTGTCAGTTTGTTTTCCTGACACCCATTTAAACCTAACCTAACCTAACCTTGTCGATTAAAAAACTTAAAGGTAAGAAATGGTTCCGCCAACTATCTCATTTTTCTTTGAGAAATTGCATGGTCGTGGAAACATCGACATATGGATGTGACATGCAAAGTCATACCTGGACGTAAGGAATCGTTGGAAAATAATCGAAGCAGGATTATCAACAGATCCGTCAAACAAAGATTTGGAAACGAATGAGCGTGTATTAGCCGAAATAAGCTTAATGATACCGATGAATAGATGCAGATATTGCAACATCTAAAGAAGCAAAATAAGCATGGTATGGTCTTGTTTCAGCATAATATAATCACAGTGGGCTAACGCGATATAATAATTGGCTCAAACAACTCAACTAACCGACATAAATATCGGGTTTTTCAATAAGAGCGCTACAAAAGCTTTTTTTAAATAAAACAAAAATTGTTTTAAATATCAATGAAATTCTTTATTCCCGTGAAAGTACGTTTAACGCCATAATGTATGGATATCAATTTCTTTTGCATTGCCACCACAGACACGCTTGCAGAACGCTGAACCCAGTTTTCGCCGGTTTTCAAGCATAAATCGGCGGACACTGTTGCAATTTCACGTTCGATATTTAGTATTGTATTTATTACTATTATCTTATATACTATATTATTTTTTTTATTTTGTAATCTAAATGAGAATATAAATCTCTACTTGATGAAATAAACTAAACTAAACTAAACTATTCGTACGAAGTTCATCAATCGTCGCTGGCTTGGAAATAGTCTTACGGCGTCAAATCGCATGACTGAGGCGGCCAAGCGACTGGCCCATTTCGTGAGATAACACGTTCTCCAAACTTGGTTTCCAATAAATTAATTATAACATTCGCTGTGTGGCTTGTGGCGGGCCGTCCTGTTGGAACCATGTCCTCCAAGTCCATATCATCCAATTGGGGCCAAAAATTTTCGGTTATCATCGAACGGTAGCGATCCCCATTCACAGTAACGTGCTGGTCTTGATAATCACGGAAGAAGTACGGCCCAATGACGTCGCGCCGCCGGCCCATAAGCCACACCAAACCTTAATTTTTTCGGGATGCAATGATGACTCATGGAGTACGTGTGGATTGCTGCCTGACCAATACATACCGCATATTTAGTTTATTGACGAAGTTATTCAGCCAGAAACGAGCCTCATCGCTGAAGATGATTTTTCAATGAAAATCCGTATCATCTACTTGAAGTTGTTGCTCAGCCCAATTCACGAGCATACGACGCTTCTGGTGGTCAAGCGACTTCAGTTCTTGCGTCAATTTAATCTTGTAAGGATGTAGGTCAAGATCTTTTCGCCAAATTCGGCACAATGACGTCACAGAGATGCCCTATTCGCACTTGAGAACGATGTGTGAGTGACACATTTGGGCTTTCTGCAACTGAAGCCTCAGCGGCAGCAATATTCTCGACACTACGGACTACGGGCTCTTCTTTGTCTCACTGGCACGGGAACATTTTGTACTGTGCCTGGGGATTCAAATTTTTCCACTAGACACTCAATTGTTGATCTGCTAGGACGATTATGACGACCATAAATTGGACGAAGCGCTCTTAACGTTGAGGCCACTGACTCCGAATTTCGGTAGTATATTTTAATAATTTCGACTCGTTTTTGGCTCGTAGATCGTTTCATCATGAACCTTACTAAAGAGAAATGACAAAAGAGCGGCAAGAAATATGGTGTCGTTTGCTGTCCATGTTGTTCTACTTTTGTAGCGTCCCTGCTGAAAAACCCTTCACAACGCAGGGTAATTATTGAACGATATACAGGGTGATTTGCATAAGGTGTTACAAAAAGATAGGGTGTGTAGGTTGGACCTAGACAAGCAAAAAATCGTATGGGAGGGGGGGTCCATTTTCCCCCGTTTAGGCGGGAGGGGCAATTAAAGAAAAAAATCACTAAAAATGAAAAAAATATTATTTAAAAATAACGGTAATACCTACAGAGTCATGCTATAGCATTTTGAAAAGCCAAAAACCTATACATTAAATAAAATTTAAAAACAAGTTGTTCATATGAATAGTTTTTGAAATATTAATTTTCAAAGTCAAAATTTTGAAAAAAAAAACTTAATTTTTTTTCTTCAAACCATCAAAATCTTACGTAATTAAGTAGTATTTTTCTGGCTTATTTTCAATGCTCTTATTTATTTTTGATCAAACACAAAAAACCGGATGCCAAAATAACCTGTAGTTTTTGAGAAAACCAAAAATTACAAAAACGACTTTTTTTTTTTTTTTTTTTAAGTTTTTTTTTCGTTATTGGATTCTTAAGTGATTCTTAAGTGATTAAAAGTAAAGAGAAAATTCATCCTTTATTTCGTAAATTCACTTAAGAATCCAATAACGAAAAAAAAACTTAAAAAAAAAAAAAAGTCGTTTTTGTAATTTTTGGTTTTCTCAAAAACTACAGGTTATTTTGGCATCCGGTTTTTTGTGTTTGATCAAAAATAAATAAGAGCATTGAAAATAAGCCAGAAAAATACTACTTAATTACGTAAAATTTTGAAAAAAAAATGGTTTGAAGAAAAAAAATTTAGTTTTTTTTTTCATAATTTTGACTTTGAAAATTAATATTTCAAAAACTATTCATATGAACAACTTATTTTTAAATTTTATTTAATGTATAGGTTTTTGGCTTTTCAAAATGCTGTAGCACGACTCTGTAGGTATTACCGTTATTTTTAAATAATATTTTTTCCATTTTTAGTGATTTTTTTCTTAAATTGCCCATCCCGCCTAAACGGGGGAAAATGGACGCCCCCCCTCCCATACGATTCTTTGCCTGTCTAGGTCCAACCTACACACCTAATCTTTTTGTAACACCTTATGCAAATCACCCTGTATATATGTAAAATTGATACTTATACTAGGTAATTTAAAAATTAAGAAAATGATAATAATGTAGGAATGTTGGCACATAAGGGGACTAACCAAATACATTGTCTAGCTAGAACAAAAATAATAACTTAATATTATATGTATAAGTAGCTGAAAAGAAAGAGACTTGAGTTATCTCGAGATGTTCCGTCCCGGTTGTCGCTGTAGGATTACATCAAACACTATGGATTTGACGTCACTTAAAGTCAAAATTGCAGGCTTAAATATTGATGACTAACCGCAGCTTTTGTATAAAATATTTACTTACTTACCTGCTAAGGTGGGCAGTACAATTCGGGTGAACCTGGTCCTCAACCAACATCCTTCTATAAACTTCGATTTCGGGCGAGCCCTCTCCAGTTTTGCACTCTAAGTCGGTTGAGGTCTTCATCCATTTGATTGCGCCACCTAAGACGGAGTCTTCCCCTTCCGCGATTCCCCTGCAATGTGCTTTCGAAAACCCGTCGAGCCGGAGCGTTTGGGTCCATCCGCTCTACATGGCCCAGCCATCGTAGTCTCACGATCTTACTCTTCTGGCTATGCCCATGCCCATGTCATAAACTTCGTTGTTGCATCTTCTCCTCCACACATTGTCTTCGTATACGCGACCAAGGATCATTCGGAGAATTTTTTTTTCGAAACGACCAAGGGTTTCTTCATCCGCGCCGTAAATCAGGACTGTGATGATCAAGGTTTTAAAGAGGGTTACCTAAGTTTTTCTGGAGAGGGTCTTGTTTCTCAATTGCAAAAATTAATCCAAGGAAGCAACGGTTGGCAAGAGTTATTCTCCGTTTGATCTCCGCACTGATGTTGTTTTCCGTGTCTACAGCGGATCCTAGGTAGATGAAGTTCTGTACTGTGTCTTTTGTGACATTTTGTCCAATTCGTCGATGTTCTCTGTTCTTGTTTGATGGCAACATATAGATATAGTGCGTTTGAAACGTATGAAAAATTTCTTCGTTACTTTCTGAAAAGACTATTCATATTACCAAACAGCACACCTAATTACATGCTACATTTGGAGACTTTAGTACCTCCTTTATACCTCGACACTTTAAAAATGCACCTAGACTATGTAGTCAAGATACTTGAAATGAAAAATGAAAGGTTGCCAAAAATAATCTTAACCAGTTTATTAGTAAACAGAAGAGGATTTGTCAAGGAATTGGACCACTTAGTAGCAGTAGGTAATCTTAACTGGAAAATCGAACTGGATGAACCTGTAGCAATTGTAAAGGCGAAGTTCATCGATCTTCTGAATGCAACCGGTTTCAGGATGTACGAGCAATTCAAAAAGGAAGCCAAAGAATCCCAGTATAGGATGATTTACAGCAAACTGAATTACAATCTGGAAGCAAACACGTACTTCGTCAATTCAAATAAAGTTAACTTAATAAGTACGATCTTCAAATTGAGAGGCGAACTTACAAATTTAAACTTCGTACCCCACAGACCAGACTTGCTAATACTCTGCAGCATCTGTAATCTAAAGGTAAGGGAAGACGTATTTCATTTTCTTGGGTCATGTCCAATTTTGAAAGAAATCCGACTAAGGTGGTTAGGAGCAAAATTCATAGACGAAGGCAAAGTAGTCAAAATCTTAAATGGAGAACAAGGCTGGGATCTGTTGTATAATTATGCAGTCAACGCACTTCGATATCGTAGCAAAATAATAAATGAAGATTTTTAAGAAACACAAACTTAGTAGTATAATAATTGAATCATACATTGAAAATTAAACCTTAACATAGACAATTAAAAACTTATTGTCAATCTGGTAGACGGCCTTAGGCCAAACCATATACTTTTATTTTTATTTTTATTTTATTTACATTGTAGATATTGTTGAAACAAATTGAAATAATAAAAAAGTAAATTAACTAACTAACTAAAAAAAAAAAAAACTAACTGATGGCAACATATACTTCGTTTTACCCTGATTAATAATCAAACACATTTTTGCAGCTTCTGTTTGAATGCTTGCCAAAGCACTTATGACATCACACCTGCCTCTTCTCATTACGTCAATATCATCTGCGTAAAACTTTTGAAAGGCTGTTCCTCTTGCTTTGAAATTGAATTGAGTTTTGTAGAATCCTTGCAAGTATGATGTTAAAGGAATCGCATGACCGTTTGTCGACTAGCGCTGTTTTTGCTGTCTGTAGCAGTCGCAGTTTTTTGTCTCTTTTATTCCCTGCCCATTTCATCGTAATTCTTGAATGGCGATTATGTCTGCTTTGCAGTAGTCTAGGCCGTGTACTGATTCTCCGGCTGCATGTAATCCGTTAAGGGATCTTTTTTCGTTTGCGGATAATTGTTATCCGAGGCTTTGTAAAGTGTGTAACTTGGTTGGGTAGTTAACCTCACACACGACCCCCAACCTGAAAGACATGGTCCTTTTGGGATCTACTTGGACATAAAGGGCCGGATAAACCGGTAGCCTGCTGCAGAAGAGTGGGAGCTGCCACTGCGCTTGCTCGCCAGAAGCTCATTCGCCACCATCTCTAATTCAGTACCCTGTCCCAGTATTGAAAGACCCTGAAAGACCAAATATGTCAGAGTGGATGCTTTTTTTAGTCCTAAAGTTCACCATTGGTTTTTGATGTGAAACTTCTTATGCGACTTCCAACAACGTTGCGTTAATCGTTTAACGCGGATTATCGATTGCATACTTTTCGGCACTGTTCGCAATTTGTTGATATAACAGTTGTATCAATTCCAGGTCATTCAGCCAGACGATTTAATTGTAGTGAAATGTGTTCTTCGGTGGAAGCTTGCATTATTTTCAGAGAAAATCAAATTGAAACTAGTTCTTTGTTCTTTTTCTTTTAAAGAAACAATATGAGTTCACTAAAATCAATTTCTACCCCTTCCTATATTTTTCTCCACATTAGGAAGTTTCACTTCTTCCGGAGTACGGAATTCCACGCACTATTTTTTTTTTAATCGTTTTGTCAACACACGCACATATTAATTTAGCAGCTCATCTCCGGGTGGAGGATCCCAGTTCCCAGTGACTACCACGTGGAGGAACAGTATACAGTAAGCACATCTGACGTGTGCTCTAAGTCCCAACCAGAGCCTCCCCGAAAAGTTCACGCCCAACCACGTGTACACTAGTGTCGTTTAAAATACGACTGGCAGAATCGTCTAAGGACCTGGTCTACTTTAACCATAAAATATATTCACTTTCTGAGTGTAATTTAAAACGAGTCATAAGCTTTACCTAATTTCAACCCAAAAGCATACAGAAAAGCATTAAACAATTCAAACAAAAAATAGGTAGTTGTAGTGCCTTAAACCAACCAACCAAAATTAACCAAATTCAATACATAAAGGGTTTCATTTTCCTTGGAATAAGCGAAGCGTTATGGTTCGTGTACGTTGTAGTTTATAAGTGCTCATAAAACATACACAAATTTCTTTGGACATTTGCCACATTTACACAATCCTCCTATTAGTTCCACTCTAAAAACAGTAAGATATTGTTTTCATTTCGAAGAAACAACCAAACAATACTTGGAAGCAGTTCAATATTGAGTTGCATGCAAGACTGTGTAACTTCCACATTGTTTCCTTATCCATAGATTTATACCTAAATCTAAAACAAGGGAATGCATGAAAAAAAGAATAAAACAACATTCAACTTGAGATTTGTATCAGTTGAAAGAAGGAACGTACGTTCGTGCTTCGTGTCCACAGCCAAAGACATTGGAATACAAAAAGAAAAGAGGTAAAAACAGAATTGGCTAACATGGTACAAATTCGATAGGGATATGTTATCATTTTATCTGGAAATTGTAAGACCAAAAACTTGGACAGCGTATTACTGTATACCTACATACATACCTACATATGCAGGCTGGTTACAGAATAGGAATGTAAACGTCTTTTAAAAAAAAAGACACAACAAAAACTTGGAATGGAATTTATGTGGATCGATTGTTCCATGTGTTCTTTATTATCCAAGATGTTGTTTCTATTTAGGACTTTGGGATAAGGACACATGCAAACAAAATATTTTCACGAATTCGAGAGAAGTTAATTTGGAAATGTTGAACTCTTTTTCTCAGCTTATAGAAAAGTAACTTATGTAATTTTTTTAGTTGTTAAAGAAGGAATACTTTGAACGTGCAACTAATCGAATCCTATTTCTCTTTCCGCGTTCTCAAACCCTGGCAAAATTTTAATTTAACTTTTCACAATTCGTTATTCATAAAAGCCACTACAGATCTTTTTTACTGTGACATGCAGAACATGCATGGTTTTGCCACATTCACATTAGGCGTGTTTTTTTCACAAGACTGTTATATACATAACATCATTTTACATGCAAAGCAAAAACAACATCCCCTACAACCAATGTTATGGATAAAAGGATGGTTAAGATTTGGTCGGGGATAGATTTTTGACGTTTAGTCGAGTATCGAATGAGTTTTTCGACTTTTCATTTTTTAATGTTGGTGCGTCTAGAGACTTTCATGTATCTCGAACAAAAGCAAAATGGGTGGCAAAGGGTCTGTTCACAAATTAATGTGTAACTGAATAAAATCATATGCCCACTCTTACACTCCGCAATTTAGTTGCAGAAAATTTAAGATATTTAGAATTTCATTGATTTCAAGAGTTAGATTTGTAAATGTATATTAAGATACATAAAACAACGTAATAGCAATTAAAAAGGGTCTGTTTAGTGATTGAAAGCACATTTTGCATATATCTTTTCACATTTTTGTGTGAATGTTAACATTTTTTCCAAAGCTAATTGTTAAGTATACCATAAAAATGGTTGTACTTTATTATTATTAATAGTTTAATTCGTTTGAAACAAGTAACAAAATATTTTTTCCAACTCACATTTAAATCACAATCTCATATAAACTCAACCCCAGCATGTAAACAGAGTCAAGAGAAATTCTTTGTTACCTTTGTGAACGGACCTATTTTTGACCTTTCTAAACTAACAAAAAACAGACAAAAAAAAATTGTTTACCTGCATTAATTTCACAACGGAACATTCTTATAGCGTTTTTCATTGAAATCCGAAAGAACTACTCTCAAATGTAGAACTACTCTTTTCAATGAAACATTTTTCAACAGTTTTGTCGTAGTATTAATGACAATTGTCAGGAATAGCATTGGGTGCATTCACTTATGTAGTCACTATGGAGTCAAAATTCAATTAGTTTTGTGAATGCAAAATTGAACTACAAACACAGCAAATCCTTTTTTGTTTGTAATCTTTCGTATTTTTTTCGAACAGCCTATTGTGAAACGTCGTAATGATTCTAAATTAACTTTATATCTGAAATTTTTACTTTACGTGGGGTGAAAAATTTTCAACTCATTTCGCAGTTGTTTCTTATGACTTGATTACGTAGCTACTAAAGCAGTGAATGCGCCCACTTGCATCTTTTCAATATTTTTTTTTAACTCCATGTAGGTGATGGATGGAAAGGGATGACGACAAAGTAGATGACAACAAATAATGCAGCGAACTAACAAATTCTAAATTATTTACATATTTCTGCACTCATATTCAATTACTTTCCGTTTTTCTTTTCAATTTTAATAATCACCAAACAAATTTCCCAACATTTTTTTTTCATTTGACGTTTGATAAAACATATGTTTTTGCATTTTCAGAGTAGATCTCCCAACCGATTGGGAGTAGATCTTTGGCGTTTAGAGTAACTCCAGAACTACTCTTTTTTTCAATGAAACATTAAAAATGGAAAAAGAGTAGATCTTTTCACAAAAGGAGTAACTCTTTTCGTCAATGATAAACGATATTATTTTCCACTCTATACAATTGCTTTAGGTTTTTAACAAACAGTTTTTGCGTTTTTGTGCGAATTTGGCAAAAAAATCATTTGTTGCCTTTTATTAGTTTGACAACTGATCGAGAACACCAACCCACAAATAAAAAAAAAACGAAGCGTTTTTTTTGGATATCATGTTATGTACATAACATCCTTGTGAAAAAAACATGCCTATTGAATGTTCTTCTTCCTTTTTTCGGCGTAACAAGCATCGTGAATCGTGATCGCGAACTTATCTCTCTCACTTAACTGCCTCTCGTAAAGATGTGGAACTCTTGGTGTACTTTGGTGTTCTGTTCTTTAACTCTCAGCTGGTAGTAATAGGGAGCAAAGGACTCAAGAGGCTTGCTTTGTGAACAACTGCTATGACTTGGAAAGCTTCGATGATTCCAGCTGACCAATCTTTGCTCTGTCACAGCTTTTTCATATAGCGTTATTTTAATTTTTAATTTTTTTAATTTATTTATTTCATCAATCACAGAACATGAACTCTTACAGACTAATCAAACTAATTTACATAATGAAAGGTGGGTAATATTCCTTTGAACTTTTTAAATTCTTGCCGAAGAATTTGCGTAGTACGGATTCCAAACTGTGCACTGTGCAGCAGTACTCTAGCACGGATCTAAACAAAGAGTTGAATAGCGATATAAGAGTATAGGAATCAGTAAACTCTTTCGTATTTCTGTTGATAAAACCAAGCATCTGATTTGCTTTATTTATCATATAGTCATAATGCGGTCGAAACGACATACGACATCAATTATAACCCTTAGGTCCTCTTTCTTAATTACTCTTTCAAGACATAATATCATTGATACTATAATCAAACTTTACAGGATCATGGTTTCTAAAACAAGATAACACTTCGCATTTTTTGATATTTAAATCAAGGTAGTTATCTTTGCACCAAGCATTCAATCTTTGTAAGTCTTGAAGAAGAAGGTTACAATCTTGGTTGCAAGAAATCTTGCGATAAAGCTTTCTTTAGATCATCCGCAAAGAGGAGACAGTGCGAATCTTTGAAGATATTAGAAATATCATTAACTCATTCTAAAAATGCGTCATATTATTTTGCTTGTCTCCGGAATCCATGTAGCTTTCACTATAGCATTCATCAGTAGGTACCACGCGTAGCAGCTTGCGATGTAGAAGCCTTAAGGTTCGTCAAAACGATCTTTTTTTTTACTTTTGGAGAAATGCTTTAGAAATGTAAGGAAGTATCCATACTTCCCCGTGTCTCGGACTCTCCAAGGTGTACTAAGCTTGGCATACCGACTAAAACTACAAAAGTTTCTCGCTGATCTTCTCCTCGGGACCACTAGCGTATTTCTTCGACAGGGGATCCGTGTCTAGATGGCAGATTCTTGTTCCTCAACTTCCTCTTCTTGTTTCTTTGTTTTCAGGATCTGCGTCAGATACATGCTTATTCGCCTCCAACTCTTCTCATCTCTCAGCATCTCCTGGATGATATTATTCGGGCTGAGCTTCTCGATAGCTCTATTTATTTCCTGACGGGGAGATTCCCATCTACTACACTCGAACACTGTAGTAGTTTGTCAGCGAATCTGTGTATTGGCACGAAGGGCTTTTTCTTTTTCCAATCTTGTGCAGGAAAGCGTTGAAATACCCGTGTCCGGTGAGGAACTGTGTGACGTAGTAGTTCACTTCACCGTGTTTCCGGTTACTCCATTCATTTATGTCTCCGATCAGCATAGCAGTCCAGCGTCCTCTGCTTTCCGATTCCCAGCGTTCTTACCACTTCTGCTGTATGATCGCTTTCGATTCCGCGTTCGCCGCTTCCACGTCGAATTCTGCTTTCTTTTCATGTATTTATCTTCTTTGTGTTGCGAGGAGGTCAATTGGTACGACACCTACAACTGCTAGAACTGCTGGCTTAGACACTGTGCGGTACGCAATAGCTATTCGCAAGGCATCACGCCTCTGTATACCGATGCTAGTTCTTTCCGGTACTTTTCCTGTTTAAGTGCTTCAGCCCAAATCTCTCTTCCGTGCAGCAGAATTGAATGTGTTGTTGCCAAAAGAAGCCTCCGTGTGCTTTTTTTAGTATATATTTTCAAATATTTTACCTCATTTTTGCTTTTTATAAGTTCGGTTTCGATGTGGATGTCGATAACCGTGAGAATTCGTTTTTTTTGTTAGAATTACTACTTCAGTCTTCTTAGTAGCCATCGACAGCCCATGTTCCTCCATCCAGGAATTTGTCCTTCGCATCACTTGGTTCAACTTTCTCTGTGCGCTTTCGGTGTTCCTCGCAGTTATCACCGCAGCAACGTCGTCAGCGTATCCAACTAGAAAGCAGTCTTTGGGCATTTCCATACAGAGAATGTCATCGTAGGAGATGTTCCAGAGGTCTAGTTCAATGATAGATCCCTGTGCTGCTCCATCTTTTCGTATCATTCCTTCAGTGGTTTGGTAGATAAGTTCTCTTGCTTTGAGATAATCTTTTATCATCCGTAAGAGATACTCTGGAATTTGGAATCTTCTTTCAAGTGCATTAATCAATAATCATGTATGACCATCGGGCTGAATTAAAAGCGTTTCGAACATCAAGTGTTACCAGCAGCACGATTTTCTTGGTGTTTTTGGCTCCCTTGTCGAGCATTTTCGACAGCCCTTACTTCTTCTTCTATTGCTCCTTTTGTAGAGCGCCCCTTCCTAAGGCCATATTGTCTTTCAGACAAGTCTCCCATCCTTTGAATCATAAGTCGTGGTTGCAATAGCTTTTCTAGGAGCTTGCCTGCTGTGACCAGCATGCACAGAGGCCTGTATGCGAATGGAGACTCCTGGTTTCCCTTATTTTTGCTGATAAGTACAAGCCGTTGCTTTTCCAACACTAAGGGAAAACTCTTTCAGCTAAAAAGCTGTTGTACATTTTTAAAAGAAGTTGGGGACAGCATTGCGCGATTTCATTCAATGCCTCCACCGGTATGCCATCTGGCCCGAGAGCTTTTTTGTTTTTCAGCGCGTTAGATGCAATTCTGAGTTCTTCTTCGTTGAACGGTGGTATTTCTTGTTGCTGCAGCCTAGGGGTGTCGGGTTGCCTGATGTTATGTCTTGGGAACAGTGTGTCCACAATTTGATTCATCTTTTCTGGACTAAAATCTTCTATGGGCTTTTGAACTACAAAGTTTTTCAAAACGATCTTGCAATTTTTCAATGGTGGCAGCGTATAGAAAGACTGTTGGCAGGACATCTGTCGTGGCGACAACTGTAAATGTATGAAAACTCGACGTCGTTTTTCATGCTTCAGTGAATTGTTCTTTGAAATAGAGTTTTATACATATGTATCAAAAAATGTAAAGCAGGATTTAAAATCGTATAATTTCTCTAAAGCTAATTTTACCGGTCTAAATGACTATTTCTGCAATATCGATTGGCGAACTGAATTTGTATGTCTAGATCTACAAAATATGTATCATCGCTTCACTGAAATCATGTTTTTGGGTTTTGATAACTATATACCGGTTTTTGCAAAAAAGAAGTCCTTGAATTCACCTTGGATTAATAAACAACTCAGCGATTTAAAGAAACAAAAACGAAAAGCATACGTAAAATATAGTAAATCTAAAAGTCAACCTGATTACGAACACTTTAGTAAGTTACGCAAAGATTTTGTGGTTCTTAGCAAGCTTCTTTATAGAGCTTATATTCTAAACATTGAAAGCAATATCAAAAGCAATTCGAAATCGTTCTGGTCTTTTATAAATTCCAAAAGAAAATCAGTAGGGTTTCCAAGTACTATGCATTATAGTGGCGTCGAATCCTCGGACTTAGATTCCACAGTCGAATTATTTGCTAACTTCTTTGAATCGGTTTATTCCGTATCTAGATTTAATAGAAGTTCACTCACACAATTGAACAGTAGCATTAATATTGGATCCATTCAGTTCAGTTTTGAAGAAGTTAATATAGCACTTTTATCTCTCAAATCTAGTTCTAGCTCTGGTCCCGACGGCATTCCTGCCACAGTGCTTAAGGAATGTTGTGACTCTATTTGCACTCCTTTACTTATGTTATTTAACAAATCTCTTCAAGAAGGAATCTTCATCGAAGAATGGAAACTTTCTTATTTAGTTCCGATCGATTTATGGCTCAAAAAGTGATATTCAAAATTATAGGGGTATTTGCAAACTCTCCGCTATTCCCAAATTGTTTGAAAGTATCCTGAAATATAAACTAGATTTCTTCACAAGCGAATATTTATCGGAAGTACAGCATGGTTTTGTATCTGGTAGATCCACTATAACAAATCTGGCATATTTTACTTCTTTTGTAACCAATGCTATGGAAAGTGGTTTTCAAGTCGATGCGGTATACACGGACTTTAGTAAGGCGTTCGATTCTGTAAACCACCAAATACTCCTTGCTAAACTTGAGATGTTTGGATTTCATTCTCAACTCCTTCGTTGGATATCCTCGTACCTTTACTGTAGAAAACAACAGGTTAAAATTGAAAATTCTTTTTCAAGAGAAATTCAGTGTACATCGGGTGTTCCCCAAGGAAGCCACCTCGGTCCATTGTTCTTCATTATTTTTATCAATGACATTATATCTGCGTTCAAATACTGTAGGTGTTTGTTATATGTGGATGATCTCAAGCTATTCTTGACAGTTATAACAGCTTAGGTGATTGTCAATTGATTCAATCTGACCTTGATTCTCTTACACACTGTTGTCACGAAAATTTCTTGAAACTTAATATAAAAAAGTGTAACATTATTTCATTTACTCGAAAATGTACCAGTTTTCGGTTCAATTACACAATTGAGTCTAATGTCTTAGATCGTGTCTCAAACATTAAGGACTTAGGTGTTATTCTTGATTCTTCACTAAATTTTAGGAACCACATTAATTACTTAGTACCAAAAGCTAACTCGTTAGTTGGATTCATAAAACGAAATGGCAAAGATTTTCGAGATCCTTATGTTTTATTAACTTTGTATACATATCTTATCAGATCGCTTTTGGAATACGCTGATGTAATCTGGAGTCCCGCGTTTAAAGTTAATTCTGACAGGGTAGAATCGGTTCAAAGAAGATTTACGAAATATGTTTTCAACAAAATGAGCTGGGGTTTCTGTCCTGATTACAAAGCTAGGTGCCTATTGCTTGGAATAAAATCCTTAGAAACAAGAAGAAAATTTCATGGTGTAATGCTCATAAGAGACTTACTATGCTACCACATAAAGTGTCCAACACTCCTTGCTCTATTACCTATACATGTACCTGCCAGGTCCACGAGAACAAGGATTTTCCTATTTCAAAATATACATAGAACAGTTTATGGATGTAATGAAACGTTATCAAGATGTATTGCTGATTTCAATGAAGTGCCTTCAGAAATTGATTTTTCAATCCTTAGTAGAAGTAAATTTAAGACTGATTTATTGTACTTACTTATATTTTAATATTTTATTCTTGGAGCACTATATCTGTTAGCTGTAAAACTGCTTGTAGATAAATGAAATAAATAAAAATAAAAAAAATAAAAATATAGCTAAATTTGTAAATGTAACCTAACAACTACAAAATCGCTTTGGTTTGGGAGCATCTTTGACTCTTTAATGTTAGGCTCTGGTCTCTCTCGTGCAGGTATGTCATAAGCAATATTTACTTTGCGACAAACTCTAACAGAAACTTGATATCCTGGGTCCTTGCTATTTCGATTTTTTCTTGAATACCGTTTCCGTGTATGCATAACTCACCAAAGCAAGTTTTCATTTATCTCCAGCCTATGCAACGTTTACACTAAGTTGGCGCAGGTGTAATCTTTTATTACGTTGATCGCCGGACTTACCTATTTGTACGCAAACATTAGAGTTCAGTCCAGCGAGTACACAAGCGACTTTCTAGCATGAATCTATTGTGATTCCTCAACTAGGGCTGTTGGATTGAAAGTTTTGGACTAAATTCCATTGAATTCGACAACAGCTACTTGTATGAGGGCCCAACACCTTTGACCAAATCATAGTGCTATTTTAACATTCCAGAATGGGGGACTGCCGATTTTCTGTCGGTTCCGGTATGAAAGTACTTTTCGTGGCAGTATTAATTGCGGAGGAATTTTGCCAATTACTTTCCTACAAACGTACATATTATGTACATTGTTTAACAATTTGGATTCCCATGCTTTATTTTCTTATATTCCCTTATAGGAGGTTGGTACTTAATTCCAGCTTATCCATTTGTATTTCCTTTTGCAGCAATCAGACTTTAGAGGCATAGGATTATAAACAAATAAATAAAAGAAGAAGATTTCCACTTATTCCATAACTGGTTGTAGGTACTTTGTCTGTTGAAAACAAGGAAGTGCTATCAATTTTTAGTTTTGTATTCATATCTCTGCGCTTATGTTCTTAGAAAATTTATATTTTCAACAAGCCAAACGCACACTGTCAGTGTGTTACTTTGGTGCATTTGCTTAAAGGATGTTGTGTTTCCCTTTCTAGATTATGTACAACCAATACAACCTCTGCAGTTGTTTGCGCTTCAACAAAACAACACAATGTTGTGTGGCCATACAATTTCTGGAACTACGTGGCATGGATATGTAGGTAAGTCCTTCCTTAACCGTAAGCATCTAGCTATTTATACATCTAACTATACATACGTACGTGTGTGTGAAACATTCATATCAGCACTAGACAGAGAATCTCATCGTCGACGTAACATGAGGATGCATATTGATATGGGTAATTCGGAGCTATGGTATTTATCTAGATTAGAAAATCCTCTCTTGTTTTGTATACGTTGACTAGGTAGCTATATTCACAATGGTAGTATGGATAAAGCGAGGCATCATTGTACATTTTCTAAACTACATCCACGCATATGTGTGCATGTTTATGGGTTGGCAAATTAATTCCTATCGAAAGGATTATGTAGCGTAAAAAGCCCATGTTTCCATATTTAATGCAAACTCGTATACCTACCCTTGGATGAAGGATTACCACTCTAGTCTGCCTTTCGTAATTGTTGATTGTATTTCCGGATTAATTTTCTCCTCCTATTTTATATTTTTTATGTAGTCCACCCGTTGGCTCCATTAATTTAAGTGTGCAAAAGAAGAAGTGGGAGTAATTGGAAACCATTTGATTTGGTAACTTTTCGACAGCTTGTCAGGGCTCGGCAAAACTTTATCCCGCAATTGATACACTTTTGTTGTGTATTCAGAGCTCGATTAAAATGCACGTCGCGTAGGTATAGACAGTGTGTTTATCAAGAAAATTTAGCCTAACTGTGTTTGCACAAAGTAGGTATGTATACATTTTTCTTAGAGAAAAAAATATTTGAGTGGGCATGGTTCATGGATTGCAAATACTGTTTTGTTTCTTGAATTTTTGCCTTGAGTTAGCGGGTATGTTTATGGAACTATACGCTGGTTAAGAAGTAGTTTTAGTTACCAAGCTAGGAACGCGACGGTAGGCAAACTCAATTAATGTTTCTTGTACAATTCGATCAATAGAAAAGTTTACGATTGGTTCTCACATGTACCTTGTTCTTGTGAGCCATATAAAGTTTTCAAGAGCTAGCGATAAAGTCCAATTTGTATAGGTTTGTTTTTTGAAGTACCTATTCACCTATTGGCTGTTTCAGTGCTTTCTTGTGGTAAAATACTATTGTTGCAGATACCTAATCTGAATTCGAAAAAGAATTTTTTCTATTAAATATCAACTTCACCGCGTAGCCGAAGGGCCGAACATCAATTGAGTTGAAAAAAAAAGAAATAAAGAAAAGTACAACCAGATAATTAAAGGGATATTTTGTGGATAGAATTGGACTTCAACCGAACACAAGCATCCTAGAACGTAAAAATAAATAAAGCTCCAATAAAAACTGAGGACAGCGCACATTATTGTAACTGCAAGAAATCGATTTTACCGTTAAAATGTTTAGCGGTAAATTTTACCACAACAAGTTAGACCTCTAGTGTTTTTTCTTTTCCCACCTTCGACTAATCCTTCTGTTGCGGCTTCAAAGTGCTAGCAGAATACAAAGCAACCCTAGTCCACCAGCTAGTGGCGTGCCTACTTCAAGGCATCTTGGAAAATCAACTCAAATAGGTACTCCTTCATTGCGCCAGTGGACGACTGGTGACTCCAGCGAATTTGCTGAAAGTACTACAGGTAACCCGTGATGAACCTCCACGATTCAGATTGGTCGAAGTTGTGTGGAATGTGCTGAATGCGCCGATGAACGAACAAACCGCCAAGAAAATGGCGCTTCTTGGTTGACCTCTAAAGGACATAGATTCGAAAAGTATTTAAAAGTGAAAAATTGTGTGGAAGAATTAAAATTCTTGGGGTGAGATAGTTATAGCAAGTTTGAATTAAAAAAAAATTGTGTTTTGTTGGGCAGAAAGTCGAACTCAACACTTCTTTTTACTAGTGTGCGGGAAAGCTCCAGACAGGCAGGAATAAAGGAGAGTTTTCAACGGAGTTTCTCTTAGTGATAAAAAGGGTAATTTTACGTTTGTCTCTGATCAGGGTTGCTCAGTGATAGATTATTGTTTAGTTAGAATGGATTGGTTGCATGTGATTATGGATTTCGAAGTGTAGCCACCCAACTATTCATCACATCTGCCCATAATTGTCTCCTGTGAGTTTCAGTATTCTTTTTTGCGCACACCAACCATCGAGTATACGAAAAACAAACTGAAATGGATAAAAAGCAAATCAGAGTTATATAGGCGAAAGTTAAGCCAACAAATTATGAGAATACCTAATCCAAGCACAAGTTCTGTTGACGATGTAACGAACTCGGTATTTTTATCAGTGAGGAATTCTGCAGTTACGAATTCGGGCGTTAGTTTGCAGTCCAAGTGGTCTGATAATGAATGCAAAAGAATCAGACAAAAATCATTCACCTTATCAAAACTTTTTCGGAGAACAAACAATTCATCTTTTAAGAGCATGTACCTATAACAAAATAAGAGCTATAAAAATTTGTGCGCCCTTAAAAAAAGCGATATACTTAAAGAATATGGCATTTAAAATCCCTCAATGTAGAGATTCAAAATCGTTTTGGCATAATGTACACATTTTGAGTGGCGGTAGTAGAATAAAATCTTTGAGCCTAGATGTCGACATACTTGCAAACCAGTTCAAAAATCTTCTGCTACCTGATCCAAATCAAAAACAAAATTAGTTTTGCACGCCCAAATACTATAAACCCTGATCTCGACTCTCAATTCTCAATGCTCGAACTTACTAGTGCATTAAGAAAAATGAAAAATAACAAAGCTTGTGGATCTGATGGTATTCCCATTGAATTCTTTAAAAATGCACTCCCTAAGTTCTTAGATTATATTCTGAAATTTTTCAATAAGATTTTCAATGAAGGGAAAATTCCCAAAAATTTTCTTTGTTAAAAAATTTCTGCGATATTTAAAAAAAGTGATCGCAATCTTCCAGGAAACTACAGAGGAACTGCTGCTCATAACTCTCTCAGAAAAATATTTACCCAAATCCTTTATAATAGACTCGTCACATGGACAGAACAGAACAATAATAAAAGTGGTGAACGAATTTAAGTGTTTAGGTGGTGTACTAACTTCTAATTTAAGTATTATATCACATTTAAAACAAAAATCTACAAAAGCAAAAACAGTGATAAACACCATTTGGTCAAAGTTTTTTTTTGCCATATAATTACATACATATATTGATTCAGCAATAAAATTTCAAGTCTTCAATGAAACGATTAACAGTTGTTTTTTTTATGGGAACGAAATATACGGTTACGAAAAAAATTAAGAAATAAGAGGCGGTACAAAGATATTTTTTCAAAAACATTTTCAAGTTGCCTATCAATACGCCATTCATGTGGTGTCATGATTGCCTCCCATGTTCTTGAGAAATTTGAAGGCAAATGCAAAGAACTGGTATGATTTGGTTGTTACAAATAATTTCAACATGCCACTATCTGTGGAAAATATTGAAGAACTTTGCATTTCTCTAATAGATGACAAAATGTATCGATGTTGTCTTGATCGTGCAAGAGAGTCACCATCTAGAGTCATTTATTGACAGCTGAGTTTTGGCTTAGGAGAAAACAATTATTTTAGAAATGAGTTCTCATCATCCGAAATAGGTTTGATCTTTAAAATCCGAACTGAAATGAACGAACTTAATTTTAGGCCACATAGAGGGGATATTAATCCAATTTGTTCGCTTTGCAATCTTAACCAAAATGAAAATATTTTGCATTTTTTAGCGTTGTGTCCGATTCTAAATAACCTCAGTTTGAACAATATTTTATTATACGCATCAAATATAAAAAAATATATTCCTTTCGAACATATTATTGTTTCTGAAATGTTATAATAAGAAGTGATAAATGTATGTACAAAGCAAAATCTACTGTATAATAATATAAATTTATCTCTCAGATACAATTATACATTTTTTGAACTGGCAGACACGGCCAGTATTATATCTTTTCATATAATACTAATGTTATGTTTCTTTTATGAAAAAATAAAGAACTTAATAATAATAATAAAGAAAGTAGAGTTAGTGCCAGTACGGGCAAGGATACTCTAGGATAGAATTCGTCAGAAAAGCCTAGTATTATCTACTTTTGTTTTTTATAAAGGTGGAAAAAGTGTAAGCTGTGAGCTTGTTTTGGTTTTGGCCATTCAGTCATACATTGTGTCGGTTACCCTACGTTTTCGAAATTTATCCTGAGATTGATTTATTTATAAGGATTTTAAGGTTAGACCCTAGGGACTAGCGAATTTACAACGAACTTCCAGTATGTACCACCTCAGAATATCTTCTGTGTTGTCATTTCGACCACGAAACTAAGTGGTTGCCACAAATAGTTTCTTCCTCTCCTGCAGCTTGGGATCCTCCCATTTCGAAAATAGGCTGATTGTTTTTGCCAACCAATCGCTATAGTGAGTACATCTACGCACTTTATTCCTGGTTTGTGAGATCAGCCCAGAAATCATGTCTGTGGGTTCTTCCCAGTGATCTACGTTAGGGTGGCATTTTCAGCGGAGATTACCTGTTAAGATTCCCACAACCTTATTGAGCAAGAGGGCGTTGGTTTTTTGCCTTTTTGATCTATTCAGGAAGCTTGTGTGACTTTCTTCTCTAGTCTTAAGAGTCTGAAGAGCTTTTCGAAGGACCCAAAAGGACTTACTGCAGCTCTACGTCATGACAGTTTATCCGCCAAGTGTATTTTTTGAGTATTATAGGCGTCTCCCCCAAGTAACATTTTTACTCTCATAAGACTCTCCAAGAGCATTACTACACTTATTTCTGGGAGTTAAATGCAACCTCTCGCTCGCAAATCGCTCTCCAAGATCGTTATGAGACCAGCGTTACCGTTGGATATTTTGGAAAAGTAGCAAAAAAAGTGGCACTCGAGAAAAAAAGGTAGCACTTGAAATTAAAAACGACACAACACCATGATAATGTATGAAAAAATTTCACACATCCCAACGAATTCATAGTTGAAGAAAATACATAACCTTAACAATCATTTAAAAGTTTATTGCAACGTAAGATAAGAACTAAAAATTTAACAGCTCATTTTTTACTGATAACTCACACAAATAAATAAATAAAAGTTTGAATAAATAATAAAAAAGAGATAAATAATAATTTATTTAAAATAATTCGTATTACACTTTACTTTCTTGTGATGGTTGTTTCCCTATATTTTTTTATAAGAAGCACATCAGGACTCCATTCAGCTGATGTGTCTCATTTGCTTACTAAATTTAAGGAATCCAACATATTTTTGCAAGTTTCAGTTTTTAATCTGTTGGTGACTCTACTTTTCATCAAAGTTATCTTGGAAAAAACCTTCTCAGCGCAGGCACTGCTATGAGGCTAGGTTCATATTTTTGCAACAAATTCATATAAGTTGGAAAATAGGTATTCATTCAAACTATTTTTAATGTTACCCATTTCAAACCAAAAAATTTATATTGTTCGATTACGTTTTCGGGATTTATGGTAGAATTACTAAGAACGGAAACTAGTTTAAAATAAGTGAACTCATATTTCGACTTGATTACTTTGGGGTCTTAATGCCTCCAAATAGAAAGTTTTTCATTTTTGATGTCAAATCGATTAAACATTTCATACCAAAGTATTTTATAATAGCTTAGAATATTTTTCTTAATTTCAACAAGTTCACTTTCCGTTAATCTTTGACTTACAACACAATTTTCGGCTTCAGAACCAAAGTATATATACGAGGTGTTCCCCTTCCGCGATTTCCCTGCAATAATCTTTCGAAAACGCGTCGAGCCGGAGCGTTTGGGTCCATCCGCTATATATGGGCCAACCATCGTAGCCTCACGATGCGTACTCATCTGGATATGCCCATGTCGCGGTACAGCTCATACAGCTCGTTGTTGTATCTTCTTCTCCACACATTGTCTTCGCATACGGGACCAAAGATCATTCGCAGAATTTTTCTTTCGAAACGACCAAGGATTTACGGCTTTACGGGCGCGGAAGCATGGACTTTATCCCGCTTTCGATAATATCCATGCTTCCGCACAGTAAAGACTGGGATGATTAAGGATTACCTTGATTTTTCTGGAGAGGGTTTTGTTTCTCAATTGCCTTCTTAACCCAAAGAAGCATCGGTTGGCAAAAGTTTTTTGATCTCCGCACTGATATTGTTTTCCGTGTCTATAGCGGATCCTAGCTAGACGAAGTCCTGTACTACCTCGAAGTTATGTCTGTCTGTTGTGACGTTCTGTCCAATTCGTCGATGTTCAGTGTCCTTGTTTGATGACAACATAAACTTCGGTTTGCCCTCATTGACCATCAAACCCAGTTTTGCCGCTTCTGTTTCAATACTCGCAAAAACATCTATGACATCACGCTTCTTTTTCACATTACGTCAATATCGTCTGCGTAGAAGAGTAATTGTACAAACTTTTGAAAGATTGTTCCTCTGGTGTTGACGTTTGAGTTTCATACAATCTTTTCAAGTATGATGTTGAAGAAATTGCATAACAGTTTGTCACCTTGCCCAAAACCTTCAGAAACAATTCGACGAAACTCCCCTTTCGCGGCAAAACCTCGGCCACTGATTCGTTGACTTAAGCTAAGGAGTGACTTACACAGCCTATGTGCCAAATATTCGGGATTCGTTTTTTTAAATGATTTTTGTTCAATGTGTGTGTTATGTTGAACTTTAAAACTTTGAGTACTTTAGTAAAATGGCATGGTGAATTGCTAACTTTAGTTTTACTTGTAGGGAATGCTAAAAAAGTGGCACAGACTAAAAGGTGGTGGCTCGGTGGCACATCCTAAAAAAAAGTGGCAATCTGACACTAAAATGGCACAGCGGCAACGCTGTATGAGACTCTTATAAGCCTTAAATGGCCTAGTTATAGGAGGCTCTTGGCTACTCATAGCAAGAGCTAGACTCTCTTTGCGATACTTGTTGTTTCCTTAACAGAGTTAAGTTCTTCTTATGAGATGACAGATTGTGAATCAAATGCCTCTGGAAAGAATCTTATAAGGCCCTGCTTACTCTTAGACTATGAGAACGCGTCTCTTCCTATAGGAGCAACTAAAACGAGAAAGGAATATTTCTAAACTGCAAAAAGTCATATACCTTTCTCATTTAACATTTTTTTGCAAGAAAGAAACAAACTACTATTTAATTATTGTGTGTATGCCTTGTTCAAAAAAAGGATGAAAGAAAGAAACAAACTTCTATTTGATTTTTGTTTGTAAGTCTTGTTCAATAAATGATGATAGTTTGCGAAAATAATTATATTTTAAAAAGATTCTCATAAGTCAAGGGCGATGCACATAACATATTAATTAATTTTAATTGAAATGGAAAACCACAAAAATGCAGGCGGTTGAAATTTTATCTACTAATTTAGACATTTTGCTTCGAAAAAAATTTTCTTTTTTTGTGCTCTAATACCTACTGATATTTTTTTGTTTTTTACACGACTTACAAGTTTGTCAGTTTTTTTTTCGGTCATAATTTTGACAAGATTATGGATGATTCTGGCATACCATTCACACTCCATCAGTTTTATGTCAGAAAATACTGACAGCTTGCCAGAAAAAATTTAAATTTCATTCTTTCTGGCAGCATGTCAGTTTTTGTCATACTGTGAACTGATAGCATTTAACGTCAGGTTTTCTTACAGTACTTTGCTGTCATAAATGAGTAGCAAGCATTTACACGATTTTGACAAATAGCGACAAGAATAGACATAAAAATTGACAAAATGAGTCCGTCGTTGCAAGACCGGCAGAAGTGGTGTGTAAAAAGGCCAACGCATAGCATATAAATGGTAAGCCAACAGAAACATGTTCACAACCTTTTCATTACAGAAAACTATAACAAATTTGTTTCTTAAATCAAAATTAGTTGAGTAATATATGGCTTAAGCCATATATGGCCTGCACCTTAATATTATTTTGTTACTATATAAAATATATATTAATTGCAGTTGCAACACAAAATGAAAACATAAACAAGCCAAGCAAAAAAATTTAACTGAGTGAAATTTAGAAAACATGTTAGCTATTTCATCGAAGTTGCAATTTCTTATGGATGGTCACTCTAAAATCACATCGAAATATTCTGTTTATATTTTGTAATGTGGCTACCGCTTACAAGAGCTCAAATCTTCCATTTACACCTTTATGAGAGCTAAGTTATCTTTATTCTTCATACAAGACTATTAAGAGAGCAGAGTTTGTAAACGCCAAGAAGCAGAGTTTCGTTATGAGAGCAAAATACTTTTTATAGGAGCTCAAATGCTTTTTTAGGATTAGATCTAAGTGTAAATGAAACAGGTATATTATGTTGGGATTTAATGGTAAATAAAAGAGATTTGGGCTTTTGTTAGTGTAATAAAACTCAGTAGGATAATTTTTTTTTTTTATTAACAATCTATTGGCATATGTCTTGAAAATTGTGTCAGTTAAAACAAAATAGCATGGGCAAATCTGCGCTTGTTGTATTCAGAATGTTTTTCTATTTTGTAGTAGTTGCAGTCTTCAGCACATCCACAATATCTCCCCCATCGACTGTCTCGTCAAAAGGCATTGCAGGCAAGCGTAGCTTTCTAGACGATTATCGCCCAATCGTGTATGATTGTTTCATGTACATATGTAATTGTAAACATGCGACTGATCAGGAATGTTTTTGGATTCAAAATTCACTTCTCTTTACAGTGGAACCAATCAAAAACGACATAAGATTGGCACATATAGTCCGGTCAAATTACGTTCAAAAATAGGGGTAAGGTTACATTAATTCGCACCTTGCTGAAAATTGGCATGACTGTTGGGAACCCTATTACTTACAATTTGTCAAAAGTCCCCCTCAATCCGCCGCTTGGAAAAAAATTTATTCAAGGTCAAATGTTGCAAACATCGGTTTTATAAGTTTTCCAGCTAAACGGTAAGTTTTACCAAAAAAAATAGAAAGGCAAATTCAATATTCAATTATTCACCAAGCAATTATCTATAAAAAGTGTAAATACACTTTTTTTTCCTAAGAATCACGATTTCGGAGATATAGCTTTGCAAAAAGTTGAAAAAGTTGTTTTACTCATAATATGCACACGTTTCCGCGCCACCCGTGAGGTAGTGTGCATGGCGCGTTTTTTTACGTGGTTTCCCCGGTAGGCCTATTCCACTATCTATTGTGGTTCTGTTGAGGTGAAAGCTATTGTATTAAATTGAAATTGGTATTATTGTAATGACTATTGTAATGAATGAGAGCGGTGTAAGTAATGAGTAATTTGAAAAAAACATTTGGTCTGATTGAAACTTTTCTTCTTCTTCTGGAACACAATCCATACTGTCTTGTTCTTCTTCTTCTTCTTCTTCCTGCTGGGTGCAAATAAATTGTTCAAAGAGCGATACATCAGAAGTCTCCTCGCATATACCGTAGGAATCCTCTTCTACTGTCGATTGAACATTGGAGCACGATTGACCTCAACAACTGATACATGCTAATGAACAAAACAACCCCACTTTCTTGCAGCCGCAATTAGCATTACACCCCTTTTTGCAATTGCAAAAAACTGAGTTGAGGAGTTTTTCCGGTGCAGGAGGGAGTAAAGTTTTGACTGGTTATAATATATTGTCAATTAACTTCCAACGCTAGTTTTCTGGGTTTAGTTTATTACCGAGCCATATTTGAACTTGATAATATACCCAAAATAGATATTGCTCAGCAGAAGCAGAGGTTGGAGGAAGACAAGCTAATTATTGTACTTGCTTCTTCTTATGCGTGTTCTTAGCAAAAGGCAAGTATATATCTTCTATATATATTACCGCCATACTTCAACTTTAATCGTAACTCTTAATGGTTCTATTATCTAACGAATTTTTGCAAATGTTTTGTAATTCGTCTAAAGTAAATTGACAATCATCACTGTTTTCGATGTGCGCAAATATTTCTTCCATTGCAAGATTCGTAGTTTCAGATTGAGGACGACCGGCTTGACCCCCCGTAGTCGGTCTCAAGAAGGTATTATGACAGTCTTTATGATATTTAGCTTTTGCAGCAACTAAATCATGTTCAAACTCAATTCGAGTAGTAACACAGGTGTTACACACAGCATAAAGCGCTCCATAGGTAAGGTAAAATTTATTCTCTTATACATCTTTTCAAAACAAACTTTTTTTTTCTAATTTATAGTGTGAAGTAGAGGTATGAAAACATGTTGGTTGTCCTTGTACTTTAAAGAAAGCATTTTGAATTTTGATATCATTCAAGTTGTATGTTTGTTTGTTTCCCTTAAATCGTTTTTAATAAATTCATCCATGAAGATATTGTTCTCCTCATCATCTTCACTCGATGAATCATTAGGCTGGAGAAGTAGGAAAGTTTTTATAAATCATACTTGAGTAAATTTTTAGATTTAGTTAGCTCTTCTTCTGAGAAAAGACACAATATTTGAAGAGTAAAATATTTCAAAACAAAAAAATACACTCGATGTAACATTTGTCAAAAAGTTTTTTTCCACTTGCGCAAATTATTGTAATTATTGTTATTGATGCATTTTGCGACGAACTCTTCTCTAACTTTCTTATTGACATATGTATGTTATTCATTGTTTATGTGAACTCAGAAACTAGAACAGATTAAATTCAAACATACATACTTCACTTTAAATTGGCGGAAAAACTCATTTAAAGTTTATAGTTCATCTGAAGATACTCTGGATTGTGATGAGGCACATGCAACGGCATGAATTTTTTAATTCTTTTAATTTTTTATTATGATTATTTTTCTCTTAAAAGATCTTATATTTTTCACTTTTTCCAATTGAATTTCTCCATACGCGTCCACTTCGCTTGAAACCGATTAATGAAATGACACAATGCAATGCTTTTGGCTATGCAAATCTTATAATAAGACTTAAAGCAATAATGCTCTCATAAGGATCCTATAATAAGACTTAAAGCAATAATACTCTCATAAGGATCCTATAACAAGACTATTTTTATAGTTATTTGAACTCTTCACAGCTTCTTGTTATGAGAGGTTTAAAACGGAACTCCTATAAGGGTTTCCATATAAGCGCAAAAAGACTTAAGCTCTCAAATAAGTCTTGGTATGGGAGTGTAGATACTTCAAAACAATGCCAAGAGCTTAACTCTCACAACAAGATTGTTATAGGACTGTAAGTATATGAATTCCTATTACAAGTACAAAAATTGGTCTTGCTATAAGAGTTAAGTACTTATAAGATGCAAAACTGCTCAACTCTTATAATAAGACTGCTATGAGAGCCATTTAAGTCCCATAACAAGATCTTTATTCTTAAGTCTTGCTATGGGATCTTAAAGAATCTTATGGAAGTTTTTTCAGATTTCAAGAGTTAAGCTCTCAAGAGCTTGTTAGTTGGGCCACTAAATGTTAAGCTTTTTGAACTCGAGACTCTTTTAAGTGTCTTCGGCAAGAGTTTCGCAGCTTTCATTAGATCCCATTGTCGGAACTAAGCTTTTACATCGCGGATTTTAGGTCACTCTCCGATATCACCATTTCAACTCTGTCTAAAGGCAATTGATCTCCACCACTATTTTATTATCTAGGGATCACTTTTAGCGACTCAGCTATTTGACATGGGTCCTCAGTCTAGTAAACCATCTGGTCGGATCGGTTGACATCTTGATGCCAGCCCATATGGGGCAAAAGAAGACTGGTGTTTTGTAATAATGGATAGAGGAATGTGTTAAGAGGGGGAATGTTGGTTGTATTCTAGTACGTTATTTTTCTGGCACAGCTCGTTAGCTCTAAGACACTTCTTGCACGGTAAGGTGAACGGTCTAAAGTCAAATCAGACACATAAATCAATATCGTCAAAAACCAATTCGTCCCTGTCTTGCATAGCACACTGTTAATTTATTTTTGAATTTGGAGTCAGCAGCGTTTAATTTTTAATTCTTAGTTATGTTGGACTTTTTCGTCCACTTAAACGATTTCTTCCCTTCTCATCTGACTTTGGTGAAGTTTATTTGGGTCGAATCTGCTTGTATGGAATGGAACGGCTGGCCATAAGTTCGACATACTCTTTGTTCAGCTGCGTGGAAGAGATTGAAAGGAAAATAATGAATTACTGTACCATTCACATAGCTGTTTGTTTTTTCAATCCAATGTAAACACAAATGGAATCGAATTGAAACATGCAGTTTTAGCTTTCACATTAACTGATGGCAGCTAAGCAAAACAAAAAGGAATAAAAATTCCCTGATGAAAGCCAACCATGGAAACTCACATCTGACTGCAATTATTTTATCGTTCGCTTACGCAAAAGGGTTGAGTGACCTAAAATAATAGTTTCAGGATCCTTGGACGGATTTCCAGCAATTTCCTGCACTCTCTCCTTCTGGAGTCTACACATATACATACGCGTACATCCAAACAGTAATGAAAGAATAACATCCAGGATCAGTGCTGCCACCCTACAGATGACGGAGCGCAGTATATATCAGAAAAAAGCGCAGTAGATTGCAATATACCGCAGTAGATTTTATAATATGCAGAAACAAAAAATTAACTCATAAAAAAACAAACGGAAACTTAAATTAATTTAACAAAAAATCAAATTTTATTATTGCATATAAAAGATAATATTAATTAATAACTAAATATAATATGTACATAAATTACATTTTTAGTCAAACTTTCTTCTAAATTCAACGTTTATGAATTTAAATTCTTTAAAAATATCAATAAGTTTGTTCGTTGAAGCCCTAGGGTCGCCCTGGGGTTGCCACAAAGCGTTTTTTGAGAAACCTAAAGTTGCCCTGGTTGACTTAGGTTTCCCCTCAACTCGCCATAGGTTTTTTCTGGGGCGAGTTGAGTGCTGTCAAATGGCATATACTTTTTTTTTAATGACAAGGATGTGTGGTGATTTGTGGTTTAGCGTTTTTTGAGGACAGGAAAACCCATGTTTTTATGACAACTCATAGGGTTGTCAAGAAAACCTGGGTCAACCCTGGGGAAAGTTCAATGAACGAACCTAATAATACCAGGTGAATCGGACGGAGACCAACAATCTTCTTTTGACTAAAATAATATTTTAAAGAGTTGGAATACTTATACTGTTTCTTATATCAGTTTGTATGAGAAACAATAAAAGTAAACGAAAAATATGTGATAAAAACACACAAGCTCTCTTAATTTCAGCGACCTTTCGAGAAATAACAACTATGGTTGAGGTCGAGTATTGTGTTTTTGTTGGTTGTGTCAGTTTAATGTTTTTGAGCCGACAGCGTCAAGCGCAAGTCGATATGTTATTTAAAATAGTCAGTAGATGCATTCAGAGTGAACGTGGTTTAGCATTTTAAAAATTTTTATGGACGCGTTTAGGGCAAACTTTGAATTACGATAAAAATTTTAAAAGAGGAGTAGATTCGTTTTGCTGCGCAGTAGAATTCCATTAAAGGCTAAGCGCAGTAGATCAACTGCTATAGGAGTAGGGTGGCAGCACTGTCCAGGATAGGAACCAAAATATTTTAAATGAATAAAATGCTAACAAGGAGTGGATGACAGTGGGAGTGGGCAGTGGGATACAAAAAGTGACTTTAGATTGGATGAAGAACAAAAGCCAATGATAAATTAAACAAAAACGTCACCACCCTTTGGTTCATACACTCGTTCGTCCGTCGTATGTATGTTTTCGGTCATTCTTTTTGCTCGTCGGTTTTTTTTTTATTTTATTTTGTCTTTTCGTTTTGATTTACTTTTTTGTATTTTAAATTTAACTGTTAAAATAAAAAAAAAGAGAAAGTTGTTCAATTCATGTTACTCGTTTGAAATCGAGGTTGAAAAAAAAAGTATTTTCATACTACAAACGTCCTTGTGTGCATAAAATGTAGCAGAACAGTACTTGATGGTCCTTTCTTGTAATTTTTCCGCGCCCTTTTTATTCTCTTGCTATTTTGAACAATGGGAATTATAATTGAAAGAAAAAAGGCAATTAATTCACAATTTAAAGTCAGTCGATAGAATTTTAATTAGTGATACTTTATAGGGAATTTTGTTGCTGTTCGTTGAAAAATTTATTACTCTCTGGGATATCCAACTTAATGGAAGGCAGCACAAAATGGGAAAAGTGGTGGGCGTTTGTGTCTGTGTATGAAAGAAGAAGAGAAATTTAATTTACTTCTCTAAAGTTTGATGGCCAAATCAATTCAATTTCACTTTTGGCTTTCAATGGAATTAAATTAAGAGCTGAACTTGGCACAGAGCATTTGAAGATTGCTCAACATTTTATTGATTGGTTCTTATTGTTGAGTTGTTCAGTTTCAAACTCGTCGATTGTGATTATGTTTGGATTTACTTGGTAATATCTCAATTCTCAATTGATAAATGAAGATAAGATTTTCAACTTTAAATTATGCAGCATTAATTTAACGGTGATCCTAACAGATTAATTCAAAATTTTCCAAAAACTTTTAAGTTTTGTAAATTCTTGTATGGGTAATTGATATAAGTTGTTTCAAGTGGAAGGAATGTTAGTTCGCTATCAAATTGACTTTGTTTTATATTTTGTTTCCCATGTTATTATTCATACTTCTAAGAATTGACTTCTCTTCTGAGTTTCTTATAGTCATTGAATACCTCTAAGCGATGCGATGTAAGTCCTTCTTCAGGAAGAAGGCTTTTTACAGTATATGAATTCTCATAGGTATATGGTTTGGTAAATCTCACCGGTACAAAAGTTGGAGCAGAGGTACCTCTAATTTTTATAGAAAACATCGTTTAGTTACCCACTTTTCAACTTTAAATTATGCAGCATTAATTTAACGGTGATCCTAACAGATTAATTCAAAATTTTCCAAAAACTTTTAAGTTTTGTAAATTCTTGTATGGGTAATTGATATAAGTTGTTTCAAGTGGAAGGAATGTTAGTTCGCTATCAAATTGACTTTGTTTTATATTTTGTTTCCCATGTTATTATTCATACTTCTAAGAATTGACTTCTCTTCTGAGTTTCTTATAGTCATTGAATACCTCTAAGCGATGCGATGTAAGTCCTTCTTCAGGAAGAAGGCTTTTTACAGTATATGAATTCTCATAGGTATATGGTTTGGTAAATCTCACCGGTACAAAAGTTGGAGCAGAGATACCTCTAATTTTTATAGAAAACATCGTTTAGTTACCCACTTTAGGTGATTCATATCAAGATGGTAATGGTGTAAATCAGTTCTCTGAAAATATACCTTCGTCCTTTATAAGGTCAATAGACTTCCCAACTCAAAAAAAAGGTGACTTGAAGAACGTATATGTACTGTCCAATTTGAATGTTCAGTATATGGAAGATAGGATATTTGGGTTTCAACCTCACTTTTATGGATTTCAATTAGCTCCATTCAAAAGCTCTCACGTGGTTGCCATATTGAGCATTTATGGACTGGCAAAATTCTCTCTCAAATGTCGGCTGGATACTGAAATGTCAAATGTTTGACATGATTTCATAGTCCGGTCAATTTAGCCAATGGAAATAAAGAAAATTCCGACAGAGCCAAATTTTCGTAGAGACCATAGGTCAAAATTTTAGGTTTTTAGATTTTTCTCGAAAACAGTAAGTTTTACCGAAAAGTACCTGGAACCAAAGTTGTAGATCTTTAAATTCTCTATAAAAATGGTACTTTTGATTTTTTCTCTAAGACCCACTATTTCCCAGATATTGCGCTGGTAAGAATCACGTTCTACATAATATTCACACATATGCCACGTATATACATCTAACGAAAACTGGCTGTCATCGCTACCTTCAATTAAATTGAAATTTTCCTCCATTGCAGAGTTTATAGCCTCACTTTGAGGATGGCCAGTATTAGGTCTCAGTAAGGATTTGTAACAACTGTCATGGTATATAGCGTCAGCCGCAACTAAATCATACTGAAAATTAATAAGCGCAAAGACAGCTTTCGACACATAATCAGAACGATCTTTAGCTAATTTTAAAATGAAATCTTTGAATGTGAGTGTAGTAACTTTATAAATTTTTCGGCGATAATTCTTCGCTTTCTTCTTTTCTTTTTCTACATCCGCTTCATCGCCACAAAATAAGCAGTGTTTTTTTTTTAAACAAAAACTGGATTAACTTATTTGCGCTATAGTATTAGGTGGACTTACTTTTGAAGTACTGGCATGTTCTTCCTCACGTTGTCTTTTTGATGCAGAGATTGAAGTTTTCCGGGTGTATGATTTTCTGCAATCCACGGTGGGTCTTAGAGAAAAAATCATAAGCACCATTTTTATAGAAAATTTAAAGATCTACAACTTTGCTTCAAGGTGCTTTTCGGTAAAACTTACCATTTTCAAGAAAAATCCAAAAACCTAAAGTTTTGACCTTTGATCCCGAATAAGTCCCCTAGCACACATGGGACTGATTGGGACTTTTGACACTTTATTCTTTGTGGAGACTTAAGGTCTCTACGAAGATTTGGCTCTGTCGGACTTTTCTTTATTTGACCACTATTTTTATGTCTAAATTGACCGGACTATCAGGATTTAAAAAAATGAATAAAAATGCAATAAGAATCTAAAGCAATTCTCAGACATAAAAAAATTATCCAAGAAATGTATCGCTTCGTCGAGTAGTAAATAAGCAGGTTTTGTGAACTACTCTTTCAGTGAAAACATCAATCTCCCAGCTCTTTACAAGGTGGAGTATGTATATGTTTATATATATGTTTGAAAAAAATCGATGGTTTAGAACTTCAAAAATATTCCTTCAAAAGGATTTTTAAAAATTCGTATTATTTTCGGACATACAGCAGATTTTGTGAACATGAACACTCCCGACACTACGACACTGTATAGCCGTCTACCTTCACGATTAAAATATTTTACGGCTATTAATTTATTTTGGTGGTACAGAGTAGGTACAGTTACGATTTATAAAGACGCTACAAAAGTAGAGCGACAGGGACATCAAACGACGCCATATTTGTTTTTGTTGTTTTTGCTGTTTGCTATTTCATGATAGAAAGAAATACGAGCCAACAACGAGTCGAAATTATAAAAATTTAATACCGAAATTCGGAGTCAGTGGCTTCAACGTTAAGAGCGCTACGTCCAATTTATGATCGTTATAATCATCATAGCAGATCAACAATTGAGCGTCTAGCGGAAAGATTTGAATCCACAGGCACTGTACAAAATGTTCCCGTGCCATTAAGACAAAAAAGTGCCCGTAGTGTCGAGAATATTGCAGCCGCTGAGGCCTAAGTTGCAGAAGGCCCAAAATGTGTCTCTCACATGTCGTTCTCAAGCGTTGGGCATCTCTGTGACTTCGTTTTGGCGAATTTTGCGAAAAGATCTTGGCCTACATCCTTACAAGATCAAATTGACGCAAGAACTGAGGCCGCTTGACCACCAGAAGCGTCGTATGTTCGTGAATTGGGCTGAGCAACAATTTGAAAATGTTTCGGATTATCATCGAAAAATCATCTTCAGCGATGAGGCTCATTTCTGGCTGAATGGCTTCGTCAATAATAAAAATATGCGGTATTGGTCAGGGAGCAATCCACACGTACTCCATGAGTAATCATTGCATTCCGAAAAAATTAGGGTTTGGTGTGGTTTATGGGCCGGCCGGCGCGGCGGCGTCATTGGGCCGTACTTCTTCCGTGATGATCAAGACCCTTCACGTTACTGTGAATAAGGACCGCTACCGTTTATTGATAACCGAACATTTTTGGCCCCAATTGGATGATATGGACTTGGAGGACATGTGGTTCCAACAGAACGGCGCCACAAGCCACACAGCGAATGTCATAATCAATTTATTGGAAACCAAGTTTGGAGAACGTGTTATCTCACTAAATGGTCCAGTCGCTCAGGCCGCTTCGGTCGTTTATCTGGACTTCTGTAAGCGTGCCCGTGGTGGCAATGCAAAATTGAGTTTCATACATAATGGCATCAAATGTACTTTCACAGGAACAAAGAATTTCATTGATATCCAAAACAGTTTTTGGTTTACTAGGGTCGCCCAGTGGTCGAAATTCGACCACACGCCGGCACTGTAATTCATGTTTCTCGCCCACAGGCGGCTGAGCTGATGAGACAGTTCTGTGCGAGCCACCGGTGGTACACGCCGTCGTGAACGTGTTGCAATCAAATTACTTACCAGCTGGTTATTTTGAAGAACTTATAGCACAAAGCTATAAAAAAAAATACAATTTGAATATTGAAATTTGCCGTGTTCTAGTGGAATTGGAGCAACGCGAAGAAATGAGAGAAGACATTTATAATAAAATTGAAAAAGAAGAACGGTGCATATTCAGAATTACAATGTCGCACATTTTTGGACTTGGGATTAAATTAGAATAGAACCGACAAAATAAAAAAGAAATGACTATTCAATGTAAATGTTCAAACCATGAAATGTATACAACAAAAAAGCTCTGAAATATGTCTTTCCCATATAAAATACATGTAAAACACACCTGTTGATTTTAAGCAATTAAGACAGGTAGACACAGGTCATCTGTCATTTGTCATCTATCATCTGCCGTCTCTCATCTGTCATCTGTCATCTGTCATCTGTCATCTGTCATCTGTCATCTGTCATCTGTCATCTGTCATCTGTCATCTGTCATCTGTCATCTGTCATCTGTCATCTGTCATCTGTCATCTGTCATCTGTCATCTGTCATCTGTCATCTGTCATCTGTCATCTGTCATCTGTCATCTGTCATCTGTCATCTGTCATATGTCATATGTCATCTGTCATCTGTCATCTATCATATTGCCGTCTGTCATCTGCCGTCTGTCATCTGCCGTCTGTCAGCTGTCAGCTGTCATCTGTAATCTGTCATCTGTTATCTGTCATCTGTCATCTGTCATCTGTCATCTGTCATCTGTCATCTGTCATCTGTCATCTGTCATCTGTCATCTGTCATCTGTCATCTGTCATCTGTCATCTGTCATCTGTCATCTGTCATCTGTCATCTGTCATCTGTCATCTGTCATCTGTCATCTGTCATCTGTCATCTGTCATCTGTCATCTGTCATCTGTCATCTGTCATCTGTCATCTGTCATCTGTCATCTGTCATCTGTTATCTGTCATCTGTCATCTGTCATCTGTCATCTGTCATCTGTCATCTGTCATCTGTCATCTGTCATCTGTCATCTGTCATCTGTTATCTGTCATCTGTCATCTGTCATCTGTCATCTGTCATCTGTCATCTGTCATCTGTCATCTGTCATCTGTCATCTGTCATATGTCATCTGTCAACTGTCATCTGTCATCTGTCATCTTCCATCTGTCATCTGTCATCTGTCATCTGTCATCTGTCATCTGTCATCTGTCATCTGTCATCTGTCATCTGTCATCTGTCATCTGTCATCTGTCATCTGTCATCTGTCATCTGTCATCTGTCATCTGTCATCTGTCATTTGTTATCTGTCATCTGTCATCTGTCATCTGTCATTCAATATAAGCAGGTTTTATGAAACAGCAACAAAGTAAATGCATTATTCACTCCAACCTATTTATATTGCACACACACACACACACTGCACACACACACACTACACATACACTCCTCACACACACTGCACACATACACTATGTACACACACACACACTACACATACACTCCTCACACACACTGCACAAACACACTGTACATAAGAAAACAACAAAAAAGCTCTGAAATATGTCTTTCCCATATTAAAAACTAATGACAATGAAAGCTAGCGAGTAGACGTACTTTTATCAGGCTAACCTTATTTCAAGTTTTCTTTAAGTTAAAGAACCCTAATAACTCCTTCACTTTGTTAATAAGTAATTCTTTGTGCGCGCTAATTGTTTTTAATATTCTGAACGCTTTTACATCTTTTATTGAAGTAATATTGATAAAAATAATACTGCTTAAATCGCAAAAAAATTTTCATTTTGGTTAATTCACGATAATTGCTGCATAAATTCTCTTAAAATGTCAAATCGCACTGGAAATAAATTAAACTCACCGCTCAATGCAAACTCTTCTCTCAAAAATGTAAAAAAAAAAAGCTTTGAAGATGACATTGACATGTGGAAAAAAATGGACGAAAGGCTGAAGGCACAAAAAATGGATATCACTCAAGAAATAAACACACTTATATCAACTAAATTGAAAGAAACTGAGGCACGAATTTCGTCTAATATCAATGCACAATTATTGCAAATTAAGAACGAAGTTACTTTGTTAAGTAGCCGGGTTTCTAAAATTGAATCCTTTCAAGAAAATTTGGAGTCTATAAACATGTTGCTTAAAAATGATGTCAACAAAATAAACACTAAACTAACAGATTTCAAAAAAAAATTCGAAACAAGCACTACCGAAATAAAAGATCTTGCAAATGATTTATCCGCACTTGGAAATGAATTCAGCAAAGTTAGTAGAATGCAGGAAATTCAGGAAAACCGAAATGTAGCTTGTGACGCTGTTCTTTATGGAATTCCCTTTGTACGCGACGAAAACCTCAAAGGAATATTCCATCACTTGTGCTTGTCACTAAGCATCAAACCACCAAGTAAACGTAAGCTAACAGTTGCTTATAACAACACATTAAGATATGTCTTTCGACTTAAGAGATACGATCACATCTCTAACTATGCTTGTTCCTTATACGATATACAGTTCAAACATTTACTCCAGTACAGAACACTTCTTTTTCTCTTCAACATCAAACAGACGCGTCAACCACAGTACCTATATTATAGATTACATTTTCCTATTTCTAACAGAACTAACTTGCTAAATATCCCACGACATACCTGCCTTACATCTGAGCGACAGTTTTATATTCACGCTATTACCTTATGGAACTCTTTGCCATGTGATTTGAGAAGACTCGATAATGCTAAAATTTTTGAAAAGAAACTTAAAGCCTATTTCTCTCGCCGCCAGTTAACTTAACTTAATTGGTTGGTAAGGTTTTACCTTTGATTTAGATTAATTAAAATTAATTAAATGAAATTAAATATATTAATGAAATTAACTTAATAAAATACCTGCAAATATTGTTATTTTTGTTAATTTTTTTAAATTTGATCCTTTTCTTATTCTCTATTTTGTTAATTAACTTGCTTTTTTATACTCTGTACAAAATTAAGCTATCACTGTCAATAAGATATTATATCTTAAGGTGTATAGCAAATCTATGAAATAAATAAACTAAACTAAACTAAACTAAATATGTACATGTAAAACACACCTGTTGATTTTAAGCAATTAGGACATTTAGACAAAGAAATGAAATGAAAATGAGAATATGAATGAAATGAAAAAAAGAAATTTAGAATAAAAATAATTGATGACACTTCTTCTCATCAATACCAAACCACAAAAAAAAAAAATTAAGAGAATCGGTTGGAAAACAACAGAGAAAAAGGGACCCAAAGATTTTCCTTAGCCTATTTATATATAAGAATAGATAGATAGATTTAAAAAAAAACTTTTGTAGCGCCCTTAAGGTGAATCCTACTACCCTTTCAATTACCATCCAATCACACTAACCTGCTTTGCATGGTGATGGAAAAGTTGATAAATAGTCATTTAATGAAATATCTTGAAGGACGAGAACTTCTTAACTTCCGACATATACTATAGTACGATATGAGTGAACCTGTATTTCAGCCAACATCTTTCGATAATGATCTCGATTTCAGCGTAAGCGAGTAATTGCACAGACTTTTGAAAGTTTATTTTTTTGATGTTGACGTTTGAGTTTGGAACAATCTTTCCAAGTATGATGTTAAAGAATCGCATAACAGTTTATCGCCTTGTCGAAATTTTTTTTTAGATATGGAAGGTCTCGGTGAATAAGGTCCTTAACGATGGAGCGTGAATTCTCTAAAGTCATTCAGCTTAGTCGTACAAGTTTTGCATTGATGCCATATTTGCCGTGGCTCTGTATAGCTCTTCTCTGTAAATTCTGTCATACGCGGCCTTGAAATTGATAAAAAGTTTATGTTCCCGGTTTTTTTCCAACATCTGCTGCAATGTGAAAATTTGGTCCATTGTGGAGTTTTCTGGTCTTAAACCAAATTAATAAGTGACCTATCAAATAGTTGACGTAAGGATTCAAACAGCAGACAAGATCGTGTAAGTGATGTACTGGAGGCTTATTCCTCTATAATTGTCGAAATGGTGAGGGTCTCTCTATTTTAGGAAAAATATTTTCATATACATATATGTATGTTGGAAATTGTGCTTCTTAAATTACCTTCACAAAAATTAAAAATCGTTATGATTTATTTCCAGTCACTTCAATTTTGTCAGTTCAACCGAAATATTTATAAACTACTCAATACCATCCATTAATTTACTATGTACACGAAGTTGAAGTGTACTAACTGAAGCCATAGAGGGTCATTATTTAATTAATATTTCATGAGCGTCGAGTTTCATCAAGATAATAGTAATTATACCTGAGAACACGGGACAAAGCTTTACAACCGAAATGAGTCATGTCATTGTTGTTATCAGTGGTAATGAGCAACATAATTGATGTTCAGACAAATTAACGACGTTTATGGCTTATAGGTTGGTACCTACATACAATGCAAATTTCGATTCGTCTGTACTGATGTCCTTGTTTATTTGTAAAACTGATTTATAGGGTGGCATGGCTATGCATCAGAGCGTTAATTATTGAATCATAAAAAATTTAAACGGGTCGTGAATGGACTTTGGATAGAGTCAGTGTCTGAAAGTGTTTTACGGGGGTGTTATTCAAGCAAATATTTCATGTGTCTGTGAAGTTAGCCGAGTTTTCGATGCGCAAACAATAGAAAAGATGGAAAATCAGCGCTCTGTTATTTTCGAAACTATATGTTAAATAAACAAACTAGCTGAGTCGCCCGCCCGCCGGCCGTTGCTCGGGTCAGAAGTTTTATGGTTCCCGTTTGCGTTCTTTGGTTCCCGTGGTAATGTTGGGATAAAATATAGTCTAAGTTACCAAGGGATGATCTTGCATCCTAATGCTGAAAGAGTTTTTGAAATCTGTTGGGTAGTTTCTAAGTTTCCGTTTCCACCACGGTGCGGTGGTAGAATGACACTGCCTCAGAGTGAAAGGTCATTGCTTCATTGATGTTGATTGCATCACCGCCATTAGGGTCATCGCATCGATGTATTTCGGGTCCGAGTGTCTGTCTTCTTCTACTATCCTCTTATACTATGGGTTTAGGACGGTTGGCAAGGTTTTCCAGAAGGCGTTTTCCAGATTGCAACGTGTACATTTCTAGAATCTTCATTGAGTTTTTGACAGTTTTCCTGTTTGTCGCATCGTAGCTAAGTCCTGTGCAGATGCGCAGAACCTTCCTCTCGAGTGCAGATAGTTTTTGCATTCCAGTCTTGGATATTGTGAACCAGACGGGAAAGCAGTACGTGGTGACAGGTCTTATTAGCTGCTTGTACAAAAGTTATTTCGTTTATTGACTAAGTCCACTTCTTTTGTGCATCAGCGGATGAAAGCGATGGTAATATATATAGCATAGCTCCCTAACGACTGCAGTGCGGGTTGAAACACATCAGTTTGTAGAAGTGGACTCCTGGATACTTGATCTGCTTGTTTGGCCTGAGCTGTGTTCCGTCAGGAAGATCAATCAGATTTTTCAAATTCAAAGCAGATTTTATGGCAGTGTGTGGTTGATCGCGAATGTCTTTGTTTGCAAATTAGCTCGGACTTCGCTGCGTTTCCCCATCGTTGTCAGTACTCGAAGAGCTTCTTTATGTGGTCCTCAACCCTACGAGCTGCAATCACAGGTGACAGTGAGTGCGCGTAGGTCAAAGTATCATCCACAAAGAGAAGGTTGGTAGCGTTTTTTTGTTGAGGTTGGGCTGAAGTTAAGATGCTATACATTATGTTCCTAGCTTCGATCCTGGTGCAACCTCAGCTGCCAGCTCATATGGGTCTGTTGTCTACTTGCACGTAGAAGGATCTGGAATAAAGAAAATAAAATAAAATTTTAATTAATGTACCTCTAAAGTATGAAGTGGTTAGTTTACAATGTGTTGGTAGTTGGTACAGTTAAGGGTAAAGCTCGCTCAGGTAGGACTGGTAATTGGTATTGCTCGTGTTCAGCTCACGTTGCCGAGTCCTCTTCAATCTTTTCTTCAGTCGTTGTCGGTAGTGCTATACACCTTAGCTTGCATAGGTGCTGATATCTGTCCTTGGATGTTTTCGGATCCTTTTCGTTTTCTATGGCATTTCTGACAGCTGTTTCCAGGTTTACGATTGTACCAATTTTTTTTTAAAGGTTTCTGTTAGTTGGTGAATGGGTCATGCAGTCCTCGAAATCTCTTTGTACCTTTTCTTTGTCCAGCTTCGAGTAATTAATGAAGCCCCTGGTGTTGATGATGTCCTCGGAAAGGTCTGCTTTGGTTCGCTGATAGCAGTGGCTCTAATTGCAATTCTTTCCCGGATGTAAATGGCAGTGTATCTCGTCCTGTTTTATCCTTCCTGAAAATAAAATATATTGCTCCGTTGATCTACACCTAGTGCATCTGAGCTCTATGGCTATGAATGAAGAGCATTGTGTGATATTAGAATGCGTTTTCGATGGCGGTATCGAATTTTCGTTGATGTGGACTGTTGTTGCTTCACTGTGAGTCATTCAAAGGAACGCGTTTATTGGAGTTTGTTTACTTTGAATTGTATACGGGCACAGTTCCTACTGAGTTCAGGATGCTTTCACAATATTATCATAATTAATTAATAATTATCACAAATTATAAAAGCACACACATGTCGGTCACCAAGAGCACGCGAGTTAAGTTTATGGTTTCACAATTAAAACGACCGATCACTTTCGTGTCCAAATAACAACTCAATTTTAATATTTCTTTCTTCTTAAAACTACAATGCAATACTTATGTCTAATAGCCAAATAAGCATACGTTCTAAAGGAAGTGCAGCTTATGGTTTCATTACCTCGAATGTGGTATGTATTTATTAGACGCAACTTCCTGACTTTTCCGATGGGGTCATTGTATGTAACTCGCGTGACACTTCTAAAGATTGAATGTAAAAAATACTTTGTGACAAAAGATTGAAAGTTCCAATTCCAGTTTCAGAATCAAATCCAATTCAAATGTGGCTAGTCTAATTGGCGACCTAGTTTTAATTTATTATTCCGGAATTCCGAAAGCTTTCAAAGGCGATAAATTGCAAATTGTTTAAAATTTGTTTTGAATAGTTTGATAGAAACTCAAAAATTAAATGAGAGACAAAGTGTACTTAGAAAGAACGAGATAACAAATTGCATAACATCACAATAAAACGATTTCGTTCGAAAATAAAGAAAAATTATGATCTTCCTCAACACTGAAATGGAGGAACTTATTATTCTGTTTAGCAAAGAGATGATTTTCTTTTAGCCAAGCTACATTCAAAATACCCAACAGCTCCGGCACTCCAACTAAATAGAATATTCTGATCCTACGGATAACGTGCTTATGACAAACATTTTTCATTTTGGTGTCGACAGCAAGAACGTTAATTCTTAAGCTTTACTGTGATAAAACACATAAATGTGTTTATAAAAAAGGACATCCTTTGAAATATCAAAAAGCTCGAAGTGCTTCCGACATTTTCTCAGTTTCTCTAAATGAAAAACAAATTTAATAAGATGTTATGCTCCATAGCCTTACAAGAAATTGTGATGTGATTTCATAGAAGAGAATCATGACCAGTGCTGGAAAAAAGCACAACAAAAGGGAGTTAAGCAATCACGTGACTGCCTTAATGACTATAATCCTTAATACGGAATGGATAGTATCAGTTTCAAAATAGATGTACCTACTAGTTCTTCGTCTTCTATACAGTTTACGGTTTTTTTTATCGTCTCGCAGTCGGTTTTGTTTTCTCTTCGTTTTGTGTGTTTTGTTCCTCTTTATAATAGAAACATCCTATTGAGCGCACGAAGGATGTTTTTTTTTTTGTTGTTGTTAAGAGTTGAAAGAACAAAAATGGCAGCAAGGCATGTATAAGTCAAAAAAATAAGAAGGGGGAATTTTTTTCCGTGTCAGCTTCAACAATTGAGGAATAAAGAGCCCATTCTGTTGGCAATTTGAAAGTAATTTTAACTTCGGTGTAATTATTTTTTCTTTCTTTTTTTCATAGTTTTCCTTCCCGTTCTTCTTGTGTTTGGCCGCAATTTCACAATTTTTTGTGCTTGCGATTAAGCTCAAGAAGTTATATTATTTGCTTCTTCTAGCTTCCGGTTTTTTACGGGAGCTGAAGTCACGAAGAAGTGAATCCAACAATGCTTACCAAGGTAGTCACGAAAAGTATTATGTGTTCCGCTGGCAATTTCCATGGCACGATGAGAGTATAAAAGACCAATTGCCCTCAACGTTATTTTCCGCATATGAAAACAATGCGGAGATTGAGTTTTTTTGAGATGAAGAAGAAGTAGGTATAGCAACGCAAGGACATTTTGTATATAAGTGCGGCCACTCAAGCTGCAAGAAATTGAAGATAAAGAGATGCTTGCGACCTAAGCTCCATTCAGACGTGTAATACGGCACAGCGTGATAAGATTACTCAAGTGTTGGTTGACACCATCTCAAGGGATTTCATTTGATATTTTCGTTGATTTCAACCGAAAATATAAGCTTGGGATAAAAAACAAGCAGAAGTGTGGATAAATGAATTACACGATTTCAGTTTAATATATCATCACAAAGATACAGTTAATGCCAGTATTTGACGCAGCTTTACGTAGCAAGAGACCAAGGGATTGTATTCCTCACCCGCCAGGGTTTTCAACGTGTGACGTGAAAATTTTTTATTAATTTTGAATGTTGTTTTTACTTGACATCTGAAAGGTGTACCTACTATTCACGAAGGCTCTGATTGGTGTCAACTTGTCAGCGACGCGGCGCGGGACCCTGATAACGTGTCAATTGTGCTTACTATACCTCCTCCTAACCACTGGGTACTGGTCCCCCAAATGGAGGTGATTTCGCAAGCTAGTTAGTGCGAATTTTTTTTTTTTTATAATTAACGCGCACATCAAGAGGTTATGAATACTCTTATAATGTTGTAAAACACAGTGCGAGCATTTCAGAAGGGATTTAAAAGGAGACACCGATGCACGTTCGGTGGGTGCGACGAAAATATGAATCTCTATACTTGACTGTACGACCGAAGTAGGGCTCAAGGTGAAACTGATGAGCATTCCTAGCGAGGCGGGTGTTGCGCCTAAATTGTTTCAGGGGAGGAATGCAGCTTCACTAGAGCACTGTTTGTAGAAAAAGCGATAAAAGAGACTGAGACAGGCATCGTTTCGGCGATGTTCAAGAGAATAAATCGATTCTGCTATTGAACTATCACCCATCAATTTTAACGCTCTCTTTTGTACGCTATCAAGTAGGCGCAAAGATGTTTGAGAAGCACCTGACCAGATATGGGAGTTGTACTCCAGTTTTGGGCGGATGAAGACCTAATAAATTGTAGCCAGATCAGAAGGGTAGAAGAACTTCCTGCATCGTCTCAAGAAGCCTAAGCATTTTGCAGCGTTTTTGGCGACTTCAAATATGTGGTCATTCCAACGAAGATTATAGTTTACTCGGTTTCTTGGATGCAGCTACCATTCATAGATAATGGCAATGGGGGAATGTTAAGCTTCAACGACAAGAGACAGCAATGGGTTTTCGAAGCATTGAATTCTACTCGGTTTTTAAGACCCCATGTAACAATGCTGTCAAGGTCAGAATTCAATGAGCTAATAATACGCAACCGTTCCAGTTCCACATCCGAAGAGCAGGGACGTGAAATTGGAAACGAATATGAAAAGCTGAGTGTCGAGTTGTCAGCGAAACAATTGAGAGGATCAGAAGTTTCAGACAAGAGATCATTTATAAGAATGAGGAAGATAGTCGGAGACAAAACAGAGCCCTGGCGCACACCAGCATTTATGAAGTGGTTATCAACAACTTGTATTGAACGATCAAAAAGGTAGTTTCTTATCCAACGAAGAAGAGTGTCATCGATACCAAAAGCACACATTTTCGATAAAGGAGCCTGATGCCAAACTCTATCAAATGCCTTAGAAATATCAAGCGCAATAATCTAACTTTCTCCTAAACAATGTAAAAATTGGTTTCACTTTTCAGTGAGATAAGCCATCAAATCACCAGTGGACCGTTTGCTTCGAAAACCGAACTGACGGTCATTAATAAGCTTTAGTTCTTCAAGATATTTAGCCAAGAACCATCGATGGACTTTAGCAATAAAAAAGCAGAAACCACTAGATGAGTTACTCCAACTTATTTGCTTGAGTGGTACTTCAGGGCTTTGGTATACTTTGACAGGGATGTTGGTGTATGAGCCCCTGGCGAGCACTTGGCATGTTTAGCATTTCCGCCTATTACGCCTGAATTTCGTTTTTTGATTTTCAACAGAAAACAAAAAATGCTTTTTCACGGTATCGTATCTCTCAAGGAATTTGCAATATCTTCGAAAGTAGTTTCATGACGTGATGCTAGTGTTTTCAAGCGTTCTCGATTAGCCGTTTGGAACCGGCGGAAAATTGTTGGACTAAATCTTGTTGTTAGTATGTTTCCCTCATCTCAAGATTCATAAAGGAACATGGTGATTCTTTGGTCAGTCAAACAAATTGACAATGCTGCGATCGACACATGCAGGATACTGATCCAGTTTTATTGATATTTGAACTTTTCAATGTGGCAACTTTGACTTAGACTACTATCTTATTTTACCCAAAGATGGGGATATCCTGTTCACAACGAACGTGAATTAGAGTTTTGAAACGAAATGACGTCGAAAACGGAGTTGGAAAATAATGATTACAAAAAAAATTCAATTACAATTACTTTTAATTAAAATCTTCCATTACAGTTTCAATTACACCCAAAAGTAATTGAAAAATTCAATTTCCCATTACTTTTAATTGAAAAGTTTCAGTTACTTTTAATTCAATTACACATATATGTTGGTATTTAGAAATCTAAGTAATTACTAAAAATTCTGTAATGACTACTTTTTTCAGTAGTAATTGATCAACTACTTTTCTCAATTACATTTTTAAAATTAAACAAATTAAACGAAATTAAAACATTAAATAGGTACTCTGTCGAATTCTTCTTTTGGTTAGTGAAGAAAATTGAAAATTTTTAATTACAATTACTTGTTAATGGTTAATTGAAAATTTTCAAATACATGTAATGATTACAATTTCATGTAATTGTAATTGAACCTGTAATTCATTACAAAAAGTAATCATTATTTACTAACTCTGGTCGGAAAGCTACAAAGGCACTAGATAGCTAATGATTTTTCCAATTGAGTGTCCCTCCATTTATCCTTTTGGATCACATGCCGACAGCATAAAGCACTGAAGACCAGCTGGATCAAAGCCGCAGTATGTGGATGCTTAAGAGATTAAGGGCTGCTTTCGGAAGGGAAAAACATCGAATTTTCAAAAAGTAACAGCAGTAGCATGAGAAGCGCTCGACTGAGAAAATTGAGGGATAATAGGAATGCGATTCAATAGTCTTACCCAATGGTAAAAAGATCATGTCAGGGTGGCAAGCTAAGATTCTAATCCTCATGACAGTTTCGCTTTTATGAGAAAACAGAGAGCCTTGTCTTTTTTGAAGATTGGGCTCAGGGTTTTTACTAATAAGCTTGTCGTAAAAGGAATGCTGAAGTCAGACACCAAATGCAGCCAACCAGCGAGTAAGCCAAATTCTGTTCAAAAAGAAAACTGCTCATAAGTTCTAAAGACAGAGGAATGCCGTAATAGGGTCCTAAACATGAGAAATGAAATAATTAAAATGATATTCGAAAGTTTTCAGAGAAGGTGAAAATGTAACAAACATCGAATTCAAGCTTTCGAAAACAATCACGGAAACACAATATGAAGTTTACATTCAACTTGGATTACGATCAAGAATGACGTCCTTCGAACCCACAAGAAGTTAAGCTTGCCATTTCTTAGCTTGAATCAAATAAAACTGCAGGCACAGATGACTTTGATGTCTAGCTTCTTAAAGCAGCAGAAAAAGAACCGATGCCAAATAATCTGGTGTAGTCGGTACGATCGGTGGAAGGAACGCACCTTGAATAGAGCCGCAGTATCGTAAGTCCGATCTTAAGCAAAAAGAGACCCTCAAAAAAGATCCAATTATGGAGGAAGAGACTCATTCTTAACGTCGCATCTAAGATCTGGTCCGCCGTAATATATAAACGTATGAAACCCTGCGTTAACAAATTTTTTAGCTCCTCAATAGTAAAGTTCACAATCGACAAAATTTTCACATTAGGACAGGCTTTGGACAGTCCACAAGAAAACATTATGGGCATAGCATACACTATCTTTCTTATCAATTTTACAGCATTTACAGAGTCGGCTCTACAAAGCCACATCTAGCTTTACGGCGATGGAACGTGGACTTTATCGAAACTGGATGAGGCAACCTTTGGTCGTTTCGAAAGAAAAATACTCCGAATGATCTTTTGTCCCGTGTGCGAAGACAATGTGTGGAGAAGATGATTCAACAACGAGCTGTATGAGCTGTACATGGGCATAGCTAGAAGAGTAAACATCGCGAGACTACGATGGCTGGGCCATGCACAGCAGATGGGCATCATCGCTCCGGTTCGAAGGGTTTTTGAAAGCACATTGCAGGAAAATCGTGGAAATGGAAGAACTCGTATCGATTGGTGGAATTAAGTGGAAAAACCCCTTTGCCTTATTTGAGTGCAAAACTTTTTACGTTCTTAAAATCGGTTTTGAAGTGTATTAGCTTTGGTGTCTGGACATTTTGTTTTGTTGATATTTTTTCGTATATTGATCCTTGTAAATAAAAACATCTGTCAACGATCAACTGTCATATTTCATATGTTAAGGATGATCTGTCATCTTTCATCGGTCATCGGTCGTCTATCATCTCTCATCAGTCATTTGTCATTTGCCATCTGTCATCTTTGCCTTTTTTTCGAAGTCTAAGTTTAACTACTCACTTATTAGAAATGAGTTCTCATGTAAACTTTGCTTCAGTTTATTTTAGGAAAATTTTGATTAGAGTTGTTCTCGTATAACATGCTTACCCCACAACACTTACCGGGTTAGCTCAAACTAAATTGTGATTTGTTGGAACGAAGTTCCTTATGGCAATTTATTTGTAACAAACGACATAAAATGTCTGCATTGTGTATCTGTTTACTTTCAAAAATTAAGTCCCATTACAAACAGAAACAAAAAAAATCATGTGTGGGAGAAAAGGGATATTGCGAAATTTTTATTTTTCAGAATTTTCTAACATAATTTTTTGCTTAAAAACAATAACAACGATGAAAATACACAAAACGAGAATTCCCTAAGGCAAAAACACATTGTTTTCTGAATGCAATAGAAACGCAAGCGTTGGGAGTACGTTTAGAATGTACGATGAGACCGAAAGACTGAAAAATTGATTATTTCATTTATTTATTTATTTCGAAAATAGTTACATTAACTGGAATACATCAAGATATAAATCTTTTAGAGCATCAATACATTTTTAACTGGATTGATTAAATGACGGAAAAAAAAAGATATTAATTAAAAGCAAAAATCAAACAATTCTATGTTATTCAAACAAAGAAAGGTAGAAATTCCTATATAAATAAAAGCAGCAATTAAGAAAAAAATGAATATAAAATTATTGTAAAACAGGTTATTATTGAAGGTGGTGTGATAAGTGCAAAAACAATTTCCTCTTAAAGGCAATTCAATTTGGGAGCAAGCTCCACAAACGAATTGCATTAACGTAAATTGAACGTTCCACAATGTTGTGAGAAAAGTGAGGTAAAATTAACATTAAACCTCTCTGTGATTGGGCAAAATGCAATGTTTCTCTAAGATAGCCAGGACACAAATTATGGATGATACTATGGAGCCTCAACAATATTCTGAAAATTAAACATTCATCTAGTTCTATACTTTCTATATTATGAATAAAACGAAGACAATCGTTAAACTTAACATTAGGTTTGCATTGACACACACAGTCCAAAACAGAATACACAAAACAATTAAAAGTAAAAAAGTATGGCAATATCAAAGACTTTATTAGTTTTTTTTATGTTAGGTAATAGCAGTGCAGAGGATATTCTGAGACTTCGTTATCCTGAGTATATTTTCCTAATTGTATCTGATATTGCCTTACAACAACTAAGATTGCCCTTAATCTTATATCCTTGGTAGGTTACATCATCTATTTATAAGGTCTTAGATACTTCATTATCAATGACTACCACAGGGAAATCTAAGGGATTACACGTATATCAAGTGCATATCATAGCTTTAGCCATAGAAGGATTAAGTTTCATGCTGTTTTCAATAGCCCAACAATGGAGATGGCTTAAATCATCATTAAGTCTAGCTATGCAGTCCTCCATCAATCCAATAGGGCGAGAAATATAAAGAACAACGTCATCAGCATACAAAACACCATCAGCAAACAAAATCCTCAACAAGCTATTGTTAACTAAGAAATTGACATTAAAGTCGGTTCCTTAAGATATGCCTGTATTTGGAACTGAGTATCTGTAATGTCTCTTCTAACTCTTGAATATTGTCAATTTGAAACAAATTTGGCGGGGAGTAAATAGCAACAAGTAAGCATTTATCAACTGTATTCCCAACTTCAACGCAAATAAAGTCTATACTAGTTTTCTTTGCTTTATATACTGTAGACCAGGGTTTCCCAAACTATTTGGAGCAACCGAAACCTTTTCCAAAATGAGCTGATACCGTAGACCCCCAAAGCCAAATTGCTTTAAAAATCCTGTCTCAAGTTTCTTACTTGCTTTTATAGGTACCTAGTCCCTGAGCAAGTTTTGCAGTAGTGCACAAAGAAAATTTTTTGAGATAACAATAAAATGACATTACGATGATAGCAGGTATGAAATTCAATAAACATGAAGTGCAATTCATAATTTATTAATGCAAGTTTTTAATAATCGTGCTCTTATTTGAGAATAAATAATAAATTCATGGTTAGAAAAATTAATGCAATTAATAAATTTGGTGACTTTCTACCAATCTAGCTATAGATCTGGTTTAATATTGGTAAACTGCAGCCTTAGTCTCCGCGTTCGTTGACCTTCAAACGGTTTCTTTTTTTCGTCAAAATGTTTGCAACTACACTGAAGCCTTTGTCAACTAAATATGATGATGGAAAAGCAATGAGATATTTCTCAGCAATGTTCCACAAAGCAGTATATTGAGTTTCAATGCTGCGCTGCAACCACAACTTCTGATAGCCTTCGTTGAACTTTAGCTTAAGCTCTTCGTCAGTTTGAATGGTGATCAACTCTTCTTGCACTGTCACATTGGCTTCTTCCATGGCTATTAAACTGTTCGGATTTATTATCCACTCAGGAATTTGTAAGTTCAAAAGATCCTCAAACCTTTTGTTAAAATCCTTGTGAAGCGCTTCCAAGTGAGCGACATATGATAAAATAACATCGTCTTGAAGGATTTCGGTGTATTTCGACAAATCCAGATCTATAAGTATTCTTTTCTGGTTAAATTTTGTTTATAAAGAATAAGTTTTTTGTTTTGATCAAGTTGAGATCGTCACCCTGCAGCTGCAAGTTGACTTTGTTGAACATGTCGAAGATAACAGTCGTGTAATAAATATCCGTCATAGAATTTTTCAGATTTTCTTACAAAACACCCAAAAATAGCTGAAAATCTTGCTTCAGTGTGCAAAAGTAAATTAGTAAAGACTTCGTCGTTATCCTCACAAAGCTGAGCAAATAACCGAGAGTTCAATGAATTGCTTCGAATCTTGTTGACAGCATTTATAACGTATTGCAAAGACTGGTACAATCTAAGACTCAGATTTTTTGCTACTAAATGTTGTCTTAGCTTCGAATTTAAAATTTTGTATTTCTAACTAAAAAAAAAAACATATTAAAGCTAGTTTAAAAAATGCTTTAAATTGATAACAAACACATCCAAATACAAAATAATCAACCAAAGGAAAAAAAAACATATAAACTTCAATATTGAAGATAAAAAATCGTCCATCTTCATCATAATTCCTCTCTCTCTCTCTTCAGTACATTCTTCGGCAATAACTGACAGTACTTTGATATAAAAGTCCTGGGCATCTTTCGGAGCAGGAAATATGAGAAAGAATCACATCCCAAAGTATGTTGTATGTATGTTACGGGACACCCTGCATAGCTGTGACTCCTAACAGGTCATCATATAATACATATTCCGAGGACAGAAGCATACTTCACCATTCAAAAGTTTGCTGAAGTACACTAAATCTTTATTAAACTACCTACCAACTGTTGTTTCCGGAAAAAAAAACCAGCAACGATTCGTCGAAACAGTACTCAGATACGAAAAGGAAATTGTTGAGTTTTTTTAAAGGTGTAGCAATACTACTTTTCATTTTTAGAATGGCAAAAGTAACGCCATACTATCTTTAAAGTTTAAAGTAAGAAAATGTGTTAAGGGGGTCGATTGCAAAACTTGTCGACCCCCAAATTCAGATTTCGATTTTGTCGACCCCTGAGAAACCGACCACTTTGGGAATCACTGCTGTAGACGCAGATAAATGTTCACTTACATAAACACATACTCCACCTCCCACTCTATCTTTTCTATCATTCCCATGAATACTGTAGCCCGATAATGAGATAAGTGTATCAAAGACATTGGAATTCAGCCAAGATTCAGACACCATAACAACATCCATCGAAGAATCGTAAAAAAATTGGTACAACATTGTATACTTCGCTCTAATGCTTTCTGCATTCAAGCAACAAACATTAAGCCCATCAAAGAAACCATATAACACTTTCAGAACGCACCTCACGTTATCAGGATCTATGCAAGCAACCACAGATTAGTAAAAATTAACAAATAAAAGCCAACGGTGTTAGGGCTGGTGATGCCCTAACGAGGAATAAATTTGCACCAGCACCAAAACACATTTTAAAAAAGAACATAAAAATTTGAAAAAAACTAATATACAAAATTCTTAAAACAAATAGAAATTCATCGAAGTGTTTTTTAAAGATAAGATTAGAAGACATATGCAAATTAAATAGCATATTGCTCAGATTGAAAAATTCTATTAAATTAGAGAAAAATTACAAACAAAATTAAGCAAAAAAAAAAAAAAACAATAAAATCAATAAAGATACTCAATCATAACGAGTAGCAACATCAACATCAGCAGCGGCAGGTCCGTCATCACGAACAACAGCAATTACAGCAGCAGAGGAAACAACAACAGCATCAGTCCCAATATTAAATGAGGAAGTAATGGTAGGAGGGGAGGGGTATTGTTATTGCTTGACAATCTGAATACCTCGAGAGAATTAAGGCTTGTGATGCATGTGGGCTTTTTATTTTCCTCATTAATTTGCTTAACGTAAACTCTTTCTCGCCTAATAAAGACAGAGTCTAAAAACCTGTTTTTTCGGAGATCATTTGCTGCTCTTTCTTAAGCTTTCGTAAACACACACAAACTTATTTCCTTTAAAGCCAATGTCACTCAAAAGTAATAGCACGAGAATGCTGTTTGTAGTATGATGCGGACTTTTTTAGAACATTAAGGGGCTCGGCTAGTTTCTCGGGCTCAAATGGAGGTGATTAACTTTCGATGGAGGTGATTAACCATCGTCTTTCGATGGCTGCCAAAATTACAATTTTCATCCGATCGTAAAAGTTGTAGATGGCTGTATGTAAAAACATTTAGAAAGTATGCAGATAAAATTTCAAGACGATTCATTAATATTTGCTTGAGTTACAGCAGCGGCAAATTTGAAAAATGCAGTTCTGAGAAAAATGCATTTTAAGTTTTCAGAGCAGTAGTTCGAGCGCTCGAGATGCTTCTCTTCTATACTCTGCCATTTCAAAAATATCCAAGATATCATTCCAATATTTTAGGACATCATTTTTGAGATGTTTACCTATCGAAAAGTGAGAAAAAAAAACATAAATTTTTTGAAAATGAGAAACCAGCCGAGCACCTTAAGCTTATCTTTGGCGTGCGGAAGCGGAAGCTTAATAATGATCGCGCTGGTCGTTGATTTGTTTCTCAGTTTAGTGCGAAGAGTGTGAATCGGTGGGGTGGTGAGCAGTTTAACAAAGCACAATAGAATTGAAAGATACTTTCGAAATTTTCATTGACTGCAAAATTGACCCCATGAAGCACAAGATCACCCGCGATGTTATTACGGGCAAGTGCCACCAATTTGATTTGTTAACATAGTGTTGTCCCTCTCTAGCATCTGTGATTTGACTAGTGTAATTTCTTTTTCCTGTATGTCCAATCTACATCCTTGTTGCTCCAGTGAACCTATTCTACCTCCCATAGTAAACAGTGCGTTATTCAGAGAGCTGAATCTATCAGAGAAATTATTCTCCAGCTTTTTAAGTTTCGTGTTGTTTACGGCAAAAAATATATTTCAACTTGACCTAAAATATAGTATACTTTCAGGGGCTTGAGTATTTAGCCGATTAATAGAGAATAGAGATTAATTTATCATTACTCTTTACACGCATTTTCGCTTATTTGTCAAGCTATGCGTGCTTTATGAAATGTAAGTTAGTCGTTAAGCAGATCCCCCAGAGTGCGGTTGAAAACCATTGGTAAAAATAAAGATCGTTTCAATCCAGCTTGCGGTATTGCATTTTTTTTTTGGTTTTCTTATCTTTTTTCAGCACAGCAGATTCGATTTTTTGGTGGAACATTTTGCAGACCCCAATCATTTTTGGTGGAACATTTTTGCAGACCCCAATCATTTTTTGGTCCTTCGAGCCGGATATATTCTCGTTGCGTAGAAGCTGTGTTGAAATAATTGATATTTCAATTGGTGGGATTTCTGGAACTATATTAAGACGAAAAATCTTTACTACGGAGATAACTAACCCCTAGAATTCTCATATCCCGTTCCTAGTAAAAAAGGTATGTGCTGTGCACTAGAAGTATAAAACTTGCAAAGTTTGTTTTAATTGAATTTGCCATAAGATCAAAGAGATTAGTCAATGTGTTTAAGTATATGGCAGATTGATTGAGATAGAATTTGATCAAGAAATTTATTTGATTAAAAGTAGAATACGTACACGTATATTCTTTTGAATTTGGTAATTTTAATTAGTTACGTTTGATTTAAAGTGACCAAAAAGATATTTGTGAAGTGGGTACATATATATATATGGGCATTTGGGCACTATGTATTTATAGAAAAACGTTTTTTGAGGTGATTTCTTGTCGGAAGGTGAAGGTACAGTTTTGCTACGGGTTTATAGTTACGGTTTTCTTTATCTGGTGATCTTATTTTTCTTGGTGAATAGCAGTACAGTTTTTTCTCTACCAAAATTTCAATTTACGGTTTTTCGAATCTCATCAGAACATTTTAAATTTTACAATCGAAATACATTCTTTTTGAAAGGCTTTAGGTGAACAATTTTTCGATAGATAGATCGTATTAGTGCAGTTTTAATTTTTTTCTTCGTAAGGATACGGCTTGCTACTTTCTCATCCAATGGCCATGACAAAAGATTTTTTCCTTTTTCTCAAGGAATTAAACGCAGAAATTATGCGCTATCTCGATATTCCAAATAAGGGAGAAATGACTAAAGGCATGCTTCAAGTGATGAAAAAGGAATTTGAAGATATATGGGATAATGTGCGTACAAATTACAGAAAATGTTTGCAAAACGAAGACAAAAGCTCAGATGATGAAACTTTAGCTATGGTTAAAACAAAATACGCTACGTTAGCAACGAATTATTGTACGACCATGGGTAGTATTATTGATGCGATTGATTTTTTAGTAAAACCAAAGAATCTTTTGCGATTTCACAAGCTTCTGAACCAGAAAGAAAAGATTTTGGGATACGGGTTCCACCTTGCGATGCGGAATGCTTCGAAGGGGATTATAAGTCATGGCCTACGTTTCGTGACATGTTCACATCAATTTATACGAACCATCCTCGTTTAAGTAATGTTGAAAAACTATATCACCTACGCTTAAAAACTAAAAAAGAAGCCCACGATATAGTTGATAAATTCCCGCTTACTGCCGATAACTTCAAGTTTGCTTGGGAAGCTTTACAGTCCCAGTATGAAAATAAACGTATTCTGATTAATACTCAACTTAAAGTGCTTTTTTCGTTACCTGCGATTGCAATCGAAAACGGTGCTTCTTTAAGAAAACTTCATAGAACTGTGAAAGATTGCTTGGACATTCTTTCAAGTTATAATGTCAACATTGATAATTGGGATCCAATTTTAGTTTTTCTGATCTCGCAAAAGCTACCTGAAACTACCCTGTTTCGATACGCAGAAAGCTTACCTAGTAAGGAAAGAAACGAAGTCCTTACATGGAGTTCCATGAACAGTTTTCTCGCTTCCAGATACAAGGTACTCGAGTCTGTCGAAGAAGTCACTCAATGTTCTCAAAAAAAGGTCACCCACTCGTAAAACTCCAACACGTGTTAAAGTCTGATTCTACTTTGTTTATTCGCAGAGATAAACTCTCACACATGACATTTATTTCTGCTTTTAACTGTGTTAAAAAACAATAGAATTTGTCAGAGAATCATTGAGTAATTGTAAACGGGATTCAATATTGTTCCATAAAACAGTTGATGTGTGCGAGGTTGAAGGCGAACTTGTGGTAGTAACAGATAAATTTGAGTGTTTTTCAGTCGATCTTAATTTCTTTCGTTGTTCATTCAATTTCACACTTTGGTCATTTTAAAATGTATGAATTCACTCAGATAAGAAAATGCAAAGTTTATGTGTGAATTAGTTCAACCGAAACGTAATTATAACCAAGAAAACAGATTAATTCAAGTATCTTAGTGCTTTATTAAAACTAAGTTGCAATTTATTTTATTTTTAAGACTTTAGTTTTACAAACTAATAGAGCTTTTTACTGAGCTCCAATAGATGGTATGCTTCACTCGAACATGTTCTCTCTAATGTTCGTAACATTGTTTATCTGATTGCTGATTTTTTGAAGATATCAGCACGTAAAGAGTAACATATATTTTTTGTTAAAAACAGTAATACTTGACATTGTTTTTCGTCACACCCTTGATCTCCTTGTCCATCTTCGGAGCTCTGAACCTGCTGTTGAGCGTCGATCTTAAAGTCACCGACTCCTTCGATCCCTCATGAAGTATGTAAAGTCACCTCTAGACTCCAGAAATGCTTTATCAGCGCATTCTTAATGGTCAGTCACAAGGTTTAGTTTCAGAAGTACCCAAAACCATTGGCTCATCGATGAAGTGGTGGAAAATTATGACCACGTCCAACCGAAAAGAGTCGGTTCCCATTAGAACACCGTAATTAAATCGGAATGAGCGCTGTTAGTGACAAGATGGGGGACCGTCCGTTACTACTGCGTGCTGTTGTCATGTGTTATTTGTTCTATGTAGTATTTGTGTAGTTAGTCTTGTAGTGTATCAGCCAAATGGTCTTTGTAGCCCGGCTGCAACCCCCCTACTCCGCAGATTTATGTGTGGAGTAGGTTTCATGTAAATGTAAATGTTATGACCACGTCATCCCATGTTCTAAAATTGTCCAATAAACTTGTCAAAATTTGAATGTTTGCGCGTAAAAAAGTTTCAATCCAAAAACACAATTAAAAGGCTATTCTCCGCTGTTGGAGTTTTATGTAATACGACACATCTTTTTTAGACGTGTGGTTTTCAAGAAGAAATCAAATGCATTAAATCTATTGTTATGGTCAAGCATTTAGCCTCATTATAAAAATAAGGGTTGAGAGGCGGTTTTTTTTACCAGTCTGCAGCATTTGGGGGCCGTATTTTAGTAATAGCGCGCCGAATATTTTCTTCCAAGGCGTCATTCGTTTTGGGCTTATCTGTATAGACAAGCGAATTCTCCGCAAAAATAGTCCAGCGGTGTTAAATAACCCGATTTTGGAGGGGCAGCTCACAAATTCAAAACTCGAAATTATGGAAAAATCGACGTTTAGTTTACTAGGTTTTGATGAAAGTGCAAAAAGGTAAACCAATAACCAAACTGAGCTTAAAGCGAGTTGAAGTAGAGAAGACTAACTCCAAAAAAGGTCAGTTTGAAAACTACAAGTCTAAAAAAAAGAAACAGCCCTTAACTTACCAACCAAATGGAGTCCACGTCTTGTCTATGGACAATATCTCGACCTTGGAATACGCCTGAAATTTCTTCATTTATGTTACAGCGAAATCAAGCTTACCTAAGATGGAAAAGATATAGGTTAGAAGAATTTCATAGATCTTATCGCTCGATAAGAAACCTTGTTCTGCAAAATAAGAAATGAAAAAGCAAAAATTTTTAAAAATCGAATCAACCTTAATATTAATGGTCGAAAACTTTGGAACAATCTTCGTGATATTGGTATTGGTAAGCAAAAAAAGACTGAGCTGCATAACTTAACGTAAATGAGTTGAATAAACAATTTTTAACATTCTCCTCTGCGTCTTCACCTTCACCTAATCCCTATGGATTACGCAATAGAGAAAGAGATCGTTCTTCTGCCTCTGAATGACTTTGATTTTTCTCTAATCAACTGTACTGATGTAGCTGACGCTTTTATGTTGGTGCAGTCAAATGCGGTTGGGGTTGATGACATACATCCTAATTTTGTAAAAGCTTTACTTCCACTCATTTTGACTTACATCACTTTTATATTTAATTCTATACTTACAACTAGCATTTTTCCGAGACAGTGGAAGCAAGCCAATATAGTTCCAGTACCTAAAATTTCAAATAGCACAGATTTTCGTCCAATATCAATATTACCCTTTCTAGGTAAGGTCTTTGAAAGAATAATGCAAAGACAAATCAATACTATCTTAACAGATCAAATATGCTTACACCTTTTCAATCTGGCTTTCGTCCAAAACATAGCTGTATCACAGGCCACAGCCCTTTTGAATGTGACTAAAGAAATACGGCAAGCAATTGATGATGACAAGGTGAATTTCTTGGTCTTACTAGATTTTTCGAAAGCTTTCGACATAATTGATCACTCAAATCTCATTTGTAAGCTTTTACAACAATTCAATTTTTCAGTATATGAAGCTAATCTGGTCTTATCTTATTTAAGTGAACGAAAACAGGCTGTATCTTTTGCTGATAAACTCTCGACTTTTTTACCTGTCTCAAAAGGTGTTCCTCAAGGATCGATTTTGGGCCCGATTCTTTTCTCTCTCTATGTAAATGAATTGCCATCCATCCTTAACCACACACTAATACATATGTATGCTGGCGAAGTCCAACTATATTTGAGTAGCCCTCTTGGTCTCATTGAAAACTGCGTCCACAATACTAATCAGGATTTTCAAAACATCCATATTTGGTCCCACCAAAATGGCCTGTATTTAAATCCTTCAAAGACTAAATGCTTAGTTATTTCTAAAAAACCGCTTGATCTCTCGTATTTTCCCCGCTTATCTCTCAATAATACAGTCATTGACTTTGCAGAAACAGCCAAGAGTGTTACTGGGAGTGATCTTTAACAGGCCCTTAACCTGGGAAAATCATATAAATTCCATTGTTGGTAAAGTCTACGGATACCTTCGTGTCCTTCAGGAATCTCAATATCTTACTCCTATAAAGACTCGAATTATGTTGGCAAAATGCTAATGCCTATTTTTATGTTCGGCTGTGAAATTTATTGTAATTGTGATCCTGAGAGTAGAAGAAAACTTACAGTCGCCTTTAACAGCACTATTAGATATATTTATGGTCTGAAGAGATATGACCACATCTCTGGCTACGTCCCAACTTGCAGTTTGTACAGGTTATTCAGTATCGAACACTCCTTTTATTCTTCAGAATCAAACAGACACATCAACTTCAGTACCTGTTTTTTCGACTACAATTTCCTACCTCTAACAGATTAAATCAATTTATTATCCCGCGACATACCTGCCAAACATCAGAACGACAGTTTTTTGTCAACGCTGTACGTCTCTGGAATTCTCTGCCAAATGATATAAGAAGACTTGTTGATGCTTTACTTTACTTCTCATCTCTTTAGTAACTATTTTTATCTTTAATAAAAATTCTTAAAAATTTATAAAATTAATGAATTAAAGAAGCAATTAATAATTAATTTATACACAAAGATAGATTGTAAACTAGGTACTCAGTTTTCCATTCTCCCATTACAATTTTGAATTTTGCTTGCTTATTGTAAATATTTTATTAATTTCTCGCTATGTTATTTATTATTTTTATAATGTTAGCTTTTATATGTACCTAAACTGAACTTTTTAAAACTATCACATTTTATAAGATATTGTATCTTAATGTGTATAGCAAATCTAAAATTAAACTAAACTAAACTAAAAAAACAATAGTAATTTCTTTACACATAACTTATAATAAGTAATTATAGATTGCTTACTTGTACCTTGCAAATGGATTAGACAGCGAAGATACAGATATAGGAAGAAGCTTCGCGGAAATCGTCTCGTATTAATCCTCAAATTACCTTCCTTGAAATAATGATAAACATATTTCCGTATGTTTCAATTAGCAACTCAATGAGTTTAACTATGTGATTTAAATATTCCTAAATAGAATATTAAGAAAAGGACATAGCGCGTTTACTTGACACAGCATAATATCTTTATCGTGCAACTTTTATCCCTCCTTAATATAAAACACTTTATGTAATGAATATGACAATGTTGAAGCTTCCTGTCCATTAACATAGACATTTACACCTTATGGAGCATTACTGTGATCAGTCTTAAAACAGACATGGGGAGTCATGTCATGTAGCATTATCCAATCCACATCTCTTTTTTTTCTAATCTTCTATATCTACTCCCACTGGCAACTTATATTTTTCCTTGTTAGACGAACGAACACAACTGATTATGGTTTCAACTGAATGGAAATCCCTCACAGTTTTATTCTTTTACTGTTTTGGATTTCATATTCCGTAGGAAGATTAATGTTTGCCCATCATCTATCTGTCTTACCTTCTTTCGATTTACGGTGCTGTTAAGCAGACAGATAAGTTCAGGCGTGCCATTTTTTGTCTTGCTTTGCGGAATAATATTTCCTTTTTTCTTTTTTGCAATTCAGAAATATGTAATGTCATTTTATTTCGTTTATTCAATCTGGCCTCAGACAGTTTACTAAGGATTTCTCTTGAGAGGAAATAATATTAAAGTGGTTTCGGCTTGAATTGAGTTGAGCATGTTGATACAAGAGCAAGGGTGTAGAGTAGATATTTAAGGCTTTTAATAGAAACGGAGTTATATGTATTTACTTTTACTTAATGAAACATAATGGAATTTGTGTAGAGGAATGTTTCATAAATTCATATTAAGAAGTAAAGAAGAGGTCACTTTTATTAATTAAGAAATGAAAGGAATTAGCTCTTGTTTTTGCTTGAGTAGTTGTAACACCTCTTTTCACAAGATCCACGAAATGTATGACTTTTTTTGGAAAGGAAGAATTTCCGACCAGTGCGGTAGCTTTTAGAGATTCCGCAATAAGGTGTTGTAATGAGAACATATCTACAGGAATAAGAGATATCGGATACGAAAAATCAGCTTTTATTATTGGAATACAAATGAATTTTTTTTATAAAAAAAATATTTTCAGAATTTGTAAGCAGTATATATATACATAATAGCTGACCCACCCGGCGTTGTTCACACAAAACTGTCAAGAAACGAAAACTAAGAAGAAGACTAAAGTTTAAGAATGCCTGAAAATTTCTAGATTTATATTTATTTATTTCTATTATTTAAAGTTTATATGACATTTACATTGAGACTGTAAAATCTAATATATAAAATTCTTGTATCACCATGTAAATTAAAAAAACAATGTTGAGGGTAGATGGCCCTTATCACTTAGGGGTATGAAAAATAGATAATAGCCGATTCTCCGACCTACTGAATACGCATATAAAATTTGGTAAAAATCGGTAAATCCGTTTCAGAGGAGTAAGGTAACTAACATTGTGACATGGAAATTTTATATATTAGATTAGATATACAGGGTGTCCCGTTATTCGTGTTACATTCTTTAGGATGTAATTCTTGGTCATATTCTAAGAAAAAATTGATCTTCAGTAAAGTCCGTTTCTCAACTTTGAAATCACATTTTAACAATTTAAGAAAAGGCCAACCTTAGTGTACCCTAGCTTGTGTTAAATGCGATTTCTCTGTCAATCTCAATACTGATGGTAGAGACCTAATTTTAGACTTAACTTTTTGTAGAAATAATAATCTTTTAATGTAGCTCAGGAAGCCTTAATTCATCTCTGTAGCACAATTATTACCAAATTGCCAACAGATTCAGTTTTCACTTTTTCTTAACACAAAAGTGAAAAATTATACAAATAAGAAATGAAGAAGTAAGGAAAAGTACCTACACATAAAACGAATCAAAGCATACATATACGTATCACACAGCGTTGGCGAAATGAATAAGGAACTTGAAACTTTTGTTCCTATTTTCCGAAGTTTAGTACAACAGATTTTGAGAATTTTTAAACAGAATGTCCAAAAGTAGCTCGCAATACCCTAAATGATGGTCTAAAATCTTTTTTGAACAGAAAGTTTTTTTTTTGTCAGGAGGAAATCTTCAAAAGACACTTGGCTGTATTCGACACCAAGTAGTGTGGGATTCTTACCTCACTAAAAACTCCTCGTAATCAGAACCAATCTATGAACGATCGACAACACATTTTTCTTTCTCAATAATATAATCGCTTTAGGGGAAGCTTAAACTATTAATGCTTCCCATGACTTTTAGACCATTAGCTCGTGTGGCTTGGTTCTTCTTAATCTCCGAACATTGCCTCTCGTATTTAATACGGACTCCATTTCAGAGTTGATATGACTATGCAGTCGCTGATTGTGTGATACAGCATGTTTTCTTACAACTTCTGTAACTTTTTCTATTTGTAGGTCACGATGTAAATCGCTATTTCTTAAGGTGCGTCCACACTATGCCGACCCGAATACTGATCCATTTCATTCGGTTCGAATTCGGTTCGGCTTTCGGTAAGGAGGAAGGCCGTTCGGGACGTCCACACTATGTCGGCATTGCCGATCGGCATGTGCCGATTGATGCCGCTCGGCATAGTGTGGACGCACCTTTATATACCATGGTGCATTTACTATTCCACGAAGAACTTTGTTTTGGAACTTTTGAATGATTTAAGTATTTGTTTTCTTTGTACAGCCCCATAATTGGATTCCATAGGTCCAAACAGGTCTAAGTACTTGTTTATAAAGCATTATTTTGTATTTTGCTTGGCTTTGAGTATTCTTGTATTCCCGTAATCTGAAGAGCCGGTTTGAGATAAAAGATTTTAGTATTTCGTAGTACTGCCTGGGTAGGTCCCTTTGCAGTTTGTACTCTAGTCTCTCATGGCTCATGCCACACCTTGTCGAATGCTTGAGCAACATCTAAAAATATAGCCGAACATACTTGTTTTTCTTCTAATGCTTTTTCAACTGGCATCCGTTATTCTATGAACTTGGTCTATCGTGGAATGTTTATTTCTAAATCCAAACTGATGAGTAAGTAAGTAAGTAAGTAAGTAAGTAAGTAAGTAAGTAATCATCCAAACTGATGATTTGGGATTAGATTTCTTTCTTATGACTTTGATTAGTCTTTTCAGTAGCAATTTTTCAAAGACTTTTTCCATTATTGGTATAAGCGATAATGGTCCTTAAGACTTCACTTCTGTTGGTGGCTTACCTTGCTTTGGTATAACAATTACTTCAGCAATTTTTCAATGATGTGGTACATAATGGGTCTTTAGGAATGCATTTATTATGAATTGGAAAATATTTATTATATGCAGGCTTTTGATGGCATTTCTTCCATAACCTCAGCAGGTATTAGATCGTACCAGGTAATTTTTTGTTCGATAGTTGATTTTGACACATACTTTTTATTTCTTTGAGTGTGACAATTGGTATGTCAACTTCATCTACTGCTACTATCTAACCGAATAATCGGTTGAAGCATCAGTCGTTAAATTTTTCAGGAATCTATCAAATGAATCATTTTTGAATTAGTAGATTTGTTTTTTCAGTTCGTTGCTTAGACGGTTAAACGCTGTTTCGTTGTCTGGAAATCTAGTATTTTGCCATTTGCTTCGAGCTCTTCTTTTCTCCAATATCAACTCTCTTATCTCGACAGGGTATTTTGTTTCAGTTTGCTTCCTACTCGAGTATGTTGGTGTACTTTCTTCTGCAGCTTGTTGAATATCGGCAATGAATTGTTCTACTTCAAGGTCGATTTGCTCTTTTGTTTCCATAGGGGATTTGATATTTATATAGCTTTCAAGTTTTTCTCTGTATTCACTCCAGTTTGTTTTATTATTTACAAGCTTAGGATTACTTTTTCCATTATCTCTGATTCATTAAGTGATAAAATCACCGGTGTATGATCTGATGATAAGTCATAATTACCTTCGACTCTTATGTGGTTTCGTTTGATGCCTTTAACTATGAAAAAGTCAACAAGGTCTGGTATTTTACTAGTATCCGATGGCCAGTAAGTTGGTGATCTGGAAGAATAAAACTAACAATTGTATTTGAGGCATGCTTTGTAAAGCCTTTAGCCTTTTGTTTTTATAAGCCTGGATCTCCAATGGGTGTGCTTAGCATTGAAGTCACCGCCAACAAGGAAGTTATGTCCTAGTAGATTTAGCAGTTCTGTATAATCATCTTCAGTCGGGGAGCGCCTTGGCGGGCAGTATATTGATGCCAACTTGAAGTCTTTCTTTTTCATACCAATACTAATTATTGTTACTTGCATATTCTCGTTTGTAAACATAGCTTCGTCATGGTGTCTTAAGTTCTTTTTTATCAGGATTGCCGATCCACCTCTAGCTTTATCAGCTGGATGAGGAGCGTGGTAGCATATATAGTTTGATATTAAATCATCAAGAACCAGTCCACTTGAGAAATGAGTTTCGGACACCAGACAAATATCTATGCGTTCGATGCCTAAAAAGATTTTTAATTCGGGTAAATGGTGTAAAAGACCGTTTGCATTCCATGTTCCAATTTTTAGTGTTCTGTTCATCATTGCTTTTTAAGAGCGACTTCTTCACTTAGCCGTTTGATGTTCAAATCCTGACTGTCAGTTCTTTTAGGAATAAGTTGTAGGATTTCTTTAATTTAAGTTCTTTCAATCTTCCGCACGTTTTTAACAATCTGTGAATATGATTTATTTTCGTCGCTTTTGCTTTTAACAGCTTCCTTAGGAAGTTTTTTCTTAGTTTTATCTTCAGTTTCAGGAGTTCTTTTTGTGTTTGCTGAGTTGCTAGGTTTTATTTCGCCGGATGTGATTTTGCTTTTGGATTTTTGATAGTTTTTAGCAACTGGACAGTCTCTATAGCTTGCAGGGTTTGCCTTGACAGTTTACACATTTTGCTTCGAGTTCTTTGCTTGCTGAACAGTTTTTAGTTGCGTGCTTTCCTTAACACTTAACACAAGCCAACTACCTTTAGCGATATTTTTGGGTGTTTTGGCCAAATGCTTGGCATCGTTTATATTGCGGAACAATTTTTGATTTTCGCTGTGGTTAAATTTTGACTTTAATGCCCAAGATTGATCGAATACTATAGACATTTTCAAGACCTTGTTTGCTGTCGAAAAATAGCGTGAATAAAGGCAGGGATCTCTTTATTATTATTGGTTCCTCAGCAGAGTTCTTAGTAGTCTCATTCTTAATAAGATTGACTACATCAAGGGCTTGAAAGGTCTTGAACAAGGTCTTCTATTAATTCTTTTGGAGAGCATGAGGAATGTAGGCCTCTGGCTACTACTTTTATTGGTCTTATGGATTTGTTTTCATACTCGTACTAGATTTTGTTTGCTTAGTTCCTCAGTGACCAGTCTATAGTCATCATCTTCCTCAACATTGACTTTCCAATTGTCTTTGTTATACGATGTATATTTGCAAGCTTTTTTAGTACATTTCTCAATAATTTTCTTAAGATCTCCAAAAATTGGGAGTCCTGTTTAAGATCGTATACAATCGAAGAATTTTCTGTTTCGACGGATTCTTTACTTAGGCTCGTTATAGTTGTGTTTAAAGATTGTCTGACCCTTGACCCAGAATAGAGGAGCTCCGAAATTAACGATCGTTCACTATCCCCAAATTAAATTTGGTTGAATTTATTTATAATACGAAGTCAAAAAGTCCCTGGTAAGAAAAAAAAATATGACGGAATCATTTCTTTGAGGATACCAAAAAAGGGGAAAAATCCTTTGTGAACAAAAACCCGTCTACCGTACAAGTGTCACATTTGAACTGCTCAATAGTTACATTCATTTTCCAAACAACAGAACAAAGTTGATGACATAATTTTATTAAGGTCACTGAATAGAGTTTGCGCCTCTAAAGATTTCAACAAAAACACCTTTGAAAAGTAAGCCAGTAAATATCAAGTTATGCAAAAAAAAATCATTTTTTTTCTCAATGTAGGAAAATTGCGAGTCTGATAGACATTTTTGTCAAAGTGGGTTAAACGAAATAAAAAGGTTGAATGTTATCAAATTTTTATATCAAAATTAAATTGGCCGAACGTGTTGCTGGGCCCCAAACTCCTTTCACGTCCTTGGATCCCTTTTATCCCTAGCAGTATTAGATTCCTGTTTTTCTATTGTATTTATATCCAGTTGTGATATTTGTATAGCTACTGTTGACTGTGTTTTGTGTATCTCACATCTTGATAGTTTTTGTACCTATTGAAATAATTTTGAACGAGATTTTTCCGCCAGTCTAAAGACAAAAGAAGGCATACTATAGCGGAGGAATGGCCTTTGGAATGGTTTTCGTGTATAGACAATTGTAAGACAGCGATATCTTCTTTGCTATACTTTTGTTACTTCCTTATTGTTTGTCGTTTTGATCTTTTAGGGTTTCAAAATCTTTGTTTTGAGAACTCGACTTTATAGATGAAAAAGATGGGAAACTAAACAAGTTGTTATAATAAGCTATACTTATTCTCACTAATCAAAAAAGATTTGTTCTAGAACATTTTTAGTTCAAGATAGAATTACGTTCTCCATTTCAATCAATTTAATTTCTAACATTCAATTTAATCATAACATAACATAGAAAGTGCCATAAGTTTGTTGTGCAGTGACGGCTTTGTAATGTAATATATATATGTATATGTATTGGTTGTCCTCACGTTGGAACGCCATATTAATTGTAATGGTTGAGAGAAATATAGTTAAATCCCTTTTTAACAGCAGGTTGGGGAGCGTTCAAGTATTACGTAACGCTATTTGGGGGGAGAGGGTCTCGTAAAACGTTACGATACGTTACAGGGGCGGGAGGGGGTCTTTCTTAAAACACGTTACGTAACATTTTTTTTTTAAATTAATTTTTAATTTATTCTCGCATTATACCAAGTATACCAAGGATAAAAACTATAACATAACTTTTTGCGACTTTAGGGTAAAAATGGTCACTTGAGTGTTACGTAACGTTTAGAGAGGAGGGAGGGGTACATAAAAACGTTACGGTGCGTTACAAGGGGAGGAGGGGGGTCGAAAATCTTCAAAAATTGCGTTCCGTAATAATTGAACGTTCCCTTGGCACGCTTGTCGACGCACGGCTAAAGCTCGTCGGGTGGGGGGGATCTTGCTGCGAGGTACCATACAAAAATAATAAAACTTCGTGCCAAAAAAAAAAATAGATAAATACTATCTACAACAAGAGAGAATGCTCGTTGACCAACAAAGCTAAAACTGAATGCATTTATCACAACATGTGGTGTGTGTGTGTGTAACCCAAAGGCTACATGGCTACCCTTATCCAATAGTAGCGTATAAGCTACCTCCAAACTGCACTTGAGAATATTGATATGCAGCCAGCAGCCCCTTCGGATCTATCAATATCAACAACCGATTATTATTTACCCCGCTTCTTTCATTCTTCCACTTTATCTTCCCGTATAATATTTCTTTAGTCCGTCTTCATATTAATTAAAAAGTCTTTAAATTCATTGATTTACAACCAAACAATCATTCATATTTATTTTACTCTATGTAACTGAATTCTACGTACTAACCTATCTCAACTTAAAGTTCATTGACTTATCATATGCTTCGGTGCACTCTATAACAACATAATGTAATAATGTTCAATATTAAGAGACATCTACTTTAAATCTGTAATGTGTGGTTAGGTTAGGTTAGGTTTAAAATGGCTGCCAGGAAAACAAACTGACACACTTAGACCAATATTAGGTCCATTGTGATACCATAGAAGTTATGCGAGGGAGTACCTCACTTAACTTTTGATAAAGCGCAGCAGATGCAGGGGATCTGTGTTCGCCAGATCGCTTGGATCATCAAGAAAATATTTTCCTTGATGCCGTTTTCTTTTAAAAGAGAGTGCAGGACATGAGCAGAGGAGGTGTGGGATTGTCTCTTCCTTCTCCTCATCTAAGCAACTTCTGCAGAAGTCATTAGAGGAAACGCCAAGTCTTATGGCGTGTCTTCCTATCAGACAATGTCCGGTGATGACATTGATTACGGAGCTGACTTGCAATCTGGTTATGGATAGCAAATGTCTTGTGCGTTTTGGATCTAGTCCTGGCCATATCCGTTTTGTTGCCACACACGTGGTGATATTGTTCCACCTATAATTTGTTCTATCCATTGCCTCTTGCTTTAGTATAAGTTTACATGTAGCGATTGGTATACCAATATTCAAACTGCTGGTTGAGATCGGTAGAACGGTTCCTTCTCTGGCGAGTTCATTGGCTTTGCAGTAACCCACGATATCTCTGTGCCCCGGCACCCAAATAAGGTGAATATTGAACTGTTCAGCCATCTCCTTAAGAGATAAGCTACAATTAAGGGCGGTTACTGAGTTCGTAGAAACAGCGCCGAGTGATTTGAGGGCTGCTTGACTATCTGAGAAAATCCGAAATCCGGATATTCGTTGAGGATATCACGTTTTCTTTTAGCCATGATAATCGCCCATTGATCGAAAGAGATCGCCCAATCCGCGTTACTACTGTCAATGACAGCGAAAATTTGTTTGTCCTTCAGTGTGTCACTGTACGACATGTCCTTTTTGGAGCTGAGGGTGCTTGATTTTTGCAAATTAGGCCTTTTGGCATTCGAGTTGAGTGCTCGAACGAACGTTGGCGCTTAGACGTTGAGTCTGCGCAGTTTTTTTCATTTATGGCAATGATTTTCATTGCCCATTCAAGCTTTGCAGATTGCGTTGAATCAAGCTTAGGTTTAGGTACCGCACCTAGCACCTTCGCAATTTTGTCCGCGTTCCACCTCAATTTGTAGTTTGGGAAGGTAGGGAGGTTGGGATCCCCTTCGTTGTCCGTTCCACTGTAGGGAGATTGGAAACCCCTCGGTTTCAGAAGTCACAGTTTCACCTCCAACTTGGGGGATAAGGAGATTGGCGACCCTTTCGTTTTCAGTTCCACTGTAAGTCACAGTTTCACCTTCAACTTTGGGGTTAGGGGGATTGGACACCCTTTCGTTGTTTGTCTCACTGTTAGTCACAGTTTTACCTACAACTTGGGGGAGGGAAGGAGTGTTTCCGGAGCTCGAAGGAGGTCCTCCCCTTTCAGCCACGGAGCCGATAGTCTCGGCACCCGTACCGTCCGGGTTGGTCGACCTTGAGTCCTTTGACATTGGACGGGATGAGGTGGGAGGTTGGAGCAGTGTTTTTGATGAGGGTAGCCCCTTTTTCAAGATATCACAGTTCGCGTTAGAACCGAAAGTCTCGGCACCTCTACTTGCTGAAATAGTCTTCTGCGGGGTCCATTCCCAATACGGGCAATATGAGTGGAAGTATTACAGAGAGTCACTGCAACCCTTCCACTTGTGTGGGCATCCTCCTTAGTAGGGGCGTTAGAACCAGAGGACTCTCCACATTTCTTGGTTAGCTTGTGAGGCCTTCCTCGAACTGCAGTCGGCTACCCAGCCCTTCCGCAAATCGCTTTTTCTTCCTTCTTCGAAAATAAATTTGTCACTGGCGACTTATCCTCTTTCGAGGCCAAGCCATCGCCGGCAGTCGCGACACCTGCCGACTTTTGAACATATATCCCCGTTTGTTTTTTATTCCGTTTATTTACTTTTTCCATTATTTTCAGTTTCCAAGTTTTCCAACATTGAGGTTTTGTTTTGAGTTATGTTGGTTGGTCAGGTTCTGCAGCTGGATTGCTGGAGAAGATGTCCTTAAGCACCCCCACCACGGGTGTAATGTGTGGATTCTATGCACAAAGAGAAAAAAAATCTTGTTTACTTCAGTGCGGCAATTAAAAGAAATTTATTACGACATTAATTGACAACTAATTCTTAAGAGTGTGACACCTTACGGAAAAACTCTCCACTTTATCTTACGTTCCACATGAACATGAACATATTATATGGAACTTATCATTATACAATACTACAATACTAGTGATAGTGAGTTGTGAGCGTACTCAATACGCCACTCCACTACTAATAAAAAAAAAAGAAGGAACAAAAAAAAAAGAATCAATCTAATAGGGCCCATACACTACGCATGCATGCATGCGCATGCTGATTGAAGGTGTATGGTGTTGACTGAGTGGTTGCGCATGTGCAATGTGCATGCGGCATGAGCAAACTCAGAATTTTCTGATATTTTCTTGTTTGCGTATTTTTGCATGTGTGGTGTGTGGGCAAAATTGCTCAGTCAAGTGATAAAATTCGAATGACGAGAAGAGCAGCAGCGGAGTTTTAGCTTGACATCGTTACAACTTGTCTACACTGCTACAAAAACACAAATGAAGATTGCGCAGTTTGCATGAGTAGTGAAGGGCGAAAGCAATATTCGGCAATCTTCTGATTGCGCATGCATGCATGCGTAGTGTATGGGCCCTATAATTGCGTGTCACAGATATGACGCATTCAATTTAACTTAACTCAACTCAACACATTATTTGAACTTATGTGATCATAAGTGATAATGGACTATGTATTACGTAATCATTAATAATCAAATAGAGATAATTTTACTCATGATTTGTTTTGCTTTAACAGGGTGATCCATCCAGCGTTGTGCGCACAAAGGTGGTGACGATCTCGAAATTTTCCTGTTGTATGTTATAGGTATATACGATTTTGTTTTACGGTTTCCACTGTCACTTATTTCCTTTTCTTTATTACTTAGGTTAGATATAGTTATAGATAATAGATTATTTATTTTTCCCTTTACTTTCTTTCTTTTCTTACAAAAACAATATTTTCATTACTTTATATTTCAAACTATCATAACTTTAACTAACTCATAAAGGGTCTTCTTCTGAGATTTACACTAAGTTTTTCATTTAAATTTTTATATTGACTTCACGCTTCTGTAGCACGAGGATTACGAAGAACCAACTTTGAAGAATCGCTGAACAATGTTGATATGAAACGATCGTAGTTCATAGGATTAACTTTATTTCGGTTTGCTAGGTGTGGTAATTATGTCCACCTTTTCTGGATTTTCTGCAACACCATGTGACCCTGACGATCGGATGCTTGCGTTCAAGAAGATCGTGGTTGTTGTGGCAATTGCCTGTAGACTATGCTTTTCTTTTGTTTTTATTTTTACGTAGGAACAATTCAAAAACTACTTGTATTTACATTTTTATTAACAAGAACTTGAAACTTGGTAATCTTTTATGTTGGGCTCAGGTTTGAGCAAAAATTGCCCATCTACCACACTGCGAGTGGATGCACGATGCACGTCCGACTCGGCCGATGGTTTAGTTAGAAGAGAGAGATCATATCGACGGAAATGATCTGCGCAACGATAGCCATTTGTAAATTTTTTTTCGAGAAAGAATTCAGATGATAATTCGAATATCGAATTTGCGATGTTAAGCTGGATAAACACCCGATGGTAGGTATACAACTTTCGTTAAGTGTATCAAGGGCGCAGTTTTCTTTATCTTTGGAATTAAAATTCGTCGCAGCTTAGAATATCACTGCAGTGACTCCCCGTTTGTCGTAAGAGGCGACTAAAAAGGAAATACAGTATATATTCTTATACAACATATATGTAATATATATGAGGAATCGACTAATTCTTGATATGCAAGAGTAGGTTGAGGTGGGTGAATGTAGCAACAGAAAACATAGAAACACCTATTCAGAGATAATAGTTTTACACATACAAATTCGATGAGTGTTGATTTAGGGATATTTACTAGAGTAGCATTGAAGTGGTTGTGAACAGCAAGAAGAACACCACGGCCATTGATTCAATTTTCATTGATTGATTGCATTAGAAGAACCTCCGAAGATTTCGCATTCTAATTTGCTCTGACAGTCAGGCAGCCGTAAAGACCCTGTCCTCAATTAAAATGGAACTGCCTGACATGTCTATGTCTATCTCAATTAGCCATCCACAATAAAATAACTCTTTCCTGGGTGCCCGGACATGTGTAGGTACATAGCAACAAAGAGTCTGACTGCCTAAATAGACTCAGCTCTCAATCCCAATTCAAAGGCCCGGAAGCCGGAACCCTACATTCAAGAAAAATTATAAAACCAGCAGTAAACGTAACAAGGCTTAAACTGAAAGCAATTCTACAAACCATATATCTGCAAGTAGCGCCCCCATATTCTCTTTCTAAGAAGAGTTAAACATGTTTACCATTGCAATACATACTTCAATATACCCGCTTGTCCAACATTAACCTCCTCATCAGATGCTCAATTCGACTGTAACAAATAACAAAACAGAAGCCAAACTACTTGGCAGAAGGTACTAAATGTACCTATTAGCCCACCCATGGTCATAACCGTCTCTATAAGATACTATACCTTAGTACTTTGCTATGTTACGCCAGAAAGGATAATATCAAGAAAAATAAAACTCATTAGCAAAGCCAAACTTGTTCACGTGCTTACGGCTACTGGGGGTAATATAAAGAAATAAGTAATACTATATTCCTCCCAAGAGAATAAATAAAGTCAACAACCCAAAAGAAACCTCCACTGGCTTTAAGAGCGAAACAGGCACACCCTAAAACGAAAACAAATTCCTAGAAGCGGTTATGGTTCAATCAAGAATCTCAAAAAATAGCAAACAATCTACTAAATTATTTAACATAATGTTAAAGAAGACAGGAATGTCGAATATAATGTATTTATATCGCAACTCGCAAGCTCGTAGAGATAAACCAGCAGAGTCAGACAAAGTTTACTCTTTCAAAGAAGTAACCTTTTTTTTCCAGAACTACGAGTATTGCGTGAGAGACGAAGGTTGAAATCTGAGTATTGGCCGTGACTTACATCCATTTAAAATACCAGGTTAAAGTTTTATCGCATTCAATAACTGTCCAATCGTCCGATTGAAGTAAAAACGGCTTCTAAAAACATGGCTATAACCAGGCAAACAACTCAACTATACATACCATACTAGGCTGTCATTATGCCGATTTATTACGTAGTACTTACTTTCTCGTGAAGTGAACGCCTGACAGTTTAGTGGATTTTTGAAATTTCTCGCCGCTACCCACTGCGTTATGAACGTTTGATTTGTAAGCCACCAAATAAATTTGATTTTGATTTTAGAGCTAAAAATTATCAGGAACGAAAGCCAAACCTACAACACGTACACTTTTCACAATTGATATTTTTAGACGTGTGGTTTTCAAGAAGAAATAAAAGGCAAATAATTTAATGTTATGGTGAATAAATTCTAATCGATAAGTCCAATTTCCGACCATTTTTTGCAGCATTTGGGGCCGTATGTCAGCAATAAGGCGCCAAATAAAAGCGTCAATCAATCGTCTTGAATTTTATTAAAAAGTCATAAAGACATGGAGGATCTAGAGATTCATTGACCTCAACTCCAAAAATTGGCGTTTCGCCCAGGTAGAACGGTGGGTTCATCAGTTAGCTGCTGTCGTACCCTTCTAAAGGTGTGTCCACACTATGCCGAGCGGTATCAATCGGCATATGCCGATCGTCAATACCGACTTAGTGTGGACGTCCCGATCGGCCTTCCTCCTTACTGAAAGCCGAACCGAATGAAATGGTCCGTATGCCGGTCGCCATAGTGTGGGCGCACGTTAAGACGCTAATTTTTGGTTTTAACTGTTTAACTATTTTTATTGAACAGGTATATATACAATTGGTTCTTAATTCTAAGATTACATTACATTTAGACATGTTTATTTTGTTGGCACAGAAGGGGCCTAACTTTAAATGTTTTGTTTGCTAAAATAATTATAATTATTACCTATGAGAAGAGAAAAAATAAATAAATAAATATTTATGAGGTTGATTAAAAAAATTTCGGGTTGTTCAGATCCGGTTGTCTTTATGTTGAAGTAACCCCCTTCTGTGGCCTCTAACCACGGTGGTAAGCTGAGGCTGCTACCTCGTAAAAGGGTATTGCCTCTTCGTCATTGATTGAAATTATTTCTTCGTCCAGTAGTGCCATCATGTCTAAGTATCGCGGCTCGGGATGTCTCTCTTCGCTTGTCAAGCTTCTCACCAGTGGATTCGGATGGTTGCTCAGATTGTTAGTTATTTTAATTGCAGCGTTCAAAAGGAATCTGTCGAGGGGAAGGATTCCTGATGCTTCGTAGAGCTTTTTGTTTCTGAAGTACCTCTATCGTTGGTCAAAGTTGCAAATCCTTAGAATTTTCCTCTCAAATGCTGTGAGCTTTTTCATGCTGGTTTTGGATATACTAAACCAAGCAGGGAAGCACTAAGTGATGAATGGTCTGAGTAGCTGTTTGTAGAACAGCAACTTTATCTTCTGGCTGAGTCCATTCCTTCTTCGCATTAGGGGGTGTATGAGGTGGAAAGCGTAGTTTACCTTTTTTACCTTGGGTTGAAGCGTAATCTTTCCTCGAATTTTATGCCAAGATACTCGATGCTTTTTTTCGTCTTCAGGTGTGTTCCATCGGGTAGTTAAATGGTTGTTTTGTGACAGTTTGTGTCTAACGTGATCCTCGACTCTTCGGGATGCAATTGCTGGCGACATCGAGGTTGCATAAGTGAGGGAATCGTCTGCATACAGCAAGTTCTTGGCGTTGTTTGGCTAAGGCTGATCTGAGGTAAAGATGTTGTAACGATAAGGCACGAGCTTTGATCCTTGAACTACTCCTGCTCTGATACATTTGGTTGCTAATTGCCTGTTTTCAATTTGGACGAAGAATGACCTGCAAATGAGAAAACTGAAAATTATTTTGATTAATGTACGTGGAAAATTAAGAAGAGTTAGTTTGTGAATTAGCCCTTGGATCCAGATGCTATCAAATGCTTTCTCGATATCAAGGAAGCATCCCACAGCAACCTGGTAGCTGTTAAGAGTCCTAACGACGCGACGTCCTTTTGAAACCTCAAGAACGGGTGAAGGATGGAGTGGTTCTCCCGGAACCCGAACTGCATACTTGGGATGAAGTTGTTGTGGTTGAAGAATGCCTTTAGTCTCCGGAAAATTATTTCCTTCTGGATTTTGCTGGTGTTGTTCAAAAGAAAGATACATAGGACGATATCCAGAGACAGTACTTCTATCATCTTTCTTGGGGATTGGCACGATTTTTGCTGTCTTCCATCTCTTTGGGAAATAGCAATTGTTGATATAGTTGTTGAATATGATTGCCAGGAATAGCATCAGGACTTGGGGAAACTCCTTTGAGGTAGTTGGAGATCATGTCCGGTTCAGATAATTTTTTAGGTCGTCCGCCGTGGATCATTTCAGCTACTTCTTCTGGATTTGTGAAGCTTTCTGCAGGTACCGGGTCACTTGCAAGGTTATCATCGTTGAATAACATGACTTGAGTGTCCGTTTGCTGCAGTTGTCGTAGAGTTGCCTCAACTTGTTCGATAAACCCTGGATCGTTGGGTGGTTTTGGTACAAAGTTTTCGTTGAAAAATTGACAAACGCATCTGCTTAAAAATTTTTGGTCGGATTGTACAGAGACTTTTAAAATTCAGAACATTAACATGATGTGAATTTTATATTTCTAAGCCAATGTAAATATTGATAATGCTTAGAAAAATGTTTTTGCCATGGTCTGTTGGCATCAATTTAATAATAAATTTAAAAATAATAAAACCATAACAAAAATTTTTGTTATTGTTTTTTACCAGGAGTTTAATTAGATTTTATCAAAAAGTCATAAAAACATGAAGGATCTAGAGATCCATTGACCTCAACTCGAAAAATTGGCGTTTCGCCCAGGCCTTGAGTTTATCTGCGTAGAAAAGCGACTTCAGTAGTAAATGTAATTTTATTACACCATCGTCCATACAAAAGTTTGGTTTTTTACATAGTTTTACAAAATTCACAAAAAGAGCATAGGATTTGCCGTCAGCCGAAAGAGATAGAAAATATTCAAATATCAGATGACTCTATAAATAGATATACAAATATAAGTCAATATAATATTATTGTTATTATAATTATTATTATTGTTTTTTTTTTATTCAAAACCTTTCGTTTATTGTCTGTCTACGATAGCTTAAAGCGGTTTTTACAAAACTTACTAGCGTTGACCAGTTGCTACCATTTAGAATGCTTTGCAATTCCTCGGTAGGTAGCGTTGTTTTTTTAAAGTATAAAGTGGAAGCGTCTGATGCCATCATGCCATTGAGTGTTGGGCAGATTCCAATGAAATGTTTCACATCTTCTGTCGAATGTAGATTGCACAGTGTACATTCAGTAGAGCTATTTATTCGATGGGGTATATCGTATATAGTTCGTATATAGTTGAGGTACAAAAGCTTTCCTCTTGATTTAAAAATGGTTGATATGGTTTCAATACTGTTACTATCGTTAAAATTATTATTTTTGAGATTTTGTTCCAATGTTCGGTAGAGGATTCTGGATTCACTCCGCTTTGCCCTCTCGTGATAAATTTTAAACAGGCTCTCTTTGATTGTGTTCAACAAAGACTCCAACGATTTTTTTCATGTAGCAGGAATGTCGCTAACTTGATTCACGTTGTTTTCTGTGCATTACCTTAACCATTCTCCAAAGAATTGGGTTTTGCGATGCATTAAATGCGAAGCCAAAATTTAAGGTAGTCTATGTTGGTCATACTCCAATACTTTTCTTATATAATTGAAATGCAGTTTTAGTGTGTACAAATATAGTGGTGGAAGTCCAGTTTCCAAATGAAGCATGTTCGTAGGTGTGTTTTATGGCAAGCAAAAAATTTTCATCTCAGTCAGTTTTTCTACATCCTCGTGTTGGAAAACATCCCAAATTAGTTGCATCATATTCGGTGTTTCTGCTAGCAGCTTCTTTCCTTTATCCAGCTACGTTTTCGCAATGCTTGTGATAGTGAAAATGTAATCCACGGTTGAGTATTCTCTTCGAAAGCCTGCTTGGAACTCACTGAGAGGCGTGTTTTCCGTTACTCAATTCGTTAAGCGATTGAGAAGTACTGCTGAAAAAATTGTCATCACTGAATTCAAGAAAGAAATTCCGCGATAGTTGCTAGCGATTTCTGCATTACCTTTTTTTAAATATTGGAAAAGTAATACTTTTTCTGAAGTTTTCGTTTACCACTCCTTCGTTGAAAATGTGGTTGAAACATTTTGTGACTTGTGAGATATTGTTGAAATTTTTGAGTGGAGTGCTTATAAAACTCGGTAGATATACGATCTTCTCCAGGTGCTTTATTGAGCTTCGCTGATAGCTTCTTTTACCTCCATTAAAGTAATCGCACCATCTAGGTACTCATTTTCTGTATGAGGCAGAAGAGCGAACAGATGCAGGTTTGGGTGCTAATAGGGTTCAACAAGTTTTGGAAGTAATCCGCTAAAACTTCTGCTTTTATTTGGATACGAGAGCGTCTTATACTGTCTTTACTGTTTATCGTTCTAGCTAACTTCCAGAAATTACGGCTGTTCTTGATATCAGTTATTTTTCGTGAGAGATTTTGTCAATATTGCGTTTGTTTTTCCTTGCACATAGGCTACTTTGGCGGACAGAGTTGCTGATTTTTTTGTGTCACGAAGACAGTGAAAAGATTTTTTTCTCGCCCTAAAGCAATCCACATCATACCAAGCTTGAACTGAAGTGGTGTTTCTCCTCCCTTGTGACTGAAAAGATGTCGCCGCAACAGCAATGCAGGACAATAGAGTATCTATTCCATGATTGGTTTGTTCATCTTGGATGGCAATCCTATCTAAATCTCTGTCCAGCTCCATTTGGTATCTTTGAGTACATTTTTCATTCTATGTTAATTTTGGGAGTAGTTGCTGTTCTGTGTCTATGGACACCTGTTCCGTGTAGAATCTGGCGGATATCAATATAGGCAAATGATCCAAGAACGGGAATTCGCCTACTTCAAGATCAGTCGCGCAGTTTAACTAAACGACTTCACATAACCCCAAATAAAGAAGTCCGGTGGTGTTAAATCGCCCGATGTTAAATCGCCCGAGCCCCGGTGGCTCACAGGTTCAAAACTCGAAATTGTGTAAGACTCGGCATCAACAGCGATTTCGTTTCGAGACAATTTACCGAACGTACGCAGTGGCCAAGTGCTCGTGCAGCTTCAATTCCTCCATCATGAAATGGAAATCAAACGAAACCAAAACATAAATAAAGTGACAGTTGGCAGCTGTAGTAGTAGACTAACTTCACACATTGCAGAAGTTATGTCTTTCTATTTTGACGATTTGTCCAATGATCTTATACGGGTGTTTAATTAGGCTTATTCTTCTATAATTGACGAAATTGTGAGGGTCTCCCTTTTTAGGATCTGGAATACGATACTGAAAGCCCATACATCGGAAATACTTTGTTCCGACCATATCATGCAGATCAGCTGGTGCATGCTCCAACTGATCTCCACCTGCCTTGAAAAGTTCATCATCAAGGCCATCAGCTTAAGTTCTTCTAGGTCGGGAAGACAGCATTTTGATTATCGTCCAAGTTGAGTGGACCATTCTGCCTGACTACGGTTACGGAATTGGTGTCTTCATCGCCGTTGAGTAGCCTGCAGAAGTGATCTTTCCAGATCCTCAGTAGTGACTGCGATCTTATTACTATGTTTCCCTGCAGGTTTTAACAGGTTTGAGTTTGCGCTTTTTACCTTTTGGCAAAACTTTCTGTCATGTCATCTTTCAATTTCCTCGAACGATCGCTTCTCGCGCTGCTTCTTTTTCTTTTCGAGAATTTGGTGTTCTTCTTTTTTTTTTTTTCTTGTTAATTTCGTTATAGTGACCGAAAGCAGCTCTTGTTCTCTTTTGCTTCAACATTTGCCTGCCTGCATTCTTCATCGAACCATGGGTTTCGTTTAGGATGCCCAGTGAAACCCAGAATATCAGAGGCTGGGGTTCTGATGGCTTGTTGGCATTGCTGCCACTGGTCTTCAATGCTTAATACTGACGGCATAGAATTCATGAAAAGATGGAAAACATAACGACGTTATGTATATTGTTTCACAGCGTTGATTCTGTAAGTCGAATTCATCGCTGACACATCCCCAAAAAGTTCTGGTAGACCACTGAGATTTGGGCAGTCAGTCGTTACTCGCAGAGCGTTATAATGTTGACCTTTTGCTTCTTCGGCTCTTTGTACGTGTACTATAAGTTACAACACCTGGGCTCCACCAAGTTGGCACCAATCAGAGCCTTCCCGAAAAGTACAAGCACAGTAATCGTTGGTAGGGTGTTAATAACACATCCACCACACCTTCGTCTTTGTAAGAGAGTTCTTTGCTTTAAAAAAAAATTGCACGAACTTTCGAAAACCTGTCAGAAATATCCACTCATCATTTGCTTTTCTTTCATCCTCTTATTTAACATACGTAACATTCAACGCTGCTGCCCGTCGCGTAATGATTAGCATGTCTGCCTGTTACATGGGACGTTCGAGGTGCGATTCCCAGAAACACCAAACATATTAACGGCTATCACCTTTCGAAAACTATGCTGTTTGGAATCGACATAAAAATTGAAGGTCTGGGAAATGCGTTAAATTCCTAGGTTTCCGTAGCCTTCTTGCACCACCTTATTTAATAGTTTTTATTTTTTTGCCTTTCAAATTCATTCAATTTAAGCAATTGTTGCAACAAACGCTTATGAGGGCAGTTTCGAGCAACTGACAACAGATATCAACCATCGATAAAAGCAAGTATCTCATTAGTCCTATATCTGGATATGAATGCAATTCAGACACCGAATAAACTTTTCAGATCCTTTTGCCAAAACTCCGCAAAGTTATTATTTTTTTTTAATTTGAAACTTAGTTGGGCAAATTATTTTATTATAATTGCCGCACCATGTATCCTTACCTCGATAACAACACACAGCCATTCACACTCATATAATTATAGGTATCATGCACCTGAAACTTTGCAAGCAAGTATCCAATTAAAACATCTACTGGCATACATACGCCAAGCCTATCGCAAGTCTACTCAACAAGACCAGCACAAGCCACTTTCCCAATTAAAATAAAGTTTTCACTATAATGCGGTGAATAGAGTTTTCTACTTTTTTTTTTTAATTTAATATTTTTTTTTTCATTTTGTGTTTGGTTTTGCTTGTGAATCCAACCGCAGTCACACCTGCATAGATTCGCAAAGCCCCAACAAACTTTTTTAGAACTCTCATCAAAGAATGCCAAACAAAAAACCAAATAATCTCCTTCCTCCTTTGTACTCATAAACGCTTCTTTTGTTTGTTTTTTCAGGTTAAACACACTGTTCCCTGCAAGCAGTTGGCTGGCTACTCTCAACCGCTCAAGAAACTGCAAAACACAGAAAAAATACATGAAAAAATGACTAACATGGCAATTGTACCGAAGACCCTTTTAAATTTCTCTCAAGTGCTATGTCGTTAGGGGGCAACAAAAACCACGCCATCGTTAGAGCTTGAAAATGGGACACGACACAGTGACTCCACCACAAAAACTGATTTTGTCTAGAAGAATGGGGCTCATCGCATATGCACACTGACGCTGAGGTTTAGTGTTCTTCAAAAACGTATAATTGGGAGTGTCCAGGACTTTGTGTATGTTCCTGTCCGACTTCTTCTTTTAGCCGCATCCTAAATCCCACCCTTTTCTGACAAAAAAAAAAAAAAAAATAGGAAAAATTGCAACAAAAAGATTAAGCGGATTTAGTTGCATCGCCTTACTATCGAAAACCGCACACAAATCTATGAAATTGTAATGAATGTCCTCCGCTGCTAAACTGAGAAAGGCAAAAGTGGCAGCAACGTGTGCGACACCACGAGCAGCAGCAGCAGCGGCGACGACGACGCTAACGCCGAGTCAAATTGAACAGCAGCATCAACTAGAACTATTGCTGCTGCGTCGTACAAAAGGTGACCACGACGACGACGAAGAAGACGACGACGACGTCGACACCACAGTCAAAGGACGAGGCTTCAACCGCAGCAGAATCCTTGCAGAGGAAGCGAAATTGAATTGCCCTTCGTGGCGAACCATTCGCCATAATGGTTATGGTTGTAGTTTACTTTTATCTGCTTGCTTCGCCGTATATTGTGAGATGCGTTGGTGGCGGTAGCAGTAGTGGCAGCAGTAGTAGCATGAGTGGAACTGCCAGTCTTAACGCTGGCATTGGTTCCGGTTCAAATAGTTTAAGTAGCAATAATCCAGGTGGTGGCAATGGCGGTTACAGTAATAGCGGAAGCAACAGCGACATTTCCGGCAGTGATTCACCTGGTGGAGGAGGTGGTGGCGGCGGCGGTGGTGGTGGTAGCCACCACAGTCGCAACATTGGCGAGAGTGGACGAAGTCGAGTTAGTAATGACCACCAATTACCCCCCACATTATCGTCCAGGATTGTGCACACTCGCAACGGAGCCATATCGGGTGTTATTGTACAACTGGAGGGCCGCCATTTAGATCCAGTTGAGTCATATCGGGGGATACCGTATGCCTCGCCGCCCATTGGGAATTTACGGTTCATGCCACCGGTATCTGCGGCAATGTGGTCTGGCGTGAAAAAGGCTGACAGGTAATTGTGTTTTTCTTCTTTTTTTTTTAAAAAAACATGGAGTAGTCCTTTCTTTTGTAGTTTGTAATTAAATTAGCATTTTGTTGGCACAGTTGCTAATGCAAATGTGATTGTTTCAACATGAAGGTTTGAAGTTTTCGAATTAAGGATCGAGAGTTTAGTTTTTCTTTTCATCTCCGGTATGGTAATCTGAAAATAACCCATTGGAGAAGTGCCTATCACAGTTGTTAACGAAACTACAACCAAGTTTTCCTTTTTACGTAGTTAAGGTTTTGCTCTGGGGAAGGGAGTGGGTCAATCAGGTATGACACTCGCTTTTTATAAAATAGTAGTAGTAGTAGTAGTAGTAGTAGTAGTAGTAGTAGTATTTATTTTTCACCATTATGAGTTACCTGAAAAATATGGGCTTCAAGTTACATAAATGCATGCGAGAATAATGCAGTCAGATTTCAAAAGATAACATTAAAATAAATAGAAGCTAGGAGTGTTGTTCATTCAAAATCAATAAAAGTAATTTTCGGTACATTCTTTAGTAAGAAACTAGTAGCGTTTTAGAATTTCAAAATAAATTACGAGAGAGTTTAAGTATAACTTACTTAGGTGGGCATTACAGTTCGGGTTGAACCTTGGCCTCAACCAACATCCTTCTGTAAGGACTTCGATTTCGGGCGAGCTCTCTCCAATTTTGCACTCTAAGTCGGTTGAGGTCTTCATCCACTTGATTGTGCCACCTAAGACGAGGTCTTCCCCTTCCGTGATTTCCCTGCAATGTGCTTTCGAAAACCCGACGAGCCAGAGTTTTTGGGACCATCCGCTCTACATGGCCCAACCATCGTAGCCTCGCGATGCGTACTTACCTACTCTTTTGGCTATGTCCATGTCCGTACATGTCGGTACAGTTCATACAGCTCGTTGTTGTATCTTCTTCTCCAAACATTGTCTTCGCATACGGGACAAAAGATCATTCGAAGCGAGAATTTTTCTTTCGAAACGACCAAGGGTTTCCTCATCCGCTTTCGATAAGGTCCATGCTTCCGCGCCGTAAAGCAGGACTGGGATGATTAAGGTCTTATACAAAGTTACCCTGGTTTTTCTGGAGATTGTTTTGTTTCTCAATTGCCTTCTTAACCCAAAGCAGCAACGGTTGGCAAGAGTTATTCTCCGTTTGATTTCCGCACTGATGTTGTTTTCCGTGTCTAGTGGATCCTAGGTTAGACGAATTCCTGTACTACCTCGAAGTTATGTATGTCTATTATGACGTTTTGTCCAATTCGTCGATGTTCTGGGTCCTTCGTTTTGCCCTCATTAACCAACCCATTTTTGCCGCTTCTGTTTCAATACTCGCAAAAGCACCTATGACATCACGCTTATTTCTTCCCATTACGTCAATATCGTCTGCATAGGCGAGTAATTGTACAGACTTTTGAAAGATTGTTCCTCTGGTGTTGACGTTTGAGTTTTTACAATCTGTTCAAGTATGATGTTGAAAAAATCGCATTACAGTTTGTCGCCTTGCCTTTAGCCTCTTTCGACATCAAAGGTCTCGGTGAGTTCATTACCGACCTTGACGGAACAGCGTGAATTCTCCAAAGTCATCCTGCATAGTCGTACGAGTTTTGCAGGGATGCCGAAACTAGACGTGGCTCTGTACAACTCGTATCTGTAAATACAGTCGTACGCGGCCTTGACATCGATAAAGGGATGGTGAATATCGATATTATATTCTCGGGTTTTTTCCAAGATCTGCCGTAATGTGAAAATTTGGTCTATTGTGGACTTCTCTGGTCTAAAACCACATTGATAAGGACCTATCAAGTTGTTGACGTGGAGTTTCAGACGTTCACATATTACAGCAGACAAGATCTTATAAGCGACGTTAAGCAGGCTTATCCCTTTGTAACTGGCGCAATTGTGAGGGTCTCCCTTCTTTAGGATCGTGCATACAATACTGAGGTTCCATTCATCGAGCATGCTTTCTTCCGACCATATCATGCAGATCAGCTGGTGCATGCTCCTTTCCAACTGGTCTCCAGCTGCCTTGAAAAGTTTGGCATCAAGGCCATCTGCACCTGCCGTCTTATTTGATTTAAGTTTGCATATGGCAAGCTTAACTTCTTCTAGGTTGGGAAGACGGCATTCTTGATCATCGTCCAAGCTGAATGGGGCAATCTGCCTGACAGCGGTACTGTGACTCTACAACTATGGCAGACTGTGTACCTGCCGGTCTTTACAGGCTTGAGTTCGGGGTTTGCAACCCTCTCAGGATCTTTATATCTTTTGGTAAAACTTCCTAATCTCGTTCCTGTCATGGCACCTCTCAATTTCCTCCTCCTTTTCATGCTACTTCTTTTTCTTTTTGAGAATTCGGTGTTCCTCCCTTCTTTTCTCCTTGTAAATCTCGTTATGTTGATCGTAAGCAGCCCTCGTTCGTTTTTGCATCAGCATTTGTCGTGCTTTTTGTTTGGCTGCATTTGCCTGCCACCATTCTTCATCGAACCATGGGTCTCGTTTTGGGGGCCGAGTGAAGCCCAGAACCTCAGAGGCAGCGGTTTTGATGGCTTCTTGGCATTGCTGCCACTGGTTTTCAATGCTTAATGCTGGTGGCATGGGATTCAAGGATAATTGTAGGGACACTGGATTGGAAAAGGCATTGGCAATCTCTTGCGATTGTAGCTTACCGACGTCATATCTTTTCACAGTGTTAGTTCGTGCGAGTCGTGAACAAGATATCCTCATTCGTACCTTGGCTACAACAATGTAATTACGGAAAGTTCGGACATCGAACACACTGGAATAGTGCATTGCGTCGTCGTCGATCGCAACATGGTCAAATTGGTTGACGGTTGATTGATCTGGGGATCGCCATGTACCTTTATGAATTTTGAGATGCGGAAAGCGTGTACTAGTTACAACAAGATTTAGCCCGGAGCACAAAATCGATAAGCATCAGTCAGTTTTCGGAGGTTTTGTCGTGGAGGCTATGCTTACCGATTGTATTTCCAAAAATGTCCTCCTTCCCTAGCTTTGCGTTAAAATCGCCAAGAACGATTTCCATGTCGTGTCTAAGGCACTGCTCATATGTTTTCGAGGAGCTCGTAGAAACAGTCTTTGGAATCGTCGTCTTTCTCTTCTGTGGGGGCGTGGGTGTATATAAGGCTAATGTTGGCAGATTTAGCCCTGATGTGGATGGTCATTATACGCTCATTAACTGGATTTTGGCTAATCACCTTATCTCTGAGTCTTCCTCTAACGACAAATCCGCAACCAAATAAGCGCTGTTTCTGTTGCCTATAGCAGTCGCCATAGTAGATCTCACAGTTTTTCATCTTCTTTATGCCCGGTCCACTCCATCTCAATTCTCGGATGACGGTTATGTCTGCTTTGTAGCAGTCCATGGCGGCCGCTAATAGTAGTGCGTTAAGAGATCTTACGTTCCACGGCACCAGAGGCTTTTTACGTGGTTGGGTATAGTTAACGCGACGCACAACCCCAAACCTCTATCTATCAGGTCCAGGACCTTTTGTTATCCATTTGGACGTAAATGGCTGGATTATCCATCCATCTGTCAGACTTGTGGAAAATTTAAATTTCGAAGACAAGTCTTACTTTGTGAACACTAGCAACAGCAGGCCACCCAACGTCCATCAGACCAAGTCTGTTCAACTAATAGCAAAGTGCGAAATGACTCACTATCATATCCGCTTATCAGCTCGACATCTGTCTGTCTGCCTTTTCTCATCTGTCATCTGTAATCTTTCAACTACCATCTGTTTTCAGTTAAGCAATTTTTACATTTAAGACGCTCGTGCTCGTGCTGACAATTTTATCTGAGCCAAGATAGGCATTGGAACTATTGGCAGGCTTGCACTTGTCTCATTGCTTCGGTGTGGGTAGTTTATAAGAACCTGTAATCGAATATAAAAAAAACTTATTCTATGCATTAAGTTGTATTCTTATTATTCTATGCATTAAGTTTGTATTCGAGTCAAATTCGACTTCTCAAAAAATGTATTTCTTTTTTTTTTGAAGAGGTAAGAATTTGCGTACATTTTCAATTAACTTGCTACAATTCATCTTGTGAGCCTAAGACAGGGACTATTGCATTGCATCTTTTCACACCAGGCCAGCTGGTAAGCTAGCACTATGAGGATCGAAGAGAACTCGTTGGCGAAAGGGTCTTCAAAACAGAAAAAAAACATTAATATCGCAACATGGATGGTAGGTGAGCTGAGTGTTACCATTTACTGAATATTCATCCAAATGCAATACCGAAGCACCTGAACACCCTTGATTGAATTTAATATCTCGTGGAAGATGAAAATTTCTTTTTCACCTTTAACATCCATTAATTCTCACTCTGTGTTGTGTGTAAGCTTTGCGTTCTACTGGGTTGGTGTTCCTGCTAGCACATCCTCAATACGAATTCTCTTTTTTGTTGGAGGTCTCTGCCGCCCGGTTAGCAGGTGGATAACACGCTACAAATGCATATAATTCTCAATAAGCTTCTGGTAGTGTTATGCTTATGCTTATGGCGAGAAGAAAGAGTACAAACTGAGGTACCTTTCCTACCTACCAACTGAAGAAGCCCGTATAGCTAAATTCAATAAAAATTCAATTTCTTTCATCTCCCCTGCCTTTAGTTTGAATGGAGGGGCGATTAGGGCTAAGTGGCGATGACGTGAAGTATGATAGAGACAGAACAGAGAGAAAGAGACAGATATATTTAATATGTATATATGTACATATATATAAGATTCCAACTTCAACAAGGACTCGAAACAGAATGATGATGAATCACTTAAAAAAAAATAGGGAAACCACATTAAGGATGGTCTAGTGGCTACGTCTTACGTGCTCGGTATGGTTGCAGAAAGCAAGCACTCCCCGCTTCATAGAGAGCTTAACCATTTTCAATATTTCAATTTTCTATCACAGGCAGCCATCTCTTCAATGTCCCTGTCTGAAGCACGTTCCGTCTTTTGCAAATAATAATTTCCGGAGCTGCCCTATGTTGCGTTATATTTTTGTAATAACCTCCATGGAATAACGTTATTTATTATTATTATTATTTTTTTCCCTCTTATCATTAAAACCTTAATTTCCACATTCTCATCAAATGAGTGGAGACACGATGAGCGCCAGCCTTTTGGAGCAGAAGATTGAAGATTGTTCAAATGAGTGGGGAACTGTTGAAATAGAAGCGGGAGTAAGAAGCTTTAATCTAAATTGAGTTTATTTAATTTTTTTTTTATGCACGCTAAAAACTTTTGTGCACCCCCTATGAAAGCTAATGAAAGCTTTTGTTGCCCTTAGCAAACATGAACCAGGTCATGTAGAAATAATTTTATTTAAAGAGGTGAAATGGAGGCGATGAAATCATTTCACTTTTCATTACACCATTTGCCAAAAAAATTAACGGAATTGTTATCCTGAATTTAAAAAAAGAGAGAATGGAACAAAACACATATACATAACTCAATATGGGCATACACGCACGTTCGCATTAAACTCGAATTTATGTGTCTTTTCCAACGACACATGTGAGGCGATGACAAAAAAGGGTATCGATCATGTTATCAGGTGTCCCGGAAGGTGGTTAAATTAATTTCAGGTCGCGCACATCAGGCAAGGGGCTGTAATGAGCCGTTTGGGGGTTGCATGTAATTAAAAATAATTTTTTTTATGATTTTGCCGGAAGATATGGTTGAATAGATTGGACGCGGATAGCAAAAAATTAAACTGCGGAATGTTTTTCATTATTGTTTTTTTTTCTCTCTGTTTTTTTTATTGAGGTAGAATATGTACATATTGGAAAATGAAATTACCCTTGAGTTACACCGAAATTAAATATTTGCAACGGGAATAGTTGAGTGAATTTATATTTGGATTGGGAGAGATGGAATTAATTTGATCGATAATTTAAAAATAACTGTCAAGCTTCGTGCATTGGACTGACCCAAAGGGTTTAGACTTATCCATGTATAGCTTTTTTTGCTGCAACTGAATTATATGCTCTCGTCCATGGATTAGGGAATAATTGTACGCTTCAGTAAGTCTGAAATATTAATGTTGGGCTTAAAATGTTCGCTTGCAATTGAATAAAATTATGTTTAAAGTTACAGCAATATAATAGTTATAAGCAATATATAAGTTATAAGCAATTGCTTTTTAATTATAAACCAATTCACAGCTAGAAGTTCTGAGAAGGAAAAAAAGTTTGGCTTTTGAGTCTAAAACATAGGCAAATGTTGACTACATACTTTTATCCATCACTTTAGATGTTGTATACAGGGTGTTCCGTAATTCGTTTTACATACTTTGGGATATGATTCTTGGTCATATTCTAACAAAAAAATTGTTCTACAGTAAAGTCCGTTTCTCAAGTTTGACATCACTTTTTGACAATTTAAAAAAAGGCTAACTTTGGTGTACCCTGACCTTTGTTAAATTCGATATCTCTGTCGAAACTGATGATATAGACCTAATCTTAGACTCAATTTTTTGTAGAAATAACAACCTTTAAGACTGTATTTAAATTAGGCTTCCATATGTTTAGGGTTGCCAGATTTTCAATTTTAAGTGGTGTTCAAATTTTCTTCCCAAAACAAAGTTTTGACTTTGAGGTCATTTTTTTGGAGAAAAGGCCTGATAAACATAGAGTTTCTTTATTTTTTACAGATGAAAAAAACAATAATAAAGAAAAAACTCAGCATTAAGTTAGCTCAAAAACCCATACATTTTATGATACTTGGAAAAATACGAAATGGGAAAAATTTAAAAAAAAAATAAAAAAAAGTTCTTGCTTTGAGGTTTGTTTGAATAAAACAATAATATGATCACTTTTAGTAGTTTTTTTATGTATTTAATACAAATACAATTATAACAAGTGCTCAAAGCCCCATCCTTCGTTTTGAATCCATGCCAGAGCCCGTTTTTGGATTTCATTGTGGGTGTTTGCTGTCGATAACTCTTGTCTTACTTGTAGTCTTGTAATGAAAACTGTATTTAAATTTGACTCCTATAGGCTAAGTGTTGCCAGATTTTCAGTTAGTATAAAGCATTTCAAAAAACTCTCTGATCAAACTGCAATCGTGACTTAATTTGACAAACTAATGAACAAATTTGTTTTCTTATTCTTTTATACGACTTATTTACCTATTGAACATTCATACCCCAAATTTAAAGCAAACATCCACAATGAAATCCAAAAACGGGCTCTGGCATGGATTCAAAACGAAGGAGGGCGCTTTGAGCACTTGTTATAATTGTATTTGTATTAAATACATAAAAAAACTACTAAAAGTGATCATATTATTGTTTTATTCAAACAAACCTCAAAGCAAAAACTTTTTTTTATTTTTTTTTAAATTTTTCCCATTTTGTATTTTTCCAAGTATCATAAAATGTATGGGTTTTTGAGCTAACTTAATGCTGAGTTTTTTCTTTATTATTGTTTTGTTCATCTGTAAAAAATAAAGAAACTCTATGTTTATCAGGCCTTTTCTCCAAAAAAATTACCTCAAAGTCAAAACTTTGTTTTGGGAAGAAAATTTGAACACCACTTAAAATTGAAAATCTGGCAACCCTAAACCTATGGAAGCCTAATTTAAATACAGTCTTAAAGGTTGTTATTTCTACAAAAAATTGAGTCTAAGACTAGGTTTCTATCATCAGTATTTACAGAGATATCGAATTTAACACAGGTCAGGGTACACCAAAGTTAGCCTTTTTTTAAATTGTCAAAAAGTGATGTCAAACTTGAGAAACGGACTTTACTGTAGAACAATTTTTTTGTTAGAATATGACCAAGAATCATATCCCAAAGTATGTAAAACGAATTACGGGACACCCTGTATATATAGTTTTTTTTTATAAAGTAAGGTTTTGATTTCTCAAAAAAGTAGAAGTGTTTCGAGCTGTAATACATATAATCTTTTGTAAGATATGAAGGACAAGAAACCTTTGGCAAATAGATTGGGATCACATCTGGTGGAGAGGGTTGCATACGACAAACGTTTCTAGCAAATCAAATCAATTCAGCGTAACTCACCTCAATAATTTACTTTATGATATGAGCAAAACTTTTACGCTTCAAGATCGAATCCCCAACAGTGGAAAACGAATTGGTTCGGCCCCTCGTCTTTTTTCTATCGAAGTAGTAGACAAACATCGGTCCACTGTACTAAAGATTGCAAACTTCTTTTGTGTTAGCTTTCCAGATGTTCGGTGAGAAACACGAAAACGCTTTTTTTATAATCAACGGGCATATCAAGGAATTGTGAACGAAGACACCAATGCACGTTATTTTTGAATATTTGTGAGTCGCAATGTAGGGGGGAAACAGTGTCGGATAAAGTATTCTACATACGGGTAGGGCAACTATAATACGAAACTCTATACTTGACTGTACGTCCGAAGTTGGGCTAAAGGTAAAACTGATGATTCATTCCAATAGCGAAGCAGGTCTAAATTGTTTCAGGGAAGGAATGCAACTGGCTATATTTCGATTGAGCACTGTTTGTGAAAAAGCGATAAAATAGAGTTAGGCAGGTTACGTTTCGACAATGTTCAATAGAACCAATCGATCCTTTAATTGAGCTATCTCCTACCAACCTAAACGCTCTGTTTGGAACCCTATAAAGTGGGAGCAAAGATATTTGAAGAGCACCTGATCAAACATACTTTAATTTTGGGTGGATGTTGGCTAATAGCCAAATCAGAATGGATGAAAAATTTGCTGCATCGTTTCAAAATACGTAAGCACTTAGCAACATTTTTAACAACTTCAAATATGCTGTCATTCAATCGAAGTTCATCGTTTACACACATTACACACACCAAGCAGGTACTGACATCTTTTCGGTTTCTTGGATGCAGGCATGGTAGAGATGGATATAATGGTAAGGGGCAGATGTTAAGTCGTGAACGTTTTCGTCGAAGCAGCGTAATGACCGATTGCCATCACACAGTTCTTTAAGGGACCTTATCTCTTTTTACTGTGACGGAATGCGTTAAATCAAACGATATGGTCCAACTTGTCCAGAGCGATATGGTCCAACTTGTCCAAAGGCGTTGATTTTTTTTTTTTTTTTGTTGGAGGTTTTTAAAATACTAGCTGGAGCACTCAGACCTAAATACAGGTCCATTGTACTAACAGTTAGCAACCTTCTATTTGTTATAGCTTTCCAGATGTTCGGAGAAAAGCCAAAAGACGCTGCCATGGTAAGGAGCCTAAGTTACCAGCTCTCACCATGTCTGCGCCGAGTATCTGTAACCTCATGCGAGAAAAAGCAGGACATTCACAGAGGAAGTGCTCTGCGGTGTCCTCATCTTCTCCACAAGATTCATAGAGTGTGGTATCACTTAAGCCTAACACGTTTAAATGCTTTGCAAAAGAGAAGTGCCCGCTGGCAACGCCAATAAGCTTTCTACAGTCTTTTCTGCTACGAGCTAGCAAAAATGTTGCAGTCTTCTTACTAACGTTGGGGAGCATACGCTTGGTCTGTCTGCATCCAATGGAGGCATGCCATCTACGGTTGTGGTCTTCACAGATCCAATCGTTGATTGAAGCCCTTACTGAGGACGCTGGCAGACCTAGCGACGGTTCAGGTCCTGAGAAAACTGTCTGAGATCCCTGCCTAGCGAGTTCATTGGCGATCTCATTTCCAGTTATGCCGTGATGGCCTGGAACCCAAATGAGACTCAAGGAATTTAATCTTCCGATCGCATTCAGAGAGCTCTTGCATTCCTGGATCACTTTCGAAGTGGTTAGAGGGTTGAGAAGGGCCTTAAGCACAGCTTGGCTGTCGCTGCAAACAAAGATACTTCTCCCCGTCCATCCACTGTTCGTTAAGTGGCTCAAGGCCAATAGGATAGCATAAGCCTCCGCTTGGAAAACGGATGCGCATGATCCTAAAGAGGTGTGCAGTCGCACCTCCAGAACCCTCGTCGACTTTGATGCCATCTATAAACCAGAACTGAGTACATTAACATCGCCCGAAACTGCAATTTGATATATTTAACTCGTTAGACGTTGAATTGCTATCTAATTTTATCCTGTAGATAAAAAAATAGGCAGGTTGAACTCTGGGGATCCGAATCAATATAAACCTGTGTTTCATTCAGTGCCAAAACAGCTGGCCTGCATTTGACATTATGAGCGTAGACAGCAAAAAAAAATTCGATCGCAACCCCCTAACGCTCCCACATGTCTGTGCCGAGTATCATTAACCTAACTCGATAAAATGCAAGACATTCACAAAGGAAGTGCTCCGCTGTGTCATTATCATCCCCACTGGGTTCACAGAGTGTGGTATCGCTTAAGCCTAACGCGTATGCTTGGCAAAAGAGAACTGAAACATTTTACAGCTTTATCTCCAAAGTTGGAGAGTATACGTTTAGTCTCCCTTCATTTAAAGGAAGCATGCCATATTCAGTTGCATTCTTGACATATTCAATTGCTGATTGAAGGTCTTAATGGAGACCCCGGTAAATTAAAAATAATTCAGGTCCTGGAAAAAGCAGATTTTCTTTCAAGTATGCTCTGACGGCCTGAAATCCAAGCGAGACTCAAGGAATTTACAACTCTATTTGCATTCAGAAAGGTTTCGAATAAATACACAAATATTTCTCCTCATCCAGCCATTCTTCATCACTTAGGCTGTAGTCATTTGGATAGCGAACGGTTCCGCTTTGAAGAAGGACGTGTATGCGCCTAATGAGGCGTGCTGTCGTATGTCATCGCTCTCCACTAAGACACCAGTGACAGATCTACCATCGGTTTTGGAACCATCCATGACGATACGATTACAATCCTTTCCTGGTTCAGATTCTAGATTGAATCGGTTTTGAACCGATGGATATTTGACCGTGTATTTTTGACGCAGCATTAGCCATTGGATTATGGTTTCAGACGGCATATCCATTAGACGTGATTGTAAAGAAATTATGCTTGCGCGAAGACCTCAAAGCTCAAGTACGAAATATTTCTTTAGTTTAGCACACCACCACGGAGCCGTAGCTGTACTAAGCATTGGTTTAGCTTGACATGCTAGCTCAAAGCTTCTTGTAAGAGTAAAATTTACGTAAAAAACTATATCCTTTGCTTTCTGCTTTGCTGCGAGCTTTGGTAAAGGTTTGACGGAGTTACCCAACACACTAAAAAGCTTCCAGTAGGTATACGTTTTTTTTGCAATTAACTTCATTTTTTTTTTTTTGTCTTTTTGTAAAAAGTGATGTCACAGTTTAGAAACTGTAGAAAAATGTTGTTCTTAGAATATGACCAAGAATCACATCCTAAAGTATGTAACACGAATTACTGGTCACCCTGTATTTAACAGGAGTTTCTTCTCTAAAAAGATTTTGAGATGATTTACAGACTTTTTTGACTTATTTTAGTTAGTTTAAAGCGATTACGAAACTGCAAGATAAAATAAGTATCTACTCGTTAGCTTTCATAACTCGTTTGTTTTTTTAAATACACTTAATTATAACTGATAAAAAAGTTATTAATAGGGCTGTTTAAAGTAAATATAAATAAATCATACTGTGTATGTGTAAGTGTATGTTCGGGTAGGCTATATTACCCTCACTTACACTACATATTGAAGTTAAAAGATATTACAATTCTCCCAACGGTTACTGTACAAGAACAAAAAAGGGAGTTCATATCTCGAATACTTAACGACTCCCAGACTCAGAAATACTCCCAGAAATTAGAACGTAACACATGATATGACACCCAAAGAAGTTTAAGAATTTTAAACGGATTTCTGCGTTGTTTCCCAAGATAATCATCTTTTTTTTATTTAAAGTATGTATGTTTATAGCATATTTGCATAAGTTAACCCATGAACGCTAACCATATTAATATACCTATGCATACTACCCTGTAAATTCTTCTTTAGCGTAGAAAAAAGAAAAATAAATAAATAAAAATGGCCTACACTGTCGTCGTCGTATCATCGTATCTTCATTCTAGTGAAAAATGGGCTTGTGCCTCCTAACCATGCATGTGGAAATGTTATTTTCATGCCTCAAGTGTTGTTAGTATAGTAATATGACAGAAGGCAAAGTTAAATCAAAGCAAAGGGGGAATGCCTTTCCTCAGAAGCGACCACACATTTCAGGATATCCAAGTGGTTACAGAAAGTGGAAGAAGAAAAAAAAATGAATAAAATAAATGGGCAGAAACACGAAAGTTGAAGCTGCCTTATATTCCATCTAAAACTCAAACTAAAGAAATTTGCACATAACTGGATTATCCTTAAAATTGCAAAAGCTTAAAAGTGCCCTCTACACACGGTACAAGTCTACACACACACAAATGCATATTTACAGCTTTCAGAGTAGAGTTAAGGCGGATGTCGTTTTGGGGCAAGAAGCTGGCTAAACGAGTCTCATGGGGATGTGTTTACGTTTGGCAAGCATTTCACTTTGAGCTTAAAGAGTATACATTTTGACTCATCGTTCTTCAGCCCATACCATGCAATTTCAAACTTCAGAGGATTTCTGAACAAGTCTTTGGCCACACACATACACTCTTCAACTGGAATTATGACGGCGGCGGCGACGGTTTTTCTTTTGACTGAAGTTAAAAAGTGATGATGTTCATGAGTTGCGGGTTTTCTCGTTTTTTTTTATTTAAACTGAAAACTGAGTTGAGTTAAAACAATTAAAGGTAAGCGCTATGGACATAGGTCTTAATACAGTAGCTAAGCCCTCTTATTACGCTTAAGTTTTTGTGCGCCCACATCAAAGCCAATTTGGAATTGTCTACCTCTACTCAGTTCTTTTGATGAAAGGAGGATGTTCAGAGCTGTTTATTGTCAGATCCTAATACAAGGCAAGAGCTCAAGGTGGAGGAACTAGTGACATATTTTCAAATAACGTTAGTGTATTCATTCAATAAAATTGTTCCCAATACAAAAATCAAGCCGGGAAACACAAAATCCGGTTTTAAAACTGGAATTTAAGCCGATATCAATCCATTTCATAAAAACTGAAAGTAGTGGCTGTGACGTGCTTTTAGTTTCTCACCCGTGGTAGAACTCACGGCGGGCCAGGGTTATTGAATAAAAACACTCAAAAATTTACATGGTCAGAAACTCTCTTTTATTATGAACTGTTCTGTATTATATTATAATTAACAAAATGAAGCGTCGTTATAATTCAAGTCTGTATTATTATTCAGATGTATGGTCGGTAAGTAAGCCTCAGTGACTTCTACGGCTCCGGACAGTGATATTTGCTTTGTCTGGTTGCCCTTGGTGTTGTACTCACTACGGGAGAAAAGAAATTAATATTTATCGAGTCAGGTTATAGTTACTGCATTCAGCGGCACAATTCCTTGTGGCCATTCACCCTGTAGGTAGCCTAAGGTAAGTCGAAGCACTAGACGTTCGAAGACCCTAGCAGGTAGAAACAGCAGGAGTCCAAATACCCTAGCTGGTAGAAACAGCAGGCGTCCGAAGACCTTGGTAAGTTGAAAGAACAGGTGTCCGAAGACCCTGGTAGGTAGAACCAGCAGGCGTCCGAAGACCCTGGTAGGTAGAAATTGCAGGCGTCCGAAGACCCTGCTAGGTGGAAACGGCAAGCGTCCGAAGACTCTGGTAGGTAGAAACACCAAGACCCTGATAGGTAGAAACAGAAGGCGTCCGAAAACCCTGGTAGGTTGAAACAGCAAGCGTCCGAATACACTGGTAGGTAGAAATAGCAAGCGTCCAAAGACCCTGGTAGGTAGAAACAGCAGGCGCCCGAAGACACTGGTAGGTAGAAACGGCAAGCGTCCGAAGGCTCTGGTAGGTAGAAACAGCAGGCGTCCGAAGACCCTGGTAGGTTGAAACAGCAAGCGTCCGAATACCCTGGTAGGTAGAAACAGCAAGCGTCCGAATACCCTGATATGGTAGAAACAGCAAGTCTCCAAAGACCCTGGTAGGTAGAAACAGCAGGCGCCCGAAGACACTGGTAGGTAGAAACGTCAAGCGTCCGAAGGCTCTGGTAGGTAGAAACAGCAGGCGTCCGAAGACCCTAGTAGGTTGAAACAGCAAGCGTCGGAATACCCTGGTAGGTAGAAACAGCAAGCGTCCAAAGACCCTGGTAGGTAGAAACAGCAGGCGCCCGAAGACCCTAGTAAGGGGATCACAAGCAATAGCTCTGGGGGATCGGCAGGTATTAGTCCCGGCTCCAGTTGGCACGAAACATAGATTAATGTGGGTCCCAGCTAAACTGGTATCAATGGTTGGTGTCTGGGATGGAGGTGTGAGTTTCCCCTTTTTATGCCCTAGATGACAGTAGCTGGTTTATTGCGGCATTGCAGACTATATATAAATGAGAAGCATGTTACGAAGCCCAGAATGCTTCGTTACAAGGTGTATGCTAGAATGTATTTTTTTTTGGCTTTGTGGCATGGGTGTAGCTTAAAAACAAAAAAGTAAGAGCAATGTTGCTTTTAATAGGTGCGTTTTTGTTACAATTCAGCATTCCTAAAGATGGTTTTTTAGACGTGTAGTCTTCAATCTTGCCGCAACGGATGGCCCGGGCCTTAAGGTAAACCGCGTGACTTTTAGATAATTCCAGATATTTAGCTTTTTTTTTTGTTTAAAGTGAAATTAAAGTAGTTTCACTTCTATCTTGTAGGCATGCAGTGTATCAAGACGTTTGTCGTCCCTAAGTAGTTTTTAAAATAAAAGAAAAAAGTTCCACCTTCTGTAACACAGATACAAATTCTTCACAATTAGACTTAAATCAATATAATGCCTGCCTAGGATATTTTATTTTATCACTGTTGAGTAGCCTTACAACAGAGTGGGTGTGAGTAAGTTGAGATAAGAGTCGAATACCGTTGTCGCAACTCCTACCCAATTTTGCATTGGCAATGTCGAAGTTATAAAACTTTTTCTACAGAAATTCTTTCTTTAAAAGTTCTTCCTTCCAATAAATCATTCGGAATCATCAAAGTTGATAGCACGCACAGGTTTTATAATTTCGAGGCGTTTATTTTTTTTATACTTCAGAAGAACAGTTTAAATAAATAGGTATCTATGAAAATGCTGCAGAAGAAGTTGTTTCTGTGTAGAAAAACAATTTTATCTTGTTGTTTACGCTTAGATTGGTTTATTGTTAAGTTTTTGAATTATTGAAGATTGCAGATGCACAGACTTAAGTACATATGTCAAAGTCAATTGATGTCAAAGTTTCGTTAAGGTTCGCTTACAATAAATATTTAATAAATGTATCGATGGAAATAGCAATTCTGATTAAATTAAAAAAAAACATTCGATTACGATAGTTTTTATTCGTATGATGCATTCACGACAAAACTTTTTTTTGTATTGAACTCAGGCATCTTTTTTCTAGAGGCGATTCTTGCTCTTATTAAGACCGTCACGATTCTTGTACCCAAAAACTTCCGCTGACGCTTCAGTTACCAGCTTTACACATCGTTCTACGCTTTGGGTGTGACATGGAAACCGAGGGTAGAATTCATGAACAATATCCCCGCTATCAACAAGCCTCAAAATTGTTTCATCGGTCAGGAATTTGGATACAAGAGGCTCAGTAACGTTTATATCCTGCCAATTAATTAAGTGGAAATATACGATCTATAACCTTTGATTGATCTTCGTGGGATATTATGCAAACGTCTTTCAAAACACTACTAGCGATTATAGCAGCATTTCTGTCAGATACCCCCGCTGGATCACAAGCAATCCCAAAACTTGGAAGTTTGGCTCGCATTTGATTTGATGTACGTTTAATTGTTTGATTTTTGGCAGGAGAAACTTTTGTTGTCTCAGAACTAGAAGTATCTGGAAACGTTTCCACAGAAATAGTTTTCTGAACATCAGGCTTATTTAACTGCATTTTTTTTCGTTTAGTTTTTCAGCTATCTCTAGCTTTATCTTTAAGCTTTTTCTAAGCCCTCGAGTAGCAGCCCGGTCAACAATTCAGATCGATAACTTTCTCACGGTTCTTTGATCAGTTGAAAATGGTGTATCTTTAACGGGAACTCTTCTTTCTGGATCACAGCAACAATGTTGGATCAAATCACACTGGCAGGAGCATATATGTCAAAAAGCGTCTCAAATTGCACCAAAAATGGATCCAATTGTATTTTAAACTTAATATAATCTTAAGTGCTTTTAATATTTTTCGTGATACTGACGAATTAATCGTACAACGGAAAGAGAGGAAATGGTGAGAAGAGCAGCTTTATTCCAAATCTGAATCTCATTTGAGGCTACGAATTCAGATACCTCTGAAACGGTCAGTTTTTTTTTTTTGTTTTCTTAAGTTCCAATAACCTATGCAAATACATAATCTTTTATAACAATTTGAAATGTTGGTAAGCAAACTCCTTTCAATCGTTCAATCATCCCTAAAATCAAATCGTTATAGTATATACCTACTAACTTACTTACTTAAGGTGGCGCTACAGTCCGGGTCGGACCAGGGCCTCAACCAACATGCTTCTCCAGCCAGCTCGGTCCCTAGCTAGCTGCCTCCAGTTTTGCACGCCAAGTTGGTTGAGGTCTTCTCCTACTTGCGTGCGCCACCTGAGTCGCGGTCTTCCTCTACTGCGCCGTCCCTCGGGATTGGATTCGAAGATTTTCCAGGCTGGAGCGCTGTTGTCCATTCGCTCTACATGACCCAACCATCTAAGCCGCTGGACCTTGACTCGTTTGACCAGATCAGTGTCGCTGTACAGCCCGTACAGTTCATCGTTGAATCTTCTTCTCCACTCTCCATCTATGCAGACGGGACCAAAAATCACCCGAAGAATTTTTCTCTCGAAGCATCCTAAAGCGTTCTCGTCTGCCTTTGACAAGGTCCATGCCTCTGCGCCATATATAAGAACCGGGATGATAAGTGTCTTATACAGGGACACTTTAGTTGCTCGAGAGAGGACTTTACTACTCAATTGCCTTCTTAGTCCGAAGAAACAGCGATTTACAAGAGTTATTCTTCGTTTGATTTCAGCGCTGCGCTGGTGTCGTTGTCTGAATTAATAGCGGCGCCTAGGTAGGCAAAGTCCTTAACTACCTCAAAGTTATAGCTGTCAATCGTGACGTTCTGTCCAAGACGTCCTTGTTGGGTGTCCTTTCTTGATGACAGCATATACTTGGTCTTGCCCTCATTGACCAGTAAACCCATCTTCTTTGCTTCCGTCTCAATGCTCATAAACGCGCCATTGACATCACGCTGCGTTCTTCCAATTATGTCAATATCGTTGGCATATCCGAGCAATTGAACGGATCTTTGAAAGATTGTGCCTCTTGTGTTGACGTGGGAGTTTTGCACTATTCTTTCAAGAACGATGTTGAAGAAGTCGCATAATAGTGCATCGCCTTGTCTAAAACCTTTTTTGACATTGAATGTATCGGTGAGATCTTTTCCGACCCTGATGGAGCAGCGTGCGTTCTCCATCGTCATCCTACACAATCGGAGAAGTTTGGTAGGGATGCCAAAACTAGATATGGCTCTATATAACTCCTCTCTATAGATGCTGTCATACGCGGCCTTAAAGTCGATTAAAAGGTGATAAGTATCGATTTGAAGCTCCTGGGTTTTTTCCAAGATCTGCCGTAATATGAAGATTTGGTCTATGGTGGGCTTTCCTGGTCTAAAGCCACACTGATAAAGACCTATCAGGTTGTTGACGAATGGCTTTAGACGCTCACACAATACGGCAGAGAGGATCTTGTACGCGATGTTAAGAAGACTGATACCTCTGTAGTTGGCGCAGTTCAGAGGGTCTCCTTTCTTGAGGACCGGGGAAACAATGCTGAAATTCCATTCATCGGGCATGCTTTCTTCCGACCATATTTTGCAAATGAGCTGGTGCATACTCCTGACCAGGTCATTGCCTGCCGCTTTAAACAATTCGGCAGTGAGGCCATCAGCTACAGCATCTTTGTTGGACTTTAGCTTGGACACTGCTGACCTCACTTCGTTCAGGTCGGGTTGGCGGAATTGTTGGTCTACGTCACCTAAATCGAATGGTTCATCATCGCCGTTATAGAGCTTGGAGAAGTGGTCTTTCCATATCCTCAGCATTGACTGCGGTTCCACCACGATGTTCCCTTGGTCGTCTTTGCAGGCTTCGGCTCGGGGCTTATAGCCCGAGGCTGTTGTTTTTACCTTTTGGTAAAACTTCCGAACCTCACTCCTGCTGTGGTGCTTCTCATGCTCTCTCTTTTTCCGTCTAAAAAGTCGGTGTTCGTCTCTCCTCTTCTGCTTGTAGAGCTCGTAAGCAGTTCTAGTCGTTTTGTGCAGCGCCGCTTTGTATGTTTCCTGTTTAACTGCATGTGCTTGTCGGCATTCGTCGTCAAACCAGGGGTTTCGTTGTGGTGGCCGTGTGAAACTCAGCACTTCAGAGGCGGCATCTCTGATGGCTGATTGGCAGTGCTGCCACTGGTTCTCTATACTTGATGCTGGCGGCATAGGACTTCTTAAGAGGTTGTATGAGACTCGATCGGAAAAGGACTTGGCGATCTCTTGCGATTGTAGTCGTCCAACGTCGAATTTTCTCACAGTATTTCCTTGTTTTGGCTTAGATCGGGATATCCGCAGTCGTACTTTGGCTACAACAAGGTAGTGGTCCGAGTCAATGTTGGCCCCTCGGAATGTTCGGACATCCTCTATACTGGAGAAGTGTCGTGCGTCGATCGGAATGTGGTCAATCTTGTTGACGGTTGATTGATCAGGAGATTTCCATGTCCCTTTGTGGATATTGAGGTGCTGGAACCGCGTACTAGCTACCAGAACATCCCGCCCCGCAGCGAAATCGATCAGCCTGAATCCGTTATCGGAGTTGTTGTCATGCAGTCTGTATCTTCCGATTATTCCACCAAAGATATCTTCTCTTCCTAGCTTGGCATAAAAAGCTCCTAGAACAATCTTAATGTCATAGCCAGGGCACTCCTCATATGTTTTGTCCAGGTTCCAGGAGCTCGTAGAATACGTCTTTGGTGTCTTCATCCTTTTCCTCTGTGGAGGCGTGTGCGCAAATGAGGCTTATGTTGACATTATAGTATATAGTTTATGTTTATTGAACGATATATATTTACAATTATATGTAATTTAAAAATTTTAAAAATGATAATAATGTAGGAATGTTGGCACATAGGGGGCCTTACCAAATACATTGTCTAAAATAAAAATAATAACTTAATATTGTATAGCTGAAAGAGAATTCTTGATTATAAGTCGGCTGACTTGAGTTATCTCGGGATGTTCCGTCCCTGTTGTCGCTGGTGTCCCTCTTTAAGGGATGGTTGTGGGGGGTGGCATCAGCCACGGAAGTATTCTGACCCAGCGTCAGCGTGGAAGTTGGTGGCTTCGTCATTTGCTGGTAAATCAAGTCATTAACTTTACGTCATTTTCGAATTTTTGTTTTATTTATTTACACTAACATACTAAAAAATTATTTTACAATGGTGAGCAATATTCCCAAAAAAAAAAAAAATTGGTGTAGTATTAAAAAAAAAGTTTCATAGAGCGTTTCCCAATTTTTTTCAAGTGTCTTGTGCACCCTCTTAAACCTTTTCGATCGGCTTGAAACTTTTTGTACGTCATTACAATTCTATTTGGCACCCATTCCGTCTATGTAGGTACATACGTAGATTCAAAATTAAAAAATTAAATTATTTCACTCCACCCTAATGTGCATACTTGGGTTATGCTCGTCGTATCTTGGATCGACCAATGAAAGCACGCAAGACTTCGGTAATATTGGTTCAGTCTTTTTATTGGCCTTAAAACAAGTATAGTATAACATTTATTGGCTCTAAATATTCTTATATTTATGACATCAATGCTGGTGAGCAGCGGCTCCAACGCTGGTAGCTCTACAATCAAACGCTGGCAAGTCGGTCGTCAAGTATGGGCTCTTAAACAGCTCAATCGCTGTCAAATCAACAGTCTTTAACTGGTAACTGCTGAATCGCTGGTATGTCAACAGTCACCTACTAGCACCAAGAGTCAAGTGCTGGCATCAAAAGCTCAATCGCTGGCAAATCTACAGTCAAACACTGACAGCAACAGTCAAATACTGCCGTCAACAGCTCAATCGCTGGTTAATTAACAGTCAAATACTGTCATCAACAGCCTAATCCCTAATCGCTGGCAAAACAACAGGAACTTTTGAAGAGCTGAGTCATTTTCTCGGATAACTCATGTTATCCAATTATTTGTTACTTGGGATAGTGAGGATCCTCCTTGCATCTTTATGTATCCCAATCCCCAATGGACCTCTTATTTGGCTAAGTGCATCATTCATCTTCCTGGCCGTACCTAAATTAACCTTGTCATAATTCTGATTGAAAGCATTTAAAAAATGGAGAACAATATTACGTAAGACACAGCGATTTATTTTTCCATAGTGAAAAGACTCCCTTTTTATTTAGAATTGTTTTTTGCTCCAAAAGTTGAAAGCATACTCATCATGCTCCCGTAATCCCCAACAAAATGCGAACCTAGACGTAATGACCGAAATTTATGTAACAAACATCAAAAAAATAAAAGAAAAAACATCGACCTTCGCGTAAAATTATTGTTCCTTTTTTTTTTTTTTTTGCGGTTCCATCACAGTTTTGATTTCACAAAGCATTTTTGTTTTTTATTTTAACTTTTAATTCTACCTCCCTAACGACAATAGTTGAGAAAAGCCTCAGTATTCGAAACAAACTACCAACACAAAACTGAAACGAAAGCTTACAAAAAAATGTAAAAATATCACAAAAACGCTTCGAGGACACGCAAAGCAATTTCAACAAAGATTATGATTTATGATGAGAAAGAAAAATAAATATTCATTCCAAGTTTCTTTTTGTGTGCTGTTATGTTTTTTTTTTTCTTTGTCTTACTTTTAACTTTTAATCCTTATTATTGCAGATTCAGTCCTGTTTGCCCGCAACGTCTTCCTGATATCGCCAACGAAACAGCCGCATTGGATCGAATGCCAAAAGGCCGACTCGAATACCTAAAGCGATTACTGCCATATCTAAAGAACCAATCAGAGGATTGCCTTTATTTAAATATCTACGTTCCGATACAAGGTGAGTTTTGTTATTCTGAAAAGGTTTTTCTGTTTATTCGGTATATTCCTTAAACACGTGAACTTAACGCTCAAGGCGAGAGGGTATAGACAGCAACAAAAAAGAAAAAAAAAAAGAAAAAAACGTTGCCCCATTAACTTACCATGTATACTTTTCGATTGTTGATTGGGTAGGGTGCGCGGGGGCGGGTGCGGGTGCTGCGCTGACTGCCGTTGTTTGTGTTCATTTTTTAATTGAATGGAAGCCAACTTTTGAAATAAAGTTGGAGCGAAAGACTGTCATTGGGGATGACATGAATTGGAGGAGCCTTCGAGCGATGTTCTTTCTTTCTCTGATACTTTCTTCTGTGGTTGTTTTTCCTTTTTTTCTTTTTTTTATACTTATAGCCTCAATGAAGGGTGAATAGCATTCGTGATCTGAATTTCCACGTAGGCATTCATTCCATCTACTTATACACATTAACAAACGAAAGGGAGCAGAGTGAAAATCTCACATAACACATGCACAGCACAACGAAAGTCGAATATAAAGTGTTGGTTGTTGGATGGAAATCGAAATTTGGGAACTTTGCAAATTGATGGATTTGCCCGGCTTATTAAAAAACTTCGGTCTATTCTAAACGACCCCCGCGGAGGGCCTATACCAACGTTAACATTAACATACCTACATACAAAACTTATTAGCAGACTTCTTCTCTGTCTAAGAAACAACAAAAGTTATTGAAGAGAAAAGAAAGTTTCAGAAGTTTAGATAGGTAGGTATGCGGCCGGGGAAGCAAAACGGATGCGGTTTATTTATGTGAAGTGAAAAGTGTTTAAAATGTAATTATTTCAGCCATTAAATGGTTTTCGCTTAAAAGGGTTTCCAAATTGATGAAGGTTCATTCTTCGTTTGCTTTGGACAAAGTGAGATATCAGATTGTATAGCTCCGAGCTTCTTCTTCTCTTGGTTATTTTATCTAACCTACTCACTTTCTCATTTTCCTGTCATAATCAATTATTGTTTTTTTTTTTTATATATAAGTGGACAGTTTAATCCTTCTAGGTTTAAGAAGCCTTTTTAATTACACTGTGTTGTGCCTTTCAGATGATGGTTATAAAATAACCTCTCCGTTAAAGGGGAGAGATTTTATATTGCTGATTTTAAAAGAATGTAATTTTTTTTCTTCCTTTTGCTTATTCATAAAGCTTAAGACAAATGAACAGGGTAACGAAATAAAATAAGAACAGTTTTTTCACTTGTAAGATGATTTTTTATGAAAAATTAAGAATATGCAAATTTTGCACAAAATTGGATCTGACTTGAAGTTTTAGTACGCATTAATGGGGTTAGCAATGGAAAGAGGTGAAATGAAATTCTTTAAAGTGTTTGCAATATAATCCAGGGTTTTATAGTGATGGTTCATCATCTATGGTGCCTGTGCGAGTAACAACCCCAACACAACGAGTTGGAAATATATTGCTTAGTGGTGTAGGGAATAAAAGCTTATTTATCGACATGAACTTAGAATAAGAACTTTTGGAGTAAGGAAACCATCTTGTTTGTATATTGAGTAGTAAAAATAGTTCTCATAATAATAAAAGAAGAGCATACGAAATCTACTGTTTATATGAGGGAATGGAAGAAGCCATTTTTCTGGTGTAATTATGTGATCAGTGTATCAGTTGGTGTGGCGTTAAAAGAATCCTTTTCTTCAGCAATCATTCTTTGGATATATTTACGATATTAATAGTGACAGATAGATATGTATATTGATAGATTGTTTTATTCATTCCTTAAAAAAAAGTTACATTTACAGTTGCGCTTCATTAAATTGAATAAATTAGAGCATGGCATTACTTCAGTCTGCCCGAGTGACTGTTCTCTAATTTTTTAATTTATTACAGTGTTTTGTTTCATGATTTTTCATAATACCTCTAATAGTTGTTTTATACATATTAAAATATGTGGAAATGTTTAAATTTAAATGCAATTGGATTGATCATCCAAAATATCTATGGAGATGGAGATACAAAGTCGTCGGTCCACTAAGCCCCGATCTGTTTGCACTCTTTATTGACGACTTGGTCTATTGCCTACCTGGTGGCATAGAATTTGCGGGACTGCAAATTAAAGCCCTTCTTTTTGCAGATGATGTAGTGATGCTGGCAACCTCACCTGAAACTCTACAGTTGATGCTAAATAAGCTCAAAGAGTTTTGTAAACTGTGGAGTCTTGTGGTTAATCTGGATAAATCCAAAGTTATGGTTATAAAGAAGGGAGGAGGCAGAACGTCAGTAAAGGAAAAGTGATTTTTCGAAGGGAATGCCGTTGAAGTGGTAAAAGAGTTCAAATATCTTGGTGTACTATTCACTCAAAATATGAAAATGGATAAACATTTGAAAGATAAATTATCCAAGGCGAAAATCGCATTAAACGCTACTTGGAAAAATTGTTTCGACATTAAATTCATAAGGCACAGTAGCAAATATCGTGTCTTCGAAACTGTAGCGCAATCAATCCTTTTTTATGGTGCTCAGGTATGGGGAGGATCAGAATATAAGTCGGTGGAAAAACTTCTCAGGTTTTACCTCAAAAGAGTATTTCATCTCCCTCCCAACTCACCGAACTATATATGCTTATGATTGAGACTGGATTGCTTCCGTTGCTAATAACGACTCTCAAGTTGCAAGTTGACTATGTTCTCCATGTCCTGCAAATGCCTGAACAGCGGCTTCCTAAAACGGTGGCCATAAAAATGGTGCGAAGCAAAAGAGGCTTTTTTAAAGAATGGGAACGTTTAGCTGAAGAGTGTGGAATAGTTCTTAATATAAATCTGGACAAGCCAAGTACTGTAAGGCCCTTATTGTACGATCTTATAAAAAAAGTAGATCTTAGACATAGAGAAAAAAATGAAGAAGAAGCAGCAAGTTCTCTTCATCGAACAATCTACAACCGCCTCGATTATTCTCTCATGGAAAACAATTACTTCAAAGATGAAAATAGTATAAAAACACTTTCAATAATGTTCCGTTTACGAGGTGAATTGCTACATCTCAATTACATTCCACATACATAGAAACGATTTGCCAATTTTATGCGATCTATGCAACCGAAGCGAACGTGAAGACATCATACATTTCTTGGGAATCTGTCCGGTTTTGCGAGACATAAGAAAAAGCATATTTGGGTGTGACACCATAAATCAGAAAGTTATTGCAATTTCTTGTTAAATAAAATGAATGTTGAAATATTGTATGAATTCCTAAAAATTGCTTTGATGTACATATAGGAACAGAATTAAAAATGGTGATTTTTTGAAAATTGTACCTATAGGTAGCCGAAAAAAAAAAATATATTCGAATAAACAAATAAAAAATTGAATACTTAATCCTTAATTAAAGCAATGCTTAAACTATTAAATTAAAAATTGTAATTTTATAAAACATATTATATAGAGTTAAAGTGGATTGTAAATCTGGCAGACGGCGAATGCCATGCTCAAACGATTTAATGTATCATAAATATTGTATGTTATCTCTTAAGCATATGACTAATTATAATTCTTATCTAATCTAATCTAATCTAATCTATTGATTTTAAGTTTAAATAAAATTTAATTGATTTTTTTATAATGACTTTTAGTTTAGCTAAACGAAATTTTTTATTTTTGACCTTTAGTTTAGTTAAAACAGAATCAATTAAGTGTATTTTGGATACAGAAAAGAAGTAATTACAAAAGCTTTATGATTACAGCTTTTAGATAGATAGAGATACATTTAGATAGATATACATTTATTGGTTTCATTTAAAATTGATTTACAATGTTTGTTATTACACTAAATTTAAGACATGACTTAAAGCCGTCTGCCCGAGTTTGACGACGTTTATATAAAAGTTTTTTTAAAAAGATTCTTCGATTATTGCTTTCCTATATGTGGATGCTTTTTGACAGTATTTATGCAGTTTGTTCCATTCGTTGCCATTCAAAATGTTTCGCATTTCTGATTCTTCTAATGATTCTTTTCCAAAGAATTGAAGTCTGAATTCTTTCAGCACTGGACATCTACCCAAAAAATGATATATGTTCTCCCTTTCACGGAGATCACACAGAGAGCAAATGATTGGTAGGTCTTCCCTGTGGGGAATAAAGTTTAATTCCATGATTTCACCTCTGGCCTTAAAGATAGTAGAAATTATATCAATAGAGTACCGCTCGTTACCGCTCTTCTTCTCCACACATTGTCTTCGCATATACGGGACCAAAGATCATTCGGAGAATTTTTCTTTCGAAACGACCAAGGGTTTCCTCATCCGCTTTCGATAAGGTCCATGCTTCCGCGCCGTACAGCAGGACTGGGATGATTAAGGTCTTATACAAGGTCACCTTGGTTTTTCTAGATAGGGTTTTGTTTCTCAATTGCCTTCTTAACCCAAAGAAGCAACGGTTGGCAAAAGTTATTCTCCGTTTGATCTCCGCACTGATGTTGTTGTCCGTGTCTACAGCGGATCCTAGGTAGACGAAGTCCTGTACTACCTCGAAGTTATGTCTGTCTATTGTGACGTTTTGTCCAATTCGTCGGTGTTCTGTGTCCTTGTTTGATGACAGCATATACTTCGTTTTGCCCTCATTAACCATCAAACCCATTTTTGCCGCTTCTGTTTCAATACTCGCAAAAGCACCTATGACATCACGCTTTTTTCTTCCCATTACGTCAATATCGTCTGCATAGGCGAGTAATTGTACAGACTTTTGAAAGATTGTTCCTCTGGTGTTGACGTTTGAACTTCTTACAATCTGTTCAAGTATGATGTTGAAGAAATCGCATGACAGTTTGTCGCCTTGCCTAAAGCCTTTTTCGACATCAAAGGTCTCGGTGAGTTCTTTTCTGACCTTGACAGAGCAGCGTGAATTCTCCAAAGTCATCCTGCATAGTCGTGCGAGCTTTGCAGGGATGCCGAAACTAGACATGGCTCTGTACAGCTCGTCTCTGTAAATACTGTCATACGCGGCCTTGAAATCGATAAAAAGATGGTGAATATCGATATTATGTTCTCGGGTTTTTTCCAAGATCTGCAGTAATGTGAAAATTTGGTCTATTGTGGACTTTTCTGGTCTAAACCACATTGATAAGGACCTATCAAGTTGTTGACGTGGGGTTTCAGACGTTCACATATTACAGCAGACAAGATCTTATAAGCGACGTTAAGGAGGCTTATCCCTCTGTAATTGGCGCAATTGTGAGGGTCTCCCTTCTTTAGGATCGGGCATACGATACTGAGGTTCCATTCATCGGGCATGCTTTCTTCCGACCATATCATGCAGATCAGCTGGTGCATGCTCCTTTCCAACTGATCTCCAGCTGCCTTGAAAAGTTCGGCATCAAGGCCATCTGCACCTGCAGTCTTATTTGATTTAAGTTTGCATATGGCAAGCTTTGGTTGACGGTTAATTGATCTGGGGATCGCCATGTACCTTTATGAATTTTGAGATGCGGGAAGCGCGTACTACTTACAACAAGATTCAGCCCCGCAGCAAAATCGATTAGCCTCAGTCCGTTTTCGGAGGTTTTGTCATGGAGGCTATGCTTACCAATTGTGTTTCCAAAGATGTCCTCCTTCCCTAGCTATGCGTTAAAATCGCCAAGAACGATTTTCACGTCGTGTCTAGGGCACTGCTCATACGTTTCTTCGAGGAGCTCGTAGAAACAGTCTTTGGAATCGTCGTCTTTCTCTTCTGTGGGGGCGTGGGCGCATATAAGGCTAATGTTGGCGAATTTAGCCCTGATGCGGATGGTCATTATACGCTCATTGACTGGATTTTGGCTAATCACCTTATCCCTGAGTCTTCCTCTAACGACAAATCCGCACCCAAATAAGCGTTGTTTCTTTTGTCTGTAGCGGTCGCCATAGTAGATGTCACAGTTTTTCATCTTCTTTATGCCCGGTCCACTCCATCGCACTTCTTGGATGGCGGTTTTGTCTGCTTTGCAGCAGTTCATTGTGGTCTAGGTCAGCGTAACTTTCTCTGTATACTGAACTTTTAACATGTTCAATGTTGTCAGCGTGTATTTTTTCGTCAATCGCCGCAATTAACTTGTAAAACTCTTCTTTCCATTGACAAATGTTTTCGGAGTTTATGTTCAAATTGTATCCGCAGAATTCTGCCAAGGACTTCCATTCTTCGTAGAACAATATTTTTGTCTCTATGACGTGGTTTGCTATCCGTTTGATCAATCTTTCATCATCCAAAGACATGCATTTCAAAATGTAGTTGAAATGAAGCTTCAATGTTTCCACAAATAATGGTGCGAGACCGGTTTCTACCAGTAACATTTTATTTGGTGTGCACTGCGGCAGTTTGAATATTCGTTTTAAGAAGTAACGAAGTAGTTTTTCCACTGTATTGTAATGCTTACAACCCCAGACCTGGGCACCATATAGCATTATAGACTTCGACACTGCTTGGAATATCTGGAATTTAACTTTTACTGATATATTGGTATCTTCCAAACAGTTTTTCCATGCTAAACTTATGGCTGTTTTTGATGCGGCGAGCTTTTCCTTAAAATGTAGTTCCATATTCAAGTTACTTCAGTTATTATTACATTACAGCTTTTAATGACTTTTGGCTAAAACGAAACATATACTTTTTTTTTTGCTTATTACATATGTTGGTAATTCTATTTTAGATTCTAAGAACAAAACGCTTTAATTTAAGCTTAAAAATTTTTCATACATAATTCTGCTTCTGTTAGACATCGCTTCAGTGCGGTGAATTTGTATAGCAGATCTCAGTCTTCTCCATTTAGAATTAGTATTAAGTCTTCTTCTTCCAGGTAATTCTTCTCATAAAAAGCTCTCCTAAGTTCCATCAGCATTGGACATATTGCAATGAAATGGTAAACATTTTCCACAACACGCATATTGCAAAGAGAACAGATACAGTGAATCCTTGGTAAGTTGGCCACCTGAGGTGCAAGTTTTTTTTGGCCAACTTATACAGGTGGCCAACTTATGAGGGTGTGCACTTTGATATCTTCGTGTTTCTTAAATAAAAAAGGAAAATTGTTTTTCGACGTCTTATGTATGTATGTTTTTTTTTAACAAAGAAAATAATAATCCACATTCATTTAGAAATCCATTGCATTTATAGAAACGAAAAAATTAAACTAAGTAAACAGTTACATATAGGGCTTGAATTGTGTTAGGCCTGAAAACATTAATTCAAAGTAACTTGTCTCACTATTTTGGACTTTGACTTATGTTCCTCGATTTTGCTTTTAAGGCTAAGGATTATAAAAGAAACTGATTAACGCTGTCAATGGCATCATTGACTGTAACAGGCTGAAGTTCTACATTCTCATCTTTGGATTTCAAAGAAGATTCTTCACTTCTTTCAGCTGTATCAGGAGACTGCAACTCTTGTAGAACCTATTGCAATATTTTCGTTTGTGAATCTGCCAAAATCGTGTAGAACTATGCCTTCATCTACTTTTGTTATCTCTTCTGCCGAAACCGATTCTGATCTAACGTTCTCCGGTAAGCTTTGAATAGTCTCTGCTACTTGGAGATCATCTTGAAATTGTTCCGTTGGCTTGGCATTGAATGGAAATCCGACACGAGAAAAGCATGCCATGATTATTGATTGTTCAACACTATCCCAAGCAGACACAATGCATCTCAAGGCATCCAATATGTACATTAATTGACTTGGAAAATTCGGCTCCTGGCCCGCACTCATCAGCCTTTGCCAAGAGTGGTAAAAGCATCTTCGATCTGTACCAACAGATCATCATATTCTGTGTACACGATGTTGCAAGAACCAACATTTCGTTATTTTACTGCTATGTCTAGACGCTTTTTTCAGTGATTGAACGAAAATATTGGACAAAGCGAAATCTTTTATCCCTTACACATTGCCTTACACATTGCCTTTGGCCAACTTCAGGAGGTTATTACCTGCGAGAGATGAGATATGGTGATGAAATTTACGGCCAAGTTCCAAGATAGGCAGGTGGACAACATATAAAAGTATTATTTGCAACATTTGCGTGCAATTTTCTTGGTGCATTCAAATTTTGGCCAACTTGTTCAGGCGGCCAACTTATAAGAGTGGCCATCATCGCAGGTTTTACACCTTCTAAATCGTTCCTGTGCGGTCTATAGATGAGTTTTAAGAAATCCCCCACTTTGAAAATGCAACTCACAACTTTTTTTGGGTTATTATCATTGAAGTAGTTTCTTTCATTTAAATTGTAGTTAAGCTTAGCAAATGTTATTCTTGCTCTTGATGACCTTGCTTGTTCTATGAATGTATATCTCTCGTTTTTGTCGATACATTGTATTATTTCATAAAGAGCCACTTTCCATTGTTGTGCATTTGCATCGGCTAAGTCTAGACTCCATCCACAGTTAGCTGCATGGTCAATCCAATCTTTGTAGAACAACAATTTTCTACGTACTGCATGCATAAGCACATCGACTGTCTTCCATCTTTTTTATTCGGATCAAGTAATCTGCATTTAACTTTAGAGTTGAATCGAAATGCGTTGGTAGTCCTGTTTCCAAGTGTACAGTCAAGTATAGAGATTCTTATTTTAGTCGCACCACCCGAATGTGGAATGCTTTACCTGGCTCTGTGTTTCCCCTGCATTACGATTTACAAAGATTCAAAAGCAACGTGCATCGGTGTCTCCTATTAAACCCTCTCCTACTTTCCTAAATGCTCGCACTGTGTTCTATAACATTATAAGGGTAGTCATAACCCCTTGATGTGCGCGTTAATTATAAAAAAAAAAAAAGTGATACATGTATTTTGGCGTATTCATCGGTAAAAGAAAGATTTTTCTTTAGAAAAAACGCAGCAATGTCTCCACAGTTTCAAATTTTTTAATACCCCTGGTTTGAGCTCCATAAAAAGGATAGATTTAGCGGTTGCATTAAAAACTTCGAATTTAGCATTTGTTGAAACGAGCTTACTGTTGAATGTCTTTTTCTAATTTGCACAAATGGCGCTCCTGGCTACGTTAGCTTTAGTTTTCAAATGTTTTCCCATATTTAAATTAAAGTTCTATAGCTAAAATAGTGTCAGAAATCAGCAAAAACAGAATCCCACGCCTAAGTTCCTCACACAGTACGATTCAGTACTAGAACTAAAAATACCAAACAAATAGATATCAAATGCTTTCTTCACACAAAAATAGGTAAGTGAGAGTGGGTACGAAAGAAGCATTTTTTATATTTTGCAACAGAATTTTAAAACTCCTTTACCATAACGAAATATAAGAGAATCCATATCAGTAAGTAGATATTTGGCTATTGGCTTTCATAAATTTTTTTTTCTGTTGGAGGTTTTTAAAATACCAGCTGGAGCACTCAGACCTAAATACCGGTCCATTGTACTACCAGTTAGCAACCTTCTATTTGTTATAGCTTTCCAGATGTTCGGAGAAAAGCCAAAAGACGCTGCCATGATAAGGAGCCTAAGTTACCACCTCTCACCATGTCTGCGCCGAGTATCTGTAACCTCGTGCGAGAAAAAACAGGACATTCATAGAGGAAGTGCTCTGCAGTGTCCTCATCTTCTCCACAAGATTCACAGAGTGTGGTATCACTTAAGCTTAACACGTTTAAATGCTTGGCAAAAGAGAAGTGCCCCCTGGCAACTCCAATAAGCTTTCTACAGTCTTTTCTGCTGCGTGATAGCAAAAATGTTGCAGTCTTCTTATTTACGGGGAGCATACGTTGGGCCTGTCTGCATCCAATGGAGGCAAGCCATCTACGGTTGTGCTCATCACAGATCCAATCGTTGATTTAAGCCCTCACTGAGGACGCTGGCAGACCAAGCGACGGTTCAGGTCCTGAGAAAGCTGTCTGAGATCTTTGCCTAGCAAGTTCATCAGCGGTCTCATTTCCAGTTATGCCGTGATGGCCCGGAACCCAAATGAAACTCAAGGAATTTAATCTTCCGATCGCATTCAGAGAGCTCTTGCATTCCTGGATCACTTTCGAAGTGGTTAGAGGGTTGAGAAGAGCCTTAAGCACAGCTTGGCTGCCGCTGCAAACACAGATACTTCTCCCTGTTCATCCATTGTTCGTAACGTGGCTTAATGCCATTAGGATAGCATACGCCTCCGCTTGGAAGACGGATGCGTATGATCCTAAAGAGGTATGCAGTCGTATGTCGTCGTTCTCCACAAAGGCACCAGCGCCAAAACCCTCGTCGGTTTTGGAGCCATCTGTGAAGATTCGATAACAGTTCTTTCCAGGCTCAGATTTTGGAGCGAACCAGTCCTGAACCGAAGGAAAGTTCACTAAGTAATTTTGACGCAGTTTGAGCATTGTGATCATCGTGTCAGACGGCATATCCATTAGACGTGAGTCAAAAGATTTGCTGCTGGAGAGTTCCTTAAAGCTCCAGTGCGAATTGTGCCAGAGACCACATCTCTTTAATAGGGAAATGGTCTTGAGAGTAAGCCCCATGATGTAGGTATCAAGGGGAGGAAGATTCAGCAGTGCGTCGAGAGCAGCTGCCGTCTGCACCAAGACAAATTGTTCTTTGAAGTTTGGCAAACGAGGCAATAACGTATTTACGCGAGAGCTTATTCCACCAAACAACTGACGCATAGGAGATGATTGGTCTTATCATAGCCGTATAGATCCAAAATATCTTTTTCGGTGAAAAACCCCATGTATTGCCAAAGGCTCCTCTACATTGCCAGAAGACTGACAGTGCTTTAGTAGTTTTAAACTTGGCATGTTCAGACCAAACAAGCTTGTTATCTAGGATTAATTCTAAATGTTTGACTTCATTTGAAAAGGGGATGTTGACGCCTTTAAGCGTAAGTTGGGTCAGGCCAGTCAATTTTCTACGTCTCGTGAAGAGGACAACCTCGGTTTTAAGAGCATTGACGGAGAGACCGTTTCTAACACACCAGGTGTCAATCATATAGAGCGCAGCCTTTGCTGAGCTTGTTGGCTGGAACCAAACGAGAGCACGGCGACGTCGTCTGCATATGCTTGGGCGTGAACGTTAGATCCCTCGAGGATTACAAGTAAGAGTGGATCAACATGCACCACAGAAGAGGAGATAGAACGCCACCTTGTGGACACCCCTTATTCACACCTGTTGCAACATATTGTCCACACTCCGCGATTATGGTTCTATTCACTTTATATAGCATTGCTTTAATCCACAGCACTAATGACTCTCTCGTACACTCCGTGTTCTCTGGCAGCGGACACGGTGTGGACGAGTCATAAGTGTTGTGGATTAAAGCAATGCTAGTCAATGTTACCAGCACAATTTTAAATAGCCATACGATACGTTAGGCCGCGTATGACTAACTCCATCACTGAAGACACTCACTCAGTCGATAACGTGAGCTGTAATTCTGCTTCCGATTTAGTCCCTTTTACGGAAGGTAAAGTCGTTCGGGGTAAGTGTGCGCACTTTTGACTTTGAAGAAGGATTTCATGCAAAAGAAAGGATATACCCAAAAACAGTTGATTGAATATTGAACGGACACATTTTTACTATTATAGTTCAACCATAAAACTAAATTTTTTTATAAATTTAGCTGTATTTTTATAAGAAAATTAAGGCAAGTCGAATCGCGCACACTTGCCCATATGAAGGGGCAAGTGTGCGCAGGGTGTAGGGTAAGTGTACGCAGGCTGATAAATAATTTTTTTCACTTACGAATTCTTAATAAAGTTTCAAAATGTAGGTGTTAAATTTTCCTAAAAAAAGTTCAATGCATAAATATTTACAACTAAAAAACTAATTATTTTTATTAAGATTATTGTTTTTTTTTTTTTAGTTAACTTCTTTTTTATAAAAAAACATAAACATAATAATAAATAATAATAAATTAAAGAATAGTTAACAGAACTAAAAACATTAATTTAAAAACATAACAATTTACATAAGAGGAACTTTAAGTTTCATTAACGATTAACGACAAACTAATACATATATTAATCATAAAATGTAGACTTTAACCAATCTATTGTTCCCGTTTCTTTTCCTGAGTTACTGAGGGATTATGTGGCATCCCAGTGCTGAAAGAAATTTTGAAATCTGTCCAGTAGTTTCTAAGTTTCCGTTCCCAACCCCGTTCCTGTGGGAATCTTCCGTTCCCATAGAAATATGTGTATGAAATGTAAGTCTATGTCACTGAGGGATAATGTAACATACTAGAGTTGAAAGAATTTTTGAAATCGGTCAAGTAACTTTAGGTTCCCGTTCTCGTTCCCGTTTCTGTTCCTGTGGAATTATACTGATGAAATGTAGTCTAAGTTACTGATGAAGGGAGATAATGTAGCACCCATAGTGCTGAAAAAGTTTTTGAAATCTGTATAGTAGTTTCAAATTTTCCGTTCCCAACCCTGTTCCTGTGGGAATATGGGATTCAAACCTTGTCAGGAACCATCTCCGGACTAAACTATGTCTACCCTGAAAATTTCATAAAAATCTTGCTTAAATGGACTTGATGTTATAATTTCAGACTTAAGGGTTTTTTCTTTTCTTTTGGTGATCTTCTCCGATTTTGGCAAAGGACTTATGGACTAGAGAGCAACATGAGTAGACTTTTGTCTGATTAGCCACTTTCTCAAGGCAGACTCGCTGATTCCCACCTTCTCTGCAGCCGCACGTTTTTGTTAGCCAAGATTTATAAGCCTTTTAGCTTCATCAAATTGAGCTTGTGAAACTAGCTTTTTGTTCATATTTGCAATCAAATACAAGATTATTCAGAAATTTTATGATGTGTTTTGATTTGCATGACTGAAAAATTAGTTTGGGGTAAGTGTGCGCATGCGTTCACTTACCCCCAAATTTTTGCGCACACTTACCCCAAATGCACTTTTCTATTGTTTTTACAAAAATTTTAACAAACAATTGCCAAAAACTGTAAAATCTTCACCCAAACGTAAGGACCATAAAGTATTTTATAAAAAAAATCCCTACTGGCTGCACTGTAAGACAAACTCAAGTCACAGACACAGTTTGAAAATGAAGAAATATTTTAGTGAAACGTACCTTTTTTTTCTTTTGTCTCTCGTCGAAACACCAAACACGACAGCAGCACTAACACAACTTACTTGAGCTTAGTTCAGATACCTACTGAATTACGCATCAACAGAAACCCGAATTTCATCCCTATTTTCAAGAAAACCACAGTGCGCACACTTCCCCGCTGCGCACACTTACCCCGAACGACTCTAAGGGTCCCATCTGCGTCGAACATTATTAGATATATGCATTACCATTGTCGCCGAATCCAGAGACCTTTAGCAAATAATAATTGCATCGTCGTGTCGCGTCGTCGGCAAAAGCAAATGGAACGCTCAACTTAAAAACCCGTAGAAGCTCGTTGGTATAAAGTACAAAAAGAAGTGGACTCAAATAAGACCCCGTATTCAACATTCTTAATACTTTTTGAAACCACGACTAGACTCTGGAGAAAACTCACATTTAACTAAAAATTGGAGGAACCTCTCTTTCTTGGTTCCGTATCTAAAATCATTCCTTTTCTTCAATCCTCATCTGCCTGCCTTCATCTGTCTTGTGCCATCTGTCGTCTGTCGTATGTTGTCTGTCGTGTGTCGTTTGTAGTCTGTCGTCTATCGTCTATCGTCTATCATTTGTCGTAGTATGTCATCCATCCTTCACCCACCACCATCTACCTCTAAAGAAAAAACCGCACCCAAATAGGTATGCGTTGTTTATGTTGTCTGTAGAAGTGCAGTTTTCATTATCCTTATGCCCGGCCCATTCCATCGTATTTCTTGGATTGCAATTATATCTGCTTTGCAGCATGAGTTTGGAACTCAAATATGTATTTGATAGAGTTTATTAACTTTCAGTATTGCTCATGTTTCATTCATCCTGAGAGATTCACAAGAAAATCCTTGTGGGCTTTATCGAAACTTGAATGTTAAATGTAAATAATGAGCTAAGCTGTCGCATAACTTTTAGAAGTGGAATACCAAATGAACAAATCTGAGAACTCTATTTTTTGTTCAAACATTATATTTATATATGCCTCACATTTGCACCGATTTACAACATCCACTTTCCAATAGACATACAACATGAAGTTCGTTCCCTTAGGAACGGTTTTAGTGTAAGCCAAAAACTATAGATATGGCTCCTTTGATGCTTACGAAATGGTTTTTCGAGTGTCCTCTTGCTAACGTGTCGAAATTACTTTAGTAGAGATAATAACCAACTTCCATTTTTAGCAAATTTATATTTTCTTTTTTTCTAAATTATTAAACTAAAAGTGTCCTGGATGAGAGCGCAAAACCATTTTTATGTGCACTCCCAATGTGAATGCCCAGAACACAACACAAAAGGTCGGTTCAGGATATAAAAATAAATATAACACTAAGGTAGATAGATATTTGGAAAATTTCAAATAGGTAAATAGGTAAATACCTATGCACTCCATCTTCCAATTGCCACTTTATATACTCAAACACGTTGGGAACTATCCATTAGCCATTAATACAACGAAAAATCTGCGAAGGAACAAAAAAAAGTATTTGCGTACCTACCATAAAATCATTTTTTTTTATTATAATTTTATTTTCCGTTGCATACAGGGGCGTAGCGAGGGTCAAAGCCATGGGGGGGGGGGGGGGGGGGGTTGAATTTTTATGAAGCATTTAATTGAATGTCATCATCGTTCATTTCTTGAAATAATTCCAATGTGCTTCGAATCAGTAATGAAGCGTCAAAAACGTTCAACTCTTCCGCCTCTAGACTTGCGGTCCCAAGTCTTAACTTGACATTTTTGCAAAAATATAACGAACTAATAAAATAACTAAAAAAAAGTCCAGAAGCAGAGAACAACTACTGTTATCAAAAGAGTTGGCATCGCTTTTTATTCCTTCTAAAGCATTTACAATGCCTTCAAAAGATATCCACACAGCCTTTACTGTTTCAGCTCTGGCAGTCCATCTAATTTTTGACAAATTTTTCAATTGCAAGGAGTTTTCAATGTTTTTGAATTTTTCTTGCATAAGTTGAAAACGTTTTGTGCTACCATAGAAAAAAACAATCAATGCTTCCAAAGCATTAAAAAACTCTTTGATCAGCACGCTTGAATTGCATGTACATTGCTGATCAGGGGCCTATTTCCCAGATCATACATTACATATACAATGTATGGTTTTGATGATTAAAAATTTGACTTTAGCAAAGTTGAGATCTGTTTTTTTTTTTTAAATAATTTTTGCTGTCGAATCATACAACAGAAATAAACATCATACAATCTTTCCAATGAAATCTGTAAAACAGAAAATTGTTTGTGATGTATTATTTTAAAATTTTTGTTTGTTGTATGAAATGTACTGGTGCTATACCCCCCCCCCACCCCCCCCCCCCCCTCGCTACGCCCCTGGTTGCATAAATGTATAGGCACTATATTGCCATGCCATTCATCAACATAAATAAACTCACATTACGTTCCCCCTCATAGTGTTAGTCTGAGCTTTCAGAACGACTTTTAAATACAATATCGGGCCCAAAAACACACAAAAAAAAAGAAGAAAACAACTTCCAACTTTTCTAACTTAAATTTTAACATTCCGATTCAGTCAGGCGATTTTGGTATTCGTGTAAAGACGAGAGGAGGAATATGCGAAATCATCCTTCAACCAGAAATGCCTTCACCAGGCCTTCCACATAAACAAATTTATGTTTGAGTTTCAATCAAAACTTTTAACACAAACAAATTTTCCTGCACTGAACTGCGAGGTAAGTACATACAACACTCACACATTGGGGACGGAAAACAGGGTGGAGTAGGCAATGGATAAAGCCGAAGAAATGGGATGAAATGTAATGGAGGCACTCCAATGCAGATATTCCATATTCAACTTACACTGATCGAAACAGAGTGGGAGGAGATTTTTCATCCTCTAAGGCAAACAAACTAAGTACGGATCTATGTATTTTTTGTTTTTTTAAATTAGGAACGAACAAAATGCATCTAAGCAAATTGCAACTGCAACAATTTGCAATCCTTTCCTTCTTATTCCATCCGTATTCTGTTTATTTGAACGGGGAATCGGGAAAATGTTGTGTGGTGACTTTGTATGTGTATCTATTTGCTTTTTATCTGTAAGCAAACGTTTTATTGACAATTTACAAAGTTTTAGTTATTCGGACTTGTACAATAGTTTTGGGAATCTGTGTATGATTGTAAGGAGAATAAGCATACACTGTCAACAGAAACTTTATCGTTTCGTTATTTTAACTACTGGGATTTGCACGTGGTGTCGCAAATGCATTGAGTATCATAAAATGTGATTTTTTTTGCATTTTATTGAAAAGAGTTTCTTCTTTTGAATCACCTTTTATGCCGTGCACTTTTTGTAACCAAGGTTAAAAAAAATTAGAAAAGGATGGAGTCTACATTTTATTTTTTTGTTTAGTCCTGAAAGCACACTTTTGAAAGTGTTTTGATTTGCATTCATTTGGGATGCAATTTGAAGGCTATTGTTGGAGATTTTATGGATTGCACTCGGCTAACGCAAATAAAGTTGAGTTGTGGCAAGTTTTTGGCTATTCCTTAGGGAAGCTATGTTGCGATATTCTCGATCGGAACACCATATTGTTAAGGAAATAGTTTGTAGGTTCCTGTAGATTGTAGAAGTTTATACAAACTTTATAATCTAAAAGAAAACATTACTGCAACCAGAGAATTTTATTTACATAAAATAAGTTCTTATGTGTGCGAACATTCCTCTTATGAAAACTGCAAAGTAGAGTTTTTTCTTTTGGTTTGAGACATTTGCATTCTGAGCCGGTATTGACTATTAAAAAATAGGTCACCAGTTTTTTTATGAGACCTCGACTAAGAGTTTTCTTCGGCGTTATGAGTATCATGATCTCGAACGGATCATAGCTTATCTTTGTCACACTAATGATCCACCTGTGGAGTTCACCGCGTTGACCTCAAAATGCTTCCGTAAGGCTTCCCGGATTTGGATTGTTCCATGTCTGAGGTCAACCAAATGCAAAAGTCGTGACTTTTTCTGTCCCAGATGTGTTTTGTCTGGATTTCTTTTTGCTTTTTCGCGATCATGTCACAACGTTGTAGGACATTGCCTTTCTGAGGGGCTTTTCTGATCTCTCCTTCGAACATGGTAATACCTTCTAACCTCATAATGCTCTATTTTTCCCAAAATATTGTTTTTGACGTAGAAGCTCTCACGGTCAAACTTTTTACTCCTGCTGTCGTAGAAAGCATCTTCATCTCAGTTGCCGTCAACGGTCAACCTACTCTCACACTTTTAGTACATTGTCCAAAATTGTGAGTCGTATTCATCGTTTCAGGACGCACAACACTGGTGTAGTCTTTCCTTTAATTAAGAGGAAATTTTCTATCACAGAAGATGGCTGAGCTTTTATACACTTAGAGCTTATTCGATGATTGAAGACGCCATCACAAGTTGCCGTAACCATTGATCATTGATCCCTGCTATTTCAGCTTTTCACTTTTTTTGCATGTCTGCCTGTTAACTGGGAGGCTTGTAGTTCGAATCCCAACATAAGCCAAAAATGTTTTTCCTCGCGTATCGCCTTTCGCGATGAATTGGCAAGTCTTTAGATATTAAATTCATTGCCATGAAAATCAATTTCTCAATTAGCCGTTCGGAATTGGCAGAAAACTGTTCTCCATTCGCTCACAAAGACAATGTCTGTGAGAAATGCGTTGGGCCCCGGGGTACTCGCTCCGTTGCGCCTCTCTATTTATGTTTTTTTATAACACTTGGGAAGCTCATTTCCAATCAAATAAGTGTCTGGAAGAGACATGTCTAGATCAGGGAATCACGAGTAGGATTTTAGTCAGTTTAGGAGTAATAATTCTAAGGCTGTTAACCACGCATTGATGAGTGATTTTGAAAGGTTGTAGAATCTTCACTCATGATGGATCTATCGTCAGCAAAGAGTAGTTGATGTGCTTTGGTGGTCTATACTTCATCGTCCAGCGGCTAATAATCAGAGACTGTAGTAAAGAGCAGAGAGCTCAAAACGCTTCTGTGATGTACACCTACAATGACATGGAATGCTTCGCTGACTTCAGCCGCACGTCTTACCTTCGTCACTCATTCATGCACATCCTTGATCATCCGTACATAAAAATGGAACTCCTTGGTCGATCGATTGCCTCTGGGTCGGGGCAGAAACATGTTCTAAATCCATGCCTTCCTTGTTATTTGCTATTCTACTTTGCTTCTTTCTTGCAGCTTCTGTCTTTCACTTCGAGGCGAGCATTTGCATCTCTTTTATTTTAGGGGCACTTTGATAGCCATTTTCTTCTTACTGATCACTGCTTTATCTTCTTCGTTAAACAAACTTGCTTATCTTAGACTTATTAGTAGTGTGCCTTTAAAACCCCAGCGATGATTTTGCTTGTTTTGTAGGCAATGTACCCCTTGCATTTTACACTGTGTCGAAAGTGCTACACTGATAACTTTGCATGTTTGGAAATGAAAGGTTCATCTTCGCTATATAACCCAAATTATATCACCAATTTTTCCGTAAAGCATATGTTTTGCTTTTTTTTTTGTTGGTGACAGTTTTACCAACCATCAGCTTTCATGAGATTGATCCAATTGGCAGGTTGGGAGAAGGTAACTTAACAAATGCAAAATAAAGCGCACCCTACTGAAGAGGCTGCCGGACCAAAATGGCTCTATTTGCACTTGGTCATATTAACACTGACAGCATTCCACAACCTTCAATATTTTATCATCATATTACACTCGCTCTCTCATGAGTAATTAGATAGACGTGTGTGACAGTGTGGCAATTTTCGGATTGGTTTTTAAGTGGTTTTAATTACATACCAAGGTTACAGGTTATAGTAAAACTTTTCTGAATAGTTAGTGATTGTTAATGTAAACTACGTTAATGGCTGAATAAGTTTTCCCCTGCTAACATACAAACACAAAAATTCATACATACATGAAAACCCTACTTGATGTCGTCAAAACGAGGTAGAAAACACCTGTCACAATCTTCTTCGCCTACGAAACAACGGCGAAAAATATTAACACGCTCACATCTCACAAGTTCAACTGATAACCAAACGCAATCAAAGACACAACAACCGCTGGCCGAGATTTCAACCATGTCAAGCAGCTCTCACAAAAAAATCATGATTTTGACAACTCGATTTCCGAACAACTGCAAAACACCAAAAAAATTGATACCGAAGTAGGAGCTCTCAAAACATCTCTCGAAGCTATGAATAACCGTTTATCTCTTTTGGAGTCAAAACAAACCGAAATCGATGTAATTAAAACTGAGAACGAGGAATTAAAACAAAATTTGCAAAAACAAGGAGAAGCAATTAACAAACTTAGAATCCACGTTGAGTTAAACGACGAAAAACAAGAACTGAAAGAGACAATATGCAATGCAATTTTACACCGAATTCCACAACACTACCGAACGAAAACTTACATTTCATATTAAAATTATGTAAATTTCTAAACATCACTTCACCGATAGTTAAAAATATTTTTCGGCTTCGCACAAAAATTAATTCACCCGCACCACCGATAATGATTAAACTTTCTACACCAAATGACAAGAGTCTTCTTCTGAGGTCGATAAAAAACTTACTTGCAACACACATCCCGCTGAGAACAAAAGTAGTTGGACCAAAAAATGCTTCCTGGTTTAATAATCATATAAAAAATCTTATACACGATCGCTACCAGGCCTATAAACGTTTGACACATTTTCGACTACATTCGTTGCATGTTGAGTTCAAACGACTTAGATAAAGTAACATTTGAGATACGAGGAGCAAAGAGACGTTATTTTGCAGAAAAGTTGAAACTTACATAACCTGGGCAAAATTTGTGGAAAAATTTACGTGAAATCGGCATTGGCAAGCAAAAAAATACGAATTGTGATTATGTTGACTGCGACGAACTGAATAGAAAGTTTTTAGATCTTCCAAACTCTAAGCTCGTTAATGAGACATCGGAAAATCCAATTGAAAATGTATCTTTTTCCTATCCAAGTCTTAGTTTCTCACAGGTAAGTGAAGCTGGCGTTTTAGAAAGCTTCATTAAAGAAAAGTCTAATTCGATTGGAATTGATGATATTCACCCTGTCTTTGTCAAAGCGATTTTACCTTATATTCTCAAATACATAACACAGCTTTACAATACAATCTTAATGACGAATGTATTTCCATCAGATTGGAAAAAAGCTAAGGTTATTCCAATTCCTAAAACTGGAAGCGAGTTTCAACCGATCGCGATATTACCATTTCTTTCAAAAGTCTTAGAGAGGTCAATGAATTTACAGATAAGAAAATATCTAACAAATAATAACTTGCTTTGTATCAATCAATCTGGTTTTATTCCAAGGCACAGCTGCACAACAACACTTATGAACGTTGTAGAAAGTATTAGACAAGCCGTTGATCGTGACGATGTAACCTTTTTAGTCCTGCTGTACTTTTCAAATGCCTTCGACACAGTAGATCACAAAATACTTTTTAATAAATGAATAACTCAGTTTAATTTTTCTACATTTTTGGTTATGCTAGTGAAATCTTAACTGAGTCTGCGATCTCAGGCAGTTTTTGCCAGTTGCTCTATCTCAAATTTCCTTACAGTGAATAGAGGGGTTACACAAGGTTCTATTTTAGGACCTCTATTTTTTGTATGTACATTAATTATTTACCATTATGTATGAAAAATTACCAGTTGGATGTGTATGCTGACGATGTTCAGTTGCGCAAAAATTTTTCTCTGCGAATGGTTGAAAATGGTACTGCTGAAGTCAACGCTCAAACCTCCCTTCCTTCTCGACCGATAACCTGTCTTATCACGTAGAGCGAGAGAAATAACGCAGGTCGAGTGTAGACTTGCATTTACCGAGTTTGTTCACCTCTAGCACGTACATAAGTTACGCAGCTAATTTCAGTTTGAGGTTTTTCTCTACATGTCCACCGAAAATTTCAGCCTGAAATTAAATAGGTGCAAAGAGACGCAAAAGCTAAATATAAGACAAAATTAAATCTGATACGTTTTTTTTCACTTTTTCAACTATACACTTTTTTGCCTTTCGAACATTCAACTAAAACAACAAAATCATGCGCAATCGTGATCGACCTGAACAAGTAAAGTTGTAGGAACCACCGTCCTGCAATAAACGTTGAGGGCCTAATACTCCAGAAATGGAACTCTCACTTAGTATTGAACATAGATTTAAGGTCAAAGTATTCGGAAGACTCAGTTTAGGATCTTTTTGACGTTTTTTGAAATCTATGCGCTGCACATAGACAGTCGTATTTATAAAATTTGCTTAGAACATCCTTAGACAACTGTCCAACTAGACGGTGTCTAAAGAGTTGGACAACCCTTAGCCAATTTCGTATTTATAAATGCATTCCAACAGTTGTCTAAACAACCCTTCAAACTGTCAACTTCGAATGAAAAACTAACTGGTGGCGTTCATGATGTATCCGTGCAGTACCATTTTTTGTGTTTTGATATACCAGTGCAACAACTAAATGGCTCTGAAAGATTGTGGCGTAGCACTTGAACCAGACCAAAAAAGCAGCTGATTTGACTTTGAGTTACAGCTATTCCAAGTCTCATAAAACGATGAAATTTGTGCAATTTATAAATTAAATTGTTGAAAATAGTATTTTTGCACCTCAAACTACTTATTTTCTTATTTTTTTCGATCTTAGAGCTCTCAACAGTATTTTATAACATGTTCAACAAAATTGTTTTTTGCTGTAGCAAATGCCACTTTAGCCATAGTTTAGACAACCAATTTCGGTGTCTAAGGTTAGACGTTCCTTAGACAGCGATGAAAGTGTTTATAAATACGATTTGGAGTTGGACACTGTTCTAAGAGCTGTCCAAAGTTAGACATACTTTGGATGGGATTATAAATACGACTGAGATAATTTAGCATCAAAAACCGGACAACAATATTTTTAAACGTCTTAAGTTTGGAAATCAATAATATCACTTAATTGAATATAAAAAAGGCTTATTTCTAAAAATATTACAGAAAAACATAAGTAATAAAAATAATTGACCTAGTCTAATACATTCATTTCTTCGTAACCTGGTTCTTCTGACTCGAAAGATTCTCGAGATTCACTTCAGAAAGCTAACTGCAGCTGAGTTCTTGGATAAACAAGTGACAGGATCTCCAATTCTTCTCATCTTTTCTTCCAATCCAAAACTTCTACGAGTCATTTTTTTTTCGTCGACCTGAAAGCTCTTTTGTGCTGTTCCCTTAGGTTTAAACACGTAAAGTTTAAAGTTGTTCATTCAAAGTTTCGACCTCAACTAAGTTAGAACCTAAGAATATTAGACGGAGAGGTGTTTCTAATGCAAAGGAGACTGGTGAATCTTTTTTGGGAAAGTTTTAACCTGGATCTGGCTATACGAGAGCATTCACATAAAAAGTGTTCAGCTATTTCTATGTCTTCGAGGCAGAGACGGCATCTTGGCTGATGCCCATGTTTTAAAGGTGTCAGAGAGCAGTGAAGAAGTCCGTATGTAACTTTGCGTCACGTTTGCTCATGTCAAGAATTTTTTTCATATGTCTTTGAGATAAGTCGATGAATAGTTTTGATTGGCCAGTAGAGTTGTTCCAGGTTTGGATTGTGTTCTGCCGTTCATAGGTAACCAGTTCATGCTGCTGATTGGTAGACCGCAGTAGAGTTTCGGGCCTTTGAATTGGGATTGAGTGCCAAGTCTAGCTGTACACCTTCATGCCCAGGCACCTAGGGAAGAGTGATTTTATTGAGGGTGGCTAATTGAGATAGACATGTCAGCAGTTTCATTTTGATTGAAGGCATGCCCTTTAGATCTGCCTGACTGTCAGAGCAAATTAGAATGCTTGTTCTTCGAAGGTTTCTTCTAATGCATTCCATAACACAGAATTCAATAGCTATTACCTCAGCTTGGAAGATATTTGTTGTACTACCAAGGGATATAGGTGATTTGAAGTTGGGAGCGAAAATCCCTGCACCTACACCATTGTTAGTTTTTGAACCGTCGCGTCGCGTCAGTGTACCAAATGTATTGGAAGTTACTTGTAAGAATTACAGGGTTCTTCCATGCTGAGCGGTTAGGAAATTTTTTTGAAGGGATGCTGTAACATTATTCGTGAAGGCATAAAGTGCGAATAGTGAGCTGCAGGCGAAACCAGTATTGGGAGCACCTGCAGAGTGCTCATATATTCCTGGAAGTTTTCTTGACTGAAGTTATTTATGTGATAGAGCTTGAGTCCGCTTAGTACGGCAGTCTTCTTTAGTCTTTCGTGTAGCGGAGGAAAATTGAATAAACTTTCTAGGGTTGGGCAGAAGCGCCTTGCACCTGTGCTACCTACACAGGCTAATCATTGCGGGCATGAATTTGGTCTGTTTTTTTTTTTGCTAGATATTATTAAAGTTTTTGACGACATAAGAATTCAGTATGATAAAGACAACTTAACAATTCTTTGTCTACTCGACTTTTCCAAGGCATTTGATAGGGTGAATCATAATTTATTGCGCCAGAAACTCAGGTTCTACTTTGGTTTTAGCGAAGCATCTGTTCACCTCCTTCGTAACTACTTATTGAATCGTTTTCAGAAAGTTGTGCATAATGAAAGATCCTCTAACTTCAAGGCTTTGGCAGATGGGGTACCTCAGGGATCCATATTAGGACCGATTTTGTTTTGCCTATACATAAATGATCTTCCTAATATTTGCTCAAATGTTTATTGTCACCTCTACGCAGATGATGCGCAGATATATCTTTCACGTCCTATTGGTTTGATTGATGATTTGGTAGTGAGATTGAATGAGGATCTAACAAATATTTATAACTTATCTCTTTCAAATGGTCTGAATTTCAACTCTGAAAAAACTCAAATCATTCTTATATCCAAGAAGCAGTACAATATCAATGCTATACCTCCCGTTTATTTAAATAATAAGCGAATCGAATTTGTTGACGTTGTCATGAGTCTTGGTTTTAAAATAAATAGAGCTCTTAGTGCAGTTAACCACATTAACTATATCATTAGCCGGATATATGCAGGACTGCGAAAGCTTTGGTTGTCTGCAAGCTTCACCCCAATAACTACAAGGCTTAGATTGGTCAAAACGCTGTTACTGCCTATTATTGATTACTCAACTACGGTGTATTGCAAACTTGACTCACATTCTCAACACAAGCTGCTTGTAGCATTTAATGACACAATTAGATATATTTATGGAATGCGCCGATACGATCACATCTCTCACTTACATGATCTTGTTCTGGGTTGTTCTTTTCAACAATTTCTAAACATCAGGTGTTGCCAGTTCATGCACAACCTTGTTAAAAGTAGATCTCCAGCATACCTCTTCGAAAAAATTCAATTTGCCCAATCTACTAGAACAATGAACATTATTATGCCCACCTATAATTATTTAAACTCTTCGCGCCTCTTTTTCATTCATGCTGTCAGAATTTGGAACTCATTTCTCATAACGGTTAAACAAATAGTTAGTGGTAAGAAATTTAAAGAATCAGCATTACAGTTTTTGTAAATTACAAGCAACGTTATTCATTTTTCCTTTAATCTTCTAAATTCTTTTCGATCATTTTTTTCTTTTTTTTTCTCTTTTATCTACTAATGTTATATTCCTATTCTCCATCATATTATTTATTCATCTTCTCTTATAAAATTTTATGCTTTTTTATTTATACATATGTATATAAAATTTTCTATTCCTTATTTATTTTTGAATATTTTTGTTTCTTTTTTTTTGTAATCTCTTGTATTGCAATCTACCAATATTATGTACTATAAAAGACTATGTCTTATTTGTACTTACCTAATAAATACTATTGAAAAATACTATTGAAAAAAAAAAATACTATAGATGTGTTTTCCAATTGAGTTTGCTATCCAGGAGGGTTACCCTTAGATATTTAACCTCTTTGGAAAAATTAATTTGAGCAATATTTAGGGAGAGTGTTTTCAGATCGATTTTACGTCTTCTTGTAAAAAGAACGATGAATGTTTTGGTGGGGTTGACCTGTAGCCCTTCGCTACTGCACCAGTTATTAACTTTGTCCAGGCGTCCAGGGTGCTTTGCATTCAGTTTGTGACCTGTGCTTCTTGTTTGTCTTGAATAGAGATGACCAGGTCATTAGCGTAGCCTTGTGTGTCAAGTCCCGACTTATTGAGGTCGTCCAGGAACTGATCCATTACAATTTACCAGAGAATTGGGGATAAAACACCTCCTTGGGGACAACCTTCAACAGCATTAATCTCAATTTCAATTTATTTATTCAACAGATGGCTTGTACATTAAGACATGATCTTTTATAGTACATGGTGTTTTCATATCAGTTAAAATAATTTCAAATACTTAAATCTAATAACAATATTTACCTAAATCTAAGGAGTGAGAGATAGGATAGAGGAAAGAAAGGTAGTGGGTAAGGAGGGAAATAATTTAAATGGATGAGTAGGAGAAATGTTGGAAAATTGCACTTTTAAAATTGTTGGAAATTGAAATTAATCCAAAGTCTTACAGTATGAATAAAAAATAAGCGTGATGAGTTAAGGTAATTGTAACGGTAGGGAATGAGGTTGATGGTTCTTGAGGAGCGAGTAAAATGAGGTCTGTTATATACTCGTAAAAATGGTGGGTTTCGAGTTATAATTATTTTGTGCAAAAACATACAATTCCTAGCGTTGATATATTGTTCCAGAGTACATCCAAGCAAACCCCGTAGCAAACACAGAAATATGGTCATATCTACGTATAGGTACCATAAATATAACGCACAGCATCATTGAACGCAACTTGCAGTTTTCGCTGGGACGAAGAGTCAAGACTGCTGTAGACCACCTCAGCATATGTTATGAGGGGTAAGACTAGAGACAGTACCAGCTTTCGTCTTGTTTCTTGAGGTGCAAAATAAGCACTATTCCACAGTTTACGAAGACATCCGTATATACGACCCACGACAACGTTTGTGTGATTGTAACCAGACAAATTACGGTTGATTACATAACGTAGACTAGTGACCGATTCCACTGCTTTTATTTATTATTATTAAGGTAAACATCAGGCAGGAGACAAAGGTCAAAATTGTGTTTTGAGATGGGTATTATCTGAGATTTTGATGGATTGAGAAGAAGCCCATTAGCTTCAGACCAGGGCCCTATTTCATAAACATTGACAGGTGACAATTCTACAAATTTGTCGCAGTTATCTGACAAATTTCCGTTTCATATCGTATTGACAGGTCGTATATGACAATTTTGTAGTGACAAATTTGTCGCTGTCAGACTGTGATAAATTTGTCATGACAATTTTGTCACTGTCAGATAATGATATAATTGTCGTGACATTTTTGTCGCTCTAAGACAAATTTGTCGTGACAATTTTGTCATTGTCATATTTTGAAACAGCGACTAGGTTCGTATACGAATATTGGCCAACGTTTTGACTTTTTTCTTCGATTAAAAACTCAATTCAGAAGACTTAAACTCCAAATCTTTTGCTAAATTTTACATTGAAGATGTACATAAACGGAGATGAACTAAATGCTGAATGCCTGAATTTATAACAATACTGGAAAACTATTCGACACGAAAATGAAAAAACTGGCAATATTCTAGAATTTTATAATTTCTTAAAAAAAAAATAAGGTTGAAGATGAATTTCCAAGTGTTGAAATTGCACTTAAAATTTCTTAAGTATGATGGTGACCAACTGCAGTGGTGAATGTTCCTTCTCTAAGTTAAAAAGAATGAAAAACGAACTCAGAACTACAATGGTTCAAGAAAGACTGACCATTTTGTCGCTGATGTCAATCGAAAGCGACATCCTCAGAGGTATCGATTTTGTAGATATAATCAATGATTTTGCTTATCTTAAATCAAGAAAAAGGCTCCTTCAATAAACCTTCGCTTTCCATTTTTTTGCATATCAATATTTTGTTCCTTAAACAACATTATGAATATAATTTTTTGCTATTTAAATTTTGTTTATTTTTGAATTCTTTTATGAATCATACAGGGCCCCATTTTCATAAAGTGCCCAGGGCCCCCAAAAGGGTAAAGACGGCCTTGTTCACATAAGACTCCTAGGATAAACTATATGCGTACATAATCTCTATGTATTTTATTTCTGTGTAGTAACTGTTTTTCTCTTTCATTAAATTTTTAACCTCGCTTACAATTCGATCCAGAGAAATATTATAGTGAATACTCAGTGCTTAACAATGAATAACATTCTGAAAATAAGTGTTCTTAAAATATTATTGGAAAATAAAAACATTTTATTTGGAAAATTCAGTGAAACTGTGACCCATGAAATAAAAGTGAATAAATGGAAGGAGATCGCAGATCAAGCCAAATCCCTAAATGCAATGGATTCAAACAAAAATTGGAAACATCTTCGAGACACTATGTGGCAGAATTTGAGGAAAAGAACAATTGTAAATAATAACAAAATATGCGTTCAACATAACCCAAATATTTCAAAAACTTAATTCTAGGAAAAAATAGACAACCTAAAAAGAACTGGTTCAGGGCCCTATTTCATAAACATTGACAGGTGACAATTCTACAAATTTGTCGCAGTTATCTGACAAATTTCCGTTTCATATCGTATTGACAGGTCGTATATGACAATTTTGTAGTGACAAATTTGTCGCTGTCAGACTGTGATAAATTTGTCATGACAATTTTGTCACTGTCAGATAATGATATAATTGTCGTGACATTTTTGTCGCTCTAAGACAAATTTGTCGTGACAATTTTGTCATTGTCATATTTTGAAAAAGCGACTAGGTTCGTATACGAATATTGGCCAACGTTTTGACTTTTTTCTTCGATTAAAAACTCAATTCAGAAGACTTAAACTCCAAATCTTTTGCTAAATTTTACATTGAAGATGTACATAAACGGAGATGAACTAAATGCTGAATGCCTGAATTTATAACAATACAGGAAAACTATTCAACACGAAAATGAAAAAACTGGCAATATTCTAGAATTTTATAATTTCTTAAAAAAAAAAAAAGGTTGAAGATGAATTTCCAAGTGTTGAAATTGCACTTAAAATTTCTTAAGTATGATGGTGACCAACTGCAGTGGTGAATGTTCCTTCTCTAAGTTAAAAAGAATGAAAAACGAACTCAGAACTACAATGGTTCAAGAAAGACTGACCATTTTGTCGCTGATGTCAATCGAAAGCGACATCCTCAGAGGTATCGATTTTGTAGATATAATCAATGATTTTGCTTATCTTAAATCAAGAAAAAGGCTCCTTCAATAAACCTTCGCTTTTCATTTTTTTGCATATCAATATTTTGTTCCTTAAACAACATTATGAATATAATTTTTTGCTATTTAAATTTTGTTTATTTTTGAATTCTTTTATGAATCATACAGGGCCCCATTTTCATAAAGTGCCCAGGGCCCCCAAAAGGGTAAAGACGGCCTTGTTCACATAAGACTCCTAGGATAAACTATATGCGTACATAATCTCTATGTATTCATATATTTTTGTGTAGTAACTGTTTTTCTCTTTCATTAAATTTTTAACCTCGCTTACAATTCGATCCAGAGAAATATTATAGTGAATACTCAGTGCTTAACAATGAATAACATTCTGAAAATAAGTGTTCTTAAAATATTATTGGAAAATAAAAACATTTTATTTGGAAAATTCAGTGAAACTGTGACCCATGAAATAAAAGTGAATAAATGGAAGGAGATCGCAGATCAAGCCAAATCCCTAAATGCAATGGATTCAAACAAAAATTGGAAACATCTTCGAGACACTATGTGGCAGAATTGGAGGAAAAGAACAATTGTAAATAATAACAAAATATGCGTTCAACATAACCCAAATATTTCAAAAACTTAATTCTAGGAAAAAATAGACAACCGAAAAAGAACTGGTTCAGGGTCCTATTTCATAAACATTGACAGGTGACAATTCTACAAATTTGTCGCAGTTATCTGACAAATTTCCGTTTCATATCGTATTGACAGGTCGTATATGACAATTTTGTAGTGACAAATTTGTCGCTGTCAGACTGTGATAAATTTGTCATGACAATTTTGTCACTGTCAGATAATGATATAATTGTCGTGACATTTTTGTCGCTCTAAGACAAATTTGTCGTGACAATTTTGTCATTGTCATATTTTGAAACAGCGACTAGGTTCGTATACGAATATTGGCCAACGTTTTGACTTTTTTCTTCGATTAAAAACTCAATTCAGAAGACTTAAACTCCAAATCTTTTGCTAAATTTTACATTGAAGATGTACATAAACGGAGATGAACTAAATGCTGAATGCCTGAATTTATAACAATACTGGAAAACTATTCGACACGAAAATGAAAAAACTGGCAATATTCTAGAATTTTATAATTTCTTAAAAAAAAAATAAGGTTGAAGATGAATTTCCAAGTGTTGAAATTGCACTTAAAATTTCTTAAGTATGATGGTGACCAACTGCAGTGGTGAATGTTCCTTCTCTAAGTTAAAAAGAATGAAAAACGAACTCAGAACTACAATGGTTCAAGAAAGACTGACCATTTTGTCGCTGATGTCAATCGAAAGCGACATCCTCAGAGGTATCGATTTTGTAGATATAATCAATGATTTTGCTTATCTTAAATCAAGAAAAAGGCTCCTTCAATAAACCTTCGCTTTCCATTTTTTTGCATATCAATATTTTGTTCCTTAAACAATATTATGAATATAATTTTTTGCTATTTAAATTTTGTTTATTTTTGAATTCTTTTATGAATCATACAGGGCCCCATTTTCATAAAGTGCCCAGGGCCCCCAAAAGGGTAAAGACGGCCTTGTTCACATAAGACTCCTAGGATAAACTATATGCGTACATAATCTCTATGTATTCATATATTTTTGTGTAGTAACTGTTTTTCTCTTTCATTAAATTTTTAACCTCGCTTACAATTCGATCCAGAGAAATATTATAGTGAATACTCAGTGCTTAACAATGAATAACATTCTGAAAATAAGTGTTCTTAAAATATTATTGGAAAATTAAAACATTTTATTTGGAAAATTCAGTGAAACTGTGACCCATGAAATAAAAGTGAATAAATGGAAGGAGATCGCAGATCAAGCCAAATCCCTAAATGCAATGGATTCAAACAAAAATTGGAAACATCTTCGAGACACTATGTGGCAGAATTGGAGGAAAAGAACAATTATAAATAATAACAAAATATGCGTTCAACATAACCCAAATATTTCAAAAACTTAATTCTAGGAAAAAATAGACAACCGAAAAAGAACTGGTTCAGGGCCCTATTTCATAAACATTGACAGGTGACAATTCTACAAATTTGTCGCAGTTATCTGACAAATTTCCGTTTCATATCGTATTGACAGGTCGTATATGACAATTTTGTAGTGACAAATTTGTCGCTGTCAGACTGTGATAGATTTGTCATGACAACTTTGTCACTGTCAGATAATGATATAATTGTCGTGACATTTTTGTCGCTCTAAGACAAATTTGTCGTGACAATTTTGTCATTGTCATATTTTGAAACAGCGACTAGGTTCGTATACGAATATTGGCCAACGTTTTGACTTTTTTCTTCGATTAAAAACTCAATTCAGAAGACTTAAACTCCAAATCTTTTGCTAAATTTTACATTGAAGATGTACATAAACGGAGATGAACTAAATGCTGAATGCCTGAATTTATAACAATACTGGAAAACTATTCGACACGAAAATGAAAAAACTGGCAATATTCTAGAATTTTATAATTTCTTAAAAAAAAAATAAGGTTGAAGATGAATTTCCAAGTGTTGAAATTGCACTTAAAATTTCTTAAGTATGATGGTGACCAACTGCAGTGGTGAATGTTCCTTCTCTAAGTTAAAAAGAATGAAAAACGAACTCAGAACTACAATGGTTCAAGAAAGACTGACCATTTTGTCGCTGATGTCAATCGAAAGCGACATCCTCAGAGGTATCGATTTTGTAGATATAATCAATGATTTTGCTTATCTTAAATCAAGAAAAAGGCTCCTTCAATAAACCTTCGCTTTTCATTTTTTTGCATATCAATATTTTGTTCCTTAAACAACATTATGAATATAATTTTTTGCTATTTAAATTTTGTTTATTTTTGAATTCTTTTATGAATCATACAGGGCCCCATTTTCATAAAGTGCCCAGGGCCCCCAAAAGGGTAAAGACGGCCTTGTTCACATAAGACTCCTAGGATAAACTATATGCGTACATAATCTCTATGTATTCATATATTTTTGTGTAGTAACTGTTTTTCTCTTTCATTAAATTTTTAACCTCGCTTACAATTCGATCCAGAGAAATATTATAGTGAATACTCAGTGCTTAACAATGAATAACATTCTGAAAATAAGTGTTCTTAAAATATTATTGGAAAATAAAAACATTTTATTTGGAAAATTCAGTGAAACTGTGACCCATGAAATAAAAGTGAATAAATGGAAGGAGATCGCAGATCAAGCCAAATCCCTAAATGCAATGGATTCAAACAAAAATTGAAAACATCTTCGAGACACTATGTGGCAGAATTGGAGGAAAAGAACAATTGTAAATAATAACAAAATATGCGTTCAACATAACCCAAATATTTCAAAAACTTAATTCTAGGAAAAAATAGACAACTGAAAAAGAACTGGTTCAGGGCCCTATTTCATAAACATTGACAGGTGACAATTCTACAAATTTGTCGCAGTTATCTGACAAATTTCCGTTTCATATCGTATTGACAGGTCGTATATGACAATTTTGTAGTGACAAATTTGTCGCTGTCAGACTGTGATAAATTTGTCATGACAATTTTGTCACTGTCAGATAATGATATAATTGTCGTGACATTTTTGTCGCTCTAAGACAAATTTGTCGTGACAATTTTGTCATTGTCATATTTTGAAACAGCGACTAGGTTCGTATACGAATATTGGCCAACGTTTTGACTTTTTTCTTCGATTAAAAACTCAATTCAGAAGACTTAAACTCCAAATCTTTTGCTAAATTTTACATTGAAGATGTACATAAACGGAGATGAACTAAATGCTGAATGCCTGAATTTATAACAATACTGGAAAACTATTCGACACGAAAATGAAAAAACTGGCAATATTCTAGAATTTTATAATTTCTTAAAAAAAAAATAAGGTTGAAGATGAATTTCCAAGTGTTGAAATTGCACTTAAAATTTCTTAAGTATGATGGTGACCAACTGCAGTGGTGAATGTTCCTTCTCTAAGTTAAAAAGAATGAAAAACGAACTCAGAACTACAATGGTTCAAGAAAGACTGACCATTTTGTCGCTGATGTCAATCGAAAGCGACATCCTCAGAGGTATCGATTTTGTAGATATAATCAATGATTTTGCTTATCTTAAATCAAGAAAAAGGCTCCTTCAATAAACCTTCGCTTTTCATTTTTTTGCATATCAATATTTTGTTCCTTAAACAACATTATGAATATAATTTTTTGCTATTTAAATTTTGTTTATTTTTGAATTCTTTTATGAATCATACAGGGCCCCATTTTCATAAAGTGCCCAGGGCCCCCAAAAGGGTAAAGACGGCCTTGTTCACATAAGACTCCTAGGATAAACTATATGCGTACATAATCTCTATGCATTCATATATTTTTGTGTAGTAACTGTTTTTCTCTTTCATTAAATTTTTAACCTCGCTTACAATTCGATCCAGAGAAATATTATAGTGAATACTCAGTGCTTAACAATGAATAACATTCTGAAAATAAGTGTTCTTAAAATATTATTGGAAAATAAAAACATTTTATTTGGAAAATTCAGTGAAACTGTGACCCATGAAATAAAAGTGAATAAATGGAAGGAGATCGCAGATCAAGCCAAATCCCTAAATGCAATGGATTCAAACAAAAATTGGAAACATCTTCGAGACACTATGTGGCAGAATTGGAGGAAAAGAACAATTGTAAATAATAACAAAATATGCGTTCAACATAACCCAAATATTTCAAAAACTTAATTCTAGGAAAAAATAGACAACCGAAAAAGAACTGGTTCAGGGCCCTATTTCATAAACATTGACAGGTGACAATTCTACAAATTTGTCGCAGTTATCTGACAAATTTCCGTTTCATATCGTATTGACAGGTCGTATATGACAATTTTGTAGTGACAAATTTGTCGCTGTCAGACTGTGATAGATTTGTCATGACAATTTTGTCACTGTCAGATAATGATATAATTGTCGTGACATTTTTGTCGCTCTAAGACAAATTTGTCGTGACAATTTTGTCATTGTCATATTTTGAAACAGCGACTAGGTTCGTATACGAATATTGGCCAACGTTTTGACTTTTTTCTTCGATTAAAAACTCAATTCAGAAGACACTCCAAATCTTTTGCTAAATTTTACATTGAAGATGTACATAAACGGAGATGAACTAAATGCTGAATGCCTGAATTTATAACAATACTGGAAAACTATTCGACACGAAAATGAAAAAACTGGCAATATTCTAGAATTTTATAATTTCTTAAAAAAAAAATAAGGTTGAAGATGAATTTCCAAGTGTTGAAATTGCACTTAAAATTTCTTAAGTATGATGGTGACCAACTGCAGTGGTGAATGTTCCTTCTCTAAGTTAAAAAGAATGAAAAACGAACTCAGAACTACAATGGTTCAAGAAAGACTGACCATTTTGTCGCTGATGTCAATCGAAAGCGACATCCTCAGAGGTATCGATTTTGTAGATATAATCAATGATTTTGCTTATCTTAAATCAAGAAAAAGGCTCCTTCAATAAACCTTCGCTTTCCATTTTTTTGCATATCAATATTTTGTTCCTTAAACAACATTATGAATATAATTTTTTGCTATTTAAATTTTGTTTATTTTTGAATTCTTTTATGAATCATACAGGGCCCCATTTTCATAAAGTGCCCAGGGCCCCCAAAAGGGTAAAGACGGCCTTGTTCACATAAGACTCCTAGGATAAACTATATGCGTACATAATCTCTATGTATTCATATATTTTTGTGTAGTAACTGTTTTTCTCTTTCATTAAATTTTTAACCTCGCTTACAATTCGATCCAGAGAAATATTATAGTGAATACTCAGTGCTTAACAATGAATAACATTCTGAAAATAAGTGTTCTTAAAATATTATTGGAAAATTAAAACATTTTATTTGGAAAATTCAGTGAAACTGTGACCCATGAAATAAAAGTGAATAAATGGAAGGAGATCGCAGATCAAGCCAAATCCCTAAATGCAATGGATTCAAACAAAAATTGGAAACATCTTCGAGACACTATGTGGCAGAATTGGAGGAAAAGAACAATTGTAAATAATAACAAAATATGCGTTCAACATAACCCAAATATTTCAAAAACTTAATTCTAGGAAAAAATAGACAACCGAAAAAGAACTGGTTCAGGGCCCTATTTCATAAACATTGACAGGTGACAATTCTACAAATTTGTCGCAGTTATCTGACAAATTTCCGTTTCATATCGTATTGACAGGTCGTATATGACAATTTTGTAGTGACAAATTTGTCGCTGTCAGACTGTGATAGATTTGTCATGACAATTTTGTCACTGTCAGATAATGATATAATTGTCGTGACATTTTTGTCGCTCTAAGACAAATTTGTCGTGACAATTTTGTCATTGTCATATTTTGAAACAGCGACTAGGTTCGTATACGAATATTGGCCAACGTTTTGACTTTTTTCTTCGATTAAAAACTCAATTCAGAAGACTTAAACTCCAAATCTTTTGCTAAATTTTACATTGAAGATGTACATAAACGGAGATGAACTAAATGCTGAATGCCTGAATTTATAACAATACTGGAAAACTATTCGACACGAAAATGAAAAAACTGGCAATATTCTAGAATTTTATAATTTCTTAAAAAAAAAATAAGGTTGAAGATGAATTTCCAAGTGTTGAAATTGCACTTAAAATTTCTTAAGTATGATGGTGACCAACTGCAGTGGTGAATGTTCCTTCTCTAAGTTAAAAAGAATGAAAAACGAACTCAGAACTACAATGGTTCAAGAAAGACTGACCATTTTGTCGCTGATGTCAATCGAAAGCGACATCCTCAGAGGTATCGATTTTGTAGATATAATCAATGATTTTGCTTATCTTAAATCAAGAAAAAGGCTCCTTCAATAAACCTTCGCTTTCCATTTTTTTGCATATCAATATTTTGTTCCTTAAACAACATTATGAATATAATTTTTTGCTATTTAAATTTTGTTTATTTTTGAATTCTTTTATGAATCATACAGGGCCCCATTTTCATAAAGTGCCCAGGGCCCCCAAAAGGGTAAAGACGGCCTTGTTCACATAAGACTCCTAGGATAAACTATATGCGTACATAATCTCTATGTATTCATATATTTTTGTGTAGTAACTGTTTTTCTCTTTCATTAAATTTTTAACCTCGCTTACAATTCGATCCAGAGAAATATTATAGTGAATACTCAGTGCTTAACAATGAATAACATTCTGAAAATAAGTATTCTTAAAATATTATTGGAAAATAAAAACATTTTATTTGGAAAATTCAGTGAAACTGTGACCCATGAAATAAAAGTGAATAAATGGAAGGAGATCGCAGATCAAGCCAAATCCCTAAATGCAATGGATTCAAACAAAAATTGGAAACATCTTCGAGACACTATGTGGCAGAATTGGAGGAAAAGAACAATTGTAAATAATAACAAAATATGCGTTCAACATAACCCAAATATTTCAAAAACTTAATTCTAGGAAAAAATAGACAACCGAAAAAGAACTGGTTCAGGGCCCTATTTCATAAACATTGACAGGTGACAATTCTACAAATTTGTCGCAGTTATCTGACAAATTTCCGTTTCATATCGTATTGACAGGTCGTATATGACAATTTTGTAGTGACAAATTTGTCGCTGTCAGACTGTGATAAATTTGTCATGACAATTATATCATTATTTAACAGTGACAAAATTGTCATGACAAATTGATCACTGTCTGACAGCGACAAATTTGTCACTACAAAATTGTCATATACGACCTGTCAATACGATATGAAATGGAAATTTGTCAGATAACTGCGACAAATTTGTAGAATTGTCACCTGTCAATGTTTATGAAATAGGGCCCAGGTTGTAATATGTTTCAAGTCTTCATTCATGAGAAAAACAAGTTCATTGAGGTTACCTGATGCTTTTGCTAGATGTAGTTGGACATCGTCTGCATAAAGATGTACTGAAGTATATTTGCACACTGTTGGGAGGTCATTAATAAACATGCAGAATAGTATCGGGCCTAATATGGAGCCTTGAGTGACTCCCTGTTAGCTCTAAAACCAGGGCCCTATTTCATAAAAATTGACAATAGCGACAGGTGACAGGTGACAATTTGTAAATGACAACTGGGAAATTGTCTATATTCTGTACCATAGAAAAATTGACAATTTTGTAGAATTGTCGGGAAATCTGCGACAATTGTCGTAATTTCGTTTCATAAAAAAATTGTCATGACAATGAATTGTCAGGGAATTTTTTAAAATTGTCATAAATTCCCCGACAAATTTGTAGTGACAATTTTTTTATGAAACAGAAAAAGTTATACAAATTACAATTTTGTCAGTATGTAATTGACAATTGTGACAGGCAACTGAGTTTCGGTCGAGAAGTGACAAGTTAAATTAAAAATGTCGAATATTATTTTTTCAAGTGAAAGCAATAATGAGTCTGAGATACAAGTTCGCGAAATACGTCGTCCTCGAATTTTTAAGGACAGAATTAACAATGATTTTGGTGCATTAAATGATTTTCAACTTAATGAAAAATTTCGCGTCGGCAAAAGTACTGCGGAATATATTTTGAATAAAATCGGTCTACACCTCCAGCATCCTCATCATCATCTGAAAGCACTGGAATTCACAATATTATATTATATTTCTCTGGATCGACTTGAAAGCGAAGTAAAAAATACAGTTACTACACATAGATACATGAATACATATTATGTACACATATATTTTCTCATAGGAGTTTTATCTGTATTAATCAACACCAAGGTTGGTTGTTGGTAGTCAAAGATAAATAATATTGTAGCTAAGTACAGTCTCTTGTATACATTGCAAGAAATTTCTCAAAATACATATATGACAGTGACAAAATTGTCAAGACAAATTTGTCAGACAGTGACAAAAATGTCACGACAATTATATCATTATTTGACAGTGACAAAATTGTCATGACAAATTGATCACTGTCTGACAGCGACAAATTTGTCACTACAAAATTGTCATATACGACCTGTCAATACGATATGAAATGGAAATTTGTCAGATAACTGCGACAAATTTGTAGAATTGTCACCTGTCAATGTTTATGAAATAGGGCCCAGATTTTTGAGCATACAGCAATTTGTTCAGGGACAAGTGTTTCGTTACCTGCTTCGCTACAACCTTTTCAAAAACCTTTGATAGACATGACACTAACATTAATAGAGTTAAAGTCTTTAGGTAAAGGTGTCAGGGATGACATCTCAAAAATTGATGTCATAACAACAAAAAAGTAGATCATGGTCAGAAACATCAAATGAAAGTTGGTCGAATAATTTAACAAGCGACGAACACGAAACAATTATAAGATCAAGGAGACTAGGCACTTTATTTTTCGCAAAACGTGTAGGGTAGGTTGTATTAACGGTTGTTGATGTTTGTGCTTGGCCGAGGATCAGCAGTTCGATCCCTCTTTTACTACACCGGTCGTGTAAGAAGTTGAGTAGGTGTTTACACTACTCAGAAAGTTATAGCGTGTTGTGGGTTTTGTTAGACTAACTTTGACGTTGATTGTCTATATGATATCTCCTTTAGTCGCTTCGAGAGGCGCTTCAGAGATATTCTAAGCCGTCACTAATTTCTATAGACGTAGATATTGTGATATGTACGCCTTTTAAAATTATTTCAATAAATCTGACACTTTTATCATGCATAGCCCATCTCTCATCTTCAGAAAGTTTTTAAATTTTTTTTTTCTATTTGCGTTTTCGTCTAATGATGATTGCAGCTGATTAAGGCACTTTAAAAAAAAAAAGAGAAAACTCTGATTTATTATTTTTCTGTTTCGTAAGCAAAACATCGGTACTATGTTCTTACATACATACTTAAAATGTAGCTGCCTCAGACGACCTTAATTGGAGAGCAAGCCAAAATCTTTGATGTGAATACATAGCGAAATATAAAGAATATTTTGGATGAGTGCTTTAGCATGTTTAACGAATTAAGGAACCACTCCAACTCCAATCTTTCCGCGAAATCAAAGCCTCGCATAAGAAACACAAAAAAGAAAAATGCCTTTGAACTTGAGCAGTCAATCATAAATGCATTTACCAAAAAAAAGTTCAATTTGTGCCTACATCAGCTGTCAAGTCAAAGGCAAGCTGGGCTGTGATGAAAGTTGAATGCCGCTACTGCTTACTTAACACAAAAAAAAACATTCGGCTGGATTTTCACGAAACCAGTGAATCAACAGTTTTTTCTTTGACTTTATTTGTTATCGTAAAATGTAAAGGACGACAATAACTGCAAAATAAAAATGACAATGGAAAGCTTCTCTACCTTGATTCGTAATTTATCAGAATCAAATTTTAATTTGAAATTCAAGTACATATCAAGGAGATGAGATATCAAAGGTAGGCATTCTTTGGGAATGTGTATTTTTTGGTTTGAATAAGTTTAGTCTGGGCATTTGCGATTAGGTGGTGTCGTATATAAAGGACTTGTTTTTTTTTTTGTGCTGCTTCAGTGAAAGAGGATGAATAATGTACAAGCAGAAAATCTGTCACCAGGCACATGAAGATTGAGATCTTCTCTACCATATGGAATCTTGATTTTGATTTAAAATTTCCGCTGCTGGATAAATGATGCTGTTGACAGCTTGAAATGTTTATAAACGCTCACTATTAAGGTATAGCTGATTCAGGCTATAATAAAATCTGTTGTATGAGTGAACTCATTTAGCAACAATTATAATATTGACAAACATGTTTTTTTGAGGTTTTACTAAACATAGCATAGGCATTTGCCGTCAACGAGACAGAAATATAGTGATAACTTTATTCACATCCAAAAATAATTAAGTAGCTTTATTGACTTTGTATTCCTAAATGTAATTTTTTCATAGTTCACGCGGACTTCAAGCGGTTGTGACTACCCTTATAATGTTCGAGTGCTAAGAAATAAGGAAAGGATATGAAAGGAGATACCGATGCACATTATTCTTGAATTTTAATGCGTGGGAAAAATTTAGTTCGGTAAATAATTCCACATCTGGGTTGAGCGGCTTAAATATAAATTTGTACTTAACTGTGTTACCAAAGTTGGGCAGAAGGGAGAACTGATGCGTGTTGCGATATGTTTCTTGCGGCTAATTTGTTTCAAGGTGTATGAATGCAACTGGCTTTTTCAAAAAAGTCTGTAAAAATAGCGATTAAAAAAGGAATACATGAAACGTTACGATGTGAAAGGTTCGCAACCAACTCTTTATTAATTGCTTTGCAACAATTAATAGGTTATCAACCCTTAACCATACTTCGATATTTGACTCTCACATTTTTCATTCATTTGCCTTGAATAGCAACTAATGGCACTTGACTTGTTTGTGTATCATTGCAGTGCATTGAACTCGGAACAATATGACTTGAAATGGCAAGTCAATATAAATGAGTAAGAGATCATATTGCTCTGATTGCTTACTCTAATTAGATTTAGATTAGATTCAGGGGACGGGTAGAGCTTTCTCAGCTCTGGGCACTGCGGTGTCTGTTGTGCCAGCCCATGTGAGGTTTCAGGGCAGTTTTCCTGCTCCTGAATTGAACCAGAAGTTAACAATCCTCTGTGGGTGAATGAGTTTGAGTTTATCTAGGGGGATGATCTCATAGTCAAGTATTTGCTTTCTAAGTCGGAAAAGTGCTGGAAATTCTGTAATAATGTGCAGAGATGTTTCTTCATTTTCGAGGCATAGTCTACAGATAGGGTCCGTTACCAGCCTCATTTGGTGAAGATGTTTCTTTAAAGAAAAGTGGCCGGTTAGTAGTCCTGTGCAAATTTTTAGGGTTTTCCTATTGAGGTTCAGTAGGAATTTTTATGTTTTTTTTTAGTATATTCTGGCAAAAAGAGATTTTAACAGGTTTGTCCAGATGAGTTACGCCAAGCTTTATTTGATTCTTCCAGTAAGATGTTCTTGGCATTGTTTTTGAAGGTGCTTTTATTTACACCGCAGAAAGGTTCAGGTCCGACGAATGGTTTAGAGGCGCCGTCTTTAGCTAAGATGTTTGCCTTCTTGTTATCATCATAGCCTTTGTGTGCTGGGATCCAGTGGAGGATTACATCGTTTTTCCTTGCTAGTTCAGAGAGTGACATGACTGTCTCTTGGACTAGTTTTGGTCTTATGACAGGTGAGCTTAACGCTTTTAGTGCAGCTTGGCTGTCTGCGAAAATGAATATTGTTTTGTTTTACGTGTTCGATGAACATATTATTCTCGAACATTCGTTAATGGCAAAGACTTCAACTTTGAAAATGGACGAGTGACTACCCAGATTTACTGAGAAATTTGTTCTGGGACAGTCGCTGAAAATGCCGAAACTTGTACCAGTTTCCATTTTTGAGCCGTCTGTGTACCAGACCATATCTTGCCTTGAAGGATGAGGCTTTGTGTCCTTCCAGTCTTCCCTTGGAGGGATGACAATGGAGAAGTTGAGTTTGAAATTGTATATGGGAATAAAAGCATCCAAGCGCATACTAAAGGTATTCAGCCTTATTATGTGAGTTTCACGTGAACTAATTCCCCTCGAAAAAGATCCCATTTCACTTTTCTCTTATTAAGAGTTTCGGGGGAAAAATGTTCCATATTCGCAAAAATTCTCTTGAGTTCGTTGAGAGCAATGACGGGAAAATTAATGCAACTGAACGTGGTTTTTTTTGCGAAGTGAACTTTCCGATTCCAAGTGGAATTTTGTTCAGTTGAAACTCATAATAGCTTTTAAAATTCCGCACGAACAAAAATGTTCCTGGCGAAAAGCTGTTCACGTGAAACTCATAATAAGGCTGACTAAGCTTTTTTAGACTTTCCATTATCGACAGATGTCCTTTCGGGTATGGATGTGATTTTATGTGTCCTTGATGCTTGACGGATAAGACGGTGTGTAGCCAGTCTTACTTCCATTTCTATTAAGAGGTGAATTGAAGGTAGTCCTGTAATGACGTTTAAAGTGTATGTTGGTGCCGTTTTCTTTGGTAAGGGTACCTAGGTTTGCCGGCTTGTCGGACGCGAGAACTTTTTGTAGTCTGCATCTAGAGAGGACATCAGATATACTTTCTACAAATTGTTTAAAAGAGTCCTTTTGGCTTTTTTAATTTCGTTATTGTATTTGGTGAGAGGAGTAAAGTAGGTTCGCCAGTCAGTGCTGCCGTTTCTACTGTCATGACAGTAGACTACTGTTTTTTCACTCTAAAAAAGTCCAATCTCCTGTCTCCTGTTACCAAGGCATTTTTTTCAAAATTCTACTGTTTTTCTGACTTTTCTAACTATTACATTGAGTAACTCAATAGTCAAACATTTTATTACTTTTTACAAATATTTATCATAAGTTCATAAGAATTTTTTGTATCCTCGTACCACAATATTCTTCATCTTCAAGAAAAGATATTATAAAAGAACATACCTGTTCAAGTTCTACCTCGAGATGGCTAATAATTTCATTTTGCTAGATAAATTAAATATTTCTGTTGGTATTTCAGATGCTGATAATTATAAAAACTTGTCTCAGATTTATTTGGGGGCCGAATGTGAGGAATTTTTAAGAAAATCAGTTTTTTGATTGAAGATGTTGAAAATATTCGGGAAAATGCTTTAAATGTCTACATTAAAGGATGCAGTGAAATAAAAAAACGTTTTCCAATAGACAGTTTACTTTTTCAACAGTTTCAATTTGTAGATCCTTGTATAGCTCTTAATGTAAACAGAACACAAAACTTGAATTCTTTGCAAATACTTTGTAATCATTTTTCAAAATTGATAAATACAGTTGATCTTTTAAACGAGTGGCATAGTTTGCCTACGTACTTTAAATCAAAGAAAGACAAAAGTAAAAGACGCTGGTATTGAAGAATTTTGGAACATGATTTGCAGGTATCAAAGATTACAACGATGAACTAATTTTTAAAAATATCTTTAAATTGGCTGAGATTGTTTTAAGTTTGCCACACTCGAATGCAGAATGTGAGCGAATTTTCAGCATTGTTACCGATGCAAAAACAAAAAAACGAAACTGTTTAGGGAATAAGACTCTCAATGCAATTGCTGTCATAAGATCGCACTTAAAAGAAGATGATTTGAATTGTACGGCATTCCAAATTACGGAAACACATTTGAATTTAATGAAAAATCAATGAGAAAATATGTGATTATATTTTAAATAATAATTTCAACTAAAAGACTGATATATTGTCTTATTTTATTTTAGTTTTTAATTCTTTTTTGATTAGTAAGCCATACATTTAAAAATATGTAATTGTGAACATGAAATTTTTTGTTTAGTTTTTGGATAATTTTATAAGTTATTTATTTTGTTTGCTTTGAATAATAATTAAGTTTTGTTTTGAAAAAATAAATAAAAAATAAATAAATGGATTTCCAGTTTAGTTTGGTGAGACCAAACAGAAACCTTAGAATTTTTTTCATTTTGTAAGGTTGATGTATCGAGTTTTCAACTCTCTGCATAGCATTCTTATGAAGAAACATTGCTAAATCTTTATTTGACTTAAGGTGATGCCAGCACGTTATTGATAAATACCGACGTAAGCGAGGTTCACTAACACATTCGAGTCCAGTTGGACGTTCTATTCGAAAAAAATTAAATCTCCTGTTTTTTCAACCCATTGAACAGGAAATCTCCTGTTTTTGTCAATTCATCGAACGGCAGCACTGTCGCCAGTCATCATTGCGTTTTGCTTACTCTGATTTCTTACTACTGCTTATGCGGCAGGTCATCGACGCTCACCGAGAAATATGCTGAGGAAGCATAACATAAGACAGCGAATTATTGTCAGTATGCTCGATAACCACCAGTAATGTTCATTAAAAATATAAAATCTAAAAAGAAATAAATTTCTTAATAGAAATGTTGAAAGATCGTGTAGATCAACCTTAATTCCTATTTGCGTTTCGCCCAGGTATACGGCAGTGGGCTAATCAGTTAGGTGTTGCCTTATCCTTCTAATACGCAGACTTTGTTCGGATTACACCGTCACTAATAAAATGCAATATATGTATATTGTCAATAGTGATCGTGGACTTAATCGAATTTTATCCTGCCTATCAGTAGATAATATACTGCAAATTGTTGTTTAATGAACCAACCCTCAATTTTACAAGCTTACGAAGAGGTTAGAGCTGAAACCAGTAAATACTAAGCGGTTTGGGTCAGAAGATATCCCAACTTTGCAGCAACGATGTTCCAGAGAATCAATTGAACCAACAATCGAACTATCACCTATAAATTTTAACGCTCTATTTTGAACCCTGTCAAGGGGGCGCAATAATATTTAAAGAGCACCTGCCAAGACATGGGAATATACTCTAGCTTGGGACGTATGTAGGCAATGTAATTTGTAATTTGATCAGAGGAGACGATTTCCTGCATCGTTTTAAGGAACCTAAGCATTTTTGGCGATTTCTAAATTGTGGTCAAAAGTAAAAATAAATAGAGTGGCTCATTAGACCGTGAAGCTCCAGGACCTAGCGCATTTCTCACAACCATGCCTTATGAGGGAATGGAGGGGACCTACAATTTTCTGCCGGTTCACATCATACTGAGTACTGACAGCTTTTCGGTTTCTTGGATGCAGGTAAATTCATGGATAATGGAAAGGTGGGATGTTAAGTTTTAACGAAAAATGATAACAATGTGTTTTCGAAGCATTGAACTCCACTTGGTTCTTATAAGCCCATTGAACAGCGCTGTCAAAGTTAGAATTGAATGAGTTAGTCATACGCAATCGTTTCAGTTACACATCCAAAGAGCTGGGATGTGAAGCTGGAAAAGAATGTGAGAAACTTTGAGTAGAGTCGTCAACAATTTAGAGGATTTAGCTTTCAGACAAACGAGCATTTATGAAGATGAGGAAGATTGTCAGTGACGAAACGGAGCCCTCGGGCACACTAGCCTTTACATAGTGAGTATATCATCAGACTTAAAACCCTCCAATAAAACTCGTATTCAACGGTCTGAAAGGTATTTTTTAATCCAACCAATAAGAGACTTAACGATACCAATAGCACCCACTTTTGATAGGAGAGCTTGATGCCTTAGAAATATCAAGCGCAACAATCTTATTTTCTGCAAAACAGTGTAAATGTTGGTTCCACTTTTCGGTGTGATATGCCATCAAAACACCAGTTGAACTTTTGCTGCGCAAGCCGTACTGTGTGTTGTAATTGTAAATATTCTGTAATTGTAATTGTGTTGGTAAGGATAATGCTTCGTTGATTCTTTGATTTCGGTAACCCAGAGCTGAAATTACAAGACTAGCCGGTACTGTCCAGTTTTGTACAATTAAGTATGTGTTTGCCTCCATCTAGGCTGAACGTGGTTTTTCCCCAATAGCCATTATGAATCGATTGTGACATAGGACATATTCCAAGGAATTGGATCATATTAGCTGGTTACATTGACCGTTTCAGCTAGGCTGTCTACACGTATAAACAAAAACATGTTACTCGTGTAAATCAATTAGCAATGCAGGAACACGTGCACTTAGTACTACGAAACTAACGAAGCGAACAAACATTTTATATTGCAGCACTTCTACAAAGACCGTCGGCTACCTACAAGAGACAAAACAGAACAGTTAACAGAACAGAGAACAACACGCGGTTGTGCGTACAGACGTTCCTTCATCGAACCACTAACAGCGCTCAACTCGACTTATGTAATTGCGGTGTCCTTATGAGTAATTCCAGGTAAAGATCAAATCGTGTCAGTTCGCTTAAAATGAAACCACTCAGTCATTTCAGATGAAAGAGACAATTGCGTTGCTTATTGGTCAATATGAAAAAGTTGAAACCTCACGGCGTGGCTCGAATTAACTGGAATAGCTTCACGAATTCAGTGTTTTATTTAGTTTGGCAGAAAAAAAAGTTATTTTGACTTCGTATTCGATCACAGAACTAATAACAGCCTAAGTGTGGAACGAATCCAAAGCTTTTGTTGGCTTTTCGATTAAAATTCATTGTTGCAATAATTTCACTTCAAAATCTCACAAATTGCAGCTAAAAAAGTATTAAAATTCGAGCTCATGAGCTTCTTTGACTGATTGATTTTATTTTGAGTTTTACAAGGACAAACACAAGCTACCCCATTAAGTTTTCCACTGAAACGGCTACAACGAGCTCGTTTTGTTCAATCAATTTCTCAATTACCTTTTATTATCAGAATAGACAGAGTAGTTTTGTTTTAAGCGAAACGATATTAGTTTTTTTAAGTAAAGAGGAGCTTATGCTAATCTGAAGCACTCCTTATTGTCGGTTCATTGTACTACCAGGGTAGCGGCCTCCCCTTTTTGTGTTGCTTTAGATGAAAAATAAGGTGGTTGTGATTTCACATAAAGCTATAGGACGGCGTTCAGATGAAACCTGGGAGACTGAAAGAAAAGTAGAAGCTTAGAGCGGGATTCGAACCCACGTATCCGGCCTATCTACTGAACATACTACAACTGCACCACACCCGACCTTAACCGACACGAGTATCTAATAACCACAAATCAATCAAAAAGTTCGTGTTAAACGAACGAACACGAACTACATTCCCTTTTTACCCTTCAAATGCCTTGTGTAAGCTCGTGCCGGCTGCATAAAAACACGTTCCAAAGCAAATTTCAAGCCTGTTTAACGAAACAACATGTTTTCCCTTCAAGTGTGACTCGATTGCGGCAAACAACCCAACATGCTCAACACCGTAGATACATATACAAACTTCCGTCCTTAAAATCTACCAACCTCTTCATGTGCAGTTGCAAAACACCTTTGGTTTTTTTTATTTCTTGTAGAAGTTTTCGAATACAAATTTGTTTTCCAGAGCATGAGTTTGTTTTTCTGACACACTCTAGCAAACTAAACGATTTATTCTTCGCAGTATCACACTCGGCATCGTACCATAGGTCTTCCAAAATTCTATTGCCTAGCATTGGTTTGAAAAGATTGAGCAGCATTTGCGATACTAAAAGCTTGATACCCTGGGGAGATCTAATTTGGCTATCAGGATTCGAGCCTATGGTAGAGCATTAAGTTCCTCTTAAGAATGTATCGAGCGTTTATCGATTTGTGTTCTACCGTTGAGCAATGCCAATCCTATTGATTAACACAATTCAATTGTTTCTCTCCCGTTCGTGTCTAAAATGACGTTAATGATTCAACTTTTAGTATCTCCATTTCCCGAATCAACATAACATTTTCCTTGTCTTGTTCTAAAGAAGCTATGCAAACTCCTCTGACCACTTGTTGCAACTGGTATACACTATACACTGGCACGATGGACGGAAGTTTATTTTTACCGTTCTTTTCAACGAGCGTTATATTTATCCAACTGACAAATCGACAGCCTGTATTTTTTAGACAATTTTTTTATACTAAACCTGAGCTCGTTCTGCCGCTGAAGTGAAATACCGCTGCTGAAGTCCATTTAAGGTTAAATTCATGGGGAAAAGATATATGTCATAAGTATTTACCTAAAATCCGTAGAAGCCATAGGCAATAAAAGAAAGCTAAGGCCCTAGGTGTCTACATAGTCATCATAAAAAAACGGCGTGAGATTTTCGATTAAAAACGCGTGTGATAAAATATTGCCTTCCCCAACCATTTGACCTTAAAGCCTTGAAAAAATCTCTCATTCGTTGGCAGTGTCAGAGTAAGGGTAGGAAAAAAAAAAACAATGTCAAAGATGGCGGGCAACGAATTGTGTAAGTCGTAAGAGAGATGAAATATTTACAAATACCACCTCTGACAAAGTATGCAACCTGACACTTTCGCCCTTCCACCGAAACCACTCACAGAGACACCTTCTCATGTCAAAATCCTACACTCGATATTATTCTCGGGTTACGTGTAAGAATTATTATGAAATCCCATGCCCAGCACCAATAACCTCATATTTCCCGCCCCGCTAACAGGCAATATGTTATGCTCTTAAATCATTTCCGATGCCATTAATTTTCCATGTCAATATTATTTTGCCAGAAAACAAAAGAAGAAAAAAAAAAAACGTACACAAAAAAGACAGGAGGTGGATTAACACCTTTTGTTTTTTTTTCGCTCTTTTCTTGTTTTTATCTCAAATATTATATGTACATATTCTTTTACGAAAACTGAGCAGAAAATTGCTAGAAAATAAACTAAAAACGCACGTTATATGCCAAAGGCATATCCTCCCACTAACAGGCAGACATACAATACTTGTACTAACGCCCACTTTGTCCTAACTTCCTTTTCGTTTTGACTTAGATAAATGATGTCGCCTTTGATAACGATTGAACAGAACATTCATACTTTTTCTCCTTTCAATCCATTTTACACACAAACAACCAACATACGAGTACACTTCTTGATGTAGTGGGTTTATTTGGGAAGACGGAGCGCGGCGCGGAGGCGGGCGTGGCGACGAAAGCGACGTCTTCGAGGGCATGACACTAGCTTACGAATGCTCAAGGGCTAAAACTACCTTGGATGGTTCGATGCTTTTCCTTTTTTTTTTTGCCTAACTTGTGTATATAAACATTTCCATTTTCGGATAAACAAAAACGTATAAGGACATCGATGGTTGGTGAATAAACTGAGAAGCGAAGGCAAATAACCTTGTTACCTATTTGGGTTTATCAAAAACGTTTATTTTGTTTTTTTCTCTTCTTCTTTTTGGCTTTTGCTTGATAAATTTTCAGAACGTCACGACACGAACACTGAAGGTAAATGTAAAGAGGGAACGAGTCATCCCAGCTTAAAAAAAAAAACAAGAAAGATAACGAATCTGAAATCGAAAAGTCACTACGTGAACGTGAAACGTGATCTAATATCGTGGAAATGAATGTGGGCTGGGTGACAGACTGGTGGGCAGAATGATGTATACCATCGATAATACCGACTTCATGCTAATAAATGGTCGTTACGGGAATAATGGCAAATGTGTTATTTCAATTAATGCAGCAAACAATTTAAAAGCAGGTCCTGAGATACGTGCTTAAATTGCTTGGCTTGTTCATTGAGCAAAACAACGCATCTACCATACTCATAGCCAGGCCTATCTTTCAAAATTTCCAGGAAGAAGCATTAAAAGAAGACTTAAAGAAAACAACAAAAAAAGAGTAGCTAGTATAAAAATGCCCAATAAAAACGAAAACAAAGTTAGAAAAGTTTGTGAGCGCAATTCAACCGCAGCGAAAGTGAAACTTCAGAAAAAACAATGCGACTTCGACAGCCCGAATAGAGAGGAGACGAAGATGATCCTTATATGTATCTTGTTGTCTAGCAGTCTGAATTCTTTTAATGAATGTTTTTTTTGTGTCGCTTTTTTGTTTTATCAAATTCTTACACGATGCTAAAGAAGTTTCACTTCAATATTGCAACACGCTTACTTTAAACACAAGTATTAAACAAAGACTATTTGTTACCTTTTCTTCTAAAAGAAACTAATAGTCTTATAACGTGGTTCGGCTGTGGATGATAAACATACACCGAATACCATTTAACAAGGCGCGTATGCCCAACGCTCAATCAGTAAATGATAGTGGGGACGCTATACGTGTATTTTGGATTTGGATTTGGATTATCACGGTTGTAATGCTCATTAAATCTTTATATAATCTACAACGCTTTTCAAGTTTCTGTAAAGCTGGGTGATTCCAAGTTTCAACTCTCATTCACACTACCCGAATGTGGAATGCTTTACCTGGCTCTGTATTTCCCCTGTATTACGATTCACTGAAATTCAAGAGCAACGTGCATCGGTGTCTCCTTTCAAATCCTCTCCTATTTTCCTAAATGCTCGCACTGTGTTCTATAACATTATAAGGGTAGTCATAACCCCTTGATGTGTGCGCTAATTATAAAAAAAGAAAAAAATAGTAATTGTCAACGGGTGCCGAACAACTATAGTCCGTTTAATTTAGACATAAAAATAGTGGTCAAATAAAGAAAATTCCGACAGAGCCAAATCTTCACAGAGACCTTAAGTTTACCACAAAGAATAAAGTGTGAAAAGTACCAATCAGTCCCATATGTGCTAAGGGACTTATTCGGGGTCAAAGGTCAAAATTTTAGGTTTTTGGATTTTTCTCGAAAACGGTAAGTTTTTCCGAAAAGTACCTTGAAGCAAAGTTGTAGATCTTTAAATTTTCTATGTGCTTATGATTTTTTTTCTACGATCCACTATTTCCCAGATATTGCGCTTGCAAGAATCACGTTCTACATAATATGCACACATATGCCACGTATATACATATTTAGGTACTCAAGCAAGCAAAAATTACAACTCGTTTCTCCATTTATGTATACATTATACTATCCTAAAAAGACCACCGGTTCCTTACCGAATCCCCTCTACTTGAATAACAGCTAGCATTGAATAACATCAGCCTATTCTTTTCACGTATACCTGCTTCTTTTAGTGTTGAACGAGCAGTTCGAGTGACTATACGTATTTATTACAAGCGTCTACAATTGTAGTTAGTGCCAATGCTGTCGAATGTACTGCAAAAGCAATATTTGTGTTGCCTTAGCTTGGTGCGTACTGCCGTACTGCACACTTTATTGTTTTACTGCATTTTCCTTTTTGTATTGCAATTTGTATTGCTTTTTCGAATTCGTTGTTCATTAAAGCAAATATCGAAAAAAAATGTAGAACTGGCTTCACTTTACATGAAAAAGCACTTCCACATCCACATTCCACATTCCACAACCTCAATTTCACATACATGAATGACATGGCACACTTTTGCACATACATAGATAATTGTTTTATGTATATTTGGAATAGTAAAATCGATATCCCATTCAAGAAGCTTTGGACCGAGGGCACGGAGGCGCATCAATCGCTTCTTTATATTTTCGAAGTAACATATGAGCTGTGACCTAAGCCGAGGGTTGCGCTACCAGTCAAAAAGAATATCGAGTTTACTATTCTTTATATTTATAATGCATAGATGAGTTTTTCACGTACACTAGTGCAAAATTACGTTATTCGCCATGGTAATCTGCTTGTACTTTTATCTATATACGTCAATCAATCTGGCGGAAGCGGAAAGGTTTCAGATTGCAATTTTGTTTTTCGTGTCAGTGTTTTTTGTTCTTATTTCCAAAATTAAATTAAATTAAATCATACAAACTGTACATTGGACAAACAAAAATTGAAATCAATGGAGAAGTATGTACATATATAAATACATAAGCTTACTTTATTTTAAAAAATACAAAACAATAAAATTAATTACAGGTGGCTTGTGAAAACTACAAAGGCTGATCAGTCAGTTGAGGATAAAAATGTTTCTGATTCTGAAGAATGTCTTTCGACAGATGAATCGAATTCTGCGTAGGTTAACAAAATGAATTTGCGCAATTCTGTTCTAATTGTTTCTTATTGTCTTTAGCGATCAAAAAACCTACGTTGTCCTTCTCCATCCGGACCAACAAAACCATCCACGTCAAAATTGGGTAGTCTAAGTAAAAAAGACCATGTACGTCGAACAGAATTTTTAAAACGAAAACAAAAGTTCCGCACGATATGGCTCCAGATATATCCGTGGCTGGAAAAAAAAACATCACCACAGGGCGAAGACAAACCGTTTTATAAGTGTTGCGCCAAATTTTTAACGACAAATATAGGAAATATAAAACGCCACAAGGATTCCGAATCACATAAGAACTCTTTCGAATCTCTTAAGAAACAACCACAGATTTTCCAAACGGATGAAGAAGAATTCATCAAAAGCAAAAAAAAAAAACAAAATAAAGGTGGCGGAGCTAAAAATAATATTATTCCTTCTCCAATTCAATTTGCCATTTACTCTTATAACCCCCCTTATCTTACTGATGAAAGCAATCGCTTCAGACTCCGAGATTGTAAAGGATTTGAAATGTGGTAAGACAAAAGCCACGGAAACAACAAACCAATTATTTTTAAAAGAAGGTCAAGAAGAAATAGCTAGGGTACTACGATCTCAAAAGTTTTCTATTATAATAGATGAAACGACTGATATTAGCTCTACAAAATGTTTGTGACTGATAGTCAGGTACTTTGATAACTTGTTAGGTAAGGTCATCGACAGGTTCTTCGGTCTTATCAAAATAATAAGTTCTGACGCAAAAACAATATTTGATGAACTAATAAAATATTTTGAAGAAGTCGATGTCCCATTACAAAATATGATCGGATTCGCGTCTGACAATGCATCCGTTATGATGGGGGAAAGGGGTGGTGTTCAGGCGCTTTTTAAAAACATCCAAACTAATTTATTTGTAATGGGATGTACATGTCATTCCATTCATTTATGTTCCATTGCAGCTTCGAAAAAGATACCGCAGGATGTTGAAAAATTAGCGAGAGATATTTACTTGTTTTTTTCCCACAGTTCTAAACGACAAACCGAATTTCGAGAATTTCAAGATTATTTCAACACAAAGGCACATAAGATATTGAAAACATCTTCAACTAGGTGGCTATCGCTTGAAAATGTTGTGTCACGAATCTTAGAGCAGTGGGTTCCGTTGAAACATTATTTCATCACATATCAGCTAGAACAGAATTCAGACTTAGCTCATAACATTTACGCACATATGACCGATGAATTAAAATTATACTTCTATTTCTTGCAATACATTTTAAGACTAACAAACAAAATTAACATTGAGTACCAGTCTGAAGAACCGCGTATTCACGTTTTGCTTTCAACGTTTAAAATGTATTTCAAAACTATGTATTTTGTCGAACTTTGTCAAAAACGAATTTATCGATGACGCCTCCCTGAACTCAATTGATTTTTGCAATAGAGATTGCTTTTTAGAATCAAAAGAAATTTACCTTGGGGCACAAGCTAACATTTTAATTGGCTCTGGGGACTTAACAGGTGAAGTTATAAAAAATATAAGAAAAACGTGTAGAGATTACTACATTGAATTATGTACGCAAATTAGACAAAGGATAAAGTTCCAAGATAAAGTTTTAGAAGCCGTACAAATAATTGATCCACAAAATAAGTCCCCAAGCCTTACCCCGCTTATACAATTGTTTCCGAATTTGATTCAGGAAGAACTTGTAGATGAGTGGAGGGCTCTTACACATCAAAATATGATAAGTAAGAACTTGAAATTTGAAGATTTTTGGAGTGCTACCTTTAATTTAAAAAACGCATTAAATGCTCCAATGTTTCCCCTTTTAAAATCATTTGTTGGGTCCATTTTATGCTTTCCGCATAGTAATGCGAGTGCAGAGCTCATATTTTCGCAAGTAACTTTGATAAAAGATAAAAAAAGAAACTCCTTACTGACATCTACAGTCAATTCAATTTTAATGGCAAAGGAATTAATAAGGCATAGCAGCGCTATGGAGTGGACTCCATCCAAAGAAATTTTATCAAAATACAAATAATATAAAAAAGGCAATCAAAATTTTTTGTCTTTCAAAATTAATACTATTTTCCTGAATTCTAATATAATTTTATGTTGAGGCTTCATTAAATATTCTTATGTTAAAATTGCATATTAAATGTGTTAAAAAATTCATAAATATGAATTGAAATCAACTGCAATATTTGTACTATGACATATATTTATTTTTATTGTAAAAGTTTTTATTTTATAAAAATGAAGTTACATTAATAGTCATAAACAATTAAACTAAAAGACTTCTAGTTTAAGTTTATTTTTTGTTATAATGAAATAATTAACAATAAAGAAATATGAATTAATAAAAATTATATGCGTATTGCTTTTGTCCAAAAATTATGCAAAATTTTTTGGAATGTACTGCTTTGGACTTTTCAGAAACGGCAGCACTTTAGTGCTGATCAATACTTAAAAAAAAAAAAATGTCACAATTTTGCTTTATTTGCAATAAACTTTTGACTGAAGATGAAACTGTTGTGGTCAGTCGTGGAATGCCAGCTTTAATCGATGCAAGTGTCGCGAGAAGTGATGAGTTTGCTGATTATTTGAGAAGCCAAAAGTCCGTTACAATTCACGTGGATTGCAGAAAATCATACACCCGGAAAACTTCAATCTCTGCTCTCTGCATCAAAAAGGCAACGTGAGGAGGAACAGGCCAGTACTTCAAAAGTAAGCCCACCTCATATTAGAGCACGAATAAATTGAATCCAGCTTTTGTTTAAAAAAAACACTGCTTATTTTGTGGCGATGAAACGGATGTAGAAGCAGAAATAATAATTCTACTACCACATTGCGGCAAACATTTTTCAGATCATCTAACGAAAACTGGCTGTCATCGCTACTTTCCTAGCGTACCTAAATATGTGTATACGTGGCATATGTGTGCATATTATGTAGAACGTGAATCGCACCTTTGACCCCGAATAAGTCCCTTAGCACACATGGGACTTATTGGGATTTTTAATTCTTTGTGGTAAACTTAAGGTCTCTGCGAAGATTTGGTTCTGTCGGAATTTTCTTTACTTCAATTGTCTAAATTGACCGGACTACTAGCGGATCTCATTTGGCAAACGATTAATAAATATTCAGCACTGAATTGAAAAACCAACTTTCTTATTAAAAACCTTTTAATTGAATGAACGTAATTAGAAAGAAAATAGTTGACATAAAAAAATATTGTTTGAAGAAAATTTAAATTATTGAAAACTAAGTGAACTAAGTGAAAGTAGTTTCAGCACATAAAATTGCTGTTTTACAACAACGATGATCTCGCGGATGTCTAAAATTTTTTAATTTATTTCGCAACAGTCAGCGCGTCAATTGTCATTTCGTCCTTGCACTGATCTGTGATCTCGCTGAAACATTAACTCATTTTTGTCTTTTGCATTCCAATCAACTGGACTAAAATGCAACTAGCTGATAATACTTTCGCATTCCCTTATCTCGCAAACAGTAAATTCGCCACACGCAACTAATCCACTTGTTTAATGATAATGTTAATGACGATTAGGTATTTGTTTTGATATGTTTTCTTTTTTGTAAATAAAATAGTATACCTACATAAAAATCGAAAATTACTGCTCATTATTTCATTTAAGTGGGTGTTTTTTCGAAATATCAAAACGTGAAATAAATCAGTGCGAGAGAAGGTAAAGCAATTTAAGTAACAACGAAATATTGAATGCAAGATCATCTTACAGCGAGATGAACGCCAAACCAAACATGAATTTGACAAACAAGAATTGCGAATAATCGAAATGCGAATTGTTGATATGCGAACTAAGAAATTGCGTATCTCTGCGATGTAACCACTTGCGAGAAAAAAGCCGCGAGTTGACTACCCCTACCCCTTTTTACTAACTAATTACATGAATATTGAATTCCATGGAGCGAATCCACTTCTTGACTTTACTTTAGCTATAGTGTACCTGGTTGAAAGAAGTTAGGAATCAAGAACTCAATGTCAACCACCCAAACACGTCCAGCAAACTCTTGTTAGTTAAGTATGTCATTCACCCAAAAAAACATGTGAGAGTGACAGACGATTAGTTAGAACTTAACGACACTGTCGAAAATATGAAATATGATACGATGCTATAAGACTGGTCCGGGCCAGACTATCAATATTAAAATGGCCTGAAAAGGTTCAAGAAAAACAGAGACGACTGGCTAATAATAATAACAAGAACCGAATGAATAGCTCGTATGATCGTTCAAAAATTCAACAATTTATGGCTTCGATAAGAGAAGCACAAATCATCATATGGTGCCTGTCCAGACGGGTTATTTCAATAACGTTATGCTGTTAACGCTAGGTGTCTACACGTTGTTATGATTCCTCGCACAAGTTCTCCATTTTGTGTTGGAAAGTGTATTGAAAAAAGCATAACGTTATGAGCATAACCCGTCTGGACACGCCAAGTGTACTGCTTAGGCAGATAAATCGGATTTCGTTTTGCGCATCCAGCCTCTTTCTTCCTCACCCCTTTTGCCCAGAAACGACCGACATAACGTTATTGGAATAACACGTGTGGACAGGGACATGGAAACGAGAACCTCGTATCCCACATCCTTAGTAATTGGCTGAACTATAAGAACCCATTGAAAATGTAACCCTCGTTTATTCTGGTATTCTTGACATCACTTTACCACCCAAAGTCGTATATTATCAAACCAAAGGAACAACTCTAGTGCGTGCTTTGTGAAAGTTAAAGCAGCCGGCGCCTCGCAAATTAATCTATAAAACTACTTTGTGGCTTCAGCGTATATTGCAACAGCCTGCTTTCAAATCTACAATAGCGCACAACAAACTGTCGCTTTTTTATTATTCTTAGTGGTCTCTGTATGGTTTCATTACATGTCAGCTCTCGACTCTTAAGCATAAGTTTTCCGATCGATACTGAATAAAGTTTAAGAAATTGATGGCAACTGACGGGAACGAGTGAAATGAGTCATCATTGAGTTTCACCATCAAAAGGGAAACCAATATCAAATGTACAAAGAGGGAAATCACATTTGTTTCCCATCATTTTCTGTTGGCCCCCCTTTTCTGGGGCGTTTTATCTTCTTTGAAGAATTTCAAATGAGATAGCGATATGAGAAAATTGACAAAAAGAAAGAGTAAGAGTACCTACCTATACCAATGTAATTGTACATATATACAAAAGCGGTGGCAACAGCGACAAAACAGACAGCTGAAAAGTGTTGATGATGAAAAAGTATTAAATTTTGGGTGGAATCGTGGAATAGGATATGCACAAATCATCAAGGATAAGAACACGAGATAAAACCGTTTTTGCGTCCTTTTCATTTTCCTCTCATTCAACCTCAAGTTGGAGGAAATACAAAGCTAATACAGATTTTAAAAGTTTTCCTATATACAGATTAAACTGAAAAGAAATGAAAGGAAGAAGTGACATTAGCTTCAGGTTTCTAAGGTTAGTCATCCCCATAGTAGCAGTTCCAACCCAGCCCCAATGGCAGTAAGGCTTCCTCTTCAAAATTTTTCTCTCATTTGTTCCCTCTTGTGTGCCAGGGAAAGTTTTCTTAAAGAAAACACATTTGTTAAATTGGTGTTAAGGGATGAAACTGGAAACACATTTGGAATGATATTTATGGTGCAAAACTTTACAAATTTTGTTCGTCCTACGAGTAGATGTGAACATTTTTCGAGGATTTGTATTAAGTTTCGTCAAAGAGATGTGCTTCAAGATGTGCTTTGGATATATAATAAACGTCTATCTGAATAGGTTATGTATTGAGTTTCATTGTATTATGAGTTCACTGGCAAGAATAATAATGATTTTCTATTTCTCTCACCTTAGCTGCATTTTTCGAAAGTGCTTGTTTACACTCGCTAGTTTTATTTTGCTGTGGGAGCTGTCAGTTTTCTTATTTTATGGTCTTAGCCGATACAGATGATATACCAAGAACTCCAACCGCCGAAAAAAATATGAAATACATATTCAGAACTTAGCGAAACTTGGCTCAAATGTATCTAAAGGATTTCAAGAAGAAATAAAACGCATATAATTTTATGTTTTGGCTAAGAATCTAGCTTTATCATATAAAATAGTATTTGCCTTTGTTTTAAAATTATTTCAGCGGAGGGCTGGAGCAAATTCCAGCCGAGATACCCAATTTTCGTGAAATTTTTTGCAGCATTTATGGCCGCATTTCAGCAATAACACACCGAATATTGTCTTGTCTCAGCGTAGAAAAGCGACTTCACATAACCCCACAAAAAATAGTCCATCGGTGTTCAATCGCACTATCTTGGAGACCACACCAAACGGCCACAACGCGAGGTAATGCGCTCACTAAAAGTTCTTTTCAATAAATTGATTGTTTCATTGGCTGTGTAGCATGAGGCGCCGTCTCTTTGGAACATACCTAAACATCCTCCAGTTCAGGCACAAAAAATTCTTTGATCTGTCCTCTATAGCGTTCCATATTGACTGTAACACAATGGCACGTTCGTTTTTGAATAAATATGGACCAATGATTCCCTCTACTCATATAGCACAAATGTGCCAAACAGTGACTTTTTAGCACAGCTTGAACTGTTGCGCACAAAGGCGGATGGAATCGTTCGGCCCTTCTTCAGTACTCTGTTCACAGCAAACATAGCGCTTTCATAAAACTGAGCATAAAACCACACGTCTAAAAAAACACTCTCTATGTAAAATTAATCGTCAAATGTATTGCTAAAACTGTGATTCGTTTCCATCTGAAGTTAAACTAAGATACCTCCTAGGTCACGTTGCTCGTAACGCCTTGAAATATTGTTCGGCGCAACAGTGAATGAAACTTAACCAATAAACACAAGGTTTAGAGTCCAGTAAATAAACTACTCAAATAAAATCTGTCTCTAATCTCTGGAACAACGGAATCAGTTAAAGTCCGTCCGTTTGGTTTGAGCTTCGAAAACAGCCGAGTGAGATAACTCGAAACGAACGTTTGGCGTTCAGATACTATAAAACAATCAACACAGCTTTGGGGTAACGAACACTTCTTGTTGGTATACAGGGTGTCTCGTAGTTTGTGTGTCATAACTCTGGGATGTGATTTTCAGTTACAATCAAATTAGACTTCATTCCGATGCTGAATTTGATTTTGAAGCTGTGTCTGAAATAGATGTTGTTGATAGTATTTGTAGTATGCGTTCTGCAGCAGTAGGTGAGGATGGAATACCTATCTCGTTTATTTAATTGATCTACATCTTGGGGTCTTTGACACATTAGTTAAATTTTTGCATCATGTCGTCCTATTTCCCTGATAGTTGGAAACTCGCTAAGATTATACCTATCGCCAAAATTTCAAACCCTAAGTCTTGCACGGACTTTAGGTCATTTAGTATTTTACCATGTCTTTTTGAGGTCTTTGAGAAAATCCTTGCCAGGCAAATAAAATCTTATATTGATCGTCACAGTCTCTTATCGCTCGCCGTACCAATCCGGTTTTAGAACCAACCACAGTTGTTGAACTGCCACGGTGAAAGTTTTAGATGACATAAGAATAGACTTCGATGCGTAAAATGCAGCTATTCTCAATCTTTTAGATTTTTCTAAGGCTTTTGATAGTGTTGATCTTGTAATCTTGTGTCTCAAGCTCAAAATATATTTTGGATTTAGTGACAGCGCCTAACGTCTTTTACAAAGCTATTTAACAAATAGGAAGCAGAAAGTTGTCATTGGCAGAAGTTGATCTCAATACAAAAACATTTTAGCCGGTGTACCCAAGGCTCAATAATTGGTTTGATACTATTTGTATGAGTTTTTTAGTTGGGATATTCCACGTGTTTTTTAATCTAATTAATGAAAAGATTAGTAAAGTTTTTAACAGTTAAAACACTTATTTTATTTCCTCAGATGTACATTTCAGAAGCAATGCTTCCATCGTCAGTGAGATTTATAAAATTAAATTAAATTAAATTATTTGTCAAAAAACTAATAATAAACAAAAATGTTTCTAAACAAAAATTACAGTTGAGTTGAGTTGAATCTATTAAAAAATTTTTTGAATATTGAATCTTTGATTGGTCCATCATCACTATTCATTAGATTATTTTTGTTTTTAAATATGTAAAATGATTCAAAAGCATCTAATTCATAATTGCTATTTACATTTCTTATTAGTTTTAAATTTAGCAAACTAAAGCTATGACTATTTTCTAGCATATGTTCTGCAACACTTGACTTTTCTTTTTCATTATATTTAAGATGTGCAAAATGTTCTTTAAATCTTTTTAGAATAGGTCTTCTTGTCTGTCCTATATATTCTTTTGCACAATCATTACATCCGATAGAATAAATTCCTGACTTTTGAAGTTGTTCAATTTTATCCTTAGATCCTCCAATCAGATTTTTTATTTTTATTTCGCTGCACTCACTCATACGGATATTATATTTATTAAAGATTGGTTTTATCTTAGATGTTATTTCTGGATAGAAATAAAATTTTGAATATTTCTTTTCGTCATTTCCTTCATTCCTTATTAGATCTAAAGTTGTAGATATAATTTCTCAATTCTTGTTTTCTTCTATGTGCAATTGTTAAATCTTCAATCAATTCTTCAGTATATCCATTAATTTTGGCTATGTCTTTAATTTTTTGGAATTCTTTTATTTTTGTTTCTATAGTCATTGGAATATTTAGAGCTCTAAAAATCATTGAGTGAAAAGCTGACATCTTATGTTCAAAGGAATGGAACGAGTCTGATGTAATGTATCTCAGAGTATTCGTTGGTTTTCTGTATATATCCAATTCGAAATTGTCTCCATTCCGAGTTATACTTAAATCCAGAAAATTTAGTTTCCCTTCAATTTCTTCTTCATATGTAAATTTTATTGATGGGTATTTAGTTCTATTTAATTTGTTAATGAGCTGACGGAGTTCATGTTTTTTGATTATCGCCCATATATCATCTACATATCTTAACCAAATTCTTGTATCTTTATAAATGACTTTGTCAGTGTATGGACTAATGTTAAACTATACTTTTACCTATTGGGCTCATTGAAGATCTTGTACTACTAGTCAACGAAGACATGTCAGCGATTTTGAACTGGTCTTATGAAAATGGACTTTTTCCCAACCCAAATAAATGTAAGTCCACTATCATTTCCAAGAAAATGTATGACCCGGGGGCTTTTCCAACGATCTTTCTATGGGAAAATCAAATTCAATTTTCTGAAAAAACAATCAGCCTTGGGTTTAAAATAAACCGTACCTCGTCAGCAAAAATCCCCATTAACTACGTTGTATGCCAGATTTATAGTTGTTTACGTAAGCTTTGGATTTGTTCGCAATCCAAGAACACAAAACTTAAACTTTTTAAGACATTGATTTTGCCATTTATTACTCATGGATCAGTCATTTATTGTAAGCCAGATTCTCTTTCATACCACAAACTCTTGGTTGGCGTTCAATTAACAATTAGATAATTATGTTTTTGGCCTTAGAAGACATACAGCTATGGACAAAGAAATAGCACACTATTAATAAAAATCACAAATTCAAAAAAATGAAGAGAAACTAAAAAATGTAACACACTATTCGCATGGCGGCTGGTAAAGTGGAAATGCTTTCGTCATTCATTTGCTGGACCACCAACGAGGAAACCTCTTTTTGTTTGAGATCATCAGCACGTGGAGCGTCTGGTAATACGGCTGGCCACTGAGAGGATGGTTCACAGAGCCATGATGGGCCCCGCCACCACATACAATTCTGCCTCAGATTGGAAGGCATTACACCATTACTTTTACCTTATGTAAGATATAATGGTGTGAGAAATTGGCCGAAAGCTTTAGAGGAGCCAGTTCAAATGCAGTCTAGTTCGTACCCGATTTCAAGATTATTGAAACATTACTGATGGTAAAATGAAAAGAGATTAGTTCTGTGCATAAATCCGTGCTGTTGATTATGTTCCTTGCATAGAATGATAAACTTTAGCAGACTACTTATGCAAACAGCTTTGGGAATACATGATGATTTTGCAATTGGCCTGTAGATTTTTATGTATGTATGTATGTATAGTATTTTTTTTTTTTGTTTCTATAGAATAATATTTTAAAATATCATCGATATATCAAGGATCAATGGAAGGTTTTAATTGCAAAGTAAAACGATATTGAAAATTGAAATTCAAATATTAAGCCACACCTTAGAATGAAGCAATCAGAAGCGACAAAAGCTTAAGGAATGTCAAATCAAAAATTGTATCCCTCAATTTGAAATGAGATACTCTTGGGTCCCATCTACCCGAATTCAAAGAACCTTCCTTCTTTTGTTTACTTTTTATCGATGGAACTGAACGCCTTCTAAAACCTTTGACCACTTTTCCAGCAGGCCGTAAATTCAAGTGTACAAAGAAAAGTATTTCTTTTGGGGTTTGTAAGCAATTCTCTTGGGTAATATCATGCCTCATTGTTTATTGTCTTCAGTTTCATAGTCACTCAAGTAGTCAGTTTCGTATGAATGATTATGATGGTTTTTTTTTGTTATAATTTTGAAAGATTTAATTTCAGGAAGGAAAAGTACTAATTTCCAGAGACTTATTTACGGCTCTTTTAAATTAAAAGAAAAACTGTTTTCTTTTTTTCATTTGAAAGATACATAATCATAGATTTCAATTTTCCGTTATGTTGACGCACGTGACCCTTGCTTAATTGAAAGAGTTCCGACCTTTTCTTTGTTTATAGTAGGGTGATGGCATGTGAGGTCAGCCTCCGCCAGTAGTCAGCCCCTTCGTTATAAAGTCCAGCAAAACAGGGAAGTCTTAGGCTTATTTTTCATGAATTTTTTTTCTTCTGAAAGCCTAACTATTCTTCTGTCTTGATTCCAAATTGTATGCCAATGCAGCTGCAGGTTATTTCGTTAAAAATGCTAGTTTGCTGCAAGTTTTTGTAATAGTGTCGGTTGTGAGTTTTTCGCTAAGTGAAAAATAGAAGAAGTTCTTCGGAAAAAGAGCTATAACTGGCGAAATATTGAAGGAATGTGCTTTATGTTATTTGTTTTAGGTCATTTATAGTTCATTTTCAATTTTTATTGCAAAAATAAACATAAAATGTTGTTAAGTAATTATTTAGAAGGGGGGCTGCCTTAATGGACCAATTTTTTTTCAATGCTCCTAAGTCCAGCCCCCCTCGGCTGACTACTGAAACCAACTTTTGTTTGCTTTTTTTTGATTTGAGTATGCGAAATGAATGGAAATTTTCTTCCCTTTCGATTGACAAGAAAAAAAATTTTAAAAAGTTTTAAGTTTCAGTAGTCAGCCCCCTATAAAAGCTGCGGTAGAATCCGTGGCTGACTATAGAAGACGCATCGCCTAATGTCAGCCGTTTATTTTTTAGTATTAAGTTAACCTACAAGAATATAGGGAAACATATTTTACTATCTAAATTTAGACTAATTAACTACAATTAAAATGAACTAAGTAGATAATTTAAGCCTAGCAACTTTTCAAAATTAGACAAGTTTTTCTTACAATAAGTGCTTACTTTGAATTGTAAGAGTTTTTATTGAAATTACAGCATTTTTGAAATGGCAGAAAATGAATAAAAAACTAAAAAAGAATTTCACAAGTACTCAGGAGAGGCCTTGACAATGGCTTTGAAAGAATAAGAGAAGAAAATTGGCCTATAAGAAAGGCAAGCAAGGAATATGGCATTCCTAGACCAGGAAAGTCGTGGTACTACGGCTTTTTAAAACGTCACCCTGAACTATCACCAACACACCAGAGGGACTATCAAAAGGTTAGGCTGTAGGGACAGAGAAGTCAGTTATTAAGTGGTTCCAGAATCTGAAGGGATATTTTTTATCTAGGTACACCTAGTTGTTCCTATCTATATATATAAAATAGCATGTATGTATGTCCGGTATAGACTCCTATACCAACGGATTTTTATGAAATTTTCAGGGTAGACATATTTTAGTCCAGAGATGGTTCCTGTTGAGGTTTTATCCCCATATTCCCACAGAAACGCGGTTGGGAACGGAATCTTAGAAAGTTCTGGATAGATTTATAAAATTCTTTTAGCACTAGGGGTGCTACATTATCCCCCTCCATCAGTAACTTAAGACTATATTTCGTCCCTTTATTCCCACGGGAACAGACACGGGAACGAGAACAAGAACGTTAAAGTTACTTGACCGATTTCAAAAATTCTTTCAATTCTAGGATGTTACATTTTCCCTCAGTGACATAGATTTATATTCCATTTACATATTTCCACGGGAACGGAATATTCCCATAAGAACGGGGTTGGAAATGGAAACATAGAAACAACTGGACAGATTTCAAAAATTCTTTCGGCATTGGGATGCCACAAAGTTCTACAGTAATAAAAATTATATTTCATCCCCATACTCTTACGGAAGCGGAAGAACGGGAAAGGGAACATGAAAAATACAGACCCGAGCAACGCCCGCCGGGCGGCTCACCTAGTATACATATATTTAGGCTACGAAATCTTTTTTTTTAACAATGCTTCAACCGTAGGTTATGAAGAGTTTTTTGTTTTGTTTTATTAATTAGTAAGAAAAATCTTTTGTTTATTTATTTATCCCTTCCGTTCTTACATTGTTTATCCAGAAATACATAAAAGTTAATTTTAATAAATAAGCCATTTATTTTCTATCAATTACTAATTAAATTTTGAAAGAAAAGCTTAAAAGGTTTACATTTAGCAGTAGTTAAACATTTGTAATTATGGATTTCTTTAATGAGGCTGACTACTGGATACTCAAGTGGCCGACAACTGGAACTCAGGGGGCTGACTACTCCAAAATCGCGCTTTCGCCTCAATTATGTTGAATAGCTTATTTTTGGTGAGAAATAAGCTAATTACGGCTAAATTTTTAAAATCTTGGCTTTTCATATAACCAGAATAACTAAATACTCCGTTTAACAAATGAATATTGCATTTTTGAAGACGAGTTGAACCCGAAAAAAAAGTTAAAGGGCTGACTACTAGTGCCATCACCCTATACAACAGATTTTGTTTTCTTTTGTCGAAGTGTTGAATTTTATTTCAGATTTTGTTCAAAGCAATGGAAATTGGTTGATGTTAATATAAATCGAAACCTTGAACTAAAATTTAAAAAGGTTGATTGAATGTTTGTATAAAAATTACTTCTAAAGTCAACTTTTTAATATCATACACGAAATTGAATACATGTGGTTTGGATTGAGGACTTCAGTGAATTTTATGTGTCACTGTACCTATTTAGAAGAAATGTCTTTCTTAGGAAAAATAGTCGCAAGGATGTCATTGCATTAATGTTGTTGCCATATAATATCAACCAATATGTTTCACAAAGCGAGGTCTCTCTAAGTTTGTTCATTAAGTCGGCTGAAGTTCCCTTCTCTTTGCCCACTCCATGTTCGGACGCGGCTTTCCACTTCCTGGATTAAATTTCTTTCTACCTTCGTTCCAATCACACATACCTCAGTTTACCCTCGCTTAACACCAATTTAACCCAGTCGTTCTGCTTTTGTTTTAATTCTGTCATGACATTTGCTTTTTCCAATTATATGTCAATTGATAGAGGGCTTGTAATGTACATTATTTATGAGTTGTGAGATGAGGGAAGCGTGTGCTACTGACAATCAAATTAAGCCTCACAGAAAAAACGACTTTTACACATCTCATTGTGTTTTTGAAGGTTTAGTCATGCAGCTTTCTTAAATGTCGGCTGTTTTTTCTGTTACATGAAATATTACATCCGCAATTTTCTTAACACATTGCGTCTTGTTTTTTGCAGGGTTGTTAAATTTTTAGGTTGCTTCAAGCTTCAACGATTGTCTGCTTCTTCTCTGCACTTATGCCATTGGAATAACTTGAAGCCGTTTTAAATATAATTTCAATTCAAATGAATGTAAATGATTGTTCCACTTCGCTATTGGAATTGAATAAACCATCAAATTGTACTCTTTTTTTATATTTAGTTGCATTTATTCGAGGTTTTTTGAATCCAGCAGAAGGAAACCGAGTTCACATCAAAAAGGAGAGAAGAGAAATACCGAAATTCTTCTCCAAACTAAGCAGATTCAATCTTTAAAAAAATCAAATAATTTTTTATAATGCGCCATGTTGTTTCAGGGGAGGAAAGCAACTGGCTACTTTAATAGAGCACTGTTTGCGAAAAAAGCGATAAAATAGAGAGAGACAGTTGACGTTTCGACGATGTCCAAATCGATTCTACGATTAAACTATCACCTATCAATTTTAACGCTCTATTTTGTACCCTATCAAGTAGGCGCAAAGATGTTTGAGGAGCACCTGATCATATATGGGAGTTACATATACTCCAGTTTTGGGTGGATGAAGGCCTTATAAATTGTGGCCAGATCAGAAGGGGTGAAGAACTTCTTGCATCGTCTCAAGAAGCCTAAGCATTTAGCAGCGTTTTTGGTGACTTCTAATATGTGGTCATTCCAACGAAGATCATCGTTTACACAAATACCAAGTGAATCGGTGATTGTTAAAACAATATATGTGAAATTTTTATTTTTTTGTAGGAGAGACAAAAATGTTGTGTTTTCTACCCATAAGCATTGAAAATACGCAAAAATAACTATTTTCAATAATCTGTTACTTTTAATAATTATTATTTTTATTATTATTTTTGCATATTTTCATTGCTTATGGGTAGAAAACACAAGATGTTTGTCTCTCCTACAAAAAAATAAAAATTTCACTTATGTTGTTTTAACAATCACCGATTCAAGTACTGACGCTTTTCGGTTTCTTCGATGCAGGTACAATTCATGGATAATGGCAATGGGGGAATGTTAATCTTCAACGACAAGAGACAGCATTGGGTTTTCGAAGCATTGAATTGTACTCGCTTTTTATGACCCCAAGAAACAATGCTATCAAGGTCAGAATTCAGTGAGCTTATCATACGCAACCGTTCCAATTCCACATCCGAAGAGCAGGGACGTGAATTTGGAAACGAATATGAAAAGCTGAGGGTCGGAGTCGTTAAGAGTACTAGAAGTTTCAGACAAGAGATTATTTATGAAAATGAGGAAGAAAGTCGGAGACAAAACGGAGCCCTGGGGCACACCAGCATTTATGAAGTGGGTATCAGACTTGAAGCCATCTAACACAACTTGTATTGAACGGTCGGAAAGGTAGTTTCTAATCCAACGAAGAAGAGACTCATCGATACCAAAAGCACGCATTTTCGATAAAAGAGCCTGATGCCAAACTCTATCAAATGTCTTAGAAGTATCAAGCGCAATAATCTTACTTTCTCCAAAGCAATGTAAAGATTGGTTCCACTTTTAGGTGAGATAAGCCATCAAATCACCAGTGGACCGTTTTCCACGAAAGCCGTACTGCCGGTCATTAAGAAGCTTTCGTTCTTCAAGATATTTTATAAGTTGACGGTTTATCAACGTTTTCATGACCTTGGAAAGAAGGGACGTAAGTGCAATTGGACGGTAATTGGAAGGGGAGTTTTTTTTAGACATGTTCTTTTCAATCTGGCAATACACTTTACGCAGTTGGCCTCTTTGGCAGCTCTGTCACTTAATTTATGCTCAGTTCGGTTTGCCTCATGGCACAATTTCAATTGAATTGTATACGCAAATAATCCCGAGACGATTGCCGAAAATATTCGGCACGTTATTGCTGACATACCACCCGAAATGTTGAAACGTCGAAAATTTGGTCTCGGCTGGAATTTATTCGAACCACTCACTAGCCCACTAGCCCAAAAGATTTTAAAAATATGATAGCAAATCTTTTTGTTTATAACTAAGCTAAATACCATCGCATTGTATGCGTTTTATTTCTTCTTGAAAACCAAACATCTTAGAAAAACACCCTTTAAATTGTTTTATTAGAATTACGTAAAGTTTTGACTTTGACTTTGAAGGCTTCTTGGTAGAACTTGTTTTTCTAAATTTATTACTTCCAAGACAGTAAATATTATGTATATTCCTTTGGTGCAGTGGAGTAGATAGGGAGGGGGATCAGGGGGATATATCCCCCCCATTGGGATCGATAATAATTGTTCAACATAATCAGTCATGAATCAAATAAGTTAAGGAAACACCCTCTAAAATTTAATATGTACCTACGTCCTACGTGGATTAAGTTTCATTAGTATACTCACAGGATTGTACATTCTATAAATACAAAGTCAACTTCGTCTGAAAGAAATTATTATTTCGGCAAATCACCTTATCTTTTGAATTTCTTTTTTATATCGATTTTCCACGACAGGTGTGAATAAAATCTTTTGGCTTAAAATCTCTAATACAGCAGTTTACCAAACATTACTGTATAAACAATCCAGGTGATGCTCTTGCAAAGCTTATGGTGGAAAATTTTCAAAATTGTGATCTGGACATTTCTTTTTTGATCGGCCAAGGGTACGACGGAGCAAGCAATATGTCTGGTCAATACAATGGTGTTCAGGCAATTATTCGCCAAAAATTTGCTCAGCATGATCTGTACGTTTATTTTGCAGCAAATTCTTTGAATCTTGCTGTATCTGTTTCCAGCAAAATACCAGCCATTTGAGATTGCCTAACCACAATTAAACCAGTTTTCAACATACACCGAAAAGAAAAGATATGCTGCAAAAAACAATAAGTGAAAGCAAGGAGACTCCACGAACAAAGACATTGAAAAGGCTGAATATGACGCAATGGATCTCAAAATATCAATATCTCAAAATATCTAGATTTTGAGGAGCTATTTCTGTTAACTGTTTTTGTTAGAGACTTTGACCAAATAAGAGCATTGGAAAGAACTTAAAAAGCGCTAGGATTTCTTCTTGATTACCTTAAAGGTTATAGGTATGTTATACCAACTCTCGTTGCCGTTAAGTAGTGAGTTTCAAAGAGTTAATTTAGATTAAAAATAAAACGAGCAGAAGACGACTAATTTTCGAAAGTGTTTAAAATTGCAAAAAAAAAAATAGCTGAAGTCCTTAACATTGACGTTAAACATAAGAGAGTAGTGAACCAACAAAAGAATTTATTGAACACTTCGGTTCAAGTTCAAAGTACAGACGAATATTTTCGTGTTACTATTTTCAATCCTTTTCTCGATTTCTATGTGACGGACCTTGGAGTGAAAATTTGCAAACCATGAAAATACACTAGAAGGGTTTTCGGTTCTTTTCAAGGACTCTTCGTCAGAAATAGGCAAAGCAGCAAAAAATTTATTGAAACTGTTGAGCTTTACCATACCAAACATATTTGGCTGCCGGAACATCTTTTGTTCTTGTAGAATTAACAACTTGGAAGAGATATTTGATCCGAAGGAATAATACTCCTTCTAAGAATTCATTTGAAGGGCTCGACAGCTGCCCCGAAGAAAGCTTTCCTAATATATATTTTCATTAAAGATATAAGCCGGCTTAAACGTCAACTTTTCAAAGAACTTTCTCCAGTTTAAAGAGAATAAAAACAATACAAAAGCATGATCAACGAAGTGAGATTCTTAAAAATACATCTATTATAATGTGAAGAAAAGATTTGGATGTTTACTTATTTGCTTTTTACAATGGTTTGGCTGCTCTAGCTATTCATCGCAAAATACCTATAAAGGCAGGCGAGGTCATAAGTGTTTTATCTAAAAAGAACAGGAAAATGTACTTAATTTTGTGATTTATTTTTTTAATTAATACTATTTTACTTATTATCAATATTTATTTTAGTTTATATTCACACTAATGCGTATAGTACATTATTTAAAAAAATATATAATTTCTTATGGCATACATTCAGTGAAGTCTTGTTATTTGTTTTTGTTTTTAATTATTAAAACTTTTAAGAAAATTAGCGCACTAGAAAACAAAAAAACATTGAAAATGATTCGGATTTTCATCTAACAATCATCTACAGCGACGAGGCTCATTTCTGGCTGAATGGCTTCGTCAATAAACAAAATATGCGGTATTGGTCAGGCAACAATCCACACGTACTCCATGAGCCATCATTGCATTGCGAAAAAATTACGGTTTGGTGTGGTTTATGGGCCGGCCGGCGGCGGCATTGGGACTTCTTCCGTGATGATCAAGACCGCAACGTTACTGTGAATGGGGATCGCTACCGTTCAATGATAACCGAATGTTTTTGGCCCCAATTGGTTGATATGGACTTAGAGGACATGTGGTTCCAACAGGACGACGCGACGGCGCGGCGCCACAAGCCACACAGCGAATGTTACAATCAATTTATTGGAAACCAAGTTTGGAGAACGTGTTATCTCACGAAATGGTAAAGTCGCTTGGCCGCTGTTAGATTATTTCCTGTGGGGCTACGACAAGTCTATGTTCTATGCCAACAAGCCAGCGACGATTGATGAAGTTCGTACGAATATCGAACGTGAAATTACAGCAGTATCGGCCGATTTATGCTTGAAAACCGTCGAAAATTGGGTTCAGTGTCTGGACTTCTGCAAGCGTTGCCGTGGTCGCCATGCAAAAGGAATCGAATTTCATGCATAATGGCATCAATTGAACTTTCAAAGGAATAAAAATTTCATTGATATTTAAAACGGTTTTTGTTTAAAAAAAAAAAATTTTGTAGCGCTCTTATTGAAAAACCTGATTTTATATTAGCTAGAGGATTTTAGTTTTCCTATAGTATTTGATGTATGGATTTATTCCTATCTCGAAAATAGAACGTACCAAGTAAAATTTCAACACAGTTTATTGAATTCTGTCAATGCTCGGTCGGGTGTGCCACAAAGCAGTCACCTTGGGCCTTCGCTTTTCATTATCCCAATCAATGACGTTGTTTCTCGCATTTCATATAGAGAAATTCTAATTCTCCCGGACGTTTAAAAAATTTTCAAATCCATTCAAAACACTTCTGATTACGAACTTCGTTAAAAAGATATCGAAAGCTTTGGAACATTGTGTAATAAGAATGGTCTTAGTCTGCATCCTTCGAAGTGTCAAACTATGACCTACTATGACAACATGAACCAAGTAAAGCTCTGTATTTCATGTCTGGTTATTTATTATGCATTGTCTCCAGTTTTCGTGACCGGTAATAACGTTTTATCTATTTTTATCCATGACCTTGTAAGGTGTGGTAACCTTCGGCCACAAATTAATTTAAACAATTCTTAATCTTGCTGAGAAACCCAACTCTTTTACATACAAATCAAGATACCATGCAATTGATCAAGAAACAACCAAATTGAATTTTATTGAAATTCCAAGGCCAAAAATATGTGCAATGAAATATTCGCTCAAGGTTCATATACAAACAACTCATCATATGTTTACACATCAAGTTCACTTCAACATATAAATTGAACTGAAATTGGGTAAGTTCACACAGGTACTTACCTTAAATATGTAATCAGGTGCAATTAGATTCATTTATTTCATCACCAACTATCATCAAAAACAATATTAACAGAGTGTCTCAAGACACTACTTTTGTTTGTTTTGAAACTAATAAGCCAACTGTAATCAACTTCGATACAACTTAAGGCCATTTGTTTCTGAGTTCGATATTGAAAAAAAAAAAAAAAAACATATTTACGCTCTGCAACTTCAATGAGAAACCATAAAAAGCAAGATAAACATCACGAATTGCGTAGGTACTATTGTTAGCAAATATTTTGTTTTATTTTTATACAACGGTACACATTTTTACTTGTTCAGAGATAACAAAAATACACACAAGTTCATCCAATTATATTCGTTTTACAGCTTTCCCAAAAGGACCTGAAAGGTTACAAAATAAAGGGCTTGTTCAGTTGAAAAAATGCAATGTTAAATGAGAACAACGGAGATGAACTACAAATATGAAGTTCATCTAATTACCCAAAATGCTTTATCAACTATTCCTTTTAAGATTACATACTCGTACATTAGGATGCGACTCTTGGTCATATTCTAAGAAAAAAATTGATATTTGATATTTTTATATTCGATATGTTATTAATTATGTATATAGCCGAGTACACACTATACAATTAGTTGGACAGACTTCGTTTGACAGATGTTTGATGGTCGCATAGGCGGATCCACGGGGGGACCCCCCAATCGGGAAAATAAAAGATGTTATTTGTAACATTTATCGGCTCCTAGTTTTCAAATTTCGTTACGGGACGGAAATATATAGCATGAGCAAGACATAAAAGTAAGGGCGAAGTAATATTATTATTTTAAAAATTCAAGAACTTTATTGATTATTATTACATTTCATAAAAAACTGAAGAGCAGGCTACCTCAAACACTAGAAAATTTTCGAGGTTTTTTGAAAAATTCTACTAGAATTTGGTCCTCAGTAAGTTGAATATGGGTATGGATATTTAAAGAAACATGACCATTCAGTCGTTCCTGTCCCATCGTATTTCTTAGGTAAGTTTTGATCCTCCTCAACGTCGAAAATGATCGTTCTGGAGTTGCTGTAGTTACAGGTAGTACTGCCAAAACTCGCAAAATATAATCGACATTCTTGAACGACTTGCTATTGATACCCTGAAAAATATCGTCAGATTGATGTTTGCATATGTGACTCTATCCGACAAAACGGACTTACTATAGGCAAAAATTCGTTTGTGGAATCATGATTGATTACACAAGTTCTTTTGCTGAATATTCATGAAGCGCAATCAGAAATTGTAACATCGCTATTATTTCACAAAATATAAATTCAGAGAAACGATTTTTCTCGCATAATTTAATTGTTACATTTGCTGTGTGGCACGTAGCCCCGTCTTGTTGGAAATTAATGTTGTTAAGATCAATTTCTTCCAATTTCGGCCATACAAAGTTGGTTCTCATCGATCTATACCGCTCTCCATTGACAGTAATGGTGTTGCCAGGTTCATTTTGAAAGAAGTACGGACCGATGATTCCACCAGCTCAAAAACCAAACCACCAAACTGTCAATTTAGGTGAATGTAATGGTTTTTCATGAATATTTTGTAGATTTTCATCGCCAGTTTTGTTTATTTAAAGCACTAGTCAAATAAAAGTAAGCCTCTTCGGAAAAGATGATTTTCTTAAAAAAACATTATCGATTTCAAGTTGTTCCAAGGTAAAATCAGAAAGTTCACGACCTTTACGGTGGTGCAATGGTGAAATTGTAAACACTTTTGAATGCAAAAAAAAAAAAAACAAATGAGAGATCACGACATACTGCAAATGACCGAAACGCCACTGCAAAATCATATCATACCTATTGGAAAACCCTTTATCTTCGTAATGTCAGCGCATTTCTTTTCGTTAAATTCTTGTTTAAGAAACAGTTGCCCAAAACTTTGGAAAGTTCCGAGAATCGACTTTTGAGTTGAGAAATGAACGTATCAAGAAACGGAATGTAGAAAGAAATTCTGTAGTAGTAGTCTTTAAGACTTTGTGATTGAACGTTGCAACGATTTTTTTTGTTGATTGGAACGGCGCGGCGGTGGCGGCGCGGCAATTTCATTGTGATTTCGTACTCAGAACAAATTCTAGCAATATGTTCATAAATAACGTGGAAAGTAGAATCTGCGTTTACGCGTTTGTACGTATAAATTCATTCAAAGCGTCATCTGCCAGCTTAGTAGCCTCACCCAGATCTTGGTTTTAGTTTGCAATTCCCGACTCAAAGGCAAAACAATCGAATTAACTGATTCCATAATGTGACAGGCGATTTGGAATTCAACCGTCGAAATCGTTGTCAAAAGATGTAATGTAATGATATTTATATACCTATATATATATAAATAAAATTTTGAGTAATAGACCCCCCCTTGCCCAAATCCTGGATCCGCCACTGGATGGTCGGATGTAGTTCTGCGTTCAGACTATCAAGCTTGTCGTCCAACTTTATGTCAACTTATGTCTCCGCTCCATCCAACTTCAAACTTTTCTAAAATATTTGAAATCTTCCAACAAGTTGGTCAAGCGGTCGTCTCAGGGTTCACATTGTCAAGCATTGGTCGTTCAAGCCAAAGTCTGTCCAACTAATTGTACTGTGTGAATGGCTCTTATGACAACTGTACATTAAGATAACTTATAACTAGTACAGGATTTGAGGATATATAAATAAAGTAGTTATTTTAAGGATGTGCAAGAATGTAAATAAAAAAGAATTGAATTAAAACGTATTAAAAAGTTAATTACAGTTATAAATATTTTAAACAAACATTAATAAAAGGGGGAAATGAGTAAGAGAAAAGCAAAGTCGCCACCAATATGTGAATAATTGAATATAACAAAAAAAAAAAAAATGTGAGGATGTACTTATAATTAAAAGTATATTACGAAGTTCAGCTCAAATTGCAGAAATGTTCAAAGCAGAGTTTATAAAACCTTTTGTGTTCGATTCCGACTTTTGACTATACAGAAACCCGTTTTTACCGCCTTTCCAGTATTTTCATTCCAGTTCGTTTCGCGTGATAAAGTTATCGCCTGTCATCGCTTACAGAACCCCGATGATGCGATAAAACCAATTTCGTTTCAAATCTCACCGTTTCTCGACGAATTTTATCGATGCGATAGTTACAGAACAGGGGCACAGACCTCAAATGACTGGGAAGATTATCCCACAGCCTGTCAACACAAACGAAAAATTGTCCGCGTTAACTACGCAAACGTGATAAAGCGTAACAACGTATAACGATTGGAGAACCATAGGTCTAGTTTGTCGTAAAGATAGCTGAGAGTCTTGTTAATGATAAGCTTGAAAAGAAAAGAACAGCAGCGATATTTCAAGAAAGCCTCTAAGCTACAACCTAAGAGCTGATAAGCCTTAGAAGAAACACTACGATGGCACGATCGTACCTTCGAAAATTAAAAATAGACCGAGCGAGCAATTGAATTTAATGCATTTTTGAATTTTTGCAATGATTGGGAATCGAGGTCTGTGAACAGTTCGCAACCATATGATAGTAATAGGGTATGACTAGTGCTTTAACCAATAATGTACAGTAACAAAAGGTGAAAATAAAGCTGAATAACTCGAAAGATATTTGTCGGATTCTCTTCAAACTTTCAGAGAATATTTTTAAGATACTATACTTTAAGAAAATGCAAAAAACAACAATCCATTTTTTGAAAATTCTGACTATTCCTAACCCCTTAAGCCCAATAAGTATCACTGAATGTTTTTTTTTTTTGTTTGAATGGAAAGACTTTTATTTAACAATTTATTAATTGATATAGAAAAATATATAAATATAAAAAATTGATACATAATGAAAAGGAAAAAAAAATAGTGCGTGGAGTCCCTCCTCGCGGAAGATGAAACTTCAATCCACCTAATCAAAAACTAGGTATTAAATATTTTCTTTTATTTCATTTGAGGATAAAAGAAGACACAACACTACTTTCAATGAAGCAATCGAAATTAATTTTGCAGGCACAGACATGTTTTTCACACACACGGCACAAATTGAAAAACTACTTAGAAGAATTTAATGAGATCTTGAGATTTTTCTTAAGAAATGAATAACAAATATATTAGTGCAGGCATTGAAGCATTATTGCTCCGAATTTTTTTACTGTGAACCGATTTGCATGAAATTTTGGAATTAGGCTCATCTTACCCTCAACTTCAAAAGTGAAAATGATTTGAACTCCGCAACCACCCTACAAAACCCTTTTGTATTAGAATGCATAAAATGCATCTGCTCGCCGCTAGATGGCATTGACCACATCGATTAAATTTTCGAACAAAATAAAAAACGGCTTTGATCTTTAATATCTAGCTTAATATTTCACTTAGAATACTTCATAAAAAACCAAATTGTTCATTGTTTTACCTGCTACAACTTTGTTTCTTATAAAATTTTCGATAAAACGTATATTTTTGGAGATATTTGCAAAAACCGATGAAAAACGTGAAAAAACTGCGAATGTTCAATTGCCAATAACTTGAATAGTATTGGATTTTTTGAAAAACTTTATATATGATTTTTTGCTTAAAATTAGGCCTTCTATCGATATCCGAGGTTATTTTGAAGAAAAAAAAATTCACCCCCGAGAAGGGTTGGCAACCACCCCTAGGGTGGTTGCGGAGTTCAAATTATTTTCACTTTTGAAGTTAAGGGTAAGATGAGCCTAATTCCAAAATTTCATGCAAATCTGTTCACAGTAAAAAAAATTAGGCGGTAAGACCGTATTTTTCGCTTCAATGACTGCACTATATTAAACACTTTAAAAAGAACAAGGAACTTGTTTCAATGTGATTTTCTATAATAATAATGCAAACTTCCACCGAAGAACATATTCCACTACAATTATTACATTGTCTGGTTGAATGACGAATTGCGAGCAGTGCCAATTAGTATGCAATTGATAATCCGCATTAACAGTGTCGGTTTTAACACTACCAGCGCCCTAAGCGAGATTTCTACGGCGTCCTCCACCTGCTATTCAAACCCATACAAAAAAGAAAAAGCATAATAGTGAAATATCCATTTATTAGAAGAAATAATTATTTATTATAAAAAATAACCATTTATTTCTAATAAATAATAAATAAATAACCATTTATTTCTAATAAATGGTTATTTTTTATAATAAATAATTATTTCTTCTAATAAATGGCTATTTCACTATTATGCTAAGAAAAAGCATAATAGGGAATAATAATAATAATAATAAATGGCTATTTCACTATTATGCCTTTTCTTGATAACTAATAAAATTTTACTTTTCTGGCCTTTTTTTCAGCGAACTCTTTTATAAGGTTATCAAAGTCGATGTTTTTAGCAATTTCGTTTTCAGTTGACAAAGTTGCTAGGTTTGTCAATCTAGATTGAGATATTGTTGATCGAAGATAGGTTTTTATCAGTTTTCAGAAAAACTCCGCTCCCCACTAGCAACAGTTACAGGTATAGTCAGCAAGATTCGCAATGCTATCCATACATTTACATTTGGAATTTGGATACAGTTCTTGTAAGTTGCTATCTTTGATGAAATTTAAAACAAAAATGGGAGTTACCACATTTTGATCAGCAAATAGGATATCAGACTTACAAGTTCATCACACAACATTCAACCATCTATGTTTGATTTAAAGTCTACAGTTAATTTTGATTGGAGATCACTACAGAGCTTGACAAGGTCGGGTTTTACTGGAATCTGTTTAATATTGTTCAAAAAAGACACAGATTCCGAGTAGACGGGGGAGCATTTGCCACCGGGGTACCTTTGCCAACCGAGTTTCTTAGTAGATCTACCAAAATGTAAAATATCGAAAAATCGATATTTATAGCACATCACCAAATAAAAATATCCCACGAAGTTTGACAGTTCTCAAGTAGACGCCAACAAAGTTGGACGTGTGTGTTGTTTTTTTGACCTCTGGATCCAAAAATTATAAGGTAATCAGTAGTTGCATATTCGTAGTGTGTTTATTTACTTCACACTTTTTCTTGCAATTATTATTAGAATATGCATTTACTTTCGTAAAATGGAGCTTTTTACATTATCTTTTAATTGGAAAAAATAGTAGAAGTGAATTTAAGAAAAAACAGCTTGTGGGGGCCATTTCCCATTTTCTTGTGGAGAGGCAAAGCAACTTCGTGGGGTGCATTTGCCAGTGGCAAAGTCTCCTCATGGGGTGCATTTGCTGAGTTGCCATTGCACCCCAAGAAGTTATTTTTATGTATTGAATTAGTAAAATTGTTTTCTTACGTTCTTTAATAGTGTGTATTTATTAAAATCTATTCAATTGTGTTTATTTCTGATACTTAGGTACCCGGCAAAGTCACCCCTATTTTCATGGCAAAACCTCCCACCCAAGGAGACTTTGCCATATCACATTTTAATGTCTTGAATTAATTATTAAAAATAGAAGTTACAAAAGCACCAATATGAAAAATATTTTAAATTGAAGATAAAAAGATAAGGAATATATTTGATATTAACAAAAATTAAAACACAGTAGAAATTAGGTGAAAGGTCAAATTTCCTAAATCCTGGCAAATGCTCCCCCGTCTACCCTACTCATTTAACTGTTCGAACCTTTCATTGACTGAAATTAATGAAGTATCCAAAAGACAGTTGAAAAATTCTACCTCAAATTTTTTTTCTGGAGAAGTTATAGAGTCTTCGCGTGCAATTTCACCAGCTTGACACTTAACACGTCGATTTCTTGTTGTAGCTCGAAACACAGGTTCAATTTCTAGTTCTTCGGTCAACTCCTTCGCTGTTAAAATAAAAGCCTGTATTTCTGTAGTCTTCCAAGAGATTGCAGCATTTTTTCAACATTTTTGTACATTCACCAAGATCCATGTCTCTTGACTGTAGAGATTTACTTACAATATTTATTTGAAAAAGCATGTCATACCAAACAACCAATGAAACTATGAAGTTGAAATCTTTTAGCTGTTCGGCAAGAGTAGCAGCCTAATGAAACACTTGAACATCAGTTTTCTGAGTTGCAATAGCCAAAGTAATTAAAGCATAATGAATAGCACTAATTTGATAACGGACTGCTTTAACACTGCCTATTCTTGCTTCCCAACGGCGTACCCCACAGGCGGATCACTAGTGTGAAGCAGAAAAGTGGGAGAGTTGTGATCGCTTCAAGATCACTACTCGTAACGCCGGAAATGAAGAAGAAGAAGAAGATTCTTGCTTCCCAACGTGTGTCACTGAGCTTTTTTATAGTATATAGTCCCAAGTGATCGGTTAGAATTTTCCATCGATGAACAGAAGCTGAAAACAATGTGAACAACCTCTAAAGTACCCCAAACAAAGTGACTGATACTACGGATGACTTAGCGGCATCGCATAGTACTAGATTGTAGCTATGATAGACACACGGTACTTAAACAGCTAAGGGGCTTATGTCGATTTATTTCTTTCATATTCGCCCCGTTGTTATGACCCTGACCCCCATCGCGTCACTAAAGGTTTAAAATTTTGAAATCTGTATGATTAAAAGTGATACCTGTACATATAAAAGAACGCTTACATTTGAAAACATAAAAGCTACACGTCATACACCAATTGCCCAAATAATTAATATGAACACATACACATTATAAAGTAAACATAAAATCGATCACGAGCCAAAACTACACACAATTACGACATAAATTATAATTTTGTTAAGTATGAGTAGGAGATATTCAAATACATGAATTCGGAAAATGATAATTATAATGTGTTTTAACTAAATTAATCAAAATGGGATGAGGAGTCTAAAGAGGAAAGGATGATCGCTTAGGTAGGGGATGATGCCAGTTAAGGGTCACCGAGGCGAGTAAGGTGACAAGGTAGGGAGGGTAGAGGCAATTTCTCGCGTGCTATAACCATCTCTACAGCACAAAAGTCTGCGGCGCCCCTTTTGCCTGCCGCCCTGGGCCATCGCCCAACCTCGCCCTACTCTAAGACCGGCACTGCGCATTAAACGTGTTACGCATTCATGTTTCACTTAAAAAAAAATATAAATAACTTTATTCACATACATAAAAACTATCAGTCCATTTAGAAGCACCTTGTTGATGTAAAAATAATAGGAATGAACATTTTTTAAATAACTTCTTTAATATAATTATAATTTGCGAAAGTCGAAGTTCAATCAATATTTTTGGCGACATCGAGAAGTCGAGGCTGGGCTCCTGGGTGTTGGTAGTTTGAAGTTGATTTCATTTCTCAAAGTCAAAGAAATGTCTTCAACGGCTGGTTTGGTAAAAACATAACCCGATAATGATGATTTACGAAGAAAGTTGACAGTATAAGTAAGTTTTGTCAAATATACCCCTAACAGGAGTCAAATGTGCCCCATTTGCAAAAGTCAAATGTGCCGCAAAAGCTCCTTACAATTTTTAATGAACTAAAACTGAAACTGACTCTAATTTATATACTTAAAAGGAATAGGGCTATCTACTGTTTCACAATAAAAAAACTCTTTCACTAAGTTCACAAAATGCGGTCAAATGTGATCAAAAATTACATCGAATTTCTGAAAAGAAGAAAAACACGTGTTGCTCTGAAAAGAGATAAAGCAAAACTGTCAAAGTTCATTACGTTTCTTTTCATCAAATACGGCTTCGTTCACAATCCCAACTTTTCTTCTTAAGGGGCTCGGCTAATTTCTCCAGCTCTAAAGGAGGTGATTTTTTGAAGGCGTGAAAAAACACTATAGTTTCAAATATTCTGTAATCTTAGTACCTATTTCATTATACAATTCATGTAAATTGTCACGAAATTTCGAGTTAAAATATTGAAATCGAAGAGAAATATGGACCATTTCTTGAACTCCTTGAAATTAGAAGACGTCAATTTGCCGCATTTTTTTGAATTTTTCTGGTTTTTGTAACAAGAAAATAAAAACATGGCGTTAAAGTAGACCCTTTTGGTATGGTATGGCTGTATGGGAAAGCCATCTATTATATGTATTGTGAAAAATTGAAAATTGACAAAATGGTAGCAACTAGCAATTAAAAAAAAATTCCAAATTTCGCCAAAATAATCGTCCTTCGATGGCTGCCAAATTTACAATTTTCATCCGATCGTAAAAGTTGTAGATGGCTGTATGTAAAAACATATGGAGAGTAGGTATGCAGTTAAAATTTCAAGTAGCTTCGTTAAAATTTGCGTGAGTTACAGCTGCGGCAAATTTGAAAAATCCAGAGCACGAGTTCGAGCGCCCGAGATGCTTCTGTTTTGTACTCTGCCATTTCAAAAATATCCAAGATATCATTCCAATATTTTAGGATATCATTTTTGAGATGTTTACCTATCGAAAAATGGAATAAAATCGATTTTTTGAAAATGAGAAACTAGCCGAGCCCCTTAAAGGCTGCGATCACACCAAAACTCGCAAAGTCAAATGTGCCCCAACGTCAAATGTACCCCAGTTTACCCTACATTTATCAAAAAGTAAAAAACAAATAAAGTAAAAAACAAAACAAAAAAACGGTCACAAACATTTTTGGCACAAGTCAATGTTATGCTCTCTACATATAACTTTTTTGCACTTTCTGCACGAGGAATTTGCTTTCCGTCTTATCTTGTATGGACAATATGTACAATAAGTGCGTTTTTTGGCAAATGCTGATCTGTAATTTATAGTTTTGAGCTTGAGCCGCTCCCAGTCGTAATTTTCTAAAAGAGCGGATAAAGTACTGTGTTCTTCGGAGTTTTGGCGCTCTATTGCAACGTTTTTGCTTAAAATAAACCTGAGTAATAAATAACAGTTTAAGAATTACATAAAACACAAATAGAATGAGAAATAAAAATAAGCTTTGGTAAATGACCCAAATCTTAAAAGTCACACTAAAGATAAGAATTCGTAAATTTGACTCACGCCGTGTGGATTTCTCGAAAAATATGATTCCTATCCCAAAAATACGTCCGCTCATCGAAAGATACGCTCACTGATTGCGATAAACTAAACGGACAACAGCCTGAAATGCTCGAAAAAGTGACTCAAAAGTGAACCATTTAAAACGGAGCCGCGGACAACATTAACCTTCAGTTATCTTTAAAACGTGTGTCAACTACACATTTGACTTATAGACCCTATTTTTTTCGGGTTAAATTTTTCTTCAAGCCTTTCAGGATCATCATATACGTCGGTTCAATATTTTCTGTATGTCCTTTTGACACACACAGCTTCTGTTTCCTCAACCTTTAAATTCTACGCATGCCAAACATGTTTTTCTTCAAATTAATGTCTTCTGCTAATTTCCTACTCTCAATATTTGATTTGCACTTAGGTCACAGGCTTACTGCTCAATATTTAATCGAGGCACATCACCAGGGGCACGTTTTTGTCATTAAGGTATTTTTGTTTTTGACATGATGTAACATGGAACCAGAAGTCGTAGAAAAACAATAAACAAGTAAAAGCAACAATTATCTCAAAAGCATGGCTAATGAAGTTGTTCGAGGAACACTTAATTTGTTTATTTCCCTAAATAAATCTTACGGATATCCAATTTCGAAAACATTACTTGGGTTCTTCAATGTTGGCAAGTCTTCCATTTCATTGTATAAGCTGTTGTTTTCGAAAAGCAAAGCGTAATTGTTAATCAGTCTTTGTCTTTTAGTTTCAAATGCTGCTGATTCCATATTTATTGTCAATAGCTTACGGCAATCACATAGATTAATGATCGTAATTAAGCGGCAAATAAATAGTACAGTAGCAGTTACAAAAAAAAGAACAAATATACACCGACAGAATCATAAGGGAGTTCCTTTAAAAAGAAGCATGAGCAGAAGGAGATTAACAAGGCTTGAAGTTCCTTTTAATTTTGTGCTAAAGAATGAAAACAAAACGAAGAAATTATTAGATTCTGAAATCCATACACATACATATACTTGCACACTAACACAGTGCTATGTGAATGTGTAGTGTTAGCAATGTTATTGTTCTTAGAGAGATGTTATGTACCAGAAGAGAAGTTATCCACCACCTCTTCTTTTGTGTCCTTATTAAGATGTCATTAGAGATTTATATTATTCTGCTTTTTGTATTTTGTTTTTCATTTTTGTTTCAAATTCTTTTTTCGATTTCTCTTTTCGTTCGTCAACATTCGACTGTATGAATAAATGTGATTATTTTCTTAGGAGGCCGGGGTCGCACAATGGCTACATTGTTGTTTCCTCAGAGAATGTTCTTTTGTCATTTCATTTCAAGACGCGCTATTGGGAGATATTGCCGACCAGAGGATGGTATCTATCCAACGGGGGAGTGACACTTCCGGTGAAACACGTTAATTGCCATTGAACATGACAGAAATCAAATCACTGAAAGCCGGAAGAATTGCTTTATTCCATGATTTACAGTATGATGTGATGCTTTGCGTTTGCTTTTATCCCATCATGGGTCATTAGGTCCCTATTTTATTTGAAATGGGTATTCTCTGGATTATTTCACTTAACATCCTTTGGGGGATGATGTGAAATTGCGAAGCCTCGATGATTGAAGCATTTGTCTTTGAGTTTCTTTTTTATAAGTGGTGTGTATAAGTGTGCAGATACAACATGTATCTTTTGTATGCCTATGTCTAGTGAATCAGAAAGGAGTAGAGAATATAATGAATATTATAATGGCAAATTGGATTAGGTTTGGGATTTCTTTTGTTTTTTTTTAACTTTCCTTTTTTCAAACAAAGATTCTTAAAAAAATTTATTTCTCATATTGAAATCTCAAAAGTGATTTGAGTCGTTAGTTTAAGGACCTCCAAAACAAAAGTTTTTATGCATAGTTGCGCCAGCTACAGACCGCTGTTGCCTTAATTTTTGCAGTGGGGACAGTAGAAATGTGTCAAAACGCTGCGTTTTTTCTGTCGCGTCTTAATTTTGACAACTGCAATTGCCGCTTGCCGCTTGGTTTGGGAGGTCATTTAATAATTTTAAAAATCTTCTGCTTATGGAACTTAAAAAATTAAGAAATTAAGAAAAATGTCGAAATAGCCAACTAAAGGAAACGATTCTTCGACAAGGCAGCGAAAAATTTGCTCTAACTAGAGAAGGACGCCATTATTTAGACGAAAAACTGTTCGGCTTTCAGTTCAGAAGGACAACTCAAAATGTTCTCTTGCAGTTCTATAGTCAGGTGACGAATTGCCGCATACGTGATGTGATCGAGTAATATGTCACTGAATTATGCGTTTTTTGGCATTGCTTCTAACGTTATCGAGAACTTAAGTACCTACCGCAATTTGACATTCTCTTATAAAAATTTGAACGATTTGAGGTCAATGAACAGCAGACTTCTGTTGTGTACCTAGTATATAGCGAATTTTGAAAGAAAAAAAAATTCTCACTCGCTCGATCCGTAATGTGGTAATTCGACCCCAGATTGTCATCCCTATTACGCAAGAAACTACATAACAATTTTGGACTGCGAAGTTCAGAAGGTAGGGACTAAAACATCTTCGTAATGAGTATTTGGCCACAAACATTTAGAATTTGTTAGGAATTTTATCAATAGCAACAAATTTCGTGACTAAACATTCAATACCAGGTCGTGTATGATGCTTCCATTCACTGTCCGAAATTGTTACTACGGGCCATGTGACAGGGGCAATGTTTCTTCTTAGTTTTCTTCGTCCTCTTATCAGCTTCACACTAGAAATCTGCTTCTGGGGGATGCCGCATTGACCTCAAAAAGACTCCCGGTTTTGAATTGTTTCATGTCTGAGGCCAACCAAACGCAGCTGTTGTTGCCATGGTTCCAACATCAGCCATTGGATTTTGGAACAAATTCGAAAATAAATTGGAGTAAATGCAAAGTTTTCGGAGTAGGTTTGAAACAAATCGAAAACGTTACTTTTTCTTTAAAGGGAAGAAGTTTATTTGAGTAAGGGTTAGGCACTTATGCTTTCTTTTCAAACTATAAATTATTTTGACAATGACGAAATTCGAACTTTTGACAGAAAGTCAGCGCCTTGCCTCCGGGAACTAAGTCGTTCTACTCTTGAACAAAGTTGGGGAATGTTGAAAACTTATTTTCAAAATGATACAAGTGTAACAAAAGTGTTACACTTTTCAATTATTTTATAGTTTTGTTACAATGTTACTTTTTTTCCGTTTCGTTACACTTTTCCCGTAAAAATTTTTTTGTTTTTTTTTTCGTTAAAAAATATTGAAAAGTTTAACTGGCAGCACTTTTCTCTTTCGAACCATTTGTATGTGAATTCTATAGACTGCTTTTACATTGAGACGTTCTTAGCTCGACGCTTTTCGAAAATACGTGAGAGCAAAGAGTGAAAGCATCTTTTTCAATCTATGTTTCTCTTTTACCCTACAGCATTTTCGAATTGCGTCGAGCTAAGAAGGTCTCCATGTAAAAGCAGACATAGTATTTTAGAGGGAACGTACTTAGTTACGCGCATTTCGGGCAGCAGATGGCGAAGTAGGTCTATCTATTAATAAAAAAAAAAATGTATAAAAACAAAAATGAAACTATTTTATACAGAAATATGTCAGATTAAAAAGAGGTTCGATTTTACTAATGAAAAATTAAAAAATATTGCCCTTCTAAATGCTGGAAAAATTGTTTCTGAAAGCAATTGTATCTTGCCACTATCAAATAATTTCCCAAATTTGTATGATCCCAAAAAAAAAAGAAAAAAATATGCACTGAGTTTAGAAAGTTACAGTTACAACTAAACTTATATATATATCTGTGGCAACAAGAAAAAACGACATAAGTCAGTTTTTGCTATTTTCCAGGAGAGCGATTTGAATGTTTGGTTTGCAATTACAAATCAGGTACTAGACTTGTGGACGAAGTTTAAACGTGGAAATGACTCAAATTACTGTAAGATTTTATTTGAATTTATAAAGAATTAATTTTATGTCGCTTTATAGCAGATTTTGATAAAAATATGACTTATGTCGTTGGTCCTCAATGAATACAATTAAATAATTTTTTTTAAGTTTAGTTATGTAGTTTTTCCAAACGCAAAATAAAATAATGCACTGTAATAAATTGACTTAACTCCTTTTTCCAAAACAAATTTTTGAAATTTGCAGAAATGAGTCAAAGTCGAGAAAGGATGAAAATAATTTTTTACATTCAATGGAGGAACTAAAGGACCCAGCCTTGCTATTTTATCGCCTAAATTATTATTATAAATCAACATAAAATAAAAGTGTTTGACAGTAAAATATATTGAGAACACCAACATTTAATTTTCTTAAATACAAAAATTCACAGATTTTGATTTAAAATAAAACTAGCAAAAATTTATCATTTTTTGATCGTCCTCTTTTTTAGTTTTCATCTTCATCGCTGTCACATACATCCAGATTAACGTTTTGTTTTTTAATGATATCAACAACAAAACTTCTATAGAATGCATGAAACTGGGGATCAGTTTTTCAAATTCTTGAAATCCCACAAGAAAAGAAGGTCTTGCACCGAAATAATAGGGACATGTGGAATAACTGAAATGTCAGATCTATTGAGACTATTTCCACCACGTTTCTTATATTTATATCCTTAGGTGGGCTATCCTCGTCCAAATTGTTTTTGTAGGATATGAACCAAGGTTGTCTTTCTATCTTAGCCACCTGAATTCAAGCCATAGATACTTCTCGCCGTGAGTATTCACCTTTCGCCAAGTGAACTGTTCTTTGAGGTTGCAACAATGTCTAGGAAATCTAGCTGACGCATTACCTTCACTTTAAAAAGAATTCTGTCCCTTAAGCCAGCAATTAAGTTCTGCCAGTCTCTTGGATGGTGAATCTTAGCTGATGTCTTCTTTTTTTTCGTTCAATTGGCTGAAATCATATTCCATGTGGGTATGACCAGGTTCCAGGAGTTTATGGACAATTACCCCTTGTTGTTCGCTATTCGCTAAGGCGACTATAAAGATACAACTAACATGCGTGCTTTCATTTTGACCCGGGCAAAAACCACTATAAGAAACTAGCATTTTGGCGGCAACAAGAACTACTTGTCTATGTACTTAAAAATACAACATGCCATTTCATTTGCACCTCTCTTTACCATTCCTTCATGCCACATTTATAACAATGAGGTTTATCGTTAGCCAAATTGTGAACCGTTAAATTATATGTCCATAACTGACTTTTATAGAATGCAATATTTGATTTCAAATATGGTGTAGGCAAGCACTGCTGGAGATCAAACGCATATGCTGCAATAGCTTAGTTGGTTTTGGCTAGGTTTTTGTCTTTGTTTTTGCAAGAGTAAGCAAAATCAGCTTTTTGTGACCTGCAAGCTCACCCTCGAGCTTTAATTTTTCATCAGCACTTTCTATAGCTGAAGTTTTGTGATGCATCTTTTTTTTACTTTCAAATTCAGCTTATGAAATACTTTGGTATACTTGGATAAGCTCTTTGGTTCCTCATTTCCCAAACAATAAAGACTATACATTTTGAAAAATGTGACACCCTGGCTGTAAGTACAGTTTAGATGTATCCCGTCTTGTATAATGCTCTCATAAGCCGGGAATTTTTCAATATGTGTTTTTATGTTCTCTATTTCTTCTGTAGAAAGAGCGTTTGGGGGTGTCGGCTTCCTCTTTTGTCAGCTAGTATACTGGAAGGAGAACTCAATTTCTTATGTATTACTGACCGCAGAAAACCATTTGATTCGCCGAAACAACCCCAAAACCTTACCTTCAATATTTTCACAAACGCTATCTCTCTGACTTTTTTAATTTGCACTCAAAGCGGCTGCTCTTTCTGGGGCTAAAGACGACATTGCGCTACCGCGCGACATTATTATTTTTATCGAAAGAATTTTCTCAATATTTTCTGAAAACAATCAATTTTCTTTAACACTTCCTATATAACACTTAATAAAACAATTATAAAAAATAACAAAAATAAAACAATTCAATTTAAATTAACCTTCGACACACATCTATGACGTACTACAATACATTAACCCAACCAGAACAGAAATTTTATAACAAGAAAACGGCATAAGTAGCAACTGAGTGTCTAAAAAATTTTAAGTATTTTCTGTAACGTCTTTTGGAACAACAGCACAAGTCAACTTGTATTCTTTCTTTTTACAAACCGAAGTATGGAAAACGTACACAAGTAAACGTGTGCATGTATTTTGTGCGAACGTAATTGTGGAAAAACTACACAAGTCAACATATCTGCGTGTAAGCTAAAATTTCATTTTTGAAAAAGAGCACAAGTAAACTTATGATCACGGGGAAACGATATAATAGTTTTAGAAAAAGAGCATGAGTAAACTTATGTACATGTTGATTTGGTTTTTCGTTATGGAATAAAAGCACAAGTGGGAAATAAAAATTAAGGAATTGTACTTATGCTGCTTTTCCTCGTGTAAGCTCTGTAGATACAGACTTATGTCGTTTTTCTTTTGTCTGTAATCCCTTAACCATTTGAGATAAAAATACAAAAAAAATATGACAGATGAAACGGCTTACTGCGCATTGAATGCTATCAAAAATTCATTTTCGACATAAGTCGACTTATGTCGTTTTTCCTTGTTGCCACAGATATATTGACGACATTGAATTAATTTGGGGCCTTGTTAAATCTTTACAAAATCCACAAAAAGAGAAATGTTTGAAAATTGTACATTTTTCCAAAAAAAATATTAAGCTTACTTCACAGTTCCGCTACTGCGAAACGTGTTTTTTCTGAACTTCATTAAATAAAAAATAATAAGGCGAACAAATATGGTTTAAAAACAATTGAGGCAATAATATTTGCAAAGCAAATCAAAGACTTGTACTTGTAAGACTAATGAGAAAAAATGAATTTATTACATCTTCTTAGTATGTATGTATGTACAAGTACATATATAAAAACGAAATGTGATAAGGTGTTCCTAATAAAGTTTTTTTTTTCTTTTTTTTTTTTAGTAAAGAAAACATGTTTTTATTATTATTGTAGTTTTTTTTTCAGTTTGTTACATTTTCTTTCCATTTGTTACACTTTTTGAAAAAAATTGTTACACTTTCAAAAAGAACTGCGGCAACATTGGCCACAATCAATCTTTGGCAATCTAAATTGTCAAATCGAGTATTCAGCCATTTTGGCGGCCGTCTAGGAGCTGCAATTTTTTTTTGGTTGGACTGTGAAGTGCCGATCTTAAGTCAAGAATTTGGATACCATTCAAGCAAGTATCACCTTTCACAAGGAACTGGCAAGACAATATAATGACACTAAGATGAAAAACACCATCTCACTTAGCAGTTCGAATTTGGCATAAAATTGAAGGTTCCTGAAATTGCTGCACGATGAGCCTCCCCGAGTTTTGATGCCACATTTTGCTTTATTGATATGTAAGATACATAATTTGAATTTCAAACATTCCTATCCACGGTTATTTGGAGTCTAAGTATCCAACATTTTCTGAGTGGAAAAAGTGGAGTAAGGCTCAAAAAACTGAAGCGTTGGAGTAGATTTTATTTTTTCGTCAAAAGTTGTTCAAATTTGCTCCAACCTGAGCAAGGTTTAAACACTGGCTGGTTGTTGCATTTCTCTGTATCGTAGGTGTTTTTCTCTCTCTTTTTTTTGCCGTCGTGTCTGTACGTTGTATGATATTGCCTTTTTGACGAGGTTCTCTGGATCTCTCCTTTGAAGTGTGAATACGACTGTCAGTCTCGAAATGCTTAAGGGATCTAACATTTTAGCTCAATGACGTGTACCTGGTTCTTGGTTGGATCCAGCGTCCAAGCTGTTAGTTTCAGAGCACAGGCTTCGCTGCGCTTATCAGAAAAGCTCTCTTCGTTAATAGGTACTCCTTAACCCAAGGTTGTTTTCTTACGAGACGCATAAAATTATCATGTTTAACCCAACTTACACCAAACATCCCCTTTTCAAACGAAGTCAAATGTCTTGGAGTAATACGAAATAAGAAGCTTCTTTGCTCTTAACTGCAAAGCCACTGTCAGTGTTTTGGAAATGTAAGCGAACCTTTGGCTGTCCTATATCGTCATCTCCTATGCGTCAGTTTTTGGTGGAATAAACTCTCACGTGACTTCGTTACTGCCAGTCTCTAAGAGCAATATGCGTCGGCTGCAATTGGCGCCTTCTCCAGCACTCCGAATGCTGCTCTCGACACACAGCTGAGTCTTTATCCTTTTGATACCCACTGGGATGTATCCTCAAGACCATTTTTCGTATAAAAAGAAGTGGGCTCTGGAACAATTCGAACACAGGTGCTTTAAAATTCTCGCACGCAGTATATTTTTTGACTAACATCCAGTGGAAATGCCGTCCGAAACGATGATCCTCAGGCTCAATTTGATTCAAAAATACACTGTCAACTTTCCGTCGCGTCGCTTCAGGGCTGGTCCACTTTAGAGTCCGAACATGTTAGGATTGTTATTGGATCCTCAGGTACGGTTCCAAAACCAATAATGTATCTGGTATCGGTGGCTTTGTGGAATGGCATACGATTTCACGTGGACGCATTACTAAAGACAAAAGCGTTTGTCTTCGAATTGGAGACGTTTGCTCTCAAAGTTTCAATCTGCGTTTCGAAGATTGGCTAGATGCTGAGAAATATCTGTATCGGCCAAAAGCAGTGCTTGGGGTTCTACTCTGGCTTTTCCTCGAACGTCTTAAGGCTATAACTGTGAGTATTTTAAAAATCTCTCACCGAGAAAAACTATTTGTAGGGGAGAGTGGGGCAAGAAGGACCTCGGGGCAAAAAGAACCAAACCGATTTTTACCATGGTTTCTAACTCCATCTTATATTCAATAGCTAGAACTAATAAAAAACCTTCTTTCCCAACGCATCCCTTAGTTTCACTGAAAAACTGAAGTTAGTTCCGGTTTAAATGATGAAATTTTAAAAACGGTCTATAAATAAAAAAAAATTCCAATCTGCAAAGCCAATCCTAGGCAACCAGTTGATAGTTCCAAACATTCTGATAATTTTAAGTTGTTTGTGATCATTAGTGCTTTGTTTTAGCAGCTGGATATAAAAGTAAATAAATAATATTAAGGAAAATAAAAATATTTTTTGTAAAAAGCTCCTTATGGGGCAAATGAAACCAGAACGTAATGGGGCAAAAAGGACTGGTAGTCCGTTTTGCCCCACTTATCGCTGGTTCGACTTTCAAAGCAAAACAACAACACAACATAAGTATGTTTTGCTCAATGACCCTCACGAGGTTGTTTTTCACAACATATTTTATGTACTATCTACCTATTTAGGTACTCAGTTAAAATTAAACATTTATATCTTTGAAGATGGTTCGAACATACGGTCGAAAAACGACTAGGGGTGCTAGATGGACCAAAGAGAATTGAAGAAAGATATGGAAGCAATTAAAAAAAATTTAAGGCAACATCCTTCAAGAGTGGTCTCACAATTTCAAATAGCCGGTTTATTTGGAAAAACATACCTTAAGGCAGCAGTTCCTTATAATGCTATAAATGGTTTCAGGAAGACTGGACTCTATCCTGTTGACCCAAACGTTTTTTCAGAAGACGATTATATTCCAGCTGAGACAACAAATGTTGAACTTCCGCAGCAATTTTAGGCGAACTAACCGTTGAGTTTTCAAACGCTGCGGATATAGCTGCTACAGAACTTCCTTAAGTTGCGATTCTCAACGAGAAAGCAAATGAAACACCAATCCTATCTTCATTTCCGTGGAAAGTAGTATCATAACTTTATGAACTTCCTAAGGCTTCTTCAAGTCCCACTTTAGTTAGAAAGGCAGGAAAAAAGGAAAAATAACAATACTGACATCCAGCCCATACAAAAATATTAAAAGAAATCAGTGGTTCCTTTTGCCCCATTCAAAGGTCCTTTTTGCCCCGCTAGTGGGGCAAGACGGACTTTCGAGATAAGTTTGTAAAATTGTGTATATCTCTATATAAAACTGTTCAACTATTCTGATTGTTTACTATGATGAAGTTCAAAGGTTGGAGTATTATTTAATAAAATATTTGCTTCCATTTTAGGACTAGAAAAAAATTTAGTAGTGTCTAAAGCTTAAGTGGTGCTTCTTGCCCCACTCTCCCCTACATTGGTGGATGGTAACTTTCACTCCACGGCTTAGGCAGACTGCCGCACCTCCTATAGGCTTAGAGATGAGATTCGTGGAATAATTTAAGAGCAATGTCTTCCATCTTTTCCCAAAACTCATATGGTTTTTCCTCTCGGTAAGCATCTTTGTCTTTTTTCATAAATTTGGTATTTTGATTTAATTTCTACCACTGCTGTAAGTGAAAAGGTTTCGGCCTCGTTTGATGAACATGGACATACATAGTATTCAATACGATAATAGTCATATGGCTTTTACATTCTTTGGATAACTTCACAAAGGGAATTCGTGGTATCGTGTACCATAACTGCATGACAGACAGTTCATACCTCATGGCAATTTTGCCCATCCCGACATGTGCGTTCAGATCTTCCAAAAATTGGCGGTCAACGTTCTCTCAACTGACCTTTTTAATTGGTCAGTGACTGTATTTTAAGAAAGGCACCACTGACCATTCATTTTTAACTTTCGAACTTAACATCTATTTACGGCTTCTTCCGCATGGTAAAAGAATATTCTAAAGGGTTACCTTCAATTAGATAGTAAACATTTTTTTTTTGTGGAGGTGACTATGAGAAAGCCAATGTTCCTCTCCTTTATAGCCGAGTTCACACTGTACAATTAGTTGGACAGACTTTGTCTTAAACGCCCAATACTTGATAGTGTGAACCCTCAGACGACCGCTTGACCAACTTGTTGGATGGTTTTCAAATATTTATGAAAATCTAGAAGTGGAAGAGTACGTGGCATAAAGTTGGACGACAAGCTTGATACATAAGTGTGAACGCAAACTACATCCGACCATCCAACTTCCATCAAACGAAGTCTGTCCAACTAATTGTACAGTGTGAACCATGGGTGTAGCCAGGTAGGGGCAGGTAGAAGCAAATGCCCCAACCTAAGCCAAATGTCCTCGAAAAATTCTGCGTTTTTTTAGAAAAAATTAATCCTTGTCCTCGAGGACATTTGGAGAAAATGCTGAAACAACGAGGACTTTTCAAAGAGAATTCTCGTAAAAAACAAGGAAAATTTGAGAAAAAAAGCGGGAAAAAGGAGTATCAATGAAAATTTTTATGAAAAATGAGGACAATTCGCAAAATTGCCGAAAAACGAGGACTTTTCAATGAGATTTTTCTAACATCTAGAAATATTACACGATCATATTTGGGCATTTATATTTATAATTCTTCGAATTAAAAAATTCACCAGAAATTCTGAAATCTGAATCATCTGAATGCGGCATTTTGAATGCGGCATTGCGGCAACAACAATTAGTCTCGATTCATAGTTCTAACGGTTCGGCCAAAAGCAAAACAAAAATACGAGAAGAATTCATGGGTTTCTCTGAACTAAATGCGATAGACGCTCCAACAATTGCAGATGAAATTGAGCGCGCAGTCGTGAGCTCTGAACTTGAACCGAACAAATACGTTGGGCAAGGGTACGATGGCTGCAGTGTTATGGCCGGAAAAGAAGGAGGCGTTCAAGCACATATCCGAAAAAATACAAAAACGCATTGTTTTTCCACTGCGCAAGCCACAGATTGAACCTTGTTGTTAATGATTTGAACACGGTCCCGGAAGTACGAAACACTATTGGCACCATCAAAGACATAATAAAATTTTTCCGAGAAACAGTGCTACGGCAAAAGTGTGCTCCGAACATACCCGCCTTTTGTGAAACTCGTTGGTCTCAAAACACAAGAGCATTGCTGTTTTTAAAGCCAATTTCATTGAGATCGTGAACGCATTACTGACTTTATCCACCGAAGGCAATGCAAAAACGCGATCAGCTGCATTTCAGCTACAATCTGCAGCAACGAAACTGTATTTATAATATGCACTTCAGTAATTGCCAAATATTCGGATATTCTTGAGCCTGTCGTGAATGGTCTTGTATCTAAAAGTCTTGAACTGCTCAAATACAAAGACCATCTTGATAGAATATCAACTGTTATCTCTAGCCATCGAACCGCTGCAGATACCGTGGTTGATGAAATTCTAGACGATTTAAAAGAAATAGCGAACTCGATTGATATTGAATTGGATATGCCCAGACTAACCCAACGAAAGCAGCATCGTTCAAATCAACCTGCATCGAATTCATATGATTATTGGAAAATATCGTTGCTGATTCCGTATTTGGATTCATTGATACCTATCATCGCTTGCAAATAGATTCGCTCCATTCAATTTGCCTGCATTTTCACTATTTACATTGCAACCATACATTATGTTGAAAAAAGTATTGGCGATTTGAAAGAAGACATCAAGCCATTTTCAGAATTTTATGAATTGGATCTAAGTGCAGAAATTGATTGTTAAAACCATGGGCGAAAATGGACTAAATGGTAAAGTCTTAGAAAATTAATTTGATTCATTTCATATTATAACGATGTTTTTATTTTTTTCACGACTGTGCATGCTCAGTGTGCATCGGAAAATGGTAAAGGAATGAAAATCCGAAATAGAAGATCAGGAAATTTGCTGAAAATCCCAGAAAATTGGTTTTATAAAACGCGAAATCAATGGTAAAAATTTATAAAATCAATTTGATTCATTTCATATAGGTACTAACGATGTTTCTCTGTTTTGAGAAACCAAAAAATGATACTTTTAAAGTATCTCTCAATATTTTTGTCAATAAATATGTCTTCTTTTTTTCATTGATTTTTGAGAAATTGTCCTCGAAAAAAGACCTAAAAAAATTCCTGGCTACGCCCATGGTGTGAACTCAGCTTATTGTGAACCAAGTCAACGTTTGATTTAGTTGCCCTTTCACACCACAGGTACATGTCCTAAAAAGCTTGAGGTCCCTTTCGAACTCTACTCCAAAGTGATTTCCAAATTAACGCCGCCATCCAGATGGTGAGTTGCCTTGATTGGATTTATTGGAAATGCAAATATTTCTTAATTTTTTTTTTTTTTTGTTAATAAAACGTATTTCCATTTTTAATTTGAACCTACGGATATCCAATTTGAAAAGAAGAGATTTCCAAATATTTGTGGAAGACATGAAAATACAAACACCGAATATCTTACAATTACCGCTTCAAATTAACATAAATCAAACTGATTACAATATCTCTGTTAAGGCTGCAACACTCGATGGCAAAGCTTAATTATTTCATCCACCTGTCCATCAGCCCCTGCTCTTTCCTGTATCAGCGACCTCTACAAACAATCAAGAAGCAGTGATAATTTTATTAAAAACGTATAAATACTAGCGTACACTTTGCGCTCCTCACTCGAAAATAAATTAATTTTGATCTCTTTCACGTCAGACAAGCCAACAAAATAAAATAAAAAAAAAAAGAAGTGAATTGATGAAGAAGACAAAACAAAAAAAAAGCAGCAAAACGCACAAAATTAAGCAGAAAAAAGCAACTAAAATTAAAATCACGCCAAACAGCTTACAGCTTTTGCGTCTGTAAATGAAATGGTTGGATCAAGAGGATGCCAAAAAAATAATTGCTTTTGCTTGAAAATCCTTGTAGACTGCGCCTAGCATAAATTATCTCAATTTGCGGCAGCGAAGGGCACATTTCAAATTCGAGGGATGAGCCTGTGATGACTATAAGCGCTACCATAGAAAAGTGTGTGACAAAAGCGGTTTTAAGATACACAACTCTCTGTCAAGGGCCAAAGAAAGAGAGAAAAAGAAAAGAATACTTCCGCTATTAACAATTAAAATTGAATTTTGCTTCTGTGCCGTTGAGTATGTACATACCTACCCACACTTTTGCATTTTTCTAATTAACTCTGGCATTGGAGTGAGAGAAGTTCGTTAAGACTTTTTTTTGAAGCTTATTTATATGTGTTCTTTCTTGTGTACCTTACTCACAGGTAAATAAAGAAAAAGAAGTCAATTTTATGTTAGGCATATCTCATTAGCAATAATTTTCATTGATAATAAGATATGTAGGGGTACAAAAGGCTATTATACAAGTTTGTCGAAAAAGTTCAAAGCTGTTTAAAAATTACCTTAAATGTGTATTTTGTCTGGAAGGAATAATGATTTTATAGCGCTTGAGGGGTAAATTTTTGAGGACGAGTTTTCTTGTGTAGGCAGGTATTTTGTTAAGAAGAAACAACCTGGGGTGAAACTGGGAGCAACGATAGGAATTGCTTAAGTTAAACAAAACAAGAGCCTTATGATTTAAGTTGAAGGTTCTTTTGCTTGAAAATTTTGTTTACGTGCAACTGAATCACCACAAGCGTGGCCTGCAGGGTAAACAGTCCTCTACAGGAATTCACTTCACCGTCCACTTTAATTAATTTTGAAAATTTTACCTTCTAACTTCCATTATAAATTTATTGATGAAAAACAAATCATAAGAAAAGCACCAGCACTAATGCACATAAAAAGAAATAGCGATAAGGATTATTTTTCATTTAAAAAATTGTCAGATCTAAATTTATCTTTAGACAGAAGAAAATACAATTTTTGTCATTTACAAACGATGGTCATATATAGAAACTTGTTATGAATTACGTTAGTGAGAATAAAACTAGAAATGACAATAGTTTGAGCAAAAATTGCACACATTTTTCTCTTAACACAGTATTTGTTTCATTTTCTATGAAGATCTTTATTGTATTTTAACTATCGGGGTTTTCAATAAGAGCGCTACAAAAGGCTTTTTAAAACAAAACAAACACGGCTTTAGACATCAATGAAGTACTTTATTCCTGTGAACGTACGTTTGATGCCAATTATGTATGGAACTATGAACTATGGAGAACAGCTTTCCAAGCGCCAACAGAAGCTGGAGAGAAGGCGAGCGGCAAAGGCTCAGCGCAAAGAGGACACCAGGGTGGCCGAATGTACTGAATTAAGTTGAAAACTTTTGGTGACGGTGGCGAAAAGGGACAAGTTGGAAGAGGTCTCACCCACCAATTCAGGACGGTCTCCCGTAACCGAATTCACCCCAACTTCTGCAAACGCGAACAGGGTCAAAAGGAAGAAGGTGTCCGGAAGCTCTGCAAATCTTCCTGTTGGTCTAACTGGAAAGTCGGTGAATGAAACTGGAGGAACAGGTCGCAAGACTTGCAAATTCGGTCCACGGACACTGGCAGGAGTGGACGAAGCCGGCATGGTTAAAACTCCTAGAGGTCCAACCGAAACGTTGGTGAATGAAACCGTGTATGGTAGTCAGTCTGGTCCACGGACACTGACCGGACAGTATAAAGCCTCGAAAGGAGCAATGATAGATAAATCAAATTAACCTTCAACATTCTATGGCTGCTACTGCACCCCTATGTAGCAGGCTTTCCGTGTTGAATACAAAAACTCATCTCGTAGCAATCCAAGAGGCATGGGCCTGGAAGGGCCGAGTTATTGGTCTTGGAGGGCTACAAGAGTTCAATATTCTCTATGACGAACGGTCTGACTTACCCCGGACCTGTCTCATCATACCGAACTCTTTTGCAGCAACTAAACTTGATCATTTCTAAGGTCAAGACATGGTTGCGGCTATGGTGAACTAAGAAACAAACGGTGAGTGGCAAACTTTCGTCGTTGCGTCAGTTTACTTTCCCTGGAACTCCATTTTACCCCCTCCCTCAAGACAGGTTGTGGATTTCTGTGAAAGCCAGAAATTGGGGCTTATCATGTGCTGCGATGCTAACGCTCAAAACATAGTTTGGGGCAGTTTCAAATGCAACATGAGAGGCAACCATCTTCTTAGTTACATTCTGTCTTCTGACTTAGACATTAACAATGTTGGCAATAGGCCAACTTTTGTTACCGGTATACGACAGGACGTAATTGACTTGACACTATCTATGGATCAGGGGTGTTGCAGATATTCGCATCCGCATCCGCAATCGCGGATTATTCGCATTGATTTCAACATCTGCATCCGCATCCGCATCCGCATCAATTTATGCGGAGTTTATGCGGATGTGATTCAAAGTTTTTTTTACTTACTATCTGCACACAGTTAAAAAGCAAAGAGAAACTATTCGGTTTTTTCATTTTTTCCAATGTACGCAATAACGTATTACAGAAATCCATTTGAAAAAAAAAAACATAGCTAGTGAGTGTTGTTTTCATACTAAGAGTCGACAAGAAAATAGGGCAAATACCAACACACACTGAAGCGAAATTATTTTTTCTTCTTGTCGATTTCTGTTTCTTGTTTTGTTCTGTTTCTGTTCGGTGTGTTTTGCGCGCGAGTATTTGTCACCTCCACCTGCTAGTGTTCCCAGCGAACAGCTGTTTAGTGGAGCTGGTTTAATCTACGATCCATTAAGAAACAGATTGGAGTCTGAGAAGGCTGCAATATTATTATTTATCAAATATAATTCACCTATTTTTAATTTTAATTATTAAACCATTTTCTTATTCAGTAACACAATGAAGTACAATACATTTTTATTTTTATTTTTAAATAAAAAAAATTTAAAATTGATAAATTTTCATTCATTTATGTATTTAAAATGATATATATTTCGCAAATTCTAAGATCCGCATCCGCATCCGCGGATGTCAAAATTTGCACATCCGTAACAACCCTGCTATGGATATGCCAAGGAGATTACCAACTGGAAAGTGTTGCCGGACGTGTCACTCTCAGACCACAGATACATTGAATTCCATGTAGCAAATGTGGTTCCCACTCCTTTAGTTACAAGGAATCCCAGAAAAACAAACTGGACACTTTTCAACGATGAGCTCGGTAATTTCGTCAAAACTCTACCTAAGCTCTCAACATCACAAAAAGTGGGAGATGCAGTTCTAGAAGTGAATTGTGCCCTTACAAGTAGCTTCGTGCTGGCATGTCCAGCTAGACATAATTACCTAGTAGATCTATGGTTCCGTGGTGGAACAGTGAACTACAGAAACTTCGCAGGGACACCAGAAGTATTCTGAATAGGTCCCTAAAGACCAAATCAGATGTCGAGTGGAGCCTGTATCGATCTAAACAGAAGGACTTTAAAAGGTTAATTCGAAAATCAAAGAATGCCTCTTACAAAGAATTCTGTGAAAGTATAGAAACACTCAGCGAGACTAGTCGACTTACCAAAGCCCTTAAAAGGAGCAAGGTAAACAAACTAGAAACGCTCAGGAAATCAGACGGTTCCTATACCGAGTCCAAAGCAGAGACACTCAGTCTTATGCTGGAAACTCATTTTCCAGAAAACCAGATATCAATCGGACCACAGCAGTCTATTTCCCTTAGATCAGGTGAATCCGATAAATCCACTCGAGGTAGCTGGTACACGTCATCGTTAGTTGTTGCCGACAAAGCCATCAAATATGCCGTGGCATCTTTTGACAGTTTCAAGTCACCTGGCACTGACGGTGTTTACCCAGCTATGTTGCAGGAAAGTATAAACCTTTTGCTACCTACTTTGAAAAATATTTTCACTGGTAGTTTGGCTTTAGCGTATATACCAACTCCATGGCAAAGTGTTAGAGTCGCCTTCATACCAAAAATTGGTAAACAAGACAACTCACTCGCCAAGAGCTTTAGACCCATCAGTCTTACCTCCTTCCTGCTTAAAACGCTGGAAAGAATGATTGAGATTTACATACGTAAAACCTCACTCCAAACACATCCTCTGTCTCAGATGCAACATGCTTACCAAAGAGGAAAATCTTGCGAGGCCGCACTTCAAAATCTTGTTAGCAGGATTGAATGCGCGCTTGACAGGAAAGAATTTGCGGTGGGCATTTTCATCGACATTCAATGTGCTTTTGACAATGCTAGCTTCGATGGTATGTGCAATGCTGCCAGAGAACACGGTGTGGGCGAGTCATTAGTGTTGTGGATTAAAGCAATGCTAATGAGAAGAACCGTAATCGCTGAGGCGGAGTGTGGACAATATGTTGCAACGGGAATATATAAGGGCTGTCCACAAGGTGGCGTTTTATCTCCTCTTCTGTGGTGCATGTTGATTGACTCTCTACTTGTAATGCTCAATGGTTCTAACGCTCACGCCCAAGCATAATGCAGACGACGCGACGGCGACGTCGTCGTGCTCTCGGTTGGTTCTAGCCTCCAAGCTGTCTGTTCCCGAGCACAGGCTGCGCTTTATATGATTGACACCTGGTGTGTCAGAAACGGTCTCTCCGTCAATCCTCTTAAAACCGAGGTTGTCCTTTCAGCTTTCAGTCTTTCACCGAAAAGGGTCCTTTGGATCTATACGGCTATGATGAGACCAATCATCTGCTACGCGTCAGTTGTTTGGTGGAATAAGCTCTCTCGTAAATACGCTATTGCCTCGTTTGCCAAACTTCAAAGAACAGTTTGCCTTGGTGTTACTGGGGCCTTCCCCAGCACACATCGCTCCAAATTCTGAGCCTGAAAAGAACTGTTATCGTATCTTCATAGATGGCTCCAAAACCGACGAGGGTTCTGGTCCTGGTGTCTTTGTGGAGAACGACGACATACGACTGCACACATCTTTGGAATCATACGCATCTGTTTTCCAAGTGTAGGCATATGCTATCCTAATGGCCTTGAGCCACGTTACGAACAATGGATGGACGGGGAGAAGTATCTTTGTTTGCAGCGACAGCCAAGCTGTGCTTAAGGCCCTTCTCAACCCTCTAACCACTTCGAACCCCAAAGGCTAGCGCAGCGCGTTTCACACAACCATAAAAAATAAAATAAATAGGGTGGCGCAACAGAGCGAGGAGCACTTGGGCCTAGCGCATTTCTCACAACCATCCCTTGTAAGGGAATGGAGGGGACCTACAATTTTCTTCCGGTTCCGAACGGCTAAGAGAAAGCGCTTTTCATGGCAATGAATACTAACGGAGGATTTGCCAATTCCTCGCGAAAGGCGATACCTGTGGAAAAAACATTTTTGCCTCTGTTGGGATTCGAACTCGAACCTCTGGATTAACAGGCGGACATGCTGTCCATCACACCACGGGTACCACACAACCATGCCTTTTGATGAAATGGAGGGGACCTACAATCTTCTGCCAGTACCGAACTACTAATCGAGAAAAAGCTATTCGTGGCAATGAGTTTACATACCGAGGACTTGCCAATTCCTCGCGAAAGGCGGTATCCACCCGTGGAAAAAATGTTGCCTCTGTTGGGATTCGATATTCGAACCACTAACCACTCTGGGCCAACAGGCAGACATGCTAATTATCATGCCATGGGCACTACAAACACTGTCGATTGCTTTTTCGATATTGGGAAGGCATCCAACAGTGACTTGGTGGCAGTTCAAGGAAAGGGCGATGTCATGCCGATATTGAATAAGGGAATGTTGGGTGGATGGAATGTTTTTTCCTGGAATCCGAACTGGGATATAATGTACATATAATGTATAATGATGTTGTTGCTATAAAAGGATTTTAGCCGCGACAGTAGAAGTGTCAGTAGAAGATGGGTTGGTATCCAAAAACATCTTTGCTGTTGGATTTCTTTGAGATTGCAACCATCTCCGCTGTTTTCTATTTTTTGGGAAAATATCAGCTTTTGATCCAATTATTAAGGATTGTCGTCACTGACCCACTTTGTGTCATTTCATCTGCCATCTTACTTCCCCTTTTTGGGCTAACGGACTGTGAGTTGTATACTGTGTATTGAATTAAGCTCTATTGAAAAATTTCAATTAACTCTTAGTGCTGGGTATATCCTACCACACGATGTAATAACTTGTTTTTACGTTTTTGTTACCAAGTTTTCTGGGCAGCATACGAGTTTCTTCTTGTTTTGTATGAATATGTTGAGAATTTGCTATGACTCATTGCAAAGGGAGATGTCCAATTTGTTTCATATTTCAAGCGAATGCGATTTAGTTGAATTCTCCATGGAAAATTGCACAAAATCATAGCTAAAACACAGTTTGCTGACCTATACAAAGCAAGCACTAGTATCCGGACACTTAACGTTTTTATAAACTTTGACTTCGACCCATTTTGTAACCATAAATGCTACAGTGGATACTTATACTGATTGTAAGAATATAGACATTTCTCAATAATATAGCGTTCAAGTAAATTGCAAAGAAATCATAAGATAGATTATGTAGATAGATAGATATTAAAAAGTTTATACATTCATTTAAATTTTAGAACTAGTACAGCAATAAAGATGCTTAAGTGAATAAATAAAGGCTATCATTCTTTAACATAAAGTTAGTGTTGATTGATGCTTTCTTGAATTAATTGTATATTGATAATAACTGATGTGGGGTGGCAATCAGGACATATTTAATTAAAAACAATAAATAAGTTAAAAAATTTAAAGGGTCTTACAATGATAAATCTACTGAGAAGAAAATGATAAATGTTTATTGAAAATTGTGAAGAGAAAAAATACAGCAAATGATGGATTTGTTCTAGTTTACAGCATTAGGATTCATACCTATATTAACAATAGTTTTCGATAGAGATTAAGTCGGCAGTGAATAACCTGTCTTTTACTTTTTTTTTAAATGAGCTTATATTTGGAGTAGTTCTGATAGGCAGAGACAGTTTTTTAAATATCGGCGCTGCGGCAGTGTAAAAGTTAGAGAAATGAGCTTTGTGAACTGAGGGTACATCTCTGCTAAAGAATGTCTGTTCGTTGATCTTGCCTCTGCCAAGTAAGTGGAATTTCAAACTACATGGGTAGGCAACTTGACCTTGTATTTACAACAGATCCCATTAATTCTTCAATCTCACTTTCACCCCTTCTTCTTTCAACGATCGATAACCTACACCCCCCTCTCCTTCTTTCATTTTTTCTCCAGTCTTCAAAGCCATCTAACCCGCCTGTTCCTCCAGCTTCATTCGATTTCCACAAAGCAAACTTTCGCAAAATTAATGATTATCTAAATAGAACTCACTTTAATTTTGATAATCTAACCGTAGAAGATGCCACATCCGCGTTCTACAGAGAAATACATAAAGCTATATCCCTCTTCGTTCCCCTTTCTAGACTTAAAACTTCTCCTACTTCCCCTCCGTGGTATAACCATAGGCTCCGTACTCTAAGAAATAAAAGGAACAAATTGTGGACAATCTTCCTTCGTACTCGATCTCCTACTGAATATTCAGCTTACCTTGGCTCTTATTTACATTTCTGTGAGCTTTTCAACACCCTTTACCAACGCTATTTAATCGAAATGAAATCTAACATTATAAATGACCCTAAGTCTTTTTATAAATTTGTCAACCACAAAAGAAAATCTGACGGGTACCCTTCCTCCCTTTCCTTCAATAATGAATCCTCATCCGATGCACTCGCCGTAGCAAACTATTTCGCAAATTACTTCAAACAATCTTTCACGGACGATTCGTGTGTTCCTGATTCAGATTATTTCTCGTTTTTACCGAATTTTTCTTTTGATCCATTCCTTCCATGTGTCTTTGACTTCTTTCTAATTGAAGAAAATTTAAATCATCTAAATGATGAGTTTATTCCTGGCCCCGATGGTATACCTGCCATATTTCTTAAGAAGTGCTCCTCAACTCTTTCCCTTCCCCTCTCTAAAATCTTTAACTTGTCCATATCCCTTGGTGTTTTTCCCCAAGCTTGGAAAACGGCGTTTATAACCCCTATACACAAAAAAGGTCCTAAGTGCGACGTGAAAAATTATCGTCCCATCGCTAAACTATCGCATATACCCAAAATTTTCGAAAGCATATCGTATGAAAACTTAAGTTTTCGTTGCAAATCTCTCATCTCCCCTAGACCACACGGGTTCCTCAAAGTCAGGTCAACAACAACAAACCTCGTTGACTTGGTCTCATTTTCCCTCTCAGCCTTTTAGAATGGAAAGGAGGTCGATGTAATTTCAACTGACTTTAGTAAAGCTTTCGATAAAATCTCTCACAAACTTATTCTTTTTAAACTTTCCATCCTCGGCCTTGAACCCATTCTGTTGAGATGGATTTCTTCTTATTTAGAAAACCGTTTTTACAGCGTTCGGTTCAGATCCGCCTTATCCAGCCGCTTTCTAGCTACATCGGGTGTTCCCCAAGGCAGCCATTTAGGCCCTCTCCTCTTCATTCTCAGTATTAACGACATTGAAATGATCATCAAACACTCCTCTATCTCTCTCTATGCGGACGATACTAAGTTTTACCGGATCATCTCTTCTTCTGAAGACTCTTCCCACCTCCAACATGACCTCGACAATTTTTCAATATGGTGCTCCAAAAACTGCCTGGAACTAATTGTTTCCAAGTGCCAATCAATAACCTTCTCACGTAAACGCATCAAATCTACTCCCCGTCTCTATCTTCTAAACGGTCAAATCATTTCCACCGTTGACCTTGGGATTATTTGCGAACGTGAGCTGAATTTCCTCAAACATATCGACGATATAATCCTTAAGGCAAATTCAGCACTTGGCTTCGTGAAGCGATGGTCCAAAGAATTTGCAGACCCTTAAGTAACCCGATCCCTTTACATTTCATTTGTTCGTCTAACTCTTGAATACGCTTGTCAAGTCTGGTCGCCTTTCCAACAAGTGCACATTGCCAGAATTGAGAGCATACAACGCCGTTTCCTCCGTTTTGCTCTTCGAGGTCTTAATTGGAGTAATCCCCTGATATTACCTCCTTATCAAGACCGAATCAAACTCCTAAACCTAAATACGCTGAAAGATCGAAGAGAAATATTTGACGTTCTCTTCATTCACCGAATCCTCACAGGTACCATTGACTGTCCAGCCCTTAACGAATCCATTATTCTTAATACTAACCCTCGTAACACCCGGAATCCCCGTCTCTTCTATCTTCCCACTCATCGAACCTCTTACGGCTCCAATGAACCCATCTCCCGAATGCTGAGAAATGTCAACACCCACTCCTCTTGTTTTGACTTCTATATGAGTACTCCCTGCCTAAAACTTCGTCTCCTTAGCCCTCCAACTACTTAGTAAGTCTTAGCTATTAAGTTTCTTAGTTTGTAAGTTAATAGCTTATACTCCCTGCCTCTCCTAAGCCCTCCAACTAATTAGTAAGTCTTAGCTATTAAGTTTCTTAGTTTGTAAGTTAATAGCTTGTATTAAGCCTAATAAATGGGGGTTTTGCCCCCACCAAAATTAAATTAAAATTAAATTACATTGACAAGGTGTACATTATTTATTCTTAAGTTGTATAATTGCGAGCTTCTACTAGGAATATTACCACTTTGCTAGAATAATTCTTTTAGTACTTTAAAAATATATAAATGTCTCATAGTTGATCTTTTTGTAACAGAATGGTTTCAAAAGGTAAATTTTCCTCGTAACTGCCATCAAATAATTTTTATTATTGTTGCTATGGTCTTTCCAATTAAGGTTTGAATCAATTGTAACAACGAGATACTTATATTATATAAAACAGGAACTGGAACAACGACCGTTGTGTTCGAAATTTGGTTTACCACAATCATGAACTGGAAAGTTGAATTGTTTAAAGCTGGAAGCATGGAAAAGCAAATTGTAATTATAAGAACAATGACCAGATGTTTTAAAGGTCATGAATCCAGATTTTTCTCTAATAATTAACTTATGGTTAGAGAACCAAGTTCTTAAAAGTTCGAGGTCTTCTTCTATTAGTAGAACACAATTAAGGTCGGAATTAGACTGATAAGTAAATGATATATCATCTGCAAAAGCAGTTGACATACCATTCAAACGTAGTTTAAAAATCGAGTTTATATATACCAGGTAAATAAAGGGCCGTGAACTGATCCCTGTGGTACCCCACTTTTTAAAAAACGAGTGCCACTGTGTATACCATTTATATTAACTCTTTGCACTCTTGCCTTTAAATATGTCTTCAATTATTGAAAAATAACTCCTCTAAAACCTGAATTATACCTACATTTTCGTTAGTAATAAATCATGATCAACCATGTAAAAAGCTTTGGTCATATAAATGAAAAGAGACATAAGCCGCGTTTTAATGAAAATTTTCTATATTCACTTATATTCACTTAACAATAAAACGATTTTTTGGTTATATTCACTTAGCAAGTTCACTTTCAATTTTACTTTCAATGTTGGTACCCTTGGCACTTGTTCTAAGGATAAAAAACATTAAAAATATGCATTCAGAAGAATATAAATGCATACCTACCTTTTATTTTCCATTTCTATTTTTCTCAATTTAATTCTCGATTCCCAATTTATTTGCCGCGTTTCAACTTTTTACTTTCGAGGTAAACAAACAAATGTCACTTTAATTTTTTTTCGCAATGGCTGTGTTTAACAAGATTCATTTTTATTTTTAGGATCGAATAATCGAATCGAATTAGGATTCAGATTTTGATGCAGGTATTTATTTCACGGTTGCTAGTTTGTGAATTAAAAACTCATTTAAGTCATAAGTTAGTAAGTGACTTATGAATTAAATTATAGCTTATAGAAATAAAGAACAAGAGGGAAAACCATTGCTTCTCCTGCCACCACCACCTTAACACCACTTTATTTTCGGATTTCAAATTGGTTTTGAAAGCTGAAAATAAAGTGGTGTTTGTGAAGTCAGTTTAAGGACAGATGCCGTGGTGTGTGTGTGGTTTTGCCTCTTTTTGTATCTCATCTGTGGTCAAAAGTCATAAGCTAGCAAGTGACTCATGTTTTTGGTTGCCTTGGATCTGATGTTCTTATTTAAAATTTTTTTTCTGACCGATTGCGAAGCTTTCCTTGTGTGTGTGTGATAGTAACTGTGTGTCTATTTATGTCCCCACCAAGTCACCACCTGACTCATCTATTAGCTATTAGGTGTGTTTCTTCACTGAAAATTCGCACGAAATGTACCGAAATTCGGCGAAAGTCAGTCTTATGCGTTCCAGCACAGCGATTTTTCGTAGCAGTGCACAAAAAAGAGTGCTCTCGAGAGAGTAAAAAATTTCCACACCCTGCGAATTTCTGTGGACATAAATCGTGCACAGCCAAAACAGACGTTTTTCCAAGCGTTGCGTTGATGCGAATGTTTTGTTCAAGGCTTTTTTCTACTTTTAAGACAATTTCGCTCTTTCAGAGAGTTTCTGAAAGAATTTTACAACCACTCCTTAACCCTTTACCGCATGAATTAATCTCAGCGGTCAAAAAAAATCAAAATCTTTTTTTATGGGTTCTTAGTGCTGTTTGAAAACATTCTGCATTAAAAAAACACAAAAAAGTTAATTTGTTTAAAAAATAAGAACAAAAGCCAAATTTGGCTTCGTATGCAGTAAGGTGTTAGAAATCTTACAAATTTTATTTATTCACTTTACGAGAAGAATTCAAAAAAATAGTAAGAAAAAAATATTTTCAATTCAAAAACATAGCAAAACAATTCATTGCAAGAAGGTTATGAAAAAAATAACAAAAGATAAAAACTTTTCATTTGAAAACAAAACAAAATAATTTATTGTATTGAAAATAACTTAAGTATTATTTCAAAGATTATGAACCGTGGAACTGAGAAAAACAATTCCTTATTTCATTATAACATAGAGCAACTCCACATTTTTGACAAAATGTAAACGAACGTCCATTACAATTATTTTGGCAAATTTGACGATTTTTTTTAATTTGTGGCAAATGACCATAGCTATCACAACGTACCGAAGAAAGAGGAAAGTCTTGATGCCTTGCAAGATGCTGTCTTTTCAGGGTGGTTGTCGGTGTTGTAATGGTTGGAGTGGTTCGACTTGATGTTGGAGTTCCAATAGTCTCAGAAGTAGCAACTTGCAAGACTAAGTGAGCTGCATGGTCGGTCGCGTCTTTTCAAAGCCATCTTATCAGCCTTGCATAAGTTCTCCGCAACAGCAAGTTTGAAATCAAAAAGCGGTAAGTGGAAGTCGTTCCCAACGTCGTCAGATGATCCATGCACTCACTATACATAAGTCTATCACATGAAAAAATATTCTTTGTACCATTTCTTGGATCACAAAGGAATACGGTGTAGTCCAAGCATCGAATCTAACAAATCGACACCGCCCATGTACCTACTTGTTGTAAACCTCGACAGATTTAGGAGCGGAAATATTTCTGTATTGCTTATCCTTTCTACAATAACGGCGTTTTTCTACAATTAGTTCGCTGCCACATACGGTGACATCATGCTTACAACTTTGTTGTCAAACCAAGGAACCAAGCTCAATTTGACTCCATCAATTGTGGCCGGGTTTTCAACCATGCTTCTACATCCTCCTTTTTTCAGCTCTTCAGTCGGCATTTTTGAATTTGGAACTTTGTTGAGCCTCACGGCACCCAGTGCTAAGAGTACATTTTTGAATAAATGAACCTGCAAATTCGGGCTATTGTAGCAAATGTCAAAAAATCTCCCAACCAAAAAAAAATAAAAAACCAACAAAATATGTAAATTTGCAACCCCTTACTGCATACGAAGCCAAATATGGCTTCCGTACCTTTTGCTCTCCCAAGACCAGCCTAATCATTTTTTTCAATAAAAAATTGGTTCATTGCATGCGCAATTTGACACTTAATCAAAAATATATTTTTGATTTCATTTTACTTACCAAGCAATAGCAATAACTAACACTCAAAATATTAATATATTCTACACTTCCGTTTTCAATACACCGGACCGACCGGCTGACCTTTGATCACGAAATGCATACTTCCTTGCTGTCGCACACACAAAAAAACTACTGTTAAGTGTTCATAGAAATACAAAGAAGAGGATCGTGTTGTATTTCGATCTTTTCCATGTGACAGAGAACAGAAAAAAGGATACAAAAAGCTAAAGCCATATTTGGCTTCGTATGCGGTAAAGGGTTAATATATGACAGATTGTGAATTTCTGTGCACAAAAGTAAAGAAACAGACTTTTTCAATATGTTGTCGAAAATCAGAAATATTAACGAACACAACCCAAAGACTGCCAACCCCTGGGTTCCAAAAAAGAAATTTACCAACCATCCCTGTTGTTCACTTAGCTAAATGAGTTATTTTTGTTCACTTACGCTATTCATTTAGGAGTTGTTGTTTTTCCATGAGCGATGTTTTGCTTAAGTGAATATAAGTGAATATAGAATTTCAATGAAACTCGCCTATAGTCGATTTATTATTATTTAAACTGCCATAGAGCTGACTACAAAGCCTGAGAATTGCATCTTCGGTTGACCTCCCAGAGCGGATTCCGAATTGGTTTTCGTTAAAAAATCCGATTTTCGTAAGGAAGGAATTAATTCTTTTGATCATGATTTTTTCAAAAACCCTTGAAAACCTTTGAAAAGGGTTAAAATTAATTCAATAACAATTCAGAAAAGTTCCATTTTTGTTAGCGTCCGAATAGCAAAATTTAGTATCCGGACGCTTTTGTTTTAGTATCCGGACACAATCATTTTAAGAAACAAGCCCTTTCCGGATACTGAAAAACATCTTCAATTTTGGTTTTAGTATCCGGACACCACAAATAATGGCAAAGATTTTATTAAATTAGTTTTTTTTCTTGCAAATTGTTTTCTTTAATGATATTTCCAACGACACCAATTACTTTCCATTACAGTAAATTAATTATTACTTGTTCAATTGCCTAAGGCTAAAAACTATTCGCACTATTTCTTTTTTACACAAATCGACAACGAGACCACACCTTCAAATCTTAAACAATAAAATGACGCGTAGTTCTTAAAATACGCATTTCGAGTACCTGAAACCTTGTATGCATGTGTAGGACACATTGAAGGATGTTTGTTGACGTTAGTGGATTTTTATGAGTGATTTATCAATTAATCGCAAAAAAGGTCAATGTGTCCGGATACTAACACTGTCCGGATACTAGTGCGTTTACCCTACCCAATAGCAATCAAAGCGCTATCTAAATCAACAGGTAGTCATCACTTCCCAAAGCACTTTTAGCTGTAAAAAATCTTTTTTTTTTTATTTTGAAGAACAAAGAGCTTTCATTTAATTTCGAATTATCCCTCGACTTATAATTCTTAATGAATTACGCGTGAACTGAAGAGAGCTTTTCTTTTGACTGTGCAAAATAAACTAAAATAAAAATGATCTTGTTCTTGATGTTGTGATACAAAAGTGTTGCATAAGTAGGTCCTGATTTTCATGGAGAGTTTTTCCAAAGCATAAATATTTTTAATTACATTTTTAATGGAATCTCTTTCCTTTGCGATAAATCTCCAACACAAAGTGATGTGTTTTTTTTTACATCATCACTTTTTGGCACGAGTAGCAGAAGCCAACCTGCAAGGGAAAAAAAATTAATTAAAAAGTGCAAAACTTAGTTGGGAAGGAACGAAACAAAAAAAAAAAAAGACAAAATCAATTTAAAGTCTTAATAGGCTATCAGCGTTGGCAATTAGGTATCCTATTTAAGTATTAATATGAGAATATCTTAACAGAGTTACCATAATGTTATGCTCATCCATCATCATTATGCAGCTGCCTTAGGATTTAGTAAAAGTTCTCAGTTGTTGTCGGGTGTAAGGTTCTACCATCTGTGACGGTACACCAAACTTTTTGAAACTCTTGTTACTTAGCATAAATAATATTATGCTATGCGGCATGTTAGTTGAGGGTATGTTAATGACACAAAGTATTGTCGTTCGTATAATTTCGCCTGAAAATGACGCTAATAGAGAAGCACTTACATCCACTGATTGATGGATGTGGTGACTTAATTGTTTTGAAATGTCAATAAGCTTAGATGTATGATTTGGGGGTGATCAATCATAATTCTAGCATAATAATCAACAGGGCTTAAGTGCTAGAACATACAGTTGCTCAATGAGCCGTTTGAGGATTATCATCTCTTCAGGTGCTTTTATGTGTCGTTCCTACCACTTGTTTGAAGATTATAAACTTGAAACTATGAATATTAAGTCGACTATAAATAAGTGTTCCGTGGTTTTTTTTTTAATTTTTTGGATTGAGGTTCCTTCTTGGTTCATGTAAATTTCGGATTTCTTTTTATTCCAAAGCAATCAGAATATTTCAGAACTTCTATTGCATTGAGTAGTTGATTAATAACTAAATAAATGATGAAGGTCACATCGATTTTAGCATCGACGTCGTAAACTCTAAATCTTTTGTTTTCTCGTTCGATTTTTCTTCAATTTGAAGTGTTTTGATGAATTGAAAGACTTAAAGTAGAACTGAAAGCCGCAAGAAGCGCACGTTATGGAAACGTGCATTTCGTATAAATAACGTATATATGTACATATTTATTATCATTTAGGATGAAAAACCAATATTGAAATCAAAGTTTTCTACACTCATGGCAGATGAAACCGTGGTTTGAAAGGCAAATAGACTTGAAGAGTGCTTTATTAAAAACTCTTTAATTTGCTCGCATATATTTGACTATCCAATAACCAGCTCTCAAATTCTTTGGACAAACTAAGGACACCAGATTTCAAAAATATTTCAACTTTTACTAATATTGAGGAAGCAGTTGGACATTTTTATTCTTTCCTTAGCGACTGCAAGAAGAAAGCTAAACAATTGAAAATTTCGGAGAAGGTACCTACACATGATACACTAAGGAACTAAAATAGATTCAACAAAAGTATAATGATGCGTTCTGAATCTGATCACCTCTGATATATGTGGGATTTGGATACACCCTGTTACAGATAAGAGTTCAACTCTCCAAAGCAAATGAATACAAATGAACATCGGCTAACAATTCACCCAGCGAGACGAGTCAGTCGAAGAGTAAAGACGGAACACGACGGAAGCCGATTCGAGCGAAAAGACGATCACTACGTTAAATATTCTCTCTAATTAATCCTTGCGCATAATAGTTAATAAATTATATTCTTTTTCTTATATTAACTCTTTTTATTCTGGGTATCCAATTCTACATGGGGGCTCAACCGGGATCCGAATAAAAAAAAATAAGCTGCCAATTGATTTACGATTAAATTCGAGAGATTTTTTTTGCCCAGCAACAGCAACGGTACGAACAATGGTAGGTAAGCGGGGTAAGCGGATGAACAGTACATCACTGGCATCAACTTCGCAAGCAAATTTTACAGAAATGTTTGATGCTCTCATTCAGCGAGAGATCGATCTAAAACATAGAGAAAAAGAACTGGAATTGTCAAAGAGCATGTTTTTAAGATCAGTACATCAACATGTTACGGAGTTGCCGCAAGATAACGCAGTAGACGAGGTGTTTGCAGGATGTAGTCCAGAAGCGGGAACGAGAGTACCCGATGTGCAACGAATGGCGAAGCAACGCGATCCAGCAGAAGAGAGACGAAGGTGTGAAGAAAGAGGATCAGGTGCATCTAGAGCACAGTATGTAGAGGGACGAGTAAGTAGTAATTCGCAGGGAGCAAATGAAAATTCCGTTCCCAGTGCGGAATTAGAGCTTTCATTACTTCGAACAGAGGTCAACGAGATGAAAGGGCTTGCTAACGGAAGAAGTGTAGGTTCGTTTGAGGATGCTTTAAATGCAGTTTCATATTTTAGTGGAGAAGGTGATGTAGTTTCATGGATTGATGAGTTCGAAACTGTAGCGGCACTCATGAAATGGGATGAAACGAGACAGATATTATTCGCTAAACGGTTGTTGACTGGCACCGCAAAGCTGGCCATGCGAACTAGATCAGTTATTATCAAGTGGCTAGACTTAAAAAAACTGTTGTTAGAAGAATTTAGCGGTGGCATGACAACCGCTGATGTACATAAGGGGCTCGTGGCTAGAAAACAAAAAAAGGGAGAAACTATTACGGAGTACTTATTTACTATGCGTGAGTTGGGTGCAAAAGCAGACGTCGACGACAAATCAATAATGCAGTACATCGTAGATGGTATAGACGATTCTCCTTTAAATAAAGCAATGTTATATGGAGCGAGTTCAATGAAGGACTTCAGAAACAAAATTTTAGAATATGAACGTTTTCGACGTTCCTTGCGACAACCACCTCCCATATCTAATAACGATAGTGTAAAAGTGAGAAATGCGGCATTGAGTGGGAATATGCGTTGTTTCAATTGTGGGTTGACTGGACATAAAAGCAAAATGTGCGAGTTCAAGGCTAAGGGCCCGAAGTGCTTTAACTGTGAAAGTTTTGGTCATCTTGCTGCTAACTGCCCGACACAGAAGAATCTTACTAAGGTGGCAAAAACTTTCAATGTAATGGGGATAGATGTGAGTGATTTGGAGGTTAAGTCAGTTTTCGTGAATGGCATTGAAATGCAGGCCAGAATAGACACAGGTAGTGATGTGACGGTCATGGGTTCGGAAGAATACTTTCAAATGGGATCACCGCTTTTAGAGAAGGACTGTCGAATTTTTAGAGGTTTATCTCAAGAGAGCACAATACCATACGGGTTTTTCAGTGCGTCTATAATAATAGACAATGTGACGTATAATACCAAGGTGTATGTAGTTTCATCTAAATCATTAAAGCATGCCTTATTAGTGGGTAAAGATGTTCTGCGAGGCACGAGAATCATTCTCGATGAAGGTGGCGTACAAATCGAGAAACTAGAACCTGTTTTAAGAAACTGTTATAATGTCTCTGAGATGACGGAAGAGTATTTCTTAGGCAACAAATCGTATGAAGATGAATTGAGAACTCTAATTAATAATTATAGGCCAAAGAAGTCAAAATCAACAAATGTGGAGATGAAGATCATTTTAACTTCCGAAATCCCTATTACACAGCGACCGAGAAGACTTGCTCCGTTAGAAAAGAGCATTGTAGAAAAACAGATTGAGGATTGGATTCAAAACGAAATAATCCGTCCCAGCAACTCCGAATACTCGTCACCAATTGTTCTTGCCAACAAAAAAGATGGTAGCAAACGTTTATGTGTGGACTATCGCGCTTTAAATAAAATAGTTGTTCGAGACCGTTTTCCCTTACCAATTATAGACGAACAAATTGATCAGCTCAGCTCGTCAAACATTTTTTCAACTATGGACCTGGAAAATGGGTTTTTTCACGTCCCCGTACATGAAGAAAGCCGTAAGTATACATCCTTTGTTACACCAGGAGGGCAGTATGAGTTCAATCGCGTACCTTTCGGCCTCTGTACCTCGCCATCCGTATTTCAGCGACATGTCAATCGAGTGTTTCATGATTTGCTCCTACAAAAAGTGGTTCTGTTGTACATGGACGACATTGTGATACTGGGAACAGACTATCAAAATGCAATGACGAATCTTAAGAGGGTGTTGGTAGTTGCAAGCGAGTATGGGCTAGTATTTCGATGGAAAAAGTGCCAATTTTTGTGTAGTGCCATCGAGTACCTAGGTTTTCGAATTGAAAATGGAAACATCAAGCCGTCAGAGAACAAAATCAACGCCGTACGAAGGTTCCCACGACCAACAAGTGTATTAAAAATTCAAAGTTTCTTGGGGTTGACCGGGTATTTTAGAAAATTTATCCAGGGGTACGCATGCATTGCGCTGCCACTTAGCGATCTATTGAAGAAAGGTGAGGTGTTTCGTTTCGGACCGAAGGAAATTGCTGCATTCGAAGAGCTTAAGAAGTTGTTAACATCTGAACCTGTGCTGAAGCTGTATCGACCCGAGGCTGTAACTGAACTCCACACAGATGCCTCTAAGTGGGGGCTAGGCGCAATTTTATTACAAAAAGAAGAAAATAATTTTTACCCTGTCTATTACTACAGCAAGAAGACGAGTGCGGCAGAACAAAATTACAGCAGTTATGAGCTGGAAGCTCTTGCCGTTGTAACAGCCCTAAAGAAGTTCCGTCACTATCTACTTGGTCTTCACTTTACCATAGCCACCGACTGCGCAGCTTTCAAAGGTACGATGGAAAGAAAAGAGTTTTCATCACGTATTGCTGGATGGGTACTCATAACACAGGAGTTTGATTTTGTTTTAGAACACCGTAATGCCACAAGAATGCGACATGCAGATGCGCTGAGCAGAAATGCTATTGCAGTGGTACAAAGTGAGTTCTTGTCTAGGATTGTAAAGGCACAAGAAGGTGATGAAAACATTCGACTTATCAAAAATCTGTTGGGTTACGGTGCCTACGAAGATTTTATTTGCGAAAGGGATGTTATCTTCAAAGTGGATGCCGAAGGAAGGAAACTTTTGTACATTCCCAAGAAAATGCAGGCGGAATTCTTGCGAAATATTCACAGCGATGGACATTTTGCAACAAAAAAAATGATGGAAATAGTTAAGCGTGATTATTATGTTCCGTCCCTTACAAAAAAACTAGAGGAAACGAGGAAAAATTGTATCGCGTGCATTTTGGCTGAGAGGAAAGCCGGAAAACAAGAAGGCCTCTTGGCGTCCATCGACAAGGGCAGTATACCGCTCTGTACATATCACATCGATCATCTTGGGCCGCTAGACAAAACGACGAAACAATATTCCTATATACTGTGTATTGTAGATGCGTTCTCCAAATTTACTTGGATATACCCAACAAAAACCACATCTGCAGCGGAGACAATCTCAAAACTCGAGTTACAGAAAGCAACATTTGGAAGCCCTGCAAGAATTATATCGGACCGAGGTGCTGCTTTTACGAGTAATACTTTTGAGGATTATTGCAAAGCTGAACAGATTGAACATTTGTTAATAACGACCGGTGTACCAAGGGGGAACGGTCAAGTGGAACGAATAAATCGCATAATTATCTCGGTTCTTTCTAAGTTGTCGTCAGAGGACCCAAGGAAATGGTATGCACACTGCAGCAAACTACAAAGATGCATCAACTCTTCCTGGCAACGAAGTATCAAGACAACACCTTTCCAGATAATGTTCGGCACTCGCATGAAGAACAACACGGATCCCGAACTGGTCAAGATTATTGAGGAGGAGATAAGAGAAGCGTTTGACAGTGAGCGAGATGAAGCACGGCAGTCAGCTCGAAACGAGATAACGAAAATCCAGGAAGAAAACATTCGCACTTACAACAGAGGAAGGCGCCCCGCAGTTAAATACAAAGACGGTGACTTGGTGGCAATTCGAAGAACTCAGTTTGGACCAAACCTTAAGTTAGCTGGAAAATATTTGGGTCCATACAAAATCGTTGAAGTGAGGGAACACGACAGGTATGGTGTACAAAAAATAGGCGATCACGAGGGACCTTCAATTACAACCAGTAGCGCTGATATGATGAAAAAATGGCGTCACACCGACGCGGAAGATTTCGACTCGTCTTCGGGCGAGAGCAGCTTTGACTAATTTTTACTTTATTTTTCTTAACAGTTCGCTGGGACAGCTCATTATCAGAATGGCCGATTTGTGGGATTTGGATACACCCTGTTACAGATAAGAGTTCAACTCTCCAAAGCAAATGAATACAAATGAACATCGGCTAACAATTCACCCAGCGAGACGAGTCAGTCGAAGAGTAAAGACGGAACACGACGGAAGCCGATTCGAGCGAAAAGACGATCACTACGTTAAATATTCTCTCTAATTAATCCTTGCGCATAATAGTTAATAAATTATATTCTTTTTCTTATATTAACTCTTTTTATTCTGGGTATCCAATTCTACATATATCATTTTTTTTTTTTGATAGGATAAAAGTTGAAAGCTGCATCAAAAACTTTTGTACTCGAGTTATGTTCATAAAATGGGCAACTCATTAAAGGATGATCCTTAAAGTTTCTAGAACTTTGTTAACTTAAAGAAAGATTTGGATAGCTACCCAGATAACTTTGCTCATGGTAATGTCACCTTGGCAAAAACTTCTGACATCTGCAACGCAACACAGCTTTATAATTGAGATGAACAGAACTATTGTTGAAATGACTTGCTCGAAGGAGAAATTGTTTATAGTTCCTGTTTATATTAACTGTAATAAATGGATGGATGACTTTGCTGGTGTGCAGAACCTTTTCCTTGAATTCCACAAAGGAAATATTATAGTTATTGGAGACTGTAACGTAAGGGTATGAAACTCACAGCTGCTACAAATGAATCCAGAATGTGTCTCCGACAATGTTAGCATTACGAGATCAACAAGACACAAGAGACACAAAAATTGAGAGAAAATTTATTGAAATGTGCGAAACGACTGATCTTACATTGTTGAATGGAAGAACTAGAAGTGACCCGGATGGACATTTTACTTTTATAAGAGGAACGTCATGTTCTATTATTGATGTTTGTCTCGTTCGTGGTAGATGGATTCAGTACGTTGAAGACTTAAAAGTGGAAGAGATGGTGTACTCGGATCGCTTACCACTGCTCGTCAACTGCATGATTTGTAATGAAGAGCCATCTAGCAATATCTTGAATATGAAGTTGCTACCAAAACTTAAATGGAGAAACACGCACATGGAACGATATCAAAACAGTCTCGACAGACTGTTGACATCCGTTCGGGGCATTGAGATGAACTCACTACGCAACACAAATATCCTGATATCTTGCATAACACCAGCAGTTCAGTCCTTTCAACATGTTCAATATTGAAATTGGAAAGAACCATGGTTTGATAGAGAATACGAAACAGCAAGGAAAAGATCTTTTGGGTTTCTAAGACTGCTTAGAGCAACAAACTCAAACCTAGCAAAAAACATGTACCAAGACGCTAATTAGACTTTCAAAATTATTTGCAGCGAAAAACAAAACAAGTACTCACTTGACTTAATGAGCAAAATATCTCTTGTAAATGACAGCAGTATTTTCTGGAAATTAGCTTTCTCTTTCAATGGCATACCCTTTGTTCAAAACATTAAAATCGACATAAACATCTTAGCAGAATACTTCCAAAACTTACTAAACACAGCGATAAACTCCAATCAGTTAATGCTCTATGCTTCACCGCATCTGGAAATCGAAAATCTTGAGACCCAAGGTTAGGTTAGGTTTAAAATGGCTGTCAGGAAAACAAACTGACACACTTAGACCAATATTAGGTCCATTGTGATACCATAAAATTGTGCGAGGGAGTACCTCACTTAACAAAACCATTTGGAGCTTTTAATAAAGCGAAGGAGATGCAGGGGATCTGTCTTCGCCAGATCGCTTGGATCATCAAGAAAATAATTTCCTAGATGCCGTTTTCTTTTAAAAGAGAGTGCAGGACATGAGCAGAGGAGGTGTGGGATTGTCTCCTCCTCCTCTTCATCTAAGCAACTTCTGCAGAAGTCATTAGAGAGGAAACGCCAAGTCTTATGGCGTGTCTTCCTATCAGACAATGTCCGGTGATGACATTGATTACGGAGCTAACTTGCAATCTGGTTATGGATAACAAATGTCTTGTGCGTTTTGGATCTAGTCGAAGACCCAAACAATAAAGATTTACTGAGTGAGTAACAAGCTGGTTTTAGGAAAGAAAACTCAACTGTTGACAATATTTTTTCACTAACATGCATCGGTAAATCATATTTGGATAAGAGGAAGAAATTATATGCTGTTTTCGTCAACTTCAAAGCGGCATTTGACTTAATCAACAGGGAAGGAATATCCTCCAAAATGCTAAAAGCAATAAAATGCGGTATGGGACGAGAACGAAGGGTCTACTTAGTTTCAAACAACGTCTGGAGTTAGGCAAGGCTGTCTATTAAGTCCGCTTTTGTTTTCCCTGTTCCTAGATGATTTGACATCAGTTCCACCAGGTGGTATCCATATTGCTGGCACCAATGTGAAGGAATTGATGTATGATGGCGATATCGTCATATTATCGGAATCTGCAGAAATGTTACAAATGATGATCAACAAGCTTCAATCTTACTGTCATCTGTAGAGTCTAACGCTGAATACCAAACAAATCAAAAGTTATGATTTTCTGAAATGGAACAGGCAGATACGCAGTAAATGAGAAGTGGAAGTGGGAACATGTGGACCTGGAGGTTGTAAAAGAGTACAAGTACCTTGGAGTTATCATAACACCGCAGCTGTCGTTTAAAAAACACCTGAGCGCTAAACTGATAGAATCAAAAAAGGCCATAAATTGCAGTTGGAAGGGTGTACTTGGTAAAAAATGTGTACCTCCGAGTGCCAAGTATAAACTTTTCGAAGCCGTAATGAGGTCGATAATGTGTTATGCTTGCCAGGTTTGGGGGTTCCTTCAATATGAAGAAGTAGAAAAGTTGTTGAGGTTCTTTATAAAAAAAAATGTTCTGGCTCCCGGAAAACACGCCTACGTATATGTTACACCTGGAGACTGATGTTTCGCCGATGTATATATTTTCACTCAAGATGCACCTTAATCATATTTTAAAAGTTACCGAGCTTCCTCCTCATCATCTTCCTGGAACCATTGCAAAGCATCTACTCGAATATAAATCTCATTTCCTTACCAACTTAAAAAAAAAAAAAAATAAATAAAAAAAAAAAAATTTGATTGTAGACTTTTAAGGTTTTGGATTAACTGTCTCATGATATAATATTGTTTAAACTGAGAACAGCACCTAACCGATTGATCATATGAAGGTAAATTTCGGAAGGATTCAATTCAGGATATTCAAATTCGTCAAATTCCCACTCAGGTGTACCACAAAGCGCAGTCACCTTGGCTCTATCCTTTTTTATTTTAGCCATTAATGATGCTACTTTTAAGTTTGTCATCCAGTGAAATTTAGATCTTCGCTGATGATATGAAAATTTGTAAGAAAATAGACTGCACAGTGCACAGCCGATCGTCTTATTTCACAATCTGAAGTTGAAAATTTTACCACATGGTGCGATAAAAATCGATTGATTTTTAATCCAAGAAAATGTCAAAGTGTAACTTTTTCAAATAATTGCATACCTGCTTTGTTCAATTACTCGATTTCTCAGCAAATATTATGCAAGGTATCCAGTATTAAGGGCCTCGGTGTTTACTTCTGTTCTCATTTTGACTTTACACCACATATCAACTTCATTGTTAATAAAGAAAATTCAATGCTATAGGCTTTTTTAAAAGACTGGCTAAGGAATTTACGGACTAAGGATTTTATGGGTGCATGTCAACTTGCCAATATCTGCTCTTGAAGTCCAGCGTCGAGAACCACTGGGTTCCCTCCATGGCATCCAGGGTATCACTGATTCTCGGCAGGGAATAGCTGTCCTTCTTAGTCACATCATTCAGCCTTCGGTAGTCCACACAAAAACGAGTGCTTCCGTCTTTCTTTTTCACTAGCACCACTGGTGACGCCCAAGGACTTTTGGAGTTTTCGATAAGACCGTCCTTCTTCATTGTTGTTATCATTTCCTCGACCTCAACTTGTTTGGCCCGTGGAAGGCGTCTTGCGGGTTGACGAATCGGTCTTGCATCTCCTGTATTGATGCGATGCTGCACCAACTGTGTCCTACCATATTGCCCCTTTGACGATGCGAAGATGTCAGTGTACTCTTGTAGGAGACTTTCAGCCATCCTTGTTTATTGGTGATCAAGGTTGGATAAATTCAGTATTCTAGCTCTGATGGTTTTGAGCTCCTCCGGAGTTATAGTTTTTCTCGGGGCTTCGTCTGTGATCTTCGTAATTGCTGCAACCGATTCGCAACGTCCAACGACTTCTCCTTTCTTCAACTTTACATTGTACGGAGGGACCATTTTGTTTTTCGGTGCTACCAGTGTTTTCCCAATGATGACGTTTAGGGAGAAACACACTCTGGGTCTGGAACCAGACATGAGGTATCGAAGGCTTCCAAACTCACCTTCCAGTTTTGTCCAAACGAACACTTCAGAAGAAGGAGGCAGAATAAGATCTTCCGTGATGACAGTTCTCAGTGTCGACGTACTTTCGTTCGAATAGGTCATTGGAAGTTCCTTATTTTGGTACTTCAAAACTTGATTACCGATGTCCAAAATAACTCCGTGATGTTTCATAAAGTCGATTCCAATGATGCACTTGTCGCATATATCTGCCACCAGGAATTGATGAGTAAACACTAGATCAGCCAGTCGGATCTTAAGACACACTTCTCCATATACTCTTGCTGCTTCTCCCGTTGCGGTTCTTAGACGGTAGCTATTGGTGTTATGAAGCCACGTCATCTTTACCAGGTCTCGACGTACTATGGATGCTGTGGCACCGGTGTCGATGGTAGCCACATGTTTGTTCCCGTTAATAGTAGTCTCCACAGACAGACTTATCAGACTTGAAGCCTGTTGTGCTGTTTCGATTGTCAATGCGAATGCTAAAATTTCAGAAAGAGTACGTGTTCTAGCAGTTCGCACAGACCTCTGAAGATGTATATCAGAAATGGCACGAACGAAGGACTCAACAGCAATCTGGTTGATGATTTCCTCTCCAGCATCCGGGTATGCCAGGTGAACCAGTCTTTCAACGTCTGCTTGAAGCTGCTATAGACTTTCACCCTTTTTCTGGACTCTGTTATTGAGTTGGACTCGGAAGACTTCTTTCAAGTGGCTATCTCCAAAGCGTTTATCTATAGCTCCCACGAGAGAACAGAAATCACCGCTCTTACCAGCTGGAACAGTTTGAAGTAATTCAGTTGCTGGACCTCTAAGGGCAAGAGTCAGTGCTATGTACTTGTCTTCGTCATCCCAGCCATTTGTTGTTGTGGCTGCCTCAAATTGTCTCTTAGGCGTAGGTAAATTTGTCGTAGACTGGCCAAGAAGATTGTCCATCAAATGTTGGCGGTTTCATCTCCTTTTTCCTTGCAAACTCTCCAGCAGATTCTCGAATTTCGATTTTCCGGATCTGGTCTAATTCCTTGGTTAGGACAGAGAACTGTTTATCGCATCGGCTTTCCAAACGATTCTCTACAACAGAAAGCTGTTTTTCCACACCTTCAACGCGTTCATCTAGGGCACATACATTTTTCTCAATGTTACCCAATTTACCCTCTAGAAGGTTTTTCTGACCTTCCAAAACGTTCTGTTGGGCCTCAAGTCTTTTGAGAATATTCTGTTGTTCCTTCTTTTGTTCGTTTCGTTGTTCTTCAATCAGCTTCTTTTGTTCGTTTCCTTGTGTTTCAAGTTGTTCGAGAACATTCTGCTTGTCCTTCTTTTGCTCGTTTTGTTGTTCTTCAATCAGCTTCTTTTGTTCGTTTCTTTGTGTTTCAAGTTGTTCGAGAACATTCTGCTGTTCCTTCTTTTGCTCGTTTCGTTGTGCTTCAAGTTGTTCGAGAACATTCTGCTGTTCCTTCTTTTGCTCATTTATATGTATAAACTTTTCGAAGCCGTAATGAGGTCGATAATGTGTTATGCTTGCCAGGTTTGGGGGTTCCTTCAATATGAAGAAGTAGAAAAGTTGTTGAGGTTCTTTATAAAAAAAAATGTTCTGGCTCCCGGAAAACACGCCTACGTATATGTTACACCTGGAGACTGATGTTTCGCCGATGTATATATTTTCACTCAAGATGCACCTTAATCATATTTTAAAAGTTACCGAGCTTCCTCCTCATCATCTTCCTGGAACCATTGCAAAGCATCTACTCGAATATAAATCTCATTTCCTTACCAACTTAAAAAAAAAAAAAAAAAAAATAAAAAAAAAAAAATTTGATTGTAGACTTTTAAGGTTTTGGATTAACTGTCTCATGATATAATATTGTTTAAACTGAGAACAGCACCTAACCGATTGATCATATGAAGGTAAATTTCGGAAGGATTCAATTCAGGATATTCAAATTCGTCAAATTCCCACTCAGGTGTACCACAAAGCGCAGTCACCTTGGCTCTATCCTTTTTTATTTTAGCCATTAATGATGCTACTTTTGGACTCGGAAGACTTCTTTCAAGTGGCTATCTCCAAAGCGTTTATCTATAGCTCCCACGAGAGAACAGAAATCACCGCTCTTACCAGCTGGAACAGTTTGAAGTAATTCAGCTGCTGGACCTCTAAGGGCAAGAGTCAGTGCTATGTACTTGTCTTCGTCATCCCAGCCATTTGTTGTTGTGGCTGCCTCAAATTGTCTCTTAGGCGTAGGTAAATTTGTCGTAGACTGGCCAAGAAGATTGTCCATCAAATGTTGGCGGTTTCATCTCCTTTTTCCTTGCAAACTCTCCAGCAGATTCTCGAATTTCGATTTTCCGGATCTGGTCTAATTCCTTGGTTAGGACAGAGAACTGTTTATCGCATCGGCTTTCCAAACGATTCTCTACAACAGAAAGCTGTTTTTCCACACCTTCAACGCGTTCATCTAGGGCACATACATTTTTCTCAATGTTACCCAATTTACCCTCTAGAAGGTTTTTCTGACCTTCCAAAACGTTCTGTTGGGCCTCAAGTCTTTCGAGAATATTCTGTTGTTCCTTCTTTTGTTCGTTTCGTTGTTCTTCAATCAGCTTCTTTTGTTCGTTTCCTTGTGTTTCAAGTTGTTCGAGAACATTCTGCTTGTCCTTCTTTTGCTCGTTTTGTTGTTCTTCAATCAGCTTCTTTTGTTCGTTTCTTTGTGTTTCAAGTTGTTCGAGAACATTCTGCTGTTCCTTCTTTTGCTCGTTTCGTTGTGCTTCAAGTTGTTCGAGAACATTCTGCTGTTCCTTCTTTTGCTCATTTCGTTGTTCTTCCAGCTTCTTTTGTTGTACTTCGAGTCTTTCAAGAACATTCTGCTGTTCCTTCTTTTGCTCGTTTCGCTGTTCTAACAAAAGCTTCATCATAATAGAAAAATTTACACTTTCACTTACTTCCTCTTCTCCACTTCTGTTTCAAACGCTACGTCATTCTTTCGCCAGAAACTGTAATGTTAGACCCCATCTTGTATATGCTTTTCAATTATGGTCTCTTTAATTTGCAGTTTACAATTCAAGGATAGAAAAAAGATACAGTGAAGATTAATTAGATTTGCTCTCAACGGACTTCCTTGCATTGATCCTTGTGACCTTCCATAATTGAGCACCTTATTCAACTACTGCTGATGCAACTCCTTTCGCATCGGCGCGGCGTATAAATGATGATTTAGTTCTTCTATAGAATTACTTCTATACAATCCGCTATGAGAATGGTCACACATGGGTGTCCAAGATTTGTGATTTCAACCATTGGTTTCATCAACCCCTTGAAATGGACTCCATTTTAAAAATCTCTATTTAAAGTTCCAAAGTTTTCTTAAAGGAAGTTACCAATTCGCTGGTTTCAGAAAAATCTTGAAAACAAATTTTGTTTTGTCTTTTTTTCCACCAACTTGTTGTTGCTGTCTTGTCTACTCATCCCTACACAATGCACCCATTCAACCGTATGAGTTTTGAAAAAGTTTCCATCTGCTACTTCATAAATAATATAAATAATTTCTATTTTCACGTAATTTGTTACGCACTTTATAAAGGAGGAAGCAAATATTATCCTTACCCCATCCTTCTTCGAAAAAATAAGGAAAAAGATTTTTCAACAGCTCCTCGTCTGGTGTTGATACCCCCCGCCCCCTCCCCCCCCCCCCGCTCTCTTTTCTTCTTTTCTTTCTGTATTTTTGGCAAACATGCCTTGAATTGGCAAGGGGAAAAGAACATTTTGGTTAAAAGGATTTTTTATGTTGTGCAAGGATATCTTTTGCTTTTGTTTTTTGTTTACCATTGTTGAAGAAAACTTTGGGAAAAAAGCTTTTATAAATATTCTTGTTCCTTTAAATTCGTTCTTCAAAATTCAACCATTAATGCATAGCTCGTGCCGAAGAGCTGCAAAACTTTCCAAATGCTTTCCTTATACGTACGTAGGTATACGTTGAAGCCAGAATTTTACTTGGTTACGAGTACATTGTTTACATAGGGAACTCCATTTGGCAAAGAAGAGCCAAGACAAGTGATAAGAATGTAAATTTGCGAGTAAGTATTACTGAAAATAAACTCACGCAGGCTCTTGGATAATGCCGCTGTTCCGTTTCATGACAGCAAGTTTAAACATCTTAATGTCTGTCAATAAATCATCATCGAAAGTATATTAAGTTAACTCTCTTGAAGAGCTTTCGTCTCTCAATCATAATTAAAGCAGCAATCCGAGGAAATGAAATTTCGTTCTTAAATCTGCATCTGTCAAGGCACGTAAACCAATAAAAGCCCCACAAAGTGCCAAGAGATTTTAATCGGTGCCTTCAAAAATGATAATAATGGACCAGACAGCCAGTGGCTTTTAGTAATTAAGACAATATTGATATTCGATTAAGGATGAACAATGCGGAAGTCATTTCTTTTGAACCTCCTTCCAACTGACTCTATTAAGTCGGTTTACTAAAAACCAAAAAAAAAAAACCGAAAAGTTTTAGAAGTAAGAACGGAAGAGTGCGGAAATCGCATCTCTTAATCGCTTTAAAGAGATTCCTTCACACTCGATGGAGCAGCTTTTGATTTTTTCTTTTAAAGCAATTTATTTTCCTTCACTATGTGCAGCCAACAGGCCAACTCTTAGACCACCACCCGTTTCCTATAATCTGTTTGAGAAAATGAGTCAATAAATTTCCGGATTGTGAGTTTCTCATTTAATTTATTTATTTTTTTCTTATTTTCCTTTGCAGTTGGTTCCAGAGATTCATTCAGCAGTAGTAATAGTGGGAATCATGGTGGCAACGGCGCTGGACATGGTGGCAATGGTCAAGCCAAATATCCAGTATTAGTATTTGTTCATGGTGAATCGTACGAGTGGAATAGCGGAAATCCATATGATGGTTCAGTGCTGGCCAGCTATGGTCAGATTCTCGTTGTCACAATTAATTATCGCCTTGGTATTCTCGGTAAGTGTGTGTGTTTCTCTCATTTGTATTTTTTTTTTCCATTTTTTTATATTCGTTTTCTATCTGAGGATTATTAAGTGAAGTATTTCTGTGGGATAGTAAGTGGCGTGTGGACTCTGGATAAACTTCTATTTGGGAAGAAGAACAAATATTTGGAGTGGGAAGTGCCTTCAATGAAGGGAAAACGATTATGTGATAAATGATGGGATTTTCGTTATATATTAAGTGAAAATTCCTAACCATCCTTCTGAAAGACTTTGCTAATATATATTTTGTTGGCGCCCAATGTGAAACACTCATGTCATAAAATGCCATCATTTGTTATAAACATAAGTTCATCTAGGCGACTAATGCATTTTAAGGATTGCCTGCACTTCTAACGCTTTTGTTAAGGATTATTTGTGCTTTAAATGTTGCGATTTAAGTGTTAGGTTGACACATTTTCCAATACCCAATGTAAATAGTGAAATAAACGATTGGTGTCAAGGTCTTTTTCTTTCTTTCCTCAATTGGAAAAATGTAACAACTACATGTCTCAAAACAAGATGGTACATATGCTAGTAAGTATCGTTTTCATATTATGGTTTACGGCAAAAGCCATGCCATAATTGTGAAATTGTAAAAAAACAACAAAAGCCTTTAATTTTGTTAAATAAAATCACACACTACTACTACTACTAATACTTATGGTTTCACTTGGGGAAGTAGGTACTTACTTTAGATGGAGCTTACAGTCCAGGGTGGATCACGGCCTCATTCAACAAACCACTCCAGCTAGCCCGGTCCCTAACCAGCTGCCAACAGTTGGTTGAGGTCATTCACCACTTGATCGCGCCACCAAAGATGAGGCCTTCCTCTGTCAAGTTGTCCATGAGGGTTGGAATCGAAGACTCGTCGGGCTGGTGCGTCGATGTCCATGCGCTTCAGTGGCCTTATAGTCGCTGTATTTTCAGCTTTTTGACTAGGTCGATATCACTGTAGAGCCCGTAAAGATCGTGGTTAAATTTTCTCCTCCACTCTCCACAAATGCACACTAGGCCAAACATCACGCGAAGAATTTTCCTCTCAAATCAACCCAGCTGGTAGTCATCAGATTTTGTCAGTGTCCATGCCTCTGCCTCATACAGCAGGACTGGGATGACTAAGGTTTTATATAGGGTCTCTTTGGTTCTTTGAGAGAGTGCTTTACCACTTAAATGCTTTCTAAGCCCGAAGAAACAGCGATTAGCAAGTGTGATTCTTCGTTTGATCTCAGCACTGATGTTGTTGTGCGACGTAATAGTGGATCCCAGGTAAACAAAGGTCTCTGACTACTTCGAAGTTATAATTGCCCATGGTGGCGTTTTGTCCCAGTCGATGGTGTTGGGCTTCTCTTCTCGATGACAGCATACTTCGTTTTCGTCTCGTTAACAGTTAAACCCATCTTCGCCACTTCCGCTTCAATACTTCCAAATACTCCACTGACAGCTCGCGTTGTTCTCCCCATGATGTCAATGTCATCAGCATAAGCAAGGATTTGAACGGACTTTTGAAAAATTGTACCTCTGGTGTTGACTTGTTAGTTGCGTACACTTGCACGATGTTAAAAAGGTTGCATAATAGCGCATCACCATGTCTCAAACCTTTCTCGACATCAAAGTCATCGGTTATGTTCTTACCATAGGCGGATCCACGGGGGGGTTTTTCGGGTCAGAGAAACGATTTTTTACATGGGTTTGAATGGTACATCAGCGCCTTTCAGAGCGTGCCGTGTAAGCTTTCACTGTTGCCTAAAAGGTGCCTTTCTCTCACATGGCGTCACATATAAACTTTTTTACATGTAAATTTTTCATCCAAAGATACTAACCAGTAAAGCATCAAGCGCATTTTGGATGTTCTGGCCGTGGATTCGTTGTCTCCACATCTTGACTTCTGACAGAAAATTTTCTTTCGAACAATCCGATATATCTTCGTAAAATGTGTAGAGGTCAGCGCATTTCTTTTCGTTAAATTTTAGTTTAAGAAACAGTTGCCCGAAACTTTGGAAAATGGATTTGTGTTCTGAGAACTGACTTTTGAGTTGAGAAATGAACGTATCAAGAAACGGAATATAGAAAGAAATTCTGTAGTAGGGTAGACTGGGTACGGTTGAAACAATTTCACTTATATCGTTTATAAAATTGATTTCTGTAATCCGAGCTGTGAAGAAGTGATGTCTAATGAAAAAGCGGATTTCCATCTACAAATAAAGAGTGTCTTTTTAGTGCTACGTGCATTATTTTTTGTAAAACATGGAATTTTAAAACACATCTTTTTTGTTTCAACCGTACCCATATACCAGGGGCGGTTGAAACAGCAATTGGGGTCAGTTGAAACACATGGAAATAGTTAGCATTTTTTATTTTTGAGTATAAGTATAAGACTGTTTGACAATGCTTATTACATACTGTAGTTCATAGTTAGTATAGCTGTATGCTTATATGTATGTATATATATTTTTTTTTATATTTAATTCTATTGTTCCAACTTTTGTTTTATTCAATTTCTCAGAAACCAAAGAAGATTTTTTCGTTTGAGTTTCTGTGTTTTACTCAAAACTTATAAGAGCATTGATTATTGAAAGAAAAGTGACTCTTAACAAGTCAGACTTTGTTAAAATTTTATTCAAAGAAAAAGTTTTTGATTTTCTTCAAAAGTTTGGCTTTTACACCTGACTACTGAAAATCATTCACTTAATTAACTTGAATTAAAATTTTATTGAAGAACAAAGTATGTATAAGCTTTGAAAAACACTTTAGTGTGTGATAGTTAGTGGCCTAGTTGTTTTAAAAAAAAATTAAAAAAAAATTTAGACAATAACCATTAAATTGCCCCTCCCGCCTAAACGGTCATAGGCCTTGCTGTAGGTAGTCAAGTCAGTCTGTCCTCTTGAAGTCTTTCTTACACGAACTCTTGGCATCTGGAAAGCAAGGAAACTAAGTAAGCATTTTGTTTCAACCGTACCCAAAAAAAGTGTTTCAACCGTCCCCAACCGCGCTTTAGCTACAAAAATGTATATAATTATGACCATATTAGCAACACGTTGAAACAAGTCACTGCGATGCGTTCAACACTCCTCCTTTCAAACACAAACTTATACCCAAAACTCTAACATGAATAGAAGCACAGTTATTGCAAAAATAAACCGCTCAAAAAATTTTACTTTTGGTTATCGATTAAGAAAAAATCAGTTTATGAACAACTGCCACTTGCCACGTGCTAAGCCAGACTGACGATTGTTCGCATATGTTCTCGCTTCGTTTTCCTTCGGGAAACATTCTCGTACCGTCTACTGTTCATAGAATATTTGTGTTGTTTCAACCGCCCTTTGTTTCAACCGTACCCAGTCTACCCTAGTCCTCAATACTTTGTGCTTGAACGTTGCAACGGTTTTTTAGTTGATTGCAACGGCGGCGGCGGCGAGCGGCGCGCGGCGGCGTGGCAATTTCATTGTGATTTCGTATTCAGAACAAATTCTAGCAACATGCTCATAAATAACGTGGAAAGTTGAATCTGCGTTTTCGTGTTTGTACGTAAATTTATACAAAGCGTCTTCTGCCAGCTTAGAAGCCTCACCCAGATCTTAGTTCTTAGATTGAAATTCCCGACTCAAAGGCAAAACAATCGAATTAACTGATTTCATAATGTGACAGGCGATTTGGAATTCAACCGTCGAAATCACTGTCAAAAGATGCAATGCATTTTGCGAAGTATCTCGATCTTTCCACGTTTTGATTTCTTCCCACGATTCAATAACAGCCGGTTGCAATTCAACGTACGTTCCAACTGCGAGACTGAGCTCATCTTGTAGGACAAACAAACTTCAACTTTTGTTTTTTTTCTCACTTTTGTTTGTCATTTTTGAAATTTCTTGGCGTAGAACATCTTGTCTTTTAGGCTAGTGAAAAAATGGTTCAATCGCTCCGATAGTTTTTGATTCCTGACACTTCGCATGCTGCATTGACTGCCAAACTAAAGCTATGTGCAGCGCAATGTACATAAATTGCCAGAAGGTAATACGATCTCAGATGAGCCTGTGCACCAATGAATTTTACACTCATTGCCGAAGCTCCATCGAATCCTTGGCCATTCATATATGAGCAATCGACGCCAACATCATGTTAATAATTTCTGATTGAATCTGCTAAGCCTCGTACATATAAATAAAATTTTGAGTAATAGACCCCCCACCCCATGCCCAAATCCTGGATCCGCCACTGGTTCTTACCAACTTCAACGGAGCAGCGACAATCCTCCATTGTCATCCTGAAAAGTTTGGCAGGGATGTCGAGATGTGCATGGCTGTATATAGCTCGTCTTCATCAACGCTATCATTGGCCGTTTTAAAGTCGATGAAGAGATGGTGTGTATCGAATTGGAATTCTTGGGTTTTCTCCAGTATCTGCCGAAATGTGGAAATCTGATCGTTGCTTGATTTTCCTCACCTAAAACCACACTGATATGGTCCAATCAGGTCGTCTCGTCTTCCTCTTCTGTAGATGCATGAGTTCATATTAGGCAATTGTTGGCGAATTTAGCCTGATGCGGATAGTCATTGAAGCTGAGTCTAGCTCTTACGACAGATCCGCACCTAATAAGCGTTGTTTCTGCTGTCTGTAGCAGTCATAGGGGATTTCGCACTTTTTCATCAAGGCTAGGTGGACTTTTTTAGCGAACTCAGAACTCATGTAAAAGTGTTTGCTTGTATTAGTAAATCATTTTATTCTCTTAAAAGTGATCCCTCTTGCCATCGTCGCGTCTGATTTCAAATTCTCCCTCTTTTCTCTCCCTTTTTGGTCTCGGCAACAGCCAGAATCCAGAAACTAGAAAAGAATTACGCACTTGCATAAGCAGAACAAAGGGGTGAGAATTATACGAGCATGCGCTGTGAGAGTAGGCATATAAAAAAAAAACAGATATCATTCATAAGGCACACTGACGAAGATATATGCATGTACACAATATGTCCGAATGAACATTTTTTACGATTTCTTGTTTTTGGATGGGTTGAGAATAGAAATATGTATTGTGTCAAGTCAGGAAACCGGTTCATTTTTTTTGTCTGTTTGCTTGCTGAGATAAATACAAATAATGAAGATGTTGTAGGGTCGATATTTCTTATCTTGTGTTTTTGCGGATGTGGAAAACATGATACATATTTGTGTGATTTAATTGTAGGTCAGTTTCTTGGCCTAGTTTGATCAGAAAAATTAATGAAAAAGGGGATAACTTGGGAACTTAGATAATACTCATTTTTTTTTCATTTTTTTATTTTTATTATTTTATTTTTTATTTTTTTTTACCAATAACTTGTATCCATTTTAATAATTTCATTTGCAAGAAGATATATTTTAAGAAAATAAAGGAATGGATGTTTTTTGAAAACTGCAATCGAAGGATGAAAAATTCCCTAAGAAAATTCAAAATTTTTTAAGTTAAATTTGTTTTAAAAAATTTTCCGTTACAATTATTATTTTTTTTTTTTCACTTGAAATTTGAACAAAAACAGTAATCTTGTGGGCCATAACCAAGCAAATTGAGATTTAAAGAAGTCATCTTATGAAACGGCCTGTTTTTTGTGGGAGTTCTTAGGATTTTTTTCAATAACCAGTAAATAGATAGAACTTTAAATTTACTATAACTTACTAATATATATATCGACTGATAAATATAAATTTTAAGCTGAAAATATAAGGTAGAATATGAGTTATAGTTCTCTGTATACCCCGCTTCAAAAAATGAACTCGCACTTCCTCCACGGTTCCAACTGGCTTGTCGAAAACATAAAAAAAAGTTATCGTCGTTTTCATCTGCAATCCTAAATGCATGGCATGAACTATTATGAAGTGAATATATACAAAATTGGACTTTTGGTAAATATTTGGAAAAAATATAGTTACGAATTTCCGTTGGTTTTTTTGGTTTTTGCTAAAAAAAAAAGTCGTAAACTTGGGAATATTTGGTTGATAGCAGTGTGTAGTGTGTAGTATGATAGTATAGAGGAAAGTCTGAAAAGCACAGTTCCGAGAACAAAAGTTTTAGGTCCGCTTATAACTGTGAAAGTATAAAACTTTTTTAACTGCTGTATTTTTAAAACGACTTCGAATTTTCAAAAATCACATTGCTATCGTATTCTAGACATTTTAAGAAAGCAATTTATGAAAAACCAAAACAGATCACGAGGGATGGTCCTATTAAAAAATATATATATATGCATGGTTAATAATAAAAAAAGTCTTTCTCATCACTACAGAATTTAAAACTTCATGTACTTGGCCGTATCAACACCACCTCCTTAGGTACCTACTTGTTTTTTTCAAAATAAAAAAAAGGAATTCCATCTCTCTAGGAATAATCTACCTTATGAATAATTACCTTCCATAATTTTTTCTTGTAAAACGATTTTTGAGACATTTTTACAAGTTTTGTTATGTTGAATGAATGGGCTGAAATTTTTTCAACAGCACGAATAAACAAAATTAGACACGAATACTTTATTATAATATACCAATTGAAATTCAACATGTATCTAACAATCAGCACAACACAATTTACAGAAAATTACACTGTAACTCTCAATGTATAATTTATTTTAAATTCAATTGAAAGAATTCTCAAATACAAAAAAGTTCCTTCTTTATCAGAAACTAGCTGACACACCCGGCGTTGCTCGGGTCTAACTTATTTAAAGCGTTGTTAACACAAAACTGTCAAGAAACGAAAACTAAGAAGACTAAGTTTAAGAATGCCTGAAAATTTCTAGGTTTATACTTATTTATTTCCATCATTAGGTCTGTTCATTGAACTTTCCCCAGGGTTGGATAGTTGAGTAGCGACCCGCCCCGGCTTCGCACGGGTACAATGCTGATACTAAATACCCTACAGAAAAACTGTGAACGTTGTATATAAAAACACAGCGGCCCGCTATGGCTTCGTACGGGTATAAAATTAAAAACATATTTTCTCTGGAAGTTACTCTTGAAAGAGCGACATACAGTTAGCCATGTGAAAAACAGTCAACACTCAAATCTAAGCCTGCAACGTTAAAGGTTTGACCCTGCGATTTATTAATGGTCATTCCAAAAGATGTCTTCACCGGAAATTGCAAGCGTTTAAATTGGAAGGGTAAATCCGATGGTATCAGAGGGATTCGGGGAATCAATACATTTTCTCCGGTACCACATCCTGTGAGTATTGTGCACTCTATTATGAAAGTTTTCAGTGATTTTACCAGCAAACGCGTGCCATTGCAAAGTTCTGGTGAATTCAGGTTTCTTAATAAAATAACAGGTGGTACCCGTGGTGTGATGGATAGCATGTCCGCCTGTTAATCCAGAGGTTCGAGTTCGAATCCCAACAGAGGCAAAAATGTTTTTCCACGGGTATCGCATTTCGCGAGGAATTGGCAAGTCCTCCGTTAGTATTCATTGCCATGAAAAGCGCTTTCTCGATTAGCCGTTCGGAACCGGCAGAAAATTGTAGGTCCCCTCCATTTTCTCACAAGGCATGGTTGTGAGAAATGCGCTAGGCCCAAGGGCTCCTCGCTCTGTTGCGCCACCCTATTTATTTATTTTTTTTAATAAAATAACTGGACAACCTACTTAACACCATTTTGTGTGGCGGGAGTCCTGATGGGTTCAAAGAGTTTAGAAATTCTGTAGGAAAATGAACAGCTTCTTCCAAATCGAGAACAGTATCGACCGAGTAGTATATTTTCGTTGGCGCATCAATCTTTGAAAGAATCAAGTTATTTACCTTATCTACTTGTTCGTTAGTTGGTGACAGAATCGCTCTTTCTTTAAACCAAGATATTGTCTTTGAACTTATGTTATCAATGTCAGGCAAGAGCCTGACTGAGGCGAGCCTCACGTTCCGTTGACGATTCTTCATCTCTTGCTGAACGTACTCTTTTGGCATTCACTATACTACGACCTATGTTCGAACGCCGACGTCTTCCAGACTTGAACAAAAATTTCTTAGTTCTATATGAATGATTACCTATGTATGTACGAATTGCCATATTATTAGTATGTGCCGCAGTAAAAAAATATCTGAATACTTACCATTCAGAAACAAAAACAAAAGATACCTATTCTTTTCAACATAAACTACGATGCTTTAAAAAATAGTTTGCTTTTCGCGTGAGTTTCAAACCGATTTTGAAAATTATAAAATTGAAGTAAAAGTAAAAGTAAATATTTTTAATAAATATGTTTGTTATGACATCGCATTACAAAACTTTAAATTTCTTGGCTTTTCTCTGCTATAATATGCATGTATTATACATATAAACCTTCCTCTTGAATCACTCTATTCATTAAAAAAACCGGCATCAAAATCCGTTGCGTTGTTTTAAAAATCTAAGCACACATAGGGACATAGCGACTTTATTTTATGCTATGTTAAGATAAAGAAGACGCTGAATTGCAATTAAATGCCCATAAACATCCGGATATGTATTTTCATAGATATACATAAGTACTTACTTCCTACCCACACTTATCCACCCTCTGCTTGCCTTCCCACATGCACAATATGAAACAAAAATAAAATAAATAAAATATACATAGGTACAAATAGGTAGGTACAAACCAATAACGAAAGAATAGTACAACCAACAACTTTGAAACAAAGTTAAAAAAAATTATTTCGCATAGGTACACCTTACCCAAACGCATATCTTATTCCAAATAAGTTGAATCCTATATGCCTATGTAAGTTACTGACCTATACCTACACACATTTTCATGCCAACCGCGTTATGTCATCAACAAAACAATAGAAGTTCTCAAACACAAAATAACTACCTAGTCAAATACAAAATTTTAGCTGAAGAAAAAAAAGAAACACACTCTCATCAAGTTGTGTACACTTTGACCAAGGAATTCCATTCTATTAGTGCAGTGGTGCTATTTTCTCACCCCTTTCCCTTTGTGCGTTTGCCTATGTCCGTTTCTTTCAATCCTTCGTCATTTCAAACTTTTTTTTTACAAATGCAAACTACTGCTACCAGCAAAAAAAAAACAACAGGCACACAGTTTGTAATGAGAAATGAATAGCACAAAAGATCACAAAATAAGGTCATAGGTATAGAATATAGATGATATGTATGAGGGAATGCATAACGCATAAGATCATCTGAGCGATACTCCTTTTCCAAATCACAGAGAACAGACCAAAAAAAGAGAAAACGGCGCTAAAATTGGTGGCGGATTTGCTTCGAACTGAAATGCATATGTATATGTTTTTAAGCAAGTTTTTCTAGTAAAAAACCCAAAGTAGACAGTTTTTCTAGAATTAATATTCCAAATTCTGTGACCACAATAGTATATTTCTTTATTGAAACTAATTAAGATTATATCAAAGAAAAATACCAACAAAAAATTGAGGTTCTTTTGGCCTCTCGTTCGTCAGAAATCGTTTGCAAATATGACTTTATTGAAATTGAATTTTAGCGGTTTGGAGAAAAAAATATTGATTTTGGGCTCGACAGTTAGTTGAGGAGCTTTATTACCTTCAAAAAAATGTATATATATATGCACTTGAAAACACCCACGCCTTGCCCCATGCTTTATAAGCTAAAAAAAGGCAGTTTCATAAACTTCTCATCATGACACCTGTTTCAAAACACTTAAAACTATTATCAATGATTTTATAAGATGCGCCTGATATTTATCTACTATTTCCTTTTTATTTCATGAAAAAATATTAATAAACGCCAAAGTTATTACCATAAGAGTATGCTGAAAACCGAAAAATTACAACAAATTGACGAAGGTTTTTTTCATACAAGGAGACAAAATTTGAAAAAAAACGCTCAGAGGTTAGTTGCATATATATTTTCTAGTTATAAAACGAAAAAGAAAAAAATAAAAAGTTCATAAATACGGATGCCCCGACCAAAATAGTGAACAAATCGAAATTTTCAATAAAAAAAACGGCTTCCGGTCCCTATAAAAACCGCTAGGGAATAATTTTCAGCATTTGAATAATACACAAATGTTTGTGTGCTTATCATCTTTACAAAACAATTTGTTTCATCAAATTATCAAGAAAATTGCAAAAGTTATGAAGCAATAAGCCAACGAACCTTTTAAATTTTAACGAAAAATGCAAGGGACACCTAGCCTTAATTGTTGTTGAGAAAGGGCATTCCCTCGCACTTATTGGACGGTTATGTCTGCTTGCTTCTTTTTTTTTGTTTTTGTTCTTTTTTCGTTTATTTGGGTCGTCAACGTTAAAATTAATTGTTATTCAAGGCTGTTGGTTATTTCGGAACAAGCAGATAAGTACCTGCCTAATCAAAAAAATATAGGTTTATGAGTTGAGGAATGAAAAGCTGAAGAAGACTCTTTTCACTTTTCAAGTAAACCGCTTTTTTAGACGTGTGGCCTCCAATCTGGCAATGCTTTTTTCGGAGTTGATCTTTTTGGCAGGTGTCACTAGACTTGTGCTCAATTTTGTTTGTCATTTCATCGTGGAAGAATTGAAACCGCACGGCCATTGTATACTCTGCATACTATCGGTAAATTATCTTGAAGCGAAATCGCTGTTGACAGTGGTTTTTACATAATTAAAAATTTTAAACCAGTGAGTTACCTCAGAGATCGGGCGATTCAACACAGCAGGACTTTTTTATGTAGACTCTTGTCTATGCAGATAATTCCAAGACGATTTACTAGTTGGAAGACAGAATTCGAAGAGTTGCTGCTGACATACGGCCAGAAATGCTGTAAAAAGTTCTTGAAAAACTGGGACCCTCTGCAAGAAGTTTTTCGAGTCAGCCGCGGAAGCCACTTGCCCATATTTATTTTAAAACATATTGGCAAACTTTTGTTTTAAAATAAAGCAAAACACTTGGCCATATTACCAAATTATCTATGATTTATTTTTTCTTGAAAACCACACGTATTAAAAATACCTTTTACCTACTTTCCTTTCTACTTATAGTTTATTTATTTAACTTGGTTACAAGTGATTGAGCATCCCACAATAATACACAATATACATAAGTATTCGAATCCAGATCACTTCCGCAAACAGCTGTGAAATATAACAACTCATCTTAGATTATCCTTCTTGGCCGCAAAAGTGGTATTTTCAGGCGAATAGTTAACGGTCACCCATACAAATTATGTGTCGTTTTGTTTGAGGAAGTTGTTTTTATGCTTACAGACCATGGAACACTTGACCTGTTCCTATTTCTCACCATTTCTTCTTTGCTTACTTAAGACGACCACGGGGATTGCTACGATAGGTCAAATGTGTGCTTTCGTGAGCGAATCATCGTGTCTTTGTAATGAGTTGACACTTACTATGCACTTTTACTTTTACAATGTCATAAACTTGTCATAGCCAATACAAAAATACTGTCGACCTTGATCAAATATAAATCAAATCCATGTTTCATGGAAAAGCATTCAATATTACGTACAGGGCCGGATTAACCCTCACCGGGGCCCTAGGTAACCATCAATTTGGGGGCCCTTTTTTCACGTCTGCTCCCTTCTTTTTCTATTAAAATAAAAACTTATAAAACTTTCATAAAACTTTTATTGTCAAACGTTATAATATCAATAAAATTACCATCTATATACATTTTAAACATTTCGTTTTCTACATTTGTTTTCGGCAAATTCATCAATTATATTATCATTCTCAAAGACTCAATGCAAAGTATACCTAATATGTCTAGTCGCTCTTGTCGTGTTGTAGCTCTTTTAGCATCTTTGATTTTTTTTAAATTGCGAGAAGGATCGTTCGGCAGAACAATTTGTGATCATCAATGTTAAAAATATCCGTGGAGCTATTTCTGTACTAGGCAATACATCGGCTAATTCATCTTCCATTAAAATCTTATACAAATGACTGAGTTTTTGTTCATCAGTGTATCTGTGCCCTATTTCACCAACTCACAAATTTGTTATTACAAGCGTTTTTTAACAAAGTTTGTGAGTTTTTGCGAAAATATTGCTTCACCAAACTTTGTTAATTACAATATTGCAGTTGTATTTTACAAAAGGAAATTTGTGGAAAAATTTCCTTTTCGGTTTCACCAATAAAAAATTAAAGTTCTTTAGAAGTAACAAACTTGTTGATATTACACTAATTTGTGAGTTTTCATTTCACCAACGAAAATAGACTTACAAAATTTGTTCAGTTTGTAAGAATATTCTACAGGTGAATATAGACCTGTAATTTTTATTACAAATTTGTAATTCCTTACTTTCATAACGAAAATGTCTTTACGACGAAGGCATAGCAATAGCGATAATAGCCAAAGTGATGATATTTTGATAGTGAAAAAAGAATTTATCGGCCGCTTATAAACTATGATATATTTGAGTTATTTAATTTTAATGAAAACTTTCAACTCAGTCGATGCAAGGCAGAGGAAATAATTTTAATTATTGGACTGCAACTAGCCCTCTCGAGCGAAAAAAGCTGTTCTTTAAAACCAAGGCAGCAGTTTCTAACAGCTTTGTGTTGGCTTGGGAATAGAGGACAATACCATGGAGTTGCCGATATGCATGGGATTTCTAAGTCAACAGTTTGCGGATGCGTACATAGAGTTTGCACCGCAGTCGTCGGTTTAATATTCGGAAACGTAATATGCTTACCTAACGAACATCCTTATTTCCAGTCTTTATTGATGAGAAGTGCTTGAGACTGCTATAATCGGAAAAATTTCCGAGCTATATATCTTTTTTGTCTTTTATCAAAGAGGCTGCAAATATTATATTTTCCTTGTTCGTTTTGATGTCTACGCAGCACAACGTTCAACAATATGGTGAAAAAACTGTAATAAATAACAAATTATTCTTAATGCCGGTGCAACAGGAATTTTGAACGAACACTTGTGACCTACAATTCATTTTTCTACAACTTTATTAGAATCAATCACAATTTTGTGAAATAAGATCTTGCAATTGGTGAAACAAAAAGCGGGCTTACAAATTTGTAATTGTAGATTACAAGTACAAATTTGTGGTTGTAACTTTCATTTTGGTGAAAAAGGGCACGAGTTCACGTTACTTTGGAATTGTTTCATTTCAAAGAAAAATTCTTCCAAATCTCTGGAATAAAAACAAACTCAGCTGTTTATAGCTTCGTGGAGGTCTGGAGGTTAGAGAAAAGTTGATGATAAATGCAAATCTCTCTGAAACTTCCATATACGTCGTTTGATTTCACTGTGAAGATGCAAATGCAGTTTTCTTTTCAACAATTGAAGCGTATTCTCGTTTATTTTCAATTCGTTTTCCTTTGATCTAAATTCAAAAAAGTTAGATTTCGCATTCAATTCAAAAGCCATAGTTACTTACCTGCTTTCGCAAAGCACTTTGTATTTGAAACAAACTACTTTCAATTCAATTTAAATGTGTTGCTTTAAAAACGCCAACAATGCTTTTCCATTTGAATATCGGACTCAGTTTTTCCCTCAGTGTTCTATTCTCGAACATTTACGAAAAGGTATTTTTTAAATGATACCAAATGAATGATACATTCATTTATTTTTCATCCATCATTAATCATTCACTCATTCATCATTCTTGTTGAAACTTTCGCTTGAAGGCTAAAGTCGGGGGCCCTAGGCAACTGCCTATTCTGCCTACCTGTTAATCCAGGACTGTGTACGTATGTGACATACTAAGTTCGACAAGAATGGATAAAGCTGTATGCCTTTTAATTCAAAATCAGTCACATACTCAATCATATACACATGTATAAGGTTTCGGGTCCTCAAATTGAAACTTTTAAACATCAATGTGTCCTTTTGAGATCTGCTCCCGCACTAATTGATTTCACTAGAACTTTAGCAATCCAATTTATCTATGAAAATACAATTTTTGAACTTTGTCAAAAGTATATAATTATTTCTACTTCAAAAACCTTTTGGTCATCAGGGAATCAGGTCATGTGTCCCGTACTGTCTGGTCCAAAGAATAAAAAACTAGGTACTAACTATACGAGGATGTATGTTACTTTGTAAACGACCAGTGTTTACCTTTGAAAAAGCATGGTCCTCTGCTTTGTTTAATTTTTCTTTTCACTTTTGCTAATTGAGCTATTGAAGAGTGTCCTTCCGGTGTCATCATAAAAAAAAAAATTTGCAAAATGGTCTCTCTTCTGTGGGGTTGCCATGGAGAACATAAATAAAATGCTATATTTACCTGTTTCAACCCAAATCATGTTCAAACTGTTATGTCCTTCTTTCAAATTTTACCTTAAAAAAAAAAAAATAACAAATTTCGATGGGTAGGTAGAAGTAGAACATTGCATCTAACATCAAACACTTCATCGATGCTATAACGTTAACGTCAACATAATGTATGCTAATAAGTTGTTGCTTTATTTTATCCGTTATAGGTTTTCTGAACGCCAATACAGATCGATATTCGAAACTGCCAGCCAACTACGGTCTAATGGACATCATAGCGGCTCTTCATTGGCTTAAAGAGAATATTGCTGCATTTGGCGGGGATCCACAGAGCATAACAATAGCAGGACATGGCACAGGAGCTGCCTGTGTCCACTTTTTAATATCATCCATGGCTGTACCTGAAGGTAAGTAAGTGTGTCACAGTCAGAATATCAACATGTGCCTATACCTACATAAATACAGATACATACATTATATTGAATGAACCAATATCCATTTCCCGTATGCCAAAAATAGAAGGTTTCACCAGGTTGAAGTGTTAAATCGGCTTACTGTTTGTGTATGAATTTTCCAATTGCATGCTCCAGAACAAATTGGATGTATATGGACAGGACATGTGCTTGTGCATTGGGATGGTTTCTGAATTAATTCGATTGATGATGATGAGAAGGCGGCGGCTGTGTATTTATACCACATACACAACGAGTAGTTGTGGGTTCATATATGAGGGATTTACTTTTCGGAAAATCATGTTTCTGGGTAAATTAGGCGGGTGAGAGCTCACAAAATGCGGTGGTGTTATGAGCTAGCCTTTTAAACGGATTTTGCTCAGATATTCACGGTATATGTAGGTATAGCTTTTTGCAAGGATATAGATATAAAATTTATTTTCGAAACTGATAAATCAATGAGGTTTATGTTTATGTATCCTCGCATTAGCTTAACAGATATGGTTTTTGTGATGACTGTTTTCAAAGAAACCGCGACGGTAATCAAGTTTGCTGTTTACTTTTGGAAAACATGATTTATGTATCGGTTTTGATTTTATCAGAACTCATATTACAAACTGACTTTTGAATTCAAATTGTAGATTGAATAGAATTGTGAGGTCAGAGCGTGTATTCCTTTGATGCGAATACCGCACTATGTCATTGCTCTTATGAAACGATAAATTGGCAAATTCTGTGGATTCACGAGTGAGTGTGTACAGGCAAAGAATTGAATATCGCTAATTGCGAATTTCTTGTTTGTAATTTGCGAAACAATTTTTTTTTGTAAAATTTGCTGCTTTAATTATAAATTGATTGCGAAAAATGGTTATATGCTCTTCATATCGTCTCAAACTACATGATTTTTTAGTTAGTCGTTTATTCTATTCGTCGTGATTTAGAAAATAAATGTGGCGATTTGCTTGATCGAAATGCTCAAATCTAAAAATTCAAAAGATTATATAAATTATAACTCTTACTTACTTACTTAATTTACGAAACTACTGTAGGTACCTACAGTAAATAACAAATGACGAGCTGCACTTCTTTTACCCCTAAAACGCTCGACCCGCAATTCAACTGAAATTCTGTCTGTTTATGCTCACACTTTAAGCGATTATGATTATGTACCTATACCTTCCTTAGCAATTCAACGCTATCATCGGCGACTCACAAACTTAAGTGCTGGTGAACAGAAGCGACATTTTGACGCACGGTGACGCTACGATGACACAGTCGTTTTAGTGCACACATGCGGTTTTTTCTCACAGGAATCAATCAGTAGTTAGCGTTCAGTTTGCAGCAATCGAGGTGTACTTCGAAGATAAAAGCTATGTTCCTAAAAAGAAAAAAACGTTGTTGGGAACATAATTTTGTAGAAAACCGACTGACAAAAGGAATACTTCACACATCATCATTGTCATATGTATTGTAACGTGCGCTTAGTTCGCAATAATAAAACTTTACCTTTCAATTTAATTCTACCACTTTTATTTGATATCTACTTTCGATATACTACTCGACTGATAATCAAAATAACGCACTCTTAACACTATCACTCAATAATCAAAACTGACTTTTTGGTTCCGTCAGCGACCTATTTATATAAAATAACATTACATCTAGAGCGTTTCAGTTTGTTCTACATTTAAGACCATTCCAGTGTTTAGCTGCTCAGAAAAGTGCTACTTGGCAGCGCTTCTTATCTTATATATATATATATATATATATATATATATATATAAGTTTATATGGTTAACTATTAATCGACAATTTGACAAAAATCACCTTACGGTGAAAGAACTTTTGAAATCGGTCCAGTAGCTTCAAGGTTCCCGTTCCAGCCCATTTTCTTCTTCAGACTCAAGACTATCTCTGCACCAAAATTCATACAAATAGGTTCAATAGTTTGGGCGGTAGATGGTAACAAAGAGAAACAGACAGACCGAGTTGATTTCGGATCTATAATGTTAATAAGTACTTCAGTGGCGATGGGTGAATAATCCCAAAAGGTAACTCGAAAGAAACTTAGTCACCAACAAAAAAAAGTTTACTTAAAATTTTTTTTGTGCAATGTTTGTCTTCGCATCAAGCCAAAAAGTCAGGTATTTTAAACCAACTTTGCTATTAGGTAGAGCATCATAACTTTTTTTTTCATAAAACTAAGCTAGTTAAAACTATTTGTTTCCTTTGAGTGAAAATCAGTTAAGCAACAGTTAACAGATATTAAGGCCATAATCAAACCACTGAAACTTACTATCGGAAAACTTTTCAGACTTTTTGCACTTTTCAATTTTTAAAGCCTAAATTTGTAATATTTAAAAAAAACACGAAAAGCACTAAATCAATTTTAATAAGTATTGCACTGCGTTCTGCTGGTAAACTTTGTTTTTCAAATAAAATACGGCTCATTGGGAACTAAATTCATTTAGGCCAGTTGTGCCACTATAGAAAAATTATTTTTCTGCATTTACTGCCAAAAATATGCTTTATGCTATGAGATCATATACCCACGCATATTTGTTATCGAAGTGGCAACCTTGGACACATGAATCTAGTGCAGAGACACATACAAATTCATGAAATAAGTCGGAGACCAGCGTGTTATTTTCTTGTTCTTCAAGCAGAGACCTACCTCAACCTGCAAATCTGCCATATACATTTTTGTTTATAAGCATGTGTCCATGGGAAGAAATACGAAGGAAAGCGTTTTTTTCTTTTATAAAACCAACCTCAAGCAAACACCGAAGTGTGCAGAAGCAATGTTGCAAATGAGTACTGGGCTACTGCGCCAGCGCTATATGCACGTGCTCAGAGCACAAAGAGATAACAAACAACAGATTTACCAAAAAATATGACGCTAGAACAGCGTTGCCGCTGTGCCACTTTAGTGTCAGATTGCCACTTTTTTTTAGGCTGTGCCACCGAGCCACCACCTTTCAGTCTGTGCCACTTTTTTAGCATTCCCCACAAGTAAAACTAAAGTTAGCAATTCACCATGCCATTTTACCATACCTTTTCATATCTTTCATGCGTACAAAAGTTACTCAAAGTACTCAAAGTTTTATAGTTCATCATAAATGAGTTTTGTTCAATGTGTGTGTTACATTGAACAAAACTCATTTAAAAAAACGAATCCCGAATATTTTGCACATAGGCTGTGTAAGTCACTCCTTAGCTTAAGTCAACGAATCAGCGGCCGAGGTTTTGGCGCGAAAGATGAAGTCGTCGAAGTGTTTCTGAAGGTTTTAGACAAGGGGACAAACTGTTATGCGATTTTTTCAACATCATACTTGAAAAAATTGTAAGAAACTCAAACGTCAACACCAGAGGAACCATCTTTCAAAAGTCTGTACTCGCCTACGCAGACGATATTGACGTAATGTAAAAAAGAAGCGTGATGTCATAGATGTTTTTGCGAGTATTGAAACAGAAGCGGCAAAAATGGGTTTGATGGTCGATGAGGGAAAAACGAAGTTTATGTTGTCATCAGACAAGGACACAGAACATCGACGAATTGGACAGAACGTCACAATAGACAGACATAACTTCTAGGTAGTACAGGACTTCGTCTACCTAGGATCCGCTAGACACGAAAAACAATATCAGTGCGGAGATCAAATAACTCTTGCCAACCGTTGCTTCTTTGAGTTAAGAAGGCGATTGAGAAACAAAACCCTCTCCAGAAACATCAAGGTAACCCTGTATAAGACCTTAATCATCCCAGATCTGCTTTACTGCGCGGAAGTATGGACCTTATCGAAAGCGGGATAAAGTCCATGCTTCCGCGCCGTAAAGCCGTAAACCCTTGGTCGTTTCGAAAAAAAATGATCTTTGGTCCCGTATGCGAAGACAATGTGTGGAGAAGAAGATACAACAACGAGCTGTATGAGCTGTACCGCAACATGCCAGAAAAGTACGCATTGTGAGGCTACGATGGTTGGCCCATGATTAGCGGATGGATCCAAACGCTCCGGCTCGACGGGTTTTCGAAAGATTATTGCAGGGAAATCACGACAGGGAAAGACCTCGGATATATACTTTGGTTCGGAAGAAATTGTGTTGTAAGTCAAATATTAACGGAAAGTGAACTTGTTGAAATTAAGAAAAATATTCTAAGCTATTATAAAATACTTTGGGATAAAATATTTAATCGATTTGACATCAAAAATGAAAAACTTTCTATTTGGAGGCATTAAGACCCCAAAGTAATCAAGTCAAAATAAGAGTTCACTTATTCTAAACTAGTTTCCGTTCTTTGTACTTCTACCATAAGTCCCGAAAAGGTAATCGAACAATATAAATTTTTTGGTTTGAAATGTGTAACATTAAAAATAGTTTGAATGGTACCCTTTCCGACTTATATGAATTTGTTGCAAAAATATGAACCTTGCCTCATAGCAGTGCCTGCGCTGAGAAGGTTTTTTCCAAAATAACTTTGATGAAAAGTAAACTCACCAATAGATTAAAAACTGAAAATTGAGAAAATATGTTGGATTCCTTAAATTTAGTAAGCAAATGTGACACAGCTGGATGGAGTCCTGATGAGCTTCTTATAAAAAAATATAGGGAAACAGCCATCACAAGAAAGTAAAGTGTAATACGAATTCTTTTTAATAAATTATTATTTATCTCTTTTTTATTATTTATTCAAACTTTTATTTATTTATTTGTGTTGAGTTATCAATAAAAAATGAGCTGTTAAATTTTTAGTTTTTATCTTACGTTGCAATAAACCTTAAAATGATTGTTAAAGATTAAAGTTAAGTTTTTTCTTCAACTCCTTTGAATTCTTTAGGATGTGTGAAATTTTTTCATGCATTATTATTGTGTTGTTTCGTTTTTAATTTCAAGTGCCACGTTTTTTTCTCGAGTGCCACTTTTTTTTGCTACTTTTCCAAAATATCCAACGGTAACGCTGCGCTAGAACACCGGGTTATTTTCTTCCATAAGAAAGCATGTATTGAACAGAGAGGGGCCTCTCTCTGTTCAATACATGCTTTCTTATGGAAGAAAATAAGACGATGTTCTACCAACAGCCAAAAACTAAACCTTCGGCTTCGGCCAAAACTTCGGCATATTTTGGCGGAAGCCGAAGGTTTAGCCGATTGTAGATTTTTTAGCCGAATGTGGCCGAAGCCGAAGCCGAAGCCGAAGCTTCGGTCGGACACTACAAATATGTTCTATCCAGCAACAAGTCTTATAAGACGTAATATTTGGGGTTACCTTGTATGTTGCTAAAGTTTTGTGTTTGTTTATGGAGTGAATTGAAGAGCCAACATGTGTGTAGAATAAAACGGAAAGCAGAGTGGTAGTTGTTAAAAAAATGTTGGCAGCGAGTTCATGTGTATGATTAAGTTTGATTCATGTTGACAGAAGTCTAAGATGTTTCGGATTTGAATTTCAAAAGGTAAGTCGGAAATAATCGACTTATATGGACGCTTCGCCACTGAAGTACTTCCGTTCCCATGGGAATATGGGGATAAATTAAAGTTAATGTTACTTTGAGATAGTGTAGCATTCTAACGGCGAAATAATTCTTGAAATCAGTTCAGTAGTTTCTAGGTTCTTGTAGGAATACAGGGATAACATATATTATATATAGCCTATCTATATTATATGTCCATCTTGAGGCTTAAGACTATATCTCTGTACCAAAATTCATATAAACAGTTTTAATAGTTTGGGCGGTTTTTGATAACAAATAAAAATAGGCAGACAGATTTCATTTCAGACTTATGATATTAGTAAAGACTCCCATTCCAGTGGGAATATGGTGACCGTTCCAGTAGGAATATGAGGATTGGGATGACTTACAGTTTATGTTACTCAGGGAACAGGGATCGTGTAGCATTCTAACGGTGGAAGATTTTTTTTAAATCGGTTCTATAGTGTTGTTAAAGTTCCCGTATGTGTTCTCGTTCCCATGGGAATAGGGATAAACTATATAGCCTATGTCCTTTTTTAAATTTTAGACTATCTCTGTACAAAATTTCATTTAAATCTGTTCATTAGTTTAGGCGGGAGATGGTAGCATAGATAGGCGAACAGACAGAGCTTATTTTGCATTTATAATGTTAGTGAAAACTGGTTTCCGTGGGAATATTCGAATGAAATGTAACCTATGTCCTTTCTCAGGTTCTAGACTATCTCTGTACAAAATTTCATATCAATTAGTTCAGTAGTTTGGGCGGGAGACAGTAACATAGAAAGTTGGACAGACAGAGTTACTTTCACATTTATAATATTAAGTTAGGATTTGGCACATTTTATGAATGAGAAATTTACTATATAGAACGTGTGGTAGTATTTTTCCATTTTAGCAACCGCTGCGCTGCTAGCAGCCAAAAGTCGAACATGTCAACTTTGCCAGCCGCTACTAAATACTCGCCGGCTGGCAGCGAGTTTGGTGGTCACACAAAGGACAAAGCTGGTCAGCGGCTTGTAGTAGCTAGCGGCTACTCGATTCGCCGCTGGCAAGCAGTCATGTGTGACCCGTGCTTTACGTAGATGTTCAAATAAAAATTCTCAAATTGAGATCTACGACAACGCAATTGCCAAAAGTCCAGTACTCAACAACCTGAAACCTGTGATATTTAAAACTATTCTTCAAAACAACCTGTTTTTATTTGAAGAGCCGAATTCAGTCAGAGGTCAATGGTTCGTAGACTTTACGGATTTTATGTTTCAAAAACAGTCTACTTTTACTGCAAAACCTTGTTTTTATAAAATATATTAAATCACTTCAAGTATGTACCTATTCTACCATTCTCTGTTACTTGAACGAACACTTCAGTCTGAATAAAGCTTTTAACATCAATAATATCAAATTAACCGTTGAATCATTTTAATTGTAAATGGCTTTTGACACCTGTTTTATTTCCAGTACTACTTTTCAATCGTGCCATCCTAATGTCTGGTTCCGGACTAACACCCTGGTCGTTGGTTGATAATCCATCAAAGTACGCAGCAATTGTTGCGCATCATGTTAATTGCTCGCCGGAACTGCCACATGCTCACCTCATGAAGTGCCTGCGGGATAAACCACTAGATCAATTATTGTCGGTACCAATACGTGAACCAGTGTTTGGTTATGCATTCGGACCTAGCATCGATGGAGTAGTCATTGATGGGGGAGATGCTGTTGCAGCTTATGCAACAATGGGCAGCCGTCAAGAGAATATTGGTAATTATGATTATTTTGTTTTTGATTTAAAATCGGTTCGGTTAACCGAACAAAGCAAAATGTTGACATTTTATAAATAGAACAACGAAAAACTAATCGATATTTATGAATTTATTTTATTTTTTAATGCAGTACTTTTGCGGAAAATGGCTATAAATAAGCTGTCAAGGTAAGTGAGAGATAGAAAAAAATTAAAGCCTTGGCTACCAAAGCATGGTGTAAGGTTTTATTGTAAGAAAACGGCTGAATCGTTGTTGCTTGGTTGAACTTTGAATTAGATAATATTTCCTTCAAGAAACTCCAACGAGATTGTGCAAAAACAAAGCACTAATCAGGAAATAAAAACTGATCTAAAAACATCCTGTTCGGTCCCATCTTCTTGTTCGAAATTAGGACACATAATTTCTGCACTGCCCGGGTGTTGGTTTCGGTAGAAGTGGTCAGGGTTACTTTTCGGGCCAAACCATCACTGCTTGGAAGAACTTGCAAGACTCATCTTAGCCTCCAATTGGTAGGTAGAAGATTCATTCGAGGAACAATGACATCACCCAATCCAATCTTTGGTATTCACTTTTGTCATACTAACTCATTGGATTTTACGTTGGTATTTCTCGCTCCATCTTCGCAAAAAAATGTTCTATTCATATTCAGTTTGACGCAACTGCCAGGCAGCCAGGGTTTAATGGATATGATGAAATCTACGTTTTTTTATCATAGGCTAAATTTTTGATCTTTGGGACAGCGTCTTTTAGTATTTCAGTTGGTTTTTCAACTTTGATATTTTCTTTAGACCAATGGAGGTCGATCCCTGTGTTAAAATTCCGGAATTGGTTTAAATTGTGTAATAGCAGCTTCTTCTACTTATCCAAATAAGTTTTGATCGCTACCTACTTGAAAACCACCAGATACAAAAAAATAGTCCATAGCTGAACTCAAAGTTCAACAATATATTTTCCAAGAGAGTCACCGGACCGCCACACTTTTCGTTCCGTACAGGCAAAACGTCAGATAGTTCTAAAACCGTATTATCATACATTAAGCATGTCAGAATTTAATTCTGCCAAGATACTTGAGAGGCCAACCAAGCTTAGAAGATGATGTCTCCTGGCTCAACTTAAGCTTAAAGGCGTCAACAACCCCTTTTCAAATGAAGTCAAACATCTCGGAGTGATCCTGGATAACAAACTTCTTTGGTCTAAACATGTTGAGTCTAAGACTACTAAAGCACTGTCAGTCTTCTGGCAATGTAAAGGAGCCCTTGGCAAGACCTGGGGTTTTTCACCGAAAAGGGTCCATTGGATCTATACGGCTATGATAAGACCAACCATCTCCTTTGCGTCAGTTGTTTGGTGGAATAAGCTCTCGCGTAAATACGTTATTGCCTCGTTTCCCAAACTTCAAAGAACAATTTGTCTTGGTGTTACTGGAGCCTTCTCCACCACACTGGGAGCTACTCTCGACGCACTGCTGAATTTTCCTCCCCAGGATACCTACATCATGGGGTGTACTCTCAAGACCATTTCTCGTTTAAAGAGATGTGGTCTCTGGCTTAAATCGCACTGGAGCTTTGAGGAACTCGCAGGCAGCATATCTTTAGACTCACGTCTAATGGATATGCTGATATGACTCGATGATCCCAAGGCTCAAACTGCGTTAAAATTACTCAGTTAACTTTCCTTCGATTCAGGACTGGTTCGCTCCAGAATCTGAGCCTGGAAAGAACTGTTATCGAATCTTCACAAATGGCTCCAAAACCGACGATTGTACTGGCTCTGGTGCCTTTGTGGAGAACGACGACATACGACTGCACACCTCTTTAGGATCATACGCACCCGTTTTCCAAGCGGGGGCGTATGCTATCCTTATGGCCTTGAGGCACGTTACGAACAATGGATGGACGGGGAGAAGTATCTGTGTTTACAGCGACAGCCAAGCTGTGCTTAAGGCCCTTCTCAACCCTCTAACCACTTCGAAATTGATCCAGGAATACAAGAGCTCTCTGAATGCGATCGAAAGATTAAATTCCTTGAGTATCATTTGGGTTCCGGGCCATCACGGCATAACTGGAAATGAGATCGCCGATGAACTTGCTAGGCAGGGATCTCAGACAGCTTTCTCAGGACCTGAACCGTCGCTAGGTCTGCCAGCGTCCTCAGTGAGGGGTTCAATCAACGATTGGATCTGTGAAGAGCACAACCGTAGATGGCATGCTTCCATTGGATGCAGACACACCAAACGTATGCTCTCCGTAAATAAGAAGATTGCAACATTTTTGCTATTTCGCAGCAGAAAAGACTGTAGAAAACTTATTGGCTTTGCCAGCGGGCACTTCTCTTTTACCAAGCATTTAAACGTGTTAGGCTTAAGTGATACCACACTCTGTGAATCTTGTGGAGAAGATGAGGACACCGCAAAGCACTTCCTCTGTGAATGTCCTACTTTTTCTCGCATGAGGTTACAGATACTCGGCGCAGACATGGTGAAAGCTGGTAACTTAGGCTCCTTATCATGGCAGCGTCTTTTGGTAGTACAATGGACCGGTATTTAGGTCTGAGTACTCCAACTGGTATTTTAAAAACGTCCAACAGAAAAAAAAAATGTCTCCTACAATGTGGGGTGCGAAATGAGTTAAATAGTTCCATTTGGTTCTTGAATTGCTGGTTAGTCTCTATGCGCCGAGTTGCTTTGCAACACGTCCTCTTGAAATTTTATGGTTAGTGGCGTACATTGGTCAGTGATCAAATCGTGCGCTGATAGATCTTTGACCACCTCGATGTGTACAGCTGTGGTGCCCATATAGCTCATACAATCGAATGCGGCGATACAGGTTTAAACTGTTGTCCAAGATCGTTTTTTCAGTTCAAATCTTATCGTGAGATCTCTCAACTGCAAAGGGATGTGCTCCAATTTTTTTAACTCCCAAAGCGAAAATCCTCAACAAAGTTTAGTTTATGCGTGTGACGTAGGCCAACACTTCCGGGAATCAGACAACACTGCCTATTTCTTCTTTATATAATTTGGTATAACATATATCGTCTTGTCACTTAATGTGAAAGTCAAAAAATTCAACAAAAATAAGTATAAATATTTTATATACGACTAGCTGAGCCGCCCGGCTTTGCTCGGGTCTGTAGTTTTAAGGTTCCAGTTCTCGTTTTTACTCTTCCGTGGGAATTTGGGGAAGAAATGTAATCTGTCTTACTGTGGGAATAAGTGGTATCCAAATGCTGAAAGAATTTTTGAAATCTATCCAGCAGTTTCTAAGTTTTCGTTCCCAACCCCGTTCCTGAGGGAATCATCCGTTCCCATGGAAATATGTGAATGAAATGTAATTCTATGTCACTGAGGGATAATGTAACATCCCAGAGCTGAAAGAATTTTTGAAATCGGTTCAGAAGCTTATAAGTTTCCATTTACAACCCCGTTCCTGAAGGAATCTTCTGTTCCCGTAGAAATATGTGAATGAAATATAAGTCTATGTCACTGAGGGATAATGTTACATCCTAGAGTTGAAAGAATTTTTGAAATCGGTCAAGTTACTTTATGGTTCCCGTTCTCGTTCCTGTTTCTGCTCTCGTGGGATTATATAATAATGAAAAACACGCTTAGTTACTGAGGGATTATGTGGCATCCCAGTACAGAAAGAATTTTTGTTATCTGTCCAGTAGCTCCTAAGTTTCCGCTCCCAACCCCGTTCCTGTAGGAGTCTTCCATTCCCATGGAAATATGTGAATGAAATGTATGTCTATCTCACTGAGGGATAATGTAACATCCCAGAGTTGAAAGAATTTTTGAAATCGGTCAAGTAACTTTATGGTTCCCGTCCTCGTTCCCGTTTCTGTTCCCGTGGGAATATAGGGAAGAAATACACGCCAAGTTACTGAGGGATTATGTGGCATCCCAGTGCAGAAAGAATTTTTGAAATCTGTCCAGACAGTAGCTTCTAAGCTTCCGTTCCCAACCCCGTTCCTGTAGGAATCTTCCGTTCCCATGGAAATATGTGAATGAAATGTAAGTCTATGTCACTGAGGGATAATGTAACATCCCAGAGTTGAAAGAATTTTTGAAATCGGTCAAGTAACTTTATGGTTCCCGTCCTCTTTCCCCTTTCCGTTCGTGTGGGATTATGGGGATGAAATATAGTTTAAGTTACTGATGAAGGGAGATAATGTAGGTGCCGTGACATAAGGCCAAGCGACATAAGGCCAAATTTGAATGTTTGGCCTTATGTCACTTTGCGAAAGCGACATAAGGCCAAATTTGAGGAGTTGGCCTTAAGTCACTTTCCCATAGCGTCATAAGGCCAACTTTTTTTGGGACATAAGGCCAACTGTTCAATTTATTGTTTGTTTATGCCGTTAGGATTGTTATCAACATCTCGCTTTTTACATGTTGCGCTCATTAACATTCTTCTTTTCAATTGTGTAAAAATTAATCTTTTGGACGGCACTTTCATTTTTCGCAAGACAATCATGTAAGCTTACTTCCCTTACTTATATTTGAACAAAACATTTTTGCATTATTAACTTCTTATCATAATTTTGCTTGATGCACGTGATGCATTGTTTTATAAAGGAAGATACAGTTATAATTAAAAATGCGAATGCATACATACAGAATATTTTTAAGTATCATTAGCCGTGTTTCATTGGGAATTTTCATATTCACTTCACTAATACGCTCAATAAAACGCTGTACTCACTAATGCAACTCTATTCCATAAACTCGATTTACCAGCCATCCCTGTTGTTCACTTCTGCAAGTGACTAATTTTTATTCACTTATCGTCGTTGTTCACTTAGAGTTGTTGTTTTCCCATGTGCGATGTTCTGCGATGTTTTGCTGAAGTGAATACAGATTCCCAATAAAACTCGGCTATTGATACAAAGAGATATGCTTTCAATTAGTTAAATTTAAAGATATAAGTTAAAAAGCTTTTACAAAACATTCGCCGGGAATTTTTTAAAATATTTTTTCAGTTTTGTTTTCAAATCTTTAGGTTTTCAGCTTAAGGTAAAGTAAAAATTCGCGCGAATTTTTTACTTTTACTTTACCTTAAGCTGAAAACCTAAAGATTTGAAAACAAAACTGAAAAAACATTTTAAAAAATTCCCAGCGAATGTTTTGTAAAAGCTTTTCAACTTATATATTTAAATTTAACTAATTGAAAACATATCTCTTTGTATCAATGATACTCAAAAATATTCTGTATTTATGCACTCGCATTTTTAATTATAACTGTAGGTATCTTCCTTTATAAAACAATGCATCACATGTATTTAATCAGAAATACAATTCATAACAGAGGACTGCACTTTCATTCTTTTGCTGTCCACTTTTATATATTAAAAATCATAATCCAATTCTCTTTCCAATTTGCAGACAAATTGTGACGAATACCACCCAAATTTTTTGTTAATTTTAGAAAGTATAAAATCTTTTTTGAATTGTTGTAGATTTGTTTTGACTTAGCGTTTATTTTCATTGGAATGCTTTTATGTTGTTGTTTGTTGTATATGTATATGCCTTTCTTGTTTAATAATAATAAAATTAAATACTTATGAAAATACTTACAATATACACATGAATATTTAACTATTTTTCGTCTTTTGCTTGAAGTTATGGAATATGAACTTTGTTCTTTGAATCCAGGTACAACCACTTCTGAGTTCTGAGTGACATAAGGCCATATTGGCCTTATGACGCTTTGGGAAAGTGACATAATGCCAACTCCTAAAATTTGGCCTTATGTCGCTTTCGCAAAGTGACATAAGGCCAAACATTCAAATTTGGCCTTATGTCGCTTGGCCTTATGTCACGGCACCGATAATGTAGCACCCCTAGTGCTGAAAGATTTTTTTTGAAATCTGTGGAGTAGTTTCTAATTTTCCGTTCCCAACCCCGTTCCTGTGGGAATATGGGGATCAAACCTTGACAGGAACCATCTCTGAACTAAACTATGTCTACCCTGTAAATTTCATAAAAATCCGTTGGGTGGTTTAGGAGTTTACCCCGGACATACATACATACATACATACATACATCCTACTTTATATATATAGATTTCTACAAAACTTACTTCATATACTAACGAGGTCCTGCATTTTAACTGCCGATATGTCGCATATGAAGACTAAGAAGATAAAACTCTTCGCTCCACTTTTCGACTGCAAAGAAGCCAATATGCAATGCAAACTGTAAAACTTAGAGGCGATAAATGCTCACTTATACATATAAACATCATCCAAGTGCGTAAGTATGTCGATCTCAACTACGAGCAAGACATTTCCATTGATACGAACGGAATTGTTTTATGGATAATGAATGCCAAACATCATCACGAAGAAAATTGTAACGAAAAAACCTCTTAAACTCTCCAAGTGATTCACTAAACGAAACGAATAAATTACATCGTAGTAGTTTATTGACGAGATAATAAACACACAGCCTTGTTGTTCACTTAACTCATTCGACTAAATAAGCTGTTCAATAATTTTTTTTATTGAAAAGATAAAACGACGCGACGATATATGAAATATCCACTTGCTTCCTCAATAAGTAATATTGGATATCCTACAAATAGGTTCTTTATTAACTCTTCAAGAAAATAATCATTATTACCAACAGCAGCCGAATATGGGTTTCCACCAATAAAACATTTGGCCAAAGTCATCCTGCTTCCGATTACTGATCCAGTTTACATTGACCATACTTTCGTCAGCTCATAATGTCATCATGTGAGAAAAGTTACTTCCCGCACTGTCGTCTCTTATAGTTTGGGTAGATTATTCAGGAACGGATTACCATGGTTCTTATAAATTTATTTGGTTATTAATGTGTTTGCCCTGAAGGAAAGAAGATAGGAAAGAAAACAACGTCTGTGGTTGGATTGGACGTGATCATAATATAAACCTTGACACACAAATTGGTTATTCTGGCATGGAAATCGGAATTCATGCTACCGGGGTTACATACAAAGTATATCAGGCTTTTCTAGGGACTGGTTAACATAAGTCATGGCACGAATCAAAAGAATATGTTTCGATGTGATAACTTTTAAGAAAAATGATAAAGACTCTTTCAGAAGATAATATATGGTTTCTGGTATTTAACAGTTGTTTTTTGATTGGTGCATTCATGTCATGCCTTAAGAAAGCGAATGTACAGGGTACATTCGCCATTCAAAGTTCTGTTGAAGCCAACTCAGACGTCGACAAAAAGGTCTTCTTGAAGAAGTTTTTTTAAGTTTTTTGAGAAAAATGCTTTTGACATCTTTACTTCGTATTGCGACGCCCGCAAGTGTGGTTGAATCGTTGAATAATAGTGGCTTAAATAGTGGCTTAAATAGTTATCCAGGAATGCAAGACTTTTTTCTTTCTATTTTTTCTTCGCTATTTAAAACACATTTCCGAAAATTTCATGAAAGTCCATGGACTGGCCCTGGATTACTATGTTTTGCCATTTTTATGACTAACGGCTGTGAGGATGCTTTTTGTCAAAGGCTGAGGTAGACTCAGCGGATCCAAGGTCTTCTAAAGAAACAGCAAAACTTTAGTTTATTGAAGTTAGTTTTATTTCCAATATTAAAATTAATAATTCTGTGCAATGGTTTTTAAGATTTCATTCAGGATCATAAAGTACTCCAAAGTATTAGGTAGGCCTTGATAGGTGAGAGTGGGGTTTCATCTGATTGGGACAGTTCCACCCTGAGGTCTGGCTGGGAGGTAGGCGAGTCCGGATTCCACGACTTGGTTCTTGGATGATGTTCAGTTGGGATCTTCGGGTCTTGGGTTTCGGAATCCAATGGTGATGATGGTTCTTGGTTCTGGGTCTTCAGTTCTCGGAAGAGCGTTGGATCTCTGTAATCCTAATAAGACTGGAACACGTTAGGGTTTGCCCTGAGAAAGCAGGAGCCACTAAACTCACAGCGAGATAGCACTGGACACTAAATTCACAGTGAGATAGCACTGGACACTAGATTCACAACGAGATAGCGCTGGACACTAAATTCACGGCGAGATAGCACTGGACACTCGATTTACAATGAGGTGCCGTTGGACACTATAATGCTCACCTGAACCTTTCCTAGATGACCGATCACTTGCCACGGTCGGCGCAGACTGGCTTCTCTTCATTAACGAATGTCTTCTCTTGCTTAATTTGGTTGTCTTATACACATTTCGGTTCAACTGGGTGTGAGTTGTACTGACGAACGAACTCGGATGGAAAATTCCACTCAACGCATTTGCAACTGTGGTGCCTGTGGTGTTGCTATGCTGCGGTGTGTATCGTATGCTGAGGTTGTTCTTTTTGTATAGTATAGTGGCTGTGGGGGTGAATTTGTAATGGTTCATTACACGGCACTCCACTATGAGGAATCAAACGGAGATTGACGTTCAAACAGACTACACCCCACCGCATACTGGCGTCAACCCATTGGCTCCATTAAAATCCCGACAGGTAATGCTGAAAGGAAAACACGGTTTTAAAAAGTACATCATGTATCTGTCTTGACAGACGATTTCAAAACATAAAAAGTTGTAGCGTCAAGCATCTTCTCAGATTGTCATCTAGATTACTAAAGCTCACAGACTTTTGCAGTGTCTTCGAAGCAGAATTACTTGCAGCTTGTGAAGCCGCAAAACATCTCGCTAGGCAAAAATAGTACATCGACATATTTTATAGACATAAGACGGCCGAAGGCCATACCATTAAGACTTAAGAATACTTTTGATTTTGATTTATAATCTATTTATATATTATCAAATTATAATTATTTGTGAAATAAAAGGAGTCATTAAAACTAAACTAAACTAAACTAAACTATAGACATAAAAACTTTTTCATCCATAGTTTTAAAATCTAATGTCGATTTCCTTTGGAAAAACATAAGCACTTTTAAAAAAGTGCTCTTTTTCTTGCTCAATGAAAAGACAAGTGCTATTTTAACATCACTGTATGTGCGCGATTTGACGTCCAGCTTTCAGCTGTTCTTTAACAAAACAAAAATTATTCCAAAAAACTCAATAATATTTGCGTTGAAAGACCTATTAACAAATCCTCTCAAAACAGCAAATACCCTTTCAATTAAAAAGTTCACTTTTCTCATTTCAAACTCCAAGCTGGTAAACGTCAAATGTTTTGTGTTGGGGCTAATAAAGTGCGTGTGACTCTTTCCTCGGAATCGAAATTCACAATAGTGCCTTTTCGGTACAAAAAAATGGGATCTAGTGCTTTTGTGTACCAATGGAAATCGACATGAATTCGTAGAACGCTTTTGAAGTCACTTAAGACCGCTCAGCACATTGAACGCCGCGCCGTAACTTTGATTTGAAGTCTACCAAGGCATAGTTGGTATAGAAATGGCATATATATATATATGTAATGGCCAAAATTACGGTAATCTCTCTAATCTAGCTAAAAAAAACTCTTTACTAAAGCCACTAGAGCAGGAAAAGAACAGAAACCTTTTTCAAAAGCACCAATGACAGTGAACACACGGCCATTTAGAAATTTGCTGAGTTCCCGAAAAATAATTCCAAGAAAAATAAAATAGAAATTCTACTCCAGCTTAGCAGACCTCGGCTCTCTTTTGTTGATTGGCATTCTAAAGGGTCAACACTTTGGAGTTCGACTTTGACCGCCGTGGTGAACACAAGTGTGATCTGTCATTTTAATCAGCTGTGAACTACATCGTGAAATTACCAAAAGTTCTTTGGGGTATATTGCATATATTGCCCCCAAAGAAAAGAAAAAAAAAATAAAATATTTTTGAGATAGTGACTCTTATAACATATCAAAGTGGAAATAGATATTGAAAACCAAAATTGTGCTCCAGATTTTCTGGAGATAAATGGAGTGCCACGTCAGAAAAGTGCATCTCTGTGCACCAACCTAAGCTTTGCTCTTAATCAAAATAAGCAGCAATGTATAAGTGCTAATCCTACACCACCCAAGCAATCGAATATTGGCAACATGTCTAATATTAACGCAATTAATCAAGTCGGCGTAAGTGCGGCAATTGAAAACGTAGATGAAGATCCTATGAACAACGGCTGGACCACAGTTCTGTCGAATTTGAAGCATGCTGCCAAACATTTTGGCAAAAAAAGAAAATTAGACAGCGATAATTTGGAACGATCCGATAATTTGTCAAACAACACTTTCTATGCATTGTCGGGTTTGGAACATGCATCCGCAGCTCCTCCCACTCATCAAACACCGAAAAAAGGCGCAAACTCTAACGTCACTGGAACCAACAACTTAAACAACAACAACTCATCAACAGAAGCAGGAGCTCCCACGATCACCTCAAAAACTATTGTAAGCAACAAAGACTTCTATCCACCAATTTTCATTTTTGGCGCAAATTGCGCGTTAATCACTGATGTACTTAATCTCGCTGCTTTTGAATGCAAAGTTGATAGTTTAAGGCATAAATTTGTCAATTTAGGTTACAGAAAAACTAAAGTTTATGTAGATAGCTTAGCTGTACACAAATTAATAATTGAGAAACTCAGGGATACAGGCATTGGTGCTTTCTCATTTCCACCTAAAGAGACTAAACGGGCATCTATTTTGCTTAAAGGTATTGATGGTGACACAGACCCAGAAACAATAAAAAAGGCATTGACTCAAGCTGCGCCTAATGTTAAGTTGAATAAAATTTCACCATTCACCACTACTAAAACCAAAGAGCAGGGTCTCAAACTAAACATGTTTGTTGTACAATTAGAAGTAGGAGAATCTCTTAAAGAATTGATTAGTATACGGTATCTTCTCCATCAACGTGTGTATTGGGAGAAAAAATTTAACAGATCAGTAATCCGGTGTTATCGCTGCCAGAGATTTGGTCACACAGGTGAATGCTGTGCTTATATTAGTCGATGTGTTCTGTGCAGTGGGCCTCATGATTCAGACGTTTGTATTAAAGCAGTCAAAGAACTCAAAGAGACAAATCAGCCAATTCCCGCATTTAAATGCGCCAATTGTTTTATGGAGCATTCAGCTAATTCTCTTGAGTGTGAAGCGTATGTTAAGTACAAAGAGAAGCAACAAATAAGTGTTGAACATTCAAAGTTTATAGCAAATAGAACTAGAAATCAGGTATTAAACTCAGTAAACACTTTTACGGACAAAAGTATCTCTTTCGCTGATATAGCGAAAAGCTCTAAAAGCATTTCTAAAAAACAGCCGCCGTCATCAGAAACGACAGTTCCTGTTCTGAAAGACAAACATTCCCATTCTCAGCATTCCCAACCCCAATCAAACAATATAACTGAATTTTTAGAAGAAGCTAAAAGTTTATTTAGTATTTCATTCAAAGACCTCTTGTATAAAATAAGAGAATTTTGGCCAAAGTACCAGCAACTACAAAACAAAGAAGACAAGATGTTTGCATATCTTGAATTTGTGGCATCAATTGTAATATGATGGATTTAACCCTGAAACTTAAAACAATTTCGATAAATACCAATTCCATAATATCTAATGAAAGAAGACTATCATTGATTAGCATTCTAAAAAGACACAAACCACAAATTTGTTTTCTTTGTGAAACAGTTTTGAATAATAGACATAAACCTTCATTTGAAGGATTTAACATCATACGCAATGACGATGGCAGGGGAACTGCTGTCGTTATTGATGAAAGATTAAAGTTTAACACTTTCCCTTTTCATAGCGATATATTTTCAGCCTGTTTAGGTGTTTTAATTTGTAAAAATAACTCGGGGATTATTAAACGTATCCTCATTGGAAGTATCTATGTTCCAACAAACGCAGGACTAGGACTATCTATAGAATTAGACAGGCTTAATGATATAATTAAGACTTTCGATGGAACAATAATTGGAGGTGACTTCAACGCACGTCATCCATCCTGGGGAGACTCAGTGAGTAACTCAAATGGAAACATTATATACAAATGGTATAATAATGGCCCATATCTCCATCTCGACTTCATTTCACCATTTAGCCCAACCTATCCACAATCTTCTTCAATATTGGATTATTTTCTTGTATCAAGTTCGCTGTCACAAGCTTATAATAATATAAATAATAGACTCTGCAAAACATTTCCAACATTCTCAAATCATTATGGCATTGAAATAGATTTAGATATTTTTGACGTTTATCCGATTTTGATTCCACCTCAGTCTTATACCAGCTTCGAAAGAACTGATTGGGACGTATTTAGAATGGAACTTCACAATAGACTTTCAAGAGTGACTGCACCCACAGATAAAAACATTTCAAATGCAGAAATAGATGAAATTTTGAGCAATGTAACTCACAATATAGTATGTTGCATAGAGAACAACTCAACTATTCAAACTGCGAAAAATGTTAAGTATAAAAATGTTTCCGATTTTACTAAAAACCTTTTGAAAATTCGCAATATTTGGCTAAGAAAGCTCAAGAGAATCTTTCACAAGCACTTAAATAGACGCAACTCGGAATATCAGGAACTTCATTCCCAAATACAATGTCTTGGTAAAATAATAAAAGAGAGAGTAAAACATGACCTTGACCAAGAGCTTAGAACACGTTTAAATAAAATAAGACCCTCCCCACAAGCATTTAAAGAAATTGATAAAATAACAGGAAGAAAAGTGTTCGGATCAGATATTGTCAAGGATGTTTTGAATATCGATGGACTAGAGCTAATTGATATTGAAAGTAAATTAAATGCATTCAGATCTCTGTACGCTAATGTTTTTGCAGACAGAACTCCTTCTTACGATTTGAGTTTAAATAATGAAGTCATTTCAAGAGTAGAAGAATTTTGTAATACTCACCTAGGAAACCCGTTAACAACTTTCACACAAGCAAACACAACCTGCAACCAAGTGTCCCTACCGTTTACTACACATCAGAAAGTAAGCGTATATAGAAGCAATTTGAACAATAAAAAGTCTTTTGGTCTAGACAAAATCTCAAATTTTATAATAAGGAAATGCCCGCTTTCTCTTGACCTTATTTTGACTTGTCTCTTTAACCACTGCATTAATAATGGATATTTTCCATCAGCGTGGAAAAAGTCCAAAATAATACCTTTAGCAAAAAAGAATAACGCTAAAAATATTAAAGAATTCCGACCGATATCGCTTCTCTCTAATATTGGAAAACTATTCGAAAGAGTTATAGCAGAAACCCTTGACAGCTTCCTCGAAGATTCAAATATAATACCAAACACACAATTTGGTTTTAAAAAACAACATTCAACCGAACATTGCCTGTTAGTGCTTAATGATAGAATTATTCACAATCTTAGACAAAAAAAGTGTACAGTTGTGCTCGATATCGATTTAGAGGCAGCGTTTGACTCTATTTGGCATAAAGGCCTTATCTTTAAGTTAATAAGACTGAATTTTCCTAATCCACTTATAAGAATTATAATGAATTTTCTTGATTCAAGAACAGCATCTATTGCTATTGGATCTGAGCTCTCAGAACCTTTTCCTGTTCTTCTGGGAGTTGCTCAGGGAACATTGCTTGGTCCAAAATTATTTAATGTATTTCTTCATGATATGCCATTCTGCAACTCAGAGTCTGAACCGGAGGCACTTTTGTATGCAGATGACACTAAACTATATGCTTCTGCGGCCAGGCCGAACATCGCATTGGAAAAAATACAAAACGCTCTACCCAGTTTACTGTCTTATTTGAGGTCCTGGGGCTTGAATATAAAAACTGAAAAATGTGGGGTCACCTGCTTCAGAAACGCGTATGGAAAAGGTCACCGAAAAGCTGTTAAGGAAAGCAAGGAGTTATGCTTGCGTATTGAAAATAATATTGTTCCATTGAAATCTGAAACTAAATACCTAGGTATTTATTATCAGAACAAGTTTAAATTCAACAAACATGCGCGGAATGTATTAATTAAAGCGAAAATGGCTACTTCCATTTTAAAGAAACTTCTTTCTTCAAAAGATTTATCTCAAAACACAAAAATTTTAATTTATAAGACTCTTATAAGACCTATCGTTTCTTATGGTTTTAGTACGTGGTTTTCTATTTCTCCCACCACAGCAAAAGAGTTAGAAAAGTTTGAAAGAACAATCTTACGATTTTGCAGTGGTAAGTATCGTAAACCAAACAAAAAATGGTATTCAAATTACACTTTGTATGACTTAACAAAGGTTAAGCCGTTAATGATATATATGACAACTTTATTAAAGAGTAGACTTGAATCAAGTGCAAACCATCCAAATCCAATTATAAAAGAACTATGGGATGTAAATATTGTTAACGGAAGTGAAAATCATCAATACTATTTATCACCATTTGACCTTTTAAATGATAGATCACAAACATCAATAGAGTCTGAAAATACACTAATTTTGCCATTTTATGAGAAAGCTTCATTGAATGTCTTTAGAGGATAAAATTACATTTTTTTATTCTATCATATGAAATGATTTATTTTCATTTTAGTAAATGAAAAACTTAAATTGTTCTTCAAAAAACGAATTGAAATAAGTTAAATTAGTACAATAATTATAAATTTTTTATTTGTATTAGTTTGTGCTAATCATAAGTTCTTGTTCCAATATATTAAATTGTATTTTGAATTAAGTACCTAACGTTAACTTATGTCAAACTAAAAAAAAAAACTTTAGAAACAAAGAAATTGTTTATATATCTATGTATGTATCAAATACATCTTTTGTTATCTTAGTTTTAAGTTCTAGTCATTATTAGTTTTAAGTTTGGCCTTTAAGAGCCACAATGTGAACGTATGCCGGGAGCAAGTATACGATGAATAAATTAAGAGAAAACATTTTGAACTATGTAACCTCATTAAAGAAAAAAGCTATATCCTTTTTACTAACGAAAACTCATAAGCCAGACATACTTTTTAAAGTCGGCAGCATCATAACAAAAATTGTAATCAAAACTAAACTTGTGAATTTAAGTCTCAATAAAGAAAACTGAAACTGAGGGTCAACACTTATTGGGTACCCAAATGATGAAAATGGACATCTTATGTAGAGGATCCACTGCCTCTGTGAGTACCAAAGTTTGGTCTTCACTATATAAGGAATAAAGCCCTTGGTAAATACTTCTTCGCCGTACTATACGAGACATCTCTAACCTTCCAATAAACATCAGCATTCCAAAGTTCATTCAGATTTCCGAATGGTTCAAGAAGGTTACTCACGTTAACATAGTCACCAAAACAGTTCGCTGAGAAGGAGTGAGATGTCATGTTGAAAATTTGTTCGGCGAAGCTCATTGACGATGCTCAAAGACATCTTCTTGTGAATAACGATAGAATTCTGTACAGTTGGCGATAGTATTGTGATATCTTTTTGAACATCAGTTTAATTGAGACTGCTTCTCTAACTTTACGGAAATATCCGACATCGCAGTCGAAGACGTTATTGAAGCAGCTAAAAACTCCAAAAAATGCAAGGGTGCTGGGTTACACGAGATAACATATGATTTTTGTGGGAAAAATAATCTACATCGCGCTTACGTGGCTCACGATTCTCATCCCCAAGCTTGTAGGAGGTGATAGTCTGCCTAAGCAATGGAGATCAACCGGTGTACAAAAGAAGGGGAGATATAGGATAACTATTTTTCCACCAAGCTAATGTCTGACACTTTGGCAATAATTCACCAGGTATTGGGTAGCTGACTGTGAGAAATAATAAAACTATCTGATTCAATCCAAAGTCAAAACGATTCTAATGCAGGAAAGTTTTGATTCCTTAGAGGGAATTATGATCTCGAAAAGCATTCGATTTCTTGATAGATCTTATATAAATATGTGACCCTTAAACAAAGAGGAGTTCCAGAGGTTCCTTACCGAGGCAAATAAGAATTTTACGTGACATAGTTCTTTTCCGTAAGGAACTCTTCAAACATTACCAACTTCATCCTGGCTAACTGTTTCTCTCTCTCTCTCTCTCCCTCTCTCTTTCTCACTCTTCATTATCTCTCCGTTTGATTTCTAGAACACAGATTTTTATATTAAAATCATTAACTCATCTTTAAATTTGTAATTAAATTACATTTTGTTTTAACTTAATTCTATTTAAAGCATAATATTCTTTTTATATTAACGTTTACATTTACAAATCTTACGTTATTAACATTATTATTTTGTCTATTTTAAACTTGCCAGTAGTTCATTCTTTATGTGTGTAAGCAGTCAATGAATGAATAAATATCTATCTTAAATATTACCTCATTAAAATATCAAATAAATCAACATATAACCAGGTAAAACTCACGAAAAGGACATTTAAGTTCAAGTAGTAGTAAAATAGAGCTATTCATTATAAATTTTTCATTTCGGATTTGAGTGGTGAATACTGTCTGTCTATTTCATCGTTCAGGTTATTTAATCTTAATTAGAACAAGTTTTCACATCCTTGTGATGAATTGTTCTCATTAATTATGCAAAAAGAACGGGTAAGGGCGATTCAAGTGATTGAAGGAGTTTTCGGATGGATGGAAGTATTTAAGCAATTACCCATTCTAACAAAAACCAACTGGTTCTTGTGCCGGATGTCGGAGATTGACGAATGAAGTCATTTTTCTGGTGATTTGATAAGTTTTTAGGAATTATCTGAAGAGCAGGGCAGTTTTACTTTTCTTTTGTAGGTACTTTTTCGTGGTCGATTTGACTAAGGAGTAGATTAATCGCAAAACAAGTTATAATGGCCAGTGCAGGTATGATGATAATGACGATGAAGGGTAAAATAAAGCCTAAAAGGAGTTTGTACATTTCAAATTTATAACTAAGCAATTATAAGAGCTAAGAAGTAGTTATTCATCCTGCCGCATAATTTATATGAGCTACCAATCTTACATTACCACCAATTGTTAGATTGATCAAATATTTTGAATAGCAAATGTGAGTTTTGAGGGAGCTAACATAATCCATTTCGGTAAGGAGCTTCAACTCTTTGGCCGTTGGCCTTAAATGAGGCTAAATGATGGTGTTTCAGAGTTCTACCTACCTGGGTATAGCTTGGTGCCATTAGTCAACCCCTATCTCTGCTACTTCAACCATAATAGATTAGTTAAGATTAGATTAGAAATAAGGTTTTGTGGTGGGTCTAGCTAATGCAGTTCTGGGAACTGCGCTGTATCTAGTTGAAGCCCATTGTGCCAACCTGTGGGTAGCTTCAGAGCAGTTCTTAGCTCATGATTCGGATCAAAAATAATAATAATCCTCTGTGGGTGGATGAGCTTGAGTTTAATCTCTTATCTGCTTTCCAAGCCAGAGAACTGTTGAATATTCTGTTCGCATTATATTCAAGGATTGGATATGAACGGGTAATTCTGGTTTGCTCACATAATATGAAAGTTTTTGTAAATAAGCTCCTTCTAATGGTGATACCCGTGACGTGATGGTTAGCACGTTGTGGTTCTTTCTAAACAATAGAAGCAAAAATATTTTTTCACGGGTATTGTCTTTCGCCAAAAATTGACAAGTCCTGCGAATATAAATCCATTGTCATGAAAAGCGCTTTCTTGAATAGCCGTTCGGCATCGGCAGAAAATTGTAGGCCTCTTCGATCACTCACAAGGTGTGGTTGATAGAAATGCGATAGGCCCCGGGGTTGTTGTGTCACTAAATTTATTTCATTTACCACTATTAACTAATCACAAGCTTAAAAGAACCAAGCACAACTTGTATCTTTTTTTTTAAAGTCCCAAATTTCTCGGATAACTTCACGGACATAAAATGTAGGTACAAGGCTGCGTTTTATTTCCGACTCTCTTCCTGCTTTTTATCATCCGAAGTTTTTAATCATTTTGCTGACACATCAACCCTCTGCTTTTTATACTCATTTTCAATTCATAAGTCCCTGCTCTGTGAAGAGTGACGCAGGTAACACGAGCGCAAGAAAACTTATTTTAAGGAACGATTGATTTTTCAAAATAAGGAAAGGGATCATGGAAAATGATGCCAGGTTTCGACATTTTGCTCATTTTCAGATATTATTTTTAGGTGAAATGTCGCAATTCTCCTCATTATGGTAAAGAGGAGGAACGATTTAGAGATGTTAGAAGAGTGATTACTTTTCCATACTTCTAACCAGGGTCTGTGAATGTGGATCGCAAACGGTTGGTAATGATTTGTTATTGAATTCTGACTTTGACAGCATTGTAACGGGTTACTACGATTAGAACTCAATGCTTAAAAACAAAAGCAGTCTCTCGTTGTAAAAACTCAACAACACCTCAACTGCGATTGGCATCTGCTCTGCATCATTGAAACTGAAAATCTGTTGGTACTTATAATGTTTGCCTGTTACGTGGTAGGATCGTGGCCAGGATCCAAGAAACATAAAAAAAAGAGAGTAATAACACACTGCCATGAACCGCGCTTTCTAAGTTAGCCGTTCTGCGTCGGCACAAATTTGTAGGTCCTTGAAATGCGTTTGGCCTTTAGGATTTGTTGTGCCACTCCAAACCCCATTTTCTCATTCCTTTTACGACGACCTTTTCTGTAATGACTAAATGTTTGAGGTCGCCAAAAATGCTGCAAAATGTCTATGTAGGAAATTGTTTGTCTACCACTTCTGACCTGTTAACAAATTATAAAAGCTTCATTCGCCTAAGGGTTGAGTACAACTCCCCATATCTAGTCAGGTGATTTTCAAACAGCTTTGCTTCTAGTCGAAAGAGATCAAAACAAAGCTTTAAAACTGATTGCTGATCAATTATTCAATTATATGATCTACTAGCAAACCCGGCAAACTCCGTTTCGCCACCAAATGGCTTCTCACGACAACTATAAACCTCACGGAGCCCGAGACCTTTCCAACGAATGCAAAACCGTTTAAATCGGTTCGTGCGTTCTGGAGTTATAGTGTCAGGAAGGAAAACCCGACTCTTTTGAACATAATCGTATCATCATATCTCTCACTCTCTTTTATCGCTTTTCCCACACACAGTTCAAATACAAATGCACAGCACCTCCGCCGCTGGGAATTCTCATCAATTTTGCCTTGAGAGTAACTCCAGACGTACAGCTAAGTAAAAGGTGTTTTTGTAAGACGTGTGGTTTTCAAGAAGAAATAAAACGCATATAATTTAATACTACTGCCGAAAATTCAGCTTAATTATAAAAATATGGCTTTACCATTTGAAAATTCAACTGAAGCAAGTGGCCCAAGCAAGCGGCTCGCTCGAATAAACTCCAACCGAGAGGCGAGAGTCCCCATAGTTGACCACTTTTTGTAGCATATGCGGCTGTATGTCAGCAATAACACGCCGAGTAGTTTCTTCCAAGGCGAAAATTGTTTCAGGCCTATCTGCGTAGACAAGCGACTTGACAAATCCTCACAAAAAATGGTCCAGCGCAACGATGTCAAATCAACCGATCTTGGAGGTAACTCACTGGATTGAATATCGAAATTTGTAAAAATCATGTCCACAGCAATTATGGTTTGAGACAATTTACCGAAAGTACTCACAATTATTTAAAAGACCGACCCCGAAAGACGTTATGCCAATTTGAAAACCACACGTCTAAAAAAAATACTCTTTATTAAGATTCATGAATCATTTCATCCGAATGTGGAATACTTTACCCTACTCTGCGGGATGACCTACGATGACTTGAATTCATCACCAAATAAAATAAATAGGGCGCCGCTTCTGAACGGGGAGTCCCAGGGCCTGGCATATTTACCTTAACCATACCTTGCTAAAGAATGGAAGGGACGTAAAGGTTTTAGCCGATTCAGGATGACTTATCGAGATAGGGCTTTTAAAGAGTCGAAGTTACTATTTGAGAAAATGCCTTTTCCTCGTGAAATACCCGTTTTAAAATATTTTTTTCTCCTTGATGTTTCTGGGATTGGAACCTCGAACGTAACAGGCAGACATGTTAACTATTGCGCCAAGGCCACCATGGCATCAGTACCCTGCCCTCTCCTATTTTTCTTACGCTCGCACTATGTTTCATAGGATATTCATAGCCTCTTAGTGTACGAATCAATTTATTAGGCGTGTTTTTTTTTATGCTAGTATATAGTACAGCATTCCAGTTAAAAAAAAAACGATCTGTCCACAGTATTTTCAGTTCTATTTTCAGCAACAAGATGGAGCTCAACGTCAAAGCTTGCTGTTACTTTTCTAAGCTCTCTGTGAAATTCAAGATGAAACAAAATCAAATTCATACCAGGTTTGTTTCGTTAATTGTTCTATCAAATGAATAACGATACAAAGCCAGGTATGAATTTGTATTTTTTTCTTATTTTCCATACATCAGATTCTCTCTTACAGCTCTTTTTTTTTTACTATTTTTGGAGGCATCGTCCAGCAGTGAAGAAAGCTCTATGTCAAAGTCAGCTGTTTTGTTGAAAAAAACTTTCGGGTATGTTCGGGGAGTACGTAAAAAGATATTAAAAACTAATCTTTGATGAGATTTTCCATTGGCAAATAGAATCAATTTATTTTTTATCCAAATCTTTGGGAAAGCAATTCTACGCTATTGACCAGTCTTTTCGATAGGTTAAGAAGGAAAATAAGTTGTTTCTATTTACAAAACCGTGAAATTGAACTATAATACTACCGCACAAATAAACACAACCCAAATTAAATTAAGTTGAAACACGTACTGCTAGTCCCAAACTTGAATTTCTATTGAAGAATGTTTAATTTTCATACATATATCTTTCCCTTTTGATCATTTTTTACTGCTTTGTTTGTTTGTTTGATTTTGTTTTTTTCTTACATTGGGCTATATTTTTTAGTCAAATAATTCCATGAGAAAAGCTATTAGCTTCAGCAAAAAAGAACTAGTGCAAAATCCTGTATTATATACACCACCAGGTAAGAAACAGGGCGAAAATTCAATATGAATATAGTTTTTATTTCTTTAATTTTTAATCGAGAGAAAAAATTTCTTTGCAAATACCACATTTTTTTTGAACACGTCCTTTCGAAAAAGCTTTGATGAACTGAAATCAATGGTGGTGCCATCTTATTTTCAAAGCTGGAAACTATCAATCCACAGCAATGCCATCCCTGTTTTCGCTGTGGAAAATTACGACAATAAAATGATTTGTTGTTGTTCCCCAAGGGAAATTTTTACTGTACTATATACTAGCATAAAAAAAAACACGCCTATTAAAAGAATGATTCATGCTCTGTATCGCCGTGTAGCAGAATTGGATTGATAAGGGTAAAGTGTAACCTTAGCCTTAGACAGATGAATTTCCTTCGTGTTCGAAAGGATGAAGATAGATAGATCTGAATGTGGTACCCGTGGTGTGATGGATAGCATGTCCGCCTGTTAATCCAGAGGTTCGAGTTCGAATCCCACCAGAGGCAAAAATGTTTTTTCTACGGGTATCGCCTTTCGCGAGGAATTGGCAAGTCCTCCGTTAGTATTCATTTGCCATGAAAAGCGCTTTCTCGATTAGCCGTTCGGAACCGGCAGAAAATTGTAGGTCCCTTCCATTCCCTCACAAGGGATGGTTGTGAGAAATGCGCTAGGCCCAGGGGCTCCTCGCTCTGTAGCGCCACCCTATTTATTTTTTTTTTTTTTAGATAATGTTTATTTCTTATAAATTTTTACTATTGCTTAACATGATTCATTATAGTTATATAAAAATATAAGAAATTATTGGGACATTCTGTATTTTTTATACTAAGTATTAAAAATAGTGTTGAATGCCACTTAAATGGCTTAAAAGATACAAAAATAAGTTTTGGGTGGGGTGACATTATTAAGACAATTTCCATTCAAAAGTAAAGAAAGTAAAGAATTAAATTTACATTTCAAATATTTCAAAAAAATTCAAAAATACAAATTTGCATCAAATATAATATATAATTTCATCCAAAATTTAACAAAGATTATTTAAAGCATGAGCGATTTACCTACAGGATCTTAAAAAATACAATCATTACGATTACAATTGATATTAAGCCAGAATATCAGAAAGAAGAGATTCAACATTGCTATATTCCAAATCAAAAAGCCAGTTTTTTACAAGTTTTAAATACATTCCAGGTGTTGTAATAGATCTAATCGACATAGGAAGCTTATTAAATAAACGAGCTGCTGAAACTGAATAAAAATTACGAAATGCAGTCGTACGAAAGTTTGGAACAGATACCATATGAGAAAAATTCCCACGTAAATTATAATGAGAATTAAGGCGATGATTGCGATTGCCAGACATAAAAAAGAAAGTTTTCAACACCTTAAAGCAGTATAAATGTCGAACAGGATGAATTTTAAGGGAACAGAACAATGGTAAACTCGGGTGTCTTTTAGATTTTCGGCATATTTTGCGTACAACATATTTCTGCAAAATTAACAGTGGTTGAATTTTGTTAAGATAAACACCACCCCAACAAATTATTCCATATTGTAGCTTTGAATGTATAATTCCGTAATAAATTGTTTTTAAAAGTTTTGTCGAGCAAATATTGCGTAAGTAGAAGAAATACCTTAATGAACAGTGAATATATTTTCTCAGCGCTTCAGTGTGATTCGAAAAACTCATTTTGAAATCAATCGTTAGACCTAAATATTTAAATTCTTTCACATTCTCAATAGGAAAACAATTGTTACTGCAACTTAAGCTGTCAATAAATAAGTGAGAAGACGTACAATAGCAGTTAGTAAGTTTGTATTTTTGGCACTCAGGTGCGTGATAAAAGAGATTCGCTTCAAAACCATGCAGGGCTGACAAGCTGAAAAACATAGCTTTAGTTTTAGAGCTTATAACCAAGCTGTGTTCAGAAAACCAGTTTCTTAGTAAATTTAGATCCCAGTTCATATCAGATACTAAATCCAAGGGACTGTTCAAACCATAAGTCCTATATCATCCGCAAAAGCAGTTGGTTTTCCTTTGAAATTAAGTGCAAGTAGTGAATTAATGTAAACTTGGAACAAAATAAGTCCCAAAACAGAGCCTTGAGGCACACCCAAATTAAAGAACTTAATTTCACTTTTAATTTCATCAAACTTAACTCTTTGAGATCTATTTTTTAGGTATCTATGACCAAAACCAATCTAATATAAAACCTCGAAATCCAGCTTTTTCTAATTTTCGAATCAAAATTCTATGATTGACCATGCTTTGGTAATATCAATAAATAAACTAGCAGAACATTTTTTACCATCAAGGTTAGACATTATTTCAGCACAGAACTGCAGCAGCGCATCTTCAGTGGATCTACCTTGATTTAAGTTGAAGAATTTGGTTCTATTTAAAAAACTTACTACCCTGTCTTTTATTAGTTTTTCAAATATTTTACTAATAGCTGGAAGAAGAGATATTGGCCTATAGTTACTTACTTTGAAAGAAGAACCTTTCTTAAACAATGGCACAATGTCTGCACATTTCAGAGCTTCTGGGAAAACACCATCAAAAATACATCGATTAAAAATATCAGCCAAAACATTCACCAGGAAACAAGCAAGTTTTTTTAAAAGGACATTGGAAATCTCATCAGCACCACACGAGTTAGAATTGTTTAACGAACCAATAACTTTTAATACCTCCAGAGGTGTTATGGGCTTATATACAAAACTGTTTTCTTGTGTAGGTTCAGCAGAATTGGAAATGGATGAACATTGTGGACAGGGTGGCAGTACTGAACAAGGTTGTAGACTATTGGCTACTATTTTTTTTCCACATTCTTAACGTAGCAATGTTCTACATTATGTCTTTCTCCTTTACATCGATGGACAAAGCTTTGTTTATGATCTGCTGTGCTTTGTTCATTGCATTTTTGTCATTGACATTAGACACTCCAACAATTTCAATGCAATTGCTTAATAGGTTCTTCTGCTGCCAATTATATTTGCTCTACAGAATGTTCAGTTTCTTTTTAAGCTCAGTATTTTCTGTACGTATGTAGCTCTGCCAGCTCTTGTAGAAAACGATGGTTGGTTTCCCCCAATTTCGAGATTTTTTTGTAGATCATTTGAAGGGTACATTCGCTCTCGTTGTCTTTCATTTGGGCTGAAGAACTGCTCCCAGCAAATTGAGTGTGTGCAATAGATCATTGGTATAGAAGGCGGTGCACTGTTGTTATTAAGCATTTGGTTGTCTGATGATGATGCACGTACGGAACGGCGTCGTAAAACTGCACATTTATCACATCGAAACAGATTCCCAGTCAATTTAAAATAATCAGCGTCTACTTGGGTGATATTAACGCATACCATATGAAAAAAATTCTTGCATTCACTACAATTAATTTTAGTTAAACTATTGCGATCAATTTTTTGACGACACACGGAGCAATCATTTTGACAAAAATTTGGGTTTAGTGTTTCTCAGAGATGCTCACCCCACGACCATTCAGAGAGAACTGAGAAAAGAGGGGCGCTCAAGATGCCGTTAACCAGAACAAACCCCTCCGTGTCCGTGGTCGTAATTAGTTGATGTTAAGCTGTGTTAGTGGAAATGGAGCGGTGTTTCACTGCTGATTTATCTCTGGCCTAGAAGTTTGTTTCCGCAATCTGCGGTGGGCTAGCCTGTGGTGCAAAAAATTAACGGTAATTTAGAGTCTCACTCTAGCCAAACTAAAGCAAGTCCACCGAGGTTGGAGAAAGTCAGCCCCAAATGGTCTTTCGTCTTTCCACCATTTTAGAAAAGTGTACTTACCAGCCCTACCGATTTTCATATTTTATTTGCGTTATCATAAGGCGACTTATCCTCTTTTCGCGACGAAAAAGAAAAGGCAGGCCAAAACACTCCTGGTACAAGCAAATGCAAAAACAGCAGCATTTGGTTGGCCTCAGACATGGAACAATCCAAAACCGGGAGGCTTGCCGACGCTTTCTGAGGTCAACGCGGCGTACCCCACAGGCGGATCACTAGTGTGAAGCAGAAAAGTGGGAAAGTTCTGATCGCTTCAAGATCACTACTCGTAACGCCAGAAATGGAAAGAAGAAGATCCTCTTTTGAGACCAAGCCATTGGCGCAGTCGCGACTTCCGCCAACTTTTGAACGTAGTATAATTATTCCCATATGATTTTTTTTCTTTTTGTTTTCTAAAATTGAGGTTATTTTTTAGTTATGCTAGTTTGAGAGCTTCCGCAGACCGATTGCTAGAGAGCCCTCGTAAGCACCCTTACAACGATGTGATAAACTTAAAGAGGGTGATTGATAAAAGCGGTAACTTTCTCCATTGCAACTAGTTCCGTGGTCATTTTCATTCGAAATAAAGCTAAAATAATTTAAATATTTATTCAGGACCCTAATTCAATTAAAGCATTAAATTGACTAAAGAAGATGTGCCTAAAGCTACTCAAAATAATCATAAATTTATTATTGAATCAACAATCAAAGTGCTGTCACAGCATTTCAAAATTCCAAGAAATTAATGAGTGTGTCGTATTTGTGTTTACAGCAAGTTCTCCAAACTATAAATTCCAAATACTTTTTTCCAGGCCTTCAATATATGTATACATACTCAGCTACTGTTTAAATATACGCAGTATTTAGCCTACCTCGGCAATGGCAGTATAAATATCAAAAGAGCTTAAAAGTGTAATGATGAGTAATGAATACATGACTCATGTTGGGAAAGGATGTAGGATGTTCATGTTAATTGAATAATTTAAAATTGACAGCAGTGGGTATTAATGAATGACAAACTATATTTTACATATACATCTGTACGTGTGTGAACATTATAATTGATTTAAATTTTTATTTTTATAACATGTCGACTCCTGAGAAAAACTTGAATGACATGAAATTGAATGTCTATCTTTAATTTTGTTATCAAAATATATATGGACATGTAGTGAAAGCTATACATGCAAAGGCGTTTGTTATTTTGGATTATTTAACAAATACATATTTATCTACTTATTTTATGAATTAATTATTGAATTATACAGACCCGAGTACCACCGGGTGTGTCAGTCAGTATTTCACAGAAATTGTCACTTTTGACGATGCCCGCAAATTCGATCTTAAAGATGGAATCAATCAAATCAAAATTTTCTGCAGCCACTTCTTAGTGATACTTATTAAAGCTGATTTATGTTTCCCTGCCAAAATAGGTCTATATATATCTCTACAAATTGCACTTACCTACTCACGGAAGCTATTGGACACTAGTCTTCTTCAACCGTCGCCGTCGGTGTCGCGTCGGGGGAAACTTTTGCCGACCTGGTGAGTGAGAGTGTTGAGGAAGGTACGAATAAAAATAAAGCACCACTTTACAGCTTTGCTTATTAATGATAGACTGCCCGAACCTCATGGTCTGTCAAAGCATATGGAAAATGTAACAGCGGTTGAATTCGACTTAAATAATAAACGGTGAACTTCAGCAGTCTTAAGGCAGAAAACCCTGAATGAGCTACTCCGACATATTTGGTTTAAATGTCTCTTAAGGGTCTTTCAGTACCAGAACAGAATATTGGGAAAGAGATGGTGGTGGGTAAGCTCCTGGTAAGCCTAGGGCAGTTCTCAACTTTTTCCAGCTATGGCACTGGATTATACTGCCTTTTATGTCCAAAGTGATTAAAAGAGAACCAGGCACTTTAGGTTTGGGCTTTTGAAAGGAGTCAACTTTCCAGCCACGTGAAAATCCCAGCCTTTCGAAACATAACAGGATAACAGTAACGATTTCACCGTTGACGACCAGAGCAAACAATAAATGGACAAAAACCTTCGGCTATGCACGGCGAACGAGGAATCCCTCAACGAACTACGTGAGATCGAATAACTTGTCCAAATGAAGTTATTATCACAATGATCCAATCCGGATCGGATCATGATAATAAAACAGCTTAGATCATCACATTTCTTATTATTTCAAGATGGAAGCTGTGTGAAATTCGTTCATCTTAAAATGACTTTTCAACAGAGAGACATGGTTATTTTTTTTGTTCTTTTTTTTTAGGAAAACTGATACTCATATGCATTTTGTCAAATATATCTAATCTACACTTTATTGCACTTATTCTTATTAATTTAAGGAATACATATTTTGTTTTGAAAACTTTCTCATTATTTCATGAATTATATAAAACTAAAAAAAAATATAAAGCCTAAATATAAAAATTTTCCAACAACGTGAACAGCAAAAGACGCTATATTTCTTACCGCTCTTTTGACATTTCTCTTCAATAAGGTTAGCCATTTTATGATGAAAAGATATACGAGCCAACAACGAGTCGAAATTATTAAAATTTACTACCGAAATTCGCAGTCAGTGGCCTCAACGTTAAGAGCGCTACGTCCAATCAATGGTCCTCATAATCGTCCTAGCAGGTCAACAATTGAGCGTCTAATGGAAAAATTTTAATCCACAGGCAGAGTACAAAATGTTCCCGTTCCAGTGAGACAAAGAAGTGTCCGTAGTGTCGAGAATATTGCTGCCGCTGAGGCTTCAGTTGCAGAAAGCCCAAATGTGTCTCTCACACGTCGTTCTCAAGCGTTGGACATCTCTGTGACTTTATTGTGGCGAATTTTGCGAAAAGATCTTTGTCTACATCTTTACAAGATTAAATTGACGCAAGAACTGAAGCCGCTTGACCACCAGAAGCGTCGTATGTTCGTGAATTGGGCTGAGCAACAACTTGAAAATGATTCGGATTTCCACCGAAAAATCATCTATAGCGATGAGGCTCATTTCTGGCTGAATGGCCTCGTCAATAAACAAAATATGCGGTATTGGTCAGGCAGCAATCCACACGTACTCCATGAATCATCATTGCATCCCGAAAAAATTACGGTTTGGTGTGGTTTGGGGGCCGGCTGCGTCATTGGGCCGTACTTCTTCCGTGATGATCAAGACCGGCACTTTACTGTGAATGGGGATCACTACCGTTCAATGATAACCTAATATTTTTGGCCCCAATTGGATGATATGGACATGGAGAACATGTGGTTCCAACAGGACGGCGCAACAAGCCACACAGCGAATGTCACAATCAATCTATTGGAAACGAAGTTTGGGGAACGTGTTATCTCACTAAATGATCCAGTCGCTTGGCCGCCTCGGTCGTGTTATTTGACGCCGTTAGACTATTTTCTGTAGGGCTACGTCAAGTCTTTGGTCTATGCCAACAAGCCAGCGACGATTCTTGAAGTTCGTACGAATATCGAAAGTGAAATTGCAGCAGTATCGACCGATTTATGCTTGAAAACCGTCTAAAATTGGGTTCAGCGTTTGGACTTCTGCAAGCGTCTCCGTGGTGGCCATACAAAGGAAATTGAAATCCATACATAATGGCATTAAACGTACTTTCACAGGAATAAAGAATTTCATTGATATCCAAAACCGTTTTTGTTTTATTTAAAAAAAAACTTTTGTAGCGCTCTTATTGAAAAACCCGATATTTCATTTCACACAGATAAAAATATTCATGTGGTATTACTGTTGTTATTGAAAAGAATGGAAATGATTCCAACGTTTTTCAATTTAAAATTTCCTTTTGTGTGAAATAGAAGAATTAATTTTTGGATCACAAGGATAGATCCAATCGATAAGCAGGATCTCATTTTGCTGTTGTGACACAAATAAACCCATGATCTGATCTGGATCAAAACAATAAAAAAAGCACCTATTATAGACGAGCCATTCCATATGAAAACGGTCAATGCAAAATGTTGCTATACCTCCGGTTTTGCTCAAACGTTGTAGAAATGTTTCTTTTCTATCGAAATACGAAATAGTTAAAGGATTTTTTTTTGTAATTTTCTTCTCCCCTCCAGCTTTACTCTTTAAGTCCTGAAAATTTGATTTTGTTATTCGCATGCACACTGAAGTTACAGCTGATTAAAGATAAGCTTATTTTTTTAATAGAACACAATTTTTAGTTTTAAGAACTTTTTTTTATATTGTTCTTATCCAAAATTTTTACATAAGTTTTACATTTAAATTGGTTATTGAAATTAAAAAAAAAATTTACTCAAAATTATGTAAGAAAAACAAAAAAAAAAACATATTATTGCTTCACTAAGCTGTGTATATAAGAATCTTGAGATCCTGAACAGGTTTGAGTTTAATTTGAACTTAACGAGGACGAAATTGTAGTGGAATTTTTTCAAAAAACCTCGAAAATTTACTAGTGTTTGAGGTAGCCTGCTCCTCAGTTCTTTATTAAATGTAATAATAATCAATAAAGTTCTTGAATTTTTAAAATAAAAATATTACTTCTCCTTTACTTTTTGTCTTTGCTCATGCTATATTTTTCCGTCCCGTAACGAAATTTGAAAATTAGGTGCCGATAAATGTTACAAAAAACATCTTTTATCTTCCCGATGGGGGGGATGGTCCAGACCCGAAGTCTTCGTTGGTAGCCACCAGCAGCCCAAGCTCCTCAGCAAGTTCGCCAGGTTTCTAGAGTTAATTGTTTTAAATTTTTATTTAAAGCTGCGATTGATTCATAATCAATCATAAGCAATTTGCATTACCGCGTATCGGCGTATCAGTATTTTATCAATTTTACAGGAGCAAGAAATAATTGATTATCTTGGTCAACAGAATAGATCTGTTTGACTAAACTTTTTCGTGGTTCCTTTGCATGATATTGCTAATTATAATGGCGTGACTTCCATTAGGTGCCAATAGACTTTCAGAAGTCGGTGGCGAATCAAGTAACGAACTTTTGGGACTTTTGTAAATATTTAATTTTAGTTTAATTTAATTGTTTATTTATTTGGCTTATTAGCCATTTAAAAACTGTGTATAATTTACATTTAAAGTTTATATGACATTCAATTTGTTCTAAGAGTTTAATTAATAATAATGGATTTTGCATATATGCTAATTTGATTTTTAAAGAGATTTAAGTTGGTAATATTCCTCAGGTGATGCCGAAGGTTGTTGAAAGCTTGTAGTCCCATATACAGTATGCTGGCCTGTGCTCTCGATGTTCTGGTTCGTATTATGTTGAATTCTTCCACGTTTCTGCATATTTCTTCTCTCGGGTATACCGGACTGGAGATATTCGGGGCCTGTGTTTTTTTTTTATTTAGAATACAAATACCATTCCCATCATGTAGAGGCATTGGTATTTGTATTCTAAATAAAGTTTTAGTTTGCATTTGATTTAAGTTAAGCCGGTTTAGGGATTCGAGCATGTTTGAGATTGAGTTATAACGATCACACTTTATTATTGTTCTCATGGCTTTATTTTGTAATTTTTGAAGTCTATTTTTTTGTGTGTTGTTACAGACATATAAAAGACTTGCACAATATTCGAAATGGGGCTTGACAGTTACATTGAATACTTTTATTGCACTATTTTTGGAAATGTTGTTTCGAGTTCTTCTTAACACCCCTAATTTTTTTGAAACTTTCTTACAAATATAGTCTATTATGTTCATTAAGGGAGAGTTTATTGTCAAGAATAACAAAAAGATATTTTATAAACGATACTTCTTCTAACTGTATATTATTAATTTTAATGATAACTTTTTGTTGAAGGGAGGATTTATTTATTGTCATTATATTTGGTTTTATTTATATTTAAGATTAATTTATTCATATTTAACGAATTTCAGATTTCATAAATGTCACTTTGAATTAAGTTTGAAATGGTTTTAACATCTTTTCCTGTTACATAGAGTAGCGCATCATCTGCAAATAGTACAAGCTTCGAGTTTTTAACCACTTTTTCGATTTCATTAATGTACAGCAGGAAGAGCTGAACAGCCAGAATTGATCCTTAGGGAACTCCAGTCGCCACTACTGCTGGAGTAGACATTGTATTGCCAACCGAAGTTTTTCGGGTTCTGTTACACAAAAAAGGTTTAAACCACTTAAGCTCAGGGCCTCGTTTTCCATATTTTTCAAGTTTATTTAGTAGAATCACATGTTTAACGGTTTCAAAAGCTTGCTTAAAATCTAGAAAGAAAGCAATAACACAATTTTTACTATCTAAATACGCGGTATTGCAAGTTGCTCTTACATTGCAGTCGCGTCGACGATATGTACTTACATTGATGGAGGATTCATGTATAGACGCGTAGAAACAGTTTAGTCTGTGTAAAGCCTAGCATTTGGTAATAAAAATGTCAAATTTTGTATGGGAATCAGTTTACACTCATTTAATGAGACTAGGACACACACAGGTGAAAACCGAAACGTAAATTTACAATAACGAGAAGAGCAACCAAACTCTGAAGAATTTGACGTTCGACAAACAGCAAATTGATTTCCATAGCATTTAATAAAAAAATTTCAAATTGAACGTTCGGGGAACGTCTTACGTTTTACACAAAATATAGTATATGTAACCGATTCAGCTTGTTTTCAGAAAATACAACTTTTATTAAAATTCCAACAAAACTAAGAGCACAAGTAAAACGAAAGCTTTTCTTATTCTTTATTTTGTAAGGTATGATCTTATGGCAGGAGTAACACGAGCTGAAGCATTCTTCTCTTTCAATTCTGGAGATGTTCAATATGGCATCGAAGCAGATAGACGTTCAAAGATTCTAAAAGCCTATGTAAGAAATACATACATGTATCACTTAAATGAGATATTCGCAACTATTGTGAATGAATATACGGATTGGGAACGAGCAATCCAGCACCCAATAAATATCAGGTAAGTTTAAAATCTTTTTTTTTTTTTCTTAAATAAAAATAAAAACAAATAATATTCACATAGAAATAAAAACGTTTTGAAGTCAGGACACAAAATTACCCAAATAGGTTCAAACGAGCGTGACATGAAGTGTTCTCTTTGTGTCCTTGTATCGAAGAAACTCAAAATCAGAACTAATATATATTTAGTAGTGTCTTACAGTCGCAAGTAGTAACGCAAGAATATTTTTGAAGACGCAAATACGAAACGAACACAAAAGAGGACGTCAGAATTGAGCATAGAGATTTCCTTCTTTTATGTATTGTATCGGAGATCGATTACTTCTCTTCCCCTTTCCCTCTCGGGATAGGTCGCATCGTAGAATGTAGGGTTTGTATTTCCTCCTGCCATTTTTTTCCTAGGTTGTCCTAAGAGAATTGCGATTTTTGGTGAATAGCTATGTAGCATATATGTATTATTGACGTTCCAGCTGCCTCGCACCAGAAAACGATTTAGGTGAATCATACACATGTGTTTGCTTTTTTTACCCATGACAGGAGCCCTTCCTTTTTGCATAGCCGGCTCCACTTTCTTTTTCTTAGAAGAAGGTGAGTCAAATGTGTAGAAAGAAAAGTTTTGCATTTTAATAAATATTTCGAATATCAAATGGGTTGTATTAGCCTTCCGTCCTCCAACTTATTATATTTCCTATACATTGCACAAGCACTAAGGTGGGAGGTGGGTAACACAGCAGACATAACTTCAAGAAAACAAATGGTTGATTTTTATAAGTTCAACTTCAAATAGCGTTCGCTTTTCAACTTAAATACCAGAAATTACATCTATTTTTCAAAAAAAGACTTGGTATAAATATCAAAAAGCACATTTTTTGTAGGTAATGTTCAATGTGAGGTGCGTTTTTATCAGCAATGCAATCAGCAATGCACTTCAACATACTTACTTGCGTAGCGGTGAAAATGGTGCTCTACCAACATTTATCGCCAGCAATTTCGATTTCGGACGAGCTCTCTTTCGGTTGAGGTCTTCTTCCACTTGACTGCCCTACCCAAGGCGTGGTATTCCCATTCCTCGATATTCCTGCATGCTGCCTCTCAAAAACCTATGATTGTGAGGGTCTCCCTTTTAAAATCGGGGATCGGACATACGATACTTAGGTTCCATTCATCGGGCATACTTTCTTCCGACCATATAACGCAGTTAAGCTATTGTGGGCTCCTTTCCAACAGATCTCCAACTGTTTTGAAAACCTCGGTGTCGAGACTATCTGTACACCAGCAGTTTCATTTAACTTATGGTTGGGAGGAGAACATTCCCAATATGGTCTTATTGAATTTAGAAATGGATGAAGTGTGTACTACTAACAACACAATATAGCTCCACAGCAAAATTGATTGGCCTTAGTCTATTTGGAGGGTCTGGCATTTAGGGTATGCTTAACGCTTGTACTTCCAAAGATGTCCTACTTCCCTAGTTTTGCGTTGTAGTCGCCAATGACGATTTTCATTTTTCTTCGTGGAGCTCGTAGAAACAGTCTTTGGAACTATCGTCCCTCTCTTCTGTTTGGTTGTGGGCGCATACTGGGCTTAAGTTGGTGAATAAAGCAATGATGTGGATAGTCATTTAATGATAATTTAGGCTGATAACCTACAGCCTACCATCAAAAACCTACATTCTGCCTTCAATAACAAATCCCCATCCAAAGCGTTGTTTCTGTTGTCTGTAGCAGTCACCATAGTAGGTGACGCTTTTATGTCTGCTTTGGTGCAGTCTAGAGCGTCCGCTGATTCTCCAGCTGCACGTAGTCCGTTAAGGGATCTTACGTTCCACGTGCATATCCCGGGGCCATTGTAAATTTTTCGTTTGCTAGTGCAATAAACGGTAAAATCATTATTGTTATCTATATTGTTAGTTGTTTCGGGTATCTTAAGTGGTTGGTTAGTTAACTCTGAGCACAAGCCCATCCTATGTAAGGCTCAGTCCTATTATAATCTCCTTGGACATAAACTTACTTACTTAGGTGGGCATTATAGTTCGGGGTTAACCTGGGCCTCAACCAACATCCTTCTGTAACGACTTCGACATCGGGCGAGCTCTCTACAGTTTTGCACTCTAAGTCGGTTGAGGTCTTCATCCACTTGATTGCGCCACCTAAGACGAGGTCTTCCACTTCCGCGATTTCCCTGCAATGTGCTTTCAAAAACCCGTCGAGCCGGAGCGTTTGGGTCCATCCGCACTACATGGCCCAATCATCGTAGCCTCGCGATTCGTACTCCTCTGAATATGCCCATGTCGCGGTACAGCTCGTTGTTGTATCTTCTTATCCACTCATTGTCTTCGTATTCGGGACCAAATATCATTCGGAGATTTTTTCTTTCGAAACGACTAAGAGTTTCCTCATCCCCTTTCGATAATGTCCATGCTTCCGCGCCGCAAAGCAGGACTGGGATGATCAAGGTCTTATACAGGGTTACCTTGGTTTTTCTGGAGAGGGTTTTATTTCTCAATCGCCTTCTGAACCCAAATAAGCAACGGTTGGCAAAAGTTATTCTCCGTTTGATATCCGCACTGAAGTTGTTTTCTGTGTCTATAGCGGATTCTAGGTAGATGAAGTCATGTATGTTTATGTCTGTCTATTGTGACGTTTTGCCCAATTAGTCGATGTTCTCTGTCCTTGTTTGATGACAATATATACTTCGTTTTGCCCTCATTAACCATCAAACCAATTTTTGGAACCTATGATATCGTCTGCGTAGGCGAGTAATTGTACAGACTTTTGAAGGATTGTTCCTCTGGTGTTGACGTTTGAGTTTTGTACAATCTTTTTAAGTATGATGTTATAGAAATCGCACGACAGCTTGTCGCCTTGCCTAAAACCTTTTTAAAACCTTTTTCGACATCAAAGGTCTCGGTGAGTTCTTTACCGACCTTGACGGAGCAGCGTGAATTCTCCAAAGTCATCCTGCATAGTCGTACGAGTTTTGCAGGGATGCCGAAACTAGACATGGCTATGTACAGCTTGTCTCTGTAAATGCTATCATACGCGGCCTTGAAATCGATAAAGAGATGGTGAATATCGATATTATGTTCTCGGGTTTTTTCCAAGATCTGCCGTAATGTGAAAATTTGGTCTATTGTGGACTTCTCTAGTCTAAAACCACATTGATAAGGACCTATCAAGTTGTTGACGTGGGGTCTTAGACGTTCACATATTACAGCAGACAAGATCTTATAAGCGACGTTAAGGAGGCTTATGCCTCTATAATTGGCGCAATTGTGAGGGTCTCCCTTCTTAATGATCGCGCATACGATACTGAGGTTCCATTCATCGGGCATGCTTTCTTCCGACCATATCATGCAGATCAGCTGGTGCATGCTCCTTTCCAACTGGTCTCCAGCTGCCTTGAAGAGTTTCGGCACCAAGGCCATCTGCACCTGCAGTCTTATTTGATTTAAGTTTGCATATGGCAAGCTTAACTTCTTCTTGGTCGGGAGGACGGCATTCTTGATCATTGTCCAAGCTGAATGGGGCAATCTACCAGACAGCGGAATTTGTGTCTTCATCGCCGCTAAGCAGTCTGCAGAAGTGATCTTTCCAGATCCTCAGTAGCGACTGTGACTCTACAACTATGTTTCCCTGATGGTCCTTACATGCTTGAGTTCGGGGTTTGCCACCCTGGCAGGATCTTTTTACCTTTTGGTGAAACTTCCGAATCTCGTTCCTGTCATGGTACCTCTCAATTTCCTCAACCCAGCGCTTCTCATGCTGGTTCTTTTTCTTTTTGAGAATTCGGTGTTCTTCCCTTCTTTTCTCCTTGTAAAACTCATTATACTTATCGTAAGCAACACTCGTTCGTTTTTGCATCAGCATTTGTCGTGCTTTTTGTTTGGCTGCATTTCTTTTCTTCATCGAACCATGGGTTCGACATAAAGGACTGGATAATTCAACTTAAGTACTGAGCTGCCACAGGAGCTCATCCACCATAATCTCTTTTTCAATACCCTTTCCTAGTATTTAAAGACCCTGAAAGACTTTTTCAAACCAAATATGTCGGAGTTGCTTTTTCAGAAGTTTCTGCTTTTTGACTGTTGTACTGTGAAGTTGGTTCTGTAAGTCGAATTGATTTGCTTTGACACTGCCATAAACTTTGTCTGACCACTGAGCATTATATTGTCGCTGTATTTTTCTTCTTCCCTTTGTCAACGGTCGCACTTGCTTACTATAGTCTGGCAAGTCATTTCGGATTGGAGAAGATCAGTACCCCGTGGTGACCGCAAGGAGGTATAATAAGCACAATTGACGTGTTCTAAAGTTGCAACATCTAGTTGTAAATGGAAAAAATGTGTTCAGATCTTTAAGGACCGAACAAAATACAAAACTATGGTTATTAAATTTTCTAGTAAATAGGTATGATGTCCTTTATTTTCCATTCGATTCTAAAATTTTGAAATGTGTGATACGCTGTTTCGACCAATGCTGATATTTTCAGTGCAAAAAAGTCACTGCTGATACCTCTTTTCATAACCAATTTCTTAAAAAATCTATGTGTACCTATCTACTTTGTTTGTATCTGAATTTCCAGAAAATAGTTTTTCATACTTGAGGCAATTCAATTTCATTAATTGTTTCTTTTTTGTTTGACTTTTATTTTTTCTCCAACAGAGACGAAACACTTGAGGCATTGAGTGACGCTCAAGTTGTTGCACCAGCCGCACACACTCTGGATTTGCATTCAGCTGACCACAGGAATTCCTATTTGTACGTGTTCGATTATCAAACCAAATATGGAGATTTCCCACAGGTAAGGTACTATACAATGTATGTTTGTGGTGTTCCTGGAAGAACCACATTTACACACACTTACATACACAAGTATAGATAGATTCCACGAGTACTCTTATTTCCAACTACTGCTCATTTCTGGTCTGGTTTTGATGTACCTACATAAGTACATATCTTTGTTTACGCAATAGTAGATATCTATGTAGGAACATGTTACCAATTTCTACTTGGCCACAAAGGCCTACGTCGAAGGTTGACCGCATGACATCACATAGTGTGTCGAATCAACAATAATTTTACAATTACAGAAGCAGGACGAGAATTCATCCTGCTTTCGAAGATATTTGGTGCAATTTTCTGCAAACATGCCTTCTGATGTTTCCAGATCCAACCGAACAATTCAGCTTTGCATTTTCCAATTACTGTTTTAATATGTTTGCATTTGCTTTTTGTATTAGCTCAAGCACAGTACACTTGTCTACTTAAACCTTACCATAGTGCAAGACTTGCAGAAGATACCTCCAAGAGTTTGAATTCAATAAAATTGTATCATCAAAGCAACGCATTTACGATCAACCGAATAATGTTCATTGCCTTTACCTAAATACCTACATGGCACAAACACGAGTGATTGTAGTCAGTCTTAGAGTCTCAAGGGAACCGTGAAACGTTTAAGATCTTTTGTGCATTTCTGCGACACAACATGCATAGAGAATCGTCAGAATTCCTTTTTTCATTTGCTTGTTTTTTATACTTACAGAGACAAGGATGCATTCATGGAGAGGAACTGCCATACATATTTGGGGCTCCCCTTGTCGGCGGATTTAATCACTTCAATAGAAACTACACAAAATCTGAAATTGGTTTGTCAGAAATTGTTATGCTGTATTGGTCGAATTTCGTCCGAACGGGGTATGTTTGATTAAATTCTTGAAACTTGTTTAATTAAAAAGCCAAATGTTGATTTTCCTTCCTCTTTTTTTCTTGCTTTGTCTTTGCAAACAAAAGGAATCCAAATGAACAAATGGAAGGAGAACATCATGGTAGTAGACAAGAGAGGAGCAGATATAAGACTGTCGAATGGACCGCCTATGAAAGTGTTCACAAAAAGTATTTAAATTTTGGTAAGTGCACACACTTTTTTGTGCTTATTTTAAGTACTCACATTCAGTTAAAGAAAAAAATTTTTTTTGAAATGATTTTTTCCCGTCGAAACAAATTACAAATAAATCCAAGTCTTGGTCCGCGAATAAATTTAATAGTCGAAATAGTTTGGTTAAATGACCATTTATGAACAGAGAAAAACAAAATGATATGCACTCCGATGTGCCGCGGCGAGGTTAATCGAATCTAATCTTATGATGAAATGTCAAATGACAGCTTGATGCGCTTGGCTACACTTAGAAAAAATTTTAAGACCTTTATAATTTGAACCAACAATTTTCGTAGGTTTAAAGTGAACTCAATAGATAACTTGAGGTTGTTTTTACAAGAACGCAAGTCAGCAAGAACTACTGTTGCTTTAAAATGTAAAATTTCTAAGATCTCAGGAATAAAATTGTTGTTCTAATTGTGTACGAATTTTTGTTGAAATTCAACAATTTGAATGGTAAAGACAAGAACCAAGAACCGAATAGTTAAAATTGCAATAACGAAAACTCTTTCTCCAAAGCACTTTGTTAACAAAAATCAAAGATTAATTGTTGGATGAAAAGAAAAAATGTTAACTTTTCGGGCAAACAAATTGTTGGCTTGGTTTGTATTATTTATTTTGACGGAGAAATATATGAAAACAAAGTTAAGGTAAGCAAAACATTGTATTTACCATTCTATTTTGTTAGAATTAGAAGATATGGGTCGTCCATAAAACGTTTTTCGTTTTAGTTGAAGACAATTGTAGGGAAATAAAACTAAAAGTGAAAATGGACCCAAGCGGAAATGGAAACAATTGCATCGCTTTGTTTATCCCATTGTAAAAGATGTATTTTGTAAAAAAAAGAAACTACCACAAAAAAAATACACTCAATGGATTATTGCTCAAGTTGGTAAACACGCAAGGGAGGAGTTCTATCTCCACTACTGTGGAACCTGGCCGTTAACAAATTGCTAATCAACATAGAGGACGAAGGTTTGAAAACCATAGCCTATGCCGATGATCTAGCAATTGCCTTTTCAGGCAAGCACCCACAAACCCTAGCTGAGCTGCTACAAACAGCACTTAACAAGCTTAACAATTGCGCTGTAGATTGTGGACTGAATATCAATCCCCACTAAACGGAATTAGTTCTCTTTACGAGGAAATAGAAAATTCCGGACCTGAGAATCCCAACTATTAAGGGAGTAACTCTCACACTGTCAAATCAGGCTAAATATCTAGGTCTCATTTTTGACAAAAAACTGACCTGGAAAACCGATATGTATTAAGGAAAGAGTAAATAAAGCCTACGTGGCACTTTGGTGGGAAATGGTGTTTCTCCCCCCAAATCACCCATTAGTATACCTCGGTAATAAGACCGATACTCACATACGGGGTGATTGTCTGGTGGACCGCACTAGACAAGATGATCAACTTCAGCAAGCTGGCAAATGTTCAAAGAACGGCTAGTCTGTGTATTAGTGGCGCACTGAGGACAACCCTATCGGACGCTCTCAATGTTCTTCTAGATCTCACATCCCTAGATATCTTCAGCGAACAAGTCGCAACTAGGTCATCTACTCACAGTGGACCAATAATCAAATCGGTCACACAACCATTCTAGATAACTTTAGATTCCTACCGAATCGATCCGACTACACCACCTCCAAGTTGGTGTTTGATAATAATTTCCAAGTAACCATACCTTCAAGAGAAGCTTGGGAAATTAAAGCAATACACTTTTACCCCGATGATGGTTCAAAAACTAGCGAAGGTGTAGGAAGTGGAATCTGCTCAGAAAAATTGAATCTCAGTCTTTTTTTCCGCCTACCCGCGGAAATTCTGGCGATACCATAGGTGGTCTTACGGCGACACTGTCTAATAGGAAGACACGCCGAAAGACTTGGTGTGTTTTCCAATGATTTCTGCACAAGCTGCATGGACGAAGAAGAGGAAGAAACCGTTCAACACCTTCTTTGCTCATGCCCTGCACTTTCTCATAAGAGTAAAACTCATCTCGGTGAATTCTTCTTCGATGATACTAGCGACTTAGCTTACGTAGACCCTAAAAGCTTTTCAAAATACATTAAAAGTTCCGCGTGGTTCGACTAGCGGGTGATTAACCGGCTAGTCCCGTAATGGAAGATAAATGGGTGATCAACTCGTTAATCTTACATCGGGTTTCTGAGATCAGTTGGTGATTAACTTGCTGATCTCTGTGGTATCACAATGGATCCTTGCGGCCTAAGTGTGTCAGGCAATGTACGTAGGCATTACTCATTGGCTAACAGCCACTTCCACCTAACCTAACCTGGTAAATAAATACACACCATATTAACCTTATCCAATAGAAATAGCACCTTTTTTGGTCCCATATTAGATGCATCAATCACGAAACATATCCGCCCTTCTAGAACGCACAAGAACGTCATAATATGATAAAAACGAGGGGCCTAGTATGATCAAATGCCGTTTCAAGTTCCAGATCCAATGGCGGATGCTTTGGGATGGGAGTTGCCGACACCCTGTCAATCGCTTTGACTTTGGCAGATAAAAATCCAACAACAGAAGAACAAATTCTTTCCAAAATTGCACAAATGACAAATATGAAAGCATTTTGAATGATGGCAAGCCTTAGTAGCTTCCAATTAAATGCAGAAAATATTGTGAAGAAAAAAGTTTTGATGAATATTACAAAACTACTTCAAAACTAGTCTTGAAATCCTTAAAACTAGATATTTCCAGTTACATGAGTTTTTATAGTTTCATCAAGCACTGGTTTTACGATTTCGAGTTTTATGTGTCATTTTTATTTGAATAATACCGATTTTACAGAAAACTCTTGAAAACTAGTTCTAATTGAAAACTAGTTTTGAAATGATTGAATAATATGACTGTTAGAATTCAGTAACTTAAAGTGCATATTTCATAGGTATTCCTTGAAACTAACATACAACACTATAAGGTAACAAAAATCGAACAGTTTCTTCTGTAGGTACTGTTGAAAGCCACACTCCTTACTTGTTTCCAAAAACTAACAATATTTTCAATGTAAAAGCAGTTTACATGTTCTTTTGTCAAGAAACAACTTCTTTCAGAATGCAAATAGAAGAAGAATTTTTAATTCCATAATCCTTAAGTATTGAGCTTAAGGTAAGGTTAGGTTAAAGTGGCTTTCAGCTCGGCTAACACACCAAGGCTCAAGCCCATGGTGTTACCACGATGATAATAATATATGATAATGTATCATCATCCTTATGAAACCATTTTAAGCTTATAATGAAGCGGGAGAGACGCTGGGTGTCGATGTGAGTAAGATCACTAGGGTCATTAAAGAAACATGAACCTAGGTCTATCCTACGTTTGTGAGCTAAAGCGGGGCATGAACAGAGAAGGTGGGGAATAGTCTCCTTCTCCTTTTTATCCAAAAAGCTTCTGCAAAAATCGTTTGAGGCGACTCCTAGCCTTACGGCATGTCTTCCAATAAAATAGTGTCCTGTAATGACACCAATCGTCGCACTCATAAGTTTTCTGTTGAAAGAGATCAAGCCGCTCGACCACTAGAGACCTAGCTTGTGCCAGATTTTGTTTCATTGCGTTACTCGTTAAACTGCTTGACCATCTCTGATTAGTTTTCTTGTATGCGTCCAGCTTGAGCAAGAGTTTGTATGTAGTATGTAGCGATTTCCGACGAAAATCTGGGTTAGCAGGCGGACATGCTAACCATCACGCCACGGGTACCACACTTTTTTTTAAAATGGCCACTAAAAATACCAAAATCGAAATTTTTGAAATCCCAACGATTAATTACCAAAAAAAGATACCTTTTTGAATTTTTTGATTCAGATAAATTTTGAAGGGAAATCGCTGTTCACGCAAAAAAATATTTTTTTACTGGGGCCCTCCCCAGCACACCGGGAGCTACTCTCGACGCACTGTTGAATCTTCCTCCCCTTGATACCTACATAATGGGGTGTACTCTCAAAACCATTTCTCGGTTAAAGCGATGTGGTCTCTGGCACAATTCGCACTGGAGCTTTGAGGAACTCGCAAGCAGCATATCTTTTGACTCACGTCTAATGGATATGCCGTCTGACACGATGATCCCAAGGCTCAAACTGCGTCAAAATTACTCAGTCAACTTCCCTTCGGTTCAGGACTGGTTCGCTCCAGAATCTGAGCCTGGAAAGAACTGTTATCGTATCTTCACAGACGGCTCCAAGACCGACGAGGGTTCTGGTGCCTTTCTTGAGAACGACGACATACGACTGCACTCATCTTTGGGATCATACGCATCCGTTTTCCAAGCGGAGGCTTATGCTATCGTAAATGGCCTTGAGCCATACGTAACGAACAATGGATGGACGGGGAGAAGTATCTTTGTTTGCAGCGACAGCCAAGCTGTGCTTAAGGCCCTTCTCAACCCTCTAACCACTTCGAAAGTGATCCAGGAATGCAAGAGCTCTCTGAATGCGGTCGGAAGATTAAATTCCTTGAGTATCATTTGGGTTCCGGGCCATCACGGCATAACTGGAAATGAGATCGCCGATGAACTTGCTAGGCAGGGATCTCAGACAGCTTTCTCAGGACCTGAACCGTCGCTAGGTCTGCCAGCGTCCTCAGTAAGGGCTTCAATCAACGATTGGATCTGTGAAGACCACAACCGTAGATGGCATGCCTCCATTGGATGCAGAGAAACCAAGCGTATGCTCCCCAACGTTAGTAAGAAGACTGCAACATTTTTGCTAGCTCGTAGCAGAAAAGACTGTAGAAAGCTTATTGGCGTTGCCAGCGGGCACTTCTCTTTTGCCAAGCATTTAAATGTGTTAGGCTTAAGTGTTACCATACTCTGTGAATCTTGTGGAGAAGATGAGGACACCGTAGAGCACTTCCTCTGTGAATGTCCTGCTTTTTCTCGCATGTGGTTACAGATACTCGGCGCAGACATGGTGAGAGCTGGTAACTTAGGCTCCTTATCATGGCAGCATCTTTTGGCTTTTCCCCGAACATCTGGAAAGCTATAACAAATAGAAGGTTGCGAACTGGTAGTACAATGAACCGGTATTTAAGTCGGAGTGCTCCAGCTGGTATTTTAAAAGCCTCCAACGGAAAAAAATGTATGTTGCTCTAACCCCGGTGCTCTTGTTATGGCTGCAAAGTCTGAATCTTTTAGGTTCTTAATACCGCTGCCGTTTGAGTCTCCAGGCGTCCACTGGCCCAATGAAGGGGTGCTTCCTTGGGATGCTTTTCAAAGATGCCTTTACATCACCAGTTTACGAACTGGGGTTACTTTGAACTCTGCCAGCACTTTGAAACCGCAACAAACGGAGAGGTAGAAAGAGGAAAAGGAAGAAAACTGAATGTGTAACTATAGGTAATAAAATAAAAGTTCACACGAAACATGAAGGTATCTTCAAAGACTTTTACTCAGAAAAAAAATGTATTTTTTAAGTTGTGACTCGAAAAGACGACATTTAACTGTCATGTCTTTGTTGACTATTTAAAAGTTCAAACTGAATATGTACCAAAGATTAATCAAAGTAACAACATTTTTAGTTTATCGTTACAAAAATTAAATGCATTTCCACTTCGCTCATCCACAGTGATTATTATTAACTTATTCTTTTCTAATCATTCAAAAGTTGCTATGGCTTTATTTTTTGAGAAAAACTCTGATGTCTATTCCTCCATCCAGTTAATCCATCCCATCCCAGGGTGGTCCATATTTCCAGTCCATTGTTCGCTCTGATGGGTGATTATGATGGCTTATAGCGTAAAGTCGATATCAAGTCAACACTTCCGTCTTTTCCATTATGTTCATCCTATTAAACAGTATCAGATAACCTTATAAACCACAATACCTTAAGAGCCTTACATACTTAACGCTCAATGTACACACAGAGTAAACACTTTTACTTAATGATTAATAAATAAAATTTGAATTTAAATATTTTAAGATGAAAAATCCGAAGAAAATTTTCATCATCGTATTCATAAGCTCATTTAATACTTTTATCTTATCAGACAATTTAAAAAAAAAAAGGTTTAATGTCCATTGTACAAGAACCACAACGATTTTCAAACCAAAATTAAAGTCTCATTTCTCGTCGTCACTCACACACACACTGGTTTTTCTCGTTTACAGATACAAAACCGAAATTAAAAAACCATTATCGAGCGCACCGATTATCGTTCTGGCTGAACTTAATCCCAGATTTACATAAGCCGGGTGGTGATGATGTGCCCGCATCGCATCATCAGCTTGACGATGATGATCCTATTGCTGCGCAACAAGCAGAGCCAACAGTTAAACCATTAAATCCCCCTTTGGGTGGTCGAACACAATCAAACTACACCATATTCACTTCCCAAGTGTTTTCGTTGCTCAATTTATCATCGCCGTCGTCATCGTTGCACCACAACAACAGCTCCAGTAGTCGATATAACCAAAAAGTTCCTCATTCATTGGATCCAATGGATTTAATGGACGAAGGTGGAGGTACGGGCGGCCATAGTACAACATCACCCCAAGAGGATGGATTTGCTGCTTATAGTACAGCGTTAAGTGTCACAATAGCGATCGGCTGTAGTTTGCTAATTTTAAACGTCCTTATCTTTGCCGGTGTTTACTACCAACGAGACAAGACTCGACTAAATGAGCCACGAAACCAAACGAAAAAGCGCAACGAGAATGGTCAAATATCAAATAGCATTTGCGCCGACTTGGAATCTCTAACGATGCACTCAAAAAGTGATCAATCCACATTATTGGGACACCATCACGCAATGCAGCACCACCAGATGCCTCCGCCAGAGTTTGCTGATATACCACACAGAGCACCACCTCCGCCAAAGCACATGAAATCCGTCCCGGACGGAGGTGGAGGCGGTAGTGTTGGTGTTAATGTTGGCGTTGGGGGTATGATACCATCCTCCCATTCTTTACAAGTAATGGGCAATCAATGTGGAACGCTTACGAAAAAAAGTTGCATGAAACAGTCGGCCATGAGCACCCAAAGCAATCAGACGAACCAAAACCTCATGGATGAACTACGAGTGTGACACTAATTAACCGTACGTTTTAAATGTGATTTGTAATTGATTACCCTCTCATTTCGTTGATACATAGACAACTTTCATTTGTACAGATGTTATTATTGTTTAAAACTTTAGATAAATTTATATACTTCTAGAAGAAACAAAAAAAAAAAGTACATAAATCATAGATTTGGACTGTAAATTGTTATTTATAACATAAACGTAGTGAGAGATAAACAAAAAAGTGAAATTTTTTTAAGAATGAATACTGTTAGTCAAATTACTGTCACTTAACAAAACGTACTTTTCATTATTTTGTGTTTTTTAAATTTAAATTTTAAGTAAGTAGACGGCAACACTGTTAAGGACCTCTTGTAAGGCTTGAGTTATTTTAATTGAATTTGATATTGTAAATAAGAATTTATGTGACATATGTAAAGTGTATTTAGTCAATAAAGAATCTACGGTAATCCCTCTTTTAAGTTAATCGATGCTGATGTCTAGAGAATGTTGTTAGCATTATTTAGGACCAAAAACTAGTAATACTTGATTGATTTGTTGCTCTACTTCGATTGAAAGTGGGCGCTCATAGTCAAATTATTCTTCTTCCTTTTTTCTTTTTCATATAGCGTATGCGAATGGAGATGGACACAAAGGTATGTATTAGCTAAATCATTTAATTTTTTTTTTACAGATTTTATGTTCATTAGTCATTACAAAATGATTGAAATTTCTCAGTAGACAGGAGAAATGATGGTGTCGGGACTAAAGTTGAACTTACAAATTTTATTTGAAATTCGATCAGTCTTCATCATAAGAATTCTACAATGCGATTGAGCTCCTCTATGGGTGCCACATAGGCCATTGACTGCTTTACTTATTTTGTTTTATTGACACTTTCTTTGGCCATTGTTCTTCGGTATATGGCCTAAGACTTTTGCTTTCTGGCAGAAGTTTCACTCTTGGGACTAGATAGAGTTTTTCTTAGGAAAAAGAAAAGCACACCTTAGTGTAGATGGTTGTCGAGACAAGTTATTATAATCAATTATTTTAACTTTTAATTACGGCGGCATATATCCCATACGATAGGTTTTCAATAGCTCTATCCGGTAGCCAATGGATCCTTGCTTACTACTTACTGAGCACTACAGTTTGAGGTGAACTTCGAACTCAGCTCATCTTTCGATAACGACAAGACGAGGGGTTCCCATTCTATGATTTCCCTGCAATGTGCTTTCGAAGACCCGTCGAGCCCGAGAGTTGATATCCGTCTGCTCTACTTGGCCCAGCAGTCATAGCTGCGATATGCGTACTCTACTGGCTATGACCATGTCTCGGTACAGCTTATACAGCTCGTTGTTGTATTTTCTTTTCCACACATTGTCTTCGCATACGGTACCAAAAATCATTTTTCTTTTGAAACGACCAAGGACTTCCTCAGCCAATTTAGATAAGATCCATACTTCCAGGACGTAAAGCAGAACTGGGATGATCGAGGGCTTAAGGGATACCTTGGTTTTTTAAAGAGGCTTTTGCTTCTCAATTACCTTCTTAACCCTAAGAAGCAGCGGTTGGAAAGAGTAATTCTCCGTTTCAACTTCGCGTTGATGCTATTATCCGTGCCTATAGTGGATCATAGGTAGACGAAGTTCTGTACTACTTCGAAGTTATGTCCAACTCGTTGATGTTCTCTGTTCTTGTTTGATGACAGAATATGCTTCGTTTCGTTGTCATTAGCTATCGAACTAATTTTTCCCACTTCTGTTTGAATGCTGGCAAAGGAGCCTTCGATATCACGTTTGCTTCTTCCCACACTTCAATATCATCATGCGTAAGCGAGTATGTAAATGCACAAACTTTTGAAAGATTATTCCTGTACGTTTGAGTTTTGCAGAATCTTTTCAAGTACGATGTTAAGTGAATCGCATGACAGTTTGTCGCCTTGCCTGAAGCATTTTCCGACATAATTGGTCTCGGTGAGTTCTGTACCGACCTTGACGGAGCAATGTGAATTCCCAAAGTCATCCTGCAAAGTCGTACGAGTCTTCAAAAATGCCAAAACTAGACATGGCTCTGTACTTCGAACTAGGACTTCCCACTTCAGAAAGCCTGTGGTAAGCAATAAACGGACAGCAACCTCACAGCTATATCGTTCAACTCTAGCTGATGACTGAATAGCAGATCTAGCTTTGAGAAAACAGGTGCCTCAAATTAATAAAGTATGTAGAGAAGTGTTTTTTGTCTAGAAATATGTGTTAGAGGCTAAACTTTAAGTCGAATGACAATTTGATCGCCCTATCAGTATGGAAGTGGAGATATAAGTAATGCGCACATTACAGTGACCAGGTATCGGCCCATAAATTATTGTGATGAGATCTCCGATTACTTTCAAACCAAACCAACCCGGCTATTAAGTGGGTGCTGTGTGAGCGCTTGCTCCTTAACCCGATCAAACTGACTGCCAACTAAAAATCTTTAGGGGCTCTTACAGTGTTACAGTGTAGGAAAAATGTTTTGGACCGAAAACAACGCCAAAATTTTTTAGTGAGTTGAAATCAAATTTGTCTAGTTTAAATCAACAGCGAAAAGAATTGTTGATTGTACTAATCTCACTGAAAATGGAATCATTTTTTTGAAATAATCGCCTGGTAAAATATAAAAAGTTTTTCGTTTTTTCATCAAAAACTAATCTTTTATCTATGAAAAGAACTGTCTTGCTTTTATTTGGGATCAACTCCACAGGTTTGGGTTTTTCTTGAACCATCTCCGATACAGTTTTCATTTTGATTTAGAGAAGGCAATTTGTGATTCACTTAATTTTTCGTTATATACAATTGTGTTTAGGAGATTTGAGAAATGCGTAAGTTAGTCAAAAGGTCCTAGAAAAAAATCTAAGATGGCGCAACAGAGCGAGGAACCAAGTACACTAGCGCCTTTCTCGCAACCATTGCCTTTGTGAGGGTAATTCCGAACGGGTAATCGAGAAAGCTGTTTTCATGGCAATGAATTTACTCTCTGAGGACCTGCCAATTCCTCGCGAAAGGCGATACCAGAGAAAAACATTTTTGCTTCCCTAAGAATTCGAACAACGAACCTCCCGGTTAACAGACAAGCTTACCATCATGCAACGGGTACCACGGTTCTTTACAAAATTTTTTTAATATTCAACAGAGTCTCCTATTTGCTGGATGCACTTTTTCCAACGTTTCTCCAATTTTGTGATGCGATTTGAGCAATACGATTTCTCTGGCGCATTAAATTAAATACTTGTTTCAACGATGACATCTTTTAACCTAAGTCTCTAACTTCTGGGCCATTTTATGAGTTTAAATCAAGCAATTCCGCAATTGCAACTGCCTACTTTTGTGCAGCTGCTTAGTTCAAATTTAAAGTACATCTTTCTTCGAAAAATGCGCCACGAAAAGTTTATCGTTATGCCCTTTTCTTTGGTTTTTGGTGTGTCATGGTAAGTCCAGACTTCACATAACAATCATCTTCTGGTCTTAGCTTGAAAGTTTTCGGAGAGTTTTGAAAATGGTTGATTTTATGGATTCTGAGGTGTCTTTTTAAATTTTCACTTTTCTATTGCCACTCACGGGTGGTCGTATTGAAAAAATGCCGTCGAAAAGCAACAAAAATTCGTACAATTCATGTTTTCGATAAAGTCAATAGTTTCAGTGTATAAAAGACACCAAGTGTAACTTAATATGCGCTTTCTAGGATCTTCTTCGTTTAGGTATTGTCAATGGGCTTATTAATTCAATTACACTCATCGATTAAAGAAAACTTACATTCATCGGAATTATGCTCGAGTTATGAATAAATATACTCCAACACAGTATCGAACTGGATGTTATGCAGACCCCTTTCTTAATTTTCTCACTCCGGCCGGCCGCCGCACTTGAAACGATTTTTTAATCTACCAGACTCTCGACAATCTCTCAACCCCCATAATCGTTACGAGCTTTAGCAAGCTCTGCAAGAGATCCTTTCGTCCGTCGATACCTTACGAACACTGAAGTAGGTAAACAACATTACGCGGTATAAGCGTTTTTGTTTTAATTTTGCTAAATAAACTCGTCTTATCTAAGCAGCTTTTAAGAAACAATTGCTATTGTGGCTTATGAGAATGTTTGATGTACTGATTGTTCATTTTCAGATAACTATTAACTCACCCCCGTATTTCTTAATAAATTCAAATATGGCGAAAGCTTCTGAGCTTAAAATGACTATACAATTTTTGTTAATTTTATGGAGCCGAGATTTGCAGAACAACCCTGAGAGTTGTCACAAAAAAAGAACAGCGTTTTCAGTTCTCTAAAAAAGTCGAAATCATAAAATCACCACACACTATGTTGTCACTAAAAGAAAAATGCACTGTTCATTACCGGAACTCGTCCCCACAAAAGTTTAATTTTACTTTAGAGTTAGTTGAAAGCAAGCCCATGGCTCAAAAAACATTTATATTAACATTCAGGGTGAGCTGAGGTTTTCAAAAAACGATTTGTGGCAAACAACAAATCCAGCAAATCCAGGGCTTCTTCAACGAACAAACGTCATAGTTCTTAATAAATTCAAATTTGACGGCAGTTTTTGGATTTAACGTGGCGACTCATCTGTTTTAATTTTCACTGAATTATTTTGAGTCACCATCGTAGTTCTGAATTCAGATATGGGCGGGCGCAGGCTTTTGGTTCAAATATTTGTTTCGATATTTTTCAAAACCAAAAGCCCATAAACTGTCAATGTTCCTCTTCTCTCTCTTCATTTTCCTCTGTCAAATGATTAATTTCTTTCACTTGTAAGATAGTAACACTTGGACCGTGTGTTTATGTACATTATGTATATGTACATCATAACTTCAGTCAACTTTTACCGCCAGCTTTGAAAAGTTTAAAATAAAACAAAGTCATTGAACTCATATAATAACAAAAGTGTGCTCATTAATATTTTTTATTGTTTTGTAAAGTATTTTCTATAAATAAGTACCCGATACGAGAACAAACTCAAATTCCTACCTACCAATTCAAAATTGCAAAATCTGAACAGCTTCACATTAGCAACATCCTTCACCAACTGTTATTACAATTGTCTTCTTCAATGTGATAGCATTAATTTACAATACGTAATTTTTACTAATGATTTTTTAAAAGTGGACTCTGTAAAAAAAGAAATATTTTCACCATTCTTATTTTGAGGCACTCAAAAGTGAAGAAAAAAAAAATGTGAACAAAGAGTAAATCTTCCAAAGACTGAATTTGCGATACCTTGGCAAATGTAAGGTTAAAGTTAAAACAGTTATTATAAAAATTATAAATATAAAAAGCATCGTTTTCTTGAAAAAATTCAAATAAATTTAAGTTAAGTCCTGACCTTTGTATTAGAACAAAAACCAAAAATGAACGTTAGTGTCAATGACAACCTATATCTTAAAGCCATAAATAAAACCAAAAACAGTGTAACTACATAGTTAAAATAAGCCTAGATGTAAATATCTTTCCATTAATAAACAAAATTGAATTAATTAACAAGTTATGTTTATATAAGAGAATATATTGTATTAAAAATTAATTTAAGATCAGTTAGATATAAATTTTGAAACAAAAGTTAGTCAAACTAATCATTATCATTTAAGCTAGGAACAAACCGAAACCAAACAACTTAATGAAAACATAACGATAAAGAAAATCACAAAAGTTTAAAATGTTTATGTGGTAATAAAGAAAAAACTAAATATTTCAACAGTAAATATAAAAATCGTGGAAAACTTCAATAAAATTAAAAAAAAAAAAGAACAAGTCTCTAATTTGCCTACAGAAAAGTTTCAGTCTTAGAGGAAAGTGTGTTTTTTGAGGCTCAACTCAAATCTTTGGAATTTTCAAAAAGCAATTTCTGTGCATTTTACAAAGGTATACCTACATATTCTAATGTACTATACTTTATAAAGATCCAGTCAATCTGTACTTTTTAGAGACGTTTGCGTAGTATAACCAGTTGGATGCCAATATGACCAGAGTACTATGTACCTGGCATACAAACCTTGGTGTGGTGCGCTGGTTACCTGCGCTCCTCGTCTCAAGTCCAGAAAAATGAGTTTGGTTTATCTTGTCTTATTTTTAAGCATTAAATTTATTTAACAATTAATTTATATTTAATTTGACTTTGTTTTATAATTGATTTGTTTCCTTTTGTTTTCAAATGTTGATTTTTACTTTACAATTGCTTGGCTCTCTTATAACGCTGGCACGTCCAATTCCTTTGGATGTCAAAACAAGAAGAAGGAAAGTAGATGCCGGAAAAGGCATGGCGATAAATATTTCATGTGTATTTGTTTCGTCAACTACCTTGACGAAACTTTTATCACGAGTGGTGGATGGACGAAAATGCTGCTGCGTTTCCCTTTCTATTTTGGGATAAAATAATTAATTTTATGGATAAAATAATTAGTTTGATTTAAAGATGTAGATCCGCTACAGTAGCTACCCGAGCCTCCTAATGTCACAATTTTTCATAAAAAAATATATAAACGCGTTTTCTAGGAATGTCGTTTTTGGACGGCTTGTTAATAAATACTCCGAAACTATTCAAAAAACCTTAACAGAATTTGATCATGTGTTCCATATGACTATAGCAACATATCATACATAGTGCTTATCATAAAAATTTTGAGGTTTTGAAAGTAAGTATTTTTTTTTGCAAAAAAAAAAACCTGAAAACGTGTTTTATCGTAGTTTTTGGACAAATGGGGGCAACAACAGTCGTATGGTATGCGCTACAGCTATAGTCAAATGGCGATAGGGGTTAAATTTTGGTAAAGTTCAGATCATCCATTCCAGAAATTATTTTGTTCGTTTTAAGAAGGTATATGTTTTAGGGCTAACACTTTTTAATTTCATAGATTTAAATTATACCAGTCAAAAAGTTTGTGGTTACCGCCATTTTTTGCCCGTCCAAAGATTGTTAACCCCTTATGGTAAGTATTCATAATTTATGTAGTTGGTACTCAAACATTTTGGTAAAAAATGGCAATTCTATTTAGTTCGTTGGGTTCAGTTCTGATTGTGTTTTTCTAAGTAAAAAGCTTTTTTTGGCCTGCCGACAGTGGACCGGCTCATACGAAGGAGTTGGAATAAATTAAAAAAAAAAAGAAAAAACTGTAAGCTATGAAAATAGAACTGGTTTTTCTGTTAGCTTACATTCTAATCTAAAGCATCATTTGCAAGAACAGTTGTATTTTATGGTTGCTTGTTGACTCCATGCGACCGAATTGAATACTCTGGCAATTGATAAGTGAGTATAGTGCTTTAGTATGGCTTTGATAATATAAACTTTAATATATGGATTTGATAGTTTCAAATATGTGCTTTAATTCTAAATAAATTTTTATGTTCTTCGCTTTTCGTTTACATATATGTAAATGGTGTTTAAATAATATTTTCAATCAATTAAGGTATATTTTATATATAGTTAGAATAAAAGTAGGTTTCTAGACGTTCCTATGCTTAAATTTTTGTTTGTAAAAATAGTTTAACATCTTGTTTACTGTGCTAAAAAAAAAGAAAGTGCTCATACGTGCTCCAAATTATTTATTGAAATTTTCCGAACAGACTATTTTAAGGGTTACTTCTAAAAAAAAAAAACGTACCTATTGATGTTTTTTTTTTTTGACGACACGGCTAGTGTCTTTTTATTAATCAATATTGTTAGAAAATATAATATTTTAATAAATAAAAGGATTAATACAATTTTTAACAGTTAAAACACTTTTTTATATGTATGTATATGATGTACATTTCAGAAGCAATGCTTCCTTCGTCAGTGAGATTTATAAATTAAATGAAATTAATTTATTTGTCAAAAAACTAATAACAAACAAAAATGTTTCTGAACAAAATTACAGTTGAGTTGAATCTATTAAAATATTTTTTGAATATTGAATCTTTGATTGGTCCATCATCACTATTCATTAGATTATTTTTGTTTTTAAATATGTAAAAAAAATAAAAAAAAAGATTCAAAAGCATTTAATTCATAATTGCTTATTACATTTCTTATTAATTTAAATTTTGCAAACTAAAACTATGACTATTTTCTAGCATATGTTCTGCAACACTTGACTTTTCTTTTTCATTATATTTAAGATGTGCAAAATGTTCTTTAAATCTTTTTAGAATAGGCCTTCTTGTCTGTCCAATAAATTTTTTTGCACTATCATTGCATCCGATAGAATAAATTCCTGATTTTTGAAGATTTTTTATCTTAAGATCCTCCAGTCAGATTTTTAATTTTTTTTCGCTGCACTCACTCATACGGATATTATATTTATTAAAGATTGGTTTTATCTTAGATGTTATTTCTGGATAGAAATAAAATTTTGAATATTTCTTTTCTTCATTTCTTTCATTCCTTATTAGATCTAAAGTTGTATAATTTCTTAATTCCTGTTTTCTTCTATGTGCAATTGTTAAATCTTCAGTTAATTCTTCAGTATATCCATTAACTTTGGCTATATCTTTAATTTTTTAGAATTCTTTAATTTTTGTTTCTATGGCCATTGGAATATTTAGAGCTCTAAGAATCATTGAGTGAAAAGCTGACATCCTATGTCAATGGCGGATCCAGGATTTGGGCAAGGGAGGGGGGGGTCTATTACTCAAAATTTTATTTATATATACGAGGTTTAGAAGATTCAATCAGAAATTTTTTACATGATGTTGGCGTCCATTGCTCATATACTTATGTATGGCCAAGGATTCGACGGAGCTCCGGCAATGTGTGTCCAATTCATTGGTGCACAGGCTCATCTGGGATCGTATTTCCCCCTGGCAATTTATGTACATTGCGCTGCACATAGCTTTTGTTTTTAGCAGTCGATGCAGCATGCGAAGTGTCAGGAATAAAAAATGCATTAGGAACTATCGGAGCGATTGAAGCATTTTTTCACTGGCCTAAAAAACAAGACGTTCTACACCAAGAAATACCAAAAATTACAAAAAAAAGTGAGAAAAAAAAAAAGTTGAAGTCTGTTTGTCCTACCAGGTGGGCTCAGTCTCAAGAAGCAGTTGGAACGTACGTTGAATTGCAACCGGCTTTTATTGAATCTTTGGAAGAAATCAAAACGTGGAAAGATCGAGATACCTCGCAAAATGCATTGCATCTTTTGAAAGCGATTTCAACGGTTGAATTCCAAATCGCCTGTCACATTATGGAATCAGTTAATTCGATTGTTTTGCCTTTGAGTCGGGAATTGCAATCTAAAAACCAAGATCTGGGTGAGGCTACTAAGCTGGCAGATGACGCTTTGAATGAATTTACGTACAAACGCGAAAATGCAGATTCTACTTTCCACGTTATTTATGAGCATGTTCCTAGAATTTGCTCAGAATACGAAATCACAATGAAATCGCCACGCCGCGCCGTTGCAATCAACAAAAAAATCTTTGCACTGTTCAAGCACAAAGTATTGAAGACTACTACAGAATTTTTTTCTACATTCCGTTTCTTGATACGTTCATTTCTTAACTCAATGGTCAGTTCTCGGAACACAAATCCATTTTCCAAAGTTTCGGGCAACTGTTTCTTAAACAAGAATATAACGAAAAGAAATGCGCTGACATCTTCACATTTTACGAAGATATATCGGATTGTTCGATAGAAAATTTTCTGTTAGAAGTCAAGATGTGAAAACAACGAATCCACGGCCACAACATCCAAAATGCGCTTGATGCTTTACTTATTTGTATCTTTCGATCAAAAATTTACATGTAAAAAATTTTATATGTGACGCGATCCGAGAAAAGGCACCTTTTAGGCAAAAGTGAAAGCTTACACAGCACGCTCTGAAAGGCGATGATGTACCATTCAAACCCATCTAAAAAATAGTTTCTCTGAATTTATATTTTGTGAAATAATAGTGGTGTTACAATTTCTGATTGCGCTTCATGAATATTCAGTAAAAGAACTTGTGTCATCAAGTTCATCAAATCAATCATGATCCAACAACCGATTTTTTGCCTAGTAAGTCCCTTTTATCGGATCGAGTCACATATGCAAACATCAATCTGACGATATTTTTCAGATTATCAATAGCAAGTCGTTCAAGAATGTCGATTATATTTTTATAATCAATAAAGTTCTTGAATTTTTAAAATGCTCATGCTATATTTTTCCGTACCGTAACGACATTGGGACATTAGGAGACGATAAATGTTACAAATAACATCTTTTATATTCCCGATTGGGGAGTCCGGGTTCATATGTGATCCCATACTGCAACCAAATTTTTGTCTGTAAAACTTTTCATTAAACTGTAACCAATTTTCATCCATGCACAGTTTAGTAAGTATTACAAATTCATTCATTTCTTTCTAACCTTTTTCTCAGAAAAACTAAAGTTTCATCAATTGGAACATTTTGATATAATGAAACAACATCGATTGAAACTTGAATCTCGTTGCTAGCTGTTTTTGAGTTCTTTACTTTTTATGCAAATTCAATTGCACTTTTTTATAGCTACTCTTTCAATTTTGATTGGGAGTTTATTCAGTTTTTCTAATATCCAACATTCAAGTTTTGATAATATTGATGCAGTTGTTGATGTAATTGGTCATATTAGTTTTCCTGCTTTATGTTATTTTAACTGAGAATTTAATCTTGGTAAAACTGGATTTGAAACATTTAATTTCCTTGATAAATTAGGATCATTAAAAACTTTAACTGCTTATTTGATAGCTTCTTTAGTTCTCCTTATCATTCCTGGTAAAGGATTAAAAATTACTTCTTCATAAGGTCCAGTTCTTATAAATTGTTCAGTTATTTCAATATATTCTTGTTTATCAAGTATTACAATATTATTGCTTTCTTTCTTTTCATTTAAATTTTTCGCTGCTCCTCTAAAAATTTTCATTTTAGCAGTCTATAGTTCTATAGTTTCGGACCTAACTCTAACTTTATCATCAGGATCATTGGAATGTTTCAGAGCTGCTTCAATGTTAATCAAAGCACTTTGGATAGCTTTTTCTTTTGTTGGTTACAATGCAAAATTTAATCCTCTATTAGGTTGTTGTTATTACAAATGAACACACTTGAAGACAGGAGGAAGGTTTTCAATTACTTAACAACGTTAAAAATCATCATGGAGAAATATCGTCACCATATTTACTTTCCCTAATCAAATTTAACGTACCTGCCCGTCGAACTCGAAACTATACACCTTTACACGTCAGCTTCCAAAGATGTGATTATTTAGCCAACGAGCCTCTGACAAAATGCTGCAGAACTTTTAATGATTACTATAAAACTGTTTGTGATGTTTCAACTAGTGATCTAACAAAATTACCTACATTTGTTAAATTATTTCAAATTAAATTTAATTTAGTTAGTTTAAGTTTAACCGTGACTGTAAGTTTTTAAACTGTAGTTAATACAAAAAAAAAAAAAGAAAAAGGTAATTCCAATTCATTTGTTGTTCATTCCAAACTTGAAATTTTTTTTACAAAATCTTCTACTGGATCTACTTCCTTAAAAATCTTCTTTCGCTCATTAAAATTGACTCCACCTATTGAAATATTGAATTTTTTAATTATGATTATTTTTTTCTTACCAAATTTACAGTCAACTGTATCTTGAACATATACAATAAAATTATTTCAATTTTAAAAATATTGTGTAAAAATTTCATAAAGAACTATTGAAAACTATGACAATGACAGCAGTTATTGTGAAGAGTGTCGAAAAAGAGAAAAGTTGCTGTGCCCTTCATAGCTCAGTACTGGATAGTCTTAAATCAGAGACTCAAAATTATTTCGTTAGATATTTGCTTTTTCCAGGAAACACTGGAAAGGGTTTTTCAAAATTTTAATTTTTCACTTTTTGGGAACACTTCGAAGTGAAAAATTTTTTGGGAAGAAATCGTAGACTTGTAATTGTTAATAAAAAATATATCAACGAATTTGAAAAAAAAAACTCTCCAGCGTTACCATGAAATCTTGTTCACGACCTACACGAACTAATGCTGTGAAGAGATATGACGTCGGAAAGCTGTAATCGCAAGAGATTGCCAATGCATTTTCCAATCGAATGTCCCTTCAATTATCCTTGAATCCCATGCCGCCAGCATTAAGCATTGAAGATCAGTGGCTGCAATGACAAGAAGCCATCAGAGCCGCTGCCTCTGAGGTTCTGGGTTTCACTCGGCCACCAAAA